>JALGQZ010000002.1:5333195-11253275 GCA_023105745.1 Austropuccinia psidii | reverse complement strand
TTAAAATTTAATTATTTAATAATTTAATTAAAATTAATTAAATTAATTAAATTTAATTAAAATTAATATAAATTAATTAAAATTCATTAAAATTAATTAAAATTAATTAATATTAATTTAAAATTAATTAAAATTAATTAAAATTAATTAAAATTAATTAAAATTAATTAAAATTAATTAAAATTAATTAAAATTAATTAAAATTAATTAAAATTAATTAAAATTAATTAAAATTAATTAAAATTAATTAAAATTAATTAAAATTAATTAAAATTAATTAAAATTAATTAAAATTAATTAAAATTAATTAAAATTAATTAAAATTAATTAAAATTAATTAAAATTAATTAAAATTAATTAAAATTAATTAAAATTAATTAAAATTAATTAAAATTAATTAAAAATTAATTAAAATTAATTAAAATTAATTAAAATTAATTAAAATTAATTAAAATTAATTAAAATTAATTAAAATTAATTAAAATTAATTAAAATTAATTAAAATTAATTAAAATTAATTAAAATTAATTAAAATTAATTAAAATTAATTAAAATTAATTAAAATTAATTAAAATTAATTAAAATTAATTAAAATTAATTAAAATTAATTAAAATTAATTAAAATTAATTAAAATTAATTAAAATTAATTAAAATTAATTAAAATTAATTAAAATTAATTAAAATTAATTAAAATTAATTAAAATTAATTAAAATTAATTAAAATTAATTAAAATTAATTAAAATTAATTAAAATTAATTAAAATTAATTAAAATTAATTAAATTAATTAAAATTAATTAAAATTAATTAAAATTAATTAAAATTAATTAAAATTAATTAAAATTAATTAAAATTAATTAAAATTAATTAAAATTAATTAAAATTAATTAAAATTAATTAAAATTAATTAAAATTAATTAAAATTAATTAAAATTAATTAAAATTAATTAAAATTAATTAAAATTAATTAAAATTAATTAAAATAATTAATTAAAATTAATTAAAATTAATTAAAATTAATTAAAATTAATTAAAATTAATTAAAATTAATTAAATTAATTAAAATTAATTAAAATTAATTAAAATTAATTAAAATTAATTAAAATTAATTAAAATTAATTTAAAATTAATTAAAATTAATTAAAATTAATTAAAATTAATTGAAATTAATTAAAATTAATTAAAATTAATTAAAATTAATTAAAATTAATTAAAATTAATTAAAATTAATTAAAATTAATTAAAATTAATTAAAATTAATTAAAATTAATTAAAATTAATTAAAATTAATTAAAATTAATTAAAATTAATTAAAATTAATTAAAATTAATTAAAATTAATTAAAATTAATTAAAATTAATTAAAATTAATTAAAATAATTAAAATTAATTAAAATTAATTAAAATTAATTAAAATTAATTAAAATTAATTAAAATTAATTAAAATTAATTAAAATTCATTAAAATTAATTAAAATTCATTAAAATTAATTAAAATTAATTAAAATTAATTAAAATTCATTAAAATTAATTAAAATTCATTAAAATTCATTAAAATTAATTAAAATTAATTAAAATTCATTAAAATTAATTAAAATTAATTAAAATTCATTAAAATTAATTAAAATTCATTAAAATTAATTAAAATTAATTAAAATTCATTAAAATTAATTAAAATTCATTAAAATTAATTAAAATTAATTAAAATTAATTAAAATTCATTAAAATTAATTAAAATTCATTAAAATTAATTAAAATTAATTAAAATTAATTAAAATTCATTAAAATTAATTAAAATTAATTAAAATTCATTAAAATTAATTAAAATTAATTAAAATTAATTAAAATTAATTAAAATTAATTAAAATTCATTAAAATTAATTAAAATTAATTAAAATTAATTAAAATTCATTAAAATTAATTAAAATTAATTAAAATTCATTAAAATTAATTAAAATTAATTAAAATTCATTAAAATTAATTAAAATTAATTAAAATTAATTAAAATTCATTAAAATTAATTAAAATTAATTAAAATTCATTAAAATTAATTAAAATTAATTAAAATTAATTAAAATTAATTCAAATTAATTAAAATTAATTAAAATTAATTAAAATTAATTAAAATTAATTAAAATTAATTAAAATTAATTAAAATTAATTAAAATTAATTAAAATTAATTAAAATTAATTAAAATTAATTAAAATTAATTAAAATTAATTAAAATTAATTAAAATTAATTAAAATTAATTAAAATTAATTAAAATTAATTAAAATTAATTAAAATTAATTAAAATTAATTAAAATTAATTAAAATTAATTAAAATTCATTAAAATTAATTAAAATTCATTAAAATTCATTAAAATTAATTAAATTAATTAAAATTCATTAAAATTAATTAAAATTAATTAAAATTCATTTAAAATTAATTAAAATTCATTAAAATTAATTAAAATTAATTAAAATTCATTAAAATTAATTAAAATTCATTAAAATTAATTAAAATTAATTAAAATTAATTAAAATTCATTAAAATTAATTAAAATTCATTAAAATTAATTAAAATTAATTAAAATTAATTAAAATTCATTAAAATTAATTAAAATTAATTAAAATTCATTAAAATTAATTAAAATTAATTAAAATTAATTAAAATTAATTAAATTAATTAAAATTAATTAAAATTAATTTAAAATTAATTAAAATTAATTAAAATTAATTAAAATTAATTAAAATTAATTAAAATTAATTAAAATTAATTAAAATTAATTAAAATTAATTAAAATTAATTAAAATTAATTAAAATTAATTAAAATTAATTAAAATTAATTAAAATTAATTAAAATTAATTAAAATTAATTAAAATTAATTAAAATTAATTAAAATTAATTAAAATTAATTAAAATTAATTAAAATTAATTAAAATTAATTAAAATTAATTAAAATTAATTAAAATTAATTAAAATTAATTAAAATTAATTAAAATTAATTAAATTAAAATTAATTAAAATTAATTAAAATTAATTAAAATTAATTAAAATTAATTAAAATTAATTAAAATTAATTAAAATTAATTAAAATTAATTAAAATTAATTAAAATTAATTTAAAATTAATTAAAATTAATTAAAATTAATTAAAATTAATTAAAATAATTAAAATTAATTAAAATTAATTAAAATTAATTAAAATTAATTAAAATTAATTAAAATTAATTAAAATTAATTAAAATTAATTAAAATTAATTAAAATTAATTAAAATTAATTAAAATTAATTAAAATTAATTAAAATTAATTAAAATTAATTAAAATTAATTTAAAATTAATTAAAATTAATTAAAATTAATTAAAATTAATTAAAATTAATTAAAATTAATTAAAATTAATTAAAATTAATTAAATTAATTAAAATTAATTAAAATTAATTAAAATTAATTAAAATTAATTAAAATTAATTAAAATTAATTAAAATTAATTAAAATTAATTAAAATTAATTAAAATTAATTAAAATTAATTAAAATTAATTAAAATTAATTAAATTAATTAAAATTAATTAAAATTAATTAAAATTAATTAAATTAATTAAAATTAATTAAAATTAATTAAAATTAATTAAAATTAATTAAAATTAATTAAAATTAATTAAAATTAATTAAAATTAATTAAAATTAATTAAAATTAATTAAAATTAATTAAAATTAATTAAAATTAATTAAAATTAATTAAAATTCATTAAAATTAATTAAAATTAATTAAAATTAATTAAATTAATTAAAATTAATTAAAATTAATTAAAATTAATTAAAATTAATTAAAATTAATTAAAATTAATTAAAATTAATTAAAATTAATTAAAATTAATTAAAATTATTAAAATTAATTAAAATTAATTAAATTAATTAAAATTAATTAAAATTAATTAAAATTAATTAAAATTAATTAAAATTAATTAAAATTAATTAAAATTAATTAAAATTAATTAAAATTAATTAAAATTAATTAAAATTAATTAAAATTAATTAAAATTAATTAAAATTAATTAAAATTAATTAAAATTAATTAAAATTAATTAAAATTAATTAAAATTAATTAAAATTAATTAAAATTAATTAAAATTAATTAAAATTAATTAAAATTAATTAAAATTAATTAAAATTAATTAAAATTAATTAAAATTAATTAAAATTAATTAAAATTAATTAAAATTAATTAAAATTAATTAAAATTAATTAAAATTAATTAAATTAATTAAAATTAATTAAAATTAATTAAAATTAATTAAAATTAATTAAAATTAATTAAAATTATTAAAATTAATTAAAATTAATTAAAATTAATTAAAATTAATTAAAATTAATTAAAATTAATTAAAATTAATTAAAATTAATTAAAATTAATTAAAATTAATTAAAATTAATTAAATTAATTAAAATTAATTAAAATTAATTAAAATTAATTAAATTAATTAAATTAATTAAAATTAATTAAAATTAATTAAAATTAATTAAAATTAATTAAAATTAATTAAAATTAATTAAAATTAATTAAAATTAATTAAAATTAATTAAAATTAATTAAAATTAATTAAAATTAATTAAATTAATTAAAATTAATTAAAATTATTAAAATTAATTAAAATTAATTAAAATTAATTAAAATTAATTAAAATTAATTAAAATTAATTAAATTAATTAAAATTAATTAAAATTAATTAAAATTAATTAAAATTAATTAAAATTAATTAAAATTAATTAAAATTAATTAAAATTAATTAAAATTAATTAAAATTAATTAAAATTAATTAAAATTAATTAAAATTAATTAAAATTAATTAAAATTAATTAAAATTAATTAAAATTAATTAAAATTAATTAAAATTAATTAAAATTAATTAAAATTAATTAAAATTAATTAAAATTAATTAAAATTAATTAAAATTAATTAAATTAATTAAAATTAATTAAAATTAATTAAAATTAATTAAATTAATTAAAATTAATTAAAATTAATTAAAATTAATTAAAATTAATTAAAATTAATTAAATTAATTAAATAATTAAAATTAATTAAAATTAATTAAAATTAATTAAAATTAATTAAAATTAATTAAAATTAATTAAAATTAATTAAAATTAATTAAAATTAATTAAAATTAATTAAAATTAATTAAAATTAATTAAAATTAATAAAATTAATTAAAATTAATTAAAATTAATTAAATTAATTAAAATTAATTAAAATTAATTAAAATTAATTAAAATTAATTAAAATTAATTAAAATTAATTAAAATTAATTAAAATTAATTAAATTAATTAAAATTAATTAAAATTAATTAAAATTAATTAAAATTAATTAAAATTAATTAAAATTAATTAAAATTAATTAAAATTAATTAAAATTAATTAAAATTAATTAAAATTAATTAAAATTAATTAAAATTAATTAAAATTAATTAAAATTAATTAAAATTAATTAAAATTAATTAAAATTAATTAAAATTAATTAAAATTAATTAAAATTAATTAAAATTAATTAAAATTAATTAAAATTAATTAAAATTAATTAAAATTAATTAAAATTAATTAAAATTAATTAAATTAATTAAAATTAATTAAATTCATTAAATAATAAATTCATTAAAATTCATTAAAATTAATTAAAATTAATTAAAATTCATTAAAATTAATTAAAATTAATTAAAATTCATTAAAATTAATTAAAATTCATTAAAATTAATTAAAATTAATTAAAATTCATTAAAATTAATTAAAATTCATTAAAATTAATTAAAATTAATTAAAATTAATTAAAATTCATTAAAATTAATTAAAATTCATTAAAATTAATTAAAATTAATTAAAATTAATTAAAATTCATTAAAATTAATTAAAATTCATTAAAATTAATTAAAATTAATTAAAATTCATTAAAATTAATTAAAATTAATTAAAATTAATTAAAATTAATTAAAATTAATTAAAATT
This sequence comes from Austropuccinia psidii, assembly GCA_023105745.1. Classification (NCBI taxonomy): domain Eukaryota; kingdom Fungi; phylum Basidiomycota; class Pucciniomycetes; order Pucciniales; family Sphaerophragmiaceae; genus Austropuccinia; species Austropuccinia psidii. Next base: position 11,247,290 of record JALGQZ010000002.1, on the reverse strand, counting down.
AATTAAAATTAATTAAAATTAATTAAAATTCATTAAAATTAATTAAAATTAATTAAAATTAATTAAAATTAATTAAAATTAATTAAAATTAATTAAAATTAATTAAAATTCATTAAAATTAATTAAAATTAATTAAAATTAATTAAAATTAATTAAAATTAATTAAAATTAATTAAAATTAATTAAAATTCATTAAAATTCATTAAAATTAATTAAAATTAATTAAAATTAATTAAAATTAATTAAAATTAATTAAAATTAATTAAAATTAATTAAAATTAATTAAAATTAATTAAAATTAATTAAAATTAATTAAAATTAATTAAAATTAATTAAAATTAATTAAAATTAATTAAAATTAATTAAAATTAATTAAAATTAATTAAAATTAATTAAAATTAATTAAAATTAATTAAAATTAATTAAAATTAATTAAAATTAATTAAAATTAATTAAAATTAATTAAAATTAATTAAAATTAATTAAAATTAATTAAATTAATTAAAATTAATTAAAATTAATTAAAATTAATTAAAATTAATTAAAATTAATTAAAATTAATTAAAATTAATTAAAATTAATTAAAATTAATTAAAATTAATTAAAATTAATTAAAATTAATTAAAATTAATTAAAATTAATTAAAATTAATTAAAATTAATTCAAATTAATTAAAATTAATTAAAATTAATTAAAATTAATTAAAATTAATTAAAATTAATTAAAATTAATTAAAATTAATTAAAATTAATTAAAATTAATTAAAATTAATTCAAATTAATTAAAATTAATTAAAATTAATTAAAATTAATTAAAATTAATTAAAATTAATTAAAATTAATTAAAATTAATTAAAATTAATTAAAATTAATTCAAATTAATTAAAATTAATTAAAATTAATTAAAATTAATTAAAATTAATTAAAATTAATTAAAATTAATTAAAATTAATTAAAATTAATTAAAATTAATTAAAATTAATTAAAATTAATTCAAATTAATTAAAATTAATTAAAATTAATTAAAATTAATTCAAATTAATTAAAATTAATTAAAATTAATTAAAATTAATTCAAATTAATTAAAATTAATTAAAATTAATTAAAATTAATTCAAATTAATTAAAATTAATTCAAATTAATCAAAATAAATTAAAAATAATTCAAATTGATTATAAAGGATATGGACCAAGTTCTTCAGCTGCACCAACTCCTCAAAGATATTTTCCAATGGCGCATGGACAACACCACGTTCAACTAGCATCCCACTTGGCAGAACTTGACCAAGCTGCCAGATGATATGTTCAAAAGAGATAAACTTCAAAGATTTTATGCTAATCACCAAAGGATGGACTCCCACAGGCATTTCAGTGTACTGGAGCAAAGGCCAACCAGAATGAGGGAGAATCAAGCCAATATCCAAGCTATAGAAGGAGAGCTGAACCAGACAGGCCTATTCTGATTCCTTCAGGCTCACAAGTAGTAGACCAAACCAACTCTCCAGTTGCTTCACACCACTCAGGCATCAGAAGATCAGTGGCCAAGTGTTACCATTCTTCACAATCCCAGCTAGTTTCCAGGAGAAGACAAGGATACAAGGGAAAAAAACAAGACTTCTTTCAGTCAAGGACAAAGAGAGTCAGACCCAATGATCCAGAAGCTGTTAGACTTGGTAAAAGAAGTATGCAAGAGCCACAAATAGTTGTAAATACTTCTAGAATAAGTGGCCCCAATAATAGAAATATCAACCCCGCTTGGAATGAACATAGTGTTTTTACACCTGACACCAGGGCAAATCTCATGTCAATCGTTGGCGATTGACTTCACGTCAAGCAAACGTCAAGCAGGATAAAAGTTGAGCTCACGTCAAGCGAACGTTGAGCACACGTCCTACTCTTGTCTTACACCAAATCCTGTGACATCCACCAATATTGGTTCCCCTGTGCTTCAACTCAGATTCCTCACCACCTGATCATCCCACAACCGTCCAATGGTTGGTAAAAATTACACAAGACCCGCCTGTTTGCACAAACACACATCAAAGAGGTCCTTCAGCCAGTCTTGATGTAGGCGGGGTGTTTGACTTCACCAGGTCATCCATAAAAGGACTCCTCCTGAGCGGGATTGTCGTTTTGCAGGTGACACTGGTAGAGCCCGCGGCACAATACCGCATGTGCGGGTGCGGGTGCGCAAGGGCCGCTTCCCCTTCCAACATGATGATGGCGCAGTTCGAAATTTTGGCTGCTGTGAAAGGTGAGTGTGTGGGTCATTTGATCATTGAACTTGGCTTATTCACACTGTACCCAATGTCAAGATAGTGAGTTCTTTGTGGCAATGTGAAATAATGGGCTTTGCTTGTCACAATGGCATGTCTCTGTCACTAAATTTTGAGGCAGTTATTTCACTAGCAAAATTGCTAATGAATCTGAGAGATTTGCATTTCTGTAGACTAAATTTCATGAAATAACGGCTTTTATCATTACAAGCAGTCCACATGACAGAACTTTGTTATCATACAATCCACAGTTACCTTCTATTTCTTCTTCAGATATAATCAAGTGTCCATCATCAAAACCAAAAGCTTTATAAATATTCAGATGTGGCCAATCTGGTAAGAAATTCACATCAATCTTCAAAGTTTTTAAGATCAGAAAGTTATTGTTCAGTATGCTAGATGGCTCAGAGACTTTAAAAATGCTATTAATAATACCAAATCGTCGTGAGTTGCCCCTCAGAAAACATATCACACTGTTGCTGAAATTTTTGGATTCAGTTGAAAATATATTGTTCCCAATATTAATGTTTGAAACTGGAAAATACCAAGGTGAGACAATCCTTGAAGTGGGAGGACTTGTGGATTGCATGGTAGTGTCTAAGCTGATCCAATCAACTATTTCCCTTGTTGCATGAAAATTTTGTAAGTACTCAACCAGGCAATCATAATCTTCTTGGTCATGGCAGGATGATTTGTTATATTTATGGTCATTGAACAGGGCAGGTGGCTGTGATTCAAAAAGCTGTTTTATTTCACATGGCACAGATGGGGATTTCAGGAGAACGGAAAGGTTGGAACATCGACAGATATGTTGAAGTAAGGTTTTATCTATATCATCTATTCAGAGTTGCAAGAAGTTAATCTTATCCAGTTCAGGTGTTTAATCAATGTGAATATATTGATATTATTAATTGACATACATATTTTGATATTTGTTGGCATTTTTGCAAATACTTCAATCAAGCGCTCATAACCCCATGTGGCTGAGGCTTGTGCTGGGCCCCAACGTTGAAAGAGTTCGGGAATATGATCAGCAAAATGATGATTTGGTTTACTTTTCTGTTTTGGGAACAGGAGTTGATTGGAAAGGCGGAATTTTTTCCAATGTTCAGCAAATGCAGTCGCATCATCTATTGAAACAGTCCAACTTGTGGCAATGTTGATAGCACTAATCAAATTGAATGTATTCTTGGTTAGTGTAAGGTTTGTCTATGAAACTCTTGATAATAGTAGCAATATCAAGAGTACTATGACTGTCCTCAGTAGAAAAATATAATATAATAAAATATTATAACCACAAATTTAAATATAATTATTAAAAAATAATTATATATAAAAAAATAAATTTAATTATTATTATAATAATTATAATAAATTATAATTATTCTATTATTGTTATAGTCACTGACAGTTATAACAATAAGAAGTGTAAAGCTCTTAATGAGACAATTACACGTGGAAAATATGAATATTAACCACTTATAAATAATATAAATATTATTTATAAAAAGAATTAAACACACACTGTGCAGAAATAATTCTTTTAGAATAAAAAATTCTATATAAAAAAACTAATACTAGATAAAAAAATATAGAATTCTAAAGAAAACTTACTTATAAGATTTATTTAATACAATAAGTCAAAATACAACAGTTATAATATTAAATAATAATTATAAGTTAAAAACACGTCAAAAATCAATAAATTTAAAGATAAAACAACTTTTAATAATATAAATTATGATTTAAGAGTTTTAGAGAGGAATTTGTGGATTTTAAAAGATATTTAAAATGATAATTTTATATAATAAAATATATTATTGGTGATTACAACAATAATCTAAATTCTATGACTTCAATTCTTTAATTTCAATAAATAAAGAATAAAAATAACTTAAGAATTACTTTTAATAATAAGATTTTATATTTAATAAAACTTTACCTGTTTAAATTTCTAATATGATTGGATTGATAATGAATGATGGACAAAAACAGTGATGAAAAGACTCTTTTTATGTCTTCAGAGCTGCTCTCATGATTCATAATGGATGTAGAGGGCGTGCTCAGTTCAAAACTGAAAAACCATGCTTAAAAATAAAGTTCTTAACTTAAGGCAACTTATTTTTACTTCCAATTTAAAGTTACCAGTGTTACTCTTAACTCCAAGTAACTTTAATCCTCATTTAGTTTAATTATTTTAAGTTTTAATATAAAATAAGTTTATTTATATTAAAGTTCATCACATGAACAACTTAAAATTAGAGTTTCAAGCAGAAATCTTTTAAACTCAATTTTTAATTAATTTTTAAAGAAATCATAATTTTCTTTAAGCTTAATTAAAAGAGTAAATTTCCAGGCTAATTACCCAGGGAATTTATTTATAAAAGATACTTAAAATTTAATTTATATATTGATAATATTAAATTCTAAGTTGTGTGAAATTTTCAAGCAAATCCATTAAGAATTGGATTTTTAATGAATTTTTGAAGTTATTGCTATTTTTCCACGTAAAATAGCAATACACACCAAACCTTAAGTTTTGATAAGGTTTTAATGCTTGAAACTTTAAAGTTTTAAGCTTATTTAAGGTTTTTAAGCTTAATTAAGCTCTGACAGTTCTTAAAACCTTGATTTCAAGCCTGCATATTGGGATTTACCCTTTGGCAGCTTGAAATTCCTGTCCAAATTGGGATAAAACCAGTTTAAACCTTAAGGTTGGATCAAAGTCTAATCTTAAAGTTTAAATAAGGTTGAAAATCCTCCAATACAGGTGGACAACCTTAATTGAGTCCTTGCAGATCCAAAAAGTTGGGTACCCCAGCTCTATTTGGTCCTTTTCCTTTGTCCCACCTTTTTGCGTGGATTTTGCCCTTTTATTTATTTAAAGCCATACCATGGCTTTAAACCCTTTTAAATTGAGCTCACGCAGGATTTACATTCTGTATGGCAAATCCTTAGCCAATTCAGTAAATATACACAACACCTCAATTTTAACTAAAATTTTGGTAAAGTTGCATAAACCTTATGTAACTTTAAATTTAAGCTTAAATTTAACAATTTTAAAAAATGTTAAAAAAGCTACATTAGTACTGTGAGATTCTTAAATCTTCCAATAACACAAGAAATAAGTGTTTTTGGGTATAACACCCTATAGGTGTACCCTAGGTTATTTTTGGTGTAGAATCCAAAAATGACATAATAATTATAACTTTGTTTATCCAAAAAAAAGTTCTACTTATTTTTTGTTATTTTTTATTTTAAATTCAACTAAAAAGTCTGTTTAAGACAAAATTAACTGTCTGTAAAATTATTTGTGGCCTTTTGGGTATGTTATACATACTTCACAGGCTCACATTCCCTACCACCAAAAAAAAATTTTACCACAATTTTTCTTTGTAGTATACCCCCAAGTTATTGGGGGGGGGTATAATCCACTGTCCAACCTCTTCACTTATACTTTTCAAGTATGTAAAGCACACAATTAAAACTTTTTACTGAGGAATTGGTCTTCTCTCATGTCTGAATATTCTGAGAAACTTTTGGGAATCAGGTATTTTACTTTCTTCAATCCACTCATCTTCATGTTGTGGATTTCTGTACCTGACTAAGTATTCTCTTTCATTTTTGCCCCTAAGTCTTCTTTCTTTTAAGACTTTCAGTACTTTCTTTTCCTCACTTGGTTCAAGTGGGGGTACCTGTAAGGGTGTTTCATTTCTTAAAGGAAATAATTCCTTATCACTTGAAGTGTAATGCTTTACAAGACTGACAGGAAAAGTTGGATGTTTATTTCCTAACTCTCCTGACAGTTCCACTTGTACTGCATTTGTCCCATGAAGGGCTTTGATAATAAATGGTCCTGCAAAGGAATCTTTCAATTTCTTTGGACCTTTAATATTATTAAAGTTCAAGGTTGAAACTAGTATTAAGTCCCCTACTTTGAATTCTGGGGTTTTATGACTTTTATCCCATTTCTGTTTAGCATATTCAAAGGCATCATTCATGCTTTGATTTGCATGGTGCCTCACTTTATCAAGCAACAATTTAAAGCTTGAAGCAGTTGGATGAATATCAACTAGATCTTTCTTCAAAGTATCAACTGGAAGTTTGGGGTTCCATCCTTTTTCCAACATTGCAGGAGTCTTGCCTGTGGAAGCATGGATGGAGGTCTTATAGGCTAATTCCAATGCTGGTATAAGAATACACCAATCATGGGTAAAGACGTCAGAATCTTTAAACTCCAGGCCATAAGCACAAAATCTTCTGATCATGTCCTCAAGGGTTTGAATCATTCTTTCTGCTAACCCATCTGTTTGTGGATGGTATGCTGTTGAGAATGATAATTTTGTACCCAAAAGCTTATGTAAATTAGTCCATAAGGCTGATGTAAATTTTGGGTCTCTATCACTAATGATGTTTTTAAAGAGACCAGTATGGGATATTACTCTATTCCAGATTAAAAGAGCTGTATCCATAGCTGTGTCATCTTTGTGACATGGTAAAAAGATTGGTGTTTTGCTATATCTGTCTACAATAACAAGACATGCATTGTAACTTTTATCACCTCCAGGTGGTAAGGCAGTTACCCAATCCATGTGAACCACTTCCCATGGGGTACTTGGTTCTTGAATATGGATCATTAAACCAAATCTTTTACCAGTAGCTTTATTGGCTTTCTGGCATCTATCACAACTGTGACAGTACTCAATGACATCTTTTCTCCAAGATGGCCACCAGGCACATGTCTTAATTCTTTCCATTGTTCTGTCTTCAGACAGATGTCCAGAATAAATGTTATCATGGCATTCTAGTAGTATTGTGTTAATCAACATCCTACTACATAGGACCATGACACATGTGTGTTTAGACCTATGGTATAATATACCATCAAATAAATGGAATCTTCCGTTGTCATAGGATGTTTTCCAAATATCATCCAGAGAATTAGCCAATGCTGCATCTTTGCAATCTTTGTCAAGTAGAGAAGTAATTATATGGCAATTTTTATCTTGCTTATAGCTTTCTCTAACTTCATCAAAGAATTCTGTTCCAACATCTGTGATATTAATTCCTTCAATTGGAATTTGAGGTTCTGCACTTGTAGGAACATAGGCAGGATTGTCAGGTTTATTGGGTAATGCCCATCTACTCAAGCCATCAGCATTCTTGTGAATATTTCCAGCTTTATGTACTATGGTCATATTTCCTCTGTACTCCTGTATAGCAATCTGCCATCTTAACATGTGTCTGTTTGGAGTTTTCATGTTAAGAAGTGATTTAACTGCATTAAAATCAGTAATTACTTCAAACACACTACCATCAAGATAGTAATGAAGTTTTTCCAGAGCCCAAACAAGGCAAAGGCACTCCATTTGGCTAGCTCCATATCTGGCCTCAGTAGGTTTAATTTGTCTTGAAATAAAACAAATTGGACCCTCATAAGGCTTGTCATTGACAATTTGAACTTGATGAAGAGAAGCTCCTAAACCATCACCACATGCATCAATATACAGCTTGAAAGGAAGTTTCCAATCTGGCATTAATAATAATGGTGCATTGGTCAAGGCATACTTGATTTTATCATATGCTTGAATTCTCTCCTGTGTCATTTCAAAAACAGTTTGTTGATCACAAATTCTGTATAATGATCTGGCATGGATTGCAAAATCTTTAAGGTGTTGCCTGTAATAACTGGCAAACCCTAAGAAAGACATCATTTATTTTTTGTTCTGGGGCATTTGTTTCAGTAAAACTGCAGCCACTTTGTTTTTATCAACACCAAGGCTCAGTCCTGAGACTACATGTCCTAGAGCTTTTAACTCATGAAATCCAAAATTACACTTTTTAAGAGAAATTTTCATGTTCACTTGTAAGATTTTCTTAAGTACTAATGAAAGTCTCTCTAGATGTAATTGCCAGGTTTCTGAACAAATTATAATGTCATCAATATAAATGATTAACCATCCCTCTGATAATTCATGTGGGAAGATAGTGTTCATCATTCTTTGGTAATGAGAGGGTGCATTTTTAATTCCAAAAGGCATCCTCAAATATTCATAAATACCACAATGAGCAATTATTCTCAATAATTTCCTAGCATGAGGTGTCAAAACATTCTGGTGAAAGCCTTTTAGAGCATCCATAGAAGTGATGAATCTTGCTTTGGATAATTGAGTCAAAGTCTCATGAATTCTAGGGATTGGATACCTGTCTGGAATAGTGTAGGTATTCAGTGCTCTAAAATCACCAAACATCCTTGACTTATCATTATGCCAAGTAATGATTACTGGAGTTGTGACTTCAACTTCCTCATTGTGCCCAACTTTTCTAAGAACTCCCAGTTTCATTAGTTCATTAATATGATTTTCTAATGCTTCTCTAGCCCTAGGGCTAGCTGGGTAAGCTGGTCTCCTTAATAGTGGCGGATAAGGCCTTTCCACATTAAGCATAATGTCCACCTCATGGCCTTTGATAGCCCCAAGTGGTTCATTATCAGAAGCAAAGGCTTCTCTATATTGAAATAAAATTTCAATAAGTTCTTCCTTCATTTCTGGTGTTAATTCAGGACTAATTTGTGCTTCACTTAACTGATCTGACACAAATTTGTCTTTGTTAACATTTTTCACTTGTTTAATGACAGTGATTTCTCTTCTTTCTGGAGAAAAAGCAAATTTTTGCCTTTTATTTTCCCCTATAGTGAAATATCTGTCTTTATGATTATTAATATCAATACCATAGATATTGAGATAATCATTTCCAAGTATAAAGTGTTGTGAAGTACAATTATTCATAACAACAAATTCAGCTTTCAATCTTATACCTCCTGCAGGATGAGGAAATATTATTGCTGCTTCAAATATATCCAAAGGGTGCATGTTTTTGCTAGCACTGCTGAATCTTATACCTTCAATTGGCATCAACTTGTCTTGCCAATTGGTATAAATCTTGTCAAGATAATCTTTTCCAACACAAGTGCAAAAAGCACCTGAGTCAAGATGTATCTTGGCTTCTATGTTATTTATCACAATATTAGTGATACAAGATGACCCAGCTGTATAACCTTTACCTCTGGCAGGTCTGGTTTTTTGCATTTTGGCATCTTGCACATGTATGAGATCCATGCATTCATCACTGTACTGTGGTAAGTGAGTATGTACCTCAGTGACTTCAAAAGAAACATTAATATTTTCTATACTAAGTTCTTCTAATACTTCTTCTTCTGAAGGTTCAGAATCACTTTCATGTAAGGATACATCAGTTTCTTTTGTGTCTTCCACTTTTTCAATATTTATCTCATTGACTCTTGTCTTTTTGGGACAAGTGTTTGCCAAATGAGCTGTACTTCCACATTTATGACATTTCAAAGGAGGTCTGTCATGTGGTTTATTTGGTTTTGAAATTGGTTTCCCACTAGTCTTGTTGTCTATTGGGGGTTTATACCAATTTCTTCCAATTTTTGTTCTAGTAGTGATATCCTCCATAGAATTGATATAATCCTCTGTAGAGCAAGGCTCAATACATCTGCTTCTTATAGCATGCTCAAGGTCACCACCACATTTTCTTAATATCCTTTTATGTACCATTGTTTCAGACATATCAGGATGAAGGGAAGTTAATCTGTCCTTCTGTCTAAGAAACCAAGACATGGGCCTGTCCCTCTCAATATTAAAAATGGCTTCTTCAAAAGAATTTTACATTCTAAATCTCCAGGAATCATTTGCCCATTTGGAAATAATTTGTTCTTTCCACCAAGGCCAGGAATGTTTACCATGGTCATATCTCATCTTATGATACCATTTCTTTGCTGATTTGGTAAATAATGAGTGTAATCTGGCACTTATGTATTCATCTGGTATGTTAAAGTCTTCTTTGAACATATCAATTGTTTTCATAAATTCCATATGATTATATTCTCCTTCACCACTGAAGGTTGGCCATTCCTCTAATCTTGGAATGTCTTTGAAATTGCAAGCAGTTTCCACATCATTACTTGAAATTGTGTGATGTAAATCATTATTCAAGTTAAGAACATTCCTGTCAAGAAATGGTGTGGATTGCCTTGGCAATTCATTTTTCAGTGATATATTATTAATACTTGATTGAATATCTTCTTTCAATTCAAGTCTTGCTTTATCACTTTTTTACAATTGTTCTTGAAAAAGAGCTGCATTGTGACCAGTTGAATTTTCCAAGTTTTGCACTTGTATTTTCAATTCTTTCAACTGTCCAGTTATAAAAGAAATTGAATGTTAATCTGGTTGGTTGAGTAAGGTAACTTTAAGCTCAAGTATTTCACAAATTTGCGTCAAAGACAAAATATTTGCCTTATTAACATTTTCAAGGCCAATTATGGTCTTTTGTTGGTCTTTTACTTGTAATATCTCATTACCCAACTTCTGTTGGACATGATCAAATGCTTTAAATTTTGCCATAATTTCTTTATTACAAGATTCAAAGTAAGTTACAAGCTTTACAAGATCTACTTCTTTGTAAAGGATTGGTTCAATCTTTCCTCCTCCTTGTTTTTGAATTCCATCAAAGTTCTTTCCATATTGAACACATTGTCCATGGCTGTTTTCTCTTTCTTTGGAATTCTGTAATTCTGCGGGTAAGGCTTGTTCCACTTGGGCTTTGCCTTTCCCTTTGCCTTCTGCTTTCCCTTTTGGTTGATTTTTGGGGCTTGCTTGGGCTTGTTTGGCACTGGTTGAGGCGGATTTTTGCTGGTGGATGCTTGAGGAGCTTCCACTGGGCTGTTGTCCTTGCCTTGAGCCAATTTCCTCTTCTGATCTTCTGACAACATGCTTTGGTTTTTCAACCAAGCTTTTATCTGGGGGACTTGTCCTTTGACAGACATTGGTGTCCAACCCAGTAGAAGATCTTCTGTCTTTTCTGGCCCCATTAACTTCTTCACTTGAAGATAAGAGTTCATGGTGCCTATCCAAAGACTTGGAAGGAGTTCCCACTCTTGTTGTTTTGACGCCAGGAACCAGTTTTTCCATTGGGATTGATAAATTTCCACAGCTGCCTGTTGGAAATGGTTCAGGTCTAACAGCAATAGCAGTTATGTCAGCTTCTGGACTCTCAAGAAGAGGTTCAAAGGTGCTGGCTAACCTTTGGGAACTGGTGGAAGTTCTGGCATCCTCCATTTGTGCCTCTCCTCTGGGAGGACATTCTTGCCTTTTGGATTTGTGGCTGGAATGTCCTGGTCCAGATCCATTTGATTGGATGAAGTAGTTGCTTCCACTTCTAGTAGGAGTCATTTTACGTCAATTTTAATAAAAAATAGAGTAAAAATTGAATTGAATTCACCTGCAGGACCTTTAAAGGGTTCTTTGGTTATTAAACCCCTTGGTGCTGGACTGGTTTGAATTTCAATACTGGACTCTGAGGCTTCAGAGTCTGAAGAACTTTCTCTGATGGAAGACACTAGAGAAAAATTAAAAATATAAGTTATTTTATCAAATAATAAAAATAACTTATAAACTCAACTTATTGAATAAAGTTGTTTTTATGTAATTTATGGCAAATTACGTCAAAAATAAAGAAAAATGTCTAAGATAAAAAGAAAAAATGTTTTTAGTAAAGATTTTTATTTTTAAAGATTTTTTATTTGATTTATTATTTTCTTTAAAGAAATAATAATTATGCAATTAACAAGTTAATTAATCAAAATTATATTATTATTCACTTTATACTAGAATAACTCAAAGAATAAATTTCAAGTCTGTGATGTGAAAAAGCCACTGGTTAGACAAAAGAGATTTATTCCAAGTCACTCAATAGTATATTGTTTCAAACAATATTCTTAAGAAAAAAAATAACTTTATTAATATTATAAAGATTATTTATAAGGGATAAGTCCCAAAAAAGCCAATATTAAGACAAATATGGTGATTTTACGTCAAAAAACAGTAAAATAAGGTCTAGAATATGATTTATGTCCCAAAAATTGGTTTAAAATCATGGCCAGGCCCCCAAATGTAAGGTTTGTCTATGAAACTCTTGATAATAGTAGCAATATCAAGAGTACTATGACTGTCCTCAGTAGAAAAATATAATATAATAAAATATTATAACCACAAATTTAAATATAATTATTAAAAAATAAATTTAATTATTATTATAATAATATAATAATAAAAAAAATAATAATTATAATAAATTATAATTATTCTATTATTGTTATAGTCACTGACAGTTATAACAATAAGAAGTGTAAAGCTCTTAATGAGACAATTACACGTGGAAAATATGAATATTAACCACTTATAAATAATATAAATATTATTTATAAAAAGAATTAAACACACACTGTGAAGAAATAATTCTTTTAGAATAAAAAATTCTATATAAAAAAACTAATACTAGATAAAAAAATATAGAATTCTAGAGAAAACTTACTTAGAAGATTTATTTAATACAATAAGTCAAAATACAACAGTTATAATATTAAATAATAATTATAAGTTAAAAACACGTCAAAAATCAATAAATTTAAAGATAAAACAACTTTTAATAATATGAATTATGATTTAAGAGTTTTAGAGAGGAATTTGTGGATTTTAAAAGATATTTAAAATGATAATTTTATATAATAAAATATATTATTGGTGATTACAACAATAATCTAAATTATATGACTTCAATTCTTTAATTTCAATAAATAAAGAATAAAAATAACTTAAGAATTACTTTTGATAATAAGATTTTATATTTAATAAAACTTTACCTGTTTAAATTTCTAATATGATTGGATTGATAATGAATGATGGACAAAAACAGTGATGAAAAGACTCTTTTTATGTCTTCAGAGCTGCTCTCATGATTCATAATGGATGTAGAGGGCGTGCTCAGGTCAAAACTGAAAAACCATGCTTAAAAATAAAGTTCTTAACTTAAGGCAACTTATTTTTACTTCCAATTTAAAGTTACCAGTGTTATTCTTAACTCCAAGTAACTTTAATCCTCATTTAGTTTAATTATTTTAAGTTTTAATATAAAATAAGTTTATTTATATTAAAGTTCATCACATGAACAACTTAAAATTAGAGTTTCAAGCAGAAATCTTTTAAACTCAATTTTTAATTAATTTTTAAAGAAATCATAATTTTCTTTAAGCTTAATTAAAAGAGTAAATTTCCAGGCTAATTACCCAGGAAATTTATTTATAAAAGATACTTAAAATTTCATTTATATATTGATAATATTAAATTCTAAGTTGTGTGAAATTTTCAAGCAAATCCATTAAGAATTGGATTTTTAATGAATTTTTGAAGTTATTGCTATTTTTCCACGTAAAATAGCAATACACACCAAACCTTATGTTTTGATAAGGTTTTAATGCTTGAAACTTTAAAGTTTTAAGCTTATTTAAGGTTTTTAAGCTTAATTAAGCTCTGACAGTTCTTAAAACCTTGATTTCAAGCCTGCATATTGGGATTTACCCTTTGGCAGCTTGAAATTCCTGTCCAAATTGGGATAAAACCAGTTTAAACCTTAAGGTTGGATCAAAGTCTAATCTTAAAGTTTAAATAAGGTTGAAAATCCTTCAATACAGGTGGACAACTTTAATTGAGTCCTTGCAGATCCAAAAAGTTGGGTACCCCAGCTCTATTTAGTCTTTTTCCTTTGTCCCACCTTTTTGCGTGGATTTTGCCCTTTTATTTATTTAAAGCCATACCATGGCTTTAAACCCTTTTAAATTGAGCTCACGCAGGATTTACATTCTGTATGGCAAATCCTTAGCCAATTCAGTAAATATACACAACACCTCAATTTTAACTAAAATTTTGGTAAAGTTGCATAAACCTTATGTAACTTTAAATTTAAGCTTAATTAAGCTTAAATTTAACAATTTTAAAAAATGTTAAAAAAGCTACATTAGTACTGTGAGATTCTTAAATCTTCCAATAACACAAGAAATAAGTGTTTTTGGGTATAACACCCTATGGGTGTACCCTAGGTTATTTTTGGTGTAGAATCCAAAAATGACATAATAATTATAACTTTGTTTATCCAAAAAAAAGTTATACTTATTTTTTGTTATTTTTTATTTTAAATTCAACTAAAAAGTCTGTTTAAGACAAAATTAACTGTCTGTAAAATCATTTGTGGCCTTATGGGTATGTTATACATACGTCACAGGCTCACAGTTAGTTCATTTGCAAGTTCTTCTGACTGACCCATTTTTCTTTGAATGTTCGCGGATTGGTGTACATCTAATGACATCTGTTGACTGAGCATTAAAAATGGAATATAGACCTTATATAAGAGAGCCCATTCAGCAGCTTTTAAGCTACCATGAGAGGGGGAACCCATGTTGGGAGGTACTCTTGTCCATGATGAGGGAATTATTGTCTCAGATATGATTTGTCGGAGATGCTCCAGAGCCTCACCCTTGATCTGGTGATCACTCAATGCAGTGATATCCAATTCAGAGGGGATGTAACCGGCATCAAATGAAGGAATCTCCACAGAACCACTAGATGGATGTTCCGTGTGAGGGGTGGGCATTGGGAAGTAGTTTTTTTGGGTGGAAGTAGTGGGGAGTGGCTCATTTATTATTTTTGCTGCATCTCTTCTCAGGGAGCAGGCCTCTCTCAATGTGATTTTATCAAGAGAGCTGTTGGAGGTCATGGAATCTGAGTCTGAACTGTTGGTGTCATTGGATTTCCTGCGGGACCTGAAGTAAATTTTTGATTTCACCTCTGGAATGCACAATTTGAAAGCTGCATGATCCTTCAAAATTCCAAGTATTAAATTATGCATTATATCAAGATTAACCATTCTGGTTGCATCCCAATACGGAAGGTCTTCTAAAATTGAATATCACACTCCATACTCAGAGAAAATTGCTTGTCTTTGTTGTGGGGTTTCCCGAAGCCATTTGGCAATGGTTGATTTATGATTTTGATATGAGCGTGTGTAGTGAAATTGAGGACCAATTTCTTCAATTTGAGCTTTGTGAATGGTGCAAAAATTACAAAAGTGGTTGCCTGAATGGGAAATAAATCCAGTAAGCTTGCGCATGGCAACCACATCCGCAATGGCTGTGAGAATGGCAACACGGATAAAGGATCCTGAAGGACCTGTTGAGGTGGGTGAAAAATGGTAACCTTGCCATAGCTCTTTGAGCGCATTGATGAGTGGAATTAATAAATAATTCAATTGAAGGGAAGTTGGCTCCTTCGGACCAGGGAGTATTCCTGCAACATAGACATTCTCTGGCTTCAATCTTTCACTTGGGGGGAGATTAAGACAAATAAGCATGATAGGTCCAATGCTGGCCAACCGGGTGGACTTTCCATGTGCATTAAACCAATCCACATAAATGGAGAAGGCCAAGGCACCAGTAATGGACATGAATGGGGGGTCATGGATATTTCTAGTGCCAGTGAAGCATCTCCAGACCAATCCATCCCAGACGTCATGTTTTGGGGAATCTTCGGGAGTTTGGGATTGTTGATGTTGATGCAGAATGTCCATATTATCATTCCAAGGTCTTGTGGAGGAAGGGTTTGACTGCTGCTGTATGGTTTCTGTGCAATTTAATTGAGCCCCGGTGCTGTGGAGAAGGTGCTTTGGGTCAATGGTGAATAATCAGCTGAGAATATTTGATCCAATAGAAGTTGTGGGCACTCAGATCCTGATGCAGAAGTAGGGATGTTTGGAAGAGATGTGGGTGCAATGGTTGATTTGAGCTTTTTAATGTGCTGTTTATATTGGAAAGGTGTGAAGGCAACTCCAGGCCTATCACCCTCAGGGGAAGAGTGTGTTTGAGTTGAGCAGTGTTGACACATGCATATACGCATTGAGGAATAGCGGCGGGTTGTCATTGTTGCAGGAATTGGGAGTACGGTTGGTTTGTGTATAAATATCTATGGCTGATGTGAAAGTGTTTAGGAGTGTTATTGATTGGCAAAAAAATTGAGTGATTATTTATGAAGGGGAAGATGATTTGAGCCATCTGAGAATTTTATCCCATTTGTAATGGTGCGTGAGCTGCAGCTGATGGAGTGTAACATGTCTCATCTGGATGGTGGAATTGGTTAGGAGTTTAATTGGGTAAAATGCCATGCTGCTCAATGCTCATACATATTCTATTTTATTTACACATGGCGATACTGCGGTTTTGACCCTTGAGGGGTGTTCCAATAGGGATGTGTCAACATTGATTTGAGGGGATTGACATTCAAACCATGTACGCTGGCATGCCATTGTACATGGCTTAAACCTTATTACAGACATAACGATATAACTCTATTGCATAAGAAGTTGGAGTGCAGCTAAAGTCTTGGTATTTGGTTTGAGTGCAGCAGGCTTTTAATCGGTTGGAATGTGATTTGGATTGTCTCGCCTTTCTTGAAAAGGTGATGTCTCTTTTGTGGGTAAATCCTTCATGAATATAACCCTTTACAGATGTACAATGCTGTGGAATTTCAATGCATATATTGGCAGTTTGGATAATTCACAAAATTTGACAATGGGGAGGCAGAAATGTTACCAAATATGATTACTTATGAATGATGGGTCCCCTTTGAGATCAAGGAAATATCACATTATATGGTGGTAGGCTGTGCCGGGTGGTTTCTGATAAAAGCGGAGGAGCTCAAGAGGAGGCAGGGAGGATTCTCCTAAAAAGAGGCTTATTGGACTTCCATGCAACACTTAGTTCCAACTATTCATAGAATTTCTCTATTCTAAATTTGAAAAGATTTCATCTCATATCACTCTATTTTATCATAATACTGAGGTGTTTTATCTAGTTAAAGATATTAGTGTACTTTTTCGGCCCTTATGTCATCTTCCAAGTCACATAAATCCTGTTCAGGTTCTGTTCATGACTCAGATAGTGAATCTAGCATAGAATATGTTCAAACACAGTCACCATTGAGTCCCAACATTCCTCTCACAACCCCTATCGCATCCTCAATGAATGTATCAGGTCTTAACACTGATGTGGGCAATCCAAAGGCTCCAACTTCAAGCACTTGGTTGATCCCAAATATTTCCGTCACTCCAATTCCCCCAAATCCCACTAATACACAAATGCATGTGTCTCAGGGGCCAGAAGGCACACCTCAAATCTCATCACATGCTAATCCCCAATCAAAATTTCCACGTGAGTTCCTCCTTGATCCCGGTTGGAATCCAGTAGCATCCCAGGATCCCTTTGGCCAAAGTAAACAGCCAACCCTCAATATTCCATCAGGATCTCAGGTTCATGTGGGTGATGAAAGGCGTGTGGATGGGGGGCGACGAAAAAGACCATTGGAGAATGTAACTTGGAGTGGTCTGTCGGAGGGAAATCCAGGATTGACGCTTCATCAAAGTAAGTCATTTTAATTTTGGAGTATAACCTTTTTCACAATTTGATATTTTTGTTTCATGGGTTAGATATGGCACCTAAAGGCAAGTCAGTCCAATCTCAGGAGCCAATCAAAGATTGTGAGTATGACCAGTCTTCATTAATTTTTTGATGTGTTAACTGAGGATGTGCATGGCAGGTGATGAGCTTTATACATCTTCACCTCTGGTCCATAAAGAGAAAGTCACTGGATGTCATCATCCATATGCCTCCAAGCCAAGAACAGCTCATGCTAGTTCATCAAGAGAAAAAATCGTGGATGATGAGGATGAGAACATGTCTCCGACTCAAATGGAAACAAATGATGAATCAAGGAGGGACAATTTCACGGCGCATGAGCATGGCACTCAGTCAAATAATGAGTTCACCCATCCTCAAATGGGCCTTGCCCAGAGTATGCTTGAACAATTCGAGGTCAGACAGCAAAGGAACCAGGCTCGTAAAGCTCACAATGTGGCAAAACGTGCAAGCCAGAAGGAGCAACAAAAATGGTTGAAAGCAGAACTTCCAGAGAATGTCCATGGAATGAGATCAGTAGTACATGCACATTGCCTGTTCCTACTCAAAGTTAGGGATAAGGATTTTTCCTCACTACCAGCACCACCAAGCACAGAAGAGCGTGAAATTGCAATTCAAGTGGCTGGTCATCTCGGATATGTCCCCGAGGATGTTTTCAATGAGCCATCAACACAGGTTCAGTCTCAGGGTTTCCAAAGCTACTGCAAAAATGAGCTCCACAAGCTAGGACTGAAGCGATTCACTTGGGACTGGGAGAGCTCATGGCAACATCCGTTCAATGAGCTGATGTCTATGGTGTTTTACCATACATTCCGTCTTGCACTGGTCAGCACCAAGTATCATCATTAATATTGGAACAAGGATCATAATAACTATGGGGTCGTGGCGGCTTTAATGGAGCAATATTTCACTTATTTGAAAAGAGAATGGAAGTCTATTCAAAAGGATGCCGAGTATTTGGTTAAAAAGAAGGAGAATCAAAAGCTCGCAAAGATTCTTCAAAGGGTTAGTTAATGTATCTCTCCTTCATTGTGAGCAAAGACTGATGATGATCTAGTTGATTATGTGCAGACCTGTGAGCGCCGTCGTGAATGGTGTGATACGGCTAAATTTCCCATTCTAGCATCACAATTCAATGACCCTCGAGTATGTTCAGATACTGAGGACGTACTGGAAAATGGCCGTCAAGTTTACCGCAAAGTGGGATTACGCTGGCGCTCCCAGTTATTTAATGAATTGGTATTAAAAATGGATCGAGACATAGAGTTTTGTAATTGCATTAAAAAAAAGGGTAAAAAAACTATTGATAGATTGCCAGATGATGGTGATATTCCGGAAGGCTTATCATTTCAGGTATTTGATCAAGATTGGCTCAAAGGCTGTAGTAAGATGCAGACTAGCGCCCTCAAAATACTTGACATGCCAGTTATTAGGCCAAATGGTGATGCTCTGCAATAACTTAGTAATATAAATGTATAGCACCGTTACAAATTAACATTTTGTGAATTATTTGTGCAGGTGTGATACAATCTGAGTATTATTTCTTAAAGATGCAACAACTTGCTAAATATGTCAGAATATAGACAATATGAATTGGAATGTATCACCGTCTCCCTTAGAAATAAGACTCTATTGCTCATTTTCATTGAGGAAATATTGAAGGAGTTTGATCCAACTCATGGTGTTCATAATTGTAGAACTATGCCAGGGTGAACAAGAGTTATCAACTTGGTCAAACACAAATTATATAATATCAGTAAGGCTCATGCAGTTAATGATTTTTTCTTTTCTTGGACCTATTGGTGTTTGGAAAATGGCATTTCCATAAGGAAGGATTTTAGAATAGCAATACAATTAGGGTCAAAGATGATCTTGAAAGGTACCTTCCGCATGTTGACCTCAACTGAATGAGGAGTGATATAGTGGATGACCTTTACAGGTTGTTGTTGGCCAATACGATGGAGTCAATCAACAGCCTGAGCCTCAATGGCTGGGTTCCAATTGGGCTCCTGGAAATGTGGATGTCAGGGGCCGCAAATCAGGGCAGAATTTTGGGGGTCCCCTCACCATTAAATAGATCATATTAGCACAAGTTATATTGAGGCCAGTTCCAGCTGCGGCAATGGATGTAATCAGTACTTCACATTCAGGATTAATGAAGAAATTCTCCAGTGCCTTCTCCTGTGCTCGTGCTGTAATTGTTCCATCAATTCGTGCTGAAAGGATAGAGTGATGTGCAAGTGCAATACCAATTCTACAATATGAAAAAGTCAGATGGATTCAATTGGTAATGGATGCATATTAGAATTAACGCACAAATCTAGAAATTGGGTCCATTGGGTATAAACCACCGATTTGGTTGGACCACACCTTGTTTGTTTGTTCTTCATTAAGCTTTGTAGGAGGTGTGCAATTTTACTACTCATCATGCATGTTTCCACATCCACAATAGTTCGTGTGATTGTTGGCGAGTTATCCTGAGTGCTCCTGCCCTCGGGGTCTTCCAAATCTGCCTCCGCAATTGTGTTAAGCATGATGTGATGGTTACAACATATTCGCAGCTTATTAATATTTCTGAAAAATTCTCCTGGTCCTTTGCTTTTGGATGATAGGAATTCTTCATATAATATGGAATATTCTTGCTGCATGGTTGGGTTGAGTGGGAGCAGCTCATAATGATGGCTAATAGTGGGGAGGGATTCGAGATGTGTGGTTTTGGTGCGGCGCAAACTTAAATGCCGCAATGCCAAATGCAAGATATCATTGCAACCTTTGAAAAGACTACTCAGGATGAATGGTGACCAGTCATCTTGATCGGCGCTCTGGTGTTGAGTGATGAATGATATTATGCCCAAAAGGTCATAAATGGTGTTGTGAATAGGTGTGCCCGTTAAAAATATTCGACGGGATGAAAGGAGGCTATTAATAGCACAGTGAGTGGAAGTGTATTGAGAGCGAATATAGCTATAAGATGGGGCAAGGGTTATTGGATATAAAAGGTAATTTGAATCATTTAAGATCAGACACTCACTGTGCTTCATCCAAAATTATACGATGCCAATTGATTTGAAAAATGAATGATGTAGAGGTATTGGTTTGCTTAAATTCTTGGGTGATAGTATTGTAAGAAGTGATGATGATATCATATTTTAAGATGTCATCTTTGGATAATGAGTGATGAGTGGGACCATGGTAGATTTTGGAATGCAGCGCTCCAGCCTGAGCATGCTTGGATATTTCTGATTGCCAGTTGGTAATTAAGCAAGGGGGGCAGATGATCATGGTGGGTGTGGAGCAATGGGGGTTTGCAATCATCCGCTCCTTGGAGGTACCAATTAGAGCAATGGCCTGAATGGTTTTACCTAATCCCATATCATCCACAAGCAGTCCTTCAAGAGGGGTATTGGTCGAAAGGGATTCAAATGAGCTAACGACCTTGTTTGTAATGATGTGCCTGGCATTGAAAGTGGATCCTGGGGGTGAGGTGGCCCAAAGGTTACGGGCTGATTGGCCATTGGGGATTTCTCAATCCCAGAGAAAAGCTAGTCCAGTCTTTTGATGAGGGAGGAGGGGGGTTTGAATAATGGCATGGGGCGGGGTCATCATGGGGAGGTCTGATCCACTGGGTAATTGTATCAGCTTTTGCTTGGAAATCAATGATGAAACAGCAGGATATGAAACTGGCGTCGAGCTTGAAGCGGGAAATGTCGGAGTGAAGAGTTGACATTGACTATGGGTATTACAGTCATATTCTTTGGGCATTTTAAGCTTGAAATCTTGTGTTTGAAGGCTTTCCATTATGAATAAAATGTTTGGATACCATGTGAAGAACATCAATGCTAGATTGGGTTTCTGAGATGAGGAGGGATCACTTGCATCAGTCATAAATACTCCCTCAACAAATAATATTTGAGAAGGATTGGATTGGCAATTTTCAATCCATGCCCCACCAGGACCACAGTGCATGAACGTTTTTGGTGCCCCAAGGAATGGTATCAACGTTTTGGAAAGGGTTCCAGGTAGAGAGCCAATAGCATGCTGGTGATTGGGGAGATAAACAAATATGTTGTGTTGATTGTGCCATATGATAATCCAAGAAGCTAAGTGGGAATCCTCAGGATTTAAGGCTATATCACTATTTATTTGAATACAAATATTAATCATCCCAATGCAAAGTGGTTGTGAAGGGGTTGACATGATGGCTATTTCAAATTATTTGGGGACAGTTGGAAATTATATGATTGGGAGGGGTTAGCTAAACGGAATGAAGACAAATAGGCGCAGGTGGGGAACTTATATGATAGGCAGCAATGGGGTCAAGGGGGGATGGTCTGTGGTTACGTGCATGGTCTTGATGGGGGTGGGCCTCTTGGGCTCATAATTTTCATATCCGATTTGGGGCATATATCAAGGCAAGGTGGCCAAAATGTGGGTGCACCAATATGACTGCTGGATCTGCAGCAAGGTACAAAACCTTTGGTGGAACAAGGTTGACATTAGCATATCCGAAATTGGGTGGGTTGTAGCAACTTATTGTGGAGGGCATATTAGAGGCATGCAGTCATGTTCGCTGGTGTGACAGCAAACATGGATGCATATCTTCCCCAGGTTAATTGTCGCACAGGGACCTACTGGGCAATGTTGGCCGTTTCAAAGGGCAATCTCACTGTGGGGATGTTTGTGTGTGGGCGGGTGAGATATGTTTGGTGGCATGCCACCAAACATGACTTTGGTTTTGCCTGAAGTTTTTTGCTGACTGATGCCTACTGGGCTTCCAGGGGGGAATGTGTGGGATGATCAAAGGGGGCGCCAGCCGTGAGCCGTGATCCACATATACATTCACCCCTATTGCATTTGAGGCGAGTACTAATCCACCGAGATTGGCATCCGGGTCTTTGCCTCACACGCGTACAAAACTCTGGCAAAAGAGGCCACCCACCCAAGGGAATTTTTGGCTGCAAGCCAGGTGCCACAACTTGCGCGGGGCGTGTGAGAACGTGAAGAAAATGACCTGCGGTGGGAGATACCCACGCAAACATAACCAGCCTCAGAAAATATGGGCTGGGATTATTTTAATGTGGATGAGGCTGAAGCAAATCCACACTGATTGGCCTCAGGTTTCCACGCGCAAGCAGGTGAGCGTCTGCAGTCAAGCTGACCACCCAACCAAGAAACTAGCCGGTCGGAACACTGGCAGTAAAATGTCTTCCAGGCGTGTGAAAGTTGCCTGTGTATGACCCGTTGGGGGGTGCGTATAAAAGCGTGTGGCTGCCTGACAGTGAGCACGCGCAATGAACAAGCAGGGCCAGTCATTGTTTGCCCCGACAATGGCACCGGATGGAATCCACTGTTTGTGTATGACCCAAATAAACAGTCATCCCACCATGACCCACTTACATTAACTTGGATTACATGCGCATCTGTGCCATAGTTAGGCAGAGCTGTCAAACAAGGTGCATCAAAGGGATGCAGGTGAGAGATATGACTCGATGGCTTGACGTGATTGCATGTTACATTGTTGAACAGCTTTTGCTCTGCCCCGCAGCATACATCTACAAAGGTGTACTGCGTACTACAGTTTTGGCTGTACAGATTAGGAAGGTGTAATACTACTTGAGCCTGCATGCATATAGCGAATGTGCATGCACCTTCCGATTGTTTGCATATACGTAGCTCATGTGCCACATGCTCAGCATTGCGTTTCACCTGATTTGCACATGCAAGCTGAGCATGTCATGGTCAAACGCACCGTGTGGAAGTGCTCAGTAAAGCCATGGAATGAACTATTTTTGCATTAGTTCATTGGAAGGCTCAGTTTGGAGCACTTCACCAAAGCGTGTGAAATGCTGCACCTGGCTGATATGTCACCCAATGCTGTGCCAAATGCTCAGATTGTGTGCATACAAAAGCGACTGAGCAATGCCTCAGCATGGTGCATTTCATATTGTTATATCAATAGTTCAATTACTGTGCAATTAAAATGTTCAGCCACTGAGCATTTCAATTATGACCCGAAAGCAAACCTGAGCAGTGGGTCGAGGCAAGCTCACGCTGTATTCACTAGTCTTACAGCCCCCCCTTTGTTCAAAGACTATCACCAGGCCATGTGGCTGGTGATCTTGCCGCGGTAACTTGTGACCAAATGCACCGGGTGCATTTCTGCATGGGTCACTTGTGCATTGCACCCACAATGCACATTCAACAAGGGCCTCACGACCACCCTCCTGGGTGATCGGGTGGCTATTTAAGGAAACAAAGGGGATTTGACTCAGCTTGACAATTCAATAAATTGCAATACTCAGCGGTGCATTAGATATTGTTATATCAATTGTTCAATTACTGTGCAATTCAAATGTTCAGCCACTGAGCATTTCAATTATGACCCAAAAGCAAACCTGAGCAATGGGTGGAGGCAAGCTCACACTGTATTCACTTGTCTTACAGCCCCCCCATTTTTCAAAGACTATCACCAGGCCATATGGCCGGTGATCTTGCCGTGGTCACTTGTGACCAAATGCACCGGGTGCTTTTCTGCATGGGTCACTTGTGCATTGCACCCACAATGCACATTCAACAAGGGCCTCTCGACCACCCTCCTGGGTGATTGGGTGGCAATTTAAGGAAACAAAGGGGATTTGACTCAGCTTGAAAATTCAATAAATTGCAATACTCAGCCAGACCCCCATTGTTCTTCTGCCTCACGCAAGCATTTCACTTCTCAGTTGCAGCATTCGCTGAGACTCAGCTTCAATTTTGCCCACACGCCTTGAAGCTGAGCCTTTTGCGGGTGCTGCAACTGCTGAGATCGTCTCAGCTTCACCAAGGTATAAAAGACCATCTTCACATGACACGCCCTTCACTTTCTTTCTCACCCGCTCCACTTTGTTCAACCTCACCCACATTTGTCCTTCTTGAGCGTATTCCCCTTGGTCTTCCTGCCTTTCTACTTTTGTCTTTCACACTCTACTAAACCCACTCCCCTTAATTTTGCCTGTTTGTTTCTTCTGCTGATCCTTTCAGAACCTCCCTTCTATCCACCTCGTGCGTTACCTCTTTTTTTAACTTTTGTCAACATTATGTACCGATATTAATACTTATTTTTTTTCACAACTCTTTTCCAGACTTTTAAAAACTTCCGACTACAGCGTTCTTATTTTGTTTCCGTTTTAAATTTATAATTCATCGTACGTCTTCATTTTTTCTCTTGATTGTTTACTTTGTATGCAGTTACTAACCTCAATTGTTTTGTTTTTAGATGTCGTGCACTTTATGCACCAAGCAGGGTATCCCCTGCATTCGTTCCTCAACAACGAACGACGCTGGTGATGCTTGCCAACAAGAACACAAGAAACGTTCGTTCGTTGTCCTCCCCTTCCGGCCACGAGGCCAGAGGAGTTCCCGCCCAAGACGCCCTCGCGAGGACTCTTTTGTGGTCGACGATGATGAAACCATTTCTGAGCGTGAATGGACGCCGGGCCCCCAAACAGGCCAACGGGAATGATTCCGGATGATTAGCCCTGTCCCCTCCCCCTCCTAGGCCACCATCCGATGGTCACTTCACTCCTTGACCGGAGCGAAGTGATTATCCGGCCAATGAAGGATGGCGATGGCGAGAAGACATTCAAGCTTGGGCTGATTGTCACCATGTCTTGTCACCGATGGGATTCAAACACCAAAGTAAGTTTTCTTTCTCCTCCTTATCTCATTTCTCTTCACGCAATAATACTGACTTTTTTCCATTACTCATAGAACAAAACCCCCCAAATCCCCCCCAACATGACTCTCCCGTTCCTAGTTTGCCTTGCGAGCAAACCCCCCGGCAACCCACTCCAGGCCCGAGTGGCACCCGATGGTCTGAGGAATTATTCCACGGTAAGCATCCAAAGTTTCATTTCATTTTCACTTTCACTTTTGAGTCGAGTGAACTGACTCTTACTCCTTTTTTAGAACCCTCCCAAACCGAAGAGCCACCTATTCCTGGCCCAAGTCCATTGTCCCAACCACCTGAGGACAATACGACTCGTGAGCCAGAACCTGAGGTGGCTCCTACGCAATCCACGGAGGAACCTTATGGTAAGTCACCCCTTCTTTCTCTTCGATCCATATCCACTTTTCCTCATTTTTTCTTCGACCGTCTCCAGATCGTCCCGCCACTCCTTGCTTGATAATCATCATCGACGATACGCCCGTCGGATCCCCCCATCCCCCTTCTTCTTCACCGACTCCACAAGCTTCCCCTCCCTCCACTCCTACCCCAGTTCCTTCCCAGGATCTCCCTCCCATTGCCCCCGAGAACCCAACGTCCTCCTCCCCCCCGGTGCGAAGCTCCTCTCATTCCCACGATGACGCTCGCCAGGAATTCACCGACCTGCGACCGACCCTCATGATTCCTTGAGCCATCATCCATGAATCAATCAACCGAATCTTGTTGGAGCATCGCCGCTTGCTCCACATGATTCCTTTCGTGGATGCGCCGGGAATTCCGGGAGGAACTAAACTCCCTCCTTGCCCAGGCACTGGAGGCTTATCCAAAGGAGGACATCACCGGGATAGTCTCAAAATTCTTAGAAAAATAAAAATTTAAAAAAATGTCATGATTTCCTCTTTTTATTATTTGTAATACTTTCTTTTAAATAAATTATTTGTCTTCAATTATTGTTATGTTCAATTTCTATTACATTATTTGCTTATGTGAAATTATATTTTCCTCAATGGTTCAAATATCCTATTGCGTGAGAAAAATTTTTATAAGTGCCCCACCAAAATTTTGAGTGAGTATTTGTTTTTGTGAACCTCTTTTTCCCAAAATGAGCCAATAGTTGCCGTTACTGTCTCCTATATTTTCTTCTTCCATGGTTTAGAGCCATATCCATTCTTAACTGTAAAGAAGCGGGAGCTTCCCGCATGTGAGGAATCCACTCCGGATTTGTGAAACATGGCCTTCCCTATGGTCACACACTATTAATCTTACTCATGTATTGAATGGTTTAAGTTGTCTGGAACCTTCACAAGCGTAAGGAATTTTTAGCATTTTTGGGAACCTTCACAAGCGTCAGGATTGGCGTGTAAATTTTCGGGAGCCTGCACAGGCGTAAGGATTGGCGTGTGTAGCGTCGGCACCCCGCATAGGCGTAAGGAACTCTTAGCATTGTCAGAACCTGCACAAGCATAAGGATTCGCGTGTGAAGCATTGGCATCCTGGACAATAGCAACAAACCAGGACAGATGTACGATGGCATGCCACCGTACACAATCCACTTCACCCCTTTTTCATGTGAGACACTCCATCTCCCGCACTTGAATCCATCCAATCCTGGTGTATATTGTCCTCTGCCTTACCCCACTATTACTTACCCAACACACATGCAAATCTCCTCATTCTTTGAATCGGCATGAGATTGTATTACCATCCCTGATTTGAAAGCCCGCTCTCTCGCCAATCTCATAATAGCCATGGTTTTTTTGCCGCATTGTTTTTGCTAACCTGCTTGAGCATTGTGCGGACATAACCACTAGTGCTGTGCTTTCGTTGTCCTGTGCTGGATCAGTATAATGAACAAATGTACTACTGGCCCACACTACCTGATTGAGCCCATGACATGCGGATAGATCAATCCAAAAATGCTCATTTGGGAAAATCAATTTTCCACCTGTACACCGCTTTGACGCATCTCTTTGAATTTGGCCGGTCCGCTTATCAGCTTGAAACCACCATCCCGAAGCATACAGCGATGCATCCTTATCAACATGAGGTGCGTTTTTGAATCCATTCATGGTGAAAGTGAGTGCGGAAGCGAACTCGAATGCACCCTGATTTGCCGGAATATTGCCTTCATAGTTGACTTTATCAAAAGACGGAACCCCCAATGAATTGTAGAAATTTTGAATCTTCTCAAATAAATTATCCCCAACATATCGTAAGGATTGACCTAGAATGCAACCCACCGAGCTAAGATTGGCACCTCGGTTCTGCCATTCATCTTTTGCATTTTCAATTTTCCCGACACTTCCATACAGACCAAATTGTTCATTCTTGGTGCTGCATTTGCGCCACCCAATCGTGAACATAAATCCCTCCAGTAATGCTCCATTGGTTGCAATCGGGTCGGTGAATCTCTTTTCGCGAAATAAGAATTGTGATAATTCATCCCATTGATTGACCTCGACTTCACTCATTGTTGTGAATGGTTGGAATTTGACAAGGGCAATGAGTAATCCGGTTGAAGAGAAAATTGCCACATGGCCAAAGTGAATGCGTTTGATCTGATTGACATCCACAACCCTCCGAATTTCACTTGGGGTGATATTTGCTGATACTGGCATTGATATTTGTGCTGTTGGGCGAGAGGAGGAAAACAACCTATTCATTTGGGCCGTTTTGCGCTCATTTGTCTTTTGGGATCTGCTACTATTCCCGAGTGGTTGAGGGATCACTATGTGTTGGAGCACACAAGATATCAGATACTGCCAAGGAGCTTTCTTCAGCACACATCCTTTGACTTCCCTGTTGGAGCCCACATGACATTGGCACAATCTGAACCAACTAAAGCCAATGTTCTTCCGTGGGGCCCAATGAGGGTGCCACATAAATGTGGAAGCATATATACACTGAGATTAAGCGAGCAACTCACACTTTCCTTCCTCAGCCCGACGCTTTCTTGCGAGTTCCCTTTTACGCTGTGGTATTCCATACCTTTTTACCAGTTTCAAGATTTTTTTTTGAAAATTAACAGTTGGGAAATCAAGATCAAAACAACTAATTCAGGAAATCACCACTCAAAGTACATGATTAAAGATCACACACACTCAGGAATAACATCAATATTAGGGAGGAATGGAAGATTTGGCATTCAGAATTGAAATAATCAACATATTTCTACAATCAAATAAATAATAGGGGAATCAAATCCTATGGAATTATACAAGAAAACCTACATATAAGCCTTACAGAATCAACAATAGGCTTAATACATACAGAAACTCAAAATTACAGGTGAAAAGTAACATTGTAACATTATATCCACTCTAAATCCATCAAGAAGATTATATTACTAAGAATTACAGTAACCAAATACAGTTCATGTGACACAAGGATCATATGACAGGATCCAATTCAACTCAATACATGGGAAAATCCACTAAAAACTTAAAAATTAAAAAACAATACAGGCACCTAAAGAAGGTTTATGCAATCCACATGCATGACATCTGTACATTACACAGCCTCAGGATCATCAAATACAACTCAATTAAATTTCAACTAGCTGCAGGCAAGGGAATACACTAAACTTTAAGCCACACAGCAATTACAGTAATCAAGAATTAAACTCAAGAAGATATCCCCACATTACACAGCATGATCACCTAGAGTTAAATAAATCTTACAAACAAAATTATACAAGGGCTTATTCACATGACACTACCCTCATCCTTTTAATCACCAGCATTAATTACTCAAGGCTATGCAAGCTGACTAGAGAAGTGCAAAAGAGAAGTCACCTGATATTTTTATCAAAAATCCCCACCAAGCAAAACATCTAAACCTTAATTTTGACCAAACAAATGGTGAAAATATCTCAGTCATATGATACCATTCTCAATTTTACACACTATCATTAATCTCTCAAGGCTGTGCAAGATTACTAATACAGTATAGCAGATAAGTCATCTGACTTTTGTTACAAAAAATCTACACCAGCAAAATTATCTCAAGGGAAAGAATAACACTTTACATGGAGAGCCCATGGGCACCTCTCACAACATAAAAAGGGGCCTCTCTCTCTCATTTTTCTCCCCTTTCCTCATGCAAATAATTATATACAAAGAAGGAGAATAATCATTCATCCCTTACTAGTAGGTTAATCTAGAAATTATTATTATTATTATTACATTACATTAAAAGTGATTTATATATAGCTGTAGTTAACAGTAGGTCTGCCTATATTATAAATTCATCTATTAGTGAAATACTCATACTCAACAAAATATTTATATTATACTCTTCTCACTAGAAGAAAATCCATATCACTATTATTATTATCACAAAATATATATTTAACATATTATCAAAATTATTTATCAATTACACTTATTTGAAAATATCAAACAATATTATTATCTTATCACTATTACTAAATTTTCTCATATTGAGCTTTTATCCATTAAACAAAATACCTTCAACAAAGAAAACAACTTAAAATCACCACTCAGTACTATTATATCTATTATTTATCTACTCAATTATTATCTTATCATCTTGAAATCACCTACAAATCTATTTATTTAAAATTATTATTATTTTATCATTAGTCTGATTATTGAATAGGTCTGATAGAGACTGCTGAAAATTCTTCTCTAGTTGTAAAGCCACAATCTTAAATATTGATTTGTGAGCTCTGTAGGGAGATTGTTTAGTATATTCAGAGGGGCAGCTAAAACACCATTAGCACCCTTGGTTACAGGATTATTTCAGCAATTCAAAACTGTTTACCTGTGATTTCCCCCTCAAGGACTGCCTTATCCAATCCCACACCAAAAGGAGTTCCACAACACTCTTTTCCTTTTTTTGTGAATGGCATGCTTTCAGCAGAAAATGAAATGAAACCAAATGATTACTGATTTATTAATATCACCTAAATTGAATTGTGGTTGATGAATCTTTTTTGATTGCGGCTAAAAAGAAAGATCACACCTGACCTTGGCAAATTTGCGATCTCAAATACCTGAACCTGAAAATTGCAGTGGATAGTGCATTATTCAATTTTACACATTGATGTTCCCATGCAATCACTTTCCAATCCAACCATTTGGAATATTGCAAGCACATGCAAATGCAATATGCATCCTGCTGCGCATCCCTAGCTATCCTAGTCCTCTTGAAAGACACAGGAACATTTGGCCTATCATGGGCTGGCGGGAAGTGATAAACGCGACTTCCCGCAATGCCCCCGCGTGTGCTACTTGCGGGCACAACGCCTGACTCAGCTTGCGTCTTGTCGGAGTCTTTGCAATGATGTACGGAGGCATGCCTCCGTACAATTACTATTGGTACTCAGACTGTGGCATCCAGGCAGTAGTAGGATAGGAAGTCATGATTATTAAATTCATAAATCACTTTGCAAAATTCAACTACAATCTATCTAGTACAAAGCTAATCTAAAACGGGTCAATCCTGGTTGTGAGTTTAGCTGACCTGGGTACCGTCAAGGTGACCTCATCACTTTAACCAAGACCGCGTTTTGCCACCCAGGCATCACCAAAGTCTAATACTAAGCATCGTGCAAATTCAAATCTAAGAGGTACAGTGGGGTTAAAAGACTCTGATGAGAAGAAACTTTTATTCAGTAAATTACATATATACTTATTAGTACGTAGCCACACTGGCTCCACTAGATTTTTACCCTCTGAAAGTTTTGCGGAAATGTCAATTAGTGATAAAGCCCCTTTAACTGAGCTTGTTCTCCAGTCATCTGAGCATACCATCAAACCACAAACCCCCGCCGCACAGAATGCCGCTAATATACCATGGCAAATTCGATTTATTCCAAGATTATTGTGACACGCCAAAAGATCTTTGATGGCCTCATTTTTTTTTGAGTTCATGAGTTTGCCTTTGATGCCATTAACTTCGACCTTTGTATGTGCACGTACCATGTTGTATGCAATCATCAAATGGATAACTGTATCCATTAGATCCTCCAGGTTCTTGTGCGGCTTTGTGGATATCTCATTGTCAGCCCCGCCACCTTCAATGCTGAGCTGGGTTGCACGTTGCTTGGATTTACTCAAGAAGGAGGCAAGGTATTCAACTGCTCCCTGTTCGAGTCCAAGAGGATTGGTTGAATTTGATGTTGGTGCAACATATGGTTTGGGTGCAACCACATCGTATGAGACTAAACTAATGGATTCAAACATAACATTTGCCCAAAAATGTTTAACTGGATTGGCAGGGTAAAGAAGGCTCTGAACCATTTTGAAGAAGGAGTGTTCAGATTTTGGGAGATTCTCTGGAGGTTTAGCTGATTCCTTCATCAATTTGAGATTCCAAATGTTGTGATCAAAAAATGCTTCTGTTTCGGTTGGCTTAAAAAAATCTAACCCTGTATATTGCAATTTATATCACCAGTCAACAGCCAATAATCATGTATCATGCACAAAGATAAAACTCACCTGCCATCTCAAGGTCCTCCAGCCAGGCCGACATTTTAAGCTCTCCGTTACTGATCACCTTAATACCAACAGGCAGGAATGTATGAGCATCTTTTGTTGGTAAATTGTCCCATCAATTTTTGTAAATACTATTGATATTATCAAGCCCCCTTTTCCATGATTGTTGAGTAATATTGGAATGATAATTCAAAACGCCTGCAAACTCTTCCATGCGGGATAAAAATATTCCTTGAAAATTAGCAGACGATGACACTTCGGGCTCAGGGTCAGGAACTATATCAGTCATATCTCATCCCATTGTATCATGTTTAATTGTTTCCCTTTCTTGAAAGGCTTGAATATTCCGAGGAGAGGCGGGAGGGGTTGCATCATGCATTGTTTCATTGGGTATTGGAGGGCTTTCAGTATGTGGAGCTTCATCATGGATTGTTTCATTGAGTATTGGGGGGGGTTCAGTATGCGGAGGTTGATTATCAATATGGTCCCCTTCAACATTGATAATTTCATGACCTTGATTGTGAGAATCGTTTGCGGCTTCAAAGGTACGGCGTTTTTTGTTTGTTTTTTTGGTCACATGTATATTTGGTCTTTTTCCTAATCCTTTGCCTGGAAATCCAATTACAACTCGAGATCCTTCAGGTAGAGATTCTCCCACCTCCACACCTGCCCATATATTGTGAGCAGCTATTTTTATCAACTTTGTTTTGAATTAGTAATGGACTTACAGTTCAAATCCATTTTGAGCAGGCTCATGGCTTCAGCAATCTTTTGACGCACATAATCAGGAATTTTACTATCATTTTGGATTTTTTCGAGCCTTGGGATTGTTTGCGCAATGTTGGAGACAAATTGTTCCTTGGATATAGTTTCCACCTCCCCACTGAAAATTACATCATCTTGCCCATCATCTTCTGTCGGTGCACAAGGTTCAACAGTCTTTTCCTTATAACTTTTAAAATTCGGTTTCTGAGAGCTTGGAGGCTGACCTGAAATAAAGGCTATGACACAATATCAGGTTTGGGGAGATTAGCAATATTCAAGATGGATGCATACTCACATTCTGGAAGAACTGGGGGATCTTGAGTATCTTCATGTGACTGGCTCTCTAATTCAATGCCTAATTCACGACTACTGGCGATATCAGATATTTCACTTCCACTCTCTGGGGCTGAAGTTGGTCGTTCATTGAATTCAGTTGAATTTCCAGGGGTTTAAGCCATAGTGGAGGTAGTTTATTAAGAAAAAAAATGGTGACGATTTGATTGATAACTTGTTTGAAAATTTTTGAATAAAAAGATCAAAATTCAAGAAAAAAGGTGCAAGTAAAATAATTGCATTTGCAAAATGCGATTTGTCGGGAAATTGAAGGAGGCGATGTTTTGCAAATTATTTCATATCATGCAAATGAAATCACTTCCCTGTGAGACATTGAATAAAGTTTACTAGTGAGAAACCTACTAAAGTCAACTTCTGAACTATTCAACGCTCATGAGGTAAGGACTAAGCAAAGTGTTCCATTTGAATGATATGAAATAAAATGGTTTTGTCGGCGAAACAGGAGACACAATTTTCTTGTCTTAAATAGCCCACTTATTAGGTTTTAATTTGTGAGTCTCATGATTTAAACCCTAACCACAACATTGTGAATATACTGACCAATTTTCCCTTAGGTCCTGTTGGCAGAGAAGGCCACTCAGCATATTTCGGCGATTGCCTTCATCGTGTACGCCAACAAGCCACTGTACACTATGGATGTAGTACGGAAGCGTAAGGATAAGTGGTGTCGGGAGCATGTCGGGAGTGCACTCCGCGAGCGTAAGGATGGTAGGCATGCCTCGTCAACAATGTTCTACGGCTACACGGCTTAAAACTATTTTTAGATCAAACGGTTTGATGTCATATAGAGTATGTATTAAACCAGATAGGTCCCAGTCCTGACTAAGACTTCTGATGAAGAATGCTGCGGCTAGCAGTGTCGGGAGGGCACTACACAAGCGTAAGGATAAGCAGTGTCGGGAGCATGTCCGGAGGGCACTACACAAGCGTAAGGATAATTGGTGTTGGGAGCATGTCCGGAGGGCACTACACAAGCGTAAGGATAATTGGTGTCGGGAGCATGTCGGGAGTGCACTCCGCGAGCGTAAGGATGGTAAGCAGTGTCGGGAGGGCACTACACAAGCGTAAGGATAAGCAGTGTCGGGAGCATGTCCGGAGGGCACTACACAAGCGTAAGGATAATTGGTGTCGGGAGCATGTCGGGAGTGCACTCCGCGAGCGTAAGGATGGTAAGCAGTGTCGGGAGCATATCAGGAGGGCACTTGAGCGAGCGTAAGGATAAGTGATGTCGGGAGTGCACCACGTGAGCATAAAGATGGTATGGGCGGGGGTGTGAAAGCGTAAGGAGTGGTGAGGGCGGAGATGGGGGGGCAGTGTCAGAGTCTCATCTGGAGGGCGGTGCGGGCTTGTAAGCATGCGAAGCATCGGGGCGGATTAGGTGGGGATGCGGAAGCCAATGAGGTGAAATTACCCAAAAATTGTGAATAGTGTTGAAATGGGTTTGGGCTTTGAGTGACATTCTCATGTGACACATGTGATGATTGACGTTGTCTTGACGCTGACGTGACGTGACCCACTAAATCCAGTGACTATAAAGTGACACTAACGCGACTGAAGCAAGATTTTATACTGACAGTGGTGCGACGTGAAGTCAATCGCCGACGATTCACGCGAGATTCGCCGTGGTGTTATAGTCCCTCCACCAGGTTTCATCTAACTGGGATTCCAGTTTTGGGCTCCTGTATTTCTGTTGAAGGGGTTGCAACAATATGCTAAACTTTTTGTGTTTGGCATAAGCCTTCATTACGGCACTGAGAAACAAATTTTTTAGTTCTGGGGAGCCTATCCACAATATGGGAGCTTCTTTTCCTTCTGATTAAGTTTCTTCACTGTCTGTGGTACCACTTTCTGGTGCCCATTCGGAAAGTCTGAAGTTTTTCCTCCTGTCTATTTCTATGAAATGGATAGGGATCTTGGCTGCTTCTTCAGGGTCATAAGCTGGGTTGCTTTTGACATGTTCCAATTGCCATCTGCTGAGGCCATCTGCAATGGTGTAGCTTTTGCATTCTTTGTATATGATGGTCATGTTACCTCTATACTCTTGGATGGCTATTTGTCACCTCAACATGTGTTTATCAGTAGCTGTCATATTAAGTAATGACTTGAGTGCTGTGCAGTCTGTATAGACTTCAAAGAATTCACCCTCCAGATAATAATGGAGTTTCTCTAGGGCCCAGACTGGGCATGAGAATTAAGTCTGGGTTGCTCCATACCTAGCTCCAGAATATTTCAGTTGCCTGGAGATGCAGCATATGACCCTTCCCTTGGTTCACCATCCACAATTTGTCTTTGGTGTAGGGCTTCTCTTAATCCTTGACTGAATGCTGCATCTATGTAAAAATTGAATGGTAATTCAAAGTCAGGGAGTATCAGGACAGGGGAATTAGTGAGTTCATGTTTGATCCTCTCATATGCATCCCTCCTTTCCTTGGTAATTTAAAAAACTGCATCTTTCAAACATAACTTGTATAGACTACTAGTTATGTGAGAAAGGTTTTTGGTGTGGTTTCTCTAGTAGATAGAACACCAAAGGAAAGATTGCATCTCTTTGATGTTCTTTGGTACTGGCTTTTTCAGTACTGCCACTACTTTATTTTGGGCCATGGCCAGACTAAGGCCTGAGACTTTATGTCCTACTGCCAGTAATTCTTGTTGGGAAAAATTGCACTTCTTAAGTGAAATTTTAAGATTGATGGGTGTGCATTTATTTAGTACTCTGTCTATTTACTGCACATGGTCTTCTCATGTTTTTGAGTATATAATAATGTCATCAATATATACTACCATCTAGTCTTCTGATATTTTATCTTTAAATATTGTGTCCATCATGCTTTTGAAGTGGGCTGGTGCATTCTTGATTCCAAATGACATCTTTGTGTACTCATATATACCCATATGGCATATAATTCTGAGTAACTTCACGGAGCTTGGTTTAACACCATTCTGGTGGAAACCTCTCATACAATCCCTCTTGGTTATATATTTGGCTTTTCCCCATTTATCTAGGGAATGAGGTATCTTTGATATGGGCTACCTATCAGGTATTGTGTACATATTTAGGCCTCTGGAATCCCCACAGAACCTAGATTTGCCATCATTCCAGGAGTGGTGATCTCCACTATTTCATTATCTCCTATCTTCCTGATGACATCTATGTTGAGAAGATGGTTGATGTTTTTCTCAATTTCTTTCCTAGCTTCCAGGCTTTCTGGATATGGAGGTTTTATCAGCATGGGTGGATAAGGTCTTTCCACATCTACATATAATTCCATATCATGGCCTCTGTTTTGCCCAAAGGTTCTTGACCAATGGCAAATGCTGATCTATTTTCCTCAGCATTTTTATTAAACTTAGGTTTTCTTTACTGGTGAGGCTGGTACTGAATTGGCCTTCTCTGAATTAATTCAGTAATTCTTCTAGAGGGTCATGGCTGGACATCTGGTATATGTCAAGTGAAAATTTCTTTTCCTTGTTTGTACCTATGGTAATGTGCCTGTTCTTACTGTTTGTCAGGGTGAGTCTATATAGTAGCTATAAAACATAGTTACAAGCTAGTATTATGACTGTGACACTTCCAAAAAAAATAAATTTAAATCTTCAGGTCCTACTGCTATGTGGTAACTGTGGTGATGAGTCTGTTGAGGACCTGGGTTGCAATCCTCTAATATCTTTGACTGTAAAGAAGTACTACAATAATTATATTCTAATTATATCTTTAATGATAATTCTAAGGACACTACTGATTGATAACAGTTTTGTCATGTAAGAATATGGATAATAAGATAAAGATGATGGGTTTTCAAGGAAAAAACCCTTCTTTTTATATCTTTCAAGACTTTCAAGAGTTATTAACTTTTCACGCGCCAGAGGAGTGAAAATTTTCACTCTAATGATCAGTCTGTGGTTCTGGATTGTCAATTCTGACGTCAATAGAGACAGAATTGTGGTTTTGGAACCACAAATGATCATTCTGGATCAATACAGGGTGAAAAAACTTTTCACCTGCCACGTCAGCACTTGGATGACGTTGTTCTGGTGTCTGTATGATTAATAATGATGATTTTAGAGAGGTTATATCTTCATAAGTATATTATTTTAAGTATGAGAGCAATACTGTTTGATACAAGTTTGATACAGTCATGTATTGCTAGAAAAACCTTCCAATCAAGATATCTCAGTCAGTTCTTAAGATATCAAGAAACCAAGAGCACAGAGTTGAAGGGCTTAATGAGCTCTTCAATTTGGTATGCTTTATGCTTACCCTTCTTCAAAATAGCAGAAGTTAGAAGGGTTTTAAGTTTTCGGATGTATTTTTGTACATCCGTATGAGGCTTCAAAAACTTCCATCCCAGATATCTCCTTCAATTTGGAAGATATCTGTATTCCGATGATACAGTCTTGTAGGGCTTGATCAGCTCTACAGTTTGGTATATTACACTGTACAGTTGTATGAGTGTATGCCAAAGATACAGGGGTTTGTTTACATTGTTGTTTTCAGAATATCTGTATTTTGGTTGTTAAACCTTTGAACCAAGATCCCTCAGTCAATTGAAGAGATAAAGACGTCTAAGGTGTCTCAAATTAAAGCTCTTGTTTAGATATTTAATTTGGTTATAGTTTTGTACAGTTTTGTACAAGCCCTCTTTGACTTTCAGGGGGGTCTTGGTTTTAAAATAAAGGTCATATGGTATCTCCAGTTGTAGTGGTGTTACAGCAGCATGGATGATACCAATGTGTAGCTCTCTATGTGAGCTTTGAGAAAAATAACATTTTGGTATAGAATAACTTAAATATGCATAAGTTAGATGTGAGGTGAAAATAAGGTTTTTGACTTGTTTATTCTCCTCTAGGTTTCCTTATTCTGTTTGGATAAGGTTGGTGTTTAATTTAAGAGAAGTTTTTTCCTCTTATTTATTACCTGTATTGACTATATTTGTTCAATACTTGTCATACCATTATTTATGGTATGTTGGATGTCATTCTAGTGCTCTGTTTTGAGTCACAGGTTGACATACCCTCCCTCAAAAGAAGGCTCATCATTGATGAGACTCTTCAGCCTTTCTGGAGGCTCTGAATCTTCTGAGGTGTATTTGTCCATCTGAGATTTCTTTCTCAGTTAACCATTTATCTTTATCTGCTGGTTGATTCTTAAATCTAACCAGATATTGCCTGTTGTCTTTCCCATTAATTCTTATTTTCCTGGCTTTAATGATCTTTTTCACTGGTCCAGGTGAGTCATCTTCCTCTACCAATCTTTCATGGGTGACTGTCTTCTTTCTGTCAGGGAATTTCTCCTCATCTGTTTGGTGATAAGGTTTGACCAGGCTCACAGGGAAAACTGGGTGTTTCCTAGAAAACTCTTTGGTCAGGTTGACTTCTACTGCATTCTTTCCTATTAATTTAATAATGGTGAATGGTCCTATGAATGAGTCTCTCATCTTCTTGGGTCCTCTTAGATTGTTGAAGTTAAGAGTTGTGATTAGAACTTGGTCTCCTTCTTTGAAATCAGGTTCTTGGTGACTTTTATCATATCTCTGTTTGTTGTATAATTTAGCTTCAGCCACACATTGTTCTGCTTTTTCACAGGCAGTTTTCCACATTGTGTGGAAGTCTTTTGCTGTGGGGTGTACTGAGAGGAGGTTCTTCTTCAAGTAG
This sequence comes from Austropuccinia psidii, assembly GCA_023105745.1. Classification (NCBI taxonomy): domain Eukaryota; kingdom Fungi; phylum Basidiomycota; class Pucciniomycetes; order Pucciniales; family Sphaerophragmiaceae; genus Austropuccinia; species Austropuccinia psidii. The sequence goes on along the minus strand of JALGQZ010000002.1, from coordinate 11,208,694 downwards.
TCTACTGGAAGTAGTGGGTTCCATCCTTTCTCTAATGTGGCAGGGGTTTTTCCTGTCACTTAGTGTATACTTGTGTTGTATGCCAATTGTACAGCTGGTAGGAGGGTTACCCAGTCATGGGTATATCCCTCATTGTCTTTATATTCCATGCCATATGCACAAAATCTTCTAATGATGTCTTCTAATGTTTGAATCATTCTTTCTGCTAGAACATCTGTTTGTGGATGGTAAGCTGTGGAGAATGCTATTTTGGTTCCCAGTATCTCATATAGATTAGTCCAAAATTCTGATGTGAATTTAGGGTCTCTGGCACTAATTATAATTCTTGGAACTCCACAGTTTGCTATCACATTGTTCCAGAACAATATGGCTGTGTCCATTGCTGTGTCTTCTTTGTGACAGGGGAGACATCTGACACTCTTGCTGTACCTGTCTACTACTACTAGGCATGCATTAAAGCTGTCTTTCCCTCCAGGGACCAGGCCTGTCACCCAATCCATGTTTATTATTTCCCAGGGGTGTTTGGGCTCCTCTATACTCTGGAGTAATCCATATCTTTTGCCATGACCTTTGTTGGCTTTTTGGCATCTGGTACAAGTGTTGATGTATTCACTCAAGTCTTGTTCCCACTTTGGCCACCAAGCTGTGCTAAAGACTCTTTCTTTAGCTCTTTCTTCACTCATATGTCCCATGTATGGGCAGTCATGGCATTCCTGTAGTATCAGGGAAATATGTTCTCTATTTATTATCACCAGGGCACTTGTGTGTTTTTCCCTATGGTATAGTAGATAATCTATCAGAAAAAATCTATTCTCTTTGAAGTTTTTGAGCCATTGCTCTTCCAATTGGCTCTCTAGTTCAGGACTCCTGTTCCTTTGTTTTAATAGTTGTATCAATATACTACACTGTTTGTGTTTATTGTATGATGATTGTACTATACTAAAGAACTCTGTATTTAGATTAGAGGAGCTGATTCCCAATATGGGTATCTCTTTGCTCTCCCCATAGCTCTGTGCTGGGTTTGATGGGTCATTCCCTAATTCCCAGTTTGATAGTTTGAAGTTCTTTCTCCTATCTATCTCCATGCATTGTATGGGTATTTTGGCCCCATTTTCTGGGTCATATGCTGGATTCTCTTGGTCATTCTTCAGTGGACACCTTCTGAGACCATCTGCATTAGTATGACTTTTCCCTTCTTTATAGATAATAGTCATATTCCCTCTGTATTCTTGTATGGCTATTTGCCACCTGAGCATGTGTCTGTTTGTTGTCTTCATGTTCAACAGTGATTTGAGGGCTGTGCAATCAGTAAAAACTTCAAATACTGCTACTTCTAAGTAGTAATGAAGTTTTTCTAATGCCCATACCAAACAGAGACATTCTGTCTGAGTAGCTCCATATCTGGCTTCTGAGTCTTTCAGTTGTCTTGATATATAGCAAATTACGCCTTCTTTGGGTATTGCATCCACTAGTTGCCTCTGGTGTAGTGCAGCTCCTAGTCCTTGGCTACATGCTTCATCTATATATAGTTTGAATGGTAGTTCAAAATCAGGCATCATTAGGACAGGGGCATTGGTCAGTTCATATTTGATCTTCTCAAATGCATCTCTCCTTTCTTTGGTAATTTCAAAGAATACCTCTTTTGAGCACAGTTTGTATAGGCTACTTGTGAGGTGTGCAAAGTTTTTTATGTGGCTCCTGTAGTAACTAGCAAAGCCCAAAAAAGATTGCATTTCTTTAATGTTCTTTGGTACTGGTTTCTTCAGTACTGCAGCAACTTATTTTGGTCTATGGCTAGACTTAAACCTGAAACTTTGTGTCCTAGGGCTAGCAGTTCTTGCTGTCCAAAGCTACATTTTTTAAGAGATATTTTCATGTTGATTGGTGTACATTTTCCCAATATTTTATCAATTTTCCTCACATGGTCTTCCCATGTTTCTGAGTATATTATGATATCATCAATGTACACTACCATCCACCCTTCCATTATTTTATCTTGAAATATGGTATCAATCATCCTCTGAAAATGGGCTGGTGCATTCTCAATGCCAAATGGCATTCTAGTATTTTCATATATGCCCATATGGCATATAATTCTTAGAAATTTGATTCAATCTGGTTTCACCCCATTCTGGTGGAAGCCTTTCATGCAATCCATTTTTGTAATAAACTTGGCTTTTGCTAGCTTATCTAGTGCATGTGGTATCCTTGGGATGGGGTACCTATCTGCTTTGGTGTAATTATTCAAAGCCCTGAAGTCCCCACATAGTCTGGATTTACCATCATGCCAAGTTATAAGGACTGGTGTAGTGAGTTCTACTATCTCATTGTGTCCTATTTTCCTTATGACCCCCATTTCTAGGAGTTCATTGATATGTTTCTCAATTTCTTTCCTAGTTTCCATGCTGGCTGGGTATGGTGGTCTCCTAAGCATAGGTGGATATGGTCTTTCTACATCCAGATATAGTTCTATATCATGTCCTTTGATTTTTCCTAGTGGTTCATCTCCTATTGCAAAAGCTCCTCTATGCTTCCTCAATAATTTCAGTAAGCTGAGTTTCATTTTACTGGTGAGTTGAGTGCCATATTGGGCTTCTTTGAATTCTTCCACTAGTTCTTTCAGGGTGTTATGATTTGCTATATGATTTATGTCAAAGGAAAATTTTTTGTCTTTGTTTGTACCTGTGGTAAGATATCTATTTTTACTATTGCAAATGTTCATACCATACATTCTTTGGTACTCTGTACCTAGTAAGAATCCTTGTACATGTGCATTCTCTAGAACTGCAAGTTCAGGTTCTAGTCTGATATTTCCTTTTTGGTGTGGGATAATTATCTCTTTGATTATTGTCCCCAGTGAGTGCATTTTTCCTGATGCACTTTTAAAGTTTCTAGCTTTTGTTGGGATTATATCCTCTTCCCATTTGGGGAAGTGTTGTTTTAAGTATTCTCTTGCCACTATGGAGCAACTTGCTCCTGTGTCAATGATCATTGGATGTTTACAGTTCTCAATGTAAACTGTCAATTTTGTAGGTGTTCCATGATGGATCCCATCCCTCTATTTGGGGTTACCAGGAATGTTTGTGCATTCTGCGTGTGCTTACAGAGCTCTTTGTCTGTTGTTATTTGTGGTATTCCTGAATCTAATTCAATGTCTTGTATGTCAAGTGAACTTTCTTCATTGCATTCCACTATGTATTCTTCTATGGTATCAGGTTCACTTTGTGATTCTGCTCTCATACCATTTCCCATACTGTCAGAATCAGATTTGTCACCTGTTTGTTCTTCTTCTGATTCTTCATCAATTGCATATATTTTCTTTTTTGGTTTTGTGCAATTGTTGGCATAGTGGTCTGGTGATCCACAGTTGTGGCACACATATTTCTTTTTTGGGGTTTCTTTCCCTTTCTCTTTGTTTGTTTCTTTAACTTCAGACTTCTTGTCTTTGAAGTTTGGTTTATAGGATGTGTACCTTCCTATGGAGGTTTTTTTCCTCACATCTTGTATGACATTTGCTATGTCATCAATGCTGCTGATGTTGTTGCATCTGCATTTGACTGCATGTTCTAGATCTCCTGGCAATTTTGTTAGGAGTTTATGATTTCTCATTTCTATCGTCATATTGGGATCAATAGCTTTTAGCCTTTTTGTTTGTTTGAGACACCATTCATATGGGTCTTTTTCTGTGGAGTATCTATCACTTTCAAAGGACATGGTCTTTTGCCAGATCCAACTACCATTGCTATACTTTTGTATAATCTGGTTCCTCCACCATGGCCAGCTTTTCCTGCCATGTATTTCTTTCATCTCAGTATACCATATGTTTGCATGGCCTCTGAATGCTGTGTTAAGTCTTGTTGTGATCCAGTAGTCTGGTATCTTTGGGACATCAACAAAGAGTCCATCAATATAGTCAATGATTTCCATATGGTCATATTCCCCAATTCCTGAGAACTTTGGCCAGTTTGCTACTTCTGGTAACTGTTTTAGTGCCTGTTTCTCTGAATAGCTGAGATTTTCCCCATCTTGGTACATTGACTCTGATCTTGACTTTGGAATCTGATATTCAGGTTCCTGGTCATAGTCTTTATCCTCTTCTTTCAATTTTGTAGAGGTAGTGGGTTGACCTTGTGTTGGAGGGTATTGATTGTCTTCTCTGTCATAGAGGTAATCAATTTCTTTATCAAAGCTATCCTGTTGCTGCTGGATACTCCTCAGATCTCTCCTCACAGTTTGTTGTTCTTCTAGAATTGAATTCAACTGTCTGTTAGTTTTTTCAAATTCTGTCCAGATTTGTATTCAAGTCTTTTATGACTGTTTCTTGGAAAGCATTTTCTTCTTTCAATGTTTCTACTTCTGTCCTCATTTTTCCTGAGGTTTCATGTGTCCAATCCATGAATTGGGCCAATTTGGTCCATGTGAATTTGTTTTCAAACTCATGAGTGTGGATTGTAGTCTCAGTTATTAATTCTGGATCAATTGAGTCAGAACTATCAAAACTATTTGTAGGTAAAACTATTTTTTGCTTTTGTGTACTTCTTGGACTAAGTCCATCAGCTTTTTCATCAATGGGTCTGTTTCCTTCTTCCTCTGGTTGAAAGAAGTTTTGTTTCTCCCTTGGGCTCCTTTTCTCCTGTTGGAAACTACCTGGAATGGTTTGGGAGCCTTGGATGAAGTTTCCTTTGGCTTGTAAGGCCTGGAACTGCTGGATTGTTGTGGGGAAGATGGGACTTCTCCTTCCATTTCTGGGGGTACCTGAATCTGACTGGGCTCTTCCTTGTGCCAAGATCTCTCTATGGCTTGGATGGCTGCCTGGTTCTCTTTGATTCTGATTGCTCTTTCTTCTAAGAGTTTGAAATTCTTGTTGGGATTCCAACCTTGCATTTCTGTCATGAGTTCAACTCAAGCCATTTGCTTGAGACAGATCTTCTGAGTTGTTATCCCCACTTCTGCCCATGATGCTGCCATAGTGAACATTTTGTTGTCCATGCTCCATGTGAAGAGGTCTTTCAGGAGTTTGTGTATTTGAAGGACCTGTTCTGCATCTGTCCAATCTCCTGGTTGGACTTCTGGGTTGAATTTGATTTGAAATAAGACCTTGGGTAGGAGTTCCCTGATTGTAAGTCCTTTGCTGGTCATTTGATCCAGTGATTAGCTGTCTTCTTCCTCTGTGTCTTCTTGGCCAGTGTTCTGGTTGATTTCTTGGGAATCCAATATCTCTAAGAAGTGGAGGTGTCATGTTAACAATGTTAAAAAATGACAGACAATGAAAAATGTTGTATGTTTCAAGGTTTATTTACCTTTAGCAGACCCTTGTACAAATTTATGATCTATACTCTTTGGCAATTTGCCTTTAGAGTTTACAACTGGGTTGATAACAGTGATTTTCTGTTTTTCAATTTGTTTTGGTGATCCAACTGGTTTTGTTGGAGCTTTTCTGGGTTTTTTGGCCCTTGGCACGGCTATTGGTGTCCAATCTTTTGAGTTGATTGTCACTTCACTGTGTCTTTTCTGCTTGCCCTTGGTTTTTGGCAGCACCTCTCTGTCTTCTGAGGCTGTCACAGATGGATTTCCTTGTGACTGGGTTTCTAATGGAATATAGTCTTTTTCCACTATTCAGAAAAGATATTTCAAATCGTATATCAGTATTTTATGATAAAACAACATGATTTTATTCAATTCTACTGTTATTTTTTGAAATTTGTAAGTATTCTTATTATAATATGTTTTTTTATATATGTTTTTTATTGAAAAATAACAGTTTTTGAGTTTTTCACTTATGTTTTATAAGTGAAAACTGTAATATCCAAGTGTTTTGTGAATGATTCACTTGGATATTATTATGTTTTTGTATAAACACGTCAAATTTATTAAATTATAATAAATTTGGTTATAAATATTATTACTAATATTGAGTAATGTGAGTTTTTATGAATGAAAAATTTAATATCCAAGTGTTGTGTGAATGATTCGCTTGGATACTATTGTTTTTCTTCTAAAAAAACATGTCAGATTTAATAAATTATAATAAATCTGATTTGTTATTACAAATATTATAAATAATATTTATTTTAACACTTGATTTTTGATTAAAATATCAGTCAATTACAAGCTTTCACGTCAATTTAAGTGATGTCTTGTTTTAAAGGGAATATTTAATTAAAATATTCCTTATAAATAATAAAAAATTATTTTATTATTTAATATTTATTAATTATTTATTAATAAATGTTTCTTTATTAATTTTCACGCACTTTGGTGAAAAAGAATAGTAAAAAATAAGTAGTATACTGTTTGTATATTATTATTTAGATTAAAATTTAAATAATACTGTTGTATTATTATCAAATTTCGTGAAACGTATTGCAATATAATGAAATAAAGAGGATTTGTACTCTAACTCTCAACAAAAATATTTGTAATATATATTTTTGGAGAAAAAAAATTATGTATATAATATATGATGCTATATTATATATATATAAAAAAAATGATAATAATAGAAAATAAGATAAATTCGAAATTTTACTCACTGTTAGTAAAATACCTTTTAAATAACTGAATTTTTACGCCTAATTCAGTTCAAAACACGTCCAATAAGGTTGAAAAACCATGGCCAGGCCCCCAAAATGTCAGGGTGAGTCTGTATAGTAGCTATAAAATGTAGTTACAAGCTAGTATTATGACTGTGACACATCAAAAAACAAATAAATTTAAATATTCAGGTCCTACTGCTATGTGGTAACAGTGGTGATGAGTCTGTTGAGGACCTGGGTTGCAATACTCTAATATATTTGACTGCAAAGAAGTACTACAATAATTATATTCTAATTATATCTTTAATGATAATTCTAAGGACACTACTGATTGATAACAGTTTTGTCATGTAAGAATATGGATAATAAGATAAAGATGATGGGTTTTCAAGGAAAAAACCCTTCTTTTTATATCTTTCAAGACTGTCAAGAGTTATTAACTCTTCACGCGTCAGAGGAGTGAAACTTTTCACTCCAATGATCAGTATGTGGTTCTGGATTGTCAATTCTGACGTCAATAGAGGCAGAATTGTGGTTTTGGAACCACAAATGATCATTCTGGATCAATACAGGGTGAAAAAACTTTTCACCTGCCACGTCAGCACTTGGATGACGTTGTTCTGGTGTCTGTATGATCAATAATGATGATTTTAGAGAGGTTATATCTTCATAAGTATATTATTTTAAGTATGAGAGCAATACTGTTTGATACAAGTTTGATACAGTCATGTATTGCTAGAAAAACCTTCCAATCAAGATATCTCAGTCAGTTCTTAAGATATCAAGAAACCAAGAGCACAGAATTGAAGGGCTTAATGAGCTCTTCAATTTGGTATGCTTTATGCTTACCCTTCTTCAAAAGAGCAAAAGTTATAAGGGTTTTAAGCTTTTGGATGTATTTTTGTACATCAGTATGAGGCTTCAAAAACTTCCATACCAGATATCTTCTTCAATTTGGAAGATATCTGTATTCCAATGATACATTCTTGTAGGGCTTGATTAGCTATACAGTTTGGTATATTACACTGTACAGTTGTATGAGTGTATGCCAAAGATACAGGGGTTTATTTACATTGTTGTTTTCAGAGTATCTGTATTTTGGTTGTTAAACCTTTGAACCAAGATCCCTCAGTAAATTTAAGAGATAAAGAGGTCTAAGGTGTCTCAAATTAAAGCTCTTTTTTAGATCTTTAATTTGGTTATACTTTTGTACAGTTTTGTACAAGCCCTCTTTGACTTTCAGGGGGGTCTTGGTTATAAAATAAAGGTCATATGGTATCTCCAGTTGTAGTGGTTTTACAGCAGCATGGATGATACCATTGTGTAGCTCTCTATGTGAGCTTTGAGAAAAATACCATTTTGGTATAGAATAACTTAAATATGCATAAGTTAGATGAGAGGTGAAAATAAGGTTTTTGACTTGTTTATTCTCCTCTAGGTTTCCTTATTCTGTTTGGATAAGGTTGGTGTTTAATTTAAGAGGAGTTTTTTCCTCTTATTTATTACCTGTATTGACTATGTTTGTTCAATACTTGTCATACTATTATTTATGGTATGTTGGATGTCATGCTAGTGCTCTGTTTTGAGTCACAGGTTGAAACTGTTTCAAATATCAATGCTATACATCCTCTGGTAATCTGTTCTCAGTAAGAATCTTTGTATATGGGCATCTTCAAGCACAACATACTCTGGGTTGAGTCTGATATTACCTTTCCTATGGGGTATAACTATCTCTTTGATAATTTTCCCAATGGATGTCATCTTACCTAATGCACTTCTCAATTTCTTTGCCTTGGTTAGCAAGAGCTACTTTTCCCAATTTGTGAAGTGCTCATCCAGATCCTCTCTGGCCACTATTGAGCAGTGTGCACCACTGTCAATTATCAATTGATGTTGAGCATGCTCAACACAAACAGTAATCTTTGTGGCTGTCCTATGTATGTATGCCATTCCTTTACTTGGAGTAACTAGGAATTTTTGTGCAGCTTGTGTGTGTTTACACAAATTTTTCTTTGCAGTATCTTGTGGCATGCCTGCCCCTAACTGTATGTCCTTAATTTCTAGTTGTGTTTCCTCTTGGTAGTCCACTAGAAATTCTTCTCTTGGATATTGGTCATCATCAGATTGTTTTCTGATGGAAACATGCATAGAGTCTGATTCAGAATCCTCTGTTGGGGATTCCTCCTCTGGGACTTGCTCAATGAAATAGACTTTCTTCTTTCCCTTTGGAAAGTTATTGGCATAGTGGTCTGTTGAACTACAATTGTGACAAGTGTTTTTCATCTTGGTCACTTCTGCCATTTTTTCTTTGGGTTTCTCTTTGAAATCCATCCTGAAAGGTGATTTCTCTTTGAAACTACTGATTTTAAATTGGGAATATTTCCCTATTTTGTTTCTTTTACTTACATCTTGTAAGGTGTTTGAAATGTCATATAGAGTGCAACTTTGGTTGCATCTGCATTTTACTGCTTGCTCTAGTTCTCCTGGCATTGGTGTCAGGAGTTTGGTATTCCTCATCTGAGTATTCATTTGAGGATCAATGGCTTTAAGTCTCTTAGATTGTCTAAGACACCATTCATTTGGATCTTTGTCCACAGAGTACTTGTCATTTTCAAATGACATGGTATTTTTCTATATCCAAGTACCCTTGCTGTACTTTTGGATCATTTGACTCTTCCACCATGGCCAGTTCCTTCTGCCATGGATTTATTTCATTTCTGTGTACCAGATACTATCATGTCCTTTGAATGCTGTATTCAATCTAGCAGTAATCCAGTGATATGGTATGCCTGGTACATCAATGAAGAGTCCATCAATATAATCAATTAGTTCCATATGACCATATTCTCCTGTGCCAGAGAATTTGGGCCAGATTGAGGCCTCTGGAAGCTGTCTTAATGCTTCCTTCTGAGAATAAGACATTTTATCTCCATATTGCTATTGAGATAGACATCAGGCTTTATTCACTAATAGGGCATCTGGTTTGATGTCTTCTTGGTGGTATGGATAATCCAAAACATGGCCTTGTGGTTGGGGCTTCATATTTTGGTGGACATTAAACAATTTTTTCATTTCCTGATCCAGAAAATCCATTTCCCTGTTGCAGTGGTGCTATTCTTAAAAGACTTGATTCAGTATTTTATTGGTTTCTTCAGAAGCATTTCACAGTTGAGCATAGCCTTCCTGAAGAGTTTTAACTATTTTTTCCATGGAGGTTGTTAATGTTTTCATCCTCTAACGGCTTCCTTGAATTTCTTCAAACTTCTTTTGAGTTTTCTCTGAAAATTTGGACATTTGTAACCACAGTGCATCACTGTTTAAGTTACTATCAGGTGTAACAACACTATATTCATTCTGAGTGGGGGTAATATTTCTATTATTGGGGATACTTATTCTAGAAGTATTTATAACTATTTCTTACTCTAGTGTACTTCTTTCACCAAGTAAAAAAGATTCAAGATCATTGGGTCTGATTCTTTCTTTGTTTGGCTGAAAGATGTCTTGTTTTTGCCCTTGTATCCTTGTCTTCTCCTGGAAAATAGCTGGTATTGTGAAGAATGGTGACTCTTGGCCACTTATATTCTGCTTCCTGAATGGTGTGAAGCCACTGAAGAGTTGTTTTGTTCTACTCCTGGTGATCCTGAAGGAATCAGAGTAGGCCCCATCTGGTTCAGCTGTTCTTCTATAGCCTGGATAGTGGCTTGATTCTCCCTTATCCTGGTTGCCCTCTCCTCCAGAAGTCTGAAATTCCTGGTGGGATTCCATCTTTTGGTGATTATAATAAGCTATTTGAAGGATATCTCTTTGAGACATATCTTCTGGCAACTTGCTCCAAGTTCTTCCCATTTTCATGGTAGGTTGAAGGCCTTCTTGTCCATGCTCCATTGGAAAAGATCTTTGCATATTTGGTGAAGCTGAACATCTTGATCCATCTCCTTCCAGTCCTCTGGTTTGAGGTTTCTGTTGAATTGGAAGATGAATGGCACAGTGGGTATGCTTTCACTCAGTGTCTTGCCATGCAACACTGTGTTCAAGGTGTCCTCTTCCAGGTATTCTGGTTCTGGAAAAGCCTTCTCTGCCCTCTGGCTGATGCCTTGGGATTCCAAGGTTCCTGTGGTGTACAGGTGACATATCAGTGTTTGCAAGCAGTCAACAACTCAATGTTCTTAGGGTATTTAACTTTGACTGTGCCTTGTAAAAATTTATTGTCTACTGCTTGAGGAAATTTGCCTTTAGATGGTACAACTGGGTTAATTATTGAAATCTTCCCTGTATGTGAGCCTTGAGTTATTTTTTACATACCCAAATAGGCCACAACTATCTTAGAAATGAATTCTGAACTATGCATAACCCATAAGTCATGCATATACTCAAAATTCATCATTTTTGATTTCAGAAAAGATGAATAACATTTTATTGAGGAAGTAAATACATGGATTTAAGGCCAGATTTGGATTCTACACACCATTTCACCTAGGGTAGCTCCATAGAGTGAATAAGCTCAAATCAACTCTTTGAGGTGGTAATATGGAAAATACTTCAATACCACATAAACAATCAGTGAAAATTTTTGTTTTTCTCAATTTCACGCCAAAATAATGGGAATGTGAGAAATTGTCATGGTGAGTCTATATAGTAGCTATAAAATGTAGTTACAAGCTAGTATTATGACTGTGACACATCAAAAACAAATAAAATTAAATCCTCAGGTCCTACTGCTACGTGGTAACAGTGGTGATGAGTCTATTGAGGACCTGGGTTGCAATACTCTAATATCTTTGACTGTAAAGAGGTACTACAATAATTATGTTCTAATTATATCTTTTAATAATAATTCTAAGGGCACTACTGATTGATAACAGTTTTGTCATGTAAGAATATGGATAATAAGATAATAATGATGGGTTTTCAAGGAAAAAACCCCTCTTTTTATATCTTTCAAGACTGTCAAGAGTTATTAACTCTTCACACGTCAGTGGAGTGAAAGTTTTCACTCCAATGGTCAATCTGTGGTTCTGGATCCTCAATTCTGACGTCAATAGAGGCAGAATTGTGGTTTTAGCACCACAAATGATCCTTCTGGGTCAATACAGGGTGAAAAAACTTTTCACCTGCCACGTCAGCACTTGGATGACGTTGTTCTGGTGTCTGTATGATCAATATTAGTCATTCTGGGCGGGTTTAAGCTTTAAACAACTATTATTTCAAGTATCAAGCCAGTACTGGTTGGTACAGGTTTGGTACAGGCCAGTATTGGTCAAAAATACTTCCAACCAAGATATCTTAGTCAGTTTTTGAGATATCAAGAAACCAAGAGCACAGAATTGAAGGGCTTGCTGAGCTCTTCAATTTGGTATGCTTCATGTTTATCCTTCTTTCAAATAGCAAAAGTTATAAGGCTTTTAAGTTTTTTGGATGTAATTTTGTACATCAGTATGAGGCTTCAAAAACTACCATGCCAGATATCTTCTCCAATTTGGAAGATATCTGTATTCTGATGATACAGTTTCTTAGGGCTTGATTAGCTCTACAGCTTGGTATATTACACTGTACAGTTGTATGAGTGTATGCTAAAGATACAGGGGTTTGTTTACTTTCTTGTTTTCAGAATATCTGTATTTTTGGTTGTTAAACCTTTGAACCAAGATCCCTCAGTCAATTTAAGAGATACAGAGGTCTAATGTATCTCAAATTAAAGCTCTTGTTTATATCTTTAATTTGGTTATACTTTTGTACAGCTTTGTACAAGCCCTCTTTGACTTTCAGGGGGGTCTTGGTTTTAAAATAAAGGTCATATAATATCTCCAGTTGTAGTGGTGTTACAGCAACATGGATGATACCATGGTGTAGCTCTCTATGTGAGCTTCAAGAAAAATACCATTTTGGTATAGAATAACTTAAATATGCATAAGTTATATTAGAGGTGAAAATAAGGGTTTTGACTTGTTTATTTTCCTCTAGGTTTCCTTATTCTGTTTGGATAAGGTTGGTGTTTAATTTAAGAGGAGTTTTTTCCTCTTATTTATTACCTGTATTGACTATGTTTGTTCAATACTTGTCATACCATTATTTATGGTATGTTGGATGTCATGCTAGTGCTCTGTTTTGAGTCACAGGCTGACAGAAATCCCTTGTTACATATACACTAAAAATAGTGTTATGCATTTTTGTGGCACTTACTATTATGGTATTTCTACAGGCACTTTTGGTACACCCATAGTGGATATCTCACTTTAAGCCTGAATATCTATTTTGCTGTAAAAAATAGTCAAGTGGGACAAAAGACATCAAAGAGAGCCAGGGTACCCAGCTTCTGAGGCTTCTGAGGTGTGGACAGCTCTAAATCTTGGATCCATGGCTGATCTTGGCCCAATTAGTAAACTCAAACCTTTTGGGAACTTCATTACCAAGTCAGAACTTCAGTATATCATAAGAAAAGAGCAAATAAGCTTCTATTTTGACATCCCAAGGAGGTAAAGAGCAACTTAGACTCCTGTAACCATGTAAATTCTTAATGAAGTTCCATGGATAAACACCAAAAGGGTAATTAAAACCCTTTTTTGACTAGTATCCATTAATTTACCTCATAGCAACCAGCCATGAACTGCTATTTGCAATTCTATGTAGAAATGAGGTAAAAACTTCAAAAATTCATTAAAAATACAATTCTTAATGAATCTTCCTGAAGCTTTCAGGACCAATTAAGAACTGTATAATTAATATAAAACCAAAAAGAATTATACTTTTATAAGTAAAATTAAAAGCTTTGCCTACAGTCCATTTTTAATGATTCCACATGAAATACCGAATTTTTAAAGATTCACAGGAAATACACTCTGTGATGAAATTTCCAATAACATTGATAAATTTGAGAAATCAATGATTATTTTGGAATAAAAGAATATTTGCATTTGTTACTCCTTTTATTCTTCACCATAAATGGGTTGGTAGTCACACAAAAGCTTCAATTAAGTAATTATGATAATCTTATGTGACAACAAATGATGCAATCAATAATCCAAAAATGTTTATAGCTTTCTCAATCGCTTGTTTTTCAGTTTTCTCCATTACATGCCTCTATGAGCTGTCTTAGAGTTAAAGAAGGCCTCCTCTTTCTGTTTTTCCAAATCATCACATTATTAAATTATTGTAAGGTTTGACTATGAAAAAATAAATAAAAATCACTAATGTTTTACTTATTGTACTATGAAATTCCTTATAGATGAGATAAATAAGATAAAAATAATTATAATAATAAAGAATTATTATAATTATTGTGTAAAAACAATTATATTATTAAATAAATATACCAATATAATTTATATTATAAAAAAATAATATAATAAGTAAATATATTAATATATTTAAAATCACTTTATTATTGTTACCAACAAATAGTAAAGGCGTAAAAAATTGTTTTTTATTAATAAAAAACAATTAATAACAATAATATTACTAATATTAAAGCTATAAATTAATATAAAGACTATTTATATCAATTACAGAATTATTAAAGTAATAATAGAGAAAAATTATTATAATAAGAGAAATAACCTACTTTTAATGCTTAATATAATAATTTTGAACAACTTTATGCCTAAAAATGTAAATAAAACTTATTTAAATTGTAGTTAAAATAAGATTTAAGAGAAACTCCAGTTTTTCTTGATTTTAAGTGGAATAGAGGTTTTTAAGAGAAATTTAAACAAAACAATTGAAAAATTGCAATAATCACATCAGAGATGAAGATTATAATAAGATTATCTTTGGTATTTAATAATATAAAAGTTTTATATATAAAGAATAAAGAAGTTACCTTTTTATTTTAATGATTTAATGTTTTGTAAGCATCTGAGGGGAAAACAGAGTAAAAAGAGCTCTATTTATAGTAAATACCTCCCTCCTAGAGTCCAGAAGGCTTCTAGTAGACGTGTACTGATGCCTTCTACTAGAATTGATCAATATTTTAAGGTTTGGTGGTGATTACATCATGATCAAACCATCTTACCTCATAATTACGCCATTATTTAGAGTTGTCACTATAACTCTAACTTTGATGACATAATAGGCTTGGAAGAAGCCAAAAATTTGTGTATTTTATTAGTATCAATCATATTTAAATCGTATTCACCAGTTTTATCACTTATATGACTGTTAAATGTAAAATAAGATTACAGTGAGTGATCTCAAATGATCAAATTTAAGCTTAAACTTTGATCACTGATAACTTTGAAGTTATACACAATAAAGCTATTCTGAGAGTGGATTCTGATAGCTTGGAATGTTCTCCACCCTGCAAAGAGCATTTAATTACATCATCAAAACGTTTTTTTTGATGATTTTCCTTGTAACTCATCTTTTCTGTTGAAATTTAATATTTTAAACTTCAAACCATGATTTCAAGGGGTTTTACCTTGAATATTGTAATAAAAATACATTATTACTCACAAATGAACTGGTAGAGTCTAACTGTCTACTTTTTTTTAAGTTTGAGCCACTTTTGCAACAAAGTGGTCAACAGCTCTATTGATTTTAATCAATAATCCATTACAGGTTTTAACCTTGTTTATAGCTTGTAAGATAAAGTTCATTTCTGTATTCCTAAAGTAATTACGTGGTGACTTTCTTTTTGGTTCAGCACTCTATAATGTATATTTCCAAAGATATTAGCTAAAATCCTTGAATATATGCATTGACCAAAAAGGTGCGTATATTCAGCTTAACTCCTTAAGTATTGACTTTGGAGATTAGATTCTTAATTGTTTTATGTGTAGGAATGTATGGTAAATCCAATGGTACCATTCCTTTTACATGTTGCTTCATTGGTATTTGAAATAATTAAGGATTCATGTTTTTTATAAGGTATTACTACTTATAACTCATTAAATATTGACTTTACAGATATGCCATAAAAATGGTATATGTGTTTTTTACCATGGGGAATCCAATGGTGTAGCTTATTTCACATGTTTATATATTGGAGTTTAAGTTAAGGCCAGTTTTATGCCTCTTTATGGCATTTTTTTAGTTTTAAGGTATAACTATTTGAAATATTTCTTGTGAC
Source organism: Austropuccinia psidii (assembly GCA_023105745.1). Classification (NCBI taxonomy): domain Eukaryota; kingdom Fungi; phylum Basidiomycota; class Pucciniomycetes; order Pucciniales; family Sphaerophragmiaceae; genus Austropuccinia; species Austropuccinia psidii. The sequence continues at coordinate 11,193,094 of JALGQZ010000002.1, read as the reverse complement.
CTTTTTGGGTGTGTGGTCATATCTCAAAGATTCAAAATTATATCTTTATTAACAACAAGTAAGTATTAGTTAAAACTATTTGTTAAAGTGGTTTATTCTTTCAGAATGAATTAGAAGGACGTGAAATCAGAGAAATCAACTATATATTGTTGTAATCTTGTCATAAATCAATTTTGATCCTTTAAATCCACAATTAGCCGTCAAATTTCTCTACTCTTATCTTTCAATAAGCTCTTTGGAGTATTAGTGATAGTTTTGATTTAATTCTTAAAGTTTTTCTCTAGTCAAAGTTTTCTTCAAGGGTCAATTTTATTATTATTCTTATCAAAAATAATTATATATTGAATCAATTTTATTGTTAAGTTCTTCTTGTAATTGATTCGTGTAGACAATTACTGCTTACTGTTATAATCAATAGTAGTGTATAACAAGTAAAGGAAATAAGTAATTAATCAATTATTTAATTGTTTTTATAATAATTTTATTCTTATATTTCATAAGAACAGTCATAGCTGTGCTGATTAATAGTAATATTATCAACAAGCTTCATAGACACATCTTACACTCTACTAGTGGTTAAGGTTGGTTTATGTGAGCCTTTGAGATATGACCACATATCCAATAAGGTCACAAAAAAGATTAATAATAATTATACCTTTAATATAATTATATTAAAATTAATTAGAATAATTATACACTAAAAATAATTACTCAAATATACAAAAAATACCATAAATTGGTACTAAAATTGGTTTAACTTAAAAACCAATGAATGAACATGTGAAATAAATTATACCATTGGATTCCCCATGGGAAAATACACATATACCACTTTTATGGCATATCTGTAAAGTCAATATTTAAGGAATTATAAGGTATAATACCTTATAAAAATCATAAAACCTTATTTATCTCAGAAACTAATGAAACAACATGTGAAATAAATTGTACCAGTGGATTCCCCACCAAGCTCCACATATAAAACAATTAATAAGCTAATTCCCAAAATCAATACTTAAGGAAATATCCTGAATATATGCACTTTTTTGGTCAACGCATATATTCAGTGATCATAGCTAATATCTTATAAACTATACATGCTAGAATGATGAACCAAAAATAAAGTTACCACGTAATTACTGTAAGAACACAGATATGAACTTTATTTTACAAATTATAAACAAGGTTAAAACCTATGATGAATTATTGATAAAAATCAACAGAGCTGTTGACCACTTTGTTGTGAAAGTGTTCCAAACTTAAAAAAAAGTACACAGTTAGATTCTCCTAGTTCATTCGTGAAGAATGATGTAATTTTTATTATTAAATTCAGGGTATAACCCCCTGAAATCAAGGTTTGAAGTTTAAAATATTGAATTTCGACAGAAAAGATGAGTTACAAGAAAAATCATCAAAATTAGAGTTTTGATGATGTAATGAAAAGCTCTTGGCAGCATAATAAGGTTATGTCAGGCTATCAGAATTCACTCTCTGAATTGCTGTAGCGTGAAAACCTTAAAAGTTATTGAGGATCAAAGTTTGAGCTTAAATTGAGCTGTTATGATCACATACTGTAACCTTAAATTAAGTTTAACAGTCTTAAGAGTGATAAAATTGGTGAATACTATTAGTTTATGATTAAAACTAATAAAATCCACGAAATTTGGGGTTCTGCCAAGCCTCTGATGTCATCACACTTAGAGTTATAGTGATAACTCTAAATAATGGTGTAATAATGATGTAATATGGTTTGATCATGATGTAATCACCCTCAAACCTTAAAATATTGATCAATTCCAGTGGATATGATCAGTACACGTCTACTAGAAGCCTGTTGGACTCTAGGAGGGAGGTATTTACTATAAATAGAGCTCTTTTTACTCTATTTTCCCCTCAGACGCATCAAAAACATTAAATCAATTAAATCAAAGGTAATTTCTTTATTCTTTATATATAAAACTGTTATATTATTAAAGACCAAAGACCACCTTGCTATAATCATCTATTTTGACGTGATTAAATCATTTATTTAATTGTTTTTGTTAAAAATCTCTCTAACAACTCATTTCCACGTAAAAATCCAGAATAATTTGTAATTTTCTTTATTTTTATTGTAAATACAATTTGAAAAAGTTGTATTTATATTTTTGGGCGTAAAATACTTCAAAATTATTATATTAAGTGTTAAAAGAAGGTTATTTTCTCTTATTATAATAATTTCTCTATTATTACTCTATTAATAATTCTTTAATTAATATAAATAGTATTTATATTAATTCATAACTTTAATATTAGTAATATTATTGTTATTAATTGTTTTTTATTAATAAAAAACAATTTTTTACGCCTTTATTATTTGTTGGTAACAATAATAAAGAGCTTTATAATATATTAATTATTTTATATTAATATATTATTTATAATATTATAATTTCATATAATATTAATTATATTATTATATTTATTTAATAATATAATATTTTTACGCCATAATAATAATATTTCTTTATTATTATTATTATTTTAATCTTATTTATTTCAATTATAAGGACATTCAGAGTACAATAAGTAATAAATTAGTAATTTTTACTTATTGTTTCATAGTCAAACCTTACAGTTTATCTTGTAATGATTCCGAGTTTTGTGGTTTTCTGCTCTTCTGGGTTGCAATTGATGTCCACTCCTTTGCTTTAATGAGGATTTTACTGTGCCTGTTTCCTTTGCCCTTGCTGCTTTCCGGTTCTGCAGGTATCACAGGTGTACTGCCTTGTGATTGCGTTTCAAGTGGTACAAAGTTTTATTCCACTGAATCAAAGAGAAAATAGGGCTTATTTCAGTTAAGACTTCTCATAATGCTGTTTGAACGTGTAAGAATGGCCTCTGGGCAATATATTTCTATATTATACCCCTGTATTATGATTTTGTAATTGCAATTATCAATTCCATGTCAAAAATACAGCTTTGTGGATTCCTGGTATACTTTTTGTATACAAGTATCTCACAGATTGACTTGTAATTAAAAAGTGTAATCCCAGAAGTGGTTATGTAATGGTCAATTCAAATTATCAATATGCCCAACAACGCCTCTAATATTGTTATTTACAGTAAGAGAGGTGTTCCTTTCAATTAAAAAAGAACAATCTTTATAAATTTTTGATTGTTTTACTATTTAAAACATGCCAAAAATAAGTATTATGGTGATTTAATTATAATCAACCATGTGAAGAAACATTAAAAACAGTGGTATATAATTATATACCACTCAAAAAATAATAATAAGATATGTTTAATTTTTTTCATAGTTTTATGCTGATAAGAGAAACAATAATGTCAGAAAGTAAGAGTAAAAGAGAAGAAACTCCCTGTTGCATGAAAAAAGATCCAAAAAGTCAAAAAAACATGTTCTTCCTCAGAATTGGAAAAGCCCATAATGTCATCCAGATAAATCACAACATGAATATCATGAAGATCATAGAAAATATCATTGAAAAGATTTTGAAAGGAGGCAGGAGCATTGGTGAGTCCAAATGGCATAACCAAATACTCATAACTGCCATATTTAGTTCTAAAAGCTATCAAGTGCTCATCACCCTCCTTGATTGTGGGCAGGTTATATGAACCACACAAATGAATCTTGGAGAAGATAGAAGAACCATTAAAAAAGTGGGAAGCTGGTTCATAGGAGGAACAGGATACTTGTTCTTCTTAGTAACAGCATTGAGTTTGCAGTAATCAACACACAAACGGAAGCCACCATCCTTCATTTTGAAAAGAAGAACAGGTGCTCCCGTTGAAGAGGAGCTTGTCCAGATGAAACCTTTCTCTAAATTATCTGAAATTTAGGCCCTGAGTGTATCTTAATATTGGTTTGATAAAGAGTAGATCACCCCAACTGGAGGTATAGACCCCTCCAGCTCAATATGATGATCACAGGCACTGCAAGGAGGAAATTTATCTACTTTTACCTTGGAGAATACATCCAAGTACTGGTGATAAACAGAAGGAACAACCTTCATCATGATTTCTATTTCCAGGGAGGTCCATATTCCCAAAAAAGAGATGAAGTGAAGATACAGAATTATCTTCTCCAACATCTTGAATCCCTTTGAAGACTTCATCTCTAGAGGATAGTAATTACTGATGGGAATTTAGGGATGGAATATGGACAGAAGATGGAAGTGATGGTGTTCAAGAGTCACCAACCAGAGCTGCACATGATTTGGTAGAAGAAAATTCATTACTGAAAGATTTTGAAGGATCATAATAGTACTTATGATCAGAATTAAAGGTGATAAGCCCTTTCCTCCAATTAATATATGGATTGAAATGATTAAGGAAGTCAAAGCCCAATATGTGGTCTTCTCCCTTGGTAGTATCAATGACTAAAAAGTCCCATTCAAAGCTTGGAAATGAAGGAAGCTCAACCATATTTTTGGTATTGTGAGCCACAAATAAGGAAGGGGACACAGAGGCATCCATAATGATAAGAGGAATCTTCTCTGGGAGTTTTGACATAGTCAAAGAATACTTTTGAACAAACTGCCTTGAAATAAATGAGTTGGTAGCACCATAATCAATGATAATACGGTAAAAAACATTAGAAAGAGAAGAAAAAACAAAGAATTTAAGAGGATTATTGACACCAGTATTCCGAATGCACAATTGTGGTCTGGATGGAAAACAGTGAAGACCATTGAAGACACCATGATCTTCACTCAGGCTTTTCCCTGGCTGGGAAATTGGCATGAAGGTTGGGTAAGAATGATTTGAGGCCTTTTGAAACAGAACTCAAGACTATGGTTCCCACCATGATAGGTACATAAACGCTCTTTGATTATTCTCTCTTTTCAGAAATCATCAGCTTGAAGTCTTTATTCAACAAAGAAGAATGGGGCTTGTCCCTCTTCTGAAAATTCTTCTTCTTTTGATTTGACTTTGGAGAAAATTGAGGCTGAGAAGAATTTGACTTTGAGGCTTCAGGCTTCTTCCCTTGATGATGACTCTTCTCTTTTTTCCTTGCATGGTACCTGGTATCATGCTCCAGCGTAATATCCATTAAGTCTTGAAGAGAGTCAATTTGTGAGCCTTAGAGGTAATTTCATATACCCAAAAGACCACAAATATAAAAAATAACATATTAATATAAGTAAAATAAATTTATTTATATTATTAAAATAAAAATCAAAATATAAATATAAAATTATATTAAAAATAAAAAATTAATTATAATTTAAAAATAAAAATACATTAAATTTTGTAAATATAAAATTACATTTATACTTGAAAAAATTAAGTGAAAATGAAATTTTAACAAAATTGTGAAAAAATAAATAAATTTGGAAAAAAGTTAAATAAAATTTATTATAACTTTTTATCGAATAAATAAACATATAAAATTTATTTCACCATTGGATTCCTCATAAAAAATCAGGTGGGGTCACCTCTGAGTGAAATTCTTGTAACTCAACTCTAAATAAGCTTAAATTGAGTTTTTAGTATTTTCAATACAAAAGTTGAAAATCCTCAAAACCTTAATTTAATTCACACCACATGTGGTGTTAACCATCAATTTTTGTGTTAAAATTGAGGTGTTGTGTTTAGTTTAGAAGTTATGAGGAATTGAAGTATTTTCAATTGAATTCAATTGAAATGTCAAAATGTGCGCGTGTATTACATAAGTGAACTTTGATTTACATATGAGGTGTCAATTATTACTGTATTGTACTGTACAATTGAATTGAATTACATATGTAAATTATAAGTATAATACATGATGAGGAATTAAAGCAAAAATAAATTGGAAAGATTAAATTTGGGGGGGGGGGGGGAAGGAGCTCCAGCTCTAAGGGGGAGCTAGACCCCCAAAATCCTTGCTGACAGGCGTCGGATGTCAAAATTCATGCAAAAGTTCATCACTTTGGGCCTGGAATTGAGTTACAGGGTCTGTGGACTCAATTGATGATGAGGTTTTGATACCAACTGGGGTAGTTTTAGTTGTTGCCAAGAGGGTAAAACTACCCTTAAGATAAAACCATCATAGTAAAAACAGTTTTAACTGGTTTCTACGTCTCTGAAACACATTCTGACGTGTTTTGAGGGCTCTAGGCCTGGTATTGCTATAGTAATGGCTGATTTAAGGGTCTAAAATGGCTAAAAATGGCTTAAACCAGCCCTTTTTGGTCTAAACCAGGGTTCAATGATGCCATAATTGGCTTTTTTGTTGTCAGACTGTTTTTCACGACTGACAAGAGTAAATTTTACTTTTGGAGTAAGAGAATTGATCGCTATAAAAGAATGTCTTCTTTGCCCCACTTTTCTCTTCATGTTAGAATCTTTTCCTTTTATTAATTAGTTTAAAACTGCTAAACCAATCAATCAAAGATTCCAACCACCACTTTTGAATCATTTTAATCATTTTAAACACGTGAAAAAAATCATTATAATCATTGTTTGTAACTCTTATAATCATTTTTACCCCTGAACCACCCCAAAAGTGAATTAAAGCATCTTTCATCACTGTAAACTTTGTCACTTTGTTTCCAAATTCACTCTGGTCACTTTTGGGCGTGTTTTCTCTTTAATATTCTTTTTAAAGACTTTGTTCTTTAATTAATTGCTTGCAGTTCTTTGCTCAATTAATTCCAATTGAAATTGCTCTTGAAGAAATTTCTTTTGTAGCCTTAAAATATCTCTTGTAGAGTATTTTTTGGATAAATCTTTATTGTTGGTAAAACAATAAATTTTTATATTATTGTTTTATACTAATAGAGTTATAAACAATAGAATTGGCGTGTTTTCTCTTAAAAATAATATTTCATACTATTTTTAACTGAATTTTACCTTATACAAATTTTGAGGACAGGAAAAGTACTTGATTTTTAATCAAAGTTTCATATCCACACCTTACATTTGGGGGCCCAGCCGTGATATTTTACCTGTGACATATTTTTTTACTCTTTTTAAATCTTTTTTCTTATATTGAAAAATTTAAAAACACATAAAAAATACTTATAATTCAAAAAATCCATAAAAAATAACTTTTTTTCATATTATAAGTGAGGCTTATATTTTATTTCTTTTTTGAAATATCCTTTTTTTTTACTTAATTAATTGGCTTTTTCATTGGTTTTAGTGTCTGACAACATGGTAAGACAAGAAAACATTGAAACAGCCTCAACAGTAACCAGCATTATCCCTGCCAGTACTGTTAATTCTGATCATAATAGTACTGTTATTGTGACTCGAAATAACCAACCTGAACCAATATCTTCTGAATTAATTAACTTGGACATAAGTAATACCCTTCAGAAAGCTAAAGATTTGGCCAATAGTAAGTTTTTTGACGTAAAAATACTATTTTAAGCCTTTTTTAACCATAATTATGCCTTCAACCAGGTCAGGAGCCAGCTACAACCCCTCAAGCAGCTCCCAAAAAGGTAATAGACGTGATTATGGCAGAGGCCAACCAGGTACAGAAGGAAAAGGGTCAGTTGATGACTTCCAAACAACTAAAATGGGTCATTCTGAAGCTGATAATACCATTGTACCTTCAAAAAGAGCTGACACCGCCAAAACAAGCCTCTGTGGACATATACAAAGCCAGCCACAGTGCATACAACAATGCACTTCAATTCAAAGAGTACCAGATCCTTGCAGACCTGTGGAAGAATTGCATGAATTCTTACCTGACAGTAAGAAAATTCTTGGGCCATCCCAACACTTGCAAATTGCTCAATGGATGGCATCCATTGATGGAGAAGAAAAACATGATGCTTTTGACACTAGAATGGAGGAAAAACAACCCTCCACCACCCAAACCAGTGCCAAAAACAGCCCCAGTGGCCAGCAGCAGCAATTCCAACGTGAAAAAGCAGCCACAAACTCCAAACAAGGGCAAAGGGAAGGCACCAGCCCCAAAACCTTACAGCCAGGGCTACAGAATCCCAAAGATTCAGCAGGATGCCATGGAAAATGTATTTCAGATGGCCAGAACCATGATGGAATTACAGAAGAAGGAGGAAGCCAGATTAAGGTTCCAGAAATGATTTCTGACATATTTGATTCCATCCCAGAGTTGTATAATGCTATAAATGACGTGAAAAAACATCTTTCTGATAAAAATGACACCATTTGTAACAACATTAAAACAAACAACCTGAGTCTGTGCCAAATTAATGAAACACTTATATGTTTTGAAAAAGTTTTAAGAACAATTAAAAATTCTAATAATGACAATTCTTCTAACATTAAAATAAATGAACAGTCTGCCATTATTAAAGAATTAACAGATAAATATTCTAAATTCAATATTGATGACATGATTGAAACAAGAATTAAACAAGCCATAAATATTATCAAAACAGATAACAAGAAAGTCCTTGATGACATTTCAAATTCATTTACTGAAGTAAAGACATATACCATTGCCTTGAAAAAGTGTTTTGATGCTTCACAAGAAGAAGTACCAAAATTATCAATGAAATTGAACCAAGTCACTTCTGATAATACAAGACAGACAGAGTTATGGCAAGAACTGACACATAAGGAAGACATGTATAAAATTGAAATAATAAATTTAATACAAAGCTTCCAACATGAATACAGAAATTCCCAAAGGTGTAGCAACAGTAAAATGAATGACATTGAACAAATACTGAACACCTTACCAAGAATGTCTACACCTCTAAATCAAAATGAGGGCACAAGAATTTCAAATCCACAAGTATTGGATCCTGATAATTCACAATCAAAAAATGAATTATCCACTTCTTTTCATAACTTGGAACCATCAATGGGCCAAGCACTCTTGAAAGAAGTTCCAAAACTTAAAGAATGGCCTCACTTCAGTGGTGAAGGAGAGTATGACCATATGGAATTCATTAGAGGTATTGACATGATCAAGGAAGATTTTGAATTACCAGACAGATTGGTAACAGCCAGGTTTAACACCTTGTTTACCAGATCAGCTCACAGATGGTACATCAAAATAAGACAAGCACATGGACACCAGAGTTGGACTTGGTGGAAAACCCAAATCATCAACAAATGGGCAAATGATGCTTGGAGGTTTAAAGTTGAAACAGCCTTTGAATCTGCCAAATTTAATGCTGATAAAGACAAAGCTTTACCATGGTTTTGCCAACAAAAGGACAGATTAACAGCATTACATCCTGACATGTCAGAATTTATGATCCATAGAAAAATTCTGAGACAATGTGCAGGTGACTTAGAGCATGCTGTCAAAAGCAGGACTAATGAACAATCTTCAGCAGAAGATATTATCAATATACTAGAAGAAGTAACCACCAGAACCAAAATTGGTTCTAGTAGGGTGAATCTCAAAACAAGGTTTAATACACCTTGGAAAGATTCTGTGGACAAAAAACCCAAAGAAAATTCTAGTAATATTAAATATAAATCTGCAGATACAGTCAGAAAATGCCATATTTGCCAAAGCACCACCCATTTAGCCAATACATGTCCAAAGAGGGGGAAAATCAATGAAATTGACATTGAAAAGGAACCAGATGTTGAAAAAGAAGACATAATTGAAGACAATTCAGATGATAAGTCATCCATATTTTCTGAATCTTCAAAAGATATAGAAAATATCAATGCCACTTTTGACATCATGGAATCTTATTCCCACTTACCACAATTGAGCAATGGTAAAGTTGATTTATCAAAGGTTCAAGATGCACAACTTATGAAGACAAAACCAAACAGAGGAAAAGGTTATACAGCTGGTAACTCCTGTATAACAGAAGTGGTGATTGACAACAAGCCCACCAAATCTTTACTTGACCCAGGAGCCTTCTGCTCTTGTGTTGGAAAATCCTTTCTTAAGACTTGTGTGCCAAATTTTGAAGACCAATTGTTACCAATTGATGGTATAAAATTCAACAGTGCAAGTAACCCAATGAAAGCATTGGGAATCTTTGAGACCAATGTCATATTCCCACACATAAATGGGAATTTAAGGATCACAGTTGAATTTGTTGTTATGGAAAATTGCTCTAGTACCCATTTTATATTGGGAAATGACTATTTGATCATGTATGGGATAGATTTACATAATAACAAAGACAGATAATTTACAATTGGGGACAATAAGCGCCAGAAATTTGCCTTTTTACCATTTAAAAGACAAATTACAGTAAACAAAGTATCACCAGTCAACTTAGAGTTAGAAAAATTCAAGTCTGAACAGTTAAATGAGGCTGAGATAAGCCTTCATCTGACTGATAAACAAGAAAATGAACTTTCTTCCCTTTTGTATGACCACAAAGGAGCATTTGCTACAGACAAAGAACCTCTGGGAGCAATTATTGGTCATGAAGTTGACATCATTCTTAACATTGAGAGACCTTATCCACCACTCTTAAGAAGACCTGCTTATCCAGCAAGTCCAAAATCAAGAGAAGCTCTAGAAATTCATATCAAAGAACTTCTAGACCTTGGTGTAATAAGAAAAGTAGGCCACAATGAGGAAATAGAAATAACTACACCAGTCATAGTGGCGTGGCATAATGGAAAATCCAGAATGGTTGGGGACTTTAGAGCTCTGAACACTTACACTGTTCCAGACAGATACCCAATACCAAAAATCCAAATTGCCCTTACTCAAATATCTCAAGCAGTGTATATAACCACTATGGATGCCCTTAAAGGATTCCATCAAAATGTGGTAACACCAAGAGCAAGAAAATACTTGAGAATTATTGTTCATTGTGGAGTGTATGAATACTTAAGGATGCCCTTTGGTATCAAAAATGCACCTTCACACTTCCAAAGAATGATGAATGAAATCTTCCCTGAAGAACTCTCAGAGGGATGGTTAATCATTTACATTGATGACATGATTATCTGTTCAAAGACTTGGGAGGAGCACATGTACAGAATATCAAGAGTTTTGACAAAAATCCAATCAGTAAGCATGAAAATCTCCTTGAAGAAATGTCATTTTGGATTTAAAGAACTTAAGGCACTAGGACATGTTGTATCTGGTTTGTCCCTTGGAATTGATAAAAACAAAGTTGCAGCAGTATTGTTAAAACCCATGCCTCAGAATAAGAAGGAAATTCAGTCATTCTTAGGTTTTGCAGGATATTACAGGCAACACATTAAAGACTTTGCATCCATAGCAAGACCACTTTATAAGTTGTGTGACAAAGACACAGTATTTGAGATGACTGTTGACAGAGTCAAAGCTTTTGAATCTCTAAGAGAAGCATTGACCACTGCTCCACTCTTACTGATGCCAGACTTTAAATTGCCTTTCAAACTGTATATTGATGCATCAGGGGATGGACTAGGTGCTGCACTTCACCAAGTTCAGATCATAAATGACAAACCTGTAGAAGGACCAATATGTTTCATATCCAGGCAAATCAAACCAACTGAAGCCAGATATGGAGCAAGTCAAATGGAATGTCTATGCCTTGTCTGGGCCTTGGAGAAATTGAACTATTTCTTAGAGGGATGTGTTTTTGAAGTAATAACAGATTGTACAGCTGTGAAATCACTTTTGAACATGAAAACACCTAACAGACACATGCTCAGATGGCAAATAGCCATACAAGAATACAGAGGCAATATGACTATTGCTCATAAGGATGGGAATATTCATAAAAATGCAGATGGACTAAGCAGATGGCCATTACCAAATAACATTGATAATCCTGCTTATGTTCCAGAAGAAGCTTCACCACAAATTCCAATAGAAGGAATAAGTGTTACAGACTTGAACACCACCTTCTTTGAAGAAGTCAGAAATAGTTACACTCAAGATAAGAATTGTAGCATCTTATGCCAATTACTTAACAAAGACTGTAAAGACAACTCTCTAATACATGCCTTTGATGAAGTATGGAGAAAATTTTATAATGAAGGAAGATTTCACCTACTGGATGGTATAATTTACCACAGAACCAAGCACACATGTGTCATGACAGTTGTAGACAGGTCATTAATCAATCTTGTACTGAAAGAATGCCATGATAGTCCCTTTTCAGGACATCTTTCTGAATACAGAACAAGAGAGAAAGTGAAGACCTGCATATGGTGGCCAATGTGGCAAAACAATGTTGCAGAGTATTGCGAAACCTGTGACAGATGCCAAAAGGCAAATAAATCCATTGGCAAAAGACTTGGAAATATGATGAAAATCCAAGAACCAAACAGACCTTGGGAAATTGTCCATATGGATTGGGTAACTGGCCTACCACCAGGAGGTGACAGGAGCTATAATGCTTGCCTAGTAATTGTGGACAGATTCAGTAAAACTCCAATCTTTTTACCATGTCACAAAGATGATACAGCCATGGATACAGCTCTTCTGATATGGAATAGAGTAGTGTCATGGACTGGGATATTTACAAATATCATCAGTGATAGAGATCCCAAATTCACTTCAGCACTATGGACAAATCTTCACCAATTATTTGGCACTAAACTGTCTTTCTCTACAGCCTACCACCCACAAACTGATGGCCTGGCTGAAAGAATGATCCAAACCTTAGAGGACATGGTGAGAAGATTTTGTGCATATGGCCTTGAATTCAAAGATTGTGATGGATTTACCCATGATTGGTGTACTCTGTTACCAGCACTGGAATTAGCATATAAAACATCAATCCATGCTAGTACCAATCAGACTCCTGCTATTCTAGAAAAAGGATGGAACCCCAAGTTACCCCAAGACTCCTTGAGGAAAGACTTAATTGAAATACATCCCACAGCTGCTAGCTTCAAAGGAATGCTAGACAATGCTAGAAAGCATGCAGTAAGATGCATGGAGGACTCTTTTGCATATGCTAAAGACAAATGGGATAAATCTCATGCAACTCCAGATTTCAAAGTGGGGGACCTAGTTCTTGTATCCACCACTAACTTCAATAACATCAAAGGATGTAAAAAGTTGAAAGACTCCTTTACAGGACCTTTTGTGATTAAGGCCCTCCATGGAGAAAATGCTGTTGAAGTAGAGTTATCTGAAGAACTTAGCAATAAGCACCCTACATTTCTAGTGAGCTTGATAAAACCATATAAATCTAGTGATGCTGAGAAATTTCCCTTGAGGAATAAGGTTCCCCAAGTTATACCTCCTATTGAGACATCTGGTACTAAGAAAATAACCAAAGTTCTTAAAGAAAGGAAATTAAGAACCAAGAAAGTAAGGGAATACCTTGTTAGGTACAGTGACCCAACTTGTGAAGATGAATGGTTAGAGGAAAAAGATATACCAGAAGCTACCAAACTCCTGAGGAGATTCAGACACACTAGAAACACCAATATTACAAAGTAATATTCTTTTTTTTAGGGGGAGGGAATGTGAGCCTTAGAGGTAATTTCATATACCCAAAAGACCACAAATATAAAAAATAACATATTAATATAAGTAAAATAAATTTATTTATATTATTAAAATAAAAATCAAAATATAAATATAAAATTATATTAAAAATAAAAAATTAATTATAATTTAAAAATAAAAATACATTAAATTTTGTAAATATAAAATTACATTTATACTTGAAAAAATTAAGTAAAAATGAAATTTTAACAAAATTGTGAAAAAATAAATAAATTTGGAAAAAAGTTAAATAAAATTTATTATAACTTTTTATCCAATAAATAAACATATAAATTTTATTTCACCATTGGATTCCGCATAAAAAATCAGGTGGGGTCACCTCTGAGTGAAATTCTTGTAACTCAACTCTAAATAAGCTTAAATTACGTTTTTAGTATTTTCAATACAAAAGTTGGAAATCCTCAAAACCTTAATTTAATTCACACCACATGTGGTGTTAACCATCAATTTTTGTGTTAAAATTGAGGTGTTGTGTTTAGTTTAGAAGTTATGAGGAATTGAAGTATTTTCAATTGAATTCAATTGAAATGTCAAAATGTGCGCGTGTATTACATAAGTGAACTTTGATTTACATATGAGGTGTCAATTATTACTGTATTGTACTGTACAATTGAATTGAATTACATATGTAAATTACAAGTATAATACATGATGAGGAATTAAAGGAAAAATAAATTGGAAAGATTAAATTTGGGGGGGAAAAGGAACTCCAGCTCTAAGGGGGAGCTAGACCCCCAAAATCCTTGCTGACAGGTGTGGGATGTCAAAATTCATGCAAAAGTTCATCACTTTGGGCCTGGAATTGAGTTACAGGGTCTGTGGACTCAATTGATGATGAGGTTTTGATACCAACTGGGGTAGTTTTAGTTGTTGCCAAGAGGGTAAAACTACCCTTAAGATAAAACCATCATAGTAAAAACAGTTTTAACTGGTTTCTACGTCTCTGAAACACATTCTGACGTGTTTTGAGGGCTCTAGGCCTGGTATTGCTATAGTAATGGCTGATTTAAGGGTCTAAAATGGCTAAAAATGGCTAAAAATGGCTTAAACCAGCCCTTTTTGGTCTAAACCAGGGTTCAATGATGCCATAATTGGCTTTTTTGTTGTCAGACTGTTTTTCACGACTGACAAGAGTAAATTTTACTTTTGGAGTAAGAGAATTGATGGCTATAAAAGAATGTCTTCTTTGCCCCACTTTTCTCTTCATGTTAGAATCTTTTCTTTTTATTAATTAGTTTAAAACTGCTAAACCAATCAATCAAAGATTCCAACCACCACTTTTAAATCATTTTAATCCTTTTAACCACGTGAAAAAAATCATTATAATCATTGTTTGTAACTCTTATAATCATTTTTACCCCTGAACCACCCCAAAAGTGAATTAAAGCATCTTTCATCACTGTAAACTTTGTCACTTTGTTTCCAAATTCACTCTGGTCACTTTTGGGCGTGTTTTCTCTTTAATATTCTTTTTAAAGACTTTGTTCTTTAATTAATTGCTTGCAGTTCTTTGCTCAATTAATTCCAATTGAAATTGCTCTTGAAGAAATTTCTTTTGTAGCCTTAAAATATCTCTTGTAGAGTATTTTTTGGATAAATCTTTATTGTTGGTAAAACAATAAATTTTTATATTATTGTTTTATACTAATAAAGTTATAAACAATAGAATTGGCGTGTTTTCTCTTAAAAAAATATTTCATACTATTTTTAACTGAATTTTACCTTATACAAATTTTGAGGACAGGAAAAGTACTTGATTTTTAATCAAAGTTTCATATCCACACCTTACACAATTCTTGAAGGATGGGAGGTCAACTGATCCAAAATCCTGGATAGCAATCCCTTCCTTAAATGGTGGATGAGAGCTCTGTCACCCCAATCCCCAATTCTTGAGACCAAACTTCTGAAGTCAGCAATGTATAATGATACATGCCCACCTCCCTTGATTCTAAAGGCATCCAACTCTGATTCAGCTTTTCTAACTTCATTTGGGTTTCCAAATAAAGTAAAGAGTTTGGATTTGAATCATTGCCAAGAGTTGAGAAGGTAGTTTAGATCTTGATTGGTGAGATTGGAAAGATAAGTCTCAATCCATTCTGCAGCCCTGCCAATGAGAAATGAGGTGGCATAAGGGAGCTTCTTTCTGTCTTGAGAGACATTTGCAGGATCATTATGAAAGATTAATTAGCAAGAATGAATAAAGCTTATACCTTTGAAGGGCTGAGTCTCATCAAAGCATTCTGGTGCCTTCATGGAACGAGTCTTGCAGGCTGGTGGTCTTGATCAATCAGAATATGAAGCTTCTTGATGATTGGCCATAATCTGAGTAATTTGTTGCATGATGGCCCATAAGGATGGTTCAGACTGATGAGAGACAGGCTGATTAGACTGGGCTAGTGTTGGCCCTCCAGTACCTTGGGATGCCCCCACAGGAGCAGGGACACCTTCAGTACTATCAGACTCTTCCTCTTCCACAGAATTCTCCTCCTCCTCTTCACCATCTTCACCAGGACCTTTGAAAGTGGTCCTTGAAAGTTCTGGAAATCCACCAACTACTCCTGAAAAAGAATTTGATCTTCTGGGCCCTCTTCCTTCCTTCCTTAATGGTGCTGCTCCTTCCATATGGAGTCCTCTGTCTAATTGGGCCCTCAGTTGAGGAACTGCTGGGGTGCCATCAAGAGGAGCTCTTAGAGTTGGAGTGAGAACAGCTTGAGTTCTGGCCTGAGATCCAGTCTGTCTTGCAGGAGGTGAATGCTAAATAGGCATGATTTTAGGAATACAAAATTAAAATAAATGAATAAAGAATCAAAATTTGAAAATGAAAAGCTTGAGGCAAGCCAACTGGAAACTTGAAGTCAAAATCAAAATCAAAATCAATGTCTTGAAGAAAATCAATAAATCAAAATTAATTCAGGAGGCAAATCAATCAATAAAATGTGAAATGAATTCTTAAAGTCAATAAATCAATATGTCAAATCAATCAAAATTAACATCTTTCAAAATCAATCAATCAACAAAATGAATTCTTGAGGAAAAATCAATTTTATGTCACAATTCTTGATGTGAAAAATCAGCAAAATCAATTGAAATCTTCAGGTCAATCAATTTTCTTGAAGTCAATATTGATTATGTCAAATCAATCAATCAAATAAAATAAAATCAAGTGAGTTCTCCTTCAAAATCAAAATTTCTTGAAGAATGAATCAATGTGAATCTTGATGTGAAGAATGAGTCTGAACAATTTGATGAGAAATTTGAAAATTAAATGAAATCTAAGATTATGCTATGGTATTCCATACCAGTTCTTCCAAGGTTCAAATCCACAATTTCAAATCTAAAACTTTAATCAATAATAATAATAATAATATATATATATATATATATATATAAGAGGAAAATGAAGATAAAGAGTGAAAAATAAAAGTAAAAAATTTCAAGAAAAAGGAAGAGAATTTAATTAAAATAACAAAAATAGGTATTCCACTTGAATCTAAAAGAAATTTTACCTATAGTCACATATTTCCTCAACCCCATAACATCAATAATTCTCTAGATATCATGGATTAAAGAAGAGAAATGATACTATACACTCTATACTAGGTACAAGAATATGGTTAAAAATTATGCAGCTTGTTTGAATATTCAATAAGAATAAAAATGTGTAAGATTAAATAAGTGATACAATTACCCTTACAACATTATGTGTTACATCTCTTTACATAAGAAAACACTTACATATAAGTTAACATAGTGTTACATTACTTGATCCCCACTTAAACTCCCACAACCAAACATTACAGGTATTATTTACAAATCAAATTTTACATAGAAAAATACTCAACTAAATACAGATAAAGGCTGTGAGGAGGAAAAATAAGGTTGGTAGATATAAGAATACAGTTTTAAAAAATGGTGCAATCGACCAAACATATGGTGCAATATCTGTATCAAATGACACCATTCCAAATTTAACCACCAGCAAAAAAAGGCTCAAGGCTGTTAAGAAGAAAAATAAGGTTAGTAGAGATAAGGATAGAGTTTGAAAAAATGGTGCAATATCTGTATCAAATGACACCATTCAAAATTTAACCACTGGAAAAAATGCCTCAAGCCTGTGCATAATAAGAATAAAGTTTAGTTGAAATATCAGTATAATTTGGAATGTATGGTGCAATAAACAAAGCTGTAAAAACCATGGAGATTACCCTCCTGGACTCCATATGGCATATCAGTGCCATATCAAGCTTAAAGCAATTTGGCCATATCCATAATCACTGGCCAAATTGGCCCTCTCATCTTTTCTGGCCTTTTATGGTTATTTCACTCCTGGGGCCAACCTGGCCCCTTCACCATCATCAGGCCCTTTGTGGCCTTTCTATGCTTTTGGGCCCTCTTTGGTATTTTCCAGTCAACAGGGAAAATACGGCCCAAAAGCCTGTATTTGGCTTTTTAAGCTTTAAATACAGTTTGCACACTTTTGCGCATTTTGCGTATTTTTGCTGTATTCAGCTGTATATGCCATTTTCCCATGTATTATGGGAAATATGTCCAAAAGTTCATAACAGGCCTTTTGGGGCTTAATTTCCAGTTTTGTGCATTTTGTGCATTTTTGCACACTTTGCACAAACACAGTTTTAAAGCTGTATAAGCTGTATTTGGCCAGAAACCCAAAATTGGCCAATACACCCAGAAACACCTTCTCACCTCTGAAGTAACCCAAAACAAAATTTTCACTCTCATCCTCCTGACTTCACTCACAAAGACCTTTGGCCACTTTCACCCTTTAGCAACTCAAATTGTCATAAATGGTGTTATACACCATTCTGCACCTTTTTTTGCCAGAAATTTGATCGTGTCAATATCAGAGGGGTAATTCAACATTCCATAAGTCACCAAAGTGTCATGTCATCCAGAGGACCCATCATGTGAGCCTTAGAGGTAATTTCATATACCCAAAACACCACAAATACAAAATTAACATATAAATAGAAATAAAATAAATTTATTTATATTATTAAAGTGAAAATCAAAATATAAATATAAAATTCTATTCAAAATTAAAGATTCAATTACAATTCAAAAATAAAATTACATTAAATTTTGAAATTATAAAATTATATTTATACTTGAAAAAATTAAGTAAAAATGAATTTTTAACAAAATTGCAAAAAAATGAATAAATTTGGCAAAAATTTAAATAAAAATTATTATAGCTTTTTATCCAATAAATAAACATATAAAAATTATTTCACCATTAGATTCCTCATAAAAAATCAGGTGGGGTCACCTCTGAGTGAAAATTTTGTAACTCAACTCTAAATAAGCTTCAATTAAGTTTTTAGTATTTTCTGTATGAAAATTGAAAATCCTCAAAACTTTAATTAAATTCACATCACATGTAGTTTTAATCACCAAAATTTGTGTTAAAATTGAGGTGTTGTGTATATTTTAGAAGTTATGAGGAATTAAAGTATTTTCAATTGAATTCAATTGAAATGTCAAAATGTGCGTGTGTATTACATAAGTGAACTTTGATTTACATATGAGGTATCAACTATTACTGTATTGAAATGTCCAACTCAATTGAATTACATATGTAAATTATAAGTATAATACATGATGAGGAATTAAAGCAAAAATAAATCGGAAAGATTAAATTTGGGGGGGGAAGGAGCTCCAGCTCTAAGGGGAAGCTAGACCCCCAAAATCCTTGCTGACAGGTGTGTGGTGTGATGATTCACGCAAATGTTCATCACTTTTTGGCCTGGAATTGAGCTACAGGGTCTGTGGACTCAATTGATGATGAGGTTTTGATACCAACTGGGGTTGTTTTAGCTGTTTCCAAGAGGGTAAAACTACCCTTAAGATAAAACAATCATAGTAAAAACAGTATTAACTGGTTTCTACGTCTCTTACACACGTTCTGACGTGTTTTGAAGGCTCTAGACCAGGTATTGCTATAGTAATGGCTGATTTAAGGGTCTAAAATGGCTAAAAATGGCTTAAACCAGCCCTTTTTTGGTCTAAACCAGGGTTCAATGATGCCATAATTGGCTTTTCTGTTGTGAGACTGATTTTCACGACTGACAAGATTAAATTTTACTTTTGGAATAAGAAAATTGATGGCTATAAAAGAATGTCTTCTTTGCCCCACTTTTCTCTTCATGTTAGAATCTTTTCCTTTTATAATTAGTTTAAACATTGTTAAACCAATCAAATAAATATTCTAAACACCTCTCTTAAATCATTTTAAACCATTTAACCACGTGAAAAAATCACTATAATCATTGTTTGTAACTCTTATAATCATTTTTACCCCTGAACCACCCCAAAATGAATTAAAGCATCTTTCATCACTGTAAACTTTGTCACTTTGTTTCCAAATTAACTCTGGTCACTTTTGGGTGTGTTTTCTATTTAATATTCTTTTTAAAAGACTTTGTTTTTTAATTAATTGCTTGCAGTTCTTTGCTCAATTCATTCCAATTGAAATTGCTCTTGAAGAAATTTCTTTTGTAGCCTTAAATATCTCTTGTAGAGTATTTTTGGATTAATTTGTATTGTTGGTAAAACAATAAATCCTAATAATATTATTGTTTTATACTAATAAAGCTATACGCAATAAAATGGGCATGTCTTCTCTTTAAAATAATATCTCTTACTATTTTTAATTGATTTTTACCTTATAAAAATTTTGAGGACAGGAAAAGTACTTGATTTTTAATCAAAGTTTCATATCCACACCTTACACATTGAGGCTCAAGTGCAGGTGTAATTTCTCAAACACCAATGACACTATTAGGAATTTGTTGGTTATTCTCACTTCAAGTATTCCCTCCAAGGGAATACTGTCAATTCATTCCCAAGGTGTATTCAAGAGGCAGTTCCAAACAGGTTTTCAAGTGTCAATGCTCCATCAATTCAACTTGGCAACCACATTCATTTCAATAAAGTCTGGATTCATCAAGACCTGGATTTCAATCATACATCATGGGAAAATCATTCAACACAGTTCATTTCCCAATATGGCAAGGTATACAATTCATCAATCTGTCAATACAGCTTCAAGGATTCAACCCTTTTCACATATTCCACCCTCCTTTGACCCTGGGGGGTTTCCCCCCAGTTAATCAATATATTTTTATTCTATTTTGTCTTTATTTATCTTACCATTCTTATAAGTGAATACTGATATTATCAAGTCAGTCATTTAGCACCTTTTCTCTTTTGTTTCTTTTCCTGTCAGTGGATATTTTGTCATCATATCCTTACTAATTCCATTGTTCATTTTGGCAGGTTGAAATAGTGATTAAGGACTTACTTGATTGGCTCTTTGGACATTTGGCTTCCCATTTCTCTTATTGCATCTCATCTTTATACTTGCATTGTTTTTAGAGAAATTCAATTATTTATTTTTATTTTCTTTATTCTTTTGGAGTCTTCCAAGTGAGTTCCCTGATTGCTGAGTGCCAGGCCACTCTTCTTTTTCTTTCCAAGAGCCTCTGTGACACAAACATATGGTGCAATATCCTGAACAAATGACACCATTCCAAATTTAACCACCAGAATGATGTCTCAAGGGTGTGCACTGACAATAATAAGGTTCATAATGGTGCAATAAACCAAACATATGGTGCAATATCTTGATCAAATGACACCATTTTTAATATACCCACCTGCAAAAATGTCTCAAGGTGGAAAATTCTCTAAGTCCCTTGTTTTTGGAAGGCTCTATGAAGGGCCCAAAAGGTATAAATAAAGGGCCTCTCTCCCTGTTTCCCCCCATGCTTCTGATTCAGACAATAATCTTGAGGATCAATCCATCCCTTCTCTAGTAGGATAATCTAGTATTTACATTGAAAAAGATCAGTAGCAAGGCTCAGTATCTTATAGTATTATTTATGATTAATTAATGACAGATATGTATAATATTAATGAAAGAGTTTAATATTGTTTAATAGTCTTACCATTAGAGTAGTAGTGTTGAAGTAGTCTTCAAGATAATATCATTAGTGATCTTATCTAATTTATCAATAACCCTTATTTATAGAAGGGATATCATCTTACCCTTATAACTTATATCATAAACCTTTTAGGTATATTGAATTATATTTATATTGATCCTAATAGTACTATATTGCTATTATATCATTTATATCTTACCCTTATATTAAACAAAGCCATTATTATGAAATTATCTTACCCTTAAATTATCATAGCTATATTGATAGTATTATTAAATCACATTTAAAAGTATTAACCAGCTATTAAGATTATGATTAATATTAGTATTGATCTTAAATAATTATAATAAGTAAAAAGAAGTTAAGGAAACCTCAATTATTAAGAAAATATTAACTATTACCATAATTATCATAGTGCCCTTTTATTGACAGACTGATAGAGACTGCGGAAGAAAACTCTCTAATTGAAAAGCCACAAAACTAAATAATTGATTTGTGATCTCATCAAAAAAGGGTATCTTTTTCAGTATATTTAGAGGGGAAGCTAATGCAGCCTAGCACCCATGGTTATTGGCTAATTCTGAAATTCAAAACAGACTCAGCAATAATTTCCCCCTCAAGGTACTGCCTATTATTTATCCCACAACAAAAGGAGTTCCCACAATGCCTGAATTATGAATGAAATAAAGTTTATTGAGTTGAGACAAGATTTAGAAGAGAAAAAATAAATAAAATGGGTCAGTTTTCAATTTTCAAGAATAAATAATGAATGAGAGAAAATTGAGAAGTGACAATAAATCATAAAATTAATAAGAATTGAAGAGTCATAATTTTGATGAAATAAGTGAATGAAATTATAAGGAAGAAATAAACAGAATGAAAAGAAACTATGAGTTAATTAATATAATGTCACAGGGGCTCTTGTGGGACTCAAGAGTGGGCTGGCACTCAGGAATCAAGAGCTAACTTGGAGGGCTCTAAAAGAATAAAGAAATAAAAAGGAATATATTTCGTTAGGAATAAAAATAGTAAAGACAAGTATGCCAAAGATAAAAGAAAAAGGAAGTCAATGGCCAAGGTAATTAGAAAGCCAAAAAAATGACTCTTCAATTCACTGTTTCAACCTGTCAGAAAGAAAAATGGAATTAGTAAAGAATATGACCAACAATATCCACTGACAGGCAAAGAAGAACAGGTGAAAATGACTGACTCAAGATTATCATTATTTACTTTAATAAATTAAAATAAAATAAAGATAAAAATAAATCCAATATATTAATTAACTGGGGAAAATGTCCCCAGGGAAGAAAAGGTGGCCAGTATATGTGAAAAGTTGAAGACTGATCCTGGAGGGTTGATCACCTGGCTGTATTGACTGTTTTGTTCAATATAGATCTGGCCATCTTGAGAATTTAACTGTGTGACTGAATTCCTGCAGTGGAATATAAATTGGCCCAAAAGGGCCAAGGCCATACAGCTTGCTTGAATACAGCCTGTATGGACCAATTGAGCTGTCCAAAGAATACTGAAGTACTTGATGCCTTGACAACTGATTTAATTATTGATAGCCTCTTGAAATTACCCTTGGAATAATCCTGAAAAGGAAATACAACCCAACTCCTGCAGGGCCAGGTGGTTGGGGTCTGTCACAACCACGTATTTTGACCCTCCTCCTTGATGGCGGCGGCAATCCAACCTGGAGCCAAGTTGGGGCCAATTGGCCATGGCATATCATTTATGGCCAATTGACCCCTTTTGGGTGTTCCACGGCTCTTACGCCATAACCCATTCCATTGGCCACTTATGGCCTCCATCATCCTTTATGGCCTCAGGCCATATCCTGCGTCATTGGCCCTCTTGGCCAATTTCCACCTCACCAACCCCCAGGCCTCCATCACTGTTTTTGGGCCTGGGGGGTCCTTTTGTCTTCCAGGGGCTTCCAGGCCCCATGGCCACCCCTTTCATTAGGGGGGTTTTGGCCTAAATGGCCTTTTTGGGCCATTTAGGCCCCCCACGGCTTCCACGATCCGTGGGCCGCAATACGCGGTCCGTAGGCGGATTAGGCCCCTTTTGGCCTAATCCAATGAGGCCAAAAGGGGCCAAAGGGGGAAGCCACCTAGCCCCCAAGGCCAGGTGGGTCCCAAACCACAATTGGGCCCACCTGAGCCATTTTTGGCCACAAATCCCATAGGACCCATTTTTGGCCCTGGACCACCATGGACCAACTTCACCGTCATGGCCTCTGGCAACCACCAGAGGCCACCAAATCATCTCAACAAGCATTTCCCTCAACTTAAGGGGAATTCTTTCCTTTCCTTCATTCACTCCGTACTCAAGATTGCAGGTGTGGTGCATATATGGTATTATATACCATTATGCACCATTTTTACTCAGCAATCCAATGGTGACGTTTTCAGGACCCAATTCCACCTTTCCATTTCAAGGTCCATAATTCCAACGCCCATTTCGAAGGAGGAATTTTCAGCTTATCAGTCTGGCAATCCATGGCGGTAATTCAGAAGATCATTCAAGGATCCCAACCACCTGTATCTGCAGGAGTTGGGTTGGTACAATTCATGCAGGATTATTCTAAGGTCAATTCTCAAGAGGTATTACATAATTCAAATCAGTTGTCAAGACATCAAGTATTCAATACTCCTTGGACAACCCAATTCATCCGTACAGGCCTTATTCAATCAACCTGTATGGCCTTGGCCCAATTGGGCCATTTCTTATTCCACTGTGTGAATTCCATCACACAGTTCAAATTTCAAGATGGCCAGAACTGTATTTCCCGATTTGGACAATACAGTCATTGATCCACCTTCCAGGATCAACCTTTCAGCTTTTCACATATACTGGCCACCTTTCAGCACCTGGGGACTTTTTCCCCAGTTAATTAATATACTGGATTTATTTTTATCCTTATTTTCTTTTACCTTATTAAAGTTAATACTGATAATCTTAAGTCAGTCATTCAGCACCCTTTTCTTTTATTTCCTTGCCTGTCCAGTGGATATTGGTGGTCATATCCTTATACTAATTCCATTTCCTTTTCTGGCAGGTTGAAACAGTGAATTGAGGATTCACTTGGTTGGCTTCTTGGCTTTTGGCTTCTTTATTATCTTTGGCCATTGGCTTCATCTTTTTCTTATCTCATCTTTTGGCATACTTGTTTTCCCCCTTATTCTTTCTTAAAGATATTCATTCTTATTATTCTTTATCTTTGGAGCCCTCCAAGTGAGTTCTTGATTCCTGAGTGCCAGGCCCTCTTCTTCCAAGAGCCCCTGTGACATTATATTAATTAACTCATAATTCATCTTCATTCATTCATTCTTTTATTCTTATATTTTAAATTCATTCATTCATTTCATCAAAATTATGATTCTTTAACATTTTATGATCTTATGATTCTTCGTCACCTCTCAATTTTCTCTCACTCCTTCTTCATTCTGAAAATTGGAAGCTGACCCATTTTTTATTTTTGTTATCTTTTCAATCTCATTCTCAATCTTAATCAATCTATTTTTATCCATAATCCAAGCATTTTTTATCTTTGGTTCTCAAGTTATTCATCAGGTTATTCAGACACGTTCTTCATATCAGGATTCACTTTGATTTATTCCTCAAGAATTTTTGATTTTTTGGAAGAATTCACTTGAAAATTGATTTGATTGACTAATTTGACATAATTGAAATTGACCTCAAGATAATTGATTTACCTGAAGATTTATTGATTTTGCTGATTGTTCACATCAAGATTTTTGACATAAATTGATTTTGACTCAAGAATTCATTTTGATTGATTGATTTTTTCTGCAAGATTTTGATTTGATTTGATTTTGATTGTTTGATTGATTGATTTATTGACCTCAAGATTCTCATTGATATTGATTTTTACTTCAAGACTCATTTGATTTGATTGATTGACGTATTTGAAGAATTTTGATTCATTGATTATCCAATGTCCTCAAGATTTGATTGTTGATTTTGTACTTCAAGAAAATTTTGATTTTTATTTCATTTATTTGGTTGATTATTCCTGAAGTCATGCCAGTTCAACATTCACCTCCAGCAAGACAGACCAGATCTCAGGCCAGAGCTCAAGCTGTTCTGACTCCAACTCCAAGGGCTCCTCTTGACGGTACCCCAGCAGTTTCTCAACTGAGGGCCAGATTGGACAGAGGACCCATTATGGAAGGAGCAGCACAATCCAGGAAGGAAGGAAGAGGGCCAAGAAGATCAATGTCTTTATCAGGAGTGGTTGGCGGATTCCCAGGATTTTCAAGAACCAGTCCCAAGGTTCAAGGTGAAGATGGTGAAGAGGAGGAGGAGAATTCTGTGGAAGAGGAAGAGTCTAATGGCACTGAGGCTGCTCCTGCCCCTGTGGGAGCATCTGAGGGCACCAGAGGACCAACTCTAGCCCAGTCTGATCAGCCTGCCTCTCATCAGTCTGAACCGTCTTTATTGGCCATTATGCAGCAAATGACTCAGATTATGGCCAATCTTCAAGCAGCTTCTTCTTCTGAATCATCAAGACCACCAGCTTTCAAGACTCCCTCTATGAAGGCTCCAGAATTCTTTGATGGGACTCAGCCCTTCAAAGTCAGAAGCTTTATTCAATCTTGCCAACTCATCTTTCATAATGATCCGGCAAACTTCTCTCAAGACAGAAAGAAGGTTCTTTATGCCACTTCATTCTTAGTTGGCAGGGCTGCAAAATGGATTGAGCCTTATCTTTCCAACCTCAATAATCAAGACTCAAATTATCTTCTCAATTCCTGGCCATTATTTGAATCCCAATTGTTCACTTTATTTGGAGACCCAAATGAAGTTAGAAAAGCAGAAGCTGAATTGGATGGCCTTAGGATGAAAGAAGGTGGGCATGTTGCTTTGTATATTGCCGATTTCAGGAGTCTGGTTTCAAGAATTGGGGATTGGGGTGAAAGGGCTCTTATTCATCATTTCAGGAAGGGCTTGGCCTCCAGGATTCTGGATCAATTGGCCTCCCATACTTCAAACATTGATTCTCTTCAAGACTTAATGGACGTCAGCCTGGAACTTGATACCAGGTACCATGAGAGGCAGAAGGAAAAGAATCATCATCAAGAGAAGAAGCCTGAAGCCTCAAAGTCTCACTCTTCTCATCATCAAGTTTCTTCAAGTTCAAAACCAAAGAAGAAATTTCATTCTCAAAAGCGGGACAAGCCCCATTCTTCATTGTTGAATAAGGACTTCAAGTTGAAAGGTTCTGAAAAAGAAAGAAGAATCAAGGAGGGTTTGTGTACCTATTGTGGTGGGAAGCATAGTCTTGAGTCCTGTGTCAAAAGGCCTCAAAACAAGCTTACCCAACCGTCAGGCAGTTTTCCCAGCCAGGGAAAAGCCTGAGTGAAGACCATGTTGTGTTCAATGGTCTTCACAGTTTTCCTTCCAGAGCACAATTGTGCATTCTGAATACTGGTGTCAAGAATTCTCTCAAATTCTTTGTTTTTTCTTCTCTTTCTGATGTTTTTTACAGTATTCTCATTGATTCTGGTGCTACACACTCATTCATTGCAAAGCAGTTTGTTCACAAGTACTCATTGACTATGTCAGAACTTCCAGAGAAGATTCCTCTTATCATTTTGGACTCCTCTGAGTCCCCTTCCTTATTTGTGACTCACCATACTAAGTATATGGTTGAGCTCCCTTCCTCCCCAAGCTTTGAATGGGATTTTTTAGTCATTGATACTCCCAAGGGAGAAGACCTCATATTGGGCTTTGACTTTCTCAATTATTTTAATCCTTCTATTGATTGGAGGCAAGGGCTGATCACCTTTAATACTGATCAAAAGGACTATTCTGATCCTTCCAATTCCTTCCGTAATGACTCTTCTTCTGCCAAATCATGTGCAGCTCTGGTTGGTGATTCTAGAACACCATCAGTTCCATCTTCTGTCCATATTCCTTCCCTTAATTCCCATCTGTCATTACCATCATCTGGAGATGAAGTCTTCAAAGAGATTCAAGATGTTGGGGAAGATAATTCTGTATCTTCACTTCATCTCTTCTTTGGGAATATGGACCTTCCTCCTTCATCTTATCATGACTCCCTGGAGGAGTTGTGGGATGAAGAGGAAGAGCCAGAAGAAGTAGAAACCGTGATGAAGGTTGTTCCCTCTGTTTATCACCAATACTTGGATGTATTCTCCAAGGTGAAGGCAGAGAAACTTCCTCCTCACCGTGCCTGTGATCATCATATCGAACTGGAGGGGTCTCTACCTCCAGTTGGGGTGATCTACTCTTTATCCAAACAAGAGTCAGATACACTCAGGGCCTACATTTCAGAGAATGTAGAGAAAGGTTTCATCCGGCCAAGCTCCTCCTCAACAGGAGCACCTGTCCTCTTTGTTAAAAAGAAAGATGGTGGTCTCCATTTGTGTGTTGATTACCGCAAACTCAATGCTGTCACTAGGAAGAACAAATATCCTGTTCCTCCTATGAACCAGCTTCTTAATGTCTTTAATGGTTCTTCTATCTTCTCCAAGATTGATTTGCGTGGTGCATATAACCTGCTCAGAATCAAGGAGGGTGATGAACATTTGACATGCTTCAGAACTAAATATGGCAGTTTTGAGTACTTGGTTATGCCATTTGGGCTCACCAATGCTCCTGCCTCTTTTCAGAATCTTGTCAATGATATATTCCAAGATCTTCTTGATGTTTTTGTTGTGGTTTATTTGGATGACATTATGGTCTTCTCCAAATCTGAGGAAGAACATGTCACTCATGTGTCCACTGTTCTTTCCAGACTCAGAGCCAATAACCTTTTTGCCAAGGCTTCTAAATGCCTTTTTCATGTTTCTAGTGTAGAATATCTTGGTTATGTTGTTTCTTCTGAAGGCCTCAAGATGGACCAAGCAAAAGTCCAGCAGATCCTTAATTGGCCTCCTCCAAGAAACCTCAAGGCTCTTCAATCCTTCCTTGGCTTTGCCAACTTCTACCGCCGTTTCATCAAGAATTATTCAAAGAAAATCAGTTCACTCACCAGTTTCCTCAAGAAAGATTCCTG
Organism: Austropuccinia psidii; assembly: GCA_023105745.1. Lineage (NCBI taxonomy): Eukaryota > Fungi > Basidiomycota > Pucciniomycetes > Pucciniales > Sphaerophragmiaceae > Austropuccinia > Austropuccinia psidii. Next base: position 11,164,704 of record JALGQZ010000002.1, on the reverse strand, counting down.
TTTCCCCCTCAATGAGGAAGCTCTTAGCCAGTTTCATCAACTCAAAGAGGCCTTCACTACCGCTCCAATCCTTTCCCACTTCAATCCTTCTCTACCCACCATTGTAGAGACCGATGCATCCGATTATGCTTTGGGTGCTGTACTGAGTCAGGTCTCTGACTCAGGAAAACATCCCATTGCCTTTGACAGCCGCAAGCTTATTCCAGCAGAACTCAACTATGAAATTCATGACAAGGAACTCCTTGGTATAGTCTGGGCTCTCAAGCGCTGGAGGGCTTTTCTGCTTTCTCTGTCCTCTCCTTTTGAAGTTCTCACCGATCATTCTTCTCTTCAGTACTTTATGTCATCAAAGATCCTTACTCGCCGTCAAGCCCGTTGGGCTGAATTCTTATCTGAATTTCATTTTTCAATCGCTTACCGCCCTGGCCGCCTAGCAACTCTTCCAGATGCCTTATCACGTTGGGACGACGTCTATCCGGAGAGGGGGGAGGATTTCATCAGCAAGAATCCAATGAATTTTCAACAACTCATTAAGCAAGATGAAGTTCAACCCTCAAAGTTTTTTGCAGTCAAGGTGGATTCTTTTTCAAATTTGATTGATTCAATTCAGAAGAAATTATGGCAAGATCCTCAGTACAGAAGTATCCTTGAAGATTTGGGTAAAGGTAAATCTGTCCAAGATTATTCTCTTGATTCCTCCTCCCAACTTCTTCTCTTCAAAGATCGGGTGGTAGTCCCAAATGACTCCACAATTCAACTCAGCATTCTTCAAAAGCGTCATGACTCTCCTCTAGCTGGACACCCTGGCCAAGAGAAGACTCTCAAACTTGTCAAGTGGGATTTCCACTGGTCCGGCATGACTCAATTCATTAAGGATTATGTATCATCCTGTCAACAGTGTTCAAGAAACAAGAATATCCACCATAAGAAGTTTGGACTCCTCAAACCTCTTCCAATTCCAAATGGTCCTTGGATTTGTCTCTCAATGGATTTCATCACTCAACTGCCCCTGTCCAATTCTTTTGACTCAATTCTTGTCATAGTGGACAGATTCTCAAAAATGGCGGTTTTTATTCCAACAATGTCTTCAATAACTTCATTGGATTTGGCCCATTTATTCATCAAGAATATCTTCTCAAAGCATGGCCTCCCATCAAGCATTGTCAGTGATAGAGGTTCACTCTTTGTTTCTTCCTTCTGGACCAATCTTTGTCAGCAGCTCAAGATTTCAAGAGACTTGTCAACTGCTTACCATCCAGAAACTGATGGACAGACAGAGAGGGTAAATCAGATACTAGAACAGTATCTTCGGATGTATGTCAGTTATCATCAAGATGATTGGAACACCTGGCTCCCTCTGGCTGAATTTGCCTACAATAATTCTGATCACTCTTCAACCAAGCAATCACCGTTTTTCACTGTTTATGGAAGAGATCCACAATTTGATTCAGTTCACATCACTCAAGATACTCCTGCTGGAAAGTTATCAACAAAAATCCAATCAGTACAGCAAGATGTCAAGAGAGAACTTGAAATTGCCATAAACCGGTTTAAGAGGTATGCAGATAAAAGTAGGGCAAGTCCACCTGTTTTCAATCCTGGTGACATGGTATGGCTTTCTTCCAAGAATATCAAATCAACTAGACCCACCAAGAAACTGTCTGAAAGATGGTTGGGTCCCTTTTCAATCTTGAAGAAAGTCAGTACTCATGCTTACCACCTCAAGCTTCCATCTCAATGGAAATCCATCCACCCAGTCTTCCATATCTCACTCTTGGAACTAGTCAAGACATCAACAATCCCAAATCGGCATCAAAAGCCTCCTCCTCCAATCATTATTGAAGAAGAAGAGGAATGGGAAGTCTCTCAAGTACTGGATTCAAAGCTCAAGAGAAGAAAATTATGGTATCTGGTGGAATGGAAAGGTTTCAGTCAAGATTCAGAAAGATCCACATGGGAACCAGCTGAAAACCTCAAGAATTGTCCTGAACTTGTCAAAGATTTTCATTCGTTATATCCTGACAAGCCAGGACCCAATTCTTCAATGGCTTGAATTTTTATGGTGCTTGGTGGGGAGAGGAATTACCAAAAGTAAGTCCCACTCCTGGTATGCACCTTTAGGGGTATTCTACTCTTCTTTGTTGTAAGCATCACCTTGGCCACTCTGTGAGCACTTTTCAATTTGGACACAGACTTTTTGGCCCGGCTTTCAACATCCGAATTCCAAATTTATGGCCATTTACACTTGGGCAAATGGACCATTCCTGTTTTATTCTCCTTCCCAAGACTTTATTACTTCAACACATTCATTTATCAAGATCTTTCTTATTTATGGCACTGGCGGGAGTGGCAACTACTAAAAGTAAGTTCCTCTCCTGGTGTGCACTCCCCTGAGGGGTCTACAATCTGTCAAAACATCACCTTGGCCACTCTGTGAGCACCTGGCATCAAATTCTTTTATCCAGGTCCTTGGTCACTTTCAAAAATCAATTGTCGTAATCCGTGATGAAGATTGGATTCCTCCTCAAATTTCATTTTCTTTATTTTTTCTGTTTCTCTCTTTATATCTGTTTCCTTTTCTCTTTTACTCTTTATATTCTTTCAAAATTTCTTTTCTTATAACTCTTTAACGCCAAAATCTTTATGTCAAATCATGTCTTCAACTTTTTCAAAGCCAAATGTCAAGAGAAGATCAAGTCAAACTCAATTCATATGCCAACAAGCTTATCAGTTCAATTCTTCTTTTCAAGATTCAATACCTCTGGAATCCTTACGTCAAATCCGTCTCATTAGCCTCAACAGGTCTCTACCTTATCTTGGTGCTCAGGAGCTCACCATTCAAGGTAGGGGGGTACTGTCACAACCATGTATTTTGACCCTCCTCCTTGATGGCGGCGGCAATCCAACCTGGAGCCAAGTTGGGGCCAATTGGCCATGTCATATCATTTATGGCCAATTGACCCCTTTTGGGTGTTCCACGGCTCTTACGCCATAACCCATTCCATTGGCCACTTATGGCCTCCATCATCCTTTATGGCCTCAGGCCATATCCTGCGTCATTGGCCCTCTTGGCCAATTTCCACCTCACCAACCCCCAGGCCTCCATCACTGTTTTTGGGCCTGGGGGGTCCTTTTGTCTTCCAGGGGCTTCCAGGCCCCATGGCCACCTTCATTGGTTTCCTGGCCACCCCTTTCATTAGGGGGGTTTTGGCCTAAATGGCCTTTTTGGGCCATTTAGGCCCCCCACGGCTTCCACGGTCCGTAAGCCACGAACCGCGGTCTGTAGGCGGATTAGGCCCCTTTTGGCCTAATCCAATGAGGCCAAAGGGGGCAGCCACCTAGCCCCCAAGGCCAGGTGGGTCCCAAACCACAATTGGGCCCACCTGAGCCATTTTTGGCCACAAATCCCATAGGACCCATTTTTGGCCCTGGACCACCATGGACCAACTTCACCGTCATGGCCTCTGGCAACCACCAGAGGCCACCAAATCATCTCAACAAGCATTTCCCTCAACTTAAGGGGAATTCTTTCCTTTCCTTCATTCACTCCGTACTCAAGATTGCAGGTGTGGTGCATATATGGTATTATATACCATTATGCACCATTTTTACTCAGCAATCCAATGGTGACGTTTTCAGGACCCAATTCCACCTTTCCATTTCAAGGTCCATAATTCCAACGCCCATTTCGAAGGAGGACTTTTCAGCTTATCAGTCTGGCAATCCATGGCGGTAATTCAGAAGATCATTCAAGGATCCCAACCACCTGTATCTGCAGGAGTTGGGTTGGTACAATTCATGCAGGATTATTCTAAGGTCAATTCTCAAGAGGTATTACATAATTCAAATCAGTTGTCAAGAAATCAAGTATTCAATACTCCTTGGACAACCCAATTCATCCGTACAGGCCTTATTCAATCAACCTGTATGGCCTTGGCCCAATTGGGCCATTTCTTATTCCACTGTGTGAATTCCATCACACAGTTCAAATTTCAAGATGGCCAGAACTGTATTTCCCGATTCGGACAATACAGTCATTGATCCACCTTCCAGGATCAACCTTTCAGCTTTTCACATATACTGGCCACCTTTCAGCACCTGGGGACTTTTTCCCCAGTTAATTAATATACTGGATTTATTTTTATCCTTATTTTCTTTTACCTTATTAAAGTTAATACTGATAATCTTAAGTCAGTCATTCAGCACCCTTTTCTTTTATTTCCTCACCTGTCCAGTGGATATTGGTGGTCATATCCTTATACTAATTCCATTTCCTTTTCTGGCAGGTTGAAACAGTGAATTGAGGATTCACTTGGTTGGCTTCTTGGCTTTTGGCTTCTTTATTATCTTTGGCCATTGGCTTCATCTTTTTCTTATCTCATCTTTTGGCATACTTGTTTTCCCCCTTATTCTTTCTTAAAGATATTCATTCTTATTATTCTTTATCTTTGGAGCCCTCCAAGTGAGTTCTTGATTCCTGAGTGCCAGGCCCTCTTCTTCCAAGAGCCCCTGTGACAGGGTCCTTGAATGGTCTTCTGGTAGCCGCCAGGGATTGCGAGACTGAATGACTAATCCAACTTCCTTTGAAGTTGGTGATGGATTTGGGGAATTAAATTGAAAAGGAATGATTTGGTCCTTAAAACATCACCATTTGATTGCTGAGCAAAATTGGTTCATAATGGTATATTATACCATATATGCACCACACCTGAATCCTTTTGGTATGGTGTACATTGATGAAGGAGAGTTCTTCCCCTGAATTGAGGGGAAAGCTTGCTGGAATTGAGCTGGTGGCCTCTGGTGGCTGCTAGAGACCAAGGATTGAAATTGGCCAGAATGTGGTTCTTGGGGTCCTTTTGGCCATTTCTGGGACTGATGAGATTGGGGGTCAATATTGGCTCAGGTGGACCCACCTTCCCTTTATGGTTGGTGGTTGGCCCCCTTAGCCCCTTTTGTCCTCATTGGACTTAGGCCAAAAGGGGCCTAAGGATCCCACAGACCATGGCCTTCAGTGTGTGGCTTACATACCATGGGCCATAGAGGCCGTAGGGGCCTAAATGGCCCAAAACCCCATAATGAAAGTGGTGGGGCCAAGGGCCCTGGAGCTGGGGGGTTTTCCCCCAGTTAATTAATATATTTTTATCTTATTTTATCTTTATTTATCTTATCATTTCTGTTAAGTGAATTCTGATATTATCAAGTCAGTCATTTAGCATCTTTTCTCTTTTCTTTCTTTGCCTGTCAATGGATATTTGGTTGTTATATCCTTACTAATTCTATTGTTCATTTTGGCAGGTTGAAACAGTGATTAAGGACTTTCTTGGTTGGCTCTTTGGCCATTTAGCTTCTCATTTCTCTTATTGCATGTCATATTTATACTTGCATTCTTCCTAGAGAAATTCAATTATTTATTTTTGTTTTCTTTATTCTTGTGGAGTCTTCCAAGTGAGTTCGCTGATTGCTTATTGCCAGGTAACTCTTGTTTCTCTGGCCAAGAGCCCCTGTGAAATTATATTAATTAACTCATAATTGCTTTTCATTCTTTTCATTCTTTATTCATAATTTCATTCACTCATTTCATTGAATTTATAAATCTTTAATGCTTATGAACTTTATGATTCATTTTCATCTCTCAATTTTCTCTCATTCATTCTTCATTTTGAAAATTGAAAGCTGACTCCATTTTATTTTTGTTTCTCTTTTTAAATCTTATCTCAAATCATCAGATTTTAATTCATTAATATTTGAGGCATAATATTTATTTGCATTTGATTTTCAAATTTTTCATCAAGTTATTCAACACATTCTTCACATAAAGATTCATATTTGTTTCATTCTTCAAGAATTTAGATTTTTAAAGAAGAACTCACTTGATTTTGATTTGATTGATTAATTTGACATAAATTGATATTGACCTCAAGAAAATTGATTGACCTAAAGATTTCATTGATTTTTCTAATTTTTCACATCAACAATTTTGACATAAATTGTTTTTTCCTGAAGAATTCATTCAATTGATTGATTGATTTTGCAAGATTTTGATTTTGATTGATTTGGCTTATTAATTTATTGATTTGAAGATTTCATTTGGATATTCATTGATTGATTTACCTCAAGATTTCATTTTTGATTGATTGATTTTTTCTTCAAGAAATTAATTTTTGATTTTGATTTAAACTTCAAGCTTCCAGTTGATTTGCCTCAAGCTTTTCATATTCAATTTTTTGATTTTATTCAATTCAATTCATTTTTATTCCTGAAATCATGCCTGTTCAATCTTCACCTCCTGCAAGACACATAAGATCTCAGGCCAGAACTCAAGCTTTTCTCACTTCAACTCCAAGGGCTCCTCTTGATGGCACCCCAGAAGTTCCTCAACTGAGGGCCCAATTAGACAGAGGACCCCATATGGAAGGAGAAGCACCATTAAGGAAGGAAGGAAGAGGGCCCAGAAGATCAAATTCTTTTTCAGGAGTAGTTGGTGGATTTCCAGAACTTTCAAGGACCACTTTCAAAGGTCCTGGTGAAGATGGTGAAGAGGAGGAGGAGAATTCTGTGGAAGAGGAAGAGTCTGATAGTACTGAAGGTGTCCCTGCTCCTGTGGGGGCATCCCAAGGTACTGGAGGGCCAACACTAGCCCAGTCTGATCAGCCTGTCTCTCATCAGTCTGAACCATCTTTATTTACCATTATGCAACAAATTACTCAGATGATGGCCAATCTTTCAGCAGCTTCATCTTCTAAATAATCAAGACCACAAGCCTTGAATAATCCATCTATGAAGGCACCAGAATGCTTTGATTGGACTTAACCCCTCAAAGTTAGAATTTTCATTCAGTCTTGTCAATTGATATTTAATACTGATCCGGAAACATTCTCTTGAGACAGAAAGAAATCTCTCTATGCCACATCATTTCTAATTGTCAGGGCTGAAAAATTCATTGAGCCTTATCTTTCTAACCTCACCAATCAACATTGAAATTAACTTCTCAATTCATGGAAATTATTTGAATTTCAACTCTTCACATTAGTTGGAGACCCAAATGAAGTCAGAAAACCTGAAGCAGAATTGGATTCTTTAAGAATGAAAGAAGGTGGGTATTTATAATTATTCATTGCTGATTTCAGAAGTTTGGTCTCAAGAATTGGGGATTGTGGTGAAAGGGCTCACATCCATCATTTCAGGAAGGGATTGCTATCCAGAATTTTGGATCAATTGGCCTCCCATCCTCCAAGAATTAATGAAAATTACCCTGGAGCTTGATACCAGGTACCATGAGAGGCAAAATGAAAAGAGTCATCATCAAGAGAAGAAGCCAGAAGCGTCAAAGTCATTTTCTTCTGATACTCAAAATTCTTCAAGCTCAAGTAAAAAGAAGAAGAAGAATTTTCAGAAGAGGGAAAAGTCCCATTATTTTTTATTGAATAAAGATTTCAAGTTGATGAATTCTGAGAAAGAAAGAAGAATCAAAGAGGGTTTATGTACCTATTGTGGTGGGAATCATAGTCTTGAGTCCTGTTTCAAAAGGCTTAAAAACAAGCTTACCCAACTGTCAGGAGAATTTCCCAGCCAGGGAAAAGCCTGAGTGAAAATCATGTTGTGTTCAATGGTCTTCACTGTTTTCCATCCAGAGCAAAATTGTGCATTCTGAATACTGGTTTCAAGAATTCTCTTATATTCTTTGTTTTTTATTCTCTTTCTGATGTTTTTTAAAATATTCTCATAGATTATGGTGCTACCAACTCATTTATTGCAAAGGAATTTGTTCACAAGTATTCTTTGACTATTTCAGAACTTTCAGAGAAGATTCCAATTATCATTCTGTACTCCTCTGAGTCCCCTTCCTTATTTGTGACTCACCATATCAAATATATGGTTGAGCTTCCATCATTCCCAAGCCTTGAATGGGACTTTTTAGTCATTGACACTCCCAAGGGAGAAGACCTTGTTTTGGATTTTGCCTTCCTTAATCATTTTAATCCATCTACTTATTCGAGGTAAGGGCTGATCAGATTTAATGCTGATCATAAGGAGTATTATGATCCTTCAAAATCTTTAATTAATCACTTTTCTTATTCCAAATCCTGTGTATCTTTGGTTGGTGATTCTAGAACAACATAATTTGCATCTTATGGCCATATTCCTTCCCTTAATTCCCATCTGTCATTACTATCATCTAGAGATGAATCCTTGAAAGAGATTCAAGATGTCAGAAAAGATAATTCCGTATCTTCCCTTCATCTCTTCTTTGGGAATATGGACCTCCCTCCTTCATCTTATCATGACTCCTTGGAGGAGCTGTGGGATGAAGGGGAAGAAGCAGAAGAAATAGAAACTGTGATGAAGGCATTTCCTTCTGTTTATCACCAGTATTTGGATGTATTCTCAAAGGCAAAAGCAGAGAAACTTCCTCCTCACCTTCTGTGTGATAATAATATTGAGCTGGAGGGGTCTCTACCTCCAGTTGGGGTGATCTACTCTTTATCAAACCAAGAGTCAGATACACTCAGGGTGTTCCTTTCAGACAATGTAGAGAAAGGTTTCATCTTGCCAAGCTTCTCATCAACAGGCGTACCTGTCCTCTTTGTAAAAAAGACAGATGGTGGCCTCCATTTATGTGTTGATTACTGCAAACTCAATGCTGTTACTAGAAAGAACAAGTATCCTGTTCCTCCAATTAATCAGCTTCTTACTGTCTCCTGCCTCTTTTAAAAACCTTTTGAATGATATTGTTTATGATCTTCTTGATATTTATGTTGTGGTTTGTTTTGATGACATTATGGTCTTTTCCAAATCTGAAGAAGAACATTTCACTCATGTGTTGACTGTTCTTTCCAGACTCAGAGCCAATAACCTCTTTGCTAAGGCCTCCAAGTGCCTATTTCATGTTTCTAGTGTAGAGTATTTAGGTTATGTTATTTCTTCTGAAGCGCTCAAGATTGGCCAAGCAAAATCCCAGCAAATTCTCAATTGGCCAGTTCAATCATTCCTTGGCTTTGCCAACCTTTACCACTGTTTCATCAAGAATCATTCAAAGAAAATTAGTTCACTCACAAGTTTCCTCAAGGAATATTCCTGTTTTCCACTCAATGAGGAAGCTCTTAGACAGTTTCATCAACTCAAAGGGGAATTCACCATTTCTCCAATCCTTTCTCACTTTGATCCTTCTCTACCCACCATTGTAGAGACTGATGCTTCTGATTATTCCTGGGGTGCTGTACTGAGTCAGGTCTCTGACTCAGGAAAAAATCCCATTTCATTTGATAATTGCAAGCTTCTTCCAGAAGAGTTTAAATATGGGTTCATGACAAGGAGCTCCTTGGCATAGTCTGGGCTCTCAAGCACCGGAAAGCTTTTCTCCTTTCTGTTTCTTCCTCTTTTGAAGTTCTCACCAATCATTCTTCACTTCAATATTTTAGGACATGAAAGATTCTCACTTGCTGTAAAGGCTTCTGGGCTGAATTTCTCTCTGAATTCCATTTTCACTCATTTACCTCCCTGGCCGCTTGGATACCCTTCCAGATGCATTGTTACATCGGGAAGATGTTTACCCAGAGAGGGGGGAAGATTTCATCAGCAAGAATCCAATGAATTATGAAAAATAATCAAACAAGATGAAATTCAAGCCTCAAAGTTCTTTTCAATCAAGGTGGAATTATTTTCAAGTTTGATTGACTCAATTCAGAAAGCATTATGGAAAGATTCTCAATGTAGAAATATTCTTCAAGATTTGGGTAAAGGTAAATCTGTCCAAGATTATTCTCTTGATTCCTCTACCCACCTTTCCCTGCTCAAAGATCAGGTGGTTGCTCCAAATTACCCCACAATTCAACTCAGCATACTTCAAAAGAGGAATTACTATGCTCTAGCTGGACACCCTGGCCAAGAGAAGACTCTCAAACTTGCCAAGCAGGATTTTCACTGGTCTGATATGACTCAATTTATCAAGGATTATGTATCATCCTGTCAAATGTGTTTTAGAAACAGAAATATTCATCACAAGAAGTTTGGACTCCTCAAACCTCTTCAAATTCCAAATGGTCCTTGGATTTTTCTTTCAATAGATTTCATCACTCAATTGCCACTTTCCAATTCTTTTGACTCAATCCTTGTCATAGTGGAGAGATTGTCAAAAATGGCAGTTTTCAATCCAACAATGTTCTCAATACCTTCACTCGCTTTAGACCATTTGTTCCTCAATAATATCTTTCTAAAGCATGGCCTTCCTTCAAGAATTGTTAGTGATAGAGGTTATCTTTTTGTTTCTCCTTCTTGTACCAATCTTTGTCAGAAGCTCAAGATTTCAAGGGATTTGTCAACTTCTTACCATCCAGAAACTGATGGACAGACAGAGAGGTTAAATCAGATACTAGGACAGTACCTTTTCATGTATGTCAGGTATCATCAAGATGATTTGAACACCTGGCTCCCTCTGGCTGAATTTTCCTGCAATACCTCTGACCACTCTTCAACAAAACAATCACCATTGTTCACTGTTTATGGAAGAGATCACCAATTTGACTCAGTTCATATTACTAAATATACTCATTCTGGAAAGTTATCAACTAAACTCCAATCAGTACATCAATATTTCAAGAGAGAAATTGAAGCTGCCATAAACAGGTTTAAGAGGTATGCAGATAAAAGTAGAGCAAGTCTACCTGTTTTCAATCCTGGTGACATGGTAAGGCTTTCTTCCAAGAACATCAAATCAACTAGACCCACCAAAAAACTGTCTGAAAGATGTTTGGGTCCTTTTAAAATCTTGAAGAAAGTCAGTACTCATGCCTACCACCTCAAGCTCCCATCTCAATGAAAGTCCATCCACCCAGTCTTCCATATTTACCTCTTAGAACCAATCAAGACATCAACAATCCCAAATAGGCATCAAGAGCCTCCTCCCCCAATCATTATTGAAGAAGAAGAGGAATGGGATTCATCTCAAATACTGGACTTAAAGCTCAAGAGAGGCAAATTATGGTCTGTGGTGGAATGGAAAGGCTTCAGTCAAGACTCAGAAAGATCCACTTGGAAACCAACTGAAAACCTCAAGAATTGTCCTGAACTGGTCAAGGAATTTCCTTCTTTATATCCTGACAACCCAGGACCCAATTCTTCAAGAGGTTGATTTTTTATGGTACTTGGTGGGGAGAGGAATTACCAAAAGTAAGTCCCACTCCTGGTATGCACCTTTAGAGGTATTCTACCCTTTCTTGTTGTAAGAATAACTGTCAGGCTGAGTCTATGATAAAAGTATTAAAATGTATTTACAACTTTTAACTATGACTGTGACACGGTAAAACAGGATTTGAAAAAAGCTATAAGAGTTAAACATGTTTTAATTTTAAGAATAAAAGGGCTTTACCATATGAAATATAGTGGTAGTGAGTGCTGTTGAAAGCCCTGGGTGCAGCTTTACCTGTTGGGTTACAATGATAAAGGCTACAATAATGAATATTATTATTATACCTGTTTATTACCCAAGAGTAAAACTGTTTTTCAAAGTTTACTACGTAGGGTATTCAAGAGCAGGATGAGGAAAGCATTTCTGGCTGTGAAAAGCCTCCTTTTTATCCTGAAATGGGGTGGAAAGGCTGCTAGACCTTTCCACGTAGAGAAAGTGAAGATTTTTTCACTCTCTGAGACAGGCTTGTCGTTTGAAAATAACTGTATAGCCTTTATTGAGCTCATATGGGCTTTTGAAACCACATCTGGGCAGTTTTCACCAATACAGGGTGAAGATTTTCATCTGGGCACCTCACAGCCTGATTCTGACGTTTATGACGCGTAGAATGCTGTACAGAAACTGTATGGGACCCCAGTATTGACTGAATTATGAGGTATTGAAGTAAAAAAATGCTTCTTTGTCAGTTTGACACCTCATAATTATGGTTATGGGATATTATCCCAGGGTTAAGCTGTATTGGTTAGAATGTGAGATTTCAACCTTAAAACAGCTATACATTTGTCAGTTCTTGAAATATCAACCTCAAAACTGAACCAGTGTGTATCCCTGTATTTGTTCTACACAATGGTACCTTATTTAATATGGCTATCATTAAATATGGCAAAGCTATGCCATGTACAAGATTTTTTTATACACATGCATGGTTTAGGCAAAAAGCTGTATTGGGCTTGTTTGCCCCATAACTTCTGCTATAGTTGAGATATGAGGAAATGGATGAAACCATCAGATAGCACTTATTATTCTCTTTCCAAAAAGACACCACTTTAAGTATCTCACACTCAAACTGTAGAAGTTAGATAAGAGGTGAATGTTTTGTTCAACCTTATTTGGGGTGAATTTGACCATAACTTCTGAAATACTGGTTCTATCTCGGTTTGGTTGGTACCATTGGATAGCCCTCACTTAGAGCTTCATTTGCATACCCCTTTGATGGGGTTAAGCCTCTTACTCTGTACTTCAGATGAGAGGTGAAAATTAAGGTTTATGCTCAGCAATAACTTTGAGCATGAATAACTTTGTTATTATGTGTCCTATGATGATGGTACTTGTATATTTGGAAAGAGGTGAGTTTCCTCTTCCTTTTGATACCTTTTGAGCTAATTTGGCTCAGCTCGATGTTTTGGTTGTATCTTGGCTATACCATTGGTTTATGGTATTTTGGCTGTCATGCTTGTGCTCTTGTTTTGAATCACAGGCTGACATACCCTCCCTCTAAAAAGGCTCATCATTGATGAGACTGTTCAGTCCTCCTAGAGGCTCTGAATCTCCTTAAATGAAGGTCCCCATCTGGTATGGCATCTTCTGCCAACCATTTGTCTTTATCAGCTTTTTGGTTCAAGAATCTGACTAAATATTATCTTTGATCCTCTCAATTAAGTCTGATCTTCCTGTCCCTGATGATTCTACTCACAGGTCCAGGGGAATCTTCCACTTCCACTATCTCTGGTGGTGTGGGGCTCTTCCTCCTGGAGGGTAATTTTCCCTCCTCTGTTTGGAAGTATGGCTTGACCAAACTCACTGGAAAGACAGTGTGCTTTCTGTAAAATTCCTCTGTAAGTTTGACTTCCACTGCATTCTTCGCTATCAATTTAATGATAGTGAAGTACCTTACAAATGAGTCTCTCATTTTCTTAGGTCCTTTAAGATTATTAAAGTTCAGTGTAGAAACTAGGACCTGGTACCCTTCCTTAAAGTCAGGTTCCATGTGTGTCTTGTCCCACCTCTGCTTATTATATTCTTTTGCCTCAGCTGTATCACAAGCCCTCTTCCCCATATCATGGAAGTCTTTGGCTGTGGGGTCGATGGTCAGAAGATTCTTCTTCAAGTTATCCACAGGCAGCAGGGGATTCCACCCTTTCTCTACCACTGGAGGTGGATTTCCTGTGGTAGAGTGCTGACTTGTATTATAAGCCAGCTGTACAGCTGGTAGAAGGGTAACCCAGTCATGGGTGTATCCCTCATGGTCCTTATATTCTATACCATAGGCACAGAACCTTCTAAGGATATCCTTCATTCTCTGGATCATCCTCTCAGCTAGGCCTTCTGTTTGAGGATGGTAAGCTGTAGAAAATGCAAGCTTGGTGCAAAGCATGTCATATAAGTTGGTCCAAAATTCAGATTTGAACTTTGGGTCCCTATCACTAATGATTATTGTAGGGACTCCACAGGTGGATATGATGTCATTCCAGAATAACAGAGAAGTATCCATGGCTGTGTCCTCTTTATGGCATGGTAGACACCTCATACTCTTGCTGAATGTATCAACGATGATTAGGCAGTCATCGTAGTTTTCCTTGCCGCCTGGGACAAGTCCTGTGACCCAGTCCATATTAATGGTTTCCCATGGGTGTTTGGGTTCCCCTATATGTTGAAGTAACCCATACTTCTTCCCATGTGTCCTATTTGCCTTTTGGCATCTTTCACAAGTGTTGATGTATTCACTCAATTCTTGTTCCCACTTGGGCCACCAAGCTGTGCTTGCTACCCTCTCTCTGGTCCTGCCTTCACTCATGTGTCCCATATAGGGGCAGGAATGGCATCCATGTAGGATCAGGGAGATGTGGTCTCTGTCTACCACTGTGAGTGCACTTGTGTGCTCCTCTCTGTGGTTAAGCAGGCCATCCACAAGGAAGAACTTGTTATCCTTGTAGGACCTCAACTAGGGTTCTTCCAGCCAGGATTCCAGTTCTGGACTCCTGTATTTTTGTTGGAGGAGCTGTAGTGATATGCCACATTATTTATTTTTGGCATAAGACTTCAGTACTACACTGGAAGATTCATTGTGTAGTTCTGAGGAGCTTATTCCTAGTATGGGAGTTTCTGTTCCTTACTCAGTGTTTCCACTGTCAAGGGTACCACTCTCTGGTGCCCATTCAGAAAGTCTGAAGTTCTTCTTCCTATCTATCACCATGAAATAGATAGGGATCTTGGCTGCAACTTCAGGGTCATAAGCTGGATTGCTTTTGACATTATCCAGTGGCCACCTGCTGGGCCATCTTCATTGGTATGGCTTTTACCTTCTTTGTATATGATGGTCATGTTCCCTCTATACTCCTGGATGGCTATTTGCCATCTCAGCATGTGTCTATTTGTAGTCTTCATGTTTAGTAAAGACTTCAAGGCTTTGGAGTCTGTGTTGACTTCAAAGACTTCACCCTCTAGATATTCATGGATTTTTTCCTGTCAGCCTGTGACTCAAAACCAGAGCACAAGCATGACAGCCAAAATACCATAAACCAATGGTATAGCCAAGATACAACCAAAAGCATGGAGCTGAGCCAAATCAGCTCAAAAGGTATCAAAGGAAAGAGGAAACTCACCTCTTCCTGAAAATATAAGTCCTATCACCATAGGACAAGAAATAACAAAGTTATTCCTGCTTAAAGTTATTGCTTAGCATAAACCTTAATTTTCACCTCTGATCTAAAATCTAGAAAGGGAGGCTTAACCCCATCAAATGGGTATTCCAAATGAAGCTCTAAGCCAGGGCGTTTGAATGGTACCAGACAAACTGAGCTAGCATCAATATTACTGGAGTTATGGTCAATTTCAGGCCAAATAAGGGTGAACAAAACATTCACCTCTCATCTAACTTCTACAGTTTTAGTGTGGGATACCTGAAGTGGGGTCTTTTTGGAAAGAGCACAATAAGGGCTATCTGATGGTGTCATCCACTTCCCCATATCTCAACTACTGCAGAAGGTATGGGGCAAACAAGCTCAATACAGCTTTTTGCCTAAAACACGCAAATGTACAAAAATCTTGTACATGGGATAATTTGGCCATATTTAATGATACCAATATCAAATGAGCCCCATTGTGTAGAGAACATACAGGGCTACACACCGAACCAATTTTGAGGTTGATATCTCAAGAATTGACAAAGTTATGGCTGTTTTGAGGTCAAAATCCCACCTGCTGTCATATACAGCCTTACCATGGGATAATATCCCATAATCATGAATATGAGGTGTCAAATAGACAAAGAAGCATGTTTTTACTTCAATACCTCATATTTCAGTCAATACTGGGGTCCCATACAGTTTCTGTACAGCATTCTACGCGTCATACACGTCAGAATCAGTCTGTGCAATCCCCAGATCAAACTTTTCACCCTGTATTGGTGAAAACTGCCCAGATGTGGTTTTGAGCCCAATAAAGGTTATACAGGCTGTTTGCAAACCACAAGCCAGTAGTAGAGAGTGAAAAATCCTTCACTTCCTCTATGTGGAAAGGTCTAGCACCCTTTCCACCCCATTTCAGGATAAAAAGGAGGCTTTTCACAGCCAGAATTGTCTCCTCATCCTGCTCTTGAATAACCTACATAGTAAACTGTCAAAAACAGTTTTACTCTTGGTTAATAATCAGTTATACTCCTAAATTAAAGTATTGTAGTCTTTATCATTGTAACCCAACAGGTAAAGCTGCACCCAGGGCTTTCAACAGCACTCACCACCACTATATTCATTATAGTAAAGCCCTTTTTATTTTAAATTAAATCCATCTCTAACCTTTATCAATCATTTTTAAACTATTTTCAATGTGTCACAGTCATAGTTTTAGTTGTAAATAGCTTTATTACCACTTCAACATAGACTCATCCTGACATTTTGGGGGCCTGGCCGTGTTTTGAAACCTTTTGGACTTATTACAAGTAAGTTGTTCTCTTTTTATCATTTTATTGACACTTGTTTTATCTTTTTAGGCGTCATTTTATTTAAAAATATATATTTTTTATATATTTTTACTTTATTTTTTAAAAATACTCATATTTTGAAGAGTATCTGTCATGTGGCTGATAACCACAGACCAGTATTTTTGGTGTGTTTTGTATATAAAAACACTTTTAAGCCACTAATACAGTCTTAATTCTTATTTGAATAAAGACAGCTCATACTGATAAACCAAAAGTTGAGGCGTGTTTGGGAACATTGTTAACTCAATTGCCCTGTATTACACCATCTTTTGACAGATTATACTTGCTAATTACAAGTATTCTGTGAGATGTTGGTATACAAACAGTATACCACATATCAGTAAGCTGTATTTTTGACGTGGAATTGTAAATTCAATTACATTTTCATAATGCAAGGGCATATTGTAATAATATACAAGCCCAGAGGCCATTCTTAGACCTGCAAAACCAGCCTTTTAAGAAGTCTTAACCGGCATAAGCCCTCTTTTTCCTGTTTGATTCAGTGGAAGAAAGCTTCATACTACTTGAGACCCAGTCACAGGCCAACACACCAGTGACACCCTCAGAACCAGAGGGCAGCAAGGGCAAAGGAAAAAGGCTTAGTGAAGGCCTCATTACAGCCAAAAGGTGGACACCAATATCCACTCAGTGGAGTAGAAAACAACAAAACTCTGCTTCAATACAAGGTAAACCAGCCTTAACCACTTGTACAGGGAAGATTACAATTATTAACCCAGTTGTAACCTCCAAAGGCAAACTGCCCAAATCAGCAGATAATAAATTTGTACAAGGCACAGTCAAAGGTAAATACCCTAAGAACATAAAGTTTTTGACTGCTTGCAAACACTGATATGTCCCCTGCATACCTCAGAGACCTTGGCTTCCAAAGGAACCAACCAGAGGACAGAGAAAGCTTGTCCAGAACCAGAAGACCTGGAAGAAGACACTTTGGACACAGTGGTGGATGGCAAAACAATGAGGGAGATAATATCAACCTTGCCATTCACACTCCAATTCAACAGGAACCTCAAACCAGAGGACTGGAAGGAGATAGATCAAGTTGTTCAGCTCCACCAACTCCTCAAAGACTTATTCCAATGGAGCATGGACAACAAGAGGTTCAACCTGGCAAGTCACTGGGAAGAACTTGGAGCAAGTTGCCAGAAGATCTGTCTCAAAGAGATAGACTTCAAAGACCTGATGGTAATCACCAAAGGTTGGAATCCTACCAGGCAGTTCAGACTCCTGGAGGCAAGGGCACAGAGGATAAGGGAGAATCAAGCCACTATCCAAGCTATAGAGGAACAGTTAACCCCGACAGGGCCTACTCAGATTCCTTCAGGCTCACAAGGAGAAGGCCAAATCAGCTCTCCAGTGGCTTCACACCATTCAGAAACCAGAAGATCAGTGGCCAAGAATCACCATTCTTCACAATTCCAGGACATTTTCAGGAGAAGACAAGGAAACAAGGGCAAGAACAAAGCCTTCTTCAACCAGAGGAGGAAAGAGTCAGACCCCATGATCCAGAATCTGTTAGATTTGGTAAAAGAAGTACACAAGAACCAGAAGTAGCTGTAAACCACTCTAGAATCAGTAGTCCTAGTAATAGAAACATTACCCCCACTCAGACTGAAAATAACATTTTCACATCTGAGAGTAACATCAACAGTGATACACTGTGGTTACAAATGTCCCAATATGCTGAAAAATCTGCAAAGCAGTTTGCAGAAATTAAAGCTCACCAAGAAAGGATGAGACAAACTCAAGACTCCTTGGAACAGATAGTTAAAAATCTTCAAGAAGGATATGATCAACTGAGCAAAGCCTCTGAAGAAACCAACAAAATACTGAATATAGTCTTTGAAGAACAACACCATAGCACAAGGGACAGGGAGTGTCTGGACCAAGACATTAACAAATTGTTTAATGCCTACCATAGCTTGAAGCCCCAACCACAAGGCCAAGTTATGGATAATCCATATCAACCAGATGACATCAAACCAGATGCCATGTTGATGGATAAAGCAAGATCCCCATCACAATAGCAAGATGGAGATGGCATGCCTTATTCACAGAAGGAAGCCTTGAAACAGCTTTCTGAGGCCTCAAACTGGCCCAAATTCTGTGGATCCAGAGAATATGATGATATGGAACTCATAGATTATATTGATGGACTCTTCATTGATGTACCAAGCATACCAGACTACTGGATCACTGCTAGATTGAATACAGCATTTAAAGGTCATGCTAGTATATGGTACACAGAAATGAAAGAAATCCATCGCAGGAGAAACTGGCCATGGTGGAAGAGTCAACTCATCCAAAAGTACAGTAATGGTACTTGGATTTGGCAAAAGACCATGTCATTTGAAAATGACAAATACTCTGTGGACAAAGATCCATATTAGTGGTGTCTTAAACAGTCTAAAAGACTTAAAGCCATTGATCCTCAGATGAACATCCAAATGAGGAATCACAAACTTCTGACACAATTGCCAGGAGAGCTAGAGCATGCATTCAAATGCAGATGCAACCAAAATTGCACTCTAGATGACATTGGCAACACCTTACAAGACATAAGGAAAAGGACTAATATAGGGAAATTCACCCCATATAAGAGAAGTAGTTTCAAATAGAAACAACCTTTCAGGGTAGAGTTTAAAGACAAACTCAAAAGAAGGGTGGCAGAAGTGGCAAAGAAGAGGAATTCTTGTCACAATTGTGGTTCAACAGACCACTATGCCAACAACTGTCCAAAGGCAAAGAAAAAAGTCTATGCCATAGAGAAAGTCCCTGAGGAAGAACCTGTAACAGAGGATTCTGAATCAGACTCTATGGGAGATGCCATCAGAGAACCATCTGATGATGATCACGACCCAAGAGAGGAATATTTAGTGGAATACCAAGAGGAAACCCCACTAGAAATTCTGGAGATACAGTCACCAGGGCGAATCTTGCGTCAATTGTCGGCGATTGACTTCACGTTGCACCGCGGTCAGTATAAAATCTTGCTTCAGTCTTGTTAGTGTCACTTTATAGTCACTGGATTTAGTGGGTCACGTCACGTCAGCGTCAAGACAACGTCAATCGTCACATGTGTCACATGAGAATGTCACTCAAAGCCCAAACCCGTTTCAACACTATTCGCAACGTTTGGGTAATTTCACCTAATAGCTTCCGCCTCCCCGATGCTTAGCATGCTTACGCGCCCGCACCACCCTCCAGATGAGACTCTGACACTGCCTGCCCCCCCATCTCCGTCCTCACCACTCCTTACGCTTTCACACCCCCATCCTTACCATCCTTACGCTTGTGTAGTGCCCTCCTGCCATGCTCCCGACACTGCTCACCATCCTTACGCTCATGAAGTGCCCTCCTGACATGTTCCCGACACTGCTTACAATCCTTGCGCTCGCGCAGTGCCCTCCCAACATGCTCCCGACACTGCTCACGGAGTGCCCTCCCGCCATGCTCCCGACACTGCTCACCATCCTTACGCTCATGAAGTGCCCTCCCGACATGCTCCCGACACTGCTTACAATCCTTATGCTCACAGAGTGCCCTCCCGCCATGCTCCCGACACTGCTTATGATCCTTACGCTTGCCTAGTAAGTACCCTCCCGACATGCCTCCAACACTGCTTACGATCCTTACGCTTGCCTAGTAAGTACCCTCCCGACATGCCTCCAACACTGCTTACGATCCTTACGCTCGCCTAGTAAGTACCCTCCCGACATGCCTACGACGCCGCTTACCATCCTCATGTTTCTGTATTACATCCACAGTGTACGGTGGCTTGTTGGCGTACACAATGGACGCCATCACAAAATATGCTGAGTGGCCTTCTCTGCCAACAAGACCTCAGGGGAAATTGGTCAGTATATTCACAATGTTGTGGTTAGGGTTTAAATCATGAGACTCACAAATTAAAACCTAATAAGTGGACTATTTAAGACAAGAATTGTGTCTCCTGTTTCCCCAAGAAAACGATTTTATTTCATATCATTCAAATGGAACACTTTGCTTAGTCCTTACCTCATGAGTGTTGAATAGTTCAAAAGTTGACTTTAGTAGGTTTCTCACTAGTCAACTTTATTCAATGTCTCACAGGGAAGTGATTTCATTTGCATGATATGAAATAATTTGCAAAACATCGCCTCCTTCAATTTCCCGAAAAATTGCATTTTGCAAATGCGATTATTTTACTTCCACCTATTTTCTTCAATTTGGATCTTTTTATTCAAAATTTTCAAACAAGTTATCAATCAACTCGTCACCATCTATTTGCTTAATAAACTACCTCCGCGATGGCCCAAACCCCGGGAAATTCAACGGAATTTAATGAACGACCAACTTCAGCCCCAGAGAGTGGAAGTGAAATATCTGATATGGCCAGTAGTCGTGAATTAGGCATTGAAGCAGAGAGCCAGTCACATGAAGATAATCAAGATCCACCAGTTCTTCCAGAATGTGAGTATACATCCATCTTGAGTATTTCTAATCTCTCAAAACCTGATATTGTGTCATAGCCTTTATTTCAGGTCAGCCTCCAAGCTCTCAGAAACCGAATTTTAAAAGTTATGAGAAGGAAAAGACTGTTGAACCTTGTGCACCGACAGAAGATGATGGGCAAGATGATGTAATTTTCAGTGGGGAGGTGGAAATTATATCCAAGGAACAATTTGTCTCCAACATTTCTCAAACAATCCCAAGGCTCGAAAAAATTCAAAATGATAGTAAAATTCCTGATTATGTGCGTCAAAAGATTGCTGAAGCCATGAGACTGCTCAAAATGGATTTGAACCGTAAGTCCATTACCAATTCAAAACAAAATTGATAAAAATACCTGCTTACAATATATGGGCAGGTGTGGAGGTGGGAGAATCTCTACCTGAAGGATCTCGAGTCGTAATTGGATTTCCAGGCAAAGGATTAGGAAAAAGACCAAATATACATGCGACCAAAAAAACAAACAAAAAACGCCGTACCTTTGAAGCCGCAAACGATTCTCGCGATCAAGGTCATGAAATTATCAATGTTGAAGTGGACCATATTGATAATGAACCTCCGCATACTGAACCCCCCCCATACTCAATGAAACAATCCATGATGAAGCTCCACATACTGAAAGCCCCCCGATACCCAATGAAACAATGCATGATGCAACCCCTCCCGCCTCTCCTTGGAATATTCAAGCCTTTCAAGAAAGGGAAACAATTAAACATGATACAATGGGACGAGATATGACTGATATAATTCCCGACGCTGAGCCCGAAGTGTCATCCGCTGTGAGTTTTCAAGGAATATTTTTATCCCGCATGGAAGAGTTTGCAGGCATTTTGAATTATCATTCCAATATTTCTCAACAATCATGGAAAAGGGGGCTTGATAATATCAATAGGATTTACAAAAATAGATGGGACAATTTACCAACAAAGGATGCTCATACATTCCTGCCCGTTGGTATTAAGGTGATCAGTAACCGAGAGCTTAAAATGTCGGCTTGGCTGGAGGACCTTGCCATGGCAGGTGAGTTTTTTTTTATCTTTGTGCATGATACTTGATTATTGGCTGTTGACTGGTGATATAAATTGCAATATACAGGGTTAGATTTTTTTAAGCCAACAGAAACAGAAGCATTTTTTGATCACAACATTTGGAATCTCAAATTGATGAAGGAATCAGCTAAACCTCCAGATAATCTCCCAAAATCTGAACACTCCTTCTTCAAAATGGTTCAGAGCCTTCTTTACCCCGTGAATCCAGTTAAACATTTTTGGGCAAATGTTATGTTTGAATCCATTAGTTTAGTCTCATACGATGTGATTGCACCCAAACCATATGTTGCACCAACATCAAATTTGACCAATCCTCTTGGACTCGAACGCGGAGCAGTTGAATACCTTGCCTCCTGCTTGAGTAAATTGAAGCAATGTGCAACCCAACTCAGCATTGAAGGTGGCGGCGCTGACAATGAGATATCCACAAAGCCGCACAAGAACCTGGAGGATCTAATGGATACAGTTATCCATTTGATGATTGCGTACAACATGGTACGTGCACATACAAAGGTCGAAGTTAATGGCATCAAAGGCAAACTCACGAACTCAAAAAAAATGAGGCCATCAAAGATCTTTTGACGTGTCACAAGAATCTCGGAATAAATCCAATTTGCTATGGTATATTAGCGGCATTCTGTGCGGCGGGGGTTCGTGGTTTGATGGTATGCTCAGATGACTGGAGAACAAGTTCAGTTAAAGGGGCTTTATCACTAAGTGACATTTCCGCAAAACTTTCAGAGGGTAAAAATCTAGTGGAGCCAGTGTGGCTAGGTACTAATAAGTATATATGTAATTTACTGAATAAAAGTTTCTTCTCATCAGAGTCTTTTAACCCCACTGACCTCTTAGATTTGAATTTGCACGATGCTTGGTATTAGACTTTGGTGATGCCTGGGTGGCGAAGCGTGGTCTTGGTTCGAGTGATGAGGTCACATTGACTGTACCCAGGTCAGCTAAACTTACAACCAGGATTGACCCCTTTTAGATTAGCGTTGTACTAGATAGATTGTAATTGAATTTTGCAAAGTGATTTAAGAATTTAATAATCATGACTTCCTATCCTACTACTGCCCGGATGCCACAGTCTGAATACCAATAGTAATTGAACGGCTGCATGCCTCCGTACGTCTTTGAAAAGACTCCGACAAGACGCAAGCTGAGTCAGGCAGCTGTGCGCGTGAGGAGCACATGCGGGGGCATTGCAGGAGGTCGCGTTTATCACTTCCCGCCAGCCCATAATAGGCAAAATGTTACTGTGTCTTTCAAGAGGACTGGGATAACTAGGGATCCGCAGCAGGATGCATATTGCATTTGCGTGTGCTTGCGATATTCCAAATGGTTGGATTGGAAAGTGATTGCATGGGAACATCAATATGTCAAATTGAATAATGCACTATCCACTGCAATTTTCAGGTTAAGGTATTTGAGATCGCGAATTCGCGAAGTTCAGGTGTGATCTTTCTTTTTAGCCGCAATTAAAAAAGATTCATCGTCCGCAATTCAATTTAGGTGGTATTAATAAATCAGTAATCATTTGGTTTCATTTCATTTTCTGCTGCAAGCATGCCATTCACGAAAAAAGGAAAAGAGTGTAAAAGGGAACTCGCGAGAAAGTGTCGGGCTGAGGAAGGAAAGTGTGAGTTTCTCGCTTAATCTCAGTGTATATATATAGATATATATATATGCTTCCACATTTATGTGGCACCCTCATTGAGCCCCACGGAAGAACATTGGCTTTAGTCGGTTCAGATTGTGCCAATGTCATGTGGGCTCCAACAGGGAAGTCAAAGGATGTGTGCCGAAGAAATCTCCTTGGGCATTGGGCACCATTCTGGACTCAAAACTCCTTAGCTTCAAATGGCAGGAAGCAGTATCTGATATCTTGTCTGCTTCAACACAAAGTGATCCCTCAACCACTCGGGAATAGTCGGACATCCCAAAAGATAAATGAGGGCAAAACCACCCGAAAGCAGAGGTTTTTTTCCTCCTCTCGACCAACAGCACAAATATCAATGCCAGTATCAGCAAATATGATCCCAAGTGAAATTCGGAGCCTTGTGGATGTCAGTCAGATCAAATGCATTCACTTTGGCCGTGTGGAAATTTTCTCTTCAACCGGATTACTCATTGCCCTTGTCAAATTCAGACCATTCACAACAATGAGTGAAGTTGAGGTCAATCAATGGGATGAATTATCACAATTCTTATTTCGCAAAAAGAGGTTCACTGACCCTATTGCAACAAATGGAGCCTTACTGGAGGGATTTATGTTCGCAATTGGGTGGCGCAAATGCAGCACGAAGAATGAACAATTTGGTCTGTATGGAAGTGCTGGCAAAATTGAAAATGCAAAAGATGAATGGCGGGACCGAGGTGCCAATCTTAGCTCGGTGGGTCGCATTCTAGGTCAATCCTTATGATATGTTGGGGATAATTTATTTCAGAAGATTCAAAATTGCTACAACTCATTGGGGGTTCTGTCTTTTGATCAAGTCAAGTATGAAGGCAATAATCCCCCAAACCAGGGTGCATGTGAGCTTGCTTCGGCACTCACTTTCACCATGAATGGATTCAAAAACTCACCTCATCTTGATAAGGATGCATCGCTGTATGCTTCGGGATGGTGGTTTCAAGCTGATAAGGAGACCGGCCAAATTCAAAGAGATGCATCAAAGCGGTGTACAGGGGGGAAATTGATTTTCCCAAATGAGCATTTTTGGATTGATCTATCCGATTGTCATGGGCTCATTCAGGTAGTGTGGGCCAGCAGTACATTTCTTCATTATACTGATCCAGAACAGGACAACGAAAGAATGACACTAGTGGGTATGTCCGCACAATGCTCAAGGAGGTTGGCAAAAACAATGTGCCGAAAAAGCCACGGCTATTATGAGATTGGCAAGGTAGCGGCCTATCAAATCAGGGATGGTAATACAATCTCAGCCCAATTTAAAGAGTGAGGCAGTCGGAATAGCAGCGTGATTGGTAGATAATGGTGGGGTAAGGCAGAGGACAATATACACCAGGATTGGATGATTTCGAGTGCGGGAGATGGGGTGTCTCACATGAAAAAGGGGTGAAGTGGATTATGTACGGAGGCATGCCATTGTACATATGCCAGGTTTGTTGCTCTTGTCCAGGATCCCAACGCATCACACGCGAATCCTTATGCTTGTGCAGGTTCCGACAATGCTAAAAGTTCCTTACGCCTATGCGGGCTGCTGACGCTTCACACGCCAATCCTTATGCCTGTGCAGGTTCCTGACAACTCACACGCCAATCCTTACACCTGTGCAGGTTCCCGACAGCTCACACGCCAATCCTTACGCCTGTGCAGGCTCCCAAAAGCTCACATGCCAATCCTTACGCCTGTGCAGGCTCCCAACAGCTCACACGCCAATCCTTAGGCTTGTGAAGGTTGCCAACAATGCTGACAATTTCTTACGCCTGTGCAGGCTCCCGAAAGCTCACACGCCAATCCTTACGCCTGTGCAGGCTCCCGACAGCTCACACGCGAATCATTACGCCTGTGCAGGTTCCCGACAGCTCACACGCCAATCCTTACGCCTTTGCAGGCTCCCGACAGCTCACACGCCAATCGTTACGCTTGTGAAGGTTCCCGACAATTTGAACAATTCAATACATGGCTAAGATTAATAGCGTGTGACCATAGGAACGGCAATTTCTCATGAATCTGGAGTGGATTGCTCACATGCCGGAACCTCCCGCTTTTTTAAAGTTAAGATTTGATATGGCTCTAAACAATGGAGGAAGAAAATATAGGAGGCAGGAATGGTGACTATTGGCGCATTTTTGGCAAAAGATTTTCTCACATACAAATACTAACTCAAACTTTTGGTGGGGCACTTACGAAAATTATTCTCACACAATAGTAAATATGAATCATTGAGGAATTATAATAAATTCACGTGAACAAAGAACCTAAGAGAAATTGAAAATATCTTTCATTGAATACAAAAAATTTATCTAAAGGAGTGTATTACAAAAGGTAAAAAGAGGAAAGAATACAATTTTTTTTGTGGATTTTATTTTTCTAAGAATTTTGAGACTATCCTGGTGATGTCCTCCATTGGATAAGCCTCCATCGCCTCGCCAAAGAGGGAGTTTAGTTCCTCCCGGAATTCCCGGTGCATCTCATTTTGATGAGTTGCATCCATGAAAGGAATCATGTGGAGCAACCAACGATGCTCCAACAAGATTCGGTTGATTGATTAGTGGACGATGGCTCGAGGAATCATTAGTATCGGGCGCAGGTTGGTGAATTCCTGGCAAGCGTCATTGTAGGAATGAGAGGAGGAGGCGGTTGGGTTCTCGGCGGCAATGGGAGGGATATCCGGGGAAGGAACCGGGGTAGGAGTGGAGGGAGGGGGAACAGGAGGGGAAGGTGGCGGTGGCGGTGAAGAAGAAGGGGGGGATCCGACTGGCGTATCGTCGATGATGATAATCAAGCAGGGAGTGGCGGGACGAGCTGGAGATGGTTGAAGGAGGGGTGAGGAAAAGTTGAGTAGAGTTAAAAAAGTGAAATAGGGACTTACCAAAAGGTTCCTCTGTTGATTGCGTAGGAGCCACCTCAGGTTGAGGCTCACGAGTTGCAATGTGCTCAGGTGGTTCGGAGGATGGACTCGCGCCAGGAATAGGTGGCTCATCGTGCTGGGAGGTTTCTACAAAAGGAGGAAGAGTCAGTTAACTTGATCCGAAAGTGAAAATGAGAAAAGAGAAAGTTGGCTGCTTACTGCGGAATAAGTCCTCAGACCATTCACCGGGGCGAATCTCGTGTCAATCGTCGGCGATTGACTTCACGTCAAGCAAACGTCAAGCAGGATAAAAGTCGAGCTCACGTCAAGCGAACGTCGAGCACACGTCACACTCTGGTCTTACACCAAATCCTGTGACATCCAATAATATTGGTTCCCCTGTGCCTTCAACTCAGATTCCTCACCGCCTGATCATCCCACAACCGTCCGATGATTGGTAAAAATTACACCAGACCCGCCTGTTTGCACACACACACATCAAAGATGTCCTTCAGCCAGTCTTGATGTAGGCGGGGGGTTTGACTTCACCAGGTCATCCATGAAGTGTGCGTGTGCATGCGTGGGGGCGGGTGCGTTTGCGTGTGCATTGGCATGTGCGGGTGGGTTTGCGTGTGCATTGGCGTGTGCGGGAGCATGTGCGGGTGGGTGTGCGTGTGTGGGTGCGTGGGCGTGTGCATTGGCGCGTGCCGGTGCGTGTGTGTGTGCATTGGCGCGTGCGGGTGCACATGCGGGTGTGGGTACGCAAAAGCCGATTCCGCTTCCAACATGATGATGGCGCAGTTAGAAATTTTGGATGCTGTGAAAGGTGAGTGTGTGGGTCATTTGATCATTGGACTTGGCTTATTCACACTGTACCCAATGTCAAAATAGTAACTTCTTTGTGGCAATGTGAAATAATGGGCTTTGCTTGTCACAATGGAATGTCTCTGTCACTAAATTTTGAGGCAATTATTTCACTAGCAAAATTGCTAATGAATCTGAGAGATTTGCATTTTAGTAGACTAAATATCATGAAATAACGGCTTTATCATTACAAGCAGTCCACATGACAGAGCTTTGTTATCATACAATCCACAGTTACCTTCTATTTCTTCTTCAGATATAATCAAGTGTCCATCATCAAAACCAACAGCTTTATAAATATTCAGATGCGGCCAATCTGGTAGGAAATTCACATCAATCTTCAAAGGTTTTAAAATCAGAAAGTTATTGTTCAGTATGCTAGATGGCTCAGAGACTTTGAAAATGCTATCAATAATACCAAATTGTCGTGAGTTGCCCCTCAGAAAACATATCACACTGTTGCTGATATTTTTGGATTCAGTTGAAAATATATTGTTCCCAATATTAATGTTTGAAACTGGAAAATACCAAGGTGAGACAATCATTGAAGTGGGAGGACTTGTGGATTGCACGGTAGTGTCTAAGCTGATCCAATCAACTATTTCCCTTGTTGCATGAAAAGTCTGTAAGTACTCAACCAGGCAATCATAATTTTGTTGGTCATGGCGGGATGGCTTGTTATATTTATGGTGATTGAACACGGCAGGTGGCTGTGATTCGAAAAGCTGTTTTATTTCACATGGCACAGATGGGGATTTCAGGAGAACGGAAAGGTTGGAACATCGACAGATATGTTGAAGTAAGGTTTTATCTATATCATCTATTCAGAGTTGCAAAAAGTTAGTCTTATTCAGTTCAGGTGTTTAATCAATGTGAATATATTGATCTTATTAATTGACTTACATATCTTGTTATTTGTTGGCATCTTTGCAAATACTCCAATCAAGCGCTCATAACCCCATGTGGCTGAGGCTTGTGCTGGGCCCCAACGTTGGAAGAGTTCGGGAATATGATCAGCAAAATGATGATTTGGTTTACTTTTCTGTTTTGGGAACAGGTGTTGATTGGAAAGGCGGAATTTTTTCCAATGTTCAGCAAATGCAGTCGCATCATCTATTGAAACAGTCCAGCTTGTGGCAATGTTGATAGCACTAATCAAATGGAATGTATTCTTGGCTAGTTCATTTGCAAGTTCTTCTGACTGACCCATTTTTCTTTGAGTGTTGGCAGATTGGTGTGCATCTAATGACATCTGTTGACTGAGCATTAGAAATGGAATATAGACCTTATATAAGAGAGCCCATTCAGCGGCTTTTAAGCTACCATGAGAGGGGGAACCCATTTTGCGGGGAACTCTTGTCCATGATGAGGGAATTATGGTCTCAGATATGATTTGTCGGAGATGCTCAAGAGCCTCACCCTTGATCTGGTGATCACTCAGTGCAGTGATATCCAATTCAGAGGGTATTTCAGAAGTGGGGATGTAATCGGCATCAAATGAAGGAATCTCCGCAGAACCACTAGATGGATGTTCTGTGTTAGGGGTGGGCATTGGGAAGTAGTTTTTTCGGGTCGAAGTAGTGGGGAGTGGCTCATTTATTATTTTTGCTGCGTCTCTTCTCAGGGAGCGGGCCTCTCTCAATGTGATTTTATCAAGAGAGCTGTTGGAGGTCATGGAATCTGAGTCTGAACTGTTGGTGTCATTGGATTTCCTGCGGGACCTGAAGTAAATTTTTGATTTCACCTCTGGAATGCACAATTTGAAAGTTGAATGATCCTTCAAAATTCCAAGTATTAAATTATGCATTATGTCAAGATTAACCATTCTGGTTGCATCCCAATACGGAAGGTCTTCCAAAATTGAATATCGCACTCCATACTCAGAGAAAATTGCTTGTCTTTGTTGTGGGGTTGCCCGAAGCCATTTGGCAATGGTTGATTTATGACTTTGGTATGAGCGCGTGTAGTGAAATTGAGGACCAATTTCTTCAATTTGAGCTTTGTGAATGGTGCAAAAATTACAAAAGTGGTTTCCTGAATGGGAAATAAATCCAGTAAGCTTGCGCATGGCAACCACATCCGCAATGGCTGTGAGGATGGCAACACGGATAAAGGATCCTGATGGACCTGTTGAGGTGGGTGCAAAATGGTAACCTTGCCATAGCTCTTTGAGCTCGTTGATGAGTGGCATTAATAGATAATTCAATTGAAGCGCAGTTGGCTCCTTCGGACCAGGGATGATTCCTGCAACATAGACATTCTCGGGCTTCAATCTTTCACTTGGGGGGAGATTAAGACAAATAAGCATGATAGGTCCAATGCTAGCCAACCGGGTTGACTTTCCATGTGCATTAAACCAGTCCACATATATGGAGAAGGCCAATGCACCAGGAATGGACATGAATGGGGGGTCATGGATATTTCTAGTGCCAGTGAAGCGTCTCCAGACCAATCCATCCCAGACGTCACGTTTTGGGGAATCTTCGGGAGTTTGGGATTGTTGATGTTGATGCAGAATGTCCATAATTCCAGCCCGCTGGAGGAATCTGGCAAGCCAATTTTTGAATGGTTGATAAATGAAATGTTTTGTTGGTATAAATTTTTGCTTCATGTTGGTTGTGTTTTGGGTGTGGGGTTCAGATGAATAGATGAATTTGCCTAATGATTGTGTGCAAGGGGGATCATGATCATTTGGGTCATTATGGCGTTGACAGTGGGGTTGGTCAGTTGTGACTGATTCAGTAAGGCCATTAAGAGAGAAACATTGAGGACAACATATATAGTTTTGAATCACTGGCTCCAATTGGAGATGTTCAAATATGGTACTCAGATCTTGAGGTATATGGAATGCAGGAGCGGGGGGACCAGCTGAGCTTGAGATACTGGACTTGATCAGCAGGTTCAGGGCGGGGTTGAGTATGCGTGAAGCCCTGCGGGGTAAATTATACCTTAATGATAGAATGGCAGATATTATCATTCCTAGGTCTTGTGGGGGAAGGGTTTGACTGCCACTATATGGTTTCTGTGCAGTTGAATTGAGACCCGCTGGAGTTGGGAAAGTGCTTTGGGTCAAACGTGAATAATCAGCTGGGAAGATTTGATCCAATAGAATTTGTGGGCACCCAGATCCTGATGCAGAAGTAGGGATGTTTGGAAGAGATTTGGGTGCAATGGTTGATTTGAGCTTTTTAATGTGCTGTTTATATTGGAAAGGTGTGAAGGCAACTCCTTGCCTATCACCCTCAGGGGAAGAATGTGTTTGAGTTGAGCAGTGTTGACACATGCATATACGCATTGAGGAATATGGCCGGGTTGTCATTGTTGCAGGAATTGGGAGTACGGTTGGTTTGTGTATAAATATCTATGGTTGATGTGAAAGTGTTTAGGAGTGTTATTAATTGGAAATAAAATTCAGTGATTATTTATGAAGGGGGAGATGATTTGAGCCAGCTGAGGATTTTATCCCATTTGTAATGGAGCATGAGCTGCAGTGGATAAAGTTTAACATGTCTCATCTGGATGGCGGAATTGGTTAGGCGTTTAATTGGGTAAAATGCCATGCTGCTCAATGCTCATACATATTCTAGTTTATTTACACATTGTGATAGTGCGGGTTTGACCATTTAGGGGGTTCCATGAGTGAAGTGTTACCATTGAATTGAGGGGATTAACATTTAATCCATGTACGCTGGCACGCCATCGTACATGGTTTAAACCTTATTACAGACATAACTATATAACTCTATTACATGAGGGGTTGGAGTGCAGCTAAAGTCTTGGTATTTGGTTTGAGTACGGCGGGCTTTGAATCAGTTGGAATGTGATTTGGATTGTCTTGCCTTTCGTGAAAAGGTGATGTCTGTTTTGTGGGTAAATCCTTCATGAATATACCCCTTTACAGATGTACAATGTTGGGGAATTTCAATGCATATATTGGCAGTTTGGATAATTCACAAAATGTGACAATGGGGAGGCGGAAATGTTACCAAATATGATTACCTATGGATGATGGGTCCCCTTTCAGATCAAGGAAATATCACATTATATGCTGGTAGGCCGTGCAGGGTGGTTTCCGACAAAAGCGGAGGAGCTCAAGAGGAGGCAGGGAGGATTCTCCTCAAAAGAGTCTTATCCGACTTCCACACAACACTTAGTTCCAGCTATTCATAGAATTTCTCTATTCTAAATTTGAAAAGATTTCATCTCATATCACTCTATTTTATCATAATACTGAGGTGTTTTATCTAGTTAAAAATATTACTGTACTTTTTCGGCCCTTATGTCATCTTTCAAGTCACATAAATCCCGTTCAGGTTCTGTTCATGACTCAAATAGTGAATCTAGCATAGAATATGTTCAAACACAGTCACCATTGAGTCCCAACATTCCTCTCACAACCCCTATCGCATCCTCAATGAATGTATCAGGTCTTAACATTGATGTGGGCAATCCAAAGGCTCCAACTTCAAGCACTTGGTCGATCCCAAATATTTCCGTCACTCCAATTCCCCCGAATCCCACTAATACACAAATTCATGTGTCTCAGGGGCCAGAAGGCACACCTCAAATCTCCTCACACGCTAATCCCCAATCAAAATTTCCACGTGAGTTCCTCCTTAATCCCGGTCGGAGTCCAGTCGCATCCCAGGATCCCTTTGGCCAAAGTAAACAGCCAACCCTCAATATTCCATCAGGATCGCAGGTTCATGTGGGTGATGAAAGGCGCGTGGATGGGGGGCGACGAAAAAGACCTTTGGAAAATGTAACTTGGAGCGGTCTGTCGGAGGGAAATCCAGTATTGACGCTTCATCAAAGTAAGTCATTTGAATTTTGGAGTAGAAACTTATTCATGATTTGATATGTTTGTTTCATGGGTTAGACATGGCACCTAAAGGCAAGTCAGTCCGATCTCAGGAGCCAATTGAAGATCGTGAGGATGACCAGTCTTCATTAATGTTTTGATGTGTTAACTGATGATTTGCATAGCAGGGGATGAACTTTATGCGTCTTCACCTCTGGTCCATAAAGAGAAAGTCAGTGGACGTCATCATCCATATGCCTCCAAACCAAGAACGGGTCATGCCAGTACATCAAGAGAAACAATGGTGGATGATGAGGATGAGAACATGTCTCCGACTCAAAGTGAAAGAAATGATGAACCAAGGAGGGACAATTTCACAGCGCATGAGCAAGGCACTCAATCAAATAGTGAGTTCACCCATCCTCAGCTGGGCCTCGCCCAGAGTATGCTTGAACAATCCGAGGTCAGACAGCAAAGGAACCAGGCCCGCAAAGCTCACAATGTGGCGAAACGTGCAAGCCAGAAGGAGCAACAAAAATGGCTGAAGGCAGAACTTCCAGAGAATGTCCATGGAATGAGATCAGCAGTACACGCACATTGCCTGTTCCTACTCAAAGTTAGGGATAAGGATTTTTCCTCACTACCAACACCACCCAGCACAGAAGAGCGTGAAATTGCAATTCAAGTGGCTGGTCATCTTGGTTATGTCCCCGAGGATGTGTTCAATGAGCCATCAACACAGGTTCAGTCTCAGGGTTTCCAAAGCTACTGCGAAAATGAGCTCCACAAGCTAGGACTAAAGCGATTCACTTGGGACTGGGAGAGCTCATGGCAACATCCGTTCAATGAGCTGATGTCTATGGTATTTTACCGTACATTCCGTCTCGCACTTGTCAGCACTGAGTATCATCACTACTGTTGGAACAAGGATCATAACAACTATGGGGTCGTGGCGGCTTTAATGGAGCGATATTTCACTTATTTGAAAAGAGAATGGAAGTCTATTCAAAAGGATGCCGAGTATTTGGTAAAAAAGAAAGAGAATCAAAAGCTCGCAAAGATTCGTCAAAGAGTTAGTTACTGTATCTCTTCTTCATTGTGGACCAAGTCTGATGATGATCTACTTGATTATGTGCAGACCTGTGAGCGCCGTCGTGAATGGTGTGATACGGCTAAATTTCCCATCCTAGCATCACAATTCAATGACCCTCGAGTATGCTCAGATACTGAGGAGGTACTGGAAAATGGCCGTCAAGTTTACCGCAAAGTGGGATTACGCTGGCGCTCCCAGTTATTTAATGATTTGGTATTGAAAATGGATAGAGACATAGAGTTTTGTAATCGGATTAAAAAAAAGGGTAAAAAAACTATTGATAGATTGCCAGAATTACGATCGACAGATGATGGTGATATTCCGGAAGGCCTATCATTTCAGGTATTTGATCAAGATTGGCTCAAAGGCTGTAGTAAGATGCAGACTAGCGCCCTCAAGATACTTGACATGCCAGTTATTAGGCCTAATGGTGATGCTCTGCAATAACTTAGTAATTGGTCACGGTATAGCACTGTGACAAATTAAAATTTTGTGAATTATTTGTGCAGGTGTAATAAAATCTGATTATTATCTCTTAAGGATGCAACAACTTGCTAAATATGTTAGAATATAGACAATATGAATTGAAAT
The DNA here is from genome assembly GCA_023105745.1 of Austropuccinia psidii. Lineage (NCBI taxonomy): Eukaryota > Fungi > Basidiomycota > Pucciniomycetes > Pucciniales > Sphaerophragmiaceae > Austropuccinia > Austropuccinia psidii. Next base: position 11,131,096 of record JALGQZ010000002.1, on the reverse strand, counting down.
GTATCACCGTCTCCCTTGCAATAATACTCTATTGCTCATTTTCATTGAGGAAATATTGAAGAAGTTCGATCCAGCTCATGGTGTTCATAATTGTGGACCTGTGCCAGAGTCAACAGGAGTTATCAACTTTGTCAATCACAAATTATATAATATCAGTAAGGCTCACACAGTTAATGATTTTTTCTTTTCTTGGACCTATTGGTAATTGGAATATGGCATTCCCATAAGGAATGATTTCAGAATAGTAATACAATCAAGTGAAAGATGAGCTTGAAAGGTACCTTCCGCATGTTGACCTCAACTGAATGAGGAGTGATATAGTGGATGACCTGTACAGGTCGTTGTTGGCCAATACGATGTAGACGATCAACAGCCTGAGCCTCAATGGCTGGGTTCCAATTGGGCTCCTGGAAATGTGGATGTCAGGGTCCGAAAATCAGGGGAGAATTTTGGGGGGCCCCTCACCATTAAATAGACTACATTAGCACAAGTTATATTGAGGCCAGTTCCAGCCGCGGCAATGGATGCAATGAGTACTTCACATTCAGGATTATTGAAGAAATTCTCAAGCGCCTTGTCCTGCGCTCGTGGTGTAATTGTTCCATCAATTCGTGCTGAAAGGATAGAGTGATGGGCAAGAGCAATACCAATTCTACAATATAAAAAAGTCAGATGGAGTCAATTGGTAATGGATGCCTATTAGAATTAACACACAAATCTAGAAATTGGGTCCATTGGGTATAAACCACCGATTTCGTTGGACCACACCTTGTTTGTTTGTTCTTCATTAAGCTTTGTAGGAGGTGTGCAATTTTACTACTCATCATGCATGTTTCCACATCCACAATAGTTCGTGTGATTCTTGGGGAGTTATCCTGAGTGCTCCTGCCCTCGGGGTCTTCCAGCTCCGCCTCCGCAATTGTGTTAAGCATGATGTGATGGTTACAACATATTCGCAGCTTATTAATATTTCTGAAAAACTCTCCTGGTCCTTTGCTTTTGGATGATAGGAATTCTTCATATAATGTGGAATATTCTTGCTGCATGGTCGGGTTGAGTGGGAGCAGCTCATAATGATGGCTAATAGTGGGGAGAGATTCGAGATGTGTGGTTTTGGTGCGGCGCAAACTTAAATGCCGCAATGCCAAATGCAAAATATCATTGCAACCTTTTGAAAGACTACTCAGGATGAATGGTGACCAGTTATCTTGATCGGCGCTCTGGGGTTGAGTGATGAAGGATATTATGCCCAAAAGGTCATAAATGGTGTTGTGAATAGGTGTGCCCGTTAAACATATTCGACGGGATGAAAGGAGGCTATTAATGGCACGGTGAGTGGCAGTGTATTGAGAGCGAATATAGCTATAAGAGGGGGCAAGGGTTATTGGATATAAAAGGTAATTTGAATCATTTAAGCTCAGCCACTCACTGTGCTTCATCCAAGATTATACGATGCCAATTGATTTGAAAAATGAATGATGTAGAGGGATTGGTTTGCTTAAATTCTTGGGTGATAGTATTGTAAGAAGTGATGATGATATCATATTTTAAGATGTCGGCTTGGGATAATGAGTGACGAGTGGGACCATGGTAGATTTTGGCATGCAGTGCTCCAGCCTGAGCATGCTTGGATATTTCTGATTGCCAGTTGGTAATTAAGCAAGGGGGGCAGATGATCATGGTGGGCGTGGAGCGATGGGGGTTTGCAATCATCCGCTCCTTGGAGGTACCAATTAGAGCAATGGCCTGAATGGTTTTACCTAATCCCATATCATCCGCAAGCAGTCCTCCAAGAGGGGTATTGGTCGAAAGGGATTCAAATGAGCTAACGACCTTGTTTGTAATGATGTGCCTGGCATTAAAAGTGGATCCTGGGGGTGAGGTTGCCCAAAGGTTACGGGCTGATTGGCCATTGGGGATTTCTCGATCCCAGAGAAAAGCTAGTCCGGTCTTTTGATGAGGGAGGAGGGGGGTTTGAATAATGGAATGGGGCGGGGTCATCATGGGGAGGTCTGATCCACTGGGTAATTGTATCAGTTTTTGCTTGGAAATCAATGATGAAACAGCAGGATATGAAGCAGGCGTCGAGTTTGAAGCGGGAAATGTCGGAGTAAAGAGTTGACATTGACAATGAGTAGTACAGTCATATTCTTTGGGCATTTTAAGCTTGAAATCTTGTGTTCGAAAGCTTTCCATTATGAATAGAACGTTTGGATACCATGTGAAGAACATCAATGCTAGATTGGGTTTCTGAGATGAGGAGGGGTCATTGGCATCAGTCATAAATACTCCCTCAACAAATAATATTTGAGTAGGATTGGATTGGCAATTTTCAATCCATGCCCCACCAGGACCACAGTGCATGAACGTTTTGGGTGCCCCAAGGAATGGTATCAACGTTTGGGAAAGGGTTCCCGGGAGAGAGCCAATAGCATGCTGGTGATTGGGGAGATATACGAATATGTTGTGTTGATTGTGCCATAGGATAATCCAAGAACCTAAGTGGGAATTCTCAGGCTTTAAGGTTATATCACTATTTATTTGAATACGAATATTAATCATCCCAATGCAAAGTGGTTGTGAAGGGGTTGACATGATGGCTATTTTGAATTATTTGGGGACAGTTGGGAATTATATGATCGGGAAGGGTTAGCTAAAGGGAATGAAGAGGAATAAGCGCAGGTGGGGAACTTATATGAGTGGCAGCAACAGGCCAAAAGGGGGATGGCCTGTGGTTACGTGCATGGTCTTGATGGAGGTGGGCCTCTTGGGCTCATAATTTTCATATCCGATTTGGGGCATATATCAAGGCAAGGTGGCCAAAATGTGGGTGCACCATTTTACTGCTGGATCTGCAGCGAGTTACGAAACCTTTGGTGGAACAAGGCTGACATTAGCACATCCGAAATTGGGTGGGTTGTAGCAGCTTATTGTGGAGGGCATATTAGAGGCATGCAGTCATGTTTGCTGGTGTGACAGCGAACAATGAGCGTATCCTCCCCAGGTTAATTGTTCACAGGGACCTACTGGGCAATGTTGGCAGTTTCAAAGGGCAATCTCACTGTGGGGATGTTTGTGTGTGGGCGGGTGAGATATGTTTGGTGGCATGCCACCGAACATGACTTTGGTTTGGCCTGAAGTTTTTTGCTGACTGATGCATACTGGGCTTTCAGGGGGGAATGTCTGGGATGATCAAAGGGGGCGCCAGCCGTGAGCCATGATCCACATATACATTCACCCCTATGGCGTTTGAGGCGAGTACTAATCCACCGAGATTGGCATTGGCCTCTTTGCCTCACGCGCGTACAGAACTCCGGAGAAAGAGGCCACACGCCCGAGGAATTTTTTGGCTGCAAGCCAGGTGCCCCAACTTGCGCGGGGCGTGTGAGAACGTGAAGAAAATGACCTGCGGTGGGAGATACCCACGCGAACATGACCAGCCTCAGCAATCATAGGCTGGGATTGTTATTCTAATGTGGATGAGGCTGAAGCGAATCCACACTGATTGGCCTCAGGTTTCCACGCGCAAGCGGGTGAGCGTCTGCAGTCAAGCTGACAACCCGACCAAGAAAATAGGCAGCTGGAAGACTGGCAGTAAAATGTCTTCCAGGCGTGTGAAAGTTGCCTGCGTATGACCCATCGGGGGTGCGTATGAAAGCGTGTGGCTGCCCGACAATGAACAAGCGGGCCAGTCATTGTTTGCCCAAACAATGGCACCGGAGTGAATCAACTCGTTGTGTTAGACCCAAATATTAAGTCATCCCATTAAGACCCACTTACATTAATTTGGATTACATGCGCATCTGTGCCGTAGTTAGGCAGAGCTGTCCAACAAGGTGCATCAAAGGGATGCAGGTGAGAGATATGACTCGATGGCTTGACGTTATTGCATGTTACATTGTTGAACAGCTTTTTGCTCTGCCCCGCAGTACATTTACAAAGGTGTACTGCGTACTACAGTGTCGACTGTACTGTACAGATCAGGAAGGTGTAATACTACTTGAGCCTGCATCCATCTAGCAAATGTGCATGCACCTTCCGATCGTTTGCATTTACGTAGCTCATGTGCCACATGCTCAGCATGGCGTTTCACCCGATTTGCACACGCAAGCTGAGCATGTCATGGTCAAAAGCACCGTGAGAAAGTGCTCAGTAAAGCCATGGAATGAACTTTTTTGCAATAGTTCATTGGAAGGCTCAGTTTGGAGCACTTCACCAAAGCGTGTGAAATGCTGCACCTGGCTGAAATGTCATCCGATGCTGTGCCAAATGCTCAGAGTGCGCGCATACAAAAACGACTGAGCAATGGCTCAGCATGGTGCATTTGATATTGTTATATCTATAGTTCAATCACTGTGCAATTAAAATGTTCAGCCACTGAGCATTTCAATTATGACCCGAAAGCAAACCTGAGCAATGGGTCGAGGCAAGCTCACGCTGTATTCACTTGTCTTGCAGCCCCCCCCTTTGTTCACATACTATTACCAGGCCATATGGCCGGTAATCTCGCCGCGGTCACTTGTGACCAAATGCACCGGGTGCTTTTCTGCATGGGTCACTTGTGGATTGCACCCACAATGCACATTCAACATGGGCCTCACGACCACCCTCCTGGGTGATCGGGTGGCTATTTAAGGAAACAAAGGGGATTTGACTCAGCTTGACAATTCAATAAATTGCAATACTCAGCGGTGCATTTGATATTGTTATATCAATTGTTCAATTACTGTGCAATTAAAATGTTCAGCCACTGAGCATTTCAATTATGACCCAAAAGCAAACCTGAGCAATGGGTCGAGGCAAGCTCACGCTGTATTCACTTGTCTTACAGCCCCCCCCTTTGTTCAAAGACTATCACCAGGCCATAAGGCCGGTGATCTTGCCGCGGTCACTTGTGCATTGCACCCACAATGCACAATCAATAAGGGCCTCACGACCACCCTCCTGGGTGATCGGGTGGCAATTTAAGGAAACAAAGGGGATTTGACTCAGCATGACAATTCAATAAATTGCAATACTCAGCTTGACAATTCAATAAATTGAAATACTCAGCCAGACCCCCATTGTTCTTCTGCCTCACGCGAGCATTTCACTTCTCAGTTGCAGCATTCGCTGAGACTCAGCTTCAATTTTGCCCACACGCCTTGAAGCTGAGACTTTTGCGGGTGCTGCAACTGCTGAGATCGTCTCAGCTTCACCTTGGTATAAAAGACCATCTTCACACGACACGCACTTCACTTTCTTTCTCACCCGCTCCACTTCGCTCAACCTCACCCGCGTTTGTCCTTCTTGTGCGTATTCCCCCTCGTCTTCCTGCCTTTCCAGTCTTTTCTTTCGCACTCGACTAACCCCACTCCCCTTCCTGCTCGCTTTTTGTTTTTCCTGCTAATACTTTCAGAACCCCACTTCTATCTACTTTGTACGTTTTCTCCAATTAAACTTTCGTCAACATTATGTACCGATATTAATATTTTTCTTTCTTCACGACTTCCTTCCAGACTTTTAAAAACTTCCGACTAGAGCGTTTTTATATTGATTCCGTTTTAAATTTATATATATCATCGTATGTCTTCCTTTTCTTTCTTGATTGCTTACTTTCTATTCAGTTACTAACCTGTTTTCCTTTGTTTTTAGATGTCGTGCACGTTATGCACCAAGCGGGGTATCCCCTGCATTCGCTCCTCGACGACGAACGACGCTTGTGATGCTTGCCGACAAGCACACAAGAAATGTTCGTTCGTTGTCCGCCCCTTCCGACCACGAGGCCAGACGAGTTCTCGCCCAAGACGCCCTCGCGAGGACTCCTTTGTGGTCGACGATGATGAAACCATTTCCGAGCGTGAATGGACGCCGGGCCCCCAAACAGGCCAACGGGAACGATTCTGGACGATTAGCCCTGTCCCCTCCAGTATCGATTTGTCCACTCCCCCTCCTAGGCCACCATCCGATGGTCACTTCACTCCTCGACCGGAGCGAAGTGATTATCCGGCCAATGAAGGATGGCGATGGCGAGAGGACATTCGAGCTTGGGCTGATCGTCACCATGTCTTGTCACCGATGGGATTCAAACGCGAAAGTAAGTTTTATTTCTCCTCTTTATCTCATTTCTCTTCACGCAATAATACTGACTTTTTTCCATTACTCATAGAACCAAACCCCCCGAATCCCCCCCGACACGACTCTCCCGTTCCCAGTTTGCCTCGCGAGCAAACCCCCCGGCAACCCACTCCAGGCCCGAGTGGCACCCGATGGTCTGAGGAATTATTCCGTGGTAAGCAGCCAAAGTTTCATTTCATTTTCACTTTCACTTTCGAGTCGAGTGAACTGACTCTTACTCCTTTTTTAGAACCCTCCCGAACCGAAGAGCCACCTATTCCTGGCCCGAGTCCATTGTCCCAACCACCTGAGGACGATACGACTCGTGAGCCAGAACCTGAGGTGGCTCCTACGCAATCCACGGAGGAACCTTATGGTAAGTCACCCCTTCTTTCTCTTCGATCCATATTCACCTTTCCTCATTTTTTCTTCGACCGTCTCCAGATCGTCCCGCCACTCCTCGCTCGATCATCATCATCGACGATACGCCCGTGGGATCACCCCATCCCCCTCCCCCTTCTTCTTCACCGACTCCACCATCTTCCCCTTCCACTCCAACCCCGGTTCCCTCCCCAGAGATCCCTTCCAGTGCCCCCGAGAACCCCAACGCCTCCTCCCCCCCGGTGCCAAGCTCGTCTCATTCCCACGATGACGCTCACCAGGAATTCACCGACCTGCGACCGACCCTAATGATTCCTCGAGCCATCGTTCACGATTCGATCAACCAAATCTTGTTGGAGCATCGTCGCTTGCTCCACATGATTCCTTTCGTGGATGCAACTCATCGAAATGAGATGCACCGGGAATTCCGGGAGGAACTAAACTCCCTCCTTGCCCAGGCACTGGAGGCTTATCCAAAGGAGGACATAACCGGGATGGTCTCCAAATTCCTCGAAAAATAAAAATTTAAAAAAAATGTCATTATTTCCTCTTTTTATTTTTTGTGATACTTTCTTTTGAATAAAATATTTGTCTTAAATTATTGTTATGTTCAAATTCTATTACATTGTTTGTTCACGTAAAAATTACTTATTTCCTCCTTAGAGAAAAACCCTGATTGCGTGAGAATTATTTTTGTAAGTGCCCCACCAAGAGTTTGAGTGAGTATTTGTTTTCGTGAACCTCTTTTTCTCAAAATGCGCCAATAGTTGCCGTTATCCTCTCCTATATTTTCTTCTCCCATGGTTTAGAGCCATACCCATTCTTAACTGTAAAAAAGCGGGAGGTTCCCGTATGTGAGCAATCGAGTCCAGATTTGTGAAACATGGCCTTTCCTATGGTCACACGCTATTAGTCTTACTCATGTATTGAATTGTTTAAATTGGCTAGAACATTCACAAGCGTAAGGATTGGCGTGTGACTTGTCGGGAGGCTGCACAGGCGTAAGGATTGGCGTGTGAATTGTTGGGAGCCTGCTCAGGCATAAGGATTGGCGTGTGAATTGTTGGGAGCCTGCACAGGCATAAGGATTGGCGTGTGAATTGTTGGGAGCCTGCACAGGCGTAAGAATTTGTCAGCATTGTTGGCAACCCTCCCATGCGTAAGGATTGGCGTGTGAATTGTCGGAAGCCTGTACAGGCGTAAGGAATTTTAGCACTTTTGGGACCCTCCCCAAGCATAAGGATTAGCGTGTGAATCGTTGGGAGCCTGCACAGGCGTAAGAATTGGCGTGTGAATTCTTGGGATCCTGCACAGGCTAAAGAAAATTTCAGCATTGTGGGGAAGCTTCACAAGCGTAAGAATTGGCGTGTGAATCGTCGAAAGCCTGTAAAGGCGTAAGGATTGGCGTGTAAACTTTCGGGAGCCTGCACAGGCATAAGGATTGGCGTGTGTAGCGATGGCCCCCCGCATAGGCGTAAGGAACTTTTAGCATTGTCAGAACCTGCACAAGCATGAGGATTCGCGTGTGAAGCATTGGCATCCTGGACAATAGCAACAAACCAGGACCGATGTACGATGGCATGCCACCGTACATAATCCACTTCACCCCTTTTTCATGTGAGACACCCCATCTCCCGCACTCGAATCCATCCAATCCTGGTGTATATTGTCCTCTGCCTTACCTCACCATTACTTACCCAACCCACTTGCAAATCTCCTCATTCTTTGAATCGGCATGAGATTGTATTACCATCCCTGATTTGATAGCCCGCTCTCTGGCCAATCTCATAATAGCCATTGCTTTTTTGCCGCATTGTTTTTGCTAACCTGCTTGAGCATTGTGCGGACATACCCACTAGTGTCGTGCTTTCGTTGTCCTGTGCTGGATCAGTATAATGAACAAATGTACTACTGGCCCACACTACCTGAATGAGCCCATGACATGTGGATAGATCAATCCAAAAATGCTCATTTGGGAAAATCAATTTTCCCCTTGTACACCGCTTTGACGCATCTCTTTGAATTTGGCCGGTCCGCTTATCAGCTTGAAACCACCATCCCGAAGCATACAGCGATGCATCCTTATCAACATGAGGTGCGTTTTTGAATCCATTCATGGTGAAAGTGAGTGCGGAAGCGAACTCGAATGCACCCTGCTTTGCCGGAATATCGCCTTCATAGTTGACTTGATCAAAAGACAGAACCCCCAATGAGTTGTAGCAATTTTGAATCTTCTGAAATAAATTATCCCCAACATATCGTAAGGATTGACCTAGAATGCGACCCACCGAGCTAAGATTGGCACCTCGGTCCCGCCATTCATCTTTTGCATTTTCAATTTTGCCAGCACTACCATACAGACCAAATTGTTCATTCTTCGTGGTGCATTTGCGCCACCCAATCGCGAACATAAATCCCTCCAGTAATGCTCCATTTGTTGCAATAGGGTCAGTGAACCTCTTTTTGCGAAATAAGAATTGTGATAATTCATCCCATTGATTGACCTCGACTTCACTCATTGTTGTGAATGGTCGGAATTCAACAAGGGCAATGAGTAATCCGGTTGAAGAGAAAATTGCCACACGGCCAAAGTGAATGCGTTTGATCTGATTGACATCCACCACCCTCCGAAATTCACTTGGGGTGATATTTGCTGATACTGGCATTGATATTTGTGCTGTTGGGCGAGAGGAGGAAAAAAACCTATTCATTCGGGTCGTTTTGCGCTCATTTGTCTTTTGGGATCTGCTACTATTCCCGAGTGGTTGCGGGATCACTATGTGTTGAAGCACACAAGATATCAGATACTGCCAAGGAGCTTTCTTCGGCACACATCCTTTGACTTCCCTGTTGGAGCCCACATGACATTGGCACAATCTGAACCGACTAAAGCCCATGTTCTTCAGTGGGGCCCAATGAGGGTGCCACATAAATGTGGAAGCATATATATATATCTATATATATACACTGAGATTAAGCGAGTAACTCACACTTTCCTTCCTCAGCCCGACGCTTTCTCGCGAGTTCCCTTTTACGCTCTTTTCCTTTTTTCGTGAATGGCATGCTTTCAGCAGAAAATGAAATGAAACCGAATGATTACTGATTTCTTAATATCACCTAAATTGGATTGCGATGGATGAATCTTTTTTAATTGCGGCTAAAAAGAAAGCTCACGCCTGACCTTGGCAAATTCACGATCTCAAATACCTGAACCTGAAAATTGCAGTGGATAGTGCATTATTCAATTTTACACATTGATGTTCCCATGCAATCACTTTCCAATCCAGCAATTTGGAATATTGCAAGCACACGCAAATGCAATATGCATCCTGCTGCGGATCCCTAGTTATCCCACTCCTCTTGAAAGACACAGGAACCTTTTGCCTATTATGGGCTGGCGGGAAGTGATAAACGCGACCTCCTGCAATGCCCCCGCATGTGCTCCTCACGCGCACAGCTGCCTGACTCAGCTTGCGTCTTGTCGGAGTCTTTTCAAAGACGTACGGAGGCATGCAGCCGTACAATTACTATTGGTATTCAGACTGTGGCATCCGGGCAGTAGTAGGATAGGAAGTCATGATTATTAAATTCTTAAATCACTTTGCAAAATTCAATTACAATCTATCTAGTACAACGCTAATCTAAAAGGGGTCAATCCTGGTTGTAAGTTTAGCTGACCTGGGTACAGTCAATGTGACCTCATCACTCGAACCAAGACCACGCTTCGCCACCCAGGCATCACCAAAGTCTAATACCAAGCATCGTGCAAATTCAAATCTAAGAGGTCAGTGGGGTTAAAAGACTCTGATGAGAAGAAACTTTTATTCAGTAAATTACATATATACTTATTAGTACCTAGCCACACTGGCTCCACTAGATTTTTACCCTCTGAAAGTTTTGCGGAAATGTCACTTAGTGATAAAGCCCCTTTAACTGAACTTGTTCTCCAGTCATCTGAGCATACCATCAAACCACGAACCCCCGCCGCACAGAATGCCGCTAATATACCATAGCAAATTGGATTTATTCCGAGATTCTTGTGACACGTCAAAAGATCTTTGATGGCCTCATTTTTTTTGAGTTCGTGAGTTTGCCTTTGATGCCATTAACTTCGACCTTTGTATGTGCACGTACCATGTTGTACGCAATCATCAAATGGATAACTGTATCCATTAGATCCTCCAGGTTCTTGTGCGGCTTTGTGGATATCTCATTGTCAGCGCCGCCACCTTCAATGCTGAGTTGGGTTGCACGTTGCTTCGATTTACTCAAGCAGGAGGCAAGGTATTCAACTGCTCCGCGTTCGAGTCCAAGAGGATCGGTCGAATTTGATGTTGGTGCAACATATGGTTTGGGTGCAATCACATCGTATGAGACTAAACTAATGGATTCAAACATAACATTTGCCCAAAAATGTTTAACTGGATTGGCGGGGTAAAGAAGGCTCTGAACCATTTTGAAGAAGGAGTGTTCAGATTTTGGGAGATTATCTGGAGGTTTAGCTGATTCCTTCATCAATTTGAGATTCCAAATGTTGTGATCAAAAAACGCTTCTGTTTCGGTTGGCTTAAAAAAATCTAACCCTGTATATTGCAATTTATATCACCAGTCAACAGCCAATAATCAAGTATCATGCACAAAGATAAAAAAAAACTCACCTGCCATCTCAAGGTCCTGCAGCCAAGCCGACATTTTAAGATCTCGGTTACTGATCACCTTAATACCAACGGGCAGGAATGTATGAGCATCCTTTGTTGGTAAATTGTCCCATCTATTTTTGTAAATCCTATTGATATTATCAAGCCCCCTTTTCCATGATTGTTGAGTAATATTGGAATGATAATTCAAAACGCCTGCAAACTCTTCCATGCAGGATAAAAATATTCCTTGAAAATTCGCAGCGGATGACACTTCGGGCTCAGCGTCGGGAATTATATCAGTCATATCTCGTCCCATTGTATCATGTTTAATTGTTTCCCTTTCTTGAAAGGCTTGAATATTCCGAGGAGAGGCGGGAGGGGTTGCATCATGCATTGTTTCATTGGGTATTGGGGGACTTTCAGTATGTGGAGCTTCATCATGGATTGTTTCATTGAGTATTGGGGGGGGTTCAGTATGCGGAGGTTCATTATCAATATGGTCCCCTTCAACATTGATAATTTCATCACCTTGATCGCGAGAATCGTTTGCGGCTTCAAAGGTACGGCGTTTTTTGTTTGTTTTTTTGGTCGCATGTATATTTGGTCTTTTTCCTAATCCTTTGCCTGGAAATCCAATTACGACTCGAGATCCTTCAGGTAGAGATTCTCCCACCTCCACACCTGCCCATATATTGTAAGCAGCTATTTTTATCAATTTTGTTTTGAATTAGTAATGGACTTACGGTTCAAATCCATTTTGAGCAGGCTCATGGCTTCAGCAATCTTTTGACGCACATAATCAGGAATTTTACTATCATTTTGGATTTTTTCGAGCCTTGGGATTGTTTGAGCAATGTTGGAGACAAATTGTTCCTTGGATATAATTTCCACCTCCCCACTGAAAATTACATCATCTTGCCCATCATCTTCTGTCGGTGCACAAGGTTCAACAGTCTTTTCCTTCTCATAACTTTTAAAATTCGGTTTCTGAGAGCTTGGAGGCTGCCCTGAAATAAAGGCTATGACACAATATCAGGTTTTGAGAGATTTGAAATATTAAAGATGGATGCATACTCACATTCCGGAAGAACTGGTGGATCTTGATTATCTTCATGTGACTGGCTCTCTACTTCAATGCCTAATTCACGACTACTGGCGATATCAGAGATTTCACTTCCACTCTCTGGGGCTGAAGTTGGTCGTTCATTGAATTCTGTTGAATTTCCCGGGGTTCGGGCCATAGCGGAGGTAGTTTATTAAGCAAATAGATGGTGACGAGTTGATTGCTAACTTGTTTGAAAATTTTTTGATAAAAGATCCAAATTCAAGAAAAAAGGTGCAAATGCGATTTGTCGGGAAATTGAAGGAGGCGATGTTTTGCAAATTATTTCATATCATGCAAATGAAATCACTTCCCTGTGAGACATTGAATAAAGTTGACTAGTGAGAAACCTACTAAAGTCAACTTTTGAACTATTCAATGCTCATGAGGTAAGGACTAAGCAAAGTGTTCATTTGATTGATATGAAATAAAATGGTTTTGTCGGCGAAACAGGAGACACAATTCTTGTCTTAAATAGTCCACTTATTAGGTTTTAATTTGTGAGTCTCATGATTTAAACCCTAGCCACAACATGGTGAATATACTGACCAATATCCCCTTAGGTCCTGTTGGCAGAGAAGGCCACTCAGCATATTTCGGCAATTGCGTTCATCGTGTACGCCAACAAGCCACCGTACTGTACACTATGGATGTAATACGGAAGCGTGAGGAGGGTAAGCGTTGTCGGAGGCATGTTGGGAGGGCACTACATGAGCGTAAGGATGGTAAGCAGTGTCGGGAGGGAGGGTAACTGTTGTCGGAGGCATGTCGGGAGGGCACTACATGAGCGTAAGGATGGTGAGCAGTGTCGGGAGAATGTCGGGAGGGAGGGTAACTGTTGTCGGAGGCATGTCGGGAGGGCACTACATGAGCGTAAGGATGGTAAGCTGTGTCGGAGGCATGTCGGGAGGGCACTACACAAGCGTAAGGGTCATCAGTGGTGTCGGAGGCATGTCGGGAGGGCACTACATGAGCGTAAGGATGGTAAGCGTTGTCGGAGGCCTGTCGGGAGGGTACTACACAAGCGTGAGGATGGTAGGGGCGGGGGTGTGAAAGCGTAAGGAGTGGTGAGGACGGAGAGGGGCGGGCAGTGTCGGAGTCTCATCCGGATGGAGGGCGGTGCGGGTGCGTAAGCATGCTAAGCGTCGGGGAGGCGGAAGCCAATGAGGTGAAATTACACGAACGTTGCGCATAGTGTTGAAATGGGTTTGGGCTTTGAGTGACATTCTCATGTGACACATGTGACGATTGACGTTGTCTTGACACTGACGTGACGTGACCCACTAAATCCAGTGACTATAAAGTGACACTAACGCGACTGAAGCAAGATTTTATACTGACCGCGGTGCGACGTGAAGTCAATCGCCGACGATTGACGCGAGATTCGCCCTGGTGATTGGGTGGCACTCGGGCCTGGAGTGGGTTGCCGCGGGGTTTGCTCGCGAGGCAAACTAGGAACGGGAGAGTCTTGTTGGGGGGGATTCGGGGGGTTTTGTTCTATGAGTAATGGAAAAAAGTGAGTATTATTGCGTGAAGATAAATGAGATAAGGAGGAGAAAGAAAACTTACTTTGGCGTTTGAATCCCATCGGTGACAAGACATGGTGACGATCGGCCCAAGCTCGAATGTCCTCTCGCCATCGCCATCCTTCATTGGCCGGATAATCACTTCGCTCCGGTCAAGAAGTGAAGTGACCATCGGATGGTGGCCTAGGAGGGGGAGTGGACAAATCGATACTGGAGGGGACAGGGCTAATCGTCCCGAATCGTTCCCATCGGCCTGTTTGGGGGCCCGGCGTCCATTCACGCTCGGAAATGGTTTCATCATTGTCGACCACAAAGGAGTCCTTGCGAGGTCGTCTTGGGCGAGAACTCCTCTGGCCGCGTGGTCGGAAGGGTCGGACAACAAATGAGCATTTCTTGTGTGCTTGTCGGCAAGCATCACAAGCGTCGGTTGTTGTCGAAGAGCGGATGCAGGGGATACCCCGCTTGGTGCATAACGTGCACGACATTCAAAAACAAAAAAATTGGGGTTAGTAACTGAATAGAAAGTAAGCAATCAAGAAAGAAAAGGAAGATGTACGATGAATTATATAAATTTAAAACGGAAACAAATTAAAAATGCTCTAGTCGGAAGTTTTTAAAAGTCTGGAAGGAAGTCGTGAAGAAAGAAGAATATTAATATTGGATAATAACGTGGACAAAACTTTATTTGAATGGAACGCATGAAGTAGATAGACGGGGGGTTCTGGAAGTATAAGCGGGAAAAAAAAAGCAGAAGGATAGGATAGTGGTTAGTGGCGTGCTAAAGAAAAGAGTGGAAAAGCAGGAAGACCTAGGGTAATACGCACAATAAGGAGAACAGCGGGTGAGGTGGAGCAAAGTGGAGCGGGTGAGAAAGAAAGTGAAGGGCTTGTTGTGTGAAGATGGTCTTTTATACCATGGTGAAGTTGAGACGATCTCAGCAGTCGCAGCAGTTGCAGCACCCGAAAAAAGGCTCAGCTTCAAGGCGTGTGGGCAAAATTGAAGCTCAGTCGCAGCAGTTGCAGCACCCAACAAAGGGTCGGCTTCAAGGCGTGTGGGCAAAATTGAAGCTCAGTCACAGCAGTTGCAGCACCCGACAAAGGCTCAGCTTCCAGGCGTGTGGGCAAAATTGAAGCTCAGTCGCAGCAGTTGCAGCACCCGACAAAGGCTCAGCTTCAAGGCGTGTGGGCAAAATTGAAGCTCAGTCGCAGCAGTTGCAGCACCCGACAAAGGCTCAGCTTCAAGGCGTGTGGGCAAAATTGAAGCTCAGTCACAGCAGTTGCAGCACCCGACAAAGGCTCAGCTTCCAGGCGTGTGGGCAAAATTGAAGCTCAGTCGCAGCGAATGCTGCCACTGAGCTTCAATTTTGGCGTGAGGCAGAAGAACAATGGGGTTCTGGCTGAGTATTGCTATTGATTGAATTGTCAAAATCAGTCGAATCCCCTTTGTTTCCTTACATAGCCACCCAATCACCCAGGAGGGTGGTTGTGAGGCCCCCGTTGAATCTGCATGGTGGGTGCAATGCACATGTGCCCCATGCAGACATGCACGTGGTGCATTTGGTCACAGGTGACCGCGGCGAGCATACCGGCCTTATGGCTGGGTGATAGTGTTTGAACAAAGGGTCGGGCGGCTGTATGACAAGTGAATACAGCGTAATCTTGGCTCAACGAATTGCTCAGGTTTGCTTTTGGGTCATAATTGAAATGCTCAGTGGCTGAACATTTTAATTGCACAGTTGTTGAACTATTGATATAACAATATCAAATGCACGATGCTGAGCAATTGCTAGGTCATTTTTGTAAGCACACAATCTGAGCATTTGGCACAGCATCGGATGACATTTCAGCCAGGTGCAGCATTTCACACGCTTTGGTGAAGTGCTCAAAACTGAGCCTTACAATGAACTATTGCAAAAATGGTCCGGACCATGGCTTGACTGAGCACTTCCACACGGTCCTTTTGACCATGACATGCTCAGCTTGCATGTGCAAATTGGGTGAAACACAATGCTGAGCATGTGGCACATGAGATACGTATATGAAAACAATTGCATTGGCTATATGCATTCAGGCTGAAGTAGTATTACACCTTCCTAATCTGTACAGCCAACACTGTAGTACGCAGCAGGGCTGGATATGCGGTCCCAAGTCGGTCTGAAGTACGGCTTCATTAAAAAAACATTCGGTCGTACTGGAACGTGCGAGATATGTAATCACTATGTCCTCATTAAGTACCATACCTGATAAGGTCATTGTCAGTTCCAGTCTAACTGGGATTTAATTCAATAAAAATTGTATTCCGTTATTCAAAATATTTTGTTATCATCTCTTTTTCTCACGGCTCAAAACAAAATCTTATCAATTTTAAATTGTGTTTGTTATAATTTCAAATGAACATCATTTATTGTAGTTTGCAAAGGACATGTATTAAGCAAAAATGAATTGTAAGTGGGATTAAGGAAGCTATCAGTCATTGTAGCTATAATTGATGAATTAAATAGTTGTTTAATTGGAATGAGTTTTTGGAAAGATCGTATATTTGTGCTCATTATAAACAAATGAGAATTAAAGAAAATGATTAAAAAATTATAAATAAAAATGATAAAACGTTTGAGATACATGAGATGTTGCGCAAAATAATTAGTTGGGATTTATTCAGTGCGTAGTTGCTATTTGATTGGTCAGTTTCAGTTCCGCGCGAAAAAAAAGCGCGTTGGAACTGTTAAGTCTGGTAGAATTAACAACCTAAATCAGTTTAGCCGAACTGCACGGAATAACCGACATGACAGCCTTGGTACCCAGTACACCTTTGTAAATGTATGCTGCAGGGCAGAGCAAAAGCTGTTCAGCAATGTACCATGCAATCACGTCAAGCCATCAAGTCATATATCTCAACTGCATCCCTTTGAGGCACCTTGTTGGACAGCTCTGCCTAACTCCGGCACAGATGCGCGTGTAATCCAAGTTAATGTAAGTGGGTGATATCGGGGCAAATTTTGACTGGCCAAGCGTGCTCATTGGCGGGCAGCCACACACTTTCTCATATGCACCACCCGACGGGTCATACGCAGGCAACTTTCACACGCCTGGAAGACATTTTACTGCCAGTCTTACGACCGGCTATTTTCTTGGTCGGGTGGTCAGCTGCACTGCAGACGCTCACCCGCTTGCGCATGGAAACCTGATGTCAATCAGTATGGATTTTCTTCAGCCTCATCCGCATTAGAATAATCCCGGCCTATGATTGTGTCGGGATCTCCCACTCTGGGTCATTTTCTGCACGTTCTCAAGCGCCCCACGCAATCAAACTCATGTTTGGTGGCACGCCACCGAACATATCTTACCCGCCCACACACACATCTCTACAGTGAGTTTGCCCTTTGAAACCGCCAACATTGCCCAGTAGGTCCCTGTGCGAAAATTAACCTGGGGATGATACGCTCATTGTTCGCTGTCACACCAGCGAACATGGGCGCATGCCTCTAATATGCCCCTCCACAATAAGTTGCTACAACCCACCCAATTTCGGATATGCTAATGTCAACCTTGTTCCACCAAAGGTTTCGTAAATTGCTGCGGATCCAGCAAAATATCGGTGCACCCACATTTTGGCCACCTTGCCTTGATATATGCCCCAAATTGGATATGAAAATTATCAGCCCAAGACGCCCACCCCCATCAAGACCATGCACTTAACCACAGGCCATCCCCCTTTTGGCCTGTTGCTGCCACTCATATAAGTTCCCCACCTGCGCTTATTCCTCTTCATTCCCTTTAGCTAACCCTTCCCGATCATATAATTCCCAACTGTCCCCAAATAATTTAAAATAGCCATCATGTCAACCCCTTCACAACCACTTTGCATTGGGATGATTAATATTCGTATTCAAATAAATAGTGATATAACCTTAAATCCTGAGAATTCCCACTTAGGTTCTTGGATTATCCTATGGCACAATCAACACAACATATTTGTATATCTCCCCAATCACCAGCATGCTATTGGCTCTCTCCCGGGAACCCTTTCCCAAACGTTGATACCATTCCTTGGGGCACCAAAAACGTTCATGCACTGTGGTCCTGGTGGGGCATGGATTGAAAATTGCCAAACCAATCCTACTCAAATATTATTTGTTGAGGGAGTATTTATGACTGATGCAAATGATCCCTCCTCATCTCAGAAACCCAATCTAGCATTGATGTTCTTCACATGGTATCCAAACATTCTATTCATAATGGAAAGCTTTCGAACACAAGATTTCAAGCTTAAAATGCCCAAAGAATATGACTGTACTACTCATTGTCAATGTCAACTCTTTACTCTGACATTTCCCGCTTCAAACTCGACGCCTGCTTCATATCCTGCTGTTTCATAATTGATTTCCAAGCAAAAACTGATACAATTACCCAGTGGATCAGACCTCCCCATGATGACCCCGCCCCATGCCATTATTCAAACCCCCCTCCTCCCTCATCAAAAGACCGGACTAGCTTTTCTCTGGGATTGAGAAATCCCCAATGGCCAATCAGCCCGTAACCTTTGGGCCACCTCACCCCCAGGATCCACTTTTAATGCCAGGCACATCATTACAAACAAGGTCGTTAGCTCATTTGAATCCCTTTCGACCAATACCCCTCTTGGAGGACTGCTTGCGGATGATATGGGATTAGGTAAAACCATTCAGGCCATTGCTCTAATTGGTACCTCCAAGGAGTGCATGATTGCAAACCCCCATCGCTCCACACCCACCATGATCATCTGCCCCCCTCGCTTAATTACCAACTGGCAATCAGAAATATCCAAGCATGCTCAGGCTGGAGCACTGCATGCCAAAATCTACCATGGTCCCACTCGTCACTCATTATCCCAAGCCGAAATCTTAAAATATGATATCATCATCACTTCTTACAATACTATCACCCAAGAATTTAAGCAAACCAATCCCTCTACATCATTCATTTTTCAAATCAATTGGCATCGTATAATCTTGGATGAAGCACAGTGAGTGACTGAGCTTAAATGATTCAAATTACCTTTTATATCCAATAACCCTTGCCCCTCTTATAGCTATATTCGCTCTCAATACACTGCCACTCACCGTGCCATTAATAGCCTCCTTTCATCCCGTCGAATATGCTTAACGGGCACACCTATTCACAACACCATTTATGACCTTTTGGGCATAATATCATTCATCACTCAACCACAGAGCGCCAATCAAGATAACTGGTCACCATTCATCCTGAGTAGTCTTTCAAAAGGTTGCAATGATATTTTGCATTTGGCATTGCGGCATTTAAGTTTGCGCCGCACCAGTACCACACATCTCGAATCCCTCCCCACTATTAGCCATCATTATGAGCTGCTCCCACTCAACCCAACCATGCAGCAAGAATATTCCACATTATATGAAGAATTGCTATCATCCAAAAGCAAAGGACCAGGAGAGTTTTTCAGAAATATTAATAAGCTGCGAATATGTTGTGTCCATCACATCATGCTTAACACAATTGCGGAGGGGTAGTTGGAAGACCCCGAGGGCAGGAGCACTCAGGATAACTCCCCAACAATCACACGAACTATTGTGGATGTGGAAACATGCATGATGAGTAGTAAAATTGCACACCTCCTACAAAGCTTAATGAAGAACAAACAAACAAGGTGTGGTCCAACCAAATCGGTGGTTTATACCCAATGGACCCAATTTCTAGATCTGTGCGTTAATTCTAATATGCATCCATTACCAATTGACTCCATCTGACTTTTTTATATTGTAGAATTGGTATTGCACTTGCCCATAACTCTATCCTTTCAGCACAAATTGATGGAACAATTACAGCACGAGCACAGGAGAAGGCGCTTGAGAATTTCTTCAATAATTCTGAATGTGAAGTACTCATTGCATCCATTGCCGCGGCTGGAACTGGCATCAATATAACTTGTGCTAATATAGTCTATTTAATGGTGAGTTTCCCCCCAAAATTCTCCCCTGATTTTCGGACCCTGACATCCACATTTCCAGGATCCCAGTTGGAACCCAGCCATTGAGGCTCAGGTTGTTGATCGTCTACATCGTATTGGCCAACAACGACCTGTACAGGTCATCCACTATATTACTCCTCATTCAGTTGAGGTCAACATGCGGAAGGTACCTTTCAAGATCATCTTTGACCCTAATTGTATTGCTATTCTGAAATCCTTCCTTATGGGAATGCCATATTCCAATCACCAATAGGTCCAAGAAAAGAAAAAATCATTAACTGCCTGAGCCTTACTGATATTATATAATTTGTGATTGACAAAGTTGATAACCCCTGTTGACTCTGGCACAGGTCCACAATTATGAACACCATGAGCTGGATCGAACTTCTTCAATATTTCCTCAATGAAAATGAGCAATAGAGTATTATTGCTAAGGGAGACGGTGATACATTTCAATTCATATTGTCTATATTCTAACATATTTAGCAAGTTGTTGCATCCTTAAGAGATAATAATCAGATTTTATTACACCTGCACAAATAATTCACAAAATGTTAATTTGTAACGGTGCTATACATTTATATTAATAAGTTATTGCAGAGCATCACCATTCGGCCTAATAACTGGCATGTCAAGTATTTTGAGGGCGCTAGTCTGCATCTTACTACAGCCTTTGAGCAAATCTTTATCAAATACCTGAGATGATAAGCCTTCCGGAATATCACCATCATCTGTCGATCGTAATTCTGGCAATCTATCAATAGTTTTTTTACCCTTTTTTTTAATGCAATTACAAAACTCTATGTCTCGATCCATTTTTAATACCAATTCATTAAATAACTGGGAGTGCCAGCGTAATCCCACTTTGCGGTAAACTTGACGGCCATTTTCCAGTACCTCCTCAGTATCTGAACATACTCGAGGGTCTTTGAATTGTGATGCTAGAATGGGAAAATTAGCCGTATCACACCATTCACGACGGCGCTCACAGGTCTGCACATAAAGAAGTAGATCATCATCAGTCTTTGCTCACAATGAAGAAGAGATACATTAACTAACCCTTTGACGAATCTTTGCGAGCTTTTGATTCTCCTTCTTTTTAACCAAATACTCGGCATCCTTTTGAATAGACTTCCATTCTCTTTTCAAATAAGTGAAATATCCCTCCATTAAAGCCGCCACGACCCCATAGTTATTATGATCCTTGTTCCAACAGTAATGATGATACTCGGTGCTGACCAGTGCAATATGGAATGTACGGTAAAACACCATAGACATCAGCTCATTGAACGGATGTTGCCATGAGCTCTCCCAGTCCCAAGTGAATCGCTTTAGTCCTAGCTTGTGGAGCTCATTTTCGCAGTAGCTTTGGAAACCCTGAGACTGAACCTGTGTTGATGGCTCATTGAAAACATCCTTGGGGAAATATCTGAGATGACCAGCCACTTGAATTGCAATTTCACGCTCTTCTCTGCTGGGTGGTGCTGGTAGTGAGGAAAAATCCTCATCCCTAACTTTGAGTAGGAACAGGCAATGTGCGTGTACTGCTGATCTCATTCCATGGACATTCTCTGGAAGTTCTGCCTTCAGCCATTTTTGTTTCACCTTCTGGCTTGCACGTTTCGCCACATTGTGAGCTTTGCGGGCCTGGTTCCTTTGCTGTCTGACCTCGGATTGTTCAAGCATACTCTGGGCAAGGCCCAGCTGAGGATGGGTGAACTCACTATTTGATTGAGTGCCTTGCTCATGCGCTGTGAAACCGTCCCTCCTTGGTTCATCATTTCTTTCACTTTGAGTCGGAGACATGTTCTCATCCTCATCATCCACAATTCTTTCTCTTGATGTACTGGCATGACCCGTTCTTGGTTTGGAGGCATATGGATGATGACGTCCAGTTACTTTCTCTTTATGGACCAGAGGTGAAGACGCATAAAGTTCATCCCCTGCCATGCAAATCATCAGTTAACACATCAAAACATTAATGAAGACTGGTCATCCTCACAATCTTCAATTGGCTCCTGAGATCGGACTGACTTGCCTTTAGGTGCCATATCTAACCCATGAAACAAACATATCAAATTGTGAATAAGTTTCTACTCCAAAATTCAAATGACTTACTTTGATGAAGCGTCAATCCTGGATTTCCCTCCGACAGACCGCTCCAAGTTACATTTTCCAAAGGTCTTTTTCGTCGCCCCCCATCAAGCTGCCTTTCATTGCCCACATGAACCTGAGATCCTGATGGAATATTGAGGGTTGCCTGTTTACTTCGTCCAAAGGAATCCTGGGATGTGACTGGATTCCGACCGGGGTTAAGGAGGAACTCACGTGGAAATTTTGATTGGGGATTAGCGTTTGATGAGATTTGAGGTGTGCCTTCCGGCCCCTCAGACACATGCATTTGTGTATTAGTGGGATTCGGGGGAATTGGAGTGACAGAAATATTTGGGATCGCCCAAGTGCTGGAAGTTGGAGCCTTTGGATTTCCCACATCAATGTTAAGACCTGATACATTCATTGAGGATGCGATAGGGGTTGTGAGAGGAATGTTGGGACTCAATGGTGATTGTGTTTGAACATATTCTATGCTAGATTCACTATCTGAGTCATGAACAGAACCTGAACGGGATTGATGTGACTTGGAAGATGACATAAGGGCCGAAAAAGTACAGTAATATTTTTAACTTGATAAAACAGTTCAGTATTGTGATAAAATAGAGGGATATGAGATGAGATTTTTTCAAATTTAGAATAGAGAAATTCTATGAATAGTTGGAACCAAGTGTTGTGTGGAAGTCGGATAAGACTCTTTTGAGAAGAATCCTCCCTGCCTCCTCTTGAGCTCCTCCGCTTTTGTCGGAAACCACCCTGCAGGGCCTACCAGCATATAATGTGATATTTCCTTGATCTGAAAGGGGACCCATAATCCATAAGTAATCATATTTGGTAACATTTCCGCCTCCCCATTGTCACATTTTGTGAATTATCCAAACTGCCAATATATGCATTGAAATTCCACAACATTGTACATCTGTAAAGGGGTATATTCATGAAGGATTTACCCACAAAAGAGACATCACCTTTTCAAGAAAGGCAAGACAATCCAAATCACATTCCAACTGATTCAAAGCCCGCCGCACTCAAACCAAATACCAAGACTTTAGCTGCACTCCAACCCCTTATGTAATAGAGTTATATAGTTATGTCTGTAATAAGGTTTAAACCATGTACGATGGCATGCCAGCGTACATGGATTAAATGTTAATCCCCTCAATTCAATGGTAACACTTCACTAATGGAACCCCCTAAATGGTCAAACCCGCACTATCACAATGTGTAAATAAACTAGAATATGTATGAGCATTGAGCAGCATGGCATTTTACCCAATTAAACGCCTAACAAATTCTGCCATCCAGATGAGACATGTTACACTTTATCCACTGCAGCTCATGCACCATTACAAATGGGATAAAATCCTCAGCTGGCTCAAATCATCTCCCCCTTCATAAATAATCACTGAATTTTATTTCCAATTAATAACACTCCTAAACACTTTCACATCAACCATACATATTTATACACAAACCAACCGTACTCCCAATTCCTGCAACAATGACAACCCGGCCCTATTACTCAATGCGTATATGCATGTGTCAACACTGCTCAACTCAAACACACTCTTCCCCTGAGGGTGATAGGCAAGGAGTTGCCTTCACACCTTTCCAATATAAACAGCACATTAAAAAGCTCAAATCAACCATTGCACCCAAATCTCTTCCAAACATCCCTACTTCTGCATCAGGATCTGGGTGCCCACAAATTCTATTGGATCAAATCTTCCCAGCTGATTATTCACGTTTGACCCAAACCACTTTCCCAACTCCAGCGGGTATCAATTCAACTGCACAGAAACCATATAGTGGCAGTCAAACCCTTCCCCCACAAGACCTAGGAATGATAATATCTGCCATTCTATCATTAAGGTATAATTTACCCCGCAGGGCTTCACGCATACTCAACCCCGCCCTGAACCTGCTGATCAAGTCCAGTATCTCAAGCTCAGCTGGTCCCCCCCTCCTGCATTCCATATACCTCAAGATCTGAGTACCATATTTGAACATCTCCAATTGGAGCCAGTGATTCAAAACTATATATGTTGTCCTCAATGTTTCTCTCTTAATGGCCTTACTGAATCAGTCACAACTGACCAACCCCACTGTCAACGCCATAATGACCCAAATAATCATGATCCCCCTTGCACACAATCATTAGGCAAATTCATCTATTCATCTGAACGCCAAACCCAAAACACAACCCACATGAAGCAAAAATTTATACCAAAAAAACATTTCATTTATCAACCATTCAAAAATTGGCTTGCCAGATTCCTCCAGCGGGCTGGAATTATGGAAATTCTGCATCAACATCAACAATCCCAAACCCCTGAAGGTACCCCCAAGTGTGACGTCTGGGATGGATTGGTCTGGAGACGCTTCACTGGCACTAGAAATATCCATGACCCCCCATTCATGTCCATTCCTGGTGGATTGGCCTTCTCCATATATGTGGACTGGTTTAATGCACATGGAAAGTCAACCCGGTTGGCTAGCATTGGACCTATCATTCTTATTTGTCATAATCTCCCCCCAAGTGAAAGATTGAAGCCCGAGAATGTCTATGTTGCAGGAATCATCCCTGGTCCGAAGGAGCCAACTGCGCTTCAATTGAATTATCTATTAATGCCACTCATCAACGAGCTCAAAGAGCTATGGCAAGGTTACCATTTTGCACCCACCTCAACAGGTCCATCAGGATCCTTTATCCGTGTTGCCATCCTCACAGCCATTGTGGATGTGGTTGCCATGCGCAAGCTTACTGGATTTATTTCCCATTCAGGAAACCACTTTTGTAATTTTTGCACCATTCACAAAGCTCAAATTGAAGAAATTGGTCCTCAATTTCACTACACGCGCTCATACCAAAGTCATAAATCAACCATTGCCAAATGGCTTTGGGCAACCCCACAACAAAGACAAGCAATTTTCTCTGAGTATGGAGTGCGATATTCAATTTTGGAAGACCTTCCGTATTGGGATGCAACCAGAATGGTTAATCTTGACATAATGCATAATTTAATACTTGGTATTTGAAGGATCATGCAACTTTCAAATTGTGCATTCCAGAGTCCAAATCAAAAATTTACTTCAGGTCCCGCAGGAAATCCAATGACACCAACAGTTCAGACTCAGATTCCAAGACCTCCAACAGCTCTCTTGATAAAACCACATTGAGAGAGGCCCGCTCCCTGAGAAGATACGCAGCAAAAATAATAAATGAGCCACTACCCATGTGAGCCTTTGAGATATGACCACATATCCAACAAGGTCACAAAAAAGATTAATAATAATTATACCTTTAATATGATTATTGTGAGGCTTTGAGATATGACCACATATCCAATAATGTCACAAAAAGGATTAATAATAATTATACCTTTAATATAATTATATTAAAATTAATTAGAATAATTATACACTAAAAATAATTACTCAAATATACAAAAAATACCATAAATTGGTACTAAAATTGGTTTAACTTAAAAACAAATGAATGAACATGTGAAATAAATTATACCATTGGATTCCCCATGGAAAAATACACATATACCACTTTTATGGCATATCTGTAAAGTCAATATTTAAGGAATTATAAGGTATAATACCTTATAAAAACCATAAAACCTTATTTATCTCAGAAACTAATGAAACAACATGTGAAATAAATTGTACCAGTGGATTCACCACAAAAATCCACATATAAAACAATTAATAAGCTAATTCCCAAAATCAATACTTAAGGAATTATCCTGGTTATATATGCACTTTTTTGGTCAACGCATATATTCAGTGATCATAGCTAATATCTTCTAAAATATACATGATAGAATGATGAACCAAAAATAAAGTTACCACGTAATTACTGTAAGAACACAGATATGAACTTTATTTTACAAGTTATAAACAAGGTTAAAACCTATGAGGAAATATTGATAAAAATCAACAGAGCTGTTGACCACTTTGTTGTGAAAGTGCTCCAAACTTAAAAAAAAATACACAGTTGGATTCTACTAGTTCATTCGTGAAGAATGATGTAATTTTTATTATTAAATTCAGGGTATAACCCCCTGAAATCAAGGTTTGAAGTTTAAAATATTGAATTTCGACAGAAAAGATGAGTTACAAGAAAAATCATCAAAATTAGAGTTTTGATGATGTAATGAAAAGCTCTTGGCAGCATAATAAGGTTATGTCAGGCTATCAGAATTCACTCTCTGAATTGCTGTAGCGTGAAAACCTTAAAAGTTATTGAGGATCAAAGTTTGAGCTTAAATTGAGCTGTTATGATCACATACTGTAACCTTAAATTAAGTTTAACAGTCTTAAGAGTGATAAAATTGGTGAATACTATTAGTTTATGATTAAAACTAATAAAATCCACGAAATTTGGGGTTCTGCCAAGCCTCTGATGTCATCAAACTTAGAGTTACAGTGATAACTCTAAATAATGATGTAATAATGATGCAATATGGTTTGATCATGATGTAATAACCCTCAAACCTTAAAATATTGATCAATTCCAGTGGATATGATCAGTACACGTCTACTAGAAGCCTGTTGGACTCTAGGAGGGAGGTATTTACTATAAATAGAGCTCTTTTTACTCTGTTTTCCCCTCAGACGCATCAAAAACATTAAATCAATTAAATCAAAGGTAATTTTCTTTATTCTTTATATATAAAACTGTTATATTATTAGAGACCAAAGACCACCTTGCTATAATCATCTCTTTTGACGTGGTTAAATCATTTATTTAATTGTTTTTGTTAAAAATCTCTCTAAAAACTCATTTCCACGTAAAAATCCAGAATAATTTGTAATTTTCTTTATTTTTATTGTAAATACAATTTGAAAAGGTTGTATTTATATTTTTTGGCGTAAAATACTTCAAAATTATTATATTAAGTGTTAAAAGTAGGTTATTTTCTCTTATTATAATAATTTCTCTATTATTACTCTTTTAATAATTCTTTAATTAATATAAATAGTATTTATATTAATTCATAACTTTAATATTGGTAATATTATTGTTATTAATTGTTTTTTATTAATAAAAAACAATTTTTTACGCCTTTATTATTTGTTGGTAACAATAATAAAGAGCTTTTTAATATATTAATTATTTTATATTAATATATTTATTTATTATATTATATTTTCATAATATAAATTATATTATTATATTTATTTAATAATATAATTATTTTACGCCATAATAATAATAATTATTCATTATTATTATATTTTTAATCTTATTTATTCAATTTATAAGGACATTCAGAGTACAATAAGTAATAAATTAGTAATTTTTACTTATTGTTTCATAGTCAAACCTTACATTTGGGGGCCTGGCCGTGATATTTACTTAAAAGACCTTTAAAAAGATTCTATTTGGGTTTATCCATAATAAATTATATTTATAATCATAAAATTATATAATAATTTTATATTTTATTGATTTTAAAAGCTATTGAGGCATTTGGAAAGCAATTGTACTGTCTTACACGTGGTTTTTCACATCCTTAGACTTTCAAGAACTTTCTTTGAGTGACTCTAGTGATTAAAAAAGATAATTTATAAATTAAAAATAATTTTTATTATAATTTAATTTTATAAGAATCATATTTATTTTTTATTTTATTCTTTAAAAATAAAAACATACATAAAAAATATTAAAAAATATTAAAAACCAATAAAAAAAGTTATTTTTATTCATTTTTATTCATTTCTTTATTTATTTCATTTTTTAAGATATAAAAGCAATTTCTACGTGGAAAATTGCCATATCTTGCCAAAAATAACACTTATCATAAAAAGACTTATATTTATTTGTCTTTTTTAGTGTTTGAAGATAACCCAACAGAAGACAACCAAGCTACTGTTGAGAGATTGGTGGAAGAAACTTGTCAAAGTTCTCCTACACCAGTTATCACCAAAAGAAAGAAAGCTAAGAAATTAGACTTTCCAGGGCCCACCATTCAAGACTCTGAAGGTGAGCACCTCTTTTTAAATTGCCATAAAAGAATTTTATTCTAAAATACTTTTATTTTTTCTTATTCTTTAATTATGACTACCAGAAGAGGTTCCCAATACTCCATCCAATCAGATGGAGCTGGACTCAGAAGTAGAATTGATCCCTCAAAAGGGAAAAGAAAGGGCAATATCCCCAGTGGAACAGAATCCACACAAGGAAGTGCCTTATCCCAAAGGCAAGTCCCAGAAATGCCCATG
Source organism: Austropuccinia psidii (assembly GCA_023105745.1). Classification (NCBI taxonomy): domain Eukaryota; kingdom Fungi; phylum Basidiomycota; class Pucciniomycetes; order Pucciniales; family Sphaerophragmiaceae; genus Austropuccinia; species Austropuccinia psidii. The sequence goes on along the minus strand of JALGQZ010000002.1, from coordinate 11,103,020 downwards.
ATATCTGAGCCTGAATTGGAACTAAGTATGAGTAACTCAAACAGGTACAAATCACATTCAGAGGGCTCAGATAGACATCTACATGAGCCAGTACAAGCAGTATTACACAGTATACAAGGACAAAGACTGGGAAATGCTGCCTCAAATACACCAAGGAGTGATGAACTCCTGGCACATCCTGAAAAAGTTCCTCAAAGAGGAGGAGATAGTGAAATACTCCAATGGATGGAATCCACTGTCATCCAAACCTCAAATCAAAAAAATCAAGGATTATCATGCCAAAAAGAGAGAGGCAACCAAGGAAGAAGCCCCAGTAGCTTCTACCAGCAAGCCTCAAGCCAACCCACTTCCCCAAGAAGGGAAGAAGAACAAGAAAAAGCATTGGAGGAAACCATATTCCCCAAGCTACAGAATCCCAAGAATCCAAAAGGATGCCATGGACAATGTCTTCAACATGGCCAGAACCTTGATGGAATTCAAGGACAAGGAAGAGCAAAGAATGAGACAACCTCATTTCCCAAAGAAATAACCTTGTCCAAAGATGTTGTAAATACTTTAACAGAAATTAAAAATAGTATATTACCTCTAAAAGAAATTAAAGACAGTTTATTATCACTACAAGAAATAAATAACAATTTATCTTCTTTAACAAAAATTGTTGTACAAAACAAGAAAGAAATTGACAACATTAAGTTTATTGTTGAAAATAATAAACCAAAAAATTTAATTGACAATACTCAAAAATTAATACAAGGACAACAAGAATTGTATAAATACATAAAAGATATCAAAGATAAGACTTTGACAATCAATTATGATGTGAGTATTGACAATCTTACAGAAAAATTAAATAAATTAAGTATTTCTGTAGAAAAATTTGAAGAAAAGACTTCATCACACCAAAAATTACTTTTGGACCATGTAGAAAAAAGTGATGAAGCAAGAATGCATCTGAAAGATGATATTCAAAGTGAAATAAGGCTTATTACTGAAAAAATGGATAAAATTAATGAGGCTAATTTAAATATGCCAAAGTTATCAACACCATTTTCTCATATAAGAAGCCCTGTTAAAACAAAAGAGGAATTGTCACATCCTTTCATAACAGACTTGAGTCACCAAGACAATAACCAAGTCTTAATGAAAGAAGCACCTCAATTGAAAGAATGGCCAACATTCACAGGAGAAGGTGAATATGACCACATGTCATTTATTAAAATAATTGACATGTTACAAGAAGACTATGCCATACCAGATGAATTAATCACTGCAAGATTACATTCATTATTTGAGAAATCTGCAAAAAGATGGTATTATGGCATAAGACAGACAAATGGTAAAAATACCTGGTCTTGGTGGAAACAAGAAATAATCACCAAGTGGGCAAATGATGCCTGGAGGTATAAGATAGAAAATGCATTTGAAAACTCTTTCTTTGACCCAGAGAAAGATAAACCTTTAACTTGGTTCTTAAAACAAGTTGAAAGGCTTAATGCACTGTACCCAGAAATGTCACAGAAGATGGTGCATATGAAAATACTTAAAAAATGTGGAGGGGAACTAGAACATGCCCTAAGAAGCAGGTGTATAGAACCATGCTCCACAGAAGAGTATATAAATGCACTAGAAGATATAGTGACAAGGACAAAAATTGGCAGGACTTGGAAAAAATTGGACATTAAAAGCCCAAATAAACCATTTATCAAGAAAGATAAATCAAAAGAATCCTTTAAACCCAATACATCCAACAATAATGAGCAAAGAAAATGCCATAAATGTGGAGGTATTGGACACTTAGCCAATAATTGCCTTAAAAAAGCAAAGATCAATGAAATTGTGGGAACAGAAAACCACAATGACAAAGAAGAGGAATCTGACTCTGAAAAAGAGACAGAAGAGTCAGAGAGCTCTGAAAATGATGAAATCAATATAATTAATGCACAAATTAATAATATTGATATAATTTATGAAGTACTGGATGTTAACTCAAACTTGCCACAAGTTGGAACATCTGACACAAATCTGACAAACATACAAGATGCCAAAATGTATAGAACCAAACCTGCAAGAGGAATGGGATATACAGCTGGAAAATCAAGTATTAGTATTGTTATGGTTGATAACCAAGAAGGAAAGGTTAACTTGGATACAGGAGCATATTGCACTTGTGTTGGCAAAAGTTATTTAAAAACCATTGTCCCAGACTGGCGAGAAAAACTTATGCCAATACAAGGTGTCAAATTTAGTAGTGCAAGTGAGAGCATGAAGCCCCTTGGAATAATTGATTTAACACTAATCTTTCCTCATCCCTCACAATGTGTCAGAATTAAAGTAGAGTTTGTAGTAATGGACAACTGTACTAGTAATCATTTCATACTTGGGAATGACTACTTATCAATCTATGGTATAGATATCTCCAACCAAAAGGATAGATATTTTACCATAGGAGATAATAAAAGACAAAAGTCTGGATTCTTAAATAACAAAAAACAAATCACAGTTATTAAGAATGAAGAAAAAATTCCAGAAAAAGAACTTTTTATATCTGAACAACTCAAAGAGGCAGAATTCAATCAAGAATTAACAGAAAAAATGAAAGAAAAATTGATTGACCTCTTATTTAAGTATAAAAATGCCTTTGCAACTGACAAAGAACCACTAGGTGCCATAATTGGACATGAAGTGGATATAATTCTTAATGTAGAAAAACCTTACCCACCTTTATTAAGAAGACCTGCTTATCCAGCCAGCCCAAGAGCTAGAGAAGCCTTAGAGGTGCACATTAAAGAATTAATGGACCTTGGAGTATTAAGAAAGGTAGGACATAATGAGCAAGTAGAAGTTACTACACCTGTCATTATAACTTGGCATAATGGAAAATCAAGGATGGTAGGAGACTTCAGAGCACTGAATACCTATACCATTCCAGACAGATATCCAATACCCAGAATCCATGAGACATTGACCCAATTGTCACAAGCTAAGTTCATCACAGCTATGGATGCTCTTAAGGGTTTTCATCAAAATGTCTTAACAGACAATGCCAAGAAACTACTAAGAATAATAGTCCATTGTGGAATTTTTGAATACTTAAGAATGCCATTTGGGATAAAAAATGCACCTTCCCATTATCAAAGAATGATGAATACCATATTTCCTGAAGAATTATCAGAAGGATGGTTAATAATCTACATTGATGATATCATAGTTTGCGCAGAAACTTGGGAAAATCACCTGACAAGACTAGAAAGGGTACTACAGAAAATAGTCCAAGTAAATATGAAAATTTCATTGAAAAAATGTCATTTTGCATATAGCGAATTAAAAGCCCTAGGACATGTAGTATCTGGCCTTAGTCTAGGCATAGACAAAAATAAAGTAGCAGCAGTACTACTTAAACCAATGCCTCAAACCAAAAAAGAAATGCAATCATTTCTAGGATTTGCTGGTTACAATAGACAGCATATAAAGGACTTTGCAAAGATTGCTAAATCCTTGTATAAGCTATGTGACCAACAAACAGTCTATGAGATGACAGAAGAAAGAGTCAAAGCATATGAAGAATTGAAAAATTCCTTAACAAATGCCCCATTTCTTCTAATGCCAGATTGGAAACTACCTTTCAAATTGTACATTGATGCTTGTGGAGAAGGACTAGGTGCTGCACTTCACCAAACACAAATTATCAATGATAAACCAGTGGAAGGACCAATTTGTTTCATTTCAAGGCAGATAAAGCCAACAGAAGCAAGGTATGGAGCAAGCCAAATGGAATGCTTATGCCTAGTGTGGGCTTTAGAAAAGCTGCATTATTATTTGGATGGCACAGTATTTGATGTAATCACAGACTGTAATGCTGTGAAATCACTATTAAATATGAGGACTCCAAATAGACATATACTGAGATGGCAAATTTCTATCCAAGAATATAGAGGAAATATGACTATTGTTCATAAATATGGAAATATTCATAAAAATGCAGATGGTCTTAGCAGATGGGCTCTAGCAAATACCCCTGACAATCCAGCATGGGTACCACAAGAAGAGCACCATATAGAAGGAATATGTGTTACAGACATTGGCACAGAATTCTTTAACCAAGTTAAAGAAAGCTATAAGACAGACAAAAATTGCCATATCTTAAGCCAACTTCTAATGAAAGACTGCAAAGATCCATCACTTTCATCAAAACTAGATGAAATATGGAAAAAGGCATATGATGAAGGAAGATTTCACCTCCTTGATGGAATCCTTTACCATAGAACAAAACACACATGTGTTATGGCCTTAACAGATAGAACACTAATAAACACTATTTTACATGAGTGTCATGATAGTGTTGCATCTGGACATCTCTCAGAAGATAGGACACTAGAGAGGGTGAAAACCTGCTCTTGGTGGCCAAATTGGAAGAAAGATGTTGCAGAATACTGCCAAACCTGTGACAGATGTCAAAAAGCCAACAGAGCCACAGGAAAGAAATTTGGAATGATGATCCAAATCCAAGAACCAAAATCCCCATGGGAAATAGTTCATATGGATTGGGTAACAGCCTTACCTCCAGGAGGAGACAGGAGTTATAATGCATGTCTAGTGTTAGTTGACAGGTACAGTAAAACTCCCATGTTCTTACCATGTCATAAAGATGACACAGCTATGGATACAGCCATAATGATATGGAATAAAGTCATTAGCCACACAGGCTTATTCCAAAATATTATAAGTGACAGAGACCCAAAGTTCACTTCAGCATTATGGACAAACCTCCATAACTTGTTTGGGACAAAGTTATCATTCTCAACAGCTTATCATCCTCAAACTGATGGTTTAGCAGAAAGAATGATACAGACCCTAGAAGATATGATCAGAAGATTCTGTACTTATGGGCTAGAATTCAAAGATTCTGATGGTTTTACCCATGATTGGTGTACACTAATACCAGCACTTGAACTGGCATATAAGACATCAATCCATTCTTCTACTGGCAAAACACCAGCAATGCTAGAGAAAGGTTGGAATCCAAGACTTCCTTATGATACCCTCAAAAAGGACTTAGTGGATATACATCCAACTGCAAGCAGTTTCAAGATAATGCTTGACAAAGCAAGACACCATGCAAACAGATGCATGCAAGATTCTTTTAAATATGCAAAAGAAAGATGGGATAAAAGTCATAAACCACCTGACTTCAAAATAGGGGACTTGGTTTTAGTATCAACCCTTAATTTCAATAACATAAAAGGCCCAAAGAAATTGAAAGATTCCTTTGCAGGACCATTTATGATAAAAGCACTTCATGGACCCAATGCTGTGCAATTAGAACTCACAGGTGAACTAATGAACAAACACCCAACTTTCCCTGTAAGTCTGATAAAACCTTACAGTTCAAGTGACAAGGAGTTATTTCCACTAAGAAATAAACCCCCACTTGAAATTCCCCCCTTGGAAGAAGGAGAGGAAAAGAAAATAGTAAAAGTCCTTAAAGAAAGAAGGACAAGAAACAAAAAAGAAAGGGAATACCTTGTGAGGTATAGAAATTCAACTCAAGAAGATGAATGGCTACTTGAGAAAGATATAACAAATGCTGATAAACTACTAAGAAGGTTCAGACATGAAAGAAAACCTGAAAAATAAAAAGTTAAGCATTATTGAGCTTCAAGACTAACAAAGTCTATTGAAGAGGTAGGACAGTGGATGATACCCTAATCACATATATCAGATTGTGGTACAATCTTTTTTTTGGTGGTAGGGAATGTGAGCCTTTGAGATATGACCACATATCCAATAAGGTCACAAAAAGGATTAATAATAATTATACCTTTAATATAATTATATTAAAATTAATTAGAATAATTATACACTAAAAATAATTACTCAAATATACAAAAAATACCATAAATTGGTACTAAAATTGGTTTAACTTAAAAACCAATGAATGAACATGTGAAATAAATTATACCATTGGTTTCCCCATGGAAAAATACACATATACCACTTTTATGGCATATCTGTAAAGTCAATATTTAAGGAATTATAAGGTATAATACCTTATAAAAACCATAAAACCTTATTTATCTCAGAAACTAATGAAACAACATGTGAAATAAATTGTACCAGTGGATTCCCCACAAAAGGCCACATATAAAACAATTAATAAGCTAATTCCCAAAATCAATACTTAAGGAATTATCCTGAATATATGCACTTTTTTGGTCAACGCATATATTCAGTGATCATAGCTAATATCTTCTAAAATATACATGATAGAATGATGAACCAAAAATAAAGTTACCACGTAATTACTGTAAGAACACAGATATGAACTTTATTTTACAAGTTATAAACAAGGTTAAAACCTATGATGAAATATTGATAAAAATCAACAGAGCTGTTGACCACTTTGTTGTGAAAGTGCTCCAAACTTAAAAAAAAATACACAGTTGGATTCTACTAGTTCATTCGTGAAGAATGATGTAATTTTTATTATTAAATTCAGGGTATAACCCCCTGAAATCAAGGTTTGAAGTTTAAAATATTGAATTTCGACAGAAAAGATGAGTTACAAGAAAAATCATCAAAATTAGAGTTTTGATGATGTAATGAAAAGCTCTTGGCAGAATAATAAGGTTATTTCAGGCTATCAGAATTCACTCTCTGAATTGCTGTAGCGTGAAAACCTTAAAAGTTATTGAGGATCAAAGTTTGAGCTTAAATTGAGCTGTTATGATCACATACTGTAACCTTAAATTAAGTTTAACAGTCTTAAGAGTGATAAAATTGGTGAATACTATTAGTTTATGATTAAAACTAATAAAATCCACGAAATTTGGGGTTCTGCCAAGCCTCTGATGTCATCACACTTAGAGTTATAGTGATAACTCTAAATAATGGTGTAATAATGATGTAATATGGTTTGATCATGATGTAATCACCCTCAAACCTTAAAATATTGATCAATTCCAGTGGATATGATCAGTACACGTCTACTAGAAGCCTGTTGGACTCTAGGAGGGAGGTATTTACTATAAATAGAGCTCTTTTTACTCTGTTTTCCCCTCAGACGCATCAAAAACATTAAATCAATTAAATCAAAGGTAATTTCTTTATTCTTTATATATAAAACTGTTATATTATTAAAGACCAAAGACCACCTTGCTATAATCATCTATTTTGACGTGATTAAATCATTTATTTAATTGTTTTTGTTAAAAATCTCTCTAATAACTCATTTCCACGTATAAATCCAGAATAATTTGTAATTTTCTTTATTTTTATTGTAAATACAATTTGAAAAAGTTGTATTTATATTTTTGGGCGTAAAATACTTCAAAATTATTATATTAAGTGTTAAAAGTAGGTTATTTTCTCTTATTATAATAATTTCTCTATTATTACTCTATTAATAATTCTTTAATTAATATAAATAGTATTTATATTAATTAATAACTTTAATATTAGTAATATTATTGTTATTAATTGTTTTTTATTAATAAAAAACAATTTTTTACGCCTTTATTATTTGTTGGTAACAATAATAAAGAGCTTTATAATATATTAATTATTTTATATTAATATATTATTTATAATATTATAATTTCATATAATATTAATTATATTATTATATTTATTTAATAATATAATATTTTTACGCCATAATAATAATATTTCTTTATTATTATTATTTTAATCTCATTTATTTCAATTATAAGGACATTCAGAGTACAATAAGTAATAAATTAGTAATTTTTACTTATTGTTTCATAGTCAAACCTTACAACCCACTACTTCCACCTGAAAAAACTACTTCCCAATGCCCACCCCTAACACAGAACATCCATCTAGTGGTTCTGCAGAGATTCCTTCATTTGATGCCGATTACATCCCCACTTCTGAAATAACCTCTGAATTGGATATCACTGCACTGAGTGATCACCAGATCAAGGGTGAGGCTCTGGAGCATCTCTGTCAAATCATACCTGAGACAACAATTCCCTCATCATGGACAAGAGTACCTCGCAACATGGGTTCCCCCTCTCATGGTAGCTTAAAAGTTGCTGAATGGGCTCTCTTATATAAGGTCTATATTCCATTTCTAATGCTCAGTCAACAGATGTCATTAGATACACACCAATCTGCCAACACTCAAAGAAAAATGGGTCAGTCAGAAGAACTTGCAAATGAACTAGCCAAGAATACATTCCATTTGATTAGTGCTATCAACATTGCCACAAGCTGGACTGTTTCAATAGATGATGCGACTGCATTTGCTGAACATTGGAAAAAATTCCGCCTTTCCAATCAACTCCTGTTCCCAAAACAGAAAAGTAAACCAAATCATCATTTTGCTGATCATATCCCGGAACTCTTCCAACGTTGGGGCCCAGCACAAGCCTCAGCCACATGGGGTTATGAGCGCTTGATTGGAGTATTTGCAAAGATGCCAACAACTAACAAGATATGTACGTCAATTAATAAGATCAATATATTCACATTGATTAAACACCTGAACTGAATAAGACTAATGTTTTGCAACTCTGAATAGATGATATAGATAAAACCTTACTTCAACATATCTGTCAATGTTCCAACCTTTTCGTTCTCCTGAAATCCCCATCCGTGCCAGGTGAAATAAAACAGCTTTTCGAATCACAGCCACCTGCCGTGTTCAATCACCATAAATATAACAAGCCATCCCGCCATGACCAACAAAATTATGATTGCCTGGTTGAGTAATTACAGACTTTTTCATTCAACAAGGGAAATGGTTGATTAGATCAGCTTAGACAATACCGTGCAATCCACAAGTCATCCCACTTCAAGGATTTTCTCACCTTGGTATTTTCCAGTTTCAAACATTAATATGGGGAACAATATATTTTCAACTGAATCCGAAAATGTCAGCAACAGTGTGATATGTTTTCAAAGGGGCAACTCACGACAATTTGGTATTATTGATAGCATTTTCAAAGTCTCTGAGCCATCTAGCATACTGAACAATAACTTTCTGATTTTAAAAACTTTGAAGATTGATGTGAATTTCCTACAAGATTGGCCGTATCTCAATATTTATAAAGCTGTTGGTTTTGATGATGGACACTTGATTATATCAGAAGAAGAAATAGAAGGTAACTGTGGATTGTATGATAACAAATCTCTGTCATGTGGACTGCTTGTAATGATAAAGCCGTTATTTCATGATATTTAGTCTACAAAAATGCAAATCTCTCAGATTCATTAGCAATTTTTCTAGTGAAATAACTGCCTCAAAATTTAGTGACAGAGACATGCCATTGTGACAAGCAAAGCCCATTATTTCACATTGCCACAAAGAACTTACTATTTTGACATTGGGTACAGTGTGAATAAGCCAAGTCCAATGATCAAATGACCCACACACTCACCTTTCACAGCATCCAAAATTTCTAACTGCGCCATCATCATGTTGGAAGCGGAATCGGCTTTTGCATACCCACACCCGCATGTGCACCCGCACGCGCCAATGCACACGCCCACGCACCCGCACACGCCAATGCACGCGCCCACCCACCTGCACACGCCAATGCACACGCAAACCCACCCGCACACGCCAATGCACACGCAAACGCACCCGCCCCCGCGCATGCACACGCACACTTCATGGATGACCTGGTGAAGTCAAACCCCCCGCCTACATCAAGACTGGCTGAAGGACATCTTTGATGTGTGTGTGTGCAAACAGGCGGGTCTGGTGTAATTTTTACCAATCATCGGACAGTTGTGGGATGATCAGGTGGTGAGGAATCTGAGTTGAAGGCACAGGGGAACCAATATTATTGGATGTCACAGGATTTGGTGTAAGACCAGAGTGTGACGTGTGCTTGACGTTCGCTTGATTTTTGCTTGATGTGAGCTCGACTTTTATCCTGCTTGACGTTTGCTTGACGTGAAGTCAATCGCCGACGATTGACACAAGATTTGCCCCGGTGAGTTGGAAGCAGGCATGCCACAGGACACTGCTGATAAAAACTTGTGCAAACACACACAAGATGCACAAACATTCCTGGTTACACCAACCAAAGGAATGGCATATATACATGGAACAGCTACAAAAATGACTGTTTGTATTGACAATGCTCAGCACCCACTTATCATTGAGAGTGGAGCACACTGCTCCATAGTGGCCAGAGATTATCTGGATAACCACTTCCCAAACTGGGAAAAACAGCTCTTTCCCACTAAGGAAAAGAACTTTAAACGTTCATCAGGGAAGATGACTTCCATTGGGACAATTATCAAAGAGATAATTATACCCCACAGGAAGGGAAATATCAGACTCAACCCAGAGTTTTTAGTGCTTGATAATGCCCCATCCAAGGGTTTTTACTGGGAGCAGATTACCAGAGGATGTATGGAATAGACATTTAAAACAGTAAATATAGGCACATCACCATTGGTACTAACAAGGAAATGAAATTTTCACTTGATATATACCAGATATCTTCTCAAGACCCACTAGAAAAATTTCTGAAGGAATTCAGAGAGGGACAGTTTAGCACTACCCTCACCAGTAAACAAAAACTAAGTTTGCTGAAGATGCTGAGAAAGAACAGACCAGCATTTGCCATTGGTGAATAACCATTAGGCAAGATCAAAGGCCATGATATAGAACTATATCTGGATGTGGAAAGGCCTTATCCACCCATGCTGAGGAGACCTCCTTATCCAGAAAGCGTGGAAACCAGGAAAGAAATTGAGAAACATATTAATGAACTCCTGGATATGGATGTCATCAGGAAGATTGGACATAATGAAATAGTGGAAATAACCACCCCTATCCTAATCACCTGGCATGATGGCAAGTCTAGACTGTGTGGAGATTTCAGAGCTCTGAATAACTACACAAAATCAGACAGGTACCCTATACCCAGGATATCTCATGCCTCAGATAAACTGGCTAAAGCCAAATACATAACCAAAATAAATTGTATGAAAGGCTTCCACCAAAATGGAGTTAAACCAAACTCCATGAAATTACTCAGAATAATATGCCATATGGGCATATATGAGTACACCAGAATGCCATTTGGCATCAAAAATGCACCAGCCCACTTCCAAAGGATGATGGACACAATACTTCAAGATGAAATATGGGAAGGCTGGATGGTAGTATATATTGATGATATCATTATATACTCAGAGACATGGGAAGACAATGTGCAATACATAGACAGACTGCTAAGTAAATGCACACCCATAAATCTGAAAATTTCACTTAAAAAGTGCAATTTTGGCCAACAAGAGTTACTGGCTCTAGGACATAAAGTCTCAGGTCTTAGTCTGGCAATTGACCAGAATAAAGTAGCAGCAGTACTGCAAAAACCAGTACCAAAAAGTATAAAAGAGATGCAATCCTTTTTTGGGTTTGCTAGCTACTATAGAAACCAAATAAAAAGCTTTGCACACATAACCACTAGTTTATACAAGTTATGTTCAAAAGATGTAGTTTTTGAAATAACCAAAGAAAGGAAGGATGCTTATGAGAGGATCAAATATGAACTCACTAATGCACCTGTGCTCATCTTACCTGACTTTGAACTACCATTCAAGTTATATATAGATGCAGCATGCAGTCAAGGCCTAGGAGCAGCCCTTCACCAAAGACAAATTGTGGATGGTGAACCAAGAGAAGGAGTAATTTGCTACATCTCAAGGCAGCTGAAAGATTCAGAAGCCAGGTATGGGGCCACCCAGACTGAATGTCTATGTCTAGTCTGGGCTCTAGAAAAACTACACTATTATCTGGAGGGTGCAGTCTTTGAAGTCTACACAGACTGCACAGCCTTGAAGTATTTACTGAACATGAAGACTACAAATAGACACATGCTGAGATGGCAAATAGCCATCCAAGAATATAGAGGGAACATGACCATCATATACAAAGAAGGTAAAAGTAATACCAATGCAGATCGCCTTATCATATGGCCACTGGACAATGTCACAAGTAATCCAGCTTATGACCCTGAAGTTGCAGCCAAGATTCCTATCTTTTTCATTGAAATAGATCGGAAAAAGAACTTCAGAATTTCTGAATGGGCACCAGAGAGTGGTACCCCTGACAGTGGAAACACTGATTCAGAGGAGACAGAAACTCCAATATTGGGAATAAGTTCCTCTGAACTGCACAATGAACTTTTCAGTGCAGTACTGAAGTCTTATGCCAAACACAAACAGTGTGGCATACTACTGCAACTCCTTCAACAAAAATACAGGAGTCCAGAACTGGAAGCCCAGCTGGAAGAACCCTGGTTGAGGGCCTATAAGGATAACAAGTTTTTCCTTATAGATGGCCTGCTCTACCACAGAGAAAAGCATGCAAGTGCACTCACAGTGGTAGACAGAGACCACATTTCATTGATCCTGCAAGAATGCCATGACTGCCCCTATATGGGACACATGAGTGAGGACAGGACCAAAGAAAGGGTAGCAAGCACAGCTTGGTGGCCCAAGTGGGAAAAAGAGTTGAGTGAATACATCAACACTTGTGAAAGATGCCAAAAGGCAAATAGGAAACATGGGAAGAAGTATGGGTTACTTCAACACATAGAAGAGCCCAAGCACCCATGGGAAACCATCAACATGGACTGGGTTACAGGACTTATCCCAGGAGGCAAAGAAAACTACAATGCCTGTTTGATCATAGTTGATAGATTCAGCAAAAGCATGAGGTGTCTACCATGCCACAAAGAGGACACAGCCATGGATACTGCTCTGTTATTTTGGAATAACATAATATCTACCTTTTCAGTCCCTAAAATCATCACTAGTGATAGGGACCCAAAATTCACATCTGAATTTTGGACCAGCTTGTATGACATTCTTGGCACCAAGCTTGCTTTTTCCACAGCTTAACATCCCCAAACAGATGGCCTAGCTGAAAGGATGATCCAGACTAAGGAGGACATCCTTAGAAGGTTCTGTGCCTATGGCATGGACCATAAGGACCATGAAGGATATACCCATGACTGGGTTACCCTTCTACCAGCTGTCCAACTGGCTTATAATACAATTCAGCACTCTACAACAGGAAAAACACCTGCAGTGGTAGAGAAAGGGTGGAATCCCCTGTTGCCTGTGGATCACTTGAAGAAGAAACTTTTAACCATCCAACCCACAGCCAAAGACTTCCATGATATGTGGAAAAGGGCTTTTGACACAGCTGCCAAATGCATAGCTGAGGCAAAAGAATATAACAAGCAGAGGTGGGACAAGACACACATGGAACCTGACTTTAAGGAAGGGGACCAGGTGCTAGTGTCTACACTGAACTTTAACAATATTAAAGGACCCAAGAAGATGAGGGACTCATTTTTAGGGCCTTTCACTATCATTAAGCTGATAGGAAAGAATGCAGTGGAAGTCAAACTTACAGTGGAATTTTCCAGGAAGCACCCAGTCTTCCCAGTAAGTTTGGTCAAACCATACTTCCAAACAGAGGAGGGCAAATTCCCCTCCAGGAAGAAGAACCCCACACCACCTGATATAGTGGAAGTGGAGGACTCCCCAGGAGCTATGAGTAAAATCATCAGGGCCAGGAAGATCAGGCTTAATGGGAGGGATCAAAGACAATACTTGGTCAGATTCAAGCGCCAAACAGCTGATAAAGACAAATGGTTGGCAGAAGATGCCATACCAGATGGGAACCTTCATCTAAGGAGAGTCAGGGCCTCTAGGAGGGCTGAACAGTCTCATCAATGAAGAGCCTTTTTTGGAGGGAGGGTATGTCAACCTGTGACTCAAAACCAGAGCACAAGCATGACAGCCAAAATACCATATACCAATTGTATAGCCAAGATACCACCAAAAACATGGAACTGGGCCAAATCAGCTCAAAAATTATCATAAGAAAGAGGCAACTCACCTCTTCCTGAAAATATAAGTCCCATCACCATAGGACAAGAAATAACAAAGTTATTCCTGCTCAAAGGTATTGCTGAGCATAAACCTTAATTTTCACCTCCCATCTAAAATCTCGAAGGGGAGGCTTAACCCCAACAAATGGGTATTTAAAATGCAGCTCTAAGCCAGGGCTATCCAATGGTACCAGCAAAACTGAGCTAGCATCAATATTACTGGAGTTATGGTAAATTTCAGGCCAAATAAGGGTGAACAAAACATTCACCTCTCATCTAACTTCTACAGTTTTAGTGTGGGATACCTGAAGTGGGGTATTTTTGGAAAAGGCACAATTAGGGCTATCTGATGGTGTCATCCAATTCCCCATATCTCAACTACTGCAGACGTTATGGGGAAAACAAGCTCAATACAGCTTTTTGCCTAAAACACGCAAATGTACAAAAATCTTGTACATGGGATAGCTTTGCCATATTTGATGATACCCATATCAAATGAGGTACCATTGTGTAGAGCACATACAGGGCCACACACCGAACCAGTTTTGAGGTTGATATCTCAATAATTGACAAAGCTATGGCTGTTTTAAGGTCAAAATCCAACCTGCTGTCATATACAGCCTTACCATGGGATAATATCCCATAATCATGAATATGAGGTGTCAAATAGACAAAGAAGCATGTTTTGACTTCAATACCTCATATGTCAGTCAATACTGGGGTCCCATACAGTTTCTGTACAGCATTCTACGCGTCATACACGTCAGAATCGGCTGTGAGATCCCCAGATGAAAATTTTCACCCTGTATTGGTGAAAACTGCCCAGATGTGGTTTCAAAACCACATCTGATCCCAATACAGGTTATACAGGCTGTTTGCAAACCACAAGCCAGTACTAGAGAGTGAAAAATTCTTCACTTCCTCTACGTGGAAAGGTCTAGCACCCTTTCCACCCCATTTCAGGATAAAAAGGAGGCTTTTCACAGCCAGAATTGTCTCCTCATCCTGCTCTTGAATAACCTACATAGTAAACTGTCAAAAACAGTTTTACTCTTGGTTAATAATCAGGTATACTCTTAAATTAAAGTATTGTGGTCTTTATTATTGTAACCCAACAGGTAAAGCTGCACCCAGGGCTTTTAACAGTGCTCACCACCACTATATTCATTATAGTAAAGCCCTTTTTATTTTAAATTAAATCCATCTTTAACCTTTATAAATCATTTTTAAACTATTTTCCACATGTCACAGTCATAGCTTTAGTTGTAAATAGCTTTATTACCACTTCAACATAGACTCATCCTGACATTTCCAGAGCCCAGACTAGACATAGACATTCAGTCTGGGTGGCCCCATACCTGGCTTCTGAATCTTTCAGTTTCCTAGAGATGTAACATATTACTCCCTCTCTTGGTTCACCATCCATAATTTGTCTTTGGTGAAGGGCTGCTCCTAAGCCTTGGCTACATGCTGCATCTATATATAACTTTAATTGTAGTTCAAAGTCAGGCAAGATGAGCACAGGTGCATTTGTGAGTTCATGTTTGATCCTCTCATATGCATCCCTTCTTTCCTTGGTAATTTCAAAAACTACATCTATTTAACATAACCTATATAAACTACTAGTTATGTGAGCAAATTTCTTGATGTGGTTTCTCTTTTACTTAGCAGTCTGTCTATGTATTGCACATTGTCTTCCCATGTCTCTGAGTATATAATGATATCATCAATATATACTACCATCCAGCCTTCCCATATTTCATCTTGAAATATTGTGTCCATCATCCTTTGGAAGTGGGCTGGTGCATTTTTGATGCCAAATGGCATCCTGTTATACTCATATATGCCCATATGGCATATTATTCTGATTAATTTCATGGAGTTTTGTTTAACTCCATTTTGGTGGAAGCCTTTCATACAATCCATTTTGGTTATGTATTTGGCTTTTGCCAGTTTATCCAAGGCATGAGGTATCCTGGGTATAGGGTACCTGTCTGATTTTGTGTAGTTATTCAGAGCTCTGAAGTCTCCACACAGTCTAGACTTTCCATCATGCCAGGTGATTAGGAAAGGAGTGGTGATTTCCACTATTTAATTGTGTCCAATGTTTCTGAGGACATCCATGTCCAGGAGTTCATTGATATTTTTTTCAATTTCTTTCCTGGTTTCCAGGCTTGCTGGGTAAGGAGGTATCCTAAGCATGGGTGGATAAGGTCTCTCCACATCAAGATATAGTTCTATATCATGGCCTTTGATCTTGCCTAATGGTTCTTCACCAATGTCAAATGCTGGTCTGTTCTTCCTCAGCATCTTCAGTAAGCTTAGTGTTTGTTTACTGGTCAGGGTAGTGCTAAACTGTCCCTCCCTGATTTCATTCAGAAATTCTTCCAGTGGATCTTTAGAATATATCTGGTATATATCAAGTGAAAATTACTTTTCCTTGTTGGTACCAATGGTAATGTGCCTATTTTTACTGTTGTAAATATCTATTCCATACATCCTCTGGTAGTCTGTTCCCAGTAAGAACCCTTGGATGTAGGCATTTTCAAGCACTAAAAACTCTGGGTTGCATCTGATATTACCTTTCCTATCGGGTATAATTATTTCTTTGATAATTGTCCCAATGCAAGTCATCTTCCCTGATGCACTTTTAAAGTTTTTTGCCTTGGTGGGCAAGAGCTGTTCTTCCCAATTTGGGAAGTGGTTATCCAGATACCTTCTGGCCACTATGGAGCAGTGTGCTCCACTATCAATGATCAGTGAATGTTGAGCATTGTCAATACAGACAGTTACTTTTGTGGCTGTTCCATGTATATATGCCATCCCTTTTGTTGGTGTAACCAGGAATGTTTGTGCATCTTGTGTGCGCCTGCACAAGTTTTTGTTGGCAGTATCCTGTGGCATTCCTGCTTCCAACTGTATGTCCTGAATTTCTAATGGGGTTTCCTCTTGGTATTCCACTAGAAATTCTTCTCTTGGGTCTTGCTCATCTTCAGATGGTTCTCTGATAGCATCACCTATGGAGTCTGATTCAGAATCTTCTGTTGGGGATTCCTCCTCTGGGACTTTCTCAATGGCATAGACTTTTTTCTTTTCCTTTTTACATTTGTTGGAATAGTGGTCTGTTGAATCACAATTGTGACAAGTATTCTTCTTCTTTGCCACTTCTGCCACTCTTTCTCTGGCTTTGTCTTTAAACTCCACCCTGAGAGGTTGTTTCTCTTTGAAACTACTGCTTCTATATAGGCTGAATTTCCCTATGTTAGTTCTTTTCCTCATATATTGTAAGGTATTAGCAATGTCATCTAGAGTGAAATTTTGGTTGCATCTGCATTTTACTGCATGATCTAGTTCTCCTGGCAGTTGTGTCAGGAGTTTGTGATTCCTCATTTGGATGTTCATCTGAGGATCAATGGCTTTAAGTCTTTTAGACTGTCTAAGACACCACTCATATGGATCTTTGTACACAGAGTATTTGTCATTTTCAAATGACGTTACTATACTTTTGAATGATTTGACTCTTCCATCATGGCCAGTTCCTTCTGCCATGTATTTCTTTCATTTCTGTGTACCATATACTAGCATGACCTTTAAATGCTGTATTTAGTCTAGCAGGAATCCAGTAATCTGGTATGCTTGGTACATCAATGAAGAGTCCATCAATATAATGTATAAGTTCCATATGATCATATTCCCCTGTTCCAGAGAATTTGGGACAGCTTGAGGCCTCAGGAAGCTGTTTCAAGGCTTCCTTCTGTGAATAAGGCATGCCATATCCATCCTGGTATTGTGATGGAGATATTGCCTTATTCATCAACATGGCATCTGGTTTGATGTCATCTGGTTGATATGGATTATCCATAACATGGCCTTGTGGTTGGGGCTTCATGTTATGGTAGACATTAAGCAATTTGTTTATGTCTTGATCCAGACAATGCCTGTCCCTTTTGCTGTGGTGTTGTTCTTCAAAGACTAGATTCAGTCTTTTGTTGGTCTCTTCAGAGGCTTTGCTCAGTTGAGCATGTCCTTCTTGAAGAATTTTGACAATTTTATCCATGGAGGCTGTTAATTTTTTCATCCTCTCATGGCTTGCTTCAAGTTGTGCAAACTGCTTTTGAGTTTGTTCAGCATATTGGGACATTTGTAACCACAGTGCAATACTTTTTAAGTTACTCTGAGGTGTGACAATATGATGTTCAATATGAGTGGGGGTAATGTTTATATTACTAGGACTACTGATTCTAGAGTGGTTTACAACTACTTCTGGTTCTTGTGCACTTCTTTCACCAAATCCACCACCTGTGGATCATGGGGTCTGACTCTCTCTGCCTTTGGCTGAAAGAGGTCTTTTTTCTCCCCTTGTATACTTTTCTTCTCCTGGAATTGTGAAGAGTGGTGACTACGTGTGAGCCTGAAGGAATCTGAGTAGGCCCAGTCTGGGTTAACTGTTCTTCTATAGCTTGGATAGTGGCTTGATTGTCCCTTATCCTCTGTGCCCTTGCCTCCAGGAGTCTGAACTGCCTGGTAGGATTCAAACCTTTGGTGATTACCATAAGGTCTTTGAAGTCTATCTCTTTGAGACAGATCTTCTGGCAACTTGATCCCAGTTCTGCCCAGTGAGATGTCAGGTTGAACCTCTTGTTGTCCATGCTCCATTGAAACAAATTTTTGAGGAGTTGGTGGAGCTGGAGAACTTGATCCATATCCTTCCAGTCCTCTGGTTTGAGGTTCCTGTTGAATTAGAGTGTGAATGGCAGGGTTGATATTATCTCCCCCATTGTTATTCCATCCACCACTGTGTCCAAGGTGTCCTCTTCCAGGTCTTCTGGTTCTGGACAGTCCCTATCTGTCCTCTGGCTAGTTCCTTTGGAAGCCAAGGTCTCTGAGGTATACAGGTGACATATCAGTGTTTGCAAGCAGTCAAAAACTTTATGTTCTTAGGGTATTTACCTTTGACTGTGCCCTTAACAAATTTTTTGTCTGCTGATTTGGGAAATTTACCTGTCAGCCTGTGACTCAAAGCCAGAGCACAAGCATGACAGCCAAAATACCATAAACCAATGGTATAGCCAAGATACCACCAAAACATGGACCTGAGCCAAATCAGATCAAAAGGTATCAAAAGAGAGAGGAAACTCACCTCTTCCTGAAAATATAAGTCCCATCATCATAGGACAAGAAATAACAAAGTTATTCCTGCTCAAAGTTATTGCTGAGCATAAACCTTAATTTTCACCTCTTATCTAAAATCTAGAAGGAGAGGCTTAACCCCATAAAATGGGAATTCAAATGAAGCTCTAAGCCAGGGCTATCCAATGGTACCATCCAAACTGCGCTCGCACCAATATTACTGGAGTTATGGCCAATTTCAGGCCAAATAAGGGTGAACAAAACATTCACCTCTCATCTAACTTCTACAGTTTTAGTGTGGGCTACCTGAAGTGGGGTCTTTTTGGAAAGAGCACAATCAGGGCTATCTGATGGTGTCATC
This sequence comes from Austropuccinia psidii, assembly GCA_023105745.1. Lineage (NCBI taxonomy): Eukaryota > Fungi > Basidiomycota > Pucciniomycetes > Pucciniales > Sphaerophragmiaceae > Austropuccinia > Austropuccinia psidii. The sequence continues at coordinate 11,083,640 of JALGQZ010000002.1, read as the reverse complement.
CACTTCCCCATATCTCAACTACTGCAGAAGTTATGGGGCAAACAAGCTCAATACAGCTTTTTGCCTAAAACACGCAAATGTACAAAACTCTTGTACATGGGATAACTTTGCCATATTTAATGATACCCATAACAAATGAGGTTCCATTGTGTAGAGAACATACAGGGTACACACCGAACCAATTCTGAGGTTGATATCTCAAGAATTGACAAAGTTATGGCTGTTTTAAGGTCAAAATCCCACCTGCTGTTATATACAGCCTTACCATGGGCTAATATCCCATAATCATGAATATGAGATGTCAAATAGACAAAGAAGAATGGTTTTACCTCAATAACTTGTATGTCAGTCAATACTGGGGTCCCATACAGTTTCTGTACAGCATTCTACACGTCATAAACATCAGAATCAGGCTGTGAGGTCCCCAGATGAAAGGTTTCACTCTGTATTGGTGAAAACTGCGCAGATGTGGTTTCAAAACCACATCTGAGCCCAATAAAGGTTATACAGGCTGTTTGCAAACCACAATCCAGTACTAGAGAGTGAAAAATTCTTCACTTCCTCTACGTGGAAAGGTCTAGCACCCTTTCCACCCCATTTCAGGATAAAAAGGAGGCTTTTCACAGCCAGAATTGTCTCCTCATCCTGCTCTTGAATAACCTACATAGTAAACTGTCAAAGCCAGCTTTACTCTTGGTTAATAATCAGGTATACTCTTAAATTAAAGTATTGTAGTCTTTATTATTGTAACCCAACAGGTAAAGCTGCACCCAGGGCTTTCAAAAGCACTCACCACCACTATATTCATTATAGTAAAGCCCTTTTATTTTAAATTAAATCCATCTTTAACCTTTTTAAAATCATTTTTAAACTATTTTCCACATGTCACAGTCATAGTTTTAGTTGTAAATAGCTTTATTACCACTTCAACATAGACTCATCCTGACATTCCCACTATAGGTTACAACTGGGTTAATTATGCTAATCTTCCCTGTACAAGTTGTTAAGGTTGGTTTACCTTGTATGGATGCAGATTTTTGTGGTTTTCTACTTCTCTGGGTGGCTGTTGGTGTCCACTTCTTTGCTGCGATCAGGCCTTCACTGTGCCTCTTTCCTTTTCCCTTGCTTCCCCCTGGTTCTGAGGGTGTCACTGGTGTGTTGGCCGGTGACTGGGTCTCAAGTGGCACCAGGGCGCATCTCGTGTCAATTGTTGGCGATTGACTTCACATCAAGCAAACGTCAAGCAGGATAAAAGTGGAGCTCACATCAAGCAAATGTGGAGCACACGTTCTACTCTTGTCTTACACCAAATCCTGTGACATCCACCAATATTGGTTCCCCTGTGCCTTCAACTCAGATTCCTCACCACCTGATCATCCCGCAAACGTCCAATGGTTGGTAAAAATTACACAAGACCCGCCTGTTTGCACAAACACACATCAAAGAGGTCCTTCAGCCAGTCTTGATGTAGGCGGGGGGTTTGACTTCACCAGGCCATCCATAAAAGGACTGCGCCTGAGCGGGATTGTCGTTTTGCAGGTGACACCGGTAAAGCCCGCCGCACAATACCGCGTGTGCATTGGCGTGTGCCCGTGTGGGTGTGCAAGGGCCACTTCCCCTTCCAACATGATGATGGCGCAGTTAGAAATTTTGGATGCTGTGAAAGGTGAGTGTGTGGGTCATTTGATCATTGAGCTTGGCTTATTCACACTGTACCCAATGTCAAAATAGTAAGTTCTTTGTGGAAATGTGAAATAATGGGCTTTGCTTGTTACAATGGCATGTCTCTGTCACTCAATTTTGTGGCAGTTATTTCACTAGCAAAATTGCTAATGCATCTGAGAGATTTGCATTTCTGTAGACTAAATTTCATGAAATAACGGCTTTATCATTACAAGTAGTCCACATGACAGAACTTTGTTATCATACAATCCACAGTTACCTTCTATTTCTTCTTCAGATATAATCAAGTGTCCATCATCCAAACCAACAGCTTTATAAATATTCAGATGCGCCCAATCTGGTAAGAAATTCACATCAATCTTCAAAGTGTTTAAGATCAGAAAATTATTGTTCAGTATGCTAGATGGCTCAGAGACGTTAAAAATGCTACTAATAATACCAAATCGTTGTGAGTTGGCCCTCAGAAAACATATCACACTGTTGCTGACATTTTTGGATTCAGTTGAAAATATATTGTTCCCAATATTAATGTTTGAAACTGGAAAATACCAAGGTGAGACAATCCTTGAAGTGGGAGGACTTGCTGATTGCACAGTAGTGTCTAAGCTGATCCAATCAACTATTTCCCTTGTTGCATGAAAATTCTGTAAGTACTCAACCAGGCAATCATAATTTTCTTGGTCATGGCGGGATGGTTTGTTATATTTATGGTCATTGAACAGGGCAGGTGGCTGTGATTTGAAAAGCTGTTTTATTTCACATGGCACGGATGGGTATTTCAGGAGAACGGAAAGGTTGGAACATCGACAGATATGTTGAAGTAAGGTTTTATCTATATCATCTATTCAGAGTTGCAAGAAGTTATTCTTATTCAGTTCAGGTTCTTAATCAATGTGAATATATTGATCTTATTAATTGACGTACATATTTTGTTATTTGTTGGCATTTTTGCAAATACTCCAATCAAGCGCTCATAACCCCATGTGGCTGAGGCTTGTGCTGGGCCCCAACGTTGAAAGAGTTCCGGGATATGATCAGCAAAATGATGATTTGGTTTAATTTTCTGTTTTGGGAACAGGAGTTGATTGGAAAGGCGGAATTTTTTCCAATGTTCAGCAAATGCAGTCGCATCATCTATTGAAACAGTCCAACTTGTGGCAATGTTGATAGCACCAACCAAATGGAATGTATTCTTGGTTAGTTCATTTGCAAGTTTTCTGACTGACCCATTTTTGTTTGAATGTTTGCGGATTGGTGTACATCTAATGACATCTGTTGACTGAGCATTCAAAATGGAATATAGACCTTATATAAGAGAGCCCATTCAGCGGCTTTTAAGCTACCATGAGAGGGAGAACCCATGTTGCGAGGTACTCTTGTCCATGATGAGGGAATTATCATCTCAGATATGATTTGTCGGAGATGCTCCAGAGCCTCACCCTTGATCTGGTGATCACTCAGTGCAGTGATATCCAATTCAGAGGGGATTTCAGAAGTGGGGATGTCATCGGCATCAAATGAAGGAATCTCCGCAGAACCACTAGATGGATTTTCTGTGTGAGGGGTGGGCATTGGGAAGTAGTTTTTTCAGGTGGAAGTAGTGGGGAGTGGCTCATTTATTCTTTTTGCTGTGTCTCTTCTCAGGGAGCGGGCCTCTCTCAATGTGATTTTATCAAGAGAGCTGTTGGAGGTCATGTAATCTGAGTCTGAACTGTTGGTGTAATTGGATTTCCTGTGGGACCTGAGGTAAATTTTTGATTTGGACTCAGGAATGCACAATTTGAAAGTTGCATGATCCTTCAAAATTCCAAGTATTAAATTATGCATTATGTCAAGATTAACCATTCTGGTTGCATCCCAATACGGAAGGTCTTCTAAAATTGAATATCGCACTCCATACTCAGAGAAAATTGCTTGTCTTTGTTGTGGGGTTGCCCAAAGTCATTTGGCAATGGTTCATTTATGATTTTGATATGAGCGTGTGTAGTGAAATTGAGGACCAATTTCTTCAATTTGAGCTCTGTGAATGGTGCAAAAATTACAAAGGTGGTTGCCTGAATGGAAAATAAATCCAGTAAGCTTGTGCATGGCAACCACATCTGCAATGGCTGTGAGAATGGCAACACGGATAAAGGATCCTGAAGGACCTGTTGAGGTGGGTGAAAAATGGTAACCTTGCCATAGGTCTTTGAGCTCGTTGATGAGTGGCATTAATAAATAATTCAATTGAAGGGAAGTTGGCTCCTTCGGACCAGGGATGATTCCTGCAACATAGACATTCTCTGGCTTCAATCTTTCACTTGGGGGAGATTAAGACAAATAAGCATTATAGGTCCAATGCTCGCCAACCGGGTGGACTTTCCATGTGCATTAAACCAGTCCACATAGATGGAGAAGGCCAATGCACCAGGAATGGACATGAATGGGGGGTCATGGATATTTCTAGTGCCAGTGAAGCGTCTCCAGACCAATCCATCCCAGACGTCACATTTTGGGGAATCTTCTGGAGTTTGGGATTGTTCATGTTGATGCAGAATGTCCATAATTCCAGCCCGCTGGAGAAATCTGGCAAGCCAATTTTTGAATGGTTGATAAATGAAATTTTTTGTTGGTATAAATTTTTGCTTCATGTTGGTGGTGTTTTGGGTGTGGGCTTCAAATGAATAGATGAATTTGCCTAATGATTGTGTGCAAGGGGGATCATGATCATTTGGGTCGTTATGGAATTGACAGTGGGGTTGGTCAGTTGTGACTGATTCAGTAAGGCCATTAAGAGAGAAACATTGAGGACAACATATATAGTTTTGAATCACTGGCTCCAATTGGAGATGTTCAAATATGGTACTCAGATCTTGAGGTATATGGAATGCAGGAATGGGGGGACCACCGGAGCTTGAGATGCTGGACTTGAGCAGCAGGTTTAGGGCGGGGTTGAGAATGCATGAAGCCCTGCGGGGTATATTATACCTTAATGATAGAATGGCAGATATTATCATTCCAAGGTCTTGTGGGGGAAGGGTTTGACTGCTGCTGTATGGTTTCTGTGCAGTTGAATTGAGCCTCGGTGCTGTGGCGAAGGTGCTTTGGGCCCATGGTGAATAATCAGCTGGAAATATTTGATCCAATAGAAGTTGTGGGCACTCAGATCCTGATGCGGAAGTAGGGATGTTTGGAAGAGATTTGGGTGCAATGGTTGATTTGAGCTTTTTAATGTGCTGTTTATATTGGAAAGGTGTGAAGGCAACTCCAGGCCTTTCACCCTCAGGGGAAGAGTGTGTTTGAGTTGAGCAGTGTTGACACATGCATATACCCATTGAGGAATAGCGGCGGGTTGTCATTGTTGCAGGAATTGGGAGTACGGTTGGTTTGTGTATAAATATCTATGGCTGATGTGAAAGTGTTTAGGAGTGTTATTGATTGGCAAAAAAATTGAGTGATTATTTATGAAGGGGGAGATGATTTGAGCCATCTGAGAATTTTATCCCATTTGTAATGGTGCGTGAGCTGCAGCTGATGGAGTGTAGCATGTCTCATCTAGATGGCGGAATTGGTTAGGAGTTTATTTGGGTAAAATGCCATGCTGCTCAATGCTCATACATATTCTATTTTATTTACACATGGCAAAACTGCAGTTTTGACCCTTGAGGGGCGTTCCAATAGGGATGTGTCAACATTGATTTGAGGGGATTGACATTCAAACCATGTATGCTGGCACCCCATTGTACATGGCTTAAACCTTATTACAGACATAACGATATAACTCTATTACATAAGGGGTTGGAGTGCAGCTAAAGTCTTGGTATTTGGTTTGAGTGCAGCAGGATTTTAATCGGTTGGAATGTGATTTGGATTGTCTCGCCTTTCTTGAAAAGGTGATGTCTCTTTTGTGGGTAAATCCTTCATGAATATACCCCTTTACAGATGTACGATGCTGTGGAATTTCAATGCATATATTGGCAGTTTGGATAATTCACAAAATGTGACAATGAGGAGGCGGAAATTTTACCAAATATGATTACTTATGGATGATGGGTCCCCTGTGAGATCAAGGGAATATTACATTATATGGTGGTAGGCCATGCTGGGTGGTTTCCGACAAAAGCGGAGGAGCTCAAGAGGAGGCAGGGAGGATTCTCCTAAAAAGAGGCTTATTGGACTTCTGCGCGACACTTAGTTCGAGCTATTCATAGAATTTCTCTATTCTAAATTCGAAAAGATTTCATCTCATATCACTCTATTTTATCATAATACTGAGGTGTTTTATCTAGTTAAAAATATTACTGTACTTTTTTGGCCCTTATGTCATCTTCCAAGTCACATAAATCCTGTTCAGGTTCTGTTCATGACTCAGATAGTGAATCTAGCATAGAATATGTTCAAACACAGTCACCATTGAGTCCCAACATTCCTCTCACAACCCCTATTGCATCCTCAATGAATGTATCAGGTCTTAACATTGATGTGGGCAATCCAAAGGCTCCAACTTCACGCACTTGGTCGATCCCAAATATTTCTGTCACTCCAATTCCCCCGAATCCCATTAATACACAAACGCATGTGTCTCAGGGGCCAGAAGGCACACCTCAAATCTCATCACACGCTAATCCCCAATCAAAATTTCCATGTGAGTTCCTCCTTAATCCCGGTCGGAATCCAGTCAAACCCAGGATGCCTTTGGTCAAAGTAAACAGCCAACCCTCAATATTCCATCAGGATCTCAGGTTCATGTGGGTGATGAAAGGCACGTGGATGGGGGCAAACGAAAAAGACCATTGGAGAATGTAACTTGGAGTGTTCTGTCGGAGGGAAATCCAGGATTGACGGTTCATCAAAGTAAGTCATTTTAATTTCGGAGTATAACCTTTTTCACAATTTGATATTTTTGTTTCATGGGTTAGATATGGCACCTAAAGGCAAGTCAGTCCAATCTCAGGAGCCAATTGAAGATCGTGAGTATGACCAGTCTTCACTAATTTTTTGATGTGTTAACTGATGATGTGCATTGCAGGTGATGAACTTTATGCATCTTCACCTCTGGTCCATAAAGAGAATGTCACTGGACGTCATCATCCCTATGCCTCTAAACCAAGAATAGCTCATGCCAGTTCATCAAGAGAAAAAATGGTGGATGATGAGGATGAGAACATGTCTCCGACTCAAATGGAAACAAATGATGAATCAAGGAGGGACAATTTCAAGGCGCATGAGCATGGCACTCAGTCAAATAATGAGTTCACCCATCCTCAAATGCTCCTTTCCCAGAGTATGCTTGAACAATCCGAGGTCAGACAGCAAAGGAACCAGGCTCGTAAAGCTCACAATGTGGCGAAACATGCAAGCCAGAAGGAGCAACAAAAATGGCTGAAAGCAGAACTTCCAGAGAATGTCCATGGAATGAGATCAGCAGTACATGCACATTGCCTGTTCCTACTCAAAGTTAAGGATAAGGATTTCTCCTCACTACCAGCACCACCAAGCACAGAAGAGCATGAAATTGCAATTCAAGTGGCTGGTCATCTTGGATATGTCCCCAAGGATGTTTTCAATGAGCCATCAACACAGGTTCAGGCTCAGGGTTTCCAAAGCTACTGCGAAAATGAGCTCCACAAGCTAGGACTAAAGCAATTCACTTGGGACTGGGAGAGCTCATGGCAACATACGTTCAATGAGCTGATGTCTATGGTGTTTTACCGTACATTCCGTCTTGCACTGGTCAGCACCGAGTATCATCATTACTGTTGGAACAAGGATCATAATAACTATGGGGTCGTGGCGGCTTTAATGGAGCAATATTTCACTTATTTGAAAAGAGAATGGAAGTCTATTCAAAAGTATGCGGAGTATTTGGTTAAAAAGAAGGAGAATCAAAAGCTCGCAAAGATTTGTCAAAGGGTTAGTTAATGTATCTCTTCTTCATTGTGAGCAAAGACTGATGATGATCTACTTGATTATGTGCAGACCTGTGAGCGCCGTTGTGAATGGTGTGATATGGCTAAATTTCCCATTCTAGCATCACAATTCAATGACCCTCGAGTATGTTCAGATACTGAGGAGGTACTGGAAAATGGCCGTCAAGTTTACCGCAAAGTGGGATTATGCTGGCGCTCCCAGTTATTTAATGAATTGGTATTAAAAATGGATCGAGACATAGAGTTTTGTAATTGCATTAAAAAAAGGGTAAAACAACTATTGATAGATTGCCAGAATTACGATCGACAGATGATGGTGATATTCCGGAAGGCTTATCTTTTCAGGTATTTGATCAAGATTGGCTCAAAGGCTGTAGTAAGATGCAGACTAGCACCCTCAAAATACTTGACATGCCAGTTATTAGGCCGAATGGTGATGCTCTGCGATAACTTAGTAATATAAATGTATAGCACCGTTACAAATTAACATTTTGTGAACTATTTGTGCAGGTGTAATACAATCTGATTATTATTTCTTAAATATGCAACTTGCTAAATATGTCAGAATATAGACAATATGAGTTGGACTGTATCACCGTCTGCCTTAGAAATAATACTCTATTGCTCATTTTCATTCAGGAAATATTGAAGGAGTTCAATCCAGCTCATGGTGTTTGTGAGCCTTTGAGATATGACCACATATCCAATAAGGTCACAAAAAAGATTAATAATAATTATACCTTTAATATAATTATATTAAAATTAATTAGAATAATTATACACTAAAAATAATTACTCAAATATACAAAAAATACCATAAATTGGTACTAAAATTGGTTTAACTTAAAAACCAATGAATGAACATGTGAAATAAATTATACCATTGGATTCCCCATGGAGAAATACACATATACCACTTTTATGGCATATCTGTAAAGTCAATATTTAAGGAATTATAAGGTATAATACCTTATAAAAACCATAAAACCTTATTTATCTCAGAAACTAATGAAACAACATGTGAAATAAATTGTACCAGTGGATTCCCCACAAAAATCCACATATAAAACAATTAATAAGCTAATTCCCAAAATCAATACTTAAGGAATTATCCTGAATATATGCACTTTTTTGGTCAACGCATATATTCAGTGATCATAGCTAATATCTTCTAAAATATACATGATAGAATGATGAACCAAAAATAAAGTTACCACGTAATTACTGTAAGAACACAGATATGAACTTTATTTTACAAGTTATAAACAAGGTTAAAACCTATGATGAAATATTGATAAAAATCAACAGAGCTGTTGACCACTTTGTTGTGAAAGTGCTCCAAACTTAAAAAAAAGTACACAGTTGGATTCTACTAGTTTATTCGTGAAGAATGATGTAATTTTTATTATTAAATTCAGGGTATAACCCCCTGAAATCAAGGTTTGAAGTTTAAAATATTGAATTTCGACAGAAAAGATGAGTTACAAGAAAAATCATCAAAATTAGAGTTTTGATGATGTAATGAAAAGCTCTTGGCAGCATAATAAGGTTATGTCAGGCTATCAGAATTCACTCTCTGAATTGCTGTAGCGTGAAAAACTTAAAAGTTATTGAGGATCAAAGTTTGAGCTTAAATTGAGCTGTTATGATCACATACTGTAACCTTAAATTAAGTTTAACAGTCTTAATAGTGATAAAATTGGTGAATACTATTAGTTTATGATTAAAACTAATAAAATCCACGAAATTTGGGGTTCTGCCAAGCCTCTGATGTCATCACACTTAGAGTTATAGTGATAACTCTAAATAATGGTGCAATAATGATGTAATATGGTTTGATCATGATGTAATCACCCTCAAACCTTAAAATATTGATCAATTCCAGTGGATATGATCAGTACACGTCTACTAGAAGTCTGTTGGACTCTAGGAGGGAGGTATTTACTATAAATAGAGCTCTTTTTACTCTGTTTTCCCCTCAGACACATCAAAAACATTAAATCAATTAAATAAAAGGTAATTTCTTTATTCTTTAAATATAAAACTCTTATATTCTTAAAGACCAAAGACCATCTTGTTATTAATCACCATTTTTACGTGATTAAATCAATTCTTTAATTGTTTTTGCTATAAATCTCTCTAAAAAGCTCATTTCCACGTAAAATCAAGAAATTTAGTAAATTCTCTTTATTTTTATTGTAAATACAATTTGAAAAGGTTGTATTATATTCTTTTGGCGTAAAATAACTCAAAATTATTATCTTAAGTGTTAAAAGTAGGTTATTTCATCTTATTATAATAATTTCTCTCTTATTATTACTCATAATAATTCTTATTTAATATAAATAGTATTTATATTAATTTATAACTTTAATATTAGTAATATTATTGTTATTAATTGTTTTTTATTTATAAAAAACAATTTTTTACGCCTTTATTATTTGTTGGTAACAATAATAAAGAGCTTTATAATATATTAATTATTTTATATTAATATATTATTTATAATATTATATTTTTATATAATATTAATTATATTATTATATTTATTTAATAATATAATAATTTTACGCCATAATAATAATATTTCTTTATTATTATTATTATTTTAATCTTATTTATTCATTTTATAAGGACATTCAGAGTACAATAAGTAATAAATTAGTAATTTTTACTTATTGTTTCATAGTCAAACCTTACATTTGGGGGCCTGGCCGTGATATTTACTTAAAAGACCTTTAAAAAGATTCTATTTGGGTTTATCCATAATAAATTATATTTATAATCATAAAATTATATAATAATTTTATATTTTATTGATTTTAAAAGCTATTGAGGCATTTGGAAAGCAATTGTACTGTCTTACACGTGGTTTTTCACATCCTTAGACTTGCAAGAACTTTCTTTGAGTGACTCTAGTGATTAAAAAAGATAATTTATAAATTAAAAATAATTTTTATTATAATTTAATTTTATAAGAATCATATTCATTTTTTATTTTTTTATTCTTTAAAAATAAAAATATACATAAAAAATATTAAAAAATATTAAAAACCAATAAAAAAGTTATTTTTATTCATTTTTATTCATTTCTTTATTTATTTCATTTTTTTTAAGATATAAAAGCAATTTCTACGTGGAAAATTGCCATATCTTGCCAAAAATAACACTTATTATAAAAAGACTTATATTTATTTATCTTTTTTAGTGTTTGAAGATAACCCAACAGAAGACAACCAAACTACTGTTGAGAGATTGGTGGAAGAAACTTGTCAAAGTTCTCCTACACCAGTTATCACCAAAAGAAAGAAAGCTAAGAAATTAGACTTTCCAGGGCCCACCATTCAAGACTCTGAAGGTGAGCACCTCTTTTTAAATTTCCATAAAAGAATTTTATTCTAAAATACTCTTATTTTTTCTTATTCTTTAATTATGACTACCAGAAGAGGTTCCCAATACTCCATCCAATCAGATGGAGCTGGACTCAGAAGTAGAATTGATCCCTCAAAAGGGAAAAGAAAGGGCAATATCCCCAGTGGAACAGAATCCACACAAGGAAGTGCCTTATCCCAAAGGCAAGTCCCAGAAATGCCCATGATATCTGAGCCTGAATTGGAACTAAGTATGAGTAACTCAAACAGGTACAAATCACATTCAGAGGGCTCAGATAGACATCTACATGAGCCAGTACAAGCAGTATTACACAGTATACAAGGACAAAGACTGGGAAATGCTGCCTCAAATACATCAAGGAGTGATGAACTCCTGGCACATCCTGAAAAAGTTCCTCAAAGAGGAGGAGATAGTGAAATACTCCAATGGATGGAATCCACTGTCATCCAAACCTCAAATCAAAAAAATCAAGGATTATCATGCCAAAAAGAGGGAGGCAACCAAGGAAGAAGCCCCAGTAGCTTCTACCAGCAAGCCTCAAGCCAACCCACTTCCCCAAGAAGGGAAGAAGAACAAGAAAAAGCATTGGAGGAAACCATATTCCCCAAGCTACAGAATCCCAAGAATCCAAAAGGATGCCATGGACAATGTTTTCAACATGGCCAGAACCTTGATGGAATTCAAGGACAAGGAAGAGCAAAGAATGAGACAACCTCATTTCCCAAAGAAATAACCTTGTCCAAAGATGTTGTAAATACTTTAACAGAAATTAAAAATAGTATATTACCTCTAAAACAAATTAAAGACAGTTTATTATCACTACAAGAAATAAATAACAATTTATCTTCTTTAACAAAAATTGTTGTACAAAACAAGAAAGAAATTGACAACATTAAGTTTATTGTTGAAAATAATAAACCAAAAAATTTAATTGACAATACTCAAAAATTAATACAAGGACAACAAGAATTGTATAAATACATAAAAGATATCAAAGACCAGACTTTGACAATCAATTATGATGTGAGTATTGACAATCTTACAGAAAAATTAAATAAATTAAGTATTTCTGTAGAAAAATTTGAAGAAAAGACTTCATCACACCAAAAATTTCTTTTGGACCATGTGGAAAAAAGTGATGAAGCAAGAATGCATCTGAAAGATGATATTCAAAGTGAAATAAGGCTTATTACTGAAAAAATGGATAAAATTAATGAGGCTAATTTAAATATGCCAAAGTTATCAACACCATTTTCTCATATAAGAAGCCCTATTAAAACAAAAGAAGAATTGTCAAATCCTTTCATAACAGACTTGAGTCACCAAGACAATAACCAAGTCTTAATGAAGGAAGCACCTCAACTGAAGGAATGGCCAACATTCACAGGAGAAGGTGAATATGACCACATGTCATTTATTAAAACAATTGACATGTTACAAGAAGACTATGCCATACCAGATGAATTAATCACTGCAAGATTACATTCATTGTTTGAGAAATCTGCAAAAAGATGGTATTATGGCATAAGACAGACAAATGGTAAAAATACCTGGTCTTGGTGGAAACAAGAAATAATCACCAAGTGGGCAAATGATGCCTGGAGGTATAAGATAGAAAATGCATTTGAAAACTCTTTCTTTGACCCAGAGAAAGATAAACCTTTAACTTGGTTCTTAAAACAAGTTGAAAGGCTTAATGCACTGTACCCAGAAATGTCACAGAAGATGGTGCATATGAAAATACTTAAAAAATGTGGAGGGGAACTAGAACATGCCCTAAGAAGCAGGTGTATAGAACCATGCTCCACAGAAGAGTATATAAATGCACTAGAAGATATAGTGACAAGAACAAAAATTGGCAGGACTTGGAAAAAATTGGACATTAAAAGCCCAAACAAAACATTTATCAAGAAAGATAAATCAAAAGAATCCTTTAAACCCAATACATCCAACAATAATGAGCAAAGAAAATGCCATAAATGTGGAGGTATTGGACACTTAGCCAATAATTGCCTTAAAAAAGCAAAGATCAATGAAATTGTGGAAACAGAAAACCACAATGACAAAGAAGAGGAATCTGACTCTGAAAAAGAGACAGAAGAGTCAGAGAGCTCTGAAAGTGATGAAATCAATATAATTAATGCACAAATTAATAATATTGATATAATTTATGAAGTACTGGATGTTAACTCAAACTTGCCACAAGTTGGAACATCTGACACAAATCTGACAAACATACAAGATGCCAACATGTATAGAACCAAACCTGCAAGAGGAATGGGATATACAGCTGGAAAATCAAGTATAAGTATTGTTATGGTTGATAACCAAGGAGGAAAGATTAACTTGGATACAGGAGCATATTGCACTTGTGTTGGCAAAAGTTATTTAAAAACCATTGTCCCAGACTGGCAAGAAAAACTTATGCCAATACAAGGTGTCAAATTTAGTAGTGCAAGTGAGAGCATGAAGCCCCTTGGAATAATTGATTTAACACTAATTTTTCCTCATCCCTCACAATGTGTCAGAATTAAAGTAGAGTTTGTAGTAATGGACAACTGTACTAGTAATCATTTCATACTTGGAAATGACTACTTATCAATCTATGGTATAGATATCTCCAACCAAAAGGATAGATATTTTACCATAGGAGATAATAAAAGACAAAAGTTTGGATTCTTAAATAACAAAAAACAAATCACATTTATTAAGAATGAGGAAAAAATTCCAGAAAAAGAACTTTTTATATCTGAACAACTCAAAGAGGCAGAATTAAACCAAGAATTAACAGAAAAAATGAGAGAAAAATTGATTGATCTCTTATTTAAGTATAAAAATGCCTTTGCAACTGACAAAGAACCACTAGGTGCCATAATTGGACATGAAGTGGATATAATTCTTAATGTAGAAAAACCTTACCCACCTTTATTAAGAAGACCTGCTTATCCAGCCAGCCCAAGAGCTAGAGAAGCCCTAGAGGTGCACATTAAAGAATTAATGGACCTTGGAGTATTAAGAAAGGTTGGACATAATGAGCAAGTAGAAGTTACTACACCTGTCATTATAACTTGGCATAATGGAAAATCAAGGATGGTAGGAGACTTCAGAGCCCTGAATACCTATACCATTCCAGACAGATATCCAATACCCAGAATCCATGAGACATTGACCCAATTGTCACAAGCTAAGTTCATCACAGCTATGGATGCTCTTAAGGGTTTTCATCAAAATGTCTTAACAGACAATGCCAAGAAACTACTAAGAATAATAGTCCATTGTGGAATTTTTGAATACTTAAGAATGCCATTTGGGATAAAAAATGCACCTTCCCATTATCAAAGAATGATGAATACCATATTTCCTGAAGAATTATCAGAAGGATGGTTAATAATCTACATTGATGATATCATAGTTTGCTCAGAAACTTGGGAAAATCACCTGACAAGACTAGAAAGGGTACTACAGAAAATAGTCCAAGTAAATATGAAAATTTCATTGAAAAAATGTCATTTTGCATATAGTGAATTAAAAGCCCTAGGACATGTAGTATCTGGCCTTAGTCTAGGCATAGACAAAAATAAAGTAGCAGCAGTACTACTTAAGCCAATGCCTCAAACCAAAAAAGAAATGCAATCATTTCTAGGATTTGCTGGTTACTATAGACAGCATATAAAGGACTTTGCAAAGATTGCTAAATCCTTGTATAAGCTATGTGACCAACAAACAGTCTATGAGATGACAGAAGAAAGAGTCAAGGCATATGAAGAATTGAAAAATTCCTTAACAAATGCCCCATTTCTTCTAATGCCAGATTGGAAACTACCCTTCAAACTGTACATTGATGCTTGTGGAGAAGGACTAGGTGCTGCACTTCACCAAACACAAATTATCAATGATAAACCAGTGGAAGGACCAATTTGTTTCATTTCAAGGCAGATAAAGCCAACAGAAGCAAGGTATGGAGCAAGCCAAATGGAATGCTTATGCCTAGTATGGGCTTTAGAAAAACTGCACTATTATTTGGATGGCACAGTATTTGATGTAATCACAGACTGTAATGCTGTGAAATCACTATTAAATATGAAGACTCCAAATAGACATATGCTGAGATGGCAAATTGCTATCCAAGAATATAGAGGAAATATGACTATTGTTCATAAATCTGGAAATATCCATAAAAATGCAGATGGTCTTAGCAGATGGGCTCTAGCAAATACCCCTGACAATCCAGCATGGGTACCACAAGAAGAGCACCATATAGAAGGAATATGTGTTACAGACATTGGCACAGAATTCTTTAACCAAGTTAAAGAAAGCTATAAGACAGACAAAAATTGCCATATCTTAAGCCAACTTCTAATGAAAGACTGCAAAGATCCATCACTTTCATCAAAACTAGATGAAATATGGAAAAAGGCATATGATGAAGGAAGATTTCACCTCCTTGATGGAATCCTTTACCATAGAACAAAACACACATGTGTTATGGCCTTAACAGATAGAACACTAATAAACACTATTTTACATGAGTGTCATGATAGTGTTGCATCTGGACATCTCTCAGAAGATAGGACACTAGAGAGAGTGAAAACCTGCTCTTGGTGGCCAAATTGGAAGAAAGATGTTGCAGAGTACTGCCAAACCTGTGACAGATGTCAAAAATCCAACAGAGCCACAGGAAAGAAATTTGGAATGATGATCCAAATCCAAGAACCAAAATCCCCATGGGAAATAGTTCATATGGATTGGGTAACAGCCTTACCTCCAGGAGGAGACAGGAGTTATAATGCATCTCTAGTGTTAGTTGACAGGTACAGTAAAACTCCCATGTTCTTACCATGTCATAAAGATGACACAGCTATGGATACAGCCATAATGATATGGAATAAAGTCATTAGCCACACAGGCTTATTCCAAAATATTATAAGTGACAGAGACCCAAAGTTCACTTCAGCACTATGGACAAATCTCCATAACTTGTTTGGGACAAAGTTATCATTCTCAACAGCTTATCATCCTCAAACTGATGGTCTAGCAGAAAGAATGATACAAACCCTAGAGGATATGATCAGAAGATTCTGTGCTTATGGGCTAGAATTCAAAGATTCTGATGGTTTTACCCATGATTGGTGTACACTAATACCAGCACTTGAACTGGCATATAAGACATCAATCCATTCTTCCACTGGCAAAACACCAGCAATGCTAGAGAAAGGTTGGAATCCAAGACTTCCTTATGATACCCTAAAAAAGGACTTAGTGGATATACATCCAACAGCAAGCAGTTTCAAGATAATGCTTGACAAAGCAAGACACCATGCAAACAGATGCATGCAAGATTCTTTTAAATATGCAAAAGAAAGATGGGATAAAAGTCATAAACCACCTGACTTCAAAATAGGGGACTTGGTTTTAGTATCAACCCTTAATTTCAATAACATAAAAGGCCCAAAGAAATTAAAAGATTCCTTTGCAGGACCATTTATGATAAAAGCACTTCATGGACCCAATGCTGTGCAATTAGAACTCACAGGTGAACTAATGAACAAACACCCAACTTTCCCTGTAAGTCTGATAAAACCTTACAGTTCAAGTGACAAGGAGTTATTTCCACTAAGAAATAAGCCCCCACTTGAAATTCCCCCCTTGGAAGAAGGAGAGGAAAAGAAAATAGTAAAAGTCCTTAAAGAAAGAAGGACAAGAAACAAAAAAGAAAGGGAATACCTTGTGAGGTATAGAAATTCAACTCAAGAAGATGAATGGCTACTTGAGAAAGATATAACAAATGCTGATAAACTACTAAGAAGGTTCAGACATGAAAGAAAACCTGAAAAATAAAAAGTTAAGCATTATTGAGCTTCAAGACTAACAAAGTCTATTGAAGAGGTAGGACAGTGGATGATACCCTAATCACATATATCAGATTGTGGTACAATCTTTTTTGGTGGTAGGGAATGTGAGCCTTTGAGATATGACCACATATCCAATAAGGTCACAAAAAAGATTAATAATAATTATACCTTTAATATAATTATATTAAAATTAATTAGAATAATTATACACTAAAAATAATTACTCAAATATACAAAAAATACCATAAATTGGTACTAAAATTGGTTTAACTTAAAAACCAATGAATGAACATGTGAAATAAATTATACCATTGGATTCCCCATGGAGAAATACACATATACCACTTTTATGGCATATCTGTAAAGTCAATATTTAAGGAATTATAAGGTATAATACCTTATAAAAACCATAAAACCTTATTTATCTCAGAAACTAATGAAACAACATGTGAAATAAATTGTACCAGTGGATTCCCCACAAAATTTCACATATAAAACAATTAATAAGCTAATTCCCAAAATCAATACTTAAGGAATTATCCTGAATATATGCACTTTTTTGGTCAACGCATATATTCAGTGATCATAGCTAATATCTTCTAAAATATACATGATAGAATGATGAACCAAAAATAAAGTTACCACGTAATTACTGTAAGAACACAGATATGAACTTTATTTTACAAGTTATAAAGAAGGTTAAAACCTATGATGAAATATTGATAAAAATCAACAGAGCTGTTGACCACTTTGTTGTGAAAGTGCTCCAAACTTAAAAAAAAGTACACAGTTGGATTCTACTAGTTCATTCGTGAAGAATGATGTAATTTTTATTATTAAATTGAGGGTATAACCCCCTGAAATCAAGGTTTGAAGTTTAAAATATTGAATTTCGACAGAAAAGATGAGTTACAAGAAAAATCATCAAAATTAGAGTTTTGATGATGTGATGAAAAGCTCTTGGCAGCATAATAAGGTTATGTCAGGCTATCAGAATTCACTCTCTTAATTGCTGTAGCGTGAAAACCTTAAAAGTTATTGAGCATCAAAGTTTGAGCTTAAATTGAGCTGTTATGATCACATACTGTAACCTTAAATTAAGTTTAACAGTCTTAATAGTGATAAAACTGGTGAATACTATTAGTTTATGATTAAAACTAATAAAATCCACGAAATTTGGGGTTCTGCCAAGCCTCTGATGTCATCAAACTTAGAGTTATAGTGATAACTCTAAATAATGGTGCAATAATGATGTAATATGGTTTGATCATGATGTAATCACCCTCAAACCTTAAAATATTGATCAATTCCAGTGGATATGATCAGTACACGTCTACTAGAAGTCTGTTGGACTCTAGGAGGGAGGTATTTACTATAAATAGAGCTCTTTTTACTCTGTTTTCCCCTCAGACACATCAAAAACATTAAATCAATTAAATAAAAGGTAATTTCTTTATTCTTTAAATATAAAACTCTTATATTCTTAAAGACCAAAGACCATCTTGTTATTAATCACCATTTTTACGTGATTAAATCAATTCTTTAATTGTTTTTGCTATAAATCTCTCTAAAAAGCTCATTTCCACGTAAAATCAAGAAATTTAGTAAATTCTCTTTATTTTTATTGTAAATACAATTTGAAAAGGTTGTATTATATTCTTTTGGCGTAAAATAACTCAAAATTATTATCTTAAGTGTTAAAAGTAGGTTATTTCATCTTATTATAATAATTTCTCTCTTATTATTACTCATAATAATTCTTATTTAATATAAATAGTATTTATATTAATTTATAACTTTAATATTAGTAATATTATTGTTATTAATTGTTTTTTATTTATAAAAAACAATTTTTTACGCCTTTATTATTTGTTGGTAACAATAATAAAGAGCTTTATAATATATTAATTATTTTATATTAATATATTATTTATAATATTATATTTTTATATAATATTAATTATATTATTATATTTATTTAATAATATAATGATTTTACGCCATAATAATAGTATTTCTTTATTATTATTATTATTTTAATCTTATTTATTCATTTTATAAGGACATTCAGAGTACAATAAGTAATAAATTAGTAATTTTTACTTATTGTTTCATAGTCAAACCTTACAGTGTTCATAATTGTGGACCTGTGCCAGGGTGCGCAGGTTTGATCAACTTGGTCAAACGCAAATTATATAATATCAGTAAGGCTCACGCAGTTAATGATTTTTTCTTTTCTTGGACCTATTGGTGTTTGGAAAATGGCATTTCCATAAGGAAGGACTTTAGAATAGCAATACAATTAGGGTCAAAGATGATCTTGAAAGGTACCTTCCTCATGTTGACCTCAACTGAATGAGGAGTGATATAGTGGATGACCTTTACAGGTTGTTGTTGGCCAATACGATGGAGTCCATCAACAGCCTGAGCCTCAATGGCTGGGTTCCAATTGGGCTCCTGGAAATGTGGATGTCAGGGGCCGCAAATCAGGGCAGAATTTTGGGGGTCCCCTCACCATTAAATAGACCGTATTAGCACAAGTTATATTGAGGCCAGTTCCAGCTGCGGCAATGGATGCAATCAGTACTTCACATTCAGGATTATTGAAGAAATTCTCCAGTGCCTTCTCCTGTGCTCGTGCTGTAATTGTTCCATCAATTTGTGCTGAAAGGATAGAGTGATGGGCAAGTGCAATACCAATTTTACAATATGAAAAAGTCAGATGGATTCAATTGGTAATGGATGCATATCAGAATTAACACACAAAGCAAGAAATTGGGTCCATTGGGTATAAACCACCGATTTGGTTGGACCACACCTTGTTTGTTTGTTCTTCATTAAGCTTTGTAGGAGGTGTGCAATTTTACTATTCATCATGCATGTTTCCACATCCACAATAGTTCGTGTGATTGTTGGCGGTTATCCTGAGTGCTCCTGCCCTCGGGGTCTTCCAAATCCGCCTCCGCAATTGTGTTAAGCATGATGTGATGGTTACAACATATTCGCAGCTTATTAATATTGCTGAAAAATTCTCCTGGTCCTTTGCTTTTGGATGATAGGAATTCTTCATATAATATGGAATATTCTTGCTGCATGGTTGGGTTGAGTGGGAGCAGCTCATAATGATGGCTAATAGTGGGGTGGGATTCGAGATGTGTGGTTTTGGTGCGGCGCAAACTTAAATGACGCAATGCCAAATGCAAGATATCATTGCAACCTTTGGAAAGACTACTCAGGAGGAATGGTGACCAGTTATCTTGATCGGCGCTCTGGGGTTGAGTGATGAATGATATTATGCCCAAAAGCTCATAAATGGTGTTGTGAATAGGTGTGCCTGTTAAACATATTCGACGGGATGAAAGGAGGCTATTAATGGCACGGTGAGTGGCAGTGTATTGAGAGCGAATATAGCTATAAGATGGGGCAAGGGGTATTGGATATAAAAGGTAATTTGAATCATTTAAGATCAGACACTCACTGTGCTTCATCCAAAATTATACAATGCCAATTGATTTGAAAAATGAATGATGTAGAGGTATTGGTTTGCTTCAATTCTTGGGTGATAGTATTGTAAGAAGTGATGATGACATCATATTTTAAGATGTTGGCTTTGGATAATGAGTGACAAGTGGGACCATGGTAGATTTTGGAATGCAGCGCTCCAGCCTGAGCATGCTTGGATATTTCTGATTGCCAGTTGGTAATTAAGTGAGGGGGGCAGATGATCATGGTGGGCATGGAGCGATGGGGGTTTGCAATCATCCGCTCCTTGGAGGTACCAATTAGAGAAATGGCCTGAATGGTTTTACCTAATCCCATATCATCCGCGAGCAGTCCTGCAAGAGGGGTATTGGTTGAAAGGGATTCAAATGAGCTAACGACCTTGTTTGTAATGATGTGCCTGGCATTGAAAGTGGATCCTGGGGGTGAGGTGGCCCAAAGGTTACGGGCTGATTGGCCATTGGGGATTTCTCAATCCCAGAGAAAAGCTAGTCCGGTCTTTTGATGGGGGAGGAGGGGGGTTTGAATAATGGCATGGGGAGGTCTGATCCGCTGGGTAATTGTATCAGTCTTTGCTTGGAAATCAATGATGCAACAGCAGGATATGAAGCTGGCATCAAGTTTGAAGCAGGAAATGTCGGAGTCAAGAGTTGACATTGACTATGAGTATTACAGTCATATTCTTTGGGCATTTTGAGCTTGAAATCTTGTGTTCGAAAGCTTTCCATTATGAATGAAATGTTTGGATACCATGTGAAGAACATCAATGCTAGATTGGGTTTCTGAGATTAGGAGGGATCATTTGCATCAGTCATAAATACTCCTTCAACAAATAATATTTGAGAAGGATTGGATTGGCAATTTTCAATCCATGCCCCACCAGGACCACAGTGCATGAAAGTTTTTGGTGCCCCAAGGAATGGTATCAACGTTTTGGAAAGGGTTGCAGGTAGAGAGCCAATAGCATGCTGGTGATTGGGGAGAAAAACAAATATGCTGTGTTGATTGTGCCATATGATAATCTAAGAAGCTAAGTGGGAATTCTCAGGATTTAAGGTTATATCACTATTTTTTTGAACATGAATATTAATCATCCCAATGCAAAGTGGTTGTGAAGGGGTTGACATGATGGCTATTTTAAATATTTTGGGCATAGTCGGAAATTATATGATCGGGAAGGGTTAGCCAAACAGAATGAAGACAAATAGGCGCAGGTGGGGAGCTTATATGAGAGGCAGCAATGGGATCAAGGGGGGATGGCCTGTGGTTACGTGCATGGTCTTGATGGGGGTGGGCCGCTTGGGCTCATAATTTTCATATCCAATTTTGTCAGGCTGAGTCTATATCGAAGTGGTAATAAGAGTATTTAAAACTAGAATCATGACTGTGACACGTAGAAAATTGATTTAAAATAAGAGTTTTTGATTTAAAGGATGATTTATAAGATATTTAAGGGGTTCTACTATTGAAGAATAGTGGTGGTGAGCGCTATTAAGAACCCAGGGTGCAATCTTACCAGTTGGGTTACTATAATAAGAGTTACAATAATTAAATATATAATTATACCTGTTTATTACCCAAGAGTAAAACTGTTTTTGACAGTTTACTACGTAGGGTATTCAAGAGCAGGATGAGGAAAGGGTTTTGGCTGTGAAAAGCCCTCCTTTTATCCTGAAATTGAGGTGGAAAGGCTGCTAGACCTTTCCACGTAGAGGAAGTGAAGATTTTTCACTCTCTATGACAGGCTTGTGGTTTGCAAACAGCCTGTATACCCTTTATTGGGCTCAGATGTGGTTTTGAAACCACATCTGGGCAGTTTTCACCAATACAGGGTGAAAATTTTCATCTGGGGACCTCACAGCCTGATTCTGACGTGTATGACGCGTAGAATACTGTACAGAAGCTGTATGGGACCCCAGTATTGACTGACATATGAGGTATTGAAGTAAAAACATGATTCTTCGTCTATTTGACACCTCATATTCATGGTTATTGGATATTATCCCATGGTAAGGCTGTATCTGACAGCAGGTGGGATTTTGACCTTAAAATGGTCATACCTCTGTCAGTTTTTGAGATATCAAACTCAAAGTTGGTTCATTGAATAGCCCTGTATGAGCTCTACACAATGGTACCCAACTTGACATGGTTATCATTAAATATGACAAAGTTATCCCATGTACAAGTATTTTTGTACATTGGCGTGGTCTGGTCAGAAGCTGTATTAAGCTTGTTTGGCCAATAACGTCTGTTGTAGTTGAGTTATGAGGAAGTGGATGGCACCATCAGATAGCCCTGATTGTGCTCTTTCCAAAAAGACCCCACTTTAAGTATCTCACACTAAAACTGTAAAAGTTAGATGAGAGGTGAATGTTTTGTTCACCCTTATTTGGTCTGAATTTGACCATAACTCAAGTAATACTGGTGCTAGCTCAGTTTGGCTGGCACCATTGGATAGCCCTGGCTTAGAGCTTCATTTTGAATACCCATTTGATGGGGTTAAGCCTCTCCTTCTAGATTTTAGATGAGAGGTGAAAATTAAGGTTTATGCTCAGCAATAACTTTGAGCAGGAATAACTTTGTTATTTCTTGTCCTATGGTGATGGGACTTATATTTTCAGAAAGAGGTGAGTTTCCTCTTTCTTTTGATACCTTTTGAGCTGATTTGGCTCAGTTCCATGTTTTGGTGGTATCTTGGCTATATCATTGGTTTATGGTATTTTGGCTGTCATGCTTGTGCTCTGGTTTTGAGTCACAGGTTGACATACCCTCCCTCTAAAAAAGGCTCATCATTGATGAGACTGTTCAGTCCTCCTAGAGGCTCTGAATCTCCTTAAATGAAGGTTCCCATCTGGTATGGCATCCTCTGCCAACCATTTGTCTTTGTCAGCTGTCTGGTTCTTGAATCTGACTAGATATTGTCTCTGATCTTTCCCATTAAGTCTGATTTTTCTGGCCCTGATGATTTTACTCACAGGTCCAGGAGAGTCCTCTACTTCCACTATTTCTGGTGGAGTGATGTTTTTCTTCCTGGAGGGGAATTTATCCTCCTCTGTTTGGAAGTATGGCTTGACCAGGCTCACTGGAAAGACTGGGTGTTTCCTAGAAAACTCCTCAGTGAGCTTGACTTCTACTGCATTCTTCCCTATCAACTTAATGATAGTGAAGGGGCCTACAAATGAGTCTCTCATTTTCTTGGGTCCTTTGAGATTGTTAAAGTTCAGTGTAGACACTAACACCTGGTCCCCTTCCTTGAAGTCAGGTTCCATATGTGATTTGTCCCACCTCTGCTTATTAAACTCTTTGGCCTCAGCTATGAATTTGGCAGCAGTATCACAGGCTTTCTTCCACATATCATGGAAGTCCTTGGCTGTGGGGTGGATGGTCAGAAGATTTTTCTTCAAGTGATCCACAGGTAAAAGGGGATTCCACCCTTTCTCTACCAGTGCAGGTGTTTTTCCTGTGGTAGAGTGCTGGCTTGTGTTATAAGCCAGTTGGACTGCTGGTAAGAGGGTGACCCAATCATGGGTATATCCCTCATGGTCCTTGTATTCCATGCCATAGGCACAGAACCTCCTGAGGATGTCCTCCATTGTTTGGATCATCCTCTCAGCTAGGCCATCTGTTTGTGGATGGTAAGCTGTGGAAAAAGCAAGCTTGGTGCCTAGCATGTCATATAAATTGGTCCAAAATTCAGATATGAATTTTGGGTCCCTGTCACTAATTATGATCTTAGGGACTCCACAGGTGGATATGATGTTATTCCAAAATAACAGAGCAGTGTCCATGGCTGTGTCCTCTTTATGGCATGGTAGACATCTCATGCTCTTGCTGAACCTATCAACTATGATTAGGCAGGCATTGTAGTTTTCTTTGCCTCCTGGGACAAGTCCTGTGACCCAGTCCATGTTGATGGTTTCCCATGGGTGTTTGGGTTCTTCTATGTGTTGAAGTAACCCATATTTCTTCCCATGTTTTCTATTTGCCTTCTGGCATCTTTCACAAGTGTTGATGTATTCACTCAACTCTTGTTCCCACTTGGGCCACCAAGCTGTGCTTGCCACCCTCTCTTTAGTCCTGTCCTCACTCATGTGTCCCATGTAGGGGCAGTCATGGCATTCCTGCAGGATTAAAGAGATGTGGTCTCTGTCTATCACTGTGAGTGCACTGGTGTGCTTTTCTCTGTGATAAATCAGGCCATCTATAAGGAAAAATTTATTGTCCTTATAGGCCCTCAACCAGGGTTCCTCCAGCTGGGTTTCCAGTTCTGGGCTCCTGTATTTTTGTTGAAGGAGTTGGAGTAGTATGCTACACTGTTTGTGTTTAGCATAAGATTTCAGTACTGCATTGAAAAATTCATTGTGCATTTCTGAGGAACTTATTCCCAGTATGGGGGTCTCTGTCCCTTCTGAATCAGTGTTTCCACTGTCAAGGGTACCACTCCCTGGTGCCCATTCAGAGAATCTGAAGTTCTTCTTCCTATCTATTTCCATAAAATGGATAGGAATTTTTGCAGCAACTTCAGGGTCATAAGCTGGATTGCTTTTGACATTTTCCAGTGGCCATCTGCTAAGGCCATCTGCATTGGTATGGCTTTTACCTTCCTTGTATATGATGGTCATGTTCCCTCTATACTCCTGGATGGCTATTTGCCATCTCAGCATGTGTCTATTAGTAGTCTTCATGTTTAGTAAAGACTTCAAGGCTGTGCAGTCTGTGTAGACTTCAAAGACTGCACCCTCCAAATAATAATGGAGTTTTTCTAGAGCCCAGACTAGGCATAGACATTCTGTCTGGGTGGCCCCATACCTGGCTTCTGAATCTTTCAGCTGCCTGGAGATGTAACATATTACACCTTCTCTTGGTTCACCATCCACAATTTGTCTTTGGTGAAGGGCTGCTCCTAGGCCTTGACTGCATGCTGCATCTATATATAACTTGAATGGTAGTTCAAAGTCAGGTAAGATGAGCACAGGTGCATTAGTGAGTTCATATTTGATCCTCTCATATGCATCCCTTCTTTCCTTGGTAATTTCAAAGACTACATCCTTTGAGCATAACTTGTATAAACTACTAGTTATGTGTGCAAAGTTTTTGATGTGGTTTCTATAGTAGCTAGCAAATCCAAGGAAAGATTGCATCTCTTTGATGTTCTTTGGTACTGGCTTTTGCAGTACTGCTGCTACTTTGTTCTGGTCAATTGCCAGACTAAGGCCTGAGACTTTGTGTCCTAGAGCTAGTAGCTCTTGTTGGCCAAAATTACACTTTTTGAGTGAAATTTTCAGATTGATGGGTGTACATTTACTTAGCACTCTGTCTATGTATTGTACATGGTCTTCCCATGTCTCTGAGTATATAATGATATCATCAATATATACTACCATCCAGCCTTCCATTATTTCTTCTTGAAATATGGTGTCCATCATCCTTTGGAAGTGGGCTGGTGCATTCTTGATGCCAAATGGCATTCTGGTGTACTCATATATGCCCATATGGCATATAATTCTGAGTAATTTCATAGAGTTTGGTTTAACTCCATTTTGGTGTAAACCTTTCATACAATCCATCTTGGTTATGTATTTGGCTTTGGCCAATTTATCCAAGGCATGACGTATCCTTGGTATAGGATACCTGTCTGCTTTTGTGTAGTTGTTCAGGGCTCTGAAGTCTCCACACAATCTAGACTTGCCATCATGCCAGGTGATTAGGACAGGGGTGGTTATTTCCACTATTTCATTATGTCCAATCTTCCTAATGACATCCATGTCCAGGAGTTCATTGATATGTTTCTCAATCTCTTTCCTGGTCTCCAGACTTGCTGGGTAAGGAGGTCTCCTTAACATGGGTGGATAAGGCCTTTCTACATCCAGATATAGTTCTATATCATGGCCTTTGATCTTGCCTAATGGTTCTTCACCAATGGCAAATACTGGTCTATTCTTCCTCAGCATCTTCAGTAAACTTAGCTGTTGTTTACTGGTGAGGGTAGTGCTAAACTGTCCCTCTCTGAATTCTTTCAGAAGTTCTTCCAGTGGGTCCTGAGAAGATATTTGGTATATATCAAGAGAAAATTTCTTTTCCTTGTTAGTACCAATGGTAATATGCCTATTTTTACTATTGTAAATATCTATGCCATACATCCTCTGGTAATCTGTTCCCAGTAAAAACCCTTGGATGTGGGCATCTTCAAGCACTACAAACTCTGGGTTGAGTCTGATGTTACCTTTTCTGTGGGGTATGATTATCTCTTTGATAATTGTCCCTATAGAGGTCATCTTTCCAGATGCACTCTTAAAGTTCTTTGCCCTGGTGGGCAAGAGTTCTTTCTCCCAGTTTGGGAAGTGGTTCTCCAGATAATTTCTGGCCACTATGGAGCAATGTGCTCCACTGTCAATGATCAGTGGGTGCTGAGCATTGTCAATACATACAGTCATTTTTGTGGCTGTTCCATGTATATATGCCATTCCTTTGGTTGGTGTAACCAGGAATGTTTGTGCATCTTGTGTGTGTTTGCACAAGTTTTTGTTGGCAGTGTCTTGTGGCATGCCTGCTTCCAACTGTATATCCTGGATTTCTAGTGGGGTTTCCTCTTGGTATTCCACTAGAAATTCCTCTCTGGGGTCTTGATCCTCATCAGATAGTTCTCTGATGGCATCACCCATGGAGTCTGATTCAGAATCCTCTGTTGGAGGTTCTTCTTCAGGGACTTTCTCTATAGCATAGACTTTCTTCTTTGCTTTTGGACAGTTGTTGGCATAATGGTCTGTTGAACCACAATTGTGACAAGAATTCTTTTTCTTTGCCACTTCTGCCACTCTTTCTCTGGGTTTGTCTTTAAACTCTACCCTGAAAGGTTGTTTCTCTTTGAAACTATTACTTCTATATGGGGTGAATTTCCCTATATTAGTCCTTTTCCTTATGTCTTGTAAGGTATTGGCTATATCATCTAGAGTGCAATTTTGGTTGCATCTGCACTTTACTGCATGCTCTAGTTCTCCTGGCAGTTGTGTCAGAAGTTTATGATTCCTCATTTGAATGTTCATTTGAGGATCAATGGCTTTAAGTCTTTTAGACTGTCTAAGACACCACTCATATGGATCTTTGTCCACAGAGTATTTGTCATTTTCAAATGACATGGTCTTTTGCCATATCCAAGTTCCATTACTGTACTTTTGGATTATTTGACTCTTCCACCATGGCCAATTTCTTCTGCCATGGATTTCTTTCATTTCAGTGTACCATATACTTGCATGACCTTTAAATGCAGTATTCAGTCTAGCAGTAATCCAGTAATCTGGTATGCTTGGTACATCAATGAAGAGTCCATCAATATAATCTATGAGTTCCATATGATCATATTCTCCTGATCCAGAGAATTTGGGCCAGTTTGAGGCCTCAGGAAGCTGTTTCAAGGCTTCCTTCTCTGAATAAGACATGCCATCTCCATCCTGGTATTGTGATGGAGATCTTGCCTTATTCAACAACATGGCATCTGGTTTGATGTCATCTGGTTGATATGGATTCTCCATAGCTTGGCCTTGTGGTTGGGGCTTTAAGCTATGGTAGGCATCAAACAATTTGTTGATGTCTTGGTTCAGACACTCCCTGTCCCTGCTACTATGGTGTTGTTCTTCAGAGACTTGATTCAGTCTCTTGTTGGTTTCTTCAGAGGCTTTGCTCAGTTGAGCATATCCTTCCTGAAGGTTTTTAACTATTTGCTCCAATGAGGCTTGAGTTTTTCTCATCCTCTCTTGGGCAGCTGCAAATTCTCTAGCTTGCTTTGCAGATTGCTCAGCATATTGGGACATTTGTAACCACAGTGTGTCACTGTTGATGTTACTCTCAGATGTGATAATGTTATTTTCAGTCTGAGTGGGGATAATGTTTCTATTACTAGGACTACTGATTCTAGAGTGGTTTACAACTACTTCTGGTTCTTGTGTAATTCTTTTACCAAATCTAACAGCTTCTGGATCATGGGGTCTGACTCTTTCCTCCTCTGGTTGAAGGAGGCTTTGTTCTTGTGGATTATCCATAACTTGGCCTTGTGGTTGGGGCTTCAAGCTATGGTAGGCATTAAACAATTTGTTAATGTCTTGGTCCAGACACTCCCTGTCCCTTGTGCTATGGTGTTGTTCTTCAAAGACTATATTCAGTATTTTGTTGGTTTCTTCAGAGGCTTTGCTCAGTTGAGCATATCCTTCTTGAAGATTTTTAACTATCTGTTCCAAGGAGGCTTGAGTTTGTCTCATCCTTTCTTGGTGAGCTTTAATTTCTGCAAACTGCTTTGCAGATTTTTCAGCATATTGGGACATTTGTAACCACAGTGTATCACTGTTGATGTTACTCTCAGATGTGAAAATGTTATTTTCAGTCTGAGTGGGGGTAATGTTTCTATTACTAGGACTACTGATTCTAGAGTGGTTTACAGCTACTTCTGGTTCTTGTGTACTTCTTTTACCAAATCTAACAGCTTCTGGATCATGGGGTCTGACTCTTTCCTCCTCTGGTTGAAGGAGGCTTTGTTCTTGCCCTTGTTGCCTTGTCTTCTCCTGGAAACTTCCTGGAATTGTGAAGAATGGTGACTCTTGGCCACTGATCTGCTGGTTTCTGAATGGTGTGAAGCCACTGGAGAGCTGATTTGGCATGCTCCTTGTGAACCTGAAGGAATCTGAGTAGGCCCTGTCTGGGTTAACTGTTCTTCTATAGCTTGGATAGTGGCTTGATTCTCCCTTATCCTCTGTGCCCTTGCCTCCAGGAGTCTGTGCTGCCTGGTAGGATTCCAACCCTTGGTGATTACCATAAGGTCTCTGAAGTCTATCTCTTTGAGACAGATCTTCTGGCAACTTGATCCCAGTTCTGCCCAGTGAGTTGCTAGGTTGAACCTTTTGTTGTCCATGCTCCATTGAAACAAATCTTTGAGGAGTTGGTGGATTTGAAGAACTTGATCCATATCCTTCCACTCCTCTGGTTTGAGGTTTCTGTTGAATTGGAGTGTGAATGGCAAGGTTGATATTATCTCCCTCATTGTTTTGCCATCCACCACTGTGTCCAGGGTGTCCTCTTTCAGGTCTTCTGGTTCTGGACAATCCTCCTCTATCCTCTGGCTGGTTCCTTTGGAAGCCAAGGTCTCTGAGGTATACAGGGGACATATCAGTGTTTGCAAGCAGTCAAAAACTTTATGTTCTTAGGGTATTTACCTTTGACTGTGCCTTGTACAAATTTGTTATCTGCTGATTTGGGCAGTTTGCCTTTGGAGGTTACAACTGGGTTAATAATTGTAATCTTCCCTGTACAAGTGGTTAAGGTTGGTTTACCTTGTATTGAAGCAGAGTTTTGTGGTTTTCTACTCCTCTGAGTGGCTATTGGTGTCCACTTCTTGGCTGTAATGAGGCCTTCACTAAGCCTTTTTCCTTTGCCCTTGCTTCCCTCTGGTTCTGAGGGTGTCACTGGTGTGTTGGCCTGTGACTGGGTTTCAAGTGGGATGTAGTTTTCTTCCACTGAATCAAGACAGGAAAAAGAGGGCTTATGTCAGTTAAGACTTCTTAAAAGGCTGGTTTTGCACGTCTAAGAATGGCCTCTGGGTTTGTATATTATTACAATATGCCCTTGTATAATGACAGTGTAATTGAATTAACAATTTCACTTCAAAAATACAGCTTTTGGTACCCTGTCACACTGTTTGTGTGCCAGTATCCCACAGATACACTTGTGGTTTTCAAGTGTATTCTGTATAAGTGGTTTTGTATAAGTTATTGAGTTAACAATACACTTATTCCACGCCTCAACTGATGGTTTTTCAGTCAGAGGTGTCCTTATTCAGTCAAGAATACAGGACTTTATTGATGGCTTATGTGTTTTTATATACAAAACACGCCAAAAATAATTAAATTCAGTGGGTATTAGCCACGTGAATAATGCTCTTTAAAATATGAGTATATATAAAAAGGAATAAATATATATAATATATATATTTAAATAAAGAAATTACGCCTAAAAAAGATAAAAACAATGTGTTAATAAGTCATAAAAAAGAAAAAAGACTTACTTTTAAGGTCCAAAAAGGTCAAAAAACACGGCCAGGCCCCCAAAATGTCAGGCTGAGTCTATATTGAAGTGGTAATAAGAGTATTTACAACTACAATTATGACTGTGACACGTAGAAAATTGATTTAAAATAAGATTTTTTGATTTAAAGGATGATTTATAAGATATTTAAGGGGTTCTACTATTGAAGAATAGTGGTGGTGAGCGCTATTGAGAACCCAGGGTGCAATCTTACCAGTTGGGTTACTATAATAAGAGTTACAATAATCAAATATATAATTATACCTGTTTATTACCCAAGAGTAAAACTGTTTTTGACAGTTTACTACGTAGGGTATTCAAGAGCAGGATGAGGAAAGGGTTTTGGCTGTGAAAAGCCCTCCTTTTATCCTGAAATTGAGGTGGAAAGGCTGCTAGACCTTTCCACGTAGAGGAAGTGAAGATTTTTCACTCTCTAGGACAGGCTTGTGGTTTGCAAACAGCCTGTATACCCTGTATTGGGCTCAGATGTGGTTTTGAAACCACATCTGGGCAGTTTTCACCAATACAGGGTGAAAATTTTCATCTGGGGACCTCACAGCCTGATTCTGACGTGTATGACGCGTAGAATACTGTACAGAAGCTGTATGGGACCCCAGTATTGACTGACATATGAGGTATTGAAGTAAAAACATGCTTCTTCGTCTATTTGACACCTCATATTCATGGTTATTGGAGATTATCCCATAATAAGGCTGTATCTGACAGTAGGTGGGATTTTGACCTTAAAATGGTCATAACTCTGTCAGTTTTTGAGATATCAAGCTCAAAGTTGGTTCTTTGAATAGCCCTGTATGAGCTCTACACAATGGTACCCAACTTGACATGGTTATCATTAAATATGACAAAGGTATCCCATGTACAAGTATTTTTGTACATTGGCGTGGTCTGGTCAGAAGCTGTATCAAGCTTGTTTGGCCAATAACTTCTGTTGTAGTTGAGTTATAAGGAAGTGGATGGCACCATCAGATAGCCCTGATTGTTCTATTTCCAAAAAGACCCCACTTTAAGTATCTCACACTAAAACTGTAAAAGTTAGATGAGAGGTGAATGTTTTGTTCACCCTTATTTGGTCTGAATTTGACCATAACTCAAGTAATACTGGTGCTAGCTCAGTTTGGCTGGCACCATTGGATAGCCCTGGCTTAGAGCTTCATTTTGAATACCCATTTGATGGGGTTAAGCCTCTCCTTCTAGATTTTAGATGAGAGGTGAAAATTAAGGTTTATGCTCAGCAATAACTTTGAGCAGGAATAACTTTGTTATTTCTTGTCCTATGGTGATGGGACTTATATTTTCAGAAAGAGGTGAGTTTCCTCTTTCTTTTGATACCTTTTGAGCTGATTTGGCTCAGCTCCATGTTTTGGTGGTATCTTGGCTATACCATTGGTTTATGGTATTTTGGCTGTCATGCTTGTGCTCTGGTTTTGAGTCACAGGTTGACAAATTTGGGGCATATATCAAGGCAAGGTGGCCAAAATGTGGGTGCACCGATATTACTTCTGGATCTGCAGCAAGTTATGAAGCCTTTGGTGGAACAAGGTTGACATTAGCATATCCGAGATTGGGTGGGTTGTAGAAAATTATTGCGGAGGGGCATATTAGAGGCATGCGGCCATGTTCGCTGGTGTGACAGCGACCAATGAGCATATCATCCCCAGGTTAATTGTTGCACAGGGACCTACTAGGCAATGTTGGCGGTTTCAAAGGGCAATCTCACTGTGGGGATGTTTGTGTGTGGGCGGGTGAGATATGTTCGGTGGCATGCCACCGAACATGAGTTTGATTTTGCATGAAGTTTTTTGATGACTGATGCCAACTAGGCTTCAGGGGGGATGTGTGGCATGATCAGACGGGGCACCGACCGTGAGGCGTGATCCACATATACATTCACCCCTATTGTGTTTGAGGCAGCTACTAATCCCCCGAGATTGGGATCACGGTCTTTGCCTCACGCGTGTACAAAACTCCGGAGAAAGAGGCCACACGCCCAAGGGAATTTTTGGCTGCAAGCCAGGCCCCACAGCTTTTGCGGGGCACGTGAGAACGTGCAGAAAATAACCCGCTGTGGGAGATCCCCACGCAAACATAACCAGCCTCAGCAATCATAGGCCGCAATTATTCTAATGCGGATGAGGCTGAAGCAAATCCACACTGATTGGCCTCAGGTTTCCATGCGCAAGTGGGTGAGCGTCTGCAGTCAAGCTGACAACCCGACCAAGAAAATAGGCAGTTGGAAGACTGGCAGTAAAAGGTCTTCCAGGCGTGTGAAAGTTACCTGTGTATGACCCGTTGGGGGTGCATATGAAAGCGTGTGGCTTCCCGACAATGAGAATGCGGGATGAACAAGTGCGGCCAGTCAAAGTTTGCCCCGACAATGGAACCAGAGTGAATCCACTGTTTGTGTATGACCCAAATAATAAGTCATCCCATTATGACCCACTTACATTAACTTGCGTTACACGCGCATCTGTGCCGTAGTTAGGCAGAGCTGTCCAGCAAGGTGCATCAAAGGGATGCAGTTCAGATATATGACTCGATGGCTTGATGTCATTGCACATTACATTGTTGAACAGCTTTTGCTCTGCCCTGCAGCATACTTTTACAAAGGTGTACTGCGTACTACAGTGTTGGCTGTACAGATTAGGAAGGTGTAATACTACTTGAGCCTGCATGCACCTTCCAATTGTTTGCATATACGTAGCTCATGTGCCACATGCTCAGAATTGTGTTTCACCAGATTTGCACACGCAAGCTGAGCATGTCATGGTCAAAAGCACCGTGAGGAAGTTCTCAGTAAAGCCATGGAATGAACTATTTTTGCAATAGTTCATTGGAAGGCTCAGTTTGGAGCACTTCACCAAAGCGTGTGAAATGCTGCACCTGGCTTAAATGTCATCCGATGCAGTGCCAAATGCTCAGATTGTGTGCATACAAAAACGACTGAGCAATGGCTCAGCACGGTGCATTTGATATTGTTATATCAATAGTTCAATCACTCTGCAATTAAAATGTTCAGCCACTGAGAATTTCAATTATGACCCGAAAGCAAACCTGAGCAATGGGTCGAGGTAAGCTCACGCTGTATTCACTTGTGTTACAGCCCCCCCCTTTGTTCACATACTATTACCAGGCCATACGGCCGGTAATCTCGCCGTGGTCACTTGTGACCAAATGCACCGGGTGCATTTCTGCATGGGTCACTTGTGCATTGCACCCACAATGCACATTCAACAAGGCCCTCACAACCACTCTCCTGGGTGATTGGGTGGCTATTTAAGGAAACAAAGGGGATTTGACTCAGCTTGACAATTCAATAAATTGCAATACTCAGCCAGATCCCCATTGTTCTTCTGCCTCACGCAAGCATTTCACTTCTCAGTTGCAGCATTTGCTGAGACTCAGATTCAATTTTTCCCACACGCCTTGAAGCTGAGACTTTTGCCGGTGCTGCAACTGCTGAGATCGTCTCAGCTTCACCATGGTATAAAAGACCATCTTCACACGACACGCCCTTCACTTTCTTTCTCACCCGCTCCACTTTGTTCAACCTTACCTGCGTTTGTCCTTCTTGTGCGTATTCCCCTTGGTCTTCCTGCCTTTCTACTTTTGTCTTTCGCACTCCACTAACCCCACTCCCCTGCCTTTTGCCTGTTTGTTTATTCTTCTGATTGGTTCAGAACCTCACTTCTATCCACCTCGTGCGTTACCTCTTTTTTAAAGTTTTGTTGAGATTACATACCAAGATTAATACTTATTTTTCTTCACGACTCTCTTCAAGACTTTTAAGACCTTCTGAGTAGAGTTCCTTATTTTTTTAACACTTTAAATTTTTAATTCATCGTACACCTTCATTTTCTTTCTCAATTGTTTACTTTGTATGCAGTTACTAACCTCAATTGTTTTGTTTTTAGATGTCGTGCACTTTATGCACCAAGCGGGGTATCCCCTGCATTCATTCCTTGATGACGAACAACGCTTGTGATGCTTGCCAACAAGCACACAAGAAATGTTCGTTCGTTGTCTGCCCCTTCCGACCACAAGGCCAGAGGAGTTCCCGCCCAAGATACCCTCGCGAGGACTCCTTTGTGGTCGGCGATAATGAAACCATTTCCGAGTGTGAATGGACGCCGGGCCCCCAAACAGGCCGATGGGAACGATTCCGGACGATTAGCCCTGTCCCCTCCAGTATTGATTTGGCCACTCCCCCTCCTAGGCCACCATCCGATGGTCACTTCACTCCTTGACGGGAGCGAAGTGATTATCCGGCCGATGAAGGATGGCAATGGCGAGAGGACATTTGAGCTTGGGCTGATTGTCACCATGTCTTGTCACCGATGGGATTCAAACGCCAAAGTAAGTTTTCTTTCTCCTCCTTATCTCATTTCTCTTCACGCAATAATACTGCCTTTTTTCCATTACTCATAGAACAAAACCCCCCAAATCCCCCCCGACAAGACTCTCCCGTTCCTAGTTTGCCTCGCGAGCAAACCCCGCAGCAACCCACTCCAGGCCCGAGTGGCACCCAATGGTCTGAGGAATTATTCCGCGGTAAGCAGCCAAAGTTTCATTTCATTTTCACTTTCACTTTTGAGTCGAGTGAACTGACTCTTACTCCTTTTTTAGAACCCTCCCAAACCAAAGAGCCACCTATTCCTGGCCCGAGTCCATCGTCCCAACCACCTGAGGACAATACGACTTGTGAGCCAGAACCTGAGGTGGCTCCTACGCAATCCATGGAGGAACCTTATGGTAAGTCACCCCTTCTTTCTCTTTCATCATTTCCACTTTTCCTCATTTTTTCTTTGACCGTCTCCAGCTCGTCCCGCCACTCCTTGCTCCATAATCATCATCGACGATACGCCTGTCGGATCCCCCCATCCCCCTTCTTCTTCACCGACTCCGCCATCTTCCCCTCCTGTTCCCCCTCCCTCCACTCCTACCCCGGAGCTCCCTCCCATTGCCCCTGAGAACCCAACCTCCTCTCATTCGCACGATGACACTCGCCAGGAATTCACCGACCTGTGACCGACCCTAATGATTCCTCGAGCCATCGTCCACAAATCGATCAACCAAATCTTGTTGGAGCATTGCCGCTTGCTCCACACAATTCCTTTCGTGGATGCACCGGGAATTCTGGGAGGAACTAAACTCCCTCCTTGCCCAGGCACTGGAGGCTTATCCAAAGGAGGACATAACCGGGATAGTCTCCAAATTCCTAGAAAAATAAAAATTCCAAAAAAATAATCTCATTATTTCCACTTTTTATAATTTGTAATACTTTCTTTTAAATAAATTATTTGTATTCAATTATTATTATGTTCAATTTCTATTACATTCTTTGTTCATGTAAGAATTATTTATTTCCTCCTTAGAGAAAAATCCTGATTGCGTGAGAATTATTTTTGTAAGTGCCCCGCCAAAAGTTTGAGTGAGTCTTTGTTTGCGTGAACCTCTTTTTCCCAAAATGCGCCAATAGTTGCCGTTACCATCTCCTATATTTTCTTCTTCCATGGTTTAGAGCCATATCCATTCTTAACTGTAAAAAAGCAGGAGGTTCCCGCATGTGAGCAATCGAGTCCAGATTTGTGAAACATGGCCTTTCCTATGGTCACATGCTATTAATCTTACTCATGTATTGAATTGTTTAAATTGTCTGGAACCTTCACAAGTGTAAGTGTGAGCCTTTGAGATATGACCACATACCCAATAAGGTCACAAAAAAGATTAAAGATAATTATACCTTTAATATAATTATATTAAAATGACTTAGAATAATTATACTTTGAAAATAATTACTTAAATATACAAAAAATACCATAAATTGGTACAAAAATTGGTTTAACTTAAAAAACAATGAATCAACAAGTAAAATGAATTATACCATTGGATTCCCCATGGAAAAATACACATATACCATTTTTATGGCATATCTGTAAAGTCAATATTTAAGGAATTATAAGGTAAAATACCTTATAAAAACCATAAAACCTTATTTATCTCAAGAACTAATGAAACAACATGTGAAATAAATTGTACCAGTGGATTCCCCATGAAAATCCACACATAAAACAATTAATAAGATAATTCCCAAAGTTAATACTTAAAGAATTATCCTGAATATATGCACTTTTTTGGTCAACGCATATATTCAAGGATCATAGCTAATATCTCCTAAAATATACATGATAGAATGATGAACCAAAAATAAAGTTACCACGTAATTACTGTAAGAACACAGATATGAACTTTATTTTACAAGCTATAAACAAGGTTAAAACCTATGAGGAAATATTGATAAAAATCAACAGAGCTGTTGACCACTTTGTTGTGAAAGTGCTCCAAACTTAAAAAAAAGTATACAGTTGGATTCTACTAGCTCATTCGCGAAGAATGATGTAATTTTTATTATTAAATTCAGGGTATAACCCCCTGAAATCAAGGTTTGAAGTTTAAAATGTTGAATTTTGACAGAAAAGATGAGTTACAAGAAAAATCATCAAAATTAGAGTTTTGATGATGTAATGAAAAGCTCTTGGCAGCATAATAAGGTTATGTCAGGCTATCAGAATTCACTCTCTGAATTGCTGTAGCGTGAAAACCTTAAAAGTTATTGAGGATCAAAGTTTGAGCTTAAATTGAGCTGTTATGATCACATACTGTAACCTTAAATTAAGTTTAACAGTCTTAAGAGTGATAAAATTGGTGAATACTATTAGTTTATGATTAAAACTAATAGAATCCACGAAATTTGGGGTTCTGCCAAGCCTCTGATGTCATCAAACTTAGAGTTACAGTGATAACTCTAAATAATGATGTAATAATGATGCAATATGGTTTGATCATGATGTAATAACCCTCAAACCTTAAAATATTGATCAATTCCAGTGGATATGATCAGTACACGTCTACTAGAAGCCTGTTGGACTCTAGGAGGGAGGTATTTACTATAAATAGAGCTCTTTTTACTCTATTTACCCCTCAGACGCATCAAAAACATTAAATCAATTAAATCAAAGGTAATTTCTTTATTCTTTATATATAAAAGCATTATATTATTAAAGACCAAAGACCTCCTTGCTATAATCATCTATTTTGACGTGATTAAATCATTTATTTAATTGTTTTTGTTAAAAATCTCTATAAAACTCATTTCCACGTAAAAATCCAGAATAATTTGTAATTTTCTTTATTTTTATTGTAAATACAATTTGAAAAGGTTGTATTTATATTTTTTGGCGTAAAATACTTCAAAATTATTATATTAAGTGTTAAAAGTAGGTTATTTTCTCTTATTATAATAATTTCTCTATTATTACTCTCTTAATAATTCTTTAATTAATATAAATAGTATTTATATTAATTCATAACTTTAATATTAGTAATATTATTGTTATTAATTGTTTTTTATTAATAAAAAACAATTTTTTACGCCTTTATTATTTGTTGGTAACAATAATAAAGAGCTGTTTAAATATATTAATTATCTTATATTAATATATTTATTTATTATATTATATTTTTATAATATAAATTATATTATTATATTTATTTAATAATATAATTAATTTACGCCATAATAATAATAATTATTTATTATTATTATATTTTTAATCTTATTTATTCAATTTATAAGGACATTCAGAGTACAATAAGTAATAAATTAGTAATTTTTACTTATTGTTTCATAGTCAAACCTTACAGTAAGTATTGGCGTGTGACTTGTCAGGAGCCTGCACAGGCGTAAGGATTTGCATGTGAATTGTTCGGAGCCTGCACAGGCGTAAGAATTGGCGTGTGAATTCTCAGGATCCTGCACAGGCCAAGAAATTTTCAGCATTGTGGGGAACCTTCACAAGCGTAAGGATTGGCGTGTGAATCGTCGGAAGCCTGTACAGGCGTAAGGAATTTTTAGCATTTTTGGGAACCTTCACAAGTGTAAGGATTGGCGTGTAAATTTTTGGGAGCCTGCACAGGCGTAAGGATTGGCGTGTGAAGCGTCGGCACCCCGCATAGGCATAAGGAACTTTTAGCATTGTCGGAACCTGCACAAGCATAAGGATTCGCGTGTAAAGCATCGGCATCCTGAACAATAGCAACAAACCAGGACAGATGTATGATGGCATGCCACCGTACATAATCCACTTCACCCCTTTTTCATGTGAGACACCCCATCTCCCACACTCAAAACCATCCAATCCTGGTGTATATTGTCCTCTGCCTTACCCCACCATTACTTACCCAACACACATGCAAATCTCCTCATTCTTTGAATCGGCATGAGATTGTATTACCATCACTGATTTGATAGCCCACTCTCTCACCAATCTCATAATAGCCATGGCTTTTTTGCCGCATTATTTTTGCTAACCTGCTTGAGCATTGTGCGGACATACCCACTAGTGTCATGCTTTCGTTGACCTGTGCTGGATCAGTATAATGAACAAATGTACCACTGGCCCACACTACCTGAATGAGCCCATGACATGCGGATAGATCAATCCAAAAATGCTCATTTGGGCAAATCAATTTTCCCCCTGTACACTGCTTTGATGCATCCCTTTGAATTTGGCCGGTCCGCTTATCAGCTTGAAACCACCATCCCGAAGCATACAGCAATGCATCCTTATCAACATGGGGTGCGTTTTTGAATCCATTCATGGTGAAAGTGAGTGTGGAAGCAAACTTGAATGCACCCTGATTTGTGGGAATATTGCATTCATAGTTGACTTGATCAAAAGATGGAACCCCCAATGAATTGTAGAAATTTTGAATCTTCTCAAATAAATTATCCCCAACATATCGTAAGGATTGACCTAGAATGCAACCCACCGAGCTAAGATTGGCACCTCGGTTCCGCCATTCATCTTTTGCATTTTCAATTTTCCCAACACTTCCATACAGACCAAATTGTTCGTTCTTCGTGCTGCATTTGCGCCACCCAATCGCGAACATAAATCCCTCAAGTAATGCTCCATTGGTTGCAATTGGGTCGGTGAATCTCTTTTTGCAAAATCAGAATTGTGATAATTCATCCCATTGATTGACCTCGACTTCACTCATTGTTGTGAATGGTCGGAACTTGACAAGGGCAATGAGTAATGCGGTTGAAGAGAAAATTGCCACACGGCCAAAGTGAATGCATTTGATCTGATGGACATCCACAACCCTCCAAATTTCACTTGGGGTGATATTTGCTGATACTGGCATTGATATTTGTGCTGTTGGGCGAGAGGAGGAAAACAACCTATTCATTCGGGTTGTTTTGCGCTCATTTGTCTTTTGGGATCTGCTACTATTCCCGAGTGGTTGAGCGATCACTATGTGTTGAAGCAGACAAGATATCAGATACTGCTTCCTGCCATTTGAAGATAAGGAGTTTTGAGTCTAGAATGGTGCCCAATGCCCAAGGAGCTTTCTTTGGCATACATCCTTTGAATTCCCTGT
Source organism: Austropuccinia psidii (assembly GCA_023105745.1). Classification (NCBI taxonomy): domain Eukaryota; kingdom Fungi; phylum Basidiomycota; class Pucciniomycetes; order Pucciniales; family Sphaerophragmiaceae; genus Austropuccinia; species Austropuccinia psidii. Next base: position 11,043,769 of record JALGQZ010000002.1, on the reverse strand, counting down.
TGGAGCCCACATGACATTGGCACAATCTGAACCAACTAAAGCCAATGAGGGTGCCACATAAATGTGGAAGCATATATATATATCTATATATATACACTGAGATTAAGCGAGCAACTCACACTTTCCTTCCTCAGCCTGAGGCTTTCTCGCGAGTTCCGTTTTACGCTCTTTTCCTTTTTTCGTGAATGGCATGCTTGCAGCAGAAAATGAAATGAAACCAAATGATTACTGACTTATTAATATTACCTAAATTTGATCTCAGTCAATGAATCTTTTCTAATTGCGGCTAGAAATGACAGATCACACTTGACCTTTGCCAATTTGTGATCTCAAGTACCTGAAACTGAAAAATGCAGTGGATATTGCATTATTAAATTTGACATATTGATTTTCCCATTCAATTACTTTCCAATCCAACCCTGTGGAATATTGCAAGCACGCGCGAATGCAATATGCATCCTGCTGCGGATCCCTAGCTATCCTAGTCCTCTTGAAAGACACAGGAACCTTTGGCCTATTATGGGCTGGCGGGAAGTGATAAACGCGACCTCCCGCAATGCCCCCATGTGTGCTACTCGCGGGCACAACGCCTGACTCAGCTTGCGTCTTGTCGGAGTCTTTGCAATGATGTACGGAGGCATGCCGCCGTACAATTACTATTGGTACTCAGACTGTGGCATCCGGGCAGTAGTAGGATAGGAAGTCATGATTATTAAATTCATAAATCACTTTGCAAAATTCAATTACAATCTATCTAGTACAAAGCTAATCTAAAGCGGGTCAATCCTGGTTGTGAGTTTAGCTGACCTGGGTACAGTCAAGGTGACCTCATCACTTGAACCAAGACCGCGTTTCGCCACCCAGGCTGTGAGCCTTAGAGGTAATTTCATATACCCAAAAGACCACAAATAAAAAAAATAACATATTAATATAAATAAAATAAATTTATTTATATTATTAAAATAAAAATCAAAATATAAATATAAAATTATATTAAAAATAAAAAATTAATTACAATTTAAAAATAAAAATACATTAAATTTTGTAAGTATAAAATTACATTTATACTTGAAAAAATTAAGTAAAAATGAAATTTTAACAAAATTGTGAAAAAATAAATAAATTTGGAAAAAAGTTAAATAAAAATTATTATAAATTTTTATTCAATAAATAAACACATAAAAATTATTTCACCATTGGATTCCTCATAAAAAATCAGGTGGGGTCACCTCTGAGTGAAATTCTTGTAACTCAACTCTAAATAAGCTTAAATTAAGTTTTTAGTATTTTCAATACAAAAGTTGAAAATCCTCAAAACATTAATTTAATTCACACCACATGTGGTGTTAACCATCAATTTTTGTGTTAAAATTGAGGTGTTGTGTTTAGTTTAGAAGTTATGAGGAATTGGAGTATTTTCAATTGAATTCAATTGAAGTGTCAAAATGTGCGCGTGTATTACATAAGTGAACTTTGATTTACATATGAGGTGTCAATTATTACTGTATTGTACTGTACAATTGAATTGAATTACATATGTAAATTATAAGTATAATACATGATGAGGAATTAAAGGAAAAATAAATTGGAAAGATTAAATTTGGGGGGAAAAGGAACTCCAGCTCTAAGGGGGAGCTAGACCCCCAAAATCCTTGCTGACAGGCGTGGGATGTCAAAATTCATGCAAACGTTCATCACTTTTGGCCTGGAATTGAGTTACAGGGTCTGTGGACTTAATTGATGATGAGGTTTTGATACCAACTGGGGTAGTTTTAGCTGTTGCCAAGAGGGTAAAACTACCCTTAAGATAAAACAACCATAGTAAAAACAGTTTTAACTGGTTTCTACACCTCTTACACACATTCTGACGTGTTTTGAAGGCTCTAGGCCTGGTATTGCTATAGTAATGGCTGATTTAAGGGTCTAAAATGGCTGAAAATGGCTAAAAATGGCTTAAACCAGCCCTTTTTTGTCTAAACCAGGGTTCAGTGATTCCATAATTGGCTTTTCTGTTTTCAGACTGTTTTTCACGACTGACAAGAGTAAATTTTACTTTTGGAGTAAGAGAATTGATGGCTATAAAAGAATGTCTTCTTTGCCCCACTTTTCTCTTCATGTTAGAATCTTTTCCTTTTATTAATTAGTTTAAACACTGTTAAACCAATCAATCAAAGATTCCAACCACCATTTTTAAATCATTTTAATCCTTTTAACCACGTGAAGAAATCATTATAATCATTGTTTGTAACTCTTATAATCACTTTTACCCCTGAACCACCCCAAAAGTGAATTAAAGCATCTTTCATCACTGTAAACTTTGTCACTTTGTTTCCAAATTCACTCTGGTCACTTTTGGGCGTGTTTTCTCTTTAATATTCTTTTTAAAGACTTTTTTCTTTAATTAATTGCTTGCAGTTCTTTGCTCAATTAATTCCAATTGAAATTGCTCTTGAAGAAATTTCTTTTGTAGCCTTAAAATATCTCTTGTAGAGTATTTTTTGGATAAATTTTTATTGTTGGTAAAACAATAAATTTTTATAATATTATTGTTTTATACTAATAAAGCTATAAACAATAAAATTGGCGTGTTTTCTCTTAAAAATAATATTTCATACTATTTTTAACTGAATTTTACCTTATACAAATTTTGAGGACAGGAAAAGTACTTGATTTTTAATCAAAGTTTCATATCCACACCTTACATTTGGGGGCCCAGCCGTGATATTTTACCTGTGACATATTTTTTTACTCTTTTTAAATCTTTTTTTTCTTATATTGAAAAATTTAAAAACATATAAAAAATACTTATAATTCAAAAAATCCATAAAAAATAACTTTTTTCATATTATAAGTGAGGCTTATATTTTTATTTCTTTTTTGAAATAACCTTTTTTTTACTTAATTAATTGGCTTTTTCATTAATTTTAGTGTCTGACAACGTGGTAAGACAAGAAAACATTGAAACAGCCTCAACAGTCACCAGCATTGTTCCTGCAAGCATTATTAATTCAGACCATAATAGTACTGTAATTGTGACTCAAAATAATCAACCTGAACCAATATCTTCTGAATTAAGTAACTTGGACATAAGTAATACTCTTCAGAAAGCTAAGAATTTGACCAATAGTAAGTTTTTTGATGTAAAAATACTATTTTAGGCCTTTTTAAACCATAATTATGCCTTCAACCAGTTCAGGAGCCAGCTACAACCCCTCAAGCAGCTCCCAAAAAGGTAATAGACGTGATTATGACAGAGGCCAACCAGGTACAGAAGCAAAAGGGTCAGTTGATGACTTCCAAACAACTAAATTGGGTCATTCTGAAGCTGATAATACTATTTTACTTTCAAAAAGAGCTGACACCGCCACAACAAGCCTCTGTGGACATATACAAAGCCAGCCACAGTGCATACAACAATGCACTTCAATTCAAGGAGTACCAGATCCTTGCAGACCTGTGGAAGAATTGCATGAATTCTTACCTGACAGTAAGAAAATTCTTGGGCCATCCCAACACTTGCAAATTGCTCAATGGATGGCATCCATTGATGGAGAAGAAAAAAATGATGCTTTTGACACTAGAATGGAGGAAAAACAACCCTCCACCACCCAAACCAGTGCCAAAAACAGCCCCAGTGGCCAGCAGCAGCAATTCCAACGTGAAAAAGCAGCCACAAACTCCAAACAAGGGCAAAGGGAAGGCACCAGCCCCAAAACCTTACAGCCAGGGCTACAGAATCCCAAAGATTCAGCAGGATGCCATGGAAAATTTATTTCAGATGGCCAGAACCATGATGGAATTACAGAAGAAGGAGGAAGCCAGATTAAGGTTCCAGAAATGATTTCTGACATATTTGATTCCATCCCAGAGTTGTATAATGCTATAAATGACATGAAAAAACATCTTTCTGATAAAAATGAAACCATTTGTAACAACATTAAAACAAACAACCTGAGTCTGTGCCAAATTAATGAAACACTTATGTGTTTTGAAAAAGTTTTAAGAACAATTAAAAATTCCAATAATGATAATTCTTCTAACAATAAAATAAATGAACAATCTGCCATTATTAAAGAATTAACAGATAAATATTCTAAATTCAATATTGATGACATAATTGAAACAAGAATTAAACAAGCCATAAATATTATCAAAACAGATAACAAGAAAGTCCTTGATGACATTTCAAATTCATTTACTGAAGTAAAGACATATACCATTGCCTTGAAAAAGTGTTTTGATACTTCACAAGAAGAAGTATCAAAATCATCAATGAAATTGAATCAAGTCACTGCTGATAATACAAGACAGACAGAGTTATGGCAAGAACTGACACATCAAGAAGACATGTATAAAATTGAAGTAATAAATTTAATACAAAGCTTCCAACATGAATACAGAAATTGCGAAAGGTGTAGCAATAGTAAAATGAATGACATTGAACAAATACTGAATACCTTACCAAGAATGTCTACATGTAACAACCATCCATCAGGGGTAAGGGTATTCATTCATACACCCACTCAAACACCCCAAACCAGCAAATCCAGTATCTGCATCAGCATTCAGTTTCAGCAATCTTCATTCTGAAACATGCATACAGCTTGGTACATCAATACAGCCTGTCAATACCTGTACAGGTTGGATTCACCCAATACAGTTTCAATACACCAATATGGAACTGTATGATCACTCAAATATACCACACCTCTTGTACAGGTTCTGTACAGCTGTACAGGACCTGTATTGGCCAGACTCAATTCAATAATCAATTCCTCTCATGAAAATTCTTCCTCTGGATCAGGGCTGGTGATTCTCACATATACCAGCCCCTCTTTCTCCCCCCTGGGGACTTTTCCCCAGTTAATTAATTTGGTTATTTATTATTTTATAATTATTCTTATCCTTATAATTGGGTATTATAATTATTTAATTTTAACTTAGTCTTTGCCTTTTCTCTCTTTTCCTGTACAGTATGAGTTGGGTGGCCATATCCTTATTAACCCTTCTCTTTCCATTCTGACAGGTTGAAACAGTGGACTTGGACTTGTTTGTGGTTGGCTCTTCTATTTCTTACTCTTACTCTTGTTGCTGCTTTTCTTATATTTATCCTTTTAGCAATTTATCTTTAACACTCTTCAGTGTATTCCTTCTTACCATATCTTTGAGCCCTCCATAAGTGAGTCCCAGTTTAATGAGTGCCGGGCCCTCTTCACTTCGAAGAGCCCCTGTGACACTACACCTCTAAATCAAAATGAGGGCACAAGAATTTCCAATCCACAAGTATTGGATCCTGATAATTCACAATTAAAAAATGAATTATACACTTCTTTTCATAACTTGGAACCATCAATGGGCCAAGCACTCTTGAAAGAAGTTCCAAAACTTAAAGAATGGCCTCACTTCAGTGGTGAAGGAGAGTATGACCATATGGAATTCATTAGAGGTATTGACATGATCAAAGAGGATTTTGAATTACCAGACAGATTGGTAACAGCCAGGTTTAACACCTTGTTTACCAGATCAGCTCACAGATGGTACATCAAAATAAGACAAGCACATGGACACCAGAGTTGGACTTGGTGGAAAACCCAAATCATCAACAAATGGGCAAATGATTCTTGGAGGTTTAAAGCTGAAACAGCCTTTGAATCTGCCAAATTTAATGCTGATAAAGACAAAGCTTTACCATGGTTTTGCCAACAAAAGGACATATTAACAGCATTATATCCTGACATGTCAGAATTTATGATCCATAGAAAAATTCTGAGACAATGTGGAGGTGACTTAGAGCATGCTGTCAAAAGCAGGACTACTGAACAATCTTCAGCAGAGGATATTATCAATATACTAGAAGAAGTAACCACCAGAACCAAAATTGGTTCTAGTAGGGTGAATCTCAAAACAAGGTTTAATACACCTTGGAAAGATTCTGTGGACAAAAGCCCCAAAGAAAATTCTAGTAATATTAAGTATAAATCTGCAGATACAGTCAGAAAGTGCCATATTTGCCAAAGCACCACCCATTTAGCCAATAGACAATTCAGATGATAAGTCATCCATATTTTCTGAATCTTCAAAAGATATAGAAAATATCAATGCCACTTTTGACATCATGGAATCTTATTGCCACTTGCCACAATTGAGCAATGGTCAAGTTGATTTATCAAAAGTTCAAGACGCACAGCTTATGAAGACAAAACCAAATAGAGGGAAAGGTTATACAGCTGGTAACTCCTGTATAACAGAAGTGGTGATTGACAACAAGCCCACCAAACGTTTGCTTGACCCAGGAGCCTTCTGCTCTTGTGTTGAAAAATCTTTTCTCAAGACTTGTGTACCAAATTTTGAAGACCAATTGTTACCAATTGATGGTATAAAATTCAACAGTGCAAGTAACCCAATGAAAGCATTAGGAATCTTTGAGACCAATGTCATATTCCCACACATAAATAGGAATTTAAGGATCACAGTTGAATTTGTTGTTATGGAAAATTTCTCTAGTACCCATTTTATATTGGGAAATGACTATTTAATCATGTATGGGATAGATTTACATAATAACAAAGACAGATACTTTACAATTTGGGACAATAAGCGCCAGAAATTTGCCTTTTTACCATTTGAAAGACAAATTACAGTAAACAAAGTATCACCAGTCAACTTAGAGTTAGAAAAATTCAAGTCTGAACAGTTAAATGAGGCTGAGATAAGCCTTCATCTGACTGATAAACAAGAAAATGAACTTTCTTCCCTTTTGTATGACCACAGAGGAGCATTTGCTACAGACAAGTAACCTCTGGGAGCAATTATTGGTCATGAAGTTTACATCATTCTTAACATTGAGAGACCTTATCCACCACTCTTAAGAAGACCTGCTTATCCAGCAAGTCCAAAATCAAGAGAAGCTCTGGAAATTCATATCAAAGAACTTCTGGACCTTGGTGTAATAAGAAAAGTAGGCCACAATGAGGAAGTAGAAATAACTACACCAGTTATAGTGGCGTGGCATAATGGAAAATCCAGAATGGTTGGGGACTTTAGAGCTCTGAACACTTACACTGTCCCAGACAGATACTGAATACCAAAAATCCAAATTGCCCTTACTCAAATATCTCAAGCAGTGTATATAACCACCATGGATGCCCTTAAAGGATTCCATCAAAATGTGGTAACACCAAGAGCAGGAAAATACTTGAGAATTATTGTTCATTGTGGAGTGTATGAATACTTAAGGATGCCCTTTGGTATCAAAAATGCACCTTCACACTTCCAAAGAATGATTAATGAAATCTTCCCTGAAGAACTCTCAGAGGGATGGTTAATCATTTACATTGATGACATTATTATCTGTTCAAAGACTTGGGAAGAGCACATGTACAGATTATCAAGAGTTTTGACAAAAATCCAATCAGTAAACATGAAAATCTCCTTGAAGAAATGTCATTTTGGATTTAAAGAACTTAAACCACTAGGACATGTTGTATCTGGTTTGTCCCTTGGAATTGACAAAAACAAAGTTGTAGCAGTATTGTTAAGACCCATGCCTCAGAATAAGAAGGAAATTCAGTCATTCTTAGGTTTTGCAGGATATTACAGGCAACACATTAAAGATTTTGCATCCATAGCAAGACCACTTTATAGGTTGTGTGACAAAGACACAGTGTTTGAGATGACTGTTGACAGAGTCAAAGGTTTTGATTCTCTAAGAGAAGCATTGACCACTGCTCCACTCTTACTGATCCCAGACTTTAAATTGCCTTTCGGACTGTATATTGATGCATCAGGAGATGGACTGGGTGCTGCACTTCACCAAGTTCAGATCATAAATGATAAGCCTGTAGAAGGACCCATATGTTTCATGTCCAGGCAAATCAAACCAACTGAAGCCAGATATGGAGCAAGTCAAATGGAATGTCTATGCCTTGTCTGGGCCTTGGAAAAATTGAACTACTTCTTAGAGGGATGTGTTTTTGAAGTGATAACAGATTGTACAGCTGTCAAATCACTTTTGAACATGAAAACACCCAACAGACACATGCTCAGATGGCAAATAGCCATACAAGAATACAGAGGCAACATGAATATTGTTCATAAGGATGTTAATATTCATAAGAATGCAGATGGACTAAGCAGATGGCCATTACCAAATAATATTGATAATCCTGCTTATGTTCCAGAAGAAGCCTCACCACAAATTCCAATAGAAGGAATAAGTGTTACAGACTTGAACACCACCTTCTTTGAAGAAGTCAGAAGCAGCTAAACTCAAGATAAGAATTGTAGCCTCTTATGCCAATTACTTAACAAAGACTGTAAAGACAACTCTCTAATACATGCCTTGGATGAAGTATGGAGAAAGTCTAATGATGAAGGAAGATTTCACCTACTGGATGGTATAATTTACCACAGAACCAAGCACACATGTGTCATGACAGTTGTAGACAGGTCATTAATCAATCTTGTACTGAAAGAATGCCATGATATTCCCTTTTCAGGACATCTGTCTGAAGACAGAACAAGAGAGAAAGTAAAGACCTGAATATGGTGGCCAATGTGGCAGAAAGATGTTGCAGAGTATTGCAAAACCTGTGACAGATGCCAAAAGGCAAATAAATCCACTGGCAAAAGACTTGGAAATATGATAAAAATCCAAGAACCAAAAGACCTTGGGAAATTGTCCATATGGATTGGGTAACTTGCCTACCACCAGGAGGTGACAGGAGCTATAATGCTTGCCTAGTAATTGCGGACAGATTCAGTAAAACTCCAATCTTTTTACCATGTCACAAAGATGATACAGCCATGGATACAGCTCTTCTGATATGGAATAGAGTAGTGTCATGGACTGGGATATTTACAAATATCATCAGTAATAGAGATCCCAAATTCACTTCAGCACTATGGACAAATCTTCACCAATTATTTGGCACTAAACTGTCTTTCTCTACAGCCTACCACCCACAAACTGATTGCCTGGCTGAAAGGATGATCCAAACCTTAGAGGACATGGTGAGAAGATTTTGTGCATATGGCCTTGAATTCAAAGATTGTGATGGATTTACCCATTATTGGTGTACTATGTTACCAGCACTGGAATTAGGATATAAAACATCAATCCATGCCAGTACCAATCAGACTCCTGCTATTCTAGAAAAAGGATGGAACCCCAAGTTATCCCAAGATTCCTTGAGGAAAGACTTAATTTAAATACATCCCACAGCTGCTAGCTTCAAAGGAATACTAGACAAAGCTAGAAAGCATGCAGTAAGATGCATGGAGGACTCTTTTGCATATGCTAAAGATAAATTGCATAAATCACATGCAACTCCAGATTTCAAAGTGGGGGACCTAGTTCTTGTATCCACCACTAACTTCAATAACATCAAAGGATGTAAAAAGTTGAAAGACTCCTTTGCAGGACCTTTTGTGATTAAGGCCCTCCATGGAGAAAATGCTGTTGAAGTAGAGTTATCTGAAGAACTTAGCAATAAGCACCCTACATTTCCAGTGAGCTTGATAAAGCCATATAAATGTAGTGATGCTGAGAAATTTCCCTTGAGGAATAAGATTCCCCAAGTTATACCTCCTATTGAGACATCTGGTACTAAGAAAATTACCAAAGCTCTTAAAGAAAGGAAATTAAGAACCAAGAAAGTAAGGGAATACCTTGTTAGGTACAGTGACCCAACTTGTGAAGATGATTGGTTAGAAGAAAAAGATATACCAGAAGCTACCAAACTCTTCAGAAGATTCAGACACACTAGAAACACCAATATTACAAAGTAATATTCTTTTTTAGGGGGAGGGAATGTGAGCCTTAGAGGTAATTTCATATACCCAAAAGACCACAAATATAATATATAACATATTAATATAAATAAAATAAATTTATTTATATTATTAAAATAAAAATCAAAATATAAATATGAAATTATATTAAAAATAAAAAATTAATTACAATTTAAAAATAAAAATACATTAAATTTTGTAAGTATAAAATTACATTTATACTTGAAAAAATTAAGTAAAAATGAAATTTTAACAAAATTGTGAAAAAATAAATAAATTTGGAAAAAAGTTAAATAAAAATTATTATAGATTTTTATCCAATAAATAAATACATAAAAATTATTTCACCATTGGATTCCTCATAAAAAATCAGGTGGGGTCACCTCCGAGTGAAATTCTTGTAACTCAACTCTAAATAAGCTTAAATTAAGTTTTTAGTATTTTCAATACAAAAGTTGAAAATCCTCAAAACCTTAATTTAATTCACACCACATGTGGTGTTAACCATCAATTTTTGTGTTAAAATTGAGGTGTTGTGTTTAGTTTAGAAGTTATGAGGAATTGAAGTATTTTCAATTGAATTCAATTGAAATGTCAAAATGTGCGCATGTATTACATAAGTGAACTTTGATTTACATATGAGGTGTCAATTATTACTGTATTGTACTGTACAATTAAATTGAATTACACATGTAAATTATAAGTATAATACATGATGAGGAATTAAAGGAAAAATAAATTGGAAAGATTAAATTTGGGGGGGAAAAGGAACTCCAGCTCTAAGGGGGAGCTAGACCCCCAAAATCCTTGCTGACAGGCGTGGGATGTCAAAATTCACGCAAACGTTCATCACTTTTGGCCTGGAATTGAGTTACAGGGTCTGTGGACTCAATTGATGATGAGGTTTTGATACCAACTGGGGTAGTTTTAGCTGTTGCCAAGAGGGTAAAACTACCCTTAAGATAGAAAAACCATAGTAAAAACAGTTTTAACTGGTTCCTACGCCTCTTACACACATTCTGACGTGTTTTGAAGGCTCTAGGCCTGGTATTGCTATAGTAATGGCTGATTTAAGGGTCTAAAATGGCTGAAAATGGCTAAAAATGGCTTAAACCAGCCCTTTTTTGTGTAAACCAGGGTTCAGTGATGCCATAATTGGCTTTTCTGTTGTCAGACTGTTTTTCACGACTGACAAGAGTAAATTTTACTTTTGGAGTAAGAGAATTGATGGCTATAAAAGAATGTCTTCTTTGCCCCACTTTTCTCTTCATGTTAGAATCTTTTCCTTTTATTAATTAGTTTAAACACTGTTAAACCAATCAATCAAAGATTCCAACCACCATTTTTAAATCATTTTAATCCTTTTAACCACGTGAAGAAATCATTATAATCATTGTTTGTAACTCTTATAATCATTTTTACCCCTGAACCACCCCAAAAGTGAATTAAAGCATCTTTCATCACTGTAAACTTTGTCACTTTGTTTCCAAATTCACTCTGGTCACTTTTGGGCGTGTTTTCTCTTTAATATTCTTTTTAAAGACTTTGTTCTTTAATTAATTGCTTGCAGTTCTTTGCTCAATTAATTCCAATTGAAATTGCTCTTGAAGAAATTTCTTTTGTAGCCTTAAAATATCTCTTGTAGAGTATTTTTTGGATAAATTGTTATTGTTGGTAAAACAATAAATTTTTATAATATTATTGTTTCATACTAATAAAGTTATAAACAATAAAATTGGTGTGTTTTCTCTTAAAAATAATATTTCATACTATTTTCAACTGAATTTTACCTTATACAAATTTTGAGGACAGGAAAAGTACTTGATTTTTAATCAAAGTTTCATATCCACACCTTACAAAGGCATCACCAAAGTCTAATACTAAGCATTGTGCAAATTCAAATCTAAGAGGTACAGTGGGGTTGAAAGACTCTGATGAGAAGAAACTTTAATTCAGTAAATTACATATATACTTATTAGTACCTAGCCACACTGGCTCCACTAGATTTTTACCCTCTGAAAGTTTTGCGGAAATGTCAATTAGTGATAAAGCCCCTTTAACTGAGCTTGTTCTCCAGTCATCTGAGCATACCATCAAACCACGAACCCCCGCCACACAGAATGCCGCTAATATACCATAGCAAATTCGATTTATTCCGAGATTCTTGTGACATGCCAAAAGATCTTTGATGGCCTCATTTTTTTTAAGTTCGTGAGTTTGCCTTTGATGCCATTAACTTTGACCTTTGTATATGCACGTACCATGTTGTACGCAATCATCAAATGGATAACTGTATCCATTGGATCCTCCAGGTTCTTGTGCGGCTTTGTGGATATCTCATTGTCAGCCCCGCCACCTTCAATGCTGAGTTGGGTTGCACATTGCTTCAATTTACTCAAGCAGGAGGCAAGGTATTCCACTGACCCCCGTTCGAGTCCACGAGGATCGGTCGAATTTGATGTTGGTGCAACATATGGTTTGGGTGCAATCACATCGTATGAGACTAAACTAATGGATTCAAACATAACATTTGCCCAAAAATGTTTAACTGGATTGGCGGGGTAAAGAAGGCTCTGAACCATTTTGAAGAAGGAGTGTTCAGATTTTGGGAGATTCTCTGGAGGTTTAGCTGATTCCTTCATCAATTTGAGATTCCAAATGTTGTGATCAAAAAAGGCTCCTGTTTTGGTTGGCTTACAAAAATCTAACCCTTTATATTGCAATTTATATCACTAGTCAACAGCCAATAATCATGTATCATGCACAAAGATAAAACTCACCTGCCATCTCAAGGTCCTCCAGCCAGGCCGACATTTTAAGCTCTCGGTTACTGATCACCTTAATACCAACAGGCAGGAATGTATGAGCATCTTGTGTTGGTAAATTGTCCCATCAATTTTTGTAAATACTATTGATATTATCAAGCCCCCTTTTCCATGATTGTTGAGTAATATTGGAATGATGATTCAAAATGCGTGCAAACTCTTTCATGCGGGATAAAAATATTCCTTGAAAATTAGCAGACAATGACACTTCAGGCTCAGGGTCAGGAACTATATCAGTCATATCTCATCCCATTGTATCATGCTTAATTGTTTCCCTTTCTTTAAAGGCTTGAATATTCCAAGGAGAGGTGGGAGGGGTTGCATCATGCATTGTTTCATTGGGTATTGGGGGGCTTTCAGTATGTGGAGCTTCATCATGGATTGTTTCATTGAGTATTGGGGGGTTCAGTATGCGGAGGTTGATTATCAATATGGTCCCCTTCAACATTGATAATTTCATGACCTTGATCCCGAGAATCGTTTGCGGCTTCAAATGTATGGCGTTTTTTGTTTGTTTTTTCAGTCGCATGTATATTTGGTCTTTTTCCTAATCCTTTGCCTGGAAATCCTTCAGGTAGAGATTCTCCCACCTCCACACCTGCCCATATATTGTAAGCAGCTATTTTTATCAACTTTGTTTTGAATTAGTAATGGACTTACGGTTCAAATCCATTTTGAGCAGGCTCATAGCTTCAGCAATCTTTTGACGCACATAATCAGGAATTTTACTATCGTTTTGGATTTTTTCAAGCCTTGGGATTGTTTGAGCAATGTTGGAGACAAATTGTTCCTTGGATATAATTTCCACCTCCCCACTGAAAATTACATCATCTTGCCCATCATCTTCTGTCGGTGCATAAGGTTCAACAGTCTTTTCCTTCTCATAACTTTTAAAATTCGGTTTCTGAGAGCTTGGAGGCTGACCTGAAATAAAGGCTATGACACAATATCAGGTTTGGGGAGATTAGAAATATTCAAGATGGATGCATACTCACATTCTGGAAGAACTGGTGGATCTTGATTATCTTCATGAGACTGGCTCTCTACTTTAATGCCTGATTCACGACTACTGACAATATCAGAGATTGCACTTCCACTTTCTGGGGCTGAAGTTGGTCGTTCATTGAATTCATGTGAATTTCCCGGGTTTTGGGCCATAGCAGAGGTAGTTTATTAAGCAAATAGATGGTGACGAGTTGATTGATAACTTGTTTGCAAATTTTTGAATAAAAAGATCCAAATTGAAGAAAAAAGGTGGAAGTAAAATAATCGCATTTGCAAAATGCGATTTGTCGGGAAATTGAAGGAGGCAATGTTTTGCAAATTATTTCATATCATGCAAATGAAATCACTTCCCTGTGAGACATTGAATAAAGCTGACTAGTGAGAAACCTACTAAAGTCAACTTTTGAACTATTCAACGCTCATGAGGTAAGGACTGAGCAAAGTGTTCCATTTGAATGATATGAAAGAAAATGGTTTTGTCGGGGAAACAGGAGACACAATTCTTGTCTTAAATAGTCCACTTATTAGGTTTTATTTTGTGAGTCTCGTGATTTAAACCCTAACCACAACATTGTGAATATACTGACCAATTTCCCCTGAGGTCCTGTTGGCAGAGAAGGCCACTCAGCATATTTCGGCAATGGCGTCCATTGTGTACGCCCACAAGCCACCGTACACTATGGATGTAGTACAAAAGCGTAAGGATAATAAGCAGGGTCGGGAGGATGTTGGGAGGGCACTACACAAGCATAAGGATAAGTGGTGTCGGGAGGATGTCGGGAGGGCACCACACAAGCGTAAGGATAAGTGGTGTCGGGAGGGCACTACACAAGCGTAAGGATAAGTGGCGTCGGGGGCATGTTGGGATTGCACTCCGTGAGAGTAAGGATGGTAAGCAGTGTCGGGAGGGCACTACACAAGCGTAAGGATAATTGGTGTCGGGAGTGCACTCCGCGAGTGTAAGGATGCTAAGCAGTGTTGGGAGCATATCGGGAGGGCACTTTAGTGAGCGTAAGGATAAGTGATGTCGGGAGCATGTCGGGAGTGCACCACGTGAGCATAAAGATGGTAAGGGCAGGGGTGTGAAAGCATAAGGAGTGGTGAGGATGGAGATGGGGGGGCAGTGTCGGAGTCTCATCTGGAGGGCAGTGCGGGCTTGTAAGCATGCAAAGCATCGGGGCAGATTAGGTGGGGATGCGGAAGCCAATGAGGTGAAATTACCCAAACATTGTGAATAGTGTTGAAATGGGTTTGGGCTTTGAGTGACATTCTCATGTGACACATGTGACAATTGACGTTGTCTTGACGTTGTCTTGACGCTGATGTGACGTGACCCACTAAATCCAGTGACTATAAAGTGACACTAACGCGACTGAAGCAAGATTTTATACTGAAAGTGGTGCGACATGAAGTCAATCGCCGACGATTGACGCAAGATTTTCCCTGGTGTGGGATATAATTCTCTTCCACTGAATCAAAGTAGGAAAAAGAGGGCTTATGTCAGTTAAGACTCCTTAAAATGCTGTTTGCACGTCTAAGAATGGCCTCTGGGCTTGTATATTACTACAATATGCCCTTTATAATGACAGTGTAATTGAATTAACGATTCCATGTCAGAATTACAGCTTGTGGTATCCTGTTACACTATTTGTGTACCAGTATCCCACAGATTCACTTGTGGTTTTCAAGTGTGATCTGTATAAGTGCAATTGAGTCAACAATACACTTAACCACGCCTCAACTGTTGGTTTTACAGTCAGAGGTGTCCTTATTTAATCAAAGTAACAGGACTTATTGATGGCTTATGTTTTTTTATATGTGAAACATGCCAAAAATAAAGGTCTTGTGGGTATTAACCATGTGACAGATTGTAAGGTGTGGATATGAAACTTTGATTAAAAATCAAGTACTTTTCCTGTCCTCAAAATTTGTATAAGGTAAAAATCAATTAAAAATAGTATGAAATATTATTTTTAAGAGAAAACACGCCAAATTTTATTGTTTATAACTTTATTAGTATAAAACAATAATATAAAAATTTATTGTTTTACCAACAATAAAGATTTATCCAAAAAATACTCTACAAGAGATATTTTAAGGCTACAAAAGAAATTTCTTCAAGAGCAATTTCAATTGGAATTAATTGAGCAAAGAACTGCAAGCAATTAATTAAAGAACAAAGTCTTTAAAAAGAATATTAAAGAGAAAACACGCCCAAAAGTGACCAGAGTGAATTTGGAAACAAAGTGACAAAGTTAACAGTGATGAAAGATGCTTTAATTCACTTTTGGGGTGGTTCAGGGGTAAAAATGATTATAAGAGTTACAAACAATGATTATAATGATTTTTTCACGTGGTTAAAAGGATTAAAATGATTTAAAAGTGGTGGTTGGAATCTTTGATTGATTGGTTTAACAGTTTTAAACTAATTAATAAAAGGAAAAGATTCTAACATGAAGAGAAAAGTGGGGCAAAGAAGACATTCTTTTATAGCCATCAATTCTCTTACTCCAAAAGTAAAATTTACTCTTGTCAGTCGTGAAAAACAGTCTGACAACAGAAAAGCCAATTATGGCATCATTGAACCCTGGTTTAGACCAAAAAGGGCTGGTTTAAGCCATTTTTAGCCATTTTAGACCCTTAAATCAGCCATTACTATAGCAATACCAGGCCTAGAGCCTTCAAAACACGTCAGAAGGTGTTTCAGAGACGTAGAAACCAGTTAAAACTGTTTTTACTATGATGGTTTTATCTTAAGGGTAGTTTTACCCTCTTGGCAACAGCTAAAACTACCCCAGTTGGTATCAAAACCTCATCATCAATTGAGTCCACAGACCCTGTAACTCAATTCCAGGCCAAAAGTGATGAACTTTTGCGTGAATTTTGACATCCCACGCCTGTCAGCAAGGATTTTGGGGGTCTAGCTCCCCCTTAGAGCTGGAGTTCCTTTTCCCCCCCAAATTTAATCTTTCCAATTTATTTTTCCTTTAATTCCTCATCATGTATTATACTTATAATTTACACATGTAATTCAATTCAATTGTACAATACAATACAGTAATAATTGACACCTCATATGTAAATCAAAGTTCACTTATGTAATACACGCGCACATTTTGACATTTCAATTGAATTCAATTGAAAATACTTTAATTCCTCATAACTTCTAAACTAAACACAACACCTCAATTTTAACACAAAAATTGATGGTTAACACCACATGTGGTGTGAATTAAATTAAGGTTTTGAGGATTTTCAACTTTTTTATTGAAAATACTAAAAACTTAATTTAAGCTTATTTAGAGTTGAGTTACAAAAATTTCACTCAGAGGTGACCCCACCTGATTTTTTATGAGGAATCCAATGGTGAAATAAAATTTATATGTTTATTTATTGGATAAAAAGTTATAATAAATTTTATTTAACTTTTTTCCAAATTTATTTATTTTTTCACAATTTTGTTAAAATTTCATTTTTACTTAAATTTTTCAAGTATAAATGTAATTTTATATTTACAAAATTTAAAGTAATTTTATTTTTAAATTATAATTAATTTTTTATTTTTAATATAATTTTATATTTATATTTTTTTTTATTTTTATTTTAATAATATAAATAAATTTATTTTATTTATATTAATATGTTATTTTTTATATTTGTGGTCTTTTGGGTATATGAAATTACCTCTAAGGCTCACATTCCCTCCCCCTAAAAAAGAATATTACTTTGTAATATTGGTGTTTCTAGTGTGTCTGAATCTCCTCAGGAGTTTGGTGGCTTCTGGTATATCTTTCTCTTCTAACCATTCATCTTCACAAGTTGGGTCACTGTACCTAACAAGGTATTCCCTTACTTTCTTGGTTCTTAATTTCCTTTCTTTAAGAACTTTCACCAGGGCGAATCTCGCGTCAATCATCGGCGATTGACTTCACGTCGCACCGCGGTCAGTATAAAATCTTGCTTCAGTCGCGTTAGTGTCACTTTATAGTCACTGGATTTAGTGGGTCACGTCACGTCAGCGTCAAGACAACGTCAATCGTCACATGTGTCACATGAGAATGTCACTCAAAGCCCAAACCCATTTCAACACTATGCGCAACGTTCGTGTAATTTCACCTCATTGGCTTCCACCTCCCCGACGCTTAGCATGCTTACGCACCCGCACCGCCCTCCATCCGGATGAGACTCCGACACTGCCCGCCCCTCTCCGTCCTCACCACTCCTTACGCTTTCACACCTCCGCCCCTACCATCCTCACGCTTGTGTAGTACCCTCCCGACATGCCTCCGACAACGCTTACCATCCTTACGCTCATGTAGTGCCCTCCCGACATGCCTCCGACACCACTGATGACCCTTACGCTTGTGTAGTGCCCTCCCGACATGCCTCCGACACAGCTTACCATCCTTACGGTCATGTAGTGCCCTCCCGACATGCCTCCGACACCACTGATGACCCTTACGCTTGTGTAGTGCCCTCCCGACATGCCTCCGACACAGCTTACCATCCTTACGCTCATGTAGTGCCCTCCCGACATGCCTCCGACAACAGTTACCCTCCCTCCCGACATTCTCCCGACACTGCTTACCATCCTTACGCTCATGTAGTGCCCTCCCGACATGCCTCCGACAACAGTTACCCTCCCTCCCGACATTCTCCCTACACTGCTTACCATCCTTACGCTCATGTAGTGCCCTCCCGACATGCCTCCGACAATGCTTACCCTCCTCACACTTCCGTATTACATCCATAGTGTACAGTACGGTGGCTTGTTGGCGTACACGATGAACGCAATTGCCGAAATATGCTGAGTGGCCTTCTCTGCCAACAGGACCTAAGGGGATATTGGTCAGTATATTCACCATGTTGTGGCTAGGGTTTAAATCATGAGACTCACAAATTAAAACCTAATAAGTGGACTATTTAAGACAAGAATTGTGTCTCCTGTTTCGCCGACAAAACCATTTTATTTCATATCAATCAAATGAACACTTTGCTTAGTCCTTACCTCATGAGCATTGAATAGTTCAAAAGTTGACTTTAGTAGGTTTCTCACTAGTCAACTTTATTCAATGTCTCACAGGGAAGTGATTTCATTTGCATGATATGAAATAATTTGCAAAACATCGCCTCCTTCAATTTCCCGACAAATTGCATTTGCACCTTTTTTCTTGAATTTGGATCTTTTATCAAAAAATTTTCAAACAAGTTAGCAATCAACTCGTCACCATCTATTTGCTTAATAAACTACCTCCGCTATGGCCCGAACCCCGGGAAATTCAACAGAATTCAATGAACGACCAACTTCAGCCCCAGAGAGTGGAAGTGAAATCTCTGATATCGCCAGTAGTCGTGAATTAGGCATTGAAGTAGAGAGCCAGTCACATGAAGATAATCAAGATCCACCAGTTCTTCCGGAATGTGAGTATGCATCCATCTTTAATATTTCAAATCTCTCAAAAGCTGATATTGTGTCATAGCCTTTATTTCAGGGCAGCCTCCAAGCTCTCAGAAACTGAATTTTAAAAGTTATGAGAAGGAAAAGACTGTTGAACCTTGTGCACCGACAGAAGATGATAGGCAAGATGATGTAATTTTCAGTGGGGAGGTGGAAATTATATCCAAGGAACAATTTGTCTCCAACATTGCTCAAACAATCCCAAGGCTCAAAAAAATCCAGAATGATAGTAAAATTCCTGATTATGTGCGTCAAAAGATTGCTGAAGCCATGAGCCTGCTCAAAATGGATTTGAACCGTAAGTCCATTACTAATTCAAAACAAAATTGATAAAAATAGCTGCTTACAATATATGGGCAGGTGTGGAGGTGGGAGAATCTCTACCTGAAGGATCTCGAGTCGTAATTGGATTTCCAGGCAAAGGATTAGGAAAAAGACCAAATATACATGCGACCAAAAAAACAAACAAAAAACGCCGTACCTTTGAAGCCGCAAACGATTCTCGCGATCAAGGTGATGAAATTATCAATGTTGAAGGGGACCATATTGATAATGAACCTCCTCATACTGAACCCCCCCCAATACTCAATGAAACAATCCATGATGAAGCTCCACATACTGAAAGTCCCCCAATACCCAATGAAACAATGCATGATGCAACCCCTCCCGCCTCTCCTCGGAATATTCAAGCCTTTCAAGAAAGGGAAACAATTAAACATGATACAATGGGACGAGATATGACTGATATAATTCCCGACGCTGAGCCCGAAGTGTCATCCGCTGCGAATTTTCAAGGAATATTTTTATCCCGCATGGAAGAGTTTGCAGGCGTTTTGAATTATCATTCCAATATTACTCAACAATCATGGAAAAGGGGGCTTGATAATATCAATAGGATTTACAAAAATAGATGGGACAATTTACCAACAAAGGATGCTCATACATTCCTGCCCGTTGGTATTAAGGTGATCAGTAACCGAGATCTTAAAATGTCGGCTTGGCTGCAGGACCTTGAGATGGCAGGTGAGTTTTTTTTTATCTTTGTGCATGATACTTGATTATTGGCTGTTGACTGGTGATATAAATTGCAATATACAGGGTTAGATTTCTTTAAGCCAACCGAAACAGAAGCGTTTTTTGATCACAACATTTGGAATCTCAAATTGATGAAGGAATCAGCTAAACCTCCAGATAATCTCCCAAAATCTGAACACTCCTTCTTCAAAATGGTTCAGAGCCTTCTTTACCCCGCCAATCCAGTTAAACATTTTTGGGCAAATGTTATGTTTGAATCCATTAGTTTAGTCTCATACGATGTGATTGCACCCAAACCATATGTTGCACCAACATCAAATTCGACCGATCCTCTTGGACTCGAACGCGGAGCAGTTGAATACCTTGCCTCCTGCTTGAGTAAATCGAAGCAACGTGCAACCCAACTCAGCATTGAAGGTGGCGGGGCTGACAATGAGATATCCACAAAGCCGCACAAGAACCTGGAGGATCTAATGGATACAGTTATCCATTTGATGATTGCGTACAACATGGTACGTGCACATACAAAGGTTGAAGTTAATGGCATCAAAGGCAAACTCACAAACTCAAAAAAAAATGAGGCCATCAAAGATCTTTTGGCGTGTCACAAGAATCTTGGAATAAATCGAATTTGCTATGGTATATTAGTGGCATTCTGTGCGGCGGGGGTTCGTGGTTTGATGGTATGCTCAGATGACTGGAGAACAAGCTCAGTTAAAGGGGCTTTAGCACTAATTGACATTTCCGCAAAACTTTCAGAGGGTAAAAATCTAGTGGAGCCAGTGTGGCTACGTACTAATAAGTATATATGTAATTTACTGAATAAAAGTTTCTTCTCATCAGAGTCTTTTAACCCCACTGTACCTCTTAGATTTGATTTTGCACCATGCTTAGTATTAGACTTTGGTGATGCCTGGGTGGCGAATCGCGGGCTTGGTTCAAGTGATGAGGTCACCTTGACGGTACCCAGGTCAGCTAAACTCACAACCAGGATTGACCGGTTTTAGATTAGCTTTGTACTAGATAGATTGTAATTTAATTTTGCAAAGTGATTTATGAATTTAATAATCATGACTTCCTATCCTACTACTGCCCGGATGCCACAGTCTGAGTACCAATAGTAATTGTACGGCGGCATGCCTCCGTACATCATTGCGAAGACTCCGACAAGACGCAAGCTGAGTCAGGCGTTGTGCCCGCGAGTAGCACACGCAGGGGCATTGCGGGAGGTCGCGTGTATCACTTCACGCCAGCCCATAATAGGCAAAAGGTTCCTGTGTCTTTCAAGAGGAGTGGGATAACTAGGGATCCGCAGCAGGATGCATATTGCATTTGCGTGTGCTTGCAATATTCCAAATAGCTGGATTGGAAAGTGATTGCATGGGAACATCAATGTGTAAAATTGAATAATGCACTATCCACTGCAATTTTCAGGTTCAGGTATTTGAGATCGTGAATTTGCCAAGGTCAGGCGTGAGCTTTCTTTTTAGCCGCAATTAAAAAAGATTCATCCATCGCAATCCAATTTAGGTGATATTAAGAAATCAGTAATCATTCGGTTTCATTTCATTTTCTGCTGAAAGCATGCCATTCACGAAAAAAGGAAAAGAGCGTAAAAGGGAACTCGCGAGAAAGCGTCGGGCTGAGGAAGGAAAGTGTGAGTTACTCGCTTAATCTCAGTGTATATATATAGATATATATATATGCTTCCACATTTATGTGGCACCCTCATTGGGCCCCACTGAAGAACATGGGCTTTAGTCGGTTCAGATTGTGCCAATGTCATGTGGGCTCCAACAGGGAAGTCAAAGGATGTGTGCCGAAGAAAGCTCCTTGGCAGTATCTGATATCTTGTGTGCTTCAACACATAGTGATCCCGCAACCACTCGGGAATAGTAGCAGATCCCAAAAGACAAATGAGCGCAAAACGACCCGAATGAATAGGTTTTTTTCCTCCTCTCGCCCAACAGCACAAATATCAATGCCAGTATCAGCAAATATCACCCCAAGTGAAATTCGGAGGGTGGTGGATGTCAATCAGATCAAACGCATTTACTTTGGCCGTGTGGCAATTTTCTCTTCAACCGGATTACTCATTGCCCTTGTTGAATTCCGACCATTCACAACAATGAGTGAAGTCGAGGTCAATCAATGGGATGAATTATCACAATTCTTATTTCGCGAAAAGAGGTTCACTGACCCTATTGCAACAAATGGAGCATTACTGGAGGGATTTATGTTCGCGATTGGGTGGCGCAAATGCACCACGAAGAATGAACAATTTGGTCTGTATGGTAGTGCTGGCAAAATTGAAAATGCAAAAGATGAATGGCGGGACCGAGGTGCCAATCTTGGCTCGGTGGGTCGCATTCTAGGTCAATCCTTACGATATGTTGGGGATAATTTATTTCAGAAGATTCAAAATTGCTACAACTCATTGGGGGTTCCGTCTTTTGATCAAGTGAACTATGAAGGCGATATTCCGGCAAATCAGGGTGCATTCGAGTTCGCTTCCGCACTCACTTTCACCATGAATGGATTCAAAAACGCACCTCATGTTGATAAGGATGCATCGCTGTATGCTTCGGGATGGTGGTTTCAAGCTGATAAGCGGACCGGCCAAATTCAAAGAGATGCGTCAAAGCGGTGTACAGGGGGAAAATTGATTTTCCCAAATGAGCATTTTTGGATTGATCTATCCACATGTCATGGGCTCATTCAGGTAGTGTGGGCCAGTAGTACATTTGTTCATTATACTGATCCAGCACAGGACAACGAAAGCACGACACTAGTGGGTATGTCCGCACAATGCTCAAGCAGGTTAGCAAAAACAATGCGGCAAAAAAGCAATGGCTATTATGAGATTGGCAAGAGAGCGGGCTATCAAATCAGGGATGGTAATACAATCTCATGCCGATTCAAAGAATGAGGAGATTTGCAAGTGGGTTGGGTAAGTAATGGTGAGGTAAGGCAGAGGACAATATACACCAGGATTGGATGGATTCGAGTGCGGGAGATGGGGTGTCTCACATGAAAAAGGGGTGAAGTGGATTATGTACGGTGGCATGCCATCGTACATCGGTCCTGGTTTGTTGCTATTGTCCAGGATGCCAATGCTTCACACGCGAATCCTCATGCTTGTGCAGGTTCTGACAATGCTAAAAGTTCCTTACGCCTATGCGGGGGGCCATCGCTACACACGCCAATCCTTATGCCTGTGCAGGCTCCCGAAAGTTTACACGCCAATCCTTACGCCTTTACAGGCTTTCGACGATTCACACGCCAATTCTTACGCTTGTGAAGCTTCCCCACAATGCTGAAATTTTCTTTAGCCTGTGCAGGATCCCAAGAATTCACACGCCAATTCTTACGCCTGTGCAGGCTCCCAACAATTCACACGCTAATCCTTATGCTTGGGGAGGGTCCCAAAAGTGCTAAAATTCCTTACGCCTGTACAGGCTTCCGACGATTCACACGCCAATCCTTACGCATGGGAGGGTTTCCAACAATGCTGACAAATTCTTACGCCTGTGCAGGCTCCCAACAATTCACACGCCAATCCTTATGCCTGTGGAGGCTCCCAACAATTCACACGCCAATCCTTATGCCTGTGCAGGCTCTCAACAATTCACACGCCAATCCTTACGCCTGTGCAGCCTCCCGACAAGTCACACGCCAATCCTTACGCTTGTGAAGGTTCTAGCCAATTGAAACAATTCAATACATGAGTAAGACTAATAGCGTGTGACCATAGGAAAGGCCATGTTTCACGAATCTGGACTCGATTGCTCACATACGGGAACCTCCCGCTTTTTTACAGTTAAGAATGGGTATGGCTCTAAACCATGGGAGAAGAAAATATAGGAGAGGATAACGGCAACTATTGGCGCATTTTGAGAAAAAGAGGTTCACGAAAACAAATACTCACTCAAACTCTTGGTGGGGCACTTACAAAAATAATTCTCACGCAATCAGGGTTTTTCTCTAAGGAGGAAATAAGTAATTTTTACGTGAACAAAGAATGTAATAGAATTTGAACATAACAATAATTTAAGACAAATATTTTATTCAAAAGAAAGTATTACAAAAAATAAAAAGAGGAAATAATGACATTTTTTTTAAATTTTTATTTTTCGAGGAATTTGGAGACCATCCCGGTTATGTCCTCCTTTGGATAAGCCTCCAGTGCCTGGGCAAGGAGGGAGTTTAGTTCCTCCCGGAATTCCCGGTGCATCTCATTTCGATGAGTTGCATCCACGAAAGGAATCATGTGGAGCAAGCAACGATGCTCCAACAAGATTCGGTTGATCGAATCGTGGACGATGGCTCGAGGAATCATTAGGGTCGGTCGCAGGTCGGTGAATTCCTGGCAAGCGTCATCGTGGGAATGAGACGAGCTTGGCACCGGGGGGGAGGAGGCGTTGGGGTTCTCGGGGGCACTGGAAGGGATCTCTGGGGAGGGAACCGGGGTTGGAGTGGAAGGGGAAGATGGTGGAGTCGGTGAAGAAGAAGGGGGAGGGGGATGGGGTGATCCCACGGGCGTATTGTCGATGATGATGATTGAGCGAGGAGTGGCGGGACGATCTGGAGACGGTCGAAGAAAAAATGAGGAAAGGTGAATATGGATCGAAGAGAAAGAAGGGGTGACTTACCATAAGGTTCCTCCGTGGATTGCGTAGGAGCCACCTCAGGTTCTGGCTCACGAGTCGTATCGTCCTCAGGTGGTTGGGACGATGGACTCGGGCCAGGAATAGGTGGCTCTTCAGTTTGGGAGGGTTCTAAAAAAGGAGTAAGAGTCAGTTCACTCGACTCGAAAGTGAAAGTGAAAATGAAATGAAACTTTGGCTGCTTACCACGGAATAATTCCTCAGACCATCGGGTGCCACTCGGGCCTGGAGTGGGTTGCCGGGGGGTTTGCTCGCGAGGCAAACTGGGAACGGGAGAGTCGTGTCGGGGGGGATTCGGGGGGTTTGGTTCTATGAGTAATGGAAAAAAGTCAATATTATTGCGTGAAGAGAAATGAGATAAAGAGGAGAAATAAAACTTACTTTGGCGTTTGAATCCCATCGGTGACAAGACATGGTGACGATCAGCCCAAGCTCGAATGTCCTCTCGCCATCGCCATCCTTCATCGGCCGGATAATCACTTCGCTCCGGTCGAGGAGTGAAGTGACCATCGGATGGTGGCCTAGGAGGGGGAGTGGACAAATCAATACTGGAGGGGACAGGGATAATCGTCCGGAATCGTTCCCGTTGGCCTGTTTGGGGGCCCGGCGTCCATTCACGCTCGGAAATGGTTTCATCATCGTCGACCACAAAGGAGTCCTTGCGAGGGCGTCTTGGGCGAGAACTCGTCTGGCCTCGTGGTCGGAAGGGGCGGACAACGAACAAACATTTCTTGTGTGCTTGTTGGCAAGCATCACAAGCGTCGTTCGTCGTCGAGGAGCGAATGCAGGGGATACCCCGCTTGGTGCATAACGTGCACGACATCTAAAAACAAAACAAAACAGGTTAGTAACTGAATAGAAAGTAAGCAATCAAGAAAGAAAAGGAAGACATACGATGATATATATAAATTTAAAACGGAATCAATATAAAAACGCTCTAGTCGGAAGTTTTTAAAAGTCTGGAAGGAAGTCGTGAAGAAAGAAAAATATTAATATCGGTACATAATGTTGACGAAAGTTTAATTGGAGAAAACGTACAAAGTAGATAGAAGTGGGGTTCTGAAAGTATTAGCAGGAAAAACAAAAAGCGAGCAGGAAGGGGAGTGGGGTTAGTCGAGTGCGAAAGAAAAGACTGGAAAGGCAGGAAGACGAGGGGGAATACGCACAAGAAGGACAAACGCGGGTGAGGTTGAGCGAAGTGGAGCGGGTGAGAAAGAAAGTGAAGTGCGTGTCGTGTGAAGATGGTCTTTTATACCAAGGTGAAGCTGAGACGATCTCAGCAGTTGCAGCACCCGCAAAAGTCTCAGCTTCAAGGCGTGTGGGCAAAATTGAAGCTGAGTCTCAGCAAATGCTGCAACTGAGAAGTGAAAGGCTCGCGTGAGGCAGAAGAACAATGGGGGTCTGGCTGAGTATTTCAATTTATTGAATTGTCAAGCTGAGTATTGCAATTTATTGAATTGTCATGCTGAGTCAAATCCCCTTTGTTTCCTTAAATTGCCACCCGATCACCCAGGAGGGTGGTCGTGAGGCCCTTATTGATTGTGCATTGTGGGTGCAATGCACAAGTGACCGCGGCAAGATCACCGGCCTTATGGCCTGGTGATAGTCTTTGAACAAAGGGGGGGGCTGTAAGACAAGTGAATACAGCGTGAGCTTGCCTCGACCCATTGCTCAGGTTTGCTTTCGGGTCATAATTGAAATGCTCAGTGGCTGAACATTTTAATTGCACAGTAATTGAACAATTGATATAACAATATCAAATGCACTGCTGAGTATCGCAATTTATTGAATTGTCAAGCTGAGTCAAATCCCCTTTGTTTCCTTAAATAGCCACCCGATCACCCAGGAGGGTGGTCGTGAGGCCCATGTTGAATGTGCATTGTGGGTGCAATCCACAAGTGACCCATGCAGAAAAGCACCCGGTGCATTTGGTCACAAGTGACCGCGGCGAGATTACCGGCCATATGGCCTGGTAATAGTATGTGAACAAAGGGGGGGGCTGCAAGACAAGTGAATACAGCGTGAGCTTGCCTCGACCCATTGCTCAGGTTTGCTTTCGGGTCATAATTGAAATGCTCAGTGGCTGAACATTGGAATTGCACAGTGATTGAACTATAGATATAAAAATATCAAATGCACCATGCTGAGCCATTGCTCAGTCGTTTTTGTATGCGCGCACTCTGAGCATTTGGCACAGCATCAGATGACATTTCAGCCAGGTGCAGCATTTCACACGCTTTGGTGAAGTGCTCCAAACTGAGCCTTCCAATGAACTATTGCAAAAAAGTTCATTCCATGGCTTTACTGAGCACTTTCTCACGGTGCTTTTGACCATGACATGCTCAGCTTGCGTGTGCAAATCGGGTGAAACGCAATGCTGAGCATGTGGCACATGAGCTACGTAAATGCAAACGATCGGAAGGTGCATGCACATTTGCTGTATGCATGCAGGCTCAAGTAGTATTACACCTTCCTGATCTGTACAGTCGACACTGTAGTACGCAGTACACCTTTGTAAATGTACTGCGGGGCAGAGCAAAAAGCTGTTCAACAATGTAACATGCAATCACGTCAAGCCATCGAGTCATATCTCTCACCTGCATCCCTTTGATGCACCTTGTTGGACAGCTCTGCCTAACTACGGCACAGATGCGCATGTAATGCAAGTTAATGTAAGTGGGTCATAATGGGATGACTTAATATTTGGGTCATACACAAAGAGTTGATTCACTCCGGTGCCATTGTTGGGGCAAACAATGACTGGCCCGCTTGTTCATTGTCGGGCAGCCACACGCTTTCATACGCACCCCCGATGGGTCATACGCAGGCAGCTTTCACACGCCTGGAAGACATTTTTCTGCCAGTCTTCCAGCTGCCTATTTTCTTGGTCGGGTTGTCAGCTTGACTGCAGACGCTCACCCGCTTGCGCGTGGAAACCTGAGGCCAATCAGTGTGGATTCGCTTCAGCCTCATCCACATTAGAATAACAATCCCAGCCTATGATTGCTGAGGCTGGTCATGTTCGCGTGGGTATCTCCCACCGCGGGTCATTTTCTTCACGTTCTCACACGCCCCGCGCAAGTTGTGGCACCTGGCTTGCAGCCAAAAAAATTCCTCGGGCGTGTGGCCTCTTTCTCCGGAGTTCTGTACGCGCGTGAGGCAAAGAGGCCAATGCCAATCTCGGTGGATTAGTACTCGCCTCAAACGCCATAGGGGTGAATGTATATGTGGATCACGGCTCACGGCTGGCGCCCCCTTTGATCATCCCAGACATTCCCCCCTGAAAGCCCAGTATGCATCAGTCAGCAAAAAACTTCAGGCCAAACCAAAGTCATGTTTGGTGGCATGCCACCGAACATATCTCACCCGCCCACACACAAACATCCCCACAGTGAGATTGCCCTTTGAAACTGCCAACATTGCCCAGTAGGTCCCTGTGAACAATTAACCTGGGGAGGATACGCTCATTGTTCGCTGTCACACCAGCGAACATGACTGCATGCCTCTAATATGACCTCCACAATAAGCTGCTACAACCCACCCAATTTCGGATGTGCTAATGTCAGCCTTGTTCCACCAAAGGCTTTGTAACTCGCTGCAGATCCAGCAGTCAAATGGTGCACCCACATTTTGGCCACCTTGCCTTGATATATGCCCCAAATCGGATATGAAAATTATGAGCCCAAGAGGCCCACCTCCATCAAGACCATGCACGTAACCACAGGCCATCCCCCTTTTGGCCTGTTGCTGCCACTCATATAAGTTCCCCACCTGCGCTTATTCCTCTTCATTCCCTTTAGCTAACCCTTCCCGATCATATAATTCCCAACTGTCCCCAAATAATTCAAAATAGCCATCATGTCAACCCCTTCACAACCACTTTGCATTGGGATGATTAATATTCGTATTCAAATAAATAGTGATATAACCTTAAAGCCTGAGAATTCCCACTTAGGTTCTTGGATTATCCTATGGCACAATCAACACAACATATTCGTATATCTCCCCAATCACCAGCATGCTATTGGCTCTCTCCCGGGAACCCTTTCCCAAACGTTGATACCATTCCTTGGGGCACCCAAAACGTTCATGCACTGTGGTCCTGGTGGGGCATGGATTGAAAATTGCCAATCCAATCCTACTCAAATATTATTCGTTGAGGGAGTATTTATGACTGATGCCAATGATCCCTCCTCATCTCAGAAACCCAATCTAGCATTGATGTTCTTCACATGGTATCCAAACGTTCTGTTCATAATGGAAAGCTTTCGAACACAAGATTTCAAGCTTAAAATGCCCAAAGAATATGACTGTACTACTCATTGTCAATGTCAACTCTTTACTCCGACATTTCCCGCTTCAAACTCGACGCCTGCTTCATATCCTGCTGTTTCATCATTGATTTCCAAGCAAAAACTGATACAATTACCCAGTGGATCAGACCTCCCCATGATGACCCCGCCCCATTCCATTATTCAAACCCCCCTCCTCCCTCATCAAAAGACCGGACTAGCTTTTCTCTGGGATCGAGAAATCCCCAATGGCCAATCAGCCCGTAACCTTTGGGCAACCTCACCCCCAGGATCCACTTTTAATGCCAGGCACATCATTACAAACAAGGTCGTTAGCTCATTTGAATCCCTTTCGACCAATACCCCTCTTGGAGGACTGCTTGCGGATCATATGGGATTAGGTAAAACCATTCAGGCCATTGCTCTAATTGGTACCTCCAAGGAGCGGATGATTGCAAACCCCCATCACTCCACGCCCACCATGATCATCTGCCCCCCTCGCTTAATTACCAACTGGCAATCAGAAATATCCAAGCATGCTCAGGCTGGAGCACTGCATGCCAAAATCTACCATGGTCCCACTCGTCACTCATTATCCCAAGCCGACATCTTAAAATATGATATCATCATCACTTCTTACAATACTATCACCCAAGAATTTAAGCAAACCAATCCCTCTACATCATTCATTTTTCAAATCAATTGGCATCGTATAATCTTGGATGAAGCACAGTGAGTGGCTGAGCTTAAATGATTCAAATTACCTTTTATATCCAATAACCCTTGCCCCCTCTTATAGCTATATTCGCTCTCAATACACTGCCACTCACCGTGCCATTAATAGCCTCCTTTCATCCCGTCGAATATGTTTAACGGGCACACCTATTCACAACACCATTTATGACCTTTTGGGTATAATATCCTTCATCACTCAACCCCAGAGCGCCGATCAAGATAACTGGTCACCATTCATCCTGAGTAGTCTTTCAAAAGGTTGCAATGATATTTTGCATTTGGCATTGCGGCATTTAAGTTTGCGCCGCACCAAAACCACACATCTCGAATCTCTCCCCACTATTAGCCATCATTATGAGCTGCTCCCACTCAACCCAACCATGCAGCAAGAATATTCCACATTATATGAAGAATTCCTATCATCCAAAAGCAAAGGACCAGGAGAGTTTTTCAGAAATATTAATAAGCTGCGAATATGTTGTAACCATCACATCATGCTTAACACAATTGCGGAGGCGGAGCTGGAAGACCCCGAGGGCAGGAGCACTCAGGATAACTCCCCAAGAATCACACGAACTATTGTGGATGTGGAAACATGCATGATGAGTAGTAAAATTGCACACCTCCTACAAAGCTTAATGAAGAACAAACAAACAAGGTGTGGTCCAACGAAATCGGTGGTTTATACCCAATGGACCCAATTTCTAGATTTGTGCGTTAATTCTAATATGCATCCATTACCAATTGACTCCATCTGACTTTTTTATATTGTAGAATTGGTATTGCTCTTGCCCATCACTCTATCCTTTCAGCACGAATTGATGGAACAATTACACCACGAGCGCAGGACAAGGCGCTTGAGAATTTCTTCAATAATCCTGAATGTGAAGTACTCATTGCATCCATTGCCGCGGCTGGAACTGGTCTCAATATAACTTGTGCTAATGTAGTCTATTTAATGGTGAGGGGCCCCCCAAAATTCTCCCCTGATTTTCGGACCCTGACATCCACATTTCCAGGAGCCCAATTGGAACCCAGCCATTGAGGCTCAGGCTGTTGATCGTCTACATCGTATTGGCCAACAACGACCTGTACAGGTCATCCACTATATCACTCCTCATTCAGTTGAGGTCAACATGCGGAAGGTACCTTTCAAGCTCATCTTTCACTTGATTGTATTACTATTCTGAAATCATTCCTTATGGGAATGCCATATTCCAATTACCAATAGGTCCAAGAAAAGAAAAAATCATTAACTGTGTGAGCCTTACTGATATTATATAATTTGTGATTGACAAAGTTGATAACTCCTGTTGACTCTGGCACAGGTCCACAATTATGAACACCATGAGCTGGATCGAACTTCTTCAATATTTCCTCAATGAAAATGAGCAATAGAGTATTATTGCAAGGGAGACGGTGATACATTTCAATTCATATTGTCTATATTCTAACATATTTAGCAAGTTGTTGCATCCTTAAGAGATAATAATCAGATTTTATTACACCTGCACAAATAATTCACAAAATTTTAATTTGTCACAGTGCTATACCGTGACCAATTACTAAGTTATTGCAGAGCATCACCATTAGGCCTAATAACTGGCATGTCAAGTATCTTGAGGGCGCTAGTCTGCATCTTACTACAGCCTTTGAGACAATCTTGATCAAATACCTGAAATGATAGGCCTTCCGGAATATCACCATCATCTGTCGATTGTAATTCTGGCAATCTATCAATAGTTTTTTTACCCTTTTTTTTAATCCGATTACAAAACTCTATGTCTCTATCCATTTTCAATACCAAATCATTAAATAACTGGGAGCGCCAGCGTAATCCCACTTTGCGGTAAACTTGACGGCCATTTTCCAGTACCTCCTCAGTATCTGAGCATACTCGAGGGTCATTGAATTGTGATGCTAGGATGGGAAATTTAGCCGTATCACACCATTCACGACGGCGCTCACAGGTCTGCACATAATCAAGTAGATCATCATCAGACTTGGTCCACAATGAAGAAGAGATACAGTAACTAACTCTTTGACGAATCTTTGCGAGCTTTTGATTCTCTTTCTTTTTTACCAAATACTTGGCATCCTTTTGAATAGACTTCCATTCTCTTTTCAAATAAGTGAAATATCGCTCCATTAAAGCCGCCACGACCCCATAGTTGTTATGATCCTTGTTCCAACAGTAGTGATGATACTCAGTGCTGACAAGTGCGAGATGGAATGTACGGTAAAACACCATAGACATCAGCTCGTTGAACGGATGTTGCCATGAGCTCTCCCAGTCCCAAGTGAATCGCTTTAGTCCTAGCTTGTGGAGCTCATTTTCGCAGTAGCTTTGGAAACCCTGAGACTGAACCTGTGTTGATGGCTCATTGAACACATCCTCGGGGACATAACCGAGATGACCAGCCACTTGAATTGCAATTTCACGCTCTTCTGTGCTGGGTGGTGTTGGTAGTGAGGAAAAATCCTTATCCCTAACTTTGAGTAGGAACAGGCAATGTGCGTGTACTGCTGATCTCATTCCATGGACACTCTCTGGAAGTTCTGCCTTCAGCCATTTTTGTTGCTCCTTCTGGCTTGCACGTTTCGCCACATTGTGAGCTTTGCGGGCCTGGTTCCTTTGTTGTCTGACCTCGGATTGTTCAAGCATACTCTGGGCGAGGCCCAGCTGAGGATGGGTGAACTCACTATTTGATTGAGTGCCTTGCTCATGCGCTGTGAAATTGTCCCTCCTTGGTTCATCATTTCTTTCACTTTGAGTCGGAGACATGTTCTCATCCTCATCATCCACCATTGTTTCTCTTGATGTACTGGCATGACCCGTTCTTGGTTTGGAGGCATATGGATGATGACGTCCACTGACTTTCTCTTTATGGACCAGAGGTGAAGACGCATAAAGTTCATCCCCTGCTATGCAAATCATCAGTCAACACATCAAAACATTAATGAAGACTGGTCATCCTCACGATCTTCAATTGGCTCCTGAGATCGGACTGACTTGCCTTTAGGTGCCATGTCTAACCCATGAAACAAACATATCAAATCATGAATAAGTTTCTACTCCAAAATTCAAATGACTTACTTTGATGAAGCGTCAATACTGGATTTCCCTCCGACAGACCGCTCCAAGTTACATTTTCCAAAGGTCTTTTTCGTCGCCCCCCATCCACGCGCCTTTCATCACCCACATGAACCTGCAATCCTGATGGAATATTGAGGGTTGGCTGTTTACTTTGGCCAAAGGGATCCTGGGATGCGACTGGATTCCGACCGGGATTAAGGAGGAACTCACGTGGAAATTTTGATTGGGGATTAGCGTGTGAGGAGATTTGAGGTGTGCCTTCTGGCCCCTGAGACACATGAATTTGTGTATTAGTGGGATTCGGGGGAATTGGAGTGACAGAAATATTTGGGATCGACCAAGTGCTTGAAGTTGGAGCCTTTGGATTGCCCACATCAATGTTAAGACCTGATACATTCATTGAGGATGCGATAGGGGTTGTGAGAGGAATGTTGGGACTCAATGGTGACTGTGTTTGAACATATTCTATGCTAGATTCACTATTTGAGTCATGAACAGAACCTGAACGGGATTTATGTGACTTGAAAGATGACATAAGGGCCGAAAAAGTACAGTAATATTTTTAACTAGATAAAACACCTCAGTATTATGATAAAATAGAGTGATATGAGAGGAAATCTTTTCAAATTTAGAATAGAGAAATTCTATGAATAGTTGGAACTAAGTGTTGTGTGGAAGTCGGATAAGACTCTTTTGAGGAGAATCCTCCCTGCCTCCTCTTGAGCTCCTCCGCTTTTGTCGGAAACCACCCTGCATGGCCTACCAGCATATAATGTGATATTTCCTTGATCTGAAAGGGGACCCATCATCCATAGGTAATCATATTTGGTAACATTTCCGCCTCCCCATTGTCACATTTTGTGAATTATCCAAACTGCCAATATATGCATTGAAATTCCCCAACATTGTACATCTGTAAAGGGGTATATTCATGAAGGATTTACCCACAAAAGAGACATCACCTTTTCACGAAAGGCAAGACAATCCAAATCACATTCCAACTGATTCAAAGCCCGCCGTACTCAAACCAAATACCAAGACTTTAGCTGCACTCCAACCCCTTATGTAATAGAGTTATATAGTTATGTCTGTAATAAGGTTTAAACCATGTACGATGGCGTGCCAGCGTACATGGATTAAATGTTAATCCCCTCAATTCAATGGTAACACTTCACTAATGGAACCCCCTCAATGGTCAAACCCGCACTATCACAATGTGTAAATAAACTAGAATATGTATGAGCATTGAGCAGCATGGCATTTTACCCAATTAAACGCCTAACCAATTCCGCCATCCAGATGAGACATGTTAAACTTTATCCACTGCAGCTCATGCTCCATTACAAATGGGATAAAATCCTCAGCTGGCTCAAATCATCTCCCCCTTCATAAATAATCACTGAATTTTATTTCCAATTAATAACACTCCTAAACACTTTCACATCAACCATAGATATTTATACACAAACCAACCGTACTCCCAATTCCTGCAACAATGACAACCCGGCCATATTCCTCAATGCGTATATGCATGTGTCAACACTGCTCAACTCAAACACATTCTTCCCCTGAGGGTGATAGGCAAGGAGTTGCCTTCACACCTTTCCAATATAAACAGCACATTAAAAAGCTCAAATCAACCATTGCACCCAAATCTCTTCCAAACATCCCTACTTCTGCATCAGGATCTGGGTGCCCACAAATTCTATTGGATCAAATCTTCCCAGCTGATTATTCACGTTTGACCCAAAGCACTTTCCCAACTCCAGCGGGTCTCAATTCAACTGCACAGAAACCATATAGTGGCAGTCAAACCCTTCCCCCACAAGACCTAGGAATGATAATATCTGCCATTCTATCATTAAGGTATAATTTACCCCGCAGGGCTTCACGCATACTCAACCCCGCCCTGAACCTGCTGATCAAGTCCAGTATCTCAAGCTCAGCTGGTCCCCCCGCTCCTGCATTCCATATACCTCAAGATCTGAGTACCATATTTGAACATCTCCAATTGGAGCCAGTGATTCAAAACTATATATGTTGTCCTCAATGTTTCTCTCTTAATGGCCTTACTGAATCAGTCACAACTGACCAACCCCACTGTCAACGCCATAATGACCCAAATGATCATGATCCCCCTTGCACACAATCATTAGGCAAATTCATCTATTCATCTGAACCCCACACCCAAAACACAACCAACATGAAGCAAAAATTTATACCAACAAAACATTTCATTTATCAACCATTCAAAAATTGGCTTGCCAGATTCCTCCAGCGGGCTGGAATTATGGACATTCTGCATCAACATCAACAATCCCAAACTCCCGAAGATTCCCCAAAACGTGAAGTCTGGGATGGATTGGTCTGGAGACGCTTCACTGGCACTAGAAATATCCATGACCCCCCATTCATGTCCATTCCTGGTGCATTGGCCTTCTCCATATATGTGGACTGGTTTAATGCACATGGAAAGTCAACCCGGTTGGCTAGCATTGGACCTATCATGCTTATTTGTCTTAATCTCCCCCCAAGTGAAAGATTGAAGCCCGAGAATGTCTATGTTGCAGGAATCATCCCTGGTCCGAAGGAGCCAACTGCGCTTCAATTGAATTATCTATTAATGCCACTCATCAACGAGCTCAAAGAGCTATGGCAAGGTTACCATTTTGCACCCACCTCAACAGGTCCATCAGGATCCTTTATCCGTGTTGCCATCCTCACAGCCATTGCGGATGTGGTTGCCATGCGCAAGCTTACTGGATTTATTTCCCATTCAGGCAACCACTTTTGTAATTTTTGCACCATTCACAAAGCTCAAATTGAAGAAATTGGTCCTCAATTTCACTACACACGCTCATATCAAAATCATAAATCAACCATTGCCAAATGGCTTCGGGCAACCCCACAACAAAGACAAGCAATTTTCTCTGAGTATGGAGTGCGATATTCAATTTTGGAAGACCTTCCGTATTGGGATGCAACCAGAATGGTTAATCTTGACATAATGCATAATTTAATACTTGGAATTTTGAAGGATCATGCAACTTTCAAATTGTGCATTCCAGAGGCGAAATCAAAAATTTACTTCAGGTCCCGCAGGAAATCCAATGACACCAACAGTTCAGACTCAGATTCCATGACCTCCAACAGCTCTCTTGATAAAATCACATTGAGAGAGGCCCGCTCCCTGAGAAGAGACGCAGCAAAAATAATAAATGAGCCACTCCCCACTACTTCCACCCGAAAAAACTACTTCCCAATGCCCACCCCTAACACACAACATCCATCTAGTGGTTCTGCGGAGATTCCTTCATTTGATGCCGATTACATCCCCACTTCTGAAATACCCTCTGAATTGGATATCACTGCACTGAGTGATCACCAGATCAAGGGTGAGGCTCTTGAGCATCTCCGACAAATCATATCTGAGACCATAATTCCCTCATCATGGACAAGAGTTCCCCGCAAAATGGGTTCCCCCTCTCATGGTAGCTTAAAAGCCGCTGAATGGGCTCTCTTATATAAGGTCTATATTCCATTTCTAATGCTCAGTCAACAGATGTCATTAGATGCACACCAATCTGCCAACACTCAAAGAAAAATGGGTCAGTCAGAAGAACTTGCAAATGAACTAGCCAAGAATACATTCCATTTGATTAGTGCTATCAACATTGCCACAAGCTGGACTGTTTCAATAGATGATGCGACTGCATTTGCTGAACATTGGAAAAAATTCCGCCTTTCCAATCAACACCTGTTCCCAAAACAGAAAAGTAAACCAAATCATCATTTTGCTGATCATATTCCCGAACTCTTCCAACGTTGGGGCCCAGCACAAGCCTCAACCACATGGGGTTATGAGCGCTTGATTGGAGTATTTGCAAAGATGCCAACAAATAACAAGATATGTAAGTCAATTAATAAGATCAATATATTCACATTGATTAAACACCTGAACTGAATAAGACTAACTTTTTGCAACTCTGAATAGATGATATAGATAAAACCTTACTTCAACATATCTGTCGATGTTCCAACCTTTCCGTTCTCCTGAAATCCCCATCTGTGCCATGTGAAATAAAACAGCTTTTTGAATCACAGCCACCTGCCGTGTTCAATCACCATAAATATAACAAGCCATCCCGCCATGACCAACAAAATTATGATTGCCTGGTTGAGTACTTACAGACTTTTCATGCAACAAGGGAAATAGTTGATTGGATCAGCTTAGACACTACCGTGCAATCCACAAGTCCTCCCACTTCAAGGATTGTCTCACCTTGGTATTTTCCAGTTTCAAACATTAATATTGGGAACAATATATTTTCAACTGAATCCAAAAATATCAGCAACAGTGTGATATGTTTTCTGAGGGGCAACTCACGACAATTTGGTATTATTGATAGCATTTTCAAAGTCTCTGAGCCATCTAGCATACTGAACAATAACTTTCTGATTTTAAAACCTTTGAAGATTGATGTGAATTTCCTACCAGATTGGCCGCATCTGAATATTTATAAAGCTGTTGGTTTTGATGATGGACACTTGATTATATCTGAAGAAGAAATAGAAGGTAACTGTGGATTGTATGATAACAAAGCTCTGTCATGTGGACTGCTTGTAATGATAAAGCCGTTATTTCATGATATTTAGTCTACTAAAATGCAAATCTCTCAGATTCATTAGCAATTTTGCTAGTGAAATAATTGCCTCAAAATTTAGTGACAGAGACATTCCATTGTGACAAGCAAAGCCCATTATTTCACATTGCCACAAAGAAGTTACTATTTTGACATTGGGTACAGTGTGAATAAGCCAAGTCCAATGATCAAATGACCCACACACTCACCTTTCACAGCATCCAAAATTTCTAACTGCGCCATCATCATGTTGGAAGCGGAATCGGCTTTTGCGTACCCACACCCGCATGTGCACCCGCACGCACCAATGCACACGCACACGCACACCCACCGGCACGCGCCAATGCACACGCCCACGCACCCGCACACGCCAATGCACACGCACACCCACCGGCACGCGCCAATGCACACGCCCACGCACCCGCACATGCTCCCGCACACGCCAATGCACACGCAAACCCACCCGCACACGCCAATGCACACGCAAACGCACCCGCCCCCACGCATGCACACGCACACTTCATGGATGACCAGGTGAAGTCAAACCCCCCGCCTACATCAAGACTGGCTGAAGGACATCTTTGATGTGTGTGTGTGCAAACAGGCGGGTCTGGTGTAATTTTTACCAATCATCGGACGGTTGTGGGATGATCAGGCGGTGAGGAATCTGAGTTGAAGGCACAGGGGAACCAATATTATTGGATGTCACAGGATTTGGTGTAAGACCAGAGTGTGACGTGTGCTCGACGTTCGCTTGATTTTTGCTTGACGTGAGCTCGACTTTTATCCTGCTTGACGTTTGCTTGACGTGAAGTCAATCGCCGACGATTGACACGAGATTCGCCCCGGTGTTTGGTTATTTTCTTAGTACCAGATGTCTCAATAGGAGGTATAACTTGGGGAATCTTATTCCTCAAGGGAAATTTCTCAGCATCACTAGATTTGTATGGCTTTATCAAGCTTACTGGAAATGTAGGGTGCTTATTGCTAAGTTCTTCAGAT
This sequence comes from Austropuccinia psidii, assembly GCA_023105745.1. Classification (NCBI taxonomy): domain Eukaryota; kingdom Fungi; phylum Basidiomycota; class Pucciniomycetes; order Pucciniales; family Sphaerophragmiaceae; genus Austropuccinia; species Austropuccinia psidii. Next base: position 11,005,218 of record JALGQZ010000002.1, on the reverse strand, counting down.
AACTCTACTTCAACAGCATTTTCTCCATGGAGGGCCTTAATCACAAAAGGTCCTGCAAAGGAGTCTTTTAACTTTTTACATCCTTTGATGTTATTGAAGTTAGTGGTGGATACAAGAACTAGGTCCCCCACTTTGAAATCTGGAGTTGCATGAGATTTATCCCATTTGTCTTTAGCATATGCAAAAGAGTCCTCCATGCATCTCACTGCATGCTTTCTAGCTTTGTCTAGCATTCCTTTGAAGCTAGCAGCTGTGGGATGTATTTCAATTAAGTCTTTCCTCAAGGAATCTTGGGGTAACTTGGGGTTCCATCCTTTTTCTAGAATAGCAGGAGTCTGATTGGTACTGGAATGGATTGATGTTTTATATGCTAATTCCAGTGCTGGTAACAGAGTACACCAATCATGGGTAAATCCATCACAATCTTTGAATTCAAGGCCATATGCACAAAATCTTCTCACCATGTCCTCTAAGGTTTGGATCATTCTTTCAGCCAGACCATCAGTTTGTGGGTGGTAGGCTGTAGAGAAAGACAGTTTTGTGCCAAATAATTGGTGAAGATTTGTCCATAGAGCTGAAGTGAATTTGGGATCTCTATCACTGATGATATTTGTAAATATCCCAGTCCATGACACTACTCTATTCCATATCAGAAGAGCTGTATCCATGGCTGTATCATCTTTGTGACATGGTAAAAAGATTGGAGTTTTACTGAATCTGTCCACAATTACTAGGCAAGCATTATAGCTCCTGTCACCTCCTGGTGGTAGGCCAGTTACCCAATCCATATGGACAATTTCCCAAGGTCTGTTTGGTTCTTGGATTTTTATCATATTTCCAAGTCTTTTGCCAGTGGATTTATTTGCCTTTTGGCATCTGTCACAGGTTTTGCAATATTCTGCAACATCTTTTTGCCACATTGGCCACCATATGCAGGTCTTTACTTTCTCTCTTGTTCTGTCCTCAGAAAGATGTCCTGAAAAGGGACTATCATGGCATTCTTTCAGTACAAGATTGATTAATGACCTGTCTACAACTGTCATGACACATGTGTGCTTGGTTCTGTGGTAAATTATACCATCCAGTAGGTGAAATCTCCCTTCATTATAAGATTTTCTCCATAATTCATCCAAGGCATGTATTAGAGAGTTGTCTTTACAGTCTTTGTTAAGTAATTGGCATAAGATGCTACAATTCTTATCTTGAGTGTAACTATTTCTGACTTCTTCAAAGAAGGTGGTGTTCAAGTCTGTAACACTTATTCCTTCTATTGGAATTTGTGGTGAAGCTTCTTCTGGAACATAAGCAGGATTATCAATGTTATTTGCTAATGGCCATCTGCTTAGTCCATCTGCATTCTTATGAATATTCCCATCCTTATGAACAATAGTCATATTGCCTCTGTATTCTTGTATGGCTATTTGCCATCTGAGCATGTGTCTGTTAGGTGTTTTCATGTTCAAAAGTGATTTCACAGCTGTACAATCTGTTATTACTTCAAAAACACATCCCTCTAAGAAATAGTTCAATTTCACCAAGGCCCAGACAAGGCATAGACATTCCATTTGACTTGCTCCATATCTGGCTTCAGTTGGTTTGATTTGCCTGGATATGAAACATATTGGTCCTTCTACAGGTTTGTCATTTATGATCTGAACTTGGTGAAGTGCAGCACCTAGTCCATCCCCTGATGCATCAATATACAGTTTGAAAGGCAATTTAAAGTCTGGCATCAGTAAGAGTGGAGCAGTGGTCAATGCTTCTCTTAGAGACTCAAAAGCTTTGACTCTGTCAACAGTCATCTCAAATACTGTGTCTTTGTCACACAACTTATAAAGTGGTCTTGCTATGGATGCAAAATCTTTAATGTGTTGCCTGTAATATCCTGCAAAACCTAAGAATGACTGAATTTCCTTCTTATTCTGAGGCATGGGTTTTAACAATACTGCTGCAACTTTGTTTTTATCAATTCCAAGGGACAAACCAGATACAACATGTCCTAGTGCCTTAAGTTCTTTAAATCCAAAATGACATTTCTTCAAGGAGATTTTCATGTTTACTGATTGGATTTTTGTCAAAACTCTTGATAATCTGTACATGTGCTCCTCCCAAGTCTTTGAACAGATAATAATGTCATCAATGTAAATGATTAACCATCCCTCTGAGAGTTCTTCAGGGAAGATTTCATTCATCATTCTTTGGAAGTGTGAAGGTGCATTTTTGATACCAAAGGGCATCCTTAAGTATTCATACACTCCACAATGAACAATAATTCTCAAGCATTTTCTTGCTCTTGGTGTTACTACATTTTGATGGAATCCTTTAAGGGCATCCATAGTGGTTATATACACTGCTTGAGATATTTGAGTAAGGGCAATTTGGATTTTTGGTATCGGGTATCTGTCTGGAACAGTGTAAGTGTTCAGAGCTCTAAAGTCCCCAACCATTCTGGATTTTCCATTATGCCACGCCACTATGACTGGTGTAGTTATTTCTACTTCCTCATTGTGGCCTACTTTTCTTATTACACCAAGGTCTAGAAGTTCTTTGATATGAATTTCTAGAGCTTCTCTTGATTTTGGACTTGCTGGATAAGCAGGTCTTCTTAAGAGTGGTGGATAAGGTCTCTCAATGTTAAGAATGATGTCAACTTCATGACCAATAATTGCTCCCAGGGGTTCTTTGTCTGTAGCAAATGCTCCTCTGTGGTCATACAAAAGGGAAGAAAGTTCATTTTCTTGCTTATCAGTCAGATGAAGGCTTATTTCAGCCTCATTTAACTGTTCAGACTTGAATTTCTCTAACTCTAAGTTGACTGGTGATACTTTGTTTACTGTAATTCGTCTTTTAAAGGGTAAAAAGGCAAATTTCTGGCGCTTATTGTCTCCAATTGTAAAGTATCTGTCTTTGTTATTATGTAAATCTATCCCATACATGATTAAATAGTCATTTCCCAATATAAAATGGGTACTAGAGCAATTTTCCATAACAACAAATTCAACTGTGATCCTTAAATTCCCATTTATGTGTGGGAATATGACATTGGTCTCAAAGATTCCTAATGCTTTCATTGGGTTACTTGCACTGTTGAATTTTATACCATCAATTGGTAACAATTGGTCTTCAAAATTTGGTACACAAGTCTTAAGAAAAGATTTTCCAACACAAGAGCAGAAGGCTCCTGGGTCAAGCAAAAGTTTGGTGGGTTTGTTGTCAATCACCACTTCTGTTATACAGGAGTTACCAGCTGTATAACCTTTTCCTCTGTTTGGTTTTGTCTTCATAAGTTGTGCATCTTGAACTTTTGATAAATCAACTTGACCATTGCTCAATTGTGGTAAGTGGGAATAAGATTCCATGATGTCAAAAGTGGCATTGATATTTTCTATATCTTTTGAAGATTCAGAGAATATGGATGACTTATCATCTGAATTGTCTTCAATTATGTCTTCTTTTTCAACATCTGGTTCTTTTTCAATGTCAATTTCATTGATTTTCCCCCTTTTTGGACATGTATTGGCTAAATGGGTGGTGCTTTGGCAAATATGGCATTTTCTGACTGTATCTGCAGATTTATATTTAATATTACTAGAATTTTCTTTGGGGTTTTTGTCCACAGAATCTTTCCAAGGTGTATTAAACCTTGTTTTAAGATTCACCCTACTAGAACCAATTTTGGTTCTGGTGGTTACTTCTTCTAGTATATTGATAATATCCTCTGCTGAAGATTGTTCAGTAGTCCTGCTTTTGACAGCATGCTCTAAGTCACCTCCACATTGTCTCAGAATTTTTCTATGGATCATAAATTCTGACATGTCAGGATATAATGCTGTTAATCTGTCCTTTTGTTGGCAAAACCATGGTAAAGCTTTGTCTTTATCAGCATTGAATTTGGCAGATTCAAAGGCTGTTTCAACTTTAAACCTCCAAGCATCATTTGCCCATTTGTTGATGATTTGGGTTTTCCACCAAGTCCAACTCTGGTGTCCATGTGCTTGTCTTATTTTGATGTACCATCTGTGAGCTGATCTGGTAAACAAGGTGTTAAACCTGGCTGTTACCAATCTGTCTGGTAATTCAAAATCCTCTTTGATCATGTCAATACCTCTAATGAATTCCATATGGTCATACTCTCCTTCACCACTGAAGTGAGGCCATTCTTTAAGTTTTGGAACTTCTTTCAAGAGTGCTTGGCCCATTGATGGTTCCAAGTTATGAAAAGAAGTGGATAATTCATTTTTTAATTGTGAATTATCAGGATCCAATACTTGTGGATTTGAAATTCTTGTGCCCTCATTTTGATTTAGAGGTGTAGACATTCTTGGTAAGGTGTTCAGTAATTGTTCAATGTCATTCATTTTACTGTTGCTACACCTTTGGGAATTTCTGTATTCATGTTGGAAGCTTTGTATTAAATTTATTACTTCAATTTTATACATGTCTTCTTTATGTGTAAGTTCTTGCCATAACTCTGTCTGTCTTGTATTATCAGCAGTGACTTGATTCAATTTTATTGATAATTTTGATACTTCCTCTTGTGAAGCATCAAAACACTTTTTCAAGGCAATGGTATATGTCTTTACTTCAGTAAATGAATTTGAAATGTCATCAAGGACTTTCTTGTTATCTGTCTTGATAATATTTATGGCTTGTTTAATTCTTGTTTCAATCATGTCATCAATATTGAATTTAGAATATTTATCTGTTACTTCTTTAATAATGGCAGATTGTTCATTTATTTTAATGTTAGAAGAATTGTCATTATTAGAATTTTTAATTGTTCTTAAAACTTTTTCAAAACACATAAGTGTTTCATTAATTTGGCACAGACTCAGGTTGTTTGTTTTAATGTTGTTACAAATGGTGTCATTTCTATCAGAAAGATGTTTTTCACGTCATTTATAGCATTATACAACTCTGGGATGGAATCAAATATGTCAGAAATCATTTCTGGAACCTTAATCTGGCTTCCTCCTTCTTCTGTAATTCCATCATGGTTCTGGCCATCTGAAATACATTTTCCATGGCATCCTGCTGAATCTTTGGGATTCTGTAGCCCTGGCTGTAAGGTTTTGGAGCTGGTGCCTTCCCTTTGCCCTTGTTTGGAGTTTGTGGCTGCTTTTTCACGTTGTAATTGCTGCTGCTGGCCACTGGGGCTGTTTTTGGCACTGGTTTGGGTGGTGGAGGGTTGTTTTTCCTCCATTCTAGTGTCAAAAGCATCATGTTTTTATTCTCCATCAATGGATGCCATCCATTGAGCAATTTGCAAGTGTTGGGATGGCCCAAGAATTTTCTTACTGTCAGGTAAGAATTCATGCAATTCTTCCACAGGTCTGCAAGGATCTGGTATTCCTTGAATTGGAGTGCATTGTTGTATGCACTGTGGCTGGCTTTGTATATGTCCACAGAGGCTTGTTGTGGCGGTGTCAGCTCTTTTTGAAGGTAAAATAGTATTATCAGCTTCAGAATGACCCATTTTAGTTGTTTGGAAGTCATCAACTGACCCTTTTCCTTCTGTACCTGGTTGGCCTCTGCCATAATCACGTCTATTACCTTTTTGGGAGCTGCTTGAGGGGTTGTAGCTGGCTCCTGACCTGGTTGAAGGCATAATTATGGTTAAAAAAGGCTTATAATAGTATTTTTACGTCAAAAACTTACTATTGGCCAAATTTTTGGCTTTCTGAAGTGTATTACTTATATCCAAGTTAATTAATTCAGAAGATATTGGTTCAGGTTGATTATTTTGAGTCACAATAACAGTACTATTATGATCAGAATTAACAGTACTGGCAGGGATAATGCTGGTTACTGTTGAGGCTGTTTCAATGTTTTCTTGTCTTACCACGTTGTCAGACACTAAAATTAATGAAAAAGCCAATTAATTAAGTAAAAAAAGGTTATTTCAAAAAAGAAATAAAAATATAAGCCTCACTTATAATATGAAAAAAAATTATTTTTTAAGGATTTTTTTTGGATTATAAGTATTTTTTATATGTTTTTAAATTTTTCAATATAAGAAAAAAGATTTAAAAAGAGTAAAAAAAATATGTCACAGGTAAAATATCACGGCTGGGCCCCCAAATGTAAGGTGTGGATATGAAACTTTGATTAAAAATCAAGTACTTTTCCTGTCCTCAAAATTTGTATAAGGTAAAAATCAATTAAAAATAGTATGAAATATTATTTTTAAGAGAAAACACGCCAAATTTTATTGTTTATAACTTTATTAGTATAAAACAATAATATAAAAATTTATTGTTTTACCAACAATAAAGATTTATCCAAAAAATACTCTACAAGAGATATTTTAAGGCTACAAAAGAAATTTCTTCAAGAGCAATTTCAATTGGAATTAATTGAGCAAAGAACTGAAAGCAATTAATTAAAGAACAAAGTCTTTAAAAAGAATATTAAAGAGAAAACACGCCCAAAAGTGACCAGAGTGAATTTGGAAACAAAGTGACAAAGTTTACAGTGATGAAAGATGCTTTAATTCACTTTTGGGGTGGTCAGGGGTAAAAATGATTATAAGAGTTACAAACAATGATTATAATGATTTTTTCACGTGGTTAAAAGGATTAAAATGATTTAAAAGTGGTGGTTGGAATCTTTGATTGATTGGTTTAACAGTTTTAAACTAATTAATAAAAGGAAAAGATTCTAACATGAAGAGAAAAGTGGGGCAAAGAAGACATTCTTTTATAGCCATCAATTCTCTTACTCCAAAAGTAAAATTTAATCTTGTCAGTCGTGAAAAACAGTCTGACAACAGAAAAGCCAATTATGGCATCATTGAACCCTGGTTTAGACCAAAAAGGGCTGGTTTAAGCCATTTTTAGCCATTTTAGACCCTTAAATCAGCCATTACTATAGCAATACCAGGCCTAGAGCCTTCAAAACACGTCAGAAGGTGTTTCAGAGACGTAGAAACCAGTTAAAACTGTTTTTACTATGATGGTTTTATCTTAAGGGTAGTTTTACCCTCTTGGCAACAGCTAAAACTACCCCAGTTGGTATCAAAACCTCATCATCAATTGAGTCCACAGACCCTGTAACTCAATTCCAGGCCAAAAGTGATGAACTTTTGCGTGAATTTTGACATCCCACGCCTGTCAGCAAGGATTTTGGGGGTCTAGCTCCCCCTTAGAGCTGGAGTTCCTTTTCCCCCCCAAATTTAATCTTTCCAATTTATTTTTCCTTTAATTCCTCATCATGTATTATACTTATAATTTACACATGTAATTCAATTCAATTGTACAGTACAATACAGTAATAATTGACACCTCATATGTAAATCAAAGTTCACTTATGTAATACACGCGCACATTTTGACATTTCAATTGAATTCAATTGAAAATACTTTAATTCCTCATAACTTCTAAACTAAACACAACACCTCAATTTTAACACAAAAATTGATGGTTAACACCACATGTGGTGTGAATTAAATTAAGGTTTTGAGGATTTTCAACTTTTGTATTGAAAATACTAAAAACTTAATTTAAGCTTATTTAGAGTTGAGTTACAAAAATTTCACTCAGAGGTGACCCCACCTGATTTTTTATGAGGAATCCAATGGTGAAATAAAATTTATATGTTTATTTATTGGATAAAAAGTTATAATAAATTTTATTTGACTTTTTTCCAAATTTATTTATTTTTTCACAATTTTGTTAAAATTTCATTTTTACTTAAATTTTTCAAGTATAAATGTCATTTTATATTTACAAAATTTAAAGTAATTTTATTTTTAAATTATAATTAATTTTTTATTTTTAATATAATTTTATATTTATATTTTTTTTTATTTTTATTTTAATAATATAAATAAATTTATTTTATTTATATTAATATGTTATTTTTTATATTTGTGGTCTTTTGGGTATATGAAATTACCTCTAAGGCTCACACAGATACTCTTAAAATATGAGTAAAAGGTGGTACATAGACCAATTAAATGAATATATATATATAATATATATTTTTTTAAAGAAAAATACGCCTAAAAAATGCAAAACAATAGTCAGAAAGTGATAAATAAGTGAAAAACTTACTTATAAGGTCCAAAAAGGTCAAAAAATGTGGCCAGGCCAGAAAAATGTCAGGCTGAGTCTATGATAAAAGTATTAAAATGTATTTACAACTTTTAACTATGACTGTGACACAGTAAAAAAGGATTCAAAAAGAGTTATAAGAGTTAAATATGTTTTAATTTTAAGAATAAAAGGGCTTTACTATATGAAATATAGTGGTGGTGAGCACTGTTGAAAGGCCTGGGTGCAGCTTTACCTGTTGGGTCACAATAATAAAGGCTAAAATAATTAATATTATAGCTATACCTGTTTATTACCCAAGAGTAAAACTGTTTTTGAAATTTTACTACGTAGGGTATTCAAGAGAAGGATGAGGAAACCATTTCTGGCTGTGAAAAGCCTCCTTTTTATCCTGAAATGGTGTGGAAAGGCTGCTAGACCTTTCCACATAGAGGAAGTGAAGATTTTTTCACTCTCTGAGACAGGCTTGTGGTTTGCAAAGACCTGTATAGCCTGTATTGGGCTCAGATGTGGTTTTGAAACCACATCTGGGCAGTTTTCACCAATACAGGGTGAAGATTTTCATCTGGGGACCTCACAGCCTGATTCTGACATTATTACGCGTAGAATGCTGTACAGAAACTGTATGGGACCCCAGTATTGACTGACATATGAGGTATTGAAGTAAAAACATGCTTCTTTGTCAGTTTGACACCCCATAATCATGGTTATGGGATATTATCCCAGAATAAAGCTGTATTGGTCAGAATGGGAGATTTCGACCTTAAAACAGCTATAACTTTGTCAGTTCTTGAGATATCAACCTCAAAACTGAACCGGTGTGTAGCCCTAGATGTGCTCTACACAATGGTACCTTATTTGATATTGCTATCATTGAATATGGCAAAGTTATGCCATGTACAAAATGTTTATACACATGCGTGGTTTAGGCAAAAAGCTGTATTGGGCTTGTTTGCCCCATAACCTCTGCTATGGTTGAGATATGAGGGAATGGATGACACCATCAGATAGCCATGATTGTTTTCTTTCCAAAAAGATCCCACTTTAAGTATCTCACACTAAAACTGTAGAAGTTAGATGAGAGGTGAATGTTTTGTTCAACCTTATTCGGTCTTAATTTGACCATAACTTCTGTAATATTGGTCCTAGCTCAGTTTGACTGTTACCATTGGATAGCCCTGACTTAGAGCTTCATTCTTCATACGTATTTGATTGGGTTAAGCCTCTTACTCTGTATTTCAGATGAGAGGTGAAAATTAAGGTTTATGCTCAGCAATAATTTTGAGCATGAATAACTTTGTTATTCTTTGTTGTATGATGATGGTACTTGTATATTTGGAAAGGGGTGAGTTTCCTCTTTCTTTTGATACTTTTTGAGCTAATTTGGCTCAGCTTTATGTTTTGGTTGTATCTTGGCTATACCATTGGTTTATGGTATTTTGGCTGTCATGCTTGTGCTCTGGTTTTGAGTCACAGGCTGACAATTGGCTTGGCCACTCTGTGAGCATTCTTCAATTTTTGAACACAAATCTTTGGCCTTCCTTTCAACATTGATTCCAAAAATTATGGCCATTTTTACTTGGGAAAATGGACCCTTCCTTTCCTTAATTTCTTTCCAAATCCTTCCAATTCCAAGTCATTCTTTCAGAAACGTTTTTTATGGCACTGGTGGGAGTGGTAATTACCAAAAGTAAGTTCCTCTCCTGGTATGCACTTCCCTGCGGGGTCTACAATCTTTCAAAGCATAACCTTGGCCACTTTGTGAGCACCTGGCATCACATTTCTCTTTCCAGGTCCTTGGACAATTTCAACATAAATTATCAACCTCTGTGATGAAGATTTGAACCTCCTCAAGATTAATTTCTCTTCAATTATTTCTTTTCTTTTCTTATTTTCATTTTCATTCTTTTCCTTTTTATTTTATTTTCATTTTAAACTTTTCTTTATCTATGTCAAAATAAATTCATGAACAACCATCATTCATTTTCAAAATTACATCAATCATGAAGCCAATGTCAAAAAAAGATCAAGCAAGTCCCAAGTCATATGTCAAATTCTTAATAGCAGTTCTCAAATTTCCGTTTTAATCACTCCTCTTGAATCCCTTTCTCAAAATCATTCCAGTAGCTTAAACAGGCTTCACCTTGTATTTGTGCTCAGGAGGTCACCATTTCAAGGTGGGGGGTACTGTCACAACCATGGCAATTCACTCTCTTGGACCTCAATATGGCATATCCATTACAAACCCAATATATGGCAATTTGGCCAAATTGGCCTTTATGGTCAAGTCATCATCTGGGGCCACCCTGGCCTTTCCGGGCCAGTTTCTGCTTTTGGGCAATCTTGGGTATTTTCCAGTCAACAGGGAAAATACAGGCCAAAAGCCTGTATTTGGCCTTTGAAGCCCTAAATACATTTTTGCACATTTTTGCTGTATTCAGATGTATATGCCATTTTTTTCTTTTGGGGCTTAATTGCCAGTTGTGCTCATTTTGTGCACTTTGCCCAAATTCAGTTTTAAAGCTGTATAAGCTGTATTTGGCTAGATAACCCAAAAGACACTTTCTCACCTTTGAAGCCACTCAAACCCAATTTTCACTTATATCCTGCTGGCACCACTCCAGAAGACCTTTGGCCACTTTCAATCTCCAATAACCAAAAGTGCCCTAAATGATGTTATAGACCATTATTCATCTTTTTTCACAAGCAATCCAATGGAGCAAATATCAAATGGTCATTTCAACTTTCCATCAGGTCATCAAGGCTCAAAAGAAAGTGTCAATCTCAAATAACAATGATGCCATCAAGCAATCATTGTAAGGTTTGACTATGAAACAATAAGTAAAAATTACTAATATTTTACTTATTGTACTATGAATGTCCTTATAAATAAAATAAATAAGATAAAAATAATTATAATAATAAAGAATTATTATAATTATGTCGTAAAAATAATTATATTATCAATAAAATATGATAATATAATTTATATTATAAAATATATTAATATAAAATAATTAATATATTTAGTGGCACTTTATTATTGTTACAAACAAATGATAAAGGCGTAAAAAATTGTTTTTTATTAATAAAAAACAATTAATAACAATAATACTACTAATACTAAAGCTATAAATTAATATAAATACTATTTATATTAATTAAAGAATTATTAAAGTAATAATAAAGAGAAAATTATTATAATAAGAGAAAATAACCTACTTTTAATACTTAATATAATAATTTTGAAGTATTTTACGCCAAATAATGTAAATAGAACTTATCCAAATGGTATTTACAATAAAAAATAAAGAAAATTACAAATATTCTTGATTTTTACGTGGAAATGAGATTTTAGAGAGATTTTTAGCAAAAACAATTAAATAAATGATTTAATCACGTCAAAATTGATGATTATAAAAAGATGATCTTTGGTCTTTAATAATATAAAAGATTTATATATAAAGAATAAAGATGTAACCTTTTAATTTAATTGATTTAATGTTTTTGATGCGTCTGAGGGGAAAACAGAGTAAAAAGAGCTCTATTTATAGTAAATACCTCCCTCCTAGAGTCCAACAGGCTTCTAGTAGACGTGTACTGATCATATCAAATGGAAATGATCAATATTTGAAGGTTTGGTGATGATTACATCATGATCAAACCATATTACATCATTATTACGCCATTTTTTAGAGTTATCACTATAACTCTAAGTTTGATGACATCAAAGGTTTGGAAGAACCCCAAAATTCGTGGAATTTATTACTTTTAATCATAAACTAATAGTATTAGCCAATTCTATCACTCATATGACTGTTAAACTTAATTTAAGGTTACAGTGAGTGATCATAAATGATCAAATTAAGCTCAAACTTTGATCGTTAATAACTTTTAAGATTTACACGCTACAGAAATTCAGAGATTGAATTATAATAGCTTGGCATAACCTTAATATGCTGCCAAGAGAATTTTATTTCATCATCAAAAATCTTTTTTTGATGATTTTTCTTGTAACTCATCTTTTCTGTTGAAATTAAATATTTTAAACTTCAAACTATGATCTCAAGGGGTTATACCTTGAATATTATAATAAAAAATAAATTATTCTTTACTAATAAACTAGTAGAATCCAACTGTCTACTTTTTTTAAGCTTGGACCACTTTGACAACAACAAGGTGGTCAACAACTCTGTTGATTTTAATCAATAATTCCTTACAGATTTTAACCTTGTTTATAACTTGTGAAATAAACTTGATTTCTGTATTCCTACAGTAATTACGTGATGACTTTATATTTAATTCATCACTCTATCATGCATAATTCAATAGATATTAGCTAAAATCCTTGAATATATGCGTTGACCAAAAAAGTGCATATATTCAGGTTAATTCCTTAAGTATTGATTTTGAAGCTTAGCTTCTTAATTGTTTTATGTGTGGAATTTTATGGAGAATCCAATGGTACCATTCATTTAACATGTTGTTTCATTGGCATTTGAAAAAAATAAGGATTTTTGTTTTCTATAAGGTATTATTACTTATAACTTATTAAATCTTGACTTTACAGATATGCCATAAAAATGGTATATGTGTATTTTACCATGGGGAATCCAATGGTATAATTTCTTTCACATGTTTATTCATTGTTGTTAAGTTAAACCAAGTTTTATACCAATTTATGGTATTTTTGTAGTTTTAAGGTACTTATTTTTAATGTATAATTATATTAAATATTTCTTGTGACCTTTTTGGGTATGTGGTCATATCTCAAAGGTTCACATTTCCTACCACCAAAAAAGATTGTACCACAATCTGATATGTGTAATTAGGGTATCATCCACTGTCCTACCTCTTCAATAGACTTTGTTAGTCTTGAAGCTCAATAATGCTTAACGTTTCTATTTTTCAGGCTTTCTTTCATGTCTGAACCTTCTTAGTAGTTTATCAGCATTTGTTATATCTTTCTCAAGTACCCATTCATCTTCTTGAGTTGAATTGCTATACCTTACGAGGTATTTTTTTTCTTTTTTTTCTTGTCCTTCTTTCTTTAAGGACTTTTACTATTTTCTTTTCCTCTCCTTCTTCCAAAGGGGGAATTTTAAGTGGGTTTTACTTCTTAGTGGAAATAACTCTTTGTCACTTGAGCTGTAAGGTTTTATCAGACTTACAGGGAAAGTTGGGTGTTTGTTCATTAGTTCACCTGTGAGTGCCAATTGCACAGCATTGGGTCCATGAAGTGCTTTTATCATAAATGGTCCTTCAAAGGAATCTTTTAATTTCTTTGGGCTTTTTATGTTATTGAAATTAAGGGTTGATACTAGGACCAAGTCTCCTATTTTGAAATCAGGTGGCTTATGACTTTTATCCCATCTTTCTTTTGCATATTTGAAAGAATCTTGCATACATCTGTTTGCATGGTGTCTTGCCCTGTCAAGCATTAGCTTAAAACTTCTTGCTGTTGGATGTATATCCACTAAGTCCTTTTTGAGGGTATCATAAGGAAGTCTTGGATTCCAACCTTTTTCTAGCATTGCTGGTGTTTTGCCAGTAGAGGAATGGATTGATGTTTTATATGCCAGCTCAAGAGCTGGTATTAGTGTACACCAATCATGGGTAAAACCATCAGAATCTTTGAATCCTATCCCATAAGAACAGAATCTTCTGATCATATCCTCCAAGGTTTGTATCATTCTTTCTGCTAAACCATACGTTTGAGGATGGTAAGCTGTTGAGAATGATAACTTTGTCCAAAACAAGTTATGGAGAGTTGTCCATAATGCTGAAGTGAACTTTGGGTCTCTGTCACTTATAATATTCTGGAATAAGCCTGTATGGCTAATAACTTTATTCCATATCATTATGGCTGTGTCCATAGCTGTGTCATCTTTGTTATATGGTAGGAACATGGGAGTTTTTCTATACCTGTCAACCAATACTAGGCATACATGATAGCTTCTGTCTCCTCCTGGAGGTAATGCTCTTACCCAATTCATATGAACTATTTCCCAAGGGTATTTTGGTTCTTGGATTTGGATCATCATTCCAAATTTCTTTCCTGTGGCTCTTTTGGCTTTTTGACATCTGTCACAGGTTTGGCAGTATTCTATAACATGTTTCTTCTGATTTGGCCACCAAGAGCAGGTTTTCACCCTCTCTAGTGTCCTGTCTTCTGAAAGATGTCCAGCTGCAACACTATCATGAGACTCATGTAAAATAGTGTTTATCAGGGTTCTATCTGTTAAGGCCATAACACATGTGTGTTTTGTTCTATGGTAAAGGATTCCATCAAGGAGGTGGAATCTTCCTTCATCATATGCCTTTTTCCATGTTTCATCTAGTTTTGATGAAAGTGATGGGTCTTTGCAGCCTTTCATTAGAAGTTGGCTTAAGATATGGCAATTTTTTTCTATCTTATAGCTTTCTTTAACTTGGTTAAAGAATTCTGTGCCAATGTCTGTAACACATATTCCTTCTATATGGTGTTCTTCTTGTGGTACCCATGCTGGATTATCAGGGGTATTTGCTAGAGCCCATCTGCTAAGACCATCTGCATTTTTATGAATATTTCCAGATTTATCAACAATAGTCATATTTTCTCTATATTCTTGGATAGCAATTTGCCATCTCAGCATATGTCTATTTGGGGATTTCATATTTAATAGAGATTTTACAGCATTACAGTCTGTAATCACATCAAATACTGTTCCATCTAAGTAGTAATGTAATTTTTCTAAAGCCCACACTAAGCAGAGGCATTCCATTTGGCTTGCTCCATATCTTGCTTCTGTTGGCTTTATCTGTCTTGAAATAAAACAAATTGGTCCTTCCACTGGTTTATCATTGATAGTTTGTGTCTGGTGTAGTGCAGCACCCAGTCCTTCTCCACAAGCATCAATGTAAAGTTTGAAAGGTAGTTTCCAATCTGGCATTAGAGGAAATGGGGCATTTCTTAAGGAATTTTTCAATTCTTCATATGCCTTGACTCTTTCTTCTGTCATTTCATAGACTGTTTGTTGGTCACATAGCTTATACAAGGATTTAGCAATTTTTGAAAAGTCCTTTATATGCTGTCTATAGTAACCAGCAAATCCTAGAAATGATTGCATTTCTTTTTTGGTTTGAGGAATTGGCTTAAGTAGTACTGCTGCTACTTTATTCTTGTCTATGCCTAGACTAAGTCCAGATATAACATGTCCTAGTGCTTTTAATTCACTGTATGAAAAATGACATTTTTTCAAGGAAATTTTCATATTCACTTGGACTATTTTTTGTAGTACCCTTTCTAGTCTTGTAAGGTGGTTTTCCCAAGTTTCTGAGCAAACTATGATATAATTAATATAGATATTTAACCATCCTTCTGATAATCCTTCGGGAAATATGGTATTAATAATTCTTTGATAATGGGAATGTAAGATGTGACTATGAAACTGATGATAATATTACTATTAATTAACAGTACTATGTCTGTTCTTATGAAATATAATAATAAAATATTATTTTAACCACCATTAAATAATTAAAAATTATTTCTTTCACGTGTTAAGCACTACTAGTGATTTTAACAGTGAGCAAGTAATTGTCTACAAGAATCAATTACAAGAAGAATTTAATAATAAAAACTTCTTTTATTAAAATAATAAATTATTTTAATATATAATTATCTTTTGCAAGAATAATTATAAAGCTAAGCCTTGGAGAAAACTATTACTAGAGAAAAACTTGAAGAATTAAAGATAAATGACTCACTAATACTCCAAAGAACTTATTGATAGATAAAAGAAGAGAAATTTGACGTAGAATTGTGGATTTAAGAGATCAAAATGATTTATAGCAGGATTACAACAATATATAGTTGGATTCTATGATTTCACGTCTTTCTGATTGATTCTGAAAGATTTAAAACACTTAAGAATAGTTTAACTAATACTTACTTGTTGGTAACAATGATATAAAATGATAATAAGATGATGATACGGAAAAAACAGCAAGAGAAGGCCTCTTTTAAGTCAACAACAGCTCACAGAGGCGTGCCATGGAGCAAACTGAAAAACCAGTGAGTGAGAAAGCATTAAACTCTTTTTGGATTAGTGCTTACATCATCTGTTGTCACGTGAAATTATCATAATTGCTTAATTAATGCTTTTATGTGACTACCAACCCCAATATGGTTAAGAATAAAAGGAGTAACATTTGTAAATCTTCTTTTATTCCAAATTATTCATTGATTTCCCAAAGTTATCAATGTTATTGACAATTTCATCACAGGTTGTATTTACTGTGAATTTTTGAAGATTCAGTGTTTCACGTAGAATAACCAAAAATGGACTGTGAGTAAAGCTTTTAATTTTACTAGTAAAACTGTAATTCTTTTTGGTTTTACCATAGATAATTAAGTTCTCAATTGGTCCTGAAAGTTTCAGAAAGATTAATTAAGAATTGTATTTTTGATGAATTTTTGAAGTTTTTACCTCATTTCTACGTAGAATTGCAAATATCAGTGTTTGACTGGTTGCTATGAGGTAAATCAATGGATACAAGTCCAAAAAGGGTTTTAATTACTCTTTTGGGGTTTATCCATGGAAATTCATTAAGAATTGACGTGGTTACAGGAGCCTAAGTAGCTTTTTACCTCCTTGGCACGTCAAAATAGCAGGTTATTTGCTATTTTCTTAAGATTTACAGTAGTTGTGACATGGTAACCAAGTTCACAAAAGGTTTTGGTTTACAAATTAGTCTAAGATCAGCCATTTATCCAAGCTTTAGAGCTGTCCACGCCTCTAAGGCCTCAGAAGTTGGGTACCCTGGCTCTCTTTGATGTCTTTTGTCCCCCTTACTTATTTTTCACGTCAAAATAAAAATTTAAGCTTAAAGTGAGATATCCACTATGGGTGTACCAAAAGTGCATGTAAGAGTACCATAATATTAAGTGCTCAAAACATGTATAACACTATTCTTAGTGTATATGTAACATGGGATTTCTCACTTTCCCATTATTTTGGCATAAAATCAAGAAAAACAAAAATTTTCATGGATCTTTTATGTGGTATTAATGATTTGGTATTGAAGTATTTTCCATATTACCACCTCAAAGAGTTAATTTGAGCTTATTCACTCTATGGAGCTACCCTAGGTGAATTTTTGTGTAGAATCCAAATCTGGCCTTAAATCCATGGATTTAATTACTCAATAAAAAGTTATTCATCTTTTCTGAAATCAAAAATGATGAATTTTGAATATATGCATGATTTATGAGTCATGTATAAATCAAAATTTCTTTTTAAGATAATTGTGGCCTATTTGGGTATGTAAAATATACCTCAAGGCTCCCATTCCCTCCCACCAAAAAATAAAATTGTACTACAATTTTATTAGTGATAAAAGAATAAGGCCCCAAAGGGGGTTGATGTCCACTTTCCAACCTCTCTACATTACTCAGATCAAGTAATTTAAAGCAAATTTATAGAAATATTCAGGCTTGTGGCCTTCTTTCATTTCTAAATCTTCTTAAGAGTTTATCTGAGTCAGGTACTTCTGATTCTGCCATCCATTCATCTTCATGTACTGCATTTCTATATCTGACAAGATATTCTCTTTGATTTTTACCCCTAAGTCTCCTTTCTTTAATGACTTTCTTTATCTTTTTGTCTTCATTCTGTTCCACAGGTGGTACAGTTAAAGGAGTTGGGTTTCTTAAAGGAAACAATTCTTTGTCAGTTGGTTGATAAGGCTTTATCAAGCTGACTGGAAATGTGGGGTGTTTATTTTCCAATTCACCACTCAATTCCACTTGAACTGCATTGGTTCCATGTAAAGCAACAATAACAAAAGGTCCTACATAAGAATCTTTAAGTTTCTTTGGGCCTTTGATATTATTAAAATTCAAGATTGAAACTAAAACTAAGTCCCCTACTTTGAAGTCTGGTACTTTATGACTCTTGTCCCACTTCTGTTTTGCATAATCAAAAGCATCATCCATACTTTGTTTTGCGTGGAGTTTTACTTTATGAAGCATTATCTTGAAGCTGGAAGCTGTAGGATTAATGTCAATCAAGTCTTTCCTCAGTGTGTCTTCTGGGAGTCTTGGATTCCATCCTTTTTCTAACATAGCAGGAGTTTTTCCTGTGGAAGAATGGACTGATGTCTTGTATGCCAATTCTAGTGCAGGTATCAGAGTGCACCAGTCATGGGTAAAGCCATCTGAGTCTTTGAATTCTAATCCATAAACACAGAATCTCCTGATCATGTCTTCTAAAGTTTGAATCATCCTCTCTGCTAGCCCATCTGTTTGAGGGTGATATGCTGTAGAGAATGATAACTTAGTCCCAAACAATCTATGAAGATTGGTCCAAAGTGCAGATGTGAACTTGCGATCTCTGTCACTTATGATATTCTTAAATAATCCTGTATGAGAAATAACTCTACTCCATAAAAGAAGAGCTGTATCCATAGCAGTGTCACCTTTATGACATGGTAAGAATATGGGAGTTTTTCTATATCTGTCTACAATGACTAAACAAGAATTATAGCTTCTGTCACCACTTAGAGGAAGTGCTGTGACCCAATCCATGTGAACAACTTCCCAAGGGGATTTTGGTTCTTGAATATGGATTATTAATCCAAATTTCTTGCCTGTACTCCTGTTTGCTTTTTGGCATCTGTCACAGGTATGGCAATATTCAATGGTTTCTCTTCTCCAAGATGGCCACCATGCACAGTTATTCACTTTTTCAAGTGTTCTGTCTTCTGACAGGTTTCCAGAGTAGATACTATCATGACATTCATGAAGAATGGTATTGATAAGTAATCTACTGCACAATGTCATAACACAAGAATGTTTTGTTCTGTGGTAAATGATTCCATCAAACAAGTGAAATCTTCCTTCAGAATAGGAATTTTTCCAAACTTCATCAAGTGCATTAACTAAAGATGTATCTTTGCAGTCTTTATCTAATAAAGAAGTCAAGATATGGCAATTCTTGTCTTGTTTATAAGATTCTCTGACCTCCTCAAAGAATTCAGTTCCAATATCAGTTATGTTAATTCCTTCAATTGGAATCTGTGGTTCAGCTTCCAAAGGTACATAAGCTGGGTTATCAGGAGTGTTGGCTAAAGCCCATCTACTAAGTCCATCAGCATTCTTGTGAATGTTTCCTGCTTTATGAACTATAGTCATGTTTCCCCTATATTCCTGAATGTCTATTTGCCATCTAAACATGTGTCTGTTGGGAGTTTTCATGTTAAGAAGTGATTTTACGGCATTACAGTCAGTTATCACTTCAAAAACACTGCCATCAAGGTAATAGTGTAATTTCTCAAGTGCCCATACCAAACATAAGCACTCCATTTGGCTTGCACCATATCTGGCTTCTGTTGGTTTGATTTGCCTTGAGATATAACAAACTGGTCCTTCTGTAGGTTTGTCATCAATAATTTGGACTTGATGTAGGGCTGCCCCTAATCCATCTCCACATGCATCAATGTACAACTTAAAAGGAATATTCCAGTCAGGCATGAGGAGTAAAGGTGCTTCTTTAAGGGCTTTCTTTATCTTCTCATAAGCTTTAATTCTCTCCTGTGTCATCTCAAATACAGTCTGTTGATCACAGATTCTATAGAGTGATTTGTCTAGAATTGCAAAGTCTTTTAAGTGTTGCCTATAGTAACTAGAAAATCCAAGGAAAGACATCATTTCTTTTTTATTCTGGGGTATTGGCTTAAGTAGTACTGCTGCCACTTTATTTTTGTCAATACCCAAGCTTAAACCAGAAACAACATGTCCTAATGCTTTAAGTTCTTCAAAACCAAAGTTGCATTTCTTAAGTGAGATTTTCATATTCACTTCTGCAACTTTGTGAAGTACTTTTGAAAGTCTTTCAAAGTGCAAAGACCATGAGTCATAACATATGATAATATCATCAATATAAATGATAAGCCATCCTTCAGACAATTCTGTGGGGAAGATGGTATTCATCATTCTTTGATAATGAGATGGAGCATTTTTAATGCCAAATGGCATTCTAAGATACTCAAAAATAGCACAGTGAGTGATGATTATAAGTAATTTCTTAGCTTTAGGCGTCAAAACATTTTGATGGGAGCCTTTTAATGCATCCATTGATGTTATATACTTGGCTTTAGACAATTGAGTCAAGGTTTCTTGGATTCTAGGGATTGGATACCTATCTGGAACTGTGTAGGTATTCAAAGATCTAAAATCTCCAATCATTCTTGACTTATCATTATGCCAAGCAATGATAACAGGTGTTGTCACTTAAACCTCCTCATTATGGCCTACTTTCCTTAGTACTCCAAGTTGGATTAACTCTTGGATATGTTTTTCCAAGGCTTCTGTAGCTCTGGGACTGGCTGGATAAGCTGGTCTTCTAAGTACTGGGGGATATGGTCTGTAAATATTAAGAGTAATATCAACTTCATGTCCTCTTATAGCACCTAATGGTTCATTATCAGAGGCAAATGCAGTATTTTATGTGTATAACACGTCAATAAGTTCATTCCTCATTTTTTGTGACAAAGATGGATTAATCTGTGCTTCAACAAGTTTATTAGACACAAATTCATCTTCATAAGTATCTTTGACAGAAGATACCACAGATATTTGTTTTGCCATATTGGAAAGGGCAAATTTTTGTCTTTTGTTATCCCCAATTGTGAAATATCTGTCTTTATGGTTATTGATGTCAATACCATAGATATTCAAGTAATCATTTCCAAGAATGATGTGCTGAGATGTGCAATTATCCATTACAACAATCTCAGTTTTCATCCTTACACTTCCTGCTGGGTGTGGAAATACAAGATTAGTGTCTAATATACCCAAGGGTTACATATTGTTACTGGCACTACTAAATTGTACACCTTCTATTGGTAATAGATGGTTCGTCCATCCAGGAAGTATAATTTGGAGATAATCTTTGCCCACACAAGTGCAAAATGCCCCTGTATCCAAATTTACTTTGGCTTCAATATCACTCATCAAAACTGATGTGATACAAGATGCTCCAGCAGTATAACCCTTTCCTCTAGCAGGTTTTGTTTTACTCATTCTGGCATCTTGGATATTGGTCAGGTTGCAGCAATCCTCACTGTACTGTGGCAAGTGGGTATGGACTTCTTTGACCTCAAAGAAAGCTGTGATGTTTTCAATGGGATAGTCCTCTACT
This sequence comes from Austropuccinia psidii, assembly GCA_023105745.1. Classification (NCBI taxonomy): domain Eukaryota; kingdom Fungi; phylum Basidiomycota; class Pucciniomycetes; order Pucciniales; family Sphaerophragmiaceae; genus Austropuccinia; species Austropuccinia psidii. Next base: position 10,983,980 of record JALGQZ010000002.1, on the reverse strand, counting down.
GGTGTATCTTCAGAGACTGCAGAATCTTGATCAGACTCTTCTTTCTCTTCAGTACACTGAATTTCTTCAATGACTTGAACTTCATTGATTTTTTTCTTTTTTGTGCAAGTGTTGGCTAAATGTGAAGTTCTTCCACATTTATGACACTTCAAGACAGGTTTTTCTGGTCTCTTATCCTCTCTGGGAATCTTAGAGGTCATCTTGGATTCTGTTGGGATTTTAGACCAAGTTTTACCAATTCTTGTTCTGGAAATGATATCTTCCATAGCATTGATGTAGTCGTCTGTTGAACAGGGTTCTACACATCTGCTTTTGATAGCATGTTCCAATTCTCCTCCGCAATTTCTTAATATTTTCATATTCATCATAGTGTCAGACATATCTGGTTGTAAAGCAGATGATCTGTCTTTTTGTTTGAAGAACCAAGTAAGTGGTTTATCTTTCTCTGAGTCAAAAATGGCATTTTCAAAGGCATTTTCTATTTTAAACCTCCAAGAATTATTGGCCCATTTTGTAATCATTTCAGATTTCCACCAAGACCAATCATGTTTACCATGATCAATCCTCATTTTGTAATACCATTTCTTTGCAGTTCTGGTAAACAGACAGTGTAATTTTCCCACTATGATTTCATCAGGTATATTAAAGTCTTATTGCAACATATCAATAGTCCTGATGAATTCAATATGGTTGTATTCTCCTTCACCAGAGAATGTTGGCCATTCTTCTATTTTGGGAATATCTCTTGCAGAGTAGGCATTTCCTCCCAAGAATGGGGTGAGACTTTTTTTAACAGAAAGTTTTTCTTCAGTTAAAGGTGTAGAATGTCTTGGCATATGTGGTTCATGATTCTTATGAATTTGTTCCACACTTGCAATTATTTCATTCTTCAACTTCTGCCTTTCACTGTCACTTTTTGCTAAGTGTATAGCAAATTGGTTGGTATTCTCAACTATTTTTAAGACTTGGTCTTGTAAAATTGTAAGTTGATTATTCACCTTAAAAATGGGAAGTTCTTCCATCTCATCATGCTGAAATTGGCACATTTTTTCAATTCTTTTGCAAGAATTGGTAATTGAGTCAAGTCTGGTATTTGTCACTTGGTGCAATTCAATGTATGTCTTGTCATTTTTCTTTAATTCAACTATATCTGATGCAATTTTAGTTAACTTTCTATCAAGTTTACCAATTTCTACATTAATACTAGTCTGTACACCAATTATTTGCGTGGAAAGGTTCTGTTCATCCTTTCCTGCTCCTTGGCTGTGAATTCCATCAGAGTCCTGCCCATATTGAAGACACTGTCCACGGCTGAAGGCTCTAATTTGGGGATCCTGTACCCTTGTGGGTAAGGTCTGTGCCAATTGGCTTTGCCTTTTCCTTTGCCTTGATGGTTCTTGGGACCTTTCTGCTTCTTCTGAGGTCCCTTGGGCTTGTCCTTGGACACTTCTGGAGCTGGTTTGGAGCTGGTAGACGCCACTGGTGCCTCTGTCTCCAAAGCTGGAGTCATTTCCAACTCTTTCTTCTGGTCTATGGATAAAAGACTTTGGTTCTTCAACCAATTCTTTATCTTTTTGACCTTGTCTTTGAAAGACAGGGGGCTCCATCCTCCTAAGAGTTCTATGGTATTCTCCTGACCCAGAAAGCTCTTGATGTGTAAGTAGGAGTTCATGGCCCCCTGCCAAAGGCTTGGGCATATTTCCCACTCCTCTTCCTTGGCTTCTCTGAACCAATTTTTGTACTGGCATTGATATATTTCTATTGCTTCCACTTGAAAATGGTTCAGCCCTGGAAATAATATCATGAATTAGTTCAGGCTCAGAATTCATGTCAAAATCTGTTGGTACAGACCTTGGGGAATGGGGGGCAACTCTGGCATCCTCCAGATGTGTCTTTCTTGTGGAAGATTTGGCACTTCTGGATTTGGTCTTGCCTCTTCCTTGTCCACATCCATCTGGTTGGACTGAATAGTTGCTTCGATTTCTGGTATGCACCATTTTCACGTCAATTTAAAGATAAAAAGTGAAAATATAAGACAAAATACACACCTTTTGGTGGTAATTTAGCCTTTTCTGAGTTAAATAAGGTGCCTCTTTTAGCAATTTGCACCTCAATACTTTCTTCAGATTCTGCTTCTGAAGATTCAGGACTATTGATGTATCTTTTACTGAGTCTTTTGCCAGCTGCACAGTATTTGATTAAAGACACTTAAAGAAAAAATATGATAAAAGAAATTATTTTTATGATTTAAGATATTTTAAAAGATTTTTTATAAGTTTTATTATTTTTTGATATTAAAAAAAATATTCTTTTCAAAGAAGAAGTATTTAAAATTTAAGAATTTGAAAAAAAATTAAGTCAGAGTAACTCAAAGAATAATTTTATAAGTTTTTGGATGTGAAAAAGCCACGTGTAAAAACAGTACAAAATTAAACCAAATTCCTCAATGAAATAGGATTTTAAGACAATTTCAAAAATAAAAATAGTTTTTCTTTAAATTGAAGAAAAAAATATTAAATTAATATATTTTAGAACTTAAAAATATATTAATTAAGGGTTCAAGGTTCAAAAAAAAACACGGCCAGGCCCCCAAATGTAAGATGTGGTAGGTATGGTGGTTTTTTTAGAACACAATAATGAAGTCTAGAATATGATTAAAGCCAAGTCTATGGATAAAATCATGGCCAGGCCCCCAAATGTAAGATGTGACTATGAAACTGATGATAATATTACTATTAATCAACAGTACTATGTCTGTTCTTATGAAATATAATAATAAAATATTATTATAACCACAATTAAATAATTAAAAATTATTTCTTTCACGTGTTAAGCACTACTAGTGATTTTAACAGTGAGCAAGTAATTGTCTACAAGAATCAATTACAAGAAGAATTTAATAATAAAAACTTCTTTTATTAAAATAATAAATTATTTTAATATATAATTATCTTTTGCAAGAATAATTATAAAGCTAATCCTTGGAGAAAACTATTACTAGAGAAAAACTTTTGTGAGCCTTTGAGATATGACCACATACCCAATAAGTTCACAAAAAGACTCAGAACAATTATACCTTTAAATATAATTATATTAAAATTACTTAGAATAATTATACATTAAGAATAATTACTTAAATATACAAAAAATACCATAAATTGGTACAAAAATTGGTTTAACTTAAAAACCAATGAATCAACATGTAAAATAAATTATACCATTGGATTCCCCATGGAAAAATACACATATACAATTTTCATGGCATATCTGTAAAGTCAATATTTAAGGAATTATAAGGTATAATACCTTATAAAAACCATAAAACCTTATTTATCTCAAGAACTAATGAAGCAACATGTGAAATGAATTGTACCAGTCGATTCCCCATGAAATTCCACACATAAAACAATCAATAAGCTAATTTCCAATGTTAATACTTAAGGAATTAACCTGAATATATGCACTTTTTTGGTCAACGCATATATTCAAGGATCATAGCTAATATCTTCTAAACTATACATGATAGAATGATTAACCAAAAATAAAGCTACCACGTAGCTACTGTAAGAACACAGATATGAACTTTATTTTACAAATTATAAACAAGGTTAAAACCTATGATGAATTATTGATAAAAATCAACAGAGCTGTTGACCACTTGGTTGTGAAAGTGTTCCAAACTTAAAAAAAGTATACAGTTGGATTCTACTAGTTCATTCGTGAAGAATGATGTAATTTGTATTATTAAATTCAGTGTATAACGCCCTGAAATCAAGGTTTGACGTTTAAAATATTGAATTTCGACAGAAAAGATGAGTTACAAGAAAAATCATCAAAATTAGAGTTTTGATGATGTCATGAAACGCTCTTGGCAGCATAATACGGTTATTCCAGGCTGTCAGAATTCACTCTCTGAATTGCTGTAGCATGTAAATCTTAAAAGTTATTGAGGATCAAAGTTTGAGCTTAATTTGAGCAGTTATGATCACACACTGTAACCTTAATTTAAGTTTAACAGTCTTAAGAGTGATACAATTGGTGAATACTATTAGTTTATGATTAAAACTAATAAAATCCACGAAATTTGGGGTTCTGCCAAGCCTCTGATGTCATCAACTTTAGAGTTATAGTGATAACTCTAAATAATGGTGTAATAATGATGTAATATGGTTTGATAATGATGTAATCATCTCCAAACCTTAAAATATTGATCAATTCCAGTGGATATGATCAGTACACGTCTACTAGAAGCCTTTTGGACTCTAGGAGGGAGGTATTTACTACAAATAGAGCTCTTTTTACTCTATTTTCCCCTCAGACGCATCAAAAACATTAAATCAATTAAATAAAAGGTAAATTCTTTATTCTTTATATATAAAACTCTTATATTATTAAAGACCAAAGACCATCTTAATATTAATCACTATTTTTACGTGATTAAATCAATTCTTTAATTGTTTTTGTCATAAATCTCTCTATAAACTCATTTCCACGTAAAATCAAGAAATTTAGTAATTTTCTTTATTTTTTATTGTAAATACAATTTGAAAAAGTTGTATTATATTCTTTTGGTGTAAAATATCTCAAAATTATTATTTTAAGTGTTAAAAGTAGGTTATTTCATCTTATTATAATAATTTCTCTCTTATTATTACTCTTAATAATTCTTAGTTAATATAAATAGTATTTATATTAATATATAACTTTAATATTGGTAATATTATTGTTATTAATTGTTTTTTATTTATAAAAAACAGTTTTTTACGCCTTTATTATTTGTTGGTAACAATAATAAAAGAGCTTTATAATATATTAATTATTTTATATTAATATATTATTTACAATATTATAATTTCATATAATATTAATTATATTATTATATTTATTTAATAATATAATATTTTTATGCCATAATAATAATATTTCTTTATTATTATTATTATTTTAATCTTATTTATTTCAATTATAAGGACATTCAGAGTACAATAAGTAATAAATTAGTAATTTTTACTTATTGTTTCATAGTCAAACCTTACATTTGGGGGCCTGGCCGTGATATTTACTTAAAAGACCTTTAAAAAGATTCTAATTGGGTTTATCCAATAATAAATTATATTCATAATCATAAAATTATATAATAATTTTATATTTTATTGATTTTAAAAGCTATTGAGGCATTTGGAAAGCAATTGTACTGTCTTACACGTGGTTTTTCACATCCTTAGACTTGCAAGAACTTTCTTTGAGTGACTCTAGTGATTAAAAAAGATAATTTATAAATTAAAAATTATTTTAATAGAAATTTAATTTTATAAAGAATCATATTAATTTTTATTTTATTCCTTAAAAATAAAAAAATATAAAAAATATTAAAAAATATTAAAAAATATTAAAAACCAATAAAAAAGTTATTTTTGTTCATTTTTATTCATTTCTTTATTCAATTCAAGTTTTTAAAGATATAAAAGCAATTTCTACGTGGAAAATTGCCATATCTTTCCAAAAATAACACTTCTTATAAAAAGACTTATATTTATTTGTCTTTTTTAGTGTTTGAAGATAACCCAACAGAAGACAACCAAGCTACTGTTGAGAGGTTGGTGGAAGAAACTTGTCAAAGTTCTCCAACACCAGTTATCACCAAAAGAAAGAAAGCTAAGAAATTAGACTTTCCAGGACCCACCATTCAAGACTCTGAAGGTGAGAACCTCTTTTTAAATTGCCATAAAAGATTTTAATTCAAAATACTTTTATTTTTTCTTATTCTTTAATTATGACTACCAGAAGAGGTTCCCAATACTCCATCCAATCAGATGGAGCTGGACTCAGAGGTAGAATTGATCCCTCAAAAGCGAAAAGAAAGGGCAATATCCCCAGTGGAACAGAATCCACACAAGGAAGTGCCTTATCCCAAAGGCAAGTCCCAGAAATGCCCATGATATCTGAGCCTGAATTGGAACTAAGTATGAGTATCTCAAACAGGTACAAATCACATTCAGAAGGCTCAAATAGACATCTACATGAGCCAGTACAAGCAGTATTGCACAGTGTACAAGGACAAAGATTGGGAAATGTTGCCTCAAATACACCAAGGAGTGATGAACTCCTGGCACATCCTGAAAAAGTTCCTCAAAGAGGAGGAGATAGTGAAATACTCCAATGGATGGAATCCACTGTCATCCAAACCTCAAATCAAAAAAATCAAGGACTACCATGCCAAAAAGAGGGAGGCAACCAAGGAAGAAGCCCCAGTAGCTTCTACCAGCAAGCCCCAAGCCAACCCACTTCCCCAAGAAGGGAAGAAGAACAAGAAAAAGCATTGGAAGAAACCATATTCCCCAAGCTACAGAATCCCAAGAATCCAAAAGGATGCCATGGACAATGTTTTCAACATGGCCAGAACCTTGATGGAATTCAAGGACAAGGAAGAGCAAAGAATGAGACAACCTCATTTCCCAAAGAAATAACCTTGTCCAAAGATGTTGTAAATACTTTAACAGAAATTAAAAATAGTATATTACCTCTAAAGGAAATTAAAGATAGTTTATTATCACTACAAGAAATAAATAACAATTTATCTTCTTTAACAAAAATTGTTGTGCAAAACAAGAAAGAAATTGACAACATTAAGTTTATTGTTGAAAATAATAAACCAAAGAATTCAATTGACAATACTCAAAAATTAATACAAGGACAACAAGAATTGTATAAATACATAAAAGATATCAAAGACAAGACTTTGACAATCAATTATGATGTGAGTATTGACAATCTTACAGAAAAATTAAATAAATTAAGTATTTCTGTAGAAAAATTTGAAGAAAAGACTTCATCACACCAAAAATTACTTTTGGACCATGTGGAAAAAAGTGATGAAGCAATAATGCATCTGAAAGATGATATTCAAAGAGAAATAAGGCTTATTACAGAAAAAATGGATAAAATTGATGAGGCTAATTTAAATATGCCAAAGTTATCAACACCATTTTCTCATATAAGAAGCCCTGTTAAAACAAAAGAGGAATTGTCCAATCCTTTCATAACAGACTTAAGTCACCAAGATAATAACCAAGTTTTAATGAAAGAAGCACCTCAATTAAAAGAATGGCCAACATTCACAGGAGAAGGTGAATATGACCACATGTCATTTATTAAAACAATTGACATGTTACAATAAGACTATGCCATACCAGATGAATTAATCACTGCAAGATTACATTCATTGTTTGAGAAATCTGCAAAAAGATGGTATTATGGTATAAGACAAACAAATGGTAAAAATACCTGGTCTTGGTGGAAACAAGAAATAATCACCAAGTGGGCAAATGATGCCTGGAGGTATAATATAGAAAATGCATTTGAAAACTCTTTCTTTGACCCAGAGAAAGATAAACCTTGAACTTGGTTCTTAAAACAAGTTGAAAGGCTTAATGCACTGTACCCAGAAATGTCACAGAAGATGTTGCATATGAAAATACTTAAAAAATGTGGAGGGGAACTAGAACATGCCCTAAGAAGCAGGTGTATAGAACCATGCTCCACAGAAGAGTATATAAATGCACTAGAAGATATAGTGACAAGAACAAAAATTGGCAGGACTTGGAAAAAATTGGACATTAAAAGCCCAAATAAACCGTTTATCAAAAAAGATAAATCAAAAGAATCCTTTAAGCCCAATACATCTAACAATAATGAGCAAAGAAAATGCCATAAATGTGGAGGCATTGGACACTTAGCCAATAATTTCCTTAAAAAAGCAAAGATTAATGAAATTGTGGAAACAGAAAACCACAACAACAAAGAAGAGGAATATGACTGTGAAAAAGAGACAGAAGAGTCCAAAAGCTCTGAAAGTGATGAAATCAATATAATTAATGCACAAATTAATAATATTGATATAATTTATGAAGTACTGGATGTTAACTAAAACTTGCCACAAGTTGGAACATCTGACATAAATCTGACAAACATACAAGATGCCAAAATGTATAGAACCAAACCTGCAAGAGGAATGGGATATACAGCTGGAAAATCAAGTATAAGTATTGTTATGGTTGATAACCAAGAAGGAAAAGTTAACTTGGATACAGGAGCATATTGCACTTGTGTTGGCAAAAGTTATTTAAAAACCATTGTCCCAGACTGGCAAGAAAAACTTATGCCAATACAAGGTGTCAAATTTAGTAGTGCAAGTGAGAGCATGAAGCCTCTTGGAATAATTTATTTAACACTAATTTTTCCTCATCCCTCACAATGTGTCAGAATTAAAATAGAGTTTGTAGTAATGGACAACTGTACTAGTAACCATTTCATACTTGGGAATGACTACTTATCAATCTATGGTATAGATATCTCCAACCAAAAGGATAGATATTTGACCATAGGAGATAACAAAAGACAAAAGTTTGGATTCTTAAATAACAAAAAACAAATCACAGTTATTAAGAATGAAGAAAAAATTCCAGAAAAAGAACTTTTTATATCTGAACAACTCAAAGAGGCAGAATTCAATCAAGAATTAACAGAAAAAATGAAAGAAAAATTGATTGACCTCTTATTTAAGTATAAAAATGCCTTTGCAACTGACAAAGAGCCATCAGGTGCCATAATTGGACATGAAGTGGATATAATTCTTAATGTAGAAAAACCTTACCCACCTTTATTAAGAAGACCTGCTTATCCAGCCAGTCCAAGAGCTAGAGAAGCCTTAGAGGTGCACATTAAAGAATTAATGGACCTTGGAGTATTAAGAAAGGTTGGACATAATGAACAAGTAGAAGTTACTACACCTGTCATTATAACTTGGCATAATGGAAAATCAAGGATGGTAGGAGACTTCAGAGCCCTGAATACCTATACCATTCCAGACAGATATCCAATACCCAGAATCCATGAGACATTGACCCAATTGTCACAAGCTAAGTTCATCACAGCTATGGATGCTCTTAAGGGTTTTCATCAAAATGTCTTAACAGATAATGCCAAGAAACTACTAAGAATAATATTCCATTGTGGAATTTTTGAATACTTAAGAATGCCATTTGGAATAAAAAATGCACCTTCCCATTATCAAAGAATGATGAATACCATATTCCCTGAAGAATTATCAGAAGGATGGTTGATTATCTATATTGATGATATCATAGTTTGCTCAGAAACTTGGGAAAATCACCTTACAAGACTAGAAAGGGTACTACAAAAAATAGTCCAAGTGAATATGAAAATTTCCTTGAAAAAATGTCATTTTGCATATAGTGAATTAAAGGCACTAGGACATGTAGTATCTGGCCTTAGTCTAGGCATAGACAAAAATAAAGTAGCAGCAGTACTACTTAAACCAATGCCTCAAACCAAAAAAGAAATGCAATCATTTCTAGGATTTGCTGGTTACTATAGACAGCATATAAAGGACTTTGCAAAGATTGCTAAATCCTTGTATAAGCTATGTGACCAACAAACAGTCTATGAGATGACAGAAGAAAGAGTCAAGGCATATGAAGAATTGAAAAATTCCTTAACAAATGCCCCATTTCTTCTGATGCCAGATTGGAAACTACCCTTCAAACTGTACATTGATGCTTGTGGAGAAGGACTAGGTGCTGCACTTCACCAAACACAAATTATCAATGATAAACCAGTGGAAGGACCAATTTGTTTCATTTCAAGGCAGATAAAGCCAACAGAAACAAGGTATGGAGCAAGCAAATGGAATGCTTATGCCTAGTGTGGGCTTTAGAAAAACTGCATTATTATTTGGATGGCACAGTCTTTGATGTAATCACAGACTGTAATGCTGTGAAGTCACTATTAAATATGAAGACTCCAAATAGACATATGCTGAGATGGCAAATTGCTATCCAAGAATATAGAGGAAATATGACTATTGTTCATAAATCTGGAAATATTCATAAAAATGCAGATGGTCTTAGCAGATGGCCTCTAGCAAATACCCCTGACAATCCAGCATGGGTACCACAAGAAGAGCACCATATAGAAGGAATATGTGTTACAGACATTGGCACAGAATTCTTTAACCAAGTTAAAGAAAGCTATAAGACAGACAAAAATTGCCATATCTTAAGCCAACTTCTAATGAAAGACTGCAAAGATCCATCACTTTCATCAAAACTAGATGAAATATGGAAAAAGGCATATGATGAAGGAAGATTTCACCTCCTTGATGGAATCCTTTACCATAGAACAAAACACACATGTGTTATGGCCTTAACAGACAGAACACTAATAAACACTATTTTACATGAGTGTCATGACAGTGTTGCATCTGGACATCTCTCAGAAGATAGGACACTAGAGAGGGTGAAAACCTGCTCTTGGTGGCCAAATTGGAAGAAAGATGTTTCAGAGTACTGCCAAACCTGTGACAGATGTCAAAAAGCCAACAGAGCCACAGGAAAGAAATTTGGAATGATGATCCAAATCCAAGAACCAAAATCCCCATGGGAAATAGTTCATATGGATTAGGTAACAGCCTTACCTCCAGGAGGAGACAGGAGTTATAATGCATGCCTAGTGTTAGTTGACAGGTACAGTAAAACTCCCATGTTCTTACCATGTCATAAAGATGACACATCTATGGATACAGCCATAATGATATGGAATAAAGTCATTAGCCACACAGGCTTATTCCAAAATATTATAAGTGACAGAGACCCAAAGTTCACTTCAGCATTATGGACAAATCTCCATAACTTGTTTGGGACAAAGTTATCATTCTCAACAGCTTATCATCCTCAAACTGATGGTCTAGCAGAAAGAATGATACAGACCCTAGAGGATATGATCAGAAGATTCGGTGCTTATGGGCTAGAATTCAAAGATTCTGATGGTTTTACCCATGATTGGTGTACACTAATACCAGCACTTGAACTGGCATATAAGACATCAATCCATTCTTCTATTGGCAAAACACCAGCAATGCTAGAGAAAGGTTGGAATCCAAGACTTCCTTATGATACCCTCAAAAAGGACTTAGTGGATATACATCCAACAGCAAGCAGTTTCAAAATAATGCTTGACAAAGCAAGACACCATGCAAACAGATGCATGCAAGATTCTTTTAAATATGCAAAAGAAAGATGGGATAAAAGTCATAAGCCACCTGATTTCAAAATAGCAGACTTGGTTTTAGTATCAACCCTTAATTTCAATAACATAAAAGGCCCAAAGAAATTGAAAGATTCCTTTGCAGGACCATTTATGATAAAAGCACTTCATGGACCCAATGCTGTGCAATTAGAACTCACAGGTGAACTAATGAACAAACACCCAACCTTCCCTGTAAGTCTAATAAAGCCTTACAGTTCAAGTGACAAGGAGTTATTTCCACTAAGAAATAAACCCCCACTTGAAATTCCCCCTTGGAAGAAGGAGAAGAAAAGAAAATAGTAAAAGTCCTTAAAGAAAGAAGGACAAGAAACAAAAAAGAAAGGGAATACCTTGTAAGGTACAGAAATTCAACTCAAGAAGATGAATGGCTACTTGAGAAAGATATAACAAATGCTGATAAACTACTAAGAAAGTTCAGACATGAAACAAAGCCTGAAAAATAGGAAAGTTAAGCATTATTGAGCTTCAAGACTAACAAAGTCTAATGAAGAGGTAGGACAGTGGATGATACCCTAATCACACATATCAGATTGTGGTACAATCTTTTTTGGTGGTAGGGAATGTGAGCCTTTGAGATATGACCACATACCCAATAAGGTCACAAAAAGACTCAGAACAATTATACCTTTAAATATAATTATATTAAAATTACTTAGAATAATTATACATTAAGAATAATTACTTAAATATACAAAAAATACCATAAATTGGTACAAAAATTGGTTTAACTTAAAAACCAATGAATCAACATGTAAAATAAATTATACCATTGGATTCCCCATGGAAAAATACACATATACCATTTTTATGGCATATCTGTAAAGTCAATATTTAAGGAATTATAAGGTATAATACCTTATAAAAACCATAAAACCTTATTTATCTCATTATTTATCTCAAGAACTAATGAAACAACATGTGAAATAAATTGTACCAGTGGATTCCCCATGAAAATCCACACATAAAACAATCAATAAGCTAATTTCCAATGTTAATACTTAAGGAATTAACCTGAATATATGCACTTTTTTGGTCAACGCATATATTCAAGGATCATAGCTAATATCTTCTAAACTATACATGATAGAATGATTAACCAAAAATAAAGCTACCACGTAGCTACTGTAAGAACACAGATATGAACTTTATTTTACAAATTATAAACAAGGTTAAAACCTATGATGAATTATTGATAAAAATCAACAGAGCTGTTGACCACTTTGTTGTGAAAGTGTTCCAAACTTAAAAAAAGTATACAGTTGGATTCTACTAGTTCATTCGTGAAGAATGGTGTAATTTGTATTATTAAATTCAGGGTATAACCCCCTGAAATCAAGGTTTGAAGTTTAAAACATTGAATTTCGACAGAAAAGATGAGTTACAAGAAAAATCATCAAAATTAGAGTTTTGATGATGTAATGAAAAGCTCTTGGCAGCATAATAAGGTTATGCCAGGCTGTCAGAATTCACTCTCTGAATTGCTGTAGCGTGTAAATCTTAAAAGTTATTGAGGATCAAAGTTTGAGCTTAATTTGAGCAGTTATGATCACACACTGTAACCTTAATTTAAGTTTAACAGTCTTAAGAGTGATACAATTGGTGAATACTATTAGTTTATGATTAAAACTAATAAAATCCACGAAATTTGGGGTTCTGCCAAGCCTCTGATGTCATCAACTCTAGAGTTATAGTGATAACTCTAAATAATGGTGTAATAGTGATGTAATATGGTTTGATAATGATGTAATCATCTCCAAACCTTAAAATATTGGTCAATTCCAGTGGATATGATCAGTACACGTCTACTAGAAGCCTGTTGGACTCTAGGAGGGAGGTATTTACTATAAATAGAGCTCTTTTTACTCTATTTTCCCCTCAGACGCATCAAAAACATTAAATCAATTAAATAAAAGGTAAATTCTTTATTCTTTATATATAAAACTCTTATATTATTAAAGACCAAAGACCATCTTAATATTAATCACTATTTTTACGTGATTAAATCAATTCTTTAATTGTTTTTGTCATAAATCTCTCTATAAACTCATTTCCACGTAAAATCAAGAAATTTAGTAATTTTCTTTATTTTTTATTGTAAATACAATTTGAAAAAGTTGTATTATATTCTTTTGGTGTAAAATATCTCAAAATTATTATTTTAAGTGTTAAAAGTAGGTTATTTCATCTTATTATAATAATTTCTCTCTTATTATTACTCTTAATAATTCTTAATTAATATAAATAGTATTTATATTAATATATAACTTTAATATTGGTAATATTATTGTTATTAATTGTTTTTTATTTATAAAAAACAGTTTTTTACGCCTTTATTATTTGTTGGTAACAATAATAAAAGAGCTTTATAATATATTAATTATTTTGTATTCATATATTATTTACAATATTATAATTTCATATAATATTAATTATATTATTGTATTTATTTAATAATATAATATTTTTACGCCATAATAATAATATTTCTTTATTATTATTATTATTTTAATCTTATTTATTTCAGTTATAAGGACATTCAGAGTACAATAAGTAATAAATTAGTAATTTTTACTTATTGTTTCATAGTCAAACCTTACAACTTTAAGAATTAAAGATAAATTACTCACTAATACTCCAAAGAACTTATTGATAGATAAAAGTAGAGAAATTTGACGTAGAATTGTGGACTTAAGAGATCAAAATGATTTATAGCAGGATTACAACAATATATAGTTGTATTCTATGATTTAACGTCTTTCTGATTGATTCTGAAAGATTTAAAACACTTAATAATAGTTTAACTAAAACTTACTTGTTGGTAACAATGATATAAAATGATAATAAGATGATGATACGGGAAAAAAACAGCAAGAGAAGGCCTCTTTTAAGTCAAAAACAGCTCACAGAGGCGTGCCATGAAGCAAACTGAAAAACCAGTGAGTGAGAAATAATTAAACTCTTTTTGGATTAGTGCTTACATCATCTGTTGTCACGTGAAATTATCATAATTGCTTAATTGATGCTTTTATGTGACTACCAACCCCAATATGGTTAAGAATAAAAGAAGTAACATTTGTAAATCTTCTTTTATTCCAAAGTAATCATTGATTTCCCAAAGTTATCAATGTTATTGACAATTTCATCACAGGTTGTATTTACTGTGAATTTTTGAAGATTCAGTGTTTCACCTAGAATAACCAAAAATGGACTGTAAGTAAAGCTTTGAATTTGACTAGTAAAACTGTAGTTCTTTTTGGTTTTACCATAGATAATTCAGTTTTCAATTGGTCCTGAAAGTTTCAGAAAGATTCATTAAGAATTGTATTTTTAATGAATTTTTGAAGTTTTTACCTCATTTCTACGTAGAATTGCAAATATCAGTGTTTGACTGGTTGCTATGAGGTAAATGAATGGATACAAGTCCAAAAAGGGTTTTGATTACTCTTTTGGGGTTTATCCATGGAAATTCATCAAGAATTGACGTGGTTACAGGAGCCTAAGTAGCTTTTTACCTCCTTGGCACGTCAAAATAGCAGGTTATTTGCTATTTTCTTAAGATTTACAGTAGTTGTGACATGGTAACCAAGTTCCCAAAAGGTTTTGGTTTACCAATTAGTCTATAATCAGCCATGTATCCAAGCTTTAGAGCTGTCCACGCCTCTAAGGCCTCAGAAGTTGGGTACCCTGGCTCTCTTTGATGTCTTTTGTCCCCCTTACTTATTTTTCACGTCAAAATAAAAATTTAAGCTTAAAGTGAGATATCCACTATGGGTGTACCAAAGGTGCATGTAAGAGTACCATAATATTAAGTGCTCAAAACATGTATAACACTATTCGTAGTGTATATGTAACATGGGATTTCTCACTTTCCCATTATTTTGGCATAAAATCAAGAAAAACAAAAATTTTCACGGATCTTTTATGTGGTATTAATGATGTGGTATTGAAGTATTTTCCATATTACCACCTCAAAGAGTTAATTTGAGCTTATTCACTCTATGGAGCTACCTTAGGTGAATTTTCGGGTAGAATCCAAATCTGGCCTTAAATCCATGGATTTACTTACTCAATAAAAAGTTATCCATCTTTTCTGAAATCAAAAATGATGAATTTTGAATATATGCATGATTTATGAGTTATGTATAATTCAAAATTTCTTTTTAAGATAATTGTGGCCTATTTGGGTATGTAAAATATACCTCAAGGCTCACAGGGAAGGTACATTTTTTATGCCAAATGGCTTTTTTAAGTATTCAAAAATGCCACAGTGGACTATTATCCTCACTAGTTTTTTGGCATTTTCTGTTAAGACATTTTGATGAAAACCCTTTAAGGCATCCATGGCTGTGATGAACTTAGCATGTGACAATTGTGTCAATGTCTCATGGATCCTGGATGTTGAATACCTGTCTGGAATGGTATAGGTGTTCAGAGCTCTGAAGTCTCCTACCATCCTTGATTTTCTATTATGCCAAGTTATAATGACAGGTGTAGTGACTTCTACCTGTTCATTATGTCCTACCTTTCTTAATACTCCAAGGTTCATTAATTCTTTAATGTGTACCTCTAAGGCTTCTCTAGCCCTTGCAGAAGCTGGGTAAGCAGGTCTCCTTAGTAAAGGTGGGTAAGGTTTTTCCACATTAAGAATTATATCCACTTCATGTCCAATTATGGCACCTTATGGCTCTTTGTCAGTTGCAAAGGCATTTTTGTACTTAAATAAGAGGTTGATTAATTTTTCTTTCATTTTTTCTGTTAATTCTTGATTGAATTCTTCCTCTTCAAGTTGTTCAGATATAAAAAGTTCCTTTTCTGGAATCTTTTCTTCATTCTTAATAACTGTTATTTGTTTTTTGTTATTTAAAAAGCCAAAATTTTGTCTTTTGTTGTCTCCTATGGTAAAATATCTATCCTTTTGGTTAGAGATATCTATACCATAAATTGATAAGTAGTCATTCCCAAGTATGAAGTGATTACTAGTACAGTTGTCCATTACTACAAGCTCTACTTTGATTCTGACACATTGTGAGGGATGAGGAAAAATTACTTTTAAATCAATTATTCCAAGGGGCTTCATGCTCTCACTTGCACTACTAAATTTGACACCTTGTATTGGCATAAGTTTTTCTTGCCAGTCTGGGACAATGGGTTTTGAATAACTTTTGCAAACACAGGTGCAATATGCTCCTGTATCTAAGTTAATTTTTCCTTCCTGGTTATCAACCATAACAATACTTATACTTGATTTCCCAGCTGTATATCCCATTCCTCTTGCAGGTCTGGTTCTATACATTTTGCCATCTTGTATGTTTGTCAGGTTTGTGTCAGATGTCCCAACTTGTGGTAAGTTTGAGTTAACATCCAGTACTTCATAAATTATATCAGTATTATTAATTTGTGCATTAATTACATTGATTTCATCACTTTCAGAACTTTCTGACTCTTCTGTCTCTTTTTCAGAGTCAGATTCCTCTCGTTTGTCATTGTGGTTTTCTGTTTCCACAATTTCATTAATCTTTGCCTTTTTAAGGCAATTATTGGCTAAGTGTCCAATACCTCCACATTTATGGCATTTTCTTTGCTCATTATTGTTGGATGCATTGGGCTTGAAGGATTCTTTTGATTTATCTTTTTTGATAAATGGTTTATTTGGGCTTTTAATGTCCAATTTCTTCCAAGTCCTGCCAATTTTTGTTCTTGTCACTATGTCTTCTAGTGCATTAATATACTCTTCTGTGGAGCATGGTTCTATACACCTGCTTCTTAGGGCATTTTCTAGCTCTCCTCGACATTTCTTGAGTATTTTTATATGCACCATTTTTGTGACATTTCTGGGTACAATGCATTAAGTCTTTCAAATTGTTTCAAGAGCCAAGTTAAAGGTTTTTCTATGTCTGGGTCAAAGAAAGAATTTTCAAATGCATTTTCTATTTTGTACCTCCAGGCATCATTAGCCCATTTGGTGATTATTTCTTGTTTCCACCAAGACCAGGTGTTTTTGCCATTTGTTTGCCTTATGCCATAATACCATCTTTTTGCAGATTTTTCAAACAATGAATTTAATCTTGCAGTGATTAATTCATCTGGTATAGCATAAGCTTCTTTTAGCATGTCAATTGTTTTGATAAATGACATGTGGTCATATTCACCTTCTCCTGTAAATGTTGGCCATTCTTTCAATTGAGGTGCTTCCTTCATTAGGACTTGGTTATTGTCTTGGTGACTCAAGTCTGTTATGAATGGATTTTTAAATTCCTCTTTTGGTTTAACAGGGCTTCTTATGTGAGAAAATGGTGTTGATAACTTTGGCATATTTAAGTTAGCCTCATTAATTTTATCCATTTTTTCAGTAATAAGCCTTATTTCCCTTTGAATGTCATCTTTCAGATGCATTCTTGCTTCATCACTCTTTTCCACATGGTCCAAAAGTAATTTTTGGTGTGATGAAGTCTTTTATTCAAATTTTTCTACAGAAATACTTAATTTGTTTAATTTTTCTGTAAGATTGTCAATACTCACATCATAATTAATTCTCAAAGTTTTTTCTTTGATATCACTTATGTATTTGTACAACTCTTGTTGTCCTTGTATTAATTTCTGAGTATTGTTCATTCATACTTTTGGTTTATTATTTTCAATCATCAATTTTATCTTATCAATTTCTTTCTTATTTTGTGCAAAAAGTTTTGTTAAAGATGATAAACTATTATTTATTGCTTGGAAAGATAATAAACTATTTTTGATGTCTTCAAGAGGTAAAATACCATCTTTAAGCTTTATTAAAGTATTTACAACATCAGGAGACAATGTTATTTCTTTGGGAAATGGGGTTGTCTCATTTTTTGTTCCTCTTTGTCTTTGAATTCCATCAAAGTTCTGGCCATGTTGAAGAAATTGCCCATGGCATCTTTTTGGATTTTGGGAATCCTGTAGCTTGGGGAACATGGTTTCCTCCAATTCTTTTTCTTGTTCTTCTTCCCTTCTTGGGGAGGTGGGTTGACTTGGGGCTTGCTGGTAGAAGCTACTTGGGCTTCTTCCTTGGTTGCCTCCTTCTTTTTGGCATGATGCTACTTGATCTTTTTGATTTGAGGTTTGGATGATAGTGGATTCCATCCATTGAAGTATCTCACTATTTCCTCCTCTTTGAGGAACATTTTCAGGATGTGCCAGGAGTTCATCACTACTTGGTGTATTTGAGGCAACATTTCCCAATCTTTGTCCTTGTACACTGTGTAGTACTGTTTGTATTGGCTCATGTAAATATCTATTTGAGCCCTCTGAATGTGATTTGTACCTGTTTAAGTTACTCATACTTAGTTCCAATTCAGGTTCAGATATCATGGCCATTTCAGGGACTTGCCTTTGGGATAAGGCACTTCCTTGTGTGGATTGTGTTCCACTGGGTATACTTCCCTTCCTTTTCCCTTTTGAGGAATCAATTCTACCTCTGAGTCCAGCTCCATCTTCTTGGATGGAGTATTGGGAGCCTCTTCTGGTAGTCATATTATGAGAAAAATAAGAAATAAGAGGATGTCAGAACAGGAATTTTCTTATGGCAATTTATAAATGAGGTACTCACCTTCAGAGTCCTGAATGGTGGGTCCTGGAAAGTCCAATTTCTTGGCTTTCTTTCTTTTGGTAATTATTGGTGTTGGAGAACTTTGACAAGTTTCTTACACCAATCTCTCAACAGTGGTTTGGTTGTCCTCTGTTGGGTTGTCTTCAAAAACTAGATAAATAAAGAAATAAAAGGCTTTTTATATAAAAGTGTTATTTTTGGTAAGATATGACAATTTTCCACGTGAAAATTGCTTTTATATGTTTTTTTATACAAAAAAATGAAATTAAAATGAATAAAATAACTTTTTTATTGGCTTTTAATATTTTTATTATTTTTTATGTTTTTATTTTTAAAGAATAAAATAAAAATGAATATGATTCTTTTTATAAAATTAATTTATAATATAAAATTATTTTTAATTTATAAAATATCTTTTTTTCAATCACTAGAGTCACTCAAAGAAAGTTTTTGAAAGTCTAAGGATGTGAAAAACCATGTGTAAGACAGTACAATTGCTTTCCACATGCCTCAATAGCTTTTAAAATCAATAAATATAAAATTATTATATAATTTTATGATTATAAGTATAATTTATTATTGGATAAGCCCAATTAGAATCCTTTTAAAGGTCTTTTAGAGTAAATATCACGGCCAGGCCCCCAAATGTAAGGTTTGACTATGAAACAATAAGTAAAAATTACTAATATTTTACTTATTGTACTATGAATGTCCTTATAAATGAAATAAATAGGATAAAAATAATTATAATAAAAAAGAATTATTATAATTGTGGCATAAGAATCATTATATTATTAATAAAATATGATAATATAATTTATATTATAAAATATAATATAATAAAATAAATATATCAATATAAAATAATTAACATATTTAATGGCACTTTATTATTCTTACAAGCAAATAAGAAAGGCGGAAAAAATTGTTTTTTATTAGTATAAAACAATTAATAACAATAATATTACTAATATTAAAGTTATAAATTAATATAAATACTATTTATATTAATTAAAGAATTATTAAAGTAATAATAAAGAGAAAATTATTATGATAAGATAAAATAACCTACTTTTAATACTTGATATAATAATTTTGAAATATTTTACGCCAAATAATGTAAATAAAACTTATCCAAATTGTATTTACAATAAAAAATAAAGAAAATTACAAATATTCTTGATTTTTACGTGGAAATGAGATTTTAGAGAAATTTTTAGCAAAAACAATTAAATAAATGATTTAATCACGTCAAAATTGATGATTATAATAAGATGATCTTTGGTCTTTAATAATATAAAAGATTTATATATAAAGAATAAAGATATTACCTTTTAATTTAATTGATTTAATGTTTTTGATTCGTCTGAGGGGAAAACAGAGTAAAAGGAGCTCTATTTATAGTAAAGACCTCCCTCCTAGAGTCTAACAGGCTTCTAGTAGACGTTTACTGATAATATCCACTGGAATTGATCAATATTTTAAGGTTTGGTGATGATTACATCATGATCAAACCACATTACATCATTATTACGCCATTATTTAAAGTTATCACTATAACTCTAAGTTTGATGATGTCAAAGGTATGGCAGAACCCCAAAATTTGTGTATTTTATTATTTTTAAACATAAACTAATAGTATTCACCAATTGTATCACTCATATGACTGTTAAACTTAATTTAAGGTTACAATGAGTGATCTTAAATGATCAAATTAAGCTCAAACTTTGATTCTTAATAACTTTCAAGATTTACATGCTACAGAAATTAACAGGGTGAATTCTAATAGCTTGGCATAACCTTATTATGCTGCCAAGAGCATTTCATTACATCATCAAAACTCTACTTTTGATGATTTTTCTTGTAACTCATCTTTTCTGTTGAAATTTAATATTTTAAACGTCAAACTATTATGTCAAGGGGTTATACCTTGAATATTATAATAAACAATACATCTTTCTTCACAAAGACCTAGTAGAATCCAACTGTCTACTTTTTTTTAAGTTTGGACCACTTTCACAACAAAGTGGTCAACAGCTCTGTTGATTTTAATCAATAATTCCTTACAGATTTTAACCTTGTTTAAAGCTTGTGAAATAAACTTCATTTCTGTATTTCTACAGTAATTACGTGATAAATTTATTTTTGGTTCATCACTCTATCATGCATAATTCAAGAGATATGGGCTAAAATCCTTGAATATATGCGTTGACCAAAAAAGTGCATATATTCAGGTTAATTCCTTAAGTATTGATTTTGAAGCTCAGCTTCTTAATTGTTTTCTGTGTGGATTTTTATGGAAAATCCAATGGTACCATTTATTCTAAATGTTGTTTCATTGGATTTTTAAACAAATAAGGATTTGTGTTTTTTATAAGGTATTATTACTTATAACTTATTAAATATTGACTTTACAGATATGCCATAAAAATGGTATATGTGTATTTTACCATGGGGAATCCAATGGTATAATTTCTTTCACATGTTTATTCATTGGTGTTTAAGTTAAACCAAGTTTTATACCAATTTATGGTATTTTTTTAGTTTTATGGTACTTATTTTTAATGTATAATTAGATTAAATACTTCTTGTGACCTTTTTGGGTATGTGGTCATATCTCAAAGGTTCACAATAATGGGTGATTCTCATTCACAGTATTACTACAAGGGAATACTGGAAGTTCATTTTCAAGGGATTTTAAAGAGGCAATTCCAAAACAACCTGTCAAGGGTCAATGCTCCATCAATCCACCTTGGCAATCACATTCATTCAACACAGTCTGCATACACCAAGACCTTTATTTCATTTATACAACATGGGAAGATCATTCAACCTAGTTCATCTCTCAATTTTGCAAGGTATACATTCCATAAGACAATCAATACAGGTTCCAGTACTCAATACAGGTTGGCTGCCAGCCTGAAGGAATCAAGCTCTCAACGTTTCACATATACCAGCTTCATTTGACCCTGGGGGGCTTTTCTCCCAGTTAATTAATATATTTTAATTTTATTTTATCTTTATTTATCTTATCATTTCTGTTGAGTGAATACTGATATTATCAAGTCAGTCATTTAGCACTTTTTCTCTTTTCTCTCTTTGCCTGTAAATGGATATTTGGTGGTCATATCCTTACTAATTACATTGTTCATTTTGGCAGGTTGAAACAGTGATTAAGGACTTACTTGGTTGGCTCTTTCGCCATTTGGCTTCTCATTTCTCTTATTACATCTCATCTTTGTACTTGCATTCTTCTTAGAGAAATTCAATTCTTTGATTTTATTTTCTTTATTCTTTTGGAGTATTCCAAGTGAGTTCCCTGATTTCTGATTGCCAGGCCACTCTTGTTTTTCTGTCCAAAAGTCCCACTGACAGCCGCAAACACCCATTGGGGGGTGATTACATGTGGTTGTGACAGTACCATTGGATAGCCCTGACTTAGAGATTCAATTTGAATACCCATTTACTGGTGTTAATCGTCTTCCTCTGGATTTCAGATGAGAGGTGAAAATTAAGTTTTATGCCCAGCAACAACTTTGAGAAGGAATAACTTTGTTATTCCTTGTCCTATGATGATGGGAATTGTATATTTGGAAAGGGGTGAGTTTCCTCTTTCTTTCAATACCTTTTGAGTTGTTTTGCTGGTATCTTAGCTTTACCATTGGTTTATGGTATTTGGCTATCATGCTTGTGCTCTCGTTTTGCGTCACAGGCTGTCAAAATCAATGGCTTACTTCTGTGATTTATTTTTGAGCTTCAAGTTTTAAATACATATTTTCCAATACCTGATTAAATAAAATTCAAAAATTAATAGCATACTATAATCAAATATAATGATTATACCCTATTTGGAAGACTCTCTTTTGATACAGAGTATTCAAATTGATCAACCAAGGAAAAAATTGAAACACCAATATCAATATAAACTATTCAATTAGCACATGAGCTTGGAGAATCTTCCATCAAAGAAATACGTTTTCGAGAAGAATCACATGAAATATCCACATTTATTGAGTTATTAAGCTTGATATAACGAGAAAAATCCCCTTGAAATCCTTCTTTTTAATTTTGGGAAAAAGTCTGCACAAATCAGTATTCCTCAATTTTCAAAGCTTTCTTTCCAAATACATTGTAAGATTTCAATCATCCTGCTTTCATCTATCAATTCAATAATGGTATACTACTTTGATGAACAATGTTAGAATGTAAATCAAGTCTTCTCTGATTTGGAGATTTCTATACAATTTTACAATGAACCTTGCACCAACATTGGAGCCCATTCCCTTTACTGTTAAAGTTAGTTCATGAGAAATGGAATGTTTCCGACAATTGTTATCATTTTTTGACAGCCATTTGAGGTTTTATATTCTAACAAATTTGATAAAATATGTCACAACCATGGCAATTCACCTCCTTGGATCTCCGTATGGCATATCAATCCACAGTCCTTCTATGGCCAATTGGCCATATCCATCACCAGTGGTCAAAATCGCCACATCATCATCCTATGGACCATTCATGGCCATTTGACTTTTGGGTCCTTCATGGCCCTTCACCTCAATCCAGAAGCCATATTGGCAATTGATGTCCAATTGGGTATTTCTGGTCATTTCCCTCAAAGCCAATGGAAATGGCCCAAATGGCTGTTTTGGCCATTTGGCCTCATAATGCGCATTTGCACATTTTTGCGCACTTTGCGCACTTTGACGCAAAGTGTCCAAAAGACACTTTCCCGCCCTTTGGGCCAGTTTTGGGCTCAGAACCCAAAAGTGGCCAAAATCCCTAAAGGACCCAGAAACACCTTTCAAAGCTCTGAAGCCATCACATCCATTTTTTTCCCCTCTGTCTTTCCATCTCAAGACCTTTGGACGTAATCTTCTTTCCAATGAACCAATATGCCATAAATGATGTTATATATCATTATGCATCATTTTTCAACATCAATTAAATGGTGGCAATATCAAATGGTCATTTCAATATTACAACATATCATCATGTCATCAAGGCACCCAATCATTCAGAGGACTCATCAAGGCTCAAGAGCAAGTGTTTCAGCATCAAAGACCAATCACACCATCAAGACATTATTGGATAATTTCATTCACAGTATTCTTCTAAGGAAATAATGTTCAACCATTTTCAAGGGATTCAAGAGGCAGTTCATTCATTAATTCATTCATTCATTTGTCAAGTGTCAAAGCTCCACTCAATCCATCTTGGCAACCACCTTCATTTCAATACAGTCTGGATCCATCAAGAACTGTATTTCATTTTCAAGTATGGGAAATTCATTCAACCCATTTCAATTTCAACATTAGCTAGCTGTATCAATTCCCAAAACAATCAATACAGCTTCAAGGATCAATACAGATCAGTTTTCAGCCTGAAGAACTCAAGCTCCCAGCTTTTCACATATAGTGGCTACCCTTTCCACCCTGGGGGATTTTTCCCCAGTTAATTAATATATTTTGATTTATTTTATCTTTATTTATCTTATCATTTTGTTAGGTGAATACTGATATTATCAAGTCAGTCCTTTAGCACCTTTTCTCTTTTCTTTCTTTGCCTGTCAATGGATATTGCAAGAGCTTGTTAACAATCTTTCTATTGCGATAAATTAATAACCAGTAGCAATAACTAAACAGTAAAGTATTAGTTTGGATACATGATGTTTTAGTACGAAATAGAAAAGTGATTAACCTATCTGTCAGCTATTTAGATATAATTCAATAGAATATAATAACTATGTCGTTTTTACTCTAGGTGATACTGACATTTAAACTCGTAAGTTCATGATTAACATAGATACATATTTATTGATAAATGTGTGAAATATTAAATACCTCGAAGTTGTCTAAGACACTCCTTCTAAATTCTAAGAAGGAACAATGCAATAGCTTTGGGATAAGCTGGTTTTGTACATAGTGTTAGTTTACTCAAATTAACTGTTGTTGAGATTTTAAATGCGTTAACTACCTTAGTTCCAGCAGTAGGCTGGACTTTGCAACAGCTTCTAATTCGACTTAATGGCGAGTAAGGGATATTTTACAGACGAGAGAAATAAAATGGAATAATAAAAGAAAGTCTTCCCTGTCAATACGATGATGCGTAGGACATGGTCATTAAATACACATTGACATAGGAGTCGTCGTGATAGGATCACAGCAGTCTTGTGACGTAATCCTTGACTGAAAACTCTAAAGCTCCTCAGTAAGTGCTTCGGTTAAATCAGCTCATTCTCTTCAATTTCAACACTCCTTCTTGATTTATAAGATGCATCTTAGGTAGCAGTTCGCCTAGCTTGATTACCGACAGGGGTTTGGTGAGGACATCAGCCAGCATGTCATTTGTTGACACCTGCGACACCTTTAGCACTTGTTCCGAAATAAGTTGTCATAGGTATTGATATCTGACCTCTATGTGTTTTGTGTTTGGGTTCAGAGTGGCCTGCTTCGAGATAGTAATTGAGCCTGAGTTATCGTTGTACAGCACAGGCTTTGTCATTGGAATATTCATATCGTTGACCATAAGCATCGACAACCACCTGAGTTGCTTACTGCATATGTTCATTGATATAAATTCTGCCTCAGTAGTGGATTGTGCGATTATCGATTTTCTTTTACTTAGCCAAGAGATTGGGTTTCCAAAGACCATAGTCATGTTTCCCAAAACTGATCTACGGTCAATACTACAATTGGCATAGTCTGAGTCTGCCCAACCTTCTAGAACCGGTCTAGATTCATCGGCTTTCTGTCTGACTTGATAGTGTATACCCCAGTCTACAGTGCCCTTGATGTATCGTAGTACATGTTTCATAGCATTCCAGTGAATTAGGTTGGGTTTGGTGGAGAATCGTGAGAGTTGATTTATTGTGTATAACAGATCTGGCCTAGTGTGTTGAGACAGGTAGTTGACGTATCCGATTGCTCTTTGATACAGTGTCTTGTCAAACAAGCTGGATTCTTCGTTGATAACTACTGCAAGATTTCCGTTGCATGGAGTTTTGACTGGTCAGCACTCACTCATTTCAAACTGTTGTAATATCTTACGTGCAAATGACTCTTGAGACAGAAATAGGCTTCCATCCTTAAGCCATTCGATTTTATAGCCTAGGTGCTGTGTGGGGTATTTTTTTCACTTTCAAAACATACAGCTTAGCGAGTTTACTCAGGAATTCTTTTATTTCTGTCTCTTGGCGCGATATAAGGAATCCGTCGTCTACGTGTAAGTGGAGAAAAAGAGATCGTTCCTTATTTATGAATAAGGATTCGTCGAATTGAGCACTGTACATATTGAGGTCTTTGAGAGATTGGGTAATCTTCTCTTTCCACATTCTCGGGGCCTGTTTGGTACCATAGAGCGATTTGTTGAGTAACCAGACCCAATTCTCCTTTCCTGGGACCTCAAAGCCCCTTACTTGCTTTACGTAGATGGTAGCATCCATATTACCATGGAGAAATGCCGTCTCAACATCAAACTGGTAAGCCACAAACTTAAGATTCACCGACATAGACAGTAGTATCTTAAATGTCTCATTTCGACCGACCGATGACCACGTATCAAAGTAGTGCAGCATATGTACCTGGTGATTTCCAAGTACGACCCATTGCGCCTTATATCGGTATATCTCACCGAACTCATTTCTTTTCTTGGTTAGATGCCACATTCCTCCGATCACCTTTGAGCCATCGGTTGGGTACGGTACCAGATGTCCAGTGTTGTGTTGCATTAACGATGTGAATTCAGCATTCATCGCATCTTGCCAGCTTCCCTTCTCATGAGTATCTCCAATCGCTTTCGCGTACGGGACTACATCAGTAAGGAACGTTTGGTTACTCCTTCTGCTTTGGCGTCGTGAAGCTTCAATGATATTCTGCTCATCTATTGTACTGCTTATATCTTGAGGGGCTATGTCATAATGCGGTACATAATCCCATCCCTTCGTAGATGGTCTTTGAACTTCAGTTGGTGATTGTGAATTAATCTCTTCAGCTGGTTTATTTGCATCGCATGTCTGAGTTTTGACTGATCTCTTGAGTGGGGAGGGCAGATGTACATGTTCATGGATTGGAACATTCACTTCGCTTGGTAGAGTTTCGGTAGGCTTATTGACCTTGCTTGGCTTGAACAATGATGGAATAGTAAAATCTCGACTTATTGTTATCCTCCCTGACTCAATGTCCAGGAACCTCATGGCATCTGAGTATTGCTCGTATGTTAAAGCACGAAGTGTTGCTGTTTTTTCTGCAACCTTGGAGGTGTTTGAGAGTTTCAGAACATTGACTTTGTATCCAAAAGGGATCAGTTTGTAGTAGTCAATTTCTGGTTCAATTTGCATATTGCATGCTTTAAGCCGTTTTGACAGAGTGATGAAGTTCAGGAATCGATGAGGGGTATAATTAAGTAGCATTGACGCATGTCTTGCAGCTTCATCCCAGTAGGTAATGGGGATTTTGGATTGACACAGTAAGCAGCGTATCTTGGACAGGAGGGAGCGATTAAATCTTTCTGCAACTCCATTGGTCTGTGGTGAATTGGGTGCACCTTGCTCCATTGAGATTCCTGAGTCGAGTAGATAATTTTTTAGTTTGAGAGAGGTGAATTCTCCTCCACGATCTGAATGGAAATATGCTGGAGTTATGTCCAGTTTATTTTTTAGTTCTGTGAAGAAAGAAATGATCATACTTTCTGATTGAGCCTTACTTTGCATGAGGTATATTCGATTGAACCTGGTGTAGTCGTCAATCAACACCAGTATGTACCTGTGTCCCCTTCTTGTTGTTGGCGATATTTCAAGGGTGTCGGAGTGAATTTTAAAGAAAGGTTTGTTTGTTTGAGGTAGCATACTCTTGTGGGGCCTTTGCTGTATCTTGGATCTTGAACATACCCCGCAGTTTTCTGATGAAGTGAATTGTTCATTAATTCCCAATTGTGTAAGTAAACGTTCCAGGTACCTGTCACTTGGGTGTCCCATTAGGGTGTGCCAATCTTTCGCTTCAGTACAGTGTGCTAAATTTACCTGTGACTGATGTCGATTAGAATACAAGTTTCCATCCCGGGTAAATGCTGCAACAACGGAGGACCCTTGCTTTATCAGGAATGTATCATTTTTGTAATGAGGCTTTATACCGTGATCAACCAGTTGTGACACCGATATAAGATTAACAGGTCCCGTTGGTGCATACGATACAGGGCAAATGTGATACCCAAACATATTCAAAGTCCCCTGGTGAGTTACTTGCACAGAGCTACCAAACGTTTTGATGTTTTTGTTGACTTTAGTAACATTGGAGAGAAGAGCTAGATTGTTAACAACTGATCGACCACATGCGGTGTCAAGATATAGTGTCTGTCTGTCTTGATATTCGGTGGCAAAGGTACCTTCTGATAAAATATAGTACACGTCGCTATCAGATGATCCGTGGTCCTTTTCTATTTTGGGATTGGTGCCTGTTGTGGATGTTACGACATTAGCGGATGTGGTTAGCGTGTTGTTTAACAATAGCTTTTCCAATTTCTCTAGCCGTTTGGATACGCTCTCCCTTTGATTTCCTGTCTTATCTCTTCTCTTCTTCCTGTTGTTCTGCAGCCTTTTGTTTTCGTTCTCACTTTGGTTAGATGTTGCAGGTGACTTATTACTTCCACTGGGTTTCTTTTGATTCCCCTGACTTCCCTGATTTCGGTTGTTGGTAAACAAGGCTTCAGATGAGATATTATCACGCCTGGATTGTTCCAGGGCCACTCTCTTGGTAGTTGTCATTACATCAAATGGCTGAACATCATACAGGTTCTGAACCAGACTACTCAAGTCCTTGTCTCAATCTAGACTCTGGAGGAAAAAAGCAGCAGCCATTTCCTTGCTCAATTCCATCTTAGTACTGGAGCTTCCAACGAGAGATTTATAGCTCGCATATAGTTTCAGGAATGTGTCTATGTGATGATCAAGGGATGATCCTGGTTCATAGAAGAGAGAGGTGAGTCGAGTCAAGGCTTGGCATATAGTCACTGTTGAGTTTTTTCCACATGCATCACCTAGAGCGTTCCAAGCCGTGAAGAACAAATCATCGTTCTCAAGGAGAATACCCTGGAGTTCTTCACTGACCGTTGTCCAGAGAATGGCTAGCCCTGCACTTTTTTTGCACAGGAATTTTGTTGAGGCCTTCTCTTTTTCAGACGGAATGTGAAACAAGCATCCATAGCCACATCCGTTCAGGTAATTTGTCATGTGACATTTCCACTGTACCCAGTTTGTTCGGTTCAGTTGGTTTACCTTCACTTTTAGTGCTCCGGAGTCTGAGAGTTCATCTTCAGTGATCTGACTCGTGCTCTGAGGAATGGATGGGTTTGGATTTGACATAGCGTAGCTGGTACCTGTGTTTTGACTCTGGTTATTATTGCAGATAGAAGAAACTAACTCTTGCTACCATGCAAGATTTTGTTAACAATCTTTCTATTGCGATAAATTAATAACCAGTAGCACTAACTAAACAGTAAAGTATTAGTTTGGATACATGATGTTTTAGTACGAAATAGAAAAGTGATTAACCTATCTGTCAGCTATTTAGATATAATTCAATAGAATATAATAACTATGTCGTTTTTACTCTAGGTGATACTGACATTTAAACTTGTAAGTTCATGATTAACGTAGATACATATTTATTGATAAATGTGTGAAATATTAAATACCTCGAAGTTGTCTAAGACACTCCTTCTAAATTCTAAGAAGGAACAATGCAATAGCTTTGGGATAAGCTGGTTTTGTACATAGTGTTAGTTTACTCAAATTAACTGTCGTTGAGATTTTAAATGCGTTAACTACCTTAGTTCCAGCAGTAGGCTGGACTGTGCAACAGCTTCTAATTCGACTTAATGGCGAGTAAGGGATATTTGAAAGACGAGAGAAATAAAATGGAATAATAAAAGAAAGTCTTCCCTGTCAATACGATGATGCGTAGGACAGGGTCATTAAATACACATTGACATAGGAGTCGTCGTGATAGGATCACAGCAGTCTTGTGACGTAATCCTTGACTGAAAACTCTAAAACTCCTCAGTAAGTGCTTCGGTTAAATCAGCTCATTCTCTTCAATTTCAACAGATATTTGGTGGTCATATCCTTACTAATTCCATTGTTCATTTTGGCAGGTTGAAACAGTGATTAAGGACTTACTTGGTTGGCTCTTTGGCCATTTGGCTTCTCATTTCTCTCATTGCATCTCATCTTTGTACTTGCATCCTTCTTAGAAAAATTTATTCTTTTATTTTATTTTCTTTATTCTTTGGAGTCTTCCAAGTGAGTTCCCTGATTGCTGAGTGCCAGGCCACTCTTGTTTTTCTGTCCAAGAGCCCCTGTGACAAAATATCACTTTTTCTGCCATCATCCCTTATTTTTTATCCTTATTTTTCATAATGAAAAGAACTTGAATATCATTTTATATATTGATAGATTGAAAGGACTCTCACATAATGCTACTTGTTTAGTCTGTGTAATTGAATTCTTGATAAAATTAAATTATAATATATTTATTCCAAATTATTATTTGGTGGAGTTATTGAATAAATTTTTAGAGTAGATTTGGAGCTATCCAGTCTTGACCATATGGCACAACTGTCTTCACTTTGAGTAATCATAAAAAGCTGATACAATTGTTTAATCTATGTCCTCTTTTGAGGAACATTGGAGATTTTCTGCAATATCAACTTTTTGTGTAAAGAAGTTGGTTCATGATTGAAAATCTGAAGTCCTTTTTTCTTCGCGTATATCTGAACTCATAATCAACAAAAAATAAAAAACTCCTTTGAGTTTTCAGCTTTTGATCAATTTTATGTTCCAATTTTGTGAGCTCCAAATCAACTAGAAATGTGCTCAAATGTAGAGTGATTTTACATTCTCAAAATGGATCAAATAAAGATATCATCAAATAAAAATGCGACAAGTGATTAGCACGTATCTGTGCTGTGTTTGATTTCTTGCACTTATTGAAGATATTCTAATTGTAAAAATATGTTAAATTTATGAACACAAGCCATCGCATGAGCTAGCTAATGGAAACACTTTGATAGAAGAATTGGCGATCACACCAGGTTTAAGTCGGCGCAAGCGTTAATGGAGTTGAACTTTACCAACGAGCAATCAAAATTTTGGGTGTTCTAGATATTGGTAGATGTACCAACTAGATTAGGATTGGAAATGGGTTCTTCTGTTGACTTGGTTAATTATCGGCGACATGTCATGATTACTTGAAAAGATTAGTTGATACTCTCAACGTATTAATAATTTTCTCTTTATCTTTTTGGCGCATTAAGCAGTTCGAACTTTTAAATCTGACATGGCCTTTATTTTTTTTGGGTATTCCGGAGGTCTTGACAATTTCCAGTGTACTCCGGTGAAGGCTGATACGACGTTCTTAGACAAAGCCGACAAGCTGGATGGAGAAAAGGGTATTTATACTGAGAAAATTGGATAGCAACTCGACTGGGGATAAAATAGCTTGCTCACCGGGTCTTGCGCCATTTGGTTCCTCCTCCGATTTCCATTCGCACCACATAATATTGGCCAGACTTTTTCCCGTTTTGTCAGTTCCATTCAAGACCTCTAGATAAAACTTTCATCTTGAGAAACACAACCAAGTCATTTGTAATTTGGGAATATTGACTCACTAATCAATCCACAGGTGTCGTACACTTGGAAGACATCGGGATATATGACGTCAATTGATTTTTTCCCTGGAATTTGTGCAGAGCAATTCTCAAAGGCTAGTTTTTTCCTGTTTTTGGCTAAAGAGGTTTCATGTTAGCTTTGGGGGGCCAATTAATTAAACGTCCAGGGAGCCTGCCAACCTAAAGTGTCACATGAGGAATCCACACATTGATACGCGACATTCCCATCGGCAGTGCAAGCTATTAAAACAATCCAAAAAGTTGTTTTCAAAACAGAATTCATAAAAATGAGCTTTAGCAGCAATTCAAGACTTACAAACCCAGCTAATTCCACTCACATCGGGTATTGGGACCGTGCGGAACTCCTTGGTGCATACCGTATTATCATAAGACATTATTTGTGCGAAGCAAGAATGGCAAAGCATGTAGAATGTAAGGAAGCTTTGCAAGCATAAAGCCTTTTTTAACATCCTTTTTGTTTTCTCAAGAGACTTGGAGCTCTCGAATACAAATGAGGGAGTACCTGGATGAACTTGCGAACCAGCCAAGTTTTTTATAATTATACCCAGTATCACCCACTCAGGCAGGAGGTGTTCATTAACGCCACATACTCAAGTATCTTGACTGTGGCTTTGTTTGGTGATTTTACATAAGCTGCATTTCACACCAGGTTTCATTGAATTTGCAAGTACAAGAACCCCTTCTCGTCACATTACCCCCCTTATTATGATTGTCGTGGGCCCCTGCAATGTCTCTCTAAGCATCATACCACAAGGCCCGATCCCAACTACGTGGGTCGGATGTTCGATTCACATCGAAGAACAGGAAGTTCTCTCTCCTGAATAACTACCCACTTAGGAAGTTGCAAAAAGCAACATTCAAAATCTTGTCATAGGAATTATAGTGCGATATGTGAAATACAATAGTAATTCAATGAAAATAAAAATAAAAAAAAATAAAAAATAAAAATAGTTGTGGGTGACCTAGTTGGCTAACAATGTTTTTGAGATGTAGGTTTGTATGTAATATCTATTTACAAAACCTTTACTTGATAAGCCCTGCCAACCTCGCGTTGAAATCTTTCTCTATGCACCGATGTCCAACTCCTGATCTTTGTAGATCCTTAGACTTGGGATTCTGGCGATTTTACCCTCCATGTGAGGTCATCACTCTCACATAAGCCTGTTTGTAAGGCCCGATGACTTGGATTTAGCTTTCAACGCTCGGCTGACGGGGTCAAGATCCTGTGTGAGGCTGTTGCGTTTGTAAGAAACTTTTCTATTTTTTTTTTCCTTGCTCTTTTTTGGGGGATTTTTTGTTTTGACTTTCTTCCTATAGCGGTTTCGGGTATGAGGTTGAAAGAATAAAAAGGGGTAATCTCATATCAAAACGTACTCTTAGAAAACTCTCTACTTACACTTCTCTTAACAGTTTTATGTTTATCCCCAATCGTCTAATAAAAGTCATAGAGTAATTATTCATCTTATATTAACTAGTCTAACATTACCCTTCTCATATGTCTCCTTTTTGCATTTGCCACAGATCATGTGATGTAGTAGCTTAACTAGTCTATATAAAAAGCCCTTTAGTTGTAACTAGTATATCCTCATCCTTTTATCTCATCGCTATTGCTTATAGGTTTGATTGTGTCTCTCCCTGTTCCTGTCGTCGGCTAAAGACTAATACTAGTCTTGCCTCCTTAAGGTTGCTACTTGTTAATTCTTCCTCCTAGTTATCTTCGTGAAATTTATCATCCTTTTATCTCATTGCTATTGCTTATAGGTTCGATTGTGTCTCTCCCTGTTCCTGTCGTCGGCTAAAGACTAATACTAGTCTTGCCTCCTTAAGTTCCTTTTCTTACAGATTATGAGACCGGTTCTCTAAAGAAAGAACTCAGGTATTAAAACAGCATCGTATCTCGTCAAGATGGTTGAATACAGTATAGAACTAGCAGAAAAGTACAAACTGTCTGGTAGCAACTTTCTCGACTGGAAGGTCAGAATGAAATCCATCCTCACTTTCAAAAAACTCTACGCACTCGCTACAGGAACGGAAAGCGTCGAAATAGCTGCTGATAGAGATAAATTAGATCCTGAAAGAAGAGACCTAGCATTTGAAATCATCTGTATCAATTGCGACGTCAAAATCGCTGCTCAGTTCTCCTCTGAAGCAAATGATGATCCAACAATCCTGTGGACAAGTATTGACAGGTATTATCAGCCCAAAACAATACAAAATCAAACCACATACTTAAAGAGAATTTTCTCTACTCACCTACAGAAAAACAGACTAGAAGAAGTCCTAAATAAACTCCATGAAAACACACGACAACTCTGCAGCTTAATAGACGACAAAACAGTAAAACCGTCTACCCTTCTAGACTCCGTAGTTGCCATGTGGACAATTAGAAATCTCCCTGAAGACTATAAAACCATAGGTGAATTATGGCTAAAAAAGTGTGAAATAGAGAAAGTTACCCCATCGCTGAAAGATAAAATTGAAGAACTTCATGCCTACATTGTACGAACTGAAGATGACATCGAAACTGAAAAAGCTTTGGCGGCCAAAAGAAACAAAAATCAAAATCAAAATAAAACACCAAATAGATGTACTAATCATCACCATAATCCTTTAGCTCAACACTCGGAAGAAGACTGTTGGAAATTACATCCTGAAAAACGGCCCAAAAACGACAAACCAGTCAAAGCCCTCCTAGCAAGTAATAACCCTCCTGGCAATTCCTCTTTTGTTCTGGACTCAGGTGCCACCACGTCAATGGTGAACAACCTGGAATATTTTAAATCTATTGAAATGAAGAAACAAGAAATAGAACTGGCAGATGGATCAGTTATTGAATCATTGGGACATGGCACAATTCAACTCGAATTTAAAAATATTATCCTTACCTTTTCCAACACTCTCTACATTCCCTCTCTTGCAACGAATCTCATCAGTATGGCGACGTTCCTCAAAACTCACCATATTATTAAACTACTCAACACGAACGAATTTGAAGTTATCGACCAAGAAATGAAGCAGGTTGTAACAGGATCATTAGCCTCTGGAAATCTCAACCTATATTATTCTCCTAAAGCACTAGCCATTTCAGCAGCTTCTCGAAATATCACAACCCTTCACCAAGCGGCCGGTCACCCCTCTCTAGAATACTTCCGTAAAATGTTTCCAAATCAAAACATACCTCAAATGCACTGTATTACTTGCTCCACCTGCAAAATGACTAAGGTACCTTTCTCTGGAAGTTTTCCTCAGACAATCGAAAACTTGAATATCTCCACATGGATCTATGTGGACCCATTTCCCCCCCATCAGTCTCAGGCGCACGTTATATTTTTAAAATCCTAGATGGATTCTCTCACTTTCCGTGGATTTTCTTCTTACACTCAAAAGCAGAAACCAAAGAAATACTCAAAAAACACATACTCAAAATTGAACGACAATCAAACCTAAAAGTCGCAAATATTGTCTCAGATAATGGCACTGAATTTGTCAATACCAAACTTAGAGAATTCTTTGAAGAGAACGGAATATCTAATTTAACTACAGCCCCATATACTCCTGAACAAAACCCTTTTGCTGAAAGAAGTAATCAAACAACCATCAACAAAACCAGATGCCTACTCAAAGACTCCGGTTTAGACTCACCTTTCTGGGCCAAAGCCGCCAATAAAGCAGTTTACTTAGAAAACCTCACTCTATCAAAGAACATAAATTATGAAGTGCCCTTTGAAAAATGGTTTAATAAAAAACCATCCCTCAAATATCTCCAACCGTTTGGATGTTTAGCTATTACCCTCAAACAAAAATTAGATGGGAAATTTGATGAGTCTGGCAGTAAAGGCATTTTCTTAGGATATGGAGAGACACATCGATCTTATTGAGTTATGGACTCAGGGACAGGTAACGTTAAAATTACTCACCATGTTAAATTTCTTCCAACCGAATTTCCTCTTCTAAAAATAGGAGACACTTCAGCTCATTGTCATCCCTTTATTTTAGTCCCGAATGAAACGGAAACTCTCCCAGATGAGGACAATGCCATCTTGAATAATCCAAATATCCAATCAGAAGATGAAATAAGTTGTGAAAATTTAAAGAATCCCTCAATAGAAGAACCACCTCAAATCCAAGCCAAACAACCCTCCGTCAAGGGATACTTGTGGGTACCCGAAAACGAATCAATTCCTCAAAATGAAATTCTGGGAGATGTTGGCGATCCTAGGAATATCCTCACACACCAAAGACAACAAAGACACCATGCAAATCTAGCAGACCACCTCACCCTTGACCCCAAAACTTACCTAGAAGCTATAAATGGATTAGATAGTCAAGAATGGAAAAATGCAATCAAAGAAGAATTAACCAACATGACCACTCACAATGTTTTGTCACCAACCAAGACAGATAAGAACATTAAACCATTAAGTACTACATGGGTATTTAAGCGAAAGACCAATGAAGATGGAAATCTATCCAAATACAAAGCGAGATTGTGCGTCAGGGGATTCAATCAAAAAGAAGGAATTGACTACTCGGAGGTATTCTCACCAACAGGAAGACTCTGTTCCCTCAGACTACTACTTACGCTCTGTCATATTCACCAATATCCAATTGAACAAATGGATGTTTGATGTGCCTTTTTGAATGGAAAACCAGAAGAAACCCTGCACATCTTTCAACCACCAGGTTATTTTGAATACCCAGAATCTGACGTATTTGTGCTCAACAAGTCTCTCTATGGTTTAAAACAAAGCCCTCGTTGCTGGCATAAAGTCCTCAAAAACACTCTTATCTCCATAGGACTAACTCCCTGCTTCACCGACCCATGTCTATTTTACTCACAGGACAGAAGTAACTCATTCTTGCTTTTCGTCCATGTAGATGACCTTATCTTTGGAGGTACTTGGAATGAAAAATTCAAAAATCAAATCAAAACTTCTTTTGAAATGGAAGATTTAGGAAATGTCAAGTATGCTTTAGGAATTAGAATTAGGCAGAGCAAAGAATATATATCCCTTATTCAAGATAAGTTTGTCCACCAAATCCTCAAAGAATTCAATGTAAATCAAGTTTGATCACCATCAGCTCCTCTACCAAGCAATTACAAAGACTTGAAGCACTTGGAAGGAAAACCTGCAGAACCTCCTCCGTTCAACTTTAGAAGAGCAGTAGGTCTACTCCAGTACCTAGTGCAATGTACCCGACCAGACTTGTCATTTGCCACCTCTTTCTTATCTCAATTCCTAGAAGATCCAAAAGATGAACATTACAAAGCAGTAGTCCATACGTTAAAATACCTTTCAGGGACCCGCCAATTCACCTTAAATCTAGGAAGAAACCTAATGATTCACCCTGACTCTCAAATATACGGTTTCACCGATTCCGACTGGGGAGGTGGAACTGAAAAGAAATCGTTCTCAGGATCCCTCGTATATTTCCATGGTGCTCTGGGATGGAGAGCACATAAACAAAAAGTTGTAGCACTGTCCTCAGCCGAAGCCAAGTATAATGCATTAACTGAATCAGCTCAAGACTTATGCTGGATTAAACAATTAATTTATGAATCTACTAATCAAAAACTATCATGTGTACTCTATTCCGACAATCAGAGTGCCATTTCTATTGCATCCAACCCTATTTACCACCACGGGACAAGACATATTGATTTTCGACTCCATTTCATTAGAACCCTCCTAGAACAACAACACCTTCAACTTAAATACCTTCCTACAGCAAAAATGCCAGCTGACTTACTCACCAAAAATGTACCTTGGGTCAAAGCCATATCTCATCTCAAATCTATTCTATCCAATCCCAAATTAACAAGTATGGGGGAGTGAAAGAATAAAAAGGGGTAATCTCATATCAAAACGTACTCTTAGAAAACTCTCTACTTACACTTCTCTTAACAGTTTTATGTTTATCCCCAATCGTCTAATAAAAGTCATAGAGTAATTATTCATCTTATATTAACTAGTCTAACATTACCCTTCTCATATGTCTCCTTTTTGCATTTGCCACAGATCATGTGATGTAGTAGCTTAACTAGTCTATATAAAAAGCCCTTTAGTTGTAACTAGTATATCCTCATCCTTTTATCTCATCGCTATTGCTTATAGGTTCGATTGTGTCTCTCCCTGTTCCTGTCGTCGGCTAAAGACTAATACTAGTCTTGCCTCCTTAAGGTTGCTACTTGTTAATTCTTCCTCCTAGTTATCTTCGTGAAATTTATCATCCTTTTATCTCATTGCTATTGCTTATAGGTTCGATTGTGTCTCTCCCTGTTCCTGTCGTCGGCTAAAGACTAATACTAGTCTTGCCTCCTTAAGGTTCGATTGTGTCTCTCCCTGTTCCTGTCGTCGGCTAAAGACTAATACTAGTCTTGCCTCCTTAAGTTCCTTTTCTTACAGAGGTTTCTAAAGCGTTGTTCTAGCTCCAAAATTTGCTATATGTTCTTTAGCCTTCGGGGTTGAAAGCAGTCTTTTGGTGTTGTGGAGAGGTTTCTTGACTTGGGCTCTTTGAAGATCTTTTCTCAACATTTGTCTTTCTTTTCTGTGCTTGCAGAATTCTTGTACATAGTGGTGGACTTTCTCTTTCACCTTGCACCTTTCGCATTTGTTGGAATTGGTAATTTTAAATAGATTGAAATAGTGGTTGAGACCAATGTGTCTTGCTCTAAGGCCAAAGATGAAAGAGATGCTGCACCTTTTGGTACGTCGGCTAATTAGGGGGATTCAAGCCCTGCCGAAAAGTGACATTTTTGCCTTTTTTTCCTGACTGATTTGGGCTCATCATTGCTGTGGGAACCAGCGAAATCATGCAACCCAATCGCCAGATCAGGAAACCCCCGGGTTACCTTTTGGGAGCAACTTGTTGTCAATAGCTAATCTCAAGGTTAACAAAATGGCTTGGAAGTTGGAACAAACCATGCAAAACTTTGTCCCTCATCGTTTTACTTGCTGGTTCAATTTCAGATTTCCATTTTCCACTAACATTTTTATCATTTCTCTTTGTTTTCTTTTTTTGATCTTTTTGATTTCCGTTAAAATTCCCTTGCACTCGTAATTGACACAAAGGTATACTTTGGCAATAATCACCATCCTCTGACATATTGACGGTTAGTCATGATTTACTTACGGTATTTCAATTATTCGACAGCCAGCTAATATTTATTCTTATTTAATTAAGAATTTAGACTCCCATACGTGTCTTTTCTCCATCTTTTTATTTCGATTGTTGTGTAAATTCTACTTATGCTTTTCCTTTTTAGCAGATAAACACAGGAAATCCACAATGAAGTTCCTATTTCTAGATGTCTAACCCCAACCATCCGCCTTGTGTGAACTCCCAAATAGAACTAGCTTGGCCACCAGTCATGCAGTATCATCCTTATGATAATAATAAAGACACTCACAATACACCCCCAACCCAGAATTTGACCTTCCCAGCTATTATAACCTTACCAAGAGGTAGAAGTGGCAGCTATCAGAAAAATTATTTATCATTTAGCTTCAGACCAATCAATTTAACTCATTCCAGCACTGAAAATCAAATTCCAACACATTTTTTGAACAACAATACAACAGGAATTTCACCTGAGTTACCACTGTTGCAAAGTGAAAAAGAGCAAACAAATAATGGTCAAAGGAATACTAAGTTCAAACTTGATCTTTGAAAAGTTGGGAACCAAAACCTAGATACAAACAATTTTCAAAGAAAACTGCAAGAATATGTTTTCCACACATAAAAGGAGTTTGTCTGAATTCTCAAGCAAATTTTGAAGGTGATAATTGGTCATCATTACCAAGTGGCCATGATCCATGTGTTTCAAAATGGAGGTCAATGGAGAGAAAAACAGGAGGCTTATTACCAAGCATGGTAGTAAGCTCTGCCAAAATGGTAGGAAGCATATGGATAATGATTGTATCCCCAATTTACCCTAAAGGACTATGAGAAAATCTGTTCTTACATTGAGGATCAAGATAACTACAACCATCTATTTGGTAAAAATGCAAAGACTGACATTGTTGAAATATTGATGAGCAGGGTGGAAGCATATAAAGTCTTTGCAGGATTTTTGAGCTTGATGGACATTCTTTTGCATCTGTCTGGTTGCCATTGTTCATGAATATTTTGTACTTATAAGAGAAAATATATGATGGCGTGCATATGAGCAATAAATACAGGAGAAGGGCTAAGAGATCAAGAGATGGGCATGACTTTGGCCCTGAATTTGGAAGGAATGTGTCCCTGTTACTCACATATGGATGATAGTTTTGGCTCCAAACCAAATGTGGTGTTTCTAAATGAATTCAACTGCACAATACTGAGGAATATCACTAAATTGATAAGTAATAGCTGCAAGAGTGAGTCAGACGTGGATGATAAAAGTGGCTCTAGACTCTCAGTACATGAATTCTCCTTGGGACACAAAAGCAAACTTCTCAAAGTGAGTACAAGTATCTCCACATGTGGTCTGAGCAGAAATAATTCATTGGATGAAAACATATGTGGGTCATGAAAAACACAAATTTCAGCATACCCTAAATGCACAAGACCTTCTGTGCATGAATTGAATGAACATAAAAGAGCAATGAAATAATGAATCATGATTGAAGATCTTTGAGGATTTCATAGAATTACAATGCTCAAAGTGGGATGAAAAAAAATCATAC
The DNA here is from genome assembly GCA_023105745.1 of Austropuccinia psidii. NCBI lineage: Eukaryota > Fungi > Basidiomycota > Pucciniomycetes > Pucciniales > Sphaerophragmiaceae > Austropuccinia > Austropuccinia psidii. The sequence goes on along the minus strand of JALGQZ010000002.1, from coordinate 10,943,918 downwards.
TCAAGAAGAAATCTGATCAAGATTAAAAAATTGAAAAGAAGGAAATGGATCACCAATTTGAAATTAAGAATGCATGTATGGATAATGATGCTTAAATAAGAATAAAAAAAGCTTTTTTGATGGCTGAAAAAACTATTTTGGCACAACAGAAGTCCAAGGACAAAATTGTGATGCTATTATCAGTAACATATGGTGATTTTCAAATGGTTCATCTCTTGTTAGCATACATTTGACAAATTATTTTTTTGAATAATAATCTTTGCAAAAATTATCATTTAATGATATAAATTTATTCTGTATACTGATTTGGCTTTTTCACCAAGATATTGTTGTGTTTTGTTTTCAAAAACTGATGAGTAAAGTCTTTAATGAAATGCTTAAAAAATTAATAAAATGAAAATAACATAGACATATGATTGTGAACATAGCAAAAATGTTAATTAATTTTGTTAAAATACAAAAAATTCTTGTATTTGTTCTTTGTGTCCTTGTTCCTGGCTCTCACCCACAGGAATTCTATCCTCAACCACCAAATTTTGGTCATCAAAAGGCTGGATTTCATCCCAAGCATCAAAACCTGAACACATGCTGTTATGCAGAACTGAAAAACAATAAATCCACCGGTTAATATGAGACATGTTATCCCTCTTATAGCATTCCAAGCTCAAGTTCTTCAATGGGCCCCACCAATCCTTTAAGATTCCAATTGTGTGCTCAAAGCACACATGGGAGTGTTCCACATAATTTAATTGGCGGTTTCATACCACATTGTCTGAGGCTCCTTTATAGCAAGGAACACAGTAAATTTCGAATGGTTAGGAAGAATATGCAAGAATATATTCTCCCACAGTGGAATCCGAATGAAATTATCCAACTGAGGGGTAAAAAATCAAAAATGTTGACTAACCCTGTTTAAAAAAAACCTGAGGACAGGTATATAAACCCAATTTCTTCCACATTGTACTATCGCCACAGGAGCCGGGCAGGCCACTAATAATTGCAGTGATCTTTTTCTTGTGATCACACACCAATTGGACATTTAGAGAATAGTGGCTTTTGAGATCATAAAGAAATTTACCATCAATACCTTTCCATTAGAAAAGCAGTATTTTTGTCCCATCCAGGAAGCCGAAACACCCTGGGAAACCCTTCCCGTCCATATATTCTCCTATACCAACATGCTCTTGCTCACCAGGCCAGTTCATATATGCTGGCCCAATTCAAGAAATTGCTCTAATTAGCCTCCTGGTTGCCATACCCACACTCCCTTGACTCATTTAAAATGTTGATTCCAATTGGCAAACAGATGCCCCTGTTTAAGAGTTAATTACAACTGTTGCATCATGTCAAGCTGTGGACATGTACTGTCAGTATGAAAGACTAGATTTTTTGATACCATTGAAAATACATATATATCCTTTATGACTTGCTTGGACCACCTGTTGTTACCAGCCACTATCTTTCATTTCCGTCAATACCAGAAGACTGTGTTCTTCTGCATATTGGCCTAACACTTTCCCATTCAGATACGTAAAAAGTAACTTGTGCTAGCAAATATCACTGGAAACAACATCATAAAAAATAAGTGACTGAATTGAAACTACTGCATACAATTATTATGTAACTCTTCATCTAGACTATAGATCAGTTCTGATACCATAGAGGTCATTCAGCAATTTGCCCCTAGTAGCTTCCCAAAACTTGGAAAGTCTGAGATAACCACCTTTTCAATCCATCAATTCAATGTTTCACCTTCAACATTCAATATTTTTCTTTCCAATTTAACAATGTAATATTTAAGACATGATTGTTTGGGAATCATTTCAGCATAATAAAATGTCAGGCTGTGAGAAAAGGTTCAAAATAGAGAAATCCTACATATTTTCCATATTTTCAATCAATAAATTCCAGTAGAAAACAAGTATACATGCTTAATGGGGAGGAAAAACTCTTCATGTGCTGAATTGGTCTTTTGGGGGGTCTTTTAAATATACAAAATGGGATTTTTTTCTTTTGGTGAACAGCAGTGAGATCATGATAGATGTTCAGTAAGAAATACGAATCATTTCAAATGATCCAGCATTTCATAAACCTTGTGTTTATATGAGTAATCCTTCCTATCAGGTTTATGTTGGAAGAAAAATCTTCTTTCTTTGCGTTGTGAGAATTTGGTTCAATGTTGACATGCTTGTCAATATTTGAAGACTCAATATGGCATAACAATGACTAAGAATGATTCTCTGCCAGGATCATTGTTGAAAATTTCATCTCCCATCCTGTTTTAAATAGCTGATCTATCTCCAATTATTTATAACTGTGAAGTTAATAAACCTTTTTTATAATACTGTAACGCTTGTTATCTTGTAATTTCTGGTAATAAATACCCCAACAAGTCATGTTGTGGTCTTTTTCTTTATCTATTTGTGATAGTAATCTTTCTCTTAGTTAAATTAATTAAGCCTGACAGGTGATGGGACCAGTTCTCCTTGAATAAAAATAGACTTCTTTTTTTCTTCGGAATAGATCAGTCTAGTACAAGATTACACTATTCATCGAAATTTCAAAAATGACAAGAATATTGTTTGTCTATCTCAAAACAAGACTAGTCAAAGATTTAGCTCACCAAACTCTTTCTCAAAAACTTTAGAAAATTTCAAAAATTAAACACCTAACAAGTAACAACTCTCTGGAATGGCAAAAAAGAATATATTTTGAATTCATAGTGCCAATTATAGACTGTATTATTGATAATAGTTGGATAAAAAACCTTTCAAGGGATAAGGAGGAAGAGGAAGAAGCTGAAATATTTTTGGAAGGATGTTAAAAATATTCTACTGGATAGTATCTTATCTAGAGGAAGAAAATGTGGAAAATTATATTCTCAAAATAGTGTTGACTATAATCCAGATACTCTGTTAAGAAAATTCAAAAAACACTATGCTTCCACTTTGGCTGAAAATTTCTCTAAAATAATCAATCCATTTAATATAAGCTGGATGAATTCCAATATCTTGTAAACCTAATTTTGATGGTGGGACCTCAGCTATTCAAAAAATATATAATACTTCAAATTATACCTTTTTTAACCTTAAAAATAATTACTTCCTCGCTCCAGTTTGTTGAAAAAAATGTTTACAAATCCACAAGGATTTTCTGAAACATGCCAATGCTGGAAGAAGTTTTCTCTCAAATTGAACTTGCCATGACATGAAAAAATGAAAACATATTTAAAGAAGAACCACTAGCATCATTGATAAAAGGCATTAAATTATGTTTTCAGTTTCATCCATAAAAAAGGAGGCTTATTAAAAAAGGTTTAAAAAAGGAGTCAAAATTAAGTGAATCTCATGCATATTGTGTATAATCTGCTTCCATAGGAGAGAAATTTGCAATTATTGACAGTGGAACCTCATTCTCCCTCTTCTAAAACACTGAAAAAATATATTTTATTGCAGTTGGATGATGGAAAAACTATTTCAGCAGCTTCTCTCAGTACTTCTGCGGCTTGAAAATACTCTTGATCTCCAATTTATATCAAAAATTCCTTAGTTTTACACTCCATCACCTCTATGCTTATTCATTTATCTCATTTCCTCAAAAAGAACTTCTCCTTGAAAGTATAAAGTAATAAAGCAAGCTTATACAGAATCAAATGGAAAATTACTATTCAACAGTGCCATTGTGGATAATATAATTATTTTCAGACTCAATTCTCCAATAGCTGAAAAGGTAACTGAAAATTCACCTCCAATAATACTTCATCAAACACTAGGGCACCCAAGTGCAGTATATGCCTCGGTGTTATACTAATTGGTTATTTTTTTGGGAATCAACTGTAAAGGATTTTTTAAATCAAAATTGCATAGGATACTTTCTAAAAGGAATTTTCTGGCACCAAATTTTATCCTTTGAGATATGAATACATATCCAAAAAGGTCACAAAAAAACTTGACAAGAATTATTCTAATAATGAGAATTAAAAAAATTATCTTAAAATAAGTAAAATGCCATAAGTAGGCTTAAATTCTTGATTATCTCAGAATCTAATGAATAAACATGTAAAAGAAGCTGAACCATTAGATTCTCCATGGTAAGATACACATATAACATTTTTATTTCATATCTGTAAACATAATACTTACTGTGTAATAAGAAAAAATGCCATAAATAGGAATAAATTCTTGTGTATCTTAAAAACCAATGTAAAAACATGTAAGATAAATTGAGCCATTTGATTCCCCATGAATAGCTACACATATAGAATTTTCATTTAATATCTTTAAAGTCAATATTGAAGCAAATAACCCAAATATATGCACTTTTATGATCAGCACATATATTCATGGTTTTTAGCTCATATATATTGAAATATACATGATAGAGAGTTATACCAAAGATAAATTTACCACATAGTTACTTTAAGAATACAGATATAAGCCTTTTTTGACAAGATACAAACAAGGCTATAACTTGTAGGGGTTTAGTGAACAAAACTGTTATAGCTGTCGACCACTTTGTTATGAAAGTGGACCAAACTTAAAAAAATTACATATTGAGATTCCACTAGTCCATATGTGAATAATGATTTAATTATTATTATATTCAAGGTTCAACCCCTTGAGATCATGGTTTGAAGTTTAAATTTTGAATTTTGACAGAAAAGATGAGTTACAAGAAAAATTTCCAAAAATAGAGTTTCAATGATGTAATGCAATTCTCTTGGCAGTTCAATAATTAAATGCAAGGATATCATAATTTAGTCTCTGAAGAGTTGTAGAGTGTATGACTCAAAAGATATTAATGATCAAATTTTAAGCTTAAAATTGATCATTTATGATTACTTACTGTAATCTTAATTTAAGTTTAACAGTCATATAAGTGTTAAAAGTGGTTAATAATAGCTCATTATGATTAAAAATAATGAAATACACAAATCTTAGTCTTCTGAAAAGCCTATGATGTCAGAAAACTTAGAGTTACAGTGATAATTCTAAAAAATGGCATAATAATGAGATAAAATGGTTTAATTATGATTTAATCATCACTAAACCTTAAAATACTGATAAACTGCAGTGGATACCATCAGTACACATCGACTAGAGGCCTCCTGAACTCTAGGAGGGAGGAATTTACTATATATAGAGCTCTTTTTACCTCTATTTCCCCTCAGACCCACCAAAAACATTAAATTATTAATAGCAAAGGTAAAAGCTTTATTCTTTTTATATAAAACTATTATATATCTGAATACTGAATTTCATATTTACTTGAATCAACTCTGAAGTAATTAAATCAATTTTTAATTGTTTTTGATAAACTTCTCTCTAAAATCTTTAATTTCATGTAAAAATAGGAATATTTGTAATTTCTTCTACTTTTTATTGTGAAAAGAATTTAAAAAAGTTATATTTGGATTTTTTGGATTAAATTTATTAAAACGTATTATATTAAGTGTAAAAAGTAGGCTATTTGCATCCTTTATAATACTTTTCTCTTTATTATTACTTTAATAATTCTGTTATTAATGTAAATAGTATTTTATTGATATATAGCTTTATTGTTGGTAATATTATTGTTATAACTTGTTTTTCATTATTAAATAAAAATATTTTATGCCTTTATTCTTTTTTATGTCTTTATTATTTTTTTGTAAAAATTATCAAGTGCAATAAGTATAGGGTGTTGGTAAACCCACGTAAGCTTTTAATAAAAACACGTAAGGGCTTATGTGTTTTTACTAAAAATGTTAAGGCCAAAAATGACAATAACAATTCCATATATGGAATTTTTAAGGCTATGAATGCCATTAAAAATGCCATTTATGGAATTAGTAAGGCTATAAATGACATTAATAATGTCATTAATGGCATTAATGGCCTTAATGCCATTCATGGCATTGTTAATGTCATTTATAGCCTTACCAATTCCTTAAATGGCATTGTTAATGTCATTTGTGGCCTTAACAATGCCATAAATGGCATTAATGGCATTCAAAATACCATAAATGGCATTAAAAATTCCATTGATGGAATTAATAATGCCCTTTATTGCATTTATAATGCCATTAATGGCCTTAAAGATGCCATAAATAGCCATATTTCATTTAAAAACCACCCCTTATGTCTTTTTAACATACAATTACGTGTTTTAACCAATTTATGGCAATAACACGTAAGGGCTTATGTGTTTTTACTAAAAGCTTACGTGGTTTTACCAACACCCTAAATATATTAATTATTAGATATTAATATATTTATTTTTATTAAATTATTTTCTTAGAATATAATTTATATTATTTTATCTATTCAATAATATAAAGGTTCTATGCCATAATTATGATAATTATTGATTATTAAAATTATTTTTTATCTTATTTTTCAACTTTATAGGGACATTCATAGTACAATAAGTCAAATATTGGTAATAATTACTTATTGTTTCATAGTCAAACATTAAATTTGGGGGCCTGGCCATTATATTTGATTGAAAGACCTTTCAAGAAGATTAAAACAAGGTTTATCCAATAAAAATTATACTTTTAATCATAAAATTATATAAGAATTTTATATTTATTCATTTTAAAAAAGCTATTGAGGCATTTGAAAAGAAATTGTACTGTCTTACATGTATTTTTTCACATCCTTAGAGTTGCAAGAACTTTCCTTGAGTGACTCTAGTAGTTGAAAAAGATATTTATAAAATAAAAATAGATTTATATTATAATTTGATTTTAAAAGAATCATCTTAATTTCTCCTTGATTATTTGGAAAATAAAAATATAAAACAAAAATAATAAAAAAAAAAATATGATAAAAAAATGGTTTTGATTTCTTTTTATTAATTTATTTTATTCATGTCATTTATTCAAAAAAGATATAAAAGCAATTTTTATGTGGACATTGCTATATCTTATCAAAAATAACACTTCTTATAAAAGACTTATATTCATTTGTCTTTTTTAGTGTTTGAAGAAAACCTAACAGAAAACAATCAGACCAATGTTGAGATATCAGTGGAAGAAACTTGCAAAAGCTGTCCAACACCTGTTGTTAATAAAGAAAGAAAGGCCAGGAAATTAGTTTTTCCAGGACCCACTGTTCAGGAATCTGAAGGTAAGTACCTCTCTTAAAGTTTCCTAAAAAGATTTTTTAGTGTTCTGAAATCTCTTTTATTTCTTATTACTTAATTATTACTACCAGGTGAGGATCCCAATACTCTATCCAATCAGATGGAGCTAGACTCAGAAGTAGAATTGATCCCTCAAAAGGGAAAAGAAGGGGCAAAATCCCCAGTGGAACAGAATCCACACAAGAAAGTGCCATATTCCAAAGGCAAGTCCCAGAAATTCTCATAATATCTGAGCCAGAGTTGGAACTAAGTATGAGTAACTCCAAAAGGTCCAAATTAAATTCAGAGGGCTCAAATAGAGATAAACATGAGCCAGTACAAACAGTATCACACATTGTATAAGGACAAGATTTGGGAAATGTTTCCACCAAATCACCAAGGAGTGATGAACTCCTGGAATCTCATGAAAATATTCCTCAAAGAGGAAAAAATAGTAAGATACTCCAATGGATGAAATCCACCATAATACAAACCTCAAATCAAAAGGATAAAGGAGTACCATACCAAAAAGAAGCAGGAAAGAAAGGAAGAAGCCCCTGTAGATTCTACCAGAAAGACTCAAGTCAGCCAACCTGCCCAAGAAGGGAAGAAGAACAAGAAAAAGAATTGGAGGAAACCATATTCCCCAAGTTACAGGAGTTACAGGATTCCAAAAATCCAAAAAGATGCCATGGACAATGTCTTCAACATTTCCAGAGACTTGATTGAATTCAAGGAGAAAGAGGAACAAATAATGAGACAACCCCATTTCCCAAAAAAATAAATTTGTCTCCTGATGCTGTAAATCCTTTGAAGGAAATTAAAGGTAGTATTTTACCTCTAAAAGACATTAAAAATAGCTGATTATCTTTAACAAAAATTGTTGGAAAAGGTAAAAAAAAATTGAAAGGATTAAATTTATGGTTGAAAATAATAAACAAAAAGTCAGCATTGAATATACTCAGAAATTAATACAAGGACAACAAGAATTGTATAGATAAATAAAGGATATCAAAGAAAAAACTTTGAAAATAAATTATGATGTGAGTATTGATAATATCACAGAAATAATTGAACAAACTAAGCAGTTCTGTTGAAATATTGGAAGAAAAGACTTGATCACATCAAAAATTATTTCTAAAACATGTAGAAAAAGGTGATTACTCAAGAATGAATCCTAAATATGACATTAAAAGTTAAATAAGACTTATTACTGATAAATGGGTAAAACAAATGAGGCTAACTTAAATATGCCAAAGTTATCAACCCCATTTACTCACATGATATTTCCTGTTTAACAAAAATGGGAAATAACAAATCCATTTATTTCAGACTTTAGGCATGAAGACAATAATACAGGCTTAATGAAGGAAGCACCTCAACTAAAATAATGGACAAAACTCACAGGTGAAGGTGAATATGACCACATGTCATTTATCAAAACAATTGACATGTTAAAAGAGGATTATGCCATACCAGATGAATTAATCACTGCCAGATTACATTCATTATTTCAAAAATCTACAAAAAAGATGGCATTATGGCATAAGACAAAAAAATGGTAAAAATACTTGGTCTTGGTAGAAAAATGGAATAATCACCAAGTGGGCAAATGATGCCTGGAGGTACAAAATGAAAAATAAATTTTCAAATTCCTTCTTTAAACTAGATAAGGATTAACCTTTGACTTGGTTTGTAAGGTGTGGATATGAAACTCTGATTAAAAATCAAGTACCTTTCCTGTCCTCAAAATTTGTATAAGGTAAAAATCAATTAAAAATAGCAATAAATATTATTTTTAAGAGAAAACACGCCAAATTTATTGTTTATAACTTTATTAGTATAAAACAATAATATTATAAAGATTTATTGTTTTACCAACAATAAAAATTTATCCAAAAATACTCTACAAGAGATATTTAAGGCTACAAAACAAATTTCTTCAAGAGCAATTTCAATCGGAATTAATTGATCAAAGAACTGCAAGAAATTAATTAAAGCACAAAGTCTTTTAAAAAGAATATTAAAGAGGAAACACACCCAAAAGGGACCAGAGTGAATTTGGAAACAAAGTGACAAAGTTTTCAGTGATGAAAGATGCTTTAATTCACTTTTGGGGTGGTTCAGGGGTAAAAATGATTATAAGAAGTTATAAACAATGATTATAATGATTTTTTCACGTGGTTAAAAGCTTTAAAATGATTTAAGAAAGTAGGTTGGAATCTTTTATTGATTGGTTTAACAATGTTTAAACTAATTATAAAAGGAAAAGATTCTAACATGAAGAGAAAAGTGGGACAAAGAAGACATTCTTTTATAGCCATCGATTTTCTTACTACAAAAGTGAAATTTACTCTTGTCATTCGTGAAAAACAGTCTGACAACATAAAAGCCAATTATGGCATCATTGAACCCTGGTTTAGACCAAAAAAGGGCTGGTTTGAGCCATTTTTAGCCATTTTAGTCCCTTAAATCAGCCATTGCTATAGCAAGACCTGGTCTAGAGCCTTCAAAACACGTCAGAATGTGCTTAAGAGACGTAGAAACCAGTTAAAACTGTTTTTACTATGATTGGTTTATCTTAAGGGTAGTTTTACCCTGTTGGCAACAGCTAAAACTACCCCAGTTGGTATCAAAACCTCATCAACAATTAAGTCCACAAACCCTGTAACTCAATTACAGGCCAAAAGTGATGAACATTTGCGTGAATTTTGACACCACACACCTTTCAGCAAGGACTTTGGGGGTCTAGCTCCCCCTTAGAGCTGGAGTTCCTTCCCCCCCAAATTTAATCTTTCCAATTTATTTTTCCTTTAATTCCTCATCATGTATTACACTTATAATTTACATATGTAATTCAATGGAGTTTTACAGTTCAATACAGTAATAATTGATACCTCATATGTAAATCAAAGTTCACTTATGTAATACACGCGCACATTTTGACATTTCAATTGAATTCAATTGAAAATACTTTAATTCCTCATAACTTCTAAAATAAACACTACACCTCAATTTTAACACAAATTTTGGTGATTAACACTACATGTCATGTGAATTAAATTCAAGTTTTGAGGATTTTTGATTTTCATACAGAAAATACTAAAAACTTAATTTAAGCTTATTTAGAGTTGGGTTACAAAGTTTTCACTCAGAGGTGACCCCACCTGATGTTTGAAGAGGAATCCAATGGTGAGATAATTTTTATATGTTTATTTATTGGATACAAATTTATAATAATTTTTATTTAACTTTTTTCCAAATTTATTCATTTTTTTACAATTTTGTTAAAAATTCATTTTTACTTAATTTTTTCAAGTATAAAGGTAATTTTATAATTTCAAGATTTAATGTAATTTTATTTTTAAATTGTAATAAAAATTTTAATTTTGAATATGATTATATATTTATATTTTGATTTTTATTTTAATAATATAAATAAATTTATTTTATTTATATTTATATGTTAATTTTGTATTTGTGGTCTTTTGGGTATATTAAATTACTTCTAAGGCTCACATTCCCTCCCCCTAAAAAAAGAATATTACTTTTTAATATTGTTATTTCTATTGTGTCTGAAACTTCTGAGAATTTTATCAGCTTCAGGTATGTCTTTTTCTGGCAACCATTCATCTTCACAAGTTGGGTTAATGTACCTAACAAGGTATTCCCTAACTTTGTTGGTTCTCAACTTTCTCTCTTTGAGAACTTTAGTAATTTTCTTATTGCCAGATGGCTCAACAGGAGGTATAGCTTGGGGAATTTTATTCCTCAAGGGAAATATTTCAGCATCACTAGATTTATATGGCTTTATCAATCTCACTGGAAATGTAGGATGCTTATTGCTAAGTTTTTCAGATAACTCTACTTCAACAGCATTTTCTCCATGGAGGGCCTTAATAACAAAATGTCCTGCAAAGGAGTCTTTCAACCTTTTACATCCTTTGTTGCTATTGAGGTTAGTGGTGGATACAAGAACTAGGTCCCCCACTTTGAAATCTGGAGTTACATGTGATTTGTCCCATTTGTCTTTAGCATATGCAAAAGAGTCCTGTCTGAAGAAAATGCTCCTCTGTGGTCATACAAAAGGGAAGAAAGTTCATTTTCCTGTTTATCAGTCAGATGAAGGCTTATTTCAGCCTCATTTAACTGTTCAGACTTGAATTTCTCTAACTCTAAGCTGACTGGTGATACTTTGTTTACTCTAATTTGTCTTTTCAATGGTAAAAAGGCAAATTTTTGGCACTTATTGTCTCCAATAGTAAAGTATCTGTCTTTGTTGTTATGCAAATCTATCCTATACATGATTAAATAGTCATTTCGCAATATAAAATGGGTACTAGAGCAATTTTCCATAACAACAAATTCAATTTTAATTCTTAAATTCCCATTTATGTGTGGGAATATGACATTGGTCTCAAAAATTCCTAATGCTTTCATTGGATTACTTGCACTGTTGAATTTTATACCATCAATTGGTAAGAAGTGGTCTTCAAAATTTTGTACACAAGTCTTAAGAAAAGATTTTCCAGCACAAGAGCAGAAGGCTCCTGGGTCCAGCAAAAGTTTGGTGGGCTTTTTTTCAATCACCACTTCTGTTATACAGGAGTTACCAGCTGGATAAACTTTTCCCCTGTTTGGTTTTTTTTTCATAAGTTGTGCATCTTGAACTTTTGATAAATCAAGTTGATCATTGCTTAATTGTGGCAAGTGGGAATAAGATTCCATAATGTCAAAAGTGGCATTGATATTTTCTATATCTTTTGAAGATTCAGAAAATATTGATGACCTATCATCTGAATTTTCTTCAATTATGTCATCTTTTTGAACATCAGATTCTTCTTCAATATCAATTTCATTGATATTTCCCTTCTTAGAACATGTATTGGCTAAATGGGTGGTGCTTTGGCAAATATGGCACTTCCTGACTGTATCTGCAGATTCATACTTAATATTATTAGAATTTCCTTTGGGGTTTTTGTCCACAGAATCGTTCCAAGGTGTATTAAACCTTGGTTTGAGATTCACCCTACTAGAACCAATTTTTGTTCTGGTGGTTACTTCTTCTAATATATTGATAATATCCTCTGATGAAGATTGTTCAGTAGTCCTGCTTTTGAAAGCATGCTCTAAGTCACCTTCACATGGTCTCCAAATTTTTCTATGAATCAGAAATTCTGACATGTCAGGATATAAAGCTGTTAATCTGTCTTTTTGTTGGCAAAACCATGGTTACGCTTTTTCCTTAACAGCATTAAACTTGGCAGATTCAAAGGCTGTCTCAACTTTAAACCTACAAGCATCATTTGCCCATTTGTTGATGATTTGGGTTTTCCACCAAGTCCAACTCTGGTGTCCATGTGCTTGTCTTATTTTGATGTACCATCTGTTAGCTGATTTGGTAAACAAGGTGTTAAATCTGGCTGTTACCAAGCTGTCTGGTAATTCAAAATCCTCTTTGATCATGTCAATACCTCTAATGAATTCCATATGGTCATACTCTCCTTCACCACTGAAGTGAGGCCATTCCTTAGGTTTTGGAACTTCTTTCAAGAGTGCTTGGCCCATCAATGGTTTTAAGTTATGAAAAGAAGTGAAAGATTAATTTTTTAACTGTGAATTTTCAATATCCAATACTTTTGGATTGGGAAGACTTGCATCTTCATTTTGATTCAGAGGTGTAGACATTCTTGGTAAAGTGTTTAGCAGTTGTTCAATATCATTAATTTTACTGTTGTTACACCTTTGTGAACTTCTTAATTCATGTTGCAATCTTTTGCATAGAGTTTATGACATTAATTTTGTGATCATCCTCTTTATATTTTAGCGCATTCCATAATTCTGTTTGTTTAGTATTATCAGATATAACTTCATTTAACTTCATTGTTAATTTTGATAATTCCCTCTTGAGGTATCAAAATGCTTTTTCAGGGCAACTATATTTGTCTTTAATTCAGCAAATGATTTTGAAATATCATCAAGAGCTTTTTTATTATCTTCTTTGATAGTGCTTATAGATTGTTTTATTCTTGTTTTAATTATTTCATCAATATTTAATTTAGAATATTTTTCTGTTAACTCTTTAATAATGGCAGATTGTTCATTTATCTCAATGCCAAAAGAATTATCAGTATTGGAAGTTTTGATTGTTCTTAAAACTCTTTCAAAGCACTTAAGTGTATCATTTATTTGGCTCAGACTCAAGTTATTTGTCTTAAGATTGTCTCAAATTGATATATTTTTATCAGAAAGATGACTTTTTACATCAGAAATAGCTCTATACAACTCTGGAATACAATCAAAAGTATCAGAAATCATTTTTGATATTTTAATCTGGCTTCCTCCTTCTTTTGTAATTCCATCATGATTCTGGCCATCTGAAATACATTTTCCATGGCATCTTGTTGAATCTTTGGGATTCTGTATCCCTGGCTGTAAGGCTTTGGGGTTGGTGCCTTCCCTTTGCCCTTGTTTGGAGTTTGTGGCTGCTTTTTCACGTTGAAATTGCTGCTGCTGGCCACTGGTTTGGGTGGTGGAAGGTTGTTTTTCCTCCATTCTAGTATCAAAAGCATCATGTTTCTCTTCTCCATCAATGGATGCCATCCATTGAGCAATTTGCAAGTATTGGGATGGCCCACAAATTTTCTCACAGTCAGGTAAGAATTCATGCAATTCTTCCACAGGTCTGGAGGATCTGGTACTCCTTGAACTGAAGTGCATTGTTGTATGCACTGTAGCTGGCTTTGTATATGTCCACTGAGGCTTTTTGTGTCGGTGTCAGCTCTTTTTGAAGGTAAAATGGTATTATCAGCTTCAGAATGACCCATTTTAGCTGTTTGGAAGTCATCAACTGCCCCTTTTCCTTCTGTACCTGATTGGCCTCTTCCATAATCACGTCTATTACCTTTCTGGGAGGTGCTTGAGGGTTTATAGCTGGCTCCTGATCTGGTTGAAGGCATAATTATGGTTAAAAAGGCTTAGAATAGTAATTTTAGGTCAAAAAACTTACTATTGGCCAAATCTTTGGCTTTCTGAAGACTATTACTTATTTCCAAGTTGACTCATTTAGAAGAAATTGGTTCTGGTTGAATATTCTGAGTCACAACAATAGTAATATTATGATCAGAATTAACAGTACTTGCAGGAATGATGCTGGTTACTGTTGAGGCTGTTTCAATGTTTTCTTGTCTTACCATGTTTTCAGACACTAAAATTAATGAAAAAGCCAATTAATTAAGTAAAAAAAGGTTATTTCAAAAAAGAAATGAAATATAAGCCACACTTATAATATGAAAAAAAGTATTTTTTATGGATTTTTTTGGATTATAAGTATTTTTTATATGTTTTTGACTTTCTTTGTTATAAGAAAAAGGTTTAAAAAGGGTAAAAAAATATGTCACAGGTAAAATATCATGGCTGGGCCCCCAAATGTAAGGGGTGGATATGAAACTTTGATTCAAAATCAAGTACTTTTCCTGTCCTCAAAATTTGTATAAGGTAAAAATCAATTAAAAATAGCAAGAAATATTATTTTTAAGAGAAAACACGCCAAATTTATTGTTTATAACTTTATGAGTATAAAACAATAATATTATAAAGATTTATTGTTTTACCAAGAATAAACATTTATCCAAAAATACTCTACAAGAGATATTTAAGGCTACAAAAGAAATTTCAATTGGAATTAATTGAGAAAAGAACTGCAAGCAATTGATCAAATAAGAAAGTCTTTTAAAAAGAATATTAAACAGAAAACACGCCCAAAAGTGACCAGAGTGAATTTGGAAACAAAGTGACAAAGCTTACAGTGATGAAAGATGCTTTAATTCACTTTTGGGGTGGTTCAGGGGTAAAAATGATTATAAAAAGCTACAAACAATGATTATAATGATTTTTTCACTTGGTTAAAAGTTTTAAAATGATTTAAGAAAGCTTGTTGGAATCTTTTATTGATTGGTTTAACAATGTTTAAACTAATTATAAAAGGAAAAGATTCTAACATGAAGAGAAAAGTGGGGCAAAGAAGACATTCTTTTTTAGCCATCAATTTTGTTAATCCAAAAGTGAAATTTACTCTTGTCAGTCTTGAAAAACAGTCAGACAACAGAAAGGACAATTATGGCATCATTGAACCCTGGTTTAGACCAACAAAGGGCTGGCTTAAGCCATTTTTAGCCATTTTAGACCCTTAAATCAGCCATTACTATAGCAATACCTCTTCTATAGCCTTCAAAACACGTCAAAATGTGTGTAAGAGACGTAGAAACCAGTTAAAACTGTTTTTACTATGATTGGTTTATCTTAAGGGTAGTTTTACCCTCTTGGCAACAGCTAAAACTACCCCAGTTGGTATCAAAACCTCACCATCAATTCAGTCCAGAAACCCTGTAGCTCAATTCCAGGCCAAAAGTGATGAACTTTTGTGTGAATTTTGACACCACACACCTGTCAGCAAGGACTTTGGGGGTCTAGCTCCCCCTTAGCGCTGGAGTTCCTTTTCCCCCCCAAATTTAATCTTTCCAATTTATTTTTCCTTTAATTCCTCATCATGTATTACACTTATAATTTACAGATGTAATTCAATGGAGTTTTACAGTTCAATACAGTAATAATTGATACCTCATATGTAAATCAAAGTTCACTTATGTAATAAACGTGCACATTTTGACATTTCATTTGAATTCAATTGAAAATACTTTAATTCCTCATAACTTCTAAAATAAACACAACACCTCTATTGTAACACAAATTTTGATGATTAACACTACATGTGATGCAAATTAAGTTAAAGTTTTGAGGATTGTCAATTTTCATACAGAAAATACTATAAACTTAATTTAAGATTATTTAGAGTTGAGTTACAAAGTTTTCACTCAGAGGTGACCCCACCTCATGTTTTATGAGGAATCCAATGGTGAAATAATTTTTATATGTTTGTTTATTGGATAAAAAGTTAGAATCATTTTTATATAAATGTTTTTCAAATTTATTTATTTTTTTACAATATTGTTAAAAATTCATTTTTACTTAATTTTTTCAAGTATAAATGTAATTTTATAATTTCAAAATTTAATACAATTTTATTTTTAAATTGTAATTAAATATTTAATTTTGAATACAATTTTATATTGATATTTTTTTATTTTAATAATATAAATAAATTTATTTTATTTATATTCATGTGTTAATTTTGTATTTGTGGTCTTTTGGGTATATGAAATCACCTCTAAGGCTCACATGGTTCTTGAAACAAATTGAAAGATTAGTCACACTGTACCAAGAAATGTCACAGAAAAGGGTGCATATGAAGATACTCAAAAAGGTGGAGGAGAACTGCAACATGCACTGAGGAGCAGATACATAGAGCCATGTTCCACAGAAGATTAAATGAGTGCACTAGAGGACATATTCACAAGAACCAAGATTGTCAGAACATGAAAAAAATTGGACATTAAAAGTCCAAATAAACCATTTATTAAGAAAGAGATACCAAAAAACCTTTCAAAACCAATACACCCAACACTAATGAGCAAAGAAAATGTAATAAATGTGGTGGTATTGGACACTTAGCCAATAATTGCCTCAAAAAGGCAAAAATCAATGAAATGGTGAAAACAGAAAACCACAATGATAAAGATGATGAATCTGATTATGAAAAAGACACTGAAGAGACAGAAATTTCTGAAAGTGATGAAATAAATATAATTAATGCAAGAATTAATAATATTTATTTAATATATGAAGTACTAGATGTGAATTAAAAATTACCACAAATCGGAACATCTGATACAAGTCTCACAAAGATACAGGTTGCCAAACTGTATGGAACTAAACGTTCCAAAGGAATGGGATATACAGCTGCAAAGTCAAGTATAAATATTATCAAGGTTGAAAACCAAGGACCAAAAGTAAGCCTGGAAACAGGGGCATACTGCAAATATGGTGGTAAGAGTTATTTGAAAGCGCTTATACAAAATTGGGAAGAAAAACTCATAACAATATAAGGGTTTAAATTTAGTAGTGCAATTGAAAGAATGAAGCCCCTTGGAATAATTGACTTAAGATGAATTTTCTCTAATACTTCCCAATGTATAAGAATGAGAGTACAGTTTGTAGTAGTGGACAGCTGTTATAGTAACCATTTTATACTAGGGAATTCTCAAACTTCAATCTATGGCATAGATATCTCTCACCAGAAAGAAAGATATTTTAGCTAGGAGACAATAAAACACATAAATTTGGTTTTTAAACAATAAGAAATAAATTACTGTTGTGAAAATGAAGAGCCAATACCAGAAAAGCATTCATTCATAAGTGAACAACTCACAGAGGCAGAATTCAATCAAGAATTAAGAGGAAAAATTAAAGAAACATTAATTGAGCTCATACTGAAATACCAAAATGCCTTTGCAACTGACAAAGAAGAACTAGGTGCAATCATTGGACATGAGGTAGACATTAGTCCTAATGTAGAAAAACCTTATCCACCTCTGCTAAGAAGACAAGCTTACCCAGCTAGCCCAAGAGCTAGAGAAGCCTTGGAGTTACATATTAAAGAATTGATGGAGCTTGGGTGTTGAGGAAAGTGGGACCTAACAAACAGGTAGAAGTCACTAGAGCTGTCATTATAAATTGGCACAATGGAAAATCAAAGATGGCAGGGGACTTTAGAGATTTAAGTACCTATAATATCCCTGATAGATATGCAATACCCAGAATCCATGAGGCATTAACGAAATTGTCACAGGCTAAGTTCATCACAGCCATGCATGCCTTTAAGGGCTTTCACCAAAATTTCTGTCACAGGGGCTCTTGGGAAAAACAAGAGTGGCCTGGAACTCAGTGATAAGGGAAATCACTTGGAAGACTCCAAAGAATGAAGAAGACATGAATAAAAGAAATGGATTTCCTCAAGAAATATGCAGGCACAAAAATGAGATGCAATAAGAGAAATAAGAAGCCAAATGGACAAAGAGCCAACCAAGTAAGTTCTTCATCACCATTTTAACCTGTCAGAAGGAACAATGGAATTAGTACAGGATATGACCATCAACATACACTTATAGGAAAAGAAAGAAAACGCAAAGGGTGCTAAAGGACTGACTTGATAATATCAGTATTCACTTAGCAAAAAGATAAGATAAATAAAAATAAAATAAAGTCCAAGTATATTAATTAACTGGATGAAAACCCCCCTGGGTCAAAGGAGGTTGGTATATGTGAAGCGTTGAGAGCTTGACTCCTTCGGGCTGGCATCTGATCTGTATTGAATACTGGAAGCTTTATTGATTGTCTGATGGAATGTATACCTTGCCAAATTGATAAATGAAGTGTATTGAAAGGTCTTGATTAATACAGACTGTATTAAATGAATGTGGTTGCCAAGGTGGCTTGATGGGGCGTTGAAACTTGACAGATTGGTTTGGAACTACCTCTTGCATATCCCTTTTAAAATGAATTGCCAGTATTCCCTTGGAGAAATACTGTGAATGGGAATATGCAATGATTGCGTGACGGCATCGTTGATATTTGAGAGTGACACTTGTCCTTGAGCCTTGATGAATCCTCTGGATGACATGATGCCTTGATGAATGTATGCAGTGTTGAAATATCCTTTTGATATTGTCACCATTGAATTGCTGGTGAAAAAAGATGCATAATGGTGTATAACACCATTTATGGACCTTTCGGTTATTGAAGGGTGAAAGTGGCCAAAGGTCTCTTGGAAGGTTAACAGGAGGATATAAGTGATAAATCAGTTTTGGTTGGCTTCAGAGGTGACAAACTGATTTTGCGTTTTTTGGCCAAATACTGATTATACAGCTTTAAAACTGTATTTGTGCAAAGTGCACAAAAAATGGGCCTAATTAAAAAAACTGGCAATTAAGCCCCAAGTGGCTTAATATTGCCATTTGGCCATATTTCCCATATAAAATGGGAAAATGGCATAAAAAGGCTGAATACAGAAAAATGCGCAAAAGTGTGCAAAACTGTAGAAAATTAAAATGTTGGCATATGACATGGGACTTCCTTGATTTTCTTATAACATTGGCTTCAAGATTGATGTTGAAAAAAAATTATTGATGGGTTTGTGAAATTAAAGTTGACGTGATAAAAGAAAATTTGAAATAAAGATAAAACAAAAGAATGAGAATTAAAATAAGAAAATAAAAGGAAAGAAATGGAAAGAAATGAATCTTGAGGAGGTTCCAATCATCATCACAAAGGTTGGTAATCAATTTTGAAATTGGTCAAGGACTTGTAAAGAAAAACCTGATGCTAGGTACTCACAAAGTGGCCAAGGTGGTGTTTGGACATATTTTAGACCCCTAAGGGAAGTGCACACCAGGACAGGAACTTACTTTTGGTAGTTACCACTCCCACCAGTGCCATAAAATTGAAGAATTGTTGAATGAATGAATTGAAAAGAGTAAAGACTTGGAAAAGAATTAAGAAAAGGATGGTCCATTTGCCAAAGTGAAAATGGCCATAATTTTGGAATTGATGTTTAAATACTGGCAAAATATGTGTTTCCAAAAATTTCAGGGTGCTCACAGAGTGGCCAAGGTGATGCTTACAACAAAAAGGGTATAATACCTCTAAAATTGCATACCAGGAGTGGAGCTTACCTTTGGTAATTCCTCTCCCCATCAAGTGCCATAAAAATTCAAGCTCTTGAAGAATTGGGTCCTGGCTTTTCAGGATATAAAGAATGAAAATTGTTGACAAGTTCAGGATGATTCTTGAGGCCTTCAGTTGGTTCCCAAGGGGATCTTTCTGGGTCTTTACTGAAACCTTTCCATTGCGCCAAGTACCATAATTTTCCTCTCTTGAGCTTTGAGTGAAGTATTTGAGAGATTTCCCATTACTCTTCTTCTTCAATAATAATTGGAGGAGGTGGCTCTTGATGCCTATTTGGGATTGTTGATGTCTTGACTGGTTCTAGGAGTGAAATATGGAATACTGAGTGGACGGACTTCCATAGAGATGGGAGCTTGAGATGGTAGGCATGAGTTCTCAATTTCTTTCAGAGTGGAAAAGGACTCAACCATCTTCAAGAAAGTTCTTTGGTGGGCCTAGTTGATTTGATATTCTTGGAAGAAATATATACCATGTAACCAGGATTGTAAACAGGTGGACTTGCTCTACTTCTATCTGCATAACTCCTAAACCTGTTTATGGAAAATTAAAGCTCTTTTTTGACATCTTGATGTACTGATTGGATTTGTGTTGATTGCTTTCCAGGAGGAGCAGCTTGAGGAATTTAAAATGAGTCAAAATGAGGATCTCTTTCATAAACAGTAAAAAGCGGTGATTGTTTTGTTGATGAGTGGTCAAAGTTATTTTAGCCAGATTCAGAAAGAGGGAGCCAGGTTTTCCAATCATCTTGATGTTAACTGACATACATCCAAAGATACTGTTCTAGTATCTTTTTTACCCTGTCTGCCTGTCTATGAGTTTTTGGATGGTAAGCATTTGACCTATCTCTTGAAAAATTGAACTTCTAACAAAGAATGGTTCAAAAAGAAGAAACAAAAAGAGAACCTCTATCACTGAAAATTCTTTGAGGCAGGTCATTCTTTGAGAAAATATTCTTGATGAATAAATGGGCCAAATCCAGTAAATTTATTGAAGACATTGTTTGAATAAGAACTGCCAATTTTGAGAATCTGTCAACTACAACAAGGACTTAGTCAAAGGAATTGGACAGTGGCAAGTGAGTGATGAATTTCATTTAAAGACAAATCCAAGGACCATTTGGAATTGGAAGAGGTTTGAGGAGTCCAACGTTCTTGTGATGAATATTCTTTTTTCTTGAACACTGTTGACAGGATGAGACATAATCCTTGCTACTTGAGTCATTCCAGACAAGAGAAAATCCCACCTGCCAAGCTTAAGAGTCTGTTCTTGGCCAGGGTGTCCAGCTAGAGGTGAGTCATACCACTTTTGAAGTATGCTGAGTTGAAATGTGGGGTGACTTGTGACCACCACCCAATCTTTGAAAAGGAGGGGTTGGGTAGAGGAATCAAGAGAAAAATCATGGACAGATTTACCTTTACCCAAATATTGAAGAATACTTCTGTAATGAGAATATTGCCATGATGCTTTTTGAATTCAATGATTTTTTTGAAAATGAATCCACCTTGACTGCAAAGAATTTTGAGGGTTGAACTTAATCTTGCTTGATCATTTGTTAATAATTCATTGGGTTCTTGTGGATAAAATTCTGCCTGCTCTCTGGGTGTAAGGTGTGGATATGAAACTTTGATTAAAAATCAAGTACTTTTCCTGTCCTCAAAATTTGTATAAGGTAAAAATCAATTAAAAATAGTAAGAAATATTATTTTTAAGAGAAAACACGCCAATTTCATTGTTTATAACTTTCTTAGTATAAAACAATAATATTATAAAAATTTATTGTTTTACCAACAATAAAAATTTATCCCAAAAATACTCTACAAGAGATATTTTAAGGCTACAAAAGAAATTTCTGCAAGAGCAATTTCAATTGGAATTAATTGAGCAAAGAACTGAAAGCAATTAATTAAAGAAAAAAGTCTTTAAAAGGAATATTAAAGAGAAAACACACCCAAAAGTGACCACAGTGAATTTGGAAACAAAGTGACAAAGTTTACAGTGATGAAAGGTGCTTTAATTCACTTTTGGGTGGTTCAGGGGTAAAAATGATTATAAGAGTTACAAACAATGATTATAATGATTTTTTCACGTGGTTAAAAGGTTTAAAATGATTTTAAAAAAAAGGTGGTTGGAATCTTTTATTGATTGGTTTAACAATGTTTAAACTAATTATAAAAGGAAAAGATTCTGACATGAAGAGAAAAGTGGGGCAAAGAAGACATTCTTTTATAGTCATCAATTCTCTTACTCCAAAAGTAAAATTTACTCTTTTCAGTCGTGAAAAACATTCTGACAACAGAAAAGCCAATTATGGCATCATTGAACCCTGGTTTAGACCAAAAAGGGCTGGTTTAAGCCATTTTTAGCCATTTTAGACCCTTAAATCAGCCATTGCTATAGCAATACCAGGCCTAGAGCCTTCAAAACACGTCAGAATGTGTGTCAGAGACGTAGAAACCAGTTGAAACTGTTTTTACTATGATTGTTTTATTTTAAGGGTAGTTTTACCCTCTTGGCAACAGCTAAACCTACCCCAGTTGGTATCAAAACCTCATCATCAATTGAGTCCACAGACCCTGTAACTCAATTCCAGGCCAAAATTGATGACCTTTTGCATGAATTTTGACATCCCACCCCTGTCAGCAAGGAGTTTGGGGGTCTAGCTCCCCCTTAGAGCTGGAGTTCCTTTCCCCCCCCCAAATTTACTCTTTCCAATTTATTTTTCCTTTAATTCCTCATCATGTATTATACTTATAATTTACATATGTAATTCAATTGAATTTTACAGTACAATACAGTAATAATTGATACCTCATATGTAAATCAAAGTTCACTTATGTAATACACGTGCACATTTTGACATTTCAATTGAGTTTCAATTGAAAATACTTCAATTCCTCATAACTTCTAAACTAAACACAACACCTCAATTTTAACACAAAAATTGATGGTTAACACCACAAGTGGTGTGAATAAAATTAGAGTTATGAGGATTTTCAACTTTTGTATTGAAAATACTAAAAACTTAATTTAAGCTTATTTAGAGTTGAGTTACAAGAATTTCACTCAAAGGTGACCCCACCTGATTTTTTATGAGGAATCCAATGGTGAAATAATTTTTATATGTTTATTTATTGGATAAAAAGTTATAATAATTTTTATTTAACTTTTTTCCAAATTTATTTATTTTTTCGCAACTTTGTTAAAATTTCATTTTTACTTAATTTTTTCAAGTTTAAATGTAATTTTATAATTTCAAAATTTGATGTAATTTTATTTTTAAATTGTAATTAAAAAATTTTTTTTATTCTGAATATAAGTTTATATTTATATTTTGATTTTTATTTTAATGATATGAATAGATTTATTTTATTTATATTGACATGTTAATTTTGTATTTGTAGTCTTTTGGGTATCTGAAATCACCTCTAAGGCTCACATTCCCTCCCATTAAAAAAGAATATTACTTTGTAATATTGGTGTTTCTAGTGTGTCTGAATCTCCTGAGGAGTTTGGTAGCTTCTGGTTTATCCTTTTCTTCTAACCATTCATCTTCACAAGTTGGGTCACTGTACCTAACAAGGTATTCCCTTACTTTCTTGGTTCTTAATTTCCTTCCTTTAAGAACTTTGGTAATTTTCTTAGTACCAGATGTCGCAATAGGAGGTATAACTTGGGGAATCTTATTCCTCAAGGGAAACGTTTCAGCATCACTAGATTTATATGGCTTTATCAAGCTCACTGGGAATGTAGGATGCGTATTGCTAAGTTCTTCAGATAACTCTACTTTGACAGCATTTTCTCCATGGAGGGCCTTAATCACAAAAGGTCCTGAAAAGGAGTCTTTCAACTTTTTACATCCTTTGATGTTATTGAAGTTAGTGGTGGATACAAGAACTAGGTCCCCCACTTTGAAATCTGGAGTTGCATGTGATTTATCCCATTTGTCTTTAGCATATGCAAAAGAGTCCTCCATGCACCTTACTGCATGCTTTCTAGCTTTTTCTAGCATTCCTTTGAAGCTAGCAGCTGTGGGATGTATTTCAATTAAATCTTTCCTCAAGGAATCTTGGGGTAACTTGGGGTTCCATCCTTTTTCTAGAATAGCAGGAGTCTGATTGGTACTGGCATGGATTGATGTTTTATATGCTAATTCCAGTGCTGGAAACAGAGTACACCAATCATGGGTAAATCCATCACAATCTTTAAATTCAAGGCCATATGCAAAAACTCTTCTCACCATGTCCTCCAAGGTTTGGATCATCCTTTCAGCCAGGCCATCAGTTTGTGGGTGGTATGCTGTAGAGAAAGACAGTTTAGTGCCAAATAATTGGTGAAGATTTGTCCATAGTGCTGAAGTGAGTTTGGGATCCCTATCACTAATGATATTTGTAAAGATCACAGTCCATGACACTACTCTATTCCATATTAGAAGAGCTGTATCCATGGCTGTATCATCTTTGTGACATGGTAAAAAGATTGGAGTTTTACTGAATCTGTCCACAATTACTAGGCAAGCATTATAGCTTCTGTCACCTCCTGGTGGTAGGCCAGTTACCCAATCCATAGGGACAATTTCCCAAGGTCTGTTTGGTTCTTGGATTTTTATCATATTCCCAAGTCTCTTGCCAGTGGATTTATTTGCCTTTGGGCATCTGTCACAGGTTTTGCAATATTCTGCAAAATCCTTCTGCCACATTGGCCACCATATGCAGGTCTTTACTTTCTCTCTTATTCTGTCTTCAGACAGATGTCCTGAAAAGGGACTATCATGGCATTCCTTGAGTACAAGATTGATTAATGACCTGTCTACAACTGTCATTACATATGTGTGCTTGGTTCTGTGGTAAATTGCTTGAGATATTTGAGTAATGGCAATTTGGATTTTTGGTATTGGGTATCTGTCTGGAACAGTGTAAGTGTTCAGAGCTCTAAAGTCCCCAACCCTTCTGGATTTTCCATTATGCCATGCCACTATGACTGGTGTAGTTATTTCTACTTCTTCATTGTGGCCTAGTTTTCTTATTACACCAAGGTCCAGAAGCTCTTTGATATGAATTTCTAGAGCTTCCCTTGATTTTGGATTTGCTGGATGAGCAGGTCTTCTTAAGAGTGGTGGATAGGGTCTCTCAATGTTAAGAATGATGTCAACTTCATGACCAATAATTGCTCCTAGAGGTTCTTTGTCTGTAGCAAATGCTCCTCTGTGGTCATACGAAAGGGAAGAAATTTCATTTTCTTGTTTATCAGTCAGATGAAGGCTTATTTCAGGCTCATTTAACTGTTCAGAATTGAATTTCTCTAACTCTAAGTTTACTGGTGATACTTTGTTTACTGTAATTTGTCTTTTAAATGGTAAAAAGGCAAATTTTTGGCGCTTATTGTCTCCAATAGTAAAGTATCTGTCTTTGTTATTATGTAAATCTATCCCATACATGATTAAATAGTCATTTCCCAATATAAAATGGGTACTAGAGCAATTTTCCATAACAACAAATTCAACTGTGATTCTTAAATTCCCATTTATGTGTGGGAATATGACATTGGTCTCAAAGATTCCTAATGCTTTCATTGGGTTACTTGCACTGTTGAATTTTATACCATCAATTGGTAACAATTGGTCTTCAAAGTTTGGTACACAAGTCTTAAGAAAAGATTTTCCAACACAAGAGCAGAAGGCTCCTGGGTCAAGCAAAAGTTTGGTGGGCTTGTTGTCAATCACCACTTCTGTTATACAGGAGTTACCAGCTGTATAAACTTTCCCTCTATTTGGTTTTGTCTTCATAAGCTGTGCATCATGAACTTTTGATAAATCAACTTGACCATTGCTCAATTGTGGTAAGTGGGAATAAGATTCCATGATGTCAAAAGTGGCATTGATATTTTCTATATCTTTTGAAGATTCAGAAAATATGGATGACTTATCATCTGAATTGTCTTCAGTTATGTCTTCTTTTTCAACATCTGGTTCCTTTTCAATGTCAATTTCATTGATTTTCCCCTTTTTGGACATGTATTGGCCAAATGGGTGGTGCTTTGGCAAATATGGCACTTTCTGACTGTATATGCAGATTTATACTTAATATTACTAGAATTTTCTTTGGGGCTTTTGTCCACAGAATCCTTCCAAGGTGTATTAAACCTTGTTTTGAGATTCACCCTACTAGAACCAATTTTGGTTCTGGTGGTTACTTCTTCTAGTATATTGATAATATTCTCTGCTGAAGATTGTTCAGTAGTCCTGCTTTTGAAAGCATGCTCTAAGTCACCTCCACATTGTCTCAGAATTTTTCTATGGATCATAAATTCTGACATGTCAGGATATAATGCTGTTAATCTGTCCTTTTGTTGGCAAAACCATGGTAAAGCTTTGTCTTTATCAGCATTAAATTTGGCAGATTAAGAGGCTGTTTCAACTTTAAACCTCCAAGCATCATTTGACCATTTGTTGATGATCTGGGTTTTCCACCAAGTCCAACTCTGGTGTCCATGTGCTTGTTTTATTTTGATGTACCATCTGTGAGCTGATCTGGTAAACAAGGTGTTAAACCTGGCTGTTACCAATCTGTCTGGTAATTCAAAATCCTCTTTGATCATGTCAATACCTCTAATGAATTCCATATGGTCATACTCTCCTTCACCACTGAAGTGAGGCCATTCTTTAAGTTTTGGAACTTCTTTCAAGAGTGCTTGGCCCATTGATGGTTCCAAGTTATGAAAACAAGTGGCTAATTCATTTTCTAATTGTGAATTATCAGGATCCAATACTTGTGGATTTGGAATTCTTGTGCCCTCATTTTGATTTAAAGGCATAGACATTCTTGGTAAGGTGTTCAGTATTTGTTCAATGTCATCCATTTTACTGTTGCTACACCTTTGGGAATTTCTGTATTCATGTTGGAAGCTTTGTATTAAGTTTATTACTTCAATTTTATACATGTCTTCCTTATGTGTCAGTTCTTGCCATAACTCTGTCCGTCTTGTATTATCAGCAGTGACTTGATTCAATTTCATTGATAATTTTGATACTTCTTCTTGTGAAGCATCAAAACACTTTTTCAAGGCAATGGTATATGTCTTTACTTCAGTAAATGAATTTGAAATGTCATCAAGAACTTTCTTGTTATCTGTCTTGATAATATTTACGGCTTGTTTAATTCTTGTTTCAATTATGTCATCAATATTGAATTTAGAATATTTATCTGTTAATTCTTTAATAATGGCCGATTATTCATTTATTTCATTGTGAGAAGAATTATCATCATTGGAATTTTTAATTGTTCTTAAAACTTTTTCAAAACACATAAGTGTTTCATTAATTTGGCACAGACTCAGGTTTTTTGTTTTAATGTTGTTACAAATGGTTTCATTTTTATCAGAAAGATTTTTTTTCATGTCATTTATAGCATCATACAATTCTGGGATGGAATCAAACATATCAGAAATCATTTCTGGAATCTTAATCTGGCTCCCTCCTTCTTCTGTAATTCCATCATGGTTCTGGCCATCTGAAATACATTTTCCATGGCATCCTGCTGAATCTTTGGGATTCTGTAGCCCTGGCTGTAAGGGTTTGGGGCTGGTGCCTTCCCTTTGCCCTTGTTTGAAGTTTGTGGCTGCTTTTTCACGTTGGAATTGCTGGTGCTGGCCACTGGGGCTGTTTTTGGCACTGGTTTGGGGGGTGGAGGGTTGTTTTTCCTCCATTCTAGTGTCAAAAGCATCATGTTTTTCTTCTCCATCAATGGATGCCATCCATTGAGCAATTTGCAAGTGTTGGGATGGCCCAGGAATTTTCTTACTGTCAGGTGAGAATTCATGCAATTCTTCCACAGGTCTGCAAGGATCTGGTACTCCTTGAATTGAAGTGCATTGTTGTATGCACTGTGGCTGGCTTTGTATATGTCCACAGAGGCTTGTTCTGGCGCTGTCAGCTCTTTTTGAAGGTAAAATAGTATTATCAGATTCAGAATGACCCATTTTAGTTGTTTGGAAGTCATCAACTGACCGTTTTCCTTCTGTACCTGATTGGCCTCTGCCATAATCACATCTATTACCTTTTTGGGAGCTTCTTGAGGGGTTGTAGCTGGCTCCTGACCTGGTTGAAGGCATAATTATGGTTTAAAAAGGCCTAAAATAGTATTTTTACGTCAAAAAACTTACTATTGGCCAAATTCTTAGCTTTCTGAAGGGTATTACTTATGTCCAAGTTAATCAATTCAGAAGATATTGGTTCAGGTTGGTTATTTTGAGTCACAATAACAGTACTATTATGATCTGAATTAATAGTACTGGCAGGAATAATGCTGGTGACTGTTGAGGCTGTTTCAATGTTTTCTTGTCTTATCATGTTTTCAGACACCAAAATTAATGAAAAAGCCAATTAATTAAGTAAAAAAAGGATATTTCAAAAAAGAAATAAAAATATAAGCCTCACCCATAATATGAAAAAAGATTATTTTTTATGGATTTTATGAATTATAAGTATTTTTTATATGTTTTTAAATTTTTCAATATAAGAAAAAAGATTTAAAAAGAGTAGAAAAATATGTCACAGGTAAAATATCATGGCTGGGCCCCCAAATGTAAGGTGTGGATATGAAACTTTGATTAAAAATCAAGTACTTTTCCTGTCCTCAAAATTTGTATAAGGTAAAAATCAATTAAAAATAGTAAGAAATATTATTTTTAAGAGAGAACACGCCAATTTTATTGTTTATAACTTTATTAGTATAAAACAATAATATTATAAAGATTTATTGTTTTACCAACAATAAAAATTTATCCCAAAAATACTCTACAAGAGATATTTTAAGGGTACAAAAGAAATTTCTTCAAGAGCAATTTCAATTGGAATTAATTGAGAAAAGAACTGCAAGAAATTAATTAAAGAACAAAGTATTTAAAAGGAATATCAAAGAGAAAACACGCCCAAAACTGACCAGAGTGAATTTGGAAACAAAATGACAAAGTGTAACAACCATCCATCAGGGGTAAGGGTATTCATTCATACACCCACTCAAACACCCCAAATCAGCAAATCCAATATCTGAATCAGCATTCAGTTTCAGCAATCTTCATTCTGAAACATGCATACAGCTTGGTACATCAATACAGCCTGTCAATACCTGTACAGGTTGGATTCACCCATTACAGTTTCAATACACCAGTAAGGAACTGTATGATCACTCAAATACACCACACCTCTTGTACAGGTTCTGTACAGCTTTACATGACCTGTATTGGCCAGACTCAATTCAATCATCAATTATTCTCATGAAAATTCTTGCTCTGGATCAGGGCTGGTGATTCTCACATATACCAGCCCCTCTTTCTCCCCCCTGGCAATTTTTCCCCAGTTAATTAATTTAGTTTATTTATTATTTTATAATTATTCTTATCCTTATAATTGGGTATTATAATTATTTAATTTTGAGTTAGTCTTTGCCTTTTCTCTCTTCGCCTGTACAGTATGAGTTGGGTGGCCATATCCTTATTAACCCTTCTCTTTCCATTCTGACAGGTTGAAACAGTGGACTTGGACTTGTTTGTGGTTGGCTCTTCTATTTCTTACTCTTATTTCTTGTTTCTGCTTTTCTTATATTTATTCTTTTAGCAATTTATCTTTAACACTCTTCAGTGCATTACTTCTTACCATATCTTTGAGCCCTCCATAAGTGAGTGCCAGGCCCTCTTCACTTTGAAGAGCCCCTGTGACACAAGGTTTACAGTGATGAAAGATGCTTTAATTCACTTTTGGGGTGGTTGACGGGTAAAAATGATTATAAGAGTTACAAACAATGATTAAAATGATTTCTTCACGTGGTTAAAAGGTTTAAAATGATTTTTAAAAAAAGGTGGTTGGAATCTTTTATTGATTGGTTTAACAATGTTGAAACTAATTATAAAAGGAAAAGATTCTAACATGAAGAGAAAAGTGGGGCAAAGAAGACATTCTTTTATAGTCATCAATTCTCTTACTCCAAAAGTAAAATTTCCTCTTGTCAGTCGTGAAAAACAGTCTGACAACAGAAAAGCCAATTATGGCATCATTGAACCCTGGTGTAGACCAAAAAGGGCTGGTTTAAGCCATTTTTAGCCATTTTAGACCCTTAAATCAGCCATTACTATAGCAATACCAGGCCTAGAGCCTTCAAAACACGTCAGAGTGTGTGTCAGAGACGTAGAAACCAGTTAAAACTGTTTTTACTATGATTTTTTTATCTTAAGGGTAGTTTTGCCCTCTTGGCAACAGCTAAAACTACCCCAGTTGGTATCAAAACCTCATCATCAATTGAGTCCACAGACCCTGTAACTCAATTCCAGGCCAAAATTGATGACCTTTTGCATGAATTTTGACATCCCACGCCTGTCAGCAACAATTTTGGGGGTCTAGCTCCCCCTTAGAGCTGGAGTTCCTTTTCCCCCCCAAATTTAATCTTTCTAATTTATTTTTCCTTTCATTCCTCATCATGTATTATACTTATAATTTACATATGTAATTCAATTGAATTTTACAGTACAATACAGTAATAATTCATACCTCATATGTAAATCAAAGCTCACTTATGTAATACACGCGCACATTTTGACATTTCAATTGAATTCAATTGAAAATACTTCAATTCCTCATAACTTCTAAACTAAACACAACACCTCAATTTTAACACAAAAATTGATGGTTAACACCACATGTGGTGTGAATCAAATCAAATTTTTGAGGATTTTCAGCTTTTGTATTGAAAATACTAAAAACTTAATTTAAGCTTATTTGGAGTTGAGTTACAAGAATTTCACTCAGAGGTGACCCCACCTGATTTTTTATGAGGAATCCAATGGTGAAATAATTTTTATATGTTTATTTATTGGATAAAAAGCTATAATAATGTTTATTTAACTTTTTTCCAAATTTATTTATTTTTTCACAATTTTGTTAAAATTTCATTTTTACTTAATTTTTTCAAGTATAAATGTAATTTTATAATTTCCAAATTTAGTGTAATTTTATTTTTAAATTGTAATTAATTTTTTTTTTTTACTTTGAATATAATTTTATATTTATATTTTGATTTTTATTTTAATAATATAAATAAATTTATTTTATTTATATTTATATGTTAATTTTGTATTTGTGGTCTTTGGGGTATATGAAATTACCTCTAAGGCTCACACTGGGTAAATGCTGTCCCAACATAACAGTACATCTGGAAGGGTTTCCAAGCAGCCAGGGCGGTAAGTGATTGAGAAATGGAACTGAGACAGGAATTCAGACAAGGGGGGGTTTATTGCAAGTGAGAATCTTGGAAGACATGAAGCATGGGAGTGAATAATGATCAGAGAGAACTCCAAAAGGGGAAGAAAGATAGAGAACCAAAGCTCTCCAGCGCTTGAGAGCCCAGACTATGCCAAGGAGATCCTTTGCATTAATCTCATAGTTGATATCTACTGGAAGGGGCTTGCAGCTATCAAATTCAATGGGATATTATCCTGACTCAGTACAGCACCCAAGGGATAATCAGAAGCATCAGTTTCTACAATGGTGGGTAGAGAAGGATTGAAGTGAGAAAGGATTGGAGAAGTGGTGAATGCCTCTTTGAGTTGATGAAACTGTCTAAGAGCTTCCTCATTGAGGGGAAACAGGAATATTTCTTGAGGAAACTGGTGAATGAACTAATTTTCTTTGAATAATTCTTCATGAAATGGTTATAAAAATTTTCAAAGCCAATGAAAGATTGAAGAGACTTGAGGTTTCTTTGAGGTGGCCAATTTAGAATTTGCTGGAATTTTTCTTGGTCCATTGGGAAGGAGTTCCCATTTTTAGAGGCCCCTACCCCTTATGGTACTTGTGAGCCTTGAGGTATACTTTACATACCCAAATAGGCCACAACCATCTTAAAAATAAATTTTTAATTATGCCTAACTCATAAGTCATGCATATATCCAAAATTCATCATTTTTGATTTCAGAAAATATGAATAACTATTTATTGAGTAAGTAAATCAAACGATTTAAGGCCATATTTGGATTCTACACAAAACTTTACCTAGGGTAGCTCCATAGAGTGAATAAGCTCAAACTAACTCTTTGAGGTGGTAATATGAAAAATACTTCAATACCACATCATCAATACCACATAAAAGATCCATGAAAATTTTTGTTTCTCTTAATCTCATGCCAAGGGGATGGGAATGTGAGAAACCCCATGTTACATATACACTAAGAATAGTGTTATGCATGCTTTGGGCACTTAATATCAAGGTATTCTTACATGGACCTTTGGTGCACCCATAGTGGATATCTCACTTGAAGCTTAAATTTCTATTTTGACATGAAAATAAGCAAGGGGGACAAATGTAAGGTTTGACTATGAAAAAATAAGTAAAGATTACTCATATTTTACTTATTGTACTATGAATCTCCTTATAAATGAAATAAATAAGATAAAAATAATTATAATAATAAAGAATTGTTGTTATTATGGCGTAAAAATAATCATATTATTGGAGAAATATAATAATAGAATAAATGAATATATTAATATAAGATAATTAATATATTTGAAAGCACTTTATTATTGTTACCAACAAATAATAAAGGCGTAAAAAATTGTTTTTTATTAATAAAAAACAATCAATAACAATAATATTACCAATATTAAGGTTATAAATTAATATAAATACTATTTATATTTATTATAGAACTATTAAAGTAATAATAGAGAAAAATTATTTTGAATAATTTTACGCCAAAAAAATGTAAATATAACCTTTTTAAATTGTATTTACAATAAAATTTAAGAGAAATTACAATTTATCTTGATTTTATGTGGAATAGAGGTTTTTAAGAGAAATTTAAACAAAACAATTAAATAATTGTAATAATCACATCAAATATGAGAATTATAATAAGATTATCTTTGGTCTTTAATAATATAAGAGTTTTATATATAACGAATAAAGAAATTACCTTTTGATTTAATGATTTAAGGTTTTGTAAGCATGTGAGGGGAAAACAGTATAAAAAACTCTATTTAAAGTAAATACCTCCCTCCTAGAGTCCAGAAGGCTTCTAGTAGATGTTTACTGATTCTTTCTACTAGAATTGATTAATATTTCAAGGTTTGGTGATGATTACATCATGATCAAACCATCTTACCTCATAATTACGCCATTATTTAGAGTTATCACTATAACTCTAAGTTTGATGACATCATAGGCTTGGAAGAAGCCTAAGATTTGTGGATTGTATTAGTATTAATCATATTCTAATATTATTCACCAGCTTTATCACTTATATGACCCTTAAACCTAAAATAAGATTACAGTGAGTGATCTTAATGATCAAATTTAAGCTTACACGTTGATCCTTAATAGCTTTGAAGTTATACACACTACAGCTATTCTGAGAGTGGATGCTGATAGCTTGGCATGTCCGTATCACACTGCCAGGAGCATTTTGTTACATCATCAAAACTCTATTTTTGATGATTTTTCTTGTAACTCATCTTTTTTGTTGAAATTTAATATTTTAAACTTCAAGCCATGATTTCAAGGGGTTATACCTTCAATATTATAATAAAAAAAAAACATCATTCTTCACAAATAAGCTAGTAGATTCTGACTGTCTACTTCTTTTTAAGTTTGGACCACTTTCACAACAAAGTGGTCAACAGCTCTATTGATTTTAATCAATAATGCATTACAGTTTTTAACCTTGTTTATAGCTTATGAAATAAAGTTCATTTCTGTGCTCCTACAGTAGCTACGTGGTGACTTTCTTTTTGGTTTATCACTCTATCATGTATATTTCAAAAGATATCAGCCAAAATCCTTGAATATATGCATTGACCACAAAAGTGCATATATTCAGCTTAACTCCTTAAGTATTGAATTTGAAGATTAGCTTCTTAGTTGATTTATGTGTAGAGCTTTATGGGGAATCGAATGGTACAGTTTATTTCAAGTGTTGTGTCATTAGTATTTGAAATGATTAAGGATTAATGTTTTTTATAAGGTGTTATTACTTATAACTCATTAAATCTTGACTTTACAGATATGCCATAAAAATGGTATATGTGTGTTTTACCATGGGGCATTCAATGGTTTAATTCATTTTACATGTTTATTCATTTGATTTTGAGTTAAACAAAGTTTTATGCCTATTTATGGCAGTTTTGTAGTTTTATGGTAATTATTTTTGAGGTATAATTATTTTAAGTATTTCTTGTGACACTTTTGGGTATGTGGTCATATCTCAAAAGTTCACATTCCCTACCACCAAAAAAAAGATTGTACCACAATATGATATGTGTAATTAGGGTATCATCCTCTGTCCTACCTCTTCAATAGACTTTGTTAGTCTTGAAGCTCAATAATGCTTTATTTTTCTATTCTCTAGGTTTTCTTTCATGTCTGAACCTTCTTAGTAGTTTATCATAATTTGTTATATCTTTCTCAAGTAGCCATTCATCTTCTTGAGTTGAATTTATATACCTTACAAGGTATTCTCTTTCTTTTTTGTTTCTTGTCCTTCTTTCTTTAAGAACTTTCAAAATTTTCTTTTCCTCTCCTTCTTCCAAGGGGGTTATTTCTTAGTGGAAATAGCTCCTTGTCACTTGAGCTGTGAGGTTTTATCAGACTCACAGCAAAGGTTGGGTGTTTGTTCATTAATTCACCTGTGAGTTCCAATTGCACAGCATTGGGTACATGAAGTGCTTTTATCATAAATGGTCCTGCAAAGGAATCTTTCAATTTCTTTGGACCTTTTATGTTATTGAAATTAAGGGTTGATACTAGGACCAAGTCTCCTATTTTGAAGTCAGGTGTTTCATGACTTTTATCCCATCTTTCTTTTGCATATTTGAAAGAATCTTGCATACATCTATTTGCATGGTGTCTTGCTTTGTCAAGAATTATCTTAAGGCTGCTTGCTGTTGGATGTATATCCACTAAGTCCTTTTTGAGGGTATCATAAGGAAGTCTTGGATTCCAACCTTTTTCTAGCATTGCTGGTGTCTTGCCAGTAGAGGAATGGATTGATTTTTTATATTCCAGTTCAAGAGCTGGTATTAGTGTACACCAATCATGAGTAAAACCATCAGAATCCTTGAATTCTAGTCCATAAGCACAGAATCTTCTGATCATGTCCTCCAAGGTCTGTATCATTCTTTCTGCTAAACCATCAGTTTGAGGATGGGCTGTTGAGAATGATAATTTTGTCCCAAACAAGTTATGGAGATTTGTCCATAATGCAGAGGTGAACTTTGGGTCTCTGTCACTTATAATATTATGGAATAAGCCTGTATGTCTAATAAACGTATTCCATATCATTATGGCTGTGTCCAAAGCTGTGTAATTTTTGTGACATGGTAGGAACATGGGAATTTGGCTATACCTGTCAACTAATACTAGGCATGCATTATAGCTCCTGTCTCCTCCTGGGGGTAATGCTGTTACCCACTCCATATGAACTATTTCCCAAGGGGATTTTGGTTCTTGGATTTGGATCATCATTCCAAATTTCTTTCCTGTGGCTCTGTTGGCTTTTTGACATCTGCCACAGGTTTGGCAGTATTCTGAAACATCTTTCTTCCAATTTGGCCACCAAGAGCAGGTTTTCCCCCTTTCTAGTGTTCTGCCTTCTGAAAGATGTCCAGCTGCAACACTATCATGACACTCATGTAAAATAGTGTTTATCAGGGTTCTATCTGTTAAGGCGATAACACATGTGTGTTTTGTTCTATGGTAAAGGATTCCATCAAGGAGGTGGAATCTTCCTTCATCATATGCCTTTTTCCATGTTTCATCTAATTTTGATGAAAGTGATGGATCTTTGCATTCTTTCCTTAGAGGTTGGCTTAAGATATTGCAATTATTGTCTATCTTATAGATTTCTTTAGCTTGGTTGAAGAATTCTGTGCCAATGTCTGTGACACATATTCCTTCTATATGGTGCTCTTCTTGTGGTACCCATGCTGGATTGTCAGAGGTATTTGCTAGAGCCCATCTGCTAAGAACATCTGCACTTTTATGAATATTGCCAGATTTATGAACAATAGTCATATTTCATCTGTATTCTTGGATAGCAATTTGCCATCTCAGCATATGTCTATTTGCAGTTTTCATATTTAATAGAGATTTTACAGCATTACAGTCTGTAATCACATCAAATACTGTTCCATCCAAGTAATAGTGTAATTTTTCTAAAGCCCACACTAAGCAGAGGCATTCCATTTGGCTTGCTCCATATCTTGCTTCTGTTGGCTTTATCTGTCTTGAAATAAAACAAATTGGTCCTTCCGCTGTTTTATCATTGATAATTTGTGTCTGTTGTAGTGCAGCACCTAGTCCTTCTCCACAAGCATCAATGTAAAGTTTGAAGGGTAGTTTCCAATCTGGCATTAGAAAAAATGGCGCATTTGTTAAGCAATTTTTCAATTCTTCATATGCCTTGACTCTTTCTTCTGTCATTTCATAGACTGTTTGTTGGTCACATAGCTTATACAAGGATTTAGAAATTTTTGAAAAGTCCTTTATATGCTGTCTATAGTAACCAGCAAATCCTAGAAATGATTGCATTTCTTTTTTGGTTTGGGGCATTGGCTTAAGTAGTACTGCTGCTACTTTATTCTTGTCTATTCCTTGACTAGGTCCAGATACAACATGTCCTAGTGCTTTTAGTTCACTGTATGCAAAATGACACTTTTTCAAGAAAACTTTCATATTCACTTGCACTATCTTTTGTAGTACCCTTTCTAGTCTTGTAATGTGATTTTCCCAAGTTTCTGAGCAAACTATGATATCATCAATATAGATGATTAACCATCCTTCTGATAATTCTTCCGGAAATATGGTTTTCATCATCCTTTGATAATGGGAAGGTGCATTTTTTATACCAAATGGAATTCTTAAGTATTCAAAAATCCCACAGTGGACTATTATCCTCAGTAGTCTCTTGGAATTGTCTTTTAAGACATTTCTATGAAAACTCTTCAAGGCATCCATGGCTGTAATGAGCTTAGCTTGTGACAATTGTGTCAATGTCTCATGGATTCTGGGTATTGGATATCTGTCTGAAATGGTATAGGTCTTCAGGGCTCTGAGGTCTCCTACCATCCTTGATTTTCCGTTATGCCAATTTATAATGGAAGGTGTAGTGACCTCTACCTGTTCATTATGTCCTACCTTTCTTAATACTCCAAGGTGCATTAATTCTTTAATGTGTACCTCCAAGGCTTCTCTAGCCCTTGGACTAGCTGGGTAAGCTGGTCTCCTTAGTAAAGGTGGGTAAGGCTTTTCCACATTAAGAATTATATCCACCTCATGCCAAATTATGGCACCTAGTGGCTCTTGTCAGTTGCAAAGGCAATTTTATACTTAAATAAGAGGTCAATCAATTTTTCTTTCATTTTTTCTGTTAATTCTTGATTGAATTCTGCCTCTTTCAGTTGTTCAGATATAAAAAGGTCCTTTTCTGGACTTTTCTCTTCATTCTTAATAACTGTGATTTGTTTTTTGTTATTTAAGAGGCCAAACTTTTGTCTTTTGTTATCTCCTATGGTAAAATATCTGTCTTTTTGGTTAGAGATATCTATACCATAAATTGATAAGTAGTCGGTTCCAAGTATGAAGTGATTACTAGTACAGTTGTCCATTAATAAAAACTCTACTTTAATTCTGACACATTGTGAGGGGTGAGGAAAAATTATTGTTAAATCAATTATTCCAAGGGGATTCATGCTCTCACTTGCACTACTAAATTTGACACCTTGTATTGGCATACGTTTTTCTTGCCAGTCTGGGACAATGACTTTTAAATAACTTTTACCAACACAGGTGCAATATGCTCCTGTATCTAAGTTAACTTTTCCTTCTTGGTTATCAACCATAACAATACTTATGCTTGATTTTCCAGCTGTATATCCCATTCCTCTTGCAGGTTTGGTTCTTTACATTTTGGAATATTGTATATTTGTCAGGTTGGTGTCAGATGTTCCAACTTGTGGTAAGTTTGAGTTAACATCTAGTACTTCATAAATTATATCAATATTATTAATTTGTGAATTAATTGTATTAATTTCATCACTTTCACAACTTTCTGACTCTTCTGTTTCTTTTTCAGAGTCAGATTCCTCCTCTTTGTCATTGTGGTTTTCTGTTTCCACAATTTCATTGATCTTTGCCTTTTTGAGGCAATTATTGGCTAAGTGTCCAATACCTCCACATTTATGGCATTTTCTTTGCTCATTATTGTTGGATGTATTGGGCTTGAAAGATTCTTTTGATTTATCTTTTTTGATAAATGGTTTATTTAGACTTTTAATGTCCAATTTCTTCCAAGTTCTGCCAATTTTTGTTCTTGTCACTATGTCTTCTAGTGCATTGATATATTCTTACGTGGAGCATGGTTGTATAAAGCTGCTCCTTAGGGCATGTTCTAGCTCTCCTCCACATTTTTTAAGTATCTTCATGTGCACCATTTTTTGTGATATTTCCAGGTACAATGCATTGAGTCTTTCAACTTGTTTTAAGAACCAAGTTAAGGGTTTATCTTTTTCTGGGTCAAAGAAATAATTTTCAAATGCATTTTCTATCTTGTACCTCAAGGCATCATTAGCCCACTTGGTGATTATTTCTTGTTTCCACCAAGACCAGGTATTTTTGCCATTTGTTTGCCTTATGCCATAATACCATCTTTTTGCAGATTTTTCAAACAATGAATGTAATATTTCAGTGATTAATTCATCTGGTATGGAATAATCTTCTTGTATCATGTCGATTGTTTTGATAAATGACATGTGGTCATATTCACCTTCTCCTGTGAATGTTGGCCATTCTTTTAATTGAGGTGCTTCCTTCATTAAGACTTGGTTATTTTCTGGGTGACTCAAGTCTGTTATGAATGGATTTGTTAATTCCTCTTTTGGTTTAACAGGCCTTCTTATGTGAGAAAATGGTGTTGATAACTTTGGCATATTTGAGTTAGCCTCATTAATTTTATCCATTTTTTCAGTAATAAGCCTTATTTCACTTTGAATGTCATCTGTCAGATGCATTCTTGCTTCATCACTCTTTTCCACATGGTCCAAAAGTAATTTTTGGTGTGATTAAGTATTTTCTTCAAATCTTTCTACAGAAATACTTAATTTGCTTAATTTTTCTGTAAGATTATCAATACTCAAGTCATAATTGATTGTCAAAGTTTTTTCTTTGATATCACTTATGTATTTGGACAGCTCTTCTTGTCCTTGTATTGATTTCTGAGTATTGTCAATTAGTACCTTTGGTTTATTATTTTCCATCATAAATTTTATGTTATCAATTTCTTTTTTATTTTGTACAACAAGTTTTGGTAAAGATGATAAGCTAGTCCAGCTCCATCTGATTGGATGGAGTATTGGGAGCCTCTTCTGGTAGTCATATTGTAAGAAAAATAAGAAATAAGAAGATTTTAGAACAGAAATTCTTCTTATGGCAATTTATAAATGAGGTACTCACCTTCAGAGTCCTGAATAGTGGGTCCTGGAGAGTCCAATTTCTTGGCTTTCTTTTCCTTAGTGATTATTGGTGTTGGAGGGCTCTGACAAGTTTCTTCCACCAATCTTTCAACATTGGTTTGGCTGTCCTCTGTTGGGTTGTCTTCAAACACTAAAAAAGACCAATAAATATAAGTCTTTTACAAAAAGTATTATTTTTGGTAATATATGGCAATTTTCCATGTAAAAATTGCTTTTATATCTTTTAAAAAGTGAGAATAATTAAAGAAATGAAATTAAAATGAATAAAATAACTTTTTTATTGGTTTTAATTTTTTTTATTATTTTTTATGTTTTTTGTTTTTATTTTTAAGGCATAAAATAAAAATGAATATGATTCTTTTATAAGATTAATTTATAATATAGGATTATTTTCAATTAAAAAAATATCTTTTTTAATCACTAGAGTCACTCAAAGAAAGTTTTTGCAAGTCTGAGGATGTGAAAAACCACGTGCAAGACAGTACAATTGCTTTCCAAACGCCTCAATAGCTTTTAAAGTCAATAAACATAAAATTATCATATAATATTATGATTATAATTATAATTTATTATTTGATAAACCCAATTAGAAATCTTTTAAAGGTCTTTTAGAGTAAATATCATGGCCAGGCCCCCAAATGTAAGGTTTGACTATGATGCAATAAGTAAAAATTACTAATATTTTACTTATTGCACTATGAATGTCCTTATAAATAAATTAAATAAGATAAAAAATAAATATAATAATAAAGAATTATTATAATTATGGTGTAAAATAATTATATTATTAAATAAATATATTAATATATTATAAAAAATAATATATATATAATAAATAGATTAATATAAAGTAACTGAGATATTTAAAAGCACTTTATTATTGTTACCAACAAATAATAAAGGCGTAAAAAATTGTTTTTTCTTAATAAAAAACAATTAATAACAATAATATTACCAGTATTAAAGTTATAAGTATTTATATCAATTATAGAATTATTAAAAGGAATAATAGAGAAAAACTATTATAATAAGGGAAATAACCTACTTTTAATGCTTAATATAATAATTTTGAATACATTTACGCCTAGAAATATAATTATAACTTATTTAAATTGTAGTTACAATACAAATTCAAGAGAAATTACAAATTTTCTTGATTTTATGAGGAATTGAGGTTTTTTAAGAGAAATTTAAACAAAACAATTGAAAAATTGTAATAATCGCGTCAAAGATGGAGATTACTATAAGATTATATTTGTTCTTTAATAATATAAAAGTTTTATATATAAGGAATAAAGAAATTACCTTTTTATTTAATGATTTGATGTTTTGTAAGCGTCTGAGGGGAAAACAGAGTAAAAAGAGCTCTATCTATAGTAAATACCTCCCTCCTAGAGTCCAACACGCTTCTAGTAGACGTGCACTGATCATATCTACTGCAATTTATCAATATTCTAAGGTTTGGTGATGATTACAGCATGATCAAACCATCTTATCTCATTATTACGCCATTATTTAGAGTTATCACTATAACTCCAAGTTTGATGACGTCAAAGCTTGGAAGAACCCCAAAATTCGTGAATTCTATTAGTGTTAATCATAAACTAACAGTATTCACCAATTTTATCACTCATATGACTGTTAAACTTAATTTAAGGTTACAGTGAGTGATCATAAATGATCAGATTAAGCTCAAACTTTGATCCTTAAGCAATTTTAAGCTTTACACACTAAAGCAATTCAGAGAGTGAATTCTAATAGCTTGGCATGACCTTATTATGCTTCCAAGAGCATTTTATTACATCATCAAAACTCTATTTTTGATTATTTTTCTTGTAACTCATCTTTTCTGTCGGAATTTAATATTTTAAACTTCAAACCATGATTTCAAGGGGTTATACCTTGAATATTCTAATAGAAAATACATCATTCTTTACGAATAAGCTATTACAATCCAACTGTCAATTTTTTTTAAGTTTGGACCACTTTCACAACAAAGTGGTCAACAGCTCTGTTGATTTTAATTAGTAATCTCTTACAGCTTTTAACCTTGTTTATAACTTGTGAAATAAACTTCATTTCTGTATTTCCACAGTAATTACATGATGACTTTCTTTTTGCTTCATCACTCTATCATGCATATTTCAAAAGATATTAGCTAAATTCCTTGAATATATGCGTTGACCAAAAAAGTTCATATATTCAGTATAATTCCTTAAGTATTGACTTTGGAGCTTAGCTTCTTACTTGTTTTATATGTGGATTTTTATGGAGAATCCAATGGTACCATTTATCCCACATGTTGTTTCATTTGTCTTTGAAATAAATAAGGATTTATGTTTTTTATAAGGTATTATTACTTATAACTCATTAAATATTGACTTTACAAATATGCCATAAAGATGGTATATGTGTATTTTCCCATGCGGAATCCAATGGTATAATTTATTTCACATGTTTATTCATTGGGGCTTAAGTTAAACCAAGTTTTATGCCAATTTATGGAATTTTTGTAGCTTTAAGGTAATTATTTCTAATGTATAATTATTTTAAGTATTTCTTGTGACCTTTTTGGGTATGTGGTCATATCTCAAAGGTTCACAGTTCTAGGGCGCTTTTTCCAACCACCAGAAAGGGGTGGTGGTGTCCATTTTTCTTTTGGGATTGGCTCATCATCACTGGGCTCCTTCTTGGGCCTATATTGTCAGCCATGAGAAGGTGGGTGGCCGGCTTTTCCTCCTTGTCCTTTCACAAAAGAGCGCGATCAGTGGGAGATGGAAAATCGCTCACAGGCCAGCCAACCTAGATACGAAGTTCAAACCACTCGCCTCTGGTGGCATGTTTCACAAGTCAGAGAATTCTAATTCTAAAATTCATAGTCCATGGTGGGTGTCAGTCAAACAAAGGGTGTTTAAGAACTTGAAGTTTTGAGCTACCTATGAGGAATTTTATATCATACCATAGTTGGAGAGAAGGGCTTGGATGCAAGTGAGATTTTATGATTTTTGACTGAAAAAAAATTGAATTTGTTTCAATTAAAGATGACCTGTAAAATATTTATGAGGATTAAATCATATTATAACATTTAGCTAGCTATAATGTAAAATCCCACTGGATTTTGTTACTTTGAAATTCCAATGCACAAACCTGTAGCATTTACATAATTTTTAGAGCAGCGCCTTGTTGCCAAAAATCAGCCATCACATGTCATAAACTCTCATTTCTCAGAAAATCTTAATTACCATTAAAGGAAATCACATCAGCCTGAAAAATACTTGCTCTTCATGTATACTGTAATTGAAGCTGTAATGTACACCTAAAGTATTTTCAGTATTGCTGTAGGCATTATAAAACACAGCCAGCCTGTTGTACAGGTATTTTGAGTATTCCTAACCTCCAACTCAGCAGAGCTGTAAAGTATGTTACTGTACCATACAATCATTCTTGAATATTCTAAGGCCAATGCGTAAGCAATTCAGAAGGACCATATTTCTGAGGTCATTAGAGCTTTTCAATTTCAAAATAGCACATTGTCATGCAATTTTTAAATTAAAGTACATAAACTTTCTAAATCAATGTGTCTAATCTGTACAGCTGTATAGTAAACTGTGCAATATATTTAAGTTCATATGACAAAATCAATGCTTATTTGTTTTCCCAAAAGTGTTTAAATGGTAATTAAATAATATTGGGCAATGAAAAATGATGAAATGCAAAGGATAAACACAAGAAAAGCATTTTTAATCACTT
This sequence comes from Austropuccinia psidii, assembly GCA_023105745.1. Taxonomy (NCBI): domain Eukaryota; kingdom Fungi; phylum Basidiomycota; class Pucciniomycetes; order Pucciniales; family Sphaerophragmiaceae; genus Austropuccinia; species Austropuccinia psidii. The sequence continues at coordinate 10,900,909 of JALGQZ010000002.1, read as the reverse complement.
TTAATCCAACAGGCCCCTGCTTCTGACTTTACTCACACCAATACTTTAATGAATACAGATGTCTGTATTGTAATCCTCAGGGATGGTGTTTTGGTACATTTTTGGCCCATAATAATTATTTAGCTTAGCCCCTTCAGTAATTGTTTGATACTAGAACACTGAATTCAAGTGTATGGTTCATACAATTATTAGAGTTATCAAACACATTTTTTATATGTATTTAGGTGCTCATTTCCCTGTGTTTGAAAATGTAAGTACCAACAGATGTGGTCCCAATTAGTCCTCCTTGATGCAGCTTATTGCTGAATTGCTATTTACGCTTGTTTAGCTGTAATAAATGGTGTACTCACCTTTTTAATATGTACAGTAAGGTTCTTCACAGTAAATTAACACTTAAAAACTATGCTTCTAACCTTTGTTCCATGAAATGGTATCAATCCCATGAAAATAAACAATATACAAAGAAGGGCTGGATCACAGGTAATATATCAGTTTTTGAAATCCAATTTTCAGTAGGCTTTTAATTATTTTTTACTGACATTAAGACATAGTTTTTCTTGAATGAATAATTCTGGGACTGGAATAATTTGTATTCAGTATTTTAATACCCTCATTGTTGTCAACAGATAATGATTTAAATAATTTCTGAAACCATAAAAATGAACCAAATATGGTGAAAATCTCAAGTGCCACCATCTTTATGATGGTCATTGACATTGCAGATCTAATGAGTCCAAATTTATTAAATATTGATTGAGTACAAGTATACACCCACTTAAATTATATTCAGTTTGTATTGCAAAATGTCAAAAACAAAGTGGTAAAGAAAAATGGGACTATCTGATGAGCCTGCCTTGCCAGAAAGTAGTTATTGCTTGTTTCTTTGTAAAATTACTCTGGAATTCATCAAAGTAGGATGGACGAAGAATATCCCTGAGAAGGGATTCTATTAAATATTTTTCCTGTCAGAATCATGCATGGGACTGTTGATATTACTGAATTTCTTTTGTCCAAAGAATTTTTCTTGCTTATACCATATTGACAGTCTTAAAAATAAATGAAAAATTTCTCAATTAATTATATGTGGTAATTCCCCATTTGACATCACATAAAATCATATAAAGAACAAGCCACTTAATGATCATTTTAAATTATCTATTTAAATCCAAACTTCCAGTAAAGTTCTCTTCCTCTTACACATCCCCAAAAATATATCAAGATATAAGAATACACAGTTTTTAAGTCTACCAATCAACTATCTCTCCTCTCTAAACCAACAAAACAACACCCATTTCAATTTGTAATATGAGTCCAAAGTACTCTTCCATGTGGATTTGTACCTGTTCTTCTTGTTCTAGTAAAACCCATTTTTCTCCATATGAAGAACAAAGTGGTGTTACATTTGCACCATACCAATATGCTCAACACATACAAAAGAAATGGTCATTCCTCAATTCCCAACTATCTACAGCTCCGCAGGCCAATCAGTCTATCCCAGTGCAATCCACAAGTACAGTTATCAATTTTGATGATTTACTTACCCAAGAAATTCCCAATGTCCCTTATGAACCACCTTCAAATGTCAACCACTTTGATACAAGTCCCTGGAACCCATACCAATTGAATCAACAGGCTTCACCTCAAAGCCTTGCAAGGTCCATCTCAGCCATGTTGTCTGTCAATTGTAAAATATCCCACAAAGCTTCCCGCATTCTCAATCCTGATTTCAACCTTCTGATGAAGAATAGTATAGGCCACTGTGGTGAAACCTTTGATTCAAAACTCAATATACCCAGTGAAGCTAAAAATATTTTTACCCAGTTTGGGTTGGACCCCACCCTTGAAGTTTATGTTTCCTGTCCTCACTGTTTTTTTCTCAATGGCCTTTCCCACACTGTTATGGATCCAAGTTTACAATGTAAAAGGCATCAACAACCATATAATAATCATCCACCATGTAATGTACCTTTGGGACACATGATTGATTTATAAAAAAATCCTGACCTGAATCACCCAAATATTTTCCAAAAGCTCATTCCAAAAAAGCATTTCATCTATCAACAATTCAAAACTTGGCTTTCTAAGTTCCTTCAAAGACCGGGTATGGTTGAGAAATTAAATCAACATCAACACATCTATAGGGATGAAGAAAGGATTCTGAATTATATTTGGGATGGTCTGATATGGAGAATATTTACAGGTACCAGGCAGCCAAACAACCCACTGTTCATGTCACTGGTTTTCAATCTATATTGATTGATTCAATGCACATGGAAAATCAAGAATTCTTGCAAGCATTGGTCTAATCTTGTTTGTTTGTCTTAATCTTTCTCCAAACAAAAGACTAAGCCATAAAATTTATATATTTCTACCATAATCCCTGGACCAAAGGAGCCTACTTCATACCAGCTGAATTATCCTCTGATTCCTTTAATTTCTGAGCTGAAAGAGCTTTGGGAAAGGGTTCAATTCTTTCCAACCTCATCAGGACCTTCAGGATCCTTTATCAGAGTGGCTATCCTAACAGCTATTGCTGATATAGTTGCCATGAGGAAATTCACTGGATTTATCTCCCATTCTGGAAATCAATTTTGCAATTTTTTCTCAATTCATAAAAGTCAAATAGAAGAGGCTTTGTCAACATTTTCAAAGAAATGTAACTACAATCATCACAAATAAACCATTAAGAAATGGCTTGGAGGCTTGCCTACAGAACATCAGAAGACGTTCACTGAATATGGAGCTCAATATTCTATCCTGTAGGAACTCCCATATTGGGATGGTACCAGAATGGTTAATCTTGATATAATGCATAATCGCATACTAGGAGCATTAAAAGATCATGAAGCTTACAAACTTTGCATTCCTGAGTCATCCATCCAAGAAAAATCTACTGTAGAAATTGAACCCTCTGACTCTGATTCAGACACCTCAAGTGCCTCTAACCCAGAGATCTCAGAGAGAGGTAAGGTCCCTTCAAAGAGATGTTCAACAAGAAGCTACAAATGTCTTTCCATCCTCATCAAAGCCACCTGGTGGCTCACCAATTCATTACCCTCAATTACAACAAACTTCAGAAGATCCTTTGGAAAACCTTTCCTCATTTGATCCTGATTATGTTCCTACATCAGAATTTGATGTTAATACACTAGGTAACCATCAAATAAGAGGAGAAAATTTGGAATTCCTACAAAGGATCATCCAAAATACTATAATACCCACATCATGGACCCATGTTCCAAGGAAAATGGGAAACCGATCTCATGGAAGTCTCAAAGCTTCTGACTGGGCTTTACTATACAAATCCTACATTACTTTCCTCTTTTTGAGTAAACAAATGTCTACTAGCTCTCAGCAACATCCATACCAAAACACAAACCAAACAGAAAAATCTATATTCATTGCCAATGCGCTCTTAAAAAACACATTCCATTTGATTAGTGCAATCAAAATTGCAACCAGATGGAAAATTTCCACAGCTGAAATCAATGCATTCTCAGACCATTGGAAGAAATTCCTCATTTCTAATCAAACGCTTTTTCCAAAACAGAAAAGTAAACCCAATAATTATTATTCAGAGAATATTCCAGAACTCCGTTCTTGATGGGGTCCAGCACAAGCTTCAGCAACTTTATCCCTTTTTTTTTCCGTACAAAAAAAAAAATTGGAATTTGGCTAAAAATCCTCACTTGGACTTTTTTTTCTAAGATGACATTGATCAAACCTTACATTTGCATTTCTGTTGGAGCACCAACTTTTCTACTCTTATTAAATCACCCTGGGTGCAAAAAGAAGTATAAAATATATTCAACTCCATCAATAAAGAAGTTCCAAAATTGAAAATTAAGAGAAAACCCATCCTTCTACCAGATGACGTCTATTCACTTCTGATTGATTATCTGAAAAGATTACATGAATAAAGGAATTCTGTATTTTGGAATAGTATCCATCAGACATCACAAGATATTAGCACCAGGAAGTCAATTGCTATCTCACCATGGCATATTCCCTTAGACAGTATCAATATTGACATTGAAGTATTCTCTCCTGAAAAAAAGAATCTTTCAAACAGCATTTTTTTGTTTTGAAAGGAATGGGTCAAATTTCTTTGGAATAATCAAAGGAATATTCTAGCTTTCTGGTCCTTATGATCAATTTACAAGAAAATTCCTTCAAATAATGCCATTTGAGGTTGATTCCACATTTTTGAATGACTGGAAATATCTTGGAATATTTGAAGCAAATGGGCTTGAATATTCACAGTTTATTATCTCTGAGAAGGCAATAGAAGCACATTGTGGCTTATATGATGATACTCCAAACTCCTGTGGACTCCTTGTAATGCTGAAGCCTATGTCATATAGAGATTGATTTATTTTCTAGATGGTTTTTTTAAAATTTAGGAAATATTACCTTCTGAGAATGTCTTGTTCCCATTTAAAAATTATCATTAGTTGTTATTACACAAGTCTAACATGCATCATTAGTGAACATTCCTTAAATTTCACCAGAATTAACTCTGAATGTTCCTTAAACTGCAAAATAATTGTTATCAAATGCTCCTTAATTTGAAAAATTATGGTTATTCAAGGAGGCTTGAATCACAAAAGTGCTATTTAATTTTCTTTAAAATTATTTGAAATTCATTATTCAAGTTTTCAAAATTCCCAAAGTATTATCATTTATTGTTCCTTAAAATCAATGCAGAATTTTGTTAAACCTGATATGAATCCCTAAGTAATTATTACTATTAAAGATTCATTAAGTTTCCAAATCATTATTAATTAATATTTCAAAGGAGAAAATATTCAAAGATCATGTTTTTAAAGAGAAAAATTCCAGAATCCAATTGAATTTGAGGAGAGAAAACTTCCAAGACCAATGGATTTTGAGAAGAAAAATCTTGCAAATAAAATGGAGTTCAAAGGAAAGAAAAGGCAGATGGATTTGATAATTTTTTCAATGAGCTCTTCAAGGCCTCTGTCTTAGGTGGAGTAAAATTCAACTTTAGTTAATAATTAGCTCTTTTTATATTTGAAAGAATCCTCATTCCTGAAGATTATGTGATAAAATATATGTTGAGATTTATTAAACAGGTTCAAATGTGTAAAGTTAGGGATGTATGATTCCACATTAGTCAATTTGTTGTTGTGAAATTTGACCTCTGGTATGAAAAATTGGGTTCTGCTTGGGCAATTTCCACTTAATTTGGTTTCAATTTTTTTTTTTGAATTTATATTTTTTAATTAAGCTTGTTTCTAATTCAACTAGAATTTTTAGAAGAAAAATCATTTTTGCCTAACACTCAATTTTTTTAAAACGTATTCTTTTTCATTTCCCCCTCATCAAAAATTGATTATTAAGTTTACTTCACAGGCAAACTAATCCATACAATGTTTTTTCCACACAATCCTCCACCTTCAGTCAAGATCCTTAGTAATTTATTTTTCTTTCCACTTCTTATAATTCAATCTTAACTAATACTTTTCTATGATATCACACTCTAGGGTTTTATTTTTCAATTTTTTTTGTGGAATCAATCAGGTGAGAACTCTTTTGAACTTTCCTTGTTAATATTCCTATTTGTACTACCCTTCTCACCAAACACCTCCTACAATCATCTATATCACCACCAACCACCTTGGAAGAATTCCAAATTGCTTTGGCATTTCTTCCCAAGCCTATTCTACACTTTTTTATGCTCTTTAATTTAATTTTTATAATTTTTTGGAATATTAATAATTAAAATAACTTTAAAAAAACAATATCTATTCATCTTAAGTTCTTTTTCCCTAAACTCATTGGTACTAGCATAAAACCAAGTCTCAATAAATTCTGAATTTTTATTTATTTATTTATTTAATTTCAATATTTTTAATTTTTCTTTCAAATATTAATAATTGGAATAATCAAAAAAAAAATCAATTTTTTTTTTCAAAAGATCATGCTTACTACCCCAAAATCAATTGGCAATGACTTCTGAGGATATTTTGGGCTTTTTTTCAATGCTATTGAAAAAAAAATTATTATCTTTTTTGTTTTAATTCTTTTTCAAACAACATTGCTACTAGCCCAAAATCAATTCAGAATCACTTCCAAACCCATTTTTGGCTTTTTATTTATTTAATCTTGATATTTTAATTTTTTTTTCAAAATATTAATAATTAAAAAAACTTAGAGAATATAATTACTCAGCCTCTAAATTCATTTGGATTCAATTCCCAATCAATTTAAGTTTTTTTTATTTTACTAATATTTTTTAGTATCAATCCTAGTAGCAAAGAATCAATTTTTAATCACTTCTAAATCCATTCTGTGTTTCTCCCTAATTATTCAATTTCAATATTTCTCCCCTCATACTGCTTCTAATGCTAACCAATTTTTGTTAATTTTGCATTTCTTTTTTTCATTTTACTCTAGGGGTGGAATTAATAAAAGCTGAAAAATTATTGCTTCATTTCCTTTCTAATCCTCCAAAAACAAAAGAAATTCTATTTGAAGACCCACCCTCCTTCACTAATGAGTAACAATTCAAATCAGCACCAATCCTCCCCTTCCCTTAATGATCCTTTGAGCTTGACTCATGATGGCATGGTCACGCCCAAACCAATGTTAGTCCATCATGGGTTATTTCAAATTGATTCAAATCCAAGAACTTCTTTCAATAAACCCACATATACCTCAGCTACAAGGGAACAAAGAAGATTGATTAAAAATTCAAGACAAGAATTACAAAAATAAGATAAAAAGCACAAGAAGATTATTAATGTCTAAGTATTGTCAATAAGAGCCAACAAAGATAATCAAACCTGGCTTAAGCTTCCTACCATTAATCCTCACAACAATCATTACATATTAATTAATGATACAGTTCCATCTGAATGACCAGTAATAATTTATCAAGTCCATTGCTTCAATCATCCCACATTGATTTGTCAAAACCTCAAAGATCTGATAATTTCTTTGAATAATTTGGCCCACATCAGACAAAACATCACAATAAACAAGAATATTTTGGCTGATGTCATGAGATGTATTGGTTTCAGACAGGGTTCAGATAAAGGGAAATCTTCTGGGGTGTATGCAAAGAAACCTGGATTAACCATCAAAGAAATTGAAGATGATAATATAAGTTTTATTAAATTTCATTTCAATTCCTCAAGGACTCTTATTCAATATGTATAGGTTTCATAGGTATTAATATTGATTGTGCCTTGAAATTTGCCAAAAATGTTGTTCAATATGATGAAAATCCCTCAATTATTATTACTATTGAATATTTCCTAAATTCTGAAAGAATTATCAATTAATGTTACCACATTTTTGAAAGCATAATTTTATAATCTGCTTTAAATTCCACAACCCACATTCACTCTACCTAAAATTCCTCAAGTACTATTATTCAATATTCATAAATTCCCCAGGTATTACTATTGATTTTTTTATTGAATTGCACATAAAATAATGTACAATTTCATACAAATCCATCAATTATCATTACCATTGAATGTTACCTAAGTTTCCCAAGAATTATTAATTAATTTATTTTAGATTCTAAAAGAATTATTCTTCAATATGCTCTAAATTCTGCATGTCTTATTCACTCTACCTGGAATTCCTTAAGAAATATTATTCAATATTTATTAACTTCCTTGGTATTGCCATGGATTTTGCCTTGAATTCTGCCAACAATATTGTTCAATATGATGAAAATCCCTCAAGTATTAGTACTATTGGACATTCCACAAATTCTAAAAAAATTATCAATAAATGTTCCCACAGTTCTGCAAGCATGATTTTTGGATCCACTTTGCATTCTAAAACCTACATTCACTCTACCTAAATTATCTCAACAACTATTACTCAGTTTTTATAAATTCCCTAGGTATGAATGCTGATTTTTTATTTAATTACAAATAAAATAACTTTCAATTTGATACAAATCCCTAAGCTATTATTCCTATTGAATATTCCCCAAGTTTCCACAGAATTATTAATTAATGTGCCTGAGATTCTGAAAGCATGATTCTTCAATATGCTTCAAATTCCACATGTGTTATTCACTATACCTAAAATTCCTGAAGAACTATTATTCAATGGTCAATATTCCTGAATAAATATTATTCAATCTTTTTATACTGCCTACGTCTTAGTATTCATTTTGCTTTAAATTCTGAAAGAACATTGATTAAATCAATATAGATCCTTCAATTATTATTACTATTGAATTAGCCTCAAATTCCCCAAAACTGTTTTTGAATGTGCCCGAAACTCCACAAGCATGATTATTCTATGTGTTTTGCATTCTGCACTGGCTAATTCATGTGCCTCAACATTCCCCAAAATCTGTGATCAATATTTCTAAATTGCCTAAGTATTATCATGAATTTTCCCTCACATTCTAAAAGAAATGGTGACCAATTTTTTATAAATCCCTCAATCAACATTATTATCTAATATTCCTTAAGCTCCCCCTGTATTATTCATGAATTTAAAGATACCCCCACATGTGTAAGGTGTGGATATGAAAATTTGATAAAATATCAAGTACTTTTCCTGTCCTCAAAATTTGTATAAGGTAAAATTATTTAAAAATAGTAAAAAATAGTATTTATAAAGAGAAAACATTCCAATCTTATTGTTTTTAACTTTGTAAGTATAAAACAATAATGTAATAAAGATTTATTGTTTTACCAACAATAAAGATTTATCCAAAAATACTCTACAAGAGATATTGAAGGATACAAAAGAAATTTCTTCAAGAGCAATTTCAATTGGAATTAATTTACCAAAGAAATGCAAGAAATTAATTAAAGAAAAAAGGCTTTAAAAAGATATTTAAAGAGAAAACACACCCAAAACTGACCAGAGTGCATTTGGAAACAAAATGACAAAGTTTACAATGATGAAAGATGCTTTACTTCACTTTTGGGGTGGTTCAGGGGTAAAATTGATTATAAGAGTTACAAACAATGATTATAATGATTTTTTCACGTGGTTAAAAGGTTCAAAATTTTTCAAAAAGGGTGGTTGTAATCTTTTATTGATTGGTTTAACAGTGTTCAAACAAATTATAAAAGGAAAAGATTCTAATGTGAAGAGAAAAGTGGGGCAAAGAAGGCATTCTTTTATAGCCATCAATTTTCTTACTTCAAAAGTAAATTTTACTCTTCCCAGTCGTGTAAAACACTCTGACAACAAAAAAGCCAATTTTGGCATCATTGAACCCTGATTTAGACCAAAAAAGGGCTGGTTTTAGCCATTTTTTGCTATTTTTAGCCATTTTAGACCCTCAAATCAGCTATTACTATAGTAATACCTGGTCTAGAGCCTTCAAAGCACCTCAGAATGTGTTTAAGAGGCGTAGAAACCAGTTAAAACTGTTTTTACTAACATTTTTTTAACTTAAGGGTAGCTTTACCCTCTTGGAAGCAGTTAAAACTACCCTGGTTGGTATCAAAACCTCATCATCAATTGAGTCACAGACCCTGTGACTCAATTCCAGGCCAAAAGTAATGAACCTTTGCATGGATTTTGACATCCCATGCCAGTCAGAAACAATTTTGGGGGCTAGCTCCCCCTTAGAGCTAGAGTGTCTTTTCCCCTCCAGAATTAATTTTTCCAATTTATTTTTTCTTTAATTCCTCATCATGTAATACAATTATAATTTACATATGTAATTAAATTGAGTTTTGAATTACACATCTGTAATAATTGATACCTCATATGTAAATTAAAGCTCACTCATGTAATACACGCGCACATTTTGACATTTCAATTGAAAATACTTCAATCCCTCATAACTTCTAAACTAAACACAACACCTCAGTTTTAACACAAACATTTATGGTTAACACAACATTTGGTGTGAATTAAATTAAGGTTTTGAGGATTTTCATTCTTTTGTACAAAAAATAGTAAAAACTTAATTTAAGCTTATTTAGAGTTGAGTTACAAAAATTTCATCCCGAAGTGACCCCACTTTATTTTTATGAGGAATCAAATGGTGTGATAATTTCTTTATGTTTATTTATTGGATAAAAATTTATAATATATTTTATATAGCTTTTTACCAAAAATGTTTTAATCTCATAATTTTTATTAAACATTCATTTTTACTTAATTTTTAATAGTAAAAATGTATTTTCATAATTTCAAATTTTATTGTAATTTTATTTTTAAATTATAATTAAATCTTGAAATTTAGATATAAATTTGTATTTATATTTCAATTTTTCATTTTTATAATATAAATAAATTTATTTTATTTATATTTATATCTTAATTTATCATTTGTGGTCTTTTGGGTATATGAAAATACCTCTAAGGCTCACAACATGGAGGATTATTGGATCTGCTTTAAATTCTGCAATGGCTATTTACTTTTCCTCAAAATTCCCATTAATTTTCCATCAAGCTCCACAAACAATACTTATCAACCTTTTTATCAATCCTGCAATTAACCTTTTTGTTTAATATTTCTTAAACTCCCCCTGCATCATTGCTGAATTTTCAGAAAATCAGTCAGATTCCAAAGTACCTGAAGAATTATTGAGTTTTTTGTGGATTTGGTCTGAAATTAACTTATATCAACAAGATGAAGTTCTTTTTCAATGAATTTCAATGTCAGATCTATTATTTTCACAGTCATGGAGACTTATTTTGATTTCCCCACAATGTGTCGTTCATCTTAGTGAATGGGGGTCAAGTATAGTAAGTATTTGAAAGATCTTATCTTCCCTCAATAAATGCAATTGGTGACAGATTGGAATAATACTTACCTAAGAGAAACTCTGATGAATGACTCCCTCAAGAAAAGTGAGCAAGATTCTCTTAATTTCTGCTTGAAACTTTGGTGGCTTTCTGGCACTTGATGGCAGCACAACTCCAAGTCAAGCACTGGTACTTGAAGCCTGATCTTCCCTGGTGTGGTAGCCCCCATGGATTGTAAGACTGAGGGGCTGAAGCCTTCCTCCAAAATTGGTGATTGGCTTGGGGACTTGATTTTAAATGGCATATTGGAGTCCTCAAGCCTTAACCATTGAATTTCTGAGGAAAAATGGTGCATAATGGTATATAATACCTTATATGCACCACTGAGGGTTCCTAAAGGCTTGGGGCTGTTGGCCTGGACCAAGGGTTTCCCTGATCCTGAGGGGAAACCCCTTTTTGAAGGTGGCTGGTGTCCTCTGGTGATTTCCAGAGGCCATGGCTTGACTCTTGAGGGCTATGGCCATTTTGGGTGCCTTGGGCCTTTGGCCAATTTAGGTCCATTTGAGATTTTAGACCAAAATGGGCTCAGGTGGGACCACTTGTGGTTTTGGGGGCTTCTGGACCTACCCCTGGCCCCTTTTGGCCTCATTGGAATTGTGCTAAAAGGGGCCTCAACTGTCCCACAGCCTGCAGGCTGTAGAGGCCACAAGGGGCCCAAATGGCCCAAATCTGGCTTTTAGGCCATAAACCCCTTATAAAAGGGGGTGGGCCAGAGGCCCCTGGAGGACTGAATAACCCCCAGGCCCAAATTTAGAGGTATTGGTCGGTGGGCTGATGATGTTGGAAATTGGCCAAAAGGGCCAATGAGGCAGGATATGGCCTGAGGGCTATGAGTGACTATGTGCAGTGGATATGCCCAAAGGGCCATGTATTGGTGGGGGCTTGACTTGCCATAAACACCAATTGGGAGGGCAGTTTCCCATGGTTGTGATTTTTACTCATTTTATGCCATATTTCCTCTTAATATAGGAAATATTCCCAAATGGCCATATCAAGTCATTTGGCGCTTGATTGCAAGATTTGTGAATTTTTGCACACTTTGTGCAAATACAGTTTTAAAGCCATTTAGGCTTGTTTTGGCCAAAACACCTTTGCAAGTCCTGAAGCCACCCAAACTCCATTTTCCCTTATTATCCTCCTGGCCTTCATTCAAAAGACCTTTGGCAACTTTTCTTCTTCAACAACCAAAATTATCATAAATGGTGTTATACACCATTATGCACCTTTTTTTCACCAGTAGTTCAATGGTGACAATACCAGCAGGTTTTTTTAAAATCCCATCATGTCATCAAGGCATCAAATAATCCAGAGGCTCCATCAAGGCTCAAGTAAAAATGTTACTCTCTGTAAGGTGTAGATATGAAACTTTGATAGATTATCAAGTATGTTTCCTGTCCTCAAAATTTGTATAAGGTAAAACTATTTAAAAATAGTAAGAAATAGTATTTTTAAAGAGAAAACATGCCACTTTTATTGCTTTTAAATTTTTAAGTAGAAAAAAATAATATAATAAAAATTTATTGTTTTACCAACAATAAAGATTTATCCTAAGAATAGTCTACAAGAGATATTTAAGGCTACAAAAGAAATTTCTTCAAGAGCAATTTCAATCCGAATTGATTGAGCAAAGAACTGCAAGAAATTAATTAAAGAACAAATTCTTTTAAGAGATATTCAAAGAGAAAACACGCCCAAAAGTGACCAGAGTGAATTTGGAAACAAATTGACAAAGTTTACAGTGATGAAATATGCTTTAATTCACTTTTGGGGTGGTTCAGGGGTAAAATTGATTATAAGAGTTAGAAAAAATGATTATAATGTTTTTTTCAAGTGGTTAAAATGTTTAAAATGATGTTAAAATTGTGGTTGGAATATTTCATTGATTGGTTTAACAGTGTTTAAACTAATTATAAAAGGAAAAGATTTAAACATGAAGAGAAAATTGGGGCAAAGAAGACATTCTTTTTTAGCCATCAATTTTCTTACTCCAAACGTGAAATTTACTCTTGTCAGTCGTGGAAACACCCTGAAAACATAAAAGCCAATTATGGCATCATTGAACCCTGGTTTACACCAAAAAAGAGCTGGTTTTAGCCATTTTAGACCCTTAAATCAGCCATTACTACAGTAATACCTGGCCTAGAGCCTCCAAGACATGTCAGAATGAGTGTAAGAGACGTAGAAACCAGTTAAAACTGTTTTTACTAAGATGTTTTATCTTAAGGGTAGTTTTACCCCCTTGGCAACAGTTAAAACTACCCTGGTTGGTATCAAAACCTCATCATCAATTGAGTCACAGACCCTGTGACTCAATTCCAGGCCAAAAGTGATGAACGTTTGCATGTATTTTGACACCTCATGCCAGTTAGCAAGGATTTTGGGGGTCTGGCTCCCCCTTAGAGCTAAAGTTCCTTTTTTCCCCCAAATTTAATCTTTCCAATTTTTTTTTTAATTCCTCATCATGTATTATACTTACAATTTACCTATGTAATTCAATTGAGTTTTACAGTACACTACTGTAATAATTGACAACTCATATGTAAATCAAAGTTTGCTTATGTAATACATGCGCACATTTTGACAATTCAATTGAATTCAATTGAAAATACTTCAATTCCTCATAACTTCTAAAATATACACAATACCACAATTTTAACCCAAAAATCGATGATTAACACTATGCGTGATGTGAATTAAATTGAGGTTTTGAGGACTTTCAACTTTTATACATAAAATACAAAAAACATAATTTAAGCTTATTTAGAGTTGAGCTACAAATCCTTTGCTCAGAGGTGACCCCACCTAATTTTTTATAAGGAATCCAATGGTGAAATGAATTTTATATGTTTATTTGTTAGATAAAAAGTTATGATAAAATTTATTTAACTTTTTTCTAAAATTATTTTATTTTGGTTAATTTTGTTAAAAATTCATTTTTCCTTAATTCTTTCAAGTAAAAATGTGTTTTTACAATTTTCAAATTCAATGTATTTTTCTTTTTAAATTATAATTAAATTTTTGATTATGTATATAAAATCATATTTATATTTTAATTTTTTATTTTAATAATATAAAGAAATTTATTTTATTTATGTTTGTATATTAATTTTTTTCTTGTGGTCTTTTGGGTATATGAAAATACCTCCAAAGCTCACACTCTCACATAGGAATGATGCCATCAAGCAGTCTTTGGTTATTTTCATTTATTTAGTATTCATCCAAGGCAATACTGGTAGTTCATTCACAAGGGATATTCAAGAAGTAATTCCAAAACCATTGTCAAGTGTCAATGCTCCATCAATCCACCCTGGTAACCACATTCATTTCCATACAGTCTTGTTCCATAAAGACCTGTATTTCAATCATACACCCTGGGAAGATCATTCAACTCAGTTCATTCCCTAATTTGGCAAGGTATACACTTCATCAAGCAATCAATACAGCTTCAAGGATTCTAATGAGAAACACAAGGAAATGACAAGAGCTTGCTTGCTGGTCAGTTCCAAAAATCTGTCACCTCCAATTGACAAGAGGTCTGGGTTGCTGTCACATGGGCTCTCGGACAGAAATAAAAGAGTGGCCTGGCACTCAGCAATCAGGGAACTCACTTGGAAGACTCCAAAGAATAAAGAAAAATAAAAATAAAAGAATATATTCCTCTAAGAAATATGCAGGTACAAAGATGAGATGCAATGAGAGGAAAAAGAAGCCAAATGGCCAAAGAGACAACCAAGTAAGTCCTTAATCGCTGTTTCAACCTTCCAAAATGAACAATGGAATTAGTAAGGATATGACCACCAAATATCCATTGACAGGCAAAGAAAGAAAAAAAGAAAAGGTGCAAAATGACTGACTTGATAATATCAGTATTCACTTAACAAAAATGATAAGATAAATAAAGATAAAATAAAATCAAAATATATTAATTAACTGGGGAAAAACCCCCCAGGGTGGAAAGGGTAGCCGGTATATGTGAAAAGTTGGGAGCTTGTGTTTTTCAGGCTGAAAACTGATCTGTATTGATCCTTGAGGCTGTATTGATTGTTTTGGGAATTGATACAGCTGGCTGATATTGAAATTGAATTGGGTTGAATGAATTTCCCATGCTTGAAAATTAAATACAGTTCTTGATGCATCCAGACTGTATTGAAATGAATATGGTTGCCAAGATGGATTGAGTGGAGCTTTGAAACTTGACAATGGAATGAATGAATGAACTACCTCTTGAATCCCTTGAGAATGGTTGAACAGAATTGCCTTGGAGGAATACTGTGAATGGAATTATCCAATGACGTCTTGATGGCATGATTGGTCTTTGACGCTGAAACACTTGCTCTTGAGCCTTGATGACGTGATGATATGTTGGAATGTTGAAATGACCATTTGATATTGCCACCATTGAATTGCTGTTGAAAAATGATGCACAATTATATATAACATCATTTATGGCATATTGGTTCATTGGAAAGAAGATTACGTCCAAAGGTCTTGAGATGGAAAGACAGAGGGGAAAAGATGGATGTGATGGCTTCAGAGCTTGGAAAAGTGTTTCTGGGTCCTTTTGGGTTCTGAGCCAAAAACTGGCCCAAAGGGCAGGAAAGTGTCTTTTGGACTCTTTGCGTCAAAGTGCGCAAAATGCACAAAAATGCGCAAAGTGCACAAAAAGTGCACAAATGTGCATTAGGAGCCCAAATGGCCAAAAAAGGCCATTTGGGCCATTTCTTCTGGTTTTGAGAGAAATGACCAGAAATACCCAATTGGGCATAAATTGTTGCTATGGCTTCTGGATTGAGGTGAAGGGCCATGAAGGCCCCAAAAGACAAATGGCCATAATGGTCCATAAGATGATTACGTGGCCATATTGGCCACTGGTGATGGATATGGCCATTTGGCCATAAAAGGACTGTGGCTTCATATGCCATACGGAGATCCAAGGATTGAATTGCCATGGTTGTGACAGTACCCCCCACCTTGGAATGGTGAGCTCCTGAGCACCAATACAAGGTGAAGCCTGTTGAGGCTATTAGAAAGGGTTGAGAGTGGGATAGAGGAAAGTTATTTTAAGAGAAAAATAAAATAATAACTGATATTAAAAATTTGTCATATGACGCAAGACTTGCTTGATCTTCTTTTGAGACTGGCTTCATGATTGATGATGTTGTAATGAATGAATATTCTTTGAGATAAATTTATGATATGATAAAATGAAAATGAAAATAAAAGAAAGAGAAAAGAGAAAAGAAAAATGAATTGAAGCTTGAGGAGGTTCCAATCTTCATCACGGAGGTTGATAACCGATTTTGAAATTGGCCAAGGACCTGGAAAGAGGAATTTGATGCCAGGTGCTCACAAAGTGGCCAAGGTGATGTTTTGACAAGATTTTAGACCCCTCAGGGAAGTGCACACCAGGAGAGGAACTTGCTTTTGGTAGTTACCACTCCCGCCAGTGCCATAAAAATAAAAACAAAAATGTTGAAGGAATGAATTTGAATTGTGCAGTCTTGGAAATGAATTGAAAAGTGAATGGCCCATTGTCCCAAGTGAAAATGGCCATAAGATTGGAAATGAAGTTGAAAGCCATTCCAAAGATCTGTGTCCAAAATTGCAAAGTGCTCACAGAGTGGCCAAGGTGATGCTTACAACAAAAAGAAGAGTAGAATACCCCTAAAGGTGCATACCAGGAGTGGGACTTACTTTTGGTAATTCCTCTCCCCACCAAGCACCATAATAAATCAAGCTTTTGAAGAATTAGGCCCAGGCTTGTCAGGATATAATGAATGAAAATCTTTGACAAGTTCAGGAAAATTCTCGAGGATTTTGGTTGGTTCCCAAGGGTATCTTTCTGGGTCTTAACTGAAACCTTTCCATTCCACCAGATACCATAATTTTCGTCTATTAAGCTTTGAGTCCAGTATTTGAGAGACTTCCCATTCCTCTTCTTCTTCAATTATGATTGGAGAAGGAGGCTCTTGATGCCTATTTGGGATTGTTGATGTCTTGACTGGTTCTAAGAGTGAAATATGGAAGACTGGGTGGATGGACTTCCATTGAGATGGGAGCTTGAGGTGATAGGCATGAGTGCTGACTTTCTTCAAGATTGGAAAAGGACCCAACCATCTTTCAGACAGTTTTTTGGTGGGTCTTGTTGATTTGATGTTCTTGGAGGAAAGCCATACCATGTCACCAGGATTGAAAATGGGTGTACTTGCTCTACTTTTATCTGCATACCTCTTAAACCTGTTTATGGCAACTTCAAGTTCTCTCTTGACATCTTGCTGTACTGATTGGATTTTTGTTGATTCCTTTCCAGCATGAGTATTTTGAGTGATGTGAACTGAGTCAAATTGTGGATCTCTTCCATAAAGAGTGAAAAATGGTGCTTGTTTTGTTGAAGAGTGGTCAGAGTTATTGTAGGAAAATTCAGCCAGAGGGAGCCAGGTTTTCCAATCATCTTGATAATAACTGACATACATCCAAAGGTACTGTTCTAGTATCTGATTTACCCTCTCTGTCTGTCCATCAGTTTCTGGATGGTAAGCAGTTGATAGATCTCTTGAAATCTTGAGCTGCTGACAAAGATTGGTCCAAAAAGAAGAAACAAAAAGAGAGCCTCTATCACTAACAATTCTTGAAGGAAGGCCGTGCTTTGAGAAAATATTATTGATGAATAAATGGGCCAAATCTAATGAGATTATTGAAGAAATTGTTGGAATAAAAACTGCCATTTTTGAGAATCTGTCCACTATGACAAGGATTGAGTCAAAAGAATTGGACAGTGTCAATTGAGTGATGAAATCCATTGAAAGACAAATCCAAGGACCATTTGGAATTGGAAGAGGTTTGAGGAGTCCAAACTTCTTGTGATGAATATTTCTGTTTGTTGAACACTGTTGACAGGATGAGACATAATCCTTGATGAACTTAGTCATGCCAGACCAGTGGCAATCCTGCTTGACAAGTTTGAGAGTCTTCTCTTGGCCAGGGTGTCCAGCTAGAGGAGAGTCATGCCTTTTTTGAAGTATGCTGAGTTGAATTGTGGGGTCATTTGGGACCACCACCCAATCTTTGAACAAAAGAAGTTGGGAGGAGGAAACAAGAGAATAATGTTGGACAGATTTACATTTACCCAAATCTTGAAGGATACTTCTATATTGAGAATCTTGCCACAATGCCTTTTGAATTGATTCAATCAAATTTGAAAATGCTTTCACCTTGACTGCAAAGAATTTTGAGGCTTTAATTTCATCTTTCTTGATTATTTTTTAATAATTAATTGGATTCTTTCTGATGAAATCTTCCCCCCTCTCTGGGTAAACTTTGTCCCAACATGATAAAGCATCTGGAAGGGTGGCCAAGCGGCCAGGGTGGTAGGTGATTGAAAAATGGAATTCAGAGAGAAATTAAGCCCAGCAGGCTTGACGGCGAGTGAGAATCTTTGATGACATAAGATATTTAAGTGATGAATGATCAGTGAGAACTTCAAAAGAGGAAGAAAGTGAAAGGAGAAAAGCTCTCCAGCGCTTGAGAGCCCAGACTATGCCGAGGAGTTCCTTGTCATGAATCTCATAATTAGGCTCAGCTGGGAGACGCTTGCGGCTATCAAATGCAATGGGATGTTTTCCTGAGTCAGAAATCTGACTCAGTACAGCACCCAAGGCATAATCTGATGCATCAGTCTCTACAATGGTGGGTAGAGAAGGATCAAAGTGAGAAAGGAGTGGAGCAATGGTGAAAGCCTCTTTGAGTTGATGAAACTGTCTAAGAGCTTCCTCATTGAGGGGAAAACGGGAATCTTTCTTGAGGAAACTTGTGAGTGAACTAATCTTCTTTGAATAATTCTTTATGAAACAGCGGTAAAAATTGGCAAAGCCAAGGAATGATTGAAGAGCCTTGAGGTTTCTTGGAGGTGGCCAATTGAGAATTTGCTGGACTTTTGCTTGGTCCATCTTGAGGCCTTCAGAAGAAACAACATTACCCAAATACTCTACACTAGTAACATGAAACAGGCACTTGGAGGCCTTAGCAAAGAGGGTATTGGCTCTGAGTCTGGAAAGAACAGTGGACACATGAGTTAAATGTTCTTCTTTGTATTTGGAAAGGACCATAATGTCATCCAAATAAACCACAACATAAATATCAAGAAGATCATAAAAGATATCATTGACAAGGGTTTGAAAAGAGACAGGAGCATTGGTGAGCCCAAATGGCATAACCAAATACCCATGACTGCCATATTTAGTTCTAAAACATGTCAAATGTTCAACACCTTCCTTGATTCTGAGCAGGTTATATGCACCACACAAATCAATCTTGGAGAAGATATAAGAACCATTGAACACAGTAAGAAGCTGATTCATAGGAGGAACAGGATACTTGTTCTTCCTAGTAATAGCATTGAGTTTGCAGTAATCAACACATAAACGGAGGCCACCATCTCTCTTTTTGACAAGGAGGACAGGTGCTCCTGTTGAAGAGGAGCTTGGCCGGATGAGACCTTTCTCTACATTCTCTGAAATTTAGGCCCTGAGTGTATCTGACTCTTGGTTTGATAAAGGGTAGATCACCCCAACTGGAGGTAGAGACCCCTCCAGCTCGATATGATGGTCACAGGCACAGTGAGGAGGACGTTTTTCTGCTTTCACCTTGGAGAATACATCCAAGTACTGGTGATAAACAGAAGGAACAACCTTCATCATGGTTTATATTTCTTCTGGCTCTTCCTATTCATCCCACAACTCCTCCAGGGAGTCATGAAAAGATGAAGGAGGAAGTTCCATATTCCCAAAGAAGAGATTAAGTGAAGATACAGAATTATCTTCTCCAACATCTTGAATCTCTTTGAAGACTTCATCTCTAGATGATAGTAATGACTGATGGGACTTAAGGGAAGAAATATGGACAGAAGATGTAAATGATGGTGTTCTAGAATCACCAACCAGAGCTGCACATGATTTTGCAGAAGAAAAGTCATTACTGAAAGATTTTGAAGGATCATAATAGTCATTATGATCAGAATTAAAGGTGATCAGCCCTTGCCTCCAATCAATATATGGATTAAAATGATGAAGAAAGTCAAAGCCCAACATGAGTTCTTCTCCCTTGGGTGTATGAATGACTAAAAAGTCCCTTTCAAAGCTTGGGAAGGAAGGGAGCTCAACCATATATTTAGTATGGTGAGTCACAAATAAGGAAGGAGACTCTGAGGAGTAAAGAATAATAAGGTGAATCTTCTCTGGGAGTTCTGACATGGTCAAGGAATACTTGTGAACAAACTTCTTTGCAATAAATGAGTTGGTAGCACCAGAATCAATGAGAATACTGTAAAACATATCAGAGAGAGAAGAAAAACCAAAAAATCAAGGGAATTTTTGACACCAGTATTCAGAATGCACAATTGTGCTCTGGATGGAAAACAGTGAAGACCATTGAACACAACATGATCTTCACTCAGGCTTTTCCCTGGCTGGGAGATTTGCCTGACGGTTGGGTAAGCTTGTTTTGAGGCCTTTTGAAACAGGACTCAATACTATTCTTCCCACCACAATAGGTACATATACCCTCTTTGATTCTTCTTTCTTTTTTAGAGTTCATGAGCTTGAAATCTTTATTCAATAAAGAAGAATGGGGCTTCTCCCTCTTCTTAAAATTCTTCTTCTTCTTATGACTTGAACTTGAAGAATTTTGAGGATGAGAAGAACTTGACTTTGAGGCTTCTGGCTTCTTCTCTTGATGATGACTCTTTTCATTTTGCCTCTCATGGTACCTGGTATCAAGCTCCAGGTTAATATCCATTAAGTCTTGAAGAGAGTCAATTCTTGAAGGATGGAAGGCCAATTGATCCAAAATCCTGGATGGCAATCCCTTCCTGAAATGATGGATAAGAGCTCTTTCACACCAATCTCCAATTCTTGAGACAAGACTTCTTAAATCAGCAATGTATAAAGATTCATGCCCACCTTCTTCCATTCTTAAAGAATCAAATTCTACTTCACCTTTTCTGAATTTATTTGGGTTCCCGAATAAGGTGAAGAGTTGACATTCAAATAATTTTCATTAATTGAGCAGGTAATATGGATCTTGATTGGTGAGATTGAAAAGATAAGGCTCAATCCATTTTGAAGCCCTGCCAATGAGAAATGAAGTGGAATAAAGGACCTTCTTTCTGTCTTGAGCGGAGTTTGCCGGATCATTATGACAAATCAATTGACAAGACTGAATGAAGCTTCTAACCTTGTAGGGTTGAGTCCCATCAAAGCATTCTGGTGCCTTCATAGATGGAGTCTTGAACACTGGTGGTCTTGATGCTTCAGAGGATGAAGCTTCTTGAAGATTGGCCATAATCTGAGTCATTTGCTGCATAATGGCCAATAAAGATGGTTCAGACTGATGAGAGACAGTCTGAGCCTTAGAGGTATTTTCATATACCCAAAAGACCACGAAAGATAAATTAAGATACAAATATAAATAAAATAAATTTATTTATATTATAAAAAGAAAAATTAGAATATAAATACAAATTTATATTTAAAAATCAAAATTTAATTACAATTTAAAAATAACATTACAATAAAATTTAAAATTATGAAATTATATTTTTACTTGTAAAAATTAAGTAAAAATGAATTTTCAATAAAATTTGTGAAATTTATAAATTTTTGGTAAAAAGTTATATGAAATATATTATAACTTTTTATCCAATAAATAAACATATAAAAATTATTTCAACAATTGAGTCCTAATAAAAAATTGGGTGGCGTCACCTCTGAGTGAGAATTTTGTAACTCAATTCTGAATAAGCTTAAATTAAATTTTTAGTATTTTCAATACAAAAATTTAAAATCCCCAAAACTATAATTTAATTCACATCACATGTAGTTTTAATCACCAAAATTTGTGTTAAAATTGAGGTGTTGTGTATATTTTAGAAGTTATGAGGAATTAAAGTATTTTCAATTGAATTCAATTGAAATGTCGAAATGTGTGCGTGTATTACATAAGTGAACTTTGATTTACATATGACGTATCAATTATTACTGTATTGAACTGTACAACTCAATTGAATTACATATGCAAATTATAAGTATAATACATGATGAGGAATCAAAGGAAAAATAAATTGGAAAGATTAAATTTGGGGGGGAAAAGGAACTCTAGCTCTAAGGGGGAGCTAGACCCCCAAAATCCTTTCTGACAAGCATGTAGTGTCAAGATTCACTCAAAAGTTCATCACTTTTTGCCTGAAATTGAGTTACAGGGTCTGTGTACTCAATTGATGATGAGGTTTTGATACCAACTGGGGTAGTTTTAGCTGTTGCAAAGAGGGTAAAACTACCCTTAAGATAACACAATCATAGTAAAAACAGCTTTAGCTGGTTTCTACGTCTCTTACACACATTCTGACGTGTTCTGAAGGCTCCAGACCAGGTATTGCTATAGTAATGGATGATTTAAGGGTCTAAAATGGCTAAAAAACCAGCCCTTTTTGGTCTAAACCAGGGTTCAATGATGCCATAATTGGCTTTTCTGTTGTCAGACTGTTTTTCACGACTGACAAGAGTAAATTTTACCTTTGGATTAAGAAAATTGATGGCTATAAAAGAATGTCTTCTTTGCCCCACTTTTCTCTTCATGTTAGAATCTTTTCCTTTTAAAATAAGTTCAAACATTGTTAAACCAATCAATAAAAGATTCCAACCACCTTTCTTAAATCATTTTAAACCTTTTAACCACGTGAAAAAACTCTTATAATCATTTTTACCCCTGAACCACCCCAAAAGTCAATTAAAGCATCTTTCATCACTGTAAACTTGGTCACTTTGTTTCCAAATTCACTCTGGTCCCTTTTGGGCATGTTTTCTCTTTAATATTCTTTTTAAAGACTTTTTTCTTTAATTAATTGCTTGCAGTTCTCTGCTCAATTAATTCAAATTGAAATTGCTCTTGAAGAAATTTCTTTTGTAGCCTTGAATATCTCTTGTAGAGTATTTTTGGATAAATTTTTATTGTTGGTAAAACGATAAATCTTTATAATATTATTGTTTTATACTAATAAGGTTATAAACAGTAAAATCGGTGTGTTCTCTCTTAAAAATAATATTTCTTACTATTTTTAATTGACTTTTACCTTATACAAATTTTGAGGACAGGAAAAGTACTTGATTTTTAATCAAAGTTTCATATCCACACCTTACATTTGGGGGCCCAGCCGTGATATTTTACCTTTGAAATATTTTCTTTACTCATTTTAAATCTTTTTTTCTCATATTGAAAAATTTGAAAACATATAAAAAATACTTATAATTCAAAAACTCAATAAAAAAATAATTTTTTTTAATATTATAAGTGAGGCTTATATTTTAATTTCTTTTTTCAAATATGCTTTTTTAACTTAATTAATTGGTTTTTTCATTGATTTTAGTGTCTGACAACATGGTAAGACAAGAAAACATTGAAACAGCCTCAACAGTAACCAGCATTATTCCTGCCAGTACTGTTAATTCTGATCATAATAGTAGCATTATTGTGACTCAGAATATTCAACCAGAGCCAATTTATTCTGAATTAGTCAACTTGGAAATAAGTAATACTCTTCAGAAAGCCAAAGATTTGGCCAATAGTACGTTTTGTGACGTAAAATTACAATTTTAAGCGATTTTAACCATAATTATGCCTTCAACCAGGTCAGGAGCCAGTTATAACCCCCCAAGCAACTCCCAGAAAGGTAATAGACATGATTATGGCAGAGGCCAATCAGTTACAGAAGGAAAAGGGTCAGTTGATGACTTCCAAACAGCTAAAATGGGTCATTCTGAAGCTGATAATACCATTTTACCTTCAAAAATAGTTGACACTGCCACAACAAGCCTCAGTGGAAATATACAAAGCCAGCCACAGTGCATACAACAATGCACTTCAGTTCAAGGAGTGCCAGATCCTTGCAGACCTGTGGAAGAATTGCATGAATTCTTACCTGACTGTGAGAAAATTCCTGGGCCATCCCAATACTTGCAAATTGCTCAATGGATGGCATCCATTGATGGTGAAGAAAAACATGATGCTTTTGACACTAGAATGGAGGAAAAACAACACTCCACCACCCAAACAGTGCCAAAAACAGCCCCAGTGGCCAGCAGCAGCAATTCCAACGTGAAAAAGCAGCCACAAATTCCAAACAAGGGCAAAGGGAAGGCACCAGCCCCAAAACCCTACAGCCAGGGCTACAGAATCCCAAATATTCAACAGGATGCCATGGAAAATGTATTTCAGAAGGCCAGAACCATGATGGAATTACAAAAGAAGGAGGAAGCCAGATTAAAATATCAAAAATAATTTCTGATACTTCTGAGTGTATTCCAGAGTTGTATAAAGCTATTTCTGACCTAAAAAGTCATCTTTCTGATAAAAATACGTCAATTTGTGACAATCCTAAAACAAATAACTTGAGTATGAGCCAAGTAAATGATACACTTAAATGCTTTGAAAAAGTTTTAATAACAATCAAAACTTCCAATAATGACAATTCCTTTGGCATTAAGATAAATGAACAATCTGCCATTATTAAAGAATTAACAGACACATATTCTAAATTCAATATTGATGACATAATTGAAACAAGAATAAAACAAGCCATAAGCGCTATCAAAGAAGATAATAAAAAAGCTCTTGATGATATTTCAAAATAATTTGTTGAAGTAAAGACAAATATAGCTGCCCTGAAAAAGCATTTTGATACCTCAAGAGAGGAATTATCAAAATTGACAATAAACTTAAATGAAGTTATATCTGATAATACTAAACAAACAGAATTATGGAATGAGCTAACATATAAAGAGGATGATCATGAAAAGATGTCATAAACTCTATTCAAAACTTGCAACATGAATTAAGAAATTCACAAACGTGTAACAACAGTAAAATGAATGATATTGAACAACTGCTAAACACTTTACCAAGAATGTCTACACCTCTGAATCAAAATGAAGATGCAAGAATTCCCAATCCACAAGTATTGGATATTGAAAATTCACAGTTAAAAAATGAATTTTCTACTTCTTTTCATAACTTAGAACCATAAATGGGGCAAGCACTCTTAAAAGAGGTTCCAAAACTTAAAGAATGGCCTCACTTCAGTGGTGGAGGAGAGTATGACCATATGGAATTCATTAGGAGGATTGAAATGATCAAAGAGGATTTTGAATTACCAGACAGATTGGTAACAGCCAGATTTAACCTCTTGTTTACCAAATCAGCTCACAGATGGTACATCAAAATAAGACAAGCACATGGACACCAGAGTTGGACTTGGTGGAAAACCCGAATTATCAACAAATGGGCAAATGATTCTTGGAGGTTTAAAGTTGAAACAGCCTTTCAATATGCCAAATTTAATTCTGATAAAGACAAAGATTTACCATGGTTTTGCAAACAAAAAGACAGATTAACAGCATTATATCCTGACATGTCAGAATTTATGATCCATAGAAAAGTTCTGAGACAATGTGGAGGTGACTTAGAGCATTTTATGAAAAGCTGGACTACTGAACAATCTTCAGCAGAGGATATTATCAATATATGAGAAGAAGTAACCACCAGAACCAAAATTGGTTCTAGTAGGGTGAATCTCAAAACAAGGTTTAATACACCTTGGAAAGATTCTGTGGACAAAAACCCCAAAGAAAATTCTAATAATATTAAGTATAAATCTGCAGATACAGTCAGAAAGTGCCATATTTGCCAAAGCAGCACCCATTTAGCCACTAAATGTCCAAAGAAGGGAAAAATCAATGAAATTGATATTGAAAAGGAACCTGATGTTGAAAAAGATGACATAATTGAAGACAATTAAGATGATAAGTCATCAATATTCTCTGAATCTTCAAAAGATATAGAAAATATCAATGCCACTTTTGACATCATGGAAACTTATTCCCACTTGCCACAATTGAGCAATTGTCAACTTGATTTATCAAAAGTTCAAGATGCACAACTTATGAAAACAAAACCAAACAGGGGAAAAGGTTATACAGCTGGTAACTCCTGTATAACAGAAGTGGTGATTGACAAGCCCACCAAACTTTTTCTTGATCCAGGAGCCTTCTGCTCTTGTGTTGGAAACTCCTTTCTTAAGACTTGTGTACCAAATTTTGAAGACCAACTGTTACCAATTGATGGTAAAAAGCTCAACAGTGCAAGTAATCCAATGAAAGAATTAGGAATCTTTGAGACCAATGTCATATTCCCACACATAAATGGGAATTTAAGAATCACAGTTGAATTTGTTGTTATGGAAAATTGCTCTAGTACCCATTTGATATTGGGAAATGACTATTTAATCATGTATGGGATAGATTTGCATAATAAGAAAGACAGATACTTTACTATTGGAGACAACAAGTGCCAAAAATTTGCCTTTTTACCATTTAAAAGACAAATTACAGTAAACAAAGTATCACCAATCAACTTAGAGCTAGAGAAATTCAAGTCTGAACAGTTGGATGAGGCTGAAATAAGCCTTCATCTGACTGATAAACAAGGAAATGAACTTTCTTCCCTTTTGTATGACCACAGAGAAGCATTTTCTTCAGACAAAGAAAATCTAGGAGCAATTATTGGTCATGAAGTTGACATCATTCTTAACATTAAGAGACCTTATCCACCACTCTTATGAAGACCTGCATACCCAGCAAGTTCAAAATCAAGAGAAGCTCTAGAAATCCATATCAAAGAACTTCAGGACCTTGGTGTAATAAGAAAAGTAGGCCACAATGAAGAAGTAGAAATAACTACACCAGTAATAGTGGCATGGAATAATGGAAAATCCAGAATGGTTGGGGACTTTAGAGCTCTGAACACTTACACTGTTCCAGATAGATACCCAATACCAAAAATCCAAATTGCCCTTACTAAAGTATCTTGAGCAGTGTATATGACCACTATGGATTCCCTTAAAGGATTCCATCAAAATGTGGTGACACCAAGAGCAAGAAAATACTTGAGGATTATTGTTCATTGTGGAGTGTTTGAATACTTGAGGATGCCATTTGGTATTAAAAATGCACCTTCACACTTCCAAAGAATGATGAATGAAATCTTCCCTGAAGAACTCTCAGAGGGATGGTTAATCATTTACATTGATGACATTATTGTCTGTTCCACGACTTGGGAGGAGCACAAGTACAAATTTCCCAGAGGTTTGACAAAAATTCAATCAGTAAACATGAAAATCTCCTTGAATAAATGTCATTTTGGATTTAAAGAACTTAAAGCACTAGGACATATTGTATCTGGTTTGTCCCTTGGGATTGACAAAAACAAAGTTGCAGCAGTATTGCTAAAACCCAAGCCTCAGAACAAGAAGGAAATCCAGTCATTCTTAGGTTTTTCAGGATATCACAGGCACCACATTAACGATTTTGCATCCATAGCAAGATCACTTTATAAATTGTGTGACAAAGACACAGTATTTGAAATGAATGTTGACATAGTCAAAGCTTTTGAGTCTCTAAGAGAAGCCTTGACCACTGCTCCACTCTTACTGATGGCAGACTTTAA
Organism: Austropuccinia psidii; assembly: GCA_023105745.1. Taxonomy (NCBI): domain Eukaryota; kingdom Fungi; phylum Basidiomycota; class Pucciniomycetes; order Pucciniales; family Sphaerophragmiaceae; genus Austropuccinia; species Austropuccinia psidii. The sequence continues at coordinate 10,873,585 of JALGQZ010000002.1, read as the reverse complement.
ATTGCCTTTCAAACTGTATATTGATGCATCAAGGGATGGACTGGGTGCTGCACTTCACCAAGTTCAGATCATAAATGATAAACCTGTAGAAGGACCCACATGTTTCATATCCAGCCAAAGAAAACCAACTGGAGCCAGATATGGAGCAAGTCAAATGGATTGTCTATGTCTTTTCTGGGCCTTGGAAAAATTAAACTACTTCTTCGAGGGATGTGTTTTTGAGGTGATAACAGATTGTACAGCTGTCAAATCACTTTTCAACATGAAAACGCCCAACAGACATATTCTCAGATGGCAAATAGCCATACAAGAATACAGAGGCAACATGACTATTTTTCATAAGGATGGGAATATTCATAAGAATGCAGATGGGCTAAGCAGATGGCCATTACCAAATAACATTGATAATCCTGCTTATGTGCCAGATGAAGCTTCACCACAAATCCCAATAGAAGGAATAATTGTTACAGACTTGAACACCACCTTCTTTGAAGAAGTCAGAAGTAGTTACACTCAAGGTAAGAATTTTATCATCTTATGCCAATTACTTAAAAAAGACTGTAAAGACAACTCTCTAATACATGCCTTGGATGAAGTATGGAAAAAATCTTATGATGAAAGAAGATTTCACCTACTGGATGGTATAATTTACCACATAACCAAGCACACATGTGTCATTACAGTTTTAGACAGGTCATTAATCAATCTTGTACTGAAAGAATGCCATGATATTCCCTTTTCAGGACATCTGTCTGAAGACAGAACAAGATAGAAAGTAAAGACCTGCATATGGTGGCCAATGTGGCAGAAAGATGTTGCAGAGTATTGCAAAACCTGTGACAGATGCCAAAAGGCAAATAAATCCACTGGCAAGAGACTTGGAAATATGATAAAAATCCAAGAACCAAGCAGACCTTGGGAAATTGTCCATATGGATTGGGTAACTGGCCTACCACTAGGAGGTGACAGAAGCTATAATGCTTGCCTAGTAATTGTGGACAGATTCAGTAAAACTCCAATCTTTTTACCATGTCACAAGGATGATACAGCCATGGATACAGCTCTTCTGATATGGAATAGAGAACGTCATGGACTGGGATCTTTACAAATATCATTAGTGATAGGGATCACAAATTCACTTCAGCACTATGGACAAATCTTCACCAATTATTTGGCAGTAAACTGTCTTTCTCTGAGGCCTACCACCCACAAACTGATGGCCTGGCTGAAAGGATGATCCAAACCTTAGAGGACATGGTGAGAAGATTTTGTGCATATGGCCTTGAATTAAAAGATTGTGATGGATTTACCCATGATTGTTGTACTCTGTTGCCAGAACTTTAATTAGCATATAAAACATTAATGCATGCCATTACCAATCAAACTCCTGCTATTCTAGAAAAAGGATGGAACCCCAAATTACCCCAAGATTCCTTGAGGATAGATTTAATTGAAATACATCCCACAGCTGCTAGCATCAAAGGAATGCTAGACAAAGCTTTTCAGGTGGTTAAAAGGATTAAAGTGATTTAAAAATGGTGGTTGGAATCTTTGATTGATTGGTTTAACAGTGTTTAAACTAATTAATAAAAGGAAAAGATTCTAAAATGAAGAGAAAAGTGGGGCAAAGAAGAAATTCTTTTATAGCCATCAATTCTCTTACTCCAAAAGTAAATTTTACTCTTGTCAGTCGTGCAAAACAGTCTGACAACAGAAAAGCCAATTATGGCATCATTGAACCTTGGTTTAGACCAAAAAGGGCTGGTTTAAGCCATTTTTAGCCATTTTAGACCCTTAAATCACCCATTACTATAGCAATACCAGGCCTAGAGCCTTCAAAACACGTCAGAATGTGTGTAAGAGGCGTAGAAACCAGTTAAAACTGTTTTTACTATGGTTGTTTTATCTTAAGGGTAGTTTTACCCTCTTGGCAACAGCTAAAACTACCCCAGTTGGTATCAAAACCTCATCATCAATTGAGTCCACAGACCCTGTAGCTCAATTCCAGGCCAAAAGTGATGAGCTTTTGCGTGAATTTTGACATCCCACACCTGTCAGCAAGGAATTTGGGGGTCTAGCTCCCCCTTAGAGCTGGAGTTCCTTTTCCCCCCCAAATTTAATCTTTCCAATTTATTTTTCCTTTAATTCCTCATCATGTATTATACTTATAATTTACATATGTAATTCAATTGAATTGTACAGTACAATACAATAATAATTGATACCTCATATGTAAATCAAAGTTCACTTATGTAATACATGCGCACATTTTGACATTTCAATTGAATTCAATTGAAAATACTTCAATTCCTCATAACTTCTAAACTAAACACAACACCTCAATTTTAACACAAAAATTGATTGTTAACACCACATGTGGTGTGAATTAAATTAAGTTTTTGAGGATTTTCAACTTTTTTATTGAAAATACTAAAAACTTAATTTAAGCTTATTTAGAGTTGAGTTACAAGAATTTCACTCAGAGGTGACCCCACCTGATTTTTTATGAGGAATCCAATGGTGAAATAATTCTTATGTGTTTATTAATTGGATGAAAAGTTATAATAATTTTTATTTAACTTTTTTCCAAATTTATTTATTTTCTCACAATTTTGTTAAAATTTTATTTTTACTTAATTTTTTCAAGTATAAATGTAATTTTATACTTACAGAATTTAATGTATTTTTATTTTTAAATTGTAATTAATTTTTTATTTTTAATATAATTTCATATTTATATTTTGATTTTTGTTTTAATAATATAAATAAATTCATTTTATTTATATTAATATGTTATTTTTGTATTTGTGGTCTTTTGGGTATATGAAGTTACCTCTAAGGCTCACATTCCCTCCCCCTAAAAAAGAATATTACTTTGTAATATTGGTGTTTCTAGTGTGTCTGAATCTCCTGAGGAGTTTGGTAGCTTCTGGTATATCTTTTTCTTCTAACCATTCATCTTCACAAGTTGGGTCACTGTACCTAACAAGGTATTCCCTTACTTTCTTAGTTCTTAATTTTCTTTCTTTAAGAACTTTGGTAATTTTCTTAGTACCAGATGTCTCAATAGGAGGTATAACTTGGGGAATCTTGTTCCTCAAGGGAAATTTCTCAGAATCACTAGATTTATATGGCTTTATCAAGCTTACTGGAAATGTGGGGTGCTTGTTGCTAAGTTCTTCAGATAACTCTACTTCAACAAAATATTTTCCATGGAGGGCCTTAATCACAAAAGGTCCTGAAAAGGAGTCTTTCAACTTTTTACATCCTTTGATGTTATTGAAGTTAGTGGTGGATACAAGAACTAGGTCCCCCACTTTGAAATCTGGAGATGCATGTGATTTATCCCATTTGTCTTTAGCATATGCAAAAGAATCCGCCATGCATCTTATTGCATGCTTTCTAGCTTTGTCTAGCACTCCTTTGAAGCTAGCAGCTGTGGGATGTATTTCAATTAAGTCTTTCCTCAAGGAATCTTGGGGTAACTTGGGGTTCCATCCTTTTTCTAGAATAGCAGGAGTCTGATTGGTACTGGCATGGATTGATGTTTTATATGCTAATTCCAGTGCTGGAAACAGAGTACACCAATCATGGGTAAATCCATCACAATCATTGAATTTCAGGCCATATGCACAAAATCTTCTCACCATGTCCTCTAAGGTTTGGATCATTCTTTCAGCCAGGCCATCAGTTTGTGGGTGGTAGGCTGTAGAGAAAGACAGTTTAGTGCCAAATAATTGGTGAAGATTTGTCCATAGTGGTGAAGTGAATTTGGGATCTCTATCACTGATGATATTTGTAAATATCCCAGTCCATGACACTACTCTATTCCATATCAGAAGAGCTGTATCCATGTCTGTATTGTCTTTGTGACATGGTAAAAAGATTGGAGTTTTACTGAATCTGTCCACAATTACTAGGCAAGCAAAATAGCTCCTGTCACCTCCTGGTGGTAGGCCAGTTACCCAATCCATATGGACAATTTCCCAAGGTCTGTTTGGTTCTTGGATTTTTATCATATTTCCAAGTCTTTTTCCTGTGGATTTATTTGCCTTTTGGCATCTGTCACAGGTCTTGCAATACTCTGCAACATCTTTCTGCCACATGGGCCACCATATGCAGGTCTTTACTTTTTCTCTTGTTCTGTCTTCAGATAGATGTCCTGAAAAGGGACTATCATGGCATTCTTTCAGTACAAGATTGATTAATGACCTGTCTACAACTGTCATTACACATGTGTGCTTGGTTCTGTGGTAAATTATACCATCCAGTAGGTGAAATCTTATTTCATCATAAGATTTTATCCATACTTCATCCAAGGCATGTATTAGAGAGTTGTCTTTACAGTCTTTGTTAAGTAATTGGCATAAGATGCTACAATTCTTATCTTGGGTGTAACTACTTCTGACTTCTTCAAAGAAGGTGGTGTTCAAGTCTGTAACACTTATTCCTTCTATTGGAATTTGTGGTGAAGCTTCTTCTGGCACATAAGCAGGATTATCAATATTATTTGGTAATGGCCATCTGCTTAGTCCATCTGCATTCTTATGAATATTCCCATCCTTATGAACAATAGTCATATTGCCTCTGTATTCTTGTATGGCTATTTGCCATCTGAGCATGTGTGTGTTGGGTGTTTTCATGTTGAAAAGTGATTTGACAGCTGTACAATCTGTTATCACTTCAAAAACACATCCCTCTAAAAAGTAGTTCAATTTTTCCAAGGCCCAGACAAGGCATAGACATTCCATTTGATTTTCTCCATATCTGGCTTCAGTTGGTTTGATTTGCCTGGATATGAAACATATGGGTCCTTCTGCAGGCTTATCATTTATGAGCTGAAGTTGGTGAATTGCAGCACCCAGTCCATCCCCTGATGCATCAATATACAGTTTGAAAGGCAATTTAAAGTCTAGCATCAGTAAGATTGGAGCAGTGGTCAATGCTTCTCTTAGAGACTCAAAAGCTTTGACTCTGTCAACAGTCATTTCAAATACTGTGTCTTTGTCACACAACTTATAAAGTGGTCTTGCTATGGATGCAAAATATTTAATGTGTTGCCTGTAATATCCTGCAAAACCTAAGAATGACTGAATTTCCTTCTTATTCTGAGGAATGGGTTTTAAAAATACTGCTGCAACTTTGTTTTTTTCAATTCCAAGGGACAAACCAGATACAACATGTCCCAATGCTTTAAGTTCTTTAAATCCAAGATGACATTTTTTCAAGGAGATTTTCATGTTTACTGATTAGATTTTTGTCAAAACTCTTGAAAATCTGTACATGTGCTCCTCCCAAGTCTTTGAACAGATAATAATGTCATCAATGTAAATGATTAACCATCCCTCTGAGAGTTCTTCAGGGAAGATTTCATTCATCATTCTTTGGAAGTGTGAAGGTGCATTTTTGATACCAAAGGGCATCCTTAAGTATTCATACACTCCACAATGAACAATAATTCTCAAGTATTTTCTTGCTCTTGGTGTTACCACATTTTGATGGAATCCTTTAAGGGCATCCATAGTGGTTATATACACTGCTTGAGATATTTGAGTAAGGGCAATTTGGATTTTTGGTATTGGGTATCTATCTGGGACAGTGTAAGTGTTCAGAGCTCTAAAGTCCCCAGCCATTCTGGATTTTCCATTATGCCATGCCACTATAACTGGTGTAGTTATTTCTACTTCCTCATTGTGGCCTACTTTTCTTATTACACCAAGGTCCAGAAGTTCTTTGATATGAATTTCTAGAGCTTCTCTTGATTTTGGACTTTCTGGATAAGCAGGTCTTCTTAAGTGTGGTGGATAAGGTCTCTCAATGTTAAGAATGATCTCAACTTCATGACCAGCAATTGCTCCCAGGGGTTCTTTGTCTGTAGCAAATGCTCCTCTGTGGTCATACAAAAGGGAAGAAAGTTCATTTTCTTGTTTATCAGTCAGATGAAGGCTTATTTCAGCCTCATTTAACTGTTCAGACTTGAATTTCTCTAACTCTAAGTTGACTGGTGATACTTTGTTTACTGTAATTTGTCTTTTAAATGGTAAAAAGGCAAATTTCTGGCACTTATTGTCCCCAATTGTAAAGTATCTGTCTTTGTTATTATGTAAATCTATTCCATACATGATTAAATAGTCATTTCCCAATATAAAATGGGTACTAGAGCAATTTTCCATAACAAAAAATTCAACTGTGATCTTTAAATTCCCATTTATGGGTGGGAATATGACATTGGTCTCAAAGATTCCTAATGCTTTCATTGGGTTACTTGCACTGTTGAATTTTATACCATCAATTGGTAACAATTGGTCTTCAAAATTTGGTACACAAGTCTTAAGAAAAGATTTTCCAACACAAGAGCAGAAGGCTCCTGGGTCAAGCAAAAGTTTGGTGGGCTTGTTGTCAATCACCACTTCTGTTAATCAGGAATTACCAGCTGTATAACCTTTTCCTCTGTTTGGTTTTGTCTTCATGAGCTGTGCATCTTGGACTTTTGATAAATGAACTTGACCATTGCTCAATTGTGGTAAGTGGGAATAAGATTCCATGATGACAAAAGTGGCATTGATATTTTCTATATCTTTTGAAGATTCAGAAAATATGGATGACTTATCATCTGAATTGTCTTCAATTATGTCTTGTCTTTCAAAATCTGGTTCCTTTTCAATGTCAATTTCATTGATTTTCCCCCTTTTTGGACATGTATTGGCTAAATGGGTGGTGCTTTGGCAAATATGGCTATTTCTGACTGTATCTGCACATTTATATTTAATATTACTAGAATTTTCTTTCGGGTTTTGTCCACAGAATCTCTCCAAGGTGTATTAAACCTTGTTTTGAGATTAACCCTACTAGAACCAATCTTGGTTCTGGTGGTTACTTCTTCTAATATATTGATAATCTCCTCTGCTGAAGATTTTTCAGTAGTCCTGCTTTTGACAGCATGCTCTAAGTTACCTCCACATTGTCTCAGAGTATTTCTATGGATCATAAATTCTGACTTGTCAGGATATAATGCTGTCAATATGTCCTTTTGTTGGCAAAACCGTGGTAAAGCTTTGTCTTTATCAGCATTAAATTTGGCAGATTCAAAGGCTGTTTCAGCTTTAAACCTCCAAGAATCATTTGCCCATTTGTTGATGATTTGGGTTTTCCACCAAGTCCAACTCTGGTGTCCATGTGCTTGTCTTATTTTGATGTACCATCTGTGAGCTGATCTGGTAAACAAGGTGTTAAACCTGGCTGTTACCAATCTGTCTGGTAATTCAAAATCCTCTTTGATCATGTCAATACCTCTAATGAATTCCATATGGTCATACTCTCCTTCACCACTGAAGTGAGGCCATTCTTTAAGTTTTGGAACCTCTTTTAAGAGTGCTTGGCCCATTGATGGTTCCAAGTTATGAAAAGAAGTGGATAATTCATTTTTTAATTGTGAATTATCAGGATCCAATACTTGTGGATTTGAAATTCTTGTGCCCTCATTTTGATTTAGAGGTGTAGAAATTCTTGGTAAGGTGTTCAGTATTTGTTCAATGTCATTCATTTTACTGTTTCTACACCTTTGGGAATTTCTGTATTCATGTTGGAAGCTTTGTATTAAATTTATTACTTCAATTTTATACATGTCTTCTTTATGTGTAAGTTCTTGCCATAACTCTGTCTGTCTTGTATTATCAGCAGTGACTTGATTCAATTTCATTGATAATTTTGATACTTCTTCTTGTGAAGCATCAAAACACTTTTTTAAGGCAATGGTATATGTCTTTACTTCAGTAAATGAATTTGAAATGTCATCAAGAACTTTCTTGTTATCTGTTTTGATAATATTTATGGCTTGTTTAATTCTTGTTTCAATTATGTCATCAATATTGAATTTAGAATATTTATCTGTTAATTCTTTAATAATGGCAGATTGTTCATTTATTTTATTGTTAGAAGAATTATCATTATTAGAATTTTTAATTGTTCTTAAACCTTTTTCAAAACACATAAGTGTTTCATTAATTTGGCACAGACTCAGGTTGTTTGTTTTAATGTTGTTACAAATGGTTTCATTTTTATCAGAAAGATGTTTTTTCATGTCATTTATAGCATCATACAACTCTGGGATGGAATCAAATATATCAGAAATCATTTCTGGAATCTTAATCTTGCTTCCTCCTTCTTCTGTAATTCCATCAAGGTTCTGGCCATCTGAAATACATTTTCCATGGCATCCTGCTGAATCTTTGGGATTCTGTAGCTCTGGCTGTAAGGTTTTGGGGCTGGTACCTTCCCTTTGCCCTTGTTTGGAACTTGTGGCTGTTTTTTCACATTGGAATTGCTGGTGCTGCCCACTGGGGCTGTCTTTGGCACTGGTTTGGGTGGTGGAGGGTTGTTTTTCCTCCATTCCAGTGTCAAAAGCATCATGTTTTTCTTCTCCATCAATGGATGCCATCCATTGAGCAATTTGCAAGTGCTGGAATGGCCCAGGAATTTTCTTACTGTCAGGTAAGAATTCATGCAATTCTTCCACAGGTCTGCAAGGATCTGGCACTCCTTGAATTGAAGTGCATTGTTGTATGCACTGTGGCTGGCTTTGTATATGTCCACAGAGGCTTGTTGTGGCGGTGCCAGCTCTTTTTAAAGGTAAAATAGTATTATCAGCTTCAGAATGACCCAATTTAGTTGTTTGGAAGTGATCAACTGACCCTTTTCCTTCTGTACCTGGTTGGCCTCTGCCATAATCACATCTATTACCTTTTTGGGAGCTGCTGGAGGGGTTGTAGCTGGCTCCTGACCTGGTTGAAGGCATAATTATGGTTTAAAAAGGCTTAAAATAGTATTTTTACGTCAAAAAACTTACTATTGGCCAAATTCTTAGCTTTCTGAAGAGTATTACTTATGTCCAAGTTAATTAATTCAGAAGATATTGGTTCAGGTTGGTTATTTTGAGTCACAATAACAGTACTATTATGATCAGAATTAACAGTACTGGCAGGGATAATGCTGGTTACTGTTGAGGCTGTTTCAATGTTTTCTTGTCTTACCACGTTGTCAGACACTAAAATTAATGAAAAGGCCAATTAATTAATTAAAAAAAGGGTTATTTCAAAAAAGAAATAAAGATATAAGCCTCACTTATAATATGAAAAAAGGTTATTTTTTATGGATTTTTTGAATTATAAGTATTTTTTATATGTTTTTAAATTTTTCAATATAAGAAAAATATTTAAAAGGAGTAAAAAAAATATGTCACAGGTAAAATATCATGGCTGTGCCCCCAAATGTAAGGTGTGGATATGAAACTTTGATTAAAAATCAAGTACTTTTCCTGTCCTCAAAATTTGTATAAGGTAAAATTCAATTAAAAATAGTATGAAATATTATTTTTAGGAGAAAACACGCCCATTTTCTTGTTTATAACTTTATTAGTATAAAACAATAATAATATAAAGATTTATTGTTTTACCAACAATAAAGATTTATCCAAAAAATACTCTACAAGAGATATTTTAAGGCTACAAAAGAAATTTCTTCTAGAGCAATTTCAATTGGAATTAATTGAGAAAAGAACTGCAAGCAATTAATTAAAGAACAAAGTCTTTAAAAAGAATATTAAAGAGAAAAAATGCCCAAAAGTGACCAGAGTGAATTTGGAAACAAAGTGACAAAGTTTACAGTGATGAAAGATGCTTTAATTCACTTTTGGGGTGGTTCAGGGGTAAAAATGATTATAAGAGTTACAAACAATGATTATAATGATTTTTTCCCGTGGTTAAAAGGATTAAAATGATTTAAAAATGGTGCTTGGAATCTTGTATTGATTGGTTTAACAGTGTTTAAACTAATTAATAAAAGGAAAAGATTCTAACATGAGGAGAAAAGTGGGGCAAAGAAGACATTCTTTTATAGCCATCAATTCTCTTAATCCAAAAGGAAAATTTACTCTTGTCAGTCGTGGAAAACAGTCTGACAACAGAAAAGCCAATTACGGCATCATTGAACCCTGGTTTAGACCAAAAAGGGCTGGTTTAAGCCATTTTTAGCCATTTTAGACCCTTAAATCAGCCATTACTATAGCAATACCAGGCCTAGAGCCTTCAAAACACGTCAGAATGTGTGTAAGAGGCGTAGAAACCAGTTAAAACTGTTTTTACTATGGTTTTTATCTTAAGGGTAGTTTTACCCTCTTGGCAACAGCTAAAGCTACCCCAGTTGGTATCAAAACCTCATCATCAATTGAGTCCACAGACCCTGTAACTCAATTCCAGGCCAAAAGTGATGAACTTTTGCGTGAATTTTGACATCCCACGCCTGTCAGCAAGGATTTTGGGGGTCTAGCTCCCCCTTAGAGCTGGAGTTCCTTTTCCCCCCCAAATTTAATCTTTCCAATTTATTTTTCCTTTAATTCCTCATCATGTATTATACTTATAATTTACATATGTAATTCAATTCAACTGTACAGTACAATACAGTAATAATTGACACCTCATATGTAAATCAAAGTTCACTTATGTAATACACGCGCACATTTTGACATTTCAATTGAATTCAATTGAAAATACTTCAATTCCTCATAACTTCTAAACTAAACACAACACCTCAATTTTAACACAAAAATTGATGGTTAACACCACATGTGGTGTGAATTAAATTAAGATTTTGAGGATTTTCAACTTTTGTATTGAAAATATTAGAAACTTAATTTAAGCTTATTTAGAGTTGAGTTACAAGAATTTCACTCAGAGGTGACCCCACCTGATTTTTTATGAGGAATCCAATGGTGAAATAATTCTTATGTGTTTATTAATTGGATAAAAAGTTATAATAGTTTTTATTTAACTTTTTTCCAAATTTATTTATTTTTTCACAATTTTGTTAAAATTTTATTTTTACTTAATTTTTTCAAGTATAAATGTAATTTTATACTTACAGAATTTAATGTATTTTTATTTTTGAATTGTAATTAATTTTTTATTTTTAATATAATTTTATATTTATATTTTGATTTTTATTTTAATAATATAAATAAATTCATTTTATTTATATTAATATGTTATTTTTGTATTTGTGGTCTTTTGGGCATATGAAATTACCTCTAAGGCTCACATGGACACTTTGCATAAAAGTGCGCAAATGCGCATTATGAGCCCAAATGGCCAAAAACAGCCATTTGGTCCATTTCCCCTGGTTTTGAGGGAAATGACCAGAAATACCCAATTGGGCATAAATTGCCGCTATGGCTTCTGGATTGAGGTGAAGGGCCATGAAGGCCCCAAAAGACAAATGGTCCATAGGATGATGATGTGGCCATAAAAGGACTGTGGCTTGATATCCCATATGGAGATCCAAGGATGGAACTGCCATGGTTGTGACCATTGCATTACCTAATGAGAAACACAAGGAAATGACAAGAGCTTGCTTGCCGCTCAGTTCCGAAAATCCATCACCTCCAATTGACAAGAGGTGAGGGAAAAAAGGAGACAGATCTGGGCCACAAGCGAGTTTTTAAGTTACAACTAGACAGCTGCGGCGCGTCTCCGCGCTGCAGCATAGGTTTTGTATTTACGGTTCTACTTTTTCTATAAGGATATTTTTGGACACCACGTTGCAACGGTGTCTTTCAACTTAACAACCTCTTCAAAAAGTTTAACTGTCACCCATGATCCCCAGGAAGGGTAGCGCTCGATGGAGAGTTGGGCCCAAGAGTCATTTTGTTAGCGCGTTGGCCTGCATGTCCGTTGTTTTTACCCAGGTGATTTTGATGTTGTGCTTGCGAATTGTGTCGTTCACAAAAAAAATTCCCTAGCCAGGTATCTCATGCGCTTCTTCTAGTGATTGTCGATTGAAACCTGAACCGCTGCTTGGTTGTCGCAAAAAATTGTTTTGTCGAATTTGCCAGTAAGTTTTGTGAGTTGGTTTATTGCCTGTACCTAATGTTGGGTCAAATCCAATAGTGCCACATACTCCGCCGCACAGGTGGATAGTGCCACCACTTTCTGGTGCTTGGAACTCCAGTGAATTGGATCATCGCCCAGTTTAAGGATGAAACCAGATTGTGAGCGCTTGAGATCTCCACCCCACCCTGCATTGCTCCATAAGCTGAGGGCAAGCGTCACTGGGCGTAGCCGTATTCCATGAGTACGCGTCTTGAAGAGATAACCTACCACGTGATCCAACAGGAGACAGTGTTCAGCCGTTGGTTTCATTGAGTGTTGGGCAAGATAGTTGATGGCAAAAGCCAGGTCAGGCCTAGAGCCGCTGACAAGGTATGCCAAAGAACCGACCACAAATCAATATGGTGTTGGGTCCATTGTTTCCATGCTGTCCATAGTAGATTCTGCTGGAAGTACTGGAAACAGGGTGTTGTGGGTAAGCCTCCAGGATACTGTCAGCCAAATGTCCCTGCGTGTTGGTTACTTCACCTTCGCCAAAATCACAGTTAAGACCCACTATGTGTTCTAATTGATCAGACCATTTGATATCCAGCTTCTCACATAGCACAGCCTTGAATCTTGAAATAGCGTCTGGCAAGTTAGACGTTATGACCCCATCATCAACATGGATCCATAATGCAATCACCTCCTGGTCATTTTGGAAGATATAAAGTGACTGATCTACTTCCGTCGCCGCAAAGCCCAGACTTTCTAGAATCCCAGATAGAAACCTCCACCAACACCTGCCTGCTTGCTTCATGCCATACAGTGCTTTTTTCAGTTGCAGTACCTTCCCTTGGAGGTGTGGCAAGAAAACAGTGGGAGGCACTAGTAGGACCGTTTCCTCCAGTGGGCTATATAAGTAGGCCCCACTGATGTCAAACAAGGCGACCTGCCAGTGATTCAGACATGCTGTTGCCAAGATTAGACAGAGCAACATAAGAGATGCATTTGGGGCGTACGTTTCCATTCAGTCCACCCCAGGTTGTTGGCAATCACCGTGTGCCACCATACGTGCTTTGAATCTTTCCACCGTACCATTGGAATGACACTTGATATCAAAAACCCACTGGTGGCCAATTGGTGCCATACCAGGTGTCTCATTGATCACTTCCCAAACATCCCTCTGCTTCATCTGATCAAGTTCTGCAAGGCATGCCTTTTTCCAGTCATTTTGATGGGGACCCCCAAGAGCTTGACCTAGGTGTTCTGGTATGGTGATGTCTTTAGCCAGCGGCAACAAAGGAATTGCTTCGTTTTTGTCTGCCATGTACTTTTTCGTCGGTACCTCTCTGAGGGACATTACATTCAGGATGTGAGGTAAGGTTCCCTTCTTCACTTGACCTGCCAATACCCTCTCCGGTTGGAATTGCGTAAAGATAACACTCGCTGATTGGATCATTTTGTCAGTCTCTGAGTCCCATAAAAACCATCCCCCTGTCATCAGTGGTTTCAATAACTTACACTGTATTCCCCTAGGTGCCAGATTATGCGCCTGATGGGTTGCTGGCAGGTGTATGATAGCCTCCGCTCCAAAAGGGTAGAGGTTTGTTATTGCCGGTGCCAGCCAAACAATTCCTGGTATGGTGAGGAATCAGCACATTGCGAGTTTGGTATGCGATTATGGATGTAGCATGCCAAGGCGTATGCGTAGTGCCAAAAACGGGTAGGCATACTGCTTTGGGTTATCATCGCTTGTGCCATATCACCCAGCATCTGGTTCAGCCACTCCACTTCCCTGTTCTCCTGTGGGGAGTATGGCAACAAGGGAAAAAAACTTACCCCCATCCAAGAGAGGGAGCCAGCGAAAGTTGAAGAGGTGAATTCCCTTGCGTTGTTGGTACGCAGTCGGACCTGTAGCTGAGTAATACAGTCGATGATTGCCTGGGGAGCCTCAGACCTTGACTTGAGTGGGTACACAATGCTATAGGTAGAGGCGTGGTCTCAGATAGTCAGGATGTAGCGGAAACCCTGTGCATTGGTATTGAAAGGACCCATGATGTCAGAAACCAATAGGTCAAGTGGTTTCTCCTTTGGGATGTCAGCGCGGGCCCTTGCCAGCCAATGTGTGCTCTTTGCTCTTGCACAAACTTCACAAAAAAATGGTTGCCATTGCTTAGTATCAAACACCGTTACATGTTGCTTAAGGAATGAGATGGCCTTATCACAGGCATGTCCCAGTCGCTCATGCCACTCGTGGAAGATGGGGGAGAAATCGGATTCATTTCAATCAGACAAGAGGAAGGGGTCACAGCCCTGGACACATTTGTCCCTTCCTTCTGAACAACATTCAACCACCAGCAATTGTTTAAAAAGGTGGTGGTGACAAGCAGGGATAGCTTCAAATTGCTAAACAACAGCACAACACCGGCTCTACACAGGCGTCCAGCGGATAAGATAGTTCCCGATATTTTATTTGAGAACGGCACATCTCAAATAACGAGGCTGCCACCCCAAACGGGAATATTAAGGGTCGTCATCTGGGATATGGTAATGGAAGAGTTGGTGTCGGCGAAAAAATGACGGAATGGAGGTATTGCAGCACAGTGGCAAAGCGAGTGGAGCCAGATAGGTGAATAGACACACCAGTATCAATCAGCACCTTTCCATCAGCATTCTGCTCAACAGATTGCACTTGTGACACCCTCTCCTGGTGGTAGTGGGAGGTCGACGCCTGTGATGGTCAATGGTCGGGAGTGGTTGGCCTTGTGGAGCCAAAGTTTGCTGGCAAGGGAGGGCACCTGTTCGGATTTGCGAAGCCGCTGGTGTGAGGGCAGTCAGCTCGCCAGTGGCCAGTCCGGCCACAGTGGAAACATGCACCGCCAAATCTCTCAACTAGATGATTGGGAGGGCAGCGTACTTCGCTATTCAAACTTATTTGCCATCCATGGTAAGGCGATTTTAGCCAGGGGTATACTGGAGTCAATTCTGGTGGGTCTGACATGCAGTATACAAAAGGTGGTTGGGGTCGGGATGCGTTCAGTATTTCTTGACCCACAAAAGTAGAAAGAGGATAGCTGCGGTGGCAAGTTGGTCAAACACGGCTTGATCGTGACACACAGCTTGAGCTAGTAAACTCTCAAGTTCCTCAGCTTCTTGAACAGAGCGAAGCTATGACGCAGCGTTAGAGCAATTGTGTTGTTTGGTTTTGGCATGCCAGAGCCGTTTTTGACCAGAGTGTTGAGAAGGTCGTGCACAACTTTGAGTTTTTGAAAACAATTTCCAGGGCAGCATTGCGTTTTCACAGCGTCAAAACATTCTTTTGCAGTTGCATGCAAAGGCATGATCCTGATGCATAGTGTGAAATCAGCTGGAAGGGTGGCATCGATAAAGTGAGAAATTGCCCTATTTTCCTGGGTGTTTGGTTGTCAAGCAGAGAAGGCGAGTCATCAACGGACATATCGGAGTTGAAAGCAATACAGAGTACCTGGTTAAGAGAGGCCACCCACTCCGGGAAATTTGTGCCATCACATTGGAGAGGTTCGAAGTGATTGGCCGCTTGGTAAGGCTCCTGCATAAAACGCTTGTATGTGGAGGAGGTTAGTCGAGCTGTCGAATGATAAGGAGAAGAAGCTGGCAGTGGTGAGGATGGCGCCATGCGCAGAGATTGCATCTTGGCGGCATCAGAGGTGTGCGCCGATTTGAGAGACATGACTTCTGATTTTAAAGAGTTTAGTAAGGAATACACCTCCTCGTTGGAGAGAGGTTTGTTGTCTGCAGCCTTCTTCGAACGGGTTGAAACTGACATCTTGAAGGTGGCCTATTGCTGGAGCTTGGTAGAAACAAGGCTTTTAACCTAATGAGAAACACAAGGAAATGACAAGAGCTCGCTTGCCGGTCAGTTCCAATTGACAAGAGGTGAGGGAAAAAAGGAGACAGATCTGGGCCACAAGCGAGTTTTTCAGTTACAACTAGACAGCTGCGGCACATCAGCGTGCCGCAGCATAGGTTTTGTATTTACAGTTCTATTTTTTCTATAAGGATATTTTTGGACACCGCGTCACAATGGTGTCCTACAACTTAACAGATTCAATAAAGACCAGCTGTCAGCCTGAAGAAGTCAAGCACCCAACTTATTATATATACCAGCCTCTCTTACAACCCTGGGTGGTTTTTTCCCCCAGTTAATTAATATACTTTGATTTATATTTATCTTTATTTTCTTTCATCTTAATAATGAATACTGATATTCTTAAGTCAGTCATTTGTACCTTTTCTTTCTTCACCTTTCAGTGGATACTTAGTGGTCATATCCTTACTAATTCCATTGTTCATTCTGGCAGGTTGAAACAGTGATTAAGGACTTACTTGGTTGGCTCTTTGGCCATTTGGCTTCCTTTTCTCTTATTGCATCTCATCTTGTACTTGCACATCTTAGAGAAATTTATTATTCTTTTATTTTATCTTCAATTGTTGGAGTCTTCCAAGTGAGTTCCCTGATTACTGAGTGCCAGGCAACTCTTGTTTTCCCCAAGAGCCCCTGTGACATTAAGCTTTGTAGTAAGTTTCCCAGTGCTTGAGGTCTTCCCATCAGCTTTACAAGAGATGCTCTATTAAGAATTTGAGCTGCCTTCAAGTCAGATAATGGAAAGAAAGGGTGCTAGTTGTGTTTTTGATTTGACGGGTCAGTTAGGATGCTCTTCATTGAACAGTGCTTAAAATACTTGGGACACACATTTACGCTACCCCCTTGATTATTCCATGGATGAATTTGATGATCAAGCTCTTTGTGAAGAAATGGACAGCTTGATTTATTGGCATTCTATCGAGATCAAGGGTGGTTGTGTGGGTGTTGTGCCATAAGAGGCCACTCGAGATCCATGGCTCATCCCTTCAGGCTTATCGAAGCTTCTTTAAATCCTCTGTTGCCAGACTCGAAACTGACTTCGATAACGTGCATCGATTTTAGCCTCCGTTGATCTTTATAAACAGCTGGGTGCCATTGTCTCACCACATTTTTGACATTTTCAAGTTTCTAGGAAGGCTTCCGTCGGTTTCATAAGAATTTTTCAAAGAATCGATTCCAACTAGTCTATTGTTTCGGCAGTGGCACGATGATTCATAATTGTACGGCCGATTTTTGCCTTATTCCAGTTTGTGAAATTCAAAAATTAATCGTTATAAATTTGAATATCTACACCATCATTTTGCTCATTGTTGCTCTGTTTTGATTGTTCACTTCATCTTTTTAAATGCTGTAGATGGGTGGTGATGAAGGCGCCAGCGTCGGCAAGTATATTGCAGAATGCCAAAGGTTCCTTGATTTCTCTCGGTCTGCTTCGTTTGAACGATCCCAGCGCCTGCAGAGATGGTCTTCTCAGGAAGAGACGAGAAGGATCTTGAAGCTTTTATCTTCAAATTCGATTCTTCAAAGCTGGAAAACCAGACTACTGACTTATTTTGTAATCTTCCTTCTTCTCATCGACTGTTATCGATTCACCAAAATATCCCTTTTTGGTCTCGAAATGTGCTAGAGTATTATCCAAAACAGGTTTGGAGTACAAGGTTAAAGCTCCTCTTGCTTCACATCATGCTTTTTGAATTGGCTGGCGACTGTTCATTTACTGGTTCTTTTAAACAATTACACCGATTGTCCCTTGATTTCAGATGCAGTCAGTATTATAGTTTTTTTATACTCTAGACCAGCCACGATGCGCCATCGCCTCTGATTTCCTCACAATGATCGTCCTCTCCATCCCTTACCAGCGGATATGGTACCGGAATCGAGGGACCTTGGGATGCAGTAATGGAGGCAATCAAGGCTTGCCATGAAGCTGGTTTGTTCATTATGGTCATCCTTACACCTCAAAGCCTTTGATAATTTCATGCTTCGAAACTAATTTAAGTTTTTACTCCTTTTGCCCTTCTTATTGATGTCTCGTCGGTTGCCTTCCAAATCTGATTTTTCTCTCAAATAATATCATCAGTTCATGCCATGGGTTGTCCACGGGTTGCCACAGGTCAGTGCAATCGCTCTTGGCCAGACCAGTGACCTTCCTTGTGTAATTTTATAAGAATATCCTTGGACGCATTAGAGTTGATTTGCTTTCAATAAACTGACCCCATTTCAAACTCTGAATTTTTCTTATACATCAAATGCCCTCTCTCTTTATTCGTTAAAAAATTTATGCAGACCTCAGGATCGGAACCAGAATGGACAAACCAAGCTCATTAGCTATGAAAGTGCAGAGTGTTGAAAATCACTTAAAAAACCCAAATCAATCATGAACATTCAAAATGCGGGCAATTTCTTCTGAACCCAGTCTCTGCATACAAGATGCAATTTTGAAGTCCACTTTGGAGGTACTAAGTACAAATATCACTTTGAAAATATGCTCAAATTCATCCAGTCTGCCCTAAGAAGGCTGTCGCACATTGCCCTTCTCAAACTATATCAAATTTGGCGCCTTTATACTTAAATACATTGTTTCCATATAATTCTTTGAAAGCAAACTATTTATTTGTGTTTTAGCGTTTCTCCTCACTGAAGCGCAACCCTTTCCAATCATTCTGCACAAATGAAGCATTCACAATGAATCCTTTTAGTTTCTTGTTATATGTATGCAAACAGGTCTTGGCTTATGTTCTTGTGAGCAGAATAGGGTTTCTGGAAATTTTTAAGGAGTTTCCCAATCAAACACTAGACTTGCAATATTCTTTGGGAACAGACAAACTTTACTAAACTTGACTAATTCCTCGCTAAAAGTGTACCTGTTAAACTTCCAACTGCAAAGATTGAGCTGAATTTCTCTTTTGAGTGTTTGCTTACACTACCTACAGCCAAAAATGTTGTAAAGTCATATAGAATGATTTTCCCTTGTAATTATAATCTTTGATATAACATGGGGCCCTTAAGGCTTAGGCCTCTTTTTTTCTTTACATTGTCATAGTAAAAACATTTTCTTAATCTTCTCCATTTTTTTTGTTTCTAAGGAGGTGTATTTTTTGAGGGATGAACCTTTTTTATGGTGTTTCTTTTTCATATTTTTTCACTTCAATTGTAATAAACTCAAAAATGACTTTCAATTTTGATTACATTGTTTTGATTGTTTCTTTTTATATGGAAAAAATATTAAAGTTTATGTTTTTGTATAAAAAGATAAAATGCTTTTTTCAAAGCTGAGATAATCATTTATTTACTAAAAATTTGAATTTCTATGAATTCAAAACTTGAGAAATACTAAAAAAAGCATTATATTTCATAGAATTTTATTCACATTATTATTTTAAAGTCTTATTTTAAACACTTTTTTTTAGTTTGTTTTCTTTTTTCAAAAAAAAGTTGTGAAAATATTTTTTGCACAAATTGTATGATTTTTATTTTAGTTAAAAGGAAGGAAATTTAAATTCTTTCAAGTAACCAAACTTGTTAGTTTGTTTTGTGTTGCAAAAAACAAATCAATTTGAATTGTAAGTTTTTTATCTTATTTATTTAGAATAGAAATATAAAAAAATGATAATTGATTAGTGAGAAATTCATATTCATTATCATATATGTAAAAGATAAAGTGGAATTAAAACTAAAAACCAGTATTTGCATCATTATGTATATGCCTGTGTCAGGTCATCGACAGGTGTGACAAAACTTTCCTATCATTGAAGCCACAAAATAAGATTACTTTTCATTGAAGATATCATTGGAAAGATTTATTTTCATAAATCTGGCAGGTAAGCTAATACACCTTATCATTCTTTGTTAAAGGAGCCCTCAATTGTTTGAAATGGCATACCTTTTATTTTTCCCTTAAGTTACTTCCTGAAGGCATTGTATGAAAAATATCTCTCACAGAAACTCATTATATCATTTTCTTGTCACCCATTCAAAAATATTATTTTTATATGATTAAGCTTACTAGGATTTCCCCACTTTTTAGATTAATTTATTTTAAAAGAATCTTTTGATCAATATTCTGATTCTTTATTGTTAATGTAATCTTATTTTTTATTTTATTCAATGAAAATTGATTGGGCTTAGTTTTTGATTAGTAATTCTCAAGCTACAGACACTTCTTAAAATATTTGTTAAACTCTGAGCATATTGTTAGTTTTTAGGAAAAAATTTTATATCATGTTTATTTTTGAGATATTGATGTGATATTATATAATGATTCAAATATTGTGGGAAATCCTAAAAGAAAAAAAACTCAAATATAAAGATTTAAATAAAGATTGAGATGTTTGGAAAATCAAGTAACCTCTAAATATCATCAAAATTGTAATTATAATAAGACCTCATTATTCATATAATATCATAAAAAACTATTTTATTTCTACAATCCTACCATTTCATGATAAAAAAAGAACCTTTTTTGCACCAAAATTACCAAAAAAGATATTTCATCTATACATAATTGTTTATGAATTTTGGACAGATTTTTTTATCAGTTTTAATTTATTACATTCATTATATTTTTAATTCAGCTCCAAATTTTAATAGGCTCAAAATTTAAATCAACTTTCTCAAAATGGTTTGATTCTTGAGTTTTTACATAAATTAAATTAAATCTTATGGGTAACCTATTCTCATGTATGAAGGCTATGTGATAGGTGATCTTTGTATTTTGATATAGTGATTAATATTAGTGCTTTTTGGATTATATACAAGAATATTTTCTCCCTGAAACAATATCATTTATTAAAGAAAATTTAAGCCTTTGAGATATGTCCACATATCTAAAAATGTCACAAAACAACTTTAAAATACTTATTTTAATAATAAGAGTTGAAATTATTATGTGAAAATAAGTAAAAATTCCATAAAAAGTCATAAAACCTTGATTATCTCACAAAAAATGACTTAAATGTGAAAAAATCACACCATTTCATTCCCCATGAAAAACTACACATATAAAAATTTTATGACATATCTGAAAAGTCACCACTTACTGAGTTAACCTGAATATATGCACTATTGTTATCACCACATATATTCCAGGTTTTTAACTCATAGCGCTTGAAATATGCATAATAAAGATTTGAACCAAAAAGGTTACCATGTAATTACTGTAAGCATACAGATATAAATTACATTTGGAAAGCTATAAATAAAGTTATAGCTTACAATGGTTTATTGACAAAATAAGAAGAGCTGTTGAACACTTTGTTGTGAAAGTGGTCCAACCTTGAAAAAGGTAGAAATTCAGATTATAATATCTCATACATGAAGAATGATGTAATTTTTATTATTATATTTAAGCTATAACCCCTTAAAATCATGGTTTGAAGTTTAATAAATTTTGATAGAAGCAATGAGTTATCAGAAAAATCATCAAAAATGAATTTTTGATGATGTAATTGAATGATCTGGGAAGCTTAATAATGACATGCCAAATTGTCAGAACTTCCTCTCTGAATGGCTGTAGCCTGTATAACCCAAAAACTATGAATGATTAAAGTTTAAGCTTAAAGTTTGTCACAGCCAAGGAGGCAGGGGCATTACCAATCATATTCAACAATCATTACTTCATTGATACCCCTCAAAACCCAATCAGCAAGGGGGTTTCATTCAACATTCTCCAAATACAGTTTTCAGACCTCAATACAGTTTCATACAGGCAAGACCCAAATACATGATTCACCAAATACAGGCCTGTCATCAATACAGGCGCAAATACCTGTATTGACTGTATAGCCTGTATTGGATTCACCAATACAGGATTCAATCCCACATCCAACTTCTTCCAGCATACAGACAAGTATCTCAACACTCAAACTTCAAGGCTGGTATTTCTCACATATACCAGCCCCTCTTCATCCAACTGGGGGTTTTTCCCCCAGTTAATTAAAATATTGGATTTATTATTTAATATTATTTTATTTCTCATTAAGAAATATTATTTTATTATTTATTAAGTTAGTCTTTGCCTTTCCTCACCTGTTCAGTAGAGTCCTAGTGGCCATATCCTTTATTAATCCTTTTCTCTTTTCTGAACAGGTTGAAACAGTGGTACAGGATTATTTGTGGTTGGCTCTTTATTATTGCTTTTGTTTTCCTCTCATATATTTTGATTCTTATTATTTTATGACTAGGAAATTCTTATCTTATTTCATTACTCTTATCATTTGAGTACCTTATTCTGAGCCCTCCATAACTAAGTCTGTTCACTGAGTGCCAGGCCCTCTTCATTTAGAAGAGCCCCTGTGACAAAGATGATCATTTATGATCACTTACTGTAACCCTATTTTGAGTTTAATGGTTTTATAAGTGATGAAGCTTGTGAATACTAGTATATCACGATTAATAATAATAAATTTAATGAATTTTAGGCTTCTTTCAACCCTATAATGTCAGCAAACTTAAAGCTAGATTGATATCTCTAAATAATGGTGTAATAATGAGATAGGATGGGTTAATTATGATGTAGTCATCACTAAAGCTTAAAATACTGTCCAATTCCAGTGGATAATTCAAAGTCTACTGTAAGCCTTCTGGACTCTAAGAGGGAGGCTTTTACTATATATAGAGCTTTTTTTACCTCTATTTCCCCCTCTGACGCATGAAAAACAATAAAACATTAAATCAAAAGGTAATTTATTTATTATTTATATATAAATATACTATATTATTAAATAGCAAATATCATTTTTATCATAATCACTACCTTTGACCTGATTCACTCAATATCTTGTTGTTTTTGTTGAATTCTCTCTGAAATCTTTAATTCCAAGTAAGATCAAGAATATTTGTAATTCATTTTATTTTTATCTTTAAATACAATTTGAATAATTTGTCTTTATATTATTTGGAGTAAAATCTTCCAAAATAATTATATTAAGTGTTAAAAGCAGGTTATTTTCTCTTTTTATAATAGTTTCCCTTTATTATTATCTTCAATAATTCCTTTATTAATACAAATTGTACTTATATCAATATATAGCTTTAATATTGGTAATATTAGTGTTAAAAATTGTTTTTTATTATTGAATAATTTTTTTATGCATTGATTACTTGTTTTTAACAATAATAAATTGCAATAAATATATGAATTATTAATTATTAATATATTTATTATATTATTCTATTAATTTGAATAATATATATATTTTTACGCCATAATTAGAGTATTTCTTTATTATTATGATTATTTTGAATCTTATTCATTATCTTAATAAGACAATTCAGAGTACAATAAGTAAATTATTATTCATATTTACTTTTTGTTTCATAGTAAGACCTTACAGAAAATATTGATATTTATTATTTGAGAACAATTATAAATACATGGATGGATATCTTTCATAAAAGATTAGCTCTATCAAATCGTAAGGAAAGAATTTTTCTCTAAAATTTAAGTAGATCTGGTTTCCAAAAATTTAGTAAAATTGAAGACTTTCTAAATTTCTTTAAGCTGTAAAAAGTATAATAATAAATCTCATATATAGAAGAGACAGCTGACAAAATTTAATCATTAAATGGCTGCATAAGTAGAAGAAAAAATATCATCTATCATTGGTATTAAGATGATTAACCTAATCAAAAATATGAATATTATTCTTATGAAAAACCATTAATACCTATAATATATCACAGCCACTACTAGGAGTCAAGGGTATTCAACTGTATCCCCCCTCAAAATCACCAAAAAAAGCAAATCAATCCTTTGTATGAGTATTTAGCTTTGGAAATATTCTTTTTAAATGATTATACAGTTTGGGTTTTCCAAAAAAGGCCTTTCATTCCCTATACAGGTTGGAATTACCAACCACAGTTTTAGATACACTAATATGGAAATCTAAGATCACTAGATTTACCACACCTACTGTACAGACCCTGTACATCCATAAAGGCAATTTACAGTTGAAATAATTTAATCTTCAGAAGAACGTTTTTCTTGAGACCAGGGCTGGTATATTTTCAAATGCAAAAGACCATTTTCTTCCCTCTCAGGACTTTGCCCAAGTTGATTGATATACTTGATTTATTAATAATAATATTTTATTAGCCTTGTATCACCTGTTTAATAGAATTTTGGTGGTCATTTCCTCATTTAACCTTCACTTCTTTTAGGAAGGTGGAAGCAGTTGATTTAAACTTTATTGTGATTGTCTTTCCTTCTGTTTGTTGGTGATTGTTGAATTTCATTCAAACTGAATTTATTGGTTCTTTATTATTAGTAATGTTACTTATTGCTTACACTTTTTAAGTGTTATTTCAATTTCTTATGAGTCTTTTTAAAGTGAGTCCAATATCCTCAGTGTCAATCCCTCTTCACTTAGAGGAGCCCCTGTAAAGTAATAACTGATAGATAACTATAAAGAATTTTTTGAAATTAACAAAGTCTTATTAATCTCATTAAAGAACAGAAAATTATACATTATTTTGTTTTTTCTTGTAAGATGTCTCCATGAAACTGCTGATAATATTAGTATTAATCAACAGTACTATGACTGTTCTTATGAAATACAATAATAAAGATTATTATGATCACAATTCAATAATTAATGAAGTAATTTTTTCTTTTGCATGTTACACACTACTAGTGATTATAACAGTAAGCAGTAATTGTCTACAAGAATCAATTGCAAGAAGTATTTAAATAATAAAGCTTCTTTATTCAAATGATACAGTTATTTTAATATATAATTATATTTTGAAAGAATTATTTTAATTATAATTCTTGAAGAAAACAAATACTACAGAAAAACTTTACGAATTAATAATTAATCACTCACTCATATTCATTGAACCTTAAAAAGAATATGTTTAGAAAGATTTGGAAGGTAATTGTGGATTTAAGGGATCAAAATTGATTTATAACAAGATTAAAACAATATATAGTTGATTTGCTATGACTTCAAGTCCTTTTGATTGATAATTAAATATTAAAAAAACTTAAGAAAAGCTGTAACTAATACTTACTTGTTGGTAATAATGGTATAATTGGATAATAAGATGATTTGGAAAAAACAGCAAGAGGAGGCCTCTTTTAAGTCCAAGGAAGCTCACAGGGGCGTGCCATGGAGCAAACTGAAAGACCAGTGAGGGAGAAAATAATAAGCCTTTTTGGATTATTGATTGCATCATCTGTTGTCATGTAAGATTATCATAATTACTTAATTAAGGCTTTTACATGACTACCAACCCATTTATGGTTAAGAATAAAAGGATTAACAACTGTAAATATTCTTTTATTCCAAAGTAATCATTGATTTTTCAAATTTATCAATTTTATTGGAAATTTCATCACAGAATGTATTTTCTGTAAATTTTTAAAGATTCTGTGTTTCATGTGGAATCATCAAAAGTGGACTGTAAGTAAGACTTTTAATTTGACTTATAAAAGTATAATTATTTTTGGTTTTTATATGAATTATAAAGCTCTTAATTGGTCCTAAAGGTTTCAGAAATATTAATCAAGAATTGTATTTTTAATGAATTTTTGAAGTTTTTACCTCATTTCTATGTAGAATTGCAAATAGAAGTATATGGCTGGTTGCTATGAGGTAAATCAATGGATACTAGTCCCAAAAGGGTTTTTATTACTCTTTGGAGTTTTATCCATGGAAATTCATTAATAATTGACATGGTTACAGGATTCTAAGCTGCTCTTTACCTCCTTGGCATGTCAAAATAGCAGCTTATTTGCTATTTTCTTATGCTATACTGAAGTTCTGACTTGGTAACCAAGTTCGCAAAAGGTTTTATCTTACTAATTGGGACAAGATCAGCCATGGATCCAAGCTTTGGAGCTTTTCATGCCTCAAAGGCCTCAGAAGCTGGGTACCCTGGCTCTCTTTGATGTCTTTTGTCCCGTTTGACTATTTTTCATGTCAAAATAACAATTCAGGTTTGAAGTGAGATATCCACTATGGGTGTACCAAAACTGTATTAAGTGCTAAAAACATGCATAACACTATTTTTAGTGTGTATGTAACATGGGATTTCTCACATTCCCATTATTTTGGCATGAAATTGAGAAAAACAACAGTTTCACGGATCTTTTATGTGGTATTTATGATGTGATATTGAAGTATTTTCAATATTACCACTTTAAAGAGCTAATTTGAGCTTATACACTCTATGGAGCTAACCTAGGTGAATTTTTGTGTAGAATCGAAATCTAGCCTTAAATCCATGGATTTACTTACTCAATAAAACGTTATTCATCTTTTCTGAAATCAAAAATGATGAATTTTGAATATATGCATGACTTATGGGTTATGCATAGTTCAGAATTTATTTTTGAGATAATTCTGGCCTATTTGGGTATGTAAAATATACCTCAAGGCTCACAGATTTATAAAGAGTATATCACCCCAAATGGAAATAGAAAACCCTCCAGCTCAATATGATTTTCACAGGCACAGTGTAAGATGTGTCTATGAAACTGTTTAAAATATTACTCTTGATCAAAAGTACTATGACTGTTCTTACGAAATATAATAATAAAAATTATTATAACCACAATTTAATAATTAAAGAATTGATTATTTTTAATTTTTATACACTACTAGTGATTATAACAGTAAGCAGTAATTTTCTACTAGAATCAATTACAAGTATTTAATAATAAAACTTCTTTATTAAAATAATAAAATTATTTTAATGTATAATTATCTTTTGAAATAATAGTTATAAATATAATTATTGAAGAAACTAATTACTAGAGAGAAACTTCAAGAATTAAGATGAATCACTCACTAATACTCCAAAGAACTTCTTAAAGATAAAAAGTAGGGAGATTTGACGGATAATTGTGGATTGAAGAGATCAAAAATGGATATATAAGAGTATCACAACAATATATAGTGGATTTCTATGATTTCACCTATTTCTGATTGATTCTGAAAGATTTAAAACCCTTAAGAAAAAGATTTAACTAATACTTACTTGTTGGTAATAAAGGTATAATTGCATAATGTGATGATTTTGAAAAAACAGCAAGAGGAGGCGTCTTTTAAATCTAAGACAGCTCAAAGAGGTGTGCCATGGATCAAACTGAAAAACCAGTGAGTGAAAAATCAATAAAAGTTTTTTGATTATTTATTGCATCATCTGTTGTCATGTAAGATTATCATAATTTACTTAATTGATGCTTTCACGGGACTACCAACCCATTTATGGTTAAGAATAAAAGGAGTAACAACTTTAAATCTTCTTTTATTCAAAAATAATCATTGATTTCTCAAAGTTAAACATTTTATTGGAAATTCCATCACAGAGTGTATATTCTGTGAATTTTTAAATATGCAGTATTTCACGTGGAATCATCAAAAATGGACTGTAAGTAAAACTTTTTATGTTACCTATAAAAGTATAATTCCTAATGGTTCTATATGAACTTTACAATTTTTAATTTGCCCTGAAAGATTCAGAAAGATTTATCAAAAAGTGAATTTTTAATGAATTTTTGAAGTGTTTACCTCATTTCTATGTAGAATTGCATAAAGCACCATATGGCTGGTTGCTATGAGGTAAATCAATGGACACTAGTCCAAAAAAGGGCTTTAATTACTATTTTGGGTTTTATACATGGAAAGTCATTAATAGTTGACATGGTTACAGGAGTCTAAGTTGCTCTTTACCTCCTTGGCATGTCAAAATAGCAGCGTATTTATTATTTTTTTATGATATAATGAAGTTTTGACTTGGTAACCAAGGTCCCAAAAGGTTTTAGCTTACTAATTGGGCCAACATTAATCATGGATCCAGGCTTTGGAGCTGTCCATGCCTCAGAGGCCTCAGAAGTTGGGTACCCTGGCTCTCTTTGATGTTTTTTGCCCCCCTTGACTATTTTTGATGTCAAAATAGAAATTCAGGCTTCAAGTGAGATATCTACTATGGGTGTACCAAACATTTATGTAAGAATACCATAGTATTAAGTGCCAAAAACATGCATATGTAGCATGGGATTTCTCACATTCCCATTATTTTGGTGTGAAATCGAGAAAAACAAAGATTTTCACAGATCTTTTATGTGGTATTGAAGTATTTTCCATATTACCACCTCAAAGAGTTAATTTGAGCTTATTCACTCTATGGAGCTACCCTAGGTGAATTTTTGTGTAGAATCCAAATCTGGCCTTAAATCCATGGATTTACTTACTCAATAAAAAGTTATTCATCTTTTCTGAAATCAAAAATGATGAATTATGAATATATGCATGATTTATGAGTTATGTATAATTCAAAACTTCTTTTTAAGATAATTGTGGCCTATTTGGGTATGTAAAATATACCTCAAGGCTCACATTCCCTCCCACCAAAAAATAAAATTGTACTACAATTTTATTAGTGATAAAAGAATAAGGCCCCAAAGGGGGTTAATGTCCACTGTCCAACCTCTTTACATCACTCAGATCAAGTAATTTAAAGCAAATTTATAGACATATTCAGGCTTGTGGCCTTCTTTCATGTCTAAATCTTCTTAAGAGTTTATCTGAGTCAGGTATTTCTGATTCTGCCATCCATTCATCTTCATGTACTGGATTTCTATATCTGACAAGATATTCTCTTTGATTTTTACCCCTAAGTCTCCTTTCTTTAATGACTTTCTTTATCTTTTTGTCTTCATTCTGTCCCACAGGTGGTACAGTTAAAGGAGTTGGGTTTCTTAAAGGAAACAATTCTTTATCAGCTGGTTGATAAGGCTTTATCAAGCTGACTGGAAAGGTGGGGTGTTTATTTTCCAATTCACCACACAATTCCACTTGAACTGCATTGGTTCCATGTAAAGCAACAATAACAAAAGGTCCTACATAAGAATATCTAAGATTCTTTGGGCCTTTGATATTATTAAAATTCAAGGTTGAAACTAAAACTAAGTCCCCTACTTTGAAGTCTGGTACTTTATGACTCTTGTCCCACTTCTGTTTTGCATAATTAAAAGCATCATCCATACTTTTTTTTGCATGAAGTCTTACTTTATCAAGCATTATTTTGAAGCTGGAAGCTGTAGGATGAATGTCAATCAAGTCTTTCCTCAGTGTGTCTGCTGGGAGTCTTGGATTCCATCCTTTCTCTAACATAGCAGGAGTTTGTCCTGTGGAAGAATGGACTGATGTCCTATATGCCAATTCTAATGCAGGTATCAGAGTGCACCAGTCATGGGTAAAGCCATCTGAGTCTTTGAATGCTAATCCATATTTGGTATGGTGAGTCACAAATAAGGAAGGGGACTCAGAGGAGTCCAGAATGATAAGAGGAATCTTCTCCGGGAGTTCTGACATAGTAAAAGAATACTTTTGAACGAACTGCTTTGCAATAAATGAATTGGTAGCACCAGAATTCAATGAGAATACTGTAAAAAACATCAGAAAGAGAAGAAAAAACAAAGAATTTCAGAGAATTCTTGAGACCAGTATTCAAAATTCACAATTGTTCTCTTGATGGAAAACAGTTAAGACCATTGAACATGACATGATCTTCATTCAGGATTTTTTCTGGCTGGGAAATTTTCCTGATGGTTGGGCAAGCTGGTTTTGAGGTCTTTTGAAATAAGACTCAAGAATATGCTTCCCACCACAATAGGTACCTAAGCCCTCCTTGATTCTTCTTTCTTTTTAAGAATTAATCAACTTGAAATCTTTTTTCAATAAAGAAGAATGGGGCTTTTCCCTCTTCTGAACATTCTTCTTCTTCTTTTGACTTGAGCTTGAAGAATTTTTAGGATGAGAATAATTTGACTTTGAGGCTTCTGGCTTCTTCTCTTGATGATGACTCTTTTCATTTTTCCTCTCATGGTACCTGGTATCAAGCTCCAGGGTAATATCCATTAAGTCTTGAGCAGAGTCAATTCTTGAAGGATGGGAGGCCAATTGATCCAAAATCCTGGATGGCAATCCCTTTCTGAAATGATGGATGAGAGCTCTTTCACCCCAATCTCCAATTCTTGAGACCAAACTTCTGAAATAAGCAATGTATAATGATACATGCCCACCTTCTTTCATCCTTAAGGAATCCAACTTTGCCTTAGCTTTTCTTACTTCATTTGGGTCCAAAACCAAAGTGAACAGTTGTGATTCAAACAAATTGCATGAATTGAGAAGGTAATTTTGATCCTTATTGGTGAGATTGGAAATATAAGGCTCAATCCATTTTTCAGCCCTTCCAATAAGAAATGAAGTGGCATAGAGGACTTTCTTTCTGTATTGAGAGAAATTTGGTGGATCATTATGAAAAATCAATTGACAAGAATGAATGAAAATTCTGACTTTGAAGTGTTGAGTCCCATCAAAACATTCTGGTGCCTTCATAGATGGAGTCATGAAGGCTGGTAGTCTTGATGCTTCAGAAGATGAAGCTGCTTGAAAATTGGCAATAATTTGAGTCATTTGATTCATGATGGCCAATAACGATGGTTCAGACTGATGAGAGACAGGCTGATTAGAGTGGGCTAGAGTTGGCCCTCCAGCACCTTGGGATGCCCCCACAGGAGCAGGAACACCTTCAGTACCTTCAGACTCTTCCTATTCACCATCTTCACCAGGACCTTTGAAAGTGTTCCTTGAACGTCCTGGCAAACCACCAACTACTCCTGAAAAATAATTTGATCTTCTTTCCCCTCTTCCTTCCTTCCTGGATGGTGCTGCTCCTTCCAAATTGGGCCCTCAGTTGAGGAACTGCTGGGGTGCTGTCAAGAAGAGCTCTTGGAGTTGGAGTGGGAACAGCTTGAGCTCTGGCCTGAGATCTTGTCTGTTATGTAGGAGGTAAATATTGAACAGGCATGATTTCAGGAATTAAATGAAATAAAATTAATAAAATTCAAAAATTTGAAAATGAAAATCTTGAGGAAAATCAACAGGAAGCTTGAAGTCAAAATCAAAATCAATTAATCAAAGTGAAATCTTGAGGTAAAGCAATCAAGCAAATGAATTCTTGAGGCAAAAATCAATTTTATGTCAAAATTCTTGATGTGAAAAAATCATCAAAATCAATCAAATCCTCAGGTCAATCAATTTTCTTGAAGTCAATATCAATTTTGTCAAATCAATTCATCAAATCAAATCAATTCAAGTGAGTTCTACTTTAAAAATCAAAAGTCATGAAGAATTAATCAATATGAATCTTCATGTGAAGAATGGGTCTGAATGAATTTTGATGAGCAATTTGAAAATCAACTTTAAAATCAAACCCTGAATTATGAATGAAATGAATTTAATGATTTGCAAAAAGATTTAAAAAGAGGAACAAAATAAAAATGGGTCAGATTTAAATTTCAAGCATGAAGAATGAATGAGAGAAAATTGAGAGATGACAATGAATTATCAAGTTCATAAAAATTAAAGAATCACAATTTCAATGAAATGAGTCAATGAAATAATAAAGAAAGAATGAACGGAATGAAAAGGAATTATGAGTTAATGAATATAATGTCACAGGGGCTCTGATGGAAAACACGAGTGGGCTGGAACTCAGCAATCAGGGAACTCACTTGGAAGACTGCAAAGAATATAGAAGATAAAATAAAGAAATGAATTTCTCTAATAAATATGCAAGTACAAAGATGAGATGCAATGAGAGAAATGAGAAGCCAAATGGCCAAAGAGCCAACCAAGTAAGTCCTTAATCACTGTTTCAACCTGCCAAAATGAGCTATGGAATTGGTAAGGATATGACCACCAAATATCCATTGACAGGCAAAGAAAGAAAAGAAAGATGTGCTAAATCACTGACTTGATAATGTCAGTATTCACTTAACAAAAATGATAAGATAAATAAAGATAAAATAAAATCAAAATATATCAATTAACTGGGGGAAACCCACCCCAGGGTGAAAGGAGGCTGGTATATGTGAAACATTCAGAGGTTGACTCCTCCAGGCTGAAAGCTGGTCTGGATTGACTGCTTTATGAAGTGTATACCTTGCCAAATTGGGAAATTAACTGGGTTGAATGAAATTCCCATGGTGCATGAATGAAAATAAAGGTCTTGATTAATCCAGACTGCATTGAAATGAATGTGGTTTCCAAGGTGGATTGATGGAGCACTGACCTTTGGAAAATTGTTTTGGAACTGCCTCTTGAATATCCCTTGAGGATGAACTTCCAGTATTCCCTTGGAGGAATACTGTGAATGAGAATAACCAATGATTGCTTGATGGTGTCATTGGCATATGAGATTGACACTTCCCTTTTGAGCATTGATGAATCCTCTGGATGTTGTGCCTTGATGACCTGATGAAAAGTTGAAATAACCATTTCATATTGGCGCCATTGGATTGCTGGTGAAAAGAGATGAACAATGGTGTGTAACACCATTTATGGCACTTTTGGTTATGGGAGGGTGGAAATGGCCAAGGTCTTTTGGATTGATGTCAGGAGGATATAAGTGAAAATTGGGTTTTGAGTGGCTTCAAAGGTGAAAGAGTGTCTTTGAGTGTTTTGGCCAAATACATCTAATACAGCTTTAAAACTGTATTTGTGCAAAGTGCTCAAAAATGCACAAAATGCGCAAATCTGGAAATTACGCCCCAAATGGCCTAATATGGCCATTTGGGCATATTTCCCATATTACATGGGAAAATGGCCTAAAATGCACAAATATGCACAAATCTGTATTTTAAGCTTAAAAAGCCAAATAAAGGCTTTTGGGATGTATTTTCCCTGTTGACTGGAAAATACAAAAGACATCCCAAAAGCAAAACCTCACCAGGAAAGCCTGATGATGATGAAGGGGCAAGGTTGGCCCCAGATGATGAAATGACAATAAAAGGCCAAATAAGATGAACTGGCAAATTTGGTCAATGATTATGGATATTGTATGCATATTCCATATTGAGGTACAAGAGGCTGAATTGCCATGGTTGTGACAGACCCTTACATATTTTCACCAAAAAATTATATGTTTTGTCCATAATTTTCCAAAGACACATAAAATCTTACATGTGTTTACCAACATCCCATTTCAATTGGTCATTACAAAAGAAGGAAAAACATCACAATCTGAATACCTTCCATCTTGTTTAGTGCCAGAATAGGGAAATATCAATTTTCTCCCTTTATATACATTATTTTTGGGATTATCATTATATCAATTGTAAATGATAAATTATCACCATTATTGAAAAAATATCTGTAGATTCTCTCTTTATGAGAAAGGAAAACATTTAAAAAATGAGATTTCAAAGCAGTTCTTTTTATAAAAGAGCTTCCTTGGTTGAACAAATCTAAATTTCAAAAAGATCATCAAATGAGATAGATTAAAAAACTGATAGATCTAAATTCAACTTTAATATAAATCACAACAATTAATTATTTGATGATTCTAAAGGAAATTATATAAAAAATCAACTTATTAGTAATTTAAAGATAAATGAAATATTTTTTAAATACTTAAATTATTAAGGTGACTATGTTTAACAAACTGGTCAATATTTTTCTTTCTGATAAGCTAAATCTACCTGATGTTGTTAAGATGATTCAGAAAATTCAAATTTTGAATCATGGCCTCTGTGCTACTAGTCTTGTTGTCTGTCTTGATCATTTTTTGTGATATTTTCCTTATTGATTTATAAAACTGAAATGAAAACTTGATAGCCCAAAATCAAAAACTGAACCCCTAGCTATGTGTATTTTTGGTTTTCTGAGGGTTCAATTCTGAATTCCCGAATTGTAAAATTGTCCTTCTGTCACAATGCTGTCTGCCAGATCTCAACAAAGGTAAATCTTTCCAAAACCGATGTTAAGCAGGTTTAAATACCAGCTAATATTGGCAAGTTTTAGATCCCATTCCACCATGTGACAGTACCCCTGGGCCTATGGCACTGTGTCCCAATTTCATGTAGCTGATAGTATTACCCATACCATCCTCATGGAGCTAAATCAGTAATAACAGGAGCCTAAAAGGAACCTCCAAGGGGAAGAGCCCTTGTATTTCAATGGAGTGGAAGCCCCAGCAGGGTTTGGCGGTTTGATTGATAACTCCCCTTGTCTCCAACCAGGATTGAACCCATGACATTGGTAACCAGTTTGTTGTCACAATTCTGTCTTCTGGATCTCAAAAAGTGGAACTCTTTCCAAAAAAACTTGTCAATACTGGCAAGTTGTAGATCACATTCCACCATGTGACACTTTCCTAGGTGGTGTTACCTGAAATGAATTTGTGGTGGAAGACATTCAGAAATGGGAATTAAATATGAAAAGCATGATAATGATGAAACATGAAAAAATATATCTTAATAGATTATTAACAAAAATCCAAGTGAACTTGATTCAATTGAAAAATATTATTGATAAAAAAGATACAAGACATAGAAGAAATGTGTAAGGTTTGTCTATGAAACTCTTGATAATAGTATCAATATCAAGAGTACTATCACTGTCCTCAGTAAATAAAATATAATATAACAAAATATTATAACCAAAAATTAAATATAATTATTAAAATAATTCTATTAAAAAAATAAATTTAATTATTATTATATAATAGAATGATAAAAAAATATTAATAATTATAATAAATTATCATTATTCTATTTTTTTATAGTCACTGACAGTTTTTACCAATGAGAAGTGTAAAGCTCTTAATGAGACAATTACACATGGAAAATATAAATATTTAGCCACTTATAAATAATATACATATTATTTATGAAAAGAAATTATAACACACACTGTGCACATATAATTCTTTTAGAAAAATTCTATATAAAAAAACGAATAATAGATCAAAAATATAGAATTTTAGAGAAAAACTTACTTATAATATATATTTAATACAACAAGTCAAATAAATCAGTTATTATATTAAATAATTATTATAAGTTAAAAACACGCCAAAGATCAATATTTTACAAGATAAAACAACTTTTTATAATGAAAAATATGATTAAATAGTTTTTAAGAGGAATTTGTGGATTTCAAAGATATTTAAAAGACAATAATTTTATAAAATAAAATATATTATTGGTGATTAAAAAAATAATCTGAATTCTCTGATTTCAATTCTTTCATTCAAAATTAATAAAGAATCAAAAAACTTAAGAATTACTTTAATAATAAGATTTTTTGTGTAATAAAACTTTACCTGTTTAAATGTCTAATATAATTGGATTGGATTGAATTTATTGACAAAAACAGTGATGAATAGAATCCTTTTATGTCTGCAGAGCAGCTCTAATGATTCATGATTGATATAGAGGGCGTTCTCAGGTCAAAACTGAAAAGCCATGCTTAAAAATAAGGTTCTTAGCTTAATTCAACTTATTTTTACTTCCAATTTAAAGTTACTGGTGTTATTCTTAACTCCAAGTAGCTTGAATCCTTATTTAAGTTTATTATTTTATGTTTCAATATAAAATAAGTTTATTTTTATTAAAGTTAATCACATGAAAAACTCAAAAATAAAGTTTCAAGAAGAAATCTCTTGAATTCAATTTTTAATTAATTTTGAAAGGAATCTTAATTTTCTCTAAGTATAATTAAAAAAGTAATTTTCCAGGATAATTACCAATAAATCCTGTTTATAAAAGATACTTAAACTTTGATGTATACACAGATAGAATTGTATTGTAAGCTGTGTGAAACGTTCAAGCAAATCCATTAAGATTTAAATTTTTAATACATTTTTGAAGTTATTGCTATTTTTCCATGCAAAATAGCAATACACACTAAACCTTAACTTTTGAACAGGTTTTGATGCTTGTAAATTGAAATTTTTAAGATTTTTAAGCTTAATTAAGCTTTGAAAGCTCTTAAAACTTTAATTTCAAGCTTGCATCTTGGGATTTACCCTTTGGCAGCTTGAAATTCCTGTCCAAATTGGGATGAAAACAGTTTAAACTTTAAGGTTGGATAAAAGTCTAATCTTAAAGCTTAAATAAGGTTGAAAGTTCTCCAATACAGGTTGAAATGCTTAATTGAATCCTTGCGAATCCAAAAATCTGGGTACCCCAGCTCTGTTTAGTCTTTTTCCTTTGTCTTGCCTTTTTGCATGGATTTTTCCCTTTTATTTATTTAAAGCCACTTCTCTACTTATACTTTCAAGTATGTAAAGCACACAACTCAGATGCTTTCTTGAGGAATTGGTCTTCTCTCATGTCTGAATCTTCTGAGAAACCTTTGGGAAACAGGTATTTTTTCTGCTACA
This sequence comes from Austropuccinia psidii, assembly GCA_023105745.1. Taxonomy (NCBI): domain Eukaryota; kingdom Fungi; phylum Basidiomycota; class Pucciniomycetes; order Pucciniales; family Sphaerophragmiaceae; genus Austropuccinia; species Austropuccinia psidii. The sequence goes on along the minus strand of JALGQZ010000002.1, from coordinate 10,837,639 downwards.
ATCCATTAATCTTCATTTTGTGGATTTTTGTACTTGACCAAGTATTCTCTTTCATCTTTTCCCCTAAGTCTTCTTTCTTTCAAGACTTTTTTTGAGGTGTGGATATGAAGCTTTGATTAAAAATTGAGTACTTTTCCTGTTCTCAAAATTTGTATAAGGTAAGAAATGATTGAAAATAGTATGAAATAATATTTTTAAAAGAAAAAAAACCAATTTTATTGTTTTCAGAATTTATAAGTATAAAAAAATAATATTATAAAGATTTCTTGTTTTACCAACAATAAAAATTTATCCAAAAATACTCTACAAGAGATATTTAAGGCTAAAAAAGAAATTTTAAGAGCAATTTCAATTGGAATTTTTCAAGCAAAGAACTGCAAGTAATTAATTAAAGAACAAAATCTTTAAAGAGATATTTAAAGAGAAAACATGCCCAAAAGTGACCATAGTGAATTTGGAAACAAAGTGACAAAGTTAACAGTGATAAAAGATGCTTTAATTCACTTTTGGGGTGGTTCAAGCGGTAAAAATGACTATAAGAGTTACAAACAATTATTATAGTGATTTTTTCACATGGTTAAACGTTTTAAATTGAGTTACAAAGGGTGTCTGGAATCTAAAAAAGGCTCATAATTGATGAGACTGTTCAGTCCTCCTAGAGGCTCTGAATCTCCTTAAATGAAGGTTCCCATCTGGTATGGCATCTTCTTCCAACCATTTGTCTTTATCAGCTGTTTGGCTCTTGAATCTGACTAAGTATTGTCTTTGATCCTTCCCATTAAGTCTGATCTTCCTGGCCCTGATGATTTTACTCACAGGTCCAGGGAAATCCTCCACTTCCACTATCTCTGGTGGTGTGGGGTTCTTCCTCCTGGAGGGGAATTTTCCCTCCTCTGTTTGGAGGTATGGCTTAACCAAACTCACTGGAAAGACTGGGTGCTTTCTGGAAAGTTCCTCTGTAAGTTTGACTTCCACTGCATTCTTCCCTATCAGTTTAATGATAGTGAAGGGCCCTACAAATGAGCCTCTCATTTTCTTAGGTCCTTCAAGATTATTAAAGTTCAGTGTAGACACTAGCACCTGGTCCCCTTCCTTAAAGTCAGGTTCCATGTGTGTCTTGTCCCACCTCTGCTTATTATATTCTTTTGCCTCAGCTATGCATTTGGAAGCTGTGTCACAAGCCCTCTTCCACATATCATGTAAGTTTTTGGCTGTGGGTTGGATGGTCAGAAGATTCTTCTTCAAGTGATCCACGGGCAGCAGGGGATTCCACCCTTTCTCTACCACTGCAGGTGTTTTTCCTGTGGTAGAGTGCTTACTTGTATTATAAGCCAGTTGGACAGTTGGTAGAAGGGTATCCCAGTCATGGGTGTATCCCTCATGGTCCTTGTATTCCATGCCATACGCACAGAAACTTCTAAGGATGTCCTCCATTGTATGGATCATCCTCTCAGCTAGGCCATCTGTTTGTGGATGGTAAGCTGTGGAAAATGAAAGCTTGGTGCCAAGCATGTCATATAAGTTGGTCCAAAATTCAGATGTGAACTTTGGGTCCCTATCACTAATGATTATCTTAGGGACTCCACAGGTGGATATGATGTTATTCCAGAATAACAGAGCAGTATCCACGGCTGGGTCCTCTTTATCGCATGGTAGACACCTCATGCTCTTTCTAAACCTATCAACTATGATTAGGCAGGCATTTTAGTTTTCTTTGCCCCCTGGGACAAGTCCTGTGACCCAGTCCATATTGATGGTTTCCCATGGGTGTTGAAGTATCCCATACTGCTTCCCATGTTTCCTATTTGCCTTTTGGCATCTTTCACAATTGTTTATGTATTCACTCAACTCTTGTTCCAACTTGGGCCACCAAGCTGTGCTTGCTACCCTCTCTCTGGTCCTGTCTTCACTCATGTGTCCCATATAGGGGCAGTCATGACATTCCTGTTGGATCAGAGAGATGTGGTCTCTGTCTACCACTGTGAGGGCACTTGTGTAATTCTCTCTGTGGTAAAGCAGGCCATCCACAAGGAAGAACTTGTTATCCTTGTAGGCCCTCAACCAGGGTTCTTCTAGGTGGGATTCCAGTTCTGGACTCCTGTACGTTTGTTGAAGGAGCTGTAGTAATATGCCACACAGTTTGTGTTTGGCATAAGACTTCAGTACTGCACTTAAAAATTCATTGTGCAGTTCTGAGGAGCTTATTCCCAATATGGGAGTTTCTGTTCCTTCTGAATAAGGGTTCCCACTGTCAAGGGTGCCACTTCCTGGTGCCCATTCAGAGAATCTGAAGTTCCTCCTCCTATCTATCTCCATTAAATGGATAGGGATCTTGGCTGCAGCTTCAGGTTCATAAGCTGGATTGCTCTTTACATTATCCAGTGGCCATCTGCTAAGGCCATCTGCATTGGTATGACTTTTACCTTCTTTGTATATGATGGTCATATTCCCTCTATACTCTTGGATGGCTATTTGCCATCTCAGCATGTGTCTATTTGTAGTCTTCATGTTCAGTAAAGACTTCAAGGCTGTGCAGTCTGTGTAGACTTCAAAGACTGCACCCTCCAGATAATAATGGAGTTTTTCCAGAGCCCAGACTAAGCATAGACATTCAGTCTGGGTGGCCCCATACCTGGCTTCTGAATCTTTCAGCTGTCCTAGAGATTTAACATATTACCCCCTCTCTTGGTTCACAATCCACAATTTGTCTTTGGTGAAGGGCTGCTCCTAAGCCTTGGCTACATGCTGAATCTATATATAACTTGAATGGTAGTTCAAAGTCAGGCAAGATGAGCACAGGTGCATTTGTGAGTTCATGTTTGATCCTCTCATATGCATCCCTTCTTTCCTTGGTAACTTCAAAAACTACATCTTTTGAACATAACTTGTATAAACTACTGGCTATGTGGGAAAAATTCTTGATGTGGTTTCTGTAGTAGCTAGCAAACCCAAGGAAAGATTGCATCTCATTGATGCTCTTTGGTACTGTCTTTTGAAGTACTGCTGCTACTTTCTTCTGGTCAATTTCCAGACTAAGACCTGAGACTTTGTGTCCTAGAGCTAATAGCTCTTGTTGGCCAAAATTACACTTTTTCAGTGAAATCTTCAGATTGATTGGTGTACATTTACTTAGCACTCTGTCTATGTATTGTACATGGTCTTCCCATGTCTCTGAGTATATAATGATATCATCAATATATACCACCATCCAGCCTTCCAATATCTCTTCTTGAAATATTGTGTCCATAGTCCTTTGGAAGTGGGCTGGTGCATTTTTGATGCCAAATGGCATCCTGGTATGCTCACATATGCCCATATGGAATATTATTCTGAGAAATTTCATGGAGTTTGGTTTAACTCCATTTTGGTGGAAGCCTTTCATACAATCCATTTTGGTTATTTATTTGGCTTTTGCCAGTTTATCCAAGGCATCAGGTATCCTGGGTTTAGGGTACCTGTCTGCTTTTGTGTAGTTATTCAGAGCTCTGAAGTCTCCACACAGTCTAGACTTGCCATCATTCCAGGTGATTAGGACAGGAGTGGTGATTTCTACTATTTCATTGTGTCCAATCTTTCTGATGACATCCATGTCCAAGAGTTCATTGATATGTTTTTCAATTTCATTCCTGGTTTCCAGGATTTCTGGATAAGGAGGTCTCCTAAGCATGGGTGAATAAGGTATCTCCGCATCCAGATATAGTTCTATATCATGGCCTTTGATCTTGCCTAATGGTTCTTCACCAATGGCAAATGCTGGTCTGTTCTTCCTCAGCATCTTCAGTAAACCTAGTTTTTGTTTACTGGTGAGGGTAGTGCTAAGCTGTCCCTCCCTGAATTCATTCAGAAGTTCTTCCAGTGGATCTTGAGAAGATATCTGGTAAATATCAAGTGAAAATTTCTTTTCCTTGTTGGTACCAATGGTAATGTGCCTATTTTTACTGTTGTAAATCTCTATGCCATACATCCTCTGGTAGTCTGTTCCCAGTAAGAACCCTTGGATGTGGGCATTGTCAAGCACTAAAAACTCTCGGTTGAGTCTGGTATTACCTTTCCTATGGGGTATAATTATTTCTTTGATAATTGTCGCAATGGAAGTCATCTTCCCTGATGCACTTTTAACATTCTTTTCCTTGGTGGGCAAGAGCTGTTCTTCCCAATTTGGGAAGTGGTTATCCAGATACCTTCTGGCCACTATGGAGCAGTGTGCACCACTATCAATGATCAGTGGATGTTGAGCATTGTCAATACAGACAGTAACCTTTGTGGCTGTTCCATTTATATATACCATCCCTTTGGTTGGTGTAACCAGGAATGTTTGTGCATCTTGTGTATTTTTGCACAAGTTCTTGTTGGCAGTATCCTGTGGCATGCCTGCTTCCAACTGTATTTCCTGAATTTCCAGTGGGGTTTCCTCTTGGTATTCCACCATAAATAATTCTCTTGGGTCTTTATCATCATCAGATTTTTTCTCTGATGGCATCACCCATGGAGTCTGATTCAGAATCCTCTGTTGGGGATTCCTCCTCTGGGACTTTCTCTTTGCCTTTGGACAGTTGTTGGCATAGTGGTCTGTTGAACCACAATTGTGACAAGAATTCCTCTTCTTTGACACTTCTGCCACCCTTTCTTTGGGTTTGTCTTTAAACTCTACCCTGAAAGGTTGTTTCTCTTTGAAACCACTGCTCTTATATGGGGTGAATTTCCCTATATTAGTTCTTTTCCTTATGTGTTGTAAGGTATTAGCAATGTCATCCAGAGTGCAATTTTGGTTGCATCTGCATTTTACTGCATGCTCTAGTTCTCCTGCAGTTGTGTCAGAAGCTTGTTATTCCTCATTTGGATGTTCATCTGAGGATCAATGGCTTTAAGTCTTTTAGACTGTCTAAGACACCACTCATATGGATCTTTGTCCACAGAGTATTTGTCATTTTAAAATGACATGGTCTTTTTCCATATCCAAGTACCATTACTGTACTTTTGGATGATTTGACTCTTGCACCATGGCCAATTTCTTCTGCCATGGATTTCTTTCATTTCTGTGTACCATATACTAGCATGACCTTTAAGTGCTGTATTTAGTCTAGCAGTAATCCAGTAATCTGGTATTCTTGGTACATGAATGAAGAGTCCATCAATATAATCTATGAGCCCCATATGATCATATTCTCCTGTTCCAGAGAATTTGGGCCAGCTTGAGGCCTCAGGAAGCTGTTTCAAGGCTTCCTTCTCTGAATAAGACATGCCATCTCCATCCTGGTATTGTGGTGGAGATCTTGCCTTCTTCATCAACATGGCATCTGGTTTTATGTCATCTGGTTGATATGGATTATCCATAACTTGGCCTTGTGGTTGGGGCTTCAGGTTATGGTAGACATTAAACAATTTGTTTATGTCTTGATCCAGACAATCCCTGTCCCTTTTGCTGTGGTGTTGTTCTTCAAAGACTAGATTCAGTCTTTTGTTGGTCTCTTCAGAGGCTTTGCTCAATTGAGCATGTCCTTCTTGAAGAGTTTTGACAATTTTATCCATGGAGGCTGTTAATTTTTTCATCCTCTCATGGCTTGCTTCAAGTTCTGCAAACTGTTTTTGAGTTTTCTCAGCATATTGGGACATTTGTAACCACAGTGCATCACTGTTTAAGTTACTCCCAGGTGTGAAAATATTATGTTCAATCTGAGTGGGGGTAATGTTTCTATTACTAGGGCTACTGATTCTAGAGTGGTTTACAACTACCTTTGGTTCTTGTGCACTTCTTTCACCAAATCCAACTTCTGGATGATGGGGTCTGACTCTCTCTGCCTTTGGCTGAAGGAGGTCTTGTTTCTCCCCTTGTATCCTTTTCTTCTCCTGGAAACTTCCTGGAATCATGAAGAGTGGTTACTCCTGGTCATTGATTTGTTGGTGTCTGAATGGTGTGAAGCCACTGGAGAGCTGATTTGGCCTGCTCCTTGTGAGCCTGAAGGAATCTGAGTAGGCCCTGTCTGGGTTAGCTGTTCTTCTATAGCTTGGATAGTGGCTTGATTCTCCCTTATCCTCTGTGCCCTTGCCTCCAGGAGTCTGAACTGCCTGGTAGGATTCCAACCTTTGGTGATTACCATAAGGTCTTTGAAGTCTATCTCTTTGAGACAGATCTTCTGGCAACTTTCTCCAAGTTCTGCCCAGTGAGATGCCAGGTTGAACCTCTTGTTGTCCATGCTCCATTGAAACAAATCTTTGAGGAGTTGGTGGAGCTGAAGAACTTGATCCATATCCCTCCAGTCCTCTGGTTTGAGGTTCTTGTTGAATTGGAATGTGAATGGCAGGGTTGATATTATCTCCCACATTGTTTTTCCATCCACCACTGTGTCCAAGGTGTCCTCTTCCAGGTCTTCTGGTTCTGGACAGGCCTTCTCTGTCCTCTGGCTGGTTCCGTTGGAAGACAAGGTCTCTGAGGTATACAGGTGACATATCAGTGTTTGTAAGCAGTCAAAACCTTTATGTTCTTAGGCTATTTACCTTTGACTGTGCCTTGTACAAATTTGTTGTCTTCTGATTTGAGCAGTTTACCTTTAGAGGTTTTTACAAGCTGTTAAGGTTTGTTTAACTTGTATTGATGCAGAGTTTCATGGTTTTCTACTCCTCTGGGTGGCTATTGGTGTCCACTTCTTTGCTGTAATCAGGCCTTCACTGTTCCTCTTTCCTTTGCCCTTGCTGCCCTCTTGTTCTGAGGGTGTCACTGGTGTGTTGGCCTGTGACTGGGTCTCAAGTGGGATATAATTCTCTTCCACTGAATCAAAGTAGGAAAAAGAGGGCTTATTTCAGTTAAGACTTCTTAAAATTCGGTTTGCATGTCTAAGAATGGCCTCTGGGCTTGTATATTACTACAATATTCCCTGTATAATGACAGTGTAATTGAATTAACAATTCCACATCAGAATTACAGCTTTTGGTACCCTGTTACACTGTTTGTGTACGAGTATCCCACAAATTTGCTTGTGGTTTTCAAGTGTGATCTGTATAAGTGTAATTGAGTCAACAATACACTTAACCACACCTCAACTGTTGGTTTTACAGTCAGAGGTGTCCTTATTTAATCAAAAATACAGGACTTATTGATGGCTTATGTGTTTTTATATGTAAAACACTCCAAAAACAAGTGTCTTGTGGGTATTAACCACGTGACATATACTCTTAAAATATGAGTAGAAGGTGGCACATAGACCAACTAAATGAATATATATATATAATAGATATATTTTTAAAGAAAAGTACGCCTACAAAATGCAAAACAATAGTCAGAAAGTGATAAATAAGTGAAAACCCTACTTATAAGGTCCAAAAAGGTCAAAAAATATGGCCAGGCCCCCAAAGTGTCAGGCTGAGTCTATGATAAAAGTATTAAAATGTATTTACAACTTTTAACTATGACTGTGACACGGTAAAAAAGGATTTAAAAAGAGTTATAAGAGTTAAAGATGTTTTAATCTAAGAATAAAAGGGCTTTACTATATGAAATATAGTGGTGGTCAGCGCTGTTGAAAACCCTGGGTGCAGCTTTACCTGTTGGGTTACAATAATTCATTTTATAATTATACCTGTTTATTACCCAAGAGTAAAACTGTTTTTGACAGTTTACTACACACGGTATTCAAGAGCAGGATGAGGAAAGCATTTCTGGCTGTGAAGAGCCTCCTCTTTATCCTGAAATAGGGTGGACGGGCTGTTAGACCTTTCCACGTAGAGGAAGTGATGATTTTTTCACTCTCTGAGACAGGCTTGTGGTTTTCAAGGACCTGTATAGCCTGTATTGGGCTCAGATGTGGCTTTGAAACCACATCTGGGCAGGTTTCACCAATACAGGGTGAAAATTTTCATCTGGGGACCACATAGCCCTCTTCTGACGTGTATGACCCGTAGAATGCTGTACAGAAACTGTATGGGACCCCATTATTGACTGACTTATGAGGTATTGAAGTATAAACATGATTCTTTGTCTTTTTGACACCTCATAATCATGGTTATGGGATATTATCCCATGGTAAGACTGTGTTGGACAAAATGTGGGAATTTGACCTTAAAACAGCCATACCTTTGTCAGTTTTTGAGATATAAACCTCAAAATGGGTTCAGTGTGTAGCCCTGTATGTGGTCTACACAATGGTACCTTATTTGATATGATTATCATTAAATATGACAAACTTATCCCATGTACAAGACCTTTTGTACATATGCGTGTTTTGGGCAAAAGCTGTATTGGGCTTGTTTGCCCCATACCTTTTGTTCTAGTTGATATATGAAAAAATGGATGCCACCATCAGATATCCCTGATTTTTCTCTTTCCAAAAAGACCCCACTTTAGGTATCTCACACTAAAACTGTAGAAGTTAGATGAGAGGTGAATGTTTTGTTCACCCTTATTTGGCCTGAATTTGACCATAACCTCTGTAATACTGGTGCTAGCTCAGTTTGGCTGGCACCATTGGATAGCCCTGAATTAGAGCTTCATTTTGCATACCCATTTGATGGGGTTAAGCCTCTTACTCTGTATTTCAGATGAGAGCTGAAAATTAAGGTTTATGCTCAGCAATAACTTTGAGCATGAATAACTTTGTTATTCTTTGTCCTATGATGATGGGACTTGTACATTTGGAAAGGAGTGAGTTTCCTCTTTTGTTTGATACCTTTTGAGCTAATTTGGCTCAGTTCCATGTTTTGGTGGTATCTTGGCTATATCATTGGTTTATGGTATTTTGGCTGCCATGCTTGTGCTCTGGTTTTGAGTCACAGCATGACATTGTCCCAATGGAATTCATCTTCCCAGAAGCACTTTTGAAGTTCTTTGCCTTGGTTTGAAAGAGTTGTTTTTCCCAATTTGGGAAGTGGTTGTCCAGATAATTTCTGGCCACTATGGAGCAGTGTTCCCCACTGTCAATGATCAATGGATGTTGAGCATTTTCAATGCAAACAGTCATTTTTGTGTCTGTCCCATGTATGTATGCCATTCCTTTGGTTGGTGTGACCAGGAATGTCTGTGCATCTTGTGTATGTTTGCACAAGTTTTTATTGGTAGTGTCTTGTGGCATGCCTGCTTCCAACTGTATGTCCTGGATTTCTAGTGGGGTTTCCTCTTGGTATTCCACTAGAAATTCCTCTCTTGGGTCTTTCTCTGATGGCATCCCCATGGAGTCTGATTCAGAATCCTCTGTGGGGGAGTCCTCCTCTGGGACTTTCTCAATGACATAAACTTTTTTCTTTGCCTTTGGGCAGTTGTTGGCATAGTGGTCTGTTGAACCACAAGTGTGACAAGAATTTTGCTTCTTACTCACTTCTGCCACTCTTTCTTTGGGTTTTTCTTTGAACCCCACCCAGAAAGGTTGTTTCTCTTTGAAACCACTGCTTTTATATGGGTAATATTTCCCTCTATTTGTTCTTTTCCTTATGTCTTTTAAGGTATTTTCAATTTCATCTAGATTGCAATTTTGGTTTCATCTGGATTTTACTGAATTCTCTATTTCTCCTGCCATTTGTGTCAGGAGGTTTTGATTCCTCATCTGAATGTTCATTTGGGGATCAATGGCTTTAAGTCTTTTAGACTGTTTAAGATGCCATTCATTTGGATCTTTGTCCACTGAATACTTGTCATTTTCAAATGACATGGTCTTTTTCCATATCCAAGTACCATTGCTGTACTTGTGGATGATTTGACTCTTCCACCATGGCCCGTTTCTCCTTCCATGAGCTTCTTTCATTTCTGTGTACCAAATACTATCATTTCCTTTAAATGCTGTATTAACTCTAGCAGTAATCCAGTAGTCTGGTATGTTTGGTACATTGATGAAGAATTCATCAATATGATCTATGAGTTCCATATGATCATATTCTCCTGTACCAGAAAGTTTGGGCCAGCTTGAGGCCTCAGGAAGCTGTTTTAAGACTTCCTTCTCAGAATAAGACATATTTTCTCCATCTTGGTATTGAGATGGAGATCTTGCCTTATTCACCAACATGGCATATGATTTGATGTCCTCTTGGTGATATGGATTATCCATAACATGCCCTTGTGGTTAGGGCTTCATGTTATGGTAGACATTAAACAGTTTGTTTATATCTTGATCCTGACTATCCCTGTCCCTTTTCTGTGGTTTTGTTCTTCAAAGACTAGATTCAGTCTTTTGTTGGTTTATTCACAGGCTTTGCTCAATTTAGCATGTCCTTCTTGAAGATTTTTACAATTTTGTCCATGGAGGCTGTTAATTATTTTATCCTCTCATGGCTTTCTTCAAGTTCTGCAAACTGCTTTTGAGTTTTCTCAGAATATTGGGACATTTGTAACCACAGTGCATCACTGTTCAGGTTACTCTCAGGTGTGAGAAAATTATGTTCAATCTGGGTGGGATTAATATTTCTATTAATAGGACTACTGATTCTAGAGCTATGTGAAGCTATTTCTCGTTCTTGTGTACTTCTTTCACCAAATCCAAGAGCTTCTGGATAATTGGGTCTGACTCTCCCTTCCTTTGGTTGAAGGTGGTGTTGTTTTTGCCCTTGTATCCTTGTCTTCTCCTGGAAACTTCCTGTGATTGTGAATAATGGTGACTCTTGGCCACTGATATGTTGGTTCCTGAATGGTGTGAAGCCACTGGAGAGCTTTTTTGGTCTACTCCTTGCAAGCCTGAAGGAATCTGAGTATGCCCTGTCTGGGTCAGTTGTTCTTCTATAGCTTGGATAATGGCTTGATTCTCCATTATCCTGCTTGCCCCACCTGCAGGAGTCTGAACTGCCTGGTGGGATTCCAAAATTTGGTGATTACCATAAGGTCTCTGAGGTCTATCTCTTTGAGACAGATCTTCTGGCAACTTTCTCCAAGCTCTGCCCATTGGGAATCCAGGTTGAACCTCTTGTTGTCCATGCTCCATTGAAAAAGGCCTTTGCGGAGTTGGTGGATCTGAAGAACTTGATGCATATCCTTCCAGTCCTCTGGTTTAAGGTTTCTGTTTAATTTAAATGTGAATGGCAGAGTGGGTATGATTTCCCTCAATTTCTTGCCGTCCACCACTGTTTCCAAAGTTTCCTCTTCCAGGTCTTCTGGTTCTGGATAAGCCTTCTCTGTCCTCTGCCTGGTGTCTTTGGAAACCAAGGTCTCTGAGGTGTACAGGTGACATATCAGTGTTTGCCAGCAGTCAAAAACTTTATGTTCTTAGGGTATTTACCTTTGATGGTGCCTTGTACAACTTTGTTGTCTGCTTCTTTTATAAATTTACCTTTAGAGGTTACAACTGGGTTAATGACTGTAATCTTCCCTGTACAAGTTGTTAAGGTTGGTTTACCTTGTATTGATGCAGAGTTTTGTGGTCTTCTATTCCACTGAGTGGCAATTGGTTTCCACTTCTTTGCTGTGATAAGGCCTTCACTGTGCCTCTTTCCTTTACCCTTGCTGCCCTCTGGTTCTGAGGGTGTCACTGGTGTGTTGGAATGTGACTTGGTCTCAAGTGGGATGTAGCTTTCTTCCACTGAATCGGACAGGAAAAAGAGGGCTTATTGTCTGTAAAGACTTCTTAAAATGCTGCTTGCATGTCTAAGAATTGCATCTGGGCAATATATTTCTATATTATGCCCTTGTATTATGAAAGTGTAATGAAATACAGCTTACAGATATCTGGTACACTGTTTGTATACCAGTATCTCACAGATTAACTTGTGATTAGAAAGTATAATCTGAAAAAGTGGTTATGTAAGAGGGTAATTGAAATTAACAATGTACCCAACCATGCCTCAACTGTTGGTTTTGCAGTAAGAGGTGTCCTTATTTAGTTAAAAAAACATTGTCACAGCCAAGGAGGCAGGGGCATTACCAATCATCTTCAACAATCATTACTTCATTGATACCCTTCAAAACCCAATCAGCAAGGGGGTTTCATTCAACATTCTCCAAATACAGCTTTCACACCTCAATACAGTTTCATACAGGCCAGACCCAAATACAGGATTCACCAAATACAGGCCTGTCATCAATACAGGCGCAAATACCTGTATTGGATTCACCAATACAGGATTCAATCCCACATCCAACTTCTTCCAGCATACAGGCAAGTATCTCAACACTCAAACTCCAAGGCTGGTATTTCTCACATATACCAGCCCCTCTTCATCCAACTGGGGGTTTTTCCCCCAGTTAATTAAAATATTGGATTTATTATTTAATATTATTTTATTTCTCATTAAGGAATATTATTTTATTAATTATTAAGTTAGTCTTTGCCTTCCCTCAACTGTTCAGTAGAGTCCTGGTGGTCATATCCTTTATTAATCCTTTTCTCTTTTCTGAACAGGTTGAAACAGTGGTACAGGATTCTTTGTGGTTGGCTCTTTATTATTTCTTTTGTTTTTCTCTTATATCTTTTAATGCTTATTATTTTATGACTAGGAATTTATTCTCTTATTTCATTACCCTTATCAATTGAGTATTTTATTCTGAGCCCTCCATAAGTAAGTCTGTTCACTGAATGCCAGGCCCTCTTCATTTAGAAGAGCCCCTGTGACATTATTTTAATTAACTCATAATTGCTTCTTTTCTTTCATTCATTCTTATTCATTTCTCTCATTCTCAATTATGATCTTTTCATGATTTTATGATTTTTATGATTTCATTATCTCTCATCAATTTTCATCTCATTCATTTCATTCAAATGAAAATTGATTCTCTTTCTCATTTCAAAAAATTTGCTGACCATTTCATTTTCTTCTTAATTCTCAATCAATTTTCATTTTCATTTTCTGTCTGAATTCAGGTTCTTTTATCAGATTCAATTGATTGGAATTTGGGATTAATTGATTCATTGTTTTAGGAGTATATTGAGTTGGGGTTATCGTTGTTGATTTGAAATTCTCAAGAATTGTTGATTGATTGATCTGATTATTCAAGAAATTGACTTTACCTCAAGACGCTGATTTGATTTAATTGATTGATCTGATTTGATTCCTCAAGATAGCTGATTTATCCTCAAGATTTGATTTAATTGATTGATTTGAATTTGATTCCTCAAGAAAATTGAATTGATTTTTGAAGATATTGATTGAATTCCTCAAGACACAATTGATTTGATTTTGAATTGACTTGATTTATTTGATTTGATTGATTTATTGATTTGATTTGACTTATTGATTGAAGTTGATTATTCATAAGAATTTGACTTTTTCATATTCACTCTTCAAGATTTATTCATATTGATTCACTTCAAGACTATTGATTGATTTCTCAAGTTCATCAAGATTCTCATTTGATTGTTTTGGTCAAGCCTTGTTTATTCTCAAGTATCATCAAGTTTTATTTTCTTTCTTCAATAATTCCAGTTCAGCACAGCCCCCCAGCCAAGAATACAAGATCTCAAAGACATCAAGCTGTTCTCACTCCTACAGCAAGGGCTCCTCTTGACTGCACACCAACAGGCCATCAACTGAGTGCAAACTTGGACAGAGGACCACCAATGGAAGGAGCAGCACCCTCCAGAAGAGGAGGTGTGAAGTCAAGAAGATCAAGATCATTCTCTGGCTTTTTGGGTGGCTATCCAAGCATTCCTCAAGGGCCTAGAAGCAGATTAGGGGAAGCTAAAGATGAAGAGGGGGAGGAGTCTGTGGAAGAGGAGGAGTCTGAAGAAACTGAAGTAGAAGCTGCCTTGGCAGGTGCCCCTGAGGCTTCTGAAGCTCCAAATCTAGGCCTTTCTAATCAACCTCTTGTCTCCCAAGCTGAACCAAATTTTCTCAAAATGATGGAGCATATGACTCAATTCATGGGTCAACTCACTCAAGCAGTTTCCCCAAGGGACAATTCAAAAGTCCCTGCATTCAAGACTCCACCAATGAAGGAACCTGATTCTTTTGATGGTACTAAAGCTTATAAATTGAGAGGATTTATCCAATCTTGTCAAGTAATTTTCCATAATGACCCAGCAAACTTCTTCTCTGACAGGAAGAAGGTCTTATACTCAACTTCTTTTCTTACTGGTAGAGCTGGCAAATGGATTGAACCTTACCTCTCAAATATCTCCAATGAAGACCCTTCTTATCTCCTCAATAACTGGCAGTTGTTTTAAAACCAGTTATTCACTCTGTTTGGTGATCCTAATGAAGTCAGGAAAGCTTAAAAAGAGTTAGACAATCTCAGGATGAGGGAAAGTGGTCAAGTTTCCTTGTACATAGCTGATTTCAGAAGCTTAATGTCAAGAATTGGAGACTGGGGGGAAAGAGCTTATATCCATGTTTATAGAAGAGGTTTGGCATCAAGATTATTAGACCAATTGGCTTCTCACCCTGGAACTTTTGATAGTCTTCAAAAACTCATGGACATCACCTTGGAATTAGATACCAGGTACCATGAGAGGCAGAAGGAAAGGGGTAGTAATCAAAAGAAGAAGCCCCTAATTGTGGGATCAAACTCTTCCAAGCCACCTCAAGGTCAAGCTTCAAGAAGTCCTTATCAAAGCAAGAACAAGAAGGGCAAGAGTTTTCAAGTGTCCAAAGACAAGCCTCATGCTTCTCTCCTCAATAAGGACAATAAATCAATTGTTTCTGAAAAGGAGAGGAGGATCAAAGAAGGCTTATGCAATTATTGTGATGGTAAACACCCATTTGAAAAATGCTTCAAGAGGCCTGAAAATAGGCAAGGGTCATCAAATGCTTCCCTAGCAAGCAGGGAAAAGCCTGATTGGGGATCATAATGTGTTCAATGGTTCTCATTTCTTTCCTTCAAGGGCACAATGGTGCACTCTGAATACTAGTGTCAAAAGATCTTTAAAATTTCTTATTTTTTCTTCAATCTCTGATATTTTTTATAGTATTCTCATTGATTCTGGTGCTACAAACTCCTTTATTGCAAAGAATTTTGTTCTCAAGTACTCATTGACAATGTCAGAGCTCCCTGAAAAGATTCCTCTTTTCATTCTGGATTCCAGTGAATCCACTTCCTTGTTCATCACCCATTATACCAAGTGGGATGTTGATTTACCTTCCTTCCCAAGCTTTGAATGGGATTTCTTTATCATAGATTCACCCAAGGGAGAAGACCTGATATTGGGCTATGATTTTCTTTACCATTTTAATCCTATTATTGATTGGAAAAATGGATTGATCAACTATGATTCTAATAATAAGGATTTTAGTGGCTTTAACCCTTCTATTAGTAATGACGTAACCACTGCTGTCAACAGTGTTGCTCTGGTTGGTGAACTTAAGACACCTTCCCTTCCTCCATCTTTCCCGCTCAGTCATTACTTCCATATAGAGATCAAGTCTTCAAAGAGATAAAAGATGTTGGAGAAGATGTTGCTATATCTTCACTTCATCCCTTTAAAGGGGATATGGACCTTCCTCCTTTGTCTTTTCATGCCTCCCTGGAGGAGCAGTGGGATGAGGAGGAAGAGCCAGAAGAGATTTAAACTGTGTTAAAGGTAGTCCCTCCTGCTTATCACCATTATTTGGATGTATTCTCCAAGGTGATAGCAGAGAAACTTCCTCCACACCACGCCTGTGATCACCATATCGAATTGGAGGGTCTTCTACCTCCAGTTGGTGTTATCTACCCTTTATCTAAAAATGAGTCAGAAACACTGCAGTCCTACATTTCAGAGAATGTAGAGAAAGGTTTCATTAGACCAAGCTCCTCCTCATCAGGAGCACCTGTCCTTTTTGTCAAGAAAAAGGATGGTGGTCTTTGTTTGTGTGTTGACTACCGCAAACTCAATGCTGTCACTAGGATGAACAGGTATCCTGTTCCTCTTATGAACCAGCTTTTTACTGTATTCAACGGTGCTACTATCTTCTCCAAGATAGATCTGTGTGGTGCTTATAATCTCCTGAGAATTAAGGAAGGGGATGAGCACTTAACTGCCTTTAGAACCAAATATGGTAGTTATGAGTATTTGGTTATGCCATTTGGCTTAACCAATGC
Organism: Austropuccinia psidii; assembly: GCA_023105745.1. Classification (NCBI taxonomy): domain Eukaryota; kingdom Fungi; phylum Basidiomycota; class Pucciniomycetes; order Pucciniales; family Sphaerophragmiaceae; genus Austropuccinia; species Austropuccinia psidii. The sequence goes on along the minus strand of JALGQZ010000002.1, from coordinate 10,821,717 downwards.
TCCAGCTTCATTCCAAAATCTTGTGAATGATATCTTTGCAGATTATTTGGATATTTTTGTTGTAGTGTACTTAGATGATATTATGGTCTTCTCTAGCTCTTTGGATGAACATTTTAAACATGTGGCCTCTGTTCTCCAAAGACTGACAGACAATAATTTGTTTGCTAAAGCCTCAAAGTGTGTATTCCATGCCTCAAGTGTGGAATACTTGGGCTATGTCGTTTCAAGTGATGGCCTCAAGATGGATTCTTCAGAGGTTCAACAAATCCTCAATTGGCCTCAGCCCAAGAACATCAAGGCCCTCCAATCTTTTCTTGGCTTTGCCAACTTTTATCGTTGTTTCATTAAAAATTATTCCAAAAAAATCTCTGCTCTCACTTCCCTCCTTAAAAGAGATTCTCCCTTTATCTTCAATGAGAAATCTCTTAGTCAGTTTCAAATACTCAAAGAAGCTTTCACCACTGCTCCTATTCTCTCTCATTTTAATCCTTCTCTACCAACTATTGTAGAGACTGATTCTTCTGATTATGCCTTGGGTGCTTTACTGAGTCAGGTGAATGACTCAGGAAAGCATCCCATTGCATTTGATAGTCGCAAGCTCTTACCAGCTGAACTCAACTATGAAATTCATGACAAGGAACTCCTTGGCATAGTTTGGGCTCTCAAGCGCTGGAGAGCTTTTCTCCTTTCTCTTTCTGATTCCTTTGAGGTCTTGACAGACCATTGTTCTCTTGAGTATTTTATGTCCTCTAAAGTCCTTACTCGCTGTCAAGCCCATTGGGCTGAATTTCTATCTGAATTCCATTTTATCATCACTTACTGCCCAGGCAGGCTGGCCCCTTTACCAGATGCCTTGTCACGTTGGGATGACGTGTACCCAGAGAGGGGGGTGGATTTCATCAGCAAGAATCCTCAAAATTTTCATCAAGTTCTCAAGAAAAATGAAATTCAAGAGCCAAGATTCTTTTCAATAAAATTTGATATGTTTTCAGATGTAGTTGATCAAATTCAAAGACAAGTATGGCAAGACAAACATTATAAGGAAATCCTCAAGAAATTAGCAAGAGGAGAATCAGTCCCAGACTATTCTCTTGAATGCCAAGCAAAATTATTATTGCTCAAAGATAGAGTAGTCATTCCAAGCAATCATGAAATTCAATTGGACATTCTTAAAAAGCGTCATGACTCACCATTGGCTGGCCATCCTGGCCAGGAGAAGACCCTCAAGCTCATCAAGAGGGATTTTTATTGGGCTTGCATGAATCAAATCATCAAGGACTATGTGTCCTCATGTCAGCAATGTTCAAGAAACAAGAACATCCACCATAATAATTTTGGGCTACTCAAGCCTCTTCAAATTCAATCTGGTCCTTGTAATCCTTTATCAATGGACTTAATCACTCAATTGCCACTGTCAAAAAACTTTGACTCAATCTTATTAATTGTAGACAGATTCTCAAAGATGGCAATTTATCTTCCATCTTATGGAACAATCACTGCTCTGGACTTAGCTCGAATATTCATTAATCATGTCTTTTCCAAACATGGTCTTCCAGTCAGTATTGTTAGTGATAGAGGTTCTTTATTTGTTTCATCATTCTGGACCCAATTATGTCAGCAGCTCAAGATATCAAGAGATCTTTCAATTGCCTTTCACCCTGAAACAGATGGACAGACATAGAGGGTAAATCAGATTCTAGAACAGTATCTTCGGATTTATGTCAGTTAACATCAAGATGACTGGCACACCTGGCTCCCTCTGGCTGAATTTGCCTATAATAATGCAGAACATTCATCAACAAAACAGTCACCATTTTTCACCATTTATGGAAGAAATCCCAGCTTTTACTCAATTCACATTTCTCAAGATACACCTGCTGGAAAGTTATCAACAAAACTCCAATCAGTACAGCAAGTTGTCAGAGAAGAATTAGAGTCAGCAATAAAGCGTTTTGAGAAGTATTCAGATAAAAATAGAGCAATTCCACCTGCTTTCCAACCTGAGGACAAAGTATGGCTAGCGTCCAAGAACATCAAGACAACAAGACCCACCAAGAAGGTCTCAGAAAGATGGTTGGGACCCTTTGAAGTTCTGAAGAAGATTGGCAGCCGTGCATATCACCTCCAGTTTCCTCAACAATGGAAGTCAGTTCACCCTGTTTTCCACATTTCCTTGTTAGAACCAGTGAAGAAATCAACTATCCCAAATTGACCTCAATTGCCACCACCACCAGTAATAGTGGAAGAGCAAGAAGAATGGGAAGTGGCTCAGGTTCTGGACTCAAAACTCAAGAGAGGTTCATTATGGTATTTAGTTGAGTGGAAAGGATTCAGTGAAGACCCAGAAAGAACAACTTGGGAACCAGCTGTCAACCTTACCAGCTCTCCAGACCTTTTCAAGGACTTTCACACCTTATACCCTGACAAGCCTGGCCCAAATGCCTCAAGAGTTTTATTTATGGTGCTTGGTGGGGATTGGAGGTTATGAAAGTAAGTTCCTCTCCTGGCATGCACCTTTAAGGGGGTATTCTACCCAAATTTGTTGTAAGCATCACCTTGGCCACTTTGTGAGCACTTGTCAACTCTTTGGACAGGTTCATAAGGCCTTGCAACATCAGAACCTCAAGATTTTGGACCTTTCATCAAGATATGGCCCAATCTTTTCTTTTATTTTCTTTTCTTTCTTTAATCATGCCATAAATTATCTTTCAAGACATTCATTACCACAATTCATGTTATGGCATAATTTCTTTTTCATTTATGGTGCTTGGTGGGGAGTGGAAGTTATGAAAGTAAGTTCCATCTCCTGGTATGCATCCCTGAGTGGTCTACTTCTTGTAAAACATTACCTTGGCCATGCTTTGAGCATCAAATGCTTGATTTTATCTTTCAGAACATTTTGGCCAAAATCAAGCAACTCACCACAATAAGGACAACCCTCAGGCATTTCTTATTTCTTTCTTTACTCTCTTTTTTTTCTCATTTCTTTTTCATTTCTTTATTTTTTCTTTTACTTGTATGTTTTATTTTTATTTTTATTTCTTATTTCAAAAGCAGTAGTAATCCTCCCATATCATGTTTGGGGAGTCAATTCATTCAATAATCAAAGAGCAAAACACTAGTAATGGTAAAGACCAGCTACAGATAACCCTCATCAAAATTTCTTCAAGTCAGCCTTGAGCTCATTCCTTAGGATCAAAATTGAAAGCCAAAACCCAATCAAAAAGGCATTTATGACAATTAACCAGTCAAGGAGGGGATAAGAAGAAATACATTCAAGAAGAAATCACGATCAAAAAGAGAAAAACTGCTTCAAATGGCCCAATTGGCCAATTTCATGAACTTATGAACTTTGGCACAAATGGCCATATCAGACCTCAAAACTTCAAAATAGCTCATTTTTATCATTTTTTATCAAAATATGCTTAATTATGCATATTGGCAAATTTGCGCATTTGCACACTTTTGCGCAGTTTTGCGCAAAAGGCCTCTTTATCTTGTCAAAAGGCTTCAAAAGGCCTTTTTGGCCCATTTCATCATAATTGCGCATTTGCGCATTTTGTGCAAAAATGCGCAAAAGGGCCAGAATCCATTATGAGGCCATTTTTTCATCATTAATCATTTTTTTCAATTTTTTCACCAATATATGCCATTATGGCATATATGCGCATTTGTGCAAATTGGCCAAAAACCCCTTTAATCACAAAATCAGGGATTTTGGCCAGGACTTCTGAAATGGTCCAAAACCTCAAGTATTGGCCATTTTATGCCAACACTCTCAAGATTCAAGTTATGATGTAATCAGGTGTTCTTGGGACATAAGCCCAGGTCACCCACTTTTCAAAAGCCATGAGGACTCAAGAAAAGTTTGGTGAAGACACTCAAGACAAGAATGAAGGCATTTTGAAGGAAAAGAGGGAATTCAGAATCAAGATCAAGGGGAAAATACCTACAAGTGATCAAATAAAGATTTTGTTTGAGTATTGATTGAAGAAGAAAGTTTAATGGGATAAATTTAAGGAATTGGGGGAAAGAACTGTATGGATTGATTGCAAGCTCATCAAGACTCACTATACTTATGGTGCTCAGAGCTCACCACTTTCAAGAGGGAGATAATGTCACAGCCAAGGAGGCAGGGGCATTACCAATCATCTTCAACAATCATTACTTCATTGATACCCTTCAAAACCCAATCAGCAAGGGGGTTTCATTCAACATTCTCCAAATACAGCTTTCACACCTCAATACAGTTTCATACAGGCCAGACCCAAATACAGGATTCACCAAATACAGGCCTGTCATCAATACAGGTGCAAATACCTGTATTGGATTCACCAATACAGGATTCAATCCCACATCCAACTTCTTCCAGAATTCAGGCAAGTATCTCAACACTCAAACTCCAAGGCTGGTATTTCTCACATATACCAGCCCCTCTTCATCCAACTGGGGTTTTTCCCCCAGTTAATTAAAATATTGGATTTATTATTTAATATTATTTTATTTCTCATTAAGGAATATTATTTTATTAATTATTAAGTTAGTCTTTGCCTTCCCTCACCTGTTCAGTAGAGTCCTGGCGGCCATATCCTTTTTTAATCCTTTTCTCTTTTGTGAAAAGGTTAAAAAAGTGGGACAGGATTATTTGTGGTTGGCTCTTTATTATTGCTTTTGTTTTTCTCTTATATCTTTCAATGCTTATTATTTTATGACTAGGAATTTATCCTCTTATTTCATTACTCTTATCAATTGAGTATTTTATTCTGAGCCCTCCATAAGTAAGTCTGTTCACTGAGTGCCAGGCCCTCTTCATTTAGAAGAGCCCCTGTGACAAACTACTATATTGGTGGCTTAAAGTGTTTACATATGTAAAAAACACCAAAAATAAGGGTTTTGTGGTGATTAAATTATAATCAACCACCCAACAAGGCAAGAAATAGAAGAAAACACAGTGGTATACAGCATATACCACTTGAAAAGAAATAAAAGACATATACTTTATATATATTCTTTAATGGAATCAATGCCTAAAAAAGCAAAACAAAAGTGTCAAACTGAAGAAAATAAGAGAAAAAACTCCCTTATAAGGTCCAAAAAAGGTTGAAAAACATGGCCAGGCCCCCAAAATGTAAGCCTGAGTCTATGAAAAGGTGATAATAAAGAGTAGTGAAAACCTAAACTATGACTGTGACACAAATAATAATGTTAAAAATAGCTTTTAAATAAAATCAAAGGGCTTTACTGATGACTATTAGTGGTGGTGAGCGCTGTTAAAAGCCCTGGGTGCAACTTTACCAGTTGGGTTACAATAATAAAGTCTACAATACTAAAGTTTATAGTATAGAATATTTCTTTTCCAAGTTTGATGACATCAGAGGCTTGGCAGAACCCCAAATTTCGTGGATTTTATTATTTTTAATCATAAACTAATAGTATTCACCAATTTTATCACTCTTAAGACTGTTAAACTTAAATTAAGGTTACAGTATGTGATCATAACTGCTCAAATTAAGCTCAAACTTTGATCCTCAATAACTTTTAAGATTTACACGCTACAGCAATTCAGAGAGTGAATTCTGATAGCCTGGCATAACCTTATGATGCTTCCAAGAGCTTTTCATTACATCATCAAAACTCTAATTTTGATGATTTTTCTTGTAACTCATCTTTTCTGTTGAAATTCAATATTTTAAACTTCAAACCTTGATTTCAGGGGGTTATACCCTGAATTTAATAATAAAAATTACATCATTCTTCACGAATGAACTAGGAGAATCCAACTGTGTACTTTTTTTAAAGTTTGGAACACTTTCACAACAAAGTGGTCAACAGCTCTGTTGATATTTATCAATAATTCATCATAGGTTTTAACCTTGTTTATAATTTGTAAAATAAAGTTCATATCTGTGTTCTTACAGTAATTACGTGTTAACTTTATTTTTGGTTCATCATTCTATCATGTATAGTTTAGAAGATATTAGCTATGATCCTTGAATATATGCATTGACCAAAAAAGTGCATATATTCAGGTTAATTCCTTAAGTATTAACATTGGAAATTAGCTTATTGATTGTTTTATGTGTGGATGTTTATGGGGAATCCACTGGTACAATTTATTTCACATGTTGTTTCATTAGCTTTTGAGATAAATAAGGTTTTATGGTTTTTATAAGGTATTATACCTTATAATTCCTTAAGTATTGACTTTACAGATATGCCATAAAAATGGTATATGTGTATTTTTCCATGGGGAATCCAATGGTATAATTTATTTTACATGTTGATTCATTGGTTTTTAAGTTAAACCAATTTTTGTACCAATTTATGGTAATTTTTGTATATTTAATTAATTATTTTTAATGTATAATTATTTCAAGTAATTTTAATATAGTTATATTAAAAGTCTAATTATTCTGAGTCTTTTTGTGACCTTATTGGGTATGTGGTCATATCTCAAAGGCTCACATTCCCTACCACCAAAAAAGATTGTACCACAATCTGATATGTGTGATTAGGGTATCATCCACTGTCCTACCTCTTCAATAGACTTTGTTAGTCTTGAAGCTCAATAATGCTTAACTTTTTTATTTTTCAGGTTTTCTTTCATGTCTGAATCTTCTTAGTAACTTATCAGCATTTGTTATATCTTTCTCAAGTAGCCATTCATCTTCCTGAGTTGAATTTCTATACCTTACAAGGTATTCCCTTTCTTTTTTGTTTCTTGTCCTTCTTTCTTTAAGGACTTTTACTATTTTCTTTTCCTCGCCTTCCTCCAAGGGGGGAATCTCAAGTGGGGGTTTATTTCTTAGTGGAAATAACTCCTTGTCACTTGAACTGTAAGGTTTTATCAGACTTACAGGGAAAGTTAGGTGTTTGTTCATTAGTTCACCTGTGAGTTCTAATTGCACAGCATTGGGTCCATGGAGTGGTTTTATCATAAATGGTCCTGCAAAGGAATCTTTCAATTTCTTTGGGCCTTTTATGTTATTGAAATTAAGGGTTGATACTAAAACCAAGTCTCCTATTTTGAAATCAGGTGGCTTATGACTTTTATCCCATCTTTCTTTTGCATATTTAAAAGAATCTTGCATGCATCTGTTTGCATGGTGTCTTGCTTTGTCAAGCATTATCTTGAAACTGCTTGCTGTTGGATGTATATCCACTAAGTCCTTTTTGAGGGTGTCATAAGGAAGTCTTGGATTCCAACCTTTCTCTAGCATTGCTGGTGTTTTGCCAGTAGAAGAATGGATTGATGTCTTATATGCCAGTTCAAGTGCTGGTATTAGTGTACACCAATCATGGGTAAAACCATCAGAATCTTTGAATTCTAGCCCATAAGCACAGAATCTTCTGATCATGTTCTCTAAGGTCTGTATCATTCTTTCTTCTAAACCATCAGTTTGGGGATGGTAAGCTGTTGAGAATGATAGCTTTGTCCCAAACAAGTTATGGAGATTTGTCCATAATGCTGAAGTGAACTTTGGGTCTCTGTCACTTATAATATTTTGGAATAAGCCTGTGTGGCTAATGACTTTATTCCATATCATTATGGCTGTATCCATAGCTGTGTCATCTTTGTGACATGGTAAGAACATTGGAGTTTTACTGTACCTGTCCACTAACACTAGGCAAGCATTATAACTCCTGTCTCCTCCTGGAGGTAAGGCTGTTACCCAATCCATATGAACTATTTCCCATGGGGATTTTGGTTCTTGGATTTGGATCATCATTCCAAATTTCTTTCCTGTGGCTCTCTTGGCTTTTTGACATCTGTCACAGGTTTGGCAGTACTCTGCAACATCTTTCTTCCAATTTGGCCACCAAGAGCAGGTTTTCACCCTCTTTAGTGTCCTATCTTCTGAGAGATGTCCAGATGCAACACTATCATGACACTCATGTAAAATAGTGTTTATTAGTGTTCTATCTGTTAAGGCCATAACACATGTGTGTTTTGTTCTATGGTAAAGGATTCCATCAAGGAGGTGAAATCTTCCTTCATCATATGCCTTTTTCCATATTTCATCTAGTTTTGATGAAAGTGATGGATCTTTGCAGTCTTTCATTAGAAGTTGGCTTAAGATATGGCAATTTTTGTCTGTCTTATAGCTTTCTTTAACTTGGTTAAAGAATTCTGTGCCAATGTCTGTAACACATATTCCTTCTATATGGTGCTCCTCTTGTGGTACCCATGCTGGATTGTCAGGGGTATTTTCTAGAGCCCATCTACTAAGACCATCTGCATTTTTATGAATATTTCCAGATTTATGAACAATAGTCATATTTCCTCTATATTCTTGGATAGCAATTTGCCATCTCAGCATATGTCTATTTGGAGTCTTCATATTTAATAGTGATTTCACAGCATTACAGTCTGTGATTACATCAAATACTGTGCCATCCAAATAATAATGCAGTTTTTCTAAAGCCCATACTAGGCATAAGCATTCCATTTGGCTTGCTCCATACCTTGCTTCTGTTGGCTTTATCTGCCTTGAAATGAAACAAATTGGTCCTTCCACTGGTTTGTCATTGATAATTTGTGTTTGGTGAAGTGCAGCACCTAGTCCTTCTCCACAAGCATCAATGTAAAGTTTGAAGGGTAGTTTCCAATCTGGCATCAGAAGAAATGGAGCATTTGTTAAGGAATTTTTCAATTCTTCATATGCCTTGACTCTTTCTTCTGTCATCTCATAGACTGTTTGTTGGTCACATAGCTTATACAAGGATTTAGCAATCTTTGCAAAGTCCTTTATATGCTGTCTATAGTAACCAGCAAATCCTAGAAATGATTGCATTTCTTTTTTGGTTTGAGGCATTGGCTTAAGTAGTACTGCTGCTACTTTATTTTTGTCTATGCCTAGACTAAGGCCAGATACTACATGTCCTAGTGCCTTTAATTCACTGTATGCAAAATGACATTTTTTCAAGGAAATTTTCATATTTACTTGGACTATTTTCTGTAATACCCTTTCTAGTCTTGTAAGGTGATTTTCCCAAGTTTCTGAGCAAACTATGATATCATCAATATAGATAATCAACCATCCTTCTGATAATTCTTCAGGGAATATGGTATTCATCATTCTTTGATAATGGGAAGGTGCATTTTTTATTCCAAATGGCATTCTTAAGTATTCAAAAATTCCACAATGGACTATTATTCTTAGTAATTTCTTGGCATTGTCTGTTAAGACATTTTGATGAAAACCCTTCAGAGCATCCATAGCTGTGATGAACTTAGCTTGTGACAATTGGGTTAATGTCTCATGGATTCTGGGTATTGGATATCTGTCTGGAATGGTATAGGTATTCAGGGCTCTGAAGTCTCCTACCATCCTTGATTTTCCATTATGCCAAGTTATAATGACAGGTGTAGTAACTTCTACTTGTTCATTATGTCCAACCTTTCTTAATACTCCAAGGTCCATTAATTCTTTAATGTGCACTTCTAAGGCTGCTCTCGCTCTTGGACTGGCTGGATAAGCAGGTCTTCTTAATAAAGGTGGGTAAGGTTTTTCTACATTAAGAGTTATATCCACTTCATGTCCAATTATGGCACCTAGTGGCTCTTTGTCAGTTGCAAAGGCATTTTTATACTTAAATAAGAGATCAATCAATTTTTCTTTCATTTTTTCTGTTAATTCTTGATTGAATTCTGCCTCTATGAGTTGTTCAGATATAAAAAGTTCCTTTTCTGGAATTTTTTCTTCATTCTTAATAACTGTGATTTGTTTTTTGTTATTTAAGAATCCAAACTTTTGTCTTTTGTTATCTCCTATGGTAAAATATCTATCCTTTTGGTTGGAGATATCTATACCATAGATTGATAAGTAGTCATTCCCAAGTATGAAATGATTACTAGTACAGTTGTCCATTACTACAAACTCTACTTTAATTCTGACACATTGTGAGGGATGAGGAAAAATTAGTGTTAAATCAATTATTCCAAGGGGCTTCATGCTCTCACTTGCACTACTAAATTTGACACCTTGTATTGGCATAAGTTTTTCTTGCCAGTCTGGGACAATGGTTTTTAAATAACTTTTGCCAACACAAGTGCAATATGCTCCTGTATCCAAGTTAACCTTTCCTTCTTGGTTATCAACCATAACAATACTAATACTTGATTTTCCAGCTGTATATCCCATTCCTCTTGCAGGTTTGGTTCTATACATTTTGGCATCTTGTATGTTTGTCAGATTTGTGTCAGATGTTCCAACTTGTGGCAAGTTTGAGTTAACATCCAGTACTTCATAAATTATATCAATATTATTAATTTGTGCATTAATTATATTGATTTCATCACTTTCAGAGCTTTCTGATTCTTCTGTCTCTTTTTCAGAGTCAGATTCTTCTTCTTTGTCATTGTGGTTTTCTGTTTCCACAATTTCATTAATCTTTGCTTTTTTAAGGCAATTATTGGCTAAGTGTCCAATACCTCCACATTTATGGCATTTTCTTTGCTCATTATTGTTGGATGTATTGGGCTTAAAGGATTCTTTTGATTTATCTTTTTTGATAAATGGTTTATTTGGGCTTTTAATGTCCAATTTTTTCCAAGTCCTGCCAATTTTTGTCCTTGTCACTATATCTTCTAGTGCATTTATATACTCTTCTGTGGAGCATGGTTCTATATACCTGCTTCTTAGGGCATGTTCTAGTTCCCCTCCACATTTTTTAAGTATTTTCATATGCACCATCTTCTGTGACATTTCTGGGTACAGTGCATTAAGCCTTTCAACTTGTTTTAAGAACCAAGTTAAAGGTTTATCTTTCTCTGGGTCAGAGAAAGAGTTTTCAAATGCATTTTCTATCTTATACCTCCAGGCATCATTTGCCCACTTGGTGATTATTTCTTGTTTCCACCAAGACCAGGTATTTTTACCATTTGTCTGTCTTATGCCATAATACCATCTTTTTGCAGATTTCTCAAATAATGAATGTAATCTTGCAGTGATTAATTCATCTGGTATGGCATAGTCTTCTTGTAACATGTCAATTGTTTTAATAAATGACATGTGGTCATATTCACCTTCTCCTGTGAATGTTGGCCATTCCTTAAATTGAGGTGCTTCTTTCATTAAGACTTGGTTATTGTCTTGGTGACTCAAGTCTGTTATGAAAGGATTTGACAATTCCTCTTTTGTTTTAACAGGGCTTCTTATATGAGAAAATGGTGTTGATAACTTTGGCATATTTAAATTAGCCTCATTAATTTTATCCATTTTTTCTGTAATAAGCCTTATTTCACTTTGAATATCATCTTTCAGATGCATTCTTGCTTCATCACTTTTTTCCACATGGTCCAAAAGTAATTTTTGGTGTGATGAAGTCTTTTCTTCAAATTTTTCTACAGAAATGCTTAATTTATTTAATTTTTCTGTAAGATTTTCAATACTCACATCATAATTGATTGTCAAAGTCTTGTCTTTGATATCTTTTATGTATTTATACAATTCTAGTTGTCCTTGTATTAATTTTTGAGTATTGTCAATTAAATTCTTTGGTTTATTATTTTCAACAATAAACTTAATGTTGTCAATTTCTTTTTTGTTTTGCACAACAATTTTTGTTAAAGAAGATAAATTGTTATTTATTTCTTGTAGTGATAATAAACTATTTTTAATTTCTTTTAGAGGTAATATACTATTTTTAATTTCTGTTAAAGTATTTACAACATCTTTGGACAAGGTTATTTCTTTGGGAAATGAGGTTGTCTCATTCTTTGCTCTTCCTTGTCCTTGAATTCCATCAAGGTTCTGGCCATGTTGAAAACATTGTCCATGGCATCCTTTTGGATTCTTGGGATTCTGTAACTTGGGGAATATGGTTTCCTCCAATGCTTTTTCTTGTTCTTCTTCCCTTCTTGGGGAAGTGGGTTGGCTTGAGGCTTGCTGGTAGAGGCTACTGGGGCTTCTTCCTTGGTTGCCTCCCTCTTTTTGGCATGATAATCCTTGATTTTTTTGATTTGAGGTTTGGATGACAGTGGATTCCATCCATTGGAGTATTTCACTATCTCCTCCTCTTTGAGGAACTTTTTCAGGATGTGCCAGGAGTTCATCACTCCTTGGTGTATTTGAGGCAGCATTTCCCAGTCTTTGTCCTTGTATACTGTGTAATACTGCTTGTACTGGCTCATGTAGATGTCTATTTGAGCCCTCTGAATGTGATTTGTACCTATTTGAGTTACTCATACTTAGTTCCAATTCAGGCTCAGATATCATGGGCATTTCTGGGACTTGCCTTTGGGATAAGGCACTTCCTTGTGTGGATTCTGTTCCACTGGGGATATTGCCCTTTCTTTTCCCTTTTGAGGGATCAATTCTACCTCTGAGTCCAGCTCCATCTGATTGGATGGAGTATTGGGAACCTCTTCTGGTAGTCATAATTTAAAGAATAAGAAAAAATAAAAGTATTTTAGAATAAAATTCTTTTATGGCAATTTAAAAAGAGGTGCTCACCTTCAGAGTCTTGAATGGTGGGCCCTGGAAAGTCTAATTTCTTAGCTTTCTTTCTTTTGGTGATAACTGGTGTTGGAGAACTTTGACAAGTTTCTTCCACCAATCTCTCAACAGTAGCTTGGTTGTCTTCTGTTGGGTTATCTTCAAACACTAAAAAAGACAAATAAATATAAGTCTTTTTATAAGAAGTGTTATTTTTGGCAAGATATGGCAATTTTCCACATAGAAATTGCTTTTATATCTTTGAAAAATTGAAATAAATAAAGAAATGAAGAAAATAACTTTTTTATTTGTTTTTAATATTTTTTAATATTTTTTATATATTTTTTATTTTTAAAGAATAAGATAAAAAATGAATATTATTCTTATAAAATTAAATTATAATAAAAATTATTTTTAATTTATAAAATATCTCTTTTAATCACTAGAGTCACTCAAAGAAAGTTCTTGCAAGTCTAAGGATGTGAAAAACCACGTGTAAGACAGTACAATTGCTTTCCAAATGCCTCAATAGCTTTTAAAATCAATAAAATATAAAATTATTATATAATTTTATGATTATAAATATAATTTATTATTGGATAAACCCAAATAGAATCTTTTTAAAGGTCTTTTAAGTAAATATCACGGCCAGGCCCCCAAATGTAAGGTTTGACTATGAAACAATAAGTAAAAATTACTAATTTTTTACTTATTGTACTCTGAATGTCCTTATAATTGAAATAAATAAGATTAAAATAATAATAATAATAAAGAAATATTATTATTTTGGCGTAAAAATATTATATTATTAAATAAATATAATAATATAATTAATATTATATGAAATTATAATATTATAAATAATATATTAATATAAAATAATTAATATATTATAAAACTCTTTATTATTGCTACCAAAAAATAATAAAGGCGTAAAAAACTGTTTTTTATAAATAAAAAACAATTAATAACAATAATATTACTAATATTAAAGTTATATATTAATATAAATACTATTTATATTAAATAAGAATTATTAAGAGTAATAATAAGAGAGAAATTATTATAATAAGATGAAATAACCTACTTTTAACACTTAAAATAATAATTTTGAGATATTTTACGCCAAAAGAATACAATACAACCTTTTCAAATTGTATTTACAATAAAAAATAAAGAAAATTACTAAAATTCTTGATTTTTACGTGGAAATGAGTTTATAGAGAGATTTATAACAAAAACAATTAAAGAATTGATTTAATCACGTAAGAATAGTGATTAATATTAAGATGGTCTTTGGTCTTTAATAATATAAGAGTTTTATATATAAAGAATAAAGAAATTACCTTTTATTTAATTGATTTAATGTTTTTGATGCGTCTGAGGGGAAAATAGAGTAAAAAGAGCTCTATTTATAGTAAATACCTCCCTCCTAGAGTCCAACAGGCTTCTAGTAGACGTGTACTGATCATATCCACTGGAATTGATCAATATTTTAAGGTTTGAGGGTGATTACATCATGATCAAACCATATTACATCATTATTACACCATTATTTAGAGTTATCACTATAACTCTAAGTTTGATGACATCAGAGGCTTGGCAGAACCCCAAATCTCGTGAATTTTATTAGTTTTAATCATAAACTAATAGTATTCACCAAGTTTATCACTCTTAAGACTGTTAAACTTAAATTAAGGTTACAGTATGTGATCATAACTGCTCAAATTAAGCTCAAACTTTGATCCTCAATAACTTTTAAGATTTACACGCTACAGCAATTCAGAGAGTGAATTCTGATAGCCTGGCATAACCGTATTATGCTTCCAAGAGCTTTTCATTACATCATCAAAACTCTAATTTTGATGATTTGTCTTGTAACTCATCTTTTCTGTCGAAATTCAATATTTTAAACTTCAAACCTTGATTTCAGGGGGTTATACCCTGAATTTAATAATAAAAATTACATCATTCTTCACGAATAAACTAGGAGAATCCAACTGTGTACTTTTTTTTAAGTTTGGAACACTTTCACAACAAAGTGGTCAACAGCTCTGTTGATTTTTATCAATAATTCATCATAGGTTTTAACCTTGTTTATAATTTGTAAAATAAAGTTCATATCTGTGTTCTTACAGTAATTACGTGTTAACTTTATTTTTGGTTCATCATTCTATCATGTATAGTTTAGAAGATATTAGCTATGATCCTTGAATATATGCATTGACCAAAAAAGTGCATATATTCAGGTTAATTCCTTAAGTATTAACATTGGAAATTAGCTTATTAATTGTTTTATGTGTGGATTTTCATGGGGAATCCACTGGAACAATTTATTTTACATGTTGTTTCATTAGTTTTTGAGATAAATAAGGTTTTATGGTTTTTATAAGGTATTATACCTTATAATTCCTTAAGTATTGACTTTACAGATATGCCATAAAAATGGTATATGTGTATTTTTCCATGGGGAATCCAATGGTATAATTTATTTTACATGTTGATTCATTGGTTTTTAAGTTAAACCAATTTTTGTACCAATTTATGGTATTTTTTGTATATTTAATTAATTATTTTTAATGTATAATTATTTTAAGTAATTTTAATATAATTATATTAAAAGTCTAATTATTCTGAGTCTTTTTGTGACCTTATTGGGTATGTGGTCATATCTCAAAGGCTCACATTATGGGAGAATATCCCACAGTAAGACTGTAATGGTCTAATTGTGGGATTTTGAGTTTAAAACTGCCATAGCTTTGTCAGTTTTTGAGATATAAAGCTCAATGTTGGTTCATTTTGTAGCCCTGGAGTTTTTCTACACAATTGTACCTCATTTGATATGGTTATAATTAAGTATGGCAAAGCTATGCCATGTACAAGATTTTTTGTACATATATATGTTTTGCTTAAAAACTGTGTAGAGCGCGTTTTCCCCATAACTTTTGTTCTAGATGGGATATGGGGAAATGGATGGCACCATTCAATAGCGCAGATTGTGCTCTTCCCATAAAGACCCCACTTTAGGTATCCCACACTAAAACTGTTGAAGCTAGATGAGAGGTGAATATTTTAATCACCTTTAATTGACTTTATTTTGGTCATAACTTTTGTCATTCTGGTGCTAGCTCAGTTTGACTAGTACCATTGGATAGCCCTGACTTAGAGCTCTATTTTTAATAACCATCTGATGGGGTTAAGCCTTTTCCTCCTTAATTAAGATCAGAGGTGATAATAAAGGTTTATTCTCAGCAACAACTTTGAGAAGGAATAACTTCTTATTCTTTGTCCTATGATGATGGGACTTGTATATTTGGAAAGGGGTGAGTTTCCTCTTTTGTTTGATACCTTTTGAGATGATTTTTCTCAGTTCCATGTTTTGGTGGTATCTTGGCTATACCTTTTATTTATTGTATTTGGCTTTCATGCTTGTGCTCTGGTTTTGAGTCACAGGCTGACATAATTTAACTTATTTATAATTCCAATTTAAATTTGCTGGTGTGAGTTTAACTCCAAGTAACTTTAATCCTTATTTAATTTAATTATTTAAATTTTAATATGAAATAAGTTTATTTATATTAAAGTGCATCACATGAACAACTCAAAAATAAAGTTTCAAGCAAAAACCTCTTAAACTCAATTTTTAATTAATTTTTAAAGAAATCTTAATTTTCTCTAAGTATAATCAAAAAAGTAATGTTACAGGCTAATCACCAATAAAACCTGTTTATAAATGATACTTAAAGCTTAATGTATACAAAAATAACATTGAATTTTAAGCTGTGTGAAACTTTCAAGCAAATCCATTAATATTTGGATTTTTAATGAATTTTTGAAGTTATTGCTATTTTTCCACATTAAATAGCAATACACACTAAACCTTAACTTTTTATAAGGTTTTAATGCTTGTAAATTTAAAGTTTTTGAGCTTATTTTAGCTTTTTAAGCTTAATTAAGTTTTTACAGCTCTTAAAACTTTAATTCAAAGCTTGCATATTGGGATTTACCCTTTGGCAGCTTGAACTTCCTGTCCAAATTGGGATAAAAACAGTTTAAACTTTAAGGTGGGATCAAATTCTAATCTTAAAGTTTAAATAAGTTTGAAAATCCTCCAATACAGGTGAACAACCTTAATTGAATCCTTGCAGATCCAAAAGGTTGGGTACCTCAGCTCTGTTTGGTCTTTTTCCTTTGTCCCACCTTTTTGCGTGGATTTTGCCCTTTTATTTATTTAAAGCCATACTATGGCCTTAAACACTTTTAAATTGAGCCCACACAGGATTTACATCCTGTATGGAAAATTCTTAGCCAATTCAGTAAATTTTAACTAAAATTTTGGTAAGCTTGCATAAACCATATGCAACTTTAAATATAAGCTTTTTTAAGCTTAAATTTAACAATTTTAAAAAAATGTTAAAAAGTTACACTAGTACTGTGGATTCATAAATCTTCCAATAACTTAAGAAATAAGCATTTTTGGGTATAACACCCTATGGGTGTACCCTAGGTTATTTTTGGTGTAGAATCCAAAAATGACATAATAATTATAACTTTGTTTATGCAAACAAAAGTTATACTTATTTTTTGTTAGTTTTTATTTTAATTTCCACTGAAAAGTCTGTTCAAGACTAAATCAGCTGTATATAAAGTTATTTGTGGCCTTATGGGTATGTCATATATACCTCACAGGCTCACAAAATGAAATGAAATGAAGTAGTTCATTAAAAATACCATAGTTTGCTATTTTAGTACATCACAATAATCTTACCTAGTTACTGAACTTCCTGGCAGGTAATTATCAGTCTAAGGAATATTCTTGAATTGGTTAGGGTTTTGGGATTACCAAAAAAGGTCCAGGATATTCATTGGAAATAGCCTTGATGAGCACAATCCAGGCACCCTTTCAAATATGAGTTGTATCAAATTGTCTCATTGCATATTTCTGAGTAATAAAAATTCTCATTCAAAATTAACCATCAAATTTTTGTTCTAAACATGTATTTTGTGATCATAAGTAATCCAAAGTGATTTGACAGTTTCCTCTCATGATCTCACTTGATATACTTTTTCAAAGACTTTGCTCAGACTTTTCCTCCATAATTATGTGTTTTGTAAGTGAAAATAGTTCAAATGTGTTTTTTCGATACTTTAGTATTTATTCTTCATGTTTTGAAATTTAAACATGGATTGATTTTAAAAATTTCATGATTTTTTGAGTCATTAACTAACTTGAAATAAGCAGAACTCAGGTATATTTGTCGCCCCTCATTGAGAATCCATGCCCCTGGGAAACGGGACCAAGCAGCGTGAACGCCTTATTAATGAATAAAAGACTTAGGCACCATTCTTTCAAGCTTGACCAAGTGGTATCTCAAGGTTTGGAGCGCATTTCACCCAGCTTCAGCTCATAGGATCAGTTAACAATCGCTTGTTGAGAAATATCAAAGCTATCTTGGATTTTTTGTCATGGATGCCTATACTCCTTTCTTGTTTCAAAGTAGATAGCATGCCAACACCTTCGCCGCACAAACTAATATATGTCAGCAGAAGTCCTAGACTACTTGAACAACCAAATTAAACAATTTGGGAACAATCATGCTTCCGATCTCGTGTCTGATTCAATTCTTCAAAGGTTCATCTGATATTGACATTGCTCACTTTTAAGACATCCATGGCAGAGCGATAGGGGAACTTGATACTTCTCAAGCTGAAATCGGTATTAGTTGAGGGACAGTTTGAAACGTGCTAAAAATACCATAATAAAAAAACTGATATGCACTAAGGAAGTGCGTAAACCATGTTTCAAGCGATTTGGTGGGGGCTGCATGATTGGGATTATAATTCAATAGAGATTAACACTTAAAACACAAAAAAAGCCTTCAATACTTAAAACCGTGTATGCTTACAAAATTTAGGAAATCTCGACAAAACCTTATCTAAAATACCAAATTCCAACTGGGGCTGAAAATCCAGCTTAGTAAACATGAGGTATAATTTTCCAAGGAACAAGCTGCTTATCTGTAAGTTGGGTTTAATAGCTTGTAGTCAGACATTTGCTACGAAAACAAATCGACTCAAGTTGGAAGAATTTTTGAAAGAGATTTACATTTATTCCAATCTGCCTTGCCGTACTTTAGCTCACATGCATGTTCATCCCTCAATTGCCTATGAATCAGCAATATTGCGAAATAGATTACGTACTGCAGAACACCGTCAAGTCAAGTTCAAAGAATTTAGCAAAACCTTAATTCAAGATTTTGAAAGCTTGCAGATTTAAGAAATCTGTCAATGAAAGGTAAATGTTGTATGACTCACAAAATATGTGAGTGGAGTAGAGAAGCCTGTTGGAAGACACCAGGCCCAAGCCATAATCCAATCCCCAAGATAATTTGGATGTCGTGACATTCCCCACCAGCCAGATATCAAAAGTCTTGTGCCTCGCTTGGTTTCCATAAATTTAAGCCCTTGAGCACATAACAAAATTAGGTAAGTGGGGTGAAGATCAAAAAAGGTAAATTCAACACAAAACTGTGGACCTTTGGGATTTTTTGATTTATGGCGGAAAGAATTTTTTTCTTCGTTAGAGCTGCGAAAGATATAATAACCCAATAGCTGTACGCCGATAATTATGCCCAAGTGTAGAAGGGATAGGTGAAGGGGTACGAAGGAGAGATAAACGAGTTGAAGAGAATAGGTGAATGGTACCCAAGTTAAATCGCCAACTGAGAGCATAAAACCAAAGCCATCGGTAGTGATATCCATTTGGGTCAAGATAGTATCCTGGGACCGAAATGAACAAATAAAACGGATTTACGTTGACGCGCTTGGAGCAGATATTTTAGGTGATACAGCAAAAGGGATATTTACTTCATTGTACTCCGCATCAAAGACGTACCAAAATTGAAAAATAAAAGCAAGTAAAATACTATTAGTTGGCCTGCCAAAATTTTCTACTTGTTTGACGACCCAGCAAAAATTTAACAAGATCCATAAAATTAAGCCAGGTCGCATCTCATTGAAAGTTTTAATATCGAATAAACCGTTCATAATTCGGGGATTTAACTCTCGACCGATGAACCACTATCGATGAAAGCCAATCCGAATGAAAAGCCGTTGAGGTTGAATGACGAGCGCAAAGCCAGTAGCAAGTTCAAATTGTTGAATAGTGTTTGACTTACGTCATAGATTGCATGGCCACTATTGCCACCTAAAGCCAGAAGTCTAGCGGGTTGAAAACTACTCCAGTAGCAATAAAACGCCTGAATAATACTCATGATCAAGCTAGCAGTTATGAGCTCGAAATAATGATGAACGATATAAAGGAAGGGGGAAGAGCCAAATCGAAGGTATGTGAAGGCAGTGATAATAATAGTAGCGATCAAAGTTGGAAAAGCTAGTAATGATGAACAAGAGAAAATGTTAGATTGATTGAAGGTTCTAAGCAAAATGAGAGATGGAAGAACAAACCATTGATTTTGTAGGATAGACGAGTACCATCACGCAAAAGAGTTCCTTGAACCCATCTTCCTGGAAGTAAAAACCAGCAAAGTACGAGGTAGATATACCAAGCTAAGTAGAGACCACAGGCTTCGATGCTCCAAAATTTGTGATGGATCCATAAGGACTTGAGATCAAGGATGGCCAATCCCAATTTACAGCCGGTATCTTCGGAGCAAGCAAGGTTTAGCCAATAAGTGAAAAAAGGCACTGAAAGAGTGACACCGAGAGCGCCAAGTCTACCGCCGACTAATTTCGAACAAAGACGACGGAATGTGAGCCCAAGGCTAATGAGATGCTTGTGTGGGTGAAGAAGGATTCTAGATTGAAAGATGGTATGAGATGCTTACATTCATAGACAAGAGTCTTTGGGTTAAGATCCTTTTGAGCTTGACTTGGCATTTAGAGATTAAAAAGATTTGGTAAATTGCCAAAACTGAGGATGGATGACCCACAGGACGTCCTAGGAAGCTTCTGATTGATATCGAGTGGCTCGGCTTGGAATTAGATTGAGTGTTGAGTGCTGAAAGAATGATTATTGGAAGAATGGCGAAGGATGACAAGGCAGGTTAGTTTGAGTTTGTCAAACGAAACGCCAGAATCAAGACAAGGTTAGACGCCATGAAAGGATTCCAGGCCGGATTGACAGTCTGAGTCTACGACAAATGAGCAAAAGATCCTGATATAACTGACAATTGCACCAGATTCTTACGAGCAGTAAAGTTCCAAAGACATTCTTCAGGCAAACTAACGCCTGCAGCCAAATTTCTGGATCAAATCAGGTTTGCCCATCGAATTGAAAGTTGTGAAGAGGCCACGATGGATGGTGAATGATGGAGGATCTATGAGATTGTGAGGGTGATCTGGGAGATGGCCACATGAGAATAAGCTTGAAATCTGTGAATGGAACTGGGTGAATTTGACCTAAAGTTGAGATGGAATGGAAAATGCTGAATACCTTTCAACCATCCACAACTTGGTCATCCTCCATGCTGGGGCCATGAGGGTATGCAGGGATGAGTTTCAGCAGGTCAATTGGAGCCATGTCAATTAGATTTGTCTTGGGAATGAGTCTTGATTTGGAGCTGGCTGTTGAGCAATCCAGGAGTGTCTGATGGCTTGGTGAATTTATTGGTGAGGATGCCAGTTCTTTGAATGTTGGTCAGCCATGGATAAGGTTGAAGGAGAAGCAGTGAAAAAATAAAAAATTATCCCATCATTTGATTTCATGCACATTTCAAGATATATGCTTAGTAAGTAACCATCAGGCATTTTCTCTGCTTGAAAAACCAGTCACATTGCAGTGATGGTATGGCAAGGGGAATAATACTGGGATGATGAATTGGGCTCAGATTTCAATAAATCTATCTTTTCTTTCTTTCAGAGATTCTAATTTGAGAAAGCAAGCCCTTGGGCTAACTTGAGAAGGTTTAATGAAATTTCTGAAATTGATGAGCTGGTAAAATTAAATTTGAAAAAAGATTAAACTGAAAATCAAAATGAGGAAAACATAAATGATGAAATTAAATTAAACAATGAAGCTCATGAAGACATTGGAAACAATTTTAATGATCAAAATCAAAAGAAAAAAATCATAACTAATTACATCTGCAAGACAAGAAACACTATCCTACCACTTGAGCAATCTTCAGGGCATAAAGAGCAAATGTATTAAAAGGTTCTTTCAAAAAAATAAAACACATTCATAACATTAACAAAATATGTGTTTGCTGAAAATAATTAGTTGGTCAAAAAAATCAACTTTTCAAGATAAAAATAAGAAATGAAAAGGACCTTAAAATGTGCTTAATTAAATTAAAATGCAACTCAGAAGAGGCTACAAAGACAAATCAAAATGGCATGCATGGAAATCAAACATGAGAAAATGCAATTATATCTTCAAATTCAGATCAAATCACAAAAAAGGAAATATCAAACAACTGGCATAATTTAGCTAGAAAGATCTCAACAAACCTAAATAAATCTTGAAATAATTTCTTCACTAGGGCAAAATTCTCAATACATTAACCATTATTTTAATAAAATTAAGAAATTTTTATAATATATTTAATTAATAGTAATCTCAAATACCATTATAATTTATTACAATTTCCAAAGTTAATGATGTAGAATGAGACTATCAAAAATAAAAGACTTGATTAGGAAAAAACAAATTTTGAAATTATATTGTATAAATTTCCTCACAAGTTAATTCCTCAAATCTTTGAGTGATTACAATGGATCCTTTTGGTTATCTTGAAAGACCTGTTAATCTGTCTGAGGCTTCTTCCATTAGCAATGCATATTTGCTAAGATGTTGTATTAAACACAAGATGATTGAAGCCATTCCATATGAGGACTCATTTATTATGGCTTACTAACTTCCAAATGGATTTTCTTGAGTGATGAGTATCTATTATTTAAACTTACAAATGTGTTTTTGTTTCTTTCCCTGGCTCATTCCAAACAGTAATTTCAACTTACATTTATTTCAACTCCTGCTTATGATGATGTCAATGATGTTATAAGGGTTACATTAAATGAATATTCTGAGTCAACTAAAGGATATCTAGCTTGAAATATAAAAAATATTGAAAAAATAATGTAAATAGAGAAATAAATATACAAAAATTTCTCAAAGAAACTTTTTATTCATAATTGAATATGACCTTTTCTATTATAAATTGAAATCAGTGCTTGAATACACAACTGAAGACATAAAAAAGAACCATTCTTTAACAAAGGAAAAAATCTATTTTTGAATTCAAATATTCCTATTCTTTTTCTAAAAAACATTTTTTCAGAATTATAACCAGGTTTTTGATGGAGTGTAATTTCTTTTCCATCCAATTAAGTAAATAAATAATTGAAAAGTTCATATTTAATCCAATGAGGTATTTATCTTCATTAATTGGGTCAGTTCAAGAAAAAAATTGATAAATTCATTTCATTTATCACTCTTCTTGATACCTTAATTACTATTCCTTTTTTTAACTAATAAATTAAATAAAAAATTTGAAGTGAGAAGATTTTTTTAAAAAATCTTTGTCTATCAAGTTCTAAAACTGATTAATAAGTAATTTGAAATTGATCTCAATGAATTTTATTTTGAAAAAAACCTTATGATTATTTTATTTAATATTTAAAGAAATAACTTTTCCTTTATATTATTCTAACTGATTATTTAAACTTCAAAAATATTCATATGAAATAAAATTTTTATATCAAGTTTTTTTTTTTTTTTAATTTTCAATTTTTTCAAAGTTATCTTGAATTCATGATTTTAATAATTATTGAAAAAAAATATCATCTTATTAAGTGAATATTTAATTCATTATTGGAAAGATGAATTGATAGATTCAGCAACAACTCAAAAAGTAACAAAATTAATGAGATCTTAATTTCATTTTTTTATGATTGAGGAATTAGGAATCCTTTTTATTCAAAAAATTAAGAAGAAGATATTAAAAAAGGAAAATTAAAATTAAATCAATTTGTGAGCCTTGAGGTATACTTTACATACCCAAATAGGCCACAATTATCTTAAAAATAAATTTTGAATTATGCATAACTCATAAGTCATGCATATATCCAAAATTCATCATTTTTTTAATTTCAGAAAAGATGAATAACTTTTTATTGAGTAAGTAAATCCATGGATTTAAGACCAGATTTGGATTCTACACTAAAATTCACCTAGGGTAGCTCTATAGAGTGAATAAGCTCAAATTAACTCTTTGAGGTGGTAAAATGGAAAATACTTCAATACCACATCATCAATGCCACATAAAAGATCCGTGAAAATTTTTGTTTTTCTTAATTTCATGCCAAAATAATGGGAAAGTGAGAAATCCCATGTTACATATACACTAAGAATAGTGTTATGCATGTTTTGAGCACTTAATATCATGGTATTCTTGCATGGACTTTTGGTACACCCATAGTGGATATCTCACTTGAAGCTTAATTTTCTATTTTGACATGGAAAATAAGCAAGGGGGACAAAAGACATCAAAGAGAGCCAGGGTACCCAACTTCTGAGGCCTCAGAGGCGTGGACAGCTCCAAAGCTTGGATGCATGGCTGATCTTGGCCTAATTAGTAAACTAAAACCTTTTGGGAACCTGGTTACCATGTTACAACTACAGTAAAACTTAAGAAAATAGCAAATAACCTGCTATTTTGACGTGCCAAGGAGGTAAAGAGCTACTTAGACTCCTGTAGCCATGTCAATTCTTAATGACTTTCCATGGATAAACCCCAAAAGAGTAATTAAAACCCTTTTTGGACTTGTATCCATTGATTTACCTCATAGCAACCAGTGAAACACTGATATTTGCAATTCTACGTAGAAATGAGGTAAACTTCAAAAATTCATTGAAAATACAATTATTAATTAATCTTTCTGAAACTTTCAGGACTAATGGAGAGCTATATTATATATGGTACAACCAAAAAGAATTACAGTTTTACTAGTAAAATTGAAAGTTTTACCTACAGTCCATTTTTGACTATTCTACGTGAAACACTGAATCTTCAAAATTTCACAGTAATTACAACCTGTGATGAAATTGGCAATAACATTGATAACTTTGAGAAATCAATGATTATTTTGGAATAAAAGAAGATTTAAAGATGTTACTCCTTTTATTCTTAACCATATTGGGGTTGGTAGTTACGTAAAAGCATCAATTAAGTAATTATGATAATCTTACATGACAACAGATGATGCAATCAATAATCCAAAAGGGTTTATTGTTTTCTCACTCACTGGTTTTTCAGTTTGCTCCATGGCACGCCTCTGTGAGCTGTTGTTGACTTAAAAGAGGCCTCTTCTTGCTGTTTTTTCCATATCATCATCTTATTATCATTTAAATCATTATTACCAACAAGTAAGTATTAGTTAAAGCTATTCTTAAGTGTTTTAAATCTTTCAGAATCAATCAGAAAGATGTGAAATCATAGAATCCAACTATATATTGTTGTAATACTGTTATAAATCCATTTTGATCTTTAAATCCACAATTCCACGTCAAATCTCTCTATCTTATCTTTCAATAAGCTCTTTGGAATATTAGTGAGTGATTTATCTTTAATTCTTAAAGTTTTTCTTTAAAATTAGTTTCCTTCAAGAATTATCATTATAATTCTTCTTGCAAAAGATAATTATATATTAAAATAATTTTATTATTTTAATAAAAGAAGTTTTATTAT
This sequence comes from Austropuccinia psidii, assembly GCA_023105745.1. Lineage (NCBI taxonomy): Eukaryota > Fungi > Basidiomycota > Pucciniomycetes > Pucciniales > Sphaerophragmiaceae > Austropuccinia > Austropuccinia psidii. The sequence continues at coordinate 10,796,567 of JALGQZ010000002.1, read as the reverse complement.
TAAAATCTTCTTGTAATTGATTCTAGTAGACAATTACTTGCTCACTGTTAAAATCACTAGTAGTGCTTAACACATGAAAGAAATAATTCTTTAATTATTTAATTGTGGTTATAATAATATCTTATTATTATATTTCATAAGAACAGACACAGTACTGTTGATTAATAGTGATATTATCATCAGTTTCATAGTCAAATCTTACACAATTATTCCAATTGATTGTTTTTAGTCATTAAAATTAAAATTTGAATTCATTTTTCTAGTTAGTTATCTTAAAAAAACTAATAACAAATTCAAAACAAATTTCATATAAGAATTTTAAATTTAAGTTTACAAATATTTGAAATAAATTCAATCATCATAAACAAGGAAAAAACTATTCAATTTTGATTTACTAACAAGGTACTGGAACCCACCAATGAGTTCTATACATTGAATAGTTTTAACACCTTAAATATAAACTGATAAAGTAAAAGCTTAAAATAAAGAAAATTTCCAGATGTTAATTTTTGGTAGTCAGATATGCAATTTTTTTCGAAAAATTCTTGTTTCATTTAAAAAAGTTTTTGATTAAGAAATCAGTTTTTTTTATCAAAAGGAGGAAATCTTTTGTAATGTTAAATACATCTATAATATCTATTTGGTTGATGATCTTATCTTAAGAGTGATATTTTTCTATTAAAGGCTTTTTATTAATTTGAATATAGATCTCATTGTATCTTTATTAATTATAAAGAAGGTATAATAAGCTTATGCAATAAATAAGTCACATGTAAACAAACCAAATTAGTGAAATAAATTTACATTCATCCACAAATTTTCACATAACTTCTCCAAATATTAAACCATCCTAAAATTATTTTTATGATTAAATAATCCATCAAAGAATTAATATTAAGCTACTTTCTCTTTAAATGAAGAAATTTTTTTTTATTTAATTGAGATCTTGAATTTTATCCAGTGACCATTTGGAATAAAATTATTTGGTGCTCAACATAAAGCATTTTTTGGTTCAAACCAGCTCAAAATAGCTGAAATTTAAGATGATTAAGGATCCTTAGATGTACATATATTCATTTTATTACAAAGACCTGTAGCTAGTTTCATAGAGGAATTTTGGAATATACTATAATAAAAGGATTTAAAGAGAACTTAATTTCAAAAAAATCTCATAAATATATTCCTCTAAAGTTTTATTTCTATTTTTTTCAAAATATTTTAACTTCTATCTAAGTGAATTGATAAAAAGATATTTGTAATTCTATTAATCAAGATTTTTATTTAATCCTTCAATTTTGAATTTAGTTTATCCCATTAATATTTTAGAAATTTGAAAAGTAAAGAAATAAAAAAGTATAAATTAAGTAAATTAAATAATTATTATGAATATATATTGATCCCAAAAAATTATTTATACATATCGATTATTATATATAAGATAAACCAATTTCTTTGCTAAAATAATTTTCTGAATATAATCAAAAAGAGGAACTATTTATATGATAAACTTTCTACCAGAACTAAGAATATCATCATGAAAAATTATCCCTATAGTTGAAAACATTCAAATGATCAGAATTTCCTATTGATTAAAACCAAATTTTTTATTAAAAATCCGTTTGTTTATTGAAGATGAGGTGTGTTATAAAGCTTAAGAACTATGTGAAATTCAATTATATTAAACTGAATCGTGTAAGGTAGATGTTTTTAATAGATTAGATTTAAATTTAGTATTATCTGTAAAAATTGAAATTCATGTAATTGAAAAAATCAATATTTTATTACATTCTTTATATTTATAGTGGAGGAAATACTCTTACCTTGGATATAATTAGTAATTATATTGAAGGGGAAGCTAAATAAAAAACAAATTTGATTTCTGTTTTGGCTTTTTCCTATTTCTCTTCTTATGTTACAGAATAACATGAGATTCCCTTCCACAAAAATTGTTGATTATCCTAGTTTTAGATCACAATTCAATTAACTATTGATGATGGATAACTCAGAAAAGTGTATTACATGGACTATATAAAACTTTTGTGATCTCAAAAAAAAACTTATTCAAAATTTAAGATATAATCCAATTTTATTAACCAAAAGTAAAATAGCCCAATAAGAAAAAAAACTACTGCAACAATAATTCAATATATTATAGAGACACTAGGTGTCACAGATGGTGGAACTGTGAGCTATATTACTAGAAAAAGGAAAAGGAAATTAAACCTTAATTTTGTAGCCTTTTCTTCTCAATTGGGATGATTATGCCATAAAAAACCTAGGGTATAATGATGGTTCTGGTGGGGGAGCACCTGTTATGACTTAAATATGAGGGTGGTGGGGGACCACCTGTTCCAAGATGACTCTGAGAGGAGAGCTTGAGTTCTTGTTCATGGTTTCTTGCATCAATGACACTAGGTTAATTAAAATACTAAAAAAAGCAATAATTTTCTTTTTCATAACTTATGGGTTTTTATATAATGGAATTCTGATATGACCAGAACAAGAAAACCCACCTTTTAATAAGATAATTGAATAATAATTCCTTTTTTTTGATAGGATAAGGCTAATTTATTCCCATAATAGGTAGCTTTATTTATTATTAAGAGAATTTTATTTTAGTAACCAACAAAGAAGCTTTTGAGATCTAGTAATAACAATAATTAAAAATAAATAAACCAAATTAGTCCTTTTTTCAAAGGCTTTAGTACCTGATACTGAGGTAAAATATTTTTTTAAGACTATCATTTTTAGTGTTAATTTCTCATACAAATAGTTTTTTTAGATTATAAGTTTATGATATAGGGCCATTTGGTGCTTATATAATAAAATTATACTATGAAGATTTGTAAAAACACTTTGGATCTTATTTCAAATAATATTTTCTATAAGTTTATAAAATAAGGCCTTTATATCATTTATATAATAAAACTACATACTTTAGAATAACTAATCTTATAGGAAGGGATTAATTGATTTGAATTGCTACTTTTTGGGGGGTTGTGGGAAAGATATCAGAGAAAGAGGAAAAATTAAGGAGATAGACCATCTATCTATGTTTTTTGGGCTTTCAAAGGCAGGTTCTCAAAAAGAGGGTCTTAGAATTTTTCACTTTATTTGGCTGGAAAAATTCTTTATTTTTCATTCCACCCAAATCGTGTCATTTATTTGAATAATTACATAATTTGTTTTACCTATGAAATATTTTGTTGTTTTTCTTATTTATTGGAGGTAATTCTTTTTGTTTATTTAAAAATGAGGCAAAACTTTGATTTTTATTTCTATGGTTATTGATTAATTATGATTTCATATGTTTGGCCTGGGGCCCATTTTTGGGTAATGGGTGTGAACCTTTGGGATATGACCAAATATCCAAAAAGGTCACAAGAAAAACTCTATAATAATTATACTCATAATAATTATCTTGAAACTAGTGAAAATACCATAAATAGGTACAAAACCTGAATTGAATCAGAATATAATAGGTAAAAATGTGAAATAAGTTACACCATTAGATTACTCATGGTAAAATAAACATGTGTCATTTTCATGGCATATCTGAAAATTCAATAATTACTGAAGAATAAGTAATAATACCCTAAAAAAGAAATAAAGTCTTATTTAACTCAGAAACCAATGAAGCAACATGTTAACTAAATTCCACCATTAGATTTCCCATAAAATAATACACATAAAATTTTTTTATGACAATTCTCTAAAGTCAATAATTAAGGAAGTAAGCTGAATATATGCACTTTTTTGGTCAATGCATATATTCATGGTTTTTAGCTAATATCTCTTGAAATATACATGATAGAGAGTTAAACAAAAAGAAAAGTCATCACGTAATTACTTCAGAAACACAGATATGAACTTTATCTTACAAGTTATAAACAAGGTTATAACTTGTAGGTGTTTAATGAACAAAATCACTGGAGCTGTTAACCACTTTGTTGTGAAAGTGGTCCAAACTTAAAAAAAGTAGATATTCAGATTCTAATATTTCATACGTAAATAATGCTTTAATCTCTATAATAATATTCAAGGTATAAACCCTTGAAATCAAGGTTTGAAGTTTAAAATATTGAATTTCAACAGAAAAGATGAGTTACAAGAAAAATCATCAAAAATAGAGTTTTGATGATCTAATTAAATTCTCTTGGAAGCTTAATAAGGACATTCCAAGATATCATAATTCACTCTCAGAATAGCTGTAGCATGTATAAATTAAAGGTTATTAATGATCAAAGCTTAAGCTTAAAATTGATAATTTATGATCACTCACTGTAATCTTATTTTAAGTTCAACAGTTATAAAAGTGATAAAACTGGTGAATACTATTAGATTATGATTAATAAAAAGAAAATCCACAAACTTTAGGCTTCTGCCAAGCCTATGATGTCATCAAGCTTAGAGTTACAGTAATAACTCTAAATAATGGCATAATAATGAGATAATATGGTTTGATCATGATGTAATCATCAATAAACCTTAAAGTACTGATATTTCCAGTGTATACCATCAGTACACGTCTACTAGAAGCCTACTGGACTCTAGAAGGGAGGTATTTACTATAAATAGAGCTCTTTTTACTCTATTTCCCCCTCAGATGCATCAAAACAATAAAACAATTAAATCAAAAGGTAAAGTCTTTATTCTTTATATATAAATATCTTATATTATCAAAAACAAAAGGCTCTCTTTATGATAATCATCATTTTTGATGTGATTACTTCAATTGTACTCTTGTTTTGTTATAAATCTCTTAAAAATCTAATTTCCATGTAAAATCAAGAAGATTTGTAATTTCTTCTATTTTTATTTTTAAATACAATTTAAATAAGTTGTATTTAAATTATTAGGCGTAAATTCTTCCAAAATATTATATTAAGCATCAAAAGTAGGTTCTTTTCTCTTATTATAATAATTTCTCTCTATTATTACTATTGAAAATTCTTCAATTAATATAAAGAGTATTTATATTAATATATAACTTTAATATTAGCAATATTTTAGTTATTAATTGTTCTTTATTCATAAAAAACAATTTTTCACACCTTTATTATTTTTTTACCAATAATCAAGTGCTTTTAAATATATTCATTATAAAATATTAATATAATTATTCATTATATCATTTTGTCATAACATAAATTATATTATTATATTTATGTAATAATATAATTATTTTTATTCCATAATTATAATAATTGTTTTTATCTTATTTATTCTATTTATGAGGACATTCAGAGTACAATAAGTCATATATTAGTAATTTTTACTTATTGTTTCATAGTCAAACCTTATATTTGGGGGCCTGGCCATGATATTTACTTAAAAGACCCTTAAAAAGATTCTAATTGAGCTTATCCAATAATAAATTATAATTGTAATCATAAAATTACACAATGATTTTCTATTTATTGATTTTACAAGCTATTGAGGAAGTTGGAAAGCAATTGTACTGTCTTACATGTGGTTTTTCACATCCTTATACTTGCAAGAACTTTCTTTAAGTGACTCTAGCTATTGAAAAAGATATTTTAAAAATTAAAAATAATTTTATATTATAAATTAACTTCATGAGGAATCATCTTCATTTTTTATTTTATTCTTTAAAGATAAAAATATAAAAACATTAAAAAAATATAAAAATCAAATAAAAAAGTTATTTTTATTCAATTTTGATTCATTCAACTTATTCTGAGAGATAAAAGAAATTTTTACTTGGAAAATCGGCATATCTTACCAAAAAATAACACTTTTTATAAAAGACTTATATTTATTTGTCTTTTTTAGTGTTTGAAGACAATTCAACATAGGACAATCAAACCGCTTTTGAAATATTGGTGGAAGAAACTTTCCCAAGTTCCCCAACACCAATTGTCATTAAGAAAAAGAAAGCTAAGAAATTAGACTTTCCAGGACTCTGAAGGTGAGCACCTCCTTTATAAATTGCCATAAAAAGGAATTCTTGTCCTGAAATCTTTTTATTTTTTATTTTCTTAAATTATGACTACCAGAAGAGGTTCCCAATACTCCATCCAATCAGATGGAGCTAGACTCAGAGGTAGAACTGATCCCTCAAAAGGGAAAAGAAAGGGCGAAATCCCCAGTGGAACAGAATCCACACAAGGAAGTGCCTTATACCAAAGGCAAGTCCCGGAAATTCCCATGATATCTGAACCAGAGTTCTAACTAAGTATGAGTGACTCGAATAGGTAAAAATTACATTCAGAGGGCTCAAATACACATTTACATGAGCCAGTACAAGCAGTATTACACAGTGTACAAGGACAAGGACTGGGAAATGTTACCACAAATACACCAAGGAGTTATGAACTCCTGGCACATCCTCAAAACGTTCCTCAAAGAGGAGGAAATAGTGAGATACTCCAATGGATGGAATCCACTATCAACCAAACCTCAAATCAAAAAGATCAAGTAATACGATGCCAAAAAGAGGGAGGCAACAAAGGAAGAAGCCCCAGTAGCTTCTACCAGCAAGCCCCAAGCCAACCCACTTCCCCAAGAAGGGAAGAAGAACAAGTGTCACAGGGGCTCTTGGACAGAACAAAAAGAGTGGCCTGGAGCTCAGAAATCAGGGAACTCACTTGGAAGAATCCAAAAGAATAAAGAAAAAAATGAGGAATTGAATTTCTCTAAGAAGAATGCAAGTAAAAAGATGAGATGAAATAAGAGAAATGAGAAGCCAAATGGCCAAAGATCCAACCAAGTAAGTCCTTAATCACTGTTTCAACCTTCCAAAATGAACAATGGAATTAGTATAGATATGACCACCAAATATCCATTGACAGGAAAAGAAAGAAAAGAGAAAAGGTGCTAAGTGACTGACTTGATAATATCAGTATTCACTTAACAAAAATGGTAAAATAAATAAAGATAAAATAAAATCAAAATATATTAAGTAACTGGGGGAAAATCCCCCAGGTTCAAAGGAGGCTGGTATATGTGAAAGGTTGAGAGCTTGAATCCTTCAGGCTGAAAGCTGGTCTGTATTGAATACTTGAAGCTGTATTGACAGCTTGATGAAGTGTATACCTTGCCAGATTGGGAAATAAATTGTGTTTAATGATTTTCCCATGATTTATGATTGAAATACAGGTCTTGATGAACCCAGACTATATTTAAATGAATGTGGTTGCCAAGCTGGATTGATGGAGCATTGACACTTGACAACTTGTTTGGAGCTGCCTCTTGAATACACCTTGGGAATGAATTGAAAATATTCCCTTGGAGGGAATACTTTAAGTGAGAATAACCAATGAATTACTGATGGCGTCATTGGTCTTTGAGAAATTACACCTGCACTTGAGCCTTGATGGGTGTCACAGGGGCTCTTGGAAGAAGAGGGCCTGGCACTCAGGAATCAAGGACTCACTTGGAGGGCTCCAAAGATGAAAGAATAATAAGAATGAATTTCTTTAAGAAAGAATAAGGGAGAAAACAAGTATGCCAAAAGATGAGATAAGAAAAAGGTGAAGCCAATGGCCAAAGATAATAAAGAAGCCAAAAGCCAAGAAGCCAACCAAGTGAATCCTCAATTCACTGTTTCAACCTGCCAGAAAAGGAAATGGAATTAGTATAAGGATATGACCACCAATATCCACTGGACAGGCGAGGAAATAAAAGAAAAGGGTGCTGAATGACTGACTTAAGATTATCAGTATTAACTTTAATAAGGTAAAAGAAAATAAGGATAAAAATAAATCCACTATATTAATTAACTGGGGAAAAAGTCCCCAGGTGCTGAAAGGTGGCCAGTATATGTGAAAAGCTGAAAGATTGATCCTGGAGTTGGATCACCAGCTGTATTGTCCAAATCGGGCCAATACAGTTCTGGCCATCTTGAATTTGAAACTGTGTGATTGAATTCCCACAGTAGAATGTGAATTGGCCCAATTGGGCCAAGTACGTACAGGTTGATTGATTACCGCCTGTATGAACCAATTGAGTTGTCCAAGAAGTATTGAAATACTTGATGCCTTGAAAACTGATTGAAAAGATGTAATACCTTTTGGGAATTGCCCTTAGAATAACCCTGAATGAAATTGCCAACCCAACTCCTGCTGAGCCAGGTGATTGGGTCCTTGAATGGTCTTCTGATTACTGCCATGGATTACCAAACTGATGAGTCCAAAGGTTCCCCTTCGAAATGGGCGTTGGATCTTGGTACCTTGAGTTAAGAAGGTTGATTTGGGTCCTGAAAACTTCACCATTGAATTTCTGAGCAAAAATGGTGCATAATGGTATATAACACCATATATGCACCACTCCTGCAACCTTGAGTACGAGGTGCATGGAGGAATGAAGCAATCCTCCCTTAAGTTGAGGGAAATGCTTGCTGAGATGATTTGGTGGCCTCTGGTGGTTGCCAGAGACCATGACGGTGAAGTTGGTCCATGGTGGTCCAGGGCCAAAAATGGGTCCTGCGGGATTTATGGCCAAAAATGGATCCAAGGTGTTTTTGGTCCAATTTGGGTCCAAGGGATTGGTGGCCAAAAATGGCTCAGGTGGGCCCAATTGTGGTTTGGGACCCACCTGGCCTTGGGGGCTAGGTGGCTGCCCCCTTTAGCCCCTTTTGGCCTCATTGGATTAGGCCAAAAGGGGCCTAATCCGCCTACGGACCGCGGACCGCGTATTACGGCCCACGGACTGTAGAAGCTGTGGGGGGCCTAAATGGCCCAAAAAGGCCATTTAGGCCAAAACCCCCATAATGAAAGGGGTGGCCAGGAAACCAATGAAGGTGGCCATGGGGCCTGGAAGCCCCTAGAAGACAAAAGGACCCCCCAGGCCCAAAAACAGTGATGGAGGCCTGGGGGTTGGTGAGGTGGAAATTGGCCAAGAGGACCAATGACGCAGGATATGGCCTGAGGCCATACGTGGCCAATGGAATGGGTTATGGCGTAAGAGCCATGGAACACCCAAAGGGGGTCAATTTGCCATAAATGATGTGACATGGCCAATTGGCCCCAACTTGGCTCCAGGTTGGATTGCCGCCGCCATCAAGGAGGAGGGTCAAAAATACGTGGTTGTGACAGTACCCCCCTACCTTGAATGGTGAGCTCCTGAGCACCAAGGTAAGGTAGAGGCCTGTTGAGGCTAATGAGACGGATTTGACGTAAGGATTCCAGAGGTATTGAATCTTGAAAAGAAGAATTGAACTGATAAGCTTGTTGGCATATGAATTGAGGTTGACTTGATCTTCTCTTGACATTTGGCTTTGACAAAGTTGAAGACATGATTTGACATAAAGATTTTGGTGTTAAAGAGTTATAAGAAAAGAAATTTTAAAAGAATATAAAGAGTAAAAGAGAAAAGGAAACAGATATAAAGAGAGAAAACAGAAAAAATAAAGAAAATGAAATTTGAGGAGGAATCCAATCTTCATCACGGATTACGACAATTGATTTTGAAAGTGACCAAGGACCTGGATAAAAGAATTTGATGCCAGGTGCTCACAGAGTGGCCAAGGTGATGTTTTGACAGATTGTAGACCCCTCAGGGAAGTGCACACCAGGAGAGGAACTTACTTTTAGTAGTTGCCACTCCCGCCAGTGCCATAAATAAGAAAGATCTTGATAAATGAATGTGTTGAAAGAATAAAGTCTTGGGAAGGAGAATAAAAAAGGAATGGTCCATTTGCCCAAGTGTAAATGGCCATAAATTTGGAATTCGGATGTTGAAAGCCGGGCCAAGAAGTCTGTGTCCAAATTGAAAAGTGCTCACGGAGTGGCCAAGGTGATGCTTACAACAAGAAGAGTAGAATACCCCTAAAGGTGCATACCAGGAGTGGGACTTACTTTTGGTAATTCCTCTCCCCACCAAGCACCATAAAAATTCAAGCCATTGAAGAATTGGGTCCTGGCTTGTCAGGATATAACGAATGAAAATCTTTGACAAGTTCAGGACAATTCTTGAGGTTTTCAGCTGGTTCCCATGTGGATCCTTCTGAATCTTGACTGAAACCTTTCCATTCCACCAGATACCATAATTTTCTTCTCTTGAGCTTTGAATCCAGTACTTGAGAGACTTCCCATTCCTCTTCTTCTTCAATAATGATTGGCGGAGGAGGCTCTTGATGCCGATTTGGGATTGTTGATGTCTTGACTGGTTCCAAGAGTGAGATATGGAAGACTGGGTGGATGGATTTCCATTGAGATGGAAGCTTGAGGTGGTAAGCATGAGTACTGACTTTCTTCAAGATTGGAAAGGGACCCAACCATCTTTCAGACAGTTTCTTGGTGGGTCTAGTTGATTTGATATTCTTGGAAGAAAGCCATACCATGTCACCAGGATTGAAAACAGGTGGACTTGCTCTACTTTTATCTGCATACCTCTTAAACCGGTTTATGGAAGCTTCAAGTTCTCTCTTGACATCTTGCTGTACTGATTGGATTTTTGTTGATAACGTTCCAGCAGGAGTATCTTGAGTGATGTGAACTGAATCAAATTGAGGATCTCTTCCATAAACAGTGAAAAACGATGATTGCTTGGTTGAAGAGTGGTCAGAGTTATTGTAGGCAAATTCAGCCAGAGGGAGCCAGGTGTTCCAATCATCTTGATGATAACTGACATACATCCAAAGATACTGTTCTAGTATCTGATTTACCCTCTCTGTCTGTCCATCAGTTTCTGGATGGTAAGCAGTTGACAAGTCTCTTGAAATCTTGAGCTGCTGACAAAGATTGGTCCAGAAGGAAGAAACAAAAAGGGGACCTCTATCACTGACAATGCTTGAAGGAAGGCCATGCTTTGAGAAGATATTCTTGATGAATAAATGGGCCAAATCCAAAGAAGTTATTGAAGACATTGTTGGAATAAAAACCGCCATTTTTGAGAATCTGTCCACTATGACAAGAATTGAGTCAAAAGAATTGGACAGGGGCAGTTGAGTGATGAAATCCATTGAGAGACAAATCCAAGGACCATTTGGAATTGGAAGAGGTTTGAGGAGTCCAAACTTCTTATGGTGGATATTCTTGTTTCTTGAACACTGTTGACAGGATGATACATAATCCTTAATGAATTGAGTCATGCCGGACCAGTGGAAATCCCGCTTGACAAGTTTGAGAGTCTTCTCTTGGCCAGGGTGTCCAGCTAGAGGAGAGTCATGACGCTTTTGAAGAATGCTGAGTTGGATTGTGGAGTCATTTGGGACTACCACCCGATCTTTGAAGAGAAGAAGTTGGGAGGAGGAATCAAGAGAATAATCTTGGACAGATTTACCTTTACCCAAATCTTCAAGGATACTTCGGTACTGAGGATCTTGCCATATCGCCTTCTGAATTGAGTCAATCAGATTTGAAAATGACTCCACCTTGACTGCAAAGAACTTTGAGGGTTGAACTTCATCTTGCTTAATGAGTTGTCGAAAATTCATTGGATTCTTGCTGATGAACTCCTCCCCCCTCTCCGGATAGACGTCGTCCCGACGTGATAAGGCATCTGGAAGAGTTGCTAGGCGGCCAGGGCGGTAAGTGATTGAAAAATGAAATTCAGATAAGAATTCAGCCCAGCGGGCTTGACGGTGAGTGAGTACTTTCGAGGACATGAAGTATTGAAGGGAACTGTGATCGGTGAGAACTTCAAAAGGAGAGGACAGAGAAAGAAGAAAAGCCCTCCAGCGCTTGAGAGCCCACACTATACCAAGGAGTTCCTTGTCATGAATTTCATAGTTGAGTTCTGCTGGAATAAGCTTGTGGCTGTCAAATGCAATGGGATGTTTTCCTGAGTCAGAGACCTGACTCAGTACAGCACCCAAAGCATAATCGGATGCATCGGTCTCTACAATGGTGGGTAGAGAAGGATTGAAGTGGGAAAGGATTGGAGCGGTAGTGAAGGCCTCCTTGAGTTGATGAAACTGGCTAAGAGCTTCCTCATAGAGGGGGAAACAGGAATCTTTCTTGAGGAAACTGGTGAGTGAACTGATTTTCTTTGAATAATTCTTGATGAAACGGCGGTAGAAGTTGGCAAAGCCAAGGAAGGATTGAAGAGCCTTGAGGTTTCTTGGAGGAGGCCAATTAAGGATCTGCTGGACTTTTTCTTGGTCCATCTTGAGGCCTTCAGAAGAAACAACATAACCAAGATATTCTACACTAGAAACATGAAAAAGGCATTTAGAAGCCTTGGCAAAAAGGTTATTGGCTCTGAGTCTGGAAAGAACAGTGGACACATGGGTGACATGTTCTTCCTCAGATTTGGAAAAGACCATAATGTCATCCAAATAAACCACAACAAAAACATCAAGAAGATCTTGGAATATATCATTGACAAGATTCTGAAAAGAGGCAGGAGCATTGGTGAGCCCAAATGGCATAACCAAGTACTCAAAACTGCCATATTTAGTTCTGAAGCATGTCAAATGTTCATCACCCTCCTTGATTCTGAGCAGGTTATATGCACCACGCAAATCAATCTTGGAGAAGATAGAAGAACCATTAAAGACATTAAGAAGCTGGTTCATAGGAGGAACAGGATATTTGTTCTTCCTAGTGACAGCATTGAGTTTGCGGTAATCAACACACAAACAGAGGCCACCATCTTTCTTTTTAACAAAGAGGACAGGTGCTTGGCCGGATGAAACCTTTCTCTACATTCTCTGAAATGTAGGCCCTGAGTGTATCTGACTCTTGTTTGGATAAAGAGTAGATCACCCCAACTGGAGGTAGAGACCCCTCCAGTTCGATATGATGATCACAGGCACGGTGAGGAGGAAGTTTCTCTGCCTTCACCTTGGAGAATACATCCAAGTATTGGTGATAAACAGAGGGAACAACCTTCATCACGGTTTCTACTTCTTCTGGCTCTTCCTCTTCATCCCACAACTCCTACAGGGAGTCATGATAAGATGAAGGAGGAAGGTCCATATTCCCAAAGAAGAGATGAAGTGAAGATACAGAATTATCTTCCCCAACATCTTGAATCTCTTTGAAGACTTCATCTCCAGATGATGATAATGACAGATGGGAATTAAGGGAAGGAATATGGACAGAAGATGGAACTGATGGTGTTCTAGAATCACCAACCAGAGCTGCACATGATTTGGCAGAAGAAGAGTCATTACGGAAGGAATTGGAAGGATCAGAATAGTCCTTTTGATCAGTATTAAAGGTGATCAGCACTTGCCTCCAATCAATAGAAGGATTAAAATGATTGAGAAAGTCAAAGCCCAATATGAGGTCTTCTCCCTTGGGAGTATCAATGACTAAAAAATCCCATTCAAAGCTTGGGAAGGAAGGGAGCTCAACCATATATTTAGTATGGTGAGTCACAAATAAGGAAGGGGACTCAGAGGAGTCCAAAATGATAAGAGGAATATTCTCTGGAAGTTCTGACGTAGTCAATGAGTACTTGTGAACAAACTGCTTTGCAATGAATGAGTGTGTAGCACCAGAATCAATGAGAATACTGTAAAAAACATCAGAAAGAGAAGAGAAAACAAAGAATTTGAGAGAATTCTTGACACCAGTATTCAGAATGCACAATTGTGCTCTGGAAGGAAAACTGTGAAGACCATTGAACACAACATGATCTTCACTCAGGCTTTTCCCTGGCTGGGAAAACTGCCTGACGGTTGGGTAAGCTTGTTTTGAGGCCTTTTGACACAGGACTCAAGACTATGCTTCCCACCACAATAGGTACACAACCCCTCCTTGATTCTTCTTTCCTTTTCAGAACCTTTCAACTTGAAGTCCTTATTCAACAATGAAGAATGGGGCTTGTCCCGCTTTTGAGAATGAAATTTCTTCTTTGGTCTTGAACTTGAAGAAACTTGATGATGAGAAGAGTGAGATTTTGAGGCTTCAGGCTTCTTCTCTTGATGATGATTCTTTTCCTTCTGCCTCTCATGGTACCTGGTATCAAGTTCCAGGCTGACGTCCATTAAGTCTTGAAGAGAATCAATGTTTGAAGGATGGGAGGCCAAGCCCTTCCTGAAATGATGAATAAGAGCCCTTTCACCCCAATCCCCAATTCTTGAAATCAAACTCCTGAAGTCGGCAATATACAAAGCAACATGCCCACCTTCTTTCATCCTAAGGCCATCCAATTCAGCTTCTGCTTTTCTAACTTCATTTGGGTCTCCAAATAAAGTGAACAATTGGGATTCAAATAATGGCCAGGAATTGAGGAGATAATTTGAGTCTTGATTATTGAGGTTGGAAAGATAAGGCTCAATCCATTTTGCAGCCCTGCCAACTAAGAATGAAGTGGCATAAAGAACCTTCTTTCTGTCTTGAGAGAAGTTTGCCGGATCATTATGAAAGATGAGTTGACAAGATTGAATAAAGCTTCTGACTTTGAAGGGATGAGTCCCATCAAAGCATTCTGGAGCCTTCATAGAGGGAGTCTTGAAGGCTGGTGGTCTTTATAATTCAGAAGAAGAAGCTGCTTGAAGATTGGCCATAATCTGAGTCATTTGCTGCATAATGGCCAATAAAGACGGTTCAGACTGATGAGAGGCAGGCTGATCAGACTGGGCTAGAGTTGGTCCTCTGGTGCCCTCAGATGCTCCCACAGGAGCAGGAGCAGCCTCAGTGCCATTAGACTCTTCCTCTTCCACAGAATTCTCCTCCTCCTCTTCACCATCTTCACCTTGAACCTTGGGACTGGTTCTTGAAAATCCTGGGAATCCGCCAACCACTCCTGATAAAGACATTGATCTTCTTGGCCCTCTTCCTTCCATAACGGGTCCTCTGTCCAATCTGGCCCTCAGTTGAGAAACTGCTGGGGTACCGTCAAGAGGAGCCCTTGGAGTTGGAGTCAGAACAGCTTGAGCTCTGGCCTGAGATCTAGTCTGTCTTGCTGGAGGTGAATGTTGAACTGGCATGATTTCAGGAATAATCAACCAAATAAATGAAATAAAATCAAAATTTTCTTGAAGTACAAAATCAACAATCAAATCTTGAGGAAATTGGATAATCAATGAATCAAAATTCTTCAAATACGTCAATCAATCGAATCAAATGAGTCTTGAAGTAAAAATCAATATCAATGAGAATCTTGAAGTCAATAAATCAATCAATCAAACAATCAAAATCAAATCAAATCAAAATCTTGCAGAAAAAATCAATCAATAAAAATGAATTCTTGAGTCAAAATCAATTTATGTCAAAAATCTTGATGTGAATAATCAGCAAAATCAATATAATCTTCAGGTCAATCAATTATCTTGAGGTCAATTTCAATTATGTCAAATTAGTCAATCAAATCAATTTTCAAGTGAATTCTTCCAAAAAATCAAAAATTCTTGAGGAATAAATCAAAGTGAATCCTGATATGAAGAACATGTCTGAATAACCTGATGAATAACTTGAGAACCAAAGATAAAAAATGCCTGAATTATGGATAAAAATAGATTGATTAAGATTGAGAATGAGATTGAAAAGATAACAAAAAATAAAAAATGGGTCAGCTTTCAATTTTCAGAATGAAGAATGAATGAGAGAAAATTGAGAGGTGACGAAGAATCATAAGATCATAAAACGTTAAAGAATCATAATTTTGATGAAATGAATGAATGAATTTAAAATATAAGAATAGAAGAATGAATGAATGAAGAAGAATTATGAGTTAATTAATATAATGTCACAGGGGCTCTTGGAAGAAGAGGGCCTGGCACTCAGGAATCAAGGACTCACTTGGAGGGCTCCAAAGATGAAAGAATAATAAGAATGAATTTCTTTAAGAAAGAATAAGGGAGAAAACAAGTATGCCAAAAGATGAGATAAGAAAAAGGTGAAGCCAATGGCCAAAGATAATAAAGAAGCCAACCAAGTGAATCCTCAATTCACTGTTTCAACCTGCCAGAAAAGGAAATGGAATTAGTATAAGGATATGACCACCAATATCCACTGGACAGGCGAGGAAATAAAAGAAAAGGGTGCTGAATGACTGACTTAAGATTATCAGTATTAACTTTAATAAGGTAAAAGAAAATAAGGATAAAAATAAATCCACTATATTAATTAACTGGGGAAAAAGTCCCCAGGTGCTGAAAGGTGGCCAGTATATGTGAAAAGCTGAAAGATTGATCCTGGAGTTGGATCACCGGCTGTATTGTCTGAATCGGGCCAATACAGTTCTGGCCATCTTGAATTTGAAACTGTGTGATTGAATTCCCACAGTAGAATGTGAATTGGCCCAATTGGGCCAAGTACGTACAGGTTGATTGATTACCGCCTGTATGAACCAATTGAGTTGTCCAAGAAGTATTGAAATACTTGATGCCTTGACAACTGATTGAAAAGATGTAATACCTTTTGGGAATTGCCCTTAGAATAACCCTGAATGAAATTGCCAACCCAACTCCTGCTGAGCCAGGTGATTGGGTCCTTGAATGGTCTTCTGATTACTGCCATGGATTACCAAACTGATGAGTCCAAAGGTTCCCCTTCGAAATGGGCGTTGGATCTTGGTACCTTGAGTTAAGAAGGTTGATTTGGGTCCTGAAAACGTCGCCATTGAATTTCTGAGCAAAAATGGTGCATAATGGTATATAACACCATATATGCACCACTCCTGCAACCTTGAGTACGAGGTGCATGGAGGAATGAAGCAATCCTCCCTTAAGTTGAGGGAAACGCTTGCTGAGATGATTTGGTGGCCTCTGGTGGTTGCCAGAGACCATGACGGTGAAGTTGGTCCATGGTGGTCCAGGGCCAAAAATGGGTCCTATGGGATTTATGGCCAAAAATGGATCCAAGGTGTTTTTGGTCCAAGGGATTGGTGGCCAAAAATGGCTCAGGTGGGCCCAATTGTGGTTTGGGACCCACCTGGCCTTGGGGGCTAGGTGGCTGCCCCCTTTTGGCCTCATTGGATTAGGCCAAAAGGGGCCTAATCCGCCTACGGACCGCGGACCGCGTATTACGGCCCACGGACCGTAGAAGCTGTGGGGGGCCTAAATGGCCCAAAAAGGCCATTTAGGCCAAAACCCCCATAATGAAAGGGGTGGCCAGGAAACCAATGAAGGTGGCCATGGGGCCTGGAAGCCCCTAGAAGACAAAAGGACCCCCCCAGGCCCAACAACAGTGATGGAGGCCTGGGGGTTGGTGAGGTGGAAATTGGCCAAGAGGACCAATGACGCAGGATATGGCCTGAGGCCATAAAAGATGATGGAGGCCATACGTGGCCAATGGAATGGGTTATGGCGTAAGAGCCATGGAACACCCAAAGGGGGTCAAATGGCCATAAATGATGTGACATGGCCAATTGGCCCCAACTTGGCTCCAGGTTGGATTGCCGCCGCCATCAAGGAGGAGGGTCAAAAATACGTGGTTGTGACAATGGGTCCTTTGGATGACATGACACTTTGGTGACTTATGGAATGTTGAATTACCCCTCTGATATTGACACCATTGAATTGCTGGTGAAAAAAGGTGCAGAATGGTGTATAACACCATTTATGACAATTTGAGTTGCTGAAGGGTGAAAGTGGTCAAAGGTCTTTGTGAGTGAAGATTGGGTTTTGGGTGACTTCAAAGATGACAAGGTGTTTCAGGGTGTATTGGCCAAATACAGCTTATACAGCTTTAAAACTTTATTTGCGCAAAGTGCGCAAAAATGCACCAAATGCACAAAACTGGCAATTAAGCCCCAAAAGGCCTGATATGGCCTTTTGAACATATTTCCCATAATACATGAGAAAATGGCATATACAGCTGAATACAGCAAAAATGCGCAAAATGCACAAGGTGTGCAAAAATGTGCAAAAGTCCACAAAATGCACAAAACTTTATTTAAAGCTTAAAACGCCAAATACAGGCTTTTGGGCTGTATTTTCCCTGTTGACTGGATAATACCTGAAAGTTCCCAAAAGCAGAGAATGGCCTGGAAAGGCCTGATGATAGTGAAGGGGCCAGGTTGGCCCCAGGAGTGAAATGACCATAAAAGGCCAGAAAAGATGAGCAGGCCAATTTGGCCAAATTGCCATAAGATTGATATGGCACTGATATGCCATATGGAGTCCAGGAGGGTAACTTCCATGGTTGTGACAACAAGAAAAAGAACTGGAGAAAACCATATTCCCCAAGTTACAGGCTTCCAATAATCCAAAAAGATGCAATGGACAATGTCTTTAACATGGCCAGAACGTTGATGGAATACAAGGACAAGGAGGAGCAAAGAATGAGACAACCTCATTTCCCAAAGAAATAACTTTGTCTTCAGATTCTGTAAATACTTTAGCAAAAATTAAAAAAGGTATTTTCCCTCTTAAAGAAACTAAAAAGAGTTTATTATCCTTACAAGAAATAAATAATAACTTATCATCTTTAACAAAACTTGTTTTACAAAACAAAAAAGAAATTGATAACATTAAGTTTATTGTTGAAAATAATAAAACAAAAGTTTCAATTGACAATATTCAAAAATTACTACAAGGACAACAGGAATTGTATAGGCATATAAAAGAAATCAAAGATAAAACTTTGAAAATAAATTGCAACGTGAGTATTAATAATCTTACAGAAAAATCAAACAAATCAAGTATTTCTGTAGAAAGATTTGAAGAAAAGACTTCATCACACCAAAAGTTACTTCTAGACCATGTGGAAAAAAGTGATGAAGCAAGAATGAATCTGAAAGATGACATTCAAAGTGAAATGAGACTTATTACTGAGAAAATGGATAAAATAAATGAGGCTAACTTGAATATTCCAAAGTTATTAACCCCATTTTCTCACATAAGAAGTCCTGTTAAAGCAAAAGAGGAAATAACAAATCCATTCATAACAGACTTGAGTCTTCAAGACAATAACCAAGTACTAATCAAGGAAGCACCTCAAGTAAAAGAATGGCCAACACTCACAGGAGAAGGTGAATATGACCATATGTCATTTATTAAAACAATTGACATGTTAAAAGAAGATTATGCCATACCAGATTAATTGATTACTGCCAGATTACACTCACTGTTTGAGAAATATGCAAAAAGATGGTATTATGGAATAAGGCAAACAAATGGCAAAAATACCTGTTCTTGGTGGAAACAAGAAATCCTAATCACCAAGTGGGCTACTGATTCCTGGAGGTACAAAATAGAAAATGCATTTGAAAATTCTTTATTTGACCCAGACAAGGATAAACCTTTGACTTGGCTCTTAAAGCAAGTTGAAAGATTAAATGCACTGTAACCAGCAATGTCACAGAAAATGGCGCATATGAAAATACTCAAGAAATGTGGAGGAGAACTAGAACATGCCCTAAGAAGCAGGTGTATAGAACCATGCTCCACAGAAGAGTATATCAATGAACTAGAAGACATAGTGACAAGAACAAAAATTAGTAGAACTTGGAAGAAATTGGACATTAAAAGTCCAAATAAACCATTTATCAAGAAAGATAAACCAAGAGAAACTTTCAAGCCAAATACATTCAACAGTAATGAGCAAAGAAAGTGCCACAAATGTGGAGGTATTGGACACTTAGCCAATAATTGCCTTAAAAAAAGCAAAAATCAATTGAATTGTGGAAACAGAGGACCAAAATGATAAAGAAGAAGAAACTGATTCTCAAAAAGACACTGAAGAATCAGTGTGAGCCTGTGAGGTATGTATAACATACCCATAAGGCCACAAATGATTTTATAGACAGTTAATTTTGTCTTAAACAGACTTTTTAGTTGAATTTAAAATAAAAAATAACAAAAAATAAGTATAACTTTTTTTGGATAAACAAAGTTATAATTATTATGTCATTTTTGGATTCTACACCAAAAATGACCTAGGGTACACCCATAGGGTGTTATACCCAAAAACACTTATTTCTTGTGTTATTGGAAGATTTAAGAATCTCACAGTACTAATGTAGCTTTTTTAACATTTTTTTAAAATTGTTAAATTTAAGCTTAATTAAGCTTAAATTTAAAGTTACATAAGGTTTATGCAACTTTACCAAAATTGTAGTTAAAATTGAGGTGTTGTGTATATTTACTGAATTGGCTAAGGATTTGCCATACAGAATGTAAATCCTGCGTGAGCTCAATTTAAAAGTGTTTAAAGCCATGGTATGGCTTTAAATAAATAAAAGGGCAAAATCCACGCAAAAAGGTGGGACAAAGGAAAAAGACCAAATAGAGCTGGGGTACCCAACTTTTTGGATCTGCAAGGACTCAATTAAGGTTGTCCACCTGTATTGGAGGATTTTCAACCTTATTTAAACTTTAAGATTAGACTTTGATCCAGCCTTAAGGTTTAAACTGGTTTTATCCCAATTTGGACAGGAATTTCAAGCTGCCAAAGGGTAAATCCCAATATGCAGGCTTGAAATCAAGGTTTTAAGAACTGTCAGAGCTTAATTAAGCTTAAAAACCTTAAATAAGCTTAAAACTTTAAAGTTTCAAGCATTAAAACCCTATCAAAACTTAAGGTTTGGTGTGTATTGCTATTTTACGTGGAAAAATAGCAATAACTTCAAAAATTCATTAAAAATCCAATTCTTAATGGATTTGCTTGTAAATTTCACACAACTTAGAATTTAATATTATCAATATATAAATTAAATTTTAAGTATCTTTTATAAATAAATTTCCTGGGTAATTAGCCTGGAAATTTACTCTTTTAATTAAGCTTAAAGAAAATTATGATTTCTTTAAGAATTAATTAAAAATTGAGTTTAAAAGATTTCTGCTTGAAACTCTAATTTTAAGTTGTTCATGTGATGAACTTTAATATAAATAAACTTACTTTATATTAAAACTTAAAATAATTAAACTAAATGAGGATTAAAGTTACTTGGAGTTACGAATAACACTGGTAACTTTAAATTGGAAGTAAAAATAAGTTGCCTTAAGTTAAGAACTCTATTTTTAAGCATGGTTTTTCAGTTTTTACCTGAGTACGCCCTCTACATCCATTATGAATCATGAGAGCTGCTCTGAAGACATAAAAAGAGTCTTTTCATCACTGTTTTTGTCCATCATTCATTATCAATCCAATCATATTAGAAATTTAAACAGGTAAAGTTTTATTAAATATAAAATCTTATTATTAAAAGTAATTCTTAAGTTATTTTTATTCTTTATTTATTAAATTAAAGAATTGAAGTCATAGAATTCAGATTATTTGTTGTAATCATCTATAATAAATTTTATTATATAAAATTATCATCTTAAATATCTTTTAAAATCCACAAATTCCTCTCAAAAACTCTTAAATCATAATTTATATTATTAAAAGTTGTTTTATCTTTAAATTTATTGATCTTTGACGTGTTTTTAACTTATAATTATTATTTAATATTATAACTGTTGTATTTTGACTTATTGTATTAAATAAATCTTATAAGTAAGTTTTCTCTAGAATTCTATATTTTTTTATCTAGTATTAGTTTTTTTTATAGAATTTTTATTCTAAAAGAATTATTTCTGCACAGTGTGTGTTTAATTCTTTTTATAAATAATATTTATATTATTTATAAGTGGTTAATATTCATATTTTCCACGTGTAATTGTCTCATTAAGAGCTTTACACTTCTTATTGTTATAACTGTCAGTGACTATAACAATAATAGAATAATTATAATTTATTATAATTATTATTTTTTTATTATTATATTATTATAATAATAATTAAATTTATTTTTTTTATATATAATTATTTTTAATAATTATATTTAAATTTGTGGTTATAATATCTTATTATATTATATTTTTCTACTGAGGACAGTCATAGTACTCTTGATATTGCTACTATCATCAAGAGTTTCATAGACAAACCTTACAATCAGGAACTTCTTAAAGTGATGAAATTAATATAATTAATGCACAAATTAATAATATTGATTTAATATTTGAAGTACTAGATGTTAATCCAAACTTACCACAAGTTGGGACATCTGATAAAAGCCTGACAAACATACAAGATGCCAAATAATATAGAACCAAACCAGCAAAAGGAAGGGGATATAAATCTGGGAAATCAAGTATAATTATTGTCATGGTGGAAAAACAAGAGGGAAAAGTAAGGTTAGATACAGGTGAATATTGTACCTGTGTTGGTAAGAGCTATTTGAAAAAAAAATTGTACCAGATTGGGAAGAAAAACCTATACCAATACAAGGAGTAAAATTTAGTAGTGCAAGTGAAAGCATGAAGCCTCTTGCAATAATTAAATTAACACTCATTTTTCCTCATCCTTCACAATGTATCAGATTCAAAGTAGATTTTGTAGTAATGGATAACTGCACTAGTAACCATTTTATACTTGAAAATGACTACTTGTCAATTTATGGCATAGATATCTCTAACCAAAAAGATAGATACTTTGCCATAGGAGACAATAAAAGACAAAAACTTGGCTTCTTCAATAACAAAAAACAAATTACAGTTATTAAGAATTAAGAAAAAAGCCCAGAAAAGGAGTTTTTCATAGCCAAACAACTAAAAGAGGCAGAATTCAATCATTAATTAACTAAAAAAATGAAAGAAAAATTAATTGACCTTCTGTTTAAATATAAGAATGCCTTTGCAACTGACAAAGAACCACTAGGTGCCATAATTGGACATGAGGTAGATATAATCCTTAATGTGTAAAAAATTTATCCACCTCAATGTGGAAGACCAGCTTACGCAGCTAGCCCAAAAGCCAGAGAAGCTTTAGAGGTACACATTAAAGAATTAATAGACCTTGGAGTATTAAGGAAAGTAGGACACAATGAACTGGTAGTGGTCACTACACCTGTAATTACAACTTGGCATAATGGAAAATCAAGGATGGTAGGGGACTTTAGAGCTCTAAACACCTACACTATCCCTCACAAATATACAATACCCAGAATCCATGAGACATTAACACAATTATCTCAGGCTAAGCTCATTACAGCCATGGATGCTATAAAGCGCTTTCATGAAAATGTCTTAAAAGACAATGCCAAAAAACTAATTAGGATAATAGTCTACTGTGGAATTTCTGAATATCTAAGAATGGAATTTGGTATAAAGAATGCACCTTCCCATTACCCCAGGATGTGTAACAACCATCCATCAGGGGTAAGGGTATTCATTCATACACCCACTCAAACACCTCAAATCAGCAAATCCAGTATCTGCATCAGCAGTCAGTTTCAGCAATCTTCATTCTGGAACATGCATACAGTTTGGTACATCAATACAGCCTGTAAATACTTGTACAGGATGGATTCACCCTAATACAGTTTCAATACACCAGTATGAAACTGTATGATCACTCCAATACACCACACCTCTTGTACAGGTCCTGTACAGCTGTACAAGACCTGTATTGGCCAGACTCAATTCAACAATCAATTATTCTCATGAAAATTCTTCTCTGGATCAGGGCTGGTGATTCTCACATATACCAGCCCCTCTTTCTCCCCCTGGGGACTTTTCCCCAGTTAATTAATTTAGTTGATTTATTATTAACTGAATATTCTTATCCTTATATTTTGGGTATTATATTTATTTAATCTTAAGTTAGTCTTTGCCTCTTTTCTTTCTTCGCCTGTACAGTATGAGTTGGGTGGCCATATCCTTATTAACCCTTCTCTTTCCATTCTGACAGGTTGAAACAGTGGACTTGGACTTGTTTGTGGTTGGCTCTTCTATTTTCTTCTTCTTATTTCTTTTGTTGCTGCTTTTCTTATATTCATCCTTTTAGTAATTCATCTTTAACACTCTTAAGTGTATCTCATCTTATCCTATCCTTGAGCCCTCCATAAGTGAGTCCCAGTTTACTGAGTGCCAGGCCCTCTTCACTTCGAAGAGCCCCTGTGACATTAAATTAATTAACTCATATTTGATTCTTTCTTTTCATTCATTTATATTCATTTCCTCTCATTCATCAATTATGACCTTTTCATGATTTTATGATTTTTATGATTTTTTATGAATTTCCATTCTCTTATCAATTTTCATCTCATTCTTTTCATTCTCATGAAAATTGATTCTTTTCCTTTCTTAATCATTGCTGACCATTTCATCACTTCATTTTATTTTTATCAAATCAAATGTTCTCTGTGTTTTTATTCAGGTCTTATTCAGGAGTAATTGATTGGTCATTTGATTGGTTTATTCATTGGGATTCATTGGTTGATTGGTTATTGATTCAGGATTTCATTTGGATTATTGACTGACTTTTGAACTCTCAAGATATTGATTGATCCTCAAGAATTGATTTTGATTATTGATTTGATTTAACTCATCAAGATATTGAATTGATTTCTGAAGATTTTGAACTGAATGATTGATTCCTCAAGACTTGATTTCATATTGAAGACACTTATTGATTGATATTTGATTTGAATTGATTGTTGATTGATTGAATTGATTTGATTGTTGATTGAATTTGATTCCTCAAGATTTGAATTGATTCCTCAAGATTCATCAAGATTTTATCGTGATTGATTTGGCCAAATCTGATTATTCTTCTTAATACCATCAAGTTACTTTAATTCTTTTCATAATGCCAGTTCAGCATAGCCCCCCAGCCAAGAATACTAGATCCCAGAAAATTCCAGCTGTTCTCACTCCTACAGCAAGGGCTCCTCTTGACCGCACACCATCAGTTCATCAACTGAGTGCAAATTTGGACAGAGGACCACCAATGGAAGGAGCAGCACCCTCAAGAAGAGGTGGAATGAAATCTAGAAGATCAAGATCCTTTTCTGGACTTTTGGGTGGCTACCCTGGCATGTCTGAAGGTGCAAGAGCAAGATTAGGGGAAGTTGAAGATGAAGAGGGGGAAGAGTCTGTGGAAGAGGATGATTCTGGGGAAACTGAAGTGGCAGATGCCTTGGCAAATGCTCCAGAGGTGCCTCAGGGTTCTAATCTAGCCCTTTCTAGTCAACCTCTTGTCTCTCAAACTGACCCAAGTCTCCTCAAGATGATGGAGCAGATGACTCAATTCATGGGACAACTCACTCAAGCAGTTGCCCCCAGGGACAATTCCAAAGCCCCTGCTTTCAAGACTCCATCCATGAAGGCACCTGATTCTTTTGATGGTACTCAAGCTCATAAGTTGAGAGGATTTATCCAATCCTGTCAACTAATTTTCCATAATGATCCAGCAAATTTCTTCTCTGACAGGAAGAAGGTTTTGTACTCAACTTCTTTTCTTACTGGTAGAGCTGGCAAATGGATTGAACCTTACCTCTCAAATATTTCCAATGAAGACCCTTCCTACCTCCTCAATAATTGGCCCTTGTTTGAATCTCAGTTATTCACTCTGTTTGGTGACCCCAATGAAGTCAGGAAAGCTGAACAAGAGTTGGACAATTTGAGGATGAAGGAAAGTGGTCATGTTTCCTTGTACATAGCAGATTTCAGAAGCTTAATGTCAAGAATTGGAGATTGGGGGGAAAGAGCTTATATCCATGTTTACAGAAGAGGATTGGCATCAAGATTATTGGATCAGTTGGCTTCTCACCCTGGAACTTTTGATACTCTTCAAGAACTTATGGATGTCACTCTAGAATTAGACACAAGATATCATGAGAGGCAGAAGGAAAAGGGTGGCAATCAAGAAAAGAAGCCTCCAGTCATTGGATCCAATCAATCTAGGCCTCCTCAAAACTCATCTTCAAAGAGGCCTCACCAGAAGAAGAACAAGAAGGGCAAGCAATTCCAATCTTCAAAGGACAAGCCCCATGCTGCTCTCCTCAATAAGGACAATAAACTAATCGGTTCTGAAAAGGAGAGGAGGATTAAAGAGGGGTTGTGTACTTATTGTGGTGGAAAGCACCCAATTGAAAAATGCTTCAAGAGACCTCAGAACAAGCCTGGGTCATCATCAAGAGGCTTCCCTAGCAAGCAGGGAAAAGCCTGAGTGGGAATCATGATGTGTTCAATGGTTCTCACTTATTTCCTTCAAGAGCACAATTGTGCACTCTGAATACTAGTGTCAAGAAATCTTTAAAGTTTCTTATTTTCTCTTCTGTCTCTGATATTTTTTATAGTATTCTCATTGATTCTGGTGCTACAAACTCTTTTATTGCAAAGAATTTTGTTCTCAAGTACTCATTGACTCTGTCAGAGCTCCCTGAAAAGATTCCTCTTTTCATTTTGGATTCTAATGAATCCCCTGCCTTGTTCATCACCCATTATACCAAGTGGGTAGTTGACTTGCCTTCCTTCCCAAGCTTTGAATGGGATTTCTTTATCATAGATTCACCCAAAGGAGAAGACCTGATATTGGGCTATGATTTCCTTTACCATTTCAATCCCATTATTGATTGGAAAAATGGATTGATCACCTATGATTCTAATCATAAGGATTCTAGTGGTATTATTCCTTCTACTAGTAATGACTTAGCCACTGCTGTCAACAGTGTTGCTCTGGCTGGTGAACTTAAGACACCTTCCATCCCTTCTTCTGTCCATATCCCTTCCATAATTCCCTCTCAGTCATTACTTCCATCAAGAGATGAAGTCTTCAAAGAGATAAAGGATGTTGGAGAAGATGTTGCCATATCTTCACTTCATCTCTTCCAAGGGGATATGGACCTTCCTCCCTTATCTTTTCATGCATCCCTGGAGGAGCAGTGGGATGAGGAGGAAGAGCCAGAAGAAATTGAAACTGTGTTGAAGGTTGTTCCTCCCGCTTATCACCAATATTTGGATGTATTCTCCAAGGTGAAAGCAGAGAAACTTCCTCCACACCGCGCCTGTGATCACCATATCGAATTGGAGGGTCTTCTACCTCCAATTGGTGTTATCTACTCATTATCAAATCAAGAGTCAGAAACACTGCGGGCCTACATTTCAGAGAATGTAGAGAAAGGTTTCATCAGACCAAGCTCCTCTTCAACAGGAGCACCTGTCCTTTTTGTCAAGAAAAAGGATGGAGGTCTTCGTTTGTGTGTTGACTACCGCAAACTCAATGCTGTCACTAGGAAGAACAGATACCCTGTTCCTCCTATGAACCAGCTTCTTACCGTATTCAACGGTTCCACTATCTTCTCCAAGATAGATTTGCGTGGTGCATATAACCTTCTGAGAATCAAAGAGGGGGATGAGCACTTAACTGCCTTTAGAACCAAATATGGTAGTTATGAGTATTTGGTCATGCCATTTGGTTTGACCAATGCTCCTGCTTCTTTCCAGAATCTGGTAAACAATATATTTGCAGATTTCTTGGATGTGTTTGTTGTGGTTTATTTAGATGATATTATGGTCTTTTCCAGTTCTGAGGAGGAACATGTCAAACATGTGGCCTCTGTCCTCCAAAGACTGAGGGACAATAATTTGTTTGCCAAAGCCTCCAAGTGTGTATTCCATGCCTCAAGTGTGGAATACTTGGGCTATGTTGTTTCAAGTGATGGCCTCAAGATGGACTCTTCAAAAGTTCAGCAAATACTCAATTGGCCTCAGCCCAAAAACATCAAGGCTCTTCAATCTTTTCTTGGCTTTGCCAATTTTTATCGTCGCTTCATTAAAAATTATTCCAAAAAAATCACTTCTCTCACTTCCCTCCTTAAAAAAGATTCTCCCTTCATCTTCAATGAGGAAGCTCTTAGTCAGTTTCAAGCACTCAAAGAAGCTTTCACCTCTGCTCCTATCTTATCTCACTTTAATCCTTCTCTACCTACTATAGTAGAGACTGATGCTTCTGATTATGCATTGGGCGCCGTACTGAGTCAGGTGAATGACTCTGGAAAGCATCCCATTGCATTTGATAGTCGCAAGCTCTTACCAGCTGAACTCAACTATGAAATTCATGACAAGGAACTCCTTGGCATAGTTTGGGCTCTCAAGCGCTGGAGAGCATTTCTTCTTTCTCTTTCCAATTCTTTCGAGGTCTTGACAGACCACTCTTCCTTGCAGTATTTCATGTCTTCCAAAGTTCTTACTCGTCGTCAGGCCCGTTGGGCTGAGTTCCTCTCTGAGTTTCATTTCACTATCACTTACCGCCCAGGCAGGCTGGCCACTTTACCAGATGCCTTGTCACGTCGGGACGACGTGTACCCAGAGAGGGGGGTGGACTTCATCATCAAGAATCCTCAAAATCTTCATCAAGTTCTTAAGCAAGATGGAATTCAAGAGTCAAGATTCTTCTCAATCAAAGTGGAAATTTTCTCAGATTTAGTTGACAAGATTAAAGAAGAAGTATGGCAAGACAAAGACTATAAAGAAATACTCAAGCAACTAGCAAGAGGTGAATCAGTTCCAGATTATTCTCTTGAACCTCAAGCCAAGTTATTATTATTCAAAAATAGAGTGGTAATCCCAAGCAATGAAGAACTTCAACTCAATATTCTTCAAAAGCGTCATGACTCACCATTGGCTGGCCATCCTGGCCAGGAGAAGACCCTCAAGCTCATCAAGAGGGATTTTTATTGGGCTGGCATGAATCAATTTATCAAGGACTATGTGTCCTCATGTCAGCAATGTTCAAGAAACAAGAACATCCATCACAAGAAGTTTGGATTACTCAAACCTCTTTCAATTCCATCTGGTCCTTGGAATTCATTATCAATGGACTTTATCACTCAATTGCCACTGTCCAACAACTTTGATTCAATTTTAGTAGTTGTGGACAGATTCTCAAAAATGGCAATCTTCATTCCAACTTATGGCACAATCACTGCTCTGGATTTAGCTCAAATATTCATTAGCCATGTATTTTCCAAGCATGGACTCCCAGTCAGTATTGTCAGTGATAGAGGATCCTTATTTGTTTCATCATTCTGGACTCAATTGTGTCAGCAGCTCAAGATATCAAGAGATCTTTCAACTGCTTTTCACCCTGAAACAGATGGACAGACAGAGAGGGTAAATCAGATACTAGAACAGTACCTTCGGATGTATGTCAGCTATCATCAAGATGACTGGTACACCTGGCTCCCTCTGGCTGAATTTGCCTATAATAATGCAGAACATTCATCAACCAAGCAATCACCTTTTTTCACCATTTATGGAAGAAATCCCAGCTTTGACTCAATCCATATTTCTCAAGACTCACCTGCTGGAAAGTTATCAACAAAACTCCAATCAGTACAGCAAGTTGTCAAAGAAGAATTAGAGTCAGCAATAAGGAGATTCAAGAAGTATGCAGATAGAAATAGGGCAATTCCACCTGATTTCCAACCTGGGGACAAAGTATGGCTAGCTTCCAAGAACATCAAGACCACAAGACCCACCAAGAAGTTATCAGAAAGATGGTTGGGACCTTTTGAAGTTCTGAAGAAGATTGGAAGTCATGCATATCACCTCAAGTTGCCTCAGCAATGGAAGACAGTTCACCCTGTATTCCATGTGTCCTTATTAGAACCAGTCAAGCATTCAACTATCCCAAATCGTCATCAATTGCCGCCACCACCAGTTTTAGTGGAAGAGCAAGAAGAATGGGAAGTGGCTCAGGTTCTGGACTCAAAACTCAAAAGAGGTAAATTATGGTATCTTGTAGAGTGGAAAGGATTCAGTGAAGACCCAGAAAGAACCACTTGGGAACCAGCTTCCAACCTTACCAACTCACCAGACCTTGTCAAGGATTTCCATTCACTGTATCCAGACAAGCCTGGTCCAAACACCTCAAGAGTTTGATTTTATGGTGCTTGGTGGGGAGAAGAAGTTATGAAAGTAAGTTCCTCTCCTGGCATGCACCTTTAAGGGGGTATTCTACCCATATGTTGTTGTAAGCATCACCTTGGCCACTTTGTGAGCACTTGTCAAATCTTTGGACAGGTTCAGGAAGCATACAACATCAATACCCTCCGATTTGGACCTTATCAAGATATGGCCCAATGTTTCTTTCTTTATGTTTCATTTTCTTTCTTTATTATCTTTTCATTTTATGCCAATCATCATAATTCAAGACATTCATTACTTCAAGTCATTTATGGCAATTCATCTCAGAAGTCATTTATGGCAATTCATTTCAGAAGTCATTTATGGCAATCCATCTCAGAAGTCATTTATGGCAATTCATTTCAGAAGTCATTTATGGCAATTCTTTTCAGTTTTATGGTGCTTGGTGGGGAGTGGAAGTTATGAAAGTAAGTTCCATCTCCTGGTATGCATCCCTGAGGGTTCTACTTCTTGTAAAACATCACCTTGGCCACTCTGTGAGCATCAAATGCTTGGTTTTCATTTTTTCAGACACTCCTTGGCCAGAATCAAGCAACTCACCACAAGAAGGACCAGCCATCAGGAATTTTTCTTTAGTTCTTTCTTTACTCTCATTTTCTCTTATTATTTTCTCTCTTTCTTTACTTGTATAATTTTCTTTCTTTTATTTCTTTAAAGCAGCAGCATCCCCTCCCCAAATCATGTATTGGGAGGTTCCATTATCTTTTTTATTTTTTATTTTTTAGTAGTTATAAGAGTGGGGATAGAAGTCAAACCAAACACAAACAAGGAAAAGGAAACTAGTTATCTCTACCCAAGTCATCAAAAGTTCTCTGGAAATCATTTATCAACTCATCTTCATACCAGGCAAATTTTGCAGCCATTTCTTCAGAAGCAGTACCTGGAATCGTCCTGTCATTGGCATACATAATCACCTCTCTGCTATTTCTGTCAACTCTCCTGAACAATCTGGCCACAGCATCTTGATTTTCACTAGCCGCGTTGGGATCTTCTCTGGTAACCCGGATAGGCCAACGTTCTCTTCTTTGGAATACTTGAGCGGCAGGAAACGGCAAAGGGGACATCCCATCTCTTCTTCTGCTGGAGCTGGCCACAGGTTGGAGTTGACGGGAGGTGTTTATGGGTGAGTTTCTGGGCTGTTGAACTGGAGATGGTCTTACTGCTGGATTCAAGGCAGGCCTGGTGGTGTGGGAAGTAGTTGGTGATGGAGGAGGAAGGGTTGTAGGAATTGAAGCAAGCATTGGTTGGAAGGTTCTTGGAGTGCTGGGAACCACTTGGCTTTGGAATCTGGGGTTGGCAAGAGGTTGAGAAGAGGAATTGCTGGATGGATGGCCACTTGAATGAGGAATAACTTGAACTTCTTCACCATCCAACTCATCACTTCCTTCAGCATCTGGATCTGATGGGGAATCAACAATTCTTCTTAGCTTCTTCACTACTTTCACCACTCCATCAGCATTGGTCCTTGAAATGGGAATTTCTGAGCTGTAGTGGATGGGCCTACCACCAATCGGAATGGGCCCTCCAACATTAGTCCACCTGGCCACATCCCTCTGCCTGGAACCAGTCACTACATCAAAATATCAGCATCAATTCAACCAAGAAATGCAAATCACTCACATTGAGAAAATCCAGAAGTGGCATCAGGGGTAGGTTCCTCAAGAATGGGGAATTCCTGCCCATAAGGCCCATCCTTCCTACTCCACAAGTGTCTCTTGACCCGGGACAAAGTTGATCCGGTACGGCGGCATGGCTTCTTCCCAATGAAGCAGAAATGGCACTTTGACGATCGAGGATTGTAATGTTGAAAGCAATCCTTCCCCCTGGCCAAACACTCAGTACAGGCAGGATCAAGAACTTCAACTGCTCTGAACCCATCATATGTTTGGGAGGGGTCAAAATGGCCAGAAGACGCCATGGAGGGAGAAGACAATCGACTGAAGACGCCAGAACCATGAAGAACAGACGGTGGCGGTGCAGAAGGGGAAGATTCAGTGAGTTCAGTCAGTTTGGAACTCATAACTGAAGAAAGTGCAAGCAGAAGATTCAAGACGTCAGAATCAATCCACTCCACATCAAGAAAAAGAAATTTGACTCAAGGAACTGGGGCCATAACTCAATTATGCCCCACCTCAAAGCCTCTAAGGTGAAGGTTCATACCCCTTTGGGGCTGAACTCATCACCCAGGGCCTCCCCTGCAACTTTGGGGAGGCCAAGATCTTGATGGTCCTGGACCCCTTCAATGGATCCAGGCCATATATGGTGAATTTTGGAATTGGGCCAATTTTGGGCCCCTTGGTCACCCTGGGTCCCCAGCAAATTTGGGCCCAGGGGCTTCATTTTGGTCCTGGGGGCCTCCAATAGCCCCCACGGACCGCGGACCGCGGCGTACGGCCCACGGCCCACGGACCGCGAACCACGGCCCATGGACCGCGGACCACGGACCACGGACCGCGGACCGTAGGATCCCAAAAACATCAAAAGGCCTATTATGGCCAAAAAACCCAAAAAATCAAAAAAAATTGCCCTAATCACCAAAACACCCAGCAAGGCCAAAAAGGCCATAAAAAGCAAGATACATCAAGATCACTCAAGATGGGGGCCACAGTCCAAACCCACTGGGAGGGCTGCCTGAGGCCAATTCCTTGGATCATGGGGACAAGACCCCTTGGAGGTTCATTGAATGGATTAAGTCTGGGCCAATGAGTACAAGTCATATACTCATTGGGCACCAATTTTTGAGCACAAGTGCTCAATGGCCTTTATTCTGGGATATATCCCAAGGCCACATCCCAAGACATGGCTGATTGAATCAAAAGAAAGAATTGCATACTCTGGAAGGAATACTCACTCAAATTTGAAAAGAAAGGGGGGAATCAATTGAATTTGGCAGGGAAGAAGTAATAAAGGATTTTCAGGATAATGGTCAAGAGGAAAGGAATTTAAAAAGAAATTTTTTTGAAAAATATGTGGGGATATTGAGATGCCACTCAACAGTGGCAGGGTATTATGGTGTTCAGGAGCCCACCAGTCTCAAGAGGGGGATACTGTAACAACCATCCATCAGGGGTAAGGGTATTCATTCATACACCCACTCAAACACCTCAAATCAGCAAATCCAGTATCTGCATCAGCAGTCAGCTTCAGCAATCTTCATTCTGGAACATGCATACAGTTTGGTACATCAATACAGCCTGTAAATACTTGTACAGGATGGATTCACCCTAATACAGTTTCAATACACCAGTATGAAACTGTATGATCACTCCAATACACCACACCTCTTGTACAGGTCCTGTACAGCTGTACAAGACCTGTATTGGCCAGACTCAATTCAACAATCAATTATTCTCATGAAAATTCTTCTCTGGATCAGGGCTGGTGATTCTCACATATACCAGCCCCTCTTTCTCCCCCCTGGGGACTTTTCCCCAGTTAATTAATTTAGTTGATTTATTATTAACTGAATATTCTTATCCTTATATTTTGGGTATTATATTTATTTAATCTTAAGTTAGTCTTTGCCTCTTTTCTTTCTTCGCCTGTACAGTATGAGTTGGGTGGCCATATCCTTATTAACCCTTCTCTTTCCATTCTGACAGGTTGAAACAGTGGACTTGGACTTGTTTGTGGTTGGCTCTTCTATTTTCTTCTTCTTATTTCTTTTGTTGCTGCTTTTCTTATATTCATCCTTTTAGTAATTCATCTTTAACACTCTTAAGTGTATCTCATCTTATCCTATCCTTGAGCCCTCCATAAGTGAGTCCCAGTTTACTGAGTGCCAGGCCCTCTTCACTTCGAAGAGCCCCTTGTGACAGGATGATGAATGCCATATTTCCTGAAGAGTTGTCAGAAGGATGGTTGATTGTCTATATTTATGATATCATATTTTGCTCAGAAACTTGGAATAGTCACTTAACAAGAATAGAAAGAGTCTTGCAAAAGCTAGTAAAAGTAAACATTAAAATTTCCTTAAAAAAGTGTCATTTTGCATGCAGTGAACTGAATGCACTAGGACATGTTGTATCTGGACTAAGTTTGGGAATAGACAAGAATCAAGTAGAAGCAGTACTATTGAAACCAATGCCCCAAACAAAAAAATAAATGCAATTAATTCTAGGATTTGCTGGTTACTACAGACAGCATATAAAAGACTTTGCAAGAACTGCTAAGTCTTTTCATAAGCTCTGCAACCAACAGAAAGTCTATGAAATGACTGGAGAAAGAGTCAAGGCATATGAAGAATTGGAAGATTCCTTAACAAATGCCCCATTTCTTCTAATTCCAGATTTGAAAGTGCCCTTTAAGCTATACATTGATGCTTGTGGAGAAGGACTAGGTGCTGAACTACACCAGACACAAATCATCAATGATAAACCTGTTGAAGGACCAATTTGCTTCATTTAAAGACAAATAGAGCCAACAGAAGCAAGGTATGGAGAAAGCCAAGTGGAATGCCTCTTCTTAGTGTGGGCTCTAGAAAAATTACACTATTATTTGGATGGAACAGTGTTTGATTTAATTACAAATTGCAATTCTGTAAAATTGTAAGATGTGTCTATGAAAAATATTATTAATAATCAACAGTACTATTACTGTTCTTATGAAATATAATAATAAAATTATTATAACCACAATTAAAGAATTAAAAAACTATTTCTTTTACATGTTATACACTACTAGTGATTATAACAGTAAGCAGTAACTGTCTACAAGAATAAATTACAAGAAGAATTTAATAATAAAAAACTTCTTTATTAAAATAATAAGATTATTTTAATATATAACCATCTTTTACAAGAACAATTATAAAGATAATTCTTGAAGAAAACTTTTAATGGAGAAAAACTTTAAGCATTAAGATAAATCACTCACTAACACTCCAAAGAACTTGTTGAAAGATAATAGTAGAGGAATTTGATGGGTAATTGTGGATTTAAAAGATCAAAAAATGGATATATAACAGTATTACAACAATATATAGTTGATTTCCAGAATTCAACGTATTTCTGATTGATTCTGAAAGAATAAAAAACTTAAGAAATATCTTTTAACTAATACTTACTTGTTGGTAATAAAGGTATAATTGAATAATGTGATGATTTGGAAAAAACAGTAAGAGGAGGCCTCTTTTAAGTAAAAGACAGCTCACAGAGGAATGCCATGGAGAAAAATAAAAAGCAAGTGAGTGAGAAAACAATAAAGCTTTTTGGATTATCTATTGCATCATTTGTTGTCACATAACATTATCATAATTACTTAATTGAAGCTTTTACATTACCACCAACCCATTTATGGTTAAGAATGAAAGGAGTAACAACTGGATATCTGCTTTTATTCCAAAGGAATCATTGATTTCTCAAAGATATTAATGTTATTTGAATTTTCATCACAGAGTGTATTTTCTGTGAATTTTTAAAGATTCAGTATTTCACATGGAATCATTAAAAATGGAGTGTAAGTAAAACTCCTTATAAAAGTATAATTTCTTTTGGTTTTTATATGTTATATACAGTTCTAAATTGGTGCTAAAAGCTTCAGAAAAATTCATTAAGAATTGTATTTTTAATGAATTTTTGAAGTTCTTACCTCATTTCTACATAGAATTGCAAATAGCAGTATATGGCTGATTTCTATGAGGTAAATCAATGGATACTAGTCCAAAAAGGGTTTTAATTAATCTTTTAGTGTGTATCAATGGAAATTAATTAATAATTGACATGGTTAAAGGAGTATAAGCTGCTTTTTACCTCCTTAGCATGTCAAAGTAGCAGCTTATTTGCTATTTTCTGATGATATACTGAAGTTCTGACTTGTTAACCAAGTTCCCAAAAGGTTTTAGTTTACTAATTGGGCCAGGATCAACCATGGATCCAAGATTTAGACCTTTTACACCTCAGAGGTATCAGAAGTTGGGTACCTTGGCTCTCTTTGATGTCTTTTTTCCTCCTTAACTATTTTTCACATCAAAATAGAAATTCAGGCTTCAAGTGAGATATCCACTATGGGTGTATCAAAGGCGCATGTAAGAACACCATAGTATTAAGTGCCACAAAAATGCATAACACTATTCTTAGTGTATATGTAACATGGGATTTCTCACATTCCCATTATTTTGGTGTGAAATTGAGAAAAACAAACATTTTCGCAGATCTGTTATGTGGTATTGATGATGTGGTATTGAAATATTTTCCATATTACCACCTCAAAGAGTTTATTTGGGCTTATTGACTCTATGGAGCTACCCTAGGTGACATTTTGTTTAGAATCAAAGTCTGGCCTTAAATCCATGGATTTAGTTACTCAATAAAAATTTATTCATCTTTTCTGAAATCAAAAATGATGAATTTTGGATATATGCATGACTTATGGGTTATGCATAGTTCAGAATTTATTTTTAAGATAATTGTGGCCTATTTGAATATGTAAAATATACCTCAAGGCTCACAAAAATCTTTATTAAATATGAAAGCCCCAAATGGACATGTGCTAAGATGTCAAATTGCCATCCAAGAATATAGAGGAAATATGACTATACCTCAAAAATCTGGAAATATTCAGAAAGATGCAGATGGTCTTAGCAGATGGGCTTTAGCAAATACACCTGAAAACCCAGCATGGGTACCACAGGAAGAGCATCATATAGAAGGCATATGTGTCACAGAATTCTTTAACAAAGTTAAAGAAAGCTATGAGATGGACAAGAATTTCCATATCTTATGCCAAATTCTAATGAAAGACTGTAAACACCCATCACTTTCATCAAAACTGGATGAAATATGGAAAAAGGCATATGATTAAGGAAGAATCCACCTCCTTGATGGAATCCTCTATCATATAACTAAACATACATGTGTTATGGCTTTAACAGATAGAAATCTGATAAACACTATACTAAATGAATTTCATGATAGTGTTGCAGCTGGACATCTCTCAGAAGACAGAACACTAGAGAGGGTAAAAAACTGCTCTTGGTGGCCAAATTGGAAGGAAGATGTTTCAGAATACTGTCAAACCCGTGACAGATGCTAGAAAGCAAACAGAGCCACAGGAAAGAAATTTGGAATGATGATCCAAATCCAGGAGCCAAAATCCCCTTGGGAAATAGTTCACATGGATTGGGTAACAGCCTTACCTCCAGGAGGAGACAGAAGCTACAATGCATGCCTAGTATTAGTTGACAGATGCAGCAAAACTCCAATGTTATTACCATGTAACAAGGATGACACAGCTATGGACACAGCCATAATGATATGGAATAAAGTTATTAGCTACACAGGCTTATTTCAAAACATCATAAGTGATAGAGACCCAAAATTCACTTCAGCATTATGGACAAACCTCCATAACCTGTTTGGAACAAAATTATCATTCTCAACAGTTTACCACCCCCAAACTGATGGTCTAGAAGAAAGAATGATACAGACCTTAGAAGACATGATCAAGATATTCTGTGCTTATGGCCTAGCATTCAAATATTATGATGGTTTTACCCATGATTTGTGAGCCTTAGAGGTTTTTTCATATACCCAAAAGACCACAAATAACAAAATAAGATACAAATATAAATAAAATGAATTTATTTTTATTATCAAAATAAAATTTGAAATATAAATACAAAATTAAAGATTTAATTATAATTCAAAATAAAAATTACATTAAATTTTAAAATTATGAAAATACATTTTTACTTGAAAAGATAAGTAAAAATGAATTTTTAATAAAATTAATGAAATCAAAATATTTTTGGTAAACAGTTAAATGAAGTATATTATAACTTTTTATCCAATCAATAAACAAAAGAAAATTAATTAACCATTGTATTCCTCATAAAACATAAGGTGGGGTCACCTCTGGGCAAAATTTCTGTAACTCAACTCTAAATAAGCCTAAATTAAGTTTTTAGTATTTTCTGTAAAAAAGTTGAAATTCCTCAAAACTATAATTTAATTCACACCACATGTGGTGTTAACCATCAATTTTTGTGTTAAAATTGAGGTGTTTTGTGTAGTTTAGAAGCTATGAGGAAGTGAAGTATTTTCAATTGAAATATCAAAATATGCTTGTGTATTGCATAAGTAAACTGTAATTTACATATGAGGTATCAATTATTACAGTTGTGTGCTGTAAAAACTCAATTGAATCAATGTGTAAATTACAAGTGTATTACATGATGAGGAATTAAAGAAAAAATAAATCGGAAATATTAACTCTGGGGGGGAAAGGTACTCTAGCTCCAAGGGGCAGCCAGACCCCCAAAATCCTTTCTGACAGGCGTGGGATGTCAAAATCCAGGCAAAGGTTCATCAATTTTGGCCTGGAATTGAGTCACAGGGTTTATGACTCAATTCATGATGAGGTTTTGATACCAACCAGGGCAGTTTTAACTGTTGCCAAGAGGGCAGAACTACCCTTAAGTAAAAACATTTTTAACTGGTTTCTACGTCTCTTAAACACATTCTTATGTGTTTTGAAGGCTCTAGACCAGGTATTGCTATAGTAATGGCTGATTTAAGGGTCTAAAATGGCCAAAACCAGCCTTTTTTGGTCTAAGACAGGGTTCAACAATGCCATAATTGACTTTTTTGTTGTCAGAGTATTTTCCACAACTGAAAAGAGTAAATTTTACTTTTGGAGTAAGAAAATTGATGGGTATAAAAGAATGTCTTCTTTGCCCCACCTTCCTCTTCATGTTTTAATCTTTTGCCTTTTATAATTAGTTTAAACACTGTTAAACCAATCAATAGAAGATTACAACCACATTTTTTATATCATTTTAAACCTTTTAGCCACATGAAAAAATCATTATTATCATTGTTTGTAACTCTTATAGTCATTTTTACACCTTGAACCACCCCATAAGTGAATTAAAGCATCTTTCATCACTGTTAACCTTGTCACTTTGTTTCCAAATTCACTCTGGTCACCTTTGGGCATGTTTTCTCTTTGAATATATTTTTAAAGACTTTTTCTTTGATTAATTTCTCACAGTTCTTTGCCCAATTAATTCCAATTGAAATTGCTCTTGAAGAAATTCCTTTTGTAGCCCTAAATATCTCTTGTAGATTATTTTTGGATAAATGTTTATTGTTGGTAAAACAATAAATCTTTGAAATATTATTGTTTTATACTTATAAAGTTAAGAATTAATAAAATTGGTGTATTTTCTCTTAAAAATACTATTTCATACTATTTCTTAATCATTTTTTACTTTATACAAATCTTGAGGACTGGAAGAGTACTTGATTCTTGATCAAAGTTTCATATCCACACCTTACATTTGGGGGTCAGCCGTGATATTTGAACTGTGACATAATTTTTTACTCTTTTTAAATTTTTTTTTATATTGAAAAATTTAGAAAATATAAAAAATATTTATAATTCAAAAAATCCATAAAACATAACTTTTTCATATTATAAGTGGGCTTTATTTTTTTCATTTCTCTCTTGAAAAAACCTTTTTTTACTTAATAAATTAGCTTTTTCATTAACTTTAGTGTCTGAAAATGTGGTAAGACAAGAAAATATTGAAACAGCCTCAAAAGTAACAAGAATTATTCCTGCAAGTACTGTGAATTCTGACCATAATAGTACAATTATTATAGCTCAGAATGATCAACCCAAACAAATTTCTTCTGAATTAATTAACTTGGATATAAGTAATACCCTTCAGAAGGCAAAGAATTTGGCCAATAGTATGTTGTTTGATGTAAAAATACTATTTTTAAGCCTTTTAATCATAAAATATGCCTTGAAACAGATTGGGAGCCAGCTTTAACCCCTCAAGCAGCTCCCAAAAAGGTCATAGACGTGATTATGGCAGAAGCCAATCAGTTACGGAAGGACAAGGGTCAGTTGATGACTTCCAAATTAATAAATTATGTCATTATGAAGCTGATAATACTGTTTTACCTTCAAAAAGAGCTGACACCACCACAAGAAGCCTCAGTGGACATATAAAAGCCAGCCAGAAGGCTTACAACAATGCATTGCAGCACAAAGAGTACCAGAGCCTTGCAGATCTGTGGAAAAACTGCATGAATTTATACCTGACTGTGAGGAAATTCCTGGGAGATCCCAGCACTTTCAAGTTACTCAATTGATGGAAAAGAAGAACATTATGCTTTTAACAGCAGAATGGAGGAAAAACAACCCTCCACCACCCAAGAAAGTGCCAAAAACAGCCCCAGTAGCCAACAGCAGCAATTCCAACGTGAAAAAGCAGCCACAAGCTCAAAACAAGGGCAAAGGCAAGGCACCAGCCACAAAACCTTACAACCAGGGTTACAGAATCCCAAAGTTTCAGTAGGATGCCATGGAAAATGTATCTCAGATGGCCAGAACAATGATGGAATTACAGAAGAAGGAGGAAGCCAGATTAAAATATCCAAAATGATTTTTGACATTTTTGTTGCTATACCAGAGTTATATGAAGCTATAAATGATGTGAAAGCTCATGTTTCTGATAAAAATTCATCCATGTGTAACAATATTAAAATAAACAACTTAATTCTGAGCCAAATTAATGAAACACTTATGTGTTTTGAGAAAGGTTTAAGAGAAACTAAAACTTCTAATAATGATGATTCTTTTTGCAATAACATAAATGAACAATCTGCGATTATCAAAGAATTAACAGACAAATATTCTAAATTCAATATTTATGACATAACTGAAACAAAACTAAACAAGCCATAAATATGATCAAGACAGATAACAAAAAAGTGCTTGATGAAATTCCAAATTCATTTACTGAACAAAGGACATATACAATTGCCCTGAAAAAGTGTTTTTATGCTTCACAAGAAGAAAGATTAAAATTAACAATATAATTGAATCAGGTAACTGCTGATAATACAAGACAAACAGAGTTATGGCAAGAACTGACACATAAAGAAGACATGTATAAACGTGAAGTGATAAATTTAATACAAGCCTTCCAACATGAATTCAGAAGTTCCCAAAGGTGCAGCAACAGTAAAATGAATGAAATTAAACAGATACTAAACACCTTACCAAGAATGTCTACACCTCTGAATTAAAATGAGGGTACAGGAATTCCCAATCCAAAAGTATTGGATACTGAAAATTCACAGTTAAAAAATGAATTTTCCACTTCTTTTTATAACTTGGAACCATCAATGGGACAAGCACTTTTAAAAGAAGTACCGAAGCTCAAAGAATGACCTAACTTCAGTGTTGAAGGAGAATATGACCATATGGAATTCATCAAAGGTATTGACATAATTAAAGAAGATTTTGAATTACCAGACAAACCGGTAACAGGAAGATTTAACACCTTGTTTACCAGATCAGCCCACAGATGGTATATTAAATTAAGACAAGCACATGGACACCAAAGTTGGACTTGGTGGAAACCCAAAATTATCAACAAATGTGCCAATGGTGCTTGGAGTCTTAAAGTGGAAACAGCCTTTGAATCTGCCAAATTCAATGCTGATAAAGACAAAGCTTTACCCTAGTTTTTTCCAACAAAAGGCCAGATTAACAGCATTGTATCCTGACATGTCAGAGTTTATGATCCACAGAAAAATTCTGAGACAATGTGGCGGTGACTTAGAGAATGCTGTCAAAAGCAGGACTACTGCACAATCTTCAGCAGAAGATATTATTAATATATTGGAAGAAGTAACCACCAGAACCAGAATTAGTTCTATTAAGGTGAATCTCAAAGCAAGGTTTATTTCACCTTGGAAAGATTCTGTGGACAAAAATCCCAAAGGAATTTCTAATAATATGAAGTATAAATCTGCAGATATAATCAGCAAGTGCCATATTTTCAAACGAACCACCCACTTAGCCAATACATGTCCAAAAAGGGGAAAAATCAATGAAATTGACATTGAAAAAGAACCTGATGTTTAAAAAGATGATAATATAATTGAAGAAAATTCAGATGATAAGTCATCATTTTTTTTTGAACCTTCAAAGGATATAGAAAATATCAATGTCACCTTTGACATCATGGAATCTTATTCCCACTTGCCACAATTAAGCAATGGTCAACTTGATTTGTCAAAAATTCAAGATGCACAACTTATGAAGACCAAATCAAACAGGGGAAAATGTTATACAGCTGGTAACTCCTGTATAAAAGAAAAGGTAATTGACAATAAACCCACTAAACTTGTACCCAACCCAGGAGCCTACTGCTCTTGTGTTGGAAAATCTTTTCTTAAAGCTTGTGCACCGAAGTTTGAAGACCAATTGTTACCAATTGATGGCATAAAATTCAATAGTGCAAGTAATCCAATGAAAGCATTGGGAATCTTTGAGAATAATGTCATATTTCCACATATTAATGGAAATTTATAAATCACTGTTGAATTTTTTGTTATGGGAAATTGCTCCAGTAACCATTTTATACTGGGAAATGACCATGTGATCATGTATGGCATAGACTTACATAACAACAAGGACGGATACTTTACTATTGGAGACAATAAGCATCAAAAATTTTCCCTTTTACCATTTAAAAGAAAAATCACAGTAAGTAAAGTAGCACCAGTCAGCTTAGAGTTGGAAAGATTCAAATCTGAACAGTTAAGTGAAGCTGAAATAAGCCTTCATCTGACTGATAAACAGGAAGATAAACTTTCTGCCCTTTTATATGACCACAAAGAATAATTTGCATCAGACAATGAACATTTAGTGGCAATTATTGGTCGTGAAGTTGACATCATCCTTAATATTGAGAGACCTTATCCACCCCTCTTAAGAAGACCTGCATATCCAGCAAGTCCTAAATCGAGAGAAGCTCTGGACATTATTATTGAAGAACCTCTAGACCTTGGTGTAATAAGAAAGGTTGGCCATAATGAGGAAGTAGAAATAACTACACCAGTCATAGTGGCATGGCATAATGGAAAATCTAGAATGGTTGGGTACTTTAGAGATTTGAACACTTACACTGTTCCAGACAGGTACCCAATACCAACAATCCAAATTGCCCTTACCCAGATATCTCAAGCAGTGTATATAACCACTATGGATGCCCTTAAAGTATTTCATCAGAATGTGGTGACACCAAGGGCAAGAAAATACTTGAGAATTATTGTTCATTGTGGATTATATAAGTATTTGAGGATGCCTTTTGGTATCAAGAATGCACCTTTACACTTCCAAAAAATGATGAATAAAATCTTCCGTGAAGAACTTTCAGAAGGATGGTTAACCATTTAAATTAATGACATTATTGTCTGTTCCAAAATTTGGGAAGAACATATGTACAGATTATCCAGAGGTTTGACAAAAATCCAATCTGTGAACATGAGAATTTCTTTAAAGAAATGGCATTTTGGATTTAGAGAACTAGAAGCACTGGGAAATGTAGTATCTGGTTTATCCCTTGGAATTGACAAAAACAAGGTTGCAGCAGTATTACTGAAACACATGCCTCAGAAAAAAAAAGAGATGCAGTCCTTTTTTGGGGTTTGCAGGATATTACAGGCAACATATTAAGGATTTTGCATCCATAGCAAGACCCATTTATAAATTTTGTGATAAAGACACAGTATTTGAAATGACTGTTGACAGAGTCAAAGCTTTTGAATCCTTGAGACAATCCTTGACCACTGCTCCACTCTTACTGATGCCAAACTTTAAACTGCCTTTTAAGCTATATATTGATACATCAGGAGATGGGCTGGGTGCTGCACTTCATCAAGTCCAGATTATAAATGATAAAACTGTGGAGGGACCCATATGTTTCATATCCAGGAAAATCAAACCAACTGAAACCAGATATGGGGTAAGTCAAATGGAGTGCTTATGCCTTGTCTGGGCCTTGGAGAAATTAAATTACTTCCTGGAAGGATGTGCTTTCGAAGAAATAACAGATTGTACCGCTGTTAAGTCACCTTTAAACATGAAAACACCTAACAGACATATGCTCAGATGGAAAATAGGCATAAAAGAAGATAGGGGAAATATGACTATTTCTCACAAGGATGGAAATATTCATAAAAATGCAGATGGACTAAGCAGATGGCAACTACCAAAAAACATTGATAATCCTGCTTATGTGCCAGAAGAAGCTTCCCCACAAATCCCCATAGAAGGAATCAGTGTTACAGACCTGAACACCACTTTCTTTGAGGAAGTAAGAAGCAGTTATACTAAGGATAAAAATTGTAGCATTTTATGCCAAACACTTACTAAGGACTGTAAAGGAAATTCTTTGATACATGCCTTAGATGACATATGGAGGAAATAATATTATGAAGGAAGATTCCACTTACTGGATGGTATAATTTACCACAGAACTAAGCATAAATGTGTCATGACAGTTGTGGACAGGTCCTCAATCAATATTGTACTTAAAGAATGCCATTACAGCCCTTTCTAAGGACATCTGTCTGAGGACATAACAAGAGAAAAAGTAAAAACCTGCATATGGTGGCCAATGTGGCAGAAAGATGTTTCAGAATATTGCAAAACCTATGACAGGAGTCAAAAAAGCAAATAAATCCACTGGCAAAAGACTTGGAAATATGATCAAGATCCAAGAGCCCAGCAGACCTTGGGAAATTGGCCATATGGATTGGGTAACTGGACTGCCACCAGGGGGTGACAGAAGCCATAATGCTTGACTGGTGATTGTTGACAGATTTACCAAGACTCCAATATTTCTACCATGTCACAAGGATGATACACGCATGGATACAGCTCTTCTAATATGGAATAGAGTAGTATCATGGACTGGCATATTCACAAAAATAATTAGTGAAGGAGATCCTAAATTCACCTCAGAATTATGGATAAATCTTCACCAACTATTTGGGACAAAATTATCCTTCTCTACAGCCTACCACCCACAAACTGATGGTTTTGCTGAAAGGATGATCCAAGCCTTGGAGGATATTGTAAGAAGGATTTGTGCATATGGCCTTGAACTCAAAGATTGTGATGGGTTTACCCATGATTGGTGTACTCTTTTACCAGAACTGGAATTAGCATATAAGACATCCATTCATGCCAGTATCAATCAAACTCCTGCTATTCTAGAAAAAGGATGGAATGCCAAATTATCTTAAGATTCCTTGGGGAAAGATGTAGTTGAGACACATCCTACAGCTGCTAGCTTTAAGGGAATGCTAGACAAAACTAGAAAGAATGCAATAAGGTGCATGGAAGACTCTTTTGCACATGCTAAGGACAAATGGGACAAGTCACATGCCACTCCATATTTCA
This sequence comes from Austropuccinia psidii, assembly GCA_023105745.1. Lineage (NCBI taxonomy): Eukaryota > Fungi > Basidiomycota > Pucciniomycetes > Pucciniales > Sphaerophragmiaceae > Austropuccinia > Austropuccinia psidii. The sequence continues at coordinate 10,751,794 of JALGQZ010000002.1, read as the reverse complement.
AAGTGGGGGATTTAGTAATTGTATCCACCACTAACTTCAATAACATCAAAGGATGTAAAAATATCAAAGATTCCTTTGCAGGACCTTTTTCTATTAAAGCCCTGCATGGAGAAAATGCTTTTGAAGTAGAACTATCTGAAGAACTTAGAAATAAGCATCCTACATTTCCAGTGATCTTGATGAAGCCATATAAAGCTAGTGATGCTGAGAAATTTCCTTTGAGGAATAAAGTTCCCCAAGCTATGCCTCCTATTGAATCATCTGGTATTAAGAAGATTACCAAAGTTCTCAAAGAAAGAAAGTTGAGAACCAATAAAGTAAGGGAATGCCTTGTTAGGTACCGTGACCCAACTTGTGAAGATGAATTTTTAGCAGAAAAGGACATAACTGAAGCTACTAAACCTCTCAGGAGGTTCAGACACACTATAAATAACAATATTACAAAGTAATATTCTTTTTTAGGGGGAGGGAATGTGAGCCTTAGAGGTATTTTCATATACCCAAAAGACCACACATAACAAAATAAGATATAAATATAAATAAAATAAATTTATTTATATTATCAAAATAAAAATTAAAGTATAAATACAAATTTGAATACAAAAAAAAACAACTTATAATTTAAAAAAAAATTACATTAAATTTTAAAATTGTGAAAATGCATTTTTCTTGAAAAAATTGAATAAAAATGAATTTTTAATAAAATTAATGAAATTAAAATTTTTTTGGTAAAAAGTTACATAAAATATATTATAACTTTTTATCCAATCAATAAACTCAAGAAAATTAATTCACCATTGGATTCCTCATAAAATTTAAGGTGGGGTCACCTCAGGGTAAAATTTCTGAAACTCAACTCTAAATAATCTTAAATTAAGTTTTTAGTATTTTCTGTACAAAAGTTGAAAAGGCTCAAAACCTTAACTTAATTCACACCACATGTGGTGTTAAGAATCAAATTTTGTGTTAAAATTGAGGTGTTGTGTGTAGTTTAGAAGTTATGAGGAATTGAAGTATTTTCAATTGAAATGTCAAAATGTGCATGTGTATTACATAGGTGAACTGTAATTTACATAGGAGGTATCAATTATTACAGTTGTGTACTGTGAAACTCAGTTGAATTGTATGTGTAAATTAGAAGTATATTAAATGATGAGGAACTAAAGAAAAAATAAATTGGAAAGATTAATTCTGGGGGGGAAAACGTACTCTAGCTCCAAGGGGAGCCTGTGAGCCTTAGAGGTAATTTCATATACCCAAAAGACCACAAATATAAAAAATAACATATTAATATAAATAAAATAAATTTATTTATATTATTAAAATAAAAATTAAAATATAAATATAAAATTATATTAAAAATAAAAATTAATTATAATTTAAAAATAAAAAATACATTAAATTTTGTAAATTATAAAATTACATTTATACTTGAAAAAATTAAGCAAAAATGAAATTTTAACAAAATTGTGAAAAAATAAATAAATTTGGAAAAAAGTTAAATAAAATTTATTATAACTTTTTATCCAATAAATAAACATAAAATTTATTTCACCATTGGATTCCTCATAAAAAATCAGGTGGGGTCACCTCTGAGTGAAATTCTTGTAACTCAACTCTAAATAAGCTTAAATTAAGTTTTTTGTATTTTCAATACAAAATTTGAAAATCCTCAAAACCTTAATTTAATTCACACCACATGTGGTGTTAACCATCAAATTTTGTGTTAAAATTGAGGTGTTGTGTTTAGTTTAGAAGTTATGAGGAATTGAAGTATTTTCAATTGAATTCAATTGAAATGTCAAAATGTGCGCGTGTATTACATAAGTGAACTTTGATTTACATATGAGGTGTCAATTATTACTGTATTGTACTGTACAATTGAATTGAATTACATATGTAAAGTATAAGTATAATACATGATGAGGAATTAAAGGAAAAATAAAATGGAAAGATTAAATTTGGGGGGGAAAAGGAACTCCAGCTCTAAGGGGGAGCTAGACCCCCAAAATCCTTGCTGACAGGCGTGGGATGTCAAAATTCACGCAAAAGCTCATCACTTTTGGCCTGGAATTGAGTTACAGGGTCTGTGGACTCAATTGATGATGAGGTTTTGATACCAACTGGGGTAGTTTTAGCTGTTGCCAAGAGGGTAAAACTACCCTTAAGATAAAACAATCATAATAAAAACAGTTTTAACTGGTTTCTACGCCTCTGAAACACATTCTGACGTGTTTTGAAGGCTCTAGGCCTGGTATTGCTATAGTAATGGCTGATTTAAGGGTCTAAAATGGCTAAAAATGGCTTAAACCAGCCCTTTTTTGGCCTAAACCAGGGTTCAATGATGCCATAATTGGCTTTTCTGTTGTCAGACTGTTTTTCACGACTGACAAGAGTAAATTTTACTTTTGGAGTAAGAGAATTGATGGCTATAAAAGAATGTCTTCTTTGCCCCACTTTTCTCTTCATGTTAGAATCTTTTCCTTTTATTAATTAGTTTAAAACTGTTAAACCAATCAATCAAAGATTCCAACCACCACTTTTATATCATTTTAATCCTTTTAACCACGTGAAAAAATCATTGTAATCATTGTTTGTAACTCTTATAATCATTTTTACCCCTGAACCACCCCAAAAGTGAATTAAAGCATCTTTCATCACTGTAAACTTTGTCACTTTGTTTCCAAATTCACTCTGGTCACTTTTGGGCGTGTTTTCTCTTTAATATTCTTTTTAAAAGACTTTGTTATTTAATTAATTGCTTGCAGTTCTTTGCTCAATTAATTCCAATTGAAATTGCTCTTGAAGAAATTTCTTTTGTAGCCTTAAAATATCTCTTGTAGAGTATTTTTTGGGATAAATCTTTATTGTTGGTAAAACAATAAATTTTTATATTGTTGTTTTATACTCATAAAGCTATAAACAATAAAATTGGCGTGTTTTCTCTTAAAAATAATATTTCATACTATTTTTAACTGAATTTTACCTTATACAAATTTTGAGGACAGGAAAAGTACTTGATTTTTAATCAAAGTTTCATATCCACACCTTACATTTGGGGGCCCAGCCGTGATATTTTACCTGTGACATATTTTTTTTACTCTTTTTAAATCTTTTTTCTTATATTGAAAAATTTAAAAACATATAAAAAATACTTATAATTCAAAAAATCCATAAAAAATAACTTTTTTTCATATTATAAGTGAGGCTTATATTTTTATTTCTTTTTTGAAATAACCTTTTTTTTTACTTAATTAATTGGCTTTTTCATTAATTTTAGTGTCTGACAACGTGGTAAGACAAGAAAACATTGAAACAGCCTCAACAGTAACCAGCATTATCCCTGCCAGTACTGTTAATTCTGATCATAATAGCACTGTTATTGTGACTCAAAATAACCAGCCTGAACCAATATCTTCTGAATTAATTAACTTGGACATAAGTAATACCCTTCAGAAAGCTAAAAATTTGGCCAATAGTAAGTTTTTGACGTAAAAATACTATTTTAAACCTTTTTTAACCATAATTATGCCTTCAACCAGGTCAGGAGCCAGCTACAACCCCTCAAGCAGCTCCCAAAAAGGTAATAGACGTGATTATGGCAGAAGCCAACCAGGTACAGAAGGAAAAGGGTCAGTTGATGACTTCCAAACAACTAAATTGGGTCATTCTGAAGCTGATAATACTATTTTACCTTCAAAAAGAGCTGACACCGCCACAACAAGCCTCTGTGGACATATACAAAGCCAGCCACAGTGCATACAACAATGCACTTCAATTCAAGGAGTACCAGATCCTTGCAGACCTGTGGAAGAATTGCATGAATTCTTACCTGACAGTAAGAAAATTCTTGGGCCATCCCAACACTTGCAAATTGCTCAATGGATGGCATCCATTGATGGAGAAGAAAAACATGATGCTTTTGACACTAGAATGGAGGAAAAACAACCCTCCACCACCCAAACCAGTGCCAAAAACAGCCCCAGTGGCCAGCAGCAGCAATTCCAACGTGAAAAAGCAGCCACAAGCTCCAAACAAGGGCAAAGGGAAGGCACCAGCCCCAAAACCTTACAGCCAGGGCTACAGAATCCCAAAGATTCAGCAGGATGCCATGGAAAATGTATTTCAGATGGCCAGAACCATGATGGAATTACAGAAGAAGGAGGAAGCCAGATTAAGGTTCCAGAAATGATTTCTGACATATTTGATTCCATCCCAGAGTTGTATAATGCTATAAATGACGTGAAAAAACATCTTTCTGATAAAAATGAAACCATTTGTAACAACATTAAAACAAACAACCTGAGTCTGTGCCAAATTAATGAAACACTTATGTGTTTTGAAAAAGTTTTGAGAACAATTAAAAATTCCAATAATGATAATTCTTCTAATAAAATAAATGAACAATCTGCCATTATTAAAGAATTAACAGATAAATATTCTAAATTCAATATTGATGACATAATTGAAACAAGAATTAAACAAGCCATAAATATTATCAAAACAGATAACAAGAAAGTCCTTGATGACATTTCAAATTCATTTACTGAAGTAAAGACATATACCATTGCCTTGAAAAAGTGTTTTGATGCTTCACAAGAAGAAGTATCAAAATTATCAATGAAATTGAATCAAGTCACTGCTGATAATACAAGACAAACAGAGTTATGGCAAGAACTTACACATAAAGAAGACATGTATAAAATTGAAGTAATAAATTTAATACAAAGCTTCCAACATGAATACAGAAATTCCCAATGGTGTAGCAACAGTAAAATGAATGACATTGAACAAATACTGAACACCTTACCAAGAATGTCTACACCTCTAAATCAAAATGAGGGCACAAGAATTTCAAATCCACAAGTATTGGATCCTGATAATTCGCAATTAAAAAATGAATTATCCACTTCTTTTCATAACTTGGAACCATCAATGGGCCAAGCACTCTTGAAAGAAGTTCCAAAACTTAAAGAATGGCCCCACTTCAGTGGTGAAGGAGAGTATGACCATATGGAATTCATTAGAGGTATTGACATGATCAAAGAGGATTTTGAATTACCAGACAGATTGGTAACAGCCAGGTTTAACACCTTGTTTACCAGATCAGCTCACAGATGGTACATCAAAATAAGACAAGCACATGGACACCAGAGTTGGATTTGGTGGAAAACCCAAATCATCAACAAATGGGCAAATGATGCTTGGAGGTTTAAAGTTGAAACAGCCTTTGAATCTGCCAAATTTAATGCTGATAAAGACAAAGCTTTACCATGGTTTTGCCAACAGAAGGACAGATTAACAGCATTATATCCTGACATGTCAGAATTTATGATCCATAGAAAAATTCTGAGACAATGTGGGGGTGACTTAGAGCATGCTGTCAAAAGCAGGACTACTGAACAATCTTCAGCAGAGGATATCATCAATATACTAGAAGAAGTAACCACCAGAACCAAAATTGGTTCTAGTAGGGTGAATCTTAAAACAAGGTTTAATACACCTTGGAAAGATTCTGTGGACAAAAACCCCAAAGAAAATTCTAGTAATATTAAATATAAATCTGCAGATACAGTCAGAAAATGCCATATTTGCCAAAGCACCACCCATTTAGCCAATACATGTCCAAAAAGGGGGAAAATCAATGAAATTGACATTGAAAAGGGACCAGATGTTGAAAAAGAAGACATAATTGAAGACAATTCAGATGATAAGTCATCCATATTTTCTGAATCTTCAAAAGATATAGAAAATATCAATGCCACTTTTGACATCATGGAATCTTATTCCCACTTACCACAATTGAGCAATGGTCAAGTTGATTTATCAAAAGTTCAAGATGCACAACTTATGAAGACAAAACCAAACAGAGGAAAAGGTTATACAGCTGGTAACTCCTGTATAACAGAAGTGGTGATTGACAACAAGCCCACCAAACTTTTGCTTGACCCAGGAGCCTTCTGCTCTTGTGTTGGAAAATCCTTTCTTAAGACTTGTGTGCCAAATTTTGAAGACCAATTGTTACCAATTGATGGTATAAAATTAAACAGTGCAAGTAACCCAATGAAAGCATTGGGAATCTTTGAGACCAATGTCATATTCCCACACATAAATGGGAATTTAAGGATCACAGTTGAATTTGTTGTTATGGAAAATTGCTCTAGTACCCATTTTATATTGGGAAATGACTATTTGATCATGTATGGGATAGATTTACATAATAACAAAGACAGATACTTTACAATTGGGGACAATAAGCGCCAGAAATTTGCCTTTTTACCATTTAAAAGACAAATTACAGTAAACAAAGTATCACCAGTCAACTTAGAGTTAGAAAAATTCAAGTCTGAACAGTTAAATGAGGCTGAGATAAGCCTTCATCTGACTGATAAACAAGAAAATGAACTTTCTTCCCTTTTGTATGACCACAAAGGAGCATTTGCTACAGACAAAGAACCTCTGGGAGCAATTATTGGTCATGAAGTTGACATCATTCTTAACATTGAGAGACCTTATCCACCACTCTTAAGAAGACCTGCTTATCCAGCAAGTCCAAAATCAAGAGAAGCTCTAGAAATTCATATCAAAGAACTTCTAGACCTTGGTGTAATAAGAAAAGTAGGCCACAATGAGGAAGTAGAAATAACTACACCAGTGATAGTGGTGTGGCATAATGGAAAATCCAGAATGGTTGGGGACTTTAGAGCTCTGAACACTTACACTGTTCCAGACAGATACCCAATACCAAAAATCCAAATTGCCCTTACTCAAATATCTCAAGCAGTGTATATAACCACTATGGATGCCCTTAAAGGATTCCATCAAAATGTGGTAACACCAAGAGCAAGAAAATACTTGAGAATTATTGTTCATTGTGGAGTGTATGAATACTTAAGGATGCCCTTTGGTATCAAAAATGCACCTTCACACTTCCAAAGAATGATGAATGAAATCTTCCCTGAAGAACTCTCAGAGGGATGGTTAATCATTTACATTGATGACATTATTATCTGTTCAACGAATTGGGAGGAGCACATGTACAGATTATCAAGAGTTTTGACAAAAATCCAATCAGTAAACATGAAAATCTCCTTGAAGAAATGTCATTTTGGATTTAAAGAACTTAAGGCACTAGGACATGTTGTATCTGGTTTGTCCCTTGGAATTGACAAAAACAAAGTTGCAGCAGTATTATTGAAGCCCATGCCTCAGAATAAGAAGGAAATTCAGTCATTCTTAGGTTTTGCAGGATATTACAGGCAACACATTAAAGATTTTGCATCCATAGCAAGACCACTTTATAAGTTGTGTGACAAAGACACAGTGTTTGAGATGACTGTTGACAGAGTCAAAGCTTTTGAGTCTCTAAGAGAAGCATTGACCACTACTCCACTCTTACTGATGCCAGACTTTAAATTGCCTTTCAAACTGTATATTGATGCATCAGGGGATGGACTGGGTGCTGCACTTCACCAAGTTCAGATCATAAATGACAAACCTGTAGAAGGACCAATATGTTTCATATCCAGGCAAATCAAACCAACTGAAGCCAGATATGGAGCAAGTCAAATGGAATGTCTATGCCTTGTCTGGGCCTTGGAGAAATTGAACTATTTCTTAGAGGGATGTGTTTTTGAAGTAATAACAGATTGTACAGCTGTGAAATCACTTTTGAACATGAAAACACCTAACAGACACATGCTCAGATGGCAAATAGCCATACAAGAATACAGAGGCAATATGACTATTGTTCATAAGGATGGGAATATTCATAAGAATGCAGATGGACTAAGCAGATGGCCATTACCAAATAACATTGATAATCCTGCTTATGTTCCAGAAGAAGCTTCACCACAAATTCCAATAGAAGGAATAAGTGTTACAGACTTGAACACCACCTTCTTTGAAGAAGTCAGAAGCAGCTACACTCAAGATAAGAATTGTAGCATCTTATGTCAATTACTTAACAAAAACTGTAAAGACAACTCTCCAATACATGCCTTGGATGAAGTATGGAGAAAATCTTATGATGAAGGAAGATTTCACCTACTGGATGGTATAATTTACCACAGAACCAAGCACACATGTGTCATGACAGTTGTAGACAGGTCATTAATCAATCTTGTACTGAAAGAATGCCATGATAGTCCCTTTTCAGGACATCTTTCTGAAGACAGAACAAGAGAGAAAGTGAAGACCTGCATATGGTGGCCAATGTGGCAAAAGGATGTTGCAGAGTATTGCAAAACCTGTGACAGATGCCAAAAGGCAAATAAATCCACTGGCAAAAGACTTGGAAATATGATGAAAATCCAAGAACCAAACAGACCTTGGGAAATTGTCCATATGGATTGGGTAACTGGCCTACCACCAGGAGGTGACAGGAGCTACAATGCTTGCCTAGTAATTGTGGACAGATTCAGTAAAACTCCAATCTTTTTACCATGTCACAAAGATGATACAGCCATGGATACAGCTCTTCTGATATGGAATAGAGTAGTGTCATGGACTGGGATATTTACAAATATCATCAGTGATAGAGATCCCAAATTCACTTCAGCACTATGGACAAATCTTCACCAATTATTTGGCACTAAACTGTCTTTCTCTACAGCCTACCACCCACAAACTGATGGCCTGGCTGAAAGAATGATCCAAACCTTAGAGGACATGGTGAGAAGATTTTGTGCATATGGCCTTGAATTCAAAGATTGTGATGGATTTACCCATGATTGGTGTACTCTGTTACCAGCACTGGAATTAGCATATAAAACATCAATCCATGCTAGTACCAATCAGACTCCTGCTATTCTAGAAAAAGGATGGAACCCCAAGTTACCCCAAGACTCCTTGAGGAAAGACTTAATTGAAATACATCCCACAGCTGCTAGCTTCAAAGGAATTCTAGACAAAGCTAGAAAGCATGCAGTAAGATGCATGGAGGACTCTTTTGCATATGCTAAAGACAAATGGGATAAATCTCATGCAACTCCAGATTTCAAAGTGGGGGACCTAGTTCTTGTATCCACCACTAACTTCAATAACATCAAAGGATGTAAAAAGTTGAAAGACTCCTTTGCAGGACCTTTTGTGATTAAGGCCCTCCATGGAGAGAATGCTGTTGAAGTAGAGTTATCTGAAGAACTTAGCAATAAGCACCCTACATTTCCAGTGAGCTTGATAAAACCATATAAATCTAGTGATGCTGAGAAATTTCCCTTGAGGAATAAGGTTCCCCAAGTTATACCTCCTATTGAGACATCTGGTACTAAGAAAATAACCAAAGTTCTTAAAGAAAGGAAATTAAGAACCAAGAAAGTAAGGGAATACCTTGTTAGGTACAGTAACCCAACTTGTGAAGATGAATGGTTAGAAGAAAAAAATATACCAGAAGCTACCAAACTCCTGAGGAGATTCAGACACACTAGAAACATCAATATTACAAAGTAATATTCTTTTTTAGGGGGAGGGAATGTGAGCCTTAGAGGTAATTTCATATACCCAAAAGACCACAAATATAAAAAATAACATATTAATATAAATAAAATAAATTTATTTATATTATTAAAATAAAAATCAAAATATAAATATAAAATTATATTAAAAATAAAAATTAATTATAATTTAAAAATAAAAAATACATTAAATTTTGTAAATTATAAAATTACATTTATACTTGAAAAAATTAAGTAAAAATGAAATTTTAACAAAATTGTGAAAAAATAAATAAATTTGGAAAAAAGTTAAATAAAATTTATCATAACTTTTTATCCAATAAATAAACATATAAAATTTATTTCACCATTGGATTCCTCATAAAAAATCAGGTGGGGTCACCTCTGAGTGAAATTCTTGTAACTCAACTCTAAATAAGCTTAAATTAAGTTTTTTGTATTTTCAATACAAAAGTTGAAAATCCTCAAAACCTTAACTTAATTCACACCACATGTGGTGTTAACCATCAAATTTTGTGTTAAAATTGAGGTGTTGTGTTTAGTTTAGAAGTTATGAGGAATTGAAGTATTTTCAATTGAATTCAATTGAAATGTCAAAATGTGCGCGTGTATTACATAAGTGAACTTTGATTTACATATGAGGTGTCAATTATTACTGTATTGTACTGTACAATTGAATTGAATTACATATGTAAAGTATAAGTATAATACATGATGAGGAATTAAAGGAAAAATAAAATGGAAAGATTAAATTTGGGGGGGAAAAGGAACTCCAGCTCTAAGGGGGAGCTAGACCCCCAAAATCCTTGCTCACAGGCGTGGGATGTCAAAATTCACGCAAAAGTTCATCACTTTTGGCCTGGAATTGAGTTACAGGGTCTGTGGACTCAATTGATGATGAGGTTTTGATACCAACTGGGGTAGTTTTAGCTGTTGCAAAGAGGGTAAAACTACCCTTAAGATAAAACAATCATAATAAAAACAGTTTTAACTGGTTTCTACGCCTCTGAAACACATTCTGACGTGTTTTGAAGGCTCTAGGCCTGGTATTGCTATAGTAATGGCTGATTTAAGGGTCTAAAATGGCTAAAAATGGCTTAAACCAGCCCTTTTTTGGCCTAAACCAGGGTTCAATGATGCCATAATTGGCTTTTCTGTGGTCAGACTGTTTTTCACGACTGACAAGAGTAAATTTTACTTTTGGAGTAAGAGAATTGATGGCTATAAAAGAATGTCTTCTTTGCCCCACTTTTCTCTTCATGTTAGAATCTTTTCCTTTTATTAATTAGTTTAAAACTGTTAAACCAATCAATCAAAGATTCCAACCACCACTTTTAAATCATTTTAATCCTTTTAACAACGTGAAAAAATCATTATAATCATTGTTTGTAACTCTTATAATCATTTTTACCCCTGAACCACCCCAAAAGTGAATTAAAGCATCTTTCATCACTGTAAACTTTGTCACTTTGTTTCCAAATTCACTCTGGTCACTTTTGGGCGTGTTTTCTCTTTAATATTCTTTTTAAAAGACTTTGTTCTTTAATTAATTGCTTTCAGTTCTTTGCTCAATTAATTCCAATTGAAATTGCTCTTGAAGAAATTTCTTTCGTAGCCTTAAAATATCTCTTGTAGAGTATTTTTTGGGATAAATCTTTATTGTTGGTAAAACAATAAATTTTTATATTGTTGTTTTATACTAATAAAGTTATGAAAAATAAAATTGGCGTGTTTTCTCTTAAAAATAATATTTCATACTATTTTTAACTGAATTTTACCTTATACAAATTTTGAGGACAGGAAAAGTACTTGATTTTTAATCAAAGTTTCATATCCACACCTTACAGAGCCAGACCCCCAAACTCCTTGCTGACAGCCATGGGATGTCAAAATATATGCAAAAGTTCATCACTTTTGTCCTGGAATCAAGTCACAGGGTCTGTGACTCAATTGATGATGAGATTTTGATACCAACCAGGGCAGTTTTAACTGTTGCCAAGAGGGTAAAACTACCCTTAAGCTAAAGAAATCTTAGTAAAAGAAGCTTTAACTGGTTTCTACTTCTCTTACACACATTATGATGTGTTTTGAAGGCTCAATACCAGGTATTACTATAGTAATGGCTGATTTAAGGGTCTAAAATGCCTAAATCCAGCCCTTTTTTGGCCTAAACCAGGGTTCAATTATGCCATAATTGGATTTTATGTTGTCTGATTGGTTTCCACAACGGGCAAGAGTAAAGCTCACTTTTGGAGTAAGAAGATTGATGGCTATAAAAGAATGTCTTCTTTGCCCCACTTTTCTCTTCATGTTAGAATCTTTTCCTTTTATAATTAGTTTAAACACTGTTAAACCAATCAATGAAAGATTCCATAAACTCTTTTTAAATAATTTTAAACCTTTTAGACACATTAAAAAATAATTATAATCATTGTTTGTAACTCTTATAATCATTTTTACTGCTTGAACCACCCCAAAAGTCAATCAAAGCATCTTTCATCACTGTTAACTTTGTCACTTTGTTTCCAAATTCACTTTGGTCACTTTTGGGCATCTTTTATCTTTAAATATTTTCTTAAAGACTTTGTTCTTTAATTAATTGCTTTCAGTTCTTTTCTTAAAAAATTCCAATTGAAATTTCTCTTGAAATTTCTGTTGTAGCCTTAAATATCTCTTGTAGAGTATTTTTGGCTAGATATTTATTGTTGGTAAAACAAAAAATCTTTATAATATTATTGTTTTATACTTCAAAATTTTGAAAACAATGAAATTGGTGTTTTTTCTTTTAAAAATACTATTCCATACTATTTTTAATAATTTCTTACCTTAAACAAATTTTGATGACAGGAAAAGTACTAAGTTTTCAATCAAAGTTTTGTATCCACACCTTAAAAAAAGTCTTGAAAGAAAGAAGACTTAGGGGAAAAGATGAAATAGAATACTTGGTCAGGTACAAAAATCCACAAAATAAAGATGAATAGATTGTAGCAGAAAAAATACCTAATTCCCAAAAGTTTCTCAGAAGATTCAGACATTAGGGAAGGCCAATTTCTCAATAAAACATCTGAATTGTGTGATTTACATACTTGAAAGCATAAGTAGAGAGGTTGGACAGTTAGTGATACCCCCCAATTAACTTGGGGGTATATTACTAAAGAAAATTGTGGTAAAATTCTTTTTGGTGGTAAGGAATGTGATCCTGTGAGGTAAATATGACATACCCATAAGGCCCCAAATAGCTTTATATACAGCTTATTTATTCTTGAACAGACTTTTCAGTTGAAATTCAAATAAAAAATCACAAAAAATAAGTATAAATTTTGTTTGGATAAAAAAATTTATAATTATTATGTCATTTTTGGATTATACACCAAAAATAACCTGGGGTACACCCATAGGGTGTTATACACAAAAAGTCTTATTTCTTAAGTTATTGGAAGATTTAACAATCTCAAAGTACTAGTGTAACCTTTTTAACATTTTTTTAAAATTGTTAAATTTAACCTTAAATAAGCTTAAAATTAAATTTGCATAAGGTTTATGCAAGTTTACCAAAACTTTAGTTAAAATTGAGGTGTTGTGTCTATTTACTGAATTGGCCGAGAATTTGCCATACAGGATGTAAATCCTGCGTGGGCTCAATTTAAAAGTGTTCAAGGCCATATCATGGCTTTAAATAAATAAAAGGGCAAAAGCCATGCAAAAAGGTGGGACAAAGGAAAAAGACCAAACAGAGCTGGGGTACCCAAATTTTTGGATCTGCAAGGATTCAATTAAGGCTTTCAACCTTATTTAAGCTTTGAGATCAGACTTCAATCCAACCTTAAAGTTTAAACCATTTTTATCCTAATTTGGACAGGAATTTCAAGCTGCCAAAGGGTAAATACCAATATGCAAGCTTGAAATTAAAGTTTTAAGAGCTTTCAAAGCTTCATTATGCTTAAAAATCTTAAAAATTCAAATTTACAAGCATTAAAACCTGTTCAAAAGTTAAGGTTTAGTGTGTATTGCTATTTTATGTGGAAAAATAACAATAACTTCAAAAATTCATTCAAAATATAAATCTTAATGGATTTGCTTGAAAGCTTCACACAGCTTACAACCCAATGTTATCTGTGTGTACATCAAAGTTTAGCTATCTTTTATAATCAGGATTTCTTGGTAATGAGCCTGGGAAATTACTTTTTTAATTATACTTAGAGAAAATTAAGATTTCCTTGAAAATTAATTAAAAATTGAGTTCAAGATATTTTTTCTTGGAACATTCTTTTTAAGTTGTTCATGTGATGAACTTTAATATCAATAAACTTATTTTATATTAAAACATAAAATAATTAGCTTAAATAAGGATTAAAGCTACTTGGAGTTAAGAATAACACCAGGAACTTTAAATTGGAATTAAAAATAAATTAAATTAAGTTAAGAACCTTATTGTTAAGCATGGCTTTTCAGTTTCAACCTGAGAACGCCCTATATATCAATTATGAATCATGAGAGCTGCTCTGCAGACATAAAAAGAGTCTATTAATCACTGTTTTTGTAAATCAATTCAATACAATCAAATCATATTAGACATTCAAACAGGTATAGTTTTATTACACAAAAATCTTATTATTAAAGTAATTCTTAAGTTTTTCTATTCTTTATTAATTTTAAATTGAAGAATTGAGATCATAGAATTCAGATTATTGTTGTAATTACCAACAATATATTTTATTTTATAAAATTATTGTCTTTAAAACATCTTTTAAAATCCACTTATTCCTCTTAAAAACTATTTAATCATATTTTTTATCATAAAAAGTTGTTTTATCTTTTGAAATATTGATTTTTGGCGTGTTTTTAACTTATAATAATTATTTAATATAATAACTGTTGTATTTGACTTGTTGTATTAACTATATAGTATAAGTAAGTTTTTCTCTAAAATTCTATATTTTTCATCTATTATTAGCTTTGTTATATACAATTTTTCTATAAGAATTATATCTTCACAGGGTGTGTTATAGTTTCTCTTTAGAAATAATATCTATACTATTTATAAGTGGTTAAATATTTATATTTTCCACATGTAATTGTCTCATTAAGAGCTTTACACTTCTTATTGTCATGATTGTCAGTGACTATAACAATAATAGAATAATTATAATTTATTATGATTATTAATATTTTTTTATCATTATATTATATAATAATAATCAAATTTATTTTTTTAATAGAGTTATTTGAATAATCAAATTTAATTTGTGGTTATAATATTTTGTTATATTATATTTTTTTACTGAGGACAGTGATAATTCTCTTGATATTGATACTATTATCAAGAGTTTGATAGACAAATCTTACACATTTCTTCTATGTCTTGTATCTTTTTTATGAATAATATTTTTAAATTGAATTAAGCTCACCTGGAATTTTGTTAATAATCTATTAAGATATATTTTTTCAGGTTTCATCATTATCATCCTTTTCATATTTAATTCTCATTTCTGAATGTATTCCACCACGAAATTATTTCAGGTAACACCACCTAGGAAAGTGTCACATGGTGGAATGTGATCTAAACCTTGCCAGTATTGACAAGTTTTTTTTGGAAAAAGTTCCATTTGTTGAGGTCCAGAAGACAGAATTGTGACAATAAGCTGGTTACCAATGTCATGGCTTCAATCCTGGTTGGAGACAAGGGGAGTTATCAATCAAACCACCAAACCCTTCTGGGGTTTCCACTCCATTAGGATACAAGGGCTCTTCCCCTTGAAGGTTCCTTGTAGGCTCCTGTTATTACTGATTTAGCTCCATGAGGATGGCATGGGTAATACCATCAGCTACATGCAATTGGGACACAGTTCCATAGGCCCAGGGGTACTGTCACATGGTGGAATGTGATCTAAAACTTGCCAGTATTAAATGGTCTTTCAACCTGTTTAACATCCTTTTTGGAATGATTTACCTTTGTTGAGATCTGGCAGACAGCATTGTGATAGAAGGAAAACTTTACAATTTGGGAATTCAGAATTGACCCCTCAAAAAACCAAAAATACACATAGCTAGGGGTTGAGTTTTTGATTTTGGGCTATTAATTTTTCATTTCAGTTTTATAGATCAATAAGGAAAAACATCACAACAAATGATCAAGACAGACAACGAGACTGGTAGCACAGAGGCCATGATTTAAAATTTGAATTTTCTTAATCATCTTAACAAAATCAGGTAGATCTAGCTTATCAGAAAGAAAATTTTTGACCAGTTTGTTAAACATAGTCACCTTGATGATTTAATTATTTAAGAAAAATTTCATTTATCTGTAAATTGATAATAAGTTGATTTTTTATATAATTTCCTTTTGAATCATTAAATACTTAACTGTTGTGACTTATATTAAAATTGAATTTAGATCTATCAGCTTTTTAATCTATATCATTTGATG
Source organism: Austropuccinia psidii (assembly GCA_023105745.1). Lineage (NCBI taxonomy): Eukaryota > Fungi > Basidiomycota > Pucciniomycetes > Pucciniales > Sphaerophragmiaceae > Austropuccinia > Austropuccinia psidii. The sequence goes on along the minus strand of JALGQZ010000002.1, from coordinate 10,735,912 downwards.
ATCTTTTTGAAATTTGAAACTTTTCAACAAAGAAAGCTCTTTTATAAAAAGAACTGCTTTGAAATATAATTTTTTAAATGTTTTCCTTTCCCATAAAGAGAGAATATAAAATTATTTTTTCAATAATGGTAACAATTTATTATTTACAATTGATATACTGATAATCCCAAAAATAATTTATATAAAGGCAGAAAATTGATATTTCCCTATTCTGGAACTAAACAAGATTGAAGGTATTCAGATGGTAATGTTTTTCCTTCTTTTGTAATGACCAATTGAAATGAGATGTTGGTAAACACATGTAAGATTTTATGTGTCTTTGGAAAATTATGGACAAAGCATATAACTTTTTGGTAAAAATAACTAAGGGTCTGTCACAACCAAGGCAATTCACCCTCTTGTACCTCAATATGGCATATCCATTACATATCCAATTTATGGCAATTTGGCCATCTCCATAATCATTGGCCAAATTTGCCATTTCATCTTCTTTGGCCTTTTATGGTCATTTCATCATCTGGGGCCAACCTTGCCCCTTCATCATCATCAGGCCTTTCCTGGAGAGGTTTTGCTTTTGAGAAGTCTTTTTTATTTTCCAGTCAACAGGGAAAATACGTCCCAAAAGCCTTTATTTGGCTTTTTAAGCTTAAAATACAGATTTGTGCATATTTGTGCATTTTAGGCCATTTTCCCATGTAATATGGGAAATATTCCCAAATGCCCATATTAGGCCATTTGGGGCTTAATTTCCAGATTTGCGCATTTTGCGCATTTTTTGAGCACTTTTCACAATTACAGTTTTAAAGCTGTATTATCTGTATTTGGCCAAAATACCGAAAGACACTCTTTCACCTTTGAAGCCACTCAAAACCCAATTTTCACTTATATCCTCCTGGAATCAATCCAAAAGACCTTTGGCCATTTCCACCCTCCCATAACTAAAAAGTGCCATAAATGGTGTTACACACCATTATGCATCTTTTTTCACCAGAAATCCAATGGTGCCAATATGAAATGGTTATTTCAACTTTTCATCAGGTCATCAAGGCACATCATCCAGAGGATTGATCAAGGCTCAAAATGGATGTGTCAATCTCAAATACCAATGACACCATCAAGAAATCATTGGTTATTCTCATTCACAGTATTCCTCCAAGGGAATACTGGAAGTTCATCCTCAAGGGATATTCAAGAGGCAGTTCAAAATTGTTTTTCCAAAGGTCAGTGCTCCATCAATCCACCTTGGCAACCACATTCATTTAAATACAGTCTGGATTAATCAACACCTTTATTTTCATGCATGCACCATGGGAATTTCATCAACCCAGTTCATTTCCCAATTTGGCAAGGTATACACTTCATAAAGCAGTCAATCCAGACCAGCTGTCAGCCTGAAGGAGCCAACCTCTCAACATTTCTAATATAGCAGCCTCATTTCACCCTGGGGTGGTTTTCCCCCAGTTAATTGATATATTTTGATTTTATTTTATCTTTATTTATCTTATCATTTTTGTTAAGTGAATACTGATATTGTCAGCCTGTGACTCAAAACCAGAGCACAAGCATGACAGCCAAAATACCATAAACCAATGGTATAGCCAAGATACCACCAAAACATGGAGCTGAGCCAAATCAGCTCAAAAAGTATCAAACGAAAGAGGAAACTCACCCCTTTCTGAAAGTATAAGTCCCATCATCATAGGACAAAGAATAACAAAGTTATTCCTGCTCAAAGTTATTGCTGAGCATAAACCTTAATTTTCACCTCTCATCTAAAATCTAGAAGGAGAGGCTTAACCCCATCAAATGGGTACTACAAATGAAGCTCTAAGCCAGGGCTATTAAATGGTACCAGCCAAACTGAGCTAGCACCAATATTACTGGAGTTATGGTCAATTTCAGGCCAAATAAGGGTGAACAAAACATTCACCTCCATCTATGTAAGGTGTGGATATGAAACTTTGATTAAAAATCAAGTACTTTTCCTGTCCTCAAAATTTGTATAAGGTAAAAATCAATTAAAAATAGTAAGAATTATTATTTTTAAGAGAAAACACGCTAAATAGATTGTTTATAACTCTATTATTATAAAACAATAATATTATAAAAATTTATTGTTTTACCAACAATAAAAATTTATCCAAAAAATACTCTACAAGAGATATTTTAAGGCTACAAAAGAAATTTCTTCAAGAGCAATTTCAATTGGAATTAATTGAGCAAAGAACTGCAAGCAATTAATTAAAGAAAAAAGTCTTTAAAAAGAATATTAAAGAGAAAACACGCCCAAAAGTGACCAGAGTGAATTTGGAAACAAAGTGACAACGTTTACAGTGATGAAAGATGCTTTAATTCACTTTTGGGGTGGTTCAGGGGTAAAAATGATTCAAAGAGTTACAAACAATGATTATAATGATTTTTTCACGTGGTTAAAAGGATTAAAATGATTTAAAAATGGTGTTTGCAATATTTGATTGATTGGTTTAACAGTGTTTAAACTAATTAAGAAAAGGAAAGGAATCTAACATGAAGAGAAAAGTGGGGCAAAGAAGACATTCTTTTATAGCAATCAATTCTCTTACTCCAAAAGTAAAATTTACTCTTGTCAATCGTGAAAAACAGTCTGGTAACAGAAAAGCCAATTATGGCATCATTGAACCCTGGTTTAGACCAAAAAGGGCTGGTTTAAGCCATTTTTAGCCATTTTTAGCCATTTTAGACCCTTAAATCAGCCATTACTATACCAATACCAGGCCTAGAGCCTTCAAAACACGTCAGAATGTGTGTCAGAGGCGTAGAAACCAGTTTAAACTGTTTTTACTATGATTGTTTTATCTTAAGGGTAGTTTTACCCTCTTGGCAACAGCTAAAACTACCCCAGTAGGTATCAAAACCTCATCATCAATTGAGTCCACAGACCCTGTAGCTCAATTCCAGGCCAAAAGTGATGAACTTTTGCGTGAATTTTGACATCCCACGCCTGTCAGCAAGGATTTTGGGGGTCTAGCTCCCCCTTAGAGCTGGAGTTCCTTTTCCCCCCCAAATTTAATCTTTCCAATTTATTTTTCCTTTAATTCCTCATCATGTATTATACTTATAATTTACATATGTAATTCAATTGAATTTTACAGTACAATACAGTAATAATTGACACCTCATATGTAAATCAAAGTTCACTTATGTAATACATGTGCACATTTTGACATTTCAATTGAATTCAATTGAAAATACTTCAATTCCTCATAACTTCTAAACTAAACACAACACCTCAATTTTAACACAAAAATTGATGGGTAACACCACATGTGGTGTGAATTAAGTTAAAGTTTTGAGGATTTTCAACTTTTGTATTGAAAATAGTAAAAACTTAATTTAAGCTTATTTAGAGTTGAGTTACATGAATTTCACTCAGAGGTGACCCCACCTGATTTTTTATGAGGAATCCAATGGTGAAATAATTTTTATGTATTTATTTATTGGATAAAAAGTTATAGTAATTTTTATTTAACTTTTTTCCAAATTTATTTAATTTTTCACAATTTGGTTAAAATTTCATTTTTACTTAATTTTTTCAAGTATAAATGTAATTTTATACTTACAAAATTTAATGTATTTTTATTTTTGAATTGTAATTAATTTTTTATTTTTAATATAATTTTATATTTATATTTTGATTTTTATTTTAATAATATAAATAAATTTATTTTATTTATATTAATATGTTATTTTTTATATTTGTGGTCTTTTGGGTATATGAAATTACCTCTAAGGGTCACAATCTAACTTCTACAGTTTTAGTGTGAGATACTTGAAGTGGGTTCCTTTTGAAAAGCACACAATCAGGGCTATCTGATGATGTCATACACTTCCCCATATCTCAACCACAGCAGAAGTTATGGGGCGAACATGCTCAATACAGCTTTTTGCCTAAAACACGCATATGTACAAAAATCTTGTACATGGCATAACTTTGCAATATTTAATGATAGCCATATCAAATAAGGTTCCATTGTGTAGAACACATACAGGGCTACACACTGGTTCAGTTTTGAGGTTGATATCTCAAGAACTGACAAAGAGTTAGCTGTTTTAAGCTCAAAATACCACATTCTGACCAATACAGCCTTACCATGGGATAATATCCCATAACCATGAATATGAGGTGTCAAATAGACGAAGAAGCTTGTTTTTACTTCAATACCTCATATGTCAGTCAATACTGGGGTCCTATACAGGTTCTGTACAGCATTCTACACGTCATACACGTCAGAATCAGGCTGTGAGGTCCCCAGATGAAAATTTTCATCCTGTATTGGTGAAAACTGCCCAGATGTGGTTTCAAAACCACATCTGAGGCCAATACAGCCTGTACAGGCTGTTTGAAAACCACAAGCCAGTACTAGAGAGTGAAAAAATCTTCATTTCCTCTATGTGGAAAGGTCTAGCCCCTTTCCACCCCATCTCAGGATAAAAAGGAGGCTTTTCACAGCCAGAATTGTCTCCTCATCCTGCTCTTGAATAACCTACGTAGTAAACTGTCAAAAACAGTTTTACTCTTGGTTAATAATCAGGTATAATCATAAATCTTAATTATTGTAGTCTTTTATTATTGTAACCCAACAGATAAAGCTGCACCCAGGGCTTTCAACAGCGCTCACCACCACTATATCATATATAGTAAAGCCCTTTTAATCTTAAATTAAATCATCTCCAACCCTTATAAATCTTTTTTAAACGATTTTTACCATGTCACAAACATAGTTAACGTTGTACTTAGCCTATTTACACCTTTATCATAGTTTCATCCTGACATTTTGGGGGCCTGGCCATGTTTTAAACTTTTTTTTGACCTTATAAGTAAGTTTTCTCTCTTATTCTTTATTTCTGACAATTGTTTTATCTTTTTAGGCGTATTTTCTTTTGAAAATATATATTTTATATATATTTTTGTTTAATACTCATATTATAAGAGTACTTACCACGTGGTTAATACCCACAAAAACCTTTATTTTTGTTGTGTTTACATATAAAAACACATAAGCCATAAATAAGTCCTGTATTCTTGATTTAATAAGGACACCTCTGACTGAAAAACCATCAGTTGAGGCGTGGTTAAGTGTATTGTTAACTCAATTCCACCTATACAGAGCCACTTATTCAGATTACACTTGAAAACCACAAGTGTATCTGTGGGATACTGGCACACAAACAGTGTGACAGGGTACCAAAAGCTGTAATTCTGATGTGGAATTGTTGATTCAATTACACTGTCAGTATACAGGGCATATTGTAGTAACATACAAGCCCAGAGGCCAATCTTAGACATGCAAAACCAGCATTTTTGAGAAGTCTTAACTGACATAAGCCCTCTTTTTCCTACCTTGATTCAGTGGAAGAAAATTACATCCCACTTGAGACCCAGTCACAGGCCAACACACCAGTGACACCCTCAGAAACAGAGGGCAGCAAGGGAAAAGGAAAGAGGCACAGTGAAGATCTCATCACAGCCAAGAAGTGGACTCCAATAGCCACTCAGAGGAGTAGAAAACCACAAAACTCTGCATCAATACAAGGTAAACCAACCTTAACCACTTGTACAGGAAAAATTACAATTATTAACCCAGTTGTAACCTCCAAAGGCAAACTGGCAAAATCAGCAGATACCAAATGTGTACAAGGCACAGTCAAAGGTAAATACCCTAAGAACATAAAGTTTTTGACTGCTTGCAAACACTGATATGTCCCCTGTATACCTCAGAGACCTTCGCTTCCAAAGGAACCAGCCAGAGGACAGAGAAGGCTTGTCCAGAACCAGAAGACCTGGAAGAGGACACCTTGGACACAGTGGTGGATGGCAAAAAAATGAGGGAGATAATATCAACGTTGCCATTCACACTCCAATTCAACAGGAACCTCAAACCAGAGGACTGGAAAGATATGGATCAAGTTCTTCAGATCCACCAACTCCTCAAAGACTTATTTCAATGGAGCATGGACAACAAGAGGTTCAACCTAGCAACTCATTGGGCAGAACTTGGATCAAGTTGCCAGAAGATCTGTCTTAAAGAGATAGACTTCAAAGACTCTATGATAATCACCAAAGGTTGGAATTCTACCAGGAAGTTCAGACTCCTGGAGGCAAGGGCACAGAGGATAAGGGAGAATCAAGCCACTATCCAAGCTATAGAAGAACAGTTAACCCAGAGAGGGCCTACTCAGATTCCTTTAGGCTCACAAGGAGCAGGCCAAATCAGCTCTCCAGTGGCTTCAAACCATTCATAAACCATCAGATCAGTGGCCAAGAGTCACCATTCTTCACAATTCCAGGAAGGTTCCAGGAGAAGACAAGGAAACAAGGGAAAGAACAAAACCTCCTTTAACCAGAGGAGGAAAGAGTCGGACCCCATGACCCAGAAGCTGTGAGATTTGGTGAAAGAAGTACAAAAGAACCAAAAGTAGTTGTAAACCACTCTAGAATCAGTAGTCCTAGTAATAGAAACATCACCCCCACACAGATTGAACACAACATTGTCACACCTGAGAGTAACTCAAACAGTGATGCGCTGTGGTTACAAATGTCCCAATATGCTGCAAAATCTACAAAGCAGTTTGAAGAACTTGAAGCTGGCCATGAGAGGATGAAAAAAACACAAGCCTCATTGGAACAGATACTTAAGAATCTTCAAGAAGGATATGCTAAATTAAGCAAAGCCTCTGAAGAAACCGAAAAAAGACTGAATCTAGTATTTGAAGAGCAACACCACAGAAAAAGGGACATGGATTGTCTGGATCAAGATATAAACAAACTGTTTGATGTCTACCATAACTTGAAGCCCCATCCACAAGGCCAAGCTATGGATAATCCATATCAACCAGATGCCATGTTGATGAATAAGGCAAGATCTCCATCACAATACCAGGATGCAGATGGCATGTCTTATTCAGAGAAGGAAGAATTGAAACAGCTTCCTGAGGCCTCAAGCTGGCCCAAATTCTCTGGATCAGGAGAATATGATCATATGGAACTCATACATTATATTGATGGACTCTTCATTGATATACCAAGCATACCAGATTACTGGATTACTGCTAGATTGAATACTGCATTTAAATGTCATGCTAGTATATGGTACACAGAAATGAAAGCAATCCATGGCAGGAGAAACTGGCCATGGTGGAAGAGTCAAATCATCCAAAAGTACAGTAATGGAACTTGGATATGGCAGAAGACAATGTCATTTGAAAATGACAAATACTCAGTGGAAAAAGATCCATATGAGTGGTGCCTTAGACAGTCTAAAAGACTTAAAGCCATTGATCTTCAGATGAACTTCCAAATGAGGAATCACAAGCTTCTGACACAACTGCCAGGAGAACTAGAGCATGCAGTAAAATGCAGATGCAACCAAAATTGCACTCTAGATGACATTGCCAACACCTTACAAGACATAAGGAAAAGGACTAATATAGGGAAATTCACCCCATATAAGAGCAGTGGTTTCAAAGAGAAACAACCTTTCAGGGTAGAGCTTAAAGACAAACCCAAAAAAACAGTGGCAGAAGTGGCAAGGAAGAGAAATTCTTGTCACAATTGTGCTTCAACAGACCACTATGCCAAAAGCTGTCCAAAGGCAAAGCAAAAAGTCTATGCCATTGAGAAAGTCCCAGAGGAAGAATCCCCAACAGAGGATTCTGAATCAGACTCTATGGGGAATGCCATCAGAGAAAAATCTGATGATCAACTGGACCCAAGAGAAGAATTTCCAGTGGAGTACCAAGGGGAAACCCCACTGGAAATTCAGGACATACAGTTGGAAGCAGGCATGCCACAAGACACTGCCAACAAAAACTTGTGCAAACATACACAAGATGCCCAAACATTACTGGTTACACCAACTGACAGAATGACATATATACATGGGACAGCCACAAAGATGACTGTCTGTATTGACAATTCTCAGCACCCACTGATCATTGATAGTGGAGCACACTGCTCCATAGTGGCCAGAACCTATCTGGATAACCATTTCCCAAACTGGGAAAAACAGCTCTTGCCCACTAAGGCAAAGAACTTTCAAAGTGCATCAGGGAAGATGACTTCCATTGGGATGATTATCAAAGAGATAATTATACCCCACAGGAAGGGTAATATCAGACTCAACCCAGAGTTTGTAGTGCTTGATGATGCCCATATCCAAGGGTTCTTACTGGGAACAGACTACCAGAGGATGTATGGCATAGATATTTACAACAGGAAAAATAGGCACATTACCATTGGTACGAACAAGGAAAAGAAATTTTCACTTGATATATACCAGATATCTTCTCAAGATCCACTAGAAGAACTTCTGAAGGAATTCAGAGAGGGACAGTTTCGCACTACCCTCACCAGTAAACAAAAAACTAAGTTTACTGAAGATGCTGAGAAAGAACAGACCAGCATTTGCCATTGGTGAAGAACCATTAGGAAAGATCAAAGGCCATGATATAGAACTATATCTGGATGTGGAAAGGCCTTATCCACCCATGCTTAGGAGACCTCCTTACCCAGCAAGTCTGGAAACCAGGAAAGAAATTGAAAAACATATCAATGAACTCTTGGACATGGAAGTAATCAGGAAGATTGGACACAATGAAATAGTGGAAATAACCACTCCTGTCCTAATCACCTGTCATGATGGCAAGTATAGATTGTGTGGAGATTTCAGAGCTCTGAATAACTACACAAAAGCAGACAGGTACCCTATACCCAGGATACCTCATGCCTTGGATAAACTGGAAAAAGCCAAATACATAACCAAAATGGACTGTATTAAAGACTTCCACCAGCATGGAGTTAAAACAAACTCCATGAAATTACTCAGAATAATATGCCATATGGGCATATATGAGTATACCAGGATGCCATTTGGCATTATAAATGCACCAGCCCACTTCCAAAGGATGATGGACACAATATTTCAAGAAGAAATATTAGAAGGCTGGATGGTAGTATATATTGATGATATCATTATATACTCAGAAAAATGGGAAGACTATGTACAATATATAGACAGAGTGCTAAGTAAATTTACACCCATCAATCTGAAAATTTCACTAAAAAAGTGTAATTTTGGCCAACAAGAGCTACTAGCTCTATGACATAAAGTCTCAGGTCTTAGTCTGGCAATTGACCAGAATAAAGTAGCAGAAGTACTGCAAAAGCCCGTACCAAAAATCATCAAAGAGATGCAATCCTTCCTTGGGTTTGCTAGCTACTATAGAAACCACATCAAAAACTTTGCACACATAACTAGTAGTTTACACAAGTTATGTTCAAAAGATGTAGTTTTTGAAATAACCAAGGAAAGGAGGGATGCATATGAGAGGATCAAACGTGAACTCACAATTGCACCTGTGCTCATCTTGCCTGACTTTGAAATACCATTCAAGTTATACATAGATGCAGTATGTAGCCAAGGCTTAGGAGCAGCCCTTTACCAAAGACAAATTGTGGATGGTGAACCAAGAGAGGGAGTAATATGTTACATCTCTAGGCAACTGAAAGATTCAGAAGCCAGGTATGGGGCCACCCAGACTGAATGTCTATGTCTAGTCTGGGCTCTAGAGAAACTCCATTATTATTTGGAGGGTGCAGTCTTTGAAGTCTACACAGACTGCAAAGCCTTGAAGCCTTTACTAAATAGCTATCCAGGAGTATAGAGGTAACATGAACATCATATGCAAAGGAGGTAAAAGTCATACCAATGCAGATGGCCACTGGACAATGTCAAAAGCAATACAGCTTATGACCCTGAAGTTGCAACCAACATCCCTATCCATTTCATGGAAATATATAGAAGGAAGAACTTCAGATTTTCTGAATGGGAACCAGAACATGGTACCCTTGAAAGTGAGAACATTGCTTCAGAGGGAACAGAAACTCCCATACTGGGGATAAGCTCCTCAGAACTGCACAATGAATTTCTCAATGCAGTACTGAAGTCTTATGCCAAACACAAACTGTCTGGCATATTACTACAACTCCTTCAACAAAATTACAGGAGTCCAGAACTGGAATCCCAGCTGGAAGGACCCCAGTTGAGGGCCTATAAGGATAACAAGTTCTTCCTTATAGATGGCCTGCTCTACCACAGAGAAAAACACACAAGTGCACTCACAGTGGTAGACAGAGACCACATCTCTCTGATCATACAGGAATGTCATGACTGCCCCTATATGGGACACATGAGTGAAGACAGGACCAAAGAGAGGGTAGCAAGAACACCTTGTTGGCCCAAGTGGGAACAAAGCTGAGTGAATACATCAACACTTGTGAAAGATGCCAAAAGGCAAATAGGAAACATGGGAAGAAGTATGGGTTACTTCAACATATAGAAGAACCCAAAAACCCATGGGAAACCATCAACATGGACTGGGTTACAGGACTTGTCCCAGGAGGCAAAGAAAACTACAATGCCTGCTTGATCATAGTTGATAGGTTCAGCAAGAGCATGAGGTGTCTACCATGCCACAAAGAGGACACAGCCATGGATACTTCCCTGTTATTTTGGAATAACATCATATCTACCTGTGGAGTCCCTAAAATCATCATTAGTGATAGGGACCCAAAGTTCACATCTGAATTTTGTACCAACTTGTATGACATGCTTGGAATCAAGCTTGCTTTTTCCACAGCTTACCATCCCCAAACAGATGGCCTAGCTGAGAGGATGATCCAGACTATGGAAGAAATCCTTAGAAGGTTCCGTGCCTATGGCATGGAATACAAGGACCATGAAGGATACACCCATTAATGGGTTACCCTTCTACCAGCTGTCCAACTGGCTTATAATACAAGTCAGCACTCTACCACAGGAAAAACACCTGCAGTAGTAGAGAAAGGGTGGAATCCCCTGTTGCCTGTGCATCACTTAAAGAAAAATCTTCTGACCATCCACCCCACAGCCAAAGACTTCCATGATATGTGGAAGAGGACTTGTGACACAGCTGCCAAATGCATAGCTGAGGCAAAAGAATATAATAAACAGAGGTGGGACAAGACACACATGGAACGTGACTTTAAGGAAGGGGACCAGGTGCTAGTGTCTACACTGAACTTTACTAATCTTAAAGGACCCAAGAAGATGAGGGCCTCATTTGTAGGGCCTTTCACTATCATTAGGTTGATAGGAAAGAATGCAGTGGAAGTCAAACTTACAGAGGAATTTTCCAGGAAACAACCAGTCTTCCCAGTAAGTTTGGTCGAACCATACTTCCAAACAGAGGAGGATAAATTCCCCTCCAGGAAGAAGAACCCCACACCACCTGATATAGTGGAAGTGGAGGACTCCCCAGGACCTGTGAGTAAGATCATCAGGGCCAGGAGGATCAGACTCAATGGAAAGGATCAAAGACAATACTTAGTCAGATTCAAGCACCAAACAGGTGATAAAGACAAATGGTTGGCAGAAGATGCCATACCAGATGGGAACCTTCATCTAAGGAGATTCAGGGCCTCTAGGAGACTGAACAGTCTCATCAATGATGAGCCTTTTTAGAGGGAGGGTATGTCAGCCTGTGACTCAAAACCAGAGCACAAGCATGACAGCCAAAATACCATAAACCAATGATATAGCCAAGATACCACCAAAACATGGAGCTGAGCCAAATAAGCTCAAAAAGTATCAAACGAAAGAGGAAACTCACCCCTTTCTGAAAATATAAGTCCCATCACCATAGGACAAAGCATAACAAAGTTATTCCTGCTCAAAGTTATTGCTGAGAATAAACCTTAATTTTCACCTCTCATATAAAATCTAGAAGGAGAGGATTAACCCCATCAAATGGGTATGAAAAATGAAGCTCTATGTAAGGGCTATCAAATGCTACCAGCCAAACTGATCCAGCACCAGTATAACAGAAGGTATGGTCAAATTCAGGCCAAATAAGGGTGAACAAAATGTTCACCTCTCATCTACCCTCTACAGTTTTAGTGTGAGATACCTAAAGTGGGGTACTTTTGGAAAGCGCACAATCAGGGCTATCTGATGGTGTCATCCACTTTCCCATATCTCAACTACAGCAGAGGTTATGGGGCAAACAAGCTCAATACAGCTTTCTGCCTAAAACACGCATATGTACAAAAGTCTTGTACATGGCATACCTTTGCCATATTTAATGATAACCATATCAAATAAGGTACCATTGTGTAGAATGCATACAGGGCTACACACCGGTTCAGCTTTGAGGTTGATATCTCAAGAACTGACAAAGTTATAGCTGTTTTAAGCTCAAAATACCACATTCTGACCAATACAGCCTTACCATGGGATAATATCCCATAAACATGAATATGAGGTGTTGAATAGACAAAGAAGCTTGTTTTTACTTCAATACCTCATATGTCAGTCAATACTGGGGTCCCATACAGCTTCTGTACAGCATTCTACGCGTCATACACGTCAGAATCAGGCTGTGAGGTCCCCAGATGAAGATTTTTACCCTGAATTGGTGAAAACTGGCAGATGTGGTTTCAAAACCACATCTGAGGCCAATACAGCCTGTACAGGCTGTTTGCAAACCACAAGCCAGTACTAGAGAGTGAAAAAATCTTCACTTCCTCTATGTGGAAAGGTCTAGCACCCTTTCCACCCCATTTCAGGATAAAAAGGAGGCTTTTCACAGCCTGTGAGCCTTGTGGTATATTTTACATACCCAAATAGGCTACAATTATCTTAAAAAGAAATTTTGAATTATGCATAACTCATAAGTCAGGCATATATCCAAAATTCATCATTTTCAATTTCAGAAAAGATGAATAACTTTTTATTGAGCAGGTAAATCCATGGATTTAAGGCCAAATTGGGATTGTACACAAAAATTCACCCAGGGTAGCTCCATAGAGTGAATAAGCTCAAATTAACTCTTTGGGGTGGTAAAATGGAAAATACTTCAATCCCACATAAAAGATCCATGAAAATTTTTGTTTTTCTTAATTTCATGCCAAAATAATGGGAATGTGATAAATCCCATGTTACATATACACTAAGAATAGTGTTATGCATGTTTTGAGCACTTAATATCATGGTATTCTTACATGGACTTTTGGTACACTCATAGTGGATATCTCATTTGAAGCTTAATTTTCTATTTTGACGTGAAAAATAAGCAAGGGGGACAAAAGACATCAAAGAGAGCCAGGGTACCCAGCTTCTGAGGCCTCAGAGGCGTGGAAAGGTCCAAACTTTGGTTCCATGGCTGATATTGGCCTAATTGGTAAGCTAAAACCTTTTGGGAACTTGGTTACCATGTTACAACTACAGTAAATCTTAAGAGAATAGCAAATAACCTGCTATTTTGACGTGCCGAGGAGGTAAGAAGCTACTTAGACTCCTGTAACCATGTCAATTCTTAATGATTTTGCACGGATACACCCCAAAAGAGTAATCAAAACCCTTTTTGGACTTGTATCCATTGATTTACCTCATAGCAACCAGTGAAACACTGATATTTGCAATTCTACGTAGAAATGAGGTAAAAGCTTCAAAAATGAATTCAAAATACAATTATTGATGAATCTTTCTGAAACTTTCAGGACTAATAGAGAACTGTATTATATGTGGTACAACAAAATAGAATTACATTTTTACTAGTAAAATTAAAGGTTTTACTTACAGTCCATTTTTGACTATTCTACATGAAACACTGAATCTTCAAAAATTTACAGTAATTACAACCTGTGATTAAATTGGCAATGACATTGATAACTTTGAGAAATAAATGATTATTTTTGAATAAAACAAGATTTACTGTTGCTACTCCTTTTATTCTTAACCATATTGGGGTTGGTAGTCACGTAAAAGCATCAATTAAGTAATTATGATAATCTTACGTGACAACAGATGATGCAATCAATAATCCAAAAGGGTTTATTGTTTTCTCACTCACTGGTTTTTCAGTTTGCTCCATGGAACGCCTCTGTGAGCTGTTGTTGAATTAAAAGAGGCCTCCTCTTGCTGTTTTTCCCACATGATCATCATCTTATTATTTAAACCATTATTACCAACAAGTAAGTATTAGTTGTAGCTATTCTTAAGTGTTTTAAATATTTCAAAATCAATCAGAAAGACTTGAAATCATAGAATCCAACTATATATTGTTGTAATACTGTTATAAATTCATTTTGATCCTTAAAATCCAAAATTCTACATCAAATCTCTCCATCTTATCTTTCAATAAGTTCTTTGGAATATTAGTGAGTGATTCATTTTTAATTCTTAAAGTTTTTTTCTAAAATTAGTTTTCTTCAAGAATTATCATCATAATTATTCGTGCAAAAGATAATTATATATTAAAATAATTTTATTATTTAAAATCTTCTTGTAATTGATTCTTGTAGACAATTACTTGCTCACTGTTAAAATCACTAGTAGTGTTTAACACGTGAAAGAAATAATTCTTTAATTATTCAATTGTGGCTATAATAGCATTTTGTTATTATATTTCATAAGAACAGTCATAGTACTGTTGATTAATAGTAATATTATCATCAGTTTCATAGACAAATCTTACACAGCCAGAATTGTCTCCTCATCCTGCTCTTGAATAACCTACATAGTAAACTGTCAAAAACAGTTTTACTCTTGGTTAATAATCAGGTATAATTATAAATCTTAATTATTGTAGTCTTTTTGTAAGATGTGACTATGAAACTGATGATAATATTACTATTAATCAACAGTACTATGTCTGTTCTTATGAAATATAATAATAAAAATTATTATAACCACAATTAAATAATTATAAAATTATTTCTTTCACGTGTTATACACTACTAGTGATTATAACAGTGAGCAGTAATTGTCTACTAGAATCAATTACAAGAAGAATTTCATAATAAAAACTTCTTTATTAAAATAATAAAATTATTTTAATATATAATTATCTTTTACAAGAATAATTAGAAATATAATTCTTGAAGAAAACTATTACTAGAGAATAACTTTAAGAATTAAAAATAAATGACTCACTATCACTCCAAAGAACTTATTGATAGATAAGAGTAGAGAAATTTGACGTGGAATTGTGAATTTAAGGGATCAAAAGGATTTATAACAGTATTACAAAAATATATAGTTGGATTCTATGATTTCACGTCTTTCTGGATGATTTTGAAAGATTTAAAACACTTAAGAATAGCTTTAACTAATACTTACTTTGTTGGTAATAATGATTTAATAAATTGATAAGATGATTATTGGAAAAAACAGCAAGAAGAGGCTTCTTTTAAGTCAACAACAGCTCACAGAGGCGTGCCATGGAGCAAACTGAAAAACCAGTGAGTGAGAAAACAATAAACCTTTATTGATTAATGATTGCATCATCTGTTGTCACGTAAGATTATCATAATTACTTAATTGATGCTTTTACGTGACTACCAACCCCAATATGGTTAAGAATAAAAGGAGTAGCAACAGTAAATCTTCTTTTATTCCAAAATAATCATTGATTTCTCAAAGTTATCAATTCTATTGCTAATTTCATCACAGGTTTTAATTACTGTGAATTTTTGAAGATTCAGTGTTTCACGTAGAATGGTCAAAAATGGACTGTAAGTAAAACTTTTAATCTTACTAGTAAAACTGTAATTCTTTTTGGTTGTACCATAGATATTACAGTTCTTCATTGGTCCTGAACGTTTCAGAAAGATTCATTAAGAATTGTATTTTTAATGAATTTTTGAAGTTTTTACCTCATTTCTACGTAGAATTGCAAATAGCAGTATTTTGCTGGTTGCTATGAGGTAAATCAATGAATATGGATCCCAAAAGGGTTTTAATTACTCTTTTAGGGTCTAGTCATGGAAAGTCATCAAGAATTGACGTGGGTACAGGAGCCTAAGTAGCTTATTACCTCCTTGGCACGTCAAAATAGCAGGTTATTTGCTATTTTTCTTATGATTACAGTAGGTGTAACTTGGTAACCAAGTTCCCAAAGAGTTTTAGTTTACCAATTGGGCCAAGATGAGCCATGGATCCATGCTCTGGAGCTATCCACGCCTCTGAGGCCTCAGAAGTTGGGTACCCTGGCTCTCTTTGATGTCTTTTGTCCCCCTTGCTTATTTTTCACGTAAAAATAGAAAATTAAGCTTCAAGTGAGATATCCACTATGGGTGTACCAAAAGTCCATGTAAGAATACCATTATATTAAGTGCTCAAAACATGCATAACACTATTCTTAGTGTATATGTAACATGGGATTTCTCACTTTCCCATTATTTTGGCTAAAAATCAAGAAAAACAAAAATTTTCACGGATCTTTTATGTGGTATTAATGATGTGGTATTGAAGTATTTTCCATTTTACCACCTCAAATACTTAAATTGAGCTTATTCACTCTATGGAGCTACCCTAGGTGAATTTTTGTGTAGAATCCAAATCTTGTCTTAAATCCATGGATTTACTTATTCAATAAAAAGTTATTCATCTTTTCTGAAATTGAAAATGATGAATTTTGGATATATGCATGACTTATGAGTTTTGCATAATTCAAAATTTCTTTTTAAGATAATTGTGGCCTATTTGGGTATGTAAAATATACCTCAAGGCTCACACTTTCATTATTGTAACCCATGAGATAAAGCTGCACCCAGGGCTTTCAACAGCGCTCACCACCACTATATCATATATAGTAAAGCCCTTTTAATCTTAAATTAAATAATCTTCAACACTTATAAATATTTTTAAAACCATTTTTACTGTGTCACAAACATAGTTAAAGCTGTACTTAGCCTATTTACACCTTTATCATAGTTTCATCCTGACAGATATTATCAAGTCAGTCATTTAGCACATCTTTCTTTTCTTTCTTTGCCTGACAATGGATATTTGGTGGTTATATCCTTACCAATTCAATTGCTCATTTTGGCAGGCTTAAACAGTGATTAAGGACTTACTTGGTTGGCTTCTCATTTCTCTCATTGCATCTCATCTTTGTACTTGCATATTTATTAGATAAATTCATTTCTTTATTTCATCTTCTTTATTCTCTGCAGTCTTTCAAGTGAGTTCCAGGCCACTCTTGTTTTCCATTAGAGCCCCTGTGACATTATATTAATTAGCTCATAATTTCTTTTCATTCTGTTCATTCTTTGTTTATCATTTCATTGACTCATTTCATTGAAATTATTATTCTTTAATGTTTATGAACTCAATAATTCATTGTCATCTCTAAATTTTCTCTCATTCATTTTCATTCTTGAAAATTGAAAGCTGACCCCTTTTTATTTTGTTTCTCTTTTCAAACCTTTTTTCAAATCATTGAATCAATTTCATTCATAATTCAGGGTTTAACTCTAAAGTTTATTTTAAAATTGCTCATCAAAATTCATTCAGACCCATTCTTCACATCAAGATTCATATTGATTAATTCTTCAAGAATTTTGATTTTTAAAGAAGAACTCACTTGATTTGATTTGATTTGATTGATTGATCTGACAAAATTGATATTGACTTCAAGAAAATTGATTGACCTGAAGATTTCATTGATTTTGATAATTTTCTCACATCAAGAATTTTGACATAAAATTGATTTTTTCCTCAAGAATTCATTTTCTTGATTGATTGACCTCAAGATGTAACTTTGATTAATTGATTTTGATTTTTACTTCAAGTTTCCTGTTGATTTGCCTCAAGATTTTCATTTTTGAATTTTTGATTTTATTAATTTTATTTCTATTAATTCCTGAAATAATGTCAGGATGATACTATGATAAAGGTATAACTAGGCTAATTACAACTTTAACTGTGTATGTGACACGACAGAAAATGATTTAAAAAAAGATTTATAAGGGTTTATAATAAGATAAAAGGGTTCTACTATTGAGAAATAGTGGTGGTGAGCGCTATTGAGAACCCTGGGTGCAGGCTTTATCTGTTGGATTACCATAATAAAGTCTACAATAATTAAAGATTATAATTATACCTGATTATTTAACCAAGAGTAAAACTGTTTTTGACAGTTTACTACGTAGGTTATTCAAGAGCAGGATGAGGAGAGGATTTTGGCTGTGAAAAGCCCTCCTTTTATCCTGAAATTGGGGTGGAAAGGCTGCTAGGCCTTTCCACGTAGAGGAAGTGAAAATTTTTCACTCTCTATGACAGGCTTGTGGTTTGCAAACAGCCTGTATACCCTGTATTGGGCTCAGATGTGGTTTTGAAACCACATCTGGGCAGTTTTCACCAATACAGGGTGAAAATTTTCATCTAGGGACCTCACAGCCTGATTCTGACGTGTATGACGCGTAGAATGCTGTACAGAAACTGTATGGGACCCCAGTATTTACTGAAATATGAGGTATTGAAGTAAAAACATGCTTCTTCGTCTATTTGACACCTCATATTCATGGTTATGGGATATTATCCCATGGTAAGGCTGTATCTGACAGCAGGTGGGATTTTGACCTCAAAATGGTCATAACTCTGTCAGTTTTTGAGATATCAAGCTCAATGTTGGTTCATTGATTAGCTCTGTATGAGCTCTACACAATGGTACCCAACTTGACATGATTATCATTAAATATGACAAAGTTATCCCATGTACAAGTATTTTTGTACATTGACGTGGTCTGGTCAAAAGCTGTATTAAGCTTGTTTGGCCAATAACTTCTGTTGTAGTTGAGTTATGAGGAAATGGATGGCACAATCAGATAGCCCTGATTGTGCTCTCTCCAAAAAGACCCCACTTCAGGTATCTCACACTAAAACTGTAAAAGTTAGATGAGAGGTGAATGTTTTGTTCACCCTTATTTGGTCTGAATTTGACCATAACTCAAGTAATACTGGTGCTAGCTCAGTTTGGCTGGTACCATTGGATAGCCCTGGCTTAGAGCTTCATTTTGAGTACCCATTTGATGGGGTTAAGCCTCTCCTTCTAGATTTTAGATGAGAGGTGAAAATTAAGGTTTATGCTCAGCAATAACTTTGAGCAGGAATAACTTTGTTATTTCTTGTCCTATGGTGATGGGACTTATATTTTCAGGAAGAGGTGAGCTTCCTCTTTCTTTTGATACCTTTTGAGCTAATTTGACTCAGGTCCATGTTTTGGTGGTATTTTGGCTATACCATTGGTTTATGGTATTTTGGCTGTCATGCTTGTGCTCTGGTTTTGAGTCACAGGCTGACATACCCTACCTCTAAAAAAGGCTCATCATTGATGAGACTGTTCAGTCCTCCTAGAGGCTCTGAATCTCCTTAAATGGAGGTTCCCATCTGGTATGGCATCCTCTGCCAACCATTTGTCTTTGTCAGCTGTCTGGTACTTGAATCTGACTAGATATTGTCTCTGATCCTTCCCATTAAGTCTGATTTTTCTGGCCCTGAGTGGGTTCTTCTATGTGTTGAAGCAACCCATATTTCTTCCCATGTTTTCTATTTGCCTTTTGGCATCTTTCACAAGTGTTGATGTATTCACTCAACTCTTGCTCCCACTTGGGCCACCAAGCTGTGCTTGCTACCCTCCCTTTAGTCCTGTCCTCACTCATGTGTCCCATGTAGGGGAAGTCATGGCATTCCTGCAGGATTAAAGAGATGTGGTCTCTGTCTATCACTGTGAGTGCACTGGTGTGCTTTTCTCTGTGATAAATCAGGCCATCTATGAGGAAGAATTTATTGTCCTTATAGGCCCTCAACCAGGGTTCCTCCAGCTGGGTTTCCAGTTCTGGGCTCCTGTATTTTTGTTGAAGGAGTTGGAGTAGTATGCTACACTTTTTGTGTTTAGCATAAGATTTCAGTACTGCATTGAAAAATTCATTGTGCAATTCTGAGGAACTTATTCCCAGTATTCGGGTTTCTGTCCCTTCTGAATCAGTGTTTCCACTGTCAAAGGTACCACTACCTGGTGCCCATTCAGAGAATCTGAAGTTTTTCTTCCTATTTATTTCCATAAAATGGATAGGAACTTTTGCAGCAACTTCAGGGTCATAAGCTGGATTGCTTTTGACATTGTCCAGTGGCCATCTGCATTGGTATGGCTTTTACCTTCCTTGTATATGATGGTCATGTTCCCTCTATACTCCTGGATGGCTATTTGCCATCTCAGCATGTGTCTATTAGTAGTCTTCATGTTTAGTAAAGACTTCAAGGCTGTACAGTTTGTGTAGACTTCAAAGACTGCACCCTCCAAATGATAATGGAGTTTTTCTAGAGCCTAGACTAGACATAGACATTCTGTCTGGGTGGCCCCATACCTGGCTTCTGAATCTTTCAGCTGCCTGGAGATGTAACATATTACACCTTCTCTTGGTTCACCATCCACAATTTGTCTTTGGTGAAGGGTTGCCCCCAGGCCTTGACTGCATGCTGCATCTATATATAGCTTGAATGGTAGTTCAAAGTCATGTAAGATGAGCACAGGTGCATTAGTGAGTTCATATTTGATCCTCTCATATGCATCCCTCCTTTCCTTGGTTATTTCAAAAACTACATCCTTTGAACATAACTTGTATAAACTACTAGTTATGTGGGAAAAATGTTTGATGTGGTTTCTATAGTAGCTAGCAAACCCAAGGAAGGATTGCATCTCTTTGATGTTCTTTGGTACTGGCTTTTGCAGTACTGCTGCTACTTTGTTCTGGTCAATTGCCAGACTAAGACCTGAGACTTTATGTCCTAGAGCTAGTAGCTCTTGTTGGCCAAAATTACACTTTTTGAGTGAAATTTTTAGATTAATGGGTATACATTTACTTAGAACTCTGTCTATGTATTGTACATGGTCTTCCCATGTCTCTGAGTATATAATGATATCATCAATATATACTACCATCCAGCCTTCCATTATTTCTTCTTGGAATATGGTGTCCATCATCCTTTGGACGTGGGCTGGTGAATTCTTGATGCCAAATGGCATTCTGGTGTACTCATATATGCCCATATGGCATATTATTCTGAGTAATTTCATGGAGTTTGGTTTAACTCCATTTTGGTGGAAACCTTTCATAAAATCCATCTTGGTTATGTATTTGGCTTTGGCTAGCTTATCCAAGGCATGAGGTATCCTTGGTATAGGGTACCTGTCTGCTTTTGTGTAGTTATTCAGGGGCCTGAAGTCTCCACACAATCTAGACTTGCCATCATGCCAGGTGATGAGGACAGGAGTGGTGATTTCCACTATTTCATTATGTCCAATCTTCCTGATAACATCCATGTCCAGCAGTTCATTGATATGTTTCTCAATTTCCTTCCTGGTTTCCAGGCTTGCTGTATAAGGAGGTCTCCTCAGCATGGGTGGATAAGGCCTTTCCACATCCAGATATAGTTCTATATCATGGCCTTTGATCTTTCCTAATGGTTCTTCACCAATGGCAAATGCTGGTCTGTTCTTTCTCGGCATCTTCAGTAAACTTAGTTTTTGTTTACTGGTGAGGGTAGTGCTAAACTGTCCCTCTCTGAATTCCTTCAGAAGTTCTTCTAGTGGATCTTGAGAAGATATCTTGTATATGTCAAGTGAAAATTTGTTTGCCTTGTTAGTACCAATGGTGATGTGCCTGTTTTTACTGTTGTAAATGTCTATGCCAGTCATCCTCTGGTAACCTGTTCCCAGTAAAAATCCTTGGATGTGGGCATCATTAAGCACTACAAACTCTGGGTTGAGTCTGATATTACCCTTCCTGTGGGGTATAATTATCTCTTTGATAATTGTCCCAATGGAAGTCATCTTCCCTGATGCACTTTTAAAGTTCTTTGCCTTAGTGGGCAAGAGCTGTTTTTCACAAGTTGGGAAGTGGGTATCCAGATAATTTCTGGCTACTATGGAGCAGTGTGCTCCACTATCAATGATCAGTGGGTGCTGAGCATTGTCAATACAAACAGTCATTTTTGTGGTTGTCCCATGTATATATGCCATTCCTTTGGTTGGTGTAACCAGGAATGTTTGTGCATGTTGTGTGTGTTTGCACAAGTTCTTGTTAGCAGTGTCCTGTGGCATTCCTGCTTCAAACTATATGTCCTGGATTTCCAGTGGGGTTTCCTCTTGGTATTCCACTAGAAATTCCTCTCTTGGGTCTTGATCATCCTCAGGTGGTTCTCTGATGGCATCACCCATGGAGTCTGATTCAGAATCCTCTGTTGGAGATTCTTCCTCAGGGACTTTCTCTATGGCATAGGCTTTTTTCTTTGCCTTTGGACAGTTGTTGGCATAGTGGTCTGTTGAACCACAATTGTGACAAGAATTCTTCTTCTTAGCCACCTCTGCCACTCTTTCTCTGGGTTTGTCTTTAAGCTCTAACCTGAGTGGTTGTTTCTCTTTGAAACTGCTGCTTCTATATGGGGTGAATTTCCCTATATTAGTCCTCTTCCTTATGTCTTGTAAGGTGTTGGCTATGTCAACTAGAGTGCAATTTTGGTTGCATCTGCATTTTACTGCATGATCTAGTTCTCCTGGAAGTTGTGTCAGAAGTTTGTGATTCCTCATTTGGATGTTCATCTGAGGATCAATAGCTTTAAGTCTTTTAGACTGTCTGAGACACCACTCATATGGATCTTTGTCCACAGAGTATTTGTCATTCTCAAATGACATGGTCTTTTGCCATATCCAAGTTCCATTACTGTACTTTTGGATGATTTGACTCTTCCACGATGGCCAGTTTCTTCTGCCATGGATTTCTTTCATTTCTGTGTACCATATACTTGCATGACCTTTATATTCAGTATTCAATCTAGCAGTGATCCAGTAGTCTGGTATGCTTGGTACATCAATGAAGAATCCATCAATATAATCTATGAGTTCCATATGATCATATTCTCCTGATACAGAGAATTTGGGCCAGTTTGAGGCCTCAGGAAGCTGTTTCAAGGCTTCCTTCTCTAAATAAGACATGCCATCTCCATCTTGGTATTGTGATGGAGATCTTGCCTTATTCATCAACATGGCATCTGGTTTGATGTCATCTGGTTGATATGGATTCTCCATAGCATGGCCTTGTGGTTGGGCCTTCAAGCTATGGTAGGCATTAAACAACTTGTTAATGTCTTGATCCAGACACTCCCTGTCCCTTGTGCTGTGGTGTTGTTCTTCAAAGACTATATTCAGTCTTTTGTTGGTTTTTCCAGAGGCTCTGCTCAGCTGAGCATATCCTTCTTGAAGATTCTTAACTATTTGTTCCAAGGAGGCTTGAGTTTGTCTCATCCTCTCTTGGCTAGCTTTAATTTCTGCAAACTGCTTTGCAGATTGTTCAGCATATTGGGACATTTTTAACCACAGTGTATCACTGTTGATGTTACTCTCAGATGTGACAATGTTATTTTCAGTCTGAGTGGGGGTAATGTTTCTATTACTAGGACTACTGATTCTAGAGTGGTTTACAACTACTTCTGGTTCCTGTGTACTACTTTTACCAAATCTAACAGCTTCTGGATCATGGGGTCTGACTCTTTCCTCCTCTGGTTGAAGGAGGCTTTGTTCTTGCCCTTGTTTCCTTGTCTTCTCCTGGAAACTTCCTGGAATTGTGAAGAATGGTGACTCTTGGCCACTGATCTGCTGGTTTCTGAATGGTGTGAAGCCACTGGAGAGCTGATTTGGCCTGCTCCTTGTAAACCTGAAGGAATCTGAGTAGGCCCTGTCTGGGTTAATTGTTCTTCTATTGCTTGGATAGTGGCTTGATTCTTCTTTATCATCTGTGCCCTTGCCTCCAGGAGTCTGTGCTGCCTGGTAGGATTCCAACCTTTGGTGATTACCATAAGGTCTTTGAAGTCTATCTCTTTGAGACAGATCTTCTGGCAACTTGATCCAAGGTATGCCCAATGAGCTGCTAGGTTGAACCTCTTGTTGTCCATGCTCCATTGAAATAAGTCTTTGAGGAGTTGGTGGATCTGAAGAACTTGATCCATATCCTTCCAGTCCTCTGGTTTGAGGTTCCTGTTGAATTGGAGTGTGAATGGCAAGGTTGATATTATCTCCCTCATTGTTTTGCCATCCACCACTGTGTCCAAGGTGTCTTCTTCCAGTTCTTCTGGTTCTGGACAATCCTTCCCTGTCCTATGGCTGGTTCCTTTGGAAGCCAAGGTCTCTGAGGTATGCAGGGGAAATATCAGTGTTTGCAAGCAGTCAAAAACTTTATGTTCTTAGGGTATTTAACTTTGACTGTGCCTTTTACAAATTTATTATCTTCTGATTTGGGAAGTTTGCCTTTGGAGGTTACAACTTGGTTAATAATTGTAATCTTCCCTGTACAAGTGGTTAAGGTTGGTTTACCTTGTATTGAATCAGAGTTTTGTGGTTTTCTACTCCTCTGAGTGGCTATTGGTGTCCACTTTTTGGCTGTAATGAGGCTTTCACTAAGCCTTTTTCCTTTTCCCTTGCTGCCCTCTGGTTCTGAGGGTGTCACTGGTGTGTTGGCCTGTGACTGGGTCTCAAGTGGTATGAATTTTTCTTCCACTGAATCAAGCAGGAAAAGAGGGCTTATGTCAGTTAAGACTTCTTAAAAGGCTGGTTTGCACGTCTAAGAATGGCCTCTGGGCTTGTATATTATTACAATATGCCCTTGTATTGTGACAATGTAATTGAATTAACAATTCCACGTCAAAAATACAGCTTACTGATATAGGGTATACTGTTTGTATACCAATATCTCACAGAATACTGGTGATTAGCAAGTATAATCTGTCAAAAGATGGTGTATTACAGGGCAATTGAGTTACCAATGTGCCCAAACATGCCTCAACTGTTGGTTTATCAGTATGAGCTGTCTTGATTCAATTAAGAATTAAGAATGTATTATTGGCTTAAAAGTGTTTTTATATACAAAACACGCGAAAAATACTGGTTTTGTGGTTATTAGCCACGTGACAGATACTCTATAATTTATGAGTATTTATTTAAAAATTAAAAAAATGTATATAAAATATATATTTATAGAGAAAATGACGCCTAAAAAAGGTAAAACAGGTGTCAATAAATAATAAAAAAGAGAAAAACTTACTTCTAAGGTCCAACAATAAGTAAAAAACACAGCCAGGCCCCCAAAATGTCAGGGTGAGTCTATGATAAAGGTGTATGTAAGTATTTACAAGCTTTACCTATGACTGTGACACGGTAAAAATAATTTTAAAAGGATGATAAAGTTGATAATAGATGATTAATTTAAGATTTAAGGGCTTTACTATAGAGATATAGTGGTGGTGAGCGCTGTTGAAAGCCCTGGGTGCAACTTTTACCTGTTGGGTTACAATAATAAAAGCTACAATACTTAAATTTAAAGTATACCTGATTATTTTCCAAGAGTATAACTGTTTTGGACAGTTATACTACGTAGGAATTCAAGAGCAGGATGGGGAAAGCTATTCTGGCTGTGAAAAGCCTCCTTTTTATCCTGAAATGGGGTGGAAAGGGTGCTAGACCTTTCCACGTAGAGGAAGTGAAGATTTTTTCACTTTTTAGTACTGGATTGTGATTTGCAAACAGCCTGTATATCCTGTATTGGGCTCAGATGTGGTTTTGAAACCACATCTGGGCGGTTTTCACCAATACAGGGTGAGAATTTTCATCTGGGGACCTCACAGCCTGCTTCTGACGTGTATGACACGTAGAATGCTGTACAGAAACTGTATGGGACCCCGGTATTGACTGACATATGAGGTATTGAAGTAAAAACATGCTTCTTTGTCTATTTGGCACCTCATATTCATGGTTATGGGATATTATCCCATGGTAAGGCTGTATATGACAGCAGGTGGTATTTTGAGCTTAAAGCAGCTATACCTTTGTCAGTTCTTGCGATATCAACCTCAAAACTGAACCGGTGTGTAGCCCTGTATGTGTTCTACACAATGGTACCTTATTTGATATGGCTATCATTAAATATGGCAAAGTTATTCCATGTACAAGATTTTTGTACATTTGTGTGTTTTAGGCAAAAAGCTGTATTGAGCTTGTTTGCCCCATAACTTCTGCAGTAGTTGAGATATGGGTAAGCGGATGGCACCATCAGATATCCCTGATTGTGCTCTTTCCAAAAATACCCCACTTCAGGTATCCCACACTAAAACTGTAGAAGTTAGATGAGAGGTGAATGTTTTGTTCACCCTTATTTGGCCTGAAATTGACCATAACTCCAGTAATATTGGTGCTAGCTCAGTTTGGCTGGTACCATTGGATAGCCCTGGCTTAGAGCTTCATTTTGAATACCCATTTGATGGGGTTAAGCCTCTCCTTCTAGATTTTAGATGAGAGGTGAAAATTAAGGTTTATGCTCAGCAATAACTTTGAGCAGGAATAACTGTGTTATTTCTTGTCCTATGGTGATGAGACTTATATTTTCAGAAAGAGGTGAGTTTCCTCTTTATTTTGATACCTTTTGAGCTTATTTGGCTCAGCTCCATGTTTTGGTGGTATCTTGGCTATACCATTGGTTTATGGTATTTTGGCTGTCATGCTTGTGCTCTGGTTTTGAGTCACAGGCTGACATACCCTCCCTCTAAAAAGGCTCATCATTGATGAGACTTCTCAGTCCTCCTAGAGGCTCTGAATACCGTTAAATGAAGGTTGCCATCTGGTATGGCATCCTCTGCCAACCATTTGTCTTTATCTGCTGTCTGGTTCTTGAATCTGACTAGGTATTGTCTTTGATCCTTCCCATTCAGTCTGATCTTCCTAGACCTGAGGATCTTAATCACAGGTACAGGGGAGTCTTCCACTTCCACTATCTCTTGTGGTGTGGGGTTCTTTCTCCTTGAGGGGAATTTGTCCTCCTCTGTCTGGAAGTATGGTTTGACCAAACTCACTGGAAAGACTGGATGTTTCCTTGAAAACTCCTCAGTCAGTTTGACTTCCACTGCATTTTTTCCTATCAACTTAATGATAGTAAAAGGTCCTACAAATGAGTCTCTCATCTTTTTAGGTCCTTTGAGATTGTTGAAGTTCAGTGTAGACACTAGCACCGGGTCCCCTTCCTTGAAGTCAGGTTCCATATGTGATTTGTCCCACCTCTGCTTATTGTACTCTTTTGCCTCAGCTATGCATTTGGCAGCTGTGTCACAGGCCCTCTTCCACATATCATGGAAGTCTTTGGCTGTGGGGTGGATAGTCAGGAGATTTTTCTTCAAGTGATCCACAGGCAATAGGGGGTTCCACCCTTTCTCCACCAGTGCAGGTGCTTTACCTGTGGTGGAGTGCTGGCTTGTATTATAAGCCAGTTGGACTGCTGGTAAGAGGGTAACCCAATCATGGGTGTATCCCTCATGGTCCTTGTATTCCATGCCATAGGCACAGAACCTCCTGAGGATGTCCTCCATTGTTTGGATCATCCTCTCAGCTAGGCCATCTGTTTGTGGATGGTAAGCTGTGGAAAAAGCAAGTTTGATACCAAGCATGTCATATGAATTAGTCCAAAATTCAGATGTGAATTTTGGGTCCCTATCACTAATTATGATCTTAGGGACTCCACAGGTAGATATGATGTTATTCCAAAACAACAGAGCGGTATCCATGGCTGTGTCTTCCTTATGGCATGGTAGACACCTCATGCTCTTGCTAAACCTATCAACTATGATCAAAGAGGCATTATAGTTTTCTTTCCTCCCTGGGACAAGTCCTGTTACCCAGTCCATGTTGATGGTTTCCCATGGGTGTTTGGGTTCTTCTATGTGTTGAATACAAGCTTTAACTATGACTGTGACAGGGTAAAAATGGTTTTAAAAGATGATAAGATTAATAATAAATGATTTAATTTAAGATTTAAAGGGCTTTACTATAGATATATAGTGGTGGTGAGCGCTGTTGAAAGCCCTGGGTGCAGCTTTACCTGTTGGATTACAATAATAAAGACTACAATACTTTAAATTAAGAGTATACCTGATTATTTAACAAAGAGTAAAACTGTTTTTGACAGTTTACTACGTAGGTTATTCAAGAGCAGGATGAGGAAAGGTTTTTGGCTGTGAAAAGACCTCCTTTTATCCTGAAATTGAGGTGGAAAGGATGCTAGACCTTTCCACGTAGAGGAAGTGAAGATTTTTCACTCTCCTGGACAGGCTTGTGGTTTTCAAACAGCCTGTATACCCTGTATTGGGCTCAGATGTGGTTTTGAAACCACATCTGTGCAGTTTTCACCAATACAGGGTGAAGATTTTCATCTGGGGACCTCACAGCCTGATTCTGACGTGTATGACGCGTAGAATGCTGTACAGAAACTGTATGGGACCCCAGTATTGACTGACATATGAGGTATTGAAGTAAAAACATGCTTCTTTGTCTATTTGACACCTCATATTCATGGTTATGGGATATTATCCCATGGTAAGGCTGTATCTGACAGCAGGTGGGATTTTGACCTTAAAATGGTCATAACTCTGTCAGTTTTTGAGATATCAAGCTCAACGTTGGTTCTTTGAATAGCCCTGTATGAGCTCTACACAAAGGTACCCAACTTGACATGGTTATCATTAAATATGACAAAGCTATCCCATGTACAAGTATTTTTGTACATTGGCGTGGTCTGGTCAAAAGCTGTATTAAGCTTGTTTGGCCAATAACTTCTGTTGTAGTTGGGTTATGAGGAAATGGATGGCACCATCAGATAGCCCTGATTGTGCTCTTTCCAAAAAAACCCACTTTAGGTATCTCACACTTAAACTGTAAAAGTTAGATGAGAGGTGAATGTTTTGTTCACCCTTATTTGGTCTGAATTTGACCATAACTCAAGTAATACTGGTGCTAGCTCAGTTTGGCTGGTACCATTGGATAGCCCTGGCTTAGAGCTTCATTTTGAATACCCATTTGATGGGGTTAAGCCTCTCCTTCTAGATTTTATATGAGAGGTGAAAATTAAGGTTTATGCTCAGCAATAACTTTGAGCAGGAATAACTTTGTTGTTTCTTGTCCTATGGTGATGGGACTTATATTTTCAGAAAGAGGTAAGCTTCCTCTTTCTTCTGATACCTTTTGAGCTAATTTGGCTCAGCTCCATGTTTTGGTGGTATTTTGGCTATACCATTGGTTTATGGTATTTTGGCTGTCATGCTTGTGCTCTGGTTTTGAGTCACAGGCTGACATACCCTCCCTGTAAAAAAGGCTCATCATTGATGAGACTGTTCAGTCCTCCTAGAGGCTCTGAATCTCCTTAAATGGAGGTTCCCATCTGGTATGGCATCCTCTGCCAACCATTTGTCTTTGTCAGCTGTCTGGTTCTTGAATCTGACTAGATATTGTCTCTGAACCTTCCCATTGAGTCTGATTTTTCTGGCCCTTATGATTTTACTCACAGGTCCAGGAGAGTCTTCTACTTCCACTATTTCTGGTGGAGTGATGTTTTTCTTCCTGGAGGGGAATTTATCCTCTTCTGTTTGGAAGTATGGTTTGACCAGGCTTACTGGAAAGACTGGGTGTTTCCTAGAAAACTCCTCAGTGAGCTTGACCTCTACTGCATTCTTCCCTATCAACTTAATGATAGTGAAGGGCCCTACAAATGAGTCTCTCATTTTCTTGGGTCCTTTGAGATTGTTAAAGTTTAGTGTAGACACTAACACCTGGTCCCCTTTCTTGAAGTCAGGTTCCATATGTGATTTGTCCCACCTCTGCTTATTATACTCTTTGGCCTCAGCTATGCATTTGGCAGCAGTATCACAGGCTTTCTTCCACATATCATGGAAGTCTTTGGCTGTGGGGTGGATGGTCAGAAGATTTTTCTTCAAGTGATCCACAGGTAAAAGGGGATTCCCCCCTTTCTCTACCAGTGCAGGTGTTTTTCCTGTGGTAGAGTGCTGGCTTGTATTATAAGCCAGTTGGACTGCTGGTAAGAGGCTGACCCAATCATGGGTATATCCCTCATGGTCCTTGTATTCCATGCCATAGGCACAGAACCTCCTGAGGATGTCCTCCATTGTTTGGATCATCCTCTCAGCTAGGCCATCTGTTTGTGGATGGTAAGCTGTGGAAAAAGCAAGCTTGGTGCCTAGCATGTCATATAAATTGGTCCAAAATTCAGACGTGAATTTCGGGTCCCTGTCACTAATTATGATCTTAGGGACTCCACAGGTGGATATGATGTTATTCCAAAATAACAGAGCAGTGTCCATGGCTGTGTCCTCTTTATGGCATGGTAGACATCTAATGCTCTTGCTGAACCTATCTACTATGATTAGGCAGGCATTGTAGTTTTCTTTTCCTCCTGGGACAAGTCCTGTGACCCAGTCCATGTTGATGGTTTCCCATGGGTGTTTGGGTTCTTCTATATGTTGAAGCAACCCATATTTTTTCCCATGTTTTCTATTTGCCTTTTGGCATCTTTCACAAGTGTTGATGTATTCACTCAACTCTTGCTCCCACTTGGGCCACCAAGCTGTGCTTGCTATCCTCTCTTTAGTCCTGTCCTCACTCATGTGTCCCATGTAGGGGCAGTCATGGCATTCCTGCAGGATTAAGGAGATGTGGTCTCTGTCTATCACTGTGAGTGCACTGGTGTGCTTTTCTCTGTGATAAATCAGGCCATCTATAAGGAAGAGTTTATTGTCCTTATAGGCCCTCAACCAGGGTTCCTCCAGCTGGGTTTCCAGTTCTGGGCTCCTGTATTTTTGTTGAAGGAGTTGGAGTAGTATGCTACACTGTTTGTGTTTAGCATAGGATTTCAGTACTGCATTGAAAAATTCATTGTGCAATTCTGAGGAACTTATTCCCAGTATGGGGGTTTCTGTCCCTTCTGAATCAGTGTTTCCACTGTCAAGGGTACCACTCCCTGGTGCCCATTCAGAGAATCTGGAGTTCTTTTTCCTATTTATTTCCATAAAATGGATAGGAATTCTTGCAGCAACTTCAGGGTCATAAGCTGGATTGCTTTTGACATTGTCCAGTGGCCATCTGCTAAGGCCATCTGCATTGGTATGGCTTTTACCTTCCTTGTATATGATGGTCATGTTCCCCCTATACTCCTGGATGGCTATTTGCCATCTCAGCATGTGTCTATTAGTGGTCTTCATGTTTAGTAAAGACTTCAAGGCTGTGCAGTCTGTGTAGACTTCAAAGACTGCACCCTCCAAATAATAATGGAGTTTTTCTAGAGCCCAGACTAGACATAGACATTCTGTCTGGGTGGCCCCATACCTGGCTTCTGAATCTTTCAGCTGCCTAGAGATGTAACATATTACACCTTCTCTTGGTTCACCATCCACAATTTGTCTTTGGTGAAGGGCTGCTCCCAAGCCTTGGCTGCATGCTGCATCCATATATAACTTGAATGGCAGTTCAAAGTCAGGCAAGATGAGCACAGGTGCATTTGTGAGTTCATATTTGATCCTCTCATATGCATCCCTCCTTTCCTTGGTTATTTCAAAAACTACATCCTTTGAGCATAACTTGTATAAACTACTAGTTATGTGGGCAAAGTTTTTGATGTGGTTTCTATAGTAGCTAGCAAATCCAAGGAAAGATTGCATCTCTTTGATGTTCTTTGGTACTGGCTTTTGCAGTACTGCTGCTACTTTGTTCTGGTCAATTGCCAGACTAAGGCCTGAGACTTTGTGTCCTAGAGCTAGTAGCTCTTGTTGGCCAAAATTACACTTTTTAAGTGAAGTTTTCAGATTGATGGGTGTACATTTACTTAGCACTCTGTCTATGTATTGTACATGGTCTTCCCATGTCTTTGAGTATATAATGATATCATCAATATACACTACCATCCAGCCTTCCATTATTTCTTCTTGAAATATGGTGTCCATCATCCTTTGGAAGTGGGCTGATGCATTCTTGATGCCAAATGGCATCCTGGTGTACTAATATATGCCCATATGGCATATTATTCTGAGCAACTTCATGGAATTTGGTTTAACTCCATTTTGGTGGAAGCCTTTCATACAATCCATCTTGGTTATGTATTTGGCTTTGGCTAGTTTATCCAAGGCATGAGGTATCCTTGGTATAGGGTACCTGTCTGCTTTTGTGTAGTTATTCAGGGCTCTGAAATCTCCACACAATCTAGACTTGCCATCATGCCAGGTGATGAGGAAAGGAGTGGTGATTTCCACTATTTCATTATGTCCAATCTTCCTAATGACATCCATGTCCAGGAGTTCATTGATATGTTTCTCAATCTCTTTCCTGGTCTCCAGACTTGCTGGGTAAGGAGGTCTCCTTAACATGGGTGGATAAGGCCTTTCCACATCCAGATATAGTTCTATATCATGGCCTTTGATCTTGCCTAATGGTTCTTCACCAATGGCAAATGCTGGTCTATTCTTCCTCAGCATCTTCAGTAAACTTAACTTTTGTTTACTGGTGAGGGTAGTGCTAAACTGTCCCTCTCTGAATTCTTTCAGAAGTTCTTCCAGTGGGTCCTGAGAAGATATCTGGTATATATCAAGAGAAAATTTCTTTTCCTTGTTAGTACCAATGGTAATATGCCTATTTTTACTATTGTAAATATCTATGCCATACATCCTTTAGTAATCTGTTCCCAGTAAAAACCCTTGGATGTGGGCATCTTCAAGCACTACAAACTCTGGGTTGAGTCTGATATTACCTTTTCTGTGGGGTATAATTATCTCTTTGATAATTGTCCCAATAGAGGTCATCTTTCCAGATGCACTCTTAAAGTTCTTTGCCCTGGTGGGGAAAAGTTCTTTTTCTCAGTTTGGGAAGTGGTTATCCAGATAATTTTTGGCCACTATGGAGCAGTGTGCTCCACTGTCAATGATCAGTGGATGCTGAGCATTGTCAATACATACAGTCATTTTTGTGGCTGTTCCATGTATGTATGCCATTCCTTTGGTTGGTGTAACCAGGAATGTTTGTGCATCTTGTGTATGTTTACACAAATTCTTGTTGGCAGTGTCTTGTGGCATGCCTGCTTCCAACTGTATATCCTGGATTTCTAGTGGGGTTTCCTCTTGGTATTCCACTAGAAATTCTTCTCTTGGGTCTTGATCCTCATCAGATGGTTCTCTAATGGCATCACCCATAGAGTCTGATTCAGAATCCTCTGTTGGAGGTTCTTCTTCAGGGACTTTTTCTATAGCATAGACTTTCTTCTTTGCTTTTGGACAGTTGTTGGCATAGTGGTCTGTTGAACCACAATTGTGCCAAGAATTCTTCTTCTTTGCCACTTCTGCTACTCTTTCTCTGGGTTTGTCTTTAAACTCCACCCTGAAATGTTGTTTCTCTTTGAAACTACTGCTTCTATATGGGGTGAATTTCCCTATATTAGTCCTTTTCCTTATGTCTTGTAAGGTATTGGCTATATCATCTAGAGTGCAATTTTGGTTGCATCTGCACTTTACTGCATGCTCTAGTTCTCCTGGCAGTTGTGTCAGAAGTTTATGATTCCTCATTTGAATGTTCATTTGGGGATCAATGGCTTTAAGTATTTTAGACTGTCTAAGACACCACTCATATGGATCTTTGTCCACAGAGTATTTGTCATTTTCAAATGACATGGTCTTTTGCCATATCCAAGTTCCATTACTGTACTTTTGGATTATTTGACTCTTCCACCATGGCCAATTTCTTCTGCCATGGATTTTTTTCATTTCAGTGTACCATATACTTGCATGACCTTTAAATGAAGTATTCAGTCTAGCAGTAATCCAGTAATCTGGTATGCTTGGTACATGAATGAAGAGTCCATCAATATAATCTATGAGTTCCATATGATCATATTCTCCTGATCCAGAGAATTTGGGCCATTTTGAGGCCTCAGGAAGCTGTTTCAAGGCTTCCTTCTCTGAATAAGACATGCCATCTCCATCCTGGTATTGTG
This sequence comes from Austropuccinia psidii, assembly GCA_023105745.1. Classification (NCBI taxonomy): domain Eukaryota; kingdom Fungi; phylum Basidiomycota; class Pucciniomycetes; order Pucciniales; family Sphaerophragmiaceae; genus Austropuccinia; species Austropuccinia psidii. The sequence continues at coordinate 10,702,194 of JALGQZ010000002.1, read as the reverse complement.
ATGGAGATCTTGCCTTATTCAACAGCATGGCATCTGGTGGGATGTCATCTGGTTGATATGGATTCTCCATAGCTTGGCCTTGTGGTTGGGGCTTTGAGCTATGGTAGGCATCAAACAATTTGTTGATGTCTTGGTTCAGACACTCCCTGTCCCTGCTACTATGGTGTTGTTCTTCAGAGACTTGATTCAGTCTCTTGTTGGTTTCTTCAGAGGCTTTGCTCAGTTGAGCATATCCTTCCTGAAGGTTTTTAACTATCTGCTCCAATGAGGCTTGAGTTTTCCTCATCCTCTCTTGGGCAGCTGCAAATTCTGTAGCCTGCTTTGCAGATTGCTCAGCATATTGGGACATTTGTAACCACAGTGTGTCACTGTTGATGTTACTCTCAGATGTGATAATATTATTTTCAGTCTGAGTGGGGGTAATGTTTCTATTACTAGGACTACTGATTCTAGAGTGGTTTACAGCTACTTCTGGTTTTTGTGTACTTCTTTTACCAAATCTAACAGCTTCTGGATCATGGGGTCTGACTCTTTCCTCCTCTGGTTGAAGGAGGCTTTGTTCTTGCCGTTGTTGCCTTGTCTTCTCCTGGAAACTTCCTGGAATTGTGGAGAATGGTGACTCTTGGCCACTGATCTGCTGGTTTCTGAATGGTGTGAAGCCACTGGAGAGCTGATTTGGCATGCTCCTTGTGAACCTGAAGGAATCTGAGTAGGCCCTGTCTGGGTTAACTGTTCTTCTATAGCTTGGATAGTGGCTTGATTCTCCCTTATCCTCTGTGCCCTTGCCTCCAGGAGTCTGTGCTTCCTGGTAGGATTCCAACCCTTGGTGATTACCATAAGGTCCTTGAAGTCTATCTCTTTGAGACAGATCTTCTGGCAAGTTGATCCCAGTTCTGCCCAGTGAGTTGCTAGGTTGAACCTCTTGTTGTCCATGCTCCATTGAAACAAATCTTTGAGGAGTTGGTGGATTTGAAGAACTTGATCCATATCCTTCCAGTCCTCTGGTTTGAGGTTTCTGTTGAATTGGAGTGTGAATGGCAAGGTTGATATTATCTCCCTCATTGTTTTGCCATCCACCACTGTGTCCAATGTGTCTTCTTTCAGGTCTTCTGGTTCTAGACATTCCTGCTCTATCCTCTGGCTGGTTCCTTTGGAAGCCAAGGTCTCTGAGGTATGCAGGGGACATACCAGTGTTTGCAAGCAGTCAAAAACTTTATGTTCTTAGGGTATTTACCTTCGACTGTGCCTTGTACAAATTTGTTATCTGCTGATTTGGGAAGTTTGCCTTTGGAGGTTACAACTGGGTTAATAATTGTAATCTTCCCTGTACAAGTGGTTAAGGTTGGTTTACCTTGTATTGAAGCAGAGTTTCGTGGTTTTCTACTCCTCTGAGTGGCTATTGGTGTCCACTTTTTGGCTGTAATGAGGCCTTCACTAAGCCTTTTTCCTTTACCCTTGCTGCCCTCTGGTTCTGAGGGTGTCACTGGTGTGTTGGCCTGTGACTGGGTTTCAAGTGGGATGTAGTTTTCTTCCACTGAATCAAGACAGGAAAAAGAGGGCTTATGTCAGTTAAGACTTCTTAAAAGGCTGGTTTTGCACGTCTAAGAATGGCCTCTGGGCTTGTATATTATTACAATATGCCCTTGTATAATGACAGTGTAATTGAATTAACAATTTCACGTCAAAAATACAGCTTATGGTGCCCTGTCACACTGTTTGTGTGCCAGTATCCCACAGATACACTTGTGGTTTTCAAGTGTATTCTGTACAAGTGGTTTTGTATAAGTGTTATTGAGTCAACAATACACTTAATCCACGCCTCAACTGATGGTTTTTCAGTCAGAGGTGTCCTTATTCAGTCAAGAATACAGGACTTATTGATGGCTGATGTGTTTTTATATACAAAACACACCAAAAATAATTATTTTCAGTGGGTATTAGCCACGTGAAAAATACTCTTTTATAATATGAGTATATGAAAAAAGATAAAAATATATAAAATATATATATTTGAATGGAAATTACGCCTAAAAAAAGATAAAACAATGTGTTAATAAGTCATAAAAAAGAGAAAAGACTTACTTGTAAGGTCCAAAAAGTTAAAAAAAACACGGCCAGGCCCCCAAAACGTCAGGCTGGGTCTATGATAAAGGTGTATATGAATATTTACAAGCTTTAACTATGACTGTGACACGGTAAAAATGGTTTTAAAAGATGATAAGATTGATAATAAATGATTTAATTTAAGATTTAAAGGGCTTTACTATAGAGATATAGTGGTGGTGAGCGCTGTTGAAAGCCCTGGGTGCAGCTTTACCTGTTGGATTACAATAATAAAGACTACAATACTTTAATTTAAGAGTATACCTGATTATTTAAACAAGAGTAAAACTGTTTTTGACAGTTTACTACGTAGGTTATTCAAGAGCAGGATGAGGAAAGTCTTTTGGCTGTGAAAAGCCCTCCTTTTATCCTGAAATTGAGGTGGAAAGGCTGCTAGACCTTTCCACGTAGAGGAAGTGAAGATTTTTCACTCTCCTGGACAGGCTTGTGGTTTGCAAACAGCCTGTATACCCTGTATTGGGCTCAGATGTGGTTTTGAAACCACATCTGGGCAGTTTTCACCAATACAGGGTGAAAATTTTCATCTGGGGACCTCACAGCCTGATTCTGACGTGTATGATGCGTAGAATGCTGTACAGAAACTGTATGGGACCCCAGTATTGACTGACATATGAGGTATTGAAGTAAAAACATGCTTCTTTGTCTATTTGACACCTCATATTCATGGTTATGGGATATTATCCCATGGTAAGGCTGTATCTGACAGGAGGTGGGATTTTGACCTTAAAATGGTCATAACTCTGTCAGTTTTTGAGATATCAAGCTCAAGGTTGGTTCATTGAATAGCCCTGTTTGAGCTCTACACAATGGTACCCAACTTGACATGGTTATCATTAAATATGACAAAGTTATCCCATGTACAAGTATTTTTGTACATTGGCGTGGTCTGGTCAAAAGCTGTATTAAGCTTGTTTGGCCAATAACTTCTGTTGTAGTTGAGTTATGAGGAAATGGATAGCACCATCAGATAGCCCTGATTGTTCTCTTTCCAAAAAGACCCCACTTTAGGTATCTCACACTAAAACTGTAAAAGTTAGATGAGAGGTGAATGTTTTGTTCACCCTTATTTGGTCTGAATTTGACCATAACTCAAGTAATACTGGTGCTAGCTCAGTTTGGCTGGTACCATTGGATAGCCCTGGCTTAGGGCTTCATTTTGAATACCCATTTGATAGGGTTAAGCCTCTCCTTCTAGATTTTAGATGAGAGGTGAAAATTAAGGTTTATGCTCAGCAATAACTTTGAGCAGGAATAACTTTGTTGTTTCTTGTCCTATGGTGATGGGACTTATATTTTCAGAAAGAGGTAAGTTTCCTCTTTCTTCTGATACCTTTGAGCTAATTTGGCTCAGCTCCATGTTTTGGTGGTATTTTGGCTATACCATTGGTTTATGGTATTTTGGCTGTCATGCTTGTGCTCTGGTTTTGAGTCACAGGCTGACAGTCACAGTCATAGTTAAAGCTTGTAAATACTCATATACACCTTTATCATAGACTCAACCTGACATTTAGTACCAACAAGTAGGTATTAGTTAAAACATTTTCTTAAGTATTTTATTTTTTCAGATATCAATCAGAAAGATTTGAGCTCATGGAAATCAACTATATATTGGTTTAACATTTTTATAAATCAATTTTGATCAATTAAATTCACAAATCTACCTCAAATCTCTCTACTATTATCTTCTGAAAGGCTCATTGAATTAATAGTGAGTGATTTATCTTAATTCTTAAAGTTTCTCTCTAGTAATAGTTTTTTCAAGAGTTATCTTTATAATTATTCTTGTAAAAGATAATTATATATTAAAATAACTTCATTACTTTAATAAAAGGAGTTTTTTATTATTAAATTCTTCTTGTAATTGATTCTTGTAGACAATTACTGCTTACTGTTATAATCACTAGTAGTGTATAACACTTAAAAGAAATAATTCTTTAATTATTTAATTGTGGTTACAATAACTTTTATTATTATATTTCATAAGCAAAGTCATAGTACTGTTTATTAATAGTAATATTATCAACAGTTTAATAGACACATCTTAAATTTGGGTGCCTGGCCCTGTTTTTTGAACCTTGTACCCTTAATTAATATATTCTTAAGTTCCAAAATATATTAATATAATATTTTTTTCTTTCAGTTTGAATTTAAAATAATTTTTAAAATCTTTTCATTGAGAAATTTGGTTTAATTTTACATTGTTTTACATGTGGCTTTTTCACATCAAAAAACTTATAAAGTTATTCTTTGAGTTACTATGAGTTGATTTTAAATTAAAATATTGAATTTTAATTTTTTTCTTTGAAAGGAATAATTCTTTAATATTAAAAGATAATAAAACTTATAAAAAGCATAAAAATAATTTTTTCTGTTTTATAAATTTTTCTCTAGTGCCTTTAATAAAATACAGTTCAGCTGGTAGTAAGCTCAGTAAGAGATATATTACTACTCAGAATCTGAAGAGAAAATTGAAGTGCAAATTGCTAAAAGAGGCACTTTATTCAGAACAGAACAAGCTAAATCACCACCAGAAGGTGTGTAGTTCTGTCCTTTTATTTCACTTTTTCTCTTGAAGTGACGTGAAAATGGTGCATACCAGAAATGGAAGCAACTATTCAATCCAACCAGATGGATGTGGACACGGAAGAGGCAAGACCAAATCTAGAAGTGTAAATTCTTCCTCAATAAAGACACATATTGAGGATGCCAGAGTTTCCCCCCATTCCCCAAGGTCTGTACCCAAAAGCGTTGACGTGAATTATGAATTTGGACTGATTCATGATAATATTTCAAGGGCTGAACCACTTTCAAGTGGCAGAAATGGAAATTTATCAATGGAAATACAAAAATTGCTTCAGAGAAGCCAAATAAGAGGAGTGGGAAATATGCCTAAGCCTTTGGCAGGGGGCCATGAACTCCTACTTACACATCAAGAGCTTGGTGGGTCAGTAGAAGACCATAGAACTCTTAGGAGGTTGGAGCTCATTATCTTGCAAAGAAAAAGTCAAAAAGATAAAGAATTGTTTGAAGAACCAAAGTATTTTATCCATAGACCAGAAGAAAGAGTCGGAAATGACTCCAGCTTTGGAGACAGGAGGCCCAGTGGCGTCTACCAGCTCCAAACCAGCTCCAGAAGTGTCCAAAGACAAGCCCAAAGGACCTCAGAAGAAGAAGAAATGTCCCAAGAACCATCAAGGCAAGGGCAGAGGAAATGCCAATTGGCACAAACCTTACACATAAGGGTACAGGATCCCACAATTGGAGCCTTCAGCCATGGAAAGTGTCTTCAATATGGCCAGGACTGTTATGGCATTCACAGCCAAGGAGCATGAAAGGATGAACAGAACTTTTCCATGGAAAGAATACAAGAAATACATTTTGTTAAAACTAGTATTAATGTAGAAATTGGTAAAGTTGATGCAAAGCTAACTAAAATAGCTTTGGACATCAATGACTTGAAAAAGAGTGATAAACATTCTGCTTAAATGCATAAGTCTGTAATTGCCAAACTGGAATTACTTAGCAATACATGTGACAGAATTAAGAGTAAATATCATGTCCAAAATGATTAAATGGAAGATTTTTCCACAAGAAATATCAATCTTCAACTTAGAGTTCTGAAAGACTATGTTTTGGCAGTGGCTGAAAATTCAAGTCAATTTGCCACACATTTGGCAAGAAGTGACAGTGAAAGGAAGAAACTAAAAGAGGAAATACCTGCACAAGTGGAGCAAATTCATAAGAATTATTAATCAAATCCCCACATGCCAAGACATTCCACACCTTTGTGTAACAACCACCCACCAGGGGTAAGGGTATTCATTCATACACCCACTCAAAGACCTCAAATCAGCAGATCAATCATTTGCATCAGTATTCAGTTTCAGCAATCCTCCTTGCTGAAACATGCATACAGCTTGGTACTTCAATACAGCCTGTAAACATCTGTACAGGCTGGATTGACCCAATACAGTTTCAATACACCAGCATGAAACTGTATGATCACTCAAATCCACCACACCTCTTGTACAGGTTCTGTACAGATGTACAGAACCTGTATTGGCCAGACTCAATTCAATCATTCAATCATCTCATGAAAATTCTTCCTCTGGATCAGGGCTGGTGATTCTCACATATACCAGCATCTCTTTCTCCCCCCTGGGGACTTTTCTCCAGTTAATGAATTTAGTTTATTTATTATGTAATGAATATTCTTGTCCTTATTTTGGGCATTCTATTTATTTAATATTAAGTTAGTCTTTGAATTTTCTCTCTTCGCCTGTACAGTATGAGCTGGGTGGCCATATCCTTATTAACCCTTTTTTTCATTCTGACAGGTTGAAACAGTGGACTTGGACTTGTTTGTGGTTGGCTCTTCTATTCTTTACTCTTATTTCTTTTGCTGCTTCTTTCTTATATTATTTATTTTAGTAATTCATCCCTTTGCACTCTTAAGTGTATTTCTCTCTTACCATATCCTGAGCCCTCCATAGGTGAGTCCCAGTTTAGTGAGTGCCAGGCCCTCTTCACTTTGAAGAGCCCCTGTAAGACTTTGACTGAAGGAAAGCTTTCTATGAAAGAAAGTCTGACGCCTTGTGTCAGGATGATACTATGATAAAGGTATAACTAGGCTAATTACAACTTTAACTGTGTATGTGACACGACAGAAAATGATTTAAAAAAGGATTTATAAGGGTTTATAATAAGATAAAAGGGTTCTACTATTGAGAAATAGTGGTGGTGAGCGCTATTGAGAACCCTGGGTGCAGGCTTTATCTGTTGGATTACAATAATAAAGTCTACAATAATTAAAGATTATAATTATACCTGATTATTTAACCAAGAGTAAAACTGTTTTTGACAGTTTACTACGTAGGTTATTCAAGAGCAGGATGAGGAGAGGATTTTGGCTGTGAAAAAGCCCTCCTTTTATCCTGAAATTGGGGTGGAAAGGCTGCTAGACCTTTCCACTTAGAGGAAGTGAAGATTTTTCACTCTCTATGACAGGCTTGTGGTTTATAAACAGCCTGTATACCCTGTATTGGGCTCAGATGTGGTTTTGAAATCACATCTGGGCAGTTTTCACCAATACAGGGTGAAAATTTTCATCTGGGGACCTCACAGCCTGATTCTGACGTGTATGACGCGTAGAATGCTGTACAGAAACTGTATGGGACCCCAGTATTGACTGACATATGAGGTATTGAAGTAAAAACATGCTTCTTCGTCTATTTGACACCTCATATTCATGGTTATGGGATATTATCCCATGGTAAGGCTGTATCTGACAGGAGGTGGGATTTTGACCTTAAAATGGTCATAACTCTGTCTGTTTTTGAGATATCAAGCTCAAGGTTGGTTCATTGAATAGCCCTGTTTGAGCTCTACACAATGGTACCCAACTTGACATGGTTATCATTAAATATGACAAAGTTATCCCATGTACAAGTATTTTTGTACATTGGCGTGGTCTGGTCAAAAGCTGTATTAAGCTTGTTTGGCCAATAACTTCTGTTGTAGTTGAGTTATGAGGAAATGGATGGAACCATCAGATAGCCCTGATTGTGCTATTTCCAAAAAGACCCCACTTCAGGTATCTCACACTAAAACTGTAAAAGCTAGATGAGAGGTGAATGTTTTGTTCACCCTTATTTGGTCTGAATTTGACCATAACTCAAGTAATACTGGTGCTAGCTCAGTTTGGCTGGTACCATTGGATAGCCCTGACTTAGAGCTTCATTTTGAGTACCCATTTGATGGGGTCAAGCGTCTCCTTCTAGATTTTAGATGAGAGGTGAAAATTAAGGTTTATGCTCAGCAATAACTTTGAGCAGGAATAACTTTGTTATTTCTTGTCCTATGGTGATGGGACTTATATTTTCAGGAAGAGGTGAGTTTCCTATTTCTTTTGATAGCTTTTGAGCTAATTTGGCTCAGCTCCATGTTTTGGTGGTATTTTGGCTATACCATTGGTTTGGGGTATTTTGGCTGTCATCCAAGCTATAGAAGAACAGTTAACCCAGACAGGGCCTACTCAGATTCCTTCAGGTTCACAAGGAGCAAGCCAAATCAGCTCTCCAGTGGCTTCACACCATTCAGAAAGCAGCAGATCAGTGGGCAAGAGTCACCATTCTTCACAATTCCAGGAGTTTCTGGGAGAAGACAAGGCAACAAGGTAAAGAACAAAGCCTCCTTCAACCAGAGGAGGAAAGAGTCAGACCCCATGATCCAGAAGCTGTTAGATTTGGTAAAAGAAGTACACAAGAACCAGAAGTAGTTGTAAACCACTCTAGAATCAGTAGTCCTAGTAATAGAAACATTACCCCCACTCAGACTGAAAATAACATTATCACATCTGAGAGCAACATCAACAGTGACACACTGTGGTTGCAAATGTCAGAATTCTTTTTCTTTGCCACTTCTGCCACTCTTTCTCTGGGTTTGTCTTTAAACTCCACCCTGAAAGGTTGTTTCTCTTTGAAACTGTTGCTTCTATATGGGGTGAATTTCCCTATATTAGTCCTTTTCCTTATGTCTTGTAAGGTATTGGCTATATCATCTAGAGTGCAATTTTGGTTGCATCTGCACTTTACTGCATGCTCTAGTTCTCCTGGCATTTGTGTCAGAAGTTTATGATTCCTCATTTGGATGTTCATTTGAGGATCAATGGCTTTAAGTCTTTTAGACTGTCTAAGACACCACTCATATGGATCTTTGTCCACAGAGTATTTGTCATTTTCAAATGACATGGTCTTTTGCCATATCCAAGTTCCATTACTGTACTTTTGGATTATTTGACTCTTCCACCATGGCCAATTTCTTCTGCCATGGATTTCTTTCATTTCTGTGTACCATATACTTGCATGACCTTTAAATGCAGTATTCAGTCTAGCAGTACTCCAGTAATCTGGTATGCTTGGTACATCAATGAAGAGTCCATCAATATAATCTATGAGTTCCATATGATCATATTCTCCTGATCCAGCGAATTTGGGCCAGCTTGAGGCTTCAGGAAGCTGTTTCAAGGCTTCCTTCTCTGAATAAGACATGCCATCTCCATCCTGGTATTGTGATGGAGATCTTGCCTTATTCAACAACATGGCATCTGGTTTGATGTCATCTGGTTGATATGGATTCTCCATAGCTTGGCCTTGTGGTTGGGGCTTTAAGCTATGGTAGGCATCAAACAATTTGTTGATGTCTTGGTTCAGACACTCCCTGTCCCTGCTACTATGGTGTTGTTCTTCAGAGACTTGGTTCAGTCTCTTGTTGGTTTCTTCAGAGGCTTTGCTCAGTTGAGCATATCCTTCCTGAAGGTTTTTAACTATCTGCTCCAATGAGGCTTGAGTTTTTCTCATCCTCTCTTGGGCAGCTGCAAATTCTGTAGCCTGCTTTGCAGATTGCTCAGCATATTGGGACATTTGTAACCACAGTGTGTCACTGTTGATGTTACTCTCAGATGTGATAATATTATTTTCAGTCTGAATGGGGGTAATGTTTCTATTACTAGGACTACTGATTCTAGAGTGGTTTACAACTACTTCTGGTTCTTGTGTACTTCTTTTACCAAATCTAACAGCTTCTGGATCATGGGGTCTGACTCTTTCCTCCTCTGGTTGAAGGAGGCTTTGTTCTTGCCCTTGTTGCCTTGTCTTCTCCTGGAAACTTCCTCGAATTGTGAAGAATGGTGACTCTTGGCCACTGATCTGCTGGTTTCTGAATGGTGTGAAGCCACTGGAGAGCTGATTTGGCATGCTCCTTGTGAACCTGAAGGAATCTGAGTAGGCCCTGTCTGGGTTAACTGTTCTTCTATAGCTTGGATGACAGCCAAAATACCCCAAACCAATGGTATAGCCAAAATACCACCAAAACATGGAGCTGAGCCAAATTAGCTCAAAAGGTATCAAAAGAAACAGGAAACTCACCTCTTCCTGAAAATATAAGTCCCATCACCATAGGACAAGAAATAACAAAGTTGTTCCTGCTCAAAGTTATTGCTGAGCATAAACCTTAATTTTCACCTTTCATCTAAAATCTAGAAGGAGACGCTTGACCCCATCAAATGGGTACTCAAAATGAAGCTCTAAGTCAGGGCTATCCAATGGTACCAGCCAAACTGAGCTAGCACCAGTATTACTTGAGTTATGGTCAAATTTAGACCAAATAAGGGTGAACAAAACATTCACCTCTCATCTAACTTTTACAGTTTTAGTGTGAGATACCTGAAGTGGGGTCTTTTTGGAAAGAGCACAATCAGGGCTATCTGATGGTGCCATCCATTTCCTCATAACTCAACTACAACAGAAGTTATTGGCCAAACAAGCTTAATACAGCTTTTGACCAGACCACGCCACTGTACAAAAATACTTGTACATGGGATAAATTTGTCATATTTAATGATAACCATGTCAAGTTGGGTACCATTGTGTAGAGCCTATACAGGGCTACTCAATGAACCAAAGTTGAGCTTGATATCTCAAAAACTGACAGAGTTATGACCATTTTAAGGTCAAAATCCCACCTGTTGTCAGATACAGCCTTACCATGGGATAATATCCCATAACCATGAATATGAGGTGTCAAATAGACGAAGAAGCATGTTTTTACTTCAATACCTCATATGTCAGTCAATACTGGGGTCCCATACAGTCTCTGTACAGCATTCTACGCGTCATACACGTCAGAATCAGGCTGTGAGGTCCCCAGATGAAAATTTTCACCCTGTATTGGTGAAAACTGCCCAGATGTGGTTTCAAAACCACATCTGAGCCCAATACAGGGTATACAGGCTGTTTGCAAACCACAAGCCTGTCCTGGAGAGTGAAAAATCTTCACTTCCTCTACGTGGAAAGGTCTAGCAGCCTTTCCACCTCAATTTCAGGATAAAAGGAGGGCTTTTCACAGCCAAAACCCTTTCCTCATCCTGCTCTTGAATAACCTACGTAGTAAACTGTCAAAAACAGTTTTACTCTTGGTTAATAATCAGGTATAATTATAATCTTAATTATTGTAGACTCTATTATTGTAATCCAACAGATAAAGCCTGCACCCAGGGTTCTCAATAGTGCTCACCACCACTATTCCTCAATAGTAGAACCCTTTTATTTTATTATAAAACCCTTATAAATCTTTTTTAAATCATTTTCTGCCGTGTCACATACACAGTTAAAGTTGTAATTAGTCTAGTTATACCTTTATCATAGTATCATCCTGACAGGAGTGAATATGAAGAATCCACTCCTTAAATGTAATTTTGGCTTTGAAGAACTTAAAGCTTTAGGACATATTGTTTCTGGTTTAAGCTTTAGTATTGACAAAAATAAAGTGGAGGCAGTGTTACTTAAGCCAATACCCCATAATAAGAAAGAAATTATGTCTTTTCTTGGATTTTCCCGTTATTACAGGCAACACCTAAAAAACTTTAAAATTCTAGCCAAGTCACTCTATGGAATCTGTGATTAACAGACAGTATTTGAGATGACAAAGGAAAGAATTAAAGCTTATTAGAAAATAAGGAAAGCTCATACAGAAGCACCTTTACTCCTCATGCCTGACTGGAATATACCTTTTAAATTTTACATTGATGCATGTGGGGATGGATTACAGGCAGCCCTACATCAAGTCCAAATTATTTATGACAAACCTACATAAGGAACAGTTTGTTATATCTCAGGAAAAATCAAGCCAAAAGAAGCCAGATATGGTGCGAGCCAAATGGGGAACGTATGTGTGGTATGGGCACTTGAGAAGTTACACTATTATCTTGATGAGAGTGTTTTTTAAGTGGAAACTGACTTTAATGCCATGAAATCACTTCTTAACATGAAAACTTCCAACAGAAATATGCTGAGATGGCAAATAACCATTCAAGAATATAAAGGAAACATGACTATATTTCATAAGGCAGGAAACATTTACAAGAATGCTGATGGATTTAACAGGTGGGAACTAGCCAATAATCCTGATAACCCAGCTTATATACCTTTGGAAGCGGAACCACAGAGTCCAATTGAAGGAATTAACATAAATGATATTGGGACTGAATTCTTTGAAGACAGAGAATCTTATAAGCAAGACAATAATTGCCATATCTTGACTTCCTTATTAGATAAAGACTGCAAAGATTCATCTTTAGTCAATGCACTGGATGAAGTTTGGAAGAATTCCTATTCTGAAGGAAGATTTCACTTGTTTGATGGGATTATTTACCACAGAACCAAGCATTCTTGTGTAATGACATTGTGTAGCAGATTGCTTATCAATACCATTCTTCATGAATGCCATGATAGAATCTACTCTGGACACCTGTCAGAAGACAGAAAACTTGAAAAAGTGAAGAAATGTGCATGGTGGCCACCTTGGAGAAAGGAAACCATTGAATATTGCCACACCTTTGATAGATGCCAAAAAGCACACAGGGGTAAAGGCAAGAAATTTGGCCTAATGATTCATATTCAAGAACCAAAAATACCCTTGGGAAGTTGCTCACATGGATTTGGCCACAGCACTTTGTCCAAGTGGTTACAAAAGTTATAATTATTGTTTAGTCATTCTAGACAGATATAGCAAGACCCCCATATTCTTACCATGTCATAAAGATGACACAGCTATGCATACAGCTCTTCTTCTATGGAGTAGAGTTATTTTTCATACAGGAGTATTTAAGAATATCATATGTGACAGAGATTACAAGTTCACATCTGCACTTTGGACAAATATTCATAGATTGTTTGGGACTAAGTTATTATTTTCTACAGCATATCATCCTCAAACAGATGGGCTAGCAGATAGAAGGATTCAAACTTTAGAAGACATGATCAGGAGATTTTTTGCTTATGGATTATAATAAAAAAAACACTCAGATGGCTTTACCCATTACAGGTGCACTCTGATACCTGCATTGTAATTGGAATATAAGACATCAGTCCATTCTTCCACAGGTCAAACTCCTGCTATGTTAGAAAATGGGTGGAATCCAAGACTCCCAACAGACACACTGAGGAAAGACTTGATTGAAATTTGTCCTACAGCTTCCAGCTTCAAGGTAATGCTTGATAAAGTGAAACATCATGAAAAACAGAGTATGAATTACATTTTTGACTATGAAAAACAGAAGTGGGACAAGAGTCACAAAGTACCATACTTCAAAGTATGGGACTTAGTTCTAGTTTCAACCTTGAATTTTAAAAATATCAAAGGCCCAAAGAAGATTAAATATTCTTATGTGGGACCTTTTGTTATTGTTGCCTTACATGGAAACAATGCAGTTCAAGTGGAATTGAGTGCTGAATTGGAAAATAAACACCCCACCTTTCCAGTCAGCTTGATAAAACCTTATTGGACATCTGAAAAAGAATTTTTTCCTTTAAGGAACCCAACTCCTTTAACTGTACCACCAGTGGAACAGAATGAAGACAAAAAGATAAATAAAGTCATTAAAGAAAGGTGACTTGGGGAAAAAAATCAAAGAGAATATCTTGTCAGCTATAGAAATTCAGTACATGAAAATAAATGGCTGGCAGAATCAGAAATACCTGACTCAGATAAGCTCTTAAGAAGATTTAGACATGAAAGAAGGCCACAAGCCTGAATATGTCTATAAATGTGCTTTTAATTACTTGATCTGATTAATTTAAAGAGGTTGGACAGTGGACATCAACCCCCTTTGGGGTCTTTTGCTTCTTTATACCATTCATAAAATTGTAATACAATTTGATTTGTTGGTGGGAGGGAATGTGAGCCTCGAGGCATATTTTACATACCCAAATAGGCCACAATTATCTTAACCATAAATTCTGAACTATGCATAACCCATAAGTCATGCATATATTCAAAATTCATCATTTTTGATTTCAGAAAAGATGAATAACGTTTTATTGAGTAAGTAAATCCATGGATTTAAGGCCAAACTTAGATTCTACACAAAGTTTCACCTAGGGTAGCTCCATAGAGTGAATAAGCTCAAGTCAACTCTTTGAGGTGGTAATATGGAAAATACTTCAATACCACATAAAAGATCTGTGAAAATTTTTGTTTTTCTAAATTTTACACTAAAATGATGGGAATGTGAGAAATCCCATGTTACATATACACTAAGAATAGTGTTATGCATGTTTTTGGAACGCAATATTATGGTATTACTACATGCACCTTCGGTGCACCCATAGTGGATATCTCACTTGGAGCTTGAAATTCTATTATGATGTGAAAATAGTCAAGGGGGACAAAAGACATCAAAGACAGCCAGGGTACCCAACTTCTGATGCCTCTGAGGCTTGAACGGCTGCAAAGCTTGGATCCATGGCTAATCTTGGCCCAATTAGTAAACTAAAGCCCTTTGGGAACTGGGTTACCATGTTAAAACTTCAGTAAATGATAAGAAAATAGCAAATAAGCTGCTATTTTGACGTTCCAAGGAGGTAAAGAGCAACTTAGACTCCTGTAACCATGTCAATTATGAATTAATTCCCATGGATAAACCCCAAAAGAGTAATTAAAACCCTTTTATGACTATTATCCATTAATTTACCTCATAGCAACCAGCCATATACTGCTATTTTGTAAGGTTTGACTATGGAACAATAAGTAAAAATTACTAATTTATTACTTATTGTACTCTGAATGTCATTATAATTGAAATAAATAAGATTAAAATAATAATAATAATAAAGAAATATTATTATTATGGCGTAAAAATATTATATTATTAAATAAATATAATAATATAATTAATATTATATAAGATTATAATATTGAAAATAATATATTAATATAAAATAATTAATATATTATAAAGCTCTTTATTATTGTTACAAACAAATAATAAAGGCGTAAAAAATTGTTTTTTATGAATAAAAAACAATTAATAACAATAATATTACCAATATTAAAGTTATATATTAATATAAATACTATTTATATTAAATAAGAATTATTAAGAGTAATAATAAGAGAGAAGTTATTATAATAAGATGAAATAACCTACTTTTAACACTTAAGATAATAATTTTGAGATATTTTACGCCAAAAGAATATAATACAACTTTTTCAAATTGTATTTACAATAAAAAATAAAGAATTTTTACTAAAATTCTTGATTTTACGTGGAAATGAGTTTATAGAGAGATTTATAACAAAAACAATTGAAAAATTGATTTAATCACACAAAAGTGGTGATTAATAATAAGATGATCTTTTGTCTTTAATAATATAAGAGTTTTATATATAAAGAATAAAGAATTTACCTTTTATTTAATTGATTTTAATGTTTTTGATGCGTCTGAGGGGAAAACAGAGTAAAAAGAGCTCTATTTATAGTAAATACCTCCCTCCTAGAGTCCAACAGGCTTCTAGTAGACGTGTACTGATCATATCCACTGGAATTGATCAATATTTTAAGGTTTGAGGGTGATTACATCATGATCAAACCATATTACATCATTATTACACCAGTATTTAGAGTTATCACTATAACTCTAAGTGTGATGACATCAGAGGCTTGGCAGAACCCCAAATTTCGTGGATTTTATTAGTTTTAATCATAAACTAATAGTATTCACCAATTGTATCACTATTAAGACTGTTAAACTTAATTTAAGGTTACAGTATGTGATCATAACAGCTCAATTTAAGCTCAAACTTTGATCCTCAATAACTTTGAAGGTTTTCACGCTACAGCAATTCAGAGAGTGAATTCTGATAGCCTGACATAACCTTATTATGCTGCCAAGAGCTTTTCATTACATCATCAAAACTCTAATTTTGATGATTTTTCTTGTAACTCATCTTTTCTGTCAAAACTCAATATTTTAAACTTCAAACCTTGATTTCAGGGGGTTATACCCTGAATTTAATAATAAAAATTACATCATTCTTCACGAATAAACTAGGAGAATCTAACTGTGTACTTTTTTCTAAGTTTGGAACACTTTCACAACAAAGTGGTCAACAGCTCTGTTGATTTTTATCAATAATTCATCATAGGTTTTAACCTTGTTTATAATTTGTAAAATAAAGTTCATATCTGTGTTCTTACAGTAATTACGTGGTAACTTCATTTTTGGTTCATCATTCTATCATGTATAGTTTAGAAGATATTAGATATGATCCTTGAATATATGCGTTGACCAAAAAAGTGCATATATTCAGGATAATTCCTTAAGTATTAACATTGGAAATTAGCTTATTAATTGTTTTATATGTGGATTTTTGTGGGGAATCCACTGGTACAATTTATTTCACATGTTGTTTCATTAGTTTCTGAGATAAATAAGTTTTTATGGTTTTTATAAGGTATTGTACCTTATAATTCCTTAAATATTGGCTTTACAGATATGCCATAAAAATGGTATATGTGTATTTTTCCATGGGGAATCCAATGGTATAATTTATTTCACATGTTCATTCATTGGTTTTTAAGTTAAACCAATTTTAGTACCAATTTATGGTATTTTTTGTATATTTGAGTAATTATTTTTAGTGTATAATTATTCTAATTAATTTTAATATAATTATATTAAAGGTATAATTATTCTGAGTATTTTTTGTGACCTTATTGGGTATGTGGTCATATCTCAAAGGCTCACATTCCCTACCACCAAAAAAGATTGTACCACAATCTGATATATGTGATTAGGGTATCATCCACTGTCCTACCTCTTCAATAGACTTTTGTTAGTCTTGAAGCTCAATAATGCTTAACTTTTTATTTTTCAGGTTTTCTTTCATGTCTGAACCTTCTTAGTAATTTATCAGCATTTGTTATATCTTTCTCAAGTAGCCATTCATCTTCTTGAGTTGAATTTCTATACCTTACAAGGTATTCCCTTTCTTTTTTGTTTCTTGTCCTTCTTTCTTTAAGGACTTTTACTATTCTCTTTTCCTCTCCTTCCTCCAAGGGGGGAATTTCAAGTGGGGGTTTATTTCTTAGTGGAAATAATTCCTTGTCACTTGAACTGTAAGGTTTTATCAGACTTACAGGGAAAGTTGGGTGTTTGTTCATTAGTTCACCTGTGAGTTCTAATTGCACAGCATTGGGTCCATGAAGTGCTTTTATCATAAATGGTCCTGCAAAGGAATCTTCAATTTCTTTGGGCCTTTTATGTTATTGAAATTAAGGGTTGATACTAAAACCAAGTCCCCTATTTTGAAATCAGGTGGTTTATGACTTTTATCCCATCTTTCTTTTGCACATTTAAAAGAATCTTGCATGCATCTGTTTGCATGGTGTCTTGCTTTGTCAAGCATTATCTTGAAGCTGCTTGCTGTTGGATGTATATCCACTAAGTCCTTTTTGAGGGTATCATAAGGAAGTCTTGGATTCCAACCTTTCTCTAGCATTGCTGGTGTTTTGCCAGTAGAAGAATGGATTGATGTCTTATATGCCAGTTCAAGTGCTGGTATTAGTGTACACCAATCATGGGTAAAACCATCAGAATCTTTGAATTCTAGCCCATAAGCACACAATCTTCTGATCATATCCTCTAGGGTCTGTATCATTCTTTCTGCTAGACCATCAGTTTGAGGATGATAAGCTGTTGAGAATGATAATTTTGTCCCAAACAAGTTATGGAGATTTGTCCATAATGCTGAAGTGAACTTTGGGTCTCTATCACTTATAATATTTTGGAATAAGCCTGTGTGGCTAATGACTTTATTCCATATCATTATGGCTGTATCCATAGCTGTGTCATCTTTATGACATGGTAAGAACATGGGAGTTTTACTGTACCTGTCAACTAATACTAGGCATGCATTATAACTCCTGTCTCCTCCTGGAGGTAAAGCTGTTACCCAATCCATATGAACTATTTCCCATGGGGATTTTGGTTCTTGGATTTGGATCATCATTCCAAATTTCTTTCCTGTGGCTTTGTTGGCTTTTTGGCATCTGTCACAGGTTTGGCAGTACTCTGCAACATCTTTTTTCCAATTTGGCCACCAAGAGCAGGTTTTCACCCTCTCTAGTGTCCTATCTTCTGAGAGATGTCCAGATGCAACACTATCATGACACTCATGTAAAATAGTGTTTATTAGTGTTCTGTCTGTTAAGGCCATAACACATGTGTGTTTTGTTCTATGGTAAAGGATTCCATCGAGGAGGTGGAATCTTCCTTCATCATATGCTTTTTTCCATATTTCATCTAGTTTTGATGAAAGGGATGGATCTTTGCAGTCTTTCATTAGAAGTTGGCTTAAGATATGGCAATTTTTGTCTGTCTTATAGCTTTCTTTAACTTGGTTAAAGAATTCTGTGCCAATTTCTGTAACACATATTCCTTCTATATGGTGCTCTTCTTGTGGTACCCATGCTGGATTGTCAGGGGTATTTGCTAGAGCCTATCTGCTAAGACCATCTGCATTTTTATGAATATTTCCAGATTTATGAACAATAGTCATATTTCCCCTATATTCTTGGATAGCAATTTGCCATCTCAGCATATGTCTATTTGGAGTCTTCATATTTAATAGTGACTTCACAGCATTACAGTCTGTGATTACATCAAATACTGTGCCATCCAAATAATAATGCAGCTTTTCTAAAGCCCACACTAGGCATAAGCATTCCATTTGGCTTGCTCCATACCTTGCTTCTGTTGGGTTATCTTCAAACACTAAAAAAGACAAATAAATATAAGTCTTTTTATAAGAAGTGTTATTTTTGGCAAGATATGGCAATTTTCCACGTAGAAATTGCTTTTATATCTTAAAAAAATGAAATAAATAAAGAAATGAATAAAAATAACTTTTTTATTGGTTTTTAATATTTTTTAATATTTTTTATGTATATTTTTATTTTTAAAGAATAAAATAAAAAATGAATATGATTCTTATAAAATTAAATTATAATAAAAATTATTTTTTAATTTATAAATTATCTTTTTTTAATCACTAGAGTCACTCAAAGAAAGTTCTTGCAAGTCTAAGGATGTGAAAAACCACGTGTAAGACAGTACAATTGCTTTCCAAATGCCTCAATAGCTTTTAAAATCAATAAAATATAAAATTATTATATAATTTTATGATTATAAATATAATTTATTATTGGATAAACCCAAATAGAATCTTTTTAAAGGTCTTTTAAGTAAATATCACGGCCAGGCCCCCAAATGTAAGGTTTGACTATGGAACAATAAGTAAAAATTACTAATTTATTACTTATTGTACTCTGAATGTCCTTATAATTGAAATAAATAAGATTAAAATAATAATAATAATAAAGAAATATTATTATTATGGCGTAAAAATATTATATTATTAAATAAATATAATAATATAATTAATATTATATAAGATTATAATATTGAAAATAATATATTAATATAAAATAATTAATATATTATAAAGCTCTTTATTATTGTTACAAACAAATAATAAAGGCGTAAAAAATTGTTTTTTATGAATAAAAAACAATTAATAACAATAATATTACCAATATTAAAGTTATATATTAATATAAATACTATTTATATTAAATAAGAATTATTAAGAGTAATAATAAGATGAAATAACCTACTTTTAACACTTAAGATAATAATTTTGAGATATTTTACGCCAAAAGAATATAATACAACTTTTTCAAATTGTATTTACAATAAAAAATAAAGAATTTTTACTAAAATTCTTGATTTTACGTGGAAATGAGTTTATAGAGAGATTTATAACAAAAACAATTAAAAAATTGATTTAATCACACAAAAGTGGTGATTAATAATAAGATGATCTTTTGTCTTTAATAATATAAGAGTTTTATATATAAAGAATAAAGAATTTACCTTTTATTTAACTGATTTTAATGTTTTTGATGCGTCTGAGGGGAAAACAGAGTAAAAAGAACTCTATTTATAGTAAATTCCTCCCTCCTAAAGTCCAACAGGCTTCTAGTAGACGTGTACTGATCATATCCACTGGAATTGATCAATATTTTAAGGTTTGAGGGTGATTACATCATGATCAAACCATATTACATCATTATTACACCATTATTTAGAGTTATCACTATAACTCTAAGTGTGATGACATCAGAGGCTTGGCAGAACCCCAAATTTCGTGGATTTTATTAGTTTTAATCATAAACTAATAGTATTCACCAATTTTATCACTATTAAGACTGTTAAACTTAATTTAAGGTTACAGTATGTGATCATAACAGCTCAATTTAAGCTCAAACTTTGATCCTCAATAACTTTTAAGGTTTTCACGCTACAGCAATTCAGAGAGTGAATTCTGATAGCCTGACATAACCTTATTATGCTGCCAAGAGCGTTTCATTACATCATCAAAACTCTAATTTTGATGATTTTTCTTGTAACTCATCTTTTCTGTCAAAACTCAATATTTTAAACTTCAAACCTTGATTTCAGGGGGTTATACCCTGAATTTAATAATAAAAATTACATCATTCTTCACGAATAAACTAGGAGAATCTAACTGTGTACTTTTTTCTAAGTTTGGAACACTTTCACAACAAAGTGGTCAACAGCTCTGTTGATTTTTATCAATAATTCATCATAGGTTTTAACCTTGTTTATAATTTGTAAAATAAAGTTCATATCTGTGTTCTTACAGTAATTACGTGGTAACTTCATTTTTGGTTCATCATTCTATCATGTATAGTTTAGAAGATATTAGATATGATCCTTGAATATATGCGTTGACCAAAAAAGTGCATATATTCAGGATAATTCCTTAAGTATTAACATTGGAAATTAGCTTATTAATTGTTTTATATGTGGATTTTTGTGGGGAATCCACTGGTACAATTTATTTCACATGTTGTTTCATTAGTTTCTGAGATAAATAAGTTTTTATGGTTTTTATAAGGTATTGTACCTTATAATTCCTTAAATATTGGCTTTACAGATATGCCATAAAAATGGTATATGTGTATTTTTCCATGGGGAATCCAATGGTATAATTTATTTCACATGTTCATTCATTGGTTTTTAAGTTAAACCAATTTTAGTACCAATTTATGGTATTTTTTGTATATTTGAGTAATTATTTTTAGTGTATAATTATTCTAATTAATTTTAATATAATTATATTAAAGGTATAATTATTCTGAGTATTTTTTGTGACCTTATTGGGTATGTGGTCATATCTCAAAGGCTCACATATTTGCAATTCTATGTAGAAATGAGGTAAAAATGTCAAAAACTCATTAAAAAGAAAATTCTTAATGGATCTTTCTGAAGCTTTCAGGACCAATTAAGAGCTGTATAATTCATTTAAAAACCAAAAAGAATTTTATGTTTTTATGTAAAATTAAAAGTTTTACTTACAGTCCATTTTTGAAGATTCCACGTGAAACACAGAGTCTTTAAAAATTTACAGAAAATACATTCTGTGATGAAATTTCAAATAAAATTGATAAATTTGAGAAATACATTTTTCTTTTAGAATAAAGGAAGATTTACAGTTGTTACTCCTTTTATTCTTAACCATATTGGGGTTGGTAGTCATGTAAAAGCTTCAATTAAGTAATTATGATAATGTTATGTGACAACAGATGATGCAATCAATAATCAAAAACCGTTTATTTTTTTCTCACTCAATGGTTTTTCAGTTTGCTCCATGGCACGCCTCTGTGAGCTGTTGTTGACTTAAAACAGCCCTCCTCTTGCTGCTTTTTCAAAATAATCACATTATTCAATTATACCTTTAGTACCAACAAGTAAGTATTAGTTAAAACACTTTCTTTTGTGTTTTATTCTTTCAAAAATCAATAATTAAGAAGTTAAATAATATAAATAAAGTATATATGGTTTTATTATTGTTATAAATCAAGTTTGATCTATTAAATCCACAATTCTACATCAAATCTCTCTACTATTATCTTCCAAAAGGTTCATTGGATTAATAGTGCATGATTTATAATAATTATTAAAGTTTATTTCTCTAGTAATAGTTTTCTTCAAGAGCTATCTTCATAATTATTCTTGCAAAAGATAATTATATATTAAAATGATTTCATTATTTTAATAAAAGAAGCTTTTATTAATAAATTCTTCTTGTAATTTATTCTTGTAGACAATTACTGCTTACTGTTATAATCACTACTAGTGTATAACACATAAGATAAAAAATTCTTTAATCATTTGATTGTGGTTATAATAATTTTTATTATTATATTTCATAAGAGCAGTCATAGTACTGTTGATTAAGAGTAATATTATCAACAGTTTCATAGACACATCTTACAGTTCACATTACTTAAGATACTCCTGCTGGAAAGTTATCAACAAAAGTCCAATCAGTACAGCAAGATGTCAAGAGAGAAGTTGAAGCTGCCATAAACAGGTTGAAGAGGTATTCAGATAAAAGTAGAGCAAGTCCACCTGATTTCAATCCTGGTGACATGGTATGGCTTTCTTCAAATAAAATCAAATCAACTAGACCTGCCAAAAACTGTCTGAAAGATGTTTTTGTCCTTTTCCAATCTTGGAGAAAGTCAGCACTCATTCTTACCATCTGAATGGAATTCCATCCACCCAGTCTTCCATATTTCACTCTTGGAGCCAGTCAAGACATCAACAATCACAAACAGGAATCAAGAGCCTCCTCTTCCAATTATCATTGAAGAAGAAGAGGAATGAGAAGTCTCTTAAATACTGGACTCAAAGCTCAAGAGAAGAAAATTATGGTATTTTCTGGAATGGAAAGGTTTCAGTCAAGACAGAGAAAGATCCACTTGGGAACCAACTAAAAACCTCAAGAATTGTCCTGAACTGGTTAAGTATTTTCATTGTTTATATCCTGACAAGCCAGGACCCAATTCTTCAAGAGATTGATCATTTATGGTGCTTTGTGGGGAGAGGAAGTACCAAAAATAAGTCCCACTCCTGGTATACACCTTTAGAGGTATTATACTCTGTTTGTTGTAAGAATCACCTTGGCCACTCTGTTAAACTCTGCAATTTTTGGACACAGATCTTTGGCCTGGCTTACAACATCAATTTCAAATTATGGTCATTTTCACTTGGGAAAATGAACCATTAATTTTCTTATTTTATTTCCAAGTGTTTCTGATTCCAATTCATTCTTTCAGAAGATTTATTTTCTTTTTATTTCACCGGCAGGAGTGGTAATTACCAAGGGTAAGTTCCTCTCCTGGTGTGCACTTCCCTGAGGGGTCTACAATCTTTCAAAACATCACCTTGGACACTCTGTGAGCACCTGGCATCAAATCTTCTTTTCCAGGTCCTTTCCCAATTAAAATCAATTGTAAACATCAGTTATCAAGATTGGGACCTCCACAAAACTTATTTCTCTTTATCTCTTTTTCTTTTCTTATTTTCATTTTCCTTCTTTTATTTTTATTTTATTTTCATTTGGTTTTCACTTTAAAAATTTTCTTTTATCATGTCAAATTTCACGTCAAAAATCATCATCAATTTTCAAAATCACATCAATCATGAAGCCAATGTCAAAAGAAGGTCAAGAAAGTCCTGCATCATATGTCAAATTCTTAATATCTGTTTTCAATTTTTATCTTAATAATTCCTCTTGAATCCCTCTCTCAAAATCTTTCCAATAGCCTCAACAGGCTTCACCTTGTATTGGTGCTCAGGAGCTCACCATTTCAAGGTGGGGAGTGCTGTCACAACCATTGCAATTCACCCTCTTGGACCTCAGCATGGCATATCCATGCCATATCCATAATCATTGGCCAAATTGGCCATTTCATCTTCTTTGGCCTTTTATGGTCATTTCATCATCTGGGGCCAACCTGGCCCCTCAATCATCATCAGGCATTTCCTGGCAAGGTTTTGCTTTTGGGAAGTCTTTTGTATTTTCCAGTCAAGAGGGAAAATAAAGCTTAAAAGCCTGTATTTGGATTCTTAAGCGTAAAATACAGATTTGCGCATTTTTCTGTATTTGCCATTTTACACCATTTTCTGATTTAATATGGAAAATGTGCCCAAATAGCCATATTAGGCCATTTAGAGCTTAATTTCCAGATTTGCGCATTTTGCACTTTGTGCAATTACAGTTTTCAAGCTGTATTAGCTGTATTTGGCCAAAACACCCAAAGACACTCTTTCACCTTTGAAGCCACTCAAAACACAATTTTCACTTATATCCTCCTGGCATCAATCCAAAAGACCTTTGGCCATTTACACCCTCTAATAACCAAAAGTTCCATAAATGGTGTTACACATCATGATGCATCTTTTTTCACCAAAATTCCAATGGCGCCAATATAAAATGGTTATTTCAACTTTTCATCAGGTCAACAAGGCACATCATCCAGAGGATTCATCAAGGCTCAAACAAAGGGGTGAAAATCTCAAATACCAATGAGGCCATCAAGCAATCATTGGATATTCTAATTCACAGTATTCCTTAAAGGGAGTACTGGAAGTTCATTGTCACAGGGGCTCTTCGAAGTGAAGAGGGCCTGGCACTCAGTAAACTGGAGCTCACTTATGGAGGGCTCCAAGATAAGATAAAAAGAGATACACTTAAGAGTGTTAAAGATAAATTGCTAAAGAATAAATATAAGAAAAGCAGCAACAAAAGATAAGAGTAAAAGAATAGAAGAGCCAACCACAAACAAGTCCGAGTCCACTGTTTCAACCTGTCAGAATGGAAAGAGAAGGGTTAATAAGGATATGGACACCCAGCTCATACTGTACAGGCGAAGAAAGAAAAGGCAAAGACTAACTTAAAATTAAATAATTATGATACCCAAAATAAGGATAAGAATAATTATGAAATGATAAATAAACTAAATTAATTAACTGGGGAAAAGTCCCCAGGGGGGAGAAAGAGGGGCTGGTATATGTGAGAATCACCAGCCCTGATCCAGAGGAAGAATTTTCATGAGAATATTTGATGATTGAATTGAGTCTTCCCAATACAGGTCCTGTACGGCTGTACAGAACCTGTACAAGAGGTGTGGTGTATTTGAGTGATCATACAGTTCCATACTGGTGTATTGAAACTGTATTGGGTGAATCCAACCTGTACAGGTATTGACAGGCTGTATTGATGTACCAAGCTGTATGCATGTTTCAGAATGAAGATTGCTGAAACTGACTGCTGATGCAGATACTGGATTTGCTGATTTGAGGTGTTTGAGTGGGTGTATGAATGAATACCCTTACCCCTGATGGATGGTTGTTACAGTATCCCCCTCTTGAAACTGGTGGGCTCCTGAACACCATAATACCCTGCCACTGTTGAGTGGCATCTCAATATCCCCACATTTCTTCAAAAAATTTTCTTTTTTAATTTTCTTTTCCTCTTGACCATTATCCTGAAAATCCTTCATTATTTCTTCCCTGCCAAATTCATTTGATTCCCCCCTTTTTTTCCAAGCTTGAGTGAGTATTCCTTCCAAATATGCCATTCTTTTCTTTTGATTCAATCAGCCATGCCTTGGGATGTGGCCTTGGTATATATCCCAGAATAAAGGCCATTGAGCACTTGTGCTCAAAAAATGGTGCCCAATGAGTATCTGACTTGTAATCATTGGCCCAGACTGAATCCAATTAATGAATGAAACTTTCCTCCAAGGGGTCTTGTCCCCATTGTCCAAGGAAATGGCCTCAGACAGCCCTCCAAATGTTTTTTGGGCTGTGGCCTCCATCCTGAGTGATCTTGATGCATTATGATTTTTATGGCCTTTTTGGCCTTTTTGGGTGTTTTAGTTATTAGGGCATTTTTTGATTTTTTGGCCATAATAGGCCTTTTCGAGTCTTTGGGATCCTACGGTCCGCGGTCCGTGGGCCGTGGACCGTACGCCGCGGTCTGCGGTCCGTGGGCCGTACGCCGCAGTCCGCGGTCCGTGGGGGCTATTGGAGGCCCACAGGACCAAAATGGAGCCCCTGGGCCCAAATTTGCTGGGGACCCAGGGTGACCAAGGGGTCCAGATATGGCCCTTACCCAATTTTCACCCTACATGGCCTGGACTCATTGATGGGGTCCAGGACCATCAAGATCCTGGCCTCCCCAAAGTTGCAGGGGAGGCCCTGGGTGATGAGTTCAGCCCCAAAGGGGTATGAACCTTCACCTTAGATGCTTTTAGGGGGGGCATAATTGAGTTATGGCCCCATTTCCTTGAGTCAAGTTCCTTTTTTCTTGATATGGAGTGGATTGATTCTGACGTCTTGAATCTTCTGCTTGCATATTCTTCAGTTATGAGTTCCAAACTGACTGAGCTCACTGAATCTTCCCCTTCTGCACCGCCACCGTCTATTCTTCATGGTTCTGGCGTCTTCAGTCGATTGTCTTCTCCTTCCATGGCGTCTTCTGGCCATTTTGACCCCTCCCAAACATATGATGGGTTCAGAGCAGTTGAGGTTCTTGATCCTGCCTGTACTGAGTGTTTGGCCAGGGGTAAGGATTGCTTTCAACATTACAATCCTTGATCGTCAAAATGCCATTTCTGCTTTATTGGGAAGAAGCCATGCCGCCGTACCGGATCAACTTTGTCCCAGGTCAGGAGACACTTGTGGAGTAGGAAGGATGGGCCTTATGGGCAGGAATTCCCCATTCTTGAGGAGCCTACCCCTGATGCCACTTCTGGATTTTCTCAATGTGAGTGATTTGCATATTTTGATTGAATTGGTGCTGATATCTTGATGTAGTGACTGGTTCCAGGCAGAGGGATGTGGCCAGATGGACTAATGTTGGAGGGTCCATTCCAATTGTTGGTAGGCCCATCCACTACAGCTCAGAAATTCCAATTTCAAGGACCAATGCTGATGGAGTGGTGAAAGGAGTGAAGAAGCTAAGAAGAATTATTGATTCCCCATCAGATCCAGATGCTGAAGGAAGTGATGAGTTGGATGGTGAAGAAGTTCAAGTTATTCCTCATTCAAATGGCCATCCATCCAGCAATTCCTCTTCTCAACCTCTTGCCAACACCAGATTCCAAAGCCAAATTATTTCCAGAACTCCAAGAAACTTCCAACCAATGCTTGCCTCCATTCCTACAACCCTTCCTCCTCCTTCACCAACTACTTCCCATACCACCAGGCCTGCCTTGAATCCAGCAGTAAGACCATCACCAGTTCAACAGTCTAGAAACTCACCCATAACCACCTCCCGTCAACTCCAACCTGTGGCCAGCTCCAGCAGAAGAAGAGATGGATTATCCCCTTTGCCGTTTCCTGCCGCCCAAGTCTTCCAAAGAAGAGAACGTTGGCCTATCCGGGTTACCAGAGAAGATCCCAACGCGGCTAGTGAAAATCAAGATGCTGTGGCCAGATTGTTCAGGAGGGTTGATAGAAATAGCAGAGAGGTGATTATGTATGCCAATGACAGGACTATTCCAGGTACTGCTTCTGAAGAGATGGCTGCAAAATTTGCCTGGTATGAGGATGAGTTGATAAATGACTTCCAGAGAACTTTTGATGACTTGGGTAGAGATAACTAGTTTCCTTTTCCTTGTTTGTGTTTGGTTTGGCTTCTATCCCCACTCTTATAAATACTAAAAAATAAAAAATAAAAAATAAAAAGATAATGGAACCTCCCAATACATGACTTGGGGAGGGGATGCTGCTGCTTTAAAGAAATAAAAGAAAGAAAATTATACAAGTAAAGAAAGAAAGAAAAATAATAAGAGAAAATGAGAGTAAAGAAAGAAATAAAGAAAAAATCCTGATGGTTGATCCTTCTTGTGGTGAGTTGCTTGATTCTGGCCAAAAAAATGTCTGAAAAATGGAAACCAAGCATTTGATGCTCACAGAGTGGCCAAGGTGATGTTTTACAAGAAGTACAACCCTCAGGGATGCATACCAGGAGATGGAACTTACTTTCATAACTTCCACTCCCCACCAAGCACCATAAGACTGAAATAAATTGCCATAAATGCCTTCTGAAATGAATTGCCATAAATGACTACTGAAATGAATTGCCGTAAATGACTTGAAGTAATGAATGTCTTGAATTATGATGATTGGCATAAAATGAAATGATAATAAAGAAAGAAAATGAAAACATAAAGAAAGAAAGAAACATTTGGCCATATCTTGATAAGGTCCAAATGGAGGGTATTGATGTTGTATGCTTCCTGAACCTGCACAAAGAATTGACAAGTGCTCACAAAGTGGCCAAGGTGATGCTTACAACAACATATGGGTAGAATACCCCCTTAAAGGTGCATGCCAGGAGAGGAACTTACTTTCATAACTTCTTCTTTCCACCAAGCACCATAAAATCAAACTCTTGAGGTATTTGGACCAGGCTTGTCTGGATACAATGAGTGGAAATCCTTGACAAGGTCTGGTGAGTTGGTAAGGTTGGAAGATGGTTCCCAAGTAGTTCTTTCTGGGTCTTCACTGAATCCTTTCCACTCTACAAGATACCATAATTTACCTCTTTTGAGTTTTGAGTCCAGAACCTGAGCCACTTCCCATTCTTCTTGCTCTTCCACTAAAACTGGTGGTGGCGGCAATTGATGACGATTTGGGATAGTTGAATGCTTGACTGGTTCTAATAAGGACACATGGAATACAGGGTGAACTGTCTTCCATTGCTGAGGCAACTTGAGGTGATATGCATGGCTGCCAATCTTCTTAAGAGCTTCAAAGGGTCCCAACCATCTTTCTGATAATTTCTTGGTGGGTCTTGTTTTCTTGATGTTCTTGGAAGCTAGCCATACTTTGTACCCAGGTTGGAAGTCAGGTGGAATTGCCCTATTTCTATCTGCATACTTCTTGAATCTCCTTATTGCTGACTCTAATTCTTCTTTGACAACTTGCTGTACTGATTGGAGTTTTGTTGATAACTTTCCAGCAGGTGAGTCTTGAGAAATATGGATTGAGTCAAAGCTGGGATTTCTTCCATAAATGGTGAAAAAAGGTGATTGCTTGGTTGATGAATGTTCTGCATTATTATAGGCAAATTCAGCCAGAGGGAGCCAGGTGTACCAGTCATCTTGATGATAGCTGACATACATCCAAAGGTACTGTTCTAGTATCTGATTTACCCTCTCTGTCTGTCCATCTGTTTCAGGGTGAAAGGCAGTTGAAAGATCTCTTGATATCTTGAGCTGCTGACACAATTGAGTCCAGAATGATGAAACAAATAAGGATCCTCTATCACTGACAATACTGACTGGGAGTCCATGCTTGGAAAATACATGACTAATGAATATTTGAGCTAAATCCAGAGCAGTGATTGTGCCATAAGTTGGAATGAAGATTGCCATTTTTGAGAATCTGTCCACAACTACTAAAATTGAATCAAAGTTGTTGGACAGTGGCAATTGAGTGATAAAGTCCATTGATAATGAATTCCAAGGACCAGACGGAATTGAAAGAGGCTTGAGTAATCCAAACTTCTTGTGATGAATGTTCTTGTTTCTTGAACATTGCTGACATGAGGACACATAGTCCTTGATGAATTGATTCATGCCAGCCCAATAAAAATCCCTCTTGCTGAGCTTGAGGGTCTTCTCCTGGCCAGGATGGCCAGCCAATGGTGAGTCATGACGCTTTTGAAGAATATTGAGTTGAAGTTCTTCATTGCTTGGGATTACCACTCTATCTTTGAATAATAATAACTTGGCTTGAGGTTCAAGAGAATAATCTGGAACTGATTCACCTCTTGCTAGTTGCTTGAGTATTTCTTTGTAGTCTTTTTCTTGCCATACTTCTTTTTGAATCTTGTCAACTAAATCTGAGAAAATTTCCACTTTGATTGAGAAGAATCTTGACTCTTGAATTCCATCTTGCTTAAGTACTTGATGAAAATTCTGAGGATTCTTGCTGATGAAGTCCACCCCCCTCTCTGGGTACACGTCATCCCGATGTGACAAGGCATCTGGTAAAGTGGCCAGCCTGCCTGGGCGGTAAGTGATAGTGAAATGAAATTCTGAGAGAAATTCAGCCCAACGGGCCTGACAACGAGTAAGAACTTTGGAAGACATGAAATACTGCAAGGAAGAGTGGTCTTTCAAGACCTCAAAAGGATTGGAAAGAGAAAGAAGAAATGCTCTCCAGTGCTTGAGAGCCCAAACTATGCCAAGGAGTTCCTTGTCATGAATTTCATAGTTGAGTTCAGCTGGTAAGAGCTTGCGACTATCAAATGCAATGGGGTGCTTTCCTGAGTCATTCACCTGGCTCAGTACGGCGCCCAAAGCATAATCAGAAGCATCAGTCTCTACTATAGTAGGTAGAGAAGGATTAAAGTGAGATAAGATAGGAGCAAAGGTGAAAGCTTCTTTGAGTGCTTGAAACTGACTAAGAGCTTCCTCATTGAAGATGAAAGGAGAATCTTTTTTAAGGAGGGAAGTGAGAGAAGTGATTTTTTTAGAATAATTTTTAATGAAACGTCGATAAAAATTGGCAAAGCCAAGGAAAGATTGAAGAGCCTTGATGTTTTTGGGCTGAGGCCAAGTGAGGATTTGCTGAACTTTTGAAGAATCCATCTTGAGGCCATCACTTGAAACAACATAGCCCAAGTATTCCACACTTGAGGCATGGAATACACACTTGGAGGCTTTGGCAAACAGATTATTGTCCCTCAGTCTTTGGACGACAGAGGCCACATGTTTGACATGTTCCTCCTCAGAACTGGAAAAGACCATAATATCATCTAGATAAACCACAACAAACACATCCAAAAATCTGCAAAGATATTAATTACTAGATTTTGGAAAGAAGCAGGAGCATTGGTCAAACCAAATGGCATGACCAAATACTCATAACTGCCATATTTGGTTCTAAAGGCAGTTAAGTGCTCATCCCCCTCTTTGATTCTCAGAAGGTGATATGCACCACGCAAATCTATCTTGGAGAAGATAGTGGAACTGTTGAATACGGTAAGAAGCTGGTTCATAGGAGGAACAGGGTATCTGTTCTTCCTAGTGACAGCATTGAGTTTGCGGTAGTCAACACACAAACGAAGACCTCCATCCTTTTTCTTGACAAAAAGGACAGGTGCTCCTGCTGAAGAGGAGCTTGGTCTAATGAAACCTTTCTCTACATTCTCTGAAATGTAGGCCCGCAGTGTTTCTGACTCTTGATTTGATAATGAGTAGATAACACCAATTGGAGGTAGAAGACCCTCCAATTCGATATGGTGATCACAGGCGCGGTGTGGAGGAAGTTTCTCTGCTTTACCTTGGACAATACATCCAAATATTGGTGATAAGCAGGAGGAACAACCTTCAACACAGTTTCAATTTCTTCTGGCTCTTCCTCCTCATCCCACTGTGTCACAACCACGTATTTTGACCCTCCTCCTTGATGGCGGCGGCAATCCAACCTGGGGCCAATTGGCCATGTCATATCATTTATGGCCAATAGACCCCTTTTGGGTGTTCCATGGCTCTTACGCCATAACCCATTCCATTGGCCACTTATGGCCTCAGGCCATATCCTGCGTCATTGGCCCTCTTGGCCAATTTCCACCTCACCAACCCCCAGGCCTCCATCACTGTTTTTGGGCCTGGGGGGTCCTTTTGTCTTCTAGGGGCTTCCAGGCCCCATGGCCACCTTCATTGGTTTCCTGGCCACCCCTTTCATTATGGGGGTTTTGGCCTAAATGGCCTTTTTGGGCCATTTAGGCCCCCCACGGCTTCTACAGTCCGCGGTCCGTAGGCGGATTAGGCCTCTTTTGGCCTAATCCAATGAGGCCAAAAGGGGCCAAAGGGGGCAGCCACCTAGCCCCCAAGGCCAGGTGGGTCCCAAAACACAATTGGACCCACCTGAGCCATTTTTGGCCACCAATCCCTTGGACCCAAATTGGACCAAAAACACCTTGGATCCATTTTTGGCCATAAATCCCGTAGGACCCATTTTTGGCCCTGGACCACCATGGACCAACTTCACCGTCATGGCCTCTGGCAACCACCAGAGGCCACCAAATCATCTCAACAAGCATTTCCCTCAACTTAAGGGAGGATTGCTTCATTCCTCCATGCACCCCGTACTCAAGGTTGCAGGAGTGGTGCATATATGGTGTTATATACCATTATGCACCATTTTTGCTCAGCAATTCAATGGTGACGCTTTCAGGACCCTAATCAACCTTCTTAACTCAAGGTACCAAGATACAACGCCCATTTCGAAGGAGAACCTTTGGACTCATCAGTTTGGTAATCCATGGCGGCAATCAGAAGACCATTCAAGGACTCCAATCACCTGGCTCAGCAGGAGTTGGGTTGGCAATTTCATTCAGGGTTATTCTAAGGGCAATTCTCAAAAGGTATTACATCTTTTCAATCAGTTGTCAAGGCATCAAGTATTTCAATACTTCTTGGACAACTCAATTGGTTCATACAGGCGGTAATCAATCAACCTGTACGTACTTGGCCCAATTGGGCCAATTCATATTCCACTGTGGGAATTCAATCACACAGTTTCAAATTCAAGATGGCCAGAACTGTATTGGCCCGATTCGGACAATACAGCCGGTGATCCAACTCCAGGATCAATCTTTCAGCTTTTCACATATACTGGCCACCTTTCAGCACCTGGGGACTTTTTCCCCAGTTAATTAATATAGTGGATTTATTTTTATCCTTATTTTCTTTTACCTTATTAAAGTTAATACTGATAATCTTAAGTCAGTCATTCAGCACCCTTTTCTTTTATTTCCTTGCCTGTCCAGTGGATATTGGTGGTCATATCCTTATACTAATTCCATTTCCTTTTCTGGCAGGTTGAAACAGTGAATTGAGGATTCACTTGGTTGGCTTCTTGGCTTTTGGCTTCTTATTATCTTTGGTCATTGGCTTCACCTTTTTCTTATCTCATCTTTTGGCATACTTGTTTTCTCCCTTATTCTTCCTTAAAGAAATTCATTCTTATTATTCTTTTATCTTTGGAGCCCTCCAAGTGAGTTCTTGATTCCTGAGTGCCAGGCCCTCTTCTTCCAAGAGCCCCTGTGACAAACTGCTCCTCCAGGGATGCATGAAAAGATAAGGGAGGAAGGTCCATATCCCCTTGAAAGAGATGAAGTGAAGATATGGCAACATCTTCTCCAACATCCTTTATCTCTTTGAAGACTTCATCTCTTGATGGAAGTAATGACTGAGAGGGAATTATGGAAGGGATATGGACAGAAGAAGGAATGGAAGGTGTCTTAAGTTCACCAGCCAGAGCAACACTGTTGACAGCAGTGGCTAAGTCATTACTAGTAGAAGGAATAATACCACTAGAATCCTTATGATTAGAATCATAGGTGATCAATCCATTTTTCCAATCAATAATGGGATTGAAATGGTAAAGGAAATCATAGCCCAATATCAGGTCTTCTCCCTTGGGTGAATCTATGATAAAGAAGTCCCATTCAAAGCTTGGGAAGGAAGGCAAGTCAACTACCCACTTGGTATAATGGGTGATGAACAAGGCAGGGGATTCATTAGAATCCAAAATGAAAAGAGGAATCTTTTCAGGGAGCTCTGACATAGTCAATGAGTACTTGAGAACAAAATTCTTTGCAATAAAAGAGTTTGTAGCACCAGAATCAATGAGAATACTATAAAAAATATCAGAGACAGAAGAGAAAATAAGAAACTTTAAAGATTTCTTGACACTAGTATTCAGAGTGCACAATTGTGCTCTTGAAGGAAATAAGTGAGAACCATTGAACACATCATGATCCCCACTCAGGATTTTCCCTGCTTGCTAGGGAAGCCTCTTGATGATGACCCAGGCTTGTTCTGAGGTCTCTTGAAGCATTTTTCAATTGGGTGCTTGCCACCACAATAGGTACACAACCCTGCTTGAATCCTCCTCTCCTTTTCAGAACTGATTAATTTATTGTCCTTATTGAGGAGAGCAGCATGGGGTTTGTCCTTTGAAGATTGAAATTGCTTGCCCTTCTTATTCTTCTTCTGATGAGGCCTCTTTTGAAATGAGTTTTGAGGAGGCCTAGACTGATTGGATCCACTGACTGGAGGCTTCTTTTCTTGATTGCCACCCTTTTCCTTTTGCCTCTCATGATATCTTGTGTCTAATTCTAAAGTGACATCCATAAGTTCTTGAAGAGTATCAAAAGTTCCAGGGTGAGAAGCCAACCGATCCAATAATCTTGATGCCAATCCTCTTCTGTAAACATGGATATAAGCTCTTTCCCCCCAATCTCCAATTCTTGACATTAAGCTTCTGAAATCTGCTATGTACAAGGATACATGACCACTTTCCTTCATCCTCAAATTGTCCAACTCTTGTTCAGCTTTCCTGACTTCATTGGGGTCACCAAACAGAGTGAATAATTGAGATTCAAACAATGGCCAATTATTGAGGAGGTAGGAAGGGTCTTCATTGGAAATATTTGAGAGGTAAGGTTCAATCCATTTGCCAGCTCTACCAGTAAGAAAAGAAGTTGAGTACAAAACCTTCTTCCTGTCAGAGAAGAAATTTGCTGGATCATTATGGAAAATTAGTTGACAGGATTGGACAAATCCTCTCAACTTATGAGCTTGAGTACCATCAAAAGAATCAGGTGCCTTCATGGATGGAGTCTTGAAAGCAGGGGCTTTGGAATTGTCCCTGGGGGCAACTGCTTTAGTGAGTTGTCCCATGAATTGAGTCATCTGCTCCATCATCTTGAGGAGACTTGGATCAGTTTGAGAGACAAGAGGTTGACTAGAAAGGGCTAGATTAGAACCCTGAGGCACCGCTGGAGCATTTGCCAAGGCATCTGCCACTTCAGTTTCCCCAGAATCTTCCTCTTCCACAGACTCTTCCCCCTCTTCATCTTCAACTTCCCCTAATCTTGCTCTTGCACCTTCAGACATGCCAGGGTAGCGACCCAAAAGTCCAGAAAAGGATCTTGATCTTCTAGATTTCATTCCACCTCTTCTTGAGGGTGCTTCTCCTTCCATTGGGGGTCCTCTGTCCAAGTTTGCACTCAGTTGATGAACTGATGGTGTGCGGTCAAGAGGAGCCCTTGATGTAGGAGTGAGAACAGCTGGAATTTTCTGGAAACTAGTATTCTTTGCTAGGGGACTATGCTGAACTGGCATTTTGAAATAAATGAAATAAAACTTGATGGTATTAAAGATAAACAAAACTTGGCCAAATCAATCACAATAAAATCTTGATGAATCTTGAGGAATCAATTCAAATCTTGAGGAATCAAATTCAATCAACAGTCAAATAAATTCAATCAATCAACAATCAATTCAAATAGAATATCAATAATCTTGAGGAAATCAAGAATCAATCAATATTCAATCAATAATCAATCAATCAATGTCTTCAATATGAAATCAAGTCTTGAGGAATCAATCAATCAGTTCAAAATCTTCAGAAATCAATTCAATATCTTGATGAGTCAAATCAAATCAATAATCAAAATCAATTCTTGAGGATCAATCAATATCTTGAGAGTTCAAATTCAATAAATCCAATAAATCCTGAATCAATAACCCAAATGAATCCCAATGAATAATCCAATCAATTAAACCAATCAATAATTCCTAGATGAAACCTGAATAAGAACACAGAAAAAATTTGATTGATAAAAATAAAATGAAGTGATGAGATGGTCAGCAATGATTAAGAAAGGAAAAAGAATCAATTTCCATAAGAATGAAATGAATGAGATGAAAATTGATGAGAGAGAAAAATTCATAGAAAATCATAAAAAATCATAAAATCATGAAAAGGTCATAATTGATGAATGAGAGGAAATGAATATAAATGAATGAAAAGAAAGAATCAAATAGCAGTTAATTAATTTAATGTCACAGGGGCTCTTCGAAGTGAAGAGGGCCTGGCACTCAGTAAACTGGAGCTCACTTATGGAGGGCTCCAAGATAAGATAAAAAGAGATACACTTAAGAGTGTTAAAGATAAATTGCTAAAGAATAAATATAAGAAAAGCAGCAACAAAAGATAAGAGTAAAAGAATAGAAGAGCCAACCACAAACAAGTCCAAGTCCACTGTTTCAACCTGTCAGAATGGAAAGAGAAGGGTTAATAAGGATATGGCCACCCAACTCATACTGTACAGGCAAAAAAAGAAAAGTCAAAGACTAACTTAAAATTAAATAATTATAATACCCAAAATAAGGATAAGAATAATTATGAAATGATAAATAAACTAAATTAATTAACTGGGGAAAAGTCCCCAGGGGGGAGAAAGAGGGGCTGGTATATGTGAGAATCACCAGCCCTGATCCAGAGGAAGAATTTTCATGAGAATATTTGATGATTGAATTGAGTCTGCCCAATACAGGTCCTGTACGGCTGTACAGAACCTGTACAAGAGGTGTGGTGTATTTGAGTGATCATACAGTTCCATACTGGTGTATTGAAACTGTATTGGGTGAATCCAACCTGTACAGGTATTGACAGGCTGTATTGATGTACCAAGCTGTATGCATGTTTCAGAATGAAGATTGCTGAAACTGACTGCTGATGCAGATACTGGATTTGCTGATTTGAGGTGTTTGAGTGGGTGTATGAATGAATACCCTTACCCCTGATGGATGGTTGTTACATTCATTCTCAAGGGATATTCAAGAGGCAGTCCCAAATCAATTTTCCAAGCATCAGTGCTCCATCAATTCACCTTGGCAACCACATTCATTCAATACAGTCCGTATTCATCAAGACCTGTAGTTTCAATCATAAACCATGGGAATTTCATTCAACCCAGTTCATTTCCAAATTTGGCAAGGTATACACTTCATCAAGCAGTCAATACAGCTTCAAGGACCCAATACAGACCAGCTGTCAGCCTGAAGGAGTCAAGCTCTCAACTTTTCACATATAATAGCCTCCTTTGACCTTGGGGGGGTTTTCCCCCAGTTAATTAATATATTTTGATTTTATTTTATCTTTATTTATCTTAGTATTTTCGTTAAGTGAATACTGATATTATCAAGTCAGTCATTTAGTATCTCTTTCTTTTCTTTCTTTTACTGTCAATGGATATTTGGTGTTAATATCCTTACCAATTCCATTTTTCATTATGGAAGGTTGAAATAGTGATTAAGGACTTACTTGGTTGCCTCTTTGACCATTTGGCTTCCCATTTCTCTCATTGCATCTTATCTTTGTACTCACATATTTCTTAGGGAAATTCTTTTCTTTATATTTTATCTTCTTTAGTCTTTGGAGTCTTCTGAGTGAATTTCCTGATTGCTGAGTTCAAGTCCACTGTTTTTTTCCACTAGAGCCCCTTTTGAAAGGATCCTCAAATAGTTAAAAAAATTCCCAAAGCAGAAAATTTGGCAATTTGGAATTTTCTTTGATTTTTTTTTCCTTATTTGGTACTTTGCCAAAGAAACCAAATGTTTTCAATATTTTTTCCATAAAGACCTTTGCCAAATGGCCATTTATTTAAAAGAATAAATTTAAAAACTCTCAGTGTAAGCCTGTGACTCAAACCCAGAGCCAAGCATGAAAGCCAAAATACCATGAACTAATAGTAAATCAAAAGACCACCAAAACTGTAAATGAGTTAAGATAGCTCATAAATGGTATCAAAATAAAGAGCCAAGCCACCCCTTTCCAAATATATAGCTTTCATAGCCATAGGACAAAGAATAACAAAGTTATTCCTGCTCAAAGAAAGAAGTAAGAATAAAACATAAATGTAACCTCTCATCTAAAATTCAGAGAAAGAGGCAGAACCCCATAAAATGGCTGTTCAAATTAAATTAAGAAATCTGGGCTCTCCAAAGGTACTAGACAAATCAAGCTAGAATCAAAACTAAAGAAGTTATGGCCAGATTTAAGCCAAATAAGGGTGAACAAAATATTCAACTCTCATCTAGCTTCTACCAATTTAGTGTAAGATACCAAAAGTGGAGTAATTTTGGAAATAGAGCAATGAGCGCTATCTGATGGTGCCATCCTTTTCCTTATAAATAATATAGAAAAAAATTTAGGGAGCAAACAAAATCCATACAGGATTCAACAAAAATCCATATCTGAACAAGGGAAATTAAAAGTGGCAGAACTTTTTGTTATTTGATGTTACCCATGGCAAATGAAGTACCATTGTGTAGACATAATTATGAGAAACACAATGAACCAACTTTAAGCTCATTATCTTGAAAAAAAACAAAGCTATGGCAGCTTTAAGGTTGAAATCGCCCAGCTTGGTCAATACACCTTTACTCTGGGATACCTTCCCATATCCTTGAGTATGAGGTGTCAATTCTACAGGAGAGCCTGTTTATCTTTCAATAATTCATAGTTTGGAAGGTATGAGACCTCAATACAGGTTAGGTACAGAATTTTACATGTCATACATGTCAGAAGAAGGCTAGGTGGTCCTCAAATGAATATTTCCACCCTGTATTGGTCTAAACTTTCCAGATGTGGTTTCAGAACCAAATCTGAGCCCAATACAGGTTATCCAGGGTATGTAATAGCCACATCCCTGTCCTTAAAAGTGAAAAAATCTTCACTTCCTCTACATGGGAAGGATTAATGGTCCTTCCACCCAGTTTCAGCATAAAAGGGGACCTTTCTATTCCCAAAAAAAAAATCTCATCCTTCTCTTAAATCTTTACATAGTAAAACTGTTTACCAACAGTCATACTCTTGGAAAATCATCAGGTATTACCATAATAGTAGCTATTTTGGTATTTATTATAATAAGCCAATTGATAAAGTTGCATCCAGGGCTTTCAAAAGCTCTCACCACCACTATTTCCCAATAGTAAATCTCTGAATATAATTTTTGTTTTCTACTTTTTTTTGGTTTCAAAGTCAGAGATGAAGTTTTAAACACCTTTATTATTAATTTATCATGGACTCAGCCTTAAACCCAGATTAGGGATTTTACTGATTATTTTTTTGAAGAAAGTTCAAAATCCTGAGGAAAAAATGGCAAAAGGGCTTAATTTTGGAGATTCTTTGGGTGGTCAAAAGAGGGTATACCAGTAGTGGTATTCATATGAAGTTCCCCAAAAGTTTGGCTGACTAATTCTTCTAAAATATGAACTTTATATATCTTCAAGAATTTTTTTTTTTTTTTTAATTATGAAAAATAAGCCGAGAAACTGAATGAAGGAGGATTTTATAGAAAAACAGAAACAAACAAGACTTAGTGGGGAATTTATGGAAAAACAAACAAAACAACAAGTGGGTTTTTTTTGAAAAACAATACTGTATGAAATTTAGTCTTTAAATATCTCCAAATCCAGTGGGTTTATTTTAAGGAGGTGGAAGGAACCTTTGTTATGGTTTTTTCTATTTTCTTATCAATACAGGTTTGTTTTTATGAATTTTTAATGGAAAAAAGGACCAGGGTAAAGCTCATATGTTTTTACCAATTGTCTTACAATAATCATTATACAAATTAACTGGGAAAGAATCTTTGGGCCTCCATTTTGACTATTTTAATAGGTTTTCTTGAATCTTTCATCCTAGATAGATAATTCAATTATAGTCACACCAAAAATAAAGGCATCAAAAAATATAATTCCATTAAGATTCAAACTATGAGCCCAGAAATTTGTACAAGAACTTGTGAATTATTATCAATGGTTAAAGTTATTCATCTTTAATTTTTTATTGCACTTTATTTCATTTCTAATGATACCCCCTCTCAAAAATATCATCAAATGAATATAATTAAAAACCCAAAGAAATTTTAAAAAATACAGACCTATCTGATGGTTGTAATTTACATTATAGCTCAATCATGTATTGTATTATTCAATTAAAATATTAAAACAAAATTTGAAATTATTCAAAATATTCATTAAAAAATTCAATAAAATGTATGAAAAATAAAAAACAAACCAACTACAAACTTCTCTTTCAAAATTCCTGTACAATTTAGAATTCCATAAATACTTTAGACCAAGAAGTGTTGAATTATATCAACTTAATTATTAAATTGGAAAAAGATAATTTATCCATTAATTCTCTTAAACATATTCATAAATGAGACATAATTAGAAGTGGATGATAAATAACAAAAAAATAATCAGGAGCTTATACCTTTTTGTCATATTAATTAGAAAAAGAAATCAAATAAATTAATTTATAGGATTTAATTTATTGCATAATATTTGGGTAAATAATTTTTTTCTTGAATAATTGAAGAAGTGAAATCTTCAAAAGAATTTGAATTGCATACAAAAAAATGATTTAGAGAAAATATCGGGTGTCAGCCTGTGACTCAAAACCAGAGCACAAGCATGACAGCCAAATACCATCAATCAATGGTATAGCCAAGATACCACCAAAACATGGAGCTGAGACAGATTAGCTCAAAAGGTATCAAACAAAAGGGGATACTAACCCCTTTCCAAATTTACAAGTCCCATCATCATAGGAAAAAGAATAACAAAGTTATTCCTGCTCAAAGTTGTTGCTGAGCATAAACCTTAATTTTCACCTCCCATCTGAAATACAGATCAAGAGACTTAACCTCATTAAATGGGTAGTTAAAATGAAGCTCTATGTCAGGTCTATCAAATGGTACTAGCCAAATTTAGCTAGCACCAGAATTACAGAGGTTATGACCAAAATAAGGTCAAATAAGGGTGATTAAAATATTCATCTGTCATCTAGCTTCTGCAGTTTTAGTGTAAGATACCTAAAGTGGGGTCATTTTCAGGGATATCTGATGGTGCAATCCATCTCCACACATCTCATCTAGAACCAAAGCTATGGGGCAAACAAGCTCCATACAGGTTTTAAGGAAAACAAATATATGTACAAAAAATCTTGTACATGGCATAACTTTGCCATACTTAATGATAGCCATATCAAATGAGGTACTATTGTCTCGAACACATCCAGCGCTACACAATGAACCAACGTTGAGCTTCATATTTCAAAAACTGACAAAGTTATGGGTTTTTTAAGCTCAAAATCGGAGAGTTAGACCAATACAGTCTTACTGTGGGATATTCTCCCATAGATATGATTATGACGTGTCAAAAAGACAAAGGAGCTTCTTCATACTTCAATATCTCATAGTTTGGTCAATACTGGGTCCCTTTACAGGTTCTATACAGCATTCAACGCATCATACATGTCAGAAGAGGGTTATGTGTTCCCCAGATGAAAATCTTCACCCTGTATTGGTGAAAACTGCCCAGATGTGGTTTCAAAGCCACATCTGAGCCCAATACAGAGCATACAGGCACTTTTAAAACCACAAGCGAGTATCTGGAAGTGAAAAATCCTCACTTCCTCTATGTGGAAAGGTCTACAAGCCTTTTTCACCTAATTTTAGGTTAAAAAGGGACATTTTCTCCACCAGAAAAGGTTTCCTCATCCTGCTCTTGAATCCCTATGTAGTAAAACTGTCAAGAATAGTTATACTCTTGGAAAATAACCAGGTTATACTATAAACTTTATTATTGTAGACTTTATTATTGTAACCCAACAGGTAAAGCTGCACCCAGGGCTTTCAACAGCACTCACCACCACTAATAATCATTAGTAAAGCCCTTTATTTTTATTGAAACCTATTTATAACATCATTATCCGTGTCACAGTTGTAGTTTAGGTTGTAAATACCCTTTATTATCACCTCTTCATAGACTCATCCTGACATTGGGTCAAAGAAATTCCTATGAAGATGGCAGCTATATTTAAAAGGTTTCTTTGAAATCATTAAATCAAAACTAGATTATTCATATCATATTAATTAGATCTAAATCATAATACAGGAAATTTTGCAATCAAAAATTAGCTAAAGATTTCAAGAGAATACCAATAATTCTTTTTATAATAAACTTAAAATATACTAGAAAATTTGAATAATATTAACAAAAAGTAGGAATTTGTTTTTCAATTCCTCATTATTAAATGAGAAATATAATTTCAAAAATTATGTATTCTAATATTATTATTTTTTCAAAACACTTAAGCCAAAAAGAATTGATATATTAAAGTTCTATAAGTTTGATTTTGGTAAACTTCTCTCATGTATGAAATTAATAGGAAAAATTGAATCCATTAAAAAAATTAAAATTAATTGGTTTTAAAGTTTCAATTAATACTTTTTCAAAAAAAGCATTGAGCATTTGTATTAATTAAGCTTATAGAAATTCTCAGCAAATATTAATTAGAATTCACAAAACAAAAACTTAATTTAGTAGTTAGTTTTTCAATTGAAAAATATGAATCCTTTATTTTAGAATAACATTCATTTTATAAAGAAAATTAAGTCTAAAATATATAAGTGATAAATTTAATCTGAGCTTCAAAGGTCACAACTTTGAAATTAATTGTGATTACTTCCTTTTCTGTGATAGAATGTCTATAGATAGGTTATCTTAAATGGTTTTTAAATATTATCATCTTTCTATTATGATGATACTAATATTATAATTGATAAACGGATGATATTCAAAATTAATAATCATAAAACCTTTTTGTGGATTTTAATTTTTCTTGTTTTAAATAGCTTTATTAAATAAGCTTAATACATATTTTTGAATTTTAATGGTAATCAATAGCTAAATCTAGGTCTTGTATGAAGTTAAAATAATTGATAACAAAAAATAATCATATAGGAATACTTTTTCATTAAGTAAGACCACTTATTTCAGCCACTGATGAAATTATCAACAATATTATCTTCCAATGAGTTAAGCTATGGATAAATCTTCAATATAATTTATCCCATGAGAATAGAAAGTAAGCTTCTTTTGATGAGATGAGGATCAAGTGAGAATTCTGGATTTTCTGAATATTGGGTGTCTGTGCCTTTGTGTAAGACTTCCAGTTGAGCTAAAGGGGAGGCCAAGGGTTTGAGGGATATAATGTAACCAGATTGTGTGATAGTAGTTATATTTAGTTTTTATATACATATATTGGTTTTATATATTCATTAGGAACTAGAGTCAATATCGTAATGAAGAAATAATTCTTGATTTGCTGGGTATGGGATAATGTTTACAATGTGAATTATTTGAGTGGTAGAGATATTTGGTGGTAATCAAAAAACGTAATTCTTTCATTGCATTAGATTTATTGGGATGAACTAAATTCTGGTATTTTCAAACTGAGAAAAAGGTAGTGAATGATATTCTATCATGGTTTCTGTCTTATTCTTTGGATCATGGCTCAGATATAACTTTTGATGCTGTGAGAATTAGAGGTAATATAACATATGGAAAAAATTACAAAAGAAAAAGTTAAACTTAAAGAGAAATTATTATTTTTTGAAACAGAATATAAAATTAAGAAAAAAAGAAAAAAAAAATTACTTATGTTAATTAAATTGAGAAAAAAAGAAAAAAATATTTTTCCTCACAAAATTAAGGAAAAATAAAATCACATTAAGAATTTTGAAAGAAGTATATTTTCAGAAAGAAAAGTGATTAGAGTTGAGAATAGTTTGTTTTCTTATTAAAAAATTAGTCCTCTTTTTCTATTGGACTCCCAATAAAAGTTAATTTTGGGTCCGCTCTGGATAATATTTCTATAGCTTACCTTTAAATGAGCTTAAATTACATTTTGAGGATTTATGGTGTAAAAATCTGATAATATGTAGATTTTATATGAGGAATTGAAATGGCTTTATAGAAGCTATGAGGATTTGTTTTAATATTACATAAGTGAATTGTCAAATAAAGATGAGGATTTGAAATTTTCGGTTGTTTAATGTGAACGTCTACATGCATCCAATATGTGTAATTATATAATAATACATTTTGAGGGAAATAAGTTCAAAATTTGGAAATATTAATCTCTCAGGGTGAATAAGAATCTTCAAATTCACTAGTTTTTGTCTAGGAATGATTCAAAAGGTTTATGACTTAGTTGATTATGTGTGTTTAATTCCAACCAGGTCAGTTTCAACTTTTTCCAAATGAGTAAACCAACACTTTCCTTATTTTTGAAAAAACTTCCAAGAAAAGATTGAGCTTTTGTGGAAGGTGCTTACAAAACTTATTATATGTTTGAGACTTTAAATAAGCTATCACCATTGTAGTGGTTTTTTCATAAGTCTATAATAGCTAAAATACACCATTGTTTGGTCCAGAAAAGGGTCAATAATTCCAAAATTCATTTTTTTGGAAATAAACTCCTCATATCTTGTGAGATTATTTTTCACATTTGGAGGGATATTCTTTGAGGTTGTACAGAAATTTTTTCTTCACAAAATATCTTATTTTCATGATAAAATGTTTTTTGCTTTGATAATTAGTTGATATTCATTTTAACAGATAGATAGAGTATTGAATAAAACAGTTTTAAAATAATTTGAGACCTTTGAACCAAAGAAGAACATAATTCAAATTAGTGTTTGAAATTATTGTAATAATTTTAGAAATTTGAGCCACTGCAAAAGTAACTTGAAGCATCTTGAATCATCACAA
This sequence comes from Austropuccinia psidii, assembly GCA_023105745.1. Classification (NCBI taxonomy): domain Eukaryota; kingdom Fungi; phylum Basidiomycota; class Pucciniomycetes; order Pucciniales; family Sphaerophragmiaceae; genus Austropuccinia; species Austropuccinia psidii. The sequence continues at coordinate 10,657,847 of JALGQZ010000002.1, read as the reverse complement.
AAATAATTACTAAGGTCACCTTTGGGTAATATCCCTATTTTGAAGCATCTTTACAAGATATTTTCCCATATCAATTTCATGAGGGTATTTCTTCAATTAATCTAAAAAGTTATTCTTGTAGAAACTATTTTGTATCCTAAATGTATTCTATACAGTATTTCTGGATTAATAATTATTATTGGTGAAACAATAAGTATACATAAAATCATCTTTATATCATAATAATGTTAAAAACAACTTGTTGGAATTTTTCGTCCAAAACTATTAGAATTAATACTTTTAAATTATTTTTCCTGTTAAAAATATTGAGAACAGAATATTTACTCCATTTTGATCAAATTTTAAAATCCACACCTTTTATTTGGCATCTTAGACATAAATTGTTAACTGTACAATATTTACTCACCCTTTTTTGGAACTTTTTCATTTATGAAATATGTTTAAATATACATAACTATCAGAAAAATTTGAAAAAATTCCTTCAATTAGAATTGAGGACTAATTTTTCAGTTTCCTTTGAGGTTTTGTAAGTTCTTACATTAAAATATCCTTTTTTGATTGTTTTCTTTAGTATTTAATACTATGGAAACACAAGAAAAGATCAAGATAGCTGAAAAAGTAACTAGTACTATTTTGAACCTTTGAGATATGAAAAAAAAACCAAAGAAGGTCACAAACAGCTTCCAAACCTTATTTCAATAACACTAATACGAACTTAATTACTGAAAACCCATTGTAGTAAGTAGGAATGCCTTAAAAAGGCATATATTCATGTTTTTTTCAGAAACCAATTAATAAAAATGTAAAATAAATGAGATCAAAGGATCTCACATCTACAATTACATATAATACTCTTTTGACTTCATAACTGTAAACGTTATACTTAACGAGATACCTGGATATATGCACTGTTACGATCAATGCATATATTGATGGTTTTTAGCTCATATAATCTGAAATACACATAATAAATAGAGGATTCAAAGATAGAGTCTCCACTAAATGACTTCAAGAGAAAATATATAAGCTTTATTTTAGACGCCATAAATAAAGCTATGAAAAATAGAGAGACATTAACCAAAAATGGTCATAACAGTTAATAACTCAAACAAAAGGTGGTCCACCCTTGATATATATATATATATATATTCAGAATCTACTAGCTCATACATTAAGAATTATGTTTTAATTTTGATGATATTCCAGGTATAACCCCGTGAAATTATTTATTAATTCTTGAAATAGGATATTCTGATAGAAAAGATGACTCATTAGACAATTCATAAAGATAGGGTTTTCATGATGTAAGGAAATACTCTTGGGAACTTGGTAAGGGAATTTGAAGCTATTACAATTAACTCTCAAAATTTAAATTGTGTGAAAAAATTTGAAGTTATTAAGGATTAAAGCTAAAGTTGAAGATGTATCATTTCTGATCTTTCAATCTAATTTTAAATTAAGCTTAAAAATTCAACAACAGAAAAGACTGGTTAATATTAGTATTTTATCATTAAAAATACCTTAATCCAAAAAGTTGAATTATTTTTCAAACCTATGAAGTCAAAGTATTAAAAGTTATCATGATAACTTCAACCTATGGTGTAATAATAATGTAATAATCCCTGAATCTAAAGAGAATGATCAATTACAGGGGTTAGAAAAATTGAGAAATGTTCTATGAGGTACCTGGTAACTAGGATGAAGGATATATCCACTGTTTCTCACTTAGATGCATCAAATTCGATAAAATATTAAATACTAAGGTGAAACACTTTTTTATTTAAAATACAAATCTTAATTGAAAAAGGACTGAAGTTTTAACTTGTATTAATGAATTAATCTTTATATATCATATTAATATTTTTATCAAAATTGTTAAATCCTCTTAAAATACCTAAATCAATGTGAAAGTAGTAAAAATTGCATTTCTCACTATTTATAAATGTAACTTCACTAAAAAAGGTTGTCATTACTTCTTTAGGCGTGAAAAATTTGAAATTATTATTTTAAGTTTTGAAAGTGGCTTATTCTCATGTTATTATAATTATTTCTCCCTTAATTTCCCCCTAAAAGTATTATATATATATATATATATATAGGCTTTGTATTAATTCATAGCTTTAATATAATAGATATTCTAGTTATGAGTTGTTATTTTTATTAAATAAAGCTTTCCATGATATTATTTTTTTCTTGTAAAAATAATGAATAGTCTCAATTTAGTAAATATTGAATTATGAATCCATTTTTTTAATTTATTATTTTTATAATATAATCCATAATATTTACTTTTTTTGAATAATATGATATATCTTACACCAAATTATTGTAATTTTTTTATTCTCATTATTAATTATTGATCAGTAACTTCTGTGAGACATTGCGATATGATCATATATCTAAAAAGGTCACAAAAAACATTACAGAACTTATTTTAATAATAACAATTAAAAGTATAATCTGGAAGTAACCAGAGGTGCCATAAAGAAGTATAAATTCTTGAATATCTCACAAACCAATGCATAAAAAGTGAAAATAACTCTACCATTGTATTTGACATAAAACACTACAAATATGACTCTTTTGTGTTATATCTGTAAACCCAATACTTACTGAGATACCTGGATATATGCACTTTTATGATCAGTGCATATATTCATGATTTTTACCTCATATAGTTTGAAATAGAAATGATAAATTATTGATTTGAAATTGATTTTACCACTAAATAAATGCATAATAATGATATAAACCTTTTTTGGCACATAATAAGCAAGTTTAAGAATAATAAGGGGAATCGATTAAAATAGCAAGACCAGTTGACCACTTAAGTTTATAAGTGGTTGAAATGTAAGGAAAAGTAAATATTCAGATTTGACTAGTTCATATGTGAATAATGAAGTAATTTTTCTCATTATATTCAAGGTATAAACCTAGGAAATCATGGTTTAAAGTCTAAAATAGCAAAATTCAACAAAAAAAAGATAAGCTACGAGAAGAATAATCAAAAAAAGAAGTTTTATGATGTAATTTAATACTCTTGAAACCTGAGTCAGGACATTTTAAGCTCCTAGAATCCACTCTCTAAATTGCACTAGCATGAAAAACTCAAAAATTATTAAGGATTAAACTTAAGGCTTCAAAATGATCATTTTTGATCAGTAACTTGGATCTTGTTTTACGTTTAACAGTTGAATAAGGGATAAAAACGGTGGATCTTAGTATTTTATGATTAAAACTAGTTTAATCCACAAAAGTAAGTCATATTCTTAGCTTATGATTTCATAAAATTTGAGTTATAGTGATAACTCTAAAAAATGGTGCAATAATGTTGTCATCATCACCTAGACTTGAAATATTGATCAGTTACAATGGATACCATCAGTACACGTCTACTGGAAGGAAGGATCTTTACTATAAAAGGACCTCTTCTTCCTCTGTTTCCCCCTCAGATGTATCAAATACAATAAAAAAATAAAATAAAAAATGCAATATTCTTTATTATTTGATATAAGACTATTATATAATTAAAGAACAAAGTCATATATTGTATAAATAACCAAACTTTAAAATATTAGATCAACCTTTTATTTTCCTTTGTCAAATTATCTTAAAATGTCTAAATCCATGTTAAAATCGTAAAATTTGCAATTCTCTCTACTTTCTATTTTAACTAAAATTTGAATCAGTTATATTTACATTCTTGGGAATAAAATCAATAAAAAGTATTGTATTAAGTGTTAAAAGTAGGTTATTTTCCCTCATTATAATATTTTATCCCTATTATTATTCTTAATACTTCTTTTATCAATATAAATAGAATTTATTTTAATATACAACTTAAGATTAGTAATATTATTGATATAAATTTTTTATTATTAGTAAATAACTATTTATTACACCTTTATTATCTTTTTGTAAAAATAATGAATTTCAATACATATATTAATTATTAAATATTAATATGGCCATTTTATAATATTACTTATATTATGCTATGCCCCTTAAATAATATATATATCTTTATCTCAGAATTATAATAGTACCCTAGTATTATAATTATTATTAATGTTATTATTTGTTTAAATCACAACATTCAGAGTACAATAAGTAAAATTTTAGTAATTTTTGCTTATTGTTTAATAATAAAACCTTAAATTTGGGAGCCTGCCCATGGTGTTTAACTATATTATCTTATAAAAGATTTGAATTTGGTTTATAAACTAATAAGTTATACTTATAATCATAAATTTATATAATGAATTTATATCAATTGAGCTTAAAAGCTATTGAGGTGTTTGGAAAGTGTTTTTATTGTCTTACACATGGGTTTTCACATCCTTAGAGTTGCAAGACCTTTCTTTGAGTGACACTAGTTATGGAATAAGATATTTATAAATTAAAAATATAAATTTAAATCATAACTGAATTAAAAAAATCATATTGTTTTTTTATTAAAAAAGAAAAAAAGAAAAAACAACATTTTATTCTTTTTTTACTTATTTCTCTTATATAAAATGATAAAAAACAATTTATTACATTGAAATTTCCATATCTTTCCAAAAAGACACTTTTTATAAAAAGATTATGTTTATTTCTCTTTTTTAATGATTAAAGATAACCCAAAAAAGGAAAATTGTAAGATGTGTCTATGAAACTGATGATAATAATACTATTAATCAACAGTACTATTACTGTTATTATAGCCACAATTAAATAATTAAAGCATTATTTCTTTCATGTGTTAAACACTACTAGTGATTTTAACAGTGAGCAAGTAATTGTCTACAAGAATCAATTACAAGAACATTTTAATAATAAAACTTCTTTTATTAAAATAATAAAATTATTTTAATATATAATTATCTTTTTCAAAAATAATTAGAATGATAATTCTTGAAGAAAACTAATTTCAGAGAAAAACTTTAAGAATTAAAAAATAAATCACTCACTAATGTTTCAAAGAACTTATTGAAAGATAAGATGGAGAGATTTGATGTAGAATTGTGGATTTTAAGGATCAAAATGAATTTATAACAGTATTACAAAAATATATAGTTGGATTCTATGATTTCAGGTCTTTCTGATTGATTTTGAAATATTTAAAACACTTAAGAATAGCTATAACTAATACTTACTTGTTGGTAATAATGGTTTAAATGATAATAAGATGATGATGATGTGGAAAAAACAGCAAGAAGAGGCCTCTTTTAAGTCAACAACAGCTCACAGAGGCATGCCATAGAGCAAACTGAAAAAAAAGTGAGTGAGAAAACAATAAAGCTTTCTGGATTAATGATTGCATTATCTTTTGTCATGTAAGATTATCATAATTACTTAATTGATGCTTTTACGTGACTACCAACCCCAATATGGTTAAGAATCAAAGGAGTAAAATCTGTAAATCTTACTTTATTCCAAAATAATCATTGATTTCTCAAAGTTATCAATGTTATTGCCAATTTCATCACAGGTTGTAATTACTGTAAATTTTTGAAGATTCAGTGTTTCATGTAGAATAGTCAAAAATGGACTGTAAGTAAAACTTTTAATTTTACTAGTAAAACTGTCATTTTTGTGGTTGTAACATAGATAATACAGTTTTCCATTGGTCCTGAACGTTTCAGGAAGATTCATTAAGAATTGTATTTTTAATGAATTTTTGAAGTTTTTACCTCATTTCTACGTAGAATTGCAAATATCAGTGTTTCACTGGTTGCTATGAGGTAAATCAATAGATACAAGTCCAGAAAGGGTTTGAATTACTCTTTTGGGGTTTATCCATGGAAAATAATTAAGAATTGACATGGCTACAGGAGTCTAAGTAGCTTTTTACCTCCTTGGCACGTCAAAATAGCAGGTTATTTGCTATTTTCTTAAGATTGACAGTAGTTGTAACATGGTAACCAAATTCCAAAAAGGTTTTAGTTTACCAATTAGGCCAAAATCAGCCATGGATGCAAGCTTTGAAGCTGTCCACCCTTCTGAGGCCTCAGAAGTTGGGTACCCTGGCTCTCTTTGATGTCTTTTGTCCCCCGTGCTTATTTTTTACGTCAAAATAGAAATTTAAGCTTAAAGTGAGATATCCACTATGGGTGTACCAAAGGTCTATGTAAGAATACCATGGTATTAAGTTCTCAAAACATGCATAACACTCTTCTTAATCTATATGTAACATGGGATTTCTCACATTCCCATTATTTTGGTGTGAAATTAAGAAAAACAAAAATTTTCATGGATCTTTTATGTGGTATTGAAGTATTTTCCATATTACCACCTCAAAGAGTTAATTTGAGCTTATTCACTCTATGGAGCTACCCTAGGTGAAGTTTTGTGTAGAATACAAATCTGGCCTTAAATCCATGGATTTACTTACTCAATAAAAAGTTATTCATCTTTTCTGAAATCAAAAATGATGAATTTTGGATATATGCATGACTTATGAGTTATGCATAATTCAAAATTTCTTGTTAAGATAATTGTGGCCTATTTGGGTATGTAAAATATACCTCAAGGCTCACAAAAATCAAACCACTTCTGGAAGTTTGGTGGAAGAAATTTATAAAATTTCTCCAACACCAAAAATAAAAAAGAAAAGAAAATCCAACAAATTGGGTTTTCCAGGATCCACCATTCAGGACTCTGAAGGTGAGAATCTTTCTTAAAAGATTCCATAAAAAGAAATCTTTGTTTTAAGTTTCTTTTTTCTCTTTATTTCTCATTATGACTAGAAGATGTTCACAACACTCCATCCAATAAGATGGAGGTGGACTCAGAACTAAAAATGATCCCACAAAAGGTAAAAGAAAGATAAAAATCCCAAGTGGAAAAGAATACACAAAAGGAAGTTCCATATTCCAAAGGAAAGTCTCTGAAACGCTCATCATTAATCAGCCAAAATTTGAATCAAGTATGACCCATTGAAACAGAGACAAATCATATTCAGCGGGCCCAAATAGAGATATAAATTAGCAAATACAAGCAGTAATACACAGTCTACAAAGAAAAAGACTGGGAAATGCTACCACAGAACCACCAAGGAGTGTTGAACTCTTGGAAAATTCTCAAAAATTTCCTAAAAGAGGAGGAAATAGTGAGATACTCCAATGGATTGAATATACCATAATCCCAAGCTCAAATCCAAAAAATAAAGGAAAATCACAACAAAAAGATGGAGGCAAGCAAGATAAAAGCCCCAGTAGCTTCTAATAGGAATCCTCAAGTCAACCAATCTCCAAAGGAAGGATAAATTAACAACAAAAAGAACTTGTGGAAGCCACATCCCCCCAGTAAAAGGATCCCAAAAATCAAAAAAGATGCCATGGAAAATGTTTTCAACATAGAGAGAACCATGATTGAATTTAAGGGAAAAAAGGAGAAAATAATCAGAAAAACTTATTTTGCAACAAAAAAACTGTGTCTCCTGGTTTTTGAATACCTTATTAGAAATGAAAATTATTATCTTCCCTTCACAAGACATTAAAGAAAGTTTATTTTAACTGAAATATATAAGCAGAAGTATATTTTCTTTATCCCAAATTCTTCTAAAAAATAAAAAAGAGATAGATAATATTGAATTTAAGGTTGAAAATAGTAAACCAAAGACTCTAATTCAAAATAATTAAAAATTAACTGAAGGACAACATGAGCTTTACAAGTACATAGAATATATAAAAGAAAAGCTTTTGAAAACTAATTATGACCAAATTCTTGACCATTTAACAGAAAAGTTAAACAAAATGTCCATTTCTGTTGAAAGATTTGAAGAAAAAAACTTCATCACATAAAAAACTACTTCTGAAGCATTTAGAAAAAAGTGATGAATCAATAATGAATCATAAAGATGACATTCAAAGCAAAAACACTCATTACTGGGAAAATTAATAAGATAAGTGAGGCTAACCTTAATATTCTAAAGCTATCAACTGCATTTTCCCACATATGAATCCCTGTCAAGCCAAAAGAGGAAATAAAAAACCTTTCATAACATAATTGAATCATCAAGACAACAACCAAGTTTTAGTAAAAAAGAACCTGAACCTAAAGAATGGCCAACATTAATGGGTGAAGGAGAATATGGCCACATGTCATTTATCAAAAGAATAGAAATTTTGAAAGAAAATTATTTGATAAAATATGAATTAATCACTGCAATATTACATCCATCATCAGAAAAAGCTGCAAATGGATGGTATTATACCTAAGAGTGGAAAATTGCAAAAATAACTGGTCTTAATGGAAAAATGAAATAATCACTAAGTGGGAAAATGATGCCTGGAGCTATAAAGTAGAAACTGCATTTGAAAAATCATTCTTTGACCCAGAAAAACACATATCTTACGCTTGGTTGTCAAATCAACTTTAAAGATTAAATGGATTGTACCCAGAGATTTTACAAAAGATGGTACATTTGATGATACTCAAAACATAAGGAGGAAAACTGGAACATGCCCTGAGAAGCAGGTGCACTGAGCCATTTTTCACAGAAGAGTAAATTAATTAACTAGAAGGCGTTTTGACAAGAACCAAGATTTGCAGAAAATGGAAAAATGTGGAAAAGAAAAACCTCAAACAAAAGATTTATGAAGAAAGATAAGAAAAAAGAAAATTTAAAACCAAATAGAAATAATTGAAGAATAAAATACAATAAATGTGGTGGTATTGGGAACTTAGCCAATAATTGTCTTAAAAAGGCAAAAATAAATGTAATTGTGGAAACAGAAAGCCACAATGAAAAATAAGAAGAATCTTATTCTGAAAGAGATAAAAAAGGATCAGAAGCTTTTAAAATTAATGAAATCAAAATAATTTATGCTCAAATTAATAATCTTGGTTTAATCCATCAAGTATTAGATGTAAACAAAAATTTTCCCCAAATTCGAAGTTGTGATACATTCCTTAAAAATATACAAGATGCCAAATTGCATAGAGCCAAACCTGTAAAAGGAATGGGCCATAAAGCTGGAAAGTCAATCATAAGTATTTTTATTTTAAGAAAATCAAGAGGTAGAGAAAAATCTGGAAATGGGAGCTCACTGCACTGGTTTTGGAAAAAATGATTTACAAAAAGGTATACCATATAAAAGCAGTTAAATTTAGTCGTGAAAGTGAAAGGATGAAGCCCCTTGGAATCATTGTTTTAAAATGGTCTTTCCCACATCCATCTCAATTTATAAGGTTTAATTTGGAGTTTTTAGCAATGGATAGTTGTATCAGTAACCATTTCATACTTGGAAATGATTACTTATCAATTTAACGCATAGAAATATCAAGCCAAAAAGGATAGTTATTTTACAATAAGAGATAATAAAAGAAAAAAATTTGGCTTCTTATTTAATAAGAAACAAATTACTTTTATATAAAGTGAACATGCAAGCCCAGAAAAATACTTGTTTATAGGTTTACAACTGAAGGAGGCATAATTCCATAATGAATTAACAGAAAAAATCAAAGAAAAGTTAATTGATCTCTGATATAAATACAAAAATGCCTTTGCACCTCACACAGAAGAAGTAAGTGATATTATTGGAAATGAGTAAGATATTATTCTAAATTTAGAAAAATATTATCCACTCCTATTGAGAAGACAAGCATATCCAGCCATCCCAAGAGCTAGAGAGGCCTTGGAGGTGTCAAGCAAAATAGTAAATAATGAGCAGGTGATAGTAGCTCCACCTGTTATTATAACCTGGCACAATGTTAAATCAAGGATGGTAGGTATTTTAGAGAATAAAATACGTACACAACCCCTGACAGATATCCAATACCTATAATCCATGAGACATTGTCACAACTTTCACAGGCTAAGTTAATCACAGCCATGGATTCTCTTTAAGGCTTTCACCCAAATTTCTTAACAGAAAATGTAAGAAAACTACAAGGGATAATAGTACACTGTGGCATAAATTAATAACTAAGAATTCCATTTGGTATAAAGAATATTCCTTCATATTACCAAAGAATGATGAATACCATATTCCCTAAAGAGTTTTCAGAGGAAGGGCTAATCACCCAAATCAAGGATATCATAGTTTCTCAGAAAAATGGAGAAACCACCTGACAATACTTGAAATCTTCTTGAATAAATAGTTCAAATAAAGATGAAAAGATCCTTGAAAAAATTTCACTTTGCATATAGGCAGCTAAAAGAACTGAGACGTGTTGTATCCGGACCAAGTTTGGGAATAGATAAGAACAAAGTAGCAGAAGTACTACTCAAACCAATTCCTCAAACTACGAAAGACATGGAATAATCTCTAGGATTTGCTGGAAATTACAGACAACATATGAAAGAATTTGAAAAAAATGGAAATATCTCTGTAAAAAATCTATTATCAACAAACAGTCTATGAAATTACTGAAGAAAGAGTTGAGGGATATGAGGAACTGAAAAAAGGCCTCACAAATTCCCCTTTTGTCCTAATTAAAGATTGGAAATTACCAGTCAAACTTTAAATTCATGCTTGTGGAGAAGAATTTGGTTCTGCCCTACCCCAAACAAAAAATCTCAATGATAAACCTGTTGAGGGACCAATTTGATTTACTTCCAGAAAAATTGAGGCAACAGAAGCCAGGTATGGAGAAAGGCAAATGTAATTCCGTTTCCTAGTGTAGGCTTTAAAGAAATTACACCATTACCTAGATAGAACAGTCTTTGATATCATCACAGACTGTAATTCTGTAAAATCATTAGTGAACTTGAAGAAACCAAATAGACATAAGCTGAGATGGGAAATTGCTATCTGAGATTATAGAGGAAATATGAATATGGTCAAAAAATCTGGAAATATTTATGAAAATTCAGATGGTGTGAGCCTTGAGGTATATTTTACATACCCAAATAGGCCACAATTATCTTAAAAAGAAATTTTGAATTATGCAAAACTCATAAGTCATGCATATATCCAAAATTCATCATTTTCAAATTCAGAAAAGATGAATAACTTTTTATTGAGTAAGTAAATCCATGGATTTAAGACCAGATTTGGATTCTACACAAAAATTCACCTAGGGTAGCTCCATAGAGTGAATAAGCTCAATTTAAGTATTTGAGGTGTTAAAATGGAAAATACTTCAATACCACATCATTAATACCACATAAAAGATCCGTGAAAATTTTTGTTTTTCTTGATTTTTAGCCAAAATAATGGGAAAGTGAGAAATCCCATGTTACATATACACTAAGAATAGTGTTATGCATGTTTTGAGTACTTAATATCATGGTATTCTTACATGGACTTTTGGTACACCCATAGTGGATATCTCACTTTAAGCTTAAATTACTATTTGGACATAAAAATTAGGCAAGGGGGACAAAAGACATCAAAGAGAGCCAGGGTACCCAACTTCTGAGGCCTCAGAGGCGTGGATAGCTCCAGAGCATGGATCCATGGCTCATCTTGGCCCAATTGGTAAACTAAAACTCTTTGGGAACTTGGTTACCAAGTTACACCAACTGTAATCATAAGAAAAATAGCAAATAACCTGCTATTTTGATGTGCCAAGGAGGTAATAAGCTACTTAGGCTCCTGTAACCACGTCAATTCTTGATGACTTTCCATGACTAGACCCTAAAAGAGTAATCAAACCCTTTTGGGATCCATATTCATTGATTTACCTCATAGCAACCAGCAAAATACTGCTATTTGCAATTCTACGTAGAAATGAGGTAAAAACTTCAAAAATTCATTAAAAATACAATTCTTAATGAATCTTCCTGAAACCTTCAGGACCAATGAAGAACTGTATTATCTATGGTACAACCAAAAAGAATTATGTTTTACTAGTAAAATTGAAAGTTTTACTTACAGTTCATTTTTGACCATTCTACGTGAAACACTGAATCTTCAAAAATTCACAGTAATTACAACCTGTGATGAAATTGGCAATAACATTGATAACTTTGAGAAATAAATGATTATTTTAGAATAAAAGAAGATTTACAGATGCTACTCCTTTTATTCTTAACCATATTGGGGTTGGTAGTCACGTAAAAGCATCAATTAAGTAATTATGATAATCTTACGTGACAACAGATGATGCAATCATTAATCCAAAAGGGTTTATTGTTTTCTCACTCACTGGTTTTTCAGTTTCCTCCATGGCATGCCTCTGTGAGCTGTTGTTGACTTAAAAGAAGCCTATTCTTGCTGTTTTTTCCGTATCATCATCTTATCAATTTATTAAATCTTTATTACCAACAAGTAAGTATTAGTTAAAGCTATTCTTAAGTGTTTTAAATCTTTCAAAATCACCAAGAAAGACGTGAAATCATAGAATCCAACTATATATTGTTGTAATACTGTTATAAATCCTTTTGATCCCTTAAATCCACAATTCCACGTCAAATTTCTCTACTCGTATCTATCAATAAGTTCTTTGGAGTATTAGTGAGTCATTTGTCCTTAATTCTTAAAGTTTTTCTCTAGTAATAGTTTTCTTCAAGAATTATCTTTATAATTATTCTTGCAAAAGATAATTATATATTAAAATAATTTTATTATTTTAATAAAGAAGTTTTTATTATTAAATTATTCTTGTAATTGATTCTTGTAGACAATTACTTGCTCACTGTTAAAATCACTAGTAGTGCTTAACACGTGAAAGAAATAATTTTTTAGTTATTTAATTGTGGTTATAATCATATTTTATTATTATATTTCATAAGAACAGACATAGTACTGTTGATTAATAGTAATATTATCACCAGTTTCATAGTCACATCTTACATTTGGGGGCCTGGCCGTGTTTTTTGAACCTTGTACCCTTAATTAATATATTTTTAAGCTCTAAAATGTATTAATTGAATATTTTTTTCTTTCATTTTAAAGTCAAAATAATTCTTATTTTTGAAATTGTTTTGGAAATCTTTTTCATTGAGGAATTTGGTTTAATTTTATACTGTTTTACACGTGGCTTTTTCACATCCAAAAACTTATAAAATTATTCTTTGAGTTACTCTGAATTAATTTTCATTCAAAATATTAAATTTTAATTTTTTTTTCTTTAAAAAGAATAATTTTTTTTAATATTAAAAAAATAATAAAATTCATAAAAAATCTTTTCAAAAAAAATATCTTAAAACACAAAAAATAATTTCTTTTATCATATTTTTCCTCTTTAAGTGTCTTTAATCAAATACTGTGCAGCTGGTAACAGACTCAGTAAAAGATACATCAATAGTCCAGAATCTTCAGAAGCAGAATCTGAAGACAGTATTGAGGTGCAGATTGCTAAAAGAGGCACCTTATTCAACTCAGAAAAAGCTAAATTACCACCAAAAGGTGTGTATTTTATCTTATATTTTTCACCTTTTATCTTTAAATTGACGTGAAAATGGTGCATACCAGAAATGGAAGCAACTATTCAGTCCAACCAGATGGATGTGGACAAGGAAGAGGCAAGACCAAATCCAGAAGTGCCAAATCTTACACAAGAAAGACACATCTGGAGGATGCCAGAGTTGCCCCCATTCCCCAAGGTCTGTACCAACAGATTTTGACGTAAATTCTGAGCCTGAACTGATTTATGGTAATATTTCCAGGGCTGAACCGCTTTCAGGTGGCAGCAATAGAAATATATCAATGCCAGTACAAAAACTGGTTCAGAGCAGCCAAGGAAGAGGAGTGGGAAATCTGCCCAAGCCTTTGGCAGGGGGCCATGAACTCCTACTTACACATCAAGAGCTTTGTGGGTCAGGAGAAGACCATAGAACTCTTAGGAGGATGGAGCCCCCTGTCTTGCAAAGACAAGGTCAAAAAGAAAAAGAATTGGTTGAAGAACCAAAGTCTTTTATCCATAGACCAGAAGAAAGAGTTGGAAATGACTCCAGCTTTGGAGACAGAGGCACCAGTGGCATCTACCAGCTCCAGAAGCATCCAAGGACAAGCCCAAAGGACCTCAAAAGAAACAGAGAGGTCCCAAGAACCATCAAGGCAAGGGAAAAGGCAAAGCCAATTGGCACAGACCTTACCCACAAGGGTACAGGATCCCCAAATTGGAACCTTCAGCCGTGGACAGTGTCTTCAATATGGCCAGAACTCTTATGGAATTCACAGCCAAGGAGCAGGAAAGGATGAACAGGACCTTTCCACGCAAATAACTGATGTACATAGAAGTATTAATGTAGAAATTGGCAAACTTGAGTCAAAGTTAAAGCAAATTACATTAGACATCAATGATTTAAAGAAAAATGACAAGCAACATTCTGAATGGCATAAATTGACAACTGTCACCCTTGAGTCAATTAGCAATGCTTGTGAAAGAATTGAGAACCAATGTCAAAATAATGACACAGAGGATCCTTCCATTTTTAAAGTAAATGATAGACTTAAAACTCTTGAAGACCATGTCTTACAAATAGTTAAAAACACCAATCAATTTGCTATACATTTAGCAAAAAGTGACAGTGAGAGGCAGAAATTGAAGAATGAAATAATTGCAAGTGTGGACCAAATTCATAAGAATCATGAACCACATATGCCAAAACATTCTACACCTTTGACTGAAGAAAAACTTTCTGTCAAAGAAAGTTTGACTCCATTCTTAGGAGAAAATATTATTTCTGCAAAGGATATTCCCAAAATAGAAGAATGGCCAACATTCTCTGGTGAAGGAGAATACAACCATATTGAATTCATCAGGACTATTGATATGTTGCAAGAAGACTTTAATATGCCTGATGAAATCATAGTCGGAAAATTGCACTGTCTGTTTACCAGGACTGCAAAGAAATCGTATTACAAAATGAGGATTGATCATGGTAAACATGATTGGTCTTGGTGGAAATCTGAAGTGATTACCAAATGGGCCAACAATTCTTGGAGGTTTAAAATAGAAAATGCCTTTGAAAGTGCCATTTTTAACTCAGAGAAAGATAAACCACTTACTTGGTTCTTCAAACAAAAAGACAGATTATCTGCTTTACAACCAGATATGTCTGACACCATGATTAATATGAAAATATTAAGAAAGTGTGGAGGAGAACTGGAACATGCTATCAAAAGCAGATGTGTGGAGCCTTGTTCAACAGAGGACTACATTAATGCTATGGAAGATATCATTACCAGGACAAGAATTGGTAAGACTTGGATTAAAAACCCAATAGAGTCCAAAATAGTCTCAAAGATTCCTAGAGAGGAAAGAAGACCAGAAAGACCTGTCTTGAAGTGTCATAAATGTGGAAGTACTTCACATTTAGCCAACACTTGTCCTAAGAAGACAAAAATCAATGAAGTTCAAGTCATTGAAGAAATTCAGTGTACTGAAGAGAAAGAAGAGTCTGATCAAGATTCTGCAGTCTCTGAAGATACACCAGTGGAGGACTATCCCATTGAAAACATTTCAGCTTTCTTTGAGGTCACAGAAGTCCATACCCACTTGCCACAGTACAGTGAAGATTGCTGCAACCTGATCAATATCCAAGATGCCAGAATGTGTAAAACAAAACCTGCTAGAGGAAAGGGTTATACTTCTGGAGCATCCTGTATCACATCAGTTCTGATAAGTAATATTGAAGCCAAAGTAAATTTGGATACAGGGGCATTTTGCACTTGTGTTGGCAAAGATTATCTCCAAATTATACTTCCTGAATGGAAAAACCATCTATTACCAATAGAAGGTGTACAATTCAGTAGTGCCAGTAACAATATGTACCCCTTGGGCATATTGGACACTAATATTGTATTCCCACATCCAGCAGGAAGTGTAAGAATGAAAACTGAGATTGTAGTAATGGATAATTGCACATCTCAGCACATCATTCTTGGAAATGATTACTTAAATATTTATGGTATTGATATAAATAACCATAAAGACAGATATTTCACAATTGGAGATAACAAGAGACAAAAATTTGCTTTCTCCAATATGCCAAAACAGATATCTGTGGTATCTTCTGTCAAGGATACTTACAAAGATGAATTTGTGACTAATCAACTTGTTGAAGCACAAATTAATCAATCATTGTCACCAAAGATGAGGAATGAGCTTATTAATGTGTTATACACATATAAACATGCATTTGCCTCTGATAATGGACCATTAGGCGCTATAAGAGGACATGAAGTTGATATTACTCTTAATATTGACAGACCATATCCTCCAGTACTTAGAAGACAAGCTTATCCAGCCAGTCCCAGAGCTAGAGAGGCCTTGGAAAAACATATCCAAGAGTTGATCCAACTTGGTGTGCTAAGGAAAGTAGGCCATAATGAGGAAGTTGAAGTGACAACACCTGTTATCATTGCTTGGCATAATGACAAGTCAAGAATAGTTGGATATTTTAGAGCTTTGAATGCCTATACAGTTCCAGATAGGTATCCAATCCCTAGAATCCAGGAAACGTTGACTCAATTGTCCAAAGCCAAGTATATAACATCAATGGATGCACTGAAAGGCTTCCATCAAAATGTTTTGATGCCTAAAGCTAAGCAATTACTTAGGATTATCACTCACTGTGTTATTTTTGAGTATCTTAGAATGCCATTTGGCATTAAGAATGCTCCATCTCACTATCAGAGAATGATGAATACCATATTCCCCACAGAATTATCTGAAGGATGGCTTATCATTTATATTGATGATATTATCATATGTTCTGACTCATGGTCTTTGCACCTAGAAAGACTTGCAAGAATAGTTCACAAAGTTGCAGAAGTGAATATGAAAATTTCACTTAAGAAATGCAACTTTGGTTTTGAAGAACTCAAAGCATTGGGACATGTTGTTTCTGGTTTGAGCTTGGGTATTGACAAAAATAAAGTGGCAGCAGTACTACTTAAGCCAATACCCCAGAATAAAAAAGAAATGATGTCTTTTCTTGGATTTGCTAGTTACTATAAGCAAAATTTGAAAGACTTTGCAATTCTAGCCAGATCACTCTATAGGATCTGTAATCAACAGACTGTATTTGAGATGACACAGGAGAGAATTAAAGCTTATGAGAAGAAAGCCCTTACAGAAGCACCTTTACTCCTCATGCCTGACTGGAATATTCCTTTTAAGTTGTACATTGATGCATGTGGAGATGGATTAGAAGCAGCCCTACATCAAGTCCAAATTATTGATGACAAGCCTACAGAAGGACCAGTTTGTTATATCTCAAGGCAAATCAAACCAACAGAAGCCAGATATGGTGCAAGCCAAATGGAGTGCTTATGTTTGGTATGGGCACTTGAGAAATTACACTATTACCTTGATGGCAGTGTTTTTGAAGTGATAACTGACTGTAATGCAGTAAAATCACTTCTTAACATGAAAACTCCCAACAGACATATGTTGAGATGGCAAATAGCTATTCAAGAATATAGAGGAAACATGACTATAGTTCATAAAGCAGGAAACATTCACAAGAATGCTTATGGACTTGGTAGGTGGGCTTTAGCCAATACTCCTGATAACCCAGTTTATGTACCTTTGGAAGCTGAACCACAGATTCCAATTGAAGGAATTAACATAACTGATATTGGGACTGAATTCTTTGAGGAAGTCAGAGAGTCTTACAAACAAGACAAGAATTGTCATATCTTGACTTCTTCATTAGATAAAGACTGCAAGGATACATCTTTAGTTAATGCACTTGATGAGGTGTGGAAAAATTCCTATTCTGAAGGAAGATTTCATTTGTTTGATGGGATCATTTACCACAGAACAAAACATTCTTGTGTTATGACATTGTGCAGTAGATTACTTATCAATACCATTCTTCATGAATTTCATGATAGTATCTACTCTGGACACCTGTCAGAAGACAGAACACTTGAGAAAGTGAAGAACTGTGCATGGTGGCCATCTTGGAGAAAAGAAACCATTCAATATTGCCATACCTGTGATAGATGCCAAAAAGCAAACAGGAGCACAGGCAAGAAATTTGGATTAATGATCCATATTCAAGAGCCAAAATCCCCTTGGGAAGTTGTTCACATGGATTGGGTCACAGCACTTCCTCCAAGTGGTGACAAAAGTTATAATGCTTGTTTAGTCATTGTAGACAGATATAGCAAAACTCCCATATTCTTACCATGTCATAAAGATGACACTGCTATGGATACAGCTCTTCTTTTATGGAGTAGAGTTATTTCTCATACAGGGTTATTTAAGAATATCATAAGTGACAGAGACCCCAAATTCACATCTGCACTTTGGACCAATCTTCATAGATTGTTTGGGACTAAGTTATCATTCTCTACAGCATATCACCCTCAAACAGATGGGCTAGCAGAGAGGATGATTAAAACTTTAGAAGACATGATCAGGAGATTTTGTGCTTATGGATTAGAATTCAAAGACTCAGATGGCTTTACCCATGACTGGTGCACTCTGATACCTGCACTAGAATTGGCATACAAGACATCAGTCCATTCTTCCACAGGACAAACCCCTGCTATGTTAGAAAAAGGAAGGAATCCAAGACTCCCAGCAGACACACTGAGGAAAGACTTGATTTACATTCATCCTACAGCTTCCAGCTTCAAATTAATGCTTGATAAAGTAAAACACCATGCAAAACAGAGTATGGATGATGCTTTTGATTATGCAAAACAGAAGTGGGACAAGAGTCATAAAGTACCAGAATTCAAAGTAGGGGACTTAGTTTTAGTTTCAACCTTGAATTTTAATAATATCAAAGGCCCAAAGAAACTTAAAGATTCTTATGTAGGACCTTTTGTTATTGTTGCTTTACATGGAACCAATGCAGTTCAAGTGGAATTGAGTGGTGAATTGGAAAAGAAACACCCCACATTTCCAGTCAGCTTGATAAAGCCTTATCAACCAGCTGACAAAGAATTGTTTCCTTTAAGAAACCCAACTCCTTTAACTGTACTACCTGTGGAACAGAATGAAGACAGAAAGATAAAGAAAGTCATTAAAGAAAGGAGACTTAGGGGTAAAAATCAAAGAGAATATCTTGTCAGATATAGAAATCCAGTACATGAAGATGAATGGATGGCAGAATCAGAAATACCTGACTCAGATAAACTCTTAAGAAGATTTAGACATGAAAGAAGGCCACAAGCCTGAATATGTCTATAAATGTGCTTTAAATTACTTGATCTGAGTAATGTGAAGAGGTTGGACAGTGGACATTAACCCCCTTTGGGGCCTTATTCTTTTATCACTAATAAAATTGTAGTACAATTTTATTTTTTGGTGGGAGGGAATGTGAGCCTTGAGGTATATTTTACATACCCAAATAGGCATTATCTTAAAAAGAAATTTTGAATTATGCAAAACTCATAAGTCATGCATATATCCAAAATTCATCATTTTCAATTTCAAAAAGATGAATAACTTTTTATTGAGTAAGTAAATCCATGGATTCAAGACCAGATTTGGATTCTACACAAAAATTCACCTAGGGTAGCTCCATAGAGTGAATAAGCTCAATTTAAGTATTTGAGGTGGTAAAATGGAAAATACTTCAATACCACATCATTAATACCACATAAAAGATCCGTGAAAATTTTTGTTTTTCTTGATTTTTAGCCAAAATAATGGGAAAGTGAGAAATCCCATGTTACATATACACTAAGAATAGTGTTATGCATGTTTTGAGCACTTAATAGCATGGTATTCTTACATGGACTTTTGGTAAACCCATAGTGGATATCTCACTTTAAGCTTAAATTACTATTTTGACATAAAAATTAGGCAAGGGGGACAAAAGACATCAAAGAGAGCCAGGGTACCCAACTTCTGAGGCCTCAGAGGCGTGGATAGCTCCAGAGCATGAATCCATGGCTCATCTTGGCCCAATTGGTAAACTAAAACTCTTTGGGAACTTGGTTACCAAGTTACACCTACTGTAATCATAAGAAAAATAGCAAATAACCTGCTATTTTGACGTGCCAAGGAGGTAATAAGCTACTTAGGCTCCTGTAACCACGTCAATTCTTGATGACTTTCCATGACTAGACCCTAAAAGAGTAATTAAACCCTTTTGGGATCCATATTCATTGATTTACCTCATAGCAACCAGCAAAATACTGCTATTTGCAATTCTACGTAGAAATGAGGTAGAAACTTCAAAAATTCATTAAAAATACAATTCTTAATGAATCTTCCTGAAACTTTCAGGACCAATGAAGAACTGTATTATCTATGGTACAACCAAAAAGAATTATGGTTTTACTAGTAAAATTAAAATGTTTACTTACAGTCCATTTTTGACCATTCTACGTAAAACACTGAATCTTCAAAAATTCACAGTAATTACAACCTGTGATGAAATTGGCAATAACATTGATAACTTTGAGAAATCAATGATTATTTTAGAATAAAAGAAGATTTACAGATGTTACTCCTTTTATTCTTAACCATATTGGGGTTGGTAGTCACGTAAAAGCATCAATTAAGTAATTATGATAATCTTATGTGACAACAGATGATGCAATCATTAATCCAAAAGGGTTTATTGTTTTCTCACTCACTGGTTTTTCAGTTTGCTCCATGGCACGCCTGTGTGAGCTGTTGTTGACTTAAAAGAAGCCTATTCTTGCTGTTTTTTCCGTATCATCATCTTATCAATTTATTAAATCTTTATTACCAACAAGTAAGTATTAGTTACAAGCTATTCTTAAGTGTTTTAAATCTTTCAAAATCATCCAGAAAGACGTGAAATCATAGAATCCAACTATATATTGTTGTAATACTGTTATAAATCCTTTTGATCCCTTAAATCCACAATTCCACGTCAAATTTCTCTGCTCTTATCTATCAATAAGTTCTTTGGAGTATTAGTGAGTCATTTATTCTTAATTCTTAAAGTTTTTCTCTAGTGATAGTTTTCTTCAAGAATTATCTTTATAATTATTCTTGCAAAAGATAATCATATATTAAAATAATTTTATTATTTTAATAAAGAAGTTTTTATTATTAAATTCTTCTTGTAATTGATTCTTGTAGACAATTACTTGCTCACTGTTAAAATCACTAGTAGTGCTTAACATGTGAAAGAAATAATTTTTTAATTATTTAATTGTGGTTATAATAATATTTTATTATTATATTTCATAAGAACAGACATAGTACTGTTGATTAATAGTAATATTATCACCAGTTTCATAGTCACATCTTACAGATGGTCTTAGCAGATGGGCCCTAGAAAATATATCTGAAAACCAAGCATGGGTACCACAGAGAGACAATCATATAGAAGGAATATGTGTCACAGACATTGGAACAGAATTATTGAACAAAATTAAAGAAAGCTTAAATGTAGATACAAATTTCCATAGTTTGTGCCAACTATTGATGAAGGACTGAAACAACCCATCATTATCTACCAAACTACATTAATTATGGAAAAATGCTTATGATGAAGCAATTTTCCATCTCCTTGATGGAATTATTCATCATAGAACAAAACAAAAATGTGTTATAGCTCTAACAGATAGATTTTTAATAAAAACTATAATACATGACTGCCATGGTAGTTTTGTTTCTGAACATCTCTCAGAAGACAGGACACTAGAAAGAGTAAAAACTTGTTCTTGGTGTCCAAATTGGAGAAAAGATGTTTCTGGATATTTTTAAACTTTTGAAAGATGCAAAAAAGCAAATATAGCCACAGGAAAGACATTTAGAATCATGATCCAAATGCAAGAACCCACATCACCATGGTAAATAGTCCATATGGATTGGGTAACAGCTCTACCCCCAGGAAGATATAGAAGCTTTATAGAATTCCTAGTGTTAGTTGATAGGTTAAGTGAAACCCCAATTTTCTTCTCTTTTAATAAAGATGACATAGCTATGGATACAGCCGTAATAACATGGACTAGATTTATCAACCATACAGGCTTATTACAAAATACGATAAGTGATAGAGATCAAAAATTCACTTCATCATTGTGGAAAAATATCCATAAATTTTTTGCCACAAAATTATTGTTCTCAACCACCTATCACCCCCAGACTTATGGACTAGCATAAAATATGATACAAAATCTAGAAGAAATTATCAGCAGATTTTGTGCTTATGGCCTACAATTTAAAGACCCTGATGGTTTCACCTATTGTTGCTGCACTCTAATACCAGGTCTTGAACTGGAATATAAGAAATCAATTAAATAATCAACTGGTAAAGCCCCTGAAAGGTTGGAAAAACGTTGGAACCCAAGACTACCTTATTAAAAACTTAAAGAATATTTGGTTGGTATACACCCAACAGAAATCAGCTTTAATATAGGGCTTGATAAAGCAAGACATTTTGAAAATATATTTGTGCAAGATTATTTCAAATATGCAAACGAAATATGGGACAAAAGTACAAAACCACCTGATTTAAAAATAGGAGACTTAGTCCTGGTATCAACACTACACTTTAACAACATTAAAGGACCAAATTAATTTAAATATTCATTTTCAGGAACTCTTATTATAAAAGACCTACATGGATTTGATGCTGTAGAGCTAGAACTAACAGATTAATTCATGAAAAAACACCCAAAATTATCAGTTCCTCTAACAAACACTCAAAGCTCAAGTTCTAACAAATTATTTCCCCTAAGAAATATACCATTACTTGAAATTCCCCCTTTAGAAGAAGTAGAAGAAAAGAAGATTTTAAAGATCCTTGAAGAAAGGAGCATGAGAAACAATAAAGAAAGCAAATAACTTGTGAGGTATGGAAACCCAGCTCAAGAACATGAATGGCTACTTTAGAAAGATATGACTAATTATGATAAATTGTTAAGGAGGTTCAGACATCAAAGAAAAAGTAAAGAATAAGAAAATTAAATATTATTCTGCTCCAAGACTAAAAATAGGTTATTGAAGAGGTAGGAAAGTGGATGATACTTTAATTAACTATTTCAGATTTTGATACAATATTTTTTTGTGGGGGGAATGTTAGCCTTTGGGATATGGCCAAATAGCCAAAAAAGTCACAAAACAAATTTCAGAACATAATTCAAAAATGGGAATTGAAAGTATGATTTTAAAATAAGTAAAAATGCCACAAAAAAGCATAAATTCTTGAATATCTCAGAGACCAATGAATAAAAATTGAAAATCAATTACATAATTGGATTCCCCATTGAAGACTACACATATGACTATTTTCTTTTATATCTGTAAGCCCAATACTTACTGAGATACCTGGATATATGCAATTTTATGATCAGTGCATATATTCATGGTTTTTAGCTCATATATGTTGAAATATACATGATAAATAATTGATTAAAAATCAAAGTTTCCTCAAAATAACTGTAGGAGTAAATATAGAAACTTTTTCTGGAAAGTGATAAACGAGGTTAATAATAATAAGGAGAAATTTAATAAAATAGGAATACCAGTTGACCACTCAAAGTTATAAGTGGTCCAAACTTAAAGTAGATATTCATATTTTACTAGTTCAAATGTGAATAATGCCATAATTTCTCATGTTATTGAAGGAATAACCCTTGGAAATAATGGTTTGAAGTCCAAAATAGTAAGTTTTAACAGTAAATATGAGTTACAAGGAAAGTCATGAAACATAGAGTTTTGATGATGTAATAAAGTCCTTGTGGAACCTTAGTAAGGCTGTGCTAGCTATTAGAATTTACTCTCTGACTTGCAGTTTCATGAAAAAAATCAAAGCTATTAAGGATTGAAGCTAAGGCCTAAAAATGATTTTTTATGATCAATAACTCTAATTTTATTTTACTTTTAACAGTTAAATGAAAGAGAAAACTGGTGGATATTAGTATTTTATAATCAAAACTACTTGAATACACAAAAGGAAGTCATATTCCAAGATTATTATTCCAGCAAACTACAGTTTTAGGAATAAATCTAAAAATGGAATAATGATTATGTAATCATCACCAAACCTTAAATTTATATCAGTCTCAGTGGACATCATCAGTACAAATCTACTAGAGGGAAGGATCTTAACTATAAAAAAACTTCTTCTTACTCTTTTCCCCACACAGATGCATCAAATACAATGAGAAAATTCAATTAAAAGTTCATATTCTTTATTCTTTAATATCAAGCGGAAATATTATTAAAGAAAAAAGTCATTTCTTGTAGTAATTCCCAAATTTTATGTGATTCCATCATTTTTCAATTGTAATTTGTTGAGTTCTCTTCAGATATCTAAATAAATGGAGAAAATAGTAAAATTTGTGATTCTCTCTATTATTATTCCTAATATTTCTTTTATTAATATAATTTGTATTTTTCTCAATATATAACCTTAATATTAGTAATATTATTGTTATGAATTGTTTTTTATTATTAAATAAAAATTTATTATGAATTTATTATTGTTTTTTAGCAAGAATAAATTGACATAAATATATTAATTACTAAGTATTAATATATTTATTATATTATATTATCTTTATGATATAAGCTTCATTATTTTATTTTTTTTAAATAATATAAATATTTTTACACCATAGTTATAATAATACCTTATTATTATAATTATTTTTAATCTTATCATTAGCTGAAATTAGGAAATTCAGAGTAAAATAAATAAGATAGCTGTAATTTTTACTTATTGTTTCATAGTTGAACCTTACAAATTCAGAGTACAATAAGTGAAATATTGGAAGTTTTGATTTATTGTTCCATAGTAAAACCTTGAAAATGATCCTGTAATTACTGTTAATAGAGAAATTAATTTTACTGTTATCATAAATACAAATAGGCAAAAGGAATAAATTTCTTAGATATTGATGATTTTGGGGATTGATAACACAAAAGAGTACAAAACTTGGCAAATAGTAAGTTTTTCATTTAAAATAATTTTTTTATTAATGCATTTTAAAGCCATAGTAATTCCTATAAAGATATAATAGGACATTCAATCAAGCAATGAAACTGTCACATGGGCTTTTGTAAGTGAATAGGGCCTTGCACTAAGTAAATTTAGACTCACTTGCAGAGGGCTCAGGATGGATAATCAAAAGGACACTTAATAGTGCGAATAACGTAATATTACTAATGAGAAATGAATAAGGAAGTAGAAAATGATAAAAGTGAGGAATAAAGGAGAAAACCACAAAAAAGTCCAAGTAAACTGTTTCAGCCTGTAAGAAGGAAAGAGAGCGGTTATTAAGGATATGGTCACCACACTTCAACTGAACAGTTGGAGAAAGATGCAATGACTGACTTAATATTTATAAATAGGATATTTGAAAAATATAAGAATTATTTATTTATTAAATAATACATCCAATATTTTAATTAACTGGAGAAAAGTCCCCAGGAGGAGGAAGAGGGGCTTTTCTATGTGAGAATGCCCCAGACCTGATTCAGAAGGTAACTTTCTTTGGCAGATTTATTGATTTCAACATTACAGGACTTGTATGGATGTACAGTGCCCTCCCACATGACTAAAAATGTGGGAAGGGAAATTTTTGGATCTCCTTGCTGCTTGCAGCATGCGCAAAAATGTGTCACTCCTATTCATCACAATTTGCACTCTTGACTTTCCAACTTGTCTTTCTTCCTTGATTTATCATTTTTTGTCATTTTTATCTTACTCATAATGATATGACGTGGCTATTGATATTATCCCTATTAAAGGCCTGAGCATATTTCTCAGCTCCTCCTTAACTCTCACCAAAAATTAAACACCTTAACAAAACAAGGTGAGTATCTTTTTAACTTGTTTTTTTATAAACTCCATTTCAGTTATTATTCTCTTTCCACATCTCGTAGATGGCTTACCTTTAATAAAATCTCCGTGGCCAAATCGTTTGTATTCCTTGCGCTGGCCTATCATATTGGCTGATTTCAAACCTTGGACCACCCTATATGATAAAGTCACCAAATACCATAAACTCCGCAAGGCATCTAGGATTGCACCAAAGAGTCCGTAGCTGCTACCGCCTAATTTCCAGGCTCATTGTGCTTTTTCTCAAAGCCATTGAAGATTGGGCCAAAGTCTTCTGGACCAATGAATTGGAATTAAAACTCAGAAAGAAAGTTGATTGAGTTTTTGTGTGGCAACCCCCTCAAGAAAAAGGGCTCTTGGAGAATTTAGCCATCAATCACAACTCTGGCTGACAATCAATAATGATATCGGAAAATTCTGTTCAGCCAAGGTAGCAAGATTGGTTTTTCTTCAAGGGCAAAAACATCAGGCACAAGAATCCAAAAAGCGTATTTTCCAGCACTTAATCCTTTCATTGAGCACATGCAGATGGCCTGGTAGATCATGGGATGACACCACCTTGTTATCATGGAAGATAATGTACTAATAAACACTTCCAACCTCAGAAATCAATGCAAACAAGCTGATCTGGCCAGCAAATTCGCCCAATCTTAATCCAATCAAAAATGTGTTCAATACAATGAAAATATTGATTTACAAACTTTATCAGCTGCAACAAATGGCTGAATTTCCAGTGGCAATTAGGTCAGCATGGGATGAATCCCTTGTGGGGTTTTCAACGATTTACTGTTGTCCATTCCCCCCTAATGGAGATGGTTAGTGTTATTAATGGTGGTCCTACTTCATACTAGGACAGCCATTCTAACTTGATAAGTCCTCTCTCTTATTTGGCTCTTATTTATGTATGCACTGATTCTGTTTGTGATAAAATAGTTTGTATGTTTGATCAAGTCATTTCTTTGAATTCATAAAGAAATTTAAAAATTATAAAAAAAAAGAGAAAGAAAACTGTACTAATACATAAATAAAAAGTTATCTATGTGGTGTCTGTTAGCTATATCAATGTGTGATTGAAATTAAAAAAGTTTATGTTTTGAGATTTAGCTTGAGTTGATTTGTGAGTTGCAAATTGAGGCTTTACAGTACATGTGAGAAATGTTGCTGCACAGCTCTGAAAAAAAAAATCAAAAAAATGTTCATATTGATCTGGAAGGGAATTGTACAGTGTCTCTACAGGAGGTGCAGTGAGGTTGGGTGATTATACAGCTCCATTTCTGTGAGTCCAAAACTTCATTTTCTGAATCCACCTGTAAAAGTGGTGACAGGCTGTATTAGTATTTCAAATAAGGATATCTGAAGGTGAATACTCATAAACAGAAAGACTTTTCTGATTTGGTGAGTTTGAGTGGGGTTAAAGTTGAATACCCTTTACCCCCTGAGGGTGGCTGTGACAGTATCCCGCTCTTAGAACTGTTGGGCTCCCAAATACCAAAATAAACTACCACTCTTGTGTGCCAACCACATCTCCCACAATTTTTTAATATCTTTGAATTTAAAATTTCTTGTCTTCCTGATCATTACCCTGAAAATCTTCTGTATTCACTCTTCTTCCTTTCTATTTAAGTTATGAAGACTTGAAACCTTCCAGAAAACAGTAAGTGTCTTCCTTTTAGTCAATTTATTGGAATTTGGTCTTTCTCTCCTGAAAAAAATAACCATCTTCCAATTCCCATTGAGCTATATCCCAATGACAGTTCTGCAGTTGTGATTAGCTAAAAATTGATGAAAAATGACTATATCATTTTCATTTGCTTTAAATTGGCCAATAATAGCCTTCTTGGTGATTTTGGGGCACTTTGTATTAATGGACATTTTATTGAGGTAATTTGATTTTTGGGTTGTTTCCTAATTCCTTATGATAAGGGGAATTATCCCTGAATTCTGGAAAATGGCCTCAAATGGCATTTATGGCTATCTTTTGTCATCTGGCTTCCATGCAGTCTTGTCAAATGCTGGGATGTTATCTAAAACTTGTCAGTATTAACCAGTTGTTCAACTGTTTTGATAGTCTTTTTGGCAAGAGTTCCCTTTGTTGAGGTCTGAAAGACAGCATTGTGACAATAAAGCAGTTACCAATGTCTTGGGTTTGATTCTGGTTGGAGACAAGAGGTGGTCTCAATCAAACAACCAAAAAATTGCTGGTTTTTCCACCCCGTTGGCATAAAAAGGTTCCTTGCAGGCTCCTGTTGTGATTAATGTAGCTCCATGAGGGTTACATGGGTAATACCATTATTAAATGCTGTCTGGGATGCAGTGCTCTAAACCTAAGGGTACTGTCACATGGTGGAATGTGATCTACAACTTGCCAGTATCAACCTGTCTTTCAACAGGTTTAATAGCCTTTTTGACAAGAGTTCCCTTTGTTGAGGTATAGAAGACAGCATTGTGACAGGTCTATGGCATATTTAGCCTTTCATGGACCATGGCCTGTCATAAACAGTCCACATTCTGCTGGCTGTAGGAGTTATTGGGGGCCCCTAGGCCCAAATTTTCTTGGGTTCCAGGGGGTCCAAGGCACTAATATGGGGGGTTTCACCTGTATATCCTGACTGCATGGCTTGATCCAAGAACACAGGAGGAGACCTTCCCCAAAGCTGAGGGAGAGGTCCCGGCTTGATGAAAAGGAGTCCCAAGGAAGTCTTGGGACCCATTTTGAGGACCTTGATGGTGGCAATAATGAATGTTATGGCCACAAACTTGATGAATTCTGAAGACTGTTTGAGAAAAGCTTGAGAATAATTAAAAAGGGTTGAATTTGGAGCATGGATGTGTTCTTCCAGGCGAATACTGAGAGTGAATTGGGGAACCTGTTCACCAAATTACAATAAGAATTTTCTGCCATAGGAATTTCTTTAGAGACTTGATTCTTTGGTAAGAGTTCCTTTTATTGAGTGTGTTAGCCAATGTATTTTTCAGGAACTTAGATGACTTGGGAAAATAATGGAAGATTTTTGTTTCACTTGCCTATGTTTGGTTTTTCCTTTATCCCCACTTCTTACTCATACAATTAAGAGAAATGAAACTTCCCAATACAATTCAAGGGAGGTTATGTTGCTTTTCTGATAAAAGAAATAAAAAATAAAACAAGTAAAGAAATTAAATAATAAAATACAAAGAAAATAAATAATGAAAGTAGAGATAAATGATGAAGGAAAATTTCTGAGAGTCGTCCTTCTTGAGGTGAGTTTCTTGTGTTTGGCAAAATTCACTCTGAGAAGATAAAACCAATAATTTGTTGCTTACAGATTAGCAAAGCTTTTATCTTTATATGAATTAGAGACCCTCAAAGATCCATACCAGAAGATGAAACTTAATCTTTTAAATTATTCTCCCCACCAAGCATCAGACAAGAAAGAATTTGCCATTACTAGTAGGTTGATAAGAAAATTGACTTAAAAATTCACAATTTTAATCAAACATGGAATCAAATAAGATAAAAAAGGGAGTTTGATCATATCTTCATTTTCAGGGTCCAAATTGAGGGTACCATTTTTGTGAGGCCTTCTAAACCTGTCCAACGGATATGAAAATTGCTCACAGACTGGCCAAGCTTATTCTTATGAAATATTTGAGTAGAATACTCTCTGAAAGGTGAACTACAGTAGAGTAACTTAATTTCATAAATTCCAATGCCCACCAAGCACCATAATTCAAACTCTTGAGGTATTTGGGCCAGGCCTGTCAGGATTCAACTAGTGGAGATCCTTTACAAGTTCTGGTGAGTTGATGAGGTTGGAAGATGGTTCCATAGCGGTTCTTTATCGATATGAACTGAACACATTACACTCTAAAATATACCATAATTCAGCTCTTTTGAGTTTCAAGTCCATAATATGTGCCACTTCCTATTCTTCTTGTTCCTCCACTAAACCTGGTGGTGGTGGAGATTGATTTCAATTTCAGAAATTTCATTTCTTGAAAGTTTCCACAAAGAACACATAGAAAAAAGGGGGAGGTTACCTCTATTGTTGAGGAAACTTGAGGTGATATTAATTTCTTCCAAACTCCTTTAGAGCTTTAAAAGGTAACAGCAATCTTGCTGAGTCTTTTTGGTGGTTCATGTAGTCTTGATGTAGCTTGATTCTAGCAATACTTTCTCTCCATATTTGAAATCAGGTGGAATTGACCTATTTGTATCTGAATAATTATTGAAGCCCTTGATATCTGACTATAATTCCATTTTGAAAAATTGCTTTACTGATGGGAGTTTTCCTGATACCTTGCCAGCAGGGGTGTCTTGTTTAGAGTCTTGGATTTCTTGCATAAAGAATGAAAAAGTGTGAGTGTTTTGATAATCTGTGTTCTGCATTATTTTAGGTACCTTCAGCCAGAGGGAGCCAGGTGTGCCAGTCATATTGATGGTGTCAGGCTGAGTCTATTATGCAGTGATAGTAAGGGTATTTACAACCATAAATATTACTGTGACACAGATTTATAAATTTATATGGTTTCAAAATAAATTTCAAGGGCTTTACTATGGAGAAATAGTTGTGTTGGGCGCTTTTGAAATCCCTTGGTGCCGTTTGACCAATTGGATTATCATTTTAAGGACTACAATACTTAAGATGAGAAGTATACCTGGGTATTCTCCAAACGTATAGCTGTTTGTAATAGATGTACTACATAGGAGCTCAATAGCAGGAAAGGTTTTTCTCTTTTGGGTAGAAAAGGGTCCCTTTTTATCCTGAATATGGGTGAAAAGGTCCTCTAGAGCTTTTCAGGTAGGAAGAGTGAAAAGTTTTCACTTCCAAGGATTTGCTTTTGGCTCTTACCATGCCTACAAAACCTTTATTGGTCTCAGATGTGGCTTTAAAACCACATATGGGATGTTCTCCCTGATACAGGGTGGAAACTTTCATTTGGGGACCACACAGCCCTCTTCTGAAATGTATGAGGTGTAGAATTCTGTACCAAATCTATATGGGGAACCCTTCATTGACCAATCTATGAGGTATTGAAGGATAAAAAAGCTCCTTCTGAGACTTGACACCTCATATTTAAGGATATGTGAACATATCCCACAGTACAGGCATATTGGCCCAACTGTGGTATTTTAACCTTGAAGCTGCCATACCTATGTCAATTTTCAAGATATTGAGCTCAAAGTTGGTTTATTGTGTATCCCTGTACGAGTTTAAAAAAATGGTACCTCATTTGGTATGGATAGCATAAATATGGAGAAGCTATACCATTTATAACTTCCATTATTCGGATATGGATTTTTCTCATATCCTGTATGGAACTTGTTTGCTCCATAACTTTGGCTCTGGATGGTTTATGGGGAAATTCATCCCACCATAAGATAGCCCTGAGTCTTCCCTTTTCCAAATTATCCCACTTAAAGTATATTACACTGTAACTGTATTTGTTAGATGAGAATTAAATATTTAATTTAACCTTATTTGGCTTTGATTTCCCCATAAATTCTGTACTTTCCATTCTAGCTCATCTTGGATTAGGCCTTCAAATTTGAATACAGAATTCTTTGAAGTAGTAAGGTCATCATACAGAAAATACAAGAAGTGCAGTATATTTGCACAACCTCTACAAAGAAAGTACAGAAGACCAGAAATGGAAAGCCAACCTGAAGAAACATATTGGTAAATATCCTTAAGGACAATAAATATTTCCTTATAGATGAACCACTGTATCATAGGCAAAAACACAAAAGTGAAGTGGTAATAGTAGACAGAGATCACACCTCACTGATACTGAAACAATTCCATTAATGTCCATATATGGGACACATGATTGAATAAAGAGTTAAAGGAAGAAGCTTTAGTAGATCCTGGTGGCCAAATTGGGAGCAAAACTTCATTGAATACATCAATGCTTGCACCAGATGTCAAAAAGACAGAAAAGTCATGAGCAAAGGTATGGACTACTCCAGAACATAGATGAACCCAAGCACCCATTGGAAATAATAAGTATGGACTGGTTGACAGGACTTTCACCAGGAGGAAAAGAAAGTTCTAATGAATTCTTAGTAGTATTGAAAAAGTATAGTTAACCAAAGTTCACCTCAGAAATTTGGCCCAACCTATATGTGATGTTGGCAACCAAATCAGCATTCTCAACAGCCCACCATACAAAAACAGATGGCATGGAAGAAAGGATGATTTATACTCTTGAAGATATCATCAGAGCATTCTGTGGTTAAGTAATGGAATACAAGGACCATGAAGGATACACCCATGACTGGGTAACACTTTGACCAACAGTCAAAGTGATTTATAAGACCAGTGTACACTTAGTAACAGGAAAACCCCTGCTATCTTACAAAAAGGGTGGAATTGTCTTTAACCAGTAGATTACCTCAAGAAAAAACTGCTTTCATTACACCTGACAGCCAATTATTTCCAAAAAATGTGGAAAAAAGCATGCCAAAATGCAGAAAAATGTATAGTAGAAGCTAAACTATACAATAAACAGAGGTATGAAAAAATTCACCAAGAACCTGAATTCAAAGAATATCATTCAGAATCTATGATAAATTAATAATAATACTATCTACAGCTTTAACTAGGACTTTAACACATAAAAATATCATAAAAAATGGATTTGATACTAGTTTTAAGGGCTTTACTATGAAATATAGTGGTGTTAAGCGCTACTGAAAGCCCAGGATGCACTGGCTATCAGTTGATTAATTATAATAAGATAGTAAAAAAAATAGAGTATATCCTGATTCTTTTCCAAGAGTATAGCTGTTTTTGAAAGTTTTACTATGTGGGAATGTAAAAGCAGAATGTGAAGTTTTCTTTTGGGAAGACAAAGGTCCCTTTTTATCCTGAGAATGGGTGAAAAGGTCCTCTAGACCAGTTCACATAGAGGAAGGGAGTATTTATCACTAGAAACGAATGGCTTGTGTTTTCCATGAATCTCGTATAGCCTGTATTGAGCTCATATGGGGTTTTGAAACTATATCTAGGAATTCTTCACCAATAAAGGGTGAAAATTTTCATTTGGGGACCACACAGCCATCTTCTGATGTGTATGATGCCTAGAATACTGTACAAAACCTGTAAGGGACCCCTGTATTAACCAATCTATGTGGTATTAAAGGTTAAAAAGGCTTCTTTGTAGAATTGACACCTCATATTCAAGGATATGGGAAAGTATCCCACAGTAAAGAGGTATTGCCCCCAATGTGGAATTTTAACTCTAAAACTGGAATACTTTTTTCAGTTTTAAAGATCTTGCAAACAACATTGGCTCATTGTGTATCCCTGGATGGGTTTACACAATGGTACATCATTTGGCAAAGCTATACCATTTTAAATTTCAATTATTCAGATATGGATTTTGCCCAAATCCTGTATGGAACTTGTTTTCTCCATACCTTTTGTTCTAGATGAGATATAGAAAAATGAATGGAACCATAAGATATCCCTCATTATTCTCTTTCTAAAATTATCCCACTTTAAGTATCTCACACTAAATCTTTAGAGGCTAGATGAGAGGTGAATGTTTTATTCACCCTTATTGAGCTCTACTTTGGCCATAACTTTGTATATTCAATTCCAGCTTGGTTTGGTTTGTGAGCCTTTGTGATATGACCATATATCAAAAACCGCCACAAAAAAACTTCAAAAAACTCATTTTAACACTAATAATTGAAATTAAAATCTTAAAATACATAAGAATAACATAAAAAGTCATAAATTCTTGATTATTTCAGACATCAATGAATAAGCATGTAAAATGAATTACTTCATTTGATTCCCCATTAAGAACTACATATATGACATCTGTAAGCAATATATGTAAAACTAATAATTACTGAGCTAACCTGGGTATATAAACTTTTAGGATAAGTGCATAAATTCATGGTTTGTAGCTCATATCTTTTGAATTATGCATGATAAAGATTTTATGAAAATTTGAAGCCACCACAGAAGAGCTGTAAGAATACATATTTATGTTTTATTTGACATTTAATAAATAAGGCTAAACCTTACAAGGGTTTATTGAGCAAAATAGCAATAGTTGTTGACCAATTTAATTTAAAATCTGTCCAAGCTTGAAAAAAGGTGAATATTCGGTTTCTAATAGCTCATAAGTGAGGAAGGATTCGATTTCCATCATGATATTCAAGGTACAACCCCCTGAAATCATGATTTAAAGTCTAAAAAAGTAAATTTCAGAGAAAAGATGAGTTACTAAAAAATGATTAACAATGGTGTTTTGATTATGTAATAAGATTCTTGTGGAAGCTTACTAAGGACATACCAAGCTATCAGAATTCACTCTCTGAATAGCTGTAGCTTGACTAACTTAAAAGGTATTAATGATCAAAGTTAAAGCTTGACAATTATCTTTTATTATCTTTATCTGTAACCTTACCTCAATATTAACAGTTCAATAAGTGATAAACCTTGAGTATACTAGTATATTATTATTCAAACTAATAAAATAAATGAAGCTTAAACCCTTTACATGTCTATGGGGTCAGCAAATGTAGAGTTACAGTGATAGCTTTCAATAGTGATGTAATAATGAGAGAATAAGGTTTAATTATGATGTAATAATCATAAACCCTTAGGCTATTGACCAATTAAAGTGTTTACCATTAGTAAACATCTACTAGAAGCCTCCTGGCCTCTAGGAGGGAGGATTTTAATATAAATAAAGCTGTTTTTCCTCTATTCCCCCTTCAGATGCTTCAAAAACACCAAAACATTGAATTAAAAGTTAATTTCTTTATTCTTTATATATAACCCTATTATATTGCTTAAGACCAAAAATAGGCCTTTGAGTAATCATCAGCGTTTACCTGATTAAACCAATATTTTGTTGTTTTTGTTAAAATCTCCTAAAATGTCTCTAAATTCACATAAAATAGCTCAATTTGGAATTCTCTCCATTTTATATTGTAAATAAAATTTAAACAATTTTTATTTATATTCATAAGGCTTAAATATGTTCAAAATTATTATATTATATGTTAAAAGTAGGTTATTTTCTCTTTTTGATTATTCTTAATAATTGTTTTATTAATATAAACCACATTTATATTAATATATAACTGAAATATTGGTGATATTATTTCTATAAATTTTTTTTTATTAGTAATCAAGAATTTTTCATGCATTTATTATTTGTTGGTAACAATGATAGATTTCCATAAAGATATCTATTATCAAATATTAATATATTTATTTTTGTAATATAATTTATATTATTTTATTTATTCAAATAATATATTTATTCTTATTCCATAATTATAAAATTTTTTATTATTATACTTATTTTTAACATTATTAATCAATTAAACTTGGACATTCAGAGTAAAAGAAGTGAAATATTAGTAATTTTTACTTATTGTTTCATAGTCAAACCTTACATGGCTAGTACCATTGAATATCCCTGACTGTGAAATTTAGTTTGAAAACCCATTTGATAAGGTTCAGCCTCTTTCTATGGATTTTTGATGGGAGGTGAAAATTAAGGTTTATCCTCAGAAACTTCTTTGAGCCTGAATAACTTTGTTATTCTTTGTCCTATGATTAAGGGAGTTTTTTTCTTTGGAAAGGAGTGAGTTTTATCTTCTGTTTTATACCTTTTGAGCTGTTTTGCCTCAGATCCATGTTTTAGTGGTATTTTTACTCTACCATTAGTTCATGGTATTTTGGCTGTCATGCTTATGCCATGGGCTTGAGTCACAGGCTGATAAAGAATGATGTTAAGTTCTTATCTCAAAATTAAACTTTAATATATTGAAAGGTCCTAAGAAGCTGAGAGACTAATTTGTAGGACAACTCACCATAACATGGCTCATAAGGAAGAATGCAGTGGATGTCAAATTGACTGAGGAATTCTCAAGGAACCATCCAGTTTTTCCAGTGATCCTGATAAAACCATATCATCATAAAGATGATAGAAAACTCCCTAACAGGAAAAGGATTTTCATGCAGCAGAAATTGGTTGAAGGGAAAGACTCACCTGGACTAGTGAGAAAGATCATCAAATACAGAAAAATAAGAATGAATTGGAAACACAATAGACAATACCTGTCCAAATTTAGGAATAAACCAGAAAATAAAGATAAATTTCTATCTGAGAAAGAAATTCCACATGGAAATATTTACCTCAGAAGGTTCAGAGCCTCCAGAAGGACAGAAGATTCTAATAAATTATGAGCCTTGTTTGGAGGGAGGGTATGTCAGCCTCTGACTCCAAACAGGGGACCAGCTTGAAAACCATATACCATAAGTAATTGTATAGAAATTATTGCATGAAAATAGCCAATAAAGGTATCAATATAAAGATGGGGAATTTCTGAACATAAAAATACGAACTTTATCCAAATTGGATAAAAAACAACAAAGATACATCAGCTCAAAGTTGAGACAAAATAAGCAAAAAACCTTATTTTGAACTCTGATCTAACTTATTCATATTTCATTAAACCACTCACAAAATACTATTTCTTTCATTACCTAAATGAGAGCTATGAAATGGTACACTCTAAATTCAGAAAATGCCATTATAAACCCTTTTTTCACCAAAGAAATACATTAAAACTCAAAGAGGGCTTGTACAAAACTGTACAAGGTTATAGCAAAATTAGAGATCAAAAATGGGATATTTAATTTGAAATACCTTAGACCTCTGTCTTTCCAATATTGACAGAGGGATCCTTGTTCAAAGGTCTATTACCAAAAATACAGGATTTCTGAATATAGCAGTATAAATAAACCCCTGTACCTTTTATATATATTCACACAGATGTACTTTAAATTATACAAAACTGTATATAGTATGAATCCCTACAATTTCATATCATCAGAATACTTATATCTTCTAAATTGACTAATGTATCTGGCTTGGGAGTTTCTGAAGCCACATACTGATGTACAAAAATACATCAAAAAACTTGGAAACCTTATAGATTCTTCTATTTGAGAGAAGGGTGAATGTGAATCATATTGAGCTAAAGAGACTTTTAGCCCCTTCAGCTATATGATGTTCAATCCTTAATATCTTGGTTGGAAGATTTTTGATCAATACTGTTCTGTACCAAACAGAACTGGTCTTATACGTAAGACAATAGTAGTATAAATTCCAATCCCCGTGAGAATGACTGGTATTAGTTCTTTAAACACCCTTGAGACATCATTAAAGTTCTTAAATAGCCTGTTAAAAGGTTTTTCATCCTGTATTTCTGCAGAATGATCATTTGTGGTCTCAAAACCACAATTCTGACAGTACTAACATTGGAACTGATGATTCTGAACCACAAAAGGGCCTCAGAGGGATGGCTTTCACTCTGAAGACGTTTGAAGAGCTTAGAAGTTCCTCACAGTACCAAAAAGGGATAAAAGCTTTTCTTTCCTCACTGGAAAACCATAATCATCTTATTTTGAATATTATGACATTTTAAAACTGTCATCCAACAGTTGTACTCTTATGTTATATCAGATATAATTACAGTTAATATGTATTGTAGTTTTTATCAAGTTCAATTTATATTTAAATCCTGAGAGCAAGACTCTCAGTAGTTTCATCACCATTGTTATCTTTGACAGTAGAGTCTTTTGATATTATCTAAATAAATTTGAGCCATTTCACAGTCATAGTACTAGTTGTATCTACATTTATTTAAATACTACATAGACTCCCCCTGAAAGATGCAATCCAAACCCCTCTCAAAGTACATGTTTTTCTTATTTGACAAGGAATGTGGTAATGTTTCCAGCCTTTCTGGAAGTAAGTGATAGAGAAGAGAAATTCAACCCAAAATTCTTGAAAGTGAGTAATAACTTTACATGATATAAAATACTTAAGAGAAGAGTGGTATTTCAAGAGCTCAAAAAGATTGGAAAGAGATAGGAGAAATTCTCCTAAGAAATTTAGAGTCAAAAATATGACAAGGAGCTCCTTGTCATGGCTTTCGTAGTCAAGTTCAGCCAGCCAATTCTTGCACCTATGATTTTCAATGGGATGCTTTTGTAAGTCATTCACATGCCTCAGTACAGAACCCAAGGCATAATCAGAAGCCCCACTCTCTAAAATAATAGGTAGGTAGGGATTAGAGTTGGATAGGGTGGTAATTGTGGTGAAATATTCTTTGAGGAATTGAAGCTGACTAAGAGCTTCCCTCTTGAAGGTGAAAAAAGATCCTTTTTGAGAAGAGAAATGAGAGCGGTTATATTTTTGAAGTAATTTTTAATGAAAAAACAATAGAAATTGGCAAATCCAAGGACAGATTGGAGTGCCTTGATTTTCTTGGTCTGTGGCCAATTTAACATCTGTTGTATTTTTGAAGACTCCATCTTGAGGCCATCAATTGAATTAGAATAGCCAGGGTATTCCACACTTGATGCAAGAAAGACAAATTTGGAGCCTTTAGAAAAAAAAATATTTTCCCTTAGTCTTTGGAGGACAGAGGGCACATGTAAGGTTTGACTATGAAAGAATAGGTGAAAATTACTAATTCTTTACTTATTGTACTGTGAATGTCCTTATAAATGAAATAGATAAGATAAAAAACTAATTATCATAATAAAGATTTATTATAATTTTGGTGTAACAATAATTATACTATTAAATAAACGTAATAATATAATTTATATTATAAAAGAATAATGTAATAAATAAACATATTAATATTCAATAATTAATATATTTGACAGCACTTTATTATTGTTACAAAAAATAATAAAGGCATAAAAAATTGTTTTTTATCAATAAAAAACAATTAATAACAATAATATTACTAATATTAATGTTATATATTAATATAAATAGGGTATTGGTAAAAACACGTAAGCAAATTGGTAAAAACACGTAAGAGCTTACGTGTTTTTACTAAAAACTTACGTTTTTTTACCATCAATTGGTAAAAACACGTAATTTTATGGTAAAAACACGTAAGGGATGGTTTTTAAATGAAATATGGCTATTTATGGCATTTATAATGCCATTAATGCCATTTGTGGCATTGAAAATTCTATTTATGGCATTAACAGTGCCATTAATGGCATTAACAGTGCCATTAATGGCATTAACAGTGCCATAAGTGGCATTAGCAGTGTCATAAAGGGCATTAACTGTGCCATTAATGGCATTATCAATGAAATATCATTGATGCCATTAATGCCATTTGTGGCATCAAAAATGCAACATTTCTGATTCCATTAATGCCATAAATGGCATTAATAATGCCACATTAACAATGCCATTAATGGCATTACTAATTCCATGAATGGCATTATCAATTCAATAAATGGCATAATGCCATTTATGTAACACCATAAATGGCATTGTTAATTCCATTTATGTAATGCCACAAATGGAATTTTTGATTCCATAAATGGCATTTTTAATGCCATTTATGTTATAGTTAAGGCCATTAATTCCATTTTCAAGGCCAATGTTAACGCCATTAATGCCATTTTTAAGGCCATTTATGGCATTTTTAAATGCATAAATGGCATTGTCAAGGCCATTAAATTCAATTTATGGCATTGTTTTAATGCCATTTATGCCAATTTTCTGGCCATAAATGGCATCTGTATGTCATTCTTGATGCCATTTATGGCACTTTTGATGTGATAAATGGCACTGTTAATGCCAAAAATCAAACTTTAACCTCCACCCATCATAAATTACATTTTGAATTCAATTTATGTCATAAATGGCATTTTCAATTTAATTAAAAACATGAACAAAAAAACATCAAAAAACATGGACTTTTTGAGCCTACAAATGTTCTTTCAAAAAAAATACCAAAATGTTGGGCTTCTGGTTTATTATTCTCAACATTCTTACCTTCATTTTAAAAAAAAAATTATTCAAATCCATAAGTGGGAACATTTTTAATGAATTTTTTCAAAAAAATGGGCCATTTTACCAAATTGCCCAAAATAGAAAATTTGGGCAAAAAAAAAATTTGAAAAAATTTGGGGACCTTCACATCCCATGTCGGAAAAAATATGGAAAAAAAAAATGTTAAAAATGCTCAAAAATGAGCCTGAGGAATTTTTATAAAAAAATTAGGTTACTTACGTGTTTTTACCATAAAATTACATGTTTTGGCCATAATTTGGTAAAAACACATAAGGGCTTACGTGTGTTTACCAACACCCTATAAATAATATTTATATTAATAAACAAATTATTAAGAATAAAATACAGAGAAATTATTATAAAAAAAGAAAACAACCTACTTTGAAAACTTAATATAATAGTTTTGAAAGATCTTATGCCAAATAATGTAAATACAACTTATTTAAATTGTATTTAAAAGTAAAATACAAGAACTTACAAATATTCTTGATTTTAGGTGGAAATAAGATTTTTGAGAGAACTATAACAAAAACAATTGAACAATTTGAGTACTAGAGTCAAGATTTATGAGTATAATAAGATTACCTTTGGTCTTTGACAATATAAGAGATTTATATATAAAGAATAAAGATTTTACCTTTTGCTTTAATTTCTTTATTGGTTTTTCAACTGAACAATTTGAGTACTAAAGTCAATATTGATAAGTATAATAAGATTACATTTGGTCTTTGATAATAGAAAATATTTTTTATAAAGAATAAATATTTTACCTTTTGATGTGTCTGAGGGGGAAATAGAGTGAAAAGAGCTCTATATCGAGTAAATTCCTTCTTGCTAGAGTCTAACAGGCCTCTAGTAGACATGTACTGATGGTATCCACCAGAATTGGTCAGTATTTTAAGGTTTAGTGATGATTACATCATAATTAAACCATCTTATCTCATAACTACACCATCATTTAGAGTTATCTTTATAACTCTCAGTTGGATGGCATCATAGGCTTGGAAAAACCTAGACTTTGTGAATTCTATTAGTTTTAATAATAGACTAATACTATGAGTCAATTTTATGATTAATATGACTGTAAAACTTAATTTAAGATTACTGTGAGTGATCATGAATGCTCATTTTAAGTTTAAAGCTTGATCACTAATACCTTTTAAGTTTTACATGCTACAGCCATTCAGAGAGTTAATTCTGATAAGTTTTCATGTCAATATTGAAATGTAAAGAGAATTTTATTACATCCTCAAAAGTATATTTTTGATGATTTTTCTTGTAACTCATCTTTTCTGTCAAAATTTACTATTTTAAACTTCAAACCATGATTTCAGGTTGTTTTACATTGAATATTAAGATAAACAGTACATCATTCTTCACGTATGAGCCAGTAGAACTTGAATATATACTTTATTTTAAGTTTGGACCACTTTCACGACAAAGTGGTCAACAGCCAAAGCAATTTTTTATAATAAACCATAACAAGCTACAACCTTGTTTATAATTTGTCACATAAAGTTCATATCCTTATTCTCACAGTAATTATGTGGTAACTTCATATTTGTTTTGACTCTCTATTATGTATAGCTTAAGAGATATGAGGTAAAAACCATGAATATATGTGTTGATCATAAAAGTTCATATATTCAGGTTATTTCCTTAAATATTGACTTTAAAAATATGGCACAAAATTTTGATGTGTATTTGTTTTAGGGTAATTCAATGGTGTAATTGATCTCACATTTTGTTTAATTTTTTTCTGAGTTAAATAAGATTTTATGTCTTTTTCAGTGTATTCTTACTTATTACACTGTAATTATTGACTTTACAAATACGCCATAAAAATGATATATGTGTATTTTACCATCAGGAATCTAATGGTGTAATTTATTTCACATTTTCACCCATGAGACTCTCAGGTAATTCAAATTTTATGCCGATTTATGGCACTTTCACTGGTTTTAAGATAATTATTAAGAGTATAATTATTATAAAGTTTTCTTGTGACCTTTTTTGGATATGTGGTCATAAACCAAAGGATCACATTCCCTACCACCAAAAAATATTTTACCACAATCTGATATAGTTAATTAGGGTATAATCCACTGTCCTACCTCTTCAATAGACTTTGTTAGTCTTGCAGCTCAATAATGCTCAATTTTCTATTATTTAAGTTTTCTTTCATGTCTGAACCTTCTTAATAGTTTATCAGCATTTTTTATATATTTCTCAAGTAGCCATTAATCTTCTTGAGATGGGTTTCTATACCTTAAAAGGTATTCCCTTTCTTTTTTGTTTCTTGTCCTTCTTTCTTTAAGGAATTTTACAATTTTCTTTTCTTCTCCCTCCTCTAAAGGGGGGACTTCAAGTGGGGGGTTATTTCTTAATGGAAATAATTCCTTGTCACTTGAGCTGTAAGGTTTTACAAGACTTACTGGGAAAGGTGGTTTTTTGTTCATTAATTCACCTGTGAGTTCTAGTTGCACAGCATTAGGTTTATGTCGTGCTTTTATCAGAAATGGTCCTGCAAAGTAATCTTTCAATTTCTTTGGGCCTTTTATATTATTGAAATTTAGAGTTGACACTAAGACCAAGTCTCCTATTTTTAATTCAGGTGGTTTATGGCTTTTATCCCATTTTTCTTTTGCATATTTGAATGAATCTTGCATACATCTGTTTGCATGATGTCTTCCTTTGTCAAGCATTATTTTAAAACTACTTGCTGTTGGGTGTATATCCAATAGGTCCTTTTTGAGTGTATCACAAGGAATTCTTGGATTCCAACCTTTTTCTAGCATTTCTGGTGTTTTTTTCCAGTTGAAGAATGGATATATGTTCTATATGCCAGTTCAAGAGCTGTTATTAAGGTACACCAATCATGGGTAAAGCCATCAGAGTCTTTGAGTTTTAGTCCATAAGCACAGAATCTTCTGATCATGTCTTCTAAGGTCTGTATCATTCTTTCTGCTAGACCATCAGTTTGGGGGTGGTAAGCTGTTGAGAAGGATAGTTTTGTACCAAACAGGTTATGGAGGTGTTTCCATAATTCTGTAGTGAATTTTGAGTCTCTATCACTTATGATATTTGGGAATAAGCCTGTGTGGCTAATAAATTTATTCCATATCATTATGGCTGTGTCCATAGCTGTGTTATCCTTGTGACATGGTAATAGCGTTGGAGTTTTGCTGTACCTGTAAACTAATACTAGGCATGCCTTGTAACTTCTGTCTCCTCCTGGAGGTAAGGCAGTTACCCCATCCATGTGAAATATTTCCCAAGGGGATTTTGGTTCTTGGATTTGGATCATGATTCAAAATTTCTTTCCTGTGGCTCTGTTTTCTTTCTGAAATCTGTCACAGGTTTGGCAATATTCTGCAACCTCTTTCTTGCAATTTGGCCACCAAAAGGTTTTTAACCTCTCTAGTGTTCTGTCTTGTGAGAGATGTCCAGCTGAAACACTATCATGAAATTCATATAGTATAGTGTTTATCAGTGTTCTATCTGTTAAAGCCATGACACATGTATGTTTAGTTCTATGATAGAGGATTCCATCAAGGATGTGTAGTCTTCCTTCATCATATGCTTTTTTCCATATTTCATCTAGTTTGAATTAAAGTGATAGGCATTTACAGTTTTTCATTAGAATTTGGCATAAGATATGACAGTTTTTGTACATTTTGTAGCTTTCTTAAGCTTTGTTAAAGAATTCTGTGCCAATATCTGTGGCAAATATGTCTTCTATATGGTGCTCTTCCTGAGGTACCCATGCTAGATTTTCAGGTGGCTTTTCCAGAGCCCATCTGCTAAGACCATCTGCATTTTTATGAATATTACCAGATTTATGAAGTATAGTCATATGTCCTATATATTCTTCAATGGCAATTTGCCATCTTAGCATTTGTCTATTTGGAGTTTTCATGTTTAATAAAGATTTTACAGAATTACAATCTGTCATTAAATCAAAAACTGTTCCATACAATGATAGTGCAATTTTTCAAAATCCCACACTAAGCAAAGGAATTCCATTTGGCTTGCTCCATACCTTTCTTCTATTGGCTTTATTTGGCTTTAAATGAAGCAAATTGGTCCTTCAACAGCTTTGTTATTGATAATTTGTGTCTGGTGTAGTGCAGCACCTGGCCCTTCTCCACAAGCATCAATGTATAATTTAAAGGGTAGTTTCCAATCTGGCATTAGAATAAATGGGGAATTTTTGAAGGAATTGTTCAGTTATTACTATGCTTTGTCTTGTTCTTCAGTCATATCATAGACTGTCTTTTGGTCACAGAGCTTATACAAGGAATTAGCAATTCTTGAAAAGTCTTTTATATGCTGTCTATAATTGTAAGATGTGACTATGAAACTGATGATAATATTACTATTAATCAACAGTACTATGTCTGTTCTTATGAAATATAATAATAAAGTATTATTATAACCACAATTAAATAATTAAAAAATTATTTCTTTCATGTGTTAAACACTACTAGTGATTTTAACAGTGAGCAAGTAATTGTCTACAAGAATCAATTACAAGAAGATTTTAATAATAAAACTTCTTTTTATTAAAATAATAAAATTATTTTAATATATAATTATCTTTTGCAAGAATAATTATACTAGTAATTGTTGAAGAAAACCAATTTTAGAGAAAAACTTTAAGAATTAAAGATAAATCACTCACTAATATTACAAAG
The DNA here is from genome assembly GCA_023105745.1 of Austropuccinia psidii. NCBI lineage: Eukaryota > Fungi > Basidiomycota > Pucciniomycetes > Pucciniales > Sphaerophragmiaceae > Austropuccinia > Austropuccinia psidii. Next base: position 10,613,678 of record JALGQZ010000002.1, on the reverse strand, counting down.
AACTTATTGAAAGATAAAGTAGAGAGATTTGACGTAGAATTGTGGATTTAAGGGATCAAAATGGATTTAAAACGGTATTAAAACAATATATAGTTGGATTCTATGTTTTCACGTCTTTCTAGTTGAGTCTGAAAGATTTAAAACACTTAAGAATAGCTGTAACTAATACTTACTTGTTGGTTATAATGGTTTAAATGATAATAAGATGATGATGTGGAAAAAACAGCAAGAGGAGGCCTCTTGTAAGTCAACAACAGCTCACAGAGGCGTGCCATGGAGCAAACTGAAAAACCAGTGAGTGAGAAAGCAATAAACCTTTTTGGATCATTGATTGCATCATCTGTTGTCACGTGAGATTATCATAATTACTTAATTGATGCTTTCACGTGACTACCAACCCCAATATGGTTAAGAATAAAAGGAGTAACATCTGTAAATCTTCTTTTATTCCAAAACAATCATTGATTTCTCACAGTTATCAATGTTTTTGCCAATTTCATCACAGGATGTAATTACTGTGAATTTTTGAAGATTCAGTGTTTCACGTAGAATAGTCAAAAATGGACTGTAAGTAAAACTTTGAATTCTCCTAGTAAAACTGTAATTCTCTTTGGTTTTACCATAGATAATATAGTTCTCCATTATTCCTGAAGGTTTCAGAAATATTCATTAAGAATTGTATTTTTAATGAATTTTTGATGTTTTTACCTCATTTCTACGTAGAATTGCAAATATCAGTGTTTCACTGGTTGCTATGAGGTAAATCAATGGATACAAGTCCAAAAAAGGGATTTAATTACTCTTTTGGGGTTTATCCATGGAAAGCAATTAAGAATTGAATTGGTTACAGGAGTCTAAGTAGCTCTTTACCTCCTTGGCACGTCAAAATAGCAGGTTATTTGCTATTTTCTTAAGATTTACAGTAGTTGTGACATGGTAACCAAGTTCCCAAAAGGTTCTAGTTTACCAATTGGGCCAAGATCAGCCATGGATCCGAGCTTTGGAGCTGTCCACGCCTCTGAGGCCTCAGAAGTTGGGTACCCTGGCTCTCTTTGATGTCTTTTGTCCCCCTTGCTTATTCTTTACGTCAAAATAGTAATTTAAGCTTCAAGTGAGATATCCACTATGGGTGTACCAAAAGTCCATGTAAGAATACCATGATATTAAGTGCTCAAAACATGCATAACACTATTCTTAGTGTATATGTAACATGAGATTTCTCACTTTCCCATTATTTTGGTGTGAAATTAAGAAAAACAAAAATTTTCACGGATCTTTCATGTGGTATTGAAGTATTTTCCATTTTACCACCTCAAAGAGTTAATTTGAGCTTATTCACTCTATGGAGCTACCCTAGGTGAATTTTAGTGTAGAATCCCAATCTGGCCTTAAATCCATGGATTTACTTACTCAATAAAAAGGTATTCATCTTTTCTGAAATTAAAAATGATGAATTTTGGATATATGCATGACTTATGAGTTATTAATTACTCAAAATCTCTTTTTCAGATAATTTTGGCCTATTTGGGTATGTAAAATATACCTCAAGGCTCACATTCCCTCCCACCAAAAAATTAAATTGTACTACAATTTTATCAATGATAGAAATATAAAGCCCCAAAGGGGGGTTAATGTCCACTGTCCAACCTCTTTACATTACTCAGATCAAGTAATTGAAAGCACATTTATAGACATATTCAGGCTTGTGGCCTTCTTTCATCTCTAAATCTTCTCAAGAGTTTATCTGAGTCAGATATATCTGATTCTGCCAGCCATTCATCTTCATGTACTGGATTTCTATATCTGACAAGATATTCTCTCTGATTTTTACCCCTAAGTCTCCTTTCTTTAATGAATTTCTTTATCTTTTTGTCTTCATTCTGTTCCACTGGTGGTACAGTTAAAGGAGTTGGGTTCCTTAGAGGAAACAATTCTTTATCAGCTGGTTGATAGGGTTTTATCAATCTGACTGGAAAAGTGGGGTGTTTATTTTCCAATTCACCACTCAATCCCACTTGAACTGCATTGGTTCCATGTAAGGCAACAATAACAAAATGTCCTACATAAGAATCTTTAAGTTTCTTTGGGCCTTTGATATTATTCAAATTCAAGGTTGAAACTAGAACTAATTCCCCTACTTTGAAGTCTGGTACTTTATGACTCTTGTCCCACTTCTGTTTTGCATAATCAAAAGCATCATCCATAGTTTGTTTTGCATGATGTTTTACTTTATCAAGAATTATCTTGAAGCTGGAAGCTGTAGGATGAATGTCAATCAAGTCTTTCCTCAGTGTGTCTGCTGGGAGTCTTGGATTCCATCCTTTTTCTAACATATCAGGAGTTTGTCCTGTGGAAGAATGGACTGATGTCTTGTATGCCAGTTCTAATGCAGGTATCAGAGTGCACCAGTCATGGGTAAAGCCATATGAGTCTTTGAATTCTAACCCATAAGCACAAAATCTCCTGATCATGTCTTCTAAATTTTGAATCATCCTCTCTGCTAGCCCATCTGTCTGAGGGTGATATGCTGTAGAGAATGATAACTTAGTCCCAAACAATCTATGAAGATTGGTACAAAGTGCAGATGTGAACTTGGGATCTCTGTCACTTATGATATTCTTAAATGATTCTGTATGAGAAATAACTCTACTCCATAGAAGAAGAGCTGTGTCCATAGCAGTGTCATCTTTATGACATGGTAAGAATATGGGAGTCTTGCTAGATCTGTCTACAATGACTAAAAAAGCATTATAACTTTTGTCACCACTTGGAGGAACTGCTGTGACCCAATCCATGTGAACAACTTCCCATGGGGATTTTGGCTCTTGAATATGGATCATAAGTCCAAATTTCTTGCCTGTACTCCTGTTTGCTTTTTGGCATCTGTCACAGGTATGGCAATATTCAATGGTTTCTTTTCTCCAAGATGGCCACCATGCACATTTCTTCACTTTCACAAGTGTCCTGTCCTCTGAGAGGTGTCCAGAGTAGATGCTATCATGGCATTCATGAAGAATTGTATTGATAAGCAATCTGCTGCATAATGTCATTACACAAGAATGTTTGGTTCTGTGGTAAATAATCCCATCAAACAAGTGAAATCTCCCTTCAGAATAGGAATTTCTCCAAACTTCATCTAGTGCATTGACCAAAGATGTATCTTTGCAGTCTTTATCCAAAAAAGAAGTCAAGATATGGCAATTCCTGTCTTGCTTATGAGATTCTCTGACCTCTTCAAAAAATTAAGTCCCAATATCAGTTATATTAATCCCTTCAATTGGAATCTGTGGTTCAGCTTCCAAGGGTACATAAGCTGGGTTATCAGGAGTGTTGGCTAATTCCCACCTGCTAACTTCATCAGCATACTTGTGAATGTTTCCTGCTTTGTGGACTATAGTCATGTTTCCTCTATATTCCTGAATGGCTATTTGCCATCTCAACATGTGTCTGTTGGGAGTTTTCATGTTAAGAAGTGATTTTATGGCATTACAGTCAGTTATCACTTCAAAACCACTGCCATCAAGATAATAGTGTAACTTCTCAAGTGCCCATACCAAACATAAGCACTCCATTTGGCTTGCACCATATCTGGCTTCTGTTGGTTTGATTTGCCTTGAGATGTAACAAACTGGTCCTTCTGTAGGTTTGTCATCAATAATTTGGACTTGATGTAGGGCTTCCCCTAATCCATCTCCACATGCATCAATGTACAGGTTAAAAGGAATATTCCAGTCAGGAATGAGGAGTAAATGTGCTTCTGTAAGAGCTTTCCTTATCTTCTCATAAGCTTTAATTCTCTCCTGTGTCATCTCAAATACAGTCTGTTGATCACAGATTCTATAAAGTGACTTGGCTAGAATTGCAAAGTCTTTCAAGTTTTGCCTATAATAACTGGCAAAACCAAGAAAAGACATCATTTCTTTCTTATTCTGGGGTATTGGCTTAAGTAACACTGCTGCTACTTTGTTTTTGTCAATACCCAAGCTTAAACCAGAAACAATATGTCCTAATGCTTTAAGTTCTTCAAAACCAAAATTACATTTCTCAAGTGAAATTTACATGTTCAGCTCTGCAACTTTGTGAATTACTCTTGAAAGTCTTTCAAGTTGCAAAGACCATGAATCAGAACATATGATAATATCATCAATATAAATGATAAGCCATCCTTCAGACAATTCTGTGGGAAAGATTGTGTTCATCATTCTTTGATAATGGGATGGAGCATTTTTAATGCCAAATGGCATTCTAAGATACTCATAAATACCACAGTGAGTGATAATTCTAAGTAATTTCTTAGCTCTAGGCGTCAAAACATTCTGATGGAAACCTTTCAATGCATCCATTGATGTTATATACTTGGCTTTAGACAATTGAGTCAAGGTTTCTTGAATTCTAGGGATTGGATACCTATCTGGAACTGTGTAGGTATTCAATGCTCTGAAATCCCCAACCATTCTTGACTTGTCATTATGCCATGCAATAATAACAGGTGTTCTCACTTCAACTTCCTCATTATGGCCTACTTTTCTTAGTACACCAAGTTGGATTAACTCTTGAATATGTTTTTCCAAGGCTTCTCTAGCTCTGGGATTGGCTGGATAAGCTGGTCTTCTAACTACTGGAGGATATGGCCTGTCAATATTAATAGTAATATCAACTTCATGTCCCCTTATAGCACCTGATGGTTCATTATCAGAGGCAAATGCATTTTTGTATCTGGATAACACATTAATAACTTCATTCCTCATTTTTGGTGACAATGATGGATTAATTTGTGCTTCAACAAGTTAATAAGACACAAATTCATCTTTGTAAGTATCCTTGACAGAAAATACTACAGATATTTGCTTTGGCATATTGGAAAAGGCAAATTTTTGTCTTTTGTTATCCCCAATTGTAAGATATCTGTCTTTATGGTTATTTATGTCAACACCATAGATATTCAAGTAATCATTTCCAAGAATGATGTGCTGAGATGTGCAATTATCCATTACAACAATCTCACTTTTCATTCTTACACTTCCTGCTGGGTGTGGAAATACAAGATTAGTGTCTAATATACCCAAGGGGTACATATTGTTACTGACACTACTAAATTGCACACCTCCTATTGGTAATAGATGGTTTTTCCATTCAGGAAGTAAAATTTGGAGATAATCGTTGCCCACACAAGTTCAAAATGCCCCTGTATCCAAATTTACTTTGGCTTCAATATCACTCATCAAAACTGATGTGATACAGGATGCTCCAGAAGTGTAACCCTTTCCTCTAGCGGCTTTGTTTTACACATTCTGAAATCTTGGATATTGGTCAGGTTGCAGCAATCCTCACTGTACTGTGGCAAGTGGGTATGGACTTCTGTGACATCAAAGAAAGCTGTAATGTTTTCAATGGGATAGTCCTCCACTGGTGTATCTTCAGAGACTGCAGAATCTTGATCAGACTCTTCTTTCTCTTCAGTACACTGAATTTCTTCAATGACCTGTACTTCATTTATTTTTGTCTTTTTGGTGCAAGTGTTTGCTAAATGTGAAGTACTTCCACATTTATGACACTTCAATACAGGTCTTTCTGGTCTTTTATCCTCTCTGGAAATCTTTGGGATCATCTTGGATTCCATAGGGATTCTAGTCCAAGTTTTACCAATTCTTTTTCTGTTAATGATATCTTCCATTGCATTAATGTAGTCCTCTGTTGAACAGGGCTCTACACATCTGCTTTTGATAGCATGTTCCAGTTCTCCTCCACACTTTCTTAATATTTTCATATTAATCATAGTGTCAGACATATCTGGGTGTAAAGCAGATAATCTGTCTTTTTGTTTGAAGAACCAAGTAAGTGGTTTATCTTTCTCTGAGTTAAAAATGGCACTTTCAAAAGCATTTTCTATTTTAAACCTCCAAGAATTGTTGGCCCATTGGGTAATCACTTCAGATTTCCACCAAGAACAATCATGTTTTCCATGATCCATCCTCATCTTGTAATACCATTTCTTTGCAGTCTTGGTAAACAGAGAGTGTAACTTCCCCACTATGACTTCATCAGGTATATTAAAGTCTTCTGGTAACATGTCAATAGTCCTGATGAACTCAATATGGTTATATTCTCCTTCACCAGAGAATGTTGGCCATTCTTCCAATTTGGGAATATCTTTGACAGAGACAAAATTTTCTCCTGGAAGTGGGGTAAAACTTCCTTTAACTGAAAGTTTTTCTTCAGTCAAAGGTGTAGAATGTCTTGGCATATGTGGTTCATACTTCTTATGAATTTGTTCTACATTTGCAATTATTTCATTCTTTAACTTCTGCCTTTCATTGTCACTTTTTGCTAAATGTGTAGCAAATTGATTGGTGTTTTCAACTATCTTCAAGACATGCTCTTGTAGAATATTAAGTTGATCATTCAGTTTAAAAATAGAAAGATCTTCCATTTCTTCATTCTGAATCTGGCAAGCACTCTCAATTCTGCTACAAGCATTGGTAATTGAATCAAATCTGGCATTTGTTAATTCATACCATTCAGTATATTTCTTGTCATGTTTTTTCAAGTCATTAATATCTAGTGTTATTTTAGTTAACTTTGAATCAAGTTTACCAATTTCTACATTAATAGCTCTTTGTACATGATTTATTTGCGTGGAAAAGTCTTGTTCATCCTTTCCTGCTCCTTGGCTGTGAACTCCATGAGAGTTCTGGCCATATTGAATACACTGTCCACTGCTGAAAGCTCCAATTTGGGGATCCTTTACCCTTGTGGTTGAGGTCTGTGCCAATTGGCTTTGCCTTTGCCCTTGCCTTGATGGCTCTTGGGACCTCTCTGCTTCTTCTGAGGTCCTTTGGGCTTGTCTTTGGACACTTCTGGAGCTGGTTTGGAGCTGGTAGACGCCACTGGGGCCTCTGTCTCCAAAGCTGGAGTCATTTCCAGTTCCTTCTTCTGGTCTATGGATAAAAGACTTTGGTTCTTCAACCAATTCTTTATCTTTTTGACCTTGTCTTTGAAAGACAGGGGGCTCCATCCTTCTAAGAACTCTATGTTCTTCTCCTGACCCAGAAATCTCTTGATGTGTAAGTAAGAGTTCATGGCCCCCTGCCAAAGGCTTGGGCATATTTCCCACTCCTCTTCTTTGGGTGCTCTGAACCAATTTTTGTACTGGCATTGATATATTTCTATTGCTGCCACTTGAAAATGGTTCAGCCCTGGAAATATGGTCATTAATCAGTTCAGGCTCAGAATTCACGTCAAAATCTGTTGGTACAGACCTTGGGGAATGGGGGGCAACTCTGGCATCCTCCAAATGGGTCTTTCTTGTGGAATACTTGGCACTTCTGCATTTAGTCTTGCCTCTTCCTTGTCCACATCCATCTGGTTGGACTGAATAGTTGCTTCCATTTCTGGTATGCACCATTTTCACATCAATTTAAAGATAAAAGGTGAAAATATAAGATAAAATACACACCTTTTGGTGGTAATTTAGCCTTTTCTGAGTTAAATAAGGTGCCTCTTTTAGCAATCTGCACCTCAATACTGTCTTCAGATTCTGCTTCTGAAGATCCTGGACTAGTAATATATCTTTTAATGAGTCTGTTGCCAGCTGGAGAGTATTTCATTAAAGACACTAGAAAAAAATTATAAAAAAGAAAAAATTATTTTTTATACTTTTTAAAATATTTTTTCAAGATTTTTTATAAGTTTTATATTTTTTAATATTAAAAGAATTATTCTTTTTAAAGAAAAAAATTAAGATTTAAGATTTTGAATGAAAATCAATTCAGAGTAGCTCAAAGAATAATTTTATAAGTTTTTGGATGTGAAAAAGCCACGTGTAAAAACAGTATAAAATTAAACCAAATTCTGCAATGAAAAAGATTTCCAAAACAATTTCAAAAATAAGAATTATTTTAACTTTAAAATGAAATAAGATATTATTAAATTAATATATTTTAGAGCTTAAAAATATATTAATTAAGGGTACAAGGTTCAAAAAACACAGCCAGGCCCCCAAATGTAAGATGTGACTATGAAACTGATGATAATATTACTATTAATCATCAGTACTATGTCTGTTCTTATGAAATATAATAATAAAGTATTATTATAACCACAATTAAATAAGTAAAAGATTATTTCTTTCACGTCTTAAACACTACTAGTGATTTTAGCAGTGAGCAAGTAATTGTCTACAAGAATCAATTACAAGAAGATTTTAATAATAAAACTTCTTTTTATTAAAATAATAAAATTATTTTAATATATAATTATCTTTTGCAAGAATAATTATAATGGTAATTGTTGAAGAAAACTAATTTTAGAGAAAAACTTTAAGAATTAAAGATAAATCACTCACTAATATTACAAAGAACTTATTGAAAGATAAAGTAGGGAGATTTGACGTAGAATTGTGGATTTAAGGGATCAAAATGGATTTGAAACAGTATTACAACAATATATAGTTGGATTCCATGATTTCAGGTTTTTCTGGTTGATTTTGAAAAATTTAAAACACTTAAGAATATCTGTAACTAATACTTACTTGTTGGTTATAATGGTTTAAATGATAATAAGATGATGATGTGGAAAAAACAGCAAGAGGAGGCCTCTTTTAAGTCAACAACAGCTCACAGAGGCGTGCCATGGAGCAAACTGAAAAACCAGTGAGTTAGAAAGCAATAAACCTTTTTGGATCATTGATTGCATCATCTGTTGTCACGTGAGATTATCATAATTACTTAATTGATGCTTTTACATGACTACCAACCCCAATATGGTTAAGAATCAAAGGATTAACATCTGTAAATCTTCTTTTCTTCCAAAATAATCATTGATTTCTCACAGTTATCAATGTTATTTCCAATTTCATCACAGGATGTAATTACTGTGAATTTTTGAAGATTCAGTGTTTCACATAGAATAGTCAAAAAAGGACTGTAAGTAAAACTTTGAATTTTACTAGTAAAACTGAAATTCTTTTTGGTTTTACCATGGACAATACAGTTCTCCATTATTCCTGAAAGGTTCAGAAAGATTCATTAAGAATTGTATTGTGAATGAATTTTTGAAGTTTTTACCTCATTTCTATTTAGAATTGCAAATATCAGTGTTTCACTGGTTGCTATGAGGTAAATCAATGGATACAAGTCCAAAAAAGGGTTTTAATAACTCTTTTTGGGTTTATCCATGGAAAGTCATTAAGAATTGACATGGTTACAGGAGTCTAAGTAGCTCTTTACCTCCTTGGCACGTCAAAATAGCAGGTTATTTGCTATTTTCTTAAGATTTACAGTAGTTGTGACATGTTAATCAAGTTCCCAAAAGGTTCTAGTTTACCAATTGGGCCAAGATCAGCCATGGATCCAAGCTTTGGAGCTGTCCACGCCTCAGAGGCCTCAGAAGGTGGGTACCCTGGCTCTCTTTGATGTCTTTTGTCCCCCTTGCCTATTTTTTACGTCAAAATAGTAATTTAAGCTTAAAGTGAGATATCCACTATGGGTGTACCAAAAGTCCATGTAAGAATACCATGATATTAAGTGCTCAAAACATGCATAACACTATTCTTAGTGTATATGTGACATGGGATTTCTCACTTTCCCATTATTTTGGCATGAAATTAAGAAAAACAAAAATTTCCACGGATCTTTTATGCGGTATTGATGATGTGGTATTAAAGTATTTTCCATTTTACCACCTCAAAGAGTTAATTTGAGCTTATTCACTCTACCAAGCTACCCTAGGTGAATTTTAGTGTAGTATCCAAATCTGGCCTTAAATCCATGGATTTACTTACTCAATAAAAAAGTATTCATCTTTTCTGAAATCAAAAATGATGAATTTTGGATATATGCATGACTTATGAGTTATGCATAATTCAAAATTTCTTTTTAAGATAATTGTGGCCTATTTGGGTATGTAAAATATACCTCAAGGCTCACAATAATAACCAGAAATTTCTAGGAATGATTGCATTTCTTTTTTGGTTTGGGGCATTAGCTTCAATAGTACTGCTGCTCCTTTGTTTTTATCTATTCCAAAAGTTAGTCCAGATACAACATGTCCTAGTTCTATCAGTTCACTGTATTCAAAATGACAATTTTTCAAGGAAATTTTTATGTTTACCTGTACTATTCTTCGCAAGACTCTTACTAGTCTTGTTAAGTGACTTTCCCAGGTCTCTGAGCAAACTATGATATCATAAATATAGAGAAAAACCATCCTTCTGACAATTCTTCAGGAAATATGGTATTCATTATCCTTTGAGAATAGGAAGGTGCATTTGTTATACCAAATGCCATCCTCAAATATTCAAAATTTCCACAGTGGACTATTATCCTCAGTAGTGTTTTGGCATTGTATGTTAAGAAATTTTGATGAAATCCCTTTAGAGCATCCATGGCTGTGATGAACTTAGCCTGTGACACTTGTGTCAATATCTAATGGATTCTGGGTATTGGATATCTGTCAGGGATAGTATAGGTTTTTAGAGCTCTAACGTCCCCTACAATCCTTGAAATCCCATTATGCCAAGCTATAATGACAGGTTTAGTGACCTCCACCTGTTCATTATGCCCTACATTTGTAAGATGTGACTATGAAACTGATGATAATATTACTATTGATCAACAGTACTATGTCTGTTCTTCTGAAATATAATAATAAAAATTATTATAACCACAATTAAATAATTATAAAATTATTTCTTTCACGTGTTATACACTACTAGTGATTATAACTGTGAGCAGTAATTGTCTACAAGAATCCATTACAAGAAGAATTTAATAATAAAAACTTCTTTTATTAAAATAATAAAATTATTTTAATATATAATTATCTTTTACAAGAATAATTATAAAGATAATTCTTGAAGAAAAATATTACTAGAGAAAAACTTTAAGAATTAAAGATAAATGACTCACTAATACTCCAAAGAACTTATTGATAGATAAAAGTAGAAAAATTTGACGTGGAATTGTCGATTTAAGGGATCAAAAGGATTTATAACAGTATTACAACAATATATAGTTGGATTCTATGATTTCACGTCTTTCTGGTTGATTCTGAAAGATTTAAAACACTTAAGAATAGCTTGTAACTAATACTTACTTGTTGGTAATAATGATTTAATAAATTGATAAGATGATGATACGGAAAAACAGCAAGAAGAGGCTTCATTTAAGTCAACAACAGCTCACAGAGGCATGCCATGGAGCAAACTGAAAAACCAGTGAGTGAGAAAGCAATAAACCTTTTTGGATTAATTATTGCATCATCTGTTGTCACGTAAGATTATCATAATTACTTAATTGATGCTTTTACATGACTACCAACCCCAATATGGTTAAGAATAAAAGGAGTAACATCTGTAAATCTTCTTTTATTTTAAAATAATCATTGATTTCTCAAATTTATCAATGTTATTGCCAATTTCATCACAGGTTGTAATTACTGTGAAATTTTGAAGATTCAGTGTTTCACGTAGAATGGTCAAAAATGGACTGTAAGTAAAACTTTTAATTTTACCAGTAGAACCATAATTCTTTTTGGTTGTACCATAGGAAATACAGTTCTCTATTAGTCCTGAAAGTTTCAGAAATATTCATTAAGAATTGTATTGTTAATGAATTTTTGAAGTTTTTACCTCATTTCTACATAGAATTGCAAATAGCAGTATTTTGCTGGTTGCTGTGAGGTAAATCAATGAATATGGGTCCCAAAAGGGTTTTAATTACTCTTTTAGGGTCTATTCATGGAAAGTCATCAAGAATTGACGTGGTTACAGGAGTCTAAGTAGCTCATTACCTCCTTGGCACATCAAAATAGCAGGTTATTTGCTATTTTCTTATGATTACAGTAGGTGTAACTTGGTAACCAAGTTCCCAAAGAGTTTTAGTTTACCAATTGGGCCAAGATGAGCCATGGATCCATTCTCTGGAGCTATCCACGCCTCTGAGGCCTCAGAAGTTGGGTACCCTGGCTCTCTTTGATGTCTTTTGTCCCCCTTGCTTATTTTTCACGTAAAAATAGAAATTTGAGCTTAAAGTGAGATATCCACTATGGGTGTACCAAAAGTCCATGTAAGAATACCATGATATTAAGTGCTCAAAACATGCATAACACTATTCTTAGTGTATATGTAACATGGGATTTCTCACTTTCCCATTATTTTGGCTTAAAATCAAGAAAAACAAAAACTTTCACGGATCTTTTATGTGGTATTAATGATGTGGTATTGAAGTATTTTCCATTTTACCACCTCAAATACTTAAATTGAGCTTCTTCACTCTATGGGGCTACCCTAGGTGAATGTTTGTGTAGAATCCAAATCTGGTCTTAAATCCATGGATTTACTTACTCAATAAAAAGTTATTCATCTTTTCTGAAATTGAAAATGATGAATTTTGGATATATGCATTACTTATGAGTTATGCATAATTCAAAATTCCTTTTTAAGATAATTGTGGCCTATTTGGGTATGTAAAATATACCTCAAGGCTCACAACATTCCTTAATAATCCACAGTCCATTAATTCATTAATGTGCAACTCTAAAGCCTCTCTAGCTCTTGGGCTAGCTGGGTAAGCTGGTCTTTTTAATAATGGTGGATAAGGTTTTTCCACATTAAGGATTATGTATAACTCATGTCCAATTATGGCACCTAGTGGCTCTTTGTCAGTTGCAAAGGCATCTTTGTATTTAAATAAGAGGTCAATCAATTTTTCTTTCAATTTTTCTTTTAATTCTTGATTGAATTCTGCCTCTTTAAGTTGTTTAGCTATTAAAAAATCCTTTTCTGGGCTTTTTTCTTCATTTTTAATAACTGTGATTTTTTTTGTTATTTAAGCAGCCAAATATTTGCCATTCATTGTCTCCTATGGTAAAATATCTATCTTTTTGGTTAGAGATATCTATGCAATAAATTGACAAGTCATCATTTCCAAGTATGAAATGGTTACTAGTGCAGTTTTCCATTACCACAAACTCTACTTTCAATCTGATACATTGTGAAATGTGAGGAAAAATGAGTGTTAAGTCACTTATTCCAATGGGCTTCATGCTTTCACTTGCACCACTAAATTTGACTCCCTCTATTGGTATAGGTTTTCCTTCCCAATCTGTTACAATTGTTTTAATATAACTCTTCCCAACACAGGTACAATATGCTCCTGTATCTAAGCTCACTTTTGCTTCTTGGTTTTCCACCATGACAATACTTATACTTGATTTTCCAGTTGTATATCCCATTCCTTTTTCTGGTTTGGTTCTATACAATTTAGCATGTTGTATGTTTGTCAGCCTTGTGTCAGATGTTCCAACTTGTGGTAAGCTTGAATTGACATCCAGTACTTCATATATCAAATCAATATTATTAATTTGTGCATTAATTTTCTTTTCATCACTTTCAGAAGTTTCTGATTCTTCAGTGTCCTTTTCAAATTAAGATTTTTCATCTTTGTTATTTTTTTCTTCTGTTTCCACAATTTCATTGATATTTACTTTTTTATGAAAATTATTGGCTAAGTGTCCAATACCTCCACATTTATGGCACTTTCTTTGCTCATTACTGTAGGATGTATTGGGCTTGAAAGGATCTCTTGGTTTATCTTTCTTGATAAATGGTTTATTTGAACTTTTAATGTCCAATTTCTTCCAAGTACTGCCAATTTTTGTCCTTGTCACTATGTCTTCTAATGCATTGATATACTCTTCTGTGGAGCATGCTTCTATACACCTGATTCTGGGGGCACGTTCCAATTATCCTCCACATTCCTTAAGTATTTTCATGTGTACCATTTTTTGTGACATTTCTGGGTACAGTGCAATTAATATTTAAACTTGTTTCAATAGCCAAGTCAAAGTTTTATCCTTGTCTGGGTCAAAGAAGGAATTTTTAAATGCATTCTCTATTTTGTACCACCAGGCATCATTAGCCCATTTGGTGATTATTTGTTGTTTCCACCAAGACCAGGTATTTTTTCCATTTCTTTGCCTTATTCCATAATACCATCTTTTTGCAGATTTCTCAAATAGTGAGTGTAATCTGGAAGTGATTAATTCATCTGGTATGGCATAATCTTCTTGTAACATGTCACTTATTTTAATAAATGACATATGGTCATATTCACCTTTTCCTGTGAATGTTGCCCATTCTTCCAATTGAGATGCTTCCTTCATTAGGACTTGGTTATTTTCTTTATGACTCAAGTCTGTTATGAATGGATTTTTTATTTCCTCTTTTGGTTTAACAGGACTTCTTATGTGAGAAAATGGGGTTGATAACTTTGGCATGTTTAAATTAGCCTCACTTATTTTATCCATTTTTTCAGTAATAAGTCTTATTTCACTTTGAATGTCATCTTTAAGATTCATTGTTCCTTCATCACTTTTTCTATGTGGTCTAGAAGCAATTTTTGGTGTGATGAAGTCTTTTCTTCAAATTTTTCCACAGAAATACTTAATTTGTTTAATTTTTCTGTAAGATTATTAATAATCATGTGATAATTGATTATTTAAGCTTCTTCTTTGATATCTTTGATGTATTGATACAATTCCTGTTCTTGTATTAATTTCTGAGTATTGTCAATTAAAACTTTTGGTTTATTATTTTCAACAATAAATTTAATGTTATCAATTTCTTTCTTATTTTGTAGAAAGGTTTTTGTTAAAGATGATAACCTATTATTTTTTCTTGTAAAGATAATAAACTGTTTTGAATGTCTTCAAGAGGTAAAATACTATTTTTAATTTCTGTTAAAGTATTTAAAAGATCAGGGGAAAAATTTATTTCTTTGGTAAATGAGGTTATCTAATTACTTGTCCCTCTTTGTCCTTGAATTCCATCAAAGTTCTGCCCATGTTGAAGACATTGTGAATGGCATCTTTTTGAATTTTCGGGATCTTGTAGCTTGAGGATTATGATTTATTCCATTTCTTTTTCTTTTTCTTCTTCCCTTCTTGGGGAATTTGGTTGTCTTGAGGCTTGCTGGTAGAAGCTACTGGGGCTTCTTCCTTGCTTTCCTCTCTCTTTTTGGCATGGTGTTCCTTGATCTTTGTGATTGGAAGTTTGGATGATAGTGGATTCCATCCATTGGAGAATATCACTATTTCCTCCACTTTGAGGAACATTTTGAGGATGTGCCAAGAGTTCATCACTCCTTAGTGGATTTGTGGCAACATTTCCCAATCCTTGTCCTTTTACACGGGGTAGTACTCCTTGTAATGGCTCATGTAAATGTTTATTTGAGCCCTCTGAATGTGATTTTTCCCTGTTGGAATTACTCATACTTAGTTCCAACTTTGGTTCAGAAATCATGGGCATTTCTATGACTTGCCTTTGGGATATGGCACTTCCTTGTGTGGATTTTGCCCTTTCTTTTCCCTTTTGAGGGATCAATTCTACTTCTGAGTTTGGTTCCATCTGATTAGATGGAGTCTTGGGAACCTCTTCTAGTAGTCATAATTTAAGAAATAACAAATAAAAAGATTTCAGGCCAAGAATTTCTTCTTATTGCAATTTTAAAAGGGGGGTACTCACCTTCACAGTCCTGAATGGTGGATCCTGGAGAGTATAATTTCTTCGCTTTCTTTTTCTTAGTGACAATTGGTGTTGGGGAATCTGGGCAAGTTTCTTCCACCAATCTTTCAACAGTGGTCTGATTGTCCTCTGTTGGATTGTTTTCAAACACTGAAAAGAAAAATAAATATGAGTCATTTAGAAAGAATTGTTATTTTTTTAAGATAAATCAATTTCCATGTAAGAATTGCTTTCTTATCTAAGAATAAATGAACTGAGTAAAGAAAAAAATGAATAAGAATAACTTTTTTTATTGGTTTTTATATTTTTTATTATTATTTTACATTTTTATTTAAAGAATAAAATAAAATTGAAGATTATTCTTAAGATTAAATCATAATATAAATTTATTTTTAATTTATAAATATTTATTTTAATCACTAGAGTCACTCAAAGAAAGTTCTTGCAAGTCCAAGGATGTGAAAAACCATGTGTAAAACAGTACAATTGCTTTCCAAATGCCTCAATATCTTTTAAAATCAAGAAATATAACATTATTATATAATTTATTATTGGATAGACCCAGTTTGAGTCTTTTTAAAGGTCTTTTCAAGTAAATATGAGGGCCAGGCCCCCAAATGTAAGGTTTGACTATGAAACAATAGGTAAAAACTACTAATGTTTTACTTACTGTACTCTGAATTTCCTTAAAAATGAAATAAAAAAGATAAAAAAGAATTACAATAATAATGATTAATTCTAATGATGGCATAAAAATAATTATATTATTAAATAAGTATAATAATATAATCTATATTATAAAAGAGTTATATAATAAATAAATATATTGATATTTGATAATTAATATATTTAAAAGAACTTTATTATTGTTACTAACAAATAATAAAGGCATAAAAAATTTCTTTTTATTAATAAAAAACAATTAATAACAATAATATTACTAATATTAATGTTATATATTAATATAGATACTATTTATATTAATAAAAGAATTTTTGAGAATAATAATAGAGAGAAATTATTATGAAAAGAGAAAGTAACCTGCTTTGAACACTTAATGTAATAATTGTGAAATATTTTATGCCAAATAATCTAAATCCAAATTATTTAAACTGTATTTACAAATAAAATAAAAGAAATTACAGATGTTCTTGATTTTACGTCAAAAGAAGATTTTTAAGATAATTATAACAAAAACAATTGAACAATTGGAGTAATCACGTCAAAAATGATTATTATAATAAGATGAAATTTGGTATGTGATAATATAAAGTATTTACAAATAAAGAATAAAGATTTAACTGTTTTATTGTTTTGATGCGTCTGAGGGGGAAAGAGAGTAAAAAAAGCTCTATATATAGTAAATTCCTCCTTCATAGAGCTCAACGAGCTTCTCGTAGACGCTTACTGAGACTATCCACTGGGATTTATCATTATTTTAAGGCTTAGTCATGATTAAATCATAATTAAACCATCTTATTGCATGATTATGCCATCATTTGGAGTTATCACTATAAGTCTAAGTTGAATGACATCATAGGCTTTGAAGAATTTGTGTATTTTATCATTTTTAATCATAGACTAATAGTATTGATCAATCCTATCACTTATATGACTGTTAAACTTAGTTTAAGATTACAATGAGTGATCATAAATGATCAATTTTAAGGTTAAACTTTGATCATTAAATCCTTTTATGTTTTACATGCTAAAGGCCTTAAGAGAGTGAATTCTGATAGGTTTACATGGCAATATTAAACTTTCAAGACCGTTTCATTAGATCATCAAAACTCGCTTTTTGATTATTTTTCTTTTAACTCATCTTTTCTGTCAAAAGTTACTATTTTAAACTTCAAATTATGATTTCAGGGGGTTGTACCTTGAATATTAATATAAAAAATACATAATTCTTCACGTATGAGCCAGTAGAATCTGAATATCCCCTTTTTTTTAAGTTTGGACCACTTTCACATCAAAGTGGTCAACAGCCCTAGCAATTTTGTTCAATAAACCCTTACAAGTTATAACCTTGTTTATAACTTGTTAAATGAAGTTGATACATGTATTTATACAGTAATTACATGGTAACTTTATCTTTGTTTTAACTCTCTATCATGTATACCCTAATAGATATGAGGTAAAAACCATGAATATATGCATTGATCATAAAAGTGCATATATTCAGGTTATTTCCTTAAATATTTACTTTACAAAAATGGAAAAAAATGTTATATGTGTAGGTGTTTGTGGGTAATACAATGGTGCAATTTATTTTACATGTTTTTTCATTGGCTTCTGAGTTAGATAAGGATTTATGTCGTTTTCAGGATATTCTTACTTATTATTCAGTAATTATTGACATTAAAGATATTCCTCAAAAATGATATATGTGTATTTTAACATGAAAAATTTAACAGTGTAATTTATTTCACATGTTCACTCATGAGATTCTGAGGTAATTCAAAGTTTCTTCCTATTTATGGCATTTTCACTGGCTGTAAGATAATTATTAAGAGTATGATAATTATAAAGTTTTCTTGTGACCTTTTTTGATATGTGGTCATATCTCAAAGGCTCACAGAACATTTCTTACTTATTCCTCCTCAGAACTTGAGAGCACCATAATATAATCTCAATAAGCTACTAATAACAGATACTGTGAGACTTTGAGATATACCCAAATACCCAAAAAGGACACAAACAATATCACAGAACTTATTTCAATATGAATAATTGTCAGCCTGTGACTCAAAACCAGAGCACAAGCATGACAGCCAGATACCATAAAGCAATGGTATAGCCAAGATACCATCAAAACATGGATCTGAGCCAAATCAGCTCAAAAGGTATCCAAGGAAAGAGGAAACTTACCCCTTTCCAAATATACAAGTCCCATCACCATAGGACGAAGAATAACAAAGTTATTCCTGCTCAAAGTTGTTGCTGAGCATAAACCTTAATTTTCACCTCTGATCTGAAATACAGAGTAAGAAGCCTAACCCCATCAAATGGGTATTAAAAATGAAGCTCTAGGTCAGAGATATCCAATTGTACCAGCCAAACTGTGCTAGCACCATTTTCACCAAAGTTATGGCCAAATTCAGGCCAAAGAAGGGTGAACAAAATATTCACCTCTCATCTAACTTTTACAGTTTTAGTTTGACATACCTCAAGTGGGGTCATTTTGGAAAGAGCAAAAGAAGGGCTATCTGATCATGTTGTTCATTTCCCTATATCTTAACTAGAACAAAATTTATGGGACAAACAAGCCCAATACAGCTTTTTGCCCAAACCACACATATGAACAAAAGCCTTGTACATGGCATAACTCTTCCATATTTAATGATAGCCATATCAAATGAGGTATCATTGTGTAGAGCACATACAGAGCTACACGCTGAACCAATTTTCAAGTGGATATCTCAAAAATTGAAAAAGTTATCAAAGTTTTAAGGTCAAAATCCCACAGTTTTGCCAATACAGCCTTTCTGTGGGATAATATCCCATAACTATGATTATGAGGTGTCAAGCTGATGAAGAAGCGTGTTTATAATTTAATATCTCATATTTAATTCAATACTGGGGTCCCATACAGGTTCTGTACAGCATTCTATGTGTCATACACATCAAAACCAAGCTGTGTGGTCCCTAGATGAAAATCTTCACCCTGTATTGGTGAAAACTGCCCAGATGTGGTTTCAAAACCACATCTGAGCCCAATACAGGCTATATAGGTCTTTTGCAAACCACAAGCCTGTCATAGAGAGTGAAAAATCTTCACTTCCTCTACGTGGAAAGGTCTAGCAGCCTTTCACCCCATTTCAGGATAAAAAGGGGGCTTTTCACAGCCAGAAAAGGTTTCCTCATCCTGCTCTTGAATTCCTATGTAGTACAACTGTCAAAAACAGCTATACTCTTGGAAAATAATCAGGTATACTTTAAACTTAAGTATTGTATTCTTTATTATTGTAATCCAACAGGTAAAGCTGCACCCAGGGCCTTCAACAGCCCTCACCACCACTATTCCACAAAATAGTAAAGCCCTTTTATTTTCATTTCAAACCCTTATTATCCAAAATACTCTTATTTTAAGCCTTTATCACCGTGTCACAGTCATAGTTAAAGTTTGAAATAGCTTAATTATTACTTCATCATAGACTCAGCCTGACAATAATTCAAATCCAAATCATAAAAAAAGTTAAAATAAGTAAAAATGCAATAAAAAGGCATAAATTCTTGATCATTTCAAAAGCCAATGAATGAAAATTTAAAAAATTAAACATTTAATTGCGCATGAAAAACATACATTAATATCTTATTTCATATCTGTAGACCCAACATTAATGTGATACCTGAATATAAGTACTTTTATGATCAATGTGTATTTTCCAGGTTTTTGGCTCATATCATTTGAAATAATTGTGATAAATACTTGATCTTAAATCCAGGTTACAACATAATATCTGTAAAAATAGATATAGAAACTTTATTTCCAAAGCTTAAGAATAATAAGGAGAAATTGGTCAAAATAGAAATACCAGTTGACCACTTAAAATCAAAAGTGATCTAAAATTAGAAAACAGATAGATATTCAGATTATACTAGCTCATATGCAGAAAATGATGTAATTTTTATCATGATTATCAAGGTATAACCCTATGAAAGCATGGTTTAAAGTCCAAAAATAGTGATTTTTGACAGAAAAGAGAATTACAAGAAAAACCATCAAAAACAGAGTTTAGATTATTTTACAAACTCCTGTTTGAGAGCTATTAATGACATGCCAAGATATCAGAATTCAGTCTCTAAGTTTCATTTCTGCGAAAAACATAAAATTTATTAAAGATTAAAGGCAAGGCTCAAAAATGATCATTTTTGTTCTTTAACTGTAATATTAATTTAAGTTTTACAGTTTAATATTGGATGTAAATGGTGGATATGGGTATTTTATGATTGAAACTATCTATATACACAGAATTAAGTCATATTTAAAGGTTATGACTTTAGAAAAACCATAGTTACAGTTACAGCTGTAAAAGTGGCATGATAATGATGTAAAAAGGTTTAATAATGATGTAATTATCACCAAAGCTTATAATATTGATAAATTCCAGAGGGTAACATAAGTAAAAATCTAATGGAAGGTATCTAGTCATTAGAATGAAGAAGATTCACTATAAGAAAAACCCTTCCTCCTCTGATTCACCCTAATATGGATAAAATTCAATGAAACAGTAAATAAAAGGTAATATTCTTTATTCTTTATATATGAAACTCCTATATTATACAAGACTAAATTCATATCTTGCAGTAATTTTTAGAGCTTACAAGACTACATAAATGCTTTATTTTGATCTTTTGAATTCTCTCAAAATCAATAAATCCACCTAAGATGGTAAAAATTGTATTTCTCTTTATTTTATATTATGATGACAATATAAAACAGTTTTATTTAAATTATTAAGCATAGAGCTACTCAAAATTATTATATTAAGTGTTAAAATGAAGTTATTTTCTCTTATCATTATATTCTTCTCTATTATTATTCCTTAATAATTCTTTCTTTAATATAAATAGTATTTATATTAATATATAGCTTTTATATTGTTAATATTAATGTGATAAGTGTGTTTTATTTATTTAATAACAATTTTTAACACATTCATTATTTGTTGGTAAAAATAATAAATTGCAATAAACATATTATTTCATGAATTATTAAGTATTAATATATTTATTTTATTTTATTTTATTCTTTTATTCTTTTGAAATAATATAGATATTTTATGTGATAATTATAATAATACCTTATTATTTCAATTACTTTTAATCTTATCATTCATTTCTATCCAAAGATTCAGTGTACAGTAAATAGAATATTAGTAATTTTTGATATTGTTTCATAGTTAAATGTTACATTTGGGGGCCTGGCTATTATGTTTACTCAAAAGACCTTATAAGAAGGTTTCAAATTGGGTACATTCAATAAGAAATTAAACTTAAAATGATAATTTATATAATAACTTTATATTTATTGAATTTAAAAGATATGGAGGTATTTCAAAATCAATTGTATGGTTTTTCACATGGTTCTTCACATATGTAGACCTGCAAGACCCTCCTTTGAGTGATTCTAGTGATGAAATAAGATATCTATCAATTAAAAATATAAATTTATATTATCATTCAATTGAAGAATCATATCATTATTTTCTTATTCTAAATATTATTGTTTGTTCAAAGTAAATTGAAAAACAAAAAAAAATTCTATTTACTTCTTTTACTTATTTCTCTTATTTAAAAAAGAAGATAAAAATCAATTTTCCATGTGTAAATCACATCTTTTTATATTAATATAATTTTCCTAAAATGACTTATATTTCTTTGGCTTTTTTAGTGCTTTAAGATAACCCAACAGAGGATAACAAAACTACTTTTTAAAGAGTTGTGGAAGAAACCTGTCAAAGCTATCCAACACCAATAATATGCAAGGAAAGAAGACCCAAGAAATGGATTTTTCCAGGACCTTCCATTCAGAATTCTGAAGGTAAGCACACTTTTTAAAAATCCCATAATCAGAAACTTTATATTATTATTTTTAATTTATTTTTTCTTATCCCTTTCTTTCTCAACATGACTAATTGAAGGGGTTCCCAACACTCCATCCAATCAGAAAGAGAAATGAGCCCACAAAAGGGAGAAGAAAAAGCAAATCCTCCAGTGGAACAAAATCAACACAAGGAAGAACCATATCCCAAAGACAAGTTCTTGAATTGCCAATTATTTCTGGACCAGAATTGGAACTAAGTATGAGGAATTAAAACAGAAATAAATCATATTCAGAGGGCTCAAATAGACATATACATGATCCAGTACAAACAGTACTACAGAGTCTAAAAAGACATGGACATCCTGGCACTTCCCCAAGAAATTTGTTCAGGAGGAGGAAATAGTGAAATACTCCAATGGGTGGAATCTAATATCATCCAAACCTCAAATCAAAAATACAAAGGGATGGTACAACAAAAAAGAAGGAGGCAAGCAAAAAAGAAGCTCCAATGGCTTCTCCCAGAAAGCCTCAAGCCAACCAACCTTCCTAGGAAGTAAAAAAGAATTAGAGGAAATCATATTCCCCCAGTTGCAAGATTCCAAGAATCCAGGAAGACCCCATGGAAAATGTTTTCAATGTGGCCAAAATCTTGATGGAATTAAAGGGCACAGACAAACAAAAAATGAGACAACCATCTTTCCCAGAGAAATCAATTTTTCTCCTGATTTTGTAAATAATTTAATGGAAATCAAAAATAGTATCTTACCTTTAAAAGAAATTCAAAATATTCTATTATAATTAAAAGAAATAAATGTCTTCATATTATCGTTATCCAAAAATGGTGTAAAAAATAAGAAAGAAAAAGCTAATATCAAATTTGTGTTTGAAAATAATAATAAAAACTTTACTTGACTATACTCAAAAGTCAATACAAAGATCACAAGAGCTGTATAAGCAAATAAAATACTTTTATAATTAATTATGACCAAAGTATTGATAATTCACCATGAGAAAATGGGGGAAACCTGTCAGCATGCTCTGCTCTATTGTGCTCCTGAATAAGTTGCTGTTGACTATGCTCTTCTTCTTCAAGCTTATTTTCCATAATCTTTAATCTTAATTATTTTTCTTCAACTCAATCTTGCCCTTGTCACAAGATCATTACCAGTGTCATCATAAATAATTGCATACTCTCATTGAGATTCCTCAATACCTCTTGTTCATGGTTTAATTTACTTTTAAATGTAGAAGTAGATTTATTTTGGATTTGATGAAATGGATTATTAAAATTTGAGCAACTACCCATTTGTGATGGAGATGATTTTTTAGCTCTCTTCATTCTTTTTTTCTAAATGAATTGAAATTGTGACTTCATCACTGTTATTGTTGCTTTTTTGGCTTTCATTTTGATTTGTAATTTCATCTTCACCATTAAGATTTTGACATGTTGAATCATTTCCAACTCTTTTACCTTTCTCTTGATTATTTTTGGTACCATCCCCCTCATTTGAATCTATAATGGCCTCTCCAAAATTTTTTGAAATTAAATCATTAGATTTGACTCTACTAGTTCCATTTTGCTCCCATGTTTCCTATATTGATTTCAGAAAAAAGCTTATAAATCTGTAGGCAAAGATATGATTAACTTTAATTCATATATAATTTCCAAGGATCTCTCACCTCAGGACTCTTATAATTGCTTTGTAATTGATCATTAAGGCACCTTTCACCAGTTGCATTGCATAAATATCTTACAGTCTGTAATTGAATCGATTAATTTAATTATTATTAAAAAACAGTTAAATTGAACTCACCTGATGTTTGCCCATATTAGTTCTCCATTGTTCCAAAAGGGATATCTTTTATTAAGCTAAAAGTTTCTTTTTGGTTTTCATTGTTTTCAAAGAAATGACTCCATGAAATGAAACCTATGTTGTTTTTTTCATTTTCAATCGTATAAATCCAATCTCAATTGATGGGGCAAGGAGGAAGTCATCATGTTAAAGTTGTCTTTTGAAGATTTTGAGCTTAAATTTAATTTTTTCTATTTAAATTTAAGCTTAAAATTTAATTAGACGCTAAATTGGCTCATCGATAATAAAGTTCTAGAGCCAAAAATGATCGATAGCGTATCTTTTTGAATAGTACAGTACAGTACATTCGTTCAGCCAATTACTTTTAAGAAATTTCCAACAATAATCTCTTTTAGCTATGCGCTGCGGCATGCGCTTGAGATTGGAGACCACTGAATTTCATTTATCGATTTACGCCAGTCTGCGTTGAAATTTCAAACTCAGTCTATACTAACCATCTCTCCTTCGGAAGCCCTTCCTGGTTCAAAATTCGCCTGGATCGGATTGTATGGCGCTAAGCAAACTCGGATCTATGCCGGAGACAATCCTTCATACAGCCATGGAGTAGTCTTAGTCTGGATAGCAGCCTGAATAGCAGGCTGAGCTCTGGTGGCAAGCTGAATAGCAGCCTGGAAGCAGGCTGGGAGCAGTCTGAATGGCAAGCTGAATGGCAAGGTGAATAGCAGTCTGTTCTTCAACAGCTTCTTTCGATTTCATTGAGGCTCGTAGCTCGATTCGAATTAGGTACTTTGACAAAAAAAACTAAGAAAACTCCAATAATTGGAAACTAGCCTTCTTTTAATCTTGAATAAAAATAAAAATAAAACTTGAGTCTTCCTTAAATCTGAGTTGAATCTTATTGCCTGCTTGCCTTCTCTGGCTCTGATATTCTTAAAGCACCCTCATCTCCCATTCTCAAGTTCCTCATCACACTCTTGGCTCTACTTTTCTTTTCAAGATTCTGGGTCAATCTCACTGACTCATATATCTTCATCCTCTTGGTTAATCCAACTAACCTCTACCAGTTTACGCCTTGAATTATTGATTTTGTTGCCTTCATCTTGTCTTGTTTCTTACCTTTGGCTTTTTAAATCAATTTAAACTCATTCATTAGCACGGTCTTATCATCTGGTGTCAAAATTCCTTCAAAAGTTTTCTTAATCTCTATCGCTTCATTCCCTTAAAAATCTCATCTTCTTGGTTTTACTAGCTTTCTTTTAACTTAATCCCCTCACCTCAGTCTAGTAATTAATCTACTCCCTTCAAATATGGTGTTTAATGATTCAACAATCAAAATTAGAACCCGAGTTCGTTCAGCAATCGGTCGCTTGCGCCCTAGTAAGTCAACTTTAGGATTATCAACTTTACAAAAGAATAATGTAAGCTTTAATATCCCATTCACCTTGAAATTTATCTCAAATCTATAGTAGCCTGATCCTTTTCTGGAATATTTAAACTTATAGAACTCACATGCGGAAATACCACCACCTGTTCCTCCTATTTTGCCCCTTCCAGAAAGCTTGAGTCAAAGATTTTTAGGTTCTAGCTTCTTTGACAATCTTTTGGATGGTCGTTCAAGCTCAAAGAGCGTTAATAGCGTCAGTATGAAACTTGATTCACTCATATACTTTTTTAGCTTGATCCTCAACCACTTGTCCTTTTAATCTTGGCTTCATTCAGGGACTCTCTCTTAAACTTACTCCCAAAGTTGACAACAACGACAAGGATTTCAACAAGCTGCCTATTTTAAATCAAATGCTTGAACGTCAAGGTCTACTAAATTCACCCATCAGCGTTCATTTAACTACTCTTCTGGAGGATTGCAATCAACATCATCTCTCATCAAGCACAAGATCAAAATTAAGGACCCCAACCGAATCATTATATTCATCAAGTTTAGCTTGCTCAGCTGGGCCGTTTACTCCTGAGCTAGTACCCAATCCTGTAGGGCTTTCCACCCCAGAATTCACCGCCACCTATTCAACCACATCGGATTTGAGATGTTTTTTTCCATACACATCACCCAAAAAATCTCCTGGTGCTTTCAAGGGCCAAGAATTTTGCAGCCCTACTAATATTACTAATACACGCAAAACTTTCTTGGTCAACTCCCCTGATCCGTCCTCCCCTCCCCTCAAAATGAATGTTCTACCTGCCCGGCGATGTTTAAAGCGCCGCGGTCCTAACCCTTGCGCGCAGCCAATCTCATATCAATTGCTACAATCAGTCATGACAAAAAACGGCAATTCTTTTGCAAGTTCTAAACCAAGCTTACAGCGTTTGAACATGGCTAGCCCATGCTTTTCATCCGGATCCAGTGACTTGGATTATTCAACTCCTAATGGAAGTCCACTTGATCCGATTTTCGTACAAAAAAGTGCTATTGCATGTGGTGGCCTTAAACCTTTGCCTACAGAAGCTAAAATCTTAACCCTTCCGATGAGCTTCAAGTATTCTAAATCAACACCAAAACCATCACGATCTCCAATCTCCAGTTTCCTGACCCACGGGAGTCATCATCTGAGCATTAAGAACAACTTTTAAATTCTTTTTTTGAAAAATTTGTAATTGAGTCACCCACACCTTTAGCATTTTTTGAGTTCTTGGCAGTGTTTTCTTAGTTCTTGTTTCTTGTCAAGCATAAACTATATATGCTTCCATGGAGATACCATGATAATAAATTATTCGTTTACTTGTCTACTCTCATTTATATTTTTAATTTATACAATCTTTTGAACTTTTGTAACCTATTTGCCTGGTGGAATTCGACAAAGTAAAAGTTGTGAAGAATTATCTTGAGAATGGTTTTTTTTCAATTGAATTTTTATCAAACTCCTGATGAATTTCAAGCTCTTGATAATTGATGAAATAAAAATCTCTTGCGACAGAAAACCTTGGCTAACATGATTCTTCAAAACATGGTTGAAAATGGAGTATATAAGCAGAACACAGTCAGATTAATTAATTAGGCTGATGAATGATTTCACACTGATATGCAACTTTAATGGCAATTAACGTTGCATCACTTCTTGGAATCAACAGTATCAGCAACGCCAGAAATGTGATATTTGGTATTGAGTTAGGCTCATTTATCAAGAAGAAAACCAAGACACAAAAAAAGTACAAAACTACATTTTAAAGACTATAGTATTAATATTAAGAAATGTAATCATTAATTTAATGATTCAAGTAATTAAAATGGGTAATGATTTGGCAAATTGAAACTATCATAACTTACAAATTTCCTCTTTGCCTTATCTGATACAAAAAAAATAATATAAATTAATAAATAAGAATTAAAGAATCATAAAAAGAAACATATATATATATATTAATTTTAATTTTAAGTTTAATAATTTGATTTTTCTTTTAATTTTTAATTGAGATTAAGTTTAAAATTAAAAATGAATTATAATTCAAAAGGAAAAAAATAAATAATAGAGATTTATATACATATATATATATATTAATGATCAATTGTTTTATTTTATTTTTATTTGTATTTCGATTTTTATTTATATTTATATTTATATTTATATTTTTATTTTTATTTATGTTTATATTTTTATTTTTATTTTTATTTTTATTTTTATTTATATTTTTATTTTTATTTTTATTTTTATTTTTATTTATATTTATATTTTAATTTTAATTTTTATTTTTATTTTTATTTATATTTTTATTTATATTTATATTTTTATTTTTATTTTTATTTTTATTTTTATTTATATTTTTATTTTTAGTTTTATTTTTATTTTTATTTTTTATTTTTTAAAAAAAAATAAGTTGAACTTTTCTTTAATTAATTAAAATAAAAAAAATATTATTATTACATTTTTATTTAAAAAAATCTGCTTTGTTTTTTTAACAAATTTTTTATGACCAAAAAAAGTATAGATAAATAAATGAATATTTTGAGTTTTTTTTTTTTGGATAAAAAAAAAGAAATCAATTTAAAGTGAAACAATTTTTTTTTTTTTAAAAAAAAAAAACTTCCTCAGGTTGAAATTTTTTGAAGGAATTTTTCAATTTTTTTGCTTGTTTTTTTTTCTTGACAAAAAAAAATGACAAAAAATTTATTGAAAAACTTTTCACTTATGAATTTAATTATTATTATTATTATTATTATTATTATTCTTTCAAAAATGAAAGTAAAAATCTTGAAAATAAAAGTTTTAAATACTATGATTTTGCTAACTTTTTTTTTTTGTTGGATGGGCTAAAATTCTAATTGCAAAAAGTGTTTTTTTTTCTTGTTTGTAATATGATTATTTTATAAGTACAAATATTTTCATATTTTTGATATATAAAAAAACCTGAATTAGTTAAGATTTCAGAAATAAATAACAATGAGATGGGGGATAACTAGGATAAATCTTAGTATAAAAAAGAGAAATAATAATAATTTCAATCTGAATCAACCTTTGAAATAGTGTGGTTTTTCTGAAAGGGGGTAGAGGAATATTGGAAAAATATAACATTTAGTTTTTCTTAAATTTATATACTTACCCCAGGGATTTTGGTTGAGCATGAAATTCATGATTCACAGTGATCAGGGGGACAGGGTAAACTTTGAAAATTATGAATTTTAAGGGAAAAATGAAAAAGGATATCCAAAAGCCATATTACAATGGATGGATTGTCATTTAAAGGACAAAAATAAGGGGAAAAGGAAGAAAGATGTGAATGTGGAATAAAAAGAGAAAAGGCCTTTCATACTTATTTGAAATTGGATCACCAATATCAGGCATGGAAATCCAAGTTTGCTTTGATTCTTGGCCAACACCTTCATATAATTCTATTTTTCCAAATACACTTCTACTGATGGTAGTAATTTATTCATGGCTTAATGAAGTCTTTTATTTTTTTGTAATTCTTGAATGAGGTTACCTCTGACATCAATCCTTTGGTCTTAATTATTTTGGATATAATGGGATACTGTTCTATAACTACAGTTTCAATCACCCTGGAAATTGATGGACTTGAAGGTTTATTCAAAAATTAATTTTGGAAAGTCTTCTGAGCCAGGTACCTACTAAAAATGGTTAAGAATAATTTATCAAGATTGAAATAACTTAGAAATTCTCCATTAAAATGAATCAAAAACTAAAAGAAATCTTGGAGAATTCATCAGTTGTGTAATAATTTCTTTGGAAGTGCTCACAGGTCAAGTCAATTGCATAATAAATCTTCGAAGTTGCTGCAGGCTTGTGGGAATTTCTTTGTGAGGTTCTTCTTCTCTTGCAAAATATTGTAGAGCTCCTGAGGGTGACTCCCAACTGGCCATATCAATTAAAGGCAGTTTCTAATGCTAGTGAAGCTTATGAAGTGATTCATTTGGATAATGAATCCTTGTAATACACTTCCATAATTTGAGGGGGGAAATTTACTGTGATCTTGAAGTGATCATAGTAATAATTATTGCAATTTTTGAAAAAACCAAGAAATCTCTTTTATTTTAATTCTTATTTTTTACTCCTTGAGGTCTTCCACAGATATATTTTCGTAAAACTAGCTATATATAATATTCTTGGTCCTCTTAACTCTTAGGAATATGAAAAAGTTACTTTTCAGTAAAAAAATCTTGAAAATTTTGCATAATTGGCATTATTTCTGTCATTGGTCTGTGAAAAAAGGTTTTCTCAATAAACTTCAAATATTCGTTTGGATTCATTTTTTCTTTCTTTATCAACACTTTGATGATCTCCTTTATAGAAATTTGGTGTCATCCTGTGACTCAAAACCAGAGCACAAGCATGACAGCCAAATACCATAAACCAATAGTAAAGCCAAGATACCACCAAAACATGGATCTGAGCCAAATTAACTCAAAAGGTATCAAATGAAAGAGGAAACTCACCCCTTTCCAAATATGCAAGTCCCATAATCATAGGAAATATAATAACAAATTTATTCCTGCTCAAAGCTATTGCTGAGCATAAACCTTAATTTTCACCTCTCATCTTCAATCCAGGGGAAGAGGCTTAACCCCATCAAATGGGTATTCAGAATGAAGCTCCAAGTCAGGGATATCCAATGGTACTAGCCA
This sequence comes from Austropuccinia psidii, assembly GCA_023105745.1. Taxonomy (NCBI): domain Eukaryota; kingdom Fungi; phylum Basidiomycota; class Pucciniomycetes; order Pucciniales; family Sphaerophragmiaceae; genus Austropuccinia; species Austropuccinia psidii. The sequence continues at coordinate 10,583,703 of JALGQZ010000002.1, read as the reverse complement.
AGCTGAGCTAGCACCAGAATTAAAGAAGTTATGACCAAAATAAGGTCAAATAAGGGTGATTAAAATATTCACCTCTCATCTAACTTCTACAGTTTTAGTGTGAGATACCTAAAGTGGGGTCTTGTGGGAAAGGGAAAAATCAGGGCTATCTAATGGTCCCATCCATTTCCCCATATTCTATCTAGAACAAAAGATATGGAGAAAAAAAGCTTTATAAATTTTTTGGACAAATCATAAATGTGTACAAGAAAACTTGTACATGGCATAACTTTGCCATATTTCATGATAGCCATACCAAATGAGGTACCATTGTGTAGATCAAATCCGGGGCTACACAATGAACCGATTTTGAGCTCAATATCTTAAAAACTGACAAAGGTATAGCAGCTTTAAGGTTAAAATCCCACAGTTTGGCCAATACAGCCTTACAGTGGGATACTATCCCATAAGTATGATTATAAGGTGTCAAACAGACAAAGAAGCTTGTTTATACTTCAATACCTCATAGTTAATTCAAATACAGAGGTCCATAAAGGTTCTGTACAGCTTCTGACGCGTCAGAAGCACCAGAACACACCTGTAAACTCCATTGGTGCAAACGTTCACCCTGTATAGTGTAAAAGTGACTACTTGTGGTTCTAAAACCACATTTCCACCCAATACTAGTCTGTATTGAGTGTTTAGAACCACAAATCAGCCCACAGTAGTGAAACGTTTCACTCTTTGGTTGTTTGCAGATGTAAGATGTGACTATGAAACTGAAGATAATATTACTATTAATCAACAGTACTATGTCTGTTCTTATGAAATATAATAATAAAATATTATTATAACCACAATTATATAATTAAAGAATTATTTCTTTCACGTGTTAAGCACTACTAGTGATTTTAACAGTGAGCAAGTAATTGTCTACGAGAATCAATTACAAGAAGAATTTAATAATAAAAACATCTTTTATTAAAATAATAAAATTATTTTAATATATAATTATCTTTTGCAAGAATAATTATATAGATAATCCTTGAAGAAAACTATTACTAGAGAAAAACTTTAAGAATTGAAGATAAATGACTCACTAATACTCCAAAGAACTTATTAATAGATAAAAGTAGAGAAATTTGACGTAGAATTGTGGATTTAAGAGATCAAAATGATTTATAGCAGGATTACAACAATATATAGTTGGATTCTATGATTTCACGTCTTTCTGATTGATTCTGAAAGATTTAAAACACTTAAGAATAGTTTAACTCATACTTACTTGTTGATAACAATGATATAAAATGATAATAAGATGATGATATGGAAAAAACAGCAAGAGAAGGCCTCTTTTAAGTCAACAACAGCTCACAGAGGTGTGCCATGGAGCAAACTGAAAAACCAGTGAGTGAGAAAGCATTAAACCCTTTTGGATTAGTACTTACATCATCTGTTGTCACGTAAAATTGTCATAATTGCTTAATTGATGCTTTTACATGACTACCAACCCCAATATGGTTAAGAATAAAAGGAGTAACATGTGTAAATCTTCTTTTATTCCAAAGTAATCATTGATTTCCCAAAGTTATCAATGTTATTGACAATTTCATCACAAGTTGTATTTACTGTGAATTTTTGAAGATTCAGTGTTTCACGTAGAATAACCAAAAATGGACTGTAAGTAAACCTTTGAATTTTACAAGTAAAACTGTAATTATTTTTGGTTGTACCATAGATAATACAGTTCTCCTTTAGTCCTGAAAGTTTCAGAAAGATTCATTAAGAATTGTATTTTTAACGAATTTTTGAAGTTTTTACCTCATTTCTATGTAGAATTGCAAATAGCAGTGTTTTGCTGGTTGCTATGAGGTAGATCAATGAATATGGGTCCAAAAAGGGTTTTAATTACTCTTTTGGGGTTTATCCATGGAAAGTAATTAGTAATTGACATGGTTACAGGAGTGTAAGTAGCCTTTTACCTCCTTGGCACGTCAAAATAGCAGGTTATTTGCTATTTTCTGGTGTTTTACAGTAGTTTTTAAGTCAACAACAGCTCACAGAGGTGTGCCATGGAGCAAACTGAAAACCATTGAGTGAGAAAGCATTAAACCCTTTTGGATTAGTACTTACATCATCTGTTGTCACGTAAAATTGTCATAATTGCTTAATTGATGCTTTTACATGACTACCAACCCCAATATGGTTAAGAATAAAAGGAGTAACATGTGTAAATCTTCTTTTATTACAAATTAATCATTTATTTCCCAAAGTTATCAATGTTATTGACAATTTCATCACAGGTTGTATTTACTGTGAATTCTTGAAGATTCAGTGTTTCACATAGAATAACCAAAAATGGACTGTAAGTAAAACTGTAATTATTTTTGGCTGTACCATAGATAATACAGCTCTCAATTGGTCCTGAAGCTTTCAGAAAGATTCATTAAGATTTGTATTTTTAATGAATTTTTGAAGTTTTTACCTCATTTCTACGTAGAATTGCAAATATCAGTGTTTGACTGGTTGTTATGAGGTAAATCAATGGATACTAGTCCAAAAAGGGTTTTAATTACTCTTTTGGGGTTTATCCATGGAAAGTAATTAGTAATTGACATGGTTACAGGAGTGTAAGTAGCCTTTTACCTCCTTGGCACGTCAAAATAGCAGGTTATTTGCTATTTTCTGGTGTTTTACAGTAGTTGTAACTTGGTAACCAAGTTCCCAAAGAGGTCTAGTTTACCAATTGGGTCAAGATCAGCCATGGAACCAAGCTTTGGAGCTATCCACGCCTCTGGGGCCTCAGAAGTTGGGTACCCTGGCTCTCTTTGATGTCTTTTGTCCCCCTTGCTTATTTTTCATGTCAAAATAGAAATTTAAGCTTAAAGTGAGATATCCACTATGGGTGTACCAAAAGTGCATGTAAGAATACCATAATATTAAGTGCTCAAAATGTAACCACCGCGTGACTGTAGATGTTACTCGACTGCAGCAACCACATGTTGTACATAATATACGTAGTATAAATCCCGACAAGACAAGCAATAGAAACACACTCTTAACGCTCTTACAGGTTATGGGCCCTTATCTCAATTTTTTTTTTCATCTTCTTGATTTCTAGTACATCTCTCCTATCATTTTCCTTTCTCATTTCTTTCTTTCTTTCTTTCTTTCTCTTTTCGTGTTATCTACCCGAATACATTTTTTTTTCCTTCTTTCTTTTTTTCTTCTCAGCCTTATCTTCCCCTTTTCTGTATCTGCTCTCTTCATTCGCACTGCCTTGTGACTTCGCGACACCTGCATGACCCAAGATTCGACATGCTATCAAGCTAAGCTGCAGAGAAGGTCTCCGATGAATATGTCCAAAAACAAAACACTGCCTGAATTGTCCAGGGATGTGGATATGGTAATCGAAAAGGGGATTGGTATGTTAAAAGCGGAGCACATACTTCGCGTCGATGGCTCAAATTTCCAGACATGGGAACGAAGACTCAGACTGATCTTCAATAGTTACCTCCAAGATCCATTATACCTTCAATCTGGCTTGGTAGGTGACGAGAAGCATGAAAGATTTTGTCGAGCAGTACTCCTTAGTTCGGTGCCGGACTCTATCCAGGACAACATAATTACTATTCGCCCTTGCCATGCCATATACACGTGGTTGAAACACCATTATTTCGCTATCACTATATTGTTGCAATGTGTCGCCTTCAACAAACTACTATCGATTGAAATACGGGACGACGAAGCCCCATCCAGCCTAGTTATGCGCATGAATGAAGCACTCACTGAATTCAAGAATCGGTTGGGCAACCTTGGAGATGATTATGTCATGGGACAGCTTCTACAACGCGCGATAATCAAGCGGCCAACTATTTATCAAGCAGTCATGGATTGGTTGGACGCTGAAGTGTCATGTGGAAAGACAACCACTTTTGCATCTTGTGTCCTTAACCTCAAATCCTGCTTCCAGCGACCTGAGGCGAATGACATTCAACCTTCTTTCAACTCAATTAAAATGACACCCCGGCCCAACTCTCCTGAAAAAGAAGAACACACCGCGCTACAAAGTACAATGCAACTTATATGTCACACCTGCAATAAACGCGGTCATATTGCAAGGTACTGTCCTGAACTCCTCGGCCAAAAGACCAATACCACGACACCTACGAACAACGCCTTCAGGCCAATGATGACATCGCCCCAATACCATGCTCACTATCTGATAATCACCCCACCGGTACCCTTCCCCTTCAACTCATTCCATCAGCCATATCAATCAAAAGCGCCACAACAGCCCGACCTTTACCAACCATGCTATCAACAGAAACCTATTGCTGGTGTCAAGGCTCGCACGGTCGAGATTGGGAATCCGAATGTGCCGGAGTCCAGTATTTCAGTGGAGGACATGGCTGACCCCGGTGATAGGCAATCCATCTATGATACTGGGGCAAGTCATTCCCTCACAGGTGACCTTTCTGCACTCTGCCGCTTTAAGAAACTGACTAAGCCTATCCCTTTATGCGTTGCAACAAACACAGCCCAGCGAAGTTATGTCACAGGGGTGGGAAGTTTAATTTACCCTGGGTATTTGGGTAAGCAAGTAATAATCAACGGTGTTTTCTACTCACCTGATGCTGTTGGTACCCTAATCTCACCCGGTGTGTTGATTAGCACTGGTGCGAAACTCCACATGATTGGTCCAGACATATTGATAAGCACTGAAGCTGAAGGACCGTTATTATGGGCGACCTACTGTGGAAACAGTCGGAAATGGCAGTTACCCATGTTTAGTAGACTGTTAGCTCGTGCAATTGATAAGAATGATATCAACCTTACTCAATCAAATGGATGTATGCCTAAAGAGTCCATATCGACTATTATGCTCCCTCGTGCCCCCATTTCTGCTATGCACACTAGACCAGAAAGAGACTTAAAGCAAAGCAAGCATTATACTGACAATTTAGATTACAAAAAAGAACTCCTTCAATGGCATTGTTTGTTTGGACACATAGGACTCTGGCAAATACGAAAATTGCTCGGGAACTCAGCACCGGATTACATGAAGTCAAGCACCCAAGAAATTCGTGACTGTGAAAATTGCCTGTTAGCAAAGAGTTTGTGTCATTTGCCGTTAAAATTGAACCCCAGGTCAGTAGACCCACTCGATATCATTGTAGCTGACCTCATGGGTCCTTTTGACATTGCTACGATCAACGGTGGCCGATACGCTTTGAACATCCGCAATGTCGCTTCAACTTATGGCAAGTGCCACATCCTTTGCAACAAATCCAACGCATGTACTCGTCTGCAAGAGGTAATATCGCGATGGCAGCGTGCGACCGGAAGACTGGTGAAAGTACTACGTACGGACAATGGCGGCGAATTCAACAGCCAAGCATTACTTAAATGGTTACTTTCGGCGGGAATCAAGCATAAGCATAGGTTACCTTTTTTTCACCAACAGAACGGCATTGCTGAACGGTACAACAGAACAATCTCTGACATGGGCAGGACTATTCTACTGGATTCTGGACTGCCTAAGTCATTTTGGGGACATGCTTTCATGTGGGCCGCTTACACTAACAATATGATACCAAACTTACACACAGGCACGAAAGCACCAAGCGAAATCCTATTTGGTCATAAACCCAATCTAGATTGACTGCGAACATTTGGAGAGTTGGCTTTTGTCCATGTGCCGCATGAAAGACGACAAAAACTCAGCAATAGAGCTGTGAAGGCAAATGTCGTCATGCACTTGCCAGACTCCAAGGGATGGGTTTTTTATTATGCCGCAACTGGTAAGTTCATATCTTCGGCGTGGGCGATTTTTCCAACTTCAGCGGCTATCACGAAATACTTGACTCGCAAGTGTGAGAAGATCACTGGGAAGAATGACATCAATTTCTTGTTAAATAGTCTCACCCTGGGCGATTTCCAATAAGAGGAACTAGTAGAACAGCAAGACAAGCTTGCGGATATGGTATGCACCTCAAGTTCAGGATATTTGTCAATAAAACCCAAAACGTACAAGCAAGCGATAACATCGCCTGACAAAGAAGAATGGGTCAAGGCTATTGCCCGTGAATTAGGCAACATGAATGACCACGGTGTTTTCAAAATCCTACCCCTTCCAAACGGCGCAAAGCCCATAGGTGGTGGTTGGGTTTTTGTACGAAAGCAGCTGGATGGCGTCGGAGCGCCGCGTTTCAAAGCCCAATATGTCGCAAGAGGCAACTCTCAGCTAAGCGGTCAGGATTTCCATGAAACTTTTGCACCCACTGCGACTTTTACATCGCTACGTATCCTACTGACTATAGCCGCACAATTGAAAATGCATGTCACTAGTTTCAACTTTGTGGCGGCCTATTTGAATGCCTCTATCAAGGAGGAGATTTGGATCCGTCCTCCAGAGGGCCTGGTAATCCCCGCCGGCTCCGGAAGGCGCTATATGGGACTTGCCAGGCTGGTAGATGTTGGTGGACCCACCTTTGTATGTCCTTGAAGAAGAGGGGTTTCCACATGAGCAATTACGACTCAAGCGTTTATTGGAACCACGACCACGGTATGATAATTTGGCTCCATGTTGATGATGGAGTTGTTTTTTCAAAAAACATGGCTGACTTAGTTAATCTTCAACAATCACTGTGTACCAAGTTCGCCATAAAATGGAATACTGCCTTAACTCACATCGTTGGCATCAATGTCGTACGGGACGACAAAGGTTTTGAACTTAGCCAAGCACACCTCATCCGTTCTATTGTATCTAAATACTGGGACAGCCGCACCCCTTCCATCTAAGCTCAACCTGCACAGCTTGACTGAGAATGACACCGTCTTCCGACAGGGCAACTTCCTGTCATGCGTGGGGGCACTCAGCTATGTGGCTACAGGTACCAGGCCAGACATTGCTTTTGCAGTTAACCTACTAGCAAGGCATTCAAAGTACCCTGGTAGGGAACAATGGTCATGCCTACAGCATCTGCTGGGATACCTTGAACAAACCAGCTCTCACGTGTTATGCCTCAAACCAAAGAATCCGGAAATGGACTTGGACGTTTATTCAGATGCAATTTGGGGTGGTGAGTTCTTGCGTTCGACGCATGGTTACCTGACACGTTTATCCGGTTGCTTCATATCCTGGTGCTCCAAGCGCTTGGTAACCGTAGCTTCCTCCAGTTGCCATGCCGAGTTTATGGCATTAGGCATCGCTTCTAGGCACGGCCAGTGGGTCCAGAACCTTATAGGTGAGATCTTGGGACGGCATGAAATGTGACAACGCCTCTTGCATGAAATTCACAATGGACTGTTCTTCCAACAAGAGAACTCGTCACTCGGACAGGGAGTTTTTTATTAGCAACCAGTTATTGCATAAAGGGCTGGCCACCCTCAGTTGGGTTTGTTCCGCAGAAATGTTGGCGGATGTTTTCACTAAACCGTTGGGTCCCCAGCTCCATGCCTGTTTTGCTGACAAGCTCCTAGCTGCTTGATGTGTTATCTCTACCTCCGTAGGCTGAATTATTACATGACATTTTGTTCTTACAAATCATATTGCTTGTATATGTTTCTTTTCTTTTTTTCTTTCCCTCTGTCACGATCTGTCTATTTCTTGTCTTATCCTATCCTACACCCTATTGTTGGTTTCTCCGTCGAGAGGGGGGGTGTAACCGCCGTGTGACTGTAGATGTTATTCGACTGCGGCAACCACATGTTGTACATAATATACGTAGTATAAATCCCGACAAGACAAGCAATAGAAACGCACTCTTAACGCTCTCACACAAAACATGTATAACACTATTCTTAGTGTATATGTAACATGGGATTTCTCACTTTCCCATTATTTTGGCGTAAAATCAAGAAAAACAAAAATTTTCACGGATCTTTTATGTGGTATTAATGATGTGGTGTTGAAGTATTTTCCATATTACCACCTCAAGGAGTTAATTTGAGCTTATTCACTCTATGGAGCTACCCTAGGTGAATTTTTGTGTAGAATCCAAATCTGGCCTTAAATCCATGAATTTACTTACTCAATAAAAAGTTATTCATCTTTTCTGAAATCAAAAATGATGAATTTTGAATATATGCAGGATTTATGAGTTATGTATAATTCAAAATTTCTTTTTAAGATAATTGTGGCCTATTTGGGTAGGTAAAATATACCTCAAGGCTCACAGCAGAGGTAAAACACCTCCCACTACCCCATAACAAGATAAAAGGAGGTTTTGCCTTGCCAGGAAGCTAATCTAGCATCCGGTGGTTAGTATTCTTACATGGTATAACTTCTTAAAAGAAGTGTTACCCTCAGAATTTAACAGGGATACTTTAAACTTAAGTATTGTAGGGTTTGTTATTGTAAACCAACAGGCAAACACTGCACCCAGGGTGTCACATGGTGGAAAGTGATCTACAACTTGCCAGTATTAATTGGTCTTTCAACCGGTTTAATAGCCTTTTTGGCAAGAGTTCCCTTTGTTGAGGTCTGGCAGACAGCATTGTGACACAGGGCTATCAGCAGCACTCACCATCACTAAATTCATTTAGTATAGTCCTTTTCCCCCTCTATTATCTTAATTATCATCTTTATTTTTGTGTCACACTCAGAGTTATAGCTTTTATTTGTCATTGTACAGCTATATCATGAAGTCAACCTGACATTTTGGGGCCTGGCCTGGTTTTTTACCTTTTTTAGACGAAATTATAGCTTGTTTTCACTATTTTTCGCTTATCTTCATGCGTTTTAGAGTTATTATACTTGTTTTTTTGCTTATTTTCACTTTCTGTTAACCACAAGAAACCCTGAAGGGGATTAATTTCGTGTTTTTCTCTATTCTGGTTTTTTATTTTACTTAAAAAAAAAAATATATACATATTCCTTTTGAAAAATAATGTTTCTCATCATTTTTGAAGAGTTATAAATATATAATTTATATTTATAAAATAATCTTTTCTCATAATAAAATAAAAATAATCTTTTAGTATTGTTTTCTTTCATAATATTCTTAAAGAAAAACTCTAATAATTCATTTTTTCACCCAAATTGGCGTGAAAAATTGATTATTATCATGTTTATTGATAATTTCAGTAATAATACTTCATAATAAAATACAAATCATACTTTATTTTTGATTTTATTCTCTCATAATATATACAGAGTATATATTGTTTGAATTTTTCTTGAAGAAAAACTCTTACAATTCATTTTTTCACCCAAATTGGCATGAAAAATTGATTATTATCATTATTATTGATAATTTCAGTAATAATACTTCATAATGAAATAAAAATAATATTTTATTATTGATATTTTTTTCTTCATAATATATACAAAGTATATATTGGTTGAATTTTTGTCAAAGAAAAACTCTGATATTTTATTTTTTCACCAATATTGGTGTAAAAATTGATTAGTATCATTATTATTGATAATTTCAATAATAATACTTCATAATAAAATACAAACCACATTTTATTATTGATCTTTTTTTTATGTACAAAGTATATATTGGGAAAAAGTTGATTTGATAATTATTGATATTTTCAATAATAACTTGTCCAAAGTGACTTATTGATTCCTAACAAAACAGAGATTTAATCAACTTGCTGAAACTCTCACTTTACAAATCTGAAATGATACCACCTCATTCCAAAGACTTTGAATTTCCAAGGGATTATTCCTTACAAAGAGAAACAACCATCAGTTGGAATAGAGGCCTGGAAAAGAGGGAAGGTGAAGTTGTTGGGAGTCATAATAAATGGCAAAATGAACCTTCCTACACCTTCCAAGATGGCTTTCAACAGCAATGTCAGCCTGTGACTCAAAACCAGAGCACAAGCATGACAGCCAAAATACCATAAACCAATGATATAGCCAAGATACCACCAAAGAATGGAGATGAGCCAAATCCGCTCAAAACGTATCAAAACAAAGAGGAAACTCACCTCTTTCTGAAAATATAAGTCCCATCACCATAGGACAAGAAATAACAAAGTTATTCCTGCTCAAAGTTATTGCTGAGCATAAACCTTAATTTTCACCTCTCATCTCAAATCTAAAAGGAGAGGCTTAACCCCATTGAATGGGTATTTTTAATGAAGCTCTAAGCCAGGGCTATCAAATGGTACCAGCCAAACTGAGCTAGCACCAATATTACTGGAGTTATGGTCAATTTCAGGCCAAATAAGGGTGAACAAAACATTCACCTCTCATCTAACTTCTACAGTTTTAGTGTGGGATACTTGAAGTGGGGTCTTTTTGGAAAGAGCACACTCAGGGCTATCTGATGGTGTCATCCACTCTCCCATATCTCAACTACAGCAGAAGGTATGGGGCAAACAAGCTCAATACAGCTTTTTGCCTAAAACACGCAAATGTACAAAAGTCTTGTACATGGGATAACTTTGCCATATTTAATGATACCCATATCAAATGAGGAACCATTGTGTAGAGAACATACAGGGCTACACACTGAACCAATTTTGAGGTTGATCTCTCAAGAATTGACAAAGTTATGACTTTTTTAAGGTCAGATTCCAACCTACTGTCATATACAGCCTTACCATGGGATAATATCCCATAATCATGAATAAGAGGTGTCAAATAGACAAAGAAGCTTGTTTTTACTTCAATACCTCATATGTCAGTCAATACTGGGTCCCATACAGTTTCTGTACAGCATTCTACGCGTCATACACGTCAGAATCAGGCTGTGAGGTCCCCGGATGAAAATTTTCACCCTGTATTGGTAAAAACTGCCCAGATGTGGTTTCAAAACCACATCTGAGCCCAATACAGGTTATACAGGCTGTTTGAAAACCACAAGCCAGTACTAGAGAGTGAAAAATCTTCACTTCCTCTACGTGGAAAGGTCTAGCACCCTTTCCAGCCCATTTCAGGATAAAAAGGAGGCTTTTCACAGCCAGAATTCTTTCCTCATCCTGCTCTTGAATATACTACGTAGTAAACTGTCCAAAACAGTTTTACTCTTGGGTAATAATTAGGGTATAATTATAATTTTAATTATTGTAGTTCTTGTTATAGTAATTCAACTGGTAAGACTGCATCCAGGGTTCTCAATAGCGCTCACCACCACTATTTCCCAATAGTAGAACCCTTTATTATATTATAAACTATTATATTATTGAAAAACTCTTATTTTAAATTTTTTTTCACGTGTCACAGTCATAGTTCTAGTTGTAAATAGCCTAATTACTGCTTCAACATAGATTCCAGCTGACAAGCAAAATTCCAGAAATGGCTTGCATCAAACAGTTTGTTCTAACTGATCAAATCTTCCAAGAGCTACTGCAATGGAGAATGGCAGACAGGGAATCAAAACCAGATTTCTACTACAATGAACTTGTAGAAAGTATTCAGAAGATTTCCCTCAAAGAGATATTCTTCAAAGAACTTATTTTAGAAGAGAAATGGAACCAGAGATTAGATACTCTGACACTCTCAGGCTCATGAGGACTGGTAACCCAACAAGACTCCCTAGTGGCTTCAAACCACTCAGGCACCAGCAGATCAGTGACCAAGAGTCACCATACTTTCCAATCCAAGATAGAATCCAGGAGAGGAAGAGGATCATAGGGAAAGAACAAGACTTCTTTCAACCAGAGGAAGAAAGAGTCAGATCCTATGATCCAGAAACTGTTGTACCTGTTGCAAGAAGTACAAAGAAACAACAAGCAGTTAGAAATCCTTCTAATTCAGCTAGCAGCCCTATGATAAGGAATGATATCTCCACTCAGATAAAACACAATGTTGTGATTCCTGAGAGTACCATAAGTAGTAATACTCTATGGTTAAAGTTTTCCCAATTTGTAGAACAAACTCAAAAAGAGTCAGAAAGACTCCATGAAAGTATTTCAAGGTTACAAGAGGTTTATACCTTACAAACCAAAACTATTCATACTCTTCAAGAGGCCTATACTCAATTGTATAAAGCCTCAGAAGATACCAAAAGAAGACTAAATAAAGTCTTAGAGGGGAAAAATTACTGCAAAAGGGATAGGGAATACCTGGATCAAGATATTGACAAATTGTTCAATTACTGCCAAAAAATGAAACCCCAAACACAAGGGCATGTTTCTGGAAACACCCCATACCACCAGCAATACATCAAACCAGATGCCTTGTTGTGGAAGAACCAAGATCTCAATTGAAATACAAAGATGGAGATAGGATAACTTATTCAGAGAAGGAAGCATTAAAACAGCTTCCAGAGGCTTCAAGTTGGCCCACATTCTCTGTCATAGGAGAATATGATCATATGGAACTCATTGATTATATTGATGGACTCTTCAATGATGTACCAAGTATACCAGATTGCTGGGTTACTGCCAGATTAATTACAGCTTACAAAGGACATGCTAGTATTTGGTACACACATATGAAAGAAATCCATGGCAGAAGAGACTGGCCATGGTGGAGGAGCCAAATAATCCAAGAGTACAGAAATGATACATGGATATGGCAGAAAACCCTTTCATTTGGAAATGATAGATACACAGTGGACAAATATCCATATGATTTGTATCTGAGACAGTCAAAAAGGCTAATAGCCATTGACCCTCACATAACAACAGATATGAGAAATCACAAAACTGTTGACCAAACTACCAGGAGACTTAGAGCATGCAGTAAAATGCAGATGCTCCAAAGAATCCACCTTGGATGAAATATCCAATACTTTGCAAGAAGTAAGGATTAGAACATCTATTGGTAGATACAATAACCATAGTACTGGTGATAAGAGGGGGAATCCAACGCTGGAAGCCAAAGAAACTCATGATTCAGATTCTGAAATCACAACAGGATTTAACAACTGGGAATCACCCAATAAATATGCAGACAATTCTCCCAAAGACAGGGAAGGCATATTTGCAAGAGAGGAAGAAACAAGAAAAGACCAAGAAGCTCCTAAATCTGACTCTGATATTGTGGGGAATGGCTGTGGAAATAATTCATACAGTGAACCTAACCCCCATGAGGAATATTTGGTGGAATTTAAGAGCCATGGAACAGAGGAAATTGGTTCAGTCCACTACAAAAGGAGGAAACCAATGACCAAACACCTGGATGGGTTGAAACACAAGCCACCAGACAGGGAGGGTATGACCACAAGATAGTTTTTAGCTCAAGATCACATGAACCATACTAATACCTTAAATAAGAAAGGGAAGTCTCATCAATGATGAGCCTTTTTTAGAGGGAGGGTATGTCAGCCTGCGACTCAAAACCAGAGCACAAGCATGACAGCCAAATACCATAAACCAATGGTGAAGCCAAGATACCATGAAAACATGGATCTGAGCCAAATTAACTCAAAAGGTATAAAACAAAAGAGGAAAGTCACCTCTTTCCAAATATACAAGTTCCATAATCATAGGACAAAGAATAACAAAGTCATTCCTGCTCAAAGCTATTGCTGAGCATAAACCTTAATTTTCACCTCCCATCTGAAATCCAGAGTAAGAGGCTTAACCCCATCAAATGGGTATTAACATTTGAGCTCCAAGTAAGGGCTATCCAATGGTACTAGCCAAACTGAGCTAGCACCAGAATTACAGAAGTTATGACCAAAATAAAGTCAAATAAGGGTGATTAAAATATTCACCTCTCATCTAACTTCTACATTTTTAGTGTGAGATACCTAAAGTGGGGTCTTTCTAGAAAGAGAACAATCAGGGATACCTAATGGTGCCATTCATTTCCCCATATCATATCTAGAACAAAAGATATGGAGCAAACAAGTTTCATACAGTTTTTGGACAAATCATAAATGTGTACAAGAAAACTTGTACATGGCATAACTTCGCCATATCTAATGATAACCATACCAAATGAGGTACCATTGTGTATATCACATCCAGGGCTACACAATGAACCCATTTTGAGCCCAATATCTTAAAAACTGACAAAGGTAAAGTTGTCAGGTTGAGTCGATGTAGAAGCAGTAATTACGCTAGTTACAACTTTAATTTTGACTATGACACAGAAATAAAGTGATACAATAAAGGTATTTATAGATAATGAGGGTTTATAGATAATATAAAAGGGCTTTACTATTTTGCAATAGTGGTGGTGAGCGCTGTTGAAAGCCCTGGGTGCAACTTTACCTGTTGGATTACAATAATAAAGGCTACAATACTTCTAAATGAAGAGTATACCTAATTCTTTCGCAAGATTAGATCTGTTTTTGACAGTTGTACTACGTAGGAATTCAAGAGCAGTATGCGGAAAGCAATTCTGGCTGTGAAAAGCCTCCTTTTTATCCTGAAATGGGGTGGAAAGGGTGTTAGACCTTTCCATGTAGAGGAAGTGAAGATTTTTTCACTCTCTGAGACAGGCTTGTGGTTTGCAAGGACCTTTATAGCCTGTATTGGGCTCAGATTTGGCTTTGAAACCACATCTGGGCAGTTTTCACCAATACAGGGTGAAAATTCTCATCTGGAGACCTCACAGCCTGATTCTGACATGTATGATGCATAGAATGCTGTACAGAAACTGTATGGGAACCCAGTATTGACTAACATATGAGGTATTGAATCAAAAAAAAGCTCCTTTGTCTGTTTGACACCTCATATTCATGATTATGGGACATTATCCCATGGTAAGGCTGTATATGACAGCAGGTGGGAATCTGACCTTAAAACAACCATACCTTTGTCAATTCTTGAGAGATCAACCTCAAAATTGGTTCAGTGTGTAGCCCTGTATGTGCCCTACACAATGGTACCTCATTTGATATGGGTATCATTATATATGGCAAGGTTATCCCATGTACAAGAGTTTTGTACATTTGCGTGGTTTGGGCAAAAAGCTGTATTGAGTTGATTTTACCCATAAACTTTTTTCTAGTTGAGCTATGAGAAAATGGATGACACCATAAGATAGGCCTAACTGTGCTCTTTCCAAAAAGACCTAACTTTAGCTATCTCACGCTAAAACTGCAAAAGTTAGATGGGAGGTGAATGTTTTGTTTACCCTTATTTGGCCTGAATTTGGCCATAACTCAGGTAATACTGGTCCTAGCTCAGTTTGGCTAGTACCATTGAATAGCCCTGGCTTAGAGCTTCATTTTGAATAACCATTTGATGGGGTTAAGCCTCTCCTTCTGGATTTTAGATGAGAGGTGAAAATTAAGGTTTATGCTCAGCAATAACTTTGAGCAGGAATAACTTTGTTATTCTTTTTCCTATGGTGATGGGACTTATAATTTCAGAAAGGGGTGAGTTTCCTCTTTCCTTTGATACATTTTGAGCTGATTTGGCTCAGCTCCTTGTTTTGGTGGTATCTTGGCTATACCATTGGTTTATGGTATTTTGGTTGTAATGCTTGTGCTCTGGTTGTGAGTCACAGGCTGACATACCCTCCCTCTAAAAAAGTCTTATCATTGATGAGACTGTTCAGTCCTCCTAGAGGCCCTGAATCTCCTTCAATGAAGGTTCCCATCTGGTATGGCATCTTCTTCCAACCATTTGTCTTTATCAGTTTTTTGGTTCTTGAATCTGACTAAATATTGTCTTTGATCCTTCCCATTAAGTCTGATCTTCCTTGCCCTGATGACCTTACTCACAGGTCCTGGGGAGTCCTCTTCTTCCACTATTTCTGGTGGCGTGAGGTTCTTCTTCCTGGAGGGGAATTTACCCTCTTCTGTTTGGAAGTATGGCTTGACCAAACTCACTGGACCAACTGGGTGTTTCCTGGAATAATCCTCTGTGAGCTTGACTTTCACTGCATTCTTGCATACCAACTTAATGATAGTGAAGGGCCCTACAAATGAGTCTCTCATCTTCTTGGGTACTTTAAGATTCTTGAAGTTTAGTGTAGACACTAACACCTGGTCGCCTTCCTTAAACTCAGGTTCCATGTGTGTCTTGTCCCACCTCTGCTTATTATAATCTTTTGCCTCAGCTATGCATTTAGCAGCTGTGTCACAAGCTCTCTTCCACATATCATGGAAGTCTTTTGTTGTGGGGTGGATGGTCAGAAGATTCTTCTTCAAGTGATTCCACCCTTTCTCTACCAGTGCAGGTCTTCTTCCTGTGGTAGAGTGCTGACTTGTATTATAAGCCAGTTGGATAGCTGGTAGAAGGGTAACCCATTCATGGGTACATCCCTCATGGTCCTTATATTCCATTCCATAGGCACAGAACCTTCTAAGGATGTCCTCCATTGTTTGGATAATCCTCTCGGCTAGGCCATCTGTTTGTGGATGGTAAGCTGTGGAAAAAGCAAGCTTGGTGCCAAGCATGTCATACAAGTTGGTCCAAAATTCAGACGTGAATTTTGGGTCCCTATCACTAATGATGCTCTTAGGGACGTCACAGGTAGATATGATGTTATTCCCAAATATCAGAGCAGTATCCATGGCTGTGTCCTCTTTGTGGCTTGATAGACACCTCATGCTTTTGCTGAACTTATCAACTATGATCAAGAAGGCATTGTAGTTTTCTTTGCCTCCTGGGACAAGTCCTGTAAAACAGTCCATGTTGATGGTTTCCCATGGGTGTTTGGGGTCTTCTATATGCTGAAGTAACCCATACTTCTTCCCATGTTTCCTATTTGCATTTTGGCATCTTTCACAAGTGTTGCTGTATTCACTCAACTCTTGTTCCCACTTGGGCCACCAAGCTGTGCTTGCTACCCTCTCCTTGGTCCTATCCTCACTCATGTGTCCCATATAGGGGCAGTCATGGCATTCCTGCAGGATCAGAGAGATGTGGTCCCTGTCTACCACTGTGAGTGTACTTGTGTGTTTTTTGCTGTGGTAGAGCAGGCCATCTATAAGGAAGAACTTGTTATCCTTATAGGCCCTTAACAAGGGTTCTTCCAGCTGGGATTCCAGTTCTGGACTCCTGTACTTTTGTTGAAGGAGTTGTAGTAATATGCCACACTGTTTGTGTTTGGCTTAAGACTTTAGTACTGCACTAAAAAATTCATTGTTCAGTTCTGAGGAACTTATGCCCAATATGGGAGTTTCTGTTCCCTCTGAATCAGTGTTTCCACTGTCAAGGGTAGCACTTTCTGGTGTTCATTCAGAAAATCTGAAGTTCTTCCTCCTATCTATTTCCATGAAATGGATAGGGATCTTGGCTGCAACTTCAGGGTCATAAGATGGATTGCTCTTGACATTATCCAGTGGCCATCTGCCAAGGCCATCTGCATTGGTATGACTTTTACCTTCTTTTTATATGATGGTCATGTTCCCTCTATACTCCTGGATGGCTATTTGCCATCTCAGCATGTGTCTATTTGTAGTCTTCATGTTCAGTAAAGACTTCAAGGCTGTGCAATCTGTGTAGACTTCAAAAACTGCACCCTCTAGATAATAATGGAGTTTCTCCAGGGCCCAGACTAAGCATAGACATTCAGTCTGGGTGGCCCCATACCTGGCCTCTCAATCTTTCAGCTGCCTAGAGATGTAACATATTACTCCCTCTCTTGGTTCACCATCCACAATTTTTCTTTGGTGAAGGGCTGCTCCTAGGCCTTGAGTACATGCTGCATCTATGTATAACTTGAATGGTAGTTCAAATTCAGGTAAGATGAGCACAGGTGCATTTGTTAGTTCATATTTGATCCTCTCATATGTGTCCCTCCTTTCCTTGGTGATTTCAAAAACTACATCTTTTGAACACAACTTGTATAAACTACTAGTTATGTGGGCAAAATTCTTGATGTGGTTTCTATAGTAGTAAGCAAACCCAAGGAAAGATTGCATCTCTTTGATGCTCTTTGGTACTGGCTTTTGCAGTACTGCTGCTACTTTATTCTGGTCAATTGCCAGACTAAGACCTGAGACTTTATGTCCTAGAGCCAGTAGCTCTTGTTGGCCAAAATTACACTTTTTCACTGAAATCTTCAGATTAATGGGTGCAAATTTGCTTAGCACTCTGTCTATGTAATGTACATGGTCTTCCCTTGTCTCAGAGTATATAATGATATCATCAATATATACCACCATCCATCCTTCCAATATTTCTTCTTGAAATATTGTGTCCATCATCCTTTGAAAGTGGGCTGGTGCATTTTTGATTCCAAATGGCATCCTGGTGTACTCATATATGCCCATATGGCATATTATTCTGAGTAATTTCATGGAGTTTGGTTTGACTCCATTCTGGTGGAAGCCTTTCATACAATCCATTTTGGTTATGTATTTGGCTTTTTCCAGTTTATCCAGGGCATGAGGTATCCTGGATACAGGGTACCTGTCTGCTTTTGTGTAGTTATTCAGAGCTCTGAAGTATCCACACAGTCTAGACTTGCCATCATGCCAGGTGTGGTGATTTCCACTATCTCATTATGTCCAATATTTCTGATGACATCCATGTCCAGGAGTTCATTGATGTGTTTTTCAATTTCTTTCCTGGTTTCCAGGCTTGCTGCATAAGGAGATCTCCTGAGCATGGGTGGATACGGTCTTTCCACATCCAGATATAGTTCTATATCATGGCCTTTGATCTTGCCTAATGGTTCTTCACCAATGGCAAATGCTGGTCTGTTCTTCCTCAGCATTTTCATTAAACTCAGTTTTTGTTTACTGGTGAGGGTAGTGCTAAGCTGTCCCTCTATGAATTCATTCAGAAGTTCTGCTAGTGGATCTTGAGAATATATATGGTATATATTAAGTGTAAATTTTTTTTCCTTGTTGGTACCAATGGTAATGTGCCTATTTTTACTGTTGTAAATATGTATTTCATACATCCTCTGGTAGTCTGTTCCCAGTAGGAACCCTTGGATGTGGGCATCATTAAGCACTACAAACTCTGGGTTGAGTCTGGTATTACCCTTCCTGTGGGGTATAATTATCTCTTTGATAATTGTACCAATGGAAGTCATTTTCCCTGAGGCACTTTTAAAGTTATTTGCCTTGGTGGGCAAGAGCTGTTTTTTCCCAATTTGGGAAGTGGTTATCCAGATAATTTCTGGCCACTATGGAGCAGTGTGCTCCACTATCAATGATCAATGGATGTTGAGCATTGTCAATACAGACATTCATTTTAGTTGCTGTTCCATGTATATATGCCATCCCTTTGGTTGGTGTAACCAGGAATGTTTGTAAATCTTGTGTGTGTTTGGACAAGTTTTTATTGGCAGTATCCTGTGGCATGCCTGCTTCCAACTGTATGTCCTGAATTTCTAGTGGGGTTTGCTCTTGGAATTCTACTAGAAATTCTTCCTTTGGATCTTGGTCATCATCAGATAATTCCCTGATGGCATAACCCTTAGAGTCTGATTTAGAATCGCCTGTTGGGGATTCCTCCTCTGGGACTTTCTCAATGGCATAGACTTTGTGAGCCTTAAAGGTAATTTCATGTACCCAAAAGACCACAAATACAAAATTAACATACAAATATAAATAAAATAAATTTATTTATATTATTAAAATGAAAATCAAAATATAAATATAAAATTACATTCACAATTAAAAAGTTTAATTACAGTTTAAAAATAAAATTACATTAAATTTTGAAATTGTAAAATTACATCTATACTTGAAAAAATTAAGTAAAATTGAATTTTTAACAAAAATTGTAAAAAAAAAAAAATTTGGAAAAAAGTTGTATAGAAATTATTATAACTTTTCATCCAATAAATAAACATATAAAAATTATTTCACCATTGGATTCCTCATAAAAAATCAGGTGGGGTCACCTCTGGATGAAATTTCTGTAACTCAACTCTAAATAAGCTTAAATTAAGTTTTTAGTATTTTTGATACAAAAATTGAAAATCATCAAAACTTTAATTTAATTCACATCACATGTGGTGTTAACCATCAATTTTTGTGTTAAAATTGAGGTGTTGTGTTTAGCTTAGAAGTTATGAGGAATTGAAGTATTTTCAATTGAATTCAATTGAAATATCAAAATGTGCACGTGTATTACATAAGTGAACTTTGATTTACATATGAGGTATCAATTATTACTGTATTTTACTGTACAATTCAATTGAATTACATATGTAAATTATAAGTATAATACATGATGAGGAATTAAAGGAAACATAAATTGGAAAGATTAAATTTGGGGGGGAAAACAAACTCCAGCTCTAAGGGGGAGCTAGACCCCCAAAATCCTTTCTGACAGGCGTGTGGTGTCAAAATTCACGCAAAGGTTCATCACTTTTGGCCTGGAATTGAGTTACAGGGTCTGTGGACTCAATTGATGATGAGGTTTTGATACCAACTGGGGTAGGTTTAGCTGTTGCCAAGAGGGTAAAACTACCCTTAAGATAAAACAATCATAGTAAAAAAAGTTTGAGCTGGTTTCTATGTCTCTTACACACAATCTGACGTGTTCTGAAGGCGCTAGACCAGGTATTGCTATAGTAATGGCTGATTTAAGGGTCTAAAATGGCTAAAAATGGCTTAAACCAGCCCTTTTTTGGTCCAAACCAGGGTTCAATGATGCCATAATTGGATTTTCTGTTGTCAGACTGTTTTTTACGACTGACAAGAGTAAAATTTACTTTTGGAGTAAGAAAATTGATGGCTATAAAAGAATGTCTTCTTTGCCCCACTTGGCTCTTCATGTTAGAATCTTTTCCTTTTATTAATTAGTTTAAACACTGTTGAACCAATCAATAAAAGATTCCAACCACCTTTTTTTAAATATTTTTGAACCCTTTAGCCACGTAAAAAAATCATTATAATCATTGTTTGTAACTCTTATAATCACTTTTACCCCTGAACCACCCCAAAAGTTAATTAAAGCATCTTTCATCACTGTAAGCTTTGTCACTTTGTTACCAAATCACTCTGGTCACTTTTGGGTGTGTTTTCTCTTTAATATTATTTTTAAAGACTTTGTTCTTTAACTAATTGCTTGAAGTTCTTTGCTCAATTAATTCCAATTGAAATTTCTCTTGAAGAAATTTCTTTTGTAGGCTTAAAATATCTCTTGTAGAGTATTTTTTGGATAAATTATTATTGTTGGTAAAACAATAAATTTTTATGATATTATTGTTTTATACTAAAAAAGTTATAAACAAGAAAATTTGCGCGTTTTCTCTTGAAAATAATATTTCTTACTATTTTTATTTGATTTTTACCTTATACAAATTTTGAGGACAGGAAAAGTACTTGATTTTCAATCAAAGTTTCATATCCACACCTTATAGACTTTTTTCTTTGCCTTTGGACAGTTGTTGGAATAGTGGTCTGTTGAACCACAATTGTGACAAGAATTCTTCTTCTTTGTCACTTCTGCCACCCTTTCTTTGGGTTTGTATTTAAACTCTACCCTGAAAGGTTGCTTCTCTTTGAAACCACTGCTCTTATATGGGGTGAATTTCCCTATATTAGTTCTTCTCCTTATGTCTTGTAAGGTATTAGCAATGTCATCCAGAGTGCAATTTTGGTTGCATCTGCATTTTATTGAATGCTCTAGTTCTCCTGGCAGTTGTGTCAGAAGTTTGTGATTCCTTATTTGGATATTCATCTGAGGATCAATGGCTTTAAGTCTTTTAGACTTTCTGAGACACCACTCATATGGATCTTTGTCCACAGAGTATTTGTCTTTCCCAAATGACATGGTCTTCTGCCATATCCAAATTCCATTACTGTACTTTTGGATGATTTGGCTCTTCCACCATGGATTTCTTTCATTTCTGTGTACCATATACTTGCATGACCTTTAAATGCAGTATTCAATCTAGCAGTAATCCAGTGGTGTGGTATGCTTGGTACATCAATGAAGAGTCCATCAATATAATCTATGAGCTCCATATGATCACATTCTCCTGTTCCCAAGAATTTGGGCCAGCTTGAGGCCTCAGGAAGCTGTTTCAAGGCTTCCTTCTCTGAATAAGACATGACATCTTCATCCTGGTATTTTGATGGGGATCTTGCCTTATTCATCAACATGGCATCTGGTTGATATGGATTTTCCATAACTTGCCGTTGTGGTTGAGGCTTCAAGCTATGGTAGACATTAAACAATTTGTTTATGTCTTGGTCCAGACAATCCCTGTCCCTTTTGCTGTGGTTTTGTTCTTCAAAGACTAGATTCAGTCTTTTATTGGTCTCTTCAGAGGCTTTGCTCAATTGAGCATGTCCTTCTTGAAGATTTTTAATCATTTTATCCATGGAGGCTGTTAATTTGTTCATCCTCTCATGGCTTGCTTCAAGTTCTGCAAACTGCTTTGCAGATTGCTCAGCATATTGGGATATTTGTAACCACAGTGTATCACTGTTAATGTTACTATCAGATGTGACAATGTTATGTTCAATCTGCATGGGGGTAATGTTTCTATTACTTGCAATACTGATTCTAGAGTGGTTTACAACTACTTCTGGTTCTTGTGCACTTCTTTCACCAAATCCAACAACTTCTGGATCATGGGGTCTGATTCTTTCTGCCCTTTTCTGAAAGAGGTCTTGTTTTTCCCTTTATATCCTTTTCTTCTCCTGGAAACCTCCTGAAATTGTGAAGAGTGGTTACTCTTGGTCATTGATCTGTTGGTGTCTGAATGGTTTGAAGCCACTGGAGAGCTGATTTGGCCTGCTCCTTGTGAGTCTGAAGGAATCTGAGTAGGCCCTGTCTGGGTTAACTGTTCTTCTACAACTTGGATAGTGGCTTGATTATCCCTTATCCTCTGTACCCTTGCGTCCAGGAGTGTGAACTGCCTGGTAGGATTCCAACCTTTTGTGATTACCATAAGGTCTTTGAAGTCTATCTCTTTGAGACAGATCTTCTGGCAACTTACTCCAAGTTCTGCCCAGTGAGATGCCAGGTTGAACCTCTTGTTGTCCATGCTCCATTGGAATAGGTCCTTGAGGAGTTGGTGGAGCTGAATAACTTGATCCATGTCTTTCCAGTCCTCTGGTTTGAGATTTCTGTTGAATTGAAGTGTGAATGGCAGGGTTGATATTATCTCCCTCATTGTCTTTCCATCCACCACTTTGTCCAAGGTTTCCTCTTTCAGGTCTTCTGGTTCTGGACAAGCCTTCTCTGTCCTCTGGCTGGTTGCTTTGGAAGCCAAGATCTCTGAGGTGTACAGCTGACATGTTAGTGTTTGAAAGCAGTGAAAAACTTTATGCTCTTAGGGTATTTACCTTTGACTGTGCCTTGTACAAATTTTTTGTCTGCTGATTTGGGAAATTTACCTTTAGAGGTTACACCTGGGTTAATTATAGTAATTTTCCCTGTACAAGTTATCAAGGTTGGTTTACCTTGTATTGAAGCAGAATTTTGTGGTTTTCTACTGTTCTGTGTGGAAATGGGTGTCCACTTCTTTGCTGTTATCAGGCCTTCACTGTGCCTCTTCCCTTTGCCTTTGCTGCCCTCTGGTTCTGAGTGTGTCACTGGTGTGTTTGCCTGTGACAGGCTTTCTAGTGGTATGAAGTTATCTTCCACTGAAATGAAACAGGAAAAAGAGGGCTTAATGTCAGTTAAGACTTCTTAAAATGCTATTTGCACATCTAATAATGGCCTCTGGGCTTGTATATTACTACAATATGCCCTTGTCCAATGACAGTGTAATTGAATTAACAATTTCACTTCAGAAATACAGCTTACTGATGTTTGGTACACTGTTTGTATACCAATATCTCACAGAATAACTTGTAATTAGCAAGTATAAACTGCCATAAAGTGGTATGTAAGAGGGTAATTGAGTTAACAATCTGCCCAACCACGCCTCAATTGTTGGTTTTTCAGTAAGAGGTGTCTTAATTTAATCAAAAATTAAGACTGTATTAATGGCTAAAAATGTTTTTATATAACAAACACACCAAAAATAAGGGTCTTGTAGTTATTAGCCACGTGACAAGTACTCTTCTTAATATGAGTATAAGGATAAATATATAATAAATATATATTTTTAAGAAATAATTACGCCTAAAAAGATAAAAAAAAGTGTCAGAAAATAAAGAAAATAAGTAAAAAACTCACTTATAAGGTCCAATATAGTCAAAAAACACAGCCAGGCCCCCAAAATGTCAGGTTGAGTCTATGTAGAAGCAGTAATTAGGCTAGTTACGACTTTAACTTTGACTGTGAAATAGAAATAAAGTGATAAAATAAAAGTATTTATTGATAATAAGGGTTTATAGATGAAATAAAAGGGCTTTACTCTTTTGCAATAGTAGTGGTGAGCGCTGTTGTAAGCCCTCTGTGCAGCTTTACCTGTTGGATTACAATAATAAAGACTACAATACTTTTAAATGAAGAGTATACCTGATTATTTTCCAAGAGTATCAATGTTTTTGACAGTTGTACTACGTAGGGATTCAAGAGCAGGATGAGGAAAGCAATTCTGGCTGTGAAAAGCCTCCTTTTTATCCTGAAATGGGGTGGAAAGGGTGTTAGACCTTTCCACATAGAGGAAGTGAAGATTTTTTCACTCTGTGAGACAGGCTTGTGGTTTGCAAGGACCGGTATAGCCTGTATTGGGCTCAGATGTGGTTTTGAAACCACATCTGGGCAGTTTTCACCAATACAGGGTGAAAAATTTCATTGGGGGACCTCACAGCCTGATTCTGACATGTATGATGCGTAGAATGCTGTACAGAAACTGTATAGGACCCCAGTATTGACTGACATATGAGGTGTTGAAGTAAAAACAAGCTCCTTCTTCTTTTTGACACCTCATATTCATTATTATGGGACATTATCCCATGGTAAGGCTGTATATGACAGCAGGTGGGAATCTTACCTTAAAACAGCCGTACCTTTGTCAATTCTTGAGATATCAACCTCAAAATTGGTTCAATGTGTAGCCCTGTATGTGCCCTACACAATGGTACCTCATTTGATATGGTTATCTTCAAATATGGCAAATTTATGCCATGTACAAGACTTTTGTACATTTGCATGGTTTAGGCAAAAAGCAGTATTGAGCTTATTTGCCCCATATACTTTGTTCTAGTTGAGCTATGTGGAAATGAATGAAACCATAAGATAGCCCTGATTGTGCGCTTTCCAAAAAAAACCCACTTTAGGTATCTCACGCTAAAACTGCAAACGTTAGATGAGAGGTGAATGTTTTTTTCACCCTTATTTGGCCTGAATTTGGCCATAACTCAAGTAATACTGGTGCTAGCTCAGTTTGGCTAGTACCATTGGATAGCCCTGGCTTAGAGCTTCATTTTTAATACCCATTTTATGGGTTTAAGCATCTCCTTCTGGATTTTAGATGAGAGGTGAAAATTAAGGTTTATGCTCAACAATAACTTTGTTATTCTTTGTCCTATGATGATGGGACTTATATTTTCAGAAAGGGGTAAGTTTCCTCTTTTGTTTGATAACTTTTGAGCTGATTTTGCTCAGCTCCATGTTTTGGTGGTATCTTGGCTATACCATTGGTTTATGGTATTTTGGCTGTCATGCTTGTGCTCTGGTTTTGAGTCACAGGCTGACGATAGTAGGTTTAAGGTTAAAATCCCACAGTTTGCCCAATACAGCCTTACAGTGGGATACTATCTCATAAGTATGATTATGAGGTGTCAAATAGACAAAGAAGCTTGTTTATACTTCAATACCTCATAGTTAATTCAAATACAGAGGTACATACAGGTTCTGTAAGGCTTCTGAGGCGTCAGAAGCACCAGAACACACCTGCAAACTCCATTGGTGAAACATTTCACCCTGTATAGTGTAAAACTGACTACTTGTGGTTCTGAAACCACATTCCAACCCAATACTGGTCTGTATTGAGTGTGTAGAACCACAAATCAGCCCACAGTAGTGAAACATTTCACTCTGAAACATTTCACTCTGTGGTTGTGTACAGAGGTAAACCACCTCCCACTACCCCAGAAAAATATAAAATGAGGCTTTGTCTCACAAGGAAGCTAATCCAGTATCCTGTTCTTATTATTCTTACGTTGTATAACTTCTTAAAAGAAGTGTTACCCTTAGAATTTAACAGGTATACTTTAAACTTAATTATTGTAGGGTTTGTTATTGTGAACCAACAGGCAAACCATGCACCCAGGGCTATGAGAAGCACTCACCATCACTAAATTCATTTAGTATAGCCCTTTTTACCCTCTATTATCTTAATTATCATCTTCATTTTTGTGTCACACTCAGAGTTATTGCTTTTATTTGTCATTGTACAGCTATATCATAGAGTCACCCTGAAATTTGGAGAATAACTTTGAGGAGGAAAATTTAAGAAATTGAAGATGAAAAATCCTGAAAGGTAAATAAATTCAAATGTAACTGAGGATCAAACTATGATAAGTGGAGCCCTTGGAAATTGGTCAATGCCTTTTGGTTCTTGTACTTATAAGGTATTCCTTGAGAGTTAATGTATTTTTTGGTGCATTTTCCATTGGAGAGAAATTTTGTTTTGAGATTTTCAAAGGACATCTGAATTTAATAATGAGAAATTTTTCATCAAGAGCACAGATGTGAGGAGGGAGATTATTGGAATGGAAAATTATTTCTTTTGATAATTTCAATAAATTCTTTCTTGAAAGCCATCTGAAGGGCTCTAATATTAAGAAGAACAGTACCAGTGGAATTTTGGAGAAAGCTTGACTATGGATTAGAAAACTTTAACTCTTTATATGGAACTAACACCCAAGTAAAAATGGTAATTTATCCAGGAGGAAATTCAATACTCCTTTATAGAAAGGTTTCTTCAAATATTATTTAAAAGATTTTTTCATTTAATGGATACATGGCCTGAGAAATAAATCCCAAATTATTTTAAATAAATGTAAGTTTCTTGATTACACTGGCCCATGGCAAATTCTGCTTGTGCCATGGGAAGATAAATATTTCTTGATGTTCCAAATTTATAACATAAATTTTGAGTCTGAGAAGGGTTTCTGAAGTGAATTCTTCAAGTCCAAATCCCTATCAATAAGAATAACTTAAGGGGGGAAATTATTTGTGTTGTTGAGGAGTTTTCTTATTTTTTTATTCAGCAATCAAGTGTAAGAAAGTTAATTTTCATTTTTCATCAAAAGAAAGACACCTTATTTGTTGAGCTGAATCCAAAAATATGAAAAAGTGGAATTTTGTACTTATTGGCTTTATAGATATGATCCATAAGAATCACATTAGGAAATAATTGGAGGAGATTTATGGAAAGGGTGTGAGAGAAAGAATGAAGTAATGTGTCCCTCTGTATCACTTGCAGAGGAAAACACAAATACTTCTTGTTTTAGGGGGTCCATAAGTTCATTAATGGCTGTCCTTAACTGCAATTTGTCTTTCTTGATATTACTGACTTGGTTATTGAAAGGTTTGTCTATGAAACTCTTTATAATAGTAAAAAGTATCAAGAGTACTATTACTGTCCTCAGTAGAAAATTTAATATAATGAAATATTACAACCAAAAAAAAATTGATATGATTATTAAAAATAATTAAATAAGAGAAAGAATTTGATTCTTATTAAATAATTTGATAATCAAAAATATTAGTAATTATAATAAGTCATAATTATTCTATTGTTGTTATAGTGACTGATGGTTATAATAATAAGAATGTATAAATCTCTTAATAAGACAATTGTACATGGGAAATGCAAATATTGAGCTACTTATAAATAATATAATTATTATTTGTAAGGGAATTATCACACATACTGTGCCGAGATAAATATTATAGAAAAATTATATATCAAAAAACAAATACCAGATATAAAAGATATAGAGTTTTAGAGAAAACTTACTTATAAAATTTATTCAATACAATAAGTCAAATAATAACAATTATTATATAAGATAATTTTTATAAGTTAAAAACAAACCAAAAAATTGATATTTCAAAGCTAAATCAACTTTTCATGATGAAAATAAGATTTAAGGGTTTTTAAGAGGAATTTGTGTGTAGGTAGATCAATTGATTCAAGGCCAGATTTGGGTAATACACAAAAAATAACCTAGGGTAGCTACATAAGCTGAATAAAATTCAATAAGCTCTCTGAGGTGGTAAGATATAAAACACTATAACACCTCACCAACAATACAACAAAAGAATTGTGAAAATATGTGTTTTTTACATTTTCATACCAAAAAAATGGTATCATGAGAAATCTCATGTTAAATATGTGCTAAAAATAGTGTAATGCATGTTTTGGGAACTTAGAATTAATTTATTCTTACATACAACTTTGGTAAACCCATAGTGGATATCAGTCTGTAAGCCTGAATGACTATTTTTGATGTGAAAATAGCTAAAGGGGACAAAACACATCAAGAGAGCCAGGGTACCCACCTTCTAAGGCCTCTGAGGGGTATCCAGCTCCAAAACTTTCATCTATGGCTGATTTTGGCCCAATTGGTCTATAAAAACATTTTGGGAACGTTGTTACCTAGTCAATATCCCATTGAATCATGAGAAAATAGCAAACAAGCTGCTATTTGCTGTGACTAGGAGGTAATGCAAAATTCTGACTCATTTACCTACCTCAATCCCTGATTATTCCCCATGGATTAATACAAAAAGAGTAACTAATACCCTTTTGGTACTAGTATCCATAATATTACCTCTTGACAACCAGCTATCCCTATGCTATTTGTCTATATCATGTAGAAAATGAAGGAAAACTTCAACATTTCAGTTAAAATAAAATAAAAAGTTAATCCTTCTGAAGATTTCAGGACCAATGGAGAAGGTAATAATCCACACTAAAAAACCAAATAATCATCACTTAATAATTAAAATCAAAAGGCTTACAAATATTCAATTATTGATGATTTCACATGAAGCACTGAATATCCAAAAATTCACACAAAATATAACCTGTTATTAAATTTGCAATAACATTGATAAATTTGAGAAAGAAATTCTTATTATGAAATAAAAGAAGATTTAAATTTGTTACTACATCAATTCTCAACCATAAATGGGTTGATAGCCATGTACAATGATGTAATTAACTAATTATTATAATCTTACATGACTACAAGTGATGTAATCATTGAACCAATTGAGGTGATTTTTTTTCAGTTTTGTCCATGACATTACAATTTGAGATGATTTAGACTTAAAATGATCCTACTATTGCTGTTTTTTCTAGACATCATCATGATCTTCCCACTCAATTCTATCCTCAATACCAACAAGTAAGTATTAGTTAAAATTCTTCTTGAATGATTTTTATATTTCAAAATCAATAATAAAGGCTTTAAATAAAATAAATATACTATTTTCAATATATTTTAGCTATTAATCTTTGTATTTCTGTCTTAAATAAATTATTGATCCTTCAAATCCGCAAATAATGCATCAAGTCTGTAAGGTTTGTCTATGGAGCTCTTGATAATAGTAGCAAATGTCAAGAATACTATGAGTTTCCCAGTAGAAAATATAATATAATGAGACATTATAAGCACAAATTAAAATAATGATTAAAAAGAATTTAATTATTATAAAATAACTTAATAATAAACGGGGCTTAATAATTATAATAAATTATAATTATTCTATAATTACTATAGTCACTGACAGCTATAATAATAAGAAGTATAAAGCTCTTAATAAAACAACTTTAAATGGAAAATATTAGTATTTAAGCACTTATATATAATATAAATATGATCTATAAAAGAAATATCACACACACTGTGTAGAGACAATTCTTATAGAAGAATTCTATATACAAAATGTAATACTAAAAAAAATATAGAACTTTAGAGAAATCTTATTTATGATATTTATTTGATACAATAAGTCAAACAACAACAGTTATTGTATTAAGTAATTTTTTGAGTTAAAAACACACCAAAAATTAATATCAAAAGATAAAATGACTTTTTATGATGAATAATAAGATTTAAGAGTTTTTAAGAGGAATATGGGTATTTTAAAAGATATTTAAGACAATAATTTTATAATATAAAGTTTATTATTGGTAATTAAAACAATAATCTGAATTCTATGATTTCAATTCTTTAGTTTGAAATTTATGAAACATAAAATACTTAAGAAATATTTTTAATAATAAGACTTTATCTTCAATAACACTTTATCTGTTTACATGTCTAATATGATTGGAATTCTGATGGGATATTTGCAAAAAAAATGATTTAAAGGCTCTTTTATGCCTGAAAAGCCACTCTCATGATTAATAATGGATATAGAGGGCATTCTAAGCGCAAAAATGAAAAATACGCTTAAACAAATGTTCTGAACTGAAGGTAACTTATTCTTAGTTCCAATTGAAAGTTACCAGTGTTATTCATAACTCCAAGTAGCTTTAATCCTCTTTTGAATTAATTAATTTAAGTTTCGATATAGAATAAGTTTATTTATATTAAAGATCATCACATGAATAACTTAAAAATAAATTCTCAGGAAAAAATCTCTGAGGCTGAATTTTCAATTAATTTTTAAGGAAATCTTAATTTTCTTTAGTAATAATTGAAAAAGTACATTTCAAGGCTAATTACCAATTAAGGCTTTTTAAAAACCTTCTTGAAATTTAATCTATACACAAATAACATTTAATTGTGATCTGTGTTAAATTTCAAGGAAAACCATTAAGAACTGGATTTTTAATGAATTTTTGAGGTTATTGCTATTTTCAATGTGAAATAGCAATAAAAACCAAACTTTAACTTTTGATAATGCTTTAATACTTATAAATTTAATGTCAGCCTGTGACTCAAAATAGAGCACCAGCATGACATCCAACATGCCATAAGTAATGGTATGAGGAATATTGGACAAATATAGCCAATACAAGTAAATTATAAAGAGGAAACCTCCTCAAAGATAATAAGAAAGGACAAAGATATGCCCTATCAAAGATAAGACCAAATAAGCAAAAACTCTTATTCTGGCCTCTAATCTAACTTATGTATATTTAATGGGAACCCCACCAGAATTGTTATTTTTCTTAAAGCTCACATAGAGAGCTACACAATGATATCATCCATGTTGTTGTAACACCACTACAACTGGAGATACCATATAACCTTATTTTCAAAACCAAGTCCCCCTGAAAGTCAAAGAGGGCTTGTACAAAACTGTACAAAAGTATAACCAAATTAAAGATCTCAACAAGAGCTTTAATTTGAGACACCTTAGACCTCTGTATCTCTTAAATTGACTGAGGGATCTTGGTTCAAAGGTTTAATAACCAAAATACAGATATTCTGAAAACAAGAAAATAAACAAACCCCTGTATTTTTGGCATACACTCATACAACTGTACAGTGTAATATACCAAACTGTAGAGCTAATCAAGCCCTACAAAACTGTATCATCAGAATACAGATATCTTCCAAATTGAAGAAGATATCTAGCATGGAAGTTTTTGAAGCCTCATACTGATGTACAAAATTACATCCAAAAACTTAAAACCCTTATAACTTTTGCTATTTGCAAGAAGGGTAAGCATGAAGCATACCAAATTGAAGAGCTCATTAAGCCCTTCAATTCTGTGCTCTTGGTTTCTTGATATCTCAAAAACTGACTGAGATATCTTGGTTGGAAGTATTTTGACCAATACTGGCCTGTACCAAACCTGTACCAACCAGTACTGGCTTGATACTTAAAATAATGGTTGTCTAAAGCTTAAACCCGCCCAGAATGACTAATATTAGTCATCCAGACACTCTGGACACGTCACAATGGTGCTGACGTGGCCTGTGAAGAGTTTTTTCACCCTGTATTGATCCAGAATGATCATTTGTGGTCCAAAAACCACAATTCTGACTATGCTGACGTCAGAATTGATGGTACAGAACCACAACCCAGCCTCCAGAGTGAAAATTTTCACTCTGTAGACGTGTGAAGAGCCTACCAGTCTTTCACAGTCCTCAGAGGAGATAAAAGCAGGTCTTTCCTCACTGGAAAAGACTCATCTTATCATGAATTAACATCCTTACGTAGTAAAACTGTCTTATACCAGTAGTACTCTTAGGATTATATTGATATAATTAAAATAATTAATTATTGTAGTGTTTCTTTACAGTCAAAGATATTAGAGCATTGCAACCCAGGTCCTCAATAGACTCATCACCACTGTTACCACATAGCAGTAGGACCTGAAGATTTAATTTTCATTTATTTTGTGTGTGTCACAGTCATAGTGCTAGCTTGTATTTACTATTTTTAAGCTACTACATAGACTCACCCTGACATTTTGGGGGCCTGGCCGTTGTTTTAACCTATTCCGGACCTATTTTGGAGATTTTTGGATCATCTTCACTATTTTTGAAGGTTTTTTACTATAAAAGTAAGTACAATTTCGAGTTTTTTTCATTTTTTAACTAATTTTCATCTCTTTTATTATAAAAATATAATATATATTTTTTATATATTGTATTTTATCAAAATATATTAAATAATATATTTTATTTTATTTTTGAGTATTTATACTCTTCAAAGCTTTATATTGCAATTTTCACGAAAATTAATAATAATAAATAATTATTATTAATTTTTCAAATTTATTTTTATATACAAACAGTATATTTAAATAAAAAAAACTATTTTTTACCAAATTGTGTAAAAATTAATTTAAATCATAATATTTATTGTAAATCAACAATAAATATTGAAATAATAATTTTATTATTTCAATTCTTTAATATTCAAATTGAATATTATTGAAGAAGATCTTTTTTTACTCAAGTTGAGGAAAAATTGATTAAAATTTTCTTTTTTTGATAAATAATCAAAAAAAAAATCTTAATAATAATAAGTCATTATTATCAATTTACCACGAAAATTGATAATAATAAGTAACTATTATTAACTTCTCAAACTTATTTTTATATACAAATAGTATATTTAAATAGAAAGTATAATTAATTTTTACCAAATTGTGTAAAATTAATTTAAATCATAATATTTATTGTAAACCAACAATAAATATTTAGATAATAATTTTATTATTATTTCAATTCTTTAATATTCAAATTGAATATTATTGAAGAAGAATCTTTCTACTCAAGTTGAGGAAAAATTCATCAATTTTAATAATAATAAGTAATTATTATTAACTTCCCAGACTTATTTTTATATACAAATAGTATATTTAAATAGAAAGCATAATTAATTTTTACCAAATTGTGTAAAATTAATTTAAATCATAATATTTATTGTAAACCAACAATAAATATTTAAATAATAATTTTATTATTATTTCAATTCTTTAATATTCAAATTGAATATTATTGAAGAAGAATCCTTTCTACTCAAGTTAAGGAAAAATTCATCAATATTTTTTTTTTTTAAATAAAAAAATAAATAAATAAATAAATAAATAAAAATAAGTAAATAACTTATCAATAATATTCAAGTTTAATAATATAAACTTTTAATATTAACTACTTTACTTATAAAAATAAGTGAAACAAAACTGTTATTTCTTCAAAAAATAAAAAATAAAATAATAATAATAATAAATAATTAAAACTCAAATATCAAACCAAACTCAGAAGAAATAACAGTAAGGAATTGGAAATTTTGTTTATTCAAATTGAATTACAAACCTTCTCCATTTTCTTTCAAAGTGGAAAAAATACATTCCATTCGAGACAAAATCACAGTGAAATTCATCTGTACCAGCCTCAAAGACAAGGAGGCAGTACTAACTCCCAAGCAAATTGCCAGGGAGTATAAAGCAGAAATCAGTCCAAAGGCCTTTTAAAGGTAAAGAAACCTTGGAAAATACAGAATTTTTGTCTTTTGTCATTTTTTAACATGACAACTCCATTTCTCAGAGATCTTGGATACCCAAGAAATCAGCCAGAAATCTGGCAAAGAAGAAACAGAGGGAGAAGGCCACCCCCTTCTGGATCAAATAACCAACAAAGGACTTATTATCAGGAAACTCCTGCTCAAAGTCCCACCCCAAACCAAATTCAGCCCAGTCCAACAAAAAAATTGGACAGATGCAGGGAAAATAACTCATATTCATGTACTCCTAAAAGACTTTTTCACATGGAGTATGGACAGCAAAACCTTAACCATGGGAGTATCATGGGAGGAAATTGGAATAATGAGGCAAAAAGTATAAGTAAATCTTATTACTTGCCAAAAGATTCTGGAAGAAATGAAAAGTTGGAATCTCAACAGCCATTTCATACTCTCAGAAGAGACTTGAATCAGAGGGAATCAAACAGAAATCCAAGCCATAGAGAATTCTTGGCATATGGAAGAGCCCAATCTGATTCAGGAACACCAAGGCATGGAAGAAGAAATGCCATCTTTCCCACATCAGTCCAACAGCTACAGGACTTTAAATCTAAAGGACAATATTTCCAGGACTCTCCAGTCATCCCTGGTGGTTTCCAGCAGAGGAAATGGAGCCCTAGTAGAGAACAAGAATTCTTTCAGGAAGGAGAAGATAGAATCAGATCCTTTGATGAAACAATGAATAAAATTAGTCCAAGAGGAACACAAATCCTAAAAGACACTGTACCTACCAATAGTGTTAGCTCAGAATCAATTGATCCTCAGCTTAAGTCTATTGATGATAAAATACCGCCTCAAAAATTTGAAACCACAGATTCCAGAGGTAGTAGTTTCATATGGTCCAACATGGGTAAATTCATGGATTGGACATATGATCATGTTCAAGAAGTGACTTCAGAAATGAAAACACTCAAGGAAGAAAATTCCTTCCAAGCAACAGTCATAGAAGACTTGAACACAAATCTATCCAGAATTTGGGCAGAATTTGAAACTAAAAACAGACAGTTGAACTCAATACTAGAGGAACAACAAGCTGTGAGAAGAGATTTAAGAAATATCCAATCTCAACAGGAAATCCTGGAAAAAGAAGTGGATTTTCTCTATAAAAAGGAGGAAAAAGAAGATAATTTCTTCCCTCAAACAACTCAAGAGGATAAACCAATCACCAAAGTAAAAGAGGAAGAATCAGAAAACCAAGCTCCTGAATCCCAGGATCCAAAGTTAAGGTCTGAGTCTATTTACCAAGATGGTGAGAACCTCAGTTACTCTGAGAAACAAGCATTGAAGCAATTACCTGATGTGGTAAATTGGCCTAAATTCTCAGGAATTGGAGAATATGATCATATGGAGCTTATTGATTATATTAATGGACTTTTTGTTGATGTACCAAAGATACCAGACTACTGGATCACCACAAGACTCAACACTGCATTCAGAGGCCATGCAAATATATGGTACACTGAAATGAAAGAGATACATGGTAGGAAAAGCTGGCCATGGTGGAGAAACCAAATAATACAAAAGTACAGCAATGGTACTTGGATTTGGCAAAAAACCATCTCTTTTGAGAGTGACAGATACTCTACAGAAAAAGACCCTTATGAATGGTGTCTTAAACAAACAAAAAGACTCAAATCTATTGATCCAAACATGACAATAGAGATGAGAAATCATAAGATTCTGACAAAACTTCCAGGAGACTTAGAACATGCAGTAAAGTGCAGATGCAGCAAAATAAGCAGCATTGATGACATAGCAAATGTCATACAAGATGTCAGAAAAAAGACATCAATTGGCAGTAGTTCACCCTATAGGTCACATGATATCAGAGAAAAACCAAAGATACTCATGGAAAAAGACCTCAAACCTACTAATGGTGAAGAAGCACCAAGGAGAAGGAACACATGCCATAACTGTGGATCACCTGACCACTATGCAAATAATTGTCCCAAGGGAAAAAAGAAAATATTTGCAATAGAGGAAGAGTCAGTGGAAGAACACATGGAGTACAAATCTGACTCTGACAGCATGGGAAATGGGCTAAGACAGGATTCAGACAGTGGATCAGAGCCTATTGAACAATATTTATTAGAGTATGAGGATGAGAAAACAGAATCAGTCCTAGGAAACTCTGTGAAACCAGAACTCATTCAACCCAAAAATGGTGAAGACAGAAGTGGCAGAACCATTGATGCTAAAGAGTATTTGGAAGTACCCAAAACTGGTATGGCCTTTATTCATGGAGCAAAATCAAAACTTGATGTGTACATTGAAAATAAAAAGCATCCTTTGATTTTCAACACAGGAGCAAATTGCTCAGTAGTAGCCAAAGAATACTTGGACAGACACTTTCCAATGTGGAATGCAGAGATACTTTTAACAAAAGCAAGAAGCTTTAAAAGTGCTGCAGGCAAAATGAAGTCACTTGGAATAATCCAAAAAATAATTATAATACCACACAAAATGGGAAACCTCAGATTAAACATTGAGTTTGTGGTACTTGAAAATGCTAAGTTTGATGGATTCTTAATGGGTACAGAGTACCATAGAATGTATGGCATAAGCATACATAATTCCCTAGAGAGTTACTTTATAATTGGGCAAGACAAACAAAGAAAGTTCTACTTTGAAACTGACAACCCCAATCAAATAAAAAGATATTCAAATAGGGATTATTTAATAGAGAGAAGGAATGAACCACCAGACAAAGACCAATGGGTAAAACTGGATGATGCTTCAGATCAATATTCTTATTTGAAAGGATCAAGAGCCTCCATGAGGACAAAAGAGTCTCATCAATGATGAGCCTTTTTTGGAGGGAGGGTATGTCAGCCTGTGACTCAAAATAGAGCACCAGCATGACATCCAACATGCCATAAGTAATGGTATGAGGAATATTGGACAAATATAGCCAATACAAGTAAATTATAAAGAGGAAACCTCCTCAAAGATAATAAGAAAGGACAAAGATATGCCCTATCAAAGATAAGACCAAATAAGCAAAAACTCTTATTCTGGCCTCTAATCTAACTTATGTATATTTAATGGGAACCCCACCAGAATTGTTATTTTTCTTAAAGCTCACATAGAGAGCTACACAATGATATCATCCATGTTGTTGTAACACCACTACAACTGGAGATACCATATAACCTTATTTTCAAAACCAAGTCCCCCTGAAAGTCAAAGAGGGCTTGTACAAAACTGTACAAAAGTATAACCAAATTAAAGATCTCAACAAGAGCTTTAATTTGAGACACCTTAGACCTCTGTATCTCTTAAATTGACTGAGGGATCTTGGTTCAAAGGTTTAATAACCAAAATACAGATATTCTGAAAACAAGAAAATAAACAAACCCCTGTATTTTTGGCATACACTCATACAACTGTACAGTGTAATATACCAAACTGTAGAGCTAATCAAGCCCTACAAAACTGTATCATCAGAATACAGATATCTTCCAAATTGAAGAAGATATCTAGCATGGAAGTTTTTGAAGCCTCATACTGATGTACAAAATTACATCCAAAAACTTAAAACCCTTATAACTTTTGCTATTTGCAAGAAGGGTAAACATGAAGCATACCAAATTGAAGAGCTCATTAAGCCCTTCAATTCTGTGCTCTTGGTTTCTTGATATCTCAAAAACTGACTGAGATATCTTGGTTGGAAGTATTTTGACCAATACTGGCCTGTACCAAACCTGTACCAACCAGTACTGGCTTGATACTTAAAATAATGGTTGTTTAAAGCTTAAACCCGCCCAGAATGACTAATATTAGTCATCCAGACACTCTGGACACGTCACAATGGTGCTGACGTGGCCTGTGAAGAGTTTTTTCACCCTGTATTGATCCAGAATGATTATTTGTGGTCCAAAAACCACAATTCTGACTATGCTGACGTCAGAATTGATGGTACAGAACCACAACCCAGCCTCCAGAGTGAAAATTTTCACTCTGTAGACGTGTGAAGAGCCTACCAGTCTTTCACAGTCCTCAGAGGAGATAAAAGCAGGTCTTTCCTCACTGGAAAAGACTCATCTTATCATGAATTAACATCCTTACGTAGTAAAACTGTCTTATACCAGTAGTACTCTTAGGATTATATTGATATAATTAAAATAATTAATTATTGTAGTGTTTCTTTACAGTCAAAGATATTAGAGCATTGCAACCCAGGTCCTCAATAGACTCATCACCACTGTTACCACATAGCAGTAGGACCTGAAGACTTAATTTTCATTTATTTTGTGTGTGTCACAGTCATAGTGCTAGCTTGTATTTACTATTTTTAAGCTACTACATAGACTCACCCTGACATTTAAACTTTTGAGCTTATTTAAGCTTTGACAGTTCTTAAAACCTTTCTTACACACTTGCATATGGGGATTTACCCTTTGGAAGCTTGAGATTCCTTTCTAAATTAAGATAAATCCAGTTCAAAATTTAATGTTTGATCAACTTCTAAACTTAAAGCTTAAATAAGGTTGAAAATCCTCCAATACAAGTGGAAAACCTTGATAGAGTCCTTGAAGATCCCAAAAGCTGGGTACCCTGGCTCTTTTTGGTCTTTTGCATTGTCCCACCTCTGCTTGGCTTTTGCCCTTTCATTTGTTTAAAGCAATACTATTATGGCCTTGAACCACTTTCAATTTAGTTCATGCAAGCTTTACATTCTGTATGGCAAATACTGATCCAATTCAGTATATATACACAACACCTCATTTTTGACTAAAATTTTGGTAAGTTTGCATAAAGCTTTTTCAACTTTAAATTTAACAATTTTTAATTTTTTTTAGAAAAGTTTCAATTGTACTTTGAGAGTCTTAAGTCTTCTGATAACATAAGAAATATCCATTTTTGGGTATAACACCCTATGGGTCTTCCCTAGGTGCTTTTGGGATAGAATCTAAAAATTACATAAAAATTATAACTTTGCTTAGCCAAAATGAATTTATGTTTATTTTTTGTTTTAAATTCAATTGATAAGTTTTTTAAGACTAAATAAACTTTATAAAATTTATTTGTGGCCTTATGGGTATGTCATAAATATCTCACAGGCTCACAAAGTCACTCTACTAATTCTTTCAAAAGTATTTTTGGAAAATTAGTGGGTGTTTGATTAAATGAGTAAAGATCTTATCTAAGTTTTGTAGCTTTATTCAAGAAGCTATAATAACTTCTCTTGCAAAACATAATTATTAATTAAAATGATTTCATATCATTTAAATAAGAAGTTTTATTATTAATTCTTCTTTAAAGTTAGTCTAGTAGACAGTTACTGCTTACTGCTATAATCACTAGTAGTGTAGAAAACTAAAAGATATAATTAATCAATTGATTCTTTATTTGTAGTTATAATAAATTCACTTCTGATATTCCATAAGAACAGTCATAGTTCTCTTGATCAATATTCATATTAGAAGGTGTTTCATAGACAAATCTTAAATATTTCATAATATAGGTCTTCTTAATCCCTTTCTAAAAGGATAATTTTAATTTTTTGGGAATTTTGAAATCTTAATAAAACCAAATATTAAATTTATAATATCTTCAAAACTTCTAAAGATCTCATAATCTTGAATAATTATATTTTTTACTTTCATGAATATTTAATTTCAATTTGTTTGGTTGAGTATATTTATAATAAAATTTATCTATAGTTCTTTAAGAAGCTCACTTCAAATAAATTTGATTGATGAACTAAAGTCTAGAGTAAGGAAATATATTCTATCCTTATTCCTATATTTGAAGCTAATTAGCCATACGAATATCTTAAAATAAATGTACTTGAGTTTTGGAGATTGAGTATCTTTATTGAGGTAAAAATTTGATTTATTCATTATTTAAACTCTTTTTTCCAGATTTTCTGGTTATTTATTTTTGATTTTTTTTGAAATAAATAATTTATCCTTTTAAAGCTTCTGACATATTGTAATTATTGTTTATTTTAATAGTTGATTTTATCTATATTCTTGAACATCAATAAGTTATTTCAACAAGAACTAATTTTATTTTTAATTTGAAAATATTATGCAAAAAATCTAATGCTTTTTGAGTTTGCGTTGAGATTTGTTCCAAAGAGAATGTTTCATTGTTTTGTGAAAATAAATATATCATATTTCAAATAAAATTAAAATAAAAATATTTTTCAATAAATTATATTCAAATAGCTAAAAAAATTAAATAAGAGCTTTATTGTCTCTAACAAATCTCATTACACATGAAAATGGAATACAAGATTTGGGCACAGAGAATATTTGGTATAAAAAATATAGACTTTTTGACCCTAAAATTATGATTTGTATTTTATTAAACAGATTCTGAAAGATTCATTTTATAATTCTTTAATTTTTGAATAGCTAGTATAGCTCTTCAAAAAGCAAATACCTGAATTATAGGCTACCTTTAAAGAGGAAAAGAAATTTTGTATGAAGCATATTTATTCTCAATATAATTTCAAAACATCTGTCAAGTTGTATAGGTATTTATGTGCTGCTACCCAAAACAACTAGAAATAAAATCTTTGAGGTAGTTTCAGCTTCAATTTGGAATTTCATTGGTGCTCATATTGAGAATACCTCTTTCTTAGTAATGAAAAGTGAGATGATTTATTGTAAATTGAGTATATATTGGTTTTGAAAAGATGAGTAGCTCAACCATATTAATCTAAAGACATGATATATACCTGCATTTGCTTTCTTTATTAATGTAAGGTATTTGAATATTTCCAACAACTCTCATTAATTTAGTGAAAATAGCATATATTTATAAATTAAGAATTTTAATTGATATATAACAGCTCAAAAAGAACATTCTGGTGGAAATTAGTATAGGCAAGACTTTCCTTCCATAAGATTTTTAATCAATATTTCAGTGAGAATATTCTTTAGCTATCATTTGCCTATTGGGATCCTTACGAGAATTGGCAAGCAAAATACTTGAAGATAGGAATTATTTAGTTTTGAAATTCAGGTATTATTGGAATGGAAATGTAGTCTAACTCATAAACCAGCTGCTCTTTCTCTTAAAAAATCGAGACTTTTTCCTCCATAGGCTTGCTTTGGAGAGGTACTTACTATGTTTAGTTTTTTTAGTCGAAATTATTTTTTTCAAGATATGATTTTGCTTTAAAACCTCCAAAATAATCAAGTATGGGCAGTAAGTGATTGATTACATTTGTATAGATCCTGAATTTTTTATTGTTTTTGGGTGATTGTGTTCCAGGAATTAGAACAAAGCGAAGCTCTGCTCAACTGCCCAGTTTTTCTGCAATACAAAATGGAAAGAGAGAAAATCATTTTTGAAATAATGTGCCTTGGTTATGTATATGATTCTAGAATAACGTTGCTAGGCATGGCCAGTGAGTGAGATTGAGGCTAATGGAAACAAGGTCAATGTGAGAGGGAGGTTCTGTTGGGGTATTGTGCCCTTTGAAGTTTTCCATAAACAAATAGATCATTTACTCCTTGTCAATCAGCTCCTTGTGATAAGTTGAGGATTTATTTTAGGAAGATTACCTCAGTGAAGTATATTACTCTTAGGGTAGTTAGTATAGACAGGTATCAAAGCTATAACACATACTTTTTGCTGAAACAGCATGGCCAATTCTATCTTCCTATGGAAAGATGTGGGAGACATTCAGTTCCTCGTGAACTGCATGTTGGCAAGGTTTTCACCAGCCTTTGCTTTGATTCCATTGGACGATGCAGAGAGTTCTTGCCAGTTTCAGCAGTTGAGCTAGGATTTCACAGGCCGAGACTGTCACGGTAGTCTTTCACAGGACTATCGGAACTCTGAGGTGGGGCGGACGGAAGAGGGCTTCTTGACCGAACGTCCAAGAACTTCTTGCCATCGT
This sequence comes from Austropuccinia psidii, assembly GCA_023105745.1. Taxonomy (NCBI): domain Eukaryota; kingdom Fungi; phylum Basidiomycota; class Pucciniomycetes; order Pucciniales; family Sphaerophragmiaceae; genus Austropuccinia; species Austropuccinia psidii. The sequence goes on along the minus strand of JALGQZ010000002.1, from coordinate 10,542,227 downwards.
GTACGAAATTTCGAAATCCTCAAATTCTCGACGCCGATGATGAATTCAATGAACCGATTCTTGGGGCATTCTTGCCGACGTGCTTTCTCAACTACAAAATGTCGCCTTCAAATCGTACCACCATCTATGACGTATAATCGTCCGGCTGGAGGTATCAGATCTGGGTCAGTCTTATCGTCATGATCCTTTTACGAAAATTAAGTCACATGCCGCCCATCGTTTATTCCTGATCGCAACTGATTGTTGAACTAGTTCAACAGTGTTTTGGGATTCCTAACAGGTCTTACTCTTACTGGAACCTATTCCTACCTCTGTTAGTTGAGAAAAATAAGATCTTATTAACGCCAGGTTACCAATTTATTCAATTTCCTTGATTTGCAACCAATTGTCTAGACCTGCTTGATGAGTATCAGAATGCTTCAAATATTTTGCTATTATCAGTTGAAGAATTGAAAGCCTCTACCTCAAAGGTGAGTCAAACATAGTTTGCATGTAATAAGTCAACTGGTTACTGCTTTTTGCTTACATTTTTATTTCTATATTGCAATGCCTGCAACCCAAAGATCACCGGTCAAATCAAAAGAATTGAACACATTGAAAATGATTTGAAGAGACTTGAATCAAGCTCCATTACCAATCTCCAACTCGAAAAACTAAAGAATGAGTTCAGGAAACTGGTTGTAAGTGAATTTATTCATTTAATCATTGGTCTGGTAGAGTTTGTCTGTTTAAACCAGCTTCTTTGCCTAAGCAACACTCTTTGTAAACTACGATTTAATCGAAAGGCTAACTGCAATGTTGTTTTGGTCCCATACTTGTCTCTTTCAACTAACCTTTCATGCGCGTACTTTGAAAATGGGAAAACACGGAATATTGATGTGTATTACTTCCATTGAAAAAACTTTTATTTATCATTTTGATTGTTTTTTTGTTTTCATTGTTCCTATAGGATGGGATTCAAGTTGAACAACTCAAGCTCAGCTCAAATTTGTCCACGCTAGAAGCAGATCTCATTTCAAGTTCCAAATCTGTTTGCGGAACTGATCGAATTGCCTGATTAAGAATCTCATTTTACAATTGTCGTATAATACCCTCAATTTTTTTTTTGATAGATCATAAAATTAGACAAATGTTTCATTGCCCCAAAGACGCAGTAAACCTAGTCTTGCTATGAAAGTCAATTCTGGTATAAAGCACCATTCAAGCTACAGTGGCATGTCTTGCTCGTGGCTGCTAGACTTGTAATCTAAATTCAGACTACTGGCTACTTGCTGTATGATTTGCCATGAGTTTTGTATGGCAGCCGAGCCAATCCCCTGCTGCTACTTTGATTATCACAAGAATGTAGTTCTTGATTTCGCGGTTCATTAATTGCAACAATTATTTCGTTTTTTTCATGTACTTAACTTACATTGAGCTGATTTCGACAAAAGAGTGGGTCATAAGAAGAAAACTGGTTTATGAAGCGTGAAGCCCAGTTACTAAAAGCCTAAAAAGTGCAATGATTTTTTCAACTCAAGTTTGCCACTGTTTGTTAGAGAAATCTTCACCTTTTTTGCATATGTTGTAAATGTTTATAGCTTCGTTTTCTCTGATATTCTTGTATCATCCATAAGTCAACAGTTTTTTTAAAGCCTTGATAACTGTACTGTTCATTTTGGTCAGACATGCTTTATTTGAGCCTCAAGCTTGACTCATAGGGATCTGAACTTGAAAAGGAAAAAACAGGTTGCTTCCTAGATCTCCATAAATGGGAGTTTTGATGTCTCATTAAATTCTGTTAAGTAATTTTCTAGTTTTTGGCGCAAAATAATTGAAATTGGTTTCTTTTTCTGTGAAAATCTGGAGTTTCTTCAGGGGATTGGTAGACTGACATAAGTCCTTTTACATTTCTTCTGTGCCAACTCCTCATTTTCTGTCTTTTATATATATTTGTTTATTTTTATTCATTTGAGAGTTTGGACATTTTTTCCAAAATTTAAAGGCTGAAACGCAAACAGCTATAGAGTAAAATCCCACTATTTAGATTTGGTGTTTTCAATTTAAAGGCTTCTGTTGAGGTTCAAGAGCATATAATAATTACCAATTGGATAGATTCTTTGGTCTAAATATCAATGGAGAAATATGTGATATTGCTTTTCTGAAAAGCTCAAGGAGTACAACTTTGCCATTGAACATTTGAGCGGATAAATGTCATTGGAATGAAAATATTCTTTCAACTGACTTCTTAAATATGGGTGATCACTTCAAAAGAAAAACTAGGCCTTAAAATGATTCCTGAAACAGCTTCCCAGGTACAACAATGTTTTAAATAGTGATGGTACCTTGAACCTGCATCCCAGGAGCCTATAAGCCCATAAATACTGATTTACAGTAACTTTTACTTTTTCATGAAAATTGACCACAACCCCTATGGGGAGAGTGATACATTCACAATATATTCTATTATTATTCAGTAGTATAGATTTACCAATTGAATAAGTGGGATTTTATTTTAGTGTGCTTAACATGACCAAAGTGGTAGCTTCATTCCAAGCCAAAAAGCATAGAGAATCTTGGAGAGATTAAGAAGTGGTCAGAAAGACTCGCAGCAAAAAAGAAAATAAACTGGTTGAGATGGTAGAGATACTCAAATTCATGTAAAACGCTTATATGAACCTACCAATCCTCTTAGTTTATCAAAAATAATCCTAGAGTCTTATATTCAATTATTTTTTTAAAAAGAAGATTCTTTTGTGGATTGTTCTTTGAAAAAATATAAAGAAAGATCAAGCATGGTTAAGAATGAAGATTCAAGTATGAGATTATCATGCTATTTGTTTGAATGTTTCACTTCACACCATGAAATACCATTTTTATATTTCTGTCACAGGGGCTCTTCTAAGTGAAGAGGGCCTGGCACCCAGTGAACAGACTTACTTATGGAGGGCTCAGAATAAATACTCAATTGATAAGAGTAATGAAATAAGAGAGTAAATTCCTAGTCATAAAATAATAAGCATTAAAAGATATGAGAGAAAAACAAAAGCAATAATAAAGAGCCAACCACAAATAATCCTGTATCACTGTTTCAACCTGTTCAGAAAAGAGAAAAGGATTAATAAAGGATATGGCCACCAGGACTCTACTGAACAGGTGAGGGAAGGCAAAGACTAACTTAATAATTAATACAATAATATTAAATAATAAATCCAATATTTCAATTAACTGGGGGAAAAACCCTCAGGTGGGCAAAAGGGGGCTGGTATATGTAAAAAAGTGCCAGCCTGGAGTTTGAGTGTTAAGAAACTATGATTGTATGTTTGAAAAACCTGTATTTGAGATGTAAAACTGTATTGGTGTATCCAATACAGATATTTTAATCAATACAGGTATTTGCACCTATATTGAAGGCAGGCCTGTATTTGGTGAATCCTGTATTTGGGTTTTGACTGTATTGAGCTGTATTGAGGATTGGAACTGTATTTGGCAAATATTCCATGAAACCCCTTGCTGATTAGGTGTTGGAAGACTTTCCATTAGTAATGAGTGGTAATGCCCTGCCTGTCTCCATTGCTGTGACAATTTCTCAAGGGCCAAGCTAGTTTAATAAAAATATATATGTTTGATTATAGTTGCATTTTATGGGAAGAAAACCAGTTGTATACTTTTCAAGGATCAATTAGAGCTTGAATGATTATACAATAATAAAAGCTTCATAAAATATTTTCTAGGCCCAAAGATTTATTGACTGATTTTTATATAGTATGAAGAAAACTTACCATATCAAATAGAAAGAAATAAATTCTATTAGTTATGGAAAGGTTTTTATTTTTTGTGGTAGTTAAAAAATAATTATAATTACTTCAAAAAGTCTCAAAAGGGACCCATATATACATACCTGTTTTTAGTTTATTTTGAATTCCCTTTTTTGTATGTAATAAATTGTACAAGATATTCTGATATGTATGAGATATACTGTATTCAAGAGTTGTTAATATGAATACTTATTGAGATTTATAGGACTTTTTTATATTTTAATAAACAATTCTCTATTCAACTGCTTTTCCATAAATAACACAACTGATTCTATTCACAGGGAATTAGCTCACTGAAAGGACTAAAACTGATATTTCTTATGGAAAAGAATTTTCAATTTTTGGTTCACCAATCCCCTTAAGATTTTTCAACTCAGTGTTTGGGCAAGAAATACCAAAAATAATTGTATATCAGAAAACTTTTTTCTCAATAAACTAAGCTTTATTTTGGGATAAGGAACTCCTATCTTTTGAATTTTCAAAAGCAAAATTGCTATAAGAGTTGAATTATCCCTAATAATGATTGATCCAATTGAGACTTCAATGTAGTGAAATTGTCAGGTTGAGTCTATGAAAAGGTGATAACAGATGTATTTACAACCTAAAGTATGACTGTGACACAATAAAATTTATTATAAAAGGCTTAATTGATGATAATAAAGGCTAATTATAAGATATCCAGGGCTTTACTATTGAGAAATAGTGGTAGTGAGCAATGTTGAAAGCCCTGGGTGCAGCTTTACCTGTTGGGTTACAATAATAAAGGCTACAATAATTAAAATTATAGTTATACCTGATTATTTTCCAATAGTATAACTTTTGTTGACATTTTTACTACGTAGGAATTCAAGAGCAGGATAAGGAAACCTTTTCTGGTGAAGGAAAGGCCCTTTTTTATTCTGAAATCGGGTGAAAAGGCTTCTAGACCTTTCTACGTAGTGGGAGTGAGGTTTTTTGCTTCCAAGGACTGGCTTGTGGTTTTCACAAGGCCTGTGTAGCCTGTATTGGGCTCAGATGTGCTTTTGAAACCACATCTGGGCAGTTTTCACCAATACAGGGTGAAGATTTTCATCTGGGGACCACATAGCTCTCTTCTGATGTGTATGACACGTAGAATGCTGTACAAAAACTGTACAGGACCCCAGTATTGACCAAAATATGAGGCCTTGAAGTATAAACAGGCTTCTTTGTCTGTTTGAAACCTCATAGTCATAGTTATGTGAGAATATCCCACAGTAAGGCTGTATTGGTCTAACTGTAGAATTTTGACCTTAAAACTGGCATAACTTTGTCAATCTTTGATATAAAAAGCTCAAAATTGGTTCATTGTGTAGCCCTGGATGTGTTTTACACAATGGTACCTCATTTATATGGTTATCATTAAATATGGCAAAGTTATGCCATGTACAAGATTTGTTGAACATATGTATTATTTGCTTAAAATCTGTATGGAGCTCATTTCCTCATAACTTTTGTTCTAGATGGGATATGGGAAGATGGATGGCACCATCAGATAGCCCTGATTTTGCTATTTCCAAAAAGACCCCACTTTAGGTATCTCACACTAAAACTGTAGGAGTTAGATGGGAGGTGAATATTTCATTCAGACTTATTTGACCTTATTTTGGTCATAACTTTAGGGATTCTGATGCTAGCTCAATTTGGTTAGTACCATTGGATAGACCTGAATTGGAGCTTCATTTTCAATACCCATTTGATGGGGTTTAGCCTCTTCCTCTGGATTTCAGATGAGAGTTGGAAAATAAGTTTTATGCTCAGAAACAACTTTAAGCAGGAATAACTTGGTTATTCCTTTTCCTATGATGGTGGGACTTGTATATTTGGAAAGAGGTGAGTTTCCTCTATCTTTTTATACTTTGTTTAGCTGGTTTGGCTCAGCTCCATTTTTTGGTGGTATCTTGGCTCTACCATTGGTTTAGGGTATTTGGCTGTCATGCTTGTGCTCTAGTTTTGAGTCACAGGATGACAGAAATTGCTTCTAGAAATTAAAATATCCAACAGAAGTAATTTTCAATGGTAGCTAGCTATTCATGAATACAGAGGTAATATGACTATATTCCATAAAAGAAGGAATATACTTTCACAACCATGTGTAATCACCCCCCAATTGGTGTTTGCGGTAGATATAGCCTGACCTCATTTTATGGCCAATTGTTCATGCCATTAGTTTTATGTCCAATTAGACCACTTTGGTGTTTTATGGCCTTTGGGCCATACCACCTTTTACTGGCCACTTATTGCCTCAGGCCATATCCTGCAACCATTGGCCTTTTTGGCCAATTCTCCACCTCACCATCCACCAGGCCAATACCTTTGTTTTGGGCCTGGGGGGGCCCTCTGGACTTCAAGGGGCTTCTAGCTCCTGTAGCCATCACCAGGGCCCTTGGCCCCACCCCTTTGATTATGGAAGACCATTTAGGCCCCCTATGGCCTCTACTGCCTGCGGGCCATAAGCCATGTACCGCAGGACCCTTAGGCCCCTTTTTGGCCTAAATACAACATGGCCAAAAGGGGCCAAGGGGGCCAACAACCAACCCTCAAGGCCAGGTGGGCCCACCTGACCCAATTTTGGACCCCCAATTTCACCAGTCCCAAAAATGGCCAAAAGGACGCCAGGACCCAAGTTGACTAGCTCCAACCAATATACTCTGGAAACCACCAGAGGAAAACAGCTAAAGTCCAGAAAGATTTCCCCTCCATTCAGGGGAAGGACTCTCCTTCACCAATGTACTCTGTACCAAGGATTAAGGCATGGTGCATATAAGGTATAATATACCATTATGCACCACTTTTGCTCAGCAATCGAATGGTGATGTTTTCAGGACCAAAATATGCCTTTGAAATTCAAGTACCCAAATCCATCACCCATTTTGAAGGAAGTCTTTTCAGTAATTCAGTCTTGCAATCCTTGGTGGCTACCAGAAGATCATACAAGGACCCCAACCACTATTTTCTTTTCAGGATTATTCCAAGGGTAATTTCAAGAGGTCATCAATAATTCAATCTGTTTTCAAAGAATTAAGTACTTCAGTATTCCTTGGACAACTCAATTGGTCAATAAAGGCAGTATTCAACCAACCTGTATGGCTTTGGCCCTTTTGGTCCAATTCATATTCCACTGTGGGAACTCCATCACACAGTTCAATTCTTGAGATGGCCAGATCTGTATTGACGCATAAAAATTCACTACAGATGGGTGATTGTGAGCCTTTGTGATATGACCACATATCCAAAAAGGTGACAAGAAAACTTTATAATAATTATGCTCTTAATGATTATCTTAAAACCAGTAAAAATGCCATAAGTAGGAATAAACGTTGAATTAAATCAAAATATAATTAGTAAACATGTGAAATTAATCACACAATTATATTCCTCATGGTAAAATACACATATATCATTTTTATGGCATATCTATAAAGTCAATAATTATTGAATAATAAGTGAGAATACCCTAAAAAAATAAAAATCTTATTTAACTCAGAAATCAATGAAGCAACATGTGAAATGAATTACACCGTCGGATTCCCCATGAAAAACTAAACATAACACAATTTCATGTCAATTCTCTAAAGTTAATACTTAAGGAATTAAGATGAATATATGCACTTTTTTGGCCAGTGCATATATTCATGATGTTTAGCTAATATCTCTTGAAAAATAAATGATAGAGAGTTAAACCAAAAATAAAGTCACCACATAATGCATGTAGGAATACATATATAAACTTTATCTGACATGTTATACACAAGGTTATATCTTGTAAGGGTTTATTGAACAAAATTATTAGAGCTGTTGACCACTTTTTTGTGAAAGTGGTCCAAACTTACAACAAAGTGAATATTTAGATTCTACTAGTTTATAAGTGAAGAATGTTTTTTTTATCATAATATTCAAGGTAAAACCCCTTGAAATCAAGTTTTCAACTTTAAAATATTGAATTTCAACAGAAAAGATGAGATACCAGGAAAATCATTGAGAATAGGGTTTTGATGATGTAGTTGAATGCTCTTAGAAGTTTAATAAGGACATTATAGGTTATCATAATTCACTTTCTGAATAGCTTTGGCATGTATAACTTAAAATTTATTAATGATAAAAGTTTAAGCTTAGAATTGATCATTTATGATCACTCACTGTAATCTTATTTTAAGCTTAACAGTTATATAAGTGATACAGCTGGTGAATACTCTTAGATTATAATTAATAATAATAAGATCCATGACGCTTAGGTTTCTGCCAAGCCCATGATGTCATCAAACTAAGAGCTATAGTGATAACTCTAAATAATGGTGTAATGATGAGATAAGATGGTATGATCATGACGTAATAATCACTAAACCTTAAGATACTCATCATTTCCAGTGGATAACGTCAGGACCCATCTAACAGAAGCCTACTGGACTCTAGAAGGGAGGAGCTTACTATAAATAGAGCTCTTTTTACTCTATTCCCCCCAGACGCATCAAAACAAAGGCAAAATCTTTATTCTTTATATATAAACATTTATATTATCAAAGACCTGAGGTAATCTTCATTATAGTCATCAATTTTGACGTGATTACTTCAATATTTCATTTCTTTTGTTACAATTCTCTTAAAAATCTTTTTCCACGTAAAATCAAGAATATTTTTAATTGCTTTTATTTTTATTTGTAAATACAATTTAAATAAGTTGTATTTACATTATTTTCCGTAAAACCTTTCAAAAGTATTATATTATGTGTTCAAAGTAGGTTATTTTCTCTTATTATAACGATTTCTATCTATTATTAATATTAATAATTCTTTAATTAATATAAACAGTATTTATATTAATATATAAACTTAATATTAGTTATATTATTGTTATTAATTGTTTTTTATTAAGAAGAAAAATTGGTTATGCCTTTATTATTTGTCGGTAACAATAATAAAGTGCTTTTAAATATATTAATTATTAAATATTGAAATATTTATTTATTATATTGCTATATTTATCTAATAATTTAATTATTTTTACACTCTAATTAGAATGAATATTTTATTATTATAATTATTTTTATCTTATTTATTTCATTTATAGGGACATTCAGAGTACAATAAGTAAAATATTAGTAATTTTTACTTATTGTTGCATAGTCAAACCTTACAGTGATCAAACCTCCAGCATCAGTCTTCACCTTTTCACATATAATGGCCACCTTTTCTTCCCTGGGGAATTTTTTCCCAGTTAATTGATAAGTTGGATGTATCTTTATCCTTCATTTCTTTTCATTTATTCAAGTAAATACTGATAATCTTATGTCAGTCATTTGCACCTTTTCTTCTTCACCTGTCAGTGGATATTGGTGGTCATATCCTTTACTAATTCCATTGTTCATTCTGAAAGGTTGAAAAAGTGAATTGAGGATTCATTTGGTGGGCTCTTTGGCTTTTGAATTTCTTTATTATCTTGGCCATTGGCTTCCCTTTTCTTTTATCTTTGGAATACTTGTCCTTACTCTTATTCTTCCTTAAAGAAATATATTAATTGTTATTTCTTTATTCTTTTGGAGCCCTCCAAGTGAGTTCTTGATTCCTGAGTGCCAGGCCACTCTTTCTTTCCACAAGAGCCCCTGTGACATTATATTAATTAAATCATAATTTCTTTTTATTCTGTTCATTCTTTCTTTATAATTTCATTCACTCATTTCATTGAGATTATGACTTTTAATGCTTTTGAATTTTATGATTTATTGTCACTTCTCATTTTTCTTGATTTCATTCTTCATTCTTGAAATATCAAAGATGAGCCAATTTTTGAATTTTTTGTTTCTCTTTTTAAATATTATCTCAAATCATCAAATTTTATTTAATTAATAATTCAGCATAATCTAGAATTTAATTTGATTTTCAAATTGCGCATCAAATTATTCAGAAAAATTCTTTGCCTTAAGATTCATATTGATTCATTGAGAAGAAATTTTGATTTTAAAGAAGAACTCACTCGATTTGATTTGATTGATTGATTTGATATAATTGATATTTACTTCAAGAAAATTGATTGACTTCAAGATTTCATTTGATTTTGCTGATTTTTCACATCAAGAATTTTGACATAAAATTTATTTTACCTTAAGAATTAATTTGATTGACTGATTCTGCAAAATTCTGATTTTGATTGCTTTGAGATATTGATTTATTGACTTGAAGATTTCATTTTAAAATTTTGATTGATTTATTTTTCTTCAAGACATTGATTTTGAATTTGATTTTGACTTCAAGTTTCCAATTGATTTGCCTAAAGCTTTTCATCTTCAAATTTTGAGTTTTTATTCCTGAAAATCATTCCTATTCAACATTCACCTCCTGCAACACAGAGCAGATCTCAGGCCAGAGCTCAAGCTGTTCTTACTTCAACTCTAAGAGCTCCTCTTGATGGAAACCCAGAAGTTCCTCAACTGAAGGACTAATTAGACAGAGGACCCCATATGGAAGGAGCAGCACCATCCAGGAAGGAAGGAAGAGGGCCCAGAAGATCAAATTCTTTTTCAGGGGTAGTTGGAAGATTCCCACAACTTTAAAGGACCACTTTAAAAGGTACTGGTGAAGATGGTGAAGAGGAGGATGAGAATTCTGTGGAAGAGGGAGAGTCTGATGGTACTGAAAGTGTTCCTGCTCCTGTGGGGGCATCCCAAGGTACTGGAGGGCCAATTCTAGCCCAGTCTAATCAGCCTGTCTCTCATCAGTCTGAACCATCTTTATTGGCCATCAGACAGGAAATGACTCAGATTATGGCCAATATTCAAGCAGCTTCACTTTCTGAATCATCAAGACCACCAGCCTTAAAGAATACATCTTTGAAGGCACCAGAATGCTTTGATGGGACTCAGCCTTTCAAGGTTAGTATTTTTATTCAGTCTTATCAATTAATCTTTCATAATGAACTGGCAAACGTCTCCCAAGACAGACAGAAGGTTCTTTATTCCACTTCATTTCTCATTGGCAGGGATGCAAAATGGATCAAACCTTATCTTCCCAATCTCACCAATCAAGACCCAAGCTATCTTCCCAATTATTGGAAATTATTCAAATACCAACTATTTGCTTTATTTGGAGAGCCAAATGAAGTTAGAAAAGCTGAAGCAGAGTTGGATGCCTTAAGAATGAAAGAACGTGGAAATGTTTCTTTATACATTTCTGATTTCAGAAGGTTGGTTTCAAGAATTGGAGATGGGGTGAAAAGGCTCTCATCCACAATTTCAGGAAGGGATCGCCATCCAGGATTTTTGATCAGTTGGCCTCCCATCCTTCAAGAATCAACTCTATTCAAGACTGAATGGATATTACCCTGGAGCTTGATACCAGGTACCATGAGAGGCAAAAAGAGAAGAGTCATCAACAAGAGAAGAAGCCTGAAGACTCAGAGTCAAATTCTTCTCAGCCTAAAAGTTCTTCAAATTCAAATAAAAAGAAGAAGAAGAATTTTCAGAAGAGGGACAAGCCCCATTCTTCCTTGTTGAATAAAGACTTCCAGTTGATGAATTCTGAAAAAGAAAGAAGAATCAAGGAGGTGTTATGTGCCTATTGTGGTGGGAAGCATAGTATTTATTCCTGTTTTCAAAAGGTCTCAAAACAAGCTTACCCAACTGTCAGGCAAATTTCCCAGCCAGGGAAAAGCCTGAGTGAATATCATTTTGTGTTCAATGGTCTTCACTGTTTTCCATCCAGAGCACAATTGTTCATTCTGAATACTGGTGTAAAGAATTCTCTTAAATTCTTTGTTTTTTCTTCTCTTTATGATATTTTTTACAGTATTCTCATTGATTCTGGTGCTACCAACTCATTTATTGCAAGGCAGTTTGTTCACAAGTATTCTTTGACTATGTCAGAACTCCCAGAGAGGATTCCTCTTATCATTTTGGACTCCTATGATTTCCCTTCCTTATTTGTGACTTACCATACCAAATATATGGTTGAGCTTCCTTCATTCCCAAGCTTTGAATGGGAATTTTTAGTCATTGATACCGCCAAGGGAGAATACCTCATATTGGAATTTGAATTTCTTAATCATTTTAATCCATCTATTGATTGGAGGCAAAGGCTGATCACCTTTAATTCTGATTATAAGGAATATTATGATTCTTCAAAATCTGTAATTAATTACTTTTATTCTGCCAAATCATGTGTAGCTCTGGTTGGTGGTTCTAGGACACCATCATTTCCATCTTCTGTCTATATTCCTTCCCTTAATTCCCAAAAGTCTTTACTATCCTCTAGAGATGAAGTCTTCAAAGAGATTCAAGATTTTGGAGAAGGAAAGTATGTATCTTCACTTCATCTCTTCTTTGGGAATATGGACCTCCCTCCTTCTTCTTATCATGACTCCCTGGAGGAGTTTTGGGATGAAGAGGAAGAGCCAGAAAAAATAGAAACCATGATGAAGGTTGTTCCTTCTGTTTATCACCATTACTTGGATGTATCTTCCAAGGTGAAATTGGAGAAACTTCCTCCCCACTGTTCCTGTGATCATCATATTGGGCTGGAGGGGTCTCTACCTCCAGTTGGGGTGATTTACTCTTAATCAAACCAAGAGTCAGATACACTCATGGCCTACATTTAAGGGATTGTAGAGAAAGGTTTCATTCATCCAAGCTCTTCTTCAATAGGAGCACCTGTCCTCTTTGTCAAAAAGAAGGATTGTGGCCTCCATCTGTGTGTTGATTACTGCAAACTCAATGCTGTTAATAGGAAGAACAAGTATCCTGTTCCTCCTATGAATCAGCTCCTAACTGTCTTTAATGATTCTTCTATCTTCTCAAAGATTGATTTGGGTGGTGCATATAACCTGCTCAGAATCAAGGAGGGTGATGAACACTTGAAAGCCTTTAGAACTAAATATGGCAGTTATGAGTATTTGGTTATGCCAATTAGACTCTCCAATGCTCCTGCCTCTTTTCAAAATCTTGTCAATGATATTTTCTATGATCTTCTTGATTTTTATGTTGTGGCTTATTTGGATGACATTATGGTCTTTTCCATGTCTGAGGAAGAACATGTAACTCATGTGTCCACTGTTTGTTCCAGACTCAGAGCCAATAGCCTCTTTGCTAAGGCCTCCAAGTGCCTATTTCATGTTTTTAGTGTAGAGTATTTAGTTTATATTGTTTCTTTTAAAGGCCTCAAGATGGACCAAGATAAATTCCAGCAAATTTTCAATAGGCCCCTCCAAGAAGCCTTAAGGCTCTCCAATAATTCCTTGGCTTTGCCAATTTCTACTGCCATTTCATCAAGAATTATTCAAAGAAGATTATTATACTCACCGGTTTCCTCAAGAAAGATTCCTCTTTTCCCCTTGATGAGGAAGCTCTTATTCAGTTCAATAAACTCAAAGAGGCCTTCACCACTGCTCAAATCCTTTCCCATTTCAATCCTTCTTGTGAGGTTTAGAGGTGTTTTCATATACCCAAAAGACCACAAATAATAAAATAAGATATAAATATGAATAAAATAAGTTTATTTATATTATGAAAATAAAACTAGAATACAAATATAAGTCTATATATAAAAATAAAAATTAATTATAATTTAAAAATAAAATTAAATTGAATTTTAAATTTGTGAAAAAACCTTTTTACTTGAAAAAATTAAGTAAAACTGATTTTTCAACAAAAATACCAAAATTAAAATATTTTTGGGAAAAATTTAAATAAGAATTATTATAACTTTTCATCCTACAAAGAAACTTATGAAAATTGTTTTACCAGTGGACTCCTCATAAAAAATAAGGTGGGGTCACCTCTGTGTGAATTTCTGTAACTTAACTCTAAATAAGCTTAAATTAAGTTTTCAGTATTCTATGTACAAAATTTGAAAATCCTCCAAACGTTACTTTAATTCAAATCACATGTGGCGTTAACCATCAGTTTTTGTGTTAAAATTGAGGTGTTGTGTGTAGCTTAGAAGTTATGAGGAATTGAAGTATTTTCAATTGAAATGACAAAATGTGCACATGTATTATATAAGTGAGCTTTGATTTAAATATGAGGTGTCAATTATAAAAGTAAGTGTATTGTAAAACTCAATTGAATTACATATTTGAATATACATGATGAGGTATTAAAGGAAAAATAATTTGGGGGGGGGGAGCCAGACCACCAAAATCCTTTCTGACAGGCATGAGATGTCAAAATACACGCAAAAGTTCATCAATTTTGGCCTGGAATTTAGTCACAGGGTCTGTGACTCAATTGATGATGAGGCTTTGATAACAACCAGGGCAGTTTTAACTATTGCCAAGAGGGTAAAGCTACTCTTAAGTTAAAAAAATGCTAGTAAAAACAGTTTTAACTGGTTTCTAAATCTCTTACACACATTCTGACATGTTCTGAAGGCTCTAGACCAGGTATTGCTATAGGAAAGGCTGATTTAAGGGTCTCAAATGGCCAAAAATAGCCAAAAACGGCTAAAACCAGCCCTTTTTGGTCTTAAACAGTGTTCAATTATGCCGTAATTGGCTTTTCTGTTTTCAGAGTGTTTTCCACGACTGAAAAGAGTAAACCTTACTTTTGGAGTAAGAAAATTGATGGCTATAAAAGAATGTTTTCTTTGCCCCACTTTTCCCTTCATGTTGGAATCTTTTCCTTTTATAATTGGTTCAAACACTGTTAAACAAATCAATAAAAGATTCCCACCACCTTTTTTTGATCATTTTAAGCTGCTTAACCATGTGAAAAAATTATTTTAAGCACTGTTTGTAACCCCTATAATCACTTTTACCCCTTTAACTACCCCAAAAGTGAATTAAAGCATCTTTCATCACTGTAAACGTTGTCACTGTGTTTCCAAATTCACTCTGGTCACTTTTGGGTGTGTTTTTTTCTCTTTAATAATCTTTTTAAAAAAATTTTTCTTAATTAATTGCTTGCTGCTCAATTAATTTCAATTGAAATTTTTCTTGAAGAAATTTCTTTTTTAGCCTTATATATCTCTTGTAGAGTCTTTTTGGATATATTTTCATTTTTGTTAAAAGAATAAATCTTTATAATATTATTTTTTTATATTTATAAAGTTAAAAACAATAAATTCGGTGTGTTTTCTCTTAAAAATACTATTTCATATTATTTTAATCAAATTTTTACCTTATACAAATTTTGAGGACAGGAAAAGTACTTGATTTTCAATCAAAGTTTCATATCCATACCTTACACTTCTCTGCCCACCATTGTGGAGCCAGATGAATCTGATTATGCCTTGGATGCTTTACTGAGTCAGGTTTCTGACTCAGGAAAACATCTAATTGCATTTGATAGCTGCAGACTTATTCCAGAAGAGCTGTAAGATGTGACTATGAAACTGATGATAATATTACTATTAATCAACAGTACTATGTCTGTTCTTATGAAATATAATAATAAAAATTATTATAACCACAATTAAATAATTATAAAATTATTTCTTTCACGTGTTATACACTACTAGTGATTATAACAGCGAGCAGTAATTGTCTACAAGAATCAATTACAAGAAGAATTTAATAATAAAAACTTCTTTTATTAAAATAATAAAATTATTTTAATATATAATTATCTTTTACAAGAATAACTATAAAGATAATTCTTGAAGAAAACTATTACTAGAGAAAAACTTTAAGAATTAAAGATAAATGACTCACTAATACTCCAAAGAACTTATTGATAGAATAAAGTAGAGAAATTTGACGTGGGATTGTGGATTTAAGGGATGAAAAGGATTTATAACAGTATTAGAACAATATATAGTTGGATTCTATGATTTCACGTCTTTCTGGTTAAATCTGAAAGATTTAAAACACTTAAGAATAGCTGTAACTAATACTTACTTGTTGGTAATAATGATTTAATAAATTGATAAGATGATGTGGAAAAAACAGCAAGAGGAGGCCTCTTTTAAGTCAACAACAGCTCACAGAGGCGTGCCATGGAGCAAACTGAAAAACCAGTGAGTGAGAAAACAATAAACCTTTTTGGATTATTGATTGCATCATCAGTTATGACGTAAGATTATCATAATTACTTAATTGATGCTTTTACGTGACTACCAACCCCAATATGGTTAAGAATAAAAGTAGTAAAACCTGTAAATCTTATTTTATTCTAAAATAATCATTGATTTCTCAAAGTTATCAATGTTATTGCCTATTTCATCACAAGTTGTAATTACTGTCAATTTTTGAAGATTCAGTGTTTCACGTAGAATAACCAAAAATGGACTGTAAGTAAAGCTTTTAATTTTACTAGTAAAACTGTAATTATTTTTAGTTGTACCATTGATAATACAGTTCTCCTTTAGTCCTGAAAGTTTCAGAAGGATTAATTAAGAATTGTATTTTTAATGAATTTTTGAAGTTTTTACCTCATTTCTACGTAGAATTGCAAATAGCAGTGTTTTGCTGGTTGCTATGAGGTAAATCAATGAATATGGGTCCCAAAAGGGTTTTAATTACTCTTTTGGGGTTTATCCATGGAAAGTCATTAGTAATTGACATGGTTACAGGAGTGTAAGTAGCTCATTACCTCCTTGGCACGTCAAAATAGCAGGTTATTTGCTATTTTCTGGTGTTTTACAGTAGTTGTAACTTGGTAACCAAGTTCCCAAAGAGTTTTGGTTTACCAATTGGGCCAAGATGAGCCATGGATCCAAGCTCTGGAGCTATCCACGCCTCTGAGGCCTCAGAAGTTGGGTACCCTGGCTCTCTTTGATGTCTTTTGTCCCCCTTGCCTATTTTTTACGTCAAAATAGTAATTTAAGCTTAAAGTGAGATATCCACTATGGGTGTACCAAAAGTCCATGTAAGAATACCATGATATTAAGTGCTCAAAACATGCATAACACTATTCGTAGTGTATATGTAACATGGGATTTCTCACTTTCCCATTATTTTGGCTAAAAATCAAGAAAAACAAACATTTTTACGGATCTTTTATGTGGTATTAATGATGTGGTATTGAAGTATTTTCCATTTTACCACCTCAAATACTTAAATTGAACTTATTCACTCTATGGAGCTACCCTAGGTGAATTTTTGTGTGGAATCCAAATCTGGTCTTAAATCCATGGATTTACGTACTCAATAAAAAGTTATTCATCTTTTCTGAAATTGAAAATGATGAATTTTGGATATATGAATGACTTATGAGTTGTGCATAATTCAAAATTTCTTTTTAAGATAATTGTGGCCTATTTGGGTATGTAAAATATACCTCAAGGCTCACATTCCCTCCCAACAAAAAATAAAATTGTACTACAATTTTATTAGTGATAAAAGAATAAGGCCCCAAAGGGGGTTAATGTCCGCTGTCCAACCTCTTCTCATTACTCAGATCAAGTAATTTAAAGCACATTTATAGACATATTCAGGCTTGTGGCCTTCTTTCATGTCTAAATCTTCTCAAGAGTTTATCTGAGTCAGGTATTTCTGATTCTGCCATCCATTCATCTTCATGTACTGGATTTCTATATCTGACAAGATATTCTCTTTGATTTTTACCCCTAAGTCTCCTTTCTTTAATGACTTTCTTTATCTTTTTGTCTTCATTCTGTTCCACAGGTGGTACAGTTAAAGGAGTTGGGTTTCTTAAAGGAAACAATTCTTTATCAGCTGGTTGATAAGGCTTTATCAAGCTGACTGGAAATGTGGGGTGTTTATTTTCCAATTCACCACTCAATTCCACTTGAACTGCATTGGTTTCATGTAAAGCAACAATAACAAAAGGTCCTACATAAGAATCTTTAAGTTTCTTTGGGCCTTTGATATTATTAAAATTCAAGGTTGAAACTAAAACTAAGTCCCCTACTTTGAAGTCTGGTACTTTATGACTCTTGTCCCACTTCTGTTTTGCGTAATCAAAAGCATCATCCATACTTTGTTTTGCATGATGTTTTACTTTATCAAGCATTATCTTGAAGCTGGAAGCTGTAGGATTAATGTCAATCAAGTCTTTCCTCAGTGTGTCTGCTGGGAGTCTTGGATTCCATCCTTTCTCTAACATAGCAGGAGTTTGTCCTGTGGAAGAATGGACTGATGTCTTGTATGCCAATTCTAATGCAGGTATCAGAGTGCACCAGTCATGGGTAAAGCCATCTTAGTCTTTGAATTCTAATCCATAAGCACAGAATCTCCTGATCATGTCTTCTAAAGTTTGAATCATCCTCTCTGCTAGCCCATCTGTTTGAGGGTGATATGCTGTAGAGAATGATAATTTGGTCCCAAACAATCTATGAAGATTGGTCCAAAGCGCATATGTAAATTTGGGATCTCTGTCACTTATGATATTCTTAAATAATCCTGTATTAGAAATAACTCTACTCCATAAAAGAAGAGCTGTATCCATAGCAGTGTCATCTTTATGACATGGTAAGAATATGGGAGTTTTGCTATATCTGTCTACAATGACTAAGCAAGCATTATAACTTTTGTCACCACTTGGAGGAAGTGCTGTGACCCAATCCATGTGAACAACTTCCCAAGGGGATTTTGGTTCTTGAATATGGATCATCAATCCAAATTTCTTGCCTGTACTCCTGTTTGCTTTTTGGCATCTATCACAGGTATGGCAATACTCAATGGTTTCTTTTCTCCAAGATGGTCACCATGCACAGTTCTTCACTTTTTCAAGTGTTCTGTCTTCTGATAGGTGTCCAGAGTAAATGCTATCATGGCATTCATGAAGAATGGTATTGATAAGCAATCTACTACACAGTGTCATCACACAAGAATGTTTTGTTCTATGGTAAATAATTCCATCAAACAAGTGAAATCTTCCTTCAGAATAGGAATTTTTCCAAACTTCATCTAGTGCATTAACCAAAGATGTGTCTTTGCAGTCTTTATCCAATAAAGAAGTCAAGATATGGCAATTCTTGTATTGTTTATAAGACTCTCTGACCTCTTCAAAGAATTCAGTCCCAATATCAGTTATGTTAATTCCTTCAATTGGAATCTGTGGTTCAGCTTCCAAAGGTACATAAGCTGGGTTATCAGGAGTGTTAGCTAAAGCCCATCTACTAAGTCCATCAGCATTCTTGTGAATGTTTCCTGCTTTATGAACTATAGTCATGTTTCCTCTATATTCTTGAATGGCTATTTGCCATCTCAACATATGTCTGTTGGGAGTTTTCATGTTAAGAAGTGATTTTACAGCATTACAGTCAGTTATCACTTCAAAAACACTGCCATCAAGGTAATAGTGTAATTTCTCAAGTGCCCATACCAAACATAGGCACTCCATTTGGATTGCACCATATCTGGCTTCTGTTGGTTTGATTTGTCTTGAGATATAACAAACTGGTCCTTCTGTAGGTTTGTCATCAATAATTTGGACTTGATGTAGGGCTGCCCCTAATCCATCTCCACATGCATCAATGTACAATTTAAAAGGAATATTCCAGTCAGGCATGAGGAGTAAAGGTGCTTCTGTAAGGGCTTTCTCTATCTTCTCATAAGCTTTAATTCTTTCCTGTGTCATCTCAAATACAGTCTGTTGATCACAGATTCTATAGAGTGACTTGGCTAGAATTGCAAAATCTTTCAAGTGTTGCCTATAGTAACTAGCAAATCCAAGAAAAGACATCATTTCTTTTTTATTCTGGGGTATTGGCTTAAGTAACACTGCTGCCACTTTATTCTTGTCAATACCCAAGCTCAAACCAGAAACAACATGTCCTAATGCTTTGAGTTCTTCAAAACCAAAATTGCATTTCTTAAGTGAAATTTTCATGTTCACTTCTGCAACTTTATGAAGTACTCTTGCAAGTCTTTCAAGGTGCAAAGACCATGAGTCAGAACATATAATAATATCATCAATATAAATGATAAGCCATCCTTCAGACAATTCTGTGGGGAAGATGGTATTCATCATTCTTTGGTAATGAGATGGAGCATTTTTAATGCCAAATGGCATTCTAAGATACTCATAAATACCACAGTGAGTGATAATTCTAAGTAATTTCCTAGCTTTAGGCGTCAAAACATTTTGATGGAAGCCTTTTAATGCATCCATTGATGTTATATACTTGGCTTTAGACAATTGAGTCAAGGTTTCTTGGATTGTAGGGATTGGATACCTATCTGGAACTGTGTAGGTATTCGAGGCTCTAAAATCTCCAACCATTCTTGACTTATCATTATGCCATGCAATAATAACAGGTGTTGTCACTTCAACTTCCTCATTATGGCCTACACTCCTTAGCACACCAAGTTGGATCAACTCCTGGATATGTTTTTCCAAGGCTTCTCTAGCTCTGGGACTGGCTGGATAAGCTCGTCTTCTAAGTACTGGAGGATATGGTCTATCAATATTAAGAGTAATATCAATTTCATGTCCTCTTATAGCACCTAATGGTTCATTATCAGATGCAAATGCATTATTGTATGTATATAATACATCAATAAGTTCATTCCTCATCTTTGGTGACAATGATGGATTAATTTGTGCTTCAACAAGTTGTTTAGACACAAATTCATCTTTGTAAGTATCTTTGACAGAAGATACTACAGATATCTGTTTTGGTATATTGGAGAAAGCAAATTTCTGCCTTTTGTTATCTCCAATTGTGAAATATCTGTCTTTATGGTTATTTTTATCAATACCATAAATATTCAAGTAATCATTTCCAAGAATGATGTGCTGAGATGTGCAATTATCCATTACTACAAGCTCAGTTTTCATTCTTATACTTCCTGCTGGATGTGGGAATACAATATTAGTGTCCAATATGCCCAAGGGGTACATATTGTTACTGGCACTACTGAATTGTACACCTTCTATTGGTAATAGATGGTTTTTCCATTCAGGAAGTATAATTTGGAGATAATCTTTGCCAACACAAGTGCAAAATGCCCCTGTATCCAGATTTACTTTGGCTTCAATATCACTCATCAGAACTGATGTGATACAGGATGCTCCAGCAGTATAACCTTTTCCTCTAGCAGGTTTTGTTTTGCACATTCTGGCATCTTGGATATTGATCAGGTTTCAGCAATCCTCACTGTACTGTGGCAAGTGGGTATGGACTTCTGTGACCTCAAAGAAAGCTGAAATGTTTTCAATGGGATAGTCCTCCACTGGTGTATCTTCAGAGACTGCAGAATCTTGATCAGACTCTTCTTTCTCTTAAGTACACTGAATTTCTTCAATGATTTGAACTTCATTGATCTTTGTCCTCTTAGGGCAAGTGTTGGCTAAATGTGAAGTACTTCCACATTTATGACACTTCAAGACAGGTCTTTCTGGTCTTCTTTCCTCTCTAGGAATCTTTGAGACTATTTTGGACTCTATTGGGTTTCTAATCCACCCTTACCAATTCTTGTTCTGGTAATGATATCTTCCATAGCATTAATGTAGTCCTCTGTTGAACAGGGTTCCACACATCTGCTTTTGATAGCATGTTCCAGTTCTCCTCCACACTTTCTTAATATTTTCATATTAATCATAGTGTCAGACATATCTGGGTGTAAAGCAGATAATCTGTCTTTTTGTTTGAAGAACCAAGTAAGTGGTTTGTCTTTTTCTGAGTTAAAAATGGCACTTTCAAAAGCATTCTCCATTTTAAACCTCCAAGAATTACTGGCCCATTTGGTAATCACTTCAGATTTCCACCAAGACCAGTCATGTCTTCCATGATCTATTCTCATCTTGTAATACCATTTCTTTGCAGTCTTGGTAAACAAACAATGTAATTTCCCTACTATGATTTCATCAGGTATATTAAAGTCTTCTTGCAACATATCAATAGTCCTGATGAATTCAATATGGCTGTATTCTCCTTCACCAGAGAATGTTGGCCATTCTTCTAATTTGAGAATATCCTTTGCAGAAATAATATTTTCTCCTAAGAATGGGGTTAAACTTTCTTTAACAGAAAGTTTTTCTTCAGTCAAAGGTGTAGAATGTCTTGGCATATGTGGTTCATGATTCTTATGAATTTGTTCCACACTTGCAATTATTTCATTCTTCAATTTCTGCCTCTCACTGTCACTTTTTGCTAAATGTATAGCAAATTGATTGGTGTTCTTAACTATTTGTAAGACATGGTCTTCAAGAGTTTTAAGTCTATCATTTACTTTAAAAATGGAAGGATCCTCTGTGTCATTATTTTGACATTGGTTCTCAATTCTTTCACAAGCATTGCTAATTGACTCAAGGGTGACAGTTGTCAATTGATGCCATTCAGGATGTTGCTTGTCACTTTTCTTTAAATCATTGATGTCTAATGTAATTTGCTTTAAATTTGACTCAAGTTTGCCAATTTCTACACTAATACTTCTATGTACATCATTTATTTGCGTGGAAAAGTCCTGTTCATCCTTTCCTGCTCCTTGGCTGTGAATTCCATAAGAGTTCTGGCCATATTGAAGACACTGTCCACAGCTGAAGGCTCCAATCTGGGGATCCTGTACCCTTGTGGGTAAGGTCTGTGCCAATTGGCTTTGCCTTTGCCCTTGCCTTGATGGTTCTTGGGACCTCTCTGTTTATTTTGAGGTCCTTTGGGCTTGTCCTTGGATGCTTCTGGAGCTGGTTTGGAGCTGGTAGATGCCACTGGTGCCTCTGTTTCCAAAGTTGGAGTCATTTCCAACTCTTTCTTCTGGTCTATGGATAAAAGACTCTGGTTCTTCAACCAATTATTTATCTTTTTGACCTTGTCTTTGCAAGACAGGGGGCTCCAACCTCCTAAGAGTTCTATGGTCTTCTCCTGACCCAGAAAGCTCTTGATGTGTAAGTAGGAGTTCATGGCCCCCTTCCAAAGGCTTGGGCAGATTTCCCACTCCTCTTCTTTGGCTGCTCTGAACCAATTTTTGTACTGGCTCTGATATATTTCTATTGCTTCCACTTGAAAATGGTTCAGCCCTGGAAATATTATCATAAATTAGTTCAGGCTCAGAATTTACGTCAAAATCTGTTGGTACAGACCTTGGGGAATGGGAGGCAACTCTGGCATCCTCCAAATGTGTCTTTCTTGTGGAAGACTTGGCACTTCTGGATTTGGTCTTGCCTCTTCCTTGTCCACATCCATCTGGCTGGACTGAATAGTTGCTTCCATTTCTGGTATGCACCATTTTCACGTCAATTTAAAGATAAAAGGTGAAAATATAAGATAAAATACACACCTTTTGGTGGTAATTTGGCTTTTTCTGAGTTGAATAAGGTGCCTCTTTTAGCAATCTGCACCTCAATACTGTCTTCAGATTCTGGACTAGTGATATATCTTTTACTGAGTCTGTTGCCAGCTGCACAGTATTTGATTAAAGACACTAGAAGAAATTATAAAAGAGAAAAATTATTTTTTATACTTTTTAAAATATTTTTAAAGATTTTTTATAAGTTTTATATTTTTTAGTATCAAAAAAATTATTCTTTTTAAAGAAAAAACTTAAAATTTAAGATTTTGAATGAAAATTAATTCAGAGTAACTCAAAGAATAATTTTATAAGTTTTTGGATGTGAAAAAGCCACGTGTAAAAACAATATAAAATTAAACCAAATTCCTCAATGAAAAAGATTTTAAAACAATTTCAAAAATAAAAATATTTTAACTTCAAATTGAAAGAAAAAATTCATTAAATTAATATATTTTAGAGCTTAAAAATATATCAATTAAGGGTACAAGGTTCAAAAAAAACGGCCAGGCCCCCAAATGTAAGATGTGACTATGAAACTGATGATAATATTACTATTAATCAACAGTACTATGTCTGTTCTTATGGAATATAATAATAAAAATTATTATAACCACAATTAAATAATTATAAAATTATTTCTTTCACGTGTTATACACTACTAGTGATTATAACAGTGAGCAGTAATTGTCTACAAGAATCAATTACAAGAAGAATTTAATAATAAAAACTTTTTTTTTTAAAAATAATAAATTATTTTAATATATAATTATCTTTTACAAGAATAATTATAAAGATAATTCTTGAAGAAAACTATTACTAGAGAAAAACTTTAAGAATTAAAGATAAATGACTCACTAATACTCCAAAGAACGTATTGATAGAATAAAGTAGAGAAATTTGATGTGGGATTGTGGATTTAAGGGATCAAAAGGATTTATAACAGTATTACAACAATATATAGTTGGATTCTATGATTTCACGTCTTTCTGGTTGATTCTGAAAGATTTAAAACACTTAAGAACAGCTGTAACTAATACTTACTTGTTGGTAATAATGATTTAATAAATTGATAAGATGATGTGGAAAAAGCAGCAAGAGGTGGCCTCTTTTAAGTCAACAACAGCTCACAGAGGCGTGCCATGGAGCAAACTGAAAAACCAGTGATTGAAAAAACAATAAACCTTTTTGGATTATTGATTGCATCATCAGTTATCACGTAAGATTATCATAATTACTTAATTGATGCTTTTACGTGACTACCAACCCCAATATGGTTAAGAATAAAAGGAGTAACACCTGTAAATCTTCTTTTATTCTAAAATAATCATTGATTTTTCAAAGTTATCAATGTTATTGCCAATTTCATCACAAGTTGTAATTACTGTGAATTTTTGAAGATTCAGTGTTTCACGTAGAATAACCAAAAATGGACTGTAAGTAAAGCTTTTAATTTTACTAGTAAAAATGTAATTCTTTTTGGTTGTACAATAGATAATACAGTTCTCCTTTAGTCCTGAAAGTTTCAGAAGGATTCATTAAGAATTGTATTTTTAATGAATTTTTGAAGTTTTTACCTCATTTCTACGTAGAATTGCAAATAGCAGTGTTTTGCTGGTTGCTATGAGGTAAATCAATGAATATGGGTCCCAAAAGGGTTTTAATTCCTCTTTTGGGGTTTATCCATGGAAAGTCATTAGTAATTGACATGGTTACAGGAGTGTAAGTAGCTCATTACCTCCTTGGCACGTCAAAATAGCAGGTTATTTGCTATTTTCTGGTGTTTTACAGTAGTTGTAACTTGGTAACCAAGTTCCCAAAGAGTTTTGGTTTACCAATTGGGCCACGATGAGCCATGGATCCAAGCTCTGGAGCTATCCACACCTCTGAGGCCTCAGAAGTTGGGTACCCTGGCTCTCTTTGATGTCTTTTGTTCCCCTTGCCTATTTTTTACGTCAAAATAGGAATTTAAGCTTAAAGTGAGATATCCACTATGGGTGTACCAAAAGTCCATGTAAGAATACCATGATATTAAGTGCTCAAAACATTCATAACACTATTCTTAGTGTATATGTAACATGGGATTTCTCACTTTCCCATTATTTTGGCTAAAAATCAAGAAAAACAAAAATTTTCACGGATCTTTTATGTGGTATTAATGATGTGGTATTGAAGTATTTTCCATTTTACCACCTCAAATACTTAAATTGAGCTTATTCACTCTATGGAGCTACCCTAGGTGAATTTTTGTGTAGAATCCAAATCTGGTCTTAAATCCATGGATTTATTTACTCAATAAAAAGCTATTCATCTTTTCTGAAATTGAAAATGATGAATTTTGGATATATGCATGACTTATGAGTTGTGCATAATTCAAAATTTCTTTTTAAGATAATTGTGGCCTATTTGGGTATGTAAAATATACCTCAAGGCTCACAAGAGCTGAGCTATGAGATTGATGACAAGAAGCTCCTTGGCATAGTCTAGGCTCTCAAGTGCTGGAGAGTGTTTCTTCTTTTACTCTCTTGCCCTTTTGTAGTTTTCACCAATCACTCTTCCTTGCAATAACTCATGTCTTCAAAATTTCCTACTTGCCATCAAGCCCACTGGGCTGAATTCCTTTCTGAATTTAATTTCTCCATCAATTACTGCCTAGACCCCCTTCCAGATGCCTTATCACATTGGGATGACGTTTATCCTAAGAGGGGCAAGGATTTAATCAGCAAGAATCCAATGAATTTTTGAAAACTCATTAAGCAAGATGAAGTCTAACCCTCAAGACTTTTTGCAGTCAAGGTGGAATTTTTTACAAATTTGATAGAATAAATTCAGAAGAAATTATGGCTAGACTCTCAGTACAGAGGTATCCTTCTAGAATCGGGGAAAGGTAAGTTTGCTCAAGATTACTCTCTTGATTCCTCTTCCCAACTTCTGTTATTCAAAGATTGGGTGGTGGTCCCAAATGACCCCACAATTAAACTCAGTATTCTTCAAAAGCATCATGATTCTCCTCTAGCTGGACAACTTCGCCAAGAGAAGACTCTCAAACCAGTCAAGCAGAATTTCCACTGGTCCAGAATGACTCAATTTATCAAGGATTATGTATCATCCTGTCAACAGTGCTCAAGAAACAAAAAGATTAATCACAAGAAGTTTGGACTCCTCAAACCTCTTCCAATTCCAAATGGTCCTTGGATTTGTCTTTCAATGGTTTTCATCACTCAATTGCCACTTTCAAATTCTTTTGACTCAATTCTTGTCATAGTGGAAAGATTATCAAAAATGGCAGTTTTTATTCCACCAATGTCTTCAATAACTTCACTGGATTTGGCCCATGTATTCATCAAGTATATCTTTTCAAATCATGGCCTGCCTTCAAGCATTTTTAGTGATAGAGGTTCACTTTTTGTTTCTTCCTTTTGGACCAATCAGTGTCAGCAGCTCAAGATTTCAAGAGATATGTCAACCGCTTACCATCCATAAACTGATGGACAGACAGAGAGGGTAAATCATATACTAGAACAGTACCTTTGGATGTATGTCAGTTATCATCAAGATGATTTGAAGACCTGGCTCCCTCTGGCTGAATTTGTCTACAATAACTCTGATTACTCTTCAAAAAAACAATCACTTTTTTTCCTGTTTATGGAATAGATCCGAAATTTGACTCAGTTCACATCACTCAAGATAATCTTGCTGGAAAGTTATCAAAAACAATCCAATAAGTAGAGCAAGATGTCAAGAGACGACTTGAATTGGCCATTAACAGGTTTAAGAAGTATGCAGATGAAAGTAGAGCAAGTCCACCTGTTTTCAATCCTGGTGACATGGTCTGGCTCTCTTCCAACAACATCAAATCAACTAGACCCACAAAAAAACTGTCTGAAAGACAGTTGGGTCATTTTCCAATCTTGAAGAAATTCAGCACTCATGCCTACCATCTCAATGGATGTCCATCCACCCAGTCTTCCATATTTCCCTTGTTGAACCAGTCAAGGCATCAACAATTACAAATTGGCATCAAGAGACTCCTCCTCCAATCATTGTTGAAGAAGAAGAGGAATGAAAAGCCTCTCAAATTCTGGATTCCAAGATCAAGAGAGGGAAATTATGGTACTTGGTGGATGTCAGGTAGAGTCTATGTTGAAGGAGTAATTAGGCTATTTACAACTAAAACTATGACTGTGACACGTAGAAAATGGTTTAGAATAAAGATTTTGATTTAAGATGATGGTTTTGTAATATAATGAAAGGGTTCTACTATTGAATAATAGTGGTGGTGAGCACTATTGAGAACCTAGCGTGCAGTCTTACCAGTTGGATTACTATAATAAGAGCTACAATAAGTAAAATTATAATTATGCCTGATTTATTACCCAAGAGTGAAACTGTTTTGGACAGTTTACTATGTAGGGTATTCAAGAGCAGCATTAGGAAACAATTCTGGCTGTGAAAAGCCTCCTTTTTATCCTGAAATGGGGTGTTGAGGGTACTAGACCTTTCCACATAGAGGAAGTGAAGATTTCTAACTCTCTAGTACTGGCTTGTGGTTTGCAATCAGCCTGTATAGCCTGTATTAAGCTCAGATGTGGTTTTGAAACCACATCTGGTCAGTTTTCCCCAATAAAGGGTGAAAATTTTCATCTGGGGACCTCACAGCCTGATTCTGATGTGTATGATGGGTAGAATGTTGTACAGAAACTGTATGGGACCCCAGTATTGACTGACATATGAGGTATTGAAGTAAAAACAAGCTTCTTTGTCTATTTGACACCTCATATTCATGGTATGGGATATTTTCCCATGGTAAGGCTGTATATGACAGCAGGTAGGAATCTGACCTTAAAACAGCCATACCTTTGTCAATTCTTGAGATATCAACCTCAAAATTGGTTCAGTGTGTAGTCCTGTATGTGCTCTACACAATGGTGCCTCATTTGATATGGGTATCATTAAATATGGCAAAGTTATCCCATGTACAAGAATTTTGTACATTTGTGTGGTATAGGCAAAAAGCTGTATTGAGCTTATTTACCCCATAACCTTTGTTCTAGTTGAGCTATGGGAAAATGGATGACACCATCAGATAGCCCTGATTGTGCTCTTTCCAAAAAGACCCCACTTTGGGTACCTCACGCTAAAACTGCAAAAGTTAAATGAGAGGTGAATGTTTTGTTCACCCTTATTTGGCCTGAAATTGACCATAACTCCAGTAATATTGGTGCTAGCTCAGTTTGGCTGGTACCATTAGATAGCCCTGGCTTAGAGCTTCATTTTGAATACCCATTTTATGGGGTTAAGTCTCTCCTTCTGGAATTTAGATGAGAGGTGAAAATTAAGGTTTATGCTCAGCAATAACTTTGGTATTCCTTGTCCTATGGTGATGGGACTTTTGTTTTCAGAAAGAGGTGAGTTTCCTCTTTCTTTTGATACCTTTTGAGCTGATTTGGCTCAGCTCAATGTTTTGGTGGTATCTTGGCTATACCATTGGTTTATGGTATTTTGGCTGTCATGCTTGTGCTCTAGTTTTGAGTCACAGGCAGACATACCCTCCCTCTAGGAAAGGCTCATCATCAATGAGACTGTTCAGTACTCCTAGAGGCTCTGAATCTCCTTAAATGAAGGTTCCCATCTGGTATGGAATCTTCTGCAAACCATTTGTCCTTATCAGCTGTCTGGTTCTTGAATCTGACTAAGTACTGTCTTTGACCCTTCCCATTAAGTCTGATCTTTTTGGCCCTGATGATTTTTCTCACAGGTCCTGGGGAATCCTCCACTTCCACTATCTCAGGTGGTGTGAGGATCTTCTTCCTGGAGGGGAATTTACCCTCTTCAGTTTGGAAGTATGGCTTGACCAAGCTCACTGGAAAGACTCGGTGTTTTGTGGAAAACTCCTCTGTGAGCTTGACTTCCACTGCATTCCTGCCTATCATCTTCATGATAGTGAAGGGCCCTACAAATGAGTCTCTCATTTTCTTTAGTCCTTTAAGATTGTTAAAGTTCAGTGTAGACACTAACACCTGGTCCCCTTCCTTAAAGTCAAGTTCCATGTGTGTCTTGTCCCACCTCTGCTTATTATAGTATTTTGCCTCAGGTATGCATTTAGCAGCTGTATCACAAGCCCACTTCCACATATAATGGAAGTATTTGGCTGTGGGGTGGATGGTCAGAAGATTATTCTTGAAGTGATTGGCAGGAAACAAGGGATTCCACTCTTTCTCTACCAGCACAGGCGTTTTTCCTGTGGTAGAGTGCTGAATTGTATTATAAGCCAGTTGGACAGCTGCTAAAAGGGTAGGCCAGTCATGGGTATATCCCTCATGGTCCTTATACTCCATGCCATAGGCACAGAACTTCCTAAGGATGTCCTCCATTGTTTGGATCATCCTCTCTGCCAGGCCACCTGTTTGTGGATGGTAAGCTGTGGGAAAAGCAAGCTTGGTGCCAAGCATGTCATACAAGTTGGTCCAAAATTCAGATGTGAATTTTGGGTCCCTATCACTAATGATGATCTTAGGTACTCCACAGGTGGATATGATGTTATTCCAAAATAACAGAGCAGTATCCATGGCTGTGTCCTCCTTGTGGCATGGTAGACACCTCATGCTCTTGCTGAACCTATCAACTATGATTAAGCAAGCATTGTAGTCTTCTTTGCCTCCTGGGACAAGTCCTATAACCCAGTCAATATTGATGGTTTCCCTTGGGTGTTTGGGTTCTTCTATATATTGAAGTAACACATACTTCTTCCCATGTTTCCTATTTGCCTTTTGGCATCTTTCACAAGTTTTGATGTATTGACTCAACTCTTGTTCCCACTTGGGCCACCAAGCTGTGCTTCCACCCTCTCCTTGGTCCTGTCTTCACTCATGTGTCCCATATAGGCGCAGTCATAGCATTCCTGCAGGATCAAGGAGATGTGGTCTCTGTCTACCACTGTGAGTGCACTTGTGTGTTTCTCTCTGTGGTAGAGCAGGCCATCTATAAGGAAGAACTTGTTATCCTTATAGGCTCTCAACCAGGGTTCTTCCAGCTGGTATTCCAGGTCTAGACTCCTTTACTTTTGCTGAAGGAGTTGTAGTAGTATGCCACACTTTTTATGTTTGGCATAAGATTTCAGTACTGCACTAAAAAATTCATTGTGCAGTTCAGAGGAACTTATTCCCAATATGGGAGTTTCTATCCCTTCTGAATCAGTGTTTCCACTGTCAAGGGTACCACTTTCTGGTGCCCACTCCCATCTATTTCCATGAAATGGATAGGGATTTTGGCTGCAACTTCAGGGTTATAAGCTGGATTGCTCTTGACATTATCCAGTGGCCATCTGCTAAGGCCATCTGCATTGGTATGACTTTTAACTTCCTTGTATATGATGGTCATGTTCCCTCAATACTCCTGGATGGCTATTTGCCATCTCAGCATGTGTCTATTTGTAGTCTTCATGTTCAGTAAAGACTTAAAGGCTGTGCAGTCTGTGTAGACTTGAAAGACTGCACCCTCCAAATAATAATGGAGTTTCTCTAGAGCCCAGACTAGACATGGACATTCAGTCTGTTTGGCCCCATACCTGGCTTCTGAATCTTTCAGTTCCCTTGAGATGTAGAAAATTACTCCTTCTCTTGGTTCACCATTCACAATTTGTCTTTGGTGAAGGGCTGCTCCTAAGCCTTGACTTTATGCTGCATCTATGTATTACTTGAATGGTAGTTCAAAGTCATGTAAGATGAGCACAGGTGCATTTGTGAGTTCATATTTGATCCTCTCATATGCATCCCTCCTTTCCTTGGTGATTTCAAAAACTACATCCTTTGAACACAACTTGTATAAACTACTAGTTATGTGGGAAAAATTCTTGATTTGGTTTCTATAGTAGCTAGCAAACCCAAGGAAAGATTGCATATCTTTGATGCTCTTTGGTACTAGCTTTTGCAGTACTGCTGCTACTTTGTTCTGGTAAATTGCCAGACTAAGACCTGAGACTTTATGTCCTAGAGCCAGTAACTCTTGTTGGCCCAAATTAAACTTTTTCAGTGATATTTTCAGATTAATGGGTGTTAATTTGCTTAGTTCTCTGTCTATGTAATGTACCTGGTCTTCCCATGTCTCTGAGTATATAATGATATCATCAATATATACCACCATCCAGCCTTCCAATATTTCTTCTTGAAATATTGTGTCCATCATCCTTTGGAAGTTGGCTGGTGCATTTTTGATGCCAAATGGCATCCTGGTGTACTCATATATGCCCATATGGAATATTATTCTGAGTAATTTTATGGAGTTTGGTTTAACTCCATTTTGGTGGAAGCCTTTCATACAATCCATTTTGGTTATGTATTTGGCTTTTGCCAGTTTATCCAAGGCATGAGGTATCCTGGGTATAGGGTACCTGTCTACTTTTGTGTAATTATTCAGAGCTCTGAATTCTCTACACAGTCTAGACTTGCCATCATTCCAGGTGATTAGTTCAGGGGTGGTGATTTCCACTATATCATTATATCCAATCTTCCTGATGACATCCATGTCCAGGAGTTCATTGACATGTTTCTCAATTTCTTTCCTGGTTTCCAGGCTTGCTGGATAAGGAGGTCTCCTAAGCATGGGGGGATAGGTTCTTTCCAAATCCAGATATAGTTCTATATCATGGCCTTTGATCTTGCCTAATGGTTCTTCACCAATGGCAAATGCTGGTTTGTTCTTTTGCAGCATCTTCAGTAAACTCAGTTTTTGTTTACTGGTGAGGGTATTGCTAAACTGTCCCTCTCCAAATTCCTTCAGAAGTTCTTCTAGTGGATCCTGAGAAGATATCTGGTATATATCAAGTGAAAATTTCTTTTCCTTGTTAGTACCAATGGTGATGTGCCTATTTTTACTGTTGTAAATGTCTATGCCATACATCCTCTGGTAATCTGTTCTCAGTAAAAACCCTTGCATGTGGGCATCATCAAGTACTACAAGCTCTGGGTTGAGTCTAATATTACCCTTCCTGTGGGGTACAATTATCTCTTTGATAATTGTCCCAATGGAGGTAATCTTCCCTGATGCACTTTTAAAGTTCTTTTCCTTAGTGGGCAAGAGCTGTTTTTCCAAATTTGGGAAGTGGTTATCCAGATAACTTTTGGCCACTATGGAGCAGTGTGCTCCACTATCAATGATCAGTGGATGCTGAGAATTGTCAATACAGACAGTCATCTTTGTGGCTGTTGCATGTATATATGCCATTCCTTTAGTTGGTGTAACCAGGAATGTTTGGGCATCTTGTGTATGCTTGCACAAGTTTTTGTTGGTAGTATCTTGTGGCATGCCTGCTTCCAACTGTATGTCCTGAATTTCCAGTGGGGTTTCCCCTTTGTACTCCACTAGAAATTCCTCTCTTGGGTCCTGTTCATCATCAGATTTTTTTCTGATGGCATCACTCATAGAGTCTGATTCAGAATCCTCTGTTGGGGATTCCTCCTCTGGGACTTTCTCAATGGCATAGACTTTTCTCATTGCCTTTGAACACATGTTGGCATAGTCGTCTGTTGAACAACAATTGTGACAGGAATTTCTCTTCTTTGCCACTTCTTCCACTCTTTCTTTGGGTTTGTCTTTAAACTCTACCCTGAAAGGTTGTCTCTCTTTGAAACCACTGCTCTTATATGGGGTGAATTTCCCTATATTAGTCCTTTTCCTTATGTCTTGTAAGGTGTTGGCAATGTCATCTAGAGTGCAATTTTGGTTGCATATGAATTTTACTGCATGCTCTACTTCTCCTGGAAGTTGTGTCAGGAGTTTGTGATTCCTCATTTGAATTTTCATCTGAGGATCAATGGCTTTAAGTCTTTTTGACTGTCTAAGACACCACTCATATGAATCCTTGTCCACAGAGTATTTGTCTTTCCCAAATGACATGGTCTTCTGCCATATCCAAGTTCCATTACTGTACCTTTGGATGATTTGACTCTACCACCATGGATTTCTTTCATTTCTGTGTACAATATACTAGCATGACCTTTAAATGCATTATTCATTCTAGCAGTAATCCAGTAGTCTGGTATGCTTGGTACATAAATGAAGAGTCCATCAATATGATGTATGAGTTCCATATGATCATATTCTCCTGATCCAGAGAATTTGGGCCAGCTTGAGGCCTCAGGAAGCTGTTTCAAGGCTTCCTTCTCTGAATAAGACATTCCATCTCCATCCTGGTATTTTGATGGAGATCTTGCCTTATTCATCAGCATGGCATCTGGTTGATATGGATTCTACATAACTTGGCCTTGTGGTTGGGGCTTTGAGTTATGGTAGACATTAAACAATTTGTTCATGTCTTGGTCCAGACAATCCCTGTCCCTTTTGCTGTGGTGTTGTTCTTCAAAGACTAGATTCAGTCTTTTGTTAGTTTCTTCAGAGGCTTTGCTCAATTGAGCATGACCTTCTTGACGATTTTTAACTATTTTTTCCATGGAGGCTTGTAATTTTTTCATCCTCTCATGGCTGGCTTCAAGTTTTGCAAACTGCTTTGCAGATTGCTCAGCATATTGGGACATTTTTAACCATAGTGTATCACTGTTAATGTTACTCTCAGATGTGACAATGATATGTTCAGTCTGAGGGGGTAATGTTTCTATTACTAGGACTACTGATTCTAGAGTGGTTTACAACTACTTCTGGTTCTTGTGCACTTCTTTTACCAAGTACAACAGCTTCTGAATCATAGGGTCTGACTCTTTCCTCATCTGGTTGAAGGAGGCTTTGCTCTTGCCCTTGTTTCCTTGTCTTCTCCCGGAAACTTCCTGGAATTGTGAAGAATGGTGACTCTTGGCCACTGATCTGCTGGTTTCTGAATGGTGTGACGCCACTGGAGAGCTGATTTGGATTGCTCCTTGTGAGCCTGAAGGAATCTGAGTAGGCCCTGTCTGGGTTAACTGTTCTTCTATAGCTTGGATAGTGGCTTGATTCTCCCTTATCCTCTGTGCCCTTGCCTCCAGGCATCTGGACTACCTGGTAGAATTCCAACCTTTGGTGATTACCATTGGGTCTTTGAAGTCTATCTCTTTCAGACAGATCTTTTGGCAACTTGCTCCAAGTTCTGCCCAGTGAGATGCCAGGTTGAACCTCTTGTTGTCCATGCTCCATTGGAATAAGTCCTTGGGGAGTTGGTGGAGCTGAAGAACTTGATCCATGTCTTTCCAGTCCTCTGGTTTGAGGTCTCCATTGAATTTGAGTGTGAATGGCAGGGTTGATATTATCTCCCTCATTGTTTTTCCATCCACTACTGTGTCCAAGGTGTCCTCTTTCAGGTCTTCTGGTTCTGGACAAACCTTCTCTGTCCTCTGGCTGGTTCCTTTGGAAGCCAAGATCTCTGCGGTGTACAGGTGACATGTTATTATTTGCAAGCAGTCAAAAACTTTATTTTATTAGGGTATTTACCTTTGACTCTTCCTTGTACAAATTTGTTGTCCGCTGATTTGGGAAATTTACCTTTAGAGGTTACAAGTGGCTTAATTATAGTAATTTTCGCTGTACAGGTTATCAAGGTTGGTTTACCTTGTATTGATGCAGAATTTTGTGGTTTTCTACTCTTCTGTGTGGCAATGGGTGTCCACTTCTTTGCTGTTATCAGGCCTTCACTGTGCCTCTTTCATTTGCCTTTTCTGCCATCTGTTTCTGAGGGTGTCACTGGTGTGTTGGCCTGTGACTGGATTTCTAGTGGTATGAAGTTATCTTCCACTGAATCAAAACAGGAAAAAGAGTGCTTCATGTCAGTTAAGACTTCTTAAAATGCTGTTTGCATGTCTAAGAATTGCCTCTGGGCTTGTATATTACTACAATATGCCCTTGTACAATAACAGTGTAATTGAATCTACAATTCCACGTCAGAAATACAGCTTACTGATATTTGGTACAGTGTTTGTATACCAATATCTCACAGATTACTTGTAATTAGCAAGTATAATCTGTCAAAAGTGGTGTATAACAGGGCAATTGAGTTAACAATATGTCCAACCACGCCTCAACTGTTGGTTTTTCAGTATGAGGTGTCTTATTTTAATTAAAAAATAAAACTGTACTAATGGCTTAAGTGTTTTTATATGTAAAACACGCCAAAAACAAGGGTCTTGATGTTATCAGCCACGTGAAAGATACTCTTAAAATATGAGTATAAAGTGGTATATATACCAAAAAAAAGGAAATATATATTTAAAATGTATATTTTTCTGAAAATTTAACGCCTAAAAAGAATAAAACAAATGTCAGAAAGTGAGAAATAAGAGAAAAAACTCACTTATAAGGGTCCCAAAAAGGTTTAAAACATGGCCAGGCCCCCAAAATGTCAGGTAGAGTCTATGTTTAAGCAGTAATTAGGCTATTTACAACTAAAACTATGACTGTGACATGTAGAAAATGGTTTAGAATAAAGATTTTGATTTAAGATGATGGTTTTATAATACAATAAAGGGTTCTACTATTGACTAATAGTGGTGGTGAGCACTATTGAGAACCCAGGGTGCAGTTTTACCAGTTGGATTACTATAATAAGAGCTACAATAATTAAAATCATAATTATACCTGATTGATTACCCAAGAGTAAAACTGTTTTTGACAGTTTACTATGTAGGATATTCAAGAGCAGGATGAGGAAACAGTTCTGGATAAGCCTCCTTTTTATCCTGAAATGGGGTGGAAAGGGTACTAGACCTTTCCACATAGAGGAAGTGAAGATTTTTCACTCTTTAGTACTGGCTTGTGGCTTGAAAACAGCCTGTATAGCCTGTATTGGGCTCAGATGTGGTTTTGAAACCACATCTAGGCAGTTTTCACCAATACAGGGTGAAAACTTTCATCTGGGGACCTGACAGCCTGATTCTGACGTGTATGACGCATAGAATGCTGTACAGAAACTGTATGGGACCCCAGTATTGACTGACATATGAGGTATTGAAGTAAAAACAAGCTTCTTTGTCTATCTGACACCTCATATTCATGGTTATGGGATATTATCCCATGGTAAGGCTGTATATGACAGCAGGTGGGAATCTGACCTTAAAACAGCCATACCTTTGTCAATTCTTGAGATATCAACCTTAAAATTGCTTCAGGATGTAGCCCTGTATGTGCTCTACACAATGGTACCTCATTTGATATGGTTATCAGTAAATATGGCAAAGTTATCCCATGTACAAGATTTTTGTACATTTGCATGGTATAGGCAAAAAGCTGTATTGAGCTTATTTACCACATAACTTTTGTTCTAGTTGAGCTATGGGAAAATGGATGACACCATCAGATAGCCCCGATGGCCCTCTTTCCAAAAAGACCCCACTTTAGGTATCTCACACTAAAACTGCAAAGGTTAAATGAGAGGTGAATGTTTTGTTCACCCTTATTTGGCCTGAAATTGACCTTAACTTCTGTAATATTGGTGCTAGCTCAGTTTGGCTGGTACCATTAGATAGCCCTGGCTTAGAGCTTCATTTTGAATACCCATTTTATGGGGTTAAGTCTCTCCTTCTGGATTTTAGATGAGAGGTGAAAATTAAGGTTTATGCTCAGCAATAACTTTGTTATTCCTTGTCCTATGGTGATGGGACTTATGTTTTCAGAAAGTGGCGAGTTTCCTCTTTATTTTGATACCTATTGAGCTGATTTGGAGCAGCTCCATTCTTTGGTGGTATCTTGGCTATACCATTGGTTTATGGTATTTTGGCTGTCATGCTTGTGCTCTGGCTTTGAGTCACAGGCTGACAGCGGAATGGAAAGGTTTCAGTCAAGACCCAGAAAGATCCACTTGGGAACCAACCAAAAACCTCAAGAATTGCCCTGAACCTATGAAGGATTTTCATTCTTTATATCCTCACAAGCCAGGACCCAATTATTCATAAGCTTGATCACTTATGGTGCTTTGTGGGGAGAGGAATTACCAAAATTAAGTCTCACTTCTGGTATGCACCTTTAGTGGTATTCTACTCTTTTTTTTGTAAGCATCACCTTGGCCACTCTGTGAGCACAATGCAATTTTTGGACACAGATATTCAGCCTGGCTTTCAGCATAAATTCCAAAATTTATGGCCATTTTCACTTGGGCAAATGAACCATTCATTATTATTTTCACTTTCCAAGTTTTTTCGAATTCAAATTCATTCCTTGAACAGATGTTTATTATGTTTATGGCACTGAAAGGAGTGGTAACTACCAAAAGTCCTTGTCCAATTAAAATCAGCTGTCCACTTCCGTGATCAAGATTGGGATTCCCCTCAAGATTTCATTTCTCTTTATTGCCTTTGCTTATTTTCTCTTTATTTTTCTTTATCTTTTCTCTCGTTATATTTTTTCAAACTTTTCATTCTTATAATCTTAATTCCAAAATATGTATGCCAATTCAATTCTTCAAGACTTCAAAAGCCAAATGTCAGAAAAATACCAAATGATCCTCACGTCATATGCCAACCTTGTACCAGTCATGAGATTTCTTTCAAGATGCAATACCTCTGGAATCCTTGCGTCTCATTCTTCTTGACAGCCTCAACAGGCTTTTACCTTGGTTTGGTGCTCAGGAACTCACCATTCAAGGTGGGGGTACTGTCACAACCACATGTAATCACCCTCCAATGGGTCTTTGTGGGAAATATAGCCTGACCTCATTTAATGGGAAATTGGTAATTCCATTAGTTTTATGGCCAATTGGACCATTTTGGTGCTTTATGGCTTTTGGGCCATACTACCTTTTACTGGCCACATCCTGCAACCATTGGCCTTTTTGGCCAATTCTCCACCTCACCAACCCCCAGGCCAATACCTTTGTTTCGGGCCTGGGGGTCCATCTGGACTTCCAGGGTCTTCTGACCCCTTTGATTATGGGGTCTAGGGCCATTTAGGCCCCCTACGACCTCTACATACCGTGGGCAGTAATCCATGGCCTCTACATCCCGCCGGCCGTAATCCACAGCCTGTGGGACCCTTAGGCCCCTTTTTGGCCTAAATTAATGGGGCCAACCACCAACCCTCAGGTTTAGGTGGGTCCCAAACCACAAGTGGGCCCACCTGAGCCAATTTTGGCCCCCAATCTCATCAGTCCCAAAAATGGCCAAAAGGACCCCAGGACCCAAATTGGCTATTTTCAACCCCTGGCCTCTGGAAACCACCAGAGGCCCCCAGCTCAAGTCCTGAAAGCTTTCCCCTCCATTCAGGGGAAGGACTCTCCTTCACCAATTTACTCCGTACCAAGGATTCAGGCATGGCTCATATATGGTATAATCTAACATTATGCACCAATTTTGCTCAGCAATCCAATGGTGATGTTTTCAGGACCAAATTAGGCCTTTCTAATTCAAATACCCAAATCCATCACCCATTTCAAAGGAAGTATCTTCAGTCATTCAGTCTTGAAATCCTTGGTAGCTACCAGAAGGCCATACAAGGACCCAAACCACCTGGCCCTGCAGGAGTTGGGTTGTATTTTGTTTTCAGAATTATTCCAAGGGTAATTAAAAGAGGTCATCAATCATTCAATCAGTTTTCAAGGCATCAAGTACTTCATTATTCCTTGGACAACTCAATTGGTCCATACAGGCCCTATTCAAGCAACCTGTATGGCCTTGGCTCTTTTGTGCCACTTCATATTCCACTGTGGGAATTCCATCACAAAGTTAAATTCTCAAGATGGCCAGTTATTTATTGAGCCAAAACAGTCATTACAGCAGGGTGATCAACCCTCCAGGATCAGTCTTTAAACTTTCACATATACTGGCCACCTTTTCATTCCTGGGGACGTTTTCCCCAGTTAATTAATATATTGGATTTATTTTTAACCTTATTTTCTTTTTGATTTTTGAAGTATATAATGATAATATCAAGTCAGTCATTTGCACCATTTCTTCTTTTCCTGTTGTGGATATTGGTGGTCATATCCTTTACTAATTCCATTGTTCTTTCTGACAGGTTGAAACAGTGAATTGAGGATTCATTTGATTGGCTCTTTGGCTTTTGGATTTCTCTATTATCCTGGCCATTGGATTCCCTTTTCTTTTATCTTTGGCATACTTGTCCTTACTCTTATTCCTCAAAGAAATATATTCCTTGTTATTTCTTTATTCTTTTGGAGCCCTCCAAGTGAGCTCTTGATTCCTGAGTGCCAGGCCAATCTTGATTTCCATAAGAGACCCTGCAACATAAAAATAAGAATTCTTATGGAATTCTTAGGTGGGAATTACCCCTGAGAACTCAGCTTATATACCTTTTGATTCAGAACCACAGCTACCAATTAAAGGAATAAGAATAACTGGTATTGGTACTGAACTGTTTGAAGAAGTCAGAGAGTCATATGAGAAGACTAAGAAATGACATACTGTGACATCTCTATTATTCAAAGACTGCAAAGATAAATCTTGAGTCAAGCAATTGGATTAAATATGGAAAATATCTTATTATGAAGGAAGATTTCAGCTTTTTCATGGCACAATATAACATTTAACCAAACAATATTGTGTCATATTATTATGAAGAAGACTATTACTACCTACTATGCTCAATGAATTCCATTATAGTATGTAATCTGGACACCTGTCATGATAAAGAAAACTGAAAGAGGTGAAAAGTGTGCATGGTGGCCACTTTGATAAAGGGAAATATTGAGAACATCCGCAATTTTGAAATTTGCCAAATGGGGAATAGGATCAGTGGAAAGAATCTTGGACTTATGATCCATATCAAAAGCCAAAATCCCCCTGGGAAGTAGCTCACATGAATTGGGTAATAGAAATACCTTCAAGTGGTGAAAGAAGCTATAATTTTGGTCTAATCTTTCAGTATGAGTCTGTGGAAAATCTATTATTAAGGTATTCAAAGCTTTAAATATGATTTTTGTCAGCCTGTGACTCAAAACCAGAGCACAAGCATGACAGCCAGATAGGATAAATTAATGGTATAGCTAAGATACAACCAAAACATGGAGCTGAGCCAAATCAGCTCAAAAGGTATCAAAGGAAAGAGGAAACCTACCCCTTTCCAAATATACAAGTCCCATCATCATAGGAAAAAGAATAGCAAAGTTATTCCTGCTCAAAGTTGTTTCTTAGCATAAACCTTAAATTTCACCTCTCATCTGAAATACAGGGTAAGAAGCCTAAAAACATCAAATGGGTATTCAAAATGAAACTCTAAGTCAGGGCTATCCAATGGTACCAACAAAACTGAGCTGGCATAAGTATTCCTGAAGTTATGGCCAAATTCAACCCAAATAAGGGTGAATAAAATATTCACCTCCCATGTAACTTCTACAGTCTTAGTGTGAGATACCTAAAGTGGGGTATTTTTTGGAAAAAGAAAAATCAGGGCTATCTGAAGGTGCCATTCATTTTCCCATATCTCATCTAGAACAAAGGTTATAAGGCAAAGAAGACCAATACAGCCTTTGCCTAAAACCATGCATATGTGCAAAAGTCTTGTAAATGGGAGAACTTCGCCATATTGAATGATAGCCATATCAGATGAGGTACCATTGTGTAGAACACATACAGGTATACACACTGAACCAAATTTGAGGTTTATATCTCAAAAACTGACAAAGCTATGGCTGTTTTAAGGTCAAACTCCCACAGTTTGGCCAATACAGCCTTACCATGGGATAATATCCCATAACCATGATTATGAGGTGTCAAACAGACAAAGAAGCTTTTTTTTAGCTCAATAACTCATAGTTCATTCAATACTGGGGTCCCATACAGGTTCTGTACAGCATTCTATGCATCATACACATCAGAATCAGGCAGTGTGATCCCCAGATGAAAATATTCACCCTGTATTGGTGAAAACTGCCCAGATGTGGTTTCAAAGCCACATCTGAGCCCAATACAGGCTATAAAGGCCTTTTGAAAACCTCAAGCCTGTCCTGGAGAGTGAAAAATCTTCACTTCCTCCATGTGAAAAGGTCTAGCTACCTTTTCACCCCATTTCAGGATAAAAAATGGCCTTTTCACAGCCAGAAAAGGTTTCCTCATCCTGCTCTTGTATTCCTATGTAGTACAACTGTCAAATACATTTATACTCTTGGAAAATAACCAGGTATACTTTAAATTTAAGTATTGTAGTCTTTATTATTGTAATCCAACAGGTAAAGCTGCACCCAGGGCTTTCAACAGCGCTCACCACTACTATTCCACAATAGTAAAGCCCTTTTATTTTACTTATAAACCCTTATTATGATCAAAAACCTTTATTTTAAAACCTTCATCACCATGTCACAGTCATAGTTGAAGTTGGAAATAGCTTAATTAATTCTTCATCATAAACTCAGCCTGAAAATTGTGAAATGGCAACTAATTATAAAAATTAGCTTAAAAGTATTTTTGGCACTTTAATATGAGGGTATAGTGGTGGTGAGCATTTCTGAAAGCCCTGGATGCACTAATTATCAATTTAATAACTATAATAACCAATGCAATACTTAAGATTTAAAGTATAGCTGATTCTTTTCCAAGAGTATAACTGTTTTTGACTGTTTTACTACATAGGAATTCAAGATTAAGATGGGGATTCTCTTTTTGGCAGAGAAAAGGCCCCTTTTTATCTTCAGGTTCAGTGGAAAGGGCCTCTTGACCTGTTAACATAGGAATAGTGAATAATTTTCCGTTCCAAGGGAAGGCTTTTGGCTAATAGCCAGCCTTTACAACCTGTATTTAGCTCAGATGTGGTTTGAAAGCCACATCTGGGCATTTTTCACCAATACAGGCTGAAAATTTTCATTTGGGAACAACACAGCCCTCTTCCAATAAGTATGATGTGTAGAATTATGTAAAGATGCTGTATGCGGGCCCCATATAGGACAAAATATGAGGTATTGAGGATAAACAAGATACTTTGTAGAATTGACACCTTATATTCAAAAATATAGGATAGTATGCCACAGTATTGAGGTTTTGACCATGATGTGTAATTTTGACCTTAGAACTGCCATAAATTTGTCATTTTTCAAGATTATTTCTACACAGTGGTATCCCATTTGACATGGGTAACATTGAATATGGAAAAGTTATGCCACTTTTAAATTCCATTTTTCAGATATGGATTTTTCTCAAATCCTGTATAGAGTTTGTTTGCTCCATAAACTTTTTCCTGGATTACTTATGAGGAAAAGGATGGCACCATAGGAAAGCTTCAATTTTTCTCTTTGCAAGAAGACCCCACATTGGATATCTCAAACTAAAACTGTAGAAATTAGAAGGGAGGTGAATATTTTGTTAACCCTAATTTGGCTCTTTTTGGCCATAACGTCTGTGGTCTGGCTGCTAGCTTAATTTGGCTAGTATCATTTGATAGCCCTTACTGAGGGCTTCAATGGTAACACTCAGTCTCTGAGTCTCCTCCTCTTTCTTTGGATTTTAGCTGAGAGGTTAGCATTTAGGTTTATGCTCAGTTCTTGCTTTGAGAAGGAATAACTTTCTTATTCTTTGTCTTATGGTTAGAGGAGCTATATATTTAAAAATGGGTGAATTTACTCTTTATTTTAATACCATGTATGAGCTATTTTTGATTAGTTCAGCTTCTTGTGGTATCTTACTCTACCATTGGTTTATGGTATTTTGTTTCTTGTGCTTGTGCACTGATTTTGAGTCAAAGGATGACATCATAATAGTGGGGAGATACAGACAGACACCTTTTCCTTCCATTTAATAATCATAGCACTATCATGTATAAAGCTGCTCTTATATGCATTAGGATCATTT
Organism: Austropuccinia psidii; assembly: GCA_023105745.1. NCBI lineage: Eukaryota > Fungi > Basidiomycota > Pucciniomycetes > Pucciniales > Sphaerophragmiaceae > Austropuccinia > Austropuccinia psidii. The sequence goes on along the minus strand of JALGQZ010000002.1, from coordinate 10,499,586 downwards.
CTCATAGACCATTGTTTGAGAATATCATGAGTTACAGAGACCCTGAATTCACATCTGAGCTTTGGACCAATCTTTACAGATATTTTGGGACTAACCTATCATTCTCCACATAATATAAACCACAAACTGAGAGGCTAGTAGAAAGGATTATTTGAGCTCTAGGACAAATGATCAACAGGTGGTTTTTGTATGGGTGAGAATTAAAAGATTTGGATGGTTTTTCCCATGATTGTTACACCTTTATACATGCACTGGAGCTTGAATACAGATCATCCTTTCATTCCTTGACAAGAAATACTTGTAAGATGTGTCTATGAAACTGTAGATAATATTACTATTAATCAACAATACTATGACTCTTCTTATGAAATAGAATAAATAAATTCATTATAGACACAATTGAATAATTAAATAATTAATTATTTCTTTTACTTTTTATATACTACTAGTGATTATAACAGTAACCAATGATTATCTAAAAGGATCAATTACAAGAATTATTTAATAATACAACTTCTTATTAAAATGATATAGATTATTTTGATGTATAATTCCCTTTTGCTAGGATAAATATAAAGATAATTCTTGAAGAAAACTTCAAAAATTAAATAAAAACACTCACTAATATTCCAATAAGACCTTGTAAATGATTGGTATAGTGATTTGACAGACTAATTGTGGATTTAAGGGATTGAAATCTCTTTATAAAGATAATAAAACAATAAAATAGTTAAATATTATTGTAAATAGTATATCTATATGATTTCATATTGTGGTATTCCAAAGCTGTATGGCCCAGTTTCAGGTGAAATTTCATTTATAAGGCTATCAATTGAAGACACAACAAAGAAAAAAAATAATTAATCAATTATAATAGGGGAATTCAAAAGTAATATGGATTAAAATTAACCAATATGTATAATCCCATAAGAGAAATCCTGCAGCAATTGTCTATATGATTAAAAGAATAAAAACAAAATAAAGAAAAGAAGAGTAAAACATAGAAAAAATTGTTCAAGTTACCAATAAAAGAGGCAGTATAACACTCAAGTTACCTTGGCCTTCTAAAATTTTTGATTACTAAGCAATTCAGTTATCAAAATGAGGCCACTTCAAAAAGGAATAAATTAAAACTGTATCAATTAACAGTCACAACACACAAAGAAAAATGAATGAATTTATGAAAGGAAAATCCATAAAAACCTTAAATTACATAGTATATCTGTGAAAATACAATCACAGCCACCCAATATGCCAGTAAATATAAATTGTAAACAGAATTTGAGTTAAATTAAGTAACATTAAATACAATACAGGAAAAGTAGAATCCCCACAATACACAGAATTCTTAACCTACAGATTAAACAGTGCACAGACCTATGGTGCAATAACTGTACAAAATCATCTTATCCCACCAAAAATGGTTTAAAAAACCAAACAAATGGTGCAATACCTTCAAGAAATGACACCATCCGAAATTCCTCAGCAAAGAAAGTCTAGCCAGATTACATAATCATGCATGAAATGTTTCAATAAACAGAAGATATGGTGCAATACCACCAAGCAATTATGCCATCTCAAAATTTCTCACCAGAAAAAACATCTCAGATTAAATAATAATACATAAAAATGGTGCAATCAACCAAACAAATGGTATCTCAACACTATAAGAGAGTTACCCCAGCCAAAAGAAGCAAAAAAAATTCTCAGACCCTTGTTTTTGAGTTCCTCTATGGAGAGCCCAAAGAATATATAAAGAGGTCCTCTCTCCCTCATTTTTTCCTCTTTTACCCATGAAATTAATTCTATACCAAGAAGTAGAATAATTACTCATCCCTCACTAGTAGGTCAATCTGGTATTATTATTAAATGGGAATTATATACCAAGAAGGAGAATAATTTATCCATTACTTACTAGTAGGATAATCTAGTTATTTTTATTAAAATATTATAGACTTATAAGTTTAATTCATAGTGATTTCTAACTAATAGTAGTTAGCAGAAGGTATAAATTATATTATTAATCCTCCCTACGTTTTAATTATCAGTCTTGTAATTATAATAATATCAATAATACACATACTATTGAGTTTATGCCCATAACATTTATATTATAAATAGAAAATATTCATTCACCGGGGCGAATCTCGTGTCAATCGTCGGCGATTGACTTCACATCAAGCAAACGTCAAGCAGGATAAAAGTCGAGCTCACGTCAAGCAAAAATCAAGCGAACGTTGAGCACACGTCCTACTCTTGTCTTACACCAAATCCTGTGACATCCAATAATATTTGTTCCCCTGTGCCTTCAACTCAGATTCCTCACCACCTGATCATCCCACAACCGTCCGATGATTGGTAAAAATTACACCAGACCCGCCTGTTTGCACACACACACATCAAAGATGTCCTTCAGCCAGTCTTGATGTAGGCGGGGGGTTTGACTTCACCAGGTCATCCATGAAGTGTGCGTGTGCGTGTGCATGCGCGGGGGCGGGTGCGTTTGCATGTGCATTGGCATGTGCGGGAGCGTTTGCGTGTGCATTGGCGTGTGCGGGTGGGTGGGCGTGTGCATTGGCGTGTGAATTGGCGCGTGTGGGTGCACATGCGGGTGTGGGTACGCCAAAGCCGATTCCGCTTCCAACATGATGATGGCGCAGTTAGAAATTTTGGATGCTGTGAAAGGTGAGTGTGTGGGTCATTTGATCATTGGACTTGGCTTATTCACACTGTACCCAATGTCAAAATAGTAAGTTCTTTGTGGCAATGTGAAATAATGGGCTCTGCTTGTCACAATGGCATGTCTCTGTCACTAAATTTTGAGGCAGTTATTTCACTAGCAAAATTGCTAATGAATCTGAGAGATTTGCATTTTGGTAGACTAAATATCATGAAATAACGGCTTTATCATTACAAGCAGTCCACATGACAGAGCTTTGTTATCATACAATCCACAGTTACCTTCTATTTCTTCTTCAGATATAATCAAGTGTCCATCATCAAAACCAACAGCTTTATAAATATTGAGATACGGCCAATCTGGTAGGAAATTCACATCAATCTTCAAAGTTTTTAAAATCAGAAAGTTATTGTTCAGTATGCTAGATGGCTCAGAGACTTTAAAAATTCTATCAATAATACCAAATTGTTGGGAGTTGCCCCTCAGAAAACATATCACACTGTTGCTGACATTTTTGGATTCAGTTGAAAATATATTGTCCCCCATATTAATGTTTGAAACTGGAAAATACCAAGGTGAGACAATCCTTGAAGTGGGATGACTTGTGGATTGCACGGTATTGTCTAAGCTGATCCAATCAACCATTTCCCTTGTTGCATGAAAAGTCTGTAAGTACTCAACCAGGAAATCATAATTTTGTTGGTCATGGCGGGATGGCTCGTTATATTTATGGTGATTGAACACAGCAGGTGGCTGTGATTCGAAAAGCTGTTTTATTTCACATGGCACAGATGGGGATTTCAGGAGAACGGAAAGGTTGGAACATCGACAGATATGTTGAAGTAAGGTTTTATCTATATCATCTATTCAGAGTTGCAAAAAGTTAGTCATATTCAGTTCAGGTGTTTAATCAATGTGAATATATCGATCTTATTAATTGACGTACATATCTTGTTATTTGTTGGCATCTTTGCAAATACTCCAATCAAGAGCTCATAACCCCATGTGGCTGAGGCTTGTGCTGGGCCCCAACGTTGGAAGAGTTCGGGAATATGATCAGCAAAATGATGATTTGGTTTACTTTTCTGTTTTGGGAACAGGTGTTGATTGGAAAGGCGGAATTTTTTCCAATGTTCAGCAAATGCAGTCGCATCATCTATTGAAACAGTCCAGCTTGTGGCAATGTTGATAGCACTAATCAAATGGAATGTATTCTTGGCTAGTTCATTTGCAAGTTCTTCTGACTGACCCATTTTTCTTTGAGTGTTGGCAGATTGGTGTGCATCTAATGACATCTGTTGACTGAGCATTAGAAATGGAATATAGACCTTATATAAGAGAGCCCATTCAGCGGCTTTTAAGCTACCATGAGAGGGGGAACCCATGTTGCGAGGTACTCTTGTCCATGATGAGGGAATTATTGTCTCAGATATGATTTGACGGAGATGCTCCAGAGCCTCACCCTTGATCTGGTGATCACTCAGTGCAGTGATATCCAATTCAGAGGGTATTTCAGAAGTGGGGATGTAATCGGCATCAAATGAAGGAATCTCCGCAGAACCACTAGATGGATGTTCTGTGTTAGGGGTGGGCATTGGGAAGTAGTTTTTTCGGGTGGAAGTAGTGGGGAGTGGCTCATTTATTATTTTTGCTGCGTCTCTTCTCAGGGAGCGGGCCTCTCTCAATGTGATTTTATCAAGAGAGCTGTTGGAGGTCTTGGAATCTGAGTCTGAACTGTTGGTGTCATTGGATTTCCTGCGGGACCTGAAGTAAATTTTTGATTTGGACTCTGGAATGCACAATTTGAAAGTTGCATGATCCTTCAAAATTCCAAGTATTAAATTATGCATTATGTCAAGATTAACCATTCTGGTTGCATCCCAATACGGAAGGTCTTCCAAAATTGAATATTGCACTCCATACTCAGAGAAAATTGCTTGTCTTTGTTGTGGGGTTGCCTGAAGCCATTTGGCAATGGTTGATTTATGACTTTGGTATGAGCGCGTGTAGTGAAATTGAGGACCAATTTCTTCAATTTGAGCTTTGTGAATGGTGCAAAAATTACAAAAGTGGTTTCCTGAATGGGAAATAAATCCAGTAAGCTTGCGCATGGCAACCACATCCGCAATGGCTGTGAGGATGGCAACACGGATAAAGGATCCTGATGGACCTGTTGAGGTGGGTGCAAAATGGTAACCTTGCCATAGCTCTTTGAGCTCGTTGATGAGTGGCATTAATAGATAATTCAATTGAAGCGCAGTTGGCTCCTTTGGACCAGGGATGATTCCTGCAACATAGACATTCTCGGGCTTCAATCTTTCACTTGGGGGGAGATTAAGACAAATAAGCATAATAGGTCCAATGCTAGCCAACCGGGTTGACTTTCCATGTGCATTAAACCAGTCCACATATATGGAGAAGGCCAATGCACCAGGAATGGACATGAATGGGGGATCATGGATATTTCTAGTGCCAGTGAAGCGTCTCCAGACCAATCCATCCCAGACATCACATTTGGGGGTACCTTCAGGGGTTTGGGATTGTTGATGTTGATGCAGAATTTCCATAATTCCAGCCCGCTGGAGGAATCTGGCAAGCCAATTTTTGAATGGTTGATAAATGAAATGTTTTGTTGGTATAAATTTTTGCTTCATGTTGGTTGTGTTTTGGGTGTGGGGTTCAGATGAATAGATGAATTTGCCTAATGATTGTGTGCAAGGGGGATCATGATCATTTGGGTCATTATGGCGTTGACAGTGGGGTTGGTCAGTTGTGACTGATTCAGTAAGGCCATTAAGAGAGAAACATTGAGTACAACATATATAGTTTTGAATCACTGGCTCCAATTGGAGATGTTCAAATATGGTACTCAGATCTTGAGGTATATGGAATGCAGGAGTGGGGGGACCAGCTGAGCTTGAGATACTGGACTTGATCAGCAGGTTCAGGGCGGGGTTGAGTATGCGTGAAGCCCTGTGGGGTAAATTATACCTTAATGATAGAATGGCAGATATTATCATTCCTAGGTCTTGTGGGGGAAGGGTTTGACTGCCACTATATGGTTTCTGTGCAGTTGAATTGAGACCCACTGGAGTTGAGAAAGTGCTTTGGGTCAAACGTGAATAATCAGCTGGGAAGATTTGATCCAATAGAATTTGTGGGCACCCAGATCCTGATGCAGAAGAAGGGATGTTTGGAAGAGATTTGGGTGCAATGGTTGATTTGAGCTTTTTAATGTGCTGTTTATATTGGAAAGGTGTGAAGGCAACTCCAGGCCTATCACCCTCAGGGGAAGAGTGTGTTTGAGTTGAGCAGTGTTGACACATGCATATACGCATTGAGGAATAGGGCCGGGTTGTCATTGTTGCAGGAATTGGGAGTACGGTTGGTTTGTGTAAAAATATCTATGGGTGATGTGAAAGTGTTTAGGAGTGTTATTAATTGGAAATAAAATTCAGTGATTATTTATGAAGGGGGAGATGATTTGAGCCAGCTGAGGATTTTATCCCATTTGTAATGGTGCATGAGCTGCAGTGGATAAAGTGTAACATGTCTCATCTGGATGGCGGAATTGGTTAGGCGTTTAATTGGGTAAAATGCCATGCTGCTCAATGCTCATACATATTCTAGTTTATTTACACTTTGTGATAGTGCGGGTTTGACCATTGAGGGGGTTCCATTAGTGAAGTGTTACCATTGAATTGAGGGGATTAACATTTAATCCATGTACACTGGCACGCCATCGTACATGGTTTAAACCTTATTACAGACATAACTATATAACTCTATTACATAAGGGGTTGGAGTGCAGCTAAAGTCTTGGTATTTGGTTTGAGTGCGGCGGGCTTTGAATCAGTTGGAATGTGATTTGGATTGTCTTGCCTTTTTTGAAAAGGTGATGTCTCTTTTGTGGGTAAATCCTTCATGAATATACCCCTTTACAGATGTACAATGTTGCAGAATTTCAATGCATATATTGGCAGTTTGGATAATTCACAAAATGTGACAATGGGGAGGCAGAAATGTTACCAAATATGATTACTTATGGATGATGGGTCCCCTTTCAGATCAAGGAAATATCACATTATATGCTGGTAGGCCGTGCAGGGTGGTTTCCGACAAAAGCGGAGGAGCTCAAGAGGAGGCAGGGAGGATTCTCCTCAAAAGAGTCTTATCCGACTTCCACACAACACTTGGTTCCAACTATTCATAGAATGTCTCTATTCTAAATTTGAAAAAATCTCATATCATATCCCTCTATTTTATCACAATACTGAACTGTTTTATCAAGTTAAAAATATTAGTGTACTTTTTCGGCCCTTATGTCATCTTCCAAGTCACATAAATCCCGTTCAGGTTCTGTTCATGACTCAGATAGTGCATCTAGCATAGAATATGTTCAAACACAATCACCATTGAGTCCCAACATTCCTCTCACAACCCCTATCGCATCCTCAATGAATGTATCAGGTCTTAACATTGATGTGGGAAATCCGAAGGCTCCAACTTCCAGCACTTGGGCGATCCCAAATATTTCTGTCACTCCAATTCCCCCGAATCCCACTAATACACAAATGCATGTGTCTGAGGGGCCGGAAGGCACACCTCAAATCTCATCAAACGCTAATCCCCAATCAAAATTTCCACGTGAGTTCCTCCTTAACCCCGGTCGGAATCCAGTCGCATCCCAGGATCCCTTTGGACGAAGTCAACAGCCAACCCTCAATATTCCATCAGGATCTCAGGCTCATGTGGGAAATGAAAGGCGCGTTGATGGCGGGCGACGAAAAAGACCTTTGGAAAATGTAACTTGGAGCGGTCTGTCGGAGGGAAATCCAGGATTGACGCTTCATCAAAGTAAGTCATTTTAATTTGGGAGTAGAAACTTATTCACAATTTGATATGTTTGTTTCATGGGTTAGATATGGCACCTAAAGGCAAGTCAGTCCGATCTCAGGAGCCAATTGAAGATTGTGAGTATGACCAGTCTTCATTAATTTTTTGATGTGTTAACTGATGATGTGCATGGCAGGTGATGAACTTTATGCATCTTCACCTCTGGTCCATAAAGAGAAAGTCACTGGATGTCATCATCCATATGCCTCCAAACCAAGAACGGGTCATGCCAGTACATCAAGAGAAAGAATTGTGGATGATGAGGATGAGAACATGTCTCCGACTCAAAGTGAAAAAAATGATGAACCAAGGAGGGACGATTTCACGGCGCATGAGCAAGGCACTCAATCAAATAGTGAGTTCACCCATCCTCAGCTGGGCCTTGCCCAGAGTATGCTTGAACAATCCGAGGTCAGACAGCAAAGGAACTAGGCCCGCAAAGCTCACAATGTGGCGAAACGTGCAAGCCAGAAGGAGCAACAAAAATGGCTGAAGGCAGAACTTCCAGAGAATGTCCATGGAATGAGATCAGCAGTACACGCACATTGCCTGTTCCTACTCAAAGTTAGGGATAAGGATTTTTCCTCACTACCAGCACCACCCAGCAGAGAAGAGCGTGAAATTGCAATTCAAGTGGCTGGTCATCTCGGATATGTCCCCGAGGATGTTTTCAATGAGCCATCAAAACAGGTTCAGTCTCAGGGTTTCCAAAGCTACTGCAAAAATGAGCTCCACAAGCTAGGACTAAAGCGATTCACTTGGGACTGGGAGAGCTCATGGCAACATCCGTTCAATGAGCTGATGTCTATGGTGTTTTACCGTACATTCCGTCTTGCACTTGTCAGCACCGAGTATCATCATTACTGTTGGAACAAGGATCATAATAACTATGGGGTCGTGGCGGCTTTAATGGAGCAATATTTCACTTATTTGAAAAGAGAATGGAAGTCTATTCAAAAGGATGCCGAGTATTTGGTTAAAAAGAAGGAGAATCAAAAGCTCGCGAAGATTTGTCAAAGGGTTATTTAATGTATCTCTTCTTCATTGTGAGCAAAGACTGATGATGATCTACTTCATTATGTGCAGACCTGTGAGCGCCGTCGTGAATGGTGTGATACGGCTAATTTTCCCATTCTAGCATCACAATTCAATGACCCTCGAGTATGTTCAGATACTGAGGAGGTACTGGAAAATGGCCGTCAAGTTTACCGCAAAGTGGGATTACGCTGGCGCTCCCAGTTATTTAATGAATTGGTATTAAAAATTGATCGAGACATAGAGTTTTGTAATCGCATTAAAAGAAAGGGTAAAAAAACTATTGATAGATTGCCAGAATTACGATCAACAGATGATGGTGATATTCCGGAAGGCTTATCATTTCAGGTATTTGATCAAGATTGGCTCAAAGGCTGTAGTAAGATGCAGACTAGCGCCCTCAAAATACTTGACATGCCAGTTATTAGGCCGAATGGTGATGCTCTGCAATAACTTAGTAATATAAATGTATAGCACCGTTACAAATTGTCATTTTGTGAATTATTTGTGCAGGTGTAATAAAATCTGATTATTATCTCTTAAGGATGCAACAACTTGCTAAATATGTTAGAATATAGACAATATGAATTGAAATGTATCACCGTCTCCCTTAGCAATAATACTCTATTGCTCATTTTCATTGAGGAAATATTGAAGAAGTTCGATCCAGCTCATGGTGTTCATAATTGTGGACCTGTGCCAGAGTCAACAGGGGTTATCAACTTTGTCAATCACAAATTATATAATATCAGTAAGGCTCACGCAGTTAATGATTTTTTCTTTTCTTGGACCTATTGGTGATTGGAATATGGCATTCCCATAAGGAAGGATTTCAGAATAGTAATACAATCAAGTGAAAGATGAGCTTGAAAGGTACCTTCCGCATGTTGACCTCAACTGAATGAGGAGTGATATAGTGGATGACCTGTACAGGTCGTTGTTGGCCAATACAATGTAGACGATCAACAGCCTGAGCCTCAATGGCTGGGTTCCAATTGGGCTCCTGGAAATGTGGATGTCAGGGTCCGAAAATCAGGGGAGAATTTTGGGGGGAAACTCACCATTAAATAGACTATATTAGCACAAGTTATATTGAGGCCAGTTCCAGCCGCGGCAATGGATGCAATGAGTACTTCACATTCAGGATTATTGAAGAAATTCTCAAGCGCCTTGTCCTGCGCGCGTGGTGTATTTGTTCCATCAATTCGTGCTGAAAGGATAGAGTGATGGGCAAGAGCAATACCAATTCTACAATATAAAAAAGTCAGATGGAGTCAATTGGTAATGGATGCATATTAGAATTAACGCACAAATCTAGAAATTGCGTCCATTGGGTATAAACAACCGATTTGGTTGGACCACACCTTGTTTGTTTGTTCTTCATTAAGCTTTGTAGGAGGTGTGCAATTTTACTACTCATCATGCATGTTTCCACATCCACAATAGTTCGTGTGATTGTTGGCGAGTTATCCTGAGTGCTCCTGCCCTCGGGGTCTTCCAACTCCGCCTCTGCAATTGTGTTAAGCATGATGTGATGGTTACAACATATTCGCAGCTTATTAATATTTCTGAAAAACTCTCCTGGTCCTTTGCTTTTGGATGATAGGAATTCTTCATATAATGTGGAATATTCTTGCTGCATGGTCGGGTTGAGTGGGAGCAGCTCATAATGATGGCTAATAGTGGGGAGGGATTCGAGATGTGTGGTTTTGGTGCGGCGCAAACTTAAATGCCGCAATGCCAAATGCAAAATATCATTGCAACCTTTTGAAAGACTACTCAGGATGAATGGTGACCAGTTATCTTGATCGGCGCTCTGTGGTTGAGTGATGAATGATATTATGCCCAAAAGGTCATAAATGGTGTTGTGAATAGGTGTGCCCGTTAAGCATATTCGACGGGATGAAAGGAGGCTATTAATGGCACGGTGAGTGGCAGTGTATTGAGAGCGAATATAGCTATAAGAGGGGGCAAGGGTTATTGGATATAAAAGGTAATTTGAATCATTTAAGATCAGAGACTCACTGTGCTTCATCCAAAATTATACGATGCCAATTGATTTGAAAAATTAATGATGTAGAGGTATTGGTTTGCTTAAATTCTTGGGTGATAGTATTGTAAGAAGTGATGATGATATCATATTTTAAGATGTCGTCTTTGGATAATGAGTGACGAGTGGGACCATGGTAGATTTTGGAATGTAGCGCTCCAGCCTGAGCATGCTTGGATATTTCTGATTGCCAGTTGGTAATTAAGCGAGGGGGGCAGATGATCATGGTGGGCGTGGAGCGATGGGGGTTTGAAATCATCCGCTCCTTGGAGGTACCAATTAGAGCAATGGCCTGAATGGTTTTACCTAATCCCATATCATCCGCAAACAGGCCTCCAAGAGGGGTATTGTTCAAAAGGGATTCAAATGAGCTAACGACCTTGTTTGTAATGATGTGCCTGGCATTGAAAGTGGATCCTGGGGGTGAGGTGGCCCAAAGGTTACGGGCTGATTGGCCATTGGGGATTTCTCGATCCCAGAGAAACGCTAGTCCGGTCTTTTGATGAGGGAGGAGGGGGGTTTGAATAATGGCATGGGGCGGGGTCATCATGGGGAGGTCTGATCCACTGGGTAATTGTATCAGTTTTTGCTTGGAAATCAATGATGAAACAGCAGGATATGAAGCAGGCGTCAAGTTTGAAGCGGGAAATGTCGGAGTAAAGAGTTGACATTGACAATGAGTAGTACAATCATGTTCTTTGGGCATTTTAAGCTTGAAATCTTGTGTTCGAAAGCTTTCCATTATGAATAGAATGTTTGGATACCATGTGAAGAACATCAATGCTAGATTGGGTTTCTGAGATGAGGAGGGATCATTGGCATCAGTCATAAATACTCCCTCAACAAATAATATTTGAGTAGGATTGGTTTGGAAATTTTCAATCCATGCCCCACCAGGACCACAGTGCATGAACGTTTTTGGTGCCCCAAGGAATGGTATCAACGTTTGGGAAAGGGTTCCCGGGAGAGAGCCAATAGGATGCTGGTGATTGGGGAGATATACAAATATGTTGTGTTGATTGTGCCATAGGATAATCCAAGAACCTAAGTGTGAATTCTCAGGCTTTAAGGTTATATCACTATTTATTTGAATACGAATATTAATCATCCCAATGCAAAGTGGTTGTGAAGGGGTTGACATTATGGCTATGTTCAATTATTTGGGGACAGTTGAGAATTATATGATCGGGAAGGGTTAGCTAAAGGGAATGAAGAGGAATAAGCGCAGGTGGGGAACTTATATGAGTGGCAGCAACAGGCCAAAAGGGGGATGGCCTGTGGTTACGTGCATGGTCTTGATGGGGGTGGGCGTCTTGGGCTGACAATTTTCATATCCAATTTGGGGCATATATCAAGGCAAGGTGGCCAAAATGTGGGTGCACCGATATTTTGCTGGATCTGCAGCAAGGTACAAAACCTTTGGTGGATCAAGGTTGACATTAGCATATCCGAGATTTGGTGGGTTGGAGCAAGTTATTGTGGAGGGCATATTAGAGGCATGCAGTCATGTTCGCTGGTGTGACAGCAAACAATGAGCGTATCATCCCCAGGTTAATTTTCGCACAGGGACCTACTGGGAAATGTTGGCGGTTTCAAAGGGCAAACTCACTGTAGAGATGTGTGTGTGTGGGTGGGTAAGATATGTTCGGTGGCGTGCCACCAAACATGAGTTTGATTGCGTCAGGCGCTTGAGAACGTGCAGAAAATGACCCGGAGTGGGAGATCCCGACACAATCATAGGCCGGGATTATTCTCATGCGGATGAGGCTGAAGAAAATCCATACTGATTGACCTCAGGTTTCCATGCGCAAGCGGGTGAGCGTCTGCAGTGCAGCTGACCACCCGACCAAGAAAATAGCCGGTCGGAAGACTGGCAGTGAAATGTCTTCCAGGCGTGTGAAAGTTTCCTGCGTATGACCCGTCGGGTGGTGCATATGAGAAAGTGTGTGGCTGCCCGCCAATGAGCACGCGCGGCCAGTCAAAGTTTGCCCCGATATCACCCACTTACATTAACTTGGATTACACGCGCATCGGTGTCGGAGTTAGGCAGAGCTGTCCAACAAGGTGCATCAAAGGGATGCAGTTGAGATATATGACTTGATGGCTTGACGTGATTGCATGTTACATTGCTGAACAGCTTTTGCTCTGCCCTGCAGCATACATTTACAAAGGTGTACTGTGTACCAAGGCTGTCATGTCGGTTATTCTGTGCAGTTCGGCTAAACTGATTTAGGTTGTTAATTCTACCAGAATTAACAGTTCCAACGCGTTTTTTTTTTTCGCACGGAACTGAAACTGACCAATCAAATAGCAACTATGCACTGAATAAATCCCAACTAATTATTGCGCGCAACATCTCACTTATCTCAAATGTTTTATCATTTTTATTTATAATTTTTTAATCATTTTCTTTAATTCTCATTTGTTTATAATGAGCACAAATATACAATCTTTCCAAAAACTCATTCCAATTAAACGACTATTTAATTCATCAATTATAGCTACAATGACTCATAGGTTCCTCAATCCCACTTACAATTCATTGTTGCTTAATACATGTCCTTTGCAAACTACAATAAAGGATGTTCATTTGAAATTATAACAAAAACAATTTAAAATTGATAAGATTTTGTTTTGAGCCGTGAGAAAAAGAGATGATAACAAAATATTTTGAATAACGGAATACAATTTTTATTAAATTAAATCCCGGTTAGACTGGAACTGACAATGACCTTATCAGGTATGGTACTTAATGAGGACATAGTGATTACATATCTCGCAAGTTCCAGTATGACCAAATGTTTTTTTAATGAAGTTGTACTTCAGACTGATTTGGGACCGCATATCCAGCCCTGCTGCGTACTACAGTGTCGGCTGTACAGATTAGGAAGGTGTAATACTACTTCAGCCTGCATGCATATAGCCAATGCAATCGTTTTCATATACGTATCTCATGTGCCACATTCTCAGCATTGTGTTTCACCCAATTTGCACATGCAAGCTGAGCATGTCATGGTCAAAAGGACCGTGTGAAAGTGCTCAGTAAAGCCATGGAATGAACTATTTTTGCAATAGAACATTGGAAGGCTCAGTTTGGAGCACTTCACCAAAGCATGTGAAATGCTGCAGCTGGCTGAAATGTCACCCGATGCTGTGCCAAATGCTCAGATTGTGGGCATACAAAAACAACTGAGCAATGGCTCAGCATGGTGCATTTGATATTGTTATATCAATAGTTCAATCACTGTGCCATTAAAATGTTCAGCCACTGAGCATTTCAATTATGACCCGAAAGCAAACCTGAGCAATGGGTCGAGGCAAGCTCATGCTGTATTCACTTGTCTTACAGCCCCCCCTTTGTTCAAACACTATTACCAGGCCATACAGCCGGTAATCTCGCCGCGGTCACTTGTGACCAAATGCACCGGGCGCATTTCTGCATGGGTCACTTGTGCATTGCACCCACAATGCAGATTCAACGAGGGCCTCACGACCACCCTCCTGGGGTATCGGGTGGCTATGTAAGGAAACAAAGGGGATTCAACTGAGTTTGACAATTCAATCAATAGCAATACTCAGCCAGAACCCCATTGTTCTTCTGCCTCACGCCAACATTGAAGCTCAGTTGCAGCATTCGCTGCGACTGAGCTTCAATTTTGCCCACACGCCTTGAAGCTGAGCCTTTGTCGGGTGCTGCAACTGCTGTGACTGAGATTCAATTTTGCCCACACGCCTTGAAGCTGAGCCTTTGTCGGGTGCTGCAACTGCTGTGACTGAGCTTCAATTTTGCCCACACGCCTTGAAGCTGAGCCTTTGTTGGGTGCTGCATTCGCTGAGACTCAGCTTTAATTTTGCCCACACGCCTTGAAGCTGAGCCATTTGCGGGTGCTGCAACTGCTGAGAGCGTCTCAGCTTCACCATGGTATAAAAGACCATCTTCACACGACAAGCCCTTCACTTTCTTTCTCACCCGCTCCACTTTGCTCCACCTCACCCGCTGTTCTCCTTTTTGTGCGTATTACCCTAGGTCTTCCTGCTTTTCCACTCTTTTCTTTCGCACTCCACTAACCACTATCATATCCTTCTGCTTTGTTTTTTTCCCGCTTATACTTCCAGAACCCCCCGTCTATCTACTTTGTGTGTTCCATTCAAATAAAGTTTTGTCCACGTTATTATCCGATATTAATATTTTTCTATCTTCACGACTTCCTTCCAGACTTTTAAAAACTTCCGGCTAGAGCGTTTTTAAATTGATTCCGTTTTAAATTTATATAATTCATCGTACGTCATCCTTTTCTTTCTTGATTGCTTACTTTCTATTCACTTACTAACCCCAATTTTTTTGTTTTTAGATGTCGTGCACGTTATGCACCAAGCGGGGTATCCCCTGCATCCGCTCTTCGACAACGACCGACGCTTGTGATGCTTGCCGACAAGCACACAAGAAATGCTCGTTTGTTGTCTGACCCTTCCGACCACGCGGCCAGAGGAGTTCTCGCCCAAGACGACCTCGCGAGGACTCCTTTGTGGTCGACGATGATGAGACCATTTCCGAGCGCAAATGGACACCGGGACCTCAAGCAGGCCGACGGGAACGATTCCGGACGATTAGCCCAGTCCCCGCAAGAATCGATTTGTCCACCCCCCCTCCTAGGCCACCATCCGATGGTCACTTCACTCCTTGACCGGAGCGAAGTGATTATCCGGCCGATGAAGGATGGCGATGGCGAGAGGACATTCGGGCTTGGGCCGATCGTCACCATGTCTTGTCACCGATGGGATTCAAACGCCAAAGTAAGTTTTCTTTCTCCTCCTTATC
Source organism: Austropuccinia psidii (assembly GCA_023105745.1). Lineage (NCBI taxonomy): Eukaryota > Fungi > Basidiomycota > Pucciniomycetes > Pucciniales > Sphaerophragmiaceae > Austropuccinia > Austropuccinia psidii. The sequence continues at coordinate 10,484,106 of JALGQZ010000002.1, read as the reverse complement.
TCTTTTATCTTCACGCAATAATACTCCCTTTTTTCCATTGCTCATAGAACAAAACCCTCCGAATCCCCCCCGACAAGACTCTCCCGTTCCCAGTTTGCCTCGCGAGCAAACCCCGCGGCAACCCACCCCAGGCCCAAGTGGCACCCGATGGTCTGAGGACTTATTCTGCGGTAAGCAGCCAACTTTCTCTTTTCTCATTTTCACTTTTGCATCAAGTTAACTGACTCTTCCTCCTTTTGTAGAAGCCTCCCAGCATGATGAGCCACCTATTCCTGGTGCGAGTCCATCCTCCGAACCACCTGAGGACATTGCGACTCGTGAGCCTCAACCTGAGGTGGCTCCTACGCAATCAACGGAGGAACCTTTTGGTAAGTCCCTATTTCACTTTTTTAACTCTACTCAACTTTTCCTCACCCCTTCTTTGACCATCTCCAGCTCGTCCCGCCACTCCCCGCTCGATTATCATCATCGACGATACGCCAGTTGGTTCCGCCGCTCCCCCTCCCCCTCCCCCTTCTTCACCGCCTCCACCACCTTCCCCTCCTGTACCCCCTCCCTCCACTCCTACCCCAGTTCCTTCCCCGGATATCCCTCCCATTGCCGCCAACAACCCAACCGCCTCCTCCCCCCGGTGCCAACCTCCTCTCATTCCTACGATGACGCTCGCCAGGAATTTACCAACTTACAACCGACTTTGATGATCCCTTGAGCCATCGTCCACAAATCGATCAACAGAATCTTGTTGGAGCATCGTCGGTTGCTCCACATGATTCCTTTCGTGGATGCAACTCATCAAAATGAGATGCACAGGGAATTCCGGGAGGAACTAAACTCCCTCCTTGGCGCGGCGATGGAGGACATCACCGGGATAGTCTCAAAATTCTTAGAAAAATAAAATCCACAAAAAAAATCGTATTCTTTCCACTTTTTACCTTTTGTATTACACTCCTTTAGATAAATTTTTTGTATTCAATGAAAGATATTTTCAATTTCTCTTACGTTCTTTGTTCACGTGAATTTATTATAATTCCTCAATGATTCATATTTACTATTGTGTGAGAATAATTTTCGTAAGTGCCCCACCAAAAGTTTGAGTTAGTATTTGTATGTGAGAAACTCTTTTGCCAAAAATGCGCCAATAGTCACCATTCCTGCCTCCTATATTTTCTTCCTCCATTGTTTAGAGCCATATCAAATCTTAACTGTAAAAAAGTGGGAGGTTCCGGCATGTGAGCAATCCACTCCAGATTCATGAGAAATTGCCGTTCCTATGGTCACACGCTATTAATCTTAGTCATGTATTGAATTGTTTAAATTATCGGGAACCTTCACAAGCGTAACAATTGGCGTGTGAGCTCTCGGGAGCCTGCAAAGGCGTAAGGATTGGTGTGTGAGCTGTCGGGAACCTGCACAGGCGTAAGGATTGGCGTGTGAGCTTTTGGGAGCCTTCACAAGCGTAAGGATTGGCGTGTGAATTGTCGGAAGCCTGCACAGGCGTAAGGATTGGCGTGTGAATCATTGGGAACCTGCACAGGTGTAAGGATTGGCGTGTGAGCTGTCGGGAACCTGCAGAGGCGTAAGGATTGGCGTGTGAAGCGTTGGCAGCCCGCATAGGCGTAAGGAACTTTTAGCATTGGCGGAACCTGCACAAGTGTAAGGATTTGCGTGTGAAGCATTGGCATCCTGGACAATAGCAACAAACTAGGACAGATGTACGATGGCATGCCACCGTACATAATCCACTTCACCCCTTTTTCATGTGAGACACCCCATCTGCCGCACTCGAATCCATCCAATCCTGGTGTATATTGTCCTCTGCCTTACCCCACCATTACTTACCCAACACACATGCAAATCTCCTCATTCTTTGAATTGGCATGAGATTGTATTACCATCCCTGATTTGATAGCCCGCTCTCTCGCCAATCTCATAATAGCCATGGTTTTTTTGCTGCATTTTTTTTGCTAACCTGCTTGAGCATTGTGTGGACATACCCACTAGTGTCGTGCTTTCGTTGTCCTGTGCTGGATCAGTATAATGAACAAATGTACTACTGGCCCAAACTACCTGAATGAGCCCATGACATGCGGATAGATCAATCCAAAAATGCTCATTTGGGAAAATCAATTTTCCACCTGTACACCGCTTTGACGCATCTCTTTGTATTTGGCCGGTCCGCTTATCAGCTTGAAACCACCATCCCGAAGCATACAGCGATGCATCCTTATCAACATGAGGTGCGTTTTTGAATCCATTCATGGTGAAAGTGAGTGCGGAAGCGAACTCAAATGCACCCTGATTTGCCGGAATATTGCCTTCATAGTTGACTTGATCAAAAGACGGAACCCCCAATGAATTGTAGGAATTTTGAATCTTCTCAAATAAATTATCCCCAACATATCGTAAGGATTGACCTAGAATGCAACCCACCAAGCTAAGATTGGCACCTCGGTTCCGCCATTCATCTTTTGCATTTTCAATTTTGCCAGCACTTCCATACAGACCAAATTGTTCATTCTTCGTGGTGCATTTGCGCCACCCAATCGCGAACATAAATCCCTCCAGTAATGCTCCATTTGTTGCAATAGGGTCAGTGAACCTCTTTTCGCGAAATAAGAATTGTGATAATTCATCCCATTGATTGACCTCGACTTCACTCATTGTTGTGAATGGTCGGAATTCGACAAGGGCAATGAGTAATCCGGTTGAAGAGAAAATTGCCACACGGCCAAAGTGAATGCGTTTGATCTGATTGACATCCACAACCCTCCGAATTTCACTTGGGGTCATATTTGCTGATACTGGCATTGATATTTGTGCTGTTGGGCGAGAGGAGGAAAACAACCTATTCATTCGGCTCGTTTTGCGCTCATTTGTATTTTGGGATCTGCTACTATTCCCGAGTGGTTGAGGGATCACTATGTGTTGAAGCACACAAGATATCAGATACTGCCAAGGAGCTTTCTTCGGCACACATCCTTGAACTTCCCTGTTGGAGCCCACATGACATTGGCACAATCTGAACCGACTAAAGCCAATGTTCTTCCATGGGGCCCAATGAGGGTGCCACATAAATGTGGAAGCATATATACACTGAGATTAAGCAATTAACTCACACTTTCCTTCCTCAGCCCGACGCTTTCTCGCGAGTTCCCTTTTACGCTCTTTTCCTTTTTTGGTGAATGGCATGCTTTCAGCAGAAATTGAAATGAAACCAAATGATTACTGATTTGTTAATATCACCTAAATTGGATTGCAGTGGATGAATCTTTTTTGATTGCGGCTAAAAAGAAAGCTCACGCCTGACCTTGGCGAATTCACGATCTCAAATACCTGAACCTGAAAATTGCAGTGGATAATGCATTATTCAATTTGACATTGATGTTCCCATGCAATCACTTTCCAATCCAACCTTCTGGAATATCACAAGCTCACGCAAATGCAATATGCATCCTGCTGTGGATCCCTAGTTATCCTAGTCCTCTTGAAAGACACAGGAACATTTGGCCTATTATGGGCTGGCGGGAAGTGATAAACGCGACCTCCCGCAATGCCCCCGCATGTGCTACTCGCGCGCACAACGCCTGACTCAGCTTGCGTCTTGTCGGAGTCTTTGCAATGATGTACGGAGGCATGCCGCCATACAATTACTATTGGTACTCAGACTGTGGCATCCAGGCAGTAGTAGGATAGGAAGTCATGATTATTAAATTCATAAATCACTTTGCAAAATTAAATTACAATCTATCTAGTACAAAGCTAATCTAAAACGGATCAATCCTGGTTGTGAGTTTAGCTGACCTGGGTACAGTCAAGGTGACCTCATCACTCGAACCAAGACCACGCTTCGCCACCCAGGCATCACCAAAGTCTAATACCAAGCATCGTGCAAATTCAAATCTAAGAGGTACAGTGGGGTTAAAAGACTCTGATGAGAAGAAACTTTTATTCAGTAAATTACATATATACTTATTAGTACATAGCCACACTGGTTCCACTACATTTTTACCCTCTGAAAGTTTTGCGAGAAATGTCAATTAGTGATAAAGTACCTTTAACTGAGCTTGTTCTCCAGTCATCTGAGCATACCATCAAACCACAAACCCCCGCCGCACAGAATGCCGCTAATATACCATAGCAAATTTGATTTATTCCAAGATTCTTGTGACACGCCAAAAGATCTTTGATGGCCTCATTTTTTTTGGAGTTTGTGAGTTTGCCTTTGATGCAATTAACTTTGACCTTTGTATGTGCATGTACCATGTTGTACGCAATCATCAAATGGATAACTGTATCCATTAGATCCTCCAGGTTCTTGTGCGGCTTTGTGGATATCTCATTGTCAGCGCCGCCACCTTCAATGCTGAGTTGGGTTGCACGTTGCTTCGATTTACTCAAGCAGGAGGCAAGGTATTCAACTGCTCAGCGTTCGAGTCCAAGAGGATCGGTCGAATTTGATGTTGGTGCAACATATGGTTTGGGTGCAATCACATCGTATGAGACTAAACTAATGGATTCAAACATAACATTTGCCCAAAAATGTTTAACTGGATTCGCGGGGTAAAGAAGGCTTTGAACCATTTTGAAGAAGGAGTGTTCAGATTTTGGGAGATTATCTGGAGGTTTAGCTGATTCCTTCATCAATTTGAGATTCCAAATGTTGTGATCAAAAAACGCTTCTGTTTCTGTTGGCTTAAAAAAATCTAACACTGTATATTGCAATTTATATCACCAGTCAAAAGCCAATAATCAAGTATCATGCACAAAGATTAAAAGAAACTCACCTGCCATCTCAAGGTCCTCCAGCCAAGCCAACATTTTAAGCTCTCGGTTACTGATCACCTTAATACCAACGGGCAGGAATGTATGAGCATCCTTTGTTGGTAAATTGTCCCATCTATTTTTGTAAATCCTATTGATATTATCAAGCCCCCTTTTCCATGATTGTTGAGAAATATTGGAATGATAATTCAAAATGCCTGCAAACTCTTCCATGCGGGATAAAAATATTCCTTGAAAATTCGCAGCGGATGACACTTTGGGCTCAGCGTCGGGAATTATATCAGTCATATCTTGTCCCATTGTATCATGTTTAATTGTTTCCCTTTCTTGAAACGCTTGAATATTCCGAGGAGAGGCGGGAGGGGTTGCATCATGCATTGTTTCATTGGGTATCGGGGGGCTTTCAGTATGTGGAGCTTGATCATGGATTGTTTCATTGAGTATGGGGGGGGTTCAGTATGCGGAGGTTCATTATCAATATGGTCCACTTCAACATTGATAATTTCATGACCTTGATCGCGAGAATCGTTTGCGGCTTCAAAGGTACGGCGTTTTTTGTTTGTTTTTTTGGTCGCATGTATATTTGGTCTTTTTCCTAATCCTTTGCCTGGAAATCCAATGACAACTCCAGATCTTTCAGGTAGAGATTCTCCCACCTCCACACCTGCCCATATATTGTAAGCAGCTATTTTTATCAATTTTGATTTGAGTTATTAATGGACTTACGGTTCAAATCCATTTTGAGCAGGCTCATGGCTTCAGCAATCTTTTGACGCACATAATCAGGAATTTTACTATCATTTTGGATTTTTTCGAGCCTTGGGATTGTTTGAGCAATGTTGGAGACAAATTGTTCCTTGGATATAATTTCCACCTCCCCACTGAAAATTACATCATCTTGCCCATCATCTTCTGTCGGTGCACAAGGTTCAACAGTCTTTTCCTTCTCATAACTTTTAAAATTTGGTTTCTGAGAGCTTGGAGGCTGCCCTGAAATAAAGGCTATGACACAATATCAGGTTTTGAGAGATTTGAAATATTCAAGATGGATGCATACTCACATTCCGGAAGAACTGGTGGATCTTGATTATCTTCATGTGACTGGCTCTCTACTTCAATGCCTAATTCACGACTACTGGGGATATCAGAGATTTCACTTCCACTCTCTGGGGCTGAAGTTGGTCGTTCATTGAATTGAGTTGAATTTCCCGGGGTTCGGGCCATAGCGGAGGTAGTTTAGTAAGCAAATAGATGGTGACAAGTTTATTGATAACTTGTTTGAAAATTTTTGAATAAAAAGATACAAATTCAAGAAAAAAGGTGCAAGTAAAATAATCGCATTTGCAAAATGCGATTTGTCGGGAAATTGCAGGAGGCGATGTTTTGCAAATTATTTCATATCATGCAAATGAAATCACTTCCCTGTGAGACATTGAATAAAGTTGACTAGTGAGAAACCTACTAAAGTCAACTTCTGAACTATTCAACGCTCATGAGGTAAGGACTAAGCAAAGTGTTCCATTTGATTGATATGAAATAAAATGGTTTTGTTGGCAAAACAGGAGACACAATTCTTGTCTTAAATAGTCCACTTATTAGGTTTTAATTTGTGAGTCTCATGATTTAAACCCTAACCACAACATTGTGAATATACTGACCAATTTCCCCTGAGGTCCTGTTGGCAGAGAAGGCCACTCAGCATATTTCGGTGATGGCGTCCATTGTGTACGCCAACAAGCCACCGTACACTGTGGATGTAATACGGAAACGTGAGGATTCGTAAGCAGTGTCAGAGGCATGTCGGGAGGGTACTTACTAGGCGAGCTTAAGGATCGTAAGCAGTGTCGGGAGCATGTCGGGAGGTCACTCCGTGAGCAGTGTCGGGAGCATGTCGGGAGGGCACTTCATGAGCATAAGGATTGTAAGCAGTGTCGGAGGCATGTCGGGAGGGTACTTACTAGGCGAGCGTAAGGATTGTAAGCAGTGTCGGGAGCATGTCGGGAGGTCACTCCGTGAGCGTAAGGATCATGAGCAGTGTCGGGAGGGCACTTCATGAGCGTAAGGATCGTAAGGATTGTCGGGAGCATGTCGGAAGGGCACTTCATGAGCGTAAGGATTGTAAGCAGTGTCGGGAGCATGTCGGGAGGGCACTTCATGAGCGTAAGGATCGTAAGCAGTGTCGGGAGCATGTCGGGAGGGCACACAATGAGCGTAAGGATGGTCAGCAGTGTTGGGAGCATGTCGGGAGGGCACTTCATGAGCGTAAGGATGGTAAGGGTGGGGGTGTGAAAGCGTAAGGAGTGGTGAGGACGGAGATGGGGGGGCAGGCAGTGTCAGAGTCTCATCTGGAGGGTGGTGCGGGCGCGTAAGCATGCTAAGCGTCGGGGAGGCGGAAGCTATTAGGTCAAATTACCCGAACGTTGCCAATAGTGTTGAAACGGGTTTGGGCTTTGAGTGACATTCTCATGTGACACATGTGACGATTGACGTTGTGTTGACGCTGACGTGACGTGACCCACTAAATCCAGTGACTATAAAGTGACACTAACGAGACTGAAGCAAGATTTTATACTGACCGCGGTGCGACGTGAAGTCAATCGCCGACAATTGACGCAAGATTTGCCCTGGTGATTTTATAGATTTATACTAAAAACACTTACATATATATATTATCATATAAACAATTACACTTATGTCATATTATATCACTCCTATACTTAAAAAATATTCATTCTATATTAAACAGTACCTTAACATTTAGCTATTATAGGTCTTATTGTTATACTATATCAAGAATCACCCTCCAAAACCATCAAGTATTATTAAGGATATAAAATAAAATGAAACTTACCGTTATTTTGAAAATTAGTACTATTATATTAAATAATCCTCTTATACTGTTAAGGTTTTACACTTATATCATTTTATATTAATATTCAAAAATTATATTTTATACTGTTTTGGATTATAAGTTACTCATCTGATTATTGATTAGGTCTGATATAGACTTCTGAAAAGTATTCTCCATTTATAAAGCCACAATATTAAAACTTGATTTGTGAACTCTGTAGGGAGATTTTTTAGTACACTCAAAGATTCAGCTAAAACACCATTAGGAAACTTGGTTACAGGATTATTTCAGAAATTCAAAACTGTTTACCTGTGATTTTCCCCTCAAAGACTGACTTATCCAATCCCACACCAAAATTAGTTACACAATGTATTTCTGATTAATTTTGAAAGAATTAACAAATACTTACATGCTGGTACTAATGGTATGATCGAATGATAAGATCATTTAGAAAAACAGCAAGAGGAGGCCTCTTTGAAATCATCAAAAGCTCACAGAGGCATGCAATAGATAAAAATGAAAGAAGGTGAGTGAGAAACCAGTTTTCTTGTTCAAATTATTGATTGCATCATCTGTTGTCACCCAACAATATCCTAATTAGTTAATTAAGTAATTTTCCTGACTACCAACCAATTTATGGTTCAGAAATAAATGAGTAACAACTCTAAATCTTCTTTCATTTTAAAATAAAAAATAATTTGTCAAATCCGTCAGTTTTATTGAAAAGTTCATAACAGGGTTTATTTTCTGTGAATTTTTGAACATTCAGTGTTTCACATGGAATCATCAAAAATAGACCATAAGTAAAACTGTCAGGGTGAGTCTATATAGTAGCTATAAAGTGTAAATACAAGCTAGTATTATGACTGTGACACGTCATAAAAACAAATAATTTTAATTCTTCAGGTCCTACTGCTACGTGGTAACAGTGGTGATGAGTCTGTTGAGGACCTGGGTTGCAATACTCTAATATCTTTGACTGTAAAGAAGTACTACAGTAATTGTGCTTTAATTATATCTTTTAATAATTCTAAGGACACTACTGATGGATAACAGTTTTGTCACGTAAGAATATGGGTAAATAAGACAAGAATGATAGGTTTTCAAGGAAAAACCCCTTCTTTTTATATCTTTCAAGACTGTCAAGAGTTATTAACTCTTCACACGTCAGAGGAGTGAAAATCTTCACTCCAATGGTCAATCTGTGGTTCTGGATCCTCAATTCTGACGTCAATATAGGCAGAATTGTGGTTTTAGCACCACAAATGATCATTCTGGGTCAATGCAGGGTGAAAAAACCTTTCACCTGCCACGTCAGAACTTGGATGACGTTGTTATGGTGTCTTTATGATCAATATTAGTCATTATGGGCGGGTTTAAGCTTTAAACAACCATTATTTAAAGTATCAAGACTGTACTGGTTGGTACAGGTTTGGTACAGGCCAGCATTGGTCAAAATACTTCCAACCAAGATATCTTAGTCAGTTTTTGAGATATCAAGAAACCAAGAGCACAGAATTGAAGGGCTTAATGAGCTCTTCAATTTGGTATGCTTCATGTTTACCCTTCTTTCAAATAGCAAAAGTTATAAGGGTTTTAAGTTTTTGGATGTAATTTTGTACATCAGTATGAGACTTCAAAAAACTTCCATGCCAGATATCTTCTCCAATTTGGAAGATATCTGTATTCTGATGATACAGTTTTGTAAGGCTTGATTAACTCTACAGTTTGGTATATTACACTGTACAGTTGTATGAGTGTATGCCAAAGATACAGGGGTTTGTTTACTTTCTTGTTTTCAGAATATATGTATTTTTGGTTGTTAAACCTTTGAACCAAGATCCCTCAGTCAATTTGAGAGATACAGAGGTCTAATGTTCCTCAAATTAAATCTCTTGTTTATATCTTTAATTTGGTTATAATTTTGTACAGTTTTGTACAAGCCCTCTTTGACTTTCAGGGGGGTCTTGGTGTTGAAATAAAGGTCATATGGTATCTCCAGTTGTAGTGGTGTTACAACAACATGGATGATATCATTGTGTAGTTCTCTATGTGAGCTTTAAGAAAAATACCATTTTGGTATAGAATAACTTAAATATGCATAAGTTAGATGAGAGGTGAAAATAAGGGTTTTGACTGGTTTATTCTCCTCTAGGTTTCCTTATTCTGTTTGGATAAGGTTGGTGTTTAATTTAAGAGGATTGTTTTCCTCTTATTTATTACCTGTATTGACTATGTTTGTTCAATACTTGTCATACCATTATTTATGGTATGTTGGATGTCATGCTAGTGCTCTGTTTTGAGTCACAGGCTGACAAAAACTTTGAATTTTAATTATGAATTAATACTTCTTTTTTTAATTTGGATGTATAATAGATGTAACCATTGTTCCTGATAGTGTCAGAAAGATTAATAAATAATTTTCTTTTTAATGAATTTTTGAAGTTTTTACCTTATTTACACATAGAATTGCAAATAGCACAGTGATAGTTGGTTTACATGAGGTCAATGCATGAATACTAGTACAAAGAATGTTTTAATTACTTTTTTAAGGCTTATAAATGAGAAATAATTGAGAATTGACATGGTTAAAGGAGTCAGAGTTTCTCTTTAACTCCTGGTCATGCCAAAATAGCAGCTTATGTGTTATTTGCTTATGATTCAATGGGAATTTAACTTGGAAGACATATTACAAAAAAAGTTTAGTATACTAATTGGGCCACTGTCAGCCATAGATCCAAGCTCTAGAGCTATCCATGCCTCACAGGCCTCAGAAGTTGGGTACCCTGGCTCTCTTTCATGTCCTTTAACCCTTTAAGATTTGTGTGAGCCTGCAAGCATGTACTGGATTACCTGCTACATTGTCTCCAACTCCAATTTCTATTTTCATTCAATTATTAGGTTCAAACTTTACGTTAAAAATCAAACCTCATTATTATAAATATTTGTGATGTAATAAAATCATCACATGACATCATTTGATTTGGTGAATATAATTATTATTTCATTTTATTTTGATGATGTCATGAAATCCTCTATGACATCATTTTAATTCTTGTATTTACAATATTTAAGAGGATCATTATTATATTTGAATGATACCTCAGAGCTCAAATTTATATATATTTTTTACAGTTTAAATGAAATCATTTATTACTTTACAAGATATAAGATCTCTCAAGCTTTTATATAGTAAATTATGTTTCTTAAAATTATAAATTTTCTTTAATATTATTAGTGAAGCTCATTCCCCTAGTAATACTATAATTTAACCATAGTGACATCTCTGTTATCTTATACTAACAGTATTCCACATTTAATTAATTTATTAAATTCCTTTTATATAAACTGGAAGTAATGAAAGAGACCCCAGCTTACAGTTTGACTATAAAAGAAGAAGTAAATATTACTAATATCTCATTTATTGTAATATGAATGTCCTTTTAAAATAATTAATAATACTAAAAACAATTGTAATAATAAGGGAATATTATAATTATGACATAAATATATATATATATATATATTATTCAAATAAAATGAATTATATAGATTATATTATGAAAATATATATATTAATATTTTACAGTTAATATATTTATGGCAATTTATTATTGTTAACAACAGATAATAAATGTGTAAGAGATTATTATTTAATAATGAAAAAACTATAACAATAATATTAATAATATTAAAGTTATGTATGAATATAAATACAATTTATATTGAAAAAAATTATCAAAAAAAATAATAGAAAGAAACTTATTATAAGAAGAGAAAATAACCTCCTTCTAGCAATTTTGATGATAACTTTCAAAAAATTCATGCCAGATAATGTGAATACAACTTTTTTAAATTGTATTTACAAAGGAAAATAAAATAAATTACACATCTTCTTGAGTTTATGTGGAATTGAAGAATTTAAAGAGAATTTAACAAAATCAAAAACATATTGAGTGAATCAAATCAAAGATAGTAGCTATAATAAATATTATCTTTGTTCTTTAATAACATAACAGATTTATATATAAATAATAGAGAAGTTCCCTCTTGTTTTTGATGTGTCTGAGGGGGAAATAGAGGAAAAAGAGCTCTATTTATAGTAAAATCCTTTGTTTTAGAGTACAGAAGGCTTCAAGTAAAGGTTTAATGATAGTATCCACTGGAATTGATGAGTATTTCAAAGTTTAGTGATTATTACATCATAATTAAACCTTCCTATCCCAATATTATTCCATTATTTAGAGTTATCACTGTAACTCTAAGTTTGCTGACATTGTAGGCTTTGAAAAATGCTAAAATTTGTGAATTTTCTTATTTTGAATCATAATATACTAGTATTCACTAGTTTTATCTGTTACATAACTGTCAAACTTAAAACAGGTTTACAGTGTGTGCTCATAAATAAGCATTTTTAACCTCTAATTTTATCATTAATAACTTTTTACTTTTTTAAGCCACAGCCATTCAGAGAGTAAATTTTGATTTCTTGGAATGTCTTTATTAAGCTTCCAAGAGAGATTCATTACATTGACAAAACCATATTCTTGATGCCTTTTCTTGTAACTCATCTTTTCTGTTGCAATTTACCATTTTCAACTTCAAACCATGATTCCAAGGGGTCATACCTTGAACATAATAATGAATATTACATAATTATTCACGTATGAGCTAGTAGAATATGAATATCCAATTCTTTCTAGTTTTGGACTACTTTGGCCAACAGCTATGTTTATTTTTCTCAATAAACCCTTGTAAGTTATAACTTTGTTAATAGCTTGTCAAATAAGGTTTATGTCCATATTTGTAAGGTTTGACTATGAAACAATAAGTAAAAAATTACTAATTTATTACTTATTGTACTCTAAATGTCCTTATAATTGAAATAAATAAGATTAAAATAATAATAATAATAAAGAAATAATATTATTATGTCGTAAAAATATTATATTATTAAATAAATATAATAATATAATTAATATTATATAAAATTATAATATTAAAAATAATATATTAATATAAAATAATTGATATATTATAAAACTCTTTATTATTGTTACCAACAAATAATAAAGGCGTAAAAAATTGTTTTTTATAAATAAAAAACAATTAATAAGAATAATATTACCAATATTAAAGTTATATATTAATATAAATACTATTTATATTAATTAAGAATTATTAAGAGTAATAATGAGAGAGAAATTATTATAATAAGATGAAATAACCTACTTTTAACACTTAAAATAATAATTTTGAAATATTTTACGCCAAAAGAATATAATACAACTTTTTCAAATTGTATTTACAATAAAAATAAAGAAAATTTACTAAAATTCTTGATTTTACGTGGAAATGAGTTTATAGAGAGATTTATGACAAAAACAATTAAAGAATTGATTTAATCACACAAAAGTGGTGATTAATAATAAGATGGTCCTTGGTCTTTAATAATATAAGAGTTTTATATATAAAGAATAAAGAAATTACCTTTTATTTAATTGATTTAATGTTTTTGATGCGTCTGAGGGGAAAATAGAGTGAAAAGAGCTCTATTTATAGTAAATACCTCCCTCCTAGAGTCCAACAGGCTTCTAGTAGACGTGTACTGATCATATCCACTGGAATTGATCAATATTTTAAGGTTTGAGGGTGATTACATCATGATCAAACCATCTTACATCATTATTACACCATTATTTAAAGTTATCACTATAACTTTAAGTTTGATGACATCAGAGGCTTGGCAGAACCCCAAATTTCGTGAATTTTATTAGTACTAATCATAAACTAATAGTATTCACCAATTATATCACTCTTATGACTGTTAAACTTAATTTAAGGTTACAGTATGTGATCATAACTGCTCAATTTAAGCTCAAACTTTGATCTTCAATAACTTTTAAGATTTACACGCTACAGCAATTCAGAGAGTGAATTCTGATAGCCTGGCATAACCTTATTATGCTGCCAAGAGCTTTTCATTACATCATCAAAACTCTAATTTTGATGATTTTTCTTGTAACTCATCTTTTCTGTCGAAATTCAATATTTTAAACTTCAAACCTTGATTTCAGGGGGTTATACCCTGAATTTAATAATAAAAATTACATCATTCTTCACGAATGAACTAGTAGAATCCAACTGTATACTTTCTTTTAAGTTTGGACCACTTTCACAACAAAGTGGTCAATAGCTCTGTTGATTTTTATCAATATTTCATCATAGGTTTTAACCTTGTTTATAATTTGTAAAATAAAGTTCATATCTGTGTTCTTACAGTAATTACGTGGTAACTTTATTCTTGGATCATCATTCTATCATGTATAGTTTAGAAGATATTAGCTATGATCCTTGAATATATGCGTTGACCAAAAAAGTGCATATATTCAGGACAATTCCTTAAGTATTGACTTTGGAAATTAGCTTATTAGTTGTTTTATGTGTGGACCTTCGTGGGGAATCCACTGGTACAATTTATTTCACATGTTGTTTCATTGGTTTCTGAGATAAATAGGATTTTATTGTTTTTATAAGGTATTATACCTTATAATTCATTAAATATTGACTTTACAGATATGCCATAAAAATGGTATATGTGTATTTTTCCATGAGGAATCCAATGGTATAATTTATTTTACATGTTGATTCATTGGTTTTTAAGTTAAACCAATTTTTGTACCAATTTATGGTATTTTTTGTATATTTAAGTAATTATTTTTAATGTATAATTATTCTAAGTGATTTTAGTATAATTATATTAAAGGTATAATTATTCTTAATCTTTTTTGTGACCTTATTGGGTATGTGGTCATATCTCAAAGGCTCACAATATTTATATAGTCATTTTGTGGTTAATTTATGTTTGGATCAACTTTTTATCTTGCATAATTCAAGAGTGATGAGCTAAAAACCATTAATATATGCACTTATCATAAAAGTGCATATATTTGGGTTATCTCAGTGAATACTGATTTTACAGATATGACATACAAATTTTATATGTGTAGTTTTTGATAGGGAATCCAATTTTGTAATTTATTTCAAATATTTATACATTTTGTATGAGATAATCAGCATATTATACCTTTTTGGGCATTCTTACTTATTTTAAGCTAATAATTTTTTATTCTTATTATTGAAATAAGTATTATAGAGTTGGTTTGTGACCTTTTTCGTTATGTGGTCACATCTAAAAGGATCATAGTCCCCATAAGCTATCTTCACCAAATAAATAGTAATTCAGGCTCAAATACTGATATCCACTATGGGTTTACCAAAAATGTATGTAATAATACTGTAATTTTAAGTGCCAAAAACATGCATAACACCAAAATCACTGTATATGTAACATGGGGTTTCTCACATACCCATTATTTTGGTGTGAAATTGAGAAAGTTTTTTTTACAATTCTTTTGTGTGGTATTGATTATGAGGTGTTGAAGTGTTTTCCATAGTACAACCTCAGGGTTAATTTAAGCTTATTCACTATATGGAGCTACACTAGGTTAATCTTTGTGAAGAATACAAATGTGGCCTTAGATACCTGTATTTGCTTACCCACAAAAAGGTTATTCATCTTTTGTTAAATGAAAAACTGATGAATTTTGGATATATGCATTACTTATGGGGAATTCATAGTTTGAAAGTCAATTTTATCTTTATTGTAGCATATTTGGGTATGTAGAATATACATCAAGACTCACAATACTCTTGCTATAATGGAAGCAGATTCAATCAAATAATACAAGCAGAAACACTAAGAAATCTTTGATTTATATTCATCCCACAGCTTCCAGCTTTAAGTTAATTGTTTATAAAGCCAAAAATCATGCTAAAAAAGCATGAAGGATGTTTTGAATACTCCAAAAAGAATTGGCATAAAATGTATAGAGTACCACACTTCAAAGTAGAGGACTAAGATCTCTATAAAGCTTAAATTTGAATAATAATTAATGTCCATGGAATTTTATGGAATTTTATGGAGGATCTTTTGTTATTGTATCCTTATGTGGAACAAATGTCAGCCTGTGACTCAAAACCAGAGCACAAGCATGACAGCCAAAATACCATAAACCAATGGTATAGCCAAGATACCACTAAAACATGGAACTGGGCCAAATCAGCTAAAAAAGTATCAAAAGAAAGAGGAAACTCACCTCTTCCTGAAAATATAAGTCCCATCACAATAGGACGAAAAATAACAAAGTTATTCCTGTTCAAAGTTATTGCTGAGCATAAACCTTAATTTTCACCTCTCATCTATAATCTAGAAGGAGAGACTTAACCCCATCAAATGGGTATTCTAAGTGAAGCTCTACACTAGGGCTATTCAATGGTACAAGCCAAACTGAGCTAGCACCAATATTACTGGAGTTATGGTCAATTTCAGTCCAAATAAGCCTGAACAAAACATTCACCTCTCATCTAACTTCTACAGTTTTAGTCTGGGATACTTGAAGTGGGTCTTATTGGAAAGAGCACATAAAGGGCTATCTGATGGTGTCATCCATTTCCCCATAGCTCAACTAGAACAAAGGTTATGGGGCAAATAAGCCCAATACAGCTTTTTGCGTATATCATGCAAATTTACAAAAATCTTGTACATGGGATAACTTTGCCATATTTAATGATATCCATACCAAATGAGGTACCATTGTGTAGAGCACATACAGGGCTACACACCGAACTAATTTTGAGGTTGATATCTAAAGAATGGACAAAGGTATGGCTGTTTTAAGGTCAGATTCCCACCTGCTGTCATATACAGCCTTACCATGGGATAATATCCCATAATCATGAATATGAGGTGTCAAATAGACGAAGAAGCATGTTTTTACTTCAATACCTCATATGTCAGTCAATACTGGGGTCCCATACAGCTTCTGTACAGCATTCTACGCGTCATACACGTCAGAATCAGGCTGTGAGGTCCCCAAATGAAAATTTTCACCCTGTATTGGTGAAAACTGCCCAGATGTGGTTTCTAAACACATCTGAGACCAATACAAGTTATACAGGCTGCTGGAAAACCACAAGCCCGTACTAGAGAGTGAAAAAATCTTCACTTCCTCTATGTGGAAAGGTCTAGCACCTTTTCCACCCCATTGCAGGATAAAAAGGAGGCTTTTCACAGCCAGAATTGTTTTCTCATCCGCCTCTTGAATATCCTAAGTAGTAAACTGTCAAAAACAGTTTTACTCTTGGGTAATAATCAGGGTATAATTATAGTTTCAATTATTGTAGCTCTTATTATAGTAATTCAACTGGTAAGACTGCATCCAGGGTTCTCAATAGCGCTCACCACCACTATTCTTCAATAGTAGAACCCTTATATTATATTATAAACCATTATACCAAATTCAAAATCTTATTTTAAAATCATTTCTACGTGTCACAGTCATAGTTCTAGTGTTAAATAGCCTACTTACTGCTTCAACATAGACTCCAGCTGAGAACAAATGAGGCTCAAGTGGGATTGGGTGGTAAATTGAAAAAAATCCTACCTTCCCAGGCATCCTAATTAAACCATATAATATAGCTGATAAAAGGCTTTTGACTTCAAACAACTCAACTCCTTTAGCAGTACTGCCAGTTGAACTAAATAAAGAAGAAAAGATGAGAGAATTTATCAAAAATTGATACTTAGGGGTAAAAATCAAAGACAATGTCTATTTCAATATAGATACCAAATAAATTTAGAGATATGGATGCCAAAATAAAATATACCTGACTCAGATTAATTTTTGGGAAGATTTACACTTAAAAAAGGGCAAAATCTCACTATAAATGTGTTTTGATCAATTTATCTTAGTAATACAGAGAGGCAAGGTATAAAGCTTGACTATGCAACAATAAGTAAATATTACAACTATTTCCCTTATTGCACTATGAATTTTCTTATTCAATGAATAAAATAAATAATAATTATCATAATAAGGAATTATTAAAATTATGGGGTAAAATTATTATTTTATTAAATAAATATAATAATCTAATTTATATTATAAAATTATAATATAATAAAAATAAAAATATTAATATATAATAATTAATATATTTAAAGCTCTTATTATTGTTACCAACAAAGAATAAGGCATAAGAAATTTGTTTTTTAATAATGAAAAAGAATTAATAACAATAATATCACCAATATTAATTTTATATATTAATATAAATACTATGTATATTAATAAATAAATTATTGAGTGTAATAATAGAGAGAAATTATTTTAAAAAAGAAAATAACCTACTTTTAACACTTAATATAATAATTTTGAAAGATCTTACACCAAAAAATGTAAATAAAACTTATTTAAATTGTATTTAAAAAAGAAAATAAGAGAAATCGCAATTATTCTTAATTTTATGTGGAAAATAAGATTTATAGAGAAATATAACAAAAACAATTAAGCAAATGGATTAATCAAATCAATATTGATAATTATAATAAAGATTATCTTTGGTCTTTGATAATATAAATGATTTATATATAAAGAATAAATATCTTGTCTTTTTATTTAATGTTTTATTGTTTTTGATGTGTCTGACAGGGAAATAGAGTAAAAAGGGCTCCATTTATAGTAAATTCCTCCCTTCTGAAGTCTAGCAGACTTCTAGGAGATGTTTACTGACTGTATCCACTGGAAATGATCAGTATTTTAAGGTTTAGTGATGATTACATTATGAGCAAACCATCTTATCTCATTATTAAGCCATTATTTAGAGTTATCACTATAGCTCTAAGTTTGATGACATCATAGGCTTGTAAGTAGCCTAAGCTCCGTGAATTTTATCACTATTAATAATAATCTAATAGTATTCACCAGATTTATCACTTATATAACTGTTGACATTAAAATAAGATTACAGTGAGTGATCATAAATGATCAATTTGAAGCTTAAGCTTTAATCATTAATACCCTTTAGTTTATAAATGCTAAAACCATTCACAGAGTGAATTCTGATAGCTTTGCATGTCCTCATTAAACTTCCAAGAGAATTTTTTTACAAAATCAAAACTCTATTTTTGATGATTTTTCTTGTATCTCATCTTTTCTGCCAAAATTCAATTTTTTAAGCTTCAAACCATGTTTTCAAGGGGTTTTACCTTGAATATTATGGGAAGAAATACATAATTATCCACGTATTAACTATAAGAGCTTGAATATCCACTTTATTTTAAGTTTGGACCACTTTCACAACAAAGTGGTCAACAGCTCTAGCAATTTTGTTCAATAAACCCTTACAGGTTAGAAACTTTTTAATAACTTGTCAAACAAAGTTCATATCTCTGTTATTAAAGTACTTATGTTTTGAATTTATCTTTTGTTTAACTCTCTATCATGTATATTTCAAGAGATATTAGCTAAAACCATGAATGTATGCGCTGACCAAAAAAGTGCATATATTCAGCTTAATTCTTTAAGTATTCACTTTAGAGAAATGACAAAAAATATTTTTATGTGTAGTTTTTGACGGGGAATGCAATGGTCCGATTAATTTCACATTTTGTCTCATTGGTTCTGAGATAAATAAGAATTTATGTCCTTTTATGGCATTTTTAGCTTATTAATCATTAGTTGTTGACTTTACCAATATGCCACAAAAATGATATATGTGTGTTTGATCATGGGAAATCTAATGGTTTAATTTACTTCAAATTTTTTTCATCAGATTCTAAGTTAAGTCAAAATTTGGGCTTTTTATTGTATTTCCACTTTTAAGATAATTATTTGGAGGAATAATTATTGTAAAGTTTTTCTTGTGACCTTTTTGTATTTGTGGTCATATCTCAAAGGCTCACATTCCCTACGACCAAAAAAGTCTGTACTACAATCTGATATAGTTAACTAGGGTATCATACACTGTCCTACCTCTTCATTAGACTTTCTTAGTATTGTAGCTCAATAATGCACAACTCTTTTATTCTTTAGGTCCTCTTTCATGTCTGAACCTTCTGAGTAGTTTATCAGTATTATTTATATCTTTCTCAAGTAGCAATTCATCTTCTTGAGTTGGGTTTCTATACCTTACAAGGTATTCCCTTTCTTTTTTTGTCTCTTGTCCTTCTTTCTTTAAGAAATTTTACAATTTTATTTTCCTCTCCTGCTTCTAGGGTGGATTTCAAGTGGGGAGTTTATTTCTTAGTATAAATAAATTTTTGTCACTTGAGCTGTAAGGTTTTATCAGACTTATAGGGAAAGCTGGTTGTTTGTTTGTAAGTTCACCTGTTAGTTCTAATTTCAGAGAATTAGGTCCATGTAGCGCTTTTATCATAAATATCCCTGCCAAGGAATCTTTCAATTTCTTTGGGCCTTTGATATTATTGAAACTCAGAGTTGATACTAAGACCAAGTCTCCTACTTTAAAATCAGGGGGTTTATCACTTTTATCCCATCTCTCTGTTGCATATTTAAAAGAGTCTTGCATACATTTGTTTGCATGATGTCTTGCTTTCTGAAGAATTATTTTATAATTGAGTGCTGTTGGATGTATATCCACCAAGTCCTTTTTGAGGGTATCATAATGAAGTCATGTATTCAAACATTTTTCTAACATTGCTGGTGTTTTTCCAATTGAGAATGGATATATTTTTTATATGAGAGTTCCAGAGCTGGTATTAAGGTACACCAATCATGGGTAAAGCTATGACAGTCTTTGAATTCTAGTCCATAAGCACAGAATCTTCTGATCATGTCTTCTAAGGTCTGTATCATTCTTTCTTCTAGATCTTCAGTTTGAGGGTGGTAAGCTGTTGAGAATGATAACTTTGTTCCAAACACGTTATGGAGGTTTGTCCATAATGCTGAAGTGAATTTTGAGTGTCTGTCACTTATGGTATTTTGGAATAAGACTGTGTGGCCAATAACTTTATTCCATATGATTATGGCTGTGTCTATAGCTGTGTCATATTTATGAAATGGTAAGAACATTGGAGTTTTGCTGTATCTGTCTACCAGTACTAGGAATGCATTGTGACTGCTGTCTCCTCCTGGAGGTAAGGCAGTTACCCAATCCATATGAACTATTTTGCATGGGGATTGTGGTTCTTGGATTTGAATCATCATTTCAAATTTCTTTCCTGTGGCTCTGTTTGCTTTGTGACATCTGTCACAGGTTTGGCAGTATTCTGCAACATTGTTTCTCCAATTTGGACACCAAGAGCAGGCATTAACCCTTTCCAGTGTCCTATCTTCTGGGAGACGTCCAGATGCAACACTATAATGACATTCATGTAATCTAGTATTCATTGGGGTTTGATCTGTTAAGGTCATGACACATGTGTGTTTTGTCCTATGATAAAGTATCCCATCAAGGAGGTGCAATCTTCCTTCATCATATGCTTTGTTTCCATATTTCATCTAGTTTTGATGAGAGTGATGGGTCTCTGCAATCTTTCATCAGAAGTTGGAAGAGGATATGAAAGTTCTTGTCCATTTTATAGCTTTCTTTAACTTGAATGAGGAATTCTGTGCCAATGTCTGTGACCAATATGCTTTCTATATGGTGCTCTTCCTGTGGTACCCATGCTGGGTTTTCAGGTGTATTTTCTAAAGCTAAGCTACTAAGACCATCTTAATTTTTATGAATATTACCAGATTTATCAACAATAGTCATATTTACTCTATATTCTTGGATAGAAATTTGCCATCTCAGCATATGTCTATTTGGAGTTTTTCATATTTAATAGAGATTTTACAGCATGACAGTCTGTAATAAAATCAAATACTGTTCCATCCAAGTAATAGTGTAATTTTTCTAAAGCCCACACTAAGCAGAGGCATTTCATTTGGCTTGCTCCATATCTTGCCTCTGTTGGATTTATCTGTGTTGAAATAAAACAATTCGGTCCTCCCACTGGTTTATCATTGATGATTTGTGTCTGGTGTAGTGCAGCACCTAGTTCTTCTCCACAAGCATCAATGTAAAGCTTAAAGGGTAGTTTCCAATCTGGCATTAGAAGAAATTGGGCATTTGTTAAGGAATTTTTCAATTCTTCATATGCTTTGACTCTTTCTTCAGTCATTTCATAGACTGTTTGTTGGTCACATAGTTTATACAAGGATTTGGAAATTATTGCAAAGAGCTTAATATTCTGTCTGTAGTAAACAGAACATCCTACAAATGGTTGCGTTGATTTTTTGGTTTGGGGCATTGGTTTCAGTAGTACTGCTGCTACTTTGGTTTTATCTATGCCCAAGGTTATTTCAGATAAAACATGTCCTAGTGCTTTAAGCTCGCTATATGCAGAATGACACTTTTTGAGGGAAATTTTCATATTCACTTGGACTATCTTTTGTAGTACTCTTTCTTGTCCTTTTAAGTTACTTTTGCAAGTTGTTGAGATAATTATAATATCATCATTATAGATGATTAACTGTCCTTCTGATAACTCCTCAGGAAATATGGTGTTCATCATCCTTTGATGATGGGAAGGTGCACTTTTTATACAAAATGGCACCCTTAAATATTCATATATCCCAAAGTGAACTATTATCCTCATTATTTTCTTAGAATTGTCTGTCAAGAACTTTGATGAAATCCTTTCAGAGCATCCATGGCTTTAATGATCTTGGCCTGTGACAACTGTGTCAATTTCTCTTGAATTCTGGGTATTGGATATCTGTGAGGGATAGTGTAGGTATTTAGAGCTCTAAAGTCTCCTAAAATCCTTGATTTTCCATTAGGCCATGTAATAATGACAGGTGTAGTTACCTCTACCTATTCATTATGTCCTACTTTCCTTAATCACCCAAGGTCCATTAATTCTTTCATGTGTACCTCTAAGGCTTCTCTAGCTCTTGGGCTAGCTGGGTAAGCTGGTCTCCTTAACAGAGGTGGATAAGGTTTTTCTAAATTGAGGAAAATGTCTACTTCATGTCAAAGAATGTCACCTAGTGGCTCTTTGTCAGTTGCAAAGGTATCTTTATATTTGAATAAGAAGTCAATCAATTTTCTTCCATTTTTTCTGTTAATTATTGATTGAATTCTTCCTCTTTAAGTTGGTCCCTGATGAAAAATTCTTTTTCTGGGTTTTTCTCTTCCTTTTTTATGACTGTAATTTGTTTTCTGTTATTTAAAAACCCAAATTTTTGCCTTTTATTGTCTCCTATGGTAAAATATCTGTCTTTTTGATGTAAAATATCTATGCCATAAATTGACAAGTAATCATTTCCAAGTATAAAGTGGCTACTAGTACAGTTGTCCATTACTAAAAACTCCAATTTCACTCTTATACGTTGTGAAGGGTGAGGAAAAATTAGTGTCAAGTCAATTATTCCAAGGGGCTTCATGCTTTCACTGGCCCTACTACATCTGACTCCTTGTATTGTTATAAGTTTTTCTTCCCAATCTGGTACAATTGATTTCAAATAGTTTTTACCAACACATGTATAGTATGCTACTGTATCAAAGTTCACTTTTGCTTCTTGGCTTTGGACCATGACAATGCTTATACTTGACTTTACAGCTGTATATCCCATTACTTTTGCTGGTTTGGCTCTATACTGTTTGGCATATTGTATGTTTGTCAGGCTTGTATCGGATGTTCCAAGTTGTGTTAAGTTTTAGTTAACATATAATACCTCATATATTAAATAAATATTATTAATTTGTGCATTAATTATATTGATTTCGTTGATTTCGGAAGTTTCTATTCTTCAGTGTCTTTTCCAGAATCTGATTCTTCTTCTTTGTCATTGTGGTCATCTATTTCCACAATTTCTTTGATCCTTGCTTTTTTGAGGCAATTATTGGATAATTTTCCACTACCTTCACCTTTATGGAATTTTCTTTGCTCATTGTTAGGTCTATTGGGTTTCAAAGGTTCTTTTGGTTTATCTTTATTGATAAATGGTTTATTTAGACTTTTGATGTCCACTTTTTTCCAAGTTCTACCAATGTTAGTTTTATTATATTTTTATAATAATAATTAAATTTATTTTTTATATATAATTATTTTTCATGATTATATTAAAATTTGTGGTTATAAGATTTTGTTATATTATATATTTCTACTGAGGACAGTCATAGTACTCTTGATATTGCTACTATTATCAAGAGTTTCATAGACAAACCTTACAATTATAGCTTCTGTCTCCTCCTGGAGGTAATGCTGTTGCCCAATCCATATGAACTATTTCCCAAGGGGATTTTGGTTCTTGGATTTGGATCATCATTCCAAATCTCTTTCCTGTGGCTCTGTTGGCTTTTTGACATCTGTCACAGTTTTGGCAGTATTCTGCAAGATCATTCTTCCAATTTGGTCACCAAGAGCAGGTTTTCACCCTTTCTAGTGTTCTGTCTTCTGAAAGATGTCCAGCTGCAACACTATCATGACACTCAGGTAAAATAGTTTTTATCAGGGTTCTATCTGTTAAGGCCATAACACGTGTGTGTTTTGTTCTATGGTAAAGGATTCCATCAAGGAGGGGAATCTTCCTTCATCATATGTTACATCTAATTTTGATGAAAGTGATGGATCTTTGCAGTATTTAATTAGAAGATGGCTTGAGATATGACAATTCTTGTCTATCTTATAGCTTTCTTTGACTTGGTTAAAGAATTCTATGCCAATGTCTGTAACACATATTCCTTCTATATGGTGCTCTTCCTGTGGTACCCATGCTGAATTGTCAAGGGTATTTGCTAGAGCCCATCTGCTAAGACCATCTGAATTTTTATGAATATTACCAGATTTTTAAATAATAGTCATACTTCCTCTATATTCTTGGATAGCAATTTTCCATCTCAGCACATGTCTATTTGGAGTTTTCATATTTAATAGTGATTTTACAGCATTACAGTCTGTAATCACATCAAATAATGTTCCATCCAAGTAATAATGTAATTTTTCTAAAGCCCACACTAAGCAGAGGCATTACATTTGGATTGCTCCTTATCTTTCTTCTGTTGGCTTTATCTGTCTTGATATAAAACAAAATGGTCCTTCCACTGGTTTATCATTGATAATTTGTGTCTGGTGTAGTGCAGCACCTAGACCTTCTCCACAAGCATCAATGTAAAGTTTAAAGGGTAGTTTCCAATCTAGCATTTGTGAAGGAATTTTTCAATTCTTCATATGCCTCAACTCTTTCTTCTGTCATTTCATAGACTGTTTGTTTATCACATAGTTTATACAAGGAATTGGCAATTTTTGCCAAATCCTTTATTTGCTGTCTATAGTAACCAGAAAATCCTAGAAATTATTGCATTTCTTTTTTGGGTTTGAGGCATTGGATTAAGTAGTACTGCTCCTACTTTATTCTTGTTTATGCCTAGACTAAGTCCAGATACAACATGTCCTAGTGCTTTTAGTTTACTATATGCAAAATGACACTTTTTCAAGAAAATTTTCATATTCACTTGCACTATTTTTTGTAGTACCATTTCTAGTCTTGTAAGGTGATTTTCCCAAGTTTCTGAGCAAACTATGATATCATTAATATAGATAATTAACCATTCTTCTGATAATTCTTCAGGAAATATGGTATTCATCATCCTTTGATAATGGGAAGGTGCATTCTTTATGCCAAATGGCATTCTTAAGTATTGAAAAATACCACAGTGGACTATTATCCTCAGTAGTTTCTTGGCATTGTCTGTTAAGACATTTTGATGAAAGCCTGCTAAGGCATCCATGGCTGTAATGAAATTAGCTTGTGACAATTGTGTTAATGTCTCATGGATTCTGGGTATTGGATATCTTTCTGGAATGGTATAGGTGTTCAGGGCTCCTAAGTCTCCTACCATTCTTGATTTTCCATTATGCCAAGCTATAATGACAGGTGTAGTGACCTCTACCTGTTCATTATGTCCTACTTTTCTTAATACTCCAAGGTCCATTAATTCTTTAATGTGTACCTCCAAGACTTCTCTAGCCCTTGAACTAGCTGGGTAAGCAGGTCTCCTTAATAAAGGTGGGTAAGGCTTTTCCACATTAAGAATTATGTCCACCTCATGCCCAATCATAGCACCTAGTGGCTCTTTGTCAGTTGCAAAGGCATTTTTGTACTTAAATAAGAGGTCAATCAATTTTTGTTTCATTTTTTCTATTAATTCTTGATTGAATTCTGCCTCTTTGAGTTGTTCAGATGTAAAAAGTTCCTTTTCTGGAGTTTTCTCTTCATTCTTAATAACTGTGATTTGTTTTTTGTTATTTAAGAAGCCAAACGTTTTTCTTTTGTTGTCTCCTATGGTAAAATATCTATCTTTTTGGTTAGAGATATCTATGCCATAAATTGACAAGTAGTCATTTCCAAGTATGAAGTGATTGCTAGTACAGTTGTCCATTACTACAAACTCTACTTTAATTCTGACACATTGTGAGGGGTGAGGAAAAATTAGTGTTAAATCAATCATTCCAAGGGGCTTCATGCTCTCAGTTGCACTACTAAATTTGACACCTTGTATTGGCATACGTTTTTCTTGCCAATCTGGGACAATGGTTTTTAAATAACTTTTACCAACACAGGTACAATATGCTCCTGTATCCAAGTTCAATTTTCTTTCTTGGTTATCAACCATAACAATACTTATACTTGATTTTCCAGCTGTATATCCCATTCCTTTTGCAGGGTTGGTTCTGTACATTTTGGCATCTTGTATATTTTTCAGGTTTGTGTCAGACGTTCCAACTTGTGGTAAGTTTGAGTTAACATCTAGTACTTCATAAATTATATCAATATTATTAATTTGTGCATTAATTATATTAATTTCAACACTTTCAGAACTTTCAGACTCTTCTGTTTCTTTTTAAGAGTCAGATTCCTCCTCTCTGTCATTGGGGTTTTTTTTTCCACAATTTCATTAATCTTTGCCTTTTTGAGGCAGTTATTGGCTAAGTGTCGAATAACTCCACATTTATGGCATTTTCTTTGCTCATTATTGTTGGATGTATTGGGCTTGAAAGTTTCTTTTGATTTATCTTTTTTGATACATGGCTTATTTGGACTTTTAATGTCCAATTTCTTCCAAGTTCTGGAAATTTTTGTTCTTGTTAATATGTCCTCTAGTGCATTGATATACTCTGCTGTGGAGCATGGTTCTATACACCTGCTCCTTAGGGCATGTTTGAGCTCTGCTCCACATTTCTTCAGTATTTTCATGTGCACCATCTTTTGTGACATTTCTGGGTACAATGCATTGAGTCTTTCAACTTGTTTTAAGAACTAAGTTAAATTTTTGTCTTTTTCTGGGTCAGAGAAAGAATTTTCAAATGCATTTTCTTTTTTCTACCTGCAGGAATCATTTTCTCATTTGGTGATTATTTCATTTTTTCACCAAGACCAGGTATTTTTACCATTGGTTTGTCTTATGCCATAATACCATCTTTTTGCAGATTTTTAAAATAATGAATGTAATCTTGCAGTGATTAATTCATCTGGTATGGCATAATCTTCTTGTAACATATTAATTGTTTTAATGAAAGACATATGGTCATATTCATCTTCACCTGTGAATGTTGGCCATTATTCTAAGCAAGGTGCTTCTTTCATTAAGACCTGGTTATTGCCTTGATGACCCAAGTCTGTCATGAATTGGTTTGTTATTTCCCCTTTTGGTTCAACAGGACTTCTTATGAGAGAAAATGGGGTTGATAATTTTGGCATATTTAAGTTAGCCTTGTTTATTTTATCCATTTTTTCATTAATATGTCTTATTTCACTTTGTATGTCATCTTTAATATTCATTCTTGCTTCATCACTTTTTTCTACATGGTCTAGAAGTAATTTTTGATGTGATGAAGTCTTTTCTTCAAATCTTTCAACAGAAATACTTAATTTATTTAAGTTTTCTGTTAAATTTTCAATGCTCACATCATAATTGATTGTTAAAGTTTTTTCTTTAATATCTTTTCTGTATTTATACAATTCTTGTTGTCCTTGTATTAACTTTTGAGTATTGTTAATGAGGATTTTGGTTTGTTATTCTCAACCATAAATTGAATGTTATAAGCTTCCTTTTTGTATTGTGAAACAATTTTTGTTAAAGATGATAAGCTGTTATTTATTTCTTGTAAGGATAATAGACTATTTTTAATGTATTTAAGAGGTAAAATACTTTTTTTGATTCCTGTTAAAGTATTTACAACATCAGGAGACAAATTTATTACTTTGGGAAATTAGGTTGTGTCATTCTTTGTTCCTATTTGTACTTGAATTCCATCAAGGTTCTGGTCATGTTGAAGACATTGTCCATGGAATCTTTTTGGATTTTTGGAATTGTGTAACTTGGGGAATATGGTTTCTTCCAATTCTTTTTCTTTTCCTTCTTCCCTTCTTGGGGAATTTGCTTACCTTGAGGCTTGCTGGTAGAAGCTACTGGGGCTTCTTCCTTGTTTGCCTCTTTCTTTTTGGCATGGTATTCCTTTATCTTCTTGATTTGAGGTTTGGATTATAGTGAGGCCCATCAATTGGAGTATCTCACTATTTCCTCCTCTTTGAGGAATTTTTTCAGGATATGCCAGGAGTTCCTCACTCCTTGGTGGATTTGTGGCAACATTTCCCAATCTTTGTCCTTGTACACTGTGTAATACTGCTTTTACTGGCTCATATAAATGTGTATTTGAGCCCTCTAAATGTGATTTTTCCCTGTTGGAATTATGCATACTTAGTTCCAATTCTGCTTCAGAAATCATTGGCATATCTGGGACTTGCCTTTTGGTTATGGCACTTCCTTGTGTGGATTCTGTTCCACTGGTGATTTTGCTTTCTTTTCCCTTTTGTGGGATCAACTCTACTTCTGAGTCCACCTCCATCTGATTGGATGGAGTATTTGGATCCTCTTCTAGTATTCATTGTAAAAATTTAATAAAAAAAAGATTTCAGAACATAAAAAATCTTTTTATGGCAATTAAAAAGGAGGTACTCACCTTCAGAATCATGAATAGTGGGTCCTGGAAATACTAATTTCTTAGCTTTCTTTTTCTTATTGAAAATTGGTGTTGGATAGCTTGGAAAAGATTCTTCCACCAATATCTCAATAGTGGTTTGATTATCCTCTGCTGGGTTGTCTGCAGACACTAAAAAGACAGATAAATATAAGTCTTTTGTTAAAAGTGTTATTTTTGATAACATATGGCAACTTCCATGTAGCAATTTCTTTAATATCTTTCAAATTAATACAATGAATAAAAGAAAGGATGAAAAGGAATAAAATAACTTTTTTTTATTGGCTTATATATACTTTATTATTGTTATATTTTTATTTTATAAAAGAAAATAAAATTAAGATGATTCTTTTTGAAATTAATTTATAAATATCTTTTTTAATCACTAGAGTCACTCAAAGAAATTTTTTGCAAGTCTAAGTCTGTGAAAAACCACGCATTATAGAGTCCAATTGCTTTCCAAATGCCTCAATAGCTCTTAAAATTAATAAACATAAAATTATTATATAATTTTATAATTATAAATATAAAATTGTGTTGTAATTTTTTAATCATAAATATAAAATTATTATATAATTTGATGATTATAAATATACTTTATTATTGGATAAACCCAAAATGAATTCTTTTTAAGATCCTTAAGTAAAAATCATGGCCAGGCCCCCAAATGTAAGGTTTGACTATGAAACCACAAGTAAATATTACAAAAATTTCACTTATTGTACTATCAATGTCCTTATCAAATTAATAAAATAAAGAATAATTACAATTTTGGCATAAAATTAATATATTCTTAAAAAATATAATAATGTAATCAAAATAAATATACTTATATATTTAAAGCTCTTAATATTGTTACTAACAAATGATAAGGTGTAAAAAAATTGTGCTTTTAATAATAAGAAACAATTCATAATAGTAGTATTGCCAATATTAATGTTATATATTAATATAAATACTATTTATATTAATAAATGAATTATTAACAGTAATAATAGAGAGAAATTATTATAAAAGATAAAATAACCTCCTTTTAACACTTAATATAATAATTTGAAAATATTTTAGGCCAAAAAATGTGAATAAAACTTATTTAAATTATATTGAGAACATAAAATAAGAGAAATTACAAATATTCTTAATTTTATGTGGAAAATAAGATTTTTAGAGAAATATGACAAAAACAATTAAATAAATGGAGTAATCAAATCAATATTGATGATTATAATAAAGATTACCTTTTTTCTTTGATAATATAAATGATTCATATATAAAGAATAAATATTTGTCTTTTTATTTCTTGTTTTATTATTTTTGAGCGTCTGAAGGGGAAATAGAGTAAAAAGGGCTCTATTTATAGTAAATTACTCCTTTCTAGAGTTCAGAAGACTTCTAGTAGATGTTTACTGACTTTATCCACTGGAAATGATCAGTATTTCAAAGTTTAGTAATGATTACATCATGATCAAACCATCTTATCTCATTATTAAGCCATTATTTAGAGTCATCACTATAAATCTAAGTTTGATGAAATCATAGGCTTGGAAGAAGCCTAAACTTTGTCTATTTTATTAGTATTAATTATAATCTAATAGTATTCACCATTTTTATCACTTATATAACTGTTAAACGTAAAATAAGATTACAGTAAGCTATCATAAATGATCAATTTTAAGCTTAAACTTTGAGCATGAATAGCCTTTAAGCTTTACACACTACAGTCATTCAAAGAGTGGATTGTGATATCTTGGCATGTCCTTATTGAACTTTCAAGAAAATTTCATTACATCATTGAAACTCTATTTTTGATGATTTTTCTTGTATCTCCTCTTTTCTGTTGAAATGCAATATTTTAAACTTCAAACCATAATTAAAGGGGTATTACTTTGAATACTATGATGTAAAATACATCATTCTTCACGTATGAGCTATTAGAGCCTTAATATCCACTTCAATTCAAGTTTGGACCACTTTCACAACAAAGTGGTCAACAGCTCTAGCAATTCTGTGCAATAAACCCTTACAAGCTATAACCTTGTTTATAACTTGTCAAATAAAGATTATATCTGTGATCCTACAGTTATTTTGTGTTTAATTTCCTTTTTTTTAACTCTCTATCATGTATATTTCAAGCAATACTAACTAAAAACCAAGAATGTATGCACTGACTAAAAAATTGCATATATTCCGCTTGATTCTTTAAGTATTAACTTTATACAAATGACATAAAATTGTTTTATGTGTATTTTTTCATGGGGAATCCAATGATGCAATTTATTTCACATTTTGTCTCATTGGCCTCTGAGATGAATAAGAGTTTATGTGTTTTTATGGCATTTTTAGCTTATTACTCATTAGTTATTGACTTTACAGATATGCAATAAAAATTCTATATATGTGTTTTATCATGGTGAATATGATGGTATAAGTTATTTCCCATTTTTATCCATTGGATTCAAAGTTAGTTCAACATTTGTGCTTTTTTATGGTATTTTTACTTGTTTTAAAATAATTAATTGGAGGAATAATTCCTGTAAAGTTTTTCTTGTGACCTTTTTGGATATGTGGTCATATCTAAAAGGCTCACACGGGGAAGTGGAAATCAAACCCTTATTGGAATTTATATTTCTTTATGCTAATAAAATTCCTATATAGTTTTCTTTTTTTTGTGGGAGGGAATTTGAGTCTTGAGTTATATTGTACATACAAAAAAAGGCCAAAAATAATGCTCAATAATAATAGAAATTTCATTTGAAAAAAATAAGGAATATTCATATTTCTTATTAATCATTTTATTGAATAAAAGGATGCATAGTTGTTTTTGATTAAGTAAATCCAGGAATTTAAGGCCAAATTTGGATTCTACACAAAATTTCACCTAGGGTAGCTCCATAGAGTTAATGAGCTTCAATTAGCTTTATGAGGTGGGGATATGGAAAATATCTCAAAACCAAACCATTAATTCCACACAAAATAATTGTAATTTTTCTGTTTTTCTCAATTTCACACCAAAATAATGGGAATGTGAGAAATCCCATTTTACATAGACACTCAAATTAGTTTCATGCATTTTTGTGCCACTTCAAAAAATATAGTATTCTTAAATACAGTTTTGATACACACATAGTGGATATCAAAAATTAAGCCTGAATTAATATTTTTGACATGAAAATAGCTAAGGGGGGAAAAAGACATCAAATAGAGCCAGGTTACCCCAATTCTGAGACCTTCAAGTCGTGGACAGCTCTAAATCTTGGATCAATGGCTGATCAAGGCCCAATCAGTATACTAAAAACATTTGGGAACTTGTTACCAAGTTAAACTCCCATGAAATCATAGGAAAATTGCAAATAAGCTGCTATTTTGACGTGACAAGGAGGTAACAAGCCACTATGACTTTGGTAACCATTTCAATTCTTAATGATTTTCCATGGACAAACCCCAATGAGTAATTAAAACCCTCTTTGGACCAGTATCCATTCATTTACCTCATGGAAACCAGCTATGCTGTGCTATTTGCCATTCTATGTAGGAATGAGGTAAAAACCTAGAAAATTCATTTAAAATATAATTCTTAATGAACCCTTCTGAATCACTCATTACCAATGGATCAATGTGTTATCCATAAAGAAATCAAAAACAAATTATGACTTCATAATTTCACTTGAAATTTTTACTTACAGTCCATTTTTTCTGATTCATGTAAACACTGAATCTTCAAAAATTCACAGAAAATACAACCTGCAATGAAATTTCCAAAATAATTGGTTAATTTGAGAATTTAATGTTTATTTCATAATAGAAGACGATTTACAGTTTTAACTCCTTTTATTCTTAACCATAAATGGGGGTTGGTAGTCAAATAAATTACTCAATTAAGTAATTATGATAATATTACATGAAAAAGGATGATCAAATCAATGATCCAAAAATGATAATTGGTTTTTCACTCACTTTGTTTTTAGGTTTCTCCATGGAACTCCTCTGTGAGCTGTTGTTGAATTAAAAGAGGCCTCCTTTTGCTTTTTTCCCAAATCATTTCATTATTCAATCATACCATTAGTAGCAACAAGTAAGTATTGGTTAATTCTTTTGTTAAATGCTCTAAATATTTTTAAAATTGATAAGAAAGAGGTGAAATCACGAAAATAAACTATTCTAAATAGTAATTAGCTATGATATTGTTGTATTATTGGTATAAATCAATTTTGATCCTTCAAATCCACAATTATCTGTCAAATCTCTCTACCAATTGTTATCAAGGTATTATTGGAGTATTAGTGAGTCATTTTTCTTAATTCTTAGAGTTGTTCTCTAGTAATACTTTTCTTCAAGAATTATCTTTACAATTATTCTTGCAAAATATATTTATATATTAAAAGAATTTTATCATTAAATACCTCAGTTAATTGATTATTGTAGACAATTACTGCTTGCTTTCATAATCACTAATAGTGTACAACACTTAAGAGAAATAATCAAGTAATCAATTATTTGATTGTGGTTCCAATCATTTTTTTATTATATTTCATAAGAACAGTCATAGTAATGTTGATTAATAATGATATTATAAACAGTTTCATAGAAACACCTTACAAAAACAAAGATTAAATATGAATGTAAAATTTAAATAATAAATTCATATAAATATTTTCAATTGAATAAAAATGTAAATGAATATTTTTAATTGAAATAATTAAGTAAAAATAATAAAAGTGATTATAACTTTTTTTCCAAAGAATAAACATACCAAAGCTATTTCACCAGTTGATTCCTCATAAAGAATGAGGTGGAGTTGGCTTTCAGTGAAATTTCTGTAACTCAACTGTAAATGAGCTCAAATTAACTTTTTAGTATTATCTGTATGAAAATCTGAAAGTCCTCAAAACCTAACTTTAATTAACATCAAATGGTAACACTGAATCTTTGTGTTAAAATTGAGGTGTGGTGTTTAGTTTAGAATTTATGAGGAATTGAAATATTTCTGATTGAAATTAAGTGTGGTGAAGTTCTAAAATGTAGGAGGCCCCTTGGGGGAAGCAGTTGAAACACTTTCCTTCATTTGTAGCTACCAAATTCACTTCAAAAATACTATCCTACTAGGAGAACCTTTTTGAGAGGAGTCTCCTGAATTGTCTGTAAAAAAGGAATTGTAAAAATATGCACATGTATTAAGTAAGTGAGCTTGGATTTACATATGTCAAACCAATAATTACAATTGTGTACTGTAAATTCTGATTTTAATTACATATACAAAATTTTAGCATAATACATGATGAGGAATGAAGGAAAAACATTGGAAAGATCAATTCTTGGGGGAAAGGAATTTTGGCTTCAGGGGCTCTAGACTCCCCCACATTCCTTGCTTACAGGTATGAGATTTGAAAATCAATCCAAATGCTCATCAATTTTGGCCTGGAATTGAGTAACAGGGTCTGTGATTTAATTGATGATTAGTTTTTAATACCAACCAGGGAAGCTTCAACTGTTGCCATAAGGGTAAAACTACCCTGATCTTAAGAAATTTCAATGAAAACAGTTTTAATTTGTTGCAAGCTATCTTAAAGATATTATGCTATTTTCTGGAGGCTCGAAACACACTATTACTAAAGTAATGGCTGATTTGAGGGACCAAAATGGCTAAAAATTCCAAACAATTATTAAAACAAACCCTTTTTGGGTCCAAACCAGGGTTCAATGTTTCCATAGCTTCCTTTTCTGTTGACAGTTTCTTTCTCACTACGGATTAGAGTCAATTTTAATTTTGGAGGGAGATGATTGTTGGTTTTAAAAGAATTTCTTCTTTACCCCACTTTTCTCTTCATATTAGAATCTTTTCCTTTATACTTAGTTTGAAGACTGTTTAAACAATAAATAAAATATTTCAACCACCCCTTTTAGTCATTTCAAAACTTTCAATCAAGAAAGGAAATGTTTTAATAATTTTAACCTTGAACCATCACAAAAGTTAATTAAAGAATCTTTCATCACTATTAGATTTGTCACTTTGTTTCCAAGTGCACTCTGGTAGCTTTTGGGTGTGTTTTCGCTTTAATACTCTTTCTAGAGACTCTCTTCTCATATTAATTTCCCAAAGCTCTTTGCTTAATTAATTCCAATTTAAATTTCTCTTGAAGAAAACTATTTTGGAGACTGTAATATCTCATAGGGCATTTTTGGATAAATCTTCATTGTTGGTAAAACAATAAATCTTTTTAATATTCCTTTTATATACCAAAAAAGTTAAAAACAATTCTTTTGGAGTATTTTCCTTTTAAAACTATTAAAATGAGTATTTTTACATAATTTAATCTTAAACAAACTTTGAGGACAGGAAAAATACTTGATTTTTGATCAAAGTATTGTATCCACACCTTAAAAGCAAGAAGAAGTGAGATTAAGGAATATCATCAATCCCAGTAGTTTTCTAACTAAAGTTTTTCTGTTACTTTTCTATTATCAAATTTTGATTCTTGAAATCCACAAATAATCTGTAACCCCCTTTCCAAATCTTTTCAACATTTATTCTGATTATTAGTGATTGATTTATCAAATTATTAATGGTTTTTCTCCAAATTTTGCAATATTCTTCAAAACCCTATAGTATCATTCTGGGAAAAGATCATTATGAATTAAAGTTATTCCATATCATTTTAATAGCAAGTTTTGTTATTTAAAATAATTTTAATTAATTTTAGTAGACAATTGCTTCTTACTCTTATAATAACTAGTTGTGAATAAAGATTAAAAGAGATACGTAA
Source organism: Austropuccinia psidii (assembly GCA_023105745.1). Classification (NCBI taxonomy): domain Eukaryota; kingdom Fungi; phylum Basidiomycota; class Pucciniomycetes; order Pucciniales; family Sphaerophragmiaceae; genus Austropuccinia; species Austropuccinia psidii. The sequence goes on along the minus strand of JALGQZ010000002.1, from coordinate 10,448,819 downwards.
GGAATTACATATATATTTGTGGCTATAATGAATTTATTTTGTTAATTTTAAGAGGAATAGTAATAGTACTCTTAATTAATAGTAATACTACAAAGAGTTTAATAGCCAAATTTTACAGAAAAATGTTTGAACTAACTCTATTATTCTTTACTTTTCAAAGGATCACAAGAAACATTTGGATTTTCAAAGAGATATTTTCCCAAATGTTGATCATATTTTCATTGATTCAATAATATTAATTAGCATCGATATGCATAATTATCCTAATTGATAAAAAGTAATTCCATTTATGGGCTTGGAAATTTCTAAGAAGATATTTTCCATAAATTTGCATACAAACAGTGATAAGTTTCCACCCCAGCTTTGTCAAAAGAAGTATTACCAATATTTAAAGGTGTTGAGAATACTGGATTCTGAATTCAAAACTAATAAATGCTTAGCAGAAATATAAAAAGCGATATAGAAAGTGGTATGCAGAAGGGAAAGCGTTTAATTGTCTAAAATATTGAAGAAACCACTTGTTTCAAAGTCTATTAAACTGAGCCATGTGTGCAAAATGTGTTTATGAAACTCTTGATAATATTACCATTAATCAAGAGTTCTATTACTGTTCTTATGAAATGTAATAAATGAATTTACTATAAAAGCAAACAAATAAATAATTACTTCCATTTTTCTTTTACTTTTTATACACTGCTAGTGATTATAGCAGTAATCAGTAATTTTCTACTATAATCAATTAAAATAAGTATAAATAATGAAGCTTTGTATTAAAATAATATAAAATTCTTTTAATGTATAATTATCTTTTTCAAGAATAATTGCAAATATAATTCTTGAAGAAAGCTATTAATAGAGAAGAGCTTTAAGAATTCAATGAAAATACTCACTAATACTCCAATAATACCTTTAAAATAACTGTTAGAGTGATTTGACAGATTTTTTGTGGATTTCAAGGATTGAAATTGAGATTTAGCAGTAATGAAACAATATAACAGTTAAATGCTATTGATCATAGTTTATTTCTATGATTCCATGTATTTGTAATTTATTGAAAATATTTAAAACACTTGAAGAAAAGTTTTAAATAATACTTACTTGTTGGTACTGATGATATGATTGAATTATGAGATGATTTAGAACAAAAGCAAGAGGAGGCCTCTTTTGAGTCTACAAAAGCTCACAGAGGCATGCGATGGAGCAAAATGAAAAAACAATGGGTTATAAACCATCTATACTCTTTGTGTTATTAATTACACCACTTGTTTTCACATAAGATTATCATCATTATTTAATTGAGTCATTTCAAATAACTACCAACCCATTTATGGTCAAGAAATAAAGGAGTAACAACTGTAATAATTATTTCATTTAAAAACAAATATTAATTTTTAAAAGGTATCAATTTTCTTGTTAATTGCCTCACAGATTGTATTTTCTGTGAATTTTCAAAGATTCAGTATTTCTGTCACAATGATGTCTGCCAGACCTCAACAAAGGGAACCCTTGCCAAAAAGGCTATGAAATCCATTGAAATACCGGTTAATACTGGAAAGTTTTAGATCAAATTCCACAATGTGAAAGTACCCCCGGTTTTAGAGTACTGCCTCCCAAAGTGCATGTAACTGATGGTATTACCCATGCCATCCTCATGGGGCTACATTAGTCACAACAGGAGCCTACAAAGAACCTTCAAGGGGCGGAACCCTTGTATGCCAATGGAGAGGAAAGCCCAGAAATTTATGGTTGTTTGATTGTGACCCCTCCTTGTCTCCAACTGGAATTTAATCCATGACATTGGCAAGTGGTTTATTGTCACAATTCTATCTGCCAGACCTCAACAAAGGGAACTCTTGCCAAAAAGCCTTTTAAACCAGTTGGAAGACCAGTTAATACTGGCAATCTGTAGATCACATTCCACCATGTGACAGTTTAACATGGAATCATTAAAAGTGGACTATACATAAAACTTATAGTTTTAATGACGAAGTCATAGCTCTTTTTGAGCTCTATACGGATTGAATATTTCTAAAGCCTTCCCAAATATTTCAGGAAGATTTGTTAAGAATTGTGTTCTTAATTAATTTTTGAGGTTTTTACATGATTTCTATTAAGAAAAGCAAATAGCACGGTAATAACTGGTTTCCATGAGGTAAATGCATGGATAATAGCACAAAAAGGGTTTTAATTAGTCTTTTATGGTTTATCCATGGAAAATAATTAATAATTGACATGGTTCCAGGAGTCAGAGTTACTCATCATGTCCTTGTCACATCAAAATACCAGCTTATTTGCTATTTTCTTATGATTTCATGGGACTTTAACCTGATAACCAAGTTCCCAAAGGTTATTGATATAATAGTTGGGCCATGATCAGCTATGGATCCAAGATTTAGAGCTATCCATTCCCCAGAGGCCTCAGAAGCTGGGTTCCCTCGGTCTCTTTGATGTCTTTAGTGCCCCATAGCTATTTTCATGTCAAAGATAGTAATTCAGGCTCAAACACTGATTCCTACTATGGGTGTATCAAAGCTTTATGTGATAATAAAGTACTTCTGAGAATTAAAAACATGCATAACACCATTCTTAGTGTACATGTAACATGGGATTCCTCACATTCTCATTATTTTGGTGTGAAATTGAGTTGAAAGTTTTTCACAATTCTTTTATGTGGTAGTGATGATGGGGTGTTGAAGTATTATACATATTGCCACATCATACAGTTAATTTAAGCTTATCAACTCTATGGCGCTCCCCTAGGTGAACTATTTTTTAGCATCCCAATCTGGCCTGAAATCCATGGATTTACTTCCCCCAAAAAAGTTGATTCATTGTTTTTAGAATAAAAATGAAGAAATTTGAATATATTAATTACTTATGGGTTATGCATAGTTCAGAACTTATTTGAATATTAATTGTTGCCTATTTTGGTATGTAAAATATACCGCAAGTCCCCCAATAACTCTTTGTGTTATTATTGTTTCATACCAATGAACCTGAAAGCAATATATTTGGCATTTCTTTATACTAAAACTTATAAATTTAATATGTTTTACTTAATTTTACCTTATACAAATTTCGAAAACAGGAAGATTACTTAAAATTTAATCAAAATTGCATATCCACACCTTACATGTTGTCTTATACTGACAAATGAAAAGAAGAAACAGAAATTATTTTCACACACCAGAGTCATTGAATGGGTCTTTTTGCTTATTTTTCTTTAAAAAATCATCTTTACACCATGAATCTCCTTTTCTTTATCAAGAGAGTGACAATGTCTCAGCATGAAACAATTTAATTCAAATATAATCTACCATGAAGAACTTGAGACACCCTTTTTATCCATTAGATTTCCATTGTTATGCTATCATTATGGGGAGGAACTTGATAAATCATCACAAATTAGACTTTTTATACATAGAAAATATAGACATAAGCTATACCACTAGTTCTATTCTTCTTAAGATACTTCACTGTAGATATTGAATGAGCTCAATTTTTTCAAATACATAAAAAACTGGAATTTACATCATTATGTGTCTATTTGGTAGTAGGAAGGACATTGAAATAGCAATTTGCAACTTTCTTGCTACCCTTAAATCAGTATCAACTATAAAGGAATACTTTATTCATTAGTTTAATTATTTGTCAACACATTCATATAATAAAGAAATGGATCCAGAAATAAGGGATCCAAGTTTTAAGCTTTTGAAAAAATTAATTTCAGTTTTTCATAATATATTGAAAACTCCTTTGGTTTTCATACCTCATTTTACCAGAAAAGACAATCCACAACACATCTGACAAAAAAGTGCAATCAAGCATTGATTCCCAACTTGAATGACAAGAGTGTGTCTAGGAAATGGTTGATGGATATATTTGCACCTAAATATGCCAATTTGGTTGAATAACAGAAAAAAGGTATGTTTTGAATTTATGGTTACTCTAATCAATCCTACTGACCATGATAATGAGTTTCAGCCTGTGAAGGCAGTGATAATGCTTTTTAGGAGTGGGACAAGGAGAGGTGGAATGAAGCAAAAGTGAGCAATATGGAAAACCAACAGTTTGAAGAAGCCAAGTTACAAAAGCAAATGAAGTTTGACAAAAAAAACACAACAAGATATATCAATTTGAAAAATACAATTTAAAACATGAATCGGAACTTTAGGAAAAGAAATGCCAGATGGATCTCACTATAGTGGAATTATCATCAAGCAGGCCAATTGCAGAGCTGTAATGCATTCTGAAATTAATCAATAAACAATAACACCTTAGGTATATATCATGTGATCATTTTAAAGCATGGTGATTTTTCAAATAAAAGTTATATTTATATTCAATTGATGTTATGTTCTCAAATTGAATTGCAATGTATAATTTATTACAAAGTTGAAACATTGGGCAAGTTTTCCATTGAGTATTTATGTGCCAAAGGCCAATGGCCAAGTTTACTCAATTCAAAATTCAAGGGACCCTCCAAAATTTCTTTTTTTTATTTTTTTTCTTAATATGTTTCAAACTCTAGTGAATTACCACTGAAAATATGAATTTTGTGTTTTAAATCAAAAACTCTGTTGCAACACTACCCTGGTTAAAAATGAACTCTTTGATGGAAAGTAATTTTTTTATTAGATTTTTAAACAATTTTTTTTGGTTTTTTCAATTAGGTAAGCTTTGGCTTTTATTCAATTTTTCTTTGATTTTTGCCCTGCATCACTCCAACTTTCTCACTCAAACTGATTGTTTTTTTTTCCATCTGGGTGAGTGTTTTTTCTATTTGATTTTTATTTGATTTTCTCCCTGCTTCACTCCCAGCTTTTTCATTCAAACTGGTTCTTTTTTTAATTATTTTTAAATTTTTAAATTTCTTTTTTTTATGTTTTTCATTGGGGTAAGTTTTTTTAATTCAATTTTCTTTGATTTTGGATCTGCCTCACTCTCAATGATTTTTTCCAATTTTTTCTAGATTTTTAATTTTTTTTCCATCTAGGTAAGTTTTTTTAATTCAAATTCTGTTTAATTTTGGCTCTCCCTCACTCCCAAATTAATCACTCTCCCTGATTTTTTTTCTTTTTCATCTGAGTAGGATTTTTCATTCAGCTCTTGCACTTTTGGAACAGGTCCAACCCTCTCCAGCTCCACATCACAGCCACCCATCAATGGCCCTAGAACCTCTCAAAAAGCCATCTGGGAGGTTTTAGGGCCTCTCTGGCTCAAATTGATCTGAATGGATTCAGAAATAACTGTGAAGGCCTCCAAAATCAATTCTGAGTCAATTGGAGTACTTTTTTAATTTGATCATCATAATGGCCTCCAAGAGGCCATTATCATTATTATTATTGTTTTTTTTAAAATATACTGCTGTCTGTTGGATTTTCTGACAAATTTTGTTTTTTTTGTTTTTTGTTCATTCATTTATTTATTTTGTTCTTTTTTTTATTCTGATGCTCACGAATACTCACCTTGTTTTTTTTTCTTTTTTCTCATGATCATGATCATTCTATTGATTTTATTATAATGATTATCATTACTGATCATATTGATTTTTTGAGCTGACCAATTAATTTTTTTTGCTTTCTTTCCTGTTGATCATAACCAATGTTGTTTGATTGATCATTATAATAACTCATGTTATTATTTGTTTTATTTTTTTGATTATGATATTGGATCATGAAGATTCCTTTGTTTCATTTCTTTTTATTTTTTCATCATTTCTTAAGTTAGGGGTGGATTATGTATAATGGCTATTTCTGCAAAGTCTTTTAATTCCACCACCATCCCCTCATCATCAAAACTCAAAAAAATCCTCCTCCCCTTTCTCACTTTGAAAGTTTTCCTAATGTATTCTTGGGCAGGAATAAACCAGATTCAGAAAATCATCATAAAGATTTGAAAGATAATGAGTCTATGATTCCTCCTTTTGATTTCATGGATAGGACTAAACCAAATATAGAATATCATGAAGAAAATACTACCAAAAAAATCATAAAAGAAAACTTACCCAAAGTCAAAGAAAACAAATCCATGATTCAAAACAGATCATTTCACACCTTGGCAATTCAAACCAAGCATATAAAAGCTTCTCAGCTATCTCAATTGACAAGAAGGCAGACAATGCCTCATGGTTAAAACTTCCATCTGCAAACACCTTACCCCATCCTTATGTCATCATTGATAAAACAAAGAAAGAAATTCTTAACTGTTTTCATTTATGAAATTTCCCCTTTTGACAATTCTTCTGGCCACTCGCAAATCCTCAAAGACCTTATCAAGATCCTAATGACATTATCCCAAAATCACCAAGAAATTAATATCAAGAAACAGGTACTAGGTGGAATTATGAAAGGCATTGGCTTTTGTCATGGTTCTGATTCTGGAAATTCTGCAGGTGTGTGATAGTTTCTCATTTTTGTTCTAGTTATTTGAACCTTTGACATATGACCACATATCCAAAAAGGAAACAAGAAACATTTAAAATAATTATCTGAAAATTACTAAAACTGCTATAAAAGGCATAAAACTTGAATTAACTTAGAAACTAATGAGTAAACATGTAAAATTAATTACATCATTAGATTCGGCATGTTAAAATACACATATACTATTTTTATGGCATATCTGTAAAGTCAATATTTAATGAGTTATAAGCAATAATACCTTATAAAAAGCATAAATCATGAATTATCTCAGAAACCAATGAAAAAACATGGAAAATAAATTGTACAATTGGATTCCCCACAATCTCACAGGTAAAAATATTTTAGAGCCAATATCTAAAATCAATATTTAAGGAATTAAGCTGAATATATGAACTTTTTCACGGAATGCATATATTCATAGTTTTTAGCTAATATCTCTTGAAATATACAAGATAGAGAGATGAAACAAAAAAAAGTAACCACTCAATTACTGTAAGAACACAGATATGAACTTTATTTCACAATCTATAAACAAGGTTAAAACTTGTAAGGGATTATTGATTAAAATCAATTGAGCTGTTGACCACTTTGTTGTGAAAGTGGTCCAAACTTAATATGAATTTGACAGTCAGATTCTACTGGTTCATACGTGAATAATGATGTATTTTCTATCATAATATTCAAGGTATAACCCCCTGAAATCATGGTTTGAAGTTTAAAATAATGAGTTTAGACAGAAAAGATGAGCTACAAGAAAAATCATCAAAAATAGAGTTTTGATGATGTAATCAAATTCTCTTCAAAGTTTAATAAGCAGATGACACCCTATCAGACTTCACTCCTTGAATAGCTGTAGCATGTAAAACATAACAGTTATTAAGGATCAAAGTTTGAGCTTAATTTTGATCATTTATGATCACTCACTGTAATCTTAAATTAAGTTTAACCGTCATATGAGTAATAAAATTGGTTAATAGTACTAATTTAAGATTGAAAATAATAATATCCACAAATTTTGGGGTTCTGCAAAGCCTATGACTTCATCAAGCTTAGAGCTATAGTGTTAACTCTAAAGAATGGTGTAATAATGAGATAAGATGGTTTGATCATGATGTAATCATCACTAAACCTTAAAATACTAATCATTTCTAGTAGTTACCATCAGTAAACGTCTACTAGAAGCCTACTGGACTGTAGGAGGGAGGTATTTACTATAAATAGAGCTCTTTTTGCTCTGTTTTTCCCTTAGACACTTACAAAACATTAAATAATTAAGTCAAAAACAGATAAATTCTTTATTTTTTATATATAAAACTTTTATATTATTAGAGAAGAAAGATCATATTTATTATAATCATCAATCTTGATGTGATCACTTCAATTATTTAATTGTTTTGCTCAAAAATCTCTTGAAACTCTATTTCCACATAAAATCTAAGAATGATTGTAATTTCTTTCTTTTTATTTGTAAATACAGTTTGCATAAATTTTATGCCCATTATTTTGGCGTCAAATCTTGCAAAAATATTATATTAAGTGTTAAAAGTAGGTTATTTTCTCCTTTATAATAATTTCTCTATATTAGTACTTTTAATAATTCTTGTATTGATATAAATAGTATTTATATTAATTTATAACTTTAACATTAATAATATTATTGTTATTAATTGTTTTTTATTACTCAGAAACATTTTTTTATTCATTTCTTATTTTTTGTTAACAATAATAAAGTTCTTTTAAATATATTAATTATCTTATATTAGTATATTTATTTATGATGATATTTTTTAAAATATAAATTATATTATTATAATGATTTAATAATGTAATTATTTTTACGCCTTAATGATAATAATTCTTTATTATTATAGTTCATTTGATCTTATTATTCATTATTCATAAGGAAATTAATAGTACAATAAGTTAAATAATTGTTTCATAGTCAGACCTTACATTTGGGGGCCTGGCTCTGATATTTACTTAAAAAGACCTTTAAAAAAATTCAATTTAAGTTTATCCAAAAATAAATTATATCTATAATTATAATTTGTATAATAAAATGATATTTATTGACTTTGAAGTGCTATTGAGGCATTTGTAAAGCAATTTTATTGTCTTACACATGGTCTTTCACATCCTTATACTTGCAAGAACTTTCTTTGAGCAACTCTAGTGATTAAAAGACATATTTATAAAATAAAAATAAACTTATATTATAAATTAATTTTAATTGAATCATTTTCATTTTTTTTTTCAAAATATTAAGATTCAATAAAAAAACTTATGTTTATTTGTTTCACTTGATTTGTTCATTTTATTCATCTAATGATATAAAAGCAATTTCCACATGGAAAATTGCCATATTGTCACAGCCAAGGAGGCAGGGGCATTACCAATCATATTCAACAATCATTACTTCATTGATACCCCTCAAAACCCAATCAGCAAGGGGGTTTCATTCAACATTCTCCAAATACAGTTTTCATACAGGCAAGATCCAAATACAGTTTCAAACCTCAATACAGTTTCATACAGGCAAGACCCAAATACAGGATTCACCAAATACAGGCCTGTAATCAATACAGGCGCAAATACCTGTATTGACTGTATAACCTGTATTGGATTCACCAATACAGGATTCAATCCCACATCCAACTTCTTCCAGCATACAGACAAGTATCTCAACGCTCAAACTCCAAGGCTGGTATTTCTCACATATACCAGCCCCTCTTCACCCAACTGGGGGTTTTTCCCCCAGTTAATTAAAATATTGGATTTCTTATTTAATATTATTTTATTTCTCATTTAAGAAATATTATTTTATTATTTATTAAGTTAGTCTTTGCCTTCCCTCACCTGTTCAGTAGAGTCCTGGTGGCCATATCCTTTATTAATCCTTTTCTCTTTTCTGAACAGGTTGAAACAGTGGTACAGGATTATTTGTGGTTGGCTCTTTATTATTGCTTTTGTTTTCCTCTCATATCTTTTAACTCTTATTATTTTATGACTAGGAAATTATTATCTTATTTCATTACTCTTATCATTTGAGTATCTCATTTTGAGCCCTCCATAAGTAAGTCTGTTCACTGAGTGCCAGGCCCTCTTCATGTAGAAGAGCCCCTGTGACATTATTTTAATTAACTCATAATTGCTTCTTTTTCTTTCATTCATCTTATTCATTTCTCTCATTCTTCAATCATGATCTTTTCATGATTTTATGATTTTTATGATTTTTATGATTTTTTCTCTCTCATCAATTTTCATCTCATTCTTTTCATTCAAATGAAAATTGATTCTCTTTCTCATTTCAAAAATTTCTGCTGACCATTTCACTTTATCATTATCATTCTCATTTCTCTTTTTTGTCTGAATTCAGGTTTTTATCAGGTTATTTGAGTGGAATTATTTGGGTTAATTGATTAATCATTCAGGGATTTTATTGATTTGGGGTATTCAGTGATTTTGGATTTTGAAATTTCTCAAGATTATTCATTGATTGATTGATTCCTCAAGACATTGATTTCACCTCAAGATTTTGAATTGACTTTGATTGAATTGGTTTGATTGACTTCATTTGACTCCTCAAGATAGCTGATTTATCCTCAAGATTTTATTTAATTGATTGATTTGAATTTGATTCCTCAAGAAAATTGAATTGACTTTTGAAGATATTGATTGAATTCCTCAAGACTTGATTGATTTGATTTTGAAATGACTTGATTTACTTGATTTGACTTATTGATTGAAATTGATTATTCATAGGAATTTGACTTTGTCATCTTCACTCTTCAAGATTTATTCATATTGATTCACTTCAAGACTATTGATTTATTTCTCAAGTTCATCAAGATTCTCATTTGATTGTTTTGGTCAAGCCTTCTTTTATTCAAAGTATCATCAAGTTTTATTCATTCTTCTTTCATGATGCCAGTTCAGCATAGCCCACCAGCCAAGAATACAAGATCCCAGAGACATCAAGCTGTTCTCACTCCTACAGCAAGGGCTCCTCTTGACCGCACACCATCAGTTCATCAACTGAGTGCAAATTTGGACAGAGGACCACCAATGGAAGGAGCAGCACCCTCCAGAAGAGAAGGTGTGAAGTCTAGAAGATCAAGAGCATTCTCTGGACTATTGGATGGTTATCCTGGTATTTCTCAAGGGCCTAGAAGTACATTGGGGGAAGCTGAAGATGAGGAGGGGGAGGAGTCTGTGGAAGAGGAAGAATCTGAGGAGACTGAAGTGGCAGCTGCCTTGGCAGGTGCTCCTGAGTCTCCTGAGGCTCCAAATCTAGCCCTTTCTAATCAACCTTCTGTCTCTCAAGCTGAACCAAATTTCCTCAAGATGATGGAGCAAATGACTCAGTTTATGGAACAACTCACTCAAGCAGTTGCCCCAAGGGACACTTCAAAAGTCCCTGCATTCAAGACTCCATCAATGAAGGCACCTGATTCTTTTGATGGTACTAAAGCTCATAAATTGAGAGGATTCATTCAATCCTGTCAATTAATCTTTCATAATGACCCAGCAAACTTCTTCTCTGACAGGAAGAAGGTGCTTTATTCAACTTCTTTTCTTACTGGTAGAGCTTGCAAATGGATTGAACCTTACCTTCTCAAATATCTCCAATGAAGACCCATCTTATCTCCTCAATAACTGGCAGTTGTTTGAAACCCAGTTATTCACTCTGTTTGGTGATCCCAATGAAGTCAGAAAAGCTGAACAAGAGTTGGACAATTTGAGGATGAGGGAAAGTGGTCAAGTTTCTTTGTACATAGCTGATTTTAGAAGTTTAATGTCAAGAATTGGAGACTGGGGGGAAAGGGTCTATATTCATGTGTATAGGAGAGGTTTGGCATCAAGGTTGTTGGACCAATTGGCTTCTCACCCTGAAACTTTTGATAGTCTTCAAGAACTCATGGACATCACCTTGGAATTAGATACCAGGTACCATGAGAGGCAGAAGGAAAAGGGTAGCCATCAAGAGAAGAAGCCTCCAATCAGTGGATCCAACTCCTTCAAGCCCCCTCAAAGTTCATCATCAAAGAAGCCTTATCACAAGAAGAATAAGAAGGGGAAGAATTTTCAAGTGTCCAAAGACAAGCCTCATGCTGCTCTCCTCAATAAGGACAATAAATTAATTGGTTCTGGAAAGGAGAGGAGGATTAAAGAAGGCTTGTGCAATTATTGTGGTGGTAAACACCCATTTGAAAAATGCTTCAAGAAGCCTGAGAATAGGCAGGGGTCATAAAAAGGCTTCCTTAGCAAGCAGGGAAAAGCCTGAGTGGGAATCATGATGTGTTCAATGGTTCTCACTTATTTCCTTCAAGAGCACAATTGTGCACTCTGAATACTAGTGTCAAGAAATCTTTCAAATTTCTTATTTTTTCTTCAATCTCTGATATTTTTTATAGTATTCTCATTGATTCTGGTGCTACAAACTCCTTTATTGCAAAGAATTTTGTTCTCAAGTACTCATTGACCATGTCAGAGCTTCCTGAAAAGATTTCTCTTTTCATCCTGGATTCCAGTGAATCCACTTCCTTGTTCATCACCCATTATACCAAGTGGGTTGTTGATTTACCTTCCTTCCCAAGTTTTGAATGGGATTTCTTTATCATAGATTCACCCAAGGGAGAAGACCTAATATTGGGCTATGATTTCCTTTACCATTTCAATCCCATTATTGATTGGAAAAATGGATTGAACAGCTATGATTCTAATCATAAGGACCCTAGTGGTACTATTTCTTCTACTAGTAATGACTTTTCCACTGCTGTCAACAGTGTTGCTCTGGTTGGTAATCTTAAGACACCTTCCCTTCCTCCTTCTGTCCATAAACCCTCCATTTTTCCCTCTCAGTCATTACTTCCATTAAGAGATGAACTCTTCAAAGAGATAAAAGATGCTGGAGAAAATGTTGCTATATCTTCACTTCATCTCTTTCAAGGGGATATGGACCTTCCTCCTTTATCTTTTCATGCCTCCCTGGAGGAGCAGTGGGATGAGGAGGAAGAGACAGAAGAGATTGAAACTGTGCTGAAGGTAGTCCCTCCTGTTTATCACGAATATTTGGATGTATTCTCCAAAGTGAAAGCAGAGAAACTTCCTCCACACCGTGCCTGTGATCATCATATCGAACTGGAGGGTCTTCTACCTCCAGTTGGTGTTATCTACTCCTTATCTAAAAATGAGTCAGAAACACTGCGGGCCTACATTTCAGAGAATGTAGAGAAAGGTTTCATTAGAACAAGATCCTCCTCAACAGGAGCACCTGTCCTTTTTGTTAAGAAAAAGGATGGTGGTCTTTGTTTGTGTGTTGACTACCGCAAACTTAATGCTTTCACTAGGAAGAACAGGTATCCTGTCCCTCCAATGAATCAGCTTCTTACCGTCTTTAACGGTGCTACTATCTTCTCCAAGATAGATCTGCGTGGTGCTTATAATCTTTTGAGAATTAAAGAGGGGGATGAGCACTTAACTGCCTTTAGAACCAAATATGGTAGTTATGAGTATTTGGTTATGCCATTTGGCTTAACCAATGCTCCAGCTTCATTCCAAAATCTTGTGAATGATATCTTTGCATATTTTTTGGATATTTTTGTTGTAGTGTACTTAGATGATATTATGGTATTCTCTAGCTCTTTGGATGAACATGTTAAACATGTGGCCTCTGTTCTCCAAAGACTGAGAGACAATAATTTGTTTGCTAAAGCCTCAAAGTGTGTATTCCATGCCTCAAGTGTGGAATACTTGGGCTATGTTGTTTCAAATGATGGCCTCAAGATGGATTCTTCAAAAGCTCAACAAATCCTCAATTGGCCTCAGCCCAAGAAAATCAAGGCCCTCCAATCCTTTCTTGGCTTTGCCAATTTTTATCGTTGTTTTATTAAAAATTATTCTAAAAAGATCTCTTCTCTCACTTCCCTCCTTAGAAAAGATTCTCCCTTTATCTTCAATGAGAAAGCTCTTAGTCAGCTTCATATACTCAAAAAAGCTTTCACCACTGCTCCTATTCTCTCTGATTTTAATCCTTCTCTACCAACTATTGTAGAGACTCATGCTTCTGATTATTCCTTGGGTGCTGTACTGAGTCAGGTGAATGACTCAGGAAAGCATCCCATTGCATTTGATAGTCACAAGCTCTTACCAGCTGAACTCAACTATGAAATTCATGACAAGGAGCTCCTTGGCATAGTTTGGGCTCTTGAGCGCTGGAGAGCATTTCTTCTCTCTTGCTCCAATTCTTTTGAGGTCTTGACAGACCACTCTTCCCTTCAGTATTTTATGTCCTCTAAAGTCCTTACTCGCCGTCAAGCCCGTTGGTCTGAGTTTCCCTCTAAATTTCATTTCTCTATCACTTACCGCCCAGGCTGGCTGGCCACTTTACCAGATGCCTTATCACGTCGGGACGACGTGTACCCAGAGAGGGGGGTGGATATCATCAGCAAGAATCCTCAAAATTTTCATCAAGTTCTCAAGCAAAATGAAATTCAAGAGTCAAGATTCTTTTCAATAAAATTTGATATTTTTTCAGATGTAGTTGATCAAATTCAAAGACAAGTATGGCAAGACAAAGATTATAAGCAAATCCTCAAGAAATTGCAAGAGGAGAATCAGTCCCAGACTATTCTCTTGAACCTCAAGCAAAATTATTATTGTTCAAAGGTAGAGTAGTCATTCCAAGCAATCATGAACTTCAATTGGACACTCTTCAAAAGCATCATGACTCACCGTTGGCTGGCCATCCTGGCCAGGAGAAGACCCTCAAGCTCATCAAGAGGGATTTTTATTGGGCTGGCATGAATCAAATAATCAAGGACTATTTGTCCTCATGTCAGCAATGTTCGAGAAACAAGAACATCCACCATAAAACGTTTGGATTACTCAAGCCTCTTCAAATTCCATCTGGTCCTTGGAATTATTTGTCAATGGACTTTATCACTCAATTGCCCTTGTCAAGCAACTTTGATTCAATTTTAGTAGTTGTAGACAGACTTTCAAAAATGGCAATATTTATTCCAACTTATTCAACAATCACTGCTTTGGACTTAGCTCAAATATTAATTAATCATGTCTTTTCCAAACATGGTCTTCCAGTCAGTATTGTCAGTGATAGAGGTTCATTATTTGTTTCATCATTTTGGACTCAATTGTGTCAGCAGCTCAAGATATCAAGAGATCTTTCAACTGCCTTTCGCCCTGAAACAGATGGACAGACAGAGAGGGTAAATCAGATTGTAGAACAGTATCTTTGGATGTATGTCAGTTACCATCAAGATGACTGGCACACCTGGCTCCCACTGGCTGAATTTGCCTATAATAATTCAGAACATTCATCAACAAAACAGTCTCCATTTTTCACTATTTATGGAAGAAATCCCAGCTTTGATTCAATTCACATTTCTCAAGATACACCTGCTGGAAAGTTATCATCAAAACTCCAATCAGTACAGCAAGTTGTCAGAGAAGAATTAGAGTCAGCCATAAAGCGTTTTAAGAAGTATGCAGATAAAAATAGAGCAATTCCACCTGATTTCCAACCTGGGGACAAAGTATGCCTAGCTTCCAAGAACATCAAGACAACAAGACCCACCAAGAAACTTTCAGAAAGATGGTTGGGACCCTTTGAAGTTCTCAAGAATATTGGCAGCCATGCATATCACCTCAAGTTGCCTCAACAATGGAAGTCAGTTCACCCTGTCTTCCATGTGTCCTTGTTAGAACCAGTGAAGAAATCAACTATCCCAAATCGACACCAATTGCCACCACCTCCAGTAATAGTGGAAGAGCAAGAAGAATGGGAAGTGGCTCAGGTTCTGGACTCAAAACTCAAGAGAGGTTCATTATGGTATTTAGTGGAGTGGAAAGGATTCAATGAAGACCCAGAAAGAACAACTTGGGAACCAGCTTCCAACCTTACCAACTCCCCAGACCTTGTCAAGGATTTTCACACTTTGTATCCAGACAACCCTGGTCCAAATGCCTCAAGATTTTGATTTATGGTGCTTGGTGGGGATTGGAGTTTATGAAAGTAAGTTCCTCTCCTGGCATGCACCTTTGAGGGGGTATTCTACCCAAATTTGTTGTAAGCATCACCTTGGCCACTTTGTGAGCACTTGTCAATTTTTTGGACAGGTTCAGAAGGCCTTGCAATATCATACCCTCAAGATTGGACCTTTCATCAAGATAGGGACCAATCTTTTCTCTTATTTTCTTTTCTTTCTTTAATAATGCCATAAATTATCTTTCAAGACATTCATTACCAAAACTCATGTTATGGCATAATTTCTTTCTCATTTATGGTGCTTGGTGGGGAGTGGAAGTTATGAAAGTAAGTTCCATCTCCTGGTATGCATCCCTGAGGGGTCTACTTCTTGTAAAACATTACCTTGGCCATGCTGTGAGCATCAAATGCTTGATTTTATCTTTCAGAACATCTTGGCCAAAATCAAGCAACTCACCACAAGAAGGACAACCCTCAGGCATTTCTTATTTCTTTCTTTACTCTCTTTTTCTCTCAATTCTTTTCATTTTTATTTTTTATTTCATTTTCTTTTACTTGTATGTTTTATTTTTATTCTTTATTTTTATTTTTATTTCTTAATTTCAAAGGAGTAGTAATCACTCCCATATCATGTTTGGGGAGTCAATTCATTCAATAATCAAAGAGCAAAACACTAGTAATGGTAAAGACCACCTACAGACAACCCTCATCAAAACTTCTTCAAGTCAGCCTTAAACTCATTCCTTAAGATCAAAATTGAAAGCCAAAACCCAATCAGCAAGGCATCTATGGCAATTGACCATTCAAGGAGGAGATAAGAAGAAAGACATTCAGGAAGAAATCAAGATCAAAAGGAAAACCCTGCTTCAAATGGCCCAATTGGCCAATTTCATGAATTTATGCACTTTGGCACAAATTGCCATATCAAACCTCAAAACTTCAAAATAGCTCAGTTTTATCATTTTACATCAAAATATGCTTGATTAGGCATATTGGCAAATTTGCGCATTTTGCGCATTTGCGCACTTTTGCACACTTTTGCGCAAAAGGCCCTTTTATCTTGTCAAAAGGCTTAAAAAGGCCTTTTTGGCCAATTTCATCATAATTGCGCATTTGCGCACTTTGTGCAAAAATGCGCAAAATGGCCAGAACACTTAATAAGGCCATTTTTTCAGCATTAATCAAATTTTTTCAGTTTTTCACCAATATATGCCATTATGGCATATATGCGCATTTGCGCAAATTGGCCAAAATCCCCTTTAATCACAAAATCAAGTATTTTGGCCAGGACTTCTGAAATGGTCCAAAACCTCAAGTATTTGCCACTTTATGCCAACACTCTCAAGATGAAAATTATGATGAAATCAGGTGTTCTTGGGACATAAAGCCAGATCACCCACTTTTCAAAAGCCATGAGGACTCAAGAAAAGTTTTGGTGAAGACACTCAAGACAAGAATGAAGAACTTTTAAAAAGAATGAAAGCATTTTGAAGTAAAAGAGGGAATTCAGAATTAAGATCAAGGGGAAAATACCTACAGGTGATCAAATGAGGATTTTTGTTGAGTATTGATTGAAGAAGAAATTTTAATGAATAAATTTAAGGAATTGGGGGAAAGAACTTTATGGATTATTTGCAAGCTCATCAAGACTCACTGTACTTATGGTGCTCAGAGCTCACCACTTTCAAGAGGGGGATAATGTCACAGCCAAGGAGGCAGGGGCATTACCAATCATATTCAACAATCATTACTTCATTGATACCCCTCAAAACCCAATCAGCAAGGGGGTTTCATTCAACATTCTCCAAATACAGTTTTCATACAGGCAAGATCCAAATACAGTTTCAAACCTCAATACAGTTTCATACAGGCAAGACCCAAATACAGGATTCACCAAATACAGGCCTGTAATCAATACAGGCGCAAATACCTGTATTGACTGTATAACCTGTATTGGATTCACCAATACAGGATTCAATCCCACATCCAACTTCTTCCAGCATACAGACAAGTATCTCAACACTCAAACTCCAAGGCTGGTATTTCTCACATATACCAGCCCCTCTTCACCCAACTGGGGGTTTTTCCCCCAGTTAATTAAGATATTAGATTTATTATTTAATATTATTTTATTTCTCATTTAAGAAATATCATTTTATTATTTATTAAGTTAGTCTTTGCCTTCCCTCACCTGTTCAGTAGAGTCCTGGTGGCCATATCCTTTATTAATCCTTTTCTCTTTTCTGAACAGGTTGAAACAGTGGTACAGGATTATTTGTGGTTGGCTCTTTCTTATTGCTTTTTTTTTCCTCTCATATCTTTTAACTCTTATTATTTTATGACTAGCAAATTATTATCTTATTTCATTACTCTTATCATTTGAGTATCTCATTTTGAGCCCTCCATAAGTAAGTCTGTTCACTGAGTGCCAGGCCCTCTTCATTTAGAAGAGCCCCTGTGACACATATCTTAAGAAAAATAACACTTATCACAAAAAGACTCATATTTATTTGTCTTTTTTTAGTGTTTACAGAAAACCCAGCATAGGATAACCAGACCACTGTTGAAAGATTAGTGGAAGAAACTTGTGAAAGATCCCCTACAACAGTTTTCACTAAGAAAAAGAAAGCTAATAAGTTAGTCTTTCCAGGACCCACTATTCAGGACTCTGAAGGTGAGTACCTCATTTTAAATTGCCATAAAGAGATATTCTTGCTCTGAAACTTTTCTATTTCCTTATTATGACTACTAGGAGAGGTTGCCAGTACTCCATCCCATCAGATGGAGTTGGACTCAGAAGTAGAGTTGATCCCTCCAAAGGGAAAATAAAAAGAAAAATTCCCAGTGGAACAGAATCCACACAAGGAAGTGCCATATCCCAAAGGCAAGTCCCAGAGATTCCCATTATTTCTGAACCAGAGTTAGAACTAAGTATGAGTAACTCTAACAGGGACAAATCATATTCAGAGGGCTCAAAAAGACATTTACATGAGCCAATACAAACAGTATTACACGGTGTACAAGGACAAAGATTGGCAAATGTTGCCTGAAATACACCAAGGAGTGATGAACTCCTGGCACATCCACAAAACGTTCCTCACAGAGGAGGAGATAGTGGTATACTCCAACGGATGGAATCCACTGTCATCCAAGCCTCAAATCAAAGAGATCAAGGAGTACCACTCCAAAAAGAGGGAGGCAAGCAAGAAAGCAGCCCCAGTAGCTTCTACCAGCAAGCCTCAAGTCAACAAACCTCCCCAAGAAAGGAAGAAGAACAAGAAAAAGAATTGGAGGAAACCATATTCCCCAAGCTACAGGATGCCATGGGCAATTTCTGCAACATGGCCAGAACTTTGATGGAATTCAAAGACAAGGAGGAGCAAAGAATGAGACAACCCCATTTCCCAAAGAAATAAATTATCTCCTGATGTTGTAAATACTTTAACAGAGCTCAAAGACAGTATTCTACCTCTTAAACAAATTATGAATAGTTTATTATCTTTACAAGGAATAAATAATAGCTTATCATCTTTGACAAAAATTGTTTTACTAAATAAAAAAGAAACTTATAACATTAAATTTATGGTTGAAAATAATAAACCAAACATTTTGTATGATAATACTCAAAAATTGATACAAGGACCACAAGAGTTGTACAGTTACATAAGTGATATCAAAGAAAAAACTTCAACAAACAATTATGATGCAAGTATTGATAATCTAACAGAAAAGTTGAAGAAATTAAGTATTTCTGTAGAAACATTTGAAGAAAAGACTTCATCACACCAAAAATTACTCTTGGACCATGTAGAAAGGATTGATGAAGCAAGAACAAATTTAAAAGATGACATTCAAAGTGAAATAAGAATTATTACAGAAAAAATGGATAAGATGAATGAGGCTAACTTAAATATGACAAAGCTATCAACCCCATTTTCTCTGATAAGAAGGTCTATTAAATCAAAGGAGGAGATAAAAAATCCTTTTGATACAGTTTTGAGTCAACAAGAGAATAATCAGGTCCAAATAAAAAAAGCACCCCAATTGAAAGAATGGCCAATATTCCCAGGAGAAGGTGAATATGACCACATGTCATTTATTAAAACAATTGACATGTTACAAGAAGATTATGCCATACCAGATGAATTAATCACTGACAGATTACACTCATTATTTGAGAAATCTGCAAAAAGATGGTATCATGGTATAAGACAAACAAATGGCAAAAATACCTGGTCTTGGCGGGAACAAGAAATAATCACCAAGTGGGCAAATGATGCCTGGAGGTACAAGATAGAAAATGCATTTGAAAATTCTTCCTTTGACCCAGACAAAGACAAACCTTTAACTTGGTTCTTAAGACAAGTTGAAAGACTAAATGCACTGTACCCATAAATGTCACAAAATATGGTGCATATGAAAATACTTATAAAATATGGAGGAGAGCTAGAACATGCCCTAAAAAGCAGGTGTACATAAATGCACTAGAAGACATAGTGACAAGAACAAAAATTGGCAGAAAATGGAAGAAATTGAAATTTAAAAGTCCAAATAAACCATTTGCTAAAAAAGATAAACAAAAAGAATCTTTGAAATACAATAGACCCATGAACAATGAGCAAAGGAAATGCCACAAATGTGGGGGTATTGGACACATGGCCAATAACTGCCTCAAAAACGCAAAAATCAATAAAATTGTTGAAACAGAAAACCACAATTACAAAGAATATGAGTCTGACTCTGAAAAAGAGACAGAAGAGTCAGAATTTTCTGAAAGTGATGAAATTAATATAATTAATGCACAAATTAATAATATTGATATAACTTATGAATTACCAGATGTCAACTCAAACTTACCACAAGTTAGAACATCTGACACAAACCTGGCAAATGTGCAAGATGCCAAACTGTATAGAACCAAACCTGCAAAAGGAATGGGATATACAGCTAGAAAATCAAGTATAAGTATTGTCATGGTTGATAACCAAGAGGCAAAACTGAATTTGGATACAGGAGCATATTGCACCTGTGTTGGTAAAAGTTATTTAAAAACAATTGTTCCATATTGGCAAGAAAAACTTATACCAATACAAGGTGTCAAATTTAGTAGTGCAAATGAGATCATGAAGCCCCTTAGAATAATTGACTTGATACTCATTTTTCCTCACCCTTCAAAACGTGTCAGAGTTAAAGTAGAGTTTGTAGTAATGTAAACTGTCATAGTAATCACTTTACACTTGGAAATGACTACTTCTGTCAATCTATGGTATAGATATCCCTAACCAAAAAGACAGATATTTTACTATAGGAGACAACAAAAGACAAAAGTTTGGCTTCTTAAATAACAAAAAACAAATTACAGTTATTAAGAATGAATATAAAAGCTCAGAAAAGAAACTTTTTATATCTGAACAGCTCAAAGAGGCAGAATTCAATCAAGAATTAACAGAAAAAATGAAAGAAAAATTGATTTACCTCTCATTCAAGTATAAAAATGCCTTGGAAACTGACAAAGAACCACTAGGTGCCATAATTGGGAATGAGGTAGATATAATTCTTACCGTGAAAAAACCTTACCCACCTTTACTAAGGAGACCTGCTTACCCAGCTAGTCAAAGGGCTAGAGAAGCCTTGGAGGTACACATTAAAGAATTAATGGACCTTGGAGTATTAAGGAAAATAGGACATAATGAAAAGGTAGAAGTCCCTACACCTGTCATTATAACTTGGCATAATGGAAAATCAAGAATGGTAGGGGACTTCAGAGCCCTGAATACCTATAGCATCCCAACAGATATCCAATACCCAGAATCCATTGGACATTGACACAATTGTCACAAGCTAAGTTCATCACAGCCCTGGATTCTCTAAAGAGTTTTGGTCAAAATTTCTTAACAGATAATGCCAAGAAACTACTAAGGACTATAGTCCACTGTGGAATTTTTGAATACTTAAGAATGCCATTTGGTATAAAGAATGCACCTTCCCATTATCAAAGGATGATGAATACCATATTTCCTGAAGAATACCAGAAGAATGATTAATTATATATATTGATGATATTGTAGTTTGCTCATAAACTTGGGAAAATCACCTCACAAGACTAGAAAGGGTACTACAAAAAATAGTGCAAGTGAATATGACAATTTCCTTGAAAAAGTGTCATTTTGCATATAGTGAATTAAAAGCAATAGGAAATTTTGTATCTGGACTTAGTCTAGGCATAGACAAAAATAAAGGATCAGTAGTAATACTTAAACAAATGCCTCAAACCAAAAAAGAAATTTAATCATTTCTAGGATTTTCTGGCTAGTATAGACAGCATATAAAGGACTTTGAAAGAATTTCCAAGTCCTTGTATAAACTATGTGACCAACAAACAGTCTATGAAATGACTGAAGAAAGAGTCAAAGCATATGAAGAATTGAAAAATTCCTTAACAAATGGCCCATTTCTTCTAATTCCAGATTGGAAACTACCCTTTAAGCTTTACATTGATGCTTGTGGAGAAGGACTAGGTGCTGCACTACACCAGACACAAATCATCAATGATAAACCAGTTGAAGGACCAATTTGTTTTATTTCAAGACAGATAAAGCCAACAGAGGCAAGATATGGAGCAAGCCAAATGGAATTCCTCTACTTAGTGTGGGCTTTAGAAAAATTACACTATTATTTGGATGGAACAGGATTTGATGTGATTACAGACTGTAATGCTGTAAAATCTCTATCAAATATGAAAACTCCAAATAGACAGATGCTGAGATGGCAAATTGCTATCCAAGAATATAGAGGAAATATGATTATTGTTGATAAATCTGATAATATTCTTAAAAATGCAGATGGTCTTAGCAGATGGGCTCTAGAAAATACTCCTGAAAATCCAGCACAGGTACCACAGGAGGAGCACCATATAGAAGGGATATGCATCACAGACATTGGCACAGAATTTTTCACCAAGTTGAAGAAAGCTATAAGATGGATAAGAATTGCCATATATCAAGCCAACTTCTAATAAAAAACTGTAAAGATCCATCACTTTCATCAAAATTAGATGAAATGTGGAAAAAGTCATATGATGAAGGAAGATTCCACCTCCTTGATGGATCCTCTATCATAGAACAAAACACACATGTGCTATGGCCTTAGCATATAGAACACTAATAAACACTATTTTACATGAGTGTCATGATAGTGTTGCAGCTGGAAATCTCTCAGAAGATAGAACACTAGAGAGGGTGAAAACCTGCTCTTGGTGGCCAAATTGGAAGAAATATGCTTCAGAATACTGCCAAACCTGTGACAGATGTCAAAAAGCCAACAGAGCCACAGGAAAGAAATTTGGAATGATGATCCAAATCCAAGAGCCAAAGTCCCTTTGGGAAACCATTCATAGGGATTGGGTAACAGCCCTACCTCCAGGAGGAGACAGAAGTTATAATGCATGCCTGGTGTTAGTTGACAGGTATAGCAAAACTCCTATGTTCCTACCACTTCACAAATATGACAAAGCTATGAATACAGCCATAATTATATGGAATAAAGTATAACTTGTTTGGGACAAAATTGTCATTCTCAAAAGCTTACCATCCTAAAACTGATTCCTTAGCAGAAAGAATGATACAAACCTTGGAGGACATTATCAGAAGATTCTGTGCTTATGAACTGGAATTTAAAGATTATGATGGTTTTACCCATGATTGGTGTACATTAATACCAGCTCTATCACTAGCATATAAAAGATCAATCCATTCTTCTACTGGCAAAACACTAGAAATTATAGAAAAAGGTTGGAATCAAAGACTTCCTTATGATACCCTCAAAAAGGACTTAGTGGATATACATCCAACAGCAAGTGGTTTTAAAATAATGCTTGACAAAGCAAGACACCATGCAAACAGATGTATGCAAGATTCTTTCAAATATGCAAAAGAAAGATGGGATAAAAGTCATAAAACACCTGACTTCAAAATAGGAGACTTGGTCCTAGTATCAACCCTTAATTTCAATAACATAAAAGGTCCAAAGAAATTGAAAGATTCCTGTGCAGGACCATTCATGATAAAAGCACTACATGGACCTAATTCTGTGCAATTAGAGCTCACAGGTGAACTAATGAATAAACATCCAACTTTCCCTGTAAGTATGATGAAGCCTTACAGCTAAAGTGAGAAGGAATTATTTCTACTAATAAATAATCCCCCACTTGAAATACCCCCTTTGGAAGAAGTAGATGAAAGGATAATTGTGAAATTCCTTAAAGAAAGAAGGACAAGAAACAAAAAATAAAGAGAATACCTTGTGAGGTA
This sequence comes from Austropuccinia psidii, assembly GCA_023105745.1. NCBI lineage: Eukaryota > Fungi > Basidiomycota > Pucciniomycetes > Pucciniales > Sphaerophragmiaceae > Austropuccinia > Austropuccinia psidii. The sequence goes on along the minus strand of JALGQZ010000002.1, from coordinate 10,425,078 downwards.
TAGAAATCCAACTCAAGAAGATGAATGGCTACTTGAGAAGGATATAATAAATTCTGATAAGCTACTAAGAGGGTTAAGGCATGAAAGAAAACCTAAAGAATAGAAAAATCAAGCATTCTTGAGCTTCAAGACTAACAAAGTCTATTGAAGAGGTAGGACAGTAGATGATTCCCCAATTACACATATCAGATTTTGGTACAATCTTTTTTGGGGGTGGGGAATTTGAAAGCTTGGGATATGACCACATATCCAAAAAGGTCACAAGAAACACTTAAAATAATTATACCTTTAAAATAATTATCTTAAAATTACTAAAACTGCTATAAAAGGAATAAAACTTGACTTGACTTAGAAAAGAATGGGTAAACTTGTAAAAAGAATTATACCATTAGATTCCTCATGGTAAAATACACATATACTATTTTTATGGCATATCTGTAAAGTCAATATTTAATGAGTTATAAGCAATAATACCTTATAAAAAACATAAATCATGGTTTATCATAGAAACCAATGAAATAACATGTAAAATAAATCATACAATTGGATTTCCCACAAAATTCACACATAACAATATTTTAGAGCCAATCTCTAAAATCAATATTTAAGGAATTAAGCTGAATATATGCACTTTTTTGGTCAATGCATATATTCATGGTTTTTAGCTAATATCTCTTGAAATACACAAGATAGAGAGATAAACCAAAAATAAAGTCATAACGTAATTACTGTAGAAATACAGAAATGAAGTTTATTTCACAAGTTATAAACAAGGTTAAAACCTGTAAGGGATTATTGATTAAAATCAACAGAGCTGTTGACCACTTTGTTGTGAAAGTGGTCCAAACTTAAGAAAAAGTAGACAGTTGTATTCTACTAGTTAATTTGTGAAATATGATGTAATGTTTATTATGATATTCAAGGTATAACCCCTTGAAATGATGGTTTGAAGTTTAAAATATTAAATTTCAACAGAAAAGATGAGTTAGAAGAAAAATCATCAAAAATAGAGTTTTGATGATGTAATGAAATTCTCTTGGCATAATAATAGGGTTATGCCAAGCTATAAGAATTCACTCTCTGAATTGCTGTAGTGTCTAAATCTTAAAAGTTATTCAGGATCAAAGTTTGAGCTTAATTTTGATCATTTATGATCACTCACTGTAATCTTAAATTAAGTTTAACAGTCATATGAGTAATAAAATTGGGTAATACTATTAATTTATGATTAAAAAAAATAAAATACACAAATTTTGGGGTTCTGCAAAGCCTATGACTTCATCAAATTTAGATTTGTAGTGATAACGCTAAATAATGGCATAATAATGAGATAAGATGGTTTGAGCATGATGTAATCATCACTAAACCTTAAATTACTAATCATTTCTAGTAGATACCATTTGTACATGTCTACTAGAAGCCTACTGGACTCTAGGAGAGAGGTATTTACTATAAGTAGAGGTCTTTTTGCTCTATTTTCCCCTCAGATGCTTACAAAACACTAAATAATTAAATCAAGAAAAGGTAAATTCTTTATTATTTATATATAAAACTTTTGTATTATTATAGAAAAAAGAGCATCTTCATTATAATCATCAATCTTGACATTATTACTTTAATTGTTTAATTTTTTTGCTCAAAAATCTCTTTAAACTCTATTTCCACATAAAGTCAAAGAATAATTGTAATTTCTTTCTTTTTATTTGTAAATACAGTTTGCATAAATTTTATTCCCATTATTTTGGCATCAAATCTTTCAAAATTATTATATTAAGTGTTAAAAGTAGGTTATTTTCTCCTTTATAATAATTTCTCTTTATTATTACTTTGAATAATTCTTATATTGATATAAATAGTATTTATATTAATTTAAAGCTTTAATATTAGTAATATTATTTTTATTAATTGTTTTTTATTAATAAAAACCAATTTTTTACGCCTTTATTATCTGTTGTTACCAATAATAAAGTGCTGTTAAATATATTAAATATCTTATATTAATATATTTTTTTATCACATAAATTATATTATTATATTTATTTAATAATATAATTATTTTTGTGCCTTAATTATAATAATTCTTTATTATTATAATTAATGTTATCTTATTATTCATTATTAATAAGGAAATTAATAGTAAAATAAGTTAAATATTTTTTTCATAGTCAAACCTTACAAGTTATTACTAATTAATTTCAAAAGATTTATGTGTTTACTCCCAAAACCCTGGCTTAACTCCTCATCAAATTTCAACAGATCATAAGAAATGTTCCAAAATTCAACAATATGATGAATTCATTTGCTCAAGGATATCTCATTTATCAAAATTAGCTGCAAATGAAAATCGATCATGAATTGAAGCAGCCAAATTACCAAGCTTCATTCAACTAAAATTAACTTCTGTGAATCTAAAGGAAGAATTCAAATCTTTTACAAATGTCATTGCAGCTCAAGATGGATTTTTCAATAATCCACATCAAGATCCAAATGATCTCAATTTCTGCACATATGGTATATTTTCTTTTGTCTCAAAAAAAGATACCCATCCCCTTGTAACTGTCTTCACCCCATCTGGGCATGGCTTACATTTCCCCAAATTGAAATTTAAGATTGATTTTTCAAAAAAACTGGGAATCATGAAAATCCTTTGGAAGACATCAACAATACTTCATCATAAAAGAAAACTCCTCCAGAAGCTGTAAATCATGATGAAATAGCCCTTTTGGGATTTTATTTTCAAATAAACCATAAATTATTCAATGTAGGTGACAAATTCTTGAAAATGACACCTACCTAGATCAATTCAAAAGTCAATGGGTACTTTGAAAGAAATATGCAGGACCAAAAAAGAGCTGAAAAGTATTAATTTTAAATAGTTTTACTTTCTAAATAACATCTCCAATCTGTTGTATTCCATTAAATTAAGGACATGAGTAAATATTCATGATGAATTTGTTGATTGATTCTCTTCCCATGCCAAAGGGATTGGTTTAATTTTTCACACATATTTACAACATCTTCCCCATTTTCATTATTCAACAGATTTTCTGCTTGTGGTGGATCATCATCTTCATATAAATCAAACCATTAATCTCCAATTTGAGATAACATATTATGTAAAATTGTGCAAGAAATGAACCAACTAACAAAGTTTTCAATCTAATGATTATCCCTCATTTGATTTTGCACTTCCCTCAGAGAGAACTACTTCTCCTTCCAAATTCCAATTTCATTCTCAATTCTGACCTTTCAATTTGCTAGACAGTAATTGAAACTATGGTTGTCTTCATTCTATGCCACAACTCCCTTATAAGTTGGAACATCCCAAGGAGAGCTTTCCTATGCTTAATTGGCAATTAAGTACTCATCTGTTTAATAATTTAATACTTTGATATAAATTTGAATCAGGAAGTGACCCAGTAAAACACACATGTCAAAAAGTGAACTGTTTGTTTATATTGCAAAGCAGTTATATTAACATAGAAGACCTTTATTTTAAACAATCAGCGAAATGAAATAAATATTGAAAATTTGAAGATTTATATCTTTTTACAATCAAAATAGGCTTCCCCATCATTGGGGGACATTGTGATAATGGTATGAGACTCCCATCAATAAATCCAATGCTCCCAGGAAAGCCTTCTGCCTGCATCACTTAAAAATCTCTTGGCATTTTTTTATTGTTGGCCATTCAATCATTTTTTTCTTAAACTTCATTATTATCTGGATCACTCTTTGAATGAACAACACAATAGCCCCATGGCTAATTCCAAATAAAATTCCAATCTTTCCCAAAACAGCCCCATTTCCATCTGGCCCTAACCTTGATAGCACTGCAGCCAGATTTATGGAAAGATTTTGAAATTTTCTCTGTGATGATTTTTGAAAGGTTTTATCATATTGAATTTGAGGAACCAATTTTTGAAATGATTCATGTGTGGTTCTACAATCCTTTAGAAACCTTTCAGATTATAATGTTTGTAAATCATTCTTTGTATACATGTAATGTGATGAATATCTTCAACAAGGATTGATTGATCTTTGTGATTTTATCATATCTAATAATGTTATATCTTCCTGGGTATAGGAATAACTATCAGAATTTGTAAGATTTGACTATGAAACTGATGATATTATCACTATTAATTAACAGTATTATTATAACCACAATTAAATAATTAAAGAATTATTTCTTTCACGTGTTAAACACTACTAATGATTTTAACAGTGAGCAGTAATTGTCTACAAGAATCAATTACAAGAAGATTTTAATAATAAAACTTCTTTTATTAAAATAATAAAATTAGTTTAATATATAATTATCTTTTGCAAGAATAATTAAAAATATAATTCTTGAAGAAAACTGATTATTTAGAGAAAAACTTCAAGAATTAAGAATAAACCACTCACTATTATTCCAAAGAACTTATTGAAGTTAATATAAAGGGTTTTGACATAGAATTGTGGATTTAAAGGATCAAAATGTATTTATAACAGTATTACAACAATATATAGTTGGATTCTATGATTTCACGCATTTCTGATTGATTCTGAAAGATTTAAAACACTTCAGAATAGCTTTATTAATACTTACTTGTTGGTAATAATGGTTTAAAATGAATAATAAGATCATGATTGGAAAAAAACAGCAAGAGGAAGTCTCTTTCAAGTTGAGAAAAGCTCACAGATGCTTTATATAGAGAAAACTGAAAAACCAGTGAGTGAGAAAACAATAAACTCTTGTGGATTATTGATTGCATCATCTGTTGTCACGTAAGATTATCATAATTACTTAATTAATGCTTTTATGTGACTACCAACCCCAATATGGTTAAGAATAAAAGGAGTAACATCTGTAAATATTCTTTTATTCTTAAGTAATCATTGATTTCTCAAAGTTATCAATGTTATTGGCAATTTCATCACAGGTCTTAATTACTGTAAATTTTTGAAGATTCAGTGTTTCACGTAGAATAGCCAAAAATGGACTGTAAGTAAAACTTTCAATTTAAGTAAAACCATAATTCTTTTTGGTTGTACCATAGATAATACAGTTCTCCATTAGTCCTGAAAGCTTCAAAGTGATTCATAGAGAATTGTATTTTTAATGAATTTCTGAAGTTTTTACCTCATTTCTACATAGAATTGCAAATATCAGTTTTTAACTGGTTGCTATGAGGTAAATCAATGGATACAAGTCCAAAAAGGGTCTTAATTACTCTTTTGGGGTTTATCCATGGAAAATAATTAAGAATTGACATGGTTCCAGGAATCTAAGTAGCTCTTTACCTCCTTGGCACATCAAAATAGCAGGTTATTTGCTATTTTCTTAAGTTTTACTGTAGTTGTAACATGGTAACCAAGTTCCCAAAAGGTTTTAGTTTACCAATTAGGACAAGATCAGCCATGGATCCAAGCTTTGGAGCTGTCCATGCCTCTGAGGCCTCAGAAGTTGGGTACTCTGGCTCTCTTTGATGTCTTTTGTCCCCCTTGCCTATTTTTCACATCAAAATAGAAATTTAAGCTAAAGTGAGATATCCACTATGGGTGTACCAAAAGTCCATGTAAGAATACCATGATATTAAGTGCTCAAGACATGCATAACACTATTCTTAGTGTATATGTAACATGGGATTCCTCACATTCCCATTATTTTGGCATGAAATTAAGAAAAACAAAAATTTTCACGGATCTTTTATGTGGTATTGATGATGTGGTATTGAAGTATTTTCCATATTACCACCTCAAAAAGTTAATTTGAGCTTATTCACTCTATGGAGCTAGCCTAGGTGAATTTTTGTGTAGAATCCAAATCTGGCCTTAAATCCATGGATTTATGTACTCAATAAAAAGTTATTCATGTTTTCTGAAATTAAAATTGATGAATTTTGGATATATGCATGACTTATGAGTTATGCATAATTCAAAAGTTATTTTTAAGATAATTGTGGCCTATTTGGGTATGTAAAATATACCTTAAGGCTCACAGAATTGAAAGCATCAATGAGCTGCAGTGAGTTCAATGTCTGAATTCAAGGTAGTTGTTGCAATGCCTTTGGCATGGTAAATGAAGAAAAGACCCATAGCAAATGCAATTTGAAATCAATTAATTTAATACATGACTGTGAATTCAGATTTTATGCAAGAGAAGGGAATTTTGATGAAATTTAACATTCACTTACTGAGTTGTGTGTTGTAAAAATATGCCTTTAAGTGGAGCTAAAGGTGGGATTTTGGCATTTAAAAATGGGATTTGGTACCAAAAAACCTGGGTTTTTGTCCCTTACAATACCACACCTATTGAAGTGTGGGATTTTCCAAATCCCAAAAAGTTAATGCGGTATTTTGGCAAAAACAAACTTGGGATTTTGAGTGTAGAATTTGGTAACTTTGACACCCCCTATTATGCACATATTGCAACTGAAGAATTCAATAATTATTTTTTTATTTATCCATATTTTTTCACTCTGATTAATCCTTCTTGTAGTTAGTTTAATTTGCAATATACCATTCTTTATCTACAAACAGTTCATTTCCCACCTTTTACAATCATTCTAATCTTTGTATTAACCAGTAATACTTCATTAATACCATTCAAGAGGCTAAAATGTTTATCCCTTTATTCCATTTTGTTTTCAGTGTTTTTTTTCTTATATTAAATTTTAATTTGATATTTAGGAATACCCACAATTAATATGAGTTCTTGAATGATATTTACAATCTTATTCTAGGAAATCTCTAATTAAATGATTTAATACTTTCATATTGATAATAAAATTTAATTCTCTGTTTTGGTTGTTTGAACTTAATTTATATGATTAAATTTTCTGAAATTGGAATAAACTCTTTTGATCATTTCATAAAATAAAATAATTTCTACCAGCTCATCTTCCAAAATTAATAATTTTTTTTGAATCTCACACCTGAAGATAGGATAATGCAAATCTAATTCCTTTTTTCATTTCAAATTTGATTTTGGTATTCATTTTTATTTGAATTCAAGGCTAAATTCTTTTTCTGGTTTCTTAGATAATTTAAAAAACTTCAAATCTTTCTTGTATTATCAAAGTGGTAAAATTAATGTGTTTTCTTCTTTATTCAAAAAATGAGGACTAGGGGTCTTTAGGTTTCTTTTAAAGGAATATATGGTTTCATATTACTTCAGGGTGAATTTCGGAGCTTTATCCTAAACAATTTTCTCCATTAATAACCTTTGTGTGTGCCATGATATTATTTTTACAAGAATCTCACACTTGAAGTGTTCCAAAAAGAACTCTCTTGAGATTTATCCAGCAAGTTGCACTGTAGCAGAAAGTAGCTGATATGAGTTGGGCCAAGGAAGCGCTTTTAGATTATATTCTCAATGTCACTTGATCTGTCAATGTAAGGAGTAAAGAAGAGGTAGTTCGTTGTTAGTGATTTCTTTTGGGTAGAAGATCATTTTTCCCCCTTTGATGCACCCACTGGGTATGATTATGGACTTGTGCTGTCTTGCCTACTTAGGAAATCTCATGGTAGCATCGAATAAGGAAAGGGAGGATGTGTTTAGGATAAATAGATGCAGATGTACTTGGACTACCTAGCCATGACTCTTTGCATTGACTATCCATCTTGGAATCCATTCAAGCTTACAATTTAATCGATCAAACTCAGGAAGCTATCATTCAGAAGGAGAAATAAGTTTTTTTCCACTAGTTCTAGTTGGTTCTCATACATAGATAGCTACACTGTTTTGCTAGCTCATAGGCTCAGCTGGTGAACCTCTGAATACACTCATAGGTACATACAAATTAGATTGTTGAATAGTTCAAACAGCTGCTATTACTGCTACTAGTTTTATTTAGTTCATCAAAGCAATAAAAATTTGAAACTAAACCTCTTGCATGGTAGTGAGAGTTAGTTGTAATTGCGCTCAATAAAATCAGAGACAGAATAGATCTAGGAAATGTCAGCTGATCATATGACAACTCCGGCAGATCATCAATCCTCAGACAATGAAGGATATAGGACCAAGATTTTCACCCTCACCCAAGAAAATTGGGTTCAGTGGAGCTGCCAATTTGAGAACTTCCTCTTAGGGAAAGGCCACAACTCTCTCCTTTCTCCTCCATCTGAAACCAATAAGGTCTCTCTGAAATTAAAAAAGACGAATGGGAGCGCCCTAGCTCTTCTATGGACCTGCTTCAGCCCAGATATGCATGGCATCCTTCTGGCCAACAAAACATCCTTCTACAACTCTTGGGAGGTTCTAGGAAAGACCAGTGGTAAACGCTCTGTCGTTATAATGTGTGAAACACTATTCAAGCTCATCTCAATACAATTTGAGCCTGGTTCATCCTTGGAAGAACATATTGATGTCTTCTAAAAAACATATGCCAGTTATTAATCCATCACTCAGAACTCTCAAAATCAAATGGTCATATCTTCAGAAGTCACTGCTTCCTTCTTTATTTGTAGTCTCAACCAGGATTGAGAGTTATCAGGACTTATTCCAACGCTATACAATATTACTCCTTCTGAATTGAACACTGTGCTAAATCGAGTAGCAGTAGAGCATTGCTGTCGAAGCCCAGCACTAGACCAGGTAATGGCATTAGACAAGAAGGAAAAGTCAGATCCAAATAAAAGCCCAACCTGTGGTGGACACAACGGTAGAAGTAAGGGAACTAACCGAGGTTGCGGCAAAGGAAAAGGAAACTCTCAACCAAGGACAGAAGATGATTCCTTGAAAAGACTAGACATTCTTGAAAAATTATTTGCTAGATTTGAAGCTACCTCAAAAAATCCTAACATTAATGTTGTTATGGAATCCTCAAAAGAGCCATCTGCAGACCTTGAACAGTCAGATTCAGATGCTTATGTCATTGAGGATGAAGTACTCATGTCGGGCTCTGAAATATCCAATCAAATATACTTGGACTCTGGGGCTGGTTGATCTGTTGTGAACAGCCTAAGGAGTCTTACCAATATTGTCAAGGTGCAAAAACAAGTTAACATCTATTCAGAACTGGTAAATATTACCCATTGTCACAGCCATGGAGACAGGCAGGGCATTACCACTCATTACTAATGGAAAATCTTCCAACACCTAATCAGCAAGGGGTTTCATGGAAGATTCACCAAATACAGTTCCAATCCTCAATACAGATCAATACAGGCAAAACCCAAATACAGGATTCACCAAATACAGGCCTGTCCTCAATACAGGCGCAAATATCTGTATTGATTCAAATAACTGTATTGGATACACCAATATAGTTTCACATCTCAAATACAGGTTCCTCAATCATACAATCATGGTTCCTCAACACTCAAACACCAGGCTGGCACTTTTTCACTTATACCAGCCCCCTTTCACCCACCAGGGGGTTTTTTCCCCAGTTAATTAAAATATTGGATTTATTATTTAATATTATTTTATTTCTCATTAAGAAATATTATTTTATTAATTATTAAGTTAGTCTTTGCCTTCCCTCACCTGTTCAGTAGAGTCCTGGTGGCCATATCATTTATCAATCCTTTTCTCTTTTCTGAACAGGTTGAAACAGTGGTACAGGATTATTTGTGGTTGGCTCTTTATTATTGCTTTTGCTTTTCTCTAATATCTTTTAATGATTATTATTTTATGACTAGGAATTTATCCTCTTATTTCATTACTATTATCAATTGAGTATTTTATTCTGAGCCCTCCATAAGTAAGTCTGTTCACTGAGTGCCAGGCCCTCTTCATTTGGAAGAGCCCCTGTGACATTATTTTAATTAACTCATAATTGCTTCTTTTCTTTCATTCATTCTTATTCATTTCTCTCACTCTCAATTATGATTTTTTCATGATTTCATGATTTTTATGATTTCATTATCTCTCATCAATTTTCATCTCATTCATTTCATTCAAATGAAAATTGATTCTCTTTCTCATTTCAAAAATTTTGCTAACCATTTCATTTTCTTCTTAATTCTCAATCAAATTTCATTTTCATTTTCTGTCTGAATTCAGGTTCTTTTATCAGGTTTAATTGATTGAAATTTGGGATTAATTGATTCATTGTTTCAGGAGTTTATCAAGAAATTGACTTTACCTCAAGACTCTTATTTGATTTAATCCATTGATCTGATTTGAGGCCTCAAGGTAGCTGATTTATCCTCAATATTTGATTTAATTGATAGATTTGAATTTGATTCCTCAAGAAAATTGGATTGATTTTTGAAGATATTGATTGAATTCCTCAAGACACAATTGATTTGATGTTAAATTGACTTGATTTATTTGATTTGATTGATTGATTGACTTTATTTGACTTACTGATTGAAATTGATTATTCATAGGAATTTGACTTTGTCATCTTCACTCTTCAAGATTTATTCATATTGATTCACTTGAAGACCATTTATTGATTTCTCAAGTTCATCAAGATTCTCATTTGATTGTTTTGGTCAAGCCTTGTTTATTCTAAAGTATCATCAAGTTTTATTTTCTGTCTTCAATAATGCCAGTTCAGCATAGCCCCCCAGCCAATAATACAAGATCTCAAAGATATCAAGCTGTTCTCACTCCTACAGCAAGGCCTCCTCTTGACCCCACACCAACAGTTCATCAACTGAGTGCAAACTTGGACAAAGGACCACCAATAGAAGGAGCAGCACCCTTCAGAAGAGGAGGTGTGAAGTCAAGAAGATCAAGATCATTCTCTGGCTTGTTGGGTGGCTATCCAAGCATTCCTCAAGGGCCTAGAAGCAGAATAGTAGAAGCTGAAGATGAAGAGGGGGAGGAGTCTGTGGAAGAGGAGGAGTCTGAAGAAACTGAAGTAGCAGCTGCCTTGGCAGGTGCCCCTGAGGCTTCTGAAGCTCCAAATCTAGCCCTTTCTAATCAACCTCTTGTCTCTAAATCTGAACCAAATTTTCTCAAAATGATGGAGCAGATTACTCAATTCATGGGTCAACTCACTCAAGCAGTTTCCCCAAGGGACACTTCAAAAGCCCCTGCATTCAAGAATCCATCAATGAAGGCACCTGATTGTTTTGATGGTACTAAAGCTTATAAATTGAGAGGATTTGTCCAATCTTGTCAATTAATTTTCCACAATGACCCAGCAAACTTCTTCTCTGACAGGAAGAAGGTCTTATACTCAACTTCTTTTCTTACTGGTAGAGCTGGCAAATGCATTGAACCTTACCTCTCAAATATCTCCAATGAAGACCCTTCTTATCTCCTCAATAACTGGCAGTTTTTTGAAACCCAGTTATTCACTCTTTTTGATGATCCTAATGAAGTCAGAAAAGCTGAACAAGAGTTAGAAAATCTCAGGATAAAAGAAAGTGGTCAAGCTTCCTTGCGCATAGCAGATTTCAGAAGTTTAATGTCAAGAATTGGAGACTTGGGGGAAAGGGCCTATATTCATATGTATAGGAGAGGCTTGGCATCAAGATTGTTGGACCAATTGGCTTCTCACCTTGGAAACTTTGATAGCCTTCAAGAGCTCATTGACATCACTCTGGAATTAGATACCAGATACCATGAGAGGCAGAAGGAGAAGGGTAGTCATCAAGAGAAGAAGCCTCCAATCAGTGGATCCAGCTCCCCCAAGCCCCCTCAAAGTTCATCATCAAAGAAGCCTTATCACAAGAAGAATAAGAAGGGCAATAATTTTCAAGTGTCCAAAGACAAGCCTCATGCTGCTCTCCTCAATAAGGACAACAAATTAATTGGTTCTGAAAAGGAGAGGAGGATTAAAGAAGGCTTGTGCAATTATTGTGGTGGAAAGCACCCATTTGAAAAATGCTTCAAGAGGCCTGAGAATAGGCAGGGGTCATAAAAAGGCTTCCTTAGCAAGCAGGGAAAAGCCTGAGTGGGAATCATGATGTGTTCAATGGTTCTCACTTATTTCCTTCAAGAGCACAATTGTGCACTCTGAATACTAGTGTCAAGAAATATTTAAAATTTCTTATTTTCTCTTCTCTCTCTGATATTTTTTATAGTATTCCCATTGATTCTGGCGCTCCAAACTCTTTCATTGCAATGAATTTTTTCCTCAAGTACTCATTGACCATTACAGAGGTCCCTGAAAATATTCCCCTTTTCATTTTAGATTCCAATGAATCCACTTCCCTGTTCATCACCAATTATACCAAGTGGGTTGTTGACTTGCCTTCACTCCCAAGTTTTGAATGGGATTTCTTTATCGTAGATTCACCCAAGGCAGAAGACCTAATATTGGGCTATGATTTGCTTTACCATCTTAATCCCATTATTGATTGGAAAAATGGATTGATCACCTATGATTCTAGTCATAAGGATTCTAGTGGTATTATTTCTTCTACTAGTAATGACTTTGCCACCGCTGTCAACAGTGTTGCTCTGGTTGGTGAACTTAAGACACCTTCCCTTCCATCATTCCCTCTCAGTCATTACTTCAATTAAGAGATGAAGTCTTCAAAGAGATAAAAGATGTTGGGGAAGACGTTGCTATATCTTCACTTCATCACTTTCAAGGGGATATAGACCTTCCTCCTTTATCTTTTCATGCCTCCCTGCAGGAGCAGTGTGTCAGGATGAGTCTATGATAAAGGTGTATATAAGTATTTACAGGCTTTAACTATGACTGTGACACGGTAAAAATAGCTTTAAAAGATAATAAAGTTGATGTTAAATGATTAAATTAAGATTTTTAGGGCTTTACTATAGAGATATAGTGGTGGTGAGCGCTGTTGAAAGCCCTGGGTGCAGCTTTACCTGTTGGGTTACAATAATAAAGACTACAATACTTTTAATTTTAAGAGTATACCTGATTATTAACCAAGAGTAAAACTGTTTTTGACAGTTTACTACGTAGGTTATTCAAGAGCAGGATGAGGAAACAATTCTGGCTGTGAAAAGCCTCCTTTTTATCCTGAAATGGGGTGGAAAGGGTGCTAGGCCTTTCCACCTAGAGGAAGTGAAGATTTTTTCACTTTCTAGTACTGGCTTGTGGTTTGCAAACAGCCTGTATAACCTGTATTGGGCTCAGATGTGGTTTTGAAACCACATCTGGGCAGTTTTCACCAATACAGGGTGAAAATTTTCATCTGGGGACCTCACAGCCTGATTCTGACGTGTATGACGTTTAGAATGCTGTACAGAAACTGTATGGGACCCCAGTATTGACTAACATATGAGGTATTGAAGTAAAAACATGCTTCTTCGTCTATTTGACACCTGATATTCATGGTTATGGGATATTATCCCATGGTAAGGCTGTATATGACAGCAGGTGGGATTTTGACCTTAAAATGGTCATAACTCTGTCGGCTTTTGAGATATCAAGCTCAGAATTGGTTCATTGAATAGCTCTATATGAGCTCTACACAATGGTACCCAAATTAACATGGTTATCATTAAATATGGCAAAGTTATCCCATGTACAAGTATTTTTGTACATTGGCGTGGTTTGGGCGAAAGCTGTATTAAGCTTGTTTGGCCAATACCTTCTGTTGTAGTTGAGCTATGAGGAAATGGATGGCACCATCAGATAGCCCTGATTGTGCCCTTTCCAAAAAGACCCCACTTTAAGCATCTCACACTAAAACTGTAAAAGTTAGATGAGAGGTGAATGTTTTGTTCACCCTTATTTGGTCTGAATTTGACCATAACTCAAGTAATACTGGTGCTAGCTCAGTTTGGCTGGTACCATTGGATAGCGCTGGCTTAGAGCTTCATTTTGAATACCCATTTGATGGGGTTAAGCCTCTCCTTCTAGATTTTAGATGAGAGGTGAAAATTAAGGTTTATGCTCAGCAACAACTTTGAGCAGGAATAACTTTGTTATTTCTTGTCCTATGGTGATGGGACTTATATTTTCTAAAAGAGGTGAGTTTCCTCTATCTTTTAATACCTTTTGAGCTAATTTGGCTCAGTTCCATGTTTTGGTGGTATCTTGGCTATACCATTGGTTTATGGTATTTTGGCTGTCATGCTTGTGCTCTGGTTTTGAGTCACAGGCTGACATACCCTCCCTCTAAAAAAGGCTCATCAGAGATGAGACTGTTCAGTCCTCCTAGAGGCTCTGAATTTCCTTAAATGAAGGTTTCCATGTGGTATGGCATTCTCTGCCAACCATTTGTCTTTGTCAGCTGTCTGGTTCTTGAATCTGACTAGATATTGTCTCTGATCCTTCCCATTAAGTCTGATTTTTCTGGCCCTGATGATTTTACGCACAGGTCCAGGAGAGTCTTCTACTTCCACTATTTCTGGTGGAGTGATGTTTTTCTTCCTGGAGGGGAATTTATCCTCCTCTGTTTGGAAGTATGGTTTGACCAGGCTCACTGGAAAGACTGGGTGTTTCCTAGAAAACTCCTCAGTGAGCTTGACCTCTACTGCATTCTTCCCTATTCACTTAATGATAGTGAAGGGCCCTACAAATGAGTCTCTCATTTTCTTAGGTCCTTTGAGATTGTTAAAGTTCAGTGTAGACACTAACACCTGGTCCCCTTCCTTGAAGTCAGGTTCCATATGTGACTTGTCCCACCTTTGCTTGTTATACTCTTTGGCCTCATCTATGAATTTGGCTGCAGTATCACAGGCTTTCTTCCACATATCATGGAAGTCTTTGGCTGTGGGGTGGATGGTCAGAAGATTTTTCTTCAAGTGATCCACAGGTAACAGGGGATTCCACCCTTTCTCTACCAGTGCAGGTGTTTTTCCTGTGGTAGAGTGCTGGCTTGTATTATAAGCCAGTTGGACTGCTGGTAAGAGGGTGACCCAATCATGGGTGTATCCCTCATGGTCCTTGTATTCCATGCCATAGGCACAGAACCTCCTGAGGATGTCCTTCATTGTTTGGATCATCCTCTCAGCTAGGCCATCTGTTTGTGGATGGTAAGCTGTGGAAAAAGCAAGCTTGGTGCCAAGCATGTCATATAAGTTGGTCCAAAATTCAGATGTGAATTTTGGGTCCCTGTCACTAATTATGATCTTAGGGACTCCACAGGTAGATATGATGTTATTCCAAAACAACAGAGCAGTATCCATGGCTGTGTCTTCTTTATGGAATGGTAGACATCTCAAGCTCTTGCTGAACCTATCAACTATGATCAAACAGGCATTGTAGTTTTCTTTGCCTCCTGGGACAAGTCCTGTAACCCAGTCCATGTTGATGGTTTCCCATGGGTGCTTGGGTTCTTCTATGTGTTGAAGTAACCCATACTTCTTCCCATGTTTCCTATTTGCCTTTTGGCATCTTTCACAAGTGTTGATGTATTCACTCAACTCTTGTTCCCACTTAGGCCACCAAGCTGTGCTTGCTACCCTCTCTTTGGTCCTGTCCTCACTCATGTGTCCCATATAGGGGAAGTCATGGCATTCCTGCAGGATTAAAGAGATGTGGTCTCTGTCTATCACTGTGAGTGCACTGGTGTGCTTTTCTCTGTGATAAATCAGGCCATCTATAAGGAAGAATTTATTGTCCTTATAGGTCCTCAACCAGGGTTCCTCCAGATGGGTTTCCAGTTCTGGGCTCCTGTATTTTTGTTGAAGGAGTTGGAGTGGTATGCTACACTGTTTGTGTTTAGCATAAGATTTCAGTACTGCATTGAAAAATTCATTGTGCAGTTCTGAGGAACTTATTCCCAGTATGGGGGTTTCTGTCCCTTCTGAATCAGTGTTTCCACTGTCAAGGGTACCACTCCCTGGTGCCCATTCAAAAAATCTGAAGTTCTTCCTCCTATCTATTTCCATGAAATGGATAGGGATTTTGGCTGCAACTTCTGGGTCATAAGCTGGATTGCTCTTGACATTGTCCAGTGGCCATCTGCTGAGGCCATCTGCATTGGTATGGCTTTTGCCTTCCTTGTATATGATGGTCATTTTCCCTCTATACTCCTGGATGGCTATTTGCCATCTCAGCATGTGTCTATTAGTAGTCTTCATGTTTAGTAAAGACTTCAAGCCTGTGCAGTCTGTGTAGACTTCAAAGACTGCACCCTCCAAATAATAATGGAGTTTCTCTAGAGCCCAGACTAGACATAGACATTCTGTCTGGGTGGCCCCATACCTGGCTTCTGAATCTTTCAGCTGCCTGGAGATGTAACATATTACAACTTCTCTTGGTTCACCATCCACAATTTGTCTTTGGTGAAGGGCTGCTCCTAAGCCTTGGCTGCATGCTGCATCTATATATCTCTTGAATGGTAGTTCAAAGTCAGGGAAGATTAGCATAGGTGCATTTTTGAGTTCATATTTGATCCTCTCATATGCATCCCTCCTTTCCTTGGTTATTTCAAAAACTACATCCTTTGAGCATAACTTGTATAAACTACTAGTTATGTGTGCAAAGTTCTTAATGTGGTTTCTATAGTAGCTAGCAAACCCAAGGAAAGATTGCATCTCTTTGATGTTCTTTGGTACTGGCTTTTGCAGTACTGCTGCTACTTTGTTCTGGTCAATTGCCAGACTAAGGCCTGAGACTTTGTGTCCTAGAGCTAGCAGCTCTTGTTGGCCAAAATTACACTTTTTAAGTGAAATTTTCAGATTGATGGGTGTACATTTACTTAGCACTCTGTCTATGTATTGTACATGGTCTTCCCATGTCTCTGAGTATATAATGATATCATCAATATATACTACCATCCAGCCTTCCATTATTTCTTCTCGAAATATGGTGTCCATCATCCTTTGGAAGTGGGCTGGTGCATTCTTGATGCCAAATGGCATTCTGGTGTACTCATATATGCCCATATGGCATATTATTCTGAGTAATTTCATGGAGTTTGGTTTAACTCCATCTTGGTGGAAGCCTTTCATACAATCCATCTTGGTTATGTATTTGGCTTCGGCCAGCTTATCTAAGGCATGAGGTATCCTTGGTATAGGGTACCTGTCTTCTTTTGTGTAGTTTTTCAGGGCTCTGAAGTCTCCACACAATCTAGACTTGCCATCATGCCAGGTGATCAGGACAGGAGTGGTGATTTCCACTATTTCATTATGTCCAATCTTCCTGATAACATCCATGTCCAGGAGTTCATTGATGTGTTTTTCAATTTCTTTCCTGGTTTCCAGGTTTGCTGGATAAGGAGGTCTCCTCCGCATGGGTGGATAAGGTCTTTCCACATCCAGATATAGTTCTATATCATGTCCTTTAATTTTGCCTAGTGGTTCTTCACCAATGGCAAATGCTGGTCTGTTCTTCCTCAGCATCTTTAGTAAACTTAGTTTTTGTTTACTGGTGAGGGTAGTGCTAAACTGTCCCTCCTTGAATTCCTTCAAGAGTTCTTCTAGTGGGTCTTGAGAAGATATCTGGTATATATCAAGTGAAAATTTCTTTTCCTTGTTGGTGCCAATGGTAATGTGCCTGTTTTTACTGTTGTAAATATCTATGCCATACATCCTCTGGTAATCTGTTCCCAGTAAAAACCCCTGGATGTGGGCATCTTCAAGCACTACAAACTCTGGGTTGAGTCTGATATTACCCTTCCTGTGGGGTATAATTATCTCTTTGACAATTGTCCCAATGGAAGTCATCTTCCCTGATGCACTTTTGAAGTTCTTTGCTTTAGTGGGCAAGAGTTCTTTTTCCCAGTTTGGGAAGTGGTTATCCAGATAATTTCTGGCCACTATGGAGCAATGTGCTCCACTGTCAATGATCAGTGGGTGCTGAGCATTGTCAATACATACAGTCATTTTTGTGGCTGTTCCATGTATATATGCCATTCCTTTGGTTGGTGTAACTAGGAATGTTTGTGCATCTTGTGTGTGTTTGCACAAGTTCTTGTTGGCAGTGTCCTGTGGCATGCCTGCTTCCAACTGTATATCCTGGATTTCTAGTGGGGTTTCCTCTTGGTATTCCACTAGAAATTCCTCCCTTGGGTCTTGATCATCATCAGATGGTTCTCTGATGGCATCACCCATAGAGTCTGATTCAGAATCCTCTGTTGTAGGTTCTTCTTCAGGGACTTTTTCTATAGCATAGACTTTTTTCTTTGCTTTTGGACAGTTGTTGGTATAGTGGTCTGTTGAACCACAATTGTGGCAAGAATTCTTCTTCTTTGCTCCTTCTGCCACTCTTTCTCTGGGTTTGTCTTTAAATTCCACCCTGAAAGGTTGTTTCTCTTTGGAACTATTGCTTCTATATGGGGTGAATTTCCCTATATTAGTCCTTTTCCTTATGTCTTGTAAGGTATTGGCTATGTCATCTAGAGTGCAATTCTGGTTGCATCTGCATTTCACTGAATGCTCTAGCTCTCCTGGCAGTTGTGTCAGAAGTTTTTGATTCCTCATTTGGATGTTCATCTGAGGATCAATGGCTTTAAGTCTTTTAGACTGTCTAAGACACCACTCATATGGATCTTTGCCCACAGAGTATTTGTCATTCTCAAATGACATGGTCTTTTGCCATATCCAAGTTCCATTACTGTACTTTTGGATTATTTGATTCTTCCACCATGGCCAGTTTCTTCTGCCATGGATTTCTTTCATCTCTGTGTACCATATACTTGCATGACCTTTAAATGCAGTATTCAGTCTAGCAGTAATCCAGTAATCTGGTATGCTGGGTACATCAATGAAGAGTCCATCAATATAATCTATGAGTTCCATATGATCATATTCTCCTGATCCAGAGAATTTGCGCCAGTTTGAGGCCTCAGGAAGCTGTTTCAAGGCTTCCTTCTCTGAATAAGACATGCCATCTCCATCCTGGTATTGTGATGGAGATCTTGCCTTATTCAACAGCATGGCATCTGGTTTGATGCCATCTGGTTGATATGGATTTTTCATAGCTTGGCCTTGTGGTTGGGGCTTCAAGCTATGGTAGGCATTAAACAATTTGTTAATGTCTTGATCCAGACACTCCCTGTCCCTTGTGCTGTGGTGTTGTTCCTCAAAGACTTGGTTCAGTCTTTTATTGGATTCTTCAGAGGCTTTGCTCAGTTGAGCATATCCTTCTTGAAGATTCTTAACTATTTGTTCCAAGGAGGCTTGAGTTTGTCTCATCCTCTCTTGGCTAGCTTTAATTTCTGCAAACTGCTTTGCAGATTGTTCAGCATATTGGGACATTTGTAACCACAGTGTATCACTGTTGATGTTACTCTCAGATGTGACAATGTTATTTTCAGTCTGAGTGGGGGTAATGTTTCTATTACTAGGACTACTGATTCTAGAGTGGTTTACAACTACTTCTGGTTGTTGTGTACTTCCTTTACCAAATCCAACAGCTTCTGGATCATGGGGTCTGACTTTTTCCTCCTCTGGTTGAAGGAGGTTTTGTTCTTGCCCTTGTTTCCTTGTCTTCTCCTGGAAACTTCCTGGGATTATGAAGAATGGTGACTCTTGGCCACTGATCTTCTGGTTTCTGAATGGTGTGAAGCCACTGGAGAGTTGATTTGGCCTGCTCCTTGTGAACCTGAAGGAATCTGAGTAGGCCCTGTCTGGGTCAACTGTTCTTCTATAGCTAGGATAGTGGCTTGATTCTCCCTTATCCTCTGTGCCCTTGCCTCCAGGAGTCTGTGCTGCCTGGTAGGGTTCCAACCTTTGGTGATTACCATAAGGTCTTTGAAGTCTATCTCTTTGAGACAGATCTTCTGGCAACTTGATCCCAGTTCTGCCCAGTGAATTGCTAGGTTGAACCTCTTGTTGTCCATGCTCCATTGAAATAAATCTTTGAGGAGTTGGTGGATCTGAAGAACTTGATCCATATCCTTCCAGTCCTCTGGTTTGAGGTTTCTGTTGAATTGGAGTGTGAATGGCAAGGTTGATATTATCTCCCTCATTGTTTTGCCATCCACCACTGTGTCCAGGGTGTCCTCTTTCAGGTCTTCTGGTTATGGACAATCCTCCTCTATCCTCTGGCTGGTTCCTTTGGAAGCCAAGGTCTCTGAGGTATGCAGGGGACATATCAGTGTTTGCAAGCAGTCAAAAACTTTATGTTCTTATGGTATTTACCTTTGACTGTGCCTTGTACAAATTTATTGTCTGCTGACTTGGGCAGTTTGCCTTTGGAAGTTACAACTGGGTTAATAATTGTAATCTTCCCTGTACAAGTGGTTAAGGTTGGTTTACCTTGTATGGATGCAGAGTTTTGTGGTTTTCTACTCCTCTGAGTGGCTATTGGTGCCCACTTCTTGGCTGTGATGAGACCTTCACTGTGCCTCTTTCCTTTGCCCTTGCTGCCCTCTGGTTCTGAGGGTGTCACTGGTGTGTTGGCCTGTGACTGGGTCTCAAGTGGGATGTAATTTTCTTCCACTGAAATCAAGGCAGAAAAGGGAGGACTTATGTCAGTTAAGACTTCTTAAAAATGCTGGTTTTGCACGTCTAAGATTGGCCTCTGGGCTTGTATGTTACTACAATTTGCCCTGTATAATGACAGTGTAATTGAATCAACAATTCCACGTCAGAATTACAGCTTTTGGTACCCTGTCACACTGTTTGTGTGCCAGTATCCCACAGATACACTTGTGGTTTTCAAGTGTATTCTGTACAGGTCGCTTTGTATAAGTGTTATTGAGTTAACAATACACTTAACCACGCCTCAATTGATGGTTTTTCAGTCAGAGGTGTCCTTATTCAGTGAAGAATACAGGACTTATTGATGGCTTATGTGTTTTTATATACAAAACACGCCAAAAATAGTTATGTTCAGTGGGTATTAGCCACGTGAAAAATACTCTTATAATATGAGTATATATATAAAGAAGGATAAATATATAAAAATATATATTTAAATAGAAAAATCACGCCTAAAAAAGATAAAACACTTGTTAATAAGTCATAAAAAGAGAAAATACTTACTTATAAGGTCCAAAAAAAAAAATTAAAACACGGCCAGGCCCCCAAAATGTCAGGATGAGTCTATGATAAAGGTGTATATAAGTATTTACAGGCTTTAACTATGACTGTGACACGGTAAAAATAGCTTTAAAAGATAATAAAGTTGATGATAAATGTTTAAATTAAGATTTTTAGGGCTTTATTATAGAGATATAGTGGTGGTGAGCGCTGTTGAAAGCCCTGGGTGCAGCTTTACCTGTTGGGTTACAATAATAAAGACTACAATACTTTTAATTTTAAGAGTATACCTGATTATTAACCAAGAGTAAAACTGTTTTTGACAGTTTACTACGTAGGTTATTCAAGAGCAGGATGAGGAAACAATTCTGGCTGTGAAAAGCCTCCTTTTTATCCTGAAATGGGGTGGAAAGGGTGCTAGGCCTTTCCACCTAGAGGAAGTGAAGATTTTTTCACTTTCTAGTACTGGCTTGTGGCTTGCAAACAGCCTGTATAACCTGTATTGGGCTCAGATGGGGTTTTGAAACCACATCTGGGCAGTTTTCACCAATACAGGGTGAAAATTTTCATCTGGGGACCTCACAGCCTGATTCTGACATGTATGACGCGTAGAATGCTGTACAGAAACTGTATGGGACCCCAGTATTGACTGAAATATGAAGTATTGAAGTAAAAACATGCTTCTTTGTCTATTTGACACCTCATATTCATGGTTATGGGATATTATCCCATGGTAAGGCTGTATATGACAGCAGGTGGGATTTTGACCTTAAAATAGTCATACCTCTGTCAGTTTTTGAGATATCAAGCTCAAAATTAGTTCATTGAATAGCTCTATATGAGCTCTACACAATTGCACCCAACTTGACATGGTTATCATTAAATATGGCAGAGTTATCCCATGTACAAGTATTTTTGTACATTGGCGTGGTTTGGGCAAAAGCTGTATTAAGCTTGTTTGGCCAATAACTTCTGTTGTAGTTGAGCTATGAGGAAATGGATGGCACCATCAGATAGCCCTGATTGTTCCCTTTCCAAAAAGACTCCACTTTAAGTATCTCACACTAAAACTGTAAAAGTTAGATGAGAGGTGAATGTTTTGTTCACCCTTATTTGGTCTGAATTTGACCATAACTCAAGTAATACTGGTGCTAGCTCAGTTTGGCTGGTACCATTGGATAGCCCTGGCTTAGAGCTTCATTTTGAATACCCATTTGATGGGGTTAAGCCTCTCCTTCTAGATTTTAGATGAGAGGTGAAAATTAAGGTTTATGCTCAGCAACAACTTTGAGCAAGAATAACTTTGTTATTTCTTGTCCTATGGTGATGGGACTTATATTTTCTGAAAGAGGTGAGTTTCCTCTATCTTCTAATACGTTTTGAGCTAATTTGGCTCAGTTCCATGTTTTGGTGGTATCTTGGCTATACCATTGGTTTATGGTATTTTGGCTGTCATGCTTGTGCTCTGGTTTTGAGTCACAGGCTGACACAGTGGGATGAGGAGGAAGAACCAGAAGAGATTGAAACTGTGCTGAAGGTAGTCCCTCCTTTTTATCACAAATATTTGGATGTATTCTCCAAGGTGAAAGCAGAGAAACTTCCTCCACACTGCGCCTGTGATCATCATATTGAACTGGAGGGTCTTCTACCTCCAGTTGGTGTTATCTACTCTTTATCAAAGAATGAGTCAGAAACACTGCAGGCCTACATTTCAGAGAATGTAGAGAAAGGTTTCATCAGGCCAAGCTCCTCTTCAACAGGAGCACCTGTCCTTTTTGTTAAGAAAGAGGATGGTGGCCTTCATTTGGGTGTTGACTACCGCAAACTTAATGCTGTCACTAGGAAGAACAGGTATCCTGTTCCTCCAATGAATCAGCTTCTTACCGTCTTTAACAGTGCTACTATCTTCTCCAAGATAGATTTGTGTGGTGCTTATAAGCTCTTGAGAATCAAAGAGGGGAATGAGCACTTAACTGCCTTTAGAACCAAATATGGTAGTTATGAGTATTTGGTTATGCCATTTGGCTTAACCAATGCTCCCGCTTCATTCCAAAATCTTGTGAATGATATCTTTGCAAATTATTTGGACGTTTTTGTTGTAGTGTACTTAGATGATATTATGGTCTTTTCTAGGTCTCAGAAGGAACATGTCAAACATGTGGCCTCTGTCCTCCAAAGACTGAGGGACAATTATTTTTTTGCCAAAGCCTCAAAGTGTGTATTCCATTCCTCAAGTGTGGAATACTTGGGTTATGTTGTTTCAAGTGAAGGCCTCAAGATGGATTCTTCCAGAGTTCAGCAAATCCTCAATTGGCCTCAGCCAAAGGACATCAAAGCACTCCAATCTTTCCTTGGCTTTGCCAACTTTTATCGTTGTTTCATTAAAAATTGTTCCAAAAAAATGTCTGCTCTCACTTCCCTCCTTAAAAAAGATTCTCCTTTCATCTTCAATGAGGAAGCTGTTAGTCAGTTTCAAATCCTCAAAGAAGCTTTCACCGCTGCTCCTATGCTATCCCATTTCAATCCTTCTCTACACAATATTGTAGAGACTGATGCTTCTGATTATGCCTTGGGTGCCATACTGAGTCAGGTGAATGACTAAGGAAAGCATCCCATTGCATTTGATAGTTGCAAGCTCCTCCTAGCTGAGCTCAACTATGAAATTCATGACAAGGAACTCCTTGGCATAGTTTGGGCTCTCAAGCGCTGGAGAGCCTTTCTTCTTTCTCTTTCTGATTCCTTTGAAGTCTTGACAGACCACTCTTCCCTTCAATATTTTATGTCCTCCAAAGTCCTTACTCGCCGTCAAGCCCGTTGGTCTGAGTTTCCCTCTAAATTTCATTTCTCTATCACTTACCACCCAGGCAGACTGGCCACTTTACCAGATGCGTTGTCACGTTGGGATGGTGTGTACCCAGAGAGGGGGGTGGACTTCATCAGCAAGAATCCTCAAAACTTTCATCAAGCTCTCAAGCAAATTGAAATTAAAGAGTCAAGATTTTTCTCAATAAAAGTTGAAGTTTTCTCAGATTTAGTTGATCAAATTCAGAAGGAATTATGGCAAGACAAAGATTATAAGGAAATTCTCAAGCAATTAGCAATAGGTGAATCAATGTCAGATTATACTCTTGAACCTCAAGCCCAATTGTTATTATTCAAAGATAGAGTAGTCATCCCAAGCAATCATGAACTTCAATTGGATATCCTTCAAAAGAGTCATGACTCACCATTGGCTGGCCACCCTGGCCAGGAGAAGACCCTCAAGCTCATGAAGAGGGATTTTTATGGGGCTGGGATGAATCAAATTATTGAGGACTATGTGTCCTCATGTCAGCAAAGTTCAAGAAACAAGAACATTAATCATAAGAAGATTGGATTACTCAAGCATCTTCAAATTCCATCTGGTCCTTGGAATTCACTATCAATGGACTTTATCACTCAATTGTCCTTGTCAAGCAACTTTGATTAAATTTTAGTAGTTGTAGACAGATTTTTAAAAATGGCAATATTTATTCCAACTTATTCAACAATCACTGCTTTGGACTTAGCTCAAATCTTTATTAGTCATGTCTTCTCCAAACATTGTCTTCCAATCAGTATTGTTAGTGATAGAGGTTCATTATTTGTTTTATCATTTTGGACTCAATTGTGTCAGCAGCTCAAGATATCAAGAGATCTTTCAACTGCCTTTCACCCTGAAACAGATGTACAGACAGAGAGGGTAAATCAGATTCTAGAACAGTATCTTTGGATGTATGTAAGTTACCATCAAGATGACTGGCACACCTGGCTCTCTCTGGCTGAATTTGCCTATAATAATGCAGAACATTCGTCAACAAAACAGTAACCATTTTTCACCATTTATGGAAGAAATCCCAGCTTTGACTCAATTCAAATTTCTCAAGATACACCTGCTGCAAAGTTATCAACATAAACTCAAATCGGTACACCAAGTTGTCAAAGAAGAATTAGAGTCAGCAATAAAGCGTTTTAAGAAGTATGCAGATAGAAATAGAGCAATTCCACCTGATTTCCAACCTGGGGACAAAGTATGGCTAGCTTCCAAGAACGTAAAGACAACAAGACACACCAATGAACTTTCAGAAAGATGGTTGGGACCCTTTGAAGTTCTCAAGAAGATTGGCAGCCATGCATATCACCTCAAGTTGCCTCAACAATGGAAGTCAGTTCACCCTGTCTTCCATGTGTCCTTGTTAGAACCAGTGAAGAAATCAACTATCCCAAATCAACACCAATTGCCACCACCTCCAGTAATAGTGGAAGAGCAATAAGCATGGGAAGTGGCTCAGGTTCTGGACTCAAAACTCAAGAGAGGTACATTATGGTATCTAGTGGAGTGGATAGGATTCAACAAAGACCCAGAAAGAACAGCTTGGGAACCAGCTTCCAACCTTACCAACTGTCAAGACCTTGTCAAGTATTTTCACATTTTGTATCCAGACAAGCGTGGCCCAAATGCCTCAAGAGTTTGATTTATGGTGCTTGGTGGGGATTGGAGTTTTTGAAAGTAAGTTCCTTTCCTGGCATGCACCTTTAAATGGGTATTCTACCAAAATATGTTGTAAGCATCACCTTGGCCACTTTGTGAGCACTTGTCAATTTCTTTGGACAGGTTTGAAAGGCCTTGCAACATAAATACCCCAAATTTGGACCTTTCATCAAGATATGGCCAAATTCCCTTTTTCTTTTTTATTCTTTTTCTTTCTTTCACAAATATTCTTCCAAATTATTCCATTCAATATTATTCAAGACATTCTTTCACTCAAATTCATGTATGGAAAAGTTTTCTATTCTTTCATTATGCTTTTTGGGGAGTGAAGTTATGAAAGTAAGTTCCATCTCCTGGTATGCATCTCCAAGGGTTCTAATTCTTGTAAAACAACACCTTGGCCACTCTGTGAGCATCAAATTTTTGGCTTTATCTTTTCAGGAAAAATTATGGCCAAAATCAAGCAACTCACCACAAGAACATCAATCCTCAGAAGTTTTCTTATTTCTATTTCTTTACCCTCTTTTTCTCTCAATTCTTTTTAATTTTTATTTTATTTCATTTTTTTTTACTTTTATGATTTATTTTTCATTTCTTGTTTCAAAAGCAGCAATCATAACTCCCATATCTTGTTTGGGGAGTCAATTTATTTAATAATCAAGAGAAAACACTTGTAATGATAAAGACCAGCTACATACAATCCTCATCAAAATTTCTTCAAGGCTTCTCTAAACTCAACAACTATGGCATCTTCATAAGCAACTGCCTCCCTGGCCAAAGCAGCAGTGGGCTCCCCTGGAATAGCACTCTTCATAGCCTTATCAACAAACACCTCAGTCAAAGCATCAACTTCAGCAAATAGAGAGGTGACCACTTTCTTGTTCACTCTTTTCTGATCAGTGAAATTGCCAGTAATATTCCAGCGGCAACGTGTTTCAAAGATTGATTCAGGTTCTGGAGATATTGGTTCTCTAGAAGTGCTGGCCACTGGTGGTTGGATATTGGTAGAGGTGGAGGCAAGTGTGGAGGGCCTGGTTGGGGATCTATTTGGAAGTTGAGGTGGTTGGGGTGACCTGATCACTTCATGATTGGTGGTACTGGCTTGAGCTGGGGATGGTGAACAGGATTGTATTCTTCTTTTTTGGATTGAGGTAGTCAATTCAAGCTCTTCTCCATCAATCTCATCACTTCCTTCAGCATCAGTATCAATTTCATCTTGAGCCACCAAATTTCTCTTCAATCTTCCAATTTTTCCATATTTTCTGGTGACCAAAATGGGAACCTCTGGGGCCACTCCAATGGGATTTCCTTGGGGGTGGATGGTTCTGTCAATAGCTGCCCAGGAGCTCCTGGTAATATTCCATTGTTGGACACCTCTCATTCTAGATTCAGTCACTGAAGAAGAAGAAAAGAAAAAATAGAAGTCAGTAACCCATCAACTTTATGGCCAATCAGCTCACAATTGGAGTGACCAGAGGTGGCATCAGAGGTGGGAGGCTCATCAACAGGAGCTTCCAATCCAAATCTTCCACCCTTCTCGATGCTGCTCCATAATCTTCTGGGAGTTTCAGGAAAGCTATAGTTGGCTTGAGAACAATTTCTTTTTCCAAGATTGCAAAATTGACACCTGGTGGACCTAGCAATAGCAGATTCAACACAAGGAAACCCTTTGCTCTTACAATTGGTGCAGGGTGGTTCAATAACTCTGACAGATTTAAAACCATTATAGGTTTTATTGATGTCCCAAATCTTTGTAGGGGCCATACTCTCTTCAGAAAGCTCCCTCAAGTTATCAAAAACACCAGGACCATAAAGTACAGAAGGTGGGGAATCAGAGTGATTGGAATCACAAAGGGAAGTCAGCCTTGAACTCATCTTCAAGTCAAAATTTCAAAGTCAAGACCAAGAGAATCATGGACAATTGCAAGTCAGAAAGACAATTATGGCAATTTGAACTGCAAGAATGAGTTGAATCAAAGAAAATAGGAGGGAAAAATCAAGAAAACACTATTTCATAGGCCAAAGTGGCCATTTTCATGCATTTGCGCACTTTTGCACATTTTGTGCATTTTGTGCATTTTGGCTTCATTCTTCTTCAAACATCAAAATCTATGTTTTATTCAATTCTTCAGCAAAATATGCCATTTTGACCATATTGGCATATTTGCCAATTTTGCACATTTTGGCGTCATTTCTCTTCAAAACCTTCAAAATGTCACTTTTATTCAATTATTCACCAAATATGCCATTTTAATGATATGGGCATATTTGCACATTTTGCACATTTATGGCTATTTCAGATTCAAATAATGTGAAAAAGGGCAAAAACACCAATTTCAATCAAAAATCATCAAAAACTCCATTATCTTGCATTTTGTGCATTTTGGCCATTTTGACCAAAAAAACCATAAAACAACAATTTTGGAGAACAATTCAAGGACTTCTGAAATGGTCCAAGCAAGAAAAAAAGGCCAATTTGGCCCAATCTCCAAATGAAGACAAAATTGATGGAATGGCAGTGGGCTCTTAGGACATGGACCTGAAATCACTCTTTATCATGGGCCATGAGGACTCAAGACAAAATTAGTGAAGAGCTCTGCAATGAGAAACAGAACACAGAAATAGCAGAAAAAATTGATGAAGTGGAGACAGTTAGGAAGTGAAGAAGAATCAGAATCAAGACAAAGAAGAAGTACCTACAAGTTATGAAGCTAAAAAGGCTTGAAATTATGATTTATGAAGCGGAACTTTGAGAGATTAAAATTGGGAATTGGGAAAAAGAACAAATCAGTTGATCTTATCAAGAGTCATTACTTTTATGGTGCTCAGAGCTCACCACTTTCAAGAGGGGGATAATGTCACAGCCATGGACACAGGCAAGGCATTACCACTCATTACTAATGGAAATTCTTCCGACACCTAATCAGCAAGAGGTTTCATGGAAGATTCACCAAATACAGTTCCAATCCTCAATACAGGCAAAACCCAAATACAGGCCTGTCCTCAATACAGGCGCAAATACCTGTATTGATTCAAATAACTGTATTGGATACACCAATACAGTTTCACATCTCAAATACAGGTTCCTCAATCATACAATCATGGTTTCTCAACACTCAAACACCAGGCTGGCACTTTTTCACATATACCAGCCCCCTTTCACTCACCTGGGGGTTTTTCCCCCAGTTAATTAAAATATTGGATTTATTATTTAATATGATTTGATTTATCATTAACAAATATTATTTTATTAATTATTAAGTTAGTCTTTGCCTTCCCTCACCTGTTCAGTAGAGTCCTGGTGGCCATATCCTTTATTGATCCTTTTCTCTTTTATGAACAGGTTGAAACAGTGGTACAGGATTATTTGTGGTTGGCTCTTTATTATTGCTTTTGTTTTTCTCTCATATCTTCTAATGCTTATTATTTTATGACTAGGAATTTATCCTCTTATTTCATTACTCTTATCAATTGAGTATTTTATTCTGAGCCCTCCATAAGTAAGTCTGCTCACTGAGTGCCAGGCCCTCTTCATTTAGAAGAGCCCCTGTGACACCCATCAGGGAGTACTAATATTCCAAGGAGTGCACATTTCTCCAGTCTATTACGCACCCAAAGGAAAGGTTAACCTCCTGTCCGTGTCACATCCACTGATCATGGACTCCAACCCGTCTTTAAGGGTAGAGCCTTCCTAATCATGCAGGGAAAAAGAATCATTGCAAAATTCCACCAAATGGGAAATATGTTTGCAACAAAACTCCAGTCTCAATGTGTATTTTCCCTTCACAATTCAGAAAAGAAAAGGGACTGGCATTCACTCCTAGGACATCCAAGTGATGAGTACACTAAACAATT
This sequence comes from Austropuccinia psidii, assembly GCA_023105745.1. Taxonomy (NCBI): domain Eukaryota; kingdom Fungi; phylum Basidiomycota; class Pucciniomycetes; order Pucciniales; family Sphaerophragmiaceae; genus Austropuccinia; species Austropuccinia psidii. The sequence continues at coordinate 10,395,961 of JALGQZ010000002.1, read as the reverse complement.
ACTTACTAGCAAGAGAATCACTGGAACTTTCACTTCTTCTAGTGAATTCCAGGTATGCCTTCATGCTAAAATTAAAAGACTACCACACTCCCAACACTTACCAAGTACTCACTCTCCATTCAACAAGATTCACATGGATAAATTGGAAATATCACCGCCTAGTTGTCAAGTTTATCATTATGTACTAGCCATAATAGATGATTTTAGTCGTTTCAATCGTATTGACTTAATGACCAAAAAAGGGAGGGCAGAAGTATTTATCAACTAATTCTTAAATGAATTAAAAAAAACTCAATGTCACACCGGCATATATACATACTGACTGAGGCAGTGAATTCGACTCCAACAATTTCAAACAGAACCTGCTTGAAAAACAGATCTGCCTGGAGCGTGGCCCCGCCCACTCTCCCCAGACTAATGGAGTCGCAGAGCTTTTTAACAAAAGTTAGATGTCTATTAGCTCAATAAAATATTCCAATAGCTTATTGGGATGAAGCAGCACTCCATGCTTCTATCCTCTTGAATCACTTACCCCATAGGTTTCTGAATATGAGTTCTCCAAATGACGTACTGCTAAGGAAGTCATCAACAATTCAGCCCATACGCAATTTAAACAACTTCCTAGCCTTTGCAATTAAGATTGTTGTCAAGAATGAGAATTGCAGTAGCAAGGTTAACCCATCTGGCCAAGCAATAAAGGCTCTCACATTTGAGCCTTAATCAGATGCACTAAGAGTCTTAGATGTAGTCAAAGGGAAAATTAGGGTGACTTGCAACTATTCTCAACTCAAGTCAGAAACCACAGTCATGCTTAGAAAGGACCCATGTGTCCTACCAATGCAACCAGTAAAGACATCTCCTCAAATGATCAATCTTCCAGTATTGAAGGATTCCCTTCCCCAATCAATCTCACCAATTACTGGCAATCATGAAGCAGTTTCCCAAATTCCAATTGAGAATCAATTGTCAAGCCATCAGCCAACACCCCAAACTGTGTCCACCCAGAACAAAAAACCTCCAAGATACACCTATGTTCATTATTATGAAACCGCGCCATCAGATGTATCAAGTCAAGTCAGGACTCAAAACATTATTGAAGGAACCAAATGCCAGCAAAGGCCCCCAGACCGACTCATGCTTGCATATGCGGTAACATACAAACAGGCATTGTCAGATCCGCTTGAGGAAGAGGCCTGGAAGTCAGCCATGAAGCAAGAGTATGATTCACTTATGAATCATAGCACAGGAGAATTGTGTCACAGGGGCTCTTGGACAGAAAAACAAGAGTGGCCTGGCACTCAGCAATCAGGGAACTCACTTGTAAGACTCCAAAGAATAAAGACAATAGAATAAAATGATAAATTTCTCTAAGAAGGATGCAAGTACAAAGATGAGATGCAATGAGACAAATGAGAGAAATGAGAAGCCAAATGGCCAAATGGCCAACCAAGTAAGTCCTTAATCACTGTTTCAACCTGCCAAAATGAACAATGGAATTAGTAAGGATATGACCACCAAATATCCATTGACAGGCAAAGACAGAAAAGAGAAAAGGTTCTAAATGACTGACTTGATAATATCAGTATTCACTTAAAAAAATAGTAAGATAAATAAAGATAAAATAAAATCAAAATATATTTATTAACTGGGGGAAAAACCCCCCAGGGTCAAAGGAGGCTGGTATATGTGAAAAGTTGAGAGCTTGACTCCTTCAGGCTAGCAGTGGTCCTGTATTGAATACTGGAAGCTGTATTGATTGTCTGATGGAGTGTATACCTTGCCAGATTGGGAAATGAACTGTGTTGAATGATTTTCCCATGATGTATGATTGAAAATAGAGGTCTTGATGAATTAAGACTGTACTGAATGAATTGGGTTGCCAAGGTGGATTGGTGGAGCATTGACCCTTGACACATTGTTTTGGAGCTGCCTCTTGAATATCCCTTGAGAATGAACAGCCAGTATTCCCTTGGAGGAATACTCTGAGTGAGAATAACCATTGATTGCTTGATGGCGTCATTGGTATTTGAGATTATGACACTTTCCCTTGAGCCTTGATGAATCCTCTGGAAGGTGTGCCTTGATGACCTGTTGAAAAGCTGAAATAACCATTTGAAATTGCCACCATTGTATTGCTGCTGAAAAAAGATGCATAATGGTGTATAACACCATATATGGCACTTTTGATTATTGAAGGTTGAAATGGACCAAAGGTCTTTTGGAATGATGCCAGGAGGATATGAATGTAATTTGGGTTTTGGAAGGTTTAGAAGTGACAGAGTGGTTTTTGGGTTTTTGGCCAAATACAGCTAATACAGCTTAAAAAACTGTATTTGTGCAAAGTGCCCAAAAAATGCGCAAAAAGTGCACAAAATGCACAAAAGTGCACAAAATGCACAAAACTGGCATTTAAGCCCCAAAAGGCCTGATATGGCCTTTTGCGCATATTTCACATAATACATGAGAAATATGGCCTAAATGGCTAAATACAGCCAAATGCGCAAAATTCACAAAATTCGCACAAAGTGTGCAAACTGTATTTAAAGCTTAAAGAGTCAAATACAGGCCTTTGGGCTGTCTTTTCCCTGTTTTATGGAAAATACCCAAGATTCTCAAAAGCACAAAGACAGCCTAGAATGGCTTGATGATGATGAAGGGGCCAGGTTGGCCCCAGATGATAAAATGACCATTAAGGCCATAAGAAATGACAATGGCCAATTTGGCCAATGATTATGGATATGGCCAAATTGCCATATATTGGATCTAGCATGGATATGCCATATTGAGGTCCAAGAGGATGAATTTCCATGGTTGTGACAAATTGGTACCCTATCTGTCTGATGGAACAAAAGTAATTGGAGGAATGTTGCAGTTAACTCAAAAAAGAAATGAGTTTGGCAAAGTCTACCGCCACAAGGCTCATTGGGTGGTATTGGGAAACCATCAGGAGCATCTAATTCACTATTTTGATACTTGGGCATCAGTTGTTTGAAATTAAACCTTCAAAATCATGCTTATTCTAGTTGTTTTTAGCAATTACATACCTTATCAATTTGATACTGAAACTGCCTTCTTACATGGAAAAATGGATGTGAACGTCTATGTCAAACAGGTTAGGGGCTTAGAAATTCCTGGGAAGGAAGGAGGGGTTTGGTGACTAAACAAGTCTCTGTATGGCACCAAGCAGGCCCCAAGGATGTGGCAAGCTAAGTTGGTAGAAGTACTTGATAGTCTAGAAATGCAACCAACAAGAGCAGATGATTCGCTATATTCAAATAAGGATTGAAGTCTGTTCCTGCATGTCCACATTGATGATGGTTTTTTGATAGGGAAATGTGAGAAAGAGATAGTCCTTTTCCTCAACAGGCTGAATGCAATCTTGAAGCTTAAGTACCAAAAAAGACCAACCCATCATCTAGTTTATTTCCTTGACTGGTTGATCAAAGGAACCATCCAACTAATCCATCAAGATCTGATATCTCAATTGCTCAAGGACCACGACATGGAGAACAGTCAAAGCGTTAAGACTCCATGCAACAGCAATCTTCTCAAAGAGCTGGAAGTCATTGGTGAGCCTATTTCAACTACGTCATACCAAAAGGCCATTGGTAGCTTGAACTACCTAGCCCAACACACCAAACCTGACATCTCTTACACTGTAAATGCTCTCTCTAGGTATGTGACTCACCCTACAGCAAGACATTGGGTTGCACTCAAGCATCTCTTCTGCTACCTCAAAGGGAGTGGTGGACTCTGTCTACACTACACAAACCAAGATAGCCACTCCAGTGATGGTCTGATGGGCTGGGCCAATGAAGACTACGCCAACAATCGAGTAGAACAAAAATCCATAACCAGAAATCTGATAACCTATCTTGGAAATCCAGTATCATGGTTGAGCAAAAAGGAATCTGTCCTCACACAGTCTACAACTGAGGCTGAGCTCATTTCTATGAATATTTGTGCAAAGAAGCTCTGCTGGTTGACCTAATTACTGAACGACTTCAATCAAAGGGTAGCTAAGCCAATAATATGTAATGATAACTCAGGAGCTGTGACTATATCCAGCCAGGCCAGCCTAAATCCCAATACAAAGCACATTGAGATCCAATACCAGTACATTAGGGATCTGGTTGTGAAAAAGCTGATGGTGGTTAAGCAATTTGGAACCAATGAAATGTTTGCTGATGTGCTGACAAAGCCCTTGGGAGCTCAGAAGGTCAATAGTATGTGCAAGCAATTACACCTCAAGAATCAAGGAGGAGTGTCAATGTAAGGAGTAAAGAAGAGGTAGTTTGCTGTTAGTGATTTCTTTCGGGTAGAAGATCATTTTTCCCCCTTTGATGCACCCACCGGTTATGATTATGGACTTGTGCTGTCTTGCCTACTTAGGAAATCTCATGGTAGCCTCAAATAAGGAAAGGGAGAATGTGTTTAGGATAAATAGATGCAGATGTACTTGGACTACCTAGCCATGACTCTTTGCCTTGACTATCCTGTAGATATTTAAAAACTTTAAAGGTGGATGAACTAACAGGCAGGTTTAGTTTTTACAGAGGTAGAAGCAGTAAGTACCTTTAAAGGTGGAATGCGGTAACGCAACAATAATCTAATTACAATAGTATGATGCAGCAGTGATGGTCTACTGAGACAGTTAGCTGGGTTAGTGTCTCTTCACTTGTTAGTGAGTAAGAACCATGTCACATACCTATGACAGCTTTATAATTTGAGAATAAATGAGTATGTAGAAAAAGGAAAATGCAATGTATCTAGTTACAGCAATGAGTGATAGATGAAGATAGAGAGAAAAATGTATATGTAAGAGAGCGTGTTCTCTTAACAAAGGCCATTGACTTCTCCTTGTCGTAGAGAAGAGTTAACTCCTTATAAGCCATCCTCTTTATTCTTGAGCCGTGTCTTTTAGCCAGGGATGTTACTGCTGGACGGTGTCCGTGTTAATACTAATCCTAGTTTCTATAGGGATGTTATTGCTGGACGGTGTCCGCGATAATACTAATCCGAGTAAGCGTGACTCAGTTAGTCCTCGGCAGTTTTATGCTTTTCCACTGGGTTTGGAACTGTACTTACCTAAACCCTTTTGGGTTAATATTTCTACATCCCCCTCACACCCAGTTGCAAGAGATTTAATTCGTGTAGCAAGTTCTCAAGTGTGATCTTGTTAACAGATTTTGTCAAGAAGTCTTCTAGCATATGAGTGGAGGGAGTATAGAGTAGTCGTATCAGATTTTTTTGGATGGCCTCCTTAATGAAGTGCAGTTGAATATCAACGTGCTTCATGTGTTTGTTGTTTAGGTTACAGTCCCCGTTAGCTGTTTTAATGCAGCTTTGGTTGTCTTCGTATATGCAAATGGGCTCATTAAAGGTGACTAGCTTAGCTTCTTTGCACCACTGTTTGAACCACAAGAGTTCAGAGGTGAGTTCACACACATCTTTGTACTCAGCTTCTGCCATGGAGATGGAAACCAAAGGCTGCTTTCATGTTTTCCATAGAACAAGGCAGTTGTGAAAGCGGGCAAGGTAACCTGTGGTTGATCGATGTGTTATTTTGCAATTGCCCCAGTCAGCATTGCTGTAAGCAGTGACCTTGTTCTCTTTGTCAATGGGATACCAAAGTCCTATGCTGGAGGTGCCTCTTAGATATTTGAGGACATGCAAGAATGCCTGCCAGTGCTTGATTCCCGGCCGCTCCAAGTATTGTGATAGTGTGCTTACTGGGAAAGATAGGTCAGGTCTGGTTGCCGTGCTGAGATAGTTAATGCTACCAATTGCGCTTCTGTAATTTACCTTCAAGTCTTTAAAGGCAGCTATCTCATTGTCTGTGGCTGGACAGAGATGCCCATTGGGGGTCAGCGGTGTTGTCACGGCCTTACATGTGTCCATACCGTATTGTTCTAAGAGCGCTTCTGTGAAATGTTGTTGGTCAAGGCTGATGCCGTCCCCCATATGTTGGATCTTTATGCCTAGCATTAAATCTGCCTCTCCCATATCTTTGATGTTGAATTCTTTTCCTATTTCCGCCTTGAAGAAAGCTGTATTTTTGCTAAAGATGCCAATGTCATCCACATGGATGTAAAGCCAAACTGGAGTACTGCCTTCCCTGTAAAATACGCAAGGGTCAAGCGTGCAAACAGAGAATTTTGCTGACTCAAGCCAATTTTTGAGTTGTTCATACCAAGCCAACAGTGCTTGTCTCAGTCCGTAGATTGCCTTATTCAGTCTCAGGCAGAATTTCCGTTTGTTGAGTTGCAAGCCTCAAGGTACTGCCAGGTATACTGTTTCTTTTAGCTGGGCATTGAGGAAGGCGCTTTTTATGTTGATTTAATGAAACTGTAGTTTGTTGACACATGCAAAGGCCACTAATGTTCTTAAGGAATTTAGGCGTCCAGTTGGTGCGTATGTTTTGCTGAAGTCAATTCCCATGGACTGCGTGAAGCCCTGAGCACAGACCCAAGCTTTGTGCTCAATTGGTTTCTTTCTGTCACAGGGGCTCTTCAAAGTGAAGAGGGCCTGGCACTCAGTAAACTGGGACTCACTTATGGAGGGCTCAAGGATATGGTAAGAAAGGATACACTTAAGAGAGTGAAAGATGAATTCCTAAAAGAATGAATATAAGAAAGCAGCAACAAAAGAATAAGAATAAAAGAATAGAATAGCCAACCACAAACAAGTCCAAGTCCACTGTTTCAACCTGTCAGAATGGAAAGAGAAGGGTTAATAAGGATATGGCCACCCAACTCATACTGTACAGGCAAAGAAAAAAATGCAAAGACTAACTTAAAATTGAATAATTATAATACCCAAAAATAAGGATAAGAATAATTATAAAATAATAAATAAACTAAATTAATTAACTGGGGAAAGGTCCCCAGGGGGGAGAAAGAGGGGCTGGTATATGTGAGAACCACCAGCCCTGATCCAGAGGAAGAATTTTCATGAGAATAATTGATGATTGAATTGAGTCTGGCCAATACAGGTCCTGTACAGCTGTACAGAACCTGTACAAGAGGTGTGGTGTATTTGAGTGATCATACAGTTTATACTGGTGTATTGGAACTATATTGGGTGAGTCCAACCTGTACAGGTATTGACAGGCTGTATTGAGGTACCAAGCTGTATAACTGTTTCAGAATGAAGATTTCTGAAACTGAATGCTGATACAAGTGCTGGATCTGCTGATTTGAGATGCTTTAGTGGGTGTATGAATGAATACCCTTACCCCTGATGGATGGTTGTTACAGTATCCCCCTCTTGAAACTGGTGGGCTCCTGAACACCATAATACCCTGCCATTATTGAGTGGCATCTCACTACCCCACAATTCCTTTGGAAAGTTTTCTTTTGACCATTATCTTGAAATCCTTCTTCAACTCTTCTCTGTCAATTAAATTTATTTTGCCCCCTTCTTTTAACTTTGAGTAAGTACCCCACTTCGGACTAAACGTTTCTTCTGATTCAGTGAGTTTACTTGTCCTTGGGGCCTGGCCTTGGGTTGTATCCCAAATGGATGGTCACTGAGCTCTTATGCTCAAAAAATGGGGCCAGATGAGTACATGAAGTGTACCCATCTGGCTAGGCTTAATCAGAAGAAATTTATTAAAAACTGAATTCAGGGGTCTTGTCCCCATTGGATTTGAAAAACTTCCTCAACAACCCTCCATAACAATCTTGGGCCGTGGCCCTTGCTATGGTAAGTCTGGATGACTCATGCCCTTATGGCCCTTTTGGCCTAATTGGTCTTCTTGGTCATCTTTGGTCATATTAGAACATATGGCCATTTCTGGCCTTTTTGAGGTTCTAGGTGATTATGGTGAATTTTTTGACCTATGGCCATTCATGGCCAATTTAGGGGTTATTGGAATTCTGGGTCTATTTGGCCATTTTTTGATTTTGGGGTCCTACGGTCCGTGGGCCATGTTCTGCGGTCCGCGGTGCGTGGGGGTTATTGGAGGCCCCCAGGACAAAAATGAGCCCCTGGGCCCAAATTTGCTGGGAACGAAGGGGTACCATGGGATCATAAATTGGCCCCATGACCCATAACTTCACCTACATGGTCTGGACCCATTGGGGGGTCCAGGACCACCAAGACCATGGCCTCCCCAAAGCTGCAGGGGAGGCCCTGGGTGATGAATCCAGCCCAAGGAGGGCTTGAGTGGGGGGCCATAATTGAGTTATGGCCCACTTCCTTGAGGGTTTTTTCTGAATTTGACGTGGGCTGATTTGACGTCTTGACCCTTCCGCTTGGGTATTCTCCATGAGTTGATGACTGAATCCCCGTGAACTTTGATGATCTGGGTGGAGTTAAAACCAGTGTGTTTTTCATGTTTGTGTTTGGTTTTTCTTCTGTTCATACTCTTATAAATACTAATAAGTGGAATAGAAATAAATAAAAGTAAAATAAGAATAAAAAATAAAGGAACCTCCCAATATGTGACATGGAAGGGGATGCTGCTGCTTTAAAAGAAATAAAGAAAAGAAAATGATACAAGTAAATAAAGAAAGAAAAAATAACAGAATAAGAGAAAAATGAGAGTAAAGAAAGAAATAAGGAAAAATCCTGATGGTTGGTCCTTCTTGTGGTGAGTTGCTTTATTGTGGCCAAAAAGTGTCTGAAAATGAAAACCAAGCATTTGATGCTCACAGAGTGGCCAAGGTAATGTTTTACAAGAAGTAGAACCCTCAGGGATGCATACCAGGAGATGGAACTTACTTTCATAACTTCCACTCCCCACCAAGCACCATAAAATTGAAAAGAATTGCCATAAATGACTTCTGAAATGAATTGCCGTAAATGACTTGAAGTAATGAAGGTCTTGAATTATGATGATTGGCATAAATGAAATGATAAATAAAAGAGAAAGAAAGGAAAATTAAAGAAAGAAACATTTGGCCATATCTTGATAAGGTCCAAATTGGAGGGTATTGGTGTTGTATGCTTCCTGAACCTGTCCAAAGAACTGACAAGTGCTCACAAAGTGGCCAAGGTGATGCTTACAACAACATATGGGTAGAATACCCCCTTAAAGGTGCATGCCAGGAGAGGAACTTACTTTCATAACTTCTTCTCCCCACCAAGCACCATAAATCAAACTCTTGAGGTATTTGGACCAGGATTGTCTGGATACAATGAATGGAAGTCCTTGACAAGAACTGGTGAGTTGGTAAGGTTTGAAGCTGGTTCCCAAGTGGTTCTTTCTGGGTCTTCACTGAATCCTTTCCACTCTACAAGATACCATAATTTACCTCTTTTGAGTTTTGAGTCCAGAACCTGAGCCACTTCCCATTCTTCTTGCTCCTCCACTAAAACTGGTGGCGGCGGCAATTGATGATGATTTGGGATAGTTGAATGCTTGACTGGTTCTAATAAGGACACATGGAATACAGGGTGAACTGTCTTCCATTGCTGAGGCAACTTGAGGTGATATGCATGACTGCCAATCTTCTTCAGAACTTCAAAAGGTCCCAACCATCTTTCTGATAACTTCTTGGTGGGTCTTGTTGTCTTGATCTTCTTGGAAGCTAGCCATACTTTGTCCCAAGGTTGGAAATCAGGTGGAATTGCTCTATTTCTATCTGCATACTTCTTGAATCTCCTTATTGCTGACTCTAATTCTTCTTTGACAACTTTCTGTACTAATTGGAGTTTTGTTGATAACTTTCCAGCAGGTGAGTCTTGAGAAATATGGATTGAGTCAAAGCTGGGATTTCTTCCATAAATGGTGAAAAAAGGTGATTGCTTGGTTGATGAATGTTCTGAATTATTATAGGCAAATTCAGCCAGAGGGAGCCAGGTGTACCAGTCATCTTGACGATAGCTGACATACATCCAAAGGTACTGTTCTAGTATCTGATTTACCCTCTCTGTCTGCTCATCTGTTTCAGGGTGAAAAGCAGTTGAAAGATCTCTTGATATCTTGAGCTGCTGACACAATTGAGTCCAAAATGATGAAAAAAATAAGGATCCTCTATCACTGACAATACTGACTGGGAGTCCATGCTTGGAAAATACATGACTAATGAAGATTTGAGCTAAGTCCAGAGCAGTGATTGTTACATAAGTTGGAATGAAGATTGCCATTTTTGAAAATCTGTCCACAACTACTAAAATTGAATCAAAGTTTTTTGACAGTGGCAATTGAGTGATGAAGTCCATTGATAATGAATTCCAAGGACCAGACGGAATTGAAAGAGGCTTGAGTAATCCAAACTTCTTGTGATGAATGTTCTTGTTTCTTGAACATTGCTGACATGAGGACACATAGTCCTTGATGAATTGATTCATGCCAGCCTAATAAAAATCCCTCTTGATGAGCTTGAGGGTCTTCTCCTGGCCAGGATGGCCAGCCAATGGTGAGTCATGACGCTTTTGAAAAATATTGAGTTGAAGTTCTTCATTGCTTGGGATTACCACTCTATCTTTGAATAATAATAACTTGGTTTGAGGTTCAAGAGAATAATCTGGAACTGATTCACCTCTTGCTAGCTGCTTGAGTATTTCTTTATAGTCTTTGTCTTGCCATACTTCTTTTTGAATCTTGTCAACTAAATCTGACAGCACTTCCACTTTGATTGAGAAGAATCTTGACTCTTGAATTCCATCTTGCTTAAGTACTTGATGAAAATTTTGAGGATTCATGCTGATGAAGTCCACCCCCCTCTCTGGGTACATGTTGTCCCGACGTGACAAGGCATCTGGTAAAGTGGCCAGCCTGCCTGGGCGGTAAGTGATAGTGAAGTGAAATTCTGAGAGAAATTCAGCCCAACAGGCCTGCTGACGAGTAAGAACTTTGGAAGACATGAAATACTGCAAGGAAGAGTGGTCTGTCAAGACCTCAAAGGAATTGGAAAAAGAAAGAAGAAATGCTCTCCAGCGCTTGAGAGCCCAAACTATGCCAAGGAGTTCCTTGTCATGAATTTCATAGTTGAGTTCAGCTGGTAAGAGCTTGCGACTATCAAATGCAATGGGATGCTTTCCTGAGTCATTCACCTGACTCAGTACGGCACCCAATGCATAATCAGAAGCATCAGTCTCTACAATAGCAGGTAGAGATGGATTGAAATGGGATAAGATAGTAGCAGAGGTGAAAGCTTCTCTGAGTGCTTGAAACTGACTAAGAGCTTCCTCATTGAAGATAAAGGGAGAATCTTTTTTGAGAAGGGAAGTGAGAGAAGTGATTTTTTTGGAATAATTTTTAATGAAACAAGGATAAAAATTGGCAAAGCCAAGAAAAGATTGAAGGGCCTTGATGTTTTTGGGCTGAGGCCAATTTAGGATTTGCTGAACTTTTGAAGAATCCATCTTGAGGCCATCACTTGAAACAACATAGCCCAAGTATTCCACACTTGAGGCATGGAATACACACTTGGAGGCTTTGGCAAATAAATTATTTTCTCTGAGTCTTTGGAGGACAGAGGTCACATGTTTGACATTTTCTTCCTCAGAACTTGAGAATACCATAATATCATCTAGATAGACCACAACAAACACATCCAAGAAATCTGCAAATATATCATTTACAAGATTCTGGAAAGAAGCAGGAGCCTTGGTCAAACCAAATGGCTTGACCAAATACTCATAACTACCATACTTGGTTCTGAAGGCAGTTAAGTGCTCATCCCCGTCTTTGATTCTCAGAAGGTTATATGCACCACGCAAGTCTATCTTGGAGAAGATAGTGGAGCTGTTGAATATGGTAAGGAGCTGGTTCATAGGAGGAACAGGGTATCTGTTCTTCCTGGTGACAGCATTGATTTTGCGGTAGTCAACACACAAACAAAGACCTCCATCCTTTTTCTTGACAAAAGGGACAGGTGCTCCTGTTGAAGAGGAGCTTGGTCTTATGAAACCTTTCTCTACATTCTCTGAAATGTAGGCCCGCAGTGTTTCTGACTCTTGGTTTGATAATGAGTAGATAACACTAATTGGAGGTAGAAGACCCTCCAATTTAATATGGTGATCACAGGTGCGGTGTTGAGGAAGTTTCTCTGCTTTCACCTTGGAGAATACATCCAAATATTGGTGATAAGCAGGAGGGATTACTTTCAACATAGTTTCAATTTCTTCTGGCTCTTCCTCCTCATCCCACTGCTCCTCCAGGGATGCATGAAAACATAATGGAGGAAGGTCCATATCCCCTTGAAAGAGATGAAGTGAATATATGGCAACATCTTCTGCAACATCCTTTATCTCTTTGAAGACTTCATCTCTTAATGGAAGTAATGACTGAGAGGGGATGATGGAAGCGATATGGACAGAAGAAGGAAGGGAAGGTGTCTTAAGTTCACCAGCCAGAGCAACACTGTTGACAGCAGTGGCTAAGTCATTACTAGTAGAAGGAATAATACCACTAGAATTCTTATGACTAGAATCATAGGTGATCAATCCATTTTTCCAATCAATAATGGGATTAAAATGGTAAAGGAAATCATAGCCCAATATCAGGTCTTCTCCCTTGGGTGAATCTATGATAAAGAAGTCCCATTCAAAGCTTGGGAAGGAAGGCAAGTCAACTACCCACTTGGTATAATGGGTGATGAACAAGGCAGGGGATTCATTAGAATCCAAAATGAAAAGAGGAATCTTTTCAGGGAGCTGTGACAGAGTCAATGAGTACTTGAGAACAAAATTCTTTGCAATAAAAGAGTTTGTAGCAGCAGAATCAATGAGAATACTATAGAAAATATCAGAGACAGAAGAGAAAATAAGAAATTTTAAAGATTTCTTGACACTAGTATTCAGAGTGCACAATTGTGCTCTTGAAGGAAATAAGTGAGAACCATTGAACACATCATGATTCCCACTCAGGCTTTTCCCTGCTTGCTAGGGAAGCCTCTTGATGATGACCCAGGCTTGTTCTGCAGTCTCTTGAAGCATTTTTCAATTGGGTGCTTTCCACCACAATAAGCACACAACCCCTCTTTGATCCTCCTCTCCTTTTCAGAACCAATTAATTTATTGTCCTTATTGAGAAGAGCGGCATGGGGCTTGTCCTTTGAAGATTGAAATTGCTTGCCCTTCTTGTTCTTCTTCTGGTGAGGCCTCTTTGAAGATGAATTTTGAGGAGGCCTAGATTGATTGGATCCAATGGCTGGAGGCTTCTTCTCTTGATTGCCACCCTTTTCTTTTTGCCTTTCATGATATCTGGTGTCTAATTCTAAAGTGACATCCATAAGTTCTTGAAGAGTATCAAAAGTTCCAGGGTGAGAAGCCAACTGATCCAATAATCTTGATGCCAATCCCCTTCTGTAAACATGGATATAAGCTCTTTCCCCCCAATCTCCAATTCTTGACATTAAGCTTCTGAAATCTGCAATGTACAAGGAAACATGACCACTCTCCTTTATCCTCAAATTGTCCAACTCTTGTTCAGCTTTCCTGACTTCATTGGGGTCACCAAACAGAGTGAATAATTGAGATTCAAATAATGGCCAATTATTGAGGAGGTGGGAAGGGTCTTCATTGGAAATATTTGAGAGATAAGGTTCAATCCACTTTCCAGCTCTACCAGTGAGAAAAGAAGTTGAGTAAAGAACTTTCTTCCTGTCAGAGAAGAAATTTTCTGGATCATTATGGAAGATTAATTGACAGGATTGGATAAATCCTCTCAATTTATAAGCTTGAGTACCATCAAAAGAATCAGGTGCCTTCGTGGATGGAGCCTTGAAAGCAGGGGCTTTAGAATTGTCCCTGGGAGCAACTGCTTGAGTGAGTTGCCCCATCAATTGAGTCATCTGCTCCATCATCTTGAGGAGACTTGGATCAGTTTGAGAGACAAGAGGTTGACTAGAAAGGGCTAGATTAGAACCCTGAGGCACCTCTGGAGCATTTGCCAAGGCATCTGCCACTTCAGTTTCCCCAGAATCTTCCTCTTCCACAGACTCCTCCCCCTCTTCATCTTCAACTTCCCCTTGTCTTGCTCTTGCACCTTCAGACATGCCAGGGTAGCCACCCAAAAGTCCAGAGAAAGATCTTGATCTTCTAGATTTCATTCCACCTCTTCTTGAGGGTGCTGCTCCTTCCATTGGTGGTCCTCTGTCCAAGTTTGCACTCAGTTGATGAACTGATGGTGTGCGGTCAAGAGGAACCCTTGCTGTAGGAGTGAGAACAGCTTGAATTCTTTGGGATCTAGTATTTTTGGCTGGGGGCTATGCTGAACTGGCATTTTGAATAAAAATGAAATAAACTTGATGGTATGAGAACAGAAATCAAAACTTGGCCAAATCAATCACAATAAAAACTTGATGAATCTTGAGGTGAAATCAAATTCAGTCAACAGTCAAATCAATTCAACAATCAAAAATCAATTCAAATCAAATATCAATAATCTTGAGTAAATCAACAATCAATCAATATTTAATCAATAATCAATCAATCAATAAATCAGTGTCTTCAATATGAAATCAAGGTCTTGAGGAATCAATCAATCAATTTAAAATCTTCAGGAATCAATTCAATATCTTGATGAGTCAAAATCAGTCAATAATCAAAATCAATTCTCGAGGATCAATAAAATATCTTGAGGATTCAAAATCAATCAATAATCAAAATCAGCTCTTGAGGATCAATCAATATCTTGAGAAGTCAAAATCAATCAATCCAATCCAAAGAAGAATCCTGAGCCGCTGAATCAATAAACCAATGAATCCCAATGAAATACTCCAATCAATTAAACCGATAATCAATCCTGAATAAGACCTGAATAAGAACAAAGAGAAAATTTGATTTGATAAAATGAAATGGTCGGCAATGATTAAGAAAGAAGAAGAATTAATTTCATATGAATGAAATGAATGAGGTGAAACTGATGAGAGAGAAAAATCATAATCATTAAAGATCATTAAGTCATAAAGAGATCATATTTGATGAATGAGAGAAATGAATATAAATGAATGAAAAGAAAGAATAAAATATGAGTTAATTAATTTAATGTCACAGGGGCTCTTTGAAGTGAAGAGGGCCTGGCACTAAGTAAACTGGGACTCACGTATGGAGGGCTCAAGGATATGGTAAGAAAGGATACACTTAAGAGTGTTAAAGCTGAATTACTAAAAGAATGAATATAAGAAAGCACAAACAAAAGAATAAGAATAAAAGAATAGAGGAGCCAAGCACAAACAAGTCCAAGTCCACTGTTTTAACCTGTCAGAATGGAAAGAGAAGGGTTAATAAGGATATGGCCACCCAACTCATACTGTACAGGCAAAGAAAAAAATGCAAAGACTAACTTAAAATTAAATAATTATAATACCCAAAAATAAGGATAAGAATAATTATAAAATAATAAATAAACTAAATTAATTAACTGGGGAAAAGTCCCCAGGGGGGAGAAAGAGGGGCTGGTATATGTGAGAACCACCAGCCCTGATCCAGAGGAAGAATTTTCATGAGAATAATTGATGATTGAATTGAGTCTGGCCAATACAGGTCCTGTACAGCTGTACAGAACCTGTACAAGAGTTGTGGTGTATTTGAGTGATCATACAGTTTATACTGGTGTATTGGAACTGTATTGGGTGAGTCCAACCTGTACAGGTATTGACAGGCTGTATTGAGGTACCAAGCTGTATAACTGTTTCAGAATGAAGATTGCTGAAACTGAATGCTGATACAAGTGCTGTATCTGCTGATTTGAGATGCTTGAGTGGGTGTATGAATGAATACCCTTACCCCTGATGGATGGTTGTTACAGTTTTGCTTGTTTCTCTTTATTTTGAACACCCAAGTAGTGCCTCCCAATTTGTAGTCTTCATGCAGATCAACTACGTCCCAAACTTTTCAAAGGTGCATGTTTATCAGTTGCTTGTCAATTGCTTCTTGCCAGAGGAGGTGACTTACTGACTTCAGTTCACCGCGATATATTTGAGAGGTTTCGTCAGATGTTGTAAACAGTGCCCCTGGTTGCCTTTTGTAGGGAAGAATGTTTAGGTCGTTTAGGTTTGACATTATTAAAGTTGGATGCCGTGGGCCAATGATCTTGATGCAAGGAGCTTGTGTTTGGGTAGCTACTGGGTTAGTTACTTCCTCCACTGTTTCAAATGTTTCTCCCTCTAGTTGTATTTCATTACTTACTTCTGGGCTTTCCTCGGCATCTAACAGGCTTTGAGTTGCATTGCTTGTCTGGTCAATGTTGGGTGTAACAGGTTCATTAAGTGCAGTGGTGAATGTTTTGGTTGTGTTTTTTTGGGAGATAGAAGGAAACACTTTTTTGTTGAACGTTGCATGGTGGGTTATTGAGACTTTTAGGTCATTTAATCGAACGATTTGATATGCTGTGTTGTTGTTGTTGTAACCAATAAGGATACCTGGTTGTCCAGGTGGGTCTAGTTTTGATCTTACTTGTTGATCAAGGCTGTACACCACTGCTCTGCAACCAAACTTTCTAAGCCTTGAGAGTCTTTCCGCAGTTTTGGTCCACAGGAAGTGTGGAGAATGATTTTCTCTTGACGCTGTTGGTGACAGGTTGGAAAGGAGCACTGCTGTGTTTACAGCATCAGCCCAAAAATTTGCAGGGAGATTTCATCCTCCTAGTAAGCACCGGGCTTTTTCAAGTATTGTTCAATTTGCCCTTTCAGCAAAGGCGGTCTGTTGAGGCGTTTCAGGGGGTGAAAATATGTGTATGAAGCCACACTACTTCAATAATTTCTTGAATTCATTGTTGAGAAACTCTCCTCCTCTATCTGACACAAGCTCCTTTAATTTCTTGTCTTGTGCATTTTCCATTGCAATCTTTGTGGCCTGAAATTGTTCAAATACTTTGGATTTCTTTTGTAGAAATTTAACAATTTTGTAAGATGATGATTGATCTACTATTGTGAAAGAGTAGCGTTTACCTGACACTGAAGGTGGGTTGATTGGTCCTACTACGTCCATGTGTACACAGTCTAAGGTTGAGAGTGCTGGTGCAAAGTAGTTCTTGAAAGGCTGTTTGTGTGCTTTGTTTGTTTCACAAACAAGTCAGTTGTCTTGCAGGGTTGGCAGTCCTAGTTGTCTGAGTACAGAACCACTCGGATGGCCTAGTCTATTGTGCCAGAGGTAATTGCTTTTATTGGTGAGTAATGTTTTTGGAATGGTGTAGTCAATCACCATTAGCTTGTTTATTATTTTGCCATGCATGAGTTCTTTTCTGTTTGAGTTGAGGCTGAAAACATTGTCTTTACAATTCACTGTCAGCTGTTTTTTAAATAATTCTAGGAGGCTGATGAGATTGCACTTGAGGTTTGGTACATATAGGCATTCTTTAAGTGTTAATTTATTGTTGTGGTTGAGGATTCTTACTGTACCTATCCCTACTTCAGAGAGCTTTCTGTTTGCATCTCCTGTTGCCACGTGTATGCTGGTAGCTTTTGGTGTATTTATGAAAGGTTTTAATGAGTTGAACATGTGATGGGTTGCCCCGCAGTCTAGTATAAGCTGATCTTCTCTTGGTTGTAGGGGTGTTGGCATTGTCATGAGAGCTTGAGCAATCATAAGATGAGAAGTGGTGTTGAAATGTCTATGTTTCTTTTCTCCTCTGGGGGGTCTTAAATGTGGGTTCTCCGACCAGCAGTCTTCCTTTTTGTGGGTGGTACATTTTAAGTTGTGTTTTCCCTTTGCACAATAATAAACAATTTTGTGTGGTTCTTCTACATTGGACAATAAGGCCATTGATGAATGGTTTTGAGGCATCTTTTCAGTGCTGCTTAAGTGGGCCAGGTCTTGAAGCCGTGTTACTATTTTCTCGGGGTTTTCAATAATGTCTTTGTTCAGAGTAAGATTCTCAACAAATTGATGGAGATTCGTATCTCCTCCTAATTTTCCTAGTAAAGAGTATTAAAGCAGTTTGGATGGTACTATGATACTAACTGCGTCAAGTTCCATCATCAACTTTCTGCATGTATCAATGTAGTTTTATAGATTTCCATCATAGAAACTCCTCTGCCAGTCCATCCATATGCGACCTCTATTTACTGCTCTCTTTGAGGCGTATTGATCCTCAATTTTGGCCCATAGCAAGTTTGCCTTTTCCATGTTTGTAGCGTTGACCACCTCTCAAAATACTTGTTCTGTGAGTCGGGTTGTTATTAAATTAATCGCTTCATAGCTTGCCTTTGACCATTTGTTTACTGCATGTGTTGATACATCTTCAAGGGGAGATTTCTCGCATACATAAATGAGGTCTTTACATCTGAGATGAATTTTCATATGCATGTGCCAGTGGCCGAAATTGGTTCCATCAAGAAGTGGAATGTTGCTAACATCTTTTACGTCAGTTAATCTTTTGGCCATTATTTCTCGCAGACCACCTTGTGTTTTCAGAGCTATCAAGACTGTAAATCTGTAGATATTTAAGAACTTTAAAGGTGGATGAATTAACAGGCAGGTTTAGTTTTTACAGAGGTAGAAGCAGTAAGTACCTTTAAAGGTGGAATGCGGTAACTCAACAATAATCTAATTACAATAGTACGATGCAGCAGTGATGGTCTACTGAGACAGTTAGCTGGGTTAGTGTTTCTTCACTTGTTAGCGAGTAAGAATAATGTCACATACCAATGACGGCTTTATAATTTGAGAATAAATGAGTATGTAGAAAAAGGAAAATGCAATGTATCTAGTTACAGCAATGAGCAATAGATGAAGATAGAGAGAAAAATGTATATGTAAGAGAACGTGTTCTCTTAACAAAGGCCATTGACTTCTCCTCGTTGTAGAGAAGAGTTAACTCCTTATAAGCCATCCTCTTTATTCTTGAGCCGTGGCTTTTAGCCAGGGATGTTACTGCTGGAGGGTGTCCGCGTTAATACTAATCCTAGTTTCTATAGGGATGTTATTGCTGGATGGTGTCCGCAATAATACTAATCCAAGTAAGTGTGACTCAATTAGTCCTCGGCAGTGTTATGCTTTTGCACTGGGTTTGGAACTGTACTTACCTAAACCCTTTTGGGTTAATATTTCTACATATCCATCTTAGAATCCCTTCACACTTACAATTTAATCTATCAAACTCAGGAAGCTATCATTCAGGAGGAGCAATAAGTTTTTTTATACTAGCTCTAGTTGGTTCTCACGCATAGATAGTTACGCTGTTTTGCTAGCTCATAGGCTCAGCTGTTGAACCTCTGAATACACTCATAGGTACAGTGCCCCAAAAGATGTCTTTGGACACCATCTGCACGGATGCACCGGACGCGATCTTATTTTTGCGACTTAGGGTGTTTTTTTTTTCTTAAAACAACTAATGTGGTTTTAACTCACTTTCCCTTACATTTTATTTTCTTACATCTTCTTTTTTTTCCTAATTGATTTGCCCAACCTTTACCTTGCTTGCACGTCTTTTTTATTCAATCCAAATCGAAAGTCTTGGGGTTTTCAAGCCAAATCGAATTCTTGGCTCCTGGGTCCTTTGGATTGTCGTTGACTAAACAAATCAATGATATACTTTGAAAAAGTATATTTTTTGTTGCTGATCTTTCATTTGGTATGTATTTTCTCCTTTTGTTCTGTTTTGTTTTAGAAGAATAACTAATGCTTGCATTTGTCCTATCTGTCAGGATGAAACTATGAAAGAGTGGTAATGTAGGCTATTTACAACTCAAACTATGTTTGTGACATGGTAAAAAATGCTTTAAGAAGGTTTTGAGATGATTAAGAATAAATTTAAGGGCTTTACTATAGTGGTTATAGTGGTGGTGAGCGCTGTTGAAAGCCCTGGGTGCAGCTTTATCTGTTGGGTTACAATAATTAAACTTATAATTATACCTGATTATTAACCAAGAGTAAAACTGTTTTTGACAGTTTACTGCGTAGGTTATTCAAGAGCAGGATGAGGGAAGGCTTTTGGCTGTGAAAAGCCCTCCTTTTATCCTGAAATTGAGGTGGAAAGGCTGCCAGACCTTTCCACGTAGAGGAAGTGAAGATTTTTCACTCTCTATGACAGGCTTGTGGTTTGCAAACAGACTGTATACTCTGTATTGGGCTCAGATGTGGTTTTGAAACCACATCTTGGTGGTTTCCACCAATACAGGGTGAAAATTTTCATCTGGGGACCTCACAGCCTGATTCTGACGTGAATGACGCGTAGAATGCTGTACAGAAACTGTATGGGACCCCAGTATTGACTGACATATGAGGTATTGAAGTAAAAACATGCTTCTTCCTCTATTTGACACCTCATATTCATGGTTATGGGATATTATCCCATGGTAAGGCTGTATATGACAGCAGGTGGGATTTTGACCTTAAAATGGTCATAACTCTGTCGGCTTTTGAGATATCAAGCTCAAAATTAGTTCATTGAATAGCACTGAATGAGCTCTACACAATGGTACCCAACTTGACATGGTTATTATTAAATATGACAAAGTTATCCCATGTACAAGTATTTTTGTACATTGGCGTGGTTTGGGCAAAAGCTGTATTAAGCTTGTTTGGCCAATACCTTCTGTTGTAGTTGAGCTATGAGGAAATGGATGGCACCATCAGATAGCCCTGATTGTGCTCTTTTCAAAAAGACCCCACTTTAAGTATCTCACACTAAAACTGTAAAAGTTATATGAGAGGTGAATGTTTTGTTCACCCTTATTTGGTCTGAATTTGGCCATAACTCAAGTAATACTGGTGCTAGCTCAGTTTGGCTAGCACCATTAGATAGCCCTGTCTTAGAGATTCATTTTGAATACCCATTTGATGTGGTTAAGCCTCTCCTTCTAGATTTTAGATGAGAGGTGAAAATTAAGGTTTATGCTCAGCAATAACTTTGTTATTTCTTGTCCTATGGTGATGGGACTTATATTTTCAGAAAGAGGTGAGTTTCCTCTTTCTTTTGATACCTTTTGAGCTAATTTGGCTCAGCTCCATGTTTTGGTGGTATTTTGGCTATACCATTGGTTTATGGTATTTTGGCCGTCATGCTTGTGCTCTGGTTTTGAGTCACAGGCTGACATACCCTCCCTCTAAAAAAGGCTCATCATAGATGAGACTGTTCAGTCCTCCTAGAGGCTCTGAATCTCCTTAAATGAAGGTTTCCATCTGGTATGGCATCCTCTGCCAACCCTTTGTCTTTGTCAGCTGTCTGGTTCTTGAATCTGACTAGATATTGTCTCTGATCCTTCCCATTAAGTCTGATTTTACTCACAGGTCCAGGAGAGTCTTCTACTTCCACTATTTCTGGTGGAGTGATGTTTTTCTTCCTGGAGGGGAATTTATCCTCCTCTGTTTGGAAGTATGGTTTGACCAGGCTCACTGGAAAGACTGGGTGTTTCCTAGAAAACTCCTCAGTGAGCTTGACCTCTACTGAATTCTTCCCTATCAACTTAATGATAGTGAAGGGCCCTACAAATGAGTCTCTCATTTTCTTAGGTCCTTTGAGATTGTTAAAGTTCAGTGTAGACACTAACACCTGGTCCCCTTCCTTGAAGTCAGGTTCCATATGTGACTTGTCCCACCTTTGCTTGTTATACTCTTTGGCCTCAGCTATGCATTTGGCTGCAGTATCACAGGCTTTCTTCCACATATCATGGAAGTCTTTGGCTGTGGGGTGGATGGTCAGAAGATTTTTCTTCAAGTGATCCACAGGTAACAGGGGATTCCACCCTTTCTCTACCAGTGCAGGTGTTTTTCCTGTGGTAGAGTGCTGGCTTGTATTATAAGCAAGTTGGACTGCTGGTAAGAGGGTAACCCAATCATGGGTGTATCCCTCATGGTCCTTTTATTCCATGCCATAGGCACAGAACCTCCTGAGGATGTCCTCCATTGTTTGGATCATCCTCTCAGCTAGGCCATCTGTTTGTGGATGGTAAGCTGTGGAAAAAGCAAGCTTGGTGCCAAGCATGTCATATAAATTGTTCCAAAATTCAGATGTGAATTTTGGGTCCCTGTCACTAATTATGATCTTAGGGACTCCACAGGTGGATATGATGTTATTCCAAAATAACAGAGCAGTGTCCATGGCAGTGTCCTCTTTATGGCATGGTAGACATCTCATGCTCTTGCTGAACCTATCAACTATGATTAAGCAGGCATTGTAGTTTTCTTTGCCTCCTGGGAAAGGTCCTGTGACCCAGTCCATGTTGATGGTTTCCCATGGGTGTTTGGGTTCTTCTATGTGTTGAAGCAACCCATATTTCTTCCCATGTTTTCTATTTGCCTTTTGGCATCTTTCACAAGTGTTGATGTATTCACTCAACTCTTGCTCCCACTTGGGCCACCAAGCTGTGCTTGCTACCCTCTCTTTAGTCCTGTCCTCACTCATGTGTTCCATATAGGGGCATTCATGGCATTCCTGCAGGATTAAAGAGATGTGGTCTCTGTCTATCACTGTGAGTGCACTGGTGTGCTTTTCTCTGTGATAAATCAGGCCATCTATAAGGAAGAATTTATTGTCCTTATAGGCCCTCAACCAGGGTTCCTCCAGCTGGGTTTCCAGTTCTGGGCTCCTGTATTTTTGTTGAAGGAGTTGGAGTAGTATGCTACACTGTTTGTGTTTAGCATAAGATTTCAGTACTGCATTGAAAAATTCATTGTGCAGTTCTGAGGAACTTATTCCCAGTATGGGGGTTTCTGTCCCTTCTGAATCAGTGTTTCCACTGTCAAGGGTACCACTCCCTGGTGCCCATTCAGAGAATCTGAAGTTCTTCTTCCTATTTATTTCCATAAAATGGATAGCAATTTTTGCAGCAACTTCAGGGTCATAAGCTGGATTGCTTTTGACATTGTCCAGTGGCCATCTGCTAAGGCCATCTGCATTGGTATGGCTTTTACCTTCCTTGTATATGATGGTCATGTTCCCTCTATACTCCTGGATGGCTATTTGCCATCTCAGCATGTGTCTATTAGTAGTCTTCATGTTTAGTAAAGACTTCAAGGCTGTGCAGTCTGTGTAGACTTCAAAGACTGCACCCTCAAAATAATAATGGAGTTTTTCTAGAGCCCAGACTAGACATAGACATTCTGTCTGGGTGGCCCCATACCTGGCTTCTGAATCTTTCAGCTGCCTGGAGATGTAACATATTACACCTTCTCTTGGTTCACCATCCACAATTTGTCTTTGGTGAAGGGCTGCTCCCAAGCCTTGGCTGCATGCTGCATCTATATATAACTTGAATGGTAGTTCAAAGTCAGGCAAGATGAGCACAGGTGCATTTGTGAGTTCATATTTGATCCTCTCATATGCATCCCTCCTTTCCTTGGTTATTTCAAAAACTACATCCTTTGAGCATAACTTGTATAAACTACTAATTATGTGGGCAAAGTTTTTGATGTGGTTTCTATAGTAGCTAGCAAATCCAAGGAAAGATTGCATCTCTTTGATGTTCTTTGGTACTGGCTTTTGCAGCACTGCTGCTACTTTGTTCTGGTCAATTGCCAGACTAAGGCCTGAGACTTTGTGTCCTAGAGCTAGTAGCTCTTGTTGGCCAAAATTACACTTTTTAAGTGAAATTTTCAGATTGATGGGTGTACATTTACTTAGCACTCTGTCTATGTATTGTACATGGTCTTCCCATGTCTCTGAGTATATAATGATAGCATCAATATATACTAACATCCAGCCTTCCATTATTTCTTCTTGAAATATGGTGTCCATCATCCTTTGGAAGTGGGCTGGTGCATTCTTGATGCCAAATGGCATCCTGGTGTACTCATATATGCCCATATGGCATATTATTCTGAGCAATTTCATGGAGTTTGGTTTAACTCCATTTTGGTGGAAGCCTTTCATACAATCCATCTTGGTTATGTATTTGGCTTTGGCCAGCTTATCCAAGGCATGAGGTATCCTTGGTATAGGGTACCTGTCTGCTTTTGTGTAGTTATTCAGGGTTCTGAAGTCTCCACACAATCTAGACTTGCCATCATGCCAGGTGATCAGGACAGGAGTGGTGATTTCCACTATTTCATTATGTCCAATCTTCCTGATGACATCCATGTCCAGGAGTTCATTGATGTGTTTTTCAATTTCTTTCCTGGTTTCCAGACTTGCTGGATGAGGAGGTCTCCTCCGCATGGGTGGATAAGGTCTTTCCACATCCAGATATAGTTCTATATCATGTCCTTTAATTTTGCCTAGTGGTTCTTCACCAATGGCAAATGCTGGTCTGTTCTTCCTCAGCATCTTTAGTAAACTTAGTTTTTGTTTACTGGTGAGGGTAGTGCTAGACTGTCCCTCCTTGAATTCCTTCAAGAGTTCTTCTAGTTGATCCTGTGAATATATGTGGTATATATCAAGTGAAAATTTCTTTTCCTTGTTGGTACCAATGGTAATGTGCCTGTTTTTACTGTTGTAAATATCTATGCCATACATCCTCTGGTAATCTGTTCCCAGTAAAAACCCTTGGATGTGGGCATCTTCAAGCACTACAAACTCTGGGTTGAGTCTGATATTACCCTTCCTGTGGGGTATAATTATCTCTTTGATAATTGTCCCAATGGAAGTCATCTTCCCTGATGCACTTTTGAAGTTCTTTGCCTTAGTGGGCAAGAGCTGTTTTTCCCAGTTTGGGAAGTGGTTATCCAGATAATTTCTGGCCACTATGGAGCAATGTGCTCCACTGTCAATGATCAGTGGGTGCTGAGCATTGTCAATACATACAGTCATTTTTGTGGCTGTTCCATGTAGATATGCCATTCCTTTGGTTGGTGTAACCAGGAATGTTTGTGCATCTTGTGTGCGTTTGCACAAGTTCTTGTTGGCAGTGTCCTGTGGCATGCCTGCTTCCAACTGTATATCCTGGATTTCCAATGGTGTTTCCTCTTGGTATTCCACTAGAAATTCCTCTCTTGGGTCTTGATCATCATCAGATGGTTCTCTGATGGCATCTCCCATAGAGTCTGATTCAGAATCCTCTACTGGAGGTTCTTCTTCAGGGACTTTTTCTATAGCATAGACTTTTTTCTTTGCCTTTGGACAGTTGTTGGCATAGTGGTCTGTTGAACCACAATTGTGACAAGAATTCTTCTTCCTTGCCACTTCTGTCACTCTTTCTCTGGGTTTGTCTTTAAACTCCACCCTGAAAGGTTGTTTCTCCTTGAAACTACTGCTTCTATATGGGGTGAATTTCCCTATATCAGTCCTTTTCCTTATGTATTGTAAGGTATTGGCTATGTCATCTAGAGTGCAATTTTGCTTGCATCTGCATTTCACTGCATGCTCTAATTCTCCTGGTAGTTATGTCAGAAGTTTGTGATTCCTCATCTGGATGTTCATCTGAGGATCAATGGCTTTAAGTCTTTTAGACTGTCTGAGACACCACTCATATGGATCTTTGTCCACAGAGTATTTGTCATTTTCAAATGACATGGTCTTTTGCCATATCCAAGTTCCATTACTGTACTTTTGGATTATTTGACTCTTCCACCATGGCCAGTTTCTTCTGCCATGGATTTCTTTCATTTCTGTGTACCATATACTTGAATGACCTTTAAATGCAGTATTCAGTCTAGCAGTAATCCAGTAATCTGGTATGCTGGGTACATCAATGAAGAGTCCATCAATATAATCTATGAGTTCCATATGATCATATTCTCCTGATCCAGAGAATTTGGGCCAGCTGGAGGCCTCAGGAAGCTGTTTCAGGGCTTCCTTTTCTGAATAAGACATGCCATCTCCATCCTGGTATTGTGATGGAGATCTTGTCTTATTCAACAACATGTCATCTGGTTGATATGGATTATTCATAGTTTGGCCTTGTGGTTAAGGCTTCAACATATGGTAGGCATTAAGCAATTTGTTAATGTCTTGATCCACACACTCCCTGTCCCTTGTGCTGTGGTGTTGTTCTTCAAAGACTTGGTTCAGTCTTTTGTTGGATTCTTCAGAGGCTTTTCTCAGTTGAGCATATCCTTCTTGAAGATTCTTAACTATTTGTTCCAAGGAGGCTTGAGTTTGTCTCATCCTCTCTTGGCTAGCTTTAATTTCTGCAAATTGCTTTGCAGATTGTTCAGCATATTGGGACACTTGTAACCACAGTGTATCACTGTTGATGTTACTCTCAGATGTGACAATGTTATTTTCAGTCTGAGTGGGGGTAATGTTTCTATTACTAGGACTACTGATTCTAGAGTGGTTTACAACTACTTCTGGTTCTTGTGTACTTCCTTTACCAAATCTAACATCTTCTGGATCATGGGGTCTGACTCTTTCCTCCTCTGGTTGAAGGAGGTTTTGTTCTTGCCCTTGTTTCCTTGTCTTCTCCTGGAAACTTCCTGGAATTGTGAAGAATGGTGACTCTTGGCCACTGATCTGCTGGTTTCTGAATGGTGTGAAGCCACTGGAGAGCTGATTTGGCCTGCTCCTTGTGAACCTGAAGGAATCTGAGTAGGCCCTGTCTGGGTCAACTGTTCTTCTATAGCTAGGATAGTGGCTTGATTCTCCCTTATCCTCTGTGCCCTTGCCTCCAGGAGTCTGTGCTGCCTGGTAGGATTCCGACCCTTGGTGATTACCATAAGGTCTTTGAAGTCTATCTCTTTGAGACAGATCTTCTGGCAACTTGATCCCAGTTCTGCCCAGTGAGTTGCTAGGTTGAACCTCTTGTTTTCCATGCTCCATTGAAATAAATCTTTGAGGAGTTGGTGGATCTGAAGAACTTGATCCATACCCTTCCAGTCCTCTGGTTTGAGGTTTCTGTTGAATTGGAGTGTGAATGGCAAGGTTGATATTATCTCCCTCATTGTTTTGCCATCCACCACTGTGTCCAGGGTGTCCTCTTTCAGGTCTTCTGGTTCTGGACAATCCTCCTTTATCCTCTGGCTGGTTCCTTTGGAAGCCAAGGTTTCTGAGGTATACAGGGGACATATCAGTGTCTGCAAACAGTCAACAACTTTATGTTCTTAGGGTATTTACCTTTGACTGTGCCTTGTACAAATTTATTGTCTGCTGATTTGGGCAGTTTGTGTTTGGATGTTACAACTGGGTTAATAATTGTAATCTTTCCTGTACTAGTGGTTAAGGTTGGTTTACCTTGTATTGATGCAGAGTTTCGTGGTTTTCTACTTCTCTGAGTGGCTATTGGTGTCCACTTCTTGGCTGTGATGAGACCTTCACTGTGCCTCTTTCCTTTGCCCTTGCTGCCCTCTGGTTCTGAGGGTGTCACTGGTGTGTTGACCTGTGACTGGGTCTCAAGTGGGATGTAATTTTCTTCCACTGAAATCAAAGCAGGAAAAGGAGGGCTTATGTCAGCTAAGCCTTCTCAAAAAATGCTGGTTTTGCACGTCTGAGATTGGCCTCTGGGCTTGTATGTTACTACAATGTGCCCTGTATAATGACAGTGTAATTGAATCAACAATTCCACGTCAAAATTACAGCTTTTTGGTACCCTGTCACATTGTCTGTGTGTCAGTATCCCTCAGAAACACTTGTGGTTTTCAAGTGTATTCTGTACAAGTGGTTTTGTATAAGTGTTATTGAGTTAACAATACACTTTAACCACGCCTCAACTGATGGTTTTTCAGTCAGAGGTGTCCTTATTCAGTCAAGAATACAGGACTTATTGATGGCTTATGTGTTTTTATATACAAAACACGCCAAAAATAGTTATATTCAGTGGGTATTAACCACGTGAATAATACTCTTATAATATGAGTATATATATAAAAAAGGATAAATATATATAAAATATATATTTAAATAGAGAAATTACGCCTAAAAATGATAAAACACTTATCAATAAGTCATAAAAAAGAGAAAAGACTTACTTTATAAGGTCCAAAAAAGGTTAAAAACACGGCCAGGCCCCCAAAATGTCAGGATGAAACTATGAAAGAGTGGTAATGTAGGCTATTTACAACTCAAACTATGTTTGTGACACGGTGAAAAATGCTTCAAGAAGGTTTTGAGATTATTGAGAATAAATTTAAGGGCTTTACTATAGTGGTTATAGTGGTGGTGAGCGCTGTTGAAAGCCCTGGGTGCAGCTTTATCTGTTGGGTTACAATAATAAAAGACTACAATAATTAAACTTAAAATTATACCTGATTATTATCCAAGAGTAAAACTGTTTTTGACAGTTTACTACGTAGGTTATTCAAGAGCAGGATGAGGGAAGGCTTTTGGCTGTGAAAAACCCTCCTTTTATCCTGAAATTGAGGTGGAAAGGCTGCCAGACCTTTCCACGTGGAGGAAGTGAAGATTTTTCACTCTCTATGACAGGCTTGTGGTTTGCAAACAGCCTGTATACTCTGTATTGGGCTCAGATGTGGTTTTGAAACCACATCTTGGTGGTTTTCACCAATACAGGGTGAAAATTTTCATCTGGGGACCTCACAGCCTGATTCTGACGTGAATGACGCATAGAATGCTGTACAGAAACTGTATGGGACCCCAGTATTGACTGACATATGAGGTATTGAATTAAAAACATGCTTCTTTGTCTACTTGACACCTCATATTCATGGTTCTGGGATATTATCCCATGGTAAGGCTGTATATGACAGCAGGTGGGATTTTGACCTTAAAATGGTCATAACTCTGTCAGTTTTTGAGATATCAAGCTCAAAATTAGTTCATTGAATAGCTCTATATGCGCTCTACACAATGGTACCCAACTTGACATGGTTATCATTAAATATGACAAAGTTATCCCATGTACAAGTATTTTTGTACATTGGCGTGGTTTGGGCAAAAGCTGTATTAAGCTTGTTTGTCCAATAACTTCTGTTGTAGTTGAGCTATGAGGAAATGGATGGCACCATCAGATAGCCCTGATTGTGCTCTTTCCAAAAAGACCCCACTTTAAGTATCTCACACTAAAACTGTAAAAGTTAGATGAGAGGTGAATGTTTTGTTCACCCTTATTTGGTCTGAATTTGGCCATAACTCAAGTAATACTGGTGCTAGCTCAGTTTGGCTAGCACCATTAGATAGCCCTGTCTCAGAGATTCATTTTGAATACCCATTTGATGTGGTTAAGCCTCTCCTTCTAGATTTTAGATGAGAGGTGAAAATTAAGGTTTATGCTCAGCAATAACTTTGAGCAGGAATAAGTTTGTTATTTCTTGTCCTATGGTGATTGGACTTATATTTTCAGAAAGAGGTGAGTTTCCTCTTTCTTTTGATACCTTTTGAGCTAATTTGGCTCAGCTCCATGTTTTGGTGGTATTTTGGCTATACCATTGGTTTATGGTATTTTGGCTGTCATGCTTGTGCTCTGGTTTTGAGTCACAGGCTGACATTATTGCTATGAAAGATGTTGATGCCCAGCAATCTTGCAGTGGAGCAACGGAGCCAGATTGTAGGGATGTCACAGGCCGGCTTATCAATCCGAAAGATAGCCTTGCGCATGGGGGTCCCCAAATCGACTGTGCATGACACAATCAGGCGATTTCGAGAGCATGGCGCTTGTGCTGATCACCCAAAACCAGGCTGACCCCCCTTGTTGAATGAAGCTGACCAACAAAATCTGGACAACTTTATTACTCACAACCACAGAGCGAATTTAAAGGAAATTTTGCACGCTATTCCAAACAACGTGAGCCATCAAACAATCAGCAAGGCAATACATGATCTCGGCAAGCGGTCATGTATTTCCCCCAAGAAGCCTTACCTTTGTGAGGTTGACTTTGACCGATGACTCATCTTTGCCCAGCAGTTTGGTCATTGGAATCTTCAAGCTTGGGCTCGCATAATTTGGACCGATGAATCGGCGTTTGAGTTGGGCAAGAAGGCTGATCAGGTGCAGGTTTGGCAAACACCTCAAGAAAAATATTTATTGCAAAACGTTCAAGTTAACCATTGTTTGGGCAGAAGATCACTCATGGTATGGGGGGCTTTCATCGGCAGCACCAAAGGCCCACTTGTTTTTTTAGACGGGACCCAAATGGCCGCAAGGTTTATCGAGCAAGTATACGAACCACACTTGCGGCCGTTCTACAACCACATGGTCAATGCACCTTATATCAGGACTTGCGATTGCATTGCGATGATGGAAGATGGCGCCCCAATTCACACCACCCGAATATCAAACGAATGGCAAGCCGCCAATCAGATTGACAAGCTGCCTTGGCCAGCCCACTCCCCAGACCTCAATCCGATTGAGAATGTCTGGAAAGTTTTGAAAACAAGGGTAACAAAACATCACCAGCCCCACACAATGGACAAATTACGTGCAGCCATTCAGAGTGCTTGGGATGATCTCTCCCCAGCATTCTTTGAGAAGCTGCTAATTGGTATGCACAAGCAATTGGAGGCAGTGGTTGAATCTCATGGTGGACCAACAAGATGGTAGGGCTTTTAATTTCTCAATTGTAACATGGCCCTTATCAGTCAAATGGATTCACAAGGCGGCATCTTCATTTCTTACGAATCAGGCTGATTTCATTTGTTTTATCATATTGACTGCAATTTTTATTTATAACTCTTTTCCTTTTATTGTTCATTAAATCTAAGCATATGTAAAAAATCTTTAAATTTGTAAATACACTATAAACGGCATTAAAAAGTTAAGGTTTTGGTTATCACAGCGTATGGAGCAAATGAGATTGGCATTGTGCCTTTGTGAGTCGTCGTCATGAATGTTAGGAGCAAATCCGCGTAACAGTTTTACGCACTGACATGATTTTTAAAAAAAAAAACACCTCGTGAGAATTTTTAAATTTCTACCTTGAAAAAAAGTGTCCGAAGACATCTTTCGGGGCACTGTACATACACATTAGATTGTTGAATAGTTCAAACAGCTGCTATTACTGCTACTGTTTTTATTGAGTTCATCAAAGCAATAAACATCTTAAACTAAAACTCTTGCATGATCAACTCATCAGCAGCAAACCCCAGACAAGGCAAGTCGGTTGATAAGTCACTAGGAACTGACAGGCTACAATTTAGCTTAGTCAAATACAATGCAATCAGACAAATCGTCTGATTGATAATTGCGTATATTAACCATCGTTGTATAAGATTCCCATAGCGTACTTAAGAGTTGTTATACAATACAAAATTAGGCGCCGGTACAAACAAAGGTTACTTTTGGTATACCGCACCTGACTCGAGCAGATAATCAGACATAAGAAGTGGTTTACAGAAGCTGAAACCGGTGACCCTTTATCTTGCTTTGAATTCTTTAGGTATTTTACAAAATGTGACTATGAATAGCCCCAGTTTACGTTTCTTGTAAGAATCGGCCGCAAAAGTGTTTTATGGTGTGTACTACAGAAGGCAACGTATTATGAGTGAATGCTGGAACAACCTAAAGATGAAATTCTGACTTACAATCTATCTAGCAAAGGCCTGAGCATCTGAATTTACTCCCATACCGCCGCACGCTCTGACAGTTGCTCCAACACCACCTTCGGGGTGAATGTCAGCACCGACTTCTGCACGAACATCAGCCTCAATTTTGGCGCCGTCTCCGGTATCAACCCCAGAACCTGATCTAGCACCAAGATCGTCAGGTGAAACAACGTGAACACCTGAGCCTACACCAAAACCCAACCCAGAATTTACTCCAGCCTCACTACTGTTGAGTCCAGCATCTAATCGATTAGCAAGGTGATTGCTATTTGCGATTCCAGCACTGCCGTCGGCGGAAACGCTAGTGCGAACATCAGTGGCTATTCCAGCCCCGTCAATTTGGAGACCAGCATCCAATCCCGTTGCGAGGTGAAGGCCAGCCCCGGTTCCATTTTTCATGTGTTTGCCAGCTTTAATTTCAACACTTTCATCTACAGAAACAGCAGTGGCCGCACCAGCCTCACTTTTGAGGTGGATAGCAGCTTCGGTTCTATTCTCGAGGTGGATGGTAGCTTCCGTTCTATTCTCGAGGTCGATGGCAGCTTCGGTTTGGTTTTCGAGGTGAATAGCAGCTTTGGCTCTATTTTCGAGGTGAATGGCAGCTTCGGTTCCATTTTTGAGCTGAATGGCAGCTTCGGTTCTATTTTTGAGGTGGATGGCAGCTTCGGTTCTATTTTCGGGGTGAGTGGCAGCTTCGGTTCTATTCTCGAGGTGGATGGAAGCTTTGGTTCGGTTTTCGACGTGAAGGGCAGCTTCGGTTCTGTTTTCGAGGTGAATGGCAGCTGTGGTTTCATTTACGAAGTTGTTGCCCACTCTGACTATAGCACTGAGGTTGGCAGGAGTACCTGTACGAACATCGGTGGTGGCTCTAGCCTCACTAGCGTTGGCACCAGCATGTGATCCATTTTCAAAATGAATGGCAGCTTTAGTTTCATTCACGAGCTGATTTTCAGTTCCAATTCCAGCACTGCCGTCGGTGGGAACACCAGTGCGAACATCAGCGGTTATTCCAGATTCACTAGTTTGCACGCCAGCATCTAATGAAGTTGCGCGGTAAGTGGCAGCTCCGGTTCCATTTGCGAGGTGATTGGAAGCTTCGACTTGAGCATTGCCATTTACGGCAACACCAGCAACTACGCCAGCCTGACTAGTGTTGGTACCATGTTGTAATCCAGTTGTGAGTTGAATGTTAGCTTCAGCTCCATTTGTGAGGTGACCGCCAGCTCCGGCTTGAGCATTGCCATTGATAGCAACACCAGCAACTACGCCAGCCTGACTAGTGTTGGTACCATGTTGTAATCCAGTTGTGAGTTGAATGTTAGCTTCAGCTCCATTTGTGAGGTGACCGCCAGCTCCGGCTTGAGCATTGCCATTGATAGCAACACCAGCAACTGCGCCAGCCTGACTAGTGTTGGTACCATGTTGTAATCCAGTTGTGAGTTGAATGTTAGCTTCATCTCCATTTGTGAGGTGACCGCCAGCTCCGGCTTGGGCACTGCCCTCGGCAGCAACACCAGCAGCTACGTCAGCCTGACTATTGTTGGCACCAGCATGTAATCCAGTTGTAAGTTGGATTTTAGCTTCAGTTTCATTTGCGAGGTGACTGCCAGCTCCGGCTTGAGCACCGCCATCAGCAGTAACACCGGCGCGAACATCAGCGGTGACGCCAGCACCGATGCCAGTAGCAACGGCCTGGCCATCTGCAGCTAGTTCAAGATCAACGCCAGAATGTGTAACGACGTGATTTTCAGCCAACATTGCAAAATTGACACTGGAACCAGCCGCGGAATACATACCTCTGTCTGCTCCAACATCCAAAGTAGCGGGAATTCCAGTGCCGTTTCTCGAGCCAACATTAGAACTTGCACCGGTTTCAACGCCGAGGCCGGAATCCGATGTCGAAACTGAACCTCCTCCAGGTTTCACAAGTGACCCAGATGTATCAAGACCGGTTACTCCCGAAGATTGAGTTCCGCAGCTTCCAACGCAACTTTGCCCCAAGTATAAATCGCTTGCATTGGCTTTTTCATTTTGTAGGGCTATCGAAAGTGAGCTTGTTGATGCCGCAAAGACAAGGAGAACGAGTGAAATGGTTTGAAAAAGATTGGAAAAGCTCATGATGATGAGTTTAATATGATTTCCAAATAAAAGAATGTATGGAAGGTACGTGATTGCAACGTTCTTGCAGTTGTGTAAAAGAAAGTGGGTACGATTTTGGTATGAATAATATCAATCACCAAAAAAATATTAGATTTAAATATTAAGTAAATGAAAGCCGAAAGTTATTAGTATCAAATAAAGCTTAGTTGAGATGGGTAGAAAACTCTTTGAAAGCGGCAAAGAGGTATCAGCTTTATAGTTTTTCCAAAGGATCCTTTCGAAAGCCATCTTGCCCCGTCATTCAAAAACAAGCGAGTTCACTGTAGTCAGATTGTATGACCAGGCCTACAAGAAATGGCGAGATGAGGCAGAAATGAGATGTTACTTGTTTCCTCAGGCCGTCTATATTCAATTCGACCAGCCTCAGGAAGTTGGCGAGCAAAGTCAGTCATGGATAGCCTTCATTTGGTAACTATTTTCGAAGTCTAGAAAACAGGAAATCATTCCCTTTGTGAAAATGGCACCCATTGTATTCAGAAGCTTCTGCCTAGAAGAGGTCAAAATCATTGTGGTTCAGACCGCTATTCGGCTCTTATCGACCATGCGCTCAAGCATTAGGGCCAAAAAAACGTTGATTGGGAGAAGAGCTCAGCTTTCCTTTGTGAAAATCGGACAGGGCTACGAAACACAACGAAATTCAACTTTTACGAGATTTACTTGTCGCATAAAACTCTTGTGAGCCTATAGCCGTGCATGAAGTAGCTATGGAAGGTTTGCCTTGTCAACTACCTCAGAATGTTTTTCTTTCACTTTACCTGTTATTGAGAAAAAATGATTCCATAAAAAAGTTATTTGGTAACTATTTTAGTTTTCTTCCCTTGGAAGTATCTAAGAAGATGACATTTTTTTTCTCATAAAGTTTATTTTATACGTTTTGTGAAAATGGAATTTGATCATTTCTTTTATTGTTTAACATGAGGGATTCCCCATTATTATTGAGGAATAAGTACTTGAATTCTTTTTTGAAAAAATACAGGTTTTTTGAGTCGCAAATAACAACATGTATTCTCATAAAGAATCGAAACTCCTACTCAATTTGAAATTCTTTGGATCAAAAATTTATTCATATTCTTGAACTCGCATGAAATATACTTGTATTCAATAAGGTTCCATAACTGTCTATTGTCATCTGATATTTAGTATATGTATACTTTTGAAACCTTTTTATTGTTCTTTTTTCTTCAACAAAAAGCACATAATTCTGATGAATTTCTCATTATTTATCCATGAATCTATCTCCAATATTGAAATAAAGATAGGTTGAAGATAAATAGTCCATCAAGTATCAAATGGAATTTTCGATCCTGAAGCTTAACTATAAACCACCTGATGTCTCAAGAGAAAATGATTGAAATTAGTAGTTAGTGGAGTTAATTCAATTAATTGAAAGAAAAACTTTCCACTGGGATGAGAAGCCATCTTAGCAAGACACCAGAATAAGCTCAATTAAGATAATTCATTATTCATATTTCTCAGATGTCAGCCTCATTATAGATAGGCTCTTAAGAGAAAAATCAATGAGAAATTCCTTTTCAAAGTGTGAACTATAAATCCCTTTTTTACAAATTGACAGATATACAATGTTTTGAGCCTAGTTTGTACTTACTTGTACTTCCCCTTAAGTTTCACTATGTAAGTTGCTTTTATGCTCACATATGGAATCTTCACTTTTAAACCATCTCAAAAGAAGTATTTTCTATAAGATAAAAGCTTATTTTTCTCATAACAAAATCCATCATTTGACAAATTTTTTGGAATATGACTAGCATAAAGAAAAGAGGTTTCTCCTAATTATGTGTTTTATTCTTAAAGGTTTAGGCTTAAAGTAATCTTATTAATTTCCATTAGAAGAAGCTATATTATGTGAATTGTAAGAGATATTGGAGTCCAGAACTAAAGGTGGATGACAAATATATAAATAGTAATAATAATAGGACAAGATTGATACAACTGTCATCAACAAAAACTGTACTGATCTACAACAATGTAGATGGATAAAATGTAGAAAGGAAACAAAGATAAAGAATATATAAAAGTTTCAGATAATGAGAGAGTGAGAAGGGAATATTAGAATGTTGAGTAAAAAGGAGAAAAGCAAGGAAAAGGATTGATGGACCTAATCAATAGGAGATTGTTCTAATTTAAAATTCAGTGTTAAGGATTATACACATAGTATGTGCATGATCTTTGATAGCAAAGGTTGAGGAATGTGCGCAAAAGAGTTTTGATTGTGCCAATCAATTTAGTTGGATACTTCAGTATTTCTTACACCCCCCCCCCCTCAATTTCAGCTGCACAACTCCTAAACTCCCAAGAGCCTTATGCAAGAGAACCCTTCTGACTTATTTTGTGAGAAAAGCAGCCAACATACTAATAGTAGGAGTAAAGATCAGCATGATCGTTTCATCCCTGATCTCAAACCTAGCGAAGTGAAGCTGAATATCCACATGCTTCATCCTTTTGCAATTAATTCTGGTGTCACCATTAGCCATACTTATACAACCCTGATTATCTTCATGGACCAGAATCATTGAGTTTCCGTCAATCAAAAAAGCCTCTACACACCACTGCTTCAGCTGAAGTAGCTCAGAAGTGACCCCACAAGGTGACTTGTACTCAGCCTCCAACATAGACAGAGAAAAGGTTTGCTGTTTCCTTGTCTTCCAAATAACCAAACAACCATTGAAAATAGCCAAGAAACCCGTTGTTGACCTCCTCGTTCCAGGAAAATTCCCCCAATCTGCATCACTATATGCTAAAATACCACTGGAGGTGTCACTCTTGTGATAGGTCAAAGCTAAATCCTGAGTTCCTTTCAAGTAATGGAGAATGTTCAGAAAAGCCTTCCAGTGAGACATGCCTGGGCACTCCAGGAACTGATACAGTGTACTGACAGCATAAGAAAGATCAGGCCTGATGGCCATGATGAGGTAGTTAATACTACCAATAGCACTCCTATAGCTCATTCCAAGTGCCTTTAAAGAGGAGAGAGACTCCTTTCTGGCCATGGAAAGGTGATGATTTGTAATCAGAGGCATGGAGACAGGCCTTCAGTCGCCCATTCCATAAATTTCTGATAAAGACTCAGAAAAGTGTTGCTACTCAAGAGAGAAGAACTCATTGGATTGAGTAAACTTTTCAAAAACATTAGATTGGCTGGGGAAATGTCATTAGTTTTAAAATCTTAAGAGATTTTGGCCTTGAATGAGCTGAAATACTTCCCAAAACTTTCCATATAATCTACATAAACATGAATGTATAGAAAAACAGGGAGAGGATCTGGTCTATGGAAGATTAAAGGATCAAGGGTTCAAGGGCACAAAACAACACAGACAAGCCATCCTTTAAGAAACTCATACCAGGCTTGTGGAGTCTTCTTGAGTCCGTAAATCACCTTCTTTAGCCTAAGACTAAACTTTCTATGACCAAAATCAAGTCCTTGAGGGACGGAAAGGTAGACAGTTTGGGTCAGGGGTGCATTAAGAAAAGCACTTTTGAGGTTGAATTGTTGGGAGAGCAGCCAGTTTGATTCTGAATGCACAATAAGAGTACATAAAGAGTTCAGCCAACCCCTTGGAGAGTAGGTTTTCTCAAAGTCCACCCCTGTGCACAAAGCCTGGATTTTTATTCTGCAACCTTATTAAGATAATCCTTCTGTGTTTTGAAAACCAACATGATACCAATGAGCTTGAAGGTTGGTTCTAAATAAAAATTTTCCAAACCTCTAGACCTGTGTTTGTCTTTAGTTCCCTTGCAATGGCATCAACCCACAAGTATTTTAAGACTGACTTGATGGCCATTTTGTTGGTTTGAGGAAGTTTTCATGCTGAATTAATTAAATGCCCAGCTCTCCTAGAGTAAGGTAAGATATTGAAATTCTCTATTTCAAATGACACTAGAGTTGCATGCCTTGGTCTGATGACTTGAAGTCTAGGTCAGATAGTGATATGGGCACTTTCCCCTCCTCAGAGCATGATGAAGAGTGGGCTGCATTTACCACTCCTTTGTTGCTGATGGAAAAAGGACTTCCTGGATGATGGGCTTCATCTACTGCTACTTGAGCTCCTGAAAGACAAACATCAGATTAAGGCTGGACTTCATCTACCAGGCCTTCTTCATTTTCAGAATTGGAGGGTATCATTAAGGGAGAGCTGTTTTACTGATAATTCAAGGGTTGGGAATGCAAGTTTCATCAAAAAGAACATGTTTTGAAATAAGTATATTACTAGCCCCAATATGCAGGACTCAATAGGTGGAAATATTTTTCTTGTATCCAAGGAAGATACAGTGGCATCCAGACTCCCACAGCTTCCATTCCCTGAGATTTTTCAGGATACAAATGACAGCTTGACACCCAAATGTTTGGAGCTTCTTTATTCTGGGTGGATTCCCAGTCAATAAGGTATAAGTAGAACAGTTGTGACTTGATGGAGTGGGGATGATGTTGTAGAGAAGAGTTGAAGTGTTGATGGCTTCTGCCCAGTACTTCTTTGGTAGCCCACACCCATTTAGAAGACACTTGGCTTTGTCAAGGATTGTGCAATTTTTGCTCTCAGCAAATCCATTGTGTTGAGGGGTATAGGCCAGTGAGAAGACATGGGTAAATTGGCATGACAAAGACAACTCTTTGAATTTTTCACTGAGAAATTTGCCCCCAATTGGATATTAATTTCTTGATCCTTCTATTTTGTTAGTTCTCCATTGAGTTTTTGACTATGATAAACTGATCAAATGCTTCAGAATTGCTTTTGTGCATTGGATTGATTTTTAAAGAGGTTGCTTGATTAACAATGGTGTGAGAATAGTGAGATCCAGCAATGGAAGATGGGGATATCAGACCAACAAGATCGATTTGAACACACTCAATTGGTTTTCTTGCATGTTCAAATTGATCCTTAAAAGGAATTTGGTTTCTTTTGTTGAGATTGCAATTTTGAAAAGGTAAATCTCTTGAAGGAAGTCCCATGGCTTGTACAGGTGCATGCCCTGGATGTCCAAGTATTTTGTGCCACAGGTAATCCACGTCTGTGGAAACAAGAGAGGTTTGTCTGGTCAATTCAATCTTTATTAAGTTGTTATCAATTTCTTCATGAAAAAGAATTTCCTCATTTGTTCTGAGGTTGAAAATATTCAATTTTCTGGTAATAATAACTTGGTTGTGGAATAAATGTAAGAGACTCATTAAGTTTCAATTCGGCTTCAGGACCCATAAAAAGTAAACAGGTTTGAGGACCTTGTTTGTGACAAGGATTGAGACAGTTCATATCCCTTTATCCAGGAGTTTTCTTGTTGGGTTGCCAGTCGAAACGGTCATTTTTGGTGATTTTAGACAATGAAGTAAAGACTTCTTTTGAATTGAACATATGGTGTGTTGCTCCACAATCAATTGCTATGTGATTAGACAGGGTCTGAGAGCTAATTTTCAAAGCTAAAAGGGAATGGGCTGTTTCAATTTATGTGTAAGCTGGATGTCCTTGAATTTTTTGCTTGTTATTTCATCAAGGTTGTTGGAGGTGAGGGTTTTCCATGTAACAATGCTCTTTTCTATGGGTAGTAGACTGCAGATGGTGAATAACATTAGAGAAGAAGTGAGTAATTTTGAATTGAGTTTCACTTGAAAAAATAAGAGCTGAAATAAGATTAGGTTGTTTGATGATAATTTTGGGAGCTTGAAGATTGGCATACTCTTGAAGTCATAGAAGGACTTGATCAGGATTTTCAAGGAGACTGTTATTAAGAATGAGCCTCTCTAAAACTTGAGTGAGAGAGGAGTTGTTTCCAAGTTTTCCAAGGATAATATATGAGAGGATATCTGGTTGAAGCTTAATACTGACAGATTTGAGGTCCAAAAGAAATCTTTGTGTGCTATTGTTGTAGGATTGAAGGTCTCCTGTCTAATTAAACTTTTGCAAATTCATCCACACTCCATCTTTGTTCATATTTCTTTTCAAAACATAGTTTTGATTGATAAAAGTCCATACAGGGTTGGCTTCATCTGAAGCTTTGGGTCAAACTAATTCCAGAAACACACGATGAACAATAGTGGAGGTGATTAGGGTAATTTCTTTGAAGCTTGGCTCGTTCCATCTGTTTCCGGCTGTGGTTAATGCATCTTTTCCTATAGCGTTCTTGCAGAAATCCAGAAGCTCTAAAGATCTAATAATAAAACACATCTGGGGGTACAATTCAGTGTAATTGGTTCCATCCAAAAGAAGTATGTGCATTTCTTCTTTATCATTATTTTTGTCAGACATACTGGAGCAGTTCCCTTGTTATCCGCCTGTTCTAAAAAAAAACCTTGAGACTGTAAATTGATTGGAAGGCAGAACTAAAGGTGGATGACAAGTATCTAAGTAGTAATAACAATATGAAAAGATTGATACAACTGTGATCAACAAACACTAAAATCATCTACAACAATGTATAAACCAAAATGTAGAAAGGAAACAAAGATAGAAAGATATGAAAGCTTTATATAATGAGAGAATGAGAAGGGAATATTAGAATGTTGAGTAAAAAGGAAAGAAGAAAGGAAAATGATTGATGGACCTCATTGATATAATATTTTCCTGGTTTAAATGTTAGTGTTGAGGATTATGCACATAGTTTGTGCATGATCGTTGATGACAAATGTTGAGGAATGTGCGCGAAAGAGTGTTTATTGTGCCAATTACTTTAGTCATTTACTTTTGTGATTCTCCCAAGAGAGACCACCTTTATCTTTTTTACCATAGTAAGTTATACAAATTTTAGCTAATTTATGTCATAAATGACCTTTTTTAATATGTGTTATGATGTATTTAGGATTTCAACTTTAATTTCAAAAGAAACAATTAATCAAAAGCTCCTGGGGATATCTGAAAATGAATTGAATCTAGAAAAGACAATAAGTAACCTATAATATTATGGAATCCAGGAAAAGAGGAAATTCCTTTAAAGATATATTTCTTTTATAAGCCTTAATAAAAATGATAACCACCCAAAATTCTTATGTCAAGCGCTAATCCTCCCATTGCAAATTTTTTATCCTAATTAGTAATTTTAATAATATAAGCTGAACATCTTTCCTCTTTATAATGAGAAAATATCTTCTTTTTGTTGGTTAATAACCAGAATGAAGAAACAATTGAAATTGAATTTTATGAACATTGAATTAAATCCCATATTTTGATGTTTGAATTTTGAATATAAATTTGTACCCAAATTTTGGTATGAGTGAGAATTTGTGAAATTTCCACTGTAGTTAGATCTTGTTATAAACAAGAATGAAAATTTTACATTTAAATTTGTGTTTTATTTTTATAGGTCTCCTTTAACCTTTTCACAGAGTGTCAGCCTGTGACTCAAAGCCAGAGCACAAGCATGACAGCCAAATACCATAAACCAATGGTAGAGCCAAGATACCACCAAAACAAGGAGCTGAGCTAAACGCTCTCAAAAAGTATCAAAAGAAAGAGGAAACTCACCTCTTCCCAAAAATACAAGTCCCACCATCACAGGACAAGGAATAACAAAGTTATTCCTGCTCATAGTTGTTGCTGAGCATAAACCTTAATTTTCACCTGTCATCTGAAATCAAGAGGAAGAGGCTTAAACCCATCAAATGGGTATTTAAAATGAGGCTCTGAGTCAGGGCTATCCAATGGTACTAGCCAAATTGAGCTAGCACCAGAATTACAGAAGTTATGGCCAAAATAAGGTCAAATAAGGGGGAATAAAATATTCACCTCTCATCTAGCTTCTACAGTTTTAGTGTGAGATACCTAAAGTGGGGTCTTTCCAGAAAGGGAACAATCAGGGAAATCTGATGCTGCCATCCATTTCCCCATATCTTATCTAGAACAAAAGTTATGGGGCACACAAGATCCATAAATATGTACAAGAAATCATGTACATGGCATAACTTTGCTATATTTAATGAAAGCCATATAAAATGAGGTACCATTGTGTAGTCCACATCCAGGGATACACAATGAAGCAACATTGAGCTTGATATCTCAATGAATGACAAATTTATGGCAGTTTTAAGGTCAAAATCCCACAGTTAGGCCAATACAGCCTTACTGTGGGATATTCTCCCATAACTAGGATTATGAGGCATCAAACAGACAAAGGAGCCTGTTTATACTTCAATACCTCATAGTTTGGACAATACTGGGGTCCTGTACAGGTTCTGTACAGCATTCTACGCATCATACATGTCAGAAGAAGGCTATGTGGTCCCTAGATGAAACCTTTCACCCTGTATTGGTGAAAACTGGCCAGATGTGGTTCCAAAAACACATTTGAGCCCAATAAAGGCTATACAGGCCTTGTGAAAGCCTCAAGCCAGTCCTTGGAAGTGAAAAATCTTCACTTCCTCTACGTGGAAAGGTCTAGTAGCCTTTTTCACCCAATTTTAGAATAAAAAGGACCTTTTCTCCACCAGAAAAGGTTTCCTCATCCTGCTCTTGAATTCCTGCATATTACAACAGTTACAAAAAGCTATACTCTTGGAAAATAATGAGGTATAATTTTAATTTTAAATATTGTAGTCTTTATTATTGTAACCCAACAGGTAAAGCTGCAACCAGGGCTTTCAACAGTGCTCACCACCACTATTTCTCATTAGTAAAGCCCTGAATATTCTTTTACCAACCCTTATTATCTTACATAAATCTTTTTATTACTATTTTCACCATGTCACAGTCATAGTTAAATCTTGTAACTAGTAATTAATAAGCTTCATCATAAGCTCAGCCTGCTATAATAATTGAGACGAAATCAAACATGTTTGAAAAAACAAATAAAACCTCTGATTCAAATGGGCTCTTGAATAAGCTTGAATTATCTAAAGCTTCAGAAAAAAATAATTTATAATGAATTTGATATATAAGTGGGGAAAACACCAGTATAATATATGCATCAAAAAAAGATTCAAAGAACTGCATATTCTCCCTTAATGGTGTGTAAAGTATATTCAAAGGAAAATGCATAGGCCGTGTGGTGGATAATTTGTCTTAGAAATGGTTCACTTCTATATAAATTATTTTTAAAATTTGAAGCTTTTCATTGAAAAACATTCTCTAGATAAATGGTTGAGATTAATGGGAACCTTTGACAGTGGTCAATCATTTTAGTTATAAAATAAAAATAAATACCTGTTAAATTACTTCACATATTTCTGTGAAAGAATTTTATTTCCCTAGGATGAGTAATTTTACTTGATAATTCATTTTACTGTTGAAGGGTGTGTATTTCTATATTTCTCAACAAAAAAAGATCATGCTAAAGATATAATCTTTTACACTAATTAGTTGAAATTTCAAATATTCAAAGCTGTGTCTGACAGTATCTGCAGAAATATTTCAGGGTTGGAACCAAGGTTGAGGCTCAGTGTAAGGTTTGTCTATGAAACTCTTGATAATAGTAGCAAAATCAAGAGTACTATGACTATCCTCAATAGAAATATATAATATAATGAAATATTATAACCACAAATTTAAATATAATTATTAAAAATAATTATATAAAAAAATAAATTTAATTATTATTATAAAAATATAATAATAAAAATAATAATAATAATAATTATAATAAATTATAATTATTCTACTATTGTTATAGTCACTGACAGTTATAACAATAAGACTTGTAAAGCTCTTAATGAGACAATTACACGTGGAAATATGAATATTAACCACTTATAAATAATATAAATATTATTTATAAAAGAATTATAACACACACTGTGCAGAAATAATTCTTATAGAATAAAATTCCATATAAAAAAAACTAATACTAGATAAAAAAAATATAGAACTTTAGAGAAATCTTACTTATAATATTTATTTAATACAACAAGTTAAACAACAACAGTTATTATATTAAATAATGATTATAAGTTAAAAACACGCCTAAAATCAATAATTTTAAAGATAAAACAACTTTTTATGATAAAATTTAAGATTAAAGAGTTTTTAAGAGGAATTTGTGGATTTTAAAAGATATTTAAGATGATAATTTTATAATATAAAATATATTATTGATGATTACAACAATAATCTGAATTCTATGACTTCAATTCTATAATTTACAATTAATAAAGAATAAAATAACTTAAGAATTACTTTAATAATAAGATTTTATAAATAATAAAACTTTACCTGTTTAAATGTCTAATATGATTGGATTGATAATGAATGATGGACAAAAACAGTGATGAAAAGACTCTTTTTATGTCTTCAGAGCAGCTCTCATGATTCATAATGAAGATAGAGGGCGTGCTCAGGTCAAAACTGAAAACCCATACTTAAAAACAAAGTTCTTAAGTTAAGGCAACTTGTTTTTAATTCCAATTTAAAGTTACCAGTGTTATTCTTAACTCCATGTAACTTTAATCCTCATTTAAATGAATTATTTCAAGTTTTTAATATGAATAAACTTATTTATATTCAAGTTCATCACATGAACAACTTAAAAATAGAGTTTCAAGCAGAAATCTCTTAAACTCAATTTTTAATTAATTTTTAAATAAATCATAATTTTCTTTGAGCTTAATTAAAAGAGTAAATTTCCAGGCTAATTACCCAGGAATTTTATTTATAAAAGATACTTGAAATTTAATTTATATATAGATAATATTAGATTCTAAGTTGTGTGAAATTTTCAAGCAAATCCATTAAGATTTGGATTTTTAATGAATTTTTGAAGTTATTACTATTTTTCCATGTAAAATAGCAATACACACCAAACCTTAGCTTTTGATAAGGTTTTAATGCTTGTAACTTTGAAGTTTTAAGCTTATTTAAGGTTTTTAAGCCTGATTAAGCTTTGAAAGTTCTTAAAACCTTGATTTCAAGCCTGAATATTGGGATTTACCCTTTGGCAGCTTGAAATTCCTGTCCAAATTGGGATAAAACCAGTTTAAACCTTAAGGTTGGATCAAAGTCTAATCTTAAAGTTTAAATAAGGTTGAAAATCCTCCAATACAGGTGGACAACCTTAATTGAATCATTTCAGATCCAAAAAGTTGGGTACCCCAGCTCTATTTGGTCTTTTTCCTTTGTCCCACCTTTTTGCATGGATTTTGCCCTTTTATTTATTTAAAGCCATACCATGGCTTTAAACCCTTTTAAATTGAGCTCACGCAGGATTTACATTCTGTATGGCAAATCCTTAGCCAATTCAGTAAATATACACCACACCTCAATTTAACTAAAATTTGGGTAAGTTTGCATTAACCTTATGCAACTTTAAATTTAAGCTTATTTAAGCTTAAATTCAACAATTTTAAAAAATGTTAAAAAGTTACATTAGTACTGT
Source organism: Austropuccinia psidii (assembly GCA_023105745.1). NCBI lineage: Eukaryota > Fungi > Basidiomycota > Pucciniomycetes > Pucciniales > Sphaerophragmiaceae > Austropuccinia > Austropuccinia psidii. Next base: position 10,351,287 of record JALGQZ010000002.1, on the reverse strand, counting down.
GAGATTCTTAAATCTTCTAATAACACAAGAAATAAGTGTTTTTGGGTATAACACCTTATGGATGTACCCTAGGTTATTTTTGGGTTAGAATCCAAAAATGACATAATATTTATAACTTTGTTTATCCAAAATAAAGTTATACTTATTTTTTGTTATTTTTTATTTTAATTTCAACTAAAAAGTCTGTTTAAGACAAAATTAGCTGTTTATAAAATCATTTGTGGCCTTATGGGTATGTTATAAATACGTCACAGGCTCACACTCAGGTTGTAAGCATATTGGACCTGGGTTGGACCTGATACCTCTTCCAGCAGGGATAGCCTTTTTTCATAGTGAATATTTTTAGAAAATTTCAGTTAACGATAAAAGTAGATGTTTGTTTCTCTAAAAATAACCTCAACTTTATGAGGAAGAAAAGGGAAAAGTTTTCGAACTCCTACTATTTACAGAAGGAAACCCTGTTTTAGACATGGTATTCTCATCTATTCACTCTTAAATTATTTCTTATTTATTCAAGAAATTTAAGGATTCATGTCATTATATTATAAAGAAAGATTATTCCTTTACAGTTCTTACCAAAACAGAATAATTACATGAAATCTTCAAATATACTTATAGTCTCTGATTTACTGTCTTTATGTAAAGTGTGGATATGAAACTTTGATTAAAAATCAAGTACTTTTCCTGTCCTCAAAATTTGTATAAGGTAAAATTCAGTTAAAAATAGTATGAAATATTATTTTTAAGAGAAAACACGCCAATTTTATTGTTTATAACTTTATTAGTATAAAACAATAATATTATAAAAAAATTTTGTTTTACCAACAATAAAAATTTATCCAAAAAATACTCTACAAGAGATATTTTAAGGCTACAAAAGAAATTTCTTCAAGAGCAATTTCAATTGGAATTAATTGAGCAAAGAACTGCAAGCAATTAATTAAAGAAAAAAGTCTTTAAAAAGAATATTAAAGAGAAAACACGCCCAAAAGTGACCAGAGTGAATTTGGAAACAAAGTGACAAAGTTTACAGTGATGAAAGATGCTTTAATTCACTTTTGGGGTGGTTCAGGGGTAAAAATGATTATAAGAGTAACAAACAATGATTATAATGATTTTTTCACGTGGTTAAAAGGATTAAAATGATTTAAAAATGGTGGTTGGAATCTTTGATTGATTGGTTTGACAGTGTTTAAACTAATTAATAAAAGGAAAAGATTCTAACATGAAGAGAAAAGTGGGGCAAAGAAGACATTCTTTTATAGCCATCAATTCTCTTACTCCAAAAGTAAAATTTACTCTTGTCAGTCGTGAAAAACAGTCTGACAACAGAAAAGCCAATTATGGCATCATTGAACCCTGGTTTTAGACCAAAAAGGGCTGGTTTAAGCCATTTTTAGCCATTTCACACCCTTAAATCAGCCATTACTATAGCAATACCAGGCCTAGAGCCTTCAAAACACGTCAGAATGTGTGTCAGAGGCGTAGAAACCAGTTGAAACTGTTTTTACTATGATTGTTTTATCTTAAGGGTAGTTTTACCCTCTTGGCAACAGCTAAAACTACCCCAGTTGGTATCAAAACCTCATCATCAATTGAGTCCACAGACCCTGTAACTCAATTCCAGGCCAAAAGTAATGAACTTTCGCGTGAATTTTGACATCCCACACCTGTCAGAAAGGATTTTGGGGGTCTAGCTCCCCCTTAGAGCTGGAGTTCTTTCCCCCCCCCCCAAATTTAATCTTTCCAATTTATTTTTCCTTTAATTCCTCATCATGTATTATACTTATAATTTACATATGTATTTCAATTCAATTGTACAGTACAATATAGTAATAATTGACACCTCATATGTAAATCAAAGTTCACTTATGTAATACACGCGCACATTTTGACATTTCAATTGAATTCAATTGAAAATACTTCAATTCCTCATAACTTCTAAACTAAACACAACACCTCAATTTTAACACAAAAATTGATGGTTAACACCAAATGTGGTGTGAATTAAATTAAGGTTTTGAGGATTTTCAACTTTTGTATTGAAAATACTAAAAACTTAATTTAAGCTTATTTAGAGTTGAGTTACAAGAATTTCACTCAGAGGTGACCCCACCTGATTTTTTATGAGGAATCCAATGGTGAAAGAATTTTTATGTATTTATTTATTGGATAAAAAGTTATAATAATTTTTGTTTAACTTTTTTCCAAATTTATTTATTTTTTCACAATTTTGTTAAAATTTCATTTTTACTTAATTTTTTCAAGTATAAATGTAATTTTATACTTACAAAATTTAATGTATTTTTATTTTTAAATTGTAATTAATTTTTTATTTTTAATATAATTTTATATTTATATTTTGATTTTTATTTTAATAATATAAATAAATTTATTTTATTTATATTAATATGTTATTTTTTATATTTGTGGTCTTTTGGCTATATGAAATTACCTCTAAGGCTCACATTCCCTCCCCCTAAAAAAGAATATTACTTTGTAATATTGGTGTTTCTAGTGTGTCTGAATCTCCTGAGGAGTTTGGTAGCTTCTGGTATATCTTTTTCTTCTAACCATTCATCTTCACAAGTTGGGTCACTGTACCTAACAAGGTATTCCCTTACTTTCTTGGTTCTTAATTTCCTTTCTTTAAGAACTTTGGTAATTTTCTTAGTACCAGATGTCTCAATAGGAGGTATAACTTGGGGAATCTTATTCCTCAAGGGAAATTTCTCAGCATCACTAGATTGATATGGCTTTATCAAGCTCACTGGAAATGTAGGGTGCTTATTGCTAAGTTCTTCAGATAACTCTACTTCAACAGCATTTTCTCCATGGAGGGCCTTAATCACAAAAGGCCCTGCAAAGGAGTCTTTCAACTTTTTACATCCTTTGATGTTATTGAAGTTAGTGGCGGATACAAGAACTAGGTCCCCCACTTTGAAATCTGGAGTTGCATGTGATTTATCCCATTTATCTTTAGCATATGCAAATGAGTCCTCCATGCATCTTACTGCATGCTTTCTAGCTTTGTCTAGCATTCTTTTGAAGCTAGCAGCTGTGGGATTTATTTCAATTAAGTCTTTCCTCAAGGAATCTTGGGGTAACTTGGGGTTCCATCCTTTTTCTAGAATAGCAGGAGTCTGGTTGGTACTGGCATGGATTGATGTTTTATATGCTAATTCCAGTGCTGGAAACAGAGTACACCAATCATGGGTAAATCCATCACAATCCCTGAATTCAAGGCCATATGCACAAAATCTTCTCACCATGTACTCCAAGGTTTGGATCATCCTTTCAGCCAGGCCATCAGTTTGTGGGTGGTAGGCTGTAGAGAAAGACAGTTTAGTGCCAAATAATTGGTGAATATTTGTCCATAGTGCTGAAGTGAATTTGGGATCTCTATCACTGATGATATTTTTAAATATCCCAGTCCATGACACTACTCTATTCCATATCACAAGAGCTGTATCCATGGCTGTATCATCTTTGTGACATGGTAAAAAGATTGGGGTTTTACTGAATCTGTCCACAATTACTAGGAAAGCATTGTAGCTTCTGTCACCTCCTGGTGGTAGGCCAGTTACCCAATCCATATGGACAATTTCCCAAGGTCTGTTTGGTTCTTGGATTTTTATCATATTTCCAAGTCTCTTGCCAGTGGGTTTATTTGCCTTTTGGCATCTGTCACAGGTTTTGCAATACTCTGCAACATTGTTCTGCCACATTGGCCACCATATGCAGGTTTTTACTTTTTCTCTTGTTCTGTCTTCAGAAAGATGTCCTGAAAATGGACTATCATGGCATTCTTTCAGTACAAGATTGATTAATGACCTGTCTACAACTGTCATGACACATGTGTGTTTGGTCCTGTGGTAAATTATACCATCCAGTAGGTGAAATCTTCCTTCATCATAAGATTTTCTCCATACTTCATCCAAGGCATGTATTAGAGAGTTGTCTTTACAGTCTTTGTTAAGTAATTGGCATAAGATGCTACAATTCTTATCTTGAGTGTAGCTACTTCTGACTTCTTCAAAGAAGGTGGTGTTCAAGTCTGTAACACTTATTCCTTCTATTGGAATTTGTGGTGAAGCTTCTTCTGGCACATAAGCAGGATTATCAATATTATTTGGTAATGGCCATCTGCTTAGTCCATCTGCATTCTTATGAATATTACCATCCTTATGAACAATAGTCATATTGCCTCTGTATTCTTGTATGGCTATTTGCCATCTGAGCATGTGTCTGTTGGGTGTTTTCATGTTCAAAAGTGATTTGACAGCTGTACAATCTGTTATCACTTCAAAAACACATCCCTCTAAGAAGTAGTTCAATTTCTCCAAGGCCCAGAAAAGGCATAGACATTCCATCTGACTTGCTCCATATCTGGCTTCAGTTGGTTTGATTTGCCTGGATATGAAACATATGGGTCCTTCTACAGGTTTATCATGTATGATCTGAGCTTGGTGAAGTGCAGCACCTAGTCCATCCCCTGATGCATCAATATACAGTTTGCAAGGCAGTTTAAAGTCTGGCATCAGTAAGAGTGGAGCAGTGGTCAATGCTTCTCTTAGAGACTCAAAAGCTTTGACTCTGTCAACAGTCATTTCAAATACTGTGTCTTTGTCACACAACTTATAAAGTGGTCTTGCTATGGATGCAAAATCTTTAATGTGTTGCCTGTAATATCCTGCAAAACCTAAGAATGGCTGAATTTCCTTCTTATTCTGAGGCATGGGATTTAACAATACTGCTGCAACTTTGTTTTTTTCAATTCCAAGGGACAAACCAGATACAAAATGTCCTAGTGCTTTAAGTTTTTAAATCCAAAATGACATTTCTTCAAGGAGATTTTCATGTTTACTGATTGGATTTTTGTCAAAACTCTTGATAATCTGTACATGTGCTCCTCCCAAGTTTTTGAACAGATAATAATGTCATCAATTTAAATGATTAACCATCCCTCTGAGAGTTCTTCAGGGAAGATTTCATTCATCATTCTTTGGAAGTGTGAAGGTGCATTTTTGATACCAAAGGGCATCCTTAAGTATTCATACACTCCACAATGAACAATAATTCTCAAGTATTTTCTTGCTCTTGGTGTTACCACATTTTGATGGAATCCTTTAAGGGCATCCATAGTGGTTATATACACTGCTTGAGATATTTGATTAAGGGCAATTTGGATTTGTGGTATTGGGTATCTGTCTGGGACAGTGTAAGTGCTCAGAGCTCTAAAGTCCCCAACCATTCTGGATTTTCCATTATGCCACGCCACTATGACTGGTGTAGTTATTTCTACTTCCTCATTGTGGCCTACCTTTCTTATTGCACCAAGGTCCAGAAGTTCTTTGATATGAATTTCTAGAGCTTCTCTTGATTTTGGACTTGCTGGATAAGCAGGTCTTCTTAAGAGTGGTGGATAAGGTCTCTCAATGTTAAGAATGATGTCAGCTTCATGACCAATAATTGCTCCCAGAGGTTCTTTGTCTGTAGCAAATGCTCCTCTGTGGTCATACAAAAGGGAAGAAAGTTCATTTTCTTGTTTATCAGTCAGATGAAGGCTTATCTCAGCCTCATTTAACTGTTCAGACTTGAATTTCTCTAACTCTAAGTTGACTGGTGATTCTTTGTTTACTGTAATTTGTCTTTTAAATGTAAAAAGGCAAATTTCTGGCACTTATTGTCCCCAATTGTAAAGTATCTGTCTTTGTTATTATGTAAATCTATCCCATACATGATTAAATAGTCATTTCCCAATATAAAATGGGTACTAGATCAATTTTCCATAACAACAAATTCAACTGTGATCCTTAAATTCCCATTTATGTGTGGGAATATGACATTGGTCTCAAAGATTCCTAATGCTTTCATTGGGTTACTTGCACTGTTGAATTTTATACCATCAATTGGTAACAATTGGTCTTCAAAATTTGGTACACAAGTTTTAAGAAAAGATTTTCCAACACAAGAGCAGAAGGCTCCTGGGTCAAGCAAAAGTTTGGTGGGCTTGTTGTCAATCACCACTTCTGCTATACAGGAGTTACCAGCTGTATAACCTTTCCCTCTATTTGGTTTTGTCTTCATAAGCTGTGCATCTTGAACTTTTGATAAATCAACTTGACCATTTCTCAATTGTGGCAAGTGGGAATAAGATTCCATGATGTCAAAAGTGGCATTGATATTTTCTATATCTTTGGAAGATTCAGAAAATATGGATGACTTATCATCTGAATTGTCTTCAGTTATGTCTTCTTTTTCAACATCTGGTTCCTTCTCAATGTCAATTTCATTGATTTTCCCCCTTTTTGGACATGTATTGGCTAAATGGGTGGTGCTTTGGCAAATATGGCATTTTCTGACTGTATCTGCAGATTTATATTTAATATTACTAGAATTTTCTTTGGGTTTTTTGTCCACAGAATCTTTCCAAGGTGTATTAAACCTTGTTTTGAGATTCACCCTACTACAACCAATTTTGGTTCTGGTGGTTACTTCTTCTAGTATATTGATAATATCCTCTGCTGAAGATTGTTCAGTAGTCCTGCTTTTGACAGCATGCTCTAAGTCACCTCCACATTGTCTCAGAATTTTTCTATGGATCATAAATTCTGACATGTCAGGATATAATGCTGTTAATCTGTCCTTTTGTTGGCAAAACCATGGTAAAGCTTTGTCTTTGTCAGCATTAAAATCGGCAGATTCAAAGGCTGTTTCAACTTTAAACCTCCAAGCATCATTTGCCCATTTGTTGATGATTTGGGTTTTCCACCAAGTCCAACTCTGGTGTCCATGTGCTTGTCTTATTTTGATGTACCATCTGTGAGCTGATCTGGTAAACAAGGTGTTAAACCTGGCTGTTACCAATCTGTCTGGTAATTCAAAATCCTCTTTGATCATGTCAATACCTCTAATGAATTCCATATGGTCATACTATATTTCACCACTGAAGTGAGGCCATTCTTTAAGTTTTGGAACTTCTTTCAAGAGTGCTTGGCCCATTGATGGTTCCAAGTTATGAAAAGAAGTGGATAATTCATTTTTTAATTGTGAATTATCAGGATCCAATACTTGTGGATTTGAAATTCTTGTGCCCTCATTTTGATTTAGAGGTGTAGACATTCTTGGTAAGGTGTTCAGTATTTGTTCAATGTCATTCATTTTACTGTTGCTACACCTTTGGGAATTTCCTCATTCATGTTGGAAGCTTTGTATTAAATTTATTACTTCAATTTTATACATGTCTTCCCTATGTGTCAGTTCTTGCCATAACTCTGTCTGTCTTGCATTATCAGCAGTGACTTGATTCAATTTCATTGATAATTTTGATACTTCTTCTTGTGAAGCATCAAAACACTTTTTCAAGGCAATGGTATATGTCTTTACTTCAGTAAATGAATTTGAAATGTCATCAAGGACTTTCTTGTTATCTGTTTTGATAATATTTATGGCTTGTTTAATTCTTATTTCAATTATGTCATCAATATTGAATTTAGAATATTTATCTGTGAATTCTTTAATAATGGCAGATTGTTCATTTATTTTATTGTTAGATAATTATCATTATTGCAATTTTTAATTGCCCTTAAAACTTTTTCAAAACACATAAGTGTTTCATTAATTTGGCACAGACTCAGGTTGTTTGTTTTAATGTTGTTAAAAATGGTTTCATTTTTATCAGAAAGATGTTTTTTCAAATCATTTATAGCATTATACAACTCTGGGATGGAATCAAATATGTCAGAAATCATTTCTGGAACCTTAATCTGGCTTCCTCCTTCTTCTGTAATTCCATCATGGTTCTGGCCATCTGAAATACATTTTCCATGGCTTCCTGCTGAATCTTTGGGATTCTGTAGCCCTGGCTGTAAGGCTTTGGGGCTGGTGCCTTCCCTTTGCCCTTGTTTGGAGTTTGTGGCTGCTTTTTCACGTTGGAATTGCTGGTGCTGGCCACTGGGGCTGTTTTTGGCACTGGTTTGGGTGGTGGAGGGTTGTTTTTCCTCCATTCTAGTGTCAAAAGCATCATGTTTTTCTTCTCCATCAATGGATGCCATCCATTGAGCAATTTGCAAGTGTTGGGATGGCCCAAGAATTTTCTTACTGTCAGGTAAGAATTCATGCAATTCTTCCACAGGTCTGCAAGGATCTGGTACTCCTTGAATTGAAGTGAATTGTTGTATGCACTGTGGCTGGCTTTGTATATGTCCACAGAGGCTTGTTGTGGCGGTGTCAGCTCTTTTTGAAGGTAAAATGGTATTATCAGCTTCAGAATGACCCAATTTAGTTGTTTGGAAGTCATCAACTGACCCTTTTCCTTCTGTACCTGGTTGGCCTCTGCCATAATCACGTCTATTACCTTTTTGGGAGCTGCTTGAGGGGTTGTAGCTGGCTCCTGACCTGGTTGAAGGCATAATTATGGTTTAAAAAGGCTTAAAATAGTATTTTTACATCAAAAAACTTACTATTGGCCAAATTCTTAGCTTTCTGAAGAGTATTACTTATGTCCAAGTTAATTAATTCAGAAGATATTGGTTCAGGTTGATTATTTTGAGTCACAATTACAGTACTATTATGGTCTGAATTAATAGTGCTTGCAGGAACAATGCTGGTGACTTTTGAGGCTGTTTCAATGTTTTCTTGTATTACCACGTTGTCAGACACTAAAATTAATGAAAAAGCCAATTAATTAAGTAAAAAAAGGTTATTTCAAAAAAGAAATAAAAATATAAGCCTCACTTATAATATGAAAAAAAGTTATTTTTTATGGATTTTTTGAATTATAAGTATTTTTTATATGTTTTTAAATTTTTCAATATAAGAAAAAAGATTTAAAAAGAGTAAAAAAAATATGTCACAGGTAAAATATCACGGCTGGGCCCCCAAATGTAAGGTGTGGATATGAAACTTTGATTAAAAATCAAGTATTTTTCCTGTCCTCAAAATTTGTATAAGGTAAAATTCAGTTAAAAATAGTATGAAATATTATTTTTAAGAGAAAACACACCAATTTTATTGTTTATAACTTTATTAGTATAAAACAATAATATTATAAAAATTTATTGTTTTACCAACAATAAAAATTTATCCAAAAAATACTCTACAAGAGATATTTTAAGGCTACAAAAGAAATTTCTTCAAGAGAAATTTCAATTGGAATTAATTGAGCAAAGAACTGTAAGCAATTAATTAAAGAACAAAGTCTTTAAAAAGAATATTAAAGAGAAAACACGCCCAAAAGTGACCAGAGTGAATTTGGAAACAAAGTGACAAAGTTTACAGTGATGAAAGATGCTTTAATTCACTTTTGGGGTGGTTCAGGGGTAAAAATGATTATAAGAGTTACAAAAAATGATTATAATGATTCTTTCACGTTGTCAAAAGGATTAAAATGATTTAAAAATGGTGGTTGGAATATTTTATTGATTGGTTTAACAGTGTTTAAACTAATTAATAAAAGGAAAAGATTCTAACATGAAGAGAAAAGTGGGGCAAACAAGACATTCTTTTATAGAAATCAATTCTCTTACTCCAAAAGTAAAATTTACTCTTGTCAGTCGTGAAAAACAGTCTGACAACAGAAAAGCCAATTATGGCATCATTGAACCCTGGCTTTAGACCAAAAAGGGCTGGTTTAAGCCATTTTTAGCCATTTTAGGCCCTTAAATCAGCCAATACTATAGCAATACCAGGCCTAGAGCCTTCAAAACACGTCAGAATGTGTGTCAGAGGCGTAGAAACCAGTTAAAACTGTTTTTACTATGATTGTTTTATCTTAAGGGTAGTTTTACCCTCTTGGCAACAGCTAAAACTACCCCAGTTGGTATCAAAACCTCATCATCAATTGAGTCCACAGACCCTGTAACTCAATTCCAGGCCAAAAGTGATGAACTTTTGCGTGAATTTTGACATCCCACACCTGTCAGAAAGGATTTTGGGGGTCTAGCTCCCCCTTAGAGCTGGAGTTCTTTCCCCCCCAAATTTAATCTTTCCAATTTATTTTTCCTTTAATTCCTCATCATGTATTATACTTATAATTTACATATGTATTTCAATTCAATTGTACAGTACAATACAGTAATGATTGACACCTCATATGTAAATCAAAGTTCACTTATGTAATACACGCGCACATTTTGACATTTCAATTGAATTCAATTGAAAATACTTCAATTCCTCATAACTTCTAAACTAAACACAACACCTCAATTTTAACACAAAAATTGATGGTTAACACCACATGTGGTGTGAATTAAATTAAGGTTTTGAGGATTTTCAACTTTTGTATTGAAAATACTAAAAACTTAATTCAAGCTTATTTAGAGTTGAGTTACAAGAATTTTACTCAGAGGTGACTCCACCTGATTTTTTATGAGGAATCCAATGGTGAAATAATTTTTATGTATTTATTTATTGGATAAAAAGTTATAATAATTTTTGTTTAACTTTTTTCCAAATTTATTTATTTTTTCACAATTTTGCTAAAATTTCATTTTTACTTAATTTTTTCAAGTATAAATGTAATTTTATACTTACAAAATTTAATGTATTTTTATTTTTAAATTGTAATTAATTTTTTATTTTTAATATAATTTTATATTTATATTTTGATTTTTATTTTAATAATATAAATAAATTTATTTTATTTATATTAATATGTTATTTTTGATATTTGTGGTCTTTTGGGTATATGAAATTACCTCTAAGGCTCACACTTTAGGTACCATATATGAAAAAAGACTAGAGATAATCCAAAGAATGTAGAAGTTGACAATTGAATATTTTAATTTCTCAAAATCAAATTTTAATGGTTCTACCATTCAGAGAAGAGAAATAAGCTTTCATATTTTCTGTTCAGCTTCCATTAAGGTATGAAAATGTGGGAATTTACACACACATTTTCTTTCATCATTTTTTTATAATGTGTCAGACGTAGTTGTGGATCAATTTGATAAGGATATTCAACTTCAATTTGAATTATGTTTATCCTTCAGTTTCAAAAGATTGATTTTGTTCTTCTTTAATTTTTTTGATCCATTTGAAAGAAAATTTGAAAGTTTGGATCTATATTACTTGAGCTAATAATTTATGAATGATTTATTTTGAATGTAATTCTTGCTTCATATGTGAATATAGATAGGCCTGGAATATGTGAGTTCATTTTTTCAATTTGAAAGGTACTGAGCATAGATTATATTGTGAAAGTGGTCAAAAAACTCTTAGATTTTCAAATGAATTCTGATTGGAACTCATGGGACTAAGGAATCGGATAGTAATTCACATATTTCCCTGATAAACTGGATTAATTCTTCATTTTTAATATCAAAATTAATATCCATTATGCTCTAGAATTTCTATGGAATATTGCCTTACAAAATTGAAAAATGAGATCATTGGAATTGCTGATAGAGTGTCACAGGGGCTGTTGTTGAAAGGTAACAGTGGCCTTCCACTCAGGCATCAAGAACTAACTTGGAGGGCTCCGAAAAAATAGAGAAATAACAGGGATTATATTTCTTTAAAGAATAATAAGAGTAAGGACAAATATGCCAACGATGAAAGAGAAAATGAAAATGATGGCCAAATATAATAAAAGAAAACCAAAGGCCAAAGAGCCAGAAAAATAAATCCTCAATTCACTGTTTCAACCTTCCAGAAAGAATAATGGAATTAGTAAGGGATATGACCACCAATCTCCACTAACAGCCCAAGAAAAAAAGGTGCAAATGACTGACTTAAGATTATCAGTATTTACTTTAATAAATGAAAAGGAAATAAAGATAAAAAAATTCCAATATATTAATTAACTGGGGAAAAAGTCCCCAGGGAAGAAAAGGTGGCCAATATATGTGGGAAGTTGAAGACTGATCCTGGAGGGTTGATCACCGAGCTGTCTTGACTGTTTTGTGTCAATACAGATCCGGCCATCTTGATAATTGATTTTTGTGACTGAATTCCCACAGTGGAATATGAATTGGCCCAAAGAGCCAAGGCCATACAGGTTGCTTGAATACAGCCTGTATGGACCAATTTAGTTTCTCAAGAAATACTGCAGTACTTGATTCCTTGACAACTGAGTGAATGATTGATAACCTCTTGAAATTACCCTTGTAATAAGCCTGAAAAGAAAAAAAAACACAACTCCTGCAGGGCCAGGTGGTTGGGTTACTTGAATGGTCTTCTGGTAGCTGCCAGGGATTGCAAGACTGAATGACTGAAAAGTCTTCCTTCAAAATGGGTGATGGATTTGTGGAATTGAATTGGAAAGACATAATTTGTTCCTTAAAACATCACCATTTGATTTCTGAGAAAAAATGGTGCATAATGGTAGATGATATCATATATGCACCATGCCTGAATCCTTTGGTGAAGTAGAGGTCTTCCCTGAATTGAGGGGAAGTCTTGCTGGACCTGACCTGGTGGTCTCTGAGGGTTTTGAGAGGATGTTTGTTGGAGGTTTCCAACTTGTGGTTCTTGGCCATTTTGGGTCCTGGGGTCCTTTTCACCATTTGGGGATTGATGTGATGAGGGGCCAAAATTGGCTCAGGTTGGCCCACTGGGCCTTGGAAGCTGGTGGACTGCCCCTTGGCCCCTTTTGGCCTCATTTCATTTAAGAAAAAAGGGGCCTAAGGGTCCCACAAACTGCAGTACACGTCTTATGTCCTGTGGGCCTAAATGGCTCAAAAAGGCCATTTAGGCCATAGACCCCATAATCAAAGGGTTTGGGCCAGAAGCACCTGGAAGACCAAATGGACCCCACATGCCCAAAAAAAAGGTATTCGCCTGGGGGTTGGTGAGGTGGAAAATTGGCCAAAAGGGCCAATGGTTTCAGGATATGGCCTGAGGCTGTATATGAGTTTTGGGGCCATAAGTGGCAAGTGAAAGGGAACATGGCCCAAGGGCCATAAAACACCAAAATGGTCCAATTGGTCATAAACTTGGATCAGGCTATATTTGCTGTAAACACCCATTGGGGGGTGATTATACATGGTTGTGACAGTCACATGGTGGAATTTGACCTACATATTTCCAGTATTAGCTGGTCTTTCAACCAGTTTAATAGCCTTTTTGGCAAGAGTTCCCTTTGTTGAGGTTTGGCAGACAACATTGTGACAATAAACTGGTTAACAATGTCAAGGGTTTGATTCTGGTTGTAGACAAGAGGAAGGTCTCAATTAAAAAACCAAAAATTGCTGGGATTTTCATTCAATTGGAGTACAAGGGTTGCGCCCCTTGGAGGTTCCTTGTAGGCTCCTGTTGTGACTAATTTAGCTCCATGAGAATAGCATGGGTAATAAAATAAGCTACATGCACTTTGGGAGACTGTCACATGTTGGAATGTAAGGTGTGGATATGAAACTTTGTGTAAAAATCGAGTACTTTTCCTGTCCTCAAAATTTGTATAAGGTAAAAATCAATTAAAAATAGTAAAGGATATTATTTTTAAGAGAAAACACGCCAAATTTATTGTTTATAACTTTATTAGTATAAAACAATAATATTATAAAGATTTATTGTTTTACCAACAATAAAAATTTATCCAAAAATACTCTACAAGAGATATTTAAGGCTACAAAAGAAATTTCTTCAAGAGCAATTTCAATTGGAATTAATTGAGCAAAGAACTGTAAGCAATTAATTAAAGAACAAAGTCTTTCAAAAGAATATCAAAGAGAAAACACGCCCAAAAGTGACCAGAGTGAATTTGGAAAAAAAGTGACAAAGTTTACAGTGATGAAAGATGCTTTGATTCACTTTTGGGGTGGTTCAGGGGTAAAAATGATTATAAGAGTTACAAACAATGATTGTAATGATTTTTTCACGTCGTTAAAAGGTTCAAAATGATTTAAAAAAGGTGGTTGGAATCTTTTATTGACTGGTTTAACAGTGTTTAAACTAATTAATAAAAGGAAAAGATTCTAACATGAAGAGAAAAGTGGGGCAAAGAAGAAATTCTTATATAGCCATCAATTTTCTCACTCCAAAAATAGAATTTACTCTTGTCAGTCGTGAAAAACAGTCTGACAACAGAAAAGCCAATTATGGCATCATTGAACCCTGATTTAGACCAAAAAGGGCTGGTTTAAGCCATTTTTAGCCATTTTAGACCCTTAAATCAGTCATTACGATAGCAATACCTGGTCTAGAGCCTTCAAACCCCGTCACAATGTGTGTAAGAGACGTAGAAACCAGTTAAAACTGTTTTTACTATGATGTTTTTGTCTTAAGGGTAGTTTTACCCTCTTGGCAACAGCTAAACCTACCGCAGTTGATATCAAAACCTCATCATCAATTGAGTCCACAGACCCTGTAACTCAATTCCAGGCCAAAAGTGATTAACTTTTGCGTGAATTTTGACACCACACGCCTGTCAGCAAGGATTTTGGGGGTCTAGCTCCCCCTTAGAGCTCAAGTTCCTTTTTCCCCCAAATTTAATCTTTCCAATTTATTTTTCCTTTAATTCCTCATCATGTATTATACTTATAATTTACATATGTAATTCAATTTAATTGTACAGTACAATACAGTAATAATTGATACCTCATATGTAAATCAAAGTTCACTTATGTAATACACGCGCACATTTTGACATTTCAATTGAATTCAATTGAAAATACTTCAATTCCTCATAACTTCTAAACTAAACACAACACCTCAATTTTAACACAAAAATTGATGGTTAACACCACATGTGGTGTGAATTAAATTAAGGTTTTGAGGATTTTCAACTTTTGTATTGAAAATACTAAAAACTTAATTTAAGCTTATTTAGAGTTGAGTTACAAGAATTTCACTCAGAGGTGACCCCACCTGATTTTTTATGAGGAATCCAATGGTGAAATAATCTTCATATGTTTATTTATTGGATAAAAAGTTATAATAACTTTTATTTAACTTTTTTCCAAATTTATTTATTTTTTTACAATTTTGTTAAAATTTCATTTTTACTTGATTTTTTCAAGTATAAATGTAATTTTATAATTCCAAAATTTAATGCAATTTTATTTTTAAATTATAATTAAATTTTTTTATTTTGAATATAATTTTATATTTATATTTTGATTTTTATTTTAATAATATAAATAAATTTATTTTATTTATATTCATATGTTAATTTTGTATTTGTGGTCTTTTGGGTATATGAAATTAACTCTAAGGCTCACATGGAATGTGATCTACAACATGCCAGTATTACCCAGTCTTTCAGCTGGCTTGATAGCCTTTTCTGCAAGAGTTCCCTTTGTTGAGATCTGGCAGACAGAATTGTGACACAGAGATAAGCAAAATAATTAATTGATTTGGTCATTCTATGAGAATATGAGAGCTATATGGAAAAAATGAGTTTTCAGTGTCATATTACTCCATCAAAAGTTTTGAAGTAAAATATATCTGTATGAGGGTTCAATTGGTCATTGTGTCTCAAACCACTTTTTCTGTGTAAAAAAGGAATTTTCAATTTAATTTTATATCAAAGCCAACATTTTTTGTAGAATGAGTATAATGAGAAATGGTGGATCCACAGGAAATTAGTTCATTTTTATATCCAAAAATATCTTGGATAGAAAGAATTGTAATTGGAATAATATTTCAGGGGGTTACAGGAATAAGTGATTAGTAGATGAATAATAATAGGAAATTATCAATGAAGCACATTATTTTAAAATCATTAAATCCCTTATTTAAAAACCAACATCAAAGTGAAAATATAAGATTTTAGCATTTATTTTATTATAAAAAAATCATTCAACTAAGTTTTTTAGGAAAATATTGGCAGGTAAAACAGAAAATTTCTTTTTAAGTTACATATTTGAATCAATAAATGGTTTTCCAACCATAGAATAAGCGTAAGAATTGATGCAACTAATTATTCTATTTTGAATTAACTTCAATATATTGGCTTAAAATTGAATTTAGCTCTAATCATGGAATGAGCAATTTACTTGATATCTCTATATATATTGGTATCACAACCATGGGGAAGAGCCCCGCAATTGGTGTTAACAGAAATTCTGGCCTGACCCAGTATATGGCCAATTGGCCTCCAGTGGTGTGAAATGTCCTTTGGGCTACACCCACTTTTCCAGGCAATGTCCTGCTCTCTTGGCATTCTTGGACAATTCTCCACCTCAGAAAACCCAATCGTAATCAATAACACTTATTTTGGCCCCTCCTGGCATCTCCAGGGCCTCTGACCCACCCCCTTTGATTACAGAATTTTTTCCCTAAATGGCCTTTTGAGGCCTTTTAGGCCCCCCATGTCCTCTACGGCCTGTGGTCCATAGGCCACATACCACAGCCCATGGAAAGTGAGACCCTTTAGCCCCCTTTTGGCATAATTTCAATGAGATCAGACCACTGGTCTCACCTGACCCTGTTTTGGCCCAAATGCTCAGGTGAGCCAAAAAACACCAAATGTCCACAAAGGGCCATGGACCTTCAAGATGCCAGTCATGACCTGTGGAAATCACCAGAGGTAACCACCTTACCTCCAGCAGGGTTTCCCTTCAAGAAAACGGAAACCCTCCCCCCATCATTGACCCCAGGCTGCAGGAACCAGGAATGGGGCATATATGGTCTTACATACCCTTATGTACCACTTTTACTCAGAAGTCTAATTGTGATATTTTCAAGACTCCATTTCTTCATTTCAAATCACTTCACAAGTCCATCATTCCATTTCAAAGGAAGACTCAATTTTCTCAAGCTGGCAATCCATAGTGGTATCCACAAGACCATTCAAGGACACCAATCACCTGGCCCTTCAGGTGTTTCTATTTTCATTCCAAAAGTATTTCCCCAAGGGAATACTGGCCCAGGATTCTTCAAGGCCAGTTTCAAGAGGTCTTTAATTATCAAATAATTTTTCAAGACATCAAGAGATGCAGAACTCCTTGGACAACTCAATTGGCCCATACAGGTGGAATTAAGGCAGCCTGTATGGAAGTGACCCTTTCTAGGCCAATTAATATTTTGCTGTGGTAATTTAAAGTACACAGTTCAGTTCTCAAGGTGGCCAGATCTGTATTGACTGAAAACAGTCAAAAATCTGGGTGATTAACCCTCCAAGATAAAGCTTTCAACTTTTCAAATATACTGGAAACCTTTCCACCCCCAGGAGATTTTTCCCCAGTTAATTAATATACTGGAGCTATTTTTATGACTATTTTCTTCTCATTCTTCAAAGTAAATACTGAAATTGGGGGATGTCAAAGTCACCAAATCCCACCTTAAAAAAACATGGGATTTGACTTCCAAATGCCAACACTAAATCCCAGTTTTTTCATATGGAAATTACATGGCATTTTAGCTGAGTCCACTGGTACTTTCACCAATCCCATGCATCTTCAATTTAAGGTTGGAACCTAAACCAAATGATTATTCACAATTCACAACTGTACAACATGTTCTTTCACACTCCATGCTTGAAAATCTGACCAAAAATCTTAGAATCCATTAATATTTCTTCATCCATTTAATAATTCCTGGTTAAAAAGCAAAACACATCAATTCATATATGATGATCACCTCCAGCCTTCCTCATCAATAAGGTCACTTAATCCATACTAATTATTTAAGCATAAGTAATTGGTTTTCAATAAAATCAAATTTTGAGTCATGTTTTGGTACTAATGGTTCCAAATCAATTGGAAGGCCTCCTCTGTTGAAGCATCAAGGGTTTTAGCTTATGGTCATTGAGGTCAACAGAAACTCAGAAAATTGCCCAAGGTAATTGGTGTCCTTCAATGATCTTCTGATAGCCACCATGAACTTCAAGACCTACTGACTGAATTCTTCCTTCAAAATGCAGTGATGGACTTGGGGACTTGATTTGAAATGCTGTAATGGGGTCCTGAAACCATCACCATTGGATTGCTGAGGACAAATGGTGCATAATGGTATGTCATATGATATATGCACCAGTCCTGGTTCCTACACGCTTGGGTCCATTGAGCTGGGCCAAGGTTCCCCTGATATTGAGGAGAAAACATTTTCAAAGGTGGCTGGTGGCCCCTGGTGGTTGCCAGAGGCCATGTCTTGTGTTTGATTTCAGTGGCCAATTTTCTGGTTTTTGGTCAAAATGGGCTCAGGTGTGCCCACTTCTGTTTTGAGACCCACATGACACTGGGGGCTTATGGGCTTCCCCATTGGATTTGGGCCTAAGATGTCCCACACCCCACAGGCTGTAGAGGCCAAAACCCCCCTAATTGAAAGGGGTGGCCAAGGGGCCAAAAGCCCCTTGATGGAAGAGTGACCCCGCCAGGCACAAAATCAGAGGTATTGGCCTGGGGGTTGGTGAGATAGTGAATTGGCAAAAAGGAAAATTAGGAAGGATATGGCCTGAGGGCCATGAACGGCTAGGGAAAAAAAGTGTGACCCAAAGGCCAATTGGCCTAAAATTGATAATATGGCCAATTTCCCATATATTTGTTGAGGCTTAATTTTCTGTAAGACACCAATTTGGAGGGGCCTTTTTCCATGGTTGTGACACAGCTTTAATGGAGCAATATTTCACTTATTCAAAAACAGAATAGAAGCCAATTCAAAATGATGTGCATTATTTTGTAAAAAAGAAGGAGAATTAAATTCTTGCAAAGATACATCAAAGGGTGATTCATATCATATTTTTCATAATTTTGAAATAATTCTGATTATAATCTAAATGATTATGTGATGAAGACCTGTGAGGTCGGTTGTGAATGGTGTGATATGGCTAAATTTCCAAATCTAGCATCACAATTCAACACCCTTAGGTATGCTCAGATACTGAGGAGGTAGGTAAAAATGGACATCAAGTTTACGGCAAACTGGGATTACACTGGCACTCATTCTTATCTAATGAGTTAGTATGAATAATTGATAGATACATAGAGTTTTGTAATTGGATTCTAAAAAAGGGTAAGAAAACTATTTATAACTGATTCTGAAGCTCCTAAAGGCCTATCCTTTCAGGTGTGTGATCAAGATTGGCTCAAAAGTTGTAGTAGGATTCAGACTCTGGTCCTAAAGCTACTTTAAATGCCTGTTATTAGCGCAAATGGTGATTCTCTGCAATAATTTAGTAAAATAAATGTATAGCACAGCTACATATTTTGGTTCTGTGAACAGTTTGTGCAGGTGTAATACAATCTGATCATTATTTCTTGTATGCGCAGCAACCTGATAAATAAATTAGAATATAAACAATATTATTTTTGCCATACTATGGTGTCCCTTATCAATATTTTCTATTTCTCATTTGTGTTGAGGTGTCACATGCCGGAATGTGATCTACAACTTGCCATTATTAACCAGTCTTTCAACCGGTTTAATGGCCTTTTGGCAAGAGTTCCCTTTGATGAGGTCTGGCAGACTGAATTGTGGCAAAAAACTGGTTACCAACGTCATGGGTTCAATTCCAGTTGGAGACAAGAGGAGGTCTCAATCAAACAACCAGAAATCACTGGGTTTTCCGCTCCATTGACATACAAGGGTTATGTCCCTTGGGGGTTCCTTCTAGGCTCCTGTTGTGACTAATGTAGCTCAATGAGGGTGAGATGGGTAATACCATCAGTTACATGCACTTTGGGATGCAGTGCTCTAAACCCAGGGGTACTGTCACATGGTTTAATGTGATCTACAACATGCCAGTATTAACCCGTCTTTCAACCAGTTTAATAGCCTTTTTGAAAAGAGTTCCCTTTGCTTAGGTCTGGCAGACTGCATTGTGACATGAGGAAATATTGAAGAGGTTCAATCCAGCTCATGATGTTCATAATTGCAGACCTGTGACATGGTGAAAAGGAGTTATCAACTTTTTCAAAAACAAATTATATAATATCAGCAAGGATCACGCAGCTAGTGATTGTCTATTTTCTTGGACCTATTTGTAAATGGAAGATGGGATTCCCATGTAGTAATATTTCAGATTAGTAGTATGATCAGTGACACAGATGAGCTTGAAAGGTACCTTCCCCATGTTGACCTCAACTGAATGAGGAGTGAGATATTGAATAAACTTCAAAGGTCATTTTTGTACAATAGGATTGAGACAATCAACATCCTGAGCCTCAATTGCTGAATTCCAATTGGCCTCTTGGAAAGGTGGATTTCAGACTCAGAAAATTTGGGGTTCCCCTCACCATTCAATAGACAATATTAGTGAAAGTGATGGTGAGGCTGGCTCTAGCTTCTTCAATTGATGAAATGAGTACTTCACATTCAGTATTATTTAAATATTTCTCCAGGGCCTTTTCACGGGCTCTTGCTGTAATTTTTCCATTGATTCATGTTGAAAAAATAGATGGATGGGCAAGTAAAATACCAATTCTACAGAAACAAGGTGTCAGAATGATTTGATTTTGAATTTATTCATATTATAATCTACTCACAAAACAAGAAATTGGGTCCATTGCAAGTCAAGAACAGATTTTTATGTACCACAGTTTGATTGTTTGTTCCTCAGTAAGCTTTTGAGGTGTTAAATTTTACTACTCATCATGCATGTTTCCACATCCACAATATTTTGGGGTATTGTTGAGGTATTCAGAGTTCTCCCACCCTCATTGTCTTCCAATTACAGATCTTCCATGCTGTTAGGTATGATTTGATGGTTAAAAAATATCCAGAGATTATTAATACTTCTGAAAAATTCACCTGGTCCTTTGGTTTTTGATGATAGTAATTCCTTGTATAATGCAGAATATTTATTCTGAATTGAGGGTTTAAGCAGGAGCAGTTCATAGTGATGGCTAATTGTGGTTGGGGATCTGAGGTGTGGTGCAGTTCCAAATGCAAACTATCATTGCTACCTTTGGAAAGAATATTCAGGATAAAAGGTGACAAACTATCTTGTTCTGAGTTTTGGCGTGTGGTGATAATGATGTTATGCCCAAAAGGTCATAAATGGTGTTGTGAATTAATGTGCCCATTAAACAGATTCAACCATATGAATGGAAGCTATTAATGGAACAGTGAGTGGTGGTTTATTTAGAATGGATATAGCTATCAGATGTGGGAAATATTACTGGATATAATAGCTAATGCTATATATTAAAAGTTCAGACACTCATTGTCCTTAATCAAAAATTATACAATGACAATTGATTTGAAAAATTCATGATTTGGAGGCATTTGTTTTTTTAAATTCTTGTGTGAAAGTGTTGTAAGAAATTATGATGATATCACATTGTAAGATTTTGGCCTTGGATAATGAGTGAAAAGTGGGGCCATGGTAGATGTTGGCTTGTGGATCTCCAGCCTTAGTATGCTTGGATATTTCTGATTTCCAGTTGGTGATTAAGCAATTTGGCAAGATGATAAGGGGGGTTGTGGAGCATTAGGGGTTGGTAATTAGCCATTCCTTGGAGGTAACAATTATTGCAATTGCCTGCATCACTTTACCTAATCCCATATCATCCACAAGCAGTCCACCAAGAGGTTTATTTGCAAACAGGAATTCAAATTAGCTGGCCACTTTGCTTAAAATTATGTGTCTGGAATTAAAAGTAGATCCAGGGGCCAAGGCAGCCCAAAGGTTTTGGGTAAATTGTCCATCAGGGAATTCTTGATCCCAGAGGAAATCTAGTCTGATTTTTGAT
This sequence comes from Austropuccinia psidii, assembly GCA_023105745.1. Lineage (NCBI taxonomy): Eukaryota > Fungi > Basidiomycota > Pucciniomycetes > Pucciniales > Sphaerophragmiaceae > Austropuccinia > Austropuccinia psidii. The sequence goes on along the minus strand of JALGQZ010000002.1, from coordinate 10,329,709 downwards.
GAGGTAGGAGGGGTCTTTAATAATGTAATTGGGCAGAGTCATCATTGGGGTATCTGATCCACTGGTTAATTGTATCAGTTCTTGCTTGAATGGCAAAGAAAAGACAGCTGAATACAAGGGTGGAGTCAAGCTTGAAGCAGGAGATGTGGGAGTAAAGAGTTGAAATTGACAATGAGAATTACCATCATATTCTCTAGGCATTTTAAGCTTGTAGTCTTGTTTTCTAAAACCTTCAATTATGAATAGAAATTTTGGATAAAATGTGAAGAAAAACAACCCAAGATTATTTTGTTGAGATAAGGAAGGATCATTCTTATCAGTCATCAATACACTGTCTACAAATAATTTTTGAGTAGGATTTGATTGGTAATTTTCACTCCATGCCCCACCTGGACCACATTAAATGAAAGTTTGTGATGCTTCAAGAAATGGTATAAATATTTTAGAAATAGTTCCAGGGAGAGAGACAATAGGATTCAGCTGATTGAGGAGATATATGAAGATATTATGTTGATTGTGCCATAGGAAAATACAAGAACATAAGTGGGAACAAACTCTAGCTAGAGATATATCACTATTAACTGAAATACAAATATTAATCCTCCTAATTCAAAGTAGCTGTGAAGGGGTTGACATTATGGCTATTATAAATTATTTGGGGAAAGTGGGGAATAATGTGATCAGCAAGGTTCAGCTAAAGGGAATGAAATTTCAAAATGTGAAGTGGAGAAGTGTGAGCCTTGAGGTATATTTTACATACCCAAATAGGCCACAATTATCTTAAAAAGAAATTTTGAATTATACATAACTCATAAATCATGCATATATTCAAAATTCATCATTTTTGATTTCAGAAAAGATGAATAACTTTTTATTGAGTAAGTAAATCCATGGATTTAAGGCCAGATTTAGATTCTACACAGAAATTCACCTAGGGTAGCTCCACAGAGTGAATAAGCTCAAATTAACTCTTTGAGGTGGTAATATGGAAAATACTTCAACACCACATCATTAATACCACATAAAAGATCTGTGAAAATTTTTGTTTTTCTTGATTTTACGCCAAAATAATGGGAAAGTGAGAAATCCCATGTTACATATACACTAAGAATAGTGTTATGCATGTTTTGAGCACTTAATATCATGGTATTTTTACATGGACTTTTGGTACACCCATAGTGGATATCTCACTTGAAGCTTAAATTACTATTTTGACGTAAAAAATAGGCAAGGGGGACAAAAGACATCAAAGAGAGCCAGGGTACCCAACTTCTGAAGACCCAGAGGCATGGATAGCTCCGTAGCTTGGTTCCATGGCTTATCTTGACCCAATTGGTAAAACTAAACCTCTTTGGGAACTTGGTTACCATGTCACAACTACTGTAAATCTTAAGAAAATAGCAAATAACCTGCTATTTTGATGTGCCAAGGAGGTAAAGAGCTACTTAGACTCCTTTAACCACGTCGATTCTTAATGACTTTCCATGGATAAACCCCAAAAGAGTAATTAAAACCCTTTTTGGACTTGTATCCATTGATTTACCTCATAGCAACCAGTGAAACACTGATATTTGCAATTCTACGTAGAAATGAGGTAAAAACTTCAAAAATTCATTAAAAATACAATTCTTAATTAATCCTTCTGAAACTTTCAGGAACAATGGAGAACTGTATTATCTATGGTACAACCAAAAAGAATTACAGTTTTACTAGTAAAATTCAAAGTTTTACTTACAGTCCATTTTTGACCATTCTACGTGAAACACTGAATCTTCAAAAATTCACAGTAATTAAAACCTGTGATGAAATTGGCAATAACATTAATAACTTTGAGAAATCAATGATTATTTTAGAATAAAAGAAGATTTACTGATGTTACTCCTTTTATTCTTAACCATATTGGGGTTGCTAGTCACATAAAAGCATCAATTAAGTAATTATGATAATCTTATGTGACAACAGATGATGCAATCATTAATCCAAAAAGGTTTATTGTTTTCTCACTCACTGGTTTTTAAGTTTGCTCCTTGGCACGCCTCTGTGAGCTGTTGTTGACTTAAAAGAAGCCTCTTCTTGCTGTTTTTTCCGTATCATCATCATCTTATTAATCATTTATATCAGTATTACCAACAAGTATTAGTTAAAACTTTTCTTAAGTGTTTTATTCTTTCAGAATCAATCAGAAAGACGTGAAATCATAGAAATCAACTATATATTGTTGTAATACATTTATAAATTCATTTTGATCCTCTAAATCCACAATTCTATGCCAAATCTCTCTATCTTATCTTTCAATAAGCTCTTTGGAATATTAATGAGTGATTTATCTTTAATTCTTAAAGTTTTTCTCTAAAAATTAGTTTTCTTCAAGAATTATCATTCTAATTATTCTTGTAAAAGATAATTATATATTAAAATAATTTTATTATTTTAATAAAGAGATTTTTATTATTAAATTCTTCTTGTAATTGATTCTTGTAGACAATTACTTGCTCACTGTTAAAATCACTAGTAGTGCTTAACACATGAAAGAAATAATTTTTTAATTATTTAATTGTGGTTATAATAATATTTTATTATTATATTTCATAAGAACAGACATAGTACTGTTGATTAATAGTAACATTATCATCAGTTTCATAGTCAAATCTTACAAGAAGCTTATATGAGGCAGCAATGGGTCAAAAGGGGGATGGCCTGTGGTTATGTGGATGGATTTTTGCCTCATGCACCACTTGTATTTATGATTTCCATAGCTAATTTGGGGCAAATATCCAGGAAAGGTGAAAATAATGTGGGTATTACCATATGACTGCTGTCTATGTCACATATGAGGCAAGTATTGGTTCACATGAACATATCAAAAATTGGATGGGACATAGAAACTTCATTTACATTGGCATGCCACCATACATGAAGTGTCTATATATGGAATGGAGCCCTTTTTGCTTTTGTAACAGTGAACAGTAAATGAATCTTCTGCAAGTGAATTGTGGTGCAGTAACCTATGGTGCAATGGTAGCAGTGGAGATGAAAGTTTCACTGTGGGGATCATCTTGTGTCAGAATATTTGAGGTATGAACAGTTTCATGCCACCAAAAATTGGAATTTCTGTGTGTAGAAACACTCCATGACCTGACTACAAGGTTGAGCACCAGTCTTACAAGCTGTGGACTATGAGGGAATAACTAATCCTTGAAAATTGGCCTCAGATGTGTTGCTCGCAAATATGACAATCTATGGTGCATTTGACCACTGTCATGAGGGAATGTGTTCCATGTGAGATGGTCATTCCACAAAACATGATATTTTTGTGGGAAGAAACACTTGTGGACTGATGCCTACTCTCACACCTACTGGGATGCCAGGGGTGAATGTTTAATTTTATCAAGGGGCACTGGGTGTAACCGATGATCCATTTACATGCGGGTTTTATGCTATTGTGTATGAGGCTTCAGGTAATCCATGAAAATTGGCCTCAGGTTTCCACCCTCATGTGTGTGAGCCTCTGTGCTGACCTTGGCCACCTGCACAAGCAAATTGTTGCCTGGAAGCTAGGCTTGCAAGGCTCCGCAATTTGTGTGACAATTTCCCGCATATGACATGCAGTGGGGTGCATGTGAATGTGTGTGCCCGCCCAAAAATATCTGTCCTAATTGATCCTGAGTGGGCACCTTTCATTGTTTCCTTGGGCCTTGATTACAGAGTCAGTCCAAATTTTAGGTATGACCCTAGTCCTTCCTCAACCTGATATGCTCCCCTCAGAATGATATGGCAGACTCCAGAATCTGTGCAGAATTTCAGCAGAGATCTCCAACAAGGTGCATCAAATGCATGCATTTCAGCCATTTCTATCAATGCCTCAGTGTGATCTCAGCATTTTCTCAGCCCCACAGTTTTCCCCAATGGTTTATGCACTAAAATGTTGGGTGATATAAAATTTAGGATGGCTTAATAATAGTTCAGCCTGAATGCATACTACAGTTTAGTATCAGAATTCCCATTGGTGGAATATGCTTAGCTCAGCAGGGTGAATGTCCTGCATTTCACCTGCAAGCTCAGCATGTATGTACTTCCTAATGGAGTTCCAAAAGCTTAGTTGGGAATATTTGGAGAATTCCATGGTCATGGTTCTTTTTTAAATAGCTTATTGGAAGGCCCATGGATGTGCACTTTACCAGAGTGTGTGAAATTCTCATCCTGGCATAAATGTCTTCTGATGTTGTGCTTACTAAGATGACCTCTCAATATCTCTGCAGGTGCACATTTGATATTTTTTAGCAATAGTTCCACAGCTGTGCAATTAAAATAATAGATAAAAAAATTATAGGATTTAAGAGAAAAACTTACTTATAATATATAATTTAATACAACAAGTCAAATACAACATTTATTATATTAAATAATTATTATGAGTTAAAAACACACCAAAAAACAGTATTTTTAAAGATAAAATAACTCTAAAACTAAAAAATATGATTAAAGAGTTTTTGAGAGGAATTTGTGGATTTTAGAAGATATTTTAAGACAATGATTTTATAAAAGAAAATGTATTATTGGTGATTACAACAATAATTTAATTTCTATGATTTAGATTCATTAATATTGAAATTTCTGAAGATTAAAATACCTAAGAAAAACTTTAATAATAAGATTTTATATATAATAAAACTTTACCTGTTTAAATGTCTAATATAATTGGATTGAATTGAATTTCTGGACAAAAAAAGTGATGAATAGACTCTTTTTATGTATGCAGAGCAGCTCTCATTATTCATAATTGATGTAGAGGGAGTGCTCAGTTCAAAACTGAAAAACCATGCTTAAAAATAAAGTTCTTAGCTTAAGGTAGCTTTTTTTAAATTCCAATTTAAAGCTACTGGTGTTATTCTTAACTCCATGTAACTTTAATCCTCATTTAAGTAAATCATTTTGAGTTTTAATATAGAATAATTCTATTTATATTGAAGTTCATCACATGAAAAACTTAATAATAAAGTTTCAAGTAAAAATCTCTTAAATTCAATTTTTAATTAATTCTTAAAGAAATTTTAATTTTCTTTGATTATAATTAAAAGAGTAATTTTCCAGGACAATTACCAATAAACCCCACTTATAAAAGATACTTAAAATTGAATCTATACAAAGATAAAATTGAATTGTAGGCTATGTGAAATCTTCAAGCAAATAAATTAAGATTTGGATATTCAATGAATTTTTGAAGTTATTGCTATTTTTCCATGTAAAATAGCAATACACACTAAACCTCAACTTTTGATATGGTTTTGATTCTTGTAAATGTAAAGTTTTAATATTTTCTAAGCTTTTAAAGCTCTAAAAACTTTAATTTCAAGCTTGCATATTGGGATTTACCCTTTGGCAGCTTGAAATTCATTTCCAAATTGGGATAAAGCCAATTTAAACTTTAAGGTTGGATCAAAGTCTAATCTTAAAGCTTAAATAAGGTTGAAAATCCTCCAATACAGGTGGAATAACTTAATTGATCCCTTGCAGATCCAAAAAGCTGGTTACCCCAGCTCTGTTTGGTCTTTTTCCTTTGTCATACATTTTTGTGTGGATTTTGCCCTTTTATTTGTTTAAAGCCATACTATGGCGCTAAACACTTTTAAATTGAGTTCATGCAGGATTTACATCCTGTATGGCAAATTCTTAGCCAATTCAGTAAATATATACAACACCTCAATTTTAACTAAAATTTTGGTAAGTTTGCATAAACCTTGTGCAACTTTAAATTGAAGCTTATTTAAGCTCAATTTTAACAATTTTGAAAAATGTTAAAATAGTTACATTAGTACTGTGAGATTCTTAAATCTTCCAATAACTTAAGAAATAAGCATTTTTGGGTATAACACCCTATGGGTGTACCCTAGGTTATTTTTGGTGTAGAATTCAAAAATAACATAATAATTATAACTTTTTTTATCCAAACAAAAGTCATACTTATTTTTTGTTATTTTTCTTTTCAATTTCAACTGAAAAGTCTGTTCAAGACTAAATCAGCTGTATATAAAGTTATTTTTGGCCTTATGGGTAGGTCATATATACCTCACAGGCTCACATCACCTACCACCAAAAGAAATTGTACTACAATCTTCTTTTACTAGTATACCCCCAAGTTAATTGGGGGGGTATCATCCACTGTCCAACCTCTCTACTTATAATTTTAAGTATGTAAAGCACAAAATTCAGATGCTTTATTGAGGAATAAGTCTCCTCTCATGTCTGAATCTTCTGAGAAACATTTGGGAACCAGGTATTTTTTCTGCTTCAATCCATTCAACTTTATGTTGTGGATTTTTGTACCTGACTAATTATTCTCTTTCATCTTTTCCCCTAAGTCTTCTTTCTTTCAAGACTTGCAGTACTTTTTTCTCTTCACTTTGATCAAGTGGAGGTACTTCTAAGGGTTTTTCATTTCTTAAAGGAAATAATTCCTTATCACTTGAAGTTTAATGCTTTACTAGACTAACAGGGAAAGTTGGATGTTTGTTTTCCATTTCTCCTTAAAGTTCTACCTGTACTGCATTTGTCCCATGAAGGTCTTTAATAATAAATGTTCCTGCAAAGGAATCTCTGAATTTCCTTGGGCCTTTAATATTATTAAAGTTCAGTTTTGAAACTAGGATTAAGTCCCCTACTTTGAATGCTGGGTTTTCATGACTTTTATCCCATTTCTGTTTAGCATATTCAAAGGCATCATTCATGCTTTTCTTTGCATGATGCCTCACTTTATCAAGAAATAACTTAAAGCTTGAATCAGTTGGATGAATACCAACTGGAAGTTTAGGGTTCCATCCTTTTTCCAACATGGCAGGAGTCTTGCCTGTTGAAGCACGGATAGAAGCTTTATAGGCTAATTAAAATGCTGGTATAAGAGTACACCAATCATGGGTAAAGCCATCAATATCTTTAAAATCCAGGCCATAGGCATAAGATCTTCTGATCATGTCCTCAAGGGTTTGAATCATTCTTTCTGCTAGCCCATCTGAGTGTGGATGGTATGCTGTTAAGAATGATAGTTTTGTACCCAAAAGCTCATGCATGTTAGTCCATAAGGCACATGTAGATTTTGGGTCTCTATCACTAATGATATTTTTAAAGAGACCAGTATGGGATATAACTCTGTTCCAAATCAAAAGAGCTGTATCCATAGCTGTGTCATCTTTATGGCATGGTAAAAATATTGGGGTTTTGCTATATCTGTCAACAATGAAAAGACATGAATTGTAACTTTTATCATCTCCAGGTGGCAAGGCAGTTACCCAATCCATATGAACCACTTCCCATGGGGTACTTGGTTCTTGGATATGAATCATTAATCCAAACCTCTTACCAGTAGCTTTATTGGCTTTCTGGCATCTATCACAACTATGACAGTACTCAATGACATCTTTTCTCCAAGATGGCCACCATGCACATGTCTTAATTCTTTTCATTGTTCTGTCTTCAGACAGATGTACAGAATAAATGTTATCATGGCATTTCCGTAGTATTGTGTTGATCAATATTCTACTACATAAGACCATGACACATGTGTGTTTAGATCTATGGTATAAGATACCATCAAACAAACAGAATCTTCCATTTTCATAAGATGTCTTCCAAATATCATCCAGAGAATCAGCCAAGGATTCATCTTTGAAATCTTTTTCAAGTAGAGAAGTAATAATATGAAAATTCGTATCTTGCTTATAGCTTTCTCTAACTTCTTCAAAGAATTCTGTCCACACATCTGTGATGTTAATTTCTTCAATTAGAATTTGAGGTTCTGCACTTGTAGGAACATAGGCAGGATTGTCAGGTTTATTGGGTAGAGCCCATCTACTCAAGCCATCAGCATTCTTGTGAATATTTCCAGCTTTGTGTACTATGGTCATATTGCCTCTATATTCATGAATAGCAATCTACCATCATAACATGTGTCTGTTAGGAGTCTTCATGTTAAGAAGCTAATTTACTGCATTACAATCAGTAATTACTTCAAACACACTACCATCAAGAGGATAATGAAGTTTTTCCAGAGCCCAAACAAGGCAAAGGCCCTCCATTTGGCTAGCTCGATATCTGGCTTCAGTAGGTTTGAATTGTCTTGAGATAAAACAAATTGGACCCTCATAAGGCTTGTCATTCACAATTTGAACTTGATGAAGAGCTGCACCTAGGCCTTCACCACATGAATCAATATACAGCTTTAAAGGAAGTCTCCAATCTGGCATCAATAGCAATGGTGCATTATTCAAGACATACTTGATTTTTTCATATTCTTCAATTATTTCTTGTGTCATTTCAAAGACAGTTTGTTGATCACAAATTATGTACAATGATTTTGCATGGATTGCAAAATCTTTAAGGTGTTGTCTGTAATAACTGGCAAACCCTAAGAAAGACATCATTTCTTTTTTGTTCTGGGGAATTTGTTTCAGTAAAAATGCAGCAACATTCTCTTTATCAACACCAAGGCTCTGTCCTGAGACTACATGTCCTAGAGCTTTCAACTCATGAAACCCAAATTACATTTTTTAAGATATATTTTCACGTTCACTTGAAGAATCTTTGTAAGTACTAATTAAAGTCTCTCTAAATGCAATTTCCAGGTTTCTGAACAAATGATGATGTCATAAATATAAATTATCAACCATCCCTCTGATAATTAATGTGGGAAAAATGTATTCGTCATTCTTTGATAATGAGAGTGTGCATTTTTAATACCAAAGGGTATCCTCAAGTATTCATAATCACCACAATGAGCAATTATTCTCAATAATTTCCTAGCATGAGGTGTCAAAACATCTTGATTAAGACCTCTAAGGGCATCCATAGAAGTGATAAATTTTGCTTTGGATAATTAAGTCAAATTTTCATGGACTCTAGGGATTGGATACCTATCTGTAATAGTGTAAGTATTCAATTCTATAAAATCACCAACCATCCTTGATTTATCATTATTCCAAGTAATTATTACAGGAGTTGTGACTTCTACTTCTTTATTGTGTCCAACCTTTCTAAGAGCTTCCAGTTTCATCAGCTCATTAATATGAGCTTGCAATGCTTCTCTACCCCTAGGGTTAGCTGGGTAAGCTGGTCTTTTCAATATTGGAGGGTATTCTCTTTCCACATTAAGAATAATGTCCACTTCATGGTCTTTAATAGCTCAAAGTGGTTCATTATCAGAAGCAAAGGCTTCCCTGTATTGAAACAAAATTTCAATAAGCTCTTCCTTCATTTCCAATTTTAGTTCAGGGGTAATTTGTGCTTCAATTAATTGATATGACGCAAATATTTCCTTCTTATCATTCTTGACTTGTTCAATGAAAGTTATTTCTCTTTTTTCTAGAGGAAAAGGAAATTTCTGCCTTTTATTTTGACCTATAGTAAAATATCTGTCTTTAGGATTATTAATATTAATACCATAAATATTAAGATAATAATTTCCAAGTATAAAGTGTGGTGAAGTACAATTATTCATTACAATATATTTAAATTTCAATCTGATAGTTCCTGAAGGATGAGGGAATATCATTTCTGCTTCAAGAATTCCCAAAGGGTGAATATCCTGGCTAGCACTGCTGAATTTTATAGCTTCAATTGGCATTAACATTTCTTGCCAATTGGTATGAATCATTCAAAAATAATCTTTTCCAACACAAGTACAAAAAGCACCTGAGTCAAGATTTATCTTGGCTTCTTTTTTTTTATCATGATATTAGTGATACAAGATTATCCAGCTGTACAACCTTTACCTCTGGCAGGTTTGGTTTCCTGCATCTTAGCATCTTGCACATGTATGAGATTCATAAATTCCTCACTATACTGTGGTAGGTGAGTGTGCACTTCTGTGACTTCAAATAGAACATTGATGTTTTCTATACTAAGTTTATCTGTTAGTTCTCCTCATTCAGAAGGCTCAGAGTCACTTTCATTTAAAGATACATCATTGGCTTCTTTTCTGTCATCCTCTTTTTCCATTTATTCTTTTTGAATTTCTATCTCATTGATTCCTGTGTTTTTTGGACAAGTATCGGCCAAATGAGATGTACTTCCACATTTATGAAATTTCAAAGGAGCTCTATCTTGTGGCTTATTTGGCTTTGTAATTGGTTTCCCACTAGCTTTATTGTCCATTGGGGGTTTATACCAATTTCTACCAATTTTTGTTCTGGTAGTAATGTCTTCCTTGGCATTTATATAATCTTCTGTAGAGAAAGGCTCAATATATCTGCTTCTTATAGCATTCTCAAGGTCACCATCACATTTCCTTAATATAATTTTATGTATCATTGTTTCAGACATATCAGGATGAAGGGCAGTTAATCTATCCATCTACTGAAGAAACCAGGACATGAGCCTGTCCCTCTCAATATTAAAGATGGATTCTTCAAAGGAATCTTCCATCTTAAATCTCCAGGAATCATCTTCCCATTTTTAAACATGTTTTTCTTTCCACCAAGGCCAAGAATGTTTACCATGGTCTTGCCTCATTTTGTAATACCATTTCTTTGTTTATTTGGTAAACAATGAGTGTAATCTGGCACTTATGTATTCATCTGGTATGTTGAAGTCTTCTTTAAAAATCTCAATTGTTTTCATAAATTCCATATGATTATACTCTCCTTCACCACTGAAGGTTGGCCATTCCCCTAGTCTTGGAATGTCTTTGAAATTACAAGCAGTCTCCACTTCTGCATTACTTGAAATTGTATGATGTAAGTCATTATTCAAGTTCAGCACATTTCTGTTCAGAATTAGTTTGAACTTCCTTGGAAATTCATTCTTCAGTGATATATTATGAATACTTGATTTAATATCTTATTTAAGTTCAAGTCTTGCTTTATCACTTTTTTCCAATTGTTCTTTGAAAAGAGCTGCATTGTGGCCAGTTGAATTTTCCAAGTTCTAGACTTGTATTCTTAATTCTCTCAATTGTTTAGTAATAAAAGAAATAGACTTGTCATCTGGTTGATTGAGTAAGGTAACTTTAGACTCAGTTCTTGCACAAATTTGCGTCAACTACAAAATATTGTCTTTATTAACACTTTCTAGACCAATAATGGTCTTTTGTGACTCTTTCACTTGTAGAATCTCTCTACCCAACTTCTGTTGGATATACTCAGAATTGTTTAAATTTTCTGAAATCTCTTTATTACAAGTCTCAAAATGATTTACAAGCTTTAAAAGGTACATTTCTTTGGAAAGGATTGATTCATTCTTTCCTCCTCCTTGTTCTTGAGTTCCATCAGAGTCCTTGCCATATTGAACACATTTTCCATGGCTGTCTTCTCTTTCTTGGGAATTCTGTAGTTCTGTGGGTGAGGCTTGTTCCACCTGGGCTTTTCCTTTTTCTTGCCCTTCTGATGGTTCTTTGGGGTTTTCTTTCCCTTTTTTGGCACTTGTTGAGGTTTATTTTTTATTGTGGAGGCTTGGGGAGCTTCCACTTGGCTGTTGTCCTTTCCTTGGGCCAACTTCTTCTTCTGGTCCTCTGACAACATGCTTTGGTTTTTCAACCAAGCTTTTATCTGTTGTACTTGTCCTTTGCAATACATGGGTTTCCGACCCCTCAGAAGATCCTCTGTCTTTTCTGGGCCCATGAACTTCTTCAATTGAAGATATGAGTTCATTGTGCTTATCCAAAGACTTTGCAGAAGCTATCACTCCTGCTTCTTTTCCATCATAAACCAGTTCTTGTACTGATACTGGTATATTTCTATTGTTGCCTGTTGGAATTTTTCAGGTCTGGCAACAGGAATAGCAGTTATGTCAGCTTCTAGACTCTTAATAAGAGTGTCAAAGGTGCTGGCTAACCTTTGGGAACTGGTGGAAGTTCTGGCATCTTCCATTTGTGCCTCTGCTCTGGGATGACAATCTTGTTCTTTGGATTTATTTCTTGAATGTCCTGGTCCAGATCCATTTGATTGGATGGACTAGTTACTTCCATTTCTAGTAGGAGTCATTTCACTTCAAGATAAAGAAAAATTGACTAAGAAATTGATTTAATTCACCTGCTGGACCTTTAAAGGGTTCTTTGGTAATTAAACTCCTTAATGATGGGCTGGTTTTAATTTCAATACTAGAACATGAAGAATTTTTTCTGGTGGATGACACTAGAGAAAATAAGAAGATATAAGTTATTTCATTGAACAATAAAAATAACCTATAAACTCAACTTATTGGAGAAAGTTCTTTTGATGTAATTTATGGCAAATTATGTCAAAAATAGAGAAAAAAAAATTTAAGTAAACATTTTTAACTTTTTGAATTTTTTATTTGATTCTTCATTTGATTTAAATAAATAATAATTATGCAATTAATAAGTTATTAATCAAAATTGTATTATTATTCACTTTATACTAGTATAAGTCAAAGAATAAATTTCAAGTCTGTGATGTGAAAAAGCCACTAGCTAGAGAAGAGAAATTTATCCCCAATCACTCAATAGTATATTGTGTCAAACAATATTCTAAATAACAAATAACTTTATTAATATTATAGAGATTATTTATAAGGGATAAGTCTCAAAAAAGCCAAAATTAAAGTAAATATGGCAGTTTTATGTCAAAAAAGAGTAAAATAAAGTTCAGAATATGATTTATGTTGTAAAAATTGGTTAAAATCATGGAAAGGCCCCCAAATGTAAGGCTTATCTATGAAACTCTTGATAATAGTAACAATATCAAGAGTACTATGACTTTCCTCAGTAGAAAAAAATATAATATAATATAATATAATATAATATAATATAATATAATATAATATAATATAATATAATATTATAACCACAAATATATATAATTATTGAAAATAATTACATTAAAAAAAGAAATTTATTTATTATTAAATAATTTAATAATAAAAGGAATCTTAATAATTTTAATAAACTATAATTATTCTATTATTCTTATAGTCACTGACAGTTATAACAATAAGAAGTGTAAATCTCTTAATGAGACAATTACATGTGGAAAATATATATATTTAATCACTTTTAAATAATGTAAATATCATTTATAAAAGCATTATTGCACAAAATTTTCAGAACTAATTCTTATATAAAAATTTTATATAAAAAAACTAATAATAAATAAAAAATATAGAACTCCAGCAAAAAAATTACTTATAATATATTTAAAAACACAAAGTTAAATACAACAGTTATAATATTAAAGAATTATTATGAGCTAAAAACACACCAAAAAATCAATATTTTAAAGATACAACAACTTTAGATAGTAAAAAATATGATTTAGAGAGTTTTTAAGAGTAATTTGTGGATTTTAATAGATATTTAAGATTATAATTTAATAAAATCAAATATATTGTTGGTGATTAAAGCAATAATCTGAATTCTATTATTTCAACTCTTTAATTTAAGATTAATAAGGAATAAAATAACTTAAGAATTACTTTAATAATAAGGGGTTATATGTAATAAAACTTTACCTGTTTAAATGTCTAATATGATTGGATTGATAATGAAAGATGGACAAAAACAGTGATTAATAGACTCTTTTTATGTCTACAGAGCAGCTCTCATGATTCATAATGGATATAGAGGGTTTTCTCAGGTCAAAACTGAAAATCCATGCTTAAAAATAAGGTTTTTAACTAAAGGTAACTTATTTTCAATTTCAATTTAAACTTACCAGTGTTATTCTTAAATCCAAGTAACTTTAATCCTCATTTGGGTTAATTATTTTAATTTTTAATATAAGATAAGTTTACTTATATTAAAGCTAATCACATGAACAACTTCAAAAAAGAGTTTTAAGCAAAAATCTGTTAAACTCAATTTTTAATTAATTTTTGAAGAAATCTTAATTTTCTTTAAGAAGAATTAAAAAAGTAGATTTCCAGGCTAATTACCAATAAGACCTGTTTATAAGATATACTTCAAATTTATCATATACAAAGATAACATTAAATTGTAAGCTGTGTAAAAAGTTTAGGAAAATCCATTAAGAATTGGATTTTTAATGAATTTTTGAAGTTATTACCATTTTTCCATGTGAAATAGCAATACACACCAAAACTTAGCTTTTGATAATGTTATAATGCTTTTAAATTTAAAGTTTTACGCATATCCAAGCTTTTAAAGCCTAATTAAGATTTGAAAGTTCTTAAAACCTTAATTTCAAGCTTTCATATTGGGATTTACCCTTTGGCAGCTTGAAACTCTTGAGGAAATTGGGATAAAACCAGTTTAAAGTTTAAGGTCGGATCAAAGTCTAATCTTAAAGTTCAAATAAGGTTTGAAATCCTCCAATACAGGTGGAACAACTGAACTAAATCCTTGAAGATCTAAAAAGTTGGGTACCCCAGCTCTGTTTGGTCTTTTTCCTTTGTCCCACCTTTTTGCATGGATTTTGCCCTTTTATTTATTTGAAGACATACTATGGCCTTAAACCCTTTTAAATTGAGCCCATACAGGATTTACATCCTGTATGGCAAATCCTTTGCCAATTCAGTAAATATACACAACACCTTAGTTTTAACTAAAATTTTGGTGTGTTTGCATAAACCTTATGCAACTTTAAATTTAGGTGTATTTAAGCTTCAATTTAACAATTTTAAAAAAATGTTAAAAAAAGTTGAAATTGTACTGTGAGATTCTTAAATATTCTAACAACATAAGAAATAATATGTTTTGGGTAAGACACCCTGTGGGTGTTCCCTAGGTTACTTTTGGTGTAGAATCCAGAAATGACATAATAATTATAACTTTGTTTATCCAAAAAAAAGTTATACTTATTTTTTGTTATTTTTTATTTTAAATTCAATTGAAAAGTCTGTTCAAGACTAATTCAACTGTATATAAAGTTGTTTGTGGCCTTATGGGTATGTCATACATACCTCACAGGCTCACAGGATGCAACTAATTCAAATGAGATGCACTGGGCATTTGTTGAGGAACTAAACTCCCTCCTTGGCAATGCCTTGAAGGCTTATGCAAAGGAGGAAATCACCAGAATTTTCTCAAAGGTTCTTGAAAGATAACCAAAAAAATAGTTTTTGCAATTTCCTCTTTTCTGTCTCTTGTAATGTACTCATTTAAATAATGTTGCTGTAATGGAAAAATGAAATCTTAAATTTTTCTTACCTTCTTTGTATCATTTCTTCATTATTTTGTGATCAATGGTGCAAATCACCTCTTCCTTGAGAACAATTTTTGTGAGAGCCAAACCAAATTCATTACTATCTAAAATACTGAAATGGCATTCTTTTGTGCTAGCAAGCTGCTTTTTTGCCTTGTTGCCAACTAGTCTCCTGCATGAGCAGTGTACCTCAAATGTTGGGAAAAGTTTTATGTATGTTCTAATATGGATTGGCACCCCGACGCTGAAACCGCGCAAGTACCCGGGTAGCCCGATGTCCCCTGGGAACAGCTGCATACCTTTTGGTGCAGCCTCAATTTTTTCCAGCCATCTCCTAGCGCTTGAGGAAGGTGAAGCAAGCGTAAAGAAGATTTCGAAGGAAACGAAGATTGCACCGTTCGATCGTCCGGCAAGATGACAAAGCGTAGCCCGAAGAAACCGACGCGATCACAAGCTACATCGTCCAACGACCCCCATCCCCAGCAACCGGCCCAGGGAATTTCCGGTAGACTTTTTGGACTTCTCAAGAAATTTCCCATGCCGATATCAAGTCCAACGAAAGAAAATTCACCTCTGTCCGAACATTTTACTCAATCAAGCCAATCTGAACACCACCCAGACGCAGAAGACGAGGAGGTTGAGGATGATAATGATGATGATGATGAGGATGATGAGGATGATGATGATGATGATGAGGATGATAGTGACCATGTGGAGGATGAGGAATACCTAAGCGATGACGAGGATCTCTTGGGAGATCAGCAATGTGATGCAATCATGGAAAACTACCTACTCGAAAGTAAGCACTTCCTCTGATTTATCTCAGCCACAATCTTCTAACAAGCCCCCACAAAATAAAAATAACGTGGCTGAAGGTCTTTTGTTTATTTTTGATCGACTTCTCAGCAACCACTCGTACCAACTTCTTGCGAACCCGAACTTTGACACATTTTAGGCCAGCTTTAAGGCGTAGGCTTGAGTTTGAGCTTGCACGCATCACCCCCAGTATTGCCAACGTCACAGCTCTTGACTATCATCAACGTGATAACGGCATTTTGCGTCGAACAATGGAGTTTGTTGCGCGATTGGCTATTGAGCAAAAAGGTATTGAAATCGGAATTAAACGTAGTCAAAGTCAAGAAACCCCATGGGATGATCTACAAAAAAATCATCATAAGCGGTTTGTCAAATAACTTACTTTTCTAAAAGCAAGCCATCATTGACCATTGGTAACTCTTTTTTGGAATTTGATCAGCAAGCGGGCGTTGAACAGTACTGCTGAATCGACTTCATCCAAGTCAGGCCAGCCTTCTTACCCGGGTCGTCAGTCACCGACCTTTTTGAATTTTCTTGAAAATTATCTGCTCATACCCCCACCGTTACCTAACTATGTGTTGATTCCATAGAGTCCGAAGAAGTTGATCCAACTAGCCTAACATCATCAAGCAAACCCCGACGACCCTCACAACGCTCCAAACCGCCTACATCTAATTCAGCTCACAGCTTGCTGTCCCAATCTCATTCTAAATCCTCGTTCGCACCAACTGACCTAAATCCACGTTTGCCTTCTACCCCCAGCATGTCCGAATTCAAGCCCGTGCGGCTTGCACGCCGCAACGAAAGCCTTTTGAGCGTCAACGGTAGCCCAGTTCTTCCAAATGGTGCTGACGACAGTCAATCACTTATGAAGTCGCAATTTTCAGATCTATTTCCTCGTGTTCCTAGTCAGGGAGAAATCTTTGGAGGAGGCCAGAAAATTGAATTTACATTCGTCGAAAAATCAAAATGGAGAGAATTAGAGGACAAACTGAAAGGATTGGATATGAAAGAAAGTGAAAGGAAAAAGCTGGATGAACTTTTAAAAAGCTGCATAAACCTAGGGTAGAAGCAAATCAGCTGTTGGGTTTTGAAGAATGAAAAATAAAAGCTTGAATCATTACTATTCTGATTTTTCTTTGCATCTAATTAGACGCTTCGGTGCTCAACCATGAAAGAGAAATTAGGTACCATAATATGAAATTGACATCTGCTTTTAATCATTTGTAAGAAATTGTTTTTCGTGTTTGTTCATGTAACCACACTTATCATTGAATGCATTAGTTTTCATTTTGAATATCAAGGAATTGTAAAATTACAAGTTATGGAAAGGACACGTCAATCATCTGGTGTAGGTCTCACTTGTACATCCTCCATATCTTGACTGGTTGTCTCATTTGACTGTTATGTGCTTCTCGGTTTGACTCCCCTCATTATTTTCTTAAGTCAAGCACACACAGCCGTTTTTTCTCTTAATAAGAATTCTACCTTGTTGTTGAAGCAAAGCTTCATTGCTGGTGACTACTGAAAATATTTTAAACGATTCAATAAGGGACGAAATTTTATTCAAGACGACCCCTAAGAGACCATTTCCTACAAGTTATCTTTAAAGTAGATGGATGGACCAAAGTTTAAACTAGAATTCTAAATCAAAAACTTCAAAAGGAGGATTGATTTCATATAATTTTTTTATAAAAGAATTTATAAAAAAAGCTACAAGTTTGAATTTGGGTTGTGAAAGAAAAACCTGGATGAAAACTCAGATACTTTTTGTTCATCAAAGCTGTTGAAGTAAATAAGTCAAATAGCATTATGTTCACTTCCATGGCCAGTTGGCTGAAAGAATTTTGAGTTCTATAAATCAAGCGCTGCAACTGAAAAATATGTTTCTTTCGCCACGCAAGAAAAACAAAGGTAAAATACTTTAAGACAAACTACAGTACAATAAAGATTTTTCTTTTCAAGTCACAATATGAGGAATGAAAAAAATCTGCTAAAGACATTGGAACTGATGGAAAGCAGGATCTATGATTTTGCATGCCTTAGAAATTTATTGATTTGATAAAGAAAGCTTTTCAAGAGGTAAATGAGTTTTTTTTTATTAAAATTTGACAATTGAAAATTATTTGAAGGTATGAGGTATTCAATCAAAAAAAGATTTAACTCCAAAAACAAAATTCTCTTTCAAATTTTCTACAAAAAGCAAATAAAGGCAATTGGTCAGCATACTTAACAAAATTGGTAAAAAAGGATACTATTCAGTATTTTTCGCTTTGCTTTAGGTAATTTTTATCTATTTTTTTTGTAACCCATTTGTTTTGTCATTATATTGAGCCTCATTTAGTCTTCAGAAGCTCTTTTGTTCAACGATTTTATAAATAAATCAATAACCTAACCAATTTCCAAATGAAACACAACTGTTTGAGAAATTAAAAAAATGGAATTAATTCAAAATTGTTAAATTATCTTCAACCAATTTTTTTTCATGTCACTGAGAAATTATCATTATTATTCAAAAATTAATCACAGCTTAAATTATCATAATCTTGAAGGATTTTGGATCCAAGTTGGATATTTCAAGCTAATACTTATAAAATGCTACTTGAAAAAAACACATTTTAGAAATTTTGTGCAAGGGTTTTTTTAAAATAAAAGTTTTGCTGCCCTTATAGATTTAATATTTTCAATAACCAAGGAGTTGCAAGTTTCCATCTACTCCAAGGGACTCGATACAGCTTGAGAAAAATTTGATTATCATTTTTGCTCAATGAAGTTCCAACCACGATACCCATAACTGACTGAATAAAGCTATGGATCACCAAATGAAATTCAAAGCGGAAAATATGACATAATTTCCTTTCTTTTTCATCTGGGTGATTTTCCTCAGATTTTTTATTTAATCTCAACTGTTAATTCAATCACTTTCACTAAGCTATAAATATTTTGTATTTTGATGTCTTATTTATATCCTCAGTGTATCTTGATGGTCTCATCATTACTATTTATTTTGTTTTATTACAGGGTGAAGCGGTGATCATTAATATTTTTTTGATTGGATCACCCTTAAGTTTTTGTTCTTCTATATGGCTTTTACTCATCTTGGTTGGGTTTTGACCTTTACAAATTCTTCATTCATTTTGATAATACAATTTGGTATGATCCTCAGTACCACAAATTTCCATTTCTTTAAATGAACTTTAAATTTATTTAATTCACTCATGATTGATTTTCCATTATTCCAATTAATCAGATTTGAAAAAAATCATCTTTTCATCCAAACTATTAAGCTCTTGAAATACTTCATTAATTTCAATGATACTTAGATTTATCTCATTACTTTCTATTTTACCCTGACTTTCTTCACTTCAATATTATGCTATCCACATTTATTTCAAATCCTCTAAACTTAATTTCCCTATATTCACTCCCAAAATCAATCCAAGATCTCTATAAATTAATTTCCTGTTTGATTGATGGGGACAAGGTTCCAGTTGATAACAGCATCTGTGATTCAACTTAATTGAATTAATCCATTGGATCAATCTTCAATGATTCCTCCCCCTCAGAGTTTCAAAAGCATACCAGCTCAAGAGGAGGAAAGGTCATTCCAGACTTCGTAAGGAAGAAAAAGTAAATGTTTTTGGTCCCATGGTTTTGACAATCCTTCTAGCTTTGTGAATGATGGAATAAAGATGATTGGGGTTCTTTAGTAATGCTAATATCACCAGGGAAATGAGGCAGAACCCAAAGGAATAACTCTATCCTAAAGTTGTCTTTATCTTGCATCCCTTTGGTATTATAAAGATCCTATCTAGAATATTAAAAATGATATTGTTGTCTTGAAGCTTTTATATCTCTAAATAGTCCATAAAAAATATTAAGAAAATCCTTTTATGGATTCCAATGGTTCCACTGAAGTCTCTAATCTCACTTTCATCATAAGCCATAAAAATTTACCCGCAAGTAAAATTGGTTCTTTTAGTAAGCCTTATTTGTCTTTGAAATTTTTGAAAATTAATACAAACTCACTAAGCTTTCCACTATTTACCCTCTATAACTCCAAAATAATTACGGAACTCTACTGGATATAATTAGAACTCTCTTTCTGTTAAACCTGTTCTTAAAAAATATGAAAGGTAATTAATTAGTATTAAGAATGAATAGAATTAGTAGAGGTTATGCATGTCAAATGTTTGTTAGGTTAAGGAACTGTTTAAATCAATAATTTTATGTGTTAGAACAATAGAAAAAATATCTATTTCCCCTTCAACTCAAACAGGTGTATCATTAGCAGGTGGTGGATCAGAAACATATTAAATAGGAGAGGTCTTAAAGCACTTTGTTTAGTTAGAACTTACACTAATAGTGATATTTATTCCCCATTCTAAGAAGGTATGCATGGAACAATTCCCCTTATAAAATGAAAGAAAATCCAAATATATGTTAATTTTATCATAACATACAAAGAATTTTCATTGACAATTATAGAAGTGAAAATGGGGCCTTTTTTCCCATTTTGGACATAATGAAATTTTTTATGAGTTCATCAAAAGGCCTAAAGCCACTTCTTCTAGAAATCTTAGCTAACTTTAATTGTGGGTTTTCAAGTAGGATAAAGCCTTGAAGTTGAGAAACTGGATCCTTTGAAAATTAGATTTCTTTTTTTCATTATTTATTATATCATATAGACTTTGGAATTAATATATTTTATATACCAAATTACTTAAAGAGAAAAAATGTATATATTAGATCATTAATAAAAAAACAGGAAAAATAATTCTTTAATTTCAAAAATGAATTTTAGATTAAGCTAATTTTTTGTAAATAAATAAAAAAAATTCTTATTTACATATATCTTAAAATAAATTGTACTATTAGGAATATTCTTCTTTCTAATGAATCATTTATTAAAAATTGATTGAGAAATATTATGTATACTTAAGTAATAATTAAATTAATTTTTTGAAAGAAGCTTCTTGTTTTTATTTCTTATTTGATATAACTGTATTTATTAAGGGAACTCAAAGTTTTTTCCACAAATTCAATTTTGCAACTCAAATTAAGTGTAGTCCTAAATTGAATCTGTTGAAATATTCACTTGCTAATATTTATAATTTTGTAAGGAAGTATATTCTATTAATTTTTTATATTCTGTGATATTTATTTAGAATTATATTTTTTTAATAGGAATATCAAAATTTAGTGAAATGGCTCTTTGAATTAACCACAAAAGTTAAAAAAATCATTTTGCATTTTTTTAAATTTTCAAACACCTTCATTCTTAAATTTTTTGTAACAAGATACAATTTATTGAAATAAAAAGTGAGTTCAAATTTTGTTAAGAGTACTATGAAAATATCTCATCTAAATAAATAGGGTCCAGCTTTATACTCCTGCTTCTTACTCACATATTATACAAAAATGAAAGAGTTTCATAATTGAAAAAGTATAAATTTATTCAGATTATGAAAGCTTTGTGAGAGTAGAAATAATAATATATTGAGCTCCTAGTATGAAGTGTCTGAGTAGGATCTTTCAGTTTATTGAGGATGATCATCTATTCATTTTCAGCTATATTCCGGCAAAGAAAAGCTATAATAGTAAGTTCTTTAATTCTATCTTTCTGAACTACTGATATTCATTCAAATGGCTTTGAAAAGAACAGCTTTGGGTCTTTAAATAATGTAAATATACTGGAGCTTTGAGTTCATTTCTAAGATGTGCTGAAAAATATAATTTTTATGGAATGTCGACTTTATAAAGTAACACAATGTTTTTTGTAAAAATAATGCTTCAATACCATAAAATATAGCATTAATACTGAAATCGAAAAAGAATTAATATAAAATATTAATTATATAATATAATTATTACCAGGTTGGATTTTTACACACAAATTTTACAGCTTTAAGGAATTTTGATTATAGCGGACTATTGAAAAACTACAGATAGAATAATATTTATAGAATAACTTAATAAATCAATTTGATAAATGTTATTGAAAAAACAAATGAAGAAAGTTTGTTGAGAATAAAATAATAAGAAAAAAAATGAGCATGGGGTTAATTATTATTATTTTTCATACATAAAATACAATGGAAGATTTCCTCTTTGAATAATAAAGAGTACACTAGCTATAAAAAATAGGATTGATACTAGAGTAATTTTAATCAAAAAAGATAAAATATAACAAATCAATAGAAAATCAAAGTATATAAGGTGAAAAGCACCATTTTGAAAATGCACACCTCCAACAAAATAAACCTAAATTTGAATAAATTAATTGAGAAGAAGCTTTGATAAACAAAGGGATATTTTAATCAAAAGAAGAAAATTGAAGATAGACATATTTAGAGGCTCAACTTTTTCACTGTAAGCCTGTGACTTCAAGCTATATAACAAGAATAACACTTAAAATACTATAGATAATAGTATAAATTCAATAAAGTGAAATGCATCTATTTAGAATAATCAAAGAAAGGGTCTTAATAACTAGCGAATAAATAAAAACATCATAGCTTAGCCAATATAGCTCCCCAATTTAAAAATATGAAAGATTATAATTCCCCTTTTGGATTACATCACTCTTATCCCCATAAAAATAGCAATGACAGATAAATAAGGTGAGAAGAGTCTTTCTGAGCCTGAATATTGATTTTTACCTCTAATATCAGTTCTTATCAGACTCCTAATGAAAATAAACAATTTAATTAATCAAATAGATCTATCAATTGGTATTATGAAGGATGTAGCATCATCAAAACATAATTTGAGCCCCTATAGCCCTTCAAGATAATCAAAAAGGAAACTTTCTATTCCAGCCTATAATCCCACTTTTTCAGTTTCTCTAATGGGAAAATTAAATTACATATTTATTAAAGGAAATAAAATTACTTTATCCAGTGATACCACAAAGAGTCCTGTATAGCTCATAGGTAATTGGTGATCAAGGTTTTGTTCTTCAAATGAGAAAATATCAATTTTTTAAAAAGTAAAAATAGCTTTGTGCCTTCATGTAAGACTTGAGGTATATTTTACATATCCAAATAGGCCATAAGTGACTTTAAATAAATTTTGGAATATAAATAACCTAGAAGTAATGTAAATATACAAGCTTATTATTTTTCATAGAGAAAATATGAATAATGTTTTGTTGGATAAGTGAAATCATGAATTTAAAGTCAGATTTTGATTCTACACAAAGGTTCACCTAGGGTAGCTCCATAGAGTATATAAGATTAAATTAACTCCATGAGGTGGTAATATGAAAAATATGTCAACACATCATCATCAATACCACATGAAGGAATTGATTTTTTTTGTTTTTTCCATTTTCACACCAGAATGATGAGATTCTGATGAATCACATGTTACATATAAGCAGATATTAGTGTTATTAATGCCTATTTAACTTAAAGGTACTGTATTGTTAGATACAGTTTTAATACAGAAATAGTGAATATCAGTATTGAACCTTTAATTACTATTTTTGATGTAAAAATAGCTTGAGGGGAAATGTCACAACCATGGACAATAAAACTCTCAGAAAACATTATGGCATATCAATGCCATATCCATCATTTTCTGGTCAAATTGGCCACTATCACTTTTTTGGCCTTTTATGGCCATTTAATCATCTGGGGGAAGCTTGGACACTTCACAATCATCAGGGTATTCTTGGCCACTTTCTTCCGTTGGGAATTTTCCATTAAAAAGGGGAAATACATACCAAAAGTATTTATTATTCTTCTTAAGCTTTAAATATAATTTTTCACATATGCCATTTTACCATGAAATATGTGAAATACTTCCAAGTTGCAGTATTAGACAATTTGGCACTCATTTTCTGTATTTGAACATCTTTGTGAAAGTACTGTTTTAAGCCTGTACAGGAATTCTTTGGCCAAAGCAACCAAAAATGGCCAAAAAACCAAAACTGTCCAAAGAATTCAGCCAGCCTCTGAAGCCATCAAACCCAAATTTTTCCAAAATTTTTCAAAGGCATCCTACAAAAGACTTTTAACTTCCTTTTTATTTCAAGAACCAGAAGTGCTATAGGTGGTGTTATACACCATTATGAATCTTTTTTCACCAGAAATCCAATGGTGACCTAATCAAAGGACAATACTTTGAATTGGAAAATAATTTTTCAGCCCTTATGGAATAATATTTCAGGAGGATTAATAAAGCCCCAAGATTGGTCTTTCATTCAATACCAATCACCTCAATAATAAGGCATTGGTTCTTTTCAACTATCCAGTATTCCCCCAAGGTAACACTTGCAGTGTTAATTAAAAGGGATATTCAAGAGCAAGTTTCAAATAAGTTTCCAAGTGTAAATTCTCAATCAATACACCTTGTAAAACACATTTATCCAATAAGGTATTGCACCATAGAGGCCTGTATTTCAACAATAAACACTGGGAAGATCATTAAACCCAGTTCATTTGCTCAAGCAATAAATACAGCATCAAGGTGTCACAGCCATGATCAGGGGTAAGGGTATTCAACCTTAAATCCACTCAAACACATGAAACCAGAAAATCCAGTATGTACATCAGGACTCAGTTTCAGAAAATCTTCTTTCTGAAACATTAATACAGCTTGGTTCTTCAATACAGACTCTGAATACTTTTACAGGCTCGATATTCCCAAATACAATTAGGATTCACAAGACTGAAACCATATTATCACCCTACTTCACCACACCTCTTGTACAGACCCTGTACATCCATACAGGGACTGTATTATTCAAATCAATTCAAATGAAGATTCCTCAAGAAATATCACTCTTTGGATCAGGGCTGGTGGATTCTCACATATACTGGCCCATCTTTCTCCCTCCAGGGACCTTTTCCCCAGTTAATTAATATACTTTATTTATTATTTGATAAATATTTGTACTCTTATTTTGGGTATTATATTTATTGGTATTAATATAGTCTTTGCCTATACAATATGAGTTTTGGTGGCCATATCCTTATTAACCCTTCTCTTTCCTTCTGACAGGTTGAAACAGTGGACTTGGACTTGTTTGTGATTGGCTCTTTTATTTTGTAGGCCTTGAAGTATATTTTAAATACCCAAAGAGGCAAAAATTATCTTTAAAATACATTCTGAACTATGCCTAACCCATAAGTCATGCATATATTCAAAATTCATCATTTTTGATTCCAGAAAAGAGGAATAACTTTTTTGTGAGGAGGTAAATACATGGATTTAAGGCCAGATTTGGATTCTACACAAAAACTCACCTAGGGTAGCTCCATAGGGTGAATAAGATTAAATTAACTCTATGAGGTGGTAATATGGAAAATGCTTCAATACAACATCATCAATACCATGTAAAATAATTGTGAAAATTCTTGTTTTTCTCAATTTCACAACAAAATAATGGGAATATGAGAAATCCCATGTTACATATACACTAAGAATAATGTCATGCATGTTTTTGGCACTTAATATTATGGTATTATTACACACAGCTATAATACACCCATAGTGGATATTGGTCTTGAAGCCTGAATTTCTATTTTTGTCATGAAAATAGCTAAGGAGGACAAAATACATCAAAGAGAGCCAGGGTACCCAGCTTCTGAGGCCTCAGAGGAGTGGATAGCTCTAAAGCTTGAATCCATGGCTGATCATGGCTCAATTAGTATACTGAAACCTTTTTTGGAACCTAGTTACCAAGTTAAACTCTCATTAAATCATAAGAAAATTGCAAATAAGCTGCTATTTTGATATGAAAAAGAGGAAAGGAGCAACTTAGACTCCTGTAACTATGTCAATTCTTAATGATTCTCCATGAATAAGCCTTAAAATAGTAATTGAAACCCTTTTTGGACTAGTATTGATTGATTTAGCTCATAGAAACCTGCCATACTGTGCTATTTGCAATTCTATGTAGAAACAAGGTAAAAACTTCAAAAATTCATTAAAAATAAAATTCTCAATTAATATTTCTGATATTTTCACTACCAATGAAGAATGGTATGATTCATGATGAAAAAAAAGAAATATAGTTTCATAAGTAAAATTGAAAGATTTACTTACAGTCCATTTTTGATTATTCCATGTGAAATACTGAATCTTCAAAAATTCACAGAAAATACAACCTGTGATTAAATTTCAAATAACATTGATAACTCTGAGATATAAATGTTTATTTTGACATATAAGAAGATTTAAAGTTGTTACTCCTTTTATTCTTAACTATAAATGGGTTTGTGGTGACATAAAAGCGTGAATTAAGTAATTATGATAATCTTATGTGATAACAGATGATGAAATCAATAATCCAAAAAGGATTATTGTTTTATTACTCACTTTTTTTTCAGTTTTCTCCATGGCACACCTCTGTGAGTTGTCTTTGACTTGAAAGAGGCCTCCTCTTGTTATTTTTTCCAAATCATCTTATTATCCAATTATATCTTTGTTACCAAAAAGTAAGTATTAGTTAAATATTTTATTCAGTGTTTTATTCTTTCAGAATAAATGAGAAAGACGTGGAAACATAGAAATAAACTATATATTGTTGTAATTTTGTTATAAATCAATTTTGATCCCTGAAATCCACAAGCTATCTGCCAAATCTCTCTACCATATTCTTTCCAAGGTTCATTGAATATTAGTGAGTGGTTTATAATTGATTCTCAAAGTTTTTCTCTAGTATTTATTTTCTTCAAGAATTATATTCATAATTACTCTTGTAAAAGACAATAATATGTTAAAAGGATTTCATTATTTCAATTATTTTAATAAAGAAGTTTTATTATTTAATACTTCTTGTAATTAATTCTTTTAGACAATTACTTCTTACTGTTATAATAACTTTTAGTGTATAACAAGTAAAAGGAATAATTAATTACTTAATTATTTAATTGTGGTTATAATAATTTTAATTATTATATTTCATAAGAACAGTCATAGTATTGTTGGTTAATAGTAATATTATCAACGATTTCATAGACACATCTTACCTTTGGGGGCCTGGAAGTGTTTTTGAACCTTGCACCCTTAATTAATTTATTTTTAAGCTCTAAAACATAGCAACCTGATTATTTTTTTCTTTCAATTTAAAGTTAAAATTCTTTTATTTTTTACATTGTCTTTAAGCTCTTTTTTATTCAGGAATTTGGTTTAATTTTACACTGTTTTTACACATGTGTTTTTCACATCCAAAAACTTATAAGATTTTTCTTTGAGTTACTCTGAATTAATTTTAAATAAAAATCTTAAATTCTGTTGATTTTTTCTTCAAATAGAATCATGTTTTTTTGAATATTAAAACATAAAAACGTATAAATAATCTTAAAAATATTTTAAAAGTATGAAAAATAATTTTCTTTTATCAATTCTTCTCTCTAGTGTCTTTATCAGATACATTGCAGCTTGTAACAAGCTCAGTAAAAAGATATATTACCAGTCCAGAATCTGAAGAGAGTATTGAAGTGCAAATTGCCAAAAGAGGAACTTTATTCAAAGCAGAAATAGCCAAACAACCATGAAAGCCTGTGTGTTTTCTGTATTTATCTTTCATTTTCTCTTAAATTGACATGAAAATGGTGCATACCAGAAATGGAAGCAACTATTCAGTCCAACCAGATGGATCTGGAAAAGGAAGAGGCAAGACCAGGGCCAGACCTGGAAGGCCTTCATCAAGAAGGCACATTTTGAGGATATCATAGTTTCCCTTGATTCCAAAAGGTCTGTACAAACAGCTTTGACATTAACTTTGAGCATGAACTGATTCAAGGTAATGTTTCAAGAGTTGAACCACTTCCAAGTGCAAGACATAGAAATATATCAGTCCCAGTACAAAAGCTGGTACAGAGCAGCCAAGGAAGAGGAGTGGGAAATTTTTCCAAGCCTTTGGCAGGGGGCCATGAACTCTTACTTACACATCAAGAGCTTTCTGGGTCAGGAAAAGACCATAGACCTCTTAGGAGGGTGGAGCCCATTGTCTTGCAAAGACAAGTTCAAAAGGATAAAGAATTGGTTGAAGAACCAAAGTATTTTATCCATATACCAGAATAATGAGCTGGAAATTACCCCAGCTTTGGAGAAAGAAGGCCCAGTGTCATCTACCAGCTCCAAACCAGCTCCATAAATGTCCAAAGAGAAGCCCAAAGGACCTCAGAAGAAGCAGAAATGTCCCAAGAGCCATCCTGGTAAGGGAAAAGGCAAAGGAAGTTTGCACAGACTTTACCCACAAGGCTACAGGATCCCAAAATTGGAACCTTCATCAGTGGAAAGTGTTTTCAATATGGCCAGAACTCTTCTGGAATTCACAGCCATAGAGCAGGAAAGGATGAAAAGAACTTTTCCATGCAAATAATAGATGAAATGAAATTTGTTAAATCTATTATTGATGTAAAACTTGGTAAATTTGATGCAAAATCAAATAAAATAACATCAGATAGTAATGACTCAAAAAAGAATGACAGAATTCCTGCTGATTGGCATAAGTTAAAAACTGCCAGAATTGATTTAATTTCCAAAACATGTGATAGAATTGACAGTAAATATCAAGTCCAATATGATGTAATGGAAGATCTTTCCATTACAAACATTAATGACCAGCTTGAAATTCTAAAAGATTATGTTTTAGAAATAGTTGATGATACCAATCTTTTTGCCATACACTTAGCAAGAAGTGACATTGAAAGGCAGAAATTCAAAGATAAAATCATTTCACATGTGGAACAAATTCATAAGAATTTTGAACCAAATTCACATATACCCAGACATTCCACACCTTTGACTGAAATGAAACATTCTGTAAAAGGAAGTCTGACCCCTTTTCTAGGAGAACATGCAATATCTGAAAAAGGTATCCCCAAATTAGAAGAATGGCCAACATTTTCTGGTGAAGGTTAATATAATCATACTGAGTTCATCAGAACAACTGATATTTTTTGAGAAGATTTTCATATACCTGATGAAATTTTAGTGGGTAAATTGCACTCTTTGTTTACCAGAACTGCAAACAGATGGTATTACAAAATGAGACAAGAACATGGAAGACATGATTGGTCTTGGTTGAAATCTAAGATAATCACCAAGTGAGCCAATAATTCTTGGAAGTTTAAATTGGAAAATCTTTTGAAAGTGCCATTTTTAACTCAGAAAAGGATAAACCACTTAATTGGTTCCTCAAACAGCAAGACATATTATCTGCTTTACACCCAGATATGTCTGACTCAATGATTAATATGAAATTAGTAAGAAAATGTGGAGGAGAAATAGAACATGCTATCAAGTGTACATGTGTAGAGCCCTTTTCAACAGAAGACTACATTAATTCCATGGAAGATATCATTACTAGGACAGAAATTGTTAAAACCTGGATTAGAAACCCTATCAAATCCAAAATGATCCCAAGAATGTCCAGAGAAGATAAGAAACCTTTCTTGAAGTGTCATAAATTTGGAAACACCTCATGTTTAGCCAACAATTGCATCAAGAATCCTAAAATAAATGAAGTTCAAGTCATTGAAGAGGTTCAGTGTGCTTAAGAAAAAGAATAATCTCCCCAGGATTCTGAAGTCTCTGAAGACACACCAGTAGAGGACTATTCTATTGAGAACATTACAGCCTTCTTTGAAGTCACAGAAGTCCATACTCACTTGCCACAGTATAGTAAAGATTTCTATAGCCTGATCAATATACAGGATTCTAGAGTGTGTAAGACTAAACCTGCTGGAGGCAAAGGATACACTGCTGTAGCATCTTGTATCACATCAATTATGATAAATGATTTTTAAGCCAAAGTCAATTTGGACACAGGGGTATTTTGAACTTGTATATGAAAAGAATACATTCAAATAATACTCCCTGGATAGAAGGACCATCTATTACCAATAGAAAGTGTGCAATTTATTAGCTCCAGTAACAATACGTACCATTTGGGCATATTGGACACTAATCATGCAGTTCCACACTCTTCAGGAAGTATAAGAATGAAGAAAGAGAGAGTAGTAATGAACAATTGTACATCTCAACATATCATTCTTGGAAATTACTATTTTAATATTTATGGTATTGATATCAATAAGCATAAGAACAGATATTTTACAATTAGAGAAAATAAAAGACAAAAATTTTCTTTCTCCAATATGTGCAAAAAATATCAATAGTATCTTCAAATAAAGATACTTATAAAGAGGAATTATTGAAGCACAAATTAATCCATCATTATAACCTAAAATGAGGCATGAGCTTGCTACTGTGTTGTACACATATAAAGATATATTTGCTTCAGATAATGAACCATTAGGCACTATTAAAGAAAATGAAGTTGATGTCACTCTTAATATTGACAGACCATACCCTCCAGTACTTAGAAGACCAGCTTATCCAGAAAATCCCGGAGCTAGAGAAGCCTTGGAAAAGCATATCCAAGAGTTGATAAGACTCGGTGTACTAAGAAAAGTGGGCCATAATGAGGAAGTTGAAGTGACAACTCCTGCTATCATTGCTTGGCATAATGTCAAATAAAGGATTGTTGGAAATTTTAGAGCTTTGGATACCTACACAGTTCCAGATAGGTATCCAATTCCTAGAATTGAAGAAGCTTTAAACCAATTGTTTAAAGCTAAGTATATAAAATCAATTGATAAATTAAAGGCCTTTAATCAAATTTTTTTGACGCCCAAAACCAAGAAATTACTTAGTATTATAGCCCACTGTAGTATTTATTAGTAACTCAGAATGCCATTTGGTATTAAATATTATCCATCTCATTATCAAATAATGATGAATACCATCTTTCCCACAAAATAATCTGAAGGATGGCTCATTATTTATATTTATGATATAATCATATGTTCAGATCCATGGTCTTTGCACCTTGAAATACTTGCAAGAGTACTTGACAAAGCTTCAGCAGTAAATTTGAATATTTCACTCCAGAAGTGCAACTTTGACTTTGAAGAACTCAAAGCTCTAGGACATATTCTTTCTGGTTGAAGCTTGGGTATTGACAAAAATCAAGTAGAAGCAGTATTGCTTAAGCCAATGCCCCAGAATAAGAAATAAATGATTTCTTTTCTTGGATTTTCCAGTTATTACATGCAACACCTGATGGAGTTTGCAATTCTAGCCAAGTCACTCTATAGGATCTGTGATCAACAGACAGTATTTGAGATGAAAAAAGAAAGAATTAAAGCTTATGAGAAGATAAAGAAATCTCTTACAGAAGCACCTTTACTCCTCATGCCAGACTGGAATATACCTTTCAAATTGTACATTGATTCATGTGGAGATGGATTGGGAGCAGCCCTACATCAAGTCCAAATTATTCATGAAAAACCTACAGAAGGACCAATTTGTTATATCTCAAGGAAAATTAATCCAACAGAAGACAGATATGGTGCAAGCCAAATGAAGTGCTTATGTTTGGTATGGGCACTTGAGAAATTAAATTTTCATCTTGATGGATATGTTTTTGAAGTGAAAACTGACTGCAATGCAGTGAAATAACTTCTTAACATGAAGACACCCAATGGGCATATGTTGAGATGGCAGATAGCAATCCAAGAATATAGAGGAAAAATGTCTATAGTCCATAAAGCAGGAAAGATTCATAAGAATGCTGATGGACTTAATAGATGGCCTTTAGCCAATACTCCTGATAACCCAGCTTATGTGCCTATGGAAGCAGAACCACAGATTCCAACGTAAGGCATTAACATAACTGATATTGGGACTTAATTCTTTGAGGAAGTCAGAAAATCTTATAAGAAAGACAATAATTGCCATATCTTTACATCCTTGCTAGATAAAGACTGAAAAGATACAGCTTTGGCTAATTCAATAGATGAAGTATGGAAGAATTCCTATTATGAAGGAAGATTTTCCTTGTTTGATGTCATAATTTACAACAGGACCAAAAATTATTTTGTAATGACATTATGCAGTAGATTACTTATTAATACAATTCTTCATAAATGTAATTATATAATCTACTCTGGACACCTGTCAGCAGACAGAACACTTAAAAAAGTGAAAAACTGTGCATGGTGGCTATCTTGTAGAAAAGAGACCATTGAATATTTCCACACCTGTGATAGATGCCAAAAGTCAAACAGGAGTACAGGAAAAGAATTTGGACTTATGATTCATATTCAAGAACCAGAATCCCTTTGGGAAGTTTTTTACATGGATTGGGTCACAGAACTCTTTCCAAGTTTTGACAGAATTTATAATGCTTATTTAGTAATTGTGGACAGATATAGCAAAACTTCCATATTCCTGCCATGTCATAAAGATGACACTGCTATTGATACAGCTCTTCTTCTATGGAATGGAGTTATTTCTCATAAAGGGTTATTTAATAATATCATAAATGACAGAGATCCCAAATTTACATCTGAACTTTGGACCAATCTTCATAGATTGTTTGGGACCAAGTTATCATTTTCTACAACATATCACCCTCAAACTGATGGCCCAGTGGAAAGAATGATTCAGACTTTAGAGTAAATGATAAGGAGATTCTGTGCTGATGGATTAGAATTCAAAGACTCAGATGGCTTTACCCATGACTGGTGTACTCTAATGCCTGCATTGAAGTTGGCATATAAGACATCAGTCCATTCTTCCACAGGTCAGACTCCTGCTATGTTAGAAAAAGGATGGCATTCAAGACTCCCAACAGACACACTGAGAAAAGACTTAATTGAAATCAATAATAAAGATTCCAGCTTCAAAATGATGTTTGATAAAGTAAAACAACATTTGAAACAAAGCATGAATGATGCTTTTGACTATGCAAAACTGAAGTAGGACAAGAATCATAAAGTACCAGACTTCAAACTAGGGGACTTAGTTCTACTTTCAACCTTGAATCTTAATAATATCAAAGGCCCAAAAAAAACTCAAATATTCTTATGTAGATCCATTTATTATTGCTTCCTTACATGGAACCAATTCAGTTCAAGTGGAGTTGAGTGGTGAATTAGAAAATAAATATCCCAATTTTCCATTCAGCTGAATATAGCCTTATCAACCAGCTGACAAAGAATTTTTTCCTTTAAGGAACCCAACACATTTACTATACCACCAGTAGAACAGAGTGAGTACAAAAAGATAAAGAGATTCATTGAAGAAAGGAGACTTAGGGGTAAAAATCAAAGAGAATATCTTTCCAAATATAGAAATGCAGTACATGAAGATAAATGGCTGGAAGAATCAGAAATACCTGAATCAGATAAACTCTTGAGAAGATTTAGACATGAAAGAAGGCCACAAGCCATAATATGTCTTTAAATGTGCTTTCAATTAATTAATCTGAGTAATGTAAAGAGGTTGGACAGTGGACATTAACCCCCTTTGGGGCCTTTTTCTTCTTAATATCATTAATAAAATTGATGTTCAATTTTATTTTTTGGTGGGAGGGAATGTGAGCCTTAAGGTATAATTTACATATGCAAATAGGCCACAATTATTGTTAAAATAAATTCCAAACTATGTATAACCTCTAATTCATGCATATATTCAAAATTCATAATTTTCGATTTCAGAAAAGATGAATAACTTTTTTGGAGTAATCAAATCCATGGATTTAAGGCCAGATTTTGATTCTACACTGAAATTCACCTAGGGTATCTCCGTAGAGTGAATAAGCTAAAATTAATTCTATGAGGTGGTAATATGGAAAATACTTCAATACCACATAAAAGAATTGTGAAAAGTCTTGTTTTTCTCAATTTCACACCAAAATAATGGGAATGTGGGAAATCCCATGTTACATAGACACCAAGAATAGTGTTATGCATGTTTGCATCACTTAGTTTCATGGTATTATTACACACAGTTTTGATACACCCATAGTGGATATTGATCTTGAAGCCTGAATTTCTATTTTTGACATGAAAATAGCTAAGGGGGACAAAAGACATCAAAGAGAGCCAGGCTACCCAACTTCTGAAGCCTTTGAGGGATGGATAGCGCTAAAGCTTGGATCAATGGATTATAATGGCCCAATTATTATATTAAAGCCTTTTGGAAACCTAGTTACCAAGGTAAACTCTCATGAAATCATAAGAAAATTGCAAATAAGCTGCTATTTTGACATGACAAAGAGGTAAAGATAAACTTAGACTCCTCTAACCATGTCAATTATAAATGATTTTCCATGGATAAACCTTAAAATAGTAATTGGAACCCTTTTTGGACTAGTATGCATTGATTTACCTCATAGCAACCTGCCATACTGTGCTATTTGCAATTCTATGTAGAAATGAGGTAAAAACTTCAAAAATTAATTGGAAATGAAATGCTGAATTAATCTTTCTGAAAAATTCACTACAAATGGAGAATGGTAAGACTCATAAAGAAACCAAAAATAACTATGGTTTCATAAGTAAAATTAAAGGTTTTACTTTCAGTCCATTTTTTCCGATTCCACATGGAATACTGAATCTTCAAAAATTCACAGAAAATACAACCTGTGATGAAATTTCCAATAACATTGATAAATTGGAGAAATTAATGTTTATTCTGAAAGAAAAGAAGATTTTCAGTTATTAATCCTTTTATTCTTCAACATAAATGGGTTGGTAGTCATGTAAAAGCATTAATTAATTAATTATGATAATCTTACATGACAATAAATGATGCAATCTATAATCCAAAAATGATTATTCTTTTTTTTCTCACTTATTTTTAATTTTCCTCTATGGAAGACCTCTGTGAGTTGTCTTTAACTTAAAACAGGCCTTCTCTTGCTGTTTTTTCCAAATCATCTTATTATCCAATTGTATCTTTGTTACCAGCAAGTAAGTATCAGGTAAATCTTATCTTAAGTGTTTTATTATTTCATAGTCAATGAGAAAGACTTGAAATCATATAAATCAACTATATATTGCTTCAATTTTGCTATAAATCAATTTTGAACCCTTAAATCCACAAGTTATCTGCCAAATCTCTCTACCATATTCTTTCCAAGGTTCATTTGATATTAGCAAGTGGTTTATAATTAATTCTTAAATTTTTTCTCTATTATTTGTTTTCTTTAAGAATTATATTTATAATTATTCTTGTAAAAGATAATCATATATGAAGATAATTTTATTATTTTAATAAAGAAGTTTTATTATTTAATACTTCTTGTAATCAACTCTTGTATACAATTACTGCTTGCTATTATAATTACTTTTAGTGTATAACAAGTAAAAGAAATGAAAAATTACTTAATCAAGACTATGATTCCCACCACAATAGGTACATAAACCCTCCTTGATTCTTCTATCTTTATTCAATAAAGAATAATGGGGCTTGTCCCTCTTTTGAAAATTCTTCTTCTTCTTTTGACTTGAGCTTGAAAAATTTTGAGGATGAGGAGAATTTGACTTTGAGGGTTCTGGCTTCTTCTCTTGATGATGAATCTTTTCATTTTGCCTCTCATGGTACCTGGTATCAAGCTCCAGGGTAATGTCCATTAAGTAATGAAGAAAGTCAATTCTTTAAGGATGGGAGGCCAATTGATCCAAAATCCTGGATGGCAATCCCTTCCTGAAATGATGAATAAGACCCCTTTTGCCCCAATCTCCAATTCTTGAAACCAAACTTTTGAAATAAGCTATGTATAAAGACACATGGCCACCTTCTTTCATTCTTAAAGAATCCAACTCTGCTTCATCTTTTCTAACTTCATTTGGGTCCCCAAATAAAGTGCATAGTTGAGATTCAAATAAGTTCCAAGAATTGAGAAGGTAATTTGAGTCTTGATTTGTGAGCCTTAGAGGTAATTTCATATACCCAAAAGACCACAAATACAAAAGTAATGTATAAATATAAATAAAATAAATTTATTTATATTATTAAAATGAAAATCAAAATATAAATATAAAATTATATTCACAATGAAAAATTTAATGACAATTTAAAAATAAAATTACATTAAATTTTGAAATTGTAAAATTACATTTATACTTGGAAAAATTAAGTAAAAATGAATTTTTAACAAAATTGTAAAAAAGTTAAATAAAAATTATTATAACTTTTTATCCAATAAATAAACATATAAGAATTATTTCACCATTGGATTCCTCATAAAAAATCAGGTGGGGTCACCTCTGGGTAAAAAGTTTGTAACTCAACTCTAAATAAGCTTAAATTAAGTTTTTAGTATTTTCTGTATGAAAATTGAAAATCCTCAAAACTTTAATTTAATTCACATCACATGTAGTGTTAATAACCAAAATTTGTGTTAAAATTGAGGTGTTGTGTATATTTTAGAAGTTATGAGGAATTAAAGTATTTTCAATTGAATTCAATTGAAATGTCAAAATGTGCGCGTGTATTACATAAGTGAACTTTGATTTACATATGAGGTATCAATTATTACTGTACTGAACTGTACAAATCAATTGAATTATATATGTAAATTATAAGTATAATACATGATGAGGAATTAAAGGAAAAATAAATTGGAAAGATTAAATTTGGGGGGGAAAGGAACTCCAGCTCTAAGGGGGAGCTAGACCCCCAAAATCCTTGCTGACAGGTGTGTGGTGTCAAATTTCACGCAAAAGTTCATCACTTTTGGCTTGGAATTGGGTTACAGGGTTTGTGAACTCAATTGATGATGAGGTTTTGATACCAAATGGGGTAGTTTTAGCTGTTGCCAAGAGGGTAAAACTACCCTTAAGTTAAAAAAATCATAGTAAAAACAGTTTTAACTGGTTTCTAAGTCTCTTACACGCATTCTGATGTGTTTTGAAGGCTCTAGGACAGGTATTGCTATAAAAATGGCTGATTTAAGGGTCTAAAATGGCTTAAACCAGGTTTCAATGATGCCATAATTGGCTTTTCTGGTGTCAGATTGTTTTTCACGAATGACAAGAGTAAATTTTACTTTTGGAGTAAGAAAATTGATGGCTATAAAAGAATGTCTTCTTTGATTCACTTTTCTCAAGAGGGTAAAACTACCCTTAAGTTAAAACAATCATAGTAAAAACAGTTTTAACTGGTTTCTACATCTCTTACACACATTCTGACGTGTTTTGAAGGCTCTAGGACAGGTATTGCTATAAAAATGGCTGATTTAAGGGTCTAAAATGGCTTAAACCAGGTTTCAATGATGCCATAATTGGTTTTTCTGTTGTCAGACTGTTCTTCACGCCTGAAAAGAGTAAATTTTACTTTTGGAGTAAGAAAACTGATGGCTATAAAAGAATGTCTTCTTTTATTCACTTTTCTCTTCATTTTAGAATCTTTTCCTTTTATATTTAATTTAAACACTGTCAAGCCAATCAATAAGAGATTCAAACCACCCTTTTAAAGCATTTTGAACCTTTAAACCACATGAAAAAATCATTATAATCATTGTTTGTAACTTTTATAATCATTTTTACCCCTGAACCACCCCAAAAGTGAATTAAAGCATCTTTCATCACTGTAAACTTTGTCACTTTGTTTCCAAATTCACTCTGGTCACTTTTGGGCGTGTTTTCTCTTTAATATTCTTTTTAAAGACTTGGTTCTTTAATTAATTGCTTTCAGTTCTTTTCTCAATTAATTCCAATTGAAATTGCTATTGAAGAAATTTCTTTTGTAGCCTTAAATATCTCTTGTAGAGTATTTTTGGATAGGTTTTATTGTTGGTAAAAGAATAAATATTTATAATATTATTGTTTTATACTAATAAAGTGATAAACAATACGATTGGTGTGTTTTCTCTTAAAAATAATATTTCTTACTATTTTTCATTGATTTTTACCTTATACAAATTTTGAGGACAGGAAAAGTACTTGAATTTTAATCAAAGTTTCATATCCACACCTTACATGATTGGTGAGATTAGAAAGATAAGACGCAATCCATTTTGCAGCCCTGCCAATCAGAAATGAAGTGGCATAGAGAGCTTTCTTTCTGTCTTTAGAGAAATTTGCTGGATAATTATTAAAAATCAATTGACAAGACTGAATGAAACTTCTAACTTTGAAGGGCTGAGTCACATCAAAGTATTCTAGTGCATTCATAGATGGATTCTTGAAGGCTTGTGGTCTTGATGCTTCAGAGGATGAAGCGTCTTGAAGGTTGGCCATAATTTGAGTCATTTGATGCATAATTGCCAATAAAGATGGTTCAGACTTATGAGAGAAAGGCTGCTTAGACTGGGCTAGAGTTGGCCCTCCAGTACCTTGGGATGCCCCCACAGGAGCAGGAACACATTCAGTACCATCAGACTCTTCCTCTTCCACAGAATTCTCCTCCTCCTCTTCACCATCTTCAACTGGACCTTTGAGAGTTGTCTCTGAAAGTCCTGGGAATCCGCCAACTACTCCTGAGAATAAGCTTGATCTTCTTGGCACTCTTCCTTCCTTCCTGGACAGTTCTGCTCCTTCCAAATTTGTTCCTCTATCTCAATGGGCCCTCAGTTGAGGAACTGCTGGGATACCATCAAGAGGAGCTCTTGGAGTTGGAAAAAGAACAGCTTGAGATCTTGTCTGCCTTGCAGGAGGTGAGTGTTGGATGGGCATTATTTCAGGATAAAAATGAAATATAATGAACAATAATCAAGATTTTAAGATGAAAAATTGAGGCAATTTGAAATAAAGCTTGAAGTCAAAAGTCAAAATCAAAATATTGAAGAAAATCAATAAATCAAAAAGAGATCTTCAGGTAAATCAATCAATTAAATATCAAATGAATACTTGAAGTCAATGAATAAAATAAGTAAAAATGAAAACTTCAGGAAAATCAATCAATAAATATCAAATGAAATCTTGAATTAAATGAATCAAATAAGTCAAAATGAAAAACTTCAGGAAAATCAATCAATCAATGTCAAATGAAATCTTGAAGTCAAAAAATCAATATTTAAAATCAAGCAAAATCAAAATGTTGCAGAAAATCAATCAATCAAAATGAATTCTTGAAGCAAAATCAATTTATGTCCAAATTCTTGATGTGAAAAATCAGCAAAATCAATTAAATCTTCAGGTCAATAATTTTTCTTGAGGTCAATATCAATTTATGTCAAAGCAATCAATCAAATCAAAATCAAGTGAGTTCTTCTTTCAAAATCAAAATTCTCAAAGGATGAATCAAATATGAATCTTGATGTGAAGAATGTGTCTGAATGGCTTGGTTAACAATTTGGTAATCAGATGAAAATTAAGATTATGCCTGAATTATGAATGAATTGAAATCGATGATTTGAGATGAGATTTAAAAAATAGAAAAGAAAAAAAATTGGGTCAGCTTTCAATTTTCAAAATTAAGAATGAATGAGAGAAAATTGAGAGGTGATTACAAATCATAAGGTGCATAAGCATTAAAGAGTCATAATTTCAATGAAATGAGTGAATGAAATTAGAAAGAAAGAATGAACAGAATGAAAAGAAATTTTGAGTTAATTCATATAATGTCATAGAGGCTCTTGGACAGAAAAACAAGAGTGGCCTGGCACTCAGAAATCAGGGAACTCACTTGGAAGACTCCAAAAGAATAAAGAAAATAAAAATAAAGAATTGGATTTCTCTAAGAATGCAAGTACAAAGATGAGATGCAATAAGAGAAATGAGAAGCCAAATGGCCAAAGAGCCAACCAAGTAAGTCCTTAATTACTGTTTCAACCTGCCAAAATGAACAATGGAATTAGTGAGGATATGACCACCAAATATCCATTGAAAGGTGAAGAAATAAAAGAGAAAAGGTGCTAAATGACCGACTTGATAATATCAGTATTCACTTAACAAAAATGGTAAGATAAATAAAGATAAAATAAAATCAAAATATATGAATTAATTGGGGGAAAAACCCCCCATGGTCAAAGGAGGCTGGTATATGTGAAAAGTTGAGAGCTTGACTCCTTCAGGCTGACAGCTGGTCTGTATTGAATCCTTGAAGCTGTATTTACAGCTTGATGAAGTGTATACCTTGCCAGATTGGGAAATGAACTGTGTTGAAAAATTTTCCCTTGATGTATGATTGAAATACAGGTCTTGATGAATCCATACTGTATTGAAATGAATGTGGTTGCCAAGCTGGATTGATGGAGCATTGACACTTGACAACTTTTTTGGACCTTCCTCTTGAATATACCTTGGGAGAAAATTTACAGTATTCCCTTGGAGGGAATACTTGAAGTGAGAATAACCAATGAATTCCTGATGGTGTCATTGGTCTTTGAGAAATTACACCTGCACTCGAGCCTTGCTGGGTCCTCTGGATGACATGACACTTTGGTGACTTACGGAATGTTTAACTACCCCTGTGATATTGAAACCATTGGATTTCTGGTAAAAAAAGGTGCAGAATGGTGTATAACACCATTTATGACAATTTGAGTTGCTGAAGGGTGAAATTGGCCAAAGGTCTTTGCAAGTGAAGTCAGGAGGATGAGAGTGAAGATTGGGTTTTGGATGACTTCAAAGTTGACAAGGTGTTTCTGCGTGTATTGGAAAATTTTGGGCTTCTGGCCAAATACACCTTATACAGCCTTAAAACTGTATCTGTGAAAAGTGCACAAAATTTCACAAAATGCGCAAAAATGTGCAAAATGGGCAAAAGTGCACAAAATGCACAAAACTGGCAATTAAGCCCCAAAAGGCCTGATATGGCCTTTTGGACATATTTCCGATAATACATGGGAAAATGGCATATACAGCTGAACACAGCAAAAATGGGCAAAATGTATTTGAAGCTTAAAAATCCAAATACCGGCTTTTGGGCTGTATTTTCCCTGTTGACTGGAAAATACCTGAAAGTGCCCAAAAGCAGAGAATGGCCTAGAAAATGCTGATGATAGTGAAGAGGCCAGATTGGCCCCAGGAGTGAAATGACCATAAAAGGCCATAAAAGATGAGGGGGACGATTTGGCCAGTGATTATGGATATGGCCAAATTGCCATAAGATTGATATGGCACTGATATGCCATATGAAGTCCAGGAGGGTAATTGCCATGGTTGTGAAAGCAGGCACAATTTATATAGAAAAATTCTATATAAAAAAACTAATAATAGATAAAAAAATTATAGAATTTTAGAAAAAAACTTACTTATAATATATAACTCAATACAACAAGTCAAATACAACATTTATTATATTAAATAATCATTATGTGTTAGAAACACACCAAAAAACAGTATTTTCAAACATAAAATACCTTTTAATACTAAAAAATATGATTAAAGAGTTTTTGAGAGGAATTTGTGGATTTTAGAAGATATTTTAAGACAATACTTTTATAAAAGAAAATGTATTATTGGTGATTACAACAATAATCTAATTTCTATGATTTCAATTCATTAATTTTAAGACTTATGAAGAATAAAATACTTACAAAATACTTTAATAATAATATTTTATATATAATAAAACTTTACCTGTTTAAATGTCTAATATAGCTGGATTGGATTGAATTGCTGGACAAAAAAAGTGATGAATAGACTCTTTTTATGTCTGTAGAGAAGAGCTCATTGTTCATAATTTATATAGAGGGCATGCTCAGGTCAAAACTGA
Organism: Austropuccinia psidii; assembly: GCA_023105745.1. Lineage (NCBI taxonomy): Eukaryota > Fungi > Basidiomycota > Pucciniomycetes > Pucciniales > Sphaerophragmiaceae > Austropuccinia > Austropuccinia psidii. The sequence goes on along the minus strand of JALGQZ010000002.1, from coordinate 10,288,307 downwards.
AAAACCATACTAAAAAATAAAGTTCTTAGCTTAAGGTAACTTATTTTCAATTCCAATTTAAAGTTACTGGTGTTATTCTTAACTCCATGTAACGTAAATCCTCATTTAAGTTAATTATTTTAAGTTTTAATATAAAATGAGTTTATTTATATTAACGTTCATCACATGAACAACTTAAAAATAAAGTTTCAAGTATAAATATCTCCAACTCAATTTTTGATTAATTTTTAAAGAAATTTTAATTTTCTTTAAGTATATTTGAAAGAGTAATTTTCCAGGCTAATTAACAATAAACCCTCCTTATAAAAGAGACTTAAAATTCAATTTAAACACCAATAACATTGAATTTTAAGCTGTGTGAAACGTTCAAGCAAATCCATTGAGTTTTGGATTTTTAATTAATTTTTGAAGTTATTGCTATTTTTCCATGTAAAATAGCAACACACACTAAACCTTAACTTTTGATAAGGCTTTGATACTTGTAGCTTGCAAGTTTTAAGCTTATTTAAACTTTGACAGCTTTCAAAACTTTAATTTCAAGCTTGCATATTGGGATTGACCCTTTGGCAGCTTGACATTCCTGTCCAAATTGGGATAGAACCAGTTTAAACTTTAAGGTTTGATCAAAGTCTAATCTTCAAGTTTATATAAGGTTGAAAATCCTCCAATACAGGTGGACAACCTTAATTGAATCCTTTCAGATCCAAAAAGTTGGGTACCCAGCTCTGTTTGGTCTTTTTCCTTTGTCCTACATTTTTGTGTGGATTTTTCCCTTTTATTTATTTAAAGCCATACTATGGCCTTAAACACCTTTAAATTGAGTTCACGCAGGATTTACATCCTGTATGGCAAATTCTCAGCCAATTCAGTAAATATATACAACACCTCAATTTTAACTAAAATTTTGGTATGTTTGCATAAACCCTATGCAACTTTGAATTTAATCTTATTTAAGCTTAAATTTAACAATTTTATAAAAATGTTAAAAAAGCTACATTAGTACTGTGAGATTCTTAAATCTTCCAATAACTCAAGAAATAAGAATTTTTGGGTATAACACCCTATGGGTGTACCCAAGGTTATTTTTGGTGTAGAATCCAAAAATAACATAATAATTATAGCTTTGTTTATCCAAACAAAAGTTATACTTATTTTTTGTTATTTTTCAACTGAAAAGTCTGTTCAAGACTAAATCAGCTGTATATAAAGTTATTTGTGGCCTTATGGGTATGTCATATATACTGTCAGGCTGAGTCTATGATAAAGGTGTATATGAGTATTTACAAGCTTTAACTATGACTGTGACACGGTAAGAATGGTTTTAAAAGATGATAAGATTGATAATAAATGATTTAATTTAAGATTTAAAGGGCTTTACTATAGAGATATAGTGGTGGTGAGCGCTGTTGAAAGCCCTGGGTGCAGCTTTACCTGTTGGATTACAATAATAAAGACTACAATACTTTAAATTAAGAGTATACCTGATTATTTAACCAAGAGTAAAACTGTTTTTGACAGTTTACTACGTAGGTTATTCAAGAGCAGGATGAGGAAAGGGTTTTGGCAGTGAAAAGCCCTCCTTTTATCCTGAAATTGAGGTGAAAAGGTTATTAGACCTTTTCACGTAGAGGAAGTGAAGATTTTTCACTCCTCATGACAGGCTTGTGGCTTGCAAACAGCCTGTATACCCTGTATTGGGCTCAGATGTGGTTTTGAAACCACATCTGGGCAGTTTTCACCAATACAGGGTGAAAATTTTCATCTGGGGACCTCACAGCCTGATTCTGACGTGTATGACGCGTAGAATGCTGTACAGAAACTGTATGGGACCCCAGTATTGACTGACATATGAGGTATTGAAGTAAAAACATGCTTCTTTGTTTATTTGACACCTCATATTCATGGTTATAGGGTATTATCCCATGGTAAGGCTGTATATGACAGCAGGTGGGATTTTTACCTTAAAATTGCCATACCTCTGTCAGTTTTTGAGATATCAAGCTCAAAGTTGGTTCATTGAATAGCCCTGTATGAGCTCTATACAATGGTACCCAACTTGACATGGTTATCATTAAATATGGCAAAGTTATCCCATGTACAAGTGTTTTTATACATTGGCGTGTTTTGGGCAAAAAGCTGTATTAAGCTTGTTTGGCCAATAACTTCTGTTCTAGTTGAGATATGAGGAAATGGATGACACCATCAGATAGCCCTGATTGTGCTCTTTCCAAAAAGACCCCACTTTAAGTATCTCACACTCAAACTGTAAAAGTTAGATGAGAGGTGAATGTTTTGTTCACCCTTATTTGGTCTGAATTTGACCATAACTCAAGTAATACTGGTGCTAGCTCAGTTTGGCTAGTACCATTGGATAGCCCTGGCTTAGAGCTTCATTTTGAATACCCATTTGATGGGGTTAAGCCTCTCCTTCTAGATTTTAGATGAGAGGTGAAAATTAAGGTTTATGCTCAGCAATAACTTTGAGTAGGAATAACTTTGTTATTTCTTGTCCTATGGTGATGGGACTTATATTTTCAGGAAGAGGTGAGTTTCCTCTTTCGTTTGATACCTTTTGAGCTAATTTGGCTCAGTTCCATGTTTTGGTGGTATTTTGGCTATACCATTGGTTTATGGTATTTTGGCTATCATGCTTGTGCTCTGGTTTTGAGTCACAGGCTGACATATACCTCACAGGCTCACATCATCTACCACCAAAAGAAATTGTACTACAATCTTCTTTTAGTAGTATACCTCCAAGTTAATTGGGGGGTATCATTCACTGTCCAACCTCTCTACTTATACTTTTAAGTATGTAAAGCACACAATTCAGCTGTTTTGTTAAGGAATTGGTCTCCTCTCATGTCTGAATCTTCTGAGAAATGTTTGGGAATCAGGTATTTTTTCTGCTACAATCCATTCATCTTCATGTTGTGGATTTTTGTACCTCACTGAGTATTCTCTTTCATCTTTTCCCCTAAGTCTTCTTTCTTTCAAGACTTGCAGTACGTTTTTCTCTTCACTTTGATCAAGTGGAGGTACTTTTAAGGGTGTTTCATTTCTTAAAGGAAATAATTCCTTATCACTTGAAGTGTAATGCTTTACTAGACTAACAGGAAAGGTTGGATGTTTCTTTTCCATTTCTCCTGAAAGTTCTACCTGTACTGCATTTGTCCCATGAAGGGCTTTAATAATAAATGTTCCTGCAAAGGAATCTTTCAATTTCTTTGGGCCTTTAATATTATTAAAGTTCAGTTTTGAAACTAGTATTAAGTCCCCTACTTTGAATTCTGGGTTTTTATTACTTTTATCTCATTTCTTCTTAGCATATTCAAAGGCATCATTGATGCTTTTCTTTGAATGATGCCTCGCTTTATCAAGCAATAGCTTAAAGCTTGAAGCAGTTGGATGAATATAAACTAAGTCTTTCTTCAAAATATCAACTGGAAGTTTAGGGTTCCATCCTTTTTCCAACATTGCAGGAGTCTTGCCTGTTGAAGCATGGATAGAAGCTTTATAGGCTAATTACAATGCTGGTATAAGTGTACACTAATCATGGGTAAAGCCATCAGAATCTTTAAACTCCAGGCCATAGGCACAAAATCTTCTGATCATGTCCTCAAGGGTTTGAATCATTCTTTCTGCTAGCCCATCTGAGTGTGGATGGTATGGTGTTAAGAATGATAGTTTTGTACCCAAAAGCTCATGCATGTTAGTCCATAAGGCTGATGTAAATTTTGGGTCTCTATCACTAATGATATTTTTAAAGAGACAAGTATGGGATCTAACTCTGTTCCAAATCAAAAGAGCTTTATCCATAGCTGTGTCATCTTTATGGCATGGTAAGAATATTGGGGTTTTGCTATATCTGTCAACAATAACAAGACATGAACTGTAAATTTTATCATCTCCAGGTGGTAAGGCAGTTACCCAATCCATATGAACCACTTCCCTTGGGGTACTTGGTTCTTGGATATGAATCATTAATACAAACCTCTTAGCAGTAGCTTTCTTGGCTTTCTGGAATCTATCACAACTATGACAGTACTCAATGACATCTTTTCTCCAAGATGGCCACCAGGCACATGTCTTAATTCTTTCCATTGTTATGTCTTCAGACAGATGGCCAGAATAAATGTTATCATGGCATCACAGTAGTATTGTGTTGATAAATATTCTACTACATAAGACCACTACACATGTGTGTTTAGATCTATGATATAAGATACCATCAAACAAACAGAATCTTGCATTTTCATAAGATGTTTTCCAAATATCATCCAGAGAATTAGCGAAGGATTCATCTTTGAAATCTTTTTCAAGTAAAGAAGTAATAATATGAAAGCTCTTATCTTGCTTATAGCTTTCTCTAACTTCTTCAAAGAATTCTGTCCACACATCTGTGATGTTAATTTCTTCAATTAGAATTTGAGGTTCTGCACTTGTAGGAACATAGGCTGGATTGTCAGGTTTATTGGGTAATGGCCATCTACTCAATCCATCAGCATTCTTGTGAATATTTCCAGCTTTGTGTACAATGGTCATATTGCCTCTATATTACTGAATAGCAATCTGCCATCATAACATGTGTCTGTTATGAGTATTCATGTTAAGAAGCTATTTTACTGCATTACAATCAGTAATTACTTCAAACACACTACCATCAAGATGATAATGAAGTTTTTCCAGAGCCCAAACAAGAAAAAGGCCCTCCATTTGGCTAGCTTCATATCTGGCCTCAGTAGGTTTTAATTTTCTTGTGATAAAACAAATTGGACCCTCATAAGGATTGTCATTGACAATTTGAACTTGATGTAGAGATGCACCTAGGCCTTCACCACATGAATCAATATACAGCTTTAAAGGAAGTTTCCAATCTGGAATCAATACCAATGGCTCATTAGTCAAGACATACTTGATTTTTTCATATGCTTCAATTCTTTCTTGTGTCATTTAAAAGACAGTTTGTTGATCACAAATTCTGTACAGTGATTTGGCATGGATTGCAAAATCTTTAAGGTGTTGTCTGTAATAACTGGCAAACCCTAAGAAAGACATCATTTCTTCTTTGTTCTGGAGAATTTCTTTCAGTAAAACTGCAGCAACATTGTTTTCATCAACACCAAGGCTCAGTCTTGATACTACATTTCCAAGAGCTTTCAGCTCATGAAACCCAAAATTACATTTTTTAAGAGATATTTTCATGTTCACTTGAATAATTTTTCTAAGTACTAATGAAAGTCTCTTGAAATGCAATTGACAGTTTTCTGAACAAATGATAATGTCATCAATATTAATTATTAACCATACCTCTGATAATTCATGTGGGAAAATGGTATTCATCATTCTTTGGTAGGTAGAGGGTGCATTTTTAATACTAAAAGGCATCCTCAAGTATTCATAAATACCACAATGAGCAATAATCCTCATTAATTTCCTAGCATGAGTTGCTAAAAAATTCTGATTGAAACTTTTAAGAGAATCCATATAAGTGATAAAATTTGCCTTGAATAATTGAGTCAAAGTCTCATTGATTCTAGGGATTGGATACCTGTCTGGAATAGTGTAGGTATTTAATTCTCTAAAATCACCAACCACCCTTGATTTATCATTATGCCAACTACTGATTCCAGGCATTGTGACTTCTACTTATTCATTGTTCCCAGCTTTTCTTGGAACTCCCAGTCTCATTAGCTCATTAATATGACTTTCTAATGGTTCTCTAGCCCTAGGGCTAGCTGGGTAAGCTGGTCTTCTTGATAGTGGAGGGTAAGGTCTTTCCACACTAAGAATAATGTCCACTTCATGGCCTTTGATAGCCCAAGTGGTTCATTATCAGAAGCAAAGGCCTCTCTGTATTGAAATTATATTTAAATAAGTTCTTCCTTCATTTCTAATGTTAGTTCAGTACTAATTTGTGCTTCAATTAACTGCTCTGACACAAATCTTTCTCTATTAACATTCTTTACTTGTCTAATGACAGTTATTTCTCTTTTTTCTGGAGTAAAACCAAATTTTGCCTTTTATTTTCCCCCATAGTGAAATATCTGCCTTTATGATTATTAATATCAATTCCATAAATATTGAGATAATCATTTCCAAGTATGAAGTGTTGTGAAGTACAACTATTCATAACAACAAATTCAAATTTTAATCTGATACTTCCTGAAAGATGAGGGAATATCATTTCTGCTTCAAAAATGCCCAAGGGGTGCATATCCTGGCTAGAGATTCTGAATTTTATAGCTTCAATTGGCATTAAGCTTTCTTTCCAATTGGTATAGATCCTGCCAAGGTAATCCTTTCCAACAAAAGTACAAAAGGCACCTGAGTCAAGATGTAACTTGGCTTCTCTGTTGTTTATCACAATATTAGTGATGCAACATGCTCCAGTTGTATAACCTTTACCTCTGGAAGGTTTGGTTCTCTGCATTTTAGCATCTTGCACATGTATGAGATCCATACATTCATCACTGTACTGGGGTAAGTGAGTATGTACTTCTGTGACTTCAAAGGAAACATTAATATTTTCTATACTAAGTTCATCTGGTACTTCCTCTTCTTCAGAGGGCTCAGAATCACTGTCATTTAAAGATACATTTTTTTCTTTTGTGTCTTCAAATTTATCTATTTCTATCTCATTTATTCTTGTCTTTTTGGGACAGGTTTTCGCCAAATGAGATTTACTTACACATTTATGAAATCTCAAAGGAGCTTTGTCATGTGGCTTATTGGGTTTTGGAATTGGTTTCCCACTGGTCTTGTTGTTTGTTGGGGGTTTATACCGATTCCTTCCAATTTTTGTCCTAGTTGTGATGTCTTCCATGGAATTGATATAATATTCTGTAGAGCAAGGCTCAATACACCTGCTTCTTATAGCATGCTCAAGGTCACCACCGCATTCTCTTAATATCCTTTTATTAATCCTTGCTTCAGAAATATCACAATTAAGAGCAGTTAATCTGTTTTTCTGTTTAATAAACCAAGGCATGGTCCTGTCCCTTTCAATATTAAAAATGGATTCTTCAAAAGATGTTTTCCATTTTAAATCTACAGGAATCATTTGCCCAGTTGGAAATAATTTGTTCTTTCCACCAAGGCCAAGAATGTTGACCATGGTCTTGCCTCATTTTGTAATACCATTCCTTTGCTGATTTGGTAAACCGGGAGTGTAATCTGGCACTTATGTATTCATCTGGTATGTTAAATTCTTCTTAAAACATATCAATTGTTTTCATAAATTTCATATGATTATATTCTCCTTCACCACTGAAGGTTTGCAATTCCTCTAATCTTGAAATGTTGTTAAGCTTACAATCAATCTCCACTTCTGCATTGCTTGAAATTGTATGATGTAAGTCATTAATCAAGCTTAGCACATTTCTGTCAAGAATTGGTGTGGAATGTCTTGGCAAATTATTCTTCAGTGATATATTATTAATACTTGATTGAATATCTTCTTTCAATTCAAGTCTTGCATTACCACCTTTCTCCAATTGTTCTTGGAAAAGAGCTGCATTGTGGCCAGTTGAGTTTTCCAAGTTCTGGAATTGTATTCTTAATTATTTAAACTGTATATTTATAAAAGAAATAGAATTGTCATCTGGTTTATTGAGTAAGGTAGCTTGAGACTCAATTCTTGCACAAATATGAGTCAAAGACAAGATATTGTCTTTATTCACATTTTCTAGGCCAATTATGGTCTTTTGTGACTCTTTTACTTGCAATATCTCTCTACCCAGCTTGTGTTAGATATACTCAAAATAATTAAGCTTTGCTAAGATTTCTTTACTACAAGTTTCAAAATGAGTTTCAAGCTTTACAAGGTCTACTTATTTGGAAATGATTGGTTCAATCTTTCCTCCTCCTTGTTTTTCAAAGCCATAAGAGTCCTTGTCATATTGAACACATTGTCCATGGCTGTCTTCTCTTTCTTGGGAATTCTGTAATTCTGTGGGTAAGGCTTGTTCCACCTGCATTTTGCCTTTCCCTTTGCCTTTTGCTTGCCCTTCTGATTGCTCTTTGGGGCTTGCTTGTCCTTGTTTGGCACTTTTTGTGGCAGATTTTTGCTTGTGGAGGCTTGGGGAGCTTCCACTGGGCTGTTGTCCTTTCCTTGGGCCAACTTCTTCTTCTGGCCCTCTGACAGCATGCTTTGGTTTTTCAACCAAGCTTTTATCTGTTGCACTTGTTGCTTGCAAGACATGGGTGTCCAACCCCCCAGAAGTTCTTCTGTATTTTCTGGGCCCATGAACTTCTTTACTTGAAGATAAGAGTTTATTGTGCCTATCCAAAGATTTGGCAGAAGTTCCCACTCCTGTTGCTTTGCCACCATAAACCAGCTCTTGTACTGCAATTGGTATATCTCTATTGCTTCCTGTTGGAAATGATTCAGTTCTGACAGCAGGAATAGCAGTTATGTCAGCTTCCGGACTCTCAATAAGAGTCTCAAAGGTGCTGACTAACCTTTGGGAACTGGTGGAAGTTCTGGCATCCTCCATTTGTGCCTCTCCTCTGGGCTGACATTCTTGTCTTTTGAATTTTTGAATTGAATTTCTTGGTCTCGATCCATTTGATTTGTCAGCCTGTGACTCAAAACCAGAGCACAAGTGTGACAGCCAAATACCATAAATCAATGGTATAGTCGAGATATCACCCAAAAATGGAAGTGAGCCAAATAAGCTCAAAAGGTATCAAAGGAAAGAGGAAACTCACCCCTTTCTAAATACACAAGTCCCATCATCGTAGGACAAAGAATAAGAAAATTATTCCTGCTCAAAGTTGTTGCTGAGCATAACCCTTAATTTTCACCTCTCATCTGAAATACAGAGGAAGAGGCTTAGCCCCATCAAGTGGGTATTCAAAATGAATCTCTCAGTCAGGGCTATCCAATGCTACTAGCCAGACTGAGGTAGCACCAGAATTACAGAAGGTATGACCAAAATAAGGTCAAATAAGGGTGAAAAAAACATTCACCTCTCACCTAACTTCTACAGTTTCAGTGTGAGATACCTAAAGTGGGGTCTTTTTGAAAAGAGCACAATCAGGGCTATCAGATGGTCCCATTCATTTCCCCATATCCCATCTGGAACAAAATCTATGGGGCAAACAAGCTCCATACCGCTTTTAAGCAAAACATATATATGGACAAAAAATGCTTGTACATGGCATAACTTTGCCATATTTAATGATAACCATATCAAATGAGGTACCATTATGTAGAGCACATCCAGGGTTAAACAATGAACCATCTTTGAGCTTGAGACCTCAAAAACTGACAAAGTTATGTCAGTTTTAAGCTCAAAATACCACAGTTAGACCAATACAGCCTTACTGTGGTATATTCTCCCATAAGTATGACTATGAGGTGTCAAATGAATGAAGAAGCATTTTTATACTTCAATACCTCATAATTCATTCAATAATGGGGTCTCATACAGGTTCTGTACAGCATTCTACACGTCATACATGTCAGAAGAGGGCTATGTGGTCCCCAGATGAAAATATTCACCCTGTATTGGTGAAAACTGCCCAGATGTGGTTTCAAAACCACATCTGATCCCAATACAGAGAATACAGGCACTATTAAAGCCACAAGCCAGTACTCTGAAGTGTAAAACTCTTCACTTCTTCTATGTGGATGGTCTATAAGGCCATTCCAATTCATTTTAGGATAAAAGGAGGCCTTTTCTCCACCAGAAAAGGTTTCCTCATCCTGCTCTTGAATTCCTACATAGTAGAGCTGTCAAAAATGGCTATACTCTTGGAAAATAACCAGCTTAGACTCTAAACATTTGTATTGTAGACTTTATTATTGTAACCCAACAGGTAAAGCTGCACCCAGCACTTTCAATAGCGCTCACCACCACTAATAATCATTAGTAAAGCCCTTTTGTTTTATTAAAAACCTATTTTTAACATTCTTATCCATTTCACAGTCATAGTTTAGGCTTTAAATACTCTTTATTATCACCTCTTCATAGACTCAGCCTGATATGATTGGCAGGAGTAATTTCTTCCACTTCAATTAGGAGTCATTTCATGTCAATTTTAAGAAAAAATTGACTAAGAAATGAATTGAATTCACCTAATGGACCTTTAAAGGGTTCTTTGGTAATTGTCCACCTTGGTGCTGGGCTGGTTTGAATTACAATACTAGACTATGATGCCTCAGAGTCTGAAGAGCTTTCTCTGATGGATGACACTAGAGAAAAGTAAAAGTATAAGTTATTTTATCCAAAAATAAAAATAACTTATAAACTCAACTTATTGAATAAAGTTGTTTTAATGTAATTTATGGCAAATTACGTCAAAATTAAGAAAAAATGTCTAAAGATAAAAGAAAAAAAATGTTTTTAATAAAGATTTTTGAATTTTCTATTTGATTTTATATTTTCTTTAAAGAAATAATAATTATGCAATTAATAAGTTATTCATCAAAATTGTATTATTCACTTTATACTAGAATAACTCAAAGAATTAATTTCAAGTCTGTGATGTGAAAAGCCACTGGTTAGACAAAGGAAATTTATTCTAAATCACTCAATAGTATATTGTTTCAAACAATATTCTTAAGAAAAAATAACTTTATTAATATTATAAAGATTATTTATGAGGTATAAGTCCCAAAAAGGCCAATATTAAGATAAATATGGCAATTTTACATCAAAAAAGAGTAAAATAAGGTCTAGAATATGATTTATGTCCCAAAAATTGGTTAAAATCATGGCCAGGCCCCCAAATGTAAGATTTGTCTATGAAACCCTTGATAATAGTAACAATGTCAAGAGTACTATGACTGTCCTCAGTAGAAAAATATAATATAACAAGATATTATAAGCAAAAATTAAATATAATTGTTAAAAAGAATTATGTTAAAAAAATAATTTAATTATTATTATATTATATAATAATAATAATAATAAATATTAATAATTATAATAAATTATAATTATCTTATTATTGCTATAGTCACTGACAGCTATAACAATAAGAAGTGTAAAGCTCTTAATGAGACAATTACACATGGAAAATATAAATATTTAACCACTTCAAAATAATATGAATATTATTTTTAAAAAAAATTATAACACAGACTGTGCAGATATAATTATTTTAGAAAAATTCTATATAAAAAAACTAAAAATAGATAAAAAAATTATAGAATTTTAGAGAAAAACTTACTTATAATATATAATTTAATACAACAAGTCAAATACAACAGTTATTATATTAAATAACTATTATAAGTTAAACACACACCAAAATTCAATCTTTTTAAAGATAAAACAACTTTTTATACTAAAAAATATGATTAAAGAGTTTTTGAGAGGAATTTGTGGATTTTAGAAGATATTTTAAGACAATACTTTTATAAAAGAAAATGTATTATTGGTGATTACAACAATAATCTAATTTCTATGATTTCAATTCATTAACTTTAAGACTTATGAAGAATAAAATACTTACAAAATACTTTAATAATAAGATTTTATATATAATAAACCTTTACCTGTTTAAATGTCTAATATAGCTGGATTGGATTGAATTGCTGGACAAAAAAAATGATGAATAGACTCTTTTTATGTCTGTAGAGAAGAGCTCATTGTTCATAATTTATATAGAGGGCATGCTCAGGTCAAAACTGAAAAACCATACTAAAAAATAAAGTTCTTAACTTAAGGTAACTTATTTTCAATTCCAATTTAAAGTTACTGGTGTTATTCTTAACTCCATGTAACGTAAATCCTCATTTAAGTTGATTATTTTAAGTTTTAATATAAAATGAGTTTATTTATATTAACGTTCATCACATGAACAACTTAAAAATAAAGTTTCAAGTATAAATATCTCCAACTCAATTTTTGATTAATTTTGAAAGAAATTTTAATTTTCTTTAAGTATATTTGAAAGAGTAATTTTCCAGGCTAATTAACAATAAACCCTTCTTATAAAAGAGACTTAAAATTCAATTGATACACCAATAACATTGAATTTTAAGCTGTGTGAAACGTTCAAGCAAATCCATTGAGATTTGGATTTTTAATTAATTTTTGAAGTTATTGCTATCTTTCCATGTAAAATAGCAACACACACTAAACCATAACTTTTGATAAGGTTTTGATACTTGTAACTTGCAAGTTTTAAGCTTATTTAAGCTTTGACAGCTCTCAAAACTTTAATTTCAAGCTTGCATATTGGGATTTACCCTTTGGCAGCTTGAAATTCCTGTCCAAATTGGGATAGAACCAGTTTAAACTTTAAGGTTTGATCAAAGTCTAATCTTAAAGTTTGAATAAGGTTGAAAATCCTCCAATACAGGTGGACAACCTTAATTGAATCCTTTTAGATCCAAAAAGCTGGGTACCCAGCTCTGTTTGGTCTTTTTCCTTTGTCCTACATTTTTGTGTGGATTTTTCCCTTTTATTTATTTAAAGCCATACTATGGCCTTAAACACTTTTGAATTGAGTTCATGCAGGATTTACATCCTGTATGGCAAATTCTCAGCCAATTCAGTAAATATATACAACACCTCAATTTTAACTAAAATTTTGGTATGTTTGCATAAACCTTATGCAGCTTTAAATTTAAGCTGATTCAAGCTTAAATTTAAAAATTTTAAAAAATGTTAAAAACATTACATCAGTACTGTGATATTCTTAAATCTTCCAATAACTTAAGAAATAAGCATTTTTGGGTATAACACCCTATGGGTGTACCATAGGTTATTTTTGGTTTAGAATCCAAAAATGACATAATAATTATAACTTTGTTTATCCAAACATTTGTTTTTTCTCACTTTAATTTCAACTGAAAAGTCTGTTCAAGACTAAATCAGCTGTATATAAATTTATTTGTGGCCTCATGGGTATGTCATATATACCTCACAGGCTCACAACTACAGTACTTAAGCTTAAAGTATACCTTACTTTTTTTTCCAAGAGTATAACTGTTTTGGACAGTTGTACTACGTAGGTATTTAAGAACAGGATGAGCAAACCTTTTTCTGGTGGAGAAAAGGCCCCTTTTTGTCCTAAAATTGGGTGAAAAGGGGTTCTAGACCTTTCCATGTATAGGAAGGGAGAATATTTCACTTCCAAGGACTGGCTTGTGGTTTTCAAAAGGCCTGTATAGCATGTGTTGGGCTCAGATGTGGTTTTGAAACTACATCTGGGCAGTTTTCACCAATACAGGGTGAAAATTTTCATCTGTGGACCACATAGCTCTCTTCTGACATGTAAGAGGCATAGAATTTTATACACAACCTGTACAGGACCCCAGTATTGACCAAACTATGAGGTATTGAACTATAAACAGCATTCTTTGTCTGTTTAACACCTCATAATCATAATTATGGGAGAATATCCCACAGTAAGGCTGTATTGGTCTAACTGTGGGAATTTGAACTTGCAACTGCCATAGCTTTGTCAGGTTTGAGATATCAAGCTCAAAGCTGGTTCATTTTGTAGCCCTGGACGTGTTCTACACAATGGTACCTTATTTGATATTGCTTTTATTAAATATGGCAAAGCTATGGCATGTACAAGATTTTTAGTACATATGTATGATTTGCTTAAAATCTGTATTGAGCTTGTTTGCCCCATAACGTTTGTCCTGTCTTAGAGCTTCATTTTGAATACCCATTTGATAGGGTTAAGCCTCTTCCTCTGGATTTCAGATGAGAGGTGAAAATTAAGGTTTATGCTCAGCAACAACTTTGAGCAGGAATAACTTTGTTATTCCTTGTCCTATGATGGTGGGAGTTGTGTATCTGGAAAGTGGTGGCTTTCCTCTTTCTTTTGATACCTCTTGAGCTGATTTGGCTCAGCTCCATGTTTTTTTGGTATCTTGGCTTTACAATTGGTTTATGGTGTTTGGCTGTCATTCTTGTGCTCTGGTTTTGACTCACAGGCTGACAAATACTTTGTGTGGGATTATAACCTTAAATAGTAAATATCTTTGTCAGTTTCTAAGCTACAGGGCTCAGATTTTAGCCAAAAGTTATTTCTACAAGATTCTTACACTTTTGAACCACTTTGGAGTAAGTATGTCAAAGCTATACAGGCCCAAAGGCTTTTTGGATTTCAGTAAAATAGTATTTTTATTATTTTTAAGAGAAAAATGACAATAAATTTTTAGAAGTTGAAGATAAAGGGAAAAGGGTTAAATTTCTATGTATCCCTGATCTAGCCCTTCCATAAAATATGTCATTTGAAAGTTCTCCCATCAAAACTATGGAAGTTAAATTAGAGGGGAAAAATAGTACTAACTTTCCAATTTACCCAAATATTATTTGTCTGGCAATTTCTGATCCATTGGTGCTAAAGCCTTGAAAGTGGTACCATTGGATATCCCTTATTAAGATCTTCCATAAGACACCCCATTTGGTGGGTATTTTGTTCAATCTCAGGATTTTATATGAGAGCTGAATATTAAGATTTATGCTCAGCAAGAGTTTTAACCTTAATAGCTTGGTTAATTCTTATTTTTTGGTAATAAGAATGGTATGTTTCCTCTTTAAGATGGTCACATTTACATTTTACCTTTGTTGAGAGCTTTCATTTGTGTTTTTGGCCTTATGATACCTTTATTGGTTTTAGTAAAGGTGGAAAGGTTTGTGTTTCACTTTTTCTTGGGTGCCATGTTTGTGGTACTTTGGGATGTCATGCTTGTGCTCTATTTTTGGGTCACAAGCTGAAAATTCCTTTCTCTTACTGGATATCTTTTTTACTTGCACTTTTCCATATGAAGGAAATATATTCTTATCCTTATTTCTTTAATTCCTTTTGGAGTCTTCCAAGTTTGGCCCCTGATGACTAAATTCCAAGCCACTCTTTTTAATCCCATGATCCCCTGGGACATCTGTAAAGTCAAGTTTGCTTATGTAATAATCATGCACATTTTGAAAATCAATTTAAAATAATTCAATTCTTCATAACTTCTCAGTTACACATAACACCTCATTTTCAACACAAAGCTTATGCTTAACACCACATGTGGCTTGAATTTAGTTGAAGCTTGACAATTTTCAGTTCATGAGCTCACTGAGAGTTTTTGCTAAAGAATTTTTACTCAAAGGTGAACCAGCTTGAAGCTTCATTGGTAATCCAATACTGAAACAAGAATTAATAAGTTTTTTCATTAGAAAAAGAATGAGTAAGTTTGATTAATGTTTTTTTTCAATAAAAATATTTCTTTTTGATTTTTTTTTTTAAATTTTTAATTTTTATTCATCTTTTGTAAAATTTCACATTTGAATAATATTTAATGATAGAATTAATTTTTATAGCTAGAAGATTCTTATTTTCTTTTCATTTATTAGTTCCCACTCCTTTTTTTTATCATTAACTTGATATTTTGATATAGGGAATTTTTGAAATATATTTCAATGTATAGATTAATTTATTTCTAAGAATTTCATAATGTTACTATATCTATTAACAAGTCTTTGGCTTTGTTGTAAAAATGACATATATCTTAACAAATAATGTTCCAAATCTATGTTTTTTCTAGATAAATAATTATTTTACATCACATTCTTAATTAAATTTGAAATAATAAGGAATAATCATGCAGATGAGTTGTGCTTTGACAGACATAAATTATATATATATATATAATAAAATTGATTGAAATGAAAAAAAAATCAAAAAAAATCAACCAAAAAATTTTGATTGAATTGTTTTTTTTCTGTTTCCAAATATGAAGGTTTTTGAATTTATTTTAAAAGATAAAAAAATATTCATTTTGAAAAAAAACAACAAAAAAACTAATCATATTAAATTAATGGAAAAAAAAAGAAAAACCTATTTGAAATTAAAAATAAAATTGTATTCAAAATACTTATGATTGAATTATATATACATTTTTTTTTAAAAAAATCTTACCATTATTTTAATAAAAACATTTTGTATTCTTATTATGACAATCATAATATTATTATTGTTGATAATAATGATTTTTATTATTATCTTTATATTTTATTTTAGGGTTATCAATGTTTCCCTTATTTGTATTTACCAATCCTTACATCTGTTTATCTACTAGTTCATGGCAAAAATACATGAAACAAAAAGCTTAATCAGTTTGTACTGGCACCCAAAACATAGTAATAGAATGGTTAATAGTTGTTTATGCCAGCCTAGATCAAGCTCATAATAGGAAAAGAAATCAGTTTACAAGTCACAGATCAATTCTGAACCATCATGGGTTGCCTGCTAAATTATCCAAGAACTATGGATTGAATTTCAAACATTTCATTACAGCCAAGTCTGAAACCACTCAACTAAGCATTTGAAACTCAGCCAAACAAAATCTTGGACATATGTCCCCGCTCATTTTTCAGTAATGCTTGTGATTGAAAGACATTGTTTTTTGTTTTTCTTAGCTTTAAATGATGAGTAGAACTCAGAAAATTGACAGTTTCTTTGAAAAATCTTTTATTAAGTATTCATTGAAGCAAGTTGTGAATCTTGAAAGGCCCATAACCCAATGACAATAGTATATTCATCAGCAGGTAGATCTACTTTACATGCATATGTATTTAGAAATTGTATTGTGAGTTATCATGACCTTTAAGAAGTTTAAATATCTGATGCACCTTTAAATAGTCAATTGGGCAAAAAAAATATTTATTTTTGGCTTCATAGCTCTCGCCAAGATAAGGAAAGCAATTGCTTGTTTTCACTTTTTTAAGCAATCTGTTGAGGGCTTTTACTTCTACCCTTCTTCATTTTCGCAGCCTACGTACGCACCATGAATCTTGACTTGCGTTATAAAGCTCGTCATTTCTGAGGTTCACAATCACAGATCCATAGTCGTGCAATTGAAGTCGTTGTAATTTACAATAAGACTGACCATGTGATAAAATGTGATAAAATCCTCTTTAATCAAGCAGCTCTACTACTCCAAGATCATGGTCGATTTGATGTTTGTTACGGTAACTGACTTTCAGTTCGAACTTTTCATGCAAACGTCTTTGAGGAAAATTTTCGCTGCAGTTTGCTTCATTATTGGTATATCTACAAAACGTAATTATTAGTTTATGAGGACAGAAAGTCTATTTTAAAGTGTTTTTGTACACATGACTCGAAAAAAATTACTTAACAGACTTTTGATGAATAATCATTTCAATTAATTTTTTCATAGATATCGCACCGAATCCTGCTGATGAACCTTTAGTTAATGAATAATTTCCTGTTGTAATCAATCCAATCAATTCGTTGTGATTGCTGTCTTGATTAGTCTAGTCGGGTTTGCAACCAAAAATATATATTCAAGCAGTGAGTTAATTGCTTGAGCTTAGAAAGGAAAATTGCTTTAAGCATACTTGTTTGTTCCAGTACAGTCTTGCCATGGGCTTTATAACTCCTGCTTTTCCACCGCTTCCGACTGACAATAATTTTACCATAACAAGCGCTAAATCCCAGGGAAGATCTTCTTGCTTAATTTTTAAATTTGGCTCAATCCAAAATAACATCCATTTGAGCTTTTGAACGATTCCATTCATCAGCCGAGGGGCCATCTCGCACAAGTTTTCAGCCGAGCTTTTTGCTTTGCCGGAGGCCACTAACTTGATAATATTCTCTATGATCATGCGAACCAAAGGCCCCACCAACAACCAGGGCTGATTATGGTTAGAGAAGTTTACTTCGCCTTGACCACCAGCCTCTACTAATATCTCGCCTCGCTTATTCCTTTCAATTCCTTTTTGGCCAATTACAACTTTCCAATCTGCAACGAATGGATCGCCACCACCACCACCCTTGGCGTCCATTAATTGGTAATTCACTCTTTTTGCCGGTGGCTTCCTTGCCCAACGTGCTGCTTCTTCTGAGTCAAACCGATCGGCCCATTCTATACAAGGCAATAACGTTGGGAAATCCCTTGGAAAGGTTGGCGCGCCGCATTCAAAAGACAGTTGGGCCCTTTGATCAAGGCATATTAAACGGGCGGATGTAAAAATGAAAGAATGAAAAAAGGCTTGAACCCAACCAAACGGCAAGAACATCTTCCAACCAGACCCGGACCGAGCAAGTAAAATTGAAATCCGGTCGTCAAGCTCAGTACGGACCAATTCGGCACCGGGAATCTCGAGCTGATCGCATGTCACCGGCCCCCCCAAAAAACCATAACGATAAATATGAGACTGCAAACAAAGCATCCACAAACATTTTGCTTACAACAGCTCTGCGGCGGTCAATGTCTGATTTTTGGTATCTTTTAGTTGCTTGCTGCTGCTTCGGATCCCAGAATCTTTCGCATCGAGCGTGTCTAACGTCAGGTTGAGCAACCTTGACGTTGATATGCTCCAACCGAGTGGATTGGGTTTTGGGGGGAAAGCTAAGGAGATGCTACCAATCAGCAAAACCGATCACGTAGGTGTAGAAAAAACACAGCTAAATAGAACCAACGCAACTGAAGTCGGGGGTCATCAACCGTGATACCGATTATCATGCCCGTTGGCATAGCAGAGGGTTTCACTCCCAACTCCAACCAGTTCTTGACCTATTATAATGTGTAGATAGTTAGAAAAACAAGATAGCTCCGACAACTCTTTGGATTTGGTTTACGCTTAATCCATTGGTGCAAGTCGCAGCCTGGCAAAGAAACGCCTGCCGTAGGCTAATTGTGAGAAGCGCGAAACTTACCTCGTCTTTGTCATTATCTTTGTTATCGATGTCAAGTAGGACCTTGCTCATCATTTCGAAACATCTTGGGCCACCCAACTCTAAGCAGCCAAGTTCATCTGACTCCTTTACTGCGACTTTGGCGCTTGATGCCAAATTGATTGACTCAATAACCTGAGTTTTCATAGATGGATGTATTTGGAGTAAAACACTCCGTAAAGACTGGCAGGATAAAGCTGTATTTGCATCAGTTGGCTCAAGGCGCGACGGACCGAGCCAGGGCTCTGAGGCAGATGGTGAAGGAGATGATGAGGAAGCTTTTGACTGGGGCCGCCAGATCAACATTGCAGGACCAATAAGAGACTTGGGCCAACCCTTGTCGGTAAATAGCATGAGTTCAACGGCCCGATGCCCCATAATAAACCTGGCAAAAAAAAATATCAAAAAAGGTAATGATCATTTTTTTGCAAAAAAAGATAAAAAAGTCGCCGTGACGAACCTGGTAGAACAAGGATCTACACCAAGGGGATCACATATCCTTTTCAAAGTTTCAATCATCAATGCTTGCTCGCCTGTTAGCGTAAGATGGGTGTAATAAGATAAATCATGTAGGGTGAAACCGTGTTTATTGGCACGATAGGTAGACCGATAACACTTTTCAGTGGGTGTTTGAGCCTACAGATGACAGCGTCTCAGCCTTTGCAGCTCTGAAAGCATCGGTTGGGCTTTAAAGTGCAAAGGCTCCACCTTTAGAGGCAAAAGGTATGCTCACCAATCTGAAGCCCCAAATATCCACCATTTTAGTTCGCTTGGCATGCCATATGTGAGTTGCCAACCATTGCTTTTTCGGATCTAAGGAAATTGTTTATTAATTGAAGAGGAACCTGATGAGTCAAGAAATCAAAAACTAATGATGAATATTAATTAGAGACGTAACAGCTGATAAGCCCAACACTTAATGAAAGAAAATGACTTTGATACGCAAAAAAGAAGATGATGAATGATTAGAATTCTATCATAAGTTCCAATTTCTTACATTGTCTTTTCAATAATTTTGACGTGCGATGCTGGTTCTTGTATGCCTTGTAGCGTAATTTACGTGCAATGGATCTAGTTTGAACTTTAGGCTTGGAGTTTTTCATCTTTTTTTTTTGAATTAAACTACGTAAGAAGATACGATTGCCAGCAAGGGATAAAAAATTAAAAGGCCAACTTACTTCAAATCGAGATTTGGACCTCAATCTACTAGGGACTCTTCTTGCCACATGGCTTGCGGTGCGTCTTCTGAGGTGTCTTGGTAGAGTCTGGAATGCCCTTAAGGAACCAGCTTCTCTGGTTGAATGGTTTTTGATTTAGATTAAAAAAATGAGTTTGAAACAACAAGGGGAAAGAATCGATAAATGTGAATTGATGAATCAAAGAGCTTTTCGAAAAAGAAATCACCTGGCTGATTTCATTGCTTTTTCCATCGCTCCAATTTCAAAAGATCTAGCCTACGTAGAAAAAGAATCATTTACAAATTAGCAGAATGTTTATGTGACGACTTATGCTTTTGTTTGAGGAATAAGAAAACGACATACATTTATAAATCTTTCCACGTCTAAAAATGCAGGCAATTTAGAATTATCCTAAAAAATTATTTTGTTGCGTCAAGACACGTACAATAAATTTTGGTAATCTTTGTTCATCAAGATTAAATTTGAAATTGATAAGAAAGATAGTAACTGACCGAGTCAAGTTTTTGGGTATGAATTTGCCTAGCATGTCTCAACTTGAGCTTTTTATTTCCTGAATTATTTTGGTCGCCTGGATTGGTCTTCATGTTAGATAAGAAGAATGAGTACCAATGAACAAAGAATTAATTGAATTGAGCTAATGCTAAGAGTCTTTCAGAGATCAAGTTGATGATTGATCCAGACGATATCGCTGGGTTGAGGACGCCTTGCTCAAAAGTTGTGGCCCTTGGAGCGGACGAACGAAGCCAACGGGAAAGCTTTGTGGGAAGCGATGGTGAGGTTTATATTTTTGAGATGAAGGGTGCAGAAGACCTTAAAATTAAACCAATGTCGGATTTTGGGAAAAAGACGAGCCAAGAAACTTTCTAGAATTCTTCAAAGACTTTCTCATAGCAATTTGGTCATTTGCGGTGGTCTTCAAGTTGTTACAAATGTTTGAATTTTCATCAGAAATACAACTTTGTATGTCATTTATGGCTAAATACAAATCTGAAAAACTATGCACAATGTCAGAAATCATTTCTGGTATCTTAGTCTGGCTTCCTCTTTTTTTTGAATTTCCATCATGGTTCTGGCATTTGAAACACATTTTCCATGACATCTTGTAGCTTTGGCTTTATGGTGTTGTTGCTGGCACCCTGCATTTGCCTTTGTTCTAAGATTGTGACTGATTTTAATGGTGGAATTGCTGCTTCTGGCCACTGGTTTGGAAGGCTGTGGATCTTTTACCTCCATTATGATGTCAAAAGCATCATATTCTTCTTTTATATGAATAGGGACCATCCATTAAATGAGCTGTATGTTCTGGGATGACCCAGAAACATACAGTCAACTAACAGTTCATGCAATTATTCCAATGATCTCCCAAAACTTGATACTCTTTGTGCTGAAGTGAAGCATTGTATGCTTTCTGGCTGGCTTTGTACATGTAGACTGATGCTTCTTGTGAATGTTCTGGCTCTATTTGAAGGCAAAACAGTTTCATAAGCTCTAGAATGGCATAATTGGTCAGTTTTTAGTTCATTCACTGACCTTTGTCCTTCTGTAGTTGATTAACTTCTACCATAATCACATATGTAGCCTTTTGTAACAACCACTAATCAGGGGTAAGGGTATTCATACTTACACCCACTCAAACACCTCAAACCAGCAAATCCACTGTGTGTATCAGCATTCAGTTTCAGCAATCTTCCTTGATGAAACATGCATACAGTCTGGTTCATCAATACAGCCTGTCAATACTTGTACAGGTTGGAATTACCCAATACAGTTGTGATACACCATTTCCAAACTGTATGATCACTCAATACCACCACTCCTCTTGTACAGATCCTATATTGGCCAGACTCAATTCAATCATCAAATCTTCTCAAGAAAATTCTCTGTCTGGATGAGGGCTGGTGATTCTCACATATACCAACCCCTCTTTCTCCCCCCTGGGGATTTTTCCCCAGTTAATTAATTTAGTATATTTATTATTTTATAATTATTCTTATCCTTATTTTCTTGGGTATTATAATTATTTAATTTTAAGTTAGTCTTTGCCTTCTTTCTTTCTTTGCCTGTACAGTATGATTTGGGTGGCCATATCCTTATTAACCCTTCTCTTTCCATTCTGACAGGTTGAAACAGTGGACTTGGACTTGTTTGTGGTTGGCTCTTTTATTCTTACTCTAATTATTTGTTGCTGCTTTTCTTATACTCTTTTATTTAGTAATTCATCTCTTAACACTACTCAGTGTATTCTTTCTTACCATATCCTGAGCCCTCCATAAGTAAGTCCCAGTTTACTGAGTGCCAGGCCCTCTTCACTTAGAAGAGCCCCGGTGACATTGAATTAATTAACTCATATTTGATTCTTCTTTTAATTCATTTAACTTCATTTCTCTCATTCATCAAATTATGACTCTTTTATGACCTTATGACTTCTTATGATTATGATTTTTTTTATCTTCAATTTTCATCTCATTCATTACATTCATATGAAAGTTGATGCTTTCATTTCTTAATCATTGCTGACCATCTCATTCTCATTTTCAATTCTATCTCAAAATCTAATTTCTCTTTTTTTTGTTTTTTTATTCAGGTCTTATCAGGAGTTATTAATTGGTTAATTAATTGGTTGATTGATTGGTATTCATTTGGGATCTTGATTCAGCAATTCAGGATTTTCTTTGGATTGGACTGATTGAATTTTGAATTCCTCAAGATTACTGATTGATCCTCAAGAATTGATTATTGATTATTGATTGATTTTGATTCCTGAAGATATTGATTTGATTGATTAATTCCTCAAGACATTGAATTGACCCTGAAGACATTGATTGATTGATTGATTATTGATATTGGTTGAATTGATTGATTGATTGTTGATTGAATTTGATCTCATGTCAAGACTGTTGATTGATTCCTCAAGATCATCAAGATTTATTGATTATTGATTTGGCCAAGCTTTGCTTCCTTTTGTGAAGTATCCTCAAGTTTTTATTATTAATTTCCCAAAAATGCCAGTTCAGCATAGCCCTCCAGCCAAGAATACTAGATCTCAAAGAAATCCAGCTGTTCTCACTCCTACAGCAAGGGTTCCTCTAGACCCCACACCATCAGCTCATCAACTGAGTGCAAATTTGGAAAGGGGACCACAAATGGAAGGAGCATCATCCTCCAGAAGATCAAGATCTTTCTCTGGCCTATTGGATGGCTACCCTGGCATGTCTGAAGATGCAAGAGCAAGATTAGGGGAAGCTGAAGATGAAGAGGGGGCGGAGTCTGTGGAAGAGGAGGAGTATGAAGAAACTGAAGTGGAAATTGCCTTGGAAGGTGTCCCTGAGGCTTCTGAAGCTGAAAATCTAGCCCATTCTAATCAACCTCTTGTCTCTCAAGCTGAACCAAACTTCCTCAAGATGATGGAGCAGATGACTCAATTAATGGGGCAGCTCAATCAAGCAGTTGCTCCCAGGGACAATTCCAAAGCCCCTGAATTCAAAACTCCATCAATGAAGGCACCTGATTCTTTTGATGGTACTAAAGCTCATAAATTGAGAGGATTTATCCAATCCTGTCAGTTGATCTTCCATAATGATCCAGCAAATTTCTTCTCTGACAGGAAGAAAGTTCTTTACTCAACTTCTTTTCTCACTGGTAGAGCTGGCAAATGGATTGAACCCTACCTCTCCAATATTTCCAATGAAGATCCTTCCTGCCTCCTCAATAATTGGCAGTTATTTGAAACTAAATTATTCACTCTGTTTGGTGATCCCAATGAAGTCAGGAAAGCTGAACAAGAGTTGTACAATTTGAGGATGAAGGAAAGTGGTCATGTATCCTTGTACATTTCTGATTTCAGAAGTTTAATTCCAAGAATTGGAGATTGGGGAGAAAGAGCTTATATTCATGTTTATAGAAGAGTATTGGACCAAGACTTTTAGACCAGTTGGCTTCCTACACTGGTAATTTTGATACTCTTCAAGAACTCATGGACATTACCCTGGAACTAGATACCAGATACCATGAGAGAAAGAAAGAGAAGGGTATTCACCAAGAAAAAAAGCCCCCTGTTACTGGATCCAATTCTTCAAGGCCTCCTCAAGACTCATCTTCAAAAAGGCCTCACCATAAGAAGAATAAGAAGGGCAAGCAATTTCAAGCTTCAAGGGACAAGCCCCATTCTGCTCTTCTCAATAAGGACAATAAGTTAATTGGTTCTGAAAAGGAGAGGATGATCAAAGAAGGGTTATTAACTTATTGTGGTGGGAAGAAACCAATTGAAAAATGCTTCAAGAGACCTCAGAACAAGCCTGGGTCATCAAGCAGGGAAAAGCCTGAGCGGGAATCATGATGTGTTCAATGGTTCTCACTTATTTCCCTGAAGAGCACAGTTGTGCACTCTGAATACTAGTGTCAAGAAATCTTTAAAGCTTCTTATTTTATCTTCTGTCTCTGATGTTTTTTATAGTATTCTCATTGATTCTGGTGCTAAAAACTCCTTTATTGCAAAGAATTTTGCTCTCAAGTACTCATTGACTATGTCAGAGCTCCCTGAAAAGATTCCTCTTTTCATTCTGTATTCAAATGAATCCGCTGCCTTGTTCATCACCCATTATACCAAGTGGGTAGTTGACTTGCCTTCATTCTCAAGGTTTGAATGGGACTTTTTTATCATAGATTCACCCAAAGGAGAAGCCCTGATATTCGGATATTATTTCCTCTACCATCTTAATCCCGTTATTGATTGGAAAAATGGATTGATCACCTATGATTCTAGTGGTATTGAATCTTCTGCTAGTAATACCTTGGCCACTGCTGTCAACAGTGTTGCTCTGGTTGGTGAACTTCAGACACCTTCCCTTCCTTCTTCTGTCCATAGCCCTTCCATCATGTCATCTCAGTCATTACTTAAATCAAGAGATGAGGTCTTCAAAGAGATAAAAGATGTTGGAGAATATTTTTCTATATCTTCACTTCATCTCTTTCATGGGGATATGGACCTTCCTCCCTGGAGGAGCAGTGGGATGAGGAGGAAGAGCCAGAAGAAATTGAAGCTGTGTTGAAGGTAGTACCTCCTGCTTATCACCAATATTTGGATGTATTCTGCAAGGTGAAAGCAGAGAAACTTCCTCCACACCATGCCTATGATCACCATATCAAATTTGAGGGTCTTCTACCTCCAGTTGGTGTTATCTACTCATTATCAACTCAAGAGTCAGAAACACTACAGGCCTACATTTCAGAGAATGTAGAGAAAGGTTTAATTAGGCCAAGCTCCTCTTCAACAGGAGCACCTGTCCTTTTTGTTAAGAAAAAGGATGAAGGTTTTTGTTTGTGTGTTGACTACCGCAAACTTAATGCTGTCCCTAGGAAGAACAGATATCCTGTTCCTCCTATGAACCAGCTTCTTACTGTATTCAACGGTTCCAGTATTTTCTCCAAGATAGATCTGTGTGGTGCATATAATCTCCTGAGAATCAAAGAGGGGGATGAGTACTTAACTGCCTTCAGAACCAAATATGGTAGTTATGAGTGTTTGGTTATGACATTTGGCCTTACCAATGCTCCAGCTTCTTTCCAGAATCTTGTGAATGATATATTTGCGGACTTCTTGGATATTTTTTTTGTTGTTTATTTAGATGATATTATGGTCTTTTCCAGTTCTGAGGAGGAACATGTCAAACATGTGGCCTCTGTCCTCCAAAGACTGAGGGACAATAATTTGTTTGCCAAAGCCTCTAAGTGTGGAATACTTGGGCTATGTTGTGTCAAGTGATGGCCTCAAGATGGATTCTTCTAAAGTTCAGCAAATCCTCAATTGGCCTCAGCCAAAGAACATCAAGGCTCTTGAATCCTTCCTTGGCTTTGCCAATTTCTATTGTTGTTTCATTAAAAATTACTTCAAAAAAATGACTGCTCTCACTTCCCTTCTCAAAAAACACTCTCCTTTTGTCTTCAATGAGGAAGCTCTTAGTCAGTTTCAAATACTCAAAGAAGAATTCACCACTGCTCCTATCCTTTCTCATTTTAATCCTTCTCTACCAACTATTGTGGAGACTTATGCTTCTGATTATGCCTTTGGTGCTGTACTGAGTCAGGTGAATGACTCAGGAAAGCATCCCATTGCATTTGATAGTCACAAGCGTCTCCCAGCTGAGCTGAATTATGCAGTTCATGACAAGGAACTCCTTGGCATAGTTTGAGCTCTCAAGTGCTGGAGAGCTTTTCTTCTTTCTCTTTCCAATTCTTTTGAAGTCTTGACAGACCACTCTTCTCTTCAGTATTTTATGTCTTCCAAAGTTCTTACTTGTCATGAAGCCCATTGGGCTGAATTTCTTTCTGAATTTACTTTCACTATCATTTACTGCCCAGGCAGGTCGGCCACTTTACCAGATGCCTTATCATGTCGGGACAACGTGTACCCAGAGAGGGGGGTGGACTTCATTAGCAAGAATCCCCAGAATTTTCATCAAGTAATCAAGAAAGATGGAATTCAAGAGTAAAGACTCTTCTCAATCAAAGTGGAAATATTCTCTGATTTAGTTGACAAGATTCAAAAAGAAGTATGGCAAGACAAAGACTATAAAGAAATAATCAAGAAACTAGAAAGAGGTGAATCAGCTACATATTATTCTCTTGAACCTCAAGCCAAGTTATCAATATTTAAAGATAGAGTGGTAATCCCAAGAAATGAGGAAATACAACTCAATATTATTCAAAAGTGTTATGACTCACTGTTGGATGGCCACCTGGGCCAGGAGAAGACCCTCAAGCTCACCAAGAGGGACTTTAATTGGGATGGCATGAATCAATTCATTAAGGACTATGTGTCCTCATGTCAGCAATTTTCAAGAAAAAATAATATTCATTGTAAGAATTTTGGATTACTCAAGCCTCTTCAAATTCCATCTGGTCCTTGGAGCTCTTTATCAATGGACTTTTTCACTCAATTGCCCATGTCAAACAGCTTTGATTCAATTCTAGTAGTTGTGGACAGGTTCTGAAAAATGACAATCTTCATTCCAACTTATGGAACAATCACTTCTCTGGAATTAGCTAAAATCTTCATCAGCCATGTCTTTTCCAAACATGGCCTTCCAGTCAGCATTGTAAGTGATAGAGGATCTTGGTTTGTTTCAACATTCTGAACCAATTTATGTCAGCAGCTCAAGATATCAAGAGATCTTTCAACTGATTTTCATCCTGAAATAGATGGTCAGACAGAGAGAGTAAATCAGATTCTAGAACAGTATCTTTGGATGTATGTCAGGTACCATCAAGATGACTGGCACACCTGGCTCCCTCTGGCTGAATTGCCTACACTAATGCAGAACATTCATCAACAAAGCAATCCCCTTTTTTCACCATTTATGGAAGAAATCCCAGTTTTCACTAAATCCATATTTCTCAAGACTCACCTGCTGTAAAGTTATCAACAAAACTCCAATCAGTACAGCAAGTTGTCAAAGAAGAATTAGAGTCAGCAATAAGGAGATTCAAGAATTATTCAGATAGAAATTGGGCAATTCCACCTGATTTCCAACCTGGAGATAAGGTATGGCTAGCTTAAAAGAACCACCAAGAAACTTTCAGAAGGATGGCTAGGGCCTTTTGAAGTTCTTAAGAAGATTGGAAGTCATGCATATCACCTCAAGTTTCCTCAACAATTGAAGTCAGTTCACCCTGTATTCCATGTGTCCTTACTAGAACCAGTCAAGAAGTCAAGTATCCCAAATCGTCATCAATTGCCACCACCAACAGTTCTAGTGGGGGAGAAAGAAGAATGGGAAGTGGCTCAGTTTCTGGACTCCAAACTCAAAAGAGGTAAATTATGGTATCTTGTAGAGTGGAAAGGCTTAAGCAAACACCCAGAAAGAACAACTTGGGAACCAGCTTCCAATCTTACCAACTCACCAGACCTTGTCAAGAATTTCCATTCTTTGTATCCAGACAAGCCTGGTCCAAATACCTCAACAGTTTGATTGTTTATGGTGCTTGGTGGGAAGAAGAGGTTATGAAAGTAATTTCCTCTCTTGGAATGCACATTTAAGGGGGTATTCTAACCAAATGTTGTTGTAAGAATCACCTTGGCCACTTTGTGAGCACTTGTCAATTCTTTGAACAGACTCAGAAGGCCTTGCAACATCAATACCCTTGAATTTGGGCCTTTCATCAAGATATGGCCAAATCCCTTCTTTATTTTTATCTTTTACCTTTATATTCTTTTCCAACTTATGCCAATAATATTTATTCAAGAAATTAATTACTTCAAAGTCAATTATGGCAAAGGTATCTGTTTCATGGTGCTTGGTGGGGAGTGAAAGTTATGAAAGTAAGTTCCATCTCCTGGTATGCATCCCTGAGGGTTCTACTTCTTGTAAAACATCACCTTGGCCACTCTGTGAGCATCAAATGCTTGGTTTGTATCTTTCAGACAACTTTTGGCCAAAAAATCAAGCAGCTAACCACAAGAAGGACAACCTCAGGAGACTATTTATTTTCTTTTCTCTACTCTTGTTTTCTCTCATTTTATTTCTTTTTCTTTACTTGTATATTTCTTTTCAGTTCTTTTAAAAGCAGCAGCATTGTAAGATGTAACTATGAAACTGATGATAATATCACTATTAATCAACAGTACTGTGTCTGTTCTTATGAAATATAATAAGAAAATATTATTATAACCACAATTAAATAATTAAAGAATTATTTCCTTCACGTGTTAAACACTACTAGTGATTTTAACAGTGAGCAAGTAATTGTCTACAAGAATCAATTACAAGAAGATTTTAATAATAAAACTTCTTTTATTAAAATAATAAAATTATTTTAATATATAATTATCTTTTGCAAGAATAATTCTAATGATAATTCTTGAAGAAAACTAATTTTAGAGAAAAACTTTAAGAATTAAAGATAAATCACTCACTAATATTCCAAAGAGCTTATTGAAAGATAAGGTAGAGAGATTTGACATGGAATTGTGGATTTTAAGGATCAAAATGGATTTATAACAGTATTTCTATGATTTCACGTCTTTCTGATTGATTCTGAAAGATTTAAAACACTTAAGAATAGCTATAACTAATACTTACTTGTTGGTAATAATGATTTATATGATAATAAGATGATGATGATGTGGAAAAAACAGCAAGAAGAGGCCTCTTTTAAGTCAAAGCGGCCTGCCATTGAGCAAACTGAAAACCAGTGAGTGAGAAAGCAATAAAACTTTTTGGATTATTGATTGCATCATCTGTTGTCACGTAAGATTATCATAATTACTTAATTGATGCTTTTACGTGACTACCAACCCCAATATGGTTAAGAATAAAAGGAGTAAAATTTGTAAATCTTCTTTTATTCCAAAAAAATCATTGATTTCTCAAAGGTATCAATGTCATTGCCAATTTCATCACAGGTTGTAATTACTGTGAATTTTTGAAGATTCAGTGTTTCACGTATAATAATCAAAAATCGACTGTAAGTAAATCTTTGAATTTTATTAGTAAAACTGGAATTATTTTTGGTTGTATCATAGAAAAAACAGTTCTCCATTAGTCCTGAAGGCTTCAGAAAGATTCATTAAGAATTGTGTTTTTAATGAATTTTTGAAGTTTTTACCTCATTTCTATGTAGAATTGCAAATATCAGTGTTTCACTGGTTGCTATGAGGTAAATCAATGGATACAAGTCCAAAAAGGGTTTGAATTACTCTTTTGGGGTTTATCCATGGAAAGTCATTAAGAATTGACATGGTTACAAGAGTCTAAGTAGCTTTTTACCTCCTTGGCATGTCAAAATAGCAGGTTATTTGCTATTTTCTTAAGATTTACAGTAGTTGTGACATGGTAACAAAGTTCCCAAAAGGTTCTAGTTTACCAATTAGGCCAAGATCAGCCATGGATCCAAGCTTTGGAGCTGTCCACGCCTCTGAGGCCTCAGAAGTTGGGTACCCTGGCTCTCTTTGATGTCTTTTGTCCCCCTTCCCTGTTTTTCACGTCAAAATAGTAATTTAAGCTTAAAGTGAGATATCCACTCTGGGTGTACCAAACGTCCATGTAAGAATACCATGATATTAAGTGCTCAAAACATGCATAACACTATTCTTAGTGTATATGTAACATGGGATTTCTCACTTTCCCATCATTTTGGCCTGAAATTAAGAAAAACAAAACTTTTCACGGATCTTTTGTGTGGTATTGATGATGTGGTATTTAAGTATTTTCCATTTTACCACCTCAAAGAGTTAACTTGAGCTTATTCACTCTATTGAGCTACCCTAGGTGAATTTTAGTGTAGAATCCAAATCTGGCCTTAAATCCATGGATTTACCTACGCAATAAAAAGTTATTCATCTTTTCTGAAATCAAAAATGATGAATTTTGGGTATATGCATGACTTATGAGTTATGCATAATTCAAAATTTCTTTTTAAGATAATTGTGGCCTATTTGGGTATGTAAAATATATCTCAAGGCTCACATTCCCTCCCACCAAAAAATAAACTTGTACTACAATTTTATCAATGATAGAAATAATAAAAAGCCCCAAAGGGGGGTTAATGTCCACTGTCCAACCTCTTTAAATTACTAAGATCAAGTAATTTAAAGCACTTTTCTAGACATATTCAGGCTTGTGGCCTTCTTTCATGTCTAAATCTTCTCAAGAGTTTCTCTGATTCAGGTATATCTGATTCTCCCAGCCATTCATCTTCATGTACTGGATTTCTATATCTGACAAGATATTCTCTCTGATTTTTACCCCTAAGTCTCCTTTCTTCAATGACTTTCTTCATCTTTTTGTCTTCATTCTGTTCCACTGGTGGTACAGTTAAAGGAGTTGGGTTCCTTAGAGGAAACAATTCTTTATCAGCTGGTTGATAAGGCTTTATCAAGCTGACTGGAAAAAGGGGGTGTTTATTTTCCAATTCACCACTCAATTCCACTTGAACTGCATTGGTTCCATGTAAGGCAACAATAACAAAAGGTCCTACATAAGAATCTTTGAGTTTCTTTGGGCTTTTGATATTATTAAAATTCAAGGTTGAAACTAGAACTAAGTCCCCTACTTTGAAGTCTGGTACTTTATGACTCTTGTCCCACTTCTGTTTTGCATAATCAAGAGCATCATCCATGCTTTTTTTGCATGATGTTTTACTTTATCAAGCATTATCTTGAAGCTGGAAGCTGTAGGATGAATGTCAATCAAGTCTTTCCTCAGTGTGTCTGCTGGGAGTCTTGCATTCCATCCTTTTTCTAATATAGCAGGAGTTTGTCCTGTGGAAGAATGGACTGATGTCTTTTATGCCAATTCTAATGGAGGTATCAGAGTGCACCAGTCATGGGTAAAGCCATCTGAGTCTTTGAATTCTAACCCATAAGCACAAAATCTCCTGATCATGCCTTCTAAGGTTTGAATCATCCTCTCTGCTAGCCCATCTGTCTGAGGGTGATATGCTGTAGAGAATGATAACTTAGTCCCAAAAAATCTATGAAGACTGGTCTAAAGTGCAGATGTGAACTTGGGTCCTCTGTCACTTATGATATTCTTAAATAATCCTGTATGAGAAATAACTCTACTCCATGGAAGAAGAGCTGTGTCCATAGCAGTGTCATCTTTATGACATGGTAAGAATATGGGAGTCTTGCTATATCTGTCTACAATGACTAAACAAGAATTATAACCTTTGTCACCACTTGGAGGAAGTGCTGTGACCCAATCCATGTGAAAAACTTCCCATGGGGATTTTGGCTCTTGAATATGGATCATAAGTCCAAATTTCTTGCCTGTACTCCTGTTTGCTTTTTGGCATCTGTCACAGGTATGGCAATACTAAATGGTTTCTTTTCTCCAAGATGACCACCATGCACAGTTCTTTACTTTTTCAAGTGTTCTGTCCTCTGACAGGTGTGCAGAGTAGATTCTATCATGGCATTCATGAAGAATTGTATTGATAAGCAATCTGCTGCATAATGTCATTACACATGAATGTTTGGTTCTGTGGTAAATAATCCCATCAAACAAGTAAAATCTCCCTTCAGAATAGGAATTTCTCCAAACTTCATCTAGTGCATTGACCGAAGATGTATCTTTGCAGTCTTTATCTAATAAAGAAGTCAAGATATGGCAATTCTTGTCTTGCTTATAAGATTCTCTGACCTCTTGAAAGAATTCAGTCCCAATATCAGTTATATTAATCCCTTCAATTGGAATCTGTGGCTCAGCTTCCAAGGGTACATAAGCTGGGTTATCAGGAGTGTTGGCTAATTCCCACCTGCTAAGTCCATCAGCATTCTTGTGAATGTTTCTTGCTTTGTGGACTATAGTAATGTTTTCTCTATATTCCTGAATGGTTATTTGCCATCTCAACATGTGTCTGTTGGGAGTTTTCATGTTAAGAAGTGATTTTACTGCATTACAGTCACTTATCACTTCAAAAACACTGCCATCAAGATAATAGTGTAATTTCTCCAGTGCCCATACCAAACATAAGCACTCCATTTGGCTTGCACCATATCTGGCTTCTGTTGGTTTGATTTGCCTTGAGATGTAACAAACTGGTCCTTCTGTAGGTTTGTCATCAATAATTTGGACTTGATGTAGGGCTGCCCCTAATCCATCTCCACATGCATCAATGTACAATTTAGAAGGAATATTCAAGTCAGGCATGAGGAGTAAAGGTGCTTCTGTAAGAGCTCTCCTTATCTTATAATAAGCTTCAATTCTCTCCTGTGTCATCTCAAATACTGTGAGCCTTAGAGGTAATTTCATATACCCAAAAGACCACAAATACAAAATTAACATATTAATATAAATAAAATAAATTTATTTATATTATTAAAATAAAAATCAAAATATGAATATAAAATTATATTCAAAATAAAAAAATAAAATTACATCAAATTTTGAAATTATAAAATTACATTTATACTTGAAAAAATTAAGTAAAAATGAAATTTTAACAAAATTGTGAAAAAATAAATAAATTTGGAAAAAAGTTAAATAAAATTTATTATAACTTTTTATCCAATAAATAAACATATAAAACTTATTTCACCATTGGATTCCTCATAAAAAATCAGGTGGGGTCACCTCTGAGTGAAATTCTTGTAACTCAACTCTAAATAAGCTTAAATTAAGTTTCTAGTATTTTCAATACAAAAGTTGAAAATCCTCAAAACCTTAATTTAATTCACACCACATGTGGTGTTAACCATCAATTTTTGTGTTAAAATTGAGGTGTTGTGTTTAGTTTAGAAGTTATGAGGAATTGAAGTATTTTCAATTGAATTCAATTGAAATGTCAAAATGTGCGCGTGTATTACATAAGTGAACTTTGATTTACATATGAGGTGTCAATTATTACTGTATTTTACTGTACAATTGAATTGAATTACATATGTAAAGTATAAGTATAATACATGATGAGGAATTAAAGGAAAAATAAATTGGAAAGATTAAATTTTGGGGGGAAAAGGAACTCCAGCTCTAAGGGGGAGCTAGACCCCCAAAATCCTTGCTGACAGGCGTGGGATGTCAAAATTCACGCAAAAGTTCATCACTTTTGGCCTGGAATTGAGCTACAGGGTCTGTGGACTCAATTGATGATGAGGTTTTGATACCAACTGGGGTAGTTTAAGCTGTTGCCAAGAGGGTAAAACTACCCTTAATATAAAACAATCATAATAAAAACAGCTTTAACTGGTTTCTACGCCTCTGACACACATTCTGACGTGTTTTGAAGGCTCTAGGCCTGGTATTGCTATAGTAATGGCTGATTTAAGGGTCTAAAATGGCTAAAAATGGCTAAAAATGGCTTAAACCAGCCCTTTTTGGTCTAAACCAGGGTTCAATGATGCCATAATTGGCTTTTCTGTTGTCAGACTGTTTTTCACGACTGACAAGAGTAAATTTTACTTTTGGAGTAAGAGAATTGATGGCTATAAAAGAATGTCTTCTTTGCCCCACTTTTCTCTTCATGTTAGAATCTTTTCCTTTTATTAATTAGTTTAAACACTGTTAAACCAATCAATCAAAGATTCCAACCACCACTTTTAAATCATTTTAATCCTTTTAACCACGTGAAAAAATCATTATAATCATTGTTTGTAACTCTTATAATCATTTTTACCCCTGAACCACCCCAAAAGTGAATTAAAGCATCTTTCATCACTGTTAACTTTGTCACTTTGTTTCCAAATTCACTCTGGTCACTTTTGGGCGTGTTTTCTCTTTAATATTCTTTTTAAAGACTTTGTTCTTTAATTAATTGCTTGCAGTTCTTTGCTCAATTAATTCCAATTGAAATTGCTCTTGAAGACATTTCTTTTGTAGCCTTAAAATATCTCTTGTAGAGTATTTTTTGGATAAATTTTTATTGTTGGTAAAACAATAAATCTTTATAAAATTATTGTTTTATACTAATAAAGTTATAAACAATAAATTTGGCGTGTTTTCTCTTAAAAATAATATTTCTTACTATTTTTAATAGAATTTTACCTTATACAAATTTTGAGGACAGGAAAAGTACTTGATTTTTAATCAAAATTTCATATCCACACCTTACATTTGGCAGCCGAGCCGTGATATTTTACCTGTGACATATTTTTACTCTTTTTAAATCTTTTTTCTTATATTGAAAAATTTAAAAACATATAAAAAATACTTATAATTCAAAAAATCCATAAAAAATAACTTTTTTTTTTCATATTATAAGTGAGGCTTATATTTTTATTTCTTTTTTGAAATAACCTTTTTTTTACTTAATTAATTGGCTTTTTCATTAATTTTAGTGTCTGACAACGTGGTAAGACAAGAAAACATTGAAACAGCCTCAACAGTAACCAGCATTATCCCTGCCAGTACTGTTAATTCTGATCATAATAGTACTGTTATTGTGACTCAAAATAACCAGCCTGAACCAATATCTTCTGAATTGATTAACTTGGACATAAGTAATACCCTTCAGAAAGCTAAATATTTGGCCAATAGTAAGTTTTTGATGTAAAAATACTATTTTAAGCCTTTTTTAACCATAATTATGCCTTCAACCAGGTCAGGAGCCAGCTACAACCCCTCAAGCAGCTCCCAAAAAGGTAATAGACGTGATTATGGCAGAAGCCAACCAGGTACAGAAGGAAAAGGGTCAGTTGATGACTTCCAAACAACTAAATTGGGTCATTCTGAAGCTGATAATACTATTTTACCTTCAAAAAGAGCTGACACCGCCACAACAAGCCTCTGTGGACATATACAAAGCCAGCCACAGTGCATAGAACAATGCACTTCAATTCAAGGAGTACCAGATCCTTGCAGACCTGTGGAAGAATTGCATGAATTCTTACCTGACAGTAAGAAAATTCTTGGGCCATCCCAACACTTGCAAATTGCTCAATGGATGGCATCCATTGATGGAGAAGAAAAACATGATGCTTTTGACACTAGAATGGAGGAAAAACAACCCTCCGCCACCCAAACCAGTGCCAAAAACAGCCCCAGTGGCCAGCAGCAGCAATTCCAACGTGAAAAAGCAGCCACAAACTCCAAACAAGGGCAAAGGGAAGGCACCAGCCCCAAAACCTTACAGCCAGGGCTACAGAATCCCAAAGATTCAGCAGGATGCCATGGAAAATGTATTTCAGATGGCCAGAACCATGACGGAATTACAGAAGAAGGAGGAAGCCAGATTAAGGTTCCAGAAATGATTTCTGACATATTTGATTCCATCCCAGAGTTGTATAATGCTATAAATGATGTGAAAAAACATCTTGCAGATAAAAATGAAACCATTTGTAACAACATTAAAACAAACAACCTGAGTCTGTGCCAAATTAATGAAACACTTATGTGTTTTGAAAAAGTTTTGAGAACAATTAAAAATTCCAATAATGATAATTCTTCTAGCAATAAAATAACTGAACAATCTGCCATTATTAAAGAATTAACAGATAAATATTCTAAATTCAATATTGATGACATAATTGAAACAAGAATTAAACAAGCCATAAATATTATCAAGACAGATAACAAGAAAGTCCTTGATGACATTTCAAATTCATTTACTGAAGTAAAGACATATACCATTGCCTTGAAAAAGTGTTTTGATTCTTCACAAGAAGAAGTATCAAAATTATCAATGAAATTGAATAAAGTCACTGCTGATAATACAAGACAGACAGAGTTATGGCAAGAACTGACACATAAGGAAGACATGTATAAAATTGAAGTAATAAATTTAATACAAAGCTTCCAACATGAATACAGAAATTCCCAAAGGTGTAGCAACAGTAAAATGAATGACATTGAACAAATACTGAACACCTTACCAAGAATGTCTACACCTCTAAATCAAAACGAGGGCACAAGAATTCCAAATCCACAAGTATTGGATCCTGATAATTCACAATTAAAAAATGAATTATCCACTTCTTTTCATAACTTGGAACCATCAATGGGCCAAGCACTCTTGAAAGAAGTTCCAAAACTTAAAGAATGGCCTCACTTCAGTGGTGAAGGAGAGTATGACCATATGGAATTCATTAGAGGTATTGACATGATCAAAGAGGATTTTGAATTACCACACAGATTGGTAACAGCCAGGTTTAACACCTTGTTTACCAGATCAGCTCACAGATGGTACATCAAAATAAGACAAGCACATGGACACCAGAGTTGGACTTGGTGGAAAACCCAAATCATCAACAAATGGGCAAATGATGCTTGGAGGTTTAAAGTTGAAACAGCCTTTGAATCTGCCAAATTTAATGCTGATAAAGACAAAGCTTTACCATGGTTTTGCCAACAAAAGGACAGATTAACAGCATTATATCCTGACATGTCAGAATTTATGATCCATAGAAAAATTCTGAGACAATGTGGAGGTGACTTAGAGCATGCTGTCAAAAGCAGGACTACTGAACAATCTTCAGCAGAGGATATTATCAATATACTAGAAGAAGTAACCACCAGAACCAAAATTGGTTCTAGTAGGGTGAATCTTAAAACAAGGTTTAATACAACTTGGAAAGATTCTGTGGACAAAAACCCCAAAGAAAATTCTAGTAATATTAAATATAAATCTGCAGATACAGTCAGAAAATGCCATATTTGCCAAAGCACCACCCATTTAGCCAATACATGTCCAAAAAGGGGGAAAATCAATGAAATTGACATTGAAAAGGGACCAGATGTTGAAAAAGAAGACATAATTGAAGACAATTCAGATGATAAGTCATCCATATTTTCTGAATCTTCAAAAGATATAGAAAATATCAATGCCACTTTTGACATCATGGAATCTTATTCCCACTTACCACAATTGAGCAATGGTCAAGTTGATTTATCAAAAGTTCAAGATGCACAACTTATGAAGACAAAACCAAAAAGAGGAAAAGGTTATACAGCTGGTAACTCCTGTATAACAGAAGTGGTGATTGACAACAAGCCCACTAAACTTTTGCTTGACCCAGGAGCCTTCTGCTCTTGTGTTGGAAAATCTTTTCTTAAGACTTGTGTACCAAATTTTGAAGACCAATTGTTACCAATTGATGGTATAAAATTCAACAGTGCAAGTAACCCAATGAAAGCATTAGGAATCTTTGAGACCAATGTCATATTCCCACACATAAATGGGAATTTAAGGATCACAGTTGAACTTGTTGTTATGGAAAACTGCTCTAGTACCCATTTTATATTGGGAAATGACTATTTAATCATGTATGGGATAGATTTACATAATAACAAAGACAGATACTTTACAATTGGGGACAATAAGCGCCAGGAATTTGCCTTTTTACCATTTAAAAGACAAATTACAGTAAACAAAGTATCACCAGTTAACTTAGAGTTAGAAAAATTCAAGTCTGAACAGTTAAATGAGGCTGAGATAAGCCTTCATCTGACTGATAAACAAGAAAATGAATTTTCTTCCCTTTTGTATGACCACAGAGGAGCATTTGCTACAGAAAAAGAACCTCTGGGAGCAATTATTGGTCATGAAGTTGACATCATTGTTAACATTGAGAGACCTTATCCACCACTCTTAAGAAGACCTGCTTATCCAGCAAGTCCAAAATCAAGAGAAGCTCTAGAAATTCATATCAAAGAACTTCTAGACCTTGGTGTAATAAGAAAAGTAGGCCACAATGAGGAAGTAGAAATAACTACACCAGTTATAGTGGCGTGGCATAATGGAAAATCCAGAATGGTTGGGGACTTTAGAGCTCTGAACACTTACACTGTCCCAGACAGATACCCAATACCAAAAATCCAAACTGCCCTTACTCAAATATCTCAAGCAGTGTATATAACCACTATGGATGCCCTTAAAGGATTCCATCAAAACGTGGTAACACCAAGAGCAAGAAAATACTTGAGAATTATTGTTCATTGTGGAGTGTATGAATACTTAAGGATGCCCTTTGGTATCAAAAATTCACCTTCACACTTCCAAAGAATGATGAATGAAATCTTCCCTGAAGAACTCTCAGAGGGATGGTTAATCATTTACATTGATGACATTATTATCTGTTCAAAGACTTGGGAGGAGCACATGTACAGATTATCAAGAGTTTTGACAAAAATCCAATCAGTAAACATGAAAATCTCCTTGAAGAAATGTCATTTTGGATTTAAAGAACTTAAAGCACTAGGACATGTTGTATCTGGTTTGTCCCTTGGAATTGACAAAAACAAAGTTGCAGCAGTATTATTAAAGCCCATGCCTCAGAATAAAAAGGAAATTCAGTCATTCTTAGGTTTTGCAGGATATTACAGGCAACACATTAAAGATTTTGCATCCATAGCAAGACCACTTTATAAGTTGTGTGACAAAGACACAGTGTTTGAGATGACTGTTGACAGAGTCAAAGCTTTTGAGTCTCTAAGAGAAGCATTGACCACTGCTCCACTCTTACTGATGCCAGACTTTAAATTGCCTTTCAAACTGTATATTGATGCATCAGGGGATGGACTAGGTGCTGCACTTCACCAAGTTCAGATCATAAATGATTAGCCTGTAGAAGGACCCATATGTTTCATATCCAGGCAAATCAAACCAACTGAAGCCAGATATGGAGCAAGTCAAATGGAATATCTATGCCTTGTCTGGGCCTTGGAGAAATTGAACTACTTCTTAGAGGGATGTGTTTTTGAAGTAATAACAGATTGTACAGCTGTCAAATCACTTTTGAACATGAAAACACCCAACAGACACATGCTCAGATGGCAAATAGCCATACAAGAATACCGAGGAAATATGACTATTGTTCATAAGGATGGGAATATTCATAAGAATGCAGATGGACTAAGCAGATGGCCATTACCAAATAATATTGATAATCCTGCTTATGTGCCAGAAGAAACTTCACCACAAATTCCAATAGAAGGAATAAGTGTTACAGACTTGAACACCACCTTCTTTGAAGAAGTCAGAAGAAGCTATACTCAAGATAAGAATTGTAGCATCTTATGCCAATTACTTAACAAAGACTGTAAAGACAACTCTCTAATACATGCCTTGGATGAAGTATGGAGAAAATCTTATGATGAAGGAAGATTTCACCTACTGGATGGTATAATTTACCACAGAACGAAGCACACATGTGTCATGACAGTTGTAGACAGGTAATTAATCAATCTTGTACTGAAAGAATGCCATGATAGTCCCTTTTCAGGACATCTGTCTGAAGACAGAACAAGAGAGAAAGTAAAGACCTGCATATGGTGGCCAATGTGGCAGAAAGATGTTGCAGAGTATTGCAAAACCTGTGAGAGATGCCAAAAGGCAAATAAATCCACTGGCAAAAGACTTGGAAATATGATAAGAGTCCAAGAACCAAACAGACCTTGGGAAATTGTCCATATGGATTGGGTAACTGGCCTACCACCAGGAGGTGACAGGAGCTATAATGCTTGCCTAGTAGTTGTGGACAGATTCAGTAAAACTCCAATCTTTTTACCATGTCACAAAGATGATACAGCCATGGATACAGCTCTTCTGATATGGAATAGAGTAGTGTCATGGACTGGGATATTTACAAATATCATCAGTGATAGAGACCCCAAATTCACTTCAGCACTATGGACAAATCTTCACCAATTATTTGGCACTAAACTGTCTTTCTCTACAGCCTACCACCCACAAACTGATGGCCTGGCTGAAAGGATGATCCAAACCTTAGAGGACATGGTGAGAAGATTTTGTGCATATGGCCTTGAATTCAAAGATTGTGATGGATTTACCCATGATTGGTGTACTCTGTTGCCAGCACTGGAATTAGCATATAAAACATCAATCCATGCCAGCACCAATCAGACTCCTGCTATTCTAGAAAAAGGATGGAACCCCAAGTTACCCCAAGATTCCTTGAGGAAAGACTTAATTGAAATACATCCCACAGCTGCTAGCTTCAAAGGAATGCTAGACAAAGCTAGAAAGCATGCAGTGAGATGCATGGAGGACTCTTTTGCATATGCTAAAGATAAATGGGATAAATCACATGCAACTCCAGATTTCAAAGTGGGGGACCTAGTACTTGTATCCACCACTAACTTCAATAACATCAAAGGATGTAAAAAGTTGAAAGACTCCTTTGCAGGACCTTTTGTGATTAAGGCCCTCCATGGAGAAAATGCTGTTGAAGTAGAGTTATCTGAAGAACTTAGCAATAAGCACCCTACATTTCCAGTGAGCTTGATAAAGCCATATAAATCTAGTGATGCTGAGAAATTTCCCTTGAGGAATAAGATTCCCCAAGTTATACCTCCTATTGAGACATCTGGTGCTAAGAAAATTACCAAAGTTCTTAAAGAAAGGAAATTAAGAACCAAGAAGGTAAGGGAATACCTTGTTAGGTACAGTGACCCAACTTGTGAAGATGAATGGTTAGAAGAAAAATATATACCAGAAGCTACCAAACTCCTCAGAAGATTCAGACACACTAGAAACACCAATATTACAAAGTAATATTCTTTTTTAGGGGGAGGGAATGTGAGCCTTAGAGGTAATTTCATATACCCAAAAGACCACAAATACAAAATTAACATATTAATATAAATAAAATAAATTTATTTATATTATTAAAATAAAAATCAAAATATGAATATAAAATTATATTCAAAATAAAAAAATAAAATTACATCGAATTTTGAAATTATAAAATTACATTTATACTTGAAAAAATTAAGTAAAAATGAAATTTTAACAAAATTGTGAAAAAATAAATAAATTTGGAAAAAAGTTAAATAAACTTTATTATAACTTTTTATCCAATAAATAAACATATAAAATTTATTTCACCATTGGATTCCTCATAAAAAATCAGGTGGGGTCACCTCTGAGTGAAATTCTTGTAACTCAACTCTAAATAAGCTTAAATTAAGTTTTTAGTGTTTTCAATACAAAAGTTGAAAATCCTCAGAACCTTAATTTAATTCACACCACATGTGGTGTTAACCATCAATTTTTGTGTTAAAATTGAGGTGTTGTGTTTAGTTTAGAAGTTATGAGGAATTGAAGTATTTTCAATTGAATTCAATTGAAATGTCAAAATGTGCGCGTGTATTACATAAGTGAAGTTTGATTTACATATGAGGTGTCAATTATTACTGTATTGTACTGTACAATTGAATTGAATTACATATGTAAAGTATAAGTATAATACATGATGAGGAATTAAAGGAAAAATAAATTGGAAAGATTAAATTTGGGGGGGAAAAGGAACTCCAGCTCTAAGGGGGAGCTAGACCCCCAAAATCCTTGCTGACAGGCGTGGGATGTCAAAATTCACGCAAAAGTTCATCACTTTTGGCCTGGAATTGAGTTACAGGGTCTGTGGACTCAATTGATGATGAGGTTTTGATACCAACTGGGGTAGTTTAAGCTGTTGCCAAGAGGGTAAAACTACCCTTAATATAAAACAATCATAAAAAACAGATTTAACTGGTTTCTACGCTTCTGACACACATTCTGACGTGATTTGAAGGCTCTAGGCCTGGTATTGCTATAGTAATGGCTGATTTAAGGGTCTAAAATGGCTAAAAATGGCTAAAAATGGCTTAAACCAGCCCTTTTTTGGTCTAAACCAGGGTTCAATGATGCCATAATTGGCTTTTCTGTTGTCAGACTGTTTTTCACGACTGACAACAGTAAGTTTTACTTTTGGAGTAAGAGAATTGATGGCTATAAAAGAATGTCTTCTTTGCCCCACTTTTCTCTTCATGTTAGAATCTTTTCCTTTTATTAATTAGTTTAAACACTGTTAAACCAATCAATCAAAGATTCCAACCACCACTTTTAAATCATTTTAATCCTTTTAACCACGGGAAAAAATCATTATAATCATTGTTTGTAACTCTTATAATCATTTTTACGCCTGAACCACCCCAAAAGTGAATTAAAGCATCTTTCATCACTGTTAACTTTGTCACTTTGTTTCCCAATTCACTCTGGTCACTTTTGGGCGTGTTTTCTCTTTAATATTCTTTTTAAAGACTTTGTTCTTTAATTAATTGCTTGCAGTTATTTGCTCAATTAATTCCAATTGAAATTGCTCTTGAAGAAATTTCTTTTGTAGCCTTAAAATATCTCTTGTAGAGTATTTTTTGGATAAATTTCTATTGTTGGTAAAACAATAAATCTTTATAAAATTATTGTTTTATACTAATAAAGTTATAAACAATAAACTTGGCTTGTTTTCTCTTAAAAATAATATTTCTTACTATTTTTAATAGAATTTTACCTTATACAAATTTTCAGGACAGGAAAAGTACTTGATTCTTAATCAAAGTTTCATATCCACACCTTACAAATACAGTCTGTTGATCACAGATTCTATAAAGTGACTTGGCTAGAATTGCAAAGTCTTTCAAGTGTTGCCTATAATAACTGGAAAACCCAAGAAAAGACATCATTTCTTTTTTATTCTGGGGTATTGGCTTAAGTAACACTGCTGCTACTTTGTTTTTGTCAATACCCAAGCTTAAACCAGAAACAATATGTCCTAATGCTTTGAGTTCTTCAAAACCAAAATTGCATTTCTTAAGTGAAATTTTCATGTTCACTTCTGCAACTTTGTGAAGGACTCTCGCAAGTCTTTCAAGGTGCAAAGACCATGAATCAGAACATATGATAATATCATCAATATAAATGATAAGCCATCCTTCAGACAATTCTGTGGGAAAGATTGTGTTCATCATTCTTTGATAATGGGATGGAGCATTTTCAATTCCAAATGGAATTCTAAGATACTCATAAATACCACAGTGAGTGATAATTCTAAGTAATTTCTTAGCTTTAGGCGTCAAAACATTCTGATGGAAACCTTTCAATGCATCCATTGATGTGATATACTTGGCTTTCGACAATTGAGTCAAGGTTTCTTGAATTCTAGGGATTGGATACCTATCTGGAACGGTGTAGGTATTCAATGCTCTGAAATCGCCAACCATTCTTCACTTGTCATTATGCCATGCAATAATGACAGGTGTTGTCACTTAAACTTCCTCATTATGGCCTACTTTTCTTAGTACACCAAGTTGGATTAACTCTTGGATATGTTTTTCCAAGGCTTCTCTAGCTCTGGGAATGGCTGGATAAGCTGGTCTTCTAAGTACTGGAGGATATGGCCTGTCAATATTAAGAGTAATATCAACTTCATTTCCCCTTATAGCAGCTAATGGTTCATTATCAGAGGCAAATGCATTTTTGTATGTGTATAACATATTAATAAGTTCATTCCTCATTTTTGGTGACAA
Organism: Austropuccinia psidii; assembly: GCA_023105745.1. Taxonomy (NCBI): domain Eukaryota; kingdom Fungi; phylum Basidiomycota; class Pucciniomycetes; order Pucciniales; family Sphaerophragmiaceae; genus Austropuccinia; species Austropuccinia psidii. The sequence goes on along the minus strand of JALGQZ010000002.1, from coordinate 10,244,710 downwards.
TGATGGATTAATTTGTGCTTAAAAAAGCTGATTAGACACAAATTCATTGTTGTAAGTATCCCTGACAGAAGATACTACAGATATTTGTTTTGGCATATTGGAAAAAGCAAATTTTTGTCTCTTGTTATCCCCAATTGTGAAATATCTGTCTTTATGGTTGTTTATGTCAATACCATAGATATTCAAGTAATCATTTCCAAGAATGATGTGCTGAGATGTGCAATTATCCATTACAACAATCTCAGTTTTCATCCTTACATTTCCTGCTGGGTGTGGAAACACAGGATTAGTGTCTAATATACCCAAGGGGTGCATACTGTTACTGGCACTACTAAATTGCACACCTTCTATTGGTAATAGAGGGTTTTTCCATTCAGGAAGTATAATTTGGAGATAATCCTTCCCCACACAAGTGCAAAATGCCCCTGTATCCAAATTTACTTTGGCTTCAATATCACTCATCAAAACTGATGTGATACAGGATTTTCCAGCAGTGTAACCCTTTCCTCTAGCAGGTTTTGTTTTACACATTCTGGCATCTTGGATATTGATCAGGTTGAAGCAATCCTCACTGTACTGTGGCAAGTGGGTATGGACTTCTGTGACCTCAAAGAAAGCTGTAATGTTTTCAATGGGATAGTCCTCCACTGGTGTATCTTCAGAGACTGCAGAATCTTGATCAGACTCTTCTTTCTCTTTAGTACACTGAATTTATTCAATGACCTGAAATTCATTGATTTTTGTCTTTTTGGTGCAAGTGTTTGCTAAATGTGAAGTACTTCCACATTTATGACACTTCAAGACAGGTCTTTCTGGTCTTTTATCCTCTCTGGGAATCTTTGGGATCATCTTGGATTCCATAGGGGTTCTACTCCAAGTTTTACCAATTCTTGTTCTGGTAATGATATCTTCCATTGCATTAATGTAGTGCTCTGTTGAACAGGGTTCTACACATCTGCTTTTGATAGCATGTTCCAGTTCTCCTCCACACTTTCTTAATATCCTCATATTAATCACAGTGTCAGACATATCTGGGTGTAAAGCAGATAATCTGTCTTTTTGTTTGAAGAACCAAGTAAGTGGTTTATCTTTCTCTGAGTTAAAAATGGTACTTTCAAAAGCATTTTCCATTTTAAACCTCGAAGAATTGTTGGCCCATTTGGTAATCACTTCAGATTTCCACCAAGACCAATCATGTTTTCCATGATCCATCCTCATCTTGTAATACCATTTCTTTGCAGTCCTGGTAAACAGAGAGTGTAATTTCCCCACTATGATTTCATCAGTTATATTAGAGTCTTCCTGTAACATATCAACAGTCCTGATGAACTCAATATGGTTATATTCTCCTTCACCAGAGAATGTTGGCCATTCTTCTAATTTGGGAATATCTTTGACAGAGATAACATTTTCTCCTAGAAGTGGGGTAAAACTTCCTTTAACAGAACGTTTTTCTTCAGTCAAAGGTGTAGAATGTCTTGGCATATGTGGTTCACAATTCTTGTGAATTTGTTCTACATTTGCAATGATTTCATTCTTTAACTTCTGCCTTTCACTGTCACTTTTTGCTAAATGTGTAGCAAACTGATTGGTATTTTCAATTATCTTCAAGACATGATGTTTTAGAATCTTAAGTTGATCATTCATTTTAAAAATAGAAAGATCTTCCATTTCATCATTCTGAATCTGACATGTACTCTCAATTCTGCTACAAGCATTGATAATTGAATCAAATCTGGCATTTGTTAATTCATACCATTCAGTATATTTCTTGTAATATTTTTCAATTCATTAATATCTGATGTTATTTTAGTTAACTTTGAATCAAGTTTACTAATTTCTACATTAATACTACTTTGTACATGATTTAGTTGCGTGGAAAGGTCCTGTTCATCCTTTTCTGCTCCTTGGCTGTGAATTCCATGAGAGTTGTAAGATGTGACTATGAAACTGATGATAATATTACTATTAATCAACAGTACTATGTCTGTTCTTATGAAATATAATAATAAAAAAAATTATTATAACCACAATTAAATAATTATAAAATTATTTCTTTCATGTGTTATAGACTACTAGTGATTATAACAGTGAGCAGTAATTGTGTACTAGAATCAATTACAAGAAGAATTTAATAATAAAAACTTCTTTATTAAAATAATAAAATTATTTTAATATATAATTATCTTTTACAAGAATAATTACGAATATAATTCTTGAAGAAAACTATTACTAGAGAAAAACTTTAAGAATTAAAAATAAATGACTCACTAATACTCCAAAGAACTTATTGATAGATAAGAGTAGAGAAATTTGACGTGGAATTGTGGATTTAAGGGATCAAAAAGATTTATAACAGTATTACAACAAAATATAGTTGGATTCTATGATTTAACGTCTTTCTGGATGATTTTGAAAGATTTAAAACACTTAAGAATAGCTTTTAACTAATACTTACTTGTTGGCAATAATGATTTAATAAATTGATAAGATGATGATGAGGAAAAAACAGCAAGAAGAGGCTTCTTTTAAGTCAACAACAGCTCACAGAGGCGTGCCATGGAGCAAAATGAAAAACCAGTGAGTGAGAAAACAATAAACCCTTTTGGATTAATGATTGCATCATCTGTTGTCACGTAAGATTATCATAATTACTTAATTGATGCTTTTACGTGACTACCAACCCCAATATGGTTAAGAATAAAAGGAGTAACATCTGTAAATCTTCTTTTATTCTAAAATAATCATTGATTTCTCAAATTTATCAATGTTATTGCCAATTTCATCACAGGTTGTAATTACTGTAAATTTTTGAAGATTCAGTGTTTCACGTAGAATGGTCAAAAATGGACTGTAAGTAAAACTTTTAATTTTACTAGTAAAACCATAATTCTTTTTGGTTGTACCATAGATAATACAGTTCTTCATTGGTCCTGAAGGTTTCAGAAGGATTCATTAAGAATTGTATTTTTAATGAATTTTTGAAGTTTTTACCTCATTTCTACGTAGAATTGCAAATAGCAGTATTTTGCTTGGTTGCTATGAGGTAAATCAATGAATATGGATCCCAAAAGGGTTTAATTACTCTTTTAGGGTCTAGTCATGGAAAGTCATCAAGAATTGACGTGGTTATAGGAGTCTAAGTAGCTCATTACCTCCTTGGCACGTCAAAATAGCAGGTTATTTGCTATTTTTCTTATGATTACAGTAGGTGTAACTTGGTAACCAAGTTCCCAAAGAGTTTTAGTTTACCAATTGGGCCAAGATGAGCCATGGATCCATGCTCTGGAGCTATCCACGCCTCTGAGGCCTCAGAAGTTGGGTACCCTGGCTCTCTTTGATGTCTTTTGTCCCCCTTGCTTAATTTTTACGTCAAAATAGTAATTTAAGCTTAAAGTGAGATATCCACTATGGGTGTACCAAAAGTCCATGTAAGAATACCATGATATTAAGTGCTCAAAACATGCATAACACTATTGTTAGTGTATATGTAACATGGGATTTCTCACTTTCCCATTATTTTGGCTAAAAATCAAGAAAAACAAAAATTTTCACGGATCTTTTATGTGGTATTAATGATGTGGTATTGAAGTATTTTCCATTTTACCACCTCAAATACTTAAATTGAGCTTATTCACTCTATGGAGCTACCCTGGGTGAATTTTTGTGTAGAATCCAAATCTGGTCTTAAATCCATGGATTTACTTACTCAATAAAAAGTTATTCATCTTTTCTGAAAATGAAAATGATGAATTTTGGATATATGCATGACTTATGAGTTTTGCATAATTCAAAATTTCTTTTTAAGATAATTGTGGCCTATTTGGGTATGTAAAATATACCTCAAGGCTCACAAGAGTTATGGCCATGTTGAACACACTGTCCACTGCTGAAGGCTCCAATTTGGGTATCCTGTACCCTTGTGGGTAAGGTCTGTTCCAATTTTCTTTGCCTTTCCCCTGGCTTTGATTTTTCTTGGGACCTCTCTGCTTCTTCTGAGGTCCTTTGGGCTTGTCTTTGGACACATCTGGAGCTGGTTTGGATCTGGTAGACGCCACTGGGGCCTCTGTCTCCAAATCTGGAGTCATTTGCAGTTCCTTCTTCTGGTCTATGGATAAAAGACTTTGGTTCTTCAACCAATTCTTTATCTTTTTGACCTTGTCTTTGCAAGACAGGGGGCTCCATCCTCCTATGAGTTCTATGGTCTTCTCCCGACCCAGAAAGCTCTTGATGTGTAAGTAGGAGTTCATGGCCCCCTGCCAAAGGATTGGGCATATTTCCCACTCCTCTTCCTTGGCTGCTCTGAACCAATTTTTGTACTGGAATTGATATATTTCTATTGCTGCCAATTGAAAATGGTTCAGCCCTGGAAATATGGCCTTGAATCAGTTCAGGCTCAGAATTCACGGCAAAATCTGTTGGTACAGACCTTGGGGAATGGGGGGCAACTCTGGCATCCTCCAAATGTGTCTTTCTTGTGGAAGACTTGGCACTTCTGGATTTGGTCTTGCCTCTTCCTTGTCCACATCCATCTGGTTGGACTGAATAGTTGCTTCCATTTCTGGTATGCACCATTTTCACGTCAATTTAAAGATAAAAGGTGAAAATATAAGATAAGATACACACCTTTTGGTGGTAATTTAGCCTTTTCTGAGTTAAATAAGGTGCCTCTTTTAGCAATTTGCACCTCAATAATGTCTTCAGATTCCGCTTCTGAAGATTCTGGACTAGTGATATATCTCTTACTGAGTCTGTTGCCAGCTGCACAGTATTTGATTAAAGACACTGGAAAAGAATTATGAAAGAGAAAAAATTATTTTTTATACTTTTTAAAATATTTTTAAGGATTTTTGATAAGTTTTATATCTTTTAATATTAAAAAAATTATTCTTTTTAAAGAAAAAAAATTAAAATTCAAGATTTTGAATGAAAATTAATTCAGAGTAACTCAAAGAATAACTTTATAAGTTTTTTGGATGTGAAAAGCCACATGTAAAAACAATATAAAATTAAACCAAATTCCTCAATAAAAAATATTTTCAAAACAATTTCAAAAATAAGAATTAGTTTAACTTCAAAATGAAAGAAAAAAATTATTAAATTAATATATTTTAGAACTTAAAAATATATTAATTAAGGGTACAAGGTTCAAAAAACACGGCCAGGCCCCCAAATGTAAGATGTGACTATGAAACTGATGATAATAGCACTATTAATCAACAGTACTGTGTCTGTTCTTATGCAATATAATAATAAAATATTATTAGAACGACAATTAAATAATTAAAGAATTATTTCTTTCACATGTTAAGCACTACTAGTGATTTTAACAGTGAGCAAGTAATTGTCTACTAGAATCAATTACAAGATTTTAATAATAAAACTTCTTTTATTAAAATAATAAAATTATTTCAATATATAATTATCTTTTGTAAGAATAATTATAATGATAATTCTTGAAGAAAACTAATTTTAGAGAAAAACTTTAAGAATTAAAGATAAATCACTCACTAATATTCCAAAGAGCTTATTGAAAGATAAGGTAGAGAGATTTGACATGGAATTGTGGATTTTAAGGATCAAAATGGATTTAGAACAGTATTTCTATGATTTCACGTCTTTCTGATTGATTCTGAAAGATTTAAAACACTTAAGAATAGCTATAACTAATACTTACTTGTTGGTAATAATGATTTAAATGATAATAAGGTGATGATGATGTGGAAAAAACAGCAAGAAGAGGCCTCTTTTAAGACAACAACAGCTCACAGAGGTGTGCCATGGAGAAAACTGAAAGATCACTGAGTGAGAAAGCAATAAACCTTTTTGGATTATTGATTGCATCATCTGTTGTCACGTAAGATTATCATAATTACTTAATTGATGCTTTTACGTGACTACCAACCCCAATATGGTTAAGAATAAAAGGAGTAACATCTGTAAATCTTCTTTTATTCCAAAAGACTCATTGATTTCTCAAAGTTATCAATGGTATTGCCAATTTCATCACAGGTTGTAATTAATGTGAATTTTTGAACATTCAGTGTTTCACGCAGAATAATTAAAAATGGACTGTAAGTAAAACTTTTAATTTTATTAGTAAAACTGTAGTTCTTTTTGGTTGTACCATAGATAATACAGCTCTCCATTAGTCCTGAAGGGTTCAGAAAGATTCATTAAGAATTGTATTTTTAATGAATTTTTGAAGTTTTTACCTCATTTCTATGTAGAATTGCCAATATCAGTGTTTCACTGGTTGCTTTGAGGTAAATCAATGGATACAAGTCCAAAAAGGGTTTGAATTACTCTTTTGAGGTTTATCCATGGAAAGTCATTCAGAATTGACATGGTTACAAGAGTCTAAGTAGCTTTTTACCTCCTTGGCATGTCAAAATAGCAGGTTATTTGCTATTTTCTTAAGATTTACAGTAGTTGTGACATGGTAACCAAGTTCCCAAAAGGTTCTAGTTTACCAATTAGGCCAAGATCAGCCATGGATCCAAGCTTTGGAGCTGTTCATGCCTCTGAGGCCTCAGAAGTTGGGTACCCTGGCTCTCTTTGATGTCTTTTGTCCCCCTTGCCTATTTTTCACATCAAAATAGTAATTTAAGCTTCAAGTGAGATATCCACTATGGGTGTACCAAAAGTCCATGTAAGAATACCATGATTTTAAGTGCTCAAAACATGTATAACACCATTCTTAGTGTATATGTAACATGGGACTTCTCACATTTCCATTATTTTGGCGTGAAATTAAGAAAAACAAAGATTTTCACCAATCTTTTATGTGGTATTGCAGTATTTTCCATTTTACCACCTCAAAGAGTTAATTTGAGCTTATTCACTCTATGGAGCTACCCTAGGTGAATTTTGGTGTAGAATCCAAATCTGGTCTTAAATCCATGGATTTATGTACTCAATAAAAAGTTATTCATCTTTTCTGAAATTAAAAATGATGAATTTTGGATATATGCATGACTTATGAGTTATGCATAATTCAAAATTTCTTTTTAAGATAATTGTGGCCTATTTGGGTATGTAAAATATACCTCAAGGCTCACAGAAACAGATAGGAGGAAGAACTTCAGATTTTCTGAATGGGCACCAGAACGTGGTACCACAGACAGTGGAGACACTGATTCAGAAGGAACAGAAACTCCCATATTGGGAATAAGTTCCTCACAACTGCATAATGAACATTTCAGTGCAGTAATGAAGACATATGCAAGACACAAACAATGTGGCATACTTTTGGAACTCCTGCAACAGAAGTACAGGAGCCCAGAACTGGAATCTCAGTTAGAAGAACCCTGGTTGAGGAAATATAAGGAAAACAAGTTTTTCCTTATAGATGGCCTGCTCTACCATAGAGAGAAACACACAAGTGCACTCACAGCAGTAGAAAGAGACCATATATACCTGATACTGCAGGAATGCCATGACTGCCCATATATGGGACACATGAGTGAAGACAGGACCAAGGAAAGGGTAGCAAGCACAGCTTGGTGGCCCAAATGGGAACAAGAGTTGAGTGAATATATAAACACTTGTGAAAGATTCCTGAAGGGAAATAGGAAACATGCAAAGAATTATGGGCTACTTCAACACATAGAAGAACCCAAACACCCATGAGAAACCATCAACATGGACTGGGTTACAGGACTTGTCCCAGGAGGCAAAGAGAGCTTCAATGCTTTCCTGATCATAGTTGATAGGTTCAGCAAGAATGTGAGGTGCCTACCATGTCAAAACAAGGATACAGCAATGAATACTGCCCTGTTATTCCGGAACAACATCATGTCCACCTGTGGAGTCCCTAAGATTATCATTAGTGATAGAGAACCAAAATTCACATCAGAATTTTGGACCAACTTGTATCACATGTCTTGTACTAAACTTGCATTCTCCACAGCTTACCACCCACAGACAGATGGATTAGATGAAAGGATGATCCAAACCATGGAGGATATCCTTAGGAGGTTCTGTGCATATGGGATGGAATACAAGGACCATGAAGGATAAACACATGACTGGGTTACCCTTTTACCAGAAGTACAACTGGCTTATAATACTAGCCAGCATTCAACCACAGGGAAATCACCTTCACTGGTAGAAAAAGGGTGGAACCCCCTATTGCCTGTGGATCACTTGAAGAAGAATCTTTTAACTATCCACCCCACATCCAAGGACTTCCATGATATGTGGAAGAAGGCTTGTGACACAGCTGCCAAATGCATATCTTAGAAAGGAATAAAACAAACAGATGTGAGAAAAATCACACTGTCACAGGGGCTCTTCTAAGTGAAGAGGGCCTGGCACTCAGTAAACTGGGACTCACTGCAGAGGGATCAAAGGATAAGAAGGGGCAAAACACTTAAAAGTGTAATGAGAGTAATTATTTCTAAGAAATACTAATTTAAGAAAAGCAGCAACAACAATAAGAAAAAGAAATAGAAGAGCCAACCACAAACAAGTCCAAGTGCACTGTTTCAACCTGTCAGAAGGAAAGAGTAGGGTTAATAAGGCTATGGACACCACACCTCATCCTCAACAGGAAAGAGAAAAATGAAGAGACTAGCTTAATACCATTAATTATAATACCCAAAAATAAGAGTAATAAAAATTATGAAATAATAAATAAACTAAATTAATTAACTGGGGAAAGGTCCCCAGGGGAGAGAAAGAGGGGCTGGTATATGTGAGAATCACCAGCCCTGATCCAGACAGAGAGTATTTATGAGAGGGATTGGTGATTGAATTGAGTCTGTCAAATACAGGTCCTGTACAGGAGGAGTGGTAATGTTGAGTGATCATACAGTTTCAGGATGGTGCATCCAGACTGTATTGGTTAATTCCAGCCTGTACAAGTATTGGCAGGCTGTATTGATTCACCAGACTGTATGCATGTTTCAGCAAGGAAGATTGCTGAAACTGATTTCTGATTTGAGGTGTTTGAGTGGGTGTAAGATTGAATACCCTGACCCCTGACTAGTGGTTGTTACAGGCCTGGAGGCTTCTAACGTCCGTCTGTACCACAGAAAACCAAAAACCCTAATCTCATACTGTGACAATTCCTCTTGTACATATCAGGGAGCGATGAGCTCAGCAAACAAGGAAAAATGGATTGACTATATCTTGAAGGAGCTTGCTTTAATAAACAGATTAGATGTCTGGGATGTGTTGGATTTGGACTCAAATTCCAGACTTGTAGGCACCCCCTGGGTGTTCAAAGGCAAGAAGGACCTCCTTGAGAAGATCACAGAGTACAAGGCTTGTTTATATGCCCAAGGCTTCACCCAGTTGTCTGGAATTGGCTTTGGGGAGACATACTCCCCTACTGGACATCTCAACTCACTTTTTTCCTTAATTGCCTTTGCCTCAGCTAAGTGCCTTGAGTTCTACCAAGTAGAAATCAATAGTGCGGTTCTCAACACCCCCTTAGCCAAAAAAGTCTACTTGGCAATACCTCAGGGTCTCTGTGAGCCTTAGAGGTAATTTCATATACCCAAAGGACCACAAATACAAAAATAACATAATAATATAAATCAAATTTATATTATTAAAATAAAAATCAAAATATAAATATAAAATTATATTAAAAATAGAAAATTAATTACAATTTAAAAACAAAAATACATTAAATTTTGTAAGTATAAAAATACATTTATACTTGAAAAAATTAAGTAAAAATGAAATTTTAACAAAATTGTGAAAAAATAAACAAATTTGGAAAAAAGTTAAATAAAAATTATTATAACTTTTTATCAATTAAATAAACATATAAAAATTATTTCACCATTGGATTCCACATGAAAAATTAGGTGGGGTCACCTCTGAGTGAAATTCTTGTAACTCAACTCTAAACAAGTTTAAATTAAGCTTTTAGTATTTTCAATACAAAAGTTGAAAATCCTCAAAACCTTAATTTAATTCACACCACATGTGGTGTTAACCATCAATTTTTTTGTTAAATTGAGGTGTTGTGTTTAGTTTAGAAGTTATGAGGAATTGAAGTATTTTCAATTGAATTCAATTGAAATGTCAAAATGTGCACGTGTATTACATAAGTGAACTTTGATTTACATATGAGGTGTCAATTATTACTGTATTGTACTGTACAATTGAATTGAATTAAATATGTAAGTTATAAGTGTAATAAATGATGAGGAATTAAAGGAAAAATAAATTGGAAAGATTAAATTTGGGGGGGAAAAGGAACTCCAGCTCTAAGGGGGAGCTAGACCCCCAAAGTCCTTGCTGACAGGCGTGGGATGTCAAAATTCACGCAAAAGTTCATCACTTTTGGCCTGGAATTAAGCTACAGGGTCTGTGGACTCAATTGATGATGAGGTTTTGATACCAACTGGGGTAGTTTTAGCTGTTGCCAAGAGGGTAAAACTACCCTTAAGATAAAAAAATCATAGTAAAAACAGTTTTAACTGGTTTCTACGCCTCTTCCACACATTCTGACGTGTTTTGAAGGCTCTAGGCCTGGTATTGCTATAGTAATGGCTGATTTAAGGGTCTAAAATGGCTAAAAATGGCTTAAACCAGCCCTTTTTGGTCTAAACCAGGGTTCAATGATGCCATAATTGGCTTTTCTGTTGTCAGACTGTTTTTCACGACTGACAAGAGTAAACCTTACTTTTGGAGTAAGAGAATTGATGGCTATAAAAGAATGTCTTTGCCCCACTTTTCTCTTCATGTTAGAATCTTTTCCTTTTGTATTTGGTTTAAACACTGTTAAACCAATAAATAAAAGATTCCAACCACCACTTTTAAATCATTTTAATCCTTTTAACCACGTGAAAAAATTATTATAATCATTGTTTTTAACTATTATAATCATTTTTACCCCTGAACCACCCCAAAAGTGAATTAAAGCATCTTTCATCACTGTAAACTTTGTCACTTTGTTTCAAAATTCACTCTGGTCACTTTTGGGCGTGTTTTCTCTTTAATATTCTTTTTAAAGACTTTTTTCTTTAATTAATTGCTTGCAGCTCTTTGCTCAATTAATTCCAATTGAAATTGCTCTTGAAGAAATTTCTTTTGTAGCCTTAAAATATCTCTTGTAGAGTATTTTTTGGATAAATTTTTATTGTTGGTAAAACAATAAGTTTTTATAATATTATTATTTTATACTAATAAAGCTATAAGCAATAAAATTGGCGTGTTTTCTCTTAAAAATAATATTTCATACTATTTTTAATTGATTTTTACCTTATACAAATTTTGAGGACAGGAAAAGTATTTGATTTTTAATCAAAGTTTCATATCCACACCTTACATTTGGGGGCCCAGCCGTGATATTTTACCTGTGACATATTTTTTTTACTCTCTTTATATCTTTTTTCTTATATTGAAAAATTTAAAAACATATAAAAAATACTTATAATCCAAAAAATCCATAAAAAATAAATTTTTTCATATTATAAGTGAGGCTTATATTTTTATTTCTTTCTTGAAATATCCTTTTTTTACTTAATTAATTGGTTTTTTCATTAATTTTAGTGTCTGACAACGTGGTAAGACAAGAAAATGTTGAAACAGCCTCAACAGTCACCAGCATTGTCCCTGCAAGCACTATTAATTCAGAACTTAATAGTACTGTTATTGTGACTCAAAATAACCAACCTGAACCAATATCTTCTGAATTAATTAACTTGGACATAAGTAATACCCTTCAGAAAGCAAAACATTTGGCCAATAGTATGTTTTTGACGTAAAAATACTATTTTAAGCCTTTTTAAAACCATAATTATGCCTTCAACCAGGGCAGGAGCCAGCTACAACCCCTCAAGCAGCTCCCAAAAAGGTAATAGACATGATTATGGCAGAGGCCAATCAGGTACAGAAGGAAAAGGGTCAGTTGATGACTTCCAAACAACTAAATTGGGTCATTCTGAAGCTGATAATACTATTTTACGTTCAAAAAGAGCTGACACCGCCACAACAAGCCTCTGTGGACATATACAAAGCCAGCCACAGTGCATACAACAATGCACTTCAACTCAAGGAGTACCAGATCCTTGCAGACCTGTGGAAGAATTGCATGAATTCTTACCTGACAGTAAAAAAATTCCTGGGCCATCCCAACACTTGCAAATTGCTCAATGGATGGCATCCATTGATGGAGAAGAAAAACATGATGCTTTTGACACTGGAATGGAGGAAAAACAACCCTCCACCACCCAAACCAGTGCCAAAAACAGCCCCAGTGGCCAGCACCAGCAATTCCAACGTGAAAAAGCAGCCACAAACTCCAAACAAGGGCAAAGGGAAGGCACCAGCCCCAAAACCTTACAGCCAGGGCTACAGAATCCCAAAGATTCAACAGGATGCCATGGAAAATTTATTTCAGATGGCCAGAACCATGATGGAATTACAGAAGAAGGAGGAAGCCAGATTAAGATCCCAGAAATGATTTCTGATATATTTGATTCCATCCCAGAGTTGTATGATGCTATAAATGACGTGAAAAAACATCTTTCTGATAAAGATGAAACCATTTGTAACAACATTAAAACAAACAACCTGAGTCTGTGCCAAATTAATGAAACACTTATGTGTTTTGAAAAAGGTTTAAGAACAATGAAAAATTCCAATAATGATAATTCTTCTAGCAATAAAATAAATGATCAATCTTCCATTATTAAAGAATTAACAGATAAATATTCTAAATTCAATATTGATGACATAATTGAAACAAGAATTAAACAAGCTATAAATATTATCAAGACAGATAAGAAGAAAGTCCTTGATGACATTTCAAATTCATTTACTGAAGTAAAGACATATACCATTGCCTTGAAAAAGTGTTTTGATTCTTCACAAGAAGAAGTATCAAAATTATCAATGAAATTGAATCAAGTCACTGCTGATAATACAAGATAGACCGAGTTATGGCAAGAGCTGACACATAAGGAAGACATGTATAAAATTGAAGTAATAAATTTAATACAAAGCTTCCAACATGAATACAGAAATTCCCAAAGGTGTAGAAACAGTAAAATGAATGACATTGAACAAATACTGAACACCTTACCAAGAATGTCTACACCTCTAAATCAAGTGAGGGCACAAGAATTCCAAATCCACAAGTATTGGATCCTGATAATTCACAATTAAAAAATGAATTCTCCACTTCTTTTCATAACTTGGAACCATCAATGGGCCAAGCACTCTTGAAAGAAGTTTCAAAACTTAAAGAATGGCCTCACTTCAGTGGTGAAGGAGAGTATGACCATATGGAATTCATTAGAGGTATTGAAATGATCAAAGAGGATTTTGAATTACCAGACAGATTGGTAACAGCCAGGTTTAACACCTTGTTTACCAGATCAGCTCACAGATGGTACATCAAAATAAGACAAGCACATGGACACCAGAGTTGGACTTGGTGGAAAACCCAGATCATCAACAAATGGGCAAATGATGCTTGGAGGTTTAAAGTTGAAACAGCCTTTGAATCTGCCAAATTTAATGCTGATAAAGACAAAGCTTTACCATGGTTTTGCCAACAAAAAGACAGATTAACAGCATTATATCCTGACATGTCAGAATTTATGATCCATAGAAAAATTTGGAGACAATGTGGAGGTGATTTAGAGCATGCTATCAAAAGCAGGACTACTGAACAATCTTCAGCAGAGGATATTATCAATATATTAGAAGAAGTAACCACCAGAACAAAAATTGGTTCTAGTAGGGTGAATCTTGAAACAAGGTTTAACACACCTTGGAAAGATTCTGTGGACAAAAACCCCAAAGAAAACTCTAATAATGTTGGGTATAAATCTGCAGATACAGTCAAAAAGTGCCATATTTGCCAAAGCACCACCCATTTAGCTGATACATGTCCAAAAAGGGGGAAAATCAATGAAATTAATATTGGAAAGGGACCTGATGTTGAAAAAGATGACATAATTGAAGACAATTCAGATGATAAGTCATCCATATTTTCTGAATCTTCAAAAGATATAGAAAATATCAATGCCACTTTTGACATCATGGAATCTTATTCCCACTTGCCACAATTGAGCAATAGTCAACTTGATTTATCAAAAGCTCAAGGGGCACAACTTATGAAAACCAAATACCAATAGAAGGAATAAGTGTTACAGACTTGAACACCACCTTTGTTGAAGAGGTCAGAAATAGTTACATTCAAGATAACAATTGTAGCATCTTATACCAATTAGTGAGCAAAGACTGTAAAGACAACTCTCTAATACATGCCTTGGATGAAGTATGAACAGGATCATATGATAAAGGAATATTTCACCTACTTGATGGTATAAAATTCAACAGTGCAAGTAACCCAATGAAAGCATTAGGAATCTTTGAGAATCACAGTTGAATTGGTTGTTATGGAAAATTGCTCTAGTACCCATTTTTGTTTGGAAATGACTATTTAATCATGTATGGGATAGATTTACATAATAAAAAAGACAGATACTTTCCTATTGAGACATCTGGTACTAAGCAAATAACCAAAGTTCTTAAAGAAAGGAAATTAAGAACCAAGAAAGTAAGGGAATACCTTGTTAGGTACAGTGAACGAACTTGTGAAGATGAATGGTTAGAAGAAAAAGATATACCAGAAGCTACCAAACTCCTCAGGAGATTCAGGCACACTACAATCACCAATATTACAAAGTAATATTCTTTTTTAGGGGGAGGGAATGTGAGCCTTAGAGGTAATTTCATATACCCAAAAGACCACAAATACAAAAATAACATTTATATTTTAAAATCAAAATCAAAATATGAATATAAAATTATATCAAAAATAAAAAATTAATTACAATTTGAAAACAAAAATACATTAAATTTTGTAAGTACAAAATTACATTTATACTTGAAAAAATCAAGTAAAAATGAAATTTTAACAAAATTGTGAAAAAATAAACAAATTTGTAAAAAAGTTAAATAAAAATTATTATAACTTTTTATCCATTAAATAAACATATAAAAATTATTTCACCATGGGATTCCACATAAAAAATTAGGTGGGGTCACCTCTGAGTGAAATTCTTGTAACTCAACTCTAAATAAGCTTAAATTAAGTTTTTAGTATTTTCAATACAAAAGTTGAAAATCCTCAAAACCTTAATTTAATTCACACCACATGTGGTGTTAACCATCAATTTTTTTGTTAAAATTGAGGTGTTGTGTTTAGTTTAGAAGTTATGAGGAATTGAAATATTTTCAATTGAATTCAATTGAAATGTCAAAATGTGCGCGTGTATTACATAAGTGAACTTTGATTTACATATGAGGTGTCAATTACTACTGTATTGTACTGTACATTTTAATTGAATTACATATGTAAGTTATAAGTATAATACATGATGAGGAATTAAAGGAAAAATAAATTGGAAAGATTAAATTTGGGGGGGAAAAGGAACTCCAGCTCTAAGGGGGAGCTAGACCCCCAAAATCCTTGCTGACAGGTGTGGGATGTCAAACTTCACGCAAAAGGTCATCACTTTTGGCCTGTAATTAAGTTACAGGGTCTGTGGACTCAATTGATGATGAGGTTTTGACACCAACTGGGGTAGTTTTAGCTGTTGCCAAATGGGTAAAACTACCCTTAAGATAAAACAATCATAGTAAAAACAGTTTTAACTAGTTTCTACGCCTCTTCCACACATTCTGACGTGTTTTGAATGCTCGAGGCCTGGTATTGCTATAGTAATGGCTGATTTAAGGGTCTAAAATGGCTAAAAATGGCTTAAACCAGCCCTTTTTGGTCTAAACCAGGGTTCAATGATGCCATAATTGGCTTTTCTGTTTTCAGACTGTTTTTCAAGACTGACAAGAGTAAATTTTACTTTTGGAGTAAGAGAATTGATAGCTATAAAAGAATGTCTTCTTTGCCCCACTTTTCTCTTCATGTTAGAATCTTTTCCTTTTATAATTAGTTTAAACACTGTTAAACCAATCAATCAAAGATTCCAGCCACCACTTTTAAATCATTTTAATCCTTTTAACCACGTGAAAAATCATTATAATCATTGTTTTTAACTCTTATAATCATTTTTACCCCTGAACCACCCCAAAAGTGAATTAAAGCATCTTTCATCACTGTAAACTTTGTCACTTTGTTTCCAAATTCACTCTGGTCACTTTTGGGCGTGTTTTCTCTTTAATATTCTTTTTAAAGACTTTGTTCTTTAATTAATTGCTTGAAGTTCTTTGCTCAATTAATTCCAATTGAAATTGCTCTTGAAGAAATTTCTTTTGTAGCCTTAGAATATCTCTTGTAGAGTATTTTTTGGATAAATTTTTATTGTTGGTAAAACAATAAGTTTTTATAATATTATTGTTTTATACTAATAAAGTTATAAACAATAAAATTGGAGTGTTTTCTCTTAAAAATAATATTTCATACTATTTTTAATTGATTTTTACCTTATACAAATTTTGAGGACAGGAAAAGTACTTGATTTTTGATCAAAGTTTCATATCCACACATTACAGTCTCAAAATGGATCAACAAATGCACTGCCTTTAACTCAAGAAGGCTATCTATGGGTGGAAATAAGCTCCACTGGCCTGGTATGAAAGGCTGCGGACTTGCGTTCAGGATGTGGGTTTCGGTCCTTTTGTGTTAGATACATGTGTATTACATCAAAAGGCAAGCAACACAATATGGCTTTAAATCCATGTGGATGACATCACCATTTTTGGAGAACCGGTAGATGGTTTTAAAAAGGAACTTGAAAGCCAATTTGAAATAAAGGACCTTGGGAAAGCCAAAATTCTACTTGGGATCAAGATAACACACTTTGAAATCTTTGTCTCCTTGGACCAGAAACATTTCACTGAGTTGCTTCTAGATTTAAATGGTATGAGCAACTGCAAGACCCTTTCCACTTGTCAGGCTGAGTCTATGATAAAAATGCAATAAGGATATTTAAAACTTTAACTATGACTGTGACACTAATAAAAGTATTTTAAAAAGGTTTAATTAAAGATAAAAAGGGCTTTACTAATGAGAATTAGTGGTGGTGAGCGCTATTGAAAGCCCTGGGTGTAGCTTTGCCTGTTGTGTAAGATGTGACTATGAAACTGGTGATAATATTACTATTAATCAACAGTACTATGTCTGTTCTTATGAAATATAATAATAAAATATTATTATAACCACAATTAAATAATTAAAAAATTATTTCTTTCACGTGTTAAACACTACTAGTGATTTTAACAGTGAGCAAGTAATTGTCTACAAGAATCAATTACAAGAAGAATTTAATAATAAAAACTTCTTTATTAAAATAATAAAATTATTTTAATATATAATTATCTTTTGCAAGAATAATTATAAAGATAATTCTTGAAGAAAACTATTACTAGAGAAAAACTTTAAGAATTAAGAATAAATGACTCACTAATACTCCAAAGAACTTATTGATAGATAAGAGTAGAGAAATTTGACGTAGAATTGTGGATTTAAGAGATCAAAAGGATTTATAACAGTATTACAACAGAATATAGTTGGATTCTATGATTTCACGTCTTTCTGAATGATTTTGAAAGATTTAAAACACTTAAGAATAGCTTTAACTAATACTTACTTGTTGGTAATAATGATTTAATAAATTGATAAGATGATGATTCTTGGAAAAAACAGCAAGAAGAGGCTTCTTTTAAGTCAACAACAGCTCACAGAGGCGTGCCATGGAGCAAACTGAAAAAACAGTGAGTGAGAAAACAATAAACCCTTTTGGATTAATGATTGCATCATCTGTTGTCACGTAAGATTATCATAATTACTTAATTGATGCTTTTACGTGACTACCAACCCCAATATGGTTAAGAATAAAAGGAGTAACATCTGTAAATCTTCTTTTATTCTAAAATGATCATTGATTTCTCAAAGGTATCAATGTTATTGCCAATTTCATCACAGGTTGTAATTACTGTGAATTTTTGAAGATTCAGTGTTTCACGTAGAATGGTCAAAAATGGACTGTAAGGAAAACTTTTAATTTTACTAGTAAAACCATAATTCTTTTTGGTTGTACCATAGATAATACAGTTCTTCATTGGTCCTGAAAGTTTCAGAAAGATTCATTAAGAATTGTATTTTTAATGAATTTTTGAAGTTTTTACCTCATTTCTACGTAGAATTGCAAATAGCAGTATTTTGCTGGTTGCTATGAGGTAAATCAATGAATATGGATCCCAAAAGGGTTTAATTACTCTTTTAGGGTCTAGGCATGGAAAGTCATCAAGAATTGACGTGGTTACAGGAGTCTAAGTAGCTCATTACCTCCTTGGCACGTCAAAATAGCAGGTTATTTGCTATTTTTCTTATGATTACAGTAGGTGTAACTTGGTAACCAAGTTCCCAAAGAGTTTTAGTTTACCAATTGGGCCAAGATGAGCCATGGATCCATGCTCTGGAGCTATCCACGCCTCTGAGGCCTCAGAAGTTGGGTACCCTGGCTCTCTTTGATGTCTTTTGTCCCCCTTGCTTAATTTTTACGTCAAAATAGTAATTTAAGCTTAAAGTGAGATATCCACTATGGGTGTACCAAAAGTCCATGTAAGAATACCATGATATTAAGTGCTCAAAACATGCATAACACTATTGTTAGTGTATATGTAACATGGGATTTCTCACTTTCCCATTATTTTGGCTAAAAATCAAGAAAAACAAAAATTTTCACGGATCTTTTATGTGGTATTAATGATGTGGTATTGAATTATTTTCCATTTTACCACCTCAAATACTTAAATTGAGCTTATTCACTCTATGGAGCTACCCTAGGTGAATTTTTGTGTAGAATCCAAATCTGGTCTTAAATCCATGGATTTACTTACTCAATAAAAAGTTATTCATCTTTTCTGAAATTGAAAATGATGAATTTTGGATATATGCATGACTTATGAGTTTTGCATAATTCAAAATTTCTTTTTAAGATAATTGTGGCCTATTTGGGTATGTAAAATATACCTCAAGGCTCACATTCCCTCCCGCCAAAAAAAAATAAAATTGTACTACAATTTTATTAGTGATAAAAGAATAAGGCCCCAAAGGGGGTTAATGTCCACTGTCCAACCTCTTCACATTACTCAGATCAAGTAATTTAAAGCACATTTATAGACATATTCAGGCTTGTGGCCTTCTTTCATGTCTAAATCTTCTTAAGAGTTTATCTGAGTCAGGTATTTCTGATTCTGCCATCCATTCATCTTCATGTACTGGATTTCTATATCTGACAAGATATTCTCTTTGATTTTTACCCCTAAGTCTCCTTTCTTTAATGACTTTCTTTATCTTTCTGTCTTCATTCTGTTCCACAGGTGGTACAGTTAAAGGAGTTGGGTTTCTTAAAGGAAACAATTCTTTATCAGCTGGTTGATAAGGTTTTATCAAGCTGACTGGAAATGTGGGGTGTTTATTTTCCAATTCACCACTCAATTCCACTTGAACTGCATTGGTTCCATGTAAGGCAACAATAACAAAAGGTCCTACATAAGAATCTTTAAGTTTCTTTGGGCCTTTGATATTATTAAAATTCAAGGTTGAAACTAGAACTAAGTCCCCTACTTTGAAGTCTGGTACTTTATGACTCTTGTCCCACTTCTGTTTTGCATAATCAAAAGCATCATCCATACTCTGTTTTGCATGGTGTTTTACTTTATCAAGCATCTATTTGAAGCTGGAAGCTGTAGGGTGAATGTCAATCAAGTCTTTCCTCAGTGTGCCTGCTGGGAGTCTTGGATTCCATCCCTTTTCTAACATAGCAGGAGTTTGTCCTGTGGAAGAATGGACTGATGTCTTGTATGCCAATTCTAATGCAGGTATCAGAGTGCACCAGTCATGGGTAAAGCCATCTGAGTCTTTAAATTCTAATCCATAAGCACAAAATCTCCTGATCATGTCTTCTAAAGTTTGAATCATCCTCTCTGCTAGCCCATCTGTTTGAGGGTGATATGCTGTAGAGAATGATAACTTAGTCCCAAACAATCTATGAAGATTGGTCCAAAGTGCAGATGTGAACTTGGGGTCTCTGTCACTTATGATATTCTTAAATAACCCTGTATGAGAAATAACTCTATTTCATAAAAGAAGAGCTGTATCCATAGCAGTGTCATCTTTATGACATGGTAAGAATATGGGAGTTTTGCTATATCTCACCGGGGCAAATCTTGCGTCAATCGTCGGCGATTGACTTCATGTCGCACTGCTGTCAGTATAAAATCTTGCTTCAGTCGCGTTAGTGTCACTTTATAGTCACTGGATTTAGTGGGTCACGTCACGTCAGCGTCAAGACAACGTCAATCGTCACATGTGTCACATGCAAATGTCACTCAAAGCCCAAACCCATTTCAACACTATTCACAATGTTCGGGTAATTTCACCTCATTGGCTTCCGCATCCCCACCTAATCTGCCCTGATGCTTCGCATGCTTACGAGCCCGCACCACCCTCCAGATGAGACTCCGACACTGCCCCCCCATCTCCATCCTCACCACTCCTTACGCTTTCACACCCCCGCCCATACCATCTTTATGCTCACGTGGTGCACTCCCAACATGCTCCCGACATCACTTATCCTTACGCTTGCTCAAGTGCCCTCCCGATATGCTCCCGACACTGCTTACGATCATTACGCTCGCGGAGTGCACTCCCGACATGCTCCCGACATCACTTATCCTTACGCTCGCTCAAGTGCCCTCCCGACATGCTCCCGACACTGCTTATCCTTACGCTTGTGTAGTGCACTCCCAACACTGCTTACCATCCTTACGCTCGCGGAGTGCACTCCCGACATGCTCCCGACACCACTTATCCTTACGCTTGTGTAGTGCCCTCCCGACACCACTTATCCTTACGCTTGTGTGGTGCCCTCACGACATGCTCCCGAAACCACCTATCCTTACGCTCGCGGAGTGCCTCTCAACATGCTCCCGACACGACATATCCTTATGCTTCCGTACTACATCCATAGTGTACGGTGGCTTGTTGGCGTACACGATGAAGGCAATCCCCGAAATATGCTGAGTGGCCTTCTCTCCCAACAGGACCTAAGGGGAAATTGGTCAGTATATTCACAATGTTGTGGTTAGGGTTTAAATCATGAGACTCACAAATTAAAACCTAATAAGTGGACTATTTAAGACAAGAATTGTGTCTCCTGTTTTGCCGACAAAACCATTTTATTTCATATCAATCAAATGAACACTTTGCTTAGTCCTTACCTCATGAGTGTTGAATAGTTCAAAAGTTGACTTTAGTAGGTTTCTCACTAGTCAACTTTATTCAATGTCTCACAGGGAAGTGATTTCATTTGCATGATATGAAATAATTTGAAAAACATCGCCTCCTTCAATTTCCCGACAAATCGCATTTTGCAAATGCGATTATTTTACTTCCACCTTTTTTCTTCAGTTTTGATCTTTTTATTCAAAAATTTTCAAACAAGTTATCAATCCACTCGTCACCATCTATTTGCTTAATAAACTACCTCCGCCATGGCCCGAACCCCGGGAAATTCACATGAATTCAATGAACAACCAACTTCAGCCCCAGAGAGTGGAAGTGAAATCTCTGATATCGCCAGTAGTCGTGAATTAGGCATTGAAGTAGAGAGCCAGTCACATGAAGATAATCAAGATCCACCAGTTCTTCTGGAATGTGAGTATGTATCCATCTTGAATATTTCAAATCTCTCAAAACCTGATATTGTGTCATAGCCTTTATTTCAGGGCAGCCTCCAAGCTCTCAGAAACCGAATTTTAAAAGTTATGAGAAGGAAAAGACTGTTGAACCTTGTGCACCGACAGAAGATGATGGGCAAGATGATGTAATTTTCAGTGGGGAGGTGGATTTTATATCCAAGGAACAATTTGTCTCCAACATTGCTCAAACAATCCCAAGGCTCAAAAAAATCCAAAATGATAGTAAAATTCCTGATTATGTGCGTCAAAAGATTGCTGAAGCCATGAGCCTGCTCAAAATGGATTTGAACCATAAGTCCATTAATAACTCAAATCAAAATTGATAAAAATAGCTGTTACAATATATGGGCAGGTGTGGAGGTGGGAGAATCTCTACCTGAAGGATCTCGAGTCGTAATTGGATTTCCAGGCAAAGGATTAGGAAAAAGACCAAATATACATGCGACCAAAAAAACAAACAAAAAACGCCGTACCTTTGAAGCCGCAAACGATTCTCGCGATCAAGGTCATGAAATTATCAATGTTGAAGGGGACCATGTTGATAATCAACCTCCGCATACTGAACCCCCCCCAATACTCAATGAAACAATCCATGATCAAGCTCCACATACTGAAAGCCCCCCAATACCCAATGAAACAATCCATGATGCAACCCCTCCCGCCTCTCCTTGGAATATTCAAGCCTTTCAAGAAAGGGAAACAATTAAACATGATACAATGGGACGAGATATGACTGATATAATTCCCGACGCTGAGCCCGAAGTGTCATCCGCTGCGAATTTTCAAGGAATATTTTTATCCCACATGGAAGAGTTTGCAGGCATTTTGAATTATCATTCCAACATTTCTCAACAATCATGGAAAAGGGGGCTTGATAATATCAATAGGATTTACAAAAATAGATGGGACAATTTACCAACAAAGGATGCTCATACATTCCTGCCCGTTGGTATTAAGGTGATCAGTAACCGAGAGCTTAAAATGTCGGCTTGGCTGGAGGACCTTGAGATGGCAGGTGAGTTTTTTTTATCTTTGTGCATGATAGTTGATTATTGGCTGTTGACTGGTGATATAAATTGCAATATACAGGGTTAGATTTTTTTAAGCCAACCGAAACAGAAGCGTTTTTTGATCACAACATTTGGAATCTCAAATTGATGAAGGAATCAGCTAAACCTCCAGATAATCTCCCAAAATCAGAACACTCCTTCTTCAAAATGGTTCAGAGCCTTCTTTACCCCGCGAATCCAGTTAAACATTTTTGGGCAAATGTTATGTTTGAATCCATTAGTTTAGTCTCATACGATGTGGTTGCACCCAAACAGTATGTTGCACCAACATCAAATTCGACCGATCCTCTTGGACTCAAACGCGGAGCAGTTGAATACCTGGCCTCCTGCTTGAGTAAATCGAAGCAACGTGCAACCCAACTCAGCATTGAAGGTGGCGGGGCTGACAATGAGATATCCACAAAGCCGCACAAGAACCTGGAGGATCTAATGGATACAGTTATCCATTTGATGATTGCGTACAACATGGTACGTGCACATACAAAGGTCGAAGTTAATGGCATCAAAGGCAAACTCACGAACTCAAAAAAAATGAGGCCATCAAAGATCTTTTGGCGTGTCACAAGAATCTCGGAATAAATCGAATTTGCTATGGTATATTAGCAGCATTCTGTGCGGCGGGGGTTCGTGGTTTGATGGTATGCTCAGATGACTGGAGAACAAGCTCAGTTAAAGGGGCTTTATCACTAATTGACATTTCCGCAAAACTTTCAGAGGGTAAAAATCTAGTGGAGCCAGTGTGGCTACGTACTAATAAGTATATATGTAATTTACTGAATAAAAGTTTCTTCTCATCAGAGTCTTTCAACCCCACTGTACCTCTTAGATTTGAATTTGCACGATGCTTAGTATTAGACTTTGGTGATGCCTGGGTGGCGAAACGCGGTCTTGGTTCAAGTGATGAGGTCACCTTGACGGTACCCAGGTCAGCAAAGCTCACAACCAGGATTGACCCGTTTTAGATTAGCTTTGTACTAGATAGATTGTAATTGAATTTGGAAAAGTTATTTATGAATTTAATAATCATGACTTCCTATCCTACTACTGCCCGGATGCCACAGTCTGAGTACCAATAGTAATTGTACGGCAGCATGCCTCCGTACATCATTGCAAAGACTCCGACAAGACGCAAGCTGAGTCAGGCGTTGTGCCCGCGAGTAGCACACGCGGGGGCATTGCGGGAGGTCGCGTTTATCCCTTCCCGCCAGCCCATAATAGGCCAAATGTTCCTGTGTCTTTCAAGAGGACTAGGATAGCTAGGGATCCGCAGCAGGATGCAAATTGCATTTGCATGTGCTTGCAAGATTCCAAATGGTTGGATTGGAAAGTGATTGCATGGGAACATCAATGTGTAAAATTGAATAATGCACTATCCACTGCAATTTTCAGGTTCAGGTATTTGAGATCGTGAATTTGCCAAGGTCAGGCGTGAGCTTTCTTTTTACCGCAATTGAAAAAGATTCATCCACCGCAATCCAATTTAGGTGATATTAAGAAATCAGTAATCATTTGGTTTCATTTCAATTTCTGCTGAAAGCATGCTATTCACCAAAAAAGGAAAAGAGCGTAAAAGGGAACTCGCGAGAAAGCGTCGGGCTGAGGAAGGAAAGTGTGAGTTACTCGCTTAATCTCAGTGTATATATGCTTCCACATTTATGTGGCACCCTCATTGGGCCCCACGGAAGAACATTGGCTTTAGTCGGTTCAGATTGTGCCAATGTCATGATGTCATGTGGGCTCCAACAGGGAAGTTCAAGGATGTGTGCCGAAGAAAGCTCCTTGGCAGTATCTGATATCTTGTGTGCTTCAACACATAGTGATCCCTCAACCACTCGGGAATAGTAGCAGATCCCAAAAGACAAATGAGCGCAAAACGAGCCGAATGAATAGGTTGTTTTCCTCCTCTCGCCCAACAGCACAAATATCAATGCCAGTATCAGCAAATATGACCCCAAGTGAAATTCGGAGGGTTGTGGATGGCAATCAGATCAAACGCATTCACTTTGGCCGTGTGGCAATTTTCTCTTCAACCGGATTACTCATTGCCCTTGTCGAATTCCGACCATTCACAACAATGAGTGAAGTCGAGGTCAATCAATGGGATGAATTATCACAATTCTTATTTCGCGAAAAGAGGTTCACTGACCCTATTGCAACAAATGGAGCATTACTGGAGGGATTTATGTTTGCGATTGGGTGGCGCAAATGCACCACGAAGAATGAACAATTTGGTCTGTATGGAAGTGCTGGCAAAATTGAAAATGCAAAAGATGAATGGCGGAACCGAGGTGCCAATCTTAGCTCGGTGGGTTGCATTCTAGGTCAATCCTTACAATATGTTGGGGATAATTTATTTGAGAAGATTCAAAATTCCTACAATTCATTGGGGGTTCCGTCTTTTGATCAAGTCAACTATGAAGGCAATATTCCGGCAAATCAGGGTGCATTCGAGTTCGCTTCCGCACTCACTTTCACCATGAATGGATTCAAAAACGCATCTCATGTTGATAAGGATGCATCGCAGTATGCTTCGGGATGGTGGTTTCAAGCTGATAAGCGGACCGGCCAAATTCAAAGAGATGCGTCAAAGCGGTGTACAGGGGGAAAATTGATTTTCCCAAATGAGCATTTTTGGATTGATCTATCCGCATGTCATGGGCTCATTCAGGTAGTGTGGGCCAGTAGTACATTTGTTCATTATATTGATCCAGCACAGGACAACGAAAGCATGACACTAGTGGGTATGTCCGCACAATGCTCAAGCAGGTTAGCAAAAACAATTCGGCAAAAAAACCATGGCTATTATGAGATTGGCGAGAGAGCGGGCTATCAAATCAGGGATGGTAATACAATCTCATGCCAATTCAAAGAATGAGGAGTTTTTCATGTGTGTTGGGTAAGGCAGAGGACAAAATACACCAGGATTGGATGGATTCGAGTGCGGGAGATGGGGTGTCTCACATGAAAAAGGGGTGAAGTGGATTATGTACAGTGGCATGCCATCGTACATCTGTCCTGGTTTGTTGCTATTGTCCAGGATGCGAATGCTTCACACGCAAAACCTTATGCTTGTGCAGGTTCCGCCAATGCTAAAAGTTCCTTACGCCTATGCGGGGTGCCAACGCTACACACGCCAATCCTTACGCCTGTGCAGGCTCCCAAAAATTTACACGCCAATCCTGACGCTTGTGAAGGTTCCCAAAAATGGTAAAAATTCCTTACGCCTGTACAGGCTTCCGGCGATTCACACGCAAATCCTTACGCTTGTGAAGGTTCCCCACAATGCTGAAAATTTCTTGGCCTGTGCAGGATCCCGAGAATTCACACGCCAATTCTTACGCCTTTGAAGGCTCCCAACAATTCACACGCCAATTCTTACGCCTGTGCAGGCTCCCAAGAATTCACACGCCAATCCTTACGCCTGTGCAGGCTCCCAACAATTGACACGCCAATCCTTACGCCTGTGCAGGCTCCAGACAAGTCACACGCCAATCCTTACGCTTGTGAAGGTTCCAGACAATTTAAACAATTCAATACATGAGTAAGATTAATAGCGTGTGACCATAGGAAAGGCCATGTTTCACAAATCTGGACTGGATTGCTCACATACGGGAACCTCCCGCTTTTTTACAGTTAAGAATGGATATGGCTCTAAACCATGGAAGAAGAAAATATAGGAGAGGATAACGGCAACTATTGGCGCATTTTGAGAAAAAGAGGTTCACAAAAACAAATACTCACTCAAACGCTTGGTGGGGCACTTACAAAAATAATTCTCACGCAATCAGGGTTTTTCTCTAAGGAGGAAATAAGTAATTTTTACGTGAACAAAGAATGTAATAGAATTTGAACATAATAATAATTGATTACAAATGATAATTTATTTAAAAGAAAGTATTACAAATGATAAAAAGTGGAAATAATGGGATTTTTTTTTTTAAATTTTTATTTTTCGAGGAATTTAGAGACTATCCCGCAGCCACACGCTTTCATACGCACCCCCCAACGGGTCATACACAGGCAACTTTCACACGCCTGGAAGACATTTTACTGCCAGTGTTCCGACCCGCTAGTTTCTTGGTTGGGTGGTCAGCTTGACTGCAGACGCTCACCTGCTCGCGCGTGGAAACCTGAGGCCAATCAGTGTGGATTTGCTTCAGCCTCATCCACATCAGAATAATCCCAGCCTATGATTGCTGAGGCTGGTTATGTTTGCGTGGGTATCTCCCACCGCGGGTTATTTTCTTCACGTTGTCACACGCCCCGCGCAAGTTGTGGCACCTGGCTTGCAGCCAGAAATTCCCTTGGGTGGGTGGCCTCTTTCTCCGGAGTTTTGTTCACGCGTGAGGCAAAGACCGTGATCCCAATCTCTGGGGAATAGTAGCCTCCTCAAACGCAATAGGGGTGAATGTAGATGTGGATCATGCCTCACGGTCGGTGCCCCGTTTGATCATGCCACACTTCCCCCCCTGAAGCCTAGTTGGAATCAGTCATCAAAAAACTTCACGCAAAACCAAAGTCATGTTCGGTGGCATGCCACCGAACATATCTCACCTGCCCACACACAAACATCCCCAAAGTGAGATTGCCCTTTGAAATGGCCAACATTGCCCAGTAGGTCCCTGTGCTACAATTAACTTGGGGAAGATATATATGCATCCATGTTCGCTGTCACACCAGCGAACATGACTGCATGCCTCTGATATGCCCTCCACACTAAGTTGCTACAACCCACCCAATATCGGATATGCTAATGTCAACCTTGTTCCACCAAGGGTTTTGTACCTTGCTGCAGATCCAGCAGTCATATCGGTGCACCCACATTTTGGCCACCTTGCCTTGATATATGCCCCAAATCGGATATGAAAATTATGAGCCCAAGAGGCCCATCCCCATCAAGACCATGCACGTAACCACAGGCCATCCCCCTTTTGGCCTGTTGCTGCCACTCATATAAGTTCCCCACCTACGCTTATTCCTCTTCATTCCCTTTAGCTAACCCTTCCCGATCATATAATTTCCAACTGTCCCCAAATAATTTAACATAGCCATCATGTCAACCCCTTCACAACCACTTTGCATTGGGATGATTAATATTCGTATTCAAATAAATAGTGATATAACCTTAAAGCCTGAGAATTCCCACTTAGGTTCTTGGATTATCCTATGGCACAATCAACACAACATATTCGTATATCTCCCCAATCACCAGCATGCTATTGGCTCTCTACCTGCAACCCTTTCCAAAACGTTGATACCATTCCTCAGGGCACCAAAAACTTTCATGCACTGTGGTCCTGGTGGGGCATGGATTGAAAATTGCCAATCCAATCCTACTCAAATATTATTCGTTGAGGGAGTATTTATGACTGATGCAAATGATCCCTCCTCATCTCAGAAACCCAATCTAGCATTGATGTTCTTCACATGGTATCCAAACATTCTCTTCATAATGGAAAGCTTTCGAACACAAGATTTCAAGCTTAAAATGCCCAAAGAATATGACTGTACTACTCATTGTCAATGTCAACTCTTTACTCCGACATTTCCCGCTTCAAACTCGACGCCTGCTTCATATCCTGCTGTTTCATCATTGATTTCCAAGCAAAAACTGATACAATTACCCAGTGGATCAGACCTCCCCATGCCATTATTCAAACCCCCCTCCTCCCTCATCAAAAGACCGGACTAGCGTTTCTCTGGGATCGAGAAATCCCCAATGGCCAATCAGCCCGTAACCTTTGGGCCACCTCACCCCCAGGATCCACTTTCAATGCCAGGCACATCATTACAAACAAGGTCGTTAGCTCATTTGAATCCCTTTCGACAAATACCCCTCTTGGAGGACTGCTCGCGGATGATATGGGATTAGGTAAAACCATTCAGGCCATTGCTCTAATTGGTACCTCCAAGGAGCGGATGATTGTGAACCCCCATCGCTCCACGCCCACCATGATCATCTGCCCCCCTTGCTTAATTACCAACTGGCAATCAGAAATATCCAAGCATGCTCAGGCTGGAGCGCTGCATTCCAAAATCTACCATGGTCCCACTCGTCACTCATTATCCAAAGACGACATCTTAAAATATGATATCATCATCACTTCTTACAATACTATCACCCAAGAATTTAAGCAAACCAATCCCTCTACATCAATCATTTTTCAAATCAATTGGCATCGTATAATTCTGGATGAAGCACAGTGAGTGTCTGATCTTAAATGATTCAAATTACCTTTTATATCCAATAACCATTGCCCCCTCTTATAGCTATATTCGCTCTCAATACACTGCCACTCACCGTGCCATTAATAGCCTCCTTTCATCCCGTCGAATATGCTTAACGGGCACACCTATTCACAACACCATTTATGACCTTTTGGGCATAATATCATTCATCACTCAACCACAGTGCGCCGATCAAGATAACTGGTCACCATTCATCCTGAGTAGTCTTTCAAAAGCTTGCAATGATATTTTGCATTTGGCATTGCGGCATTTAAGTTTGCGCCCACCAAAACCACACATCTCGAATCCCTCCCCACTATTAGCCATCATTATGAGCTGCTCCCACTCAACCCGACCATGCAGCAAGAATATTCCACATTATATGAAGAATTCCTATCATCCAAAAGCAAAGGACCAAGAGAGTTTTTCAGAAATATTAATAAGCTGCGAATATGTTGTAACCATCACATCATGCTTAACACAATTGCAGAGGCGGAGTTGGAAGACCCCGAGGGCAGGAGCACTCAGGATAACTCGCCAACAATCACACGAACCATTGTGGATGTGGAAACATGCATGATGAGTAGTAAAATTGCACACCTCCTACAAAGCTTAATGAAGAACAAACAAACAAGGTGTGGTCCAACCAAATCGGTTGTTTATACCCAATGGACCCAATTTCTAGATTTGTGCGTTAATTCTAATATGCATCCATTACCAATTGACTCCATCTGACTTTTTTATATTGTAGAGTTGGTATTGCTCTTGCCCATCACTCTATCCTTTCAGCACGAATTGATGGAACAAATACACCACGAGCGCAGGACAAGGCGCTTGAGAATTTCTTCAATAATCCTGAATGTGAAGTACTCATTGCATCCATTGCCGCGGCTGGAACTGGCCTCAATATAACTTGTGCTAATATAGTCTATTTAATGGTGAGTTTCCCCCCAAAATTCTCCCCTGATTTTCGGACCCTGACATCCACATTTCCAGGAGCCCAATTGGAACCCAGCCATTGAGGCTCAGGCTGTTGATCGTCTACATCGTATTGGCCAACAACGACCTGTACAGGTCATTCACTATATCACTCCTCATTCAGTTGAGGTCAACATGCGGAAGGTACCTTTCAAGCTCATCTTTCACTTGATTGTATTACTATTCTGAAATCCTTCCTTATGGGAATGCCATATTCCAATCACCAATAGGTCCAAGAAAAGAAAAAATCATTAACTGCGTGAGCCTTACTGATATTATATAATTTGTGATTGACAAAGTTGATAACCCCTGTTGACTCTGGCACAGGTCCACAATTATGAACACCATGAGCTGGATCGAACTTCTTCAATATTTCCTCAATGAAAATGAGCAATAGAGTTTTATTGCTAAGGGAGACGGTGATACATTTCAATTCATATTGTCTATATTCTAACATATTTAGCAAGTTGTTGCATCCTTAAGAGATAATAATCAGATTTTATTACACCTGCACAAATAATTCACAAAATGTTAATTTGTAACGGTGCTATACATTTATATTACTAAGTTATTGCAGAGCATCACCATTCGGCCTAATAACTGGCATGTCAAGTATTTTGAGGGCGCTAGTCTGCATCTTACTACAGCCTTTGAGCCAATCTTGATCAAATACCTGAAATGATAAGCCTTCCGGAATATCACCATCATCTGTCGATTGTAATTCTGGCAATCTATCAATAGTTTTTTTACCCTTTTTTTTAATGCGATTACAAAACTCTATGTCTCGATCCATTTTTAATACCAATTCATTAAATAACTGGGAGCGCCAGCGTAATCCCACTTTGCGGTAAACTTGACGGCCATTTTCCAGTACCTCCTCAGTATCTGAACATACTCGAGGGTCATTGAATTGTGATTCTAGAATGGGAAAATTAGCCGTATCACACCATTCACGACGGCGCTCACAGGTCTGCATATAATGAAGTAGATCATCATCAGTCTTTGCTCACAATGAAGAAGAGATACATTAACTAACCCTTTGACAAATCTTCGCGAGATTTTGATTCTCCTTCTTTTTAACCAAATACTCGGCATCCTTTTGAATAGACTTCCATTCTCTTTTCAAATAAGTGAAATATTGCTCCATTAAAGCCGCCACGACCCCATAGTTATTATGATCCTTGTTCCAACAGTAATGATGATACTCGGTGCTGACCAGTGCAAGACGGAATTTACGGTAAAACACCATAGACATCAGCTCATTGAACGGATGTTGCCATGAGCTCTCCCAGTCCCAAGTGAACCGCTTTAGTCCTAGCTTGTGGAGCTCATTTTCGCAGTAGCTTTGGAAAGCCTGAGACTGAACCTGTGTTGATGGCTCATTGAAAACATCCTTGGGGACATATCCGAGATGACCAGCCACTTGAATTGCAATTTCACGTTCTTCTCTGCTGGGTGGTGCTGGTAGTGAGGAAAAATCCTTATCCCTAACTTTGAGTAGGAACAGGCAATGTGCGTGTACTGCTGATCTCATTCCATGGACATTCTCTGGAAGTTCTGCCTTCAGCCATTTTTGTTGCTCCTTCTGGCTTGCACGTTTCGCCACATTGTGAGCTTTGCGGGCCTGGTTCCTTTGCTGTCTGACCTAGGATTGTTCAAGCATACTCTGGGCAAGGCCCAGCTGAGGATGGGTGAACTCACTATTTGATTGAGTGCCTTGCTCATGCGCCGTGAAATCGTCCCTCCTTGATTCATCATTTGTTTCCATTTGAGTCGGAGACATGTTCTCATCCTCATCATCCACAATTCTTTCTCTTGATGAACTGGCATGACCCGTTCTTGGTTTGGAGGCATATGGATGATGACGTCTAGTGACTTTCTCTTTATGGACCAGAGGTGAAGACGCATAAATTTCATCCCCTGCCATGCAAATCATCAGTTAACACATCAAAACATTAATGAAGACTGGTCATCCTCACGATCTTCAATTGGCTCCTGAGATTGGACTGACTTGCCTTTAGGTGCCATATCTAACCCATGAAACAAAAATATCAAATTGTGAAAAATGTTATACTCCAAAATTCAAATGACTTACTTTGATGAAGCGTCAATCCTGGATTTCCCTCCGACAGACCGCTCCAAGTTACATTTTCCAAAGGTCTTTTTCGTCGCCCGCCATCAACGCGCCTTTCATTTCCCACATGAGCCTGAGATCCTGATGGAATATTGAGGGTTGGCTGTTGACTTCGTCCAAAGGGATCCTGGGATGCGACTGGATTCTGACCGGGGTTAAGGAGGAACTCACATGGAAATTTTGATTGGGGATTAGCGTTTGATGAGATTTGAGGTGTGCCTTCCGGCCCCTCAGACACATGCATTTGTGTATTAGTGGGATTCGGGGGAATTGGAGTGACAGAAATATTTGGGATCGCCCAAGTGCTGGAAGTTGGAGCCTTCAGATTTCCCACATCAATGTTAAGACCTGATACATTCATTGAGGATGCGATAGGGGTTGTGAGAGGAATGTTGGGACTCAATGGTGATTGTGTTTGAACATATTCTATGCTAGATTCACTATCTGAGTCATGAACAGAACCTGAACGGGATTGATGTGACTTGGAAGATGACATAAGGGCCAAAAAAGTACAGTAATATTTTTAACTAGATAAAACACCTCAGTATTATGATAAAATAGAGTGATATGAGATGAAATCTTTTCAAATTTAGAATAGAGAAATTCTATGAATAGTTGGAACTAAGTGTTGCATGAAAGTCCAATAAGCCTCTTTTTAGGAGAATCCTCCCTGCCTCCTCTTGAGCTCCTCCGCTTTTGTCGGAAACCACCCTGCATGGCCTACCACCATATAATGTAATATTCCCTTGATCTCAAAGGGGACCCATCATCCATAAGTAATCATATTAGGTAACATTTCCGCCTCCCCATTGTCACATTTTGTGAATTATCCAAACTGCCAATATACGCATTGAAATTCCACAGCATTGTACATCTGTAAAGGGGTATATTCATGAAGGATTTACCCACAAAAGAGACATCACCTTTTCAAGAAAGGCGAGACAATCCAAATCACATTCCAACCGATTAAAAGCCTGCTGCACTCAAACCAAATACCAAGACTTCAGCTGCACTCCAACCCCTTATGTAATAGAGTTATATCGTTATGTCTGTAATAAGGTTTAAGCCATGTACGATGGCGTGCCAGCGTACATGGTTTGAATGTCAATCCCCTCAAATCAATGTTGACACATCCCTATTGCAACACCCCTCAAGGGTCAAAACCGGAGTATTGCCATGTGTAAATAAAATAGAATATGTATGAGCATTGAGCTGCATGGCATTTTACCCCATTAAACTCCTAACCAATTCCGCCATCCAGATGAGACATGTTACACTCTATCAGCTGCAGCGCACACACCATTACAAATGGGATAAAACTCCCAGCTGGCTCAAATCATCTCCCCCTTCATAAAGAATCACTCAATTTTTTTGCCAATTAATAACACTCCTAAACACTTTCACATCAGCCATAGATATTTATACACAAACCAACTGTACTCCCAATTTCTGCAACAATGACAACCCGCCGCTATTCCTCAATGCGTATATGCATGTGTCAACACTGCTCAGCTCAAACACACTCTTCCCCTGAGGGTGATAGGCCTGGAGTTGCCTTCACACCTTTCCAATATAAACAGCACATTAAAAAGCTCAAATCAACCATTGCACCCAAATCTCTTCCAAACATCCCTACTTCTGCATCAGGATCTGGGTGCCCACAAATTCTATTGGATCAAATCTTCCCAGCTGATTATTCACGTTTGACCCAAAGCACTTTCTCAACTCCAGCGGTTCTCAATTCAACTGCACAGAAACCATACAGCAGCAGTCAAACCCTTCCTCCACAAGACCTTGGAATGATAATATCTGCCATTCTATCATTAAGGTATAATATACCCCGCCGGGCTTCATGCATTCTCAACCCCGCCCTAAACCTGCTGATCAAGTCCAGCATCTCAAGCTCCGGTGGTCCCCCCATTCCTGCATTCCATATACCTCAAGATCTGAGTACCATATTTGAACATCTCCAATTGGAGCCAGTGATTCAAAACTATATATGTTGTCCTCAATGTTTCTCTCTTAATGGCCTTACTGAATCAGTCACAACTGACCAACCCCACTGTCAACGCCATAATGACCCAAATGATCATGATCCCCCTTGCAAACAATCATTAGGCAAATTCATCTATTCATTTGAAGCCCACACCCAAAACACCACCAACATGAAGCAAAAATTTATACCAACAAAACATTTCATTTATCAACCATTCAAAAATTGGCTTGCCAGATTTCTCCAGCGGGCTGGAATTATGGACATTCTGCATCAACATCAACAATCCCAAACTCCCGAAGATTCCCCAAAATGTGACGTCTGGGATGGATTGGTCTGGAGACGCTTCACTGGCACTAGAAATATCCATGACCCCCCATTCATGTCCATTCCTGGTGCATTGGCCTTCTCGATTTATGTGGACTGGTTTAATGCACATGAAAAGTCCACCCGGTTGGCCAGCATTGGACCTATCATGCTTATTTGTCTTAATCTCCCCCCAAGTGAAAGATTGAAGCCAGAGAATGTCTATGTTGCAGGAATCATCCCTGGTCCAAAGGAGCCAACTTCCCTTCAATTGAATTATTTATTAATGCCACTCATCAACAAGCTCAAAGAGCTATGGCAAGGTTACCATTTTTCACCCACCTCAACAGGTCCTTCAGGATCCTTTATCCGTGTGGCCATTCTCACAGCCATTGCGGATGTGGTTGCCATGCGCAAGCTTACTGGATTTATTTCCCATTCAGGCAACCACTTTTGTAATTTTTGCACCATTCACAAAGCTCAAATTGATGAAATTGGTCCTCAATTTCACTACACACGCTCATATCAAAATCATAAATCAACCATTGCCACATGGCTTCGGGCAACCCCACAACAAACACAAGCAATTTTCTCTGAGTATGGAGTGCGATATTCAATTTTAGAAGACCTTCCGTATTGGGATGCCACCAGAATGGTTAATCTTGACATAATGCA
The DNA here is from genome assembly GCA_023105745.1 of Austropuccinia psidii. NCBI lineage: Eukaryota > Fungi > Basidiomycota > Pucciniomycetes > Pucciniales > Sphaerophragmiaceae > Austropuccinia > Austropuccinia psidii. Next base: position 10,209,624 of record JALGQZ010000002.1, on the reverse strand, counting down.
TAATTTAATACTTGGAATTTTGAAGGATCATGCAGCTTTCAAATTGTGCATTCCAGAGTCCAAATCAAAATTTTACCTCAGGTCCCGCAGGAAATCCAATGACACCAACAGTTCAGACTCAGATTCCATGACCTCCAACAGCTCTCTTGATAAAATCACATTGAGAGAGGCCCGCTCCCTGAGAAGAGACGCAGCAAAAATAATAAATGAGCCACTCCCCACTACTTCCACCCGAAAAAACTACTTCCCAATGCCCACCCCTAACACAGAACATCCATCTAGTGGTTCTGCGGAGATTCCTTCATTTGATGCCGATTACATCCCCACTTCTGAAATCCCCTCTGAATTGGATATCACTGCACTGAGTGATCACCAGATCAAGGGTGAGGCTCTGGAGCATCTCCGACAAATCATATCTGAGACAATAATTCCCTCATCATGGACAAGAGTACCTTGCAACATGGGTTCCCCCTCTCATGGTAGCTTAAAAGCCGCTGAATGGGCTCTCTTTTATAAGGTCTATATTCCATTTTTAATGCTCAGTCAACAGATGTCATTAGATGTACACCAATCCGCCAACATTCAAAGGCAAATGGGTCAGTCAGAAGAACTTGGAAATGAACTAACCAAGAGTACATTCCATTTGATTAGTGCTATCAACATTGCCACAAGTTGGACTGTTTCAATAGGAGATGCGACTGCATTTGCTGAACATTGGAAAAAATTCCGCCTTTCCAATCAACTCCTGTTCCCAAAACAGAAAAGTAAACCAAATCATCATTTTGCTGACCATATTCCCGAACTCTTCCAACGTTGGGGCCCAGCACAAGCCTCAGCCACATGGGGTTATGAGCGCTTGATTGGAGTATTTGCAAAAATGCCAACAAATAACAAAATATGTACGTCAATTAATAAGATCAATATATTCACATTGATTAAACACCTGAACTGAATAAGATTAACTTCTTGCAACTCTAAATAGATGATATAGATAAAACCTTACTTCAACATATCTGTCGATGTTCCAACCTTTCCGTTCTCCTGAAATCCCCCTCCGTGCCATGTGAAATAAAACAGCTTTTCGAATCACAGCCACCTGCCCTGTTCAATGACCATAAATATAACAAACCATCCCGCCATGACCAAGAAAATTATGATTGCCTGGTTGAGTACTTACAGAATTTTCATGCAACAAGGGAAATAGTTGATTGGATCAGCTTAGACACTACCGTGCAATCCACAAGTCATCTCACTTCAAGGATTGTCTCACCTTGGTATTTTCCAGTTTCAAACATTAATATTGGGAACAATATATTTTCAACTGAATCCAAAAATGTCAGCAACAGTGTGATATCTTTTCTGAGGGGCAACTCACGACAATTTGGTATTATTAATAGCATTTTTAAAGTCTCTGAGCCATCTAGCATACTGAACAATAAATTTCTGATCTTAAAAACTTTGAAGATTGATGTGACTTTCTTACCAGATTGGCCGCATCTCAATATTTACAAAGCTATTGGTCTTGATGATGGACACTTGATTATATCTGAAGAAGAAATAGAAGGTAACTGTGGATTGTATGATAACAAAGTTCTGTCATGTGGAATGCTTGTAATGATAAAGCCGTTATTTCATGAAATTTAGTCTACAGAAATGCAAATATCTCAGATTCATTAGCAATTTTGCTAGTGAAATAACTGCCTCAAAATTTAGTGACAGAGACATGCCATTGTGACAAGCAAAGCCCATTATTTCACATTGCCACAAAGAACTTACTATTTTGACATTGGGTACAGTGTGAATAAGCCAAGCTCAATGATCAAATGACCCACACACTCACCTTTCACAGCATCCAAAATTTCTAAATGCGTCATCATCATGTTGGAAGGGGAAGCGGCCCTTGCGCACACGCAAGCGCACCCGCACCCACACACGCGGTATTGTGCGGCGGGCTCTACCAGTGTCACCTGCAAAACGACAATCCCGCTCAGGCGGAGTCCTTTCATGGATGACCTGGTGAAGTCAAACCCCCCGCCAAAATTTCTAGCTGCGCCATCATCATGTAGGAAGGGGAAGCGACCCTTGCGCACCCGCACACCGCACGCGCCAATGCACACGCAAGCGCACCCGCACACGCATGCGCACCCGCACCCGCACACGCGGTATTGTGCGGCGGGCCCTACCAGTTTCACCTACAAAACGACAATCCTGCTCAGGCGGAGTCCTTTTATGGATGACCTGGTGAAGTCAAACCCCCCGCCTACATCAAGACTGGCTGAAGGACCTCTTTGATGTGTGTTTGTGCAAACAGGTGGGTCTTGTGTAATTTTCACCAACCATCGGACGGTTGCGGGATGATCAGGTGGTGAGGAATCTGAGTTGAAGGCACAGGGGAACCAATATTGGTGGATGTCACAGGATTTGGTGTAAGACAAGAGTAGGACGTGTGCTCGACGTTCGCTTGATTTTTGCTTGACGTGAGCTCGACTTTTATACTGCTTGACGTTTGCTTGACGTGAAGTCAATCGCCGACAATTGACAAGAGATTCGCCCTGGTGTCTGTCTACAATGACTAAACAAGCATTATAACTTTTGTCACCACTTGGAGGAAGTGCTGTGACCCAATCCATGTGAACAACTTCCCAAGGGGAGTTTGGTTCTTGAATATGGATCATCAATCCAAATTTCTTGCCTGTACTCCTGTTTGCTTTTTGGCATCTATCACAGGTATGGCAATATTCAATGGTTTCTTTTCTCCAAGATGGCCACCATGCACAGTTCTTCACCTTTTCAAGTGTTCTGTCTTCTGATAGGTGTCCAGAGTAAATGCTATCATGGCATTCATGAAGAATGGTATTGATGAGCAATCTACTACATAGTGTCATTACACAAGAATGTTTTGTTCTATGGTAAATAATCCCATCAAACAAGTGAAATCTTCCTTCAGAATAGGAATTTTTCCAAACTTCATCTAGTGCATTAACCAAAGATGTGTCTTTGCAGTCTTTATCCAATAAAGAAGCCAAGATATGGGAATTCTTGTCTTGTTTATAAGACTCTCTGACCTCTTCAAAGAATTCAGTCCCAATATCAGTTATGTTAATCCCTTCAATTGGAATCTGTGGTTCAGCTTCCAAAGGTACATAAGCTGGGTTATCAGGAGTGTTTGCTAGAGCCCATCTACTAAGTCCATCAGCATTTTTGTGAATGTTTCCTGCTTTATGAACTATATTCATGTTTCCTCTATATTCTTGAATGGCTATTTGCCATCTCAACATATGTCTGTTGGGAGTTTTCATGTTAAGAAGTGATTTCACGGCATTACAGTCAGTTTTCACTTCAAAAACACTGCCATCAAGGTAATAGTGTAATTTCTCAAGTGCCCATACCAAACATAAGCACTCCATTTGGCTTGCACCATATCTGGCTTCTGTTGGTTTGATTTGTCTTGAGATATAACAAACTGGTCCTTCTGTAGGTTTGTCATCAATAATTTGGACTTGGTGTAGGGCTGCCCCTAATCCATCTCCACATGCATCAGTGTACAATTTAAAAGGAATATTCCAGTCAGGCATGAGGAGTAAAGGTGCTTCTGTAAGGGCTTTCTTTATCTTCTCATAAGCTCTAATTCTTTCCTGTGTCATTTCAAATACAGTCTGTTGATCACAGATTCTATAAAGTGACTTGGCTAGAATTGCAAAATCTTTCAAGTGTTGCCTATAGTAACTAGCAAATCCAAGAAAAGACATCATTTCTTTTTTCTTCTGGGGTATTGGCTTAAGTAACACTGCTGCTACTTTATTCTTGTCAATACCCAAGCTCAAACCAGAAACAACATGTCCTAATGCTTTGAGTTCTTCAAAACCAAAATTGCATTTCTTAAGTGAAATTTTCATGTTCACTTCTGCAACTTTATGAAGTACTCTTGCAAGTCTTTCAAGGTGCAAAGACCATGAGTTAGAACATATAATAATATCATCAATATAAATGATAAGCCATCCTTCAGACAATTCTGTGGGGAAGATGGTATTCTTCATTCTTTGATAATGAGATGGAGCATTTTTAATGCCAAATGGCATTCTAAGATACTCAAAAATGCCACAGTGTGTGATAATTCTAAGTAATTTCTTAGCTTTGGGTGTCAAAACATTTTGATGAAAGCCTTTCAATGCATCCATTGATGTTATATACTTGGCTTTAGACAATTGAGTCAAGGTTTCTTGAATTCTAGGGATTGGATACCTATCTGGAACTGTGTAGGTATTCAAAGCTCTAAAATCTCCAACCATTCTTGACTTATCATTATGCCATGCAATAATAACAGGTGTTGTCACTTCAACTTCCTCATTATGGCCTACTTTCCTTAGCACACCAAGTTGGATCAACTCTTGGATATGTTTTTCCAAGGCCTCTCTAGCTCTGGGACTGGCTGGATAAGCTGGTCTTCTAAGTACTGGAGGATATGGTCTATCAATATTAAGAGTAATATCAATTTCATGTCCTCTTATAGCGCCTAATGGTTCATTATCAGATGCAAATGCATTATTGTATGTATATAATACATCAATAAGTTCATTCCTCATCTTTGGTGACAATGATGGATTAATTTGTGCTTCAACAAGTTGTTTAGACACAAATTCATCTTTGTAAGTATCTTTGACAGAAGATACTACAGATATCTGTTTTGGCATATTGGAGAAAGCAAATTTTTGTCTTTTGTTATCTCCAATTGTGAAATATCTGTCCTTATGGTTATTTATATCAATACCATAAATATTTAAGTAATCATTTCCAAGAATGATGTGCTGAGATGTGCAATTATCCATTACTTCAATCTCAGTCTTCATTCTTACACTTCCTGCTGGATGTGGGAATACAATATTAGTGTCCAATATGCCCAAGGGGTACATATTGTTACTGGCACTACTGAATTGTACACCTTCTATTGGTAATAGATGGTTTTTCCATTCAGGAAGTATAATTTGGAGATAATCTTTGCCAACACAAGTGCAAAATGCCCCTGTATCCAAATTTACTTTGGCTTCAATATCACTCATCAGAACTGATGTGATACAGGATGCTCCAGCAGTATAACCCTTTCCTCTAGCAGGTTTTGTTTTACACATTCTGGCATCTTGGATATTGATCAGGTTGCAGTAATCCTCACTGTACTGTGGCAAGTGGGTATGGACTTCTGTGACCTCAAAGAAAGCTGAAATGTTTTCAATGGGATAGTCCTCCACTGGTGTATCTTCAGAGACTGCAGAATCTTGATCAAACTCTTCTTTCTCCTCAGTACACTGAATTTCTTCAATGACTTGAACTTCATTGATTTTTGTCCTCTTAGGGCAAGTTTTGGCTAAATTTGAAGTACTTCCACATTTATGACACTTCGAGACAGGTCTTTCTGGTCTTTTTTCTTCTCTAGGAATCTTTGAGACTATTTTGGACTCTATTGGGTTTTTAACCCAAGTTTTACCAATTCTTGTCCTGGTAATGATATCTTCCATAGCATTAATGTAGTCCTCTGTTGAACATGGTTCCACACATCTGCTTTTGATAGCATGTTCCAGTTCTCCTCCACACTTTCTTAATATTTTCATATTAATCATAGTGTCAGACATATCTGGTTGTAAAGCAGATAATCTGTCTTTTTGTTTGAAGAACCAAGTAAGTGGTTTGTCTTTTTCTGAGTTAAAAATGGCACTTTCAAAAGCATTTTCCATTTTAAACCTCCAAGAATTATTAGCCCATTTGGTAATCACTTCAGATATCCACCAAGACCAGTCATGTTTACCATGATCAATCCTCATTTTGTAATACCATTTCTTTGCAGTTCTGGTAAACAAGCAGTGTAATTTCCCCACTATGATTTCATCAGGTATATTGAAGTCTTCTTGCAACATATCAATAGTCCTGATGAATTCAATATGGTTGTATTCTCCTTCACCAGAGAATGTTGGCCATTCTTCTATTTTGGGAATATCTCTTGCAGAGTAGGCATTTTCTCCTAAGAATGGAGTCAAACTTTCTTTGACAGAAAGTTTTTCTTCAGTCAAGGGTGTAGAATGTCTTGGCATATGTGGTTCATGATTCTTATGAATTTGCTCCACACTTGCAATTATATCATTCTTCAATTTCTGCCTCTCACTGTCACTTTTTGCTAAATGTATAGCAAATTGATTGGTGTTCTTAACTATTTGTAAGACATGGTCTTCAAGAGTTTTAAGTCTATCATTTACTTTAAAAATGGAAGGATCCTCTGTGTCATTATTTTGACATTGGTTCTCAATTCTTTCACAAGCATTGCTAATTGACTCAAGGGTGACATTTGTCAATTGATGCCAATCAGAATATTGCTTGTCATTTTTCTTTAAATCATTGATGTCTAATGTAATTTGCTTCAACTTTGACTCAAGTTTGCCAATTTCTACACTAATACTTCTATGTACATCATTTATTTGCGTGGAAAAGTCCTGTTCATCCTTTCCTGCTCCTTGGCTGTGAATTCCATAAGAGTTCTGGCCATATTGAAGACACTGTCCATGGCTGAAGGCTCCAATTTGGGGATCCTGTACCCTTGTGGGTAAGGTCTGTGCCAATTGGCTTTGCCTTTGCCCTTGCCTTGATGGTTCTTGGGATCTCTCTGTTTCTTTTGAGGTCCTTTGGGCTTGTCCTTGGATGCTTCTGGAGCTGGTTTGGAGCTGGTAGATGCCACTGGTGCCTCTGTCTCCAAAGTTGGAGTCATTTCCAACTCTTTCTTCTGGTCTATGGATAAAAGACTTTGGTTCTTCAACCAATTCTTTATCTTTTTGACCTTGTCTTTGCAAGACAGGGGGCTCCATCCTCCTAAGAGTTCTATGGTCTTCTCCTGACCCAGAAAGCTCTTGATGTGTAAGTAAGAGTTCATGGCCCCCTGCCAAAGGCTTGGGCAGATTTCCCACTCCTCTTCCTTGGCTGCTCTGAACCAGTTTTTGTACTGGCATTGATATATTTCTATTGCTGCCACCTGAAAGTGGTTCAGCCCTGGAAATATTACCATAAATCAGTTCAGGCTCAGAATTCACGTCAAAATCTGTTGGTACAGACCTTGGGGAATGGGGGGCAACTCTGGCATCCTCCAGATGTGTCTTTCTTGTGGAAGATTTGGCACTTCTGGATTTGGTCTTGCCTCTTCCTTGTCCACATCCATCTGGTTGGACTGAATAGTTGCTTCCATTTCTGGTATGCACCATTTTCACGTCAATTTAAAGATAAAAGGTGAAAATATAAGATAAAATACACACCTTTTGGTGGTAATTTAGCTTTTTCTGAGTTGAATAAGGTGCCTCTTTTAGCAATCTGCACCTCAATACTGTCTTCAGATTCTGCTTCTGAAGATTCAGGACTATTGATGTATCTTTTACTGAGTCTGTTACCAGCTGCACAGTATTTGATTAAAGACACTTAAAGAGAAAAAATATGATAAAAGAAATTATTTTTGTGTTTTAAGATATTTTTAAAAGATTTTTTATAAATTTTATTATTTTTTAATATTAAAAAATTATTCTTTTTAAAGAAAAAAAAATTAAAATTTAAGATTTTGAATGAAAATTAATTCAGAGTAACTCAAAGAATAATTTTATAAGTTTTTGGATGTGAAAAAGCCACGTGTAAAACAGTATAAAATTAAACCAAATTCCTCAATGAAAAAGATTTCCAAAACAATTTCAAAAATAAGAATTATTTTGACTTTAAAATGAAAGAAAAAATATTCAATTAATATATTTTTGAGCTTAAAAATATATTAATTAAGGGTACAAGGTTCAAAAAACACGGCCAGGCCCCCAAATGTAAGATGTGGTAGGTATGGTGGTTTTTTAGAACACAAAAAATGAAGTCTAGAATATGATTAAAGCCAAGTCTATGGATAAAATCACGGCCAGCCCCCCAAATGTAAGATGTGACTATGAAACTGGTGATAATATTACTATTAATCAACAGTACTATGTCTGTTCTTATGAAATATAATAATAAAATATTATTATAACCACAATTAAATAATTAAAAAATTATTTCTTTCACGTGTTAAACACTACTAGTGATTTTAACAGTGAGCAAGTAATTGTCTACAAGAATCAATTACAAGAAGAATTTAATAATAAAAACTTCTTTATTAAAATAATAAAATTATTTTAATATATAATTATCTTTTGCAACAATAATTATAAAGATAATTCTTGAAGAAAACTATTACTAGAGAAAAACTTTAAGAATTAAGAATAAATGACTCACTAATACTCCAAAGAACTTATTGATAGATAAGAGTAGAGAAATTTGACGTAGAATTGTGGATTTAAGAGATCAAAAGGATTTATAACAGTATTACAACAGAATATAGTTGGATTCTATGATTTCAGGTCTTTCTGAATGATTTTGAAAGATTTAAAACACTTAAGAATAGCTTTAACTAATACTTACTTGTTGGTAATAATGATTTAATAAATTGATAAGATGATGATTCTTGGAAAAAACAGCAAGAAGAGGCTTCTTTTAAGTCAACAACAGCTCACAGAGGCGTGCCATGGAGCAAACTGAAAAACCAGTGAGTGAGAAAACAATAAACCCTTTTGGATTAATGATTGCATCATCTGTTGTCACGTAAGATTATCATAATTACTTAATTGATGCTTTTACGTGACTACCAACCCCAATATGGTTAAGAATAAAAGGAGTAACATCTGCAAATCTTCTTTTATTCTAAAATAATAATTGATTTCTCAAAGTTATCAATGTTATTGCCAATTTCATCACAGGTTGTAATTACTGTGAATTGTTGAAGATTCAGTGTTTCACGTAGAATGGTCAAAAATGGACTGTAGGTAAAACGTTTAATTTTACTAGTAAAACCATAATTCTTTTTGGTTGTACCATAGATAATACAGTTCTTCATTGGTCCTGAAAGTTTCAGAAAGATTCATTAAGAATTGTATTTTTAATGAATTTTTGAAGTTTTTACCTCATTTCTACGTAGAATTGCAAATAGCAGTATTTTCCTGGTTGCTATGAGGTAAATCAATGAATATGGATCCCAAAAGGGTTTAATTACTCTTTTAGGGTCTAGTCATGGAAAGTCATCAAGAATTGACGTGGTTACAGGAGTCTAAGTAGCTCATTACCTCCTTGGCACGTCAAAATAGCAGGTTATTTGCTATTTTTCTTATGATTACAGTAGGTGTAACTTGGTAACCAAGTTCCCAAAGAGTTTTAGTTTACCAATTGGGCCAAGATGAGCCATGGATCCATGCTCTGGGCCTATCCACGCCTCTGAGGCCTCAGAAGTTGGGTACCCTGGCTCTGTGAGCCTTAGAGGTAATTTCATATACCCAAAAGACCACAAATATAAAAAATAACATATTAATATAAATAAAATAAATTTATTTATAAAATAAAAATCAAAATATAAATATAAAATTATATTAAAAATAAAAAATTAATTCTAATTTAAAAATAAAAAATACATTAGATTTTGTAAATATAAAATTACATTTATACTTGAAAAAATTAAGTAAAAATGAAACTTTAACAAAATTGTGAAAAAATAAATAAATTTGGAAAAAAGTTAAATAAAATCTATTATAACTTTTTATCCAATAAATAAACATATAAAATTTATTTCACCATTGGATTCCTCATAAAAAATCAGGTGGGGTCACCTCTGAGTGAAATTCTTGTAACTCAACTCTAAATAAGCTTAAATTAAGTTTTTAGTATTTTCAATACAAAAGTTGAAAATCCTCAAAACCTTAATTTAATTCACACCACATGTGGTGTTAACCATCAATTTTTGTGTTAAAATTGAGGTGTTGTGTTTAGTTTAGAAGTTATGAGGAATTGAAGTATTTTCAATTGAATTCAATTGAAATGTCAAAATGTGCGCGTGTATTACATAAGTGAAGTTTGATTTACATATGAGGTGTCAATTATTACTGTATCGTACTGTACAATTGAATTGAATTACATATGTAAATTATAAGTATAATACATGATGAGGAATTAAAGGAAAAATAAATTGGAAAGATTAAATTTGGGGGGGAAAAGGAACTCCAGCTCTAAGGGTGAGCTAGATCCCCAAAATCCTTGCTGACAGGCGTGGGATGTCAAAATTCACGCAGAAGTTCATCACTTTTGGCCTGGAATTGAGTTACAGGGTCTGTGGACTCAATTGATGATGAGGTTTTGATACCAACTGGGGTAGTTTCAGCTGTTGCCAAGAGGGTAAAACTACCCTTAAGATAAAACAATCATAATAAAAACAGTTTTAACTGGTTTCTACGCCTCTGACACACATTCTGACGTGTTTTGAAGGCTCTAGGCCTGGTATTGCTATAGTAATGGCTGATTTAAGGGTCTAAAATGGCTAAAAATGGCTTAAACAAGCCCTTTTTGGTCTAAACCAGGGTTCAATGATGCCATAATTGGCTTTTCTGTTATCAGGCTGTTTTTAACGACTGACAAGAGTAAATTTTACTTTTGGAGTAAGAGAATTGATGGCTATAAAAGAATGTCTTCTTTGCCCCACTTTTCTCTTCATGTTAGAATCTTTTCCTTTTGTTAATTAGTTTAAAACTGTTAAACCAATCAATCAAAGATTCCAACCACCACTTTTAAATCATTTTAATCCTTTTAACCACGTGAAAAAATCATTATAATCATTGTTTGTAACTCTTATAATCATTTTTACCCCTGAACCACCCCAAAAGTGAATTAAAGCATCTTTCATCACTGTAAACTTTGTCACTTTGTTTCCAAATTCACTCTGGTCACTTTTGGGCGTGTTTTCTCTTTAATATTCTTTTTAAAGACTTTGTTCTTTAATTAATTGCTTGCAGTTCTTTGCTCAATTAATTCCGATTGAAATTGCTCTTGAAGAAATTTCTTTTGTAGCCTTAAATATCTCTTGTAGAGTATTTTTTGGATAAATTTTTATTGTTGGTAAAACAATAAATTTTTATAATATTATTGTTTTATACTAATAAAGTTATAAACAATAAAATTGGCGTGTTTTCTCTTAAAAATAATATTTCATACTATTTTTAACTGAATTTTACCTTATACAAATTTTGAGGACAGGAAAAGTACTTGATTTTTAATCAAAGTTTCATATCCACACCTTACATTTGGGGGCCCAGCCGTGATATTTTACCTGTGACATATTTTTACTCTTTTTAAATCTTTTTTCTTATATTGAAAAATTTAAAAACATATAAAAAATACTTATAATTCAAAAAATCCATAAAAAATAACTTTTTTTTCATATTATAAGTGAGGCTTATATTTTTATTTCTTTTTGAAATAACCTTTTTTTTACTTAATTAATTGGCTTTTTCATTAATTTTAGTGTCTGACAACGTGGTAAGACAAGAAAACATTGAAGCAGCCTCAACAGTAACCAGCATTATCCCTGCCAGTACTGTTAATTCTGATCATAATAGTACTGTTATTGTGACTCAAAATAACCAGCCTGAACCAATATCTTCTGAATTTATTAACTTGGACATAAGTAATACCCTTCAGAAAGCTAAAAATTTGGCCAATAGTAAGTTTTTGACGTAAAAATATTATTTTAAGCCTTTTTAACCATAATTATGCCTTCAACCAGGTCAGGAGCCAGCTACAACCCCTCAAGCAGCTCCCAAAAAGGTAATAGACGTGATTATGGCAGAGGCCAACCAGGTACAGAAGGAAAAGGGTCAGTTGATGACTTCCAAACAACTAAAATGGATCATTCTGAAACTGATAATACCATTTTACCTTCAAAAAGAGCTGACACCGCCACAACAAGCCTCTGTGGACATATACAAAGCCAACCACAGTGCATACAACAATGCACTTCAATTCAAAGAGTACCAGATCCTTGCAGACCTGTGGAAGAATTGCATGAATTCTTACCTGACAGTAAGAAAATTCTTGGGCCATCCCAACACTTGCAAATTGCTCAATGGATGGCATCCATTGATGGAGAAGAAAAACATGATGCTTTTGACACTAGAATGGAGGAAAAACAACCCTCCACCACCCAAACCAGTGCCAAAAACAACCCCAGTGGCCAGCAGCAGCAATTCCAACGTGAAAAAGCAGCCACAAACTCCAAACAAGGGCAAAGGGAAGGCACCAGCCCCAAAACCTTACAGCCAGGGCTACAGAATCCCAAAGATTCAGCAGGATGCCATGGAAAATGTATTTCAGATGGCCAGAACCATGATGGAATTACAGAAGAAGGAGGAAGCCAGATTAAGGTTCCAGAAATGATTTCTGACATATTTGATTCCATCCCAGAGTTGTATAATGCTATAAATGACGTGAAAAAACATCTTTCTGATAAAAATGACACCATTTGTAACAACATTAAAACAAACAACCTGAGTCTGTGCCAAATTAATGAAACACTTATGTGTTTTGAAAAAGTTTTAAGAACAATTAAAAATTCTAATGATGACAATTCTTCTAACATTAAGATAAATGAACAATCTGCCATTATTAAAGAATTAACAGATAAATATTCTAAATTCAATATTGATGACATGATTGAAACAAGAATTAAACAAGCCATAAATATTATCAAAACAGATAACAAGAAAGTCCTTGATGACATTTCAAATTCATTTACTGAAGTAAAGACATATACCATTGCCTTGAAAAAGTGTTTTGATGCTTCACAAGAAGAAGTATCAAAATTATCAATGAAATTGAATCAAGTCACTTCTGATAATACAAGACAGACAGAGTTATGGCAAGAACTGACACATAAGGAAGACGTGTGTAAAATTGAAGTAATAAATTTAATACAAAGCTTCCAACATGAATACAGAAATTCCCAAAGGTGTAGCAACAGTAAAATGAATGACATTGAACAAATACTGAACACCTTACCAAGAATGTCTACACCTCTAAATAAAAATGAGGGCACAAGAATTCCAAATCCACAAGTATTGGATCCTGATAATTCACAATTAAAAAATGAATTATCCACTTCTTTTCATAACTTGGAACCATCAATGGGCCAAGCACTCTTGAAAGAAGTTCCAAAACTTGAAGAATGGCCTCACTTCAGTGGTGAAGGAGAGTATGACCATATGGAATTCATTAGAGGTATTGACATGATCAAGAAGGATTTTGAATTACCAGACAGATTGGTAACAGCCAGGTTTAACACCTTGTTTACCAGATCAGCTCACAGATGGTACATCAAAATAAGACAAGCACATGGACACCAGAGTTGGACTTGGTGGAAAAGCCAAATCATCAACAAATGGGCAAATGATGCTTGGAGGTTTAAAGTTGAAACAGCCTTTGAATCTGCCAAATTTAATGCTGATAAAGACAAAGCTTTACCATGGTTTTGCCAACAAAAGGACAGATTAACAGCATTATATCCTGACATGTCAGAGTTTATGATCCATAGAAAAATTCTGAGACAATGTGGAGGTGACTTAGAGCATGCTGTCAAAAGAAGGACTACTGAACAATCTTCAGCAGAAGATATTATCAATATACTAGAAGAAGTAACCACCAGAACCAAAATTGGTTCTAGTAGGGTGAATCTCAAAACAAGGTTTAATACACCTTGGAAAGATTCTGTGGACAAAAACCCCAAAGAAAATTCTGGTAATATTAAATATAAATCTGCAGATACAGTCAGAAAATGCCATATTTGCCAAAGCACCACCCATTTAGCCAATACATGTCCAAAGAGGGGGGAAATCAATGAAATTGACATTGAAAAGGAACCAGATGTTGAAAAAGAAGACATAATTGAAGACAATTCAGATGATAAGTCATCCATATTTTCTGAATCTTCAAAAGATATAGAAAATATCAATGCCACTTTTGACATCATGGAATCTTATTCCCAGTTACCACAATTGAGCAATGGTCAAGTTGATTTATCAAAAGTTCAAGATGCACAACTTATGAAGACAAAACCAAACAGAGGAAAAGGTTATACAGCTGGTAACTCCTGTATAACAGAAGTGGTAATTGACAACAAGCCCACCAAACCTTTGCTTGACCCAGGAGCCTTCTGCTCTTGTGTTGGAAAATCCTTTCTTAAGACTTGTGTGCCAAATTTTGAAGACCAATTTTTACCAATTGATGGTATAAAATTCAACAGTGCAAGTAACCCAATGAAAGCATTGGGAATCTTTGAGACCAATGTCATATTCCCACACATAAATGGGAATTTAAGGATCACAGTTGAATTTGTTGTTATGGAAAATTGCTCTAGTACCCATTTTATATTGGGAAATGACTATTTGATCATGTATGGGATAGATTTACATAATAACAAAGACAGATACTTTACAATTGGGGACAATAAGCGCCAGAAATTTGCCTTTTTACCATTTAAAAGACAAATTACAGTAAACAAAGTATCACCAGTCAACTTAGAGTTAGAAAAATTCAAGTCTGAACAGTTAAATGAGGCTGAGATAAGCCTTCATCTGACTGATAAACAAGAAAATGAACTTTCTTCCCTTTTGTATGACCACAAAGGAGTATTTGCTACAGACAAAGAACCTCTGGGAGCAATTATTGGTCATGAAGTTGACATCATTCTTAACATTGAGAGACCTTATCCACCACTCTTAAGAAGACCTGCTTATCCAGCAAGTCCAAAATCAAGAGAAGCTCTAGAAATTCATATCAAAGAACTTCTAGACCTTGGTGTAATAAGAAAAGTAGGCCACAATGAGGAAGTAGAAATAACTACACCAGTCATAGTGGCGTGGCATAATGGAAAATCCAGAATGGTTGGGGACTTTAGAGCTCTGAACACTTACACTGTTCCAGACAGATACCCAATACCAAAAATCCAAATTGCCCTTACTCAAATATCTCAAGCAGTGTATATAACCACTATGGATGCCCTTAAAGGATTCCATCAAAATGTGGTAACACCAAGAGCAAGAAAATACTTGAGAATTATTGTTCATTGTGGAGTGTATGACTACTTAAGGATGCCCTTTGGTATCAAAAATGCACCTTCACACTTCCAAAGAATGATGAATGAAATCTTCCCTGAAGAACTCTCAGAGGGATGGTTAATCATTTACATTGATGACATTATTATCTGTTCAAAGACTTGGGAGGAGCACATGTACAGATTATCAAGAGTTTTGACAAAAATCCAATCAGTAAACATGAAAATCTCCTTGAAGAAATGTAATTTTGGATTTAAAGAACTTAAGGCACTAGGACATGTTGTATCTGGTTTGTCCCTTGGAATTGATAAAAACAAAGTTGCAGCAGTATTGTTAAAACCCATGCCTCAGAATAAGAAGGAAATTCAGTCATTCTTGGGTTTTGCAGGATATTACAGGCAACACATTAAAGACTTTGCATCCATAGCAAGACCACTTTATAAGTTGTGTGACAAAGACACAGTATTTGAGATGACTGTTGACAGAGTCAAAGCTTTTGAATCTCTAAGAGAAGCATTGACCACTGCTCCACTCTTACTGATGCCAGACTTTAAATTACCTTTCAAACTGTATATTGATGCATCAGGGGATGGACTAGGTGCTGCACTCCACCAAGTTCAGATCATAAATGACAAACCTGTAGAAGGACCAATATGTTTCATATCCAGGCAAATCAAACCAACTGAAGCCAGATATGGAGCAAGTCAAATGGAATGTCTATGCCTTGTCTGGGCCTTGGAGAAATTGAACTATTTCTTAGAGGGATGTGTTTTTGAAGTAATAACAGATTGTACAGCTGTGAAATCACTTTTGAACATGAAAACACCTAACAGACACATGCTCAGATGGCAAATAGCCATACAAGAATACAGAGGCAATATGACTATTGTTCATAAGGATGGGAATATTCATAAAAATGCAGATGGAATAAGCAGATGGCCATTACCAAATAACATTGATAATCCTGCTTATGTTCCAGAAGAAGCTTCACCACAAATTCCAATAGAAGGAATAAGTGTTACAGACTTGAACACCACCTTCTTTGAAGAAGTCAGAAATAGTTACACTAAAGATAAGAATTGTAGCATCTTATGCCAATTACTTAACAAAGACTGTAAAGACAACTCTCTAATACATGCCTTGGATGAAGTATGGAGAAAATCTTATAATGAAGGAAGATTTCACCTACTGGATGGTATAATTTACCACAGAACCAAGCACACATGTGTCATGACAGTTGTAGACAGGTCATTAATCAATCTTGTACTAAAAGAATGCCATGATAGTCCCTTTTCAGGACATCTTTCTGAAGACAGAACAAGAGAGAAAGTGAAGACCTGCATATGGTGGCCAATGTGGCAAAAAGATGTTGCAGAGTATTGCAAAACCTGTGACAGATGCCAAAAGGCAAATAAATCCACTGGCAAAAGACTTGGAAATATGATGAAAATCCAAGAACCAAACAGACCTTGGGAAATTGTCCATATGGATTGGGTAACTGGCCTACCACCAGGAGGTGACAGGAGCTATAATGCTTGCCTAGTAATTGTGGACAGATTCAGTAAAACTCCAATCTTTTTACCATGTCACAAAGATGATACAGCCATGGATACAGCTCTTCTGATATGGAATAGAGTAGTGTCATGGACTGGGATATTTACAAATATCATCAGTGATAGAGATCCCAAATTCACTTCAGCACTATGGACAAATCTTCACCAATTATTTGGCACTAAACTGTCTTTCTCTACAGCCTACCACACACAAACTGATGGCCTGGCTGAAAGAATGATCCAAACCTTAGAGGACATGGTGAGAAGATTTTGTGCATATGGCCTTGAATTCAAAGATTGTGATGGATTTACCCATGATTGGTGTACTCTGTTACCAGCACTGGAATTAGCATATAAAACATCAATCCATGCTAGTACCAATCAGACTCCTGCTGTTCTAGAAAAAGGATGGAACCCCAAGTTACCCCAAGACTCCTTGAGGAAAGACTTAATTGAAATACATCCCACAGCTGCTAGCTTCAAAGGAATGCTAGACAAGGCTAGAAAGCATGCAGTAAGGTGCATGGAGGACTCTTTTGCATATGCTAAAGACAAATGGGACAAATCTCATGCAACTCCAGATTTCAAAGTGGGGGACCTAGTTCTTGTATCCACCACTAACTTCAATAACATCAAAGGATGTAAAAAGTTGAAAGACTCCTTTGCAGGACCTTTTGTGATTAAGGCCCTCCATGGAGAAAATGCTGTTGAAGTAGAGTTATCTGAAGAACTTAGCAATAAGCACCCTACATTTCCAGTGAGCTTGATAAAGTCATATAAATCTAGTGATGCTGAGAAATTTCCCTTGAGGAATAAGGTTCCCCAAGTTATACCTCCTATTGAGACGTCTGGTACTAAGAAAATAACCAAAGTTCTTAAAGAAAGGAAATTAAGAACCAAGAAAGTAAGGGAATACCTTGTTAGGTACAGTGACCCAACTTGTGAAGATGAATGGTTAGAAGAAAAAGATATACCAGAAGCTACCAAACTCCTGAGGAGATTCAGACACACTAGAAACACCAATATTACAAAGTAATATTCTTTTTAGGGGGAGGGAATGTGAGCCTTAGAGGTAATTTCATATACCCAAAAGACCACAAATATAAAAAATAACATATTAATATAAATAAAATAAATTTATTTATAAAATAAAAATCAAAATATAAATATAAAAAATTAATTATAATTTAAAAATAAAAAATACATTAAATTTTGTAAATATAAAATTACATTTATACTTGAAAAAATTAAGTAAAAATGAAACTTTAACAAAATTGTGAAAAAATAAATAAATTTGGAAAAAAGTAAAATAAAATTTATTATAACTTTTTATCCAATAAATAAACATATAAAATTTATTTCACCATTGGATTCCTCATAAAAAATCAGGTGGGGTCACCTCTGAGTGAAATTCTTGTAACTCAACTCTAAATAAGCTTAAATTAAGTTTTTAGTATTTTCAATACAAAAGTTGAAAATCCTCAAAACCTTAATTTAATTCACACCACATGTGGTGTTAACCATCAATTTTTGTGTTAAAATTGAGGTGTTGTGTTTAGTTTAGAAGTTATGAGGAATTGAAGTATTTTCAATTGAATTCAATTGAAATGTCAAAATGTGCGCATGTATTACATAAGTGAAGTTTGATTTACATATGAGGTGTCAATTATTACTGTATTGTACTGTACAATTGAATTGAATTACATATGTAAATTATAAGTATAATACATGATGAGGAATTAAAGGAAAAATAAATTGGAAAGATTAAATTTGGGGGGGAAAAGGAACTCCAGCTCTAAGGGGGAGCTAGACCCCCAAAATCCTTGCTGACAGGCGTGGGATGTCAAAATTCACGCAAAAGTTCATCACTTTTGGCCTGGAATTGAGTTACAGGGTCTGTGGACTCAATTGATGATGAGGTTTTGATACCAACTGGGGTAGTTTTAGCTGTTGCCAAGAGGGTAAAACTACCCTTAAGATGAAACAATCATAATAAAAACAGTTTTAACTGGTTTCTACGCCTCTGACACACATTCTGACGTGTTTTGAAGGCTCTAGGCCTGGTATTGCTATAGTAATGGCTGATTTAAGGGTCTAAAATGGCTAAAAATGGCTAAAAATGGCTTAAACCAGCCCTTTTTTGGTCTAAACCAGGGTTCAATGATGCCATAATTGGCTTTTCTGTTGTCAGACTGTTTTTCACGACTTACAAGAGTAAATTTTACTTTTGGAGTAAGAGAATTGATGGCTATAAAAGAATGTCTTCTTTGCCCCACTTTTCTCTTCATGTTAGAATCTTTTCCTTTTGTTAATTAGTTTAAAACTGTTAAACCAATCAATCAAAGATTCCAACCACCACTTTTAAATCATTTTAATCCTTTTAACCACGTGAAAAAATCATTATAATCATTGTTTGTAACTCTTATAATCATTTTTACCCCTGAACCACCCCAAAAGTGAATTAAAGCATCTTTCATCACTGTAAACTTTGTCACTTTGTTTCCAAATTCACTCTGGTCACTTTTGGGCGTGTTTTCTCTTTAATATTCTTTTTAAAGACTTTGTTCTTTAATTAATTGCTTGCAGTTCTTTGCTCAATTAATTCCAATTGAAATTGCTCTTGAAGAAATTTCTTTTGTAGCCTTAAAATATCTCTTGTAGAGTATTTTTTGGAAAAATATTTATTGTTGGTAAAACAATAAATTTTTATAATATTATTGTTTTATACTAATAAAGTTATAAACAATAAAATTGGCGTGTTTTCTCTTAAAAATAATATTTCATACTATTTTTAATTGATTTTTTACCTTATACAAATTTTGAGGACAGGAAAAGTACTTGATTTTTAATCAAAGTTTCATATCCACACCTTACAGGCTCTCTTTGATGTCTTTTGTCCCCCTTGCTTAATTTTTACGTCAAAATAGTAATTTAAGCTTAAAGTGAGATATCCACTATGGGTGTACCAAAAGTCCATGTAAGAATACCATGATATTAAGTGCTCAAAACATGCATAACACTATTCTTAGTGTATATGTAACATGGGATTTCTCACTTTCCCATTATTTTGGCTAAAAATCAAGAAAAACAAAAATTTTCACGGATCTTTTATGTGGTATTAATGATGTGGTATTGAAGTATTTTCCATTTTACCACCTCAAATACTTAAATTGAGCTTATTCACTCTATGGAGCTACCCTAGGTGAATTTTTGTGTAGAATCCAAATCTGGTCTTAAATCCATGGATTTACTTACTCAATAAAAAGTTATTCATCTTTTCTGAAATTGAAAATGATGAATTTTGGATATATGCATGACTTATGAGTTTTGCATAATTCAAAATTTCTTTTTAAGATAATTGTGGCCTATTTGGGTATGTAAAATATACCTCAAGGCTCACATGTTGGGTTACAGAAATAATGACTACAATACTAAGATTTATAGTATAACATGTTTATTTTCCAAGAGTATAACTGTTTTTGACAGTTGTACTACATAGGAATTCAAGAGAAGGATGGATATTCCTTTTATGGCAGTGAAAAGGCCTCCTGTTATCCTGAAATGGAGTGAAAAGGCTGCTAGACCTTTTCATGTAGAGGAAGTGAAGATTTTTCACTCTCTAGGACAGGCTTGTGGTTTGCAAAAGGCCTGTATAGCCTTTATTGGGCTCAGATGTGGTTTTGAAACAACATCTGGGCAGTTTTCACCAATACAGGGTGAAAGGTTTCATCTGGGGACCACATATCCTGAATCTGACGTGTATGACGTGTAGAATGCTGTATAGAACCTGTATGGGACCCCAGTATTGAATGAAATATGAGGTATTGAAGTAAAAACAAGCCTCTTTGTCTTCTTGACACCTCATAATTATAGTTATGGGATATTATCCCATGGTAAGGCTGTATTGGCCAAACTGTGGGATTTTGACCTTAAAACAACCATGGCTTTGTCACTTTTTGAGATATCAACCTCAAATGTGGTTCGGTGTATAGCCCTGTATGTTTTCTACAATGGTGCCTCATTTGATATGGTTATCATCAAATATGGCAAAGTTATGCCATGTACAAGATTTTTGTACACATGTGTGTTTTAGGCAAAAAGCTGTATTGGGCTTGTTTGCTTTATAACTTTTTTTCTAGATGAGGTATGGGGAAATGAATGGGACCATCAGATAGTCCTGATTTTTATTTTTCCAAAAAGACCCCACTTTAGGTATCTCACACTAAAACTATAGAAGTTAGATGGGAGGTGAATATTCCATTCACACTTATTTGACCTCATTTTGGTCATAACTTTTGTGATTCTGGTGCTAGCTCAGTTTGGCTAGTACAATTGGAAAGCTCTGACTTGAAGCTCCATTTTGAATGGCCATTTGATGGGGTTAAGCCACTTCCTCTGTATTTCATATGAGAGGTGAACATTAAGGTTTATGCTCAGCCACAACTTTGAGCAGGAATAACTTTGTTATTTTTTGTCCTATGATGATGGGACTTGTATATTTGGAAAGGGGTGAGCTTCTACTTTCCTTTGAAACTTTTTGAGATTATTTGGCTCAGCTCGATGTTTTGGTGGTATCTTGGCTATACCATTCATTTATGGTATTTGGCTTTCATGCTTGTGCTCTGGTTTTGAGTCACAGGCTGACACCACTCCCCTCATCCCAACTGTACACCTGGGGGCCCCAAGGGAGGAAAAGTTAGGGAATTCTAGTCTCTAAATTTTAGCTACTGAAGTTAAATAGGATGTAGTAATGATCGTAGCACAGCAAAAAGACTCAACCTTTCCTACACTGTTAGCCCTTTTGTGAGCCTTAGAGGTATTTTCATATACCTAAAAGACCAACAATAATAAAATAAGATATAAATATAAATAAAATATAAATATAAATTTATATATAAAAATAAAATTTTAATTATAATTTAACAATAAAATTAAATTAAATTTGGAAAGTTGGAAAACACATTTTTTCTTGCAACAATTAAGTAAAAAAATGAATTTTCAACAAAAGTATCAAAATTGAAATGTTTTTGGAAAGAAGTTAAGTGAAAATTATCATAAATTTTTATCCAACAAATAAACATATGAAAATCACTTCACCATTGAATTCTTCACAAAAACTAAGGTGGGGTCACCTCTGAGTGAAATATCTGTAACTCAACTCTAAAATAAGCTTAAATTAAGTTTTTAGTATTTTCTGTAAAAAAGTGGAAAATCCTCAAACTCTTACTTGAATTCACATCACATGGGGTGTTAACCATCAATTTTTGTGTTAAAATTGGGGTGTTGTGTGTAGTTTAGAAGTTATGAGGAATTGAAGTATTTTCAATTGAACTGTCAAAAGGTGCGCATGTATTACATAAGTGAGCTGTAATTTGCATATGGAGGGGCAACTATTACAGTAGATTTATTGTAAAGCTCAATTGAATTACATATATAAATTACAAGTATAATACATGATGCGGAATTAAAGGAAAAATAAATTGGAAAGATTAATTTTTATGGGGGGAAAGGAACTCTAGCTTTGTAAGGTTTGACTATGAAACAATAAGTAAAAATTACTAATTTATTACTTATTGTACTCTGAATGTCCTTATGAATTGAATAAATAAGATTAAAAATATAATAATAATAAATAATTATTATTATTATGGCGTAAAATAATTATATTATTAAATAAATATAATAATATAATTTATATTATGAAAACATAATATAATAAATAAATATATTAATATAAAATAATTAATATATTTAAAAAAGCTCTTTATTATTGTTACCAACAAATAATAAAGGTGTAAAAAATTTCTTTTTATTAATAAAAAACAATTAATAACAATAATATTACTAATATTAAAGTTATGAATTAATATAAATACTATTTATATTAATTAAAGAATTATTAAGAGAGTAATAATAGAGAAATTATTATAATAAGAGAAAATAACCTACTTTTAACACTTAATATAATAATTTTGAAATATTTTACGCCAAAAAATATAAATACAACTTTTTCAAATTGTATTTACAATAAAAATAAAGAAAATTACAAATTATTCTGGATTTTAACGTGGAAATGAGTTTTTAAAGAGATTTTTAGCAAAAACAATTAAATAAATGATTTAATCACGTCAAAATAGATTATTACAACAAGGTGGTCTTTGGTCTTTAATAATATAATAGTTTTATATATAAAGAATAAAGAAATTACCTTTGATTTAATTGATTTAATGTTTTTGATGAGTCTAAGGGGAAAATAGAGTAAAAAGAGCTCTATTTATAGTAAATACCTCCCTCCTAGAGTCCAACAGGCTTCTAGTAGACGTGTACTGATCATACCCACTGGAATTGATCAATATTTTAAGGTTTGGAGATGATTACATCATTATCAAACCATATTACACCATTATTACACCATTATTTAGAGTTATCACTATAACTCTAAGTTTGATGACATCAGAGGCTTGGCAGAACCCCAAATTTCGTGGATTTTATTAGTTTTAATCATAAACTAATAGTATTCACCAATTTTATCACTCTTAAGACTGTTAAACTTAAATTAAGGCTACTGTGAGTGATCATAACTGCTCAAATTAAGCTCAAACTTTGATCCTCAATAACTTTTAAGATTTACACGCTACAGCAATTCAGAGAGTGAATTCTGATAGCCTGGCATAACCTTATTATGCTGCCAAGAGCTTTTCATTACATCATCGAAACTCTAATTTTGATGATTTTTCTTGTAACTCATCTTTTCTGTCGAAATTCAATATTTTAAACTTCAAACCTTGATTTCAGGGGGTTATACCCTGAATTTAATAATAAAAATTACATCATTCTTCACGAATGAACTAGTAGAAAAGTGGTGAACAGCTCTGTTGATTTTTATCAATATTTCATCATAGGTTTTAACCTTGTTTATAATTTGTAAAATAAAGTTCATATCTGTGTTCCTACAGTAATAACGTGGTAACTTTATTTTTGGTTCATCATTCTATCATGTATAGTTTAGGAGATATTAGCTATGATCCTTGAATATATGCGTTGACCAAAAAAGTGCATATATTCAGGTTAATTCCTTAAGTATTAACTTTGGAAATTAGCTTATGAATTGTTTTATGTGTGGACTTTCGTGGGGAATCCACTGGTACAGTTTATTTCACATGTTGTTTCATTAGTTCTTGAGATAAATAAGGTTTTATGGTTTTTATAAGGTATTATACCTTATAATTCATTAAATATTGACTTTACAGATATGCCATAAAAACGGTATATGTGTATTTTACCATGGGGAATCCAATGGTATGATTTATTGTACATGTTGATTCATTGGTTTTTAAGTTAAACCAATTTTTGTACCAATTTATGGTATTTTTTGTATATTTAAGTAATTATTTTTAATGTATAATTATTCTAAGTAATTTTAATATAATTATATTAAAGGTATAATTATTCTGAGTCTTTTTTGTGACCTTATTGGGTATGTGGTCATATCTCAAAGGCTCACATTCCCTACCACCAATAAAGATTGTACCACAATCTGATATGTGTGTTTAGGGTATCATCCACTGTACTACCTCTTCATTAGACTTTATCAGTCCTGAAGCTCAATAATGCTTGATTTTGTTATTCTTTAGGTTTTCTTTAATGTCTAAACCTCCTCAGTAGTTTATCAGCATTTGTTATATCTTTCTCAAGTAGCCATTCATCTTCTTGAGTTGGATTTCTATACCTTACAAGGTATTCTCTTTCTTTTTTGTTCCTTGTCCTTCTTTCTTTAAGGACTTTTACAATTCTTTTTTCTTCTCCTTCTTCCAAAGGGGGAATTTCAAGTGGGGGTTTATTTCTTAGTGGAAATAATTCCTTGTCACTTGAGCTGTAAGGTTTTATAAGACTTACAGGGAAAGTTGGGTGTTTATTCATTAAATCACCTGTAAGTTCCAATTGTACAGCATTGGGTCCATGAAGTGCTTTTACCATAAATGGTCCTGCAAAGGAATCTTTCAATTTCTTTGGTCCTTTTATGTTATTAAAGTTAAGAGTTGATACTAATACCATATCTCCTATTATGAAGTCAGGTGGTTTATGAATTTTGTCCCATCTTTCTTTTGCATATTTGAAAGAGTCTTGCATGCATCTGTTTGCATGGTGTCTTGCTTTGTCAAGCATTATCTTAAAACTGCTTGCTGTTGGATGTATGTCCACTAAGTCCTTTTTGAGGGTATCATAAGGAAGTCTTGGATTCCAACCTTTCTCTAGCATTGCTGGTGTTTTGCCAGTAGAAGAATGGATTGATGTCTTATATGCCAGTTCAAGTGCTGGTATTAGTGTACACCAATAATGGGTAAAACCATCAGAATCTTTGAATTCTAGCCCATAAGCACAGAATCTTCTGATCATGTCCTCTAAGGTCTGTATCATTCTTTCTGCTAAACCATCAGTTTGGGGATGGTAAGCTGTTGAGAATGATAGCTTTGTCCCAAATAAGTTATGGAGATTTGTCCATAATGCTGAAGTGAACTTTGGGTCTCTGTCACTTACAATATTTTGGAATACGCCTGTGTGGCTAATGACTTTATTCCATATCATTATGGCTGTATCCATAGATGTGTCATCTTTATGACATGGTAAGAACATGGGAGTTTTACTGTACCTGTCAACTAACACTAGACATGCATTATAGCTCCTGTCTCCTCCTGGAGGTAGTGCTGTTACCCAATCCATATGAACTATTTCCCATGGGGATTTTGGTTCTTGGATTTGGATCATCATTCCAAATTTCTTTCCTGTGGCTCTGTTGGCTTTTTGACATCTGTCACAGGTTTGGCAGTACTCTGCAACATCTTTCTTCCAATTTGGCCACCAAGAGCAGGTTTTCACCCTCTCTAGTGTTCTATCTTCTGAGAGATGTCCAGATGCAACACTATCATGACACTCATGTAAAATAGTGTTTATTAGTGTTCTATCTGTTAAGGCCATAACACATGTGTGTTTTGTTCTATGGTAAAGAATTCCATCAAGGAGGTGGAATCTTCCTTCATCATATGCCTTTTTCCATATTTCATCTAGTTTTGATGAAAGTGATGGATCTTTGCAGTCTTTCATTAGAAGTTGGCTTAAGATATGGCAATTTTTGTCTGTCTTATAGCTTTCTTTAACTTGATTAAAGAATTCTGTGCCTATGTCTGTGACACATATTCCTTCTATATGGTGCTCTTCTTGTAGTACCCATGCTGGATTGTCAGGGGTATTTGCTAAAGCCCATCTGCTAAGACCATCTGCATTTTTATGAATATTTCCAGATTTATGTACAATAGTCATATTTCCTCTATATTCTTGGATAGCAATTTGCCATCTCAGCATATGTCTATTTGGAGTCTTCATATTTAATAGTGATTTCACAGCATTACAGTCTGTGATTACATCAAATACTGTGCCATCCAAATAATAATGCAGTTTTTCTAAAGCCCACACTAGGCATAAGCATTCCATTTGGCTTGCTCCATACCTTGCTTCTGTTGGCTTTATTTGCCTTGAAATGAAACAAATTGGTCCTTCCACTGGTTTATCATTGATAATTTGTGCTTGGTGAAGTGCAGCACCTAATCCTTCTCCACAAGCATCAATGTATAGTTTGAAAGGTAGTTTCCAATCTGGCATTAGAAGAAATGGGGCATTTGTTAGTGAATTTTTCAATTCTTCATATGCCTTGACCCTTTCTTCAGTCATTTGCTAAACTGTTTGTTGGTCACATAATTTATATAAGGATTTGGCAATTTTTGCAAAGTCCTTTATATGCTGTCTATAGTAACCAGCAAATCCTAAAAATGATTGCATTTCTTTTTTGGTTTGAGGCATTGGTTTGGGTAGTACTGCTGCTACTTTATTTTTGTCTATGCCTAGACTAAGTCCAGATACAACATGTCCTAGTGCTTTTAATTCACTATATGCAAAATGACACTTTTTCAAGGAAATTTTCATATTTACTTGGACTATTTTCTGTAGTACCCTTTCTAGTCTTGTCAGGTGATTTTCCCAAGTTTCTGAGCAAACTATGATATCATCAATGTAGATTATTAACCATCCTTCTGATAATTCTTCAGGAAATATGGTATTCATCATTCTTTGATAATGGGAAGGTGAATTTTTTATCCCAAATGGCATTCTTAAGTATTCAAAAATTCCACAATGGACTATTATTCTTAGTAGTTTCTTGGCATTGTCTGTTAAGACATTTTGATGAAAACCCTTAAGAGCATCCATAGCTGTGATGAACTTAGCTTGTGACAATTGGGTCAATGTCTCATGGATTCTGGGTATTGGATATCTGTCTGGAATGGTATAGGTATTCAGGGCTCTGAAGTCTCCTACCATCCTTGATTTTCCATTATGCCAAGTTATAATGACAGGTGTAGTAACTTCTACTTGTTCATTATGTCCAACCTTTCTTAATACTCCAAGGTCCATTAATTCTTTAATGTGCACCTCTAGGGCTTCTCTAGCTCTTGGACTGGCTGGATAAGCAGGTCTTCTTAATAAAGGTGGGTAAGGTTTTTCTACATTAAGAATTATATCCACTTCATGTCCAATTATGGCACCTAGTGGCTCTTTGTCAGTTGCAAAGGCATTTTTATACTTAAATAAGAGGTCAATCAATTTTTCTTTCATTTTTTCTGTTAATTCTTGATTGAATTCTGCCTCTTTGAGTTGTTCAGATATAAAAAGTTCTTTTTCTGGAATTTTTTCCTCATTCTTAATAACTGTGATTTGTTTTTTGTTATTTAAGAATCCAAACTTTTGTCTTTTATTATCTCCTAAGGTAAAATATCTATCCTTTTGGTTGGAGATATCTATACCATTAATTGATAAGTAGTCATTCCCAAGTATGAAATGATTACTAGTACAGTTGTCCATTACTACAAACTCTACTTTAATTCTGACACATTGTGAGGGATGAGGAAAAATTAGTGTTAAATCAATTATTCCAAGGGGCTTCATGCTCCCACTTGCACTACTAAATTTGACACCTTGTATTGGCATAAGTTTTTCTTGCCAGTCTGGGACAATGGTTTTTAAATAACTTTTGCCAACACAAGTGCAATATGCTCCTGTATCCAAGTTAACCTTTCCTTCTTGGTTATCAACCATAACAATACTAATACTTTATTTTCCAGCTGTATATCCCATTCCTCTTGCAGGTTTGGTTCTATACATTTTGGCATCTTTTATGTTTGTTAGATTTGTGTCAGATGTTCCAACTTGTGGCAAGTTTGAGTTAACATCCAGTACTTCATAAATTATATCAATATTATTAATTTGTGCATTAATTATATTGATTTCATCACTTTCAGAGTTTTCTGACTCTTCTGTCTCTTTTTCAGAGTCTGATTCCTCTTCTTTGTCATTGTGGTTTTCTGTTTCCACAATTTCATTAATCTTTGCTTTTTTAAGGCAATTATTGGCTAAGTGTCCAATACCTCCACATTTATGGCATTTTCTTTGCTCATTATTGTTGGATGTATTGGGCTTAAAGGATTCTTTTGATTTATCTTTTTTGATAAATGGTTTATTTGGGCTTTTAATGTCCAATTTTTTCCAAGTCCTGCCAATTTTTGTTCTTGTCACTATATCTTCTAGTGCATTTATATACTCTTCTGTGGAGCATGGTTCTATGCACCTGCTTCTTAGGGCATGTTCTAGTTCCCCTCCACATTTTTTAAGTATTTTCATGTGCACCATCTTCTGTGACATTTCTGGGTACAGTGCATTAAGCCTTTCAACTTGTTTTAGGAACCAAGTTAAAGGTTTATCTTTCTCTGGGTCAAAGAAAGAGTTTTCAAATGCATTTTCTATCTTATACCTCCAGGCATCATTTGCCCACTTGGTGATTATATCTTGTTTCCACCAAGACCAGGTATTTTTACCATTTGTTTGTCTTATGCCATAATACCATCTTTTTGCAGATTTCTCAAACAATGAGTGTAATCTTGCAGTGATTAATTCATCTGGTATGGCATAGTCTTCTTGTAACATGTCAATTGTTTTAATAAATGACATGTGGTCATATTCACCCTCTCCTGTGAATGTTGGCCATTCCTTCAATTGAGGTGCTTCTTTCATTAAGACTTGGTTATTGTCTTGGTGACTCAAGTCTGTTATGAAAGGATTTAAAAATTCCTCTTTTGTTTTAACAGGGCTTCTTATATGAGAAAATGGTGTTGATAATTTTGGCATATTTAAATTAGCCTCATTAATTTTATCCATTTTTTCTGTAATAAGCCTTATTTCACTTTGAATATCATCTTTCAGATGCATTCTTGCTTCATCACTTTTTTCCACATGGTCCAAAAGTAATTTTTGGTGTGATGAAGTCTTTTCTTCAAATTTTTCTACAGAAATACTTATTTTATTTAATTTTTCTGTGAGATTGTCAATACTTACATCATAATTGATTGTCAAAGTCTTGTCTTTGATATCTTTTATGTATTTATACAATTCTTGTTGTCCTTGTATTAATTTTTGAGTATTGTCAATTAAATTCTTTGGTTTATTATTTTCAACAATAAATTTAATGTTGTCAATTTGTTTCTTGTTTTGCACAACAATTTTTGTTAAAGAAGATAAATTGTTATTTATTTCTTGTAGTGATAATAAACTGTCTTTAATTTCTTTTAGAGGTAATATACTATTTTTAATTTCTGTTAAAGTATTTACAACATCTTTGGACAAGGTTATTTCTTTGGGAAATGAGGTTGTCTCATTCTTTGCTCTTCCTTGTCCTTGAATTCCATCAAGGTTCTGGCCATGTTGAAAACATTGTCCATGGCATCCTTTTGGATTCTTGGGATTCTGTAGCTTGGGGAATATGGTTTCCTCCAATGCTTTTTCTTGTTTTTCTTCCCTTCTTGGGGAAGTGGGTTGGCTTGAGGCTTGCTGGTAGAAGCTACTGGGGCTTCTTCCTTGGTTGCCTCCCTCTTTTTGGCATGATAATCCTTGATTTTTTTGATTTGAGGTTTGGATGACAGTGGATTCCATCCATTGGAGTATTTCACTATCTCCTCCTCTTTGAGGAACTTTTTCAGGATGTGCCAGGAGTTCATCACTCCTTGGTGTATTTGAGGCAGCATTTCCCAGTCTTTGTCCTTGTACACTGTGCAATACTGCTTGTACTGGCTCATGTAGATGTCTATTTGAGCCCTCTGAATGTGATTTGTACCTGTTTGAGTTACTCATACTTAGTTCCAATTCAGGCTCAGATATCATGGGCATTTCTGGGACTTGCCTTTGGGATAAGGCACTTCCTTGTGTGGATTCTGTTCCACTGGGGATATTGCCCTTTCTTTTCCCTTTTGAGGGATCAATTCTACTTCTGAGTCCAGCTCCATCTGATTGGATGGAGTATTGGGAACCTCTTCTGGTAGTCATAATTAAAGAATAAGAAAAAATAAAAGTATTTTAGAATAAAATTCTTTTATGGCAATTTAAAAAGAGGTGCTCACCTTCAGAGTCTTGAATGGTGGGCCCTGGAAAGTCTAATTTCTTAGCTTTCTTTCTTTTGGTGATAACTGGTGTTGGAGAGCTTTGACAAGTTTCTTCCACCAATCTCTCAACAGTAGCTTGGTTGTCTTCTGTTGGGTTATCTTCAAACACTAAAAAAGACAAATAAATATAAGTCTTTTTATAAGAAGCGTTATTTTTTGGCAAGATATGGCAATTTTCCACGTAGAAATTGCTTTTATATCTTTAAAAACTTGAAATGAATAAAGAAATGAAAAAATTAATAAAAAAAATAATTTTTTTTTATTTTTTTTATTGGTTTTTTAATATTTTTTAATATTTTTTATATTTTTATTTTTAAAGAATAAAATAAAAAATGAATATGATTCTTTTACAAAATTAAATTATAAAAAATTATTTTTAATTTATAAATTATCTTTTTTAATCACTAGAGTCACTCAAAGAAAGTTCTTGCAAGTCTAAGGATGTGAAAAAACCACGTGTAAGACAGTACAATTGCTTTCCAAATGCCTCAATAGCTTTTAAAATCAATAAAATATCAGATTATTATATAATTTTATGATTATAAATATAATTTATTATTGGATAAACCCAATTAGAATCTTTTTAAAGGTCTTTTAAGTAAATATCACGGCCAGGACCCCAAATATAAGGTTTGACTATGAAACAATAAGTAAAAATTACTAATTTATTACTTATTGTACTCTGAATGTCCTTATGAATTGAATAAATAAGATTAAAAATATAATAATAATAAATAATTATTATTATTATGGCGTAAAATAATTATATTATTAAATAAATATAATAATATAATTTATATTATGAAAACATAATATAATAAATAAATATATTAATATAAAATAATTAATATATTTAAAAAAGCTCTTTATTATTGTTACCAACAAATAATAAAGGCGTAAAAAATTTCTTTTTATTAATAAAAAACAATTAATAACAATAATATTACTAATATTAAAGTTATGAATTAATATAAATACTATTTATATTAATTAAAGAATTATTAAGAGAGTAATAATAGAGAAATTATTATAATAAGAGAAAATAACCTACTTTTAACACTTAATATAATAATTTTGAAATATTTTACGCCAAAAAATATAAATACAACTTTTTCAAATTGTATTTACAATAAAAATAAAGAAAATTACAAATTATTCTGGATTTTAACGTGGAAATGAGTTTTTAAAGAGATTTTTAGCAAAAACAATTAAATAAATGATTTAATCACGTCAAAATAGATGATTACAACAAGGTGGTCTTTGGTCTTTAATAATATAATAGTTTTATATATAAAGAATAAAGAAATTACCTTTGATTTAATTGATTTAATGTTTTTGATGCGTCTAAGGGGAAAATAGAGTAAAAAGAGCTCTATTTATAGTAAATACCTCCCTCCTAGAGTCCAACAGGCTTCTAGTAGACGTGTACTGATCATACCCACTGGAATTGATCAATATTTTAAGGTTTGGAGATGATTACATCATTATCAAACCATATTACATCATTATTACACCATTATTTAGAGTTATCACTATAACTCTAAGTTTGATGACATCAGAGGCTTGGCAGAACCCCAAATTTCGTGGATTTTATTAGTTTTAATCATAAACTAATAGTATTCACCAATTTTATCACTCTTAAGACTGTTAAACTTAAATTAAGGTTACTGTGAGTGATCATAACTTCTCAAATTAAGCTCAAACTTTGATCCTCAATAACTTTTAAGATTTACACGCTACAGCAATTCAGAGAGTGAATTCTGATAGCCTGGCATAACCTTATTATGCTGCCAAGAGCTTTTCATTACATCATCGAAACTCTAATTTTGATGATTTTTCTTGTAACTCATCTTTTCTGTCGAAATTCAATATTTTAAACTTCAAACCTTGATTTCATGGGGTTATACCCTGAATTTAATAATAAAAATTACATCATTCTTCACAAATGAACTAGTAGAAAAGTGGTGAACAGCTCTGTTGATTTTTATCAATATTTCATCATAGGTTTTAACCTTGTTCATAGTTTGTAAAATAAAGTTCATATCTGTGTTCCTACAGTAATTACGTGGTAACTTTATTTTTGGTTCATCATTCTATCATGTATAGTTTAGGAGATATTAGCTATGATCCTTGAATATATGCGTTGACCAAAGAAGTGCATATATTCAGGTTAATTCCTTAAGTATTAACTTTGGAAATTAGCTTATTAATTCTTTTATGTGTGGACTTTCGTGGGGAATCCACTGGTACAGTTTATTTCACATCATGTTTCATTAGTTCTTGAGATAAATAAGGTTTTATGGTTTTTATAAGGTATTATACCTTATAATTCATTAAATATTGACTTTACAGATATGCCATAAAAATGGTATATGTGTATTTTACCATGGGGAATCCAATGGTATGATTTATTGTACATGTTGATTCATTGGTTTTTAAGTTAAACCAATTTTTGTACCAATTTATGGTATTTTTTGTATATTTAAGTAATTATTTTTAATGTATAATTATTCTAAGTAATTTTAATATAATTATATTAAAGGTATAATTATTCTGAGTCTTTTTTGTGACCTCATTGGGTATGTGGTCATATCTCAAAGGCTCACAAGCTTTAAGGGGGAGCCAGACCCCCAAAATCCTTGCTGACAGGTGTGAGATGTGAAATTCCACTGCAAAATTCATCACTTTTGGTCTGGAATTGAGTCAAAGGATCTGTGATTCAATTGATGACGAGGTTTTGATACCAACCAGGGGAGTTTCAAGCGTTGTAAAGAGGTCAAAACTACCCTTAAGTTAAAAGGATCTTAGTAAAAACAGGTGCAATTGGCTTCTATGACTCTTACACACATTCAGAGGTGTTTTAATGATCTAGACCAAGTATTAATATAGTAATGGCTGATTGAAGGGTCTAAAATGTCTAAAAATACCCAAAAATGGCTAAATTCAGCCCTTTTTTGGTCTAAACCAGGGTTCAATGATGCCATAATTGGCTTTTCTGATGTCAGACTTTTTTCCACTACTGAAAAGAGTAACATTTCCTTTTGGGGTAAGAAAATTGATTGTTATAAAAGAATGTCTTCTTTGCCCTACCTTTCTCTTCATGTTAGAAACTTTTCCTTTTATAATTAGTTTAAAAGCTGTTAAGCCAATCAATGAAAGAATCCAACCAGCATTTTCATACAATCTCAAACATTGTAACCACGTAAAAAATTATTATAATCTTTGTTTGTAGCTCTTATAATCATTTTCACCCCTGAACCACCCCATAAGTGGATTAAAGCATCTTTCATCACTGTAAAATTTGTCACTTTGTTTCCAAATTAACTCTGGTCACTTTTGGGCATTTTTTCTCTTTAATAATCTCTTTAATGAATTTGTTCTTTAATTAATTGCTTGAAGTTCTTTGCTAAATTAATTCCAATTGAAATTTCTCTTGAAGAAATTTCTTTTGTATCTTTAAATATCTCTTGTAGAGTATTTTTGGATAACCTTTTAATGTTGGTAAAAGAATAAATCTTTATAACATTACTTTTGATACTTATTAGGCTAAAACCATTCAATTTGGTGTGTTTTCTCTTAAAAATACTATTTAATACTATTTTTACTTTAATTTTTACCTTATACAAATTTTGAGGACAGGAAAATTACTTGATTTTCAATCACAGTTACATATCCAGACCTTACATTTGGGGGCCCAGCTGTGATATTTTACCTGTGACATAATTTTTACTCTTTTTAATTTTTTTCTTATATTGAAAAATTTAGAAAAAACATATAAAAAATACTTAAAATTCAAAAAAATAAGTAAAAAATAAAATTTCTCATATTATAAGTGAAGCTTTATTTTTCATTTCTCTTTTGAAGAAATCTTTTTTTTACTTAATAAATTGGCTTTTTCATTGATTTTAGTGTCTGACAACAGGGAAAGACAAGAAAATATTGAAACAGCTTCAACAGTAACCAGCATTATTCCTACAAGTACTGTTAATTCTGACCATAATAGTACAATTATTATAGCTCAGAATAATAAGCCACAGCCAATTTCTTGTGAATTAATCAACTTGGATATATGTAACACTATTCAGAAAGCAAGGAATTTGGCCAATAGTAAGTTTTTGATGTAAAATTACTATTGCTTAGCTTGTTTAATCATGAATATTCCTTCAACCAAATTAGGAGCTAGGTATAATCCCTCAAGAAGCTCTCAAGAAGGTCATAGACATGATTATGGAAGAAGCCAATCAGTTACAGAAGTACAAGGGTCAGTTGATGAATCCCAAAGTAATAAATTAGTTCATTCTGAAGCTGATAGTACTGTTTTACCTTCAAAAAGAGCGGACACTGCCACAAGAAGCCCCAGTGGACATATAAAAAGCCAGCCACAAGGCCTACAACAATGTATTTCATCACAAAGAGTACCAGAACCTTGCAGATCTGTGGAAAAACTGCATGAATCTTCACCTGACTGTGAGAAAATTCCTGGGCCATCCCAACACTTGCAAGTTACTCAATGGATGGCAGCCATTGATGGAAAAGAAAAACATGATTCTCTTAACAGCAGAATGTAGGAAAAACAGCTCCCCACCACCTAAGCAAGTGCCAAAAACAGCCCCAATAGCCAGAAGCAGCAATTCCATTGTGAAAAAGCAGCCACAAGCTCAGAACAAGGGCAAAGAAAAGGAACCAGTCACAAAGCTTTACAGCCAGGGTTACAGAATACCAAATATGCAGCAGGTTGCCATGGAAAATGTATTTCAGATGGCCATAACAATGACGGAATGAAAGAAAAATGAGGAAGCCAGATCAAAATATCAGAAACAATTTCTGACATTTTTAATCTATCCCAGAGTTGTATGAGGGTATAAATGACATAAAAAGTCATATTTATGATAAACATTCATCAATTTGTAACAATATTGAAACAAATAACTTAAGTCTGAGCCAAATAAATGAAACACTTAGGTGTTTTGAGAAATTTTTAAGAACAATCAAAGCTTTTGATAATGATAATTTCTTTGTCAATAAGATGAATGAAAAATCTGCCAATATCAAAGAATTAACAGACAAATATTCTAAATTAAATATTGATGACATAATTGAAACAAGAATAAAACAAGCCATAAGTACTATCAAAGAGGAGAATAAGAATGTTCTTGATAATATTTCCAAATCATTTACTGAAGTAAAGACATACACAATTGCCTTAAAAAATTGTTTTGACACCTCACAAGGGTAAATATCAAACTTTACAATGAAGTTGGACCAAATCACTTGTGATAATACTAGACAAACAGAACTATGGCAAGAACTAACACATACAGAGGATAATCATAAAAGTAATTTAATGAATTCAATACAAAGTTGAAAACATGAATTCAGAAATTCCCAAAGGTGTAGCAATAGTAAAATGAATGATTTTGAACAATTGCTTGACACCTTACCAAGAATTTCTACACCTTTGAATTAGAATGAGGGCACAAGAATTACAAATCCACATGTATTGGAGGTTGAAAATTCACAATTGAAAAGTGAACTTTCCACTTCTTTTCATAACCTGGAACCATCAATGGGCCAAGCACTCTTGAAAGAAGTACCAAAACTCAAAGAATGGCCTCATTTCAGTTGTGAAGGAGAATATGACCATATGGAATGCATCAGAGGTATTGACATGATTAACAAAGATTTTGAATTACCAGACAGATTGGTAACAGCAAGTTTGTAGGGTTTGACTATGAAACAATAAGTAAAAATTACTAATATTTTACTTATTGTACTCTGAATGTCCTTATAAATAAAATAAAAAAGATAAAATAACTATAATAATAAAGAATTATTATAATTATGACATGAAAGATAATTATATTATTAAATAAATATAATAATATAGTAAATAAATATATTAATATTTGATAATTAATATATTTAAAAGCACTTTATTATTGTTAACAAAAATAATAAAGGAAGAAAATCTTTTTTTATTCAAAAACAATTAATAACTATAATATTACTAATATTCAAATTATATATCAATATCAATACTATTTATATTAATTGAAGAATTATTAATAGTGATAATAGGAAATAACTTACTTTTTACGCTTAATATAACAATTTTGGAAGAGTTTACGCCAAATAATATAAATAAAACTTATTTGACTTTTATTTACAAAAACAAAATATAAGAAATTACAAATTTTCTTGATTTTACATGGAAATGACATTTTTAAGAGAATTATAACAAAAAAACTGAAAAATTGAAGTAATCACATCAAAAATGATTATTATAATACAGATTAACTTTGGTCTTTGATAATATAAAAGATCTTATATATAAAGAATAAAGATTTTACCTTTTGATTTAATTGTTTTATTATTTTTTTATGCGTCTGAGGCAAAAATAGAGTAAAAAGAGCTCTATTCATAGTAAATTCCTCCCTTCTAGAGTCCAGTGGGCTTCTAGTAGACATGTACTGATGGCATCCACTGGAAATGATCAGTATTTTAAGGCTTAGAGATGATTACGTCATGATAAAACCATCTTATCTCAGTATTAGGTGATTATTTAGAGTTATCACTATACATCTAAGTTTGATGACATCATAGGCTTGGAAGAAGCCTAAACTTCATTGAATTTATGATTATTCCCCATAATATAATACGATTCAGAAGTTTTATCACTTATATAACTTTTAAGCTTAAAATAAGTTTACAGTGAGTGATAATAAATGATCAATTTTAAGCTTAAGCTTTGATCATCAATAACTTTCGAGTTATACACGCTACAGCTATTCTGGAAGTGAATTCGGATAGATTGGAATGTCACTATTACACTTCCAAGAGCATTTTATTACATCATCAAAACTCTATTTTTGATGATTTTCCTTCTATCTCATCTTTTCTGTCGAAATTCAATATGTTAAACCTCAAACCTTGATTTCAAGGGGCTTTACCTTGAGTATTACGATTAAAAATACATCATTCTTCACATATGAGCTATTAGAATCTTAATATCTACTTTGTTTTGAGTTTGGACCACTTTAACAAAAAATTGGTCAACAGCTCTAGTAATTTTGTTCAATAAACCCTTACAAGTTATAACCTTGTTTATAACTTGTGAAATAAAGCTCCTATCTGTGTTCTTACAGTAATTATGTGGTGACTTTATTTTTTGGATAGCTCTCTATCATGTATATTTCAAGGGATATTAGCTAAAAACCATCAATATATGCATTGACCAGAAAGGTGAATATATTCAGCTTAATTCCTTAGGTATTGACTTTAGAGAATTGTTTTAAGCTTGCTTTATGTGTAGGTATTTATGGGGAATATAATGGTGCAATTCATTTCACATTTTGTTTCATTGGAATTTGAGTTAAATAAGATTTGAGGTCTATTTTAAGGTATTATTACTTATGATTCAGTAATTATTGACCTTACAGATATGCAATAAAAATTATGTATGTGTATTTTACCATTAGGAATCTGTTAGTTTAACTTATTTAACATGCTTACTGATTAGATTCTGAGTTAATTCTGAGTTTGTACCTATTTATGGTACTTCCACTAGTTTTAAGATAATTATTATGAGTATAATTATTATAAAGTTTTTCTTGTGACCTTTTTGGATATGTGGTCATACCTCAAAGGCCACACTCCCTAACACCAAAATGACTATACCACAATCTGATATAATTGATTAGGGTATCATTCACTGTCCTACCTCTTCAATAGAGTTTGTTATTCTTGAAGCTCAATAATGCTTAATTTTCTATTCTTCAGGTTTTCTTTCATGTCTAAACCTTCTGAATAGTTTATCCACATTTTTTATATCTTTCTCAAGTAGCCATTCATCTTTTTGAGTTGAATTTCTATACATTACAAGGTATTCCCTTTATTTTTTGTTTCTTGTCCTTCTTTCTTTAAGGACTTTCACAGTTTTATTTTCCTCTCCTTCTTATAAAGGGGGTATTTCAAGTGGGGGTTTATTTCTTAGCAGAAATAAGTCATTTTCACTTGAGCTGTAAGGTTTTATCAGATCTACAGGGAAAGCTTGGTGTTTGTTTATCAATTCACCTGTGATCTCTAGTTTCACAAAATTAGGTCGATGTAGTGCTTTTATCATAAATAGTCATGCAAAGGAATATTTCAATTTATTTGAGCCTTTTATATTATTGAAATTGAGAGTTGACACTAGGACCAAGTCTCCTATTTTGAAGTCAGGTGGTCTATGAATTTTCTCCCATCTTTCTTTTGCATAATTAAAAGAATCTTGCATACATCTGTTTGCATGGTGTCTTGCTTTGTC
Source organism: Austropuccinia psidii (assembly GCA_023105745.1). Classification (NCBI taxonomy): domain Eukaryota; kingdom Fungi; phylum Basidiomycota; class Pucciniomycetes; order Pucciniales; family Sphaerophragmiaceae; genus Austropuccinia; species Austropuccinia psidii. The sequence goes on along the minus strand of JALGQZ010000002.1, from coordinate 10,171,265 downwards.
AAGCATTAATTTGAAGCTACTTTCTGTTGGGTTTATATATACCACGTCCTTTTTGAGGGTATCATAAGGAAGTCTTGGATTCCAGCCTTTTTCTAGCATTGCTAGTGTTTTTCCAGCTGAAGAATTGATTTATGTTTTATATGCCAGCTCAAGAGCTGGTATTAATATACACCAATCATGGGTAAAACCATCAGAATCTTTGAATTATAGTCCATAAGCACAGAATCTCCTGATCATGTGTTCTAAGGTCTGCATCATTCTTTCTGCTAGACCATCAGTTTGAAGGTGGTAAGATGTTGAGAATGATAACTTTGTCCCAAACAAGTTATGGAGGTTTTTCCATAATGCTGAAGTGAACTTTGGGTCTCTATCACTTATGATATTTTGGAATAAGCCTGTGTGGCTAATAACTTTATTCCATATCATTATGGCTGTGTCCATAGCTGTATCATCATTGTGACACGGAAAGAACGTTGGAGTTTTACTGTATCTTTCAACTAATACTAGGCATGCATTGTAACTTCTGTCTCCTCTTGGAGGTAAAGCTGTGACCCAATCCATGTGTACTATTTCCCAAGGGGATTTTGGTTCCTGGATTTGGATCATCATGCCAAATTTCTTCCCTGTGGCTCTGTTTGCCTTCTGGCATCTGTGACAGGTTTGGCAGTATTCTGCAACATCTTTCTTCCAATTTGGCTACCAAGATCAGGTTTTTAGCCTCTTGAGTGTTCTGTCTTCTGAGAGATGTCCAGCGGCAACACTATCATGAAATTTGTGTATTATAGTGTTTATCAGAGTTCTATCTGTTAAAGCCATAAAATATGTATGTTTAGTTCTATGATAGGGTATTCCATCAAGGATGTGGAGTCTTCCTTCATCATATTCCTTTTTCCATATTCCATCTAGTTTTGATGAAAGTGATGGGTCTTTACGGTCTTTCATTAGAAGTTGGCATGGGATATGGAAGTTTTTTCCCATCTTATAGCTTTCTTGAACTTGGTTAAAGAATTCTATGCCAATATCTGTGACAAACATGCCTTCTATATGGTTCTCTTCCTGTGGCACCCATGATGAATTTTCAGTTATATTTGCCAGAGCCCATCTGCTAAGACCATCTGCATTTTTATGAATATTACCAGATTTAGGAACTATAGTCATATTTCCTCTATATTCTTGGATGGAAATTTGCCATCTTAGCCTATGTCTATTTGGAGTTTTCATCTTTAATAAATATTTTACACAATTGCAATCTGTAATTACATCAAACACTTTCCCATCCAAACAATAGTGTAATTTTTCTAAAGCCCACACTGAGCAGTGTCATTTGGCTGGCTCCATATCTTGCTTCTGTTGGCTTTATTTGTCTTGAAATGCAGCAAATTGGTCCTTAAAAAGGCTTGTCATTGATGATTTGTGTCTGGTGTAGTGCAGCACATAGTCCTTCTCCACAAGCATCAATGTATAGTTTAAAGGGTAGTTTCCAATCTGGCATTAGAAGAAATGGGGGCATTTGTTAAGGAATTGCTCAGTTCTTCATATTCCTTGACTCTTTCTTCAGTCATTTCATAGACTGTCTTTTGGTCACAGAGCTTATAAAAGGATTTAGCAATTCTTGCAATGTAAGGTTTGACTATGAAACAATAAGTAAAAATTACTAATTTTTTACTTATTGTACTCTGAATGTCCTTATAATTGAAATAAATAAGATTAAAATAATAATAATAATAAAGAAATATTATTATTATGGCGTAAAAATATTATATTATTAAATAAATATAATAATATAATTAATATTATATGAAATTATAATATTATAAATAATATATTAATATAAAATAATTAATATATTATAAAGCTCTTTATTATTGTTACCAACAAATAATAAAGGCGTGAAAAACTGTTTTTTATAAATAAAAAACAATTAATAACAATAATATTACTAATATTAAAGTTATATAGTAATATAAATACTATTTATATTAAATAAGGATTATTAAGAGTAATAATAAGAGAGAAATTATTATAATAAGATGAAATAACCTACTTTTAACACTTAAAATAATAATTTTGAGATATTTTACGCCAAAAGAATATAATACAACTTTTTCAAATTGTATTTACAATAAAAAAATAAAGAAAATTACTAAAATTCTTGATTTTACGTGGAAATGAGTTTATAGAGAGATTTATAGCAAAAACAATTAAAGAATTGATTTAATCATGTAAAAATAGTGATTAATATTAAGATGGTCTTTGGTCTTTAATAATATAAGAGTTTTATATATAAAGAATAAAGAAATTACCTTTTTTATTTAATTGATTTAATGTTTTTGATGCGTCTGAGGGGTAAATAGAGTAAAAAGAGCTCTATTTATAGTAAATACCTCCCTCCTAGAGTCCAACAGGCTTCTAGTAGACGTGTACTGATCATATCCACTGGAATTGATCAATATTTTAAGGTTTGAGGGTGATTACATCATGATCAAACCATATTGCATCATTATTACACCATTATTTAGAGTTATCACTGTAACTCTAAGTTTGATGACATCAGAGGCTTGGCAGAACCCCAAATTTCCTGGATTTTATTAGTTTTAATCATAAACTAATAGTATTCACCAATTTTATCACTCTTAAGACTGTTAAACTTAATTTAAGGTTACAGTATGTGATCATAACAGCTCAATTTAAGCTCAAACTTTGATCCTTAATAACTTTTAAGGTTTTCACGCTACAGAAATTCAGAGAGTGAATTCTGATAGCCTGACATAACCTTATTATGCTGCCAAGAGCTTTTCATTACATCATCAAAACTCTAATTTTGATGATTTTTCTTGTAACTCATCTTTTCTGTCGAAATTCAATATTTTAAACTTCAAACCTTGATTTCAGGGGGTTATACCCTGAATTTAATAATAAAAATTACGTCATTCTTCTCGAATAAACTAGTAGAATCCAACTGTATACTTTTTTTTAAGTTTGGACTACTTTCACAACAAAGTGGTCAACAGCTCTGTTGATTTTTATCAATATTTCCTCATAAGTCTTAACCTTGTTTATAATTTGCAAAATAAAGTTCATATCTGTGTTCTTACAGTAATTACGTGGTAACTTTATTTTTGGTCCATCATTCTAGCATGTATAGTTTAGAAGATATTAGCTATGATCCCTGAATATATGCGTTGACCAAAAAAGTGCATATATTCAGGATAATTCCTTAAGTATTGATTTTGGGAATTAGCTTATTAATTGTTTTATATGTGGATTTTTGTGGGGAATCCACTGGAACAATTTATTTCACATGTTGTTTCATTAGTTTCTGAGATAAATAAGTTTTTATGGTTTTTATAAGGTATTATACCTTATAATTCCTTAAATATTGACTTTACAGATATGCCATAAAAATGGTATATGTGTATTTTTCCATGGGGAATCCAATGATATAATTTATTTTACATGTTGATTCATTGGTTTTTAAGTTAAACCAATTTTAGTACCAATTTATGGTATTTTTTGTATATTTGAGTAATTATTTTTAGTGTATAATTATTCTAATTAATTTTAATATAATTATATTAAAGGTATAATTATTCTGAGTCTTTTTTGTGACCTTATTGGGTATGTGGTCATATCTCAAAGGCTCACATTCCCTACCACCAAAAAAGATTGTACCACAATCTGATATATGTGATTAGGGTATCATCCACTGTCCTACCTCTTCAATAGACTTTGTTAGTCTTGAAGCTCAATAATGCTTAACTTTTTTATTTTTTTTTATTTTTCAGGTTTTCTTTCATGTCTGAACCTTCTTAGTAATTTATCAGCATTTGTTATATCTTTCTCAAGTAGCCATTCATCTTCTTGAGTTGAATTTCTATACCTCACAAGGTATTCCCTTTCTTTTTTGTTTCTTGTCCTTCTTTCTTTAAGGACTTTTACTATTTTCTTTTCCTCTCCTTCCTCCAAGGGGGGAATTTCAAGTGGGGGTTTATTTCTTAGTGGAAATAACTCCTTGTCACTTGAACTGTAAGGTTTTATCAGAATTACAGGGAAAGTTGGGTGTTTGTTCATTAGTTCACCTGTGAGTTCTAATTGCACAGCATTGGGTCCATGGAGTGCTTTTATCATAAATGGTCCTGCAAAGGAATCTTTCAATTTCTTTGGGCCTTTTATGTTATTGGAATTAAGGGTTGATACTAGCACCAAATCTCCTATTTTGAAGTCAGGTGGTTTATGACTTTTATCCCATCTTTCTTTTGCATATTTAAAAGAATCTTGCATGCATCTGTTTGCATGGTGTCTTGCTTTGTCAAGCATTATCTTGAAACTGCTTGCTGTTGGATGTATATCCACTAAGTCCTTTTTGAGGGTGTCATAAGGAAGTCTTGGATTCCAACCTTTCTCTAGCATTGCTGGTGTTTTGCCAGTAGAAGAATGGATTGATGTCTTATATGCCAGTTCAAGTGCTGGTATTAGTGTACACCAATCATGGGTAAAACCATCAGAATCTTTGAATTCTAGCCCATAAGCACAGAATCTTCTGATCATATCCTCTAGGGTCTGTATCATTCTTTCTGCTAAACCATCAGTTTGAGGATGATAAGCTGTTGAGAATGATAACTTTGTCCCAAACAAGTTATGGAGATTTGTCCATAATGCTGAAGTGAACTTTGGGTCTCTGTCACTTATAATATTTTGGAATAAGCCTGTGTGGCTGATGACTTTATTCCATATCATTATGGCTGTATCCATAGCTGTGTCATCTTTATGACATGGTAAGAACATGGGAGTTTTACTGTACCTGTCAACTAATACTAGGCATGCATTATAACTCCTGTCTCCTCCTGGAGGTAAGGCTGTTACCCAATCCATATGAACTATTTCCCATGGGGATTTTGGTTCTTGGATTTGGATCATCATTCCAAATTTCTTTCCTGTGGCTCTGTTGGCTTTTTGGCATCTGTCACAGGTTTGGCAGTACTCTGCAACATCTTTTTTCCAATTTGGCCACCAAGAGCAGGTTTTCACCCTCTCTAGTGTCCTATCTTCTGAGAGATGTCCAGATGCAACACTATCATGACACTCATGTAAAATAGTGTTTATTAGTGTTCTGTCTGTTAGGGCCATATCACATGTATGTTTTGTTCTATGGTAAAGGATTCCATCAAGGAGGTGTAATCTTCCTTCATCATATGCCTTTTTCCATATTTCATCTAGTTTTGATGAAAGTGATGGATCTTTGCAGTCTTTCATTAGAAGTTGGCTTAAGATATGGCAATTTTTGTCTGTCTTATAGCTTTCCTTAACTTGGTTAAAGAATTCTGTGCCAATGTCTGTAACACATATTCCTTCTATATGGTGCTCTTCTTGTGGTACCCATGCTGGATTGTCAGGGGTATTTGCTAGAGCCCATCTGCTAAGACCATCTGCATTTTTATGGATATTTCCAGATTTATGAACAATAGTCATATTTCCTCTATATTCTTGGATAGCAATTTGCCATCTCAGCATATGTCTATTTGGAGTCTTCATATTTAATAGTGATTTCACAGCATTACAGTCTGTGATTACATCAAATACTGTGCCATCCAAATAATAATGCAGTTTTTCTAAAGCCCATACTAGGCATAAGCATTCCATTTGGCTTGCTCCATACCTTGCTTCTGTTGGCTTTATCTGTCTTGAAATGAAACAAATTGGTCCTTCCACTGGTTTATCATTGATAATTTGTGTTTGGTGAAGTGCAGCACCTAGTCCTTCTCCACAAGCATCAATGTACAGTTTGAAGGGTAGTTTCCAATCTGGCATCAGAAGAAATGGGGCATTTGTTAGTGAATTTTTCAATTCTTCATATGCCTTGACCCTTTCTTCAGTCATTTGCTAAACTGTTTGTTGGTAACATAATTTATATCAGGATTTAGCAATCTTTGCAAAGTCCTTTATATGCTGTCTATAGTAACCAGCAAATCCTAGAAATGATTGCATTTCTTTTTTGGTTTGAGGCATTGGCTTAAGTAGTACTGCTGCTACTTTATTTTTGTCTATGCCTAGACTAAGGCCAGATACTACATGTCCTAGGGCTTTTAATTCACTATATGCAAAATGACATTTTTTCAATGAAATTTTCATATTTACTTGGACTATTTTCTGTAGTACCCTTTCTAGTCTTGTCAGGTGATTTTCCCAAGTTTCTGAGCAAACTATGATATCATCAATGTAGATTATTAACCATCCTTCTGATAATTCTTCAGGAAATATGGTATTCATCATTCTTTGATAATGGGAAGGTGCATTTTTTATCCCAAATGGCATTCTTAAGTATTCAAAAATTCCACAATGGACTATTATTCTTAGTAGTTTCTTGGCATTGTCTGTTAAGACATTTTGATGAAAACCCTTAAGAGCATCCATAGCTGTGATGAACTTAGCTTGTGACAATTGGGTCAATGTCTCATGGATTCTGGGTATTGGATATCTGTCTGGAATGGTATAGGTATTCAGGGCTCTGGAGTCTCCTACCATCCTTGATTTTCCATTATGCCAAGTTATAATGACAGGTGTAGTAACTTCTACTTGTTCATTATGTCCAACCTTTCTTAATACTCCAAGGTCCATTAATTCTTTAATGTGCACCTCTAGGGCTTCTCTAGCTCTTGGACTGGCTGGATAAGCAGGTCTTCTTAATAAAGGTGGGTAAGGTTTTTCTACATTAAGAATTATATCCACTTCATGTCCAATTATGGCACCTAGTGGCTCTTTGTCAGTTGCAAAGGCATTTTTATACTTAAATAAGAGGTCAATCAATTTTTCTTTCATTTTTTCTGTTAATTCTTGATTGAATTCTGCCTCTTTGAGTTGTTCAGATATAAAAAGTTCTTTTTCTGGAATTTTTTCCTCATTCTTAATAACTGTGATTTGTTTTTTGTTATTTAAGAATCCAAACTTTTGTCTTTTATTATCTCCTAAGGTAAAATATCTATCCTTTTGGTTGGAGATATCTATATCATTAATTGATAAGTAGTCATTCCCAAGTATGAAATGATTACTAGTACAGTTGTCCATTACTACAAACTCTACTTTAATTCTGACACATTGTGAGGGATGAGGAAAAATTAGTGTTAAATCAATTATTCCAAGGGGCTTCATGCTCCCACTTGCACTACTAAATTTGACACCTTGTATTGGCATAAGTTTTTCTTGCCAGTCTGGGACAATGGTTTTTAAATAACTTTTGCCAACACAAGTGCAATATGCTCCTGTATCCAAGTTAACCTTTCCTTCTTGGTTATCAACCATAACAATACTAATACTTGATTTTCCAGCTGTATATCCCATTCCTCTTGCAGGTTTGGTTCTATACATTTTGGCATCTTGTATGTTTGTTAGATTTGTGTCAGATGTTCCAACTTGTGGCAAGTTTGAGTTAACATCCAGTACTTCATAAATTATATCAATATTATTAATTTGTGCATTAATTATATTGATTTCATCACTTTCAGAGTTTTCTGACTCTTCTGTCTCTTTTTCAGAGTCTGATTCCTCTTCTTTGTCATTGTGGTTTTCTGTTTCCACAATTTCATTAATCTTTGCTTTTTTAAGGCAATTATTGGCTAAGTGTCCAATACCTCCACATTTATGGCATTTTCTTTGCTCATTATTGTTGGATGTATTGGGCTTAAAGGATTCTTTTGATTTATCTTTTTTGATAAATGGTTTATTTGGGCTTTTAATGTCCAATTTTTTCCAAGTCCTGCCAATTTTTGTTCTTGTCACTATATCTTCTAGTGCATTTATATACTCTTCTGTGGAGCATGGTTCTATGCACCTGCTTCTTAGGGCATGTTCTAGTTCCCCTCCACATTTTTTAAGTATTTTCATGTGCACCATCTTCTGTGACATTTCTGGGTACAGTGCATTAAGCCTTTCAACTTGTTTTAGGAACCAAGTTAAAGGTTTATCTTTCTCTGGGTCAAAGAAAGAGCTTTCAAATGCATTTTCTATCTTATACCTCCAGGCATCATTTGCCCACTTGGTGATTATATCTTGTTTCCACCAAGACCAGGTATTTTTACCATTTGTTTGTCTTATGCCATAATACCATCTTTTTGCAGATTTCTCAAACAATGAGTGTAATCTTGCAGTGATTAATTCATCTGGTATGGCATAGTCTTCTTGTAACATGTCAATTGTTTTAATAAATGACATGTGGTCATATTCACCCTCTCCTGTGAATGTTGGCCATTCCTTCAATTGAGGTGCTTCTTTCATTAAGACTTGGTTATTGTCTTGGTGACTCAAGTCTGTTATGAAAGGATTTAAAAATTCCTCTTTTGTTTTAACAGGGCTTCTTATATGAGAAAATGGTGTTGATAATTTTGGCATATTTAAATTAGCCTCATTAATTTTATCCATTTTTTCTGTAATAAGCCTTATTTCACTTTGAATATCATCTTTCAGATGCATTCTTGCTTCATCACTTTTTTCCACATGGTCCAAAAGTAATTTTTGGTGTGATGAAGTCTTTTCTTCAAATTTTTCTACAGAAATACTTAATTTATTTAATTTTTCTGTGAGATTGTCAATACTTACATCATAATTGATTGTCAAAGTCTTGTCTTTGATATCTTTTATGTATTTATACAATTCTTGTTGTCCTTGTATTAATTTTTGAGTATTGTCAATTAAATTCTTTGGTTTATTATTTTCAACAATAAATTTAATGTTGTCAATTTGTTTCTTGTTTTGCACAACAATTTTTGTTAAAGAAGATAAATTGTTATTTATTTCTTGTAGTGATAATAAACTGTCGTTAATTTCTTTTAGAGGTAATATACTATTTTTAATTTCTGTTAAAGTATTTACAACATCTTTGGACAAGGTTATTTCTTTGGGAAATGAGGTTGTCTCATTCTTTGCTCTTCCTTGTCCTTGAATTCCATCAAGGTTCTGGCCATGTTGAAAACATTGTCCATGGCATCCTTTTGGATTCTTGGGATTCTGTAGCTTGGGGAATATGGTTTCCTCCAATGCTTTTTCTTGTTTTTCTTCCCTTCTTGGGGAAGTGGGTTGGTTTGAGGCTTGCTGGTAGAAGCTACTGGGGCTTCTTCCTTGTTTGCCTCCCTCTTTTTGGCATGATAATCCTTGATTTTTTTGATTTGAGGTTTGGATGACAGTGGATTCCATCCATTGGAGTATTTCACTATCTCCTCCTCTTTGAGGAACTTTTTCAGGATGTGCCAGGAGTTCATCACTCCTTGGTGTATTTGAGGCAGCATTTCCCAGTCTTTGTCCTTGTACACTGTGCAATACTGCTTGTACTGGCTCATGTAGATGTCTATTTGAGCCCTCTGAATGTGATTTGTACCTGTTTGAGTTACTCATACTTAGTTCCAATTCAGGCTCAGATATCATGGGCATTTCTGGGACTTGCCTTTGGGATAAGGCACTTCCTTGTGTGGATTCTGTTCCACTGGGGATATTGCCCTTTCTTTTCCCTTTTGAGGGATCAATTCTACTTCTGAGTCCAGCTCCATCTGATTGGATGGAGTATTGGGAACCTCTTCTGGTAGTCATAATTAAAGAATAAGAAAAAATAAAAGTATTTTAGAATAAAATTCTTTTATGGCAATTTAAAAAGAGGTGCTCACCTTCAGAGTCTTGAATGGTGGGCCCTGGAAAGTCTAATTTCTTAGCTTTCTTTCTTTTGGTGATAACTGGTGTTGGAGAGCTTTGACAAGTTTCTTCCACCAATCTCTCAACAGTAGCTTGGTTGTCTTCTGTTGGGTTATCTTCAAACACTAAAAAAGACAAATAAATATAAGTCTTTTTATAATAAGTGTTATTTTTGGCAAGATATGGCAATTTTCCACGTAGAAATTGCTTTTATATCTTTGAAAAATTGAAGTAAATAAAGAAATGAATAAAAATGAATAAAAATAACTTTTTTATTTGTTTTTAATATTTTTTAATATTAAATTATAATAAAAATTATTTTTAATTTATAAAATATCTCTTTTAATCACTAGAGTCACTCAAAGAAAGTTCTTGCAAGTCTAAGGATGTGAAAAACCACGTGTAAGACAGTACAATTGCTTTCCAAATGCCTCAATAGCTTTTAAAATCAATAAAATATAAAATTATTATATAATTTTATGATTATAAATATAATTTATTATTGGATAAACCCAAATAGAATCTTTTTAAAGGTCTTTTAAGTAAATATCACGGCCAGGCCCCCAAATGTAAGGTTTGACTATGAAACAATAAGTAAAAATTACTAATTTTTTACATATTGTACTCTGAATGTCCTTATAATTGAAATAAATAAGATTAAAATAATAATAATAATAAAGAAAAATCATTATTATGGCGTAAAAATATTATATTATTAAATAAATATAATAATATAATTAATATTATATGAAATTATAATATTATAAATAATATATTAATATAAAATAATTAATATATTATAAAGCTCTTTATTATTGTTACCAACAAATAGGAAAGGCGTGAAAAACTGTTTTTTATAAATAAAAAACAATTAATAACAATAATATTACTAATATTAAAGTTATATAGTAATATAAATACTATTTATATTAAATAAGGATTATTAAGAGTAATAATAAGAGAGAAATTATTATAATAAGATGAAATAACCTACTTTTAACACTTAAAATAATAATTTTGAGATATTTTACGCCAAAAGAATATAATACAACTTTTTCAAATTGTATTTACAATAAAAAAATAAAGAAAATTACTAAAATTCTTGATTTTACGTGGAAATGAGTTTATAGAGAGATTTATAGCAAAAACAATTAAAGAATTGATTTAATCACGTAAAAATAGTGATTAATATTAAGATTGTCTTTGTTCTTTAATAATATAAGAGTTTTATATATAAAGAATAAAGAAATTACCTTTTTTATTTAATTGATTTAATGTTTTTGATGCGTCTGAGGGGTAAATAGAGTAAAAAGAGCTCTATTTATAGTAAATACCTCCCTCCTAGAGTCCAACAGGCTTCTAGTAGACGTGTACTGATCATATCCACTGGAATTGATCAATATTTTAAGGTTTGAGGGTGATTACATCATGATCAAACCATATTGCATCATTATTACACCATTATTTAGAGTTATCACTGTAACTCTAAGTTTGATGACATCAGAGGCTTGGCAGAACCCCAAATTTCGTGGATTTTATTAGTTTTAATAATAAACTAATAGTATTCACCAATTTTATCACTCTTAAGACTGTTAAACTTAATTTAAGGTTACAGTATGTGATCATAACAGCTCAATTGAAGCTCAAACTTTGATCCTTAATAACTTTTAAGGTTTTCACGCTACAGCAATTCAGAGAGTGAATTCTGATAGCCTGACATAGCCTTATTATGCTGCCAAGAGCCTTTCATTACATCATCAAAACTCTAATTTTGATGATTTTTCTTGTAACTCATCTTTTCTGTCGAAATTCAATATTTTAAACTTCAAACCTTGATTTCAGGGGGTTATACCCTGAATTTAATAATAAGAATTATGTCATTCTTTTCGAATAAACTAGTAGAATCCAACTGTATACTTTTTTTAAGTTTGGACTACTTTCACAACAAAGTGGTCAACAGCTCTGTTGATTTTTATCAATATTTCCTCATAAGTCTTAACCTTGTTTATAATTTGCAAAATAAAGTTCATATCTGTGTTCTTACAGTAATTACGTGGTAACTTTATTTTTGGTCCATCATTCTAGCATGTATAGTTTAGAAGATATTAGCTATGATCCCTGAATATATGCGTTGACCAAAAAAGTGCATATATTCAGGATAATTCCTTAAGTATTGATTTTGGGAATTAGCTTATTAATTGTTTTATATGTGGATTTTTGTGGGGAATCCACTGGTACAATTTATTTCACATGTTGTTTCATTAGTTTCTGAGATAAATAAGTTTTTATGGTTTTTATAAGGTATTATACCTTATAATTCCTTAAATATTGACTTTACAGATATGCCATAAAAATGGTATATGTGTATTTTTCCATGGGGAATCCAATGGTATAATTTGTTTTACATGTTGATTCATTGGTTTTTAAGTTAAACCAATTTTAGTACCAAATTATGGTATTTTTTGTATATTTGAGTAATTATTTTTAGTGTATAATTATTCTAATTAATTTTAATATAATTATATTAAAGGTATAATTATTCTGAGTCTTTTTTGTGACCTTATTGGGTATGTGGTCATATCTCAAAGGCTCACATGCAAAGTCTTTTATATTCTGTCTGTAATGAACAGAAAATCCTAGAAATGATTGCATTTCTTTTTTGGTTTGGGGCATTGGCTTCAATAGTACTGTTTCTACTTTTTTCTTATCTATGCCCAAGATTAGTCCAGATACAACATGTTCTAGCGCTTTCAGTTCACTGCATGTAAAATGACACTTTTTCAAGGAGATTTTCATGTTTACTTGTACTATCTTTTGCATGACTCCTTCCAGTCTTGTTAAGTAACTATCCCAAGTTTCTGAGTAAACTATGATATCATCAATATAGATAATTTACCATCCTTCTGATAATTCTTCAGGAAATATTGTATTAATCATCTCTTGATAATGGGAAGGTGCATTCTTCATACCAAATGGCATTCCTAGATATTCAAAAATTCAACAGTGGACTATTATCCTCAGTAGTCCTTTGGCATTGTCTGTTAAGATATTTTGATGAAAACCCTTTAGAGAATCCATGGCTGTGATGAGCTTAGTGTGAGATAATTGCATTAATGTCTCATGGATTCTGAGTATTGGATATTTGTAAGGGATAGTATAGGTGTTCAGAGCTCTAAAGTCCACTTCAATCCTTGATTTTCCATTATGCCAAGCTATAATGACAGGTGTAGTGACCTCTACCTGTTCCTTAGGTCATAGTTTCCTGAATACTACAAGGTCTATTAATTATTTGATGTGTACCTCTAAAGCTTCTCTAGCTCTTGGGCTAGGTGGGTAAGCTGGTCTTCTTAATAGAGGTGGATAAGGTTTTTCCACATTAGGGATTATGTCTACCTCATGTCCAATTATGGCACCTAGTGGTTCTTTGTCAGTTGAAAAGGCATTCTTATATTTAAATGAGAGGAAAATAAATTTCTCTTTCATTCTTTCTGTTAATTCATGATTGAATTCCGCCTCTTTAAGCTTTTCAGCTATAAAAAATCCATTTTGGTGGTTTGTTCTCCATTGTTAATAACTTGAATTTGTTTTTTGTTATGAAAGAAGCCAAATTTTTGTCTTTTATTGTTTCCTATGGTAAAATATCTATCTTTTTGCTTAGAGATATCTATGCCATAAATAGAAAAGTAGTCATTTCCAAGTATAACATGGTTACTAGTGCAATTTTCCATTATGATAAATTCTACTTTCAATCTGATACCTTGTGAAGGATGAGGAAAAATGAGTGTTAAGTCAATTATTCCAAGGGGTTTCAAGCTTCCACTTGCACTATTAAATTTCACTCCTCGTATGGGTATAAGTTTTTCTTCCCAATCTGGTACAATTGTTTTCAAATAACTCTTGCCAAAACAGGTAAAATATGCTCCTGTATCTAAGTTCACTTTTGCCTATTGTTTTTCCACCATGAAAATACTTATACTTGATTTTACAGCTGTATATCCCATCCCTTTTGCTGGTTTGGTTCTATACAATTTGGCATCTTGTATGTTTGTCCGGCTTTTATCAGATGTTCCAACTTGTGGTAAGTTTGAATTGACATCTAGTACTTCATATATTAAATCAATATTATTAATTTGTGCATTGATTATATAAATTTCATCACTTTCAGAAGTTTCTGATTCTTCAATGTCTTTTTCAGAATCAGATTCTTCTTCTTTATCATTGTGGTCCTCTGTTTCCACAATTTCATTGCTTTTTGCTTTTGAAGGCAATTATTGGCTAAGTGTCCAATACCCTCACATTTGTTGCACTTTCTTTGCTCATTACTGTTGGGTGTATTGGGCTTGTAAGTTTCTCTAAGTTTATCTTTCTTGATAAATGGTTTGTTTGGACTTTCAATTTCAAATTTCTTCCAAGTTCTGCCAATTTTTGTCCTTGTCACTATGTCTTCTAGTGCATTGAAATACTCTTCTGTGGAGCATGGTTCTATACACCTGCTTCTCAGGGCATGTTCCAATTATCCTCCACATTCTTGAGAATTTTAATGTGTACCATTTTTTGTGACATTTCTGGGTACAGTGCATTTAATATTTCAACTTGTTTTAAGAACAAAGTCAAAGGTTTATCCTTGTCTGGGTCAAAGAAGTAATTTTAAAATGCATTCTCTATTTTGTACCTCCAGGCATTATTAGCCCACTTGGTGATTATTTCTTGTTTCCACCAAGATCAGGTATTTTTGCCATTTGTTTGCTTTATGGAATAATACCATCTTTTTGCAGATTTCTCAAATAGTGAGTGTAATCTGGAAGTGATTAATTCATCAGGTATGGAATAATCTTCTTTTAACATGTCAATTGATTTAATAAATGACATATGGTCATATTCACCTTCTCCTGTAAATGTTGGCCATTTTTTGAATTGAGGTTCTCCCTTCATTAAGACTTGGTTATTGTCTTGATGACTCAGGTCTGTTATGAATGTATTTTTTATTTCCTCTTTTGGTTTAACAGGACCTCTTATGTGATAAAATGGGGTTGATTACTTTGGCATATTTAAGTTAGCCTCATTTATTTTATCCATTTTTTCAGTAATAAGCCTTATTTCACTTTTAATGTCATCTTTCAGATTCATTCTTGTTTCATCACTTTTTTCTACATGGTCTAGAAGTAATTTTTGGTGTGATGAAGTCTTCTCTTCAAATTTTTCTACAGAAATCCTTAATTTGTTTAATTTTTCTGTAATATTATCAATACTCACCTCATAATTGATTGTCAAGATTTTATCTTTTATATCTTTCAAATACTTATACAATTCCTGTTTTCCTTGTATTAATTCTTGAGTCTTGTCAATTAAAACGTTTGGTTTATTATTTTAAACAATAAATTTATTGTTATCAATTTATTTTTTATTTTTTAGAACAATTTTTGTTAAATATGATAAATTATTATTTATTTCTTGTAAGGATAATAAAATTTCTTTAATTTCTGTAAGAGGTAAAATACTATTTTTAATTTCTGTTAAAGTATTTACAAAATCTGGAGATAAATTTCTCTCTTTGGGAAATGAGGTTTTCTCATTCTTTGTTCCTCCTTGTCTTTGAATTTAATCAAGGTTCTGGCCATGTTGAAGAAATTGTCCATGGTAATTTTTTGAGTTTTTGGAATCCTTTAGCTTGAGGAATATGCTTTTCTCCAGTTATTTTTCTTGTTCTTCTTCCCTTCTTGGGGAAGTGGGTTGGCTTGGGGCTTTCTGGTAGAAGCTACTGGGGCTTCTTCCTTGGTTGCCTCCTTCTTTTTGCATTGGTATTCATTGATCTTTTTGATTTGAGGTTTGGATGATAGTGGATTCCATCCATTGGATTATCTCACTATTTCCTCTCTTTGAGGAATTGTTTGAGGATGTGCCTGGAGTTCATCACTCCTTGGTGTATTTGTGGAAAAATTTCCCAATCCATTTCCTTGTAAACTGTGTAGTACTGCTTGTACTGGCTCATGTAAATGTCTATTTGTGCCCTCTTAATGTGATTTGTATCAATTTGAGTCACTCATACTTAGTTCTAACTCTGCTTCAGATATTATGGACATTTCTGGGACTTGCCTTTGGGATAAGGCACTTCCTTGTGTGGATTGTGTTCCACTGGGGATTTTGCCCTTTTTCCTTTTGAGGGATCAATTCTACTTCTGAGTCCAGCTCCATCTAATTGGATGGAGCATTGGGAACATCTTTGGGTAGTCATAATTTAAGAAATAAAAAATAAAAAGATTTCAGGACAAGAATCCCTTTTTATGTCAATTCATAAAGGAGGCACTCACCTTCAGAGTCCTGAATAGTGGGTCCTGGAAAGTCTAATTTCTTAGATTTCTTTTTCTTAATGAAAATGGGTTTTGGGCAACTTTGGCATGTTGCTTCCACTAATATTTTAACAGTGGTTTGGTTGTCCTCTGTTGGATTGTCTTCAAACACTAAAAAAGACAAAAGAATATAAGTCTTTTATATAAAAAGTGTTATTTTTGGTAAGATATGGCAATTTTCCATGTGAAAATTGCTTTTATATCCCAGAATAAGTGAAATGAAGGAATTAATAAAAGATTGAATAAAAATAACTTTTTTTATTTGGTTTATATATTTTTTTTAATATTTTTATATTCTTATTTTTAAAGAATAAAATAAAAAATGAAGATGATTCTTTTATGAAATCAATTTATAATATAAAGTTATTTTTAATTTATAAAATATCTTTTTTAATCACTGGAGTCACTCAAATAAAGCTCTTTCAAGTCTAAGGATGTGAAAAACCACATGTAAGACAGTACAATTGCATTCCAAATGCCTCAATAGCTTTTAAAATCAATAAATATAGAATTATTATGTAATTTTATGATTTTAATTATAATTTATCATTGGATAATCCCAATTAGAATCTTTTTAGAGGTCTTTTTAGGTAAATATCACGGCCAGGCCCCAAAATGTAAGGTTTGACTATAAAACAATAAGTAAAAATTACTAATATTTTACTTATTGTACTCTGAATGTCCTTATAAATAAAATAAATAAGATAAAAATAACTATGATAATAAAGAATTATTATAATTATGGTGTAAAAAATATTTATATTATTAAATAAATATAATAATATAATAAATAAATATATTCATATTTAATAATTAATATAGGGTATTGGTAAAAACACTTAAGAAAATTGGTAAAAACATTGATGCCATTTATGGCATTATTATGTCATTAGTGATTCCATCTATGGCACTTTTGATGTGATAAATGGCACTGTTAATGCCAAAAATTAAATTTTAACTTCCACTCATCATAAATTGCATTTTGAATTCAATTTATGTCATAAATGGCATTTTCAATTTGATTACAAACATGAACAAAAAAACATGGACTTTTTCGGCCTACAAATGTTCTTTCAAAAAAAATACCAAAATGTTGGGCTTCTGGTTTATTATTCTCCACATTATCACCTTCATTTTTTAAAAAAAATATTGAAATTCATAAGTGGGAACATTTTTAATGAATTTATTCAAAAAAATGGGCCATTTTACCAAATTGCCCAAAATAGAAAAATTGGGCAAAAAAAAATTGAAAAAATTTGGGGACCATCACATCCCATGTCGGAAAAAATATGGCAAACAAAAATGTTAAAAATTCTCAAAACTGAGCCTGAGGAATTTTTATAAAAAAATTAGGTCACTTACATGTTTTTACCATAAAATTATATGTTTTGGCCATAATTTGGTAAAAACACGTAAGGGCTTACATGTTTTTACTAAAAGCTTATGTGCTTTTACCAACACCCTTAATGTATTGAAAACCACTTTATTATTGTTACCAACAAATAATAAAGGTGTAAGAAATTGGTTTTTTATTCAAATTATTTAATAACTATAATATTACTAATATTAAAGTTATATATTAGCTTGAATACTATTGATATTAATTGAATAATTATTAATAGTAATAATAGAGAGAAGTTATTACAATAAGAGAAAATAACCTACTCTTGACACTTAATATAATAATTTTGGAATAATTTATGCCAAATAATGTAAATAAAACTTATTTAAATTGTATTTAAAAATAAAAATAAAAGAAATTCCAAATTTTATTGATTTTACATGGAAATGAGATTTTTAGGAGAATTATAACAAAACAACTGAAAAATTGAAGTAATAATGTCAAAAATGATGATTATAATAAAGATTACCTTTGGTCTTTGATAATAAAAAAGATTTTATATATAAATAATAAAGATTTTACCTTTAGATTTACTTGTTTTATTGTTTTTTTATGAATCTGAGGGTAAAATAGAGTAAAAAGAGCTCAATTCATAGTAAATTCCTCCCTTCTAGAGTCCAGTAGGCTTCTAGTAGACGTTACTGATAGTATCCACTGGAAATGATCAGCATTTTAGGGTTTAGAGATGATTACGTCATGATCAAACCATCTTATCTCATTATTATGCCATTATTTAGAGTTATCACTATAACTCTAAGTTTGATTACATCATAGGCTTGGAAGAAGCCTAAACTCTGTGGAATTTATGAGTATTAATCATAATCTAATAGGATTCACCAGTATTATCACTTATATTACTGTTAAACGTAAAATAAGATTACAGTAAGTGATAATAAATGATCAATTTTAAGCTAAAACTTTGATCATTAATAACTTCAAAGCTTTACGCAATACATCTATTCTGAGAGTAAATTCTGATAGCTTGGCATGTTTTTATTACACTTCCAAGCGCTCTTTATTACATCATCAAAACTCTATTTTTGATGATTTTTCTTGAATCTCATCCATTCTGTTGAAATTTAATATTTTAAATTCCAAACCTTGATTTCAAGGGGTTGTGCCTTGAATATTATGATAACAAATAAATAATTATTCACGTATGAGATAGTAGAATCTGTAGATCTCCTTTGTTTTAAGTTTGGACCACTTTCACAGCAAAGTGGTCAACAGCTCTAGTAATTTTTTTCAATAAACCCTTAAAAGTTATAACCTTGTTTATAAGTTGTCAAAAAACGTTCATATATGTGCTCTGACATTAATTAGATGGCAACTTTATTTTTGGTTTAACTCTCTATCATGTATGTTTCAAGAGATATTAGCTAAAAACCATGAATATATGCATTGACCCAAAAAATGCATATATTCAGCTTAATTGCTCAAGTATTGACTTTAGAGAATTTTAATAAGATTGTTTTATGTGTGGTGTTTGATGGGGAATCTAATGTTACAATTTATTTCACATGTTTTTTCATTGGTTTTGGATTTAAATAATATTTTATGTCTTTTTTAGGGTATTATCACTTTATACTTAGTAATTATTGACTTTACAGATATGTCATAAAAATGATATATGTGTATTTTACCATGACAAATCTAATGGTGTAATTTATTTAACATGTTTATCCATTATATTCTGAGTTAATTCAGATTTTGTACCTATTTATGGTATTTTCACCATTTTGAAGATACTTGTTATAAAGTTTTTCTTGTGACCTTTTTGGATATGTAGTCATATCTCAAAGGCTCATGAAGATTTAAAACCTTGTTTAACAGATATTCCCACAGATGGTATATCAAATTAAGACAAGCACATGGACACCAAAGTTGGACTTGGTTGAAAACCCAAATTATCAAAAACTTGGCCAATGATGGTTAGCAATTTTAAGTTGAAAGAGCCTTTGAATCTTCCAAATTTAAAGCTGATAAAGAAAAAGCTTTACCTTAAGATGTGACTATGGAGCTGATGATAATATCACTATAAATCAACAGTACTGTGTCTGTTCCTATGAAATATAATAATAAAATATTATTATAGCCACAATTATATAATTAAAGAATTATTTCTTTCACGTGTTAAACACTACTAGTGATTTTAACAGTGAGCAATTAATTGTCTAAAAGAATGAATTACAAGAAGATTTTAATAATAAAACTTCTTTTATTAAAATAATAAAATTATTTTAATATATAATTATCTTTTGCAAGAATAATTATAATGATAATTCTTGAAGAAAACTAATTTTAGAGAAAAACTTTAAGAATTAAAGATAAATAACTCACTAATATTCCAAAGAGCTTATTGAAAGATAAGATAGAGAGATTTGACGTGGAATTGTGGATTTTAAGGATCAAAATGGATTTATAACAGTATTACAACAATATATAGTTGGATTCTATCATTTCACGTATTTCTGATTTATTCTGAAAGATTTAAAACACTTAAGAATAGCTATAACTAATACTTACTTGTTGGTAATAATGATTTAAATGATAATAAGATGATGATGATGTGGAGAAAACAGCAAGAAGAGGCCTCTTTTAAGTCAACAACAGCTCACAGAGGCATGCCATGGAGCAAACTGAAAAACCAGTGAGTGAGAAAGCAATAAACCTTTTTGGATTATTAATTGCGTCATCTGTTGTCACGTAAGATTATCATAATTACTTAATTGATGCTTTTACGTGACTACCAACCCCAATATGGTTAAGAATAAAAGGAGTAAAATCTGTAAATCTTCTTTTATTCCAAAAGAATAATCGATTTCTCAAAGTTATCAATGTTATTGCCAATTTCATCACAGGTTGTAATTACTGTGAATTTTTGAAGATTCAGTGTTTCACGTAGAATAATCAAAAATGGACTGTAAGTAAAACTTTTAATTTTATTAGTAAGCCTGTAACTCTTTTTGGTTGTACCATAGATAATATAGTTCTCCATTATTCCTGAAAGCTTCAGAAAGATTCATTAAGAATTGTATTTTTAATGAATTTTTAGAGTTTTTACCTCATTGCTATGTAAAATTGCAAATATCAGTGTTTCACTGGTTGCTATGAGGTAAATCAATGGCTACAAGCCCAAAAAAGGTTTTAATTACTCTTTTGGGGTTCATCCATGGAAATTAATTAAGAATTGACATGGTTATAAGAGTCTAAGTAGCTTTTTATCTCCTTGGCACGTCAAAATAGCAGGTTATTTGCTATTTTCTTAAGATTTACAGTAGCTGTGACATGGTAACCAAGTTCCCAAAAGGTTCTAGTTTACCAATTAGGCCAAGATCAGCCATGGATCCAAGCTTTGGAGCTGTCCACACCTCTGAGGCCTCAGAAGTTGGGTACCCTGACTCTCTTTGATTTCTTTTGTCCCCCTTGCCTATTTTTCACATCAAAATAGTAATTTAAGCTTCAAGTGAGATATCCACTATGAGTGTACTAAACGTCCATGTAAGAATACCATGATTTTAAGTGCTCAAAACATTCATAACACTATTCTTAGTGTATATGTAACATGGGAATTCTCACATTCCCATTATTTTGGCATGAAATTAAGAAAAACAAAACTTTTCACGGATCTTTTATGTGGTATTGATGATTTGTATAAAAAAAAAAAAAAAAAAAAAAAAAAAAATGATGTGGTATTGAAGTATTTTCAATTTTACCACCTCAAAGAGTTAATTTGAGCTTATTCACTCTATGGAGCTACCCTAGGTGAATATTAGTGTAGAATCCAAATCTGGTCTTAAGTCCATGGATTTACTTTCTCAATGATAAGCTATTCATCCTTTCTGAAATTAAAAATTATGAATTTTGAATATATGCATGACTTATGAGTTATGCGTAATTCAAAATTTATTTTTAAGATAATTGTGGCCTATTCGGGTATGTAAAATATACCTCAAGGCTCACATTTACCACGGTTTTTGCAACAAAAATACAGATCAACAGAATTATATCCTAACATGTCAGAATTTATGATTCACAGAAAAACTCTAAGACAATTTGGAGGTGATTTAGAGCATACTTTCAAAAGCAGGAGAAGTGAAAAATCTTCAGCAGAAGATATTATTAATGTACTAGAAGAAGTAACCACCAGAACCAGAATTGGTTCTAGGTAGGATTAATCTCAAAACAAGGTTTAATACACCTTGGAAGGATTCTGTGGACAAAAGTCCCAAAAGAAATTCTAATAATATGAAGTATAAGTCTGCAGACATAATCAGGAAGTGCCATCTTTGCCAAAGCACCACACATTTAGCCAATACATGTCCAAAAAGTGGAAAATTAATGAAATTGACATTGAAAAAGAACCTGATGTTGAAGATGATGATGATGTAGTTGAAAGAAATTCAGATGATAAATCATCAATATTTTCTGAATCTTCAAACGATATAGAAAATATCAATGCCACTTTTGACATCATGGAATCTTATTCCCACTTGCCACAATGAAGCAATGGTCAACTTGATTTGTCGAAAATTCAAGATGCACAACTTATGCAGACCAAAATAAACAGGGAAAAGGCTTATACAGCTGGTAACTCCTGTATAACATAAGTGGTAATTAACAACAAACTCACTGAAGTTTTACTTGACCCAGGGGCCTTGTGCTCTTGTTTTGGAAAATCTTTTCTAAAAACTTGTGTAACAAATTCTGAAGATCAATTGTTGCCAATTGATGGCATAAAGCTCAATAGTGCAATTAATCCAATGAAAGAATTGCAAATATTTGAGACCACTGCCATATTTTCACATATCAATAGAAATTTAAGAATCACGGTTGCATTTTTTGTTATGGAAAATTTCTCTAGTACCCTCTTTAAATTGGGAAATGACTATTTAGTCATTTATGGCATAGAATTACATAACAACAATGACAGATACTTTACTATTTGAAACAATAAGCATAAAAAAATTTCTTTTTACCATTTAAAAGACAAATTACCTTAAGAAACGTATCACCAGTCAACTTAGAGTTGGTGAAATTCCAATATGAACAGTTAAATGAAGCTTAAATAAGCCTTCATCTGACCGATAAACAGGAAAATGAACATTCTTCCCTTTTATATGACCACAAAAGAAGAATTTGCATCAGAAAAAGAACCTTTGGGAGCAATTATTGGACATGAAGCTGACATCATCCTTAATATTGAAAGACCTTATCCACCACTGTTAAGAAGACCTGCATATCCAGAAAGTCCTAAATCAAGAGAAGCTCTGGAAATTCATATTAAAGAGCTTCTAGATTTTGGTGTAATAAGGAAGGTTGGCCATAATGAGGAAGTAGAAAAAACTACACCAGTCATAGTGGCATGGCATAATGGCAAATATAGAAAGGTTGGGGACTTTGGAGATTTGAACACTTACACTGTTCCAGACAGGTACCCAATACCAAAAATCTAAATTGCCCTTACCTAGATATCTCAAGCAGTGTATATAAGAATTATTGATGCCCTTAAAGGATCTCATCAGAATGTGGTGAAAACAAGGGCAAGAAAATATTTGAGAGTTATTGTTCATTGTTGAGTGTATGAATATCTGAGGATGCCTTTTGGTATCAAGAATGAACCTTCACACTTCCAAAGGATGATGATTGAAATCTTCTATGAAGAGCTTTTAGAAGGATGGTTAATCATTTACATTTATGACATTATTATCTGTTCCAAGACTTGGGAAGAACATATATACAGATTATACAGAGTTTTGACCAAAATCAAATCTGTAAACATGGAAATTTCTTTGAAGAAATGTCATTTTGGATTCAAAGAACTCAAAGAACTGGGACATTTAGTATCTGGTGTATCCCTTGGAATTGATAAAAACAAAGTTGAAGCAGTATTACTGAAACCTATGCTTCAGAACAAAAAAGAAATTCAGTAATTTATGGGGTTTGCAGGATACTACAGGCAACACATTGAAGATTTTGAATCCATAGCAAGACCTCTTTACAAATTATGTGACAAATACACAGTATTTGAAATGACTGTTGACAGAGTAAAAGCCTTTCAATCTTTGAGACAAGCCTTGACCACTGATTCACTCTTACTGATGCCAAACTTTAAGCTGCATTTTAACCTTTATATTGATGCATCAGGAGATGGGCTTGGTGCTGCACTTAATCAAGTCCTGAATATCAATGATAAACCTGTGGAAGAACCCATATGCTTCACATCCAGGCAAATCAAACAAACTGAAGCCATATATGGAGCAAGTCAAACAGAGTGTTTATCCCTTGTCTGTGTAAGGTTTGACTATGAAACAATAAGTAAAAATTACTAATATTTTACTTATTGTACTATGAATGTCCTTATAAATGAAATAAATAAGATAAAAAGAATTATAATAATAAAGAATTATTACAATTATGGCGTAAAATAATTATATTATTAAAAAAAATATAATAATATAATTTATATTATAAAAAAGAATATATATAAAATAAATATATTAATGTAAGATAATTAATATATTTAAAAGCACTTCATTATTGTTACCAAAAACTAATAAAGGCATAAAAAATTGTTTTTTATTAATAACAAACAATTAATACCAATAAGATTACTAATATTAAAGTTATGAATGAATATAAATACTATTTATATCAATTATAGAATTATTAATAGTAATAATAGAGAAAAATTATTATAATAAGAGAAATAACCTACTTTGAATTCTTAATATAATAATTTTGAATAAATGCAAGCCTAGAAGTGTAAATACAACTTATTTAAATTGTAGTTACAAGAAAAATTAAGAGAAATTACAGATTTTCTTGATTTTACGTGGAATTGAGGTTTTTAAGAGAAATTTAAACAAAAAAATTAAATAATTGAAATAATCACGTCAAGGATGCAGATTATTATAAGATTGCCTTTGGTCTTTAATCATATAAAAGTTTTATATATGAAGAATAAAGAAATTAACTTTTTATTTAATGATTTAATGTTTTGTAAGCGTCTGAGGGGAAAACAGAGTAAAAAGAGCTCTATTTATAGTAAATACCTCCCTCCTAGAGTCCAACAGGCTTCTAGTAGACGTGCACTGATCATATCAACTGGAATTGATCAATATTTTAACGTTTGGTGATGATTACATTGTGAGCCTCGAGGTATATTTTACATACCCAAATAGGCCACAATTATCTTAAAAAGAAATTTTGAATTATGCCTCACTCATAAGTCATGCATATATCCAAAATTCATCATTTTTGATTTCAGAAAAGATGAATAACTTTTTATTGAGTAAGTAAATCCATGTATTTAAGGCCAGATTTGGATTCTGAACTAAAATTCACCTAGGGTAGCTCCATAGAGTGAATAAGCTCAAATTAACTCTTTGAGGTGGTAAAATGGAAAATACTTCAATACCACATCATCAATACCACATAAACGATCCGTGAAAAGTATTGTTTTTCTTAATTTCATGCCAAAATAATGGGAAAGTGAGAAATCCCATGTTACACATACACTAAGAATAGTGTTATGCATGTTTTTGAGCACTTAATATCATGGTATTCTTACATGGACTTTTGGTACACCCATAGTGGATATCTCACTTGAAGCTTAAATTACTATTTTGATGTAAAAAATAGGCAAGGGGGACAAAAGATATCAAAGAGAGCCAGGGTACCCAACTTCTGAGGCCTCAGAGGCGTGGACAGCTCTAAAACTTGGATCCATGGCTGATCTTGGCCTAATTGGTAAATCAAAACCTTTTGGGAACTTGGTTACTATGTTACAACTACAGTAAGACTTAATAAAATAGCAAATAACCTGCTATTTTGATGTGCCGAGGTAAAGAGCTACTTACACTCCTGTAACCATGTCAATTCTTAATGAATTTCCATGGATAAACCACAAAGGAGTAATTAAAACCCTTTTTGGACTTGTATCCATTGATTTACCTCATAGCAACCAGTGAAACACTGGTATTTGCAATTCTACGTAGAAATGAGGTAAAAACTTCAGAAATTCATTAAGAATACAATTATTAATGAATCTTTCTGAAGCTTTCAGGACTAATGGAGAACTGTATTATCTATGGTACAACCAAAAAGAATTACAGTTTTACTAGTAAAAATTAAACGTTTTACTTACAGTCCATTTTTGACTATTCTACATGAAACACTGAATCTTCAAAAATTCACAGTAATTACATCCTGTGATGAAATTGGCAATAACATTGATAGCTTTGAGAAATCAATGGTTATTTTGGAATAAAAGAAGATTTAGAGATGCTACTCCTTTTTTTTTAACCATTTTGGGGTTGGTAGTCACATAAAAGCATCAATGAAGTAATCATGATAATCTTACGTGACAACAGATGATGCAATCAATAATCCAAAAGGTTTTATTGGTTTCTCACTCACTGGTTTTTCAGTTTGCCCCATGGCAAGCCTGTGTGAGCTGTTTTTGACTTAAAAGATGCCTCCTCTTGCTGTTTTTTCCGCATCATCATCTTATTATCATTTAAACCTTTATTACCAACAAGTAAGTATTAGTTACAGCTATTCTTAAGTATTTTAAAATCTTTCAGAATCAACCAGAAAGACATGAAATCATAGAATCCAACTATATACTGTTGTAATACTGTTATAAATCCATTTTGATCCTTAAATCCACAATTCTGTGTCAAATCTCTCTACCTTATCTTTCAATAAGTTCTTTGGAATATTAGTGAGTGATTTATTTTTAATGCTTAAATTTTTTCTCTAAAATTAGTTTTCTTCAAGAATTAAAATTATAATTATTCTTGCAAAACATAATTGTATATTAAAATAATTTCATTATTTTAATAAAAGAAGTTTTTATTATTAAAATCTTCTTGTAATTGATTCTTGTAGAAAATTACGTGCTCATTGTTAAAATCACTAGTAGTGTTTAACACGTGAAAGAAATAATTTTTAATTATTTAATTGTGGTTATAATAATATTTTATTATTATATCTCATAAGAACAAACAAAGTACTGTTGAATAATAGTAATATTATCATCAGTTTCATAGTCACATCTTACATTTGGGGGCCTGGCCATGTTTTTGGAACCTTTACCCATAATTAATATACTTTTAAGTTCTAAAATATATTAATTTAATAATTCTTTTCTTTCATTTCGAAGATAAAATAATTCTTATTTTTGAAATTGTTTTGGATATCTGTTTCATTGAGGAATTTTGTTTAATTTTATACTGTTTTTACACGTGGCTTTTTCACATTCAAAAACTGATAAAATTATTCTTTGAGTTACTCTGAATTAATTTTCATTCAAAATCTTAAATTTTAATTTTTTTCTTTAAAAAGAATTCTTTTTTTAATATTAAAAAATATAAAACTTATCTTTAAAAATATTTTAAAAAGTATAAAAAACAATTTTTTCTCTCTTATAATTTTTTTCTAGTGTCTTTAATAAAATACTGTGCAGCTGGCATAAGACTCAGTAAAAGATATATCACTAGTCCAGAATCTGAAGACAGTATTGAGGTGCAAATTGCTAAAAGAGGCACCTTATTTAACTCGGAGAAAGCTAAATTACCACCAAAAGGTGTGTATTTTATCTTATATTTTCACCTTTTATGTTTAAATTGATGTGAAAATGGTGCATACCAGAAATGGAAGCAACTATTCAGTCCAACCAGATGGATGTGGACAAGGAAGAGGCAAGACCAAATCCAGAAGTGCCAACTCTTCCACAAGAAAGACACATTTGGAGGATTCCAGCGTTGCCCCCCATTCCCCAAGGTCTGTACCAACAGATTTTGACGTGAATTCTGAGCCTGAACTGATTCATGACCATATTTCCAGGGTTGAACCATTTTCAAGTGGCAGAAATAGAAATATATCAATGCCAGTACAAAAATTGGTTCAGAGCAGCCAAAGAAGAGGAGTGGGAAATATGCCCAAGCCTTTGGCAGGGGGCCATAAACTCCTACTTACACATGAAGAACTTTCTGGGTCAGGAGAGGACCATAGAACTCTTAGGAGGATGGAGCCCAGTGTCTTGCAAAGACAAGGTCAAAAAGATAAAGAATTGGTTGAAGAACCAAAGTCTTTTATCCATAGACCAGAAGAAGGAACTGGAAATGACTCCAGCTTTGGAGACAGAGGCCCCAGTGGCGTCTACCAGCTCCAAACAAGATCGAGAAGTATCCAAATACAAGCCCAAAGGACCTGAGAAGAAGAAGAGAGGTCCCAAGAGCCATCAAGGCAAGGGCAAAGGCAAAGCAAATTGGCACAGAACTTACCCACAAGGGTACAGGATCCCCAAATTGGAGCCTTAAGCAGTGGACAGTGTATTCAATATGGCCAGAACTCTCATGGAATTCGCAGCCAAGGAGCAGGAAAGGATGAACAGGACCTTTCCACGCAAATAAATCATGTAAAAAGTAGTATTAATGTAGAGATTGGTAAACTTGATTGAAAGTTAACTAAAATAACATCAGATATTAATGAATTGAAAAAACATGACAAGAAATATACTGAATGGTATGAATTAAAAAATGCCAGATTTGATTCAATTGCCAATGCTTGTAGCAGAATTGAGAGTACATGTCAGATTCGGAAAAATGAAATGGAAGATCTTTCTATTTTTAAAATGAATGATCAACTTAAGATTCTACAAGATCATGTCTTGAAGATAGTTGAAAACACTAATCAATTTGCTACACATTTAGCAAAAAGTGACAGTGAAAGGCAGAAGTTAAAGAATGAAATCATTGCAAATGTAGAACAAATTCATAAGAATTATGAACCACATATGCCAAGACATTCTCCACCTTTAACTGAAGAAAAACTTTCTGTTAAAGGAAGTTTTACCCCACTTCTAGGAGGAAATGTTGTCTCTGTCAAAGATATTCCCAAATTAGAAGAATGTCCAACATTCTCTGGTGAAGGAGAATATAACCATATTGAGTTCATCAGGACTATTGATATGTTACAAGAATACTTTAATATGCCTGATGAAATCATAGTGGGGAAGTTACACTCTCTGTTTACCAGGAATGCAAAGAAATGGTATTACAAGATGAGGATGGATCATGGAAAACATGATTGGTCTTGGTGGAAATCTGAAGTGATTACCAAATGGGCCAACAATTATTCGAGGTTTAAAATGGAAAATGCTTTTGAAAGTACCATTTTTAACTCAGAGAAAGATAAACAACTTACTTGGTTCTTCAAACAAAAAGACAGATTATCTGCTTTACACCCAGATATGTCTGACACTGTGATTAATATGAGGATATTAAGAAAGTGTGGAGGAGAACTGGAACATGCTATTGAAAGCAGATGTGTAGAACCCTGTTCAACAGAGCACTACATTAATGCAATGGAAGATATCATTACCAGAACAAGAATTGGTAAAACTTGGACTAGAATCCCTATGGAATTCAAGATGATCCCAAAGATTCCCAGAGAGGATAAAAGACCAGAAAGACCTGTCTTGAAGTGTCATAAATGTGGAAGTACTTCAAATTTAGGAAACACTTGCACCAAAAAGACAAAAATCAATGAAGTTCAGGTCATTGAATAAATTCAGTGTACTAAAGAGAAAGAAGAGTCTGATCAAGATTCTGCAATCTCTGAAGATACACCAGTGGAGGACTATCCCATTGAAAACATTACAGCTTTCTTTGAGGTCACAGAAGTCCATACCCACTTGCCACAGTACAGTGAGGATAGCTGCAACCTGATCAATATCCAAGATGCCAGAATGTGTAAAACAAAACCTGCTAGAGGAAAGGGTTGCACTGCTGGAAAATCCTGTATCACATCAGTTTTGATGAGTGATATTGAAGCCAAAGTAAACTTGGATACAGGGGCATTTTGCACTTGTGTGGGGAAGGATTATCTCCAAATTATACTTCCTGAATGGAAAAACCCTCTTTTACCAATAGAAGGTGTGCAATTTAGTAGTGCCAGTAACAGTATGCACCCCTTGGGTATATTAGACACTAATCCTGTGTTTCCACACCCAGCAGGAAGTGTAAGGATGAAAACTGAGATTGTTGTAATGGATAATTGCATATCTCAGCACATCATTCCTGGAAATGATTACTTGAATATCTATGGTATTGACATAAACAACCATAAAGACAGATATTTCACAATTGGGGATAACAAGAGACAAAAATTTGCTTTTTCCAATATGCCAAAACAAATATCTGTAGTATCTTCTGTCAGGGATACTTACAACAATGAATTTGTGTCTAATCAGATTTTTTAAGCACAAATTAATCCATCATTGTCACCAAAAATGAGGAATGAACTTATTAATATGTTATACACATACAAAAATGCATTTGCCTCTGATAATGAACCATTAGCTGCTATAAGGGGACATGAAGTTGATATTACTCTTAATATTCACAGGCCATATCCTCCAGTACTTAGAAGACCAGCTTATCCAGCCAGTCCCAGAGCTAGAGAAGCCTTGGAAAAACATATCCAAGAGTTAATCCAACTTGGTGTACTAATAAGAGTAGGCCATAATGAGGAAGTTGAAGTGACAACACCTGTTATTATTGCATGGCATAATGACAAATCAAGAATGGTTGGGGATTTCAGAGCATTGAATACCTACACACTTCGAGATAGGTATCCACTCCCTAGAATTCAAGAAACCTGGACTCAATTGTCTAAAGCCAAGTATATAACATCAATGGATGCATTGAAAGGTTTCCATCAGAATGTTTTGACGCCTAAAGCTAAGAAATTACTTAGAATTATCACTCACTGTGGTATTTATGAGTATCTTAGAATGCCATTTGCAATTGAAAATGCTCCATCCCATTATCAAAGAATGATGAACACAATCTTTCCCACAGAATTGTCTGAAGGATGGCTTATCATTTATATTGATGATATTATCATAGGTTCTGATTCATGGTCTTTGCACCTTGAAAGACTTGCAAGAGTCCTTCACAAAGTTGCAGAAGTGAACATGAAAATTTTACTTAAGAAATGCAATTTTGGTTTTGAAGAACTCAAAGCATTAGGACATATTGTTTCTGGTTTAAGCTTGGATATTTACAAAAACAAAGTAGCAGCAGTGTTACTTAACCAATACCCCAGAATAAAAAAGAAATTATGTCTTTTCTTGGGTTTGCCAGTTATTATAGGCAACACTTGAAAGACTTTGCAATTCTAGCCAAGTCACTTTATAGAATCTGTGATCAACAGACTGTATTTGAGATGACACAGGCAAGAATTAAAGCTTATGAGATGATAAGGAGAGCTCATACAGAAGCACCTTTACTCCTCATGCCTGACTTGAATATTCCTTTTAAATTGTACATTGATGCATGTGGAGATGGATTAGGGGCAGCCCTACATCAAGTCCAAATTATTGATGACAAACCTACAGAAGGACCAGTTTGTTACATCTCAAGGCAAATTAAACCAACAGAAGCCAGATATGGTGCAAGCCAAATGGAGTGCTTATGTTTGCTATGGGCACTTTGAGAAATTACACTATTATCTTGATGGAAGTGTTTTTGAAGTGATAACTGACTGTAATGCAGTAAAATCACTTCTTAACATGAAAAATCCCAACAGACACATGTTGAGATGGCAAATATCCATTCAGGAATATAAAGGAAACATGACTATAGTCCACAAAGCAGGAAAAATTCACAAGAATGCTGATGGACTCAGCAGGTGGGCATTAGCCAACACTCCTGATAACCCAGCTTATGTACTCTTGGAAGCTGAACCACAGATTCCAATTGAAGGGATTAATATAACTGATATTGGGACTGAATTCTTTGAAGAGGTCAGAGAATCTTATAAGCAAGACAAGAATTGCCATATCTTGACTTCTTTGTTAGATAAAGACTGCAAAGATACATCTTCGGTCAATGCACTAGATGAAGTTTGGAGAAATTCCTATTCTGAAGGGAGATTTCACTTGTTTGATGGGATTATTTACCACAGAACCACACATTCTCGTGTAATGACATTATGCAGCAGGCTGCTTATCAATACAATTCTTCATTAATGCCATGATAGCATCTACTCTGGACACCTGCCAGAGGACAGAATACTTGAAAAAGTAAAGAACTGTGCATTGTGGCCATCTTGGAGAAAAGAAACCATTGAATATTGCCATACCTGTGACAGATGCCAAAACGCAAACAGGAGTACAGACAAGAAATTTGGACTTATGATCCATATTCAAGAACCAAAATCCCCATGGGAAGTTGTTCACATGGATTGGGTCACAGCACTTCCTCCAAGTGGTGACAAAAGTTATGATTCTTGTTTAGTCATTGTCAGGATGATACTATGATAAAGGTATAACTAGGCTAATTACAACTTTAACTGTGTATGTGACACGGCAGAAAATGATTTTAAAAAGATTTATAAAGGTTTATAATAAGGTAAAAGGGTTCTACTATTGAGAAATAGTGGTGGTGAGCGCTATTGAGAACCCTGGGTGCAGGCTTTATCTGTTGGATTACAATAATAAAGTCTACAATAATTAAAGATTATAATTATACCGGATTATTTAACCAAGAGTAAAACTGTTTTTGACAGTTTACTACGTAGGTGATTCAAGAGCAGGATGAGGAAAGGTTTTTGGCTGTGAAAAGCCCTCCTTTTATCCTGAAATTGAGGTGGAAAGGCTGCTAGACCTTTCCACATAGAGGAAGTGAAGATTTTTCACTCTCTATGACAGGCTTGTGGTTTGCAAACAGCCTGTATACCCTGTATTGGGTTCAGATGTGGTTTTGAAACCACATCTGGGCAGTTTTCACCAATACAGGGTGAAAATTTTCATCTGGGGACCTCACAGCCTGATTCTGACGTGTATGACGCGTAGAATGCTGTACAGAAACTGTATGGAACCCCAGTATTGACTGACATATGAGGTATTGAAGTAAAAAAATGCTTCTTCGTCTATTTGACACCTCATATTCATGGTTATGGGATATTATCCCATGGTAAGGCTGTATCTGACAGTAGGTGGGATTTTGACCTTAAAATGGTCATAACTCTGTCAGTCTTTGAGATATCAAGCTCAGAGTTGGATCATTGAATAGCTCTGTATGAGCCCTACACAATGGTATCCAACTTGACATGGTTATCATTAAATATGACAAAGTTATCCCATGTACAAGTATTTTTGTACATTGGCGTGGTCTGATCAAAAGCTGTATTAAGTTTGTTTGGCCAATAACTTCTGTTGTAGTTGAGTTATGGGGGAATGGATGGCACCATCAGATAGCCCTGATTGTGCTCTTTCCAAAAAGACCCCACTTTAGGTATCTCACACTAAAACTGTAAAAGTTAGATGAGAGGTGAATGTTTTGTTCACCCTTATTTGGTCTGAATTTGACCATAACTCAAGTAATACTGGTGCTAGCTCAGTTTGGCTGGTACCATTGGATAGCCCTGGCTTAGAGCTTCATTTTGAATACCCATTTGATGGGGTTAAGCCTCTCCTTCTAGATTTTAGATGAGAGGTGAAAATTAAGGTTTATGCTCAGCAATAACTTTGAGCAGGAATAACTTTGTTATTTCTTGTCCTATGGTGATGGGACTTATATTTTCAGAAAGAGGTGAGTTTCCTCTTTCTCCTGATACCTTTTGAGCTAATTTGGCTCAGTTCCATGTTTTGGTGGTATTTTGGCTATACCATTGGTTTATGGTATTTTGGCTATCATGCTTGTGCTCTGGTTTTGAGTCACAGGCTGACATACCCTCCCTCTAAAAAAGGCTCATCATTGATGAGACTGTTCAGTCCTCCTAGAGGCTCTGAATCTCCTTAAATGGAGGTTCCCATCTGGTATGGCATCCTCTGCCAACCATTTGTCTTTGTCAGCTGTCTGGTTCTTGAATCTGACTAGATATTGTCTCTGATCCTTCCCATTAAGTCTGATTTTTCTGGCCCTGATGATTTTACTCACAGGTCCAGGAGAGTCTTCTACTTCCACTATTTCTGGTGGAGTGGTGTTCTTCTTCCTGGAGGGGAATTTATCCTCCTCTGTTTGGAAGTATGGTTTGACCAGGCTTACTGGAAAGACTGGGTGTTTCCTAGAAAACTCCTCAGTGAGCTTGACCTCTACTGCATTCTTCCCTATCAACTTAATGATAGTGAAGGGCCCTACAAATGAGTCTCTCATTTTCTTGGGTCCTTTGAGATTGTTAAAGTTCAGTGTAGACACTAACACTTGGTCCCCTTCCTTGAAGTCAGGTTCCATATGTGATTTGTCCCACCTTTGCTTATTATACTCTTTGGCCTCAGCTATGCATTTGGCAGCAGTGTCACAGGCTTTCTTCCACATATCATGGAAGTCTTTGGCTGTGGGGTGGATGGTCAGAAGATTTCTCTTCAAGTGATCCACAGGTAACAGGGGATTCCACCCTTTCTCTACCAGTGCAGGTGTTTTTCCTGTGGTAGAGTGCTGGCTTGTATTATAAGCCAGTTGGACTGCTGGTAAGAGGGTGACCCAATCATGGGTATATCCCTCATGGTCCTTTTATTCCATGCCATAGGCACAGAACCTCCTGAGGATGTCCTCAATTGTTTGGATCATCCTCTCAGCTAGGCCATCTGTTTGTGGATGGTAAGCTGTGGAAAAAGCAAGCTTGGTGCCTAGCGTGTCATATAAATTGGTCGAAATTCAGATGTGAATTTTGGGTCCCTGTCACTAATTATGATCTTAGGGACTCCACAGGTGCATATGATGTTATTCCAAAATAACAGAGCAGTGTCCATGGCTGTGTCCTCTTTGTGGCATGGTAGACATCTCATGCTCTTGCTGAACCTATCAACTATGATCAGGCAGGCATTGTAGTTTTCTTTGCCTCCTGGGACAAGTCCTGTGACCCAGTCCATGTTGATGGTTTCCCATGGGTGTTTGGGTTCTTCTATGTGTTGAAGCAACCCATATTTCTTCCCATGTTTTCTATTTGCCTTTTGGCATCTTTCACAAGTGTTGATGTATTCACTCAACTCTTGCTCCCACTTGGACCACCAAGCTGTGCTTGCTACCCTCTCTTTAGTCCTGTCCTCACCCATGTGTCCCATGTAGGGGCAGTCATGGAATTCCTGCAGGATTAAAGAGATGTGGTCTCTGTCTATCACTATTAGTGCACTGGTGTGCTTTTCTCTGTGATAAATCAGGCCATCTATAAGGAAGAATTTATTGTCCTTATAGGCCCTCAACCAGGGTTCCTCCAGCTGGGTTTCTAGTTCTGGACTCCTGTATTTTTGTTGAAGGAGTTGGAGTAGTATGCTACACTGTTTGTGTTTAGCATAAGACTTCAGTACTGCATTGAAAAATTCATTGTGCAATTCTGAGGAACTTATTCCCAGTATGGGGGTTTCTGTCCCTTCTGAATCAGTGTTTCCACTGTCAAGGGTACCACTACCTGGTGCCCATTCAGAGAATCTGAAGTTTTTCTTCCTATTTATTTCCATAAAATGGATAGGAATTTTTGCAACACCTTCAGGGTCATAAGCTGGATTGCTTTTGACATTGTCCAGTGGCCATCTGCTAAGGTCATCTGCATTGGTATGGCTTTTACCTTCCTTGTATATGATGGTCATGTTCCCTCTATACTCCTGGATGGCTATTTGCCATCTCAGCATGTGTCTATTAGTAGTCTTCATGTTTAGTAAAGTCTTCAAGGCTGTACAGTCTGTGTAGACTTCAAAGACTGCACCCTCCAAATAATAATGGAGTTTTTCTAGAGCCCAGACTAGACATAGACATTCTGTCTGGGTGGCCCCATACCTGGCTTCTGAATCTTTTAGCTGCCTGGAGATGTAACATATTACACCTTCTCTTGGTTCACCATCCACAATTTGTCTTTGGTGAAGGGCTGCTCCCAAGCCTTGGCTGCATGCTGCATCTATATATAACTTGAATGGTAGTTCAAAGTCAGGCAAGATGAGCACAGGTGCATTTGTGAGTTCATATTTGATCCTCTCATATGCATCCCTCCTTTCTTTGGTTATTTCAAAAACTACATCCTTTGAGCATAACTTGTATAAACTACTAGTTATGTGGGCAAAGTTTTTGATGTGGTTTCTATAGTAGCTAGCAAATCCAAGGAAAGAGTGCATCTCTTTGATGTTCTTTGGTACTGGCTTTTGCAGTACTGCTGCTACTTTGTTCTAGTCGATTGCCAGACTAAGGCCTGAGACTTTGTGTCCTAGAGCTAGTAGCTCTTGTTGGCCAAAATTACACTTTTTAAGTGAAATTTTCAGATTGATGGGTGTACATTTACTTAGCACTCTGTCTATGTATTGTACATGGTCTTCCCATGTCTCTGAGTATATAATGATATCATCAATATACACTACCATCCAGCCTTCCATTATTTCTTCCTTAAATATGGTGTCCATCATCCTTTGGAAGTGGGCTGGTGCATTCTTGATGCCAAATGGCATCCTGGTGTACTCATATATGCCCATATGGCATATTATTCTGAGTAATTTGATGGAGTTTGGTTTAACTCCATTTTGGTGGAAGCCCTTCATACAATCCATCTTGGTTATGTATTTGGCTTTGGCCAATTTATCCAAGGCATGAGGTATCCTTGGTATAGGGTACCTGTCTGCTTTTGTGTAGTTGTTCAGGGCTCTGAAGTCTCCACACAATCTAGACTTGCCATCATGCCAGGTGATTAGGACAGGAGTGGTGATTTCCACTATTTCATTATCTCCAATCTTCCTAATGACATCCATGTCCAGGAGTTCATTGATATGTTTCTCAATCTCTTTCCTGGTCTCCAGACTTGCTGGGTAAGGAGGTCTCCTTAACATGGGTGGATAAGGCCTTTCTACATCCAGATACAGTTCTATATCATGGCCTTTGATCTTGCCTAATGGTTCTTCACCAATGGCAAATGCTGGTCTATTCTTCCTCAGCATCTTCAGTAAACTTAGCTTTTGTTTACTGGTGAGGGTAGTGCTAAACTGTCCCTCTCTGAATTCTTTCAGAAGCTCTTCCAGTGGGTCCTGAGAAGATATCTGGTATATATCAAGAGAAAATTTCTTTTCCTTGTTAGTACCAATAGTAATATGCCTATTTTTACTATTGTAAATATCTATGCCATACATCCTCTGGTAATCTGTTCCCAGTAAAAACCCTTGGATGTGGGCATCTTCAAGCACTACAAACTCTGGGTTGAGTCTGATATTACCTTTTCTGTGGGGTATAATTATCTCTTTGATAATTGTCCCAATAGAGGTCATCTTTCCAGATGCACTCTTAAAGTTCTTTGCCCTGGTGGGCAAGAGTTCTTTTTCCCAGTTTGGGAAGTGGTTATCCAGATAATTTATGGCCACTATGGAGCAGTGTGCTCCACTGTCAATGATCAGGGTGTGCTGAGCATTGTCAATACATACAGTCATTTTTGTGGCTGTTCCATGTATATATGCCATTCCTTTGGTTGGTGTAACCAGGAATGTTTGTGTGTCTTGTGTATGTTTACACAAGTTCTTGTTGGCAGTGTCTTGTGGCATGCCTGCTTCCAACTGTATATCCTGGATTTCTAGTGGGGTTTCCTCTTGGTATTCCACTAGAAATTCCTCTCTTGGGTCTTGATCCTCATCAGATGGTTCTCTAATGGCATCACCCATAGAGTCTGATTCAGAATCCTCTGTTGGAGGTTCTTCTTCAGGGACTTTTTCTATAGCATAGACTTTCTTCTTTGCTCTTGGACAGTTGTTGGCATAGTGGTCTGTTGAACCACAATTGTGACAAGAATTCTTCTTCTTTGCCACTTGTGCCACTCTTTCTCTGGGTTTGTCTTTAAACTCTACCCTGAAAGGTTGTTTCTCTCTGAAACTATTGCTTCTATATGGGGTGAATTTCCCTATATTAGTCCTTTTCCTTATTTCTTGTAAGGTATTGGATATATCATCTAGAGTGCAATTTTGGTTGCATCTGCACTTTACTGCATGCTCTAGTTCTCCTGGAAGTTGTGTCAGAAGTTTATGATTCCTCATTTGAATGTTCATTTCAGGATCAATGGCTTTAAGTCTTTTAGACTGTCTAAGACACCACTCATATGGATCTTTGTCCACAGAGTATTTGTCATTTTCAAATGACATGGTCTTTTGCCATATCCAAGTTCCATCACTGTACTTTTGGATTATTTGACTCTTCCACCATGGCCAATTTCTTCTGCCATGGATTTCTTTCATTTCAGTGTACCATATACTAGCATGACCTTTAAATGCAGTATTCAGTCTAGCAGTAATCCAGTAATCTGGTATGCTTGGTACATCAATGAAGAGTCCATCAATATAATCTATGAGTTCCATATGATCATATTCTCCTGATCCAGAGAATTTGGGCCAGTTTGAGGCCTCAGGAAGCTGTTTCAAGGCTTCCTTCTCTGAATAAGACATGCCATCTCCATCCTGGTATTGTGATGGAGATCTTGCCTTATTCAACAACATGGCATCTGGTTTGATGTCATCTGGTTGATATGGATTCTCCATAGCTTGGCCTTGTGGTTGGGGCTTTAAGCTATGGTAGGCATCAAACAATTTGTTGATGTCTTGGTTCAGACACTCCCTGTCCCTGCTGCTATGGTGTTGTTCTTCAGAGACTTGATTCAGTCTCTTGTTGGTTTCTTCAGAGGCTTTGCTCAGTTGAGCATATCCTTCCTGAAGGTTTTTAACTATCTGCTCCAATGAGGCTTGAGTTTTTCTCATCCTCTCTTGGGCAGCTGCAAATTCTGCAGCCTGCTTTGCAGATTGCTCAGCATATTGGGACATTTGCAACCACAGTGTGTCACTGTTGATGTTGCTCTCAGATGTGATAATGTTATTGTGAGCCTTTGAGATATGCCCACATACCCAATAAGGTCACAAAAAAGAATCAGAATAATTATACCTTTAATATAATTATATTAAAATTAATTAGAATAATTATACACTAAAAATAATTACTCAAATATACAAAAAATACCATAAATTGGTACTAAAATTGGTTTAACTTAAAAACCAATGAATCAACATGTAAAACAAATTATACCATTGGATTCCCCATGGAAAAATACACATATACCATTTTTATGGCATATCTGTAAAGTCAATATTCAATGAGTTATAAGGTATAATACCTTATAAAAACCATAAAAACTTATTTATCTCAGAAACTAATGAAACAACATGTGAAATAAATTGTACCAGTGGATTCCCCACAAAAATCCACATATAAAACAATTAATAAGCTAATTCCCAAAATCAATACTTAAGGAATTATCCTGAATATATGCACTTTTTTGGTCAACGCATATATTCAGGGATCATAGCTAATATCTTCTAAACTATACATGCTAGAATGATGAACCAAAAATAAAGTTACCACGTAATTACTGTAAGAACACAGATATGAACTTTATTTTGCAAATTATAAACAAGGTTAAGACTTATGAGGAAATATTGATAAAAATCAACAGAGCTGTTGACCACTTTGTTGTGAAAGTAGTCCAAACTTAAAAAAAAGTATACAGTTGGATTCTACTAGTTTATTCGAGAAGAATGACGTAATTGTTATTATTAAATTCAGGGTATAACCCCCTGAAATCAAGGTTTGAAGTTTAAAATATTGAATTTCGACAGAAAAGATGAGTTACAAGAAAAATCATCAAAATTAGAGTTTTGATGATGTAATGAAAAGCTCTTGGCAGCATAATAAGGTTATGTCAGGCTATCAGAATTCACTCTCTGAATTGCTGTAGCGTGAAAACCTTAAAAGGTATTGAGGATCAAAGTTTGAGCTTAAATTGAGCTGTTATGATCACATGCTGTAACCTTAAATTAAGTTTAACAGTCTTAAGAGTGATAAAATTGGTGAATACTATTAGTTTATGATTAAAACTAATAAAATCCACGAAATTTGGGGTTCTGCCAAGCCTCTGATGTCATCAAACTTAGAGTTATAGTGATAACTCTAAATAATGGTGTAATAATGATGTAATATGGTTTGATCATGATGTAATCACCCTCAAACCTTAAAATATTGATCAATTCCAGTGGATATGATCAGTACACGTCTACTAGAAGCCTGTTGGACTCTAGGAGGGAGGTATTTACTATAAATAGAGCTCTTTTTACTCTATTTTCCCCTCAGACGCATCAAAAACATTAAATCAATTAAATCAAAGGTAATTTCTTTATTCTTTATATATAAAACTGTTATATTATTAAAGACCAAAGACCACCTTGCTATAATCATCTATTTTGACGTGATTAAATCATTTATTTAATTGTTTTTGTTAAAAATCTCTCTAAAAACTCATTTCCACGTAAAATCAAGAAATTTAGTAATTTTCTTTATTTTTTATTGTAAATACAATTTGAAAAGGTTGTATTATATTCTTTTGGCGTAAAATATCTCAAAATTATTATTTTAAGTGTTAAAAGTAGGTTATTTCATCTTATTATAATAATTTCTCTCTTATTATTACTCTTAATAATTCTTAATTAATATAAATAGTATTTATATTAATATATAACTTTAATATTAGTAATATTATTGTTATTATTTGTTTTTTATTTATAAAAAACAGTTTTTTACGCCTTTATTATTTGTTGGTAACAATAATAAAGAGCTTTATAATATATTAATTATTTTATATTAATATATTATTTATAATATTATAATTTCATATAATATTAATTATATTATTATATTTATTTGATAATATAATATTTTTACGCCATAATAATAATATTTCTTTATTATTATTATTATTTTAATCTTATTTATTTCAATTATAAGGACATTCAGAGTACAATAAGTAAAAAATTAGTAATTTTTACTTATTGTTTCATAGTCAAACCTTACAGTTATTTTCAGTCTGAGTGGGGGTAATGTTTCTATTACTAGGACTACTGATTCTAGAGTGGTTTACAACTACTTCTGGTTCTTGTGTACTTCTTTTACCAAATCTAACAGCTTCTGGATCATGGGGTCTGACTCTTTCCTCCTCTGGTTGAAGGAGGCTTTGTTCTTGCCCTTGTTGCCTTGTCTTCTCCTGGAAACTTCCTGGAATTGTGAAGAATGGTGACTCTTGGCCACTGATCTGCTGGTTTCTGAATGGTGTGAAGCCACTGGAGAGCTGATTTGGCTTGCTCCTTGTGAACCTGAAGGAATCTGAGTAGGCCCTGTCTGGGTTAACTGTTCTTCTATAGCTTGGATAGGGGCTTGGTTCTCCCTTATCCTCTGTGCCCTTGCCTCCAGGAGTCTGCGCTGCCTGGTAGGGTTCCAACCCTTGGTGATTACCATAAGGTCCTTGAAGTCTATCTCTTTGAGACAGATCTTCTGGCAACTTGATCCCAGTTCTGCCCAGTGAGTTGCTAGGTTGAACCTCTTGTTGTCCATGCTCCATTGAAACAAATCTTTGAGGAGTTGGTGGATTTGAAGAACTTGATCCATATCCTTCCAGTCCTCTGGTTTGAGGTTTCTGTTGAATTGGAGTGTGAATGGCAAGGTTGATATTATCTCCCTCATTGTTTTGCCATCCACCACTGTGTCCAATGTGTCTTCTTTCAGGTCTTCTGGTTCTAGACATTCCTGCTCTATCCTCTGGCTGGTTCCTTTGGAAGCCAAGGTCTCTGAGGTATGCAGGGGACATATCAGTGTTTGCAAGCAGTCAAAAACTTTATGTTCTTAGGGTATTTACCTTTGACTGTGCCTTGTACAAATTTGTTATCTGCTGATTTGGGCAGTTTGCCTTTGGAGGTTACAACTGGGTTAATAATTGTAATCTTCCCTGTACAAGTGGTTAAGGTTGGTTTACCTTGTATTGAAGCAGAGTTTCGTGGTTTTCTACTCCTCTGAGTGGCTATTGGTGTCCACTTGTTGGCTGTAATGAGGCCTTCACTAAGCCTTTTTCCTTTACCCTTGCTGCCCTCTGGTTCTGAGGGTGTCACTGGTGTGTTGGCCTGTGACTGGGTTTCAAGTGGGATGTAGTTTTCTTCCACTGAATCAAAACAGGAAAAAGAGGGCTTATGTCAGTTAAGACTTCTTAAAAGGCTGGTTTTGCACGTCTAAGAATGGCCTCTGGGCTTGTATATTATTACAGTATGCCCTTGTATAATGACAGTGTAATTGAATTAACAATTTCACGTCAAAAATACAGCTTATGGTGTCCTGTCACAATGTTTGTGTGTCAGTATCCCTCAGATACACTTGTGGTTTGCAAGTGTATTCTGTAAAAAGTGGTTTGTATACAAGTGTTATTGAATTAACAATACACTTGACCACGCCTCAACTGATGGTTTTTCAGTCAGAGGTGTCCTTATTCAGTCAAGAATACAGGACTTTATTAGTGGCTTATGTGTTTTTATATGCAAAACATGCCAAAAATAATAAATTACTGTGGGTGTTAACCACGTAAAAAATACTCTTATAATATGAGTATATAAAAAAAAAGTTAAAAAAATATATAAAATATATATTTTTAAATAGAAATTACGCCTAAAAAGGATAAAACAATGGTTAATAAGTCATAAAACAGAGAAAAGACTTACTTGTAAGGTCCAAAAAAAAGTCAAAAACACGGCCAGGCCCCCAAAATGTCAGGATGATACTATGATAAAGGTATAAATAGGCTAATTACAACTTTAACTGTGTATGTGACACGGCAGAAAATGATTTTAAAAAGATTTATAAAGGTTTATAATAAGATAAAAGGGTTCTACTATTGAGAAATAGTGGTGGTGAGCGCTATTGAGAACCCTGGGTGCAGGCTTTATCTGTTGGATTACAATAGTAAAGTCTACAATAATTAAAGATTATAATTATACCTGATTATTTAACCAAGAGTAAAACTGTTTTTGACAGTTTACTACGTAGGTTATTCAAGAGCAGGATGGGGAAAGGTTTTTGGCTGTGAAAAGCCCTCCTTTTATCCTGAAATTGAGGTGGAAAGGCTGCTAGACCTTTCCACGTAGAGGAAGTGAAGATTTTTCACTCTCTATGACAGGCTTGTGGTTTGCAAACAGCCTGTATACCCTGTATTGGGTTCAGATGTGGTTTTGAAACCACATCTGGGCAGTTTTCACCAATACAGGGTGAAAATTTTCATCTGGGGACCTCACAGCCTGATTCTGACGTGTATGACGCGTAGAATGCTGTACAGAAACTGTATGGAACCCCAGTATTGACTGACATATGAGGTATTGAAGTAAAAAAATGCTTCTTCGTCTATTTGACACCTCATATTCATGGTTATGGGATATTATCCCATGGTAAGGCTGTATCTGACAGCAGGTGGGATTTTGACCTTAAAATGGTCATAACTCTGTCAGTTTTTGAGATATCAAGCTCAGAGTTGGTTCATTGAATAGCTCTGTATGAGCTCTACACAATGGTATCCAACTTGACATGGTTATCATTAAATATGACAAAGTTATCCCATGTACAAGTATTTTTGTACATTGGTGTGGTCTGATCAAAAGCTGTATTAAGCTTGTTTGGCCAATAACTTCTGTTGTAGTTGAGTTATGGGGAAATGGATGGCACCATCAGATAGCCCTGATTGTGCTCTTTCCAAAAAGACCCCACTTTAGGTATCTCACACTAAAACTGTAAAGGTTAGATGCAAGGTGAATGTTTTGTTCACCCTTATTTGGTCTGAATTTGACCATAACTCAAGTAATACTGGTGCTAGCTCAGTTGGGCTGGTACCATTTGATAGCCCTGGCTTAGAGCTTCATTTTGGATAACCATTTGATGGGTTTAAGCCTCTCTTTCTAGATTTTAGATGAGAGGTGAAAATTAAGGTTTATGCTCAGCAATAACTTTGAGCAGGAATAACTTTGTTATTTCTTGTCCTATGGTGATGGGACTTGTATTTTCAGGAAGAGGTGAGTTTCCTCTTTCTTTTGATAACTTTTGAGCTAATTTGGCTCAGCTCCATGCTTTGGTGGTATTTTGGCTATACCATTGGTTTATGGTATTTTGGCTGTCATGCTTGTGCTCTGGTTTTGAGTCACAGGCTGACAGTCATTGTAGACAGATATAGAAAAACTCCCATATTCTTACCATGTCATAAAGATGACACTGCTATGGACACAGCTCTTCTTCTATGGAGTAGAGTTATTTCTCATACAGGATTATTTAAGAATATCATAGGTGACAGAGATCCCAAGTTCACATCTGCACTTTGGACCAATCTTCATAGATTGTTTGGGACTAAGTTATCATTCTCTACAGAATATCACCCTCAGACAGATGGGCTAGCAGAGAGGATGATTCAAACCTTAGAAGACATGATCAGGAGATTTTGTGCTTATGGGTTAGAATTCAAAGGCTCAGATGGCTTTACCCATGACTGGTACACTCTGATACCTGCATTAGAATTGGAATACAAGACATCAGTCCATTCTTCCACAGGACAAACTCCTGCTATGTTAGAAAAAGGATGGAATCCAAGACTCCCAGCAGACACACTGAGGAAAGACTTTATTGAAATTCATCCTACAGCTTC
Source organism: Austropuccinia psidii (assembly GCA_023105745.1). NCBI lineage: Eukaryota > Fungi > Basidiomycota > Pucciniomycetes > Pucciniales > Sphaerophragmiaceae > Austropuccinia > Austropuccinia psidii. The sequence goes on along the minus strand of JALGQZ010000002.1, from coordinate 10,127,330 downwards.
CAGCTTCAAGATAATGCTTGAGAAAGTAAAACATCATGCAAAACAAAGTATGGATGATGCTTTTGATTATGCAAAACAGAAGTGGGACAAGAGTCATAAAGTACCAGACTTCAAAGTAGGGGACTTAGTTCTAGCTTCAACCTTGAATTTTAATAATATCAAAGGCCCAAAGAAACGTAAAGATTCTTATGTAGGACCTTTTGTTATTGTTGCTTTACATGGAACCTATGCAGTTCAAGTGGAATTGAGTGGTGAATTGGAAAATAAACACCCCACCTTTCCAGTCAGCTTGATAAAACCTTATCAACCAGCTGATAAAGAATTGTTTTCTTTAAGAAACCCAACTCCTTTAACTGTACCACCTGTGGAACAGAATGAAGACAAAAAGGACACTTAGGGGTAAAAATCAGAGAGAATATCTTGTCAGATATAGAAATCCAGTACATGAAGATGAATGTCTGGGAGAATCAGATATACCTGAATCAGAGAAACTCTTGAGAAGATTTAGACATGAGAGAAGGCCACAAGCCTGAATATGTCTAGAAATGTGCTTTAAATTACTTGATCTGAGTAATGTAAAGAGGTTGGACAGTGGACATTAACCCCCCTGTGGGGCTTTTTATTATTTCTATCATTGATAAAACTGTAGTACAAGTTTATTTTTTGGTGGGAGGGAATGTGAGCCTTAAGATATATTTTACATACCCAAATAGGCCACAATTATCTTAAAAAGAAATTTTGAATTATGCATAACTCATAAGTCATGCATATACCCAAAATTCATCATTTTTGATTTCAGAAAAGATGAATAACCTTTTATTGAGTAATGAAGTCCATGGATTTAAGGCCAGATTTGGATTCTACACTAAAATTCACCTAGGGTAGCTCCATAGAGTGAATAAGCTCAAATTAACTCTTTGAGGTGGTAAAATGGAAAATACTTCAATACCACATCATCAATACCACACAAAAGATCTGTGAAAAGTTTTGTTTTTCTTAATTTCATTCCAAAATAATGGGAAAGTGAGAAATCCCATGTTACATATACACTAAGAATAGTATTATGCATGTTTTGAGCACTTAATATCATGGTATTCTTACATGGACTTTTGGTACACCCGTAGTGGATATCTCACTTTAAGCTTAAATTACTATTTTGACATAAAAAATAGGCAAGGAGGACAAAAGACATCAAAGAGAGCCAGGGTACCCAACTTCTGAGGCCTTAGAAGCATGGACAGCTCTAAAGCTTGGATCCATGGCTGATCTTGGCCTAATTGGTAAATCAAAACTTTTTGGGAACTTGGTTACCATGTTACAACTACAGTAAGACTTAAGAAAATTGCAAATAACCTGCTATTTTGACGTGCCAAGGAGGTAAAGAGCTACTTAGACTCCTGTAACAATGTCAATTCTTAATGACTTTCCATGGATAAACCCCAAAGGAGTAATTAAAACCCTTTTTGGACTTGTATCCATTGATTTATCTCATAGCAACCAGTAAAACACTGATATTTGCAATTCTACATAGAAATGAGGTAAAAACTTCAAAAATTCATTCAAAATACAATTCTTGATGAATCTTTCTGAAGCTTTCAGGACTAATGGAGAACTGTATTATCTATGGTACAACCAAAAAGAATTAGGGTTTTACTAGTAAAATTAAACGTTTTACTTACAGTCCATTTTTGACTATTCTACGTGAAACACTGAATCTTCAAAAATTCACAGTAATTACATCCTGTGATGAAATTGGCAATAACATTGATAAATTTGAGAAATCAATTATTCTTTTGGGATAAAAGATGATTTACAGATGTTACTCCTTTTATTCTTAAACATATTGGTGTTGGTAGTCACGTAAAAGCATCAATTATGTAAGATGTGACTATGAAACTGATGATAATATTACTATTAATCAACAGTACTATGCCTGTTCTTATGAAATATAATAATAAATATTATTATAACCACAATTAAATAATTAAAGAATTATTTCTTTCACGTGTTAAGCACTAATAGTGATTTTAACAGTGAGTAAGCAATTGTCTACAAGAATCAATTCCAAGAAAAATTTAATAATAAAAACTTCTTTTATTAAAATAATAAAAATTATTTTAATATATAATTATATTTTTCAAGAATAATTATAAAGCTAATCCTTGAAGAAAACTATTACTAGAGAAAAACTTTAAGAATTAAAGATAAATGACTCACTAATACTCCAAAGAACCTATTGATAGATAAAAGTAGAGAAATTTGACATAGAATTGTGGATTTAAGAGATCAAAATGATTTATAGCAAGATTATAACAATATATAGTTGGATTCTATGATTTCACGTCTCTCTGATTGATTCTGAAAGAGTTAAAACACTTAAGAATAGTTTAACTAATACTTACTTGTTGGTAACAATGATATAAAATGATAATAAGATGATGATACAGAAAAAACAGCAAGAAAAGGCCTCTTTTGAGTCATCAACAGCTCACAGAGGCGTGCCATGGAGCAAACTGAAAAACCAGTGAGTCAGAAAGCATTAAACCCTTTTTGATTAGTACGTACATCATCTGTTGTCACGTAAAATTGTCATAATAGCTTAATTGATGCTTTTACGTGACTACCAACCCCAATATGGTTAAGAAGAAAGGAGTAACATTTGTAAATCTTCTTTTATTCCAAAGTTATCAATGTTATTGACAATTTCATCACAGGTTGTATTTACTGTGAATTTTTGAAGATTCAGTGTTTCACGTAGAATAACAAAAAATGGACTGTAAGTAACACTTTTAATTTTACTAGCAAAAATGTACTTCTTTTTTGGTTGTACCATAGATAATACAGTTCTAAATTGCTCCTGAAAGGTTCAGAAAGATTCATTAAGAATTGTATTTTTAATGAATTTTTCAGTTTTTACCTCATTTCTACGTAGAATTGCAAATATCAGTGTTTGACTGGTTACTATGAGGTAAATCAATGGATACAAGTCGAAAAAGGGTTTTAATTACTCTTTTGGGGCTTATCCATAGAAAGTCATTAGTAATTGATGTGGTTACAAGAGTCTAAGTAGCTTTTTACCTCCTTGGCACGTCAAAATAGCAGGTTATTTGCTATTTTCTGGTATCTTACAGTAGTTGTAACTTGGTAACCAAGTTCCCAAAGAGGTTTAGTTTACCAATTGGGTCAGGATTAGCCATGGAACCAAGCTTTGGAGCTATCCACGCCTCTGGGGCCTCAGAAGGTGGGTACCCTGGCTCTCTTTGATGTCTTTTGTCCCCCTTGCTTATTTTTCACATCAAAATAGTAATTTAAGCTTAAAGTGAGATATCCACTATGGGTGTACCAAAGGTTCATGTAAGAATACCAAAGTTTTAAGTGCTCAAAAGATGTATAACACTATTCTTAGTGTATATGCAACATGGGATTTCTCACTTTCCCATTATTTTGGCGTAAAATCAAGAAAAATAAAAATTTTCACGGATCTTTTAGGTGGTGTTAATGATGTGGTGTTGAAGTATTTTCCATATTACCACCTCAAAGAGTTAATTTGAGCTTATTCACTCTATGGAGCTACCGTAGGTGAATTTTTGTGTAGAATCCAAATCTGGCCTTAAATACATGGATTTACTTACTCAATAAAAAGTTATTCATCTTTTCTGAAATCACAAATGATGAATTTTGGATATATGCATGACTTATGAGTTAGGCATAATTCAAAATTTCTTTTTAAGATAATTGTGGCCTGTTTGGGCATGTAAAATATACCTCAAGGCTCACATTCCCTCCCACCAAAAAATAAAATTGTACTACAATTTTATTAGTGATAAAAGAATAAGGCCCCAAAGGGGATTAATGTCCACTGTCCAACCTCTTTACATCACTCAGATCAAGTAAGCTTAAAGCACATTTATAGACATATTCAGGCTTGTGGCCTTCTTTCATGTCTGAATCTTCTTAAGAGTTTATCTGAGTCGGGTATTTCTGATTCTGCCATCCATTCATCTTCATGTACTGAATTTCTATATCTGACAAGATATTCTCTTTGATTTTTACCCCTAAGTCTCCTTTTTGTCTTCATTCTGTTCCACAGGTGGTACAGTTAAAGGAGTTGGGTTTCTTAAAGAAAACAATTCTTTATCAGCTGGTTGATAAGGTTTTATCAAGCTGACTGGAAAGGTGGGGTGTTTATTTTCCAATTCACCACTCAATTCCACTTGAACTGCATAGGTTCCATGTAAAGCAACATTAACAAAAGGTCCTACATAAGAATCTTTACGTTTCTTTGGGCCTTTGATATTATTAAAATTCAAGGTTGAAGCTAGAACTAAGTCCCCTACTTTGAAGTCTGGTACTTTATGACTCTTGTCCCACTTCTGTTTTGCATAATTAAAGGCATCATCAATACTTTGTTTTGCATGAAATCTTACTTTATCAAGCATTATTTTGAAGCTGGAAGCTGTAGGATGAATGTCAATCAAGTCTTTCCTCACTGTGTCTGCTGGGAGTCTTGGATTCCATCCTTTCTCTAACATAGAAGGAGTTTGTCCTGTGGAAGAATGGACTGATGTCTTGTATTCCAATTCTAATGCAGGTATCAGAGTGTACCAGTCATGGGTAAAGCCATCTGAGCCTTTGAATTCTAACCCATAAGCACAAAATCTCCTGATCATGTCTTCTAGAGTCTGAATCATCCTCTCTGCCAGCTCATCTGTTTGAGGGTGGTATGCTGTAGAGAATGATAACTTAGTCCCAAAAAATCTATGAAGATTGGTCCAAAGTGCAGATGTGAATTTAGGATCTCTATCACTTATGATATTCTTAAATAATCCTGTATGAGAAATAACTCTACTCCATAAAAGAAGAGCTGTATCCATAGCAGTGTCATCTTTATGACATGGTAAGAATATGGGAGTTTTGCTATATCTGTCTACTATGACTAAACAAGCATTATAACTTCTGTCACACTTGGAGGAAGTGCTGTGACCCAATCCATGTGAACAACTTCCCATGGGGATTTTGGTTCTTGAATATGGATCATAAGTCCAAATTTCTTGCCTGTACTCCTGTTTGATTTTTGGCATCTGTCACAGGTATGGCAATATTCAATGGTTTCTTTTCTCCAAGATGGCCACCATGCACAGTTTTTCACTTTTTCAAGTGTTCTGCCTTCTGACAGGTGTCCAGAGTAGATATTATCATGACATTCATGAAGAATGGCATTGATAAGTAATCTACTGCACAATGTCATAACACAAGAATGTTTTGTTCTGTGGTAAATGATCCCATCAAACAAGTGAAATCTTCCTTCAGAATAGGAATTTCTCCAAACTTCATCAAGTGCATTAACTAAAGATGTATCCTTGCAGTCTTTATCTAATAAAGAAGTCAGTATATGGCAACTCTTGTCTTGTTTATAAGATTCTCTGACCTCCTCAAAGAATTCAGTCCCAATATCAGTTATGTTAATTCCTTCAATTGGAATCTGTGGTTCAGCTTCCAAAGGTACATAAGCTGGGTTATAAGGAGTGTTGGCTAAAGCCCATCTACTAAGTCCATCAGCATTCTTGTGAATGTTTCCTGATTTATGAACTATAGTCATGTTTGCTCTATATTCTTGAATAGCTATTTGAAATCTCAACATATGTCTGTTGGGAGGTTTCATGTTAAGAAGTGATTTTACTGCATTACAGTCAGTTATCACTTCAAAAACACCGCCATCAAGGTAATAGTGTAATTTCTCAAGTGCCCATACCAAACATAAGCATTCCATTTGGCTTGCACCATATCTGGCTTCTTCTGGTTTGACTTGCCGTGAGATATAAAAAACTGGTCCTTCTGTAGGTTTGTCATCAATAATTTGGACTTGATGTAGGGCTGCCCCTAATCCATCTCCACATGAATCAATGTACAACTTAAAAGGAATATTCCAGTCAGGAATGAGGATTAAAGGTGCTTATGTAAGGGCTTTCTTTATCTTCTCATAAGCTTTAATTCTCTCCTGTGTCATCTCAAATACAGTCTGTTGATCACAGATTCTATAGAGTGATTTGGCTAGAATTGAAAAGTCTTTTAAGTGTTGCCTATAGTAACTAGCAAATCCAAGAAAAGACATCATTTCTTTCTTATTCTGGGGTTTTGGCTTAAGTAGTACTGCTGCCACTTTATATTTGTCAATACCCAAACTTAAACCAGAAACAACATGTCCTAATGCTTTAAGTTCTTCAAAACCAAAGCTGCATTTCTTAAGTTAAATTTTCATATTCACTTCTGCAACTTTGTGAAGTACTTTTGTAAGTCTTTCAAGGTGCAAAGACCATGTATCAGAACATATGATAATATCATCAATGTAAATGATAAGCCATCCTTCAGACAATTCTGTGGGGAAGATGGTATTCATCATTCTTTGATAATGAGATGGAGCATTTTCAATGCCAAATGGAATTCTAAGATACTCAAAAATACCACAGTGAGTGATAATTCTAAGCAATTTCTTAGCTTTAGGTGTCAAAACATTTTGATCGAAGCCTTTCAATGCATCCATTGATGTTATATACTTGGCTTTAGACAATCGAGTCAAGGTTTCTTGGATTCTAGGGATTGGATACCTATCTGGGACTGTGTAGGTATTCAAAGCTCTAAAATCCCCAACCATTCTTGACTTATCATTATGCCAAGCAATGATAACAGGTGTTGTCACTTCAACCTCCTTATTATGGCCTACTTTCCTTAGTACACCAAGTGGAATTAACTCTTGGATATGTTTCTCCAAGGTTTCTCTAGCTCTGGGACTGGCTGGATAATCTGGTCTTCTAAGTACTGGGGATATGGTCTGTCAATATTAAAAGTAATATCAACTTCATGTCCTCTTATAGCACCTAATGGTTCATTAGCAGAGGCAAATGCAGTATTGTATGTGTATAACACGTCAATAAGTTCATACCTCATTTTTGGTGACAATGATGGATTAATTTGTGCTTCAACAAGTTGTGTGGACACAAATTCTTCCTTATAAGTATCTTTCTCAGAAGATACTACTGATATTTGCTTTGGCATATTGGAGAAAGCAAATTTTTTTCTCCTGTTCTCTCCAATTGTGAAATATCTGTCTTTATGGTTATTGATATCAATACCATAAATACTTAAGTAATCATTTCCAAGAATGATATGTTGAGATGTGCAGTTGTCCATCACTACAACCTCAGCTTTCATTCTTATACTTCCTTTTGGATGGGGAAATACAAGAACAGTGTCTAATATACCCAAAGGGTACATATTGGTACTGGCACTACTAAATTGTACACCTTCTATTGGTAATAGATGGTTTTTCCATTCAGGAAGTATAGTTTGGAGATAATCTTTGCCTACACAAGTGCAAAATGCTCCTGTATCCAAATTGACTTTGGCTTCAACATTATTCATCAGAATTGATGTGATACAAGATGCTCCAGCAGTATAACCTTTTCCTTTAGCAGGTTTGGTTTTACACATTCTGGAATCCTGAACATTAATAAAGTTGTAGCAATCTTCACTATACTGTGGCAAGTGGGTATGGACTTCAGTGACTTCAAAGAAAGCTGTGATGTTTTCAATGGCATAGTCCTCCACCGGTGTATCTTCAGAGATTGCAGAATCTTGATCAGATTCTTCCTTCTCTTCAGTACACTGAGCTTCTTCAATGACTTGAACTTCATTTATTTTTGTCTTTTTTGTGCAAGTGTTGGCTAAATGTGAAGTGCTTCCAAATTTATGACACTTTAAGACAGGTTTTTCTGGTCTCTTATCCTCTCTGGAAATCTTAGAGGTCATCTTGGGTTCTGTTGGGATTTTAGACCAAGTTTTACCAATTCTTGTTCTGGCAATGATATCTTCCATAGCATTAATGTAGTCTTCTGTTGAACAGGGTTCCACACATTTTCTTTTGATAGCAGGTTCCAATTATCCTCCACACTTTCTTAATATTTTCATATTAATCATAGTGTCAGACATATCTGGTTGTAAAGCAGATAATCTGTCTTTTTGTTTGAAGAACCAAGTAAGTGGTTTATCTTTCTCCGAGTTAAAAATGGCACTTTCAAAGGCATTTTCTATTTTAAACCTCCAAGAATTGTTGGCCCATTTGGTAATCACTTCAGATTTCCACCAAGACCAATCATGTTTACCATGATTAATCCTCATTTTGTAATCCCATTTCTTTGCAGTTCTGGTAAACAGACAATGTAATTTTCCCACTATGATTTCATCAGGTATATTAAAGTATTCTTGCAACATATCAATAGTCCTGATGAATTCAATATGGTTGTATTCTCCTTCACCAGAGAATGTTGGCCATTCTTCTATTTTGGGAATATCTCTTGCAGAGTAGGCATTTTCTCCCAAGAATGGGGTGAGACTTTCTTTAACAGAAGGTTTTTCTTCAGTTAAAGGTGTAGAATGTCTTGGAATATGTGGTTCATGATTCTTATGAATTTGTTCCACAATTGCAATTATTTCATCCTTCAACTTCTGCCTTTCACTGTCACTTTTTGCTAAGTGTATAGAAAATTGACTGGTATTCTCAACTATCTTCAAGACATGGTCTTGCAGAGTCTTAAGTTGATGATTCATTTTAAAAATGGAAAGATCTTCTATCTCATCATGCTGAAATTGGCACATGTTTTCAATCCTATTGCAAGAATTGGTAATTGAGTCAAGTATGGCATTTGTTACTTGGTGCAATTAAATGTATTTCTTGTCATTTTTCTTTAATTCAAGTATATCTGATGCAATTTTAGTTAACTTTCCATCAAGTTTACCAATTTCTAGATTGATACTAGTCTGTACACCAATTATTTCCATCGAAAGTTTCTGTTCATTCTTTCCTGCTCTTTGGCTGTGAATTCCATCAGAGTCCTGGCCATATTGAAGACACTGTCCACGGCTGAAGGCTCCAATTTGGGGATCCTGTACCCTTGTGGGTAAGGTCTGTGCCAATTGGCTTTGCCTTGATGGTTCTTGGGAGCTTTCTGCTTCTTCTGAGGTCCCTTGGGCTTGTCCTTGGACACTTCTGGAGCTGGTTTGGAGCTGGTGGACGCCACTGGCGCCTCTGTCTCCAAAGCTGGAGTCATTTCCAACTCTTTCTTCTGGTCTATGGATAAAAAACTTTGGTTCTTTAACCAATTCTTTATCTTTTTGACCTTGTCTTTGCAAGACAGGGGGCTCCAGCCTCCTAAGAGTTCTATGGTCTTCTCCTGACCCAGAAAGCTCTTGATGTGTAAGTAGGAGTTCATGGCCCCCTGCCAAAGGCTTGGGCAGATTTCCCACTCTTCCTCTTTGGCTGCTCTGAACCAATTCTTGTACTGGCATTGATATATTTCTATTGCTGCCACTTGAAAATGGTTTAGCCCAGGAAATAATATCATGAATTAGTTCAGGCTCAGAATTCACGTCAAAATCTATTGGTACAGACCTTGGGGAATGGGGGGAAACTCTGGCATCCTCCAGATGTGTCTTTCTTGTGGAAGATTTGGCACTTCTGGATTTGGTCTTGCCTCTTCCTTGTCCACATCCATCTGGTTGGACTGAATAGCTGCTTCCATTTCTGGTATGCACCATTTACACATCAATTCAAAGATAAAAAGTGAAAATATAAGATAAACACCCACCTTTTGGTGGTAATTTATTCTTTCTGAGTTAAATAAGGTGCCTCTTTTAGCAATTTCCACCTCAATATTTTCTTCAGATTCTGCTTCTGAAGATTCAGGACTAGTGATGTGTCTTTTACTGAGTATGTTGCCAGCTGCACAGTATTTGATTAAAGACACTTGAAGAGAAAATATGATAAAAGAAATTATTTTTTATGATTTAAGATATTTTAAAAGATTTTTTATAAGTTTTATTATTTTTTGATATTAAAAAATATTCTTTTCAAAGAAAAAAGTATTAAAATTTAAGAATTTGAATAAAAAATTAAGTCAGGGTAACTCAAAGAATAATTTTATAAGTTTTTGGATGTGAAAGAGCCACATGTAAAAACAGTACAAAATCAAACCAAATTCCTCAATGAAATAAGATTTTAAGACAATTTCAAAATTAAAAATAATTTTTTCTTTAAATTGAAGAAAAAAAATATATTAAATTAATATATTTTAGAACTTAAAAATATATTAATTAAGGGTACAAGGTTGAAAAAACACAGCCAGGCCCCCAAATGTAAGATGTGACTATGAAACTGATGATAATATTACTATTAATCAACAGTACTATGTCTGTTCTTATGAAATAAAATAATAAAATATTATTATAACCACAATTGAATAATTCAAGAATTATATCTTTCACGTGTTAAGAACTACTAGTGATCTTAACAGTGAGTAAGTAATTGTCTACAAGAATCGATTACAAGAAGAATTTAATAATAAAAACATCTTTTATTAAAATAATAAAAATTATTTTAATATATAATTATATTTTGGAAGAATAATTATAAAGCTATTCCTTGATGAAAACTATTACTAGAGAAAAACTTTAAGAATTAAAGATAAATGACTCACTAATACTCCAAGGAACTTATTGATAGATAAAAGTAGAGAAATTTGACGTAGAATTGTGGATTTAAGAGATCAAAATGATTTATAGCAAGATTATAACAATATATAGTTGGATTCTATGATTTCACGTCTCTCTGATTGATTCTGAAAGAGTTAAAACACTTAAGAATAGTTTAACTAATACTTACTTGTTGGTAACAATGATATAAAATGATAATAAGATGATGATACAGAAAAAACTGCAAGAGAAGGCATCTTTTAAGTCATCAACAGCTCACAGAGGCATGCCATGGAGCAAACTGAAAAACCAGTGAGTGAGAAAGCATTAAACCCTTTTTGATTAGTACTTACATCATCTGTTGTCACGTAAAATTGTCATAATAGCTTAATTGATGCTTTTATGTGACTACCAACCCCAATATGGTTAAGAATAAAAGGAGTAAAATTTGTAAATCTTCTTTTATTCCAAATTAATCATTGATTTCCCAAAGTTATCAATGTTATTGACAATTTCATCACAGGTTGTATTTACTGTTAATTTTTGAAGATTCAGTGTTTCACATAGAATAACAAAACATGGACTGTAAGTAAAGCTTTTAATTTTAATAGTGAAACTGTAATTCTTTTTGGTTCTACCATAGATAATACAGTTCTCAATTGGTCCTGAAAGTTTCAGAAAGATTCATTAAGAATTGTGTTTTTAATGAATTTTTAAGTTTTTACCTCATTTCTATGTAGAATTGCAAATATCAGTGTTTGACTGGTTGCTATGAGGTAAATCAATGGATACAAGTACAAAAAGGGTTTTAATTACTCTTTTGGGGTTTATCCATGGAAAGTAATTAGTAATTGAAGTGGTTACAGGAGTGTAAGTAGCTCTTTACCTCCTTGGCATGTCAAAATATCAGGTTATTTGCTGTTTTCTGGTGTCTTACAGTAGTTGTAACTTGCTAACCAAGTTCCCAAAGAGGTTTAGTTTACCAATTGGGTCAAGATCAGCCATGGAACCAAGCTTTGGAGCTATCCACGCCTCTGGGGCCTCAGAAGTTGGGTACCCTGGCTCTCTTTGATGTCTTTTGTCCCCCTTGCCTATTTTTCACGTCAAAATAGAAATTTAAGCTTCAAGTGAGATATCCACTATGGGTGTACCAAAAGTGCATGTAAGAATACCATAATATTAAGTGCTCAAAACATGTATAACACTATTCTTAGTGTATATGTAACATGGGATTTCTCACTTCCCCATTATTTTGGTGTAAAATCAAGAAAAACAAAAAATTTTCACGGATCTTTTATGTGTTATTAATGATGTGGTGTTGAAGTATTTTCCATATTACCACCTCAAAGAGTTAATTTGAGCTTATTCACTCTATAGAGCTACCCTACCTGAATTTATGTGTAGAATCCAAATCTGGCCTTAAATCTATGGATTTACTTAGTCAATAAAAAGTTGTTCATCTTTTCTGAAATCAAAAATGATGAATTTTGAATATATGCATGATTTGTGAGTTATGTATAATTCAAAATTTCTTTTTAAGATAATTGTGGCCTATTTGGGTATGTAAGATATACCTCAAGGCTCACAAATTAAGTAATTATGATAATCTTACGTGACAATAGATGATGAAATCAATAATCCAAAAGGTTTTATTGTTTTCTCACTCACTGGTTTTTCAGTTTGCTCCATGGCATGCCTCTGTGAGCTGTTGTTGACTTAAAAGAGGCCTCCTCTTGCTGTTTTTTCCACATCATCATCTTCTTATCATTTAAACCATTATTACCAACAAGTAAGTATTAGTTACAGCTTTTCTCAAGTATTTTAAAATTTTTCAGAATCAACGAGAAAGACATGAAATCATAGAATCCAACTATATATTGTTGTGATACTGTTATAAATCCATTTTGATCCTTAAATCCACAATTATAAGTCAAATCTCTCTACCTTATCATTCAATAAGCTCTTTGGAATATTAGTGAGTGATTTATTTTTAATTCTTAAAGTTTTTCTCTAAAATTAGTTTTCTTCAAGAATTACCATTATAATTATTCTTGCAAAAGATAATTATATATTAAAATAATTTCATTATTTTAATAAAAAGAAGTTTTTATTATTAAAATCTTCTTGTAATTGATTCTTGTATACAATTACTTGCTCACTGTTAAAATCACTAGTAGTGTTCAACAAGTGAAAGAAATAATTCTTTAATTATTTAATTGTGGTTATAATAATATGTTATTATTATATTTCATAAGAACAGACATAGTACTGTTGATTAATAGTAATATTATCATCAGTTTCATAGTCACATCTTACATACATCATGATCAAACCATCTTATCTCATTATTAGGCCATTATTTAGAGTTATCACTATAACTCTAAGTTTGATGACGTCAAGGCTTGGCAGAACCCCAAATTTTGTGAATTTTATTAGTTTTAATCATAAACTAACAGTATTCACCAATCATATCACTCATATGACTGTTAAACTCAATTTAAGGTTACAGTGAGTGATCATAAATGATCAAATTAAGCTCAAACTTTGATCCTTAATAACTTTTAAAATTTAAACGCTACAAAAATTCAGGAAGTGAATTCTAATAGCTTGGCATAACCCTATTATGCTTCGAAGAGAGATTTATTACATCATCAAAACTCTATTTTTGATGATTTTTCTTGTAACTCATCTTTTCTGTCGAAATATAATATTTGAAACTTCAAATCATGATTGCAAGGGGTTATACCTTGAATATTATAATAAGAAATCCGTCATTATTCACGAATGAACTAGTAGAATCCAAATGTCTAATTTTTTTTAAATTTGGACCACTTTCACAACAAAGTGGTCAACAGCTTTGTTGATTTTAATCCATAATCCCTTACAGGTTTTAGCCTTGTTTATAACTTTTGAAATACACTTAATGTATGTATTCCTACAGTAATTACGTGATGACTTTATTTTTGGTTCATCACTATATCATGCATATTTCAAAAGATATTAGCTAAAATCCTTGAATATATGCATTGACCAAAAAAGTGCATATATTCAACTTAATTCCTTAAGTATTGACTTTGGAGCTTAGCTTCTTAATTGTTTTATATGTGGACCTTTATGGATAACTCAATGGTACCATCTATTTCACATGCTGTTCCATTGGTCTTTGAAATAAAGAAGGATTTATGTTTTTTATAAGGTATTATTACTTATAACTCATTAAATATTGACTTTAAAGATATGCCATAAAAATGGTATATGTGTATTTTACCATGGAAAATCAAATGGTATAATTTATTTCACATGCTTATTCATCAGGTTTTAAGTTAGACCAAGCTTTATGCCAATTTGTGGCATTTTTGTAGCTTTAAGTTAATTATTTTTAATGTATAATTATTTTAAATATTTCTTGTGACCTTTTCGGGTATGTGGTCATATCTCAAAGGTTCACAGTCCGGGCCTTTCAAAAACTCAATTGCTTCCTGGAAAGATGTGTTTTTGAAGTGATAACAGATTTTATCTCTGTTAAATCACTTTTAAACATGAAACCAACTTACAGACATATGCTCATATGGCAAATAGCCATACAAGAGTATGGAGGTAATATGACTATATTGAACAAAGATGGGAATATTCATAAAAATGCAGATGGACTAAGCATATGGCCATTACCAAATAACATTGGTAATTCTGCTTATGTACCAGAAAAAGCTTCACCACAGATCCAAATAGAAGGAATAAGTGTTACCACTCTGAACACCACTTTCTTGGAAGATGTAGGAAACAGTTATACCCAAGATACAAATTGTAGCATTTTATGCCAATTATTTACTAAAGCCTGTAAAGAAAACTTTTTGATACATCTCTTAGATGAAATATGGAAAAAATCATATGATTAATGAAGATTCCACTTACTGGATGGTATGATTTACCACAGAACTAAGAATACATGTGTCGTGAAAGTGGTAGATGGGTCCTTCATCAATCTTGTACCAAAAAAATGCCATGACAGCCCCTTCTCAGGAAATCTATCTGAAGACAGAATAAGAGCATTGACAAAGACCTGTATAGGTTGGAAAATGTGACAGAAAGAGGTTGCAGAGTATTGCAAAACCTGTGACAGATGTCAAAAGGCAAATAAATCCACTGGCAAAAGACTTGGAAATATGATCAAGATCCAAGAACCCAGCAGGCCTTGGGAGATTGTCCATATGGATTGGGTAACTGGCCTACCACCAGGGGGTGATAGAAGTTATAATGCTTGCCCAGTTATTGTTTACAGATTTAGTAAGACTCCAATCTTTGTACCATGTCACAAAGATGATACAGCCATGGATTCAGGTCTTCTGATATTGAATAGAGTAGTATCATGTACTGGAATATTCACAAACATCATTAGTGACAGAGATCCTAAATTCACCTCAGCACTATGGACAAATCTGCACCAACTATTTGGGACAAAATTATCCTTCTCTAAAGCCTACCACCCTCAAACTGATGGTCTGGCTGAAAGAATGGTCCAAACCTTGGAAGACATGGTAAGATGATTTTGTGCATATGGCCTTGGATTTAAGGATTGTGATGGATTCAACCATGATTGGTGTACTCCTTTACCAGAACTAGAATTGGCATATAAGAAATCCATTCATGCCAGTAAAAATCAAACCCCTGCTATTCTAGAAAAAGGATGGAATCCCAAATTACCTCAGGATTCCCTGAGGAAAGAGTTGGTTGAGATACATCCTACTGCTGCTAGCTTCAAAGGAATGCAAGCAAAAGGTGGAAAGAATGCAGTAAGGTGCATGAAAGACTAACTTGCATATGCCAAAGACAGATGGGAAAAATCACATGCAACTGCAGATTTTAAAGTGGGGGATTTAGTCCTTGTATCCACCACTAACTTCAATAACTGTCACAGGGGCTCTTGGACAGAAAAACAAGAGTGGCCTGGCACTCAGAAATCAGGGAACTCACTTAGAAGACTCCAAAAGAAGAAATAAAATAAAATGAAAGAATAAATTTCTCTAAGAAGGATACAAGTACAAAGATGAGATGCAATCAGAGAAATGAGAAGCCAAATGGCCAAAGAGCCAACCAAGTAAGTCCTTAATCACTGTTTCAACCTGCAAAATGAACAATGGAATTAGTAAGGATATGACCGCCAAATCTCCATTGACAGGGAAAGAAAGAAAAGAGAAAAGGTGCTAAATGACTGACTTGATAATATCAGTTTTCACTTAACAAAAATGGTCAGATAAATAAAGATAAAATAAAATCAAAATATATTAATTAACTGGGGAAGAACCCCCCAGGGTCAAAGGAGGCTGGTATATGTGAAAATTTGAGAGCTTGACTCCTTCCGGCTGGCAGCTGGTCTGTATTGATTGTCTGATGGAGTGTATACCTTTCCAGATTGGGAAATGAACTGGATTGAATGATTTTACCATGATGTATGATTGAAATACAGGTCTTGATGAATCCAGACTGTATTGAAATGAATGTGGTTTCCAAGTAGGAGTGATGGAGCATTAACACTTGAAAACTGGTTTTGGAACTGCCTCTTGAATATCCCTTGAGAGTATGTTGCCAGTACTCCCTTGGAGGAATACTGTGAATGAGAATAGCCAATGATTGCTTGATGAAATCATTGGTATTTGAGATTGAAACTGGTCCTTAAGCCTTGATGAATCCTCTGGATGACCTGAATAAAAAGCTGAAATAACCATTTGATTTGTGTGCCATTGAATTGCTGGTGAAAAAAGGTGCATAATGATGTGTAACACCATTTATGGAATTTTTGGTTTTTTGAGGTTGAATGTGGCCAAAGGTCTTTTGGAATGATGCTAAGAGGATAAGAGTGAAACTTGGGTTTTGGAGGCTTCAGAGGTGACAAAGTGTCTTTTGGGGTATTTGGCCAGATAAAGCTAATACAGCTTAAACACTGTATTTGTGTCAAAGTGCACAAACTGATTCAAAGTGCGCAAACTGTATTTATAGCTTAAAAAGCCAAATACATTCTTCTGGGCTGTATTTTCCCTGTTTACTCGAAAATACCAAAGAGTGTCCAAAAGCAGAGAAAGGCCAGGAAGGGCCTGATGATGGTGAAAGGGCAAGGTCGGCACCAGGAGTGAAATAACGATAAAAGGCCAGAAAAGATGAGAGGGCCAATTTGGCCAGTGATTATGGATGTGGCCAAATTGCCATAAGATTGATATGGAACTGATATGCCATATGGAGTCCAGGAGGGTAATTTCCATGGTTGTGACAGTACCCCCCACCTTGGAAGGGTGAGCTCCTGAGCACCAACACAAGGCAAAGCCTGTTGAGGAAACTTAAAAGGATTTGAGACAGGGATTCAAGAGGATTGATTAAGAGAAAAATAGTTTGAAACTGATGTTGAAAATTTGGCATGTGATGCAGGACTTGCTTTATATTCTTTTGACATTGGCTTCAGAATTGATGTAAATTTAAAAGGAATGATGTTGGTTCATGATTTGATTTTGATGTAAATAAAGAGAAAATTTGAAATGAAAATAAAATGAAAATAAAAGAATCAAAATGAAATTAAGAAAAGAAAAAATAAAAGAGAAATGAATCCTGAGGAGGTTCCAATCTTCATCACAGAGGTTGGTAACTGATCTTGAAATTGGCCAAGGACCTGGAAAGAGAAATTTGATGGCAGGTGCTCACAAAGTGGCCAAGGTGATGTTTTGACAGATTGTAGGCCCCTCAGGGAAGTGCACACCAGGAGAGGAACTTACTATTGGTGATTACCACTCCTGCCAGTGCCATAAAAGAAAATGAATTTGTTGAAAGAATTACTTGGAATTGGAAGGACTTGGAAATGAAATAAAAAACGTTAATGGTACATTTGCCCAAGTGAAAAATGGCCATAATTTTGGAATCAATGTTGAAAGCCAGGCCAAAGATCTGTCTCCAAAAATTGCAGAATGCTCACAGAGTGTGAAAGGGGATGCTTACAACAAGCAAGAGTAGAATACCCCTAAGGGTGCATACCAGGAGTGGGACTTACTTTTGGTAATTCATGTGCGCCTTGAGGTATATTTTACATACCCAAATAAGCCAAAATTATCTTAAAAATAAAATTCTGAATTATGCATAACTCATAAGTCATGCATATATCCAAAATTCATCATTTTTGAGATCAGAAAAGATGAATAACCTTTTATTGAGTAATTAAATCCATGGATTTAAGGCCAGATTTGGATTCTACGCAAAGTTTCACCTAGGGTAGCTCCATAGAGTGAATAAGCTCAAATTAACTCTTTGAGGTGGTAATATGGAAAATACTTCAATACCACATCATCAACACCACATAAAAGATCTGTGAAAATTTTTGTTTTTCTTAATTTTAGGCCAAAATAATGGGCATGTGAGGAATCTCATGTTACCTATACACTAAGAATAGTGTTATGCATGTTTTGGGCACTTAATATCATGGTATTATTACATGGACTTTCTGTACACCCATAGTGGATATCTCACTAAGCTTAAATTTCTATTTTGATGTGAAAAATAAGCAAGGGGGACAAAAGACATCAAAGAGAGCCAGGGTACCCAACTTCTGAGGCCTCAGAGGCATGGACAGCTCCAAAGCTTGGATCCATGGCTGATCTTGGCCCTATTAGTAAACCAAAACACTTTGGGAACTTGGTTACCATGTTACAACTACAGTAAATCATAAGAAAATAGCAAATAACCTGCTATTTTGACATGTCAAGGAGGTAAAGACCTACTTGGACTGCTGTAACCATGTCAATTCTTAATGAATTTTCATGGATAGACCCTAAAAGAGTAATTAAAACCCTCTTTGGACTTGTATCCATTGATTTACCTCATACCAACCAGTTCAACACTGATATTTGCAATTCTACGTAGAAATGAGGTAAACACTTCAAAAAGTCATTAAAAATACAGTTCTTAATGAATCTCTCTCAATCTTGCAGGACCAATGGAGAGCTTTTGTTATCTATGGTACATTTAAAAATAATTATAGTTTTACAAGTAAAATTGAAAGTTTTACTTACAGTCCATTTTTGACTATTCTATGTGAAACACTGAATCTTCAAAAACTCACAGTAATTAAAACCTGTGATAAAATTTCCAATAAAATTGATAACTTTTAGAAATCAATGATTATTTTGAAGTAAAAGAAGATTTACCGATGTTACTCCTTTTATTCTTAACCATATTGGGGTTGATAGTCACATAAAAGCATCAATTAAGTAAATATGATAATCTTATGTGACTGTCACAGGGGGTCTTGGACAGAAATTCAAGAGTGGCCTGGCACTCAGCAATCAGGGAACTCACTTGGAAGACTCCAAAAGGATAAAGAACAAAAATAATAAGAATGAATTCCTCTAAAAGATATGCAGGTACAAGATGAGATGCAAAAGAGGAAAGGGAAGCCAAATGGCCAAAGAGCCAACCAAGTAAGTCCTTAATCACTGTTTCAACCTGCCAAAAATGAATAATGGAATTAGTAAGGATATGACCACCAAATATCCATTGACAGGCGAAGAAAGAGAAAGAGAAAGGTGCTAAATGACTGACTTAATAATATCAGTATTTGCTTAACTAAAGTGAAAAGAAAATAGAGATAAAATAAAATCAAAATATATTAATTAACTGGGGAAAACCCCCCAGGGTGGAAAGGGTAGCCGGTATATGTGAAAAGTTGGGAGCTTGAGTTCTTCAGGCTGAAAACTGATCTGTATTGATCCTTGAGGCTGTATTGATTCTTTTGGGAATTGATACAGCTGGCTAATATTGAAATTGAATTGGGTTGAATGAATTTCCCATGATTGAAAATGAAATACAGGTCTTGATGGATCCAGACTGTATTGAAATGAATATGGTTGCCAAGATGGATTGAGTGGAGCTTTGACACTTGACAACTTCTTTTTGGCACTGCCTCTTGAATACACTTGAGAATGAATTGACAGTATTCCCTTTGAAGGAATACTTGGGGTGAGAATAACCAATGACTTCTTGATGGCGTCATTGGTCTTTGACGCTGAAACACTTGCTCTTGAGCCTTGATGATTCCTCTGAATGATTGGGTGCCTTGATGACGTGATGAGATGTTAGAATGTTGAAAAGACTATTTGATATTGCCACCATTGAATTGCTGTTGAAAAATGATGCACAATGATGTATAACATCATTTGTGGCATATTGGTTGATTGGCAAGAAGATTACGTCCAAAGGTCTTGAGGTGGAAAGGCAGAGGGGAAAAGGATGGATGTGATGGCTTCAGAGCTTGGAAAGGTGTTTCTGGGCCTTTTGGGGTTTTTGGCCACTTTTGGGTTCTGAGCCAAAAACTGGCCCAAAAGGCGGGAAAGTGTCTTTTGGACACTTTGCGTCAAAGTGCACAAAAATGCGCAAAATGCGCAAATGCGCAAAGTGCGCAAAAATGCACAAAATGCGCAAAAGTGCGCAAATATGCGCAAATGCGCAAAGTGCACAAAAAGTGCGCAAATGCGCAAAAGTGCGCAAAATGCGCAAAAAGTGCGCAAATGCGCAAAAATGCGCAAAGGTGCGCAAATGCGCAAAAATGCGCAAAATGCGCAAAAATGCGCAAATGCGCATTATGAGCCCAAATGGCCAAAAACAGCCATTTGGGCCATTTCCCCTGGTTTTGAGGGAAATGACCAGAAATACCCATTTGGGCATAAATTGCCGCTATGGGTGCTGGATTGAGGTGAAGGGCCATGAAGGCCCCAAAACACAAATGGCCATAAATGGGCCATAAGATGATGACGTGGCCATATTGGCCACTGGTGATGGATATGGCCAATTGGCCATAAAAGGACTGTGGCTTGATATGCCATATGGGGATCCAAGGAAGTGAATTGCCATGGTTGTGACAGTACCCCCCACCTTGAAATGGTGAGCTCCTGAGCACCAATACAAGGTGAAGCCTGTTGAGGCTATTGGAAAGATTTTGAGAGAGTGATTCAAGAGGACTAATTAATGTAAAAAGTTTGAAAACTGATATTAAGAATTTGACATTTGACGCAGGACTTGCTTGATCTTCTTTTGACATTGGCTTCATGATTTGAATTTAATTTTGAAATGAATGAAAATTTTTTGACGTGATAATTGACGTGATAAAAGGAAATTTAAAATGAAAGTAAAATAGAAATAAAGAATGAAAATGAAAATAAGAAAAGAAAAGGAAAAAGAAAGAGAAAAATGAATTGAATCTTGAGGAGGTTCCAATCTTCATCACGGAGGTTGATAACTGATTTTGAAATTGGCCAAGGACCTGGAAAGATAAATTTGATGCCAGGTGCTCACAAAGTGGCCAAGGTGATGTTTTGACAAGATTGTAGACCCCTCAGGGAAGTGCACACCAGGAGAGGAACTTACTTTTGGTAATTACCACTCCCGCCAGTGCCATAAAAATAAAACAAAAAATGTTGAAGGAATGAATTTGAATTTGGAATCTTGGAAATGAATTGGAAAGTGAATGGCCCATTGTCCCAAGTGAAAATGGCCATAAGATTGGAAATGAAGTTGAAATCCCTGCCAGGGATCTGTGTCCAAAATTGCAAAGTGCTCACAGAGTGGCCAAGGTGATGCTTACAACAAAACAGAGTAGAATACCCCTGAAGGTGCATACCAGGAGTGGGACTTACTTTTGGTAATTCCTCTCCCCACCAAGCACCATAATGAATCAAGCTTTTGAGGAATTGGGCCCAGGCTTGTCAGGATATAATGAATGAAAATCTTTGACAAGTTCAGGACAATTCTTGAGGTTTTCGGTTGGTTCCCAAGTGGATCTTTCTGGGTCTTGACTGAAACCTTTCCATTCCACCAGATACCTTAATTTTCCTCTCTTGAGCTTTGAGTCCAGTATTTGAGAGACTTCCCATTCCTCTTCTTCTTCAATGGTGATTGGAGGAGGAGGCTCTTGATGCCTATTTGGGATTGTTGACGTCTTGACTGGTTCCAAAAGGGAAATGTGGAAAACTGGGTGGATGGATTTCCATTGAGATGGAAGCTTGAGGTGGTAGGCATGAGTGCTGACTTTCTTCAAGATTGGAAAAGGACCCAGCCATCTTTCAGACAGCTTTTTGGTGGGTCGGGTTGATTTGATGTTCTTGGAAGAAAGCCATACCATGTCACCGGGATTGAAAACAGGTGGACTTGCTCTACTTTTATCTGCATACCTCTTAAACCTGTTTATGGCAACTTCAAGTTCTCTCTTGACATCTTGCTGTACTGATTGGATTTTTGTTGATAACTTTCCAGCCGGAGTGTTATGAGTGATGTGATCTGAGTCAAAATGAGGATCTCTTCCATAAACAGTGAAAAATGGTGATTGTTTTGTTGAAGAGTGGTCAGAGTTATTGTAGGCAAATTCAGCCAGAGGGAGCCAGGTGTTCCAATCATCTTGATGATAACTGACATACATCCAAAGGTACTGTTCTAATATCTGATTTACCCTCTCTGTCTGTCCATCAGTTTCTGGATGGTAAGCAGTTGACAAGTCTCTTGAAATCTTGAGCTGCTGACAAAGGTTGGTCCAAAAGGAAGAAACAAAAAGAGAACCTCGATCACTAACAATGCTTGAAGGAAGGCCATGCTTTGAGAAAATATTCTTGATGAATAAATGGGCCAAATCTAATGAAGTGATTGCAGCTATTGTTGGAATAAAAATCGCCATTTTTGAGAATCTGTCCACTATGACTAAAATTGAATCAAAGGAATTGGACAGTGGCAATTGAGTGATGAAATCCATTGAAAGACAAATCCAAGGACCACTTGGAATTGGAAGAGGCTTGAGGAGTCCAAACTTCTTGTGATGAATATTTTTGTTTCTTGAACACTGTTGACAGGATGAGACATAATCCTTGATAAATTGAGTCATGCCGGACCAGTGGAAATCCCGCTTGACAAGTTTGAGAGTCTTCTCTTGGCCAGGGTGTCCAGCTAGAGGAGAGTCATGCCGATTTTGAAGTACATTGAGTTGAATTGTGGGGTCATTTGGGACCACCACCCGATCTTTGAAAAGGAGAAGTTTGGAAGAGGAATCAAGAGAATAATATTGGACAGATTTACCTTTACCCAAATCTTCAAGGACACTTCTATATTGAGAATCTTGCCACACTGCCTTTTGAATGGAATCAATCAAATTTGAAAATGAATCCACCTTGACTGCAAAAAACTTTGAGGCTTGAATTTCATCTTGCTTGATTATCTTCTGATAGTTCATTGGATTCTTGCTGATGAAATCCTCCCCCCTCTCCGGGTAAACGTCGTACCGACGTGACAAGGCATCTGGAAGGGTGGCCAAGCGGCCAGGGCGGTAAGTGATTGAGAAATGGAATTCAGATAAAAATTCAGCCCAGCGGGCTTGACGGCGAGTGAGAATCTTGGAAGAAATAAAATATTGAAGGGATGAATGATTGGTGAGAACTTCAAAAGGGGAAGAAATAGAAAGAAGGAAAGCTCTCCAGCGCTTGAGAGCCCAGACTATGCCAAGGAGTTCCTTGTCATGAATCTCATAATTGAGCTCAGCTGGGAGAAGCTTGCGGCTATCAAATGCAATGGGATGTTTTCCTGAGTCAGAGACCTGACTCAGTACAGCACCCAAGGCATAATCTGATGCATCGGTCTCTACAATGGTGGGTAGAGAGGGATTGAAATGAGAAAGGATTGGAGCAGTGGTGAATGCCTCTTTGAGTTGATGAAACTGTCTAAGAGCTTCCTCATTGAGGGGAAAACGGGAATCTTTCTTGAGGAAACTTGTGAGTGAACTAATTTTCTTTGAATAATTCTTGATGAAACGGCGGTAAAAATTGGCAAAGCCAAGGAATGATTGAAGAGCCTTGAGGTTTCTTGGAGGTGGCCAATTGAGAATTTGCTGGACTTTTGCTTGGTCCATCTTGAGGCCTTCAGAAGAAACTACATAACCAAGATATTCCACACTAGAAACATGAAATAGGCATTTGGATGCCTTAGCAAAGAGGTTATTGGCTCTGAGTCTGGAAAGAACAGTGGACACATGAGTGACATGTTCTTCCTCAGATTTGGAAGAGACCATAATGTCATCCAAATAAACCACAACATAAACATCAAGAAGATCATAAAAAATATCATTGACGAGATTTTGAAAAGAAGCAGGAGCATTGGTAAGCCCAAATGGCATAACCAAGTACTCATAACTACCATATTTGGTTCTAAAACAAGTCAAATGTTCATCACCTTCCTTGATTCTGAGCAGGTTATATGCACCACGCAAATCAATCTTGGAGAAGATAGAAGAACCATTGAAAACAGTGAGAAGCTGATTCATAGGAGGAACAGGATACTTGTTCTTCCTAGTAACAGCATTGAGCTTGCGGTAATCAACACACAAACGGAGGCCACCATCTTTCTTTTTGACAAAAAGAACAGGTGCTCCTGTAGAAGAGGAGCTTGGCCGGATGAAACCTTTCTCTACATTCTCTGAAATGTAGGCCCTGAGTGTATCTGACTCTTGGTTTGATAAAGAGTAGATCACCCCAACTGGAGGTAGAGACCCCTCCAGCTCGATATGATGATCACAGGCGCGGTGAGGAGGAAGTTTCTCTGCTTTCACCTTGGAAAATACATCCAAATATTGGTGATAAACAGAAGGAACAACCTTCATCACGGTTTCTATTTCTTCTGGCTCTTCCTCTTCATCCCACAACTCCTCCAGGGAGTCATGATAAGATGAAGGAGGAAGGTCCATATTCCCAAAGAAGAGATGAAGTGAAGATACAGAATTATCTTCTCCAACATCTTGAATCTCTTTGAAGACTTCATCTCTAGATGATAGTAATGACTGATGGGAATTAAGGGAAGGAATATGGACAGAAGACGGAAATGATGGTGTTCTAGAATCACCAACCAGAGCTGCACATGATTTGGCAGAAGAAAAGTCATTACTGAAAGAAATTGAAGGATCATTATAGTCCTTATGATCAGAATTAAAGGTGATCAATCCTTGCCTCCAATCAATAAACGGATTAAAATGATTAAGAAAGTCAAAGCCCAATATGAGGTCTTCTCCCTTGGGAGTATCAATGACTAAAAAGTCCCATTCAAAGCTTGGGAAGGAAGGGAGCTCAACCATATATTTAGTATGGTGAGTCACAAATAAAGAAGGAGACTCAGAGGAGTCAAGAATAATAAGGGGAATCTTCTCTGGGAGTTCTGACATGGTCAAAGAATACTTGTGAACAAACTGCTTTGCAATAAATGAGTTGGTAGCACCAGAATCAATGAGAATACTGTAAAACATATCAGAGAGAGAAGAAAAAACAAAAAATTTAAGAGAATTTTTGACACCAGTATTCAGAATGCACAATTGTGCTCTGGATGGAAAACTGTGAAGACCATTGAACACAACATGATCTTCAGTCAGGCTTTTCCCTGGCTGGGAAATTTGCCTGACGGTTGGGTAAGCTTGTTTTGAGGCCTTTTGAAACAGGACTCAAGACTATGCTTCCCACCACAATAGGTACAAAGACCCTCTTTGATTCTTCTTTCTTTTTCAGAGTTCATGAGCTTGAAATCTTTATTCAACAAAGAAGAATGGGGCTTGTCCCTCTTCTGAAAATTCTTCTTCTTCTTTTGACTTGAGCTTGAAGAATTTTGAGGATGAGAAGAACTTGACTTTGAGGCTTCTGGCTTCTTCTCTTGATGGTGACCCTTTTCATTTTGCCTCTCATGGTACCTGGTATCAAGTTCCAGGGTAACGTCCATTAAGTCTTGAAGAGAGTCAATTCTTGAAGGATGGGAGGCCAATTGATCCAAAATCCTGGATGGCAATCCCTTCCTGAAATGATGGATGAGAGCTCTTTCACCCCAATCCCCGATTCTTGAGACTAAGCTTCTGAAATCAGCAATGTATAAGGATACATGCCCACCTTCTTTCATTCTTAAAGAATCCAACTCAGCTTCTGCTTTTCTGACTTCATTCGGGTCACCAAATAAAGTGAAGAGTTGAGATTCAAATAAAAACCAAGAATTGAGAAGGTAATTTGAATCTTGATTGGTGAGATTGGAAAGATAAGGTTCAATCCATTTTGCAGCCCTGCCAATGAGAAATGAAGTGGCATAAAGGACCTTCTTTCTGTCTTGAGCGAAGTTTGCCGGATCATTATGAAATATCAATTGACAAGACTGAATGAAACTTCTAACTTTGAAGGGCTGAGTCCCATCAAAGCATTCTGGTGCCTTCATAGATGGAGTCTTGAAGGCTGGTGGTCTTGATGATCCAGAAGAAGAAGATGCTTGAAGATTGGCCATAATTTGAGTCATCTGCTGCATAATGGCCAATAAAGATGGTTCAGATTGATGAGAGATAGGCTGATTAGACTGGGCTAGAGTTGGTCCTCCAGTACCTTGGGATGCCCCCACCAGAGCAGGAACACCTTCAGTACCATCAGACTCTTCCTCTTCCACAGAATTCTCCTCCTCCTCTTCACCATCTTCACCTGGACCTTTGAAAATAGTCCTTGAAGTTCCTGGAAATCCGCCAACTACCCCTGAGAATGAACATGATCTCCTTGGCCCTCTTCCTTCCTTCCTGGATGGTGCTGCTCCTTCCATGCAGGGTCCTCTATCTAATTGGGCCCTCAGTTGAGGAACTGCTGGGGTGCCATCTAGAGGAGCTCTTGGAGTTGGAGTGAGAACAGCTTGAGCTCTGGCCTGAGATCTTGTCTGTCTTGCCGGAGGTGAGTGTTGAACAGGCATGATATCAGGAATGGAATGAAACAATGAATTAAAAATCAAAATTTTCTTGAATTGAAAAGAGTCAACAATCAAATCTTGAGGAAAAAATCAATGAATAAAAATGAAAATCTTCAAGTACGTCAATAAATCAAAATCAAATGAAGTCTTGAAGTCAAAATCAAATCAATCAAATCAATCAAAATGAAAAATCTTGCAGAATCAATCAATCAAATGAAAATCTTGAAGAAAAATCAATCATGTCAAAATTCTTGATGTGAAAAATCAGCACAATCAATGAAATCTTCAGGTCAATCAATTTTCTTGAGGTCAAAATCAAATATGTCAAATCAATCAATCAATCAAAATCAAGTGAATTATTCTTTAAAAATCAAAATTCTTGAAGAAAAAATCAATTATGAATCTTGATGTGAATAACGTGTCTGAATATCTTGATGAAAAATTTGAAAATCATAGAAAATCAAGATGACGCCTGAATTATGAATGAGAATGAAAATTTGATGATTTGAAAAGATTTAAAAAAGAATAACAAAAATAAAAAATGGGTCAGCTTTCAATTTTCAAAATGAAGAATGAATGAAAGAAAATTGAGAGGTGACGATGAATCATTAAGTTCATAAGCGTAAAAGAATCATAATTTCGATGAAATGAGTGAATGAAATTATAAAGAAAGAATGAACAGAATGAAAAAGAAATTATGAGTTAATTAATATAATGTCACAGGGGCTCTTGGACAGAAATACAAGAGTGGCCTGGCACTCAGCAATCAGGGAACTCACTTGGAAGACTCCAAAAGGATAAAGAACAAAAATAATAAGAATGAATTCCTCTAAAAGATATGCAGGTACAAGATGAGATGCAAAAGAGGAAAGGGAAGCCAAATGGCCAAAGAGCCAACCAAGTAAGTCCTTAATCACTGTTTCAACCTGCCAAAAATGAATAATGGAATTAGTAAGGATATGACCACCAAATATCCATTGACAGGCGAAGAAAGAGAAAGAGAAAGGTGCTAAATGACTGACTTAATAATATCAGTATTTGCTTAACTAAAGTGAAAAGAAAATAGAGATAAAATAAAATCAAAATATATTAATTAACTGGGGAAAACCCCCCAGGGTGGAAAGGGTAGCCGGTATATGTGAAAAGTTGGGAGCTTGAGTTCTTCAGGCTGAAAACTGATCTGTATTGATCCTTGAGGCTGTATTGATTCTTTTGGGAATTGATACAGCTGGCTCATATTGAAATTGAATTGGGTTGAATGAATTTCCCATGATTGAAAATGAAATACAGGTCTTGATGGATCCAGACTGTATTGAAATGAATATGGTTGCCAAGATGGATTGAGTGGAGCTTTGACACTTGACAACTTCTTTTTGGCACTGCCTCTTGAATACACTTGAGAATGAATTGACAGTATTCCCTTTGAAGGAATACTTGGGGTGAGAATAACCAATGACTGCTTGATGGCGTCATTGGTCTTTGACGCTGAAACACTTGCTCTTGAGCCTTGATGATTCCTCTGAATGATTGGGTGCCTTGATGACGTGATGAGATGTTAGAATGTTGAAAAGACTATTTGATATTGCCACCATTGAATTGCTGTTGAAAAATGATGCACAATGATGTATAACATCATTTATGGCATATTGGTTGATTGGCAAGAAGATTACGTCCAAAGGTCTTGAGGTGGAAAGGCAGAGGGGAAAAGGATGGATGTGATGGCTTCAGAGCTTGGAAAGGTGTTTCTGGGCCTTTTGGGGTTTTTGGCCACTTTTGGGTTCTGAGCCAAAAACTGGCCCAAAAGGCGGGAAAGTGTCTTTTGGACACTTTGCGTCAAAGTGCGCAAAAGTGCGCAAAAATGCGCAAAGTGCGCAAAAAGTGCGCAAATGCGCAAAAGTGCGCAAAATGCGCAAAAAGTGCGCAAATGCGCAAAAATGCGCAAAATGCGCAAAAATGCGCAAAATGCGCAAAAATGCGCAAAATGCGCAAAAATGCGCAAAATGCGCAAAATGCGCAAAAATGCGCAAAATGCGCAAAAATGCGCAAAATGCGCAAAGGTGCGCAAATGCGCATTATGAGCCCAAATGGCCAAAAACAGCCATTTGGGCCATTTCCCCTGGTTTTGAGGGAAATGACCAGAAATACCCATTTGGGCATAAATTGCCGCTATGGGTGCTGGATTGAGGTGAAGGGCCATGAAGGCCCCAAAACACAAATGGCCATAAATGGGTCATAAGATGAAGACGTGGCCATATTGGCCACTGGTGATGGATATGGCCAATTGGCCATAAAAGGACTGTGGCTTGATATGCCATATGGGGATCCAAGGAAGTGAATTGCCATGGTTGTGACAGTGACAACAGATGATGAAATCAATCATCCAACAGGGCATATTGTTTTCTCACTCACTGGTTTCCAGTTTGCTCCATGGCACGCCTCTACGAGCTGTTGTTGATTTAAAAGAGGCCTCCTCTTGCTGTTTTTGCCAATAATCATCTTATTATCCATTTGTATCATTGTTACCAACAAGTAAGTATTAGTCAAACTATTCTTAAGTGTTTTAATTCTTTCAGAATCAATAAGAAAGAAATGGAATCATAGAATCCAACTATATATTGTTGTAATCCTGCTATAAATCATTTTGATCCTTTAAATCCACAATTCTACATCAAATTTCTCTACTTATACCTTCCAATAAGCTCTTTGGAGTATATTTAGTGAGTCATTTATGTTTAATTCTTAACGTTTTTCTCTAAAATTAGTGTTCTTCAAGAATTATCTTTATAATTATTCTTGAAAAAGATAATTATATATTAAAATAATTTTATTATTTTAATAAAAGAAGTTTTTATTATCTAATTATTCTTGTAATTGATTCTTGTAGACAATTATTTCTCACTGTTAAAATTACTAGTAGTGTTTAACACGTGAAAGAAATAATTCTTGAATTGTTTAATTGTGGTTATAATAATATTCTATTATTATATTTCATAAGAACAGACATAGTACTGTTGATTAATAGTAATATTATCACCAGTTTCATAGTCAAATCTTACATTTGGGGCCTGGCCGTGATTTTATCCATAGAATTGGCTGTAATCATATTCTAGACTTCACCTTTTGTTCTAAAAACTACCCTTTCTACCCATATCTTATATTTGGAGGCTTGGGTGTGTTTTTTGAACCTTTTGCAATTAATTAATATATTTCTAAGCTCTAAGATATACGAACTTAATGATTTTTTTCCTTTCAACTGGAAGTTGAAATAAATTTTTATCTTTGAAATTTTCTTAAAATATCTTTCATTGAGGAACTTGGCCATTTGGCATTAAAGATGCTCCATCCAATTATCAAAGAATGATGAATACCATCTTTCCCAAAGAATTGTCTGAAGGTCGGCTAATCATTTATATTGATGATATTATCTGTGAACTCTTGAGATATTACCAAATACCCAAAAAGGTCACAAGAAACCTTTAGAATAATTATACATCATAAATAATTACCTTAAAATTACAAAAATGCCATAAATAGGCATAAAAATGGGTTTAACTTAAAAAACAATGAATAAAAATGTAAAATGCATTACACCATTGGATTCCCCATGGTAAAATACACATATACCATTTTTATGGAATATCTGTAAAGTCAATATAAAATAAGCTATAAGTAATAATATCTTATAAAAAACATGAATCCTCAATTAAATCAAATAAAAATGAATCAACATGTAAAATAAATGGTACCATTGGATTCTCCATAAAGCTCCACACATAAAAAAATTAAGAAGCTAATCTCCAAAGTCAATACTTAAGGAGTTAAGCTGAATATATGCACTTTTTTGGTCAACGCATATATTCAAGGATTTTTGCTCATATCTTTTGAAATATACATGATAGAGTGATGAACCAAATATAAAGTCACCACATAGTTCCTTTAGAAATACAGAAATTAACTTTATTTTACAAATTATAAACAAGGTTAAAACCTGTAAGGGATTATTGATTAAAATCAATAGAGCTGTTGACCACTTTGTTGTGAAAGTCGTCCAAACTTAAAGAAAAGTGGACAGTTGGATTCTACTAGTTCATTAGTGAAGAATGACGTATCTTTTATTACAATATTCAAGGTATAACCCCCTGAAATCATGGTTTGAAGTTTAAAATATTAAATTTCAACAGAAAAGATGATGTAATGAAATGCTCTTGGAAGTGCAATAAGGACATTCCAAGCTATCAGAATGCACTCTCAGAATAGCTGTAGCGTGTCAAACTTAAAAGTCATTAAGGATCAATGTTTGAGCTTAATTTGATCATTTATGATCACTTACTGTAAGCTTAAATTAAGTTTAACAGTCATATTAGTGATAAAATTGGTGAATACTGTTAGTTTATGATTAAAACTAATAAAATTCACGCATTTTGAGGTGCTGCCATGTGTATGATTTCATCAAACGTAGAGTTATAGTGATAACTCTAAAATAATGGCATAATTATGGGGTAAGATGGTTTGATCATGATGTAATCATCACTAAACCTTAAAATATTGATCAATTCTAGTAGAAAGCATCAGTACACGTCCACTAGAAGCCTTTTGGACTCTAGGAGGCAGGTATTTACTATAAATAGAGCTCTTTTTACTCTGTTTTCCCCTCAGATGCTTACAAAACATCAAATCATTAAATAAAAAGGTGATTTCTTTATTATTTATATATAAACCTTCTATATTATTAAAGACCAAAGATGTTATTATAATAATATTCATCTCTGATGTGATTATTGAAATTATTTAATTGTTTTGTTTAAATTTCTCTTAAAAGCCTCTATTCCACGTAAAATCAAGAAAAATTGTAATTTATCTTAAAACATATTGTACCAGCAATTTAAATAAGTTTTATTTACATTTTTAGGCGTAGAATTATTCAAAATTATTATATTAAGCATTAAAATTAGATTATTTCTCTTATTATAATAATTTTTCTCTATTATTACTTTAACAATTCTATAATTGATATAAATAGTATTTATATTAATTTATAACTTTAATATTGGTAATATTATTGTTATTAATTGTTTTTTATTAATACAAAGCAATTTTTCACGCCTTTATTATTTGTTGGTAACAATAATAAAGTGCTTTTAAATATGTTCATTATCTTATATAAATATATTTACTTATTATAATATTATATTTATTTAATAATATAATTATTTTAAGCCATAATTATAATAATACTTTATTATTATAATTATTTTTATCTCATTCATTTCATTTATATGGAAATTCATACTACAATAAGTAAAATATTAGTAATTTTAACTTATTGTTTCATAGTCAAACCTTACATTTGGGGGCCTGGCGGTGATATTTACTCTAAAAGACCTTTAAAAAGATTCTAATTGGGTTTACCCAATAATAAACTACAATTATAATCATAAAATTATATAATAATTTTATATTTATTAATTTTAAATACTATTGAGGCACTTGAAAAGCAATTTTACTGTCTTACACGTGGTTTTTCTCATCCTTAGACTTGCAAGAAATTCCTTTGAGTGACTCTAGTAATTAAAAAAGATATTTTATAAGTACAAAATAATTTTATATTATAAATTGATTTTATAAAAGAATCATGTTCATTTTTTTCTATTCTTTAAAAATAAAAATATAAAAAAAAATTTATAAATAAAAACCAATAAAAAAAGTTATTTTTTATTCATTTTAATCTCATTTCTTTATTTATTTTCATTTTTAAGATAAAAAAGCAATTTTTACGTGGAAAATTGCCATATGTTACCAAAAATAACACTTTTTATATGAAAGACTTATATTTATTTGTCTTTTTTAGTGTTTTAATACAATCCAACAGAGGAAAACCAAGCCACTGTTGAAAGATTGGTGGAAGAAACTTGTCAAAGTTCTCCAACACCAATAATCACTAAGGAAAAAAAGCTAAGAAATTAGACTTTCCAGGAGCCACTATTCAGGACTCAGAAGGTGAGTACCTCATATATAAATTGCCATAAGAAGAATTCCTGTTCTGAAATCCTCTTATTTCTTATTTTTCTTAAATGATGACTACCAGAAGAGGCTCCCAATACTCCATCCAATCAGATGGAGCTGGACTCCGAGGTAGAATTGATTACTCAAAGGGGAAAAGGAAGGGAACTATCACCAGTGGAACAGAATCCACACAAGGAAGTGCCTTATCCCAAAGGCAAGTCCCAGAAATGCCCATGATATATGAACCAGAGTTAGAACTAAGTATGAGTGACTCAAACAGGTACAAATCACATTCAGAGGGCTCAAATAGACATTTACATGAGCCAGTACAAACAGTACTACACAGTGTACAAAGACAAGGACTGGGGAATGTTGCCCCAAATACAACAAGGAGTGATGAATTCTTGGCACATCCTGAAAAAGTTCCTCAAAGAGGAGGAAATAGTGATATACTCCAATGGATGGAATCCACTATCATTCAAACCTCAAATCAAAAAGATCAAGGAGTACCATGCCAAAAAGAAGGAGGCAACCAAGGAAGAAGCCGCAAGCCAACCCACTTCCCCAAGAAGGGAAGAATAACAAGAAAAAGAATTGGAGAAAACCATATTCCCCAAGTTACAGGATTCCAAAAATCCAAAAGGATGCCATGGAAAATGTATTCAAAATGGCCAGAACCTTGATAGAACTCAAGGACAAGGAAGAATAAAGAATGAGACAACCTCATTCCCCAAAGAAATAAGCTTGTCCAAAGATGTTGTAAATACTTTAACAGAAAGTCAAAATAGTATCCCCAAGAAGGGAAGAATAACAAGAAAAAGAATTGGAGAAAACCATATTCCCCAAGCTACAGGATTCCAAAAATCCAAAAGGATGCCATGGAAAATGTATTCAAAATGGCCAGAACCTTGATGGAACTCAAGGACAAGGAAGAATAAAGAATGAGACAACCTCATTCCCCAAAGAAATAAGCTTGTCCAAAGATGTTGTAAATATTTTAACAGAAAGTCAAAATAGTATATTACCTCTAAAAGAAATTAAAAACAGCTTATTATCATTACAAGAAATAAACAACAGCTTATCTTCTTTGACAAAAATTGTTGTACAAAATAAAAAAGAAATTGACAACATTAAGTTTATTGTTGAAAATAATAAACCAAAGCTCTTGATTGATAACACTCAAAAATTAATACAAGGACAACAAGAATTGTATAGATACATAAAAGATATCAACAATACAACTTTGAAAATCAATTATGATGTGAGTGTTGATAATCTCACAGAAAAATTAAACAAACTAAGTATTTCTGTAGAAAAATTTGAAGAAAATACTTCATCACACCAAAAATTACTTTCGGACCATGTGGAAAAGAGTGATGAAGCAAGAATGCATCTGAAAGATGACATTAAAAGTGAAATATGGCTTAACACTGAAAAAATGGATAAAATTAATGAGGCTAACTCAAATATGCCAAAGTTATAAACCCCATTTTCTCACATAAGAAGCCCTGTTAAGCCAAAAGAGGAATTAAAAAATCCATTCATAACAAACTTAAGTCACCAAGACAGTAACCAAGTCTTAATGAAGGAAGCACCTCAATTAAAAGAATGGCCAACATTCACAGGAGAAGGTGAATATGACCACATGTCATTTATCAAGACAATTGCCATGCTACAAGAAGATTATGCCATACCAGATGAATTAATTACTGCAAGATTACATTCATTGTTTGAAAAATCTGAAAAAAGACAGTATTATGGCATAAGACAAAAAAATGGCAAAAACACCTGGTCTTGGTGGAAACAAGAAATAATCACCAAGTGGGCTAATGATGCCTGGAGGTAAATGATAGAAAATGCATTTGAAAATTCTTTCTTTGACCCAGCCCAGGACAAACCTTCAATTTGGTTCTTACAAAAAGTTGAAAGACTCACTGCATTGTACCCAGAAATGTCACAAAAGATGGTGCACATGAAAATACTTAAAAAATGTGGAGGAGAGCTAGAACATGCCCTAAGAAGCAGGTGTATAGAACCATGCTCTACAGAAGAGTATATTAATGCACTAGAGGACATAGTGACAAGAACAAAAATTGGCAGAACTTGGAAGAAATTGGACATTAAAAGTCCAAATAAG
Organism: Austropuccinia psidii; assembly: GCA_023105745.1. Taxonomy (NCBI): domain Eukaryota; kingdom Fungi; phylum Basidiomycota; class Pucciniomycetes; order Pucciniales; family Sphaerophragmiaceae; genus Austropuccinia; species Austropuccinia psidii. The sequence goes on along the minus strand of JALGQZ010000002.1, from coordinate 10,092,913 downwards.
CCATTTATCAAAAAAGATAAATCAAAAGAATCCTTCAAGCTCAATACATCTAAAAATAATGGGCAAAGAAAATGCGATAAATGTGGAGTTATTGAACACTTAGACAAGAACTGCCTCAAAAAGGCAAAGATTAATGAAATTGTGGAAACAGAAAACAACAATCGCAAAGAGGAGGAATCTGACTCTGAAAAGACACAGAAGAGTCAGAAAGTTCTGAAAGTGATGAAATTAATATAATTAATGCACAAATTAATAATATTGATATAATTTATGAAGTACTAGATGTTAACTCAAACTTACCACAAGTTGGAACATCTGACACAAACCTGACAAATATACAAGATGCCAAGATGTATAGAGCCAAACCTGCAAAAGGTATGGTATATACAGCTGGAAAATCAAGTATAAGTATTATGATGGTTGATAACCAAGAAGGAAAAGTGAACTTGGATACAGGAGCATATTGTAACTGTGTTGGTAAAAGTTATTTAAAAACCATTGTGCGAGATTGGCAAGAAAAACTTATGCCAATACAAGGTGTCAAATTTAGTAGTGCAAGTGAGAGAATGAAGCCACTTGGAATAATTGATTTAACACTGATTTTTCCTCACCCCTCACAATGTGTCAGAATTAAAGTATAGCTTGTAGTAATGGACAACTGTACTAGTAATAACTTCATACTTGGAAATGACTACTTGTCAATTTATGGTATAGATATCTCTAACCAAAAAAATAGATATTTTACCATAGGAGACAACAACAGACAAAGGTTTGGCTTCTTAAATAACAAAAAACAGATAACAGTTCTTAAGAATGAGGAAAAAGTCCAGAAAAGGAACTTTTTATATCTGAACAACTCAAAGAGGCAGAATTCAATCAAGAATTAACAGAAAAAATGAAAGAAAAATTGATTTACCTCTTATTTAAGTACAAAAATGCCTTTGAAACTAACAAAGAGCCACTAGGTGGCATAAATGGGCATGGAGTAGATATAATTCTTAATGTGGAAAAGCCTTACCCACCTTTACTAAGGAGACCTGCTTACCCAGCTAGTCCAAGGGCTAGAGAAGCCTTGGAGGTACAGATTGAAGAATTAATGGACCTTGGAGTCTTAAGAAAAGTAGGACATAATGAACAGGTACAGGTCACTACACCTGTCATCATAACTTGGCATAATGGAAAATCAAGAATGGTAGGAGATTTCAGAGCCCTGAACACCTATACCATTCCCAACATATATCCAATACCCAGAATCCATGAAACATTGACACAATTGTCACAAGCTAGGTTCATTACAGCCATGGATTCTTTAAAGGGTTTTCATCAAAATGTCTTAACAGACAATGCCAAGAAACTACTGAGGATAATAGTGCACTGCGGGATTATTGAATACTTATGAATGCCATTTGGCATAAATAATGCACCCTCCCATGATCAAAGGATGATGAATACCATATTTCCTGAAGAATTATCAGAAGGATGCTTGATCATCTATATTGATGATATCATAGTTTGCTCAGAAACTTGTGAAAATCACCTTACAAGACTAGAAAGGGTACTACCAAAAATAGTGCAAGTGAATATGAAAATTTCCTTGAAAAAGTGTCATTTTGCATATAGTGAACCAAAAGCACTAGGACGTGTTGTATCTGGACTTAGTCTAGGAATAGACAAGAATAAAGTAGCAGCAGTACTACTTAAGACAATTCCTCAAACCAAAAAAGAAATGCAATAATTTCTAGGATTTTCTGGTTACAATAGACAGCATATAAAGGACTTTGCAAAAATCGCCAAATCCTTGTATAAACTATGTGATCAACAAACAGTCTATGAAATTACATAAGAAAGAGTCAAGGCATATGAAGAATTGAAAAATTCCTTAATAAATTCCCCATGTCTTATAATGCCAGATTGGAAACTACCCTTCAAACTTTACATTGATGCTTGTGGAGAAGGAATAGGTGCTGCACTACACCAGACACAAATTATTAATGATAAATCAGTCGAAGGACCAATTTTTTTTATTTCAAGACAAATAAAGCCAACAGAAGCAAGATATGGAGAAAGCCAAATGGAATGCCTCTGCTTAGTGTGGGCTTTAGAAAAATTACATTATTACTTGGATGGAACAGTATTTGATGTGATTACAGATTGTAATGCTGTAAAACCTCTATTAAATATGAGAACTCCAAATAGAAATATGCTGAGATGGCAAATTGATATCCAAGAATATAGAGGAAATATGACTATTGCTCATAAATCTGGTAATATTCATAAAAGTGCAGATGGTCTTAGTAGATGTGCTCTAGCAAACACCGCTGACAATCCAGAATGGGTACCACAAGAAGAGCACCATATAGAAGGGATATGTGTTACAAACATTGGCATAGAATTGTTTAATCAAGCTAAATAAAACTATAAGATAGACAACAATTGCCATATCTTAAGCAAACTTCTAATGAAAGACTGCAAAGATCCATCACTTTCATGAAAATTAGATGAAACATGGAAAAAGGCATATGATGAAGGAAAATTCCACCTTCTTAATGGAATCCTTTAACATAGAACAAAACACACATGTGTTATGGCCTTAACACATAGAGCCCTGATAAACACTATTTTACATGAGTGTCATGATAGTGTTGCAGCTGGACGTCTTTCAGAAGACAGAACACTCGAAAGGGTGAAAACCTGCTCTTGGTGGCCAAATTGGAAGAAAGATGTTGCAGAATACTGCCAAACCTGTAACAGATGTCAAAAAGCCACCAGAGCCACAGGTAAGAAATTTGGAATGATGATCCAAATCCAAGAACCAAAATCCCCTTGGGAAATAGTTCATATGGATTGGACAACAGCATTACCTCCAGGATGAAACAGAAGCTATGATGCATGCCTAGTATTAGTTTACAGGTATAGCAAAACTCCCATGTTTGGACCATGTCACAAGGATGATACAGCTACGGACACAGCCATAATGATATGGAATAAAGTCGTTAGTCATACCGGCTTATTTCAGAATATTATAAGTGACAGAGATCCAAAATTCACTTCGGCATTATGGACAAATCTCCATAACTTTTTTGGGACAAAGTTATCATTCTCAACAGCTTACGATCCTCAAACTAATGGTTCAGCAGAAAGAATGATACAAGCCTTGGAGGACATGATCAGAAGATTCTGTGCTTATGGACTAGAATTCAAAGATTCTGATGGCTTTACCCATTATTGGTGTACAATAATACCAGCCCTTGAACTGGCATATAAAAAATCAATCCATTCTTCTACTGGAAAAACACCAGCAATGCTAAAAAAAGGTTGGAATCCAAGACTTCCTTATGACACCCTCAAAAAGTAATTAGTGGATATACACCCAACAGCAAGCAGTTTTAAGATAATTCTTGACAAAGCAAGACACCATGCAAACAGATGTATGCAAGATTCTTTCAAATATGCAAAAGAAAGATGGGATAAAAGTCATAAACCAGCTGAATTCAAAATAGGAGACTTTGTCCTAGTATCAACCCTTAATTTCAATAACATAAAAGGTCCAAAGAAATTGAAAGATTCCTTTGCAGGATCATTTATGATAAAAGCACTTCATGGACCCAATTCTGTGCAATTGGAACTCACAGGTGAATTAATGAACAAACACCCAACCTTCCCTGTAAGTCTGATAAAGCCTTACAGCTCAAGTGATAAGGAACTATTTCCACTAAGAAATAAACCCCCACTTGAAATTCCCCCCTTGGAAGAAGGAGAAGAAAAGAAAATTGTAAAAGTCCCTAAAGAAAGAAGGACAAGAAACAAAAAAGAAAGGGAATACCTTGTAAGGTATAGAAATTCAACTCAAGAAGATGAATGGCTACTTGAGAAAGATATAACAAATGCTGATAAACTACTAATAAGGTTCAGACATGAAAGAAAACCTAAAGAACAGAAAAATCAAGCATTGTTGAGCTTCAAGACTAATAAAGTCTATTGAAGAGGTAGGAAAGTGGATGGCACCCTAATTACACATATCAGATTGTGGTAAAATCTTTCATGGTGGTAGAGAATGTGAACCTTTGAGATATGACCACATACCCAAAAAGGTCACAAGAAACCTTTAGAATAATTATACATCAAAAATAATCACCTTAAAATTACAAAAATGCCATAAATAGGCATAACACTTGGTTTAACTTAAAAACCAATGAATAAACATGTGAAATAAACTACACCATTGGATTCCCCATGGTAAAATACACATATACCATTTTTATGGCATATCTGTAAAGTCAATATATAATGAGTTATAAATAATAATACCTTATAAAAAACATGAAACCTTAATTAAATCAAATACCAATTACACAACATATATAATTAATGGAACCATTGGATTCTCCATAAATCTCCACACATAAAACAATTAAGAAGCTAATCTCCAAAGTCAATACTTAAGGAGTTAAGCTGAATATATGCACTTTTTTGGTCAACACATATATTCAAGGATTTTTGCTAATATCTTTTGAAATATACATGATAGAGTGATGAACCAAAAATCAAGTCACCGTGTGATTACTGTAGGAGTACAGAAATGAACTTTATTTTACAAATTATAAACAAGGTTAAAACCTGTAAGGGATTATTGATTTAAATCAATAGAGCTGTTGACCACTTTGTCGTGAAAGTCGTCCAAAATTAAAAAAAAGTGGACAGTTGGATTCTACTAGTTCATTCGTGAAGAATGATGTATTTTATATTACAATATTTGAGGTATAACCCCCTGAAATCATGGTTTGAAGTTTAAAATATTAAATTTCAACAGAAAAGATGATGTAATGAAATGCTCTTGGCAGTGCAATAAGGACATGCCAAGCTATCAGAATGCACTCTCAGAATAGCTGTAGCGTGTAAAACTTAAAAGTCATTAAGGATCAAAGTTTGAGCTTAATTTGATCATTTATGATCACTTACTGTAAGCTTAAATTAAGTTTAACAGTCATATTAGTGATAAAATTGGTGAATACTGTTAGTTTATGATTAAAACTAATAAAATTCACACATTTTGAGGTGCTGCCATGTGTATGATTTCATCAAACGTAGAGTTATAGTGATAACTCTAAAATAATGGCGTAATTATGGGGTAAGATGGTTTGATAATGATGTAATCATCACTAAACCTTAAAATATTGATCAATTCTAGTAGAAATAATCAGTACACGTCCACTAGAAGCCTGTTGGACTCTAGGAGGGAGGTATTTACTATAAATAGAGCTCTTTTTACTCTGTTTTCCCCTCAGATGCTTAAAAAACATTAAATCATTAAATAAAAAGGTAATTTCTTTATTCTTTATATATAAAACTTTTATATTATTAAAGAAAAACAATAATCTTATAGTAATCTTCATCTCTGACGTGATTATTGCAATTATTTGATTGTTTTGTTTAAATTTCTCTTAAAAACCTCTATTCCACATAAAATCAAGAAAAATTGTAATTTCTCTTAAGCCCTATTGTAGCTACAATTTAAATCAGTTGTATTTACATTTTTAGCCATAAAGGTATTCAAAATTATTATATTAAGAATTAAAAGTAGGGTATTTCTCTTATTATAATAATTTTTCTCTATTATTTCCTTCATAATTCTATAATTGATATAAATAGTGTTTATATTAATTTATAGCTTTAATATTGGTAATATCATTGTTATTAATTGTTTTTTATTAATGAAGAAAATTCTTTACGCCTTTATTATTTGTTGTCAACAATAATAAAGTGCTTTTAAATATATTAATTATCTTATATTAACATATTTACGTATTATATTATTATATTTATTTAATAATATAATTATTTTACGCCATAATTATAATAATACTTTGTTATTATAATTATTTTTAGCTTATTTATTTCATTTATAAGGACATTCATAGTACAATAAGTAAAATATTAGTAATTTTTACTTATTGTTTCATAGTCAAACCTTACATTATCATATGTTCTGATTCATGGTATTTGCACCTTGAAAGACTTGCAAGAGTACTTCACAAAGTTGGAAAAGTGAATATGAATATTTCACTCAAGAAATACAATTTTGGTTTTGAAGAACTCAAAGAATTAGGACGTGTTGTTTCTTGTTTAAACTTTGGTATTGACAAAAACAAAGTAGCAGCAGTGTTACTTAAGCCAATACCCCAGAATAAAAAAGAAATGATGTCTTTCCTTGGAATTTCCAGTTACTATAGGCAACACTTGAAAGACTTTGCGATTCTATCCAAGCCACTCTATAGAATCTGTGATCAACAGATTGTATTTGAGATGACACAGGAGAGAATTAAAGCTTATGAGAAGATAAAGAAAGCTCCTACAGAAGCACCTTTACGCCTCATGCCTGACTGGAATAGTCCTTTTAAATTGTACATTGATTCATGTGGAGATGGATTAGGAGCAGCCCTACATCAAGTCCAAATTATTGATGACAAACCTACAGAAGGACCAGTTTGTTACATCTAAAGACAAATCAAACCAACAGAAGCCAGATATGGTGCAAGCCAAATGGAGTGCTTATGTTTGGGATGGGCACTTGAGAAATTACACTATTATCTTGATGGCAGTGTTTTTGAAGTGATAACTGACTGTAATGCCGTGAAATCACTTCTTAACATGAAAACTCCCAACAGGCATATGTTGAGATGGGAAATAGCCATTCAAGAACATAGAGGAAACATGACTATAGTTCATAAAGCAAGAAAAATTCCCAAGAGTGATGATGGACTTAGTAGGTGGGCACTAGCCAACACTCCTGATAACCCAGCTTATGTATCTTTGGAAGCTGAACCACAGTTTCCAATTGAAGGAATTAACATAACTGATATTGGGACTGAATCTTTTGAAGAAGTCAGAGAATCTTATAAGCAAGACAAGAATTGCCATATCTTGACTTCTTTGCTACATAAAGACTGCAAAGATACATCTTTAGTCAATGCACTAGATGAAGTTTTGAAAAATTCCTATTCTGAAGGAAGATATCACTTGTCTGATGGGATTATTTACCATAGAACCAAACATTCCTGTGTGATTACATTATGTAGCAGATTGCTTATCAATACCATGCTTCATGAATGCCATGACAGCGTATACTCTGGACACCTGTCAGAAGACAGAACACTTGAAAAAGTGAAAAACTGTGCATGGTGGCCATCTTGGAGAAAGGAAACCATTGAATATTGCCATACCTGCGACAGATGCCCAAACGCAAACAGGAGTAGAGGCAAGAAATTTGAACTGATGATTCATATTCAAGAACGAAAATCCCTTTGGGAAGTTTTTCACATGTATTGGGTCACAGCACTTCCTCCAAGTGGTGACAAAGGTTATAATGATTGCTTGGTCATTGTAGACAGATATAGCAAAACTCCCATATTCTTAACATTTCATAACGATGACACTACTATGGATACAGCTCTTCTTCTATGGACAAGAGTTATTTCCCATACAGGATTATTCAAGATTATTATAAGTGAAAGAGATCCCAAATTCACACCTGCACTTTGGACAATCTTCACAGATTGTTTGGGACTAAGTTATCATTCTCAACAGCATATCACCCTAAAACAGATGGACTAGCAGAGAGAATGGTTCAAGCTTGAGAGGGTATTAACAGGAGATTCTCTGCTTATGGGTTAGAATTAAAAGACTCAGATGGCTTTAAACATGACTGGTGCACTCAAATACCTGAATTGGAACTGCGTATAAGACATCAGTCCATTCTTCAACAGGCCAAAATCTTGGTTTGTTAGAAAAGGATTGAATCCAAGAATCCCAGCAAACACAGTGAGGAAAAACTTGATTGAAATTCATCCTACAACTTCTAGCTTCAAGATAATCCTTGATAAAGTGAAACATCATGCAAAAAAGGGTATGAATGACACTTTTGACTATGCAAATAAGAAGTGGAACAAGAGTCACAAAGTACCAGACTTCAAAGTAGGGGACTTAGTTCTAGCTTCAACCTTGAATTCTAACAATATCAAAGGCCCAAAGAAACTTAGAGATTCTTATATAGGACCTTTTGTTATGGTTGTCTTACATGGAACCAATGCAGTTCAAGTGGAATTGAGTGGTGAATTGGAAAATAAAAACCCCACCTTTGCAGTCAGCTTGATAAACCCTTATCAGCCAACTGACAAAGAATTGTTTCCTTTAAGGAACCCAACTCCTTTGACTGTACCCCCAGTGGAACAGAGTGAAGACAAAAAGATACATAAACTCATGTAAAAAAGGAGACTTAGGGGTAAAAATCAAAGAAAATATCTTTTCAGATATAGAAATCCACTGCATGAAGATGAATGGCTGGCAGAATCAGAAATACCTGACTTATATAAGCTCTGAAGAAGATCTAGACATGAAAGAAGGCCACAAGCCTGAATATGTCTATGAATGTGCTTTAAATTACTTGATCTGAGTAATTTAAAGAGGTTGGACAGTGGAAATTAACCCCCTTTGGGGCCTTTTTCTTCTTTATACCATTAATAAAATTGTAGGAAAATTTTTTTTTGGTGTGAGGGAATGTGAGCCTTGAGATATATTTTACAAACCCAAATAGGACACAATTATCTTAAAAATAAAATTCCGAATTATGCATAACTCATAAGTCATGCATATATCCAAAATTCATCATTTTTGATTTCAGAAAAGATGAATAACTTTTTGTTGAGTAAGTATATCCACAAATTTAAGGCCAGATTTGGATTCTACAAAATAATTCACCTAGGGTAGCTCCATAGAGTGAAAAAGCTCAAATTGGCTCTTTGAAGTGGTAATATGGAAAAGCCTTCAATACCACATCATCAATAACACATAAAAAATCCGTGAAAATGTTTGTTTTTCTTAATTTCATGCCACAATAATGGGAATGTGAGAAATCCCATGTTACATATGCACTAACAATAGTGTTATGCATGTTTTTGGAAGTTAATATCATGGTATTCTTACATGGACCTTTGGTACACCCATAGTGGATATCTCACTTGAAGCTTAATTTTCTATTTTGACGTGAAAAATAGGCAAGGGGGACAAAAGACATCAAAGAGAGCCAGGGTACCCAACTTCTGAGGCCTCAGAGGCGTGGACAGCTCTAAAGCTTGGATCCATGGCTGATCTTGGCTTAATTGGTAAATAAAAACCTTTTGGGAACTTGGTTACCATGTTGCAACTAAAGTAAGACTTAAGAAAATAGCAAATAACCTGCTATTTTGACGTGCCAAGGAGGTAAAGAGCTACTTAGACTCCTGTAACCATGTCAATTCTTAATGAATTTCCATGGATAAGCCCCAAAAGAGTAATTAAAACCCTTTTTGGACTTGTATCCATGGATTTACCCCATAGCAACCAGTGAAACACTGATATTTGCAATTCTACGTAGAAATGAGGTAAAAACTTCAAAAATTCATTAAAAAGCCAATTCTTAATGAATCTTTCTTAAACTTTCAGGACTAATGGAGAACTGTATTATCTATGGTAAAACCAGAAAGAATCACAGTTTTACTAGTAAAATTAAAAGTTTTACCTACAGTCCATTTTTGACTATTCTACGTGAAACACTGAATCTTCAAAAATTCACAGTAATTACATCCTGTGACGAAATTGGCAATAACTTTGATAACTTTGAGAAATCAATTATTTTTTTGGAATAAAAGAATATTTACAGATGTTACTCCTTTTATTCTTAACCATATTGGGGTTGGTAGTCATGTAAAAGCATCAATTAAGTAATTATGATAATCTTACGTGACAAAAGATGATGCAATCAATAATCCATAAAGGTTTATTGTCTTCTCACTCACTGGTTTTTCAGTTTCCTCCATGGCATGCTTCTGTGAGCTGTTGTTGACATAAAAGAGGCCTCCTCTTGCTGTTTTTTCCAAGAATCATCTTATCATTGACTTATATCATTGTCACCAACAAGTAAGTATTAGTTAAACTATTCTTAAGTGTTTTAATTTTTTCAGAATAAATCAGAAACAGGTGAAATCATAGAATCCAACTATAAATTGTTGTAATACTCTTATAAATTTAATTTGATTCTTTAAATCCACAATTCTACGTCAAATCTCTCTATCTTATCTTTCAATAAGTTCTTTGGAATATTAGTGAGTGATTTATCTTCAATTCCCAAAGTTCATTAAAATAAGTCTCCTTCAAGAGTTTCCATTATAATTATTTTTGCAAAAGATAATTATATATTAAAATAATTTTAATATTTTAATAAAAAGAAGTTTTATTATTGAAATCTTCTTGTAATTGATTCTTGTAGACAATTACCTGCTCACTGTTAAAATCACTAGTGGTGTTTAACACATGAACAAATAATTCTCTGATTATATAATTGTCGTTATAATAACACTTTGTTATCATATTTCATAAGAACAGTCATAGTAATGCTGATTAATAGTAATATTATTATCAGTTTCATAGACACATCTTACATTTGGGGGCCTGGCCGTTTCTTTTGACCCTTGTACCCTAAACTAATGTATTTTCAAGTTCAAAAATATATTAATTTAATAATTTTTTCTTTCATTTTAAAGTTATAATTATTTCTATTTCTTGAAATTGTTTTGGAAATCTTTTCATTGAGGAATTTGGTTGAATTTGATACTGTTTTTACATGTGGCTTTTCACATCCAAAAACTTATAAAATTATTCTTTGAGTTACTCTGAATTAATTTTCATTCAAAATCTTAAAATTTTAATTTTTTTCTTTACAAAGAATAATTTTTTAATATTAAAAAATATAAAACTTATAAAAAATCTTTATAAATATTTTAAAAAGTATAAAAATATTTTTTTTCTCTTTCATAATGTTTCTTCCAGTGTCCTTAATAAAATACTGTCCAGCTGGCAACAGACTCAGTAAAAGATATATCACTAGTCCAGAATCTTCAGAGGCAGAATCTGAAGAAATTATTGAGGTGCAAATTTCTAAAAGAGGCACCTTATTTAAGTCAGAAAAGAATAAAATACCACCGAAAGGTGGGTGTTTATCTTATATTTTCACTTTTTATCTTTGAATTGATGTGTAAATGGTGCATACCAGAAATGGAAGAAGCTATTCAGTCCAACCAGATGGGTGTGGACAAGGAAGAGGCAAGACCAAATCCAGAAGTACCACGCCTTCCTCAAGAAAGACACATTTGGAGGATGCCAGAGTTGCCCCCATTCCCCAAGGTCTGTACCACCAGATTTTGACGTGAATTCTGAGCCTGAATTGATTCATGACCATATTTCCAGGGCTGAACCATTTTCAGGTGGCAGCAATAGAAATATATCAATGCCAATACAGAAATTGGTTCAGAGCAGCCAAAGAAGAGGAGTGGGAAATATGCCCAAGCCTTTGGCAGGGGGCCATGAACTCCTACTTACACATCAAGAGCTTTCTGGGTCAGGAGAAGACCATAGAGCTCTTAGGAGGATGGAGCCCCCTGTCTTGCAAAGACAAGTTCAAAAAGATAAAGAACTGGTTGAAGAACCAAAGTCTTTTATCCATAGACCAGAAGAAGGAACTGGAAATGACTCCACCTTTGGAGACAGAGGCCCCTGTGGCGTCTAAAAGCTCCAAGCCAGCTCCAGAAGTGTCCAAAGACAAGCCCAAAGGACCTCAGAAGAAGCAGAGAGGTCCCAAGAACCATCAAGGCAAGGGCAAAGGCAAAGCCAATTGGCACAGACCTTACCCACAGGGGTACAGAATCCCCAAATTGGAGCCTTCAGCTGTGGACAGTGTGTTCAACATGGCCAGAACTCGAATGGAATTCACAGCCAAGGAGCAGGAAAGGATGAACAGGACCTTTCCATGCAAATAAATCATGTATTAAGTAGTATTAATGTAGAAATTGGTAAACTTGAGTCAAAGTTAACTAAAATAACATTGGATATCAGTGAATTGAAAAGACATGACAAAAATATACTGAATGGTATAAATTGAAAAATGCCAGATTGGATTCAATTATCAATGCATGTAGCAGAATTGAGAGTACATGTCAAGTTCAGAATGATGAAATGGAAGATCTTTCTATTTTCAAACTGAATGATCAACTTAAAATTCTACAAGAACATGTCTTAAAAATAGTTGAAAATACCAATCAGTTTGTTACACATTTAGCAAAAAGTGACAGTGAAAGGCAGAAGTTCAAAAATGAAATCATTGAAAATGTAGAACAAATTCATAAGAGTTATGAACCACATATGCGAAGATATTCTACACCTTTGACTGAAGAAAAAATTTCTGTTAAAGAAGGTTTTGCCCCACTTTTAGGAGAAACATTTGTCTCTGTTAAAGATATTCCCAAATTGGAAGAATGGCCAACATTCTCTGGTGAAGGGGAACAAAAAGATGTTGAGTTCATCAGGACTATTGATATGTTACAAGAAGACTTTAATATACCTGATGAAATAATAGTGGGTAAATTACACTGTCTGTTTACAGGACTGCAAAGAAATGGTATTACAAGATGAGAATAGATCATGGGAAACATGATTGGTCTTGGTGGAAATCTGAAGTAATTACCAAATGGGCCAATAATTCTTGGAGGTTTAAAATGAAGAATTCTTTTGAAAGTTCCACTTTTAACTCAGAGAAGGATAAACCACTTAATTGGTTCTTCAAGCAGAAAGACAGGTTATCTGCTTTACACCCAGATATTTCTGACACTATGATTAATATGAAGATATTGGGAAAGTGTGGAGGAGAACTGGAACATGGTATCAAGAGCAGATTTGTAGAACCCTGTTCAACAGAGGACTACATTGATGCAATGGAAGATATCATTACCAGAACAAGAATTGGTAAAAGTTGGACTAGAATTCCTATTGAATGAAAGATGGTTCCAAAGATTCCCAGAGAGGATAAAAGACCAGGAATACCTGTCTTTAAGTGTCATAAATGTGGAAGTACTTCGAATTTAGCAAAAACTTGCACCAAAAAGACAAAAATCAATGAAGTTCAAAGTCATTGAAGGAATTCAGTGTACTGAAGAGAAAGAGGAATCTGATCAAGATGCTGCAGTCTCTGAGGATATACCAGTGGAGGACTATTCCATTGCAAACATTACAGCTTTCTTTGAGGTCACAGAAGTTCATACCCACTTGCCAAAGTACGGTGAGGATTGCTGCAGCCTGATCAATATCCAAGATGCCAGAATGTGTAAAACAAACCCTGCTAGAGGTAAAGGTTACACTGCTGGATCAACCTGTATCACATCAGTTTTGATGACTGATATTGAACCCAAAGTAAATTTGGATACAGGGGCATTTTGCACTTGTGTGGGCAAAGATTATCTGCAAATCATACTTCCTGAATGGAAAAACCATCTATTACCAATAGAAGGTGTGCAACTTAGTAGTGCCAGTAACAATATGTACCCCTTGGGTATATTAGACATTAATCTTGTATTTGCACACCCAGCAGGAAGTCTAAGGATGAAAACTGAGATTGTGGTAATCGATAATTGCACATCTCAGCACATCATTCTTGGAAATGATTACTTAAATATTGATGGTATTGACATCAATAACCATAAAGACAGATATTTCACAATTGGGGATAACAAAAGACAATGATTTGCTTTTAACAATATGCCAAAAGAAATATCTGTGGTATCTTCTGTCAAGGATACTTATAAATATGAATTTGTGTCTAATCAACTTGTTTAAGCACAGATTAATCCATCATTGTCACCTAAAATGAGGAATGAACTTGTTGATGTGTTATACACATACAATAGTGCATTTGTGTCTGATAATGAACCATTAGGTGCTATAAGACAACATGAACTTGATATTACTCTTAATATTGACAGATCATATCCTCCAGTACTTAGAAGACCAGCTTATCCAGCCAGTCCCAGAGCTAGAGAAGCCTTGGGAAAACACATCCAAGAGTTAATCCAACTTGGTGTACTAAGGAAAGTAGGCGAGAATGAGGAAGTTGAAGTGACAACACCTGTTATTCTTTCCTGGCATAATGATAAGTCAAGAATGGTTGGAGATTTCAGAGCATTGAATACCTACACAGTTCCAGATAGGTATCCAATCCCTAGAATTCAAGAAACCTTGACTCAATTGTCTAAAGCCAAGTATATAACATCACTGGATGCATTGTAAGGCTTTCATCAAAATGTTTGGATGCCTAAAGCTAAGAAATTACTTAGAATTATCACTCACTGTGGTATTTATGTATCATTTATATTGATGATATTATCATATGTTCTGATTCTTGGTCCTTACACCTTGAAAGACTTTCAAGTGTACTTCACAAATTTGCAGAAGTGAACATGAAAATTTCACTTAATAAATGCAATTTTGGTTTTGAAGAACTCAAAGCATTAGGACATGTTATTTGTGGCTTAAGCTTAGGTATTGACAAAAACAAATTAGCAGCAGTGTTACTTAAGCCAATACCCCAGAATAAAAAAGAAATGATTTCTTTTCTTGGGTTTGCCAGTTACTATAGGCAACACTTGAAAGACTTTGCAATTCTAGCCAAGTCACTATATAGAATCTGTGATCAATGGACTGTATTTGAGATGACACAGGAGAGAATTAATGCTAATGAGAAGATAAAGAAAGCTCTTACAGAAGCACCTTTACTCCTCATGGATGACTGGAATATTCCTTTTAGATTGTACATTGACGCATGTGGAGATGGATTAGGGGAAGCCCTACATAAAGTTCAAATTATTTTTGATAAACCTTGTAAGGTGTGGATATGAAACTTTGATTAAAAATCAAGTACTTTTCCTGTCCTCAAAATTTGTATAAGGTAAAAATCAATTAAAAATAGTAAGAAATATTATTTTTAGAAGAAAATAAGCCAATTTTATTTTTTATAACTTTATTAGTATAAAAAAATAATATTATAAAAATGTATTGTTTTACCAACAATCAAAATTTATCCAAAAATACTCTACGAGATATTTAATGCTACAAAAGAAATTTCTTCAAGAGCAATTTCAATTTGAATTAATTGAGAAAAGGACTGCAAGAAATTAATTTAAGAACAGAGTCTTTAAAAAGAATATTAAAGAAAAAACACACCCAAAAGTGACCAGAGTGAATTTGGAAACAAGGTGACAAAGTTAACATTGATGAAAGATGCTTTAATTCACCATTGGGGTGGTTCAGGGGTAAAAATGATTATAAGAGTTACAAACAACGATTATAATAATTTTTTCACGTGTTTAAAAGGATTAAAATGATTTAAAAATGGTGGTTGGAATCTTTTATTGATTGGTTCAACAGTGTTTAAACTAATTATATAAGGAAAAGCTTCTAACATGAAGAGAAAAGTGGGGCAAAGAAGACATTCTTTTATAGTCATCAATTTTCTTACTCCAAAAGTAAAATTTACTCTTGTCAGTCGTGAAAAACAGTTTGACATCAGAAAAGCCAATTATGGCATCATTGAACCCTGGTTTAGACCAAAAAAGGGCTGGTTTAAGCCATTTTTAGCCATTTTAGACACTTATATCAGCCATTACTATAGCAATACCTGGTCTAGATCCTTCAAAACAAGTCAGAATGTGTGTAAGAGGCGTAGAAATCAGGTAAAATTGTTGTTAATAACATTGTTTTAACTTAAGGGTAGTTTTACCCTCTTGGCAGCAGTTGAAACCACCCTGGTTGGTATCAAAACCTCATCATCAATTGAGTGACAGACCCTGTGACTCAATTCCAGGCCAAAAGTGATGAACTTTTGCGTGAATTTTGACATCTCATGCCTGTCAGCAACGATTTTGGGGGTCTGGCTCCCCCTTAGACCTAGAGTTCCTTTTCCCCCCCAATTTTAATCTTTCCAAGTTATTTTTTCCTTTAATTCCTCATCATGTATTATACTTGTAATTTACATATGTAATTCAATTGAATTGTACAGTACAATGCAGTGATAATTGATACCTCATATGTAAATCAAAGTTCACTTATGTCATACATGCACACATTTTGACATTTCAATTGAACTCAATTCAAAATACTTCAATTCCTCATAGCTTCTCACCAGGGAGAATCTTGTGTCAATCCTCGGCGATTGACTTCATGTCAAGCAAACGTCAAGCAGGATAAAAGTCGGGCTCACGTCAAGCAAAAATAAAGCGAACGTCGAGCACACGTCCTACTCTTGTCTTACACCAAATCCTGTGACATCCACCAATATTGGTTCCCCTGTGCCTTCAACTCAGATTCCTCACCACCTGATCATCACGCAACCGTCCAATGGTTGGTAAAAATTACACAAGACCCACCTGTTTGCACAAACACACATCAAAGAGGTCCTTCAGCCAGTCTTTATGTAGGCGGGGGGTTTGACTTCACCAGGTCATCCATGAAAGGACTCCGCCTGAGCGGGATTGTCGTTTTGCAGGTGACACTGGTAGAGCCCACCGCACAATACCGCGCGTGCGGGTGCATTGGCGTGTGTGGGTGCGGGTGCGCAAGGGCTGCTTCCCCTTCCAACATGATGATGGCGCAGTTAGAAATTTTGGGTGCTGTGAAAGGTGAGTGTGTGGGTCATTTGATCATTGAACTTGGCTTATTCACACTGTACCCAGTGTCAAAATAGTAAGTTCTTTGTGGCAATGTGAAATAATGGGCTTTGCTTGTCACAATGGCATGACTCTGTCACTAAATTTTGAGGCAGTTATTTCACTAGCAAAATTGCTAATGAATCTGAGAGATTTGCATTTTAGTAGACTAAATATCATGAAATAACGCCTTTATCATTACAAGCAGTCCACATGACAGAACTTTGTTATCATACAATCCACAGTTACCTTCTATTTCTTCTTCAGATATAATCAAGTGTCCATCATCAAAACCAACAGCTTTATAAATATTCAGATGCGGCCAATCTTGTAAGAAATTCACATCAATCTTCAAAGTTTTTAAGATCAGAAAGTTATTGTTCAGTATGCTAGATGGCTCAGAGACTTTAAAAATGCTATTAATAACACCAAATTGTTGTGAGTTGCCCCTCGGAAAACATATCACACTTTTGCTGACATTTTTGGATTCAGTTGAAAATATATTGTTCCCAATATTAATGTTTGAAACTGGAAAATACCGAGGTGAGACAATCCTTGAAGTGGGAGGACTTGTGGATTGCACGGTAGTGTCTAAGCTGATCCAATCAACTATATCCCTTGTTGCATGGAAATTCTGTAAGTACTCAACCAGGCAATCATAATTTTCTTGGTCATGGCGGGATGGTTTGTTATATTTATGGTGATTGAACAGGGCAGGTGGCTGTGATTCGAAAAGCTGTTTTATTTCACATGGCACGGATGGAGATTTCAGGAGAACGGAAAGGTTGGAAAATTGACAGATATGTTGAAGTAAGGTTTTATCTATATCATCTATTCAGAGTTACAAGAAGTTAGTCTTATTCAGTTCAGGTGTTTAATCAATGTGAATATATTGATCTTATTAATTGGCGTACATATTTTGTTATTTGTTGGCATTTTTGCAAATACTCCAATCAAGCGCTCATAACCCCATGTGGCTGAGGCTTGTGCTGGGCCCCAACGCTGGAAGATTTCCGGATTATGATCAACAAAATGATGATTTGGTTTACTTTTCTGTTTTGGGAACAGGAGTTGATTTGAAAGGCGGAATTTTTTCCAATGTTCAGCAAATGCAGTCGCATCATCTATTGAAACAGTCCAACTTGTGGCAATGTTGATAGCACTAATCAAATGGAATGTATTCTTGGTTAGTTCATTTTCAAGTTCTTCTGACTGACCCATTTTTCTTTGAATGTTCGCGGATTGGTGTACATCTAATGACATCTGTTGACTGAGCATTAAAAATGGAATATAGACCTTATATAAGAGAGCCCATTCAGAGGCTTTTAAGCTACCATGAGAGGGGGAACCCATGTTGCGAGGTACTCTTGTCCATGATGAGGGAATTATCGTCTCAGATATGATTTGTCAGAGATGCTCCAGAGCCTCACCCTTGATCTGGTGATCACTCAGTGCAGTGATATCCAATTCAGAGGGGATGAAATCCGCATCAAATGAAGGAATCTCCGCAGAACCACTAGATGGATGTTCCGTGTGAGGGGTGGGCATTGAGAAGTAGTTTTTTCGGGTGGAAGTAGTGGGGAGTGGCTCATTTATTATTTTTGCTGCGTCTCTTCTGGGGGAGCGGGCCTCACTCAATGTGATTTTATCAAGAGAACTGTTGGAGGTCATGGAATCTGAGTCTGAACTGTTGGTGTCATTGGATTTCCTGCGGGACCTGAGGTAAATTTTTGATTTGGACTCTGGAATGCACAATTTGAAAGTTGCATGATCCTTCAAAATTCCAAGTTTTAAATTATGCATTATGTCAAGATTAACCATTCTGGTTGCATCGCAATACGGAAGGTCTTCTAAGATTGAATATTGCACTCCATACTCAGAGAAAATTTCTTGTCTTTGTTGTGGGGTTGCCTGAAGCCATTTGGAAATGGTTGATTTATGATTTTGATATGAGCGTGTGTAGTGAAATTGAGGACAAATTGCTTCAATTTGAGCTTTGTGAATGGTGCAAAAATTACAAAAGTGGTTTCCTGAATGGGAAATAAATCCAGTAAGCTTGCACATGGCAACCACATCCGCAATGGCTGTGAGAATGGCAACACGGATAAAGGATCCTGAAGGACCTGTTGAGGTGGGTGAAAAATGGTAACCTTGCCATAGCTCTTTGAGCTCGTTGATGAGTGGCATTAATAAATAATTCAATTGAAGGGAAGTTGGCTCCTTTGGACCAGGGATGATTCCTGCAACATAGACATTCTCTGGCTTCAATCTTTCACTTGGGGGTAGATTAAGACAAATAAGCATGATAGGTCCAATGCTGGCCAACCGGGTGGGCTTTCCATGTGCATTAAACCAGTTCACATAAATGGAGAAGGCCAATGCACCAGGAATGGACATGAATGGGGGGTCATGGATATTTCTAGTGCCAGTGAAGCGTCTCCAGACCAATCCATCCCAGACGTCACATTTTGGGGAATCTTCGGGAGTTTGGGATTGTTGATGTTGATCAGAATTTCCATAATTCCAGCTCGCTGGAGAAATCTGGCAAGCCAATTTTTGAATGGTTCATAAATGAAATGTTTTGTTGGTATAAATTTTTGCTTCATGTTGGTGGTGTTTGGGGTGTGGCCTTCAAATGAATAGATGAATTTGCCTAATGATTGGTTGCAAGGGGGATCATGATCATTTGGGTCATTATGGCGTTGACAGTGGGGTTGGTCAGTTGTGACTGATTCAGTAAGGCCATTAAGAGAGAAACATTGAGGACAACATATATATTTCTGAGTCACTGGCTCCAATTGGAGATGTTCAAATATGGTACTCAGATCTTGAGGTATATGGAATGCAGGAATGGGGGGACCACCAGAGCTTGAGATGCTGGACTTGTTCAGCAGGTTTAGGGCGGGGTTGAGAATGTGTGAAGCCCTGTGGGGTATATTATACCTTGATGATAGAATGGCAGATATTATCATTCCAAGGTCTTGTGGGGGAAGGTTTTGACTGCCACTGTATGGTTTCTGTGCAGTTGAATTGAGACTCACTGGAGTGGAGAAAGTGCTTTGGGTCAATTGTGAATAATCAGCTGGGAAGATTTGATCCAATTGAATTTGCGGGCACTCAGATCCTGATGCAGAAGTAGGGATTTTTGGAGAAAATTTGGGTGCAATGGTTGATTTGAGCTTTTTAATGTGCTGTTTATATTGGAAAGGTGTGAAGGCAACTCCAGGCCTATCACCCTCAGGGGAAGAGTGTGTTTGAGTTGAGCAGTGTTGACACATGCATATATGAATTGAGGAATAGCGGCGGGTTGTCATTGTTGCAGGAATTGGGAGTATGGTTGGTTTGTGTATAAATATCTATGGCTGATGTGAAAGTGTTTAGGAGTGTTATTAATTGGCAAAAAAATTGAGTGATTATTTATGGAGGGGGAGATGATTTGAGCCAGCTGAGAATTTTATCCCATTTGTAATGGTGCGTGAGCTGCAGCTGATGGAGTGTAACATGTCTCATCTGGATGGCGGAATTGGTTAGGAGTTTAATTGGGTAAAATGCCATGCTGCTCAATGCTCATACATATTCTATTTTTTTACACATGGCGATACTGCGGTTTTGACCCTTGAGGGGTGTTCCAATAGGGATGTGTCAACATTGATTTGAGGCGATTGACATTCAAACCATGTACGCTGGCACACCATCGTACATGGCTTAAACCTTATTACAGACATAATGATATAACTCTATTACATAAGGGGTTGGAGTGCAGCTAAAGTCTTGGTATTTGGTTTGAGTGCAGCAGGCTTTTAATCGGTTGGAATGTGATTTGGATTGTCTCGCCTTTCTTGAAAAGGTGATGTCTCTTTTGTGGGTAAATCCTTCATGAATATACCCCTTTACAGATGTACAACACTGTGTAATTTCAATGCATATATTGGCAGTTTGGATAATTCACAATAGGTGACAATGGGGAAGCGGAAATGTTACCAAATATGATTACTTATGGATGATGGGTCCCCTTTGAGATCAAGGGAATATTACATTATATGGTGGTAGGCCGTGCTCGGTGGTTTCCGACAAAAGCGGAGGAGCTCAAGAGGAGGCAGGGAGGATTCTCCTAAAAAGAGTCTTATTGGACTTCCACGCGACACTTAGTTCCAACTATTAATAGAATTTCTCTATTCTAAATTTGAAAAGATTTCATCTCATATCACTCTATTTTATCATAATACTGAGGTGTTTTATCTAGTTAGAAATATTACTTTCCTTTTTCAGTCCTTATGTCATCTTCCAAGTCAAATAAATCCCGTTCAGGTTCTGTTCATGACTCAGATAGTGAATCTAGCATAGAATATGTTCAAACACAGTCACCATTGAGTCCCAACATTCCTCTCACAACCCCTATCGCATCCTCAATGAATGTATCAGGTCTTAATATTGATGTGGGCAATCCAAAGGCTCCAAATTCAAGCACTTGGTCGATCCCAAATATTTCCGTCACTCCAATTCCCCTGAATCCCACTAATACACAAACGCATGTGTCTCAGGGACCAGAACGCATGCCTCAAATCTCATCACACGCTAATTCCCAATTAAAATTTCCATGTGAGTTCCTCCTTAATCTCGGTCGGAATCCAGTCACATCCCAGGATTCCTTTGGCCAAAGTAAACAGCCAACCCTCAATATTCCATCAGGATCTCAGGTTCATGTGGGTGATGAAAGGGGCGTGGATGGGGGGCGACAAAGAAGACCATTGGAGAATGTAAGTTGGAGTGGTCTGTCGGAGGGAAATCCAGGATTGACGCTTCAACCAAAGTAAGTCATTTTAATTTCGGAGTATAACCTTTTTCACAATTTGATATTTTTGTTTCATGGGTTAGATATGGTACCTAAAGGCAAGTCAGTCCGATCTCAGGAGCCAATTGAAGATCGTGAGCATGATCAGTCTTCATTAATTTTTTGATGTGTTAACTGATGATGTGCATGGCAGGTTATGAACTTTATGCATCTTCACCTCTGGTCCATAAAGAGAGAGTCATTGGACGTCATCATCCATATGCCTCCAAACCAAGAACAGCTCATGCCAGTTCATCAAGAGAAAAAATGGTGGATGATGAGGATGAGAACATGTCTACAACTCAAATGGAAACAAATGATGAATCAAGGAGGGACAATTTCACTGCGCATGAGCAAGGCACTCAGTCAAATAGTGAGTTCACCCATCCTCAAATGGGCCTTGCCCAGAGTATGCTTGAACAATCCGAGGTCAGACAGCAAAGGAACCAGGCTCGTAAAGCTCACAATGTGGCAAAAGGTGCAAGTCAGAAGGAGCAAAAAAGTGGCTGAGAGCAGAACTTCCAGAGAATGTCCATGGAATGAGATCAGAAGTACATGCCCATTGCCTGTTCCTACCCAAAGTTAGGGATAAGAATTTTTCCTCACTACCAGAACCACCCAGCACAGAAGAGCGTGAAATTGCAATTCAAGTGGCTGGTCATCTCGGATATGTCCCCGAGGATGTTTTCAATGAACCATCAACACAGGTTCAGTCTCAGGGTTTCCAAAGCTACTGCAAGATTGAGCTCCACAAGCTAGGACTAAAGCGATTCACTTGGGACTGGGAGAGCTCATGGCAACATCCGTTCAATGAGCTGATGTCTATGGTGTTTTACCGTACATTCCGTCTTGCACTGGTCAGCACCGAGTATCATCATTACTGTTGGAACAAGGATCATAATAACTATGAGGTCGTGGCGGCTTTAATGGAGCGGTATTTCACTTATTTGAAAAGAGAATGGAAGTCTATTCAAAAGGATGAGGAGTATTTGGTTAAAAAGAAGGAGAATCAAAAGCTCGCAAAGATTTGTCAAAGGGTTAGTTAATGTATCTCTTCTTCATTGTGAGCAAAGACTGATGATGATCTACTTGATTATGTGCAGACCTGTGAGCGCCGTCGTGAATGGTGTGATACGGCTAAATTTCCCATTCTAGCATCACAATTCAATGACCCTTGAGTATGCTCAGATACTGAGGAGGTACTGGAAAATGGCCGTCAAGTTTACCACAAAGTGGGATTACGCTGGCGCTCCCAGTTATTTAATGAATTGGTATTAAAAATGGATCGAGACATAGAGTTTTTCAATCACATTAAAAAAAAGGGTAAAAAACTATTGATAGATTGCCAGAATTACGATCAACAGATGATGGTGATATTCCGGAAGGCTTATCATTTCAGGTATTTGATCAAGATTGGCTCAAAAGCTGTATTAAGATGCAGACTAGCGCCCTCAAAATACTTGACATTCCAGTTATTACGCCGATTTGTGATGCTCTGCAATAACTTAGTAATATAAATGTATAGGACCGTTACAATTTAACAATTTGTGAACTATTTGTGCAGGTGTAATACAATCTTATTATTATTTCTTAAAGATGCAACTTGCTAAATATGTCAGAATACAGACAATATGAGATGGACTGTATCACCATCTCCCTTAGAAATAATACTCTATTTCTCATTTTCATTGAGAAAATATTGAAGGAGTTCGATCCAGCTCATGGTGTTCATAATTGTGGACCTGTGCCAGGGTGGGCAGGTGTGATCAACTTGGTCAAACACAAATTATATAATATCAGTAAGGCTCATGCAGTTAATGATTTTTTCTTTTCTTGGACCTATTGGTGTTTGGAAAATGGCATTTCCATAAGTAAGGATTTTAGAATAGCAATACAATTAGGGTCAAAGATGAGCTTGAAAGGTACCTTCCGCATGTTGACCTCAACTGAATGAGGAGTGATATAGTGGATGACCTTTACAGGTTGTTGTTGGCCAATACGATGGAGTCAATCAACAGCCTGAGCCTCAATGGCTGGGTTCCAATTGGGCTCCTGAAAATGTGGATGTCAGGGGCCGCAAATCAGGGCAGAATTTTGGGGGTCCCCTCACCATTAAATAGACCGTATTAGCACAAGTTATATTGAGGCCAGTTCCAGCTGCGGCAATGGATGCAATCAGTACTTCACATTCAGGATTATTGAAGAAATTCTCCAGTGCCTTCTCCTGTGCTCGTGCTGTAATTGTTCCATCAATTTGTGCTGAAAGGATAGAGTGATGGGCAAGTGCAATACCAATTCTACAATATAAAAAAGTCAGATGGATTCAATTGGTAATGGATGCATATTAGAATTAACGCACAAATCTAGAAATTGGGTCCATTGGGTATAAAACACCGATTTGGTTGGACCACACCTTGTTTGTTTGTTCTTCATTAAGCTTTGTAGGAGGTGTGCAATTTTACTACTCATCATGCATGTTTCCACATCCACAATAGTTTGTGTGATTGTTGGCGAGTTATCCTGAGTGCTCCTGCCCTCAGGGTCTTCCCAATCCGCCTCTGCAATTGTGTTAAGCATTATGTGATGGTTACAACATATTTGCAGCTTATTAATATTTCTGAAAAATTCTCCTGGTCCTTTGCTTTTGGATGATAGGAACTCTTCATATAATATGGAATATTCTTGCTTCATGGTTGGGTTGAGTGGGAGCAGCTCATAATGATGGCTAACAGTGGGGAGGGATTCGAGATGTGTGGTTTTGGGGTGGCGCAAACTTAAATTACGCAATGCCAAATGCAAAATATCATTGCAACCTTTGGAAAGACTACTCAGGATGAATGGTGACCAGTTATCTTGATTGGTGTTCTGGGGTTGAGTGATGAATGATATTATTCCCAAAAGGTCATAAATGGTGTTGTGAATAGGTGTGCCCATTAAACATATTCGACGTGATGAAAGGAGGCTATTAATGGCACGGTGAGTGGCAGTGTATTGAGAGCGAATATAGCTATAAGATGGGGCAAGGGTTATTGGATAAAAAAGGTAATTTGAATCATTTAAGATCAGACACTCACTGTGCTTCATCCAAAATTATACGATGCCAATT
Organism: Austropuccinia psidii; assembly: GCA_023105745.1. NCBI lineage: Eukaryota > Fungi > Basidiomycota > Pucciniomycetes > Pucciniales > Sphaerophragmiaceae > Austropuccinia > Austropuccinia psidii. The sequence goes on along the minus strand of JALGQZ010000002.1, from coordinate 10,068,417 downwards.
GATTTGAAAAATGAATGATGTAGAGGTATTGTTTTGCTTAAATTCTTGGGTGATAGTATTGTAAGAAGTGATGATGATATCATATTTTAAGATGTCGGCTTTGGATAATGAGTGATGAGTGGGACTATGGTAGATTTTGGAACGCAGTGCTCCAGCCTGAGCATGCTTGCATATTTCTGATTGCCAGTTGGTAATTAAGCAAGGGGGGCAGATGATCATGGTGGGCGTGGAGCGATGGGGGTTTGCAATCATCTGCTCCTTGGAGGTACCAATTAGAGCAATGGCCTGAATGGTTTTACCTAATCCCATATCATCTGCGAGCAGTCCTCCAAGAGGGGTATTGGCCGAAAGGGATTCAAATGAGCTAACGACCTTGTTTGTAATGATGTGCCTGGCATTGAAAGTGGATCCTGGGGGTGAGGTGGCCCAAAGGTTACGGGCTGATTGGCCATTGGGGATTTCTCGATCCCAGAGAAAAGCTAGTCCGTTCCTTTGATGAGGGAGGAGGGGGGTTTGAATAATGGCATGGGGCGGGGTCATCATGGGGAGGTCTGATCCACTGGGTAATTGTATCAGTTTTAGCTTGGAAATCAATGATGAAACAGCAGGATATGAAGCTGGCGTCTAGTTTGAAGCGGGAAATGTCGGAGTAAAGAGTTGACATTGACTATGATTATTACAGTCATATTCTTTGGGCATTTTAAGCTTGAAATCTTGTGTTCGAAAGCTTTCCATTATGAATAAAATGTTTGGATACCATGTGAAGAACATCAATGCTAGATTGGGTTTCTGAGATGAGGAGGGATCATTTGCATCAGTCATAAATACTCCCTCAACGAATAATATTTGAGTAGGATTGGATTGGCAATTTTCAATCCATGCCCCACCAGGACCACAGTGCATGAACGTTTTTGGTGCCCCAAGGAATGGTATCAACGTTTTGGAAAGGGTTGCAGGTAGAGAGCCAATAGCATGCTGGTGATTGGGGAGATAAACGAATATGTTGTGTTGATTGTGCCATATGATAATCCAAGAACTAAGTGGGAATTCTCAGGATTTAAGGTTATATCACTATTTATTTGAATATGAATATTAATCATCCCAATGCAAAGTGGTTGTGAAGGGGTTGACATGATGGCTATTTTAAATTATTTGGGGACAGTTGGAAATTATATGATCAGGAGGGGTTAGCTAAACGGAATGAATACGAATAAGTGCAGGTGGGGAACTTATATGAGAGGCAGCAATGGGGTCAAGGGGGGATGGCCTGTGGTTACTTGCATGGTCTTGATGGGGGTGGGCCTCTTGGGCTCATAATTTTCATATCTGATTTGGGGCATATATCAAGGCAGGGTGGCCAAAATGTGGGTGCACCAATATGACTGCTGGATCTGCAGCAAGTTACGAAACCTTTGGTGGAACAAGGTTTAAATTAGCATATCCGAAATTGGGTGGGTTGTAGCAACTTGTTGTGGAGGGGCATATTAGAGGCATGCGGCCATGTTCGCTGGTGTGACAGCAAACAATGAGCGTATCATCCCCAGGTTAATTGTTGCACAGGGACCTACTAGGCAATGTTGGTGGTTTCAAAGGGCAATCTCACTGTGGGGATGTTTGTGTGTAGGCGGGTGAGATATGTTCGGTGGCGTGCCACCAAACATGAGTTTGATTTTGCGTGAAGTTTTTTGATGACTGATGCCAACTAGGCTTCATGGGGGGATGTGTGGCATGATCAAACGGGGCACCGACCATGAGGCGTGATCCACATATACATTCACCCCTATTGCGTTTGAGGCGGCTACTAATCCACCGAGATTGGGATCACGGTCTTTGCCTCACGCGTGTACGAAACTCTGGAGAAAGAGGCCACACGACCAAGGGAATTTTTGGCTGCAAGCCAGGCCCCACAGCTTTTGCGGGGCGCGTGAGAACCTGCAGAAAATGACCCGCTGTGGGAGATCCCCACGCAAACATAACCAGCCTCAGAAATCATAGGCCGCGATTATTCTAATGCGGATGAGGCTGAAGCAAATCCACACTGAATGGCCTCAGGTTTCCACGCGCAAGTGGGTGAGCGTCTGCAGTCAAGCTGACAACCCGACCAAGAAAATAGGCAGTAAAATGTCTTCCAGTCGTGTGAAAGTTACCTGTGTATGACCCGTTGGGGGTGCGTATGAAAGCGTGTGGCTGCCCAACAATGAGAACGCGGGATGAACAAGTGCGGCCAGTCAAAGTTTGCCCCGACAATGGCACCGGAGTGAATCCACTGTTTGTGTATGACCCAAATAATAAGTCATCCCATTATGACCCACTTACATTAACTTGCATTACATGTGCATCTGTGCTGTAGTTCGGCAGAGCTGTCCAGCAAGGTGCATCAAAGGGATGCAGTTGAGATGTATGACTCGATGGCTTAACGTGATTGCATGTTACATTGTTGAACAGCTTTTGCTCTTCCCTGCAGCATACTTTTACAAAGGTGTACTGCATACTACAGTATTGGCTGTACAGATTAGGAAGGTGTAATACTACTTGTGTGAGCCTTGAGGTATATTTTACATACCCAAATAGGCCACAATTATCTTAAAAAGAAATTTTGAATTATGCAAAACTCATAAGTCATGCATATATCCAAAATTCATCATTTTCAATTTCAGAAAAGATGAATAACTTTTTATTGAGTAAGTAAATCCATGGATTTAAGACCAGATTTGGATTCTACACAAAAATTCACCTAGGGTAGCTCCATAGAGTGAATAAGCTCAATTTAAGTATTTGAGGTGGTAAAATGGAAAATACTTCAATACCACATCATTAATACCACATAAAAGATCCGTGAAAATTTTTGTTTTTCTTGATTTTTAGCCAAAATAATGGGAAAGTGAGAAATCCCATGTTACATATACACTAAGAATAGTGTTATGCATGTTTTGAGCACTTAATATCATGGTATTCTTACATGGACTTTTGGTACACCCATAGTGGATATCTCACTTTAAGCTTAAATTACTATTTTGACGTAAAAAATAGGCAAGGGGGACAAAAGACATCAAAGAGAGCCAGGGTACCCAACTTCTGAGGCCTCAGAGGCGTGGATAGCTCCAGAGCATGGATCCATGGCTCATCTTGGCCCAATTGGTAAACTAAAACTCTTTGGGAACTTGGTTATCAAGTTACAACTACTGTAAAACATCAGAAAATAGCAAATAACCTGCTATTTTGACGTGCCAAGGAGGTAATGAGCTACTTACACTCCTGTAACCATGTCAATTACTAATGACTTTCCATGGATAAACCCCAAAAGAGTAATTAAAACCCTTTTGGGACCCATATTCATTGATTTACCTCATAGCAACCAGCAAAACACTGCTATTTGCAATTCTACGTAGAAATGAGGTAAAACCTTCAAAAATTCATTAAAAATACAATTCTTAATGAATCTTTCTGAAACTTTCAGGACTAAAGGAGAACTGTATTATCTATGGTACAACCAAAAAGAATTACAGTTTTACTAGTAAAATTAAAAGTTTTACTTACAGTCCATTTTTGGATATTCTACGTGAAACACTGAATCTTCAAAAATTCACAGTAATTACAACCTGTGATGAAATTGGCAATAACATTGATAACTTTGAGAAATCAATGATTATTTTAGAATAAAAGAAGATTTACAAGTGTTACTCCTTTTATTCTTAACCATATTGGGGTTGGTAGTCACGTAAAAGCATCAATTAAGTAATTATGATAATCTTACATGACAACAGATGATGCAATCAATAATCCAAAAAGGTTTATTGTTTTCTCACTCACTGGTTTTTCAGTTTGCTCCATGGCACGCCTCTGTGAGCTGTTGTTGACTTAAAAGAAGCCTCTTCTTGCTGTTTTTTCATCATCATCTTATCAATTTATTAAATCTTTATTACCAACAAGTAAGTATTAGTTCAACTATTCTTAAGTGTTTTAATTCTTTCAGAATCAATCAGAAAGACGTGAAATCATAGAATCCAACTATATATTGTTGTAATACTGTTATAAATCCTTTTGATCCCTTAAATCCACAATTCCACGTCAAATTTCTCTACTTTTATTATCAATAAGTTCTTTGGAGTATTAGTGAGTCATTTATCTTTAATTCTTAAAGTTTTTCTCTAGTAATAGTTTTCTTCAAGAATTATCTTTATAATTATTCTTGCAAAAGATAATTATATATTAAAATAATTTTATTATTTTAATAAAGAAGTTTTTATTATTAAATTCTTCTTGTAATTGATTCTTGTAGACAATTACTTGCTCACTGTTAAAATCACTAGTAGTGCTTAACACGTGAAAGAAATAATTTTTTAATTATTTAATTGTGGTTATAATAATATTTTATTATTATATTTCATAAGAACAGACATAGTACTGTTGATTAATAGTAATATTATCATCAGTTTCATAGTCACATCTTACATTTGGGGGCCTGGCCGTGATTTTATCCATAGACTTGGCTTTAATCATATTCTAGACTTCATTTTTGTGTTCTAAAAAACCACCATACCTACCACATCTTACATTTGGGGGCCTGGCCGTGTTTTTTGAACCTTGTACCCTTAATTAATATATTTTTAAGCTCTAAAATATATTAATTTAATTAATTTTTTTCTTTCAATTTGGAGTTAAAATATTTTTATTTTTGAAATTGTTTTAAAATCTTTTTCATTGAGGAATTTGGTTTAATTTTATATTGTTTTTACACGTGGCTTTTTCACATCCAAAAACTTATAAAATTATTCTTTGAGTTACTCTGAATTAATTTTCATTCAAAATCTTAAATTTTAATTTTTTTTCTTTAAAAAGAATAATTTTTTTAATATTAAAAAATATAAAACTTATAAAAAATCTTTAAAAAATATTTTAAAAAGTATAAAAAATAATTTTTTCTCTTTTATAATTTCTTTTAGTGTCTTTAATCAAATACTGTGCAGCTGGCAACAGACTCAGTAAAAGATATATCACTAGTCCAGAATCTTCAGAAGCAGAATCTGAAGACAGTATTGAGGTGCAGATTGCTAAAAGAGGCACCTTATTCAACTCAGAAAAAGCTAAATTACCACCAAAAGGTGTGTATTTTATCTTATATTTTCACCTTTTATCTTTAAATTGACGTGAAAATGGTGCATACCAGAAATGGAAGCAACTATTCAGTCCAACCAAATGGATGTGGACAAGGAAGAGGCAAGACCAAATCCAGAAGTGCCAAATCTTCCGCAAGAAAGGCACATCTGGAGGATGCCAGAGTTGCCCCCCATTCCCCAAGGTCTGTACCAACAGATTTTGACGTGAATTCTGAGCCTGAACTAATTTATGATAATATTTCCAGGGCTGAACCATTTTCAAGTGGCAGCAATAGAAATATATCAGAGCCAGTACAAAAATTGGTTCAGAGCAGCCAAAGAAGAGGAGTGGGAAATCTGCCCAAGCCTTTGGCAGGGGGCCATGAACTCCTACTTACACATCAAGAGCTTTCTGGGTCAGGAGAAGACCATAGAACTCTTAGGAGGTTGGAGCCCCCTGTCTTGCAAAGACAAGGTCAAAAAGATAAAGAATTGGTTGAAGAACCAGAGTCTTTTATCCATAGACCAGAAGAAAGAATTGGAAATGACTCCAACTTTGGAGACAGAGGCACCAGTGGCATCTACCAGCTCCAAACCAGCTCCAGAAGCATCCAAGGACAAGCCCAAAGGACCTCAAAAGAAACAGAGAGGTCCCAAGAACCATCAAGGCAAGGGCAAAGGCAAAGCCAATTGGCACAGACCTTACCCACAAGGGTACAGGATCCCCAGATTGGAGCCTTCAGCCGTGGACAGTGTCTTCAATATGGCCAGAACTCTTATGGAATTCACAGCCAAAGAGCAGGAAAGGATGAACAGGACTTTTCCACGCAAATAAATGATGTACATAGAAGTATTAGTGTAGAAATTGGCAAACTTGAGTCAAAGTTAAAGCAAATTACATTAGACATCAATGATTTAAAGAAAAATGATAAGCAACATTCTGATTGGCATAAATTGACAACTGTCACCCTTGAGTCAATTAGCAATGCTTGTGAAAGAATTGAGAACCAATGTCAAAATAATGACACAGAGGATCTTTCCATCTTTAAAGTAAATGATAGACTTAAAACTCTTGAAGACCATGTCTTACAAATAGTTAAGAACACCAATCAATTTGCTATACATTTAGCAAAAAGTGACAGTGAAAGGCAGAAATTGAAGAATGAAATAATTGCAAGTGTGGAGCAAATTCATAAGAATCATGAACCACATATGCCAAGACATTCTAAACCTTTGACTGAAGAAAAACTTTCTGTCAAAGAAAGTTTGACTCCATTCTTAGGAGAGAATGTTATTTCTGCAAAGGATATTCCCAAATTAGAAGAATGGCCAACATTCTCTGGTGAAGGAGAATACAACCATATTGAATTCATCAGGACTATTGATATGTTGCAAGAGGACTTTAATATACCTGATGAAATCATAGTAGGAAAATTACATTGTTTGTTTACCAAGACTGCAAAGAAATGGTATTACAAAATGAGAATGGATCATGGAAGACATGACTGGTCTTGGTGGAAATCTGAAGTGATTACCAAATGGGCCAATAATTCTTGGAGGTTTAAAATGGAGAATGCTTTTGAAAGTGCCATTTTTAACTCAGAAAAAGACAAACCACTTACTTGGTTCTTCAAACAAAAAGACAGATTATCTGCTTTACACCCAGATATGTCTGACACTATGATTAATATGAAAATATTAAGAAAATGTGGAGGAGAACTGGAACATGCTATCAAAAGCAGATGTGTGGAACCCTGTTCAACAGAGGACTACATTAATGCTATGGAAGATATCATTACCAGAACAAGAATTGGTAAAACTTGGGTTAGAAACCCAATAGAGTCCAAAATAGTCTCAAAGATTCCTAGAGAGGAAAGAAGACCAGAAAGACCTGTCTTGAAGTGTCATAAATGTGGAAGTACTTCACATTTAGCCAACACTTGCCCTAAGAAGACAAAGATCAATGAAGTTCAAATCATTGAAGACATTCAGTGTACTGAAGAGAAAGAAGAGTCTGATCAAGATTCTGCAGTCTCTGAAGATACACCAGTAGAGGACTATCCCATTGAAAACATTTCAGCTTTCTTTGAGGTCACAGAAGTCCATACCCACTTGCCACAGTACAGTGAGGATTGCTACAACCTGATCAATATCCAAGATGCCAGAATGTGTAAAACAAAACCTGCTAGAGGAAAGGGTTACACTGCTGGAGCATCCTGTATCACATCAGTTCTAATGGGTGATATTGAAGCCAAAGTAAATCTGGATACAGGGGCATTTTGCACTTGTATTGGCAAGGATTATCTCCAAATTATACTTCCTGAATGGAAAAACCATCTATTACCAATAGAAGGTGTACAGTTCAGTAGTGCCAGTAACAATATGTACCCCTTGGGCATATTGGATACTAATATTGTATTCCCACATCCAGCAGGAAGTGTAAGAATGAAAACTGAGATTGTAGTAATGGATAATTGTACATCTCAGCATATCATTCTTGGAAATGATTACTTGAATATTTATGGTATTGATATAAATAACCATAAAGACAGATATTTCACAATTGGAGATAACAAAAGGCAAAAATTTGCTTTCTCCAATATGCCAAAACAGATATCTGTAGTATCTTCTGTCAAAGATACTTACAAAGATGAATTTGTGTCTAAACAACTTGTTGAAGCACAAATTAATCCATCATTGTCACCAAAGATGAGGAATGAACTTATTGATGTATTATATACATACAATAATGCATTTGCATCTGATAATGAACCATTAGGCGCTATAAGGGGACATGAAATTGATATTACTCTTAATATTGATAGACCATATCCTCCAGTACTTAGAAGACCAGCTTATCCAGCCAGTCCCAGAGCTAGAGAGGCCTTGGAAAAACATATCCAAGAGTTGATCCAACTTGGTGTGCTAAGGAAAGTAGGCCATAATGAGGAAGTTGAAGTGACAACACCTGTTATTATTGCATGGCATAATGATAAGTCAAGAATGGTTGGAGATTTTAGAGCTTTGAATACCTACACAGTTCCAGATAGGTATCCAATCCCTAGGATCCAAGAAACCTTGACTCAATTGTCTAAAGCCAAGTATATAACATCAATGGATGCATTAAAAGGCTTCCATCAAAATGTTTTGACGCCTAAAGCTAGGAAATTACTTAGAATTATCACTCACTGTGGTATTTATGAGTATCTTAGAATGCCATTTGGCATTAAAAATGCTCCATCTCATTATCAAAGAATGATGAATACCATCTTCCCCACAGAATTGTCTGAAGGATGGCTTATCATTTATATTGATGATATTATTATATGTTCTGACTCATGGTCTTTGCACCTTGAAAGACTTGCAAGAGTACTTCATAAAGTTGCAGAAGTGAACATGAAAATTTCACTTAAGAAATGCAATTTTGGTTTTGAAGAACTCAAAGCATTAGGACATGTTGTTTCTGGTTTGAGCTTGGGTATTGACAAGAATAAAGTAGCAGCAGTGTTACCTAAGCCAATACCCCAGAATAAAAAAAGAAATGATGTCTTTTCTTGGATTTGCTAGTTACTATAGGCAACACTTGAAAGATTTTGCAATTCTAGCCAAGTCACTTTATAGAATCTGTGATCAACAGACTGTATTTGAAATGACACAGGAAAGAATTAAAGCTTATGAGAAGATAAAGAAAGCCCTTACAGAAGCACCTTTACTCCTCATGCCTGACTGGAATATTCCTTTTAAATTGTACATTGATGCATGTGGAGATGGATTAGGGGCAGCCCTACACCAAGTCCAAATTATTGATGACAAACCTACAGAAGGACCAGTTTGTTATATCTCAAGACAAATCAAACCAACAGAAGCCAGATATGGTGCAAGCCAAATGGAGTGCTTATGTTTGGTATGGGCACTTGAGAAATTACACTATTACCTTGATGGCAGTGTTTTTGAAGTGATAACTGACTGTAATGCCGTGAAATCACTTCTTAACATGAAAACTCCCAACAGACATATTTTGAGATGGCAAATAGCCATTCAAGAATATAGAGGAAACATGACTATAGTTCATAAAGCAGGAAACATTCACAAAAATGCTGATGGACTTAGTAGATGGGCTTTAGCCAACACTCCTGATAACCCAGCTTATGTACCTTTGGAAGCTGAACCACAGATTCCAATTGAAGGGATTAACATAACTGATATTGGGACTGAATTCTTTGAAGAGGTCAGAGAGTCTTATAAACAAGACAAGAATTGCCATATCTTGACTTCTTTATTGGATAAAGACTGCAAAGACACATCTTTGGTTAATACACTAGATGAAGTTTGGAGAAATTCCTATTCTGAAGGAAGATTTCACTTGTTTGATGGGATTATTTACCATAGAACAAAACATTCTTGTGTGATGACATTGTGTAGTAGATTGCTCATCAATACCATTCTTCATGAATGCCATGATAGCATTTACTATGGACACCTATCAGAAGACAGAACACTTGAAAAGGTGAAGAACTGTGCATGGTGGCCATCTTGGAGAAAAGAAACCATTGAATATTGCCATACCTGTGATAGATGCCAAAAAGCAAACAGGAGTACAGGCAAGAAATTTGGATTAATGATCCATATTCAAGAACCAAAATCCCCTTGGGAAGTTGTTCACATGGATTGGGTCACAGCACTTCCTCCAAGTGGTGAGAAAAGTTATAATGCTTGTTTAGTCATTGTAGACAGATATAGCAAAACTCCCATATTCTTACCATGTCATAAAGATGACACTGCTATGGATACAGCTCTTCTTTTATGGAGTAGAGTTATTTCTCATACAGGGTTATTTAAGAATATCATAAGTGACAGAGACCCCAAGTTCACATCTGCACTTTGGACCAATCTTCATAGATTGTTTGGGACTAAGTTATCATTCTCTACAGCATATCACCCTCAAACAGATGGGCTAGCAGAGAGGATGATTCAAACTTTAGAAGACATGATCAGGAGATTTTGTGCTTATGGATTAGAATTTAAAGACTCAGATGGCTTTACCCATGACTGGTGCACTCTGATACCTGCATTAGAATTGGCATACAAGACATCAGTCCATTCTTCCACAGGACAAACTCCTGCTATGTTAGAAAAAGGATGGAATCCAAGACTCCCAGCAGACACACTGAGGAAAGACTTGATTGACATTCATCCTACAGCCTCCAGCTTCAAATTAATGCTTGATAAAGTAAAACACCATGCAAAACAAAGTATGGATGATGCTTTTGATTATGCAAAACAGAAGTGGGACAAGAGTCATAAAGTACCAGACTTCAAAGTAGGGGACTTAGTTCTAGTTTCAACCTTGAATTTTAATAATATCAAAGGCCCAAAGAAACTTAAAGATTCTTATGTAGGACCTTTTGTTATTGTTGCTTTACATGGAACCAATGCAGTTCAAGTGGAATTGAGTGGTGAATTGGAAAATAAACACCCCACATTTCCAGTCAGCTTGATAAAACCTTATCAACCAGCTGATAAAGAATTGTTTCCTTTAAGAAACCCAACTCCTTTAAATGTACCACCTGTGGAACAGAATGAAGACAGAAAGATAAAGAAAGTCATTAAAGAAAGGAGACTTAGGGGTAAAAATCAAAGAGAATATCTTGTCAGATATAGAAATCCAGTACATGAAGATGAATGGATGGCAGAATCAGAAATACCTGACTCAGATAAACTCTTAAGAAGATTTAGACATGAAAGAAGGCCACAAGCCTGAATATGTCTATAAATGTGCTTTAAATTACTTGATCTGAGTAATGTGAAGAGGTTGGACAGTGGACATTAACCCCCTTTTGGGGCCTTATTCTTTTTATCACTAATAAAATTGTAGTACAATTTTATTTTTTGGTGGGAGGGAATGTGAGCCTTGAGGTATATTTTACATACCCAAATAGGCCACAATTATCTTAAAAAGAAATTTTGAATTATGCAAAACTCATAAGTCATGCATATATCCAAAATTCATCATTTTCAATTTCAGAAAAGATGAATAACTTTTTATTGAGTAAGTAAATCCATGGATTTAAGACCAGATTTGGATTCTACACAAAAATTCACCTAGGGTAGCTCCATAGAGTGAATAAGCTCAATTTAAGTATTTGAGGTGGTAAAATGGAAAATACTTCAATACCACATCATTAATACCACATAAAAGATCCGTGAAAATTTTTGTTTTTCTTGATTTTTAGCCAAAATAATGGGAAAGTGAGAAATCCCATGTTACATATACACTAAGAATAGTGTTATGCATGTTTTGAGCACTTAATATCATGGTATTCTTACATGGACTTTTGGTACACCCATAGTGGATATCTCACTTTAAGCTTAAATTACTATTTTGACGTAAAAAATAGGCAAGGGGGACAAAAGACATCAAAGAGAGCCAGGGTACCCAACTTCTGAGGCCTCAGAGGCGTGGATAGCTCCAGAGCATGGATCCATGGCTCATCTTGGCCCAATTGGTAAACTAAAACTCTTTGGGAACTTGGTTACCAAGTTACAACTACTGTAAAACATCAGAAAATAGCAAATAACCTGCTATTTTGACGTGCCAAGGAGGTAATGAGCTACTTACACTCCTGTAACCATGTCAATTACTAATGACTTTCCATGGATAAACCCCAAAAGAGTAATTAAAACCCTTTTGGGACCCATATTCATTGATTTACCTCATAGCAACCAGCAAAACACTGCTATTTGCAATTCTACGTAGAAATGAGGTAAAACCTTCAAAAATTCATTAAAAATACAATTCTTAATGAATCTTTCTGAAACTTTCAGGACTAAAGGAGAACTGTATTATCTATGGTACAACCAAAAAGAATTACAGTTTTACTAGTAAAATTAAAAGTTTTACTTACAGTCCATTTTTGGATATTCTACGTGAAACACTGAATCTTCAAAAATTCACAGTAATTACAACCTGTGATGAAATTGGCAATAACATTGATAACTTTGAGAAATCAATGATTATTTTAGAATAAAAGAAGATTTACAAGTGTTACTCCTTTTATTCTTAACCATATTGGGGTTGGTAGTCACGTAAAAGCATCAATTAAGTAATTATGATAATCTTACATGACAACAGATGATGCAATCAATAATCCAAAAAGGTTTATTGTTTTCTCACTCACTGGTTTTTCAGTTTGCTCCATGGCACGCCTCTGTGAGCTGTTGTTGACTTAAAAGAAGCCTCTTCTTGCTGTTTTTTCATCATCATCTTATCAATTTATTAAATCTTTATTACCAACAAGTAAGTATTAGTTCAACTATTCTTAAGTGTTTTAATTCTTTCAGAATCAATCAGAAAGACGTGAAATCATAGAATCCAACTATATATTGTTGTAATACTGTTATAAATCCTTTTGATCCCTTAAATCCACAATTCCACGTCAAATTTCTCTACTTTTATTATCAATAAGTTCTTTGGAGTATTAGTGAGTCATTTATCTTTAATTCTTAAAGTTTTTCTCTAGTAATAGTTTTCTTCAAGAATTATCTTTATAATTATTCTTGCAAAAGATAATTATATATTAAAATAATTTTATTATTTTAATAAAGAAGTTTTTATTATTAAATTCTTCTTGTAATTGATTCTTGTAGACAATTACTTGCTCACTGTTAAAATCACTAGTAGTGCTTAACACGTGAAAGAAATAATTTTTTAATTATTTAATTGTGGTTATAATAATATTTTATTATTATATTTCATAAGAACAGACATAGTACTGTTGATTAATAGTAATATTATCATCAGTTTCATAGTCACATCTTACAACTTGAGCCTGCATGCATATAGCGAATGTGCATGCACCTTCCGATCGTTTGCATATACATAGCTCATGTGCCACATGCTCAGCATTGCGTTTCACCCGATTTGCACACGCAAGCGGAGCATGTCATGGTCAAAAGCAGCGTGAGGAAGTGCTCAGTAAAGCCATGGAATGAACTATTTTTGCAATAGTTAATTGGAAGGCTCAGTTTGGAGCACTTCACCAAAGCGTGTGAAATGCTGAACCTGGCTGAAATGTCATCCGATGCAGTGCCAAATGCTCAGATTGTGTGCATACAAAAACGACTGAGCAATGGCTCAGCACGGTGCATTTGATATTGTCATATAAATGGTTCAATTACTGTGCAATTAAAATGTTCAGCCACTGAGCATTTCAATTATGACCCAAAAGCAAACCTGAGCAATGGGTCAAGGCAAGCTCACGCTGTATTCACTTGTGTTACAGCCCCCCCCTTTGTTCACATAGTATTACCAGGCCATACGGCCGGTAATATTGCCGTGGTCACTTGTGACCAAATGCACTGGGTGCATTTCTGCATTGCACCCACAATGCACATTCAATGAGGGCCTCACGACCACCCTCCTGGGTGATCGGGTGGCTATTTAAGGAAACAAAGGGGCTTTGACTGAGCTTGACACTTAAATAAATAGCAATACTCAGCCAGAACCCCATTGTTCTTCTGCCTCACGCCAGCATTTCCCTTCTCAGTTGCAGCATTCGCTGCGACTGAGCTTTAATTTTGCCCACACGCCTTGAAGCTGAGCCTTTTGTGGCCGCTGCAACTGCTGAGATCATCTCAGCTTCACCATGGTATAAAAGACCATCTTCACACGACACGCCCTTCACTTTCTTTCTCACCCGCTCCACTTCGTTCAACCTTACCCACGTTTGTCCTTCTTGTGCGTATTCCCCTTGGTCTTCCTGCCTTTCTACTTTTGTCTTTTGCACTCCACTAACCCCACTCCCCTGACTTTTGCCTGTTTTTTTATTCTTCTGATCCGTTCAGAACCTCACTTCTATCCACCTTGTGTGTTACCTCTTTTTTAAACTTTTGTCGACATTACATACCGATATTAATACTTATTTTTCTTCACGACTCTCTTCCAGACTTTTAAAACCTTCCGAGTAGAGTGTCTTTATTTTGTTAACGTTTTAAATTTATAATTCATTGTACGCCTTCATTTTCTTTCTTGATTGTTTACTTTGTATGCAGTGACTAACCTCAATTGTTTTGTTTTTAGATGTTGTGAGCCTTAGAGGTAATTTCATATACCCAAAAGACCACAAATACAAAAATAACATATTAATATAAATAAAATAAATTTATTTATATTATTAAAATAAAAATCAAAATATAAATATAAAATTATATTAAAAATAAAAAAATAATTACAATTTAAGAATAAAAATACATTAAATTTTGTAAGTATATAATTATGTTTATACTTGAAAAAATTAAGTAAAAATGAAATTTTAACAAAATTGTGAAAAAATAAAAAATTTGGAAAAAGGTTAAATAAAAATTATTATAACTTTTTATTCAATAAATAAACACATAAAAATTATTTCACCATTGGATTCCTCATAAAAAATCAGGTGGGGTCACCTCTGATTGAAATTCTTGTAACTCAACTCTAAATAAGCTTAAATTAAGTTTTTAGTATTTTCAATACAAAAGTTTAAAATCCTCAAAACCTTAATTTAATTCACACCACATGTGGTGTTAACCATCAATTTTTGTGTTAAAATTGAGGTGTTGTGTTTAGTTTAGAAGCTATGAGGAATTGAAGTATTTTCAATTGAATTCAATTGAAATGTCAAAATGTGCGCGTGTATTACATAAGTGAACTTTGATTTACATATGAGGTGTCAATTATTACTGTATTGTACTGTCCAATTGAATTGAATTACATATGTAAATTATAAGTATAATACATGATGAGGAATTAAAGGACAAATAAATTGGCAAGATTAACTTTGGGGGGGGAAAAGGAACTCCAGCTCTAAGGGGGAGCTAGACCCCCAAACTCCTTTCTGACAGGCGTGGGATGTCAAAATTCATGCAAAATTTCATCACTTTTGGCCTGGAATTGAGTTACAGGGTCTGTGGACTCAATTGATGATGAGGTTTTGATACCAACTGGGGTAGTTTAAGCTGTTGCCAAGAGGGTAAAACTACCCTTAAGATAAAACCATCATAGTAAAAACAGTTTTAACTGATTTCTACATCTCTGACACATTCTGACGTGTATTGAAGGCTCTAGGCCTGGTATTGCTATATTAATGGCTGATTTAAGGGTCTAAAATGGCTAAAAATGGCTAAAAATGGCTTAAACCAGCCCTTTTTGGTCTAAACCAGGGTTCAATGATGCCATAATTGGCTTTTCTGGTGTCAGACTGTTTTTCACGACTGAAAAGAGTAAATTTTACTTTTGGAGTAAGAGAATTGATGGCTATAAAAGAATGTCTTCTTTGCCCCACTTTTCTCTTCATGTTAGAATCTTTTCCTTTTATTAATTAGTTTAAACACTGTTAAACCAATCAATCAAAGATTCCAACGACCATTTTTAAATCATTTTAATCCTTTTAACCACGTGAAAAAATCATTATAATCATTGTTTGTAACTCTTATAATCATTTTTACCCCTGAACCACCCCAAAAGTAAATTAAAGCATCTTTCATCACTGTAAACTTTGTGACTTTGTTTCCAAATTCACTCTGGTCACTTTTGGGCGTGTTTTCTCTTTAATATTCTTTTTAAAGACTTTTTTCTTTAATTAATTGCTTGCAGTTCTTTGCTCAATTAATTCCGATTGAAATTGCTCTTGAAGAAATTTCTTTTGTAGCCTTAAATATCTCTTGTAGAGTATTTTTTGGATAAATTTTTATTGTTGGTAAAACAATAAATTTTTATAATATTATTGTTTTATACTAATAAAGTTATAAACAATAAAATTGGCGTGTTTTCTCTTAAAAATAATATTTCATACTATTTTTAACTGAATTTTACCTTATACAAATTTTGAGGACAGGAAAAGTACTTGATTTTTAATCAAAGTTTCATATCCACACCTTACATTTGGGGGCCCAGCCATGATATTTTACCTGTGACATATTTTTTTACTCTTTTTAAACCTTTTTTTCTTATATTGAAAAATTTAAAAACAAATAAAAAATACTTATAATCCAAAAAATCCATAAAAAATAATTTTTTCATATTATAAGTGAGGCTTATATTTTATTTCTTTTTTTGAAATAACCTTTTTTTTACTTAATTAATTGGCTTTTTCATTAATTTTAGTGTCTGACAACGTGGTAAGACAAGAAAACATTGAAACAGCCTCAACAGTAACCAGCATTATCTCTGCCAGTACTGTTAATTCTGATCATAATAGTACCGTTATTGTGACTCAAAATAACCAACCTGAACCAATATCTTCTGAATTGATTAACTTGGACATAAGTAATACCCTTCAGAAAGCTAAATATTTTGCCAATAGTAAGTTTTTGACATAAAAATACTATTTTAAGCCTTTTTAACCATAATTATGCCTTCAACCAAGTCAGGAGCCAGCTACAACCCCTCAAGCAGCTCCCAAAAAGGTAATAGACGTGATTATGGCAGAGGCCAATCAGCTACAGAAGGAAAAGGGTCAGTTGATGACTTCCAAACAACTAAAATGGGTCATTCTGAAGCTGATAATACCATTTTACCTTCAAAAAGAGCTGACACCGCCACAACAAGCCTCTGTGGACATATACAAAGCCAGCCACAGTGCATACAACAATGCACTTCAATTCAAGGAGTACCAGATCCTTGCAGACCTGTGGAAGAATTGCATGAATTCTTACCTGACAGTAAGAAAATTCTTGGGCCATCCAAACACTTGCAAATTGCTCAATGGATGGCATCCATTGATGGAGAAGAAAAACATGATGCTTTTGAAACTAGAATGGAGGAAAAACAACCCTCCACCACCCAAACCAGTGCCAAAAACAGCCCCAGTGGCCAGCAGCAGCAAGTCCAATGTGAAAAAGCAGCCACAAACTCCAAACAAGGGCAAAGGGAAGGCACCAGCCCCAAAACGTTACAGCCAGGGCTACAGAATCCCAAAGATTCAGTAGGATGTCATGAAAATGTATTTCAGATGACCAGAACCATGATGGAATCACAGAAGAAGGAAGAAGCCAGATTAAGATTCCAGAAATAATTTCTGACATATTTGATTCCATCCCAGAGTTGTATAATGCTATAAATGACGTGAAAAAACATCTTTCTGACAAAAATGAAACCATTTGTAACAACATTAAAACAAACAACCTGAGTCTGTGCCAAATTAATGAAACACTTATGTGTTTTGAAAAAGTTTTAAGAACGATTAAAAATTCCAATAATGATAATTCTTCTAACAATAAAATAAATGAACAATCTGACATTATTAAAGAATTAACAGATAAATATTCTAAATTCAACATTGATGACATAATTTAAAAAAGGATTAAACAAGCCATAAATATTATCAATACAGATAACAAGAAAGTCCTTGATGACATTTCAAATTCATTTACTGAAGTAAAGACATATACCATTGCCTTGAAAAAGTGTTTTGATTCTTCACAAGAAGAAGTATCAAAATTATCAATGAAATTGAATCAACTCACTGCTGATAATACAAGACAGACAGAGTTATGGCAAGAACTGACACATAAGGAAGACATGTATAAAATTGAAGTAATAAATTTAATGCAAAGCTTCCAACATGAATACAGAAATTCCCAAAGGTGTAGCAACAGTAAAATGAATGACATTGAACAAATACTGAATACCTTACCAAGAATGTCTACACCTCTAAATCAAAATGAGGGCACAAGAATTTCAAATCCACAAGTATTGGATCCTGATAATTCAAAATTAAAAAATGAATTATCTACTTCTTTTCATAACTTGGAACCATCAATGGGCCAAGAACTCTTGAAAGAAGTTCCAAAACTTAAAGAATGGCCTCACTTCAGTGGTGAAGGAGAGTATGACCATATGGAATTCATTAGAGGTATTGACATGATCAAAGAGGATTTTGAATTACCAGACAGATTGGTAACAGCCAGGTTTAACACCTTGTTTACCAGATCAGCTCACAGATGGTACATCAAAATAAGACAAGCACATGGACACCAGAGTTGGACTTGGTGGAAAACCCAAATCATCAACAAATGGGAAAATGATGCTTGGACTTTTTATAATTTGTAATACTTTCTTTTAAATAAATTATTTGTATTCAATTATTATTATGTTCAATTTCTATTACATTCTTTGTTCACGTAAAAATTATTTATTTCCTCCTTAGACAAAAACCCTTATTGCGTGAGAATTATTTTTGTAAGTGCCCCACCAAAAGTTTGAGTGAGTATTTGTTTGCGTGAACCTCTTTTTCCAAAAATGCACCAATAGTTGCCATTACTGTTTCCTATATTTTCTTCTTCCATGGTTTAGAGCCATATCCATTCTTAACTGTAAAAAAGCGGGAGGTTCCCGCATGTGAGCAATCCAGTCCAGATTTGTGAAACATGGCCTTTCCTATGGTCACACGCTATTAATATTACTCATGTATGGAATTGTTTAAATTGTCTGGAACCTTCACAAGCGTAAGGATTGGTGTGTGACTTGTCGGGAGCCTGCACAGGCATAAGGATTGGCATGTGAATTGTTGGGAGCCTGCACAGGCGTAAAAATTGGCGTGTGAATTCTCGGGATCCTGCACAGGCCAAGAAATTTTCAGCATTGTGGGGAACCTTCACAAGCGTAAGGATTGGCGTGTGAGTCATCGGAAGCCTGTACAGGCGTAAGGAATTTTTAGCATTTTTGGGAACCTTCACAAGCTTAAGGATTGGCATGTAAATTTTCAGGAGCCTGCACAGGCGTAAGGATTTGCGTGTGAAGCATCGGCACCCCGCATAGGCGTAAGGAACTTTTAGCATTGTCGGAACCTGCACAAGCATAAGGATTCGCGTGTGAAGCATTGGCATCCTGGACAATAGCAACAAACCAGGACATATGTACGATGGCATGCCACCGTACATAATCCACTTCACCCCTTTTTCATGTGAGACACCCCATCTCCTGCACTCGAAACCATCCAATCCTGGTGTATGTTGTTCTCTGCCTTACCCCACCATTATTTACCCAACACACATGCAAATCTCCTCATTCTTTGATTTGGCATGAGATTGTATTACCATCCCTGATTTGATAGCCCGCTCTATCGCAATCTCATAATAGCCATGGCTTTTTTGCCGCATTGTTTTTGCTAACCTTTTTGAGCATTGTGCATACATACCCACTAGTGTCGTGCTTTCGTTTTCCTGTGCTGGATCAGTATAATGAACAAATGTACTACTGGCCCACACTACCTGAATGAGCCCATGACATGCGGATAGATCAATCCAAAAATGCTCATTTGGGAAAATCAATTTTCCCCCTGTACACCGCTTTGAAGCATCTCTTTGAATCTTGCCGGTCCACTTATCAGCTTGAAACCACCATCCCGAAGCATACAGCGATGCATCCTTATCAACATGAGGTGCGTTTTTGAATCCATTCATGGTGAAAGTGAGTGCAGAAGCAAACTCGAATGCACCCTGATTTGAGGGCATATTGGCTTCATAGTTAACTTGATCAAAAGATGGAACCCCCAATGAATTGTAGAAATTTTGAATCTTCTCAAATAAATTATCCCCAACATATCGTAAGGATTGACCTAGAATGCAACCCACCGAGCTAAGATTGGCACCTCGGTTCCGCCATTCATCTTTTGCATTTTCAATTTTCCCGACACACTTCCACACAGACCAAATTGTTCATTCTTTGTGCTGCATTTGCGCCACCCAATCGCGAACATAAATCCCTCAAGTAATGCTCCATTTGTTGCAATCGGGTCGGTGAATCTCTTTTCGCAAAATAAGAATTGTGATAATTCATCCCATTGATTGACCTCGACTTCACTCATTGTTGTGAATGGTCGGAATTCAACAAGGGCAATGAGGAATCCGGTTTAAGAGAAAATTGCCACACGGCCAAAGTGAATGCTTTTGATCTGATTGACATCCACAACCCTCTGAATTTCACTTTGGGTGATATTTGCTGATACTGGCATTGATATTTGTGCTGTTGGGCGAGAGGAGGAAAACAACCTATTCATTCAGGTTGTTTTGTGCTCATTTGTCTTTTGGGATCTCCCACTATTCCCGAGTGGTTGAGGGATTACTATGTGTTGAAGCACACAAGATATCAGATACTGCCAAGGAGCTTTCTTCGGCACACATCCTTTGACTTCCCTATTGAAGCCCACATGACATTGGCACAATCTGAACTGACTAAAGCCAATGTTCTTCCGTGGGGCCCAATGAGGGTGCCACACAAATGTGGAAGCATATATATATATCTATATATATACACTGAGATTAAGCAAGCAACTCACACTTTCCTTCCTCAGCCCAACGCTTTCTCGCGAGTTCCCTTTTTTTGTGAATGGCATGCTTTCAGCAGAAAATGAAATGAAACAGAATGATTACTGATTTATTAATATCACCTAAATTGAATTTCACTTGATGAATCTTTTTTAATTGCGGCTAAAAAGAAAGATCACACCTGACCTTTGCAAATTCGTGATCTCAAATACCTGAACCTGAAAATTACAGTGGATAGTGCATTATTCAATTTTACATATTGATGTTCCCATGCAATCACTTTCCAATCCAACCATTTGGAATATTGCAAGCACACGCAAATGCAATATGCATCCTGCTGCGGATCCCTAGCTATCCTAGTCCTCTTGAAAGACACAGAAACATTTGGCCTATTATGGGCTGGCGGGAAGTGATAAACGCGACTTCCCGCAATGCCCCCGCGTGTGCTACTTGCGGGCACAACGCCTGACTCAGCTTGCGTCTTGTTGGAGTCTTTGCAATGATGTACGGAGGCATGCCGCCGTACAATTACTATTGGTACTCAGACTGTGGCATCCGGGCAGTAGTAGGATAGGAAGTCATGATTATTAAATTCATAAATCACTTTGCAAAATTCAATTACAATCTATCTAGTACAAAGCTAATCTAAAACGGGTCAATCCTGGTTTTGAGTTTAGCTGACCTGGGTACAGTCAAGGTGACCTCATCACTTGAACCAAGACCGCGTTTCACCAAAGTCTAATACTAAGCATCATGCAAATTCAAATCTAAGAGGTACAGTGGGGTTAAAAGACGCTGATGAGAAGAAACTTTTATTCAGTAAATTACATATATACTTATTAGTACGTAGCCACACTGGCTCCACTAGATTTTTACCCTCTGAAAGTTTTTCGGAAATGTCAATTAGTGATAAAGCCCCTTTAACTGAGCTTGTTCTCCAGTCATCTGAGCATACCATCAAACCACAAACCCCCTCCGCACAGAATGCCGCTAATATACCATAGCAAATTCAATTTATTCTGAGATTCTTGTGACACGCCAAAAGATCTTTGATGGCCTCATTTCTTTTTGAGTTTGTGAGTTTGCCTTTGATGCCATTAGCTTTGACCTTTGTATGTGCATGTACCATGTTGTACGCAATCATCAAATGGATAACTGTATCCATTAGATCCTCCAGGTTCTTGTGCGGCTTTGTGGATATCTCATTGTCAGCCCCGCCACCTTCAATGCTGAGCTGGGTTGCACTTTGCTTTGATTTACTCAAGCAGGAGGCAAGGTATTCAACTGCCCCCCGTTCGAGTCCAAGAGGATCGGTCGAATTTGATGTTGGTGCAACATATGGTTTGGGTGCAATCACATCGTATGAGAGTAAACTAATGGATTCAAACATAAAATTCGCCCAAAAATGTTTAACTGGATTGGCGGGGTAAAGAAGGCTCTGAACCATTTTGAAGAAGGAGTGTTCAGATTTTGGGAGATTCTCTGGAGGTTTAGCTGATTCCTTCATCAATTTGAGATTCCAAATGTTGTGATCAAAAAACACTTCTGTTTCTGTTGGCTTAAAAAAATCTAACCCTGTATATTGCAATTTATATCACCAGTCAACAGCCAATAATCATGTATCATGCACAAAGATAAAACTCACCTGCCATCTCAAGGTCCTCCAGCCAGGCCGACATTTTAAGCTCTCGGTTACTGATCACCTTAATACCAACGGGCAGGAATGTATGAGAATCTTTTGTTGGTAAATTGTCCCATCAATTTTTGTAAATACTATTGATATTATCAAGCCCCCTTTTCCATGATTGTTGAGTAATATTGGAATGATAATTCAAAATGCCTGCAAACTCTTCCATGCGGGATAAAAAATATTCCTTGAAAATTAGCAGACGATGACACTTTGGGCTCAGGGTCAGGAACTATATCAGTCATATCTCGTCCCATTGTATCATGTTTAATTGTTTCCCTTTCTTGAAAGGCTTGAATATTCCGAGGAGAGGCGGGAGGGGTTGCATCATGCATTGTTTCATTGGGTATCGGGGGGCTTTCAGTATGTGGAGCTTCATCATGGATTGTTTCATTGAGTATTGGGGGGGGGTTCAGTATGCGGAGGTTGATTATCATTATGGTCCCCTTCAACATTGATAATTTCATGACCTTGATCCTGAGAATCATTTGCGGCTTCAAAGGTACGGTGTTTTTTGTTTGTTTTTTTGGTCGCATGTATATTTGGTCTTTTTCCTAATCCTTTGCCTGGAAATCCAATTACGACTCGAGATCCTTCAGGTAGAGATTCTCCCACCTCCACACCTGCCCATATATTGTAAGCAGCTATTTTTATCACTTTTGTTTTGAATTAGTAATGGACTTACGGTTCAAATCCATTTTGAGCAGGCTCATGGCTTCAGCAATCTTTTGACGCACATAATCAGGAATTTTATATCATTTTGGATTTTTTCGAGCCTTGGGATTGTTTGAGCAATGTTGGAGACAAATTGTTCCTTGGATATAATTTCCACCTCCCCACTGAAAATTACATCATCTTGCCCATCATCCTCTGTTGGTGCACAAGGTTCAACAGTCTTTTCCTTCTCATAACTTTTAAAATTCGGTTTCTGAGAGCTTGGAGGCTGACCTGAAATAAAGGCTATGACACAATATCAGGTTTTGGGAGATTATAAATATTCAAGATGGATGCATACTCACATTCTGGAAGAACTGGTGGATCTTTATTATCTTCATGTGACTGCTCTCTACTTCAATGCCTAATTCACGACCACTGGCAATATCAGAGATTTCACTTCCACTCTCTGGGGCTGAAGTTGGTCGTTCATTGAATTCAGTTGAATTTCCCGGGGTTTGGGCCATAGTGGAGGTAGTTTATTAAGCAAATAGTTGGTGACGAGTTGATTGATAATTGTTTGAAAATTTTTGAATAAAAAGATCCAAATTGAAGAAAAAAGGTGCAAGTAAAAAAATCACGTTTGCAAAATGCGATTTGTCGGGAAATTGAAGGAGGCAATGTTTTGCAAATTATTTCATATCATGCAAATGAAATCACTTCCCTGTGAGACATTGAATAAAGTTGACTAGTGAGAAACCTACTAAAGTCAACTTTTGAACTATTCAACACTCATGAGGTAAGGACTAAGCAAAGTGTTCCATTTGAATGATATGAAATAAAATGGTTTTGTCAGGGAAACAGGAGACACAATTCTTGTCTTAAATAGTCCACTTATTAGGTTTTAATTTGTGAGTCTCATGATTTAAACCCTAACCACAACATTGTGAATATACTGACCAGTTTCCCCTTAGGTCCTGTTGGCAGAGAAGGCCACTCAGCATATTTTGGTGATGGCATCCATTGTGTACGCCAACAAGCCACCATACACTATGGATGTAGTAGGGAAGCATAAGGATGATAAGCAGGGTCGGGAGGATGTCGGGAGGGCACTACACAAGCATAAGGATAAGTGGTGTCGGGAGGGCACCACACAAGCGTAAGGATAAGTGGTGTTGGGAGGGCACTACACAAGCATAAGGATAAGTGGTGTCGGGAGCATGTCGGGAGGGCACTCCGCGAGCATAAGGATGGTAAGCAGTGTTGGGAGGATGTCGGGAGGGCACTACACAAGCATAAGGATAAGCAGTGTCGGGAGCATGTCGGGAGGGCACTACACAAGCGTAAGGATAAGTGGTGTTGGGAGCATGTCGGGAGTGCACTCCGCGAGCATAAGGATGGTAAGCGGTGTCGGGAGCATATCGGGAGGGCACTTTAGAGAGCGTAAGGATAAGTGATGTCGGGAGTGCACGACGTAAGCATAAAGATGGTAAGGGCGGGGGTGTGAAAGCGTAAGGAGTGGTGAGGACAGATTTGGGGGGGCAGTGTCGGAGTCTCATCCGCAGGGCGGTGCGGGCTCGTAAGCATGCGAAGCATTGGGGAGGATTAGGTGGGGATGCGGAAGCCAATGAGGTGAAAATACCTGAACATTGTGGATAGTGTTGAAATGGGTTTGGGCTTTGAGTGACATTCTCATGTGACACATGTGATGATTGACGTTGTCTTGACGCTGACGTGACGTGACCCACTAAATCCAGTGACTATAAAGTGACACTAAGGCCACTGAAGCAAGATTTTATACTGACAGCGGTGTGACGTGAAGTCAATTGCGGACAATTGACGTGAGATTCGCCCTGGTGTCTAAATTAAACACAACACCTCAATTTTAACACAAAAATTGAAGGTTAACACCACTTGTGGTGTGAGTTAAATTAAAGTTTTGAGGATTTTGAACTTTCGTATTGAAAATACTAAAAACTTAATTTAAGTTTATTTAGAGTTGAGTTACAAACATTTCACTCAAAGGTGACCCCACCTAGCTTTTTATGAGGAATGAAATGGTGAAATAATTTTTATATGTTTATTTATTTGATAAAAAGCTATAATATATTTGATATAAATTTTTACCAAAAATATTTTAATTTCATAATTTTTATTGAAAATTCATTTTTACATAATTTTTACAAGTAAAAATGAATTTTCATAATTTTAAATTTTATTGTAATTTCATTTTTAAATTATAATTAAGTTTTGATTTTTAAATATGAATTTGTATTTATATTTCAATTTTTATTTACATAATATAATTAAATTTATTTTATTTATATTTGTATTTTAATTTATCATTTGTGGTCTTTTGGGTATCTAAAAATACCTCTAAGGCTCACATTCCCTCCCCCTAAAAAAGAATCTTACTTTGTAATATTGTTATTTCTAGTGTGCCTGACCCTTCTGAGAAGTTTAGTAGCTTCAGGTATGTCCTTTTCTGGCAAACATTCATCTTCACAAGTTGGGTCACTGTACCTAACAAGGTATTCCCTTACTTTGTTGGTTCTCAACTTTCTTTGTTTGAGGACTTTGGTAATTCTCTTACTACCAGATGGCTCAACAGGGGGTAAAGCTTGGGGAATTTAATTACTCAAGGGAAATGTTTCAGCATCACTAGATTTATATGGCTTTATCAACCTCACTGGAAATGTAGGATGCTTATTGGTAAGTTCTTCAGATAACTCTACTTCAACAGCATTTTCCCCATGGAGGGCCTTAATAACAAAAGGTCCTGCAAAGGAGGCTTTCAGCTTTTTACATCCTTTGATGTTATTGAAGTTAGTGGTGGATACAAGAACTGAGTCCCCCACTTTGAAATCCGGTGTTGCATGCAATTTATTCTATTTGTCCTTAGCATATGCAAAAGAGTCCTTCATGCACCTTAGTGCATGCTTTCGAGCTTTGTCTAGCATTCCCTTGAAGCTGGCAGCTGTGGGATGTATTTCAATCAAATCTTTCCTCAAGGAATCTTGGGGTAATTTGGGGTTCCATCCTTTTTCTAGAATAGCAGGAGTTTGATTGGTACCGGCATGGATTGAGTTTTTATATGCTAATTCCAGTTCTGGAAACAGAGTACACAAATCATGGGTAAATCCATCACAATCCTTGAGTTCAAGTCCATATGCACAAAATATTCTTACCATGTCCTCTAAGGTTTGGATCATCCTTTCAGCCAGTCCATCAGTTTGTGGGTGGTAGGCTATAGAGAAAGACAGCTTAGTTCCAAATCATTGGTGAAGATTTGTCCATATTGCTTAAGTGAATTTGGGATCCCTATAACTAATGATATTTGTAAATATTCCAGTCCATGACACTACTCTATTCCATATCAGAAGAGCTGTATCCATGGCAGTATCATCCTTTTGACATGGTAAAAAGATTGAAGTTTTATTGAATCTGTCCACAATTACTAGGCAAGCATTATAACCTCTGTCACCTCCTGGTGGTAGTCCAGTCACCCAATCCATATGGACAATTTCGCATGGTCTGCTTGGTTCTTGGATTTTTATCATATTTCCAAGTCTCTTTCCAGTGGATTTATTTGCCTTTTGGCATCTGTCACAGGTTTTGCAATACTCTGCAACATCTTTCTGCCAAATAGGCCACCATATGCAGGTCTTTACTTTCTCTCTTGTTCTGTCTTCAGACAGATGTCCTGAAAAGAGGCTCTCATGGCATTCTTTTAGTACAAGATTGATTAAT
The DNA here is from genome assembly GCA_023105745.1 of Austropuccinia psidii. Taxonomy (NCBI): domain Eukaryota; kingdom Fungi; phylum Basidiomycota; class Pucciniomycetes; order Pucciniales; family Sphaerophragmiaceae; genus Austropuccinia; species Austropuccinia psidii. The sequence goes on along the minus strand of JALGQZ010000002.1, from coordinate 10,041,927 downwards.
GACCTGTCCACAACTGTCATGACACATGTGTGCTTGGTCCTGTGATAAATTATACCATCCGGTAGGTGAAACCTTTTTTTATCATATGATTTTCTCCATACTTCATCCAAGGCATGTATTAGAGCGTTGTCTTTACAGTCTTTGGTAAGTAATTGGCATAAGATGCTACAATTCTTATCTTGAGTGTAGCTATTTCTGACTTCTTCAAAGAAGGTGGTGTTCAAGTCTGTAACACATATTCCTTCTATTGGGATTTGTGGCAAAGCTTCTTCTGGCACATAAGCAGGATTCTCAATATTATTTGGTAATGGACATCTTCTTAGTCCATCTGCATTCTTATGAATATTCTCATCCTTATGAACAATAGTGATATTGCCTCTGTATTCTTGTATGGCTATTTTCCATATGAGCATATGCCTGTTGGGTGTTTTCATGTTTAAAAGAGATTTGAAAGCTTTAAAAAAGTATTTTCTTACCTTTTTGTCACCACATTTTGATGGAATCCTTTAAGGGCATCCATAGTGGTTATATACACTGCTTGAAATATTGGAGTAAGGGCAATTTTTATTCTTGTTATTTGGTATCTATCTGGAACAGTGTAAGTGTTCAGAGCTCTAAAGTACCCAGCCATTCTAGATTTTCCATTATGCCATGCCACTACGACTGGTGTAGTTATTTCTACTTCTTCATTGTGGCCTACGTTTCCTATTACACCAAGGTCTAGAAGCTCTTTGATATGGGTTTCTAGAGCTTCTCTTGACATGGGACTTTCTGGGTATGCAGGTCTTCTCAAGAGTGGTGGATAAAGTCTCTCAATGTTAAGAATGATGTCAACTTCATGACCAATAATTGCTCCTAGAGGTTTTTTTTCTGAAGAAAATTTTCCTCTGTGGTCATACAAAAGGGAAGAAAGTTCATTTTCTTGTTTATCAGTCAGATGAAGGCTTATTTAAGCCTCATTTAACTGTTCAGACTTGAATTTCTCTAACTCTAAGCTGACTAGTGATACTTTATTCACTGTAATTTGTCTTTTAAATGGTAAAAAGGCGAATTTTTGGCACTTATTGTCTCCAATAGTAAAGTATCTGTCTTTGTTGTTATGTAAATCTATCCCATACATGATTAAATAGTCATTTCCCAATATAAAATGGGTACTAGAGCAATTTTCCATAACAACAAATTCAACTGTGATTCTTAATTTCCCATTAATGTGTGGGAATATGACATTGGTCTCAAAAATTCCTAATGCTTTCATTGGATTACTTGCACTATTGAGTTTTATACCATCAATTGGTAACAATTGGTCTTCAAAATTTGGTACACAAGTCTTAAGAAAAGATTTTCCAACACAAGAACCAAAGGCTCCTGGGTTAAGCAAACGTTTGGTGGGCTTGTTGTCAATCACCACTTCTTTTATACAGGAGTTACCAGCTGTATAACCTTTCCCTCTGTTTGGTTTGGTTTTCATAAGTTGTGCATCTTGAATTTTTGATAAATCAAGTTGACCATTGTTCAATTGTGGCAAGTGGGAATAATATTCCATGATGTCAAAAGTGGCATTGATATTTTCTATATCTTTTGAAAATTCAGAAAATATGGATGACTTATCATCTGAATTGTCTTCAATGATGTCATCTTTCTCAACATCAGGTTCTTTTTCAATATCGATTTCATTGATTTTCCCCCTTTTTGGACATGTATTAGCTAAATGGGTGGTACTTTGTCAAATATGGCACTTCCTGAATGTATCTGCAGATTTATACCTAACATTATTAGAGTTTTCTTTGGGGTTTTTGTCCACAGAATCTTTCCAAGGTGTATTAAACCTTGTTTTGAGATTCACCCTACTAGAACCAATTTTGGCTCTGGTGGTTACTTCTTCTAATATATTGATAATATCCTCTGCTGAAGATTGTTCAGTAGTCCTGCTTTTGACAGCATGCTCTAAGTCACCTCCACATTGTCTCAGAATTTTTCTATGAATCATAAATTCTGACATGTCAGGATATAATGCTGTTAATCTGTCTTTTTGTTGGCAAAACCATGGTAAAGCTTTGTCTTTATCAGCATTAAATTTGGCAGATTAAAAGGCTGTTTCCACTTTAAACCTCAAAGCATCATTGGCCCATTTGTTGATAATTTGGGTTTTCCACCAAGTCCAACTTTGGTGTCCATGTGCTTGTCTCAATTTGATATACCATCTGTGAGCTGATTTGGTAAATAAGGTGTTAAACCTGGCTGTTACCAATTTGTCTGGTAATTCAAAGTCTTCTTTGATCATGTCAATACCTCTGATGAATTCCATTTGGTCATATTCTCCTTCACCATTGAAGTGAGGCCATTCCTTAAGTTTTGGAACTTCTTTCAAGAGTGCTTGGCCCATTGATGGTTCCAAGTTATGAAAATAAGTACAAAATTCATTTTTTAATTGAGAATTTTCAATATCCAATAATTGTGGATTGGGAATCCCTTTACCCTCATTTTGATTCAGAGGTGTAGACATTCTTGGTAAGGTGTTTAGTAGTTGTTCAATATCATTCATTTTACTATTGTTACACCTTTGTGAATTTCTTAATTCATGTTGTAAGCTTTGTATAGAGGTTTTTAAATTCTTTTTTTGATCATCCTCTTTATATGTGAGCTCATTCCATAATTCTGTTTGTTTAGTTTGTTAATTTTGATATTTCCTCTTTTGAGGTATCAAAACACTTTTTCAAGGCAATTATAAGTGTCTTTGCTTCAGTAAATGACTTTGAAATATCATCAAGAGCTTTCTTATTATTCTCTTTGATATTATTTATGGCATGTTTTATTCTTGTTTCAATCATGTCATCAATATTGAATTTAGAATATTTGTCTGTCAATTCCTTAATAATGGCAGATTGTTCATGAATCTTATTGCCAAAAGAATTATCATTATTGGAAGTTTTAATTGTTCTTAGAGCTTTTTTCAAAACACTTAAGTGTTTCATTGATTTGGCTCAGACTCAAGTTATGTGTTTTAAGATTGTCACAAATTGATGTATTTTTATCAGAAAGATGACTTTTTACATCAGTTATAGCTTGATACAACTCTGGAATAGAATCAAAAATATCAGATGTCATTTCTGATATTTTAATCTGGCTTCCTCCTTCTTCTGTAATTCCATCATGGTTCTGGCCATCTGAAATACATTTTCCATGGCACCCTGCTGAATCTTTGGAATCCTGTATCCTTGGATGTAGGGCTTTGGGGCTGGTGACTTTCCTTTGCCCTTGTTTGGAGCTTGTGGCTGCTTTTTCATGTTGGAATTTTTGGTGCTGGCCAGTGGGGCTGTTTTTGACACTTGTTTGAGTGGTGGAGGGTTGTTTTTCCTCCATTCTAGTGTCGAGAGCATCATTTTTTTTATTTTCCATCAATGAATGCCATCCATTGAGCAATTTGCAAGTATTGGTATGGCCCAGGAGCTTTCTCACAGTCAGGTAAGAATTGATGCAGTTTTTCCACAGATCAGCCAGGATGTGGTACTCCTTGTACTGCAGTGCATTGTTGTATGCTTTGTGGCTGGCTTTGTATATGTCCACTGAGGCTTCTTGTGGCAGTGTCAGCTCTTTGTGAAGGTAAAATGGTATTATCAGCATCAGAATGACCTATTTTAGTTGTTTGGAAGTCATCAACTGACCCTTGTCCTTCTGTACCTGGTTCGCCTCTGCCATAATCACATCTATTACCTTTCTGGGAGCTGCTTGAGGGGTTATAGCTGGCTCCTGATCTAGTTGAAGGCATATTTTATGATTAGAAAGGCTTGAAATAGTATTTTTACATCAAAAACTTACTATTGGCCAAATTCTTAGCTTTCTGAAGGGTATTACTTATATCCAAGTTAATCAGTTCAGAAGATATTGGTTCAGGTTGGTTATTTTGAGTCACAATAACAGTACTATTGTGGTCTGAATTAACAGTACTGGCAGGGATAATGCTGGTGACTGTTGAGTCTGTTTCAATGTTTTCTCGTCTTACCACGTTGTCAGACACTAAAATTAATGAAAAAGCCAATTAATTAAGTAAAAAAAGGTTATTTCAAAAAAAGAAATAAAAATATAAGCCTCACTTATAATATGAAAAAAAAATATTTTTTATGGGTTTTTTGAATTATAAGTATTTTTTATATGTTTTTGAAATTTTTCAATATAAGAAAAAAGGTTTAAAAAAGAGTAAAAATGATTTCACAGGTAAAATATGACGGCTTGGCCCCCAAATGTAAGGTGTTGATATGAAACTTTGATTAAAAATCAATTACTTTTCCTGTCCTCAAAATTTGTATAAGGCAAAAATCAATTGAAAAAAGTAAGAAATATTATTTTTAAGAGAAAACACGCCAATTTCATTGCTTATAACTTTATTAGTATAAAAAAATAATATTATAAAAATTTATTGTTTTACCAACAATAAAAATTTATCCAAAAATACTCTACAAGAGATATTTAAGGCTACAAAAGAAATTTCTTCAAGAGCCATTTCAATTGGAATTAATTGAGCAAAGGAATGCAAGCAAGTAATTGAAGAACAGAGTCTTCAAAAAGAACATTAAAGAAAAAACATGCCCAAAAGGGACCAGAGTGAATTTGGAAACAAAGTGACGAAGTTAACAGTGATGAAAGATGCTTTAATTCGCTTTTGGGGTGGTTCAGGGGTAAAAATGATTATAAGAGTTACAAAAAATGATTATAATGATTTTTTCACCTGGTTAAAAGGATTAAAATGATTTAAAAATGGTGGTTGGAATCTCTTATTGATTGGTTTAACAGTGCTTAAACTAATTATAAAAGGAAAAGATTCTAACATGAAGAGAAAAGTGGGGCAAAGAAGACAATCTTTTATAGCCATCAATTTTCTTACTCCAAGGGTAAAATTTACTCTTGTCAGTCGTGAAAAACATTCTGACATCAGAAAAGCCAATTATGGCATCATTGAATGCTGGCTTAGGCCCAAAAAGGGCTGGTTTAAGCCATTTTTAGTGTCACAGGGGCTCTTATGGAAGCAAAAGGGCCTGGCACTCAGGAATGAAAACTCACTTGGAGGGCCCCAAAAGATAAGAAGAATAATAAAGATTGACTTCTTTAAAGAAGAAGAAAGGGAAGACAAGTATGCCAAAAGATATAGAAAAGATAAGAAGCCAAAGGCTAAAGATAATATGTAAGGTTTGAGCCTGCAAGCATGAAAAGAGTTACATGCTACACAAGCTCCAAACACTTTCGTTAACTTTTCTTTGAATTATTTCAATTCATCTGTGTAAATTCACTCTTAATTTGGTTTTCTTCCATTTTTGTTTACAAGTCACTCATTCAAGATGTGTTGCTATAATAATCCTGTTACCAAGTCAGATCTTCAGTATTGCTTCTATAACAACATTTTACCTTGTTGATATAGTAACTTTGCTTCTATAACAACAGCATATGCTTGGTTACATTGATTGTTACCATAACAATACCCTTCATGATAAAAAGTGTATGAGCCTATTTGTGTTTCATTTTGATTTTGTACTTACAGCATTCAAGAGGAACATTCTTCTTGAGAATGATTCCTCAGAGCTCTTATCAATATACTTTTTTTCAAATTAAAATTACTTACTTTTAATTTGGAAAATTAGCGCTCTCACTTTTCAAAGTGATTCAATTCACTTTACCCAGCTATAGTACTGTTGAAGCTTAAATACTGACAGTACTCTGTTATAAACAAGAGTGACGCACCTATTACTTATAATAATAGTATTCCACTACCTACTTAGTTTATTAGAATTACTAATAATTAGACTGGAAACCACGTTAGATGTCAGGATGATACTATGATAAAGGTATAACTAGGCTAATTACAACTTTAACTGTGTATGTGACACGGCAGAAAAATGATTAAAAAGATTTATAAAGGTTTTATAATAAGATAAAAGGGTTCTACTATTGAGAAATAGTGGTGGTGAGCGCTATTGAGAACCCTGGGTGCAGGCTTCATCTGTTGGATTACAATAATAAAGTCTACAATAATTAAAAATTATAATTATACCTGATTATTTAACCAAGAGTAAAACTGTTTTTGACAGTTTACTACGTAGGTTATTCAAGAGCAGGATGAGGAAAGGATTTTGGCTGTGAAAAGCCCTCCTTTTATCCTGAAATTGGGGTGGAAAGGCTGCTAGACCTTTCCACGTAGAGGAAGTGAAGATTTTTCACTCTCTATGACAGGCTTGTGGTTTGCAAACAGCCTGTATACCCTGTATTGGGCTCAGATGTGGTTTTGAAACCACATCTGGGCAGTTTTCACCAATACAGGGTGAAAATCTTCATCTGGGGACCTCACAGCCTGATTCTGACGTGTATGATGCGTAGAATGCTGTACAGAAACTGTATGGGACCCCAGTATTGACTGAAATATGAGGTATTGAAGTAAAAACATGCTTCTTTGTCTATTTGACACCTAATATTCATGGTTATGGGATATTATCCCATGGTAAGGCTGTATCTGACAGCAGGTGGGATTTTGACCTTAAAATGGTCATAGCTCTGTCAGTTTTTGAGATATCAAGCTCAACGTTGGTTCATTGAATAGCTCTGTATGAGCTCTACACAATGGTACCCAACTTGACATGGCTATCATTAAATATGACAAAGTTATCCCATGTACAAGTATTTTTGTACATTGGCGTGGTCTGGTCAAAAAGCTTTATTAAGCTTGTTTGGCCAATAACTTCTGTTGTAGTTGAGTTATGAGGAAATGGATGGCACCATCAGATAGCCCTGATTGTGCTCTTTCTAATAAGACCCCACTCTAGGTATCTCACACTAAAACTGTAAAAGTTAGATGAGAGGTGAATGTTTTGTTCACCCTTATTTGGTCTGAATTTGACCATAACTCAAGTAATACTGGTGCTAGCTCAGTTTGGCTGGTACCATTGGATAGCCCTGGCTTAGAGCTTCATTTTGAATACCCATTTGATGGGGTTAAGCCTCTCCTTCTAGATTTTAGATGAGAGGTGAAAATTAAGGTTTATGCTCAGCAATAACTTTGAGCAGGAATAACTTTGTTATTTCTTGTCCTATGGTGATGGGACTTATATTTTCAGAAAGAGGTAAGTTTCCTCTTTCTTCTGATACCTTTTGAGCTAATTTGGCTCAGTTCCATGTTTTGGTGGTATTTTGGCTATACCATTGGTTTATGGTATTTTGGCTGTCATGCTTGTGCTCTGGTTTTGAGTCACAGGCTGACATTAGAGGCCCCAGGCTAACATAAGGTTTGACTATGAAACAATAAGTAAAAATTACTAATATTTTACTTATTGTACTATGAATGTCCTTATGAATGAAATAAATAAGATAAAAATAATTATAATAATAAAGAATTATTATAAACTAATAGTATTCACCAATTTTAACACTTATATGACTGTTAAACTTAATTTAAGGTTACAGTGTGTGATCATAAATGATCAAATTAAGCTCAAGCTTTGATCCTTAATAACATTTAAGATTTACACGCTACAGCAATTCAGAGAGTGAATTTTGATAGCTAGGCATAACCTTATTATGCTGCCACAAGCATTTCATTAAATCATCAAAACTCTATTTTTGATGATTTTTCTTGTAACTCATCTTTTCTGTCAAAATTTGATATTTTAAACTTCAAACTATGATTTCAAGGGGTTATACCTTGAAGATTATAATAAAAGAAAAATCATTCTTCACGAATGAACTAGTAGAATCCAACTGTCTACTTTTTTTAAGTTTGGACCACTTTCACAACAAAGTGGTCAACAGCTCTGTTGATTTTAATCAATAATTCCTTACAGATTTTAACCTTGTTTATAACTTGTGAAAGAAACTTCATATCTGTGTTCCTACAGTAACTACGTGATGTCTTTATTTTTGGTTCATCACTCTATCATGTATTATTCAAGAGATATTAGCTAAAATCCTTAAATATATGCATTGACCAAAAAAGTGCATATATTCAGGTTAATTCCTTAAGTATTGGTTTTGAAGCTTAGCTTATTAATTGTTTTATGTGTGGAGTTTTATGAAGAATCCAATGGTAGCATTCACTCTACATGTTCCTTCATTAGTATTTGAAATAAATAAGGATTTGTGGTTTTTATAAGGTGTTATTACTTATAACATATCAAATATTGACTTTACAGATATGCCATAAAAATGGTATATGTGTATTTTACCATGGGGAATCCAATGGTGTAATCTATTTCACATGTGTATTCATTGGTTTTTAAGCTAAACCAAATTTTGTACCAATTTATGGTATTTTTATAGTTTTTAAGGTACTTATAATTATATAAAATATTTCTTGTGACCTTTTTGGGTATGTGGTCATATCTCAAAGGTTCACATTACCTACCACCAAAAAAGATTGTACCACAATCTGATATGTGTAATTGGGGCATCATCCACTGTCCTACCTCTTCAATAGACTTTGTTAGTCTTGAAGCTCAATAATGCTTAACCTTTCTATTTTTCAGGTTTTCTTTCATGTCTGAACCTTCTTAGTAGTTTATCAGCATTTGTTATATCTTTCTCAAGTACCCATTCATCTTCTTGAGCTGAATGTCTATACCTTACAAGGTATTCCCTTTCTTTTTTGTTTCTTGTCCTTCTTTCTTTAGGGACTTTTACTATTTTCTTTTCCTCTCCTTCTTCCAAGGGGGGAATTTCAAGTGGGGGTTTATTTCTTAGTGGAAATAACTCCTTTTCAGTTGGAATGTAAGGCTTTATCAGGCTTACAGGGAAATTTGGGTGTTTGTTCATCAGTTCACCTGTGAGTTCCAATTGCACAGCATTGGGTCCATGAAGTGCTTTTATCATAAATGGTCCTGCAAAGGAATCTTTCAATTTCTTTGGACCTTTTATGTTATCGAAATTAAGGGTTGATACTAGGACCAAGTCTCCTATTTTGAAGTCAGGTGGCTTATGACTTTTATCCCATCTTTCTTTTGCATATTTGAAAGAATCTTTCATACATCTGTTTGCATGGTGTCTTGCTTTGTCAAGCATTATCTTAAAGCTGCTTGCTGTTGGATGTATATCCACTAAGTCCTTTTTGAGGGTATCATAAGGAAGTCTTGGATTCCAACCTTTTTCTAGCATTGCTGGTGTTTTTCCAGTAGAAGAATGGATTGATGTTTTATATGCCAGTTCAAGAGCTGGTATTACTGTACACCAATCATGGGTAAAACCATCAGAATCTTTGAAATCTATCCCATAAGCACAGAATCTTCTGATCATGTCCTCTAAGGTCTGTATCATTCTTTCTGCTAAACCATCAGTTTGAGGATGGTAAGCAGTTGAGAATGATAACTTTGTCACAAACAAGTTATGGAGATTTGTCCATAATGCTGAAGTGAACTTTGGGTCTCTGTCACTTATAATATTCTGGAATAAGCCTGTATGGCTAATAACTTTATTCCATATCATTATGGCTGTGTCCATAGCTGTGTCATCTTTATGAAATGGTAGGAACATGCGAGTTTTGCTATCCCTGTCAACCAATACTAGGCATGCATTATAGCTTCTGTCTACTCCTGGAGGTAATGCTGTTACCCAATCCATATGAACTATTTCCCAAGGGGATTTTGGTTCTTGGATTTGGATCATCATTCCAAATTTCTTTCCTGTGGCTCTGTTGGCTTTTTGACATCTGTCACAGGTTTGGCAGTATTCTATAACATATTACTTCCAATTTGGCCACCAAGAGCAGGTTTTCACCCTCTCTAGTGTTCTGTCTTCTGAAAGGTGTCCAGCTGCAACACTATCATGACACTCATATAAAATAGTGTTTATCAGGGTTCTATCTGTTAAGGCCATAACACATGTGTGTTTTGTTCTATGGTAAAGGATTCCATCAAGGAGGTGGAATCTTCCTTCATCATATGCCTTTTTCCATATTTCATCTAGTTTTGATGAAAGTGATGGGTCTTTGCAGTCTTTCATTCGAAGTTGGCTTAAGATATGGAAATTTTTGTCTAGCTTATAGCTTTCTTTAACTTGGTTAAAGAATTCTGTGCCAATGTCTGTGACACATATTCCTTCTATATGGTGTTCTTCTTGTGGTACCCATGCTGGATTGTCAGGGGTATTTGCTAGAGCCCATCTGCTAAGACCATCTGCATTTTTGTGAATATTACCAGATTTTTGAAAAATAGTCATATTTCCTCTATATTCTTGGATAGCATTTTGCCATCTCAGCATATGTCTATTTGGAGTTTTCATATTTAATAGAGATTTTACAGCATTACAGTCTGTAATCACATCAAATACTGTTCCATCCAAATAGTAATGTAATTTTTCTAAAGCCCACACTGAGCAGAGGCATTCCATTTGGCTTGCTCCATATCTTGCTTCTGTTGGCTTCATCTGTCTTGAAATAAAACAAATTGGTCCTTCCACTGGTTTATCATTGATAATTTGTGTCTGATGTAGTGCAGCACCCAGTGCTTCTCCACAAGCATCAATGTAAAGTTTGAAGGGTAGTTTCCAATCTAGCATTAGAAGAAATGGGGCATTTGCTAAGGAATTTTTCAATTCCTCATATGCCTTGACTCTTTCTTTTGTAATTTCATAGACTGTTTGTTGGTCACATAGCTTATACAAGGATTTAGCAATTTTTGAAAAGTCCTTTATGTGCTGTCTATAGTAACCAGCAAATCCTAGAAATGATTGCATTTATTTTTTGGTTTGGGGCATTGGTTTAAGTAGTACTGCTGCTACTTTATTCTTGTCTATGCCTAGACTAAGTCCAGATACAACATGTGCTAGTTCTTTTAGTTCACTATATGCAAAATGACACTTTTTCAAGGATATTTTCATATTAACTTGGACTATTTTCTGTAGTACCCTTTCTACTCTTGTAAGGTGATTTTCCCAAGTTTTTTAGCAAACTATGATATCATCAATATAGATAATTAACCATCCTTCTGATAATTCTTCAGGAAATATGGTATTCATCATTCTTTGATAATGGGAAGGTGAATTTTTTATGCCAAATGGCATTCTTAAGTATTCAAAAATTCCACAGTGGACTATTATCCTCAGTAGTTTATTGGAATTGTCTGTTAAGACATTTTGATGAAAACCCTTTAAGGCATCCATGGCTGTGATGAACTTAGCTTTGGACAGTTGTGTCAATGTTTCATGGATCCTGGGTATTGGATACCTGTCTGGAATGGTATAGGTGTTCAGAGCTCTGAAGTCTCCTACCTTCCTTGATTTTCCATTATGCCAAGTTATAATGACAGGTGTAGTGACTTCTACCTGTTCATTATGTCCTTGTCAGGGTGAGTCTATATAGTAGCTATGAAATGTAAATACAAGCTAGTATTATGACTTTGACACGTCTAAAAACAAATAAATTCAATTCTTCAAGTCCTACTGCTACGTGGTAACAGTGGTGATGAGTATGTTGAGGACCTGGGTTGAAATACTCTAATATCTTTGACTGTAAAGAAGTACTACAATAATTATGCTGTAATTATATCTTTAATAATTCTAAGGACACTACTGATGGTTAACAGTTTTGTCACGTAAGAATATGGGTAAATAATATAAGATGATGGGTTTTCAAGGAACAAACCCTTCCTTTTATATCTTTCAAGACTGTCAAGAGTTATTAACTCTTCACACGTCAGAGGAGTGAAAATCTTCACTCCAATGACCAGCATGTGGTTCTGGATAATAAATTATGACGTCAATAGAGGAAGAATTGTGGTTTTGGAACCACAAATGATCATTCTGGATCAATACAGGGTGAAAAAACCTTTCACCTGCCACGTCAGCACTTGGATGACGTTGTTCTGGTGTCTGTATGATCAATAATGATGACTTTGGGGAGGTTACATCTTCATAAATATATTATTTTAAGTATGGGAGCAATACTGTTTGATACAAGTTGATACAGTCATGTATTGCTAGAAAAACCTTCCAATCAAGATATCTCAGCCAGTTCTTAAGATATCAAGAAACCAAGAACACAGAATTCAAGGGCTCAATGAGATCTTCAATTTGGTATGCTTCATGTTTACCCTTCTTGAAAATAGCAAAAGTTATAAGGGTTCTAAGTTTTTAGATGTATTTTTGTACATCAGTATGAGGCTTCAAAAACTTCCATGCCAGATATCTTCTTCAATTTGGAAGATATCTGTATTCTGATGATAAAGTCTTTTAGGGCTTGGTTAGCTCTACAGTTTTGTATATTACACTGTACAGTTGTATGAGTGTATGCCAAAGATACAGGGGTTTGTTGACCTTGTTGTTTTCAGAATATCTGTATTTTGGTTGTTAAACCTTTGAACCAAGATCCCTCAGTCAATTTAAGAGATACAGAGGTCTAAGGTGTCTCAAATTAAAGCTCTTGTTTAGATCTTTAATTTGGCTATACTTTTGTACAGTTTTGTACAAGCCCTCTTTGATTTTCAGGGGAGTCTTGGTTTTAAAATAAAGGTCATATGGTATCTCCAGTTGTAGTGGTGTTACAGCAACATGGATAATAGCATTGTGTAGCTCTCTATGTGAGCTTTAAGAAAAATACCATTTTGGTATAGAATAAATTAAATATGCATAAGTTAGATGAGAGGTGAAAATAAGGGTTTTGACTTATTTATTCTCCTCTAGGTCTCCTTATTCTGTTTGGATAAGGTTGATGTTTAATTTAAGAGGAGTTTTTTTTCCTCTTATTTATTACCTGTATTGACTATGTTTGTTCAATACTTGTCATACCATTATTTATGGTATGTTGGATGTCATGCTAGTGCTCTGTTTTGAGTCACAGGCTGACAGTCCTACCTTTCTTAATACTCCAAGGTCTATTAATTCTTCAATGTGTACCTCTAAGGCTTCCCTAGCCCTTGGAATAGCTGGGTAAGCAGGTCTTCTTAGTAGAGGTGGGTAAGGTTTTTCCACATTAAGAATTATATCCACTTCATGTCCAATTATGGCACCTAGTGGCTCTTTGTCAGTTGCAAATGCATTTTTATACTTAAAGAAGAGGTCAATCAATTTTTCTTTCATTTTTTCTGTTAATTCTTGATTGAATTCTGCCTCTTTAAGTTGTTCAGATATAAAAATTCCTTTTCTGGAAATTTTTCTTCATTCGTAATAGCTGTGATTTGTTTTTTGTTATTTAAGAAGCCAAACTTTTGTCTTTTGTTGTCTCCTATGGTAAAATATCTATCCTTTTGGTTGGAGATATCTATACCATAAATTGATAAGTAATCATTTCCAATTATGAAGTGATTACTAGTACAGTTGTCAATTACTACAAACTCTACTTTGATTCTGACACATTGTGAGGGATGAGGAAAAATCAAGTATTCCAAGGGGCTTCATGCTCTCACTTGCACTACTAAATTGGACACCTTGTATTGGCATAAGTTTTTCTTGCCAGTCTGGGACAATGGTTCTTAAATAACTTTTACCAACACAGGTGCAATATGCTGCTGTGGCTAAGCTAACTTTTCCTTCTTGGTTATCAACCATAACAATACTTATACTTGATTTTCCAGCTGTATATCCCATTCCTCTTGCAGGTTTGGGCCTATACATTTTGGCATCTTGTATATTAATCAGGTTTGTGTCAGATGTCCCAACTTGTGGTAAGTTTGAGTTAACATCCAGTACTTCATAAATTATATCAATATTATTAATTTTTGCATTAATTATATTGATTTCATCACTTTCAGAGCTTTCTGACTCTTCTGTCTCTTTTTCAGACTCAGATTCCTCTTCTTTGTCATTGTGATTTTCTTTTTCCACAATTTAATTAATCTTTGCCTTTTTAAGGCAATTATTGGCTAAGTGTCCAATACCTCTACATTTATGGCATTTTCTTTGCTCATTATTGTTGGATGTATTGGGCTTGAAGGATTCTTTTGATTTATCTTTTTTGATAAATGGTTTATTTGGGCTTTTGATGTCCAATTTCTTCCACATGCTGCAAATTTTTGTTCTTGTCACTATGTCTTCTAGTGCATTAATATACTCTTCTGTAGAGCATGGTTCTATACATATGCTTCCTAGGGCATGTTCTAGCTCTCCCCTTATTTCTTGAGTATTTTCATATGCACCATTTTTTGTGACATTTCTGGGTACAATGCATTAAGTCTTTCAACTTGTTTCAAGAACCAAGTTAAAGGTTTGTCTAATTTTCAAATGCATTTTCTATTTTGTACCTCCAGGCATCATTACCCCACTTGGTGATTACTTCTTGTTTCCACCAAGACCAGGTATTTTTGCCATTTGTTTGCCTTATGCCATAATACCATCTTTTTGCAGATTTTTCAAACAATGAATGTAATCTTGCAGTGATTAATTCATCTGGTATGGCATAATCCTCTTGTCGCATGTCAATTGTTTCGATAAATGACATGTGGTCTTATTCACCTTCTCCTGTGAATGTTGGCCATTCTTTCAATTGACGTGCTTCCTTCATTAAGACTTGGTTATTATCTTGGTGACTCAAGTCTGTTATGAATGGATTTGTTAATTCCTCTTTTGGTTTAATAGGGCTTCTTATGTGAGAAAATGGTGTTGATAACTTTGGCATATTCAAATTAGCCTCATTAATTTTATCCATTTTTTCAGTAATAAGCCTGATTTCACTTTGAATGTCATCATTCAGATGCATTCTTGCTTCATCACTCTTTTCCACATGGTCCAAAAGTAACTTTTGGTGTGATGAAATCTTTTCTTCAAATCTTTCTACAGAAATACTTAATTTGTTTAATTTTTCTGTAAGATTGTCAATACTCACATCATAATTAATTGTCAAAGTTTTTTCTTTGATATCAATTATGTATTTATACAACTCTTGTTGTCCTTGTATCAATTTCTGAGTATTGTCAATTAATACTTTTGGTTTATTATTTTCAATCATAAATTTTATGTTATCAATTTCTTTCTTATTTTGTACAACAAGTTTTGTTAAAGATGATAAACTGTTATTTATTTCTTGGAAAGATAATAAACTATTTTTAATGTCTTTAAGAGGTAAAATACTATTTTTAAGCTCTGTTAAAGTATTTTCAACATCAGGAGACAAGGTTATTTCTTTGGGAAATGGGGTTTTCTCATTCTTTGTTCCTGTTTGTCTTTGAATTCCATCAAAGCTCTGGCCATGTTGAAGACATTTTCCATGGCATCTTTTTGGATCTTGGGGATCCTGTAGCTTGGGGAATATGGTTTTCTCCAATTCTTTTTCTTGTTCTTCTTCCCTTCTTGGGGAAGTGGGTTGACTTGGGGCTTGCTGGTAGAAGCTACTGGGGCTTCTTCCTTGCTTGCCTCCTTCTTTTTGGCATGATACTCCTTGATCTTTTTGATTTGAGGTTTGGATGATAGTGGATTCCATCCATTGGAGTATCTCACTATTTCCTCCTCTTTGAGGAACTTTTTCAGGATGTGCCAGGAGTTCATCACTCCTTGGTGTATTTGAGGCAACATTTCCCAATCTTTGTCCTTGTATACTGTGTAGTACTGTTTGTACTGGCTCATGTAGATGTCTATTGGAGCCCTCTGAATGTGATTTGTACCTGTTTGAGTCACTCATACTTAGTTCCAATTCAGGTTCAGATATCATGGGCATTTCTGGGACTTGCCTTTGGGATAAGGCACTTCCTTGTGTGGATTCTGTTCCACTGGGGATATTGCCCTTCCTTTTCCCTTTTGAGGAATCAATTCTACCTCTGAGTCCAGCTCCATCTGATTGGATGGAGTATTGGGAGCCTCTTCTGGTAGTCATATTATAAGATAAATAAGAAATAAGAGGACTTCAGAACAGGAAATTTCTTATGGCAATTTATGAATGAGATACTCACCTTCAGAATCCTGAACGGTGGGTCCTGGAAAGTCCAATTTCTTGGCTTTCTTTCTTTTGGTAATTATTGGTGTTGGAGAACTTTGACAAGTTTCTTCCACCAATCTTTCAACAGTGGTTTGGTTATCCTCTGTTGGGTTGTCTTCAAACACTAAAAAAGACAAATAAATATAAGTCTTTTATATAAAAGTGTTATTTTTGGTAAGATATGGCAATTTTCCACGTAAAAATTGCTTTTATATCTTTTTTTATGGAAAAAAAATGAAAATAATTGAAGAAATGAAATCAAAAAGAATAAAATAACTGTTTTATTGGTTTTTAATATTTTTATTATTTTTTATGTTTTTATTTTTAAAGAATAAAATAAAAATGAGTATGATTATTTTTATAAAATTAATTTATAATATAAAATTATTTTTAATTTATAAAATATCTTTTTTAATCACTAGAGTCACTCAAAGAAGGTTTTTGCATATCTAAGGATGTGAAAAACCACATGTAAGACGGTACAATTGCTTTCCAAATGCCTCAATAGCTTTTAAAATAAATAAATATAAAATTATTATATAATTTTATGATTATAAGTATAATATATTATTGGATAAACCCAATTAGAAGCTTTTTAAAGGTCTTTTAGAGTAAATATCATGGCCAGGCCCCCAAATGTAAGGTTTGACTATGAAACAATAAGTAAAAGTTACTAATATTTTACTTATTGTACTATGAATGTCCTTATGAATGAAATAAATAAGATAAAAATAATTATAATAATAAAGAATTATTATAATTATGGCGTAAAAATAATTATATTATTAATAAAAATATAATAATATAATTTATATTATAAAATATAAAATAATAAAATAAATATATTAATATAAAATAATTAATATATTTGAAAGCAGTTTATTATTGTTACAAACAAATAATAAAGGCGTAAAAAATTGTTTTTTATTAATAAAAAACAATTAATAACAATAATATTACTAATATTAAAATTATAAATTAATATAAATACTATTTATATTAATTAAAGAATTATTAAAAGAATAATATAGAGAAAATTATTAATATAAGAGAAAATAACCTACTTTTAACACTTAATATAATAATTTTGAGATATTTTACGCCAAATAATGTAAATACAACCTATACAAATTGTACTTACAATAAAAAATAGAGAAATTACAAATATTCTTGATTTTTTATGTGGAAATGAGTTTTAGAGAGATTTTTAACAAAAACAGTTAAACAAATGATTTAATCACGTCAAAATTGATGATTATAATAAAGATGAACTTTGGTCTTTAATAATATAAAAGTTTTATATATAAAGAATAAAGATATTACCTTTTTGTTTGTATTTATTTAATGTTTTTATAGTAAATACCTCCCTCCTAGAGTCCAACAGGCTTCTAGTAGACGTGTACTGATCATATCCACTGGAATGGATCAATATTTTAAGGTTTGATGGTGATTACATCATGATCAAACCTCATTACATCACTATTACACCATTATTTAGAGTTATCACTATAACTCTAAGTCTGATGATGTCAAAGGCTTGGCAGAACGCCAAATTTCGTGGATTTTATTAGTTTTAATCATAAAATAATAGTATTCACCAATTTTAACACTTATAAGACTGTTAAACTTAATTCAAGGTTACAGTGTGTGATCATAAATGATCAAATTAAGCTCAAACTTTGATCCTTAATAACTTTTAAGATTTACATGCTAAAGAAATTCAGAGAGTGAATTCTGATATCTAGTCATAATCCTATTATGCTTCCAAGAGCATTTTATTACATCATTAAAACTTTATTTTTGATCATTTTTCTTGTAACTCATCTTTTCTGTTGAAATTTAATATTTTAAACTTCAAACTATGATTTCAAGTGGTTATACCTTGAATATTATAATAAAAAATACATCATTCTTCCCAAATGAACTAGTAGAATCCAACTGTCTACTTATTTTTAAGTTTGGACCACATTCACAACAAAGTGGTCAAGAGCTCTGTTGATTTTAATCAATAATTCCTTACAGATTTTAACCTTGCTTATAACTTGTGAAATAAACTTAATATCTGTGTTCCTACAGTAATTGCGTGATGACTTTATTTTTGGCTCATCACTCTATCATGTATTATTCAAGAGATATTAGCTAAAATCCTTGAATATATGTGTTGACCAAAAAAGTGGATATATTCAGGTTAATTCCTTAAGTATTGGTTTTGAAGCTTAGCTTGTTAATACTTTTATGTGTGGCTTTTTATAAAGAATCCAATGGTACCATTTATTTCACATGATGATTCATTAGTTTTTGAAATAAATAAGGATTTGTGGTTTTTATAAGGTATTATTACTTATAACTTATTAAATATTGACTTTAAAGATATGCCATAAAAATGGTATATGTGTATTTGAACATGGGGAATCCAATGGTGTAATTTATTTCACATGTTTATTCATTGGTTTTTAAGTTAAACCAAATTTTGTACCAATTTATGGTATTTTTATAGTTTTTAAGGTACTTATAATTATATAAAATATTTCTTGTGACCTTTTTGGGTATGTGGTCATATCTCAAAGGTTCAAATAATAAAAGAAGCCAACCAAGTGAGTGCTCAATTCACTGTTTCAACCTGCCCGAAAAGGAAATGGAATTAGTAAAGGATATGACCACCAATATCCACTGGAAGGCGAGGAAGAAAAAGAGAAAGGGTGCTGAATGACTGACTTAGGATTATCAGTATTAACTTTAATAATGTAAAAGAAAATAAAGATAATAATAAATCCCATATATTAATTAACTTGGGAAAAAGTCCCCAGGTCCTGAAAGGTGGCCAGTATATGTGAAAACTGAAAGACTGATCCTGGAAGGTGGATCACCGGCTGTATTCTATTAATTGGGCCAATACAGCTCTGGACATCTTGAAATCGAACTGTGTGATTGAACTCCCACAGTGGAAAATTGAATTGGACCAATTGGGCCAACGACATACAGGTTTCTTGATTTACACCGGTATGGACCAATTGAGTTGTCTAAGGAGTATTATAATACTTGATGGATTGATAACTGATTGAAAGACTGTAGAACCTCTGAGAATGCCCTTGGAATAATCCTGAATGAAAGTTCCAACCAAAAGCCTTCAGGGCCAGGTGATTGGGATCCTTGAATGGTCTTCTGATTGCCGCCATGGATTGCCAGATTGATGGGTTAAAGAATCCTTCTGCCAAATGGGCATTGGAATTTGGGACCTTGATTTGGAATTGTGGAATTTTGTCCTGAAAATTTCAGCATTTAATTTCTGAGAAAAAATGGTGCATAATGGTATATAATACCATATATGCACCACTCCTGCAACCTTGAGTATGGGGTGCATGGAGGAATGGAAGGAATTCCCCTTAAGTTGAGGGGAATGCTTGCTGAGCTGGTTTGGTGGCCTCTGGTGGTTTCCAGAGGCCATGGCTTGAAATATGGTCCATGGTGGTCCATGGCCAAATTTGGGTCCTACGGGTTCTATGGCCATTTTGGTGTCCAAGGGATTTTTCGGCCAAAATTGGGTCCTACGGGTTCTATGGCCATTTTGGTGTCCAAGGGATTTTTTTGGCCAAAATTGGGTCCAAGGAATTGGTGGCCAAAATTGGCTCAGGTGAGTCCAATTGTGGTTTTGGGTACCACCTGGCCTTGGGGGCTAGATGGTTGCCCCCTTTCGGCCACATTGGATTAGGCCAAAAGGGGCCTAATTGGCCTCATTGGATTAGCCCAAAAGGGGCCTAATTGGCCTATGGACCACAAATCACGGCCCATGGGCCATAGAAGTGGTAGGGGGCCTAAATGGCCCAAAAAGGCCATTTAGGCCTAAACCCCCCTAATGAAAGGGGGTGTCCCAAAACCACTGATGATGGCTAGGGGGCCTGGAAGCCCCTAGAAGACAAAAGCACCCCCCAGGCCCAAAATCAAAGATAAAGGCCTGGGGGTTGGTGAGGTGGAAATTGGCCGAGGAGGCCAATGATGGCAGGATATGGCTGAGGCCATAAAAGGATGATTGGGGCAAGAAATGTCCAAGAAGAGGTGCTATGGCCAAATGGCCATAGAGGACTGGAGGGGACCAATTGGCCAATTGGCCCCAACTTGGTTCCAGGTTAGAATTGCTGCAACACCCATGGAGGAGGGTCAATCTTTGTGGTTGTGACAGTACCCCCCTACCTTGAATGGTGAGCTCCTGAGCACCAAGATAAGGTAGAAGCCTGTTGAGGCTATTCAGACGGATTGGACGTAGGGATTCCAGAGGTATTTTGAATCTTGAAAAGAATTTTTTTTGAACTGATAATAGTGTTGCCATATGGATTGAGGTTGACTTGGTGTTCTCTTGATATTTGTATTTGAAATGTTGAGCACATGTTTTGGCATAAAGCTTTATGAGAAAAGAAATTTAAGAAGATATAAAGAATAAAAAGTTAAAAGAAACAAATATAAAGAGAGAACAAGAAGATAAAAAGAAAAAATGAATTTTGAGGGGGAGTCCAATCTTCATCAAGGATTTTGATAGTGATTTTGAAAGTGGCCAAGGACCTGGAAAACAGAATTTTATGCCAGGTGCTCACAGAGTGGCCAAGGTGATTTTTTGAAAGATTGTAGACCCCTCAGAGAAGTGCACACCAGGAGAGGAACTTACTTTTGGTAGTTACCAATCCTGCCAGTGCCATAAATAAGAAAAAACTTGATAAAAGAATGTGTTGAACAGATAATAACTTGGGAAGGAAAATAAGAAGAAAATGGTCCATTTGGCCCAAGTGGAAATGGCCATAAATTGGAATTGATGTTCAAAGCCAGGCCAGACAATCTGTGTCCAAATTTCAAAGTGCTCACAGAGTGGCCAAGGTGATGCTTACAACAGAAAAGAGTAGGATACCCCTAAAGGTGCATACCAGGAGTGGGACTTACTTTTGGTAATTCCTCTCCCCACTAAGCACCATAAAAGATCAAGCTTTTGAAGAATTGGGTCCTTTCTTGTCAGGATGCAAAGAATGGAAATCTTTGACAAGATCAGGACAATTCCTCAGGTTTTTGTCTGGTTCCCAAGTGGAGCTTTTGGGTCTTGACTGAAACCTTTCCATTCCACCAGATACCATAATTTTCTCCTCTTGAGCTTTGAATTCAATACTTGAGACACTTCCCATTCCTCTTCCTCTTCAGTGGTGATTGGAGGAAGAGGCTCTTGATGCCAATTTGGGATTGTTGATGTCTTGACTGGTTCCAGAAGGGAAATATGGAAGACTGGGTGGATGGATTTCCATTGAGATGGAAGCTTGAGGTTGTACACATGAGTAATGACTTTCTTCAAGATTGGAAAAGGACCCAACCATCTTTCAGACAGTTTTTTGGTGGGTCTGGTTGATTTGATGTTCTTGGAGGAAAGCCATACCATGTCACCAGGATTGAAAACAGGTGGACTTGCTCTACCTTTATCTGCATACCTCTTAAGCTGGTTTATGGCAACTTCAAGTTTTTTCTTGACATGTTGCTGTACTGATTGTATTTTTGTTGATAACTTTCCAGCATGAGTATCTTGAGTGATGTGAACTGAGTCAAAATGACGATCTCTTCCATAAACAGTGAAAAACGGGGATTGCTTGGTTGAAGAGTGATCAGAATTCTTATAGGCAAATTCAGCCAGAGGGAGCTAGGTGTTCCAATCATCATAATGATAACTGACATACATCTGAGGATACTGTTCTAGTATCTGATTTACCCTCTCTGTCTGTCCATCAGTTTCTGGATGGTAAGCAGCTCACAAATCTCTTGAAATCTTGAGCTGCTGACAAAGATTGGTCCAGAAGGAAGAAAAAAAGAGAGGACCTCTATCACTGAAAATGCTTGCAGGAAGGCCATGCTTTGAAAAGATATTCTTGATGAATAAATGGGCCAAATCTAGTGAAGTGATTGAAGACATTGTTGGAATAAAAACCACCATTTTTTAGAATCTGTCCACTATGACAAGGATTTAATCAAAAGGATTGGACAGTGCCAGTTGAGTGATGAAGTCCATTGAAAGACAAATCCAAGGACCATTTGGAATTGGAAGAGGTTTGAGGAGTCTAAACTTCTCATGATGGATATTCTTGTTTTGTGAACACTGTTGACAGGATGAGACATAATCCTTGATTAATTGAGTGATGCCAGACCAGTGGAAATCCCCTTGACAAGTTTGAGAGTCTTCTTTTAGCCAGGGTGTCCAGCTAGAGGAGAATCATGATGCTTTTGAAGAATACTGAGTTGAATTGCGGGGTCATTTGAAACCACCACCCAATCTTTGAAGAGAAGGAGTTGGGAAGAGGAATCAAGAGAATAATCCTGAATGGATTTACCTTTGACCAATTCTTCAAGGATACTTCTGTACTGAGGATCTTTCCATAATTTCTTCTGAATTGAGTCAATCAAATTTGAAACAGATTCCACCTTGTGTCACAACCACGTGTTTGACCCTCCTCCTTGATGGTTGCGGCAATCGAACCTGGAGCCAAGTTGGGGCCAATTGGTCACATCATATCATTTATGGCCAATTGGCCCCCTTTGGTGTTATATTGCTCTTATGCCATAACCCATTCCAATGGACATATCCTGCTGTCATTGGCCTTCTTGGCCAATTTCCACCTCACCAACCCTCAGGCCTGGGGGGTCCTTTTGTCTTCTAGGGGCCTCCAGGCCCCATAGCCATCTCCATCCAATCTGGGCACCCCCTTTTCATTAAGGGGGTTTAGGCCTAAATGGCCTTTTTGGGCCATTTAGGCCCCCTACGGCTCCTACAGCTTGTGGGCCGCAGGCCAATTAGGCCCCTTTTGGCCTAATCCAATGAGGCCAAAGGGGGAAGCCATCTAGCCCCCAAGACCAGGTGGGTCCCAAACCACAATTGGACCCACCTGAGCCAAAATTGGCCACCAATCCCTTGGACCCAAATTTGGCCAAAGACCTGTTGGACACCATTTTGGCCATAAATCCCGTAAGACCCAATTTTGGCCATGGACCACCATGGACCATATTTCCAGCCATGGCCTCTGGTTGCTGCCAGAGGCCACCAGATCAGCTCAGTCAGCCCTCCCCTCAACTTATGGGGAATTTTTTCTATTCCTTCATCCCATCCGTACTTAAGGTTGCAGGCGTGGTGCCTATATGGTATTATATACCAGTATGCACCATTTGTGCTCAGAAATTCAATGGTGACATTTTCAGGACCAAATTCCACAATCCAATATCAAGGTCTCAAAATCCAACGCCCATTTCGAAGGAGGATTATCCAGATCATCAGTCTGACAAGTTATGGCGGCAATCAGAAGACTCTTCAAGGATCCCAACCACCTGTATCTGAAGGAGTTGGGTTGGTACATTATTCAGGACTATTCAAAAGGGCCAATTCTCAAGAGGTATTACATCAATGCAATCAGTTGTCAAGACATCAAGTATTTCAATACTCCTTGGACAACTCAACTCATCTGTACAGGCGTCATTCAATCAACCTGTATGGCTTTGGCCCAATTGGGCCATCTCATATTACACTGTGTGAAATCCATCACACAGTTCAAATTTCAAGATGGCCAGAACTGTATTTCCCGATTCGGACAATACAATCAATTGATTCACCTTCCAGGATCAGTTTTCAGTTTTTCACATCTACTGGCCACCTTTCAGCACCTGGGGAATTTTTCCCCAGTTAATTAATATATTGGATTTATTTTTATCCTTATTTTCTTTTACCTTATTAAAGTTAATACTGCTAATCTTAAGTCAGTCATTGGCACCCTTTCTCTTTTCTTCCTCGCCTGTCAGTGGACATTGGTGGTCATATCCTTTACTAATTCCATTCCTTTTCTGGCAGGTTGAAACAGTGAATTGAGGATTCACTTGGTTGGCTTCTTGGCCTTTGGCTTCTTTTATTATCTTGGCCTTTGGCTTCTTACTCTTTTCTTTTATCTTTGGCATACTTGTCTTTTCCACTCTTATTTCTAAAGAAATTAAAATATTTATTATTCCTTTTATCTTTTGGAGCCCTCCAAGTGAGTACTTGATTCCTGAGTGCCAGGCCCTCTTGCTTCCATAAGAGCCCCTGTGACATTATATTAATTAACTCATAATTTCTTTTCATTCTATTCATACATTCTTCATCATTTTATTCTTTTATTCTTCATCAATTTCATTCATTCATTCATCGAAATTATGACTCTTTAATGCTTATGAATTTAATGATTCTTCGTCACCTCTCAATTTTCTCTCATTCATTCTTCATTCTGAAAATTGAAAGCTGACCCAAATTTTTCTATGTTATCTTCTTCAATCTTAATCTCAATCATTGATCTCATTTTGATCCTTCATCCAGGCATCTTATAATTTTGATTTTCAAATTACTCATCAGATTATTCAGATACGTTATTCATATCAGGATTCAATTTGATTTTTCTTCAAGAATTTTGATTTTCAGGAAGAATTCACTTGATAATTGATTTGATTGACTGATTTGATATATTTTGACATTGACTACAAGAAAATTGACTGACCTGAAGAATTCCCATTGATTTTGCTGAATTTCACATCAAGACTATGACATAAATTGATTTTGACTCAAGAATTCATCTGACTGATTGATTGTTCATTGCAAGATTTGATTTCATTGATTTTGATTGATTGATTTTATTGACTTCAATATTTTCATTGATATTGATTTTTGACTTAAAGACTCATTTGATTTTGATTGATTGACGTACCTGAAGATTTGAATTGATTCATTGATTTTTTCCCTCAAGATTTGATTTGATTTGATCCTCAAGACTATTTTGGTTTTGCCTCAAGTTTTGATCATATTCATTTAAATGTTATTCTTATTCTTATTCTTATTCAATCATGCCACTCCAACACTCACCTCCTGCAAGACAGACCAGATCTCAGGCTCGATGTGAGCCTTGAGGTATATTTTACATACCCAAATAGGCCACAATTATCTTAAAAAGAATTTTTGAATTATGCATAACTCATAAGTCATGCATATATCCAAAATTCATCATTTTTGATTTCAGAAAAGATGAATAGCTTTTTAGTGAGTAAGTAAATCCATGGATTTAAGGCCAGATTTGGATTCTAGATTAAAATTCACCTAGGGTAGCTCCATAGAGTGAAAAAGCTCAAATTAACTGTTTGAGGTGGTAAAATGGAAAATACTTCAATACCACATCATCAATACCACATAAAAGATCCGTGAAAATTTTTCTTTTTCTTAATTTCACGCCAAAATAATGGGATTGTGAGAAATCCCATGTTACATATACACTAAGAATAGTGTTATGCATGTTTTGAGCACTTAATATCATGGTATTCTTACATGGACTTTTGGTACACCCATAGTGGATATCTCACTTTAAGCTTAAATTTCTATTTTGACGTAAAAAATAAGCAAGGGTGACAAAAGACATCAAAGAGAGCCAGGGTACCCAACTTCTGAGGCCTCAGAGGCGTGGACAGCTCCAAAACTTGGATCCATGGCTGATCTTGGCCTAATTGGTAAACTAGAACCTTTTGGGAACTTGGTTACCATGTCACAACTACTGTAAATCTTAAGAAAATAGCCAATAACTTGCTATTTTGACGTGCCAATGAGGTAAAGAGCCACTTAGACTCCTGTAACCACGTCAATTCTTAATGAATTTCAATGGATAAACCCCAAAAGAGTAATTAAAACCCTTTTTGGACTTTTATCCATGGATTTACCCCATAGCAACCAGTGAAACACTGATATTTGCAATTCTACGTCGAGATGAGGTAAAAACTCCAGAAATTCATTAAAAATACAATTCTTAATGAATCTTTCTGAATCTTTCAGGACTAATGGAAAGCTGTATTATCTATGGTACAACTAAAGAGAATTTCAGTTTTACAAGTAAAATTAAAAGTTTTACTTACAGTCCATTTTTGATTATTCTATGTGAAACACTGTATCTTCAAAAATTCACAGTAATTACATCCTGTGATGCAATTGGCAATGACATTGATAACTTTGAGAAATCAATGATTATTTTGGAATGAAAGAAGATTTACAAATGTTACTCCTTTTATTCTTAACCATATTGAGGTTGTTAGTCACATAAAAGCATCAATTGAGGAATTATGATAATCTTACGTCACAACAGATGATGCAATCAATAATCCAAAACGTTTTATTGTTTTCTAACTCACTGGTTTGTCAGTTTGCTCCATGGCATGCCTCTGTGAGCTGTAGTTGACTTAAAAGAGGCCTCCTCTTGCTGTTTTTTCCACATCATCATCATCTTATTATCATTTTAAACCATTATTACCAACAAGTAAGTATTAGTTACAGCTATTCTTGAGTGTTCTAAATCTTTCAGAATCAACCAGAAAGACGTGAAATCATAGAATGCAACTATATATTGTTGTAATACTGTTCCATTTGGATCCTTAAATCCACTATTATACGTCAAATCTCTCTACATTATCTTTCAATAAGTTCTTTGGAGTATTAGTGAGTGATTTATTTTTAATTCTTAAAGTTTTTCTCTAAAATTAGTTTTCTTCAAGAATTATCATTATAATTATTCTTGCAAAAGATAATTATATATTAAAATAATTTTATTATTTCAATAAAAGAAATTTTTATTATTAAAATATTCTTGTAATTGATTCTTGTAGACAATTACTTGCTCACTGTTAAGATCACTAGTAGTGTTTAACACGTGAATGAAATAATTTTGAATTATTTAATTGTGGTTATAATAATATTTTATTATTATATTTCATAAGAACAGACATAGTACTGTTGATTAATAGTAATATTATCATCAGTTTCATACTCACATCTTACACTTGAGCTCAAGCTTCTCTTACTCCTACTCCAAGAGCTCCTCTTGATGGCACCCCAGCAGTTCCTCAACTGAGGGCCCAATTAGATAGAGGTCCCCGCATGGAAGGAGCAGCACCATCCAGGAAGGAAGGAAGAGTGCCAAGAAGATCAAATTCTTTCTCAGGAGTAGTTGGCAGTTTTCCAGGCATTTCAAGGACTAGTTTCAAAGGTCCAGGTGAAGATGGTGAAGAGGAGGAGGATAATTCTGTGGAAGAGGATGAGTCTGATGGTACTGAAGGTGTTCCTGCTCTGGTGGGGGCATCCCAAGGTACTGGAGGACCAACTCTAGCTCAGTCTAATCAGCCTATCTCTCATCAATCTGAACCATCTTTATTGGCCATTATGCAGCAGATGACTCAAATTATGGCCAATCTTCAAGCAGCTTCTTCTTCTGGATCATCAAGACCACCAGCCTTCAAGACTCCATCTATGAAGGCACCAGAATGCTTTGATGGGACTCAGCCCTTCAAAGTCAGAAGCTTTATACAGTCTTTCCAATTAATTTTTCATAATGATCCGGCAAGATTCTCTCAAGACAGGAAGAAGGTTCTTTATGCCACTTCATTTCTTATTGGCAGGGCTGCAAAATGGATTGAGCCTTATCTTTCCAATCTCACTAATCAAGATCCCAAATACCTTCTCAATTCTTGGAATCTATTTGAATCACAACTCTTCACTTTGTTTGGGGACCCAAATCAAGTCAGAAAAGCAGAAGAAGAGTTGGATTCCTTAATAATGAAAGAAGGAGGGCATGTATCACTATACATTGCTGATTTTGGAAGCTTAGTCTCAAGAATGGGGGATTGGGGTGAAACAGCTCTCATCCATCATTTCAGAAAGGGATTGCCATCCAGGATTCTGAATTAATTGGCCTGAAGGTGTTCCTGCTTTGGTGGGGGCATCCCAAGGTACTGGAGGACCACCTCTAGCCCAGTCTAATCAGCCTATCTCTCATCAAGCTGATTCATCTTTATTGGCCATTATGCAGCAGATGACTCAAATTATGGCCAATCTTCAAGCAGCTTCTTCTTCTGGATCATCAAGACCACCAGCCTTCCAGACTCCATCTATGAAGGCCCCAGAATGCTTTGATTTGACTCAGCCCTTCAAAGTCAGAAGCTTCCTTCAGTCATGCCAATTAATCTTTCATAATGATCCAGCACACTTCTCTAAAGACAGAAAGAAGGTTCTTTATGCCACTTCATTTCTCATTGGCAGGGCTGCAAAATGGATTGAGCCTTATCTTTCCAATCTCATCAATCAAGACTCCAATTACCTGCTCAATTCTTAGCCTTTATTTGAATCTCAACTCTTCACTCTATTTGGTAACCCAAATGAAGTCAGAAAAGCTGAAGCATAATTGGATTCACTAAGAATGAAGGAAGGTGGCCATGTTTCATTATACATAGCTGATTTCAGGAGTTTGGTTTCAAGAATGGGGGATTGGGGTGAAAGGCCTCTCATTCATCATTTCAGGAAGGGATTGCCATCCAGGATATTGGCTCAATTGCCCTCCCATCCTTCAAGAATTGATTCTCTTCAAGAGTTAATGGATGTTACCCTAGAACTTGATACCAGGTACCATGAAAGGCAAAAGGAGAAGAATCACTATCAAGAGAAGAAACCTGAAGCCCCAAGATCAAGTACTTCTCATCCTCAAAATTCTTCAAGTTCAAGTCATAAGAAGAAGAAGAATTTTCAGAAGAGGGACAAGCCCCATTCTTCTTTGTTGAATAAGGATTTCAAGCTCATGAACTCTGAAAAAGAAAGAAGAATAAAAGAGGGTCTTTGTACCTATTTTGGTGGGAAGCATAGTCTTGAGTCCTGTATCAAAAGGCCTCAAAACAAGCGTACCCAACCATCAGGCCAATTTCCCAGCCAGGGAAAAGCCTGAGTGGAGACCATGTTGTGTTCAGTTATCATCAAGATGATTGGAACACCTGGCTCCCTCTGGCTGAATTTGCCTACAATAATTCTGATCACTCTTCAAACAAGCAATCCCCGTTTTTCACTGTTTATGGAAGAGATCCACAATTTGATTCAGTTCACATCACTCAAGATACTCCTACTGGAAAGTTATCAATAAAAATCCAATCAGTACAGAAAGATGTCAAGAGAGAACTTGGAGCTTCCATAAACTGGTTTAAGAGGTATGCAGATAAAGGTAGAGAAAGTCCACCTGTTTTCAATCCTGGTGACATGGTATGGCTTTCCTCCAAGAATATCAAATCAACCAGACCCACCAAAAAACTGTCCGAAAGATGGTTGGGTCCTTTTCCAATCTTGAAGAAAGTCAGCTCTCATGCTTACCACCTCAAGCTTCCATCTCAATGGAAATCCATCCAACCAGTCTTCCATATCTCACTCTTGGAACCAGTCAAGACATCAACAGTCCCAAATCAGCATCAAGAGCCTCCTCCTCCAATTACCATTGAATAAGAAGAGGAATGGGAAGTCTCCCAAGTACTGGATTCAAAGCTCAAGAGAAGAAAGTTATGGTATCTGGCGGAATGGAAAGGTTTCAGTCAAGACTCAGAAAGATTCACATGGGAACCAACTGAAAACCTCAAGAATTGTCCTGAACTTGGCAAAGATTTTCTTTCTTTGTATCCTGACAAGCCAGGACCCAATTCTTCAAAAGCTTGATAAATTCATGGTGCTTGGTGGGGAGAGGAATTACCAAACGTAAGTCCCACTCCTTGTATGCACCTTTAGGGGTATTCTACTCTTCTTTGCTGTAAGCATCACCTTGGCCACTCTGTGAGCACTTTGCAATTTGGACACAGATCCGTTGGCCTGGCTTTCAACATCAATTCCAAATCATGGCCATTTTTCACTTGGGCAAATGAACATTTTCACTTTTATTTCCTTTTCCAAGTTTTCCAGTTCAATACATTCCTTTATCAAATTTATATTCTTATTTATGGCACTGGCGGGAGTGGCAACTACTAAAAGTAAGTTCCTCTCCTGGTGTGCACTTCCCTGAGGGGTGTACAATCTTTTAAAAACATCACCTTGGCCACTCTGTGAGCACCTGGCATCAAAACCTGTTATCCAAGTCCCTGGCCACTCTCAAATCAACCATAAAATCCATGATGAAGATGGGACTCCACCTCGAAATTGATTTTTCTTTTTATTTTATTCTTCTTTCCCTTTCTTTATATCTGTTTCTTTATCTTTCTTTTTTCTTTTTCTTTAAATTTCTTTTATTATAATCTTTATGCCAAAATTTGACGTCAAATTCAAGCCTTCAACATTTTCAAAGCCAAATGTCAAGAGAAGACTACGTCAACCTCAATTCATATGCGAACACTATTATTAGTTTCAAATTTTTCTTGTTAAGATTCAATGCCTCTGGAATCCCTACGTCAAATTGGTCTCAATAGCCTCAACAGGCTTCTACCTTATCTTGGTGCTTAGGAGCTCACCATTCAAGGTAGGGGGGTACTGTCACAACCACGAAGATTGACCCTCCTCCATGGGTGTTGCGGCAATTCCAACCTGCAACCAAGTTGGGGCCAATTTCCCACATCATATCTTTTATGGCCAATTGGTCCCCTTTGGTTCCTTATGGCCATTTGGCCATTTCTGGTCACCAATCATCATTTATGGCCTCAGGCCATATCCTGCCATCATTGGCTTCCTGGGCCAATTTCCATATCACCAACCCCCAGGCCTACATCTTTGATTTTGGGCCTGGGGGGTCCTTTTGTCTTCTAGGGGCCTGCAGGCGCCCTAGCCATCACCATTGGTTCCTGGCCAACCCCTTGCATTAGTGGGGTTTCAGCCTAAATGGCCTTTTTGGGCCATTTAGGCCCCCTACGGCTCCTACGGCCTGTGGTCCGTGGGCCATGGTCCGCAGGCCAATTAGGCCCCTTTTGGCCTAATCCAATGAGGCCAAAAGGGGCCAAAGGGGGGAACCATCTAGCCCCCAAGGCCAGGTGGGTACCAAACCACAATTGGCCACCAATCCCTTGGACCCAAAATTGTCCAAAGACCTGTTGGACACCAGTTTGGCCATTGATCCCGCAGGACTCATTTTTGGCCATGGACCATATTTCCAGCCATGGCCTCTGGCAATCACCAGAGGCCACCAGTCCAGCAAGCCTTTTCCCCAACTCAAGGGGAATTCTTTTATTCTTCCATGCACTCTGTACTCAAGGTTGCAGGAGTGGTGCATATATGGTATTATATACCATTATGCACCATTTTTTCTCAGCAATTCAATGGTGACATTTTCAGGACCAAATTCCACAATCCAATATCAAGGTCTCAAAATCCAACGCCCATTTCGAAGGAGGATTATCCAGCTCATCAGTCTGACAAGTTATGGCAGCAATCAGAAGACTCTTCCAGGATCCCAACCACCTGTATCTGCAGCAGGTGGGTTGGTACATTATTCAGGACTATTCAAAAGGGCCAATTCTCAAGAGGTATTACATCAATGCAATCAGTTGTCAAGGCATCAAGTATTTCAATACTCCTTGGACAACTCAATTCATCCGTACAGGCCTCATTCAATCAACCTGTATGACCTTGGCCCAATTGGGCAATCTCATATTCCACTGTGTGAATTCCATCACACAGTTCAAATTTCAAGATGGCCAGAACTGTATTTCCCGATTCAGACAATAAAGTCAATTAATTCACTTTCCAGGATCAGTCTTTCAGTTTTTCACATATACTGGCCACCTTTCAGCACCTGGGCACTTTTTCCCCAGTTAATTAATATATTGGATTTATTTTTATCCTTATTTTCTTTTACCTTATTAAAGTTAATACTGATAATCTTAAGTCAGTCATTGGCACCTTTTCTCTTTTCTTCCTCACCTATCAGTGGACATTGGTGGTCATATCCTTTACTAATTCCATTCCTTTTCTGGCAGGTTGAAACAGTGAATTGAGGATTCACTTGGTTGGCTTCTTGGCCTTTGGCTTCTTACTCTTTTCTTTTATCTTTGGCATACTTGTCTTTTCCACTCTTATTCTTTAAAGAAATTAAAATATTTATTATTCCTTTTATCTTTTGGAGCCCTCCAAGTGAGTTCTTGATTCCTGAGTGCCAGGCCCTCTTGCTTCCATAAGAGCCCCTGTGACAGACTCATGAAAAGTTTGGTGAAGACACTTGAGACAAGGATGAAGGAATTTTGAGAAGAATGAAGGAATTTTGAAGGAAAAGAGGGAATTCAGAATCAAGATCAAGGGGAAAATACCTACAAGTGATCAAATGAAGATTTTTTTTCAGTATTGATTGAAGAAGAAAGTATAATGGGATAAATTTAGGGAATTGGGGGATAGAACTGTATGGATTGATTGCATTCTCATCAAGACTCACTATACTTATGCTGCTCGGAGCTCACCACTTTCCAGAGGGGGATAATGTCACAGCCAAGGAGGCAGGGGCATTACCAATGATCTTCAACAATCATTACTTCATTGATACCCTTTGAAACCCAATCAGCAAGGGGGTTTCATTCAACATTCTGCAAATACAGTTTTCAGACCTCAATACAGTTTCATACAGGCAAGACCCAAAAAAAGGCCTGTCATCAATACAGGCGCAAATACCTGTATTGACTGTATAACCTGTATTGGATTCACCAATGCAGGATTCAATCCCACATCCAACTTCTTCCAGCATACAGGCAAGTATCTCAACACTCAAACTCCAAGGCTGGTATTTCTCACATATACCAGCCCCTCTTCATCCACCTGGGGGTTTTTACCCCAGTGAATTAAAATATTGGATTTATTATTTAATATTATTTTATTTCTCATCAAAGGAATATTATTTTATTATTTATTAAGTTAGTCTTTGCCTTCCCTCACCTGTTCAGTAGAGTCCTGGTGGCCATATCCTTTATTAATCCTTTTCTCTTTTCTGAACAGGTTGAAAGAGTGGTACAGGATTATTTGTGGTTGGCTCTTTATTATTGCTTTTGTTTTCTCTCATATCTTTTGATGCCCATTATTTTATGACTAGGAATCTATCCTCTTATTTCATTACTCTTATCATCAAGTATTTTATTCTGAGCCCTCCATAAGTAAGTCTGTTCACTGAGTGGCAGGCCCCCTTCATTTAGAAGGGACCCTGTGACACCTACTTTGAAGTCTGGTACTTTATGACTCTTGTCCCACTTCTGTTTTGCATAATCAAAAGCATCATTCATACTTTGTTTTGAATTATGTTTTACTTTATTGAGCATTCTTTTGAAGCTGGAAGCTGTAGGATTAATGCAATCAAGTCTTTCCTCAGTGTGTCTGCTGGGAGTCTTCGATTCCATCCTTTTTCTAACATAGCAGGAGTTTGTCCTGTGGAAGAATGGACTGATGTCTTGTATGCCAGTTCTAGTGCAGGTATCAGATTGCACCAGTCATGGGTAAAGCCATCTGAGTCTTTTAATTCTAACCCTTAAGCACAAAATCTGC
The DNA here is from genome assembly GCA_023105745.1 of Austropuccinia psidii. Classification (NCBI taxonomy): domain Eukaryota; kingdom Fungi; phylum Basidiomycota; class Pucciniomycetes; order Pucciniales; family Sphaerophragmiaceae; genus Austropuccinia; species Austropuccinia psidii. The sequence goes on along the minus strand of JALGQZ010000002.1, from coordinate 10,008,748 downwards.
TGATCATGTCTTCTAAAGTTTGAATCATCCTCTCTGCTAGCCCATCTGTTTGAGGGTGATATGCTGTAGAGAATGATAACTTAGTCCCAAAAAATCTATGAAGATTGGTCCAAAGTGCAGATGTGAACTTGGGATCTCTGTCATTTATGATATTCTTAAATAACCCTGTATGGGAAATAAGTCTACTCCACAGAAGAAGAGCTGTATCCATAGCAGTGTCATCTTTATGACATGGTAAGAATATGGGAGTCTTGCTATATCTGTCTACAATGACTAAACAAGCATTATAACTTTTTTCACAACTTGGAGGAAGTGCTGTGACGCAATCCATGTGAGCAACTTCCCAAGGGGATTTTGGTTCTTAAATATGGATCATAAGTCCAAATTTCTTGGCTGTATTTCTGTTTGCTTTTTGACATCTGTCACAGGTATGGCAATATTCAATGGTTTCTTTTCTCCAAGATGGCCACCATGCACAGTTCTTTACTTTTTCAAGTGTTCTGTCTTCTAAAAGGTGTCCAGAGTAGATGCTATCATGGCATTCATGAAGAATTGTATTAATAAGCAATCTGCTACATAATGTCATTACACAAGAATGTTTGGTTCTGTGGTAAATAATCCCATCAAAAAAGTGAAATCTTCCTTCAGAATAGGAATTTCTCCAAACTTCATCTAGTGCATTGACCCAAAATGTATCTTTGCAGTCTTTATCTAATAAAGAATTCAATATATGGCAATTATTGTCCTGCTTATAAGATTATCTGACCTCTTCAAGGAATTCAGTCCCAATATCAGCTATGTTAATCCCTTCAATTGGAATATGTGGTTCAGCTTCCAAAGGTACATAAGCTGGGTTATCAGGAGTGTTGGCTAATGCACACCTGCTTAGTCCATCAGCATTCTTGTGAATTTTTCCTGCTTTGTGGACTATAGTCATGTTTCCTCTATATTCCTGAATGGGTATTTGGCATCTCAACACATGTCTGTTGGGAGTTTTCATGTTAAGAAGTGATTTTACTGCATTACAGTCAGTTATCACTTCAAAAACACTGCCATGAAGATAATCGTGTAATTTCTCAAGTGCCCATACCAAGCATAAGCACTCCATTTGGCTTGCACCATATCTGGCCTCTGTTGGTTCGATTTGTCTTGAGATAAAACAAACTGGTCCTTCTGTAGGTTTGTCATCAATAATTTGGACTTGATGTAGGGCAGCCCCTAATCCATCTCCACATGCATCAATGTACAATTTAAAAGGAATATTCCAGTCAGGCTTGAGGAGTAAAGGTGCTTCTGTAAGAGCTCTCTTTATCTTCTCATAAGCTTCAATTCGCTCCTGTGTCATCTCAAATACAGTCTGTTAATCACAGATTCTATAGAGTGACTTGGCTAGAATTGCAAAGTCTTTCAAGTGTTGCCTATAATAGCTGGCAAACCCAAGAAAAGACATCATTTCTTTTTTATTCTGGGGTATTGGCTTAAGTAACACTGCTGCTACTTTGTTTTTGTAAATACCCAAGCATAAACCAGAAACAATATGTCCTAATGCTTTGAGTTCTTCAAAACCAAAATTGCATTTCTTAAATGAAATTTTCATGTTCACTTCTGCAACCTTGTGAAGTACCCTTGCAAGTCTTTCAAGGTGCAAAGACCAAGAATCAGAACATATGATAATATCATCAATATAAATGATAAGCCATCCTTCAGACAATTCTGTGGGAAAGATGGTATTCATAATTCTTTGATAATGGGAAGGACCATTTTTAATGCCAAATATCACAATCTCGGTTTTCATCCTTACAGTTCCTGCTGGGTGTGGGAATACAAGATTAGTGTCTAATATACCCAAGGGGTACATATTGTTACTGGCACTACTAAATTGCACACCTTCTATTGGTAATAGATGGTTTTTCCATTCAGGAAGTATAATTTGGAGATAATCTTTGCCCATACAAGTGCAAAATGCCCCTGTATCAAAATTTACTTTGGCTTCAATATCACTCATCAAAACTGATGTGATACAGGATGCTTCAGCAGTGTAACCTTTACCTCTAGCAGGTTTTGTTTTACACACTTTGGCATCTTGGATATTGATTAGGTTTCAGAAATCCTCACTGTACTGTGGCAAGTGGGTATGGACTTCTGTGACCTCAAAGAAATCTGTAATGTTTTCAATGGGATAGTCCTCCACTGGTGTATCCTCAGAGACTGCAGAATCTTGATCAGATTCCTCTTTCTCTTCAGTACACTGAATTTCTTCAATGACTTGAATTTCATTGATTTTTGTCTTTTTTGGTGCAATTCTTTGCTAAATTTGAAGTACTCCCACATTTATGACACTTCAAGACATGTCTTTCTGGTTTTTTATCCTCTCTGGGAATCTTTGGGACCATCTTGGATTCTATAGGGATTCTAGTCCAAGTTTTACCAATTCTTGTTCTGGTAATGATATCTTCCATTGCATTAATGTAGTCTCCTGTTGAACAGGGTTCTACACATTTGCTCTTGATAACATGTTCCAGTTCTCCTCCACACTTTCTTAATATTTTCATATTAATCATAGTGTCAGACACGTCGGGGTGTGGAGCAGATAATCTGTCTTTTTGCTTGCAGAACCAAGTAAGTGGTTCATCTTTCTCTGAGTTAAAAATGGCACTTTCAAAAGAATTCTCCATTTTAAACCCCCAAGAATTATTGGCCCATTTGGTAATTACTTCAGATTTCCACCAACACCAATCATGTTTTGGATGATCTATCCTCATCTTGTAATACCATTTCTTTGCAGTCTTGGTAAACAGACAGTGTGATTTACCCACTATGATTTCATCAGGTATATTAAAGTCTTCTTGCAACATATCAATAGTCCTGATGAACTCAATGTGGTTATATTCTCCTTCACCAGAGAATGTTGGCCATTCTTCCAATTTGGGAATATCTTTAACAGAGACAATATTTTCTCCTAAAAGTGGGGTAAAACTTCCTTTAACAGAAATTCTTTCTTCAGTCAAAGGTGTAGAATGTCTTGGCATATGTGGTTCATAATTATTATGAATTTGTTCTACATTTGCAATTATTTCATTTTTTAACTTCTGCCTTTCACTGTCACTTTTTGCTAAATGTGTAGCAAACTGATTGGTATTTTCAATTATCTTCAAGACATGATCTTGTAGAATTTTTAAGTTGATCATTCATTTTAAAAATAGAAAGATCTTCAATTTCATCATTCTGAATCTGACATGTACTCTCATTTCTTCTACAAGCGTTGATAATTGAATCAAATTTGGCATTTGTCAATTCATACCATTCAGTATATTTCTTGTCATGTTTTTTCAAATAATTAATATCCAATGTTATTTTAGTTAACTTTGAATCAAGTTTACCAATTTTTACATTAATAACTCCTTGTACATGATCTATTTGCGTGGAAAGGTTCTGTTCATCCTTTCCTGCTCCTTGGCTGTGAATTCCATGAGAGCTCTGGCCATGTTGAACACACTGTCCACAGCTGAAGGCTCCAATTTGTGGATCCTGTACCCCTGTGGGTAAGGTCTGTGCCAATTGGCTTTCCCTTTGCCCTTGTCTTGATGGTTCTTGGGACCTCTCTGCTTCTTTTGAGATCCTTTGGGCTTGTCTTTGGACATTTCTGGAGCTGGTTTGGAGCTGGTGGACGCCACTGGGGCTTTTGTCTCCAAAGCTGGAGTCATTTCCAGTTCCTTCTTCTGGCCTATGGATAAAAGACTTTGCAAGACAGGGGGCTCCATCCTCCTAAGAGCTCTATGGTCTTCTCCTGCCCCAGAAAGCTCTTGATGTGTAAGTATGAGTTCATGGCCCCCTGCCAAAGGCTTGGGCATATTTCCCACTCCTCTTTGGCTTCTCTGAACCAATTTTTGTACTGGCATTGATATATTTCTATTGCTATCACTTGAAAAATGGTTAAGCCCTGGAAATTTTGTCATGAATCAGTTCAGGCTCAGAATTCACATCAAAATATGTGGGTACAGACCTTGGGGAATGGGGGGCAACTCTGGCATCCTCCAAATGTGTCTTCCTTGTGGAAGAGTTGGCACTTCTGGATTTGGTCTTGCCTCTTCCTTGTCCAAATCCATCTGGTTGGACTGAATAGTTGCTTCCATTTCTGGTATGCACCATTTTCACGTCAATTTAAAGATAAAAGGTGAAAATATAAGATAAAATACACACCTTTTGGTGGTAATTTAGTCTTTTATGAGTTAAATAAGGTGCCTCTTTTAGCAATTTTCACCTCAATACTGTTTTCAGATTCTGCTTCTGAAGATTATGGACTAGTGATATATCCTTTACTGAGTCTGTTGCCAGATGCATAGTATTTGATCAAAGACACTAGAAAAAAATTATAAAAGAGAAAAAAATTATTTTTTATACTTTTTAAAATATTTTTAAAGATTTTTTATAAGTTTCATATTTTTTAATATTTTAAGATTTTGAATGAAAATTAATTCAGAGTAACTCGAAGAATAACTTTATAAGTTTTTGGATGTGAAAAAGCCATGTGTAAAAACAGTATAAAATTAAACCAACTTCCTCAATGAAAAGATTTCCAAAACAATTTCAAAAAGAACAATTATCTTAACTTTAAAATGAAAGAAAAAAATTATTAAATTAATATATTTTAGAACTTAAACATATCACTAAGGGTACAAGGTTCAAAAAACAAGGCCAGGCCCCCAAATTTAATATGTGGTAGGTATGGTGGTTTTTTAGAACACAAAAATGAAGTCTATAATATGATTAAAGCCAAGTCTAGGCATAAACTCACAGCCAGGCCCCTAAATGTAATATTTGTCTATGAAACTGATGATAATATTACTATTAATCAACAGTACTATGACTTTTCTTATGAAATATAATAACAAAATGTTATTATAACCACAATTAAATAATTAAAGAATTATTCCTTTCACGTGTTAAACACTACCAGTGATTTTAACAGTGGGCAGTAATTGTCTACAAGATTCAATTACAAGAATAATTAAAGAATAAAGCTTCTTTTATTCAAAAAATAAAATTATTTTAATATATAATTATCTTTTGCAAGAATAATTATAATGGTAATTCTTTAAGAAATCTAATTTTAGAGAAAGACTGTGAGAATTAAAATATAAATCACTCACTAATATTCCAAAGAACTTATTGAAAGAGAAGATAGAGAGATTTGATGTAGAATTGTGGATTTTAAGGATCAAAATGAATTTATAAAAGTATTACAACAAAATATAGTTGGATTCTATGACTTCACGTCTTTCTGATTGATTTGGAAAGATTTAAAACACTTAAAAATAGCTATAACTAATACTTACTTGTTGGTAATAATGATTTAAATGATAATAAGATGATTGTTGGAAAAAACTCAACAACAGCTCACAGAGGCGTGCCATGGAGAAAACTGAAAAACCAGTGAGTGAGAAAGCAATAAACCTTTTTGGATTATTGATTGCATCATCTGTTGTCATGTAAGTTTGTCATAATTACTTAATTTGATGCTTTTACGTGACTACCAACCCCAATATGGTTAAGAATAAAGGGATTAACATCTGTAAATCTTCTTTTATTCCAAAAGAATCATTGATTTGTCAAATTTCTCAATGTTATTGCCAATTTAATCACAGGTTGTAATTACTGTGAATTTTTGAAGATTCAGTGTTTCACGTAGGATAGTCAAAAATGGACTGTAGGTGTAAGATGTGACTATGAAACTGATGATAATATTACTATTAATCAACAGTACTATGTCTGTTCTTATGAAATATAATAATAAAAATTATTATAACCACAATTAAATAATTATAAAATTATTTCTTTCACGTGTTATACACTACTAGTGATTATAACAGTGAGCAGTAATTGTCTACAAGAATCAATTACAAGAAGAATTTAATAATAAAAAACTTCTTTTATTAAAATAATAAAATTATTTTAATATATAATTATCTTTTACAAGAATAATTATAAAGATAATTCTTGAAGAAAACTATTACTAGAGAAAAACTTTAAGAATTAAAGATAAATGACTCACTAATACTCCAAAGAACTTATTGAAAGATAAGAGTAGAGAAATTTGACGTAGAATTGTGGATTTAAGGGATCAAGATGATTTATAACAGTATTTCAACAATATATAGTTGGATTCTATGATTTCACGTCTTTCTGATTGATTCTGAAAGATTTAAAACACTTAAGAATAGCTTGAACCAATACTTACTTGTTGGTAATAATGGTTTAATAAATTTATAAGATGATGATACGGAAAAAACAGCAAGAAGAGGCTTCTTTTAAGTCAATAACAGCTCACAGAGGCGTGCCATGGAGCAAACTGAAAAACCAGTGAGTGAGAAAACAATAAACCTTTTTGGATTATTGATTGCATCATCTGTTGTCATGTAAGATTATCATAATTACTTAATTGATGCTTTTACGTGACTACCAACCCCAATATGGTTAAGAATAAAAGGAGTAACACTTGTAAATCTTCTTTTATTCTAGAATAATCATTGATTTCTCAAAGTTATCAATGTTATTGCCAATTTCATCACAGGTTGTAATTACTGTGAATTTTTGAAGATTCAGTGTTTCACGTAGAATATCCAAAAATGGACTGTAAGTAAAACTTTTAATTTTACTAGTAAAACTGTAATTCCTTTTGGTTGTACCATAGATAATACCGTTCTCCTTTAGTCCTGAAAGTTTCAGAAAGATTCATTAAGAATTGTATTTTTAATGAATTTTTGAAGGTTTTACCTCATTTCTACGTAGAATTGCAAATAGCAGTGTTTTGCTGGTTGCTATGAGGTAAATCAATGAATATGGGTCCCAAAAGGGTTTTAATTACTCTTTTGGGGTTTATCCATGGAAAGTCATTAGTAATTGACATGGTTACAGGAGTGTAAGTAGCTCATTACCTCCTTGGCACGTCAAAATAGCAGGTTATTTGCTATTTTCTGATGTTTTACAGTAGTTGTAACTTGGTAACCAAGTTCCCAAAGAGTTTTAGTTTACCAATTGGGCCAAGATGAGCCATGGATCCATGCTCTGGAGCTATCCACGCCTCTGGGGCCTCAGAAGTTGGGTACCCTGGCTCTCTTTGATGTCTTTTGTCCCCCTTGCCTATTTTTTACGTCAAAATAGTAATTTAAGCTTAAAGTGAGATATCCACTATGGGTGTACCAAAAGTCCATGTAAGAATACCATGATATTAAGTGCTCAAAACATGCATAACACTATTCTTAGTGTATATGTAACATGGGATTTCTCACTTTCCCATTATTTTGGCTAAAAATCAAGAAAAACAAAAATTTTCACGGATCTTTTATGTGGTATTAATGATGTGGTATTGAAGTATTTTCCATTTTACCACCTCAAATACTTAAATTGAGCTTATTCACTCTATGGAGCTACCCTAGGTGAATTTTTGTGTAAAATCCAAATCTGGTCTTAAATCCATGGATTTACTTACTCAATAAAAAGTTATTCATCTTTTCTGAAATTGAAAATGATGAATTTTGGAAATATGCATGACTTATGAGTTGTGCATAATTCAAAATCTCTTTTTAAGATAATTGTGGCCTATTTGGGTATGTAAAATATACCTCAAGGCTCACAGTAGGTAAAACTTTTAATTTTACTAGTAAAACTGTAATTCTTTTTGGTTGTACCATATATAATAAATCTCTCAATTAGTCCTGAAGGTTTCAGCAAGATTAATTAAGAATTGTATTTTTAATGAAGTTTTGAAGTTTTTACCTCATTTCTATGTAGAATTGCAAATATCAGTGTTTAACTGGTTGCTATGAGGTAAATCAATGGATACAAGTCCAAAAAGGGTTTTAATTAATCTTTTGGGGTGTATTAATGGAAAATAATTAATAATTGACATGGTTACAGGATTCTAAGTAACTCTTTACCTCCTTGGCACATCAAAATAGCAGGTTATTTGCTATTTTCTTAAGATTTACAGTAGTTGTAACATGGTAACCAAGTTCCCAAAAGGTTTTAGTTTACCAATTAGGCCAAGATCAGCCATGGATCCAAGCTTTGGAGCTGTCCATGCCTCTAAGGCCTCAGAAGTTGGGTACCCTGGCTCTCTTTGATGTCTTTTGTCCCCCTTGCTTATTTTTCACGTCAAAGTAGAAAATTAAGCTGAAAGTGAGATATCCACTATGGGTGTACCAAATGTCGATGTAATAATACCATGATATTAAGTGCTCAAAATATGCATAACACTATTTTTAGTGTATATGTAATGTGGGATACCTCACATTCTCATTATTTTGGCGTGAAATTAAGAAAAACAAGATTTTTTCCGGATCTTTTATGTGGTATTGAAGTATTTTCCATATTACCACCTCAAAGAGTTAATTTGAGCTTATTCACTCTATGGAGCTACGCTAGGTGAATTTTTGTGCAGAATCCAAATATGGACTTAAATGCATGGAATTACTTACTCAATAAAACGTTTTTCATTTTTTCTGAAATTAAAAATGATGAATTTTGGATATATGCATGACTTATGAGTTATGTATCATTCAAAATTTCTTTTTAAGATAATTGTGGCCTTTTTGGGTATGTAAAATATACCTCAAGGCTCACAGAAATTCGGAGGTGTGTAGATGTCAATCAGATCAAACACATTCACTTTGGCCGCCTGGCAATTTCCTCTTCAACCCAATTACTCATTGCCCTTGTCAAATTCAGACCATTCACAAAAATGAGTGAAGTTGAGGTGAATCAATGGGATGAATTATCACAATTCTTATTTTGCAAAATAAGATTCAACAACCCAATTACAACAAATGGGGCATTACTGTAGGGATTTATGTTTGCAATTGGGAGGCACAAATGCAGCACGAAGAATGAACAATTTGGTCTGTATGGAAGTCTTGGGAAGATTGAAAACACAAAAGATGAATGGCGGAACCAAGGTGCCAATCTTAGCTTGGTGGGTTGCATTCTAGGTCAATACTTACGACATGTCGGGGATAATTTATTTCAGAAGATTCAAAATTTCTACAAGTCATTGGGGGTTCCTTCTTTTGATCAAGTTAACTATGAAGCCAATATTCCTGCAAATCAGGGTGAATTTGAGTTTTCTTCTGCACTTACTTTCATCATGAATGGATTCAAAAACACACCTCATGTTGATAAGGATGCATCGCTGTATGCTTTGGGATGGTGGTTTCAAGCTGATAAGCGGACCGGCCAAATTCAAAGAGATGCATCAAAGCTGTGTACAGGGGGAAAATTGATTTTCCCAAATGAGCATTTTTGGAGTGATCTATCCTAATTCCATGGGCTCATTCTGGTAGTGTGGGCCAGTACTACATTTGTTCATTATATTGATCAAGCACAGGACAACAAAAGCACAACACTAGTGGGTATGTCTGCGCAATGCTCAAGGAGGTTAGCCAAAACAATGTGCCAAAAAAGCCACATCTATTATGAGGTTGGCCAGGGAGCAGGCTATCAAATCAGGGATGGTAATAGAATCTCATCCCAATTCAAAGAATGAGGAGATTTGCATGTGTGTTGGAATTGCAGCGTGATTGGTAAATAATGGTGGGGCAAGGCAGAGGACAATATACACCAGGATTGGATGGTTTGGAGTGTGGGAGATAGGGTGGCTCACATGAAAAAGGGGTGAAATGGATTGTGTATGGTGGCATGCAATCGTACATATGTCCTGGTTTTTTGCTCTTGTCCAGCATCCCAACGCTTCACACGTGAATCCTTACACTTGTGCAGTTTCCAACCATTCCAAAAATTCCTTACGCCTGTGCAGGCTTCTGACAATTCACGTGAAAATCCTTACGCTTTTGAAGGTTCCAAACAATTCAATACATGACTGAGATTAATAGCCTGTGACCATCGGAAAGGCAATGTCTCATGAATCTGCAGTGGATTGCTCACATGCAGGGAATGCCTGCATTTTGACAGTAAAGATCTGATATGGTTGTCAACCATATCAGAAGAAAATGTAGGAAGCCGTAATGGTGACTAATTGCCCATTTTTGGCAAAAGAGGTTCTCACAAACAAATACTGACTCAAACATTTGGTGGGGCACTTACAAAAATTATTCTCACAAAATCAGAGATTTTCTCTAAGGAGGAAATAAATAATTTTTACATGAACAAAGAATGTAATAGAAATTGAACACAAGAATGATTGAATACAAATAATTTATTTAAAAGCAAGTATTACAAAAGATAAAAAGTGGAAAGAATGCAATTTTTTTTTGTTTTTTTTTCTAAGTATTAGGAGACTATCCCGGTGATGTCATCCTTTGGATAAGCCTCCAGTGCCTGGCCATGGAGGAAGTTTAGTTCCTCCTGGAATTCCGGGTGCATCTCATTTCAATGAGTTGCATCCAAAAAAGAAATAATGTGGAGCAAGCGGCAATGCTCCAACAAGATTTGGTTGATTGCTTCATGGACGATGGCTTGAGGAATCATTAGTTTTGGTTTCAGGTCCATGACTTCCTGGCGAGCGTCATTGTAGGAATGAGAGGAGCTTGGCACTGGGGGGGAGGAGGCAGTTGGTTTCTTGGCGGCAATGGGAGGGAGATCTGGGGTAGGAGTGGAAGGTGGCGGAGTTGGGGAAAGAGAAGTGGGAGGGGGGCTCCAATGGGCATATCGTCAATGATAATGACCAAGTGGGGAGTAGCGGGACAAGCTGGAGATGGGCAAAGTAGGGGTGAGGAAAAGTTGGGAAGAGTTAAAAAGTGAAGTTGGGATTTACCAAATGGTTCCTCCATGCATTGTGTTGGAGCCACCTCTGGCTCTGGCTCACAAGTCGGAATGTCGTCAGGTGGTTTGGAAAATGGACTCGGGCCAGGAATAGGTGGCTCATCATGTTGGGAGGTTTCTACAAAAGGAGGAAGAGTCAGTTAACTTGATGCAAAAGTTCAAATGAGAAAAGGGAAAATTGGCTGCTTACCGCGGAATAAGTCCTCCGACCATCGGGTGCCACTCGGGCCAGGAGTGGGTTGCCACGGGGTTTTCTGGAAAGGCATACATTGAACGGGTGAGTCTTGTCGGGGGGGATTCAGTGCGTTTTGTTCTAGGTGTAATGGAAAAAAGTCAGTATGATTGCGTGAATGGAAATGGATTAAAGAGGAAAAATAAAACTTAATTTGGAATTTGAATCCCATGGGTGACAAGACATGGTGACAATCGGCCCAAGCTCAAATGTCCTCTTGCCATTGCCATCCTTCATTGGCGGGATAATCACTTCTCTCTGGTCAAGGAGTGAAGTGACCATCGGATGGTGGACAAATCAATACTGGAGGGGACAGGGCTAATCTTCTGGAATCCTTCCTGTCGGCCTGTTTGGGGTCCCCGTGTCCATTCCCTCTTGGAAATACTTTCATCGTTGTCAATCACAAAGGAGTCCTTGCGAGGGCATCTTTTCCAGAACTCCTCTGGTTGCGTGGTTGGAATGGTTGGACAACAAACGAGCATTCCTTGTGTGCTGGTCGGCAAGGATCACAGGCGTCGGTTGTTGTCGAGGAACAAATGCAGGGAATACCCCGCTTAGTGCATAAAGTGCACAACATCTAAAAACAAAACAATTGGGGTTAGTAACTGAATAGAAAGCAGACAATCAAGAAAGAAAATGAAGACGTATGATGAATTATAAATTTAAAACGGAATTGAAAAAAGCACTCTAGTCAGAAGGTTTTCAAAGTCTGGAAGAGAGACGTGAAGAAAAATAAGTATTAATATTGGTACATAATGTGGACAAAAGTTTTGAAAGGAGGAAATTCATGAGGTGGATAGAAGGGGGGTTCTGGATGTATAAGCGGGAAAAACAAAAAGCAAGAAGGAAGGTTAGTGGGGTCAGTGGAGTGGAAAGGAAGGAAGACAAGGGAGAATACACACAAAGCTGAGAAGAGCGGGTGAGAAAAAAAGTGGAGGGCTTCTTGGGCGAAGACGGTCTTTTATACCATGGTGAAGCTGAGACGACCGCAGCAGTCGCAGAACCTGCCCAAGTCTCAGCTTCAAGTCGTGTCGGGACAATTGAGGCTCAGTTGCAGAATTGGCTGAAACTGGGAAGGGAAATGCGCATGTGAGGCAGAGGAACAAAGGGGTTCTGGGTGAGTATTGCAATTGATTGAATTGTCAGACTCATTCAAATCCCCTTTGTTGCGTTAAATAGCCACCCAATTGCCTTGGAGAGCTTTTGTGAGGGCATTGTTGAATGTGCATGGTGGGTGCAATCCACAAATGCCCCATGCAGAAAAGAATGTGGTGCAATCGGTCACAGGTGACCACAGCGAGAATACTGGCCTTATGGCTGGGTGATAGTGTTTGAACAAAGGGTTGGGCAGCTGTATGACAAGTGAATATGGAGTGAGCTTGGGTTGACCCATTTCTCAGGTTTTCTTTGGGGTTATAATTGAAACGCTCAGTGGCTGAACATTTGAAATGCACGTTTATTGAGCTATTGATATAACAATATCAAATGCACCATGCTGAGAAATTGCTAGGTCATTTTTGTAAGCATGCAATCTGAGCATTTGGCACAGCATCGGATGAGATTTCAGCCAGGAGTAGCATATTACACGCTTTGGTGAAGTGCTCCAAACTGAGCCTTCCAATGACCTATTGCAAAAAGTCTTCCAACCATGGCTCTACTGAAAACTTCCACACTGAGCTTTTGACCTTGGCACGCTCAGCTTGCATGTGCAAATTGGGTGGAATGCAATGCTGAGGATGTGGCAAATGAGCCACATGTATGATAACAATTGGAAGGTGGATCCCGATTGGTAATATGCATGCAGGTGGGAGTAGTGTTACTCCAGCCTAATTTGTACAGCTGGCATTGTAGTACATACACCTTTGTACATGTATGCTGTGGGGCAGAGCAAAAGCTGTACAAGAATGCAATATGCAATCATGCCAAGCCATTGATTCAAATTTCTCAAATGCATCCCTTTGATGCACCTTTTTGGAGGGTATCTACTGCAAAAATGCTGGTGTAACCCAAGTTGATGTAAGGGGTGCATAATCAGATGAATAATGATTTGGGTCATATGCAAACAGTGGATTCACTCCGGTGCCCAGGTCGGGGAAAACAATGACTGGCCCTACTTGTTTATTGCACCCACTCATTGTTGGGCAGCCACACGCTTTCATATGCACCCCCCAACGGGTCATACGCAGGCGGCTTTCACAGGCCTAGCAGACCTTTTCCACCATTCTTCCAAGCAGCTATTTGCTTGGTTGGGTGGTCAGCTTGACTACAGACGCTCACCTGCTGGTGCGTGGAAACCTGATTCCAATCAGTGTGGATTTGCTTCAGCATTTCCCACATTAGCATAATCCCGGCCTATGATTGCTGAGGCTGGTTATTTTTGCGTGGGGATCTACCACCGCGGGTCATTTGCTGCACATTCTCACACACCCAGGCAAGTTATGGCGCCTGGATTGCAGCCAAAAAATCCCTTGGGAGGGGGGCCTCTTTCACCGGAGTTTTGTAAACACGTGAGGGAAATACCCTGATGCCAATCTGGGTGAATTAGTACCCGCCTCAAATGCAATAGGGGTGAATGTATATGTGGGTCACCGCTCACGGCCGGCGCCCCCCTTTGCTCATGCCACACATTCCCCCCTGGAATCCCAGTAGGCATCAGTAAGAAAAAACCTTTGGGCAAAACCAAACTCATGTTTGGTGGCATGCCACCAAAGATATCTCACCCACCCACATACAAACATCCACACAGTGAGATTGCCCTTTGAAACCGCCAACATTGCCCAATAGGTCCCTGTACAACAATTAACCTGGGGAAGATACACTTATCGTTTGCTGTCACACCAGCTTGCCTCTAATATGCCCCTCCACAATAAGTTACTGCAACCCACCCAATTTCGGATATGCTAATGTCAACCTTGGTCCAGCAAAGGTTGCGTAGCTTGCTGCAGATCCAGCAGTCATATTGGTGCACCCATATTTTTGCCACTTTGCCTTGATATATGCCCCAAATTGGATATAAAAATTTTGAGCGCAAGAGGCCCATCTTCCTAAAGACCATGCATGTAGCTACAAGCCATACCCCTTTGAGCCCATTTCTGGCTCTCATGTAAGCTCCCCACCTGCGTTTTTTGGTCTTCATTCCCTTTAGCTAACCCTTCCTGATCATATAATTCCCAACTCTCCCCAAATAATTTATAATACCCATCATGTCAACCCCTTCACAAGCACTTTGCATTGGGATGATTAACATTAATATCCAAATAAATTGTGATATATCCTTAAATCCTGATAATTACCACTTAGCTTCTTGGATGATCCTATGGCACAATCAACACAACATATTCTTATATCTCCCCAATCACCAGAATACTATTGGCTCTCTCCCTGGCACCCTTTCCAATACATTGATACCATTCCTTGGGGCAGAACAAACTTTCATGCACTGTGGTCCTGGTGGGGCATGGATTGAAAATTGACAATCCAATCTTACTCAAACATTATTTGTTGAGGGAGTATTTATGACTGATGCAAATGATCCCTCCTCATCTCAGAAACCCAACATAGCATTGATGTTCTTCACATGCTATCCAAAAATCTTATTCATAATTTAAAGCTTTCAAACACAAGATTTCAAGCTTAAAATGCCCAACAAATATGACTGTAATACTCATAGTCAATTTCAAGTCTTTACTCCCACATTTCCCGCTTCAAACTCAATGCCAGCTTCATATCCTGATGTCTCATCATTGATTTCCAAACAAAAACTGATACAATTACCCAGTGGATCAGACCTCCCCATGATGACCCTGCCCCATTCAATTATTCAAACCGCCTCCTCCCTCATCAAAATACCGGACTAGCTTTTCTCTGGGATTGAGAAATCCCCAATGGACAATCAGCCCGTAACCTTTGGGCCACCTCACCCCCAGGATCCACTTTTAATGCCAGGCACATCATTACAAACAAGGTTGTTAGCTCATTTGAATCCCTTTCGACCCCTTTTGACCAATACCCCTCTTGGAGGACTGCTTGCTGATCATATGGGATTATGTAAAACCATTCAGGCCACTGCTCTAATTGGTACCTCAAAGGATTGATTGATTGCAAACCCCCATCGCTCCACGCCCACTATGATCATCTGCCCCCCTTGCTTAATTACCAACTGGAAATCTGAAATATCGAAGCATGCCCAGGCTGGAGCGCTGCAAGCCAAAATCTACCATGGTCCCACTCATCACTAATTATCCAAGGCCAACATCTTAAAATATGATATCATCATCACTTCTTACAATACTATCACCCAAGAATTTAAGCAAACCAATACCTCTACATCATTCATTTTTGAAATCAATTGGCATTGTATAATTTTGGATGAAGCACAGTGAGTGTCTGATCTTTAAATGATTCAGATTACCTTTTATATCCAATAACCCTTCCCCCATCTTATAGCTACACTTGCTCTCAATACACTGCCACTCACCATGCCATTAATAGCCTCCTTTCATACCGTTGGATATGTTTAACAGGCACACCTACTCACAACACCACTTATGACCTTTTGGGCATAATATTATTAATCACCCAACCCCAGAGCTCAGATCAAGATAGCTGGTCACCATTCATCCTGAGTTGTCTTTCCAAAGGTAGCAATGATATTTTGCATTTGCCATTGCAGAATTCAAGTTTGCGCCACACCAAAACCACACATCTCAAACCCCTTCCCACATTTAGCCATCATTTTGAACTGCTCCCACTCAACCCAACAGTGCAGCAAGAATATTCCACATTATTCAAAGAATTACTATCATCAAACAGCAAAGGACCAGGAGAATTTTTCAGAAATATTAATAAGCTGCAAATCTGTTGTAACCATCACATCATGCTTAACACAATTGCGGATGCGGATTTGAAAGACCAGGAGGGCAGGAGCACTCAGGATAACTCCTCAACAATCACACGAACTATTGTGGATGTGGAAACATGCATGATGAGTAGTAAATTGCACACCTCCTACAAAGCTTAATGAAGAAAAAACAATCAAAGTGTGGTCCAATGAAGTCGGTGGTTTATACCCAATGGACCCAATTCCTTGATTTGTGAGTTAATTCTAATATGCAGCCATTACCAATTGAATCCATCTGACTGTTTTTTTATTGTAGAATTGGTATTGCACTTGCCCATCACTCTATCCTTTCAG
The DNA here is from genome assembly GCA_023105745.1 of Austropuccinia psidii. Taxonomy (NCBI): domain Eukaryota; kingdom Fungi; phylum Basidiomycota; class Pucciniomycetes; order Pucciniales; family Sphaerophragmiaceae; genus Austropuccinia; species Austropuccinia psidii. The sequence continues at coordinate 9,992,546 of JALGQZ010000002.1, read as the reverse complement.
CACAAATTGATGGAAAAATTATAGCACAAGCACAGGAGAAGGTACGGCAGAATTTCTTCAATAATCCTGAATGTGAAGTACTGATTGCATCCATTGCTGCAGGTGGAACTGGCCTCAATATTACTTGCGCTAATATTGTCTTTTTAATGGTGAGGGGACCCCCAAAATTCTACCCTGATTTTTGGACACTGACATCCGCACTTCCAGGAGCCCAATTGGAACCCAGCCATTGAGGCTCAGGCTGTTTATTGACTCCATGATATTGGCCAACAACAGCCTGTAAAGGTCATACACTATATCACTCATCATTCAGTTGAGGTCAACATGCGGAAGGTACCTTTCAAGCTCATCTTTGATCCTGATTGTATTGCTATTCTGAAATCATTCCTTATGGAAATGCCATATTCCAATCACCAATAGGTCCAAGAAAAGAAAGACTCATTAACTGCGTGAGCCTTACTGATAGTATATAATTTGTGTTTGTCAAAGTTGATAACTTGTTTTCACCCCATCACAGGTCCACAATTATGAACACCATGAGCTGGATCAAATTCCTTCAATATTTCCTCAATGAAAATGAGCAATAGAGTTGTATTTCTAAGGGAGATGGTGATACATTCCAATTCATATTGTCTACATCCTTACATATCTAGAAAGTTTTTGCATCTTTGAGAAATAATAATCAGATTGTATTACACCTGCACAAGTAATTCACAAAATGTTAATTTGTAACAGTGCTATACATTTATATTACTAAATTATTGCAGAGCATCACCATTTGGCCTAATAACTGGCATATCAAGTATTTTGAGGGCAATAGTCTGCATCTTACTACAGCTCTTGAGCCAATATTGATCAAATACCTGAAATGATAGGCCTTCCGGAATATCACCATCATCTGTTGACCATATTTCTGGCAATCTATTAATACTTTTTTTACCCTTTTTTTAATCCGATTACAAAACTCTATGTCTCTATCCATTTTTAATACCAATTCATTAAATAACTGGGAGCGCCAGGATAATCCCACTTTGCAGTAAACTTGACAGCCATTTTCCAGTCCCTCCTCAGTTTCTGAGCATACTAGAGGGTCATTGAATTGTGATGCTAGAATGGGAAATTTAGCGGTATCACACCATTCACGACGGCACTCACAGGTCTGCACATAATCAAGTAGATTATCATCAGACTTTTTTCACAATGAAGAAGAGATACAGTAACTAACCCTTTGACAAATCTTTGCAAGCTTTTTTCTCTTCTTCTTTTTTACCAAATACTCCACATCCTTTTGAATAGACTTCCATTCTATTTTCAAATAAGTGCAATATTGCTCCATTAAAGCCACCACAACCCCATAATGATTATGATCCTTGTTCCAACAGTAGTGATGATACTTGGTGCTGACAAGTGCAAGACGGAATGTACCGTAATGCACCGTACACATCAACTCATTGAACGGATTATTCCATGAGCTCTCCCAGTCCCAAGTGAATCACTTTAGTCCTAGCTTGTGGAGCTCATTTTCGCAGTAGCTTTGGAAACCCTGAGACTGAACATGTGTTGATGGCTCATTGAAAACATCTTTGGGGACATATCTGAGATGACCAGCCACTTGAATTGAAATGTCACGCTCTTCTGTGCTGGGTGGTTCTGGTAGTGAGGAAAAATCCTTATCCCTAACTTTGGGTAGGAACCGGCAATGGGCATGTACTTCTGATCTCATTCCATGGACATTCTCTGGAAGTTCTTCTCTCAGCCACTTTTTTGCTCCTTCTGACTTGCACCTTTTGCCACATTGTGAGCTTTACGAGCCTGGTTCCTTTGCTGTATGACCTCGGATTGTTCAAGCATACTCTGGGCAAGGCCCATTTGAGGATGGGTGAACTCACTATTTGACTGAGTGCCTTGCTCATGCGCCGTGAAATTGTCCCTCCTTGCTTCATCATCTCTTTCACTTTGAGTTTGAGACATGTTCTCATCCTCATCATCCACAATTTTTTCTCTTGATGAACTGGCATGACCCGTTCTTGGTTTGGAGGCATATGGATGATGACGTCCAGTGACTTTCTCTTTATGGACCAGAGGTGAAAATGCATAAATTTCATCACATGACATGCAAATTATCAGTTAACACATCAAAACATTAATGAAGACTCGTCATACTCACAGTCTTCAATTGGCTCCTGAGATTGGACTCACTTGCCTTGAGGTTCCATATCTAACCCATAAAACAAACAGATCGAATTGTGAAAACGTTTATCCTCCAACATCAAAATGAGTTACTTTGATGAAGCATCAATCCTGGATTTCCCTCCGACAGACCACTCCAAGTTACATTTTGGAATGGTCTTTTTAATCGCCCGCCATCAACCCGCTCTTCATTGCCCACATGAGCCTGAGATCCTGATGGAATATTGCGGGTTGTCTGTTTACTTTGTCCAAAGGGATCGTGGGATGCGACTGGATTCCAACCAGGATTGAGGAGCTCACATGGAAATTTTGATTGGGGATTAGTGTTTGATGAGATTTGAGGCATGCCTTTGTGTATTAGTGGGATTTGGGTGAATTGGATTGATGCAAATATTTGGTATTGACCAAGTGCTTGAAGTTGGAGCGTTTGGATTTCCCACATCAATGTTAAGACCTGATACATTCATTGAGGATGCAATAGGGTTTATGAGAGGAATGTTGGAACTCAATGGTGACTGTGTTTGAACATATTCTATGCTATATTCACTATCTGAGTCATGAACAGAACCTGAACGGGATTCATGTGGCCTGGAAGATGACATAAGGGCAAAAAAGTACAGTAATTTTTTTAAATTGATAAAACAACTCAGTATTATGATAAAATAGAGTGATTTCAAACTTATAATAGAGAAACTGTATGAAAAGTGGGAACCAAGCCTCTTGGGAAAGTTTAATAAGACTATTTTTAGGAGAGTTCTCCCTGCCTCCTCTTGAGCTCCTCTGCTTTTGTCGGAAACCACCCTGCCAAGCCTACCAGCATATAATGTGAGATTTCCTTGATCTCAAAGGGGACCCATCATCCATAGATAATCAGATCTGATAAAAATTTCACCCTCCCCATTGTCACATTTTGTGAATTATCCAAAATGCCAATATATGCATCAAAATTACACAGCATTCTATATCTGTATAAGGGTATATTAATGAAGGATTTACCTACAAAACAGACATCACCTTTCCAAGAAAGGCAAGATAATACAAATCACATTCCAACCGATTAAAAGCCCACTGCACTCAAACCAAATAACAAGACTTTAGCTCCACTCCAAACTCTTATGTAATAGAGCTATATTGTTATGTCTGTAATAAGGTTTGAACCATGTATGATGGTGTGCCAGCGTACATGATTTGACTGTTAATCCCCTCAATTCAAGGTTAACACATCCCTAATGGAACACCCATCAAGGGTCAAAACCGGAGTATCACCATGTGTAAATAAAAGAGAATATGTATGATCATTGAGCAGCATGGAAATTTACCCAATTAAACTCCTAACCATTTAGGCCATCGAGATGAGACGTGTTACACTTTATCACCTGCAGCTCAGCCACCGTTACAAATGGGGTAAAATTCTCAGCTGGCTCAAATCATTACCCCCTTCATAAATAATCACTTTTTTTTCCAATTAATAACACTCCAAAACACTTTCACATCAACCATAGATATTTATACAAAAACCACCTTACTCAAAATTCGTGCAACAATGACAACCCCCGCTATTTCTCAATGCGTATAGCAATGTGTCAACACTGCTCAACCCAAACACACTCTTCTGCTGAGGGTGATAGGCAGGGAGTTGTGTAAGATGTTACTATGAAACTGATGATAATATTACTATCAATCAACAGTACTATGTCTGTTCTTATGAAATATAATAATAAAATATTATTATAACCACAATTAAATAATTAAAAATTATTTCTTTCACGTGTTAAACACTACTAGTGATTTTAACAGTGAGCAAGTAATTGTCTACAAGAATCAATTACAAGAAGGTTTTAATAATAAAAACTTCTTTTATTAAAATAATAAAATTATTTTAATATATAATTGTCTTTTGCAAGAATAATTATAATGATAATTCTTGAAGAAAACTAATTTTAGAGAAAAACTTTAAGAATTGAAAATAAATCACTCACTAATACTCCAAAGAGCTTATTGAAAGATAAAGTAGAGATATTTGACGTAGAATTGTGGATTTTAAGGATCAAAATGGATGTAAAACAGTATTAAAACAATATATAGTTGGATTCTATGATTTCACGTCTTTCTGGTTGATTCTGAAAGATTTAAAACACTTAAGAATAGCTGTAACTAATACTTACTTGTTGGTAATAATGGTTTGAAATGATAATAAGATGATGATGATGTGGAAAAAACAGCAATAGGAGGCCTCTTTTAAATTAACAATAGCTCACAGAGGCGTGCCATGGAAAAAACTGAAAAGCCAGTGAGTGAGAAAACAATAAACCTTTTTGGATTATTGATTGCATCATCTGTTGTCACATAAGATTATCATGATTACTTAATGGATGCTTTTACATGACTACCAACCCCAATATTGTTAAGAATAAAAGGAGTAACATCTGTAAATCTTCTTTCATTCCAAAATAATCATTGATTTCTCAAAGTTGTCAATTTTATTGCCAATTTCATCACAGGATGTAATTACTGTGAATTTTTGAAGATTCAGTGTTTCATGTAGAATGGTCAAAAATGGACTGTAAGTAAAACTTTTAATTTTATTAGTAAAACTGTGATTATTTTGAGTTTTACCATAGATAATGAAGTTCTTGATTAGTCCTGAAAGTTTCAGAAAGATTTACTAGGAATTGTATTTTTAATGCAGTTTTGAAGTTTTTACCTCATTTCTATGTAGAATTGCAAATATCAGTGTTTCACTGGTTGCTATGAGGTAAATCAATGGATACAAGTCCAAAAAGGGTTTTAATTACTCTTTTAGTGTTTATCCATGGAAATTCATTAAGAATTGACGTGGTTACAGGAGTCTAAGTAGCTCTTTAACTCCTTGGCACATCCAAATAGCAGGTTATTTGCTATTTTCTTAAGATTTACAGTAGTTGTGACATAGTAACCGAGTTCACTAAAGGTTCTAGTTTACCAATTAGGCCAAGATCAGTCATGGATCCAAGCTTTGGAGTTTTCCACGCCTCTGAGGCCTCAGAAGTTGGGTACCCTGGCTCTCTTTGATGTCTTTTGTCCCCCTTGCTTATTTTTTACGTCGAAATAGTAATTTAAGCTTAAAGTGAGATATCCACTATGGGTGTACCAAAAGTCCATGTAAGAATACCATGATATTAAGTGCTCAAAACGTGCATAACACTATTCTTAGTGTATATGTAATATGGGATTTCTCACATTCCCATTATTTTGGCGTGAAATCAAGAAAAACAAAAATTTTCACGGATCTTTTATGTGGTATTGAAGTATTTTCCATTTTACCACCTCAAAGAGTTAATTTGAGCTTATTCACTCTATGGAGCTACCCTAGGTGAATTTTAGTGTAGAATCCAAATCTGGCCTTAAATCCATGAATTTCCCTACTCAATAAAAAGTTATTCATCTTTTCTGGAATCAAAAATGATGAATTTTGGATATATGCATGACTTATGAGTTATGCATAATTCAAAATTTCTTCTTAAGATAATTGTAGCCTATTTGGGTATGTAAAATATACCTCAAGGCTCACAAGTTGCCTTCACACCTTTCCAATATAAACAGCACATTAAAAAGCTCAAATCAACCATTGCACCCAAATTTTCTGCAAAAATCCCTACTTCTGCATCAGGATCTGAGTGCCCGCAAATTCAATTGGATCAAATCTTCCCAGCTGATTATTCACAATTGACCCAAAGCACTTTCTCCACTCCAGTGAGTCTCAATTCAACTGCACAGAAACCATACAGTGGCAGTCAAAACCTTCCCCCACAAGACCTTGGAATGATAATATCTGCCATTCTATCATCAAGGTATAATATACCCCACAGGGCTTCACACATTCTCAACCCCTCCCTGAAACTGCTGATCAAGTCCAGTATCTCAAGCTCAGGTGGTCCCCCACTCCTGTATTCCATATACCTCAAGATCTCAGTACCATATTTGGAAATCTCCAATTGGAGCCAGTGATTCAAAACTATATATGTTGTCCTGAATGTTTCTCTCTTGATGGCTTTACTGAATCAGTCACAACTGACCAACCCCACTTTAAATGCCATAATGACCCAAATGATCACGATTCCCCTTGCACACAATCATTGGGAAAATACATTAATTCATTTGAAACCCACACACAAGACACAACCAACATCAAAAAAGGAATTATACCAACAAAACATTTCATTTATCAATCATTCAAAAGTTGGCTTGCCAGATTCCTCCAGAAGGCTGAAATTATGGAAATTCTGCATCAACATCAGAAATCCCAAACTCCCAAAGGTTCCCCCAAATGTGACATCTGGTATGGGTTGGTCTGGAGATGCTTCACTGGCACTAGAAATATTCACAACCCCCCATTCATGTCCATTCCTGGTGCATTGGCCTTCTCCATTTATGTGGTTTGGTTTAATGCACATGGAAAGTCAACCCGGTTGGCCTGCATTGGACCTATCATGCTCATTTGTCTTAATCTCCCCCCAAGTGAAAGATTGATTCCAGGGAATGTCTATGTTGCAGGAATCATCCCTGGTCCAAAGGAGCCAACTGCCCTTCAATTGAATTACCTTCTAATGCCACTCATCAAGGAGCTCAAAGAGCTATGGCAAGGTTACCATTTTTCACCCACCTCAACAGGTCCTTCAGGCTCCATTATCCGTGTTGCCATTCTCACGGCCATTGCGGATGTGGTTGCCATGCCCAAGTTTACTGGATGTATTTCTCATTCAGGAAATCACTTTTGTAATTTCTGCACTATTCACAAAGCTCAAATTGAAGAAATTGGTCCTCAATTTCACTACACGCGCTCATACCAAAATCATAAATCAACCATTGTGAAATGGTTTTGGGAATCCCCACAACAAAGACAAGCTATTTTTTTCTGAGTATGGAGTGTGATTTTCAATTTTGGAAGACCTTCCATATTGGGATGCAACAAGAATGGTTAATCTTGACATAATGCATAATTTAATACTTGCAATTTCAAAGGATCATGCAGCTTTCAAATTGTTCATTCCAGAGTCCAAATTGAAATTTTACTTCAGGTCCTGCAGGAAATCCAATGACACCAACAATTCAGACTTCAATTGCATGACCTCCAAGAGCTCTCTTGATAAAATCACATTGAGAGAGGCCCACTCCCTGAGAAGAGATGCAGCAAAAATAATAAATGAGTCACTCCCACTACTTCCACCCAAAAAAACTACCTCCCAATGCCCACCCCTCATAAAAAATCCATCTAGTGGTTCTGCAGAGATTTCTTCATTTTATGCGGATTACATCCCCACTTGTGAAATCCCCTCTGAATTGGATATCAGTGCATTGAGTGATCACCAGATCAAGGGTGAGGCTCTGGAGCATCTCCAACAAATCATATCTGATACTATAATTCCCTTGTCATGGACAAGAGTACCCCGCAAAATGGGTTCCCCCTCTCATGGTAGTTTGAAAGCCGCTGACTGGGCTCTCTTATACAAGGTCTATATTCCATTTTTAATGCTCAGTCAACAGATGTCGTTAGATGAACACCAATCCGCCAACACACAAAGAAACATGGGTCAAGCAGAAGAACTTTCAAATGAACTAACCAAGAATACATTCCATTTGATTAGTGCCATCAACATTGCCACAAGTTGGACTGTTTCAACCGATGATGCAAATGCATTTTCTGAACATTGGAAAAATTTCCACCTTTATAATCAACACCTGTTCCCAAAACAGAAAAGTAAACCAAATCATCAGTTTTCTGATCATATTCCCAAACTCTTCCAATGTTGGGGCCCAGCACAACCCTCAGCCACATGAGGTTATCGGTGCTTGGTTGGAGTATTTGCAAAGATGCCAACAAATAACAAAATATGTATGTCAATTAATAAGATCAATATATTCACATTCGTAAACACATGAACTTAATAAGAATAACCTCTTGCAACTCTGAACAGATGATTTAGATAAAAGCTTACTTCAGAATATCAGTCAATGTTCCAACCTTCTTGTTCTCCTGAAATCCCCATCCGTCCCATGTGAAATAAAACAACTTTTTGAATTGCAGCAGCCTGCCCCATTCCATCACCAAAAACATAACAAACCATCCCACCATGACCAAGAAAATTATGATTTCCTGGTTGAGTACTTACAGAATTTTTATTCCACAAGGGAAATAGTTGAATGGATCAGCTTAGACACTACCATACAATCCACAAGTCATTCCACTTCAAGGATTGTCTCACCTTGGTATTTTCCAGTTTCAAACATTAATATTGGGAACAATATATTTTCAACTGAATCCAAAAATGTCAGCAACAGTGTGATATGGTTTATGAGGGGCAACTCACGATGTTTTGGTGTTATTACTAGCATTTTGAAAGTCTCTGAGCCATCTCGCATGCTGAACAATAAATTTCTAATATTAAAAACTTTCAAGGTTGATGTGAATTACTTACCAGATTGGCTGCATCTCAATATTTATAAAGCTGTTGGTTTCAATCATGGAAAATTGATTATATCTGAAGAAGAAATAGAAGGTAACTGTGGATTGTATGATAATAAAGTTATGTCATGTGGACTGCTTGTAATGATAAAACCGTTATTTAATGATACTTAGTCTACAAAAATGCAAATCTCTCAGATTCATTAGCAATTTTTCCATTGAAATAACTGTCTCAAAATTTGGTGACATGAGACATGCCATCGTGACAAGCAAAGCCCATTATTTCTGTGAGCCTTAGAGGTAATTTCATATACCCAAAAGACCACAAATACAAAAATAACATATTAATATAAATAAAATTTATATTATTAAAATAAAAATCAAAATATAAATACGAAATCATATTAAAAATAAAAAATTAATTACAATTTAAAAATAAAAATACATTAAATTTTGTAAGTATAAAATTACATTTACATTTGAAAAAATTAAGTAAAAATGAAATTTTAGCAAAATTGTCAAAAAATAAACAAATTTGGAAAAAAGTTAAATAAAAATTATTTCACCATTGGATTCCTCATAAAAAATTAGGTGGGGTCACCTCTGAGTGAAATTCTTGTAACTCAACTCTAAATAAGCTTAAATTAAGTATTTAGTATTTTCAATACAAAAGTTGAAAATCCTCACAACCTTAATTTAATTCACAACACATGTGGTGTTAACCATCAATTTTTGTGTTAAAATTGAGGTGTTGTGTTTAGTTTAGAAGTTATGAGGAATTGAAGTATTTTCAATTGAATTCAATTGAAATGTCAAAATGTGCGCGTGTATTGCATAAGTGAACTTTGATTTACATATGAGGTGTCAATTATTACTGTATTGTACTGTACAATTGAATTGAATTACATATGTAAATTATAAGTATAATACATGATGAGGAATTAAAGGGAAAATAAATTGGAAAGATTAAATTTGGGGGGGAAAAGGAACTCCAGCTCTAAGGGGGAGCTAGACCCCCAAAATCCTTGCTGAAAGGCGTGGGATGTCAAAATTCATGCAAAAGTTCATCACTTTTGGCCTGGAATTGAGTTACAGGGTCTGTGGACTCAATTGATGATGAGGTTTTGATACCAGCTGGGGTAGTTTTAGCTGTTGCCGAGAGGGTAAAACTACCCTTCAGATAAAAAAATCATAGTAAAAACAGTTTTAACTGGTTTCTACGCCTCTGACACACATTCTGACGTGTTTTGAAGGCTCTAGGCCTGGTATTGCTATAGTAATGGCTGATTTAAGGGTCTAAAATGGCTACAAATGGCTAAAAATGGCTTAAACCAGCCCTTTTTTGGTCTAAACCAGGGTACAATGATGTCATAATTGGCTTTTCTGTTGTCAGACTGTTTTTCACGACTGACAAGAGTAAATTTTACTTTTGGAGTAAGAAAATTGATGGCTATAAAAGAATGTCTTCTTTGCCCCACTTTTCTCTTCATGTTAGAATCTTTTCCTTTTATTAATTAGTTTAAACACTGTTAAACCAATCAATCAAATATTCCAACCACCACTTTTAAATCATTTTAATCTTTTTAACCACGTGAAAAAATCATTATAATCATTGTTTGTAACTCTTATAATCATTTTTACCCCTGAACAACCCCAAAAGTGAATTAAAGCATCTTTCATCACTGTAAACTTTGTCACTTTGTTTCCAAATTCACTCTGGTCACTTTTGGGCGTGTTGGCTCTTTAATATTCTTTTTAAAGACTTTGTTCTTTAATTAATTGCTTGCATTTCTTTGCTCAATTAATTCCAATTGAAATTGCTCTTGAAGAAAGTTCTTTTGTAGCCTTAAAATATCTCTTGTAGAGTATTTTTTGGATAAATTTTTATTGTTGGTAAAACAATAAATTTTTATAATATTATTGTTTTATACTAATAAAGTTATAAACAATAAAATTGGCGTGTTTTCTCTTAAAAATAATATTTCATACTATCTTTAACTGAATTTTACCTTATACAAATTTTGAGGACAGGAAAAGTACTTGATTTTTAATCAAAGTTTCATATCCACACTTTACAATTTCACAATTCCACAAAGAAATTACTATTTTGAAATTGGGTACAGTGTGAATAAGCCAATTTCAATGATCAAATGTCCCACTCACTCACCTATCACAGCATCCAAAATGTCCAACTGTGCCATCATCACGTTGGAAGGGGAATTGGCCCTTACACACCTGCCCCCGCACAGGCACACTCTTACGCACCCCCCCCGAGCAGGCAGACACACACGCACATGACAATGCAACCGCACTGCACCCGCGGTATTGTGCGGCGGGCTCTACCAGTGTCATCCGCAAAATGAAAATCTCATGGATGACCTGGTGAGGTGAAACCCCCCCTCTACATCAAGACTGGCTGAAGGACCTCTTTGATGTGTGCATGTGGAAACAGGCGGGTCTTGTGTAATTTTTACCAACTTTTGGATGGTTGAGGGAGGATCTGGTGGTGAGGAATCTCAGTTGAAGGCACAGGGGAACCAGAGTGTGACATGTGCTCGACGTTCACTTGATTTTTGGTTGATGTGAGCTTGACTTTTATCCTGCTTGACGTGAAGTCAATCGCCAACAATTGACGCAAGATTTGCTCTGGTGAATGCTTGGAGTCAAAAGTCAAAATCAATAAAAATCAATAAATCAAATGAGGTCTTCAGGTAAATCAAGAAATTAAATATCAAATGAAATCTTGAAGTCAATGAATCAATATTTCAAATCAATCAAAATCAAAATCTTGCAGAAAATGAATCACTCAAAATGAATTCTTTAAGAAAAATCAATTTATGTCAAAATTCTTGATGTGAAAAATCAGCAAAATCAATGAAATCTTCAGGTCACTCAATTTTCTTGAGGTCAATATCAATTTATGTCAAATCAATCAATAAAATCAAAATCAAGTGAGTTCCTCTGTAATATTAATATTCTTGAACAAGAAATCAAATATGAATCTTGATGTGAAGAATGTGTCTGAATAACTTGATGAAAAATTTGAAAATCAAATGAAAATTCAGATTACGCCTGAATTATGAATGCATTAAAAATTATGATTTGAGATAAGATTTCAAAAAAGAGAAACAAAAAATAAAATTGGGGTCAGCTTTCAATTTTCAGAATGAAGAATGAATGATAGAAAATTGAGAGGTGATGATGAATCATAAGGTTCATAAGCATTAGAGAGTCATAATCTCAATGAAATGAGTGAATCAAATTATAAAGAAAGAATGAACAGAATGAAAGAAATCATGAGTTAATTAATATAATGTCACAGGGGCTCTTGGACAGAAAAACAAGAGTGGCCTGGCACTCAGCAATCAGGGAAATCACTTGGAAGACTCCAAAAGGATAAATAAAATAAAAAAAGAATAAATTTCTCTAAGAAGGATGTCAGCCTGTGACTCAAAACTGGAGCACATGCATGACAGCCAAATACCATGAACCAATGGTATAGCCATGATACCACCAAAACAGCTCAAAAGCTATCAAAAGAAAGAGGAAACTCACCCCTTTCCAAATATACAAGTCCCATCATCATAAGACCAAGAATAACAAAGTTATTCCTGCTCAAAGTTGCTGCTGAGCAAAAACCTTAATTTTCACCTCTCATCTGAAATACATAGTAAGAAAACTAACCCCATTAAATAGGTATTCAAAATGAAGCTCTAAGCCAGGGCTATCCAATAGTACCAACCAAACTGAGCTGGCAACAGTATTACGGAAGTTATGGTCAAATTCAGGCCAAATAAGGGTGAACAAAACATTCACCTCTCATATAACTTCTACAGTTTTAGAGTGAGATACCTAAAGTGGGGTCTTTTTTGAAAGAGCACAATAAGGGCTATCTGATGGTGTTTTCCATTGCCTCATATCTCAAATAGAACAAATGTTATGGGGCAAACAAACCCAATACAGTTTTTGCCTAAACCACGCATATGTACAAAATATCTTGTACATGGGATAACTTTGCCATATTTGATGATAAACATATCAAATAAGGTACCATTGTGTAGAACGCATACAGGGATACAAACTGAACCAACTTTGAGGTTGATATCTCAAGAACTGACAAAGTTATGGCTGTTTTAAGGTTAAATTCCCACAGTCTGGCCAATACAGCTGTACCATGGATAATATCCCATAGCCATGATTATCAGGTGTCAAACAGATGAAGAATCATTTTTATATTTCAATACCTCATAATTCAGTCAATACTGGGGTCCCATACAGTTTCTGTACAGCATTCTACATGTCATACACATCAGAAGAAGGCTATGTGGTCCCCAGATGGAAATCTTCACCCTGTATTGGTGAAAACTGGCCGGATGTGGTTTCAAAACCACATCTGAGTGCAATACAGGCTATACAGGCCTTTTGAAAACCACAAGCCTGTCTCAGACAGTGAAAAATCTTCACTTTCTCTACGTGGAAAGGTCTAGTAGCCTTTCCACCCCATTTCAAAATAAAAAGAGGGCTTTTCACGGCCAGAAAAGCTTTCCACATCTTGCTCTTAAACTCCTACGTAGTACAACTGTCAAAAACAGCTATACTCTTGGAAAATAACCAGGTATAACTATAATCTTAATTATTGTAGTGTTTATTGTTGTCATCCAACAGGTAAAGCTGCACCCAGGGCTTTCAACAGCGCTCACCACCCCTATTTTATAATATTAAAGCCCTTTCAATTTTATTATAAATCCTTATTCTCTATCAATACCTTTATTATAAATCTTTTATCATGTGTCACAGTCACAGTTGAAGTTGTAAATAGCCTAATTACAGCTTCTACATAGACTCAACCTGACATTTTGGGGGCCTGGCTGTGTTTTAAACTTTTTTGGACCTCAAAAGTGAGTTTTTTCACTTAATTTCTCTATTTCTGACATTTTGTTTTATGTTTTTAGGCATATTTGTTCTTAAAAATACATATATATCATATATTTTTCTGGATTAATTGGCAAACATACCATTTTATACTAATATTATAAGAGTACCTGTCACGTGCGTAATAGCCACAAAGACATTTTATTTTTGGTGTGTTTTACATATAAAAACACTTTAAGCCACTAATACAGTTTTTTTTTGATTAAATAAAGACACCTCTTACTGTAAAACCAACAGTTGAGGCGTGGTTGGGCATATTGTTAATTCAATTACCCTCTTACATACCACTTTTATCAGTTTATACTTGCTAATTACAAGCTATTCTGTGAGATATTGGTATACAAACAGTATACCAAATATATGTAAGCTGTATTTCTGACGTGAAATTGTTAATTCAATTACACTGTCATTGTACAAGGGCATATTGTAGTAATATACCAGCCCAGAGGCCATTCTTAGACGTGCAAACAGCATTTTAAGAAGTCTTAACTGACATTCAGCCCTCTTTTCCTGTTTGATTCAGTGGAAGATAACTTCATACCACTTGAGACCCAGTCACAGGCCAACATACCAGTGACACCCCTAGAACCAGAGGGCAGAAAAGGGAAAGGAAAGAGGCACAGTGAAGGGCTTATAACAGCAAAGAAGTGGACACCTATTGCCACTCAGAAGAGTTGAAAACCACAAAATTCTGCTTCAATACAAGGTAAACCAACCTTAACAGCTTGTACAGGGAAAATTACTATAATTAACCCAGTTGTAAACTCTAAAGGTAAATTGCCCAAACCAGCAGACAACAAATTTGTACAAGGCACAGTCAAAGGTAAATACCCTTAAAACATAAGGTTTTTGATTGCTTGCAAAAACTGACATGTCACCTGTATACCTCAGAGACCTTGGCTTCCAAAGGAACCAACCAGAGGACAGAGAAGGATTGTCCAGAACCACAAGACCTGGACGAGGACACCTTGGACACAGTGGTGGATGGCAAAACAATGAGGGAGATTATATCAACCTTTCCATTCACACTCCATTTCAACAGGAACCTCAAACCAGAGGACTGGAAAGACATGGATCAAGTTCTTCAGCTCCACCAACTCCTCAATGATTTATTTCAATGGAGCATGGACAACAAGAGGTTCAACATGGCATCTCAGTGGGCAGGATGTGGAGCAAGTTGCCAGAAGATCTTTCTCAAAGAGATAGACTTCAAGGACCTTATGGTAATCACCAAAGGTTGGAATCCTACCAGGAAGTTCAGACTCATGGAGGCAAGGGAAACCAGGATAAGGGACAATCAAGCCACTATCCAAGCTATAGAAGAACAGCTGACCCAGACAGGGCATACTCAAATTCCTTCAGGATCACAAGAAGAAGGCCAAATTAACTCTCCAGTGGCTTCAAACCATTCAGAAACCAGCAGATCAGTGGCCAAGAGTCACCTTTCTTCACAATTCCAGGAAGTTTCTAGGAGAATACAAGGAAACAGGGGAAAAAACAAGACCTCCTTCAATCAGAGGAAGAGAGATTCAGACCCCATGATCCAGAAGCTGTTGGATTTGGTGAAAGAAGTGCAAAGAACCAGAAGTAGCTGTAAATAACTCTAGATTCAGTAGTCCCATTAATAGAAATATTACCCCTACTCAGATCAAATATAATGTTGTAACACCTGAGAGTAACTTAAACAGTGCTGCAATGTGGTTACAAATGTCCCAATATGCTGAGAAAACTCAAAAGCAGTTTGCAGAACTTGAAGCAAGCCATGAGAGGATGAAAAATAAACAACCTCCATGGATAAAATTGTTAAAAATCTTGAAGAAGGACATGCTCAATTGAGCGAAGCCTCTGAGGAAAACAAAAAAATACTGAATATAGTCTTTGAAGAACAACACCATAGAAAAAGGGACAGGGATTGTCTGGCCCAAGACATAAACAAACTGTTTAATGTCTACCATAGCATGAAGCCCCAACCACAAGGCCATGTTATGGAAAATCGATATCAACCAGATTACATCAAACCAGATGCCATGTTGATAAATAAGGCAAGATCTCCATCACGATACCAGGATGGAGATAATATGTCTTATTAAGAGAAGAAAGCCTTGAAACAACTTCCTGAGGCCTCAAGCTGGCCCAAATTCTCTGGAACAGGAGAATATGATGATATGGAACTCATAGATTATATTTATGAACTCTTCATTGATATACCAAGCATACCAGATTACTGGATTAATGCTAGACTAAATACAGCATTTAAAGGTCATGCTAGTATATGGTTAACAGAAATGAAATAAATCCATGGCAGAAGAAACTGGCCATGGTGGAAGAGTCAAATCATCCAAAAGCACAGTAATGGTACTTGGATATTGCAAAAGACCATGTCATTTGACAATGACAAATACTCTGTGGAAAAAGATCCATATGAGTGGTGTCTTAGACAGTCTAAAAGACTTAAAGCCATTGATCCTCAGATGAATATCCAAATGAGGAATCACAAGATTATGACACAACTGCCAGGAGAACTAGAGCATACAGTAAACTGCAGATGCAACCAAAATTGCACTCTATATGACATTGCTAATACCTTACAAGACATAAGGAAAAGAACTCATATAGGGAAATTCACCCCATATAAGAGAAGTGGTTTCAAAGAAAAACAACCTTTCAGGGTAGAGTTTAAAGACAAACCCAAAGAAGGGTGGAAGAAGAGGCAAAGAAAAAGAATGCTTGTCACAATTGTGGTTCAACAGACCACTAACCCAACAACTGTCCAAAGGCAAAGAAAAACATCTATGCCATTGAGAAAGTCCTAGAGGAGGAATCCCCAAGAGAGGATTCTGAATCAGACTCCATGGGTGATGCCATAAGAGAACCATCTGATGATGACCAAGACCCAAGAGAAGAATTTCTAGTGGAATACCAAGAGGAAACCCCACCAGAAATTCAGGACATACAGTTGGAAGCAGGGATTCCACAGGACACAGCCAACAAAAACTTGTGCAAATATACCCAAGATGCAAAAACATTCCTGGTCACACCAACCAGAGGACTGGCATATACACATGGGACAGCCACAAAAATGAATGTCTGTATTGACAATTCTCAAAATCCATTGATCATTGATAGTGGGGCCCACTGCTCCACAGTGGCCAGAAATGTTCTGGATAACCACTTCCCAAATTAGGAAAAACAGCCCTTTCCCACCAAGGCAAAGAACTTTCAAAGTGCTTCAGGGAAGATGACTTCTATTGGGACAATTATTGAAGAAATAACTATACCCCACAGGAAGGGTAATACCAGACACAACCCAGAGTTTGCAGTACTTGATGATGCCCACATGCAAGGCTTCTTACTGGGAACATATTACCAAAGGATGTATGGCATAGATATTTTCAATAGTAAAAACAGGCACATTACCATTGGTACCAATAAGGAGAATTAATTTCACTTGATATGTACCAAATCTCTACGCATGATCCACTGGAGGAGTTTGTCACAGGGGCTCTTGTGGAAGCAAGAGTGGCCTGGCACTCAGGAGTCAAGAATTCAATTGGAGGGCTCCAAAGGATATAAGGAATGATATAGATTAAATTTCTTTAAAGAAGAATAAGGGAAAAGACAGGTATGCCAAGAAGAAAAGAAAAAGATAAGAGGCCAAAGGCCAAAGATGATAAGAGAAGCTAAGGCCAAGAAGCCAACCAAGTGAATCCTCATTTCACTGTTTCAACATGCCAGAAAAAGAAATGGAATTAGTAAAGGATATGACCACCAATACCTACTGACAGGCAAGGAAGAAAAGAGAAAAGGTGCTGAATGACTGACTGAATATTATAAGTATTAACTTTAATAAAGGAAGAGAAAATAATGATAAAAATAAATCCAATATATTAATTAACTGGGCAAAAAGTCCCCAGGTGCTGAAAGGTGGCCAGTATATGTGAACAGTTGAAAGACTGATCCTGGAAGGTGAGTCACCGGCTGTATTGTCTGAATTGGGTCAATACAGATCTGGCCATCTTGAAATTTAAACTGTGTGACTGAATTCCCACAATGGAATATGAATTGGCCCAATTGGGCCAAGTACATACATGTTGATTGATTGACGCCTGTATGGACCAATTGAGTTGTCCAAGGAGTATTGAAATACTTGATGCCTTGAAAACTGACTGAACGAATGTATAACCTCTTAAAATGGCCCTTTGGAGTAATCCTGAATGAATTCCCAACCCAACTCCTGCAGGGCCAGGTGATTGGGATCGTTGAATGGTCTTCTGATTGCTGCCATTTATTGCCAGACTGATGAGTTAAGAAGTCCTCCTTCAAAATGGGCTTTGGATTTTGGGACCTTGATTCAGAAAGATGGAATTGGGTCCTGAAAATGTCACCATTGAATTGCTGAGCAAAAATGGTGCATAATGGTATATAATACCATATATGCACCACCCCTGCAACCTTGAGTACGGGGTGCATGGAGGAGTGGAAGAATTCCCTTGAAGGTGAGGGGAAAGCTTGAACTGAGCTAATCTGATGGCCTCTGGTGGCTACCAGAGGTCATGGGCTGAAAAATGTTCCATGATGGTTATTGGCCAAAATTGGGTCCTGAGGGTCTTATGGCCATTTTGGGTTTGATGAGATTTGGGGCCAAGATTCGCTCAGTTGGGACCCACCTGGCCTTGAGTGCTAGTGGGATGCCCCCTTTTGCCACTTTTGGCCCACGGACCGTAGAGGCCATAGGGGGCCTAATCAGCCCAAAAAGGCCATTTAGGCCAGGACCCCCCTGATGAAAAGGGTTGGTCCAAACCCAATGACAATGGCTAGGGGACCCAGAACCCCCTAGAAGACAGAGAGACACCCCCAGGCCCAAAAGAAAAGATAGAGGCCTGGGGGTTGGGGATATGAGAATTGGCCAGGGAAGTATGATATGGCCAAAAGGCCATAGAGCACCAGAGGGGGCCTAATTGGCCATAATGATATGGTGTGGCCAATTGGCCCCAACTTGGTCACAGGTTGTAATTGCTGCAACGCCCATGGAGGAGGGTCATTCTTTGTGGTTGTGAGAGAGTTGCTGAATGAATTCAGAGAGGGCCAGTTTAGACCTACACTCACCAGTAAACAAAAACAAGTTTACTGAAGATGCTGAGGAAGAACGGACCAGCATTTTCCATTGGTGAAGAGCCACTAGGCAAGGTCAAAGGCCATGATATAGAACTATATCTGGATTGGGAAAGACCTTATCCACCTATGCTCAGGAGACCTCCTTATCTAGAAATTCTGGAAACCAGGAAAGAAATTGGAAAACATATCAATGAACTCCTGGACATGGATGTCATCAGAAATATTGGACATAACAAAATAGTGGAAATAACCACTCCTGTCCTGATCACCTGGCATGATGGAAATTCTAGACTGTGTGGAAACTTCAGAGCTTTGAACAACTACAAAAAAGCAGACAGGTACCCTATACCTAGGATACCTCATGCCCTAGACAAACTGGCAAAAGCAAAATGCATAACCAAGATAGATTATATGAGAGGCTTCCGCCAAAATGCAGTTAAACCAAGCTCTATGAAATTGCTCAGGATAATATGCCATATGGGCATATATGAGTATACCAGGATGACATTTTCAAGATATGGTGTGGCCAATTGGCCCCAACTTGGTCCCAGATTGGAATTGCGGCAACACCAATGGAGGAGGGTAATTCTTTGTGGTTGTTACAGTACCCCCTCTCTTGAATGGTGAGCTCCTGAGGACCAAGGTAAGGTAGAAGCCTGTTGAGGCTGTTGAGATGGATTGGACATAGGGATTGCAGAGGTATTTGAATCTTGAAAAGAAAAAATTTGATCTGATGAAAGTGTTGGCATATGAAATGAGGTTGACTTGGTCTTATCTTCACATTTGGCTTGAAAATGTTTAAGACATGATTTTGACATAAAGATTTTGGCATTAAGAGCTATAAGAAAATATAAATAATAAAAAAGTAAAAGAAAAAAATATGAAGAAAGAAAAAGAAAATAAAAAGGAAAATGAATTTTGAGGGAGAGTCCAATCTTCATCACGGATTTTGAAATTTTATTTTGAAAGTGGCCAAGGACCTGGATAACAGAATTTGATGCCAGGTGCTCACAGAGTGGCCAAGGTGATGTTTTGAAAGATTGTAGACCCCTCAGGGAAGTGCACACCAGGAGACGAACTTACTTTTGGTAGTTACCACTCCCGCCAGTGCCATAAATAAGAAAAAGTTTTGATGAATGAGTGTGTTGAAAGGATAATAGCTTGGGAAGGAAAAATAATAAACAAATGGTCCATTTGCCGAAGTCTAAATGGCCAGAAATTGGAATTGATGTTGAAAGCCAGGCCAGAAGATCTGTGTCCAAATTGCAAAGTGCTCACAGAGTGGCCAAGGTGATGCTTACAACAGAAAAGAGTATAATACCCCTAAGGGTGCATACCAGGAGTGGGACTTACTTTTGGTAATTATTCCCCCCACCAAGCACCACAAAGATTCAAGCTTTTGAAGAATTGGGTCCCAGCTTGTCAGAATACAAAGAATGAAAATCTTTGCCAAGGTCAGGACAATTCTTGAGGTTTTCAGTTGGTTCCCATGTGAATCTTTCTGAGTCTTTACTGAAACCTTTCCATTCCACCAGATACCATAACTTTCTTTTCTTGAGCTTTGAATCCAGTATTTGAGAGACTTCCCATTCCTCTTCTTCTTCAATGATGATTGGAGCAGGAGGCTCCCGCTGCCAATTCTGGATTGTTGATGTCTTTTCAGGTTCCAAGAGTGAAATATGGAAGACTGGGTAGATGGATTTCCATTGAGGTGGTAAGCATGAGTACTGACTTTGTTCAAGATTGGAAAAGGACCCAACCATCTTTCAGACAGTTTTTTGGTGGGTCTGGTTGATTTGATGTTCTTTGAAGAAAGCCATACCATCTCACCAGGATTGAAAACAGGTGGACTTGCTCTACTTTTATCTGCATACCTCTTAAACCAGACTATGGCCACTTCAAGTTCTCTCTTGACATCTTTCTGTACTGATTGTATTTTTGTTGATAACTTTCCAGCTGGAGTATCTCAAGTGATGTGATCTTAGTCAAATTGTGGATCTCTTCAATAAACAGTGAAAAACGGCAATTGCTTGGTTGAAGAGTGATCCGCATTATTTTAGGCAAATTCAGTGAGAGGCAGCCAGGTGTTCCAATCATCTTGATGATAAGTGACATACATTTGAAGATACCTTTCTAGTATCTGATTTACCCTCTCTGTCTATCCATCAGTTTCTGGATGGTAAGCAGTTGACAGTTCTCTTGAAATCTTGAGCTGCTGACAAAGATTGGTCCAAAAGGAAGAAAAAAAAAGGGGACCTCTATCACTGAAAATGCTTGAAGGAAGGCCATTCTTTGAAGAGATATTCTTGACGAATAAATGGGCCAAATGTAGTGAAGTGATTGAAAACATTGTTGGAATGAAAACTGCCATTTTTGAGAATCTGTCCACTATGACAAGGATTGAGTCAAATGAGTTTAACAGTGGCAGTTGAGTGATGTAGATCATTGAAAGACAAATCCAAGGACCATGTTGAATTGGAAGAGGTTTGAGGAGTCCAAACTTTTTGTGGTGAATATTCTTGTTTCTTGAACACTGTTGACAGGATGAGACATAATCCTTTATACATTGAGTCATGCCGGACCAGTGGAAATCCTGCTTGACAGTTTGAGAGTCTTCTCTTGGCCAGGGTGTCCAGCTACAGAAGAGTCATGACGCTTTTGAAGAATGCTGAGTTGAATTGTGGGGTCATTTGGGACCACCACACAATCTTTGAAGAGAAGAAGTTGAGAAGAGGAATCAAGAGAATAATCCTGATTGGATTTCCCTGTGCCCAATTCTTGAAGGATACTTCTGCACTGAGAATGCTTCCATAGAGCCTTCTGAATTGAGTCAATCAAATTTGAAAAAGATTACACCTTGACTACAAAATATCTTGAAGGTTGGACTTCATCCTTCTTGATGGGCTGTTGAAAGTTCATTGGATTCTTGCTGATAAAATCCTCCCCCCTCTCCGGATTAACGTCGTGCCGACGTGATAAGGCATCCCAAAGAGTAGCTAGGCGGCCAGGGCAGTAAGTGATTGAGAAGTGAATTTCAGAGAGGAATTCAGCCCAGCAGGCTTGACGGCGAGTAAGGAAATTGCAGGACACAAAGTATTGAAGGGAAGAATAATCAGTGAGAACTTCAAAAGGGGAAGAGAGAGAAAGAGGAAAAGCCCTCCAGAGCTTGAGAGCCCAGACTATTCCAAGGAGTTCCTTGTCATGAATCTCATAGTTGAGCTCTTCTGGAATAAGCTTGTTGCTGTCAAATGCAATGGGATGTTTTCCTGAATCAGAGACCTGACTCAGTATGGCACCCAAAGCATAATTGGATGCATTTGTCTCTACAATGGTGGGTAGAGAAGGATTGGAGCAGTGGTGAAAGCCTCTTTGAGTTTGTCAAACTGACTGAGAGCTTCTTCATTGAGGGGGAAACAGGAATCTTTCTTGAGGAAACTGGTGAGTGAACTGATCTTCTTTGAATAATTCTTGATGAATCGGCGGTAGAAGTTGGAAAAGCCAAGGAATGATTGAAGAGCCTTGAGGTTTCTTGGAGGTGGCCAATTGAGAATATTCTGGACTTTTTCTTGGTCCATCTTGAGGCCTTCAGAAGAAACAACATAACCAAGGTATTCTACACTAGAGACTTGAAATAGGCACTTTGAAGCCTTAGCAAAAAGATTATTGGCTCTGAGTCTGGAAAGAACAGTGGAAACATGAGTGACATGTTCTTCCTCAGATCTGGAAAATACCATAATGTCATCAAAATAAACCACAACATAAACATCAAGCAGATCTTGGAAAATATCATTGACAAGATTCTGAAAAGCGGCAGGAGCATTGGTGAGGCCAAATGGCATAACCAAGTAGTCAAAACTGCCATATTTATTTCTGCAGCATGTCAAATGTTCCTCACCCTCCTTGATTCTGAGCAGGTTATATGCACCACGCAAATCAATTTTGGAGAAGATCGAATAACCATTGAAAACGTTGAGAAGCTGATTCATGGGAGGAACAGGATACTTGTTCTTCCTAGTAACAGCATTGAGTTTGTGGTAATAAACACACAAACAGAGGCCACCATCTTTATTTTTGACAACGAGGAAAGGTGCTCCTGTTGAAGAGGAGCTTGGCCAGATGAAACCTTTCTCTACATTGTCTGAAATGTAGGCCCTGAGTGTATCTGACTCTTGATTTGATAAAGAGCAGATCACCGCAAATGGAGGTAGAGACCCCTCCAGCTTGATATGATGATCGCAGGTGCAGTGAGGAGGAAGTTTCTCTGCTCTCACCTTGGAGAATACATCCAAATATTGGTGATAAGTGGAAGGAAAAACCTTCATCACGGTTTCTATTTCTTCTGGCTCTTTCTCTTCATCGCAAAATCCTCCAGGGAGTCATGATAAGATGAAGGAGAAAGGTCCATATTCCCAAAGAAAAGATTAAGTGAAGATACATAATTATCTTCTCCAACATCTTTAATCTCTTTGAAGACTTCATCTGCAGATAATGGTAATGACTGAGTGGAATTTATGGAAGGAATATGGAAAGAAGATGGGAATGATGGTGTTCTAGAATCACCAACCAGAGCTGCACATGATTTGGAAGAAGAAAAGTGATTATGGAAAGAGTTAGAAGGATCATAATAGTTGTTATGATCAGCATTAAAGGTGATCAGCCCTTGCCCCCCATCAATAGAAGGATTGAAATGATTTAGAAAGTCAAAGCCCAATATGAGGTCTTCTCCCTTGGGAGTATCAATGACTAAAAAGTTGCATTCAAAGCTTGGGAAGGAAGGGAGCTCAACCATATATTTAGGATGGTGAGTCACAAATAAGGAAGGGGACTCAGAGGAGTCCAAAATGATAAGGGGAATCTTCTCTGGGAGTTCTGACGTAGTCAATGAGTACTTGTGAACAAACTGCTTTGCAATAAATGAGTGTGTAGTACCAGAATCAATGAGAATACTGTAAAGACATCAGAAAGAGAATAAAAAACAAGAATTTGAGAAAATTCTTGATGCAAGTATTCAGAATGCACAATTGTGCTCTGGACGGCAAACAGTGAAGACCATTGAACACAACATGATCTTCACTCTGGCTTTTCCCTGACTGGGGAAACTGCCTGATGGTTGGGTAAGCTTGTTTTGAGGCCTTTTGAAACAAGACTCAAGACTATGCTTCCCACCACAATAATTACACAAGCCCTCCTTGATTCTTCTTTCTTTTTCAGAACCTTTCAACTTGAAGTCCTTATTCAAGTAGGAAGAATGGGGCTTGTCCCGCCTTCAAGAATGAAAATTCTTCTTCTTATGACTTGAGCTTGAATAATTTTGATGATGAGAAGAGTTTGACTTTGAGGCTTCAGTATTCTTCTCTTGATGATGATTCTTCTCCTTTTGCCTTTCATGGTACCTGGTATCAAGTTCCAGGCTGATGTCCATTAAGTCTTGAGACAAATCAATGTTTTAAGGAAGGGAGGCCAATTTATCCAGAATCCTGGAGGTAAAACCCTTCCTGAAATTATGAATAAGGGCCCTTCCACCCCAATCTCCAATTCATGAAACCAAACTCCTGAAATTGGCAATGTATAATGCCACATGCCCACCTTCTTTCATTCTAAGGCCATCCAACTCTGCTTCAGCTTTTCTAACTTCATTTGGGTCCCCAAATAAATTGAAGAGTTGGGATTCAAACAATGGCCATGAATTGAGAAGATAACTTGAGTCTTTATTATTGAGATTGGAAAGATAAGGCTCAATCCATTTTGCAGCCCTGCCATCTAAAAATGAAGTGGCATAAAGAACTTCCTTTCTTTCTTGAGAGAAATTTGCCAGGTTATTGTGAAAGATAAGTTTACAAGACTGAATAAAACTTCTGAGTTTGAAGGGTTGAGTCCCATCAAAATATCCCGGAGCCTTAATAGATGGAGTCTTGAAGGCCGGTGGTCTTGAAACTTCAGAAGATGCAGCAGCTTGAAGATTGGTAATAATTTGTTTCATTTTCTGCATGATGGCCAATAAGGATGGTTCAGTCTGGTGAGAGAAAGGCTGATCAGACTGGGCCAGAGTTGGTCCTCTGGTGCCTTCAGATGCTCCCACAGGAGCAGGAGCAGCCTCAGTGCCATCAGAACCTTCCTCTTCCACAGAATTCTCCTCCTCCTCTTCACCATCTTCACCTGGACCTCTAAACATAGTCCTTGAAATTCCTGGAAAACCGCCAACTACTCCTGAGAAAGAATTGGATCTTCTTTGCACTCTTCCGTCCTTCCTGGATGGTGCTGCTCCCTCCTTGATTGGTCCTCTGTCTAATTGGGTCTTCAGTGGTGGAACTGCTGGGCTCCCATCATGAGGAACTCTTGGAGTAGGAGTTAAAACATCCTGAGCTCAGGCCTGAGATCTTGTCTTTCTTTCAGGAGGTGAATGTTGGAGTGGCATGATTGAATAAAAATAAAATTTAAATGAAAATAGTCAAAATTTGAATAAACAACTTGAGGCAAAACCAAAATATTCTTGAAGATCAAATCAAAATCAAATGTTAAGGAATACATCAATAATCAATGAATCAAAAGAAATCAATCAATCAAAATCAAAATCTTGCAGAAAATCAATCAATCAAAATGAATTCTTGAGGTCAATCAATTTATGTCAAAATTCTTGATTTGAACAATCAGCAAAATCAATAAAATCTTCAGGTCAATCAAGTAGCTTGAAGTCAATGTCAATTTATGTCAAATCAATCAGTCAAGATCAAAATCAAGTGAAATCTTCTTAAAACAATCAAAATTATTGAAGAACAGATCAAATGTGAATCTTGATGTGAAGATGTGTCTGAATAATAATAAGATCAATTTTAATTTCAATAATGAGGGCCTGAATATGAAGGATTTGATGAATTGAATGAAGATGAAAATGAGATAAGATTTCAAAAAAGAGAAACAAAAGATAAAATTGGGGTCTGCTTTCAATTTTAAGAATGAAGAATGAATGAGAGAAAATTGAGAGGTGACAAATAAATCATAAGATCATAAAATGTTAAAGAGTCATAATTTTGATGAAGTGAGTGAATGAAGTAGGATATAAGAATGAATGAACAGAAGAACAATTATGAGTTAATTAATATAATGTCACAGGGGCTCTTATGGAAGCAAGAGTGGCCTGGCACTCAAATCAAGAACTCACTTGGAGGGCTCTAAAGCATATAAGGAATAATAAAGATTAAATTTCTTTAAAGAAGAATAAGGGAAAAGACAATTATGCCAAAGATAAAAGAAAAAGATAAGAAGCCAAAGGCCAAAGATAATAAGAGAAGCTAAGGCCAAGTAGCCAACCAAGTGAATCCTCAACTTACTGTTTCAACCTGCCAGAAAAGGAAATGGAATTGGTAAACGATATGACCACCAATATCCACTGACAGGCAAGGAAGAAAAGATAAAAGGTGCTGCATTACTGACTTGAGATTATCAGTATTAACTTTAATAAAGTAAGAGAAAATAATGATGAAAATAAATCCAATATATTAATTAACTGGGCAAAAAGTCCCCAGGTGCTGAAAGGTGGCCAGTATATGTGAAAAGTTGAAAGACTGATCCTAGAAGGTGATTCACCGGCTGTATTGTATGAATTGGGTCAATAAAGATGTTGCCATCTTGAAATTCAATCTGTGTGACTTAATTCCCACAGTGGAATATGAACTGGCCCAATTGGGCCAAGTACATGCAGGTTGATTGATTGACACCTGTATGGACCAATTGAGTTTTCCAAGGAGTATTGAAATATTTGATGCCTTGACAACTGATTGAGAGAATTTATAGCCTGTTAATATGGCCCTTTGGAGTAATCCTGAATGAATTCCCAACCCAACTCCTGCAGGGCCAGGTGATTGGGATACTTGAATGGTCTTCTGATTGCTGCCATGTATTGCCAGACTTATGAGCTAAGAAGTCCTCCTTCAAAATGTGTGTTGGATTTTGGGACCTTGATTTGCAAACATGGAATTGGGTCCTGAAACCGTCACCATTGCATTGCTGAGCAAAAATGGTGCATAATGGTATATAATACCATATATGCACCACTCCTGCAACCTTGAGTACGGGGTGCATGGAGGAGTGGAAGAATTCCCCTTAAGGTGAGGGGAAAGGTTGAACTGAGCTGATCTGGTGGCCTCTGGTAACCACCAGAGGCCATAGCCTGAAAAGTGGTCTATGGTGGGTATTGGCAAAAATTGGGTGCTGAGGGTCTTATGGCCATTTTGGGTTTGATGGGATTTGGGGCCAAGATTGGCTCAGGTGGGTCCAATTGTGGTTTGGGAGCTAGTGAGCTGCCCCCTTTGGCCCATGGACCATAGAGGCCGTAGGGGGTCTAATTGGCCCAAAAAGGCCATTTAGGCCAGGACACCCCTAATGAAAAGGGTTGTTCCAAATCCAATGATGATGGCTAGGGGACCCAGAACACCCTAGAAGACAGAGAGATACCCACAGGCCCAAAAAAAAAAGATAGAGGCCTGGGGGTTGGGGATATGAGAATTGGCCAAGGAGGCCAATAATAGCAGGATATGGCCTGAGGCCATAAATGATTGTTGGGGCCATAATTGGCCAATGAAGTATGATATGGCCAAAAGGCCATAGAGCACCAGAGGGGGCCAAATTGGCCATAAGAATATGGTGTGGCCAATTGGCCTCAACTTGGTCCCAGGTTGGAATTGCTGCAACACCAATGGAGGAGGGTCATTCTTTGTGGTTGTGACAGAGTTGCTGAATGAATTCAGAGAGGGCCAGTTTAGCACTACCCTCACCAGTAAACAAAAATAAGTTTACTGAAGATGCTGAGGAAGAACAGACCATAATTTGCCATTGGTGAAGAACCACTAGGCAAGATCAAAGGCCATGATATAGAACTATATCTGGATTGGGAAATACCTTATCCACCTATGCTCAGGAGACCTCCTTATCCAGAAATTCTGGAAACCAGGAAAGAAATTGAAAAACGTATCAATGAACTCCTGGAAATGGATGCTATCAGAAAGATTTGACATAACAAAATAGTGGAAATAACCACTCCTGTCCTGATCACCTGGCATGATGGCAAGTCTAGACTGTGTGGAAACTTCAGAGCTTTGAACAACTACAAAAAAGCAGAAAGGTACCCTATACCTAGGATACCTCATGCCCTAGACAAACTGGCAAAAGCAAAATACATAACCAAGATAGATTATATGAGAGGCTTCTGCCAAAATGGAGTTAAACCAAACTCTATGAAATTGCTCAGAATAATATGCCATATGGGCATATATGAGTATACCAGGATACCATTTGGCATCAAAAATGCACCAGTGCACTTCCAAAGGATGATGGACACAATATTTCAACAAGAAGTACTGGAAGGCTGGATGGTGGTATATATTGATGATATCATTATATACTCCAAGACATGGGAAGACCATGTACAATATATAGACAGAGTGCTAAGTAAATTTACACCCATCAATCTGAAAATTTCACTGAAAAAGTGTAATTTTGGCCAACAAGAGCTACTAGCTCTAGGACATGAAGTCTCAAGTCTTAGTCTGGCAATTGAGAAGAATAAAATAGCATAAGTTCTGCAAAATCCGGTACCAAAGAGCATGGAAGAGATGCAATATTTCCTTGGTTTGCTAGCTACTATAGAACCACATAAAGAATTTTGCCCACATAACTAGTAGTTTATACAAGTTATGTTCAAGAGATGTAGTTTTTGAAATTAACGAGGAAAGGAAAGATTCATATGAGAGGATCAAATATGAACTAACAAATGCACCTGTGCTCATATTTCCTGACTTTGAACTACCATTCAAATTATACATAGATGCAGCATGTAGTCAAGGCTTAGGAGCAGGCCTTCACCAAAGACAAATTGTAGATGGTGAACCAAGAGAGGGAGTAATATGTTACATCTCTAGGCAACTGAAAGATTCAGAAGCCAGGTATGGGGCCACTCAGACTAAAGGTCTATGCTTAGTCTGGGCTCTGGAAAAACTCCATTATTATTATTTTGAGGGTGCAGTCTTTGAATTATACACAGAATGCACAGCCTTGAAGTCTTTACTGATTATGAATACTACAAAAAGACACATGCTTAGATGGCAAATAGCTATCCAGAAGTATAGAGGGAATATGACCATAATATACAAAGAAGGTAGAAGTCATACCAATGCAGATGGACTTAGCAAAGGCCACTGGATAATGTCAGAAGCAATCCAGCTTATGACCCTGAAGTTGCAGCCAAGATCCCTATCCATTTCATGGAAATAGATAGGAGGAAGAACTTGAGATTCTCTGAATGGGCACCAGGAAGTGGTACCCTTGACATTGGAAACACTGATTCCAAAGGAATAGAAACTCCCATACTGGAAATAAGTTCCTCAGAAATGCACAATGAATTTTTCAGTGCAGTACTGAAGTCTTATGCCAAACACAAAGAGTGTGGCATATTACTACAACTCCTTCAACAAAAATACAGGAGTCCAGAACTGGAATCTCAGCTGGAAGAACCCTGGTTGAGGGCCTATAGGGATAACAAGCTTTCCTTGTAGATGGCCTGCTTTACCACAGAGAGAAGCACACAAGTGCACTCACAGTGGTAGACAGAGACCACATATCCCTGATCCTACAGGAATGCCATGACTGCGCCTATATGGGACACATGAGTGAGGACAGGACCAAAGGGAGGGTAGCAAGAACCACTTGGTGGCCCAAGTGGGAAGAAGAGTTGAGTGAATACATCAACACTTGTGAAAGATGCCAAAAGGCAAATAGAAAACATGGGAAGAAGTATGGGTTACTTCAACATATAGAGGAACCCAAACACCCATGGGAAACTATCAATAAGGACTGGGTCACAGGACTTGTCCCAGGAGGCAAAGAAAACTACAATTCCTGCTTAATCATAGTTGATAGGTTCAGCAAGAGTATGTGGTGTCTACCATGCCATAAAGGGGACACAGCCAAGGAAACTGCTCTGTTATTCTGGAATAACATCATATCTACCTGTGGAGTCCCTAAAATCATCATTAGTGATAGGGACCCAAAATTCACATCTGAATTTTGGACCAACTTGTATGACATTCTTGGAAACAAGATTGCATTTTCTACAGCTTACCATCCACAAACAGATGGCCTAGCTGAAAGGATGATCCAGACAATGGAGGACATCCTTAGAATGTTCTATGCCTATGGCATGGAATACAAGGACCATGAGGGATACACCCATGACTGGGTTACCCTTCTAACAGCTTTCCAACTGGTATATAATACAAGTCAGCACTCTACCACAGGAAAAACACCTGCACTGGTAGAGAAAGGGTAGAATCCCCTGTTACCTGTGGATCACTTGAAGAGAAATCTTCTGACCATCCACCCCACAGCCAAGGACTTCCATGACATGTGGAAGAGGGCTTGTGACACAGCTGCCAAATGCATAGCTGAGGCAAAAGCATATAATAAACAGAGGTGGGAAAAGACACACATGGAACCTGACTTTAAGGAAGGAGACCAGGTGCTAGTGTCTACACTAAACTTTAATAATCTTAAAGGACCCAAGAAGATGAGAGACTCCTTTGTAGGGCCCTTCACTATCATTAAGTTGATAGGAAAGAATTCAGTGGAGCTCAAACTTACAGTGGAATTTTCCAGGAAGCACCCAGTCTTCCCAATAGGTTTGGTCAAACCATGCTTTCAAACAGAGGAGGACAAATTCCCCTCTAGGAGGAGGAACCCCACCACACCAGCGATAGTGTAAGTGGAGGATTCCCCTTGACCTGTGAGTAAAATCATCAGGGCCAGGAGGATCAGACTTAATGGGAAGGATCAAAGACAATACTTAGTCAGATTCAAGAATCAAACAGCTGATAAGGACAAATAGTCCGCAGAAGATTCCATACCAGATGGGAACCTTCATTCAAGGAGATTCAGAGCCTCTAGGAGGATTGAACAGTTTCATCAATGATGAGCCAAGATACCACCAAACCATGGAGCAGAGCCAAATTAGCTCAAAATGTATCAAAAGAAGGAGGAAACTTACCCCTTTCCAAATACAGAAGTCCCATCATCATAGGACCAAGAATAACAAAGTTATTCCTGCTCAAAGCTGTTGCTGAGCATAAACTTTAATTTTCACCTCTCATCTTAACTTCAGAGTAAGAGGAATGACCCCATCAAATGGGTATGAAATATTAAGCTCTAAGCCAAGGCTATCCAATGGTACCAACCAAACTGAGCTGCCACCAGTATTAT
This sequence comes from Austropuccinia psidii, assembly GCA_023105745.1. Taxonomy (NCBI): domain Eukaryota; kingdom Fungi; phylum Basidiomycota; class Pucciniomycetes; order Pucciniales; family Sphaerophragmiaceae; genus Austropuccinia; species Austropuccinia psidii. Next base: position 9,961,621 of record JALGQZ010000002.1, on the reverse strand, counting down.
AGAAGTTATGGTCAAATTCAGGTCAAATAAGGGTGAACAAAACATTCACTTCTGATCTAACTTCTACAGTTTTAGAGTGAGATACCTGAAGTGGGGTCTTTTTGGAAATATCACAATCAAGGCTATCTGATGGTGTCATTCATTTCCTCATATCTCAGCTAGAACAAAAGGTATGGGGCAAACAAGCCCAATACAGTTTTTGCCTAAATCACGCATATGTACAAAATATCTTGTACATGGGATATCTTTGCCATATTTGATGATAACCATATCAAATAAGGTACCATTGTGTAGAAAACACTCAGGGCTACACACAAAACCAACGTTTAGGCTGATATCTCAAGAACTCACAAAGTTACGGCTGTTTTAAGGTCAAAATCTGACAGTTTGGACAATACAGCCTTACCATGGGATAATGTCCCATAACCATGATTATGATGTGTCAAACAGACAAAGAAGCATGTTTATACTTCAATACCTCATAAGTCAGTCAATACTGGGGCCCCATACAGTTTCTGTACAACATTCTACACGTCATACATGTCAGAAGAAGGCTATGTGGTCCCCAAATGAAACTTTTCACCCTGTATTGGTGAAAGCTGTCTAGATGTGGTTTCAAAGCCACATCTGAACCCAATAAAGGCTATACAGGCATTTTGAAAACCACAAGCCTGTCTCAGAGAGTGAAAAATCTTCACTTTCTCTACGTGGAAAGGTCTAGTAGCCTTTCCACCCCTGTAATATTTGTGTATGAAACTGATGATAATATCACTATTAATCAACAGTACTATGACTGTTCTTATGAAATATAATAACAAAATGTTATTATAACCACAATTAAATAATTAAATAATTATTTTTTTCATATGTTAAACACTACTAGTGATTTTAACAGTGAGCAAGTAATTGTCTACAAGAATCAATTAAAAGAAGATTTTAATAATAAAACATTTTATTAAAATAATAAAATTGTTTTAAGATATAATTATCTTTTACAAGAATAATTATAATGGTAATTCTTGAAGAAAACTAATTTTAGAGAAAAATTTTAAGCATTAAAGATAAATCACTCACTAATATTACAAAGAGCTTATTGAAAGATAAGATAGAGAGATTTGATGTAGAATTGTGGATTTTAAGGATCAAAATGAATTTATAACAGTATTACAACAATATATAGTTGGATTCTATGATTTCACGTCTTTTTGATTGATTCTGAAATATTTAAAACACTTGAGAATAGCTTTAACTAATACTTACTTGTTGGTAATAATGATTTAAATGATAATAAGATGATGATGATATGGAAAAACAGCAAAAGGAGGTCTCTTTTAAGTCAACAACAGCTCACAGAGGCGTGCCATGGAGCCCACTGAAAAACCAGTGAGTGAGAAAACAATAAACCCTTTTGTATTATTGATTGCATCATTTGTTGTCACGTAAGATTATGATAATTACTTAATTGATGCTTTACCGTGACTACCAACCCCAATATGGTTAAGAATAAAGGGAGTAACATCTGTAAATCTTCTTTTATTCCAAAAGAATCATTGATTTGTCAAATTTCTCAATGTTATTGCCAATTTAATCACAGGTTGTAATTACTGTGAATTTTTGAAGATTCAGTTTTTCACGTAGGATAGTCAAAAATGGACTGTAGGTAAAACTTTTAATTTTACTAGTAAAACTGTAATTCTTTTTCGTTGTACCATATATAATAAAGCTCTCCATTAGTCCTGAAGGTTTCAGAAAGATTAATTCAGAATCGTTTTGTTCATGAATTTTTGAATTTTTTCCTCATTTCTACGTAAAATTGCAAATATCAGTGTTTAACTGGTTGCTATGAGGTAAATCAATGGATACAAGTCCAAAAAGGGTTTTAATTACTCTTTTGGGGCTTATCCACGGAAAGTCATTAATAATTGACATGGTTAAAGGGGCCTAATTAGCTTTTTACCTCCTTGGCACATCAAAATAGCAGGTTATTTGCTATTTTCATACAATTTACTGTAGTTGTAACATGGTAACCAAGTTCCCAAAGTGTTTTAGTTTACTAATTGGGCCAAGATAGGCCATGTATCCAATATTTGGAGCTATCCACGCCTCTGAGGCCTCAGAAGTTGGGTACCCTGGCTCTCTTTGATGTCTTTTGTCCCTCTTGCCTATTTTTCATGTCAAAATAGAAACTTAAGCTGAGTGAGATATCCACTATGGGTGTACCAAAAGTCCATGTAAGTATACCATGATATTAAGTGCTCAAAACATGCATAACACTATTCTCAGTGTATATGTAACATTGAATTTCTCACATTCCCATTATTTTGGCGTGAAATTAAGAAAACCAAACATTTTCATGGATCTTTCATGTGGTATTGAAGTATTTTCCATTTTACCACCTCAAAGAGTTAATTTGAGCTTATTCACTCTATGGCGCTACCCTAGGTGAATTTTTGTGTTGAATCCAAATCTGTCCTTGAATCCATGGATTTACCTACTCAATAAGAAGTTATTCATCTTTTCTGAAATCAAAAATGATTAATTTTGGATAAATGCATGACTTATGAGTTATGCATAATTCAAAATTTCTTTTTAAGATAATTCTGGCCTATTTGGGTATGTAAAATATACCTCAAGGCTCACATTCCCTCCCACCAAAAAATAAAATTGTACTAAAATTTTATTAATGGTATAAGTAATAAAAAAGCCCCAAAGGGGGTTAATGTCCACTGTCCAACCTCTTCACATCACCCAGATCAAGTAATATAAAGCACACTAAGAAAATATTCAGGCTTATGGCCTTCTTTCATGTCTACATCTTCTCAAGAGTTTCTCTGAGTCAGGTATTTCTGATTCTCCCAGCCATTCATCTTCATTTACTGGATTTCTATATCTGACAAGATATTCTCTTTGATTTTTACCCCTAACTCTCCTTTCTTTAATTCCTTTATTTATCTTCTTGTCTTCATTCTTTTCCACTGGTGGCACAGCTCAAGGAGTTGGGCTCCTTAAAAGAAACAATTCCTTTTCAGCTAGTTGATAAGGCTTTACCTAGATGACTGGAAAAGTGGGGTGTTTATTTTCTGATTCACCACTCAATTCCACTTGAACTGCCTTGGTTCCATGTAAGGCAACAATAAAAAAAGGTGGTACATAAGAATCTTTAAGTTTTTTTCGCCCTTTGATATTATTAAAATTTGAGGTTGAAACTAGAACTAAGTCCCCTACTTTGAAGTTTGGTACTTTATGACTCTTGTCCCACTTCTGTTTTGCATAATCAAAAGCATCATTCATAATTTGTTTTGCATAATGTTTTACTTTATCAAACATTATTTTGAAGCTGGAAGCTGTAGGATGAATGTCAATCAAGTCTTTCCTCAGTGTGTCTGCTGGCAGTCTTGGATTCCAACCATTTTCTAATATATCAGGAGTTTGTCCTGTGGAAGAATGTACTGATGTCTTGTATGCCAATTCTGATTCAGGTATCAGAGTGCACCAGTCATGGGTAAAGCCATCTGAGTCTTTGAATTCTAACCCATAAGCACAAAATATCCTGATCATGTTTTCTAAAGTTTTAATCATTCTCCCTGCTAGCCCATCTGTTTGAGGGTGGTATGCTGTAGAGAATGATAACTTAGTCCCAGAAAATCTATGACGATTGGTACAAAGTTCAGATGTGAACGTGGGATCTCTGTCACTTATGATATTCTTAAATAATCCTGTATGAGAAATAACTCTACTCCATAGAAGAAGTGCTGTATCAATAGCAGTGTCATCTTTATGACATCGTAAGAATATGGGAGTCTTGCTATATCTGTCTACAATGACTAAACAAGAATTATAACTTTTTTCACTACTTGGAGAAAGTGCTATGACCCAATCCATGTGAACAACTTCCCAAGGGGATTTTGATTGTTGAATATGGATCATAAGTCCAAATTTCTTGCCCATACTCCTGTTTTTTCCTTTTGACTTCTGTCACAGGTATGGCAATATTCAATGGTTTCTTTTCTCCAAGATGGCCACCATGCACAGGTCTTCACTTTTTCAAGTGTTCTTCCCTCTGACAGGTGTCCAGAGTAGATGCTATCATGGCATTCATGAAGAATTGTAATAATAAGCAATCTGCTACATAATGTCATTACACAAGAATGTTTGGTTCTGTTGTAAATAATCCCATCAAACAAGTGAAATCTCCCTTGAGAATAAGAATTTCTCCAAACTTCATATAGTGCATTGACCAAAAATGTATCTTTGCAGTCTTTATCTAATAAAGAAGTCAATATATGGCAATTATTGTCCTGCTTATAAGATTCTCTGACCTCTTCAAGGAATTCAGTCCCAATATCAGTTATGTTGATTCCTTCAATTGGAATCTGTGGTTCAGCTGCCAAAGGTACATAAGCTGGATTATCAGGAGTGTTGGCTAACGCCCACCTGCTAATCCCATCAGCATTCTTATGAATGTTTACTGCTTTGTGGACTATAGTAATGTTTCCTCTATATTCTTGAATGGCTATTTGCCATCTCAACATATGTCTGTTGGGAGTTTTCATGTTAAGAAGTGATTTTAGTGCATAACAGTCAGTTATCACTTCAAAAACACTGCCATCAAGATAATAGTATAATTTCTCAAGTTCCCATACCAAACATAAGCCCTCCATTTGGCTTGCACCATATCTGGCCTCTGTTGGTTTGATTTGTCTTGAGATATAACAAACTGGTCCCTCTGTAGGTTTGTCATTAATAATTTGGAGTGGATGTAGAGCTGCCCCTAATCCATCTCCACATGCATCAATTTACAATTTAAAAGGAATATTCCAGTCAGTCATGAGGAGTAAAGGTGCTTCTGTAAGAGCTTTCTCTATCTTCTCATAAGCTTTAATTCGCTTCTGTGTCATCTCAAATAGAGTCTGTTGATCACAGATTCTATATCGTGACTTGGCTAGAATTGCAAATTCTTTCAAGTGTTGCCTATAATAACTGGCAAACCCAAGAAAAGACATCATTTCATTTTTATTCTGAGGTATTGACTTAAGTAACACTGCTGCCACTTTGTTTTTGTCAATACGCAAGCTTATGCCAGAAACAACATGTCCTCATGCTTTGAGTTCTTCAAAACCAAAACTGCATTTTATAAGTGAAATTTTGATGTTCACTTCTGCAACTTTGTGAAGTACCCTTGCAAGTCTTTCAAGGTGTAAGGACCAAGAATCAGAACATGTGATAATATCATCAATATAAACGATAAGCCATCCTTCAGACAATTCTTTCGGAAAAATGATATTCATCATTCTTTGATAATGGGATGGAGAATTTTTAATGCCAAATGGCATTCTAAGGTAAACATAAATACCACAGTGAGTGATAATTCTAAGTATTTTCTTAGCTTTAGTTGTCAAAACATTTTGATGGAAGCCTTTCAATGAATCCATTGATGTTATATAATTGGCTTTAGACAATTGAGTCAAGGCTTCTTGAATTCTAGGGTTTGGATACCTATCTGGAACTGTGTAGGTATTCAATGCTCTGAAATCTCCAACCATTCTTGACTCATCATTATGCCAGGCAATAATAACAGGTGTTTTCACTTCAACTTCCTCATTATGGCCTACGTTCCTTAGTACACCAAGTTGGATTAACTCTTGGATATGTTTTTCCAAGGCTTCTCTGGCTCTGGGACTGGCTGGATAAGCTGGTCTTCTAAGTACTGGAGGATATGGTCTTTCAATATTAAGAGTAATATCAACTTCAAGTTCTCTTACAGCACCTAATGCTTCATTATCAGAGGCAAATGCATTATTGTATGTGTATAACACATCAACAAGTTCATTCCTCATTTTTTGTAACAATGATGGATTAATCTGTGCTTCAACAAGTTTATTAGACCCAAATTCATCTTTATACGTATCCTTGCCAGAAGATACCACAGATATTGGTTTTGGCATATTGGAAAAAGCAAATTTTTGTCATTTGTTATCCCCAATTGTGAAATATCTGTCCTTATGGTTATTGATGTCAATACCATAAATATTCAAGTAATCATTCCCAAGAATGATGCGCTGAGATGTGCATACCCAAGGGGTACATAGTGTTACTGGCACTACTAAATTGCACACCTTCTATTGGTAATAGATGTTTCTTCCATTCAGGAAGTATAACTTGGAGATAATCTTTTCCCACACATGTGCAAAATGCCCCTGTATCCAAATTTACTTTGGCTTCAATATCACTCATCAAAAATGATGTGATACAGGATGCTCCAGTGGTGTAACCTTTTCCTCTAGCGGGTTTTGTTTTACACATTCTGGAATCTTGGATATTGATCAGGTCTCAGCAATCCTCACTGTACTGTGGCAAGTGGGTGTGGACTTCTGTGACCTCAAAGAGAGCTGTAATACTTTCAATGGGATAGTCCTCCACTGGTGTATCCTCAGAGACTGCAGAATCTTGATCAGATTCCTCTTTCTCTTCAGTACACTGAATTTCTTCAATGACTTGAGCTTCATTCATTTTTGTCTTTTTGGTGCAAGTGTTTGCTAAATGTGAAGTACTTCCACATTTATGAAACTTCAAGAAAGGTCTTTCGGGTCTTTTATCTTCTGTGGGAATCTTTGGAACCATCTTGGATTCCATAGGGATTCTAGTCCAAGTTTTACCAATTCTTGTTCTGGTAATGATATATTCCATTGCATAAATGTAGTCTCCTGTTGAACAGGGTTCTACAAATCTGCTTTTGATAGCATGTTCCAGTTCTCCTCCACACTTTCTTAATATCTTCATATTAATCATAGTGTCATACATATCTGGGTGTAAAGCAGATAATCGGTCTGTTTGCTTGAAGAACCAAGTAAGTGGTTTATCTTTCTCTGAGATAAAGATGGCACTTTCAAGAGCATTCTCCATTTTAAACCTCCAAGAATTATTGGCCCATTTGGTAATCACTTAAGATTTCTACCAAGACCAATCATGTTTCCTATGATCCATCCTCATCTTGTAATACCATTTCTGTGCAGTCTTGGTAAACAGACAGTGTGATTTATCCACTATCATTTGATCAGGTATATTAAAGTCTTCTTGCAACATATCAATAGTCCTGATGAACTCAATGTGGTTATATTCTCCTTCACCTGAGAATGTTCGCCATTCTTCCAATTTGGGAATATCTTTAACAGAGACAATATTTTCTCCTAAAAAGTGGGGTAAAACTTCCTTTAACAGAATATTTTTCTTCAGTCAAAGGTGTAGAATGTCTTGACATATGTGGTTCATAATTCTTATGCATTTGTTCTACAATTGCAATGATTTCATTTTCTAACTTCTGCCTTTCACTGTCACTTTTTGCTAAATGTGTAGAAAACTGATTGTTCTTTTCAACTATCTTCAAGACATGATCTTGTAGAATCTTAAGTTGATCATTCATTTTAAAAATAGAAAGATCTTCCATTTCATCATTCTGAATCTGACATGTACTCTCAATTCTGCTACAAGCATTGATAATTGAATAAAATTTGGCATTTGTCAATTCATACCATTTAGTAAATTTCTTGTCATGTTTTTTTAAATCATTAATATCCAATGTTATTTTAGTTAACTTCGAATGATGTATACCAATTTCTACATTAATAACTCTTTGTACATGATCTATTTGTGTGGAAAGGTTCTGTTCATCCTTTCCTGCCCCTTGGCTATGAATTCCATGAGAGTTCTGGCAATGTTGAACACACTGTCCACGGCTGAAGGCTCCAATTTGGGGATCCTGTACCCTGTGGGTAAGGTCTGTGACAATTGGCTTTGCCTTTTCCCTTGCCTTGATGGTTCTTGGGACCTCTCTGCTTCTTTCGAGGTCCTTTGGGCTTGTCTTTGGACATTTCTGGAGCTGGTTTGGAGCTGGTAGACGCCACTGGGACCTCTGTCTCCACAGCTGCAGTCATTTCAAGTTCCATCTTCTGGTCTATGGGTAAAAGACTTTGGTTATTCAACCAATTCTTTATATTTTTGACCTTGTCTTTGCAAGACAGGGAGCTCCATCCTTCTAAGAGTTCTATGGTCTTCTCCTGACCCAGAAAGCTCTTGATGTGTAAGTAGCAATTCATGGCCCCCTGCCGAAGGCTTGGGCATATTTCCCACTCCTCTTCTTTGGCTGCTCTGAACCAATTTTTGTATTGTAATTGATATATTTCTATTGCTGCTACTTGAAAATGGTTCAGCCCTGGACATATTATCATTAATCAGTTCAGGCTCAGAATTCACGTCAAAATCTGTGGGTATAGACCTTAGGGAATGGGGGGCAACTCTGGCATCCTCCAAATGTGTCTTTCTTGAGGAGGACTTGGCACTTCTGGATTTGGTCTTGCCTCTTCCTTGTCCAAATCCATCTGGTTGGACTGAATAGTTGCTTCCATTTCTGGTATGCACCATTTTCACGTCAATTTAAAGATAGAAAGTGATAATATAAGATAAAATACACACCTTTTGGTGGTAATTTATTCTTTTCTGAGTTAAATAAAGTACCTCTTTTAGAAATTTGCACTTTCATACTGTCTTCAGATTCTGCTCCTGAAGATTTTGGACTGGTAATATATCTCTTACTGTCAGGGTGAGTCTATATAGTAGCTATAAAATGTAGTTAAAAGCTAGTATTATGACTGTGACACGTCAAAAACAAATAAAATTAAATCTTCAGGTCCTACTGCCACATGGTAACAGTGGTGACGAGTCTATTGAGGACCTGGGTTGCAATACTATAATATCTTTGACTGTAAAGAGGTACTACAATAATTATATTAGAATTATATCTTTAATAATAATTCTAAGGACACTACTGATTGATAACAGCTTTGTCACGTAAGAATATGGATAATAAGATAAGATAATGGGTTTTCCAGGAAAAAAACCTTCCTTTTATATCTTTCAAGACTGTCAAGAGTTATTAACTCTTCACACGTCAGAGGAGTGAAGATTTTCACTCCAATGATCAGCCTGTGGTTCTGGATCATCAATTCTGACGTCAATACAGGCAGAATTGTGGTTTGGGAACCACAAGTGATCATTCTGGATCAATACAGGGTGAAAAAACTTTTCACCTGCCACGTCAGCACTTGGATGACGTTGTTCTGGTGTCTGTATGATCAATAATGATGATTTTGGAGAGTTTATATGTTCATAAGTATATTATCTTAAGTATGGGAGCAATACTGTTTGATACAAGTTTGATACAGTCATGTATTGCTAGAAAATCCTTCCAATCAAGATATCTCAGCCAGTTCTTAAGATATCAAGAAACCAAGAACACAGAATTGAAGGGCTTAATGGGCTCTGCAATTTGGTATGCTTCATGTTTACCCTTCTTTAAAATAGAAAAAGTTATAAGGGTTTTAAGTTTTTGGATGTATTTTTGTACATCAGTATGAGGCTTCAAAAACTTCCATACCAGATATCTTCTTCAACTTGGAAGATATCTGTATTCTGATGATACAGTCTTGTAGGGCTTGATTAGCTCTACAGTTTGGTATATTACACTGTACAGTTGTATGATTGTATGCCAAAGATACAGGGGTTTGTTTACCTTGTTGTTTTCAGAATATCTGTATTTTGGTTATTACACCTTTGAACCAAGATCCCTCAGTCAATTTAAGAGATACAGATGTCTAAGTTGTCTGAAATTAACGCTCTTGTTTAGATCTTTAATTTGGTTATACTTTTGTGCAGTTTTGTACAGGCCCTCTTTGACTTTCAGGGGGGTCTTGGTTTTAAAATAAAGGTCATATGGTATCTCCAGTTGTAGTGGTGTTACAGCAACATGGATGATACCATTGTGTATCTCTCTATGTGAGCTTTAAGAAAAATACCATTTTGGTATAGAAGAACTTAAATATGCATAAGTTAGATGAGAGGTGAAAATAAGGGTTTTGACTTGTTTATTCTCCTCTAGGTTTCCTTATTCTGTTTGGATAAGGTTGGTGTTTAATTTAAGAGGAGTTTTTTCCTCTTATTTATTACTTGTATTGACTATGTTTGTTCAATATTTGTCATACCATTATTTATGGTATGTTGGATCTCATGCTAGTGCTCTGTTTTGAGTCACAGGCTGACATACCCTCCCTCAAAAGAAGGCTCATCATTGATGAGACTCTTCAGCCCTTCTGGAGGCTCTGAATCTTCTGAGGTGTATTTTTCCATCTGGGATTTCTTTCTCAGTTAACCATTTATCTTTATCTGCTGGTTGATTCTTAAATCTAACCAGATATTACCTGTTGTCTTTCCCATTAATTCTTATTTTCCTGGCTTTAATGATCTTTTTCACTGGTCCAGGTGAGTCATCTTCCTCTACCAATCTTTCATGGGTGACTGTCTTCTTTCTGTCAGGGAATTTCTCCTCATCTGTTTGGTGATAAGGTTTGACCAGGCTCACAGGGAAAACTGGGTGTGTCCTAGAAAACTCTTTGGTCAGGTTGACTTCTACTGCCTTCTTTCCTATTAACTTAATAATGGTTAATGGTCTCATGAATGAGTCTCTCATCTTCTTGGGTCCTCTTAGATTGTTGAAGTTAGGAGTTGAGATTAGAACTTGGTCTCCTTCTTTGAAATCAGGCTCTTGGTGACTTTTATCATATCTCTGTTTGTTGTATAATTTAGCTTCAGCCACGCATTGTTCTGCTTTTTCACAGGCAGTTTTCCACATTGTGTGGAAGTCTTTAGCTGTGGGGTGTACTGAGAGGAGGTTCTTCTTCAAGTAGTCTACTGGAAGTAGTGGGTTCCATCCTTTCTCTAATGTGGCAGGGGTTTTTCCTGTCACTGAGTGTATACTTGTGTTGTATGCCAATTGTACAGCTGGTAGGAGGGTTACCCAGTCATGGGTATACCCCTCATTGTCTTTATATTCCATGCCATATTCACAAAATCTTCTAATGATGTCTTCTAACTTTTGAATCATTCTTTCTGCTAGACCATCTGTTTGTGGATGGTAAGCTGTGGAGAATGCTAGTTTGGTTCCCGGCAGCTCATATAGATTAGTCCAAAATTCTGATGTGAATTTAAGGTCTCTGTCACAAATTATAATTCTTGGAACTCCACAGTTTGCTATCACATTGTTCCAGAACAATATGGCTGTGTCCATTGATGTGTCCTCTTTGTGACAGGGGAGACATCTGACACTCTTACTGTACCTGTCTACTACTACTAGGCATGCATTAAAGCTGTCTTTCCCTCCAGGGAGGAGGCCTGTCACCCAATACATGTTTCTTATTTCCCAGGGGTGTTTGGGCTCCTCTATACTCTGGAGTAATCCATATCTTTTGCCATGACCTTTGTTGGCTTTTTGGCATCTGGTACAAGTGTTGATGTATTCACTCAAGTCTTGTTCCCACTTTGGCCACCAAGCTGTGCTAAAGACTCTTTCTTTAGTTCTTTCTTCACTCATATGTCCCATGTATGGGCAGTCATGGCATTCCTGTAGTATCAGGGAAATATGTTCTCTATTTATTATCACCAGGGCACTTTTGTGTTTTTCCCTATGGTATAGTAGATCATCTATCAGAAAAAATCTATTCTCTTTGAAGTTTTTGAGCCATGGCTCTTCCAATTGGCTCTCTAGTTCAGGACTCCTGTACTTTTGTTTTAATAGTTGTATCAATATACTACACTGTTTGCGTCTATTTAATGATGATTGTACTATACTAAGGAACTCTTTATTTAGATTAGAGGAGCTGATTCCCAATATGGGTATCTCTTTGCTCTCCCCATAGCTCTGTGCTGGGTTTGATGGGTCATTCCCTAATGCCCAGTTTGATAGTTTGAAGTTCTTTCTCCTATTTATCTCCATGCATTGTATGGGTATTTTGGCCCCATTTTCTGGGTCATATGCTGGATTCTCTTGTTCATTCTTCAGTGGCCACCTGCTGAGACCATCTTCATTAGTATGACTTTTCCCTTCTTTATAGATAATAGTCATATTCCCTCTGTATTCTTGTATGGCTATTTGCCACCTGAGCATGTGTCTGTTTGTTGTCTTCATGTTCAACAGTGATTTGAGGGCTGTGAAATCAGTAAAAACTTCAAATACTGCTCCTTCTAATTAGTAATGGAGTTTTTCTAATGCCCATACCAAACAGAGACATTCTGTCTGAGTAGCTCCATATCTGGCTTCTGAGTCTTTCAGTTGTCTTGATATAAAGCAAATTACTCCTTCTTTGGGTATTCCATCCACTAGTTGCCTCTGGTTTAGTGCTGCTCCAAGTCCTTGGCTACATGCTGCATCTATATATAGTTTTAATGGTAGTTAAAAATCAGGCATCATTAGAACAGGGGCATTGGTCAGTTCATAATTGACCTTCTCAAATGCATCTCTTCCTTCTTTGGTAATTTCAAAGACTACATCTTTTGAGCACAGTTTGTATAGGCTACTTGTGATGTGTGCAAAGTTTTTTATGTGGCTCCTGTAGTAACTAGCAAAGCTCAAAAAAGATTGCATTTCTTTGATGTTCTTTGGTACTTGATTCTTCAGTACTGCAGCAACTTTATTTTGGTCTATGGCTAGACTTAAACCTGAAACTTTGTGTCCTAGGGCTAGCAGTTCTTGCTGTCCAAAGTTACATTTTTTGAGAGATATTTTCATGTTGATTGGTGTACATTTTCCCAATATTTTATCAATTTTCCTCACATGGTCTTCCCATGTTTCTGAGTATATTATGATATCATCAATGTACACTACCATCCACCCTTCCATTATTTCATCTTGAAATATGGTATCCATCATCCTCTGAAAATGGGCTGGTGCATTTTTAATGCCAAATGGCATTCTAGTATATTCATATATGCCCATATGGCATATAATTCTTAGCAATTTGATGGAATCTGGTTTCACCCCATTCTGGTGGAAGCCTTTCATGCAATCCATTTTTGTAATAAACTTGGCTTTTGCTAGCTTATCTAGTGCATGTGGTATCCTTGGGATGGGGTACCTATCTGCTTTGGTGTAATTATTCAAAGTCCTGAAGTCCTCACATAGTCTGGATTTACAATCATGCCAAGTTATAAGGACTGGTGTAGTGACTTCTACTATCTCATTGTGTCCTATTTTCCTTATGACCCCCATTTCTAGGAGTTCATTGATATGTTTCTCAATTTCTTTCCTAGTTTCCATGCTGGCTGGGTATGGTGGTCTCCTAAGCATAGGTGGATATGGTCTTTCTACATCCAGATATAACTCTATATCATGTCCTTTAATTTTTCCTAGTGGTTCATCTCCTATTGCAAAAGCTCCTCTATTCTTCCTCAATACTTTCAGTAAGCTGAGTTTCATTTTACTGGTGATTTGAGTGCCATATTGGGCTTGTTTGAATTCTTCCACCAGTTCTTTCAGGGTGTTATCATTTTTTATATGATTTATGTCAAAGGAAAATTTTTTGTCTTTGTTTGTACCTATGGTAAGATATCTATTTTTAAGATTGCAAATGTCCATACCATACATTCTTTGGTACTCTGTACCTAGTAAGAATCCTTGTACATGTGCATTCTCTAGAACTACAAATTCAGGTTCTAGTCTGATATTTCCTTTTTGGTGTGGGATAATTATCTCTTTGATTATTGTCCCCAGTGAGTGCATTTTGCCTGATGCACTTTTAAGGTTTCTAGCTTTTGTTGGTATTATATCCTCTTCCCATTTGGGGAAGTGTTGTTTTAAGTATTCTTTTGCCACTATGGAGCAACTTGCTCCTGTGTCAATGATCATTGGATGTTTACAGTTCTCAATGTAAACTGTCAATTTTGTAGGTGTTCCATGAATGAATCCCATCCCTCTATTTGGGGTTACCAGGAATGTTTGTGCATTCTGTGTGTGCTTACAGAGCTCTTTGTCTGTTTTTATTTGTGGTATTCCCGAATCTAATTCAATGTCTTGTATGTCAAGTGAACTTTCTTCATTGCATTCCACTATGTATTCTTCTATGGTATCAGGTTCAATTTGTTATTTTGTTCTCATACCGTTTCCCATACTGTCAGAATCAGATTTGTCACCTGTTTGTTCTTCTTCTGATTCTTCATCAATTGCATATATTTTCTTTTTTGGTTTTGTGCAATTGTCGGCATAGTGGTCTGGTGATCCACAGTTGTGGCACACATATTTCTTTTTTGGGGTTTCTTTCCCTTTCTCTTTGTTTGTTTCTTTAACTTCAAACTTCTTGTCTTTGAAGTTTGGTTTATAGGATGTGTACCTTCCTATGGAGGTTTTTTTCCTCACATCTTGTATGACATTTGCTATGTCATCAATGCTGCTGATGTTGTTGCATCTGCATTTGACTGCATTTTTTCCATCTCCTGGTAATTTTGTTAGGAGTTTATGGTTTCTCATTTCTATTGTCATATTGGGATCAATAGCTTTTAGCCTTTTTGTTTGTTTGAGACACCATTCATATGGGTCTTTTTCTGTGGAGTATCTATCACTTTCAAAGGACATGGTCTTTTGCCAGATCCAACTACCATTGCTATACTTTTGTATAATCTGGTTCCTCCACCATGGCCAGCTTTTCCTGCCATGTATTTCTTTCATCTCAGTATACCATATGTTTGCATGGCCTCTGAATGCTGTGTTAAGTCTTGTTGTGATCCAATAGTCTGGTATCTTTGGGACATCAACAAAGAGTCAATCAATATAGTCAATGATTTCCATATGGTCATATTCCCCAATTCCTGAGAACTTTGGCCAGTTTGCTACTTCTGGTAACTGTTTTAGTGCCTGTTTCTCTGAATAGCTGAGATTTTCCCCATCTTGGTACATTGACTCTGATCTTGACTTTGGATTCTGATATTCAGGTTCCTGGTCATAGTCTTTATCCTCTTCTTTCAATTTTGTAGAGGTAGTGGGTTGACCTTGTGTTAGAGGGTATTGATTATCTTCTCTGTCATAGAGGTAATCAATTTCTTTATCAAAGCTATCCTGTTGTTGCTGGATACTCCTAAGATCTCTCCTCACAGTTTGTTGTTCTTCTAGAATTGAATTCAACTGTCTGTTAGTTTTTTCAAATTCTGTCCAAATTTTGGCCATATTTGTATTCAAGTCTTTGATGACTGTTGCTTGGAAAGCATTTTCTTCTTTCAATGTTTCCACTTCTGTCTTCATTTTTTATGAGGTTTCATGTGTCCAATCCATGAATTGGGCCAATTTGGTCCATGTGAATTTGTTTTCAAACTCATGAGTGTGGATTGTAGTCTCAGTTATTAATTCTGGATCAATTGAGTCAGAACTATCAAAACTATTTGTAGGTACAACTATTTTTTGCTTTTGTGTACTTCTTGGACTAAGTCCATCAGCTTTTTCATCAATGGGTCTGCTTCCTTCTTCCTCTGGTTGAAAGAAGTTTTGTTTTTCCCTTGGGCTCCTTTTCTCCTGTTGGAAACTACCTGGCATGGTTGGGGAGCCTTGGATGAAGTTTCCTTTGGCTTGTAAGGCCTGGAACTGCTGGATTGTTGTGGGGAAGATGGGACTTCTCCTTCCATTTCTGGGGGTACCTGAATCTGACTGGGCTCTTCCTTGTGCCAAGATCTCTCTATGGCTTGTATGGCTGCCTGGTTCTCTTTGATTCTGATTGCTCTTTCTTCTAAGAGTTTGAAATTCTTGTTGGGATTCCAACCTTGCATTTCTGTCATAAGTTCCATCCAAGCCATTTGCTTGAGACAGAGCTTCTGAGTTGTTATCCCCACTTCTGCCTATGATGCTGCCATAGTGAACATTTTGTTGTCCATGCTCCATGTGAAGAGGTCTTTCAGGAGTTTGTGTATTTGAAGGACCTGTTCTGCATCTGTCCAATCTCCTGGTTGGACTTCTGGGTTGAATTTGATTTGGAATAAGACCTTGGGTAGGAGTTCCCCAATGGTAAGTCCTTTGCTGGTCATTTGCTCCAGTTCTTCTTCCTCTGTGTCTTCTTGGCCAGTGTTCTGGTTGATTTCTTGGGAATCTAAGATCTCTAAGAAGTGGAGGTGTCATGTTAACAATGTTAAAAAATGACAGACAATAAAAAATGTTGTATGTTTCAAGGTTTATTTACCTTTAGCAGGCCCTTGTACAAATTTATGATCTATACTCGTTGGCAATTTGCCTTTAGAGCTTACAACTGGGTTGATAATAGTGATTTTCTGTTTTTCAATTTGTTTTGGTGATCCAACTGGTTTTGTTGGAGCTTTTCTGTTTTTTTTGGCCCTTGGCACGGCTATTGGTGTCCACTCTTTTGAGTTGATTGTCACTTCACTGTGTCTTTTCTGCTTGCCCTTGGTTTTTGGCAGCACCTCTGTGTCTTCTGAGGCTGTCACAGATGGATTTCCTTGTGACTGGGTTTCTAATGGAATATAGTCTTTTTCCACTATTCAGAAAAGTTATTTCAAATTGTATATCAGTATTTTATGATAAACAAAATGATTTTATTCAATTCTACTGTTATTTTTTGAAATTTTTAAGTATTCTTATTATAATATGTTGTTTTTTTGGTTTTTTATATGTTTTTATTGAAAAATGACAGTTTTTGAGTTTTTCACTTATGTTTTAAAAGTGAAAACTGTAATATCCAAGTGTTTTGTGAATAATTCACTTGGATATTATTGTGTTTTTGTATAAACACGTTAAATTTATTAAATTATAACAAATTTGATTTGTTATTATAAATATTATAAAGAATATTTATTTTAACAGTTGATTTTTGATTAAAATATAAATCAATTACAAGTTTTCACGTCAATTTGAGTGATGTCTTGTTTTAAAGGAAATATTTAATTAAAATATTCCTTATAAATAATAAAAAATTATTTTATTATTTAATATTTATTAATTATTTATTAATAAATGTTTCTTTATTGATTTTCACGCACTTTGGTGAAAAATAATAGTAAAAATAAGTAATATACTGTTTGTATATTATTATTTATATTGAAATTTAAATAATACTGTTGTATTATTATCAAATTTCATGAAAATTATTGCAATATAATGAAATAAAGAGGATTTCTACTCTTACTCTCAACAAAAATATTTGTAATATATATTTTTGGGGAAAAAAAATTATGTATATAATATATGATGCTATATTATATATAAAAAAAATGATAATAATAGAAAATAAGATAAATTAGAAATTCTACTCACTGTTAGTAAAATACCTTTTAAATGACTGGATTTTTACGCCTAATTCAGTTCAAAACACGTCCCATAAGGTTGAAAAACCACGGCCAGGCCCCCAAAATGTCAGGGTGAGTCTATATAGTAGCTATAAAATGTAGTTACAAGCTAGTATTATGACTGTGACACGTCAAAAAAAAATAAAATAAAATCTTCAGGTCCTACTGCCACGTGGTAACAGTGGTGATGAGTCTATTGAGGACCTGGGTTGCAATACTCTAATATCTTTGACTGTAAAGAGGTACTACAATAATTATATTAGAATTATATCTTTAATAATAATTCTAAGGACACTACTGATTGATAACAGTTTTGTCACATAAGAATATGGATAATAAGATAAGATAATGGGTTTTCAAGGAAAAAACCCTTCCTTTTATATCTTTCAAGACTGTCAAGAGTTATTAACTCTTCACACATCAGAGGAGTGAAGATTTTCACTCCAATGATCAGCCTGTGGTTCTGGATCATCAATTCTGATGTCAATACAGGCAGAATTGTGGTTTGGGAACCACAAGTGATCATTCTGGATCAATACAGGGTGAAAACACTTTTCACCTGCAACGTCAGCACTTGGATGACGTTGTTCTGGTGTCTGTATGATCAATAATGATGATTTTGGAGAGTTTATATCTTCATAAGTATATTATTTTAAGTATGGGAACAATACTGTTTGATACAAGTTTGATACAGTCATGTATTGCTAGAAAATCCTTCCAATCAAGATATCTCAGCCAGTTCTTAAGATATCAAGAAACCAAGAGCACAGAATTGAAGGGCTTAATGGGCTCTGCAATTTGGCACCAGGGCGAATCTCGTGTCAATCGTCGGCGATTGACTTCACGTCAAGCAAACGTCAAGCAGGATAAAAGTCGAGCTCACGTCAAGCAAAAATCAAGCGAACGTCAAGCACACGTCCTACTCTTGTCTTACACCAAATCCTGTGACATCCACCAATATTGGTTCCCCTGTGCCTTCAACTCAGATTCCTCACCACCTGATCATCCCGCAACCGTCCGATGGTTGGTGAAAATTACACAAAACCCACCTGTTTGCACAAACACACATCAAAGAGGTCCTTCAGCCAGTCTTGATGTAGGCGGGGGGTTTGACTTCACCAGGTCATCCATAAAAGGACTCCGCCTGAGCGGGATTGTCGTTTTGCAGGTGACACTGGTAGAGCCTGCCGCACAATACCACGTGTGCGGGTGCGGGTGCACTTGCGTGTGTGGGTGCGTGTGCATTGGCTTGTGCAGGTGCGGGTGTGCAAGGGCCGCTTCCCCTTCCTACATGATGATGGCGCATTTAGAAATTTTGGCGGGGGGTTTGACTTCACCAGGTCGTCCATTAGAGGACTCCACCTGAGCGGGATTGTCGTTTTGCAGGTGACACTGGTAGAGCCCGCCGCACAATACCGCGTGTGCGTGTGCGGGTGCATTGGCGTGTGTGGGTGCGGGTGCGCAAGGGCCGCTTCCCCTTCCTACATGATGATGGCGCATTTAGAAATTTTGGCGGGGGGTTTGACTTCACCAGGTCGTCCATGAAAGGACTCCGCCTGAGCGGGATTGTCGTTTTGCAGGTGACACTGGTAGAGCCCGCCGCACAATACCGCGTGTGCGTGTGCGGGTGCGCTTGCATGTGCATTGGCGTGTGTGGGTGTGGGTGCGCTTGCGTGTGCATTGGCATGTGCGGGTGCAGGTGCGCTTGCGTGTGCATTGGCGTGTGCGCAAGGGCCGCTTCCCCTTCCAACATGATGATGGGGCAGTTAGAAATTTTGGATGCTGTGAAAGGTGAGTGTGTGGGTCATTTGATCATTGAACTTGGCTTATTCACACTGTACCCAATGTCAAAATAGTAAGCTCTTTGTGGCAATGTGAAATAATGGGCTTTCTTTGTCACAATGGCATGTCTCTGTCACTAAATTTTCAGGCAGTTATTTCACTAGCAAAATTGCTAATGAATCTGAGAGATTTGCATTTCTGTAGACTAAATTTCATGAAATAACGGCTTTATCATTACAAGCAGTCCACATGACAGAACTTTGTTATCATACAATCCACAGTTACCTTCTATTTCTTCTTCAGATATAATCAAGTGTCCATCATCAAAACCAACAGCTTTATAAATATTCAGATGCGGCCAATCTGGTAAGAAATTCACATCAATCTTCAAAGTTTTCAAGATCAGAAAGCTATTGTTCAGTATGCTAGATGGCTCAGAGACTTTAAAAATGCTATTAATAATACCAAAGCGTCGTGAGTTGCCCCTCAGAAAACATATCACACTGTTGCTGACATTTTTGGATTCAGTTGAAAATATATTGTTCCCAATATTAATGTTTGAAACTGGAAAATACCAAGGTGAGACAATCCTTGAAGTGGGATGACTTGTGGATTGCACGGTAGTGTCTAAGCTGATCCAATCAACTACTTCCCTTGTTGCATGAAAATTCTGTCAGTACTCAACCAGGCAATCATAATTTTCTTGGTCATGGCGGGATGGTTTGTTATATTTATGGTCATTGAACAGGGCAGGTGGCTGTGATTCGAAAAGCTGTTTTATTTCACATGGCACGGATGGGGATTTCAGGAGAACGGAGAGGTTGGAACATCGACAGATATGTTGAAGTAAGGTTTTATCTATATCATCTATTTAGAGTTGCAAGAAGTTAATCTTATTCAGTTCAGGTGTTTAATCAATGTGAATATATTGAGCTTATTAATTGACGTACATATTTTGTTATTTGTTGGCATTTTTGCAAATACTCCAATCAAGCGCTCATAACCCCATGTGGCTGAGGCTTGTGCTGGGCCCCAACGTTGGAAGAGTTCGGGAATATGGTCAGCAAAATGATTATTTGGTTTACTTTTCTGTTTTGGGAACAGGAGTTGATTGGAAAGGCGGAATTTTTTCCAATGTTCAGCAAATGCAGTCGCATCTCCTATTGAAACAGTCCAACTTGTGGCAATGTTGATAGCACTAATCAAATGGAATGTATTCTTGGTTAGTTCATTTCCAAGTTCTTCTGACTGACCCATTTGCCGTTGAATGTTGGCGGATTGGTGTACATCTAATGACATCTGTTGACTGAGCATTAAAAATGAAATATAGACCTTATATAAGAGAGCCCATTCAGCGGCTTTTAAGCTACCATGAGAGGGGGAACCCATGTTGCGAGGTACTCTTGTCCATGATGAGGGAATTATCGTCTCAGATATGATTTGTCGGAGATGCTCCAGAGCCTCACCCTTGATCTGGTGATCACTCAGTGCAGTGATATCCAATTCAGAGGGGATTTCAGAAGTGGGGATGTAATCGGCATCAAATGAAGGAATCTCCACAGAACCACTAGATGGATGTTCTGTGTTAGGGGTGGGGAGTGGCTCATTTATTATTTTTGCTGCATCTCTTCTCAGGGAGCGGGCCTCTCTAAATGTGATTTTATCAAGAGAGCTGTTGGAGGTCATGGAATCTGAGTCTCAACTGTTGGTGTCATTGGATTTCCTGCGGGACCTGAGGTAAATTTTTGATTTGGAATCTGGAATGCACAATTTGAAAGTTGCATAATCCTTCAAAATTCCAAGTATTAAATTATGCATTATGTCAAGATTAACCATTCTGGTTGCATCCCAATACGGAAGGTCTTCTAAAATTGAATATCGCACTCCATACTCAGAGAAAATTTCTTGTCTTTGTTGTGGGGTTGCCCGAAGCCATTTGGCAATGGTTGATTTATGATTTTGATATGAGCGTGTCTAGTGAAATTGAGGACCGATTTCATCAATTTGAGCTTTGTGAATGGTGCAAAAATTACAAAAGTGGTTTCCTGAATGGGAAATAAATCCAGTAAGCTTGCGCATGGCAACCACATCCGCAATGGCTGTGAGAATGGCAACACGGATAAACGATCCTGAAGGACCTGTTGAGGTGGGTGAAAAATGGTAACCTTGCCATAGCTCTTTGAGCTCCTTGATGAGTGGCATTAATAAATAATTCAATTGGAGGGAAGTTGGCTCCTTCGGACCAGGGATGACTCCTGCAACATAGACATTCTCTGGCTTCAATCTTTCACTTGGGGGGAGATTAAGACAAATAAGCATGATAGGTCCAATGCTGGCCAACCGGGTGGACTTTCCATGTGGATTAAACCAGTCCACATAAATGGAGAAGGCCAATGCACCAGGAATGGACATGAATGGGGGTTCATGGATATTTCTAGTGCCAGTGAAGTGTCTCCAGACCAATCCATCCCAGAAGTCACGTTTTGGGGAATCTTCGGGAGTTTGGGATTTTTGATGTTGATGCAGAATGTCCATAATTCCAGCCCGCTGGAGAAATCTGGCAAGCCAATTTTTGAATGGTTGATGAATAAAATGTTTTGTTGGTATAAATGTTTGCTTCATGTTGGTGGTGTTTTGGGTGTGGGCTTCAAATGAATAGATGAATTTGCCTAATGATTGTGTGCAAGGGGGATCATGATCATTTGGGTCATTATGGCATTGACAGTGGGGTTGGTCAGTTGTGATTGATTCAGTAAGGCCATTAAGAGAGAAACATTGAGGACAACATATATAGTTTTGAATCACTGCCTCCAATTGGAGATGTTCAAATATGGTACTCAGATCTTGAGGTATATGGAATGCAGGAATGGGGGGACCACCGGAGCTTGAGATGCTGGACTTGATCAGCATGTTTAGGGCGGGGTGGAGAATGCGTGAAGCCCTGCGGGGTATATTATACCTTAATGATAGAATCGCAGATATTATCATTCCAAGGTCTTGTGGAGGAAGGGTTTGACTGCTGCTGTATGGTTTCTGTGCAATTGAATTGAGCCCCGGTGCTGTGGAGAAGGTGCTTTGGGCCCATGGTGGTGAATAATCAGCTGGGAATGTTTGATCCAATAGAAGTTGTGGGCACTCAGATCCTGATGCAGAAGTAGGGATGTTTGGAAGAGATTTGGGTGCAATGGTTGATTTGAGCTTTTTAATGTGCTGTTTATATTGGAAAGGTGTGAAGGCAACTCCAGGCCTATCACCCTCAGGGGAAGAGTGTGTTTGAGTTGAGCAGTGTTGACACATGCATATACGCATTGAGGAATAGCGGCGGGTTGTCATTGTTGCAGGAATTGGGAGTACGGTTGGTTTGTGTATAAATATCTATGGCTGATGTGAAAGTGTTTAGGAGTGTTATTAATTGGCAAAAAAATTGAGTGATTATTTATGAAGGGGGAGATGATTTGAGCCATCTGAGAATTTTATCGCATTTGTAATGGTGCGTGAGCTGCAGCTGATGGAGTGTAACATGTCTCATCTGGATGGCGGAATTGGTTAGGAGTTTAATTGGGTAAAATGCCATGCTGCTCAATGATCATACATATTCTATTTTATTTACACATGGCGATACTGCGGTTTTGACCCTTGAGGGGTGTTCCAATAGGGATGTGTCAACATTGATTTGAGGGGATTGACATTCAAACCATGTACGCTGGCACACCATCGTACATGGCTTAAACCTTATTACAGACATAACAATATAACTCTATTACATAAAACGTTGGAGTGCAGCTAAAGTCTTGGTATTTGGTTTGAGTGCAGCAGGCTTTTAATTGGTTGGAATGTGATTTGGATTCTCTCGCCTTTCTTGAAAAGGTGATGTCTCTTTTGTGGGTAAATCCTTCATGAATATACCCCTTTACAGATGTACAATGCTGTGAAATTTCAATGCATATATTGGCAGTTTGGATAATTCACAAAATGTGACAATGGGGAGGCAGAAATGTTACCAAATATGATTACTTATGGATAATGGGTCCCCTTTGAGATCAAGGAAATATTACATTATATGGTGGTAGGCTGTGCCGGGTGGTTTCCGATAAAAGCGGAGGAGCTCAAGAGGAGGCAGGGAGGATTCTCCTAAAAAGAGGCTTATTGGACTTTCACGCAACACTTAGTTCCAACTATTCATAGAATTTCTCTATTCTAAATTTGAAAAGATTTCATCTCATATCACTCTATTTTATCATAATACTGAGGTGTTTTATCTAGTTAAAAATATTAGTGTACTTTTTCGGCCCTTATGTCATCTTTCACGTCACATAAATCCCGTTCAGGTTCTGTTCATGACTCAAATAGTGAATCTAGCATAGAATATGTTCAAACACAGTCACCATTGAGCCCCAACATTCCTCTCAAAACCCCTATCGCATCCTCAATGAATGTATCAGGTCTTAACATTGATGTGGGCAATCCAAAGGCTCCAACTTCAAGCACTTGGTCAATCCCAAATATTTCCGTCACTCCAATTCCCCCGAATCCCAGTAATACACAAACGCATGTGTCTCAGGGGCCAGAAGGCACACCTCAAATCTCATCACATGCTAATCGCTAATCAAAATTTCCACGTGAGTTCCTCCTTAATCCCGGTCGGAATCCAGTCGCATCCCAGGATCCCTTTGGCCAAAGTAAACAGCCAACCCTCAATATTCCATCTGGATCTCAGGTTCATGTGGGTGATTAAAGGCCCGTGGATGGGGGGCGACGAAAAAGACCATTGGAGAAGGTAACTTGGAGTGGTCTGTTGGAGGGAAATCCAGGATTGACGCTTCATCAAAGTAAGTCATTTTAATTTCGGAGTATAACCTTTTTCACAATTGGATATGTTTGTTTCATGGGTTAGATATGGCACCTAAAGGCAAGTCAGTCCGATCTCAGGAGCCAATTGAAGATTGTGAGTTTGACCAGTCTTCATTAATTTTTTGATGTGTTAACTGATGTTGTGCATGGCAGGTGATTAACTTTATGCATCTTCACCTCTGGTCCATAAAGAGAAAGTCACTGGACTTCATCATCCATATGCCTCCAAACCAAGAACAGCTCATGCCAGTTCATCAAGAGAAAAAATGGTGGATGATGAGGATGAGATCATGTCTCCGACTCAAATGGAAACAAATGATGAACCAAGGAGTGACGATTTCACGGCGCATGAGCATGGTACTCAGTCAAATAATGAGTTCACCCATCCTCAAATGCCCCTTGCCCAGAGTATGCTTGAACAATCCGAGGTCAGACAGCAAAGGAACCAGGCTCATAAAGCTCACAATGTGGCAAAACGTGCAAGCCAGAAGGAGCAACAAAAATGGCTGAAAGCAGAAATTCCAGAGAATGTCCATGGAATGAGATCAGCAGTACATGCCCATTGCCTGTTCCTACTCAAAGTTAGGGATAAGGATTTTTCCTCACTACCAGCACCACCCAGCACAGAAGAGCGTGAAATTGCAATTAAAGTGGCTGGTCATCTCGGATATGTCCCCAAGGATGTTTTCAATGAGCCATCAACACAGGTTCAGTCTCAGGGTTTCCAAAGCTACTGCAAAAATGAGCTCCACAAGCTAGGACTAAAGCGATTCACTTGGGACTGGGAGAGCTCATGGCAACATCCGTTCAATGAGCTGATGTCTATGGTGTTTTACCGTACATTCCGTCTTGCACTGGTCAGCACCAAGTATCATCATTACTGTTGGAACAAGGATCATAATAACTATGGGGTCGTGGCGGCTTTAATGGAGCGATATTTCACTTATTTGAAAAGAGAATGGAAGTCTATTCAAAAGGATGCCAAGTATTTGGTTAAAAAGAAGGAGAATCAAAATCTCGTGAAGATTTGTCAAAGGGTTAGTTAATGTATCTCTTTTTCATTGTGGACCAAGTCTGATGATGATCTACTTCATTATGTGCAGACCTGTGAGCGCCATCGTGAATGGTGTGATACGGCTAAATTTCCCATTCTAGCATCACAATTCAATGACCCTCGAGTATGTTCAGATACTGAGGAGGTACTGAAAAATGGCCGTCAAGTTTACCGCAAAGTGGGATTATGCTGGCGCTCCCAGTTATTTAATGAATTGGTATTAAAAATGGATCGAGACATAGAGTTTTGTAATCGCATTAAAAAAAGGGTAAAAAAACTATTGATAGATTGTCAGAATTATGATCGACAGATTATGGTGATATTCCGGAAGGCTTATCATTTCAGGTATTTGATCAAGATTGGCTCAAAGGCTGTAGTAAGATTCAGACTAGCGCCCTCAAGATACTTGACATGCCAGTTATTAGGCCAAATGGTGACGCTCTGCAATAACTTGCTAATATAAATGTATAGCACCGTTGAAAATTAACATTTTGTGAATTATTCGTGCAGGTGTAATACAATCTGAGTATTATTTCTTAAAGATGCAACAACTTGCTAAATATGTCAGAATATAGACGATATGAGTTGGACTGTATCACCGTCTCCCTTAGAAATAATACTCTATTGCTCATTTTCATTCAGGAAATATTGAAGGAGTTCAATCCAGCTCATGGTGTTCATAATTGTGGACCTGTGCCAGGGTGTGCAGGTGTGATCAACTTGGTCAAACGCAAATTATATAATATCAGTAAGGCTCACGCAGTTAATGATTTTTTCTTCTCTTGGACCTATTGGTGTTTGGAAAATGGCATTTCCATAAGAAAGGATTTTAGAATAGCAATAAAATTAGGGTCAAAGATGAGCTTGAAAGGTACCTTCCGCATGTTGACCTCAATTGAATGAGGAGTTATATAGTGGATGACCTTTACAGGTTGTTGTTGGCCAATACGATGGAGTCGATCAACAGCCTGAGCCTCAATGGCTGGGTTCCAATTGGGCTCCTGGAAATGTGGATGTCAGGGGCCGCAAATCAGGGCATAATTTTGGGGGTCCCCTCACCATTAAATAGACCGTATTAGCACAAGTTATATTGAGGCCAGTTCCAGCTGCGGCAATGGATGCAATCAGTACTTCACATTCAGGATTATTGAAGAAATTCTCCAGTGCCTTCTCCTGTGCTCGTGCTGTAATTGTTCCATCAATTCGTGCTGAAAGGATAGAGTGATGGGCAAGGGCAATACCAATTCTACAATATGAAAAAGTCAGATGGATTCAATTGGTAATGGATGCATATTAGAATTAACGCACAAATCTAGAAATTGGGTCCATTGGGAGTAAACCACCGATTTGGTTGGACCACACCTTGTTTGTTTGTTCTTCATTAAGCTTTGTAGGAGGTGTGCAATTTTACTACTCATCATGCATGTTTCCACATCCACAATAGTTCGTGTGATTGTTGGCGAGTTATCCTGAGTGCTCCTGCCCTCGGGGTCTTCCAAATCCGCCTCTGCAATTGTGTTAAGCATGATGTGATGGTTACAACATATTCGCAGCTTATTAATATTTCTGAAAAATTCTCCTGGTACTTTTCTTTTGGATGATAGGAATTCTTCATATAATATGGAATATTCTTGCTGCATGGTTGGGTTGAGTGGGAGCAGCTCATAATGATGGCTAATAGTGGGGAGGGATTGGAGATGTGTGGTTTTGGTGCGGCGCAAACTTCAATGACGCAATGCCAAATGCAAGATATCATTGCAACCTTTGGAAAGACTACTCAGGATGAATGGTGACCAGTTATCTTGATCGGCGCTCTGGGGTTGAGTGATGCATGATATTATGCGGAAAGTTCATAAATGGTGTTGTGAATAGGTGTGCCCGTTAAACATATTTGGCGGGATGAAAGGAGGCTATTAATGGCACGGTGAGTGGCAGTGTATTGAGAGTGAATATAGCTATAAGATGGGGAAAGGGTTATTGGATATAAAAGGTAATTTGAATCATTTAAGATCAGACACTCACTGTGCTTCATCCAAAATTATACGATTCCAATTGATTTGAAAAATGAATGATGTAGAGGTATTGGTTTGCTTAAATTGTTGGGTGATAGTATTGTAAGAAGTGATGATGATATCATATTTTAAGATGTCGTCTTTGGATAATGAGTGACGAGTGGGACCATGGTAGATTTTGGAATGCAGCGCTCCAGCCTGAGCATGCTTGGATATTTCTGATTGCCAGTTGGTAATTAAGCGAGGGGGGCAGATGATCATGGTGGGCGTGGAGCGATGGGGGTTTGCAATCATCCGCTCCTTGGAGGTACCAATTAGAGCAATGGCCTGAATGGTTTTACCTAATCCATATCATCCGCGAGCAGTCCGCCAAGAGGGGTATTGGTCGAAAGGGATTCAAATGAGCTGACGACCTTGTTTGTAATGATGTGCCTGGCATTGAAAGTGGATCCTGGGGGTGAGGTGGCCCAAAGGTTACGGGCTGATTGGCCATTGGGGATTTCTCGATCCCAGAGAAAAGCTAGTCCGGTCTTTTGATGAGGGAGGAGGGGGGTTTGAATAATGGCATGGGGAGGTCTGATCCACTGGGTAATTGTATCAGTTTTTGCTTGGAAATCAATGATAAAACAGCAGGATATGAAGCTTGCGTTGAGTTTGAAGCGGGAAATGATGGAGTAAAAAGTTGACATTGACTATGAGTATTACAGTCATATTCTTTGGGAATTTTAAGCTTGAAATCTTGTGTTTGAAAGCTTTCCATTATGAATAAAAGGTTTGGATACCATGTGAAGAACATCAATGCTAGATTGGGTTTCTGAGATGAGGAGGGATCATTTGCATCAGTCATAAATACTCCCTCAACGAATAAGATTTGAGTAGGATTGGATTGGCAATTTTCAATCCATGCCCCACCAGGTCCACAATGCATGAACGTTTTTGGTGCCCCAAGGAATGGTATCAACGTTTTGCAAAGGGTTGCAGGTAGAGACCCACTAGCACGCTGGTGATCGGGGAGATAAACGAATATGTTGTGTTGATTGTGCCATATGTTAATCCAAGAAGCTAAGTGAGAATTCTCAGGATTAAAGGTTATATCACTATTTATTTCAATACAAATATTAATCATCCCAATGCAGAGTGGTTGTGAAGGGGTTGACATGATGGCTATTTTAAATTATTTGGGGATAGTTGGAAATTATATGATTGGGAAGGGTTAGCTAAATGGAATGAAGACGGATAAGCGCAGGTGGGGAGCTTATATGAGAGGCAGCAATGGGGTCAAGGGGGGATGGCCTGTGGTTACGTGCATGGACTTGATGGGGGTGGGCCTCTTGGGGTCATAATTTTCATATTCAATTTGGGGCATATATCAAGGCAAGGTGGCCAAAATGTGGGTGCACCAATATGAATGCTGGATCTGCAGCAAGTTACGAAACCTTTGGTGGAACAAGGTTGACATTAGCATATCCGAGATTGGGTGGGTTGTAGCAACTTATTGTGGAGGGGCATTTTAGAGGCATGCGGCCATGTTCGCTGGTGTGACAGCAAACAATGAGCGTATCATCCCCAGGTTAATTGTCGCACAGGGACCTACTGGGCGATGTTGGCGGTTTCAAAGGGCAATCTCACTGTGGGGATGTTTGTGTGTGGGCGGGTGAGATTTTTTCGGTGGCGTGCCACCAAACATGAGTTTGATTTTGCGTGAAATTTTTTTTGATGACTAATGCCAACTAGGCTTCAGGGGGGGAAGTGTGGCATGATAAAACGGGGCACCCACCGTGAGGCGTGATCCACATCTACATTCACCCCTATTGCGTTTGAGGCGGCTACTAATCCCCCGCGATTGGGATCATGGTCTTTGCCTCACGCGTGTACGAAACTCCGGAGAAAGAGGCCACACGCCCAAGCAAATTTTTGGCTGCAAGCCAGGTGGCACAACTTGCGCGGGGCGTGTGAGAATGTGCAGAAAATGACACGCGGTGGCAGATTCCCACCCAAACATAACCAGCCTCAGAAATCATAGGCCGGGATTATGTTAATGCAGATAACGCTGAAGCAAATCCACACTGATTGGCCTCAGATTTCCACGCGCAAGCGGGTGAGCGTCTGCAGTCAAGCTGATAACCCGACCAAGAAAATAGGCAGTTGGAAGACTGGCAGTCAAATGTCTTCCAGGCGTGTGAAAGTTACCTGTGTATGACCCGTTGGGGGAGCTTATGAAAGCGTGTGGCTGCGCGACAATGAGCACGCGCACTGAAGCAGGGCCAGTCA
This sequence comes from Austropuccinia psidii, assembly GCA_023105745.1. NCBI lineage: Eukaryota > Fungi > Basidiomycota > Pucciniomycetes > Pucciniales > Sphaerophragmiaceae > Austropuccinia > Austropuccinia psidii. Next base: position 9,932,491 of record JALGQZ010000002.1, on the reverse strand, counting down.
TTGCCTGCCCCAACAATGGCACCGGATGGAATCCAATGTTTGCATATGACCCAAATAAACAGTCATCCCACTATGACCCACTTACATTAACTTGGATTACATGCGCATCTGTGCCGTAGTTAGGCAGAGCTGTCCAACAAGGTGCATCAAAGGGAAGCAGTTGAGATATATGACTTAATGGCCTGACGTGATTGCATGTTACATTGTTGAACAGCTGTTGCTCTGCCCCGCAGCATACATTTACACAGGTGTACTGCATACTACATTGTTGGCTGTACAGATCAGGAAGGTGTAATACTACTTGAGCCTGCATGCATATAGCGAATGTGCATGCACCTTCCGATTGTTTGCATATACGTAGCTCATGTGCCACATGCTCAGCATTGTGTTTCACCCGATTTGCACACCCAAGCTGAGCATATCATGGTCAAAATCACCGTGTGAAAGTGCTCAGTAAAGCCATGGACTGAATTATTTTTGCAATAGTTCATTGGAAGTCTCAGTTTGGAGCACTTCACCAAAGCGTGTGAAATGCTGCAGCTGGCTGAAATGTCACCCGATGCTGTGCCAAATTCTCAGATTGTGGGCATAAAAAAACGACTGAGCAATGGCTCAGCATGGTGTATTTGATATTGTTATATCAATAGTTCAATCACTGTGCCATTAAAATGTTCAGCCACTGAGCATTTCAATTATGACCCGAAAGCAAACCTGTGCAATGGGTCAAGGCAAGCTTACGCTGTATTCACTTGTCTTACAGCCCCCCCCTTTGTTCAAACACTATCACCAGGCCATACGGCCGGTAATATCACCGCGGTCACTTGTGACCAAATGCACCGGGTGCATTTCTGCATGGGTCACTTGTGCATTGCACCCACAATGCACATTCAACAAGGGCCTCACGACCACCCTCCTGGGTGATCGGGTGGCTATTTAAGGAAACAAAGGGGATTTGACTCAGCTTGACAATTCAATAAATTGCACTACTCAGCCAGACACCCATTGTTCTTCTGCCTCACGTGAGCATTTCACTTCTCAGTTGCAGCACTCGCTGAGACTCAGCTTCAATTTTGCCCACACGCCTTGAAGCTGAGCCTTTTGCGGGTGCTGCAACTGCTGTGATCGTCTCAGCTTCACCATGGTATAAAAGACCATCTTCACACGACATGCCGTTCACTTTCTTTCTCACCCGCTCCACTTCGTTCAACCTCACCCGCGTTTGTCCTTCTTGTGCATATTCCCCTTGCTCTTCCTGCCTTTCTACTTTTGTCTTTTGCACTCCACTAAACCCACTCCCCTTACTTTCGCCTGTTTGTTTCTTCTGCTGATCCTTTCAGAACCTCCCTTCTATCCACCTCATGCGTTACCTCTTTTTTTAACTTTTGTCAACATTATGTACCGATATTAATACTTACTTTTCTTCACGACTATTTTCCAGACTCTTAAAAACTTCGGACTAGAGCGTTGCTATTGTGTTTCCGTTTTAAATTTATAATTCATCGTACATCTTCATTTTTTCTCTTGATTGTTTACTTTGTATGCAGTTACTAACCTCAATTGTTTTGTTTTTAGATGTCGTGCACTTTATGCACCAAGCGGGGTATCCCCTGCATTCGTTCCTCGACGACGAACCACGCTTGTGATGCTTGCCGACAAGCACACAAGAAATGTTTGTTCGTTGTCCGCCCCTTCCGACAACGAGGCCAGAGGAGTTCCTGCCCAAGATGCCCTCGCGAGGACTCCTTTGTGGTCGACAATGATGAAACCATTTCCGAGCGTGAATGGACGCCGGGCCCCCAAACAGGCCAACGGGAACGATTCCGGACAATTAGCCCTGTCCACTCCCCCTCCTAGGCCACCATCTGATGGTCACTTCACTCCTCGACCGGAGCGAAGTGATTATCCGGCCGATGAAGGATGGCGATGGCGAGAGGACATTCGAGCATGGGCTGATCGTCACCATGTCTTGTCACCGATGGGATTCAAACGCCAAAGTAAGTTTTCTTTCTCCTCCTTATCTCATTTCTCTTCACGCAATAATACTGACTCTTTTCCATTGCTCATAGAACCAAACCCCCCGAATCCCCCCCGACAAGACTCTCCCGTTCCTAGTTTGCCTCGCGAGCAAACCCCCCGGCAACCCACTCCAGGCCCAAGTGGCACCCCATGGTCTGAGGAATTATTCCGCAGTAAGCAGCCAAAGTTTCATTTCATTTTCACTTTCACTTTCGAGTCGAGTGAACTGACCCTTACTCCTTTTTTAGAACCCTCCCGAACCAAAGAGCCACCTATTCCTGGCCCAAGTCCAACGTCCCAACAACCTGAGGACAATACGACTCGTGAGCCAGAACCTGAGGTGGCTCCTACGCAATCCACGGGGGAACCTTATGGTAAGTCACCCCTTCTTTCTCTTCAATCCATATCCACTTTTCCTCATTTTTTCTTTGACCGTCTCCAGATCGTCCCACCACTCCTCGCTCGATAATCATCATCGACAATACGCCCGTTGGATCCCCCCATCCCCCTCCCCCTCCCCCTTCTTCTTCACCGACTCCACCATCTTCCCCTCCTGTTCCCCCTCCCTCCACTCCTACCCCGGTTCCTTCCCAGGATATCCCTTCATTACTCCCGAGAACCCAACCTCCTCCTCTCATTCCCACGATGACGCTCGCCAGGAATTCACCGACCTGCGACCGACCCTAATGATTCCTCGAGCCATCGTCCACGATTCGATCAACCAAATCTTGTTGGAGCATCGTCGCTTGCTCCACATGATTCCTTTCGTGGATGCAACTCATCGAAATGAGATGCACCGGGAATTCCGGGAGGAACTAAACTCCCTCCTTGCCCAGGCACTGGAGGCTTATCCAAAGGAGGACATCACCGGGATAGTCTCGAAATTCTTAGAAAAATAAAAATTTAAAAAAAATCTCATTATTTCCTCTATTTATTATTTGTAATACTTTCTTTTAAATAAATTATTTGTATTGAATGATTGTTATTTTCCATTTCTATTACATTCTTTGCGCACGTCAAATTATATTTTCCTCAATGGTTCAAATAACCTATTGCGTGAGAAAAATTTTGATAAGTGCCCCACCAAAATTTTGAGTGAGTATTTGTTTTCGTGAACCTCTTTTTCCCAAAATGCGCCAATAGTTGCCATTACCGTCTCCTATATTTTCTTCTGTCCATGGTTTAGAGCCATATCCATTCTTAACTGTAAAGAAGCGGGAGCTTCCCGCATGTGAGCAATCCACTCCAGATTTGTGAAACATGGCCTTTCCTATGGTCACACGCTATTAATCTTACTCATGTATTGAATTGTTTAAATTGTCTGGAACCTTTACAAGCGTAAGGATTGGCGTGTGACTTGTTGGGAGGCTGCACAGGCGTAAGAATTGGCATGTGAATTGTTGGGAGCCTGCACAGGCATAAGGATTGGCGTCTGAATTGTCGGGAGCCTGCACAGGCGTAAGAATTTGTCAGCATTGTTGGCAACCTTCCCAAGCGTAAGGATTGGCGTGTGAATTGTCGGAAGCCTGTACAGGCGTAAGGAGTTTTTAGCATTTTTGGAACCCGTCACAAGCATAAGGATTGGCGTGTGAATTGTTGGGAGCCTGCACAGGGGTAAGAATTGGCGTGTGAATTCTCGGGATCCTGCACAGGCCAAGAAATTTTCAGCATTGTGGGGAACCTTCACGAGCGTAAGGATTTGCGTGTTAATGGCTGGAAGCCTGTACAGGCGTAAGGAATTTTTACCATTTTTGGGAACCTTCACCAGCGTCAGGATTGGCATGTAAATTTTCGGGAGCCTGCACAGGCGTAAGGATTGGCGTGTGTAGCGTTGGCACCCCGCATAGGCATAAGGAACTTTTAGCATTGTCGGAACCTGCACAAGCATAAGGTTTTGCGTGTGAAGCATTGGCATCCTGGACAATAGCAACAAACCAGGACAGATGTACGATGGCATGCCACCGTACATAATCCACTTCACCCCTTTTTCATGTGAGACACCCCATCTCCCGCACTCGAATCCATCCAATCCTGGTGTATATTGTCCTCTGCCTTACCCCACACATGCAAAACTCCTCATTCTTTGAATCGGCATGAGATTGTATTACCATCCGTGATTTGATAGCCCGCTCTCTCGCCAATCTCATAATAGCCATGGTTTTTTTGCCGCATTGTTTTTGCTAACCTGCTTGAGCATTGTGCGGACATACCCACTAGTGTCGTGCTTTCGTTGTCCTGTGCTGGATCAGTATAATGAACAAATGTACTACTGGCCCACACTACCTGAATGAGCCCATGACATGCGGATAGATCAATCCAAAAATGCTCATTTGGGAAAATCAATTTTCCCCCTGTACACCACTTTGACGCATCTCTTTGAATTTGACCGGTGCGCTTATCAGCTTGAAACCACCATCCCGAAGCATACAGCAATGCATCCTTATCAACATGAGGTGCGTTTTTGAATCCATTCATGGTGAAAGTGAGTGCGGAAGCGAACTCGAATGCACCCTTATTTGCCGGAATATTGCCTTCATAGTTGACTTGATCAAAAGACGGAACCCCCAATGAATTGTAGCAATTTTGAATCCTCTCAAATAAATTATCCCCAACATATCATAAGGATTGTCCTAGAATGCAACCCACCGAGCTAAGATTGGGACCTCGGTTCTGCCATTCATCTTTTGCGATTTCAATTTTCCCGACACTTCCATACAGACCAAATTGTTCATTCTTGGTGCTGCATTTGCGCCACCCAATCGCAAACATAAATCCCTCCAGTAATGCTCCATTGGTTGCAATCGGGTCGGTGAATCTCTTTTCGCGAAATAGGAATTGTGATAATTCATCCCATTGATCGACCTTGACTTCACTCATTGTTGAGAATGGTCGGAATTCGACAAGGGCAATGAGTAATCCGGTTGAAGAGAAAATTGCCACACGGCCAAAGTGAATGCGTTTGATCTGATTGACATCCACAACCCTCCAAATTTCACTTGGGGTGATATTTTCTGATACTGGCATTGATATTTGTGCTGTTGGGCGAGAGGAGGAAAACAACCTATTCATTCGGGTTGTTTTACGCTCATTTGTCTTTTGGGATCTGCTACTATTCCCGAGTGGTTGAGGGATCACTATGTGTTGAAGCACACAAGATATCAGATACTGCCAAGGAGCTTTCTTCGGCACACATCCTTTGACTTCCCTGTTGGAGCCCACATGACATTGGCACAATCTGAACCGACTAAAGCCAATGTTCTTCTGTGGGGCCCAATGAGGGTGCCACATAAATGTGGAAGCATATATACACTGAGATTAAGCGAGTAACTCACACTTTCCTTCCTCAGCCCTACGCTTTCTCGCGAGTTCCCTTTTATGCTCTTTTCCTTTTTTTGTGAATGGCATGCTTTCAGCAGAAAATGAAATGAAACCGAATGATTACTGATTTCTTAATATCACCTAAATTGGATTGCGGTGGATGAATCTTTTATAATTGCGGCTAAGAAGAAAGCTCACGCCTGACCTTGGCAAATTCACGATCTCAAATACCTGAACCTGAAAATTGCAGTGGATAGTGTATTATTCAATTTTACACATTGATGTTCCCATGCAATCACTTTCCAATCCAACCATTTGGAATCTTGCAAGCACACGCAAATGCAATTTGCATCCTGCTGCGGATCCCTAGCTATCCTAGTCCTCTTGAAAGACACAGGAACCTTTGGCCTATTATGGGCTGGCGGGAAGTGATAAACGCGACTTCCCGCAATGCCCCCGCGTGTGCTACTCACGGGCACAACGCCTGACTCAGCTTGCGTCTTGTCGGAGTCTTTGGAATGATGTACGGAGGCATGCCGCCGTACAATTACTATTGGTACTCAGACTGTGGCATCCGGGCAGTAGTAGGATAGGAAGTCATGATTATTAAATTCATAAATAACCTTGCAAAATTCAATTACAATCTATCTAGTACAAAGCTAATCTAAAACAGGTCAATCCTGGTTGTGAGTTTAGCTGACCTGGGTACCGTCAAGGTGACCTCATCACTTGAACCAAGCCTGCATTTCGCCACCCAGGCATCACCAAAGTCTAATACTAAGCATCGTTTAAATTCAGATCTAAGAGGTACAGCGGGGTTAAAAGACTCTGATGAGAAGAAACTTTTATTCAGTAAATCACATATATACTTATTAGTACGTAGCCACACTGGCTCCACTAGATTTTTACCCTCTGAAAGTTTTGCGGAAATGTCAATTAGTGATAAAGCCCCTTTAACTGAGCTTGTTCTCCAGTCAACTGAGCATACCATCAAACCATGAACCCCCACCACACAGAATGCCACTAATATACCATAGCAAATTCGATTTATTCCGAGATTCTTGTGACACGTCAAAAGATTTTTGATGGCCTCATTTTTTTTTGAGTTCGTGAGTTTGCCTTTGATTCCATTAACTTCAACCTTTGTATGTGCACGTACCATGTTGTACGCAATCATCAAATGGATAACTGTATCCATTAGATCCTCCAGGTTCTTGTGTGGCTTTGTGGATATCTCATTGTCAGCCCCGCCACCTTCAATGCTGAGTTGGGTTGCACGTTGCTTTGATTTACTCAAGCAGGAGGCAAGGTATTCAACTGCTCCCCGTTCGAGTCCAAGAGGATTGGTCAAATTTGATGTTGGTGCAACATATGGTTTGGGTGCAACCACATTGTATGAGACTAAACTAATGGATTCAAACATAACATTTGCCCAAAAATGTTTAACTGCATTGGCGGGGTAAAGAAGGCTCTGAACCATTTTGAAGAAGGAGTGTTCTGATTTTGGGAGATTATCTGGAGGTTTAGCTGATTCCTTCATCAATTTGAGATTCCAAATGTTGTGATCAAAAAACGCTTCTGTTTCGGTTGGCTTAAAAAAATCAAACCCTGTATATTGCAATTTATATCACCAGTCAACAGCCAATAATCATGTATCATGCACAAAGATAAAACTGACCTGCCATCTCAAGGTCCTCCAGCCAGGCCGACATTTTAAGCTCTTGGTTACTGATCACCTTAATACCAACAGGCAGGAATGTATGAGCATCCTTTGTTGGTAAATTGTCCCACCGATTTTTGTAAATGTTATTGATATTATCAAGCCCCCTTTTCCATGATTGTTGAGTAATATTGGAATGATAATTCAAAACGCCTGCAAACTCTTCCATGCGGGGTAAAAATATTCCTTGAAAATTAGCAGACAATGACACTTCGGGCTCAGGGTCAGGAACTATATCAGTCATATCTCGTCCCATTGTATCATGTTTAATTGTTTCCCTTTCTTGAAAGGCTTGAATATTCCGAGGAGAGGCGGGAGGGGTTGCATCATGCATTATTTCATTGGGTATTGGGGGGCTTTCAGTATGTGGAGCTTCATCATGGATTGTTTCATTGAGTATTGGGGGGGGGGTTCAGTATGCGGAGGTTGATTATCATTATGGTCCCCTTCAACATTGATAATTTCATGACCTTGATCCCGAGAATTGTTTGCGGCTTCAAAGGTACGGCGTTTTTTGTTTGTTTTTTTGGTTGCATGTATATTTGGTCTTTTTCCTAATCCTTTGCCTGGAAATCCAATTACGACTCGAGATCCTTCAGGTAGAGATTCTCCCACCTCCACACCTGCCCATATATTGTAAGCAGCTAATTTTATCAACTTTGTTTTGAATTAGTAATGGACTTACGGTTCAAATCCATTTTGAGAAGGCTCATGGCTTCAGCAATCTTTTGACGCACATAATCAGGAATTTTACTATCATTTTGGATTTTTTCGAGCCTTGGGATTGTTTGAGCAATGTTGGAGACAAATTGTTCCTTGCATATAATTTCCACCTCCCCACTGAAAATTACATCATCTTGCCCATCATCTTCTGTCGGTGCACAAGGTTCAACAGTCTTTTCCTTCTCATAACTTTTCAAATTCGGTTTCTGAGAGCTTGGAGGCTGACCTGAAATAAAGGCTATGACACAATATCAGGTTTTGGGAGATTAGAAAAATTCAAGATGGATGCATACTCACTTTCTGGAAGAACTGGTGGATCTTGATTATCTTCATGTGACTGGCTCTCTACTTCAATGCCTAATTCACGACTACTGGCAATATCAGAGATTTCACTTCCACTCTCTGGGGCTGAAGTTGGTCGTTCATTGAATTCAGTTGAATTTCCCGGGGTTTGGGCCATAGCAGAGGTGGTTTATTAAGCAAATAGATGGTGACAAGTTGATTGACAACTTGTTTGAAAATTTTTGAATAAAAAGATCCAATTTCAAGGAAAAAGGTGCAAGTAAAATAATCGCATTTGCAAAATGCGATTTGTCGGGAAATTGAAGGAGGCGATGTTTTGCAAACTATTTCATATCATGCAAATGAAATCACTTCCCTGTGAGACATCGAATAAAGTTGACTAGTGAGAAACCTACTAAAGTCAACTTTTGAACTATTCAACGCTCATGAGGTAAGGACTAAGCAAAGTGTTCATTTGATTGATATGAAATAAAATGGTTTTGTCGGCGAAACAGAAGACACAATTCTTGTCTTAAATAGTCCACTTATTAGGTTTTAATTTGTGAGTCTCATGATTTAAACCCTAACCACAACATGGTGAATATACTGACCAATATCCCCTTAGGTCCTGTTGGCAGAGAAGGCCACTCAGCATATTTTGGCAATTGCGTTCATTGTGTACGCCAACAAGCCACCGTACTGTACACTATGGATGTAATACGGAAGCGTGAGGAGGGTAAGCGTTGTTGGAGGCATGTCAGGAGGGCACTACATGAGCGTAAGGATGGTAAGCAGTGTCAGGAGAATGTCGGGAGCGAGGGTAAGCGTTGTCGGAGGCATGTTGGGAGGGCACTACATAAGCGTGAGGAGGGTAAGCGCTGTCGGAGGCATGTTGGGAGGGCAATACATGAGCGTAAGGATGGTAAGCAGTGTCGGAGGCATGTCGGGAGGGCACTACATGAGCGTAAGGATGGTAAGCGTTGTCGGAGGCATGTCGGGAGGGCACTACATGAGCGTAAGGCTGGGAAGCTGTGTTGGAGGCATGTCGGGAGGGTACTACACAAGTGTAAGGATGGTAAGGGCGGGGGTGTGAAAGCATAAGGAGTGGTGAGGACGGAGAGGGGCGGGCAGTGTCGGAGTCTCATCTGGATGGAGGGCGGTGCGGGTGCGTAAGCATGCTAAGCGTTGGGGAGGCGGAAGCCAATGAGGTGAAATTACACGAACGTTGCGCATAGTGTTGAAATGGGTTTGGGCTTTGAGTGACATTCTCATGTGACACATGTGACGATTGACGTTGTCTTGACGCTGACGTGACGTGACCCACTAAATCCAGTGACACTAACGCGACTGAAGCAAGATTTTATACTGACCGCGGTGCAACGTGAAGTCAATCACCGACGATTGACGCGAGATTCTCCCTGGTGTGGTATGCTTCATGTTTACCCTTCTTTAAAATAGCAAAAGCTATAAGGGTTTTAAGTTTTTGGATGTATTTTTGTACATCAGTATGAGGCTTCAAAAACTTCCATACCAGATATCTTCTTCAATTTGGAAGATATCTGTATTCTGATGATACAGTCTTGTAGGGCTTGATTAGCTCTACAGTTTGGTATATTACACTGTACAGTTGTATGAGTGTATGCCAAAGATACAGGGGTTTGTTTACCTTGTTGTTTTCAGAATATCTGTATTTTGGTTGTTAAACCTTTGAACCAAGATCCCTCAGTCAATTTAAGAAATACAGAGGTCTAAGGTGTCTCAAATTTAAGTTTTCTTGTTTAGATCTTTAATTTGGTTATACTTTTGTGCAGTTTTGTACAAGCCCTCTTTGACTTTCAGGGGGGTCTTGGTTTTAAAATAAAGGTCATATGGTATCTCCAGTTGTAGTGGTGTTACAACAACATGGATGATACCATTGTGTAGCTCTCTATGTGAGCTTTAAGAAAAATACCATTTTGGTATAGAATAACTTAAATATGCATAAGTTAGATGAGAGGTGAAAATAAGGGTTTTGACTTGTTTATTCTCCTTTAGGTTTCCTTATTCTATTTGGATAAGGATGGTGTTTAATTTAAGAGGAGTTTTTTCCTCTTATTTATTACTTGTATTGACTATGTTTGTTCAATATTTGTCATACCATTATTTATGGTATGTTGGATGTCATGCTAGTGCTCTGTTTTGATTCACAGGCTGACACTTACTGAGTTTGTTACCAGCTGCACAGTATTTGATTAAAGACACTAGAAAAAAAATTCCTTTTTATACTTTTTAAAATATTTTTTAGAGATTTTTTATAAGTTTTTATATTTTTTAATATTAAAAAATCATTTGTTTCAAAGAAAAAAATTAAAATTTAAGATTTTGAGTTAAAATTAATTCAGTGTAACTCAAAGAATAATTTTATAAGTTTTGGGATGTGAAAAATCCACGTGTAAAAACAGTATAAAATTAGACCAAATTCCTCAATGAAAAATATTTCCAAAACAATTTCAGAAATAAAAATTGTTTCAACTTGAAAATGAAAAAAAAAATTATTAAATTAATATATTTTAGAGCTTAAAAATATATTAATCAAGGGTAAAAGGTTGAAAAACATGGCCAGGCCCCCAAATGTAAGATTTGTCTATGAAACTGATGATAATATCACTATTAATCAACAGTACTATGACTGTTCTTATGAAATATAATAACAAAATGTTATTATAACCACAATTAAATAATTGAAGAATTATTCCTTTCACATGTTAAACACTACTAGTGATTTTGACAGTGAGCAAGTAATTGCCTACAAGAATCAATTACAAGAAGATTTTAATAATAAAACTTCTTTTCATTAAAATAATAAAATTATTTTAATATATAATTATCTTTTGCAAGAATAATTATAATGGTAAATCCTGAAGAAAACTAATTTTAGAGAAAAATTTTAAGAATTAAAGATAAATCACTCACTAATATTCCAAAGAGCTTATTGGAAGATAAGATAGAGAAATTTGACATAGAACTGTGGATTTTAAGGATCAAAATGAATTTATAACAGTATTAAAACAATATATAGTTGGATTCTATGATTTCACGTCTTTCTGATTGATTCTGAAATATTTAAAACACTTAAGAATAGCTTTAACTAATACTTACTTGTTGGTAATAATGATTTGAATGATAATAAGATGATGATGATATGGAAAAAACAGCAAGAGGAGGCCTCTTTTAAGTCAACAACAGCTCACAGAGGCATGCCATGGATCAAACTGGAAAACAAGTGAGTGGGAAAACACTAAGCCCTTTTGGATTATTGATTGAAACATCTGTTTTCATGTAAGATTATCATAATTACTTAATTGATGCTTTTAGGTGACTATCAACTGCAATATGGTTAAGAATAAAAGGAGTAACATCTGTAAATCTTCTTTTATTCCAAAATAATTATTTGTTTATCAAAGGTATCAATGTTATTGCCAATTTCATCACAGGTTGTAATTACTGTGAATTTTTGAAGATTCAGTGTTTCACGTAGAATAGTCAAAAATGGACTGTAAGTAATCCTTTTACTTTTACTAGTAAAACTGTAATTATTTTTGGTTGTACCATAGATAAAGGAGCTCTCCATTGGTCCTGAAAGTTTCAGAAAGATTCATTAGGAATTGTATTTTTAATGAATTTTTGAAGTTTTTACCTCATTTCTACATAGAATTGCAGATATCAGTGTTTAACTGGTTGCTATGAGGTAAATCAATGGATAAAAGTCCAAAAAGGGTTTTAATTACTCTCTTTGGGTTTATCCATGCAAAATCATTAAGAATTGACATGGTTACAGGAGTCTAAGTAGCTTTTTACCTCCTTGGCACGTCAAAATAGCAGGTTATTTGCTATTTTATTAAGATTTACTGTAGTTGTAACATGGTAACCAAGTTCCCAAGGTGTTTCAGTTTACTAATTGGGCCAAGACCAGCCATGTATCCAATATTTGGAGCTTTCCACCCCTCTGAGGCCTCAGAAGTTGGGTACCCTGGCTCTCTTTAATGTTTTTTGTCCCCCTTCCTTATTTTTCACGTCAAAATGAAATTTAAGCTTCAAGTGAGGTATCCACAATGGGTGTACCAAACGTCCATGTACAAATACCATGATATTAAGTGCTCAAAACATGCATAACACTATTCTCAGTGTATATGTAACATGGGATTTCTCACATTCCCATTATTTTGGCGTGAAATTAAGAAAAACAAAAATTTTCACGCATCTTTCATGTGGTATTGATGATGTGGTATTGAAGTATTTTCCATTTTACCACCTCAAAGAGTTAATTTGAGCTTATTCACTCTATGAAGCTACCCAGGTGAATTTTTGTGTACAATCCAAATCTGGCCTTAAATCCATGGATTTACTTTTTCAATAAAAAGTTATTCATCTTTTCTGAAATCAAAAATGATGAATTTTGGATATATGCATGACTTATGAGTTATACATAATTCAAAATTTCCTTTTAAGATATTTTTGGCCTATTTGGGTATGTAAAATATACCTCAAGGCTCACAACCCCATTTCAGGATAAAAAGTGGGCTTTTCACAGACAGAAAAGCTTTCCGCATCCTGCTCTTAAACTACTACATAGTACAATTGTCAAAAATGGTCATACTCTTGGAAAATAACCAGGTATAATTCCAATCTTAATTATTGTAGTCTTTATTATTGTCATCCAACAGGTAAAGCTGCACCCAGGGCTTTCAACAGCGCTCACCACCAGTATTTTATAATATTAAAGCCCTATAAATCTTATTATAAATCCTTACTCTCTCTCAATACCTTTATTATAGATCTTTTATCACATGTCACAGTCACAGTTAAAGTTCTAAATAGCTTAATTACTACTTCTACATAGACTCAACCTGACAAAGGATGCAAGTACAAAGATGAGATGCAATAAGAGAAATGAGAAGCCAAATGGCCAAAGAGCCAACAAAGTAAGTCCTTAATCACTCTTTCAACCTGCAAAAATGAACAATGAATTTAGTCAGGATATGACCACCCAATATCCATTGACAGGCAAAGAAAGAAAAGAGAAAAGGTGCTAAATGACTGACTTGATAATATCAGTTTTCACTTAACAAAAATGGTAAGATAAATAAAGATAAACAAAATAAAAATATATTAATTAACTGGGGAAAAACCCCCCAGGGTCAAAGGAGGCTGGTATATGTGAGAAGTTGAGAGATTGACTCCTTCAGGCTGGAAGCTGGTCTGTATTGAATACTGGAAGCTGTATTGATTGTCTGATGGAGTGTATACCTTGCCAGATTGGGCAATGAACTGTGTTGAATGAGTTTCCCATGATGTATGATTCAAATACAGGTCTTGATGAATCCAGACTGTATTGAAATGAATGTGGTTGCCAAGTAGGATTGATGGAGCATTGACACTTGAAAGCTGGTTTTGGAACTGCCTCTTGAATATCCCTTGAGAGTATGTTTCCAGTATTCCCTTGGAGGAATACTGTGAATGAGAATAGCCAATGAATTATTGACGACATCATTGGTATTTGAGATTGACACTGGTCCTTGAGCCTTGATGAATCCTCTGGATGACGTGCTGCCTTGATGACATCAAAAACAGTTGAAATAACCATTTGATTTGTGTGCCATTGAATTGCTGGTGAAGAAAGGTGCATAATGGTGTGTAACACCATTTATGGAATTTTTGGTTATTGGAGGTTGAATGTGGGCAAAGGTCTTTTGGAATGATGCCAAGAGGATAAGAGTGAGACTTGGGTTTTGGAGGCTTCATAGGTGACAAAGTGTCTTTTGGGGTATTTGGCCAGATACATCTAATACAGCTTAAAAACTGTATTTGCTTCAAAGTTCACAAACTGCGCCAAAGTGCAAAAACTGTATTTATAGCTTAAAAAGCCAAATACAGGCTTTTGGGCTGTATTTTCCCTGTTGACTGGAAAATACCAAAGAGTGCCCAAAAGCAGAGAAAGGCCAGGAAGGACCTGATGATGGTGAAAGGGCCAGTTTGGCCCCAGGAGTGAAATGAACATAAAAGTCCAGAAACGATGAGAGAGCCAATTTGGCCAGTGATTATGAATATGGCCAAATTGCCATAAGATTGATATGGCACTGATATGCCATATGGAGTCCAGGAGGGTAATTTCCATGGTGGTGAAAATAACCTGAAAGGATTTAAAAAGGTCAAAGACTCCTTTGTCAGACCTTTTTTATTAAGGCCCTCCATGAAGAAAATGCTGTTGAAGTAGAATTATCCGAAGAACTTAGCAATAAGGATCCTACATTTCCAGTGAGCTTGATAAAGCCATATAAATCTAGTGACACTGAAATATTTCCTTGTAGGAATAAAGTTCCCTAAGTTAAACCTCCTATTGAATCATCTGGTATTAAGAAGATTACCAAAGTTCTTAAATAAAGAAAGTTGAGAACCAATAAAGTAAGGGAATACCTTGTTAGGTACAGTGACCGAACTTGTGAAGATGATTGGTTAGCAGAAAAAGACATAACTGAAGCTACCAAACTTCTCAGAAGGTTCAGACACACTAGAAATAATAATATTACAAATTCATCTTCTTTTTTAGGGGGAGGGAATGTGAGCCTTAGAAGTATTTTCATATACCCAAAAGACCACAAATAATAAAATAAGATATATATATAAATAAAATAAAATTATTTATATGATCAAAATAAAAATAAAATATAAATATAAATTTATATATAAAAATAAAAGCTTAATTATAATTTAACAATAAAATTACATTAAATTTTAAAATTGTAAAAACACATTTTTTCTTGAAAAAATTAAGTAAAAAAATAAATTTTGAACAAAAATATCAAAATTGAAATATTTTTGTAAAAAGTTAAAAAAAACTATCCTAACTTTTTATCCAACAAATAAACATATGAAAATCACTTCACCATTGGATTCTTCACAAAAAATAAGGTGGGGTCACCTCTGGGCAAAATTTCTGTAACTCAACTCTAAATAAGCTTAAGTTAAGTTTTTAGTATTTTCTGTTCAAAAGTTGAAAATTCTCACAACCTTACTTTAATTGACAACACATGTGGTGTTGACCTTCAATTATTTTGTCAAAATTGAGGTGTTGTGTGTAGCTTAGGAGCTATGATGAATTGGGGTATTCTTGATTGAATTGTCAAAATGTGTGCATGTATTACATAAGGGAACTCTAATTTACATACGAGGTGTCAATTTTTGCAGTCAATTTATTGTAAAACTGAATTGAATTACATATATAAATTACAATTATGATACCTGATGAGGAATTAAAGGAAAAATAAATTGGAAACATTAATTTGGGAGGGGGGAAAGGAACTCTAGCTCTAAGCGGGAGCCAGACCCCCAAATTCCTTGCCGACAGACATGAGATGTCAAATTCCACGCAAAAATTCATCACTTTTGGCCTGTAATTGAGTCACAGGGTCCTTGATACCAACCTGGGAAGTTTTAACTGTTGCCAAAAGGGTAAAACTACCCTTAAGTTAAAACAATCTTAGTAAAAACAGTTTTAACTGGTTTCTACGACTCTTACACACATTCTGACATGTTTTGAAGGCTTTGGACCAAGTATTGGCTGATTTAAGGGTCTAAAATGGCTAAAAATAGCCAAAAATGGCTAAAAATAACCAAAAATAGCTAAAAATAGCCAAAAAAGGCTAAAACCAGACGTTTTTTGGTCTAAACCAGGGTTCAATGATGCCATAATTGGCTTTTCTGTTGTCAGAGTTCTTTCCACAACTGAAAAGAGCAAAGTTTACTTTTGGAATGAGAAAATTGATGCCTATAAAAGAATGTCTTCTTTGCCCTACTTTTCTCTTCATGTTAGAATCTTTTCCTTTTATAGTTAGTTTAAATACTGTTAAGTCAATCAATAAAAGATTCCAACCACCATTTTCATATCATTTCAAACAATTTGACCACGTGGAAAAATCTTTCTAATCATTTTTTGTAACTCTTATAATCATTTTCACCCCTGAACCACCACATAAGTGAATTAAAGATTCTCTAATAACTGTAAACTTTGTCACTTTGTTTCCAAATTAACTCTGGTCACTTTTGGGCATGTTTTCTCTTTAATAATATTTTTAAAGACTTTGCTCTTTAACTATTTGCTTGAAGTTCCTCTCTCAATCAATTCCAATTGAAATTGCACTTGAAGAAATTTCTTTTTTAGCCTTGAATATCTCTTGTAGAGTATTTTTGGATAAATTTTTATTGTTGGTAAAACAATAGATCTTTATAATGTTATTGTTTTATACTAAGAAAGTTAAAAACAATAAATTTGGTGTGTTTTCTCTTAAAAACATATTTTGTACTATTTTTAATCTAATTTTTACCTTATAGAAATTCTGAGGACAGGAAAAGTATTTGATTTTCAATAAAAGTTTCATATCCACACCTTACAGCTTTATCCCAGTTCCTTGAAAAGCCCAGAATTTGGCATTGGGAGGCCTTTTTGCACATTATGAAGTACCTTAAAGGGACTCAAGACATATGAATCACTTATCCTAAAGGCATCATTGCTTACATCAATGCTGACTGGGAAAATTGCAAAAATACTTGGCACTCAGTCACTGGCTTCCTAGCTACAATGTGCAGGAGTCTCATTCTTTGGAAGATGAGTAAATAACCCACCACTGGGGCGGAGTATAAAGCCCTTTGTGATCTGACCTCTGAGTCAATGTGGCTCAAGCAATGGTATAAAGAATGTGGCATCCTCATGGTTGATAAGCCAATACCCATTTATGAAGAAAACCAAAGCTGAATCAAGACCACCAAGGGTGACTGTAACCTCAACAATAAAAGGACGAAACACATTGACATTCAGCTTCACTTCATCAAGGAAGCTATCTCATCAAGTTTTTTTGAGTTAATGTACACCCCAACTTCTGACATGCTTGCCGATTTCCTCACCAAATCCGTGGAGAAGGCCACTTTGACTTGTGCTCTTAACTCTCTTGGCATTTTTGAAACTAGGAAAGAGGGTGAGATGTTGAAAATCCAAATCCGGTATCCTCTCCTAGTGGCAAACTGTACACTGTACATTTGTACTACTGATTGACAAGATCTGCAAGAACCACTCAAGCAAAGATCTCTGTGCATAATCAACAACGTAAAAACACCTCCTCACCTGATCCTCTCTTCAATATTTAAGCCTCACTCCTTCCTCCTTTTTCCTCAGACATCTATTCAATTTTCTCTTTATTTCAATACACTTCGTTCCTTTCCTTATTTCCTCTTCTTGCCCTTCTTTCAACCCACTTTCTTCCTTTCTTATCCTTTCTCTTCAAACTCTCTTCACTCTCTCTTTACTCTTACTCTTTCTTTTATTCACTCTATATTTCAGAAGCTGATGTAGGTGTAGTGATTCACTTTTTGTATGACCTACACATTCAATGAACACTCCTTATTGCTTTTTTAGCTATTGTTGATCTTCAAAAAGAACACTGTTGTACACGTCCTGTTGTTTATCTTCAATTTCTTGCTGCCCACCATTTCGGTACTCTCTCTATTATTGTAGCTCAAATCTTAGTACTTTTTTATTGATGAAATTTACCGTTTAGTTTATCATTCTAACAAATTAATCAAAAATCTGTCATAAACCTCACACGCATAAAGGCACGTAGGAGAGAACTAGGGTATATAAATAGCTGTTAGTTTCCAAAAATATTTTGTACATAGTTTCACCTTTTTATAATATATATATATATATATTTAAGTTAGTTCACAAAAACCACCACAGATTTCGTAATAGACATTAAATAGTTAAAAACTTGTTTTTGACTTTGTTCAAAATTGGTAAATAATTGGCATAAGCCAAAATTCCCCATCAGAATGAGCTTAAAAAAATGCATACCTTGGCTCCCCTTATTGCAACTCTTAGCAGCGATAGAATGATTATCCTCCTCTGATATAGGTTTATCATTATTTTTTACAAAAATTCTTTCTCGAAGTTCTATCTTCCAAAATAAATATTTTTAAATGATAAATATTTGCAAATGTTTTATTCCAAAGTTTGTGCGGAAGGAACTTTTGCTACTTATGTCTTTTTTGTATTCTCCATAGTTACTTTTGAATAAATTCACCACGCCAATCTGTCTATAATATAGACAGACTAGCGTTGGTCTTACTTCGCATTTTTTATTTCGACGCACATGCCACCCTACATGTATTCTCAATGTATTTCACTTTAATCCCCGATTTCACAGCATGTTTCACAGTAATCTCAAATTCCAAAAGAGCAAGGGTCAATGTCAATCCTTCTGGCGCTTCTTGGGGGACAAGCAGCCCACTACTTGAATTTATTGAAAGGACGTGGAACGGGATTAAACTACGGTGTCAGTTCAACACTTGGGCTATTTTGAGAAAGCTTTATTGGTTTCCAGACTTTGAAGGAAACGCGTATTCGTCAAGATTCAAGCCTCGGCCCTTCAGACGTCATGTGTAATGTCGTTAGAAGGTTCATACAGTAAAAAAAGTGAAAAGCAAGCCTAAGCGCTTTACAAAAACATAGGCTCTTTGAAGCCATCAAGCATTATATAGCTTGTGTATAACAGCCTAAATATGACCAACACGGCAGGTGCAAGCATATCTACACTCAAACGCCCCACCATTGTACAAATAGCACCTTCCTGATGGGTTAAAATCACATCTTCCCCCACCATGTCGGCAGGTGGACCTATTACAATTTTTTCCTCTTTTACTTGTCATGTAGCAATAACGATGACCCACATGGCCGGGACGTTTTCTTTTCGAAACACTCTCAGCGTCGCTGACTTCATCCTCTTTGGTTTGATTCTCTTCTTGCGCCGGAGTAGAAATTTCCTCAGAAAGCTCCTTGACATTGCCAGCTTGGTTTTGAGTACCCGCCGCTACGTCATTGGTTGTTGCAGCGTTGACAAACAAAGTAATCAAGGCCAAGGTGACGAGGCCAAGGCATAAGAAGTATGAATGTTTCATGTTATTGCTGCGTTGTAAGAGGCAAAAATGGTATGAGATAGTTAGCCACTAGATTGAAGAAGTAAGAAATAAGCTGCGCAAAAAAGCCCTACTTTACTCTTTATTAAAGCCTTCGTGAGATAATGCCACCTCAACACAGAAAATAAGAAAGTTCTTTTAACGCACTAGCCCCCGAAAAATATAACAAGCTGTGTTTCAGAAATGTTTCTTCACGAACTCCCTGAGTGTCATGAAAGCTAAAATGAGGCTTCAAACCTTATGTTTTGTTTTTCCTTTTGATTTTGTGAACGCTTTCTTTGAAGAAATAATAAAAAAAGAATTCAATTTTATGTGATAGAGTAGCTCTCGTCCATTTCCTCCTGCTTTATTTATATTCTTCGTTCACTGAGTAAGCAGTTTCTGCTCCTCTATCGATCTATGACGCTCCGCCATACCTTTGTAATCGGAAAACCGAAAGCTGATTCCTGTGACAAATTCGACGTGCGAATAATCCTCCATGGCTCAGAGAAATAGTTAATCTTCATCAGCCCAGGCTAACAGCGGTGCACGAAACTCCTGATTGCGATGCTGGCGAGTAATCGCTAAATTAAAATTTTACGAACACAATGAGATAATTTCATACGGCTAGAAGAGCTTGGAAGCTCCATGGGAAGTTTTTTTTTGATTCCCTCGAATTATTCTTGCGTTTATAAAGAGTTCTCTATCCTACACCCCGTCTTTCCCCTGCTTTTAGTCGAACAAGCTGGTCTCTTTTGGGAAATGGCACTAGTCGCGATTCTATCTTCCGACCGAGCTCTCTATATGACGGTAGAATGAGCTGTTTTACTTAAGCTCGACGTAATTCGTCGCCGTTCTCAAAGCAAGAAGGGAAAGGATGTAGGACCAATAGTGAGCCTTGCTTGAGAAATTGCTAAGTGTAGTTGTGTTGTGGGACTTTTCCGCACTACAGGTCATTAGATCAGCCTGCCAACGAAGCCACTAACAGTTAGTTGGCAACATGAGATCCTCCACGACTGGGACTAGTAGCATTATGAAAACTGGTACGGGAAACACTTCTCGATCAAAAACGTCGGAATGGTGGTCTATGCACCAATTTCCCAAAAAATAACCACAAATATTTTCATTCTAACTAAAACTATAGATAAAGATGTACTTGCAGCACTGTTCCACATTCTGACTTAGAGGGAATTTGTGTGAAAAATTTCTGGTGCGAGCTCATTGCGTTTTAAAGCTGTGAGACTGAAGTATTAGTTCTTATTAGAGGTACGTTGTAAACCAGTCATAACTAATTGACTGGTTGGTTTTCTCCAAACCTTTGGTGTCGAAACTAAAACAAGTCCAGTCGTAAACCTTTGGTTACCATACTAATCCAGTGGTAACCAAGTAGTTATCATTGAAAAGTTTGAAGCAAACCAAAAGATTTGATATTAAAATTTGAGCAAATAAAGGATAAGCATGAAAATGAGGTACGTAAGAGGTGAACAATGTAGACGAGAATAGAAATAATAAATAAAAATAAGAGTAATAAACTCCCCCATATATTCATTTCATGGTTAACACACCTGTAGACGAAAATAGAAATAATCAATAAAAATAAGAGTAATAAACTCCCCCAAAGAAAAGGATCCGCTTTTGGGGATCAAATTGATTATATATCTATTTACAGCTGCGCCACTTCTACTGTATGTTTTTGTGAATATGCATAATTCTCAACAACTCATCGCTTCCCCCCACAAAAACCAACTTCATGTAATCCCCTTCTTAAAAGATTGAACCTTTTTTGCCCCCAAATTCTTCGTAAAAATGTCAGCTAACTGATCCGTCGACCTAACCCACGATAGCACAACCTTCTTTTTTACCACCATTTTGTTAATCACATGAAATTCCCGTTAAATATGTCTTGCCTTTTTCCTACTCCCATCATTACCTGCGACTTTAATTGCCACCATGTTTTCAGAGTAAAGTTATGGTGTTACGTTCCCTAAAACAAATCTGAAATTATTAACAACCCACAAAAAATCCTTTGCTCCAAAAGCTAAAGCCATATATTCCGCCTGAAATGTTGAGGAAGGCACACATGTTTGCCTCTTCAAATCCCACATGACTGGCACCCCCCATAATAAGCCAATATACCCCTGTTGACACCTAGACTCTTCACCGCCCCAATTCCCATTGATATACCCTTTGAAGATGCTCAAGGAAGAAAGTACGATCAGATAAAAGAAAATAAGAAAACAGAGAAGTTGGATTGCAAGAAGAGAGCATACCTGAAGATGCTCAAGGAAGAAAGTATGATCAGATAAAAGAAAATAATAAAACAGAGAAGTTGGATGAGAGCACAACTTCTCTGCTAAGATACATGATTTATATAGCTTAAGAAATGAAGTACAATGAATAAAAAGTATATACAATAAGTAGACAACAGGTAACGATTGTTTGGTTTAGGAAAGGAGTAAGTCAACTTCTTTGGCTTTAGTTACGACTGATTTAGTCTAGACAAGAAGGGAAGAATACGACAAATTCAGTAACTAGTCTTCAATGCCCTCCCGGGCTCGAACCTTGACAATCCCAGATCATAGCAGTGATCATGATGCTGCCCTTTGCAAAGGGATTTAGTTAGTATGTCAGCAGGCATAAGCGCTGTGGAGATGTATTTGACATCAATAACGCCTTCTTCCAATAACTGACGACACCAGTGGAGACGCAGCTTGATGTGTCTAGTATGATGTTGATAGAGAGAATTCTTGAGAAGAGCTAGAGCTCCTTGGTTGTCACAGAACAGAATGGCTTTGACAGAAAGTCCAAGATCAGATACTAGCTCCAGAAGCCAGCATAAGTCCTGGCAACAAGTAGAGACAGATCAGTACTCCGCCTCAGTAGAGGAGAGTGCAACCACTTCTTGCTTGGTGGTTTTCCATCCTACCAGACCATATAGAAAGACGCAACTTCCAGAAAAGGATCTTGAGTCGTAGTTTGACCCCCAATCAGAGTTGCAGTAGGCGATAATGGAGGAGCTATCATTTCTTCTTCCCAGACACAGCCCCCAAGTACTGGTCCCCTTTAAATAGCGAAGAACGTGCTTGAAAGCCAATTCATGTTTGTAAGAAGGTAGGGAAAGGAACTGAGAAAGGCATGAGGCCGAGTATGCTAGATCGGGCCTAGTACAGGCAACTAAGTAATTGAGGAGGCCAACAGCTCTTTGATAGTGAATCTTAGCAGGCTCAGAGCGGTGTTTGTAAGCAGAAGCAATCTTGAAGAGGGCACTTGAGGAGTGGAGACGGTCTTGCATGAGATCATGTTAAAAGACTCTAGTAAAGTATTTACATAAAGTGCTTGGCTGAGAAAAACAACACAATCTATTCGATTTCTTGTAACTTTCATTCCAAGCACATAGCACAGTTCGCCAAGATCTTTCATGTCGAATACAGAAGAAATTTGAGTCCAAAAGTCATCCAGATTTGTGCCACCAATGACCAAATTGTCAACATGTAAGAAGACAAAGCAAGGATTTGTAGAATTCTTAATAAATAGAAATGGATCCGCAGCAGAGGGACAAAACCCTGCTCTGACAAAGAATTCCTTAATTTTGAGATACCAATTTCTGGGGCTTTGTTTGAGCCCATAGAGAATTCTGTAATTTCAAGCAAACAGGGTCAGACCGAAGGCTTTTATATCCTTCAGGAAGCCAAATAAAAAGATCCTCATTGAGATCCCCATGAAGAAAGGCCGTTTTCACATCCATTTGATGAAGATCAAAATCGTGGTAAGCACAGTACCCCAAGAGAAACCAGAGGGTGGAAAGCCTCCCAGTTGGCGCAAAAGTTTTGTGAAAGTCAAGGTTTTCAACCTGGAGGAAGCCTTGAACACAGAGATGAGCTTTTCTTTCCATAAAATTGCCGAGGGCATTGGTCTTCTCTCTGAATACCCAAGTGGCGTCAAGAAGACAAAGATTCTTTTGGAGTTCAACTTCCTCTAGAGCTCCATGTTTCTCAAGACTAGCAAACTCATTCTGCATGGCAAGCAGCCAGTCATTGGATTTGGAGGAGGACATGGCCTCCCTGAATGAGCAAGGGGCCTTATTAACCACCATCCCCGCAAAGCGATCAGGAGGTTTGCGTGAATGACCACTGCCTAAAATATGCTTGTCAGAGATGTTGGAGTCAATATTACAAGGTGCTTCCACAGGTACAGTATCATAGGTCCACCCCTTAGGCAAAGAGCCGCCATTTTCTAGGGTAGAGACAGATTCCGGATGCTCAACCAAAGGAGGACCGATCGAAGAGGCATCTTCCACTGAAGGTATTGGAGGGGTAGTGGTATGAATGGGAGTAGCTTGAGGCTCGGCTAGAGTACCCTCAGGAAAGGCCCCCTCTGAAATGTCAGGCTCTCTGGCATGGAATTAAGCACTAACATCAGAGGAGAAGTTAAACAAGGGCATTGAAGGTAAGAGGAGGGGCTCTTGAACAGAGGTTGAAAGCGTGAGAGAGTGAGTGGGCCAGAACACTTCTTTGTCTTTGAAGATGCAATTGTGAGATATGTGAATATAGCCAGTTTTAGGGTCAAAGAGCCGATAATTACGGTGTCCTTCTTGAATGCGGACAGGAATACACAAGGTTCCTGTGGGGTTAATTTTTGATTTACGCCTAGTTTTTGGAGAATTCATGATAGCTGTTCATCCAAAAGGATGCAAGGCATCAAGATGAAGGGAAACAGATGAATCCCACTTACTTAGTGGAGCCATGAAGTCCAGAGTAGAGACTGGGGTCCTGTTTAGTAGAAATGTTGCCATGGCCAATGCCTCTCCCCACCATTCAGAGGGAACACAATTATCAAGCATCATAACCTGTATATGCTCAAGTAATGACCAATTTCCCCTCTCAGAAACTGGATTTTGCTGTGGGGTGTAGGGAGCTGTTGGAAGATGAAGGATGCCTTTAAGATAAAAGAGGTTCTTGAATCTTGCATTAACAAATTTGGCACCATTATCAGATATAACAGTTTTGATTGTTTGTCCTTTCAAGTTTTCAACAAGATTCTGAAATCTAACAAAGGAATCAAAACACGCGGTTTTGGCGCTGAGAAGATAAACAAATCTCATGTGACTATGACCATCAATTATTTGAAAAATATATTTAGGGTGTTGGTAAAAACATGTAAGCAAATTGATTAAATCGCATAAGGGGTGCCCTGGGCCCATTTTTAATTAAAAATGAAACACAATTGGGCCTGTATTGGGCCAAAACATGCCCAAAAGAGCTTTTTTCCCCACAAAACCTCTCTAACTCCAAATTGTTTCAGATTTTTTTGCCCAGCCCCCCCCAAAAAAAACAAGCCCAAACACCCCAATAATCCACATTATCCCCACCCCAAACCATTGTTTTTTTTTTGCAAAAAGAGCATTACCAAAGCCATTTTGCAAAGCTTTTCACAATTTTTTTTCTTTTTTTCCCCCAAAGAATTCATTTTCCACCACAACAACCTGCTTTCAAGCCTCTCAATTTTCAATTTTTTACCTTCCCTCATCTATTAAATCCACATTTAAACCACTTTCTTTCACTCTTAACCACTTCTGTTCATTTTTCACACCTTTTTCCACCTCTTTTTCACATTTCGAAAGGTTCTTGCCCCATTCCAAATCCCCCAATTCCCCCTTTTTTCACTTTTATACATATTTTTCATTAACAAATGCTTCAACCGCCCACTGAAGGTGAATTTCAGACCCTTGAGCTTCTTTCGCAACATGTGCATAATGTTGCCAGGGCTCAGGAGTCTTCTCTGTCCACCTTGAGGTCCAATATGACCCACAACCAAATTGAAATATTTTGTGACAGGTCTGGCACCCCAAATCCCAACAAAAGCCCCTCCAAAACAGTCACCTCAAGAAAGCTTGACTGTCCTTTTATACTTTATGCCAGGAAATATGCCAAGAGTACAAGTTGGACTCTTAAAGTAAAAAATCCTGAACATAGCCATGATGCCACTGAAAATATCATGGCACATCCTGCTTTCAGGAAATTCAATGAGCAATAAACATCCCAAATTGCTCAAATGTCTGAATCACTGCTCATGCCAAGGAAAATTCAGGCCCAATTATGCAGCCAGAGGGAGTCTGACAGGCCTGTAATCCTTCAAGACATTTACAACCAAGTCAAGAAAATCAAGAAAGACAAACTGCAAGGCAGAAGGCCCATTGATGCTCTTATTGACACTCTAAAACAAGAAAATTTTTTTTGGTCCTCTGCAAGGGATTCTGAGGGACACATTACCTCCTTGTTTTTTACTCACCCCCTGGCCATAAAACTTCTTCATGGCTTTCCTCATGTCATTCTTATGGATTGTACTTATAAAACCAATAAGTACAAAATGCCCCTTTTTCATATTGTTGGATTCAGCTCAACCAATAAGACCTTTTCTGGGGCTTTTTGTTTGATGAATAATGAAAATGAAACTTCATATACTTGGGCATTAAATCAATACATTGAAAAGGTCCTCAAAAACACCAATCTTGTTCCCCCTCCAGTTATTGTTATTGACAGGGATCTCGCCTTGAAAAACTCTATTAAGAAGCTCTTCCCAGACTCCAAAGTAATGCTATGCATTTGGCACATCAACAAGGATGTATCTGCTCATTGCTTGAAGAAAATTGGTCATGGAACTGATTTTGAAAACTTTATGGGCCTTTGGAATCAAGTAATATACTTCTTCACTTTATTTCAATTTATTTCACTTTTTTTCTTATTATTGTCTTTATTAATGACTTTGGGATTCTTTTCTCAGCTTATGTATTCACCCACTCAAAAGTCTTTCAAAGACAACTGGAAGAAGCTTCAAAAGCAAGTTAAAAATCCTGAGGTCTTGCAGTATTTGGAAAATACCTGGCTTCCTCTAAAGGAGTATTATGTGCCAGCCTGGACCAACCACCATTGCCACCTGGGTGTGGGCTCTACCTCCAGAGTTGAAGGTGCCCATGCCATGGTTAAACGTTGGCTCAAAAAGTCCACTGGTACTCTCCTGGAGGTAGTCAGGGCTCTCCACATGGCATTCAGAAAACAATTTATTAAGATTATCAACAGAATCTCCAAAGAAATGATTGTCTATGTCAAGAATCTTACTCCACACATCTATGCCCTCAATGGCAAGGTGTTTCATTATGCTCTTCAGATTGCCTTTGAAAATTTCAAAACAAAATTTCCTCCAAACGGAAAATTCACCAACAAATACAACAATTATAAAGGCATTCCTTGCAAGAATAAGACCCAAAAGGCATTTATCAAGCGCCAAAGGCTTGAATTATCAGACGTCCATCCTCAATGGCATTTGAATTTGCCTGTGAGGGTTTTTTAATTTCTTATTATTATTTTGTTTCTTATTAACTGATTTTATTTGTCATATTCTTCTCAGGCTGGTTTTCAAGGTGATGATCAAGGTGTTGAAAAAGAAAGAAAGAATGAAGCCAAGAAAATATTTGAAGACATTGGGGAAGACCTGTTTCAAAGACCAATGGCAGAAATCACTCCAATGCTTCAACATTTTCAAGATGTTTTGACTGGAAAAGTCCCATTTGATAAAATTCCCAAGAGTCAAGAGGATGATAAATATTATGAAGACCCTCTAGAATGCAAGGATATCCGTGGAAGACCCCAAGGATCCAAGAATAAAAACAAAAATCAAAACAAAAGAGAACCTTCAAGATTTCAAATTATTAAAAGTCAATCCAAGAGAAGAGGAAGACCCCCATCAAAAGTGACCAGCACAACAACATCAAGATCCCAGGAAAATGTCCCCTCTCCAATTATGGAAGTAGACTCATCTGAAGATTCTGAAGATTCTGAGGACTCATTATCTAAATCCATCAGTTCATCAGATCCACTACCCTCAGCAACTGAATTAAATACATCAGAAGTAACCCTTAGAAGGTCCAGAAGATTGGAAATTGGAAGCAAAACCTCACAAAGAGAATCACACAAGCCTGCCACCAGTTTGAATATCTATGATGCAATTGACTTGACCTGTGAGCATTGTCAAAGCAATTATCACACAAGTGATGAATGCTCCAAGCTGTTTGTGAGTTTCTGATTCTTTTTAATGTAATTTTCTGTTGTTTATTTTGATATTTATTCATTTTTTGAACTTATTTTATCAGATAACTGGCTCAGAAGACTTGCCCGAGTTTATATTGAAATACACCTTCAAGGCCATCAATGTCCAGGGTGATGGAAACTGTGGCTACAAAACAGTATCCCACTTCATTTACAAGACTCAAGATCAATGGGCTGATGTCAGAGGTGACTTGGCTGAA
Organism: Austropuccinia psidii; assembly: GCA_023105745.1. Lineage (NCBI taxonomy): Eukaryota > Fungi > Basidiomycota > Pucciniomycetes > Pucciniales > Sphaerophragmiaceae > Austropuccinia > Austropuccinia psidii. The sequence continues at coordinate 9,905,150 of JALGQZ010000002.1, read as the reverse complement.
GAAATTCACCGAAATCAAGACCTTTATGAAGCCATGAACACCTTAACTCCCTAATTATCTTCTTATTTGGGAATAATTGAATGGTATGAAGATGTTTGCAAGGCTCCAAAAAGCAAGTGTATGTCCATGCCTGACATGGGGGATCCAATTGTAAATAAGTATAAAAGAACCGTTTTCTTTTATTCCACAGCCCAATCTTTTTCTTTTTTCCCTTCTTTCTGTCCTACAAATGATAATCCCCCAATTTCATCTGCTTCTTGAATAGTTGTGCTCATTTTGTTCCTTTGGACATCATCATTTCTAAAGTTTATCCAGTCCCCCCCATTACTGCGAACTGGGAGATTCATTCCCAAAAACAAACCCTGGGGTGGGCTGATAACTTTAAGAAACACAGAATGTTGTATTTGTCCAATCTTCCTCCCCCCTCTCAGAAAAAACCCACTATTTTGGAGGTTGATTCTGATTGAATGATTTTTGTATATACAATTTATGCCAATTATCCCCCTCTTCAGTCATATTTATTGCTTAAATCCCACCTCAGTCTCCTTTTTTATCAAACATGTGGAGCTTTTGTACTTGAAAATAGTCATATTACACACAAGAAAAAAAAACAAGTGAAAGAAAACACTCATTGTGCCTTCACTTGTTGTCCCACAAAAAAATTTTCCCCATTCATGAGCTTCTGGTTCTTTATTGTCCAGATTGAATCCTTTAATTTAAAAAAAAATGAAGGAAATTCAAAAGTGGGAAGTTATTAAATTCACTTTTTAAAAATAGGCATATTACAATGACAGGAAAAAACATTTGAAAAAAAACCTTTTTTGCGCCTTCACTTGTCCCACCCAGAAAAATTCCCAAAATTATGGGATTCTGGTGCTTTATTCTTCACATTGAACCCTTCATTTTAAAAAAAAATGAAGGAAATTCATAAGTGGGAAGATTTTAAATGAATTTTTGAAAAATATATGCCATTTTGGCATATTGGCCAAATTGGTGAGATTTGGCAAAAAAAAAATTGAAAAAATTTGTGCTTATTGACATGCCAAGTCGGGAAAAATATGGCAAAAAAAATTAAAAAAATCCTCAAAACTGAGCCTGAGGAATTTTTTTGAAAATTAAGGTCACTTATGTGTTTTTACCAGAAACTTACATGTTTTTACCATAAATTGGTAAAAGCTTACGTTTGTTTACCAACCCCCTATATTTATTTCCGCCTCAAGAAGCTGGTGAGATAGGGCCGCATAGGACCATATGAACAACATCCAAGACATTGTGAGGTGATGGAAGAGTACTGGAGAACGGTAATTGATGAGATTTAGCCAGAGAGCAAGACTCACAGCTCAAGTTGGAGAAGTCAACATTGGGAAACATCTTGGAGGATACTTGGTTATTAGGATGTCCTAAGGACTTATGAATAATGAGAGGAAAAAACAATGTTGGAGATAGGAGTGTTAATGAGTAAGACATTGTTCACGATCTTAGTAGATAGGATGAGGTTGCCATTTCAATCAAAAAGATTGGCACCACCCTTGAACCCTTTAAGAGTGGAACCATTGTTGAGAAAAGGGCCTCATGAGACCAAGACAGAGGAGGCCGAAGGAACCACTAGGGAATTGGGAATCAAAATCTTCCCAGTAGTAGTATTTAAATGGAAGGTGCCTTATGAAGTGAATTTCATGTTGCTTCCATTGGCAGAAAGAAGTATCTCCTTTGATGGTGAGATATTGGAAAAGAGATCAGAACTAGGAGCTATGGTGTTGTAGCAGCCACTGTCAAGAACTGGCTTGTTTGAAACACTATTTACATTGTTGCAGACAGCCAGGGCAGAGCCTACTACTGGTTGGCTCTTATCTTTTCTGTTGCAATGGTAGGCTTCTCTTTTCTCAGGAAATAATTGTAAACAATTGCTTTCAGAAGGATGAGCTGAAGGATTATGTTTTCCTTTGTGGCAGAGCTCCTTCTTTTGTTTGGAGCATAGTTGAAGAGCCAAAGAGGTTTGTTCATCAGTACTGGATCACCTTAGTATATCAAGTTCGATTTCTTTAAATAATTCTTCCACAGTGGGAATTTTAGCTGAGACTTTGATAGAATGAAAGAAAGCAGTGGAGACGTGTCTGCAGGTTTCAGGAAGAAGTCGAAGTACATAAAATGCAGGAATCTATACCATGATATCAGTAGCAAAAAGGCTAGGAGAGAGTCCTCTAAGAAGTTTAAGAGTAGAGCAAAAGGAGGAAATAGCCTCAGATAAGGCAATGGAGGAAGGTGGAAATTGGATGCTAAATAGTTTCCCAAAGTGGGAAGCAATGTTCGCACCGCAAGAGGAGGCATAGTGCTCCTTAATGGTATTCCAAAGTTGATATGGTTCTTCATCTTCGTTGGACACAAATTTATTGTAATTTTCATCATCAAGATGTCCCACTATAAATTAATAGACCATTTCTTTCTTTTTGAGATAAATAGGATAAATTTTTACAGTGCTAGGAGGTTCAAGTAACATGTCCCTGAGATTCCTCATGCCAAGAGATGAGACGATTCCTCTTTGCCATGTGAAGAAATTAGAGGAGTTTAATTTTTCCAATCCTCAAATATCTTAGATAGAGGAGATAGGTTGGTTTAATGATTCATTCATACTGAATTTGTTTGAGATAAGTGTTGGGAGATTTTTGATCCAAAGGTTTTACTTATTCTTTTAATTTTCTGACGGCGCTGGGCCCATAACCTGAAGATGCTCAAGGAAGAAAGTATGATCAGATAAAAGAAAATAAGAAAACAGAGAAGTTGGATTGCAAGAAGAGAGCATATCTGAAGATGCTCAAGGAAGAAAGTACAATCAGCTAAAAGAAAATAATAAAACAGAGAAGTTGGATGAGAGCACAACTTCTCTGCTAAGATACATCATTTATATAGCTTAAGAAATGAATTACAATGAATAAAAAGTATATACAATAAGTAGACAACAGGTAACGATTTCCTGGTTTAGGAAAGGAGTAAGTCAACTGCTTTGACTTTAGTTACGACTGATTTAGTCTAGAAAAGAAGGGAAGAATACGACAAATTCAGTAACTAGTCTTCAATACATTTCAGCTACCTTCCTATTAGTATCCACAGAAATCACTAAGTATTCACCAATAGTATTTCCCAAATAAGATATCATGTGCCTCAGTGCATGCCAGTGATGAATATTCTTCGCCATTGAGAAATGTGGCAAATAATTCACTCCAAACGTTACATCAGGCCGCATTTCCTGAGCCAGATATAAAATCATACCAATTTTTGATAGATATTCCCTATCAATATTCCAAACCGCCCCAGATTTCAAAACCATGTTTGGTAGAGGCTGACACAGAGAGAAATTGTTTGTGTGATCCGCAAGTAGTTTTTCTATACAAGCCCGCTGAGACAATTTGAAGTCATGACCTACTTTTCTTACTTCAATTCCCACTATGCTATGTAGTGTTGAATCCCATTTCCATTGCACTGATGCTGATATTTCTTCCTGCAAATTGATCATCAAATCCTTATTTCTAGCAACCAAAATTCCATCATAAACATGTATCAACAACATAGCAACATCCTCCCCTTTTTTGTAAGAATAGGTACTTTGATCTCCATCATTCATTTGAAAACCTAAAGCTGCCAAAATTGTATGCAAATGATTCCACCAACATCAAGCTGCCTGTTTCAGCCCATACATTGCCTTATTCAACCGTAGAACATTGCTGGCAACTTAAAAGGTTTTACCAGCAGGGGGACGTATATACACCTCCTCTTCCAAAGGAATATTCAGGTAAGCTGTTTTTACATCAAGCATGGCAGTCTCCCACTGGTAAGCTGACTCTATTGCAATAATGCATTGCAAACTCTGAAATTTTGGTGTCGGTGCAAATTTTTCTTCAAAATTAACCCCTCTAACTTGTCTGTGACCTTGAACTATCACCCCTGCCTTCAAACACACCACCTCACCCTCCATATTTGTTTTTAAGGTATACACCCATCTGCTCCCCAGAACTCCCTTCTCTGGGGGAGATACTTCCTTCCAACCCCTCATTTTCTCCAGACTATTAAGTTCATCTGCCATGGACACTTCCCACAACATTTTATAATTTGACGTAAAGGCTTCCTTGTAGGTCACAGGAGCTCCTGACCTGACGTTGAAATTCATTGACATGAGGGAGAAGAAAGTATCTTGCCCTTCAATTTCATTGATCATTAAGGTGTCACCAATTCTTGTAATTTCAATCACTTAAATTATTTTAGGGTTGCCATCACTCCCATTCACCTTACCAGATTCATGGAATATTGCTTATGCCGCCTGCCTGGGTCCCAAAAAATCCAACCCTTGGCACCTTGTGCAACCCCCAGATTAATTAATTTCCGCGAATTTGCTTTCAAATATTTTCTGTGCAAATGTTCATGAACATAAGCAACACAACCAAAAATTCAAAGAATAGCTATATTTAGCTTCATTCCAGTAACCCTCTCCCATGGCGTCTGATCAGAATTTGTGTCCAAGATTCTATTGAAGACCCATGCAGCATGTTGAAAAGCCCATGGCCACAAAGAAACTTCAAAATTTCTTGCAAGCATAATTGACTGTGCAGATTCACTTAAAGTACAATTTACTCTCTCCACCTGGCTATTCTGATGATGGTCATATGGAATAGCTGTCTTGTGAGTCATAGCCAGTTGCTGTGAGCCTTCTCTGAACACATTAGAAACAAATGCACTGGAATTTTCCAATCTCAGATGCTTAATTTGGTTTCCACTAAGTACTGTGAATGTTTTAAGCCAGCTTAAGATCTCTTTCACACCCTCACTTCTAATCCAAAGTGGGATAAAGGCCACCAGAGATGAAAAATGATCTTGGATCACCAATCCATCCAGGTGTTTTTGGATAAATGGGGGGAATGGGCCTACCAAGTCAACAACTATGACATCTCCTGGCACTTTAACTAGATCTCTACTTTCAAAAATAAAAGTTTTATGCATACCCTTTGAAAATGAACATGATTCACACAAACAATCAGGAGGCGGGCAAGGGCCAATTGGCAAGCCCTTTTCAGGATTGAGATGTTGCATTTTTTCCAAAACTCTCAAAGAGAAAGGTGCAAATTGCTCATGAAACAGGTTCCATGATGCAGATGAGCCTTTTATTGCATGAAAAGCTGGAGAAGTTAGGAAGTTGATAAACCATATATACTTATAGAGATGACTACAGCAAGTAACACCATCTTGTATTAACTGGAAAACCACACAGACAAAATGAATTTCACCATCACATTGCTGAAAAATCCCAACAGACAGCATAGTCCCAGCAATTGCAGGACAGTCAAGGGTCTTTTTGGGAATGAGCTTCCTGCCCTTAGTCCCAACTCCCACCACAGGATAATTTGTTGCTGTTGCTACAGAAAGTAAAATATTAGCTGGTTGAAAGTCTTGGAAAAGTGACTGATTGTTGGTAACATGATAAGTGGTGCCAGAATCAATACGTACTAACTCAGCAAAAACTTTCATGGACTCCACAGCCCCAAAATGTGCTTCAAAAAAGGATTCATCCTCAGAATAATCCACCTTAGCAAGAGTGGGATGAGATAAAAACAAGGATTTCTTGATTTTAACCACGGGGTCCTTTACCAGAGGATTAGCTCGCTTTGGCTTTCTGGCCAAAAGGATTGGGAAATCCTGTTTCCAGTGCCCCACTCAAAACACCAAAAACAGGGCTTGCTTGGCAAAAGATGTTTTAATATCCAATCTTTTCATCTAGAATTTAATTGTTGTCTGGGATTGCTTGAATCATCTGACATCCCTTGCTTAAAACTCTCAAATCTTTGTTTAACACCTGAAGCTGCCACCATTACCGTAACTTGATTTGAATGACCCTGTCTCTTAACCACATGTTCCAAAACTTCCAGAAAATCCTTAGGTGAGATATTTGCAGTCCAGTCAACCACTAATTTTCCATCAAGGGCATTGGCAATGTTGTGGAAGAATTTCTGATTCCAATTGGTGGAAAATGATAGCTAGTAAGTCTTCCTTGGTAAATCCCCCCAGCAAAACAAATTTCAAAATCTTGATGGTATTACAAATTTCTGAGTAATGTCTATTCAGATCATCAGCAGCATAGGAACCATTGACCAGGTCTCCCAGTAATGTCATCACCTTTGACCAGGAAGCCCTATCAAATCTGTCTCTAAGAAACATGTAAAAGTTCCTTGCTTCATCTTCATCCTCAGTATGACGTCGTAGATTGCAGTCAATGGATTTTTCAGTGAAAGTTCCCATTTGACAATTACAATCATGATTTTCATCCCGCTCCTTGGAGGAAAAATAATATTTTACGTCAAAAATATTTTCAACCAGGCAATTTAGACTTCTTGACCATTGATGGAAATTTGAGAAATCCTTGGCAAGGTGGTAAGTTAAGCTTTGACAGACTGATTCAGTCTCCAGCTGTTGTCTAATACCCGCTGATGTGGCTAGATTGTCCTTGGCCACAAGGTGCAAAACTTCTCATTTTTTTGCTCAGCCATTTAGTACAGTTTTCCTGACCAAGTCGCCAGAATGAGACAGGAAAAAAAATAATATAAAATAAATTTCTTGTGAGCCTTGAGGTATATTTTACATACCCAAATAGGCCACAATTATGTTAAAAATAAATTTTGAACTATGCATAACCCATAAGTCATGCATATATTCAAAATTAATCATTTTTGATTTCAGAAAAGATGAATAACTTTTTATTGAGTGAGGAAATTCATGGATTTAATGCCAGATTTGGATTCTACACAAAATTTCACCTAGGGTTACTCCATAGAGTGAATAAGCTTAAATATATTCTCTGAGGTGGTAATATGGAAGATAATTCAATACCACATCATCAATACTACATAAAAGATCTGCAAAAAATTTTTTTTTCTCAATTTCACGCCAAAATAATGGGAAGGTGAGAAATTCCATGTTACATATACACTAAGAATAGTGTTATGCATTTTTGTGGCACTTATTATTATGGTATTCTTAAACAAACCTTTGGTACACCCATAGTGGATATCTCACTTGAAGCCTGAATTTCTATTTTGACATAAAAAATACTCAACGGGGACAAAAGACATCAAAGAGAGCCAGGGTACCCAACTTTTGAGGCCTCTGAGGCATGGACAGCTCCAAAACTTGGATCCATGGCTGCTCTTGGCCTAATCAGTAAACTAAAACCTTGGGGAACTTGGTTACCAAGTCAAAACTTCATTATATCATAAGAAATAGCAAATATGCTGCTATTTTGATGTGCCAGGGAGGTAAAGAGCAACTGAGACTCCTGTAATCATGTCAATTCTTAATGAATTTCCATGGATAAGCCGCAAAAGAGTAATTAAAACACTTTTTGGACTAGTATCCATTAAACTACCTCATCACAACCAGCCATATACTTCTATTTGCAATTCTACATAGAAATGAGGTAAAAACTTCAAAAATTCATTGAAAATACAATTATTGAGTAATCTTTCTGAAACTTCCAGGACCGATTGAGAACTGTATAACTCATATAGAAACCAAAAATAATGATACTTTTATAAGTAAAATGAAAAGTCTTATATACAGTCCATTTTTGATGATTCCATGTGAAATACTGAATCTTTAAAAATTCACAGAAAATACACTCTGTGATGGAATTTTGAATAAATTTGATAACTTTGAGAAATCAATGATTTTTTTAGAATAAAAGAAGATTTATAGTTGTTATTCTGTTTATTCTTAACAATAAATGGGTTGGTAGTCATGTAAGAGCATCAATTAAGAAATTATGATAATCTTATGTGACAACAGATGATGAAATGAATAATACAAAAAGGTTTATTGTTTTGTCACTCACTGGTTTTTCAGTTTTCTTGATGGAATGCCTCTGTGAGCTGTCTTAGACTTGAAAGAGGCCTCCTCTTGCTGTTTTTTCCAAATTATCACATTATTCTATTATACCTTTATTACCAACAAGTAAGTATTAGTTAAAACCTTTTCCTAAGTGTTTTATTCTTTCAGAATCAATAAGAAAGACGTTAAAAACTATATATGGTTGAAATACTGTTATATATCCATTTTGGATCCTCTAAATCCACAATTATCCATCAAATTTCTCCACTTTTATCTTTGATAAGCTCTTTGGAGTATTAATGAGTGATTTATATCAATTCTTAAAGCTTTTCTCTAGTAATTATTTTCTTCAAGAATTGTATTGATAATCATTCTTACATAAGATAACTATATATTGAAAGAATTTTATCATTTTAATAAAGAAGTTTTATTATTAAATACTTCTTGTAATTGATTCTAGTAGACAATTACGGCTTACTGTTATAATCACTAGTAGTGTATTAAAATTAAAAGAAATAATTAATTAATTAATTCTTTTATTGTGGTTATAATAATTTTATTATTATACTTCATAATAACAGTCATAGTACTGTTGTTAATAGTAATATTATCAACAGTTTCATAGACACATCTTACATTTTGTCAACTAGATGTCGTTTTTTTGGTTTTGTATGATTTAATGGCAAAGGCCCATAACCTGCAGACAAAAATAGAAATAATCAAGAAAAATAAGAGTGATAAACTCCCCCATATATTCATCTGATGGTTAACACACCTGTAGACAAAAATAGAAATAATCAATAAACATAAGAGTAATAAACTCCCCCAAAGAAAAGGACTCAATTTTGGGGATCTAATTGATTGTATATCTGTTTCCAACTGTGCCATGCCTACTTTATGTTTCTGTGAATATGCATAATTCTAAAACACTCAACAAGCAACATCTGATAATAATTAAGAGAATAAAGGTACGTGACAACACTAATTATTTAACATCAACTGGCATAGATAACAAGGTTAATGTTTGAAACATTAAAGTAATAGAGTTTCATGACTAAGGATTGAGAGACTTCTTATTGAACAACAATCTTAAAATATAATTATATATATCTATACATTTGAAAATAACTGTGAGCCTTAGAGGTATTTTCATATACCCAAAAGATGTTAAATAACAAAATAAGATACAAATATAAATGAAAATAAATTGATGTATATTATAAGAATGAAAATTAAAATATAAATACAGATTTATAATCAAAAATTAAATTTTAATTATAATTTAAAATAAAGATTACATTAAATTTTAAAATTATGAAAATACATTTTTACTTGAAAAAATTAAGTAAAAATGAATTTTGAATAAAATTGGTGAAATTAAAATATTTTTGGTAAAAAGTTATGTAAAATATATCAGAAGCTTTTATTCAATAAATAAAAATAAGAAAATCACTTCACCATTGGATTCTTCACAAAAAATAAGATGGGGTCACCTCTGGGTAAATGTTCTGTAACTCAACTCTAAATAAGCTTAAATTAAGTTTTTAGTAGTTTCTGTACAAAAGTGGAAGATCCTAAAAAGCTTACTTTAATTCACACCACATGTGGTGTTAACCATCAATTTTTTTGTTAAAATTGAGGTGTTGTGTGTAATTTAGAATTTATGAGGAATTGCAGTATTTTCGATTGAAATGTCAAAATGTGTGCAAGTATTACATAAGTGAACTGTAATTTACATATGAGGTATCAATTATTACAGTTGTGTACTGTAAACCTCAATGGCATTGTATGTGTATATTGGAAGTGAATTACATGATGAGGAATTAAATAGAAAATAAATTGGAAAGATTAACTCTGGGGGGAAAAGGTACTCTAGCTCCAAGGGGGAGCCAGACCACCAAAATCCTTTCTGACAGGTTTGGAATGTAAAAATATATGCAAACTTTAATCACATTTGACATGCAATTGAGTCACAGGCTCTGTGTCTCAATTGATGATGAGCTTTTAATACCAACCAGGTCAGTTTTAACTGTTGCCAAGAGGGTAAAACTACCCTTAAGCTAAAGAGATCTTAGTAAATTTTTTTAACTGGTTTCTATGTCTCTTAAACACATTCTGATGTGTTTTGAAGGCTCTATACCAGGTATTACTATAGTAGTGGCTGATTCAAGGGTCTAAAATGGATTAATTCAGCCTTTTTTTGGTCTAAAACTAGGTTCAATTAGGCCATAATTGGATTTTCTGTTCTCAGAGTGTTTTCTACTACTGAAAAGAATAAAGTTGACCTTTGGAGTAAGAAAACTGATGGCTATAAAAGAATGTCTTCTTTGCCCCACTTTTCTCTCCATGTTAAAATCTTTGCCTTTCATAATTAGTTTAAACACTGTTAAACCAATCAATAAAATATTCCAACCACCCTTTTTATATTATTTTAAACCCTTCAACCATGTTAAAAAAGAATCATAATAATTGTTTGTAACTCTCATAATCATTTTTACCCCTTGAACCATCCCATAAGTGAATTAAAGCATCTTTCATCACTGTTAACGTTGTCACTTTGTGTCCAAATCCACTCTGGTAGCTTTTGGGAGTGTTTCCTCTTTGAATAATGTGTTGAGGACTTTGTTGCTTAATTCATTGCTTTCAGTTCTTTGCTCAATTAATTCCAATTGAAATTTCTTTTGTATCCTTAAATATCTCTTGTAGAGTTTTTTTGGATAAATCTTTATTGTTGGCAAAACAATAAATCTTTCTAATATTATTGTTTTCTACTTATAAAGTGAAAAAAAAATTGGTGTGTTTTCTCTTAAGAATACTTTTTAATAATATTTCTTAATCATATCTTACCTTATACAAATTTTGAGCATGGGAAAAGTACTTGATTTTTAATGAAAGTTTCATATCCACACCTCACATTTGGGGACACAGCCATGATATTTTACCTGTGACATAATTTTCTACTCTTTTCAAATCTTTTTTCTTATATTAAAATTTAAAAACATGTAAAAAATACTTGTAATTCGAAAAATCCATAAAACATACTCTTTTTGAATATTATAAGTGAGGCTTTATTTTTTTCATTTCTCTCTTGAAAAAATCTGTTTTTCTTAATAAATTGGCTTTTTCATTAGTTTTAGTTTCTGAAAATGTGGTAAGACAAGAAATATTGAAACAGCCTCAACAGTAACAAGCCTTATTCCCCAAAAGTACTGTGAATTCTGACCATAACAGTACAATTATTATAAGTCAGAATAATCAAACAGAACCAATTTATTCTGAATTAAGGAAAAGATTTGGAAAATAGTAAGTTTTTTAATGTAAAATTAGTATTCTAAGTTTTTAATCAGAAAATATGCCTTCAACCAGATCAGGAGTCAGCTATAACCCCTTAAGCAGCTCCCAAAAAGGTCATAGACATGATTATGGCAGAAGCCAATCAGTTACAGAAGGACAAGGGTCTGTTGATGACTTCCAAATTAAAATTTTATGTCATTCTGAAGCTGATAATACTGTTTTACATTCAAACAGAGCTGACACTGCCACAAGAAGCCTCAGTGGACATATACAAAGCCAGCCAGAAGGCTTACATTAATTCATTGCAGCACAAAGAGTACCAGATCCTTGCAGATCTGTGGAGACACTGCATGAATTCTTACCTAAATGTGAGAAAATTCCTGGGCCATCCCAACACTTTCAAGTTAATCAATGGATGGCATCCATTTATTGAAAAGAAGAACACAATTCTTTTAACAGCAGAATGGAGGAAAAAAAACCCTCCACCATCCAAGTAAGTGCCAAAAACAGCCCCAGTAGCCAGCAGCAGCAATTCAAACGTGAAAAAGCAGCCACAAGCTCAGAACAAGGGCAAAGAAAAGGCACCAACCACAAAACCCTACAGACAGGGTTACAGAATACCAAAGATTCAGAAGGATTCCATGAAAAATGTATTTCAGATGGCCAGAACAATGATGGAATTATAGAAAAAGGAGGAAGCCAGATCAAAACATCAGAAATGATTTCTGACATTTTGGATTCTATCCCAGAGTTTTATGAAGCTATAAATGACGTAAAAATTCATGTTGCTGATAAAAATTCATCCATTTGTAACAATCTTAAAATAAACAGCTTAAGTCTGAGCCAAATAAATGAAACAACTATGTGTTTTGAGAAAGCTTTAAGACCAATTAAAACTTCTAATAATGATGATTCTTTTGGCAGTAAGATAAATGAAAAATCTACCATTATAAAAGAATTAACAGACAAATATCTTAAATTCAATATTGATGACATAATTGAAACAAGAATGAAACAAGCCATAAATATCATCAAGGAACATAACAAAAAAGTTCTTGATGACATTTAAAATTCATGTCCTGAAGTAAAGACATATACAATTCCCTTGAAAAAGTGTTTTTCTCCTTCAAAAGAAAAAGTATCAAAATTAAGAATGGAATTGAATCAGGTCACTGCTGATAATACATCAAAAACAGAGTTATTGCAACAACTGACACATAAAGAAGAAATACAGAAAATTGAAGTAATAAATACAATACAAGCCTTCCAACATGAATTCAGAAATTCCCAAAGGTGTAGCAACAGTAAAATGAATGAAATTGAACAGATACTAAACAATTTACCAAGAATGTCTACACCTCTGAATCAAAATGAGGGTACAGGAATACCCAATCCACAAGTGTTGGATGCCGAGAATTCACAGTTAAAAAATGAACCTTCCACTTCTTTTAATAACTTGGAACCATAAATGGGCCAAGCACTTTTAAAAGAAGTACAAAAACTTAAAGAATGGCCTCAATTGAGCAGTGAAGGAGAATATGACCATATAGAATTCATCAGAGGTGAAAGAGGTTCCAAAACTTAAAGAATGGCCTCACTTCAGTGGTGAAGGAGAGTATGACCATATGGAATTCATTAGAGGTATTGAAATGATCAAAGAGGATTTTGAATTACCAGACAGATTGGTAACAGCAAGATTTAACACCTTGTTTACCAGATCAGCCCACAGATGGTATATCAAATTAAGACAAGCACATGGACAACAAAGTTGGACTTGGTGGAAAACCCAAATTATCAACCAATGGGCCAATGATGCTTGGAGGTTTAAAGTGGAAAAAGCCTTTGAATCTCCCAAATTTAATTCTGATAAAGATAAAGCTCCACCATAGTTTTGCCAACAAGAAGACAGATTAACAGCATTGTATCATGACATGTCAGCATTATGTGCCACAGGAGAATTCTGACACAATGTGGGGGTGACGTAGAGCATGCTGTCAAAAGCAGGACTACTGAACAATCTTCAGAAGTAGATATTATTAATATATTAGAAGAATCTTAAAGCAAGGTTTAATACACCTTGCAAAGGTTCTGTGGAAAGAAATCCCAAAGAAAATTCTAATGATATGAAGTATAACACTGCAGATATAATCAGAAAGTGCCATATGTTCCAAAGCACCACCCACTTGGCCAATACATGTCCAAAAAGGGGGAAAATCAATGAAATTGACATTGAGAAAGAACCTGATGTTGAAAAAGATGATAATATAATTGAAGAAAATTCAGAAGATAAGTCATCAATATTTTTTGAATCCTCAAAGGATATAGAAAATATCAATGCCCCCTTTGACATCATGGAATCTTATTCTCACTTGCCACAATCGAGCAATGGTCAACTTGATTTGTCAAAACTTCAAGATGCACAGCTTATGAAGACCAAACCAAACAGGGGAAAACGTTATACAGCTTGTAACTCCTGTATAACAGAAGTGGTAATTGACAATAAACCCACTAAACTTTTACTTTACCCAGGAGCCTTCTGCTCTTGTGTTGGAAAATTGTTTCTTAAAACTTGTGAACCAAATTTTGAAGACCAATTGTTACCAATTGATGGCATAAAATTGAATAGTGCAAGCAATCCAATGGAAGCATTGGGAATATTTGAGACTACTGTCATATTTCCACATATTAATGGAAATTTAAGAATCACTGTTGAATTTGTTGTTATGGAAAATTGCTCTAGTAAACATTTTATATTGGGAAATGACTATTTGATCATGTATGGCATAGAATTAAATAACAAAAAGGATAGATACTTTACTATTGGAGACAATAAGTGTCATAAATTTGACTTTTTACCATTTAAAAGACAAATTACAGTAAGAAAGGTAGCACCAGTCAACTTAGATCTGGAAAGATTCAAATCTTAGCAGTTAAGTGAAGCTGAAGTAAGCCTTCATCTGACTGATACACAGGGAAATGAACTTTATGCCCTTTTATATGACCACCCAGAAGCCTTTGCATCAGACAAAGTACCTTTGGGGGAAATTATTGGTCATGAAGTTGACATCATCCTTAATATTGAGAGACCCTATCCACAATTCCTAAATCAAGAGAAGCTCTGGAAATTCATATTTAAGAACTTCCAGACCTTGGTGTAATAAGAAAGTTTGGCCATAATGAAGAAGTAGAAATAACTACACCAGTCATGGTGACATGGAATAATGGAAAATCTAGAATGGTTGGGGACTTTAGCGCTCAGAACACTTACACTGTTGCATACAGGTACCCAATACCAAAAGTCCAAACTTCCCTTACCCAGATATCTCAATCAGTGTATAAAAAAACTATGGATTCCCTTGAAGGATTTCATCAGAATGTAGTGACACCAAGGGCAAGACAATACTTGAGAATTATTGTTCATTGTGGAGTATATGAATATTTGGAGATGCCTTTTGCTATCAAGAATGCACCTTCACACTTCCAAAGAATGATGAATGAAATATTCCCTGAAGAACTTTAAGAAGGACGGTGAATCATTTAAATTGATTACATTTTTGTCTGTTCCAAAACTTGGGAAGAACATATGCACAGATTAGCCATAGCTTTGGCAAAAATCCAATCTGTGAACATGAAAATTTCTTTAAGGAAATTCTATTTTTAATTTAAAGAAGTCAATGAACTGGGACATGTAGTATCTGGTTTATCCCTTGGGATTGACAAAAACAAGGTTGCAGCAGTATTGCTGAAATCCATGCCTCAGAACAAAAAAGAGATTCAGCCATTTTTGGGGGTTGCAGGTCATTACAGGTAACATATTAAATATTTTTCATCCATAGAAAGAACTCTTTATAAATTGTATGAGAAAGACACAGTATTTGAAATGACTGTTGACAGAGTCAAAGCCTTTGAATATTTGAGACAAGCCTTGACCACTGCTCCACTCTTACTGATACCAGACTTTCACCTACCTTTTAAGCTATATATTGATGCATCAGCAGATGGGCTGGGTGCTGCAATTCATCAAATCCAGATTATAAATGATAAACCTATGGAAGGACCCATATGCTTCATATACAGGCAAATAAAACCAACTCAAGCCAGATATGGGGTAAGTCAAGCGGAGTGTTTATGCCTTGTCTGGGCCTTGTAGAAATTAAATTAATTCCTGGAAGTGATAACAGATTTTACCGCTGTTAAGTCACTTTTAAACATGAAGGCACCTGACAGACATATGCTCAGATGGCAAATAGTGATACAAGAATATAGGGGCAATATGACTATTGTTCACAAAGCTGAGAATATTCATAAAAATGCAGATGGACTAAGAAGATGGCCACTACCAAATAATATTGATAATCCTGCTTATGTTCCAGAAGAAGCTTTCCCACAAATCCCAATACAAGGAATCGGTGTTAAATACCTGAACACCACTTTCTTTGAGGAAGTAAGAAGCAGTTATACTCAAGATACAAATTGTATCAGTTTATGCAAATTACTTACTAAGGACTGTAAAGACAATTCTTTGATACATGCCTTAGATGAGATATGGAGAAATTCATATGAGGACAGGTCCTTAATAAATCTTGTACTTAAAGAATGCCATGACAGCCCTTTCTCAGGCCATTTGTCTGAGGAAAGAACACGTGTAAGATGTGACTATGAAACTGATGATAATATTACTATTAATCAACAGTACTATGTCTGTTCTTATGAAATATAATAATAAAATATTATTATAACCACAATTAAATAGTTAAAAATTATTACTTTCACGTGTTAAACACTACTAGTGATTTTAACAGTGAGCAAGTAATTGTCTACAAGAATCAATTACAAGAAGATTTTAATAATAAAAACTTCTTTTATTAAAATAATAAAATTGTTTTAATATAAAAGTATCTTTTGCAAGAATAATTATAATGATAATTCTTGAAGAAAACGAATTTTAGAGAAAAACTTTAAGAATTAAAAATAAATCACTCACTAATACTCCAAAGAACTTTTTGAAAGATAAAGTAGAGAGATTTGACATAGAATTGTGGATTTAAGGATCAAAATGGATTTAAAACAGTATTAAAAGAATATATAGTTGGATTCTATGATTTCACTTCTTTCTGGTTGATTCTGAAAGATTTAAAACACTTAAGAATAGCTGTAACTCATACTTACTTGTTGGTAATAATGGTTTAAAATGATAATAAGATGATGATGATCTGGAAAAAACAGCAAGAGTCTTTTAAGTCAACAACAGCTCAGAGAGGCGTGCCATGGAGCAAACTGAAAAATCATTCAGTGAGAAAACAATAAAGCTTTTTGGATTATTGATTGCATCATCTGTTGTCACGTAAGATTATCATAATTACTTAATTGATGCTTTTACGTGACTACCAACCCCAATATGGTTAAGAATAAAAGGAGTAACATCTGTAAATCTTCTTTTATTCCAAAATAATCATTGATTTCTCAAAGTTATCAATGTTATTGCAATTTCATCACAGGATGTAGTTACTGTGAATTTTTGAAGATTCAGTGTTTCATGTAGAATGGTCAAAAATGGACTGTAGGTAAAACTTTGAGTTTTACCAGTAAAGCTGTAGTTCTTTTTGGTTGTACCATAGATAATACAGTTCTCCATTAGTCCTGAAAGTTTCAGAAAGATTGATTGAGAATTGTATTTTAAATGAATTTTTGAAGTTTTTACCTCATTTCTACGTAGAATTGCAAATATCAGTGTTTCACTGGTTGCTATGAGGTAAGTCAATGGATACAAGTCCAAAAAGGGTTTGAATTACTCTTTTGGGGTTTATCCATGGAAAGTCATTAAGAATTGACGTGGTTACAGGAGTCTAAGTAGCTCTTTACCTCCTTGGCACATCAAAATAGCAGGTTATTTGCTATTATCTTAAGATTTACAGTAGTTGTGACATGGTAACCAATTTCCCAAAAGGTTCTAGTTTACCAATTAGGCCAAGATCAGCCATGGATCCAAGCTTTGGAGCTGTCCACGCCTCTGAGGCCTCAGAAGTTGGGTACCCTGGCTCTCTTTGATGTCTTTTGTCCCCCTTGCTTATTTTTTATGTTAAAATATTAATTTGAGCTTCAAGGGAGATATCCACTATGGGTGTACCAAAAGTCCATGTAAGAATACCATGATATTAAGTGCTCAAAACATGCATAACACTATTCTTAGTGTATATGTAATATGGGATTTCTCACATTCCCATTATTTTGGTGTGAAATTAAAAAAAACAAAAATTTTCACGGATCTTTTATGTGGTATTGATGATGTGGTATTGAAATATTTTCCATTTTACCACCTCAAAGCGTTAATTTGAGCTTATTCACTCTATGGAGCTACCCTAGGTGAATTTTAATGTAGAATCCAAATCTGGCCTTAAATCCATGGATTTACTTACTCAATAAAAAGTTATTCATCTTTTCTGAAATAAAAAAGGATGAATTTTGGATATATGCATGACTTATGAGTTATGCATAATTTAAAATTTATTTTTAACATAATTGTGGCCTATTTGGGTATGTAAAATATACCTTAAGGCTCACATTCCCTCCCACCAAAAAATAAAATTGTACTACAGTTTTATCAATGCTAGAAATAATAAAAAGCCCCAAAGGGGGGTTAATGTCCACTGTCCAACCTCTTTACATTACTCAGATCAAGTAATTTAAAGCACATTTATAGACATATTCAGGCTTGTGGCCTTCTTTCATGTCTAAATCTTCTCAAGAGTTTATCTGAGTCAGATATATCTGATTCTGCCACCCATTCATCTTCATGTACTGGATTTCTATATCTGACAAGATATTCTCTCTGATTTTTACCCCTAAGTCTCCTTTCTTTAATGACTTTCTTTATCTTTTTGTCTTCATTCTGTTCCACTGGTGGTACAGTTAAAGGAGTTGGGTTCCTTAAAGGAAACAATTCTTTATCAGCTGGTTGATAAGGTTTTATCAAGCTGACTGGAAAAGTGGGGTGTTTATTTTCCAATTCACCACACAATCCCACTTGAACTGCATCGGTTCCATGTAAGGCAACAATAACAAAAGGTCCTACATAAGAATATTGAAGTTTCTTTGGGCCTTTGATATTATTAAAATTCAAGGTTGAAGCTAGAACTAAGTCCCCTACTTTGAAGTCTGGTACTTTATGACTCTTGTCCCACTTCTGTTTTGCATAATCAAAAGCATCATCCATACTTTGTTTTGCATGATGTTTTACTTTATTAAGCATTATCCTGAAGCTGGAAGCTGTAGGATGAATGTCAATCAAGTCTTTCCTCAGTGTGTCTGCTGGGAGTCTTGGATTCCATCCTTTTTCTAACATAGCAGGAGTTTGTCCTGTGGAAGAATGGACTGATGTCTTGTACGCCAATTCTAATGCAGGTATCAGATTGCACCAGTCATGGGTAAAGCCATCTGAGTCTTTGAATTCTAACCCATAAGCACAAAATCTCCTTATCATGTCTTCTACAGTTTGAATCATCCTCTCTGCTAGCCCATCTGTCTGAGGGTGATATGATGTAGAGAATGATAACTTGGTCCCAAACAATCTATGAAGATTGGTCCAAAGTGCAGATGTGAACTTGGGATCTCTGTCACTTATGATATTCTTAAATAATCCTGTATGAGAAATAACTCTACTTCATAGAAGAAGAGCTGTTTCCATGTCAGTATTATCTTTATGACATGGTAAGAATATGGGAGTCTTGCTATGTCTTTCTACAATAACTAAACAAGCATTATAACTTTTGTCACCACTTAGAGGAAGTTCTGGGACCCAATCCATGTGAACAACTTCCCATGGGGATTTGGGTTCTTGAATATGGATCATAAGTCCAAATTTCTTGCCCGTACTCCTGTTTGCTTTTTGGCATCTGTCACAGGTATGGCAATATTCAATGGTTTCTTTTCTCCAAGATGGCCACCATGCACAGTTCTTTGCTTTTTGAAGTGTTCTGTCCTCAGACAGGTGTCCAGAGTAGATGCTATCATGGCATTCATGAAGAATTGTATTGATAAGCAATATGCTGCATAATGTCATTACACAAGAATGTTTGGTTCTGTGGTAAATAATCCCATCAAACAAGGGAAATCTCACTTCAGAATAGGAATTTCTCCAAACTTCATCTAGTGCATTGACCAAAGCTGTATCTTTGCAGTCTTTATCTAACAAAGAAGTCAAGATATGGCAATTCTTGTTTTGCTTATAAGATTCTCTGAACTCTTCAACGAATTCAGTCCCAATATCAGCTATATTAATCCCTTCAATTGGAATCTGTGGTTCAGCTTCCAAGGGTACATAAGCTGGGTTATCAGGAGTGTTGGCTAATGCCCACCTGCTAAGTCCATCAGCATTCTTGTGAATGTTTCCTGCTTTGTGGACTATAGTCATGTTTCCTCTATATTCCTGAATGGCTATTTGCCATCTCAACATGTGTCTGTTGGGAGTTTTCATGTTAAGAAGTGATTTTAGTGCATAACAGTCAGTTATCACTTCAAAAACACTGCCATCAAGATAATAGTATAATTTCTCAAGTTCCCATACCAAACATAAGCCCTCCATTTGGCTTGCACCATATCTGGCCTCTGTTGGTTTGATTTGTCTTGAGATATAACAAACTGGTCCCTCTGTAGGTTTGTCATTAATAATTTGGAGTGGATATAGGGCTGCCCCTAATCCATCTCCACATGCATCAATTTACAATTTAAAAGGAATATTCCAGTCAGTCATGAGGAGTAAAGGTGCTTCTGTAAGAGCTTTCTCTATCTTCTCATAAGCTTTAATTCGCTTCTGTGTCATCTCAAATAGAGTCTGTTGATCACAGATTCTATATTGTGCATTGGATAGTCCTCCATTGGTGTATCTTCAGAGACTGCAGAATCTTGATCAGACTCTTCTTTCTCTTCAGTGCACTGAATTTCTTCAATGACCTGAACTTCATTGATTTTTGTCTTTTTGGTGCAAGTGTTTGCTAAATGTGAAGTACTTCCACATTTATGACACTTCAAGACAGGCCTTTCTGGCCTTTCATCCTCTTTGGGAATCTTTGGGATCATCTTGGATTCCATATGGATTCTAGTCCAAGTTTTACCAATTCTTGTTTTGGTAATGATATCTTCCATTGCATTAATATAGTCCTCTGTTGAACAGGGTTCTACACATCTGCTTTTGATAGCATGTTCCAGTTCTCCTCCACACTTTCTTAATATCTTCATATTAATCATAGTGTCAGACATATCTGGGTGTAAAGCAGATAATCTGTCTTTTTGTTTGAAGAACCAAGTAAGTGGTTTATCTTTTTCTGAGTTAAAAATGACACTTTCAAAAGCATTTTCCATTTTAAACCTCCAAGAATTGTTGGCCCATTTGGTAATCACTTCAGATTTCCACCAAGACAAATCATGTTTTCCATGATCCATCCTCATCTTGTAATACCATTTCTTTGCAGTCCTGGTAAACAGAGAGTGTAACTTCCCCACTATGATTTCATCAGGTATATTAAAGTCTTCTTGTAACATATCAATAGTCCTGATGAACTCAATATGGTTATATTCTCCTTCACCAGAGAATGTTGGCCATTCTTCTAATTTGGGAATATCTTTGACAGAGACAACATTTTCTCCTAGAAGTGGGGTAAAACTTCCTTTAACAGCAAGTTTTTCTTGAGTCAAAGGTGTAGAATGTCTTGGCATATGTGGTTCATAATTCTTATGAATTTGTTCTACATTTTCAATGATTTCATTCTTTAACTTCTTCCTTTCACTGTCACTTTTTGCTAAATGTGTAGCAAATTGATTAGTGTTTTCAACTATCTTCAAGACATGCTCTTGTAGAATCTTAAGTCGATCATTCATTTGAAAAAAGGAATATCTTCCATTTCATCACTCTGAATCTGACATGTATGCTCAATTCTGCTACAAGCATTGGTAATTGAATCCAATCTGGCATTTGTTAATTCATACCATTCAGTATATTTCTTGTCATGTTTTTTCAATTCATTAATATCTGATGTAATTTTAGTTAACTTTGAATCAAGTTTACCAATTTCTACATTGATACTACTTTGTACATGATTTATTTGTTTGGAAAGGTCCTGTTCATCCTTTCCTGCTCCCTGGCTGTGAATTCCATGAGAGTTCTGGCCATATTGAATACACTTTCCACGGCTGAAGGCTCCAATTTGGGGATCCTGTACCCTTGTGGGTAAGGTCTGTGCCAATTTGCTTTGCCTTTGCCCTTTCCTTGATGGTTCTTGGGACCTCTCTGCTTCTTATGAGGTCCTTTGGGCTTGTCTTTGGACACTTCTGGAGCTTGTTTGGAGCTGGTAGACGCCACTGGGGCCTCTGTCTCCAAAGCTGGAGTCATTTCCAGTTCCTTCTTCTGGTCTATGGATGAAAGACTTTGGTTCTTCAACCAATTCTTTATATTTTTGACCTTGTCTTTGCAAGACAGGGGGCTCCATCCTCCTAAGAGTTCTATGGTCTTCACCTGACCCAGAAAGCTCTTGATGTGTAAGTAGGAGTTCATGGCCCCCTGCCGAAGGCTTGGGCATATTTCCCACTCCTCTTCTTTGGCTGCTCGAACCAATTTTTGTACTGGCATTGATATATTTCTATTGCTGCCACTTGAAAATGGTTCAGCCCTGAAAATATGGTCATGAATCAGTTCAGGCTCAGAATTCACGTCAAAATCTGTTGGTACAGACCTTGGGGAATGGGGGGCAACTCTGGCATCCTCCAAATGTGTCTTTCTTGTGGAAGAGTTGGCACTTCTGGATTTGGTCTTGCCTCTTCCTTGTCCACATCCATCTGGTTTGACTGAATAGTTGCTTCCATTTCTGGTATGCACCATTTTCACGTCAATTTAAAGATAAAAGGTGAAAATATAAGATAAAATACACACCTTTTGGTGGTAATTTAGCTTTTTCTGAGTTAAATAAGGTGCCTCTGTTAGCAATTTGCACCTTAACACTGTCTTCAGATTCTGGACTAGTGGTATATCTTTTACTCACCGGGGCGAATCTTGTGTCAATCGTCGGCCATTGACTTCACGTCAAGCAAACGTCAAGCAGGATAAAAGTCGAGCTCACGTCGAGCACACGTCACACTCTGGTCTTACACCAAATCCTGTGACATCCAATATAATATTGGTTCCCCTGTGCCTTCAACTCAGATTCCTCACCACCTGATCATCCCACAACCGTCCGATTATTGGTAAAAATTACACCAGACCCGCCTGTTTGCACACACACACATCAAAGATGTCCTTCAGCCAGTCTTGATGTAGGCGGGGGGTTTGACTTCACCAGGTCATCCATGAAGTGTGCATGTGCATGCGCGGGGGCAGGTGCGTTTGCGTGTGCATTGGCATGTGCAAGTGGGTTTGCGTGTGCATTGGCGTGTGCGGGTGGGTGTGCGTGTGCATTGGCGTGTGCGGGTGCATGGGCGTGTGCATTGGCGCGTGCGGGTGGGTGTGCGTGTGCATTGGCGTGTGCGGGTGGGTTTGCGTGTGCATTGGCATGTGCGGGTGGGGGTGCGTGTGCATTGGCGCGTGCGGGTGCACATGCGGGTGTGGGTACGCATAAGCCGATTCCGCTTCCAACATGATGATGGCGCAGTTAGAAATTTTGGATGCTGTGAAAGGTGATTGTGTGGGTCATTTGATCATTGGACTTGGCTTATTCACACTGTACCCAATGTGAGCCTTTGAGATATGACCACATACCCAATAAGGTCACAAAAAAGACTCAGAATAATTATACCTTTAATATAATTATATTAAAATTAATTAGAATAATTATACACTAAAAATAATTACTCAAATATACAAAAATACCATAAATTGGTACTAAAATTGGTTTAACTTAAAAACCAATGAATCAACATGTAAAACAAATTATACCATTGAATTCCCCATGGAAAAATACACATATACCATTTTTATGGCATATCTGTAAAGTCAATATTTAAGGAATTATAAGGCATAATACCTTATAAAGACCATAAAAACTTATTTATCTCAGAAACTAATGGAACAACATGTGAAATAAATTGTACCAGTAGATTCCCCACAAAAATCCACATATAAAACAATTAATAAGCTAATTCCCAAAATCAATACTTAAGGAATTATCCTGAATATATGCACTTTTTTGGTCAACGCATATATTCAGTGATCATAGCTAATATCTTCTAAACTATACATGCTATAATGATGAACCAAAAATAAAGTTACCACGTAATTACTGTAAGAACACAGATATGAACTTTATTTTGCAAATTATAAACAAGGTTAAGACTTATGAGGAAATATTGATAAAAATCAACAGAGCTGTTGACCACTTTGTTGTGAAAGTAGTCCAAACTTAAAAAAAAGTATACAGTTGGATTCTACTAGTTCATTCGTGAAGAATGATGTAATTTTTATTATTAAATTCAGGGTATAACCCCCTGAAATCAAGGTTTGAAGTTTAAAATATTGAATTTCGACAGAAAAGATGAGTTACAAGAAAAATCATCAAAATTAGAGTTTTGATGATGTAATGAAAAGCTCTTGGCAGCATAATAAGGTTATGTCAGGCTATCAGAATTCACTCTCTGAATTGCTGTAGCGTGAAAACCTTAAAAGATATTGAGGATCAAAGTTTGAGCTTAAATTGAGCTGTTATGATCACATACTGTAACCTTAAATTAAGTTTAACAGTCTTAAGAGTGATAAAATTGGTGAATACTATTAGTTTATGATTAAAACTAATAAAATCCACGAAATTTGGGGTTCTGCCAAGCCTCTGATGTTATCACATTTAGAGTTACAGTGATAACTCTAAATAATGGTGTAATAATGATGTAATATGGTTTGATCATGATGTAATCACCCTCAAACCTTAAAATATTGATCAATTCCAGTGGATATGATCAGTACACGTCTACTAGAAGCCTGTTGGACTCCAGGAGGGAGGTATTTACTATAAATAGAGCTCTTTTTACTCTATTTTCCCCTCAGACGCATCAAAAACATTAAATCAATTAAATAAAAGGTAATTTCTTTATTCTTTAAATATAAAACTCTTATATTCTTAAAGACCAAAGACCATCTTGTTATTAATCACCATTTTTACGTGATTAAATCAATTCTTTAATTGTTTTTGCTATAAATCTCTCTAAAAAGCTCATTTCCACGTAAAATCAAGAAATTTAGTAAATTCTCTTTATTTTTATTGTAAATACAATTTGAAAAGGTTGTATTATATTCTTTTGGCGTAAAATAACTCAAAATTATTATCTTAAGTGTTAAAAGTAGGTTATTTCATCTTATTATAATAATTTCTCTCTTATTATTACTCATAATAATTCTTATTTAATATAAATAGTATTTATATTAATTTATAACTTTAATATTAGTAATATTATTGTTATTAATTGTTTTTTATTTATAAAAAACAATTTTTTACGCCTTTATTATTTTTTGGTAACAATAATAAAGAGCTTTATAATATATTAATTATTTTATATTAATATATTATTTATAATATTATATTTATATATAATATTAATTATATTATTATATTTATTTAATAATATAATAATTTTACGCCATAATAATAATATTTCTTTATTATTATTATTATTTTAATCTTATTTATTCATTTTATAAGGACATTCAGAGTACAATAAGTAATAAATTAGTAATTTTTACTTATTGTTTCATAGTCAAACCTTACATTTGGGGGCCTGGCCGTGATATTTACTTAAAAGACCTTTAAAAAGATTCTATTTGGGTTTATCCAATAATAAATTATATTTATAATCATAAAATTATATAATAATTTTATATTTTATTGATTTTAAAAGCTATTGAGGCATTTGGAAAGCAATTGTACTGTCTTACACGTGGTTTTTCACATCCTTAGACTTGCAAGAACTTTCTTTGAGTGACTCTAGTGATTAAAAAAGATAATTTATAAATTAAAAATAATTTTTATTATAATTTAATTTTACAAGAATCATATTCATTTTTTTATTCCTTAAAAATAAAAATATACATAAAAAATATTAAAAAATATTAAAAACCAATAAAAAAAGTTATTTTTATTCATTTTTATTCATTTCTTTATTTATTTCAATTTTTCAAAGATATAAAAGCAATTTCTACGTGGAAAATTGCCATATCTTGCCAAAAATAACACTTATTATAAAAAGACTTATATTTATTTGTCTTTTTTAGTGTTTGAAGATAACCCAACAGAAGACAACCAAACTACTGTTGAGAGATTGGTGGAAGAAACTTGCCAAAGTTCTCCTACACCAGTTATCACCAAAAGAAAGAAAGCTAAGAAATTAGACTTTCCAGGGCCCACCATTCAAGACTCTGAAGGTGAGCACCTCCTTTTAAGTTGCCATAAAAGAATTTTATTCTAAAATACTTTTATTTTTTTTTTCTTATTCTTTAATTATGACTACCAGAAGAGGTTCCCAATACTCCATCCAATCAGATGGAGCTGGACTCAGAAGTAGAATTGATCCCTCAAAAGGGAAAAGAAAGGGCAATATCCCCAGTGGAACATAATCCACACAAGGAAGTGCCTTATCCCAAAGGCAAGTCCCAGAAATGCCCATGATATCTGAGCCTGAATTGGAACTAAGTATGAGTAACTCAAACAGGTACAAATCACATTCAGAGGGCTCAGATAGACATCTACATGAGCCAGTACAAGCAGTATTACACAGTATACAAGGACAAAGACTGGGAAATGCTGCCTCAAATACACCAAGGAGTGATGAACTCCTGGCACATCCTGAAAAAGTTCCTCAAAGAGGAGGAGATAGTGAAATACTCCAATGGATGGAATCCACTGTCATCCAAACCTCAAATCAAAAAAATCAAGGATTATCATGCCAAAAAGAGGGAGGCAACCAAGGAAGAAGCCCCAGTAGCTTCTACCAGCAAGCCTCAAGTCAACCCACTTCCCCAAGAAGGGAAGAAGAACAAGAAAGAGCATTGGAGGAAACCATATTCCCCAAGCTACAGAATCCCAAGAATCCAAAAGGATGCCATGGACAATGTCTTCAACATGGCCAGAACCTTGATGGAATTCAAGGACAAGGAAGAGCAAAGAATGAGACAGGCTCATTTCCCAAAGAAATAACCTTGTCCAAAGATGTTGTAAATACTTTAACAGAAATTAAAAATAGTATATTACCTCTAAAAGAAGTTAAAAACAGTTTATTATCACTACAAGAAATAAATAACAATTTATCTTCTTTAACAAAAATTGTTGTGCAAAACAAAAAAGAAATTGACAACATTAAGTTTATTGTTGAAAATAATAAACCAAAGAATTTAATTGACAATACTCAAAAATTAATACAAGGACAACAAGAATTGTATAAATACATAAAAGATATCAAAGACAAGACTTTGACAATCAATTATGATGTGAGTATTGACAATCTTACAGAAAAATTAAATAAATTAAGTATTTCTGTAGAAAAATTTGAAGAAAAAACTTCATCACACCAAAAATTACTTTTGGACCATGTGGAAAAAAGTGATGAAGCAAGAATGCATCTGAAAGATGATATTCAAAGTGAAATAAGGCTTATTACAGAAAAAATGGATAAGATTAATGAGGCTAACTTAAATATGCCAAAGTTATCAACACCATTTTCCCATATAAGAAGCCCTATTAAAACAAAAGAGGAATTGTCAAATCCTTTCATAACAGACTTGAGTCACCAAGACAACAACCAAGTCTTAATGAAAGAAGCACCTCAATTGAAGGAATGGCCAACATTCACAGGAGAAGGTGAATATGACCACATGTCATTTATTAAAACAATTGACATGTTACAAGAAGACTATGCCATACCAGATGAATTAATCACTGCAAGATTACATTCATTATTTGAGAAATCTGCAAAAAGATGGTATTATGGCATAAGACAGACAAATGGTAAAAATACCTGGTCTTGGTGGAAACAAGAAATAATCACCAAGTGGGCAAATGATGCCTGGAGGTATAAGATAGAAAATGCATTTGAAAACTCTTTCTTTGACCCAGAGAAAGATAAACCTTTAACTTGGTTCTTAAAACAAGTCGAAAGGCTTAATGCACTGTACCCAGAAATGTCACAGAAGATGGTGCACATGAAAATACTTAAAAAATGTGGAGGGGAACTAGAACATGCTCTAAGAAGCAGGTGTATAGAACCATGCTCCACAGAAGAGTATATAAATGCACTAGAAGATATAGTGACAAGAACAAAAATTGGCAGGACTTGGAAAAGATTGGACATTAAAAGCCCAAATAAACCATTTATCAAGAAAGATAAATCAAAAGAATCCTTTAAACCCAATACATCCAACAATAATGAACAAAGAAAATGCCATAAATGTGGAGGTATTGGACACTTAGCCAATAATTGCCTTAAAAAAGCAAAGATTAATGAAATTGTGGAAACAGAAAACCACAATGACAAAGAAGAGGAATCTGACTCTGAAAAAGAGACAGAAGAGTCAGAGAGCTCTGAAAGTGATGAAATCAATATAATTAATGCACAAATTAATAATATTGATATAATTTATGAAGTACTGGATGTTAACTCAAACTTGCCACAAGTTGGAACATCTGACACAAATCTGACAAACATACAAGATGCCAAAATGTATAGAACCAAACCTGCAAGAGGAATGGGATATACAGCTGGAAAATCAAGTATTAGTATTGTTATGGTTGATAACCAAGAAGGAAAGGTTAACTTGGATACAGGAGCATATTGCACTTGTGTTGGCAAAAGTTATTTAAAAACCATTGTCCCAGACTGGCAAGAAAAACTTATGCCAATACAAGGTGTCAAATTTAGTAGTGCAAGTGAGAGCATGAAGCCCCTTGGAATAATTGATTTAACACTGATTTTCCCTCATCCCACACAATGTGTCAGAATCAAAGTAGAGTTTGTAGTAATGGACAACTGTACTAGTAATCATTTCATACTTGGAAATGACTACTTATCAATCTATGGTATAGATATCTCCAACCAAAAGGATAGATATTTTACTATAGGAGATAATAAAAGACAAAAGTTTGGATTCTTAAATAACAAAAAACAAATCACAGTTATTAAGAATGAGGAAAAAATTCCAGAAAAAGAACTTTTTATATCTGAACAACTCAAAGAGGCAGAATTCAATCAAGAATTAACAGAAAAAATGAAAGAAAAATTGATTGACCTCTTATTTAAGTATAAAAATGCCTTTGCAACTGACAAAGAGCCACTAGGTGCCATAATTGGACATGAAGTGGATATAATTCTTAATGTAGAAAAACCTTACCCACCTTTATTAAGAAGACCTGCTTATCCAGCCAGTCCAAGAGCTAGAGAAGCCCTAGAGGTGCACATTAAAGAATTAATGGACCTTGGAGTATTAAGAAAGGTTGGACATAATGAGCAAGTAGAAGTTACTACACCTGTCATTATAACTTGGCATAATGGAAAATCAAGGATGGTAGGAGACTTCAGAGCCCTGAATACCTATACCATTCCAGACAGATATCCAATACCCAGAATCCATGAGACATTGACCCAATTGTCACAAGCTAAGTTCATCACAGCTATGGATGCTCTTAAGGGTTTTCATCAAAATGTCTTAACAGACAATGCCAAGAAACTACTAAGAATAATAGTCAATTGTGGAATTTTTGAATACTTAAGAATGCCATTTGGGATAAAAAATGCACCTTCCCATTATCAAAGAATGATGAATACCATATTTCCTGAAGAATTATCAGAAGGATGGTTAATAATCTACATTGATGATATCATAGTTTGCTCAGAAACTTGGGAAAATCACCTGACAAGACTAGAAAGGGTACTGCAGAAAATAGTCCAAGTAAATATGAAAATTTCATTGAAAAAGTGTCATTTTGCATATAGTGAATTAAAAGCCCTAGGACATGTAGTATCTGGACTTAGTCTAGGCATAGACAAAAATAAAGTAGCAGCAGTACTACTTAAACCAATGCCTCAAACTAAAAAAGAAATGCAATCATTTCTAGGATTTGCTGGTTACTATAGACAGCATATAAAAGACTTTGCAAAGATTGCTAAATCCTTGTATAAGCTATGTGACCAACAAACAGTCTATGAGATGACAGAAGAAAGAGTCAAGGCATATGAAGAATTGAAAAATTCTTTAACAAATGCCCCATTTCTTCTAATGCCAGATTGGAAACTACCTTTCAAACTGTACATTGATGCTTGTGGAGAAGGACTAGGTGCTGCACTTCACCAAACACAAATTATCAATGATAAACCAGTGGAAGGACCAATTTGTTTCATTTCAAGGCAGATAAAGCCAACAGAAGCAAGGTATGGAGCAAGCCAAATGGAATGCTTATGCCTAGTGTGGGCTTTAGAAAAGCTGCATTATTATTTGGATGGCACAGTATTTGATGTAATCACAGACTGTAATGCTGTGAAATCACTATTAAATATGAAGACTCCAAATAGACATATGCTAAGATGGCAAATTGCTATCCAGGAATATAGAGGAAATATGACTATTGTTCATAAATCTGGAAATATTCATAAAAATGCAGATGGTCTTAGCAGATGGGCTCTAGCAAATACCCCTGATAATCCAGCATGGGTACCACAAGAAGAGCACCATATAGAAGGAATATGTGTTACAGACATTGGCACAGAATTCTTTAACCAAGTTAAAGAAAGCTATAAGACAGACAAAAATTGCCATATCTTAAACCAACTTCTAATGAAAGACTGCAAAGATCCATCACTTTCATCAAAACTAGATGAAATATGGAAAAAAGCATATGATGAAGGAAGATTCCACCTCCTTGATGGAATCCTTTACCATAGAACAAAACACACATGTGTTATGGCCTTAACAGATAGAACACTAATAAACACTATTTTACATGAGTGTCATGATAGTGTTGCATCTGGACATCTCTCAGAAGATAGGACACTAGAGAGGGTGAAAACCTGCTCTTGGTGGCCAAATTGGAAAAAAGATGTTGCAGAGTACTGCCAAACCTGTGACAGATGCCAAAAAGCCAACAGAGCCACAGGAAAGAAATTTGGAATGATGATCCAAATCCAAGAACCAAAATCCCCATGGGAAATAGTTCATATGGATTGGGTAACAGGTTTACCTCCAGGAGGAGACAGGAGTTATAATGCATGTCTAGTGTTAGTTGACAGGTATAGTAAAACTCCCATGTTCTTACCATGTCATAAAGATGACACAGCTATGGATACAGCCATAATGATATGGAATAAAGTCATTAGCCACACAGGCTTATTCCAAAATATTATAAGTGACAGAGACCCAAAGTTCACTTCAGCATTATGGACAAACCTCCATAACTTGTTTGGGACAAAGTTATCATTCTCAACAGCTTATCATCCTCAAACTGATGGTTTAGCAGAAAGAATGATACAGACCCTAGAGGATATGATCAGAAGATTCTGTGCTTATGGGCTAGAATTCAAAGATTCTGATGGTTTTACCCATGATTGGTGTACACTAATACCAGCACTTGAACTGGCATATAAGACATCAATCCATTCTTCTACTGGCAAAACACCAGCAATGCTAGAGAAAGGTTTGAATCCAAGACTTCCTTATGATACCCTCAAAAAGGACTTAGTGGATATACATCCAACAGCAAGCAGTTTCAAGATAATGCTTGACAAAGCAAGACACCATGCAAACAGATGCATGCAAGATTCTTTCAAATATGCAAAAGAAAGATGGGATAAAAGTCATAAGCCACCTGACTTCAAAATAGGGGACTTGGTTTTAGTATCAACCCTTAATTTCAATAACATAAAAGGCCCAAAGAAATTGAAAGATTCCTTTGCAGGACCATTTATGATAAAAGCACTCCATGGACCCAATGCTGTACAATTAGAACTCACAGGTGAACTAATGAACAAACACCCAACTTTCCCTGTAAGTCTGATAAAACCTTACAGTTCAAGTGACAAGGAATTATTTCCACTAAGAAATAAACCCCCACTTGAAATTCCCCCCTTGGAGGAAGGAGAGGAAAAGAGAATAGTAAAAGTCCTTAAAGAAAGAAGGACAAGAAACAAAAAAGAAAGGGAATACCTTGTAAGGTATAGAAATTCAACTCAAGAAGATGAATGGCTACTTGAGAAAGATATAACAAATGCTGATAAATTACTAAGAAGGTTCAGACATGAAAGAAAACCTGAAAAATAAAAAGTTAAGCATTATTGAGCTTCAAGACTAACAAAAGTCTATTGAAGAGGTAGGACAGTGGATGATACCCTAATCACATATATCAGATTGTGGTACAATCTTTTTTGGTGGTAGGGAATGTGAGCCTTTGAGATATGACCACATACCCAATAAGGTCACAAAAAAGACTCAGAATAATTATACCTTTAATATAATTATATTAAAATTAATTAGAATAATTATACACTAAAAATAATTACTCAAATATACAAAAATACCATAAATTGGTACTAAAATTGGTTCAACTTAAAAACCAATGAATCAACATGTAAAACAAATTATACCATTGAATTCCCCATGGAAAAATACACATATACCATTTTTATGGCATATCTGTAAAGTCAATATTTAAGGAATTATAAGGCATAATACCTTATAAAAACCATAAAAACTTATTTATCTCAGAAACTAATGAAACAACATGTGAAATAAATTGTATCAGTGGATTCCCCACAAAAATCCACATATAAAACAATTAATAAGCTAATTCCCAAAATCAATACTTAAGGAATTATCCTGAATATATGCACTTTTTTGGTCAACGCATATATTCAGTGATCATAGCTAATATCTTCTAAACTATACATGCTAGAATGATGAACCAAAAATAAAGTTACCACGTAATTACTGTAAGAACACAGATATGAACTTTATTTTGCAAATTATAAACAAGGTTAAGACTTATGAGGAAATATTGATAAAAATCAACAGAGCTGTTGACCACTTTGTTGTGAAAGTAGTCCAAACTTAAAAAAAAGTATACAGTTGGATTCTACTAGTTCATTCGTGAAGAATGATGTAATTTTTATTATTAAATTCAGGGTATAACCCCCTGAAATCAAGGTTTGAAGTTTAAAATATTGAATTTCGACAGAAAAGATGAGTTACAAGAAAAATCATCAAAATTAGAGTTTTGATGATGTAATGAAAAGCTCTTGGCAGCATAATAAGGTTATGTCAGGCTATCAGAATTCACTCTCTGAATTGCTGTAGCGTGAAAACCTTAAAAGATATTGAGGATCAAAGTTTGAGCTTAAATTGAGCTGTTATGATCACATACTGTAACCTTAAATTAAGTTTAACAGTCTTAAGAGTGATAAAATTGGTGAATACTATTAGTTTATGATTAAAACTAATAAAATCCACGAAATTTGGGGTTCTGCCAAGCCTCTGATGTTATCACATTTAGAGTTACAGTGATAACTCTAAATAATGGTGTAATAATGATGTAATATGGTTTGATCATGATGTAATCACCCTCAAACCTTAAAATATTGATCAATTCCAGTGGATATGATCAGTACACGTCTACTAGAAGCCTGTTGGACTCCAGGAGGGAGGTATTTACTATAAATAGAGCTCTTTTTACTCTATTTTCCCCTCAGACGCATCAAAAACATTAAATCAATTAAATAAAAGGTAATTTCTTTATTCTTTAAATATAAAACTCTTATATTCTTAAAGACCAAAGACCATCTTGTTATTAATCACCATTTTTACGTGATTAAATCAATTCTTTAATTGTTTTTGCTATAAATCTCTCTAAAAAGCTCATTTCCACGTAAAATCAAGAAATTTAGTAAATTCTCTTTATTTTTATTGTAAATACAATTTGAAAAGGTTGTATTATATTCTTTTGGCGTAAAATAACTCAAAATTATTATCTTAAGTGTTAAAAGTAGGTTATTTCATCTTATTATAATAATTTCTCTCTTATTATTACTCATAATAATTCTTATTTAATATAAATAGTATTTATATTAATTTATAACTTTAATATTAGTAATATTATTGTTATTAATTGTTTTTTATTTATAAAAAACAATTTTTTACGCCTTTATTATTTGTTGGTAACAATAATAAAGAGCTTTATAATATATTAATTATTTTATATTAATATATTATTTATAATATTATATTTATATATAATATTAATTATATTATTATATTTATTTAATAATATAATAATTTTACGCCATAATAATAATATTTCTTTATTATTATTATTATTTTAATCTTATTTATTCATTTTATAAGGACATTCAGAGTACAATAAGTA
The DNA here is from genome assembly GCA_023105745.1 of Austropuccinia psidii. NCBI lineage: Eukaryota > Fungi > Basidiomycota > Pucciniomycetes > Pucciniales > Sphaerophragmiaceae > Austropuccinia > Austropuccinia psidii. The sequence continues at coordinate 9,871,623 of JALGQZ010000002.1, read as the reverse complement.
ATAAATTAGTAATTTTTACTTATTGTTTCATAGTCAAACCTTACACCCAATGTCAAAATAGTAAGTTCTTTGTGGCAATGTGAAATAATGGGCTTTGCTTGTCACAATGGCATGTCTCTGTCACTAAATTTTGAGTCAATTATTTCACTAGCAAAATTGCTAATGAATCTGAGAGATTTGCATTTTTGTAGACTAAATATCATGAAATAACGGCTTTATCATTACAAGCAGTCCACATGACAGAGCTTTGTTATCATACAATCCACAGTTACCTTCTATTTCTTCTTCTGATATAATCAAGTGTCCATCATCAAAACCAACAGCTTTATAAATATTGAGATATGGCCAATCTGGTAAGAAATTCACATCAATCTTCAGAGTTTTTAAGATCAGAAAGTTATTCTTCAGTATGCTAGATGGCTCAGAGACTTTAAAAATGCTATTAATAATACCAAAGCGTCATGAGTTGCCCCTCAGAAAACATATCACACTGTTGCTGACATTTTTGGATTCAGTTGAAAATATATTGTTCCCAATATTAATGTTTGAAACTGGAAAATACCAAGGTGAGACAATCCTTGAAGTGGGAGGACTTGTGGGTTGCACGGTAGTGTCTAAGCTGATCCAATCAACTATTTCCCTTGTTGCATGAAAATTCTGTAAGTACTCAACCAGGCAATCATAATTTTCTTGGTCATGGTGGGATGGTTTGTTATATTTATGGTCATTGAACAGGGCAGGTGGCTGTGATTCGAAAAGCTGTTTTATTTCACATGGCACGGATGGGGATTTCAGGAGAACGGAAAGGTTGGAACATCGACAGATATGTTGAAGTAAGGTTTTATCTATATCATCTATTCAGAGTTGCAAAAATTTAGTCTTATTCAGTTCAGGTGTTTAATCAATGTGAATATATTGATCTTATTCATTGACGTACATATCTTGTTATTTGTTGGCATCTTTGCAAATACTCCAATCAAGCGCTCATAACCCCATGTGGCTGAGGCTTGTGCTGGGCCCCAACGTTGGAAGAGTTCGGGAATATGATCAGCAAAATGATGATTTGGTTTACTTTTCTGTTTTGGGAACAGGTGTTGATTGGAAAGGCGGAATTTTTTCCAATGTTCAGCAAATGCAGTCGCATCATCTATTGAAACAGTCCAGCTTGTGGCAATGTTGATAGCACTAATCAAATGGAATGTATTCTTGGCTAGTTAATTTGCAAGTTCTTCTGACTTACCCATTTTTCTTTGAGTGTTGGCAGATTGGTGTGCATCTAATGACATCTGTTGACTGAGCATTAGAAATGGAATATAGACCTTATATAAGAGAGCCCATTCAGCGGCTTTTAAGCTACCATGAGAGGGGGAACCCATGTTGCGAGGTACTCTTGTCCATGATGAGGGAATTATTGTCTCAGATATGATTTGACGGAGATGCTCAAGAGACTCACCCTTGATCTGGTGATCACTCAGTGCAGTGATATCCAATTCAGAGGGTATTTCAGAAGTGGGGATGTAATCGGCATCAAATGAAGGAATCTCCGCAGAACCACTAGATGGATGTTCTGTGTTAGGGGTGGGCATTGGGAAGTAGTTTCTTCGGGTGGAAGTAGTGGGGAGTGGCTCATTTATTATTTTTGCTGCGTCTCTTCTCAGGGAGAGGGCCTCTCTCAATGTTATTTTATCAAGAGAGCTGTTGGAGGTCTTGGAATCAGAGTCTGAACTGTTGGTGTCATTGGATTTCCTGCGGGACCTGAAGTAAATTTTTGATTTGGACTCTGGAATGCACAATTTGAAAGTTGCATGATCCTTCAAAATTCCAAGTATTAAATTATGCATTATGTCAAGATTAACCATTCTGGTTGCATCCCAATACGGAAGGTCTTCCAAAATTGAATATCACACTCCATACTCAGAGAAAATTGCTTGCCTTTGTTGTGGGTTTGCCCGAAGCCATTTGGCAATGGTTGATTTATGACTTTGGTATGAGCGCGTGTAGTGAAATTGAGGACCAATTTCTTCAATTTGAGCTTTGTGAATGGTGCAAAAATTACAAAAGTGGTTTCCTGAATGGGAAATAAATCCAGTAAGCTTGCGCATGGCAACCAAATCCGCAATGGCTGTGAGGATGGCAACACGGATAAAGGATCCTGAAGGACCTGTTGAGGTGGGTGAAAAATGGTAACCTTGCCATAGCTCTTTGAGCTCGTTGATGAGTGGCATTAATAGATAATTCAATTGAAGCGCAGTTGGCTCCTTCGGACCATGGATGATTCCTGCAACATAGACATTCTCGGGCTTCAATCTTTCACTTGGGGGGGGATTAAGACAAATAAGCATGATAGGTCCAATGCTAGCCAACCGGGTTGACTTTCCATGTGCATTAAACCAGTCCACATATATGGAGAAGGCCAATGCACCAGCAATGGACATGAATGGGGGTTCATGGATATTTCTAGTGCCAGTGAAGCGTCTCCAGACCAATCCATCCCAGACATCACGTTTTGGGGAATCTTCGGGAGTTTGGGATTGTTGATGTTGATGCAGAATGTCCATAATTCCAGCCCGCTGGAGAAATCTGGCAAGCCAATTTTTGAATGGTTGATAAATGAAATGTTTTGTTGGTATAAATTTTTGCTTCATGTTGGTTGCGTTTTGGGTGTGGGGTTCAGATGAATAGATGAATTTGCCTAATGATTGTGTGCAAGGGGGATCATGAGCATTTGGGTCATTATGGCATTGACAGTGGGGTTGGTCAGTTGTGACTGATTCAGTAAGGCCATTAAGAGAGAAACATTGAAGACAACATATATAGTTTTGAATCACTGGCTCCAATTGGAGATGTTCAAATATGGTACTCAGATCTTGAGGTATATGGAATGCAGGAGCGGGGGGACCAGCTGAGCTTGAGATACTGGACTTGATCAGCAGGTTCAGGGCGGGGTTGAGTATGCGTGAAGCCCTGCGGGGTAAATTATACCTTAATGATAGAATGGCAGATATTATCATTCCTAGGTCTTGTGGGGGAAGGGTTTGACTGCCACTATATGGTTTCTGTGAAGTTGAATTGAGACCCGCTGGAGTTGAGAAAGTGCTTTGGGTCAAACGTGAATAATCAGCTGGGAAGATTTGATCCAATAGAATTTGTGGGCACCCAGATCCTGATGCAGAAGTAGGGATGTTTGGAAGAGATTTGGGTGCAATGGTTGATTTGAGCTTTTTAATGTGCTGTTTATATTGGAAAGGTGTGAAGGCAACTCCTTGCCTATCACCCTCAGGGGAAGAGTGTGTTTGAGTTGAGCAGTGTTGACACATGCATATACGCATTGAGGAATAGGGCCGGGTTGTCATTGTTGCAGGAATTGGGAGTACGGTTGGTTTGTGTATAAATATCTATGGTTGATGTGAAAGTGTTTAGGAGTGTTATTAATTGGAAATAAAATTCAGTGATTATTTATGAAGGGGGAGATGATTTGAGCCAGCTGAAGATTTTATCCCATTTGTAATGGTCCATGAGCTGCAGTGGGTAAAGTTTAACATGTCTCATCTGGATGGCAGAATTGGTTACGCGTTTAATTGGGTAAAATGCCATGCTGCTCAATGCTCATACATATTCTAGTTTATTTACACATTGTGATAGTGCGGGTTTGACCATTGAGGTGGTTCCATTAGTGAAGTGTTACCATTGAATTGAGGGGATGAACATTTAATCCATGTACGCTGGCACGCCATCGTACATGGTTTAAACCTTATTACAGACATAACTATATAACTCTATTACATAAGGGGTTGGAGTGCAGCTAAAGTCTTGGTATTTGGTTTGAGTGCGGCGGGCTTTGAATCAGTTGGAATGTGATTTGGATTGTCTTGCCTTTCGTGAAAAGGTGATGTCTCTTTTGTGGGTAAATCCTTCATGAATATACCCCTTTACAGATGTACAATGTTGTGGAATTTCAATGCATATATTGGCAGTTTGGATAATTCACAAAATGTGACAATGGGGAGGCAGAAATGTTACCAAATATGATTACTTATGGATGATGGGTCCCCTTTCAGATCAAGGAAATATCACATTATATGCTGGTAGGCCGTGCAGGGTGGTTTCCGACAAAAGCGGAGGAGCTCAAGAGGAGGCAGGGAGGATTCTCCTCAAAAGAGTCTTGCCCGACTTCCACACAACACTTAGTTCCAACTATTCATAGAATTTCTCTATTTTAAATTTGAAAAGATTTCATCTCATATCACTCTATTTTATCATAATACTGAGGTGTTTTATCTAGTTAAAAAGATTAGTGTACTTTTTCGGCCCTTATGTCATCTTTCAAGTCACATAAATCCCGTTCAGGTTCTGTTCATGACTCAAATAGTGAATCTAGCATAGAATATGTTCAAACACAGTCACCATTGAGTCCCAACATTCCTAACACAACCCCTATCGCATCCTCAATGAATGTATCAGGTCTTAACATTGATGTGGGCAATCCAAAGGCTCCAACTTCAAGCACTTGGTCGATTCCAAATATTTCCGTCACTCCAATTCCCCCGAATCCCACTAATACACAAATTCATGTGTCTCAGGGGCCAGAAGGCACACCTCAAATCTCCTCACACGCTAATCCCCAATCAAAATTTCCACGTGAGTTCCTCCTTAATCCCGGTCGGAATCCAGTCCCATCCCAAGATCCCTTTGGCCAAAGTAAACAGCCAACCCTCAATATTCCATCAGGATCTCAGGTTCATGTGGGTGATGAAAGGCGCGTGGATGGGGGGCAACGAAAAAGACCTTTGGAAAATGTAACTTGGAGCGGTCTGTCGGAGGGAAATCCTGGATTGACGCTTCATCAAAGTAAGTCAATTGAATTTTGGAGTAGAAACTTATGCACAATTTGATATGTTTGTTTCATGGGTTAGATATGGCACCTAAAGGCAAGTCAGTCCGATCTCAGGAGGCAATTGAAGATAGTTAGGATGACCAGTCTTCATTAATGTTTTGATGTGTTAACTGATGATTTGCATGGCAGGGGATCAAATTTATGCGTCTTCACCTCTGGTCCATAAAGAGAAAGTCACTGGACGTCATCATCCATATGCCTCCAAACCAAGAACGGGTCATGCCAGTTGCCCAAGACAAAGAATTGTGGATGATGAGGATGAGAACATGTCTCCTACTCAAAGTGAAAGAAATGATGAACCAAGGAGGGACAATTTCACACCGCATGAGCAAGGCACTCAATCAAATAGTGAGTTCACCCATCCTTAGCTGGGCCTTTCCCAGAGTATGCTTGAACAATCGGAGGTCAGACAGCAAAGGAACCAGGCCCGCAAAGCTCACAATGTGGCGAAACGTGCAAGCCAGAAGGAGCAACAAAAATGGCTGAAGGCAAAACTTCCAGAGAATGTCCATGGAATGAGATCAGCAGTACACACACATTGCCTGTTCCTACTAAAAGTTAGGGATAAGGATTTTTCCTCACTACCAGCACCACCCAGCACAGAAGAGCGTGAAATTGCAATTAAAGTGGCTGGTCATCTCGGTTATGTCCCCGAGGATGTTTTCAATGAGCCATCAACACAGGTTCAGTCTCAGGGTTTCCAAAGCTACTGCAAAAATGAGCTCCACAAGCTAGGACTAAAGCGATTCACTTGGGACTGGGAGAGCTCATGGCAACATCCGTTCAACGAGCTGATGTCTATGGTGTTTTACCGTACATTCCGTCTCGCACTTGTCAGAACTGAGTATCATCACTACTGTTGGAACAAGGATCATAACAACTATGGGGTCGTGGCGGCTTTAATGGAGCGATATTTCACTTATTTGAAAAGAGAATGGAAGTCTATTCAAAAGTATGCGGAGTATTTGGTAAAAAAGAAGGAGAATCAAAAGCTCGCAAAGATTTGTCAAAGAGTTAGTTACTGTATCTCTTCTTCATTGTGGACCAAGTCTGATGATGATCTACTTGATTATGTGCAGACCTGTGAGCGCCCTCGTGAATGGTGTGATACGGCTAAATTTCCCATTGTAGCATCACAATTCAATGACCCTCGAGTATGCTCAGATACTGAGGAGGTACTGGAAAATGGCCGTCAAGTTTACCACAAAGTGGGATTACGCTGGTGCTCCCAGTTATTTAATGAGTTGGTATTGAAAATGGATAGAGACATAGACTTTTGTAATCGTATTAAAAAAAAGGGTAAAAAAACTATTGATAGATTGCCAGAATTACGATCGACAGATGATGGTGATATTCCGGAAGGCCTATCATTTCAGTTATTTGATCAAGATTGGCTCAAGCGCTGTAGTAAGATGCAGACTATTGCCCTCAAAATACTTGACATGCCAGTTATTAGGCCGAATGGTGATGCTCTGCAATAACTTAGTAATTTGTCACGGTATAGCACTGTGACAAATTAAAATTTTGTGAATTATTTGTGCAGGTGTAATAAAATCTGATTATTATCTCTTAAGGAAGCAACAACTTGCTAAATATGTTAGAATATAGACAATATGAATTGAAATGTATCACCGTCTCCCTTAGCAATAATACTCTATTGCTCATTTTCATTGAGGAAATATTGAAGAAGTTCAATCCAGCTCATGGTGTTCATAATTGTGGACCTGTGCCAGAGTCAACAGGAGTTATCAACTTTGTCAATCACAAATTATATAATATCAGTAAGGCTCACGCAGTAAATGATTTTTTCTTTTCTTGGACCTATTGGTGATTGGAATATGGCATTCCCATAAGGAAGGATTTCAGAATAGTAATACAATCAAGTGAAAGATGAGCTTGAAAGGTACCTTCCGCATGTTGACCTCAACTGAATGAGGAGTGATATAGTGGATGACCTGTACAGGTCGTTGTTGGCCAATACGATGTAGACGATCAACAGCCTGAGCCTCAATGGCTGGGTTCCAATTGGGCTCCTGGAAATGTGGATGTCAGGGTCCGAAAATCAGGGGAAAATTTTGGGGGGCCCCTCACCATTAAATAGACTATATTAGCACAAGTTATATTGAGGCCAGTTCCAGCCGCGGCAATGGATGCAATGAGTTCTTCACATTCAGGATTATTGAAGAAATTCCCAAGCGCCTTGTCCTGTGCTCGTGGTGTAATTGTTCCATCAATTCGTGCTGAAAGGATAGAGTGATGGGCAAGAGCAATACCGATTCTACAATATAAAAAAGTCAGATGGAGTCAATTGGTAATGGATGCATATTAGAATTAACGCACAAATCTAGAAATTGGGTCCATTGGGTATAAACCACCGATTTGGTTGGAGCACACCTTGTTTGTTTGTTCTTCATTAAGCTTTGTAGGAGGTGTGCAATTTTACTACTCATCATGCATGTTTCCACATCCACAATAGTTTGTGTGATTGTTGGGGAGTTATCCTGAGTGCTCCTGCCCTCGTGGTCTTCCAAGTCTGCCTCTGCAATTGTGTTAAGCATGATGTGATGGTTACAACATATTCGCAGCTTATTAATATTTCTGAAAAACTCTCCTGGTCCTTTGCTTTTGGATGATAGGAATTCTTCATATAATGTGGAATATTCTTGCTGCATGGTTGGGTTGAGTGGGAGCAGCTCATAATGATGGGTAATAGTGGGGAGGGATTCGAGATGTGTGGTTTTGGTGCGGCGCAAACTTAAATGCCGCAATGCCAAATGCAAAATATCATTGCAACCTTTTGAAAGACTACTCAGGATGAATGGTGACCAGTTATCTTGATCGGCGCTCTGGGGTTGAGTGATGAATGATATTATGCCCAAAAGGTCATAAATGGTGTTGTGAATAGGTGTGCCCTTTAAAATATTCGACGGGATGAAAGGAGGCTATTAATGGCACGGTGAGTGGCAGTGTATTGAGAGCGAATATAGCTATAAGAGGGGGCAAGGGTTATTGGATATAAAAGGTAATTTGAATCATTTAAGCTCAGCCACTCACTGTGCTTCATCCAAGATTATACAATGCCAATTGATTTGAAAAATGAATGATGTAGAGGGATTGGTTTGCTTAAATTCTTGGGTGATAGTATTGTAAGAAGTGATGATGATATCATATTTTAAAATGTCGGCTTGGGATAATGAGTGACGAGTGGGACCATGGTAGATTTTGGCATGCAGTGCTCCAGCCTGAGCATGCTTGGATATTTCTGATTGCCAGTTGGTAATTAAGCGAGGGGGGCAGATGATCATGGTGGGCGTGGAGCGATGGGGGTTTGCAATCATCCGCTCCTTGGAGGTACCAATTAGAGCAATTGCCTGAATGGTTTTACCTAATCCCATATCATCCGCAAGCAGGCCTCCAAGAGGGGTATTGGTCAAAAGGGATTCAAATAAGCTAACGACCTTGTTTGTAATGATGTGCCTGGCATTAAAAGTGGATCCTGGGGGTGAGGTTGCCCAAAGGTTACGGGCTGATTGGCCATTGGGGATTTCTCGATCCCAGAGAAAAGCTAGTCCGGTCTTTTGATGAGGGAGGAGGGGGGTTTGAATAATGGCATGGGGCGGGGTTATCATGGGGAGGTCTTATCCACTGGGTAATTGTATCAGTTTTTGCTTGGAAATCAATGATGAAACAGCAGGATATGAAGCAGGCGTCGAGTTTGAAGCGGGAAATGTCGGAGTAAAGAGTTGACATTGACAATGAGTAGTACAGTCATATTCTTTGGGCATTTTAAGCTTGAAATCTCGTGTTCGAAAGTTTTCCATTATGAATAGAATGTTTGGATACCATGTGAAGAACATCAATGCTAGATTGTGTTTCTGAGATGAGGAGGGATCATTGGCATCAGTCATAAATACTCCCTCAACAAATAATATTTGAGTAGGATTGGATTGGCAATTTTCAATCCATGCCCCACCAGGACCACAGTGCATGAATGTTTTTGGTGCCCCAAGGAGTGGTATCAACGTTTGGGAAAGGGTTCCCAGGAGAGAGCCAATAGCATGCTGGTGATTGGGGAGATATACGAATATGTTGTGCTGATTGTGCCATAGAATAATCCAAGAACCTAAGTGGGAATTCTCAGGATTTAAGGTTATATCACTATTTTTTTGAATACAAATATTAATCATCCCAATGCAAAGTGGTTGTGAAGGGGTTGACATGATAGCTATTTTAAATTATTTGGGGACAGTTGGGATATATATGATTGGGAAGGGTTAGCTAAAGGGAATGAAGAGGAATAAGCGCAGGTGGGGAACTTATATGAGTGGCAGCAACAGGCCAAAAGGGGGATGGCCTGTGGTTACGTGCATGGTCTTGATGGGGGTGGGCATCTTGGGCTGATAATTTTCATATCCGATTTGGGGCATATATCAAGGCAAGGTGGCCAAAATGTGGGTGCACCATTATGACTGCTGGATCTGCAGCGAGTGACGAAACCTTTGGTGGAACAAGGTTGACATTAGTATATCCGAAATTGGGTGGGTTGTAGCAACTTATTGTGGAGGGCATATTAGAGGCATGCAGTCATGTTTGCTGGTGTGACAGCGAACATGGATGCATATCTTCCCCAGGTCAATTCTTGCACAGGGACCTACTGGGCAATGTTGGCAGTTTCAAAGGGCAATCTCACTGTGGGGATGTTTGTGTGTGGGCGGGTGAGATATGTTTGGTGGCATGCCACCGAACATGACTTTGGTTTTGCCTGAAGTTTTTTGCTGACTGATGCCTACTGGGCTTTCAGGGGGCAATGTGTGGGATGATCAAAGGGGGCGCCAGCCGTGAGCCGTGATCCACATATACATTCACCCCTATTGCGTTTGAGGCGAGTACTAATCCACCGAGATTGGCATCCGGGTCTTTGCCTCATGCGCGTACAAAACTCCGGAGAAAGAGGCCACACGCCCAAGGGATTTTTTGGCTGCAAGCCAGGTGCCACAACTTGCGCGGGGCGTGTGAGAACGTGAAGAAAATGACCCGCGGTGGCAGATACCCACGCAAACATGACCAGCCTCAGCAATCATAGGCTGGGATTATTTTAATGTGGATGAGGCTGAAGCAAATCCACACTGATTGGCCTCAGGTTTCCACGCGCAAGCGGGTGAGCGTCTGCAGTCAAGCTGACAACCCGACCAAGAAAATAGGCAGTTGGAAGACTGGCAGTAAAATGTCTTCCAGGCGTGTGAAAGTTGCCTGTGTATGACCCATCGGGGGTGCGTATGAAAGCATGTGGCTGCCCGACAATGAACAAGCGGGCCAGTCATTGTTGGCCCCGACAATGGCACCGGAGTGAATCCACTGTTTGTGTATTACCCAAATAATAAGTCATCCCATTATGACACACTTTCATTAACTCGGATTACACCCACGTCTATGCCATTGTTAGGCAGAGCTCTCCAAAAAGGTGCACCAAAGGGATGCAGTTGAGATATATGACTCAATGGCTTGACGTGATTTTCATGTTACATTGCTGAACAGCTTTTGCTCTGCCCCGCAGCATACATTTACAAAGGTGTACTGCGTACTACAGTGTTGGCTGTACAGATTAGGAAGTTGTAATACTACTTGAGCCTGCATGCATATAGCGAATGTGCATGCACCTTCCGATCGTTTGCATATATGTAGCTCATGTGCCACATGCTCAGAATTGCATTTCACCCGATTTGCACACGCAAGATGAGCATGTCATGGTCAAAAGCACCATGTGAAAGTGCTCAGTAAAGCCATGGAATGAACTTTTTTTGCAATAGTTCATTGGAAGGCTCAGTTTGGAGCGCTTCACCCAAGCGTGTGAAATGCTGCACCTGGCTGAAATGTCACCCGATGCTGTGCCAAATGCTCAGATTGTGGGCATACAAAAATGACTGAGCAATGGCTCAGCATGGTGCATTTCATATTGTTATATCACTTGTTCAATTACTGTGCAATTAAAATGTTCAGCCACTGAGCATTTCAATTATGACCCGAAAGCAAACCTGAGCAATGGGTCGAGGCAAGCTCACGCTGTATTCACTTGCCTTACAGCCCCCCCCTTTGTTCACATACTATTACCAGGCCATATGTCCGGTAATCTCGCCGCGGTCACTTGTGACCAAATGCACCGGGTGCTTTTCTGCATGGGTCACTTGTGCATTGCACCCACAATGCACATTCAACACGGGCCTCATGACCACCCTCCTGGGTGATCGGGTGGCAATTTAAGGAAACAAAGGGGATTTGACTCAGATTGACAATTCAATAAATTGCAATACTCAGCCAGACCCCCATTGTTCTTCTGCCTCACGCAAGCATTTCACTTCCCAGTTGCAGCATTCGCTGAGACTCAGCTTCAATTTTGCCCACACGCCTTGAAGCTGAGACTTTTGCGGGTGCTGAAACTGCTGAGATCGTCTCAGCTTCACCATGGTATAAAAGACCATCTTCACACGACACGCACTTCACTTTCTCTCTCACCCGCTCCACTTTGTTCAACCTCAACCGCGTTTGTCCTTCTTGTGCGTATTCCCCCTCGTCTTCCTGCCTTTCCAGTCTTTTCTTTCGCACTCGACTAACCCCACTCCCCTTCCTGCTCGCTTTTTGGATTTTTGCTAATACTTTCAGAACCCCACTTCTATCTACTTTGTACGTTTTCTCTAATTAAACTTTTGTCAACATTATGATCCAATATTAATAATTCCCTTTCTTCACGACTCTCTTCTAGACTTTTAAAAACCTCCTACTAGCGCTTTTTTAATTTGAATTCCGTTTTAAAATTATAAATCATCGTATGTCTTCCTTTTCTTTCTTGATTGCTTACTTTCTATTCAGTTACTAACCTGTTTTGTTTTGTTTTTAGATGTCGTGCACGTTATGCACCAAGCGGGGTATCCCCTGCATTCGTTCCTTGGCGACGACCGACGCTTGTGATGCTTACCAACAAGGACACAAGAAATGTTCGTTCGTCGTCCGCCCCTTCCGACCCCGCAGCCAGACGAGTTCCCGCCCAAGACGCCCTCGCCAGGACTCCTTTGTGGCCGATGATGATGAAACCATTTCCGAGCAGGTGTGGACCCCGGGACCCCAAACAGGCCAGCGGGAACGATTCAGGACGATTAGCCCAGTCCCCTCAAGCATCGATTTGTCCACTCCCCCTCCTAGGCCACCATCCGATGGTCACTTCACTCCTCGACCTGAGCGAAGTGATTATCCGGCCAATGAAGGATGGCGATGGAAAGAGGACATTTGAGCTTGGGCTGATCGTCACCATGTCTTGTCACCGATGGGATTCAAACGCCAAAGTAAGTTTTCTTTCTCCTCCTTATCTCATTTATCTTCACGCAATAATACTCACTTTTTTCCATTACTCATAGAACCAAACCCCCCGAATCCCCCCCAACAAGACTCGCCCATTCCTAGTTTGCCTTGCAAGCAAACCCCGCGGCAACCCACTCCAGGCCCGAGTGGCACCCGATGGTCTGAGGACTTATTCCGCGGTAAGCAGCCAACTTTCTCTTTTCTCATTTTCACTTTTGCATCAAGTTAACTGAATCTTCCTCCTTTTGTAGAAGCCTCCCAGCACGATGAGCCACCTATTCCTGGCCCGAGTCCATCCTCCGAACCACCTGAGGACATTGCGACTGGTGAGCCTCAACCTGAGGTGGCTCCTACGCAATCAACGGAGGAACCTTTTGGTAAGTCCCTATTTCACTTTTTTAACTCAACTCAACTTTTCCTCACCCCTCCTTCGACCATCTCCAGCTCGTCCCGCCACTCCCCGCTCGATTATCATCATCGATGATACGCCAGTCAGATCACCCCCTCCCCCTCCCCCTCCACCTTCTTCTTCACCGATTCCGCCACCTTCCCCTCCTGTTCCCCCTCCCACCACTCCTACCCCGGTTCCTTCCCCGGATATCCCTCCCATTGCCGCCGAGAACCCAACCGCCTCCTCCCCCCCGGTGCCAAGCTCCTCTCATTCCTACGATGAAGCTCGCCAGGAATTCACCGACCTGCGCCCGATACTAATGATTCCTCGAGGCATCGTCCACGAATCGATCAACCGAATCTTGTTGGAGCATTGTCGGTTGCTCCACATGATTCCTTTCGTGGATGCAACTCATCGAAATGAGATGCACCGGGAATTCAGGGAGGAACTAAACTCCCTCCTTGGCGAGGCGATGGAGGCTTATCCAACGGAGGACATCACCGGGATAGTTACAAAATTCTTAGAAAAATAAAATCCACAAAAAAAATCGTATTTTTTCCTCTTTTTACCTTTTGTAATACACTCCTTTAGATAAATTTTTTGTATTCAATGAAAGATATTTTCAATTTCTCTTACGTTCTTTGTTCACGTGAATTTATTATAATTCCTCAATGATTCATATTTACTATTGTGTGAGAATAATTTTCATAAGTGCCCCACCAAAAGTTTGAGTTAGTATTTGTATGTGTGAAAATCTTTTGCCAAAAATGCGCCAATAGTCACCATTCCTGCCTCCTATATTTTCTTCCTCCATTGTTTAGAGCCATATCAAATCTTAACTGTAAAAAAGCGGGAGGTTCCTGCATGTGAGCAATCCACTCCAGACTTGTGAAAGATGGCCTTTCCTATGGTCACACGCTATTAATCTTAGTCATGAATTGAATTGTTTAAATTGTCAGGAACCTTCACAAGCGTAACGATAGGCGTGTGAGCTGTCGGGAGCCTGCAAAGGCGTAAGGATTGGCGTGTGAGCTGTTGGGAACCTGCACAGGCGTAAGGATTGGCGTGTGAATTGTCGGGAGCCTGCACAGGCGTAAGAAATTGTCAGCATTGTTGGCAACCTTCACAAGCCTAAGGATTGGCGTGTGAGCTGTTGGGAGCCTGCACAGGCGTAAGGATTGGCGTGTGAGCTTTGGGGAGCCTGCACAGGCGTAAGGATTGGCCTGTGAGCGTTTGAGAACCTGCACAGGCTTAAGGATTGGCGTGTGAGCTGTCGGGAACCTGCACAGGCGTAAGGATTGGCGTGTGAAGCGTTGGCAGCCCGCATAGGCGTAAGGAACTTTTAGCATTGTCGGAACCTGCACAAGCATAAGGATTCGCATGTGAAGCGTTGGCATCCTGGACAAGAGCAACAAACCTGGCATATGTACGATGGCATGCCTCCGTACATAATCCACTTCACCCCTTTTTCATGTGATACACCCCATCTCCCGCACTCGAAACCATCCAATCCTGGTGTATATTGTCCTCTGCCTTACTTACCCCACCATTATCTACCAATCACGCTGCTATTCCGACTGCCTCACTCTTTGAATTGGGCTGAGATTGTATTACCATCCCTGATTTGATAGGCCGCTCCCTCGCCAATCTCATAATAGCCGTGGCTTTTTCGGCACATTGTTTTTGCCAACCTCCTTGAGCATTGTGCGGACATACCCACTAGTGTCGTGCTTTCGTTGTCCTGTGCTGGATCAGTATAATGAAGAAATGTACTGCTGGCCCACACTACCTGAATGAGCCCATGACAATCGGATAGATCAATCCAAAAATGCTCATTTGGGAAAATCAATTTCCCCCCTGTACACCGCTTTGATGCATCTCTTTGAATTTGGCCGGTCTCCTTATCAGCTTGAAACCACCATCCCGAAGCATACAGCAATGCATCCTTATCAAGATGAGGTGAGTTTTTGAATCCATTCATGGTGAAAGTGAGTGCCGAAGCAAACTCACATGCACCCTGATTTGCGGGATTATTGCCTTCATACTTGACTTGATCAAAAGACGGAACCCCCAATGAGTTGTAGCAATTTTTAATCTTCTGAAATAAATTATCCCCAACATATCGTAAGGATTGACCTAGAATGCAACCCACCAAGCTAAGATTGGCACCTCGGTCCCGCCATTCATCTTTTGCATTTTCAATTTTGCCAGCACTACCATACAGACCAAATTGTTCATTCTTCGTGGTGCATTTGCGCCACCCAATCGCAAACATAAATCCCTCCAGTAATGCTCCATTTGTTGCAATAGGGTCAGTGAACCTCTTTTTGCGAAATAAGAATTGTGATAATTCATCCCATTGATTGACCTCGACTTCACTCATTGTTGTGAATGGTCGGAATTCAACAAGGGCAATGAGTAATCCGGTTGAAGAGAAAATTGCCACACGGCCAAAGTGAATGCGTTTGATCTGATTGACATCCACAAGGCTCCGAATTTCACTTGGGATCATATTTGCTGATACTGGCATTGATATTTGTGCTGTTGCTCGAGAGGAGGAAAAAAACCTCTGCTTTCGGTTAGTTTTGCCCTCATTTATCTTTTGGGATGTCCGACTATTCCCCAGTGGTTGAGGGATCACTTTGTGTTGAAGCAGACAAGATATCAGATACTGCTTCCTGACATTTGAAGCTAAGGAGTTTTGAGTCCAGAATGGTGCCCAATGCCCAAGGAGCTTTCTTCGGCACACATCCTTTGACTTCCCTGTTGGAGCCCACATGACATTGGCACAATCTGAACCGACTAAAGCCAATTTTCTTCCGTGGGGCTCAATGAGGGTGCCACATAAATGTGGAAGCATATATATATATCTATATATATACACTGAGATTAAGCGAGAAACTCACACTTTCCTTCCTCAGCCCGACGCTTTCTCGCGAGTTCCCTTTAACGCTCTTTTCCTTTTTTCATGAATGGCATGCTTGCAGCAGAAAATGAAATGAAACCAAATGATTACTGATTTATTAATACCACCTAAATTGAATTGCGGACAATGAATCTTTTTTAATTGCGGCTAAAAAGAAAGATCACACCTGACCTTCGCGAATTCGCGATCTCAAATACCTGAACCTAAAAATTGCAGTGGATAGTGCATTATTCAATTTGACATATTGATGTTCCCATGAAATCACTTTCCAATCCAACCATTTGGAATATTGCAAGCACACGCAAATGCAATATGCATCCTGCTGCGGATCCCTAGTTATCCCAGTCCTCTTGAAAGACACAGTAACATTTTGCCTATTATGGGCTGGCGGGAAGTGATAAACGCGACTTCCCGCAATGCCCCCGCGTGTGCTACTCGCGGGCACAATGCCTGACTCAGCTTGCGTCTTGTCGGAGTCTTTGCAATGATGTACGGAGGCATGCCGCCGTACAATTACTATTGGTACTCAGACTGTGGCATCCGGGCAGTAGTAGGATAGGAAGTCATGTTTATTAAATTCCTAAATCACTTTGCAAAATTAAATTACAATCTATCTAGTACAAAGCTAATCTAAAACGGGTCAATCCTGGTTGTGAGTTTAGCTGACCTGGGTACCGTCAAGGTGACCTCATCACTTGAACCAAGACCGCGTTTCGCCACCCAGGCATCACCAAAGTCTAATACTAAGCATTGTGCAAATTCAAATCTAAGAGGTACAGTGGGCTTAAAAGACTCTGATGAGAAGAAACTTTTATTCAGTAAATTACATATATACTTATTAGTACATAGCCACACTGGCTCCACTAGATTTTTACCCTCTGAACGTTTTGCGGAAATGTCAATTAGTGATAAAGCCCCTTTAACTGAGCTTGTTCTCCAGTCATCTGAGCATACCATCAAACCACGAACCCCCGCCGCACATAATGCTGCTAATATACCATAGCAAATTCGATTTATTCCCAGATTCTTGTGACACGCCAAAAGATCTTTGATGGCCTCATTTTTTTTTGAGTTCATGAGTTTGCCTTTGATGCCATTAACTTCGACCTTTTTATGTGCACGTACCATGTTGTATGCAATCATCAAATGGATAATTGTATCCATTAGATCCTCCAGGTTCTTGTGCAGCTTTGTGGATATCTCATTGTCAGTGCCGCCACCTTCAATGCTGAGTTGGGTTGCACGTTGCTTCGATTTACTCAAGCAGGAGGCAAGGTATTCAACTGCTCCGCGTTCGATTCCAAGAGGATCGGTCGAATTTGATGTTGGTGCAACATATGGTTTGGGTGCAATCACATTGTATGAGACTAAACTAATGGATTCAAACATAACATTTGCCCAGAAATGTTTAACTGTATTCGCGGGGTAAAGAAGGCTCTGAACCATTTTGAAGAAGGAGTGTTCAGATTTTGGGAGATTATCTGGAGGTTTAGCTGATTCCTTCATCAATTTGAGATTCCAAATGTTGTGATCAAAAAACGCTTCTGTTTTGGTTGGCTTAAAAAAATCTAACCCTGTATATTGCAATTTATATCACCAGTCAACAGCCAATAATCAAGCATCATGCACAAAGATAAAAAAAAACTCACCTGCCATCTCAAGGTCCTCCAGCCAAGCCGACATTTTAAGATCTCGGTTACTGATCACCTTAATACCAATGGGCAGGAATGTATGAGCATCCTTTGTTGGTAAATTGTCCCATCTATTTTTGTAAATCCTATTGATATTATCAAGCCCCCTTTTCCATGATTGTTGAGAAATATTGGAATGATAATTCAAAATGCCTGCAAACTCTTCCATGCGGGATAAGAATATTCCTTGAAAATCCGCAGCGGATGACACTTCGGGCTCAGCGTCGGGAATTATATCAGTCATATCTCGTCCCATTGTATGATGTTTAATTGTTTCCCTTTCTTGAAAGGCTTGAATATTCCAAGGAGAGGCGGGAGGGGTTGCATCATGCATTGTTTCATTGGGTATCAGGGGCCTTTCAGTATGTGGAGCTTCATCATGGATTGTTTCATTGAGTATGGGGGGGGTTCAGTATGCGGAGGTTGATTATTAATATGGCCCACTTCAACATTGATCATTTCATCACCTTGATCCCGGGAATCCTTTGCGGCTTCAAAGGTATGGCGTTTTTTGTTGGTTTTTTTGGTCACATGTATATTTGGTCTTTTTCCTAATCCTTTGCCTGGAAATCCAATTACGACTCGAGATCCTTCAGGTAGAGATTCTCCCACCTCCACACCTGCCCATATATTGTAAGCAGCTATTTTTATCAATTTTGTTTTGAATTGGTAATGGACTTACGGTTCAAATCCATTTTGAGCAGGCTCATGGCTTCAGCAATCTTTTGACGCACATAATCAGGAATTTTACTATCATTTTGGATTTTTTCGAGCCTTGGGATTGTTTGAGCAATGTTGGAGACAAATTGTTCCTTGGATATAATTTCCACCTCCCCACTGAAAATTACATCATCTTGCCCATCATCTTCTGTCGGTGCACAAGGTTCAACAGTCTTTTCCTTCTCATAACTTTTAAAATTTGGTTTCTGAGAGCTTGGAGGTTGACCTGAAATAAAGGCTATGACACAATATCAGGTTTTGAGAGATTAGAAATACTCAAGATGGATGTATACTCACATTCTGGAAGAACTGGTGGATCTTGATTATCTTCATGTGACTGGCTCTTTGCTTTAATGCCTAATTCACGACTACTGGCCATATCAGATATTTCACTTCCACTCTCTGGGGCTGAAGTTGGTCGTTCATTAAATTCCGTTGAATTTCCTGGGGTTTGGGCCATTGCGGAGGTAGTTTAGTAAGCAAATAGATGGTTACAAGTTGATTGATAACTTGTTTGAATATTTTGAATAAAAAGATCCAAATTGAAGAAAATAGGTGGAAGTAAAATAATCGCATTTGCAAAATGCGATTTGGCGGGAAATTGAAGGAGGCGATGTTTTGCAAATTATTTCATATCATGCAAATGAAATCACTTCCCTGTGAGACATTGAATAAAGTTGACTAGTGAGAAACCTACTAAAGTCAACTTTTGAACTATTCAACGCTCATGAGGTAAGGACTAAGCAAAGTGTTCCATTTGAATGATATGAAATAAAATGGTTTTGTCGGGGAAACAGGAAACACAATTCTTGTCTTAAATAGTCCACTTATTAGGTTTTGATTTGTGAGTCTCATGATTTAAACCCTAACCACAACATTGTGAATATACTGACCAATTTCCCCTGAGGTCCTGTTGGCAGAGAAGGCCACTCAGCATATTTCGGCGATGGCATCCATTGTGTACGCCAACAAGCCACCGTACACTATGGATGTAGTAGGGAAGCGTAAGGATGGTAAGCGGCGTCGGAGGCATGTCGGGAGGGTACTTACTAGGCGAGCGTAAGGATCGTAAGCAGTGTCGGGAGGGCACTTCATGAGCGTAAGGATGGTGAGCAGTGTCGGGAGCATGGCAGGAGGGCACTGCGCGAGCATAAGGATCATAAGCAGTGTTGGGAGTATGTCGGGAGGGCACTCCGCGAGCATAAGGATCGTAAGCAGTGTCGGGAGTATGTGGGGAGGGCACGCCGTGAGCGTAAGGATTGTAAGCGGTGTCGGGAGCATGGCGGGAGGTCACTCCGTGAGCGTAAGGATTGTAAGCAGTGTCGGGAGCATGGTGGGAGGTCACTCCGTGAGGGTAAGGATCGTAAGCAGTCTTGGGAGCATGTCGGGAGGGCACTTCATGAGCGTAAGGATGGTGAGCATGTCGGGAGGGCACTGCGCGAGCGTAAGGATTTTAAGCAGTGTTGGAAGCATGTCGGGAGGGCACTTCATGAGCGTAAGGATGGTGAGCAGTGTCGGGAGCATGGCGGGAGGGCACTCTGTGAGCGTAAGGATTGTAAGCAGTGTCGGGAGCATGTCGGGAGGGCACTGCGCGAGCATAAGGATCGTAAGCAGTGTCGGGAGCATGTTGGGAGGGCACTGCACGAGCGTAAGGATTGTAACCAGTGTCGGGAGCATGTCGGGAGGGCACTACACAAGCGTAAGGATGGTAAGGGTGGGGGTGTGAAAGCGTAAGGAGTGGTGAGGACGGAGATGGGGGGGCAGGCAGTGTCAGAGTCTCATCTGGAGGGTGGTGCGGGCATGTAAGCATGCTAAGCGTCGGGGAGGCGGAAGCTATTAGGTGAAATTACCCGAGCGTTGCAAATAGTGTTGAAACGGGTTTGGGCTTTGAGTGACATTCTCATGTGACACATGTGACGATTGACGTTGTCTTGACGCTGACGTGACGTGACCCACTAAATCCAGTGACTATAAAGTGACACTAACGAGACTGAAGCAAGATTTTATACTGACCGCGGTGCGACGTGAAGTCAATCGCCGACGATTGATGCAAGATTCGCCCTGGTGACTGAGTCTGTTGCCAGCTGCACAGTATTTGATTAAAGACACTAGAAAATTATAAAAGAGAAAAGAAAAATTTTTTATACTTTTTTTAAAATATTTTTAAAGATTTTTTATAATTTTTATATTCTTTAATATTAAAAAAATTATTATTTTTAAAGAAAAAAATTAAAATTTAAGATTTTGAATGGAAATTAATTCAGAGTAACTCAAAGAATAACTTTATAAGTTTTTGGATGTGAAACAGCCACGTGTTAAACAATATAAAATTAAACCAAATTCCTCAATGAAAAAGATTTTCAAAACAATTTCAAAAATAAGAACTATTTTATCTTAAAAAAGAAAGAAAAAATTATTAAATTAATATATTTTAGAACTTAAAAATATATTAATTAAGGGTAAAAGGTTCAAAAAACATGGCCAGGCCCCCAATGTAAGATGTGACTATGAAACTGATGATAATATTACTATTAATCAACAGTACTATGTCTGTTCTTATGAAATATAATAATAAAATATTATTATAACCACAATTGAATAATTAAAAATTATTTCTTTCACGTGTTAAACACTACTAGTGATTTTAACAGTGAGCAAGTAATTGTCTACAAGAATCAATTACAAGAAGATTTTAATAATAAAAACTTCTTTTATTAAAATAATAAAATTATTTTAATATATAAGTATCTTTTGCAAGAATAATTATAATGGTAACTCTTGAAGAAAACTAATTTTAGAGAAAAATTTTAAGAATCAAAAATAAATCACTCACTAATACTCCAAAGAACTTATTGAAAGATAAAGTAGAGAGATTTGTCGTAGAATTGTGGATTTAAGGATCCAAATGGATTTAAAACATTATGACACCAATATATAGTTGCATTCTATGATTTCACGTCTTTCTGGTTGATTCTGAAAGACTTAAAACACTTAAGAATAGCTGTAACTAATACTTACTTGTTGGTAATAATGGTTTAAAATGATAATAAGATGATGATGATGTGGAAAAAACAGCAAGAGGAGGCCTCTTTTAAGTCAACAATAGCTCACAGATGTGTGACATGGAGCAAACTGAAAAACCAGTGAGTGAGAAAAGAATAAACGTTTTTGGATTATTGATTGCATCATCTGTTGTCACGTAAAATTATCATAGTTACTTAATTGATGCTTTTCAGTGACTACCAACCCCAATATGGTTAAGAATAAAAGGAGTAACATCTTTAAATCTTCTTTTATTCCAAAATAATCATTGATTTCTCAAAGTTATCAATGTTATTGCCAATTTCATCACAGGATGTAGTTACTGCGAATTTTTGGAGATTTAGTGTTTCATGTAGAATGGTCAAAAATGGACTGTAAGTAAAACTTTGAATTTTACTAGTAAATCTGTAATTCTTTTTGGTTTTACCATAGATAGTACAGTTCTCCATCAGTTCTGAAAGTTTAAGAAAGATGCATCAAGAATTGAATTTTGAATGAATTTTTGAATTTTTTGCCTCATTTCTACGTAGAATTGCAAATATCAGTGTTTCACTGGTTGCTATGATGTAAATCAATGGATAAAAGTCCAAAAAGGGTTTTAATTACTCTTTTGGGGTTTATCCATGGAAAGTCATTAAGAATTGACGTGGTTACAGGAGTCTAAGTAGCTCTTTACCTCCTTGGCACATCAAAATAGCAGGTTATTTGCTATTATCTTAAGATTTACAGTAGTTGTGACATGGTAACCAAGTTCCCAAAAGGTTCTAGTTTACCAATTAGGCCAAGATTGGCCATGGATCCAAGCTTTGGAGCTGTCCACGCCTCTGAGGCCTCAGAAGTTGGGTACCCTGGCTCTCTTTGATGTCTTTTGTCCCCCTTGCTTATTTTTTATGTTAAAATAGTAATTTAAGCTTCAAGGGAGATATCCACTATGGGTGTACCAAAAGTCCATGTAAGAATACCATGATATTAAGTGCTCAAAACATGCATAACACTATTCTTAGTGTATATGTAATATGGGATTTCTCACATTCCCATTATTTTGGTGTGAAATTAAAAAAAACAAAAATTTTCACGGATCTTTTATGTGGTATTGATGATGTGGTATTGAAATATTTTCCATTTTACCACCTCAAAGCGTTAATTTGAGCTTATTCACTCTATGGAGCTACCCTAGGTGAATTTTAATGTAGAATCCAAATCTGGCCTTGGATTTACTTACTCAATAGAAAGTTATTCATCTTTTCTGAAATCAAAAATGATGAATTTTGGATATATGCATGACTTATGAGTTATGCATAATTCAAAATTTCTTTTTAAGATAATTGTGTCCTATTTGGGTATGTAAAATATACCTCAAGGCTCACAACAAGAGCAAAAGTCAAAACCTGCATATGGTGGCCGATGTAGTAAAAAGATGTTGCAGAGTATTTCAAAACCTGTGACAGATGTCAAAAAGAAAATCAATCCACTTGCAAAAGACTTGGAAATATGATCAAGATCCAAGAAACCAGCAGACCTTGGGAAACTGTCCATATGGATTGTGTAACTGGCCTGCCACCAGGGGTGACAGAAGTTATAATTCTTGCCTAGTGATTGTTGACAGATTTACTAAGACTCAAATCTTTCTACCATGTCAAAAGGATGATACAGCCATGGATACAGCTCTTCTGATATGGAATAGAGTAGTATCATGGACTTGCATATTCACAAAAATCATTAGTGACAGAGATCCCAAATTTACCTCAGCACTATGGACAAATCTTCACAAATATTCGGGACAAAATTATCCTTCTATACAGCTTACCACTCACAAACTGAGGGTTTGGCTGAAAGGATGATCTAAAGCTTGGAATATATGGTAAGATGAATTTGTGCATATGGCCTTCAATTCACAGATTGTCATGGATTTACCCATGATTGGTGTACTATTTTTCCAGAACTAGAGTTGGCATATAAGGAATCCATTCATGACAGTACCAATCAAATTCCTGCTATTCTAGAAAAAGGATGGAATCCCAAATTACCTCAATATTCCTTGAGGAAAGATTTGGTTGAGATAAATCCTACAGATGCTTGCTTCAAAAGAATGCTAGAATCAACTAGAAAGCATTCAATGAGGTTCATTGAGGACTCTTTTGTATATGCCAATGACAAATGGGATGAATAACATTCCACTCCAGATTTTAAAGTAGGGCATTTAGTACTTTTATCCACCACTAACTTCAATAAAATTAAAGGATGTAAAAAGCCCAAAGAATCATTTTCAGGACCTTTTGTTATTAAGGCCCTCCATGGAGAAAATTCTGTTGAAGTAGAGCTATCTGAAGAACTTAGCAATAAGCATCCTACATTTCCAGTGAGCTTGACAAAGCCATATAAATATGGTGATGCTGAAAAATTTCCTTTGATAAATATAGTTCCTAAGTTATACCTCCTATTGAATAATCTGGTATTAAGAAGATTACGAAAGTTCTCAAAGAAAGCAAGTTGAGAACCAATGAACTAAGGAAATACCTTCTTAGGTACAGTTACCCAGCTTGTTGTCACAACCACAAAGATTGACCCTCCTCCATGGGTGTTGCAGAAATTCTAACCTGGAACCAAGTTGGGGCCAATTGGCCACACCATATCTTTTATGGCCAATTGGTCCCCTCTGGTGTTCTATGGCCATTTGACCATAACACCTCTTCTTGGCCATATCCTGCCATCATTGGCCTCCTTGGCCAATTTCCACCTCACCAACCCCCACGCCTTTATCTTTGATTTTGGGCCTGGGGAGTCCTTTTGTCTTCTAGGGGCTTCCAGGCCCCCTATCCATCATCAGTGGTTTTGGGCCACCCCCTTTCATTAGGGGGGTTTAGGCTTAAATTGCCTTTTTGGGCCATTGAGGCCCCCTATGTCACACTGATGCCAGAAACCATCAACACGCACTCGAGCTCTCCACTCAGGGTCATGTTGGAACAGGTGGTCCCCCACCACCACCATGACTAGACCCTAGGTTGTTTGATTGCGCAATCATCACAACTGAGCAGAAAAGGCTACAAGATCAAGGTTGAATTTCCTTGATCTTTTTCTGGTATTATAGGTCACAGTTCCACCGTCTGTGACAGTACCCCCGGGGTAGGAAGCACTGCGTCCCGAAGTGCACTAACACAGATGGGCAACCCTGTCCTCAATCAGGGGCATCAGCTACACAACAGGCCGGTATAAGGAGCCATAAGGGTTGTTGGGTCATCACTCCCAAGCCCTTTCTGCCAACAGGTTTGAAACCCCCAAATTTCGCAATGTGTCTCCCTCACAATTGTGAAATCCACCCATGACAGTAAACCTTGATCTTCTGTCACATTGATGCCAGAAACCATCAACACGCACTCGAGCTCTCCACTCAGGGTCATGTTGGAACAGGTGGTCCCCCACCACCACCATGACTAGACCCTAGGTTGTTTGATTGCGCAATCATCACAACTGAGCAGAAAAGGCTACAAGATCAAGGTTGAATTTCCTTGATCTTTTTCTGGTATTATAGGTCACAGTTCCACCGTCTGTGACACCCTACGGCTTCTATGGCCCGCGGTCCGTAGGCCAATTAGGCCCCTTTTGGCCTAATCCAATGAGGCCAAAAGGGGTCAAAGGGGGCGGCCAGGTGGGTCCAAAACCACAATTGGACCCCCCTGAGCCAATTTTGGCCATCAATTCCATGGACACCAAAATGGCCATAGAACCCGTAGGACCCAAATTTGGCCATGGACCACCATGGACGATATTTCAAGCCATGGCCTCTGGAAACCACCGGAGGCCACCAAGCCAGCTCAGCAACCATTCACCTCAACTTAAGGGGAATTCCTTCCATTCCTCCATGCACCCTGTACTCAAGGTTGCGGGAGTGGTGGATATATGGTATTATATACCATTATGCACCATTTTTGCTCAGCAATTCAATGGTGACATTTCCAGGACCAAATTCCTCAATTCCAAATCAAGTTCCCAAAGTGCAAAGCCCATTTCGAAGGAGGATTCTTCAACTCATCAGTCTGGAAATCCATGGCAGCAATCAGAAGACCATTCAAGGATCCCAATCACCTGGCCCTGCAGGAGTTGGGTTGGCAATTTAATTCAGGATTATTCCAAGGGCATTCTCAGAGGTTATACAGTCTTTCAATCAGTTTTCAAAGCCTCAAGTATTTCAATACTCCTTGGACAACTCAATTGGTCCATACAGGCGTCAATCATTCAACCTGTATGTCCTTGGCCCAATTGGGCCAATTCAATCTTCCACTGTGGGAATTCAATCACAAAGATCAATTTCAAGATGGCCAGAGTGTCACAGGGGCTCTTGGAAGAAGAGGGCCTGGCACTCAGGAATCAAGAACTCACTCGGAGGGCTCCAAAAATAAAAGAATAATAAGAATGAATTTTCTCTAAGAAAGAATATGGGAGAAAACAAGTATGCCAAAAGATGAGATACGAAAAAGATGAAGCCAATGGCCAAAGATAATAAAGAAGCCAACCAGGTGAATCCTCAATTCACTGTTTCAACCTGCCAGAAAAGGAAATGGAATTAGTATAAGGATATGACCACCAATATCCACTGGACAGGCGAGGAAATAAAAGAAAAGGGTGCTGAATGACTGACTTAAGATTATCAGTATTAACTTTAATAAGGTAAAAGAAAATAAGGATAAAAATAAATCCAATATATTAATTAACTGGGGAAAAAGTCCCCAGGTGCTGAAAGGTGGCCAGTATATGTGAAAAGCTGAAAGATTGATCCTGGAGTTGGATCACCGGCTGTATTGTACGAATCGGGCCAATACAGCTCTGGCCATCTTGAATTTGAAGCTGTGTGATTGAGTTCCCACAGTAGAATATGAATTGGCCCAATTGGGCCAAGTACGTACAGGTTGATTGATTACCGCCTGTATGAACCAATTGAGTTGTCCAAGAAGTATTGAAATACTTGATGCCTTGACAACTGATTGAGAAGATGTAATACCTTTTGAGAATTGCCCTTAGAATAACCCTGAATGAAATTGCCAACCCAACTCCTGCTGAGCCAGGTGATTGGAGTCCTTGAATGGTCTTCTGATTGCCGCCATGGATTACCAAACTGATGAGTCCAAAGGTTCTCCTTCGAAATGGGCGTTGGATCTTGGTACCTTGAGTCAAGAAGGTTGATTTGGGTCCTGAAAACGTCACCATTGAATTGCTGAGCAAAAATGGTGCATAATGGTATATAACACCATATATGCACCACTCCTGCAACCTTGAGTACGAGGTGCATGGAGGAATGAAGCAATCCTCCCTTAAGTTGAGGGAAATGCTTGTTGAGATGATTTGGTGGCCTCTGGTGGTTTCCAGAGGCCATGACGGTGAAGTTGGTCCATGGTGGTCCAGGGCCAAAAATGGGTCCTACGGGATTTATGGCCAAAAATGGATCCAAGGTGTTTTTGGTCCAATTTGGGTCCAAGGAATTGGTGGCCAAAAATGGCTCAGGTGGGCCCAATTGTGGTTTGGGACCCACCTGGCCTTGGGGGCTAGGTGGCTGTCCCCTTTTGGCCTCATTGAATTAGGCCAAAAGGGGCCTAATCCGCCTACGGACCGCGTATTACGGCCCACGGACCGTAGAAGCCGTGGGGGGCCTAAATGGCCCAAAAAGGCCATTTAGGCCAAAACCCCCATAATGAAAGGGGTGGCCAGGAAACCAATGAAGGTGGCCATGGGGCCTGGAAGCTCCTAGAAGACAAAGGGACCCCCCAGGCCCAAAAACAGTGATGGAGGCCTGGGGGTTGGTGAGGTGGAAATTGGCCAAGAGGACCAATGACGCAGGATATGGCCTGAGGCCATAAAAGATGATGGAGGCCATACGTGGCCAATGGAATGGGTTATGGCGTAAGAGCCATGGAACACCCAAAAGGGGTCAATTGGCCATAAATGATGTGACATGGCCAATTGGCCCCAACTTGGCTCCAGGTTGCATTGCCGCCGCCATCAAGGAGGAGGGTCAAAATACGTGGTTGTGACAGTACCCCCCTACCTTGAATGGTGAGCTCCTGAGCACAAGGTAAGGTAGAGGCCTGTTGAGGCTAATGAGATGGATTTGACGTAAGGATTCCAGAGGTATTGAATCTTGAAAAGAAGAATTGAACTGATAAGCTTGTTGGCATATGAATTGAGGTTGACTTGATCTTCTCTTGACATTTGGCTTTGACAAAGTTGAAGACATGATTTGACATAAAGATTTTGGCGTTAAAGAGTTATAAGAAAAGAAATTTTAAAAGAATATAAAGAGTAAAAGAGAAAAGGAAACAGATATAAAGAGAGAAACAGAAAAAATAAAGAAAATGAAATTTGAGGAGGAATCCAATCTTCATCACGGATTACGACAATTGATTTTGAAAGTGACCAAGGACCTGGATAAAAGAATTTGATGCCAGGTGCTCACAGAGTGGCCAAGGTGATGTTTTGACAGATTGTAGACCCCTCAGGGAAGTGCACACCAGGAGAGGAACTTACTTTTAGTAGTTGCCACTCCCGCCAACGCCATAAATAAGAAAGATCTTGATAAATGAATGTGTTGAAAGAATAAAGTCTTGGGAGGGAGAATAAAAAAGGAATGGCCCATTTGCCCAAGTGTAAATGGCCATAAATTTGGAATTGGGATGTTGAAAGCCGGGCCAAGAAGTCTGTGTCCAAATTGAAAAGTGCTCACAGAGTGGCCAAGGTGATGCTTACAACAAGGAAGAGTAGAATACCCCTAAAGGTGCATACCAGGAGTGGGACTTACTTTTGGTAATTCCTCTCCCCACCAAGCACCATAAAAATTCAAGTCATTGAAGAATTGGGTCCTGGCTTGTCAGGATATAACAAATGAAAATCTTTGACAAGTTCAGGACAATTCTTGAGGTTTTCAGCTGGTTCCCATGTGGATCCTTCTGAATCTTGACTGAAACCTTTCCAGTCCACCAGATACCATAATTTTCTTCTCTTGAGCTTTGAATCCAGTACTTGAGAGACTTCCCATTCCTCTTCTTCTTCAATAATGATTGGCGGAGGAGGCTCTTGATGCCGATTTGGGATTGTTGATGTCTTGACTGGTTCCAAGAGTGAGATATGGAAGACTGGGTGGATGGATTTCCATTGAGATGGAAGCTTGAGGTGGTAAGCATGAGAACTGACTTTCTTCAAGATTGGAAAAGGACCCAACCATCTTTCGGATAGTTTTTTGGTGGGTCTGGTTGATTTGATGTTCTTGGAAGAAAGCCATACCATTTCACCAGGATTGAAAACAGGTGGACTTTCTCTACCTTTATCTGCATACCTCTTAAACCGGTTTATGGCGATTTCAAGTTCTCTCTTGACATCTTGCTGTACTGATTGGATTTTTGTTGATAACTTTCCAGCAGGAGTATCTTGAGTGATGTGAACTGAATCAAATTGAGGATCTCTTCCGTAAACAGTGAAAAACGGTGATTGCTTGGTTGAAGAGTGGTCAGAGTTATTGTAGGCAAATTCAGCCAGAGGGAGCCAGGTGTTCCAATCATCTTGATGATAACCGACATACATCCGAAGATACTGTTCTAGTATCTGATTTACCCTCTCTGTCTGTCCATCAGTTTCTGGATGGTAAGCAGTTGACAAGTCTCTTGAAATCTTGAGCTGCTGACAAAGATTGGTCCAGAAGGAAGAAACAAAAAGGGGACCTCTATCACTGACAATGCTTGAAGGAAGGCCATGCTTTGAGAAGATATTCTTGATGAATAAATGGGCCAAATCCAAAGAAGTTATTGAAGACATTGTTGGAATAAAAATCGCCATTTTTGAGAATCTGTCCACTATGACAAGAATTGAGTCAAAAGAATTGGACAGGGGCAGTTGAGTGATGAAATCCATTGAGAGACAAATCCAAGGACCATTTGGAATTGGAAGAGGTTTGAGGAGTCCAAACTTCTTATGGTGGATATTCTTGTTTCTTGAACACTGTTGACAGGATGATACATAATCCTTAATGAATTGAGTCATGCCGGACCAGTGGAAATCCCGCTTGAAAAGTTTGAGAGTCTTCTCTTGGCCAGGGTGTCCAGCTAGAGGAGAGTCATGACGCTTTTGAAGAATGCTGAGTTGGATTGTGGGGTCATTTGGGACCACCACCCGATCTTTGAAGAGGAGAAGTTGGGAAGAGGAGTCAAGAGAGTAATCCTGAATGGATTTACCTTTACCCAAATCTTGAAGGATACTTCTGTAGTGAGGATCTTGCCATAATTTCTTCTGAATTGAATCAATCAAATTTGAAAAAGAATCCACCTTGACTGCAAAAAACTTTGAGGGTTGAACTTCAGCTTGCTCAATGAGTTGTTGAAAATTCATTGGATTATTGCTGATGAAATCCTCCCCCCTCTCCGGATAGACGTCGTCCCGACGTGATAAGGCATCTGGAAGAGTTGCTAGGCGGCCAGGGCGGTAAGTGATTGAAAAATGAAATTCAGATAAGAATTCAGCCCAGCGGACTTGACAGCAAGTGAGTACTTTTGAGGACATGAAGTATTGAAGGGAACTGTGATTGGTGAGAACTTCAAAAGGAGAGGACAGAGAAAGAAGAAAAGCCCTCCAGCGCTTGAGAGCCCAGACTATACCAAGGAGTTCCTTGTCATGAATTTCATAGTTGAGTTCTGCTGGAATAAGCTTGCGGCTGTCAAATGCAATGGGATGTTTTCCTGAGTCAGAGACCTGACTCAGTACAGCACCCAAAGCATAATTGGATGCATCGGTCTCTACAATGGTGGGTAGAGAAGGATTGAAGTGGGAAAGGATTGGAGCGGTAGTGAAGGCCTCTTTGAGTTGATGAAACTGGCTAAGAGCTTCCTCATTGAGGGGGAAACAGGAATCTTTCTTGAGGAAACTGGTGAGTGAACTGATTTTCTTTGAATAATTCTTGATGAAACGGCGGTAGAAGTTGGCAAAGCCAAGGAAGGATTGAAGAGCCTTGAGGTTTCTTGGAGGAGGCCAATTAAGGATCTGCTGGACTTTTGCTTGGTCCATCTTGAGGCCTTCAGAAGAAACAACATAACCAAGATATTCTACACTAGAAACATGAAAAAGGCATTTAGAAGCCTTGGCAAAAAGGTTATTGGCTCTGAGTCTGGAAAGAACAGTGGTGTAAGGTGTGGATATGAAACTTTGATTAAAAATCAAGTACTTTTCCTGTCCTCAAAATTTGTATAAGGTAAAATTCAGTTAAAAATAGTATGAAATATTATTTTTAAGAGAAAACACGCCAATTTTATTGTTTATAACTTTATTAGTATAAAACAATAATATTATAAAAATTTATTGTTTTACCAACAATAAAAATTTATCCAAAAAATACTCTACAAGAGATATTTTAAGGCTACAAAAGAAATTTCTTCAAGAGCAATTTCAATTGGAATTAATTGAGCAAAGAACTGCAAGCAATTAATTAAAGAACAGAGTCTTTAAAAAGAATATTAAAGAGAAAACATGCCCAAAAGTGACCAGAGTGAATTTGGAAACAAAGTGACAAAGTTAACAGTGATGAAAGATGCTTTAATTCACTTTTGGGGTGGTTCAGGGGTAAAAATGATTATAAGAGTTACAAACAATGATTATAATGATTTTTTCACGTGGTTAAAAGGTTTAAAATGATTTAAAAGAGGTGGTTGGAATCTTTGATTGATTGGTTTAACAGTTTTAAACTAATTAATAAAAGGAAAAGATTCTAACATGAAGAGAAAAGTGGGGCAAAGAAGACATTCTTTTATAGCCATCAATTCTCTTACTCCAAAAGTAAAATTTACTCTTGTCAGTCGTGAAAAACAGTCTGACAACAGAAAAGCCAATTATGGCATCATTGAACCCTGGTTTAGACCAAAAAGGGCTGGTTTAAGCCATTTTTAGCCATTTTTAGCCATTTTAGACCCTTAAATCAGCCATTACTATAGCAATACCAGGCCTAGAGCCTTCAAAACACGTCAGAATGTGTGTCAGAGGCGTAGAAACCAGTTAAAACTGTTTTTATTATGATTGTTTTATCTTAAGGGTAGTTTTACCTTCTTGGCAACAGCTAAAACTACCCCAGTTGGTATCAAAACCTCATCATCAATTGAGTCCACAGACCCTGTAACTCAATTCCAGGCCAAAAGTGATGAACTTTTGCGTGAATTTTGACATCCCACGCCTGTCAGCAAGGATTTTGGGGGTCTAGCTCCCCCTTAGAGCTGGAGTTCCTTTTCCCCCCCAAATTTAATCTTTCCAATTTATTTTTCCTTTAATTCCTCATCATGTATTATACTTATAATTTACACATGTAATTCAATTCAATTGTACAGTACAATACAGTAATAATTGACACCTCATATGTAAATCAAAGTTCACTTATGTAATACACGCGCACATTTTGACATTTCAATTGAATTCAATTGAAAATACTTTAATTCCTCATAACTTCTAAACTAAACACAACACCTCAATTTTAACACAAAAATTGATGGTTAACACCACATGTGGTGTGAATTAAATTAAGGTTTTGAGGATTTTCAACTTTTGTATTGAAAATACTAAAAACTTAATTTAAGCTTATTTAGAGTTGAGTTACAAAAATTTCACTCAGAGGTGACCCCACCTGATTTTTTATGAGGAATCCAATGGTGAAATAAAATTTATATGTTTATTTATTGGATAAAAAGTTATAATAAATTTTATTTAACTTTTTTCCAAATTTATTTATTTTTTCACAATTTTGTTAAAATTTCATTTTTACTTAAATTTTTCAAGTATAAATGTAATTTTATATTTACAAAATTTAAAGTAATTTTATTTTTAAATTATAATTAATTTTTTATTTTTAATATAATTTTATATTTATATTTTTTTTATTTTTATTTTAATAATATAAATAAATTTATTTTATTTATATTAATATGTTATTTTTTATATTTGTGGTCTTTTGGGTATATGAAATTACCTCTAAGGCTCACAAGTGGACACATGGGTGACATGTTCTTCCTCAGATTAGGAAAAGACCATAATGTCATCCAAATAAACCACAACAAAAACATCAAGAAGATCTTGGAATATATCATTGACAAGATTCTGAAAAGAGGCAGGAGCATTGGTGAGCCCAAATGGCATAACCAAGTACTCAAAACTGCCATATTTAGTTCTGAAGCATGTCAAATGTTCATCACCCTCCTTGATTCTGAGCAGGTTATATGCACCACGCAAATCAATCTTGGAGAAGATAGAAGAACCATTAAAGAAATTAAGAAGCTGGTTCATAGGAGGAACAGGATATTTGTTCTTCCTAGTGACAGCATTGAGTTTGCGGTAATCAACACACAAACGGAGGCCACCATCTTTCTTTTTAACAAAGAGGACAGGTGCTCCTGTTGAGGAGGAGCTTGGCCGGATGAAACCTTTCTCTACATTCTCTGAAATGTAGGCCCTGAGTGTATCTGACTCTTGTTTGGATAAAGAGTAGATCACCCCAACTGGAGGTAGAGACCCTCCAGTTCGATATGATGATCACAGGCACGGTGAGGAGGAAGTTTCTCTGCCTTCACCTTGGAGAATACATCCAAGTATTGGTGATAAACAGAGGGAACAACCTTCATCACGGTTTCTACTTCTTCTGGCTCTTCCTCTTCATCCCACAACTCCTCCAGGGAGTCATGATAAGATGAAGGAGGAAGGTCCATATTCCCAAAGAAGAGATGAAGTGAAGATACAGAATTATCTTCCCCAACATCTTGAATCTCTTTGAAGACTTCATCTCCAGATGATGGTAATGACAGGTGGGAATTAAGGGAAGGAATATGGACAGAAGATGGGACTGATGGTGTTCTAGAATCACCAACCAGAGCTGCACATGATTTGGCAGAAGAAGAGTCATTACAGAAGGAATTGGAAGGATCAGAATAGTCCTTTTGATCAGTATTAAAGGTGATCAGCCCTTGCCTCCAATCAATAGAAGGATTAAAATGATTGAGAAAGTCAAAGCCCAATATGAGGTCTTCTCCCTTGGGAGTATCAATGACTAAAAAATCCCATTCAAAGCTTGGGAAGGAAGGGAGCTCAACCATATATTTAGTATGGTGAGTCACAAATAAGGAAGGGGACTCAGAGGAGTCCAAAATGATAAGAGGAATCTTCTCTGGAAGTTCTGACGTAGTCAATGAGTACTTGTGAACAAACTGCTTTGCAATGAATGAGTGTGTAGCACCAGAATCAATGAGAATACTGTAAAAAACATCAGAAAGAGAAGAGAAAACAAAGAATTTGAGAGAATTCTTGACACCAGTATTCAGAATGCACAATTGTGCTCTGGAAGGAAAACTGTGAAGACCATTGAACACAACATGATCTTCACTCAGGCTTTTCCCTGGCTGGGAAAACTGCCTGACGGTTGGGTAAGCTTGTTTTAAGGCCTTTTGACACAGGACTCAAGACCATGCTTCCCACCACAATAGGTACACAAACCCTCCTTGATTCTTCTTTCCTTTTCAGAACCTTTCAACTTGAAGTCCTTATTCAACAACGAAGAATGGGGCTTGTCCCGCTTTTGAGAATGAAATTTCTTCTTTGGTCTTGAATTTGAAGAAACTTGATGATGAGAAGAGTGAGATTTTGAGGCTTCAGGCTTCTTCTCTTGATGATGATTCTTTTCCTTCTGCCTCTCATGGTACCTGGTATCAAGTTCCAGGCTGACGTCCATTAAGTCTTGAAGAGAATCAATGTTTGAAGGATGGGAGGCCAATTGATCCAGAATCCTGCAGGCCAAGCCCTTCCTGAAATGATGAATAAGAGCCCTTTCACCCCAATCCCCAATTCTTGAAATCAAACTCCTGAAATCGACAATATACAAAGCAACATGCCCACCTTCTTTCATCCTAAGGCCATCCAATTCAGCTTCTGCTTTTCTAACTTCATTTGGGTCTCCAAATAAAGTGAACAATTGGGATTCAAATAATGGCCAGGAATTGAGGAGATAATTTGAGTCTTGATTATTGAGGTTGGAAAGATAAGGCTCAATCCATTTTGCAGCCCTGCCAACTAAGAATGAAGTGGCATAAAGAACCTTCTTTCTGTCTTGAGAGAAGTTTGCGGGATCATTATGAAAGATGAGTTGACAAGATTGAATAAAGCTTCTGACTTTGCAGGGCTGAGTCCCATCAAAGCATTCTGGAGCCTTCATAGAGGGAGTCTTGAAGGCTGGTGGTCTTGATAATTCAGAAAAAGAAGCTGCTTGCAGATTGGCCATAATCTGAGTCATTTGTTGCATAATGGCCAATAAAGACGGTTCAGACTGATGAGAGGCAGGCTGATCAGACTGGGCTAGAGTTGGTCCTCTGGTGCCCTCAGATGCTCCCACAGGAGCAGGAGCAGCCTCAGTGCCATTAGACTCTTCCTCTTCCACAGAATTCTCCTCCTCCTCTTCACCATCTTCACCTTGAACCTTGGGACTGGTTCTTGAAAATCCTGGGAATCCGCCAACCACTCCTGATAAAGACATTGATCTTCTTGGCCCTCTTCCTTCCTTCCTGGATGGTGCTGCTCCTTCCATAATGGGTCCTCTGTCCAATCTGGCCCTCAGTTGAGAAACTGCTGGGGTACCGTCAAGAGGAGCCCTTGGGGTTGGAGTCAGAACAGCTTGAGCTCTGGCCTGAGATCTAGTTTGTCTTGCTGGAGGTGAATGTTGAACTGGCATGATTTCAGGAATAATCAACCAAAATAAATGAAATAAAATCAAAATTTTCTTGAAGTACAAAATCAACAATCAAATCTTGAGGAAATTGGATAATCAATGAATCAAAATTCTTCAAATATGTCAATCAATCAAATCAAATGAGTCTTGAAGTAAAAATCAATATCAATGAGAATCTTGAAGTCAATAAAACAATCAATCAAACAATCAAAATCAAATCAAATCAAAATCTTGCAGAAAAAATCAATCAATCAAAATGAATTCTTGAGTCAAAATCAATTTATGTCAAAAATCTTGATGTGAATAATCAGCAAAATCAATAAAATCTTCAGGTAAATCAATTATCTTGAGGTCAATTTCAATTATGTCAAAATAGTCAGTCAAATCAATTTTCAAGTGAATTCTTCCAAAAAATCAAAAATTCTTGAGGAATAAATCAAAGTGAATCCTGATATGAAGAACGTGTCTGAATAACCTGATGAATAACTTGAGAACCAAAGATAAAAAATGCCTGAATTATGGATAAAAAGAGATTGATTAAGATTGAGAATGAGATTGAAAAGATAACAAAAAATAAAAAATGGGTCAGCCTTCAATTTTCAGAATGCAGAATGAATGAGAGAAAATTGAGAGGTGACGAAGAATCATAAGATCATAAAACGTTAAAGAATCATAATTTTGATAAAATGAATGAATGAATTTAAAATATAAGAATAAAAGAGTGAATGAATGAAGAAGAATTATGAGTTAATTAATATAATGTCACAGGGGCTCTTGGAAGAAGAGGGCCTGGCACTCAGGAATCAAGAACTCACTCGGAGGGCTCCAAAAATAAAAGAATAATAAGAATGAATTTTCTCTAAGAAAGAATATGGGAGAAAACAAGTATGCCAAAAGATGAAGCCAATGGCCAAAGATAATAAAGAAGCCAACCAGGTGAATCCTCAATTCACTGTTTCAACCTGCCAGAAAAGGAAATGGAATTAGTATAAGGATATGACCACCAATATCCACTGGACAGGCGAGGAAATAAAAGAAAAGGGTGCTGAATGACTGACTTAAGATTATCAGTATTAACTTTAATAAGGTAAAAGAAAATAAGGATAAAAATAAATCCAATATATTAATTAACTGGGGAAAAAGTCCCCAGGTGCTGAAAGGTGGCCAGTATATGTGAAAAGCTGAAAGATTGATCCTGGAGTTGGATCACCGGCTGTATTGTACGAATCGGGCCAATACAGTTCTGGCCAGCTTGAATTTGAAGCTGTGTGATTGAATTCCCACAGTAGAATATGAATTGGCCCAATTGGGCCAAGTACGTACAGGTTGATTGATTACCGCCTGTATGAACCAATTGAGTTGTCCAAGAAGTATTGAAATACTTGATGCCTTGACAACTGATTGAGAAGATGTAATACCTTTTGAGAATTGCCCTTAGAATAACCCTGAGTGAAATTGCCAACCCTACTCCTTCTGAGCCAGGTGATTGGAGTCCTTGAATGGTCTTCTGATTGCCGCCATGGATTACCAAACTGATAAGTCCAAAGGTTCTCCTTCAAAATGGGCGTTGGATCTTGGTACCTTGAGTCAAGAAGGTTGATTTGGGTCCTGAAAACGTCACCATTGAATTGCTGAGCAAAAATGGTGCATAATGGTATATAACACCATATATGCACCACTCCTGCAACCTTGAGTACGAGGTGCATGGAGGAATGAAGCAATCCTCCCTTAAGTTGAGGGAAATGCTTGTTGAGATGATTTGGTGGCCTCTGGTGGTTTCCAGAGGCCATGATGGTGAAGTTGGTCCATGGTGGTCCAGGGCCAAAAATGGGTCCTATGGGATTTATGGCCAAAAATGGATCCAAGGTGTTTTTGGTCCAATTTGGGTCCAAGGGATTGGTGGCCAAAAATGGCTCAGGTGGGCCCAATTGTGGTTTGGGACCCACCTGGCCTTGGGGGCTAGGTGGCTTCCCCCTTTGCCCCCTTTTGGCCTCATTGGATTAGGCCAAAAGGGGCCTAATCCGCCTACGGACCGCAGACCGTGGACCACGTAGTACGGCCCATGGACCGTAGAAGCCGTGGGGGGCCTAAATGGCCCAAAAAGGCCATTTAGGCCAAAACCCCCATAATGAAAGGGGTGGCCAGGAAACCAATGAAGGTGGCCATGGGGCCTGGAAGCTCCTAGAAGACAAAGGGACCCCCCAGGCCCAAAAACAGTGATGGAGGCCTGGGGGTTGGTGAGGTAGAAATTGGCCAAGAGGACCAATGACGCAGGATATGGCCTGAGGCCATAAAAGATGATGGAGGCCATACGTGGCCAATGGAATGGGTTATGGCGTAAGAGCCATGGAACACCCAAAAGGGGTCAATTGGCCATAAATGATGTGACATGGCCAATTGGCCCCAACTTGGCTCCAGGTTGGATTGCCGCCGCCATCAAGGAGGAGGGTCAAAATACGTGGTTGTGACACAGAGCTGTATTGGCCCAATTTGGACAATACAGCCAGTGATCCACCTTCCAGAATCAGTCTTTCAGTTTTTCACATATACTGGCCACCTTTCAGCACTTGGGGACTTTTTCCCCAGTTGATTAATATATTGGATTTATTATTATCTTTATTTTCTTTACATTATTAAAGTTAATACTTTTAATCTTCAGTCAGTCATTCCGCACCTTTTCTCTTTTCTTCCTTGCCTGTCAGTGGATATTGGTGGTCATATCCTTTACTAACTGCATTTCCTTTTCTGGCAGGTTGAAACAGTGAATTGAAGATTCACTTGGTTGGCTTCTTTTATTATCTTTGACCTTTGGCTTCTTATCTTTTCTTTATATTTGGCATACTTGTCTTTTCCATTCTTCTTCTTTAAAGAAATCCATCTTTATTATTCTTCTTATCTTTTGGAGCCCTCCAAGTGAGTTCTTGATTGCTGAGTGCCAGGCCCTCTTGCTTCCATAAGAGCCCCTGTGACACTTGTGAAGATGAATCATTAGAAGAAAAAGACATACCTGAAGCTGCTAAGCTTCTTGGAAGGATCAGACACAATAGAAATAGCAATATTACAAAGTAATATTTTCTGAGGGTAGGGAATGTGAGCCTTTGAGGTGTTTTCATATACCCACAAGACCAAAAATAATAAAATAACATACTAATATCAATAAAAATAAATTTACTTATATTATCAAAAGAAAATTAAAATACAAATACAAATTCATATTCAAAACTCAAATTTTAATTATGATTTAATGTAAAAATTATCAAGATACATTTTTACTTGAAAAACTTAAGTAAAAAATGAAGTTTTAATAAAATTAGTGAAATTGAAATATTTTTGGCAAAAGGTAACATAAAATATATTATAAATTTCTATCCAATAAATAAACATAAGAAAATAACTTCACCATTTAATTCTTCACAAAAAACAAAGTGGGGTCACTTCTGGCTAAAATTTCTGTAACTCAACTCGAAATAAGCTTAAATTAAGTTTTTAGTATTTTCTGTACAAAATTTGAAAATCCTCAAAAACTTAATTTAATTCACACCACATGTGGTGTTAACCATCAACTTTTGTGTTAAAATTGAGGTGTTGTTTGTAGTTTAGAAGTTATGAGGAATTATAGTATTTTCAATTGAAATGTCAAAATGTGTGCGTGTATTACATAAGTGAACTGTAATTTACATATGAGGTATCAATTATTACATTTGTGTACTGTAAACCTCAATGGCATTGTATGTGTATATTGGAAGTATATTACATGATGAGGAATTAATGAGAAAATAAATTGGAAAGATTAACTCTGGGGGGAAAAGGTACTCTAGCTCCAAGGGGGAGCTGGACCCCCAAAATCCTTGATGATATGCGTGGGATGTCAAAATCCATGCAAAGGTTCATCACTTTTGGCCTGAAATTGAGTCACAGGGTCTGTGTCTCAATTGATGATGAGGTTTTGATACCAACCAGGTCAGTTTTAACTTTTGCCAAGAGGGTAAAACTACCCTTAAGTTAAAGAAATCTTAGTAAATTTTTTTGAACTGGTTTCTTCATCTCTTAAACACATTCTGACGTAGTTTGAAGGCTCTATACCAGGTATTACTATAGTAGTGGCTGATTCAAAGGTCTAAAATGGCTAAATTCAGCCTTTTTTTGGTCTAAAACAGGGTTCAATTATGCCATAATTTGCTTTTCTGTTGTCAGAGTGTTTTCTACTACTGAAAAGAGTAAATTTGACTTTTGGAGTAAGAAAACTGATGATTTAAGGGCTAAAAATAGCCAAAAATGGGTAAAATCAGCCCTTTTTAGGTCTAAACCAGGGTTCAATGATGCCATAAGTTGTTTTTCTGTTTTCAGAGTGTTTTCCACGACTGACAAGAGTAAATTAAGCTTTTGCAGTAATAAGATCGATGGCTATAAAAGAATGTCTTCTTTGCCCCACTTTTTTCCTCATGTTAGAATCTTTTCCTTTTATAATTAGTCTAAACACTGTTAAAACAATCAAGAAAAGATTCCAACCACCCTCTGTATATCATTAAAAAACTTTTAACCACGTTAGACAATCATTCTAATCATTATTTGTAACTCTTATTATCATTTTTACCCCTTGAACCACCCCATAAGTGAATTAAAGCATCTTTCATCACTGTTAGCTTTGTCACTTTGTGTCCAAATTCACTCCGGTCACTTTTGGGTGTGTTTCCTCTTTGAATTTCTTTTTAAAGAGTTTTTTCTTTAATCAATTGCTTTCAGTTCTTTGCTCAACTAATTCCAAGTGATATTCCTCTTGAGGAAATTTCTTTTGTAGCCTTAAATATCTCTTGTAGAGTATTTTTGGATAAATTTTTATTGTTGGTAAAGCAATAAATCTTTATAATATTATTGATTTCCACTTCTAAAGCTGAAAGAAATAAAATTGGTGTGTTCTCTCTAAAAAATAATATTTCATACTATTTTCTAATCATATTCTACCTTATACAAATTTTGAGGATAGGAAAAGTACTTGATTTTCAATCAAAGCTTCATATCCAGACCTTAAAATAGCTACTAAGTGTTCTAGATATCAAGAAGTAAAGAAATTTGCAATTATGAAAAAATTCAGAGTTGACCATTGTTGTACTCTTATATTACAATACCAATATTCGATTCACAACTTCAATGTAAATTTCTTGTTTCTTTACTTATTTCAACACTACGGTCATGGAATTTTTATTCCCGAAAGAATTTCGATTTATTCAGAGGTGTGAATGTATTCTTTCATGATA
This sequence comes from Austropuccinia psidii, assembly GCA_023105745.1. Taxonomy (NCBI): domain Eukaryota; kingdom Fungi; phylum Basidiomycota; class Pucciniomycetes; order Pucciniales; family Sphaerophragmiaceae; genus Austropuccinia; species Austropuccinia psidii. The sequence goes on along the minus strand of JALGQZ010000002.1, from coordinate 9,831,634 downwards.
GAATCAGCATCCTTGAATTTTTATATTCAGTTACAAGTAGGGGAGTTTTTTCTGAGACTAACATTTCTCATAATGGCAATTATTAGTCGTGCCTTTCAGGATTATTATTCAACAGAAATTCCCTAGTCTATGAGAATACCTGACACACACAACCAATACATTGGTTTTAAGAACTGCATCTTTCTATGATACTGAGATACAAACTATAAAGATAAAATTAGCAAGCATACTTGAAGAATATTTCAGAAAGGAAAGACCAAACACTTTGCTTCAGTAAAATACCATAAAAAGAAGAATAGATAAAGTAGATAAGATAGTTAATGAGAATGGGTATTTCATGCCTTCTTCTCAATTTTTTACTCAGCGCTCTATAATCTTTTTCAATCATTCAACTCCATGGCTTTCCATGTAAGTGTATTTCTTAACAACTTGGAGAAGAAATAATTATCCTTGATTTCTTCTCAGGCCATAGGGTGGGAGAAATTCATTATTTACAATTATCTTTTCGTTTTATCTACTTTTGATTTTACTTATTGTACTCTACCTAAATCTTTACTATATAAATCGTGTACTTTAGCTAAGAAGTGTTAAATTTGGAACTAAAGGTATGTTTAAATTAACACATGAGACAAGTACAATAAAGAGGGCAAACGGCTTAGGTAGCTACAGGTGTAAGGCAAGGCCTCGTGATACAACTACATAGGATAGGGAGGTTATACAACTGATTATGATTCTAAGTTATAATGTGTTTGTTAGGAGAGAAATAAAGCAGAGAGTTTTGTACTATACCTGGTTCTGCTTTATTATTAATGAGAGACAGTTTGTGTATGTGTAAACAAGAAAAGTAATGACAAACATTAAAAAATAACTAAGTAAAGATACAACAGTAAAATAATAATGAGTGTCCATTGTTGCATAAAGTTCCCCTTTGGAGGAGCTTATATATGGGAGTCACTATGTGACTCCAAGGTGTTAGTTACCATTGGTCATGAGTATCTACAACCAGTGAGGTTATTTTAGTCAACCTTGGGTTTACTCATTCTGACGATCTTGGGCTGTTCTTGCAGTAGGAGTGGTCAGTGAGGTTCTGACCTAAGACACTTTGGGTCAGGATATTTTGAATCCCCCTCAGTCCTATTCTCCAGACACACAACTTTTCAAGTGCACAATTCAATGTGCACTTGTCAACTGACTTGGTGAGGAAGTCAGCCAACATCTCAGGAGATGCAGAATATTTGAGAGTGATGATGGATAAATTGACTATGTCTTTGATGAAGTTTAGCTGTATGTCTACATGTTTAATCGATTTATTTTTATAGTTACAATGGCTGTTTTCAGTGTTGATGCAGCTTTGATTGTTGTCCCAGACAGAAATTGGCCAATCTGAAATGAATATCTGAGCTTCTTTGCACCACTGTTTCAGCCAAAGTAGGTCTGATGTGAGGTTACAGAGACCCTTGTATTCAGCCTCAGCACTGTATTTTGATACTGACAGTGGTTTACAAGCTTTCCATAGGATAGGATTGCCATGAAAAGTCACCAGAAAGCCAGAGACTTATTATCTTGTGACACAACAGTTTCCCCAATCTGCATCACTGCAGGCTATGAGGCTGTCACAGTGTCCTCTTTGATAGGTGAGTCCAAGTTCTTGGGTGCCTTTAAGATAGTGTAGGACATGAAGAATGGAATGCCAGTTCCTTATTTGGATACACTCCAAGTATTGAGATACTGTACCCACTGCAAAAAAAAGTCTGGGTGTGTCTCCCCACTTCACTTCAAAAATTTACTTTTAAGGCCATGAATTTTTCCACCGCCTCTTCTGTGGCCGGGCTGAGGTGTTCATGCAGAATGAGTGGAGTCTGGGTTGGCTTGTAATCCCCCATGCCTTATTTCTCCACAAACAACTCTGTGAAATGATGCTGGTCCAGTAATATTAGATCATTGTGTTGATATATTTTTACCCCTAGCATGAGATCTGCTTGACCATGATCTTTGATGTTGAACTTCTCCTGAATTTCTCTTTTGAAGCCCTTGATGTCCTTCCCAAAGATTCCTATCTTTCAAACATGCAGGTATATCCAAATGCAAGGCTCTTTACTGGGGTAGAACACAAATTGGTCCAGTACGCAAGCTGTGAAACACACACCCAGCAACCAGTCCTTTAAGCATCGGTACCAGGCTAGAGGAGCCTATTTTAGGCCATTAATTGCCTTATTCAACTTTAGGTAGCGGACTTGGCGACAAGAATTGAGACCTTAAGGCATACTTAAATAGACTTCCTTGGCTAGTGGTGCTTTCAAGAAGGGACCTTTGACATGGATTTAATGGAACTTTAAGTTGCAAGATGCTGCTAATGCAATAAAAGTTTGTAAGGAGCTTAACCTACCTGTGGGAGCATATGTCTTTTCAAAGTCTACTCTGACTGTCTGAGTGAAGCCTCGAGCACATAGGTGCACCTGGTATTCACTTACTTCTTTCGATGAGTTTCTTTTAATCTTAAAGATCCATGTCATGACTATCAACTTCATATCATTCTTTAACTCTTCAACCTTGGAATCCTGTCTAATTGTCTGTAAATTGCCATCTTCCATCATTTACCTTCACTTATATTCAATGCTTCTCTGTACGTTCTTGGAGTTGTTTCTGTTTTTGTTAGAAGTGCTCCTTCCCTTCGTGAGTATGGAAGAATGTTGAGTTTGTGGAGGTCAGAACAAATCAGAGCTGGGTGACAAGGCCCAATGATTTTTATCTGATGGGCAAGTGCATTAGTTGTTGAAGTGCTTTTAGAATCACCTTCCTCAGAATGGACTTCATCTACCATGTCTGAGGAATTGTTCACCTCCTGGACTCACCAGGGCAAATGTCGCGTCAATTGCCGGAGATTGAATTCACATCAAGCAGGAGAAAAGTCAAGCTCATGTTGAGCACACATCACACTCTGGTCTTACACCAATATTGGTTCCCCCATTCCTTCAACTGAGATTCCTCACCACCTGAAACTCCTGCAAAAATCTCAAGGTTGGTAAACATAACACAAGACCCACCCATCTGCACACACACATCAAAGAGGCCCTTCAGCCAGTCTTAATGTAGAGGATGGGTGTGTGACTTCCCCAGGTAATGCATGAAAAGACTCAGCATGAGTGGGATTGAAAAGCTGCATGGGACATGGGTGGAGCCAGCTGCACAATTCTGCAGGTGCAGGTGTGTAAGTGTGACACACACACAAAGGCCAAAGAATGTGTCAGCCTAATTTCATGTACCTATGAATCAACTTGGAATCAGCAGGAGACACTGGTCAACCCTGATTCACACTACCGCAGGTGCGGGTGTGGGTGCATGGGTGCGACACATGCACTGTCAGCCTGTGACTCAAAACCAGAGCACAAGCATGACAGCGAAATACCATAAATCAATGGTATATCCAAGATACAACCAAAACATGGAGCTGAGCCAAATCAGATCCAAAGTTATCAAAAGAAATAGGAAACTCACCTCTTTCCAAATATACAAGTCCCATCACCATAGGACAAAGAATAAGAAAGTTATCCCTGCTCAGAGTTGTTGCTGGGCATAAACCTTAATTTTCACCTCACATCTGAAATACCGAGTTAGAGGCGTAACCCCATCAAATGGGTATTCATAATGAAGCTCTAGATCAGGGCTACCCAATGGTACCAGAAAAACTGAGATAGCATCAGTATTACAGGAGTTATGGCCAAATTCAGGCCAAATATGGGTGAATAAAATATTGACCTCTCATCTAACTTCTACAATTTTAGTGTGAAGTACCTAAAGTGGGGTCTTTTTGGAAAGATATTAATCATGACTACTCAATGGTTCCATTAATTTTCCCATATCCCATCTAGAACATAAGCTATAAGGAAAACAAGCCCAGTACAGCTTTTTCCCTAAAACACGCATATGTACAAAGATCTTTAACATGGCATACCTTTGCCATATTTTATGATAACCATATCAAATGAGGTACCATTGTGTAGACCACATAGAGGGCTACACATGGAACAAATTTTGAGGTTGACATGCCAAAAACTGACAAAGGTATGGCTGTTTTAAGGTCAAAGTCCCACAGTTTCGCCAATACAGCCTTACCTTGGGATAATATCCCATAACCATGATTATGAGGTGTCAAACAAACAAAGAAACTTTTTTTTAATTCAACACCTCATAGTTCATTAAATACTGGGGTCCCATACAGGTTCTGTACAGCATTCTATGCGTCATACATGTCAGAATCAGGCTGTGTGGTTGTCACAGGGGCTCTTATGGAAGCAAGAGGGCCTGGCACTCAGGAATCAAGAACTCACTTGGAGGGCTCCAAAAGGTGATAAGAAATACTATGGAATATATTTCTTAAGCATGAAATAGAGAAAGGACAAATATGCCAAAGATAACAAAGGGTAAGAAGAATGAAGCCAGAGGCCAAAATAAAAGAAGCCAAGAGCCAAGAAGCCAACCAAGTGAATCCTCAATTCACTGTTTCAACCTGCCAGAAAGAACAATGGAATTAGCAAAGGATATGACCACCAATATCCACTGACAGGCGAAGAAAGAAAAGAGAAAAGGGTGCTAATGACTGACTTAAGATTATCAGTATTAACTTTAATAATGTAAAGGAAAATAAGGATAAAAATAAATCCAATATATTAATTAACTGGGGAAAAAGTCCCCAGGTGATGAAAGGTGGCCAGTATATGTGAAAAGCTGAAAGATTGATCCTGGAAGGTGGATCAATGACTGTATTGTCCGAATCGGGAAATACAGTTCTGGCCATCTTGAAATTCGAACTGTGTGATGGAATTCACACAGTGGAATAAGAAATGGCCCAATTGGGCCAAGGCCATACAGGTTGATTGAATAAGGCCTGTACGGATGAATTGGGTTGTCCAAGGAGTATTGAATACTTGATATCTTGACAACTGATTTAAATGATGTAATACCTCTTGAGAATTGACCTTAGAATAATCCTGAATGAATTGTACCAACCCAACTCCTGCAGATACAGGTGGTTGGGATCCTTGAATGATCTTCTGAATTGCCGCCATGGATTGCCAGACTGATGAGCTGAAAAGTCCTCCTTCGAAATGTGCGTTGGAAATTATGGACCTTGAAATGGAAAGGTGGAATTGGGTCCTGAAAACGTCACCATTGGATTGCTGAGCAAAAATGGTGCATAATGGTATATAATACCATATATGCACCACACCTGCAATCTTGGGTACGGAGTGCATGAAGGAGAGGAAGAAATTCCCCTGAAGTTGAGGGGAAGGCTTTGCTGAGCTGATCTGGTGGCCTCTGGTGGTTGCCAGAGGCCATGATGGAAATATTGATCCTTGGTGGTCCATGGCCAAAATTGGGTCCTACGGGATTTATGGCCAAAAAGGTGTCCAAGAAGGATTTGGTCATTTTTGGGTCCAAGGAAGTCATGGCCAAAATTGGCTCAGGTGGGCCCAATTGTGGTTTGGGGCCTAGGTGGCTGGCCCCTTTGGCCCCTTTTGGCCTCATTGGATTAGGCCAAAAGGGGCCTAATTGGCCTACGGACCGTAGAAGCCATAGGGGGCCTAAATGGCCCAAAAAGGCCATTTAGGCCTAAACCCCCATAATGAAAGGGGTTGGCTAGGGGGTCCAGAAACCCCTAGAAGATAAAAGGACCCCCCAGGCCCAAAATGAAAGATGAAGGCCTGGGGGTTGGTGAGATGGAATTTGGCCAAGAAGGCGAATATTGGCACGATATGGCCTGAGGCCATAAATGATGGTTGAGAGGGGTTATGGCGTAAAAACCATAAACCACCCAAGGGGGCCAATTGGCCATAAAGGACATGACGTGACCAATTGGCCCCATCTGGGCTCCAGGTTGAATTGCCACAGCCATCAAGGAGGAGGGCCAAAACTCGTGGTTGTGACAGTACCCCTCTACCTTGAATGGTGACCTCCTGAGCACCAAGATAAGGTAGAAGCCTGTTGAGGCTATTAAGACGGATTGGACGGAGGGATTCCAGAGGTATTTAATCTTTGAAAAGAAAAATTTTGAACTGATAATAGTGTTGGCATATGAATTGAAGTTGATGTAGTCTTCTCTTGACATTTGGCTTTGAAAATGTTGAAGGATTGAATTGACGTAGAATTGGCATAAAGATTATAATAAAAGAGAATGGAAATGATAAAGAAAGAAAATAAAAGAAAATTAAACAAAACAGAAAAAGAAATAAAAAAGAAAAATTTTGAGGGGGAGTCCAAACTTCATTGCGGATTTTGAGAATTGAATTGAGAGTGGCCAGGGTACCTGGAAAAGAGATTTGATGCCAGGTGCTCACAAAGTGGCCAAGGTGATGTTTTGGACAGATTGTAGACCCCTCAGGGAAGTGCACACTGGGAGAGGAACTTACTTTTGGTAGTTGCCAATCCCGCCAGTGCCATAAAAGAAAAAAAAACAAATTTGTTAAGGATTGAATTGCATTGGGAAACTTGGAAAAGAAGTAAAAGGGTGAATGGTCCATTTGTCCAAGTGAAAATGGCCATAATTTTGGAATTGAATGTTGAAAAGCCAGGCCAAGATCTGTGTCCAAAATTGCAAAGTGCTCACAGAGTGGCCAAGGTGATGCTTACAACAGATAAGGGTAGAATACCCCGAAAGGTGCATACCAGGAGTGGGACTTACTTTTGGTAATTCCTCTCCCCACCAAGCACCATAAGTGAATCAAGCTTTTGAAGAATTGGGACCCGGCTTGTCAGGATATAAGGAATGAAAATCTTTGACAAGTTCAGGACAATTATTGAGGTTTTCGGCTGGTTCCCAAGTGGATCTTTCTGGGTCTTGACTGAAACCTTTCCATTCCACCAGATACCATAATTTTCTTCTCTTGAGCTTTGAGTCCAGTATTTGAGAGACTTCCCATTTCTCTTCTTCTTCAATGATGATTGGAGGAGGAGGCTCTTGATTCCGCTCTGGGATTGTTGATGTCTTGACTGGTTCCAAAAGTGAGATATGGAAGACTGGGTGGATGGATTTCCATTGAGATGGAAGCTTGAGGTGGTAAGAATGAGAACTGACTTTCTTCAAGATTGGAAAAGGACCCAACCATCTTTCGGATAGTTTTTTGGTGGATCTGGTTGATTTGATGTTCTTGGAAGAAAGCCATACCATGTCACCAGGATTGAAAACAGGTGGACTTTCTCTACCTTTATCTGCATACCTCTTAAACCGGTTTATGGCGATTTCAAGTTCTCTCTTGACATCTTGCTGTACTGATTGGATTTTTGTTGATAACTTTCCAGCAGGAGTATCTTGAGTGATGTGAACTGAATCAAATTGTGGATCTCTTCCATAAACAGTGAAAAACGGTGATTGCTTGGTTGAAGAGTGATCAGAATTATTGTTGGCAAATTCAGCCAGAGGGAGCCAGGTGTTCCAATCATCTTGATGATAACTGACATACATCCGAAGATACTGTTCTAGTATCTGATTTACCCTCTCTGTCTGTCCATCAGTTTCTGGGTAATAAGCAGTTGACAAGTCTCTTGAAATCTTGAGCTGCTGACAAAGATTGGTCCAGAGGGAAGAAACGAAGAGTGAACCTCTATCACTGACAATGCTTGATGGGAGGCCATGCTTTGAGAAAATATTCTTGATGAATAAATGGGCCAAATCCAGTGAAGTGATTGAAGACATTGTTGGAATAAAAACCGCCATTTTTGAGAATCTGTCCACTATGACAAGGATTGAGTCAAAGAAATTGGACAGTGGCAGTTGAGTGATGAAATCCATTGAGAGGCAAATCCAAGGACCATTTGGAATTGGAAGAGGCTTGAGAAATCCAAACTTCTTATGATGAATATTCTTGTTTCTTGAACACTGTTGACAGGATGAAACATAATCGTTGATGAATTGAGTCATGCCGGACCAGTGGAAATCCCGCTTGACAAGTTTGAGAGTCTTCTCTTGGCCAGGGTGTCCAGCTAGAGGAGAATCGTGACGCTTTTGAAGAATTCTGAGTTGGATTGTGGAGTCATTTGGGACTACCACCCAATCTTTGAAGAGAAGAAGTTGGGAGGAGGAATCAAGAGAATAATCTTGTACAGATTTACCTTTACCCAAATCTTCAAGGATACTTCTGTACTGAGGATCTTGCCATACTGCCTTCTGAATTGAGTCAATCAGATTTGAAAATGACTCCACCTTGACTGCAAAGAACTTTGAGGGTTGAACTTCATCTTGCTTAATGAGTTGCTGAAAATTCATTGGATTCTTGCTGATGAAATCCTCCCCCCTCTCCGGATAAACGTCGTCCCAACGTGATAAAGCATCCGGAAGAGTAGCCAGGCGGCCAGGGCGGTAAGTGTTTGAGAAATGAAATTCAGACAGGAATTCAGCCCAACGGGCTTGACGGCGAGTAAGGATCTTTGATGACATAAAGTACTGAAGAGAAGAATGATTGGTAAGAACTTCAAAAGGGGAAGACAGAGAAAGAAGAAAAGCCCTCCAGCACTTGAGAGCCCAGACTATGCCAAGGAGTTCCTTGTCATGAATCTCATAGTTAAGCTCCGCTGGAATAAGCTTGCGGCTGTTGAATGCAATGGGATGTTTTCCTGAGTCAGAGACCTGACTCAGTACAGCACCCAAGGCATAATTGGATGCATCGGTCTCTACAATTGTAAGGTGTGGATATGAAACTTTGATTAAAAATCAAGTACTTTTCCTGTCCTCAAAATTTGTATAAGGTAAAATTCAATTAAAAATAGTATGAAATATTATTTTTAAGAGAAAACACGCCAATTTTATTGTTTATAACTTTATTAGTATAAAACAATAATATTATAAAAATTTATTGTTTTACCAACAATAAAAATTTATCCAAAAAATACTCTACAAGAGATATTTTAAGGCTACAAAAGAAATTTCTTCAAGAGCAATTTCAATTGGAATTAATTGAGCAAAGAACTGCAAGCAATTAATTAAAGAACAAAGTCTTTAAAAAGAGTATTAAAGAGAAAACATGCCCAGAAGTGACCAGAGTGAATTTGGAAACAAAGTGACAAAGTTTACAGTGATGAAACATGCTTTAATTCACTTTTGGGGTGGTTCAGGGGTAAAAATGATTATAAGAGTTACAAACAATGATTATAATGATTTTTTCACGTGGTTAAAAGGATTAAAATGAGTTAAAAGAGGTGGTTGGAATCTTTGATTGATTGGTTTAACAGTTTTAAACTAATTAATAAAAGGAAAAGATTCTAACATGAAGAGAAAAGTAGGGCAAAGAAGACATTCTTTTATAGCCATCAATTCTCTTACTCCAAAAGTAAAATTTACTCTTGTCAGTCGTGAAAAACAGTCTGACAACAGAAAAGCCAATTATGGCATCATTGAACCCTGGTTTAGACCAAAAAGGGCTGGTTTAAGCCATTTTTAGCCATTTTTAGCCATTTTAGACCCTTAAATCAGCCATTACTATAGCAATACCAGGCCTAGAGCCTTCAAAACACGTCAGAATGTGTGTCAGAGGCGTAGAAACCAGTTAAAACTGTTTTTATTATGATTGTTTTATCTTAAGGGTAGTTTTACCTTCTTGGCAACAGCTAAAACTACCCCAGTTGGTATCAAAACCTCATCATCAATTGAGTCCACAGACCCTGTAACTCAATTCCAGGCCAAAAGTGATGAACTTTTGCGTGAATTTTGACATCCCACGCCTGTCAGCAAGGATTTTGGGGGTCTAGCTCCCCCTTAGAGCTGGAGTTCCTTTCCCCCCCCCAAATTTAATCTTTCCAATTTATTTTTCCTTTAATTCCTCATCATGTATTATACTTATAATTTACATATGTAATTCAATTCAATTGTACAGTACAATACAGTAATAATTGACACCTCATATGTAAATCAAAGTTCACTTATGTAATACACGCGCACATTTTGACATTTCAATTGAATTCAATTGAAAATACTTTAATTCCTCATAACTTCTAAACTAAACACAACACCTCAATTTTAACACAAAAATTGATGGTTAACACCACATGTGGTGTGAATTAAATTAAGGTTTTGAGGATTTTCAACTTTTGTATTGAAAATACTAAAAACTTAATTTAAGCTTATTTAGAGTTGAGTTACAAAAATTTCACCCAGAGGTGACCCCACCTGATTTTTTATGAGGAATCCAATGGTGAAATAAAATTTATATGTTTATTTATTGGATAAAAAGTTATAATAAATTTTATTTAACTTTTTTCCAAATTTATTTATTTTTTCACAATTTTGTTAAAATTTCATTTTTACTTAAATTTTTCAAGTATAAATGTAATTTTATATTTACAAAATTTAAAGTAATTTTATTTTTAAATTATAATTAATTTTTTATTTTTAATATAATTTTATATTTATATTTTTTATTTTTATTTTAATAATATAAATAAATTTATTTTATTTATATTAATATGTTATTTTTTATATTTGTGGTCTTTTGGGTATATGAAATTACCTCTAAGGCTCACAACAATGGTGGGTAGAGAAGGATTGGAGCGGTGGTGAAAGCCTCTTTGAGTTGATGAAACTGACTAAGAGCTTCCTCATTGAGGGGGAAACAGGAATCTTTCTTGAGGAAGCTGGTGAGGGAACTGGTCTTCTTTGAATAATTCTTGATGAAACGGCGGTAAAAATTGGCAAAGCCAAGAAAGGATTGAAGTGCCTTGAGGTTTCTTGGAGGAGGCCAATTGAGAATCTGCTGGACTTTTGCTTGGTACATCTTGAGGCCTTCAGAAGAAACAACATAACCAAGGTATTCAACACTAGAAACATGAAAAAGGCATTTGGACGCCTTAGCAAAAAGATTATTGGCCCTAAGTCTGGAAAGAACAGTGGACACATGAGTGACATGCTCTTCCTCAGATATGGAAAAGACCATAATATCGTCTAAATAAACCACAACATAAACATCAAGCAAATCTTGGAAGATATCATTGACAAGATTTTGAAAAGAAGCAGGAGCATTGGTGAGCCCAAACGGCATAACCAAGTACTCATAACTGCCATATTTAGTTCTAAAACAAGTCAAATGTTCATCACCCTCCTTGATTCTGAGCAGGTTATATGCACCACGCAAATCAATCTTGGAGAAGATAGAAGAACCATTAAAGACATTGAGAAGCTGATTCATAGGCGGAACAGGATACTTGTTCTTCCTAGTAACAGCATTGAGTTTGCGGTAATCAACACACAAACGGAGGCCACCATCTTTCTTTTTGACAAAAAGAACAGGTTCTCCTGTTGAAGAGGAGCTTGGCTGGATGAAACCTTTCTCTACATTCTCTGAAATGTAGGCCCTGAGTGTATCTGACTCTTGTTTGGATAAAGAGTAGATCACCCCAACTGGAGGTAGAGACCCCTCCAGCTCGATATGATGATCACAGGCACGGTGAGGAGGAAGTTTTTCTGCTTTCACCTTGGAGAATACATCCAGATATCGGTGATAGACAGAAGGAACAACCTTCATCACGGTTTCTACTTCTTCTGGCTCTTCCTCTTCATCCCTCAACTCCTCCAGGGAGTCATGATAGGATGAAGGAGGAAGGTCCATATTCCCAAATAAGAGGTGAAGTGAAGATACAGAATTATCTTCTCCAACATCTTGAATCTCTTTGAAGACTTCAGCTCTAGGAGATAGTAATGACTGTGGGGAATTAAGGGAAGGAATATGGACAGAAGATGGAAATGATGGTGTTCTAGAATCACCAACCAGAGCTGCACAAGACTTGGCAGAAGAAAAGTCATTACGGACAGAATTAGAAGGATCAGAATAGTCCAAATGATCAGGATTAAAGGTGATCAGCCCTTGCCTCCAATCAATAGAAGGATTAAAATGATTGAGAAAGTCAAAGCCCAATATGAGGTCTTCTCCCTTGGGAGTATCAATGACTAAAAAGTCCCATTCAAAGCTTGGGAAGGAAGGGAGCTCAACCATATATTTAGTATGGTGAGTCCCAAATAAGGAAGGGGACTCAGAGGAGTCCAAAATGATAAGAGGAATCTTCTCTGGAAGTTCTGACGTAGTAAATGAGTACTTGTGAACAAACTGCTTTGCAATAAATGAGTGTGTAGCACCAGAATCAATGAGAATACTGTAAAAAACATCAGAAAGAGAAGAAAAAACAAAAAATTTAAGAGAATTTTTGACACCAGTATTCAGAATGCACAATTGTGCTCTGGAAGGGAAACTGTGAAGACCATTGAACACAACATGATCTTCACTCAGGCTTTTCCCTGGCTGGGAAAACTGCCTGACGGTTGGGTAAGCTTATTTTGAGGCCTTTTGACACAGGACTCAAGACTATGCGTCCCACAACAATAGGTACACAACCCCTCTTTGATTCTTCTCTCTTTTTCAGAACCCTTCAACTTGAAGTCCTTATTCAACAAGGAAGAATGGGGCTTGTCCCGCTTTTGAGAATGAAATTTCTTCTTAGGCCTTGAGCTTGAAGAAACTTGATGATGAGAAGAGTGAGACTTCGAGGCTTCAGGCTTCTTCTCTTGATGATGATTCTTCTCCTTTTGCCTCTCATGGTACCTGGTATCAAGTTCCAGGCTGACGTCCATTAAGTCTTGAAGAGAATCAATATTTGAAGGATGGGAGGCTAATTGATCCAGAATTCTGGAGGCCAAGCCCTTCCTGAAATGATGAATGAGAGCCCTTTCACCCCAATCCCCAATTCTTGAAACCAAACTCCTGAAATCGGCAATATATAAAGCAACATGCCCACCTTCTTTCATCCTAAGGCCATCCAATTCTGCTTCAACTTTTCTAACTTCATTTGGGTCTCCAAATAAAGTGAACAATTGGGATTCAAACAGTGGCCAGGAATTGAGAAGGTAACTTGAGTCTTGATTATTGAGATTGGAAAGATAAGGCTCAATCCATTTTGCAGCCCTGCCAACTAAGAATGAAGTGGCATAAAGAACCTTCTTTCTATCTTGAGAGAAGTTTGCCGGATCATTATGAAAGATGATTTGACAAGATTGAATGAAGCTTCTGACTTTGAAGGGTTGAGTCCCATCAAAGCATTCTGGAGCCTTCATAGATGGAGTCTTGAAGGCTGGTGGTCTTGATGACTCAGAGGAAGAAGCTGCTTGAAGATTGGCCATAATTTGAGTCATCTGCTGCATGATGGCCAATAAAGATGGTTCGGACTGACGAGAGACAGGCTGATCAGACTGGGCTAGAGTTCGTCCTCTGGTGCCTTCAGATGCTCCCACAGGGGCAGGAGCAGCCTCAGTGCCATTAGACTCTTCCTCTTCCACAGAATTCTCCTCCTCCTCTTCATCATCTTCACCTTGAACCTTGGGACTGGTTCTTGAAAGTCCTGGGCATCCACCAACCACTCCTGATAATGAGATTGATCTCCTTGGCCCTCTTCCTTCCTTCCTGGATGGTGCTGTTCCTTCCAAAGTGGGTCCTCTGTCCAATCTGGCCCTCAGTTGAGAAACTGCTGGGGTACCGTCAAGGGGAGCCCTTGGAGTTGGAGTCAGAACAGCTTGAGTTCTGGCCTGAGATCTGGTCTGTCTTGCAGGAGGTGAATGTTCAACTGGCATGATTCAGGAATAATAAATCAACGAAATGAAAGGAATTCAAAATTATCTTGAAGTAAAGAATCAACAATCAAATCTTGAGGAGATAAAGGAATCAAGTGAAAATCTTCAAGTACGTCAATAAATCGAAATCAAATGAAGTCTTGAAGTCAAAAATAAAATCAATGTCTTGAAGTAAATCAATGAATCAAATCAAATCAGAATCTTGCAGAAAGTCAATCAATCAAAATGAATTCTTGATGTGAATAATCAGCAAATCAATAAAATCTTCAGGTCAATCAATTATCTTGATGTCAATTTCAATTATGTCAAATCGGTCAATCAAATCAATTCCAAGTGAATTCTTCCAAAATCAAAACTTTTGAGGAATAAATCAAAATGAATCCTGATATGAAGAACGTGTCTGAATAATCTGATGAATAATTTGAGGATCAAAGATAACAACGCCTGAATTACGGATAAGAGTAAGATTTATGATAATGAAAAATGAGATTAAGATTGAAAAGATGGACAGAAAATAAAATTTTGGCCAGCTTTCAATTTTCAGAATGAAGAAATGAGTGAGAGAAAATTGAGAGATGACGAAGAATCATAAATTTTCATAAGCGTTAAAGAGTCATAATTTCGATGAATGAATGAATGAAATTGATGAAGAATGAATGAATAGAATGAAAAGAAATTATGAGTTAATTAATATAATGTCACAGGGGCTCTTATGGAAGTAAGAGGGCCTGGCACTCAGGAATCAAGAACTCACTTGGAGGGCTCCAAAAGGTGATAAGAAATACTATGGAATATATTTATTAAGCAGGAAATAGAGAAAGGACAAATATGCCAAAGATAACAAAGGGTAAGAAGAATGAAGCCAGAGGCCAAAATAAAAGAAGCCAAGAGCCAAGAAGCCAACCAAGTGAATCCTCAATTCACTGTTTCAACCTGCCAGAAAGAACAATGGAATTAGCAAAGGATATGACCACCAATATCCACTGACAGGCAAAGAAAGAAAAGAGAAAAGGGTGCTAATGACTGACTTAAGATTATCAGTATTAACTTTAATAATGTAAAAGAAAATAAGGATAAAAATAAATCCAATATATTAATTAACTGGGGAAAAAGTCCCCAGGTGATGAAAGGTGGCCAGTATATGTGAAAAGCTGAAAGATTGATCCTGGAAGGTGGATCAATGACTGTATTGTCCGAATCGGGAAATACAGTTCTGGCCATCTTGAAATTTGAACTGTGTGATGGAATTCACACAGTGGAATAAGAAATGGCCCAATTGGGCCAAGGCCATACAGGTTGATTGAATAAGGCCTGTACGGATGAATTGGGTTGTCCAAGGAGTATTGAATACTTGATGTCTTGACAACTGATTTAAATGATGTAATACCTCTTGAGAATTGACCTTAGAATAATCCTGAATGAATTGTACCAACCCAACTCCTGCAGATACAGGTGGTTGGGATCCTTGAATGATCTTCTGAATTGCCGCCATGGATTGCCAGACTGATGAGCTGAAAAGTCCTCCTTCGAAATGGGCGTTGGAAATTATGGACCTTGAAATGGAAAGGTGGAATTGGGTCCTGAAAACATCACCATTGGATTGCTGAGCAAAAATGGTGCATAATGGTATATAATACCATATATGCACCACACCTGCAATCTTGGGTACGGAGTGCATGAAGGAGAGGAAGAAATTCCCCTGAAGTTGAGGGGAAGGCTTTTCTGAGCTGATCTGGTGGCCTCTGGTGGTTGCCCGAGGCCATGATGGAAATATTGATCCATGGTGGTCCATGGCCAAAATTGGGTCCTACGGGATTTATGGCCAAAAAGGTGTCCAAGAGGGATTTGGTCATTTTTGGGTCCAAGGAAGTCATGGCCAAAATTGGCTCAGGTGGGCCCAATTGTGGTTTGGGGCCTAGGTGGCTGGCCCCTTTGGCCCCTTTAGGCCTCATTGGATTAGGCCAAAAGGGGCCTAATTGGCCTACGGACCGCGGCCCGCGGACCGTACGGGGCCTAAATGGCCCAAAAAGGCCCTTTAGGCCTAAACCCCCATAATGAAAGGGGTTGGCCAGGGGCCAATGGTGATGGCTAGGGGGTCCAGAAACCCCTAGAAGATAAAAGGACCCCCCAGGCCCAAAATGAAAGATGAAGGCCTGGGGGTTGGTGAGGTGGAATTTGGCCAAGAAGGCCAATAATGGCAGGATATGGCCTGAGGCCATAAATGATGGTTGAGAGGGGTTATGGCGTAAAAACCATAAACCACCCAAGGGGGCCAATTGGCCATAAAGGACATGACGTGACCAATTGGCCCCATCTGGGCTCCAGGTTGAATTGCCGCAGCCATCAAGGAGGAGGGCCAAAACTCGTGGTTGTGACAGTGGTCCCCAGATGAAACTTTTCACCCTGTATTGGTGAAATCTGCCCAGATGTGGCTTCAAAACCACATCTGAGCCCAATACAGGCTATACATGCCTTTTGCAAACCACAAGCCTGTCTTTGAAAGTGAAAAATCTTCACTTCCTCTATGTGAAAAGGTATAGCAGCCTTTTCACCCCATTTCAGGATAAAACAAGGCCTTTTCACTTCCAGAAAAGGAATCCCCATCCTACTCTTAAATTTCTATGTAGTACAACTGGAAAAAACAGTTATACTCTTGGAAATAATCAGGTTATACTTTAAATTTAAGTATTGTAGCTCTTATTAAAGTAATCCAACTGGTAAGACTTCACCCAGGGCTTTAGGCAGCACTCACCACCATTATATTATTATAGTAAAACCCTTATTATTTTATTATAAACCCTTATTAACATCAACAAACGTTTTTATTTTACCCTTTTTACCGTGTCACAGTAATATTTAAAGGTTTTAAATACAATTATAAACCTTTATCATAGACTCAGCCTGACATTTTGGGGCCTGGCCGTGTTTTTTAAACCTTTTGGACCCTATAAGTAAGTTTTTTCTCTTTTTTCCTCACAAGGGGAAATCTCATGTCAATCGTCAGCGATTGACCTCAGGTCACACAGCGGTCAGTATAAAATCTTGCTTCAGTCGCGTTAGTGTCACTTTATAGTCACTGGATTTAGTGGGCCACATCACGTCTGTGTCAAGACAACGTCAATTGTCACATGTGTCACATGAGAATTTCAAATGAAGCCCAAACTCATTTCAACACCATTTGCAATGTTTGGGTAATCACACCTCATGGTGAAACCCAGCAGTTTGGCATGCACATATTGGTGCATGAGAAGACTTCCACCCCACCACCTGGTCATCTCATGCCTTTACCATGCCTACTCTCACACTTGAGTGGCTTCAGCCTCCTCGCCTAATCCTCTCCCATGCTTAGCATGCTTACATGCCTTCACCCCACTCCAGATGAGACTCCGACACTGCCCCCCCATCTCCGCCCTCACCACTCCTTACGCTTCTGCACGCCCACCTTATCTTTGCCTTGGCTTACAATCCTTACACTCCTGCGGGGACCTCAAGTTACGCCTCCAATGCCTCCCTCACCCCCCCTTATGCCTCCTCACACCGGCCTAATCCTATCTGCCACTTACCATCCTTACACTCATGGAGGGCCTTCCCAACATGCCTCGGAGGCCACTTACCATCCTTACACTTGTGAAGTGCCTTCCTGACATGCCTCTGACGCCACTTACCAGCCTTACGCTTGTATAGTTCCCGCCCAACATGCCTCCAATGGTGCTTACCATCCTTAAACCTGCAGTGCCCTCCTAACATGCCTCCGACGCCGCTTACCATCCTTACTCTCGCAGTGACCTCCTGACATGCCTCCGATGCCGCTTGCAGTGACCTCCCGACATGCCTCCAATGCTGCTTACCATCCTTACGCTTGCAGTGACCTCCCTACATGCCTCTGATGCCGCTTACCATCCTTACGCTCATATAGTGCCCGCCCAACATGCCTCCAATGCTGGTTACCATCCTTATGCTTGAAGTGCCCTCCTGAAATGCCTCCGACGCCCCCCTCACACTGGCCTGATCCTTACACTCCTGCAGCCCACTCAAGATGAGATTACAATGCCGCCCCCCATCTTCGCCCTCACAACCCTTATGCTTCTGCACCCCTACCTTTTCTTCTCTGCCACTTACAATTCTTATGCTCCCACGGTGCCCTCAAGATAGGCCTCTGATGCCACCCTCAACCCCCCTTACGCCTAATATTCTCTCCGTCGCTTACCATCCTTAGGCTCAGGTACTAGATCCATAGGGTATGGTGGCTTGTTGGAGTAAATGATGAACGCAATCAGGGAGAAATGCTGAGTGGCCATCTCTGCCAACAGGTTCTGGGGGGAAATTGGTAGGTATATTCACAATGTTGTGGTTAGGGTTTAAATCATGAGGCTAAAACATTTAAGCCTAATAAGTGGACTATTTGATACCCGAATTGAATCTTCTGTTTCCCCAACAGAACCATTTTATTTCATATCATTCAAATGGAACACTTTGCTTAGTCCTTACCTCATGAGCATTTAATAGCTCAAAAGTTGACTTTAGTAGGCTTCTCACTAGTCAGCTTTATTCAATTTCTCACAGGGAAGTGATTTTATTTGAATGATATGAAATAATTTGCAACACATCAGCTCCTGGAATATCCCAACAAATAATATTTTTCAAATGCAATACAACAAGCTCAATAGATATTAATGGAAGGTTCCAAGGCCGTTGATGGGAAGGTTTTTTTTGGTCAGCTTGTGGTTCTGGTTTGTCTTTTTTCTAGAAAATTAACCAAATATTGAACTGAATACAATTGATATTCAACTTCTTTCAGACTTTCCTAAATTCTCCAATATTAATACTAACTAACAAAGAATAAGTGATCTTGAACTTATTTTACTTCCACCACTTTCAGAACTCCCGCCTTTTTCCTTCAATTTTGATCTTTTTATTATACAATTTTCAATTGTGTTATCAATCAACTCATAACCATCTATTAAATTAATATATTACCCCTTATATGCCCCAAACCCTCACAAATTCAACTGAATTCCATGAACAAACAACTTCAGCCCCAGCGAGTGGAAGTGAAATATCTGATATGGTCAGTAGTCATGAATTAGGCATTGAAGTAGAGAGCCTGGCCCATAAAAGTAATCCAGATCAACCAGTTCTTCTGTAATTTGAGCATATATTTATCTTGAATATTTGTAGTCTCTCCAAACCTGATACTTTTGTCATAGTCTTTATTTCAGCTCAGCCTCCAAGCTCCCAGAAACCAAATTTTAAAAGCTATGAGAAGGAAAAGCCTGTTGAACCTTGTGCACCGACAGAAGATGCTGGGTAAGATGACATAATTTCCAGTGGGGAGGTGGAAATTATATGCAAGGAACAATTTGTCTCAAACATTGCTCAAACAATCCCAAGGCTCAAAAAAATCCAAAATGAGAGTAAATATCCTGATTATGTGCGTCAAAAGATTTCTGAAGCAATGAGCCTCCTCAAAATGGATTTGAACCATAAGTCCATTAATAATTCAATACAAAAACTTCAAAATGGCTTCTTACAATATATGGGAAGGTTTGGAGGTGGGAGAATCTCTACCTGAAGGATCTCGAGTGGTAATTAGATTTCCAGGCAAAGGATTAGGAAAAAGACCAAATAACCATGCCACCAAAAAAACCAACAAAAAACCACGTACCTTTGAGGCCGCAAAAGATTCCTGGGATCAGGGTAATGAAATGATTAATGTTGAAGTGGGCCATATTGATAATCAACCTCCGCATACTGAAAGTCCCCCCCATACTCAATGAAACAATCCATGATGAACCTCCACATACTGAAAGACCCCCCATACTCAATTAAACAATCCATGATGAAAATCCTCCCGCCTCTCCTCAAAATATTCAAGCCTTTCAAGAAAGGGAGACAATTAAACATGATACATTGGGACAAGATATGACTGATATAGTGCCTGACCCTGAGTCCCAAGTGTCATCCTCTGCTAGTTTTCAAGGAATATTTTTATCCCTCATGGAAGATTTTGGAGACATTTTGAATTATCATTCCAATATGACTCAGCAATCATGGAAAAGGGGGCTTGATAATATCAATAGTATTCACAAAAATTGATTGGACATTTTACCAACAAAGGATGCTCATAAATTCCTTCCCATTGGTATCAAAGTGATCAGTAAACAAGAGCTTAAAATGTTGGCCTGGCTTGAGGACCGTGAGATGGCAGGTGAGTTTTATGTTTGTGCATGAAACGTGATTCTTGGCTGTTGACTGGTGATATAAATTGCAATATACACAGTTAGAGTTTTTTAAGCCAACAAAAACAGAAGCGTTTTTTGATACCAATATTTGGAATCTCAAATTGATGAAGGAATCAGCAAAACCTGCAGATGATATCCCAAAATCTGAACACTCCTTCTTCAAAATTGTTCAGAGTCTTCTTTTCCCTGGCAATCTAGTTAAACATTTTTGGGCAAACGTTATGTTTGAATCCATTAGTTTAGTCTCATACAATGTGATTGCACCCAAACCCTACGTGGCACCAACATCAAATTCAACTGATCCTCTTTGACTCAAATGGGGAGCAGTTGAATACCTTGCCTCCTGCTTGAGTAAGTCAAAGCAACATGCTACACAACTTAGCATTGAAGGTGATGGAGCTCACAATGAGATATCAACAAAGCCAAACAAGAACCTGGAGGATCTAATGGATACAGTCATCCATTTGATGATTGCGTACAACATGGTACATGCACATACAAAGTTTGCAGTCAATGGCATCAAAAGCAAACTAACAAGCTCCAAAAAAATAAGGCCATCAAAGATCTTCTGATGTGTAACAAGAATATCGCAATAAATTAAATTTGCTATGTTATATTAGTGGCTTTCTGTGCAGCAGGGGTTCATGGTTTGATGGTATGCTCAGATGACTGGAGAAAAAGCTCAGTTAAAGGGGCTTTATCACTAATTAACATTTTCAAAAGACTTTCAGACGTTAAAAATTTAGTAGAGCCGGTGTGGCTATGTACAAACAAGTATATATGTAATTTACTGAATAAGGGTTGCTTCTCATCAGAGTCTTTTAACCCCACTGTACCTCTTAGATTTGAATTTGCACAATGCTCAGTATTAGAATTTGGTGATGGCTGGGTGGAGAAGCGCAGCCTTGGTTCAAGTGATGAGGTCACATTGACTGTACCCATGTCAGCTAAACTTGCAACCAGGATTGACCTGTTTTAGATTAGCTTTGTACTAGATAGATTGTAAGTGAATCTTGCAAACTTATTTATGAATTTAATAATCGTGACTACCTATCCTACTACTTCCCAAATGCCACAATATGAACACCAATAATAATTGTACGGAGGCATTCCTCCGTACACCATTGAAAATACTCCAACAAGACACAAACTGAGTCAGGCAGGTGTGCCGCAATTAGCACACATGGAGGCATTGCAGGGGGGGTGTTTTGTCACTTCCCGCCAGCCCATAATAGGCCAAATTCCCTTGTTTGTTTCAAGAGGACTAGCATAATTAGGGATCCGCAGCAGGGTGAATATTGCATTTGGGCATGCTTGCAAAATTCCACATGGTTGGATTGGAAAGTTATTGAATGGTAACATCAATGTATCAAATTGAATAATGCACTATCCACTGCAATTTTCAGGTTCAGGTACTTAAGATGGCAAATTTGCGAAGGTCAGGTGTGATTTTTCATTTTTAGCCGCAATTAAAAAAGGCTAATCAACCAAAATCAAATTCAGGTGATATTAATAATTCAGTAATCATTTGATTTCATTTAATTTGCTGCTGAAAGCATGCCATTCACGAAAAAAGGAAAGGAGTGTAAAAGGGAACTCGCGGGAAAGCATTGGGGTGAGTGGCTCTGTAAGATGTGACTATGAAACTGATGATAATATTACTATTAATCAACAGTACTATGTCTGTTCTTATGAAATATAATAATAAAAATTATTATAACCACAATTAAATAACTATAAAATTATTTCTTTCACGTGTTATACACTACTAGTGATTATAACAGTGAGCAGTAATTGTCTACTAGAATCAATTACAAGAAGAATTTAATAATAAAAACTTCTTTTATTAAAATAATAAAATTATTTTAATATATAATTATCTTTTGCAAGAATAATTATAAAGATAATTCTTGAAGAAAACTATTACTAGAGAAAAACTTTAAGAATTAAAGATAAATGACTTACTAATACTCCAAAGAACTTATTGATAGATATAAGTAGAGAAATTTGACGTAGAATTGTGGATTTAAGGGATCAAAATGAATTTATAAAGGTATTACAACAATTTATAGTTTGATTTCTATGATTTCAAGTCTTTCTGATTTATTCTGAAAGAATAAAACACTTAAGAAAAGTTTTAACTAATACTTACTTGTTGGTAATATTGATATAAATGATTTAATAAGATGATTCTTGGAAAAAAACAGCAAGAAGAGGCTTCTTTTAAGTCAACAACAGCTCACAGAGGCGTGCCATGGAGCAAACTGAAAAACCAGTGAGTGAGAAAACAATAAACCTTTTTGGATTATTGATTGCATCATCTGTTGTCACGTAAGATTATCATAATTACTTAATTGATGCTTTTACGTGACTACCAACCCCAATATGGTTAAGAATAAAAGGAGTAACACTTGTAAATCTTCTTTTATTCTAAAATAATCATTGATTTCTCAAAGTTATCAATGTTATTGCCAATTTCATCACAGGTTGTAATTACTGTGAATTTTTGAAGATTCAGTGTTTCACGTAGAATAATCAAAAATGGACTGTAAGTAAAACTTTTAATTTTACAAGTAAAACTGTAATTCTTTTTGGTTTTACCATAGATAATACAGTTCTCCTTTAGTCCTGAAAGTTTCAGGAAGATTAATTAAGAATTGTATTTTTAATGAATTTTTGAAGTTTTTTACCTCATTTCTATGTAGAATTGCAAATAGCAGTGTTTTGCTGGTTGCTATGAGGTAAATCAATGAATATGGGTCCCAAAAGGGTTTTAATTACTCTTTTGGGGTTTATCCATGGAAAGTCATTAGTAATTGACATGGTTACAGGAGTGTAAGTAGCTCATTACCTCCTTGGCACGTCAAAATAGCAGGTTATTTGCTATTTTCTGGTGTTTTACAGTAGTTGTAACTTGGTAACCAAGTTCCCAAAGAGTTTTAGTTTACCAATTGGGCCAAGATGAGCCATGGATCCATGCTCTGGAGCTATCCACGTCTCTGAGGCCTCAGAAGTTGGGTACCCTGGCTCTCTTTGATGTCTTTTGTCCCCCTTGCCTATTTTTTACGTCAAAATAGTAATTTAAGCTTAAAGTGAGATATCCACTATGGGTGTACCAAAAGTCCATGTAAGAATACCATGATATTAAGTGCTCAAAACATGCATAACACTATTCTTAGTGTATATGTAACATGGGATTTCTCACTTTCCCATTATTTTGGCTAAAAATCAAGAAAAACAAAAATTTTCACGGATCTTTTATGTGGTATTAATGATGTGGTATTGAAGTATTTTCCATTTTACCACCTCAAATAGTTAAATTGAGCTTATTCACTCTATGGAGCTACCCTAGGTGAATTTTTGTGTAGAATCCAAATCTGGTCTTAAATTCATGGATTTACTTACTCAATAAAAAGTTATTCATCTTTTCTGAAATTGAAAATGATGAATTTTGGATATATGCATGACTTATGAGTTGTGCATAATTCAAAATTTCTTTTTAAGATAATTGTGGCCTATTTGGGTATGTAAAATATACCTCAAGGCTCACATTCCCTCCCACCAAAAAATAAAATTGTACTACAATTTTATTAGTGATAAAAGAATAAGGCCCCAAAGGGGGTTAATGTCCACTGTCCAACCTCTTTTCATTACTCAGATCAAGTAATTTAAAGCACATTTATAGACATATTCAGGCTTGTGGCCTTCTTTCATGTCTAAATCTTCTTAAGAGTTTATCTGAGTCAGGTATTTCTGATTCTGCCATCCATTCATCTTCATGTACTGGATTTCTATATCTGACAAGATATTCTCTTTGATTTTTACCCCTAAGTCTCCTTTCTTTGATGACTTTCTTTATCTTTTTGTCTTCATTCTGTTCCACAGGTGGTACAGTTAAAGGAGTTGGGTTTCTTAAAGGAAACAATTCTTCATCAGCTGGTTGATAAGGTTTTATCAAGCTGACTGGAAATGTGGGGTGTTTATTTTCCAATTCACCACTCAATTCCACTTGAACTGCATTGGTTCCATGTAAAACAACAATAAAAAAAGGTCCTACATAAGAATCTTTAAGTTTCTTTGGGCCTTTGATATTATTAAAATTCAAGGTTGAAACTAGAACTAAGTCCCCTACTTTGAAGTCTGGTACTTTATGACTCTTGTCCCACTTCTGTTTTGCATAATCAAAAGCATCATCCATACTTTGTTTTGCGTGGTGTTTTACTTTATCAAGCATTAATTTGAAGCTGGAAACTGTAGGATGAATGTCAATCAAGTCTTTCCTCAGTGTGTCTGCTGGGAGTCTTGGATTCCATCCCTTTTCTAACATAGCAGGAGTTTGTCCTGTGGAAGAATGGACTGATGTCTTGTATGCCAATTCTAATGCAGGTATCAAAGTGCACCAGTCATGGGTAAAGCCATCTGAGTCTCTGAATTCTAATCCATAAGCACAAAATCTCCTGATCATGTCTTCTAAAGTTTGAATCATCCTCTCTGCTAGCCCATCTGTTTGAGGGTGATATGCTGTAGAGAATGATAACTTAGTCCCAAACAATCTGTGAAGATTGGTCCAAAGTGCAGATGTGAACTTGGGGTCTCTGTCACTTATGATATTCTTAAATAACCCTGTATGAGAAAAAACTCTACTCCATAAAAGAAGAGCTGTATCCATAGCAGTATCATCTTTATGACATGGTAAGAATATGGGAGTTTTGCTATATCTGTCTACAATGACTAAACAAGCATTATAAATTTTGTCACCACTTGGAGGAAGTGCTGTGACCCAATCCATGTGAACAACTTCCCAAGGGGATTTTGGTTCTTGAATATGGATCATTAATCCAAATTTCTTGCCTGTACTCCTGTTTGCTTTTTGGCATCTATCACAGGTATGGCAATACTCAATGGTTTCCTTTCTCCAAGATGGCCACCATGCACAGTTCTTCACCTTTTCAAGTGTTCTGTCTTCTGATAGGTGTCCAGAGTAAATGCTATCATGGCATTCATGAAGAATGGTATTGATGAGCAATCTACTACACAGTGTCATCACACAAGAATGTTTTGTTCTATGGTACATAATCCCATCAAACAAATCAAAGGTTCCTTCAGAATAGGAATTTTTCCAAACTTCATCTAGTGTATTAACCAAAGATGTGTCTTTGCAGTCTTTATCCAATAAAGAAGTCAAGATATGGAAATTCTTGTCTTGTTTATAAGACTCTCTGACCTCTTCAAAGAATTCAGTCCCAATATCAGTTATGTTAATCCCTCCAATTGGAATCTGTGGTTCAGCTTCCAAAGGTACATAAGCTGGGTTATCAGGGGTGTTGGCTAAAGCCCATCTACTAAGTCCATCAGCATTTTTGTGAATGTTTCCTGCCTTATGAACTATAGTCATGTTTCCTCTATATTCTTTAATGGCTATTTGCCATCTCAACATATGTCTGTTGGGAGTTTTCATGTTAAGAAGTGATTTCACGGCATTACAGTCAGTTATCACTTCAAAAACACTGCCATCAAGGTAATAGTGTAATTTCTCAAGTGCCCATACCAAACATAAGCACTCCATTTGGCTTGCACCATATCTGGCTTCTGTTGGTTTGATTTGTCTTGAGATATAACAAACTGGTCCCTCTGTAGGTTTGTCATCAATAATTTGGACTTGATGTAGGGCTGCCCCTAATCCATCTCCACATGCATCAATGTACAATTTAAAAGGAATATTCCAGTCAGGCATGAGGAGTAAAGGTGCTTGTGTAAGGGCTTTCTTTATCTTCTCATAAGCTTTAATTCTTTCCTGTGTCATTTCAAATACAGTCTGTTGATCACAGATTCTATAGAGTGACTTGGCTAGAATTGCAAAGTCTTTCAAGTGTTGCCTATAATAACTAGCAAATCCAAGAAAAGACATCATTTCTTTTTTATTCTGGGGTATTGGCTTAAGTAACACTGCTGCTACTTTATTCTTGTCAATACCCAAGCTCAAACCAGAAACAACATGTCCCAATGCTTTGAGTTCTTCAAAACCAAAATTACATTTCTTAAGTGAAATTTTCATGTTCACTCCTGCAACTTTATGAAGTACTCTTGCAAGTCTTTCAACGTGAAAAGACCATGAGTCAGAACATATAATAATATCATCAATATAAATGATAAGCCATCCTTCAGATAATTCTGTGGGGAAGATGGTATTCATCATTCTTTGATAATGAGATGGAGCATTTTTAATGCCAAATGGCATTCTAAGATACTCATAAATACCACAGTGAGTGATAATTCTAAGTAATTTCCTAGCTTCAGGCGTCAAAACATTTTGATGGAAGCCTTTTAATGCATCCATTGATGTTATATACTTGGCTTTAGACAATTGAGTCAAGTTTTCTTGGATTCTAGGGATTGGATACCTATCTGGAACTGTGTAGATATTCAAAGCTCTAAAGTCTCCAACCATTCTTGATTTATCATTATGCCATGCAATAATAACAGGTGTTGTCACTTCAACTTCCTCATTATGGCCTACTTTCCTTAGCACACCAAGTTGGATCAACTCTTGGATATGTTTTTCCAAGGCTTCTCTAGCTCTGGGACTGGCTGGATAAGCTGGTCTTCTAAGTACTGGAGGATATGGTCTATCAATATTAAGAGTAATATCAATTTCATGTCCCCTTATAGCGCCTAATGGTTCATTATCAGACGCAAATGCATTATTGTATGTATATAATACATCAATAAGTTCATTCCTCATCTTTGGTGACAATGATGGATTAATTTGTGCTTAAACAAGTTGTTTAGACACAAATTCATCTTTGTAAGTATCTTTGACAGAAGATACTACAGATATCTGTTTTGGCATATTGGAGAAAGCAAATTTTTGCCTTTTGTTATCTCCAATTGTGAAATATCTGTCTTTATGGTTATTTATATCAATACCATAAATATTTAAGTAATCATTTCCAAGAATGATGTGCTGAGATGTGCAATTATCCATTACTACAATCTCAGTCTTCATTCTTACACTTCCTGCTGGATGTGGGAATACAATATTAGTGTCCAATATGCCCAAGGGGTACATATTGTTACTGGCACTACTGAATTGTACACCTTCTATTGGTAATAGATGGTTTTTCCATTCAGGAAGTATAATTTGGAGATAATCTTTGCCAACACAAGTGCAAAATGCCCCTGTATCCAAATTTACTTTGGCTTCAATATCACTCATCAGAACTGATGTGATACAGGATGCTCCAGCAGTATAACCCTTTCCTCTAGCAGGTTTTGTCTTACACATTCTGGCATCTTGGATATTGATCAGGTTGCAGCAATCCTCACTGTACTGTGGCAAGTGGGTATGGACTTCTGTGACCTCAAAGAAAGCTGAAATGTTTTCAATGGGATAGCCCTCTACTGGTGTATCTTCAGAGACTGCAGAATCTTGATCAGACTCTTCTTTCTCTTCAGTACACTGAATTTCTTCAATGATTTGAACTTCATTGATCTTTGTCTTCTTAGGGCAAGTGTTGGCTAAATGTGAAGTACTTCCACATTTATGACACTTCAAGACAGGTCTCTCTGGTCTTCTTTCTTCTCTAGGAATTTTTGGGACTATTTTGGACTCTATTGGGTTTCTAACCCAAGTTTTACCAATTCTTGTTCTGGTAATGATATCTTCCATAGCATTAATGTAGTCCTCTGTTGAACAGGGTTCTACACATCTGCTTTTGATAGCATGTTCTAGTTCTCCTCCACACTTTCTTAATATTTTCATATTAATCATAGTGTCAGACATATCTGGGTGTAAAGCAGATAATCTGTCTTTTTGTTTGAAGAACCAAGTAAGTGGTTTGTCTTTTTCTGAGTTAAAAATGGCACTTTCAAAAGCATTTTCCATTTTAAACCTCCAAGAATTATTAGCCCATTTGGTAATCACTTCAGATTTCCACCAAGACCAGTCATGTTTACCATGATCAATCCTCATTTTGTAATACCATTTCTTTGCAGTTCTGGTAAAAAAACAGTGTAATTTCCCCACTATGATTTCATCAGGTATATTGAAGTCCTCTTGCAACATATCAATAGTCCTGATGAATTCAATATGATTGTATTCTCCTTCACCAGAGAATGTTGGCCATTCTTCTATTTTTGGAATATCTCTTGCAGAGTAGGCATTTTCTCCCAAGAATGGTGTAAGACTTTCTTTAACAGAGAGTTTTTCTTCAGTCAAAGGTGTAGAATGTCTTGGCATATGTGGTTCATGATTCTTATGAATTTGTTCCACACTTGCAATTATCTCATTCTTCAACTTTTGCCTTTCACTGTCACTTTTTGCTAAATGTATAGCAAATTGATTGGTGTTCTCAACTATCTTCAAGACATGGTCTTGTAGAGTCTTAAGTTGATCATTCATTTTAAAAAGATCTTCCATCTCCTCATGTTGAACTTGGCACATGTTTTCAATTCTTATGCAAGAATTGGTAATTAAGTCAAGTTTGGCATTTGTCACTTGATGTAATTCAATGTATTTCTTGTCATTTTTCTTTAATTCAACTATATCTGATGCAATTTTAGTTAACTTGTTATCAAGTTTACCAATTTCTACATGAATACTAGTTTGTACACCAATTATTTGTGTGGAAAGTTTCTGTTCATCCTTTTCTGCTCCTTGGCTGTGAATTCCATCAGAGTTCTGGCCATATTGAAGACACTGTCCACGGCTGAAGGCTCCAATTTGGGGATCCTGTACCCTTGTGGGTAGGGTCTGTGCCAATTGGCTTTGCCTTTTCCTTTGCCTTGATGGTTCCTGGGACCTTTCTGCTTCTTCTGAGGTCCCTTGGGCTTGTCCTTGGACACTTCTGGAGCTGGTTTGGAGCTGGTTTGGAGCTGGTAGACGCCACTGGTGCCTCTGTCTCCAAAGCTGGAGTCATTTCCAACTCTTTCTTCTGGTCTATGGATAAAAGACTTTGGTTCTTCAACCAATTCTTTATCTTTTTGACCTTGTCTTTGCAAGACAGGGGGCTCCATCCTCCTAAGAGTTCTATGGTCTTCTCCTGACCCAGAAAGCTCTTGATGTGTAAGTAGGAGTTCATGGCCCCCTGCCAAAGGCTTGGGCAGATTTCCCACTCCTCTTCCTTGGCTGCTCTGAACCAGTTTTTGTACTCGCATTGATATATTTCTATTGCTGCCACCTTAAAGTGGTTCAGCCCTGGAAATATTACCATAAATCAGTTCAGGCTCAGAATTCACGTCAAAATCTGTTGGTACAAACCTTGGGGAATGGGGGGAAACTCTGGCATCCTCCAGATATGTCTTTCTTGTGGAAGATTTGGCACTTCTGGATTTGGTCTTGCCTCTTCCTTGTCCACATCCATCTGGTTGGACTGAATAGTTGCTTCCATTTCTGGTATGCACCATTTTCACGTCAATTCAAAGATAAAAGGTGAAAATATAAGATAAAATACACACCTTTTGGTGGTAATTTAGCTTTTTCTGAGTTGAATAAGGTGCCTCTTTTAGCAATCTGCACCTCAATACTGTCTTCAGATTCTGCTTCTGAAGACTCTGGACTAGTGATATATCTTTTACTGAGTCTGTTGCCAGCTGCACAGTATTTGATTAAAGACACTAAAAGAAATTATAAAAGAGAAAAAATTATTTTTTATACTTTTTAAAATATTTTTTAAAGATTTTTTATAAGTTTTATATTTTTTAATATTAAAAAAATTATTCTTTTTAAAGAAAAAAAAATTAAAATTTAAGATTTTGAATGAAAATTAATTCAGAGTAACTCAAAGAATAATTTTATAAGTTTTTGGATGTGAAAAAGCCACGTGTAAAAACAATATAAAATTAAACCGAATTCCTCAATGAAAAAGATTTTAAAACAATTTCAAAAATAAAAATATTTTAACTCCAAATTGAAAGAAAAAAATTAATTAAATTAATATATTTTAGAGCTTAAAAATATATTAATTAAGGGTACAAGGTTCAAAAAACACGGCCAGGCCCCCAAATGTAAGATGTGACTATGAAACTGATGATAATATTACTATTAATCAACAGTACTATGTCTGTTCTTATGAAATATAATAATAAAAATTATTATAACCACAATTAAATAATTATAAAATTATTTCTTTCACGTGTTATACACTACTAGTGATTATAACAGTGAGCAGTAATTGTCTACTAGAATCAATTACAAGAAGAATTTAATAATAAAAACTTCTTTTATTAAAATAATAAAATTATTTTAATATATAATTATTTTTTGCAAGAATAATTATAAAGATAATTCTTGAAGAAAACTATTACTAGAGAAAAACTTTAAGAATTAAAGATAAATGACTCACTAATACTCCAAAGAACTTATTGATAGATATAAGTAGAGAAATTTGACATAGAATTGTGGATTTAAGGGATCAAAATGAATTTATAAAGGTATTACAACAATTTATAGTTTGATTTCTATGATTTCACGTCTTTCTGATTGATTCTGAAAGAATAAAACACTTAAGAAAAGTTTTAACTAATACTTACTTGTTGGTAATATTGATATAAATGATTTAATAAGATGATTCTTGGAAAAAAACAGCAAGAAGAGGCTTCTTTTAAGTCAACAACAGCTCACAGAGGCGTGCCATGGAGCAAACTGAAAAACCAGTGAGTGAGAAAACAATAAACCTTTTTGGATTATTGATTGCATCATCTGTTGTCACGTAAGATTATCATAATTACTTAATTGATGCTTTTACGTGACTACCAACCCCAATATGGTTAAGAATAAAAGGAGTAACACTTGTAAATCTTCTTTTATTCTAAAATAATCATTGATTTCTCAAAGTTATCAATGTTATTACCAATTTCATCACAGGTTGTAATTACTGTGAATTTTTGAAGATTCAGTGTTTCACGTAGAATAATCAAAAATGGACTGTAAGTAAAACTTTTAATTTTACAAGTAAAACTGTAATTCTTTTTGGTTGTACCATAGATAATACAGTTCTCCTTTAGTCCTGAAAGTTTCAGGAAGATTCATTAAGAATTGTATTTTTAATGAATTTTTGAAGTTTTTTACCTCATTTCTACGTAGAATTGCAAATAGCAGTGTTTTGCTGGTTGCTATGAGGTAAATCAATGAATATGGGTCCCAAAAGGGTTTTAATTACTATTTTGGGGTTTATCCATGGAAAGTCATTAGTAATTGACATGGTTACAGGAGTGTAAGTAGCTCATTACCTCCTTGGCACGTCAAAATAGCAGGTTATTTGCTATTTTCTGGTGTTTTACAGTAGTTGTAACTTGGTAACCAAGTTCCCAAAGAGTTTTAGTTTACCAATTGGGCCAAGATGAGCCATGGATCCATGCTCTGGAGCTATCCACGTCTCTGAGGCCTCAGAAGTTGGGTACCCTGGCTCTCTTTGATGTCTTTTGTCCCCCTTGCCTATTTTTTACGTCAAAATAGTAATTTAAGCTTCAAGTGAAATATCCACTATGGGTGTACCAAAAGTCCATGTAAGAATACCATGATATTAAGTGCTCAAAACATGCATAACACTATTCTTAGTGTATATGTAACATGGGATTTCTCACTTTCCCATTATTTTGGCTAAAAATCAAGAAAAACAAAACTTTTCACGGATCTTTTATGTGGTATTAATGATGTGGTATTGAAGTATTTTCCATTTTACCACCTCAAATACTTAAATTGAGCTTATTCACTCTATGGAGCTACCCTAGGTGAATTTTTGTGTAGAATCCAAATCTGGTCTTAAATCCATGGATTTACTTACTCAATAAAAAGTTATTCATCTTTTCTGAAATTGAAAATGATGAATTTTGGATATATGCATGACTTATGAGTTGTGCATAATTCAAAATTTCTTTTTAAGATAATTGTGGCCTATTTGGGTATGTAAAATATACCTCAAGGCTCACAGGCTCTCTTATTCTCAGTGTATATATATAGATATATATATGCTTCTGCATTTATGTGGCACCCTCATTGGGCCCCATAGAAAAACATTGGCCTTAGTTGGTTCAGATTGAGACAATGTCATGGGGGCTCCGACAGGGAAGTCAAAGGATGTGTGCCGAATGAAGCTCCTTGGGCATTGGGTACCATTCTGGACTCAAAAGGCCTTAGGTTCAAATGGGAGGAAGCAGTAGTTTGGCCGTGTGGCAATTTTCTCTTCAACCGGATTACTCATTGCCCTTGTTGAGTTCAGACCATTCACAACAATGGGTGAAGTCAATGTCAATCAATGGGGTGACTTGTCACAATTCTTATTTTGTGAAAGAAGATGCACCAACCCAATTGTAACAAATGGGGCATTACTGGAGGGATTTATGTTTGCAATTGGGTGGCACAAATGCTGTAAGGTTTTTATATTAAACTCTTGATAATAGCGGCAATATCAAGAGTACTATGACTGTCCTCAGTAGAAATATATAATATAACAAAATACTATAACCACAAATTCAAATATAATTATTAAAAAATAATTACAAATAAATAAATTTAATTATTATTATAAAAAAATATAATAATAAAAGAATATAATAACTATAATAAATTATAATTATTCTATTCTTGTTATAGTCACTGACAATTATAACAATAAGAAGTGTAATGCTCTTAATGAGACAATTACACGTGGAAAATATGAATATTAACCACTTATAAATAATACAAATATTATTTATAAAAAGAATTAAAGCACACACTGTGCAGAAATAATTCTTATAGAGAAATTCTATATAAAAAAAGATATAAAACTTTAGAGAAGACTTACTTATAATATTTATTTAATACGACAAGTTAAACAACAACAGTTATTATATTAAATAATAATTATAAGTTAAAAACACATCAAAAACCAACAATTTGAAAGATAAAACCACTTTTTTAATAAAAATTATGATTAAAGAGGAATTTGTGGCTGTTTAAAAGATATGTAAGATGATAGTTTTATATAATAAAATATATTATTGGTGATTACAACAATAATCTAAATTCTATGATTTCAATTTTTAATTTTAATGAATAAAGAATAAAATAACTTAAGAATTACTTTAATAATAAGATTTTATATTTAATAAAACTTTACCTGTTTAAATTTCTAATATGATTGGATTTGATAATGAATGATGGAAGAAAAACAGTAATGAAAAGACTCTTTTTATGTCTTCAGAGAAGCTCTCATGATTCATAATGAATATACAGGGCGTGCTCAGGTCAAAACTGAAAAACCATGCTTAAAAATAAAGTTCTTAACTTAAGGTAACTTATTTTTAGTTACAATTTAAAGTTACCAGTGTTATTATTAACTCCATGTAACTTTAATCCTCATTTAAACTAATTATTTTAAGTTTTTAATATAAATAAAGTTATTTATATTAAATTTTATCACATGAATAGCTTAAAAATAGAGTTTCAAGAATAAATCTCTTAAACTCAATTTTTAATTAATTTTTAAAGAAATTATAAGTTTCTTTGAGCTTTAATTAAAAGAGTAAATTTCCAGGCTAATTACCCAGGAAATGTATTTAAAAAGATACTTAAAATTTAAGATAATATTAAATTTTAAGCTGTGTGAAGTTTCCAAGCAAATCCATTAACAATTTGAGTTTTAATGAATTTTTGAAGTTATTGATATTTTTCCACGTAAAATAGCAATACACACCAAACCTTAACTTTTGATAAGGCTTTAATGCTTGTAACATTAAAGTTTTAAGCTTAATTAAGTTTTGACAGTTCTTAAAAACTTAAATTCAAGCCTGAATATTGGGATTTACCCTTTGGCAGCTTGAAATTCTTGTCTAAATTGGGATAAAACCAGTTTAAACTTAAAGCTTAAATAAGGTTGGAAATCCTCCAATACAGGTGGACAACCTTAATTGAATCCTTGCAGATCCAAAATGTTGGGTACCCCATCTCTATTTGGTCTTTTTCCTTTGTCCCACCTTTCTGCATGCATTTTGCCCTTTTATTTATTTAATGCCATACTATGGCTGTAAGGTTTGTCTATGAAACTCTTGATAATAGTAGCAAAATCAAGAGTACTGTGACTGTCCTCAATAGGAATATATAATATAATAAAATATTATAACCACAAATTTAAATATAATTATTAAAAATAATTATATTCAAAAAAATAAATTTAATTATTATTATAATAATATAATAATAAAAAAATTATAATTATTCTATTATTGTTATAGTCACTGACAGTTATAACAATAAGAAGTGTAAAGCTCTTAATGAGACAATTACATGAGGAAAATATGAATATTGACCACTTATAAATAATATAAATATTATTTATAAAAAGAATTAAACACACTGTGCAGAAATAATTCTTTTAGAATAAAAATTCTATATAAAAAAACTAATATTTTAGATAAAAAAAATATAGAACTTTAAAGAAAACTTACTTATAAGATTTATTTAATACAACAAGTCTAATACAACAGTTACTATACTAAATAAAAGTTATAAGTTAAAAAAAACACGTCAAAAATCAATAAATTTAAAGATAAATAACGTTTTATAATATAAATTATGATTAAAGAGTTTTTGAGAGGAATTTGTGGATTTTAAAAGATATTTAAAATGAAAATTTTATATAATAAAATATATTATTGGTGATTACAACGATAATCTAAATTCTATGACTTCAATTCTTTAATTTTAATAAATAAAGAATAAAAATAACTTAAGAATTACTTTTAATAATAAGATTTTATATTTAATAAAACTTTACCTGTTTAAATTTCTAATATGATTGGATTAATAATGAATGATGGACAAAAACAGTGATGAAAAGACTCTTTTTATGTCTTCAGAGCAGCTCTCATGATTCATAATGGATGTAGAGGGCGTGCTCAGGTCAAAACTGAAAAACCATGCTTAAAAATAAAGTTCTTAACTTAAGGCAACTTCTTTTTACTTCCAATTTAAAGTTACCAGTGTTATTCTTAACTCCAAGTAACTTTAATCCTCATTTAGTTTAACTATTTTAAGTTTTAATATAAAATAAGGTTATTTATATTAAAGTTCATCACATGAACAACTTAAAATTAGAGTTTCAAGAAAAATCTCTTAAACTCAATTTTTAATTAATTTTTAAAGAAATCATAATTTTCTTTGAGTTTAACTAAAAGAGTAAATTTCCAGGCTAATTACCCAGGAAGTTTATTTATTAAAGATACTTAAAATTTAATTTATATATGGATAATATTAAATTCTAAGTCGTGTGAAAATTTCAAGCAAATCCATTAAGAATTGGATTTTTAATGAATTTTTGAAGTTATTGCTATTTCTTCCACGTAAAATAGCAATACACACCAAACCTTAAGTTTTGATAAGGTTTTAATGCTTGAAGCTTTAAATTTTTAAGCTTATTTAAGCTTTGACAGTTCTTAAAACCTTGATTTCAAGCCTGCATATTGTGATTTACCCTTTGGCAGCTTGAAATTCCTGTCCAAATTGGGATAAAACCAGTTTAAACCTTAAGGTTGGATCAAAGTCTAATCTTAAATTTTAAATAAGGTTGAAAATCCTCCAATACAGGTGGACAACCTTAATTGAATCATTGCAGATCCAAAAAGTTGGGTACCCCAGCTCTATTTGGTCTTTTTCCTTTGTCCCACCTTTTTGTGTGGATTTTGCCCTTTTATTTATTTAAAGCCATACCATGGCTTTAAACCCTTTTAAATTGAGCTCACACAGGATTTACATTCTGTATGGCAAATCCTTAGCCAATTCAGTAAATATACACCACACCTCAATTTTAACTAAAATTTTGGTAAGTTTGCATTAACCTTATGCAACTTTAAATTTAAGCTTATTTAAGCTTAAGTTTAACAATTTTAAAAAATGTTAAAAAAAGTTACATTAGTACTGTGAGATTCTTAAATCTTCCAATAACACAAGAAATAAGTGTTTTTGGGTATAACACCCTATGGGTGTACCCTAGGTTATTTTTGGTGTAGAATCCAAAAATGACATAATAATTATAACTTTGTTTATCCAAAAAAAGTTATATTTATTTTTTGTTATTTTTTATTTTAAATTCAACTAAAAAGTCTGTTTAAGACAAAATTAACTGTCTATAAAATAATTTGTGACCTTATGGGTATGTTATACATACCTCACAGGCTCACAATGGCCTTAAACACTTTTAAATTGAGCTCACACAGAATTTAATTTCTTTATGGCAAATCCTTAGCCAATTCAGTAAATATACAAAACACCTCAATTTTAACTAAAATT
Source organism: Austropuccinia psidii (assembly GCA_023105745.1). Lineage (NCBI taxonomy): Eukaryota > Fungi > Basidiomycota > Pucciniomycetes > Pucciniales > Sphaerophragmiaceae > Austropuccinia > Austropuccinia psidii. The sequence continues at coordinate 9,795,525 of JALGQZ010000002.1, read as the reverse complement.
TTGGTAAGTTTGCATAAAATTTATGCAACTTTAAATTTAAGCTTATTTAAGCTTAAATTTAACAATTTTCAAAAATGTTAAAAAAGTTACATTATTACTGTGAGATTCTTACATCTTCCAATAACATAAGAAATAAGTGTTTTTGGGTATAACACCTTATCGGTGTACCCTAGGTTATTTTTGGTGTAGAATCCAAAAATGACATAATATTTACAGCTTTGTTTATCCAAAAAAAGTTATACTTATCTTTTGTTATTTTTTATTTTAAATTAAATAAAAATTCTGTTAAAGACAAATTTAACTGTTTTTAAAGTCATTTGTGACCTTATGGGAATGTTATACATACCTCACAGGCTCACATTCCCTACCACCAAAAAAAATTGTACCACAATTTTTCTTTTGTAGTATACCCCCAAGCTATTTGGGGGGCTATAATTCAGTGTCCAACCTCTCTACTTATACTTTTAAGTGTGTAAAGCACACAACTCAAACTTTTCATTGAGAAATCGGTCTTCTCTAATATCTGAATCTTCCAAGAAACTTTTGGGAATCAGGTATTTTGTTTTCTACAATCCATTCATCTTCATGTTTTGGATTTTTATACCTGACTAAGTATTCTCTTTCATTTTTTCCCCTAAGTCACCTTTCTTTCAAGACTTTTAGTACCTTTTTATCCTCACTTTGATCTAGTGGTGGTACTTCTAAGGGTGTTTCATTTCTCAAACGAAATAATTCCTTATCACTTGAAGTGTAATGCTTTACTAGACTGACAGGAAAAGCTGGATGTTTGTTTTCCAGTTCTCCTGACAGTTTTACTTGTAATGCATTTGTCCCATGAAGGGCTTTAATAATAAATGGTCCTGAAAAGGAATCTTTTAATTTCTTTGGGCCTTTAATATTATTAAAGTTTAATGTTGAAACTAGTATTAAGTCTCCTACTTTGAATTCTGGGGTCTTATGACTTTTAATCCATTTCTGTTTAGCATGTTCAAAAGCATTCTTCATGCTTTGATTTGGATGATGTCTCACTTTATCAAGCAATACCTTAAAGCTTGAGGAAGTTGGATGAATATAAATCACATCTTTCTTCAAAGTATCAGCTGGAAGATTAGGGTTCCATCCTTTTTCCCACATTGCAGGAGGTTTTCCTGTTGAAGCATGGATGGAGGTCTTGTAGGCTCATTCCAATGCTGGTATAAGAGTACACCAATCATGGGTAAAGCTGTCACAATCTTTAAGCTCCAGGCCATAAGCACAAAATCTTCTGATCATGTCCTCAAATGTTTGAATCATTGTTTCTGCCAGCCATTCTGTTTTTGAATGGTAGGCTGTTGAGAATGATAGTCTGGTTAACAAAAGCTTATGTAAATTAGTCCATAAGGCTGATTTGAATTTTGGGTCTCTGTCACTAATGATGTTTTTAAAGAGACCCGTATGGGATATTACTCTATTCCAGATCAAAAGAGCTGTATCCATAGCTGTTTCATATTTGTTACATGGTAAAAAGATTGCTGTTTTTCTATATCTGTCCACAATAACAAGACATGCATTGTAGCATTTATCACCTCCAGGTGGTAAGGCAGTTACCCAATCCATGTGAACAACTTCCCATGGGTTACTTGGTTCTTGAATATGGATCATTAAACCAAATCTTTTACCAGTAGCTTTATTGGCCTTCTGGCATCTATCACAACTGTGAAATTACTCAATGACATCTCTTCTCCAAGATGGCCACCAGGCACATGTCTTAATTCTTTCCATAGTTCTGTCTTCACACAGATGTCCAGAATATATGTTATCATGGCATTCTAGTAGTATTGTTTTAATTAACATTCTACTACATAGGACCATGAAACATGTGTGTTTAGATCTATGATATAGTATAACATCAAATAAATGTATTTTTTCATTATCATAAGATGTTTTCCAAATATCATCCAGAGAATTAGCCAAGGCTACATCTTTGCAATCTTTGTCAAGTAGAGCAGTAAGAATATGACAGTTCTTATCTTGCTTATAGCTTTCTCTAACTTCTTCAAAGAATTCTGTTCCAACATCCGTGATATTAATTCTTTCAATTGGGATTTGAGGTTCTGCACTTGTGTGAACATAGGCAGGGTTGTCAGGTGTATTTGATAATGCCCATCTACTTAAGACATCAGCATTCTTATAAATATCTCCAGCTTTATTTACTATGGTCATATTGCCTCTATACTCCTGTATAGCAGTCTTCCATCTTAACATGTGTCTTTTTGGCGCTTTCATGTTAAGAAGTGATTTTACTACATTACAATCAGTAATTACTTCAAACACACTACCATCAAGATAGTAATGAAGTTTTTCCAAAGCCCAAACGAGGCAAAGGCACTCCATTTGGCTAGCTCCTTATCTGGCCTCAGTAGGTTTAATTTGTCTTGAAATAAAGCAAATTGGACCTTCATAAGGTTTGTCATTGATAATTTGAACTCGATAAAGAGTAGCTCCTAAACCTTCACCACATGAATCAATATACAGCTTGAAAGGAAGTTTCCAGTCTGGCATCAATAATAATGGTGCATTGGTCAAGGCATACTTGATTTTATCATATGCTTGAATCCTCTCCTGTGTCATTTCAAAAACAGTTTGTTGATCACAAATTCTGTATAATGATATGGCATGGATTTCAAAATATTTAAGGTGTTGCCTGTAATAACTGGCAAACCCTAAAAAAGACATAATTTTTTTTTTGTTCTGGGGCATACGTTTCAGTAAAACTTCAGCCACTTTGTTTTTGTCAACACCAAGGCTCAGTCCTGAGACTACATGTCCTAGAGCTTTTAACTCATCAAACCCAAAATTACATTTCTTAAGAGATATTTTCATGTTCACTTGGAGAATTTTCTTGTATACGAATGGAAGTCTCTATGAATGTAATTGGCAGGTTTCTGAACAAATGATAATTTCATCAATATAAATGATTAACAATCCTTCTGACAATTCATGTGTGAAGATGGTATTCATCATTATCTGATGAGGAGAGGGTGCATTTTTAATACCAAAATGCATTCCCAAATATTCAAAACATTCTGATGAAAGCCTTTCAGAGCATCCATGGAAGTAATGAATCTTGCTTTGGATAATTGAGTCAAAGTCTCATGAATTCTAGGTATTGGATACCTGTCTGGATTAGTATAGGTATTCAGTGCCCTAAAATCACCAACCATCCTTGACTTATCATTATGCCAAGTAATGACTAATGGAGTTGTGACTTATACCTCCTCATTGTTTCCAACCTTTATAAGAACTCCCAGTTTCATTAGTTTATTAATATGACTTTGTAATGCTTCTCTAGCCCTAGGGCTAGCTGGGTAAGCTGGTCTTCTTAATAGTGGCGGATAAGGCCTTTCCACATTAAGCATAATGTCCACTTCATGGCCTTTTATAGCTCCAAGTGGTTCATTATCTGAAGCAAAGGCTTCCCTGTATTGAAATAAAATTTCAATAAGCTCTTCCTTCATTTCTAGCGTTAATTCAGGACTAATTTGTGCTTCAATCAATCGATCTGACACAAATTTTTCCTTATTAACATTTTTCACTTGCTTAATGACAGTAATTTCTCTTTTTTCTAGAGGAAAAGCAAATTTTTGTCTTTTCATTTCCCCTATAATGAAATACCTGTCTTTATGATTATTAATATCAATACCATAAATATTGAGATAATCATTCCCAAGTATAAAGTGTTGTGAAGTACAATTATTCATGACAACAATTTCAACTTTCAATCATATACTTCCTGTAGGATGAGGAAATATTATTGCTGCTTCAAATATACCCAAGGGGTGCATATTTTGGCTAGCACTGCTGAATGTTATACCTTCAATTGGCATTAATTTGTTGTGCCAATTGGTATAAACCTTTTCAAGATAATGCTTTCCAACACAAGTGCAAAAAGCACCTGAGTAAAGGTGTATCTTGGCTTCTGTGTTGTTTATCACGATATTAGTGATACAAGATGAACCAGCTGTATAAACTTTACCTCTGGCAGGTTTTGTTTTCTGCATTTTAGCATCTTGCACATGTATGAGATCCATACATTCATCACTATACTGTGGTAAATGAGTGTTTACCTCTGTGACTTCAAAAGAAACAATAATGTTTTCTATACTAAGCTCTTCTGCTACTTCTTCTTCTTCTGAAGGCTCAGAATCACTTTCATGTAAAGATACATCAGTTGTTTCTTTTGTGTCTTCCACTTTTTCAACATTTATCTCATTGATTCTTGTGTTTTTTAGGCAAGTGTTTGCTAAATGATATGTACTTCCACATTTGTGACATTTCAAATCTTGTTGTCTATTGGGGATTTGGACCAATTTATTCCAATTTTTGTTCTAGTAGTGATTTCCTCCATAGCATTGATAAAATCATCTGTAGAGAAAGGCTCAATACATCTGCTTCTTATAGCATGCTTAAGGTCACCACCACACCTTCTTAATATCCTTTTATGTATCATTGTTTTGGACATATCAGGATGAAGGGCAGTTAATCTGTCCTTCTGTTTAAGAAACCAAGACATGGGCCTGTCCTTCTCAATATTAAAAATGGCTTCTTCAAAAGAATTTTCCATTCCAAATCTCCAGGAATCATTTGCCCATTTGGAAATAATTTGTTCTTTCCACCAAGGCTAAGAATGTTTACCATGGTCTTGTCTCATTTTGTAATACCATTTCTTTGCTGATCTCCTAAATAATGAGTGTAATGTGGCACTTATGTATTCATCTGGTATGCTAAAGTCTTCTTTGAACATATCAATTGTTTTCATAAGTTCCATATGATTATATTCTCCTTCACCATTGAAGGTTGGCCATTCCTCTAATTTTGGAATGTCTTTCAAATTTCAAGCAGTTTCCACCTCATTACTTGAAATGGTATTATGTAAATCATTAAACAAATTTCTGTCAAGAATTGGTGTTAATTTCCTTGGCAATTCATTTTTCAGTGATATATTATTAATACTTGATTGAATGTCTTCTTTCAATTCAAGTCTTGCTTTATCACTTTTTTCCAATTGTTCTTGGAAAAGAGCTGCATTTTGACCAGTTGAATTTTCCAAGTTTTGAACTTGTAATTTAAATTCTCTTAACTGTCCAGTTATAAAAGAAATTGAATTGTCATCTTGTCAGCTGGAGTCTATGTTGAAGCAGTAATTAGGCTATTTACAACTAGAACTATGATTGTGACACGTTGAAATAATTTTTAAATAAGAGTTTCAACTTAATATAATGGTTTATCATATAATAAAAGGGTTCTACCACTGAAGAATAGTGGTGGTGAGCGCTATTGAGAACCCTGGGTGCAGTCTTACCAGTTGGATTACTATAATAAGAGCTACAATAGTTAAAATTATATTATACCCTGATTATTACCCAAGAGTAAAACTGTTTTTGACAGTTTACTACATAGGATATTCAAGAGCAGGATGAGGAAGCAATTCTGGCTGTGAAAAGCCTCCTTTTTATCCTGGAATGGGGTGGAAAGGGTGCTAGACCTTTCCACATAGAGGAAGTGAAGATTTTTCACCCTCTAGTACTGGCTTGTGGTTGTCAAAAAGGCTGTATAGCCTGTATAGGGCTCAGATTGTGTTTTGAAACCACATCTGGGCAGTTTTCACCAATACAGGGTGAAAGGTTTCATCTGGGGACCTCACAACCTGATTCTGACGTGTATGACGCGTAGAATGCTGTACAGAAACTGTATGCGACCCCAGTATTGACTGACATATGAGGTATTGAAGTAAAAACCAGCTTCTTTGTCTATTTGACACCTCATATTCATGGTTATGGGATATTATCCCATGGTAAGGCTGTATATGACAGCAGATGGGAATCTGACCTTAAAACAGCCATAACTTTGTCAATTCTTGAGATATCAACCTCAAAATTGGTTCAGTTTTTAGCCCTTTATGTGCTTTACACAATGGTACCTCATTTGATATGTGTATCATTAAATATGGCAAAGTCATCCCATGTACAAGAGTTTTGTACATTTGTGTGGTATAGGCAAAAAGCTGTATTGAGCTTATTTGCCCCATAAATTTTGTTCTAGTTGAGCTATGGGGAAATGGATGCCACCATCAGATAGCCCTTATTTTTCTATTCCCAAAAAGACCCCACTTCAAGTATCTCATACTAAAACTGTAGAAGTTAGATGAGAGGTGAATGTTTTGTTCACCCTTATTTGGCCTGAAATTGACCATAACTCCAGTAATATTGGTGCTAGCTCAGTTTGGCTGGTACCATTGAATAGCCCTGGATTACAGCTTCATTTTGAATACCCATTTGATGGGGTTAAGCCTCTCCTTCTGGATTTTAGATGGTGGGTGAAAATTAAGGTTTATGCTCAGCAATGACTTTGAGCAGGAATAACTTTGTTATTCTTTGTCCTATGGTGATGGGACTTATATTTTCAGAGAGAGGTGAGTTTCCTCTTTTTTTTGATACCTTTTAAGCTGATTTGGCTCAGCTCCATGTTTTGGTGGTTTCTTCGCTATACCATTGGTTTATCGTATTTTGGCTGTCATGCTTGTGCTCTAGTTTTGAGTCACAGGCTGACACATCTGGTTTATTGAGCAAAGCAACTTTAGACTCAATTCTTGCACAAATTTGCGTCAAAGACACAATATTGTCTTTATTAACATTTTCAAGGCCAATAATGGTTTTTTGTTGGTCTTTGACTTGTAATATCTCATTACCCAACTTTTGTTGGATATACTAAAATGTTTTAAGCTTTGTCATAATTTCTTTGTTACAAGATTCAAATTGAGTTACAAGCTTAAAAAGATCTATTTCTTTGGGAAATATTGGTTCAATCTTTCCTCCTCCTTGTTTTTGAATTCCATCAGAGTTCTTTCCATATTGAACACATTGTCCATGGCTGTCTTTTCTTTCTTTGGGATTCTGTAATTCTGTGGGTAAGGCTTGTTCCATTTGGGCTTTGCCTTTGCCTTGTGATTGGTCTTTGGGGCTTTCTTGGTCTTGTCTGGCACTTGTTGAGGCAGATTTTTTCTGGTGGATGCTTGGGGAGCTTCCACTGGGCAGTTGTCCTTGCGTTGGGCCAACTTCTTCTTCTGATCCTCTGATAACATACTTTGGTTTTTCAACCAAGCTTTTATCTGTTGGACTTGTCCTTTGCAAGACATTGGTGTCCAACCCTTCAGAAGTTCTTCTGTCTTTTATGATCCCATGAGCTCCTTCACTTGAAGATAAGAGCTCATTGTGCCTATCCAAAGACTTGGCAGAAGTTCCCACTCTTTCTGTTTTGGGGCCATAAACCAGTTCTTGTACTGAGACTGGTAAATCTCCACTTCTTCCTGTTGGAAATGATTCAGGTCTAACAGAAATAGCAGTTATTTCAGCTTCTGGACTCACAATAAGAGTTTCAAAGGTGCTGGATAACCTTTGGGAACTGGTGGAAGTTTTGGCATCCTCAATTTGCGCCTCTCCTCTGGGCTGACATTCTTGTCTTTTTGATTTGTTACTGGAATGACCTGGTCCAGATCCATTTGATTGGATGGAGCAATTACTTTCACTTCTAGTAGGAGTCATTTCAAGTCAATTTTAAGAAAAAAATAGACTAAGAATGAATTGAATTCACCTGCTGGACCTTTGAAGGGTTCTTTGGTTATCAAACCCCTTGGTGCAGGGCTAGTTTGAGTTTCAATACTAGACCCTGAGGCTTCAGAGTCTGAAGAGCTGTCTCTAATTGATGACACTAGAGAAAAAATAAAAATATAAGTTATTTTATCAAACAATAAAAATAACTTATAAACTCAACTTATTGAATAAAGTTGTTTTAATTTAATTTAGGGCAAATTAAATCAAAAATAAAGAAAAATGTCTAAGATTAAAGAAGAAATGTTTTTAGTAAATTTTTTTAATTTTTTATTTGATTTTATATTTTCTTTAAGGAAATAATAATTATGCAATGAACAAGTTATTAATCAAAAATGTATTATTATTCACTTTATACTAGAATAACTCAAAGAATAAATTTCAATTCTGTGATGTGAAAAAGCCACTAGTTAGACAAAAGAATTTTATTCCAAGTCACTCAATAGTATATTGTTTCAAACAATATTCTTAAGAGAAAATAACCTTATTGATATTATAAAGATTATTTATAACGGATAAGTCCCAAAAAAGCCAGTATTAAGATAAATCTGCAAATTTTATGTCAAAAAACAGTAAAATAAAGTCTATAATATGATTTATGTCCCAAAAATTGGTTAAAACCACGGCCAGGCCCCCAAATGTAAGGTTTGTCTATGAAACTCTTGATAATAGTAGCAATATCAAGAGTATTATGACTGTCCTCAGTAGAAATATATAATAAAATAAAATACTATAACCACAAATTTAAATATAATTATTAAAAAATAATGACAAATAAATAAATTTAATTACCATTATAAAAAATATAATAATGATAATAAATTATAATTATTCTATTATTGTTATAGTCATTGAAAATTATAACAATAAGAAGTGTAAAGCTCTTAATGAGACAATTACACGTGGAAAATATGAATATTAACCACTTATAAATAATATAAATATTATTTATAAAAGAATTAAACACACAATGTGCAGAAATAATTCTTGTAGAAAAATTCTACATAAAAAAACTAATACTAGATAAAAAAAGTTATTATATTAAAAAAGAATTATAAGTTAAAAACACGTTAAAAACCAGTAATTTTAAAGATATAATAACTTTTTAAAAGAAAATTATCATTAAAGAGTTTTTAAGAGGAATTTGTGGATTTTTAAAAGATATTTAAGATGATAATTTTATATAATGAAATATATGCTTGGTGATTACAGCAATAATCTAAATTCTATAAATTCTATGTTTTCAATTTTTAATTTTAATGAATAAAGAATAAAATAACTTAAGAATTACTTTAATAATAAGATTTTATATTTAATAAAACTTTACCTGTTTAAATTTCTAATATGATTGGATTTCATAATGAATGACGGAAAAAAAACAGTGATGAGAAGACTCTTTTTATGTATTCAGAGAAGCTCTCATGATTCATAATGAATATAGAGGGCGTGCTCAGGTGAAAACTGAAAAACCATGCTTAAAAATAAAGTTCTTAGCTTAAGGTAACTTATTTTTAATTCCAATTCAAAGTCACCAGTATTATTTTGAGCTCCATGTAACTTCAATCCCCATTTAAACTAACTATTTTAAGTTTTTAATCTAAATAAACTTCTTTCTATTATGGTTCATCACATGAACAACTTAAAAATAGAGTTTAAAGCAGAAATATATTAAACTCAATTTTTAATTAATTTTTAAAGAAATTATAATTATCTTTGAGCTTTAATTAAAAGAGTAAATTTCCAGGCTAATTACCCAGGAAATTTATTTATAAAAGATACTTAAAATGTAAGATAATATTCAATTGTAAGCTGTGTGAAACTTTCAAGCGAATCCATTAAGAATTGGATTTTTAATGAATTTTTGAAGTTATTGCTATTTTTCCACGTAAAATAGCAATACACACCAAACCTTAACTTTTGATAAGGCTTTAATGCTTATAACATTAAACGTTTAAGCTTATTTAAGCTTTATAAGCTTAATTAAGTTTTTACATTTCTTAAAACCTTAAATTCAAGGCTGCATATTGGGATTTACCCTTTGGCAGCTTGAAATTCCTGTCTAAATGGGGATAAAAGCAGTTTAAACTTTAATTTTGGATCAAATTCTAATCTTAAAGTTTAAATAAGGTTGGAAATCATCCAATACAGGTGGACAACCTTAATTGAATCCTTGCAGATCCAAAATGTTGGGTACCCCAGCTCTATTTGGTATTTTTCCTTTGTCCCACCTTTCTGCATTGCTTTTGCCCTTTTATTTATTTAAATTCATACTATGGTGCTAAACACTTTTAAATTGAGCTCATGCAGGATTTACATTCTGTATGGCAAATCCTTAGCCAATTCAGTAAATATAAAAAACACCTCAATTTTAACTAAAACTTTGGTAATTTTGCGTAAACTTTATGCAACTTTAAATTTAAGCTTATTTAAGCTTAAATTTAACAAGTTTAAAATTTTTTAAAAAAGTTACATTAGTGCTGTGAGATTCTTAAATCTTGTAATAACATAAGAAATAAGTGTTTTTGGGTATAACACCTAATGGGTGTACCCTAGGTTATTTTTGGTGTAGAATGCAAAAATGACATAATATTCATAATTTTGTTTATCCAAAAAAAAGTTGTAGTTGTTTTTTGTTATTTTTTATTTTAAATTCAATTAAAAAGTCTGTTAAAGACAAATTTAACTGTTTATAAAGTCATTTGTGGCCTTATGGGTATGCTATACATACCTCACAGGCTCACAAATGCAGCACAAAGAATGACCAATTTGGTCTGTATGGAAGTCTTGGGAAAATTGAGTGGTGTAACCAACCTCCCAATCTTAGGTTGGTGGGTTGCATTCTAGCTCAATCCTTACGATATGCTGGGGATAATTTATTTCAGAATATTCAAAATGGCTACAAGTCATTGGGGGTTCCATATTTTGATCAAGTAAACTGTGAAGCCAATATTTCCGCAAATCAGGGTGCATTCAAGTTTGCTTCTGCACTCACTTTCACCATTAATGGATTCAAGAACTCACCTCATCTTGATAAGGATGCATTGCTGTATGCTTCGGGATTGTGGTTTCAAGCTGATACACAGACTGGCCAAATTCAAAGAGATGCGTCAAAGCGTTGTTAGGGGGGGAAATGGATTTTCCCAAATGAGCATTTTTGGATTGATCTATCTGAACGTCATGGCCTCATTCAGGTAGTGTGGGCCAGTAGTACATTTGTTTATTATACTGATCCAGCACAGGACAACAAAAGCACGACACTAGTGGGTATGTCCGCACAATGCTCAAGGAGGTTGGAAAAAACAATGTGCCGAAAAAGCCACGGCTATTATGAGATTGGAGAGGGAGCAGCCTATCAAATCAGGGATGGTAATACAATCTCAGCCCAATTCAAAGAGTGAGGCAGTGGGAATAGCAGCGTGATTAGTAGATAATGGTGGGGTAAGGCAGAGGACAATATACACCAGGATTGGATGGTTTCGAGTGTGGGAGATGGGGTGTCTCACATGAAAAAGGGGTGAAGTGGATTATGTACGGAGGCATGCCATCGTACATATGCCAGGTTTGTTGCTCTTGTCCAGGATGCCAACGCTTCACATGCGAATCCTTATGCTTGTGCAGGTTCCGACAATGCTAAAAGTTGCTTACGCCTATGCGGGCTGCCAATGCTTCACACGCCAATCCTTACGCCTGTGCAGGTTCCCAAAAGCTCACACGCCAATCCTTACGCCTGTGCAGGTTCCCGACAGCTCACACGCCAATCCTTATGCCTGTGCAGGCTCCCAAAAGCTCACACGCCAATCCTTACGCCTGTGCAGGCTCCCGACAGTTCACACGCCAATCCTTAGGCTTGTGAAGGTTCCAACAATGCTGACAATTTCTTACGCCTGTGCAGGCTCCCGACAATTCACACGCCAATCCTTACGCCTGTGCAGGCTTCCAACAGCTCACACGCGAATCCTTAGGCTTGTGAAGGTTGCCAACAATGCTGACAATTTCTTACGCCTGTGCAGGCTCCCGACGATTCACACGCCAATCCTTTGGCCTGTGCAGGCTCCCAACAGCTCACACGCCAATCCTTACGCCTGTGCATGTTCCCGACAGCTCACACGCCAATCCTTACGCCTTTGCACGCTCCCAACAGCTCACACGCCAATCGTTACGCTTGTGAAGGTTCCCGACAATTTGAACAATTCAATACATGACTAAGATTAATAGTGTGTGACCATAGGAATGGCAAGTTCACATGAATCTGGAGTGGATTGCTCACATGCCGGAACCTCCCGCTTTTTTACAGTTAAGATTTGATATGGCTCTAAACAATGGAGGAAGAAAATATAGGAGGCAGGAATGGTGAATATTGGCGCATTTTTGGCAAAAGATTTTCTCACATACAAATACTAACTCAAACTTTTGGTGGAGCACTTACGAAAATTATTCTCACACAATAGTAAATATGAATCATTGAGGAATTATAATAAATTCATGTGAACAAAGAATGTAAGAGAAATTGAAAATATCTTTCATTGAATACAAAAAATTTATCTAAAGGAGTGTACTACAAAAGGTAACAAGAGGAAAGAATACGATTTTTTTTGTGGATTTTATTTTTCTAAGAATTTTGAGACTATCCCGGTGATGTCCTCCATTGGATAAGCCTCCATCGCCTCGCCAAGGAGGGAGTTTAGTTCCTCCTGGAGTTCCCGGTGCATCTCATTTCGATGAGTTGCATCGACGAAAGGAATCATGTGGAGCAACCGACGATGCTCCAACAAGATTCGGTTGATCGATTAGTGGACGATGGCTCGAGGAATCATTAGTATCGGGCGCAGGTTGGTGAATTCCTGGCGAGCGTTGTAGTATTCCATACCATTTTTGTCAGTTTGGATTAATATAAAAAAAAAAAAAAAAAAATTATTATCCAGGAACATTCTAGAAGATTTAATCAATATGAAACCACAAGTTAGCCTTAATTCAGGATGGACTCTTTTCTCACCAACCGTAACCCTGGAGAGTATAAATACTTCAAATTTTCATTTTTAAAACCTCATGCTTCTTCTGGAAATGTAATTTGAATTTATTTTTTCCAGAGTTCATCCCTCACTAGTAGGTTAATCTAGAAAATAATTATATTTAATATTGGGGAAAAGGCCCCTTTATTAAGAAAAAAGAATAACTTTTATCATAGTAATATATAATAGGGGGAAAAGGCCCCTTATTATTAAGAAATAGTTTTATCATAATCATATTTAGTTTGGGGAAAATGCCCCTCCATTAAAAAAATATCTTTTATTATTAGGACAGTCCTAGTAATTTATAATCAAGTATTATTAAACAGTGAACCAAATTAGTTTCTAAATGAAAAATATCAACTTCAGAAAAATATCAATATTATTAGTTTTACTATTATAATCAGTCTATAAAAAATACTCATACCATATTCAGTTACCTTTATCCTTATTATCAAGCTATCGATACTTATCCCTGTTTTCCAACAGCTTCACCATAGTTATTTAAAATTAAAATCTGTGTTATCCCAAATCATCATAAAAAAACCTTTACAAAAGAAACCAACTAGAAATATCTCTTATTACTTATCAAATTATTATATCAGTGTTATCAATTTGTCTTTAAATAACTGTTGTTTTAAAATCAATCAAAGTCTGATCAGAGTCTGTTGGATAGACTTTTCTGACCCAGCCACCATCAAATAAATAAATTGATTGTGGAACTCAATTCAAGATAATTCAGCATTATTAGGAAGGGCAGTCTAGAGTATTCTAGCACACAATCAGAGCAAGGGTTACAAGAATAAAAGCAATTCAAAACTTTTTCTTGTAATTTCTCCTTCCAGGTACTGCCTCATTTATCCCACACAGAGGAGTATCCCACAGGGTCATTGAAGGAATGAGAGGAGCTTGGCACCGGGGGGGAGGAGGCGGTTGGGTTCTTGGCGGCAATGGGAGGGTTATCTGGGGAAGGAACCGGGGTAGGAGTGGAGGGAGGGGGAACAGGAGGGGAAGGTTGTCAGGATGATACTATGATAAAGGTATAACTAGGCTAATTACAACTTTAACTGTGTATGTGACACGGCAAAAAAATGATTAAAAAAGATTTATAAAGGTTTTATAATAAAATAAAAGGGTTCTACTATTGAGAAATAGTGGTGGTGAGCGCTATTGAGAACCCTGGGTGCAGGCTTTATCTGTTGGATTAAAATAATAAAGTCTACAATAATTAAAGATTATAATTATACCTGATTATTTAACCAAGAGTAAAACTGTTTTTGACAGTTTACTACATAGGTTATTCAAGAGCAGGATGAGGAAAGGTTTTTGACTGTGAAAAGCCCTCCTTTTATCCTGAAATTGAGGTGGAAAGGCTGCTAGACCTTTCCACGTAGAGGAAGTGAAGATTTTTCACTCTCTATGACAGGCTTGTGGTTTGCAAACAGCCTGTATACCCTGTATTGGGCTCAGATGTGGTTTTGAAACCACATCTGGGCAGTTTTCACCAATACAGGGTGAAAATTTTCATCTGGGGACCTCACAGCCTGATTCTGACGTGTATGACGCGTAGAATGCTGTACAGAAACTGTATGGGACCCCAGTATTGATTGACATATGAGGTATTGAAGTAAAAACATGCTTCTTCGTTTATTTGACACCTCATATTCATGGTTATGGGATATTATCCCATGGTAAGGCTGTATCTGACAGCAGGTGGGATTTTGACCTTAAAATGGTCATAACTCTGTCTGTTTTTGAGATATCAAGCTCAAAGTTGGTTCATTGAATAGCTATTTATGGGCCCTACACAATGGTACCCAACTTGACATGGTTATCATTAAATATGACAAAGTTATCCCATGTACAAGTATTTTTGTACATTGGCGTGGTCTGGTCAAAAGCTGTATTAAGCTTGTTTGTCCAATAACTTCTGTTGTAGTTGAGTTATGAGGAAATGGATGGCACCATCAGATAGCCCTGATTGTTCTCTTTCCAAAAAGACCCTACTTTAGGTATCTCACACCAAAACTTTAAAAGTTAGATGAGAGGTGAATGTTTTGTTCACCCTTATTTGGTCTGAATTTGACCATAACTCAAGTAATAGTGGTGCTAGCTCAGTTTGGTTGGTACCATTGGATAGCCCTGGCTTAGAGCTTCATTTCGAATACCCATTTGATGGGGTTAAGCCTCTCCTTCTAGATTTTAGATGAGAGGTGAAAATTAAGGTTTATGCTCAGCAATAACTTTGAGCAGGAATAACTTTGTTATTTCTTGTCCTATGGTGATGGGACTTATATTTTCAGGAAGAGGTGAGTTTCCTCTTTCTTTTAATACCTTTTGAGCTAATTTGGCTCAGCTCCATGTTTTGGTGGTATTTTGGCTATACCATTGGTTTATGGTATTTTGGCTGTCATGCTTGTGCTCTGGTTCTGAGTCACAGGCTGACATACCCTCCCTCTAAATAAGGCTCATCATTGATGAGGCTTTTCAGTCCTCCTAGAGGCTCTGAATCTCCTCAAATGGAGGTTCCCATCTGGTATGGCATCTTCTGCCAACCATTTGTCTTTGTCAGCTGTCTGGTTCTTGAATCTGACTAGATATTGTCTCTGATCCTTCCCATTAAGTCTGATTTTTCTGGCCCTAATGATTTTACTCACAGGTCCGGGAGAGTCTTCTACTTCCACTATTTCTGGTGGAGTGATGTTTTTCTTCCTGGAGGGGAATTTATCCTCTTCTGTTTGGAAGTATGGTTTGACCAGGCTTACTGGAAAGACTGGGTGTTTCCTAGAAAACTCCTCAGTGAGCTTGACCTCTACTGCATTCTTCCCTATGAACTTAATGATAGTGAAGGGCCCTACAAATGAGTCTCTCATTTTCTTGGGTCCTTTGAGATTGTTAAAGCTTAGTGTAGACACTAACACCTGGTCCCCTTCCTTGAAGTCAGGTTCCATATGTGATTTGTCCCACCTTTGCTTATTATACTCTTTGGCCTCAGCTATGCATTTGGCAGCAGTATCACAGGCTTTCTTCCACATATCATGCAAGTCTTTGGCTGTGGGGTGGATGGTCAGAAGATTTTTCTTCAAGTGATCCACAGGTAACAGGGGATTCCACCCTTTCTCTACCAGTGAAGGTGTTTTTCCTGTGGTAGAGTGCTGGCTTGTATTTTAAGCCAGTTGGACTGCTGGTAAGAGGGTGACCCAATCATGGGTATATCCCTCATGGTCCTTGTATTCCATGCCATAGGCACAGAACCTCCTGAGGATGTCCTCCATTGTTTGGATCATCCTCTCAGCTAGGCCATCTGTTTGTGGATGGTAAGCTGTGGAAAAAGCAAGCTTGGTGCCAAGCATGTCATATAAATTGGTCCAAAATTCAGATGTGAATTTTGGGTCCCTGTCACTGATTATGATCCTAGGGACTCCACAGGTGGATATGATGTTATTCCAAAATAACAGAGCAGTGTCCATGGCTGTGTCCTCTTTATGGCATGGTAGACATCTCATGCTCTTGCTGAACCTATCAACTATGATTAAGCAGGCATTGTAGTTTTCTTTGCCTCCTGGGACAAGTCCTGTGACCCAGTCCATGTTGATGGTTTCCATTGGGTGCTTGGGTTCTTCTATGTGTTGAAGCAACCCATATTTCTTCCCATGCTTTCTATTTGCCTTCTGGCATCTTTCACAAGTGTTGATGTATTCACTCAACTCTTGCTCCCACTTGGGCCACCAAGCTGTGCTTGCTACCCTCTCTTTAGTCCTGTCCTCACTCATGTGTCCCATGTAGGGGCAGTCATGGCATTCCTGCAGGATTAAAGAGATGTGGTCTCTGTCTATCACTGTGAGTGCACTGGTGTGCTTTTCTCTGTGATAAATCAGGCCATCTATAAGGAAGAATTTATTGTCCTTATAGGCCCTCAACCAGGGTTCCTCCAGCTGGGTCTCCAGTTCTGGGCTCCTGTATTTTTGTTGAAGGAGTTGGAGTAGTATGCTACACTGTTTGTGTTTAGCAAAAGATTTCAGTACTGCATTGAAAAATTCATTGTGCAATTCTGAGGAACTTATTCCCAGTATGGGGGTTTCTTCCCCTTCTGAATCAGTGTTTCCACTGTCAAGGGTACCACTACCTGGTGCCCATTCAGAGAATCTGAAGTTTTTCTTCCTATTTATTTCCATAAAATGGATAGGAATTTTTGCAGCAACTTCAGGGTCATAAGCTGGATTGCTTTTGACATTGTCCAGTGGCCATCTGCTAAGGCCATCTGCATTGGTATGGCTTTTACCTTCCTTGTATATGATGGTCATGTTCCCTCTATACTCCTGGATGGCTATTTGCCATCTCAGCATGTGTCTATTAGTAGTCTTCATGTTTAGTAAAGACTTCAAGGCTGTTCAGTCTGTGTAGAATTCAAAGACTGCACCCTCCAAATAATAATGGAGTTTTTCTAGAGCCCAGACTAGACATAGACATTCTGTCTGGGTGGCCCCATACCTGGCTTCTGAATCCTTCAGCTGCCTGGAGATGTAACATATTACACCTTCTCTTGGTTCACCATCCACAATTTGTCTTTGGTGAAGGGCTGCTCCCAAGCCTTGGCTGCATGCTGCAGCTATATATAACTTGAATGGTAGTTCAAAGTCAGGCAAGATGAGCACAGGTGCATTTGTCAGTTCATATTTGATCCTCTCATATGCATCCCTCCTCTCCTTGGTTATTTCAAAAACTACATCCTTTGAGCATAACTTGTATAAACTACTAGTTATGTGAGCAAAGTTTTTGATGTGGTTTCTATAGTAGCCAGCAAATCCAAGGAAAGATTGCATCTCTTTGATGTTCTTTGGTACTGGCTTTTGCAGTACTGCTGCTACTTTGTTCTGGTCAATTGCCAGACTAAGGCCTGAGACTTTGTGTCCTAGAGCTAGTAGCTCTTGTTGGCCAAAATTACACTTTTTAAGTGAAATTTTCAGATTGATGGGTGTACATTTACTTAGCACTCTGTCTATGTATTGTACATGGTCTTCCCATGTCTCTGAGTATATAATGATATCATCAATATACACTACCATCCAGCCTTCCATTATTTCTTCTTGAAATATGGTGTCCATCATCCTTTGGAAGTGGGCTGGTGCATTCTTGATGCCAAATGGAATCCTGGTGTACTCATATATGCCCATATGGCATATTATTCTGAGTAATTTCATGGAGTTTGGTTTAACTCCATTTTGGTGGAAGCCCTTCATACAATCCATCTTGGTTATGTATTTGGCTTTGGCCAATTTATCCAAGGCATGAGGTATCCTTGGTATAGGATACCTGTCTGCTTTTGTGTAGTTGTTCAGGGCTCTGAAGTCTCCACACAATCTAGACTTGCCATCATGCCAGGTGATTAGGACAGGAGTGGTGATTTCCACTATTTCATTATGTCCAATCTTCATAATGACATCCATGTCCAGGAGTTCATTGATATGTTTCTCAATCTCTTTCCTGGTTTCCAGACTTGCTGGGTAAGGAGGTCTCCTTAACATGGGTGGATAAGGCCTTTCTACATCCAGATATAGTTCTATATCATGGCCTTTGATCTTGCCTAATGGTTCTTCACCAATGGCAAATGCTGGTCTATTCTTCCTAAGCATCTTCAGTAAACTTAGCTTTTGTTTACTGGTGAGGGTAGTGCTAAACTGTCCCTCTCTGAATTCTTTCAGAAGTTCTTCCAGGGGGTCCTGAGAAGATATCCGGTATATATCAAGAGAAAATTTCTTTTCCTTGTTAGTACCAATAGTAATATGCCTATTTTTACTATTGTAAATATCTATGCCATACATCCTCTGGTAATCTGTTCCCAGTAAAAACCCTTGGATGTGGGCATCTTCAAGCACTACAAACTCTGGGTTGAGTCTGATATTACCTTTTCTGTGGGGTATAATTATCTCTTTGATAATTGTCCCAATAGAGGTCATCTTTCCAGATGCACTCTTAAAGTTCTTTGCCCTGGTGGGCAAGAGTTCTTTTTCCCAGTTTGGGAAGTGGTTATCCAGATAATTTCTGGCCACTATGGAGCAGTGTGCTCCACTGTCAATGATCAGTGGGTGCTGAGCATTGTCAATACATACAGTCATTTTTGTGGCTGTTCCATGTATATATGCCATTCCTTTGGTTGGTGTAACCAGGAATGTTTGTGCATCTTGTGTATGTTTACACAAGTTCTTGTTGGCAGTGTCTTGTGGCATGCCTGCTTCCAACTGTATATCCTGGATTTCTAGTGGGGTTTCCTCTTGGTATTCCAATAGAAATTCCTCTCTTGGGTCTTGATCCTCATCAGATGGTTCTCTAATGGCATCACCCATAGAGTCTGATTCAGAATCCTCTGTTGGAGGTTCTTCTTCAGGGAATTTTTCTATAGCATAGACTTTCTTCTTTGCTGTTGGACAGTTGTTGGCATAGTGGTCTGTTGAACCACAATTGTGACAAGAATTCTTCTTCTTTGCCAATTCTGCCACTCTTTCTCTGGGTTTGTCTTTAAACTCTACCCTGAAAGGTTGTTTCTCTTTGAAACTATTGCTTCTATATGGGGTGAATTTCCCTATATTAGTCCTTTTCCTTATGTCTTGTAAGGTATTGGCTATATCATCTAGAGTGCAATTTTGGTTGCATCTGCACTTTACTGCATGCTCTAGTTCTCCTGGCAGTTGTGTTAGAAGTTTATGATTCCTCATTTGATTGTTCATTTGAGGATCAATGGCTTTAAGTCTTTTAGACTGTCTAAGACACCACTCATATGGATCTTTGTCCACAGAGTATTTGTCATTTTCAAATGACATGGTCTTTTGCCATATCCAAGTTCCATTACTGTACTTTTGGATTATTTGACTCTTCCACCATGGCCAATTTCTTCTGCCATGGATTTCTTTCATTTCAGTGTACTATATACTTGCATGACCTTTAAATGCAGCATTCAGTCTAGCAGTAATCCAGTAATCTGGTATGCTTGGTACATCAATGAAGAGTCCATCAATATAATCTATGAGTTCCATATGATCATATTCTCCTGATCCAGAGAATTTGGGCCAGTTTGAGGTCTCAGGAAGCTGTTTCAAGGCTTCCTTCTCTGAATAAGACATGCCATCTCCATCCTGGTATTGTGATGGAGATCTTGCCTTATTCAACAACATGGCATCTGGTTTGATGTCATCTGGTTGATATGGATTCTCCATAGCTTGGCCTTGTGGTTGGGGCTTGAAGCTATGGTAGGAATCAAACAATTTGTTGATGTCTTGGTTCAGACACTCCCTGTCCCTGCTGCTATGGTGTTGTTCTTCAGAGACTTGATTCAGTCTCTTGTTGGTTTCTTCAGAGGCTTTGCTCAGTTGAGCATATCCTTCCTGAAGGTTTTTAACTATCTGCTCCAATGAGGCTTGAGTTTTTCTCATCCTCTCTTGGGAAGATGCAAATTCTGCAGCCTGCTTTGCAGATTGCTCAGCATATTGGGACATTTGCAACCACAGTGTGTCACTGTTGATGTTGCTCTCAGATGTGATAATGTTATTTTCAGTCTGAGTGGGGGTAATGTTTCTATTACTAGGACTACTGATTCTAGAGTGGTTTACATCTACTTCTGGTTCTTGTGTACTTCTTTTACCAAATCTAACAGCTTCTGGATCATGGGGTCTGACTCTTTCCTCCTCTGGTTGAAGGAGGCTTTGTTCTTGCCCTTGTTGCCTTGTCTTCTCCTGGAAACTTCCTGGAATTGTGAAGAATGGTGACTCTTGGCCACTGATCTGCTGGTTTCTGAATGGTGTGAAGCCACTGGAGAGCTGATTTGGCTTGCTCCTTGTGAACGTGAAGGAATCTGAGTAGGCCCTGTCTGGGTTAACTGTTCTTCTATAGCTTGGATAGTGGCTTGATTCTCCCTTATCCTCTGTGCCCTTGCCTCCAGGAGTCTGTGCTGCCTGGTAGGGTTCCAACCCTTTGTGATTACCATAAGGTCCTTGAAGTCTATCTCTTTGAGACAGATCTTCTGGCAACTTGATCCCAGTTCTGCCCAGTGATTTGCTAGGTTGAACCTCTTGTGGTCCATGCTCCATTGAAACAAATCTTTGAGGAGTTGGTGGATTTGAAGAACTTGATCCATATCCTTCCAGTCCTCTGGTTTGAGGTTTCTGTTGAATTGGAGTGTGAATGGAAAGGTTGATATTATCTACCTCATTGTTTTGCCATCCACCACTGTGTCCAATGTGTCTTCTTTCAGGTCTTCTGGTTCTAGACATTCCTGCTCTATCCTCTGGCTGGTTCCTTTGGAAGCCAAGGTCTCTGAGGTATGCAGGGGACATATCAGTGTTTGCAAGCAGTCAAAACCTTTATGTTCTTAGGGTATTTACCTTTGACTGTGCCTTGTACAAATTTGTTATCTGCTGATCTGGGCAGTTTGCCTTTGGAGGTTACAACTGGGTTAATAATTGTAATCTTCCCTGTACAAGTGGTTAAGGTTGGTTTACCTTGTATTGAAGCAGAGTTTCGTGGTTTTCTACTCCTCTGAGTGGCTATTGGTGTCCACTTCTTTGCTGTAATGAGGCCTTCACTAAGCCTTTTTCCTTTACCCTTGCTGCCCTCTGGTTCTGAGGGTGTCACTGGTGTGTTGGCCTGTGACTGGGTTTCAAGTGGGATGTAGTTTTCTTCCACTGAATCAAAACAGGCAAAAGAGGGCTTATGTCAGTTAAGACTTCTTAAAAGGCTGGTTTTGCACGTCTAAGAATGGCCTCTGGGCTTGTATATTATTACATTATGCCCTTGTATAATGACAGTGTAATTGAATTAACAATTTCACGTCAAAAATACAGCTTATGGTGTCCTGTAACACTGTTTGTGTGTCAGTATCCCTCAGATACACTTGTGGTTTGCAAGTGTATTCTGTAAAAAGTGGTTTGTATACAAGTGTTATTGAATTAACAATACACTTGACCACGCCTCAACTGATGGTTTTTCAGTCAGAGGTGTCCTTATTCAGTCAAGAATACAGGACTTTATTAGTGGCTTATGTGTTTTTATATGCAAAACACGCCAAAAATAATAAGTTACTGTGGGTGTTAACCACGTAAAGAATACTCTTATAATATGAGTATGTATAAAAAAAAGGTAAAAAATATATAAAATATATATTTTTAAACAGAAATTACGCCTAAAAAGGATAAAACAATGGTTAATAAGTCATAAAACAGAGAAAAGACTTACTTGTAAGGTCCAAAAAAAAGTCAAAAACACGGCCAGGCCCCCAAAATGTCAGGATGATACTATGATAAAGGTATAACTAGGCTAATTACAACTTTAACTGTGTATGTGACACGGCAAAGAAATGATTAAAAAAGATTTATAAAGGTTTCATAATAAAATAAAAGGGTTCTACTATTGAGAAATAGTGGTGGTGAGCGCTATTGAGAACCCTGGGTGCAGGCTTTATCTGTTGGATTACAATAATAAAGTCTACAATAATTAAAGATTATAATTATACCTGATTATTTAACCAAGAGTAAAACTGTTTTTGACAGTTTACTACGTAGGTTATTCAAGAGCAGGATGAGGAAAGGTTTTTGGCTGTGAAAAGCCCTCCTTTTATCCTGAAATTGAGGTGGAAAGGCTGCTAGACCTTTCCACGTAGAGGAAGTGAAGATTTTTCACTCTCTATGACAGGCTTGTGGTTTGCAAACAGCCTTTATACCCTGTTTTGGGCTCAGATGTGGTTTTGAAACCACATCTGGGCAGTTTTCACCAATACAGGGTGAAAATTTTCATCTGGGGACCTCACAGCCTGATTCTGACGTGTATGACGCGTAGAATGCTGTACAGAAACTGTATGCGACCCCAGTATTGACTGACATATGAGGTATTGAAGTAAAAACATGCTTCTTTGTCTATTCGACACCTCATATTCATGGTTATGGGATATTATCCCATGGTAAGGCTGTATCTGACAGCAGGTGGGATTTTGACCTTAAAATGGTCATAACTCTGTCAGTTTTTGAGATATCAAGCTCAAAGTTGGTTCATTGAATAGCTCTGTATGCTCTCTACACAATGGTACCCAACTTGACATGGTTATCATTAAATATGACAAAGTTATCCCATGTACAAGTATTTTTGTACATTGGCGTGGTCTGGTCAAAAGCTGTATTAAGCTTGTTTGGCCAATAACTTCTGTTGTAGTTGAGTTATGAGGAAATGGATGGCACCATCAGATAGCCCTGATTGTGCTCTTTCCAAAAAGACCCTACTTTAGGTATCTCACACTAAAACTGTAAAAGTTAGATGGGAGGTGAATGTTTTGTTCACCCTTATTTGGTCTGAATTTGACCATAACTCAAGTAATACTGGTGCTAGCTCAGTTTGGTTGGTACCATTGGATAGCCCTGGCTTAGAGCTTCATTTCGAATACCCATTTGATGGGGTTAAGCCTCTCCTTCTAGATTTTAGATGAGAGGTGAAAATTAGGGTTTATGCTCAGCAATAACTTTGAGCAGGAATAACTTTGTTATTTCTTGTCCTATGGTGATGGGACTTATATTTTCAGGAAGAGGTGAGTTTCCTCTTTCTTTTGATACCTTTTGAGCTAATTTGGCTCAGCTCCATGTTTTGGTGGTATTTTGGCTATACCATTGGTTTATGGTATTTTGGCTGTCATGCTTGTGCTCTGGTTTTGAGTCACAGGCTGACAAAGGTGGCGGAGTCGGTGAAGAAGAAGGGGGAGGGGGGGATCCGACTGGCGTATCGCCGATGATGATAATCGAGTGGGGAGTGGCGGGACGAGCTGGAGATGGTCAAAGGAGGGGTGAGGAAAAGTTGAGTAGAGTTAAAAAAGTGAAATAGGGACTTACCAAAAGGTTCCTCCGTTGATTGCGTAGGAGCCACCTCAGGTTGAGGCTCACCAGTTGCAATGTCCTCAGGTGGTTCGGAGGATGGACTTGGGCCAGGAATAGGTGGCTCATCGTGCTGGGATGCTTCTACAAAAGGAGGAAGAGTCAGTTAACTTGATGCGAAAGTGAAAATGAGAGAAGATAAAGTTGGCTGCTTACCGCGGAATAAGTCCTCAGACCATCGGGTGCCACGGGGTTTGCTCGCGAGGCAAACTAGGAATGGGAGAGTCTTGTCGGGGGGGATTCGGGGGGTTTTGTTCTATGAGTAATGGAAAAAAGTGAGTATTATTGCGTGAAGATAAATGAGATAAGGAGGAGAAAGAAAACTTACTTTGGCGTTTGAATCCCATCGGTGACAAGACATGCTGACGATCAGCCCAAGCTCAAATGTCCTCTTTCCATCGCCATCCTTCATCGGCCAGATAATCACTTCGCTCAGGTTGAGGAGTGAAGTGACCATTGGATGGTGGCCTAGGAGGGGGGGTGGACAAATCGATGCTTGAGGGGACTGGGCTAATTGTCCTGAATCGTTCCCGCTGGCCTGTTTGGGGTCCCGGGGTCCATTCCCCCTCGGAAATGGTTTCATCATCATCAGCCACAAAGGAGTCCTGGCGAGGGCGTCTTGGGCCGAAACTCCTCTGGGCGCGGGGTCAGAAGGGGCGGACGACAAACAAACATTTCTTGTGTGCTTGTCGGCAAGCATCACAAGCGTCGGTCGCCGTTGAGGAACGAATGCAGGGGATACCCCGCTTGGTGCATAACGTGCACGACATCTAAAAACAAAACAAAACAGGTTAGTAACTGAATAGAAATTAAGCAATCAAGAAAGAAAAGGAAGAAATACGATGATTTATAATTTTAAAATGGAATTCAAATTAAAAAAGCGCTAGTAGGAGGTTTTTAAAAGTCTAGAAGAGAGTCATGAAGAAAGAAAATTATTAATATCGGATCATAATGTTGACAAAACTTTCATTGGAGAAAATGTACAAAGTAGATAGAAGTGGGGTTCTGAAAGTATTAGCAGGAAAAACAAAAAGCGAGCAGGAAGGGGAGTGGGGTTAGTCGAGTGCGAAAGAAAAGACTGGAAAGGCAGGAAGACGAGGGGGAATACGCACAAGAAGGAGAACAGTGGGGCGATTGGGAAAATTGGAGCGGGTGAGAAAAAAAAGGAAAGGGCTTGTTGTGTGAAGATGGTCTTTTATACCATGGGGAAGCTGAGACGATCGCAGCAGTCACAGCACCCGACAAAGGCTCAGCTTCAAGTCCTGTGCGCAAAATTGATACTCAGTCGCAGCAGTTGCAGAACCTGACAAAGGCTCAGCTTCAAGGCGTGTGGGCAAAATTAAAGCTCAGTCGCAGCGAATGCTGCAACTGAGAAGGGAAATGCTGGCCCTAGGCAGAAGAACAATGGGGTTCTGGCTGAGTATTGCTATTCATTGAATTGTCAAGCTCAGTCGAATCCCCTTTGTTTCCTTAATTAGCCACCCGATCACCCCCAGGAGGGTGGTCGTGAGGCCCTCGTTGAATCTGCATGGTGGGTGCAATGCACATGTGCCCAATGCAGAAATGCACGTGGTGCATTTGGTCACAGGTGACCGCGGCGAGCATACCGGCCTTATGTCTGGGTGATAGTGTTTGAACAAAGGGTCGCGCGGCTGTATGACAAGTGAATACAGCGTAATCTTGGCTCGACCCATTGCTCAGGTTTGCTTTCGGGTCATAATTGAAATGCTCAGTGGCGGAACATTTTAATTGCAAAGTTGTTGAACTATTGATATAACAATATCAAATGCACCATGCTGAGCAATTGCTAGGTCATTTTTGAAAGCACACAATCTGAGCATTTGGCACAGCATCGGATGACATTTCAGCCAGGTGCAGCATTTCACACGCTTTGGTGAAGTGCTCCAAACCGAGCCTTACAATGAACTATTGCAAAAATGGTCCGGACCCTTCCTTGACTGAGCACTTCCACACGGTCCTTTTGACCATGACATGCTCAGCTTGCGTGTGCAAAGCGGGTGAAACACAATGCTGAGCATGTGGCACATGAGCAACGTATATGCAAACGATTGGAAGGCGGATACCCATTGGTTATATGCATGCAGGCTGAAGTAGTATTACACCTTCGTAATCTGTACAGCCAACACTGTAGTACGCAGCAGGGCTGGATATACGGTCCCAAATCGGTCTGAAGTACGACTTCATTAAAAAAACATTCGGTCGTACTGGAACTTGCGAGATATGTAATCACTATGTCCTCATTAAGTACCATACCTGATAAGGTCATTGTCAGTTCCAGTCTAACCGGGATTTAATTCAATAAAAATTGTATTCCGTTATTCAAAATATTTTGTTATCATCTCTTTTTCTCACGGCTCAAAACAAAATCTTATCAATTTTAAATTGTGTTTGTTATAATTTGAAATGAACATCATTTATTGTAGTTCGCAAAGGACATGTATTAAGCAAAAATGAATTGTAAGTGGGATTAAGGAAGCTATCAGTCATTGTAGCTATAATTGATGAATTAAATAGTCGTTTAATTGGAATGAGTTTTTGGAAAGATCTTATATTTGTGCTCATTATAAACAAATGAGAATTAAAGAAAATGATTAAAAAATTATAAATAAAAATGATAAAACATTTGAGATACGTGAGATGTTGCGCGAAATAATTAGTTGGGATTTATTCAGTGCATAGTTGCCATTTGATTGGTCAGTTT
The DNA here is from genome assembly GCA_023105745.1 of Austropuccinia psidii. NCBI lineage: Eukaryota > Fungi > Basidiomycota > Pucciniomycetes > Pucciniales > Sphaerophragmiaceae > Austropuccinia > Austropuccinia psidii. The sequence goes on along the minus strand of JALGQZ010000002.1, from coordinate 9,769,247 downwards.
CAGTTCCGCGCCAAAAAAAAAGCGCGTTGGAACTGTTAAGTCTGGTAGAATTAACAACCTAAATCAGTTTAGCCGAACTGCACGGAATAACCGACATGACAGCCTTGGTACGCGGTACACCTTTGTAAATGTATGCTGCAGGGCAGAGCAAAAGCTGTTCAGCAATGTAACATGCAATCACGTCAAGCCATCCAGTCATATATCTCAACTGCATCCCTTTGATGCACCTTGTTGGACAGCTCTGCCTAACTCCGGCACAGATGCGCATGTAATCCAAGTTAATGTAAGTGGGTGATATTGGGGCAAACTTTGACTGGCCGCGCGTGCTCATTTGCGGGCAGCCACACACTTTCTCATATGCACCACCCAACGGGTCATACGCAGGCAACTTTCACACGCCTGGAAGACATTTTACTGCCAGTCTTCCGACCGGCTATTTTCTTGTTTGGGTGGTCAGCTGCACTGCAGACGCTCACCCGATTGCGCATGGAAACCTGAGGTCAATCAGTATGGATTTTCTTCAGCCTCATCCGCATTAGAATAATCCCGGCCTATGATTGTGTCGGGATCTCCCACTCCGGGTCATTTTCTGCACGTTCTCAAGCGCCCCACGCAATCAACCTCATGTTCGGTGGCATGCCACCGAACATATCTTACCCGCCCACACACACACATCTCTACAGTGAGTTTGCCCTTTGAAACTGCCAACATTGCCCAGTAGGTCCCTGTGCAAAAATTAACCTGGGGATGATACACTCATTGTTCGCTGTCACACCAGCGAACATGGGTGCATGCCTCTAATATGCCCCTCCACAATAAGTTGCTACAACCCACCCAATTTCGGATATGCTAATGTCAACCTTGTTCCACCAAAGGTTTCGTCAATTGCTGCAGATACAGCAAAATATCGGTGCACCCAAATTTTGGCCACCTTGCCTTGATATATGCCCCAAATTGGATATGAAAATTATCAGCCCAAGACGCCCACCCCCATCAAGACCATGCACGTAACCACAGGCCATCCCCCTTTTGGCCTTTTGCTGCCACTCATATAAGTTCCCCACCTGTGCTTATTCCTCTTCATTCCCTTTAGCTAACCCTTCCCGATCATATAATTCCCAACTGTCCCCAAATAATTTAAAATAGCCATCATGTCAACCCCTTCACAACCACTTTGCATTGGAATGATTAATATTCATATTCAAATAAATAGTGATATAACCTTAAAGTCTGAGAATTCCCACTTAGGTTCTTGGATTATCCTATGGCACAATCAACACAACATATTCGTATATCTCCCCAATCACCAGCATGCTATTGGCTCTCTCCTGGGAACCCTTTCCGAAACGTTGATACCATTCCTTGGGGCACCAAAAACGTTCATGCACTGTGGTCCTGGTGGGGCATGGATTGAAAATTGCCAAACCAATCCTACTCAAATATTATTTGTTGAGGGAGTATTTATGACTGATGCAAATGATCCCTCCTCATCTCAGAAACCCAATCTAGCATTGATGTTCTTCACATGGTATCCAAACATTCTATTCATAATGGAAAGCTTTCGAACACAAGATTTCAAGCTTAAAATGCCCAAAGAATATGACTGTACTACTCATTGTCAATGTCAACTCTTTACTCCGACATTTCCCGCTTCAAACTCGATGCCTGCTTCATATCCTGCTGTTTCATCATTGATTTCCAAGCAAAAACTGATACAATTACCCAGTGGATCAGACCTCCCCATGATGACCCCGCCCCATGCCATTATTCAAACCCCCCTCCTCCCTCATCAAAAGACCGGACTAGCTTTTCTCTGGGATCGAGAAATCCCAAATGGCCAATCAGCCCGTAACCTTTGGGCCACCTCACCCCCAGGATCCACTTTCAATGCCAGGCACATCATTACAAACAAGGTTGTTAGCTCATTTGAATCCCTTTCGACCAATACCCCTCTTGGAGGACTGCTCGCGGATGATATGGGATTAGGTAAAACCATTCAGGCCATTGCTCTAATTGGTACCTCCAAGGAGCGGATGATTGCAAACCCCCATCGCTCCACGCCCACCATGATCATCTGCCCCCCTCGCTAAATTACCAACTGGCAATCAGAAATATCCAAGCATGCTCAGGCTGGAGCGCTGCATTCCAAAATCTACCATGGTCCCACTTGTCACTCATTATCCAAAGCCGACATCTTAAAATATGATATCATCAGCACTTCTTACAATACTATCACCCAAGAATTTAAGCAAACCAATCCCTCTACATCATTCATTTTTCAAATCAATTGGCATTGTATAATTTTGGATGAAGCACAGTGAGTGGCTGAGCTTAAATGATTCAAATTACCTTTTATATCCAATAACCCTTGCCCCCTCTTATAGCTATATTCGCTCTCAATACACTGCCACTCACCGTGCCATTAATAGCCTCCTTTCATCCCGTCGAATATGTTTAACGGGCACACCTATTCACAACACCATTTATGACCTTTTGGGCATAATATCCTTCATCACTCAACCCCAGAGCGCCGATCAAGATAACTGGTCACCAATCATCCTGAGTAGTCTTTCAAAAGGTTGCAATGATATTTTGCATTTGGCATTGCGGCATTTAAGTTTGCGCCGCACCAAAACCACACATCTTGAATCCCTCCCCACTATTAGCCATCATTATGAGCTGCTCCCACTCAACCCGACCATGCAGAAAGAATATTCCACATTATATGAAGAATTCCTATCATCCAAAAGCAAAGGACCAGGAGAGTTTTTCAGAAATATTAATAAGCTGCAAATATGTTGTAACCATCACATCATGCTTAACACAATTGCAGAGGCGGAGTTGGAAGACCCCGAGGGCAGGAGCACTCAGGATAACTCCCCAACAATCACACAAACTATTGTGGATGTGGAAACATGCATGATGAGTTCTAGATTTGTGCGTTAATTCTAATATGCATCCATTACCAATTGACTCCATCTGACATTTTTATATTGTAGAATTGGTATTGCTCTTGCCTATCACTATATCCTTTCAGCACGAATTGAAGGAACAATTACACCACGAGCGCAGGACAAGGTGCTTGAGAATTTCTTCAATAATCCTGAATGTGAAGTACTCATTGCATCCATTGCCGCGGCTGGAAATGGCCTCAATATAACTTGTGCTAATATAGTCTATTTAATGGTGAGGGGCCCCCCAAAATTCTGCCCTGATTTGCGGCCCCTGACATCCACATTTCCAGGAGCCCAATTGGAACCCAGCCATTGAGGCTCAGGCTGTTGATCGTCTACATCGTATTGGGCAACAACGACCTGTACAGGTCATCCACTATATCACTCCTCATTCAGTTGAGGTCAACATGCGGAAGGTACCTTTCAAGCTCATCTTTCACTTGATTGTATTACTATTCTGAAATCCTTCCTTATGGGAATGCCATATTCCAATCACCAATAGGTCCAAGAAAAGAAAAAATCATTAACTGCGTGAGCCTTATTGATATTATATAATTTGTGCTTGACAAAGTTGATAACTCCTGTTGACTCTGGCATAGGTCCACAATTATGAACACCATGAGCTGGATCGAACTTCTTCAATATTTCCTCAATGAAAATGAGCAATAGAGTATTATTGCTAAGGGAGACGGTGATACATTTCAATTCATATTGTCTATATTCTAACATATTTAGCAAGTTGTTGCATCCTTAAGAGATAATAATCAGATTTTATTACACCTGCACAAATAATTCACAAAATTTTAATTTGTCACAGTGCTATACCATGACAAATTACTAAGTTATTGCAGAGCATCACCATTCGGCCTAATAACTGGCATGTCAAGTATTTTGAGGGCAATAGTCTGCATCTTACTACAGCCCTTGAGCCAATCTTGATCAAATAACTGAAATGATAGGCCTTCCGGAATATCACCATCATCTGTCAATCGTAATTCTGGCAATCTATCAATAGTTTTTTTACCCTTTTTTTTAATACGATTACAAAACTCTATGTCTCTATCCATTTTCAATACCAACTCATTAAATAACTGGGAGCGCCAGCGTAATCCCACTTTGTGGTAAACTTGACGGCCATTTTCCAGTACCTCCTCAGTATCTGAGCATACTCGAGGGTCATTGAATTGTGATGCTAGAATGGGAAATTTAGCCGTATCACACCATTCACGACGGCGCTCACAGGTCTGCACATAATCAAGTAGATCATCATCAGACTTGGTCCACAATGAAGAAGAGATACAGTAACTAACTCTTTGATTAATCTTTGCGAGCTTTTGATTCTCCTTCTTTTTTACCAAATACTCCGCATCGTTTTGAATAGACTTCCATTCTCTTTTCAAATAAGTGAAATATTGCTCCATTAAAGCCGCCACGACCCCATAGTTGTTATGATCCTTGTTCCAACAGTAGTGATGATACTCAGTGCTGACAAGTGCAAGACGGAATGTACGGTAAAACACCATAGACATCAGCTCGTTGAATGGATGTTGCCATGAGCTCTCCCAGTCCCAAGTGAATTGCTTTAGTCCTAGCTTGTGGAGCTCATTTTCGCAGTAGCTTTGGAAACCCTGAGACTGAACCTGTGTTGATGGCTCATTGAAAAAATCCTCGGGGACATAACCCAGATGACCAGCCACTTTAATTGCAATTTCACGCTCTTCTGTGCTGGGTGGTGCTGGTAGTGAGGAAAAATCCTTATCCCTAACTTTGAGTAGGAACAGGCAATGTGCGTGTACTGCTGATCTCATTCCATGGACATTCTCTGGAAGTTCTGCCTTCAGCTATTTTTGTTGCTCCTTCTGGCTTGCACATTTCGCCACATTGTGAGCTTTGCGGGCCTGGTTCCTTTGCTGTCTGACCTCGGATTGTTCAAGCATACTCTGGGCATGGCCCAGCTGAGGATGGGTGAACTCACTATTTGATTGAGTGCCTTGCTCATGCGCTGTGAAATTGTCCCTCCTTGGTTCATCATTTCTTTCACTTTGAGTCGGAGACATGTTCTCATCCTCATCATCCACAATTCTTTCTCTTGATGTACTGGCATGACCCGTTCTTGGTTTGGAGGCATATGGATGATGACGTCCAGTGACTTTCTCTTTATGGACCAGAGGTGAAGACGCATAAAGTTCATCCCCTGCCATGCAAATCATCAGTTAACACATCAAAACATTAATGAAGACTGGTTATCCTCACGATCTTAAATTGGCTCCTGAGATCGGACTGACTTGCCTTTAGGTGCCATATCTAACCCATGAAACAAACATATCAAATTGTGAATAAGTTTCTACTCCAAAATTCAAATGACTTACTTTGATGAAGCGTCAATCCTGGATTTCCCTCCAACAGACCGCTCCAAGTTACATTTTCCAAAGGTCTTTTTTGTCGCCCCCCATCAAGCCGCCTTTCATTGCCCACATGAACCTGAGATCCTGATGGAATATTGAGGGTTGCCTGTTTACTTCGTCCAAAGGGATCCTGGGATGCGACTGGATTCCTACCAGGGTTAAGGAGGAACTCACGTGGAAATTTTGATTGGGGATTAGCGTTTGATGAGATTTGAGGTGTGCCTTCCGGCCCCTCAGACACATGCATTTGTGTATTAGTGGGATTCGGGGGAATTGGAGTGACAGAAATATTTGGGATTGCCCAAGTGCTGGAAGTTGGAGCCTTCGTATTTCCCACATCAATGTTAAGACCTGATACATTCATTGAGGATGCAATAGGGGTTGTGAGAGGAATGTTGGGACTCAATGGTGATTGTGTTTGAACATATTCTATGCTAGATTCACTATCTGAGTCATGAACAGAACCTGAACGGGATTGATGTGACTTGGAAGATGACATAAGGGCCGAAAAAGTAGAGTAATATTTTTAACTTGATAAAACAGTTCAGTATTGTGATAAAATAGAGGGATATGAGATGAGATTTTTTCAAATTTAGAATAGAGAAATTCTATGAATAGTTGGAACCAAGTGTTGTGTGGAAGTCGGATAAGACTCTTTTGAGGAGAATCCTCCGTGCCTCCTCTTGAGCTCCTCCGCTTTTGTCGGAAACCACCCTGCACGGCCTACCAGCATATAATGTGATATTTCCTTGATCTGAAAGGGTACCCATCATCTATAAGTAATCATATTTGGTAACATTTCTGCCTCCCCATTGTCACATTTTGTGAATTATCCAAACTGCCAATATATGCATTGAAATTCCACAACATTGTACATCTGTAAAGGGGTATATTCATGAAGGATTTACCCACAAAAGAGACATCACCTTTTCAAGAAAGGCAAGACAATCCAAATCACATTCCAACTGATTCAAAGCCCGCCGCACTCAAACCAAATACCAAGACTTTAGCTGCACTCCAACCCCTTATGTAATAGAGCTATATAGTTATGTCTGTAATAAGGTTTAAACCATGTACGATGGCGTGCCAGCATACATGGATTAAATGTTAATCCCCTCAATTCAATGGTAAAACTTCACTAATGGAACCCCCTCAATGGTCAAACACGCACTATCACAATGTGTAAATAAACTAGAATATGTATGAGCATTGAGCAGCATGGCATTTTACCCAATTAAACGCCTAACCAATTCCGCCATCCAGATGAGACATGTTACACTTTATCCACTGCAGCTCATGCACCATTACAAATGGGATAAAATCCTCAGCTGGCTTAAATCATCTCCCCCTTCATAAATAATCACTGAATTTTATTTCCAATTAATAACACTCCTAAACACTTTCACATCAACCATAGATATTTATACACAAACCAACCGTACTCCCAATTCCTGCAACAATGACAACCCGGCCCTATTCCTCAATGTGTATATGCATGTGTCAACACTGCTCAACTCAAACACACTCTTCCCCTGAGGGTGATAGGCAAGGAGTTGCCTTCACACCTTTCCAATACAAACAGCACATTAAAAATCTCAAATCAACCATTGCACCCAAATCTCTTCCAAACATCCCTACTTCTGCATCAGGATCTGGGTGCCCACAAATTCTATTGGATCAAATCTTCCCAGCTGATTATTCACGTTTGACCCAAAGCACTTTCTCAACTCCAGCGGGTCTCAATTCAACTGCACAGAAACCATATAGTGGCAGTCAAACCCTTCCCCCACAAGACCTCGGAATGATAATATCTGCCATTCTATCATTAAGGTATAATTTACCCCGCAGGGATTCACGCATACTCAACCCTGCCCTGAACCTTCTGATCAAGTCCAGTATCTCACGCTCAGCTGGTGCCCCCGCTCCTGCATTCCATATACCTCAAGATCTGAGTACCATATTTGAACATCTCCAATTGGAGCCAGTGATTCAAAACTATATATGTTGTCCTCAATGTTTCTCTCTTAATGGCCTTACTGAATCAGTCACAACTGACCAACCCCACTGTCAATGCCATAATGACCCAAATGATCATGATCCCCCTTGCACACAATCATTAGGCAAATTCATCTATTCATCTGAACCCCACACCCAAAACACAACCAACATGAAGCAGAAATTTATACCAACAAAACATTTCATTTATCAACCCCTCAAAAATTGGCTTGCCAGATTCCTCCAGCGGGCTGGAATTATGGAAATTCTGCATCAACATCAAAAATCCCAAACCCCTGAAGGTACCCCCAAATGTGACGTCTGGGATGGATTGGTCTGGAGACGCTTCACTGGCACTAGAAATATCCATGACCCCCCATTCATGTCCATTGCTGGTGCATTGGCCTTCTCCATATATGTGGACTGGTTTAATGCACATGGAAAGTCAACCCGGTTGGCTAGCATTGGACCTATCATGCTTATTTGTCTTAATCTCCCCCCAAGTGAAAGATTGAAGCCCGAGAATGTCTATGTTGCAGGAATCATCCCTGGTCTGAAGGAGCCAACTGCGCTTCAATTGAATTATCTATTAATGCCACTCATCAACGAGCTCAAAGAGCTATGGCAAGGTTACCATTTTGCACCCACCTCAACAGGTCCATCAGGATCCTTTATACGTGTTGCCATCCTCACAGCCATTGCGGATGTGGTTGCCATGCGCAAGCTTACTGGATTTATTTCCCATTCAGGAAACCACTTTTGTAATTTTTGCACCATTCACAAAGCTCAAATTGAAGAAATTGGTCCTCAATTTCACTACACGCGCTCATACCAAAGTCATAAATCAACCATTTCCAAATGGCTTCGGGAAACCCCACAACAAATACAAGCAATTTTCTCTGAGTATGGAGTGCATTCAGAGCCTTCTTTACCCCGCCAATCCAGTTAAACATTTTTGGGCAAATGTTATGTTTGAATCCATTAGTTTAGTCTCATACAATGTGATTGCACCCAAACCATATGTTGCACCAACATCAAATTCGACCGATCCTCTTGGACTCAAACGGGGAGCAGATGAATACCTTGCCTCCTGCTTGAGTAAATCGAAGCAACGTGCAACCCAACTCAGCATTGAAGGTGGCAGGGCTGACAATGAGATATCCACAAAGCCGCACAAGAACCTGGAGGATCTAATGGATACAGTTATCCATTTGATGATTGCGTACAACATGGTACGTGCACATACAAAGGTCGAAGTTAATGGCATCAAAGGCAAACTCACAAACTCAAAAAAAATGAGGCCATCAAAGATCTTTTGACGTGTCACAAGAATCTCGGAATAAATCGAATTTGCTATGGTATATTAGCGGCATTCTGTGCGGCGGGGGTTCGTGGTTTGATGGTATGCTCAGATGACTGGAGAACAAGCTCAGTTAAAGGGGCTTTATCACTAATTGACATTTCCGCAAAACTTTCAGAAAGTAAAAATCTAGTGGAGCCAGTGTGGCTACGTACTATTAAGTATATATGTGATTTACTGAATAGAAGTTTCTTCTCATAAGAGTCTTTTAACCCCGCTGTACCTCTTAGATTTGAATTTGCACGATGCTTAGTATTAGACTTTGGTGATGCCTGGGTGGCGAAACGCGGGCTTGGTTCAAGTGATGAGGTCACCTTGACGGTACCCAGGTCAGCTAAACTCACAACCAGGATTGACCCGTTTTAGATTAGCTTTGTACTAGATAGATTGTAATTGAATTTTGCAAAGTTATTTATGAATTTAATAATCATGACTTCCTATCCTACTACTGCCCGGATGCCACAGTCTGAGTACCAATATTAATTGTACGGCGGCATGCCTCCGTACATCATTGCAAAGACTCCGACAAGACGCAAGCTGAGTCAGGCGATGTGCCCGCGAGTAGCACACGTGGGTGCATTGCGGGAAGTCGCGTTTATCACTTCCCGCCAGCCCATAATAGGCAAAATGTTCCTGTGTCTTTCAAGAGGACTAGGATAGCTAGGGATCCGCAGCAGGATGCATATTGCATTTGCGTGTGCTTGCAATATTCCAAATGGTTGGATTGGAAAGTGATTGCATGGGAACATCAATGTGTAAAATTGAATAATGCACTATCCACTGCAATTTTCAGGTTCAGGTATTTGAGATGGTGAATTTGCCAAGGTCAGGCGTGAGCTTTCTTTTTAGCCGCAATTAAAAAAGATTCATCCACCGCAATCCAATTTAGGTGATATTAAGAAATCAGTAATCATTCGGTTTCATTTCATTTTCTGCTGAAAGCATGCCATTCACAAAAAAAGGAAAAGAGCGTAAAAGGGAACTCGCGAGAAAGCGTCGGGCTGAGGAAGGAAAGTGTGAGTTACTCGCTTAATCTCAGTGTATATATGCTTCCACATTTATGTGGCACCCTCATTGGGCCCCACGGAAGAACATTGGCTTTAGTCGGTTCAGATTGTGCCAATGTCATGTGGGCTCCAACAGGGAAGTCAAAGGATGTGTGCCGAAGAAAGCTCCTTGGCAGTATCTGATATCTTGTGTGCTTCAACACATAGTGATCCCTCAACCACTCGGGAATAGTAGCAGATCCCAAAAGACAAATGAGCACAAAACGACCCGAATGAATAGGTTGTTTTCCTCCTCTCGCCCAACAGCACAAATATCAATGCCAGTATCAGCAAATATCACCCCAAGTGAAATTCGGAGGGTTGTGGATGTCAATCAGATCAAACGCATTCACTTTGGGCGTGTGGCAATTTTCTCTTCAACCGGATTACTCATTGCCCTTGTCAAATTCCGACCATTCACAACAATGAGTGAAGTTGAGGTCGATCAATGGGATGAATTATCACAATTCCTATTTCGCGAAAAGAGATTCACCGACCCTATTGCAACAAATGGAGCATTACTGGAGGGATTTATGTTCGCGATTGGGTGGCGCAAATGCACCACGAAGAATGAACAATTTGGTCTGTATGGAAGTGCTGGCAAAATTGAAAATGCAAAAGATGAATGGCGGGACCGAGGTCCCAATCTTAGCTCGGTGGGTTGCATTCTAGGTCAATCCTTACGATATGTTGGGGATAATTTATTTGAGAGGATTCAAAATTGCTACAATTCATTGGGGGTTCCGTCTTTTGATCAAGTCAACTATGAAGGCGATATTCCGGCAAATCAGGGTGCATTCGAGTTCGCTTCCGCACTCACTTTCACCATGAATGGATTCAAAAATTCACCTCATCTTGATAAGGATGCATCGCTGTATGCTTCGGGATGGTGGTTTCAAGCTGATAAGCGGACTGGCCAAATTCAAAGAGATGCGTCAAAGCGGTGTACAGGTGGAAAATTGATTTTCCCAAATGAACATTTTTGGATTGATCTATCCACATGTCATGGGCTCATTCAGGTAGTGTGTGCCAGTAGTACATTTGTTCATTATACTGATCCAGCACAGGACAACGAAAGCACGACACTAGTGGGTATGTCCGCACAATGCTCAAGCAGGTTAGCAAAAACAATGCGTCAAAAAAGCCATGGCTATTATGAGATTGCCGAGAGAGCGGGCGATCAAATCAGGGATGGTAATACAATCTCATGCCGATTCAAAGAATGAGGAGATTTGCATGTGGGTTGGGTAAGTAATGGTGGGATAAGGCAGAGGACAATATACACCAGGATTGGATGGATTAGAGTGCGGGAGATGGGGTGTCTGACATGAAAAAGGGGTGAAGTGGATTATGTACAGTGACATGCCATCGTACATCTGTCCTGGTTTGTTGCTATTGTCCAGGATGCCAATGCTTCACACGCGAATCCTTATGCTTGTGCAGGTTCTGAGAATGCTAAAAGTTCCTTACGCCTATGCGGGGTGCCAGCGCTACACACGCCAATCCTTGGGCCTGTGCAGGCTCCCGAAAATTTACACGCCAATGCTTACGCCTTTACAGGCTTTCGACGATTCACACGCCAATTCTTACGCTTGTGAAGCTTCCCCACAATGCTGAAATTTTCTTGGCCTGTGCAGGATCCCAAGAATTCACACGCCAATTCTTACGCCTGTGCAGGCTCCCAACAATTCACACGCCAATCCTTATGCTTGTGAAGGGTCCCAAAAGTGCTAAAATTCCTTACGCCTGTACAGGCTTCCGACGATTCACACGCCAATCCTTACGCTTGGGAAGGTTGCCAACAATGCTCACAAATTCTTACGCCTGTGCAGGCTCCCAAAAATTCACACGCCAATCCTTATGCCTGTGCAGGCTCCCAACAATTCACACGCCAATCCTTACGCCTGTGCAGCCTCCCGACAAGTCACACGCCAATCCTTACGCTTGTGAAGGTTCCAGACAATTTAAACAATTCAATACATGAGTAAGATTAATAGCGTGTGACCATAGGAAAGGCCATGTTTCACGAATCTGGACTGGATTGCTCACATACGGGAACCTGCCGCTTTTTTACAGTTAAGAATGGGGATGGCTCTAAACCATGGAAGAAGAAAATATAGGAGAGGATAACGGCAACTATTGGCGCATTTTGAGAAAAAGAGGTTCACGAAAACAAATACTCACTCAAACTCTTGGTGGGGCACTTACAAAAATAATTCTCACGCAATCAGGGTTTTTCTCTAAGGAGGAAATAAGTAATTTTTACGTGAACAAAGAATGTAATAGAATTTGAACATAATAATAATTGATTCCAAATAATAATTTATTTAAAAGAGAGTATTAAAAATGATCAAAAGTGGAAATAATGGGATTATTTTTTTTTAAATTTTTTATTTTTCGAGGAATTTGGAGACTATCCCGGTTATGTCCTCCTTTGGATAAGCCTCCAGTGCCTGGGCAAGGAGGCGGTTTAGTTCGTCCCGGAAGTCCTGGTGCATCTCATTTCGATGAGTTGCATCCACGAAAGGAATCATGTTGAGCAAGCGACGATGCTCCAACAAGATTCGGTTGATCGAATCGTGGACGATTGCTCGAGGAATCATTAGGGTCGGTCGCAGGTTGGTGAATTCCTGGCGAGCGTCATCGTGGGAATGAGACGAGCTTGGCACCGGGGGGGAGGAGGCGTTGGGGTTCTCGGGGGCACTGGAAGGGATCTCTGGGGAGGGAACCGGGGTTGGAGTGGAGGGGGGGGGGAATGGAAGGGGAAGGTGGGCGAGTCGGGTAAGAAGAAGGGGGATGGGGAACTGGGGATCCCACGGGCGTATCGTCAATGATGATTATCGAGCGAGGAGTGGCGGGACGATCTGGAGACGGTTGAAAAATGGTGAGGAAAAGTTGAGAAGAGTCAAGAAGGAGAAGTGGTGACTTACCAAAAGGTTCCTCCGTGGATTGCATAGGAGCCACCTCAGGTTCTGGCTCACGAGTCGTATCGTCCTCAGGTTGTTGGGACGCTGGACTTGGGCCAGGAATAGGTGGCTCTGCGGTTCGGGAGGGTTCTAAAAAAGTAGGAAGAGTCAGTTCACTCGACTCGAAAGTGAAAGTGGAAATGAAATGAAACTTTGGCTGCTTACCGCGGAATAATTCCTCAGACCATCGGGTGCCACTCGGGCCTGGAGTGGGTTGCCGGGGGGTTTGCTCGCGAGGCAAAATAGCAACGGGAGAGTCTTGTCGGGGGGGATTCAGGGGGTTTTGTTCTATGAGAAATGGAAAAAAGTCAATATTATTGCGTGAAGAGAAATGAGATAAGGAGGAGAAATAAAACTTACTTTGGCGTTTGAATCCCATTGGTGACAAGACATGGTGACGATCAGCCCAAGCTCGAATGTCCTCTCGCCATCGCCATCCTTCATCGGCCGGATAATCACTTCGCTCCGGTCGAGGAGTGAAGTGACCATCGGATGGTGGCCTAGGAGGGGGAGTGGACAAATCGATACTGGAGGGGACAGGGCTAATCGTCCGGAATCGTTCCCGTTGGCCTGTTTGGGGGCCCGGCGTCCATTCACGCTCGGAAATGGTTTCATCATCGTCGACCACAAAGGAGTCCTCGCGAGGGCGTCTTGGGCGAGAACTCCTCTGGCCTTGTGGCCGGAAGGGGCAGACAACGAACGAACATTTCTTGTGTGCTTGTCGGCAAGCATCACAAGCGTCGTTCGCCGTCGAGGAACGAATGCAGGGGATACCCCGCTTGGTGCATAAAGTGCACGACATCTAAAAACAAAACAAGCGAGGTTAGTAACTGCATACAAAGTAAACAATCAAGAAAGAAAATGAAGGCATACGATGAATTATATAAATTTAAAACGGAATCAAATTGAAAACGCTCTAGTCAGAAGTTTTTAAAACTCTGGAAGGAAGTCGTGAAGGAAGAAAAATATTAATATCGGTACATAATGTTGACAAAAGTTAAAAAAAGAGGTAACGCACGAGGTGGATAGAAGGGAGCTTCTGAACGGATCAGAAGAATAAACAAAAAGCAAGCAGGAAGGGGAGTGGGGTTAGTCGAGTGCGAAAGAAAAGACTGGAAAGGCAGGAAGACGAGGGGGAATACGCACAAGGACAAACGCGGGTGAGGTTGAACGAAGTGGAGCGGGTGAGAAAGAAAGTGAAGTGCGTGTCGTGTGAAGATGGTCTTTTATACCATGGTGAAGCTGAGACAATCTCAGCAGTTTCAGCACCCGCAAGAGTCTCAGCTTCAAGGCGTGTGGGCAAAATTGAAGCTGAGTCTCAGCGAATGCTGCAACTGAGAAGTGAAATGCTTGCGTGAGGCAGAAGAACAATGGGGGTCTGGCTGAGTATTGCAATTTATTGAATTGTCAAGCTGAGTCAAATCCCCTTTGTTTCCTTAAATTGCCACCCGATCACCCAGGAGGGTGGTCGTGAGGCCCTTGTTGAATGTGCATTCAACATGCAATGCACAAGTGACTCATGCAGAAATGCACCCGGTGCATTTGGTCACAAGTGACCGCGGCAAGATCACCGGCCGTATGGCCTGGTGATAGTCTTTGAACAAAGGGGGGGGGCTGTAAGACAAGTGAATACAGCGTGAGCTTGCCTCGACCCATTGCTCAGGTTTGCTTTCGGGTCATAATTGAAATGCTCAGTGGCTGAACATTTTAATTGCACAGTTATTCAACTATTTATATAACAATATCAAATGCACCGCTGAGTATTGCAATTTATTAAATTGCAATACTCAGTCAAATCCCCTTTCTTTCCTTAAATAGCCACCCGATCACCCGGGAGGGAATGCACAAGTGACCCATGCAGAAATGCACCCGGTGCATTTGGTCACAAGTGACCGCGGCAATATTACCAGCCGTATGGCTTGGTAATAGTATGTGAACAAAGGGGGGGGCTGTAAGACAAGTGAATACAGCATGAGCTTGCCTCGACCCATTGCTCAGGTTTGCTTTTGGGTCATAATTGAAATGCTCAGTGGCTGAACATTTTAATGGCACAGTGATTGAACTATTGATATAAAAATATCAAATGCACCATGCTGAGCCATTGCTCAGTCGTTTTTGTATGCCCACAATCTGAGCATTTGGCACAGCATCGGGGGACATTTCAGCCAGCTGCAGCATTTCACACGCTTTGGTGAAGTGCTCCAAACTGAGCCTTCCAATGAACTATTGCAAAAATAGTTCATTCCATGGCTTTACTGAGCACTTTCACACGGTGCTTTTGACCATGATATGCTCAGCTTGCGTGTGCAAATCGGGTGAAACGCAATGCTGAGCATGTGGCACATGAGCTACGTATATGCAAACGATCGGAAGGTGCATGCACATTCGCTATATGCATGCAGGCTCAAGTAGTATAATACCTTCCTGATCTGTACAGCCAACACTGTAGTACACAGTACACCTGCGTAAATGTATGCTGCCGGGCAGAGCAAAAGCTGTTCAGCAATGTAACATGAAAATCACGTCAAGCCATTGAGTCATATATCTCAACTGCATCCCTTTGGTGCACCTTTTTGCAGAGCTCTGCCTAACAATGGCATAGACGCGGGTGTAATCCGAGTTAATGAAAGTGGGTCATAATGGGATGACTTATTATTTGGGTAATACACAAACAGTGGATTCACTCCGGTGCCATTGTCGGGGCCAACAATGACTGGCCCTGCTTGTTCATTGTCCGGCAGCCACATGCTTTCATACGCACCCCCGATGGGTCATACACAGGCAGCTTTCACACGCCTGGAAGATATTTTCACCAGGGCGAATCTCGCGTCAATTGTCGGCAATTGACTTCACGTCGCACCGCGGTCAGTATAAAATCTTGCTTCAGTCGCGTTAGTGTCACTTTATAGTCACTGGATTTAGTGGGTCACGTCACGTCAGCGTCAAGACAACGTCAATCATCACATGTGTCACATGAGAATGTCACTCAAAGCCCAAACCCATTTCAACACTATGCGCAACGTTCGTGTAATTTCACCTCATTGGCTTCCGCCTCCCCGACGCTTAGCATGCTTACGCACCCGCACCGCCCTCCATCCGGATGAGACTCCGACACTGCCCGCCCCTCTCCGTCCTCACCACTCGCTACGCTTTCACACCCACGCCCCTACCATCCTCACGCTTGTGTAGTACCCTCCCGACATGCCTCCGACAACGCTTACCATCCTTACGCTCATGTAGTGCCCTCCCGACATGCCTCCGACACCACTGATGACCCTTACGCTTGTGTAGTGCCCTCCCAACATGCCTCCGACACAGCTTACCATCCTTACGCTCATGTAGTGCCCTCCCGACATGCCTCCGACAACAGTTACCCTCCCTCCCGACATTCTCCCGACACTGCTTACCATCCTTACGCTCATGTAGTGCCCTCCCGACATGCCTCCGACAACAGTTACCCTCCCTCCCGACATTCTCCCGACACAGCTTACCATCCTTACGCTCATGTAGTGCCCTCCTGACATGCCTCCAACAACAGTTACCCTCCCTCCCGACATTCTCCCGATACAGCTTACCATCCTTACGCTCATGTAGTGCCCTCCCGACATGCCTCCGACAACAGTTACCCTCCCTCCCGACACTGCTTACCATCCTTACGCTCATGTACAGTAGTGCCCTCCCACATGCCTCCGACAACGCTTACCCTCCTCACGCTTCCGTATTACATTCATAGTGTACAGTATGGTGGCTTGTTGGCGTACACGATGAACGCAATTGCCGAAATATGCTGAGTGGCCTTCTCTGCCAACAGGACCTAAGGGGATATTGGTCAGTATATTCACCATGTTGTGGTTAGGGTTTAAATCATGAGACTCACAAATTAAAACCTAATAAGTGGACTATTTAAGACAAGAATTGTGTCTCCTGTTTCGCCGACAAAACCATTTTATTTCATGTCAATCAAATGAACACTTTGCTTAGTCCTTACCTCATGAGCATCGAATAGTTCAAAAGTTGACTTTAGTAGGTTTCTCACTAGTCAACTTTATTCAATGTCTCACAGGGAAGTGATTTCATTTGCATGATATGAAATAATTTGCAAAACATCGCCTCCTTCAATTTCCCGCCAAATTGCATTTTGCAAATGTGATTATTTTACTTCCACCTATTTTCTTCAATTTGGATCTTTTTATTCAAAATTTTCAAACAAGTTATCAATCAACTCTTCACCATCTATTTGCTTACTAAACTACCTCCGCGATGGCCCAAACTCCGGGAAATTCAACGGAATTTAATGAACGACCAACTTCAGCCCCAGAGAGTGGAAGTGAAATCTCTGATATGGCCAGTAGTCGTGAATTAGGCATTGAAGCAGAGAGCCAGTCACATGAAGATAATCAAGATCCACCAGCTCTTCCAGAATGTGAGTATACATCCATCTTGAGTATTTCTAATCTCTCAAAACCTGATATTGTGTCATAGCCTTTATTTCAGGTCAACCGCCAAGCTCTCAGAAACCGAATTTTAAAAGTTATGAGAAGGAAAAGACTGTTGAACCTTGTGCACCAACAGAAGATGATGGGCAAGATGATGTAATTTTCAGTGGGGAGGTGGAAATTATATCCAAGGAACAATTTGTCTCCAACAATGCTCAAACAATCCCAAGGCTCGAAAAAATCCAAAATGATAGTAAAATTCCTGATTATGTGCGTCAAAAGATTGCTGAAGCCATGAGCCTGCTCAAAATGGATTTGAACCGTAAGTCCATTACTAATTCAAAACAAAATTGATAAAAATAGCTGCTTACAATATATGGGCAGGTGTGGAGGTGGGAGAATCTCTACCTGAAGGATCTTGAGTCGTAATTGTAATTCCAGGCAAAGGATTAGGAAAAAGACCAAATATACATGCGACCAAAAAAACAAACAAAAAACGCCGTACCTTTGAAGCCGCAAACGATTCTCGCGATCAAGGTGATGAAATTATCAATGTTGAAGGGGACCATATTGATAATGAACCTCCGCATACTGAACCCTCCCCAATACTCAATTAAACAATCCATGATGAAGCTCCACATACAGAAAGTCCCCCGATACCCAATGAAACAATGCATGATGCAACCCCTCCCGCCTCTCCTCGGAATATTCAAGCCTTTCAAGAAAGGGAAACAATTAAACATGATACAATGGGACGAGATATGACTGATATAATTCCCGACGCTGAGCCCGAAGTGTCATCCGCTGCGAATTTTCAAGGAATATTTTTATCCCGCATGGAAGAGTTTGCAGGCGTTTTGAATTATCATTCCAATATTACTCAACAATCATGGAAAAGGGGGCTTGATAATATCAATAGGATTTACAAAAATAGATGGGACAATTTACCAACAAAGGATGCTCATACATTCCTGCCCGTTGGTATTAAGGTGATCAGTAACCGAGATCTTATAATGTCGGCTTGGCTGCAGGACCTTGAGATGGCAGGTGAGTTTTTTTTTATCTTTGTGCATGATACTTGATTATTGGCTGTTGACTGGTGATATAAATTGCAATATACAGGGTTAGATTTTTTTAAGCCAACCGAAACAGAAGCGTTTTTTGATCACAACATTTGGAATCTCAAATTGATGAAGGAATCAGCTAAACCTCCAGATAATCTCGCAAAATCTGAACACTCCTTCTTCAAAATGGTTCAGAGCCTTCTTTACCCCGCCAATCCAGTTAAACATTTTTGGGCAAATGTTATGTTTGAATCCATTAGTTTAGTCTCATACGATGTGATTGCACCCAAACCATATGTTGCACCAACATCAAATTTGACCGATCCTCTTGGACTCGAACGGGGAGCAGTTGAATACCTTGCCTCCTGCTTGAGTAAATCGAAGCAACGTGCAACCCAACTCAGCATTGAAGGTGGCGGGGCTGACAATGAGATATCCACAAAGCCGCACAAGAACCTGGAGGATCTAATGGATACAGTTATCCATTTGATGATTGCATACAACATGGTACGTGCACATACAAAGGTCGAAGTTAATGGCATCAAAGGCAAACTCACGAACTCAAAAAAAAATGAGGCCATCAAAGATCTTTTGGCGTGTCACAAGAATCTTGGAATCAATCGAATTTGCTATGGTATATTAGCGGCATTCTGTGCGGCGGGGGTTCGTGGTTTGATGGTATGCTCAGATGACTGGAGAACAAGCTCAGTTAAAGGGGCTTTAGCACTAATTGACATTTCCGCAAAACTTTCAGAGGGTAAAAATCTAGTGGAGCCAGTGTGGCTATGTACTAATAAGTATATATGTAATTTACTGAATAAAAGTTTCTTCTCATCAGAGTCTTTTAACCCCACTGTACCTCTTAGATTTGATTTTGCACAATGCTTAGTATTAGACTTTGGTGATGCCTGGGTGGCGAATCGCGGGCTTGGTTCAAGTGATGAGGTCACCTTGACGGTACCCAGGTCAGCTAAACTCACAACCAGGATTGACCCGTTTTAGATTAGCTTTGTACTAGATAGATTGTAATTGAATTTTGCAAAGTTATTTATGAATTTAATAATCATGACTTCCTATCCTACTACTGCCCGGATGCCACAGTCTGAGTACCAATATTAATTGTACGGCGGCATGCCTCCGTACATCATTGCAAAGACTCCGACAAGACGCAAGCTGAGTCAGGCGATGTGCCCGCGAGTAGCACACGCGGGTGCATTGCGGGAAGTCGCGTTTATCACTTCCCGCCAGCCCATAATAGGCAAAATGTTCCTGTGTCTTTCAAGAGGACTAGGATAGCTAGGGATCCGCAGCAGGATGCATATTGCATTTGCGTGTGCTTGCAATATTCCAAATGGTTGGATTGGAAAGTGATTGCATGGGAACATCAATGTGTAAAATTGAATAATGCACTATCCACTGCAATTTTCAGGTTCAGGTATTTGAGATCGTGAATTTGCCAAGGTCAGGCGTGAGCTTTCTTTTTAGCCGCAATTAAAAAAGATTCATCCAGCGCAATCCAATTTAGGTGATATTAAGAAATCAGTAATCATTCGGTTTCATTTCATTTTCTGCTGAAAGCATGCCATTCACGAAAAAAGGAAAAGAGCGTAAAAGGGAACTCGCGAGAAAGCGTCGGGCTGAGGAAGGAAAGTGTGAGTTACTCGCTTAATCTCAGTGCATATATATAGATATATATATATGCTTCCACATTTATGTGGCACCCTCATTGGGCCCCACTGAAGAACATGGGCTTTAGTCGGTTCAGATTGTGCCAATGTCATGTGGGCTCCAACAGGGAAGTCAAAGGATGTGTGCCAAAGAAAGCTCCTTGGCAGTATCTGATATCTTGTGTGCTTCAACACGTAGTGATCCCTCAACCACTCGGGAATAGTAGCAAATCCCAAAAGACAAATGAGCGCAAAACGACCCAAATGAATAGGTTGTTTTCCTCCTCTCGCCCAACAGCACAAATATCAATGCCAGTATCAGCAAATATCACCCCAAGTGAAATTCGGAGGGTTGTGGATGTCAATCAGATCAAACGCATTCACTTTGGGCGTGTGGCAATTTTCTCTTCAACCGGATTACTCATTGCCCTTGTCAAATTCCGACCATTCACAACAATGAGTGAAGTCGAGGTCAATCAATGGGATGAATTATCACAATTCCTATTTCGCAAAAAGAGTTTCACCGACCCTATTGCAACAAATGGAGCATTACTGGAGGGATTTATGTTCGCGATTGGGTGGCGCAAATGCACCACGAAGAATGAACAATTTGGTCTGTATGGTAGTGCTGGCAAAATTGAAAATGCAAAAGATGAATGGCGGGACCGAGGTGCCAATCTTAGCTTGGTGGGTCGCATTCTAGGTCAATCCTTACGATATGTTGGGGATAATTTATTTCAGAAGATTCAAAATTGCTACAACTCATTGGGGGTTCCGTCTTTTGATCAAGTCAACTATGAAGGCGATATTCCGGAAAATCAGGGTGCATTCGAGTTCGCTCTGCACTCACTTTCACCATGAATGGATTCAAAAATTCACCTCATCTTGATAAGGATGCATCGCTGTATGCTTCGGGATGGTGGTTTCAAGCTGATAAGCGGACTGGCCAAATTCAAAGAGATGCGTCAAAGCGGTGTACAGGTGGAAAATTGATTTTCCCAAATGAGCATTTTTGGATTGATCTATCCGCATGTCATGGGCCAGTAGTACATTTGTTCATTATACTGATCCAGCACAGGACAACAAAAGCACGACACTAGTGGGTATGTCCGCACAATGCTCAAGCAGGTTAGCAAAAACAATACGGCAAAAAAGCAATGGCTATTATGAGATTGGCGAGAGAGTGGGCTATCAAATCAGGGATGGTAATACAATCTCATGCCAATTCAAAGAATGAGGAGATTTGCAAGTGGGTTGGGTAAGTAATGGTGAGGTAAGGCAGAGGACAATATACACCAGGATTGGATGGATTCGAGTACGGGAGATGGGGTGTCTCACATGAAAAAGGGGTGAAGTGGATTATGTACGGTGGCATGCCATCGTACATCTGTCGTGGTTTGTTGCTATTGTCCAGGATGCCAATGCTTCACACGCGAATCCTCATGCTTGTGCAGGTTCTGACAATGCTGAAAGTTCCTTACGCCTATGCGGGGTGCCAACGCTACGCACGCCAATCCTTGGGCCTGTGCAGGCTCCCGAAAATTTACACGCCAATCCTTACGCCTTTACAGGCTTTCGACGATTCACACGCCAATTCTTACGCTTGTGAAGCTTCCCCACAATGCTGAAATTTTCTTTAGCCTGTGCAGGATCCCAAGAATTCACACGCCAATTCTTACGCCTGTGCAGGCTCCCAACAATTCACACGCCAATCCTTATGCTTGGGGAGGGTCCCAAAAGTGCTAAAATTCCTTACGCCTGTACAGGCTTCCGACGATTCACACGCCAATCCTTACGCTTGGGAAGGTTGCCAACAATGCTGACAAATTCTTACGCCTGTGCAGGCTCCCAACAATTCACACGCCAATCCTTATGCCTGTGCAGGCTCCCAACAATTCACACGCCAATCCTTACGCCTGTGCAGCCTCCCGACAAGTCACACGCCAATCCTTACGCTTGTGAAGGTTCTAGACAATTTAAACAATTCAATACATGAGTAAGACTAATAGCGTGTGACCATAGGAAAGGCCATGTTTCACGAATCTGGACTCGATTGCTCACATACGGGAACCTCCCGCTTTTTTACAGTTAGGAATGGGTATGGCTCTAAACCATGGAAGAAGAAAATATACGAGAGGATAACGGCAACTATTGGCGCATTTTGAGAAAAAGAGGTTCACGAAAACAAATACTCACTCAAACTCTTGGTGGGGCACTTACAAAAATAATTCTCACGCAATCAGGGTTTTTCTCTAAGGAGGAAATAAGTAATTTTTACGTGAACAAAGAATGTAATAGAATTTGAACATAACAAGAATTGAAGACAAATATTTTATTCAAAAGAAAGTATTACAAAAAATAAAAAGAGGAAATAATGGGATTTTTTTTTTAATTTTTTATTTTTCGAGGAATTTGGAGACTATCCCGGTTATGTCCTCCTTTGGATAAGCCTCCAGTGCCTGGGCAAGGAGGCGGTTTAGTTCGTCCCGGAAGTCCCGGTGCATCTCATTTCGATGAGTTGCATCCACGAAAGGAATCATGTGGAGCAAGCGACGATGCTCCAACAAGATTCGGTTGATCAAATCGTGGACGATTTCTCGAGGAATCATTAGGGTCGGTCGCAGGTCGGTGAATTCCTGGCGAGCGTCATCGTGGGAATGAGACGAGCTTGGAACCGGGGGGGAGGAGGCGTTGGGGTTCTCGGGGGCACTGGAAGGGATCTCTGGGGAGGGAACCGGGGTTGGAGTGGAGGGGGGGGAATGGAAGGGGAAGGTGGGCGAGTCGGGTAAGAAGAAGGGGGAGGGGGAGGGGGATGGGGAACTGGGGATCCCACGGGCGTATCGTCGATGATGATTATCGAGCGAGGAGTGGCGGGAGGATCTGGAGACGGTTGAAAAAATAGTGAGGAAAAGTTGAGAAGAGTGAAGAAGGAGAAGTGGTGACTTACCAAAAGGTTCCTCCGTGGATTGCGTAGGAGCCACCTCAGGTTCTGGCTGACGAGTCGTATCGTCCTCAGGTGGTTGGGACGATGGACTCGGGCCAGGAATAGGTGGCTCTTTGGTTCGGGAGGGTTCTAAAAAAGGAGTAAGTGTCAGTTCACTCGACTCGAAAGTGAAAGTGAAAATGAAATGAAACTTTGGCTGCTTACCACGGAATAATTCCTCAGACCATCGGGTGCCACTCGGGCCTGGAGTGGGTTGCCGGGGGGTTTGCTCGCGAGGCAAACTGGGAACGGGAGAGTCGTGTCGGGGGGGATTCGGGGGGTTTGGTTCTATGAGTAATGGAAAAAAGTCAGTATTATTGCGTGAAGAGAAATGAGATAAAGAGGAGAAATAAAACTTACTTTGGCGTTTGAATCCCATCGGTGATAAGACATGGTGACAATCAGCCCAAGCTCGAATGTCCTCTCGCCATCGCCATCCTTCATCGGCCGGATAATCACTTCGCTCCGGTCGAGGAGTGAAGTGACCATCGGATGGTGGCCTAGGAGGGGGAGTGGACAAATCGATACTGGAGGGGACAGGGCTAATCGTCCGGAATCGTTCCCGTTGGCCTGTTTGGGGGCCCGGCGTCCATTCACGCTCGGAAATGGTTTCATCATTGTCGACCACAAAGGAGTCCTCGCGAGGGCGTCTTGGGCGAGAACTCGTCTGGCCTCGTGGTTGGAAGGGGCGGACAAGGAACGAACATTTCTTGTGTGCTTGTCGGCAAGCATCACAAGCGTCGTTCGTCGTCGAGGAACGAATGCAGGGGATACCCCGCTTGGTGCATAACATGCACGACATCTAAAAACAAAACAAAACAGGTTAGTAACTGAATAGAAAGTAAGCAATCAAGAAAGAAAAGGAAGACATACGATGATTTATATAAATATAAAACGGAATCAAATTAAAGACGCTCTAGTCGGAAGTTTTTAAAAGTCTGGAAGGAAGTCGTGAAGAAAGAAAAATATTAATATTGGTACATAATGTTGACTAAAGTTTAATTGGAGAAAACGTACAAAGTAGATAGAAGTGGGGTTCTGAAAGTATTAGCAGGAAAAACAAAAAGCGAGCAGGAAGGGGAGTGGGGTTAGTTGAGTGCGAAAGAAAAGACTGGAAAGGCAGGAAGACGAGGGGGAATACGCACAAGAAGGACAAACGCGGGTGAGGTTGAACGAAGTGGAGCGGGTGAGAAAGAAAGTGAAGTGCGTGTCGTGTGAAGATGGTCTTTTATACCAAGGTGAAGCTGAGACGATCTCAGCAGTTGCAGCACCCGCAAAAGTCTCAGCTTCAAGGCGTGTGGGCAAAATTGAAGCTGAGTCTCAGCGAATGCTGCAACTGAGAGGTGAAATGCTCGCGTGAGGCAGAAGAACAATGGGGGTCTGGCTGAGTATTGCAATTTATTGAATTGTCAAGCTGAGTATTGCAATTTATTGAATTGTCATGCTGAGTCAAATCCCCTTTGTTTCCTTAAATTGCCACCCGATCACCCAGGAGGGTGGTCGTGAGGCCCTTATTGATTGTGCATTGTGGGTGCAATGCACAAGTGACCGCGGCAAGATCACCGGCCTTATGGCCTGGTGATAGTCTTTGAACAAAGGGGGGGGCTGTAAGACAAGTGAATACAGCGTGAGCTTGCCTCGACCCATTGCTCAGGTTTGCTTTCGGGTCATAATTGAAATGCTCAGTGGCTGAACATTTGAATTGCACAGTAATTGAACAATTGATATAACAATATTAAATGCACCGCTGAGTATTGCAATTTATTGAATTGTCAAGCTCAGTCACATCCCCTTTGTTTCCTTAAATAGTCACCCGATCACCCAGGAGGGTGGTCGTGAGGCCCATGTTGAATGTGCATTGGGGGTGCAATGCACAAGTGACCCATGCAGAAAAGCACCCGGTGCATTTGGTCACAAGTGACCGCGGCGAGATTACCGGCCATATGGCCTAGTAATAGTATGTGAACAAAGGGGGGGGCTGTAAGACAAGTGAATACAGCGTGAGCTTGCCTCCACCCATTGCTCAGGTTTGCTTTCGGGTCATAATTGAAATGCTCAGTGGCTGAACATTGGAATTGCACAGTGATTGAGCTATAGATATAACAATATCAAATGCACCATGCTGAGCCATTGCTCAGTCGTTTTTGTATGCGCGCACTCTGAGCATTTGGCACAGCATCGGATGACATTTCAGCAAGGTGCAGCATTTCACACGCTTTGGTGAAGTGCTCCAAACTGAGCCTTCCAGTGAGCTATTGCAGAATTAGTTCATTCCATGGCTTTACTGAGCACTTTCACACGGTGCTTTTGACCATGACATGGTCAGCTTGCGTGTGCAAATCGGGTGAAACGCAATGCTGAGCATGTGGCACATGAGCTACGTAAATGCAAACGATCGGAAGGTGCATGCACATTTGCTATATGCATGCAGGCTCAAGTAGTATTACACCTTCCAGTACAGTCGACACTGTAGTACGCAGTACACCTTTGTAAATGTGTACTGCGGGGCAGAGCAAAAAGCTGTTCAACAATGTAACATGCAATCACGTCAAGCCATCGAGTCATATCTCTCACCTGCATCCCTTTGATGCACCTTGTTGGACAGCTCTGCCTAACTACGGCACAGATGCGCATGTAATCCAAGTTAATGTAAGTGCGTCATAATGGGATGACTTAATATTTGGGTCATACACAATGTAAGATGTGACTATGAAACTGATGATAATATTACTATTAATCAACAGTACTATGTCTGTTCTTATGAAATATAATAATAAAAATTATTATAACCACAATTAAATAATTATAAAATTATTTCTTTCACGTGTTATACACTACTAGTGATTATAACAGTGAGCAGTAATTGTCTACAAGAATCAATTACAAGAAGAATTTAATAATAAAAAACTTCTTTTATTAAAATAATAAAATTATTTTAATATATAATTATCTTTTACAAGAATAATTATAAAGATAATTCTTGAAGAAAACTATTACTAGAGAAAAACTTTAAGAATTAAAGATAAATGACTCACTAATACTCCAAAGAACTTATTGAAAGATAAGAGTAGAGAAATTTGACGTAGAATTGTGGATTTAAGGGATCAAGATGATTTATAACAGTATTTCAACAATATATAGTTGGATTCTATGATTTCACGTCTTTCTGATTGATTCTGAAAGATTTAAAACACTTAAGAATACCTTGAACTAATACTTACTTGTTGGTAATAATGGTTTAATAAATTTATAAGATGATGATACGGAAAAAACAGCAAGAAGAGGCTTCTTTTAAGTCAATAACAGCTCACAGAGGCGTGCCATGGAGAAAACTGAAAAACCAGTGAGTGAGAAAACAATAAACCTTTTTGGATTATTGATTGCATCATCTGTTGTCATGTAAGATTATCATAATTACTTAATTGATGCTTTTACGTGACTACCAACCCCAATATGGTTAAGAATAAAAGGAGTAACACTTGTAAATCTTCTTTTATTCTAGAATAATCATTGATTTCTCAAAGTTATCAATGTTATTGCCAATTTCATCACAGGTTGTAATTACTGTGAATTTTTGAAGATTCAGTGTTTCACGTGGAATATCCAAAAATGGACTGTAAGTAAAACTTTTAATTTTACTAGTAAAACTGTAATTCCTTTTGGTTGTACCATAGATAATACAGTTCTCCTTTAGTCCTGAAAGTTTCAGAAAGATTCATTAAGAATTGTATTTTTAATGAATTTTTGAAGGTTTTACCTCATTTCTACGTAGAATTGCAAATAGCAGTGTTTTGCTGGTTGCTATGAGGTAAATCAATGAATATGGGTCCCAAAAGGGTTTTAATTACTCTTTTGGGGTTTATCCATGGAAAGTCATTAGTAATTGACATGGTTACAGGAGTGTAAGTAGCTCATTACCTCCTTGGCACGTCAAAATAGCAGGTTATTTGCTATTTTCTGATGTTTTACAGTAGTTGTAACTTGGTAACCAAGTTCCCAAAGAGTTTTAGTTTACCAATTGGGCCAAGATGAGCCATGGATCCATGCTCTGGAGCTATCCACGCCTCTGAGGCCTCAGAAGTTGGGTACCCTGGCTCTCTTTGATGTCTTTTGTCCCCCTTGCCTATTTTTTACGTCAAAATAGTAATTTAAGCTTAAAGTGAGATATCCACTATGGGTGTACCAAAAGTCCATGTAAGAATACCATGATATTAAGTGCTCAAAACATGCATAACACTATTCTTAGTGTATATGTAACATGGGATTTCTCACTTTCCCATTATTTTGGCTAAAAATCAAGAAAAACAAAAATTTTCACGGATCTTTTATGTGGTATTAATGATGTGGTATTGAAGTATTTTCCATTTTACCACCTCAAATACTTAAATTGAGCTTATTCACTCTATGGAGCTACCCTAGGTGAATTTTTGTGTAAAATCCAAATCTGGTCTTAAATCCATGGATTTACTTACTCAATAAAAAGTTATTCATCTTTTCTGAAATTGAAAATGATGAATTTTGGATATATGCATGACTTATGAGTTGTGCATAATTCAAAATCTCTTTTTAAGATAATTGTGGCCTATTTGGGTATGTAAAATATACCTCAAGGCTCACATTCCCTCCCACCAAAAAATAAAATTGTATTACAATTTTATTAGTGATAAAAGAATAAGGCCCCAAAAAGGGGTAATGTCCACTGTCCAACCTCTTTTTATTACTCAGATCAAGTAAATTAAAGCACATTTATAGACATATTCAGGCTTGTGGCCTTCTTTCATGTCTAAATCTTCTTAAGAGTTTATCTGAGTCAGGTATTTCTGATTCTGCCATCCATTCATCTGCATGTACTGGGTTTCTATATCTGACAAGATATTCTCTTTGATTTTTACCCCTAAGTCTCCTTTCTTTGATGACTTTCTTAATCTTTTTGTCTTCATTCTGTTCCACAGGTGGTACAGTTAAAGGAGTTGGGTTTCTTAAAGGAAACAATTCTTTATCAGCTGGTTGATAAGGTTTTATCAAGCTGACTGGAAATGTGGGGTGTTTATTTTCCAATTCACCACTCAATTCCACTTGAACTGCATTGGTTCCATGTAAAGCAACAATAACAAAAGGTCCTACATAAGAATCTTTAAGTTTCTTTGGGCCTTTGATATTATTAAAATTCAAGGTTGAAACTAGAACTAAGTCCCCTACTTTGAAGTCTGGCACTTTATGACTCTTGTCCCACTTCTGTTTTGCATAATCAAAAGCATTATCCATACTTTGTTTTGCATGGTGTTTTACTTTATCAAGCATTAATTTGAAGCTGGAAGCTGTAGGATGAATGTCAATCAAGTCTTTCCTCAGTGTGTCTGCTGGGAGTCTTGGATTCCATCCTTTTTCTAACATAGCAGGAGTTTGTCCTGTGGAAGAATGGACTGATGTCTTGTATGCCAATTCTAATGCAGGTATCAAAGTGCACCAGTCATGGGTAAAGCCATCTGAGTCTCTGAATTCTAATCCATAAGCACAAAATCTCCTGATCATGTCTTCTAAAGTTTGAATCATCCTCTCTGCTAGCCCATCTGTTTGAGGGTGATATGCTGTAGAGAATGATAACTTAGTCCCAAACAATCTATGAAGATTGGTCCAAAGTGCAGATGTGAACTTGGGGTCTCTGTCACTTATGATATTCTTAAATAACCCTGTATGAGAAATAACTCTACTCCATAAAAGAAGAGCTGTATCCATAGCAGTGTCATCTTTATGACATGGTAAGAATATGGGAGTTTTGCTATATCTGTCTACAATGACTAAACAAGCATTATAACTTTTGTCACCACTTGGAGGAAGTGCTGTGACCCAATCCATGTGAACAACTTCCCAAGGGGATTTTGGTTCTTGAATATGGATCATTAATCCAAATTTCTTGCCTGTACTCCTGTTTGCTTTTTGGCATCTATCACAGGTATGGCAATATTCAATGGTTTCTTTTCTCCAAGATGGCCACCATGCACAGTTCTTCACCTTTTCAAGTGTTCTGTCTTCTGATAGGTGTCCAGAGTAAATGCTATCATGGCATTCATGAAGAATGGTATTGATGAGCAATCTACTACACAATGTCATCACACAAGAATGTTTTGTTCTATGGTAAATAATCCCATCAAACAAGTGAAATCTTCCTTCAGAATAGGAATTTTTCCAAACTTCATCTAGTGTATTAACCAAAGATGTGTCTTTGCAGTCTTTATCCAATAAAGAAGTCAAGATATGGCAATTCTTGTCTTGTTTATAAGACTCTCTGACCTCTTCAAAGAATTCAGTCCCAATATCAGTTATGTTAATCCCTTCAATTGGAATCTGTGGTTCAGCTTCCAAAGGTACATAAGCTGGGTTATCAGGAGTGTTGGCTAAAGCCCATCTACTAAGTCCATCAGCATTTTTGTGAATGTTTCCTGCTTTATGAACTATAGTCATGTTTCCGCTATATTCTTGAATGGCTATTTGCCATCTCAACATATGTCTGTTGGGAGTTTTCATGTTAAGAAGTGATTTCACGGCATTACAGTCAGTTATCACTTCAAAAACACTGCCATCAAGGTAATAGTGTAATTTCTCAAGTGCCCATACCAAACATAAGCACTCCATTTGGCTTGCACCATATCTGGCTTCTGTTGGTTTGATTTGTCTTGAGATATAACAAACTGGTCCTTCTGTAGGTTTGTCATCAATAATTTGGACTTGGTGTAGGGCTGCCCCTAATCCATCCCCACATGCATCAATGTACAATTTAAAAGGAATATTCCAGTCAGGCATGAGGAGTAAAGGTGCTTCTGTAAGGGCTTTCTTTATCTTCTCATAAGCTTTAATTCTTTCCTGTGTCATTTCAAATACAGTCTGTTGATCACAGATTCTATAAAGTGACTTGGCTAGAATTGCAAAATCTTTCAAGTGTTGCCTATAGTAACTAGCAAATCCAAGAAAAGACATCATTTCTTTTTTATTCTGGGGTATTGGCTTAAGT
Source organism: Austropuccinia psidii (assembly GCA_023105745.1). NCBI lineage: Eukaryota > Fungi > Basidiomycota > Pucciniomycetes > Pucciniales > Sphaerophragmiaceae > Austropuccinia > Austropuccinia psidii. The sequence goes on along the minus strand of JALGQZ010000002.1, from coordinate 9,739,362 downwards.
AACACTGCTGCTACTTTATTCTTGTCAATACCCAAGCTCAAACCAGAAACAACATGTCCTAATGCTTTGAGTTCTTCAAAACCAAAATTGCATTTCTTAAGTGAAATTTTCATGTTCACTTCTGCAACTTTATGAAGCACTCTTGCAAGTCTTTCAAGGTGCAAAGACCATGAGTCAGAACATATAATAATATCATCAATATAAATGATAAGCCATCCTTCAGACAATTCTGTGGGGAAGATGGTATTCATCATTCTTTGATAATGAGATGGAGCATTTTTAATGCCAAATGGCATTCTAAGATACTCATAAATACCACAGTGAGTGATAATTCTAAGTAATTTCCTAGCTTTAGGCGTCAAAACATTTTGATGGAAGCCTTTTAATGCATCCATTGATGTTATATACTTGGCTTTAGACAATTGAGTCAAGGTTTCTTGGATCCTAGGGATTGGATACCTATCTGGAACTGTGTAGGTATTCAAAGCTCTAAAATCTCCAACCATTCTTGACTTATCATTATGCCATGCAATAATAACAGGTGTTGTCACTTCAACTTCCTCATTATGGCCTACTTTCCTTAGCACACCAAGTTGGATCAACTCTTGGATATGTTTTTCCAAGGCCTCTCTAGCTCTGGGACTGGCTGGATAAGCTGGTCTTCTAAGTACTGGAGGATATGGTCTATCAATATTAAGAGTAATATCAATTTCATGTCCCCTTATAGCGCCTAATGGTTCATTATCAGATGCAAATGCATTATTGTATGTATATAATACATCAATAAGTTCATTCCTCATCTTTGGTGACAATGATGGATTAATTTGTGCTTCAACAAGTTGTTTAGACACAAATTCATCTTTGTAAGTATCTTTGACAGAAGATACTACAGATATCTGTTTTGGCATATTGGAGAAAGCAAATTTTTGCCTTTTGTTATCTCCAATTGTGAAATATCTGTCTTTATGGTTATTTATATCAATACCATAAATATTCAAGTAATCATTTCCAAGAATGATATGCTGAGATGTACAATTATCCATTACTACAATCTCAGTTTTCATTCTTACACTTCCTGCTGGATGTGGGAATACAATATTAGTATCCAATATGCCCAAGGGGTACATATTGTTACTGGCACTACTGAACTGTACACCTTCTATTGGTAATAGATGGTTTTTCCATTCAGGAAGTATAATTTGGAGATAATCCTTGCCAATACAAGTGCAAAATGCCCCTGTATCCAGATTTACTTTGGCTTCAATATCACCCATTAGAACTGATGTGATACAGGATGCTCCAGAAGTATAACCCTTTCCTCTAGCAGGTTTTGTTTTACACATTCTGGCATCTTGGATATTGATCAGGTTGTAGCAATCCTCACTGTACTGTGGCAAGTGGGTATGGACTTCTTTGACCTCAAAGAAAGCTGAAATGTTTTCAATGGGATAGTCCTCTACTGGTGTATCTTCAGAGACTGCAGAATCTTGATCAGACTCTTCTTTCTCTTCAGTACACTGAATGTCTTCAATGATTTGAACTTCATTGATCTTTGTCTTCTTAGGGCAAGTGTTGGCTAAATGTGAAGTACTTCCACATTTATGACACTTCAAGACAGGTCTTTCTGGTCTTCTTTCCTCTCTAGGAATCTTTGAGACTATTTTGGACTCTATTGGGTTTCTAACCCAAGTTTTACCAATTCTTGTTCTGGTAATGATATCTTCCATAGCATTAATGTAGTCCTCTGTTGAACAGGGTTCCACACATCTGCTTTTGATAGCATGTTCCAGTTCTCCTCCACACTTTCTTAATATTTTCATATTAATCATAGTGTCAGACATATCTGGGTGTAAAGCAGATAATCTGTCTTTTTGTTTGAAGAACCAAGTAAGTGGTTTGTCTTTTTCTGAGTTAAAAATGGCACTTTCAAAAGCATTCTCCATTTTAAACCTCCAAGAATTATTGGCCCATTTGGTAATCACTTCAGATTTCCACCAAGACCAGTCATGTCTTCCATGATCCATTCTCATCTTGTAATACCATTTCTTTGCAGTCTTGGTAAACAAACAATGTAATTTTCCTACTATGATTTCATCAGGTATATTAAAGTCTTCTTGCAACATATCAATAGTCCTGATGAATTCAATATGGTTGTATTCTCCTTCACCAGAGAATGTTGGCCATTCTTCTAATTTGGGAATATCCTTTGCAGAAATAACATTCTCTCCTAAGAATGGAGTCAAACTTTCTTTGACAGAAAGTTTTTCTTCAGTCAAAGGTGTAGAATGTCTTGGCATATGTGGTTCATGATTCTTATGAATTTGCTCCACACTTGCAATTATTTCATTCTTCAATTTCTGCCTTTCACTGTCACTTTTTGCTAAATGTATAGCAAATTGATTGGTGTTCTTAACTATTTGTAAGACATGGTCTTCAAGAGTTTTAAGTCTATCATTTACTTTAAAGATGGAAAGATCCTCTGTGTCATTATTTTGACATTGGTTCTCAATTCTTTCACAAGCATTGCTAATTGACTCAAGGGTGACAGTTGTCAATTTATGCCAATCAGAATGTTGCTTGTCATTTTTCTTTAAATCATTGATGTCTAATGTAATTTGCTTCAACTTTGACTCAAGTTTGCCAATTTCTACACTAATACTTCTATGTACATCATTTATTTGCGTGGAAAAGTCCTGTTCATCCTTTCCTGCTCTTTGGCTGTGAATTCCATAAGAGTTCTGGCCATATTGAAGACACTGTCCACGGCTGAAGGCTCCAATCTGGGGATCCTGTACCCTTGTGGGTAAGGTCTGTGCCAATTGGCTTTGCCTTTGCCCTTGCCTTGATGGTTCTTGGGACCTCTCTGTTTCTTTTGAGGTCCTTTGGGCTTGTCCTTGGATGCTTCTGGAGCTGGTTTGGAGCTGGTAGATGCCACTGGTGCCTCTGTCTCCAAAGTTGGAGTCATTTCCAATTCTTTCTTCTGGTCTATGGATAAAAGACTCTGGTTCTTCAACCAATTCTTTATCTTTTTGACCTTGTCTTTGCAAGACAGGGGGCTCCAACCTCCTAAGAGTTCTATGGTCTTCTCCTGACCCAGAAAGCTCTTGATGTGTAAGTAGGAGTTCATGGCCCCCTGCCAAAGGCTTGGGCAGATTTCCCACTCCTCTTCTTTGGCTGCTCTGAACCAATTTTTGTACTGGCTCTGATATATTTCTATTGCTGCCACTTGAAAATGGTTCAGCCCTGGAAATATTATCATAAATTAGTTCAGGCTCAGAATTCACGTCAAAATCTGTTGGTACAGACCTTGGGGAATGGGGGGCAACTCTGGCATCCTCCAGATGTGCCTTTCTTGTGGAAGATTTGGCACTTCTGGATTTGGTCTTGCCTCTTCCTTGTCCACATCCATCTGGTTGGACTGAATAGTTGCTTCCATTTCTGGTATGCACCATTTTCACGTCAATTTAAAGATAAAAGGTGAAAATATAAGATAAAATACACACCTTTTGGTGGTAATTTAGCTTTTTCTGAGTTGAATAAGGTGCCTCTTTTAGCAATCTGCACCTCAATACTGTCTTCAGATTCTGCTTCTGAAGATTCTGGACTAGTGATATATCTTTTACTGAGTCTGTTGCCAGCTGCACAGTATTTGATTAAAGACACTAAAAGAAATTATAAAAGAGAAAAAATTATTTTTTATACTTTTTAAAATATTTTTTAAAGATTTTTTATAAGTTTTATATTTTTTAATATTAAAAAAATTATTCTTTTTAAAGAAAAAAAATTAAAATTTAAGATTTTGAATGAAAATTAATTCAGAGTAACTCAAAGAATAATTTTATAAGTTTTTGGATGTGAAAAAGCCACGTGTAAAAACAATATAAAATTAAACCAAATTCCTCAATGAAAAAGATTTTAAAACAATTTCAAAAATAAAAATATTTTAACTCCAAATTGAAAGAAAAAAATTAATTAAATTAATATATTTTAGAGCTTAAAAATATATTAATTAAGGGTACAAGGTTCAAAAAACACGGCCAGGCCCCCAAATGTAAGATGTGACTATGAAACTGATGATAATATTACTATTAATCAACAGTACTATGTCTGTTCTTATGAAATATAATAATAAAAATTATTATAGCCACAATTAAATAATTATAAAATTATTTCTTTCACGTGTTATACACTACTAGTGATTATAACAGTGAGCAGTAATTGTCTACAAGAATCAATTACAAGAAGAATTTAATAATAAAAAGCTTCTTTTATTAAAATAATAAAATTATTTTAATATATAATTATCTTTTACAAGAATAATTATAAAGATAATTCTTGAAGAAAACTATTACTAGAGAAAAACTTTAAGAATTAAAGATAAATGACTCACTAATACTCCAAAGAACTTATTGAAAGATAAGAGTAGAGAAATTTGACGTAGAATTGTGGATTTAAGGGATCAAGATGATTTATAACAGTATTTCAACAATATATAGTTGGATTCTATGATTTCACGTCTTTCTGATTGATTCTGAAAGATTTAAAACACTTAAGAATACCTTGAACTAATACTTACTTGTTGGTAATAATGGTTTAATAAATTTATAAGATGATGATACGGAAAAAACAGCAAGAAGAGGCTTCTTTTAAGTCAATAACAGCTCACAGAGGCGTGCCATGGAGCAAACTGAAAAACCAGTGAGTGAGAAAACAATAAACCTTTTTGGATTATTGATTGCATCATCTGTTGTCATGTAAGATTATCATAATTACTTAATTGATGCTTTTACGTGACTACCAACCCCAATATGGTTAAGAATAAAAGGAGTAACACTTGTAAATCTTCTTTTATTCTAGAATAATCATTGATTTCTCAAAGTTATCAATGTTATTGCCAATTTCATCACAGGTTGTAATTACTGTGAATTTTTGAAGATTCAGTGTTTCACGTAGAATATCCAAAAATGGACTGTAAGTAAAACTTTTAATTTTACTAGTAAAACTGTAATTCCTTTTGGTTGTACCATAGATAATACAGTTCTCCTTTAGTCCTGAAAGTTTCAGAAAGATTCATTAAGAATTGTATTTTTAATGAATTTTTGAAGGTTTTACCTCATTTCTACGTAGAATTGCAAATAGCAGTGTTTTGCTGGTTGCTATGAGGTAAATCAATGAATATGGGTCCCAAAAGGGTTTTAATTACTCTTTTGGGGTTTATCCATGGAAAGTCATTAGTAATTGACATGGTTACAGGAGTGTAAGTAGCTCATTACCTCCTTGGCACGTCAAAATAGCAGGTTATTTGCTATTTTCTGATGTTTTACAGTAGTTGTAACTTGGTAACCAAGTTCCCAAAGAGTTTTAGTTTACCAATTGGGCCAAGATGAGCCATGGATCCATGCTCTGGAGCTATCCACGCCTCTGAGGCCTCAGAAGTTGGGTACCCTGGCTCTCTTTGATGTCTTTTGTCCCCCTTGCCTATTTTTTACGTCAAAATAGTAATTTAAGCTTAAAGTGAGATATCCACTATGGGTGTACCAAAAGTCCATGTAAGAATACCATGATATTAAGTGCTCAAAACATGCATAACACTATTCTTAGTGTATATGTAACATGGGATTTCTCACTTTCCCATTATTTTGGCTAAAAATCAAGAAAAACAAAAATTTTCACGGATCTTTTATGTGGTATTAATGATGTGGTATTGAAGTATTTTCCATTTTACCACCTCAAATACTTAAATTGAGCTTATTCACTCTATGGAGCTACCCTAGGTGAATTTTTGTGTAAAATCCAAATCTGGTCTTAAATCCATGGATTTACTTACTCAATAAAAAGTTATTCATCTTTTCTGAAATTGAAAATGATGAATTTTGGATATATGCATGACTTATGAGTTGTGCATAATTCAAAATCTCTTTTTAAGATAATTGTGGCCTATTTGGGTATGTAAAATATACCTCAAGGCTCACACACAAAGAGTTGATTCACTCCAGTGCCATGGTTGGGGCAAACAATGACTAGCCCGCTTGTTCATTGTCGGGCAGCCACACGCTTTCATACGCACCCCCAATGGGTCATACGCAGGCAACTTTCACATGCCTGGAACACATTTTACTGCCAGTCTTCCAGCTGCGTATTTTCTTGCTCGGGTTGTCAGCTTGACTGCAGACGCTCACCCGCTTGCGCGTGGAAACCTGAGGCCAATCAGTGTGGATTTGCTTCAGCCTCATCCACATTAGATTAACAATCCCAGCCTATGATTGCTGAGGCTGGTCATGTTGGCGTGGTTATCTCCCACCGCGGGTCATTTTCTTTACGTTCTCACACGCCCCGCGCAAGTTGTGGCACCTGGCTTGCAGCCAAAAAATCCCTTGGGCATGTGGCCTCTTTCTCCGGAGTTCTGTACGCGCGTGAGGCAAAGACCCGGATGCCAATCTCGGTGGATTAGTACTCGCCTCAAACGCCATAGGGGTGAATGTATATGTGGATCACGGCTCACGGCTGGCACCCCCTTTGATCATCCCACACATTCCCCCTGAAAGCCCAGTATGCATCAGTCAGCAAAAAACTTCAGGCCAAACCAAAGTCATGTTCGGTGGCATGCCACCGAACATATCTCACCCGCCCACACACAAACATCCCCACAGTGAGATTGCCCTTTGAAACTGCCAACATTGCCCAGTAGGTCCCTGTGAATAATTAACCTGGGGAGGATACGCTCATTGTTCGCTGTCACACCAGCGAACATGACTGCATGCCTCTAATATGCCCTCCACAATAAGTTGCTACAGCCCACCCAATTTTGGATTTGCTAATGTCAACTTGGTTCCACCAAAGGTTTCGTAACTTGTTGCAGATCCAGCAGTCATGTCGGTGCACCCACATTTTGGCCACCTTGCCTTGATATATGCCCCAAATCGGATATGAAAATTATGAGCCCAAGAGGCCCACCTCCATCAAGACCATGCACGTAACCACAGGCCATCCCCCTTTTGGCCTGTTGCTGCCACTCATATAAGTTCCCCACCTGCGCTTATTCCTCTCCATTCCCTTTAGCTAACCCTTCCCGATCATATAATTTGCAACTGTCCCCAAATAATTTAAAATAGCCATCATTTCAACCCCTTCACAACCACTTTGCATTGGGATGATTAATATTCGTATTCAAATAAATAGTGATATAACCTTAAAGCCTGAGAATTCCCACTTAGGTTCTTGGATTATCCTATGGCACAATCAACACAACATATTCGTATATCTCCCCAATCACCAGCATGCTATTGGCTCTCTCCCACGAACCCTTTCCCAAACGTTGATACCATTCCTTGGGGCACCCAAAACGTTCATGCACTGTGGTCCTGGTGGGGCATGGATTGAAAATTGCCAATCCAATCCTACTCAAATATTATTCGTTGAGGGAGTATTTATGACTGATGCCAATGATCCCTCCTCATCTCAGAAACCCAATCTAGCATTGATGTTCTTCACATGGTATCCAAACATTCTATTCATAATGGAAAGCTTTCGAACACAAGATTTCAAGCTTAAAATGCCCAAAGAATATGACTGTACTACTCATTGTCAATGTCAACTCTTTACTCCGACATTTCCCGCTTCAAACTCGACGCCTGCTTCATATCCTGCTGTTTCATCATTGATTTCCAAGCAAAAACTGATACAATTACCCAGTGGATCAGACCTCCCCATGATGACCCCACCCCATTCCATTATTCAAACCCCCCTCCTCCCTCATCAAAAGACCAGACTAGCTTTTCTCTGGGATCGAGAAATCCCCAATGGCCAATCAGCCCGTAACCTTTGGGCCACCTCACCCCCAGGATCCACTTTTAATGCCAGGCACATCATTACAAACAAGGTTGTTAGCTCATTTGAATCCCTTTCGACCAATACCCCTCTTGGAGGACTGCTTGCGGATGATATGGGATTAGGTAAAACCATTCAGGCCATTGCTCTAATTGGTACCTCCAAGGAGCAGATGATTGCAAACCCCCATCGCTCCACGCCCACCATGATCATCTGCCCCCCTTGCTTAATTACCAACTGGCAATCAGAAATATCCAAGCATGCTCAGGCTGGAGCACTGCATGCCAAAATCTACCATGGTCCCACTCGTCACTCATTATCCCAAGCCGACATCTTAAAATATGATATCATCATCACTTCTTACAATACTATCACCCAAGAATTTAAGCAAACCAATCCCTCTACATCATTCATTTTTCAAATCAATTGGCATCGTATAATCTTGGATGAAGCACAGTGAGTGGCTGAGCTTAAATGATTCAAATTACCTTTTATATCCAATAACCCTTGCCCCCTCTTATAGCTATATTCGCTCTCAATACACTGCCACTCACCGTGCCATTAATAGCCTCCTTTCATCCCGTCGAATATGTTTAACGGGCACACCTATTCACAACACCATTTATGACCTTTTGGGCATAATATCCTTCATCACTCAACCCCAGAGCGCCGATCAAGATAATTGGTCACCATTCATCCTGAGTAGTCTTTCAAAAGGTTGCAATGATATTTTGCATTTGGCATTGCGGCATTTAAGTTTGCGCCGCACCAAAACCACACATCTCAAATCTCTCCCCACTATTAGCCATCATTATGAGCTGCTCCCACTCAACCCAACCATGCAGCAAGAATATTCCACATTATATGGAGAATTTCTATCATCCAAAAGCAAAGGACCAGGAGAGTTTTTCAGAAATATTAATAAGCTGCGAATATGTTGTAACCATCATATCATGCTTAACACAATTGCGGAGGCGGAGCTGGAAGACCCCGAGGGCAGGAGCACTCAGGATAACTCCCCAAGAATCACACGAACTATTGTGGATGTGGAAACATGCATGATGAGTAGTAAAATTGCACACCTCCTACAAAGCTTAATGAAGAACAAACAAACAAGGTGTGGTCCAACGAAATCGGTGGTTTATACCCAATGGACCCAATTTCTAGATTTGTGCGTTAATTCTAATATGCATCCATTACCAATTGACTCCATCTGACTTTTTTATATTGTAGAATTGGTATTGCTCTTGCCCATCACTCTATCCTTTCAGCACGAATTGAAGGAACAATTACACCACGAGCGCAGGACAAGGCGCTTGAGAATTTCTTCAATAATCCTGAATGTGAAGTACTGATTGCATCCATTGCCGCGGCTGGAACTGGCCTCAATATAACTTGTGCTAATATAGTCTATTTAATGGTGAGGGGCCCCCCAAAATTCTCCCCTGATTTTCGGACCCTGACATCCACATTTCCAGGAGCCTAATTGGAACCCAGCCATTGAGGCTCAGGCTGTTGATCGTCTACATCGTATTGGCCAACAACGACCTGTACAGGTCATCCACTATATCACTCCTCATTCAGTTGAGGTCAACATGTGGAAGGTACCTTTCAACCTCATCTTTCACTTGATTGTATTACTATTCTGAAATCCTTCCTTATGGGAATGCCATATTCCAATCACCAATAGGTCCAAGAAAAGAAAAAATCATTAACTGCGTGAGCCTTATTGATATTATATAATTTGTGATTGACAAAGTTGATAACTCCTGTTGACTCTGGCACAGGTCCAAAATTATGAACACCATGAGCTGGATCGAACTTCTTCAATATTTCCTCAATGAAAATGAGCAATAGAGTATTATTGCAAGGGAGACGGTGATACATTTCAATTCATATTGTCTATATTCTAACATATTTAGCAAGTTGTTGCATCCTTAAGAGATAATAATCAGATTTTATTACACCTGCACAAATAATTCACAAAATTTTAATTTGTCACAGTGCTATACCGTGACAAATTACTAAGTTATTGCAGAGCATCACCATTAGGCCTAATAACTGGCATGTCAAGTATCTTGAGGGCGCTAGTCTGCATCTTACTACAGCCTTTGAGCCAATCTTGATCAAATACCTGAAATGATAGGCCTTCCGGAATATCACCATCATCTGTCAATCGTAATTCTGGCAATCTATCAATAGTTTTTTTACCCTTTTTTTTAATCCGATTACAAAACTCTATGTCTCTATCCATTTTCAATACCAAATCATTAAATAACTGGGAGCGCCAGCGTAATCCCACTTTGCGGTAAACTTGACGGCCATTTTCCAGTACCTCCTCAGTATCTGAGCATACTCGAGGGTCATTGAATTGTGATGCTAGAATGGGAAATTTAGCCGTATCACACCATTCACGACGGCGCTCACAGGTCTGCACATAATCAAGTAGATCATCATCAGACTTGGTCCACAATGAAGAAGAGATACAGTAACTAACTCTTTGACGAATCTTTGCGAGCTTTTGATTCTCCTTCTTTTTTACCAAATACTCCGCATCCTTTTGAATAGACTTCCATTCTCTTTTCAAATAAGTGAAATATTGCTCCATTAAAGCCGCCACGACCCCATAGTTGTTATGATCCTTGTTCCAACAGTAGTGATGATACTCAGTGCTGACAAGTGCGAGACGGAATGTACGGTAAAACACCATAGACATCAGCTCGTTGAACGGATGTTGCCATGAGCTCTCCCAGTCCCAAGTGAATCGCTTTAGTCCTAGCTTGTGCAGCTCATTTTCGCAGTAGCTTTGGAAACCCTGAGACTGAACCTGTGTTGATGGCTCATTGAACACATCCTTGGGGACATATCCGAGATGACCAGCCACTTGAATTGCAATTTCACGCTCTTCTGTGCTGGGTGGTGCTGGTAGTGAGGAAAAATCCTTATCCCTAACTTTGAGTAGGAACAGGCAATGTGCGTGTACTGCTGATCTCATTCCATGGACATTCTCTGGAAGTTCTGCCTTCAGCCATTTTTGTTGCTCCTTCTGGCTTGCACGTTTTGCCACATTGTGAGCTTTGCGGGCCTGGTTCCTTTGCTGTCTGACCTCGGATTGTTCAAGCATACTCTGGGCGAGGCCCAGCTGAGGATGGGTGAACTCACTATTTGATTGAGTGCCTTTCTCATGCGCTGTGAAATGGTCCCTCCTTGGTTCATCATTTCTTTCACTTTGAGTCGGAGACATGTTCTCATCCTCATCATCCACCATTGTTGCTCTTGATGTACTGGCATGACCCGTTCTTGGTTTGGAGGCATATGGATGATGACGTCCAGTGACTTTCTCTTTATGGACCAGAGGTGAAGACGCATAAAGTTCATCCCCTGCTATGCAAATCATCAGTTAACACATCAAAACATTAATGAAGACTGGTCATCCTCACGATCTTCAATTGGCTCCTGAGATCGGACTGACTTGCCTTTAGGTGCCATATCTAACCCATGAAACAAACATATCAAATTGTGAAAAAGGTTATACACCAAAATTAAAATGACTTACTTTGATGAAGCGTCAATCCTGGATTTCCCTCCGACAGACCACTCCAAGTTACATTCTCCAATGGTCTGTTTCGTTGTCCCCCATCCACGTGCCTTTCATGAACCACATGAACCTGAGATCCTGATGGAATATTGAGGGTTGGCTGTTTACTTTGGCCGAGGGGATCCTGGGATGCGACTGGATTCCGACCGGGATTAAGGAGGAACTCACATGGATATTTTGATTGGGGATTAGCGTGTGATGAGATTTGAGGTGTGCCTTACGGCCCCTCAGACACATGCATTTGTGTATTAGTGGGATTCGGGGGAATTGGAGTGACGGAAATATTTGGGATCGACCAAGTGCTTGAAGTTGGAGCCTTTGGATTGCCCACATCAATGTTAAGACCTGATACATTCATTGAGGATGCGATAGGGGTTGTGAGAGGAATGTTGGGGCTCAATGGTGACTGTGTTTGAACATATTCTATGCTAGATTCACTATTTGAGTCATGCACAGAAACTGAACGGGATTTATGTGACTTGAAAGATGACATAAGGGCCGAAAAAGTACAGTAATATTTTTAACTAGATAAAACACCTCAGTATTATGATAAAATAGAGTGATATGAGATGAAATCGTTTCAAATTTAGAATAGAGAAATTCTATGAATAGTTGGAACTAAGTGTTGCGTGAAAGTCCAATAAGCCTCTTTTTAGGAGAATCCTCCCTGCCTCCTCTTGAGCTCCTCCGCTTTTATCGGAAACCACCCGGCACGGCCTACCACCATATAATGTAATATTTCCTTGATCTCAAAGGGGACCCATCATCCATAAGTAATCATATTTGGTAACATTTCTTCATCCCCATTGTCACATTTTGTGAATTATCCAAACTGCCAATATATGCATTGAAATTCCACAGCATTGTACATCTGTAAAGGGGTATATTCATGAAGGATTTACCCACAAAAGAGACATCACCTTTACAAGAAAGGCAAAACAATCCAAATCACACTCCAACCGATTAAAAGCCTGCTGCACTCAAACCAAATACCAAGACTTTAGGTACACTCCAACCTTTTATGTAATAGAGTTATATTGTTATGTCTGTAATAAGGTTCAAGCCATGTACGATGGCGTGCCAGCGTACATGGTTTGAATGTCAATCCCCTCAAATCAATGTTGACACATCCCTATTGGAACACCCCTCAAGGGTCAAAACCGCAGTATTGCCATGTGTAAATAAAATAGTATATGTATGAGCATTGAGCAGCATGGCATTTTACCCAATTAAACTCCTAACCAATTCCGCCATCCAGATGAGACATGTTACACTCCATCAGCTGCAGCTCACGCACCATTACAAATGGGATAAAATTCTCAGATGGCTCAAATCATCTCCCCCTTCATAAATACTCACTCAATTTTTTTGTCAATTAATAACACTCCTAAACACTTTCACATCAGCCATAGATATTTATACACAAACCAACCGTACTCCCAATTCCTGCAACAATGACAACCCGCCGCTATTCCTCAATGCGTATATGCATGTGTCAACACTGCTCAACTCAAACACACTCTTCCCCTGAGGGTGATAGGCCTGGAGTTGCCTTCACACCTTTCCAATATAAACAGCACATTAAAAAGCTCAAATCAACCATTGCTCCCAAATCTCTTCCAAACATCCCTACTTCTGCATCAGGATCTGAGTGCCCACAACTTCTATTGGATCAAATCTTCCCAGCTGATTATTCACGTTTGACCCAAAGCACTTTCCCAACTCCAGCGGGTCTCAATTCAACTGCACAGAAACCATATAGTGGCAGTCAAACCCTTCCCCCACAAGACCTAGGAGTGATAATATCTGCCATTCTATCATTAACGTATAATATACCCCGCAGGGCTTCACGCATTCTCCACCCCTCCCTAAACCTGCTGATCAAGTCCAGCATCTCAAGCTCCGGTGGTCCCCCCATTCCTGCATTCCATATACCTCAAGATCTGAGTACCATATTTGAACATCTCCAATTGGAGCCAGTGAATCAAAACTATATATGTTGTCCTCAATGTTTCTCTCTTAATGGCCTTACTGAATCAGTCACAACTGACCAACCCCACTGTCAACGCCATAATGACCCAAATGATCATGATCCCCCTTGCACAAAATCATTAGGCAAATTCATCTATTCATTTGAAGCCCATACCCAAAACACCACCAACATGAAGCAAAAATTTATACCAACAAAACATTTCATTTATCAACCATTCAAAAATTGGCTTGCCAGATTTCTTCAGCGGGCTGGAATTATGGAAATTCTGCATCAACATCAACAATCCCAAACTCCCGAAGATTCCCCAAAATGTGACGTCTGGGATGGATTGGTCTGGAGACGCTTCACTGGCACTAGAAATATTCATGACCCCCCATTCATGTCCATTCCTGGTGCATTGGCCTTCTCCATTTATGTGGACTGGTTTAATGCACATGGAAAGTCCACCCGGTTGGCCAGCATTGGACCTATCATGCTTATTTGTCTTAATCTCCCCCCAAGTGAAACATTGAAGCCAGAGAATGTCTATGTTGCAGGAATAATCCCTGGTCCGAAGGAGCCAACTTCCCTTCAATTGAATTATTTATTAATGCCACTCATCAAGGAGCTCAAAGAGCTATGGCAAGGTTACCATTTTTCACCCACCTCAACAGGTCCATCAGGATCCTTTATACGTGTTGCCATCCTCACAGCCATTGCGGATGTGGTTGCCATGCGCAAGCTTACTGGATTTATTTCCCATTCAGGCAACCACTTTTGTAATTTTTGCACCATTCACAAAGCTCAAATTGATGAAATTGGTCCTCAATTTCACTACACACTCTCATATCAAAATCATAAATCAACCATTGCCAAATGGCTTCGGGCAACCCTGCAACAAAGACAAGCAATTTTCTCTGAGTATGGAGTGCGATATTCAATTTTAGAAGACCTTCCGTATTGGGATGCCACCAGAATGGTTAATCTTGACATAATGCATAATTTAATACTTGGAATTTTGAAGGATCATGCAACTTTCAAATTGTGCATTCCAGAGTCCAAATCAAAAATTTACCTCAGGTCCCGCAGGAAATCCAATGACACCAACAGTTCAGACTCAGATTCCATGACCTCCAACAGCTCTCTTGATAAAATCACATTGAGAGAGGCCCGCTCCCTGAGAAGAGACGCAGCAAAAATAATAAATGAGCCACTCCCCACTACTTCCACCCGAAAAAACTACTTCCCAATGCCCACCCCTAACACAGAACATCCATCTAGTGGTTCTGCGGAGATTCCTTCATTTGATGCCGATTACATCCCCACTTCTGAAATTCCCTCTGAATTGGATATCACTGCACTGAGTGATCACCAGATCAAGGGTGAGGCTCTGGAGCATCTCCGACAAATCATATCTGAGACAATAATTCCCTCATCATGGACAAGAGTACCTCGCAACATGGGTTCCCCCTCTCATGGTAGCTTAAAAGCCGCTGAATGGGCTGTCTTATATAAGGTCTATATTCCATTTTTAATGCTCAGTCAACAGATGTCATTAGATGTACACCAATCCACCAACATTCAAAGGCAAATGGGTCAGTCAGAAGAACTTGGAAATGAACTAACCAAGAATACATTCCATTTGATTAGTGCTATCAACATTGCCACAAGTTGGACTGTTTCAATAGGAGATGCGACTGCATTTGCTGAACATTGGAAAAAATTCCGCCTTTCCAATCAACTCCTGTTCCCAAAACAGAAAAGTAAACCAAATCATCATTTTGCTGACCATATTCCCGAACTCTTCCAACGTTGGGGCCCAGCACAAGCCTCAGCCACATGGGGTTATGAGCGCTTGATTGGAGTATTTGCAAAAATGCCAACAAATAACAAAATATGTACGTCAATTAATAAGATCAATATATTCACATTGATTAAACACCTGAACTGAATAAGATTAACTTCTTGCAACTCTAAATAGATGATATAGATAAAACCTTACTTCAACATATCTGTCGATGTTCCAACCTTTCCGTTCTCCTGAAATCCCCATCCGTGCCATGTGAAATAAAACAGCTTTTCGAATCACAGCCACCTGCCCTGTTCAATGACCATAAATATAACAAACCATCCCGCCATGACCAAGAAAATTATGATTGCCTGGTTGAGTACTTACAGAATTTTCATGCAACAAGGGAAATAGTTGATTGGATCAGCTTAGACACTACCGTGCAATCCACAAGTCATCTCACTTCAAGGATTGTCTCACCTTGGTATTTTCCAGTTTCAAACATTAATATTGGGAACAATATATTTTCAACTGAATCCAAAAATGTCAGCAACAGTGTGATATGTTTTCTGAGGGGCAACTCACGACGCTTTGGTATTATTAATAGCATTTTTAAAGTCTCTGAGCCATCTAGCATACTGAACAATAACTTTCTGATCTTAAAAACTTTGAAGATTGATGTGAATTTCTTACCAGATTGGCCGCATCTGAATATTTATAAAGCTGTTGGTTTTGATGATGGACACTTGATTATATCTGAAGAAGAAATAGAAGGTAACTGTGGATTGTATGATAACAAAGTTCTGTCATGTGGACTGCTTGTAATGATAAAGCCGTTATTTCATGAAATTTAGTCTACAGAAATGCAAATATCTCAGATTCATTAGCAATTTTGCTAGTGAAATAACTGCCTCAAAATTTAGTGACAGAGACATGCCATTGTGACAAGCAAAGCCCATTATTTCACATTGCCACAAAGAACTTACTATTTTGACATTGGGTACAGTGTGAATAAGCCAAGTTCAATGATCAAATGACCCACACACTCACCTTTCACAGCATCCAAAATTTCTAACTGCGCCATCATCATGTTGGAAGGGGAAGCGGTCCTTGCACACACGCCAATGCACACGCAAGCGCACCCGCACACACCAATGCACACGCAAGCACACCCGCACCCACACACGTGGTATTGTGCGGTGGGCTCTACCAGTGTCACCTGCAAAACGACAATCCCGCTCAGGCGGAGTCCTTTCATGGACGACCTGGTGAAGTCAAACCCCCCGCCAAAATTTCTAGCTGCGCCATCATCATGTAGGAAGGGGAAGCGACCCTTGCGCACCCGCACACCGCACGCGCCAATGCACACGCAAGCGCACCCGCACACGCAAGTGCACCCGCACACGCCAATGCCCACGCACCCACACACGCATGCGCACCCGCACCCGCACACGCGGTATTGTGCGGCGGGCTCTACCAGTGTCACCTGCAAAACGACAATCCCGCTCAGGCGGAGTCCTTTCATGGACGACCTGGTGAAGTCAAACCCCCCGCCAAAATTTCTAGCTGCGCCATCATCATGTAGGAAGGGGAAGCGACCCTTGCGCACCCGCACACCGCATGCGCCAATGCACACGCAAGCGCACCCGCACACGCCAATGCACACGCAAGCGCACCCGCACACGCCAATGCACACGCACCCACACACGCATGCACACCCGCACCCGCACACGCGGTATTGTGCGGCGGGCCCTACCAGTGTCACCTGCAAAACAACAATCCTGCTCAGGCGGAGTCCTTTTATGGATGACCTGGTGAAGTCAAACCCCCCGCCTACATCAAGACTGGCTGAAGGACCTCTTTGATGTGTGTGTTTGCAAACAGGCGGGTCTTGGGTAATTTTTACCAACCATTGGACAGTTGCGGGATGATCAGGTGGTGAGGAATCTGAGTTGAAGGCACAGCGGAACCAATATTGGTGGATGTCACAGGATTTGGTGTAAGACAAGAGTAGGACGTGTGCTCAACGTTCGCTTGATTTTTGCTTGACGTGAGCTCGACTTTTATCCTGCTTGACGTTTGCTTGACGTGAAGTCAATCGCCGACGATTGACACGAGATTTGCCCTGGTGAGATAGTTAAGAATCTTCAAGAAGGATATGCTTAACTGAGGAAAGCCTCTGAAGAAACCAACAAATGACTGAATACAGTCTTTGAAGAAAATCACCACAGCAAAAGGGACAGGGATTGTCTGGACCAAGACATAGACAGATTGTTTAATGTCTACCATAACTTGAAGCCCCAACCACAAGGCCACGTTATGGAGAATCCATATCAACCAGATGCCATGTTGATGAATAAGGAAAGATCTCCATCACAATACCAGGATGGAGATGGAATTTCTTATTCAGAGAAGAAAGCCTTGAAACAGCTTCCTGAGGCCTCAAGCTGGCCGAAATTCCCTGGATCAGGAAAATATGATCATATGGAACTCATAGATTATATTGATGGACTCTTCATTGATGTACCAAGCATACCAGACTACTGGATTACTGCTAGATTGAATACTGCATGGAAAGTGTCAGGATGATACTATGATAAAGGTATAACTAGGCTAATTACAACTTGAACTGTGTATGTGACACGGCAGAAAATGATTTAAAAAAAGTTTTATAAAGGTTTATAATGAGATAAAAGGGTTCTACTATTGAGAAATAGTGGTGGTGAGCGCTATTGAGAACCCTGGGTGCAGGCTTTATCTGTTGGATTACAATAATAAAGTCTACAATAATTAAAGATTATAATTATACCTGATTATTTAACCAAGAGTAAAACTGTTTTTGACAGTTTACTACGTAGGTTATTCAAGAGCAGGATGAGGAAAGGATTTTGGCTGTGAAAAGCCCACCTTTTATCCTGAAATTGGGGTGGAAAGGCTGCTAGACCTTTCCACGTAGAGGAAGTGAAGATTTTTCACTCTCTATGACAGGATTGTGGTTTGCAAACAGCCTGTATACCCTGTATTGGGCTCAGATGTGGTTTTGAAACCACATCTGGGCAGTTTTCACCAATACAGGGTGAAAAATTTCATCTGGGGACCTCACAGCCTGATTGTGACGTGTATGACGCCTAGAATGCTGTACAGAAACTGTATGGGACCCCAGTATTGACTGTCATATGAGGTATTGAAGTAAAAACATGCTTCTTCGTCTATTTGACACCTCATATTCATGGTTATGGGATATTATCCCATGGTAAGGCTGTATCTGACAGCAGGTGAGATTTTGACCTTAAAATGGTCATAACTCTGTCCGTTTTTGAGATATCAAGCTCAGAGTTGGTTCATTGAATAGCTCTGTATGGGCTCTACACAATGGTACCCAACTTGACATGGTTATCATTAAATATGACAAAGTTATCCCATGTACAAGTATTTTTGTACATTGGCGTGGTCTGGTCAAAAGCTGTATTAAGCTTGTTTGGCCAATGACTTCTGTTGTAGTTTAGTTATGAGGAAATGGATGGCACCATCAGATAGCGCTGATTGTGCTCCTTCCAAAAAGACCCCACTTCAGGTATCTCACACCAAAACTGTAAAAGTTAGATGAGAGGTGAATGTTTTGTTCACCCTTATTTGGTCTGAATTTGACCATAACTCAAGTAATACTGGTACTAGCTCAGTTTGGCTGGTACCATTGGATAGCCCTGGCTTAGAGCTTCATTTTGAGTACCCATATGATGGGGTTAAGCCTCTCCTTCTAGATTTTAGATGAGAGGTGAAAATTAAGGTTTATGCTCCGCAATAACTTTGAGCAGGAATAACTTTGATATTTCTTGTCCTATGGTGATGGGACTTATATTTTCAGGAAGAGGTGAGTTTTCTCTTTCTTTTGATACCTTTTGAGCTAATTTGTCTCAGTTCCATGTTTTGGTGATATTTTGGCTATACCATTGGTTTATGGTATTTTGGCTGTCATGCTTGTGCTCTGTTTTGAGTCACAGGCTGACATACCCTCCCTCTAAAAAAGGCTCATCATTGATGAGACTGTTCAGTCCTCCTAGAGGCTCTGAATCTCCTTAAATGGAGGTTCCCATCTGGTATGGCATCCTCTGCCAACCATTTGTCTTTGTCAGCTGTCTGGTTCTTGAATCTGACTAGATATTGTCTCTGATCCTTCCCATTAAGTCTGATTTTTCTGGCCCTGATGATTTTACTCACAGGTCCAGGAGAGTCTTCTACTTCCACTATTTCTGGTGGAGTGGTGTTCTTCTTCCTGGAGGGGAATTTATCCTCTTCTGTTTGGAAGTATGGTTTGACCAGGCTTACTGGAAAGACTGGGTGTTTCCTAGAAAACTCCTCAGTGAGCTTAACCTCTACTGCATTCTTCCCTATCAACTTAATGATAGTGAAGGGCCCTACAAATGAGTCTCTCATTTTCTTGGGTCCTTTGAGATTGTTAAAGTTTAGTGTAGACACTAACACCTGGTCCCCTTCCTTGAAGTCAAGTTCCATATGTGATTTGTCCCACCTCTGCTTATTATACTCTTTGGCCTCAGCTATGCATTTGGCAGCAGTATCACAGGCTTTCTTCCACATATCATGGAAGTCTTTGGCTGTGGGGTGGATGGTCAGAAGATTTTTCTTCAAGTGATCCACAGGTAACAGGGGATTCCACCCTTTCTCTACCAGTGCAGGTGTTTTTCCTGTGGTAGAGTGCTGGCTTGTATTATAAGCCAGTTGGATTGCTGGTAAGAGGGTGACCCAATCATGGGTATATCCCTCATGGTCCTTGTATTCCATGCCATAGGCACAGAACCTCCTGAGGATGTCCTCCATTGTTTGGATCATCCTCTCAGCTAGGCCATCTGTTTGTGGATGGTAAGCTGTGGAAAAAGCAAGCTTGGTGCCAAGCATGTCATATAAATTGGTCCAAAATTCAGATGTGAATTTTGGGTCCCTGTCACTAATTATGATCTTAGGGACTCCACAGGTGGATATGATGTTATTCCAAAATAACAGAGCAGTGTCCATGGCTGTGTCCTCTTTATGGCATGGTAGACATCTCATGCTCTTGCTGAACCTATCAACTATGATTAATCAGGCATTGTAGTTTTCTTTGCCTCCTGGGACAAGTCCTGTGACCCAGTCCATGTTGATGGCTTCCCATGGGTGTTTGGGTTCTTCTATGTGTTGAAGCAACCCATATTTCTTCCCATGCTTTCTATTTGCCTTTTGGCATCTTTCACAAGTGTTGATGTATTCACTCAACTCTTGCTCCCACTTGGGCCACAAAGCTGTGCTTGCTACCCTCTCTGTAGTCCTGTCCTCACTCATGTGTCCCATGTAGGGGCAGTCATGGCATTCCTGCAGGATTAAAGAGATGTGATCTCTGTCTATCACTGTGAGTGCACTGGTGTGCTTATCTCTGTGATAAATCAGGCCATCTATAAGGAAGAATTTCTTGTCCTTATAGGCCCTCAACCAGGGTTCCTCCAGCTGGGTTTCCAGTTCTGGGCTCCTGTATCTTTGTTGAAGGAGTTGGAGTAGTATGCTACACTGTTTGTGTTTAGGATATGATTTCAGCTCTGCATTGAAAAATTCATTGTGCAGTCCTGAGGAACTTATTCCCAGTATGGGGGTTTCTGTCCCTTCTGAATCAGTGTTTCCACTGTCAAGGGTACCACTCCCTGGTGCCCATTCAGAGAATCTGAAGTTCTTCTTCCTATTTATTTCCATAAAATGGATAGGAATTTTTGCAGCAACTTCAGGGTCATAAGCTGGATTGCTTTTGACATTGTCCAGTGGCCATCTGCTAAGGCCATCTGCATCGGTATGGCTTTTACCTTCTTTGTATATGATGGTCATGTTCCCTCTATACTCCTGGATTGCTATTTGCCATCTCAGCATGTGTCTATTAGTAGTCTTCATGTTTAGTAAAGACTTCAAGGCTGTGCAGTCTGTGTAGACTTCAAAGACTGCTCCCTCCAAATAATAATGGAGTTTTTCTAGAGCCCAGACTAGACATAGACATTCTGTCTGGGTGGCCCCATACCTAGCTTGTGAATCTTTCAGCTGCCTGGAGATGTAACATATTACACCTTCTCTTGGTTCACCATCCACAATTTGTCTTTGGTGAAGGGCTGCTCCCAAGCCTTGGCTGCATGCTGCATCTATATATAACTTGAATGGTAGTTCAAAGTCAGGCAAGATGAGCACAGGTGCATTTGTGAGTTCATATTTGATCCTCTCATATGCATCCCTCCTTTCCTTGGTTATTTCAAAAACTACATCCTTTGAGCATAACTTGTATAAACTACTAGTTATGTGGGCAAAGTTTTTGATGTGGTTTCTATAGTAGCTAGCAAATCCAAGGAAAGATTGCATCTCTTTGATGTTCTTTGGTACTGGCTTTTGCAGTACTGCTGCTACTTTGTTCTGGTCAATTGCCAGACTAAGGCCTGAGACTTTGTGTCCTAGAGCTAGTAGCTCTTGTTGGCCAAAATTACACTTTTTAAGTGAAATTTTCAGATTGATGGGTGTACATTTACTTAGCACTCTGTCTATGTATTGTACATGGTCTTCCCATGTCTCTGAGTATATAATGATATCATCAATATACACTACCATCCAGCCTTCCATTATTTCTTCTTGAAATATGGTGTCCATCATCCTTTGGAAGTGGGCTGGTGCATTCTTGATGCCAAATGGCATCCTGGTGTACTCATATATGCCCATATGGCATATTATTCTGAGTAATTTCATGGAGTTTGGTTTAACTCCATTTTGGTGGAAGCCTTTCATACAATCCATCTTGGTTAGGTATTTGGCTTTGGCTAGCTTATCCAAGGCATGAGGTATCCTTGGTATAGGGTACCTGTCTGCTTTTGTGTAGTTATTCAGGGCTCTGAAATCTCCACACAATCTAGACTTGCCTTCATGCCAGGTGATTAGGACAGGAGTGGTGATTTCCACTATTTCATTATGTCCAATCTTCCTAATGACATCCATGTCCAGGAGTTCATTGATATGTTTCTCAATCTCTTTCCTGGTCTCCAGACTTTCTGGGTAAGGAGGTCTCCTTAACATGGGTGGATAAGGCCTTTCTACATCCAGATACAGTTCTATATCATGGCCTTTGATCTTGCCTAATGGTTCTTCACCAATGGCAAATGCTGGTCTATTCTTCCTCAGCATCTTCAGTAAACTTAGCTTTTGTTTACTGGTGAGGGTAGTGCTAAACTGTCCCTCTCTGAATTCTTTCAGAAGTTCTTCCAGTGGGTCCTGAGAAGATATCTGGTATATATCAAGAGAAAATTTCTTTTCTTTGTTAGTACCAATGGTAATATGCCTATTTTTACTGTTGTAAATATCTATGCCATACATCCTCTGGTAATCTGTTCCCAGTAAAAGCCCTTGGATGTGGGCATCTTCAAGCACTACAAACTCTGTCTTGAGTCTGATATTACCTTTTCTGTGGGGTATAATTATCTCTTTGATAATTGTCCCAATAGAGGTCATCTTTCCAGATGCACTCTTAAAGTTCTTTGCCCTGGTGGGCAAGAGTTCTTTCTCCCAGTTTGGGAAGTGGTTATCCAGATAATTTCTGGCCACTATGGAGCAGTGTGCTCCACTGTCAATGATCAGTGGGTGCTGAGCATTGTCAATACATACAGTCATTTTTGTGGCTGTTCCATGTATATATGCCATTCCTTTGGTTGGTGTAACCAGGAATGTTTGTGCATCTTGTGTATGTTTACACAAGTTCTTGTGGCATGCCTTCTTCCAACTGTATATCCTGGATTTCCAATGGGGTTTCCTCTTGGTATTCCACTAGAAGTTCCTCTCTTGGGTCTTGAACATCATCAGATAGTTCTCTAATTGAATCTCCCTTAGAGTCTGATTCAGAATCCTCTGTTGGAGATTCTTCTTCAGGGACTTTTCTATAGCATAGACTTTCTTCTTTGCTTTTGGACAGTTGTTGGCATAGTGGTCTGTTGAACCACAATTGTGACAAGAATTCTTCTTCTTTGCCACTTCTGTCACTCTTTCTCTGGGTTTGTCTTCAAGCTCTACCCTGAGAGGTTGTTTCTCTTTGAAACTATTGCTTCTATATGGGGTGAATTTCCCTATATTAGTCCTTTTCCTTATGTCTTGTAAGGTATTGGCTATATCATCTAGAGTGCAATTTTGGTTGTATCTGCACTTTACTGCATGCTCTAGTTCTCCTGGCAGTTGTGTCAGAAGTTTATGATTCCTCATTTGAATGTTCATTTGAGGATCAATGGCTTTAAGTCTTTTAGACTGTCTAAGACACCACTCATATGGATCTTTGTCCACAGAGTATTTGTCATTTTCAAATGACATGGTCTTTTGCCATATCCAAGTTCCATTACTGTACTTTTGGATTATTTGACTCTTCCACCATGGCCAATTTCTTCTGCCATGGATTTCTTTCATTTCAGTGTACCATATACTTGCATGACCTTTAAATGCAGTATTCAGTCTAGCAGTAATCCAGTAATCTGGTATGCTTGGTACATCAATGAAGAGTCCATCAATATAATCTATGAGTTCCATATGATCATATTCTCCTGATCCAGAGAATTTGGGCCAGTTTGAGGTCTCAGGAAGCTGTTTCAAGGCTTCCTTCTCTGAATAAGACATGCCATCTCCATCCTGGTATTGTGATGGAGATCTTGCCTTATTCAACAACATGGCATCTGGTTTGATGTCATCTGGTTGATATGGATTCTCCATAGCTTGGCCTTGTGGTTGGGGCTTTAAGCTATGGTAGGCATCAAACAATTTGTTGATGTCTTGGTTCAGACACTCCCTGTCCCTGCTGCTATGGTGTTGTTCTTCAGAGACTTGATTCAGTCTCTTGTTGGTTTCTTCAGAGGCTTTGCTCAGTTGAGCATATCCTTCCTGAAGGTTTTTAACTATCTGCTCCAATGAGGCTTGAGTTTTTCTCATCCTCTCTTGGGCAGTTGCAAATTCTGCAGCCTGCTTTGCAGATTGCTCAGCATATTGGGACATTTGAAACCACAGTGTGTCACTGTTGATGTTGCTCTCAGATGTGATAATGTTATTTTCAGTCTGAGTGGTGGTAAAGTTTCTATTACTAGGACTACTGGTTCTAGAGTGGTTTACAGCTACTTCTGGTTCTTGTGTACTTCTTTTACCAAATCTAACAGCTTCTGGATCATGGGGTCTGACTCTTTCCTCCTCTGGTTGAAGGAGGCTTTGTTCTTGCCCTTGTTGCCTTGTCTTCTCCTGGAAACTTCCTGGAATTGTGAAGAATGGTGACTCTTGGCCACTGATCTGGTTTCTGAATGGTGTGAAGCCACTGGAGAGCTGATTTGGCTTGCTCCTTGTGAACCTGAAGGAATCTTAGTAGGCCCTGTCTGGGTTAACTGTTCTTCTATAGCTTGGATAGTGGCTTGATTCTCCCTTATCCTCTGTGCCCTTGCCTCCAGGAGTCTGTGCTGCCTGGTAGGGTTCGGACCTTTGGTGATTACCATAAGGTCCTTGAAGTCTATCTCTTTGAGACAGATCTTCTGGTAACTTGATCCCAGTTCTGCCCAGTGAGTTGCTAGGTTGAACCTCTTGTTGTCCATGCTCCATTAAAACAAATCTTTGAGGAGTTGGTGGATTTGAAGAACTTGATCCATATCCTTCCAGTCCTCTGGTTTGAGGTTTCTGTTGAATTGGGGTGTGAATGGCAAGGTTGATATTATCTCCCTCATTGTTTTGCCATCCACCACTGTGTCCAATGTGTCTTCTTTCAGGTATTCTGGTTCTAGACATTCCTGCTCTATCCTCTGGCTGGTTCCTTTGGAAGCCAAGGTCTCTGAGGTATGCAGGGGACATATCAGTGTTTGCAAGCAGTCAAAAACTTTATGTTCTTAGGGTATTTACCTTTGACTGTGCCTTGTACAAATTTGTTATCTGCTGATTTGGGCAGTTTGCCTTTGGAGGTTACAACTGGGTTAATAATTGTAATCTTCCCTGTACAAGTGGTTAAGGTTGGTTTACCTTGTATTGAAGCAGAGTTTCGTGGTTTTCTACTCCTCTGAGTGGCCATTGGTGTCCACTTCTTGGCTGTAATAAGGCCTTCACTAAGCCTTTTTCCTTTACCCTTGCTGCCCTCTGGTTCTGAGGGTGTCACTGGTGTGTTGGCCTGTGACTGGGTTTCAAGTGGGATGTAGTTTTCTTCCACCGAATCAAAACAGGAAAAAGAGGGCTTATGTCAGTTAAGACTTCTTAAAAGGCTGGTTTTGCACGTCTAAGAATGGCCTCTGGGCTTGTATATTATTACAGTATGCCCTTGTATAATGACAGTGTAATTGAATGAACAATTTCACGTCAAAAATACAGCTTATGGTGTCCTGTCACACTGTTTGTGTGTCAGTATCCCTCAGGTATACTTGTGGTTTGCAAGTTTATTCTGTAAAAAGTGGTTTGTATACAAGTGTTATTGAATTAACAATACACTTGACCACGCCTCAACTGATGGTTTTTCAGTCAGAGGTGTCCTTATTCAGTCAAGAATACAGGACTTTATTAGTGGCTTATGTGTTTTTATATGCAAAACACGCCAAAAATAATAAGTTACTGTGGGTGTTAACCACGTAAAAAATACTCTTATAATATGAGTATATAAAAAAAAAGGTAAAAATATATAAAATATATATTTTTAACTAGAAATTACGCCTACAAAGGATAAAACAATGGTTAATAAGTCATAAAACAGAGAAAAGACTTACTTGTAAGGTCCAAAAAAAAAGTCAAAAACACGGCCAGGCCCCCAAAATGTCAGGATGATACTATGATAAAGGTATAACTAGGCTAATTACAACTTTAACTGTGTATGTTAAACGGCAGAAAATGATTTAAAAAAAGGTTTATAAAGGTTTATAATGAGATAAAAGGGTTCTACTATTGAGAAATAGTGGTGGTGAGCGCTATTGAGAACCCTGGGTGCAGGCTTTATCTGTTGGATTACAATAATTAAAGATTATAATTATACCTGATTATTTAACAAGAGTAAAACTGTTTTTGACAGTTTACTACGTAGGTTATTCAAGAGCAGGATGAGGAAAGGATTTTGGCTGTGAAAAGCCCTCCTTTTATCCTGAAATTGGGGTGGAAAGGCTGCTAGACCTTTCCACGTAGAGGAAGTGAAGATTTTTCACTCTCTATGACAGGATTGTGGTTTGCAAACAGCCTGTATACCCTGTATTGGGCTCAGATGTGGTTTTGAAACCACATCTGGGCAGTTTTCACCAATACAGGGTGAAAATTATCATCTGGGGACCTCACAGCCTGATTCTGACGTGTATGACGCGTAGAATGCTGTACAGAAACTGTATGGGACCCCAGTATTGACTGACATATGAGGTATTGAAGTAAAAACATGCTTCTTCGTCTTTTTGACACCTCATATTCATGGTTATGGGATATTATCCCATGGTAAGGCTGTATCTGACAGCAGGTGGGATTTTGACCTTAAAATGGTCATAACTCTGTCAGTTTTTGAGATATCAAGCTCAAAGTTGGTTCATTGAATAGCTCTGTATGAGCTCTACACAATGGTACCCAGCTTGACATGGTTATCATTAAGTATGACCAAGTTATCCCATGTACAAGTATTTTTGTACATTGGCGTGGTCTGGTCAAAAGCTGTATTAAGCTTGTTTGGCCAATAACTTCTGTTGTAGTTGAGTTATGAGGAAAGGGATGGCACCATCAAAAATAACTTTGTTATTTCTTGTCCTATGGTGATGGGACTTATATTTTCAGGAAGAGGTGAGTTTCCTCTTTCTTTTGATACCTTTTGAGCTAATTTGGCTCAGCTCCATGTTTTGGTGGTATTTTGGCTATACCATTGGTTTATGGTATTTTGGCTGTCATGCTTGTGCTCTGGGTTTGAGTCACAGGCTGACAGAAAGGTCATGCTAGTATATGGTACACAGAAATGAAAGAAATGCATGGCAGAAGAAACTGGCCATGGTGGAAGAGTCAAATAATACAAAAGTACAGCAATGGAACTTGGATATGGCAGAAGACAATGTCATTTGAAAATTACAAATACTCAGTGGATAAAGATCCATATGAGTGGTGTCTTAGACATTCTAAAAGACTTAAAGCCATTGATCCTCAGATGAACATCCAAATGAAGAATCACAAGCTTGTGACACAACTGCCAGGACAACTAGAACATGCAGTAAAATGCAGATGCAACCAAAATTGCACTCTAGATGACATTTCCAACACCTTACAAGACATAAGGAAATGGACTAATATAGGGAATTTCACCCCATATAAGAGCAATAGTTTCAAACAGAAACAACCTTTCAGGGTAGAGCTTAAAGACAAACCCAGAGAAAGAGTGGCAGAAGTGGAAAAGAAGAGAAATTCTTGTCACAGTTGTGGTTCAACAGACCACTATGCCAACAACTGTCCAAAGGCAAAGAAAACAGTTTATGCCATTGAGAAAGTCCCAGAGGAAGAATCTCCAACAGAGGATTCTGAATTGGACTCAATGAGTGATGCCATCAGAAAACAATCTGATGATGATCAAGACTCAAGGGAAGAATTTCTGGTGGAATACCTGTGTTGGAACTCCTCTTGTGTGGGATTAAATTGAGGCAGTACCTGGAGGGGGAAATCACAGGTAACTAGTTTTGAATTGCTAATAACTCCTGTAACCAAGGGTGGCAAGGGTGTATTGCCTGCCCCTCCTAAAATACTGAACAAAATCTTCCTTGGAGCTCACAAACCAAAATCAAATTAGTAAGTGGCTTTACAACTGCAGAAGACAAAACTCAGCACTCTCAGATCAGACCTATTCAATAAGTAATATAAAAAATAATGTCAGTTATTTTGGTTAAATTTGAGATTTTAATGAAATACTTGTTTGTTTAATTTTAATATTTTTTGGTTAAATTGAGGTGAGTTGTTTCTTCTTGGTGATAAATCCTTGGTAGGATGGGTTATTTAAGGTTTTCTGAAAAAATTTGATTTGTATTGATAAAGGTAATTTTGTTAAGGTATAGTTATAATACAGTAAAATAATTTTTTTTAAAGGTTTGTTATTTTTTTTAAGAGTGTTTAATAATAAAATAAAACTGTATTTGTTAAATTTAAGAGGTAAGATTCTTTGATATTGGATTTTTAAAGGGGTAAGTTATTTTCAATTCTTGATAAATGGTGTTAATTTTACTGGATAAAATATTTCAATAGAGTAGTAACCCTAATCTTGGGTACTGGGTAATTTTTATTTTTATTTTAATAATAATAAGATTCCACTGAGCTTAGCTACTGGGTAATCTTCAACAATGTACTTCCACTGAGCTGAGCTACTGGGCAAGTAAAATTCACTATAATTTTCTGGACTACCTCCCAGGTGAGGGATGAATTATTCCTATGCTCCTACTGTGCAGTGGATATAATTTGCATGGGATATAATTTTCATGGGTGGGAATTTGAAATTTGGGGGGAGAGAGCCCCTCTATTTATACCTTTTGGGAGCCCAGGGGGCCCTCCATGGGAGCTGTCTCTTTCCACTTTAATTCCTCTTGATTTCACCATGTGACTCTGTTTTTGGTGAGGACCTTTCTTGCATGGGTCAGGTGATTTAAGGTTTGGTGATAATTTTCTCTCTGCACAGCCTCCATTTATCACATGATTGTCTTTTGGTGAACTAATTATGATGTGATATTCTTGAATTTTCCTTGCATACATGAGGTGATTCAATTTTGGCTGGGGATTTTTGTTGTGCACAGCCTCTTTTCTGTCACATGATATTCTGTTGGTGGATTCAGTATCACATGATTACCTTGTAATTCCTTTGCATATGTCCTATTTTAGTTTTGGTAGAAGTGGCTGTGTAATTTATGCAGGTGTCATGGTTGTTTTTCTTCTTTTTGAACTTTAAAATGAGGTCAGGTGATAATTTCTTGCACTGATGAATTTACTGTGATGTATGAGATGATGTAATTTTTGAGTTTGACACATGCTGTGCATAGTCATATGGTTGAGATTTAATTAGAATTGTGTACTGCATGCAGCCTGTTGTAACTAGCTTTGGTTTGCATGAGGTGATGAGTGGTGTAAATAATTATGATTCTGTTTTAATGTTTTAAGTGGGGTTACTGAGGATATAAGATAAGGTACTCCTGTAGCTGTGTTATAAATGACTTGCAGGAATTCTATGGAGTTGAGCTTTGCCTCATGTGATTTTGAATGCAAGTTGGCTGTGTAGCTAATGCATGTGTAATTTTCTTGCTGCATGAGTCCTGTGGCTGTAAGGGGGTGTAATTTAAAGGGTGGTACCTCATTTGTTGTAACTAGTTTGCTATATGTAAATTGATTTTTTTTTACATATGCATAGTGAAATTTAATAAGTTATTTAAACACATACACTTCCCTTTGGTGCCTGTGCCATGGTTTTATGAGTTAAATCCAGCTTCTTGCTGTAAAATTGACCTTTTGGTGTAAAATTTGAGTGTAAGTCTGCCTGTAGGCTGGATTTCCTGCTGATATAGGGTACTATGAGCTTGAGCCTGGTGAAAAAAAATGGTATGGAATACCACATCCCCCTCTCCATTTAATGCTGTCCCCAGAATTCCAGGTGAGAGCTCTCTATTCTTCATCTGATTCTGTGGTTTGCTTCAATACCTCTTCCTCATTTATTGATTCATCTTCTTCACTTTGTTCTTCTTCTGTGTCTTCTTTTGTCTTTATCAACTTTCCTCTTGGGTAGAACCTCTTGATTTGAG
This sequence comes from Austropuccinia psidii, assembly GCA_023105745.1. Classification (NCBI taxonomy): domain Eukaryota; kingdom Fungi; phylum Basidiomycota; class Pucciniomycetes; order Pucciniales; family Sphaerophragmiaceae; genus Austropuccinia; species Austropuccinia psidii. Next base: position 9,709,393 of record JALGQZ010000002.1, on the reverse strand, counting down.
ATGCTGCAAATCTTCTTGCTAATTCTGTTCCATCAAGTTCCTCAAGTTCATATGGTCTATTGTTTATTTGTTTGATTACTCTGTATGGTCCATTCCATTTGTTTTTGAAAAGTAGTCCCCAATTAGTTTCTATTGCTTTGTTGTAAACCAGGACCAAATCTCCTGGATTGAGTGGTGATCTTAGTTGGTGTGCCATTCTTCTATCCCAATATTTCATTGAGTCTTCCCTGGATTTTTTCATTTTTTCTGCTGCTTTTCTTCTCATCTCTTCTTTTCCTTCCAACTGCTTGGCTCTGGCTTCCAATAATTCCTCAGTTGTGGATATTTTGTGCCATTCTACTGCTAAAAAGGTTTTTGTTTCAATGTCAATTAATAATACTGGTAGTTGTCCAAATTGGAGTTCATATGGTGAGAAACCAGTTGTCCTTTTAGTGGAAATTCTGTCAGCCAATGTCACTAGTGGTAGATATTTTTTTCCATTTTCCTCCATTTTCTCCACACATCTTGACTAATGCATCTTTGAGTTGCTTATGGCCCTTTTCAACCATTCCTTGAGACACTGGGTAATAAGGTGTGGTGACTCTGATTCTTGATCCTGCTTTCTTTACTGCATCTTGCAATTCTTTTCCAAACTCTGGCCCCCCATCCACAATTACTTCTTTTGGTGAGCCATACCTGCATATCCATTCTGAGGTGAACCATTCTGCCACTGCTTTTGCTGTTAATTTGACTAGTCCAAATGTTTCTGGCCATCCTGAAAAATAATCTCTGGCCACAACCATATATTCCCATCTTCCAGATTTTATATGGACTGCATCCATGCTTACCCTTTCAAAGATTGTTGATGTTGCTGTAGGCCTTCCTTGTTCCCTTTGCAAGCTTTGACTTCTCTTTTGGCAGGCCAGGCAAGATTGAACCCATTTCTTCACTGATTTCTTCATTCCTTCCCACCAAAATCTTGCTTTGATTCTTCTGTAAGTTTCATTTTCCCCTCTGTGCCCCATGTCTTCATGAAGTGACTTTAAAATGTAGCTTTGAACTTCATGACTTGATATAACCAATTGAGGGTTTGGGTTATTTCTTCTTTTAAGTTGGCCATCTTCCAAGAAAAAGCTGGGTGACCTTCTTTTAATCCTTCTAAACTCTTCATCTTTGCTTGATTGTGGTTTTTTCATTGTACTTAAGTATTCTTTCATTCCTTTCCAAAATACTTCTTGTTTGGTTGGTACTTGTACTCCTGAAAAATGGAGTGATTTTACATTCTTAGCCCCAAATCCAGCGTGTGGCTTGATCCAATCTTCTTCTTCATCAAATTCTGGTGCATCTTCATCTTCTTCTTCTGAGTTTTTTGGTCTTCTGGATAGCCCATCTGGCATAGTGAAAGTTTTCCCTTGTTTGTGTACCAAATCAAAGGAAAATAGTTGAATGAAAGCCACCCATCTTGTCATGGGGGCATTGGGTAAGCAAGGGGTGTTTATCATTTCAATTAAGGCCTTGGCATCAACCTGTAATTCAAAATGTTGTCCCCAAAGTATTGTTTGAAGTTTCTTGAGAATTCTTGCAACTCCACAGAGTTCCAATTTGGGTTGTGAGTATTTTGATTCTAATTTTGAAAAACTTATTGATTCATATAATACTGGTCTGTCTTTTCCTTCTTTATCTTCTTGAGTGAGTACTGCTCCTGCAGCAATGTAGCTTGAATCTACTGCTAGCTTAATTTTCCCTGATCCTTTGTCATAATCTAATTTCTTGAGAGTTATTTCTTCTCCAACTATCCTTCTGAGCTTATGGAAAGCTTCTTCACATTTTTGATCCCAGTCCCAGTCAACATCTTCTCTGGTGAGCCTTCTGAGTGGTGATGCAACTTGTGAGAAGTTTTCAATGAACATCCTTACATAGGCACAGAGTCCAACAAGTCCCCTTATTTCCTTCTTGTTAAGAGGTGTTGGCCGATTCTGAATTTTGTTGATCTTTTGTTTTGAAATTGTTCTTCCTTTAAATGATACAACATGTCCTACTATGTCCAAAGCTGGAACACAGCATGCAAACTTTGAGCCTGAGATAGTAAGTCCTGCTTCTTCAATCCTGAATAAAATTCTTTCTAAGGTTATGGAATATTGCCACATAAATCTTCTGATTGAGGGGTTTTCTGGTAGTGCTTCTTGGTTGTAAAGGGATCTTGGTCCTTTTATTCCTCCATCATCAATGAAAATTCCTACACTTTCTGGTATTTCTTCTTGAAGTATCCAGGTCATTTGGGCTTGGTATACTGCTACTGAGTTGGTGGCTCCTTGGGGTAGTCTTGTGAGTTGCATCCTTCCAAGGGGTGTTTCAAAAGTTGTGAGGGGTCTTGTAGTGACATCTAATTCTCTTTCATCATATCCTCCCATGATGTCTCCTAGTCCATAGCATGCTCTTCCTGCAAATGCATCTACAATTTCTCCAATGTGAGGTGGTAAGCCAGCATCCTTGATGGTGACTTTGTTGAGTTCTTGAAGGTCATGGACAATTCTGAGTTTCCCATTTGATTTGGCCACACAAAATATTGGGCTTGTATAGCTTGAGGTGGATTGCTCATAGAGTCCAGTCTTGATTCTTTCTCTGATTAATTCAGTAAACTGAGGTAAAATTGATTTGGGAATGGGAATTGGTTTCTTCTGCCAAGGTTCATGAGGTATTACTGGTATCTTGTAAGGTTTTCCATATGAGTGTTTGAGTAATCCTCTTTCTTCTTCACAGAAAGCTATTGCTTTTTCCCTTAAGGTAATAACATTTTTAAGTAGATTGATTTCTTCATTTGATAACCATCCTGGTGGGCCAAAGTTAACTGCTTTCAGTCTTTCATGGGTGACCTTGAAGGTTTCTTGAAATATAGGTGGGTTGGGTCATAAAGGTGTTTCATAAGGATCTCTTGACAAAGGTGGTCTTTCCAAAGGTGGGTTAAGGTCTTGAGGCATTGGCTCATTGACTGGTCTCACCTTCTTCAGGACTGATGTGTATTTGGCTGCTAAAATTTGGTGATCCATCTTCAGTTAGTTATTTTGTTTTTTTTCTTCTTGCTTTTAATTATTTCTAAGAATTTGCTAGTGTCCTGAAATATTGAGGTCTTCATAATTCTTCTTTCTTCTTTCTTCCATAAAAATGTAGTTTAAGGTCATACAGGACCTACAACTAGGTGTGTAACCCCTGTATATTAGGTATACAAGTCCTGCAGTTTAAGTCATGCAAGGACCTCCTGGCCTAATCCAAGGGCTTATCTTGATTCTTGATCTCCTTTGGGCTTGATTTTGGATTCCACTTGACTCTTTTTTTATTCTTCAATCTTCATGATTCCCACTTGATGAAAGATTTTTCTGGTTGTTTTATTTCTTGATAAGGAATTTTTTGTCTTAATTAATGGCTTGGGACTCCACTTTGCTCATTCTGGCCAATTTGATAATGCTAAACACCTGTGAAACCCCTTGTTCCTGTTACACAAAGGGAGCAGTTTATTGTCATGCTAAGGACAAAGATGGTCCTTCAGCACTTCTCCTGACTAGGACAATCCCCTCCAGCTGCTTGGCTGTTATTTTTTTATAAGTTTCCCTGCCCAAGTCTACAGGGGAAGCAGTTTAGTGTCATGCTGAGGACCTCTTGAGTCTTCAAGCTTCTTTAAAATCCCAAGGGCAATTTGAGCTGAGTGTTTTCATAATCTAGTTGGTCCATAATGTTGAGTGAGTCCTGAGTCAATAATCAATCCAGTGAGTCATTCTTCAGTCCATAAATCCTGGCCAGTGATTCTTGAATCCCAATTGAGTTTCAATCCAGAATCAAAGAAGTGTCCAAGGTCTTGTTCTGTCCAAAGGTCAATCCATAAGGAACTCCTGCTTTTCTTAATAAATAATCTTCTTCATTTTCAGTATTCTGAATAATTCTCCTATAATGAGTTTTTTCCCAATTCTCTTGCTATTTCTTCAAAATAATTTACTTCCTTTGGTTCTTTGGTATTCCTAAAATGTTCCTGTTATAAAAAAATAAAAAAATAAAAAATTGTCATAATAAGATGATTTAAAATTGATTTTAATATTAATTGATTGATATATTTTTTTTAATAATATTTGTTTGGATGAGGGCCCCCCTCTCCATTTAAAAATCTTGAGTTGGTTTTCAAATTTTGAAGAGGATATGTTCTCATTCCCCCAAAACTTCCACTATAAGGGATAGTGTAAGAAATAAGTTTACCCACCCCTTATTTTTTATAGTTTTTTTTTTGATGAGGATAAATAATGATACAGTATAAATAATTTTATTTTAATGATTATACAATCAATAAATTTTTTATTTTTTTATTTTTTTATTCTTTTTACTGTAAGTATAAAATACCCATTAACTGAGATATCTGAGTAAAAATCAAATTTCAAAAGAAATGATCCTGAATCACAATCAAGATCATGAAACTGTTTGGTTGAAGGTGGTAATTTGTGCCAATCAGTAAAAATTGGTGCTCTTGAGAGATTTTACGATTAATATGACATAATTGAATGATCATAATTTGAGTCCTTTAATCATATAATGACCCTTATGATGCCACAACTCTTCCTTTTGGAACCATCATTGTGACTCAGCCTTTATTTCAAGCCCATCCCCTTTATGGTTCAGATTTTCTGTTACCCATAAATGCATTTGAGTTGTTGAAAAATATAAACAGTGAATTTAAAAATTTGTACAGTTAAAAAAAACTCTTGTTTGCTCTTTGGGGGGCTTTTTAAATTCCATTTGGAATAAATAGCACATTGAGGTGCTGTTAATATGTAAATTCCCCAAATTATGTCATCAATTTATGAGTTTTTAATATAAATAACTCCTTCAGAGTTCAATTAATGCCTTCATGGCACAGATACTTCTTCTTTTCAAACAAGTTCCAATAACTCTCTCGTAATTGAAGAAATCTTTCAAATAAATTGATCATTTTAAAAAAAATAATACTTGATGTAGAGTTTTTTTTTAAATATTGTTATTATTGAGTTGAAAAAATTGAGCCAACTTAATGGCTCTTAATCTAATACTAGAAGAAAAAATATGATGAAGATAAAAAAGAATATTTTTGAGACCTTGACTGGGATATGCCTCTCATTCTCAGGTAAAATAAATAAATAATTGAATTTTGGGATAAAAACTAAAATAAAAGATATGTTCAAAAGCTTAAGTCAGTACATCTTTCCAATCCTTTTTTATAATGACATAAAATTAGAAAGTAGAAAAATAAAGTAAAATAAAACCTCAGGTAGTTTATAGTCTTGCCTAGGACTTATTCTCCTTTGATAGTCCTTGTTCAATCTTTTTGAATATTTTTAAAAGCAGTTGATGGTCTTGCCAAGGACCATTGGTTGATAATTTTAGTGATTTATTTTTGATATTTGAAGGGGCATTTTATGGTCTTGCCAAGGACCATTGGTTTCTTTTTGATTATTTTCTTGATTTCATGTTGATACTTTTGCTTTTGATTTATCTTCAAAGCCAAGTTGTAAATTTAATTAAACAGTTTATAGTCTTATTTAGGACTATTTTCATTTAAAATCATTTTCTTAAGCTTATAAGATCCTGAAAGTGTTTTTTTTTAATGTTGAATACCTGTAAAAGCCAAATCAAATATGTTAGTATAGTTATTATTCATCATAAAAGGCATAAAAGATCAAATAGCAGTTTAAAGCCTTGCTTAGGGCTTTTTTTTTTCTTTTCTTTTTTTTTATAGCCCTTTAGCCTTTTTTTTGTTTTCCTTTTGAACTTCCTGTAGAAATCAATAACCAGAAGTTTTAAATTAATTTAGTTATAAAACATAAAATAATGTTAAATTTAAGAAAAATCATCAGTTTAAAGCCTTGATGAGGGCTTTTTATTTAATTTTTATAATTTTTTTTAAGCCCTCCTAAGGTATTTTACCTAACTGAAAATATAAAATATCAGTAAACTCAATAATGAATAATTTAATAAATAGACATAAAAAAATATAATTGAGCAGTTCAAAGCATTGCCCAGGGCTTTTTTGTTTGTTGAAAATCCAGCAGTTTAAAGCCATGCTGAGGGCTTTTTGTTTTTGTAGCCCTGCAGCAATTGAAAATATGAAATGTCAGATCAAGAAAATAGAATACTAAAAAGAAATCATCAGTTTAAAGCCTTGATGAGGGCCTTTTTTTTTTTTTTTATTGGTAGCCCTAAAAATAATAGAATCAGCACAAAAATCAAGATATAAAAATTGAAAACTAGCAGTTTATAGCCATACTTAGGGCTCTTTTGTTTTTCAACCCTCATTCTGATATATATATTTATCTTTCTTTTGCTATTTTATATATATTGATTGATGAAAGCTGTAAAAAATAAAATAAAATTGTCAGTAAAATAATTAAGTCAATAAAATGATAAAATAATATAAAATTGAGCAGTTTAAAGCCTTTCCCAGGGCTTTTTTGTTTAATTAAATTATTGTAAAGCCCTGTAAAAAAATAGAAAATCATTTTAAGTAAAATAAACAGCCAGAAGATAAAAAATGAAAGCAGAAACCAGCAGTTTAATAACTTGCTGAGGACATATTTGTTATTTTTTTTATCCCTGTAACATAAAAAAATTAATAAACTAAATTCAATCAATTAAATAAGCAAAACCAGCAGTTTAAAGCCATGCTGAGGGCTTTTTTTTTTATAGCCCTGCAGCCTACAAAAAATGAAATATGTCAGTTTAATTTAATGTCCAAAAATAAGGTGATAATAAAAAATACAATAAAAAAAGCAGTTTATAGCCATACTGAGGGCTTTTATTTATATTATTATTATTATTTTTTTTGTTTGTAGCCCTGTAGAATTCAAATAAAGGGTTTGTCAGTACAATTCAATATCAAAGATAAATTAAACTCAAAAAGATAAGACAAGCAGTTTAAAGCCTTGCTGAGGGCTCGTATTATTTCAATCTTTTTGCAAGTTGACAATAATTTAATTTATTCATATGTATTTTTTTATATTATTTTTTTTTGGATTTTTATTTTACTATATTTTATTTTGATTTTATTATTTTTTTTTAGAAAATTTATCAAAAGAAAAAATCAGTAATCTCCAGTTTTAAGAAGAAAAAAAATAAAAATAAACAGTTTTAAGTCTTGTTCAGGACTAACTTTTTTTTTTTTTTTTAAAAATCATTTTTTTATTATGAATATAAATATATTAATCCATCATTAATTTAATTATATATATATTTTATATTTTGTTTTATACAGGACCCATTCATTTAGTCCTAGCTAGCCAATCGGGTCGTACAGCCCGGTACCGGCTGTGGGAGGTCTATAACCTCGCTGCAACTCCTGCACCCCGATTTATTTATTCTAACTTCTTCATATTTTGAAAATTTTATTATTTTTTTTTATATTTTTTTTTTTTTTTTTCTATATTTTTTTTCTCGAAAGAAAATACTTCCTTGTGGTTTAAACCACTTTACAAAGCTTTTACAATGCCAAAACTTCTTGAACCATCATTTCCTTCAAGAACAGGTCCCTTCCGAGTGTTCCCAAAGCCCCAATGTGATCCTAACTGAATAAATCAGTGGTAGTAGCAATATGGTGCGGTATCACCGATCTAAACCCAACATCTGGATGACATTGGCTATCATGTCTGTAAGTTCCCGTATATTGTATTCCGCCTCTTAGGGAGTTAGTGAGTACTCTTTCTTTTGAGTACCTAAGTCACGTTTGTGTGCAGGCTTTTAATGCCCGACCTATCTGAAGCTTTCAACCTCTTCTTGTAATACGCTTGCACAGGCTTCAGTGGAGGAAAATGAGTTGGCGTATTTATCCCTTTTATAACTTCTTATGTCATCCTTTTACAGCTGTGATCTTATGCCAATGGCTTAAGTTTCTTCTGTCTTAATTCCCTAGCTTAGCCGACTTCTGACACTGATTACTTGTTCCTGCCTCTTTTCTTTTACTGTCTGCAGGTCCCCAAGGCAAGCCACTGCACGACCGATATTGAACGCTAAGGTTTCTGGTTTAGGTAGTTATTGTTTTCTACGTCCTATGTACAGCAGCTTCCTCATCGTGCAGGCAAAGGATTTGGTCATTAGTTTTTATAGCTTCCAATAATCTCTCGTCACCCAAGGAGCCCCTTAACACTGCTTTTAGCTTAGCCGATGCTTCCATCCTTATAGTATTCTTCCGCGAGGTAGGGAGTTACTTTTCTAGGCTTGCAGGTAAATGTTGTTTCTTCATTCGACTCTCAGATTCCTTGTTCCTGAATATAGCTCTTCATTTATGTGGGATTCAAGCGGTTGAAGTAATTAGACTCAGAGAAGAGGCTGGGTCCATTTTATCTTCACTAGTCCAATTAGTTCAAAGTTGTGGGAACTACATTGTTGGTACATGCTTTGAAATAATTAATCATTTTATCATCATCTAGTGCTTTCCATTGACAGAGACATTCATTTAAATAGGCCCATCCTTCCGTCTTAGTACATTTCCTATTTGTTTGAACGCTATCTTTTGCCTTGAATACCCAATTCACTGCTTTCTTCATAGGGTTGCTTTTAAGGTGGCTTCTAGCTGTGGCGCTTGGTGTCCCTCTTCGCGCCTTGGGTATAAATAGCCTCGAGTGAATGGTCTTTCTTCCTTTCAATTCATTATTGCTTTACCCAAAGAACCCCTTCATTTCCCAATAGAATCAATCCCATTTGTAAGTTCTCCATTTTTGTTTATTTATTTGTTCGAGCTATTTATTTATCTCTAAGCTTCCTGCTCTGTCTTGTTTCAGTCAATAAACGTAGCTATTCCTGTCTAATATGAGCTCCATGGGTCGCTTCTATGGCTCTGGATATTCTGATTTCATAAGTTCTTTTACTCCTGATGAACTAGAGGAATTGTTGTTTGGATATCCTTCCTCTCCTTCAAGAAGCACCACCTTCTGGGATTGGGTTAACAATCCCCACTCGACCCCTCTATCTTCTCCAGCTCTGGCACCACTTTCGAACGCCTCCTCCCCATTCTCCTACTCAGAGGGAGTCCCAGAAGCCGCGATGGCTTTCTATGCTTATATCGAAGGCAAGTATGACCCTCGACTTTTTGTTCCGGACCCCTTCCATTATTTTTTGAAAGAGGGAGCCTCTGCTGCTATTAAACCCAAAAGACGCCATCAGCAGAGAAGAATGCACCCCTACCATTTACGCCCCCGCGATTCCAATGGACGGGCTATTACAACTTGCAAACTATATTAGGTCAGTTTGAGTCCCTTTATTTATTTATCATTATTATTTTGTTTTGTGGGTGTAACTAATCATCAGTCACTTTTCTTCTCTTTTATGAATATATTTATATATTTAATGTTTATTGTTTCTTCTTTTGCATTTGTCTACATTGTATTTGACAGGTAGTCCTTGCACATTGTTATTTGTCGTAGTTTACTCTTCTCTTATTGAGTGGTGACTGCTAGCGCTCCTTCTTTTTTTTTAATTTAATGTAATATGCGAGAATTAAAACGAAATAAAAATGGAGACAATTTACATCAAAGAGACACTAATAAAAGCAAGTTCCAATGGAACTTGGAGAGAGAGAATCGTAAAGTGAAAAGAAATGAACAAAATTTAATTAAGTAAGATGATTAAGACATAAACAATAAAAGTAAATTTCCAAGACGCTTGAAGTGAGAAGACAACAGATAAGCTCAAGTGTCTATGTAACAACATTCACAATGATTTTAAGAAGGATAAGTCACTTTGTAAAGAACAAACTTTGAATTTATATATATAGATATATGTATGTAGGTTACTTATTATTTGATTTTATTGGTTTTTTTTTGTTTAGAAAATAAATAAATAAATAAATAATAAAAACACTAAGATAATAAGCTTCGAAAAAGATAATGAAATACTAAATCACAAAAATACTTAGTATTTATTTGATATTATGATAAAATGATAAAATAATGAAATAATAAAGTAATAAAATAATAGAATAATGGAATTTATGGATGATAATAAGGCTAGGCTGATATTCTGTATATAATTCTTTGTGACTTTTATATAAGTATATGTTATCTTTTTTAAAATATTCATATTATGATTTTTTTTTTTTTTTTTTTTTTTTTTTTTTTTTGGGGGTAAATTTAAAACTAATAAAACAATTATCTGAAGAATATCAATAAGTGAATGAATCTTTTGTAAATACTATCTCCTTCACACATCCTGTTTTGAAAAATAAATTGTTCGAAGGTAATGTAATTTTATATTTTTGTGAATTTTTTTAATTGATGAAAATAGAAATGAGATAGAATAACTCATAAAGCTATAAAATAATAAAATAGAATTTTAATATCATGTAAGATATTTTTCCTTTATAGTTATCATCTACTAATATGAATTAAACTGAAACTAATTTTGCTTTGATTTATAATTTTTAAAATTAAGGATGATAATTATTTATATATATATGTTCTGGTGTTGAGAGAAGAAATATAAAAAATCTTCAATTTCAAGTAGGTTTATATTTTATTTCCCCCTAAGCTTATGAGCTGAAGGTTGTTTTTAAATTTTTAATATTTTATTTTCCTCTTCGTCTTTTATTTTTTTATGAAGAGAAGATCAAAATCAAAAGAGGAAAGATAAAAGTAGTAAAAAGATGCAAAATGGAAGAAAGATAATAATAATGGAAACAGGATGAATCAAAGAATTTGGAACTTAGCAGGTGAGATTTATTTCAATTCCTTTGACTAAGTATTTTCTTTACTAATTCATGTTTGATATAAATTCCTCCCCTCCATTGTTCTCTTTTCAGACTTTCAAACAAGTATTCTTTGCAGAAAGAGTTGAAATCTTCTGTATTCCATTTGATTGCACCATCTCTAATGCTGAATATTGCTGGTATAAGTGTTTCTTCCCAGTGGTAATCCCATTTGGAACTATTAATGATATACCCTGTTGAGGTCTTGCTTATTTTACCATTTTTAATTTCAAAATCCTGAAGGTTGAACCAATCTTGGCATTCCCAGGTCCTCCAAAATAATGATTTCCTGAGGTTTTCATCCATGGGGAATATTTCATCCCAGTATTGGTTTTCAAGGTTGCCATCAACTCCATCACATGTCAGTAAATCCAAGAATTCATACTTTGTGAGGCTGAATACAGGTAATTCATTCCATGGATGACAAATGACAGTTTTTGATAGTGATTTTTCTTGTTCAAAGATGTCTGTCCTCAAACTTAATATATGGAAGAAGAATGGTGGAAATATCAGGACAGGGTGCTGGTTTTATTTTCAAGAACCAGTCAGGATTTTCATCTATTTCTTGTGAATTGATGTAATTGGCCCAAACTTCCTTTTCTTCTAGCCAGCTGACATCTGTTTCCATTGACCAGTTATTTTCTTCAGGTAATGGCCATGATTCCATTTTTGTAGTATTTTGGTGGAGTTTGAATTGTTAAGGGGTAATAATATTAATTTATTTATTAAAATAGTTTGAGGGTAGGTTTATTGGGTAAGAACTTGGGTATTCCTCTTTGATAAGGCAGGAGGTCACTGCCTAGTGATGATTGAGTTTTGGTGAAGGAGAATGGTGATTTTGGTTGCTAAGAAATGATTTTCCTCTTTGATAAGGCAGGAGGTCACTGCCTAGTGATTATTTAATTTGAATTCTGATTATTTTATTTAAACCTTTGGATTTCCTCTTTGATAAGGCAGGAGGTCACTGCCTAGTGATTTGGACGATTTGTTGTTTCTTTTTCTAGGTGAGTGAAATTATTGATTTGATTTGGTTGATAAAAAATTTGGATTTTCCTCTTTGATAAGGCAGGAGGTCACTGCCTAGTAATTAATTAAATTTGAATCTGACTTTTTTCTTTGATTTTTAATTTTTAGAGCTGTTATGTGTCTTCAAGATGGGCCTTGATGGTTTGAAATTTAATTGTTCCATTAATTCTTGAGTAATTTGATCATTGGTTTTGTCAGAAACCTCCAAAAATTTCAGCAATTCCTTGATTTCTTGATATTGATGAAGTATTCTTAAAGTGCCAAAGGTTCTCTTTATCGAAATCTTCATCTTCTGGTGACCAATGAAGTTCTTCATTGATAATTGGGTCTTCTATTATTAATTATTCCCCATAGGATCCGAAAGTTGGTGAATTGGGCATGGTGAAGGTAATTGATATATATTTTTGTAAGTTTTTTTTTTTTTTAATTTTTAAGGAATAATTTGTTGATGAATTTCTTCTTTGTTAAGGCAGGAAGTCACTTCCCTCTAGAAAAAAAATGAAAAAAACTAATGATACATCTTATGGGTGATACTGATACATTTTAGAGAAAAAAAATCTTGATTTTGTTGGTTTATTTAAAGTTGAGCTCCCCCAAGGGGGAAAGGTAAGTGTCTGTTGAGTAATCTGGCCAAAATAAGGTCTTTGAGGGCTTCCACAAAGTTATTTCTTTCCTCAATTTCTGGTTCTGATGGAAATTCTGACCACCATAAGTCTTCATCAATGAATATATATCCATCTCCAACCCATTTCAATTTCCCAGTTTGGTATGTTGATCCATTCAATCCAAGGTACCACTGGGCCCATATTTGATTGAAGTAAAGTCCTCTTCTTGGTAGTGTGGCCATTTCCAATATCTCATCCCATAATTGATTTTCAAGGTTACCTTTAATTCCCTCTTCAGTTAACAGCTCTAGGAATTGGATTTTGTTCAAGTTTGCTCCTGGAAGATGACATAAGTATTTATCTTTACATAAAATTTCTTGAGCTTCATCCCCATAAAAATCTTCAAAAATGATATATGGCAAGTAAATGTAGTTGTATTCATTTTCTAGGATGTATTCTGTTTCATCATCTTCATTGGGAGGTTGCTGGATGAATTCAGGGCTTTACAGTTGCCATTCATAAGGTTCTTCTTGGTTGTTCAATGGTCTGTCCAAGAAGTTAATATGGTATGTGTCCTTTAAATTTTTGTCTCTTTCTTCCATAGTTCTGAGGTCTTTTTCAAGTTCATTTATAATTTCTTCATCTGAGAGCTCATGATGTTCACTAAATCTGACTTTCTTCTTTTTGGGTTTAGGTTTGAAGGGGTATCCATTTATTTTCTCATTTCCATCTACTAAAACCTGAGATGTTTCTTTATTATTGTTAATTGGCTTATAGCTTATTTTGGGTAATTCATCTTCAGAGGTTGAGTCTTCAAGTTGTTTTTTGAGGTTGTTTGGCCATTGGGTCTTTTGTAAATCTTGACCAAATTCATCACCTTTTGGAGATATGGATAACTCTTGGGTCTTCTGGGTTAAATTGATTATGGTATTGTCTCTTTTTGAATTTTGAAACTTCTTTCCTGGGTTATTTCTGACCAATGTTGCCATATTGCATAAATCCATTCCTCTAGGTGGTCCAGTTTGCCATCCAAGTGCTTGAGGCTTGCTTATTGGCATGCATAATCTTCTTCCATCAGGTTCTTGATAGCTCAGTATTTCACCTTGCTTATGAGAAAATTCCAGCCTAATGTTATTGTCTGCCAAAAAAGGTCTTCCAAGTACTGTATGGACAGATCCTTTTGCAATGAAGAAGTGAATTTGAGTTTCTTCTCCTGAAGCCAAGATGATTGGAGTAAATTCTGAAAGTGCAACCAATGAAGTAGTGTGGCCTCCAATTCCCCTGAGGTTCATGTTAAGATTTCTTGTTGTGAGTGAAGCTTTGATTGCTATTTCTTCTGGTATGATGTTGAGTTCTGCCCCAGTGTCCACTAATGCTCTGATAGGATATTCTTCCTTTCCAATGAAGATTTCCATAAATCCCAAAGGACAGGCATAATGAATCTTGGGCTTGGGTATTTCTTTGAATCCAAATGATAATAATCTTTCTTGAAGATCCATTGAGTTGAGTGACTTAATTTTTTCCTTATCTTTTTCTGATAATTCTTGTAATTTATGGACAAAATTTGGTGACATCCTAAAAATTTCTTCAATGGTGAGGTTGATCTTTTGTTGCATAATTTTCTTGATAATTTTATCAATTTCCAATTTGGTTTCAACTGGTTTCTTTGGAGGTCTTCTGAGCTTCCTTTCTTCTTTTGGAATTTCATCATCTTCATTCTTATTGGCAATATTCTCAATTTCCTCCTCAGGTTGGTCTGGTTTTGGAATATTTGAATTTTGGAATTTGGTAGGAATTATTACTCTTTCTTCTTCCTTTTCTTCTTCAATGTAAGCTCCTGGAATTTCTGCTTTCTTCTTTGGCTCTTGATTTTGGGATTGTCTTTCCAACCTTTGTTTTGTCTGTCTTAATCCAATATGTGATTCAAAAGGGTCATTGGCTGAGGAAATGGTAGGTGGTTTCCAATTTGACCAATCTTCAACATGTGCAATTGAGGTTGATTTATCCTCTTGTTTCTTTTCAGTGGGCTTAACCTCTTCTTCTGGTTTTGGCTTTACCACAGGTTTCTCCATAAATTTCTTGTTGAGTTCTGCTTGTTCTTTTGCAAAAGCCCTCACTATGTCTTTGGCACTTTCATTTCCTTCCATAGGTACTCTCTGATAGTTGGGGAAGAGGTAAGATGCTCCTTGGGTTCTGACAATTCTTTTGTCCAAATCTTCAGCAAGGTGAGTGCAACTAGTTTCTGAATGTCCTTCTTCCTTTCAGTAAACACATTTCATTGGTGGTCTTGGGGCCATTTGAGCTGGTATGTAAGGTTGGTAACTGGATGAAAGTGGTGGTAAAGGATTCCTTGGCCTATATGGCTGGTTATTTTGAGGGAATCTTTGCTCTTGATTGTTGTTCCAGTTCCTTCTTGGTGGATTAACTGCTTCTGAAAGTGTTTTTAGTTGATTCAAAACTTCTTTAACTGATTCTTTTCCCTCATTTCTTGGTTGAGGCTCTGGTTGTGGAGGATTTTTGATCTTTTGGGTGAGTTCTTTTACTTGTTTTAAAACTTCATCCCAGCTTTCATCCTCAAATCTTGTTTTCTTTTCTGGAGGTTTTGGTTTAGAAAATTCTTTTTGTTGAATAAGTACCTTGGCCTCCAAGTCTTGTTCAATGTATAATTTCAAAATACCCAATCTTGGAATGATGTAACCTCCATCCAAGGCTTGAACCATAGCTCTGTCTTTAATCATTTCTTTGTAAATTGACTCTTGAACACTAGTGGAAAGTCTTGCCAATATTTCCTGGTTATGATTGATATCACCTCGGATATATTGGTATCTTTTGAGGTAAGTGATGATTGCTTCATATTCCCCAATGAATTTTCTGTATTGAGTCATGTTTCTTATTCCACCTTCTTGTTGAGTTTTTGTGAATAAATCAGTGATTGAGGATAATCTGTATCTTCTTTCAGGTGAGACTGTTCCCCATCTTCTTTTCATATCCACTTTCAATTGATCCCAATCAGCTGTTTCATATCCTGGCATTCCTTCAATATGATAACTGATTTCTTCATCTTTTGTCCAAAATGCTATTTGTCTTGCAATGTCTCTTCCACTTTCTCTTTCAATTTCTGCAATATTTTCAACTTTCTTGATGAATCTTTCAACATCCTTTCCATCAAACCACAGATTATAGTCCTTGGCTCTGATTTTTACTATCGGAGTAGTATTTCTTGGAATTTCTTGATGTAATGAAGTTGGGATTTGAGCAGAAATGTTTACTCTTCTTGGAAAAGTACTTGGTCTTTGTTCTGTGTAAGGTGTTGATGTGGCCATGGGTCTTGGATAAGGTGAAGGTGATCCATGTTGCCTGAATGATCTTGGAAGGGTGGTCTGTTCCTCAAGTGGACTATTTTGTGGAGTATAACTTGATGATTTATTTTTCCCTTCCTTTTTGATTAGTGATAATAATTCTGCTTGAATTTCTAGCATCTTCTGCTGAAGTCTCTCTGCTGAAGACATTTCTTCCTGTGCTTCAACAGTTTCTTCATTAAGGTTTTCTTCCTGGATTTCTTCAATACTACCAGGTAATTTTGATGATGAAGGTTTATCCATTTTTGATTTGTTTATGTCTTCCTTTGATTCTGGTATTGAGTTATTGATTTTATTTCTTTCAAGGAGATCAAGGAAAAATTTCTCCACAACCTTCAAGTCCCTTTTATTGGTTCTTGGTGTTGCAATTGGGAAATTGGAATATTTATTTGATTCCTCCCCTAGTTCTGTTTCTTGCTTTGGTGGATAGAAGTAATGATCAGAGTGAGTTGATGATTCAGATTCTTGAGATGATGGTTTCAACTGATTTTGATTATTTGAATCCAGTTTTTGCTATAAAAAATAGTATTCTTGGAGTTGTTAAGAATTTTTTTTATTGTAATAATTGATTTTTTATTGAATTTGAGGTTATCTGGCCACTGTTGAGACACCAGATGTGGGAACTCCTCTTGTGTGGGATTAAAATGAGGCAGTACCTGGAGGGGGAAATCACAGGTAACTAGTTTTGAGTTGCTAATAACTCCTGTAACCAAGGGTGGCAAGGGTGTATTGCCTGCCCCTCCTAAAATACTGAAAAAAATCTTCCTTGGAGCTCACAAACCAAAATAAAATTAGTAAGTGGCTTTACAACTGCAGAAGACAAAATTCAGCAGTCTCAGATCAGACCTATTCAATAAGTAATATAGGAAAAAATGTCAGTTATTTTGGTTAAATTTGAGATTTTAATGAAATACTTGTCTGTTTAATTTTAATATTTTTTGGTTAAATTGAGGTGATTTGTTTCTTCTTGGTGATAAATCCTTGGTAGGATGGGTTATTTAAGGTTTTCTGAAAAAATTTGATTTGTATTGATAAAGGTAATTTTGTTAAGGTATAGTTATAATAGAGTAAAATAATTTTTTTTAAAGGTTTGTTATTTTTTTTAAGAGTGTTTAATAATAAAATAAAATTGTATTTGTTAAATTTAAGAGGTAAGATTCTTTGATATTGGATTTTTAAAGGGGTAACTTATTTTTAATTCTTGATAAATGGTTTTAATTTTACTGGATAAAATATTCCAATAGAGTAGTAACCCTAATCTTGGGTACTGGGTAATTTTTATTTTTATTTTAATAATAATAAGATTCCACTGAGCTTAGCTACTGGGTAATATTCAACACTGTACTTCCACTGAGCTTAGCTACTGCACAAGTAAAATTCACTATAATTTTCTGGACTACCTCCCAGGTTAGGGATGAATTATTCCTATGCTCCTACTGTGCAGTGGATATAATTTGCATGGGATATAATTTTCATGGGGCAGAATTTGAAATTTGGGGGGAGAGAGCCCCTCTATTTATACCTTTTGGGAGCCCAGGGGGCCCTCCATGGGAGCTGTCTCTTTCCACTTTAATTCCTCTTGATTTCACCATGTGACTCTGTTTTTGGTGAGGACCTTTCTTGCATGGGTCAGGTGATTTAAGGTTTGGTGATAATTTTCTCTCTGCACAGCCTCCATTTATCACATGATTGTCTTTTGGTGAACTAATTATGATGTGATATTCTTGAATTTTCCTTGCATACATGAGGTGATTCAATTTTGGCTGGGGATTTTTGTTGTGCACAGCCTCTTTTCTGTCACATGATATTCTGTTGGTGGATTCAGTATCACATGATTACCTTGTAATTCCTTTGCATATGTCCTATTTTAGTTTTGGTAGAAGTGGCTGTGTAATTTATGCAGGTGTCATGGTTGTTTTTCTTCTTTTTGAACTTTAAAATGAGGTCAGGTGATAATTTCTTGCACTGATGAATTTACTGTGATGTATGAGATGATGTGATTTTTGAGTTTGACACATGCTGTGCATAGTCATATGGTTGAGATTTAACTAGAATTGTGTACTGCATGCAGCCTGTTGTAACTAGGTTTGGTTTGCATGAGGTGATTAGTGGTTTAAATAATTATGATTCTGTTTTAATGTTTTAAGTGGGGTTACTGAGGATATAAGATAAGGTACTCCTGTAGCTGTGTTATAAATGACTTGCAGGAATTCCATGGAGTTGAGCTTTGCATCATGTGATTTTGAATGCAAGTTGGCTGTGTAGCTAATGCATGTGTAATTTTCTTGCTGCATGAGTCCTGTGGCTGTAAGGGGGTGTAATTTAAAGGGTGGTACCTCATTTGTTGTAACTAGTTTGCTATATGTAAATTGTTTTTTTTTTTACATATGCATAGTGAAATTGAATAAGTTATTTAAACACATACACTTCCCTTTGGTGCCTGTGCCATGGTTTTATGAGTTAAATCCAGCTTCGTGCTATAAAATTGACCTTTTGGTGTAAAATTTGAGTGTAAGTCTGCCTGTAGGCTGGATTTCCTGCTGATATAGGGTACTATGAGCTTGAGCCTGGTGAAAAAAAAAGGTATGGAATACCACATCAGGAGGAAACCCCACTAGAAATTCAGGACATACAGGTGGAAGCAGGCATGCCACAGGACACTGCTAACTAAAACTTGTGCAAACACACACAAGAAGCACAAACATTCCTTGTTACACCAACCAAAAGAATGGCATATATACATGGGACAGCCACAAAAATGACTGTTTGTATTGACAATGCTCAGCATCCACCAATCATTGATAGTGGAGAACACTGCTCCATAGTGGCCAGAAAGTATCTGAATACCCACTTCTGAAACTGGGAAAAACAGCTCTTGCCCACTAAGGAAAAGAACTTTAAAAGTGCATCAGGGAAGATGACTTCCATTGGGACAATTATCAAAGATATAATTATACCCCACAGGAAGGGTAATATCAGACTCAATCCAGAGTTTGTAGTGCTTGAGGATGCCCACATCCAAGAGTTTTTACTGGGAACAGATTACCAGAGGATGTATGGCATAGACATTTACAACAGTAAAAATATGCACATCACCATTGGCACTAACAAGGAAAGGAAATTTCCACTTTATATATACCAGATATTTTCTCAAGACCCACTAGAAGAACTTCTGAAGGAATTCAGAGAGGGACAGTTTAGCACTACCCTCACCAGTAAACAAAAACTAAGTTTACTGAAGATGCTGAGAAAGAACAGACCAGCATTTTCCATTGGTGAAGAACCATTAGGCAAGATCAAAGGCCATGATATAGAACTATATCTGGATGTGGAAAGGCCTTATCCACCCATGCTTAGGAGACCTCCTCATCCAGCAAGCCTGGAAACCAGGAAAGAAATTGAGAAACATATCAATGAACTCCTGGATATGGATGTCATCAGGAAGATTGGACATAATGAGATAGTGGAAATCACCACCCCTGTCCTAATTACCTGGCATGATGGCAATTCTAGACTGTGTGGAGATTTCAGAGCTCTGAATAACTACACAAAAGCAGACAGGTACCCTATACCCAGGATACCTCATGCCTTGGATAAACTGGCAAAAGCCAAATACATAACCATGATGGATTGTATGAAAGGCTTCCACCAAAATGGAGTTAAACCAAACTCCATGAAATTACTCAGAATAATATGCCATATGGGCATATATGAGTATACCACGATGCCATTTGGCATCAAAAATGCACCAGCCCATTTGCAAAGGATGGTGGATACAATATTTCAAGAAGAAATACTGGAAGGCTGGATGGTGGTATATATTGATGATATCATTATATACTCAGAGACATGGGAAGACCATGTGCAATACATAGAAAGAGTACTAAGTAAATGCACACCCATAAATCTCAAAATTTCACTTAAAAATTGCAATTTTGGCCAACAAGAGTTACTGGCTCTAGGACATAAAGTCTCAGGTCTTAGTCTGGCAATTGACCAGAATAAAGTAGCAGCAGTACTGCAAAAGCCAGTACCAAAAAGCATCAAAGAGATGCAATCTTTTCTTGCGTTTGCCAGCTACTATAGAAACCACATCAAAAACTTTGCACACATAACTAGTAGTTTATACAAGTTATGTTCAAAAGATGTAGTTTTTGAAATAACCAAGGAAAGGAGGGATTCATATGAGAGGATCAAATATGAACTCACAAATGAACCTGTGCTCATCTTACCTGACCTTGAACTACCATTCAAGTTATATATAGATGCAGCATGCAGTCAAGGCCTAGAAGCAGCCCTTCAGCAAAGACAAATTTTGGATGGTGAACCAACAGAAGGAGTAATTTGCTACATCTCAAGGCAGCTGAAAGATTCAGAAGCCAGGTATGGGGCCACCCAGACTGAATTTCTATGTCTAGTCTGGGCTTTAGAAAAATTCCATTATTACCTGGAGGGTGAAGTCTTTGAAGTCTACACAGACTGCACAGCCTTGAAGTCTTTACTGAAAATGAAGACTAAAAATAGACACACGCTGAGATGGCAAATAGCCATCCAGGAGTATAGAGGGAACATGACCATCATATACAAGGAAGGTAAAAGCCATACCAATGCAGATACCCTTAGCAGATGGCCACTGGACAATGTCAAAAGCAACCCGTCTTATGACCCTGAAGTTGCAGCCAAAATCCCTATCCATTTCATGGAAGTAGATAGGAGGAAGAACTTCAGATTTTCTGAATGGGCACCAGAAAGTGGTACCCTTGACAGTGGAAACACTGATTCAGAGGGGACAGAAAATCCCATATTGGGAATAAGTTCCTCTGAGCTGCAAAATGAATTTTTTAGTGCATTACTGAAGTCTTATGCCAAACACAAACAGTGTGGCATACTGCTACAATTCCTTCAACAAAAGTACAGGAGTCCAGAACTGGAATCCCGGCTGGAAGAACCCTGGTTGAGGGCCTATAAGGATAACAAGTTCTTCCTTATAGATGGCCTGCTCTACCACAGAGAGAAACACACAAGTTCACTCACAGTGGTAGACAGAGACCACATCTCTTTGATCCTGCAGGAATGCCATGACTGCCCCTATATGGGACACATGAGTGAAGACAGGACCAAGGAGAGGGTAGCAAGCACAGCTTGGTGACCCAAGTGGGAACAAGAGTTGGGAGAATACATCAACACTTGTAAAAGATGCCAAAAGGCAAATAGGAAACATGGGAAGAAGTATGGGTTACTTCAACATATAGAAGAACCCAAACACGCATGGGAAACCATCAACATGGACTGGGTTACAGGACTTGTCCCAGGAGGCAAAGAAAACTACAATGTCTACAATGCCACAAAGAAGACACAGCCATGGATACTTCCCTGTTTTTTTGGAATAACATCATATCTACCTGTGGAGTCCCTAAAATCATCATTAGTGATAGGGACCCAATATTCACATCTGAATTCTGGACCAACTTTTATGACATGCTTGGAACCAAGATTGCTTTTTCCACAGCTTAAGATCCCCAAAGAGATGGCCTAGCTGAGAGGATTATCCAGACTATGGAAGAAATCCTTAGAAGGTTCTGTGCCTATGGCATGGAATACAAGGACCATGAAGGATACACCCATGAATGAATTACCCTTCTACCAGCTGTCCAACTGGCTTATAATACAAGTCAGCACTCTACCACAGGAAAAACACCTGCACTGGTAGAGAAAGGGTGGGTACCCAAAATAAAGGTCTAAGCCAGGGCTATACAATGGTACAAGCCAAACTGAGCTAGCACCAATATTACTGGAGCTATGGTTGATTTCAGGCCAAATAAGGGTGAACAAAACATTCACCTCTCATCTAACTTCCACAGTTTTAGTGTGAGATACTTGAAGTTTGGTCTTTTTGCAAAGAGAAAAATCAGGGCTATTTGATGGTGTCATCCATTTCCCCATAGCTCCACTAGAACAAAAGGTATGGGGCAAATAATCTCAATACAGCTTTTTGCCTATACCACACAAATGTACAAAATTCTTGTACATGGGATAACTTTGCCATATTTAATGATACACATATCAAATGAGGTACCATTGTGTAAAGCACATAAAGGGCTACACACCAAACCAATTTTGAGGTTGATATCTCAAGAATTGACAACGTTATGGCTGTTTTAAGGTCAGATTCCCACCTGCTGTCATATACAGCCTTAGCATGGGATAATATCCCATAATCATGAATATGAGGTGTCAAATAGACAAAGAAGCTTTTTGTACTTCAATACCTCATATGTCAGTCAATACTGGGGTTCCATACAGTTTCTTTACAGCATTCTACACGTCATACACGTCAGAAGCAGGCTGTGAGGTCCCCAAATGACAATTTTCACCCTGTATTGGTGAAAACTGCCCAGATGTGGTTTCAAAGCCACATCTGAGCCCAATGCAGGTTATACAGGTTGTTAACTAGAGAGTGAAAAAATCTTCACTTCCTCTACGTGGAAAGGTCTAGCACCCTTTTCACCCCATTTCAGGATAAAAAGGAGGCTTTTGACAGCCAGAATTGTTTCCTCATCCTGCTCTTGAATATCCTACATAGCAAACTGTCAAAATAAGTTTTACTCTTGGGTAATAATCAAGGTATAATTATAATTCCAATTTTTCAATAGCACTCACCACCCTTATTCTTCAATAGTAGAGCCCCATTATTCCATTATAAACCATTATATTATATTTAAAATCTTATTTTAAAATCATTTCTACGTGTCACAGTCATAGTTCTAGTTGTAAATAGCCTAATTAATGCTTCAACATAGACTCCAGCTGACAATTTTTGTGCTGATTCTCTTATTTTCAGGGCTACCAATAACAAAAAAAAGAGCCCTCAGCATGGCTTTAAACTGCTGAGTTGCCTATTTTAATTAAATAATATTTTATTAATTTCTTATGCTACAGGGCTATAAACAATAAAAACCCTGGGCAAGGCTTTAAACTGTTAAATTTTATCTTTTACTATTTATTTTCATTTTATTGAGTGCTGTTATTTGATTTTCTTTATGTTACTCAGAATATATTATTTATTTTCTTTTCAAAACATATATAAACATAAAAACATTACAAAAAAAATGTCCTGAGAAAGACATTAAACTACTGAAACTTTTTTATTCAATTTGGTTTTATTTTTGAAATCATACTGAATTCCTTTATTTTAATTCCTACAGGTATTCAATAGACAAAAAAACCCCTGGAAAGAAATAATATATATATATATATATAAATATGGCTGGAAAAGGACAAAAGCCCTTAGCATGGCTTTCAACTGCTGGGGTTGGTTGTTTATTTCACTGAATTTAGTCATCAATTCTTTTATGCTACAGGGCGTACAAAACAGTAATATGTCCTCAGCAAGACATTAAACTGCTGGAATTTTCTTTCATTTTCTCCTTAATATTACATGAATCTGACATATTTTATTTTGATGTCCTACAGGGCTATAGATAACAAAAGCCCTCAGCATGGCTTAAAACTGCTTGGTTTTTTTATTATTCTTTCCTGTATCAATACTAACATTATTTCTGACTATTTTTGATAAAGGTTTTTATCATTCAAGAATTTCCCAGGTTCTATAAGAATAAGACTGATAAAGAGTAAATGAGTCCTCAATAAGACTATAAACTGTTGAATTCAATTTACAACTTGGCTTTGAAGATAAATCAAATGTCATGAAAACCAGAAGTATCAAACAGAAGTGCCTGGACAGAAGATTAGGTCCTTGGCAAGACCAGAAACTGCCCACAAAAAAAAATCCCAACAAGGACTCAAAAATGAAAAACAATCAAGCAATGGTCATTGGCAAGACCATAAACTTCCTCTTCAAGGATCAAAGAATTCCTCAGGATATCATCAAGAATATCAACAAACAGAAATAACCAATGGTCCTTGGCAAGACCATAAACTGCCCACCACTAAAATTCTCAACAAGGACTCAAAAATAAAAAACAATCAACCAATAGTCCTTGGCAAGACCATAACCTTCCTATTTAAAATATTCAAAAATATTGAACAAGGACTATCAAAGGAGGAAAAGTCCTAGGAAAGACTATAAACTACCTCAGGCTTCATTTCTTATTTAATACGAGAAAGTGTAGGAATTTTCATTGATGATGGAGGAATAAAAGGACCAAGATCCCTTTACAACCAAGAAGCACTACCAGAAAACCCCTCAATCAGAAGATTTATATGGCAATATGCCATAACCTTAGAAAGAGTTTTATTCAGGATTGAAGAAGCAGGACTTACTATCTCAGGCTCAAAGTTTGCATGCTGTGTCCCAGATTTGGACATAGTAGGGCATGTTGTATCATTTAAAGGAAGAACAATTTCAAAACAAAAGATCAACGAGTTTAAAAATTGGCCAACACCTCTTAACAAGAAGGAAATAAGGGTATTTCTTGGACTTTGTGCCTATGTAAGGATGTTCATTGAAAACTTCTCACAAGTGGCATCACCACTCAGAAGGCTCACCAGAGAAGATGTTGACTGGGACTGGGATCAAAAATATCAAGAAGCTTTCCATAAGCTCAGAAGAATAGTTGGAGAAGAAATAACCCTCAATAAATTGGATTATGCCAAAGGATCGGGAAAAATTAAGCTAGCAGTATATTCAAGCTACATTGCTGCAGGAGCAGTACTCACTCAAGAAGATAAAGAAGGAAAACACAGACCAGTATTATATGAATCAATAACCTTTTCAAAATCAAAATCAAAATACTGACAACCCAAATTGGAGCTCTGTGGATTTGCAAGAATTCTCAAGAATCTTCAGACAATTCTTTGGGGACAACATTTTGAATTAAAAGTTGATGCCAAGGCCTTAATTGAAATAATCAACACCCCTTGCTTACCCAATGCCCCCATGACAAGATGGGTGGCTTTCATTCAGCTATTTTCCTTTGATTGGGTACAAAATCCGGGGAAGACTTTCACAATGCCAGATGGGCTATCCAGAAGACCAAGAAACTCAGAAGAAGAAGATGAAGATGCATCAGAATTTGATGTAGAAGAAGATTGGATCAAGCCACACCCTGGATTTGGGGCTAAGAATGTAAATTCAATCCATTTTTCAGGAGTACAAGTACCAAAAAAAGAAGAAGTATTTTGGAAGAGAATGAAAGAATACTTAAGTACAATGAAAAAACCACAATCAAGTAAAGATGAAGAATTTAAAAGGATAAAAAGAAGGTCACCCAGCTTTTTCTTGGAAGATGGCTGTGAGCGTTAGAGGTAATTTCATATACCCAAAAGACCACCAATACAAAAATAACATATTAATATAAATAAAATTTATATTATTAAAATAAAAATCAAAATATAAATACAAAATTATATTAAATATAAAAAATTAATTAAAATTTAAAAATAAAAATACATTAAATTTTGTAAGTATAAAATTACATTTACACTTGAAAAAATTAAGTAAAAATGAAATTTTAACAAAATTATGAAAAAATAAACAAATTTGGAAAAGAGTTAAATAAAAATTATTATAACTTTTTATCCATTAAATAAACATATAAAAATTATTTCACCATTGGATTCCTCATAAAAAATTAGGTGGGGTCACCTCTGAGTGATATTCTTGGAACTCAACTCTAAGTAAGCTTAAATTAAGTTTTTAGTATTTTCAATACAAAAGTTGAAAATCCTCAGAACCTTAGTTTAATTCACACCACATGAGGTGTTAACCATCAATTTTTGTGTTAAAATTGAGGTGTTGTGTTTAGTTTAGAAGTTATGAGGAATTCAAGTATTCTCAATTGAATTCAATTGAAATGTCAAAATGTGCGCATGTATTACATAAGTGAACTCTGATTTACATATGAGGTGTCAATTATTACTGTATTGTACTGTAAAATTGAATTGAATTACATATGTAAATTATAAGTATAATACATGATGAGGAATTAAAGGGAAAATAAATTGGAAAGATTGAATTTGGGGGGGAAAAGGAACTCCAGCTCTAAGGGGGAGCTAGACCCCCAAAATCCTTGCTGACAGGCGTGGGATGTCAAAATTCACGCAAATGTTCATCACTTTTGGCCTGGAATTGAGTTACAGGGTCTGTGGACTCAATTGATGATGAGGTTTTGATACCAACTGGGGTAGTTTTAGCTGTTGCCAAGAGGGTAAAACTACCATTAAGATAAAACCATTATACTAAAAACAGTTTTAACTGGTTTCTACGTCTCTGAAACACATTCTGACGTGTTTTGGAGGGTCTAGGCCTGGTATTGCTATAGTAATGGCTGATTTAAGGGTCTAAAATGGCTAAAAATGGGTAAAAATGGCTTAAACCAGCCCTTTTTGGTCTAAACCAGGGTTCAATGATGCCATAATTGGCTTTTCTGTTGTCAGACTGTTTTTCACAACTGACAAGAGTAAATTTTACTTTTGGGGTAACAAAATTGATGGCTATAAAAGAATGTCTTCTTTGCCCCACTTTTCTCTTCATGTTAGAATCTTTTCCTTTTATTAATTAGTTTAAACACTGTTAAACCAATCAATCAAAGATTCCGACCACCATTTATAAATCATTTTAATCCTTTTAGCCACGTGAAAAAATCATTATAATCATTGTTTGTAACTTTTATAATCATTTTTACCCCTGAACCACCCCAAAAGTGAATTAAAGCATCTTTCATCACTGTTAACTTTGTCACTTTGTTTCCAAATTCACTCTGGTCACTTTTGGGCGTGTTTTCTCTTTAATATTCTTTTTAAAGACTTTGTTCTTGAATTAATTGCTTGCAGTTCTTTGCTCAATTAATTCCAATTGAAATTGCTCTTGAAGAAATTTCTTTTGTAGCCTTAAAATATCTCTTGTAGAGTATTTTTTGGATAAATTTTTATTGTTGGTAAAACAATAAATTTTTATAATATTATTTTTTTATACTAATAAAGTTATAAACAGTAAAATTGGCGTGTTTTCTCTTAAAAATAATATTTCATACTATTTTTAACTGAATTTTACCTTATACAAATTTTGAGGACAGGAAAAGTACTTGATTTTTAATCATAGTTTCACATCCACACCTTACATTTGGGGGCCCAGCCGTGATATTTTACCTGTGAAATATTTTTTTTACCCTTTTTAGATCTTTTTTCTTTTATTGAAAAATTTAAAAACTTATAAAAAAATACTTATAATCCAAAAAACCCATAAAAAATAATTTTTTTCATATTATAAGTGAGGCTTATATTTTTATTTCTTTTTTGAAATATCCTTTTTTTTACTTAATTAATTGGCTTTTTCATTAATTTTAGTGTCTGACAACGTGGTAAGACAAGAAAACATTGAAACAGCCTCAACACTCACCAGCATTGTTCCTCCAAGCACTATTAATTCAGACCATAATAGTACTGTTATTGTGACTCAAAATAATCAACCTGAACCAATATCTTCTGAATTTATTAACTTGGACATAAGTAATACTCTTCAGAAAGCTACGAATTTGGCCAATAGTAAGTTTTTTGACGTAAAAATACTATTTTAAGCCTTTTCAAACCATAATTATGCCTTCAACCAGGTCAGGAGCCAGCTACAACCCCTCAAGCAGCTCCCAAAAAGGTAATAGACGTGATTATGGCAGAGGCCAATCAGGTACAGAAGGAAAAGGGTCAGTTGATGACTTCCAAACAACTAAAATGGGTCATTCTGAATCTGATAATACCATTTTACCTTCAAAAAGAGCTGACACCGCCACAACAAGCCTCTGTGGACATATACAAAGCCAGCCACAGTGCATACAACAATGCACTTCAATTCAAGGAGTACCAGATCCTTGCAGACCTGTGGAAGAATTTCATGAATTCTTACCTGACAGTAAGAAAATTCCTGGGCCATCCCAACACTTGCAAATTGCTCAATGGATGGCATCCATTGATGGAGAAGAAAAACATGATGCTGTTGACACTAGAATGGAGGAAAAACAACCCTCCACCACCCAAACCAGTGCCAAAAACAGCCCCAGTGGCCAGCACCAGAAATTCCAACGTGAAAAAGCAGCCACAAACTCCAAACAAGGGCAAAGGGAAGGCACCAGCCCCAAACCCTTACAGCCAGGGCTACAGAATCCCAAAGAGTCAACAGAATGCCATGGAAAATGTATTTCAGATGGCCAGAACTGTAAGGTTTGACTATGAAACAATAAGTAAAAATTACTAATTTATTACTTATTGTACTCTGAATGTCCTTATGAATTTAATAAATAAGATTAAAAATATAATAATAATAAATAATTATTATTATTATGGCGTAAAATAATTATATTATTAAATAAATATAATAATATAATTTCTATTATGAAAATATAATATAATAAATAAATATATTAATATAAAATAATTAATATATTCAAAAAACTCTTTATTATTGTTACCAACAAATAATAAAGGCGTAAAAAATTGCTTTTTATTAATAAAAAACAATTAATAGAAATAATATTACTAATATTAAAGTTATGAATTAATATAAATACTATTTATATTAATTAGAGAATTATTAAGAGAGTAATAATAGAGAAATTATTATAATAAGAGAAAATAACCTACTTTTAACACTTAATATAATAATTTTGAAATATTTTACGCCAAAAAATATAAATACAACCTTTTAAAATTGTATTTACAATAAAAATAAAGAAAATTACAAATTATTCTGGATTTTTAGGTGGAAATGAGTTTTTAGAGAGATTTTTAACAAAAACAATGAAATAAATAATTTAATCACGTCAAAATAGATGATTATAATAAGGTGGTCTTTGGTCTTTAATAATATAATAGTTTTCTATATAAAGAATAAAGAAATTACCTTTGATTTAATTGATTTAATGTTTTTGATGCGTCTGAGGGGAAAATAGAGTAAAAAGAGCTCTATTTATAGTAAATACCCTCCTCCTAGAGTCCAACAGGCTTCTAGTAGACGTGTACTGATCATATCCACTGGAATTGATCAATATTTTAAGGTTTGGAGATGATTACATCATTATCAAACCATATTACATCATTATTACACCATTATTTAGAGTTATCACTATAACTCTAAAGTTGATGACATCAGAGGCTTGGAAGAACCCCAAATTTCGTGGATTTTATTAGTTTTAATCATAGACTAATAGTATTCACCAATTGTATCACTCTTAAGACTGTTAAACTTAAATTAAGGTTACTGTGAGTGATCATAACTGCTCAAATTAAGCTCAAACTTTGATCCTTAATAACTCTTAAGATTTACACGCTACAGCAATTCAAAGAGTGAATTCTGATAGCCTGGCATAACCTTCTTATTCTGCCAAGAGCTTTTCATTACATAATCAAAACTCTAATTTTGATGATTTTTCTTGTAACTCATCTTTTCTGTCGAAATTCAATATTTCAAACTTCAAATCTTGATTTCAGGGGGTTATACCCTGAATTTAATAGTAACAACTACATCATTCTTCACGAATGAACTAGTAGAATCCAACTGTATACTTTTTTTTAAGTTTGGAACACTTTCACAACAAAGTGGTCAACAGCTCTGTTGATTTTAATCAATATTTCATCATAGGTTTTAACCTTCTTTATAATTTGTAAAATAAAGTTCATATCTGTGTTCTTACAGTAATTACGTGGTAACTTCATTTTTGGTTCATCATTCTATCATGTATAGTTTAAGAGATATTAGCTATGATCCTTGAATATATGCGTTGACCAAAAAAGTGCATATATTCAGGTTAATTCCTTAAGTATTAACTTTGGAAATTAGCTTATTAATTGTTTTATGTGTGGATGTTTGTGGGGAATCCACTGGTACAATTTATTTCACATGTTGTTTCATTAGTTCTTGAGATAAATAAGGTTTTATGGTTTTTATAAGGTATTATACCTTATAATTCATTAAATATTGACTTTACAGATATGCCATAAAAATGGTATATGTGTATTTTACCATGGGGAATCCAATGGTGTAATTCATTTTACATGTTGATTCATTGGTTTTTAAGTTAAACCAATTTTTGTACCAATTTATGGTATTTTTTGTATATTTAAGTAATTATTTTTAATGTATAATTATTCTAAGTAATTTTAATATGATTATATTAAAGGTATAATTATTCTGAGTCTTTTTTGTGACCTTATTGGCTATGTGGTCATATCTCAAAGGCTCACATTCCCTACCACCAAAAAAGATTGTACCACAATCTGACATGTGTGATTAGGGTATCATCCACTGTCCTACCTCTTCATTAGACTTTATCAGTCCTGAAGCTCAATAATTCTTGATTTTGTTATTCTTTAGGTTTTCTTTCATGTCTAAGCCTCCTCAGTAGTTTATCAGCATTTGTTATATCTTTCTCAAGTAGCCATTCATCTTCTTGAGTTGGGTTTCTATACCTTACAAGGTATTCTCTTTCTTTTTTGTTCCTTGTCCTTCTTTCTTTAAGGACTTTTACAATTCTTTTTTCTTCTCCTTCTTCCAAAGGGGGAATTTCAAGTGGGGGTTTATTTCTTAGTGGAAATAATTCTTTGTCACTTGAGCTGTAAGGTTTTATAAGACTTACAGGGAAAGTTGGGTGTTTATTCATTAAATCACCTGTGAGTTCCAATTGTACAGAATTGGGTCCATGAAGTGCTTTTACCATAAATGGTCCTGCAAAGGAATCTTTCAATTTCTTTGGTCCTTTTATGTTATTAAAGTTAAGAGTTGATACTAATACCAAATCTCCTATTTTGAAGTCAGGTGGTTTATGACTTTTGTCCCATCTTTCTTTTGCATATTTGAAAGAGTCTTGCATGCATCTGTTTGCATGGTGTCTTGCTTTGTCAAGCATTATCTTAAAACTGCATGCTGTTGGATGTATGTCCACTAAGTCCTTTTTGAGGGTGTCATAAGGAAGTCTTGGATTCCAACCTTTCTCTAGCATTGCTGGTGTTTTACCAGTAGAAGAATGGATTGATGTCTTATATGCCAGTTCAAGTGCTGGTATTAGTGTACACCAATCATGGTTAAAACCATCAGAATCTTTGAATTCTAGCCCATAAGCACAGAATCTTCTGATCATGTCCTCTAAGGTCTGTATCATTCTTTCTGCTAAACCATCAGTTTGGGGATGGTAAGCTGTTGAGAATGATAGTTTTGTCCCAAATAAGTTATGGAGATTTGTCCATAATGCTGAAGTGAACTTTGGGTCTCTGTCACTTATAATATTTTGGAATAAGCCTGTGTGGCTAATGACTTTATTCCATATCATTATGGCTGTATCCATAGCTGTGTCATCTTTATGACATGGTAAGAACATGGGAGTTTTACTGTACCTGTCAACTAACACTAGACATGCATTATAGCTCCTGTCTCCTCCTGGAGGTAGTGCTGTTACCCAATCCATATGAACTATTTCCCATGGGGATTTTGGCTCTTGGATTTGGATCATCATTCCAAATTTCTTTCCTGTGGCTCTGTTGGCTTTTTGACATCTGTCACAGGTTTGGCAGTATTCTGCAACATCTTTCTTCCAATTTGGCCACCAAGAGCAGGTTTTCACCCTCTCTAGTGTCCTATCTTCTGAGAGATGTCCAGATGCAACACTATCATGACACTCATGTAAAATAGTGTTTATTAGTGTTCTATCTGTTAAGGCCATAACACATGCGTGCTTTGTTCTATGGTAAAGGATTCCATAAAGGAGGTGGAATCTTCCTTCATCATATGCCTTTTTCCATATTTCATCTAGTTTTGATGAAAGTGATGGATCTTTGCAGTCTTTCATTAGAAGTTGGCTTAAGATATGGCAATTTTTGTCTGTCTTATAGCTTTCTTTAACTTGGTTAAAGAATTCTGTGCCTATGTCTGTGACACATATTCCTTCTATATGGTGCTCTTCTGCTAAGACCATCTGCATTTTTATGAATATTTCCAGATTTATGTACAATAGTCATATTTCCTCTATATTCTTGGATAGCAATTTGCCATCTCAGCATTTGTCTATTTGGAGTCTTCATATTTAATAGTGATTTCACAGCATTACAGTCTGTGATTACATCGAATACTGTGCCATCCAAATAATAATGCAGTTTTTCTAAAGCCCACACTAGGCATAAGCATTCCATTTGGCTTGCTCCTCACCTTGCTTCTGTTGGCTTTATTTGCCTTGAAATGAAACAAATTGGTCCTTCCACTGGTTTATCATTGATAATTTGTGTTTGGTGAAGTGCAGCACCTAATCCTTCTCCACAAGCATCAATGTATAGTTTGAAAGGTAGTTTCCAATCTGGCATTAGAAGAAATGGGGCATTTGTTAGTGAATTTTTCAATTCTTCATATGCCTTGACCCTTTCTTCAGTCATTTCATAAACTGTTTGTTGGTCACATAATTTATATAAGGATTTGGCAATTTTTTCAAAGTCCTTTATATGCTGTCTATAGTAACCAGCAAATCCTAAAAATGATTGCATTTCTTTTTTGGTTTGAGGCATTGGTTTGAGTAGTACTGCTGCTACTTTATTTTTGTCTATGCCTAGACTAAGTCCAGATACAACTCCTCCTAGTGCTTTTAATTCACTATATGCAAAATGACACTTTTTCAAGGAAATTTTCATATTCACTTGGACTATTTTTTGTAGTACCCTTTCTAGTCTTGTGAGGTGATTTTCCCAAGTTTCTGAGCAAACTATGATATCATCAATATAGATAATTAACCATCCTTCTGATAATTCTTCAGGGAATATGGTATTCATCATTCTTTGATAATGGGAAGGTGCATTTTTTATCCCAAAGGGCATTCTTAAGTATTCAAAAATTCCACAATGGACTATTATTCTTAGTAGTTTCTTGGCATTGTCTGTTAAGACATTTTGATGAAAACCCTTAAGAGCATCCATAGCTGTGATGAACTTAGCTTGTGACAATTGGGTCAATGTCTCATGGATTCTAGGTATTGGATATCTGTCTGGAATGGTATAGGTGTTCAGGGCTCTGAAGTCTCCTACCATCCTTGATTTTCCATTATTCCAAGTTATAATGACAGGTGTAGTAACTTCTACTTGTTCATTATGTCCAACCTTTCTTAATACTCCAAGGTCCATTAATTCTTTAATGTGCACTTCTAAGGCTTCTCTAGCCCTTGGACTGGCTGGATAAGCAGGTCTTCTTAATGAAGGTGGGTAAGGCTTTTCTACATTAAGAATTATATCCACTTCATGTCCAATTATGGCACCTAGTGGCTCTTTGTCAGTTGCAAAGGCATTTTTATACTTAAATAAGAGGTCAATCAATTTTTCTTTCATTTTTTCTGTTAGTTCTTGACTGAATTCTGCCTCTTCAAGTTGTTCAGATATAAAAAGTTCCTTTTCTGGAATTTTTTCTTCCTTCTTAATAACTGTGATTTGTTTTTTGTTATTTAAGAAGCCAAAATTTTGTCTTTTGTTATCTCCTATGGTAGAATATCTATCTTTTTGGTTGGAGATATCTATACCATAGATTGATAAGTAGTCATTCCCAAGTATGAAATGATTACTAGTACAGTTGTTCATTACTACAAACTCTACTTTAATTCTGACACATTGTGAGGGATGAGGAAAAATTAGTGTTAAATCAATTATTCCAAGGGGCTTCATGCTCTCACTTGCACTACTAAATTTGACACCTTGTATTGGCATAAGTTTTTCTTGCCAGTTTGGGACAATGGTTTTCAAGTAACTTTTGCCAACACAAGTGCAATATGCTCCTGTATCCAAGTTAACTTTTCCTTCTTGGTTATCAACCATAACAATACTTATACTTGATTTTCCAGCTGTATATCCCATTCCTCTTGCAGGTTTGGTTCTATACATTTTGGCATCTTGTATGTTTGTCAGGTTTGTGTCAGATGTTCCAACTTGTGGTAAGTTTGAATTAACATCCAGTACTTCATAAATTATATCAATATTATTAATTTGTGCATTAATCATATTGATTTCATCACTTTCAGAGCTTTCTGACTCTTCTGTCTCTTTTTCAGAGTCAGATTCCTCTTCTTTGTCATTGTGGTTTTCTGTTTCCACAATTTCATTAATCTTTGCTTTCTTAAGGCAATTATTGGCTAAGTGTCCAATACCTCCAAATTTATGGCATTTTCTTTGTTCATTATTGTTGGATGTATTGGGTCTAAATGATTCTTTTGATTTATCTTTTTTGATAAATGGTTTATTTGGGCTTTTAATGTCCAATTTTTTCCAAGTCCTGCCAATTTTTGTTCTTGTCACTATATCTTCTAGTGCATTTATATACTCTTCTGTGGAGCATGGTTCTATACACCTGCTTCTTAGGGCATGTTCTAGTTCCCCTCCACATTTTTTAAGTATTTTCATGTGCACCATTTTTTGTGACATTTCTGGGTACAGTGCATTAAGCCTTCCAACTTGTTTCAAGAACCAAGTTAAAGGTTTGTCTTTCTCTGGGTCAAAGAAAGAGTTTTCAAATGCATTTTCTATCTTATACCTCCAGGCATCATTTGCCCACTTGGTGATTATTTCTTGTTTCCACCAAGACCAGGTATTTTTACCATTTGTTTGTCTTATGCCATAATACCATCTTTTTGCAGATTTCTCAAATAATGAATGTAATCTTGCAGTGATTAATTCATCTGGTATGGCATAGTCTTCTTGTAACATGTCAATTGTTTTAATAAATGACATGTGGTCATATTCACCTTCTCCTGTGAATGTTGGCCATTCCTTCAATTGAGGTGCTTCCTTCATTAAGACTTGGTTATTATCTTGGTGACGCAAGTGTGTTATGAAAGGATTTGACAATTCCTGTTTTGTTTTACCAGGGCTTCTTATATGAGAAAATGGTGTTGATAACTTTGGCATATTTAAATTAGCCTCATTAATTTTATCCATTTTTTCTGTAATAAGCCTTATTTCACTTTGAATATCATCTTTCAGATGCATTCTTGCTTCATCACTTTTTTCCACATGGTCCAAAAGTAATTTTTGGTGTGATGAAGTCTTTTCTTCAAATTTTTCTACAGAAATACTTAATTTATTTAATTTTTCTGTAAGATTGTCAATACTCACATCATAATTGATTTTCAAAGTCTTGTCTTTGATATCTTTTATGTATTTATAGAATTCTTGTTGTCCTTGTATTAATTTTTGAGTATTGTCAATTAAATTCTTTGGTTTATTATTTTCAACAAGAAACTTAATGTTGTCAATTTCTTTCTTGTTTTGCACAACAATTTTTGTTAAAGAAGATAAATTGTTATTTATTTCTTGTAGTGATAATAAACTATCTTTAGTTTCTTTTAGAGGTAATATACTATTTTTAATTTCTGTTAAAGTATTTACAACATCCTTGGACAAGGTTATTTCTTTGGGAAATGAGGTTGTCTCATTCTTTGCTCTTCCTTGTCCTTGAATTCCATCAAGGTTCTGGCCATGTTGAAAACATTGTCCATGGCATCCTTTTGAATTCTTGGGATCCTGTAGCTTGGGGAATATGGTTTCCTCCAATGCTTTTTCTTGTTCTTCTTCCCTTCTTGGGGAAGTTGGCTGGCTTGGGGCTTGCTGGTAGAAGCTACTGGGGCTTCTTCCTTGGTTGCCTCCCTCTTTTTGGCGTGGTAATCCTAAATTTTTTTGATTTGAGGTTTGGATGACAGTGGATTCCATCCATTGGAGTATTTCACTATCTTCTCCTCTTTGAGGAGCTTTTTCAGGATGTGCCAGGAGTTCATCACTCCTTGGTGTATTTGAGGCAGCATTTCCCAATCTTTGTCCTTGTACACTGTGTAATACTGCTTGTACTGGCTCATGTAGATGTCTATTTGAGCCCTCTGAATGTGATTTGTACCTATTTGAGTTACTCATACTTAGTTCCAATTCAGGCTCAGATATCATGGGCATTTCTGGGACTTGCCTTTGGGATAAGGCACTTCCTTGTGTGGATTCTGTTCCACTGGGTATGTTGCCCTTTCTTTTCCCTTTTGAGGGATCAGTTCTACCTCTGAGTCCAGCTCCATCTGATTGGATGGAGTATTGGGAACCTCTTCTGGTAGTCATAATTTAAGAAAATAAGAAAAATAAAAGTACTTTAGAATAAAAATTCTTTTTATGGCAATTATAAAAGAGGTGCTCACCTTCAGAGTCTTGAATGGTGGGTCCTGCAAAGTCTAATTTCTTAGCTTTCTTTCTTTTGGTGATAGCTGGTGTTGGAGAATTTTGACAAGTTTCTTCCACCAATCTCTCAACAGTAGTTTGGTTATCTTCTGTTGGGTTATCTTCAAACATTAAAAAAGACAAATAAATATAAGTGTTTTTATAAGAAATGTTATTTTTTTGGCAAGATATGGCAATTTTCCATGTAGAAATTGCTTATATATCTTTACAAAATTGAAATGAATAAAGAAATAAATAAAAATGAATAAAAATAACTTTTTTATTGGTTTTTTAAATTTTTTTAAAAGTTTTTAATATTTTTTATATTTTTATTTTTAAAGAATAAAATAAAAAATGAATATGATTCTTTTACAAAATTAAATTATAAAAAATTATCTTTAATTTATAAATTATCTTTTTTAATCACTAGAGTCACTCAAAGAAAGTTCTTGCAAGTCTAAGGATGTGAAAAACCACTTGTAAGACAGTACAATTGCTTTCCAAATGCCTCAATAGCTTTTAAAATCAATAAAATATAAAATTATTATATAATTTTATGATTATAAATATAATTTATTATTGGATAAACCCAATTAGAATCTTTTTTTAAAGGTCTTTTAAGTAAATATCACGGCCAGGACCCCAAATGTAAGGTTTGACTATGAAACAATAAGTCAAAATTACTAATTTATTACTTATTGTACTCTGAATGTCCTTATGAATTGAATAAATAAGATTAAAAATATAATAATAATAAATAATTATTATTATTATGGCGTAAATTAATTATATTATTAAATAAATAGAATAATATAATTTATATTATCAAAATATAATATAATAAATAAATATATTAATATAAAATAATTAATATATTCAAAAAACTCTTTATTATTGTTACCAACAAATAATAAAGGCATAAAAAATTGCTTTTTATTAATAAAAAACAATTAATAACAATAATATTACTAATATTAAAGTTATGAATTAATATAAATACTATTTATATTAATTAGAGAATTATCAAAAGAGTAATAATAGAGAAATTATTATAATAAGAGAAAATAACCTACTTTTAACACTTAATATAATAATTTTGAAATATTTTACACCAAAAAATATAAATACAACCTTTTCAAATTGTATTTACAATAAAAATAAAGAAAATTACAAATTATTCTGTATTTTTACATGGAAATGAGTTTTTAGAGAGATTTTTAACAAAAAAAATTAAATAAATGATTTAATCACGTCAAAATAGATGATTATAATAAGGTGGTCTTTGGTCTTTAATAATATAATAGTTTTATATACAAAGAATAAAGAAATTACCTTTGATTTAATTGATTTAATGTTTTTGATGCGTCTGAGGGGAAAATAGAGTAAAAAGAGCTCTATTTATAGTAAATACCTCCCTCCTAGAGTGCAACAGGCTTCTAGTAGACGTGTACTGATCATATCCACTGGAATTGATCAATATTTTAAGGTTTGGAGATGATTACGTCATTATCAAACCATATTACATCATTATTACACCATTATTTAGAGTTATCACTATAACTCTAAAGTTGATGACATCAGAGGCTTGGCAGAACCCCAAATTTCGTGGATTTTATTAGTTTTAATCATAGACTTATAGTATTCACCAATTGTATCACTCTTAAGACTGTTAAAATTGAATTAAGGTTACTGTGAGTGATCATAACTGCTCAAATTAAGCTCAAACTTTGATCCTTAATAACGTTTAAGATTTACACGCTACAGCAATTCAGAGAGTGAATTCTGATAGCCTGGCATAACCCTATTATGCTTCCAAGAGCTTTTCATTACATCATCAAAACTCTAATTTTGATGATTTTTCTTGTAACTCATCTTTTCTGTCGAAATTCAATATTTTAAACTTCAAATCTTGATTTCAGGGGGTTATACCCTGAATTTAATAGTAACAATTACATCATTCTTCACGAATGAACTAGTAGAATCCAATTGTATACTTTTTTCTAAGTTTGGAACACTTTACCAACAAAGTGGTCAACAGCTCTGTTTATTTTTATCAATATTTCATCATAGGTTTTAACCTTGTTCATAATTTGTAAAATAAAGTTCATATCTGTGTTCTTACAGTACTTACGTGGTAACTTTATTTTTGGTTCATCATTCTATCATGTATAGTTTAAGAGATATTAGCTATGATCCTTGAATATATGCGTTGACCAAAAAAGTGCATATATTCAGGTTAATTCCTTAAGTATTAACTTTGGAAATTAGCTTATTAATTGTTTTATTTGTGGATGTTTGTGGGGAATCCACTGGTACAATTTATTTCACATGTTGTTTCATTAGTTCTTGAGATAAATAAGGTTTTATGGTTTTTATAAGGTATTATACCTTATAATTCATTAAATATTGACTTTACAGATATGTCATAAAAATGGTATATGTGTATTTTACCATGGGGAATCCAATGGTGTAATTCATTTTACATGTTGATTCATTGGTTTTTAAGTTAAACCAATTTTTGTACCAATTTATGGTATTTTTTGTATATTTAAGTAATTATTTTTAATGTATAATTATTCTAAGTAATTTTAATATAATTATATTAAAGGTATAATTATTCTGAGTCTTTTTTGTGACCTTATTGGGTATGTGGTCATATCTCAAAGGCTCACAAGAACCATGATGGAATTACAGAAGAAGGAGGAAGCCAGATTAAGATTCCGGAAATGATTTCTGATATATTTGATTCCATCCCAGAGTTGTATGATGCTATAAATGACGTGAAAAAACATCTTTCTGAGAAAAATGAAACCCTTTGTAACAACATTAAAACAAACAACCTGAGTCTGTGCCAAATTAATGAAACACTTATGTGTTTTGAAAAAGTTTTAAGAACAATTAAAAATTCCAATAATGATAATTCTTCTAGCAACAAAATGAATGAACAATCTGCCATTATTAAAAAATTAACAGATAAATATTTTAAATTCAATATTGATCACATAATTGAAACAAGAATTAAACAAGCCATAAATATTATCAAGACAGATAACAAGAAAGTCCTTGATGACATTTCAAACTCATTTACTGAAGTAAAGACATATACCATTGCCTTGAAAAAGTGTTTTGATGCTTCACAAGAAGAAGTATCAAAATTATCAATGAAATTGAATCAAGTCACTGCTGATAATACAAGACACACAGAGTTATGGCAAGAACTGACACATAAGGAAGACATGTATAAAATTGAAGTAATAAATTTAATACAAAGCTTCCAACATGAATACAGAAATTCCCAAAGGTGTAGCAACAGTAAAATGAATGACATTGAACAAATACTGAACACCTTACCAAGAATGTCTACACCTCTAAATAAAAATGAGGGGACAAGAATTCCAAATCCACAAGTATTGGATCCTGATAATTCACAATTAAAAAATGAATTATCCACTTCTTTTCATAACTTGGAACCATCAATGGGCCAAGCACTCTTGAAAGAAGTTCCAAAACTTAAAGAATGGCCTCACTTCAGTGGTGAAGGAGAGTATGACCATATGGAGTTCATTAGAGGTATTGACATGATCAAAGAGGATTTTGAATTACCAGACAGATTGGTAACGGCCAGGTTTAACACCTTGTTCACCAGATCAGCTCACAGATGGTACATCAAAATAAGACAAGCACATGGACACCAGAGTTGGACTTGGTGGAAAACCCAAATCATTAACAAATGGGAAAATGATGCTTGGGGGTTTAAAGTTGAAACAGCCTTTGAATCTGCCAAATTTAATGCTGATAAAGACAAAGCTTTACCATGGTTTTGCCAACAAAAGGACAGATTAACAGCATTATATCCTGACATGTCAGAATTTATGATCCATAGAAAAATTCTGAGACAATGTGGAGGTGACTTAGAGCATGCTATAAAAAGCAGGACTACTGAACAATCTTCAGCAGAGGATATTATCAATATATTAGAAGAAGTAACCACCAGAACAAAAACTGGTTCTAGTAGGGTGAATCTTGAAACAAGGTTTAGAACACCTTGGAAAGATTCTGTGGACAAAAACCCCAAAGAAAATTCTAATAATGTTGGGTATAAATCTGCAGATACAGTCAAAAAGTTCCATATTTGCCAAAGCACCACCCATTTAGCTAATACATGTCCCAAAAGGGGGAAAATCAATGAAATTAATATTGGAAAGGGACCTGATGTTGAAAAAGATGACATAATTGAAGACAATTCAGATGAGGAGTCATCCATATTTTCTGAATCTTCAAAAGATATAGAAAATATCAATACCACTTTTGACATCATGGAATCTTATTCCCACTTGCCACAATTGAGCAATAGTCAACTTGATTTATCAAATGCTCAAGGGCACAACTTATGAAAACCAAATCCCAATAGAAGGAATAAGTGTTTCAGACTTAAACACCACCTTCTTTGAAGAGGTCAGAAATAGTTACATTCAAGATAACAATTGTAGCATCTTATACCAATTAGTGAACAAAGACTGTAAAGACAACTCTCTAATACATGCCTTGGATAAATATGGAAAGGATCATATGATAAAGGAAGATTTCACCTACTTGATGATATAAAATTCAACAGTACAAGTAACCCAATGAAAGCATTAGGAATTTTTGAGACCAATGTCATATTCCCACACATAAAAGGGAATTTGAGGATCACAGTTGAATTGGTTTTTATGGAAAATTGCTCTATTACCGATTTTTATTGGCAAATAACTATTGAATCATGTATGGGAGAGATTTAAATAATAACAAAGACAGATACTTTCCTATTGAGACATCTGGTACTAAGAAAATTACCAAATTTCTTAAAGAAAGAAGCTTAAGAACCAAGAAAGTGAGGGAATATCTCGTTAGGTACAGTGAGCCAACTTGTGAAGATGAATGGTTAGAACAAAAAGATATACCAGAAGCTACCAAGCTCCTCAGGAGATTCAGGCACACTAGAAACACCAATATTACAAAGTAATATTCTTTTTTAGGGGGAGGGAATGTGAGCCTTAGAGGTAATTTCATATACCCAAAAGACCACAAATACAAAAATAACATATTAATATAAATAAAATAAATTTATTTATATTATTAAAATAGAAATAAAAATATAAATAAAAAATTAATTACAATTTG
The DNA here is from genome assembly GCA_023105745.1 of Austropuccinia psidii. Taxonomy (NCBI): domain Eukaryota; kingdom Fungi; phylum Basidiomycota; class Pucciniomycetes; order Pucciniales; family Sphaerophragmiaceae; genus Austropuccinia; species Austropuccinia psidii. The sequence continues at coordinate 9,668,354 of JALGQZ010000002.1, read as the reverse complement.
AGAATAAAAATATATCAAATTTTGAAAGTATAAAATTGCATTTATACTTGACAAAATTAAGTAAAAATGAAATTTTAACAAAATTGTGAAAAAAGTTAAAGAAAAATTATTATAACTTTTTATTCAATAAATAAACACATAAAAATTATTTCACCATTGGATTCCTCATAAAAAATCAGGTGGGGTCACCTCTGAGTGAAATTCTTGTAACTCAACTCTAAGTAAGCTTAAATTAAGTTTTTAGTATTTTCAATACAAAAGTTGAAAATCGTCAAAAGGTTAATTTAATTCACACCACATGTGGTGTTAACCATCAATTTTTGTGTTAAAATTGAGGTGTTGTGTTTAGTTTAGAAGTTATGAGGAATTGAAGTATTTTCAATTGAATTCAATTGAAATGTCAAAATGTGCGCATGTATTACATAAGTGAACTTTGATTTACATATGAGGTGTCAATTATTACTGTATTGTACTGTACAATTGAATTGAATTACATATGTAAATTATAAGTATAATACATGATGAGGAATTAAAGGAAAAATAAATTGGAAAGATTAAATTGGGGGGGAAAAGGAACTCCAGCTCTAGTGGGGAGCTAGACCCCCATAATCCTTGCTGACAGGTGTGGGATGTCAAAATTCACGCAAAAGTTCATCACTTTTGGCCTGGAACTGAGTTACAGGGTCTGTGGACTCAATTGATGATGAGGTTTTGTTACCAACTGGGGTAATTTTAGCTGTTGCCAAGAGGGTAAAACTACCATTAAGATAAAACCATCATAGTAAAAACATTTTTAACTGGTTTCTACGTCTCTGACACACATTCTGACGTGTTTTGGAGGCTCTAGGCCTGGTATTGCTATAGTAATGGCTGATTTAAGGGTCTAAAATGGCTAAAAATGGCTTAAACTAGCCCTTTTTGGTGTAAACCAGGGTTCAATGATGCCATAATTGGCTTTTCTGTTGTCAGACTGTTTTTCACGACTGACAAGAGTAAGTTTTACCTTTGGAGTAAGAAAATTGATGGCTACAAAAGAATGTCTTCTTTGCCCCACTTTTCTCTTCATGTTAGAATCTTTTCCTTTTATTAATCAGTTTAAACACTGTTAAACCAATCAATCAAAGATTCCAACCACCATTTATAAATCATTTTAATCCTTTTAACCACGTGAAAAAATCATTATAATCATTGTTTGTAACTTTTATAATCATTTTTGCCCTTGAACCACCCCAAAAGTGAATTAAAGCATCTATCATCAATGTTAACTTTGTCACTTTGTTTCCAAATTCACTCTGGTCACTTTTGGGCATGTTTTCTCTTTAATATCATTTTTAAAGACTTTTTTCTTTAATTAATTGCTTGCAGTTCTTTGCTCAATTAATTCCAATTGAAATTGCTCTTGAAGAAATTTCTTTTGTAGCCTTAAAATATCTCTTGTAGAGTATTTTTTGGATAAATATTTATTGTTGGTAAAACAATAAATCTTTATAATATTATTGTTTTATACTAATAAATTTATAAACAATAAAATTGGCCTGTTTTCTCTTAAAAATAATATTTCATACTATTTTTAACTGAATTTTACCTTATACAAATTTTGAGGACAGGAAAAGTACTTGATTTTTCATCAAAGTTTCATATCCACACCTTACACAAACCCTCAATTAGTTTTATCAAGTCAAGAAGTTCAAGGCTACATTTTAAAGTCACTTCATGAAGACATGGGCCACAGAGGGGGAAATGAAGCTTACAGAAGACTTAAAGCAAGATTTTGGTGGGAAGGAATGAAGAAATCAGTCAAGAAATGGTTTCAATCTTTCCTAGCCTGCCAAAAGAGAAGTCAAAACTTTCAAAGGGAACAAGGAAAACCTACAGCAACGTCAACAATCTTTGAAAGGGTCGGTATGGATGCAGTCCATATCAAATCTGGAAGATGGAAGTATATGGTTGTGGCCAGAGATGATTTTTCAGGATTGCCATAAACAGTTGGACTAGTCAAATTAACAGGAAAAGCAGTTTCAGAATAGTTCACCTCAGAATGGATATGCAGGTATGGCTCACCAAAAAAAGTAACTGTTGATGGGGGGACAGAGTTTGGAAAAGAATTGAAATATGCAGTAAAAAAAGCAGGATCAAGGATCAGAGTCACCACACGCTATTACCCAGAGAATCAAGTAATGGTGGAAAGAGGCCATAAACAACTCAAAGATGCACTAGTCAAAATGTGTGGGGAAAGTGGAGGAAAATGGAAAAAATATTTACCACTAGTTAAATTGGCTTACAGAATTTCCACTAAAAGAACAACTTCTTTCTCACCATTTGAACTCCAATTTGGATAACTACCAGTATTACCAATTGACATTGAAACAAAAACCTTTTTGGCAGTAGAATTGCACAAAATATCCACAACTGAGGAATTATTGGAAGCCAGAGCTAAACAATTAGAAGGAAAAGAAGAAATGAGAAGGAAAGCAGAAGAAAAACTCAAAAAATCAATGGAGGACTCAATGAAATATTGGGATAGAAGAATGGCACACCAACTGAGATCACCTCTTAATCCAGGAGATTTGGTCCTGGCTTACAACAAAGCAATAGAAACTAATTGGGGGCTACTTTACAAAAACAAATGTAATGGACCCAACAGATTAATAAGACAAATAAACAATGGACCATATGAACTTGAGGAGCTGGATGGAACAGAACTAGCAAGAAGATTTGCAGCCTCTCAAGTCAAAAGGTTTTACCCAAGAGGAAAGTTTATGGACACAAAGGAAGAAAAAGAAGAAGAACAAAGTGAAGAAGATGAATCAATAAATGAGGAAGAGGTATTTCAGGAGACCACAGAATCAGATGAAGAATAGAGAGCTCTCACCCGGAATGCTGGGGACAGCATTAAATGGAGAGGGGGATGTGGTAATCTATACCATTTGTTTTCACCAGTCTCAAGCTCATAGTACCTCATAACAGCAGTAAATCCAGCCTACAGGCAGAATTACACTCAAATTTTAGACCAAAAGGTCAATTTTACAGCAAGAAGCTGGATTTAACTCATAAAACCATGGCACAGGCACCAAGGGGAAGTGTATGTGTTTAAATAAATTATTCAATCTCATTATGCATATGGAAAAATCAAGTTACATATAGAAAACTAGTTACAACAAATAAGGTACCACCCTTTAAATTACACACCCCACCAAGCCTTACACCCCCTTATAGCCACAGGACTCATACAGCATGGAAATGACACATGCATGAGTTACACAACCACCTTGCATTCAACATTGAAAGGCACATGATGCAAAGCCCAGCCCCATGGAATTCCTGAAAGTCATTTACAACACAGCCACAGGAGTACCTTATCCTAAATCCAAAGCACCCCACCTGAAACCTTAAAACAGAATCAAAATTATTTACACCACTCATCACCTCATGCAAAGCAAAGCTAGTTACAACAAGCTTCATGCAGTACACAATTTTAATTAAATCTAACCACATGACTATGCACAGTATGTGTCAAACTGAAAAATCACATCATCTCATAAAAAACATTTAATTCATCAGTGAAAGAAATTATCACCTGACCTCATTTTAAAGTCAAAAGGAAGAAAAACAACCATTACACCTGCATAAATTAAACAGCCACTTCTACCAATCCTAAAATATGACATAGGCAAAGGAAATACAAAGTCATCATGTGATACTACACCCACCAACAGAATATCATGTTACAGAAAAAATGCTGTGAACAAGAAAAATGCTCAGCCAAAATGAAATCACCTCATGCATGCAAGTAAATTCCAAGAATATCACATCATAATTAGTTCACCAAAAGACCATCATGTAATGAATGTAGGCTGTGCAGAGGAAAAAATATCACCAAACCTTAAATCACCTGACCCATACAAGAAAGGTCCTCACCAAAAATGAAGTCACATGATGAAATCAAGAGGAATTAAAGGGGAAAAAGACAGCTCCCATGGAGGGCCCCCTGGACTCCCAAAAGGTATAAATAGAGGGGCTCTCTCCCTCCAAATTTCAAAATTCCCCCCATGCACATTATGTCCCATGCACATTATATCCCCTGCACAGTAGGAGCATAGGAAAAATTCATCCCTCACCTAGGAGGTAGTCCAGTATATCATAGTAAATTTACTTGCCCAGTAGCTAAGCTCAGTGGAAGTATAGTGTTGAAGATTACCCAGTAGCTAAGCTCAGTGGAATCTTATTATTTAAAAAAATATGCAGTACCCAAGATTAGGAATCTTACCTCTTAGATTTAACAAATACAATTTTATCTTATTATCACCAAATCTTAAAAAAAATAACAAACTTTTAAGAAATTATTTTACTCTATTATAACTATACCATAACAAATATTACATTTATCAACACCCACCAAATTTTTCTGAACATCTTAAATAACTCATCTTACCAACATTTTATCACCAAGAAGAAACCACTAACCCCAATTTCACTAAAAAATAAAAAACATACAGACAAGTATTTCATTAAAATCTCAAATTTAACCAAAACTACTGACATTATTTTTCATATTATATATTGAATAGGTCTGATCTGAGACTGCTGAATTTGGTCTTCTGCAGTTGTAAAGCTACTTACTAATTTTATTTTGGTTTGTGAGCTCCAAGCAAGATTTTTTTCAGTATTCTAGGAGGGGCAGGCAATACACCTGTAAGGTGTGGATATGAAACTATGATTAAAAATCAAGTACTTTTCCTGTCCTCAAAATTTGTATAAGGTAAAATTCAGTTAAAAATAGTATGAAATATTATTTTTAAGAGAAAACACGCCAATTTTATTGTTTATAACTTTATTAGTATAAAACAATAATATTATAAAAATTTATTGTTTTACCAACAATAAAAATTTATCCAAAATATACTCTACAAGAGAAATTTTAAGGCTACAAAAGAAATTTCTTCAAGAGCAATTTCAATTGGAATTAATTGAGCAAAGAACTGCAAGCAATTAATTAAAGAACAAAGTCTTTAAAAGGAATATTAAAGAGAAAACACGCCCAAAAGTGACTAGAGTGAATTTGGAAACAAAGTGACAAAGTTTACAGTGATGAAAGATGCTTTAATTCACTTTTGGGGTGGTTCAGGGGTAAAAATGATTATAAGAGTTACAAACAGTGATTATAATAATTTTTTCACGTGGTTAAAAGGATTAAAATGATTCAAAAATGGTGGTTGGAATCTTTTATTGATTGGTTTAACAGTGTTTAAACTAATTAATAAAAGGAAAAGATTCTAACATGAAGAGAAAAGTGGGGCAAAGAAGACATTCTTTTATAGCAATCAATTCTCTTACTCCAAAAGTAAAATTTACTCTTGTCAGTCGTGAAAAACAGTCTGGCAACAGAAAAGCCAATTATGGCATCATTGAACCCTGGTTTAGACAAAAAAGGGCTGGTTTTAGCCATTTTTAGCCATTTTTAGCCATTTTAGACCCTTAAATCAGCCATTACTATAGCAATACCAGGCCAAGAGCCTTCAAATCACGTCATAATGTGTGTCAGAGGCGTAGAAACCAGTTCAAACTGTTTTTACTATGATTGTTTTACGTTAAGGGTAGTTTTACCCTCTTGGCAACAGCTAAAACTACCCCAGTTGGTATCAAAACCTCATCATCAATTGAGTCCACAGACCCTGTAACTCAATTCCAGGCCAAAAGTGATGAACTTTTGCGTGAATTTTGACATCCCACGCCTGTCAGCAAGGATTTTGGGGGTCTAGCTCCCCCTTAGAGCTGGAGTTCCTTTTCCCCCCCAAATTTAATCTTTTGTCACAGGGGCTCTTGGACAGAAATACAAGAGTGGCCTGGCACTCAGCAATCAGGGAACTCACTTGGAAGACTCCAAAAGGATAAAGAATAAAAGTAATAAGAATGAATTCCTCTAAAAGATATGCAGGTACAAGATGAGATGCAAAAGAGGAAAGGGAAGCCAAATGGCCAAAGAGCCAACCAAGTAAGTCCTTAATCACTGTTTCAACCTGCCAAAAATGAATAATGGAATTAGTAAGGATATGACCACCAAATATCCATTGACAGGCGAAGAAAGAGAAAAGAGAAAGGTGCTAAATGACTGACTTAATAATATCAGTATTTGCTTAACTAAAGTGAAAAGAAAATAGAGATAAAATAAAATCAAAATATATTAATTAACTGGGGAAAACCCCCCAGGGTGGAAAGGGTAGCCGGTATATGTGAAAAGTTGGGAGCTTGAGTTCTTCAGGCTGAAAACTGATCTGTATTGATCCTTGAGGCTGTATTGATTCTTTTGGGAATTGATACAGCTGGCTAATATTGAAATTGAATTGGGTTGAATGAATTTCCCATGATTGAAAATGAAATACAGGTCTTGATGGATCCAGACTGTATTGAAATGAATATGGTTGCCAAGATGGATTGAGTGGAGCTTTGACACTTGACAACTTCTTTTTGGCATTGCCTCTTGAATACACTTGAGAATGAATTGAAAGTATTCCCTTGGAAGGAATACTTGGAATGAGAATAACCAATGACTGCTTGATGGCGTCATTGGTCTTCGACGCTGAAACACTTGCTCTTGAGCCTTGATGATTCCTCTGAATGATTGGGTGCCTTGATGACGTGATGAGATGTTGGAATGTTGAAATGAACATTTGATATTGCCACCATTGAATTGCTGTTGAAAAATGATGCACAATGATATATAACATCATTTATGGCATATTGGTTGATTGGCAAGAAGATTACGTCCAAAGGTCTTGAGATGGAAAGGCAGAGGGAAAAGGATGGATGTAATGGCTTCAGAGCTTGGAATGGTGTTTCTGGGCCTTTTGGGGTTTTTGGCCACTTTTGGGTTCTGAGCCAAAAACTGGCCCAAAAGGCGGGAAAGTGTCTTTTGGACACTTTGCATCAAAGTGCGCAAAAGTGCGCAAAATGCGCAAAAGTGCGCAAATGCGCAAAGTGCGCAAAAATGCGCAAAATGCGCAAAAGTGCGCAAATATGCGCAAATGCGCAAAGTGCGCAAAAAGTGCGCAAATGCGCAAAAGTGCGCAAAATGCGCAAAAAGTGCGCAAATGCGCAAAAGTGCGCAAAATGCGCAAAAATGCGCAAATGCGCAAAAATGCGCAAAATGCGCAAAAATGCGCAAATGCGCATTATGAGCCCAAATCGCCAAAAACAGCCATTTGGGCCATTTCCCCTGGTTTTGAGGGAAATGACCAGAAATACCCATTTGGCCATAAATTGCCGCCATGGGTGCTGGATTGAGGTGAAGGGCCATGAAGGCCCCAAAACACAAATGGCCATAAATGGTCCATGAGATGATGACGTGGCCATATTGGCCACTGGTGATGGATATGGCCAATTGGCCATAAAAGGGCTGTGGCTTGATATGCCATATGGGGATCCAAGGAAGTGAATTGCCATGGTTGTGACAGTACCCCCCACCTTGAAATGGTGAGCTCCTGAGCACCAATACAAGGTGAAGCCTGTTGAGGCTATTGGAAGGATTTTGAGAGAGTGATTCAAGAGGACTGATTAATGTAAAAATTTGAAAACTGATATTAAGAATTTGACATTTGACGCAGGACTTGCTTGATCTTCTTTTGACATTGGCTTCATGATTTGAATTTAATTTTGAAATGGATGAAAATTTTTGACGTGATAGTTGACGTGATAAAAGGAAATTTAAAATAAAAGTAAAATAGAAATAAAGAATGAAACTGAAAATAAGAAAAGAAAAGGAAAAAGAAAAGAGAAATGAATTGAATCTTGAGGAGGTTTCAATCTTCATCACGGAGGTTGATAACTGATTTTGAAATTGGCCAAGGACCTGGAAAGATAAATTTGATGCCAGGTGCTCACAAAGTGGCCAAGGTGATGTTTTGACAAGATTGTAGACCCCTCAGGGAAGTGCACACCAGGAGAGGAACTTACTTTTGGTAATTACCACTCCCGCCAGTGCCATAAAAATAAAACAAAAATGTTGAAGGAATGAATTTGAATCTTGAAGTCTTGGAAATGAATTGAAAAGTGAATGGCCCATTGTCCCAAGTGAGAATGGCCATAAGATTGGAAATGAAGTTGAAAGTCATGCCAGAGTTCTGTGTCCAAAATTGCAAAGTGCTCACAGAGTGGCCAAGGTGATGCTTACAACAAAACAGAGTAGAATACCCCTAAAGGTGCATACCAGGAGTGGGACTTACTTTTGGTAATTCCTCTCCCCACCAAGCACCATAATGAATCAAGCTTTTGAAGAGTTGGGCCCAGGCTTGTCAGGATATAAAGAATGAAAATCTTTGACAAGTTCAGGACAATTCTTGAGGTTTTCGGCTGGTTCCCAAGTGGATCTTTCTGGGTCTTGACTGAAACCTTTCCATTCCACCAGATACCATAATTTTCCTCTCTTGAGCTTTGAGTCCAGTATTTGAGAGACTTCCCATTCCTCTTCTTCTTCAATGGTGATTGGAGGAGGAGGCTCTTGATGCCTATTTGGGATTGTTGACGTCTTGACTGGTTCCAAAAGGGAAATATGGAAAACTGGGTGGATGGATTTCCATTGAGATGGAAGCTTGAGGTGGTAGGCATGAGTGCTGACTTTCTTCAAGATTGGAAAAGGACCCAGCCATCTCTCAGACAGCTTTTTGGTGGGTCTGGTTGATTTGATGTTCTTGGAAGAGAGCCATACCATGTCACCGGGATTGAAAACAGGTGGACTTGCTCTACTTTTATCTGCATACCTCTTAAACCTGTTTATGGCAACTTCAAGTTCTCTCTTGACATCTTGCTGTACTGATTGGATTTTTGTTGATAACTTTCCAGCCGGAGTATCTTGAGTGATGTGAACTGAGTCAAATTGAGGATCTCTTCCATAAACAGTGAAAAACGGTGATTGTTTTGTTGAAGAGTGGTCAGAGTTATTGTAGGCAAATTCAGCCAGAGGGAGCCAGGTGTTCCAATCATCTTGATGATAACTGACATACATCCGAAGGTACTGTTCTAGTATCTGATTTACCCTCTCTGTCTGTCCATCAGTTTCTGGATGATAAGCAGTTGACAAGTCTCTTGAAATCTTGAGCTGCTGACAAAGGTTGGTCCAAAAGGAAGAAACAAAAAGTGAACCTCGATCACTAACAATGCTTGAAGGAAGGCCATGCTTTGAGAAAATATTCTTGATGAATAAATGGGCCAAATCTAATGAAGTGATTGAAGCTATTGTTGGAATAAAAACCGCCATTTTTGAGAATCTGTCCACTATGACTAAAATTGAATCAAAGGAATTGGACAGTGGCAGTTGAGTGATGAAATCCATTGAAAGACAAATCCAAGGACCACTTGGAATTGGAAGAGGCTTGAGGAGTCCAAACTTCTTGTGATGAATATTTTTGTTTCTTGAACACTGTTGACAGGATGAGACATAATCCTTGATAAATTGAGTCATGCCGGGCCAGTGGAAATCCCGCTTGACAAGTTTGAGAGTCTTCTCTTGGCCAGGGTGTCCAGCTAGAGGAGAGTCATGCCGCTTTTGAAGTATATTGAGTTGAATTGTGGGGTCATTTGGGACCACCACCCGATCTTTGAAAAGGAGAAGTTTGGAAGAGGAATCAAGAGAATAATCTTGGACAGATTTACCTTTACCCAAATCTTCAAGGACACTTCTATATTGAGAATCTTGCCATACTGCCTTCTGAATTGAATCAATCAAATTGGAAAATGAATCCACCTTGACTGCAAAAAACTTTGAGGCTTGAATTTCATCTTGCTTGATTATCTTCTGATAGTTCATTGGATTCATGCTGATGAAATCCTCCCCCCTCTCCGGGTAAACGTCGTCCCGACGTGACAAGGCATCTGGAAGGGTGGCCAGGCGGCCAGGGCGGTAAGTGATTGAGAAATGGAATTCAGATAAAAATTCAGCCCAGCGGGCTTGACGGCGAGTGAGAATCTTGGAAGACATAAAATATTGAAGGGATGAATGATCGGTGAGAACTTCAAAAGGGGAAGAAATAGAAAGAAGGAAAGCTCTCCAGCGCTTGAGAGCCCAGACTATGCCAAGGAGTTCCTTGTCATGAATCTCATAATTGAGCTCAGCTGGGAGAAGCTTGCGGCTATCAAATGCAATGGGATGTTTTCCTGAGTCAGAGACCTGACTCAGTACAGCACCCAAGGCATAATCTGATGCATCGGTCTCTACAATGGTGGGTAGAGAAGGATTGAAATGAGAAAGGATTGGAGCAGTGGTGAATGCCTCTTTGAGTTGATGAAACTGTCTAAGAGCTTCCTCATTGAGGGGAAAACGGGAATCTTTCTTGAGGAAACTTGTGAGTGAACTAATTTTCTTTGAATAATTCTTGATGAAACGGCGGTAAAAATTGGCAAAGCCAAGGAATGATTGAAGAGCCTTGAGGTTTCTTGGAGGTGGCCAATTGAGAATTTGCTGGACTTTTGCTTGGTCCATCTTGAGGCCTTCAGAAGAAACTACATAACCAAGATATTCCACACTTGAAACATGAAATAGGCATTTGGACGCCTTAGCAAAGAGGTTATTGGCTCTGAGTCTGGAAAGAACAGTGGACACATGAGTGACATGTTCTTCTTCAGATTTGGAAAAGACCATAATGTCATCCAAATAAACCACAACATAAACATCAAGAAGATCATAAAAAATATCATTGACGAGATTTTGAAAAGAAGCAGGAGCATTGGTAAGCCCAAATGGCATAACCAAGTACTCATAACTACCATATTTGGTTCTAAAACAAGTCAAATGTTCATCACCTTCCTTGATTCTGAGCAGGTTATATGCACCACGCAAATCAATCTTGGAGAAGATAGAAGAACCATTAAAAACGGTGAGAAGCTGATTCATAGGAGGAACAGGATACTTGTTCTTCCTAGTAACAGCATTGAGTTTGCGGTAATCAACACACAAACGGAGGCCACCATCTTTCTTTTTGACAAAAAGAACAGGTGCTCCTGTAGAAGAGGAGCTTGGCCGGATGAAACCTTTCTCTACATTCTCTGAAATGTAGGCCCTGAGTGTATCTGACTCTTGGTTTGATAAAGAGTAGATCACCCCAACTGGAGGTAGAGACCCCTCCAGCTCGATATGATGATCACAGGCGCGGTGAGGAGGAAGTTTCTCTGCTTTCACCTTGGAAAATACATCCAAGTATTGGTGATAAACAGAAGGAACAACCTTCATCACGGTTTCTATTTCTTCTGGCTCTTCCTCTTCATCCCACAACTCCTCCAGGGAGTCATGATAAGATGAAGGAGGAAGGTCCATATTCCCAAAGAAGAGATGAAGTGAAGATACAGAATTATCTTCTCCAACATCTTGAATCTCTTTGAAGACTTCATCTCTAGATGATAGTAATGACTGATGGGAATTAAGGGAAGGAATATGGACAGAAGACGGAAATGATGGTGTTCTAGAATCACCAACCAGAGCTGCACATGATTTGGCAGAAGAAAAGTCATTACTGAAAGAAATTGAAGGATCATTATAGTCCTTATGATCAGAATTAAAGGTGATCAATCCTTGCCTCCAATCAATAAACGGATTAAAATGATTAAGAAAGTCAAAGCCCAATATGAGGTCTTCTCCCTTGGGAGTATCAATGACTAAAAAGTCCCATTCAAAGCTTGGGAAGGAAGGGAGCTCAACCATATATTTAGTATGGTGAGTCACAAATAAAGAAGGAGACTCAGAGGAGTCAAGAATAATAAGGGGAATCTTCTCCGGGAGTTCTGACATGGTCAAAGAATACTTGTGAACAAACTGCTTTGCAATAAATGAGTTGGTAGCACCAGAATCAATGAGAATACTGTAAAACATATCAGAGAGAGAAGAAAAAACAAAAAATTTAAGAGAATTTTTGACACCAGTATTCAGAATGCACAATTGTGCTCTGGATGGAAAACTGTGAAGACCATTGAACACAACATGATCTTCACTCAGGCTTTTCCCTGGCTGGGAAATTTGCCTGACGGTTGGGTAAGCTTGTTTTGAGGCCTTTTGAAACAGGACTCAAGACTATGCTTCCCACCACAATAGGTACAAAGACCCTCCTTGATTCTTCTTTCTTTTTCAGAGTTCATGAGCTTGAAATCTTTATTCAACAAAGAAGAATGGGGCTTGTCCCTCTTCTGAAAATTCTTCTTCTTCTTTTGACTTGAGCTTGAAGAATTTTGAGGATGAGAAGAACTTGACTTTGAGGCTTCTGGCTTCTTCTCTTGATGATGACCCTTTTCATTTTGCCTCTCATGGTACCTGGTATCAAGTTCCAGGGTGACGTCCATTAAGTCTTGAAGAGAGTCAATTCTTGAAGGATGGGAGGCCAATTGATCCAAAATCCTGGATGGCAATCCCTTCCTGAAATGATGGATGAGAGCTCTTTCACCCCAATCCCCGATTCTTGAGACTAAGCTTCTGAAATCAGCAATGTATAAGGATACATGCCCACCTTCTTTCATTCTTAAAGAATCCAATTCAGCTTCTGCTTTCCTGACTTCATTCGGGTCACCAAATAAAGTGAAGAGTTGAGATTCAAATAAACGCCAAGAATTGAGAAGGTAATTTGAATCTTGATTGGTGAGATTGGAAAGATAAGGCTCAATCCATTTTGCAGCCCTGCCAATGAGAAATGAAGTGGCATAAAGGACCTTCTTTCTGTCTTGAGCGAAGTTTGCCGGATCATTGTGAAAAATCAATTGACAAGACTGAATAAAGCTTCTAACTTTGAAGGGCTGAGTCCCATCAAAGCATTCCGGTGCCTTCATAGATGGAGTCTTGAAGGCTGGTGGTCTTGATGCTTCAGAAGATGAAGCTGCTTGAAGATTGGCCATAATCTGAGTCATTTGCTGCATGATGGCCAATAAAGATGGTTCAGACTGATGAGAGACAGGCTGATTAGACTGGGCTAGAGTTGGCCCTCCAGTACCTTGGGATGCCTCCACCGGAGCAGGGACACCTTCAGTACCATCAGACTCTTCCTCTTCCACAGAATTCTCCTCCTCCTCTTCACCATCTTCACCTGGACCTTTGAAAATAGTCCTTGAAGTTCCTGGAAATCCGCCAACTACTCCTGAAAATGAACATGATCTTCTTGGCCCTCTTCCTTCCTTCCTGGATGGTGCTGCTCCTTCCATGCGGGGTCCTCTATCTAATTGGGCCCTCAGTTGAGGAACTGCTGGGGTGCCATCTAGAGGAGCTCTTGGAGTTGGAGTGAGAACAGCCTGAGCTCTGGCCTGAGATCTTGTCTGTCTTGCCGGAGGTGAGTGCTGAACAGGCATGATATCAGGAATGAAATGAAATAAATGAATTAAAAATCAAAATTTGCTTGAAGTGAAAAGAGTCAACAATCAAATCTTGAGGAAAATCAATGAATCAAAATGAAAATCTTCAAGTACGTCAATAAATCAAAAGCAAATGAAGTCTTGAAGTCAAAATCAAATCAATGTCTTGAAGTAAATCAATGAATCAAAGTCAAATGAGATCTTCAGGTCAATAACTCAATCAATCAAATCAATCAAAATCAAAAATCTTGCAAAAATCAATCAATCAAATGAAATCTTGAAGAAAAGTCAATTTATGTCAAAATTCTTGATGTGAAAAAATCAGCAAAATCAATGAGATCTTCAGGTCAATCAATTTTCTTGAGGTCAATATCAAATATGTCAAATCAATCAATCAATCAAAATCAAGTGAATTATTCTTTAAAAACCAAAATTCTTGAAGAATGAATCAATTATGAATCTTGATGTGAATAACGTGTCTGAATATCTTGATGAAAAATTTGAAAATCAAAGAAAATAAAGATGACGCCTGAATTATGAATGAGAATGAAAATTTGATGATTTGAAAAGATTTTAAAAAAGAATAACAAAAATAAAAAATGGGTCAGCTTTCAATTTTCAAAATGAAGAATGAATGAAAGAAAATTGAGAGGTGACGATGAATCATTAAGTTCATAAGCGTAAAAGAATCATAATTTCGATGAAATGAGTGAATGAAATTATAAAGAAAGAATGAAAAGAATGGAAAAGAAATTATGAGTTAATTAATATAATGTCACAGGGGCTCTTGGACAGAAATACAAGAGTGGCCTGGCACTCAGCAATCAGGGAACTCACTTGGAAGACTCCAAAAGGATAAAGAATAAAAGTAATAAGAATGAATTCCTCTAAAAGATATGCAGGTACAAGATGAGATGCAAAAGAGGAAAGGGAAGCCAAATGGCCAAAGAGCCAACCAAGTAAGTCCTTAATCATTGTTTCAACCTGCCAAAAATGAATAATGGAATTAGTAAGGATATGACCACCAAATATCCATTGACAGGCGAAGAAAGAGAAAAGAGAAAGGTGCTAAATGACTGACTTAATAATATCAGTATTTGCTTAACTAAAGTGAAAAGAAAATAGAGATAAAATAAAATCAAAATATATTAATTAACTGGGGAAAACCCCCCAGGGTGGAAAGGGTAGCCGGTATATGTGAAAAATTGGGAGCTTGAGTTCTTCAGGCTGAAAACTGATCTGTATTGATCCTTGAGGCTGTATTGATTCTTTTGGGAATTGATACAGCTGGCTAATATTGAAATTGAATTGGGTTGAATGAATTTCCCATGATTGAAAATGAAATACAGGTCTTGATGGATCCAGACTGTATTGAAATGAATATGGTTGCCAAGATGGATTGAGTGGAGCTTTGACACTTGACAACTTCTTTTTGGCATTGCCTCTTGAATACACTTGAGAATGAATTGAAAGTATTCCCTTGGAAGGAATACTTGGAATGAGAATAACCAATGACTGCTTGATGGCGTCATTGGTCTTCGACGCTGAAACACTTGCTCTTGAGCCTTGATGATTCCTCTGAATGATTGGGTGCCTTGATGACGTGATGAGATGTTGGAATGTTGAAATGAACATTTGATATTGCCACCATTGAATTGCTGTTGAAAAATGATGCACAATGATATATAACATCATTTATGGCATATTGGTTGATTGGCAAGAAGATTACGTCCAAAGGTCTTGAGATGGAAAGGCAGAGGGAAAAGGATGGATGTAATGGCTTCAGAGCTTGGAATGGTGTTTCTGGGCCTTTTGGGGTTTTTGGCCACTTTTGGGTTCTGAGCCAAAAACTGGCCCAAAAGGCGGGAAAGTGTCTTTTGGACACTTTGCGTCAAAGTGCGCAAAAGTGCGCAAAATGCGCAAAAGTGCGCAAATGCGCAAAGTGCGCAAAAATGCGCAAAATGCGCAAAAGTGCGCAAATATGCGCAAATGCGCAAAGTGCGCAAAAAGTGCGCAAATGCGCAAAAGTGCGCAAAATGCGCAAAAAGTGCGCAAATGCGCAAAAGTGCGCAAAATGCGCAAAAATGCGCAAATGCGCAAAAATGCGCAAAATGCGCAAAAATGCGCAAATGCGCATTATGAGCCCAAATGGCCAAAAACAGCCATTTGGGCCATTTCCCCTGGTTTTGAGGGAAATGACCAGAAATACCCATTTGGCCATAAATTGCCGCCATGGGTGCTGGATTGAGGTGAAGGGCCATGAAGGCCCCAAAACACAAATGGCCATAAATGGTCCATGAGATGATGACGTGGCCATATTGGCCACTGGTGATGGATATGGCCAATTGGCCATAAAAGGGCTGTGGCTTGATATGCCATATGGGGATCCAAGGAAGTGAATTGCCATGGTTGTGACATCTTTCCAATTTATTTTTCCTTTAATTCCTCATCATGTATTATACTTATAATTTACATATGTAATTCAATTCAATTGTACAGTACAATAAAGTAATAATTGACACCTCATATGTAAATCAAAGTTCACTTATGTAATACATGCGCACATTTTGACATTTCAATTGAATTCAATTGAGAATACTTCCATTCCTCATAACTTCTAAACTAAACACAACACCTCAATTTTAACACAAAAATTGATGGTTAACACCACATGTGGTGTGAATTAAATTAAGCTTTTGAGGACTTTCAACTTTTGTATTGAAAATACTAAAAACTTAATTTAAGCTTACTCAGAGTTGAGTTACAGGAATTTCACCCAGAGGTGACCCCAACTGATTTTTTGTGAGGAATCCAATGGTGAAATAATTTTTATGTGTTTATTTATTGAATAAAAAGTTATAATAATTTTTATTTAACTTCTTTCCAAATTTATTTATTTTTTCACAATTTTGTTAAAATTTCATTTTTACTTAATTTTTTCAAGTATAAATGTAATTTTATACTTGCAAAATTTAATGTATTTTTATTCTTAAATTGTAATTAATTATTTATTTTTAATATAATTTTATATTTATATTTTGATTTTTATTTTAATAATATAAATAAGTTTATTTTATTTATATTAATATGTTATTTTTCTATTTGTGGTCTTTTGGGTATATGAAATTACCTCTAAGGCTCACATTTCCTCCCCTAAAAAAGAATATTACTTTGTAATATTGGTGTATCTAGTGTGTCTGAATCTCCTGAGGAGTTTGGGAGCTTCTGGTATATATTTTTCTTCTAACCATTCATCTTCACAAGTTGGGTCACTGTACCTAACAAGGTATTCCCTTACTTTCTTGGTTCTTAATTTCCTTTCTTTAAGAAATTTGGTAATTTTCTTAGTACCAGATGTCTCAATAGGAGGTATAGCTTGGGGAATCTTATTCCTCAAGCAAAATTTATCAGCATCACTAGATTTATATGGCTTTCTCAAGCTTACTGGAAATGTAGGGTGCTTATTGCTAAGCTCTTCAGATAGCTCTACTTCAACAGCATTTTCTGCATGGAGGGCCTTAATCAAAAAAGGTCCTGCAAAGGAGTCTTTCAACTTTTTACATCCTTTGATGTTATTGAAGTTAGTGGTGGATACAATAACTAGGTCCCCCACTTTGAAAGCTGGAGTTGCATGTGATTTATCCCATTTGTCTTTAGCATATGCAAAAGAGTCCTCCATGCATCTTACTGCATGCTTTCTAGCTTTTTCTAGCATTCCTTTGAAGCTAGCAGCTGTGGGATGTATTTCAATTAAGTCTTTCCTCAAGGAATCTTGGGGTAACTTGGGGTTCCATCCTTTTTCTAGAATAGCAGGAGTCTGATTGGTACTGGCATGGATTGATGTTTTATATGCTAATTCCAGTGCTGGCAACAGAGTACACCAATCATGGGTAAATTCATCACAATCCCCGAATTCAAGGCCATATGCACAAAATCTTCTCACCATGTCCTGTAAGGTTGGATGATCCTTTCAGCCAGGCCATCAGATTGTGGGTGGTAGGCTGTAGAGAAAGATAGTTTAGTGCCAAATGATTGGTGAAGATTTGTCCATAGTGCTGAAGTGAATTTGGGATCTCTATCACTGATGATATTTGTAAATATCCCAGTCCATGACACTACTCTATTGCATATCAGAAGAGATGTATCCATGGCTGTATCATCTTTGTGACATGGTAAAAAGATTGGGGTTTTACTGAATCTGTCCACAATTACGAGGCAAGCATTATAGCTTCTGTCACCTCCTGGTGGTACGCCAGTTACCCAATCCATATGGACAATTTCCCAAGGTCTGTTTGGTTCTTGGATTTTTATCATATTTCCAAGTCTTTTGCCAGTGGATTTATTTGCCTTTTGGCATCTGTCACAGGTTTTGCAATACTCTGCAACATCTTTCTGCCACATTGGCCACCATATGCAGGTCTTAACTTTCTCTCTTGTTCTTTCTTCAGAAAGATGTTCTGAAAAGGGACTATCATGGTATTCTTTCAGTACAAGATTGATTAATGACCTGTCTACAACTGTCATGACACATGTGTGCTTGGTTCTGTGGTAAATTATACCATCCAGTAGGTGAAATCTTCCTTCATAATAAGATTTTCTCCATAATTCATCCAAGGCATGTATTAAAGAGTTTTCTTTACAGTCTTTGTTAAGTAATTGGCATAATATTCTACAATTATTATCTTGAGTGTAACTACTTCTGACTTCTTCAAAGAAGGTGGTGTTCAAGTCTGTAACACTTATTCCTTCTATTGGAATTTGTGGTGAAGCTTCTTCTGGCACATAAGCAGGATTATCAATATTATTTGGTAATGGCCATCTGCTTAGTCCATCTGCATTCTTATGAATATTCCCATCCTTATGAACAATAGTCATATTGCCTCTGTATTCTTGTATGGCTATTTGCCATCTGAGCATGTGTCTGTTGGGTGTTTTCATGTTAAAAAGTGATTTGACAGCTGTACAATCTGTTATCACTTCAAAAACACATCCCTCTAAGAAGTAGTTCAATTTCTCCAAGGCCCAGACAAGGCATAGACATTCCATCTGACTTGCTCCATATGTGGCTTCAGTTGGTTTGATTTTCCTGGATATGAAACATATGGGTCCTTCTACAGGTTTATCATTTATGATCTGAACTTGGTGAAGTGCAGCACCCAGCCCATCCCCTGATGCATCAATATACAGTTTGAAAGGCAATTTAAAGTCTGGAATCAGTAAGAGTGGAGCAGTGGTCAATGCTTCTCTTAGAGACTCAAAAGCTTTGACTCTGTCAGAAGTCATTTCAAATACTGTGTCTTCATCACACAACTTATAAAGTGGTCTTTCTATGGATGCAAAATCTTTAATGTGTTTCCTGTAATAACCTGCAAAACCTAAAAATGACTGAATTTCCTTCTTATTCTGAGGCATGGGTTTTAAGAATACTGCTGCAACTTTTTTTTTGTCAATTTCAAGGGACAAAACAGATACAACATGTCGTAGTGCTTTAAGTTCTTTAAATGCAAAATGACATTTCTTCAAGGAGATTTTCATGTTTACTGATTGGATTTTTGTCAAAACTCTTGATAATCTGTACATGTGCTCCTCCCAAGTCTTGGAACAGATAATAATGTCATCAATGTAAATGATTAACCATCCCTCTGAGAGTTCTTCAGGGAAGATTTCATTCATCATTATTTGGAAGTGTGAAGGTGCATTCTTGATACCAAAGGGAATCCTTAAGTATTCATACACTCCACAATGAACAATAATTCTCAGGTATTTTCTAGCTCTTGGTGTTACCACATTTTGATGGAATCCTTTAAGGGCATCCAGAGTGGCTATATACACTGATTGAGATATTTGAGTAAGGGTAATTAGGATTTTTGGTATTGGGTATCTGTCTGGGACAGTGTAAGTGTTCAGAGCTCTAAAGTCCCCAACCATTCTGGATTTTCCATTATGCCACGCCACTATGACTGGTGTAGTTATTTCTCCTTCCTCATTGTGGCCTACTTTTCTTATTACACCAAGGTCCAGAAGTTCTTTGATATGAATTTATAGAGCTTCTCTTGATTTTGGACTTGCTGGATAAGCAGGTCTTCTTAAGAGTGGTGGATAAGGTCTCTCAATGTTAAGAATGATGTCAACTTCATGACCAATAATTGCTCCCAGAGGTTCTTTGTCTGTAGCAAATGCTCCTCTGTGGTCATACAAAAGGGAAGAAAGTTCATTTTCTTGTTTATCAGTCAGATGAAGGCTTATTTCAGCCTCATTTAACTGTTCAGACTTGAATTTTTCTAACTCTAAGTTGACTGGTGATACTTTGTTTACTATAATTTGTTTTTTAAATGGTAAAAAGGCAAATTTTTGGAGCTTATTGTCTCCAATAGTAAAGTATCTGTCTTTGTTATTATGTAAATCTATCCCATACATGATTAAATAGTCATTTCCCAATATAAAATGGGTACTAGAGCAATTTTCCATAACAACAAATTCAACTGTGATTCTTAAATTCCCATTTATGTGTGGGAATATGACATTGGTCTCAAAAATTCCTAATTCTTTCATAGGGTTACTTGCACTGTTGAATTTCATTCCATCAATTGGTAACAATTGGTCTTCAAAATTTGGTACACAAGTCTTAAGAAAAGATTTTCCAACACAAGAGCAGAAGGCTCCTGGGTCAAGCAAAAGTTTGGTGGGCTTGTTGTCAATCACCACCTCTGTTATACAGGAGTTACCAGCTGTATAACCTTTTCCTCTGTTTGGTTTTGTCTTCATAAGTTGTGCATCTTGAACTTTTGATAAATCAACTTGACCATTTCTCAATTGTGGTAAGTGGGAATAAGATTCCATGATGTCAAAAGTGGTATTGATATTTTCTATATCTTTTGAAGATTCAGAAAATATGAATGACTTATCATCTGAATTTTCTTCAATTATGTCTTCTTTTTCAACATCTGGTCCCTTTTCAATGTCAATCTCATTGATTTTCCCCCTTTTTGGACATGTATTGGGTAAATGGGTGGTGCTTTGGCAAATATGGCATTTTCTGACTGTATCTGCAGATTTATATTTAATATTACTAGAATTTTCTTTGGGGTTTTTGTCCACAGAATCTTTCCAAGGTGTATTAAATCTTGTTTTGAGATTCACCCTACTAGAACCAATTTTGGTTCTGGTGGTTACTTCTTCTAGTATATTGATAATATCCTCTGCTGAAGATTGTTCAGTAGTCCTGCTTTTGACAGCATGCTCTAAGTCACCTCCACATTGTCTCAGAATTTTCCTATGGATCATAAATTCTGACATGTCAGGATATAATGCTGTTAATCTGTCCTTTTGTTGGCAAAACCATGGTAAAGCTTTGTCTTTATCAGCATTCAATTTGGCAGATTCAAAGGCTGTTTCAACTTTACACCTCCAAGCATCATTTGCCCATTTGTTGATGATTTGGGTTTTCCACCAAGTCCAACTCTGGTGTCCATGTGCTTGTCTTATTTTGATGTACCATCTGTGAGCTGATCTGGTAAACAAGGTGTTAAACCTGGCTGTTACCAATCTGTCTGGTAATTAAAAATCCTCTTTGATCATGTCAATACCTCTAATGAATTCCATATGGTCATACTATCCTTAACCACTGAAGTGAAGCCATTCTTTAAGTTTTGGAACTTCTTTCAAGAGTGCTTGGCCCATTGATGGTTCCAAGTTATGAAAAGAAGTGGATAATTCATTTTTTAATTGTGAATTATCAGGATCCAATACTTGTGGATTTGGAATTCTTGTGCCCTCATTTTGATTTAGAGGTGTAGACATTCTTGGTAAGGTGTTCAGTATTTGTTCAATGTCATTCATTTTACTGTTGCTACACCTTTGGGAATTTCTGTATTCATGTTGGAAGCTTTGTATTAAATTTATTACTTCAATTTTATACATGTCTTCCTTATGTGTCAGTTCTTGCCATAACTCTGTCTGTCTTGTATTATCAGCAGTGAATTGATTCAATTTCATTGATAATTTTGATATTTCTTCTTGTGAAGCATCAAAACACTTTTTCAAGGCAATGGTGTATATCTTTACTTCAGTAAATGAATTTGAAATGTCATCAAGGACTTTCTTGTTATCTGTCTTGATAATATTTATGGATTGTTTAATTCTTTCTTCAATTATGTCATCAATATTGAATTTAGAATATTTATCTGTTAATTCTTTAATAATGGCAGATTGTTCATTTATTTTATTGTTAGAAGAATTATCACTATTGGAATTTTTAATTGTTCTTAAAACTTTTTCAAAACACATAAGTGTTTCATTAATTTGGCACAGACTCAGGTTGTTTGTTTTAATGTTGTTACAAATGGTTTCGTTTTTATCAGAAAGATGTTTTTTCACGTCATTTATAGCATCATACAACTCTGGGATGGAATCAAATATATCAGAAATCATTTCTGGAATCTTAATCTGGCTTCCTCCTTCTTCTGTAATTCCATCATGGTTCTGGCCATCTGGAATACATTTTCCATGGCATCCTGCTGAATCTTTGGAATCCTGTAGCCTTGGCTGTAAGGTTTTGGGGCTGGTGCCTTCCCTTTGCCCTTGTTTGGAGCTTGTGGCTGCTTTTTCACGTTGGAATTTCTGCTGCTGGCCACTGGGGCTGTTTTTGGCACTGGTTTGGGTGGTGGAGAGTTGTTTTTCCTCCATTCTAGTGTCAAAAGCATCATGTTTTTCTTCTCCATCAATGGATGCCATCCATTGAGCAATTTGCAAGTGTTGGGATGGCCCAGGAATTTTCTTACTGTCAGGTAAGAATTCATGCAATTCTTCCACAGTTCTGCAAGGATCTGGTAATCCTTGAATTGAAGTGCATTGCTGTATGCACTGTGGCTGGCTTTGTATATATCCACAGAGACTTGTTGTGGCGGTGTCAGCTCTTTTTGAAGGTAAAATGGTATTATCAGCTTCAGAATGACCCATTTTAGTTGTTTGGAAGTCATCAACTGACCCTTTTCCTTCTGTACCTGATTGGCCTCTGCCATAATCACGTCTATTACCTTTTTGGGAGCTGCTTGAAGGGTTTTAGCTGGCTCCTGACCTGGTTGAAGGCATAATTATGGTTTAAAAGGCGTAAAATAGTATTTTTATGTCAAAAACTTACTATTGGCCAAATTTTTTGCTTTCTGAAGGGTATTACTTATGTCCAAGTTGATCAATTCAGAAGATATTGGTTCAGGTTGGTTATTTTGAGTCACAATAACAGTACTATTATGGTCTGAATTAATAGTGCTTGCAGGAACAATGCTGGTGACTGTTGAGGCTGTTTCAATGTTTTCTTGTCTTACCACATTGTCAGACACTAAAGTTAATGAAAAAGCCAATTAATTAAGTAAAAAAACGTTATTTCAAAAAAGAAATAAAAATATAAGCCTCACTTATAATATGAAAAAAATTATTCTTTATGGATCTTTTGAATTATAAGTATTTTTTATATGTTTTTAAATTCTTCAATATAAGAAAAAAAGATTTAAAAAGAGTAAAAAAAATATGTCACGGGTAAAATATCACAGCTGGGCCCCCAAATGTAAGGTGTGGATGTGAAACTATGATTAAAAATCAAGTACTTTTCCTGTCCTCAAAATTTGTATAAGGTAAAATTCAGTTAAAAAGAGTATGAAATATTATTTTTAAGAGAAAACACGCCAATTTTATTGTTTATAGCTTTATTAGTATAAAACAATAATATTATAAAAATTTATTGCTTAACCAACAATAAAAATTTATCCAAAAAATACTCTACAAGAGATATTTTAAGGCTACAAAAGAAATTTCTTCAAGAGCAATTTCAATTGGAATTAATTGAGCAAAGAACTGCAAGCAATTAATTAAAGAACAAAGTCTTTAAAAAGAACATTAAAGAGAAAACACGCCCAAAAGTGACTAGAGTGAATTTGGAAAGAAAGTGACAAAGTTTACAGTGATGAAAGATGCTTTAATTCACTTTTGGGGTGGTTCAGGGGTAAAAATGATTATAAGAGTTACAAACAATGATTATAATGATTTTTTTCAAGTGGTTAAAAGGATCAAAATGATTTAAAAATGGTGGTTGGAATCTTTGATTGATTGGCTTAACAGTGTTTAAACTAATTAATAAAAGGAAAATATTCTAACATGAAGAGAAAAGTGGGGCAAAGAAGACATTATTTTATAGCCATCAATTCTCTTACTCCAA
This sequence comes from Austropuccinia psidii, assembly GCA_023105745.1. Classification (NCBI taxonomy): domain Eukaryota; kingdom Fungi; phylum Basidiomycota; class Pucciniomycetes; order Pucciniales; family Sphaerophragmiaceae; genus Austropuccinia; species Austropuccinia psidii. The sequence continues at coordinate 9,644,830 of JALGQZ010000002.1, read as the reverse complement.
AAGTAAAATTTACTCTTGTCAGTCGTGAAAAACAGTCTGACAACAGAAAAGCCAATTATGGAATCATTGAACCCTGGTTTATACCAAAAAGGGCTGGTTTAAGCCATTTTTAGCCATTTTTAGCCATTTTAGACCCTTAAATCAGCCATTACTATAGCAATACCAGGCCTAGAGCCTTCAAAACACGTCAGAATGTGTGTCAGAGGCGTAGAAACCAGTTAAAACTGTTTTTACTATGATTGTTTTATCTTAAGGGTAGTTTTACCCTCTTGGCAACAGCTAAAACTACCCCAGTTGGTATCAAAACCTCATCATCAATTGAGTCCACAGACCCTGTAACTCAATTCCAGGCCAAAAGTGATGAACTTTTGCATGAATTTTGACATCCCACGCCTGTCAGCAAGGATTTTGGGGGTCTAGCTCCCCCTTAGAGCTGGAGTTCCTTTTCCCCCCCAAATTCAATCTTTCCAATTTATTTTCCCTTTAATTCCTCATCATGTATTATACTTATAATTTACATATGTAATTCAATTCAATTGTACAGTACAATACAGTAATAATTGACACCTCATATGTAAATCAAAGTTCACTTATGTAATACACACGCACATTTTGACATTTCAATTGAATTGAATTGAAAATACTTCAATTCCTCATAACTTCTAAACTAAACACAACACCTCAATTTTAACACAAAAATTGATGGTTAACACCACATGTGGTGTGAATTGAATTAAGGTTTTGAGGATTTTCAACTTTTGTATTGAAAATACTAAAAACTTAATTTAAGCTCATTTAGAGTTGAGTTACAAGAATTTCACTCAGAGGTGACCCCACCTGATTTTTTATGAGGAATCCAATGGTGAAATAATTTTTATCTGTTTATTTATTGAATAAAAAGTTATAATAATTTTTATTTAAATTTTTTCCAAATTTATTTTTTTTTTCACAATTTTGTTAGAATTTCATTTTTACTTAATTTTTTCAAGTATAAATGTAATTTTATACTTACAAAATTTAATGTATTTTTATTCTTAAATTGTAATTCATTTTTTATTTTTAATATGATTTTATATTTATATTTTGATTTTTATTTTAATAATATAAATAAGTTTATTTTATTTATATTAATATGTTATTTTTGTATTTGTGGTCTTTTGGGTATATGAATTTACTCTAAGGCTCACAACACCCTTGCCACCCTTGGTTACAGGATTTATTAGAAATTCAAAACTAGTTACCTGTAATTTCCCCCTTCAGGTACTGCGTCATTTAAATCCCACACAAGAGGAGTTCCCACGGCGTAAGGATGGTAGGGGGCATTGAGGATTAGGCAGGTGTGGCAGCAGCATTTGAGGCATGTTGGGAGGACACTGGGAGAGTGTAAGGATGGTAATTGGTGAAGAGGATAAGGCGTAAGGAGGGTTGAGGGTGGCGTAGGATGTATATCTTGAGGGCGCCACGTGAGCGGCGGGGGTTTGGAAGTGTAATTAGTGATGATGGCGGAGATGGGGGGGAAGCGTTGGAGGCATTTCAGGAGGACACTTTGAGAGAATAAGGATGGTAATTGGCGAAGAGGATTAGGCGGGTGGGAGAGGAATAAGGAGGGTTGAGGGCGGCATAGGAGGTATATCTTGAGGGCACCGCAGGAGCGTGTGTATTGAGAGTGGTAGGGGTCTGGAATCATAAGGAGTGATGAGGGCCGGGATTGGGTGGAAGTGTCAGAGGCATGTCGGGAGGGCACTTTGCAAGCATTAGCATGTTAAGCGGCAGAGAGGATGAGGCATAAGGAGTGGTGAGGGCAGCATTGTAGTCTCATCTTGAGGGTGCCACAGGAGCATAAAGATTGTAATCGGTGGAGGTGTGGAAGCCTAAGGAGTGATGAGGGCCGAGATGGGGGGGAAGTTTTGCAGGCATGTAAGCATGCTAAGGGTCAGAGAGAATTAGGCTTGGATGCGGAAGCTAATTCAAGCGTGAGAGTAGGCATGGTAAAGGGTAGAGATGGCGGAAGTCTTCTCATGCCAAACTGCTGCCTTGCACCATGAGGTGTAATTACCTGAACCTTGCAAATATTGTTGAATGGGTTTGGGCTTTGAGTGACATTCTCATGTGACACATTTTACAATTGAGGCTGTCTTGACGCAGATGTGAGGTGACCAACAAAATCCAGTGACTATAATTTGACAATAACGCGAATGAAGCAAGATTTTATACCAACCGCGGTAGGATATAAAGTCAATTTCCGGCAATTGACGCAAAATTCACCCTGGTGAAAGTAGAGCAGTACTATTTGTAAATATTACCCAACCATAAAAGAGGATTGAAATCTTTCAATTTTTGAGGAATATTATGGGGAAAGAATATCATAAATTCAGAGAAGCCTTTGAAGAAGGATGCTTCTTTACTCATGATAGCCATTATCCCAGTAGACTCACTGAAGCAGAATTGTGGCTGACAGGTCCCACACTCAGGAAAATGCCAATTATTCCACTGATTCATAGTCCACCTTCTAATCCCAATCAATGCTTTCACATCCATGTGGAGGAACTATCTGATGATTGTGCACATTTCCTACAAAATGAGTTGCAAGTGGTAAACCTGAAATCACATATTGTAACAGCCACTATTCAAGGGTAAGGGCATTAGATCTTACACCCACTCAAACAAATCAAACCAGAAAATATATTGTGTGTATCAGTAATCAATTTCAGTAAATCTTCTTAGCTGAAACCTGTATAAAGCTTGGTTCACCACTACAACCCATCAACTCTTGTACATGTTTTATTTACTGCTCTGAAACTGTATGACCACTCAATACCTTCACACCTCTTGTACAAATCATTTACAGCCATACAGGACCTGTATTGTCCAAACTCAATTAAATCATCAATTCCTCTCATGAAAATTCTCTCTCTCAATCAGGGCTGGTGATTCTCACATATACCAGCCTGTCACAGGGGCTCTTCTAAATGAAGAGGGCCTGGAACTCAGTGAACAGACTTACTTATGGAGGGCTCAGAATAAATACTCAATTGATAATAGTAATGAAATAAGAGAGTAAATTCCTAGTCATAAAGTAATAAGCATTAAAAGATATGAGAGAAAAACAAAAGCAATAATAAAGAGCCAACCACAAATAATCCTGTATCACTGTTTCAACCTGTTCAGAAAAGAGAAAAGGATTAATAAAGGATATGGCCACCAGGACTCTCCTGAACAGGTGAGGGAAGGCAAAGACTAACTTGATAGTTAATAAAATAATATTCCTATAATGAGAAATAAAATAATATTAAATAATCAATCCAATATTTGAATTAACTGGGGGAAAAACCTCCAGGTGGGCAAAAGGGGGCTGGTATATATGAAAAAGTGCCAGCCTGGAGTTGGAGTGTTGAGAAACCATGATTTTATGATTGAGAAACCTGTATTTTAGATGTAAAACTGTATTGGTGTATCCAATACAGATATTTGAATCAATACAGATATTTGCACCTGTATTGAAGGCAGGCCTGTATTTGGTGAATCCTGAATTTGGTTTTTGCCTGTATTGAGCTGTATTGAGGATTGGAACTGTATTTGATGAATCTTCCATGAAACCCCTTGCTCATTAGGTGTTGGAAGATTCTCCATTAGTAATGAGTGGTAATGCCCTGCCTGTCTCCATGGCTGTGACATTACCCCCCTCTTGAAAGTGGTGAGCTCTGAGCACCATAAGAATAGTGACTCTTGATAAGATCAACTGAAGTTTGTTCCCCCAATTACCCAATTTTCATCCCTCATAATTCCTCTTCATAAATCATAGTTTCCATCCCTTTAATCTTCACAACTTGTAGGTCCTTCTTCTTTGACTTGATTCTGATTCTTCTCCCCTTCTTTGAACTTTCTTCACTTCCTCCTTTTCTTCTATTTTTGATCTTCTTCTCATTCCAGAGTTCCTCACTCAATTTGTCTTGAGTCCTCATGGCTCCTGATCAAAAGTGATTTCAGGTCTATCTCCTAAGAACCCACTGCTTTTTTTATCAAATTATCTTTATTTTGAGGTTGGGCCAAAATTGGCCTTTTTTCTCGCTTTGGACTACTTCAGAGTTCTTTGAATTCCCCCCAAATTGTTGTTTTATGGTTTTTTTTGGCCAAAATGGCCAAAATGCGCAAAAGTATGCAAACTGCAAGTTAATGAAGATTTAGATTAATTTTTGATTGAACTTGCTGTTTTGGCATTTTTCTCATGATTTGAAGGAGAAATGGCCAGAAATGTGCAAAATGCGCAAAAGTGCGCAAATATGCCAATATCATCAAAATGGCATATTTTGGTGAAGACTTGAATAAAAACACAGTTTTTAAGGCTTTTGAAGAAGAATGAAGTTTTGAAGGTTTTGAACATGAATTAGTCAGAAATGCGCAAAATGCACAAAATGCGCAAAAGTGCACATAATGCCCAATTGCACCAATTCCACTATTTTTCTTTGTTTGTTGATGTTTGAAGGCCTTTCAGGTAATTTGAAGATTCTTTGATGGCAGTATGTTCCAAATGCACAAAAATGTGCAAAAAAATTTGCAAATGCCTTAAAATTGCCAATTTAGCCAATGAAACAGTTTTTGATGAGAATTTCTTCTATTTTCTTGTGCTTCACTCTGTTCTTGAAGTTCAAATTGCCATATTTGACTTTCTGACTTGGATTTTTCCATGTTTTTCTTGGTCTTTACTTTGAAATTTGACTGGAAGATGAGCTCAAGGCTGACTTGAAGCAATTTTGATGAGGATTATCTGTAGCTGGTCTTTACCATTAGTAGTGTTATGATCTTTGATTATTGAATGAATTGACTCCCCAAACATGATATGGGAGTGACGACTACTGCTTTGGAAACAAGAAATAAAAAATAAATCATACAAGTAAAAGAAAATGAAATGAAATAAAAAATAAAGAAAGAATTGAGAGAAAAAGAGAGTAAAGAAAATAGAATAAAGAAAACGTCTGAGGATTGATCTTCTTGGGGCGAGTTGCTTGATTTTGGCCATAATTTTCCTGAAAAAATAAAACCAAACATTTGATTCTCACAGAGTGGCCAAGGTGTTGTTATACAAGAAGTAGAACCCTCAGAGATGCATACCAGGAGATGGAACTTACTTTCATAACTTCCACTCCCCACCAAGCATCATAAAAGAATAGAAAGCTTTGCCATAAATGAATTTGAGTTAAAGAATGTCTTGAATAATATTGAATCGCATAATTTGGAATAATAATTGTGAAATAAAGAAAAAGAATAAAAAAAGGAAAAAGGGAATCTGGCCATATCTTGATGAAAGGTCCAAATTTGTGGGTATTGATGTTGCAAGGCCTTCTAAAACTGTCCAAAGGAATTGACAAGTGCTCACAAAGTGGCCAAGGTGATGCTTACAACATATTTGGGTAGAGTACCCCCTTAAAGGTGCATTCCAGGAGACGAACTTACTTTCATAAACTCCAATCCCCACCAAGCACCATAAATCAAACTCTTGAGGAATTTGGGCCAGGCTTGTCTGGATAAAAAGTTTGAAAATCCTTGAAAAGGTCTGGGGAGTTGGCAAGGTTGGAAGCTGGCTCCCAATCTGTTCTTCCTGTGTCTTCATTGAATCCTTTCCACTCCTGTAGATACCATAATGTACCTCTCTTGAGTTGTGAGTCCAGAACCTGAGACACTTCCTATTCTTCTTGATCTTCCACTATTACTTGGGGTGGTCGAAATTGATGTCAATTTGGGATAGTTGATTGCTTCACTGGTTCTAACAAGGACACATGGAAGACAGGGTGAACTGACTTCCATTGTTTAGGTCACTTAAGGTGATATGCATGGCTGCTAATCTTCTTGAGAACTTCAAAGGGTTGCAACCATCTTTCTGAAAGTTTCTTGGTGGGTCTTGTTGTCTTGATGTCTTTGGAAGCTAGCCATACTTTGTCCCCAGTTTGGAAATCAGGTGGAATTTCTCGATTTCTATTGGAATACTTCTGAAAACGCTTTATTGCTGACTCTAATTATTCTTTGACAGCTTGCTGTACTGATTGGAGTTTTGTTGACAACTTTCCAGCAGGTGTATCTTGAGAAATGTGAATTGAGTCAAAGCTGGGATTTCTTACATAAATGGTGAAAAATGGTGACTGTTTTGTTGATGAATACTCTGCATTATTATAGGCAAATTCAGCCAGAGGGAGCCAGGTGTGCCAGTCATCTTGATGGTAACTGACATACATCCAAAGATACTGTTCTAGAATCTGACTTACCCTCTCTGTCTGTCCATCTGTTTCAGGGTGAAAGGCAGTTGAAAGATCTCTTTATATCTTGAGCTGCTGACACAATTGAGTACAAAATGATGAAACAAATAATGAACCTCTATCACTAACAATACTGATTGGGAGACCATATTTGGAAAATACATGACTAATACAGAGTTGAGCTAAGTCCAAAGCAGCAATTGTTGAATAATTTGGAATAAATATTTCCATTTTTGAGAATCTGTCTACAACTAATAAAATTGAATCAAAGTTTCCTGACAGAGGCAATTTAGTGATAAAGTCCATTGATAGTGAATTCCAAGGAACAGAAGGAATTTGAAGAGGCTTGAGTAATCCAAAATTCTTATGATGAATGTTCTTGTGTCTTGAACATTGCTGACATGAGAACACATAGTCCTTGATAATTTGATTCATGCCATCCCAATGAAAATCCCTCTTGATGAACTTGAGGGTCTTCTCCTGGCCAGGGTGGCCAGCCAATAGTGAGTCAAGACACTTTTGAAGGATATCCAATTGAAGTTCATGATTGCTTGGGATGACTACTCTATCTTTGAATAATAAAAATTTGGCTTGAGGTTCAAGGGTATAATCTGAGACTTATTCATCTCTTGCTAATTGCTTGAGAATTTCCTTATAATCTTTGTCTTGCCATACTGCCTTCTGAATTTGATCAACTAAATCTGAGACAACTTCAACTTTGATTGAAAAAAATCTTGACTATTTATTTTCATTTTGCTTGAGAACTTGATGAAAGTTTTGAGGATTGTTGCTGATGAAGTCCACCCCCCTCTCTGGGTACACTTCATCCCGACGCGACAAGGCATCTGGTAAAGTGGCCAGTCTCCCTGGGCGGTAAGTGATAGAGAAATGAAATTCAGAGAGAAACTCAGCCCAACGGGCTTGATGGCAAGTAAGGACTTTTTAGGACATAAAACATTGAAGGGAAGAGTGGTCTGTCAAGACCTCAAAGGAATCAGAAAGAAAAAGAAGAAAGGCTCTCCAGCGCTTGAGAGCCCAAACTATGCCAAGGAGTTCCTTGTCATGAATTTCATAGTTGAGCTCAGCTGGGAGGAGCTTGCAACTATCAAATCCATTGGGATGCTTTCCTGAGTCATTCACCTGACTCAGTACAACACCCAAGCCATAATCAGAAGCATCAGTCTCTACAATAGTTGGTAGAGAAGGATTGAAATGGGATAGGATAGGGGCAGTGGTGAAAGCTTCTTTAAGTATTTGAAACTGACTAAGAGCTTCCTCATTGAAGATGAAAGGAGAATGTTTTTTAAGGAGGGAAGTGAGAGAAGAGATTTTTTTGGAATAATTTTTAATGAAGCAACAATAAAAGTTGGCAAAGACAAGGAAAGATTGGAGTGTGTTGATGTTCTTTGGCTGAGGCCAATTGAGGATTTGCTGAACTTTGGAAGAATCCATCTTGGGGCCTTCACTTGAAACAACATAGCCCAAGTATTACACACTTGAGGCATGGAATACACACTCTGAGGCTTTGGAAAACACATTATTTTCCCTCAGTCTTTGGAGGATAGAGGCCACATGTTTGACATGTTCCTCCTGAGAACTAGAGACAACCATAATATCATCTAAGTATACTAAAACAAAAATATCCAAGAGATCTGCAAAGATATCATTCCCAAGATTATGGAATGAAGCAGGAGCATTTGTCAAACTAAATGGAATAACTAAAATATTTAGTTCTAAAAGAAGTTAAGTGCTCATCCCCCTCTTTGATTCTCAAGAGGTTATAAGCACCATGCAAATCTATCTTGGAGAAGATAGTAGCACCGTTAAAGACAGTAAGAAGCTGATTCATTGGAGGAACAGGATACCTGTTCTTCCTAGTGAAAGCATTAAGTTTGTGGTAGTCAACACAAACGAAGGCCACCATCCTTTTTCTTAACAAAAACGACAGGTGCTCCTGTTGAAGAGGAGCTTGGGCTGATGAAACCTTTCTCTACATTCTCTGAAATGTAGGCCCGCAGTGTTTCTGACTCATTCTTTGATAAACAGTAGATAACACCAACTAGAGGTAGAAGACCCTCCAGTTCAATATGATGATCACAGGCATGGTGTGGAGCAAGTTTATCTGCTTTCCCCTTGGAGAATACAAACAAATATTTGTGATAAGCAGGAGGGACTACTTTCAGCACAGTTTCAATCTCTTCTGGCTCTTCCTCCTCATCCCACTGCTCCTCCAGCCAGGCATGCAAAGATAAAGGAAGAAGGTCCACATCCCCTTCAAAGAGATGAAGTGAAGATATAGCAACATCTTCTCCAACATCTTTTATCTCTTTATAGACTTCATCTCTTAATGGAAGTAATGACTGAGAGGGAATGATGGAAGGGATATAGACAGAAATAGGAAGGGAAGGTGTCTTAAGCTCACCAACAAGAGCAACACTTTTGACAGCAGTGATAAAGTAATGACTAGTAGAAGAAATAATACCACTAGAATCTTTATGAATGGAATCATAGGTGATCAATTAGTTTTTCCAATCAATAATGGGATTAAAATGGTAACGGAAATCATAGCCCAATATTAGGTCTTCTCCCTTGGGTGAATCTATGATAAAGAAATCCCATTCAAAGCTTGGGAATGAAGGCAAGTCAACAACCCACTTGGTTTAATGGGTGATGAACAGGGAAGTGTATTCTTTGGAATCCAAAATGAAAAGAGGAATCTTTTCAGGGAGCTCTGACATGGTCAATGAGTACTTTAGAACAACATTCTTTGCAATAAAAGAGTTTGTAGCACCATAATCAATGATAATACTATAAAAAGAATCAGAGATTAAAGAGAAAATAAGAAATTTTAAAGATTTCTTGACAATAGTATTCAGATTGCACAATTGTGCTCTTTCAGGAAATAAGTGAGAACCATTGAGCACATCATGATTCCCACTCAGGCTTTTCCTTGCGTGCTAAGGAAGGCTTTTGATGACCCCTGCCTATTCTCAGGCCTCTTGAAGCATTTTTTCAAATGGATGCTTTCCACCACAATAATTGCACAAGCCTTCTTTAATCCTCCCCTCCTCTTCAGAACCAATTAATTTGTTGTCCTTATGGAGGAGAGAAGCATGAGGCTTGTCTTTGCACACTTGGAAATTCTTCCCCTTCTTATTCTTCCTGGAATAAGGCTTCTTTGATGATGAACTTTGAGGGTGCTTGGAGGAGTTGGATCCACTTATTGGAGGCTTCTTCTCTTGATGACTACCCTTTTCCTTCTTCCTCTCATGGTATCTGGTATCTAATTACAAAGTGATGTCCATGAGCTCTTGAAGGCTATCAAAGTTTCCAGGGTGAGAAGCCAATTGGTCCAACAATCTTGATGCCAAGCCTCTCCTATACACATGAATATAGGCCCTTTCCCCCCAGTCTCCAATTCTTGACATTAGACTTCTGAAATCTGCTATGTACAAGGAAAGTTGACCACTTTCTTTCATCCTGAGATTGTCCAACTCTTGTTCAGCTTTCCTGACTTCATTAGGATCACTGTCACAGGGGCTCTTGGACAGAAATACAAGAGTGGCCTGGCACTCAGCAATCAGGGAACTCACTTGGAAAACTCCAAAAGAATAAAGAATAAAAATAATAAGAATGAATTCCTCTAAAAGATATGCAGGTACAAGATGAGATGCAAAGAGGAAAGGGAAGCCAAATGGCCAAAGAGCCAACCAAGTAAGTCCTTAATCACTGTTTCAACCTGCCAAAAATGAATAATGGAATTAGTAAGGATATGACCACCAAGTATCCATTGACAGGCAAAGAAAGAGAAAGAGAAAGGTGCTAAATGACTGACTCAATAATATCAGTATTTGCTTAACTAAAATGAAAAGAAAATAAAGATAAAATAAAATCAAAGTATATTAATTAACTGGGGAAAAACCCCCCAGGGTGGAAAGGGTAGCCGGTATATGTGAAAAGTTGGTAGCTTGAGTTCTTCAGGCTGAAAACTGATCTGTATTGATCCTTGAGGCTGTATTGATTGTTTTGGGAATTGATACAGCTGGCTAATATTGTAATTGAATTGGGTTGAATGAATTTCCCATGCTTGAAAATGAAATACAGTTCTTGATGGATCCAGACTGTATTGAAATAAATATGGTTGCCAAGATGGATTGGGTGGAGCTTTGACACTTGACAACTTCTTTTTGGCACTGCCTCTTGAATACACTTTGAGAATGAATTGACAGTATTCCCTTGGAAGGAATACTTGGAGTGAGAATAACCAATGACTGCTTGATGGCGTCATTGGTCTTTGACGTTGAAACACTTGCTCTTGAGCCTTGATGATTCCTCTGAATGATTGGGTTCCTTAATGACATGGTGAGATGTTGGAATGTTGAAATGACCATTTAATATTGCCACCATGGAATTTCTGTTGAAAAATGATGCACAATGATATATAACATCATTTATGGCATATTGGTTCATTGGCAAGAAGATTATGTCCAAAGGTCTTGAGATGGAAAGGCAGAGGGGAAAAGGATGGATGTGATGGCTTCAGAGCTTGGGAAGGTGTTTCTGGGCCCTTTGGGGCTCTGAGCCAAAAACTAACCCAAAAGGCGGGAAAGTGTCTTTTGGACACTTTGCGTCAAAGTGCGCAAAAATGCGCAAAATGCCCAAATGCCCAAAGTGCGCAAAAGTGCGCAAAATGCGCAGAAATGCGCAAAATTCGCAAATTTGCATTATGAGCCCAAATGGCCAAAAACAGCCATTTGAGCCATTTCCCCTGGTTTTGAGGGAAATGAACAGAAATACCCATTTGGGCATAAATTGCCGCTATGGGTTCTGGATTGAGGTGAAGGGCCATGAAGGCCCCAAAACAAAAACGGCCATAAATGGTACATAAGATGTTGACGTGGCCATATTGGCCACTGGTGATTGATATGGCCAATTGGCCATAAAAGAACTATGGCTTGATATGCCATATGGCGATCCAGGGAGGTGAATTGCCATTGTTGTGACAGATCACCAAACAGAGTGAATAACTGGGTTTCAAACAACTGCCAGTTATTGAGGAGATAAGAAGGGTCTTCATTGGAGATATTTGAGAGGTAAGGTTCAATCCATTTGGCAGCTCTGCCAGTAAGAAAAGAAGCTGAGTACAAGACCTTCTTTCTGTCAGAGAAGAAGTTTTCTGGGTCATTATGGAAAATTAATTGACAAGATTGAATAAATCCTCTCAATTTAAAATCTTTAGTACCATCAAAGGAATCAGGTGCCTTCATTGATGGAGTCTTGAATCCTGGGGCTTTTGAAGTGTCCCTTGGGCAACTCCTTGAGTGAGTTGACCCATGAATTGAGTCATCTGCTCCATCATTTTGAGAAAATTTGGTTCAGCTTGAGAGACAAGAGGTTCATTAGAAAGGGCTAGATTTAGAGCTTCAGAAGCCTCAGGGGCACCTTCCAAGGCAGCTGCTACTTCAGTTTCTTCAGACTCCTCCTCTTCCACAGACTCCTCCCCCTCTTCATCTTCAGCTTTCCCTGATCTGCTTCTAGGCCCTTGAGGAATTCTTGGATAGCCACCTAACAAGCCAGAGAATGATCTTGATCTTCTTGACTTCACACCTCCTCTTCTGCAGGGCGCTGCTCCTTCCATTGGTGGTCCTCTGTCCAAGTTTTCACTCAATTGATGAACTGATGGTGTGCGGTCTAGAGGAGCCCTTGCTGTAGGAGTGAGAACAGCTTTATGTCTTTAAGATCTTGTAATATTGGCTGGGGGGCTATGCTGAACTGGTGTTATTGAAGAAAGAAAATAAAACTTGATGATACTTGAGAATAAACAAGGCTTGACCAAAACAATCAAATGAGAATCTTGATGAACTTGAGAAATCAATCAATAGTCTTGAAGTGAATCAATATGAATAAATCTTGAAGAGTGAAGATAAGAAAGTCAAATTGTTATGAATAATCAATTTCAATCAATAAGTCAAATCAAGTAAATCAATCGATCAAATCAAATCAACCAAGTCAATTCAAAATTAAATGAATTGTTTCTTGAGGAATTCAATCAATATCTTCAAAAGTCAATTCAATTTTCATGAAGAATAAAATTAAAATCAATCAATTAAATCAAATCTTGAGGATAAATCAGCTATCTTGAGGAATCAAATCAGATCAATCAATTAAATCAAATCAGAGTCTTGAGGTAAAGTCAATTTCTTGAATAATCAGATAAATCAATCAATAATTCTTGAGAATTTCAAATCAACAATGATAACCCCAATTCAATAAGCTCCTGAAACAATGAATCAATTAATCCCAAATTCTAATCAATTAAACCTGATAAAAAAACCTGAATTCAGACAAAGATGAAAATGAAATTTGATTGAGAATTAAGAAGAAAATGAAATGGTAAGCAAAATTTTGAAATGAGAAAGAGAATCAATTTTCACTTGAAAGAAATGAATGGGATGAAAATTGATGAGAGATAATGAAATCATAAAAATCATAAGATCATGAAAAAATCATAATTGAGAATGAGAGAAATGAATAAGAATGAAAGAAAGAAAAGAAGAAATTATAAGTTAATTAAAATAATGTCACAGGGGCTCTTCTAAATGAAGAGGGCCTGGCACTCTGTGAACAGAATTACTTATGGAGGGCTCCGAATAAGTACTCAATTGATAAGAGTAATGAAATAAGAGAGTAAATTCCTAGTCATAAAATAATAAGCATTAAAAGATATGAGAGAAAAACAAAAGCAATAATAAAGAGCCAACCACAAATAATCCTGTATCACTGTTTCAACCTGTTCAGAAAAGAGAAAAGGATTAATAAAGGATATGGCCACCAGGACTTTACTGAACAGGTGAGGGAAGGCAAAGACTAACTTAATAATTAATAAAATAATATTCCTTTAATGGGAAATAAAATAATATTAAATAATAAATCCAATATTTTAATTAACTGGGGAAAAACCCCCAGGTTGGAAAAAGGGGGCTGGTATATGTGAAAAAGTGCCAGCCTGGAGTTTGAGTGTTGAGAAACCATGATTGTATGATTGAGAAACCTGTATTTGAGATGTAAAACTGTTATTGGTGTATCCAATACAGATATTTGAATCAATACAGGTATTTGCACCTGTATTGAAGGCAGGCCTGTATTTGGTTTTTGCCTGTATTGAGCTGTATTGAGGATTGGAACTGTATTTGATGAATCTTCCATGAAACCCTTTGCTGATTAGGTGTTGGAAGATTCTCAATTAGTAATGAGTGGTAATGCCCTGCCTGTCTCCATGGCTGTGACACAGCCCCTCTTTCTCCCCTCTGGGAAATTTTCCCCAGTTAATCAATATATTTGATTTATTATCTTATGAATATCCTTGGCCTTATTTATGGCTATTATATTTATTTATATTAAGTTAGTCTTTTCATTTCTTCTTTGCCTGTACAGTATGAGTTGTGGCAGCCATATCCTTATTAACCCTTCTCTTTCCTTCTGACAGGTTGAAACAGTGGACTTGGACTTGTTTGTGGTTGGAACTTTTATTTCTTACTATTATTATTTGTAGCTTCTTCCTTATCTTCATTTCTATTATCAATCTTACTCTCATTAAACCCCAAGTGTCTTTCCATACCTTATCCTGGAGCCCTCTACATTGAGTCCCAGTCAACTGTATTCCAGGCCCTCTTCCCTTAGAAGAGCCCTTGTGACATTATATGAATCAACTCATAATTGTATTGTCTTTTCATTCTCTTATGAATTCTTTCACTCATTCATCAATTATGACTCTTTGATGATTTTGTAATTTTCCATGATTATGATCTTTTCTCTAATCAGTTTTCATCTAACTCATTATATTGATCTGGAAATTGATTCTTCTCATTTCCTAATCATTGCTGACCATCTCACTTTTATTCTAAAATCTATATCAAATCCTAAATTTCTTTTTTTGCTTATTCAAGTCTTATTAGGATTCTATTGATTGGTTAATTGATTGGTTTATTGATCGGGATTCATTTGGTAATTGATTCAGAAATTCAGGACTTTGTTTGGATTGGATTGATTGAAGACATTCTTGATTATTGATTATTGAATTCCTCAGGATTTCATTTTTATTTGAATTAAATTTATTTTTGGAATTTACTGAATTGATTTATTTATTGATGGAATTTGATTTCCCCTAAACACTTTTAATTGATTCCGCAAGCTTCATCAAGAATTTTATTGTTATTGATTTGGCTAGGTTTTGATTCCTTATTTTCAAGTACCATCAAGTTATTATACTTTCCATTCTCAAATAATGCCAGTTCAGAATACTTCCCCAGCCAAAAACACTAGATCTCAAAGAAATCCAGCTGTTCTCACTCCTAAAGCACAGGGTTCCTCTTGACCACACACCATCAGTTCATCAACTGAGTGCAAACTTAGTACAAGGACCAACAATGGAAGGAGAAGGACCCTCTGGAAGAGGAGGGATGACATAAAGAATATGAAGATCATTCTCTGGCCTTTTGATTGGTTATCATGGCATTTCTGAAGGTTCAAGAGGAAGACTAGGGGAAGTTTCAGATGAAGAGGGGAGGAGGAGTCACTGGAAGAGGAACATTCTGCGGAAAATGAAGTGGAAGATTCTTTGGAAAACGCTCCATAGGTACCTCAGGGTTCTAATATAGCTCTTTCTAGTCAACCTTTTCTCTCTCAGACTGAACCAAGTCTCCTCAAGATGATTGAGCAGATGGCTCAATTCATGGGGAAACATACTCAAGCAGTTGCCCCCAGGGACAATCCCAAAGCCCCTGCATTTGAGACTCCATCAATGAAGGAAACTGATTCTTTTGATGGTAATCAAGCCCATAAATTGAGAGGATTTATCCAATCCTATCAATGGATTTTACATAAGGAGCCAGCAAGCATCTTCTCTGAAAGGAAGAGGGATCTTTATTCAACTTTTTTTCTCACTGGTAGAGCTGGAAAATGGATTGAAACATATCTCTAAAATATTTCCAATGAAGACCCATCCTACCTCCTCAAGAACTGGCAATTTTTTGAAACCCATTTATCTACTCTGTTTGGTATTCCAAATGAAGTCAGGAAAGCTGAACAAGCATTGGATAATCTCAATATGAAGTAAAGTAGTCATGTATCCTTGTAAATTTCTGATTTGAGAACTTTAGTGACAAGACTTGGAGATTGGGGGGAAAGGGCTTATATTAATTTCTATAGAAGAGGATCGGAATCAATACTTTTGTACCAGTTGGCTTCTCATCCTGTTAACCTTGAGACTCTTCAAGAACTCTTGGACATTACCTTGGATTTATATACCAGGTACCACAAGAGAGAGAAGGAAAAGGGTAGTAATCAGGACAAGAAGCCTCAAAATCCTGGCTCAAACTGCTCCAGACCTCCTCGGGACTCATCTTCCAAGAAGCCTGCCATAGGAAGAATAAGAAGGGGAATAATTTTCAAGTCTAAAAGGATAAGCGGCATTTTGCTCTCCTCAATAAGGACAATAAATTAATTGGTTCTGAAAAGGAGAGGAGGATTAAAGAAGTTTTATGCAATTATTGTGGTGGAAAACACCAAATTAAAAAATGCTTCAAGAGGACTCAGAATAGGCCAGGGTCATCAAAAGGCTTCCTTAGCAAGCAGCAAAAAGCCTTAGTGGGAATCATGATGTGTTCAATGCTTCTCAATGTTTTCCTTAAAGAGCACAATTTTGCACTCTGAATATTAGTGTCAAGAAACCTTTAAAATTTCTTGTTTTTTGTCTGTGATATTTTTATAGTATTCTCATTGATGCTGGCGCTACAAACTCCTTTATTGCAAGGAATTTCGTTCTCAAATACTCATTTACTATATCAGAGCTCCCTGAAAAGATTTCTCTTTTCATTTTGGATTCCAGTGAATCCACTTCCTTGTTTATAACCCATTATGCCAAGGTGGTTGTTTACTTGCCTTCCTTCCCAAGCAGTGAATGGGACTTTTTTATCATAGATTCCCCCAAAGGAGAAGACCTCATATGGGGCTATGATTTTCTTTACCATTTTAATCCTATTATTGATTGGAAAAATTAATTGATCACCTATGACTCTAGTCATAAGGATTGTAGTGGTATTATTTCTTCTATTAGTAATGACTTTACCACTGCTGTCAAAAGTGTTGCTCTGGTTGGTGAACTTAAGACGCCTTCCCTTCCTTCTTCTGTGCATATTCCTCCCATCATTCCCTCTCAGTCATTACTTCCATCAAGAGATGAAGTGTGAGCCTTGAGGTATGTCTTACATACCCAAATAGGCCACAATTATCCTTGAGAACAATTTTTGAACTATACATAACACATAGGTCATGCATATATTCAAAATTCATCATTTTTGATTTCTGAAAAGATGAATAACCTTTTATTGAGTAAGTAAATCCATGGATTTAAGGCCAGATTTGGATTCTACACAAAAGTTCATCCAGTGTATCCCCATAGAGTGAATAAGCTTAAATTATCCCCCTGAGGTGGTAATATGGAACATGCTTCAATACAACATCATCAATACCACATAAAAGATGCGTAAAAAATTTTGTTTTTCTTAATTTCATGCCAAAATAATGGGAATGTGAGAAATCCCATGTTACATATACACTAAGAATAGTGTTATGCATCTTTGTGGAACTTCATATTCTGTTATTCTTACATACAAATTTGGTAAACCCATAGTGGATATCTCAATTTAAGCCTGAATTTCTATTTTGATGTTAAAAATAGTAAAGGGGCAAAAAACACATCAAAGAAAGCCAGGGTACCCAGCTTCTGAGGCCTCTGAGGCATGGATAGCTCCAAAGCTTGTATAAATGGCTGATCCTGACCCAATCAGTAAACTAAAAACTTTTGGGAACTTGGTTACCAAGTCAAAATTTCATTATATCATAAGAAATTAGCAAATAAGCTGCTATTTTGATGTGCGAATGAGGTAAAGAGCAACTTAGACTCCTGTAACCACGTGAATTCTTGATTTATTTCCATGGATAAACCCCAAAAAATTAATTAAAGCCCTTTTTGGACTATTATCCATTGATTTACCTCATAGAAACCAGCCATATACTGCTATTTGCAATTCTACGTAGAAATGAGGTAAAAACTTCAAAACATCATTAAATATAGAATTCTTAATGAGTATTTCTGAAACTTTCATAACCAATTAATAACTGTATAGTTCTATACAAAAACCAAAAAAATTATATTTTTATAATTAAAAGTGAAAGGTTTAATTACAGTCCATTTTTGATGATTCCACATAAAATATGGAATTTTTAAAGATTCACAGAAAATACACTCTGTGATTAAATTTCCAATAAAATTGATACCTGTGAGAAATCAATGATTCTTTTGGAGTAAAAGAATATTTAAAGTTGTTACTCCTTTTATTCTTAACCACATTTGGGTTGGTAGTCAAGTAAAAGCATCAATTAAGTAATTATGATAATCTTACATGACAACAGATGATGCAATCAATACTCCAAAAAGTTTCATTGTTTTCTCATTCACTGGATTTTCAGTTTTCTCAATGGAACACCTCTATGAGCTGTTATAGACTTCAAAGAGGCCTCCTCTTGTTGTTTTTCACAAATTATCACATCATTCCATTATAACTTTATTACCAACAAGTAAGTATTAGTTAGAGCTATTTCTTAGGTATTTTATTCTTTAAGAATCAATCAGAAAGACGTGAAATAATAGAAATCAGCTATATATTGTTGGAATCTTGTTGTAAATCAATTTTGATCCTTTAAATCCGCAAGTATCTGTCAAATTTCTCTACTCTTATCTTTCAATAAGTTCTTTGGAGTATTGATGAGTGTTTTGATTTAATTCTTAAAGTTTTTGTCTAGTAATAGTTTTTTCAAGGGTTATTTTTTATAATTATTATTCTAAAAAATAATTTTGTATTAAAATAATTTTATTATTTTAATAAAGAAGATTTATTATTCAATTATTCTTGTAATTGATTCTTGTAGAAAATTACTGCTAGCTTTTATAATCACTAGTAGTGTATAAAAAGGAAAAGAATTGATTAATTAATGAATTATTGAATTGTGGTTATGATAATTTTTATTATTATATTTCATAAGAACAGTCATAGTACTGTCAATTAATAGTAATATTATCAACAAGTTTCATTGACACATCTTACATGAAGTCTTCAAAGAGACACAAGATGTTCTAGAAGATGTTTCTATATATTCACTTCATCTCTTTCAAAGAAATATGGACCTTCCTCCTTTATTCCTTCATGCCTACCTGGAGGAGCAGTGGGATTCGGAGGAAAAGCCAGAGCAAATTGAAACTGTGCTGAAAAAGTCCCTCCTGCTTACCACCAGTATTTTCATTTGTTATTCAAGGCGAAAGCAGAGAAACTTCCTCCTCACTGCGCCTGTCATCATCATATCAAACTGGAGGGGTCTCAACCCCAGTTGGTATTATCTACTGACTATAAAATCATGCATCAGAAAAACTGTGGGCCTACATTCCAGAGAATTTAGAGAAATTTTTCATCAGGCCAAGCTCCTCTTCAACAGTATCACAACCACAAGGAATGACCCCCCTGCATGGTTGTTGCAGCAATTTAGCCTGGAACCAAGTTTGGGCCAATTGGCCACACCATATACGTTATGGCCAATTGGCCACACCATATATTTTATGGCCTATTGGCCCCCTTTGGCCATAGCACCTCCCCCTGGCCTTTCATTGCCCCAATCATCATTTATGGCCTCAGGCCATATCCTGCCATCATTGGCCTTCCTGGCCAATGGCCATATCTCCAACCCTCAGGCCTCTATCTTCTCTTTTGGGCCTGTGGGGGTCCTTTTGTCTCTTAGGAGGTTCTGAGTCCACTAGCCCTCATCATCACTTCTGGGACAACCCTTTTCATTGGGGGGTTTTTACTGTGGTCCAAGGGCTAATTAGGCCCATTTTGGCCTGATACAATGAATCCAAAAGGGGCCAAAGGGGAAAGACCACTGGCCCTCAAGGCCAGGTGGGTCCCAAACCACAATTGCGGCCACCTGAGCCCAATTCTGGCCACAATCACCATGACACCAACAATGGCCATAAACCACCATAGGCCCCAAATTGGCCAAGGACCACCATGGACCACATTTCAGCCCATGGCCTCTGGTAACTACCAGAGACCGCCAGATCAACTCAGCTCAATCCTTCCCCTCAGCTTAAGGGGAATTCTTTCCATTCCTTCATGCACCCCGTACTCAAGGTTGCAGGGGTGGTGCATATATGGTATTATATACCATTATGCACAATTTCTTCTGAGAAATTCAATGTTGAAATTTTCAGGAACAAATTTCATGATTCCAAATCAAGGTCCTGAAATCCATTGCCAATTTTAAAGGAGGACGCTTCAACTCATCAGTCTGGCCAACCATGGCAGGTATCAGAAGACTATTCAAGGAACCCAACCATGTGGCACTGCAGGAGTTGGGTTGGCAATTCAATTCAGGATTATTGAAAGGGCGATTCTCAGAGGTATCACATTATTTCAATAAGTTGTCAAGGCAGCAAGTACTTCAGCACCCTTTGGGAAATTCGGTTGGTCTGTACAGGTGATACTCAAGTATCCTGTATGGACTTTGCCCAATTGGGACAGTTCATTCCCACTGTGGCAATTCAGTCCCAAAATTCAGTTTTCAAGATGGCCAACACTGTATTGGCCCAATTCAGACAATACAGCCGGTGACTCACCTTCCAGGATCAGCCTTTCAGCTTTTCACATATACTGGCCACCTTTCAGCACCTGGGGACTTTTTCCCCAGTTAATTAATTTATTGGATTTATTTTTATCTTTATTTTTTCTTTTCATTTTATCAAAGTAAATACTGATATTCTTAAGTCAGTCATTTGCACCTTTTTTCTTCGCCTGTCAGTGGATATTGGTGGTCATATCCTTTATTAATTCCATTTCATTTTCTGTCAGGTTGAAACAGTGAATTAGGGATACACTTGGTTGGCTTCTTGGCTTTTGGCTTTCTTATTTCCCTGGCCATTTACTTCACTTACTCTTTCTACTCTTTGATATACTTTTCCTTATTCTTACTCTTGTCCTTCTTATAGAAATTCATTCTGCTTTATCTCATTTATCCCTTTGGAGCCTTCCATGTGAGCTCTTGATTCCTGAGTTTCAGGCCACTCTTGCTTTCTGTCGAAGAGCCCCTGTTACAAACAGGAGCACCTATCCTTTTTGTGGATAAAAAGGATTGTGGCCTCTGCTTGTGTTTTGACTACTGCAAGCTCAATTTTGTCACTAGGAAGAACAGGTATACTGTCCCACCTATCAACCATTTTCTTACCAAATTCAATGGTTCCATGATCTTCTCCAAGATGGACTTTTCTGGTGTATATAAATGCCTGAGAATCAAAGGGGCGTAAGCACTTAACTTCCTTTAGATCCAAATCTGGTATTTATGAGTATTTGGTTATGACATTTGACCTGACCAATTCTCCTTCTTCATTCCAGAATTTTCTGAATGACATATTTTAATATTTCTAGGATATTTTTGTTGTAGTTTATCTAGATGATATTATGGTCTTTTCTGGTTCTGAGGAGGAACATGTTAAACATGTGATCTCTGTTGTTGAAAGACTGAGGTAAAATAATTTGTCTGATAAAGTCTCAAAGTGTGTATTACATGCCTCCAGTGGGGAATACATGGGCTATCTTGTTTCAAGTTATGGCCTGAAGATGTATGGTTCAAAATTTCAGAAAATTCTCAATATGCCTCTGCCCAAGAACAACAAAGCCCTCCAATCATCTCTTGGCTTTGCAAATTTTCTTTTCCTTTAATTAAAAATTACTCTGAACAAATCACCTCTCTCACTTCCCTTCTCAAAAAAGACTATCTCTTTACCTTCAATGAGGAAGCTCTTAGTCAGTTTCAATTACTCAAAAAAGCTTTCACCACTGCTCCCATCCTGTCTCATTTTAATCCTTCTCTAAAAACTATTGTAGAGAATGATGCTTCTCATTATGCTTGGGGTGGCATACTGAGTCAGGTGAATGACTCAGGAAAACATCCCATTTAATTTTATAGTTGCAAGCTCCTCCTGGCTGAGCTCAATGACAAAATTAGTGACAAGGAACCCCTGGCATAGTTTGAGCTCTCAAGAACCGGAGAGCTTTTCTTCTTTCCCTTTCCAATTCTTTTGAGATCTTGAAAGATCATTCTTCTCTTCAGTATTTCATTTCTTTCAAAGTTCTTACTTTTAATCAGGCCTGTTGGGCTTAATTCCTCTCTGACTTTCATTTCACTATCACTTACTGCCCAGGAAGATTGGCCACTTAACCAGATGCCTTGTCACATTCCAATGATGTGTACCTAGAGATTGTGGTGGACTTCATCAGCAAGAATCCTCAAAATCTTCATCAAGCTCTCAAGCAAGATGAAATTAAATATTCAAGCTTCTTCTCAATAAAAGTTGAAATATTCTCAGACTTAGTCAACCAGATTCAAAAAGAAGTATGTAAAGACTAAGAATACAAGGATATACTCAAGAAACTAGCAAGAGGTAAATAAGTCTCATATTATTCTCTTGAACCCCAAGCCCAGTTATTTTTATTCAAAGATACAGTTGCAATCCCAAGCAATGAAGAAATCCAACTTAATATTTTTCAAAAGTATCATGCCTCACCATTGGCTGGCCATACTGGCCAGGCAAAGACCCTCAAGCTCAAAAACAGGTATTTCCATTGGTCTGAAATGAATCGATTAATTAAGGAATATGTGTAGTAATGTCAGGAATGTTCAAAAAACAAGAACATTCACCATAAGAGGTTTGGATTACTCAAACCTCTTCAAATTCCATCTGGTCCTTGGAATTCACTATCAATGGATTTCATAACTCAATTGCCACTGTAAAAACACTTTTATTCAATTTCAAAAGTTGGGAACAGATTCCCAAAAATGGAAATATTCTGTGAGCCTTAGAGGTATGTTCATATACACAAAAGACCACAAATAATAAAATAAGATATAAATATAAATAAAATACATTTATTTATACTATCAAAATGAAATTTAAATATAAATACAAATTTATACAAAAATAAAAATTTAATTATAATTTAACAATAAAACTACATTAAATTTCAAAATTGTGAAAACACATTTTTCCTTGAAAAAATCAAGAAAAAATGAACTTCCCAAAAAAATATCATAATTGAAATATTTTTGGAAATAATTTAAATGTGAATTATCATAACTTTTTATCCAACAAAGAAGAATATAAAAATTATTTGTAAGGTTTGACTATGAAGAAATAGGAAAAAATTACTAATATTTTACTTATTGTACTCTGAATGTCCTTATAAATAGAATAAATAAGATAAAAAAATTATAATTACAAAGAATTATTATAATTATGGCCTGAAAATAATTATATTATGAAGTAAATATAATAATATAATTTATATTCCAAAAAAATAATATAATAAGTAAATATATTAATATATGATAATTAATATATATAAAAGCTCTGTATTATTGTTACAAAGAAATAATAAAGGCATAAAAAACGTTTTTTTATTAATAAAAACAATGAATAACTAAAATATTACTAATATTAAAGTTATTTATTAATATGAATACTATTTGAATTAATTGAAGAATTATTAATAGTAATAATTGAGAGAAATTATTATAATAAGAGAAAATAACTTAATTTTGAAACTTAATATAATAATTTTGGAAGGATTTATGCCTAGCAATGTAAATAAGACTTATTTAAATTGTATTTACAAACAAAAATAAAATACAATTACAAATTTACTTGATTTTATGTGGAAATGAGATTTTGAAGAGATTTATAACAAAACAAGAGTACAATTGAAGTAATCACCTCAAAAATGATGATTAGAATAAAGGGAAATTTTGGTATTTGATGATATTAGAAATTTATATATAAAGAATAAAAGATATTAGCTTTTTATTTAATTATTTAATTGTTTTGATGTGTCTGCAGGGAAAATAGACTAAAAATAGCTCTATTTATAGTAAATACCGCCCTTCTAGAGTCCAGCAGGCATCTAGTTGATGTGTACTGATGGTATCCACTGGAAATGATAATTTTTTGAAGTTTGAGTCATGATTATGTCATGATCAAACCATCTTATCTCATCATTACGCCATTATTTAGGATTATCACTCTAACTCTAAGTTTGATGACATCATAGGCTTGGAAGAAGCCTAAACTTTGTGGATTGTATTAGTATCAATCTTAATCTAATATTATTCACCAGTTTTATCACATTTATAACTGTTTAATTTAACATAAAATTATAGTGAGCGATCATTAATGATGAATTTTAAGCTTAAACTTTGATCATTAATACCTTTTATGTTATACATGCTAAAGCTATACTGAGAGTGAATTCTGATTGTTTGGCATGTCCTTATCAGATTTCTAAGAGCATTTCTTACATAATCAAAAAATTCTTTTTGATGATTTTTCTTGTAACTCATCTTTTCTGTTGAAATCCAATTCTTTAAACTTCAAACCTTAATTTCAAGGGGTTATACCTTGAATATCATGATAAAAATTAAATATTTCTTCATGTATGAACAAGTAGAATCTGACTATCCACTTTTTTTAAGTGGGGACCACTTTAAGAAAAAGTGGTGAACAACTCCAGTGATTTTGTTTAATAAACCCTTACAAGTTATAACCTTGTTTATAGCTTGTAGAATAAAGTTCATATATGTGTTCTTACAGTAAGTACGTGGTGACTTTATTTTTTGTTTAACTCTCTATCCTTTATATTTCAAGAGATATTAGCTAAAAACCATGAATATATGCATTGACAAAAAAAGTGCATATATTCAGCTAAATTCCTTAAGTATTGACTTTAGACAATTTTCATATAAGTGTTTTACGTGTAGGGTTTTGGGGAATCCAATGGTACAACTTATTTCACATGTTATTTCATTGGTATCTGAGGTAAATGAGATTTTATGTCTTTTCTACGGTATTATTACTTATTCTTCAGTAATTATTGAGTTTTCAGATATGCCATAAAAATGACATATGTGTATTTTATCATGAGGAATCTAATGGTGTAGCTCATTTCAGATTTTTATGCATTATATTCTGAGTTAATTCAGATTTAGTACCTATTTATGGTATTTTCATTAGTCTTAAGATAATTATTATAATTATTATGGAATTTATTTTTGTGGACTTTGGGATATGTGGTAATACCTCAAAAGATCACATTCCCTTCCACCAAAAAAAACATTGTACCACAATCTGATATCTTTAATTAGGGTATCATCCAATGTCCTACCTCTTCAATAGCCTTTTTTAGTCTTGAATCTCAATAAAGCTTAATTTTTCTATTCTTTAGGCTTTATTTCATGTCTGAACCTTCTTAATAGTTTCTGAACATTTTTCATATCCTTTTCAAGTAGCCATTCATCTTCTTGAATTTGATTTCTATACCTTACAAGTTATTCCCTTTCTTTTTGTTTCTTTTCCTTCTTTCTTTAAGGACTTTCACAATTTTCTTTTCTTCAACTTTTTCTGAAGGGGGTATTTCAATTGGGGGTTTATTTCTTAGTGGAGTTAATTCTTTGTCACTTAAGCTGTAAGGCTTTATCAGACTTACAGGTAAAGCTGGGTGTTTGTTCATTAATTCACCTGTGAGCTCTGATTGGACAGAATTAGGTCCATGTAGTGCTTTTACCATAAATGGTCCTGCAAAGGATTCTTTCAATTTCTTTGGGCCTTTTATAATATTGGAATTGACAGTTGACACTAGGACCAAGTCTCCTATTTTGAAGTCAGGTGGTTTATGACTTTTATACCATATTTCTTTTGCATACTTGAACGAATCTTGCATACATCTGTTTAAATGGTGTCTTGCTTTGTCAAGCATTAACTTGAAGCTACTTGCTGTTGGGTGTATATCCACTAAGTCCTTTTTGAGGGTGCCATAAGGAACTCTTGGATTCCAGCCTTTTTCTAGAATTGCTGGTGTTTTTCCAGTTGAACAATGGATTGATGTTTTATACGCCATCTCTATGCCATAAGCACAGAATCTCCTGATCATTTCTTCTAACATCTGTATCATTTTTTCTGCTAGACCATCAGTTTGGTGGTGGTAAGCTGTTTAGAATTAGAGCTTTGTTTCTGACAGGTTATGGAGGTTTTTCCATAATGTTGAATTGAATTTTGGGTCTCCATCACTTATGATATTTTTGAATAAGCCTATGTGGATGATAACTTTGTTCCATATCATTATGGCTGTGTCCATAGCTGTGTCATCCTTATGACATGGGAAGAACATTGGAGTTTTTATGTATCTTTCAACTAATCCTAGGCATGCATTGTAGCTTCTGTCTCCTCCTGGAGGTAAGGCTGTTACCCAATCCATGTGAATTATTTCCCAAGGGGATTTTGGTTCCTGGATTTGGATCATCATTCCAAATTTCTTCCCTGTGGCTCTGTTTTCTTCCTGGAATCTGTCACAGGTTTGGCAGAATTCTGAAACATCTTTCTTCCAATTTGGCCACTAAGAGAAGGTTTTTCCCCTCTCTAGTGTTCTGTCTTCTGAGAGATGTCTAGCTGCAACACTATTATGACATTCATGTAGTATAGTGTTTCTCAGAGTTCTATCTGTTAATTCCATAACACATGTATGTATAGTTCTATGGTAGAGGATTCCATCAAGGAGGTGGAGTCTTCCTTCATCATATGCTTTTTTCCATATTTGATATAGTTTTGATGAAAGTGATGGGTCTTTACAGTCTTTAATTAGAAGTTGGCATAGGATATGCCAATTTTTGTCCATTTTATAGCTTTCTTCAACTTGGTTAAAGAGTTCTGTGCCAATATCTGTAACACATATGCCTTTTATATGATGCTATTCCTGTGGTACCCATGCTGGATTTTGAGGTGTATTTGCCAGAGCCCATATGCAAAGACCATCTGCATTTTTATGAATATTACACAATTTATGAACTATAGTCATATTTCTTCTATATTATTGGATGGCTATTTGCCATCTTAGCATATGTATATTTAGAGTTTTCATTTTTAATGAATATTTTACAGCATTGCAGTCTGTAGTTACATCAAACACTGTTCCATCTAGATAATAGTGTAATTTTTCTAAAGCCCACACTATGCATAGTCATTCCATTTGGCTTGCTCCATACCTTGCTTGTGTTGGCTTCATTTGGCCTTAGATGAAACAAGTTGGTCCCTCAAAAGGTTTGTCATTCATGATTTGTGTCTGGTTTAGTGCATCACCTAGTTCTTCTCCACAAGCATCAATGTATAGTTTAAAGGGCAGTTTCCAATCTGGAATTAGAAGAAATTGGGCATTTGTTAAGTAATTTTTTCAATTTTTCATATGCCTTGACTCTTTCTTCATTCATTTCATAGACTTTCTGTTGTTCAAAGAGTTTATATGAGGACTTGCAAATTCTTGCAAAGTCTTTTATATGTTGTCTGTAATAACAAGCAAATACTAGAAATTATTGTATTTCTTTTTGGGTTTGGGGCCTTGGTTTCAATAGTACTGCGGCTACTTTGTTCTTATCTATTCCCAAACTTTGTCCAAATACAACATGTCCTCATGCTTTTACTTCACTGTATGCAAAATGACACTTTTTCAAGGAGATTTCATGTTCACTTGTACTATCTTTTGTAAGACTCTTTTCAGTCTTGGTAAGTGACTATCTCAAGTTTCTGAGGACAGTATGATAACATCAATATAAATAATCAACCATCCTTCAGAAAATTCTTCAGGAAATATGGTATTCATCATCCTTTGGTAATGGGAAGCTGCATTCTTTATACCAAATGGCATGCTCAGATATTGAAAAATTCTACAATGGACTATTATCCTCAGTGGTTTCTTGGAATTTTCTGTTAAGACATTTTGATGAAAACCCTATAGAGCATCCATGGCTTAGCCTGAGATAATTGTGTTAGTGTCTCATGAATTCTGGGTATTGGATATCTTTCAGGGATAGTATAGGTTTTTAGAGATCTAAAGTCCCCTACCATCCTTGATTTTCCATTATGCAAGGTTATAATGACAGGTGCAGTGACTTTTACTTGTTCATTATGTCCTACTTTCCTTAATACTCCAAGGTCTATTAATTCTTTAATGTGTACCTCTAAAGCTTCTCTGGCTCTTGGGCTACCAGGGTAAGCTGGTCTTCTTAATAGAGTTGGATAAGGTTTTTTCACATTAAGTATTATATCCACCTCATTTCCAATTATGGCACCTAGTGGTTCTTTGTCAGTTGAACAGGAATTCTTATATTTAAATTAGAGGTCAATCAATTTTTCTTTCATTTTTTCTATTAATTCATGACTGAATTCTGCCTCTTTCAGTTGTTCAGCAATGAAGAAATCTTTTTCTGGGCTTTTTTCTTCATTTTGAATAACTGTAATTTGTTTCTTGTTATTGAAAAAGCCAAATTTTTGTCTTTTATTGTCCCCTATGGTAAAATATCCATCTTTTTGGTTAGAGATATCTATGCCATAAATTGACAAGTAGTCATTTTCAAGTAAAAAATGGTGACTAGTGCAGTCTTCCATTAACACAAACTCTACTTTCAATCTGATAAATTGCAAAGGATGAGGAAAAATGAGTGTTAAGTCAATTATTTAAAGGGGCTTCATGCTTTCACTTGCACTACTAGCTTTTACTCCATTAATTGGTATAAGGTTTTCCTCCCAATCTGGTACAATTGTTTTCAAATAACTCTTACCAACACAGGTACCATATGCTCCTGGATCTAAGTTTACTTTTGCCTCTTGGTTTTCCACCATAACATTACTTATACTTGATTTACCAGCTGTATATCCCATTCCTTTTTCTGGTTTGGTTCTATACATCTTGGCATCTTGTATGTTTTTCAGGTTTGTATAAGATGTCCTAACTTGTGGTAAGTTTGAACTAACATGTAGTACTTCATATATTAAATCAATATTATTAATTTGTGCATTAATTATATTAATTTCATAACTTTCAGAAGTGTCTGATTCCTCAGTGTCCCTTTCAGAATCAGATTCTTCTTTTTTATCATTGTGGTCTTCTGGTTCCACAATTTCATTGATTTTTGCTTTTTTAAGGCAATTATTTGCTAAGTGTCCAATACCTCCACATTTGTGGCATTTGATTTGCGAATTACTGTTGGATGTATTGGGATTGAAATTTTCTCTTGGTTTATCTTTCTTGATAAATGGTTCATTTGGACTTTTAATATCCAATTTTTTTCCAAGTTCTGTGAATTTTTTTTCTTGTCATTATGTCTTCTTGTGCATTGATATACTTTTCTGTGGAGCATGGCTCTATACACTTGTTTCTCAGGGAATATTCCAATTCTTGTCCACATTTCTTAAGTATGTTCATATGTACCATTTTTTGACATTTCTGGTTACAGTGCATTCAATCTTTCAACTTCCTTTAATAACCAAGTCAAAGTTTTATCCTTGTCTGGGTCAAAGAAGGAATTTTCAAATGCACTTTCTATTTTGTACCTCCAGGAATCATGAGCCCACTTGGTGATTATTTCTTGTTTCCACCAAGACAAGGTATTTTTTCCCTTTTTTGCCTTATGCCATAATACCATCTTTTTGCAGTGATTGATTCATCTGGTATGGCATAATCTTCTTGTAACATGTCAAATTTTTAATAAATGACATATGGTCATATTCACCTTCTCCTGTGAATGTTGGCCATTCTTTTAATTGAGGTGCTTCCTTCGTTAAGACTTGGTTGTTGTCTTGATGACTCAATTCTGTTATGAATGGATTTGATATTTCCTCTTCTGGTTTAACAGGACTTCTTATGTGAGAAAATGGGGTTGATAACTTTGGAAGATTTAAAAGAGCCTCATTTATTTTATCCATTTTCTCAGTAATATGTCTTATTTGACTTCGAATGCCATCTTTCAGATTTATTCTTGCTTCATAACCTTTTTCCACATGGTCTAAAAGTAACTTTTGGTGTGATGAAGTCTTTTCTTTGAATGTTTCTACAGAAATACATAATTTGTTTAATTTTTCTGTAATATTATCAATGCTCATGTCTAAATTGATTGTCAAAGTTTTATTTTTGATATCTTTTATATACTCATACAATTCCTATTGTCCTTGTATTAATTTTTGAGTATTGTCAATTGAAAATTTTGGCTTATTATTTTCAACAATAAATTCAATTTTATCAATTTCTTTTTTGTTTTTTACAACAGTTTTTGTTAAAGATGATAAGTTATTATTTATTTCTTGTAAGGATATTGAACAATTTTTAATTTATTTAAGAGGTAAAATACTATTTTTAATTTATATTAAAGTATTTACAACATCTGGAGACAAGGTTATTCCTTTGGGGAAATGAGGTTTTATCATCTGTTGTTCCTCCTTCTCCTTGAATTCCATCAAGGCTCTGGCCATGTTGAAGACATTGTCCATGGCATCTTTTTGGATCTTTGGAATCTTGTACTTGGGGAATATGGTTTTCTCCAGTTCTTTTTATTGTTCTTCCTTGCTTCTTGGGGAAGTGCACTGGCTTGGGGCTTTCTGGTAGAAGCTACTGAGCCTTCTCCTTGGTTGCCTGCTTCTTTTTGGCATGGTACTCCTTGATCTTTTTGATTTGAGGTTTGAATGATAGTGGATTCCATTTATTGGAGTATCTTGCTATTTCCTCCACTTTGAGGAACTTTTTGAGGATGTTCCAGGAGTTCATCACTCCTTGGTGTATTTGTGGAAACATTTCCCAGTCCTTGTCCTTGTACACTGTGTAGTACTGCTTGTACTGGCTCATGTAAATGTCTATCTGAGCCCTCTGAATGTGATTTGTACCTATTTGAGTCACTCATAGTTAGTTCTAACTCTGTTTAAGATATCATAGGCATTTCTGGGACTTGACTTTGGGATAAGGCACATCCTTGTGTGGATTCTGTTCCACTGGGTATTTTGCCCTTTCTTTTCCCTTTTGAGTGATCAATTCTACTGCTGAATATAGCTCCATCTGATTTGACGGAGTATTGGGAACCTCTTCTTGTAGTCATAATTTAAGAAATAAAAAATAAAAAGATTTCAGGACAAGAATTGCTTTTTATGGAAATTTATAAAGGAGGTACTCATCTTCAGAGTCCTGAATAGTGGGTCCTACAAAGTCTAATTACTTACCTTTCTTTTTCTCAATGACAATTGGTGTTTTAGAACTTGTGTGAGCCTTGAGGTATATTTTACATACCCAAATAGGCCGAAATTATCTTAAAAAGCAATTTTGAATTATGCATAACTCATATGTCATGCATATATCAAAAATTCATCATTTTTTGATTTCAGACAACATGAATAACATTCTATTGAGTAAGTAAGTCCATGGATTTAAGGCCAAAATTGGATTCTACACTAAAATTCACCTAGGGTAGCTCCATAGAGTGAATAAGCTCAAATTAACTCTTTGAGGTTGTAAAATAGGAAATACTTCAATACCACATCATCAATACCACATAAAAGATCCGTGAAAAGTTTTGTTTTTCTTAATTTCACGCCAACATAATGGGAGAGTGAGAAATCCCATGTTACATATACACTAAGAATAGTGTTATGTATGTTTTGAGCACTTAATATCATGGTATTCTTACATAGACTATTGGTACACCCATAGTGGATATCTCACTTGAAGCTTAAATTTCTATTTTGACGTGAAAAATAGGCAAGGGGGACAAAAGACATCAAAGAGAGCCAGGGTACCCAACTTCTGAGGCCTCAGAGGCGTGGCCAGCTCCAGAACTTGGATCCATGGCTGATCTTGGCCTAATTGGTAAACTAGAACCTTTAGGGAACTTGGTTACCATGTCACAACTACTGTAAATCTTAAGAAAATAGCAAATAACCTGCTATTTTGATGTGCCAAGGAGGTAAAGAGCTACTTAGACTCCTGTAACCACGTCAATTCTTAATGACTTTCCATGGATAAACCCCAAAAGATTGATTAAAACCCATTTTGGACTTGTATCCATTGATTTACCTCATAGCAACCAGCAAAACACTGATATTTGCAATTCTACGTAGAAATGAGGTAAAAACCTCAAAAATTCATTAAAAATACAATTCTTAATGAATCTTTCTGAAACTTTCAGTACTAATGGAGAACTCTATTATCTATGGTACAACCAAAAGGAATTACAGTTTTACTAGTAAAATTAAAAGTTTTACTGACAGTCCATTTTTGACTATTCTACGTGAAACACTGAATCTTCAAAAATTCACAGTAAGTAAATTCTGTGATGAAATTGGCAATAACATTGATAACCTTTAGAAATGAATAATTATTTTGGAATAAAAGAAGATTTACAGATGTTACTCCTTTTATTCTTAACCATATTGGGGTTGGTAGTCACGTAAAAGCATCAATTAAGTAATTATGATAATCTTACGTGACAACAGATGATGCAATCAATAATCCAAAAAGGTTTATTGCTTTCTCACTCACTGGTTTTTCAGTTTGCTCCATGGAACGCCTCTGTGAGCTATTGTTGACTTAAAAGAGGCCTCCTCTTGCTGTTTTTTCCAAATCATCATCTTTTTATCATTTTAACCATTATTACCAACAAGTAAGTATTAGTTACAGCTATTCTTAAGTGTTTTAAATCTTTCAGAATTAACCAGAAAGACGTGAAATCATAGAATCCAACTATATATTGTTGTAGTACTGTTTTGAATCCATTTTGATCCTTAAATCCACAATTCTACGTCAAATCTCTCTACTTTATCTTTCAATAAGTTCTTTGGAATATTAGTGAGTGATTTATTTTTGATTCTTAAATTTTTTCTCTAAAATTAGTTTTCTTCAAGAATTATCATTATAATTATTCTTGCAAAAGATAATTATATATTCAAATAATTTTATTATTTTAATAAAAGATGTTTTTATTATTAAAATCTTCTTGTAATTGATTCTTGTAGACAATTACTTGCTCACTGTTAAAGTCACTAGTAGTGTTTAAAATGTGAAAGAAATAATTTTAAATTATTTAATTGTGGTTATAATAATAATATTTTATTATTATATTTCATAAGAACAGACATAGTACTGTTGATTAATACTAATATTATCATCAGTTTCATAGTCACATCTTACAACTTGGAA
Source organism: Austropuccinia psidii (assembly GCA_023105745.1). Taxonomy (NCBI): domain Eukaryota; kingdom Fungi; phylum Basidiomycota; class Pucciniomycetes; order Pucciniales; family Sphaerophragmiaceae; genus Austropuccinia; species Austropuccinia psidii. The sequence continues at coordinate 9,612,423 of JALGQZ010000002.1, read as the reverse complement.
AAGTTTCTTCCACCAATCTTTCAAAAGTGGCTTGATTGTCCTCCATTTGATTGTCTTCAGACACTAAAAAAGACAAAAAAATATAAGTCTTTTATATAAAAGGTTTTATTTTTGGTAAGATATGGCAATTTTCCATGTAAAAATTGCTTTTATATCTCAGAATAAGTGAAATGAATAAATAAATGGATAAAAATAAATAAAAACAACTTTCTTATTTGGTTTTTATATTTTTATTTTTAAAGGATAAAATAAAGAGTGAATATGATTCTCTTATGAAATCAATTTATAATATAAAATTATTTTTAAATTATAAAGCAACTCTTTTAATCACTAGAGTCACTCAAAGGAAGTTCTTGAAAGTCTAAGGATGTGAAAAAGCACCTGTAAGACAGTAAAATTGCTTTCCAAATGCCACAGTAGCTTTTAAGATCAATAAATATAATTTATTATTGGATAAACCCAATTATAATCTTTTTTAATGTTCTTTCAAGTAAATATCATGGCCACAGCCCCAAATGTAAGGTTTGACTGTGAAAAAATAAGTAAAAATTACTAATATTTTACTTATTGTACTCTCAATTTTCTTATAAATAGAATAAATAAGATAAAAATAATTATTATAATTATGGCGTAAAAATACTTATAGTATTAAATAAATAAGATAATATAATTTATATCATGAAAAAATAATATAAGAAAATGAATATATTAATATATGATAATTGATATATTCAAAATCTCTCTACTATTTTTACAAACAAATAATAAAGGCATAAAAACCAATTAACAACTAAAATATTACTCATATCAAATTTATGTATTAATATAAATACTATTTATATTAATTAAAGAATTATTGATAGTAATAATAGAGTGAAATTATTAGAATAAGAGAAAATAACTTGCTTTTGACGCTCAATATGATAATTCTGGAAGCATTTATGCCTAATAATGTAAATAAAACTTATTTAAATTGTATTTGCAAATAAAATTAAATGAAAATTACAAATTTAAATTATTTTATGTGGAAATGAGGGTTTTAAGAGATTTATAACAAAACAAGAGTACAATCGAAGTAATCATGTCAAAAATGATGATTATAATAAAGATAAATTTTATTCTAAGATAATATCAGATATTTCCATATAAAGAATAAAAGATTTTAGCTTTTGATTTAATTTTTTAATTGCTTTGATGCATCTGAGGGGAAAATAGAGTAAAAAGAGCTCTATTCATAGTAAATACCTCCCTTCTAGAGTCCAGAAGGTGTCTAGTAGATTTTTAGTGATTTTATCCACTGTAAATGATATGGTTTTTAAGGTTTAGTGATGATCACATCATGATCAAACCATCTTATCTCATTATTACATCATTATTTAGAGTTATCCCTATAACTCTGAGTTTGATGACATCATAGGCTTGGAAGAAGCCTAAATTTTGTGTATTTTATTATTATTAATCATAATATAATAGTATTCACCAGTTGTATCACTTTTATGACTGTTAAACTTAACATAACATTACAGTGAGTGATCATAAACAATCAATTTTGAGCTTCAACTTTGATCATTAATACCTTCTAGGTTATACATGCTACAGATTCTCTGAGAGTGAATTATGATAGCTTGTCATATTCTTAGTAAACTTCCAAGAGAATTTAATTACATAATCAAAACTATATTTTTGATGATTTTTCTTGTAACTCATCTTTTCTGTTGAAGTACAATTCATAAAACTTCAAACCTTGATTTCAAGGGGTTATACCTTTAATATTATGATAAACATTACATCTTTCTTCATGTACAAACTAGAAGAATCTGAATATCCACTTTTTTTTAATTTTGGACCACTTTGACAACAAAGTAGTCAACAGCTCCAGTCATTTTGTTCAATAAAGCCTTACAAGTTATAACCTTGTTTAAAGCTTGTAAAATAAATTTCATTTCTGTGTTCCTCAAGTAATTACGTGGTGACTTTACTTTTGGTTTAACTCTATATCTTGTATTTTTCAAGAGATATTAGCTAAAAACCATGAATATATGCATTGACCAAAAAAGTGCATATATTCAGCTTAATTCCTTAAGTATTGACTTTAGAGAATTTTCATATAATTGTTTTATGTGTATGTCACAACCACGAGTTTGACCCTCCTCCTTGATGGTTGCGGTAATCCAACCTAGAGCCAAGTTGGGGCCAATTGGTCACATCATATAATTTATGGCCAATTGGCCCCCTTGGGTGTTCTATGGCTCTTACGCCATAACCCATTCCAATGGCCATTTATGGCCTCAGGCCATATCCTTCCGTCATTGGCCTTCTTTGCCAATTTCTACCTCACCAACCCCCAGGCCTTCACTCTTGATTTTGGGCCTGGGGGGTCGTTTTGTCTTCTAGGGGTCTCCAGGCCAACTAGCCATCATTCTTGGTTTTGAGCCACCCCCTTTCATTAGGGGTGTTGAGGTCTAAATGGCCCTTTTGGGCCATTTAGGCCCCCTACGGCCCCTGCGGTCCGTAAGCCATGGTCTGTGGGCCAATTAGGCCCCTTTTGGCCTAATCCAATGAGGCCAAAAGGGGCAAAAGGGGGCAGCCACCTAGGTCCCAAAACCACAATTGGACCCACCTGAGCCAAAATTGGTCACCAATCCCTTGGACCCAAAATTGGCCAAAGACCTTCTGGACACCAATTTGGCCATAAATCCCATAGGACCCATTTTTGGCCATGGACCAATATTTAAGCCATGGCCTCTGGCAACCACCAGAGGCCACCAGATCAGCTCAGTCAGCCTTACCCTCAACTTATGGGGAATTCTTTCCATTCCTTCATACCATCCGTACTTAAGGTTGCTGGCATGGTGCATATATGGTATTATATACCATTATGCACCATTTTTGCTCAGCAATACAATGGTGACGTTTTCAGGACCCATTTCCATCTTTCCATATCAAGGTTTCAAAATCCATCGCCCATTTCGAAGGAAGATTATTCAGCTCATCAGTCTGACAAGTTATGGTGGCAATCAGAAGACTCTTTAAGGATCCCAACCACCTGTATCTGCAGGAGTTGGGTTGGTACATTATTCAGGATTATTCAAAGGGCCAATTCTCAAGAGGTATTCCATCAATTCAATCAGTTGTCAAGGCATCCAGTATTTCAATACTCCTTGGACAACTGAATTCATCCGTACAGGCCTCATTCAATCAACCTGTATGGCCTAGGCCCAATTGGGCTATTTCATATTCCACTGTGGGAATTCCATCACACAGTTCAAATTTCAAGATGGCCAGAACTGTATTTGCCGATTCGGACAATACAGTCATTGATTCACCTTCCAGGATCAGTCTTTCAAGTTTTCACATATACCAGCCACCTTTCATCACCTGGGGCCTTTTTCCCCAGTTAATTAATATATTGGATTTATTTTTATCTTTATTTTCCTTTTACCTCATTAAAGTTAATACTGATAATCTTAAGTCAGTCATTACCACCCTTTCTCTTTTTCTTCCTTGCCTGTCAGTGGATATTGGTGGTCATATCCTTTACTATTTCCATTCCTTTTCTGGAAGGTTGAAACAGTGAATTGAGGATTCACTTGGTTGGCTTCTTGGCTTTTGGCTTCCTTTATTATCTTTGGCCTTTGTCTTCTTATTCTTTTCTTTTATCTTTGGCATACTTGTCTTGTCCATTCTTCTTCTTTAAAGAAATTAGATCTTTATTATTCCTTTTATCTTTTGGAGCCCTCCAAGTGAGTTCTTGATTCCTGAGTGCCAGGCCCTCTTGCTTCCATAAGAGCCCCTGAGACATTATATTAATTAACTCATAATTTCTTTCATTCTATTCATTCACTCTTCATCAATTTCAATAATTCATCCTTCGAAATTATGACTCCTTAACACTTATGAATTTAATGATTCTTTGTAACCTCTCAATTTTCTGTCATTCATTCTTTATTCTGGAAATTGAAAGCTGACCCAATTTTATTTTTTGTTATCTTTTTCAATCTTAATCTCAATCATCAATCTCATTTTTATCCTTCATTCAGGCGTCTTATCAATTTGATTTTCAAATTGCTCATCAGATTATTGAGCCACATTCTTCATATCAGGGTTTAATTTGATTTTTTCTTCAGGAATTTTGATTTTCAGGAAGAATTCACTTGATAATTTATTTGATTGACTGATTTGATAAAATTGACTGACCTGAAGAATTCTCATTGATTTTGCTGAATTTCACATCAAGACTTTGACATAAATTGATTTCAACTCAAGAATTCATTTGACTGATTGATTTTTCATTGCAAGATTTTATTTCATTGATTTTGATTTATTGATTTTATTGACTTAAAGATACTCATTGATATTGATTTTGACTTCAAGACTCATTTGATTTTGATTAAATTGACGTACCTGAAGATTTTAATTGTTTTGTTGATTTTCCCCTCAAGATTTGATTTGATTTGATCCTCAAGACTATTTCGGTTTTGCCTCAAGTTTTTATTCAAGGTTTGATCAAATTTATTTAAACTTTATTATTTATTCTTATTCAAAAATGCCACTCCAACACTCACCTCCTGCAAGACAGACCAGATCTCAGGCTCAAACTCAAGCTGTTCTTACTCCTACTCCAAGAGTTCCTCTTGATGGCACCCCAGCAGTTCCTCAACTGAGGGCCCAATTAGATAGAGGACCCCGCATGGAAGGAGCAGCACCATCCAGGAAGGAAGGAAGAGTGCCAAGAAGATTAAATTCTTTCTCAGGAGTAGTTGGCAGTTCTCCACGCATTTCAAGCACTAGCTTCAAGGGTCCAGGTGAAGATGGTGAAGAGGAGGAGGAGAATTATGTGGAAGAGGAAGAGTATTATGGTACTGAAGGTGTTCCTTCTCCAGTGGGGGCATCCCAAGGTACTGAAGGACCAACTCTAGCCCAGTCTAATCAGCCTGTCTCTCATCAATCTGAACCATATTTATTGGCCATTATGCAGCAAATGACTCAGATTATGGCCAATCTTCAAGCAGCTTCTTCTTCTGATTCATCAAGACCACCAGCCTTCAAGACTCCATCTATGAAGGCACCAGAATGCTTTTATGGGACTCAGCCCTTCAAACTCAGAAGCTTTATCCAGTCTTGTCAATTAATTTCTCATAATGATCTGCCAAACGTCTCTCAAGACAGGAAGACGTTTCTTTATGCCACTTCATTTCTTATTGGCAGGGCTGCAAAATGGCTTGAGCCTTATCTTTCCAATCTCACCAATCAAGATCCCAAATACCTTCTCAATTCTTGGAATTTATTTGAATCACAACTCTTCACTTTGTTTGGGGACCCGAATGAAGTCAGAAAAGCAGAAGCAGAGTTGGATTCCTTAAGAATGAAAGAAGGAGGGCATGTATCACTATACATTGCTGATTTTAGAAGCTTAGTCTCAAGAATCGGGGACTGGGGTGAAAGAGCTCTCATCCATCATTTCAGGAAGGGATTTCCATCCAGGATTCTGGATCAATTGTCCTCCCATCCTTCAAATATTGATTCTCTTCAAGACTTAATGGACGTTACCCTGCAACTTGATACCAGGTACCATGAGAGGCAAAAGGAGAAGAATCATAATCAAGAGAAGAAGCCTGAAGCCTCAAAGTCAAGTTCTTCTCATCATCAAAAGTCTTCAGGCTCAAGTCACAAGAAGAAGAATTTTCATGCTCAAAAGCGGGACAAGCCCCACTCTTCCTTGTTGAATAAGGACTTCAAGTTTAAAGGTTCTGAAAAAGAAAGAAGAATCAAGGAGGGCTTGTGTACTTATTGTGGTGGGAAGCATAATCTTGAGTCTTGCTTCAAAAGACCTCAAAAAAAGCTTACCCAACAGTCAGGCCAGTTTCCCAGCCAGGGAAAAGCCTGAGTGGGGACCATGTTGTATTCAATGGTCTCCACAATTTTCCTTCCAGAGCACAATTGTGCATTCTGAATACTGGTGTCAAAAATTCTCTTAAATTTTTGTTTTTTCTTCTCTCTCTGATGTTTTTTACTGTATTCTCATTGATTCTGGTGCTACACACTCACTTATTGCAAAGCAGTTTGTTCACAAGTATTCATTGACTACGTCAGAACTTCCAGAGAAGATTCCTCTTATCATTTTGGACTCCTCTGAGTCCCCTTCCTTCTTTGTGACTCACCATACTAAATATATGGTTGAGCTCCCTTCCTTCCCAATCTTTGAATGGGACTTTTTAGTCATTGATACTCCCAAGGGAGAAGACCTCATATTGGACTTTGACTTTCTAAATCACTTTAATCCTTCTATTGATTGGAGGCAAGGGCAGATTTCCTTTAATTCTGATCATAAGGACTACTGTGATCCTCCGAATTCTTTCCGTAATGACTCTTCTACTGCCAAATCATGTGCAGCTCTAGTTGGTGATTCTAGAACACCATCAATTCCATCTTCTGTGCATATTCCTTCCCTTAGTTCCCATCAGTCATTACCATTATCTGGAGATGAAGTCTTCAAAGAGATTCAAGATGTTGGAGAACATAATTCTGTATCTTCACTTCATCTCCTCTTTGGGAATATGGACCTTCCTCCTTCATCTTATCATGATTCCCTGGTGGAGTTATGGGATGAAGAGGAAGAGCCAGAAGAAGTAGAAACCATGATGAAGGTTGTTCCTTCTGTCTATCACCAATACTTGGATGTATTCTCCAAGGTGAAAGCAGAAAAACTTCTTCCTCACCACCCCTGTGATCATCATATCAAGCTGGAGGGGTCTCTACCTCCAGTTGGGGTGATCTACTCTTTATCCAAACAAGAGTCAGATACACTCAGGGCCTACATTTCAGAGAATGTAGAGAAAGGTTTCATCCAGCCAAGCTCCTCTTCAACAGGAGCACTTTTCCTCTTTGTCAAAAAGAAAGATGGTGGCCTCCATTTGTGTGTTGATTACTGCAAACTCAATGCTGTTACTAGGAAGAAAAAGTATCCTGTTCCCCCTATGAATCAGCTTCTCAATGTTTTTAATGGTTCTTCTATCTTCTCCAAGATTGATTTGCGTGGTGCATATAACCTTCTCAGAATCAAGGAGGGTGATGAACACTTGACTTGTTTTAGAACTAAATATGGCAGTTATGAGTACTTGGTTATGCAATTTTGGCTCACCAATGCCCCTGCTTCTTTTCAAAATCTTGTCAATGATATCTTTCAAGATCTTCTCAATGTTTATGTCATGGTTTATTTGGATGACATTATGGTCTTTTCAGAATCTGAGGAAGAACATGTCACTCATGTGTCCACTGTTCTTTCCAGACTCAGAGCCAATGACCTTTTTTCTAAGGTGTACAAATGCCTGTTTCATGTTTCAAGTGTAGAATATCTTGGTTATGTAGTTTCTTCTGAAGGCCTCAAGATGGACCAAGCAAAAGTCCAGCAGATTGTCAATTGCCCACCTCCAAGAAACCTCAAGGCTCTTCAATCCTTCCTTGGCTTTGCCAATTTCTACTGCCGTTTCATCAAGAATTATTCAAAGAAGATCAGTTCACTCACCAGTTTCCTCAAGAGAGATTCATGTTTTCCCCTCAATGAGGAAGCTGTCAGTCAGTTTCACCAACTCAAAGAGGTTTTCACCACCGCTCCAATCCTTTCCCACTTCAGTCCTTCTCTACCCACCATTGCAGATACCGATGCATCAGATTATGCTCTGGGTGCTGTACTGAGTCAGGTCTCTGACTCAGGAAAACATCCCATTGCATTCGACAGCCGCAAGCTTATCCCAGCAGAGCTCAATTATGAAATTCATGACAAGGAACTCCTTGGCATCGTCTGGACTCTCAAGCACTGGAGGGCTTTTCTTCTTTCACTGTCTTCCCTTTTTGAAGTTCTCACCAATCACTCTTCCCTTCAATACTTCATGACCTCCAAAGTACTCACTCGCCGTAAAGCCTGTTGGGCTGAATTCCTTTCTGAATTTCATTTTTCAATCACTTACCGCCCTGGCCGCCTAGCTACTCTTCCGGATGCCTTATCACTTCAGGACAACGTTTACCCAGAGAGGGGGGAGGACTTCATCAGCAAGAATCCAATGAATTTTCAACAAATCATTAAGCAAGATGAAGTTCAACACTCAAAATATTTTGCTGTCAAGGTGTAATCTTTGTCAAATTTGATTGATTCAATCCAGAAGAAATTATGGCAAGATCCTCAGTACAGAAGTATCCTTGAAGATTTGGGTACAGGTAAATCTGTCCAAGATTATTCTCTTGATTCCTCTTCCCAACTTCTTCTCTTGAAAGATTCGGTGGTAGGCCCAAATGACTCCACAATTCAACTTAGTATTCTTCAAAAGAGTCACGATTCTCCTCTAGCTGGCCACCCTGGCCAAGAGAAGACTCTCAAACGTGTCAAGTGGGATTTCCACTGATCAGGCATGACTCAATTTATCAAGGATTATGTTTCATCCTATCAACAGTGCTCAAGAAACAAGAATATTCATCACAAGAAGTTTGGATTCCTCAAACCTCTTCCAATTCCAAATGGTCCTTGGATTTGTCTTTCAATGGACTTCATCACTCAACTGCCGCTGTCCAATTCCTTTGATTCAATCCTGGTCATAGTGGACAGGTTCTCAAAAATGGGGGTTTTTATTCCAACAATGTCTTCAATCACTTCCCTGGATTTAGCCCATTGATTCATCAAGAATATCTTTTCAAAGCATTGCCTTCCGTTAAGCATTGTCAGTGATAGAGGTTCACTCTTTGTTTCTTCTTTTTGGACCAATCTTTGTCAGCAGCTCAAGATTTCAAGAGACTTGTCAACTGCTTACCATCCAGAAACTGATGGACAGACAGAGAGGGTAAATCAGATACTAGAACAGTATCTTTGGATGTATGTCAGTTATCATCAAGATGATTGGAACACCTGGCTCCCTCTGGCTGAATTTGCCTACAATAATTCTGATCACTCTTCAACCAATCAATCACTGTTTTTCACTTTTTATGGAAGAGATCCACAATTTGATTCAGTTCACATCACTCAAGATACTCCTTCTGGAAAGTTATCAACAAAAATCCAATCAGTACAGCAAGATGTCAAGAGAGAACTTGAAGCTGCCATAAACCGTTTTAAGAGGTATGCAGATAAAGGTAGAGCAATTCCACCTCTTTTAAATCCTGGTGACATGGTATAGCTTTCTTCCAAGAATATCAAATCAACCAGACCCACCACAAAACTATCCGAAAGATGGTTGGGTCCTTTTCCAATCTTGAAGTCAGTTCTCATGCTTACCACCTCAAGCTTCCATCCACCCAGTCTTCCATATCTCACTCTTGGAGCCAGTCAAGACATCAGCAATCCCAAATCGGAAACAAGAGCCTCCTCCTCCAATTATCATTGAAGAAGAAGAGGAATGGGAAGTCTCTCAAATACTGGATTCAAAGCTCAAGAGAAGAAAATTATGTTATCTGGTCAAATGGAAAGGTTTCAGTCAAGACCCAGGAAGATCCACTTGGGAACCAGCCAAAAACCTCAAGAATTGTCCTGAACTTGACAAAGATTTCCATTCTTTGTATCCTGACAAGCCAGGACCCAATTCTTCAAAGGCTTGATCATTTTATGGTGCTTGGTGGGGGGAGTAATTACCAAAGGTAAGACCTACTCCTGCTATGCACCTTTAGGGGTATTCTACTCCTCTTTGTTGTAAGCATCACCTTGGCCACTCTATGAGCACTTTGCAATTCGGACACAGATTCATTGGCCTGGCTTTCAAAATCAATTCCAAATCATGGCAATTTTTCACTTGGGCAAATGGACCATTTCACTTTTATTTTCCTTCCCAAGTTTCCAATTCAATACATTCCTTATCAAATTTATATCTTTATTTATGGCACTGGCGGGAGTGGCAACTACTAAAAGTAAGTTCCTCTCCTGGTGTGCACTTCTCTGAGGGGTCTACAATCTTTTCAAAACATCACCTTGGCCAATCTGTGAGCATCTAGAATCAAATTCTTTTATCCAGGTCCCTGGCCACTCTCAAATCAACCATCAAAATCTATGATGAAGATTGGACTCACCCTCAAAAGTCATTTTTCTTTTCCTTCCTTTATATCTGTTTCCTTATCTTTCTTTGTTTTTCTTTTTCTTTAAATTTCTTTTATTATAATCTTTATGCCAAAATTCTATGTCAAATTCAATCCTTCAACATTTTCAAAGCCAAATGTCAAGAGAAGACTACATCAACCTCATTTCATATGCCAACATTATTATCAGTTAAAATTTTCTTTGAAAGATTCAAATACCTCTGGAATCCCTCTGTCCAATTCATCTCAACAGCCTCAACAGGCTTCTACCTTATCTTGGTGCTCAGGAGCTCACCATTCAAGGTAGGGGGGTACTGTCATAACCACAAGTTTGACCCTCCTCCTTGATGGTTGCAGCAATCCAACCTGGAGCCAAGTTGGGGCCAATTGGTCATGTCATATCATTTATGGCCAATTGGCCCCCTTTGGTGTTCTATGGCTCTTACGCCATAACCCATTCCAATGGCCATTTATGGCCTCAGGCCATATCCTGCTGTCATTGGCCTTCTTGGCCAATTTCAACCTCACCAACCCCCAAGCCTTCACTCTTGATTTTGGGCCTGGGGGGGTCCTTTTGTCTTCTAGGGGTCTCCAGGCCCCCTAGCCATCATTCTTGGTTTTGGGCCACCCCCTTTCATTAGGGGGGTTGAGGCCTAAATGGCCTTTTTGGGCCATTTAGGCCCCCTACGGCTCCTATGGCCCGTGGGCCGTGATTCACGGTCCGTGGTCCGTAGGCCAATTAGGCCCCTTTTGGCCTAATCCAATGAGGCCAAAGGGGGCAGCCAGGTGTGTCCCAAAACCACAATTGGACCCACCTGAGCCAAAATTGGTCACCAATCCCTTGGACCCAAAATTGGCCAAAGACCTTCTGGACACCAATTTGGCCATAAATCACAGAGGACCCATTTTTCGCCATGGACCACCATGGACCAATATTTCAGCCATTGCCTCTGGCAACCACCAGAGGCCACCAGATTAGCTCAGTCAGACTTCCCCTCAACCTATGGGGAATTTTTTCCATTCCTTCATACCATCCGTACTTAAGGTTGCCGGCGTGGTGCATATATGGTTGTATATACCATTATGCACCATTTTTGCTCAGCAATCCAATGGTGACGCTTTCAGGACCCATATCAAGGTCCCAAAATCTATCGCCCATTTCGAAGGAGGATTATTCAGCTCATCAGTCAGACAAGTTATGGCGGCAATCAGAAGACTCTTCAAGGATCCCAACCACCTGTATCTGCAGGAGTTGGGTTGGTACATTATTCAGAGCTATTCAAAGCGCCAATTCCTAAGAGGTATTCCATCAATTCAATCAGTTGTCAAGGCATCAAGTATTTAAATACTCCTTGGACAACTAAATTCATCCGTACAGGCCTCATTCAATCAACCTGTATGGCCTAGGCCCAATTGGGCCATTTCATATTCCACTGTGGGAATTCCATCACACAGATCAAATTTCAAGATGGCCAGAACTGTATTTCCCAATTTGGAGAGTACAGTCATTGATTCACCTTCAGGATCAATCTTTCAAGTTTTCACATATACCGGCCACCTTTCATCACCTGGGGACCTTTTTCCCCAGTTACTCAATATATTGGATTTATTTTTATCTTTATTTTCCTTTTACGTTATTAAAGCTAATACTGATAATCTTAAGTCAGTCATTAGCACCCTTTCTCTTTTTCTTCCTCGCCTGTCATTGGATATTGGTGGTCATATCCTTTACTAATTCCATTCCTTTTCTGGAAGGTTGAAACAGTGAATTGAGGATTCACTTGGTTGGCTTCTTGGCTTTTGGCTTCCTCTATTCTCTTTGGCATTTGGCTTCTTATTCTTTTCTTTTATCTTTGGCATACTTGTCTTGTCCATTCTTCTTCTTTAAAGAAATTAAATCTTTTTTATTCCTTTTATCTTTTGGAGCTGTAAGATGTGACTATGAAACTGATGATAATATTACTATTAATCAACAGTACTATGTCTGTTCTTATGAAATATAATAATAAAAATTATTATAACCACAATTAAATAATTATAAAATTATTTCTTTCACGTGTTATACACTACTAGTGATTATAACAGTGAGCAGTAATTGTCTACTAGAATCAATTACAAGAAGAATTTAATAATAAAAACTTCTTTATTAAAATAATAAAATTATTTTAATATATAATTATCTTTTACAAGAATAATTATAAAGATAATTCTTGAAGAAAACTATTACTAGAGAAAAACTTTAAGAATTAAAGATAAATGACTCACTAATACTCCAAAGAACTTATTGATAGATATAAGTAGAGAAATTTGACGTAGAATTGTGGATTTAAGGGATCAAAAGGATTTATAACAGTATTACAACAATATATAGTTGGATTCTATGATTTCACGTCTCTATGGATGATTTTGAAAGATTTAAAACACTTAAGAATAGTTTTAACTAATACTTACTTGTTGGTAATAATGATTTAATAAATTGATGAGATGATGATACGGAAAAAACAGCAAGAAGAGGCTTCTTTTAAGTCTACAACAGCTCACAGAGGCGTGCCATGGAGCAAACTGAAAAACCAGTGAGTGAGAAAACAATAAACCTTTTTGTATTAATGATTACATCATCTGTTGTCACGTAAGATTATCATAATTACTTAATTAATGCTTTTACGTGACTACCAACCCCAATATGGTTAAGAATAAAAGGAGTAACATCTGTAAATCTTCTTTTATTCTAAAATAATCATTGATTTCTCAAAGTTATCAATGTTATTGCCAATTTCATCACAGGTAGTAATTACTGTGAATTTTTGAAGATTCAGTGTTTCACGTAGAATGGTCAAAAATGGACTGTAAGTAAAACTTTTAATTTTACTAGTAAAACCATAATTCTTTTTGGTTGTACCATAGATAATACAGCTCTTCATTGGTCCTGAAAGTTTCAGGAAGATTCATTAAGAATTGTATTTTTAATGAATTTTTGAAGTTTTTACCTCATTTCTACGTAGAATTGCAAATAGCAGTATTTTGCTGGTTGCTATGAGGTAAATCAATGAATATGGATCCCAAAAGGGTTTTAATTACTCTTTTAGGGTCTAGTCATGGAAAGTCATCAAGAATTGACGTGGTTACAGGAGTCTAAGTAGCTCATTACCTCCTTGGCACGTCAAAATAGCAGGTTATTTGCTATTTTTCTTGTGATTACAGTAAGTGTAACTTGGTAACCAAGTTCCCAAAAAGTTTTAGTTTACCAATTGGGCCAAGATGAGCCATGGATCCATGCTCTGGAGCTATCCACGCCTCTGAGGCCTCAGAAGTTGGGTACCCTGGCTCTCTTTGATGTCTTTTGTCCCCCTTGCTTATTTTTTACGTCAAAATAGTAATCTAAGCTTAAAGTGAGATATCCACTATGGGTGTACCAAAAGTCCATGTAAGAATACCATGATATTAAGTGCTCAAAACATGCATAACAATATTCTTAGTGTATATGTAACATGGGATTTCTCACTTTCCCATTATTTTGGCTAAAAATCAAGAAAAACAAAAATTTTCACGGATCTTTTATGTGGTATTAATGATGTGGTATTGAAGTATTTTCCATTTTACCACCTCAAATACTTAAATTGAGCTTATTCACTCTATGGAGCTACCCTAGGTGAATTTTTGTGTAGAATCCAAATCTGGTCTTAAATCCGTGGATTTACTTACTCAATAAAAAGTTATTCATCTTTTCTGAAATTGAAAATGATGAATTTTGGATATATGCATGACTTATGAGTTTTGCATAATTCAAAATTTCTTTTTAAGATAATTGTGGCCTATTTGGGTATGTAAAATATACCTCAAGGCTCACAGGAGCCCTCCAAGTTATTTCTTGATTCCTGCTTGCCATGCCCTCTTGCTTCCATAAGAGCCCCTGTGACAGTGTAGGTGTTTATGGGGAATCCATTCGTGCAATTAATTCAATTTTTTCCATTGGTATCTGAGGTACATAGGATTTTATGTCTTTTTTAGGGTATTATTACTTATTCTTCAGTAATTATTGACTTTTCAGATAGTCCATGAAAATGAAATATGTGTATTTGACAATGCGAAATCTAATGGTGTAATTTATTTCAAATGTTTATTCATTAAATTCTGAGTTAATTCAGATTTTGTACCTATTTATGGTATTTTCACTAGTTTTAAGACAATCATTATATTTATTATTGAGTTTTTTTTGTGACCTTTTTGGATGTGTGGTCATATCTCAAAGCCTCACATTCTCTCACCATTGGATTCGTCATAAAAAATAAGCTGGGGTCACCTCTGGGTAAAATTTCTGTAACTCAACTTTAAATAAGCTTAAATGAAGGTTGTAGTATTTTCTGTACAAAAGTTGAAGATCCTCAAAACCTCAATTTAATTCACATAAAATTTGGTGTGAACCATCAATTTTTTTGTTAAATTTGAGGTGTTGTTTGTAGTTTAGAAGTCATGAGGAATTGAAGTATTTTCAATAGAATTGTCAAAATGTGCATGTGTATTACATAAGTGAACTGTAATTTACATATGTAGTGTTGATTATTACAGTAATTGTATTGTAAAACTCAATTTAATTCCATATGTATATTGAAAGTATAATGCATGATGAGGAATTAATGGAAAATGAATTGGAAAGATTAATTTGGGGGGGAAGGAACTTGTCACAACCATGGAAATTCACCTCCTTGGATCCCCATATGGCATATCAAGCCACAGTTCTTTTATGGCCAATTGGCCATATCCATCACCAGTGGCCAATATGGCCACGTCATCATCTTATGGACCATTTATGGCCGTTTGTGTTTTGGGGCCTTCATGGCCCTTCACCTCAATCCAGAACCCATAGCGGCAATTTATGCCCAAATGGGTATTTCTGTTCATTTCCCTCAAAACCAGGGGAAATGGCCCAAATGGCTGTTTTTGGCCATTTGGGCTCATAATGCGCATTTTGCGCATTTCTGTGCATTTTGCGCACTTTTTGCTCTTTTTGCGCATTTTGCTCACTTTTGCGCATTTGCGCATATTTGCGCACTTTTGCGCACTTTGACGCGAAGTGTCCAAAAGACACTTTCCCGCCTTTTGGGCCAGTTTTTGGCTCAGACTCCCAAAAGTGGCCAAAAACCCCAAAGGGCCCAGAAACACCTTTCCAAGCTCTGAAGCCATCACATCCACCCTTTTCCCCTCTGCCTTTCAATCACAAGACCTTTGGACGTAATCTTCTTACCAATGAACCAATATGCAATAAATGATGTTATATATCATTGTGCATCATTTTTCAACAGCAATTCAATGGTGGCAATATCAAATGGTCTTTTCAACATTCCAACATCTCATCATGTCATCAAGGCACCCAATCATTCAGAGGAATCATCAAGGCTCAAGAGCAAGTGTTTCAGCGTCAAAGGCCAATGATGCCATCAAGCAGTCATTGGTTATTCTCACTCCAAGTATTCCTTCCAAGGGAATACTGTCAAATCATTCTCAAATTGTATTCAAGAGGCAGTGCCAAAAGAAGTTGTCAAGTGTCAAAGCTCCACTCAATCCATCTTTGCAACCATATTCATTTCAATACAGTCTGGATCCATCACGAACTGTATTTCATTTTCAATCATGGGAAATTCATTCAACCCAATTCAATTTCAATATTAGCCAGCTGTATCAATTCCCAAAACAATCAATACAGCCTCAAGGATCAATACAGATCAGTTTTCAGCCTGAAGAACTCAAGCTCCCAACTTTTCACATATACCGGCTACCCTTTCCACCCTGGGGGGTTTTTCCCCAGTTAATTTATATTTTTTGATTTTATTTTATCTTTATTTTCTTTTCATTTTAGTTAAACAAATACTGATATTATTAAATCAGTCATTTAGCACCTTTCTCTTTCTCTTTCTTCGCCTGTCAATGGATATTTGGTGGTCATATCCTTACTAATTCCATTATTCATTTCTGGCAGGTTGAAAAAGTGATTAAGGACTTACTTGGTTGGCTCTTTGGCCATTTGGCTTCCCTTTCCTCTTTTGCATCTCATCTTGTACCTGCATATCTTTTAGAGGAATTCATTCTTATTATTTTTATTCTTTATTCTTTTGGAGTATTCCAAGTGAGTTCCCTGATTGCTGAGTGCCAGGCCACTCTTGTATTTCCACTAGAGCCCCTGTTACAGAACTCAAGCTCTAAGGGGGAGCCAGACCCCCAAATTCCTTGCTGACAGCATGAGATGTCAAACTCCACGCAATATTTCAACCCTATGGGCCTGGAATTGAGTCTCAGGGTCTGTGACTCAATTGATGATGAGGTTTTGATACCAACTAGGGCAGTTTTAACTGTTTTCAAGAGGGTAAAACTACCCTTAAGTTAAAACAATCTTAGTAAAAAAAGTTTTAACCGGCTTCTATTTCTCTTAAACACATTCTGACATGTTTTGAAGGCTCTAGACCAGGTATTACTAAAATAATGGCTGATTTAAGGGTCTAAAATGGCTAAAACCAGCCCTTTTTTGGTCTAAACCAGGGGTCAATGATGCCACAACTGGCTTTTCTGTTTTCAGATTTTTTTCCATGACTGACAAGAGTAAAAATTACTTTTGGAGTAAGAAAATTGATGGCCATAAAAGAATGTCTTCTTTGCCCCACTTTTCTCTTCATGTTAAAATTTTTTCCTTTTATAATTAGTTTAAACACTGTCAAAACCAATCAATAAAAGATTCCAACCACCATTTTCATATCATCTTAAACCTTTTAACCACATGAAAAAATAATTATAATCAGTGTTTGTAACTCTTATAATTATTTTTACCCTGGAACCACCCCATAAGTGAATTGAAGCATCTTTCATCACTGTAAACTTTGTCACTTTGTTTCCAAATTCAGTCTGGTCACTTTTGGTGTGATTTCATTTTAAGAATATTTTTAAAGACTTTTCTCTTCAATTAATCCCTTCCAGTTCTTTTCTCATTAAATCCCAATTGAAATTGCTCTTGGGGAAATTTCTTTTGTAGCCTTAAATATCTCTTGTAGAGTATTTTTGGATAAATTTTCATTTTTGGGAAAACAATAAATTTTTATAATATTTTTTTATACTTATAAAGGTAAAAGAAATAAATATGGCGTGTTCCTCTTAAAAATACTATTTCCTACTATTTTTAATCATATTGTACCTCATACGAAAATTTGAGCACAGGAAAAGTACTTGATTTTGAATTAAAGTTTCATATCCACACCTTACATATTCATTCCAGCTTATAAAACAATCACTTCCCTGGACTTAGCTTAAATATTCATCATCCATGTCTCTTCAAAGCATGGCCTCCTTATAAGTATTTTGAGTGATAGTGGATTTTTATTTGTTTCATCATTCTGGACCAATTTATGGCAGCATCTCAAGATATGAAGAGATATTTCAACTGCTTTTCATCCTGAAATAGATTGACAGACAGAGAGGGTAAATAAGATTATAGAACATAATCTTTGGATGTATTGCAGTTACCAAAAAGATGATTGGCACACCTGGCTCCCTCCAGCTTAATTTGCCTACAATTATGCAGAAAATTCATCAACAAAACAATCACCTTTTTTCACCATTCATGGAAGAAAGCTCAGATTTGACACGATTCATATTTCTGAAGAATCACCTGCTGTAAAGGTATCAACAAAACTCAAATAAGTACAGCAAGCTTTCAAAGAGGAACTGGAGTCAGCAATCAGGAATATTAAGAGGTATGCATATAGAAAGAGGTCAAATCCACCTGATTTCCAACCTGAAGACAAATTATGGCTGGCTTCAAAGAATATCAATACTATAAGACCTGCCAAGAAACTCTCAGAAATATAGTTGGGACCCTTTGAAGTCTTGAAGAAGATTGGAAGCCATTCACATCACCTCAAGTTACCCTTGCAATGGAAGTCAGTTAACCCTGTATTCCATGTGTCATTGTTAGAGCCAGTCAAGCAGTCCAGAATCCCAAATTGAAATCAATTTGCCATCACCAGTTCTAGTTGAGGACCAAGAAGAATGGGAAGTGGCTCCTGTTCAGGACTCAAAACTCAAATGAGGTAAATTATGGTATCTTTTACAGTGGAAAGGATTAAATGAAGACCCAGAAAGAACAACTTGGGAACCAGCTGACCAGACCTTTTCAACGATTTCCACATATTGTACCCAGACAAGCCTGGCTCAAATACCTCAAGAGCTTGACTTTATGGTGCTTGGTGGGGAATAGAAGTTATGAAAGTAAGTTCCTCTCCTGGAATGAAACTTTAAGGGGGTACTCTACCAAAATTTGTTGTAAGAATCACCTTGGACACTTTGTGAGCACTTCTCAATTCTTTGGACAGATTCAGAAGGCTTTGCAACATAAATATGCTCAAATTTGGACCTTTCATCAAAATATGGCCATTGTCAAGCCAAGTCTATGATAGAGGTATCAAGATGTCAGATACAACTCCAACTGTGACTGTGACACGGATTATATATTTTTAGTGATGGTGAGCACTGTTGAAAGCCCTGGTTGCAGTGTTTATCTGTTGGATTACCATAATACAGGCTACAATAATTCATTATAGTTATACCTGTTTATTTTTCAATGATATAGCTGATTTGGAAAGTTTTACTACATCATAATTTAAGAGAAGGATGGGGATTCCTCATTTGGGAAGAGAAAGGTCCCTTTTTATCCTTAAATTGGGTGAAAAGGTCCTCTAGACCATTTCACATAGATGAAGTCAAGATTTTTCACTTCAGAGTACTGGCTTGTGGTTTCCACAAAGCCTGTATACTCTGTATTGGGCTCAGATGTGGCTTTAAAACCACATCTGGGCAGGTTTCACCAATACAGGGTAAAGATTTTCATCTGGGGACCACACAGCCCTTTTCTGACATGTATGACACGTAGAATGCTGTACAGAACCTGTATGGGACCCCAGTAATGAATTGTGAGCCTTAAGGTATATTTTACATACCCAAATAGGCCACAATTATCTTAAAAAGAAATTTTGAATTATGCATTACTCATAAGTCATGCATATATCCAAAATTCATCATTTTTGATTTCAGAAAAGATGAATAACTTTTTATTGAGTAAGTAAATTCATTGATTTAAGGCCAGATTTGGATTCTACACCAAAATTCACCTAGGGTAGCTCCATAGAGTGAATAAGCTCAAATTAGCTCTTTGAGGTGGTAAAATGGAAAATACTTCAATACCACATCATCAATACCACATAAAAGATCTGTGAAAAGTTTTGTTTTTCTTAATTTCACGCCAAAATAATGGGAAAGTGAGAAATCCCGTGTTACATATACACTAAGAATAGTGTTATGCATGTTTTGAGCACTTAATATCATGGTATTCGTACATGGACTTTTGGTACACCCATAGTGGATATCTCACTTTAAGCTTAAATTACTATTTTGAGATAGAAAATAGGCAAGGGGGACAAAAGACATCAAAGAGGGCCAGGGTACCCAGCTTCTGAAGCCTCAGAGGCGTGGACAGCTCTAAAGCTTGGATCCATGGCTGATCTTGGCCTAATTGTTAAATAAAAAACTTTTGGGAACTTGGTTACCATGTTACAACTACAGTAAGACTTAAGAAAATAGCAAATAACCTGCTATTTTGACATGCCAAGGAGGTAAAGAGCTACTGAGACTCCTGTAACCATGTCAATTCTTAATGAATTTCCATGGATAAACACCAAAAGAGTAATTAAAATCCTTTTTGGACTTGTATCCATTGATTTACCTCATAGCAACCAGTGAAACACTGATATTTGCAATTCTACGTAGAAATGAGGTAAAAACTTCAAAAATTCATTAAAAATAAAATTCTTAATTAATCTTTCTGAAGATTTCAGGACTAATGGAGACCTGTATTATCCATAGTACAACCAAAAAGAATTACAGTTTTACTAGTAAAATTCAAAAATTTACTTACAGTCCATTTTTGACTATTCTACATGAAACACTGAATCTTCAAAAATTCACAGTAATTACATCCTGTGATGAAATTGGCAATAACATTGATAACTTTGAGAAATCAATGATTATTTTGGAATAAAAGAAGATTTACAGATTTTACTCCTTTTATTCTTAACCATATTGGGGTTGGTAGTCACATAAAAGCATCAATTAAGTAATTATGATAATCTTACGTGACAACAGATGATGCAATTCATAATCCAAAAAGGTTTATTGTTTTCTAACTCACTGGTCTTTCAGTTTGCTCCATGGAATGCCTCTGTGAGCTGTTGTTGACTTAAAAGAGGCCTCCTCTTGTTGTTTTTTCCACATCATCATCTTATTATCATTTAAACCATTATTACCAACAAGTAAGTATTAGTTACAGCTATTCTTAAGTATTTTAAAATCTTTCAGAATCAACCAGAAAGACGTGAAATCATAGAATACAACTATATATTGTTGTAATAGTGTTATAAATTCATTTTGATCCTTAAATCTACAATGCTACGTCAAATCTCTCTACCTTATCTTTCAATAAGTTCTTTGGAACATTAGTGAGTGATTTAATTTTAATTCTTAAAGCTTTGCTCTAAAATTAGTTTTCTTCAAGAATTACCATTATAATTATTCTTGCAAAAGATAATTATATATTAAAATAATTTTATTATTTTAATAAAAGAAGTTTTTATTATTAAAATCTTCTTGAAATTGATTCTTGTAGACAATTACTTTCTCACTGTTAAAATCACTAGTAGTGTTTAACATGTGAAAGAAATAATTTTAAATTATTCAATTGTGGTTATAATAATATTTTATTATTATATTTCATAAGAACAGACATAGTACTGTTGATTAATAGTAATATTATCATCAGTTTCATAGTCACATCTTACATTTGGGGGCCTGGCCATGTTTTTTGAACCTTGTACCCTTCGTTAATATATTTTCAAGTTCTAAAATATATTAATTTAATAATTTTTTTCTTTCATTTTGAAGATTAAATAATTCTTATTTTTGAAATTGTTTTGGGAATCTTTTTCATTGAGTAATTTGGTTTAATTTTATACTGTTTTTACACGTGGCTTTTTCACATCCAAAAACTTATAAAATTATCCTTTGAGTTACTCTGAATTAATTTTCATTCAAAATCTTAAATTTTAATCTTTTTCTTTAAAAAGGATAATTTTTTTAATATTAAAAAATATAAAACTTATCTTTAAAAATATTTTAAAAATTAGAAAAAATTATTTTTTCTCTTTTATAATTTTTCTCTAGTGTGTTTAATCAAATACTGTGCAGCTGGCAACAGACTCGGTAAAAGATATATCACTAGTCCAGAATCTGAAGACAGTATTGAGGTGCAAATTGCTAAAAGAGGCACCTTATTTAACTCAGAAAAAGCCAAATTACCACCAAAAGGTGTGTATTTTATCTTATATTTTCACCTTTTATCTTTAAATTGACGTGAAAATGGTGCATGCCAGAAATGGAAGAAACTATTCAGTCCAACCAGATGGATGTGGACAAGGAAGAGGCAAGACCAAATCTAGAAGTGCCAAGTCTTCCACAAGAAAGACACATTTGGAGGATGCCAGAGTAGCCCCCCATTCCCCAAGGTCTGTACCAACAGATTTTTGACGTGAATTCAGAGCCTCAACTGATTCATGACCATAGTTCCAGGGCTGAACAATTTTCAAGTGGCAGCAATGGAAATATATCAATGCCAGTACAAAAATTGGTTCAGAGCAGCCAAAGAAGAGGAGTGGGAAATATGCCCAAGCCTTTGGCATGGGGCCATGAACTCCTCCTTACACATCAAGAGCTTTCTGGGTCAGGAGAAGACCATAGAACTCTTAGGAGGATGGAGCCCCCTGTCTTTCAAAAACAAGGTCAAAAAGATAAAGAATTTCTTGAAGAACCAAGGTCTTTTATCCATAGACCAGAAGAAGGAACTGGAAATGACTCCAGCTTTGGAGACAGAGGCCCCAGTGGCGTCTACCAGCTCCAGAAGTATCCAAAGACAAGCCCAAAGGACCTCAAAAGAAACAGAGAGGTCCCAAGAGCCATCAAGGCAAGGGCAAAGGCAAAGCAAATTGGAACACACCTTACCTACAAGGGTACAGGATCCCCAAATTGGAGCCTTCAGCAGTGGACAGTGTATTCAATATGGCCAGAACTCTCATGGAATTCACAGCCAAGGAGCAGGAAAAGGTGAACAGGACCTTTCCATGCAAATAAATCATGTACAAAGTAATATTAATGTAGAAATTGGTAAACTTGATTCAAAGTTAACTAAAATAACATCAGATATTAATGAATTGAAAAAACATGACAAGAAATATACTGAATAGTATGAATTAACAAATGCCAGATTTGATTCAATTGCCAATGCTTGTAGCAGAATTGAGAGTACATGTCAGATTCAGAATGATGAAATGGAAGATCTTTCTATTTTTAAAATGAATGATCAACTTAAGATTCTACAAGATCATGTCTTGAAGATAGTTGAAAACACTAATCAATTTGCTACACATTTAGCAAAAAGTGACAGTGAAAGGCAGAAGTTAAAGAATGAAATCATTGCAAATGTAGAACAAATTCATAAGAATTATGAACCACATATGCCAAGACATTCTACACCTTTAACTGAAGAAAAACATTCTGTTAAAGGAAGTTTTACCCCAATTTTAGGAGAAAATGTTGTCTCTGTCAAAGATAGTCCCAAATTAGCAGAATGGCCAACATTCTCTGGTGAAGGAGAATATAACCATATTGAGTTCATCAGGACTATTGATATGTTACAAGAAGACTTTAATATACCTGATGAAATCACAGTGGGGAAGTTACACTCTCTGTTTACCAGGACTGCAAAGAAATGGTATTACAAGATGAGGATGGATCATGGAAAACATGATTGGTCTTCGTGGAAATCTGAAGTGATTACCAAATGGGCCAACAATTCTTGGAGGTTTAACATGGAAAATGCTTTTGAAAGTGCCATTTTTAACTCAGAGAAAGAAAAACCACTTACTTGGTTCTTCAAACAAAAAGACAGATTATCTGCTTTACACCCAGATATGTCTGACACTATGATTAATATGAAGATATTAAGAAAGTGTGGAGGAGAACTGGAACATTCTATCAAAAGCAGATGTGTAGAGCCCTGTTCAACAGAGGACTACATCAATGCAATGGAAGATATCATTACCAGAACAAGAATTCGTAAAACTTGGACTAGAATCCCTATGGAATCCAAGATGATCCCAAAGATTCCCAGAGAGGATAAAAGACCAGAAAGACCTGTCTTGAAGTGTCATAAATGTGGAAGTACTTCATATTTAGCAAACACTTGCACCAAAAAGAAAAAAATCAATGAAATTCAGGTCATTGAAGAAATTCAGTGTACTGAAGAGAAAGAAGAGTCTGATCAAGATTCTGCAGTCTCTGAAGATACACCAGGGGAGGGCCATCCTATTGAAAACATTACAGCTTTCTTTGAGTTCACAGAAGTCCATACCCACTTGCCACAGTACAGTGAGGATTACTGCAACCTGATCAATAGCCAAGATGCCAGAATGTGTAAAACAAAACCTGCTAGAGGAAAGGGTTACACTGCTGGAGCATCCTGTATCACATCAGTTTTGATGATTGATATTGAAGCCAGAGTAAATTTGGATACAGGGGCATTTTGCACTTGTGTGGGCAAAGATTATCTCCAAATTATACTTCCTGAATGGAAAAACCATCCATTACCAATAGAAGGTGTGCAATTTAGTAGTGCCAGTAACAATATGTACCCCTTGGCTATATTAGACACTAATCTTGTATTTCCACACCCAGCAGGAAGTGTAAGGATGAAAACTGAGATTGTTGTAATGGATAATTGCACATCTCAGCACATCATTCTTGAAAATGATTACTTGAATATCTATGGTAGTGACATAAATAACCATAAAGACAGATGTTTCACAATTGGGGATAACAAATGACAAAAATTTGCTTTTTCCAATCTGCCAAAACAAATATCTGTAGTAACTTCTGTCAAGGATACTTACAAAGATGGATTTGTGTCTAATCAACTTGTTGAAGCACAAATTAATCCATCATTTTCACCAAAAATGAGGAATGAACTTATTAATGTGTTATACACATACAATAATGAATTTGCCTCTGATAATGAACCATTAGGTGCTATAAGAGGACATGAAGTTGATATTACTCTTAATATTGACAGGCCATATCCTCCAGTACTTAGAAGACCAGCTTATCCGGCCAGTCCCAGAGCTAGAGAAGCCTTGGAAAAACATATCCAAGAGTTAATCCAACTTGGTGTACTAAGAAAAGTAGGCCATAATGAGGAAGTTGAAGTGACAACACCTGTTATTATTGCATGGAATAATGACAAATCAAGAATGGTTGGGGATTTCAGAGCATTGAATACCTACACAGTTCCAGATAGGTATCCAATCCCTAGAATTCAAGAAACCTTGACTAAATTGTCTAAAGCCAATTATATAACATCGATGGATGCATTGAAAGGTTTCCATCAGAATGTTTTGACGCCTAAAGCTAAGAAATTAATTAGAATTATCACTCACTGTGGTATTTATGAGTATCTTAGAATGCCATTTGACATTAAAAATGCTCCATCCCATTATGAAAGAATGATGAACACAATCTTTCCCACAGAATTGTCTGAAGGATGGCTTATCATTTATATTGATGATATTATTATATGTTCTGATTCATGGTCTTTGCACCTTGAAAGACTTGCAAGAGTCCTTCACGAAGTTGCAGAAGTGAACATGAAAGTTTCACTGAAGAAATGCAATTTTGCTTTTGAAGAACTCAAAGCATTAGGACATATTGTTTCTGGTTTAAGCTTGGGTATTGACAAAAACAAAGTAGCAGCAGTGTTACTTAAGCCAATACCCCAGAATAAAAAAGAAATTATGTCTTTTCTTGGGTTTGCAAGTTATTATAGGAAACACTTGAAAGACTTTGAAATTCTAGCCAAGTCACTTTATAAAATCTGTGATCAACAGACTGTATTTGAGATGACACAGGAGAGAATTAAAGCTTATGAGAAGATAAGGAGAGCTCTTACAGAAGCACCTATACTCCTCATGCCTGACTGGAATATTCCTTTTAAATTGTACGTTGATGCATGTGGAAATGGATTAGGGGAAACCCTACATCAAGTCCAAATCATTGATGACCAACCTACAGAAGGACCAGTTTGTTACATCTCAAGGCAAATTAAACCAAAAGAAGCCAGATATGATGCAAGCCAAATGGAGTGCTTATGTTTGGTATGGGCACTTGAGAAATTACACTATTATATTGATGGCAGTGCTTTTGAAGTGATAACTGACTGTGTCACATGGTGGAATGTGATCTACAACTTGCCAGTATTAATCAGTCTTTCAACCAGTATAATAGCCTTTTTGGCAAGAGTTCCCTTTGCTGAGGTCTGGCAGACAGCATTGTGACAATGAACCGGTTACCAATGTCATGGGTTCGATTCTGGTTGGAGAAAAGAGGTTGTCTCAATCAAACAATCAGAAATTGCTGGGTTTTCCACTCCATTGGCATACAAGGGTTCCACCACTTGGGGGTTCCTTGTAGGCTCCTGTTGTGACTAATGTAACTCCATGAGGGAGACATGGGTAATACCATCAGTTACATGCACTTCGGGACACAGTGCCCTAAACCCGGGGGTACTGTCACATGGTGGAATGTGATCTACAGCTTGCCAGTATTAATCGGTCTTTCAACAGGTTTAATAGCCTTTTCGGCAAGAGTTCCCTTTGCTGAGGTCTGGCAGACAGCATTGTGACAGACTGTAATGCAGTAAAATCATTTCTTAACATGGAAACTCCCAACAGACACATGTTGAGATGGCAAATAGCCATTCATGAATATAGAGGAAACATGACTATACTCCACAAAGCAGGAAACATTCACCAGAATTCTGATGGACTTAGCAGGTGGGCATTAGCCAACACTCCTGATAACCCAGCTTATGTACCCTTGGAAGCTGAACCACAGATTCCAATTGAAGGAATTAATATAACTGATATTGGGACTGAATTCTTTGAAGAGGTCAGAGAATCTTATAAGAAGGACAAGAATTGCCATATCTTGACTTCTTTGTTAGATAAAGACTGCAAAGATACATCTTTGGTCAATGCACTAGATGAAGTTTGGAGAAATTCCTATTCTGAAGGGAGATTTCACTTGTTTTATGGGATTATTTACCACAGAACCAAACATTCTTGTGTAATGACATTATGCAGCAGATTGCTTATCAATACAATTCTTCATGAATGCCATGATAGCATCTACTTGTCACAACCATGGCAATTCACCTCCTTGGATCCCCATATGGCATATCAAGCCACGGTTCTTTTATGGCCAATTGGCCATATCCATCACCAGTGGCCAATATGGCCATGTCATTATCTTATGGCCCATTTATGGCCATTTGTGTTTTGGGGCCTTCATGGCCCTTCACCTCAATCCAACACCCATAGCGGCAATTTATGCCCAAATGGGTATTTCTGGTCATTTCCCTCAAAAACCAGGGGAAATGGCCCAAATGGCTGTTTTTGGCCATTTGGGCTCATAATGCGCATTTGCGCATTTTGCGCATTTTTGCGCATTTGCGCACTTTTGCGCATTTTTGCGCATTTGCGCACTTTTTGCGCATTTTGCGCACTTTTGCGCATTTGCGCACTTTTTGCGCACTTTGCGCATTTGCGCATATTTGCGCACTTTTGCGCATTTTGCGCATTTTTGTGCACTTTGCACATTTGCGCACTTTTGCGCATTTTGCGCATTTTTGCGCACTTTGACGCAAAGTGTCCAAAAGACACTTTCCCGCCTTTTGGGCCAGTTTTTGGCTCAGAACCCAAAAATGGCCAAAAACCCCAAAAGGCCCAGAAACACCATTCCAAGCTCTGAAGCCATTACATCCATCCTTTTCCCTCTGCCTTTCCACCTCAAGACCTTTGGACGTAATCTTCTTGCCAATCAACCAATATGCCATAAATGATGTTATATATCTTTGTGCATCATTTTTCAACAGCAATTCAATGGTGGCAATATCAAATGCTCATTTCAACATTCCAACATCTCATCACGTCATCAAGGCACCCAATCATTCAGAGGAATCATCAAGGCTCAAGAGCAAGTGTTTCAGCGTCAAAGACCAATGACGCCATCAAGCAGTCATTGGTTATTCTCACTCCAAGTATTCCTTCCAAGGGAATACTGTCAATTCATTCTCAAGTGTATTCAAGAGGCAGTGCCAAAAAGAAGTTGTCAAGTGTCAAAGCTCCACTCAATCCATCTTGGCAACCATATTCATTTCAATACAGTCTGGATCCATCAAGACCTGTATTTCATTTTCAATCATGGGAAATTCATTCAACCCAATTCAATTTCAATATTAGCCAGCTGTATCAATTCCCAAAACAATCAATACAGCCTCAAGGATCAATACAGATCAGTTTTCAGCCTGAAGAACTCAAGCTCCCAACTTTTCACATATACCGGCTACCCTTTCCACCCTGGGGGGTTTTTCCCCAGTTAATTAATATATTTTGATTTTATTTTATCTCTATTTCCTTTTCACTTTAGTTAAGCAAATACTGATATTATTAAGTCAGTCATTTAGCACCTTTCTCTTTCTCTTTCTTCGCCTGTCAATGGATATTTGGTGGTCATATCCTTACTAATTCCATTATTCATTTTTGGCAGGTTGAAACAGTGATTAAGGACTTACTTGGTTGGTTCTTTGGCCATTTGGCTTCCCTTTCCTCTTTTGCATCTCATCTTGTACCTGCATATCTTTTAGAGGAATTCATTCTTATTATTTTATTCTTTATCCTTTTGGAGTCTTCCAAGTGAGTTCCCTGATTGCTGAGTGCCAGGCCACTCTTGTATTTCTGTCCAAGAGCCCCCGTGACATTATATTAATTAACTCATAATTTCTTTTCATTCTGTTCATTCTTTCTTTATAATTTCATTCACTCATTTCATCGAAATTATGATTCTTTTACGTTTATGAACTTAATGATTCATCGTCACCTCTCAATTTTCTTTCATTCATTCTTCATTTTGAAAATTGAAAGCTGACCCATTTTTTTTTTATTTTGTTATTCTTTTTTTTAAATCTTTTCAAATCATCAAATTTTCATTCTCATTCATAATTCAGGCGTCATCTTGATTTTCTTTGATTTTCAAATTTTTCATCAAGATATTCAGACACGTTATTCACATCAAGATTCATAATTGATTTTTTCTTCAAGAATTTTGATTTTTAAAGAATAATTCACTTGATTTTGATTGATTGATTGATTTGACATATTTGATTTTGACCTCAAGAAAATTGATTGACCTGAAGATTTCATTGATTTTGCTGATTTTTCACATCAAGAATTTTGACATAAATTGATTTTTTCTTCAAGATTTTCATTTGATTGATTGATTCTGCAAGATTTTTTATTTTGATTGATTTGATTGATTTGATTTTGACTTCAAGACTTCATTTGATTTTGATTTATTGACGTACTTGAAGATTTTCACTTTTATTCATTGATTTTCCTCAAGATTTGATTGTTGACTCTTTTCACTTCAAGCAAATTTTGATTTTTAATTCATTTATTTCATTTTATTCCTGACATAATGCCTGTTCAACACTCACCTCTGGCAAGACAGACAAGATCTCAGGCCAGAGCTCAAGGTGTTCTCACTCCAACTCCAAGAGCTCCTCTAGATGGCACCCCAGCAGTTCCTCAACTGAGGGCCCAATTAGATAGAGGACCCCGCATGGAAGGAGCAGCACCATCCAGGAAGGAAGGAAGAGGGCCAAGAAGATCATGTTCATTCTCAGGAGTAGTTGGCGGATTTCCAGGAACTTCAAGGGCTATTTTCAAAGGTCCAGGTGAAGATGGTGAAGAGGAGGAGGAGAATTCTGTGGAAGAGGAAGAGTCTGATGGTACTGAAGGTGTCCCTGCTCCGGTGGAGGCATCCCAAGGTACTGGAGGGCCAACTCTAGCCCAGTCTAATCAGCCTGTCTCTCATCAGTCTGAACCATCTTTATTGGCCATCATGCAGCAAATGACTCAGATTATGGCCAATCTTCAAGCAGCTTCATCTTCTGAAGCATCAAGACCACCAGCCTTCAAGACTCCATCTATGAAGGCACCGGAATGCTTTGATGGGACTCAGCCCTTCAAAGTTAGAAGTTTCATTCAGTCTTGTCAATTGATATTTCATAATGATCCGGCAAACTTCGCTCAAGACAGAAAGAAGGTCCTTTATGCCACTTCATTTCTCATTGGCAGGGCTGCAAAATGGATTGAGCCTTATCTTTCCAATCTCACCAATCAAGATTCAAATTACCTTCTCAATTCTTGGCTTTTATTTGAATCTCAACTCTTCACTTTATTTGGTGACCCAAAATGAAGTCAGAAAAGCAGAAGCTGAGTTGGATTCTTTAAGAATGAAAGAAGGTGGGCATGTATCCTTATACATTGCTGATTTCAGAAGCTTAGTCTCAAGAATCGGGGATTGGGGTGAAAGAGCTCTCATCCATCATTTCAGGAAGGGATTGCCATCCAGGATTTTGGATCAATTGGCCTCCCATCCTTCAAGAATTGACTCTCTTCAAGACTTAATGGACGTTACCCTGGAACTTGATACAAGGTACCATGAGAGGCAAAATGAAAAGAGTCACCATCAAGAGAAGAAGCCAGAAGCCTCAAAGTCAAGTTCTTCTCATCCTCAAAATTCTTCAAGCTCAAGTCAAAAGAAGAAGAAGAATTTTCAGAAGAGGGACAAGCCCCATTCTTCTTTGTTGAATAAAGATTTCAAGCTCATGAACTCTGAAAAAGAAAGAAGAATCAAAGAGGGTCTTTGTACCTATTGTGGTGGGAAGCATAGTATTGAGTCCTGTTTCAAAAGGCCTCAAAACAAGCTTACCCAACCGTCAGGCAAATTTCCCAGCCAGGGAAAAGCCTGAGTGAAGATCATGTTGTGTTCAATGGTCTTCACAGTTTTCCATCCAGAGCACAATTGTGCATTCTGAATACTGGTGTCAAAAATTCTCTTAAATTTTTTTTTTTTTCTTCTCTCTCTGATATGTTTTACAGTATTCTCATTGATTCTGGTGCTACCAACTCATTTATTGCAAAGCAGTTTGTTCACAAGTATTCTTTGACCATGTCAGAACTCCCGGAGAAGATTCCCCTTATTATTCTTGACTCCTCTGAGTCTCCTTCTTTATTTGTGACTCACCATACTAGATATATGGTTGAGCTCCCTTCCTTCCCAAGCTTTGAATGGGACTTTTTAGTCATTGATACTCCCAAGGGAGAAGACCTCATATTGGGCTTTGACTTTCTTAATCATTTTAATCCGTTTATTGATTGGAGGCAAGGATTGATCACCTTTAATTCTGATCATAAGGACTATAATGATCCTTCAATTTCTTTCAGTAATGACTTTTCTTCTGCCAAATCATGTGCAGCTCTGGTTGGTGATTCTAGAACACCATCATTTCCGTCTTCTGTCCATATTCCTTCCCTTAATTCCCATCAGTCATTACTATCATCTAGAGATGAAGTCTTCAAAGAGATTCAAGATGTTGGAGAAGATAATTCTGTATCTTCACTTCATCTCTTCTTTGGGAATATGGACCTTCCTCCTTCATCTTATCATGACTCCCTGGAGGAGTTGTGGGATGAAGAGGAAGAGCCAGAAGAAATAGAAACTGTGATGAAGGTTGTTCCTTCTGTTTATCACCAGTACTTGGATGTATTCTCCAAGGTGAAAGCAGAAAAACTTCCTCCTCACCGCGCCTGTGATCATCATATCGAGCTGGAGGGGTCTCTACCTCCAGTTGGGGTGATCTACTCTTTATCAAACCAAGAGTCAGATACACTCAGGGCCTACATTTCAGAGAATGTAGAGAAAGGTTTCATCCGGCCAAGCTCCTCTTCTACAGGAGCACCTGTTCTTTTTGTCAAAAAGAAAGATGGTGGCCTCTGTTTGTGTGTTGATTACTGCAAACTCAATGCTGTTACTAGGAAGAACAAGTATCCTGTTCCTCCTATGAATCAGCTTCTCACTGTTTTCAATGGTTCTTCTATCTTCTCCAAGATTGATTTGCGTGGTGCATATAACCTGCTCAGAATCAAGGAAGGTGATGAACATTTGACTTGTTTTAGAACCAAATATGGTAGTTATGAGTACTTGGTTATGCCATTTGGGCTTACCAATGCTCCTGCTTCTTTTCAAAATCTCGTCAATGATATTTTTTATGATCTTCTTGATGTTTATGTTGTGGTTTATTTGGATGACATTATGGTCTTTTCCAAATCTGAGGAAGAACATGTCACTCATGTGTCCACTGTTCTTTCCAGACTCAGAGCCAATAACCTCTTTGCTAAGGCGTCCAAATGCCTATTTCATGTTTCTAGTGTGGAATATCTTGGTTATGTAGTTTCTTCTGAAGGCCTCAAGATGGACCAAGCAAAAGTCCAGCAAATTCTCAATTGGCCACCTCCAAGAAACCTCAAAGCTCTTCAATCATTCCTTGGCTTTGCCAATTTTTACCGCCGTTTCATCAAGAATTATTCAAAGAAAATTAGTTCACTCACAAGTTTCCTCAAGAAAGATTCCCGTTTTCCCCTCAATGAGGAAGCTCTTAGACAGTTTCATCAACTCAAAGAGGCATTCACCACTGCTCCAATCCTTTCTCATTTCAATCCCTCTCTACCCACCATTGTAGAGACTGATGCATCAGATTATGCCTTGGGTGCTGTACTGAGTCAGGTCTCTGACTCAGGAAAACATCCCATTGCATTTGATAGCCGCAAGCTTCTCCCAGCTGAGCTCAATTATGAGATTCATGACAAGGAACTCCTTGGCATAGTCTGGGCTCTCAAGCGCTGGAGAGCTTTCCTTCTTTCTATTTCTTCCCCTTTTGAAGTTCTCACCGATCATTCATCCCTTCAATATTTTATGTCTTCCAAGATTCTCACTCGCCGTCAAGCCCGCTGGGCTGAATTTTTATCTGAATTCCATTTCTCAATCACTTACCGCCCTGGCCGCTTGGCCACCCTTCCAGATGCCTTGTCACGTCGGGACGACGTTTACCCGGAGAGGGGGGAGGATTTCATCAGCAAGAATCCAATGAACTATCAGAAGATAATCAAGCAAGATGAAATTCAAGCCTCAAAGTTTTTTGCAGTCAAGGTGGATTCATTTTCAAATTTGATTGATTCAATTCAGAAGGCAGTGTGGCAAGATTCTCAATATAGAAGTGTCCTTGAAGATTTGGGTAAAGGTAAATCTGTCCAAGATTATTCTCTTGATTCCTCTTCCAAACTTCTCCTTTTCAAAGATTGGGTGGTGGTCCCAAACGACCCCACAATTCAACTCAATATACTTCAAAAGCGGCATGACTCTCCTCTAGCTGGACACCCTGGCCAAGAGAAGACTCTCAAACTTGTCAAGCGGGATTTCCACTGGTCCGGCATGACTCAATTTATCAAGGATTATGTCTCATCCTGTCAACAGTGTTCAAGAAACAAAAATATTCATCACAAGAAGTTTGGACTCCTCAAGCCTCTTCCAATTCCAAGTGGTCCTTGGATTTGTCTTTCAATGGATTTCATCACTCAATTGCCACTGTCCAATTCCTTTGATTCAATTTTAGTCATAGTGGACAGATTCTCAAAAATGGCGGTTTTTATTCCAACAATAGCTTCAATCACTTCATTAGATTTGGCCCATTTATTCATCAAGAATATTTTCTCAAAGCATGGCCTTCCTTCAAGCATTGTTAGTGATCAAGGTTCACTTTTTGTTTCTTCCTTTTGGACCAACCTTTGTCAGCAGCTCAATATTTCAAGAGACTTGTCAACTGCTTATCATCCAGAAAATGATGGACAGACAGAGAGGGTAAATCAGATACTAGAACAGTACCTTCGGATGTATGTCAGTTATCATCAAGATGATTGGAACACCTGGCTCCCTCTGGCTGAATTTGCCTACAATAACTCTGACCACTCTTCAACAAAACAATCACCGTTTTTCACTGTTTATGGAAAAGATCCTCATTTTGACTCAGTTCACATCACTCAAGACACTCCGGCTGGAAAGTTATCAACAAAAATCCAATCAGTACAGCAAGATGTCAAGAGAGAACTTGAAGTTGCCATAAACAGGTTTAAGAGGTATGCAGATAAAAGTAGAGCAAGTCCACCTGTTTTCAATCCCGGTGACATGGTATGGCTTTCTTCCAAGAACATCAAATCAACCAGACCCACCAAAAAGCTGTCTGAAAGATGGCTGGGTCCTTTTCCAATCTTGAAGAAAGTCAGCACTCATGCCTACCACCTCAAGCTTCCATCTCAATGGAAATCCATCCACCCAGTTTTCCACATTTCCCTTTTGGAACCAGTCAAGATGTCAACAATCCCAAATAGGCATCAAGAGCCTCCTCCTCCAATCACCATTGAAGAAGAAGAGGAATGGGAAGTCTCTCAAATACTGGACTCAAAGCTCAAGAGAGGAAAATTATGGTATCTGGTGGAATGGAAAGGTTTCAGTCAAGACCCAGAAAGATCCACTTGGGAACCAACCGAAAACCTCAAGAATTGTCCTGAACTTGTCAAAGATTTTCATTCATTATATCCTGACAAGCCTGGGCCGAATTCTTCAAAAGCTTGATTCATTATGGTGCTTGGTGGGGAGAGGAATTACCAAAAGTAAGTCCCACTCCTGGTATGCACCTTTAGGGGTATTCTACTCTGTTTTGTTGTAAGCATCACCTTGGCCACTCTGTGAGCACTTTGCAATTTTGGACACAGATCCCTGGAAGGGCTTTCAACTTCATTTCCAATCTTATGGCCATTTTCACTTGGGACAAGGGGCCATTCACTTCCCAATTCATTTCCAAGATTCCAAATTCAAATTCATTCCTTCAACATTTTTTGTTTTATTTTTATGGCACTGGCGGGAGTGGTAATTACCAAAAGTAAGTTCCTCTCCTGGTGTGTACTTCCCTGAGGGGTCTACAATCTTGTCAAAACATCACCTTGGCCACTTTGTGAGCACCTGGCATCAAATTTATCTTTCCAGGTCCTTGGCCAATTTCAAAATCAGTTATCAACCTCCGTGATGAAGATTGGAACCTCCTCAAGATTCAATTCATTTTTCTTTTTCTTTTTCCTTTTCTTTTCTTATTTTTATTTTCATTCTTTATTTTATTTTATTTTCATTTTACATTTTCTCTATTCACGTCAATTATCACGTCAAAAATTTTCATTCATTTTAAAATTCAATTCCAAACATGAAGCCAATGTCAAAAGAAGATCAGGCAAGTCCTGCGTCAAATGTCAATTTTTAATATCAGTCTTCAAATTTTTATCTTAATCAGTCCTCTTGAATCACTCTCTCAAAATCTTTCCAACAGCCTCAACAGGCTTCACCTTGTATTGGTGCTCAGGAGCTCACCATTTCAAGGTGGGGGGTACTGTCACAACCATGGCAATTCACCTCCTTGGATCCCCATATGGCATATCAAGCCACGGTTCTTTTATGGCCAATTGGCCATATCCATCACCAGTGGCCAATATGGCCATGTCATTATCTTATGGCCCATTTATGGCCATTTGTGTTTTGGGGCCTTCATGGCCCTTCACCTCAATCCAACACCCATAGCGGCAATTTATGCCCAAATGGGTATTTCTGGTCATTTCCCTCAAAAACCAGGGGAAATGGCCCAAATGGCTGTTTTTGGCCATTTGGGCTCATAATGCGCATTTGCGCATTTTTGCGCATTTTGCACATTTTTGCGCATTTGCGCACTTTTGCGCATTTTGCGCACTTTTGCGCATTTTGCGCACTTTTGCGCATTTGCGCACTTTTTGCGCACTTTGCGCATTTGCGCATATTTGCGCACTTTTGCGCATTTTGCGCATTTTTGCGCACTTTGCGCATTTGCGCATTTTTGCGCACTTTGCGCATTTGCGCACTTTTGCGCACTTTGACGCAAAGTGTCCAAAAGACACTTTCCCGCCTTTTGGGCCAGTTTTTGGCTCAGAACCCAAAAATGGCCAAAAACCCCAAAAGGCCCAGAAACACCATTCC
Source organism: Austropuccinia psidii (assembly GCA_023105745.1). NCBI lineage: Eukaryota > Fungi > Basidiomycota > Pucciniomycetes > Pucciniales > Sphaerophragmiaceae > Austropuccinia > Austropuccinia psidii. The sequence goes on along the minus strand of JALGQZ010000002.1, from coordinate 9,577,224 downwards.
AAGCTCTGAAGCCATTACATCCATCCTTTTCCCTCTGCCTTTCCACCTCAAGACCTTTGGACGTAATCTTCTTGCCAATCAACCAATATGCCATAAATGATGTTATATATCTTTGTGCATCATTTTTCAACAGCAATTCAATGGTGGCAATATCAAATGCTCATTTCAACATTCCAACATCTCATCACGTCATCAAGGCACCCAATCATTCAGAGGAATCATCAAGGCTCAAGAGCAAGTGTTTCAGCGTCAAAGACCAATGACGCCATCAAGCAGTCATTGGTTATTCTCACTCCAAGTATTCCTTCCAAGGGAATACTGTCAATTCATTCTCAAGTGTATTCAAGAGGCAGTGCCAAAAAGAAGTTGTCAAGTGTCAAAGCTCCACTCAATCCATCTTGGCAACCATATTCATTTCAATACAGTCTGGATCCATCAAGACCTGTATTTCATTTTCAATCATGGGAAATTCATTCAACCCAATTCAATTTCAATATTAGCCAGCTGTATCAATTCCCAAAACAATCAATACAGCCTCAAGGATCAATACAGATCAGTTTTCAGCCTGAAGAACTCAAGCTCCCAACTTTTCACATATACCGGCTACCCTTTCCACCCTGGGGGGTTTTTCCCCAGTTAATTAATATATTTTGATTTTATTTTATCTCTATTTCCTTTTCACTTTAGTTAAGCAAATACTGATATTATTAAGTCAGTCATTTAGCACCTTTCTCTTTCTCTTTCTTCGCCTGTCAATGGATATTTGGTGGTCATATCCTTACTAATTCCATTATTCATTTTTGGCAGGTTGAAACAGTGATTAAGGACTTACTTGGTTGGCTCTTTGGCCATTTGGCTTCCCTTTCCTCTTTTGCATCTCATCTTGTACCTGCATATCTTTTAGAGGAATTCATTCTTATTATTTTATTCTTTATCCTTTTGGAGTCTTCCAAGTGAGTTCCCTGATTGCTGAGTGCCAGGCCACTCTTGTATTTCTGTCCAAGAGCCCCTGTGACACTACTCTGGAAACCTGTCAGAGGACAGAACACTTGAAAAAGTAAAGAACTCTGCATGGTGGCCATCTTGGAGAAAAGAAACCATTGAATATTGTCATACCTGTGACAGATGCCAAAAAGCAAACAGGAGTACAGGCAATAAATTTGGACTTATGATCCATATTCAAGAACCAATATCCCCATGGGAAGTTGTTCACATGGATGGGTCACAGCACTTCCTCCAAGTGGTGACAAAAGTTATAATGCTTGTTTAGTCATTGTAGACAGATATAGCAAGACTCCCATATTCTTACCATGTCATAAAGATGACACTGCTATGGACACAGCTCTTCATCTATGAAGTAGAGTCATTTCTCATACAGGATTATTTAAGAATATCATAAGTGACAGATATCCCAAGTTCACATCTGCACTTTGGACCAATTTTCATAGATTGTTTGGGACTAAGTTATCATTCTCTACAGCATATCACCCTCAGACAGATGGGCTAGCAGAGAGGATGATTCAAACTTTAGAAGACATGATCAGGAGATTTTGTGCTTATGGGTTAGAATTCAAAGACTCAGATGGCTTTACCCATGACTGGTGCACTCTGATACCTGCATTAGAATTGGCATACAAGACATCAGTCCATTCTTCCACAGGAAAAACTCCTGATATGTTAGAAAAAGGATGGAATCCAAGACTCCCAGCAGACACACTGAGAAAAGACTTGATTTAAATTCATCCTACAGCTTCCAGCTTCAAGATAATGCTTGATAAAGTAAAACATCATGCAAAACAAAGTATGGATGATGCTTTTGATTATGCAAAACAGAAGTGGGACAAGAGTCATAAGGTACCAGACTTCAAAGTAGGGGACTTAGTTCTAGTTTCAACCTTGAATTTTAATAATATCAAAGGCCCAAAGAAACTTAAAGATTCCTATGTAGGACCTTTTGTTATTGTTGCCTTACATGGAACCAATGCAGTTCAAGTGGAATTGAGTGGTGAATTGGAAAATAAACACCCCACTTTTCCAGTCAGCTTGATAAAACCTTATCAACCAGCTGATAAAGAATTGTTTCCTCTAAGGAACCCAACTCCTTTAACTGTACCACCAGTGGAACAGAAAGAAGACAAAAAGATAAAGAAAGTCATTAAAGAAAGGAGACTTAGGGGTAAAAATCAGACAGAATATCTTGTCAGATATAGAAATCCAGTACATGAAGATGAATGGCTGGCAGAATCAGATATACCTGACTCAGAGAAACTCTTGAGAAGATTTAGACATGAAAGAAGGCCACAAGCCTTAATATGTCTATAAATGTGCTTTAAATTACTTGATCTGAGTAATGTAAAGAGGTTGGACAGTGGACCTTAACCCCCCTTTGGGGCTTTTTATTATTTCTATCATTGATAAAATTGTAGTACAATTTTATTTTTTGGTGGGAGGGAATGTGAGCCTTGAGGTATATTTTACATACCCAAATAGGCCACAATTTTCTTAAAAAGAAATTTTGAATTATGCATAACTCATAAGTCATGCATATATCCAAAATTCATCATTTTTGATTTCAGAAAAGATGAATAACTTTTTATTTAGTAAGTAAATCCAGGGATTTAAGGACAGATTTGGATTCTACACTAAAATTCACCTAGGGTAGCTCCATAGAGTGAATAAGCTCAAATTAACTCTTTGAGGTGGTAAAATGGAAAATACTTCAATACCACATCATCCACCACAGAAAAAGGCTGGGGACTTGCATACAGGTCCTTTACAGTATCTTCAGCTTATGTCTGAGTGTATCTCTGGAAGTATCCGTAGTTTAACTCACATTACTTGTATTCTGACATTTTTACTCCCTCTTTAATTTTTCTTAATATTTTCTCAACCCAATATATACACAGGCAACAAACATAGGTAATGAATCTTATTCAATTTTTGGATTGTGAGAACATTGATATTCCCTTATGATTCTTATAGTTAGTAGAATGAACTTCAAATCCTCTCATCAATTGAGTTCCTTAAAATTCACTTCATGAATGCTTGTGGATTTTGAAAGTTCATCCAGCTATATGGGGAGCCTTGAAAAGGAATTCTTTGATACTTGTAGCATTAATTGCTTCTTTGCTCTTATTTTCATTCCACTGCCTTGATTCTTGAATTTCTTTGAATTTAATTTATCTTTCATGTTGGCTTAAAGAATGAGGATAACATAAGAATTAAGAAATTCTATTTACCAGAATGCTTGTTTTCAGATGAATCAAAAATTAAGCTTCAATTGATTTCACACAATGATAATAATAAGTAATGATGAATTTGAAAATTATAATGGTGATTATTTTGCGGGAATCATGTCCAAATTTAAATTAAAAATGGGTGTTCCTCCTTAAAGCTATTAATATTTTGGATGAATAAGATCCAATAATTTTATAATAAGTAAAATACCTCTCCTTTAGTGATGATTATCATCAAAGAAATTGGTGAAAATTATTGGAAAAGATGTTCCATACAAATTAATCTTAATTTATTAGAATAATGTTTCAAAATAAAATATGGATAAATAATAAACTTGAATCTCTTCAAATAGTGAGCAAATGGCCTTTAACATGATTTAATTAATACTTTTGAAATTAGATTATTGAAAATTTCTGCAAGGGAGAAATGAACAAAGTATAGGAATAATTTGATGAATTAAAAAAGATTGGAAAGGGGTTGCATGGGCCATAAATGAAAAATTTTGTCCAGTGCTGGATATATCTTGGAGGGAACTCCACATTTGGAAAGGAACTTGTCTCCTTATAGATAATTTCTTTTAAAATCCGAATCCAAGGATTTGGGACAACAGTAATAAGAAATTTAATTGATCTGCAGATTTGGAATATATTTATGTCCGTTAATAAACTAAGTTTCAAAATATAATTCATGTTTTACACTATCAAGAAAAATTTAGGGGCTAACTCTTTAGCTTATCAAAATCACTTACAAAATCCCCGGGGGTCTTTCCACTATATAACCCATGCAATCCTATCATTTAGGTTCCATTTGTCCTAAAAAATCATATCACACTGATATATTAAATTTTCATTGTAAAGATTTACAGTATGATTTCAATATTTTGTCTTGGGTTTTTTATTATTCAAATTGAAAAAAAAATCAATATTGAACAATCCTTTCCAACCTCTCTGAGCTCAGTAATATTGAGAAGAGTATTTAATGCTATTCATATACTATTAGAATCTGACTTAAGTCATCTTGAGAGCCTTAATTCTTTCCAGAGTTTCCATCTGGGTCCATTGCTTGATATTTTTGGAGGAGTGGCTGAAGGCTTGAATCCTGAAACATATAAAAAATACAAAAACAATAATAAAGTGCTTTTTATAAATTCTTTCATAAATTTCAAGAATAAAGATAAAAATATCCTATTACATGGATGTGTTTTTGTGGATAAAGGGAATATTTTCCAAACAAGAGAGGCTTTCCAGAATTCAAACATGGCTCTGAGGCATATTGGAAAATATAGCTCACCTTTATTTATTGATATCCCTCAATATTGCAATCTTTATCAAGGTTCCAACAATACAATCTAACTAGTTCTGTTACTTCAATACCTAAATGTCAAACCAATCTTTCATTGCACCCAATCCAGGGTATTTCCTTTCTTTTAAATATTGAAAATAATATGGAAAGAATTTGTGAAAATTTATGGAAACATCCAGATAACTCATGGATTAAAAAATTGTGTTCTGATGCTGTTGAAAATGGGCTGATACCACAAGATATTGTGTGCAAAAGTAGGGGTGGAATATTGGCTGATGATATGGGACTTGGAAAATCGTTGAAAACTTTATTCTTAATTAAAAAAACACAAAATGAAGCATTAAAGTACTCAGAAATATCTAAGGACCATGTCCCAGCTACTTTGATCATTGTACCACTTTCTACTTTTCATAACTGGGAGAATGAAATAAGGCTACATTTTCATGATGGTAGTTTACCATATTCAATATTCCATGGTCCCAATCGTAATTTCATTTCATTCCAAAATTTGAAGCAGAATGCAATTATCATCACCACATATGATGTTATTGCTGGTTATAATGTTGATGATGTTCATGGGATGATAATAAATCGTCTTTTGGTGAATTGGTTCAGAATAGTGTTGGATGAAGCACAGTAAGCTTCTCTTTGGGATTCTTAAATAAAAAAGTACTGAAATTTTTACATCAATTAGCTACATAAAGGAACAATCTACTCATAGAGCATTCACAATATTGAATTTAAAATCTGAAAGAAAGTTATTCCTTACAGGAACACCATTACAAAACAATCTTTGGGATCTTCATAGTCTGTTGAGCGTTTTACAAGTAGAACCATGGAATCTCAAGCCTTTATGGCAAAATTGAATAATCAAACAAATATCATCTGGGAGTCAAATGGCAATCCAATCATTACAGCTTATAATTCAAACACTCACCTTGAGAAGATTGAAAGCCAACCTACTGGATCTTCCCAAGAAAGTGCAACATGGAGTTTGAATTGAGAGCTATGAGCCATGGAAAACACTTTATTTCAAAAATCATGAAGGGTTTAGTGCATTGTATGGAAAACAGAGGTCCAAAGCAGTTCAATGGTATTTATCAGAATTTTTCTCCAGATTATCAGATTTGAGGCAGCTTTGCAATCATCCAGCACTAATAGAAAGGGAAGAAGGGGGAAGGAGATATACCTGGAAAGAAGGATCCAAAGTGGTGCATCTTGTTAGCCATCTCAAGGAGTTTTTTCAGAAGGAGCCAGGCTTAAGAGATCCCAAAGCAGTTGTTTTTTCAGAATACAAAAGGTTTCTTGATATGTGAGCTCAAATCCTTCTACTACCTGTCATTTGAATGATTTTATTGATCAAATATTGTAAAAAGTATTGAAATTGCACTGGATGACAGTGGAATCTCCAATTTGATGATGCATGGAATGCTCAAAAGTGATCAAAGGATACAAATCCTTGAAGAATTCAGAAAAAATCCAAAATCCCAAGTTCTTCTTACAACAAAAGGCACAGGTGGTGTTGGTATTGATCTAAGATGTGCTCAAAATGTCTACATAATGGTAAGACAGTATTTAGATACACTTGAAGCTTAATCTAATATTATTCCAATTACTTAAATTAGGAACCAGGTTGGAACCCTTCAACTGATGAGAAAGCAGTTGATAGGCTTTATTGGCCATGTCAAAAGAAAGAAGTTCATGTATTTCATTATATAACTGTTGGTAGTATTGAGGTGAATATTCAGCAAGTTAGAAGGAAGAAACAGCAGCTTCAGATGTAAGATAGTTTATACTCAACCAATATTTATCTTTTTTAGTAGCTAAAAATCCTTCATCTCATTTCAGGTTGAGCATTGGACATTTAAGTACTGTGGATCATGAATTGGAAAAATTGATTGTGGAAACAATAGAAAAATCATGAATTATTTTTTTAGGTTTCAGATAGTTGAAGTAAATGATGAATATCTATACATGGCTTTGATTGTAACATTAGCTTCTCATCATTAGTAAGCTTGGAAATATAATCATTTGAATAAAGATTTTCTGGAAGTCCAATTGTAACTTTGGCTTCTTTCTCAAAAATACCACTTTGTACTCTTCTACTTTCCAAGACATTTGGAATTCTATTGAATTTACTTTTTTGAATTTGCTTTTGAAATAATAGAGAATCTAATTGGCTTGCTAACTTTGAGAATAACGCTGACCTCCAAGGTGACTTTAGTTTTATTAATGATCCATTTTCATCTTCAGTATCAGAGCAGCATTGTGGCTAATCAAATATGGAAGCTTCATCTTGATTAACGTTCAATGATAGCAACATCTCTGAGCAATTTGATGACAACTGAATATTAAATAACATAAATTGGGGTAAAAATCAATCACAAATAAAATAAAAACATACTTTTTTACGCCACCTTGATTTCGTCTTCTGACTGACTTTTTTTGAAAGTGCTTCAGGAACCAATTTATCTTTCTTAAGATCCTCTTGTTTCCCTCTGAACCAGTGCATTAGTATTAAAGACTTATTATTATGTGTATTATCCTTTGGATTTATCAAGAATATTTTCAATTCTCCTTGTTGGTGTAAATAGTTCCACTGCTTGAGAACAAATTTTGCAAATATTTGATTCCATTTTGATTCCCAACATTTATTCCAAGCAAAGGTTGACATTGGGAAGCCTGATTTGAAGAGATCCTCTAGAAAAATAGTTTTGTACATTGGTGAAATTAATATTCTGGGGTTTATGGATGGTCTATCCTCTCCCGAGCTGTGACTATGGGGATTTGTAATTGGATTATCAGTGCAAGAAAAGGGTAAGTTCTCAACAATTTTGAGACTTTCTTCTGATGGAAGAGATTTCCAACTATTTATATCAGATGGAGATTGGAAATAGTTGATTTCCGTGATGAACCACCATAATTGATGTATGGATCTTGATATTGCACTGGTAGGTAGTGGGATGATGGGATGTAATATCTTGTTTATAGTCCTGTTTGATTGGAGTATAGAGGTCTCAAAAAAGTAATGTGAAGCTTTAGGCATAGTAAAACAGGTTAATTAAAGTCAGATTTCTGGGTATAGGTTGAAGAATCAAGAGAAAGGCTCCTATTTATCATAAATGATAGGATCCTGGAGCCCTGTAGTTATTTTTTACAGTTTGAATGAGCCTGAAAAAAGCTATCTTGTGTAAAAGGAGCTTATTTGGGCAAGTAAGCAATGAGGTATCAGGTGAAGCAAAGTAATCTTAGCAAACTCAAACATGATTTGAATAAAAATCACCCTGTTTTGAAAGAATAAAACTAAATTACAGAAAAAACTGATCAAATTAATAAGGTGTTTATATTGGCTTTATCAGGGAGATCTAGTACAGGTTGTCCATCTATGGTATTTTTTTCAAGCCATGCCTCACTGAAGTCCAATACTAAACATTTTGCCACTTCCAATTTTTTTGGAGCAGTGGGAACAAATTCATGGGTTTTTGAGAAAAATGCCTTGTTAAAAATATCCAAAATATATGCATTTGTTCTCTTCCAAATGGGCTCATAAGGCCTTTCCTTAGCAATAAAATTATCAGTAATTTCAATCATCTGCAATGCTGCCTTAGCTGAGCTTTTTCTCCAATCTCTTGAGCAAACCATTAAGCCTCTTACCCCAGAAGCAAGAAATGAAGCTAAAATATGATAGCAGGGCTTAACTAATCCTATTTTTGATTGTAGCTCTGATAAGGTCTTAAGGTGTTCTTTGGACCTTTTATGAGTGAGCACAAATCCATCAGGAATATTGACTGGAAGAACTTTTGAATGTGCTAGTATCAGGACATATGAAATCATAAGATATATAATGGAATCATTGAAAGATATTAAGCTATTCATTCCATAATGAATTCGCTGGTTTTCCTCCTTTTCATCAAGGGTATTTTCAATTTGAGCTGAATGGGATGGTCTTGTGCTGAGGCAGGAAACTAGAAATTCCAGGCTGAGTCTTTGAACTAACAAGGGATGATCTTCTGTTGATTGCGTGATTTCAAGCTTTTCAGGTTGTATGAGATCTTGTGCAGAAACTGATATTGACTCCAGTATTAGATTGGCCCAGAACTGTTTCTTTTGAAGATTAGGGACAAAGAGGGATTGTGCCAATTGAAAGAGGGGTTGGTGTGATTTGCGAATGTTTTGCATTGAAATTGTAGAATACAAAGTAAAGATAGGGACATTCCAAGCGTCAGGATCATTGAAAGTATCATATTTCTTTGGTGAAAAGATATCTAATCCTGAAAAAAGAAAGTCAATATCAATGTTCTGGATGAAACATGAATGAATGTCTTTTGTACTTACCAGATTTATCCAAATCCACTAGCCATTTGGTAATGCTAAGAGATCCAATACTTTGAAAGTGTATTACTTAGGGTAGTTTGGTAGAAAATGGCCTTTGGGGAATTTCCTGTAATCGTTCTCTTACTAGATTTTCAACATTAACCTGGCATTTCTTCCATGAGGATACAGAAAGTGGCTGATAATGGCTGATTTTTTTCTTCAAAGTGATCTCAGTGAATGGGATTGAATAATCCGGATTGAGGAAGCTTTTTCTTCTTGTGAGATGCTAAAGGGTCTTCATTACTGGTTTGCATTACTTTTGAGGTTGATGGGTTGTTATCTACAAGTATGAAATTGGAGTTAGGTTTTTCTTTGGAGTCTTTGGTAGATGTAGGTTGTATCAAGGGCTCCTCTATTTTTGATTTTGCTTTTTTTCTCATGGTGGAAGCTGGAAAAATTTGTATATTTTATTGATAATTTTGAGAAATACTATTGGCTTCAGGGCTGGAGTTTGACGTGGATAGATAGGGCTTTTTCCAAATCATTTTGAGGTTGGAATAGTCCTGGTTCTAGATTTTGAGAATCTGACTGGTTTTGTGGGTGTGATTTCTCAGTATCATAATTGCATTCCAATTTCTAAGAAAGAAATGATTCAGGGAGTATAGTTTAATATTTGAATAAATCCTAAATAAAATATTGAAACATACTTCTTGATTCTTTTCCTTTACACTTTGATAAATTTTGGCCTTTTTATTACTCATACTAGAAGAAGATATGAAATACCTCTTTATTGATGTTTGGGAGGATGCTGAAATAACAACCTTGGCTTCAGGGGGTAATGATCCACCTAGCTGTACACCTAAATTATGATTTGAATTCCAATTAAAAATGGCTCCATATGGGCAAAAGCTGGAAAAACATAAGATACAGATCCTCTTCAAGTATTTTGGAGACCTCTTGAATTTTTTTTCTTGCATATTCAGGAAAGTGAGTATTGCAGGTAGCAAGCTTGAGAGAAGGAAGAAATTTGGAGATTTTGGATATGAATTCTGATTTTTCAACTTGCTTTGGCTCTATTTCAAGCAATGGATCCATTTTGGAGCAGTGATTATCTGAAATTGACTGAGGGTTAATTATTATAAATAAGTTTTTAAATTTATTTTTGAAATGAAATTGAAAAAAATAGAAGGTGGGCGTTCTTGACAGGGTTCAAGACAGATTGGACTATTATGGAATGTAGGATTTTGGGAAGGCATATATAATGATGACTTTTTATAAATGTCTATAGTTTTGTTTGAGCATTGCTCAATATATAATAGCTTGGGGACAATTGAAAACCAAAGCAGGCATAAATAAGAGGCTTATATATCAAATAATTTTGACAACCTATAGCACAGTTCAGCTTTGAAAACATTAAATAAATAACAAATTTATGACTGATGGTCATAATTGTGAAATCCCAAATTGTGGCTAAATGATAAATTCTCACAACGGTTGACTTTTCAAAATATTTTAAATCATTTTTTCTTTTGAAGTACATTTATTGTTAAACTCTAAGCTTGGCAAACATATAAGACACTTCAGCTCTCAAATACACTACAAAAGTATTAATTTTATGACTGCCAGTCATGATTTTGAAAGGCATCTTTTGACTTGGTTATTCATTCACTCAATTGGTGAATTTTGAAAATAATTTATCTCTAATTATATTTCCAAATACATCTATTACAAAACTCTAAGCTTGGATAAAAAAAGGACTAGGAGATAAACATTATTCAGGATTCATACGATTATGACTACTTGAACCAGCTTCAATTCCACTGAGAGAAGATCTTCCTGGCCTCTGTATTATGTGACGTCCCCTTTTTGTCTTGGCCTCAATCTCTAATAAAATATTTTGGAGTCCAATCGGTTCTTTTACCAGTAAGTGGTTTCTTTCAACTTCTGAAATTGTGTTTAAGTATATTGTGGAATAACAATCTAAAGGTAAGCAATGTGGGACATTAGTCAAATCAGAATTGTAATCTAATTTCTCTCCATCCCTATGAAGCATATGTTGAACTCTGTTCTTTTCAAGCTGGGTTTTGGCACCAAGGGTCATTTCTAGATCCAATTGCCTTGTACACAAGGTCAAAGCTTCACTACGCCAAACTCCAACAAGTCTTTTTGGTGCTTTTCCCAAGTCAGAATTATCCTCTACATCTGAAGTTGCTTTTATATCAGTATATATTGCAGAGAAATTGTTGTTTTTAGGGAATAATTGACGTGCTATTTTGAAATGGGAAGCTGTAACCTAAATATAAAAGTAATATGTGAGTTTGGTGTATGTCTAACAAAAGAATAAGCACGTACATTCTGCCTCCCTCTAGTGTTTTTGGATTTCTTAGCTTTTTGAAATTTAACCTCCTCTGCAGCCTGGCCAAGTTTTGAAAGCTTTTCCATTTCTTTACCCCTTCCATTGACCCAACGCTCAATCAATAGGGTTAGTTGATCATGATGGTTGATATTTAAGCTGGGTTGAGTCTGACTCCAATTGAAAAAATGTTTGGAGATAATGTTGGCTATGGCTGCATTCCAAGTGGAGTTATTGAATGAGGTTCCCCATTGGAAGGTAATTCTCTTGAGGCCTACTAGCTGGCATTCCTTTTCACAAGCACGCTTTTCAACTATTGAGACCTTGATCTTGTTATTGAGAACAACAAGACTTGGTTTAAATTCAGGTGGCTGCAATCGTTGAGATATAGATGTGATTTCTTGTTTGACCAGAATTTTGCGCTCACTAATTGAATGATCTCTCAGTCCATATTTAAAGGTTTCCAAATGGGTCTTGATGTGTTTAGCTCGGTTTTCGACCCAATGAATATGAAATTCCTCTTCATCATTGGTAGGATTGGGTGGGAAGTGATCTACAGAAAGTGGCATACCCATTCTGAAGTAGATAAATTCTTGCAAGTGGACTGATTCAGTGGATGCCTGACTTGGAAGATCGTTCTTTGTTACCAATCTTGTAAGGCGGTGATTTCTCCCTTGCAAAATTCTCTTATTATTTCTAGACCTCTGTTGGTCCTCTTCTTGCTGAATCCTGAATTCTACTCCAACAACTGAAAACCAAATCTTTTAGTAATTTTCAATCAGCTTTAAGAAAGATACTCACCACTGGATGTTATTTCCTCTTGTCCCTCCTGACTGGCATTCTGTGCAACTGCATCCTCTATTCCAAGTCTTTCCAAATCTTGAAGAAAGATGGATTTCTGTCCAGTAGAGTCAGTATGGATGCTTTTGTGGTTTTCTTAATCTGAGTTAATTATTGAGTCACCCTCTGTTGGAGGGTTATGTGATGAGGATCCAGAATATTCTCTATGGAATGCAGAGGGGGAGCCACCCATTGCATTGGAAGATATTGTAATATCAATTTAAAGAAGTGGAGTTAAATTGAGGAAAATGAGGTAATTATATTAATGAAAGTTCAAGGATGTTAAACAGAGTTGGAGTAAGGATTCAACATAAGCGAATTCATTTGGTGGATGAGAAAGCTCAGGAAAGCTTAAAGAAGTTTGGTGAAGTGGAAATACAGGCGTTTTTGGTGGTGAAGAGATAGTTTATATACACATTTTTTCAAACCTGTTCTATCCAGCACCAAAAAACCAAATTATGTCTTGAAAGATCTTTGAAAGGCTTAAATATGGCATATTTACAATATAAATCTCTTTTAAAAGGGATTTGAGTGAATTATTCTAAAAAAAACTTCATTTGATAGCATATGACAATATCAACAAAGGAAAAAGTATTGTTTTTTCTCCAAGGAAATCTTTAGTGAGCATTGATAAGGAAACCTAAGGCTGAAAGGGGTGAGGTGCTTCAATCACCTATCCATTGCTGGAAAGGTTTGAAAGGAAATGGTAAGAAGCTGTCAAAATATATGGGATAATGAGTGGCAGTCCACTAAATCACTTACTGATGAATGTAGAAATACCAAGCAGACTGTAGCTTTAACAATTCCAAAGGTTCCAGGTGGATTCTTGAGGCTTGCAGCATGGCCCAAAACTGATTGGGAGTTGATGATTATGGCATCCTCTGTCTGGTCAAATAGAATAGAACAATTGAGACCTGGAAAAGGATGGAAAGGGTCTTTTTCTATTTAATTATTTTCAAGATTCTTGAAAGGTTTGATTATTAGCCACCATATGTTGGGATCACCTCCAACTAATGAGACAATATTATCAATATGGCCCAATGATTTGACATTATTAATGCTATACTCTATGATACTGTCTTCAACATGTGATTTTACATTACAATACCTTTTTTTTTCAAAAATTATTGAATTTTTGCATTAAAAGAGGTTTACAACATCCCTTAAATCTCTTGAAACTAGGAGTTTCCACTGTTTGAAAATAGCATCATGCAATTGAATTGTATGACTGGAACTGATATTTTTTGATTGATGCAGAGCGATGAGTGGATTGTTCCTACCAACTCTTTGTTAAAGATCGGGCAATTTGGAAATCCATTGATATTGTACTTTAGATATCCATCTTCTCAGTATTGTTTGGGAGATCTCAGCTACAATTGGTTATATGTGGGTACGTATTGTGTCAGGGTGAGTCTATGTAGTAGCTTAAAAATAGTAAATACAAGCTAGTACTATGACTGTGACACGTCAAAATAAATAAAAAATGAAATCTTCAGGTCCTACTGCTACGTGGTAACAGTGGTGATGAGTCTATTGAGGACCTGGGTTGCAATGCTCTAATATCTTTGACTGTAAAGAAACACTACAATAATTATATTCTAATTATATCTTAAATAATTCTAAGGACACCACTGATGAATAACAGTCTTGTCACGTAAGAATAATGGTAAGGTAAGATAAGATGATGGGTTTTCAAGGGAAAAACCCTCCTTTTTATATCTTCCAAGACTGTCAAGAGTTATTAACTCTTCACACGTCAGAGGAGTGAAAATTTTCACTCCAGTGGTCAGTCTGTGGTTCTAGATCCTCAATTCTGACGTCAATATAGACAGAATTGTGGTTTTGGAACCACAAATGATCATTCTGGATCAATACAGGGTGAAAAAACTTTTCACCTGCCACGTCAGCACTTGGATGACGTTGTTCTGGTGTCTGTATGATCAATATTGGTCATTCTGGGCGGGTTTAAGCTTTAAATAACCATTATTTTAAGTATCAAGGCTGTACTGGTTGGTACAGGTTTGGTACAGACCAGTATTGGTCAAAATACTTCCAACCAAGATATCTCAGTCAGTTTTTGAGATATCAAGAAACTAAGAGCACAGAATTGAAGGGCTTAATGAGCTCTTCAGTTTGGTATGCTTCATGTTTACCCTTCTTGCAAATAGCAAAAGTTATAAGGGTTTTAAGTTTTTGGATGTAATTTTGTACATCAGTATGAGGCTTCAAAACCTTCCATGCTAGATATCTTCTTCAATTTGGAAGATATCTGTATTCTGATGATACAGCTTTGGAGGGCTTGATTAGCCCTACAGTTTGGTATATGACACTGTACAGTTGTATGAGTGTATGCCAAAGATACAGGGGTTTGTTTATTTTCTTATTTTCAGAATATCTGTATTTTGGTTATTAAACCTTTGAACCAAGATCCCTCAGTCAATTTAAGAGATACAGAGGTCTAAGGTATCTCAAATTAAAGCTCTTGTTGAGATCTTTAATTTGGTTATACTTTTGTACAGTTTTGTACAAGCCCTCTTTGACTTTCAGGGGGACTTGGTTTTGAAAATGAGGTTATATGGTATCTCCAGTTGTAGTGGTGTTACAACAACATGGATGATATCATTGTGTAGCTCTCTATGTGAGCTTTAAGAAAAATACCATTTTGGTATAGGATAACTTAAATATGCATAAGTTAGATGAGAGGTGAAAATAAGGGTTTTGACTTGTTTATTCTCCTCTAGGTTTCCTTATTCTGTTTGGATAAGGTTGGTGTTTAATGTAAGAGGATTGTTTTCTCTTAATTATTACCTGTATTGACTATGTTTGTTCAATACTTGTCATACCATTATTTATGGTATGTTGGATGTCATGCTAGTGCTCTGTTTTGAGTCACAGGCTGACATATTGTGTGAGGGTGATTTTTTGACATAAAAATATATAATTCAAACTCAACATGGCTTATTATTCCATGGTATGTCCCCAAATGTACATTTCATTATTTTGTATTCCCACACAGCTAAGCTTCTTGGTGGCCCTAGCTTCTTGATAACCTTTGGTAAATGTTGTGTTAGGTGTAGATTAGGTTTGGAGTTTATCATGGACCAACCCAAACGAAGTGTTTGACGATAGATCTTTGTAGTAATTTCAATCTTATCTAGGTCTTCTTCATGAATTCTTGTTCTGAGTAGCATGTTTGTTAATGTAACTAATGAAATTAGTGATTTGAGTAGAAGATCCTTATGGAGGCAGTTCCCTGGGCATTTTACCCTTTCCTCCCTGTGAGGTATTTGTGAACTCCATAGTGGTACAAGTGCCAAAGGTAAATACAATGTCATCAAGATTTTCCACTCTGCTGCTTTGAGTGTCTGAAGGTTTTTGAAACCAAATTTTCTGGGTAGACGAGAAACCCATGACAGGAATTTTGTTTGATTGATGACTATTTGAAGTACCTCCAATTCATCTTTTTTTAATCTTGGAGTTTCATCCCCCATTGGATTTAAATACTGATTATCATCAGAAGATAAATCAGAGGGAACCAATGAATCACTACCATGTGTAAAAGGTAATAAGCTGAGTACTGTAGAAGTGGTTGTCTGGGATCTAAGGGAATACCTGGAGCTTGAAGTTCTGTTGCTTTTTGCAGTTTGATCACTTTTGGTCCTGGAGGCTTCACTAGAGCCTTTGTGCCTTTGGAATGTAGGAGGTCGAATGCGGGCAAGGTTAGCTTTTGTAAGGTTTTGTTTCTTGGGTCTACTTATTTGGTCAGAATCATTGTTATCTTCATTTTTCCTTTTTCTTGGACACCCCGTTAAACAAAAAGGATATTTGGATGGATTTGAGTGTGCAAAAAAACTTTGCTTTTTCCTTTGAAGCTCTAACTCGTGACCAGCCAACCCCACCTTGAGGAATGATATGCAATAGTCTTTGATATCCCCTAAAATCAAACAATGCATAATATCTATGCCACAAAAGTCAATTGGTCTCCATTAATCTTGTTTATTTAGAATACTCCACTGGACACCATGTGATTTTACAAATTCATCTAGTTCCTTTTTGGTTTGAAGTTGAAGCCATTCATTTGCCTTGGAAATATGATTTTTCATGTGTCCTTGTTTCAAATTTTGAAATATCTATTTCATTGATGTCCACCCTTGTAATATTACAAAAGGAGAAAAATCAATTGGCCAAATGAGAGTCAAATCCATCCACTTTACGTAGAGCAGGAAGATCTGCTATTAAAGGTAATAAAGCCACTCTAATAAGTCTACCCTGTGGAAATTTGTGGGTATTGGAAAATCAAATACCATTCCATAACATTTGAAGCTCAATCACAAGAGGCTCCAAGATTTAATTCATTTGATCAAGAGATGGCTCTTTGGGACCAGGAATTATTGCATAAAAAAACATGTTCTCCTCTTTGTGACGTTCACTTGGAGGAAGATTCAAACAAGTGAGAAGAATTGACCCAATTGAAATGGATTTTTCAGCTCCTTTGTTACTGAATGGATTGAACCAATCTACATATAAGCCAAATATCAGATTACCTGGTCTATTTGTAAATGCTTGTTTACTATGTGGGGAAGATTTGAATGTGTGCCAAATTTTGCTATGCCAAATATCAGAAATAACTTTAGGGTCTGTTTGAGAATTATGGGTATTGTGAGCATTTAATAGCTTTTCAAAGCCAGGAATCCACATATGGGAGGCCAACCATTTTTTGCAAGGATTGATATGTAAAGGTACAGATTGGTTTTTGAAGTGAAGTATCATTCTTTTCATCAGATTTAAATAAAAGAGAACCACATTCTTTTCTTGCAAGAGATCCTAATTTGACAATGGTGGAAGGAAACGGTTGAATAAATTTGGATGTGCACTGTTTGTTGATGTGCCCCGTTGGAGTCAGATCCTACAAACTGAAGCATTCTGGACAGCAAATCTTTTTTTAAAAGTCCATGGATATGCCCAGCTGAACTAAAATAGTTTCAATTGAAAGTGGAATTTCTTTAGCAATGGATAATCCATCAAAATTGAATGTGTCTCCAAGGCTAGTTATCTTTTCCCTTTCTGATAGAAGAAATTCTTTGATACTATCTCTGGACATTCAATTTTTGAGGTATAGGTTGGAAGCTTGAACCAAAACTTTAAGAGCATGAGAGTCAATGAATTTAAAGGTCTTGTTTTCATATTTTTTGGTATCAAAAAGTAAATTTCTTTCATTATTCTGATGACATATCTGTTCAAATTGAGAGCATCCAGGGGTTTTCTGTGTTGGCTGTGCCAATAGATTGTGGAGGATTAGATTCAAGTAATGATGAATAATTGAAATGAATGAGGGAAATAGTACCTAAATTTTCACTCATTTGGGCTAAGTTCATCTGATCAATCAAAGGCTGGGGTCTCCTGAGTTTTAGTAATTCCAATTGATGTGTCTTCCAAGCTGGGTCAGACATTGGTCTTCCATGCTGAACAATATTGTTCAAATCTTCACAATATTGGCTGTAACAGCCAAGCTCGTGACTAGTGCAATTTTTTTTAGGGCGACCCATTTTTTGCACAATGAAATTTTGTGGGGAATGAGCAAAAAGGGCTTATGAAATTGAAATGGGGTAGTGTAGTTATGAGGAAGGTTTTGGGGGGCAAAGTGAACTGAAAAGAGCTTTGAAGTGGACACAAAAATAGCTTTATTTATATTTGAGCATCTTTGATTCTGCAAAGATAGAAGCCAATTATGCCCCTATATGTTTTGCATGGGGGACTGATTTTATACAGCAGTCATAGTTTGACCACTTTTAAAATTACAGCACCTGTAGAAAAAACGTCTACAGCCAATCTTTATGGTGTCTGGGTCTCATTCAGATACAGTTTTTTCTGTATCTGAGTGGGTCTGATTGGATTTCAAGGAGACAAACCAATTATGGCCGTAATTGGTTTGCATATGGTATAAATTATGACCGGCGGTCATAATTTGACCACTTGTGGATGATGACAGCAAAAGCTGTATTGTTCCTGGACCTCATTGAGATACAGTTTTTTCTGTATCTGAATGGGTCTGATTGGATTTGAAGGAGACAAACAAATTACGGCCATAATTGGTTTGCATATGGTACAAATTATGACCGGCAGTCATAATTTGACCACCTGTGGATGATTACAGCCAAAGTTGTATTGTCTCTGGACCTCATTCAGATACAGTTTTTTCTGTATCTGAGTGGGTCTGAGTGGGTCTGATTGGATTTCAAGGAGACAAACCAATTATGCCCGTGATTGGTTTGCATATGGTACAAATTATGACTGGTGGTCATAATTTGACCACCTGTGTATGATTATGGCCAAAGCTGTATTGTCTCTGGGCCTCATTCAGATACAGGTTTTTCTGTATCTGAGTGGGTCTCTGGACCTCATTCAGATACAGTTTTTTATGTATCTGAGTGGGTATGATTGGATTTCAAGGAAACAAACCAATTACGGCTGTAATTGGTTTGCATATGGTACAAATTATGACCGGCGGTCATAATTTGACGCTCTGTGTTCAATTACAGCCAAAACTGTATTGTCACTGGACCTCATTCAGATACAGTTTTTTCTGTATCTGAGTGGGTATGATTGGATTTCAAGGAGACAAACCAATTACGGCCGTAATTGGTTTGCATATGGTACAAATTATGACTGGCGGTCATAATTTGACCCTCTGTGTACAATTACAGCCAAAACTGTATTGTCACTGGACCTCATTCAGATACAGTTTTTTCTGTATCTGAGTGGGTATGATTGGATTTCAAGGAGACAAACCAATTACGGCCGTAATATGTTTTCATATGGTACAAATTATGACCGGCAGTCATAACCCATAATTGATTTACATTTTGAAGAAATTATTACTGGTGGTCTAAATATCTCACCCACCTCCAGGTGTGACTGTACCGTCCAATCCAATCACCCGTGTATTCAAGGGAGGATTCTAAAGATACACATAACCTGACACTTAATTCTTCACCAAATGTGTAATTGTGTTTTAGGGCTAGAGGATCTGCAGCTTTCTTTTCTTTGAAAGCCCAAAACCCATTTCTGCTCTATTTCTATGGTCTACACCCCTAACTCATTTCATTGGGACCTAAAATATAAATAGAGCTGTTTTTCCCATGTTTTACCTAAGTTCCTCTGTTTTTAACTTCTGTTGGCCATTTAAATCCCTCTCCTCCCAATATAATACCCCATACTATGAATCCACCCCAACCACCTGATTCTGATGTCTCATTTGATGAAATGTTTCATAGGTTTTTTTCAAATAACACAGAATTGAATCCATCTTTATCTTCTCAAAATGAGGCACCATCTCAATCATGCATCAATTCATTGTCCACCCCAAACCAAAGTACTGACCCCCAGGAATGTTACGATCTTTTTCACTACCTCAATTCTCCGAATATAGTCCCACCAGCTCCCATTAGTCATCCTCCAATCTTTCCCTGCCCCCCACCAAACAAAATAAATAGAACCCCCTTTCAACTTGGTAAATCTTTTCTGCCCCATGTAATTTCCTCCCCACATTTTTTAATAATATATTTTTACAAAAATTTATTAGATATCACAAACACACCAAACATGAGCTTATGTAACCCACACCCAAATTTCCCACAAACCCTTCCACCCCCCTCATTCATAGAATTCAACATGAATAACCCACCCACTCAAGTACACTCTATCTCACCAATTCTTTCTTCTGAGCTAACTCGCCTCTCCCGTGAGGAATTTTCTCTTAATCACCACTGTATCAACAAAATTATCAATAATGCCCTTTCTGAAGCTGAAAAGAATCCTGTATCAATTGAGATTAAGGATTATTTGAAAAAGGGCCTTACATTGATTTTTCCAAAAGAACATGGTAATTATTATTATTCATGTCTGTCCTCAATTTGGTATTAATTTCATCTCCCTTCTTGTAGAATTGTCTTCATCACAAGCAATTGGTCTCATAGATGTCAATGTTAAAGTTATTGAGAGAGAAGCTCCTTCCATCCGCTCATCCCAATCATCCTCTTTGGAGGAGGTTTTTCCTGATGGAAATCACAAGAAAAACGGAAAATTCAAAACAAACCACCACCAAATATTCATAGGTTTATGCAGCAAGCTGTTACATTTAATAATACTCAAGACGTAGTTTTGGTGAATATGTCTTCTACTACATCAACCCTTCATACCAATTCCCCCCCCAAAACGATCAACCCACAATTGTTATTGAACACCCAATCAAATGACCTCCCCTATTCTTTACCATCTACCATTGTCAAACCCCCTGTTCCCTCAACCATCCCACTTGAGACTCCCACCACCCCCCCAATTATTACTGAGGAACAAATTCCCAAACATCCCCAAGATGTCACACCCAGCAGATCTTCACAACATGAATCTCCTCATTTCAACAATGACCACTCTTTGGAAGTACCGGCCAATAACATCCCCAATTCTCCAGCTCAGGCTCATCCACTGACTCCAACATATGAAATTATTCAAGAAGAATTACATGTTTCAATAGCAGAAAGTAATAGTAGTCCAAATGTTCCTTCTCAAATTCCTTCAAATACAACCACTTCAATTAACGCCACAACACCCCATGTTGTATCGTCACCAATGCAAATTAACCATGTAAAAGGCTCCCATACACTATCTGCTCCTCATTTTGAAAATCCAGAAAACACTCTTCTGACCTCTCAATCAAATCCATCTACATGATCTCATGCTCCAACTCCTGGAATTAGGGACCCATCTAATCATCTCTCTCATGTGGGCCCATCTCCACCTGTTTTGCATGAACCTCACCAAAATCCTCCAGAACCACAGCCTCTTGACTCCCCCAATGATCAATTCTCTATTTTCACTGATTAATTTCAATCAAAATTTTATGAGCTTTTCAAAACATTCACCCATGGACGCCCCACCTAGGCCAAATACCAAACCACATTTGAAGCAATTGACTCACTCATTTCCTGGCGCCACCAAAATTTGGGCTCTGAAAAGCCTGCAAAGGGGAATTTAAATTTTAAACAGTGCTCTTCCTCATATAGCAAATGGATTGACGAGCTCTGTGATAATAGTAAGCTTAAAATTATACTACTCCTATGAACTACTGCTTAAAATAGATTTCTCCAGGTGCTCCATTTCTCAATGCCACTAAAGAAGAATTTTACGTTACACCCTCAATCTTTAAGATGCCGATCTATGACCGAGTCACTGCACCTGAAATTCAGATCTCACTACCATTTTCACCTGACCCCAGAATTCGTAATGAAAAGCACCCTGAAACTCATTTTGTGTGTCATCTAATCTATATGTTGCAGCCCAGATCATTCACCATCACTGCTTGGGCAAAAGTCATTGCAGCTTCAGTATCAGCAACCATGGATGAATTTTGCATACCAAACCCTCCTGTACCCCCTCAAGCACAAATTGATGAGGTCAACAATTATCTGGACATGATTTCATACTTTGAAGGCCTCAAAAGACCCTCAATTTCACCAATGGAACTGATTTCCATGGCACGTCAAAGTCCAAGTGACTAAAACAATGCTGAAGAATCATTCAATATTTCTTCCGACTCAGATCAACAGTTAAAGATTTTTCAAGACCTTATTTTAGATGTCATGATTTCTTATGTCATATTCAAAGCACAAGCCTCCCTCAATGATGTTTCCCCTAACCACCCTGAACAATCTAAACATGTCAAAAAGAGAAAGACCCTCTGTTCTAATAACCAAATATCCTCAGTAATAATTCACTCAGCTCCTCAAGTGCTAACCTCTAATGCTGACAATGATCTCCATGTTGAAAGTGCCAAGAAGAAGTTGGTTGAATACCATAGCCATCATAATTTCCTTCCTTTTGTTTACTATTTGATATTAGGTGTCAAGGGATTATTCACTGCACAAAAGGATCATTGGAATTTTTCAATTTCCAATGCCCTTCTCATACCATGCTCTTTTCATCTTATTCACCAACATGTTAAGCCACCTCCACCCAAAGAGCCAGTTTGGAAAAATCTATCTTTTCATCTTAAATCATTTTTTTCTAAGGGTATGAAACCATTTACTGATGTCCAACTTGTTTGCCCACCTTAATGACATCAATTGGCTCAATATCTTACAAGTGATTTTTTAAACCAATGGGAAGCACAAGCCACTGTGACATCACTCCTTCCACCCTCACAAATCTGATGCTTTAACTCCTGTTTCTAGTTTACTTACACATGATATTCAAACCATTGTAATTAATTTCCTATTACAAGAACCAGTTAATTCTGTTTTTTTTTTACATTTTCCATGCTTTTAATTTTATAATACCTTTATTTTCACATGCCCTTTTCATTTTCAAAAGCAATCAAAAAACCTCGTCTTTTCTTATGACCATACCATGCTGACTTGACTTGCATTATTGCCAATAAGTTAGGTTATTTCATCCTTATGTTTATTTACTTTGTAAGAAAAATTATATTCCCATCTAATATTGCTTGCTATTAAATCTTTACCCTCTTTCAAATTTCTTAATCCACATTTGCCAACCCCAAATCAACTCTGAACCAATTTTTTCCACCCATTTATCTTTATTTGTTTTATTTTCTTGCTTATATCTTCTTTTGTTTTTATTATATTTTCCTTTTTTTCATTCCAAATGAATATTTGTTTTTGACGGATTAGGCAATTCAGACACTTTATTTTTCATAAAATCAATTCCTTAACCATTTTTTTCCACCCCAATACCTATGTAATATGGTTTTGTCTAACATTTATTTTCAATAAATAATTAGTCTTTTCTCATTTTTAAACAGTTTAGTATTGTTTTATTTTAATTAAACCATTAATTTATTATGTCTAAATATTTTTCAATTTCGTTTAAAAAACTTTAATTAAACCATTAGAATGATTACTTTCAGTTCATAAAAACTCAAATTTATCAATTTAGCATTTCACATAATCAACTCATGTATTTTTTCAATTAATAAATTGAATTAATTAACTTTCAATGATTCAAATGAATCCATTGTGATTGAATTTCAATTTCAATTATCAACTACATCAATTTATAAAATTTCCTTTTCACATACCCAAATCATTTTTTTTCAATTAATTACATTTCATTTTCAATAGTTACATTTCATTACCAATTAAATAAATTTGATTCTCAATGAATAAATTGAATTATTTAATTGATTCAATGAAATTAATGAATCAATTAAATTAATTGATTGATTCATTGAAATCAATGAATTAATTAATTTAATTAATTGACTCATTGAAATTAATTAATTAATTAAGTTAATTAATTCATTCATTAAAATTAATTAATTAATTAATTGAATAATTGAAAATAATTCATCAATTAGTTTATTCAATCAAATTAATTAATGAATTAATTCAATTTGAAATTTAACTAATTAATTAAATTATTTAATTCAATTCCATTTCAAATCTCATTAAATTAATTAATTCAATTCAATTTCAAATTAAGTAAATTAATTAATTGAATTTTACTTGAGTAAATGAATTAATTGATTTTTACTTAATTAAATTAATCTGTCACACTAATTATTTCAAATTCAATAAATCATACTTTCTCACTCAAGTATCTTTTTGATTTCATTTGAAATTGGTTGAATTACTTTGACGTTTTTTAATTCTTTTGAAAATGATTCTTCTATTTTAATTCTCAAACTTATCTATCAAATCTCATACTAACCAGAATCATAGCTCTTTTTAATTCTCTACTCTTAATTAATTTTTTCCAACTATATAATGATTTCATCTTTTACTCTTTTATGAAATAATAAAATGAAATGATTTTTTTTTAAAAAAAACTGAATGTATGGGAGTACGTCAAAGAGTGGCTAAACTCATTGTAAAATGGGGCTAACGTTATTCAGTTCTTTTTAAAAAAATCATTTATTTCAATTATTCTTTTTAGTTATTTTCAACTTCTTACTTTTTAATTTCTATCATCATGCCTAGAAAGTTAAAACAAAAATCCTCTAGAATGCAAAATAGAAAGGCTATTGTTTCTGACTCTCAAAGATATCATCAACACTCCCATGGAAAAGAAACACAAAAATTAGGCATTGATTTACAAATCCATTACCTTAGAAAATGCAAATTTTTACATGATGATTACTTCAATCCCATTCCTCTCAATGATAACAGTAGAAAAATGCAAAGACCTATCTTTTTAACTAAAACTCCTCTTTATAGAAAATATATTCAAGAAAACTATTTTTCTTTAGATTTTGGTTTTACAATTTTGAATGATAATCATCTTTCAGATTCTTCTTTCAAAAATTTTGCAATAGTACAATTTATACCTTTTACAAAGCTCAATCAATTTGAAAAGAATGAAATTAATTTTTTATCTACCTTTTTGTTTCAATATAAATTTTTTCTAAACAAACTCCAAGAATCAGGAAACAAAATTTTAGGCACTATGTATGCTATTGGATGGAGACCTCCTAGGCTTGGAGATTTCACTATTGGAAAATATATTAATTCCACTACTATTTCTAAAAATTTGGAAAATTATAATACATTAACATTGCAACTTTCTAAAATTCAGACTATACTCAAAAATTTGTTTTAAAAGTTTTCCTCAACACTTTTTCAAAATAAGTGTAATAAAATGCAAGAATTTAAAATTCCTAGTTTTGATGCATTAGATTTTGATGATTTAAATTCCACTTCATTCGCCAATCAATTAACATTTACTTTTAATATTTTTTCTAATTTTCCTCATGTTGATAAAACTGATTGTTCTGACTATGCTTATTTTTTATCTATACCTATTTCCAAATTAGATGGTAGTTTGATTTTTTCTCATTTTGATTTTTTTAATGAGTTCTTTGTTTTTCCTGACTACTCTACAAACATTAATCTAACTGGTAAAGAACAAGGCATAGTAAAAATGGTTTGGAAAGCTAAAAATACAAGACATTTCACTTTATATCCTGAAAGTGGTAGCAGTAATTCCTTTACTCGATTATCTATGTCCTTGCAAATTTCACAAAAAGCATATAATATTTTTAAAAATCTACCAGAAGGAAAGATTAAGAGATTTAAAGTAGATAATCATTCTTCTATTATTGAAAGACTTGCTTTGACTTCTACATAGTACATCTTATTAAATAATTTCTTTTTTCTATAACCCATTTTATTTTTAACAATTCTTTACTATCAATTCAACACAAAAAACAAAAACTTCATCATCATCAACCATCTTAGCAATCATCACACCATCAACATCTTCAAAAACCACAAATTATTCACGCTCAACCTCAATCACTTCAAAAATCTTAACCCTTACAACCACAACATCAATCTTCATCATCATCATCTTTAAAAATAAAAATTATAATCATGAAATGGATCTTAATTGTTTGGATCTCAAGCTTGATTTTTATTGATTGAATTTGTCAATCTATGCTTAGGATAAATTAAATCTTTAAGACACTCCAATCATCTTCTTTTCAATCACATGTCTTCATTTAACCATTAATACTAACAAAAACCATCCTCCTGCAATTTTGATCACCAACCAAAATTTACCAATCATCCCTATCACCACCTAAAATATTAACAATATTGTCTACATCATTAAATCTACTATAACTCAAATTATTAATTTCATCATCCATATCACCATCATCATCATAATTGCTAGAATAACATTTCAAACAAATCCTATTTCAGGAATATCTTGCAAATCTAAATCTAAATTTATCCATCTATCCATCTGTAGCTCAAACCGTAGCATTAATTTTCAATCATCATGTTCCTCCACCAAGAATTTCAAATCGTCATAAGTCTGGTAAACCAATTGGCTGTAACTCGCAGCTCTCCCAACCATCCTCTTCATGCTCATCTCACAGCTGATTTTATCATCAATTTGTTGTACTTGTCCTCTTCCTCCTTCTTTACTTTCTTTGATTTTTATACCTAATCAATCAAATTGGTCCTTTCTCAATCTCCTGCTTCTTATGATCTTAACACGAAGGATCTTCTAATCCTTAATCAACAACCTGTCATTCATCCAGCTCATAACCTCTAAGATCAAATTCAACAACAATAATGTCCATTACAAACAATTCAACAGCAACAACATTATTAACAATTATCACGCTATCCACGTCCTCAACAAACTCCAAAAATTCAAGCTCAACCTCAATCTTGAATGCCATCCAGCGCCTCAAAACCCTCAGAGATTGGTGAGTCTGTTATTGTTAGCATGAAAGATCGTTATCATATAATGAAACACTTACTATATCTAGCCAAACCTCATAGAGATTGTTTAGATATTGATCTGATGATTCCAACTGATTCTCAATCATCCTCACAACCCTTGTCCGCCAATGAACAGACTGAAACTGAAACTAATATGCTAATGGTGCATCATGTTGCTTGGACAACATCATTGGTGATTTTAGGGTTTTGTCATCTGAACTCAGCTTCGCTCCCAACTTCAACCAAAAATTCAATTCTTGTTTTTGAGAAATTTCACACTGCTGGCCCATCTGGTTGACATTCAAATTGAGGACTTGTTCCAACACTTTTTGGGTCAACTGGATTCTTTGGGCATTTCCACACTATTTCCACTTAGGTTTAATTTTATGGTCACGTATTTGTTTTAGAAATTTCCATAACTCTTCTTTGTGAAAATGGGTGCTTTTCTTTTTCAACTAAATTTTTGATATTTCTATTGAGATTCTTGGTACATTCAATAATAAACAAATATATTTGTTGATGCAATGTAATTAATTATATGTGTTAATACTTGTGTTATGTCCAAAGTCTTTGTCAAAATATTTTCATTGGATATAATTTTTTCTCTAACAAAATATCTTTTCATTTTTGTTCTTTGTGCTTTATATCTTATACAGTGTGTTCGAAAATGATTTACTGTTTCTGGTCTTTGACATTTCTCACATAGTGGATTTCTACGTAATCTCAGTTGAAACATATCATCATTCAGTGTTGAGTGTCCCCATCTCAATTGACAAAAAATTGATGTTTGGGCCTTTTCTAATTCATTTAGTTCTCTTGCTAATACTTTTTGACTGCATTTATGTAGTGCACAAATTAGCCAAACGGGGAATCCAAGATGTTGTCCCTTATTGGGATGAAGACTCAAAATGACAGTTACATGTCATGGGCAACCTCGGATAAATCATTCCACTCAAAAACGCATCACGGAGGTCACTTGCAGACGCTTCAATTACTTGTTGACGTTAACATTGATGTTTGCCTTGCTTCATTCAACAAAGAACAGCAAAATCAAGACTCGGACCAAGGTCTAGACACTGATGTGAGTTTTTTCTTTTAGAATCCCCGTTAACCTATTGCTTATAATTTTGCTTTTCTAACAAGCTACATTTACACCTAGATTATGGCCCAAATGTCGGATGTGAAAATTAACCTCACTCAACCTCAGTATTTTGTTTTGATGTTGTTAGTGACATTGGTGCCCAAAATTTTTGATTTCAGCAAATTAAACCAGGAATCGCTTTTGCATACGTCGTCTCCCAGCCCTATACAAGCTACTGCTGCTAGTGCTACTGCGGATTTAAATCCTGGAATTGCTCCTGTGGCTAAGATGGCTGATGGAGAAGTTGTTTCTTTGTGGACCACTATGGAGCTTGCGTTTACAGTAACAAACGTTACTCTGGAGTTGTTTGATGCAATGATTGCGGCGACTGAGACTACGCAAAATAATAGCATAGCTAAATTTTCACTCAACAGCATTCGTGTGATTTGGAAATTTCAATCTGATCGGTCCATGGCATCAGAAATTTGTTTTAAAGGGTTTAGGACCATCGACACGTGCGCATGGAAAACTACCAAGTTTCGAGGGATAATTCCAGTGGCAGATCATAATGGTGATCAGCTAACTCTCAGCTACAATCAATCGGCGGCGAACTCAAATGTGATACTTGAACTTAATTAACCCAATGTTATTCTTCCATTGTATTTCCTTTTTGACATCAGTGCCTTCTTTACTCAACCCCACTCTCAATCATCCGATTCACAAAGGATTCGTGTTTCTCATCAAAAGACTTCCAAATCAACACTGCAGTATGATCAACTGGTGTCTAATTTTTCATATTGCATTGACACAATCAAGCCAAAGCTTATGCCCATTTCTGATCCTGAATAGAGCGATAGCAATGCTGTGTATTTGAAAATTGCGAAAACTTCAGTTGATCAACAAAGTGCTTTAATTGCTGCAATCTCAGACATGAACATGTCTTTCAGAACCATGAATGACAGGCAGAGTAGTGTGAACTTTCTAGCTCCATCATACGCCAGCACTACAACATCAGTAAATGCTGATGTTTTTTTGTCAACCTTTTCAATACACTAATGATGAATTTATCTATGATAGTTCCTGGCGGCTTATGTTCTGTACCCATTGAGGCAGCATATCATCAAAGAATCAAGATTTGGCCCGATTGTCAGTTCTCACATGGCGATTTTTACAATAGAGATTGCTGACTGATATTTAATATCTGTATTAGCTGGATTCGGCTTTAAGTGGTGCAAAGAAGCATTGGCTTGGAAAGACCTAGTGAAACATCCAGTCTGCACCATAGCATGTCAATCTATTGACCTCGAAGAACCTGCCTGGCGTTTTACTGCTACTACCATTTATGATGAAGAAGATAGCACTGTTTGGTAAGCAATTTTTAAAACTTAAGCCTCTCACATTACCTGCAAAGCTAAGTAGAAATTGATAGGTATTATCCAAAGATCACTTTGTGTTTGCAGGCTCCGATTGAAATTGAAAATTTGCTACTGTTTGATATTCAATTGTATCTATTATTACTACAGGATGATGGCATTGTGGGCTTGAAGCGCAGTGAATATGCCATTGTCAATACAAAAAACCCTGAAGATTTCCCTGTAGAAAATCTGTTGATAATGGAAGATGAAGATGGCCTCAAAATTAAATTAGGTCTTCATTTTATGCGGGTTCCCTTATGCCACTGAATCTACATGATCCAATGCTGACATTCCTTTGTTTTGGGGGCTTTTTAGGTGTTACCCCGTCTCAGGAGGAACCTTTAAGATCCAAATTTATTGCCCTTATTCAATTATTAGTGAGCACCTATTCTCCTATTGTTATTGGTCTATTTCTTATTATTTGATTATCATTGGCCATGGCAATTGTTAGATAAAACAGTGCTCAATTATTCAATAGGGTCTAAGCCTTTTATGTGTTCACCCAAAAGCATAGCTGGTCAAACCCTTTGTGGAAGTAAGTGCAATTTCGCTCATTGAATAGATGTCAAAAATGTTGAAAAAGACATTGATACAAACTCACAACAGATTCCAGCCATCGTAAAGAGCCGCATCCTTTTCCATTTTCACATCTAGAAGATGACAAAAGGAATGGCGCTGTTTTGCAAGTGGGATTTCAAATGGTCAAATGTTGGCAGACTATTTTGATAAGCAAAAAACATTTAATGACCTACTTTTAATTAAAAAGGCTATTAACTTTGATGTTGTGGGAGCAAATCAGAAACTTACGCTGCAAACTTCAACTAAAAGATCAGAGTACCATGTTGGCTTGAATGTCTCGGAGGGACTTGGAAAGGTAAGCAACACTTAGTTTGTTTATTATCAAGTTAGGTAAATGTCTTTCTGAAACGTTTTAACAATAGTTCTAATCTAAAAGAAGAAAGGCAGTTGCATAAAGAATATAGGGGTATCAACACAGCTCATGTTTTGAACAATGATAGTGAGCCACTCGATCCTTGAGCCTGAGTGAAGTCCTGCATTGTGAATTTAGTTTTGGTTTCGACAGAAAATTTAACTATTGCTACAAAATTAGACAAAAAAGATTAAAGGTAATTCATTATTAATGAATGATGAATTAAAGAAAAATAATGTCAGACACAATGGTATCTGACTCTAGGATTTGAAATTCAGGATAGCCTCTCTAAAATTCAGAATGTTACTATATATTAAATTCATCTTTGTGCCATCACATCACATATTAATTAAATGGTAATATAAATTATATATAAGCTTAAATATTGTGAGCCTTGTGGTATATTTTACATACCCAAATAGGCCACAATTATCTTCAAAAGAAATTTTGAATTATGCATAACTCATAAGTCATGCATATATCCAAAATTCATCATTTTTTGATTTCAGAAAAGATGAATAACTTTTTATTGAGTAAGTAAATCCATGGATTTAATGCCAGATTTGGATTCTACACTAAAATTCACCTAGGGTAGCTCCATAGAGTGAATAAGCTCAAATTAACTATTTGAGGTGGTAAAATGGAAAATACTTCAATACCACATCATCAATACCACATAAAAGATCTGTGAAAATTTTTGTTTTTCTTAATTTCATGCCAAAATAATGGGAAAGTGAGAAATCCCATGTTACATATACATTAAGAATAGTGTTATGCATGTTTTGAGCACTTAATATCATGGTATTCTTACATAGACTTTTGGTACACCCTTAGTGGATATCTCACTTTACGCTTAAATTTCTATTTTGACGTGAAAAATCGGCAAGGGGGACAAAAGACATCAAAGAGAGCGAGGGTACCCAACTTCTGAGGCCTCAGAGGCGTGGCCAGCTCCAAAACTTGGATCCATGGCTGATCTTGGCCTAATTGGTAAACTAGAACCTTTTGGGAACTTGGTTACCATGTCACAACTACTGTAAATCTTAAGAAATTAGCAAATAACCTGCTATTTTAACGTGCCAAGGAGGTAAAGAGCTACTTAGACTCCTGTAACCATGTCAATTCTTAATGACTTTCCATGGATAAACCCCAAAAGATTAATTAAAACCCTTTTAGGACTTGTATCCATTGATTTACCTCATAGCAACCAGTGAAACAGTGATATTTGCGATTCTGCATAGAAATGAGGTAAAAATTTCAAAAATTAATTAAAAATACACTTCTTAATGAATATTCCTGAAACTGTCAGGACTAATGGAGAACTGTATTATCAACGGTAAAACCAAAAAGAACTATGGTTTTACTAGTAAAATCCAAAGTCTTCCTTACAGTCCATTTTTGACTATTCTACATGAAACACTGAATCTTCAAAAATTCACAGTAATTACATCCTGTGATAAAATTGGCAATAACATTGATAACTTTGAGAAATCAATGATTATTTTGGAATAAAAGAAGATTTACAGATGTTACTCCTTTTATTCTTAACCATATTGGGGTTGGTAGTCACGTAAAAGCATCAATTAAGTAATTATGATAATCTTACATGACAACAGATGATGCAATCAATAATCCAAAAAGGTTTATTGCTTTCTCACTCACTGGTTTTTCAGTTTGCTCCATGGCATGCCTCTGTGAGCTGTTGTTGACTTAAAAGAGGCCTCCTCTTGCTGTTTTTTCCAAATCATCATCTTATTATCATTTTAACCATTATTACCAAAAGTAAGTATTAGTTACAGCTATTCTTAAGTGTTTAAAATCTTTCAGAATCAACCAGAAAGACGTGAAATAATAGAATCCAACTATATATTGTTGTAATACTGTTTTAAATCCCTTTTGATCCTTAAATCCACAATTCTACGTCAAATCTCTCTACTTTATCTTTCAATAAGTTCTTTGGAATATTAGTGAGTGATTTATTTTTGATTCTTGAAGTTTTTCTCTAAAGTTAGTTTTCTTCAAGAATTATCATTATAATTATTCTTGCAAAAGATAATTATATATTCAAATAATTTTATTATTTTAATAAAAGAAGTTTTTATCATTCAATTCTTCTTGTAATTGATTCTTGTAGACAATTACTTGCTCACTGTTAAAATCACTAGTAATGCTTAACACGTGAAAGAAATAATACTTTAATTATTTAATTGTGGTTATAATAATATTTTATTATTATATTTCATAAGAACAGACGTAGTACTGTTGATCAATAGTAATATTATCATTAGTTTCATAGTCACATCTTACATTTGGGGGCCTGGCCGTGTTTTTTGAACCTTGTACCCTTAATTAATATATTTTTAAGCTCTAAAATATATTAATTTAATAATTTTTTTCTTTCCTTTTAAATTTAAAATAACTCTTATTTTTGAAATTGTTTTGGAAGTCTTTTTCATTGAGGAATATGGTTTAATTTTATAATGTTTTTACACATGGCTTTTTCACATCCAAAAACTTATAAAATTATTCTTTGAGTTACTCTGAATTAGATTTCATTCAAAATCTTGAATTTTATTTTTTTCTTTAAAAAGAATAATTTTTTTAATATTAAAAAATATAAAACTTATCTTTAAAAACATTTTAAAAAGTATAAAAAATAATTTTTTCTCTTTTATAATTTTTCTCTAGTGTCTTTAATCAAATACTGTGCAGCTGGCAACAGACTCAGTAAAAGATATATCACTAGTCTAGAATCTTCAGAAGCAGAATCTGAAGACAGTATTGAGGTGAAAATTGCTAAAAGAGGCACCTTATTTAACTCAGAAAAAGCCAAATTACCACCAAAATGTGTGTATTTTATCTTATATTTTCACCTTTTATCTTTAAATTGACGTAAAAATGGTGCATACCAGAAATGGAAGCAACTATTCAGTCCAACCAGATGGATGTGGACAAGGAAGAGGCAATACCAAATCCAGAAGTGCCAAATCTTCCACAGGAAAGACACATTTGGATGATGCCAGAGTTGCCCCCCATTCCCCAAGGTCTGTACCAACAGATTTTGACATGAATTCTGAGCCTGAACTGATTCATGACTATATTTCCAGGGCTGAACCATTTTCAAGTGGAAGCAGTAGAAATATATCAATGCCAGTACAAAAATTGGTTCAGAGCAGCCAAAGAAGAGGAGTGGGAAATATGCCCAAGCCTTTGGCAGGGGGCCATGAACTCCTACTTACACATCAAGAGCTTTCTGGGTCAGGAGAAGACAATAGAACTCTTAGGAGGATGGAGCCCCCTGTCTTGCAAAGACAAGGTCAAAAAGATAAAGAATTGGCTGAAGAACCAAAGTCTTTTATCAATAGACCAGAAGAAGGAACTGGAAATGACTCCAGCTTTGGAGACAGAGGCACCAGTGGCGTCTACCAGCTCCAAACCACCTCCAGAAGTGTCCAAAGACAAGCCCAAAGGACCTCAGAAGAAGCAGAGAGGTCCCAAGAGCCATCAAGGCAAGGGCAAAGGCAAAGCCAATTGGCACAGAGCTTACCCACAAGGGTACAGGATCCCCAAGTTGGAGCCTTCAGCAGTGGACAGTGTATTCAATATGGCCAGAACTCTCATGGAATTCACAGCCAAGGAGCAGGAAAGGATAAACAGGACTTTTCCACGCAAATAAATCATGTACAAAGAGCTATTAATGTAGAAATTGGTAAACTTGATTCAAAGTTAACTAAAATAACACTAGATATTAATGACTTGAGAAAACATGACAATAAATACACTGAATGGTATTAATTAACAAATGCCAGATTTGATTCAATTACCAATGCTTGTAGCAGAATTGAGAGTGCATGCCAGATTTAGAATGATTAAATAGAAGATCTTTCTATTTTTAAAATGAATGATCAACTTAAGATTCCACAAGAGCATGTCTTGAAGATAGTTGAAAACACCAATCAATTTGCTACATATTTAGCAAAAAGTGACAGTGAAAGGCAGAAGTTAAAGAATGAAATCATTGCAAATGTAGAACAAATTCATAAGAATTATGAGCCACATATGCCAAGAGACTCTACACCTTTGACTGAAGAAAAACCTTCTGTTAAAGGAAGTTTTACCCCACTTCTAGGATAAAATGTTGTCTCTGTCAAAGATATTCCCAAATTAGAAGAATGGCCAACTTTCTCTGGTGAAGGAGAATATAACCATATTGAGTTCAGCAGGACTATTGATATGTTACAAGAAGACTTTAATATACCTGATGAAATCATAGTGGGGAAGTTACACTCTCTGTTTACCAGGACTGCAAAGAAATGGTATTACAAGATGAGGATGGATCATTGAAAACATGATTGGTCTTGGTGGAAATCTGAAGTGATTACCAAATGGGCCAACAATTCTTGGAGGTTTAAAATGGAAAATGCTTTTGAAAGTGCCATTTTCAACTCAGAGAAAGATAAACTACTTCCTTGGTTCTTCAAACAAAAATACAGATTATCTGCTTCACACCCAGATATGTCTGACACTATGATTAACATGAAAATATTAAGAAAGTGTGGAGGAGAACTGGAACATGCTATCAAAAGCAGATGTGTAGAACCCTGTTCAACAGAGGACTACATTAATGCAATGGAAGATATCATTACCAGAACTAGAATTGGTAAAACTTGGACTAGAATCCCTATGGAATCCAAGATTATCCCAAAGATTCCCAGAGAGGATAAAAGACCAGAAAGACCTGTCTTGAAGTGTCATAAATGTGGAAGTACTTCAAATTTAGAAAACACTTGCACCAAAAAGACAAAAATCAATTAAGTTGAGGTCATTGAAGAAATTCAGTGTACTGAAGAGAAAGAAGAGTCTGATCAAGATTCTGCTGTCTCTGAAGATACACCAGTGGAGGATTATCCCATTGAAAACATTACAGCTTTCTTTGAGGTCACAGAAGTCCATACCCACTTGCCACAGTACAGTGAGGATTGCTGCAACCTGACCAATATCCAAGATGCCAGAATGTGTAAAACAAAACCTGCTAGACGAAAGGGTTACACTGCTGGAGCATCCTGTATCACATCAGTTTTGATGAGTGATATTGAAGCCAATGTAAATTTAGATACAGGGGCATGTTGCACTTGTGTGGGCAAAGATTACCTCCAAATTATAATTCCTGAAAGGAAAAACCATCTATTACCAATAGAAGGTGTACAATTTAGTAGTGCCAGTAACAATATGTTACCCTTGGGTATATTAGACACTAATCTTGTATTTCTACACCCAGCAGGAAGTGTAAGGATGAAAACTGAGATTGTTGTAATGGATAATTGCACATCTCAGCACATCATTCTTTGAAATGATTACTTGAATATCTATGGTATTGACATAAAAAACCATAAAGACAGATATTTCACAATTGGGGATAACAAAAGACAAGTATTTGCTTTTTCCAATATGCCAAAAGAAATATCTGTAGTAACTTCTGTCAAGGATACTTACAAGGATAAATTTGTGTCTAATCAACTTGTTGAAGCACAAATTAATCCATCATTGTCACCAAAAATGAGGAATGAAGTTATTAATGTGTTATACACATACAAGAATGCATTTGCCTCTGATAATGACCATTAGGTGCTATAAGGGGACATGAAGTTGATATTACTCTTAATATTGACAGGTCATATCCTCCAGTATTTAGAAGACCAGCTTATCCAGCCAGTCCTACAGCTAGAGAAGCCTTGGAAAAACATATCCAAGAGTTAATCCAACTTGGTTTACTAAGAAAAGTAGGCCATAATGAGGAAGTTGAAGTGACAACACCTGTTATCATTGCATGGCATAATTACAAGTCATCAATGGTTGGGGATTTCAGAGCATTGAATACCTACACAGTTCCAGATAGGTATCCAATACCTAGAATTCAAGAAACCTTGACTCAATTGTCTAAAGCCAAGTATATAACATCAATGGATGCATTAAAAGGTTTCCATCAGAATGTTTTGAGGCCTAAAGCTAAGAAGTTACTTAGAATTATCACTCACTGTGGTATTTATGAGTATCTCAGAATGCCATTTGGCATTAAAAATGGTCCATCCCATTATCAAAGAATGATGAACACAATCTTTCCCACAGAATTGTCTGAAGGATGGCTTATCATTTATATTGATGATATTATTATATGTTCTGATTCATGGTCTTTGCACCTTGAAAGAATTGAAAGAGTACTTCACAAAGTTGTAGAAGTAAACATGAAAATTTCACTTAAGAAATGTCATTTTGGTTTTGAAGAACTTAAAGCATTTAGACATATTGTTTCTGGTTTAAGGTTGGGTATTGACAAAAACAAAGTAGCAGCAGTGTTACTTAAGCCAATACCCCAGAATAAAAAAGAAATGATGTCTTTTCTTGGGTTTCCCAGTTATTCTAGGCAACACTTGAAAGACTTTGCAATTCTAGCCAAGTCACTTTATAGAATCTGTGATCAACAGACTGTATTTGAGATGACACAGGAGAGAATTAAAGCTTATGAGAAGATAAGGAAAGCTCTTACAGAAGCACCTTTACTCCTCATTCCTGACTGGAATATTCCTTTTAAATTGTACATTGACACATGTTGAGATGGCAAATAGCCATTCAGGAATATAGAGGAAACATGACTATTGTAAGGTTTGACTATGAAACAATAAGTAAAAATTACTAATATTTTACTTATTGTACTATTAATGTCCTTATAAATGAAATAAATAAGATAAAAACAATTATAATAGTAAGGAATTATTATAATTATGGCGTAAAAATAAGTATATTATCAATAAAATATGATAATATAATTTATATTAAAAAATATAATATAATAAAATAAATATATTAATATAAAATAATTAATATATTTAATAGCACTTTATTATTGTTACAAACAAATAATAAAGGCGTAAAAAAAAATTTTTTTTTAATAAAAAACAATTAATAACAATAATATTACCAATATTAAAGTTATAAATTAATATAAATACTATTTATATTAATTAAGGAATTATTAAAAGAGTAATATAGAGAAAATTATTAATATAAGAGAAAATAACCTTCTTTTGACACTTAATATAATAATTTTGAGATATTTTATGCCAAATAATGTAAATACAACTGATCCAAATTGTATTTACAATAAAAAATAGAGAAAATTACAAATATTCTTGATTTTTATGTGGAAATGAGTTTTAGAGAGATTTTTAACAAAAACAATTAAACAATTGATTTAATCACGTCAAAATTGATGATGATAATAAGATGATCTTTGGTCTTTAATAATATAGAAGTTTTATATATAAAGAATAAAGAAATTACCTTTTTAATTGTATTAATTTAATGTTTTTGATGCGTCTGAGGGGAAAACAGAGAAGAAAGAGCCCTATTTAGAGTAAATACCTCCCTCCTAGAGTCCAACAGGCTTCTAGTAGACGTTTACCAATCATATCCACTGCAATTGATCAATATTTTACGGTTTGGTGATGATTACATCATGATCAAACCTCATTACATCATTATTACGCCATTATTTAGAGTTATCACTATAAATTTAAGCTTGATGACGTCAAAGGCTTGGCAGAACCCCAAATTTAGTGGATTTTATTAGTTTCAATCATAATCTAATAGCATTAACCAATTTTATCACTTATATGACTGTTAAACTTAATTTAAGGTTACAGTGAGTCATCATAAATGATCAAATTAAGCTCAAACTTTGATCCTTAATACCTTTTAAGATTTACACGCTACAGAAATTCAGAGAGTGAATTCTGATATCTTGGCATAACCTTATTATTCTTCCAAGAGCATTTCATTACATCATCAAAACTCTATTTTTGATTATTTTTCTTGTAACTCATCTTTTCTGTCGAAATTTAATATTTTAAAATTCAAACTTTGATTTCAAGGGGTTATACCTTGAATATTATAATGAAAAATACATCATTCTTCACGAATGAACTAGTAGAATCCAACTGTCTA
The DNA here is from genome assembly GCA_023105745.1 of Austropuccinia psidii. Taxonomy (NCBI): domain Eukaryota; kingdom Fungi; phylum Basidiomycota; class Pucciniomycetes; order Pucciniales; family Sphaerophragmiaceae; genus Austropuccinia; species Austropuccinia psidii. Next base: position 9,539,498 of record JALGQZ010000002.1, on the reverse strand, counting down.
CTTATTTTTAAGTTTGGACCACTTTCACAACAAAGTGGTCAACAGCTCTATTGATGTTAATCAATAATTCCTTACAGGTTTTAACCTTGTTTATAACTTGTGAAATAAACTTCATATCTGTATTCCTACAGTAATTACGTGATGACGTTTTTTTTGGTTCATCACTCTATCATGCATAATTCAAGAGATATTAGCTCAAATCCTTGAATATATGCATTGACCAAAAAAGTGCATATATTCCGGTTAATTCCTTAAGTATTGGTTTTGAAGCTTAGCTTATTAATTGTTTTATGTGTGGACCTTTGTGGAGAATCCAATGGTATCATTTATTTTACATGTTGTTTGATTGGGTTTTGAAATAAATAAGGATTTGTGTTTTTTATAAAGTATTATTACTTATAAGCTATTAAATATTGACTTTACAGATATGCCATAAAAGTGGTATATGTGTATTTTACCATGGGGAATCCAATGGTATAATTTATTTAACATGTTTATTCATTGGTTTTTAAGTTAGACCAAGTTTTATACCGATTTATGGCATTTTTGTAGTTTTAAGGTACTTATTTTTAATGTATAATTATATTAAATATTTCTTGTGACCTTTTTGGGTATGTGGTCATATCTCAAATGTTAACAACTATAGTCCACAAAGCAGGAAACATTTACAAGAATGCTGATGGACTTAGCAGGTGGGAATTAGCCAACACTCCTGATAACCCAGCTTATGTACCCTTGGAAGCTGAACCACAGATTTCAATTGAAGGGATTAATATAACTGATATTGGGACTGAATTCTTTGAAGAGGTCAGAGAATCCTATAAGCAAGACAAGAACTGCCATATCTTGACTTCTTTTTTGGATAAAGACTGCAAAGATACATCTTTGGTCAATGCACTAGATGAAGTTTGGAGAAATTCCTATTCTGAAGGGAGATTTCACTTGTTTGATGGGATTATTTACCACAGAACCAAACATTCTTGTGTAATGACATTATGCAGCAGATTGCTTATCAATACAATTCTTCATGAATGCCATGATAGCATCTACTCTGGACACCTGTCAGAGGACAGAACACTTGAAAAAGTAAAGAACTGTGCATGGTGGCCATCTTGGAGAAAAGAAACCATTGAATATTGCCATACCTGTGACAGATGACAAAAAGCAAAGAGGAGTACAGGCAAGAAATTTGGACTTATGATCCATATTCAAGAACCAATATCCCCATGGGAAGTTGTTCACATGGATGGGTCACAGCACTTGCTCCAAGTGGTGACAAAAGTTATAATGCTTGTTTAGTCATTGTAGACAGATATAGCAAGACTCCCATATTCTTACCATGTCATAAGGATGACACTGCTATGGACACAGCTCTTCTTCTATGAAGTAGAGTCATTTCTCATACAGGATTATTTAAGAATATCATAAGTGACAGATATCCCAAGTTCACATCTGCACTTTGGACCAATCTTCATAGATTGTTTGGGACTAAGTTATCATTCTCTACAGCATATCACCCTCAGACAGATGGGCTAGCAGAGAGGATGATTCAAATTTTAGAAGACATGATCAGGAGATTTTGAGCTTGTGGATTAGAATTTAAAGACTCAGATGGCTTTACCCATCACTGGTGCACTCTGATACCTGCGTTAGAATTGGCATACAAGACATCAGTCCATTCTTCCACAGGACACACTCCTGCTATGTTAGAAAAAGGATGGAATCCAAGACTCCCAGCAGACACACTGAGGAAAGACTTGATTGAAATTCATCCTACAGCTTCCAGCTTCAAGATAATGCTTGGAAAGTAAAACATCATGAAAAACAAAGTATGGATAATGCTTTTGATTATGCAAAACAGAAGTGGGAGAAGAGTCATAAAGTACCAGACTTCAAAGTAAGGGATTGAGTTCTAGTTTCAACCTTGCATTTTAATAATATCAAAGGCCCAAAGAAACTTAAAGATTCTTATGTAGGACCTTTTGTTATTGTTGCCCCACATGGAACATATGCAGTTCAAGTGGAATTGAGTGGTGAATTAGAAAATAAACACCCCACTTTTCCAGTCAGCTTGATAAAACCTTATCAACCAGCTGATAAAGAATTGTTTCCTCTAAGGAACCCAACTCCTTTAACTATACCACCAGTGGAACAGAATGAAGACAAAAAGATGAAGAAAGTCATTAAAGAAAGGAGACTTAGGGGTAAAAATCAGAGAGAATATCTTGTCAGATATAGAAATCCAGTACATGAAGATGAATGGCTGGCAGAATCAGATATACCTGACTCAGATAAACTCGTGAGAAGATTTAGACATGAAAGAAGGCCACAAGCCTGAATATGTCTATAAATGTGCTTTAAATTACTTGATCTGAGTAATGTAAAGAGGTTGGACAGTGGATGTTAACTCCCCTTTGGGGCTTTTTCTTATTTCTATCATTGATAAAATTGTAGTACAATTTTATTTTTTGGTGGGAGGGAATGTGAGCCTTGAGGTATATTTTACATACCCAAATAGGCCACAATTATCTTAAAAAGAAATTTTGAATTATGCATAACTCATAAGTCATGCATATATCCAAAATTCGTCATTTTTTGATTTCAGAAAAGATGAATAACTTTTTATTGAGTAAGTAAATCCATGCATTTAAGGCCAGATTTGGATTCTACACTAAAATTCACCTAGCGTAGCTCCATAGAGTGAATAAGCTCAAATTAACTCTTTGAGGTGGTAAAATGGAAAATACTTCAATACCACATCATCAATACCACATAAAAGATCTGTGAAAATTTTTGTTTTTCTTAATTTCACGCCACAATAATGGGAAAGTGAGAAATCCCATGTTACATATACACTAATAATAGTGTTATGCATGTTTTGAGCACTTGATATCATGGTATTCTTACATAGACCTTTGGTACACCCATAGTGGATATCTCACTTGAAGCCTAAATTTCTATTTTGACGTGAAAAATAGGCAAGGGGGACAAAAGACATCAAAGAGAGCCAGGGTACCCAACTTCTGAGGCCTCAGAGGCATGGCCAGCTCCAAAACTTGGATCCATGGCTGATCTTGGCCTAATTGGTAAACTAGAACCTTTTGGGAACTTGGTTACCATGTCACAACTACTGTAAATCTTAAGAAAATAGCAAATGACCTGCTATTTTGATGTGCCAAGGAGGTAAAGAGCTACTTAGACTCCTGTAACCACGTTAATTCTTAATGACTTTCCATGGATTAACCCCAAAAGAGTAATTAAAACCCTTTTTTGGACTTGTATCCATTGATTTACCTCATAGCAACCAGTGAAACACTGATATTTGCGATTCTATGTATAAATGAGGTAAAAACTTCAAAAATTCATTAAAAATAAAATTCTTAATGAATCTTTCTGAAACTTTCACTACTAATGGAGAACTGTATTATCTTTGGTACAACCAAAAAGAATTACAGTTTTCTTGGTAAAAGTAAAAGTTTTACTTACAGTCCATTGTAAATAACATTGATAACCTTGGGAAATCAATGATTACTTTGGAATAAAAGAAGATTTACAAATGTTACTCTATTTATTCTTAACTATATTGGGGTTGGTAGTCACGTAAAAGCATCAATTAAGCAATTATGACAATTTTACGTGACAACAGATGATGTAAGTACTAATCCAAAAGGGTTTAATGCTCTCTCACTCACTGGTTTTTCAGTTTGCTCCATGGCACGCCTCTGTGAGCTGTTGTTGACTTAAAAGAGGCCTCCTCTTGCTGTTTTTTGCACATCATCATCTTATTATAATTTAGACCATTATTACCAACAATTAAGTATTAGTTACAGCTATTCTTAAGTGTTTTAAATCTTTCAGAATCAACCTGAAAGACATGAAATCATAGAATCCAACTATATATTGTTGTAATACTTTTTTGAATCCATTTTCATCCTTAAATCCACAATTCTACATCAAATCTCTCTACCTTATCTTTCAATAAGTTCTTTGGAATATTAGTGAGTGATTTCTTTTTAATTCTTAAAGTTTTTCTCTAAAATTAGTTTTCTCCAAGAATTACCATTATAATTATTCTTGCAAAAGATAATTATATATTAAAATAATTTTATTATTTTAAAAAAAGAAGTTTTTATTATGAAACCTTCTTGTAATTGATTCTTGTAGACAATTACTTGCTCATTGTTAAAATCACTAGTAGTGCTTAACACGTGAGAGGAATAATTAATTAATTATTTAATTGTGGTTATAATAATATTTTATTATTATATTTCATAAGAACAGACGTAGTACTGTTGATTAATAGTAATCTTATCATCAGTTTCATAGTCACATCTTACATAAACCTTGGTAATAAGATGTATTTTTTATTTTTATAATTCATTTTTAAAATGTGCTAAGCTTTTCTTATTAGGATTGTTTTAAAAATATTACTTAATCAATGGGAAGATATTAATTTTTTGAAGTTGAGAACTGTATTGGATAATATTTCCTTTGAAATTGTAATATCATTATTTCAGTTGATAATGCAAACTACTTATGTTAAGTGAGGTGGTAATATTTGGCGTTTTATGCTTTTAAAGAACAATCAATGCTCAATAATAGCTCAATCTAATCTTCTTGTGATGGTTGATTAGTTTCAATTTATTTGACTTATCAGTAAAGTATTGAGTTGATACTATGCTAACTTGAACATTGATGCTGAGGTATTTGTGAAAGTTTTTCTAGTTAACATGGTAGTTCCACATGAATATAGTATTTGACCAAATCAAACAATAATATGTTCTGAAATACTTCGGATTAATATTTTCCCCATCAAAATAGCTGGATGTATAAAAAATGGAAAAAATAGAAACTGAAATATTAGATATTTTACTTCAAGAGATATACTTGAAAATTACACCTCAAGAGCACTGTTTTAATTCAAGCCATTTTATAATATTTTTCCTATGCTAATGATGTCTATTTGATAGAGCATTAATTAGAAAAGGACCCTGGAGATAAGGAAAATATTGGGATATCCTTTGATCTTGTTTGAGGAAAAATACACTTAAAAGGACCTGATATGAAGTTTATATCTATTCTATGTATATGTATATTAATAAAAAGATTAGCATAAGCTTGTGTACTCTCAATTTGATTGGTAAACATTATTTAAAAAGAGGATGAAGCTTCATTTTCACATTTCACTCAATTGGTAAAGAAGTAAGTGAAGGATTTTCCACAGGAAATTTAGGCCTTATACTTATGATTGAATTGTAATTCATCAAAGAATTACCAAAAAGAAATGCTTATCAGCTTCATTAGTGATGGTAAACATCTCTCATCAATTTCTCAGATATCTTTGTATTATCACCTTCATTAGCTTATAATAATTTGAAACCTCGTGGGGGATATTTGAGCCTATGAAATTAATTAGTTGAAAACACCAATTCAGAATACAACATACATATATACTAAGAATTGAAAAGAAGTTACAAGGCAGTAAATATTGAAAGGCTACAGAGGTTCTCCCCAGACAAACCCAAGGAGGAAAATTCAGAGTTAAAATGTACTTTGAGAAGAATATTGAATGGAAACAAGCCTGGTTTGTTTTATTAAGAGATTTATGATTACTTTTTTGATATATCAATATTTTTGATACTTATTTTATATATAATATTTTGAAAGGGTTCAGATTTTTTTATTTTAATGCTGTATTTCCAAGACCCTTAAAGTACAATAATTCAAAAATTTGGAATATGTGTCACATTTTGATAAGGTATCAATTTTAACCAAAGAACTGTGAATATAGCTTGGTTTTTATTCAATCTGGTTATCAATTAAATGTATTAGTTTAAATCAATGGTATTATATAGATAAAAACAAATTCATGTAGGCTTAGAAAGCCATATCTTAAGAGAGGAAGAAAATCAAATTTATGTACATATTTACTGATCATTTTTGACTGGGGAATCCAAAATGAAATTTTAAACAAATTACATGTGAAAAATAAAGTCTTAATAGAAGAAAAATTCAAGTTCAAATTCAACTTCAAATTAAAATATACTATGTGTATTTAATCTGTGTAGATTTTTTGAGATAATAATGATTAGTTATTTCATATGATTTTTTCCTCAAGCTACATTAATTGAAGCAAAAAATTACGAAACTGAATCAAAGGGCTGATTTTCTGAGAAGCTATATAGTGGGATCTCTTTCTTGTGGAAAATTGAAGTGCTTGAAGTCCCTTTGATATCATTATATATGATTAAATAACAAATCATAATCTCTTGAATTGCACACATTGATATGAAAACTTTCATATCTTGCATTTAACTCCATATACAGGGTGAGAGAAGATGGAATCAATACTTGAGACAAAATGGGGAAAAATTTAAAGATCTAAAATACTTGGTTTTAGATTAAATGCAAGATGTGTCACGGTAATACTTTAGGATTATAGGGATACCCCTCCCCAACCACCCCAGTGAAAAGTAAAGAATGAGTAAATTTTATACCAATATATCAGCCAATTTAAGAAGGAGATGATTTAGAGATACATATGGAGATATGACTGAAGTTGACAATGAGTTAGCTTTGAGTTAAACATAGAGATATGGTATGAGTTAATTGAGGGTTAAAATGGATACATCAGCTAATATCCTTGTAAGGGACCTGTAGGCAGGTCCAAGCACAATCCCCCCAGTGATCAATACCACATAAAAGATCCATGAAAATGTTTGTTTTTCTTAATTTCACGCCAACATAATGGGAAAGTGAGAAATCCCATGTTACATATACACTAAGAATAGTGTTATGCATGTTTTGAGCACTTAATATCATGGTATTCTTACATGGACTTTTGGTACACCCATAGTGGATATCTCACTTTAAGCTTAAATCACTATTTTGACATAAAAAATAGGCAAGGGGGACAAAAGACATCAAAGAGAGCCAGGGTACCCAACTTCTGAGGCCTCAGAGGCGTAGACAGCTCTACAGCTTGGATCCATGGCTGATCTTGGCCTAATTGGTAAACTAAAACCTTTTGGGAACTTGGTTACCATGTTACAACTATAGTAAATCTTAAGAAAATAACAAATAACCTGCTATTTTGACATGCCAAGGAGGTAGAAAGCTACTTAGACTCCTTCAACCATGTCAATTCTTAATGACTTTCCATGGATAAGCCCCAAAAGATTAATTAAAACCCTTTTTGGACTTGTATCCATTGATTTACCTCATAGCAACCAGTGAAACACTGATATTTGCAATTCAACGTAGAAATGAGGTAAAAGCTTCAAAAATTCATTAAAAATACAATTCTGAATGAATATTTCTGAACCTTTCAGGACTAATGTAGAACTGTATTATCTATGGTACAACCAAAAATAATTACAGTTTTACTAGTAAAATTAAAAAATTCACTCACAGTCCATTTTTGACTATTCTACCTGAATCACTGAATCTTCAAAAATTCACAGTAATTACATCCTGTGATGAAATTGGCAATAACATTGATAACTTTGAGAAATCAATTATTATTTTGGAATAAAAGAATATTTACAGATGTTACTCCTTTTATTCTTAACCATATTGGGGTTGGTAGTCATGTAAAAGCATCAATTAGGTAATTATGATAATCTTACATGACAACAGATGATGCAATCAATAATCCAAAACGTTTTATTGTTTTCTCACTCACTGGTTTTTCAGTTTGCTTCATGGCACGCCTCTGTGAGCTGTTGTTGACTTAAAAGAGGCCTCCTCTTGCTGTTTGTTCCACATCATCATCTTATTATCATTTAAACCATTATTACCAACAAGTAAGTATTAGTTGGATCTATTCTTAAGTATTTTGAAATCTTTCAGAATTAACCAGAAAGATGTGAAATCATAGAATCCAACTATATATTTTTGTAATACTGTTATGAATCCATTTTGATCCTTAAATCCACAATTGTCCATCAAATCTCTCTACCTTATCTTTCAATAAGTTCTTTGGAACATTAGTGAGTGATTTAATTTTAATTCTTAAAGTTTTTCTCTAAAATTAGTTTTCTTCAAGAATTATCATTATAATTATTCTTGCAAAAGATAATTATATATTAAAATAATTTTATTATTTTAATCAAAGAAGTTTTTATTATGAAACCTTCTTGTAATTGATTCTTGTAGAAAATTACTTGTTCACTGTAAAAATCACTAGTAGTGTTTAACACATGAAAGAAATAATTTTTAATTATTTAATTGTGGCTATAATAACATTTTATTATTATATTTCATAAGAACAGACATAGTACTGTTGATTAATAGTAATATTATTATCAGTTTCATAGTCACATCTTACACGAATGAACTATGAGGTATTGAAGTATAAAAATGCTTCTTTGTCTGTTTGACACCTCATAATCATGGCTTTGGGATATTATCCCACATTAAAGCTGTATTGTCTCAATTGTGGGATTATGACCTTAAAGCTTTGGTACATTTTTCAGTTTTTGAGATATTAAGCTCAAAGATTGTTCATTATGTAGCCCTGGATGCGGTCTACGCAATGGCAACTCATTTTCTATGGGTAACATAAATATGGCAAAGCTATACCATGTACAAGTTTTGTTATCCATATATATGATTTTCTCAAACTCTGTATGGAGCTTGTTTGCCCCATATATTTGATTCTAGATAGGATATGTGGAAATTAATGGAACCATCAGAGAGCCATGATTTGCGTCTTTCCAAAAAGACCCCACTTCAAGTATCCCACACAAATTCTGTAGAAGTTAGATGGGAGGTGAATGTTTTATTCACCCTTACTCTGCCCTATTTTGGCCATAACCTCTGTAGTTTTGGTGCTAGCTCAGTTTTGCTAGTACCATTAAATATCTCCGACTTAGAGATTCAATTTGAATACCCATTTGATGGGGTTAAGCCTCTTCCAATGTATTTCAGCTGAGAGGTGAAAATTAAGGTTTATGCTCAGCAACACCTTTGAGCAGGAATAACTTTGTTATTCTTTGTCCTATGATGATGGGACTTTTATATTTGGAAAGAGGTGAGTATCCTCTTTCTTTTGATACCTTTTGAGCTGGTTTGGCTCAGCTCCATGTTATGGTGGTATGTTAGCTTTACCATTGTTTTATGGTATTTTACTGTCATGCTTGCTATCTGGTTTTGAGTCGCATGCTGATGGCTAAATTTCTTCTTTTCTACTTATTTTTAATCTAATTTTTTTCCAAATTATTCCATCTATCATTATTCAAGAAATTCATTACTTCAAAGTCAATTATGGAAAAGTGTATTTTTTGATGGTGCTTGGTAGGGAGTGGAAGTTATTAAAGTAAGCTCCATCTCCTGTTATTCATCTCTGAGGGTTTCTACTTCTTGTAAAACATGACCTTAGCCACTCTTTGGTAATCAAATGCTTTTTTTTTATCTTTCAGCAAATTCATCGCCAAAATTGAGCCACTCACCACAAGAAGGACAAATCTCAGAAACTTATTTCTTTTTCTTTTTCTTTCCCCTCTTTTTTGTCTTAATTTCTTTTTTTCTTTAGTTGTATACTTTTCTTTCTTTTTCTTTCTTTATAAAGCAGCAGCATCCCCTCCCATATCATGTAATGAGACGTTCCATTCTTTTTAGTTTTGAGTGTTTATAAGAGTGGGGACAAGAGCCAAACCAAATACAAACAAGAACAAGGAAACTTGTTATCTCTACCCCAGTCATAAAAGGTTTTCTGGAAGTCATTATCAAATTCATCCTCATTCGAAGTAAACTTGGAAGCCATCTCCTCAGAAGAATTATCCGGTATTTTTCTATCATTAGCATACATAATCACCACCCTAATATTCCTATCAGCTCTTCTAAACAGCCTGGCCACAGAATCTTGACCTTCATTTTCCATATTTTGACCTTCTCTGGTAACCCGGGTAGGCCAACATTCCCTTTGCTGAAATACTTGTGTGGCAGGAAACAGAAAAGACGAGCCATCTTCTCTGCTTGTACTGGAACTGGCCACAGGTTGGAGTTGTTGGGAGGTGACTATGGGGCAATTTCTGGGTTGAGGAATGGGGGATGTCCTCACTGTTGAAACCAAGGCAGGACTTGGTGAAGGAGGAAAAATAGAGGATGGAATGGTGGAAAGGACTGGTTGGAAATTTCTTGGGGTACTAGGTATTACTTGGCTTTGGAATCTTTTGGCAGCAGGTTGGGAAGGTGAAGTACTGAATTGGGACCTAGCAGAGTTAGGTACCACCTGAACTTCTTGACTATACAGTTCATCACTACCTTCAGCATCAAGATTGGGGGGTGAATTGACAATTATTCTTATTCTATTTGCTACACCTCCATTATTCATCCTGGAGATGGGGACCTCTGAATTGTAATAAATTTCCCTACCACCAATTGCAATGGGCCCTCCAACATTGGTCCACCTAGCCACATCTCTCTGCTTAGAACCAGTCACTAATACAAGATATTACTACCACAATTATTCAAGAAAATCAACAGACTCACAGGTGGAATACCCTGAAGTACTGTAAGATTTGTCTATGACACTGATGATAATAATACTATTAACCAACAGTACTATGACTGTTCTTATGAAATATAATAACAAAGTGTTATTATAACCACAACTAAATGATTAAAAATTATTTCTTTCAAATGTTAAACACTACTAGTGATCTTACCAATAAGCAAGTAATTAACTACAAGAATCAATTACAAGAAGATTTTAATAATAAAACTTCTGTTTGTTAGAATAATAAAATTATTGCAATATATAATTATCTTTTGCAAGAATAATTATAATGGTAATTATTGAAGAAAACTAATTTTAGAGAAAAACTTTAAGAATTAAAGATAAATCACTCACTAATATTCCAAAGAACTTATTGAAAGATAAGATAGAGAGATTTGACATAGAATTGTGGATTTACAGGATCAAAAGGAATTTAAAAGAGTATTACAACAATTTAAAGTTGGATTCTATCATTTCACGTCTTTCTGATTGATTCTGAAAGAATTGAAACACTTAAGGATAGCTTTAACTAATACTCACTTGTTGGTAACAATGATATAAATGATAATAAGATGATGATGTGGAAAAAACAGCAAGAGGAGGCCTCTTTTAAGTCAACAACAGCTCATAGAGGCATGCCATGAAGCAAACTGAAAAACCAGTGAGTGAGAAAACAATAAAACCTTTTGGATTATTGATTGCCTCATCTGTTGTCATGTAAGTTTATCATAATTACTGAGTTGATGCTTTTATGTGAGTACCAACCCCAATATGGTTAAGAATAAAAGGAGTAACATCTGTAAATATTCTTTTATTCCAAAATCATCATTGATTTCTCAAAGTTATCAATTTTATTGACAATTTCATCCCAGATTGTAATTACTGTGAATTTTTGAAGATTCAGTGTTTCAGGTAGAATAGTTGAAAATGGACTGTAAGTAAAGCTTTTTATTTTACTAGTAAAACTGTAATTCTTTTTGGTTGTACCATAGATAATACAGTTCTCCATTGGTCCTGAAACATTCATAAAGATTCATTAAGAATTGTATTTTCAAGGGATTTTTGAAGTTTTTACCTCATTTCTATGTAGAATTGCAAATATCAGTGTTTAACTGGTTTCCATGAGGTAATTCAATGTATACAAGTCCAAAAAGGGTTTTAATTACTCTTTTGGGGTCTTCCATGCAAACTCATGAAGAATTGACATGTTTACAGGAGTCTAAGTAGCTTTCTACCTCCTTGGCATGTCAAAATAGCAGGTTATTTGTTATTTTCTTAAGATTTACTGTAGTTGTAACATGGTAACCAAGTTCCCAAAAGGTTTTAGTTTACCAATTAGGCCAAGATCAGCCATGGATCCAAGCTTTGGAGCTGTCCACACCTCTGAGGCCTCAGAAGTTGGGTACCCTGGCTCTCTTTGATGTCTTTTGTCCCCCTTGCCTATTTTTTATGTCAAAATAGTAATTTAAGCTTCGTGAGATATCCACTATGGGTGTACCAAAAGTCCATGTAAGAATACCATGATATTAAGTGCTCAAAACATGCATAACACTATTCTTAGTGTATATGTAACATGGGATTTCTCACATTCCCATTATTTTGGTGTGAAATTAAGAAAAACAAAAATTTTCACAGATCTTTTATGTGGTATTGATGATTTGGTATTGAAGTATTTTCCATATTACCACCTCAAAGAGTTAGTTTGAGCCTATTCACTCTATGGAGCTACCCTAGGTGGATTTTTGTGTAGAATTCAAATCTGGCCTTAAATCCATGGATTTACTTACTCAATAAGAAGTTATTCATATTTTCTGAAATCAAAAAGGATGAATTTTGGATATATGCATGACTTATGACTTATGCATAATTCAAAATTTATTTTAAAGATGGTTGTGGCCTATTTGGGTATGTGAAATATACCTCAAGGCTCACAAGTACCATAAGGGGTAGGGGCCTCTAAAACTGGGAACTGCTTCCCAAATGCCCATCCTTCTTGCTTCCCAAGTATTGTCTGACATTAGAAGCGGGTGCTCCAGGACAACAACATGGCTTATTCTCAACAAAAAAAAGTGGAACTTTGAAGACTTTAGATTGAAGTGTTGGAAGGACTCTCTTCCCCTCATCAAACACTTGGTACAAGAAAGACCAAGAAATTCAACTGCCTTTTATCCACAATATGCTTGAGAAGGATCAAAGTGACAAGAAGAAGCCATGGACCAAGGAAAACCCAATCAACTGAGGATTCCATAACCACAAAGAACAGATGGTGGTGACCAAGAAGGGGAAGATTCAGTTAGTTCAGTCAGTTTGGAACTCATGACTAGGAATTATAGAAGCAGAAGAATTCAAGCCATCAGATGATGCATATCAAGCCTGAAGAAGTAATCAAGGGTGTGGTGCCATAACTCATTTTATGGCCTCCTAAAGGTCCTCAATATGGGGCTCCAAGACTATCTTGGGCCCCAATCAACAAGCCATGACCTCCCCTTGATCTTTGGGGCAGTCACCTTTCTTGATGGTCCTGGACCACTCTCAATGGGTCGAGGCCATATAGGCTATATCTTGGTCCCATGCACCCGCTGGAACCCCAGAACATTTGGGCCCAGTGAGACTCCAATAGCCCCCATGGACCATAGAAACCAAGAAGGACACCAAGACCTAAAAAGGGCCAAAAGAAATGGGTTTAGACCCAAAATTTTCAAGACATTAAAATCTTGGCCACATATGTGGCAATTGACCAAAGCACCGATATGGCCCAAAATGGCCCCCAAAACCATTTTAGGGCTATATCTTCAAGGAAAATGGAGACAAGACCCCTCCTTTAAACATCAAAGGGAATAATCAAGGCTGAAGGCAAGAAAAGGCCCCAAATGAACATTTGGAAAAATCTGAAGTGGGCATACATTCATATACTTATTATTCATCATCTTTCAAGCAGAAGAGCTTGATGGCTGTCTTTTTGGGATACAACCAAAGGCCAAGAAATGAAAAGAAATCTCGCTGAAATTAATTTAAAGAAAAGATTAATTCAAAAGCTGGAAGGCACTTACTCAAGAAAATTGGGAAGAACAATTTAATGAAAGATCACAAGGAAGAAGTAGAGAGGGATTTTCACAATAATGATCAAGAGGAAATGAAAATTAAAAGTAAAAATTTTGGAAAAAATGTGGGGATATTGAGATGCCACTCAAAAGTGGCAGGGTATTATGGTGTTCAGGAGCCTGCCAGTTTCAAGAGGGGGATACTTTAACAACCACTATTCAGGGGTAAGAACATTAAATCTTACACCCACTCAAACACATCAAACCAGAAAATCCATTTTGTGTATCAGTAATCAGTTTCAGCAAATCTTCTTTCTGAAACCTAAATATAGCTTGGTTCACCAATACAGCCTGTCAACTCTTGTGCAGGTTGGATTCACCATTCTGAAAATGTATCATCAAACAATACTACCACACCTCTTGTACAGATCCTTTATGGCTCAATTCAATCAACAATTCCTCTCATGAATATTCTCTCTTTGCATCAGGGCCTGTGATTCTCACATATACCAGCCCCTCTTTTTCCCCCCTGGGGACTTTTCCGCAGTTAATTAATATATTTGATTGATTATTTTATGAATATCCTTTCCCTTATTTCTGGATATTATATTTATTGATATTAGGTTAGTCTTTGCACTTCTTCTTTTCCTGTAAAGCATTAGTTGTTGTGGCAATATCCTTATTTACCCTTCTCTTTCCTTCTGACAGGTTGAAACAGTGGACTTGGAGTTGTTTGTCATTGGCTCTTGTATTTCTTAATATTATTATTTTTTTCTTCTTTCTTATCTTGATTTCTATTAGCAATGTTACTCTCATTACACTCTTAAGTGTATTTCCATACCTTATCCTTGAGCCCCTTACAGTGAGTCCCATTCAACTGAGTGCCAGGCCCTCTTCACTTAGAAGAGCCCCCTTTACACAAACCTATGTCTTTTCTTTTTACAAAATGAGTTTAACAGTTGCAGCAAGACTATGTAACAAGTAGACCTCATGATGAAGTATAAACCAGACCATTGAAATACATTAATAGATAACATCACCAATGTCAACGCTCCAGTTCAAGAAGAACTAAGTCAAGCTAATTTAACAAACAAACAGGCTCAAATATTTGATATAATAATGAACCAAGTAGAGCAAAAATTGCAAGTCCTATCATAAATTTTGATTCAGGAGTGTCTGAGAAGACTCTCCTACTTAATACTTTCATAAATGAAACAAATCTTTAAATAATAGCTACTATAGCAATGTTGGCATCTGGAATTTCCGCCCTATTTCTGCTTGGAAGGACCACAGCACACTCCATGTTAGGGATCCCTTTAGATGCGCACAGTTAAACTATATGTACCTGGTTTCCAAGTGATGAAAAAGGTCAGATACTGAAAGTAATTGAGCTAATTATTTTGGAAAAAATTAGTTTTCAGAACCCCTATTCTGTTGAGGCTGTTGATTGGTCTCTTTGTGATCTACACCAGAAGCAAATCACATTTGGGGAGTGTCGGTTGTCTTTTCAGGAGACTTCAGACAAATACTTCCAATTGCGAAAGGTGGCTCAATTTCAGACCAAGCTTCTGCCTGTCTCAAAAACTCTTATATTTGGGAATTACTGCATCAACTGAGTTTCAAAAAACGAGATTTTCATCCATTATATTGGTGGGCGGCATCGCCGCACTGATCTCTATTATCAGATTAATATTTTCAGACTCAACAAACCACTGCTACTTGCAGAGTTGAATTATGAGTAGATCAATATGAGAGTGAACAACTTGTAGTCGTAGCATTCTTCGGAGTAGGAATAAAAGAATAAAGAATTTCTATTCCTTCTTCTCTATAGACTGACAGAAATTTCCTGTGCATATAGGCAGTTTTACCAGCTTAAGAGCACGGGAATAAGAAGTTTATTGATGAACACTCCCTTACGAATTCCTAACTTAGTTTGGAAACATTTAAATTAATTGAGACTTTAGGAGAAACGCTCCGATATTTTCACAACTCTTACTGTATTAATCAATTGATGAAATATGCCTTTAGTTTTAAAAGCTTAATAGAACTATACGATCAGAAGTGGACCACAGGAAATATAACTGTTTGAGTTTTACGAGGTCCCAAATAGTCTTGCAGAAGCCTTTTCACGGGCCAACAAGTTACATTATTTTAACTCGGTACGCCTTTACGAAGAATCATTTCATCAAATAGACTCATACCTAAGCTACCGTTTTACAAAAATAACAATATACATCAACCCTGGGTACATATTGGCTGGAGAGTTTGTTCAGACAAAACCTAGGGTTTGAAAACCCAAAAATCCAAAAAAAAGATAACAAAGCATAACAAAAAAGGTGGAAAGATAAATACTTATGGGAAGGAGAAAAGCAGGAAGCTAATATTTGAGATATTAGCGAGATGACTCGTAAGATTCCGCTGAAGGAAGCGCAGTCTTCAATCAAATCTCCCCGTTTCGTGCTTTCCGTTTCATCTTGAATGAATCACTTCTATCTTCACTACCAAGTGTGGCGGCGAATAGAAGTGTTGAGAAGATAGTCAAGATGACTGCGGCAACCATGAGCCACAAAGAATTACCATAATGGACGGAAACTGCATCATAAAAACCGTTTTGTGAATCTCGGACAATGTAGTAAGCTTTTACAAATATGTTGAGGTCGATTATTAAACATATCAATCCCAAGAGGGTATTGATGATGAGAAGTCCGAAGAGGGCCATCGCGTGTGGAACGAAAATTGTCACAAAAAAGCCAAGTAAACACGCTGAACTGAAAGCTGTATATAGCGGATTGATGACTAATGCCGTTGTTGTGTCGCGGTTCAGGAGATCAGCTCCCAAAGGACCACCAACCAAGAAAGCTGGGACTCGGTAGCCTAGATGAAAATTCGTGCAAAACTCTGTCATTGAGGGATGAAAGATAGGATTTGATTAGCCAAGAGGGGCCCAAGGAAAGCACAGAAGGCAAATTTCTTTGGTCGGATTGAAAACTCATTCAATAGGACGCACCATTGATGCAATAGCCTAATAAACCCATCCTGACATCTAGTCTGTCAAAAACAACAATGCTTTCAGGAAGGTATTCAATTACTTGACGAGCTAGATTAGCAGAGAGTGTCGTTTTGAGAAAATAAACCTGTGTAGATGTTGGCGATGAGCAATCGGATGCAATCCTATGTTTGAACGCAAAAGAGATACGTGTAAGCTTTCATCACCAGCAAAACAGCTGGCGAGCGTTTTCTTAAAAGATAAAAAACTGAGCAGAGATATAATTGGGGCTCACATCAAAATTGTAGCAACCAAAAGTAGGAAGAAGCTCATGCCACCAAAAAGTGTTGTTATGCCGGACATGTCGATTCAAGATGATAAACTTCACAGGCCAATGATTACGATACCTCCAGGGCTTCAACTTCTAATTAAAAAATGGTAGAAAAGGCACAGTACAACTACTGGTATTTTTTTACTGAAAACTTGACTTGTGGAGAAGTTAAAAAAATGTAGCGGGCAAGCACTCTAGAAGAATGTTTGCCAAAACGTTTGAGGGAAAAGAAGAGAAAAGGACGAATACTGTTCCTTTGTATTTTTCCCTCTTCACGAATTGACAACCAACCAACCAATCTGTAGTAATCCTTGTTAGGTATGAAGGCGTAGTGCTGAACGAAAATTTGAACCAGGCACTGACAACTTGTAATGCTCAGAAGTTTGTGAGCAGGCAAAACTGAGCTCGGGGCCAAGGCATCCTATTAGAGCTGTCTTCCCGAGGCAAAGGCATCTTTGCCAGTAACACATCAATTTCAGCGACAGCTTTGGTGTTACGGCGATTGCTTTCTCCATCATTCAGCTTTTCCGACAATTGTCGGTACAAATGAACTTCGGAAACACAATCGCTAGGCAACAAATCATGTTAGACTGGGAGACCGTTTCGACCAAGACTTGATTGGCTGGGATCCTGGTCCTTGGTGCTGATATCACCGTGTGGACGAGAAGGCATTGCAGCAGCGTATGTTCAGTAAGCAAGGCAGAGGTAACTAACTGCTTATTGAATCCTCCGCTCTTGGTATCACTGCTCATCTCCCTTCATGAGCAAGCACATCCGTCTGATGATAGGATCTGACTTCATTAACAAACACAGAACCTTATCGCTCAACTTGATAGGCTTAGTATGATGTTGGTCCATGTGACCCAAATTTGGGTCCGATGTGGTGAAGTGAAAAGCATCAATCGATAGGCACGTTAGGTGCCAAAGTGAACGCAGTCCTCCACCCGCAAGTTCAAGACAACAATCCTTCCCGGCGGCTGGACTCTTTTCCAAGCTAAGTAAATTGTTGAAGGTGCACGGAAAATCTTTCACAGGAAAGATTCAATTCTGACACTGCCCACAAAGTTTGATATCATATCGGATAAAAATTAGGAGGGATTCGGTTTTTTCTTATTAAACTCAAGCTCATTTTGACATTTTTTACAATGTCCGATCTTGGAAAGTGCTAGGAATCCTTTGTGAAAATCTTCACAGCCCATGAGCTCGTTTAACTGCCTTCATTGTAGTCTTCATATAAACTTGATGAATTTTTGAGAAATTATTGCAGGAAGCTTATAAATCTATACAAAAGGGACATAAAAATTGACACTATAATTGAAGGTAGCTGAGTATGTCAAAAAATATTCAACGATCAGACTTTTTTGGATTGCTAAGCTATGCTAGTTTTTCTATTTCCGAATTTCAAGAGAATTATTCGGGAATTAGCTTTCACTATTGGGTTTCCTTACCCTAAGTCACCATCATGTGAATATGGGGCATAAAGAGTCTGGAGAATTTCTCAAATTATCATGTAAAAATATTAAAAATACATTGATGAGTGATTTTTTATTGTCATTATAAATTATTACTACCTTCTAACTCTGAATATAGTTAGTTAGTAATTTTGTGGGATGCAATCAAGTATTTTGTGAAACATTATTTGAAAATTATATTAATATCTAGATCAAAAAATTAGGTTTGTAGCCAAAAAAATCCAATACCTGATGTTTGAAGTCAATTAAAATATAGAAAAGCAGCCAAGGAATATTGGAATGCATAATTGAAGCTCCATAATAATAAAGCCTAAGTATCAATCTGAGTCCATGAAATAATGATACAGCTACTATGAGTATGAGTGTGACATGGTAAAATTAATAGAATTAATAATTGAAGGCATCTAAGATCAATAAACTACGGTGAGTACCACTGAGAGTCCTGCTTATAATATTGTAATATTACTAAAATAACTTCAATGATAACCATAACCTAATTTATTCTCTGGCTACTACTATGTGAGAAGCCTTTACCAAGAGAGATCAAGATATTAATAGCAGGAGGAGCCTTTTCATCAATGAAAAGTCTCCTTTTATCCCTTCTTGGAACTGGAAGAGCTTCTGCGCTCTTGAAAGATCCACACTGGTAAAATTGTCACAGGGGCTCTTGGACAGAAATACAAGAGTGGCCTGGCACTCAGAAATCGGGGAACTCACTTGGAAGACTCCAAAAGGATAAAGAATAAAAGTAATAAGAATGAATTCCTCTAAAAGATATGCAGGTACAGGATGAGATGCAAAAGAGGAAAGGGAAGCCAAATGGCCAAAGAGCCAACCAAGTAAGTCCTTAATCACTGTTTCAACCTGCCAAAAATGAATAATGGAATTAGTAAGGATATGACCACCAAATATCCATTGACAGGCGAAGAAAGAGAAAAGAGAAAGGTGCTAAATGACTGACTTAATAATATCAGTATTTGCTTAACTAAAGTGAAAAGAAAATAGAGATAAAATAAAATCAAAATATATTAATTAACTGGGGAAAACCCCCCAGGGTGGAAAGGGTAGCCGGTATATGTGAAAAGTTGGGAGCTTGAGTTCTTCAGGCTGAAAACTGATCTGTATTGATCCTTGAGGCTGTATTGATTCTTTTGGGAATTGATACAGCTGGCTAATGTTGAAATTGAATTGGGTTGAATGAATTTCCCTTGATTGAAAATGAAAATACAGTTCTTGATGGATCCAGACTGTATTGAAATGAATATGGTTGCCAAGATGGATTGAGTGGAGCTTTGACACTTTACAACTTCTTTTTGGCACTGCCTCTTTAATACACTTGAAAATGAATTGAAAGTATTCCCTTGGAAGGAATACTTTGAATGAGAATAACCAATGACTGCTTGATGGCGTCATTGGTCTTTGACGCTGAAACACTTGCTCTTGAGCCTTGATGATTCCTCTGAATGATTGGGTGCCTTGATGATGTGATGAGATGTTGGAATGTCGAAATGAGCATTTGATATTGCCACCATTGAATTGCTGTTGAAAAATGATGCACAATGATATATAACATCATTTATGGCATATTGGTTGATTGGCAAGAAGATTACGTCCAAAGGTCTTGAGGTGGAAAGGCAGAGGGAAAAGGATGGATGTAATGGCTTCAGAGCTTGGAATGGTGTTTCTGGGCCTTTTGGGGGTTTTGGCCATTTTTGGGTTCTGAGCCAAAAACTGGCCCAAAAGGCGGGAAAGTGTCTTTTGGACACTTTGCGTCAATGTGCGCCAAAATGCGCAAAATGCGCAAAAGTGCGCAAATGCGCAAAGTGCGCAAAAGTGCGCAAATATGCGCAAATGCGCAAAGTGCGCAAAAAGTGCGCAAAAGTGCGCAAAAATGCGCAAAAGTGCGCAAATGCGCAAAAATGCGCATTTGCGCATTATGAGCCCAAATGGCCAAAAACAGCCATTTGGGCCATTTCCCCTGGTTTTGAGGGAAATGACCAGAAATACCCATTTGGGCATAAATTGCCGCTATGGGTGCTGGATTGAGGTGAAGGGCCATGAAGGCCCCAAAACACAAATGGCCATAAATGGTCCATGGGATGATGACGTGGCCATATTGGCCACTGGTGATGGATATGGCCAATTGGCCATAAAAGGACTGTGGCTTGATATGCCATATGGGGATCCAAGGAAGTGAATTGCCATGGTTGTGACAGTACCCCCCACCTTGAAATGGTGAGCTCCTGAGCACCAATACAAGGTGAAGCCTGTTGAGGCTATTGGAAGGATTTTGAGAGAGTGATTCAAGAGGACTGATTAATGTAAAAAATTTGAAAACTGATATTAAGAATTTGACATTTGACGCAGGACTTGCTTGATCTTCTTTTGACATTGGCTTCATGATTTGAATTTAATTTTGAAATGAATGGAAATTTTTGACGTGATAATTGACGTGATAAAAGGAAATTTAAAATAAAAGTAAAATAGAAAAAAAGAATGAAACTGAAAATAAGAAAAGAAAAGGAAAAAGAAAAAAGAAAAATGAATTGAATCTTGAGGAGGTTCCAATCTTCATCACGGAGGTTGATAACTGATTTTGAAATTGGCCAAGGACCTGGAAAGATAAAATTGATGCCAGGTGCTCACAAAGTGGCCAAGGTGATGTTTTTGACAAGAATGTAGACCCCTCAGGGAAGTGCACACCAGGAGAGGAACTTACTTTTGGTAGTTACCACTCCCGCCAGTGCCATAAAAATAAAACAAAAATGTTGAAGGAATGAATTTGAATTTTGAAGTCTTGGAAATGAATTGAAAAGTGAATGGCCCATTGTCCCAAGTGAGAATGGCCATAAGATTGGAAATGAAGTTGAAAGCCATGCCAGAGGTCTGTGTTCAAAATTGCAAAGTGCTCACAGAGTGGCCAAGGTGATGCTTACAACAAAACAGAGTAGAATACCCCTAAAGGTGCATACCAGGAGTGGGACTTACTTTTGGTAATTCCTCTCCCCACCAAGCACCATAATGAATCAAGCTTTTGAAGAGTTGGGCCCAGGCTTGTCAGGATATAATGAATGAAAATCTTTGACAAGTTCAGGACAATTCTTGAGGTTTTTGGTTGGTTCCCAAGTGGATCTTTCTGGGTCTTGACTGAAACCTTTCCATTCCACCAGATACCATAATTTTCCTCTCTTGAGCTTTGAGTCCAGTATTTGAGAGACTTCCCATTCCTCTTCTTCTTCAATGGTGATTGGAGGAGGAGGTTCTTGATGCCTATTTGGGATTGTTGACGTCTTGACTGGTTCCAAAAGGGAAATATGGAAAACTGGGTGGATGGATTTCCATTGAGATGGAAGCTTGAGGTGGTAGGCATGAGTGCTGATTTTCTTCAAGATTGGAAAAGGACCCAACCATCTTTCAGACAGCTTTTTGGTGGGTCTGGTTGATTTGATGTTCTTGGAAGAAAGCCATACCATGTCACCGGGATTGAAAACAGGTGGACTTGCTCTACTTTTATCTGCATACCTCTTAAACCTGTTTATGGCAACTTCAAGTTCTCTCTTGACATCTTGCTGTACTGATTGGATTTTTGTTGATAACTTTCCAGCCGGAGTGTCTTGAATGATGTGAACTGAGTCAAAATGAGGATCTCTTCCATAAACAGTGAAAAACGGTGATTGATTTGTTGAAGAGTGGTCAGAGTTATTGTAGGCAAATTCAGCCAGAGGGAGCCAGGTGTTCCAATCATCTTGATGATAACTGACATACATCCGAAGGTACTGTTCTAGTATCTGATTTACCCTCTCTGTCTGTCCATCAGTTTCTGGATGGTAAGCAGTTGACAAGTCTCTTGAAATCTTGAGCTGCTGACAAAGGTTGGTCCAAAAAGAAGAAACAAAAAGAGAACCTCGATCACTAACAATGCTTGAAGGAAGGCCATGCTTTGAGAAAATATTCTTGATGAATAAATGGGCCAAATCTAATGAAGTGATTCAAGCTATTGTTGGAATAAAAACCGCCATTTTTGAGAATCTGTCCACTATGACTAAAATTGAATCAAAGGAATTGGACAGTGGCAATTGAGTGATGAAATCCATTGAAAGACAAATCCAAGGACCACTTGGAATTGGAAGAGGCTTGAGGAGTCCAAACTTCTTGTGATGAATATTTTTGTTTCTTGAACACTGTTGACAGGATGATACATAATCCTTGATAAATTGAGTCATGCCGGACCAGTGGAAATCCCGCTTGAAAAGTTTGAGAGTCTTCTCTTGGCCAGGGTGTCCAGCTAGAGGAGAGTCATGCCGCTTTTGAAGTATATTGAGTTGAATTGTGGGGTCATTTGGGACCACCACTCGATCTTTGAAAAGGAGAAGTTTGGAAGAGGAATCAAGAGAATAATCTTGGACAGATTTACCTTTACCCAAATCTTCAAGGACACTTCTATATTGAGAATCTTGCCACACTGCCTTCTGAATTGAATCAATCAAGTTTGAAAATGAATCCACCTTGACTGCAAAAAACTTTGAAGCTTGAATTTCATCTTGCTTGATTATCTTCTGATAGTTCATTGGATTCTTGCTGATGAAATCCTCCCCCCTCTCTGGGTAAACGTCGTCCCGACGTGACAAGGCATCTGGAAGGGTGGCCAAGCGGCCAGGGCGGTAAGTGATTGAGAAATGGAATTCAGATGAAAATTCAGCCCAGCGGGCTTGACGGCGAGTGAGAATCTTGGAAGACATAAAATATTGAAGAGATGAATGATCGGTGAGAACTTCAAAAGGGGAAGAAATAGAAAAAAGAAAAGCTCTCCAGCGCTTGAGAGCCCAGACTATGCCAAGGAGTTCCTTGTCATGAATCTCATAATTGAGCTCAGCTGGGAGAAGCTTGCGGCTATCAAATGCAATGGGATGTTTTCCTGAGTCAGAGACCTGACTCAGTACAGCACCCAGGGCATAATCTGATGCATCGGTCTCTACAATGGTGGGTAGAGAAGGATTGAAGTGAGAAAGGATTGGAGCAGTGGTGAATGCCTCTTTGAGTTGATGAAACTGTCTAAGAGCTTCCTCATTGAGCGGAAAACGGGAATCTTTCTTGAGGAAACTTGTGAGTGAACTAATTTTCTTTGAATAATTCTTGATGAAACGGCGGTAAAAATTGGCAAAGCCAAGGAATGATTGAAGAGCCTTGAGGTTTCTTGGAGGTGGCCAATTGAGAATTTGCTGGACTTTTGCTTGGTCCATCTTGAGGCCTTCAGAAGAAACTACATAACCTAAATATTCCACACTAGAAACATGGAATAGGCATTTGGACGCCTTAGCAAAGAGGTTATTGGCTCTGAGTCTGGAAAGAACAGTGGACACATGAGTGACATGTTCTTCCTCAGATTTGGAAAAGACCATAATGTCATCCAAATAAACCACAACATAAACATCAAGAAGATCATAAAAAATATCATTGACGAGATTTTGAAAAGAAGCAGGAGCATTGGTAAGCCCAAATGGCATAACCAAGTACTCATAACTACCATATTTGGTTCTAAAACAAGTCAAATGTTCATCACCTTCCTTGATTCTGAGCAGGTTATATGCACCATGCAAATCAATCTTGGAGAAGATAGAAGAACCATTGAAAACAGTGAGGAGCTGATTCATAGGAGGAACAGGATACTTGTTCTTCCTAGTAACAGCATTGAGCTTGCGGTAATCAACACACAAACGGAGGCCACCATCTTTCTTTTTGACAAAAAGAACAGGTGCTCCTGTAGAAGAGGAGCTTGGCCGGATGAAACCTTTCTCTACATTCTCTGAAATGTAGGCCCTGAGTGTATCTGACTCTTGGTTTGATAAAGAGTAGATCACCCCAACTGGAGGTAGAGACCCCTCCAGCTCGATATGATGATCACAGGCGCGGTGAGGAGGAAGTTTCTCTGCTTTCACCTTGGAAAATACATCCAAGTATTGGTGATAAACAGAAGGAACAACCTTCATCACGGTTTCTATTTCTTCTGGCTCTTCCTCTTCATCCCACAACTCCTCCAGGGAGTCATGATAAGATGAAGGAGGAAGGTCCATATTCCCAAAGAAGAGATGAAGTGAAGATACAGAATTATCTTCTCCAACATCTTGAATCTCTTTGAAGACTTCATCTCTAGATGATAGTAATGACTGATGGGAATTAAGGGAAGGAATATGGACAGAAGACGGAAATGATGGTGTTCTAGAATCACCAACCAGAGCTGCACATGATTTGGCAGAAGAAAAGTCATTACTGAAAGAAATTGAATGATCATTATAGTCCTTATGATCAGAATTAAAGGTGATCAATCCTTGCCTCCAATCAATAAACGGATTAAAATGATTAAGAAAGTCAAAGCCCAATATGAGGTCTTCTCCCTTGGGAGAATCAATGACTAAAAAGTCCCATTCAAAGCTTGGGAAGGAAGGGAGCTCAACCATATATTTAGTATGGTGAGTCACAAATAAAGAAGGAGACTCAGAGGAGTCAAGAATAATAAGGGGAATCTTCTCCGGGAGTTCTGACATGGTCAAAGAATACTTGTGAACAAACTGCTTTGCAATAAATGAGTTGGTAGCACCAGAATCAATGAGAATACTGTAAAACATATCAGAGAGAGAAGAAAAAACAAAAAATTTAAGAGAATTTTTGACACCAGTATTCAGAATGAACAATTGTGCTCTGGATGGAAAACTGTGAAGACCATTGAACACAACATGATCTTCATTCAGGCTTTTCCCTGGCTGGGAAATTTGCCTGACGGTTGGGTAAGCTTGTTTTGAGGCCTTTTGAAACAGGACTCAAGACTATGCTTCCCACCACAATAGGTACAAAGACCCTCTTTGATTCTTCTTTCTTTTTCAGAGTTCATGAGCTTGAAATCTTTATTCAACAAAGACGAATGGGGCTTGTCCCTCTTCTGAAAATTCTTCTTCTTCTTATGACTTGAACTTGAAGAATTTTGAGGATGAGAAGAACTTGACTTTGAGGCTTCTGGCTTCTTCTCTTGATGATGACTCTTTTCATTTTGCCTCTCATGGTACCTGGTATCAAGTTCCAGGGTAACGTCCATTAAGTCTTGAAGAGAGTCAATTCTTGAAGGATGGGAGGCCAATTGATCCAAAATCCTGGATGGCAATCCCTTCCTGAAATGATGGATGAGAGCTCTTTCACCCCAATCCCCGATTCTTGAGACTAAGCTTCTGAAATCAGCAATGTATAAGGATACATGCCCACCTTCTTTCATTCTTAAAGAATCCAACTCAGCTTCTGCTTTTCTGACTTCATTTGGGTCACCAAATAAAGTGAAGAGTTGAGATTCAAATAAACGCCAAGAATTGAGAAGGTAATTTGAATCTTGATTGGTGAGATTGGAAAGATAAGGCTCAATCCATTTTGCAGCCCTGCCAATGAGAAATGAAGTGGCATAAAGGACCTTCTTTCTGTCTTGAGCGAAGTTTGCCGGATCATTATGAAAAATCAATTGACAAGACTGAATAAAGCTTCTAACTTTGAAGGGCTGAGTCCCATCAAAGCATTCCGGTGCCTTCATAGATGGAGTCTTGAAGCCTGGTGGTCTTGATGCTTCAGAGGATGAAGCTGCTTGAAGATTGGCCATAATCTGAGTCATTTGCTGCATGATGGCCAATAGGGATGGTTCAGACTGATGAGAGACAGGCTGATTAGACTGGGCTAGAGTTGGTCCTCCAGTACCTTGGGATGCCTCCACCGGAGCAGGGACACCTTCAGTACCATCAGACTCTTCCTCTTCCACAGAATTCTCCTCCTCCTCTTCACCATCTTCACCTGGACCTTTGAAAATAGTCCTTGAAGTTCCTGGAAATCCGCCAACTACTCCTGAGAATGAACATGATCTTCTTGGCGCTCTTCCTTCCTTCCTGGATGGTGCTGCTCCTTCCATGCGGGGTCCTCTATCTAATTGGGCCCTCAGTTGAGGAACTGCTGGGGTGCCATCTAGAGGAGCTCTTGGAGTTGGAGTGAGAACAGCTTGAGCTCTGGCCTGAGATCTTGTCTGTCTTGCCGGAGGTGAGTGTTGAACAGGCATGATATCAGGAATAAAATGAAATAAAGGAATTAAAAATAAAAATTTGCTTGAAGTGAAAAGAGTCAACAATCAAATCTTGAGGAAAATCAATGAATAAAAGTGAAAATCTTCAAGTACGTCAATAAATCAAAATCAAATGAAGTCTTGAAGTCAAATCAAATCAATGTCTTGAAGTAAATCAATGAATCCAAGTCAAATGAGATCTTCAAGTCAGAAAATCAATCAATCAAATCAATCAAAATCAAAAATCTTGCAAAAATCAATCAATCAAATGAAATCTTGAAGAAAAGTCAATTTATGTCAAAATTCTTGATGTGAAAAAATCAGCAAAATCAATGAGATCTTCGGGTCAATCAATTTTCTTGAGGTCAATATCAAATATGTCAAATCAGTCAATCAATCAAAATCAAGTGAATTATTCTTTAAAAACCAAAATTCTTGAAGAATGAATCAATTATGAATCTTGATGTCAATAACGTGTCTGAATATCTTGATGAAAAATTTGAAGATCAAAGAAAATAAAGATGACGCCTGAATTATGAATGAGAATGAAAATTTGATGATTTGAAAAAGATTTTAAAAGAATAACAAAATAAGAAAATGGGTCAGCTTTCAATTTTCAAAATGAAGAATGAATGAAAGAAAGTTGAGAGGTGACGATGAATCATTAAGTTCATAAGCGTAAAAGAATCATAATTTCGATGAAATGAGTGAATGAAATTATAAAGAAAGAATGAACAGAATGAAAAAGAAATTATGAGTTAATTAATATAATGTCACAGGGGCTCTTGGAGAGAAATACAAGAGTGGCCTGGCACTCAGCAATCAGGGAACTCACTTGGAAGACTCCAAAAGGATAAAGAATAAAAGTAATAAGAATGAATTCCTCTAAAAGATATGCAGGTACAAGATGAGATGCAAAAGAGGAAAGGGAAGCCAAATGGCCAAAGAGCCAACCAAGTAAGTCCTTAATCACTGTTTCAACCTGCCAAAAATGAATAATGGAATTAGTAAGGATATGACCACCAAATATCCATTGACAGGCGAAGAAAGAGAAAAGAGAAAGGTGCTAAATGACTGACTTAATAATATCAGTATTTGCTTAACTAAAGTGAAAAGAAAATAGAGATAAAATAAAATCAAAATATATTAATTAACTGGGGAAAACCCCCCAGGGTGGAAAGGGTAGCCGGTATATGTGAAAAGTTGGGAGCTTGAGTTCTTCAGGCTGAAAACTGATCTGTATTGATCCTTGAGGCTGTATTGATTCTTTTGGGAATTGATACAGCTGGCTAATGTTGAAATTGAATTGGGTTGAATGAATTTCCCTTGATTGAAAATGAAAATACAGTTCTTGATGGATCCAGAGTGTATTGAAATGAATATGATTGCCAAGATGGATTGAGTGGAGCTTTGACACTTTACAACTTCTTTTTGGCACTGCCTCTTGAATACACTTGAAAATGAATTGAAAGTATTCCCTTGGAAGGAATACTTGGAATGAGAATAACCAATGACTGCTTGATGGCGTCATTGGTCTTTGACGCTGAAACACTTGCTCTTGAGCCTTGATGATTCCTCTGAATGATTGGGTGCCTTGATGACGTGATGAGATGTTGGAATGTCGAAATGAGCATTTGATATTTCCACCATTGAATTGCTGTTGTAAAATGATGCACAATGATATATAACATCATTTATGGCATATTGGTTGATTGGCAAGAAGATTACGTCCAAAGGTCTTGAGGTGGAAAGGCAGAGGGAAAAGGATGGATGTAATGGCTTCAGAGCTTGGAATGGTGTTTCTGGGCCTTTTGGGGGTTTTGGCCATTTTTGGGTTCTGAGCCAAAAACTGGCCCAAAAGGCAGGAAAGTGTCTTTTGGACACTTTGCGTCAAAGTGCGCAAAAATGCGCAAAATGCGCAAAAGTGCGCAAATGCGCAAAGTGCGCAAATGCGCAAAGTGCGCAAAAGTGCGCAAATATGCGCAAATGCGCAAAGTGCGCAAAAAGTGCGCAAATGCGCAAAAGTGCGCAAATGCGCAAAAATGCGCAAAATGCGCAAAAATGCGCAAATGCGCATTATGAGCCCAAATGGCCAAAAACAGCCATTTGGGCCATTTCCCCTGGTTTTGAGGGAAATGACCAGAAATACCCATTTGGGCATAAATTGCCGCTATGGGTGCTGGATTGAGGTGAAGGGCCATGAAGGCCCCAAAACACAAATGACCATAAATGGTCCATGAGATGATGACGTGGCCATATTGGCCACTGGTGATGGATATGGCCAATTGGCCATAAAAGGACTGTGGCTTGATATGCCATATGGGGATCCAAGGAAGTGAATTGCCATGATGGTGACATAAAATATTACATTATGAAAGAAGCACTTATTTTATGCAGGCCTTGTTTTGCGGGGCCTGTGGTTATGGGACCATAAACATGTCATTTTTGAGCTATAAAGGGTAAAGGCTTCTTGAAAGGGAGATGTAAACCATATGATAATAAATACAGAATATTTTTCTGTGATGATCATTAGTAATATCAGACATAATTTGGCTCATCTGGAGCGCCGCTTTACTTAAACAAGAGGTATAACCTGGTACAGCGCTTGTAAGCCAAAAAGTAACTTGAAAGTATTTCAACCCATGTATTTTCATAACTTCTCAAAATAAAAGGAAAATAAAGATTCAAACATTCAGGGCTTGATTAGAACCCAAATTTTAATCCTGTGTTCACTTCCTTTTCTTTTGAACCAAGAATTATTAGGGTTGGAGGCTTTTTTAATGCCACATACTCTGTATCAAAGATGAAAAAACTCTCAGACTGGATTTCTTGGTCTAATTTGTGAATAAAAGGATTTCAATTGGAAATATTTAATTTCTTAATGATCTCTTTATTATTTTATCCCTGATTGTATATGTTGTATTCTTCAGAGAAAAGCTTAAGATTTTTTTAAATTTATGAAGCCTATAATTTTGGGTTGAAACCCTCTAGCCAAAATAAACCAGTGTCTTTTTTAAATAACGATATGCTGAGTATTTATCGTTAAATTGATCACTGATTCCTTTGAGATGCATTTTAAGTTGTCTTTAGAAGCTCTTCCTTAATTTTGAAGAATTTCCTTCACTGTAAAGGTGAAGATCATCAGATTTTGATTCTGGATTACCACAATTAAAGGGATGATATTATTGGAATATATCACTGAGATATTTAATAAGAATACCCACTCTATATTTTGAATTTGAATAGGAAAATATTGGATGAGCGCTGAAATTGAGGTCTTGGATAAGTAAATACCTGAAAAAGACTACAAAGTATTATACCTTGGAAATCTCTTATCCAACTTATAAAGGAAAAATATACTTTAGAAATCATATTTTCCCATTTTGATTTATTCCTGGATGGAATTATTCACGCATTAATTATTTAACTTAGCTTAAGAATTTCTATCTCATTAATGGCGTGTCAACATTAATCTTTTACTCTGTCTAAAGTCAGAGGGTGACACACAGTAGAATTTCTCTCTGATATAGTTTTCCTTGCAATTTAGGGTATTTCCATCAAACAGATAGGCAAAATGGGGTAATGAACCATGAATTTCCTCGCAAATAAGTATTATAAAGTAGAAATTTTCATCATCATATGATTGAAATCTTTTACTACTCAAACATTTGGTCTATAAAGGTACTTCTTGTACAGTAAGATTGATTATATCAAACGAACAAGAAAACTTGTAATACTTTTTAAGAAAATTATTTTATAACTAAAATACTTGACCAATAAGACTAAGGTAAGGGAAATATAGCTTTACCAGAGTCAATAATACTGGAAGAAAAGTTTTGGTTTTAAAAGAAACTTTGACATACCAAAATATATTGCAGATAATTAATTCAAAAGGATGATAAAAAGAGATAATTTTTATGTAGATGTCAGCCTGTGAGCAAAAAAGAGCACAAGCATGAAATAAAATGTCATAAACCAATGGTAGAAAAAGATGCCCACTGAAAAGTGACCTGAGAAAAAATAGCTCATAATTAAATTAAAACAAAGAGGTAATCCACCTCAATATAAATATAAAACTCCCATAGCCATAGGATAAGCAATAAAAACGTTCTTCCAGATCAAAACTAGAACTGGTAGAGAACCTTATTTCTCACCTCCTGTCTGAAATCTAGAGAAAGAGGCACAAGCACATAAAATGGGGGTTTGAATTGAAGCTCTTAATTAAGGATATCAAATGGTACTACCCATATTGGGCTAGCATCACAATTACAGAGGTTGAAGCCAACCATAGGCCAAATAATGATGAAAGATAAATAAAGTGGGTTTATTTTGGAAAGCGGAAAAAAAAAAGTTTTGTTGGACCCTCCACATCCCTGTATCTCATATAGAAAAAAAACTTATTAAGGATATTGGATAAATACAGGATTAATCAAAAATCCAAAACCCAATAATGCAATTTGAAACCTGTAAAAACTTTTCATAATTTATTTTAGGAATTTCAAATAATTAACCATTGTGTAGATATAATTGTGGGATGAAAAATGAGCCACTTCTTAGGCCTTTTTCTTCAAAACTGACAAAGCTATAGGAGCTTTAAAGTAAAACTCCCACAAATCTTGCAAATCCCCAATACTAGGGGGTGTCAAAGTCACTAACCACCAATAAAATAGCATGGTATTTGGTTTCCAAATCACAGGGGTAAAACCCAGATTTTTCATAAGTAAATTACAATTTATTTTAACTGAGGTCCTGGTATTTTTGCCAAATACCATTCATCTCAGCTTTAAGCTCAAAACCCAACACATATGAGTATTCAAAATTAATTAATCATAACATTAACACTTATTCTTCAACCATCTATTTTTAAAAATCTGATCAAGAAGCTTAAAATCACTTTATATTCCTTTGACCATATTATAATTCCTCACATAAAGTCAGATATAAAGACCTCCTTGGGCTGTTCTCATCAATCAGGTCATTTAAGATGTACATATTATTTAACAAGTACAAATTGGTTTTCAATAAAATAAAACTTAGAGTAATTTCTTTGTACTGGTGGCTCAAACTCAATAGGAAGGCCACATTTATCAAAACAGCATGGATTTCAGTGTAAAGCTTAACTATGAAAAAATAACTAAGAATTACCCATATTCTACTTATTGTACTCTGAATGTGCTAATTAAAATGAATAAGAGGATCAATAATAACTATAATAAGAAGGAATTAGTATAACTATGGTATAAGAATTCTTTATATTACTTGAATAAATAAAATAATATAAATTACACTATAAGAATAATATAATAAAATGAATATATTAATAATTAATAATTCATTTATTTATGGCAATTTATTATTGTTACCAACAAGTAATAAATTTGTGAGAAATGTTTATTTAATAATAAAAACAATTGATAAAAGAATATCACCAAGATTAAAATTATATATTGATAAAAATACTATTTATATTGATAAAAAAATACTAAAAGTAATGATAGAGAGAAAATAACCTACTTTTAACACTTAATATAATAATTGTTTTATGAATTTATGCATAAAAATGTAAATTAAACTTCTTTAAATGTTATTTAGAATATAAAATAGAATAAATTACAAATTTTACTATTTTTACTTGAAATTGAGATTTTGAGAGGAATTTAACAAATAAAAATAAAAATTGTTGTAATAAAATATAAAATAGTGCTTACTTTGAGATACAGCTTTGGTCTCTAAGGATATAAGAGATTTATATTAAAAAATGAAGAAATTTACCTTTTTATTTAATTTTATAATGTATTTGTTACGTCTGAAGGGGAAATAGAGGAAGATAACAATTTGTCACCCATTTTATCATTAGTTGGTAAAAATAATAAATTTCCATACATGTATCCAGGGTATTGGTAAACCCATGTAAGAAATTTGGTGAAAACACATAAGGCCTCACATATTTCTGCCAAAAATTGGTAAAAAAAAGGTAAGAAACACCATGGGACCCTTTTTTGATGCCAAAAATGGAATTATTAATGGAATAAACAGAATTTGTATGCCATTAATTTTCCTATTAATGCTATTTATGGCATTGTCAATTCCATTAATGCCACTAGTGCCATAAATGGAATTTCCAATGCCACTAATTCCATTAATGTCATTTATGGCATTGTTGATTGCATTAATGTCATTTATGTCATTCTTTATTCCATAGATGAAATTTCTGTCACTTTTGATTCCATAAATGACATTAATGGCATTTTGATGCCATTAATATTACTTATATCACTTTTGAAGCCTTCAATGTCAGCTATTTAACTTTTGATTCCAGAAATGACATTGATGGAATTTTTGATTCCATTAATGTAAATTATGGAATTTTTAACGCCATTAATGTCACTTATGCCATTTTTGATGCTATAAATAACTTTTTTTCATTCTTGATTCCATTGAATTCATTGATGGCATTGTTGATGCCATTGATCTCATTTGTGGAATTGTTGATTCCATTGATGTTATTTTTGGCTTTGTTGATTCCATTCATGTCATTTATGGCATTATTAATTAACTCACAAAAATTAACAAAAGATATAAAAACCCAATTTTTGGGGCTACAATTATTCCACCCAATTATGGTTTACCAGAAATGTGGGCTTCTGGTTTTTGATTCTCAAGATTGAAACCTTCATTTTGAAAAAAATGAAGGAAGTTCATAATTGGGAAGTTTATAATTAATTTTTGAATGAAAATTGGCCATTTTGCAAAATTGGCTGAATTGGAGTGATTTGGCAAAAAAAATAATTTCAAAAAATTTGGTGATCCCAAAATTCCAATTCAGAAAAGATATTGCAAAAGAATCCTCAAAACTAAGCCCAAGGAATTTTTTTCAAAAAAAAGACCACTTATGTGTTTTTATGATACACTTACATCTTTTGGCCATAAGTTGGGAAAAACAAATAAGAGCTTACATTTATGTATCACCACCATATATTAATTATTAAATGTTAGTTTACTTATCTTATTTTATAATTTCATTTACTTGAATAATATAAATATTTTTTATGCCATAATTATAATAATTCTTTATTATTATAATTATTTGAAATCAAATTATTCATTTTAATTGGGATATTCAGAGTAAAATGATCAAAATATTAGGAATTTTTACCTTTTATGATCATAAATTTATATAATAATTGTATAATTATTGATTTTTAAAAGCTATTGAGACATTTGCAAAGCAATTGTATTGTCTTACATGTGGTTTTGACATCCTTAATATTTAAAGAGATTGATTGGAGATATTTCAGTGATTAAAAAGATATTTATAAAGTACAAAATAAAGTTATATCATAATTTAATTTCAAAAAAGAATGAGATTTTTTTCTCAATAAATCAAAATTAAAAAATATATATATATAAAATGATAAAAAATAATTCATTAAGTTTTTCTCTATCAATTTGTGTTATAAAAAGGATATAAAAGCAAATTTTGAATGATAATTGCAATATCTTTTCTAAAGATAAACTTTTCATAAAAAGACTTATATTTATTTGTCTTTTTTAGTGTTTGAAGATAACCCCACAGAAGAAACTCAAACCACTGTTGAAAGATTGGTGGAAAAAATTACCAAAGATAACAAAACCCACTGGTTAATAAGAAAAGAAAAACTAAGAAATAGGTTTTTCCAGGACCCAGCATTCAGGACTCTGGAAGTGTGCACCTCTCTAAAATTCCCATCAAAAGATTTTTATATTTTTTCTAATATCTTTTTGTGCCTTATTTAATTGAAACCAATTCTGGAAGAGCTTCCTAATACTCCATCCAATCAAATTGAGGTGGACTCAGAAGTCAAAATGTGAGCCTTAGAGGTATTTTCATATACCCAAGAGACCACAAATGATAAATTAAGATACAAATATAAATAAAATAAACTTATTTATATTATAAAAAGAAAAATAGAAATAGAAATACAAATTTATATTTAAAAATCAAAATTTAATAATCATTTAAAAACAAAATTACAATAAAATTTAAAATTATGAAAATACATTTTTACTTGTAAAAATTAAGTAAAAATGAATTTTTAATAAAAATTATGAAAATTAAAATATTTTTGGTAAAAATTTATATATAAAATATATTATAACTTTCTATCCAATAAATAAACATAAAGAAATTATCAAACCATTGGATTCCTCATAAATAACAAAGTGGGGTCACCTCTGGATGAAATTTCTGTAACTCAACTCTAAATAAGCTTAAATTAAGTTTTTAGTATTGTTTGTACAAAAGTATTAAAATCCTCAAAATCTTAATTTAATTCACACCACATGTGGTGTTAACCATCAATTTTTGTGTTAAAATTGAGGTGTTGTCTTTAGTTCAGAAGTTATGAGGAATCGAAGTATTTTCAATTGAAATGTCAAAATGTGTGAGTGGATTACATAAGTGAACTTTAATTTACATATGAGGTATCAATTATTACAGATGTGTAATTAAAAACTCAATTGAATTACATATGTAAGTTATAATTGTAATACATGAGGAGGAATTAAAGAAAAAATAAATTGGAAAGATCAATTCTGGGGGGGAAAAGACAATCTAGCTCTAAGGGGGAGCTAGACCCCCAAAATCCTTGCTTACTGGCATGGGATGTCAAACTCCACACAACAGTTCATTACTTTTGGCCTGCAATTGAGTCACAGGGTCTGTGACTCAATTGATGATGAGGTTTTGATACCAACCAGGGTAGTTTTAACTGCTACCAAGAGGGTAAAACTACCCTTAATTTAAAACAATGTTAGTAAAAACAGTTCCAACTGGTTTCTATGCCCCTTACACACAATCTGACGTGTTTTGAAGGATCTAGACCAGGTCTTGCTATATTAATAGCTGATTTAAGGGTCTAAAAGACTAAAAGTAGCAAAAAAGAGCTTAAACCACCCCTTTTTTGGTCCAAAACAGGGTTCAATGATGCCATAATTGGCTTTTCTGATGTCAGACTGTTTTTCACGACTGACAAGAGTGAATTCTAATTTTGGAGTAAGAAAATTGATGGATATAAAAGAATTTCTTCTTTGCCCCACTTTTCTCTTCCTGTTAGCATCTTTCCCTTTTATAAGTAGTTCAAACACTGTTAAACCAATCAATAAAAGATTCCAACCACCTTCTTTAAATCATTCTAAACCTTTTTAACACTTGAAAAAATAATTTTAATCATTGTTAGTAACTCTTATAATCATTTTACCCCTTGAACCACCCCAAAAGTGAATTAAAGCATCTTTCATCATTGTTAACTTTGTCACTTTGTTTCCAAATTCACTCTGGTCACTTTTGGGCATGTTTTATCTTAAAATATATTTTTATAGACTTTTTTCTTTAATTAATTGCTTGCAGTTCTTTGCTCAATTAATTCCAATTGAAATTGCTCTTGAAGAAATTTCTTTCTTAGCCTTAAATATCTCCTGCAGAGTATTTTTGGATAAATCTTTATTTTTGGTAAAACAAGAAATTTTTATTATATGATTGTTTTATACTTACAAAGTTAAAAACGAGAAAATTGGCGTGTTTTCTCTTTAAATATACTATTTCTTACTATTTTTAAATAATTTTACCTCATACAAATTTTGAGGACAGGAAAAGTACTGGATATTTTTATCAAATTTTCATATTGTAAGGTGTGGATATGAAACTTTGATTAAAAATCAAGTACTTTTCCTGTCCTCAAAATTTGTATAAGGTAAAAAATCAATTAAAAATAGTAAGAAGTATTATTTTTAAGAGAAAACACGCCAAATTTATTGTTTATAACTTTATTAGTATAAAACAATAATATTATAGAGATTTATTGTTTTACCAACAATAAAAATTTATCCAAAAATACTCTACAAGAGATATTTAAGGCTACAAAAGAAATTTCTTCAAGAGCAATTTCAAATGAAATTAATTGAGCACAGAACTGCAAGCAATTAATTAAAGAGAAAAGTATTTTCAAAGAATATTAAAGAGAAAACACACCCAAAAGTGACCAGAATGAATTTGGAAACAAAGTGACAAAGTTTACAGTGATGAAAGATGGTTTAATTCACTTTTGGGGTGGTTCAGGGGTAAAAATGATTATAAAAGTTACAAACAATGATTATAATGATTTTTTCACGTGGTTAAAGGTTCTAAAATGATTTAAAAAAGGTGGTTGGAATCTCTTATTGATTGGTTGAACAATGTTTAAACTAATTATAAAAGGAAAAGATTCTAACATGAAGAGAAAAGTGGGGCAAAGAAGACATTCTTTTATGGCAATCAATTTTCTTACTCCAAAAGTAAAGTTTACTCTTTCCAGTCGTGAAAAACAGTCTGACAACAGAAAAGCCAATTATGGCATCATTGAACCCTGATTTAGACCAAAAAGGGGTTGTTTAAGCCATTTTTAGCCATTTTTAGTCATTTTAGAGCCTTAAATCAGCCATTACTATAGCAATACCTGGTCTAGAGCCTTCAAAACACGTCAGAATGTGTTGAAGAGACGTAGAAACCAGTTAAAACTGTTTCTACTATGATGGTTTTATCTTAACAGTAGTTTTACCCTCTTGGCAACAGCTAAAACTACCCCAGTTGGTATCAAAACCTCATCATCAATTGAGTCCACAGACCCTGTAACTCAATTCCAGGCCAAAAGTGATCAACGTTTGCATTAATGTTGACACCACACACCTGTCAGCAAGGATTTTGGGGGTCTAGCTCCCCCTTAGAGCTGGAGTTCCTTTTCCCCCCAAAATTTAATCTTTCCAATATATTTTTCCTTTAATTCCTCATCATGTATTATACTTATAATTTACATATCTAATTTAATTGAATTTTACAGTACAATAAAGTAATAATTGATACCTCATATGTAAATCAAAGTTCACTTATGTAATACACGCGCACATTTTGACAGTTCAATTGAATTCAATTGAAAATACTTCAATTCCTCATAACTTCTAAACTAAACACAACACCACAATTTTAACACAAAAATTGATGGTTAACACCACATGTGGTGTTAATTAAATTAAATTTTTGAGGATTTTAAACTTTTGTATTGAAAATACCAAAAACTTAATTTAAGCTTATTTAGAGTTGAGTTACAAGAATTTCACTCAGAGGTGACCCCACCTGGTTTTTATGAGGAATCCAACGGTGAAATAATTTTTATATGTTTATTTATTGGATAAAAAGTTAAAATAATTTTTATTTAACTTCTTTCCAAATTTATTTATTTTTTTACAATTTTATTAAAATTTCATTTTTACTTAATTTTTTCAAGTATAAATGTAATTTTTGAATTCCAAAATTTAATGTAATTTTATTTTTAAATTGTAACTAAATTTTTTTATTTTGAATATAATTTTATATTTATATTTTGATTTTTATTTTAATAATATAAATAAATTTATTTTATTTATATTTATATGTTAATTTTGTATTTGTGGTCTTTTGGGTATATGAAATTACCTCTAAGGCTCACACATATCCACACCTTACATTTGGGGGCCCAGCCATGATATTTTACCTGTGACATAATTTTTTACCTTTTTTGAATCTTTTTTCTTATATTGAAAAATTTAAAAATATATAAAAAATACTTATAATTCAAAAAATCCTTAAAAAATAATTTCTTTTTACAATTCTAAGTGAGGCTTTATTTTTTATTTCTCTTTTGCAAAACCTTTTTTTACTTAATCAATTGGCTTCTTTCATTAATTTTAGTGTCTGACAACATGGTAACACAAGAAAATATCAAAACAGCCTCAACAGTTACTAGCATTATTCCTGCAAGCACTGTGATTTCTGACCATAATAGGACTGTTATAATAACTCAGAATAACCAAGAGCCAATTTCTTCTGAATTTCTCAACTTGGATATCAGTAATACTCTTCCGAAAGCTCAAAATTTGGCAAATGGTAAGTTTCCGACGTAAAATTACTATTTTAAACCTTTTCAATAATAAAAAATGCCCTCAACCAGATAAGGAGCCAGCTATAAGCCCTCAAGCAGCTCCCAAAAAGGTCATAGAAGTGATTATGCAAGAACTCAATCAGATACATAAGGACAAGGGTCAGTCAAAGACTTCCACAACAATAAATTGTCCGATTCTGAAGCTGATGACACTATCTTACCTTGAAAAAGAGCTGACACCGCAACAAGAAGCCTCAGTGGGCATTTACAAAGCCAGCCAGAAGGCCTACAACAATGCATTGCAGCACAAAGAGTACCAGATCCTTACAGATCAGTGGAAAAACTGCATGAACTCATACCTGACTGTAAGAAAACTCCTGGGTCATCCCAACACTGGCAAGTTACTCAATGGATGGCATCCATTGATGGAAAAGAAGAATATAATGCTTTTAACAGCAGAATGGAGGAAAAACAACCCGCCACCACCAAAGCCAGTGCCAAGAACAGCCCCAGTGGCCAACAGCAGCAATTCCAACGTGAAAAAGCAGACACGAGCTCAAAACAAGGGCAAAGGGAAGGCACCAGCCCCAAAGCCTTACAGCCAGGGATACTGGACTCCAAAGATTCAGCAGGATACCATGGAAAATGTATTTCAGATGGCCAGAACCATGATGGAATTACAGATGCAGGAGGAAGCCAAATTAAGATTCCAGAGATGATTTCTGATATATTCAATTTCATCCCAAAATTATATGAAGCTATAAATGATGTGAAAAAACATCTTTCTGATAAAAATGAAACCATTTGTAACAAAATTGAAACAAACAACTTGAATCTGTGCCAAATTAATGACACACTTATGTGTTTTGAAAAAGTTTTAAGAACAATTAAAACTTACAATAATGATAATTATTTTGGAAATAAAATAAATGAACAATCTGCCATTATTAAAGAGTTAACAGACAAATATTCTAAATTCAATATTGATGAAATAATTGAAACAAGAATTGAACAAGCCATAAATATTATCAAGACAGATAACAAGAAAATCCTTGATGACATTTCAAATTAATTTACTGAAGTAAAGACATATACCATTGCCTTGAAAAAGTGTTTTGATGCTTCACAAGAAGAAGTATCAAACTTATTAATTAAATTGAATCAAGTCACCGCTGCTAATACAAGACAGACAGAGTTATGGCAAGAAGTGACCCATAAAGAATAAATGTATAAAATTGAAGTAATAAATTTAATACAAGCCTTCCAACATGAATACAGGAATTGCCAAATGTGTAGCAACAGTAAAATAAATGATATTGAAAAAATACTGAACACCTTACCAAGAATGTCTACACCTCTGAATCAAAATGAGGGCACAAGGATTACAAATCCACAAGTATTGGATCCTGATAATTCACAGCTAAAACTGAATTATCCACTTCTTTTCATAATTTGGAACCATCAATGGGCCAAGCACTGTTGAAAGAAGTACCAAAACTTAAAGAATGGCCTCACTTCAGTGGTGAAGGAGAATATGGCCATATGGAATTCATCAGGGGAATTGACATGATTAAAGAAGATTTTGAATTACCAGAAAGATTGGTAACAGAAAGATTTAACACCTTGTTTACCAGATCAGCTCACAGATGGTATATCAAATTAAGACAAGCACATGGACACCAAAGTTGGACTTGGTGGAAAACCCAAATTATCAAAAAATGGGCCAATGATTCTTGGAGATTTAAAGTGGAGACAGCGTTTGAATCTGGCAAATTTAATGCTGATAAAGACAAAGCTTTACCCTGGTTTTGCCAACAAAAAGACAGACTAACAGCATTATACCCTGACATGCCAGAATTTATGATCCACAGAAAGATTCTGAGACAATGTGGAGGTGACTTAGAGAATGCTGTCAAAAGCAGGACTACTGAACAATCTTCAGCAGAGGATATTATCAATATATTAGAAGAAGTAACCACCAGAACCAAAATTCGTTGTAGTAGGGTGAATATCAGAACAAGGCTTAATACACCTTGAAAAGATGCTGTGGACAAAAACCCCAAAGAAAATTCTAACTATAAGTCTAAATCTGCAGATATAGTCAGAAAGTGCCATATTTGCCAAAGCACCACCCATCTAGCCAACACATGTCCAAAAAGGGGGAAAATCAATGAAATTGATATTGAAAAGGAACCCAAGTTTGAAAAAGATGACATAATTGAAGACAATTCAGACAATAATTCATCAATATTTTCTGAATCTTCAAAAGATATAGAAAATATTAATGCCACTTTTGACATCATGGAATCTTATTCTCACTTGCCACAATTGAGCAATGTTCAACTTGATTTATCAAAAGTTCAAGATGCACAATTTATGAAAACAAAACCAAACAGCGGGAAAGGTTATACAGCTGGTAACTCCTTTATGAAAGAAGTGGTGATTTACAATAAGAACACTAAAATCTTGCTTGACCCAGGGGCCTTCTGCTCTTGTGTGTGTGAATCTTTTCTTAAAACTTGTGTATCAAATTTTGAAGACCAATTGTTACCAATTGATGGTATCAAATTCAATAGTGCAAGTAATCCAATGAAAGCATTAGGAATTTTTGAGACATATGTCATATTCCCACACATTAATGGGAACTTAAGAATCACAGTTGAATTTGTTGTTAGGGAAAACTGCTCTAGGACCCTTTTTGTATTGGGAAATGACTATTTAATCATGTATGGGATAGATTTTCATAACAAAAAAGACAGATAATTTACTATTGGAGACAATAATCATCATAAATTTGCCCTTTTACCATTCAAAAGACAAATTAACGTAAATAAAGTATCACCAGTCAGCTTAGAATTAGAGAAATTCAAATCTGAACAGTTGAGGGAGGCTGAAATAAGCATTCATCTGACTGATAAACAAGAAAATAAACCTTCTTCCCTTGTGTATGACCAAAAAGGAGCATTTGCTTCAGACAAAGAACCTCTAGGAGAAATTATTGGTCATGAAGCGGACATCATTCTTAATATTGAAATACCTTATCCACCACTCTTGAGGAGACCTGCAGACCCAGAAAGTCCCAAGTCAAGAGAAGCTCTGGAAACTCATATCAAAGAACTTCTAGACCTTGGTGTAATAAGAAAAGTTGGTCACAATGAAGAGGTAGAAAGAACTACACCAGTCATAGTGGCATGGAATAATGGAAAATACAGAATTGTTGGAGACTTTAGAGCTCTGAACACTTACACTGCTCCAGATAAGTACCAGATACCAAAAATCCAAATTGCCTTACTCAAATATCTCAAGCAGTGTATATAACCACTATGGATGCCCTTAAAGGATTACATCAAAATGTTGTGACACAAAGAGCAAGAAAATATTTGAGAATTATTGTTCATTGTGGAATGTATGAATGTAAGATGTGACTATGAAACTGATGATAATATTACTATTAATCAACAGTACTATGTTTTTTCTTATTAAATATAATAATGAAATATTATTATAACCAAAATTAAATAATTAAAGAATTATTTCTTTCACGTGTTAAGCACTACTAGTGATTTTAACAGTGAGCAAGTAATTGTCTACAAGAATCAATTACAAGAAGAATTTAATAATAAAAACTTCTTTTATTAAAATAATAAAATTATTTTAATATATAATTATCTTTTGCAAGAATGATTATAAATCTAATCCTTGAAGAAAACTATTACTAGAGAAAAACTTTAAGAATTAAAGATAAATGACTCACTAATACTCCAAAGAACTTATTGATAGATAAAAGTAGAGAAATTTGACGTAGAATTGTGGATTTAAGAGATCAAAATGATTTATAGCAGGATTACAACAATATATAGCTGGATTCTATGATTTCACGTCTTTCTGCTTGATTCTGAAAGATTTAAAACACTTAAGAATAGTTTAACTAATACTTACTTGTTGGTAACAATGATATAAAATGATAATAAGATGATGATGTGGAAAAAACAGCAAGAGGAGGCCTCTTTTAAGTCAACAACAGCTCACAGAGGCGTGCCATGGAGCAAACTAAAAAACCAGTGAGTGAGAAAGCATTAAACCCTTTTGGATTAGTACTTACATCATCTGTTGTCACGTAAAATTGGCATAATTGCTTAATTGATGCTTTTACATGACTACCAACCCCAATATAGTTAAGAGTAAAAGGAGTAACATTTGTAAATCTTCTTTTATTCCAAAGGAATCATTGATTTCCCAAGGCTATCAATGTTATTGACAATTTCATCACAGGTTGTATTTACTGTGAATTTTTGAAGATTCAGTGTTTCACATAGAATAACCAAAAATGGAGTGTAAGTAAAGCTTTTAGTTTTACTAGTAAAACTGTAATTCCTTTTGGTTGTACCATAGATAATACAGTTCTCAATTTTTCCTGAAAGATTCAGAAGGATTCATTAAGAATTGTATTTTTAATGAATTTTTGAAGTTTTTACCTCATTTCTACGTAAAATTGCAAATATCAGTGTTTGACTGGTTGCTATGAGGTAAATCAATGGATACAAGTCCAAAAAGGGTTTTAATTACTTTTTTGGGGTTTATCCATGGAAAGTCATTAGTAATTGACATGGTTACAGGAGTGTAAGTAGCTCTTTACCTCCTTGGCACGTCAAAATAGCAGGTTATTTGCTATTTTCTGGTGTTTTACAGTAGTTGTAACTTGGTAACCAAGTTCCCAAAGAGGTTTAGTTTACCAATTGGTTCAAGATCAGCCATGGAACCAAGCTTTGGAGCTATCCACGCCTC
This sequence comes from Austropuccinia psidii, assembly GCA_023105745.1. Classification (NCBI taxonomy): domain Eukaryota; kingdom Fungi; phylum Basidiomycota; class Pucciniomycetes; order Pucciniales; family Sphaerophragmiaceae; genus Austropuccinia; species Austropuccinia psidii. The sequence goes on along the minus strand of JALGQZ010000002.1, from coordinate 9,496,369 downwards.
TGGGGCCTCAGAAGTTGGGTACCCTGGCTCTCTTTGATGTCTTTTGTCCCCCTTGCTTATTTTTCACGTCAAAATAGAAATTTAAGCTTCAAGTGAGATATCCACTATGGGTGTACCAAAAGTGCATGTAAGAATACCATAATATTAAGTGCTCAAAACATGTATAACACTATCCTTAGTGTATATGCAACATGGGATTTCTCACTTTCCCATTATTTTGGCGTAAAATCAAGAAAAACAAAAATTTTCATGGATCTTTTATGTGGTATTAATGATGTGGTGTTGAAGTATTTCCCATATTACCACCTCAAAGAGTTAATTTGAGCTTATTCACTCAATGGAGCTACCCTAGGTGAATTTTTGAGTAGAATCCAAATCTGGCCTTAAATCCATGGATTTACTTACTCGATAAAAATTTATTCATCATTTCTGAAATAAAAAATGATGAATTTTGAATATATGCATGACTTATGAGTTATGTATAATTCAAAATTTCTTTTTAAGATAATTGTGGCCTATTTGGGTATGTAAAATATACCTCAAGGCTCACATTCCGTCCCACCAAAAAATAAAATTGAACTACAATTTTATTAGTGATAAAAGAATAAGGCCCCAAAGGGGGTTAATGTCCACTGTCCAACCTCTTCAAATCACTCAGCTCAAGTAATTTAAAGCACATTTATAGACATATTCAGGCTTGTGGCCTTCTTTCATGTCTAAATCTTCTTAAGAGTTTATCTGGGTCAGGTATTTCTGATTCTGCCATCCATTTATCTTCATGTACTGGATTTCTATATCTGACAAGATATTCTCTTTGATTTTTACCCCTAAGTCTCCTTTCTTTAATGACTTTCTTTATCTTTTTGTCTTCATTGTGTTCCACAGGTGGTACAGTTAAAGGAGTTGGGTTTCTTAAAGGAAACAATTCTTTGTCAGCTGGTTGATAAGGCTTTATCAAGCTGACTGGAAAGGTGGGGTGTTTATTTTCCAATTCACCACTCAATTCCACTTGAACTGCATTGGTTCCATGTAAAGCAACAATAACAAAAGGTCCTACATAGGAATCTTCCAGTTTCTTTGGGCCTTTGATATTATTCAAATTCAAAGTTGAAGCTAAAACTAAGTGCCCTACTTTGAAGTCTGGTACTTTATGACCCTTGTCCCACTTCTGTTTTGCATAATGAAAAGCATCATCCAGACTTTTTTTGCATGAATTCTTACTTTATCAAGCATTATTTTGAAGCTGGAAGCTGTAGGATGAATGTCAATCAAGTCTTTCCTCAGTGTGTCTGCTGGGAGTCTTGGATTCCATCCTTTCTCTAACGTAGCAGGAGTTTGTCCTGTGGAAGAATGGAGTGATGTCTTATATGACAATTCTAATGCAGGTATCAGAGTGCACCAGTAATGGGTAAAGCCATCTGAGTCTTTGAATTCTAATCCATAAGCACAGAATCTCCTGATCATGTCTTCTAAAGTCTGAATCATCCTCTCTGCTAGTGCATCTGTTTGAGGGTGTTATGCTGTAGAGAATGATAACTTAGTCCCAAACAATCTATGAAGATTGGTCCAAAGTGCAGATGTGAATTTGGGATCTCTGTCACTTATGATATTCTTAAATAATCCTGTATGAGAAATAACTCTACTCCATAGAAGAAGAGCTGTGTCCATAGAAGTGTCATTTTTATGACATGGTAAGAATATGAGAGTTTTGCTATATCTGTCTACAATGACTAAACAAGCATTATAACTTCTGTCACCACTTGGAGGAAGTGCTGTGACCCAATCCATGTGAACAACTTCCCAAGGGGATTTTGGTTCTTGAATATGGATCATTAATCCAAATTTCTTGCCTGTGCTCTTGTTTGCTTTTTGGCATCTATCACAGGTATGGCAATATTCAATGTTTTCTTTCCGCCAAGATGGCCACCATGCACAGTTCTTCACTTTCTCAAGTGTTCTGTCTTCTGACAGGTGTCCAGAGTAGATAATATCATGACATTCATGAAGAATGGTATTGATAAGTAATCTACTGCACAATGTCATAACACAAGAATGTTTTGTTCTGTGGTAAATGATCCCATCAAACAAGTGAAATCTTCCTTCAGAATAGGAATTTTTCCAAACTTCATCAAGTGCATTAACTAAAGATGTATCCTTGCAGTCTTTATCCAACAAAGAAGTCAAGATATGGCAATTCTTGTCTTGCTTATGGGATTCTCTGACCTCTTCAAAGAATTCAGTCCCAATATCAGTTATATTAATCCCTTCAATTGAAATCTGTGGTTCAGCTTCCAAGGGTACATAAGCTGGGTTATCAGGAGTGTTGGCTAATTCCCACCTGCTAAGTCCATAAGCATTCTTGTGAATGTTTCCTGCTTTATGAACTATAGTCATGTTTCCTCTATATTCTTGAATAGCTATTTGCCATCTCAACATATGTCTGTTGGGAGTTTTCATGTTAAGAAGTGAGTTTACTGCATTACACTCAGTTATCACTTCAAAAGCACTTCCATCAAGATAATAGTGTAATTTCTCAAGTGCTCATACCAAGCATAAGAACTCCATTTGGCTTGCACAATATCTGGCTTCTGTTGGTTTGATTTGCCTTGAGATATAACAAACTGGTCCTTCTGTAGGTTTGTCATTAATAATTTGGACTTGATGTAGGGCTGCTCCTAATCCATCTCCACATGCATCAATGTACAACTTAAAAGCAATATTCCAGTCAGGAATGAGGAGTAAAGGTGCTTCTGTAAGAGCTTTCCTTATCTTCTCATAAGCTTTAATTCTCTCCTGTGTCATCTCAAATACAGTCTCTTGATCACAGATTCTATAGAGTGATTTGGCTAGAATTGCGAAGTCTTTTAAGTGCTGCCTATAGTAACTAGCAAATCCAAGGAAAGACATCTTTTTTTTTATTCTGGGGTATTGGCTTAAGTAGCACTGCTGCCACTTTGTTTTTGTCAATACCCAAGCTTAAACCAGAAACAACATGTCCTAATGCTTTAAGTTCTTCAAAACCAAAGTTGCATTTCTTAATTGAAACTTTCATGTTCACTTCTGAAACTTTGTGAAGTACTTTTGCAAGGCTTTCAAGGTGCAAAGACCATGAGTCAGAACATATGATAATATCATCAATATAAATGATAAGCCATCCTTCAGACAATTCTGTGGGGAAGATGGTATTCATCATTCTTTGATAATGAGATGGAGCATTTTTAATGCCAAATGGCATTCTAAGATACTCAAAAATACCACAGTGAGTGATAATTCTAAGTAATTTCTTAGCTTTAGGCGTCAAAACATTCTGATGGAAACCTTTCAATGCATCAATTGATGTTGTATACTTGGCTTTAGATAATTGAGTCAAGGTTTCTTGGATTCTAGGGATTGGATACCTATCTGGAACTGTGTAGGTATTCAAAGATCTAAAATCTCCAACCATTCTTGACTTATCATTATGCCAAGAAATGAGAACAGGTGTTTTCACTTCAACCTCCTCATTATGGCCTACTTTCCTTAGTAAACCAAGTTGAATTAACTCTTGGATATGTTTCTCCAAGGCTTCTCTAGATCTGGGACTGGCTGGATAAGCTGGTCTTCTAAGTACTGGGGGATATGGTCTGTCAATATTAAGAGTAATATCAACTTCATGTCCTCTTATAGCACCTAATGGTTCATTATCAGAGGCAAATGCAGTATTGTATGTGTATAACACGTCAATAAGTTCATTCTTCACTTTTGGTGATAATGATGGATTAATTTGTGCTTCAACAAGTTGTGTGGATACAAATTCTTCCTTATAAGTATCTCTCTTAGAAGATACTACTGATATTTGCTTTGGCATATTGGAGAAAGCAAATTTTTTCCTCCTGTTCTCTCCAATTGTGAAATATCTGTCCTTATGGTTATTGATATCAATACCATAAATACTTAAGTAATCATTTCCAAGAATGATATGTTGAGATGTGCAGTTGTCCATTACTACAACCTCAGCTTTCATTCTTATACTTCCTGTTGGATGGGGAAATACAAGAATAGTGTCTAATATACCCAAAGGGTACATATTGGTACTGGCACTACTAAATTGTACACCTTCTATTGGTAATAGATGGTTTTTCCATTCAGGAAGTATAGTTTGGAGATAATCTTTGCCTACACAAGTGCAAAATGCTCCTGTATCCAAATTGACTTTGGCTTCAACATTATTCATCAGAATTGATGTGATACAAGATGCTCTAGCAGTATAACCTTTTCCGTTAGCAGGTTTGGTTTTACACATTCTGGCATCCTGAAAATTAATAAGGTTGTAGCAATCTACACTATACTGTGGCAAGTGGGTATGGACTTCAGTGACTTCAAAGAAAGCTGTGATGTTTTCAATGGGATAGTCCTTCACTGGTGTATCTTCAGAGATTGCAGAATCTTGATCAGATTATTCCTTCTCTTCAGTACACTGAGCTTCTTCAATGACTTGAGCTTCATTGATTTTTGTCTTTTTTGTGCAAGTGTTGGCTAAATGTGAAGTGCTTCCACATTTATGACACTTGAAGACAGGTTTTTCTGGACTCTTAACCTCCCTGGGAATCTTGGAGGTCATCTTGGGGCTCTGCTGGGATTTTAGACCAAGTTTTACCAATTCTTGTTCTGGCAATGATATCTTCCATAGCATTAATGTAGTCTTCTGTTGAACAGGGTTCCTCACATCTGCTTTTGATAGCATGTTCCAGTTCTCCTCCACACTTTCTTAATATTTTCATATTAATCATAGTGTCAGACATATCTGGTTGTAAAGCAGATAATCTGTCTTTTTGTTTGAAGAACCAAGTAAGTGTTTTATCTTTCTCTGAGTTAAAAATGGCACTTTCAAAGGCATTTTCTATTTTAAACCTCCAAGAATTGTTGGCCCATTTGGTAATCACTTCAGATTTCCACCAAGACCAATCATGTTTACCATGATCAATCCTCATTTTGTAATACCATTTCTTTTCAGTTCTGGTAAACAGACATTGTAATTTTGCCACTATGATTTCATCAGGTATATTAAAGTCTTCTTACAACATATCAATAGTCCTGATGAATTCAATATGGTTGTATTCTCCTTCACCAGAGAATGTTCGCCATTCTTCTATTTTGGGAATATCTCTTGCAGAGTAGGCATTTTCTCCCAAGAATGGGGTGAGACTTTCTTTAACAGAAGGCTTTTCTTCAGTTAAAGGTGTAGAATGTCTTGGCATATGTGGTTCATGATTCTTATGAATTTGTTCCACACTTGAAATTATTTCATTCTTCAACTTCTGCCTTTCACTGTCACTTTTTGCTAAGTGTATAGCAAATTGATTGGTATTCTCAACTATTTTTAAGACTTGGTCTTGTAAAATTGTAAGTTGATCATTCACCTTAAATATGGAAAGATCTTCCATCTCATCATGCTGAACTTGGCACATGTTTTCAATTCTTTTGCAAGAATTGGTAATTGAGTCAAGTCTGGCATTTGTCACTTGGTGCAATTCAATGTATTTCTTGTGATTTTTCTTTAAATCAACTATATCTGATGCAATTTTAGTTAACTTTCCATCAAGTTTACCAATTTCTACATTAATACTAGTCTGTACACCAATTATTTGCGTGGAAAGTTTCTGTTCATCCTTTCCTGCTCCTTGGCTGTGAATTCCATCAGAGTCCTGGCCATATTGAAGACACTGTCCATGGCTGAAGGCTCTAATTTGGGGATCCTGCACCCTTGTGGGTAAGGTCTGTGCCAATTGGCTTTGCCTTTTCCCTTGCCTTGATGGTTCTTGGGACCTTTCTGCTTCTTCTGAGGTCCCTTGGGCTTGTCCTTGGACACTTCTGGAGCTGGTTTGGAGCTGGTAGACGCCACTGGTGCCTCTGTCTCCAAAGCTGGAGTCATTTCCAACTCTTTCTTCTGGTCTATGGATAAAATACTTTGGTTCTTCAACCAATTCTTTATCTTTTTGACCTTGTCTTTGCAAGACAGGGGGCTCCAACCTCCTAAGAGTTCTATGGTCTTCTCCTGACCCAGAAAGCTCTTGATGTGTAAGTAGGAGTTCATGGCCCCTGCCAAAGGCTTGGGCAGATTTCCCACTCTTCCTCTTTGGCTGCTCTGAACCAATTTTTGTACTGGGATTGATATATTTCCATTGCTGCCACTTGAAAATGGTTTAGCCCTGGAAATAATATCATGAATTAGTTCAGGCTCAGAATTCATGTCAAAATCTGTTGGTACAGACCTTGGGGAATGGGGGGTAACTCTGGCATCCTCCAGATGTGTCTTTCCTGTGGAAGATTTGCACTTCTGGATTTGGTCTTGCCTCTTCCTTGTCCACATCCATCTGGTTGGACTGAATAGTTGCTTCCATTTCTGGTATGCACCATTTTTACGTCAATTTAAGGATAAAGAGTAAATTTAAAGCTAAAAACACATCTTTTGGTGGTAATTTATTCTTTTCTGAGTTAAATAAGGTGCCTCTTTTAGCAATTTGCACCTCAATACTTTCTTCAGATTCTGCTTGTGAAGATTCAGAACTAGTGATGTATTTTTTACTCAGTCTGTTGCCAGCTGCACAGTATTTGATTAAAGACACTCAAAGAGAAGATATGATAAAAGAAATTATTTTTTATGATTTAAGATATTTTAAAAGATATTTCATAAGTTTTATTATTTTTTGGTATTAAAAAAATATTCTTTTCAAAAAAAAGTATTAAAATTTAAGAATTTGAATAAAAAATTAAGTCAGAGTAACTCAAAGAATATTTTTATAAGTTTTTGGATGTGAAAAAGCCACGTGTAAAAACAGTACAAAATTAAACCAAATTCCTGAATGAAATAAGACTTTAAGACAATTTCAAAAATGAAAATAATTTGTCCTTTAAATTGAAGAAAAAAAATATTAAATTAATATATTTTAGAACTTAAAAATATATTAATTAAGGTTACAATGTTCAAAAAACACGGCCAGGCCCCCAAATGTAAGATGTGACTATGAAACTAATGATAATATTACTATTAATCAACAGTACTATGTCTGTTCTTATGAAATATAATAATAAAATATTATTATAACCACAATTAAATAATTAAATAATTATTTCTTTCACGTGTTAAGCACTACTAGTGATTTTAACAGTGAGCAAGTAATTGTCTACAAGAATCAATTACAAGAAGAATTTAATAATAAAAACTTCTTTTATTAAAATAATAAAATTATTTTAATATATAATTATCTTTTGCAAGAATAATTATAAATCTAATCCTTGAAGAAAACTATTACTAGAGAAAAACTTCAAGAATTAAAGATAAATGACTCACTAATACTCCAAAGAACTTATTGATAGATAAAAGTAGAGAAATTTGACGTAGAATTGTGGATTTAAGAGATCAAAATGATTTATAGCAGGATTACAACAATATATAGTTGGATTCTATGATTTCAGGTCTTTCTGATTGATTCTGAAAGATTTAAGACACTTAAGAATAGCTTAACTAATACTTACTTGTTGGTAACAATGATATAAAATGATAATAAGATGATAATGCGGAAAAAACAGCAAGAGAAGGCCTCTTTTAAGTCAACAACAGCTCACAGAGGCGTGCCATGGAGCAAACTGAAAAACCAGTGAGTGAGAAAGCATTAAACCCTTTTGGATTAGTACTTACATCATCTGTTGTCACGTAAAATTGTCATAATTGCTTAATTGATGCTTTTACGTGACTACCAACCCCAATATGGTTAAGAATAAATAGAGTAACATTTGTAAATCTTCTTTTATTCCAAAGTAATCATTGATTTCCCAAGGTTATCAATGTTTTTTACAATTTCATCACAGGTTGTATTTACTGTGAACTTTTGAAGATTCAGTGTTTCACGTAGAATAGCCAAACATGGACTGTAAGTAAAACTTTGAATTTTACTAGTAAAACTGTAATTCCTTTTTGTTGTACCATATATAATACAGCTCTCAATTTGTCCTGAAAGATTCAGAAAGATTCATTAAGAATTGTATTTTTAATGAATTTTTGAAGTTTTTACCTCATTTCTACATAGAATTGCAAATATCAGTGTTTGACTGGTTTCTATGAGGTAAATCAATGGATACAAGTCCAAAAAGGGTTTTAATTACTCTTTTGGGGTTTATCCATGGAAAGTCATTGGTAATTGACATGGTTACAGGAGTTTAAGTAGCTCTTTACCTCCTTGGCACGTCAAAATAGCAGGTTATTTGTTATTTTCTGGTGTTTTACAGTAGTTGTACCTTGGTAACCAAGTTCCCAAAGAAGTTTAGTTTACCAATTGGGTCAAGATCAGCCTCGGAACCAAGCTTTGGAGCTATCAACGCCTCTGGGGCCTCAGAAGTTGGGCACCCTGGCTCTCTTTGATGTCTTTTGTCCCCCTTGCTTATTTTTCACGTCAAAATAGAAATTTAAGCTTCAAGTGAGATATCCACTATGGGTTTACCAAAAGTGCATGTAAGAATACCATAATATTAAGTGCTCAAAACATGTATAACACTATTCTTAGTGTATATGTAACATGGGATTTCTCACTTTCCCATTATTTTGGCGTAAAATCAAGAAAAACAAAAGTTTTCACGGATCTTTTATGTGATATTAATGATGTGGTGTTGAAGTATTTTCCATATTAACACCTCAAAGAGTTAATTTGAGCTTATTCACTCAATGGAGCTACCCTAGGTGAATTCTTGAGTAGAATCCAAATCTGGCCTTAAATCCATGGTTTACTTACTCAATAAAAAGCTATTCATCTTTTCTGAAATCAAAAATGATGAATTTTGAATATATGCATGATTTATGAGTTATGTATAATTCTGTGAGCCTTAGAGGTAATTTCATATACCCAAAAGACCACAAATATAAAAAATAACATATTAATATAAATAAAATAAATTTATTTATATTATTCAAATAAAAAATTAATTACAATTTAAAAATGAAAATACATTAAATTTTATAAGTATAAACTTACATTTATACTTGAAAAAATTAGGTAAAAATGAAATTTTAACAAAACTATGAAAAAATAAATAAATTTGGAAAAAAGTTGAATAAAAATTATTATAACTTTTTATCCAATAAATAAATACATAAAAATTATTTCACCATTGGATTCCTCATAAAAAATCAGGTGGGGTCACCTCTGAGTGAAATTCTTGTAACTCAACTCTAAATAAGCTTAAATTAAGTTTTTAGTATTTTCAATACAAAAGTTGAAAATCCTCAAAACATTGATTTAATTCACACCACATGTGGTGTTAACGATCAATTTTTGTGTTAAAATTGAGGTGTTGTGTTTAGTTTAGAAGTTATGAGGAATTGAAGTATTTTCAATTGAATTCAATTGAAATGTCAAAATGTGCACGTGTATTACATAAGTGAACTTTGATTTACATATGAGGTGTCAATTATTACTGTATTGTACTGTACAATTGAATTGAATTACATATGTAAATTATAAGTATAATACATGATGAGGAATTAAAGGAAAAATAAATTGGAAAGATTAAATTTGGGGGGGGAAAGGAACTCCAGCTCTAAGGGGGAGCTAGACCCCCAAAGTCCTTGCTGACAGGCGTGGGATGTCAAAATTCATGCAAAAGTTCATCACTTTTGGCCTGGAATTTAGTTACAGGATCTGTGGACTCAATTGATGATGAGGTTTTGATACCAACTGGGGTAGTTTTAGCTGTTGCCAAGAGGGTAAAACTACCCTTAAGATACAACAACCATAGTAAAAACAGTTTTAACTGGTTTCTACGCCTCTTAAACACATTCTGACGTGTTTTGAAGGCTCTAGGCCTGGTATTGCTATAGTAATGGCTGATTTAAGGGTCTAAAATGGCTAAAAATGGCTTAAACCAGCCCTTTTTGGTCTAAACCAGGGTTCAATGATGCCATAATTGGATATTTTTTTTGTCATAATGTTTTTCCCGACTGACAAGAGTAAATTTTACTTTTGGAGTAAGAGAATTGATGTCTATAAAAGAATGTCTTCTTTGCCCCACTTTTCTCTTCATGTTAGAATCTTTTTCCTTTTATTAATTAGTTTAAACACTGTTAAACCAATCAATCAAAGATTCCAACCACCATTTTTAAATCATTTTAATCCATTTAACCACGTGAAAAAAAATCATTATAATCATTGTATGTAACTTTTATAATCATTTTTACCCCTGAACCACCCCAAAACTGAATTAAAGCATCTTTCATCACTGTAAACTTTGTCAATTTGTTTCCAAATTCACTCTTGTCACTCTTGGGCGTGTTTTCTCTTTAATATTCTTTTTAAAGACTTTGTTCTTTAATTAATTGCTTGCAGTTCTTTGCTCAATTAATTCCAATTGAAATTGCTCTTGAAGAAATTTCTTTTGTAGCCTTAAAATATCTCTTGTAGAGTGTTTTTTGGATAAATTTTTATTGTTGGTAAAACAATAAATTTTTATAATATTATTGTTTTATACTAATAAAGTTATAAACAGTAACATTGGCGTGTTTTCTCTTAAAAATAATATTTCATACTATTTTTAATTGAATTTTACCTTATACAAATTTTGAGGACAGGAAAAGTACTTGATTTTTAATCAAAGTTTCATATCCACACCTTAAATTTGGGGGCCCAGCCGTGATATTTTACCTGTGACATATTTTTTTACTTATTTTAAATCTTTTTTCTTATATTGAAAAATTTAAAAACATATAAAAAATACTTATAATTCAAAAAAATCCATAAAAAATAACTTTTTTTCATATTATAAGTGAGGCTTATATTTTTATTTCTTTTTTAAAATAACCTTTTTTCTACTTAATTAATTGGCTTTTTCATTAATTTTAGTGTCTGACAACGTGGTAAGACAAGAAAACATTGAAACAGCCTCAACAGTAACCAGCATTATCCCTGCCAGTACTGTTAATTCTGATCATAATAGTACTGTTATTGTGACTCAAAATAACTAGCCTGAACCAATATCTTCTGAATTGATTAACTTGGACATAAGTAATACCCTTCAGAAAGCTAAAAATTTGGCCAATAGTAAGTTTTTGACGTAAAAATACTATTTTAAGCCTTTTTTAACCATAATTATGCCTTCAACCAGGTCAGGAGCCAGCTACAACCCCTCAAGCAGCTCCCAAAAAGGTAATAGACGTGATTATGGCAGAAGCCAACCAGGTACAGAAGGAAAAGGGTCAGTTGATGACTTCCAAACAACTAAATTGGGTAATTCTGAAGCTGATAATGCTATTTTACCTTCAAAAACAGCTGACACCGCCACAACAAGCCTCTGTGGACATATACAAAGCCAGCCACAGTGCATACAACAATGCACTTCAATTCAAGGAGTACCAGATCCCTGCAGACCTGTGGAAGAATTGCATGAATTCTTACCTGACAGTAAGAAAATTCTTGGGCCATCCCAACACTTGCAAATTGCTCAATGGATGGCATGGATTGATGGAGAAGAAAAACATGATGCTTTTGACACTAGAATGGAGGAAAAACAACCCTCCACCACCCAAACCAGTGCCAAAAACAGCCCCAGTGGCCAGAAGCAGCAATTCCAACGTGAAAAAGCAGCCACAAACTCCAAAAAATGGCAAAGGGAAGGCACCAGCCCCAAACCCTTACAGCCAGGGCTACAGAATCCCAAAGATTCAGCAGGATGCCATGGAAAATGTATTTCAGATGGCCAGAACCATGATGGAATTACAGAAGAAGGAGGAAGCCAGATTAAGGTTCCAGAAGTGATTTCTGACATATTTTATTCCATCCCAGAGTTGTATAATGCTATAAATGACGTGATAAAACATCTTTCTGATAAAAATGAAACCATTTGTAACAACATTAAAACAAACAACCTGAGTCTGTGCCAAATTAATGAAACACTTATGTGTTTTGAAAAAGTTTTAAGAACAATTAAAAATTCCAATAATGATAATTCTTCTAACAATAAAATAAATGAACAATCTGCCATTATTAAAGAATTAACAGATAAATATTCTAAATTCAATATTGATGACATAATTGAAACAAGAATTAAACAAGCCATAAATATTATCAAGACAGATAACAAGAAAGTCCTTGATGACATTTCAAATTCATTTACTGAAGTAAAGACATATACCATTGCCTTGAAAAAGTGTTTTGATGCTTCAAAAGAAGAAGTATCAAAATTACCAATGAAATTGAATCAAGTCACTGCTGATAATACAAGACAGACAGAGTTATGACAAGAACTGACACATAAGGAAGACATGTATAAAATCGAAGTAATAAATTTAATACAAAGCTTCCAACATGAATACAGAAATTCCCAAAGGTGTAGCAACAGTAAAATGAATGACATTGAACAAATACTGAACACCTTACCAAGAATGTCTACACCTCTAAATCAAAATGAGGGCACAAGAATTCCAAATCCACAAGTATTGGATCCTGATAATTCACAATTAAAAAATGAATTATCCACTTCTTTTCATAACTTGGAACCATCAATGGGCCAAGCACTCTTGAAAGAAGTTCCAAAACTTAAAGAATGGCCTCACTTCAGTGGTGAAGGAGAGTATGACCATATGGAATTCATTAGAGGTATTGACATGATAAAAGAGGATTTTGAATTACCAGACAGATTGGTAACAGCCAGGTTTAACACCTTGTTTAACAGATCAGCTGACAGATGGTACATCAAAATAAGACAAGCACATGGACACCAGAGTTGCACTTGGTGGAAAACCCAAATCATCAACAAATGGGCAAATGATGCTTGGAGGTTTAAAGTTGAAACAGCCTTTGAATCTGCCAAATTTAATGCTGATAAAGACAAAGCTTTACCATGGTTTTGCCAACAAAAGGACAGATTAACAGCATTATATCCTGACATGTCAGAATTTCTGATCCATAGAAAAATTCTGAGACAATGTGGAGGTGACTTAGAGCATGCTGTCAAAAGCAGGACTACTGAACAATCTTCAGCAGAGGATATTATCAATATATTAGAAGAAGTAACCACCAGAACAAAAATTGGTTCTAGTAGGGTGAAACTCAAAACAAGGTTTAATACACCTTGGAAAGATTCTGTGGACAGAACCCCAAAGAAAATTCTAATAATATTAAGTATAAATCTGCAGATACAGTCAGAAAGTGCCATATTTTACAAAGCACCAACCATTTACCCAATACATGTCCAAAGAAAGGAAAAATCAATGAAATTGATATTGAAAAAGAACCTGATGTTGAGAAAGATGACATAATTGAAGACAATTCAGATGATAAGTCATCAATATTTTCTGAATCTTCAAAAGATATAGAAAATATCAATGCCACTTTTGACATCATGGAATCTTATTCCCACTTGCCACAATTGAGAAATGGTCAACTCTATTTATCAAAAGTTCAAGATGCACAACTTATGAAAACCAAACCAAACAGGGGAAAAGGTTATACAGCTGGTAAATCCTGTATAACAAAAGTGGTGATTGACAACAAGCCCACCACATTCTTGCTTGACCCAGGAGACTTCTGCTCTTGTGTTGGAAAGTCTTATCTTAAGACTTGTGTACCAAAGTTTGAAGACCAATTGTTACCAATTGATGGTATGAAACTCAACAGTGCAAGTAATCCAATGAAATCATTAGGAATTTTTGAGACCAATGTCATATGCCCACACATAAATGGGAATTTAAGAATCACAGTTGAATTTGTTGTTATGGAAAATTGCTCTAGTACCCATTTTATATTGGGAAATGACTATTTCATCATGTATGGGATAGATTTGCATAAAAACAAGGACAGATACTTTACTATTGGAGAGAATAACCGCCAAAAATTTGCCTTTTTACCATTTAAAAGACAAATTATAGCAAAGAAAGTATCACAAGTCAACTTGGAGTTAGAGAAATTCAAGTGTGAACAGTTAAATAAGGCTGAAATAAGCCTTCATCTGACTTATAAACAAGAAAATGAACTTTCTTCCCTTTTGTATGACCACAGAGGAGAATTTGCTTCAGACAAAGAGCCTCTAGGAGCAATTATTGGTCATAAAGCTGACATCATTCTTAACATTGAGAGACCTTATCCACCACTCTTAAGAAGACCTGCATATACAGCAAGTCCAAAATCAAGAGAAGCTCTATGTGAGCCTTGAGGTATATTTTACATACCCAAAAAGGCCACAATTATCTTAAAAAAGAAATTTTGAATTATGCATAACTCATAAGTCATGCATATATCCAAAATTCATCATTTTCAATTTCAGAAAAGATGAATAACTTTTTATTGAGTAAGTAAATCCATGGATTTAAGGCCAGATTTGGATTCTACACAAAAATTCACCTAGGGTAGCTCCATAGAGTGAATAAGCTCAATTTAAGTATTTAAGGTGGTAAAATGGAAAATACTTCAATACCACATCATTAATACCACATAAAAGATCCGTGAAAATTTTTGTTTTTCTTGATTTTTAGCCAAAATAATGGGAAAGTGAGAAATCCCATGTAACATATACACTAAGAATAGTGTTATGCATGTTTTGAGCACTTAATATTATGGTATTCTTACATAGACTTTTGGTACACCCATAGTGGATATCTCACTTTAAGCTTAAATTACTATTTTGACGTAAAAATTAGGCAAGGGGGACAAAAGACATCAAAGAGAGCCAGGGTACCCAACTTCTGAGGCCTCAGAGGCGTGGATAGCTCCAGAGCATGGATCCATGGCTCATCTTGGCCCAATTGGTAAACTAAAACTCTTTGGGAACTTGGTTACCAAGTTACACCTACTGTAATCATAAGAAAAATAGCAAATACCCTGCTATTTTGATGTGCCAAGGAGGTAATAAGCTACTTAGGCTCCTGTAACCACGTCAATTCTTGATGACTTTCCATGACTAGACCCCAAAAGAGTAATTAAACCCTTTTGGGATCCATATTCATTGATTTAGCTCATAGCAACCAGCAAAATACTGCTATTTGCAATTCTACGTAGAAATGAGGTAAAAACTTCAAAAATTCATTAAAAATACAATTCTTAATGAATCTTCCTGAAACCCTCAGGACCAATGAAGAACTGTATTATCTATGGTACAACCAAAAAGAATTATGGTTTTACTAGTAAAATTAAAAGTTTTACCTACAGTCCATTTTTGACCATTCTACGTGAAACACTGAATCTTCAAAAATTCACAGTAATTACAACCTGTGATGAAATTGGCAATAACATTGATAAATTTGAGAAATCAATGATTATTTTAGAATAAAAGAAGATTTACAGATGTTACTCCTTTTATTCTTAACCATATTGGGGTTGGTAGTCACGTAAAAGCATCAATTAAGTAATTATGATAATCTTACGTGACAACAGATGATGCAATCATTAATCCAAAAAGGATTATTGTTTTCTCACTCACTGGTTTTTCAGTTTGCTCCATGGCATGCCTCTGTGAGCTGTTGTTGACTTAAAAGAAGCCTATTCTTGCTGTTTTTTCCGTATCATCATCTTATCAATTTATTAAATCATTATTACCAACAAGTAAGTATTAGTTAAAGCTATTCTTAAGTGTTTTAAATCTTTCAAAATCATCCAGAAAGACGTGAAATCATAGAATCCAACTATATTTTGTTGTAATACTGTTATAAATCCTTTTGATCCCTTAAATCCACAATTCCACGTCAAATTTCTCTACTCTTACCTATCAATAAGTTCTTTGGAGTATTAGTGAGTCATTTATTCTTAATTCTTAAAGTTTTTCTCTAGTAATAGTTTTCTTCAACAATTATCTTTATAATTATTCTTGCAAAAGATAATTATATATTAAAATAATTTTATTATTTTAATAAAGAAGTTTTTATTATTAAATTCTTCTCGTAATTGATTGTTGTAGACAATTACTTGCTCACTGTTAAAATCACTAGTAGTGTTTAACACGTGAAAGAAATAATTTTTTAATTATTTAATTGTGGTTATAATAATACTTTATTATTATATTTCATAAGAACAGACATAGTACTGTTGATTAATAGTAATATTATCATCAGTTTCATAGTCACATCTTACACTCTACAAATTCATATCAAAGAACTTCTGGACCTTGGTGTAATAAGAAAAGTAGGCCACAATGAAGAATTAGAAATAACTACACCAGTCATAGTGGCATGGCATAATGGAAAATCCAGAATGGTTGGGGACTTTAGAGCTCTGAACACTTACACTGTCCCAGACAGATACCCAATACCAAAAATCTAAATTGCCCTTACTCAAATATCTCAAGCAGTGTATATAACCACTATGGATGCCCTTAAAGGATTCCATCAAACTGTGGTGACACCAAGAGCAAGAAAATACTTGAGAATTATTGTTCATTGTGGAGTGTATGAATACTTGAGGATGCCCTTTGGTATCAAAAATGCACCTTCACACTTCCAAAGAATGATGAATGAAATCTTCCCTGAAGGAATCTCAGAGGGATGGTTAATCATTTACATTGTTGACATTATTGTCTGTTCCAAGACTTGGGAGGAGCACATGTACAGATTGTCCAGATTTTCGACAAAAATTCAATCAGTCAACATGAAAATCTCCCTAAAGAAATGCCATTTTGGATTTAAAGAACTTAAGGCACTAGGACATGTTGTATCTGGTTTCTCCCTTGGAATTCACAAAAACAAAGTTGCAGCAGTATTGCTAAAACCCATGTCTCAGAACAAGAAGAAATTTCAGTCATTCTTAGGTTTTGCAGGATTTTACAGGCAACACATTAAAGATTTTGCATCCATAGCAAGACCACTTTATAAATTGTGTGACAAAGACACAGTATTTGAAATGACTGTTGACAGAGTCAAAGCCTTTGAGTCTCTAAGAAAGGCATTGACCACTGCTCCACTCTTACTGATGCCAGACTTTAAATTACCTTTCAAAATGTACATTGATGCATCAGGGGATGGGCTAGGTGCTGCACTTCACCATCTTCAGATCATAAATGATAAAGCTGTAGAAGGACCCATATGTTTCATATCCAGGCAAATCAAACCAACTGAAGCCAGATATGGAGCAAGTCAAATGGAATTTCTATGCCTTGTCTGGGCCTTGGAGAAATTGAACTACTTCTTGGAGGGATATGTTTTTTAGGTGATAACAGATTGTACAGCTTTCAAATCACTTTTAAACATGAAAACACCCAACAGACATATGCACAGAGTGTATGAATACTTGAGGATGCCCTTTGGTATCGAAAATGCACCTTCACACTTCCAAAGAATGATGAATGAAATCTTCCCTGAAGAACTCTCAGAGGGATCGTTAATCATTTACATTGATCACATTATTGTCTGTTCCAAGACTTGGGATGAGCACATGTACAGATTGTCCAGAGCTTTGACAAAAATTCAATCAGCAAACATGAAAATCTCCTTGAAGAAATGCCATTTTGGATTTAAAGAACTTAAGGCACTAGGACATGTTGTATGTGGTTTGTCCCTTGGAATTGACAAAAACAAAGTTGCAGCAGTATTGTTAAAACCCATGCCTCAGAAAAAAAAGGAAATTCAGTCATTCTTAGGTTTTGCAGGATATTACAGGCAACACATTAAAGATTTTGCGTCCATAGCAAGACCACTTTATAAATTGTGTGACAAAGACACAGTATTTGAAATGACTGTTGATAGAGTCAAAGCTTTTGAGTCTCTAAGAGAAGCCTTGACAACTGCTCCACTCTTACTGATGCCAGACTTTAAATTACCTTTCAAACTGTACATTGATGCATCAGGGGATGGACTAGGTGCTGCACTTCACCAAGTTCAGATCATCAATGATAAACCTGTAGAAGGACCCATATGTTTCATATCCAGGCAAATCAAACCAACTGAAGCCAGATATGGAGCAAGTCAAATGGAATTTCTATGCCTTGTCTGGGCCTTGGAGAAATTGAACTACTTCTTGGAGGGATGTGTTTTTTAGGTGATAACAGATTGTACAGCTTTCAAATCACTTTTAAACATGAAAACACCCAACAGACATATGCACAGATGGCAAATAGCCATACAAGAATACAGAGGCAATATGACTATTGTTCATAAAGATGGGAATATTCATAAGAATGCAGATGGACTAAGCAGATGGCCATTACCAAATAATATTGATAATCCTGCTTATGTGCCAGAAGAAGCTTCACCACAAATTCCAATAGAAGGAATAAGTGTTACAGACTTGAACACCACCGTCTTTGAAGAAGTCAGAAGTAGTTACACTCAAGATAAGAATTGTAGCATCTTATGCCAATTACTTAACAAAAACTGTAAAGACAACTCTCTAATACATGCCTTGGATGAAGTATGGAAACAATCTTATGATGAAGGAAGATTTCACCTACTGGATGGTATAATTTACCACAGAACGAAGCACACATGTTTCATGACAGTTGTAGACAGGTCATTAATAAATCTTGTACTGAAAGAATGCCACGATAGTCCCTTTTCAGGACATCTGTCTGAAGATAGAACAAGAGAGAAAGTAAAGACCTGCATATGGTGGCCAATGTGGCAGAAAGATGTTGCAGAATATTGCAAAACCTGTGACAGGTGCCAAAAGGCAAATAAATCCACTGGCAAGAGACTTGGAAATATGATAAAAATGCAAGAACCAAGCAGACCTTGGGAAATTGTCCATATGGATTGGGTAACTGGCCTACCACCAGGAGGTGACAGAAGTTATAATGCTTGCCTAGTAATTGTAGACAGATTCAGTAAAACTCCAATCTTTCTACCATGTCACAAGGTTGATACAGCCACGGATACAGCTCTTCTGATATGGAATAGAGTAGTGTCATGGACTGGGATATTTACAAATATCATTAGTGATAGGGATCGCAAATTCACTTCAGCACTATGGACAAATCTTCACCAATTATTTGGCACTAAACTGTCTTTCTCTATAGCCTACCACCCACAAATTGATGGCCTGGCTGAAAGGATGATCCAAACCTTAGAAGATATGGTGAGAAGATTTTGTGCATATGGCCTTGAATTTAAAGATAGTAATGGTTTCACCCATGATTTGTGTACTCTTTTACCTGCACTGGAACTGGCATACAAAACCTCCATTCATGCCAGTACCAGTGAGACTGCTGCTATTTTGGAAAAAGGATGGAATCCCAAATTACCCCAAGATTCTTTAAGGAAAGATTTGGTTGAAATACATCCTACAGCTTCCAGCTTCAAAGTAATTCTAGATAGAGCTAGAAAACATGCAGTAAAATGCATGGAAGACTCATTTGCATATGCTAGAGGTAAATGGGACAAATCTCATGCCACTCCAGATTTCAAGATAGGGGATTTAGTACTAGTGTCCACCACCAGCTTCAATAACATCAAAGGATGTAAAAAGCTGAAAGACTCCTTTGCAGGACCTTTTGTTATTAAAGCCCTCCATGGAGAAAATTCTATTGAAGTAGAATTATCTGAAGAACTTAGTAATAAGCATCCTACATTTCCAGTAAGCTTGGTAAAACCATATAAATCTAGTGATGCTGAGAAATTTCCCCTGAGGAATAAGATTCCCCAAGTTATACCTCTCATTGAGACATCTGGTACTAAGAAAATTACCAAATTTCTTAAAGAAAGAAAATTAAGAACAAAGAAAGTGAGGGAATACCTTGTTAGGTACAGTGACCCAACTTGTGAAGATGAATGGTTAGAAGAAAAACATATACCAGAAGCTACCAAGCTCCTCAGGAGATTCAGACACACTAGAAATACCAATATTACAAAGTAATATTCTTTTTTAGGGGGAGGGAATGTGAGCCTTAGAGGTAATTTCATATAGCCAAAAGACCACAAATACAAAATTAGCATATAAATATAAATAAGATAAATTTATTTATGTTATTAAAATAAAAATCAAAATATAAATATAAAATTATATTCAAAATAAAAAAAAATTAATTACAATTTAAAAATAAATTATATTAAACTTTGAAATTATAAAATTACATTTATACTTGAAAAAATTCAGTAAAAATGAATTTTCAACAAAATTGTAAAAAAATAAATAAATTTCCAAAAAAGTTAAATCAAAATTACTATAACTTTTTATCCAATAAATAAACATATAAAAATTATTTAACCATTGGATTCCTCATAAAAAATCAGGTGGGGTCACCTCTGAGTGAAAATTTTGTAACTCAACTCTAAATAAGCTTAAATTAAGTTTTTAGTATTTTCTGTATGAAAATTGAAAATCCTCAAAACTTTAATTTAATTCACATCACACGTAGTGTTAATCACCAAAATGTATGTTAAAATTGAGGTGTTGTGTATATTTTACAAGTTATGAGGAATTAAAGTATTTTCAATTGAATTCAACTGAAATGTCAAAATGTGCGCGTGTATGACATAAGTGAACTTTGTTTACATATGAGGTATCAATTATTATTGTATTGAACTTTAAAACTCAATTGAATTACATATGTAAGTTATGAGTATAATACATGATGAGGAATTAAAGGAAAAATAAATTGGAAAGATTAAATTTGGGGGGGGGGAAGGAACTCCAGCTCTAAGGCGGAGCTAGACCCCAAAATTCCTTGCTGACAGGCGTGTGGTGTCAAAATCCATGCAAAGGCTCATCACTTTTGGCCTGGAATTGAGTTACAGGGTCTGTGGACTCAATTGATGATGAGGTTTTGATACCAACTGGGGTAGTTTTAGCTGTTGCCAAGAGGGTAAAACTACCCTTAAGATAAAACAATCATAGTAAAAACAGTTTTAACTGGTTTCTACGTCTCTTACACACATTCTGATGTGTTTTGAAGGCTCTAGACCAGGTATTGCTATAGTAATGTCTGATTTAAGGGTCTAAAATGGCTAAAAATGTTTTAAACCAACCCTTTTTTGGTCTAAACCAGGGTTCAATGATGCCATAATTGGCTTTCCTGTTGTCAGACTGTTTTTCACGACTGACAAGAGTAAATTCTACTTTTGGAGTAAGAAAATTTATGGTTATAAAATAATGTCTTCTTTGCCCCACTTTTCTCTTCACGTTAGAATCTTTTCCTTTTATAATTAGTTTAAAAATTGTTAAACCAATCAATAAAATATTCTAACTACCTTTCTAAAATCATTTTAAACCTTTTGAACACATGAAAGAATCATTATAATCAGTGTTTGTAACTTTTATAATCATTTTCTACCCCTGAACCACCCCAAAAGTGAATTAAAGCATCTTTCATCACTGTAAACTTTGTCACTTTGTTTTCAAATTCACTCTGGTAACTTTTGTGTGTGTTTTTCCTTTAATATTCATTTTAAAGACTTTGTTCTTTAATTAATTGCTTGCAGTTCTTTTCTCAATTAATTCCAATTGAAATTGCTCTTGAAGAAATTTCTTTTGTAGCCTTAAATATCTCTTGTAGGGTATTTTTGGATAAATTTTTATTGTTGGTAAAACAATAAATCTTTATAATATTATTGTTTTATACTAATAAAGTCATAAACAATAAAATTGGCGTATTTTCTCGTAAAAATAATATTTCTTACTATTTTTAATTGATCTTTACCTTATACAAATTTTGAGGACAGGAAAAGTACTTGATTTTTAATCAAAGCTTCATATCAACAGCTTACATATGGGGTGAAAATGAATTATCAACTTTTTCAAACACAAATTAAATAATATCAGGAAGGCTCACATTGTAAGGTGTGGATATGAAACTTTGATCAAAAATCAAGTACTTTTCCTGTCCTCAAAACTTGTATAAGGTAAAATTCAATTAAAAATAGTATGAAATATTATTTTTAAGAGTAAACACGCCAATTTTAATGTTTATAACCTTATTAGTATAAAACAATAATATTATAAAGATTTATTGTTTTACCAACAATAAAAATTTATCCAAAAATACCCTACAAGAGATATTTAAGGCTACAAAAGAAATTTCTTCAAGAGCAATTTCAATTGGAATTAATTGAGAAAAGAACTGCAAGCAATTAATTAAAGAACAAAGTGTTTAAAATGAATATTAAAGGAAAAACACACACAAAAGTTACCAGAGTGAATTTGAAAACAAAGTGACAAAGTTTACAGTGATGAAAGATGCTTTAATTCACTTTTGGGGTGGTTCAGGGGTAGAAAATGAGTATAAAAGTTACAAACACTGATTATAATGATTCTTTCACTTTTTTAAAAGGTTTAAAATGATTTGAGAAAGGTAGTTAGACTATTTTATTGATTGGTTTAACAATTTTTAAACTAATTATAAAAGGAAAAGATTCTAACATGAAGAGAAAAGTGGGGCAAAGAAGACATTATTTTATAGCCATCAATTTTCTTACTCCAAAAGTAGAATTTACTCTTGTCAGTCGTGAAAAACAGTCTGACAACAGCAAAGCCAATTATGGCATCATTGAACCCTGGTTTAGACCAAAAAAGGGTTGGTTTATGCCATTTTTAGCCATTTTAGACCCTTAAATCAGACATTACTATAGCAATACCTGGTCTAGAGCCTTCAAAACACATCAGAATGTGTGTAAGAGACGTAGAAACCAGTTAAAACTGTTTCTACCATGATGGTTTTATCTTAACGGTAGTTTTACCTTCTTGGCAACAGCTAAAACTACCCCAGTTGGTATCAAAGCCCCATCATCAATTGAGTCCACAGACCCTGTAGCTCAATTCCAGGCCAAAAGTGATGAACTTTTGCGTGAATTTTGACATCCCACGCCTGTCAGCAAGGATCTTGGGGGTCTAGCTCCCCCTTAGAGCTGGAGTTCCTTTTCCCCCCCAAATTTAATCTTTCCAATTTATTTTTCCTTTAATTCCTCATCATGTGTTATAATTTACATATGTAATTCAATTGAATTGTACAGTAAAATACAGTAATAATTCATACCTCATTTGTAAATCAAAGCTCACTTATGTAATACACCCACACATTTTGACATTTCAATTGAGTTCAATTGAAAATACTTCAATTCCTCATAACTTCTAAAATAAACACAACACCTCAATTTTAACACAAAAATTGATGGTTAACACCACATGTGGTGTAAATCAAATTAAAGTTTTGAGGATTTTCAACTTTTGTATTGAAAATACTAAAAACTTAATTTAAGCTTATTTAGAGTTGAGTTACAAGAATTTCACTCAGAGGTGACCCCACCTGATTTTTTGTGAGGAATCCAATGGTGAAATAATTTTTATATGTTTATTTACTGGATAAAAGGTTAAAATAATTTTTATTTAAATTTTTTCCAAATTTATTTATTTTTTCACAATTTTGTTAAAATTTTATTTTTACCTAATTTTTTCAAGTATAAATGTAATTTTATACTTATAAAATTGAATGTATTTTTATTTTTAAATTGTAATTAATTTTTTTTATTTTGAATATCATTTTATATTTATATTTTGATTTTTATTTTAATAATATAAATAAATTTATTTTATTTATATTTATATGTTAATTTTGTATTTGTGGTCTTTTGGCTATATGAAATTACCTCTAAGGCTCACATTCCCTCCCCCTAAAAAAGAATATTACTTTGTAATATTGGTGTTTCTAGTGTGTCTGAATCTCCTGAGGAGTTTGGTAGCTTCTGGTATATCTTTTTCTTCTAACCATTCATCTTCACAAGTTGCGTCACTGTACCTAACAAGGTATTCCCTTACTTTCTTGGTTCTTAATTTCCTTTCTTTAAGAACTTTGGTAATTTTCTTAGCACCAGATTTCTCAATAGGAGGTATAACTTGGGGAATCTTATTCCTAAAGGGAAATTTCTCAGAATCACTAGATTGATATGGCTTTATCAAGCTCAAGGGGAATGTAGGATGCTTATTGCTAAGTTCTTCAGATAGCTCTACTTCAACAGCATTTTCTCCATGGAGGGCCTTAATCACAAAAGGTCCTGAAAAGGAGTCTTTCAAATTTTTACATTGCTTGATGTTATTGAAGTTAGTGGTGGATACAAGAACTAGGTCCCCCACTTTGAAATTTGGAGTTGCATGTGATTTATCCCATTTGTCTTTAGCATATGCAAAAGAGTCCTCCATGCACCTTAATGCATGCTTTCTAGCTTTGTCTAGCATTCCTTTGAAGCTAGCAGCTGTGGGATGTATTTCAATTAAATCTATCCTCAAGGAATCTTGGGGTAACTTGGGGTTCCATCCTTTTTCTAGAATAGCAGGAGTCTGATTGGTACTGGCATGGATTGATGTTTTATATGCTAATTCCAGTTCTGGCAACAGAGTACACCAATCATGGGTAAATCCATCACAATATTTAAATTCAAGGCCATATGCACAAGCCCTTCTCACCATGTCCTCCAAGGTTTGGATCATCCTTTCAGCCAGGCCATCAGTTTGTGGGTGGTAGGCTGTAGAGAAAGACAGTTTAGTGCCAAATAATTGGTGAAGATTTGTTCATAGTGCTGAAGTGAATCGGGATCCCTATCATTAATGATATTTGTAAATATCCAGTCCATGACACTACTCTATTCCATTTTAGAAGAGCTGCATCCATGGCTGTATCATCTTTGTGACATGGTAGAAAGATTGGAGTTTTACTGAATCTGTCTACAATTACTAGGCAAGCATTATAGCTTCTGTCACCTCCTGGTGGTAGGCCAGTTACCCAATCCATATGGACAATTTCCCAAGGTCTGCTTGGTTCTTGGATTTTTATCATATTCCCAAGTCTCTTGCCAGTGGATTTATTTGCCTTTTGGCATCTGTCACAGGTTTTGCAATACTCTGAAACATCTTTCTGCCACATTGGCCACCATATGCAGGTCTTTACTTTCTCTCTTGTTCTGTCTTCAGAAAAATGTCCTGAAAAGGGACTATCATGGCATTCTTTTAGTACAAGATTGATTAATGACCTGTCTACAACTGTCATGACACATGTGTGCTTTGTTCTGTGGTAAATTATACCATCCAGTAGGTGAAATCTTCCTTCATCATAAGATTGTTTCCATACTTCATCCAAGGCATGTATTAGAGAGTTGTCTTTACAGTTTTTGTTAAGTAATTGGCATAACATGCTACAATTCTTATCTTGAGTGTAACTACTTCTGACTTCTTCAAAGAAGGTGGTGTTCAAGTCTGTAACACTTATTACTTCTATTGGAATTTGTGGTGAAGCTTCTTCTGGCACATAAGCAGGATTATCAATATTATTTGGTAATGGCCATCTGCTTAGTCCATCTGCATTCTTATGAATATTCCCATCTTTATGAACAATAGTCATATTGCCTCTGTATTCTTGTATGGCTATTTGCCATCTGAGCATATGTCTGTTGGGTGTTTTCATGTTCAAAAGTGATTTGACAGCTGTAAAATCTGTTATCACCTCAAAAACACATCCCTCTAAGAAGTAGTTGAATTTCTCCAAGGCCCAGACAAGGCATAGATATTCCATCTGACTTGCTCCATATCTGGCTTCAGTTGGTTTGATTTGCCTGGATATGAAACATATGGGTCCTTCTACAGCTTTATCGTTTATGATCTGAAGATGGTGAAGTGCAGCACCTAGCCCATCCCCTGATGCATCAATGTACATTTTGAAAGGTAATTTAAAGTCTGGCATCAGTAAGAGTGGAGCAGTGGTCAATGCTTCTCTTAGAGACTCAAAGGCTTTGACTCTGTCAACAGTCATTTCAAATACTGTGTCTTTGTCACACAATTTATAAAGTGGTCTTGCTATGGATGCAAAATCTTTAATGTGTTGCCTGTAAAATCCTGCAAAACCTAAGAATGACTGAAATTTCTTCTTGTTCTGAGACATGGGTTTTAGCAATACTGCTGCAACTTTGTTTTTGTGAATTCCAAGGGAGAAACCAGATACAACATGTCCTAGTGCCTTAAGTTCTTTAAATCCAAAATGGCATTTCTTTAGGGAGATTTTCATGTTGACTGATTGAATTTTTGTCGAAAATCTGGGCAATCTGTACATGTGCTCCTCCCAAGTCTTGGAACAGACAATAATGTCATCAATGTAAATGATTAACCATCCCTCTGAGATTCCTTCGGGGAAGATTTCATTCATCATTCTTTGGAAGTGTGAAGGTGCATTTTTGATACCAAAGGGCATCCTCAAGTATTCATACACTCCACAATGAACAATAATTCTCAAGTATTTTCTTGCTCTTGGTGTTACCACATTTTGATGGAATCCTTTAAGGGCATCCATAGTGGTTATATACACTGCTTGAGATATTTGAGTAAGGGCAATTTGGATTTTTGGTATTGGGTATCTGTCTGGAACAGTGTAAGTGTTCAGAGCTCTAAAGTCCCCAACCATTCTGGATTTTCCATTATGCCATGCCACTATGACTGGTGTAGTTATTTCTACTTCTTCATTGTGGCCTACTTTGCTTATTACACCAAGGTACAGAAGTTCTTTGATATGAAATTCTAGAGCTTCCCTTTCCTGGACTTGCTGGATAAGCAGGTCTTCTTAAGAGTGGTGGATAAGGTCTCTCAATGTTAAGAATGATGTCAACTTCATGACCAATAATTGCTCCTAGAGGTTCTTTGTCTGTAGCAAATGCTCCTCTGTGGTCATACAAAAGGGAAGAAAATTCGTTTTCTTGTTTATCAGTCAGATGAAGGCTTATTTAAGCCTCATTTAACTGTTCAGACTTGAATTTCTCTAACTCTAAGTTGAATGGTGATACTTTGTTTACTGTAATTTGTCTTTTAAATGGTAAAAAGGCATATTTTTGGCGCTTATTGTCTCCAATAGTAAAGTATCAGTCTTTGTTATTATTTAAATCTATCCCATACATGATTAAATAGTCATTTCCCAATATAAAATGGGTACTAGAGCAATTTTCCATGACAACAAAATTTATGTGTGGGAATATGACATTGGTCTCAAAGATTCTTAATGCTTTCATTGGGTTACTTGCACTGTTGAGTTTTATACCATCAATTGGTAACAATTGGTCTTCAAATTTTGGTACACAAGTCTTAAGAAAAGATTTTCCAACACAAGAGCAGAAGGCCCCTGGGTCAAGCAAAAGTTTGGTGGGCTTGTTGTCAATCATTACTTTTGTTCTACAGGAGTTACCAGCTGTATAACCTTTCCCTCTATTTGGTTTTGTTTTCATAAGCTGTGCATCTTGAACTTTTGATAAATAAACTTGACCATTGCTCAATTTTAGTAAGTGGGAATAAGATTCCATGATGTCAAAAGTGGCATTGATATTCTCTATATCTTTTGAAGATTCAGAAAATATGGATGACTTATCATCTGAATTGTCTTCAGTTATGTCTTCTTTTTCAACATCTGGTTCCTTTTCAATGTCAATTTCATTGATTTTCCCCCTTTTTGGGCATGTATTGGCTAAATGGGTGGTGCGTTGGCAAATATGGCACTTTCTGACTGTATCTGCAGGTTTATACTTTATATTACTAGGATTTTCTTTGGGGTTTTTGTCCACAGAATCTTTCCAAGGTGTATTAAACCTTGTTTTGAGATTCACCCTACTAGAACCAATTTTGATTCTGGTGGTTACTTCTTCTAGTATATTGATAATATCCTCTGCTGAAGATTGTTCAGTAGTCCTGCTTTTGAAAGCATGCTTTTAATCACCACCACATTGTCTCAGAATTTTTCTTTGGATCATAAACTCTGACATGTCAGGATATAATACTGTTAATCTGTCTTTTTGTTGGCAAAACCATGGTAAAGCTTTGTCTTTATCAGCATTAAATTTTGCAGATTCAAAGGCTGTTTCAACTTTAAATCTCCAAGCATCATTTGCCCATTTGTTGATGATTTGGGTTTTCCACCAAGTCCAGCTCTGGTGTCCATGTGCTTGTCTTATTTTGATGTACCATCTGTGAGCTGATCTGATAAACAAGGTGTTAAACCTGGCTGGTAATTCAAAATCCTCTTTGATCATGTCAATACCTCTAATGAATTCCATATGGTCATACTCTCCTTCACCACTGAAGTGAGGCCATTCTTTAAGTTTTGGAACTTCTTTCAACAGTGCTTGGCCCATTGATGGTTCCAAATTATGAAAAGAAGTGGATAATTCATTTTTTAATTGTGAATTATCAGGATCCAATACTTGTGGATTTGGAATTCTTGTTCCCTCATTTTGATTCAGAGGTGTAGACATTCTTTGTAAGGTGCTCAGTATTTGTTCAATGTCATTCATTTTACTGTTGCTACACCTTTGGGAATTTCTGTATTCATGTTGGAAGCTTTGTATTAAATTTATTACTTCGATTTTATACATGTCTTCCCTATGTGTCAGTTCTTGCCATAACTCTGTCTGTCTTGTATTATCAGCAGTGACTTGATTCAAGTTCTTTGATAATTTTGATACTTTTTCTTGTGAAGAATCAAAACACTTTTTCAAGGCAATGGTATATGTCTTTACTTCATTAAATGAATTTGAAATCTCATCAAGGACTTTCTTGTTATCTGTCTTGATAGCATATTTATGGCTTGTTTAATTCTTGTTTCAATTATGTCATCAATATTGGATTTAGAATATTTATCTGTTAATACTTTAAGAATGGCAGATTGTTCATTTATTTTATTGTTAGAAGAATTATCATCATTGGAATTTTTAATTGTTCCTAAAGCTTTTTCAGAACACATAAGTGTTTCATTAATTTGGCACAGACTCAGGTTGTTTGTTTTAATGTTGTTACAAATGGTTTCATTTTTATCAGAAAGATGTTTTTTCACGTCACTTATAGCAGCATACAACTCTGGGATGGAATCAAATATATCAGCAATCATTTCTGGAATCTTAATCTGGCTTCCTCCTTCTTCTGTAATTCCATCATGGTTCTGGCCATCTGAAATACATTTTCCATGGCATCCTGCTGAATCTTTGGGATTCTGTAGCCCTGGCTGTAAGGCTTTGGGGCTGGTGCCTTCCCTTTGCCCTTGTTTGGAGTTTGTGGCTGCTTTTTCACATTGAAATTGCTGGTGCTGGCCACTGGGGCTGTTTTTGGCACTGGTTTGGGTGGTGGAGGGTTGTTTCTCCTCCATTCTAGTGTCAAAAGCATCATGTTTTTCTTCTCCATCAATGAATGCCATCCATTGAGCAATTTGCAAGTGTTGGGATGGCCCAGGAACTTTCTCACTGTCAGGTAAGAATTCATGCAATTCTTCCACAGGTCTGCAAGTCTTTGGTACTCCTTGAACTGGAGTGCATTGTTGTATGCACTGTGGCTGGCTTTGTATATGTCCACAGAGGCTTGTTGTGGCGGTGTCAGCTCTTTTTGAAGGTAAAATGGTATTATCAGCTTCAGAATGACCCATTTTAGTTGTTCGGAAGTCATCAACTGACCCTTTTCCTTCTGTACCTGATTGACCTCTGCCATAATCACGTCTATTACCTTTATGGGAGCTGCTTGAGGGGTTATAGCTGGCTCTTCACCTGGTTGAAGGCATAATTATGGTTAAAAAGGCTTAAAATAGTATTTTTACGTCAAAAAACTTACTATTGGCCAAATTCTTAGCTTTCTGAAGGATATTACTTATGTCCAAGTTAATCAATTCAGAAGATATTGGTTCAGGTTGGTTATTTTGAGTCACAATAACAGTACTATTATGGTCTGAATTAATAGTAGTGGCAGGAATAATGCTGGTGACTGTTGAGGCTGTTCCAATGTCTTCTTGTCTTACCATGTTGTCAGACACTAAAATTAATGAAAAAACCAATTAATTAAGTAAAAAAACATATTTCCAAAAAGAAATAAAAATATAAGCCTCACTTATAATATGAAAAAAATTATTTTTTATGGATTTTTTAGATTATAAGTATTTTTTATATGTTTTTAAATTTTTCAATATAAGAAAAAAGATTTAAAAAGAGTAAAAAAATATGTCACAGGTAAAATATCACGGCTGGGCCCCAAATGTAAGTTGTGGATATGAAACTTTGATTAAAAATCAAGTACGTTTCCTGTCCTCAAAACTTGTATAAGGTAAAAATCAATTAAAAATAGTATGAAATATTATTTTTAAGAGAAAACACGCCAATTTGACTGTTTATAACTTTATTAGTATAAAACAATAATATTATAAAAATTTATTGTTTTACCAACAATAAAAATTTATCCAAAAAATACTCTACAAGAGATATTTTAAGGCTACAAAAGAAATTTCTTCAAGAGCAATTTCAATTGGAATTAATTGAGGAAAGAACTGCAAGCAATTGATTAAAGAGCAAGGTCTTTAAAAAGAATATTAAGGAGAAAACACACCCAAAAGTGACCAGAGTGAATTTGGAAACAAAGGGACAAAGCTTACAGTGATGAAAGATGCTTTAATTCACTTTTGGGGTGGTTCAGGGGTAAAAATGATTATAAGAGTTACAAACAATGATTATAATGATTTTTTCACGTGGTTAAAGGGTTTAATATGATACAACAAAGGTGGTTGGAATCTTTTATTGATTGGTTTAACAATGTTTCAACTAATTATAAAAGGAAAAGATTCTAACATCAAGAGAAAAGTGGGGCAAAGAAGACATTCTTTTATAGCCATCAATTCCCTTACTCCAAAAGTAAAATTTACTCTTGTCAGTCGTGAAAAACAGTCTGACAACAGAAAAACCAATTATGGCATCATTGAACCCTGGTTTAGACCAAAAAGGGCTGGTTTAAGCCATTTTTAGCCATTTTACACCCTTAAATCAGCCATTACTATAGCAATACCAGGCCTAGAGCCTTCAAAACACGTCAGAATCTGTGTAAAGGACATAGAAACCAGTTAAAACTGTTTTTACTATGATTGTTTTATTTTAAGGGTAATTTACCTTCTTGGCAACAGCTAAAACTACCCCAGTTGGTATCAAAACCTCATCATCAATCGATTCCACAGACACTGTAACTCAATTCCAGGCCACAAGTGATGAACTGTTGCGTGAAGTTTGAGAGCCCACTCCTGTCAGCGAGGATTTTGGGGGTCTAGCTCCCCCTTAGAGCTGGAGTTCCTTTTCCCCCCCAAATTTAATCTTTCCAATTTATTTTTCCTTTAATTCCTCATCATGTATTATACTTATAATTTACATATGTAATTCAATTGAATTGTACAATACAATACAGTAATAATTCATACCTCATATGTAAATCAAAGTTCACTTATGTAATACATGCACACATTTTGACATTTCAATTGAATTCAAGTGAAAATACTTCAGTTCCTCATAACTTCTAAACTAAACACAACACCTCAATTTTAACACAAAAACTGATGGTTAACACCTCATATGGGGTGAATCAAATTGAAGTTTTGAGGATTTTCAACTTTTGTATTGAAAATACTAAAAACTTAATTTAAGTTTATTTAGAGTTGAGTTACAAGAATTTTACTCAGAGGTGACCCCACCTGATTTTTTATGAGGAATCCAATGGTGAAATAATTTTTATATGTTTATTTATTGGATAAAAAGTTATAATAATTTTTATTTAACTTTTTTCCAAATTTATTCATTTTTTCACAATTTTGTTAAAATTTCATTTTTACTTAATTGTTTCAAGTATAAATGTAATTTTATATTTTCAAAATTTAATGTAATTTTATTTTTAAATTGTAATTAATTTTTCTTTTATTCTGAATGTAATTTTATATTTATATTTTGATTTTCTTTTAATAATATAAATAAATTTATTTTATTTATATTTATATGTTAATTTTGTATTTGTGGTCTTTTGGGTATATGAAATTACCTCTAAGGCTCACACACATGGTTAATGAGTTTTTTGTTTCTTGGACCTATTGGTGATTTGAATATGGGATTCCCATAAAGAAAGATTTCAGCATAGTAATACCATCAGGGACAAAGATGAGCTTGAAAGGTACCTTCCGCATGTTGACCTCAACTGAATGAGTGATATAGTGAATGACCTTCACAGGTTGGTGTTGGCCAATACAATGGAGTCAATCAACAGCCTGATCCTCAATGGCTGGGTTACAATTGGGCTGGTGGAAATTTAGGTGTCAGTGTCCAAAAATCACAATAAAATTTTGGGTGTCCCCTCACAATTAAATGAACAATATTAGCACAAGTTATATTGAGGCCAGTTCCAGCTGCAGAAATGGATTCAATGAGTACTTCACATTCAGGATTATTGAAGAAATTTTCCAGGGCCTTCTCCTACACTCTTGCTGTAATTCCTCCATCAATTAATGCTGAGAAGATAGAGCGATAGGCAAGTTCAATACAAATTCTACCACAAAAAAAGGTCAGATGGATTCAATTGGTAATGGCTGAATATTATAATTAACTCACAAATTGGGGAATTGGGTCCATTGTGTATAAACCACCAATTTTGTTGGATGTCACAGGGGCTCTTATGGAAGCAAGAGGGCTTGGCACTCAGGAATCAAGAACTCACTTGGAGGGTTCCAAAAGATGATAAGAAATACTATTGAATATATTTCTTAAGCAGGAATAAGAGAAAGCACAGATATGCCAAAGATAACAAAGAATATTAAGAATGAAGCCAGAGGCCAAAGATAAAAGAAAGCCAAAGGCCAAGAAGCCAACTAAGTGAATCCTCAATTCACTGTTTCAACCTTCCAGAAAGAACAATGGAATTAGTAAAGGATATGACCACCAATATCCACTGACAGGCAAAGAAAGAAAAGAGAAAGGGTGCTAATGACTGACTTAAGATTATAAGTATTAACTTTCATAATGTAACAGAAAATAAGGATAAAAATAAATCCAATATATTAATTAACTGGGGAAAAAGTCCCCAGGTGATGAAAGGTAGCTGGTATATGTGAAAACTGAAAGATTGATCCTGGAAGGTGGATCAATGGCTGTATTGTCTGGATCGGGAAATACAGTTCTGGCGATCTTGAATCTTGAACTGTGTGATGGAATTCCCACAGTGGAATATGAAATGACCCAATTGGGCTAAGACCAATACAGGTTGATTGAATGAGGCGTGTACAGATGAATTGGGTTGTCCAAAGGAGTATTGAATACTTGATGCCTTGAAAACTGATTGAAATGATGTAATACCTCTTGAGAATTGCCCTTGAATAATCCTGAATGAATTGTGCCAACCCAACTCCTTGTCACAGGGGCTCTTGGACAGAAATACAAGAGTGGCCTGGCACTCAGCAATCAGGGAACTCACTTGGAAAACTTCAAAAGAATAAAGAATAAAAGTAATAAGAATAAATTCCTCTAAAAGATATGCAGGTACAAGATGAGATGAAAAAGAGGAAAGGCAAGCCAAATGGCCAAAGAGCCAACCAAGTAAGTCCTTAATCACTGTTTCAACCTGCCAAAAATGAAAAATGGAATTAGTAAGGATATGACCACCAAATATCCATTGACAGGCGAAGAAAGGGAAAGAGAAAAGTGCTACATGACTGGCATAATAATATCAGTATTTTCTTAACTAAAATGAAAAGAAAATAAGGATAAAATAAAATCAAAGTATATTAATTAACTGGGGAAAAACCCCCCAGGGTGGAAAGGGTAGCCAGTATATGTGAAAAGTTGGGAGCTTGAGTTCTTCAGGCTGAAAACTGATCTGTATTGATCCTTGAGGCTGTATTGATTGTTTTGGGAATTGATACAGCTGGCTAATATTGAAATTGAATTGGGTTGAATGAATTTCCCATGCTTGAAAATTAAATACAGTTCTTGATGGATCCAGACTGTATTGAAATGAATATGGTTGCCAAGATGGATTGAGTGGAGCTTTGACACTTGACAACTTCTTTTTGGCACTGCCTCTTGAATACACTTTGAGAATGATTTGACAGTATTCCCTTGGAAGGAATACTTGGAGTGAGAATAACCAATGACTGCTTAATGGGGTCATTGGCATTTGACGCTGAAACACTTGCTCTTGAGCCTTGATGATTCCTCTGAATGATTGGGTGCCTTGATGACGTGATGAGATGTTGGAATGTTGAAATGACCATTTGATATTGCCACCATTGAATTTCTGTTGAAAAATGATGCACAATGATATATAACATCTTTTATGGCATATTGGTTCATTGGCAAGAAGATTACGTCCAAAGGTCTTGAGATGGAAAGGCAGAGGGGAAAAGGATGGATGTGATGGCTTCAGAGCTTGGAAAGGTGTTTCTGGGCCCTTTGGGGTTTTTGGCCACTTTTGGGTTCTGAGCCAAAAACTGACCCAAAAGGCGGGAAAGTGTCTTTTGGCCACTTTGCGTCAAAGTGCGCAAAAATGCGCAAATGCGCAAAAGTGCACAAAATGTGCAAAAGTGCGCAAAATGCGCATCATGAGCCCAAATGCCAAAAAACAGCCATTTGGGCCATTTCCCCTGGTTTTGAGGGAAATGACCAGAAATACCCATTTGGGCATACATTGCCGCTATGGGTTCTGGATTGAGGTGAAGGGCCATGAAGGCCCCAAAACACAAATGGCCATAAATGGTCCATAAGATGTTGACGTGGCCATATTGGCCACTGGTGATGGATATGGCCAATCGGCCATAAAAGAACTATGGCTTGATATGCCATATGGGGATCCAGGGAGGTGAATTGCCATGGTTGTGACAGTACCCCCACCTTGGAATGGTGAGCTCCTGAGCACCAATACAAGGTGAACCCTGTTGAGGCTATTGGAAAAATTTTCAAGAGAGTGATTCAAGAGGACTGATTAAGATAAAAAATTTGAAAACTGATATTAAAAATTTGACATTTGACGCAGGACTTGCTTGATCTTCTTTTGACATTGGCTTCATGATTTGAATTGAATTTTAAAATGAATGAATTTTTTTTTGACGTTATAATTGACGTGATAAGAGAAAATTTAAAATGAAAATAAAATAAAAATAAAGAATGAAAATGAAAATAAGGAAAGAAAAGAAAACAGAAAAATGAATTGAATCTTGAGGAGGTTCCAATCTTCATCACGGAGGTTGATAACTGATTTTGAAATTGGCCAAGGACCTGGAAAGAGAAATCTGATGCCAGGTGCTCACAAAGTGGCCAAGGTGATGTTTTGACAAGATTGTAGACCCCTCAGGGAAGTGCACACCAGGAGAGGAACTTACTTTTAGTAGTTACCACTCCCGCAAGTGCCATAAAAATAAAAAACAAAAATGTTGAAGGAATGAATTTGAATTTGGAATCTTGGAAATGAATTGAAAAGTGAATTGCCCATTGTCCCAAGTGAAAATGGCCATAAGATTGGAAATGAAGTTGAAAGCCATGCCAAAGATCTGTGTCCAAAATTGCAAAGTGCTCACAGAGTGGCCAAGGTGATGCATACAACAAAAAGAGTATAATACCCCTAAAGGTGCATACCAGGAGCGGGACTTACTTTTGGTAATTCCTCTCCCCACCAAGCACCATAATGAATCAAGCTTTTGAAGAATTCGGCCCAGGCTTGTCAGGATATAATGAATGAAAATCTTTGACAAGTTCAGGACAATTTGTGAGGTTTTTGGTTGGTTCCCATGTGGATCTTTCTGGGTCTTGACTGAAACATTTCCATTCCACCAGATACCATAACTTTCTCCTCTTGAGCTTAGAATCCAATACTTGAGAAAATTCCATTTCCTCTTCTTCTTCAATGGTAATTGAAGGAGGAAGCTCTTGATGCTAATTTGGGATTGTTGACGTCTTGACTGGTTCCAAAAGGGAAATGTGGAAAACTGGGTGGATGGATTTCCATTGAGATGGAAGCTTGAGGTGGTAGGCATGAGTGCTGACTTTCTTGAAGATTGGAAAAGGACCCAGCCATCTTTCAGACAGCTTTTTGGTGGGTCTGGTTGATTTGATGTTCTTGGAAGAAAGCCATACCATGTCACCAGGATTGAAAACAGGTGGACTTGCTCTACTTTTATCTGCATACCTCTTAAACCTGTTTATGGCAACTTCAAGTTCTCTCTTGACATCTTGCTGTACTGATTGGATTTTTGTTGATAACTTTCCAGCCGGAGTATCTTGAGTGATGTGAACTGAGTCAAAATGAGGATCTCTTCCATAAACAGTGAAAAACGGTGATTGTTTTGTTGAAGAGTGGTCAGAGTTATTGTAGGCAAATTCAGCCAGAGGGAGCCAGGTGTTCCAATAATCTTGATGATAACTGACATACATCCGAAGATACTGTTCTAGTATCTGATTTACCCTCTCTGTCTGTCCATCAGTTTCTGGATGATAAGCAGTTGACAAGTCTCTTGAAATCTTGAGCTGCTGACAAAGGTTGGTCCAAGAGGAAGAAACAAAAAGAGAACCTCGATCACTAACAATGCTTGAAGGAAGGCCATGCTTTGAGAAAATATTTTTGATGAATAAATGGGCCAAATCTAATGAAGTTATTGAAGCTATTGTTGGAATAAAAACCGCCATTTTTGAGAATCTGTCCACTATGACTAAAATTGAATCAAAGGAATTGGACAGTGGCAATTGAGTGATGAAATCCATTGAAAGACCAATCCAAGGATGACTTGGAATTGGAAGAGGCTTGAGGAGTCCAAACTTCTGGTTATGAATATTTTTTTTTCTTGAACACTGTTGACAGGATGATACATAATCCTTGATAAATTGAGTCATGCCGGACCAGTGAAAATCCCGCTTGACAAGTTTGAGAGTCTTCTCTTGGCGAGGGTGTCCAGCTAGAGGAGAGTCATGCCGCCTTTGAAGTATATTGAGCTGAATTGTGGGGTCATTTGGGACCACCACCCTATCTTTGAAAAGGAGAAATTTGGAAGAGGAATCAAGAGAATAATCTTGGACACTTTACCTTCACCCAAATCTTCAAGGACACTTCTATATTGAGAATCTTGCCAGACTGCCTTCTGAATTGAATCAATCAAATTTGAAAATGAATCCACCTTGACTGCAAAAAACTTTGAGGCTTGAATTTTATCTTGCTTGATTATCTTCTGATAGTTCATTGGATTCTTGCTGATGAAATCCTCCCCTCTCTGGGTAAACGTCGTCCCAACATGACAAGGCATCTGGAAGGGTGGCCAAGCGGCCAGGGTGGTAAGTGATTGAGAAATGGAATTCAGATAAAAATTCAGCCCAGTGGGCTTGACGGCGAGTGAGAATCTTGGAAGACATAAAATATTGAAGAGATGAATGATCGGTGAGAACTTCAAAAGGGGAAGCAATTGAAAGAAGGAAAGCCCTCCAGCGCTTGAGAGCCCAGACTATGCCAAGGAGTTCCTTGTCATGAATCTCATAATTAAGCTCAGCTGGAAGAAGCTTGCGGTTATCAAATTCAATGGGATGTTTTCCTGAGTCAGAGACCTGACTCAGTACAGCACCCAAGGCATAATCTGATGCATCGGTCTCTACAATGGTGGGTAGAGAAGGATTGAAGAGAGAAAGCATTGAAGCAGTGGTGAATGCCTCTTTGAGTTGATGTAACTGTCTAAGGGCTTGCTCATTGAGGGGAAAACGGGAATCTTTCTTGAGGAAACTTTTGAGTGAACTAATCTTCTTTGAATAATTCTTGATGAAACGGAGGTAAAAATTGGCAAAGCCAAGGAATGATTGAAGAGCCTTGAGGTTTCTTGGAGGTGGCCAATTGAGAATTTGCTGGACTTTTGCTTGGTCCATCTTGAGGCCTTCAGAAAAAACAACATAACCTAAATACTCTACACTAGAAACATGGAATAGGCATTTGGATGCCTTAGCAAAGAGGTTATTGGCTCTGAGTCTAGAAAGAACAGTGGACACATGAGTGACATGTTCTTCCTCAGACTTGGAAAAGACCATAATGTCATCTAAATAAACCCCAACATAAACATCAAGAAGATCATAAGAAATATCATTGACAAGATTTTGAAAAGAAGCAGGAGCATTGGTAAGCCCAAATGGCATAACCAAGTACTCATAGCTACCATATTTGGTTCTAAAACAAGTCAAATGTTCATCACCTTCCTTGATTCTGAGCAGGTTATATGCACCACGCAAATCAATCTTGGAGAAGATAGAAGAACCATTGAAAACAGTGAGAAGCTGATTCATAGCAGGAACAGGATACTTGTTCTTCCTAGTAACAGCATTGAGTTTGCGGTAATCAACACACAAACGGAGGCCACCATCTTTATTTTTGACAAAAAGAACAGGTGCTCCTGTAGAAGAGGAGCTTGGTCAGATGAAACCTTTCTCTACATTCTCTGAAATGTAGGCCCTGAGTGTATCTGACTCTTGGTTTGATAAAGAGTAGATCACCCCAACTGGAGGTAGAGACCCCTCCAGCTCAATATGATGATCACAGGCACGGTGAGGAGGAAGTTTTTCTGATTTCACATTGGAGAATACATCCAAGCACTGGTGATAAACAGAAGTGACAACCTTCATCACGGTTTCTATTTCTTCTGGCTCTTCCTCTTCATCCCACAACTCCTCCAGGGAGTCATGATAAGATGAGGGGGGAAGGTCCATATTCCCAAAGAAGAGATGAAGTGAAGATACAGAATTATCTTCTCCAACATCTTGAATCTCTTTGAAGACTTCATCTCTAGATGATAGTAATGACTGATGGAAATTAAGGGAAGGAATATGGACAGAAGACGGAAATGATGGTGTTCTAGAATCACCAACCAGAGCTGCACATGATT
Source organism: Austropuccinia psidii (assembly GCA_023105745.1). NCBI lineage: Eukaryota > Fungi > Basidiomycota > Pucciniomycetes > Pucciniales > Sphaerophragmiaceae > Austropuccinia > Austropuccinia psidii. The sequence continues at coordinate 9,457,795 of JALGQZ010000002.1, read as the reverse complement.
TGGCAGAAGAAAAGTCATTACTAAAAGAAATTGAAGGATCATTATAGTCCTTATGATCAGAATTAAAGGTGATCAATCCTTGCCTCCAATCAATAAATGGATTAAAATGATTAAGAAAGTCAAAGCCCAATATGAGGTCTTCTCCCTTGGGAGTATCAATGACTAAAAAGTCCCATTCAAAGCTTGGGAAGGAAGGGAGCTCAACCATATATTTAGTATGGTGAGTCAAAAATAAAGAAGGAGACTGAGAGGAGTCTAAAATGATGAGGGGAATCTTCTCTGGAAGTTCTGACGTAGTCAATGAATACTTGTGAACAAATTGCTTTGCAATAAATGAGTTGGTAGTACCAGAATCAATGATAATACTGTAAAAAACATCAGAAAGAGAAGAAAAAACAAGGAGTTTAAGAGAATTTTTGACACCAGTATTCAGAATGCACAATTGTGCTCTGGATGGAAAACTGTGAAGACCATTGAACACAACATGATCTTCACTCAGGCTTTTCCCTGGCTGGGAAATTTGCCTGACAGTTGAGTAAGTTTGTTTGGAGGCCTTTTGAAACAGGACTCAAGACTATGCTTCCCACCACAATAGGTACAAAGATCCTCCTTGATTCTTCTTTCTTTTTCACAGTTCATGAGCTTGAAATCTTTATTCAAAAAAGAAGAATGGGGCTTGTCCCTCTTCTGAAATTTCTTCTTCTTCTTTTGACTTGAGCTTGAAGAATTTAGGGGATGAGAAGAACTTGACTTTGAGGCTTCTGGATTGTTCTCTTGATGATGACTCTTTTCATTTTGGCTCTCATGGTACCTGGTATCAAGTTCCAGGGTAACGTCCATGAAGTCTTGAAGAGAGTCAATTCTTGAAGGATGGGAGGCTAATTGATTCAAAATCCTGGATGGCAATCCCTTCCTGCAATGATGGATGAGAGCTCTTTCACCCCAATCCCCGATTCTTGAGACTAAACTTCTGAAATCGGCAATGTATAAAGATACATGCCCACCTTCTTTCATTCTTAAAGAATCCAACTCAGCTTCTGCTTTTCTGACTTCATTTGGGTCACCAAATAGAGTGAAGAGTTGAGATTCAAATAAAGGCCAAGAATTGAGAAGGTAATTTGAGTCTTTATTGGTGAGGTTGGAAAGATAAGGCTCAATCCATTTTGCAGCCCTGCCAATGAGAAATGAAGTGGCATGAAGGACCTTCTTTCTGTCTTGAGCAAAGTTTGCCGGATCATTATGAAATATCAATTGACAAGACTGAATGAAAATTCTAACTTTGAAGGGCTGAGTCCCATCAAAGCATTCCGGTGCCTTCATAGATGGAGTTTTGAAGGCTGTTGGTCTTGATGCTTCAGAGGATGAAGCTGCTTGAAGATTGGCCATAATTTGAGTCATTTGCTGCATGATGGCCAATAAAGATGGTTCAGACTGATGAGAGACAGGCTGATTAGACTGGGCTAGAGTTGGTCCTCCAGTACCTTGGGATGCCTCCACCGGAGCAGGGACACCTTCAGTACCATCAGACCCTTCCTCTTCCACAGAATTCTCCTCCTCCTGTTCACCATCTTCACCTGGACCTTTGAAAATAGTCCTTGAAGTTCCTGGAAATCCGCCAACTACTCCTGAAAATGAACTTGATCTTCTTGGCCCTCTTCCTTCCTTCCTGAATGGTTCTGCTCCTTCCATGCGGGGTCCTCTATCTAATTGGACCCTCAGTTGAGGAACTGCTGGGGTGCCATCTAGAGGAGCTCTTGGAGTTGGAGTGAGAACAGCTTGAGCCCTGGCCTGAGATCTTGTCTGTCTTGCTGGAGGTGAATGTTGAACAGGCATGATTTCAGGAATAAAATTGAAATAAATGAATTAGAATCAAAATTTTCTTGAAGTGAAAAGAGTCAACAATCAAATATTGAGGAAAATCAATGAATCAAAATGAAAATCTTCAAGTACGTCAATAAATCAAAATCAAATGAACCCTCGAAGTCAAAATCAAATCAATGTCTTGAAGTAAATCAATGAATCAAATCAAAATGAAATCTTCAAGTCAATAAAACAATGAATCAAATCAATCAAAATCAAAATCTTACAAAAATCAATCAATCAAATGAAATCTTGAAGAAAAATTAATTTATGTCAAAATTCTTGATGTGAAAAATCAGCAAAATCAATGAGATCTTTAGGTCAATCAATTTTCTTGAGGTCAATATCAAATATGTCAAATCAATCAATCAATCAAAATCAAGTGAATTATTCTTTAAAAACCAAAATTCTTGCATAATGAATCAATTATGAATCTTAATGTGAATAATGTGTCTAAATATCTTGATGAAAAATTTGAAAATCAAAGAAAATCAAGATGACGCCTGAATTATGAATGAAATGAAAATTGATGATTTGAAAAAGATTTTGAAAAGAATAACAAAAATAAAAATGGGTCAGCTTTCAATTTTCAAAATGAAGAATGAATGAAAGAAAATTGAGAGGTGACAATGAATCATTAAGTTCATAAGCATAAAAGAATCATAATTTCGATGAAATGAGTGAATGAAATTATAAAGAAAGAATGAACAGAATGAAAAGAAACTATGAGTTAATTAATAGAATGTCACAGGGGCTCTTGGACAGAAATACAAGAGTGGCCTGGCACTCAGAAATCAGGGAACTCACTTGGAAGACTCCAAAAGAATAAAGAATAAAAGTAATAAGAATGAATTCCTCTAAAGGATATACAGGAACAAGATGAGATGCAAAAGAGGAAAGGAAAGCCAAATGGCCAAAGAGCCAACCAAGTAAGTCCTTAATCACTGTTTCAACCTGCCAAAAATGAAAAATGGAATTAGTAAGGATATGACCACCAAATATCCATTGACAGGCAAAGAAAGAGAAAGAGAAAAGTGCTAAATTACTGACTTAATAATATCAGTATTTGCTTAACTAAAATGAAAAGAAAATAAGGATAAAATAAAATCAAAGTATATTAATTAACTGGGGAAAAACCCCCCAGGGTAGAAAGGGTAGCCGGTAAATGTGAAAAGTTGGGAGCTTGAGTTCTTCAGGCTGAAAGCTGATCTGTATTGATCCTTGAGGCTGTATTGATTGTTTTGGGAATTGATACAGCTGGCTAATATTGAAATTGAATTGGGTTGAATGAATTTCCCATGATTGAAAATGAAATACAGTTCTTGATGGATCCAGACTGTATTGAAATGAATATGATTGCCAAGATGGATTGAGTGGAGCTTTGACACTTGACAACTTCTTTTGGCACTGCCTCTTGAATACAATTTGAGAATGATTTGACAGTATTCCCTTGGAAGGAATACTTGGAGTGAGAATAACCAATGACTGCTTGATGGCGTCATTGGCCTTTGACGCTGAAACACTTGCTCTTGAGCCTTGATGATTCCTCTGAATGATTGGGTGCCTTGATGACGTGATGAGATTTTGGAGTGTTGAAATGACCATTTGATATTGCCACCATTGAATTGCTATTGAAAAATGATGCACAATGATATATAACATCATTTATGGCATATTGGTTCATTGGTAAGAAGATTACGTCCAAAGGTCTTGAGATTGAAAGGCAGAGGGGAAAAGGGTGGATGTGATGGCTTCAGAGCTTGGAAAGTTGTTTCTGGGCCCTTTGGGGTTTTTGGCCACTTTTGTGTTCTGAGCCAAAAACTGGCCCAAAAGGCGGGAAAGTGTCTTTTGGACACTTTGCATCAAAGTGCGCAAAAATGCGCAAAATGCGCAAAAGTGTTCAAATGCGCAAAGTGCGCAAAAATGCGCAAATGTGGGCAAATATGCGCAAATGCGCAAATGCGCATTATGAGCCCAAATGGCCAAAAACAGCCATTTGGGCCATTTTCCCTGGTTTTGAGCGAAATGACCAGAAATACCCATTTGGGCATAAATTGCCGCTATGGGTTCTGGATTGAGGTGAAGGGCCATGAAGGCCCCAAAACACAAATGGCCATAAATGGTCCATAAGATGTTGACGTGGCCATATTGGCCACTGGTGATGGATATGGCCAATTGGCCATAAAAGAACTATGGCTTGATATGCCATATGGGGATCCAGGGAGGTTAATTGCCATGGTTGTGACACCCCTGCAGATACAGGTGGTTGGGATCCTTGAAGAGTCTTCTGATTGCTGCCATAACTTGTCAGACTGATGAGCTGATTAATCCTCCTTCAAAATGGGTGTTGGGATTTGAGACCTTGAGTTGAGAAGGTGGAATTGGATCCTGAAAACGTCACCATTGGATTGCTGAGCAAAAATGGTGCATAATGGTATATAATACCATATATGCACCATGCCTGCAACCTTGAGTACGGATGGTATCAAGGAAAGGAAGAAATCCCCTTATGTTGAGGGGAAAGACGGACTGAGCTGATCTGGTGGCCTCTGGTGGCTGCCAGAGGCCATGGCTGAGCTATTGGTCCATGGTGGTCCGTGGCCAAAAATGGGTCCTACCGGATTTATGGCCAAAAAGGTGTCCATGAGGTTTTTGGTCATTTTTGGGTCCAAGGAAATGGTGGCCAAAAATGGCTCAGGTGGGCCCAATTGTGGTTTGGGACCCACCTGGCCTTGGGGCCTAGGTGGCCTGCCCCTTTTGGCCTCATTGGATTAGGCCAAAAGGGGCCTAAATGGCCTATGGACCGCGGCCCGCGGACCATGGACCGTGAATCATGGGCCACGGGCCATAGGAGCCATAGGGGGCCTAAATGGCCCAAAAAGGCCATTTATGCCAAAACCCCAATAATGAAAGGGGTGGCCCTGAATCCAAGGATGAGGGCTAGGGGGCCTGGAGGCCCCTAGAAGACAAAATGACCCCCCAGGCCCAAAATCAAAGATGAAGGCCTGGGGGTTGGTGAAGTAGGAATTGGCCAAAAGGGCCAATGGCAGCAGGACATGGCCATTGGAAGGTGTTATGGCATGGGGGCCAATTGGCCATAAAAGATATGACGTGACCAATTGGCCCCAACTTGGCTCCAGGTTGGATTGCCGCAACCATCAAGGAGGAGGGTCAAACTCGTGGCTGTGACAGTACCCCCCTACCTTGAATGGTGAGCTCCTGAGCACCAAGATAAGGTAGAAGCCTGTTGAGGCTGTTGAGACGGATTGGACAGAGGAGTTCCAGAGGTATTTTGATTTTGAAAAGATAATTTTGAGCTGATAATAATGTTGGCATATGAATTGAGGTTGACGTAGTCTTCTCTTGACATTTGGCTTTGAAAATGTTGAAGGATTGAGTTTGACCTAGAATTTTGGCATAAAGATTGAAACAAAAGAAATTTCAAGAAAAGTAAAGATAAAGAAACAGAGAAGGAAAATAAAAAAAAAAGAAAAAAGAAAAATTTTGAAGGGGGGTCCAATCTACATAACGGATTTTGATGGTTGATTTGAAAGTGGCCAAGGACCTGGAATAAAACAGTTTGATGCCAGGTGCTCACAGAGCGGCCAAGGTGATGTTTGGAAAAGATTTTAGACCCCTCAGGGAAGTGCACACCAGAAGAGGAACTTACTTTTAGAAGTTGCCAATCCTGCCAGTGCCATAAATAAGAATATAAATTTGATTAAGGAGTGTCTTGAATTGGAAAACTTGGAAAGGAAAATGAAAATGAATGGTCCATTTCCCCAAGTGAAAAATGGCCATAATTTTGGAATTGATCGTGAAAGCCAGGCCAATGAATCTGTGTCCAAATTGCAAAGTGCTCACAGAGTGGCCAAGGTGATGCTTACAATGAAGAAGAGTAGAATACCCCTAAAGGTGCATACCAGGAGTGGGACTTACCTTTGGTAATTCCTCTCCCCACCAAGCACCATAAAAGATCAAGCTTTTGAAGAATTGGGTCCTGGCTTGTCAGGATACAGAGAATGGAAATCTATGACAAGATCAGGACAATTCTTGAGGTTTTTGGGTGGTTCCCATGTGGATCTTTCTGGGTCTTGACTGAAACATTTCCATTCCACAAGATACCATAACTTTCTCCTCCTGAGCTTAGGATCCAGTACTTGAGAGACTTCCCATTCCTCTTCTTCTTCAATGGTAATTGGAGGAGGAGGCTCTTGATGCCGATTTGGGATTGTTGATTTCTTGACTGGTTCCAAGAGTGAGATATGGAAGACTGGGTGGATGGATTTCCATTGAGATGGAAGCTTGAGGGGGTAAGCATGGGAACTGACTTTCTTCAAGATTGGAAAAGTACCCAACCATCTTTTGGATAGTTTTTTGGTGGGTCTGGTTGATTTGATATTCTTGGAGGAAAGCCATACCATGTCACCAGGATTGAAAACAGGTGGACTTGCTCTACCTTTATCTGCATACCTCTTAAACCGGTTTATGGAAGCTTTAAGTTCTCTCTTGACATCTTGCTGTACTGATTGGATTTTTGTTGATAACTTTCCAGCGGGATTATCTTCAGTGATGTGAACTGAATCAAAATGTGTATCTCTTCCATAAACAGTGAAAAACAGGGATTGCTTGGTTGAAGAGTGATCAGAATTATTGTAGGCAAATTCAGCCAGAGGGAGCCAGGTGTTCCAATAATCTTGATGATAACTGACATACATCCAAAGATACTGTTCTAGTATCTGATTTACCCTCTCTGTCTGTCCATCAGTTTCTGGATGGTAAGCAGTTGACAAGTCTCTTGAAATATTGAGCTGCTGACAAAGATTGGTCCAAAAAGAAGAAACAAAGAGTGAACCTCTATCACTGACAATGCTTAACGGAAGGCCATTCTTTGAAAAGATATTCTTGATGAATAAATGGGCCCAATCCAGGGAAGTGATTGAATACATTGTTGGAATAAAAACAGCCATTTTTGAGAATCTGTCCACTATGACCAGGATTCAATCAAAGGAATTTGACAGTGGCAGTTGAGTGATGAAGTCCATTGAAAGTCAAATCCAAGAACCATTTGGAATTGGAAGAGGTTTGAGGAATCCAAACTTCTTATGGTAAATATTCTTGTCTCTTGAGCACTGTTGACAGGATGAAACATAATCCTTGATAAATTGAGTCATGCCAGACCAGTGGAAATCCCACTTGACAAGTTTGAGAGTCTTCTCTTGGCCAGGGTGGCCAGCTAGAGGAGAATCATGATGCTTCTGAAGAATACTAAGTTGAATTGTGGAGTCATTTGGGACTACCACCCAATCTTTGAAGAGAAGGAGTTGGGAAGAGGAATCAAGAGAATAATCTTGGACAGATTTACCTTTACCCAAATCTTCAAGGATACTTTTGTACTGGGGATCTTGCCATCATTTCTTCTGGATGGAATCAATCAGATTTGAAAAAGATTCCACCTTGACTGCAAAATATTTTGAGGGTTGAACTTCATCTTGCTTAATGATTTGCTGAAAATTCATTGGATTCTTGCTGAAGAAATCCTCCCCCCTCTCCAGATAAACGTCGTCCCGACGTGATAAGGCATCCGGAAGAGTAGCTAGGCGGCTAGGGCAGTAAGTGATTGAGAAATGAAATTAAGAAAGGAATTCAGCCCAACGGGCTGAACGGCAAGTGAGTACTTTGGAGGTCATGAAGTATTGAAGGGAAGAGTGATTGGTGAGAACTTCAAAAGGGGACGACAGTGAAAGAAAAAAAGCCCTCCAGCGCTTCAGATCCCAGACAATACCAAGGAGTTCCTTGTCATGAATTTCGTAATTGAGCTCTGCTGGGATAAGCTTGCAGCTGTCAAATGCAATGGGATGTTTTGATGAGTCAGAGACCTGACTCAGTACAGCACCCAAAGCATAATCTGATGCATCGGTCTCTACAATGGTGGGTAGAGAAGGATTGAAGTGGGAAAGGATTGAAGCAGTGGTGAAAGCGTCTTTGAGTTGATGAAACTGACTGAGAGCTTCCTCATTGAGGGGAAAACAGGAATCTTTCTTGAGGAAACTGGTGAGTGAACTGATCTTCTTTGAATAATTCTTGATGAAATGGCGGTAGAAGTTGGCAAAGCCAAGGAAGGATTGAAGAGCCTTGAGGTTTCTTGGAGGCGGCCAATTGAGAATCTGTTGGACTTTTGCTTGGTCCATCTTGAGGCCTTCAGAAGAAACTACATAACCTAAATACTCTACACTAGAAACATGTAATAGGCATTTGGACGCCTTAGCAAAGAGGTTATTGGCTCTGAGTATAGAAAGAACAGTGGACACATGAGTGACATGTTCTTCCTCAGACTTGGAAAAGACCATAATGTCATCCAAATAAACCACAACATAAAAATCAAGAAGATCATAAAAAATATCATTGACAACATTTTGAAAAGAAGCAGGAGCATTGTTAAGCCCAAATGGCATAACCAAGTACTCATAACTACCATATTTGGTTCTAAAACAAGTCAAATGTTCATCACCTTCCTTGATCCTGAGCAGGTTATATGCACCACGCAAATCAATCTTGGAGAAGATAGAAGAACCATTGAAAACAGTGAGAAGCTGATTCATAGCAGGAACAGGATACTTGTTCTTCCTAGTAACAGCATTGAGTTTGCGGTAATCAACTCACAAACGGAGCCCACCATCTTTCTTTTTGACAAAAAGTACAGGTGCTCCTGTTGAAGAGGAGCTTGGATGGATGAAACCTTTTTCTAAATTATCTGAAATTTAGGCCCTGAGTGTATCTGACTCTTTTTGGATAAAGAGTAGATCACCCCAACTGGAGGTAGAGACCTCTCCAGCTCAATATGATGATGACAGGCCTGGTGAGGAGGAAGTTTTCTGCTTTCACGTTGGAAAACACATCCGAGTATTGGTGATAGACAGAAGGAAAAAACTTCATCACAGTTTCTACTTCTTCTGGCTCTTCCTCTTCATCCCACAACTCCTCCAGGGAGTCATGATAAGATGAAGGAGGAAGGTCCATATTCCCAAATAAGAGGTGAAGTGAAGATACAGAATTATCTTCTCCAACATCTTGAATCTCTTTGAAGACTTCAGCTCTAGGAGATAATAATGACTGTGGGGAATTAAGGGAAGGAATATGGACAGAAGACAGAAATGATGGTGTTCTAGAATCACCAACCAGAGCTGCACATGATTTGGCAGAACAAAAGTCATTACGGGAAGAATCAGCCCTTGCCTCCAATCAATAGAAGGATTAAAATGATTAAGAAAGTCAAAGCCCAATATGAGGTCTTCTCCCTTGGGAGTATCAATGACTAAAAAGTCCCATTCAAAGCTTGGGAAGGAAGGGAGCTCAACCATATATCTAGTATGGTGAGTCACAAATAAGGAAGGAGACTCAGAGGAGTCAAGAATGATAAGGGGAATCTTCTCTGGAAGTTCTGATGTAGTCAATGAGTACTTGTGAAACAACTTCTTTGCAATAAATGAGTGTGTAGCACCCGAATCAATTAGAATGTTGTAAAAGACATCAGAAAGAGAAGAAAAAACAAAAAATTTGAGAGAATTTTTGACACCAGTATTCAGAATGCACAATTTTGCTCTGGAAGGAAAACTGTGAAAACCATTGAACACAACATGGTCTCCACTCAGGCTTTTCCCTGGCTGGGAAATTGGCCTGACAGTTGGGCAAGCTTGTTTTGAGTTCTCTTGAAACAAGACTCAAGACTATGCTTCCCACCACAATAGGTACAAAGACCCTCTTTGATTCTTCTTTCTTTTTCAGAACCTTTCAACTTGAAGTCCTTATTCAATAAGGAAGAATGGGGCTTGTCCCGCTTTTGAGAATAAAAATTCTTCTTCTTGTGACTTGAGCTTGAAGAATTTTCATGATGAGAAGAACTTGACTTTGAGGCTTCAGGCTTCTTCTCTTGATGATGATTCTTCTCCTTTTGCCTCTCATGGTACCTGGTATCAAGTTCCAGGGTAACGTCCATTAAGTCTTGAAGAGAATCAATTCTTGAAGGATGGGAGGCCAATTGATCCAGAATCCTGGATGGCCATCCCTTCCTGAAATGATGGATGAGAGCTCTTTCTCCCCAATCCCCGATTCTTCAGACTAAACTCCTGAAATCAGCAATGTATAAAGATACATGCCCACCTTCTTTCATTCTTAAAGAATCCAACTCAGCTTCTGCTTTTCTGACTTCATTTGGGTCACCAAATAGAGTGAAGAGTTGAGATTCAAATAAAGGCCAAGAATTGAGAAGGTAATTTGAGTCTTTATTGGTGAGGTTGGAAAGATAAGGCTCAATCCATTTTGCAGCCCTGCCAATGAGAAATGAAGTGGCATAAAGGACCTTCTTTCTGTCTTGAGCAAAGTTTGCCGGATCATTATGAAATATCAATTGACAAGACTGAATGAAAATTCTAACTTTGAAGGGCTGAGTCCCATCAAAGCATTCCGGTGCCTTCATAGATGGAGTTTTGAAGGCTGTTGGTCTTGATGCTTCAGAGGATGAAGCTGCTTGAAGATTGGCCATAATTTGAGTCATTTGCTGCATGATGGCCAATAAAGATGGTTCAGACTGATGAGAGACAGGCTGATTAGACTGGGCTAGAGTTGGTCCTCCAGTACCTTGGGATGCCTCCACCGGAGCAGGGACACCTTCAGTACCATCAGACTCTTCCTCTTCACCATCTTCACCTGGACCTTTGAAAATGGTCCTTGAAGTTCCTGGAAATCCGCCAACTACTCCTGAGAATGAACTTGATCTTCTGGGCCCTCTTCCTTCCATGCGGGGTCCTCTATCTAATTGGGCTCTCAGCTGAGGAACTGCTGGGGTGCCATCTAGAGGAGCACTTGGAGTTGGAGTGAGAACAGCTTGAGCTCTGGCCTGAGATCTTGTCTGTCTTGCCAGAGGTGAATGTTGAACAGGCATGATTTCAGGAATAAAGTTGAGATAAATGAATCAAAACTTGAATAAAACCTGAGGCAAAACCAAAATTGTCTTAAGGATCAAATCAAATCAAATCTTGAGGGGCAAAAACCAATGAATCAATTAAAGTCTTCAGGTACGTCAATCAATCAAAATCAAATGAGTCTTGAAGTCAAAAATCAATATCAATGAAAAATCTTGAAGTCAATAAAATCAATCAATCAAAATCAATGAAATCAAATCTTGCAGTGAAAATCAATCAGTCAAAAGAAATCTTGAGTCAAAAGCAATTTATGTCAAAGTTCTTGATGTGAAAAAATCAGCAAAATCAATGAAATCTTCAGGTCAATCAATTTTCTTGAGGTCAATATCAAATATGTCAAATCAATCAATCAATCAAAATCAAGTGAATTATTCTTTAAAAACCAAAATTCTTGAAAAATGAATCAATTATGAATCTTGATGTGAATAATGTGTCTGAATATCTTGATGAAAAATTTTAAAATCAAAGAAAATCAAGATGATGCCTGAATTATGAATGAAATGAAAATTTGATGATATGAAAAAGATTTTAAAAGGAATAACAAAATAAAAATGGGTCAGCTTTCAATTTTCAAAATGAAGAATGAATGAGGGAAAATTGAGAGGTGACAAAGAATCATTAAATTCATAAGCGTTAAAGAGCCATAATTTCGATTAATGAATGAATCAAATTGATGAAGAATGAATGAATAAAATGATGAAGAATGAATGAATAGAATGAAAAGAAATTATGAGTTAATTAATATAATGTCACAGGGGCTCTTATCGAAGAAGGAGGGCCTGGAACTCAGGAATCAAGAACTCACTTGGAGGGCTCCAAAAGATGATAAGAAATACTATGGAATATATTTCTTAAGCAGGAATAAGAGAAAGGACAAATATGCCAAAGATAACAAAGAATAATAAGAATGAAGCCAGAGGCCAAAGATAAAAGAAAGCCAAAGGCCAAGAAGCCAACCAAGTGAATCCTCAATTCACTTTTTCAACCTTCCAGAAAGAACAATGCAATTAGTAAAGGATATGACCACCAATATCCACTGACAGGCAAAGAAAGAAAAGAGAAAGGGTGCTAATGACTGACTTAAGATTATCAGTATTAAGTTTAATAATGTAAAAGAAAATAAGGATAAAAATAAATCCAATATATTAATTAACTGGGGAAAAAGTCCCCAGGTGATGAAAGGTAGCCGGTATATGTGAAAACTGAAAGATTGATCCTGGAAGGTGGATCAATGGCTGTATTGTCCGGATCGGGAAATACAGTTCTGGCCATCTTGAATCTTGAACTGTGTGATGGAATTCCCACAGTGGAATATGAAATGACCCAATTGGGCCAAGACCAATACAGGTTGATTGAATGAGGCCTTTACGGATGAATTCGGTTGTCCAAAGGAGTATTGAATACTTTATGCCTTGACAGCTGATTGAAATGATGTAATACCTCTTGAGAATTGCCCTTGAATAATCCTGAATGAATTGTGCCAACCCAACTCCTGCAGATACAGGTGGTTGGGATCCTTGAAGAGTCTTCTGATTGCGGCCATAACTTGTCAGACTGATGAGCTGATTAATCCTCCTTCAAAATGGGTGTTGGGATTTGAGACCTTGAGTTGAGAAGGTGGAATTGGATCCTGAAAGCGTCACCATTGGATTGCTGGCAAAAATGGTGCATAATGGTATATAATACCATATATGCACCATCCCTGCAACCTTGAGTACAGATGGTATGAAGGAAAGGAAGAAATCCCCTTGAGTTGAGGGGAAAGACGGACTGAGCTGATCTGGTGGCCTCTGGTGGTTGCCAGAGGCCATGGCTGAGCTATTGGTCCATGGCCAAAAATGGGTCCTACAGGATTTATGGCCAAAAAGGTGTCCATGAGGGTTTTGGTCATTTTTGGGTCCAAGGGAATGGTGGCCAAAAATGGCTCAGGTGGGCCCAATTGTGGTTTGGGACCCACCTGGCCTTGGGGCCTAGGTGGCTGGCCCCTTTTGGCCTCATTGGATTAGGCCAAAAGGGGCCTAAATGGCCTACAGACCGCGGCCTACGGACCATGGACTGTGAATCATGGCCCACGGGCCATAGGAGCCGTAGGGGGCCTAAATGGCCCAAAAAGGCCATTTAGGCCAAAACCCCAATAATGAAAGGGGTGGCCCTGAATCCAAGGATGAGGGCTAGGGGGCCTGGAGGCCCCTAGAAGACAAAATGACCCCCAGGCTCAAAATCAAAGATGAAGGCCTGGGGGTTGGTGAAGTAGGAATTGGCCAAAAGGGCCAATGGCGGCAGGATATGGCCTGAGGCCATAAAAGATGGTTGAGGCCATTGGAAGGTGTTATGGCGTGGGTGCCATGGAACACCCAAGGGGGCCAATTGGCCATAAAAGATATGACGTGACCAATTGGCCCCAACTTGGCTCCAGGTTGGACTTCCGCAACCATCAAGGAGGAGGGTCAAACTCGTGGTTGTGACATTGGACCACAATTTGATTTATTGCTCTTCAGTAAGCGTTTTTAGGAGATGTGCAATTTTACTACTCATCATGCATGTTTCCACATCCACAATAGTTTGTGTGATTGTTGAGGAGTTATCCTGAGTGCTCCTGCCCTTGTGGTCTTCCAAATCCGCATCCACAATTGTGTTAAGCATGATGTGATGGTTAAAACATATTCACAGCTTATTTATATGCCTGCAAAATGCTCCTGATCATTTTCTTTTGGATTATAGGAATTCCGTTTATAATTTGGAATATTCTTGCTGCATTGTTGGGTTAAGTGGGAGCAGTTCATGATGATGACTAATAGTGGGAAGGTATTTGAGATGTGTGGTTTTTGTGCGGCGCAAACTTAAATGCCGCAATTCCTAATGCAACATATCATTGCTAACTTTGGAAAGACTACTCAGGATGAATGGTGACCAGTTATCTTGATCTGAGCTCTGGGTTGGGTGATGAATGATATTATGCCCAAAAGATCATAAATGCTGTTGTGAATAGGTGTGCCCATCAAACATATTTGACGAGATGGTAGGAGGCTATTAATGGCATGGTGAGTGGCAGTGTATTGAGAGCAAATGTAGCTATAAAACGGGGGAAGGGTTATTGGATATAAAAGGTAAATTAAATCATTTAAAGATCAGACACTCACTGTGCTTCATCCAAAATTATACAATGCCAATTGATTTTAAAAATGAATGATGTAGAGGTATTGGTTTGTTTAAATTCTTGGGTGATAGTATTGTAAGAAGAGATGATGATATCACATTTGAAGATGTTGGCCTCATATAATGAGTCACAAGTGGGAGGATGGTAGATTTTGGCTTGCAGCGCTGTGGTATTCCATACCATTAGTACCAGTTTCCAGCTTACCAATAAAAGAAAAGAAAAAAAATGATAATAAAAAGAATTAAGCAAAACAGATTTACACATTACAATTACAAATTTCAAAAAGAAATATACAATACACAGCCTCAAGATCTTATCAAAACAGTATAGTATCAAAGAATTTATCCACCTTATCACATCATCAATAACAAATTACGTCATTAAAGGCAGTTAATCTAAGTAAAGGTATATGCAGACGGACCACAGAATCAGAGCTGTATTTTCCTCACCTTGATTCAATTGAAAGAAGAAATACCTCAAGGCTATGCATAAAATTACAATATATTTTCCAAGAACAAAGGTTTGCTTAGTAATAATGACACGCATCAAAATTGATAGAAATGATGCAATCTCCATATGAAATGATACAATACTAAAATAAACACCAGCATAATTTTCTCATATATATCATATGACTAGAAGAAATTTCAATTGTCAGGAGCTGTATTTTCTCCACTTTCTTGGCAAAAAGAAAATATCACCAGCCAAATTATCTCAAATACATCACATGATTTGGATAAGGAAAAGAACCACCAGCATAATTCTCTCAGAACATACGCAAAAAATAGAAACAAAAATACTTTCCCCGCCTGATAAAAAGAAAATCTCACCAGCCAAATTATCTGAAATAAATCACATGATTTGGATAAGGAAAAGAACCACCAGCATAATTCTCTCAGAAAATACGTAACAAAGTCACCAAAAATGAAAGTGTAACCAGCAAAATTATCTCAAAGACATCACATGATTTTGATAAGAAACAGAAAAACCAGCATAACTTTCTCATATATATCATATGACTAGAAGAAAGTTCAATTGTCAGGAGCTGTATTTTCTCCACTTTCTTGGCAAAAAGAAAAACTCACCAGCCAAATTATCTCAAATACATCACATGATTTTGATAAGAAAAAGCACCACCAGCATAATTCTCTCAGAAAATACATAACAAAGTCACCAAAAAGAAAATCTCACCAGCAAAATTATCTCAAATACATCACATGATTTTGATAAGAAAAAGCACCACCAGCATAATTCTCTCATAACATACGTAAAAAATAGAAACAAAAAATACTTTCCCCACCTTCAAGAAAACATCACCAGCCATATTATCTCAATGACCTCACATGACTCTGACAAAAAGAAAGTCTCACCAGCAAAATTATCTCAAATACATCACATGATTTTGATAAGAAAAAGCACCACCAGCATAATTCTCTCATAACATACGTAAAAAATAGAAACAAAAAATACTTTCCCCACCTTCAAGAAAACATCACCAGCCATATCATCTCAATGACCTCACATGACTCTGATAAAAAGAAAATCTCACCAGCCAAATTATCTCAAATACATCACATGATCTTGATAAGAAAAAGCACCACCAGCATAATTCTCTCAGCAAACACGCTGCTACACCAAAACTACACGTCTCACCAGATAAAACCTCTCAACTATGATTTTTTCTAAGTACCCTATTTTGAGAAGCTCTATGGAGGCCCAAAAGCTATAAATAGAGGTCCTTTCTCCCTCATTTTTCCCATCATCATGGAACAAGTTCCCACTATCCAGGATCATAACCATCCCTGAACTAGCAGGATATCTAGAATAGTAGTAGTGCTTTAGTAGTGAAAATCTCAGTAGCCTTGCTCAGTAGCTTAGTATTAGTGAAGAATAGTAGTGTAACCGTAGTAAAAGCTCAGTAGCCTTTCTCAGTAGCTTAGTATTAGTAAAGAATAGTAGTATAACCGTAGTTAAAGCTTAGTAGCCTTGCTCAAAAGCTTAGTGTTATTAACAAAGAGAAGTAGTAGTGATATAAACTCAGTATTAAAAAAAATCCTAAAAGAATCAAATCCAGTAGTCTTATTATTAGTACTCATATCAAAAAAAATCATTATAATCAACCTAAAACCATAAAAAATATATATATTCTTATCATTCTTATTAAAAAAAAACAAAAAAAAATATTCTTATTAGTTTCATTAAAATAACAGAAACCCAAAGCATATAGATAGATATATATTATCATCACTTTTATTAAAATAAAGTAAAAAAATCTAGTGTTTATTTTATCAGAAATTTTAGATCAGAATTTTTACTGTAGTGTTATTGATAGGTCTGATTTAGAGACTGCTGATAAGTCTTCTCTATCTGTTAAAGCCACAAATCTTATTTTATTTTGTGATTCTCTGTAGGCTGACTATTCAGTATTATTTAGAGGGGCAGCTAATACACCTTAGCACCCATGGTTATTGGACAATTCTGAAATTCAAAACAGACTTACCAATAATTTCCCCCTCAAGGTACTGCCTTATTTCATCCCACACCAAAAGGAGTTCCCACATCTGGTGTCCCAACAGTGGCCAACAACAACTTCAACCATCAATAATCCGTCAATTATCAAAAAAAAAAAAAAAAAAAAAAAAAAAAAAAAATTAAAATTTAGTCCATATAAAAAAAAAGCCTTTTATCAATAAAAAATTTCAAGCACCTATCAAGTCAATCTGGAATCAGAAAAACCACAAAGTTCTAAATCATTGTCACCATCAAGTGCTTCAACAAAATCATTTCATTATTATTATCCAAAAAGAGGAGAAACACCACCTGGAGAAGAATCACCTATAGATTATAGTATACCAGTTGGTACACCAAGAACTAAGAAGAAAGATCAAAAGATAGTTACAGAATATTTTCAGAAATTACTCAAGGAACTATTTGAAATTAAAAAGAAAAGTGAAAAAGAGAAAATCAACAAAGAATATATCAATATGGATTCAGCATCATCATCAAAGATACCACACAATCCAGATGAATCCAAAGAAGAAATAATAAATGAAGAGACTATGCAAGGACAAGAAGATATTTCTGATGTAGAAAGACTTCATCAAAGAATGTTGGAAATGCAACAAGAATTAATTGAACTCCTTAAAAAAGAAGGGAAAAGGAAAGAGTCAAGTTTTACCGCAGAAAACAGCCCAATGGAAGAAACTACGTGCATGCCAAGAATCTTTAGACAAGAAGGGTCACCATCACCATTTTCAAGGCCTATGGCCTCATCAACTCCATTCACTTCACAAAGACCAAATACTCTACCAAAGCGGGTTAATATTCATGCACAGGCTTCAAGCCCATTGCAACAAGAAATCCCACGAAACAATACACCCATTGTCAAGATCAGACCAAAGGATTATAATTTATGGTTTGATGGAAAGGAAGTGGAAAGATTTATTAAAAGAGTAGAAAATATAGCAGAAATTGAAGGAGCAAGTGGAAGGGATATAGCAAGACAGATATCCCTTTGGACTAAAGATCAAGAAATTAGCTACCATATTGAAGGAATGCCTGGATATGAAACTGGCGATTGGGAGCAATTAAAATTGGATATGAAGAGGAGATGGGGAACAGTGTCACCTGAAAGAAGATACAAGCTGTCCTCAATTACTCAATTATTTACAAAGATTCAACAAGAAGGAGGAATTAGAAATATGACCCAATATAAAAAGTTCATTGGTGAATATGAATCCATTATTAATTATCTCCGAAGGTACCAATATATACAAGGAGATATCAATCACAATCAAGAAATTTTGGCCAGTCTTTCCTCAAGTGTTCAAGAGTCTATTTACAAAGAAATGATTAAAGATAAGGCCATGGTGCAAGCTTTGGATGGTGGTTATATTATTCCAAGATTGGAAATCTTAAAGTTATATATTGAACAAGATTTAGAAGCCAAAGTCTTAATTCAACAGAAGGAATTTTCACAACCAAAGTCACAAGAGAAGAAAGCTAGGTTTGAAGAGGAAAGCTGGGAAGAAGTCTTAAAGCAAATGAAAGATCTTACCCAAAAAATTCAAAATCCTCAGCCGCAAGGGCATCAAAAAAAGGATACTGGGAAGGAATCAGTTAAGCAAGTATTGAATCAGCTCAAACACCTTTCAGAAGTAGTTGAATCTCCAAATAAAATACAAGCAGGCAATAATCAAGATCAGAAAGTTACACAAAACTCACAGCCACTCAGGCCAAGATATCCTTTACTACCCATATCTTCTGGTTATCAACCATATGTTCCAGCACAAATGGCTCCAAGACAGCTACTGAAGTGTTATTACTGCTTAGAAGAAGGACATTCCGCAATAAGATGTAATCACCTCACAGAAGACTTGGAGAAAAGAATTGTCTTGAAGCGTGGAGGAACATATCTTTTTCCAAATTTTCAAAGAGTACCCACAGAAGGCCCTAAATCTGCAAAAGAATTAGTTAGACATTTTGCCAAAGAGCAGGAGGATTTTACAAAGAAAATGATGGAACAATCAAATCCACCCCAAAAGAAGCAAGAGACAACAGTAATTGAGGAAAGCAAAGAAGAGAAGGCAACTGCTATAGCTCAAATAGAAGATTGGGGAAACTGGAAACCTCCTCAAATGTCACCAGCAAATGAAAATATTCAAATAAATGTTGGGCTTAGACAGACAAGGCAAAGAGCTTAAAGACAGGAAACTCAAAGTCAAACCCAGCAAGAGGATAAAAATGAAACACACAAACCCTTTAAAAAGAAGATACCAGGTGCCTACCACGAGGAAGATGAGGCAGAAGAAGAAATAAGAGTTCTAATTCCAACAAAATACAAGAAAACACAAGAAGGAAAGGAAGTAGATAATGATATTGAAATAATTTCCAAGGAAAAGAATAAGGAGGTACTTAGACAGGATTCACAAAAGATGGAATTAAAAAACAAGGTAAAAACTACACCCAATAACCCAAAGATAATAATTGAACATGTGATGAAGAGAATACTTGAACAAAAGATAAATCTTACTCTTGAAGAAATATTATCAATGTCACCAACCTTTATTGATGAACTACAAAATTTAACTACCCAGGAAAAAGAAGCAATAAAATCAGTCAATACGTCAAATATTCAAGAAAGACTACTTTCAGTAAAGCTACGGGACTATGATACCCCAAGATTACATTATGCATGCCCACTTGGATTTATGGAAGTATTTATTGGAAGAGAAGAATATCCTACAATGGCATTGGTGGATACTGGATCAGAAATTAATATAATACCAGAGGAAATTGCAATTCAAGCCTCACTTACAAGTAGAAAGCTCAATATGAATCTCAGAGGAATTGGTGGACATACCACATCCTTGGTTGGACTCTCAGAATTTACACCAATTACTATGATAACAGGAGAAGAAAAAGAAATTCATTTATTCATAGCAAAAGGAGCTGTACACACCATACTTGGAAGACCATTTTTAGCAGATAATAATGTTAAATTGGAATTTTCACACAAGCAAGGGGAAATATTTAGTTATCCAGAGAAAGATGGACGTCAATTATGCTTACCAATATGTAACCCTCAAGCTATGGGTTGGGAAATTTCTCCACCCAGAGGAATGGAGCTTTGTGCATCTTCAGAGATTGGAAAATGGTCAATACATGGAGCAGAATCATCCAAAAGAAAAGAAACAAGGGAAACAGAAAGTCAATCTTCAACAAGAGTGAAGACAATATTCCTTGGAGCAAACAAAATACCCTTCTCAGCTATTTTTGATGCAAAAAATGACTTGAATGTTATAACTCAGGAAATGGCCCTAAAAGCAGAATTAAAAATCAGCCCTTACACATCAAAATCAACAGATAACTTTTTGAAGCCAATTGGTCAAATTAAAAATCTTGAAGTCACTTTTGAAAGTGAAGAGAAAACCTACCTGGACTTCTTAGTATTTGAAAATTTCAACCAGATAATAGATGAAGAAAAGTCAAGCATATTATCTTCATCTAAAGAAAGTATTCCACCTCAAACTGAAACAAAATATAAAGGGAAGGATCCAGAAGAGTATGAATTGAAGGTAGAAGAGAGTGAAGCAATAGAAAAAATAAAAATGGAACTGAAGAAGATGAGAAGAAATTTGGACATGGCCATAGAAGACCCAGAGAAATGGCTAGCACTTGAGTTAAGTGGTATGAATGAAGAAGATAAAGTAGAAAGCCCACAGAAGAAATTTAAAATGGATCTGAAGCCACCTGAAGCAAATTCCTCAGGAATTGCAGAAGATTATTCAAATTTATTTCAGGAGAAAGCTTGGTACATTAGTGATACTGAAAAAATAAAAAATGACATAATCAATCCATTGGCAAAAAGAAAATTTGAAGAATTGGAAAAGGAAAGTGCCATAATTACTGAAGACAAAATGGATCAAGTTTGGGATAGAAATATTCAAAAGAGGATTGATAAAAAAATGGAAACAGCAGAATCAGAAGATGACTTGAAGTTATACCAACAAAATAATGAAGATTTGGAAGATAAATATAAGCAAGGAAGAATATTTGAAGATCTAGAAGAAGGAGAGTTATCAGAAAATACACAAAGGCTAGCTGGACTTAGCATTCTAGAAGAATTTAATCATGCCTATGATCAAATATTCTGCTTTTCAAGCGCAACTGATCTATTTAATCAAAATAAAGGAATTACATCTGAATTACCAAATGACTCCCGGAATCAAAATGGCATACAGGAAGACATACCATAATATGAAGGACTGGAAGATTACATAATACTTCCAATAATAACATTTAAGGAACTGTATGATTATGAGCTAGATTCACCAATAATTCAAACCAAATATATTTCAGAACTACCTGGATCAAATCTTACAAATGTTGATTTTCTGGAATTACTAACCACTATTGGAATCAAAGGAAATTTAAGAAATCCTTACTGGAAGAAGCCTTATGGATATTATCAAATGACAATAGAAGGACTGCATCACAAAATGTTATGGGCTCAAGAAGATTTGAATCTAGATGGTTTGGAAATCTTGGGAGGAACTCTTTGCTGGTGTGATTTTGGGTACATGTTTATTCATGAAGTCAAAGGTTTTGTTTCTGAATGGAAAGGAAATACACAAAGAAAACAACGCAACAAGATCTTTGGAGAAATATTGAAGGACATATGTCTTTCAGTAATTCACAACAGAAGGTTGAATATTTCTCAATAACAACTGAAGTAATCCAATTTCAATCTCCAATTAAAAAAAAACAAAAAAAAAAAAACACCATAAAAAATAGCAAAAATAATAAAAAAAAATAACCTAAAAAAAAAAAAAAAAAAAAAAAGAGAATTTTTTTCATATCTGTATCAGTATCAGGGCAGTGACCTCCTGCCTTATCAAAGAGGAATTTCAAATAATTAAAAAACATAAAAAAAATCTTTTTTCAACATTCTTATAATTCAGGGCAGTGACCTCCTGCCTTATCAAAGAGGAATTTCAAATCATTCAAACTAATTTATAAAAAAAAAAAATCTTTTTTAAACACTCTTATCACTCAGTGGAAGTCACCTCCTGCCTTATCAAAGAGGAATTTCAATTTTTTCAATTTTTTTTTTTTGAAGTATATTATCACTCAAGGCTATAAATCAGTATTCAATAAAGGACTTCAAACTCAACATTTTTCAAGATATTTTTTTTCAATGTACAAGTATTATGATTTTATTTTTTAAAAAAAACAGGGGTGGTTATCTGTTCTTATGCCACCTCATATAAAAAAAGGCACAAGTTTGGGGAAGTGTGGGCCCATAGGCCTTTATTAATGTTATTTCTTTTTTTTTAAAAAAAAAACAATGAAAAGATGGTGTGAAGAAACAGCAAAAGAAGATATAGATAGCTGAAAATATCAAAATTATGACCGCCGGTCATAATTTGGTTCTTTGAGACAGGAAAAGATAAAATATGGAAAGCAAAACAAGAAGAAAAAAAACCAACCAAACAAGCTAGGCCATTCAGATACAGAAAAAGAAGATAGAAGAAGTTCAAAATGTCAGAATTATGACCGCCGGTCATAATTTGGCCTAAAATCAAGAAAATTATTGCAAGACATGGGGGAAAAATCAACCAAACAAGCTAGGCTATTCAGATACAGAATAGGAAGATCAAAGAATTTAAAATGTCAAATTATGACCGCCGGTCATAAAATGACCACCTTATTACAGAAAATAATTCAACTCACCAAAAAGGCTACCACCATTTATACTGGATGACGTTCTTATAGCCCCAAATTAATGGGTTTGTCAATCTTTGACAAGCACGCATCCTTCCAGCATTTTAAATGAGCAAATTGAAATAAGTAATTCTCAAATTATGATCAAGGTTGAGCACCCTCAATCACAACAAGTTTCCAAAGATCAATTTTGTTTGACAGAATCAAGGAACACAACGATACCAAATTGCATCACTAAGCTTGCTCAAGGCTCAGAATATGCTACCCAGCATGGTTACCCTATTCCAGACACAGACAGGTCCAGCAGAAGAATTACTACCAGAGGGGGGATTTGAACCCGTTTCAATTTTGATGAAAGTTGAAAGCAACCCGGAATCACTAACCACTACACCATTTGAAAATGTAACCTCACTCCTCAAATTGAAAACTCATTCAACATCACTCATCAATTTAATCACTCTTAAAAAAAAAAAAAAAAAAAAAAATTAACATAAAAAAAAAAATTTTAACATAAGAAAAAAAAGAAAATTTTTCAACTTAAAACATTAAAAAAAATTTTTTTGACATAAAATAAAGAAAAAATTATGATGAAAATAAATAAACAAAATAAACTGTCTTGATTAACATCAAGGATAAAAGATCAGAGAAAATAAAAAAGGCTAAAATATAGTCCTTGTATGACTTTAAACTACAGGGTAGCAACCTGAAGGCTAAAATTAGTCCTTGTATGACTTTAAACTACAGGGTAGCAACCTGAAGGCTAGAATTAGTCCTTGTATGACTTTAAACTACAGGGTAGCAACCTTAAGGCTAAAATTAGTCCTTGTATGACTTTAAACTACAGGGTAGCAACCTGAAGGCTAAAATTAGTCCTTGTATGACTTTAAACTACAGGGTAGCAACCTTAAGGCTAAAATTAGTCCTTGTATGACTTTAAACTACAGGGTAGCAACCTGAAGGCTAAAATTAGTCCTTGTATGACTTTAAACTACAGGGTAGCAACCTGAAGGCTAAAATTAGTCCTTGTATGACTTTAAACTACAGGGTAGCAACCTGAAGGCTAAAATTAGTCCTTGTATGACTTTAAACTACAGGGTAGCAACCTGAAGGCTAAAATTAGTCCTTGTATGACTTTAAACTACAGGGTAGCAACCTGAAGGCTAAAATAAGTCCTTGTATGACTTTAAACTACAGGGTGGTTCCCAGACGGCCAAAATTTAGTCTATGTATGACTCAAACTACAGGGGTAGCACACCCAAGGGCTGAATATGCAAGTAAAATCAAGGAATCAAGAAAATAAAAAAAATGAAGATATCAAAATTAACAACCAAGATGAATAATGGACTAATGAAGACTTCAAGGGGAAATTAATGAAGAATATTCAATCAAAAGAAAATAACAACTAGAAGAACCATTGGAGGCAAGAACCATACAGATTGTGGCAAAACAAGAAACAAGATTAGCAGCAGCACAGAAATTGAGAGATTCAAGACACAAATCAGTTCAATATTTGGACAAAAAGATGGCACATAGACTGAGAAATCCACTTGAACCAGGGGACTTGGTATTAGTTTATAATAAACCACTTGAGTCACAGTGGGGTTTACTCTCCAAGAACCGTTGGAATGCACCTTATAGAGTCATAATTCAATTAATAATGGACCTTATGAGCTTGAAGAATTGGATGGCATTAAACTTAAAAGAAAATTTGCAGCAAGTCACATCAAGAGGTTTTATCCAAGAGGAAAGGAAGCTCAATTAAGTTCAGAGTCAGAAAATGAAAGTAGTGAAGAAATTGAAGATGAAGAGTTAATATTGGAGGGAGAAGATATTGAACAAAATGAATACCATTGATAATGGCAAGCTTTTCAACTGGAATGCTGGGGACAGCATTAAATGGAGAGGGGGATGTGGTATTCCATACCATTAGTACCAGTTTCAAGCTTACCAATAAAACAAAAGAAAAAAATGATAATAAAAAGAATTACGCAAAGAAATACCTCAAGGCTATGCATAAAATTACAATATATTTTCCAAGAACAAAGGTTTGCTTAGTAATAATGACACGCATCAAAATTGATAGAAATGATGCAATCTCCATATGAAATGATACAATACTAAAATAAACACCAGCATAATTTTCTCATATATATCATATGACTAGAAGAAATTTCAATTGTCAGGAGCTGTATTTTCTCCACTTTCTTGGCAAAAAGAAAATATCACCAGCCAAATTATCTCAAATACATCACATGATTTGGATAAGGAAAAGAACCACCAGCATAATTCTCTCAGAACATACGCAAAAAATAGAAACAAAAATACTTTCCCCGCCTGATAAAAAGAAAATCTCACCAGCCAAATTATCTGAAATAAATCACATGATTTGGATAAGGAAAAGAACCACCAGCATAATTCTCTCAGAAAATACGTAACAAAGTCACCAAAAATGAAAGTGTAACCAGAAAAATTATCTCAAAGACATCACATGATTTTGATAAGAAACAGAAACACCAGCATAACTTTCTCATATATATCATATGACTAGAAGAAAGTTCAATTGTCAGGAGCTGTATTTTCTCCACTTTCTTGGCAAAAAGAAAAACTCACCAGCCAAATTATCTCAAATACATCACATGATTTTGATAAGCAAAAGCACCACCAGCATAATTCTCTCAGAAAATACGTAACAAAGTCACCAAAAAGAAAATCTCACCAGCAAAATTATCTCAAATACATCACATGATTTTTATAAGAAAAAGCACCACCAGCATAATTCTCTCATAACATACGTAAAAAATAGAAACAAAAAATACTTTCCCCACCTTCAAGAAAACATCACCAGCCATATTATCTCGATGACCTCACATGACTCTGACAAAAAGAAAGTCTCACCAGCAAAATTATCTCAAATACATCACATGATTTTGATAAGAAACAGCACCACCAGCATAATTCTCTCATAACATACGTAAAAAATAGAAACAAAAAATACTTTCCCCACCTTCAAGAAAACATCACCAGCCATATCATCTCAATGACCTCACATGACTCTGATAAAAAGAAAATCTCACCAGCCAAATTATCTCAAATACATCACATGATCTTGATAAGAAAAAGCACCACCAGCATAATTCTCTCAGCAAACACGCTGCTACACCAAAACTACACGTCTCACCAGATAAAACCTCTCAACTATGATTTTTTCTAAGTACCCTATTTTGAGAAGCTCTATGGAGGCCCAAAAGCTATAAATAGAGGTCCTTTCTCCCTCATTTTTCCCATCATCATGGAACAAGTTCCCACTATCCAGGATTATAACCATCCCTGAACTAGCAGGATATCTAGAATAGTAGTAGTGCTTTAGTAGTGAAAAGCTCAGTAGCCTTGCTCAGTAGCTTAGTATTAGTGAAGAATAGTAGTATAACCGTAGTAAAAGCTCAGTAGCCTTGCTCAGTAGCTTAGTATTAGTAAAGAATAGTAGTATAACCGTAGTTAAAGCTCAGTAGCCTTGCTCAAAAGCTTAGTGTTATTAACAAAGAGAAGTAGTAGTGATATAAACTCAGTATTAAAAAAATCCTAAAAGAATCAAATCCAGTAGTCTTATTATTAGTACTCATATCAAAAAAAATCATTATAATCAACCTAAAACCATAAAAAATATATATATTCTTATCATTCTTATTAAAAAAAAACAAAAAAAATATTCTTATTAGTTTCATTAAAATAACAGAAACCCAAAACATATATATATATATATATTATCATCACTTTTATTAAAATAAAGTAAAAAAATCTAGTGTTTATTTTATCAGAAATTTTAGATCAGAATTTTTACTGTAGTGTTATTGATAGGTCTGATTTAGAGACTGCTGATAAGTCTTCTCTATCTGTTAAAGCCACAAATCTTATTTTATTTTGTGATTCTCTGTAGGCTGACTATTCAGTATTATTTAGAGGGGCAGCTACTACACCTTAGCACCCATGGATATTGGACAATTCTGAAATTCAAAACAGACTTACCAATAATTTCCCCCTCAAGGTACTGCCTTATTTCATCCCACACCAAAAGGAGTTCCCACAGCGCTCCAGCTTGAGCATGCTTGGATATTTCAGATTGCCAGTTGGTAATTAAACGAGGTGGGTGTGGAGCATTGGGTGTTTGGAATTAGCCGCTCCTTGGAGGTACCAATTAGAGCAAAGGCCAGAATTGTTTTACCTCATCCCATATCATCCGGGAGCAGTCCTCCAAGAGGGGTTTTGGTCACAAGATATTTGAATGAGCTGATGACCTTGTTTGTAATTATGTGTCTGGCATTAAAAGTGTATCCAGGGGGTGTGTTGTCCCAGAGGTTATGGGCTGATTGTCCATTGGGGATTTCTTGATCCCAAAGAAAGGCTAGTCCGTACTTTTGATTAGGGGAGAGGGGGTTTCGATAATGGAATGGGGAGGTCTGATCCACTGCGTAATTGTATGAGGTGTTTCTTGAAAGTCAATGAAAAGATAGCAGGATATGAGGGTGGCATGGAGTTTAAAGCGGGAAATGGGGGACTAAAAGGTTTTCATTGACTATGATTTTTACAGTCATATTCTTTAGGCATTTTAATCTTGAAGTCTTGTTTTTGAAAACTTTCAATTATGAATAGAATGTTCAGATTCCAAGTGAAGAACATCAATGCTAGATTGGGGTTCTGAGATGAGCAAGGATCATTTGGATCAGTCATAAATACTCCCTCAACAAATAATGTTTAAGTAGGAATGGATTGGCAATTTTCAATTCATGCCCCACCAGGACCGCAGTGCATGAATGTTTGTGGTGCCCCAAGGAATGGTATCAACGTCTTGGAACGGCTGCCAGGGAGAGAGCCAATAATATGCTGGTGATTGGGGAGTTATATGAATATGTCGTGTTGATTGTGACATAGGATAATCCAAGAATCTAAGTGGGAATTATGAACTTTTGAGGTTATATCTCTATTTATTTGAATATGAATATTAATCATCCCAATGCAAAGTGGTTGTGAAGGGGTTGACATGATGGCTATTATGAATTATTGGGGACAGTGGGAAATTATATGGTCAGGAAGGGTTAGATAAAGGGAATGAAGACCAATAAACACAGGTGGTGAGCTTATATGAGAGGCAGCAATGGGCTCAAAAGGGGATGGCCTGTGGTTACGTGCATGGTCGTTAGGAAGATGGGCCTCTTGGGCTCATAATTTTCATATCCGATTTGGGGCATATATCAAGGCAGGGTGGCAAGAATGTGGGTGCACCAATATGAATTCTGGATCTGCAGCATATCACACAAGGATTGTTGGACCAAGGTTAATATTAGCATATCCGAAATTAGATGTATTGTGGACACTTATTGTGCAGTGGCATATTAGAGGCATTCACCCATGTTCACTGGTGTGACAGTGAACAATAAGTGTATTTTACCCAGGTTAATTGTTGTAAAGTGACCTACTGGGCAATGGTGGCAGTGAATAGGAAACTTTCACTGTGGGGATCTTTTTGTGTGAGCGGGTGAGGTATGTATAGTGGCATCCCACCAAACATGAGTTTGGATTTGCCCAAAAATTCTTTTGGAGTGACGCCTACTGCAATTCCAGCGGGCAATGTGTGGCTTCATCAAAGGGGGGACCAGCCGTGAGCGGTGATCCACTTACACATTCACCCCTATTGCATTTGAGGCTGTTACTAATCCAACCAGATTGGCATCAGGATATTTCCCTCATGCGTGTGAGAAACTACAGCGGAATAGGACACCTGCCCAAGGTATTTTTTGGCTGCAAGCAAGGCGCCAAAACTTCTGCGGGCCTGTGAGAATGTCCGGCATATGACCCACAGTGGCAGAGCCCCACGCATAAATCACAAGCCTCAGCGATCATAGGCGGGGGTTATGCTAATGCGTATGAGGCTTAAGGAAATCCACACTGATTGGCCTCAGGTTTCCGTGGGCAAGGCGGTGAGAGTATACAGCTAAGTGAGCCACCCGCACAAGCCAAAAGCTGGTCGGAAGGCAGGGACATAAAAGGTCTTCCAGGAGTGTGAAAATTCCTTTCCTATGACCCATGGAGGATGCCTATGAAAGTGTGTGGGGGCATGGAAAACAAGTGGGGCCAGTCATTGTTTGACCCGACCTTGGCACTGGTGTGAATCCACCATTTGCGTATGACCCAAATCATTAGTCATCCCATTATGCACCCCTTACATTAACTTGGATTAGACCAGCATCTGTGTGGTAATTAGGCGGAGCTCTCCAAAAAGGTGCATCAAAGGGATGCATTTGAGAAATTTCACTTGATGGCTTGGTGTGATTGCCTGGTACATTCTTGTACAGCTTTTTCTCTTCCCCTGCATTGTAGTACGTACTACAATGTTGGCTGTACAGATCAGGATGGTGTAATGCTACTTCAGCCTGCATGCATATAGCCAATGGGTATTCACCTTCCAATTGTTTTCATATACGTAGCTCATGTGCCCAATGCTCAGCATTGTGATTTGCCCAATTTGCACATGAAGCTGAGCATTTCATGGTCAAAAGCTCAGTGTGGAAGGTTTTGGTAAATCCATGGTTGGGAGACTTTTTGCATTAGTTCATTGGAAGGCCCACTTCTGAGAACCTCACCAAAGCGTGTGATATGCTGCACCTGGCTGAAATGTCTTCCGATGCTGTGCCAAATTCTCAGATTGCGTGCTTACAGATATGACCTTGCAATTGCTCAGCGGGGTGCATTTGATATATTTATCTCAAAAGCTCAACAACTGTGCAATTCAAATTTTCAGCCGCTGGGCATTTCAATTATGACCACGAAGAAGACCTGCGCAATGGGTTGTCAGGGTTACTCTATGATATAGCTTCAGAATGATAATAAAAGCTATAACTCTGAGTGTGACACGAAAATAATGATGATATTAGAGTGAGAATATGAGTGAAAAGGGCTATACTAAAATAATTTAGTGATGGTGAGTACTGCTGATAGCCCTGGGTGCAGTGTTTGCCTGTTTGTTTACAATAGCAAACCCTACAATACTTAAACTTAAAGTATACCTGTTAAATTCTAAGAGTACCACTTCCTATTTTAAGAAGTTATACCATGTAAGAATATCAAGAACAGGATGCTGAATTTGCTTCCTGGTGAGGCAAAGCCTCCTTTTATCTTGTTCTGGGGTAGTGGGAGGTGGTTTACCTCTGCACACCGCCACAGAGTGAATATTTTCACCAATGGAGCTTACAGGTGTGTTCTGGTGCTTCTGACGCGTCAGAAACTGTACAGAACATGTATGGACCTCTGTATTTGACTTAACTATGAGGTATTGAAGTATAAATAAGCTTCAGCGTCTGTTTGACACCTCATAATCAGAGTACAACTGTATCCTGTCATAATACAGCTGTATTGGTCATATTGTGATATTATAACTTTCAAATGGACATACCTCTCTCTGTTTTTGAGATATCATGCTCAAAGTTGGTTCATTGGATAGCCCTGTATGAGCTCTACACAATGATACCCAATTTGGTATGGTTATCATTAAGTATGACAAAGTTATCCCATGTACAAGGTTTTGTGTACATAGGCTTGTGTCGCAGGGGCTCTTCTAAATGAAGAGGGCCTGGCACTCAGTGAAAAGACTTACTTATGGAGGGCTCAGAAGAAATACTCAAATTATAAGAGTAATGAAATAAGATAATAATTTCCTAGTCATAAAATAATAAGAATTAAAAGATATGAGAGGAAAACAAAAGCAATACTAAAGAGCCAACCACAAATAATCCTGTACCACTGTTTCAACCTGTTCAGAAAAGAGAAAAGGATTAATAAAGGATATGGCCACCAGGACTCTACTGAACAGGTGAGGGAAGGCAAAGACTAACTTAATAAATAATGAAATAATATTTCTTAATGAGAAATAAAATAATATTAAATAATAAATCCAATATTTTAATTAACTGGGGGAAAAACCCCCAGGCGGATGAAGAGGGGCTGGTATATGTGAGAAATACCAGCCTTGGAGTTTGAGTGTTGAGATACTGGCCTGTATGATGGAAGAAGTTGGAGGTGGGATTGAATCCTGTATTGGTGAATCCAATACAGGTTATACAGTTAATACAGGTATTTGCTCCTGTATTGATGACAGGCCTGTATTTGGTGAATCCTGTATTTGGGTCTTGCCTGTATGAAACTGTATTGAGGTCTGAAAACTGTATTTGGAGAATGTTGAATGAAACCCCCTTGCTGATTGGGTTTTGAAGGGTATCAATGAAATGATGATTGTTGCTGATTGGGTTTTGAAGGGTATCAATGAAGTAATGATTTTTGAAGATGATTGGTAATGCCCCTGCCTCCTTGGCTGTGACAGCGTGGTTTGGGCAAAAAGCTGTATTGAGCTTGTTTGCCTCATAACTTCTGTTATAGTTGAGATATGAAGAAGTGGATGGAACCATCAGATAGCCCTGATTGTGCTCTTTCAAAAAAGACCCCACTTCAAGTACCCCACACTAAAACTATAGAAGTTAGATGAGAGGTGAATGTTTTGTTCACCCTTATTTGGCCTGAATTTGAACATAACTCAAGTAATACTGGTGCTAGCTCAGTTTGGCTGGTACCATTGGATAGCCCTGGCTTAGAGCTTAATTTTGAGTACCCATTTGATGGGGTTAAGCCTCTCCTTCTAGATTTTAGATGAGAGGTGAAAATTAAGGTTTATTCTCAGCAATAACTTTGAGCGGGAATAACTTTGTTATTTCTTGTCCTACGGTGATGGGACTTATATTTTCAGAAAGAGGTGAGTTTCCTCTTTTGTTTGATTCCTTTTGAGCTGATTTGGCTCAGATCCATCTTTTGGTGGTATCTTCGCTATACCATTGGTTTATGGTATTTTGGCTGTCATGCTTGTGCTCTGGTTTTGAGTCACAGGCTGACATGGGTCAACCCAAGCTCATGCTGTATTCACTTGTCATCCAGCCGTCCGACCCTTTGTTAAAACACTATCACACAGCCATAAGGCCGGTATGCTTTCTGCGGTCACCTGTGACCAAATGCACCACATGCTTTTCTGCATTGGGCATTTGTAGATTGCACCCACCGTGCACATTACACAATTCCCTCACAAAATCCCTCCCGGGCAATCGGGTGGCTATTTAAGGCAACAAAAGGGCTTTGACTGAGTGTAAGCTCTTTCTATGAAGCTCTTGATAATAGTAGCAATATCAAGAGTACTATGACTGTCCCCAGTAGAAATATATAATATAATGAAATATTATAACCACCAAATTAAATATAGTTATTAAAAATAATTATATAGAAAAATAAATTTAATTATTATTATAAAATATAATAATTATAATAAATTCTAATTATTCTATTATTGTTATAGTCACTGACAGTTATAACAATAAGAAATGTAAAGCTCTTAATGAGACAATTACACGTGGAAAATATGAATACTAAACACTTATAAATAATATAAATATTATTTATAAAAGAATTAAACACACACTGTGCAGAAATAATTCTTATGGAATAAAAATTCTATATAAAAAAGCTAATACTAGATAAAAAAATATAGAATTTTAGAGAAAACTTACTTATAATATTTATTTAATACAGCAAGTCAAACAACAACAGTTATTATATTAAATAATAATTATAAGTTAAAAACACGCCAAAAATCAATAATTTTAAAGATAAAACAACTTTTTATAGTAAAAATTAAGATTAAAGAGTTTTTAAGAGGAATTTGTGAATTTTTAGAAGATATTTAAGATGATTAATTTTATACAATAAAATATATTATTTGTTATTACAACAATAATCTAAATTCTATGATTTCAATTCTTTAATTTTAATAATAAAGAATAAAATAACTTAAGAATTACTTTAATAATAAGACTTTGTATTTAATAAAACTTTACCTGTTTAAATTTCTAATATGATTGGATTGATAATGAATCATGGACAAAAACAGTGATGAAAAGACTATTTTATGTCTTCAGAGAAGCTCTCATGATTCATAATGGATATAGAGGGTGTGCTCAGGTCAAAACTGAAAAACCATTCTTAAAAATAAAGTTCTTAACTTAAGGTAACTTAATTTTAATTCCAATTTAAAGTTAACAGGGTTATTCTTAACTCCATGTAACTTTAATCCTCATTTAAACTAATTATTTGAAGTTTTTAATATAATTAAACTTATTTATATTAAAGTTCATCACATGAACAACTTAAAAATTGAGTTTCAAGCAGAAATCTCTTAAACTCAATTTTTAATCAATTTTTAAAGAAATTATAATTTTCTTTGAGCTTTAATTAAAAGAGTAAATTTCCAGGCTAATTACCCAGGAAATTTATATATAAAAGATACCCAAAATTTGATTTATATGTAGATAATATCAATTTGTAAGCTGTGGGAAAATTTCAAGCAAAACCATTAAGAATTGGATTTTTAATGAATTTTTGAGGTTATTGCTATTTTTCCACATAAAATAGCAATACACACCAAACCTTAAGTTTTGATAAGGTTTTAATGCTTTAAAACTTAACATTTTAAGCTTATTTAAGCTTTTACAGTTCTTAAAATCTTGAATTCAAGCCTGCATATTGGGATTTACCCTTTGGCAGCTTGAAATTACTGTCTAAATTGGGATAAAACCAGTTTAAACTTTAATGTTGGATCAAAGTCTAATCTCAAAGTTTAAATAAGCTTGAAAATCCTCCAATACAGGTGGACAACCTTAATTGAATCCTTGCAGATCCAAAAAGTTGGGTACCCCAGCTCTAGTTGGTCTTTTTCCTTTGTCCCACCTTTCTGCATGGATTTTGCCCTTTTATTTATTTAAAGCCATACTATGGCCTTAAACCCTTTTGAATTGAGCTCACGCAGGATTTACATTCTGTATGGAAAATCCTTAGCCAATTCAGTAAATATACACAACACCTCAATTTTAACTAAAATTTTGGTAAGTTTGCGTAAACTTTATGCAACTTTAAATTTAAGCTTATTTAAGCTTAAATTTAACAAGTTAAATTTTTTTTGAAAATGTTACATTAGTACTGTGAGATTCTTAAATCTTCCAATAAAATAAGAAATAAGTGTTTTTGGGTATAACACCTCATGGATGTACCCTAGGTTATTTTTGGTGTAGAATCCAAAAATGGCATAATATTTATAAATTTTTTTATCCAAAAAAAAGTTATACTTATTTTTTGTTATTTTTTATTTTATATTCAATTAAAAAGTCTGTTAAAGACAAATTTAACTGTATAGAAGGTATTTGTGGCCTTATGGGTATGTTATACATACCTCACAGGGTCACACTGAGTCTGAAAATTCAATCAATTGTAATACTCAGCCAGAACCTTTTTTTTCCACTGCCTCACATGGGCATTTCCCTTCTCAGTCTCAGCATTGGCCGCCACTGAGCTTCAATTTTCCCAACACAGCTTGAAGCTGAGACTTTGGCAGGTGCTGCAACTGCTGCCATTGTCTCAGCTTCACCATGGTATAAAAGAAAATGTTTTCCCAGCTCACCCGCTCTTCTCATTATTGTGTGTATCCCCCTTTGTCTTCCTGCCTTTCCACTCTTTTCTATCCCACTCCACTAACCTAACTCCCCTTCTTTTTGCTATCTGTTTTTTCCTCTTATACATCAAGAACCCCCCCTTCTATCCACCTTGTGCGTCTCCTTCATTTAAAAGTTTTGTCAATATTATGTTCCAATATTAATCCTAATTCTCCTTCATGACTTTCTTCCAGACTTCTAAAACCATGCGACTAGAGCCTTTTCTTTTGAATTCCAATTTAAAATTTATCATTCATTGTATGGCTTCATTTTTTTTCTTGATTGTTTACTTTCTATTCAGTTACTAACCTAAATTTTATTTTTTTAGATGTTGTGCACTTTATACACTAAGTGGGGTATCCCCTGCATCTGCTCCTTGACAACGGCCAACACGTTTGATGCTTGCCAACAAGCACACAAGAAATTCTTGTTCATTGTCTGACCCTTCCGACCAAGAAACCCTTGTGAGGACTCCTTTGTGGTCAACAATGATGAAATCATTCACAAGTGGGAATGGATTCCAGGACCCCAAACAGGCAGATGGGAACAATTCCGGACAATTAGCCCAGTCCCCTCAAGTATTGATTTGTCAGGATGAGTCTATGTTGAAGTGGTAATAAAGCTATTTACAGCTAAAACTATGACTGTGACACGTGGAAAATAGTTAAAAATGTTTTTATAAGGGTTAAGGATGGGTTAATTTAATAATAAAAGGGCTTTAGTATAAGGAATATAGTGGTGGTGAGCTCTGTTGAAAGCCCTGGGTGCAGCTTTACCTGTTGGGTTACAATAATAAAGACTACAATACTTTAAATTAAGAGTATACCTGTTAATTTCCCAAGAGTAAAACTGTGTCTGACAGTTTACTATGTAGGGTATACAAGAGCAGGATGAGGAGACAATTCTGGCTGTGAAAAGCCTCCTTTTTATCCTGAAATGGGGTGGAAAGGGTGCTAGACCTTTCCACGTAGAGGAAGTGAAGATTTTTCACTCTCTAGGACTGGCTTGTGGTTTGCAAACAGCCTGTATGCCCTTTATTGGGCTCAGATGTGGTTTTGAAACCACATCTGGGCAGTTTTCACCAATACAGGGTGAAAATCTTCATCTGGGGACCTCACAGCCTGATTCTGACATGTATGACACATAGAATGCTGTACAGAAACTGTATGGGACCCCAGTATTGACTGACTTATGAGTTATTGAAGTATTAACATGCTTCTTTGTCTATTTGACACCTCATAATCAGAGTACAACTGTATTCTGTGATAATACAGTTGTATTGGTCATATTGTGGGATTATAACATTCAAATGGCCATAGCTCTGTCAGTTTTTGAGATATCATGCTCAATGTTGGTTCATTGAATAGCCCTGTATGAGCCCTACACAATGTTACCAAATTTGGTATGGCTATCATTAAATATGACAAACTTATCCCATGTACAAGGTTTTTGTACATAGGTGTGGTTTGGGCAAAAAGCTGTATTGAGCTTGTTTGCCTCATAAGTTCTGTTATAGGTGAGATATGAAGAATTGAATTCCACCATCAGATAGCCCTAATTGTGCTCTTTCCAAAAAGACCCCACTTCAAGTATCCCACACTAAAACTGTAGAAGTTAGATGAGAGGTGAATGTTTTGTTCACCCTTATTTGGCCTTAATTTGACCATAACTCAAGTAATACTGGTGCTAGCTCAGTTTGGCTGGTACCATTGGATAGCCCTGACTTAGAGCTTCATTTTAAATACCCATTTGATGGGGTTAAGCCTCTCCTTCTAGATTTTAGATGAGAGGTAAAAATTAAGGTTCATGCTCAGCAATAACTTTGAGCAGGAATAACTTTGTTATTTCTTGTCCTATGGTGATGGGACTTATGTTTTCAGAAAGAGGTAAGTTTTCCCTTTCATTTGATACCTTTTGAGTTGATTTGGCTCAGCTCCATGTTTTGGTGGTATCTTGGCTATACCATTGGTTTATGGTATTTTGGCTGTCATGCTTGTGCTCTGGTTTTGAGTCACAGGCTGACACGATTTGTCCACCGCCCCTCCTAGGCCACCATCCAATGGTCACTTCACTCTCTGACCAGAGCAAAGTGATTATCCAGCCAATGAAGGATGATGATGGCAAGAGGATATTTGAGCTTGGGTCAATCGTCACCATGTCTTGTCACCCATGGGATTCAAATGCCAAAGTAAGTTTTCTTTCTCCTCCTTAATTCATTTCTCTTCATGCAATAATACTGACTTTTTTTTCATTAAGCACAGAACAAAACCAACCAAATCCCCCGCAACAAGACTCTCCCATTCCTAGTTTTCCTTGAGAGCAAACTCCACGACAACTGACCCCAGGCCCAAGTGGCACCCACTGGTCAGAGGACTTATTCCACGGTAAGAAGGCAAAGTTTCATTTAATTTCCACTTTTGACTCAAGTAAACTGACTCTTCTTCCTTTTGCAGAACCCTCCCAAACCAATGAGCCACCTATTCCTGGCCCAAGTCCATCTTCCAAACCACATGAGGACATTCCAACTTGTGTGCCTGAACCTGAGGTGGCTCCAACACAATGCATGGAGGAACCTTTTGGTAAGTCCCCACTTTATGTTTTTTAATCTTCCCAGCTTTTCCTCACCTTTCCTTCGGCCATCTCCAGCTGGTCATGCTCCAACCCTTCCATAATCATCATCTACAATACACCCGTTGGATCCCTCCATCTACTCCTTCCCCAGAGTTCCCGCCCATTGCCCCCAGGACCCCAACTGGCTCCTCTCCTCATTCCCAAGATGGGGCTTGCCAGGAATTCACTGACCTGTGACCAACACTAATGATTCCTCAAGCCATTTTCCACAAATCAATCAACCAAATCTTGTTTGAGCATCTCCAATTGCTCCACATGATTCCCTTTGTGGATGCAACTCATCAAATTTCGATGCACCGGGAATTCCGGGATGAACTAAACTCCCTCCTTGGCTAGGCACTGGAGGCTTATCCAAAGCAGGACATCACCAGGATAGTCTCAAAATACCTTGATAAATAAATAAAAATTGCATTCTTTCCTCTTTTTATCTTTTGTAATAATTTCTTTTAAATAAATTATTTGCATTCAATGATTGTTATGTTCAATTTATATTACATTCTTTGTTTGCGTGAAATTATATTTTCCTCAATGGTTCAAATATGCTATTGTGTGGGAATAATTTTTGTAAGTGCCCCACCAAATGTTTGAGTCAGTATTTGTTTGTGAGAACCTCTTTTGCCAAAAATTTGCCAATAGTCACCATTACCCCTCCTATATTTTCTTGTTTCATGGATTACAACCATCTCAGATATTAGCTGTAAAAATTTGGGGGTTCCCCGCATGTGAGCAATCCACTCCAGATTCATGAGTCATTGCCTTTCCTATGGTCACATGCTATTAATAACAGTCGTGTAAGGAATTTTTAGAACTGTCGGGAGGCTTCCCAGGTGTAAGGAATGGTCTGAATTGTCGGGAACCTGCACAATCATAAGGATGTGTGTGTGAAGTGTTGGGAACCTGTACAAGCATAAGAATTTGTGTGTGAATCTTTGGAAGTGTGCCCTGGCATAAGCAATTGTTTGAATTTTTGGGAACCTGCACAAGAGTAACGTTTTGCATATGAAGCATTGGGAGCCTGCACCCACATAAGGAAGTGTCAAAGCTGTCGGGAAGCTGGCCTGGCATAGGGAATTATTTGAATTGTCGGGAACCTGTACAAGTGTAAGCATCTTGTGTGTGAAGCGTTGGGAGCCTGGACATGCATATAGAATTGTTGGCATTGTCAGAAGCCTGCCCCGGAGTAAGAATTTACAGCGCAAGGTTTTGCGTGTGAAGGGTTGAGATCCTGGACAGGCATAAGAATTTGTGTGTGCTTCCTCAGGATCCTGGACAAGTGTATGGTGGCATGCCACCATACATGAGCCATTTCACCCCTTTTTCATGTGATCCACCATGTAGCCCCAATTCCAACCCATCAAAACCAGTTTTATACTTTCCTGCACATTATCACACCCTTATTCACCAATCACCCTCTAACTCCAAGATGCATCCAAACTCCCTCATTCTTTGATTTGCGATGAGATTGTATTACCATCCCTGATGTGATAGCCGTGGCTTTTCCACCACATTGTTTTTGCTAAGCTCCTTGAGAATTCTGAGGACATACCCACTAGTGTTGTGTGCTGGATCAGTATAATGAACAAATGTACTACTGGCTCACACTACCCAAATGAGCCCATGACATTTCGATAGATCAATCCAAAACTGCTCATTTGGGAAAATCAATTTTATCCCTGTACACGGCTTTGACGCATCTCTTTGAATTTGGCCGGTCTGCTTATCAGGTTGAAACCACCACCCCGAAGAATACAACAATGCATCCTTATCAAGATGAGGTGAGTTTTTGAATCTGTTCATGGTGAAAGTGAGTTCGGAAGCAAACTCGAATGCACCCTGATTTGCGGAGATATCAGCTTCATAGTTAACTTGATCAAAGGACGGAACCCCAGATGACTTGTAGCAAGTTTGAATCTTTGAAATAATTTATCCCCAACATATTGTAAGGATTGACCTAGAATGCAGCCAGCAGAGCTAATATTTGCCCCTTGGTTCCGCCATTCATCTTTTGTGTTTTAAATTTTCCCAATACTTCCATGAAGACCAAATTGTTCATTCTTCGTGCTGCATTTGCACCACCCAATGGCAAACATAAATCCCTCCAGTAATGCCCCATTTGTTGCAATTGGGTTGGTGAATTTTCTTTCACGAAATAAGAATTGTGATAATTCATCCCATTGATTTACATCTACTTCACTCATTGTTTTAAAGGGTCTGAATTCAACAAGGGCAATGAGTAATCAGGTTGAAGAGAAAATTGCCACATGGCCAAAGTGAATGCATTTGATCTTATTGACATCCACAACCCTCTGAATTTCACTTGGGGTCATATTTGCTGATACTGGCATTTCTATTTGTGCTGTCTGTCAAGTGGAGGAAAAAAACTTATTTTTTTTCGTGGTTTTGGCCTCATTTGTTATTTGGGAGGTCCCACTATTCCCAAGTGGGTGAGGGATCACTTTGTGTTGAAGAAGACAAGATATCAGATACTGCTTCCTCCCATTTGAACCTAAGGCCTTTTGAGTCCATAATGGTGCACAAAGCCCAATGAGCTTTATTTGGCACACATCTTTGACTTCCCTGTTGGAGCCCACATGGCATTGGCTCGATCTAAACCGGCTAAATCCAATGTTATTCCATGGGGCCCAATGAGGGTGCCACATGAATGCCAACCTATATATGTATCTATATATATATGCTGAGAATAAGTGAGTCACTCAAACTGTCCTTCTTCACCCCAACGCTTTCCCACGAGTTCCCTTTTACGCTCCTTTCCTTTTTTCATGAATGGCATGCTTGCAACGGAAAATGAAATGAAACAAATGATTACTGACTGTTGTGTGAAATATTAATTTCAAATAAATTTGATTTTGGTTGATGAATGTTTTTTAATTGCGGCTCAAAATGAAAGATTACATCTGACTTGCGCGAATTGGCAATCTCAATTACCTGAACCTGAAAAATGCAGTGGATACTGAATTATTCAATTTTAAATATTCATATTCCCATTCAATGAGCTTCAAATCCATGCGTGTGGAATATTGCAAGCACACACAAATGCAATCTGCACTCCGCCGCCGATGCCTCATCATCCTAGTCCTCTATGAAAGAACCATTACCTTTTTGCCTGTGAGCCTTGAGGTATATTTTACATATCCAAATAGGCCACAATTATCTTAAAAAGAAATTTTGAATTATGCAAAACTCATAAGTCATGCATATATCCAAAATTCATCATTTTCAATTTCAGAAAAGATGAATAACTTTTTATTGAGTAAGTAAATCCATGGATTTAAGACCAGATTTGGATTCTACACGAAAGTTCACCTAGGGTAGCTCCATAGAGTGAATAAGCTCAATTTAAGTATTTGAGGTGGTAAAATGGAAAATACTTCAATACCACATCATTAATACCACATAAAAGATCTGTGAAAATTTTTGTTTTTCTTGATTTTTAGCCAAAATAATGGGAAAGTGAGAAATCCCATGTTACATATACACTAAGAATAGTGTTATGCATGTTTTGAGCACTTAATATCATGGTATTCTTACATGGACTTTTGGTACACCCATAGTGGATATCTCACTTGAAGCTTAAATTACTATTTTGACGTAAAAAATAAGCAAGGGGGACAAAAGACATCAAAGAGAGCCAGGGTACCCAACTTCTGAGGCCTCAGAGGCGTGGATAGCTCCAGAGCATGGATCCATGGCTCATCTTGGCCCAATTGGTAAACTAAAACTCTTTGGGAACTTGGTTACCAAGTTACACCTACTGTAATCATAAGAAAAATAGCAAATAACCTGCTATTTTGACGTGCCAAGGAGGTAATGAGCTACTTAGACTCCTGTAACCACGTCAATTCTTGATGACTTTCCATGACTAGACCCTAAAAGAGTAATTAAAACCCTTTTGGGATCCATATTCATTGATTTACCTCATAGCAACCAGCAAAATACTGCTATTTGCAATTCTACGTAGAAATGAGCTAAAAACTTCAAAAATTCATTAAAAATACAATTCTTAATGAATCTTCCTGAAGCTTTCAGGACCAATGAAGAACTGTATGATCCATGGTACAACCAAAAAGAATTATGGTTTTACTAGTAAAATTAAAAGTTTTACTTACAGTCCATTTTTGACCATTCTACGTGAAACACTGAATCTTCAAAAATTCACAGTAATTACAACCTGTGATGAAATTGGCAATAACATTGATAACTTTGATAAATAAATGATTATTTTAGAATAAAAGAAGATTTACAGATATTACTCCTTTTATTCTTAACCATATTGGGGTTGGTCGTCACGTAAAAGCATCAATTAAGTAATTATGATAATCTTATGTGACAACAGATGATGCAATCATTAATCCAAAAGGATTTATTGTTTTCTCACTCACTGGTTTTTCAGTTTGCTCCATGGCATGCCTCTGTGAGCTATTGTTGACTTAAAAGAAGCCTCTTCTTGCTGTTTTTTCCAATCATCATCTTATCCATTTATTAAATCATTATTACCAACAAAGTAAGTATTAGTTAAAGCTATTCTTAAGTGTTTTAAATCTTTCAAAATCATCCAGAAAGACGTGAAATCATAGAATCCAACTATATATTGTTGTAATACTGTTATAAATCCTTTTGATCCCTTAAATCCACAATTCCACGTCAAATTTCTCTACTCTTATCTATCAATAAGTTCTTTGGAGTATTAGTGAGTCATTTGTTTTTTAATTCTTAAAGTTTTTCTCTAGTAATAGTTTTCTTCAAGAATTATATTTATAATTATTCTTGTAAAAGATAATGATATATTAAAATAATTTTATTATTTTAATAAAGAAGTTTTTATTATTAAATTCTTTTTGTAATTGATTCTAGTAGACAATTCCTGCTCACTGTTATAATCACTAGTAGTGTATAACACGTGAAAGAAATAATTTTATCATTATTTAATTGTGGTTATAATAATTTTTTTATTATTATATTTCATAAGAATAGACATAGTACTGTTGATTAATAGTAATATTATCATCAGTTTCATAGTCACATCTTACATTGCCTATTATGAGCTGGTGTGAAGTGATAAAACCCATTTCCCGTGATGACCCTATGTGTGCTAATCACAGGCACAACTTCCTGACTAAGTTTGCATCTTGTTGTAGTATTTTCATAGGTGTACAGAGGCATGCCTCAGTAAAAAGGCAGTTATTATTGGTATTCATACTGTGGCATCTGGGAAGTAGTAGGATAGGTATTCACAATTAATAAATTTATGAATTACTTTTCTCAATTAAATTACAATGTATCTGGTACAAACCTAATCTAAAATGGGTCAATCCTGGTTGTAAGCTTAGCTGACCTGGGTACAGTCAATGTGACCTCATCACTTGAACCAAGACCCTGCTTCTCCACCCAGGCATCAGCAAATTCTAATACCAATCATTGTGCAAATTTAAATCTATAAGGTACAGTGGGGTTAAAAGACTCTGATGAGAAGAAACTCTTATGCAGTAAATTACATACATACTTATTAGTACATAGCCACACCGGCTCTACTAGATTTTTATCCTCTGAAAGTCTTTTGGAAATTTCAATGAGTGATAAATCCCCTTTAACTGAGCTTGTTCTCCAGTCATCTGAGCATACCATCAAACCACAAACTCCCGCCGCACATAAAGCCGCTAATATACCATAGCAAATTTGATTTATTCCGAGATTCTTGTGACACGTCAAAAGATCTTTGATGGCCTCATTTTTTTTCAAGCTCGTGAGTTTGCCTTTAATGCCATTGACTTTGACCTTTGCATGTGCACATACCATGTTTTCTTCAATCATCAAATGGCTTTCTGTATCCATTAGATCCCCCAGGCTCTTGTGCGGCTTTGTCAATATCTCATTGTCAGCCCCGCCACCTTCAATGCTATGTTGTGTTGCACATTGCTTTGATTCACTCAAGCAGGTGGCAAGGTATCGAACTGCTCCCCGTTTGAGTCCAAGAGGATTGGGTTGATTTGATGTTGGTGCAACATATGGTTTGGGTGCAATCACAGTGTATGAGACTAAACTAATTGAGTCAAAAATAACATTTTCCGAAAATTGTTTAATGGTATTGAAGTGGTAAAGAGGGATCTGAAACATTTTGAAGAAGGAGTGTTCAGATTTTGGGAGATTATCTGGAGGTTTAGCTGATTCCTTCATCAATTTGAGATTCCAAATGTTGTTATTAAAAACGCTTCTGTTTCTATTGGATTAAAAAAATCTAACCCTGTATATTGCAATTTATATCACAAGTCAACAGGAAATAATCATGCATCATGCACAAAGATAAAAGTCACCTGCAATCTCAAGCTCCTCAAGCCAGGCCAGAGTTTTAATCTCTTGGGTACTGATCACCAGAATACCAACAGGCAGGAATGGCTCAGCATCATTTTTTGGTAAAATGTTCCATCAATTTTTGTAAATACTGTTGATATTATCAAGCCCCCTTTTCCATGATTTTTGAGTAATATTGGCATTATAACTCAAAATGTCTCCAAACTCTTCAATGCAGAATAAAAATATTCCTCAAACATTAGGGGAGTATGAAACTTTGGGCTCAGGGTCAGGCATTATATCAGTCATATCTTGACCAATTGTATCATGTTTAATTGTCTCCCTTCTTGGAAGGCTTGAATATTTTGAGGAGAGGCAAGAGGGGCTTCATCATGGATTGTTTCATTAAGTGTGGGGGGGGGGGGCTTTCAGTATGTGGAGGTTCATTATCAATATGGTCAACGTCAACATTGATCATGTCATCACCTTGATCCCAGGCATCTTTTGCGGCTTCAAAGGTACAGCGTTTTTTCTTGGTTTGTTTGGTGGCATTTTGTCAGGGTTACTCTATGATATAGCTGTACAATGACAAATAAAAGCTATAATTTTGAGTCTGACACGAAAGTAAAGATAATCATTAAGGTAAGAGATGGTTAAAAGGGATATACTAAATAAACTTAGTGATGGTGAGTGCTGCTGATAGCCCTGGGTGCAGTGTTGATCTGTTGGTTTACAATAATAAACCCTACAATACTTAAGTTTAAAGTATACCTGTTTAAGTTCTAAGATTACCACTTCTTTTAAGAAGTTCTACCACATAAGAATATCAAGAAAAGGATGCTGGATTTGCTTCCTGGTGAGGCAAAGCCTCCTTTTATCTTGTTCTGGGGTAGTGGGATGTGGTTTACCTCTGCACACGACCACAGAGTGAAAATTTTCACTACTGTGGGCTGGTTTGTCCTTTTATACACTCAATACAGGCTATTATTGGGTTGAAATGTGGTTTTAGAACCACAAGTAGTCATTTTTACCCTATACAGGGTGAAAACATTCACCAATGGAGTTTACAGGTGTATTCTGGTGCTCCTGACGCGTCAGAAACTGTACAGAACCTGTATGGACCTCTGTATTTGACTTGATTATGAGGTATTGAAGTATAAATAAGCTTCAGCGTCTGTTTGAAACCTCATAATCAGAGTACAACTGTATCCTGTCATAATACAGCTTTATTGGTCATGTTGTGGGATTATAACTTTCAAATGGCCATAACTCTGTCAGTTTTTGAGATATCATGCTCAAAGTTGGTTCATTGGATAGCCCTGTATACGCTCTAAACAATGATTCCCAATTTGATATGGTTATCATTAAATATGACA
Organism: Austropuccinia psidii; assembly: GCA_023105745.1. Taxonomy (NCBI): domain Eukaryota; kingdom Fungi; phylum Basidiomycota; class Pucciniomycetes; order Pucciniales; family Sphaerophragmiaceae; genus Austropuccinia; species Austropuccinia psidii. Next base: position 9,413,688 of record JALGQZ010000002.1, on the reverse strand, counting down.
AAGTTATCCCATGTACAAGGTTTTTTGTAAATAGGTGTGGTTTAGGCAAAAAGCTGTATTGAGCTTGTTTGCCTCATAACTTCTGTTATAGTTGAGATATGAAGAAGTGGATGACACAATCAGATAGCCCTGATTGTGCTCTTTCCAAAAAGACCCCACTTCAAGTATTCCACACTAAAACTGTAGAAGTCAGATGAGAGGTGAATGTTTTGTTCACCCTTATTTGGCCTGAAATTGACCATAACTCCAGTAATATTGGTGCTAGCTCAGTTTGGCTGGTACCATTGGATAGCCCTGGCTTAGAGCTTCATTTTGAGTACCCATTTGATGGGGTTAAGCTTCTCCTTCTAGATTTTAGATGAGAGGTGAAATTTAAGGTTTATGCTCAGCAATAACTTTGAACAGGAATAACTTTGTTATTTTTTGTCCTATGGTGATTGGACTTATATTTTCAGAAAGAGGTGAGTTTCCTCTTTCGTTTGATACCTTTTGAGCTGATTTGTCTCAGCTCCATGTTTTGGTGGTATCTTGGCTATACCATTGGTTTATGGTATTTTGGCTGTCATGCTTGTGCTCTGGTTTTAAGTCACAGGTTGACACATTTATACTTGCTATTTTTCCTAATCCTCTGCCTGGAACTCCAATTAACACTCGACATCCTTCAGGTAGAGATTCTCCCACCTCCACACCTGCCCATATATTGTAAGCAGCCATTTTTAACATTTTTCTATTGAATTGATAATGGACTTACGGTTCAAATCCATTTTGAGGAGGCTCATTTCTTCAGCAATCTTTTGACGCACATAATCAGGAATTTTACTATCATTTTGGTTTTTTTCAAGCCTTGGGATTGTTTGAGAAATTTTTGAGGCAAATCTTTCCTTGTTATAATTTCAAACTCCCCACTAAAAATTACATCATCTTGCCCAGGACCTTCTGTTGGTGCACAAGGTTAAACAGTCTTTTCCTTCTCATAGCTTTTAAAATTCGGTTTCTGAGAGCTTGGAAGCTGAGCTTAAATAAAGGATATGACAAAAGCATCAGGTTTGGAGAGACTACAAATATTCAAGATAAATTTATGCTCACATTGCAGAAGAACTGTTGAATATGGATTACTTTCATGTTCCAGGATCTCTACTTCAATGCGTAATTCATTACTACTGACCATATCAGAGATTTCACTTCCACTCTCTGGGGTTGAAGTTTGTAGTTCATTGAATTCAGTTGAATTTCCTGGGGTTCAGGGAAGTGGTTGGGGCATAGCAGAAGTACTTTATTGAGTAAAGAGATGGTGATGAGTTGATGGATAACTTGATTGAAATTCTTCGAATAAAAAGATCAAAATTGACAAAAAAAGGCAGGAGTTCTGAAAGTTGTGGGAGCAAAATAAGCTCAAGATATTAATTATTGATTCCTTTTTAGGTAATATCATGATTGGAGAATTTTGGAAAGCTTGAAAGAACTTAAATATCAACTTAACTCAGCTCAGTAGTTAGTTAATGTTCTAGAAAAAAGACATTTCAGAACCACAAGCTGACCAAAAGAAACCTGCCCATCAATGGCCTTGGAACCTTCCATCAATATCTATTGCACTTGTTCAATTGCATTTGCAAAATCTGATTTGTCGGGAAATTAAAGGAGGTGATGTGTTGCAAATTATTTCATATCATTCAAATGAAATCACTTCCCTGTAAGAAATTGAATAAATTAGACTAGTCAGAAACCTACTAAAGTGAAATTTTGAACTATTCAATGCTCATGAGGTGAGGACTAAGCAAAGTGTTCCACTTGAATGATATGAAATAAAATGCTTTTGTTTCAAAAACCGAAGATACAATTTAGGTATTAAATAGTCCACTTATTAGGTTTAAATTTGTGAGCCTCATGACTTAAACCCTAACCACAACATTGTGAATATACCTACCAATTTCCCCCCAGAACCTCTTGGCAGAGATGGCCACTCAGCATATCTCCCTGATTGTGTTCATCATTTATTCCAACAAGCCACTGTAACCTATGGATCTAGTACCTAAGGGTAAGGATGGTAAGTGGCAGAGAGAGGATTAGGCGTAAGGGGGGTTGAGGGTGGTGTCGGAGGCATATCTTGAGCCTGCTGTGGGAGCTTCATAATTGTAAGCAGCGGAGAAGATAACGCAGGGGTGGTGAGGGTGGAGATTGGGGCGGCATCATACTCTCATCTTGAGGGCGCTGCAGGAGCATAAGGATCATAAGCAGGGTGGAGGATTAGGCCAGTGTGAGGGGGCGTCAGAGGCATGTCAGGAGGGCACTACACGAGCATAAGGATGGTAAGCAGTGTCAGAGAAATGTTGGGAGGGCACTGCAAGAGTAAGGATGGTAAGCGGTGTCAGAGGCATGTCAGGAGGGCACTATACAAGTGTAAGGATGGTAAGCAGTGTCAGAGGCATGTCAGGAGGGCACTATGATTTTCCCAAATGAGCATTTTTGTATTTATCTATCCAATTGTCATGTGCTCATGCAGGTAGTGTGGGCCAGTAGTACATTTGTTCATTATACTGATCCAGCACAACACTAGTGGGTATGTCCGAACAATGCTCAAGGAGGTTAGCAAAAGCAATGTGGATGAAAAGCCAGGGCTATCATGAGATTGGCAAGGGAGAGGGCTATCACCTCAGGGATGGTAATACAATCTCATCCCAAATCAAAGAATGAGGGAGTTTGGGATGCATCTTGGAGCTAGAGTGTGATTGGTGAATACGGGTGTGATAATGCGCAGGACAGTATACACCTGGTTTTGATGGGTTGGAATTGGAGTTATATGATGGATCACATGAAAAAGAGGTGAAATGGCCCATGTAGAGTGTCCAGGATCCCAATGTGTCACATCCAAATCCTTACGCCTGTTCAGGATCCCAACGCTTCACATGCAAAACCTTGTGCTGTAAATCCTTATGCCGGGGCAGCCTTCCGACAATTCCAACAATTCCTTACACATGTCCAGGCTCCCGACGCTTCACACAAAAGGTCCTTACGCTTGTAAAGGTTCCCAACGATTCAAATAATTCCCTATGCCAGGGCAGTCTCCCAACAGCTCCGACTGTTCCTTATGCGGGTGCAGGCTCTCAACGCTTCACACACAAATCCTTATGCTTGTGCAGGTTCCCAACAATTCAAACAATTGCTTACCCCAGGGCAGGCTTCTGACAATTCACAAGCAAATCCTTACGCTTTTACAGGTTGCCAACACTTCACACACACATCCTTACGCTTGTGCAGGTTCCCAACAATTCAGACCATTCCTTACGCCTGGGCAGCCTCCCGACAATTCCAAAAATTCCCTACATGACTAAGATTAATAGTGTGTGACCATAGGAAAGGCAATTACTCATGAATCTGGAGTGGAATGCTCACATGCGGGGAACCACAAATTTTTATATTTAATATCTGAGATGGTTGTAATCCATGGAAGAAGAAAATATAGAAGGGGTAATGGTCACTATTGGCACATTTTTGGCAAAAGAGGTTCTCACAAACAAATACTGACTCAAAGATTTGGTGGGGCACTTACAAAAATTATTCTCACACAATAGCATATTTGAACCATTGAGGAAAATATAATTTCACGTGAACAAAGAATGTAATATAAATTGAACATAACAATCATTGAATACAAATAATTTATTTAAAACAAAGTATTACAAAAGATAAAAAGAGGAAAGAATTTGAATTTTTTTTGTTATTTTTTGAGGTATTTTGAGACTATCCCAGTGATGCCCTCCCTTGGATAAGCCTCCAGTGCCTGGCCAAGGAGGGAGTTTAGCTCCTCCCGGAATTCTCAGTGCATCTCATTTCAATGAGTCACATACACAAAGGGAATCATGTGGGGCATTTGGTTGATTGTTTTGTGGATGATGGCTTGAGGAATCATTAGTGTTGGTCCCATGTCAGTGAATTCCTGTCAAGCCTCATTGTGGGAAGGAGGGGAGGTTGGGTTCTCGGGGGCAATGAGAGGGATCTCCAGGGTAGGAGTTGGGGAGTGGTGGATCCAATGGGCCTATCATCAATGATGATTACAGAGGGGTTGGAGCACAACCAGCTGGAGATGGCCGAAGGAAAGGTGAGGAAAATTTGGGAAGAGTAAAAAAAGTAAAGTGGGGACTTACCAAAAGGTTCCTCCATGGATTGCGTTGGAGCCACCTCAGGTTCAGGCTCACAAGTCAGAATGTCCTCATGTGGTTTGGAGGATGGACTCGGGCCAGGAATAGGTGGCTCATCAGGTTGGGAGGGTTCTACAAAAGGAGGGAGAGTCAGTTCACTTGAGTCAAAAGTGGAAATTAAATGAAACTTTGGCTGCGTACGGCGGAATAAGTCCTCCAACCATTGGGTGCCACTTGGGCCTGGGGTCAGTTGCCACAGAGTTTGCTTGCACGTCAAACTAGGAATGGGAGAGTCTTGTCGTGGGGGATTCGGTTGGTTTTGTTCTATGCGTAATGGGAAAAAGTCAGTATGATTGCGCAAAGAGAAATGAGTTAAGGAGGAGAAAGAAAACTTACTTTGGCTTTTGAATCCCATGAGTGACAAGACATGGTGATGATGGGCTCAAGCTTGAATGTCCTCTTGCCATCGCCATCCTTCATCAGCCAGATACTCACTTCGCTCCAGTTAAGGAGGGGGGTGTACAAATTGATACTTGAGGGGAAAGGGCTAATTGTCTGGAATCATTCCCATCTGCTAGTTTGGGGTCCCGGCATCCATTTCCACTCACGAATTCTTTCATCATCATCAACCACAAAGGAGTCCTCAAAACAGCTTCTTGGTTGGGAACTCCTGTGGCCATGTGTTTGGAAGGGTCAGACAACAAACAAACATTTCTTGTGTGCTTGTTGGCAAGCATCACAAGCGTCGGTCATTGTCAAGGAGCAGATGCAGGCAATACCCCGCTTAGTGCATAAAGTGCACGACATCTAAAAACAAAACAATTTATGTTAGTAACTGAATAGAAAGTAAAAAATCAAGAAAAAAAATGAAGACATACAATGAATGATAGATTTAAAACAGAATTCAAAAGAAAATCCTCTAGTCGGAACATTTCAAAGGTCTGGAAGAAAGTCATGAAGAAGAATTAGGATTAATATTGTCAAAGATGTTAAATGAAGGAGATTCACAAGGTGGATAGAAGGGGGGTTCTTGATGTATAAGGGGTAAAAGAAACTGGGAAAAGGAAGGGGAGTGGGGTTAGTGGAGTGCAAGCAGAAAAGAGTGGAAAGGCAGGAAGACAAAGGGGAAGACACACAATAATGAGAAGAGCAGGTGAGAAAAAAAGTGGAGGGTGTGTCAGCAGCAGATTGTCTTTTATGCAATGGTGAAGCTGAGACAATCGCAGCAGTTGCAGCACCCCCCAAAGTCTCAGCTGCCAGCCGTGTTGGGAAAATTGAAGCTTAGTCACAGCCAATGCTGCGACTGAGAAGGGAAATGCCCATGTGAGGCAGATGAACAAAGGGGTTCTGGCTGAGTATTACAATTGATTGAATTTTCAGACTCAGTCAAATCCTCTTTGTTTCCTTAAATAGCCACCCAATTGCCCGGGAGGGCTTTTTTGAGGGCATTGTTGAATGTGCATGGTGGGTGCAATCCACAAATGCCCCATGCAGAAAGGCACGTGGGGCGTTTGGTCACAGGTGACCGCGGCGAGCATACTGGCCTTATGGCCGGGTGATAGTGTTTGAACAAAGGTTCGGGCGGCTGTATGACAAGTGAATACAGCCTGAGCTTGGGTTGACCCAGTGCACAGGTCTGCTTCGCCGTCATAATTGAAATGCTCAGTGGCTGAATATTTGAATTTCACAGTTGTTGAGTTATTGAGATAACTATATCAAATGCACCCTGCTGAGAAATTGTGACGTCATCTCTGTAAGCACGCAATCTGAGCATTTGGCACAGCATCGGAAGACATTTCAGCCAGGCGGAGCATATCACACACTTTGGTGAAGGGCTCCAAAGGGAGCCTTCCAATGAACTATTTGCAAAAAGTGTTTCAACCATGGCTCTACCAAAAACTTCCACACAGAGCTTTTGACCATGACATGCTCAGCTTGCGTGTGCAAATTGGGTGAATCAAAATGCTGAGAATGTGGCACATGAGCTATATGTATGCCAATATTTGGAAGGTGGATCCCAATCCGTAATATGCATGCAGGCAGCAGTAGTATTACAACATCCTAATTTGTACAGCAGATATTGTAGTACGTACGCCTTTGTACATGTATGCTGCGGGGATGAGCAAAATCTGTACAAGAATTTAACATGCAATAACACCAAGCCATCAAGTAAAATTTCTCAAATGGACCCTTTTGTTTCCCCTTTTTGGAGAGCTCTGTGGTGCATAATGGGATGACTAATGATTTGGGTCATACGCAAATTGTGGATTCACTCCGGTGCCAGGATTGGGGAAAACAATGACTGGCCCCCCTTGTTTTTTGCACCCCTCATTGTCGGGCCCGCATGGGTCATATGCAGGGAATCTTCACATTCCTGGAAGACCTTTTACGTGCCTGTCTTCCGACCAGCTATTTTCTTGTGCGGGTGGCTCGCTTAACTGCTGACGCTCACCCGTTTGCGCATGGAACCCTGAGGCCAATTAGCATGGATTTTCTTAACCTCATACGCATTAGCATAACCCCCACCTATGATCCCTGAGGCTGGTTATTTATGTGTGTGTCATATGCCGGACATTCTCACATGCCCCGTGGAATTTTGGGCAGGTGGCCTATTCCTCCGGAGTTTCTCACACACATGAGGGAAATACCCTAATGCCAATCTGGGTGGATTAGTAACAGCCTCAAACGCAACAGGGGTGAATGTGTAAGTGGATCACAGCTCATGGCTGGTGCCCCCTTTGATAAAGCCACACACTCCCCGCTGGCATGCCAGTAGGCATCAGTCCACAAGAAATTTTGGGCAAAACCAAACTCATGGTCAGTGGCATGCCACCGAACATACCTCACTTGCCCACACAAAAAGATCCCCACAGTGAAATGTTCCTATCCACTCCCACCATTGCCCAGTAGGTCACTGTACAACAATTAACCTGGGGAAGATACACTTATTGTTCGCCGTCACACCAGCAAAGATGGCTGCATGCCTCCAATATGCCACTGCACAATGAGTTTCTACAACACACCCAATTTTGGATATGCTAATGTCAACCTTGGTCTACCAATCCTTGGGTAATATGCTGCAGATCAAGCAGTCATATCGGTGCACCCACATTCTTGCCACCTTGCCTTGATATATGCCCCAATTTTAAATGAAAATTATGCACCCAAGAGGCCCATCTTCCTAACGACCATGCACGTAACCACAGGCCATCCCCCTTTGAGCTCATTGCTGCCTCTCATATAAGTTCACCACCTGCATTTATTGATCTTCACTTCCTTTAGCTAACCCTTCCTGATCATATAATTTTCCACTGTCCCCAATAATTCATAATAGTCAGAATGCCAACCCCTTCACAACCACTTTGCATTGGGATGATTAATATTCATATTCAAATAAATAGAGGTATAACCTTAAAACTTCATAATTCCCACTTAGATTCTTGGATTATCCTATGGCACAATCAACACAACATATTTATATACCTCCCCAATCACCAGCATGCTGTTGGCTCTCTCCCTGGCACCCTTTCCAAGATGTTGATACCATTCCTTAGGGCACCACAAACATTCATGAACTGTGGTCCTGGTGGGGCATGGATTAAAAACTGCAACTCCAATCCTACTTGAACATTATTTATGAATGATCCAAATGATCCTTGCTCATCTCAGAAACCCAATCTAGCATTGATGTTCTTCAAATGGTCTCTGAACATTCTATTCATAATTGAAATCTTTCAAAAACATAAATTTAAGCTTAAGATGCCTCAAGAATATGACTGTAATACTCATAGTCATTGTCAACTTTTTTCCTCCCACATTTCCTGCTTCAAAATCTATTTCACCCTCATATCCTGCTCTCTTTTCATTGACTTCCTAGCAAAAACTGATACAATTACCCAGTGGATCAGACCTCCCCATGATGACCTTGCCCCATTCCATTAGTCAAACCCCCCTCCTCCCTCATCAAAAGACCAGACTAGATTTTCTTTTTGATCAAGAAATCCCCAATGTACAATCAGACCATAACCACTGGCCCACCTCACCCCCTGGATCCACTTTTAATTCCAGGCACATAATTACAAACAAGGTTGTCAGCTCATTTGCATCCCTTTCCACAAATACCCCTCTTGTAGGACTGCTATTGGATGTTATGGGATTAGGTAAAGCCATTCAGGCCATTGCTCTAATTTGTGCCTCCATGTAGTGGCTAATCACAAACCCCCAATGCTCCATGCCCACCATTATCATCTTCCCACCTCACTTAATGTGAGCCTTAGAGGTAATTTCATATAGCCAAAAGACCACAAATATAAAAATAACATATTAATATTATTAAAATAAAAATCAAAATATAAATATAAAATTATATAAAAAATAAAAAAATTAATTACAATTTAAAAATAAAAATACATTAAATTTTGTAAGTATAAAATTACATTTATACTTAAAAAAATTAAGTAAAAATGAAATTTTAACAAAATTGTGAAAAAATAAATAAATTTGGAAAAAAGTTAAATAAGAATTATTATAAATTTTTATCCAATAAATAAACATAGAAAAATTCTTTCACCATTGGATTCCTCATAAAAAATCAGGTGGGGTCACCTCTGAGTGAAATTCTTGTAACTCAACTCTAAATAAGCTTAAATTAAGTTTTTAGTATTTTCAATACAAAAGTTGAAAATCCTCAAAACCTTAATTTAATTCACACCACATGTGGTGTTAAACATCAATTTTTGTGTTAAAATTGAGGTGTTGTGTTTAGTTTAGAAGTTATGAGGAATTGAAGTATTTTCAATTGAATTCAATTGAAATGTCAAAATGTGCGCGTGTATTACATAAGTGAACTTTGATTTACATATGAGGTGTCAATTATTACTGTATTGTACTGTACAATTTAATTGAATTACATATGTAAATTATAAGTATAATACATGATGAGGAATTAAAGGAAAAATAAATTGGAAAGATTAAATTTGGGGGGGAAAGGAACTCCAGCTCTAAGGGGGAGCTAGACCCCCAAACTCCTTGCTGACAGGCGTGGGATGTCAAAATTCATGCAAAGGTTCATCAAATTTGGCCTGGAATTGAGTTACAGGGTCTGTGGACTCAATTGATGATGAGGTTTCAATACCAACTGGGGTAGTTTTAGCTGTTGCCAAGAGGGTAAAACTACCCTTAAGATAAAACAATCATAGTAAAAACATTTTTGACTGGTTTCTACGCCTCTGAAACACATTCTGAAGTGTTTTGAAGGCTCTAGGCCTGGTATTGCTATAGTAATGGCTGATTTAAGGGTCTAAAATGGCTAAAAATGGCTAAAAATGGCTTAAACCAGCCCTTTTTGGTCTAAAACAGGGTTCAATGATGCCATAATTGGCTTTTCTGTTGTCAGACTGTTTCTCACGACTGACAAGAGTAAATTTTACTTTTGGAGTAAGAGAATTGATGGCTATAAAAGAATGTCTTCTTTGCCCCACTTTTCTCTTCATGTTAGAATCTTTTCCTTTTATAATTAGTTTAAACATTGTTAAACCAATCAATAAAAGATTCCAACCACCTTTATTAAATCATTTTAAATCTTTTAACCACGTGAAAAATCATTATAATCATTTCTTGTAACTCTTATAATCATTTTTACCCCTGAACCACCCCAAAAGTGAATTAAAGCATCTTTCATCACTGTAAACTTTGTCACCTTGTTTCCAAATTCACTCTAGTCACTTTTGGGCGTGTTTTCTCTTTAATATTCTTTTTAAAGACTTTTTTCTATAATTAATTGCTTGCAGTTCTTTGCTCAATTAATTCCAATCGAAATTGCTCTTGAATAAATTTCTTTTGTAGCCTTAAAATATCTCTTGTAGAGTGTTTTTTGGATAAATTTTTATTGTTGGTAAAACAATAAATTTTTATAATATTATTGTTTTATACTAATAAAGTTATAAGCAATAAAATCGGCGTGTTTTCTGTTAAAAATAATATCTCATACTATTTTTAATTGATTTTTACCTTATAAAAATTTTGCGGACAGGAAAAGTACTTGATTTTTAATCAAAGTTTCATATCCACACCTTACATTTGGGGGCCCAGCCGTGTTATTTTACCTGTGACAAATTTTTTTTACTCTTTTCAAATCCTTTTTCTTATATTGAAAAATTTAAAAACATATAAAAAATACTTATAATTCAAAAAATCCATAAAAAATAATTTATTTTTTCATATTATAAGTGAGGCTTATATTTTTATTTCTTTTTTGAAATAACCGTTTTTTACTTCATTAGTTGGCTTTTTCATTAATTTTAGTGTCTGACAACGTGGTAAGACAAGAAAACATTGAAACAGCCTCAACAGTAACCAGAATGATCCCTGCCAGTACTGTTAATTCTGATCATTATAGTACTGTTATTGTGACTCAAAATAACCAACCTGAACCAATATCTTCTGAATTGATCAACTTGGACATAAGTAATACTCTTCAGAAAGCCAAAGATTTGGCCAATAGTAAGTTTTTTGAAGTAAAATTACTATTTTAAGCCTTTTTAACCATAATTATGCCTTCAACAAGGGCAGGAGAAAGCTATAACCCCTCAAGCAGCTACCAGAAAGGTAATAGACATGATTATGGCAGAGGCCAATCAGGTACAGAAGGAAAAGGGTCAGTTGATGACTTCCAAACAACTAAAATGGGTCATTCTGATACTGATAATACCATTTCACCTTCAAAAAGAGCTGACACCGCCACAACAAGCCTCTGTGGACATATACAAAGCCAGCCACAGTGCATACAACAATGCACTTCAATTCAAGGAGTACCAGATCCTTTCAGACCTGTGGAAGAACTTCATGAATTCTTACCTGACAGTAAGAAAATTCCTGGGCCATCCCAACACTTGCAAATTGCTCAATGGATGGCATCCATTGATGGAGAAGAAAAACATGATGCTTTTGACACTATAATGGAGGAAAAACAACCCTCCACCACCCAAACCAGTGCCAAAAACATCCCCAGTGGCCAGCACCAGCAATTCCAATGTGAAAAAGCAGCCACAAACTCCAAACAAGGGCAAAGGGAAGGCACCAGCCCCAAAGCCTTACAGCCAGGGCTACAGAATCCCAAAGATTCAGCAGGATGCCATGGAAAATGTATTTCAGATGGCCAGAACCATGATGGAATTACAGAAGAAGGAGGAAGCCAGATTAAGATTCCAGAATTGATTGCTGATATATTTGATTCCATCCAAGAATTGTATGATTCTATAAGTGATGTGAAAAAACATCTTTCTGATAAAAATGAAACCATTTGTAACAACATTAAAACAAACAACCTGAGTCTTTGCCAAATTAATGAAACACTTATGTGTTTTGAAAAAGCTTTAAGAACAATTAAAAATTCCAATGATGATAATTCTTCTAACAATAAAATAAATGAACAATCTGCCATTATTAAAGAATTAACAGATAAATATTCTAAATTCAATATTGATGACATAATTGAAACAAGAATTAAACAAACCATAAATATTATCAAGACAGATAACAATAAAGTCCTCGATGACATTTCAAACTCATTTATTGAAGTAAAGACATATACCATTGCCTTGATAAAATCTTTTGATGCTTCACAAGAAGAAGTATCAAAATTATCAATGAAATTGAATCAAGTCACTGCTGATAATACAAGACAGACAGAGGTATGACAAGAACTGACACATAAGGAAGACATGTATAAAATTGAAGTGATAAATTTAATACAAAGCTTCCAACATGAATACAGATATTCCCAAAGGTGTAGCAACATTAAAATGAATGACATTGAACAAATACTGAACACCTTACCAAGAATGTCTACACCTCTGAATCAAAATGAGGGCACAAGAATTCCAAATCCACAAGTATTGGATCCTGATAATTCACAGTTAAAAAGTGAATTATCCACTCCTTTTCATAACTTGGAACCATCAATGGGCCAAGCACTTTTGAAAGAAGTTCCAAAACTTAAGGAATGGCCTCACTTCAGTGGTGAAAGAGAGTATTACCATATGGAATTCATTAGAGGTATTGACATGATCAAAGAAGATTTTGAATTACCAGACAGATTGGTAACAGCAAGATTTAACACCTTGTTTACCAGATCAGCTCACAGATGGTACATCAAAATAAGACAAGCACATGGACACCAGAGTTGGACTTGGTGGAAAACCCAAATCATCAACAAATGGGCAAATGATGCTTGGAGATTTAAAGTTGAAACAGCCTTTGAATCTGCCAAATTTAATGCTGATTAAGACAAAGCTTTACCATGGTTTTGCCAACAAAAGGACAGATTAACAGCATTATATCCTGACATGTCAGAATTTATGATCCATAGAAAAATTCTGAGACAATGTGGAGGAGACTTATAGCATGCTGTCAAAAGCAGGACTACTGAACAATCTTCAGCAGAGGATATTATCAATATACTAGAAGAAGTAACCACCAGAACCAAAATTGGTTCTAGTAGGGTGAATCTCAAAATAAGGTTTAATACACCTTGGAAAGATTCTGTGGACAAAAACCCCAAAGAAAATTCTAGTAATAATATGTATAAATCTGCAGATACAGTCAGAAAGTGCCATATTTGCCAAAGCACCACCCATTTAGCCAATACATGTCCAAAAAGGGGGGAAATTAATGAAATTGACATTGAAAAGGAACGAGATGTTGAAAAAGAAGACATAATTAAAGACAATTCAGATGATAAGTCATCCATATTTTCTGAATCTTCAAAAGATATAGAAAATATCAATGCCACTTTTGACGTCATGGAATCTTATTCCCACTTACCACAATTGAGCAATGGTCAAGTTTATTTATCAAAAGTTCAAGATGCACAGCTTATGAAGACAAAACCAAATAGAGGGAAAGGCTATACAGCTGGTAACTCCTGTATAACAGAAGTGGTGATTGACAACAAGCCTACCAAACTTTTGCTTGACCCAGGAGCCTTCTGCTCTTGCGTTGGAAAATGTTTTCTTAAGACTTGTGTACCAAACTTTGAAGACCAATTGTTACCAATTGATGGTATAAAATTCAACAGTGCAAGTAACCCAATGAAAGCATTAGGAATATTTGAGACCAATGTCATATTCCGACACATAAATGGGAATTTAAGAATCACAGTTGAATTTGTTGTTATGGAAAATTGCTCTAGTACCCATTTTATATTGGGAAATGACTATTGAATCATGTATGGGATAGATTTACATAATAACAAAGACAGATACTTTACTATTGGAGACAAGAAGTGCCAAAAATTTTCCATTTTACCATTTAAAAGACAAATTACAGTAAACAAAGTATCACCAGTCAACTTAGAGTTAGAGGAATTCAAGTCTGAACAGTTAAATGAGGCTGAAATAAGCCTTCATCTGACTGATCAACAAGAAAATGAACTTTCTTCCCTTTTTTATGACCACAGAGGAGCATTTGCTACAGACAAAGAACCTCTAGGAGCAATTATTGGTCATGAAGTTGAAATCATTCTTAACATTGAGAGACCTTATCCATCACTCTTAAGAAGACCAGCTTATCCAGCAAGTCCAAAATCAAGGGAAGCTCTAGAAATTCATATCAAAGAACTTCTGGACCTTTATGTAATAAGAAAGGTAGGCCACAATGAAGAAGTAGAAATAACTACACCAGTCATTGTAGCGTGGCATAATGGAAAATCCAGAATGGTTGGGGACTTTAGATCTCTGAACACTTACACTGTTCCAGACAGATACCCAATACCAAAAATCCAAATTTCCCTTACTCAAATATCTCAAGCAGTGTATATAACCACTATGGATGCCCTTAAAGGATTCCATCAGAATGTGGTGACACCAAGAGCAAGAAAATATATGAGAATTATTGTTCATTGTGGAGTGTATGAATACTTGAGGATGCCCTTTGGTATCAAAAATGCACCTTCACACTTCCAAAGAATGATGAATGAAATCTTCCCTGAAGAAATCTCAGAGGGATGGTTAATCATTTACATTGATGACATTATTGTCTGTTCCAAGAATTGGGAGTAGCAAATTTACAGATTGTCCAGAGTTTTTACAAAAATTCAATCAGTCAACATGAAAATCTCCTTGAAGAAATGCCATTTTGGATTTAAAGAACTTAAGGCACTGGGACATGTTGTATCTGGTTTATCCCTTGGAATTGACAAAAACAAAGTTGCAGCAGTATTGCTAAAGCCCATGCCTCAGAACAAGAAGGAAATTCAGTCATTCTTAGGTTTTGCAGGATATTACAGGCAACACATTAAAGATTTTGCATCCATAGCAAGACCACTTTATAAATTGTGTGACAAAGACACAGTATTTGAAATGACTATTGACAGAGTCAAAGCTTTTGAGTCTCTAAGAGAAGCATTGACCACTGCTCCACTCTTACTGATGCCAGACTTTAAATTACCTTTCAGACTGTACATTGATGCATCAGGGGATGGGCTAGGTGCTGCACTTCACCAAGTTCAGATCATAAATGATAAACCTGTAGAAGGACCCATATGTTTCATATCCAGGCTAATCAAACCAACTGAATCCATGTCAGGCTGAGTCTATGATAAAGGTGTATATGAGTATTTACAAGCTTTAACTATGACTGTGACACGGTAAAAATGGTTTTAAAAGATGATAAGATTGATAATAAATGATTTAATTTAAGATTTAAAGGGCTTTACTATAGAGATATAGTGGTGGTGAGCGCTGTTGAAAGCCCTGGGTGCAGCTTTACCTGTTGGATTACAATAATAAAGACTACAATACTTTAAATTAAGAGTATACCTGATTATTTAACCAAGAGTAAAACTGTTTTTGACAGTTTACTACGTAGGTTATTCAAGAGCAGGATGAGGAAAGGTTTTTGGCTGTGAAAAGCCCTCCTTTTATCCTGAAATTGAGGTGGAAAGGCTGCTAGACCTTTCCACGTAGAGGAAGTGAAGATTTTTCACTCTCCTGGACAGGCTTGTGGTTTGCAAACAGCCTGTATACCCTGTATTGGGCTCAGATGTGGTTTTGAAACCACATCTGGGCAGTTTTCACCAATACAGGGTGAGAATTTTCATCTGGGGACCTCACAGCCTGATTCTGACGTGTATGACGCGTAGAATGCTGTACAGAAACTGTATGGGACCCCAGTATTGACTGACATATGAGGTATTGAAGTAAAAACATGCTTCTTTGTCTATTTGACACCTCATATTCATGGTTATGGGATGTTATCCCATGGTAAGGCTGTATCTGACAGCAGGTGGGATTTTGACCTTAAAATGGTCATAACTCTGTCAGTTTTTGAGATATCAAGCTCACAGTTGGTTCATTGAATAGCCCTGTATGAGCTCTACACAATGGTACCCAACTTGACATGGTTATCATTAAATATGACAAGGTTATCCCATGTACAAGTATTTTTGTACATTGGTGTGGTCTGGTCAAAAGCTGTATTAAGCTTGTTTGGCCAATAGCTTCTGTTGTAGTTGAGTTATGAGGAAATGGATGGCACCATCAGATAGCCCTGATTGTGCTCTTTCCAAAAAGACCCCACTTTAGGTATCCCACACTAAAACTGTAAAAGTTAGATGAGAGGTGAATGTTTTGTTCACCCTTATTTGGTCTGAATTTGACCATTACTCAAGTAATACTGGTGCTAGCTCAGTTTGGCTGGTACCATTGGATAGCCCTGGCTTAGAGCTTCATTTTGAATACCCATTTGATGGGGTTAAGCCTCTCCTTCTAGATTTTAGATGAGAGGTGAAAATTAAGGTTTATGCTCAGCAATAACTTTGAGCAGGAATAACTTTGTTGTTTCTTGTCCTATGGTGATGGGACTTATATTTTCAGGAAGAGGTAAGTTTCCTCTTTCTTCTGATACCTTTTGAGCCAATTTGGCTCAGCTCCATGTTTTGGTGGTATTTTGGCTATACCATTGGTTTATGGTATTTTGGCTGTCATGCTTGTGCTCTGGTTTTGAGTCACAGGCTGACATACCCTCCCTCTAAAAAAGGCTCATCATTGATGAGACTGTTCAGTCCTCCTAGAGGCTCTGAATCTCCTTAAATGGAGGTTCCCATCTGGTATGGCATCCTCTGCCAACCATTTGTCTTTGTCAGCTGTCTGGTTCTTGAATCTGACTAGATATTGTCTCTGATCCTTCCCATTGAGTCTGATTTTTCTGGCCCTGATGATTTTACTCACAGGTCCAGGAGAGTCTTCTACTTCCACTATTTCTGGTGGAGTGATGTTTTTCTTCCTGGAGGGGAATTTATCCTCTTCTGTTTGGAAGTATGGTTTGACCAGGCTTACTGGAAAGACTGGGTGTTTCCTAGAAAACTCCTCAGTGAGCTTGACCTCTACTGCATTCTTCCCTATCAACTTAATGATAGTGAAGGGCCCTACAAATGAGTCTCTCATTTTCTTGGGTCCTTTGATATTGTTAAAGTTTAGTGTAGACACTAACACCTGGTCCCCTTCCTTGAAGTCAGGTTCCATATGTGATTTGTCCCACCTCTTCTTATTATACACTTTGGCCTCAGCTATGCATTTGGCAGCAGTATCACAGGCTTTCTTCCACATATCATGGAAGTCTTTGGCTGTGGGGTGGATGGTCAGAAGATTTTTCTTCAAGTGACCCACAGGTAAAAGGGGATTCCACCCTTTCTCTACCAGTGCAGGTGTTTTTCCTGTGGTAGAGTGCTGGCTTGTATTATAAGCCAGTTGGACTGCTGGTAAGAGGGTGACCCAATCATGGGTATATCCCTCATGGTCCTTGTATTCCATGCCATAGGCACAGAACCTCCTGAGGATGTCCTCCATTGTTTGGATCATCCTCTCAGCTAGGCCATCTGTTTGTGGATGGTAAGCTGTGGAAAAAGCAAGCTTGGTGCCTAGCATGTCATATAAATTGGTTCAAAATTCAGATGTGAATTTTGGGTCCCTGTCACTAATTATGATCTTAGGGACTCCACAGGTGGATATGATGTTATTCCAAAATAACAGAGCAGTGTCCATGGATGTGTCCTCTTTATGGCATGGTAGACATCTCATGCTCTTGCTGAACCTATCTACTATGATTAGGCAGGCATTGTAGTTTTCTTTGCCTCCTGGGACAAGTCTTGTGACCCAGTCCATGTTGATGGTTTCCCATGGGTGTTTGGGTTCTTCTATGTGTTGAAGCAACCCATATTCTTTCCCATGTTTTCTATTTGCCTTTTGGCATCTTTCACAAGTGTTGATGTATTCACTCAACTCTTGCTCCCACTTGGGCCACCAAGCTGTGCTTGCTATCCTCTCTTTAGTCCTGTCCTCACTCATGTGTCCCATGTAGGGGCAGTCATGGCATTCCTTCAGGATTAAGGAGATGTGGTCTCTGTCTATCACTGTGAGTGCACTGGTGTGCTTTTCTCTGTGATAAATCAGGCCATCTATAAGGAAGAATTTATTGTCCTTATAGGCCCTCAACCAGGGTTCCTCCAGCTGGGTTTCCAGTTCTGGGCTCCTGTATTTTTGTTGAAGGAGTTGGAGTAGTATGCTACACTGTTTGTGTTTAGCATAGGATTTCAGTACTGCATTGAAAAATTCATTGTGCAATTCTGAGGAACTTATTCCCAGTATGGGGGTTTCTGTCCCTTCTGAATCAGTGTTTCCACTGTCAAGGGTACCACTCCCTGGTGCCCATTCAGAGAATCTGAAGTTCTTTTTCCTATTTATTTCCATAAAATGGATAGGAATTCTTGCAGCAACTTCAGGGTCATAAGCTGGATTGCTTTTGACATTGTCCAGTGGCCATCTGCTAAGGCCATCTGCATTGGTATGGCTTTTACCTTCCTTGTATATGATGGCATGTTCCCTCTATACTCCTGGATGGCTATTTGCCATCTCAGCATGTGTCTATTAGTGGTCTTCATGTTTAGTAAAGACTTCAAGGCTGTGCAGTCTGTGTAGACTTCAAAGACTGCACCCTCCAAATAATAATGGAGTTTTTCTAGAGCCCAGACTAGACATAGACATTCTGTCTGGGTGGCCCCATACCTGGCTTCTGAATCTTTCAGCTGCCTAGAGATGTAACATATTACACCTTCTCTTGGTTCACCATCCACAATTTGTCTTTGGTGAAGGGCTGCTCCCAAGCCTTGGCTGCATGCTGCATCTATATATAACTTGAATGGCAGTTCAAAGTCTGGCAAGATGAGCACAGGTGCATTTGTGAGTTCATATTTGATCCTCTCATATGCATCCCTCCTTTCCTTGGTTATTTCAAAAACTACATCCTTTGAGCATAACTTGTATAAACTACTAGTTATGTGAGCAAAGTTTTTGATGTGGTTTCTATCGTAGCTAGCAAATCCAAGGAAGGATTGCATCTCTTTGATGTTCTTTGGTACTGGCTTTTGCAGTACTGCTGCTACTTTGTTCTGGTCAATTGCCAGACTAAGGCCTGAGACTTTGTGTCCTAGAGCTAGTAGCTCTTGTTGGCCAAAATTACACTTTTTAAGTGAAATTTTCAGATTGATGCGTGTACATTTACTTAGCACTCTGTCTATGTATTGTACATGGTCTTCCCATGTCTCTGAGTATATAATGATATCATCAATATACACTACCATCCAGCCTTCCATTATTTCTTCTTGAAATATGGTGTCCATCATCCTTTGGAAGTGGGCTGGTGCATTCTTGATGCCAAATGGCATCCTGGTGTACTCATATATGCCCATATGGCATATTATTCTGAGCAACTTCATGGAATTTGGTTTAACTCCATTTTGGTGGAAGCCTTTCATACAATCCATCTTGGTTATGTATTTGGCTTTGGCTAGTTTATCCAAGGCATGAGGTATCCTTGGTATAGGGTACCTGTCTGCTTTTGTGTAGTTATTCAGGGTTCTGAAATCTCCACACAATCTAGACTTGCCATCATGCCAGGTGATTAGGACAGGAGTGGTGATTTCCACTATTTCATTATGTCCAATCTTCCTAATGACATCCATGTCCAGGAGTTCATTGATATGTTTCTCAATCTCTTTCCTGGTCTCCAGACTTGCTGGGTAAGGAGGTCTCCTTAACATGGGTGGATAAGGCCTTTCCACATCCAGATATAGTTCTATATCATGGCCTTTGATCTTGCCTAATGGTTCTTCACCAATGGCAAATGCTGGTCTATTCTTCCTCAGCATCTTCAGTAAACTTAACTTTTGTTTACTGGTGAGGGTAGTGCTAAACTGTCCCTCTCTGAATTCTTTCAGAAGTTCTTCCAGTGGGTCCTGAGAAGATATCTGGTATATATCAAGAGAAAATTTCTTTTCCTTGTTAGTACCAATGGTAATATGCCTATTTTTACTATTGTAAATATCTATGCCATACATCCTTTGATAATCTGGTCCCAGTAAAAACCCTTGGATGTGGGCATCTTCAAGCACTACAAACTCTGGGTTGAGTCTGATATTACCTTTTCTGTGGGGTATAATTATCTCTTTGATAATTGTCCTAATAGATGTCATCTTTCCAGATGCACTCTTAAAGTTCTTTGCCCTGGTGGGCAAGAGTTCTTTTTCCCAGTTTGGGAAGTGGTTATCCAGATAATTTCTGGCCACTATGGAGCAGTGTGCTCCACTGTCAATGATCAGTGGATGCTGAGCATTGTCAATACATACAGTCATTTTTGTGGCTGTTCCATGTATGTATGCCATTCCTTTGGTTGGTGTAACCAGGAATGTTTGTGCATCTTGTGTATGTTTACACAAATTCTTGTTGGCAGTGTCTTGTGGCATGCCTGCTTCCAACTGTATATCCTGGATTTCTAGTGGGGTTTCCTCTTGGTATTCCACTAAAAATTCTTCTCTTGGGTCTTGATCCTCATCAGATGGTTCTCTAATGGCATCACCCATAGAGTCTGATTCAGAATCCTCTGTTGGAGGTTCTTCTTCAGGGACTTTTTCTATAGCATAGACTTTCTTCTTTGCTTTTGGACAGTTGTTGGCATAGTGGTCTGTTGAACCACAATTTTGACAAGAATTCTTCTTCTTTGCCACTTCTGCCACTCTTTCTCTGGGTTTGTCTTTAAACTCCACCATGAAAGGTTGTTTCTCTTTGAAACTACTGCTTCTATATGGGGTTAATTTCCCTATATTAGTCCTTTTCCTTATGTCTTGTAAGGTATTGGCTATATCATCTAGAGTGCAATTTTGGTTGCATCTGCACTTTACTGCATGCTCTAGTTCTCCTGGCAGCTGTGTCAGAAGTTTATGATTCCTCATTTGAATGTTCATTTGGGGATCAACGGCTTTAAGTCTTTTAGACTGTCTAAGACACCACTCATATGGATCTTTGTCCACAGAGTATTTGTCATTTTCAAATGACATGGTCTTTTGCCATATCCAAGTTCCATTACTGTACTTTTGGATTATTTGACTCTTCCACCATGGCCAATTTCTTCTGCCATGGATTTCTTTCATTTCAGTGTACCATATACTTGCATGACCTTTAAATGCAGTATTCAGTCTAGCAGTAATCCAGTAATCTGGTATGCTTGGTACATCAATGAAGAGTCCATCAATATAATCTATGAGTTCCATATGATCATATTCTCCTGATACAGAGAATTTGGGCCAGTTTGAGGCCTCAGGAAGCTGTTTCAAGGCTTCCTTCTCTGAATAAGACATGCCATCTCCATCCTGGTATTGTGATGGAGATCTTGCCTTATTCAACATCATGGCATCTGGTTTGATGTCATCTGGTTGATATGGATTCTCCATAGCTTGGCCTTGTGGTTGGGGCTTTAAGCTATGGTAGGCATCAAACAATTTGTTGATGTCTTGGTTCAGACACTCCCTGTCCCTGCTACTATGGTGTTGTTCTTCAGAGACTTGATTCAGTCTCTTGTTGGTTTCTTCAGAGGCTTTGCTCAGTTGAGCATATCCTTCCTGAAGGTTTTTAACTATCTGCTCCAATGAGGCTTGAGTTTTCCTCATCCTCTCTTGGGCAGCTGCAAATTCTGTAGCCTGCTTTGCAGATTGCTCAGCATATTGGGACATTTGTAACCACAGTGTGTCACTGTTGATGTTACTCTCAGATGTGATAATGTTATTTTCAGTCTGAGTGGGGGTAATGTTTCTATTACTAGGACTACTGATTCTAGAGTGGTTTACAACTACTTCTGGTTCTTGTGTACTTCTTTTACCAAATCTAACAGCTTCTGGATCATGGGGTCTGACTCTTTCCTCCTATGGTTGAAGGAGGCTTTGTTCTTGCCCTTGTTGCCTTGTCTTCTCCTGGAAACTTCCTGGAATTGTGAATAATGGTGACTCTTGGCCACTGATCTGCTGGTTTCTGAATGGTGTGAAGCCACTGGAGAGCTGATTTGGCAGGCTCCTTGTGAACCTGAAGGAATCTGAGTAGGCCCTGTCTGGGTTAACTGTTCTTCTATAGCTTGGATAGTGGCTTGATTCTCCCTTATCCTCTGTGCCCTTGCCTCCAGGAGTCTGTGCTGCCTGGTAGGATTCCAACCCTTGGTGATTACCATAAGGTCCTTGAAGTCTATCTCTTTGAGACAGATCTTCTGGAAACTTGATCCCAGTTCTGCCCAGTGAGTTGCTAGGTTGAACCTCTTGTTGTCCATGCTCCATTGAAACAAATCTTTGAGGAGTTGGTGGATTTGAAGAACTTGATCCATATCCTTCCAGTCCTCTGGTTTGAGGTTTCTGTTGAATTGGAGTGTGAATGGCAAGGTTGATATTATCTCCCTCATTGTTTTGCCATCCACCACTGTGTCCAATGTGTCTTCTTTCAGGTCTTCTGGTTCTAGACATTCCTGCTCTATCCTCTGGCTGGTTCCTTTGGAAGCCAAGGTCTCTGAGGTATGCAAGGGACATATCAGTGTTTGCAAGCAGTCAAAAACTTTATGTTCTTAGGGTATTTACCTTTGACTGTGCCTTGTACAAATTTGTTATCTGCTGATTTGGGCAGTTTGCCTTTGGAGGTTACAACTGGGTTAATAATTGTAATCTTCCCTGTACAAGTGGTTAAGGTTGGTTTACCTTGTATTGAAGCAGAGTTTCGTGGTTTTCTACTCCTCTGAGTGGCTATTGGTGTCCACTTTTTGGCTGTAATGAGGCCTTCACTAAGCCTTTTTACTTTACACTTGCTGCCCTCTGGTTCTGAGGGTGTCACTGGTGTGTTGGCCTGTGACTGGGTTTCAAGTGGGATGTAGTTTTCTTCCACTGAATCAAGACAGGAGAAAGAGGGCTTATGTCAGTTAAGACTTCTTAAAAGGCTGGTTTTGCACGTCTAAGAATGGCCTCTGGGCTTGTATATTATTACAATGTGCCCTTGTATAATGACAGTGTAATTGAATTAACAATTTCACGTCAAAAATACAGCTTATGGTGCCCTGTCACACTGTTTGTGTGCCAGTATCCCACAGATACACTTGTGGTTTTCAAGTGTATTCTGTACAAGTGGTTTTGTATAAGTGTTATTGAGTCAACAATACACTTAATCCACGCCTCAACTGATGGTTTTTCAGTCAGAGGTGTCCTTATTCAGTCAAGAATACAGGACTTATTGATGGCTGATGTGTTTTTATATACAAAACACGCCAAAAATAATTATTTTCAGTGGGTATTAGCCACGTGAAAAATACTCTTTTATAATATGAGTATATGAAAAAGGATAAAAATATATAAAATATATATATTTAAATGGAAATTACGCCTAAAAAAAGATAAAACAATGTGTTAATAAGTCATAAAAAAGAGAAAAGACTTAATTGTAAGGTCCAAAAAGTTAAAAAAAACACGGCCAGGCCCCCAAAATGTCAGGCTGAGTCTATGATAAAGGTGTATATGAGTATTTACAAGCTTTAACTATGACTGTGACATGGTAAAAATGGTTTTAAAAGATGATAATATTGATAATAAGTGATTTAATTTAAGATTTAAAGGGCTTTACTATAGAGATATAGTGGTGGTGAGCGCTGTTGAAAGCCCTGGGTGCAGCTTTACCTGTTGGATTACAATAATAAAGACTACAATACTTTAAATTAAGAGTATACCTGATTATTTAACCAAGAGTAAAACTGTTTTTGACAGTTTACTACGTAGGTTATTCAAGAGCAGGATGAGGAAAGGTTTTTGGCTGTGAAAAGCCCTCCTTTTATCCTGAAATTGAGGTGGAAAGGCTGCTAGACCTTTCCACGTAGAGGAAGTGAAGATTTTTCACTCTCCTGGACAGGCTTGTGGTTTTCAAACAGCCTGTATACCCTGTATTGGGCTCAGATGTGGTTTTGAAACCACATCTGGGCAGTTTTCACCAATACAGGGTGAAAATTTTCATCTGGGGACCTCACAGCCTGATTCTGAGGTGTATGACGCATAGAATGCTGTACAGAAACTGTATGGGAACCCAGTATTGACTGACATATGAGGTATTGAAGTAAAAACATGCTTCTTTGTCTATTTGACACCTCATATTCATGGTTATGGGATATTATCCCATGGTAAGGCTGTATCTGACAGCAGGTGGGATTTTGACCTTAAAATGGTCATAACTCTGTCAGTTTCTGAGATATCAAGCTCAAAGTTGGTTCATTGAATAGCCCTGTATGAGCTCTACACAATGGTACCCAACTTGACATGGTTATCATTAAATATGACAAAGTTATCCCATGTACAAGTATTTTTGTACATTGGCGTGGTCTGGTCAAAAGCTGTATTAAGCTTGTTTGCCCCATACCTTCTGCTATAGTTGAGATATGAGGAAATGAATGACACCATCAGATAGGCCTGATTGTTCTCTTTTCAAAACGACCCCACTTTAGGTATCTCACACTAAAACTGTAAAAGTTAGATGAGAGGTGAATGTTTTGTTCACCCTTATTTGGTCTGAATTTGACCATAACTCAAGTAATACTGGTGCTAGCTCAGTTTGGCTGGTACCATTGGATAGCCCTGGCTTAGAGCTTCATTTTGAATACCCATTTGATGGGGTTAAGCCTCTCCTTCTAGATTTTAGATGAGAGGTGAAAATTAAGGTTTATGCTCAGCAATAACTTTGAGCAGGAATAACTTTGTTGTTTCTTGTCCTATGGTGATGGGACTTATATTTTCAGAAAGAGGTAAGCTTCCTCTTTCTTCTGATACCTTTTGAGCTAATTTGGCTCAGCTCCATGTTTTGGTGGTATTTTGGCTATACCATTGGTTTATGGTATTTTGGCTGTCATGCTTGTGCTCTGGTTTTGAGTCACAGGCTGACAATCCAGATATGGAGCAAGTCAGATGTTATGTCTATGCCTTGTCTGGGCCTTGGAGAAATTGAACTACTTCTTAGAGGGATGTGTTTTTGAGGTGATAACAGATTTTACAGCTGTCAAATCACTTTTGAACATGAAAACACCCAACTGTCACAACCATGGCAATTCACCTCCTTGGATGCCCATATGGCATATCAAGCCACGGTTCTTTTATGGCCAATTGGCCATATCCATCACCAGTGGCCAATATGGCCACGTCATCATCTTATGGACCATTTATGGCAATTTGTGTTTTGGGGCCTTCATGGCCCTTCACCTCAATCCAGAACCCATAGCGGCAATTTATGCCCAAATGGGTATTTCTGGTCATTTCCCTCAAAACCAAGGGAATGACCCAAATGGCTGTTTTTGGCCATTTGGTCTCATAATGCGCATTCGCGCATTTTTGCTCATTTTGCGCATTTGCGCACTTTTGCGCATTTTTGCGCACTTTGACGCAAAGTGTCCAAAAGACACTTTCCCGCCTTTTGGGCCAGTTTTTGGCTCAGAACCCAAAAGTGGCCAAAAACCCCAAAAGGCCCAGAAACACCTTTCCAAGCTCTGAAGCCATCGCATCCATCCTTTTCCCCTCTGCCTTTCCACCTCAAGACCTTTGGACGTAATCTTCTTGCCAATCAATCAATATGCCATAAATGATGTTATATATCATTGTGCATCATTTTTCAACAGAAATTCAATGGTGGCAATATGAAATGGTCTTTTCAACATTCCAACATCTCATCACGTCATCAAGGCACCCAATCATTCAGAGGAATCATCAAGGCTCAAGAGCAAGTGTTTCAGCGTCAAAGACCAATGATGCCATCAAGCAGTCATTGGTTATTCTCACTCCAAGTATTCCTTCCAAGGGAATACTGTCAATTCATTCTCAAGTGCATTCAAGAGGAAGTGCCAAAAAGAATTTGTCAAGTGTCAAAGCTCCACTCAATCCATCTTGGCAACCATATTCATTTCAATACAGTCTGGATCCATCAAGAACTGTATTTCATTTTCAATCATGGGAAATTCATTCAACCCAATTCAATTTCAATATTAGCCAGCTGTATCAATTCCCAAAACAATCAATACAGCCTCAAGGATCAATACAGATCAGTTTTCAGCCTGAAGAACTCAAGCTCCCAGCTTTTCACATATACCGGCTACCCTTTCCACCATGGGGGGTTTTCCCCAGTTAATTAATATACTTTGATTTTATTTGATCTTTATTTTCTTTTCATTTTAGTTAAGCAAATACTGATATTATTAAGTCAGTCATTTAGCACTTTTCTCTTTCTCTTTCTTTGCCTGTCAATGGAGACTTGGTGGTCATATCCTTACTAATTCCATTATTCATTTTTGGCAGGTTGAAACAGTGATTAAGGACTTACTTGGTTGGCTCTTCGGCCATTTGGCTTCCCTTTCCTCTTTTGCATCTCATCTTGTACCTGCATATCTTTTAGAGGAATTCATTCTTATTACTTTTATTCTTTATTCTTTTGGAGTCTTCCAAGTGAGTTCCCTGATTGCTGAGTGCCAGGCCACTCTTGTATTTCTGTCCAAGAGCCCCTGTGACACCAACAGACATATGCTCAGATGGCAAATAGCCATACAAGAATACAGAGGCAATATGACTATTGTTCATAAAGATGGGAATATTCATAAGAATGCAAACAGACTGGGCAGATGGCCATTACCAAATAATATTGATAATCCTTCTTATGTGCAAGAAGAAGCTTCAACACAAATTCCAATAGAAGGAATAAGTGTTACAGACTTGAACACCACCTTCTTTGAAGAAGTCAGAAGTAGTTACACTCAATATAATAACTGTAGCATCTTATGCCAATTAATTAACAAAGACAGTAAAGACAACTCTCTAATACATGCCTTGGATGAAGTATGTAGAAAATCTTATGATGAAGGAAGATTTCACCTACTGGATGGTATAATTTACCACAGAACCAAACACACATGTGTCATGACAGTTGTAGACAGGTCATTAATCAATCTTGTACTGAAAGAATGCCATGATAGTCCCTTTTCTGGAAATTTGTCTGAAGACAGAACAAGAGAGAAAGTAAAGACCTGCATATGGTGGCCAATGTGGCAGAACGATGTTGCAGAGTATTGCAAAACCTGTGACAGATGCCGAAAGGCAAATAAATCCACTGGCAAGAGACTTGGGAATATGATAAAAATCCAAGAACCAAACAGACCTTGGGAAATTGTCCATATGGATTGGGTAACTGGCCTACCGCCAGGAGGTGACAAAAGCTATAATGCTTGCTTAGTAATTGTGGACAGATTCAGTAAAACTCCAATCTTTTTACCATGTCACAAAGATGATACAGCCATGGATACAGCTCTTCTAATATGGAATAGAGTAGTGTCATGGGCTGGGATATTTACAAATATCATTAGTGATAGGGATCCCAAATTCACTTCAGCACTATGGACAAATCTTCACCAACTATTTGGCGCTAAACTGTCTTTCTCTACAGCCTACCACCCACAAACTGATGGCCTGGCTGAAAGGATGATCCAAACCTTGGAGGACATGGTGAGAAGATTTTGTGTATATGGCCTTGAATTTAAATATTGTGATGGATTTACCCATGATTGGTGTACTCTGTTGCCAGAACTGGAACTAGCATATGAAACATCAATCCATTCCAGTACCAATCAGACTCCTGCTATTCTAGAAAAAGGATGGAACCCCAAGTTACCCCAAGATTCCTTGAGGAAAGATTTAATTGAAATACATCCCACAGCTGCTAGCTTCAAAGTAATGCTAGACAAAGCTAGAGTGCATGCAGTAAGGTGCATGGAAGACTCTTTTGCATATGCTAAAGACAAATTGGATAAATCACATGCATCTCCAGATTTCAAAGGGGGGGGACCTAGTTCTTGTATCCACCACTAACTTCAATAACATCAAAGGATGTAAAAAGTTGAAATACTCCTTTGCAGGACCTTTTGTGATTAAGGCCCTCCATGGAGAAAATGCTGTTGAAGTAGAGTTATCTGAAGAACTTAGCAATAAGCATCCTACATTCCCAGTGAGCTTGGTAAATCCATATAAATCTGGTGATTCTGAGAAATTTCCCTTGAGGAATAAGATTCCCCAAGTTATACCTCCTATTGCAACATTTCGTACTAAGAAAATTATCAAATTTCTTAAAGAAAGGAAATTAAGAACCAAGAAATTAAGGGAATACCTTGTTAGGTACAGTGACCCAACTTGTGAAGATGAATGGTTAGAAGAAAAAGAATTACCAGAAGCTACCAAACTCCTCAGGAGATTCAGACACACTAGAAACACCAATATTACAAAGTAATATTCTTTTTTAGGGGGAGGGAATGTGACCCTTAGAGGTAATTTCATATACCCAAAAGACCACAAATACAAAAATAACATATTAATATTATGAAAATAAAAATCAAAATATCAATATAAAATTATATTAAAAATGAAAAAATTAATTACAATTTAAAAATAAAAGTACATTAAATTTTGTAAGTATAAAATTACATTTATACTTAAAAAAATTAAGTAAAAATGAAATTTTAACAAAATTGTGAAAAAATAAATAAATTTGGAAAAAAGTTAAATAAAAATTATTATAACTTTTTATCCAATAAATAAACAAAGAAAAATTCTTTCACCATTGGATTCCTCATAAAAAATCAGGTGGGGTCACCTCTGAGTGAAATTCTTGTAACTCAACTCTAAATAAGCTTAAATTAAGTTTTTAGTATTTTCAATACAAAAGTTGAAAATCCTCAAAACCTTAATTTAATTCACACCACATGTGGTGTTAACCATCAATTTTTGTGTTAAAATTGAGGTGTTGTGTTTAGCTTAGAAGTTATGAGGAATTGAAGTATTTTCAATTGAATTCAATTGAAATGTCAAAAGGTGCGCGTGTATTACATAAGTGAGCTTTGATTTACATATGAGGTGTCAATTATTACTGTATTGTACTGTACAATTAAATTGAATTACATATGTATATTATAAGTATAATACATGATGGGGAATTGAAGGAAAAATAAATTGGAAAGATTAAATTTGGGGGGGGAAGGAACTCCAGCTCTAAGGGGGAGCTAGACCCCCAAACTCCTTGCTGATAGGCGTGGGATGTCAAAATTCATGCAAAATTTCATCAATTTTGGCCTGGAATTGAGTTACAGGGTCTGTGGACTCAATTGATGATGAGGTTTTGATACCAACTGAGGTGGTTTTAGCTGTTGCCAAGAGGGTAAAACTACCCTTAAGATAAAACAATCATAGTAAAAACAGTTTTGACTGGTTTCTACGCCTCTGGCACACATTCTGACGTATTTTGAAGGCTCTGGGCCTGGTATTGCTCTAGTAATGGCTGATTAAAGGGTCTAAAATGGCTAAAAATGGCTAAAAATGGCTTAAAGCAGCCCTTTTTGGTCTAAACCAGGGTTCAATGAGGCCATAATTGGCTTTTCTGTTGTCAGACTGATTTTCACGACTTACAAGAGTAAATTTTACTTTTGGAGTAAGAGAACTGATGCCTATAAAAGAATGTCTTCTTTGCCCCACTTTTCTCTTCATGTTAGAATCTTTTCCTTTTATAATTAGTTTAAACATTGTTAAATCAATCAATAAAAGATTCCAACCACCTTTATTAAATCATTTTAAACCTTTTAACCATGTCAAAAATCATTATAATCATTTCTTGTAACTCTTATAATCATTTTTACCCCTGAACCACCCCAAAATTGAATTAAAGCATCTTTCATCACTGTAAGCTTTGTCACCTTTTTTCCAAATTCACTCTGGTCACTTTTGGGCGTGTTTTCTCTTTAATATTCTTTTTAAAGACTTTTTTCTTTGATTAATTGCTTGAAGTTCTTTTCTCAATTAATTCCAATTGAAATTGCTCTTGAAGAAATTTCTTTTGTAGCCTTAAAATATCTCTTGTAGAGTATTTTTTGGATAAATTTTTATTATTGGTAAAACAATAAATTTTTATAATATTATTGTTTTATACTAATAAAGCTATAAACAATAAAATTGGTGTGTTACCTCTTAAAAATAATATTTCATACTATTTTTAATTGATTTTTACCTTATACAAATTTTGAGGACAGGAAAAGTACTTGATTTTTAATCAAAGTTTCATATCCACACCTTAAACTTAATTACCAACTGGCAATCTGAAATATCCAAGCATGCTCAGGGTGGAGCATTGCAAGCCAAAAGCTACCATGGTCCCACTTGTCACTCATTGTCTGAGGCCAACATCTCAAAATGTGATATCATCATCAATTCTTAGAATACTATCACCCAACAATTTAAACAAACCAATACCTCTACATCATTCATTCTTAAAATCAATTGGCATTGTATGATTTTGGATGAAACACAGGGATTGTCTGATATTTAAATGATTCGATTTACCTTTTATATCCAATAGCCCTTCCCCCATTTTATAGCTATATTTGCCCTTAATACACTGCCACTCACTGTGCCATTAATAGCCTCCTATCATAGCGTCAAATATGTTTAACAGGCACACCTATTCATAACACCATTTATGACATTTTGGGCATAATATAATTCATAACCCAACCCCAGAGCTCAGATCAAGATAACTGGTCACCATTCATCCTGAGTAGTCTTTCCAAAGGTAGCAATGATATTTTGTGTTTGACATTGTGGCATTTAAGTTTGCGCCACCTCAAAACCACACATCTCAAGTCCCTCACCACTATTAGCCATCATTATCAACTGCTCCCACTTAAACCAACAATGCAGCAAGAATATTCCACATTATACAAAGAATTCCTATCACCCAAAAGCAAAGGACCAGGATTATTTTTCATAAATATTAATAAGCTGCAAATATCTTTTAACCATCACATAATTCTTAAAACTATTGTGGATGCGGATTTGGAAGAGCACAAGGGCAGGAGCACTCAGGATAACTCCTCAACAATCACACAAACTATTTTGGATGTGGAAACATGCATGATGAGTAGTAAAATTGCACACCTCCTAAAATGCTTACTGAAGAACAAACAATCAATCTGCTGGCTTATACACAATGGACCCAATTCCTCAATTTGTGAGTTAATTTTAATATTCAGCCATTACCAATTAAATCCATCTGACCTTTTTTTCTGGTAGAATTTGTATTTCACTTGCCCATAACTCTATCCTTTCAGCATGAATTGATGGAACAATTACAGCACAAGCACAGGAGAAGGCCCTGGAAGATTCCTTCAATAATCCTGAATGTGAAGTACTCATTGAACCCATTGCTGCAGCTGGAACTGGCCTCAATATAACTTGTGCTAATATTGTCTATTGAATGGTGAGGGAATCCCCAAAGTTCTACTGTGACGTTTGGACACTGACACCTACATTTCCAGCATACCAATTGGAACCCAGCCATTGAGGCTCAGGTTGTTGATTGACTCCATCGTATTGGCCAACAACAACCTGTGAAGGTCATTCACTATATCACTCCTCATTCAGTTGAGGTCAAAATGCGGAAGGTACCTTTCAAGCTCATCTTTGTCCCTGATTTTATTACTATTCTGAAATCTTTATTTATGGGAATCCCATATTCAAATATCCAATAGGTCCAAGAAAACAAAAACTCATTAACCATGTGAGCCTTCCTGATATTATCTAATTTGTGTTTTACAAAGTTGATAATTCCTTGTCACCCTGTCACAGGTCCATAATCATGAACACCATGAGCTGGATAGAACTTCTTCAATATTTCCGCCATGAAAATTAGCAATAGAGTATTATTTCTAAGGGAGATGGTGATACATTCCAATTCATATTGTTTATATTCTAACATATTTACCAAGTTGTTGCGTCTTTAAGAAATAATACTCAGATTGTATTACACCTGCATAAATAATTCACAAAATGTTAATTTGTAACTGTGCTATACATTTACATTACTAATTTATTTCTGAGCATCACCATTTGGCTTAATAACTGGCATGTCAAGTATTTTGAGGGCAATAGTCTGCATCTTACTACAGATTTTGAGCCAATTGTGATCAAATACCTGAAATGATGGGCCTTCCGGAATATCACCATCATCTGTTTATTGTATTTCTGGCAATCTATCAATAGTTTTTTTACCCTCTTTTTCAATCCAATTACAACACTCTATGTCTCTAACCATTTTTAATCCCAATTCATCAAATAACTGGGTGCACCAGCGTAATGCCACTTTGTGGTAAACTTGATGGCCATCTTCCACTACCTCCTCAGTATCTGAGAATACTCAAGGGTCATTTAATTTTGATGCTAGAATGGGAAATTTAGCCATATCACATCATTCAAAATGGCTCTCACAGGTCTGCACATCATAGAATAGATTATCATCAGACTTACTTCACAATGAAGAAGAGATACAGTAACTACCCCTTTGACAAATCTTTGCAAGCTTTTGATTCTCCTTCCTTTTACCAAATAGGCCGCATCCTTTTCAATAGACTTCCCTTCTCTTTTCAAATAAGTGAAGTATCACTCCATTAAAGCTGCCACGACCCCAGAGTTATTATGATCCTTGTTTCAACAGTAATGATGATACTTGGTGCTGAAAAGTGCAAGACGGAAGGTATGGTAAAGCACAATAGACATCAACTTGTTGAACGGATGCTCCCAGGAGCTCTCCCAGTCCCAAGTGAATCTCTTTAGTCCTAGCGTATGGAGCTCATTTTTGCAGTCGCTTTGGAAACCCTGAGACTGAACCTGTGTTGATGGCTCATTGAAAACATCCTCAGGGACATATCCCAGATGGCCAGCCACTTGAATCACAAC
The DNA here is from genome assembly GCA_023105745.1 of Austropuccinia psidii. Lineage (NCBI taxonomy): Eukaryota > Fungi > Basidiomycota > Pucciniomycetes > Pucciniales > Sphaerophragmiaceae > Austropuccinia > Austropuccinia psidii. The sequence continues at coordinate 9,381,411 of JALGQZ010000002.1, read as the reverse complement.
TTCACGCTCTTCTGTGCTGGGTGGTGCTGGCAGTGAGGAAAAAGCCTTATTCCTTACTTTGAGTAGGAACAAACAATGGTCATGTACAGCTGATCTCATCCCATGGACATTTTCTGGAAGTTCTGCTTTCAGTCATTTTTGCTGCTCCTTCTGGCTTGCACTTTTTGCCACATTGTGAGCTTTGTGAGTGTGAGCCTTTGAGATATTACCACATATCCAAAAAGGTCATAGCAAAATTTCTGTAATAATTATACGTATGATAATTATCTCAAAAATTAGTAAAATACCATAAATAGGTACATAATCTGAATTAACGCAGAATCTAATGAATAAACTTTTGAAATAAATTACGCCATGAGATTCCTCATGGTAAATTACACATATGTCATTTTTATGGCATATCTGAAAAGTCAATAATTACTGAAGTATAAGTAATAATACCTTAAAAAAGGTACAAGACCTCATTTATATCAGAAACCGATGAAACAACATGTGAAATAAATGGTACCTTGGATTCTCCACAAACTTTTACACATAAAACAATTCTAAAGCTAATCTCTAAAGTCAATACTTAAGGAATTAAGCTGAATATATGCACTTTTTTGGTCAACGCATATATTCAAGGATTTTAGCTAATGTCTTTTGAAATATACATGATAGAGTGATAAACCAAAAATAAATTCACCGTGTAATTACTGTAGGAACACAGAAATGAACTTCATTTCATAAGTTATAAACAAGGTTAAAACCTGTAAGGGATTATTGATTAAAATCAATAGAGCTGTTGACCACTTTGTTGTGAAAGTGGTCCAAACTTAAAAAAAGCAGACTGTAATATTCTACTAGTTCATTTGTGAAGAATGATGTAATTGTTATTACAATATTCAAGGTATAACCGCTTGAAATCATGGTTTGAAGTTTAAAATATTAAATTTTGACAGAAAAGATGAGTTACAAGAAAAGTCATCAAAAATTTATTTTTGATTATGTAATGAAATTCTCTTGGCAGTCTGATAAGGATATTCCAACATATCATAATCCACCCTCAGAATAGCTGTAGCGTGTATAACTTGTAACTTATTAATGATCAAAGTTGAAGCTTAAATTCTATCATTTATGATCACTCACTGTAATCTTATTTTGAGTTTGACAGTCATATAAGTGATAAAACTGATGAATACTATTAGATTATGATTAATAATAATAAAATCCCCAAAGTTTAGGCTTCTTCCAAGCCTATGATGTTATCAAACTTAGAGTTACAGTGATAACTCTAGATAATGGCGTAATAATGAGGTAAGATGGTTTGATCATGATGTAATCATCACTAAACCTTAAAATAATGATCAATTCTAGTAGAAAGCATCGGTGCACATCTACTGCAAGCCTTCTGGACTCTAGAATGGAGGTATTTACTATAAATAGAGCTCTTTTTACTCTATTTTCCCCTCAGACGCTTACAAAACACTAAATAATTAAACCAAAAAGGTAATTTCTTTATTCTTTATATAGAAAACTCTTATATTATTAAATACCAAAGATCATCCTTATTATAATCATCATTCTTGACGTGATTACTTCACTTATTTAAGAGTTTTGTTTAAAATTCTCTTAAAAACCTCAAATCCACATAAAATCAAGATAAATTGTACTTTCTCTTAATTTTTATTGTAAATACAGTTTAAATAAGTTGCATTACTATTATTTGGTGTAAAATCATTCAAAATCATTATATTAAGTATTAAAAGTAGGTTATTTCTTCTTATTATAATAATTTTCTCTCTATTATTAGTTTAATAATTCTTTAATTAATATAAATAGTATTTATATTGATTTATAACTTTAATATTAGTAATATTATTGTTATTAATTGTTTTATATTGATAAAAAACAATTTTTTATGCCTTTATTATTTGTTGGTAACAATAATAAAGTGCTTTTAAATATATTAATTATCATATATTAATATATTTATTTATTATATTATTTTTTTAATATAAATTATATTATTATATTTATTTAATAATATGATTATTTTTACACCATAATTATAATAATTCTTCATTATTATAATTATTTTATTGATAAGGACATTCATAGTATAATAAGTAAAATATTAGTAATTTTTACTTATTGTTTCATAGTCAAACCTTACAGTGAGCCTGGTTGCTTTGCTGTCTCCTCTCAGATTGCTCAAGCATAACCTGTGCGAGGGCCATTTGAGGGTGGGTGAGCTCACTATTTGACTGATTTCCTTTCTCATGCGCCGTGAAATTGTCTCTCCTTGGTTCATCATTTCTTGCACTTTGAGTAGGAGACATTTTCTCATCCTCATCATCCACAATTTTTTCCCTTGATGAACTGGCATGACCCGTCCTTGGTTTGGAGGCATATGGATTATGACATCCAGTGACTTTCTCTTTATGGACCAGAGGTGAAGATGCATAAAGTTCATCACCTGCCATGCAAATCATCAGTTAACACATCAAAAAATTAATAAAGACTGGTTGTACTCACAATCTTCAATTGGCTCCTGAGATTGGACTGACTTGCCTTTACATTCCATATCTAACCCATGAAATAAAAATATCAAATTGTGAAAGATTTTATACTCCGTCATCAAAATGACTTACTTTGATGAAGCATGAATCCTGGATTTCCCTCCAACAGAACACACCAAGTAACATTTTCCAATGGTCTTTTTTGTCGCCCACCATCAACCCGCTTTTCATCTCCCACATGAACCTGATATCCTGATGGAATATTGATGGTTGGCTGTTTACTTTTTTCAAAGGGATCCTGGGATGCGACTGGATTGCAACCAGGATTAAGGATGAACTCACATGGAAATTTTGATTGGGGATTAGCCTTTGATGAGATTTGAGGTGTGCTTTGTGGGCCCTCAGACATATCCATTTGTGTATTAGTGGGATTTGTGGAAATTGGAGTGACATAAATATTTGGTATTGACCAAGTGTGTCAGCCTGTGACTCCAAACCAGAACACAAGCATGACAGCCAAAATACCATAAACCAATGGTATAGCCAAGATACCACCAAAACATGGAGCTGAGCCAAATTAGCTCAAAATGTATCAAAGGAAAAAGGAAACTCACCCCTTTATGAATATATAAGTCCCATCACCATAGGACAAGGAAAAACAAAGTTATTCCTGCTCAAAGTTGTTGCTGAACATAAACCTTAATTTTCACCTCTAATCTAAAATCCAGAAGGAGAGGCCTAACCCCATAAAATTTGTACTTGAAATGAAGCTCTAAGCCAGGGCTCCCCAATGGTACTAGCCAAACTGAGCTAGCACCAGTATTACTTGAGTTATGGCCAAATTCAGGCCAAATAAGGGTGAACAAAACATTCACCTCTCATCTAACTTTTGCAGTTTTAGTGTGAGATACCTAAAGTGGGGTTGTTTTGAAAAGAGAACAATCAGGCCTATCTGATGGTGTCATTCATTTCCTCATATCTCAACTATAGCAGAAGGTATGGGGCAAACAAGCCCAATACAGCTTTTTGCCTAAACCACGCATATGTACAAAACTCTTGTACATGGCATAACTTTCCCATATTTAATGATAACCATATCAAATAAGGTACCATTGTGTAGAGCACATACAGGGCTACACACCAATTCAGTTTTGTGGCTGATATCTCAAGAACCGACAAAGATACAGCTGCTTTAAGGTCAAGATCCCACATTCTGACCAATACAGCTTTACCATGGGATAATCTCCCATAATCATGAATATGAGGTGTCAAATAGACAAAGAAGCTTGTTTTTACTTCAATACCTCATATTTCAGTCAATACTGGGGTCCCATACAGTTTCTGTACAGCATTCTATGCATCATACACGTCAGAATCAGGCTGTGAGGTCCTCTGATCAAAATGTTCACCCTGTATTGGTGAAAACTGCCCAGGTGTGGTTTCAAAACCACATCTGAGCCCAATACAGGCTAATACATGTCTTTGCAAACCACAAGTCTGTCCCAGAGAGTAAAAACCTTCACTTCCTCTACGTGGAAAGGTCTAGCACCCTTTCCACCCCATTTCAGGATAAAAAGGAGGCTTTTCACAGCCAGAATGGTTTCCTCATCCTGCTCTTGAATACCCTACGTAGTAAACTGTCAAAAACAGTTTTACTCTTGGCTAATAATCAGGTATAATTATAACTTTAATTATTGTAGCTCTCATTATAGTAATCCAACTGGTAAGACTGCACCCTGGGTTCTCAATAGTGCTCACCACCACTATTCTTCAATAGAAGAACCCTTTTATTATATTATAAGCCTTCATCTTAAATTAAAAACTCTCCATTTAAATCATTTTTCTAGGTGTCACAGTCATAGTTCTAGTTGTAAATAGCCTAATTACTGCTTCAACATAGACTCAACCTGACATTTTGGGGGCCTGGCCGTGTTTTAAATTTTTTTTGGACCTTTATAGGTTAGTTTTTTCTCTTATTTCTCACTTTCTGACAATTTTTTTATTCTTTTTAGGCATAGGTTTTCTTAAAAAATATATATTATATATATTTTTCCTTTTCCTGGTATATATACCACCTTTTTACTCATATTATAAGAGTACTTGCTACGTGGTCAATACCCACAACAACCTTTATTTTTGGCGTGTTTTACATATAAAAACACATAAGCCATCAATAAGTCCTGTATTCTTGATTTAATAAAGACACCTGTGACTGTCAAACCAACAGTTGAGGCATGGTTAAGTGTATTGTTAACTCAATTACACTTATGTAGAGCCACTTGTACAGATTACACTTGAAAACCACAAGTGAATATGTGGGATACTGGCACACAAACAGTGTGACAGGGTACCAAAAGCTGTAATTCTGATGTGGAATTGTTGATTCCATTACACTGTCATTATACAGGGCATATTGTAGTAACATAGAAGCCCAGTGTCAGGGTGACTCTATGATATAGCTTCAAAATGATAATAGAAACTATAGCTCTGAGTGTGACACGAAAATAATGATGATATTAAAGTGACAATATGAGTAAAAGGGCTATACTAAAATAATTTAGTGATGGTGAGTGCTGCTGATAGCCCTGCATGCAGTTTTTGTCTGTTGGTTTACAATAACAAACCCTACAATAATTAAACTTATAATTATACCTGTTAAATTCTAAGAGTACCACTTCTTTTAAGAAGTTATACCATGTAAGAATATCAAGAACAGGATGCTGGATTTGCTTCCTGGTGAGGCAAAGCCACCTTTTATCTTGTTCTCGGGTAGTGGGAGGTGGTTTACCTCTGCACACGACCAAAGAGTGAAACTTTTCACTACTGTGGGCTGGTTTGTGGTTCCATACACTCAATACAGGCTATTATTGGGTTGTAATGTGGTTTTAGAACCACAAGTAGTCATTTTTACCCTATACAGGGTGAAAGATTTCACCAATGGAGTTTACAGGTGTGTTCTGGTGCTCCTGACGTGTCAGAAACTGTACAGAAGCTGTATGGACCTCTGTATATGACTTAACTATCAGGTATTGAAGTATAAATAAGCTTCTGCGTCTGTTTGACACCTCATAATCATACTTATGGGATAGTATCCCACTATAAGGCTGTATTGGCCAAACTGTGGGACTTTGACCTTAAAAAAGCCATACCTTTGTCAGTTTTTGAGATATCAACCTCAAAGTTGGTTCAGTGTGTAGCCCTGAATGTTCTCTACACAATAGTACCTTATTTGATATGGTTATCATCAAAAATGGCAAAGTTATTCCATGTACACGTTTTTTTGTACATATGTATGTTTTGGCCAAAAGCTGTATTGGGCTTGTTTGCCCCATAACTTTTGTTCTAGTTGAGATATGAGGAAATGGATGACACCATCAGATAGCCCTGATTGTTCTCTTTCCAAAAAAAACCACTTTAGGTATCTCACACTAAAACTGTAGAAGCTAGATGGGAGGTGAATGTTTTGTTCACCCTTATTTGGCCTTGATTCAACCATAACTTCAGTAAGACTGGTGCTAGCTCAGTTTGGCTGGTACCATTGGATAGCCCTGGCTTAGATCTTCATTTTGCATATGCATTTTACAGGGTTAAGCCTCTTACTCTGTATTTCAGATGGGAGGTGAAAATTAAGGTTTATGCTCAGCAGTAACTTTGAGCATGAATAACTTCGTTATTCTTTGTCCTATGGTGATGAGACTTAAATTTTTAGAAAGAGGTGAGTTTCCTCGTTTGTTTGATAATTTTTGAGCTAATTTGGCTCAGCTCCATGTTTTTGTGGTATCTTTGCTATACCATTAATTTACGGTATATTGGCGGTCATGCTTGTGCTCTGGTTTTGAGTCACAGGCTGACACCCAGAGGCCATTCTTAGACGTGCAAAACCAGCATTTTGAGAAGTCTTAACTGACATAAGCCCTTTTTTTCCTACCTTGATTCAGTGGAAGAAAATTACATCCCACTTGAGACCCAGTCACAGGCCAACACACCAGTGACACCCTCAGAACCAGAGGGCAGCAAGGTCAAAGGAAAGAGGCACAGTGAAGGCCTGATTACAGCAAATAAGTGGACACCAATAGCCACCCAGAGAAGTATAAAACCACAAAACTCTGCATCAATACAAGGTAAACCAACCTTAATAACTTGTAAAGGGAAAATTACCATAATTAACCCAGCTGTAACCTCTAAAGGTAAATGGCCCAAATCAGCAGACAACAAATTTGTACAAGGCACATTCAAAGGTAAAAGGTTTTTGACTGCTTGCAAACACTGACATGTCACCTGTACACCTCAGATATCTTGGCTTCCAAAGGAACCAGCCAGAGGACAGGGAAGACTTGTCCAGAACCAGAAGACCTGAAAGAGGACACCCTGGACACAGTAGTGGATGGCAAAACAATGAGGGAGATAATATCAACCCTGCCATTTACACTCCAAGTCAATGGAGCCCTCAAACCAGAGGACTGGAAAGACATGGATCAAATTCTTCAGCTCCACCAACTCCTCAAGGACCTATTCCAATGGAGCATGGACAACAAGAGGTTCAACCTGGAATCTCACTGGTAAGAACTTGGAGCAAGTTTCCAGAAGATCTGTCTCAAAGAGATAGATTTCAAAGACCTTATGGTAATCACCAAAGGTTGCAATCCTACCAGGCAGTTCAGACTCCTGGAGGCAAGGGCACAGAGGATAAGGGAGAATCAAGCCAGTTTCCAAGCTATAGAAGAACAGTTAACCCAGACAGGGCCTACTCAGATTCCTTCACACTCACAAGGAGCAGGCCAAATAAGCTCTCCAGTGGCTTCACACCATTCAGAAAGCAGCAGATCAGTGGCCAAGAGTCACCATTCTTCACAAATCCAGGAAGTTTCCAGCAGAAGACAAGGGAACAAGGGCAAGAACAAAGCTTCCTTCAACCAGAGGAGGAAAGAGTCAGACCCTATGATTCAGAAGCTGTTGGATTTGGTGAAAGAAGTGCACAAGAGCCAGAAGTAGTTGTAAACCACTCTAGAATCAGTAGTCCTAGTAATAGAAACATTATCCCCACTCAGACTGAACATAACATTGTCACATCTGAGAGTAACATCAACAGTGATACATTGTGGTTACAAATGTCCTAATATGCTGAGCAATCTGCAAAGAAGTTTGCAGAACTTGAAGCCAGCCATGAGAGGATGAAAAAATTACAAGCCTCCATGGAAAAAATAGTTAAAAATCTTCAAGAAGGACATGCTCAATTGAGCAAAGCCTCTGAAGAAACTAACAAAAGATTGAAGCTAGTCTTTGAAGAACAACACCACAGCAAAAGTGACAGGGATTGTCTGGACCAAGACATAAACAAATTGTTTGATATCTACCATAACTTGAAGCCCCAACCACAAGGCCAAGCTATGGAAAATCCATATCAACCAGATGCCATGTTGACGAATAAGGCAAGATCTCCATCACAATACCAGGATGGAAATGGCATGTCCTATTCAGAGAAGGAAGCCTTGAAACAGCTTCCTGAGGCCTCAAGCTGTCCCAAATTCTCTGGATCAGGAGAATATGCTCATATGGAACTCATAGATTATATTGATGGACTCTTCATTGATGTACCAAGCATACCAGACTACTGGATTACTGCTAGATTGAATACTGCATTTAAAGGTCATGCTAGTATATGGTACACAGAAATGCAAGAAATCCATTGCAGGAGAAACTGGCCATGGTGGAAGAGTCAAATCATCCAAAAGTACAGTAATGGGACTTGTATATGGCAAAAGACCATGTCATTTGAAAGTGACAAATACTCTGTGGACAAAGATCCATATGACTGGTGTCGTAGACAGTTTAAAAGACTTAAGGCCATTGATCCTCAGATGAAAATCCAAATGAGGAATCACAAGCTTCTGAAACAACTGCCAGGAGAGCTAGAGCATGCAGTAAAATGCAGATGAAACCAAAATTGCACTCTATATGACATTGCCAATACCTTACAAGAAATAAGGAAAAGGACCAATATAGGGAAATTCACCCCATATGAAGGCAGTGGTTTGAAAGAGAAACAACCTTTCATGGTAGAGTTTAAAGACAAACCCAAAGAAAGAATGGCAGAAGTGGAAAAGAAGAGAAACTCTTTTCACAATTGTGGCTCAACAGACCACTATGCCAACAACTTTCCAAAGGCAAAGAAAAAAGTCTATGCCATTTAGAAAGTCCCAGAGGAGTAATCCACAACAGAGGATTCTTAAGCAGACTCTATGGGTGATGCCATCAGAGACCTATCCGATGATTACCAAGACACAAAAGAGGAATTTCTAGTAGAATACCAAGAGGAAACCCCACTAGAAAGTCGGGACATACAGTTGGAATCAGGAATGCCACAGGATACTGCCAATAAAAACTTGTGCAAACACACACAAGATGCACAAAACTTCCTGGTTACCCCAACCAAAGGGATGGCATATATACATGGAAAAGCCACAAAGATGACTGTCTGTATTGACAAAGCTCAATATCCACTGCTCATTGACAGTGGAGCACACTGCTCCATAGTGGCCAGAGAATATCTGGAAAGCCACTTCCCACATTGGGAAAAACAGCTCTTGCCCACCATGTCAAAGAACTTTAAAAGTTCCTCAGGGAAGATGACTTCCATTGGTACAATTATCAAAGAGATAGTTATACCCCACAGGAAGGGTAATATCAGACTCAACCCAGAGTTTGTAGTGCTTAATGATGCCCACATCCAAGGGTTCTTACTGGAAACAGATCACCAGAGGATGTATGGCATAGATATTTATAACAGTAAAAATAGGCACATTACCATTGGTACCAACAAGGAAAAGAAATTTTCACTTGATATATACTATATATCTTCTCAAGATCCACTAGAAGAACTTCTGAATGAATTCAGAGAGGGAAAGTTTAGCACTACCCTCACCAGTAAACAAAAACTAAGTTTACTGAAGATACTGAGAAATAACAGACCAGCATTTGCAATTGGTGAAGAACCATTAGGCAAGATCAAAGATCATGATATAGAGCTATATCTGGATGTGGAAAGACCTTATCCACCCATGCTTAGGAGACCTCCTTATCCAGAAATCCTTGAAGCCAGGAGAGAAATTGAGAAACATAACAATGAACTCTTGGACATAGATGTCATCAGGAAGATTGGACAAAAGGAAATAGTGGAAATCACCACCCCTGTCCTAATCACCTGGAATTATGGCAAGTCTAGACTGTGTGGAAACTTCAGAGCTCTGAATAACTACACAAAAGCAGACAGGTACCCTATACCCAGGATATCTCATGCCTTGGATAAACTGGCAAAAGCCAAATACATAACCAAAATGGATTGTATGAAAGGCTTCCACCAAAATGGAGTTAAACCAAACTCCATGAAATTACTCAGAATAATATGCCATATGGGCATATATGATTATACCAGGATGCCATTTGGCATCAAAAATGAACCAGCCCACTTCCAAAGGATGATGGACACAATATTTCAAGAAGAAATATTGGAAGGCTGGATGGTGGTATATATTGCTGATATCATTATATACGCATAGACATGGGAAGACCATGTACATTACATAGACAGGGTGCTAAGAAAATGTACACCCATCAACCTGAAAATTTCACTGAAAAAGTTTAATTTTGGCCAACAAGAGCTACTGGCTCTAGGACATAAAGTCTCAGGTCTTAGTCTGGCAATTGACCAGAATTAAGTAGCAGAAGTACTGAAAAAGCCAGTACCAAAGAGCATCAAAGAGATGCAATCTTTCCTTGGGTTTGCTAGCTAATATTGAAACCACATCAAGAATTGTGCCCACATAACTAGTAGTTTATACAAGTTGTGTTCAAAAGATTTAGTTTTTGAAATTACCAAGAAAAGGAGGGATTCATATGAGAGGATCAAATATGAACTAACAAATGCACCTGTACTCATTTTTCCTGACTTTGAACTACCATTCAAGTTATACATAGATGCAGCATGTAGTCAAGGCCTAGGAGCAGCCCTTCACCAAAGACAAATTGTGGATGGTGAACCAAGAGAAGGAGTAATTTGCTACATCTCAAGGAAACTGAAAGATTCAGAAGCCATGTATGGGGTCACCCAGACTGAATGCCTATGTCTAGTCTGGGCTCTGGAGAAACTTCATTATTACTTGGAGGGTGCATTCTTTGAAGTCTACACAGACTGCACAGACTTGAAGTCTTTACTGAACATGAAGACTACAAATAGACACATTCTGAGATGGCAAATAGCCATCCAGTAGTATAGAGGGAACATGACCATCATATACAAGGAAGGTAAAAGTCATACCAATGCAGATGGCCTTAGCAGATTGCCACTGGATAATCTCAAGAGAAATCCAGCTTATGACCCTGAGGTTGCAGCCAATATCCCCATCCATTTCATGGAAATAGATAGGAGGAGAAACTTTAGATTCTCTGAATGGCCACCAGGAAGTGGTACCCTTGACAGTGGAAACACTGATTCAGAAGGAACAGAAACTCCCATTTTGGGAATAAGTTCCTCAGAACTACACAATGAATTTTTCAGTGCAGTACTGAAGTCTTATGCCAAACACAAACAGTTTTGAATATTACTACAACTCCTTCAACAAAAGTACAGGAGTCCAGAACTGGAATCCCAGCTGGAAGAACCCTGGTTGAGGGCCTATAAGGATAACAAGTTCTTCCTCATAGATGGCCTGCTCTACCACAGAGAAAAACACACAAGTGCGCTCACAGTGGTAGACATAGACCACATCTCCCTGATCCTGCAGGAATGCCATGACTGCCCCTATATGGGACACATGAGTGAAGACAGGACCAAGGAGAGGGTAGCAAGCACAGCTTGGTGGCCCAAGTGGGAACAATAGTTGAGTGAATACATCAACACTTGTGAAAGATGCCAAAAGGAAAATACGAAACATGAGAAGAAGTATGGGTTACTTCAGCATATAGAAGAACCCAAACACCCATGGGAAACCATCAACATGGACTGGGTTACAGGACTTGTCCCAGGGGCAAAGAAAAATACAATGCCTGCTTAATCATAGTTGATAGGTTCAGCAAGAGCATGAGGTGTCTACCATGCCACAAGGAGGACACAGCCATGGATACTGCTCTGTTATTTTGGAACAACATCATATCTACCTGTGGAGTCCCTAAGATCATCATTAGTGATATGGACCCAAAATTCACATCTGAATTTTGGACCAACTTGTATGACATGCATGGCACCAAGCTTTCATTTTCCACAGCTTACCATCCACAAACAGATGGCCTAGCAGAGAGGATGATCCAAACAATGGAGGACATCCTTAGGATGTTCTGTGGCTATGGCATGGAATATACGGACCATGGGGGATATACCCATGACTGGGTTACCCTTCTACCAGCTGTCCAACTGGCTTATAATACAAGTCAGCACTCTACCACAGGAAAAACACCTGCACTGGTAGAGAAAGGGTGGAATCCCTTGCTGCCTGTGGATCACTTGAAGAAGAATCTTCTTACCATTCACCCCACAGCTAAAGACTTCCATGATATGTGGACGAGTGCTTGTGAAACAGCTGCTAAATTCATACCTGAGGCAAAAGATTCTAATAAGCAGAGGTGGGACAAGACACACATGGAACCTGACTTTAAGGAAGGGGACCAGGTGTTAGTGTCTACACTGAACTTTAACAATCTTAAAGGACCCAAGAAGATGAGAGACTCATTTTTAGGGCCTTTCACTACCATTAAGTTGGTAGGCAGGAATGCAGTGGAAGTCAAGCTCACAGAGGAGTTTTCCAGGAAACACCCAGTCTTTCCAGTGAGTTTGGTCAAGTCATACTTCCAAACAGAAGAGGGTAAATTCCCCTCCAGGAAGAAGATCCTCACACCACCAGAGATAGTGGAAGTGGAGGACTGCCCAGGACCTGTGAGTAAGATCATCAAGTCCAGGAAGATCAGACTTAATGGGAAGGATCAAAGACAGTACTTAGTCAGATTCAAGAACCAAACAGCTGATAAAGACAAGAGGTTGGCAGAAGATGCCATACCAGATGGGAACCTTCATCTAAGGAGATTCAGAGCCTCTAGGAGGACTGAACAGTCTCATCAATGATGAGCGTTTTTTAGAGGGAGGGTATGTCAGCCTGTGACTCCAAACCGGAGCACAAGCGTGACAGCCAAAATACCATAAACCAATGGTATAGCCAAGATACCGCCAAAACATAGAGCTCAGACAAATTAGCTCAAAAGGTATCCAAAGAAAAAGGAAACTCACCCCTTTCTGAATATATAAGTCCCATCACCATAGGACAAGAAATAACAAAGTTATTCCTGCTCATAGTTGTTGCTGAGCATAAACCTTAATTTTCACCTCTCATCTAAAACCCAGAAGAAGAGGCCTAAACCCATCAAATGGGTACTCAAAATGAAGCTCTAAGCCAGGGCTATCCAATGGTACTAGCCAAACTGAGCTAGCACCAGTATTACTTGAGTTATGGCCAAATTCAGGCCAAATAAGGGCGAATAAAACATTCACCTCTCATCTAACTTTTGCAGTTTTAGTGTGAGATACCTAAAGTGGGGTCTTTTTGGGGAGAGCACAATCAGCGCTATCTGATTGTGTCATCCATTTCTCATATCTCAGCTATAGCAGAAGGTATGGGGCAAACAAGCCCAATACAGCTTTTTGCCTAAACCACACATATGTACGAAAACCTTGTACATGGCATAACTTTGCCATACTTAATGATAACCATATCAAATAAGGTACTATTGTGTAGAACACATACAGGGATACACGCAGATTCAGGTTTGAGGTTGATATCTCAAGAACTGACAAAGGTACAGCTGTTTTAAGGTCAAAATCCCACATTCTGACCAATACAGCTTTACCATGGGATAATCTCCCATAATCATGAATATGAGGTGTAAAATAGACAAAGAAGCTTGTTTTTACTTCAATACCTCATATTTCATTCAATACTGGGGTCCCATACAGTTTCTGTACAGCATTCTACCCATCATACACGTCAGAATCAGGCTGTGAGGTCCCCAGATGAAACTTTTCACCCTGTATTGGTGAAAACTGCCCAGGTGTGGCTTCAAAACCACATCTGAGCCCAATACAGGCTAATACAGGTCTTTGCAAACCACAAGTCTGTCCCAGAGAGTAAAAAACCTTCACTTCCTCTACGTGGAAAGGTCTAGCACCCTTTCCACCCCATTTCAGGATAAAAAGGAGGCTTTTCACAGCCAGAATTGTTTCCTCATCCTGCTCTTGAATACCCTACGTAGTAAACTGTCAAAAAACAGCTTTACTCTTGGCTAATAATCAGGTATAATTATAACTTTAATTATCATAGCTCTTATTATAGTAATCCAACTGGTAAGACTGCACCCTGGGTTCTCAATAGTGCTCACCACCACTATTCTTCAATAGTAGAACCCTTTCATTATATTATAAAACATCATCTTAAATTAAAAACTGTTATTTTCAATCATTTTTCTACGTGTCACAGTCATAGTTCTAGTTGTAAATAGCCTAATTACTGCTTCAACATAGACTCAACCTGACAAAGTGCTTGAAGTTTGAGCTTTTGGATTTCCCACATCAATGTTAAGACCTGATACATTCATTGAGGATGTGCTAGGGCTTGTGAGAGGAATGTTGGGACTCAATGGTGACTGTGTTTAAACATATTCTATGCTAGATTCACTATCTGAGTCATGAATAGAACCTCAGCTGGATTTACATGGCTTGGAAGATGACATAAGGGCTAAAAAAGTACAGTAATTTTTTTAACTTGATAAAACAGCTCAGTATTATGATAAAATAGAGTGATATGAGATGAAATGTTCTCAAATTTATAATAGAGAAATTCTATGAATAGCTGGAACCAAGTGTCTCGTGGAAGTCTAATAAGACTCTTTTTAGCAGAATTCTCCCTGCCTCCTCTTGAGCTCCTCTGCTTTGATCGGAAACTACCCTGCGCGGCCTACCAGCATATAATGTTATATTTCCTTGATCTCAAAGGGGACCCATGATCCATAAGTAATCAGATTCAATAAGCATTTCCCCCTCCCCATTGTCACATTTTGTGAATTATTCAAACTGCCACTATATGCATCAAAATTGCACAGCATTCTACATCTGTAAAGAGGTATATTCATGAAGGATTTACCCACAAAAGATAAATCACCTTTTCAAGAAAGGCAAGACAGTTCATGTAAGGTGTGGATATGAAACTTTGATTAAAAATCAAGTACTTTTCCTGTCCTCAAAATTTGTATAAGGTAAAATTCAATTAAAAATAGTATGAAAGATTATTTTTAAGAGAAAACACGCCAAATTTATTGTTTATAACTTTATTAGTATAAAACAATAATATTATAAAAATTTATTGTTTTACCAACAATAAAAATTTATCCAAAAAATACTCTACAAGAGATATTTTAAGGCTACAAAAGAAATTTCTTCAAGAGCAATTTCAATTGGAATTAATTGAGCAAAGAACTGCAAGCAATTAATTAAAGAACAAAGTCTTTAAAAAGAATATTAAAGAGAAAACACGCCCAAAAGTGACCAGAGTGAATTTGGAAACAAAGTGACAAAGTTAACAGTGATGAAAGATGCTTTAATTCACTTTTGGGGTGGTTCAGGGGTAAAAATGATTATAAGAGTTACAAACAATGATTATAATGATTTTTTCACGTGGTTAAAAGGATTAAAATGATTTAAAGTGGTGGTTGGAATCTTTGATTGATTGGTTTAACAGTGTTTAAACTAATTAATAAAAGTAAAAGATTCTAACATGAAGAGAAAAGTGGGGCAAAGAAGACATTCTTTTATAGCCATCAATTCTCTTACTCCAAAAGTAAAATTTACTCTTGTCAGTCGTGAAAAACAGTCTGACAACAGAAAAGCCAATTATGGCATCATTGAACCCTGGTTTAGACCAAAAAGGCCTGGTGTAAGCCATTTTTAGCCATTTTTAGCCATTTTAGACCCTTAAATCAGCCATTACTATAGCAATACCAGGCCTAGAGCCTTCAAAACACGTCAGAATGTGTGACAGAGGCGTAGAAACCAGTTAAAACTGTTTTTATTATGATTGTTTTATCTTAAGGGTAGTTTTACCTTCTTGGCAACAGCTAAAACTACCCCAGTTGGTATCAAAACCTCATCATCAATTGAGTCCACAGACCCTGTAACTCAATTCCAGGCCAAAAGTGATGAACTTTTGCGTGAATTTTGACATCCCACGCCTGTCAGCAAGGATTTTGGGGGTCTAGCTCCCCCTTAGAGCTGGAGTTCCTTTTCCCCCCCAAATTTAATCTTTCCAATTGATTTTTCCTTTAATTCCTCATCATGTATTATACTTATAATTTACACATGTAATTCAATTCAATTGTACAGTACAATACAGTAATAATTGACACCTCATATGTAAATCAAAGTTCACTTATGTAATACACGCGCACATTTTGACATTTCAATTGAATTCAATTGAAAATACTTTAATTCCTCATAACTTCTAAACTAAACACAACACCTCAATTTTAACACAAAAATTGATGGTTAACATCACATGTGGTGTGAATTAAATTAAGGTTTTGAGGATTTTCAACTTTTGTATTGAAAATACTAAAAACTTAATTTAAGCTTATTTAGAGTTGAGTTACAAAAATTTCACTCAGAGGTGACCCCACCTGATTTTTTATGAGGAATCCAATGGTGAAATAAAATTTATATGTTTATTTATTGGATAAAAAGTTATAATAAATTTTATTCAACTTTTTTCCAAATTTATTTATTTTTTCACAATTTTGTTAAAATTTCATTTTTACTTAAATTTTTCAAGTATAAATGTAATTTTATATTTACAAAATTTAAAGTAATTTTATTTTTAAATTATAATTAATTTTTTATTTTTAATATAATTTTATATTTATATTTTTTATTTTTATTTTAATAATATAAATAAATTTATTTTATTTATATTAATATGTTATTTTTTATATTTGTGGTCTTTTGGGTATATGAAATTACCTCTAAGGCTCACATTCCCTCCCCCTAAAAAAGAATATTACTTTGTAATATTGGTGTTTCTAGTGTGTCTGAATCTCCTCAGGAGTTTGGTGGCTTCTGGTATATCTTTCTCTTCTAACCATTCATCTTCACAAGTTGGGTCACTGTACCTAACAAGGTATTCCCTTACTTTTTTTGGTTCTTAATTTCCTTTCTTTAAGAACTTTGGTTATTTTCTTAGTACCAGATGTCTCAATAGGAGGTATAACTTGGGGAATCTTATTCCTCAAGGGAAATTTCTCAGCATCACTAGATTTGTATGGCTTTATCAAGCTTACTGGAAATGTAGGGTGCTTATTGCTAAGTTCTTCAGATAACTCTACTTCAACAGCATTTTCTCCATGGAGGGCCTTAATCACAAAAGGTCCTGCAAAGGAGTCTTTTAACTTTTTACATCCTTTGATGTTATTGAAGTTAGTGGTGGATACAAGAACTAGGTCCCCCACTTTGAAATCTGGAGTTGCATGAGATTTATCCCATTTGTCTTTAGCATATGCAAAAGAGTCCTCCATGCATCTCACTGCATGCTTTCTAGCTTTGTCTAGCATTCCTTTGAAGCTAGCAGCTGTGGGATGTATTTCAATTAAGTCTTTCCTCAAGGAATCTTGGGGTAACTTGGGGTTCCATCCTTTTTCTAGAATAGCAGGAGTCTGATTGGTACTGGAATGGATTGATGTTTTATATGCTAATTCCAGTGCTGGTAACAGAGTACACCAATCATGGGTAAATCCATCACAATCTTTGAATTCAAGGCCATATGCACAAAATCTTCTCACCATGTCCTCTAAGGTTTGGATCATTCTTTCAGCCAGACCATCAGTTTGTGGGTGGTAGGCTGTAGAGAAAGACAGTTTTGTGCCAAATAATTGGTGAAGATTTGTCCATAGAGCTGAAGTGAATTTGGGATCTCTACCACTGATGATATTTGTAAATATCCCAGTCCATGACACTATTCTATTCCATATCAGAAGAGCTGTATCCATGGCTGTATCATCTTTGTGACATGGTAAAAAGATTGGAGTTTTACTGAATCTGTCCACAATTACTAGGCAAGCATTATAGCTCCTGTCACCTCCTGGTGGTAGGCCAGTTACCCAATCCATATGGACAATTTCCCAAGGTCTGTTTGGTTCTTGAATTTTCATCATATTTCCAAGTCTTTTGCCAGTGGATTTATTTGCCTTTTGGCATCTGTCACAGGTTTTGCAATATTCTGCAACATCTTTTTGCCACATTGGCCACCATATGCAGGTCTTTACTTTCTCTCTTGTTCTGTCCTCAGAAAGATGTCCTGAAAAGGGACTATCATGGCATTCTTTCAGTACAAGATTGATTAATGACCTGTCTACAACTGTCATGACACATGTGTGCTTGGTTCTGTGGTAAATTATACCATCCAGTAGGTGAAATCTCCCTTCATTATAAGATTTTCTCCATACTTCATCCAAGGCATGTATTAGAGAGTTGTCTTTACAGTCTTTGTTAAGTAATTGGCATAAGATGCTACAATTCTTATCTTGAGTGTAACTATTTCTGACTTCTTCAAAGAAGGTGGTGTTCAAGTCTGTAACACTTATTCCTTCTATTGGAATTTGTGGTGAAGCTTCTTCTGGAACATAAGCAGGATTATCAATGTTATTTGGTAATGGCCATCTGCTTAGTCCATCTGCATTCTTATGAATATTCCCATCCTTATGAACAATAGTCATATTGCCTCTGTATTCTTGTATGGCTATTTGCCATCTGAGCATGTGTCTGTTAGGTGTTTTCATGTTCAAAAGTGATTTCACAGCTGTACAATCTGTTATTACTTCAAAAACACATCCCTCTAAGAAATAGTTCAATTTCTCTAAGGCCCAGACAAGGCATAGACATTCCATTTGACTTGCTCCATATCTGGCTTCAGTTGGTTTGATTTGCCTGGATATGAAACATATTGGTCCTTCTACAGGTTTGTCATTTATGATCTGAACTTGGTGAAGTGCAGCACCTAGTCCATCCCCTGATGCATCAATATACAGTTTGAAAGGCAATTTAAAGTCTGGCATCAGTAAGAGTGGAGCAGTGGTCAATGCTTCTCTTAGAGACTCAAAAGCTTTGACTCTGTCAACAGTCATCTCAAATACTGTGTCTTTGTCACACAACTTATAAAGTGGTCTTGCTATGGATGCAAAGTCTTTAATGTGTTGCCTGTAATATCCTGCAAAACCTAAGAATGACTGAATTTCCTTCTTATTCTGAGGCATGGGTTTTAACAATACTTCTGCAACTTTGTTTTTATCAATTCCAAGGGACAAACCAGATACAACATGTCCTAGTGCCTTAAGTTCTTTAAATCCAAAATGACATTTCTTCAAGGAGATTTTCATGTTTACTGATTGGATTTTTGTCAAAACTCTTGATAATCTGTACATGTGCTCCTCCCAAGTCTTTGAACAGATAATAATGTCATCAATGTAAATGATTAACCATCCCTCTGAGAGTTCTTCAGGGAAGATTTCATTCATCATTCTTTGGAAGTGTGAAGGTGCATTTTTGATACCAAAGGGCATCCTTAAGTATTCATACACTCCACAATGAACAATAATTCTCAAGTATTTTCTTGCTCTTGGTGTTACTACATTTTGATGGAATCCTTTAAGGGCATCCATAGTGGTTATATACACTGCTTGAGATATTTGAGTAAGGGAAATTTGGATTTTTGGTATTGGGTATCTGTCTGGAACAGTGTAAGTGTTCAGAGCTCTAAAGTCCCCAACCATTCTGGATTTTCCATTATGCCACGCCACTATGACTGGTGTAGTTATTTCTACTTCCTCATTGTGGCCTACTTTTCTTATTACACCAAGGTCTAGAAGTTCTTTGATATGAATTTCTAGAGCTTCTCTTGATTTTGGACTTGCTGGATAAGCAGGTCTTCTTAAGAGTGGTGGATAAGGTCTCTCAATGTTAAGAATGATGTCAACTTCATGACCAATAATTGCTCCCAGGGGTTCTTTGTCTGTAGCAAATGCTCCTTTGTGGTCATACAAAAGGGAAGAAAGTTCATTTTCTTGCTTATCAGTCAGATGAAGGCTTATTTCAGCCTCATTTAACTGTTCAGACTTGAATTTCTCTAACTCTAAGTTGACTGGTGATACTTTGTTTACTGTAATTTGTCTTTTAAAGGGTAAAAAGGCAAATTTCTGGCGCTTATTGTCTCCAATTGTAAAGTATCTGTCTTTGTTATTATGTAAATCTATCCCATACATGATTAAATAGTCATTTCCCAATATAAAATGGGTACTAGAGCAATTTTCCATAACAACAAATTCAACTGTGATCCTTAAATTCCCATTTATGTGTGGGAGTATGACAGTGGTCTCAAAGATTCCTAATGCTTTCATTGGGTTACTTGCACTGTTGAATTTTATACCATCAATTGGTAAAAATTGGTCTTCAAAATTTGGTACACAAGTCTTAAGAAAAGATTTTCCAACACAAGAGCAGAAGGCTCCTGGGTCAAGCAAAAGTTTGGTGGGTTTGTTTTCAATCACCACTTCTGTTATACAGGAGTTACCAGCTGTATAACCTTTTCCTCTGTTTGGTTTTGTCTTCATAAGTTGTGCATCTTGAACTTTTGATAAATCAACTTGACCATTGCTCAATTGTGGTAAGTGGGAATAAGATTCCATGATTTCAAAAGTGGCATTGATATTTTCTATATCTTTTGAAGATTCAGAGAATATGGATGACTTATCATCTGAATTGTCTTCAATTATGTCTTCTTTTTCAACATCTGGTTCTTTTTCAATGTCAATTTCATTGATTTTCCCCCTTTTTGGACATGTATTGGCTAAATGGGTGGTGCTTTGGCAAATATGGCATTTTCTGACTGTATCTGCAGATTTATATTTAATATTACTAGAATTATCTTCGGGGTTTTTGTCCACAGAATCTTTCCAAGGTGTATTAAACCTTGTTTTAAGATTCACCCTACTAGAACCAATTTTGGTTCTGGTGGTTACTTCTTCTAGTATATTGATAATATCCTCTGCTGAAGATTGTTCAGTAGTCCTGCTTTTGACAGCATGCTCTAAGTCACCTCCACATTGTCTCAGAATTTTTCTATGGATCATAAATTCTGACATGTCAGGATATAATGCTGTTAATCTGTCCTTTTGTTGGCAAAACCATGGTAAAGCTTTGTCTTTATCAGCATTAAATTTGGCAGATTCAAAGGCTGTTTCAACTTTAAACCTCCAAGCATCATTTGCCCATTTGTTGATGATTTGGGTTTTCCACCAAGTCCAACTCTGGTGTCCATGTGCTTGTCTTATTTTGATGTACCATCTGTGAGCTGATCTGGTAAACAAGGTGTTAAACCTGGCTGTTACCAATCTGTCTGGTAATTCAAAATCCTCTTTGATCATGTCAATACCTCTAATGAATTCCATATGGTCATACTCTCCTTCACCACTGAAGTGAGGCCATTCTTGAAGTTTTGGAACTTCTTTCAAGAGTGCTTGGCCCATTGATGGTTCCAAGTTATGAAAAGAAGTGGATAGTTCATTTTTTAATTGTGAATTATCAGGATCCAATACTTGTGGATTTGAAATTCTTGTGCCCTCATTTTGATTTAGAGGTGTAGACATTCTTGGTAAGGTGTTCAGTAATTGTTCAATGTCATTCATTTTACTGTTGCTACACCTTTGGGAATTTCTGTATTCATGTTGGAAGCTTTGTATTAAATTTATTACTTCAATTTTATACATGTCTTCTTTATGTGTAAGTTCTTGCCATAACTCTGTCTGTCTTGTATTATCAGCAGTGACTTGATTCAATTTCATTGATAATTTTGATACTTCTTCTTGTGAAGCATCAAAACACTTTTTCAAGGCAATGGTATATGTCTTTACTTCAGTAAATGAATTTGAAATGTCATCAAGGACTTTCTTGTTATCTGTCTTGATAATATTTATGGCTTGTTTAATTCTTGTTTCAATTATGTCATCAATATTGAATTTAGAATATTTATCTGTTAATTCTTTAATAATGGCAGATTGTTCATTTATTTTATTGTTAGAAGAATTATCATTATTGGAATTTTTAATTGTTCTCAAAACTTTTTCAAAACACATAAGTGTTTCATTAATTTGGCACAGACTCAGGTTGTTTGTTTTAATGTTGTTACAAATGGTGTCATTTTTATCAGAAAGATGTTTTTTCACGTCATTTATAGCATTATACAACTCTGGGATGGAATCAAATATGTCAGAAATCATTTCTGGAACCTTAATCTGGCTTCCTCCTTCTTCTGTAATTCCATCATGGTTCTGGCCATCTGAAATACATTTTCCATGGCATCCTGCTGAATCTTTGGGATTCTGTAGCCCTGGCTGTAAGGTTTTGGGGCTGGTGCCTTCCCTTTGCCCTTGTTTGGAGTTTGTGGCTGCTTTTTCACGTTGGAATTGCTGCTGCTGGCCACTGGGGCTGTTTTTGGCACTGGTTTGGCTGGTGGAGGGTTGTTTTTCCTCCATTCTAGTGTCAAAAGCATCATGTTTTTCTTCTCCATCAATGGATGCCATCCATTGAGCAATTTGCAAGTGTTGGGATGGCCCAAGAATTTTCTTACTGTCAGGTAAGAATTCATGCAATTCTTCCACAGGTCTGCAAGGATCTGATACTCCTTGAATTGGAGTGCATTGTTGTATGCACTGTGGCTGGCTTTGTATATGTCCACAGAGGCTTGTTGTGGCGGTGTCAGCTCTTTTTGAAGGTAAAATGGTATTATCAGCTTCAGAATGACCCATTTTAGTTGTTTGGAAGTCATCAACTGACCCTTTTCCTTCTGTACCTGGTTGGCCTCTGCCATAATCACGTCTATTACCTTTTTGGGAGCTGCTTGAGGGGTTGTAGCTGGCTCCTGACCTGGTTGAAGGCATAATTATCGTTAAAAAAGGCTTAAAATAGTATTTTTACGTCAAAAACTTACTATTGGCCAAATTTTTGGCTTTCTGAAGTGTATTACTTATATCCAAGTTAATTAATTCAGAAGATATTGGTTCAGGTTGATTATTTTGAGTCACAATAACAGTACTATTATGATCAGAATTAACAGTACTGGCAGGGATAATGCTGGTTATTGTTGAGGCTGTTTCAATGTTTTCTTGTCTTACCACGTTGTCAGACACTAAAATTAATGAAAAAGCCAATTAATTAAGTAAAAAAAGGTTATTTCAAAAAAGAAATAAAAATATAAGCCTCACTTATAATATGAAAAAAATTATTTTTTAAGGATTTTTTGGATTATAAGTATTTTTTATATGTTTTTAAATTTTTCAATATAAGAAAAAAGATTTAAAAAGAGTAAAAAAAATATGTCACAGGTAAAATATCACGGCTGGGCCCCCAAATGTAAGGTGTGGATATGAAACTTTGATTAAAAATCAAGTACTTTTCCTGTCCTCAAAATTTGTATAAGGTAAAATTCAATTAAAAATAGTATGAAAGATTATTTTTAAGAGAAAACACGCCAAATTTATTGTTTATAACTTTATTAGTATAAAACAATAATATTATAAAAATTTATTGTTTTACCAACAATAAAAATTTATCCAAAAAATACTCTACAAGAGATATTTTAAGGCTACAAAAGAAATTTCTTCAAGAGCAATTTCAATTGGAATTAATTGAGCAAAGAACTGCAAGCAATTAATTAAAGAACAAAGTCTTTAAAAAGAATATTAAAGAGAAAACACGCCCAAAAGTGACCAGAGTGAATTTGGAAACAAAGTGACAAAGTTAACAGTGATGAAAGATGCTTTAATTCACTTTTGGGGTGGTTCAGGGGTAAAAATGATTATAAGAGTTACAAACAATGATTATAATGATTTTTTCAAGTGGTTAAAAGGATTAAAATGATTTAAAGTGGTGGTTGGAATCTTTGATTGATTGGTTTAACAGTGTTTAAACTAATTAATAAAAGTAAAAGATTCTAACATGAAGAGAAAAGTGGGGCAAAGAAGACATTCTTTTATAGCCATCAATTCTCTTACTCCAAAAGTAAAATTTACTCTTGTCAGTCGTGAAAAACAGTCTGACAACAGAAAAGCCAATTATGGCATCATTGAACCCTGGTTTAGACCAAAAAGGGCTGGTTTAAGCCATTTTTAGCCATTTTTAGCCATTTTAGACCCTTAAATCAGCCATTACTATAGCAATACCAGGCCTAGAGCCTTCAAAACACGTCAGAATGTGTGTCAGAGGCGTAGAAACCAGTTAAAACTGTTTTTATTATGATTGTTTTATCTTAAGGGTAGTTTTACCTTCTTGGCAACAGCTAAAACTACCCCAGTTGGTATCAAAACCTCATCATCAATTGAGTCCACAGACCCTGTAACTCAATTCCAGGCCAAAAGTGATGAACTTTTGCGTGAATTTTGACATCCCACGCCTGTCAGCAAGGATTTTGGGGGTCTAGCTCCCCCTTAGAGCTGGAGTTCCTTTCCCCCCCCAAATTTAATCTTTCCAATTTATTTTTCCTTTAATTCCTCATCATGTATTATACTTATAATTTACACATGTAATTCAATTCAATTGTACAGTACAATACAGTAATAATTGACACCTCATATGTAAATCAAAGTTCACTTATGTAATACACGCGCACATTTTGACATTTCAATTGAATTCAATTGAAAATACTTTAATTCCTCATAACTTCTAAACTAAACACAACACCTCAATTTTAACACAAAAATTGATGGTTAACATCACATGTGGTGTGAATTAAATTAAGGTTTTGAGGATTTTCAACTTTTGTATTGAAAATACTAAAAACTTAATTTAAGCTTATTTAGAGTTGAGTTACAAAAATTTCACTCAGAGGTGACCCCACCTGATTTTTTATGAGGAATCCAATGGTGAAATAAAATTTATATGTTTATTTATTGGATAAAAAGTTATAATAAATTTTATTTAACTTTTTTCCAAATTTATTTATTTTTTCACAATTTTGTTAAAATTTCATTTTTACTTAAATTTTTCAAGTATAAATGTAATTTTATATTTACAAAATTTAAAGTAATTTTATTTTTAAATTATAATTAATTTTTTATTTTTAATATAATTTTATATTTATATTTTTTATTTTTATTTTAATAATATAAATAAATTTATTTTATTTATATTAATATGTTATTTTTTATATTTGTGGTCTTTTGGGTATATGAAATTACCTCTAAGGCTCACAGTTCAAATCACATTCCAACTGATTAAAAGCCCGCTGCACTCAAACCAAATAACAAGACTTTAGCACCACTCGGAATTCTTATGTGATAGAGCTATATTGTTATGTCTGTAATAAGTTTTAAACCATGTATGATGGCGTGCCAGGGTACATGGTTTGAATGTTAATCCCCCAAATCAATGTTGTCACATCTTTAATGGAACACCCCTCAAGGGTTGAAACCACAGTATCACCATGTGTAAATAAAATAGAATATGTATGAGCATTGAGCATTATGGTATTTTACCCAATTAAACTCCTAACCAGTTCTGACATCCAGATGAGATATATTACACTTTATCCATGCAGCTCAGCCACCATTACAAATGTGATAAAATCCTCAGCTGGCTCAAATCATCTCCGCCTTCAAAAACAATCACTCAATTTTTTTCCCAATTAATAACACTCATAAACACTTTCACATCAACCATAGATATTTATACACAAACCAACCTTACTCACAATTCCTGCAACAATGACAATCTGCCTGTAAGATGTGACTATGAAGCTGATGATAATATTAATATTAATCAACAGTACTATGTCTGTTCTTATGAAATATAATAAGAAAATATTATTATAACCACAATTAAATAATTAAAGAATTATTTCTTTCACGTGTTAAGCATTACTAGTTATTTTAACAGTGAGCAAGTCATTGTCTACAAGAATCAATTACAAGAAGAATTTAATAATAAAAACTTCTTTTATTAAAATAATAAAATTATTTTAATATATAATTATCTTTTGCAAGAATAATTATAATGATCATTCTTGAAGAAAACTAATTTTAAGAAAACCTTTAAGAATTAAAAGTAAATCACTCACTAATATTCCAAAGAGCTTGTTGAAAGATAAGATAGAGAGATTTGACATAGAATTGTGGATTTAGAGGATCAAAATGAATTTATAAATGTATTACAACAATATATAGTTGATTTCTATGATTTCACGTCTTTCTGATTGATTCTGAAAGAATAAAACACTTAGAAAAAGTTCTAACTAATACTTACTTGTTGGTAATATTGATATAAATGATTAATAAGATGATGATGATGCGGAAAAAACAGCAAGAAGAGGCTTCTTTTAAGTCAACAACAGCTCACAGAGGCGTGCCATGGAGCAAACTGAAAAACCAGTGAGTGAGAAAACAATAAACCTTTTTGGATTATTGATTGCATCATTTGTTGTCACGTAAGATTATCATAATTACATAATTGATGCTTTTACGTGACTACCAACCCCAATATGGTTAAGAATAAAAGGAGTAACATCAGTAAATCTTCTTTTCTTCCAAAATAATCATTGATTTCTCAAAGTTATCAACGTTATTGCCAATTTCATCACAGGTTTTAATTACTGTGAATTTTTGAAGATTCAGTGTTTCACGTAGAATGGTCAAAAATTGACTGTAAGTAAAACTTTTAATTTTACTAGTAAAATTGTAATTCTTTTTGGTTGTACCATAGATAATACAGTTCTTCATTGGTCCTGAAAGTTCCAGAAGGATTAATTAAGAATTGTATTTTTAATGAATTTTTGAAGTTTTTACCTCATTTCTACATAGAATTGCAAATATCAGTGTTTCACTGGTTGCTATGAGGTAAATCAATGGATACAAGTCCAAAAAGGGTTTTAATTACTCTTTTGGGGTTTATCCATGGAAATTCATTAAGAATTGACGTGGTTACAGGAGTCTAAGTAGCTCTTTACCTCCTTGGCACGTCAAAATAGCAGGTTATTTGCTATTTTCTTAAGATTTACAGTAGTTGTGACATGGTAACCAAGTTCCCAAAGAGGTTTAGTTTACCAATTGGGTCAAGATCATCCATGGAACCAAGCTTTGGAGCTATCCACGCCTCTGAGTCCCCAGAAGTTGGGTACCCTGGCTCTCTTTGATGTCTTTTGTCCCCCTTGCCTATTTTTTACGTCAAAATAGTAATTTAAGCTTAAAGTGAGATATCCACTATGGGTGTACCAAAAGTCCATGTAAGAATACCATGATATTAAGTGCTCAAAACATGCATAACACTATTCTTAGTGTATATGTAACATGGGATTTCTCACTTTCCCATTATTTTGGCGTGAATTTAAGAAAAACAAAAATTTTCACGGATCTTTTATGTGGTATTGATGATGTGGTATTGAAGTATTTTCCATTTTACCACCTCAAAGAGTTAATTTGAGCTTATTCACTCTATGGAGCTACCCTAGGTGAATTTCTGTTTAGAATCCAAATCTGGCCTTAAATCCATGGATTTACTTACTCAATTAAACGTTATTCATCTTTTCTGAAATCAAAAATGATGAATTTTGAATATATGCAAGATTTATGAGTTATGTATAATTCAAAATTTCTTTTTAAAATAATTGTGGCCTATTTGGGTATGTAAAATATACCTCAAGGCTCACACTTCCTCTATTCCTCAATGTGTATATGCATGTGTCAACACTGCTCACATGTGGCTTTTTCACATCCAAAAACCTATAAAATTATCCTTTGAGTTACTCTGAATTAATTTTAAATCAAAATCTGAGATTTGAATTTTTTTTCCTTTGAAAAGAATAATTTTTTAATATTAAAAAATAATAAAACTCATAAAAACCTTTGAAAATGTTTTAAAAAGCATAATAATTTTTTTTTCTTTTATAAATATTTCTAGTGTCTTTAATAAAATACAGTGCATCTGGTAATAAGCTCAGTAAGAGATATATTACTAGTCCAGAATCTTAAGAGAGCATTGAAGTGCAAATTGCTAAAAGAGGCACATTATTCAAAACAGAACAAGCTAAATTACCACCAAAAGGTGTGTGGTTCTGTCCTTTTATTTCACTTTTTCTCTTGAATTGACATGAAAATGGTGCATACCAGAAATGGAAGAAGCTATTCAGTCCAATCAGATGGATGTGGACAAGGAAGAGGCAAGACCAAATCCAGACATGTCAAATCTTCCTCAAGTAAGACACATATGGAGGATGCCAGAGTTGCCCCCCATTCCCCAGGGTGTGTACCCACAAACTTTGACATTAATTCTGAATCTGGACTAATTCATGATAATATTTTAAGGGCTGAACCACTTTCAAGTGGCAGAAATAGAAATTTATCAATTCCAATAAAAAAATTGGTTCAGTGCAGCCAAAGAAGAGGAGTGAGAAATATGCCCAAGCCTTTGGCAGGGGGCCATGAACTCCTACTTACACATCAAGAGCTTTCTGGGTCAGAAGAAGACCATAGATCTCTTAGGAGGTTGGAGCCCACTGTCTTTCAAAGACAAAGTCAAAAAGATAAATAATTGGTTGAAGAACCAAATTCTTTTATCCATAGACCAGAAGAAGGAGTTGGAAATGACTCCAGCTTTGGAGACAGAAGGCCCAGTGGCATCTACCAGCTCCAGAAGTGTGCCAAGACAAGCCCAAAGGACCTCAGAAGAAGCAGAAAGGTCCCAAGAACCATCAAGGAAAGGGCAAAGGCAAAGCCAATTGGAACAGACCTTACCCACAAGGGTACAGGATCCCCAAATTGAAGCCTTCAGCCATGGGCAGTGTCTTCAATATGGCCAGGACTCTTATGGAGTTCACTGCCAAGGAGCAGGAAAGGATGAACAGAACCTTTCCATGGAAATAATACAAGAAATACATTTTGTTAAAACTAGTATTAATGTAGAAATTGGTAAAATTGATGCAAAGTTAACTAAAATAACTTTGGACATTAATGACTTGAAAAATAATGACAAAAATTCTGCTGAAATGTATAAGTCTGTAATTTCCAAACTGGAATTACTTACCAATACATGTGACAGAATTGAGAGTAAATATCATGTCCAAGATGATGAAATGGAAGATTTTCCACAAGAAACATCAATTATCAACTTAGAGTTCTGAAAGACTATGTTTTGGAAGTGGCTGAAGATACAAGTCAATTTTCCACACATTTGGCAAGAAGTGAAAGTGAAAGGAAGAAATCAAAAGAGGAAATACTTGCACAAGTGAAGAAAATTCATAATAATTATTAATCAAATCCACATATGCGAATACATTCCACACCTTTGACTAAAGAAAAGCTTTCTGTGAAAGAAAGTCTGACCCCTTTTCTAGGAGAAAATGTTATCTCTGCAAAAGATATTCCCAAATTGGAAAGATGGCCAAATTTCTCTGGTGAAGGTCAATACAACCATATTGAGTTCATCAGAACTATTGATATGTTTCAAGAAGAGTTTCATATACCTGATTAAATTCCAGTGGGCAAATTATACTCTCTTTTTACCAGAACTGCAAAGAAATGGTATTACAAGATGAGACAAGATCATGGAAAACATGATTGGTCTTGGTGGAAATCTGAATTGATTACCAAAGGGGCCAATAATTCTTTGAGTTTCAAAATGTAGAATGCTTTTGAAAGTGCTATTTTTAACTCAGACAAAGATAAACCACTTACTTGGTTCTTCAAGGAAAAAGATAGATTGTCTGCTTTACACCCAGATATGTCTAACACTATGAGTAATATGAAAATATTAAGAAAATGTGGAGGAGAAATGGAACATGCTATCAAGTGCAGATGTGTAGAGCCCTGTTCAACAGAGGACTACATTAATGAAATGGAACATATCATTACTAGAACAACAATTGGTAAAACTTGGACTAAACTCCCTATGGAGTACAAAATGGTCCCAAATATTTCCAGATAGGACAGAAAACCTGAGAAACCTGTCTTGAAATGTCATAAATGTGGAAGCACCTCACATTTAGCCGACACTTGCACCAAAAAGACAAAGATT
This sequence comes from Austropuccinia psidii, assembly GCA_023105745.1. NCBI lineage: Eukaryota > Fungi > Basidiomycota > Pucciniomycetes > Pucciniales > Sphaerophragmiaceae > Austropuccinia > Austropuccinia psidii. The sequence continues at coordinate 9,351,780 of JALGQZ010000002.1, read as the reverse complement.
AATTAAGTTCAAGTCATTGAAGAAGTTCAGTGTACTAAAGAGAAAGAAGAATCTTATCTAGATTCTGCAGTCTCTGAAGACACGCCAGTAGAGGACTATCCCATTGAGAACATTACAGCTTTCTTTGTGGTCACAGAAGTCCATACTCACTTTCCACATTACATTGAGGATTTTCATAACCTGATCAATATCCAGGATGCCAGAATGCATAAAACCCAACCTGCTAGAGGTAAAGGATAAACTGCTGGAACATCTTTTATCACATCAATCCTTGTGAATGATATTGAAGCCAAAGTAAATTTGGATACAGGGGAATTTTGTACTTGCGTAGGAAAAGATTATCTTCAAGCAATACTCCCTGGATGTAAAAAACATCTATTACCAATAGAGGGTGTACAGTTTAGTAGTTCCAGTAATAATATGTACCCTTTGGGCATATTGGACACTCATCTTGTATTTCCACACCCAGCAGGAAGTGTAAGAATGAAAACTGAGATTGTAGTAATGGATAATTGCACATCTCAGCACATCATTCTTGGAAATGATTACTTGAATATTTGTAACAACCATCCATCAGGGGTAAGGGTATTCATTCATATACCCACTCAAACACCTCAAAATCAGAAGATCCACTGTTGCATCAATATTCAGTTTCAGCAATCTTCAGTTCTGAAACATGCATACAGCTTGGTACCTCAATACAGCCTGTCAACATCTGTACAGGTTGGATTCACCCAATACAGTTTCAATACACCAGCATGAAACTGTATGATCACTCAAATACACCACACCTCTTGTACAGGTTCTGTACAGCTGTACAGGACCTGTATTGGCCAGACTCAATTCAATCATCAATTATTCTCATGAAAATTCTTCCTCTGGATCAGGGCTGGTGATTCTCACATATACCAGCCCCTCTTTCTCCCCCCTGGGGACTTTTCCCCAGTTAATTAATTTAGTTTATTTATTATTTCATAATTATTCTTATCCTTATTCTGGGTATTATAATTATTTAATTTTAAGTTAGTCTTTGCATTTCTCTTTTCGCCTGTACAGTATGAGTTGGGTGGCCATAGCCTTATTAACCCTCCTCTTTCCATTCTGACCGGTTGAAACAGTGGACTTGGACTTGTTTGTGGTTGGCTCTTCTATTTCTTACTCTTATTTCTTTGTTGCTGCTTTTCTCATATCTTTTATTATAGTAATTCATTCCTTACACTCTTAAGTGTATCCCTTCTTACCATATCTTTGAGTCCTCCATAAGTGAGTGCCAGGCCCTCTTCACTTTGAAGAGCCCCTGTGACATTAAATTAATTAACTCATATTTTATTCTTTCTTTTCATTCATTTATATTCATTTTCTCTCATTCATCAATTATGATCTCTTTTATGCCTTAATGATCTTTAATTATTATGATTTTTCTCTCTCATCAATTTCATCTCATTCATTTCATTCATATGAAATTGATTTTTCTTCTTTCTTAATCAATGCTGACCATTTCATTCACTTCATTTCATTTTATCAAATCAAACTTTTTCTGTGTTCTTATCCAGGTTCTTTTAGCAGTTATTGATTGGTTTAATTGATTGGATTATTCATTGGGATTAATTGGTTTATTGATTCAGCAGTTCAGTATTCTTATTTGGATTGGATTGATTGATCCTCAAGAGCTGATTTTGATCATTGATTGACTTTGAATCCTCAAGATATTTTATTGATCCTCAAAAATTGATTTTGATTATTGACTGATTTTGACTCATCAAGATATTGAATTGATTTCTGAAGATTTTAAATTGATTAATTGATTCCTCAAGACCTTGATTTCATATTGAAGACACAGATTTATTGATTGATTGTTGATTTACTCAATATTATTGATATTTGATTTGAATTGATTTGACTGTTGACTGAATTTAATTTCACCTCAAGATTTGAATTGATTCCTCAAGACTCATCAAGCTTTTATTGTGATTGATTTGGCCAAGTTTTGATTTCTATTCTCATACCATCAAGTTTTATTTCATTTTTATTCAAAATGCCAGTTCAGCATAGTCCCCCAGCCAAGAATACTAGATCCCAAAGAATTCCAGCTTTTCTCACTCCTACAGCAAGGGCTTCTCTTGACCGCACACCATCAGTTCATCAACTGAGTGCAAACTTGGACAGAGGACCACCAATGGAAGGAGCAGCACCCTCAAGAAGAGGTGGAATGAAATCTAGAAGATCAAGATCCTTTTCTGCACTTTTGGGTGGCTACCCTGGCATGTATGAAGGTGCAAGAGCAAGACAAGGGGAAGTTGAAGATGAAGAGGGGGAAGATTCTGGGGAAACTGAAGTGGCAGATGCCTTGGAAAATGCTCCAGAGGTGCCTCAGGGTTCTAATCTAGCCCTTTCTAGTCAACCTCTTGTCTCTCAAACTGATCCAAGTCTCCTCAAGATGATGGAGCAGATGACTCAATTCATGGGGCAACTCACTCAAGCAGTTGCTCCCAGGGACAATTCCAAAGCCCCTGCTTTCAAGACTCCATCCATGAAGGTACCTGATTCTTTTGATGGTACTCAAGCTCATGAATTGAGAGGATTTATCCAATCCTGTCAACTAATCTTCCATAATGATCCAGCAAATTTCTTCTCTGACAGGAAGAAAGTTCTTTAATCAACTTCTTTTCTCACTGGTAGAGCTGGAAAGTGGATTGAACCCTATCTCTCAAATATTTCCAATGAATACCCTTCCTACCTCTTCAATAATTGGCCATTATTTTAATCTCAATTATTCACTCTGTTTGGTGACCCCAATGAAGTCAGGAAAGCTGAACAAGAGTTGGACAATTTGAGGATGAAGGAAAGTGGTCATGTTTCCTTGTACATTGCAGATTTCAGAAGCTTAATTTCAAGAATTGGAGATTGGGGGGAAAGAGCTTATATCCATGTTTACAGAAGAGGATTGGCATCAAGATTATTGGATCAGTTGGCTTCTCACTGTCACAGGGGCTCTTCTAAAATGAAGAGGGCCTGGCACTCAGTGAACAGACTTACTTATGGAGGTGTAAGGTTTGACTATGAAACAATAAGTAAAAATTACTAATTTATTACTTATTGTACTCTGAATGTCCTTATAATAGAAATAAATAAGATTAAAATAATAATAATAATAAAGAAATATTATTATTATGGCGTAAAAAATATTATATTATTAAATAAATATAATAATATAATTAATATTATATGAAATTATAATATTATAAATAATATATTAATATAAAATAATTAATATATTATAAAGCTCTTTATTATTGTTACCAACAAATAATAAAGGCGTAAAAAATTGTTTTTTATTAATAAAAAACAATTAATAACAATAATATTACTAATATTAAAGTTATGAATTAATATAAATACTATTTATATTAATTAAAGAATTATTAAAAGATTAATAATAGAGAAATTATTATAATAAGAGAAAATAACCTACTTTTAACACTTAATATAATAATTTTGAAGTATTTTACGCCAAAAAATATAAATACAACCTTTTCAAATTGTATTTACAATAAAAATAAAGAAAATTACAAATTATTCTGGATTTTTACGTGGAAATGAGTTATTAGAGAGATTTTTAACAAAAACAATTAAATAAATGATTTAATCACGTCAAAATAGATGATTATAGCAAGGTGGTCTTTGGTCTTTAATAATATAACAGTTTTATATATAAAGAATAAAGAAATTACCTTTGATTTAATTGATTTAATGTTTTTGATGCGTCTGAGGGGAAAACAGAGTAAAAAGAGCTCTATTTATAGTAAATACCTCCCTCCTAGAGTCCAACAGGCTTCTAGTAGACGTGTACTGATCATATCCACTGGAATTGATCAATATTTTAAGGTTTGAGGGTGATTACATCATGATCAAACCATATTACATCATTATTGCACCATTATTTAGAGTTATCACTATAACTCTAATTGTGATGACATCAGAGGCTTGGCAGAACCCCAAATTTCGTGGATTTTATTAGTTTTAATCATAAACTAATAGTATTCACCAATTTTATCACTATTAAGACTGTTAAACTTAATTTAAGGTTACAGTGTGTGATCATAACAGCTCAATTTAAGCTCAAACTTTGATCCTCAATAACTTTCAAGGTTTTCACGCTACAGCAATTCAGAGAGTGAATTCTGATAGCCTGACATAACCTTATTATGCTTCCAAGAGCTTTTCATTACATCATCAAAACTCTAATTTTGATGATTTTTCTTGTAACTCATCTTTTCTGTCGAAATTCAATATTTTAAACTTCAAACCTTGATTTCAGGGAGTTATACCCTGAATTTAATAATAAAAATTACATCATTCTTCACGAATGAACTAGTAGAAGCCAACTGTGTACTTTTTTTTAAGTTTGGAGCACCTTCACAACAAAGTGGTCAACAGCTCTGTTGATTTTTATCAATATTTCATCATAGGTTTTAACCTTGTTTATAACTTGTAAAATAAAGTTCATATCTGTGTTCTTACAGTAATTACGTGGTGACTTTATTTTTGGTTCATCATTCTATCATGTATATTTTAGAAGATATTAGCTATGATCACTGAATGTATGCGTTGACCAAAAAAGTGCATATATTCAGGATAATTCCTTAAGTATTAACATTGGAAATTAGCTTATTAATTGTTTTATATGTGGATTTTTGTGGGGAATCCATTGGTACAATTTATTTCACATGTTGTTTCATTAGTTTCTGAGATAAATAAGTTTTTATGGTTTTTATAAGGTATTATACCTTATAATTCCTTAAATATTGACTTTACAGATATGCCATAAAAATGGTATATGTGTATTTTTCCATGGGGAATCCAATGGTATAATTTTTTTTTACATGTTGATTCATTGGTTTTTAAGTTAAACCAATTTTAGTACCAATTTATGGTATTTTTTGTATATTTGAGTAATTATTTTTAGTGTATAATTATTCTAATTAATTTTAATATAATTATATTAAAGATATAATTATTATTAATCTTTTTTGTGACCTTATTGGATATGTGGTCATATCTCAAAGGCTCACAGGAGGGCTCAGAAGAAATACTCAAATGATAAGAGTAATGAAATAAGATGATAATTTCCTAGTCATAAAATAATAAGAGTTAAAATATATGAGAGGAAAACAAAAGCAATAATAAAGAGCCAACCACAAATAATCCTGTACCACTGTTTCAACCTGTTCAGAAAAGAGAAAGGGATGAATAAAGGATATGGCCACCAGGACTCTACTGAACAGGTGAGGGAAGGCAAAGACTAACTTAATAAATAATAAAATAATATTTCTTAGTGAGAAATGAAATAATATTAAATAATAAATCCAATATTTTAATTAACTGGGGGAAAAACCCCCAGGCGGATGAAGAGGGGCTGGTATATGTGAGAAATACCAGCCTTGGAGTTTGAGTGTTGAGATACTGGCCTGTATGCTGGAAGAAGTTGTATGTGGGATTGAATCCTGTATTGGTGAATCCAATACAGGTTATACAGTCAATACAGGTATTTGCGCCTGTATTGATGAAAGGCCTTTATTTGGTGAATCCTGTATTTGGGTCTTGCCTGTATGAAACTGTATTGAGGTCCGAAACTGTATTTGGAGAATGTAGAATGAAACCCCCTTGCTGATTGGGTTTTGAAAGGTATCCATGAAATAATGATTGTTGCTGATTGGGTTTTGAAGGGTACCAATGAGGTAAGGATTGTTGAAGATGATTGGTAATGCCCCTGCCTCCTTGGCTGTGACATTATCCCCCTCTTGAAAGTGGTGAGCTCTGAGCACCATGAGTATAGTGAGTCTTGATGAGCTTGCAATCAATCCATACAGTTCTTTCCCCAATTCCTTAAATGTATCACATTAAACTTTCTTCTTCAATCAATACTCAAAAAAAATCTTCATTTAATCACTTGTAGGTATCTTCCCCTTGATCTTGATTCTGAATTCCCTCTTTTGCTTCAAAATGCCTTCATTCTTCTAAAATAATGTTCATTCTTGTCTTTAGTGTCTTCACTAAACTTTTCTTGAGTCCTCATGGCTTTTGAAAAGGGGGTGACCTGGGTTTATGTCCCAAGAACACCTGATTTCATCATAATTTTGAATCTTGACAGTGTTGGCATGAAGTGGCCAATACTTGAGGTTTTGGACCATTTCAGAAGTCCTGGCCAAAATCCTTGATTTTGTGATTAAAGGGGATTTTGGCCAATTTGCGCAAAAATGCGCAAAATGTGCAAAGTGCGCAAATGCGCATATATGCCATAATGGCATATAATGGTGAAAAATTGAAAAAACTTTATTGATGATGAAAAATTGGCCTTATAGGGTGTTCTGGCCATTTTGCACATTTTTGCACAAAAATGCGCAAAGTGCGCAAATGCGCATATATGCCATAATAGCATATATATTGGTGAAAAAAATGAAAAAGTTGATAAATGATGGAAAAATGGCCTCTAAGGTGTTCTGGCCATTTCGCGCATTTTTGCGCAAATGCGCAATTATGATGAAATTGGCCAAAAAGGCCTTTTGAAGACTTTTGACAAGATAAACAGGCCTCTTGCGCAAAAGTGCGCAAATGCGCAAAATGCGCAAATTTGCCAATATGCCTAATTAAGCATATTTTGATGAAAAATGATAAAACTGAGCTATTTTGCAGTTTTGAGGTTTGATATGGCCATTTGTGCCAAAGTGCATAAACTCATGAAATTGGCCAATTGGGCCATTTGAAGCAGGGTTTTCCTTTTGATCTTGATTTCTTCCTGAATGTCTTTCTTCTTATCTCCTCCTTGAATGGTCAATTGCCATAGATGCCTTGCTGATTGGGTTTTTGGCTTTCAATTTTGATCTTAAGGAATGAGTTTAAGGCTGACTTGAAGAAGTTTTGATGAGGGTTATCTGTAGGTGGTCTTTACCATTACTAGTGTTTTGCTCTTGATTATTGAATGAATTGACTCCCCAAATGTGATATGGGAGTGATGACTACTGCTTTTTGAAATAAGAAATAAAAAATAAAAATAAAAAATAAAAGTAAAAATAAAAGATACAAGTAAAAGAAAATGAAATAAAATATAAAAATGAAAAAGAATTGAGAGAAAAAGAGAGTAAAGAAAGAAATAAAAAATGCCTGAGGGTTGTCCTTCTTGTGGTGAGTTGCTTGATTTTGGCCAAAATGTTCTGAAAGATAAAATCAAGCATTTGATGCTCATAGTGTGGCCAAGGTAATGTTTTACAAGAAGTAGACCCCTCAGGGATGCATACCAGCAGATGGAACTTACTTTCATAACTTCCACTCCCCAACAAGCACCATAAATGAAAAAGAAATTATGCCATAACATGAATTGTGGTAATGAATGTCTTGAAGGATAATTTATGGCATAATTAAAGAAAGAAAAGAAAATAAGGGAAAGATTGGGCCATATCTTGATGAAAGGTCCAAAGTCTTGAGGGTATGGTGTTGCAAGGCCTTCTGAACCTGTCCAAAGAATTGACAAGTGCTCACAAAGTGGCCAAGGGGATGCTTACAACAAATTTGGGCAGAATACCCCCTTAAAGGTGCATGCCAGGAGAGGAGCTTACTTTCATAAACTCCAATCCCCACCAAGCACCATAAATCAAACTCTTGAGGCATTTGGGCCAGGCTTGTCTAGATACAAAGTGTGAAAATCCTTGACAAGGTCTGGGGAGTGGGTAAGGTTGGAAGCTGGTTCCCAAGTTGTTCTTTCTGGGTCTTCATTGAATCCTTTCCACTCCACTAAATACCATAATGAACCTCTCTTGAGTTTTGGGTCCAGAACCTGAGCCACTTCCCATTCTTCTTGCTCTTCCACTATTACTGGAGGTGGTGGCAATTGGTGTTGATTTGGGATAGTTGATTGCTTCACTGGTTCTAACAAGGACACATGGAAAACAGGGTGAGCTGACTTCCATTGTTGAGGCAACTTGAGGTGATATGCATGGCTGCCAATCTTCTTGAGAACTTCAAAGGGTCCCAGCCATCTTTCTGAAAGCTTTTTGGTGGGTCTTGTTGTCTTGATGTTCTTGGAAGCTAGCCATACTTTTTCCCCAGGTTGGAAATCAGGTGGAATTGCTCTATTTCTATCTGCATACTTCTTAAAACGCTTTATTGCTGACTCTAATTCTTCTTTGAAAACTTGCTGTACTTATTGGAGTTTTGATGATAACTTTCCAGCAGGTGTATCTTGAGAAATGTGAATTGAATCAAATCTGGGATTTCTTCCATAAATAGTGAAAAATGGAGACTGTTTTGTTGATGAATTTTCTGCATTATTATAGGCAAATTCAGCCAGAGGGAGCCAGTTGTGCCAGTCATCTTGATGGTAGCTGATATACATCCAAAGATACTGGTCTGGAATCTGATTTACCCTCTCTGTCTGTCCATCTGTTTCAGGGTGAAAGGCAGTTGAAAGATCTCTTGATATCTTGAGCTGCTGACACAATTGAGTCCAAAATGATGAAACAAATAAGGATCCTCTATCACTGACAATACTTACTGGAAGGCCATGCTTGGAAAATACATGACTAATGAAGATTTGAGCTAAGTCCAGAGCAGTGATTGTTCCATAAGTTGGAATGAATATTGCCATTTTTGAGAATCTGTCCACAACTACTAAAATTGAATCAAAGTTGTTTGACAGTGGCAATTGAGTGATGAAGTCCATTGATAATGAATTCCAAGGACCAGGCAGAATTGAAAGAGGCTTGAGTAATCCAAACTTCTTGTGATGAATGTTCTTGTTTCTTGAACATTGCTGATATGAGGACACATAGTCCTTGATGAATTGATTCATGCCAGCCCAATAAAAATCCCTCTTGATGAGCTTGAGGGTCTTCTCCTGGCCAGGATGGCCAGCCAATGGTGAGTCATGACGCTTTTGAAGAATATTGAGTTGAAGTTCTTCATTGCTTGGGATTACCACTCTATCTTTGAATAATAATAACTTGGCTTGAGGTTCAAGAGAATAATCTGGAACTGATTCACCTCTTGCTAGTTGCTTGAGTATTTCTTTATAGTCTTTGTCTTGCCATACTTCTTTTTGAATCTTGTCCACTAAATCTGAGAAAATTTCCACTTTGATTGAGAAGAACCTTGACTCTTGAATTCCATCTTGCTTAAGTACTTGATGAAAATTTTGAGGATTCTTGCTGATGAAGTCCACCCCCCTCTCTGGGTACACGTCGTCCCAACGTGACAAGGCATCTGGTAAAGTGGCCAGCCTGCCTGGGTGGTAAGTGATAGTGAAATGAAATTCTGAGAGAAATTCAGCCCAATGGGCCTGATGACGAGTAAGAACTTTGGAAGACATGAAATACTGCAAGGAAGAGTGGTCTGTCAAGACCCCAAAAGGATTGGAAAGAGAAAGAAGAAATGCCCTCCAGCGCTTGAGAGCCCAAACTATGCCAAGGAGTTCCTTGTCATGAATTTCATAGTTGAGTTCAGCTGGTAAGAGCTTGCGTAGGTAGAGATGGATTGAAATGGGATAAGATAGGAGCAGAGGTGAAAGCTTCTTTGAGTGCTTGAAACTGACTAAGAGCTTCCTCATTGAAAATGAAAGGAGAATCTTTTTTGAGAAGGGAAGTGAGAGAAGTGATTTTTTTGGAATTACTTTTAATGAAACAATGATAAAAATTGGCAAAGCCAAGAAAAGATTGAAGGGCCTTGATGTTTTTGGGCTGAGGCCAATTGAGGATTTGCTTAATTTTTGAAGAATCCATCTTGAGGCCATCACTTGAAACAACATAGCCCAAGTATTCCACACTGCAGGCATGGAATACACACTTGGAGGCTTTGGCAAACAGATTATTCTCCCTCAGTCTTTGGAGGACGAAGGCCACATGTTTGACATGTTCCTCCTCAGAACTGGAAAAGACCATAATATCATCTAAATAAACCACAACAAACACATCCAAGAAATCTGCAAATATATCATTTACTAGATTCTGAAAAGAAGCAGGAGCATTGGTCAAACCAAATGGCATGAATAAATACTCATAACTACCATATTTGGTTCTAAAGGCAGTTAAGTTCTCATCCCCCTCTTTGATTCTCAGAAGGTTATATGCACCACGCAAGTCTATCTTGGAGAAGATAGTGGAACCTTTGAATACGGTAAGGAGCTGGTTCATAGGAGGAACAGAATACCTGTTCTTCCTAGTAACAGCATTGAGTTTGCAGTAGTCAACACACAAACAAAGACCTCCATCCTTTTTCTTGACAAAAAGGACAGGTGCTCCTGTGGAAGAGGAGCTTGGTCTTATGAAACCTTTCTCTACATTCTCTGAAATGTAGGCCCGCAGTGTTTCTGACTCTTGATTTGATAATGAGTAGATAACACCAATTGGAGGTAGAAGACCCTCCAATTTGATATGGTGATCACAGGCGCGGTGTGGAGGAAGTTTCTCAGCTTTCACCTTGGATAATACATCCAAATATTGGTGATAAGCAGGAGGGACTACCTTCAACACAGTTTTGATTTCTTCTGGCTCTTCCTCCTCATCCCACTGCTCCTCCAGGGAGGAAGGTCCATATCCCCTTGAAAGAGATGAAGTGAAGATATGGCAACATCTTCTCCAACATCCTTTATCTCTTTGAAGACTTCATCTCTTAATAGAAGTAATGACTGAGAGGGAACGATGGAAAGGTTATGGACAGAAGAAGTAAGGGAAGGTGTCTTAAGTTCACCAACCAGAGCAACACTGTTGACAGCAGTGGCTGAGTCATTACTAGTAGAAGTAATAATACCACTAGAATACTTATGACTAGAATCATAGGTGATCAATCCATTTTTCCAATCAATAATGGGATTAAAATGGTAAAGGAAATCATAGCCCAATATCAGGTCTTCTCCCTTGGGTGAATCTATGATAAAGAAGTCCCATTCAAAGCTTGGGAAGGAAGGAAAGTCAACTACCCTCTTGGTATAATGGGTGATGAACAAGGCAGGGGATTCATTAGAATCCAAAATGAAAAGTGGAATCTTTTCAGGGAGCTCTGACAGAGTCAATGAGTACTTGAGAACAAAATTCTTTGCAATAAAAGAGTTTGTAGCACCAGAATCAATGAGAATACTATAAAAACTATCAGAGACAGAAGAGAAAATAAGAAATTTTAAAGATTTCTTGACACTAGTATTCAGAGTGCACAATTGTTCTCTTGAAGGAAATAAGTGAGAACCATTGAACACATCATGATTCCACTCAGGCTTTTCCCTGCTTGCTAGGGAAGCCTCTTGATGATGACCCTTGCCTATTTTCAGGCCTCTTGAAGCATTTTTCAAATGGGTGTTTACCACCACAATAATTGCACAAGCCTGCTTTAATCCTCCTCTCCTTTTCGGAACCAATTAATTTGTTGTCCTTATTGAGGAGAGCAGCATGAGGCTTGTCTTTGGACACTTGAGAATTCTTCCCCTTCTTAGTCTTCTTGTGATAAGGCTCCTGTGATGATGAACTTTGAGGGGGCTTGGAGGAGTTGGATTCACTGATTGGAGGCTTCTTCTCTTGATGACTGCCCTTTTCCTTCTGCCTCTCATGATACCTGGTATCTAATTCCAAGGTGATATCCATGAGTTCTTGAAGACTATCAAAATTTCCAGGGTGAGAAGCCAATTGGTCCAACAATCTTGTTTCCAAGCCTCTTCTATACACATGAATATAGGCCCTTTCCCCCCAGTCTCCAATTCTTGCCATTAAACTTCTGAAATCAGCTATGTACAAGGAAACCTGACCACTTTACCTCATCCTCAAATTGTCCAACTCTTGTTCAGCTTTTCTGACTTCATTGGGATCACCAAACAGAGTGAATAACTGGTTTTCAAATAACTGCCAGTTATTGAGGAGATAAGAGGGGTCTTCATTGGAGATATTTGAGAGGTAAGGTTCAATCCATTTTCCAGATCTACTAGTAAGAAAAGAAGTTGAGTATAAGACCTTCTTCCTTTCAGAGAAGAAGTTTTCTGGGTCATTATGAAAGATTAATTGACAGGATTGAATAAATCCTCTCAATTTATAAGCTTTAGTACCATCAAAAGAATCAGGTGCCTTCATTGATGGAGTCTTGAATGCAGGAACTTTTGAAGTGTCCCTTGGGGCAACTGCTTGAGTGAGTTGTCCCATAAACTGAGTCATTTGCTCCATCATCTTGAGTAAATTTGGTTCAGCTTGACAGACAGAAGGTTGATTAGAAAGGGCTAGATTTGGAGCCTCAGGAGCTTCAGGAGCACCTGCCAAGGCAGCTGCCACTTCAGTCTCCTGAGATTCTTCCTCTTCCACAGACTCCTCCCCCTCCTCATCTTCAGCTTCCCCCAATCTAATTCTAGTCCCTTGAGAAACACCAGGATAACCACCCAATAGTCCAAAGAATGATCTTGATCTTCTAGACTTCACACCTCCTCTTGTGGAGGGTGCTGCTCCTTCCATTGGTGGTCCTCTGTCCAAATTTGCACCCAGTTGATGAACTGATGGTGTGCGGTCAAGAGGATCCCTTGGTGTAGGAGTGAGAACAGCTTGATGTCTCTGGGATCTTGTATTCTTGGCTGGTGGGCTATGCTGAACTGGCATTATGAAACAAGAATGAATCAAAACTTGATGATACTTTGAATAAAATAAGGCTTGACCAAAACAATCAAATGAGAATCTTGATGAACTTTAGAAATCAATCAATAGTCTTGAAGTGAATCAATATGAATAAATCTTGAAGAGTGAAGATGACAAAGTCAAATTCTTATGACTAATCAATTTCAATCAATAAGTCAAATCAAGTAAATCAAGTCAATTCAAAATCAAATCAATTAAGTCTTGAGGAATTCAATCAATATCTTCAAAGATCAATTCAATTTTCTGGAGGAATCAAATTCAAATCAATCAATTAAATCAAATCTTGAGGATAAATCAGGTATCTTGAAGAATCAAATCAAGTCAATCAAATCAAATCAATCAAAGTCGATTCAAAATCTTGAGGTGAAATCAATGTCTTGAGGAATCAATCAATCAATCAATCAATAATCTTGAGAAATTTCAAAATCAAAATCACTGAATACCCCAAATCAATAAAATCCCTGAATGATGAATCAATTAACCCAAATAATTCCACTCAAATAACCTGATAGAAACCTGAATTCAGACAAAAATAGCAATGAGAATGATAAAGAATCAAGTGAAATGGTCAGCAGAATTTTTGGAATGAGAAAGAGAATTAATTTTCATTTTGAATGAAATGAATGAGATGAAAATTGATGAGAGAGAAAAAGTCATAAAAATCATAAAATCATAAAATCATGAAAAGATCATAATTGAAGAATGAGAGAAATGAATAAAATGAATGAAAAGAAAGAATCAAATATGAGTTAATTAATTTAATGTCACAGGGGCTCTTCGAAGTGAAGAGGGCCTGGCACTCAGTAAACTGGGACTCACTTATGCAGGGCTCAAAGATATGGTAAGAAGGAATACACTGAAGAGTGTTAAAGATGAATTGCTAAAAGAATAAATATAAGAAAAGCAGCAACAAGAAATAAGAGTAAGAAATAGAAGAGACAACCACAAACAAGTCCAAGTCCACTGTTTCAACCTGTCAGAATGGAAAGAGAAGGGTTAATAAGAATATGGCCACCCAACTCATACTGTACAGGCGAAGAGAGAAAATGCAAAGACTAACTTAAAATTAAATAATTATAATACCCAAATATAAGGATAATAATAATTAGAAAATAATAAATAAACTAAATTAATTAACTGGGGAAAAGTCCCCAGGGGGGAGAAAGAGGGGCTGGTATATGTGAGAATCACCAGCCCTGATCCAGAGGAAGAATTTTCATGAGAATAATTGATGATTGAATTGAGTCTGGCCAATACAGGTCCTCTACAAGAGGTGTGGTGTATTGAAACTGTATTGGGTGAATCCAGCCTGTACAGGTATTGACAGGCTGTATTGATGTACCAAGCTGTATGCATGTTTCAGAATGAAGATTGCTGAAACTGAATGCTGATGCAGATACTGGATTTGCTTATTTGGGGTGTTTGAGTGGGTGTATGAATGAGAAGCCTTACCCCTGATGGATGGTTGTTACAGCATCAGTCTCTACAATGGTGGGTAGAGAAGTATGGGATAAGTGGTGAAAGCCTCTTTGAGTTGATTAAACTTTCTAAAAGATTCCTCATTGAGGAGAAAACAGTAATCTTTCCTGGGTAACCTTGTGAGTGAACTAATTTGCTTTGAATAGTTTTTGATGAAAAGGGGTAAAAATTGGAAAAGCTAAGGAAAGATTGAAAATCCTTGAGGTTTCTTGGAGGTGGTCAATTGAACATTTCCTGGACTTTTTCTTGGTTCATCTTAAGGCCTTCAGAGGAAACAATATAAGTTAAATACTCTACACTAGAAACATGAAATAGGCACTTGGAGGCGTTAGCAAAGAGGTTATTTTCTCTGAGTCTGGCATGAAGAGTGGACATTTGAGTGACATGTTCTTCCTCTGATTTGGAAAAGACTGTAATGTCATCCAAATCAACCACAAAATAAACATCAAGAATATCATAAAAAATATCATTGACAAGGTTTTGGAAAGAGGCAGGAGCATTGGTTAGCCCGAATTGCATAACCAAATACTCATAAATGCCATATTTAGTCCTAAAAAAGTCAAATGTTCATCACCTTCCTTGATTCTGAGCAGTCTATATGCACCATGCAAATCAATCTTGGAGAAGATAGATGAACCATTTAAAACAGTAAGAAGCTAATTCATAGAAGGAACAAAATACTTGTTTTTCCTAGTAACAGCATTGAGTTTGCGGTAATCAACACACAAACAGAGGCCACCATCCTTCTTTTTGAAAAGGAGGACAGGTTTTCCTGTTGAAGAGGAGCTTGGCCGGATGAAACATTTCTCTACATTCTCTGAAATGTAGGCCCTTAGTGTATCTGAATCTTGGTTTTATAAAGAGTTGATCACCCCAACTGGAGGTAGAGACCCCTCCAGCTCAATATAATGATCACAGGCATGGTGAGCAGGAAGTTTCTCTGCTTTCACATTGGAGAATACATCCAGGTATTGGTGATAAGCAGAAGGAAAAACCTTCATCACAGTTTCTATTTCTTCTGGCTCTTCCTCTTCATCCCACAAGTCTGCCAGGGAGGTCCATATTCCCAAGGAAGAGATGAAGTGAAGATACATAATTATCTTTGCCAACATGTTGAATCTTTTTGAAGACTTCATCTCTAGAGGATAGTAATGACTGATGGGAATTAAGGGAATGAATATGGACAGAAGATGGAAGTGATGGTGTTCTACAATCACCAGCCAGATCTGAAGATGATTTGGAAGAAGAAGACTCATTACTGGAATACTTAGAACTATCTTAATAGTCCTTATGATCAGAATTAAACGTGATCAGCCCTTGCCTCCAATGAATAGATTAATCAAAATGATCAACAAAGTCCAATCCCAATATGAGCTCTGCTCCCTTGGTATCATCAATGAGTAAGCAATCCCATACAAAGCTTTGGAACGCTGGAAGCTCAACCCTATACTTAGTATGGTTAGTCACAAATAGAGAAGGGGACTTGGGAGAGTCCAAGATAATAAGAGAAATATTCTCTGGGACTTGTTACATTGTCAAAGAATACTTTTGAACAAACTGCTTTCCCATAAATGAGTTGGTAGCACCAAAATTAATGAGAATACTGTAAAACATATCATAGAGAGAAGAAAAGACAAAAAATTTAAGAGAATTCTTGACACCAGTATTCAGAATTCAAAATTGCGCTCTTCATGGGAAATATTGAAGACCATTGAACACAACATTATCTTCACTCAGGTTTTTCCCAGGATGTGAAATTTGCCTGACAGTTGGGAAAGCTTGTTTTGAGGTCTTTCAAAACAGGACTTAAAACTATGCTTCCTAACACAATAGGCACATAAACCCTCCTTTATTCTTCTTTCCTTTTTAGAATTAATCAATTTGAAATCTTTCTTCCACAAATAAGAATGGGGCTTGTCCCTCTTCTGAAAACTCTTCCCATTCTGACTTGAGCTTGAAGAATTTTGAGTATGAGAAGATTTTGACATTGAGGCTTCAGGCTTCTTCTCTTGATGATTACTTTTTTCATTTTACCTCTCATGGTACCTGGTATCAAGCTCCAGGGTAATATCCATTAATTCTTTAAAAGAGTCAATTCTTGAAGGATGGGAGGCCAATTGGTCCGAATTCCTGGATGGAAACCCCTTCCTGAAATGATGGATGGTATCTCTAATTCCTGAAACCAAACTTTTGAAATCAGCAATGTATAAGGAAAAATTTCCACTTTCTTTCATTCTTAAGGAATCCAACTCTCCTTGAGCTTTTCTAACTTCATGTGGGTCCCCAAAAAAGGTAAATAGTTGAGATTCAAATACTCTCCATGAATTGAGAAGATAATTTGGATTTGGATTTGTCAGATTGGAAAGATAAGGCTCTATCCATTTTGCATCCCATCCAATAAGAAATGAAGTTGCATAAAGGACTTTTTTTCTGTCTTGAGATAAATTTTTGGGATCATTGTGAGAAATTAATTGACAAGACTTAATAAAGCTTCTGACTTTGAAGGGTTAAGTCCCATCAGAGCATTCTGGTGCCTTCATAGATGGAGTCTTGAAGGCTGGTGGTCTTCATGCTTCACAAACTGATGCTTCTTGAAGATTGGCCATAATTTGAGTCATTTGCTGCATAATGGCCAATAAAAATGTTTGAGACTGATGAGAGGAAGGCTGATTAGACTGGGCTAGAGTTGGCCCTCCAGTACCTTGGGATGCCCCCACAGAAGCAGGAACACCTTCAGTACCTTCATAATTCTCCTCCTCCTCTTCACCATCTTCACCAGGACCTTTGAAAGGTGTCCTTGAGAGTCCTGGAAACACACCAACTACTCCTGAAAAGAAATTGAATCTTCTTGGCCCTCTTCATTCCTTCCTGGATGGTGCTACTCTTTCCAAATTGGGCCCTCAGTTGAGAAACTGCTGGGGTTCCATCAAGGGGAACTCTTTGAGTTAGAGTGAGAACAGCTTGAGCTCTGGCCTGAGATCTATTCTGTATTACAGGAGGTTAATGTTGAATAGGAATTATCTCAGGGATAAAATGAAATTAAATTAATCAAATTGGAAAATTTGAGGTGAAAACTTGAGGCAAATCAAAGATAACTTGAAGTCAAAATCAGAATCAATGTTCTGAGGGTAAAAAAAATATTGAGGTAAATCAATAAATAAATATTAAAATGAAATCTTCAATGCAATAAATCAATACTTCAAATCAATAAAAATCAAAAATCTTGCAGAAAATAAGTCAATCAAATGAATTCTTGAGGCAAAATCAATTTATGTCAAAATTCTTGATGTGAAAAATCAGCAAAATCAATGAAATCTTCAGGTAAATCAATTTTCTTGAAGTCAATATCAATTTATGTCAAATCAAAATCAAGTGAGTTCTTCTTTGGAAATCAAAATTCTTGAAGAATGAATCAATATAAATCTTGATGTGAAGAATGTTTCTGAGTAATTTGATGAGAAATTTGAAAATCAAATGAAATAAGCCTGAAATACAAATTAAACAAATTTTATGATTTGAAATAAGATTTGAAAAGAGAAACAAAGATAAAATCTGGTCATGTTTCAATTTTAAAGATGAATAATGAATGAGAGAAAATTGAAAGATAACAATTAATCATAAATTTCATAAGCATTAAAGAGTCATAATTTTCATGAAATGAGTGAATGAAATTATAAAGAAAGAATGAACATAATGAATAGAAATTATGAGTTCATTAATATAATTTCACAGGGGCTCTTGGTGAAACAAGAGTGGCCTAGCACTCAGCAATCATGGAGCTCACTTGAAAGAGTCCAAAGAATAAAGAAAACAAAATAAAAGAATTGAATTCCTCTAAGAAATATTCAGGTTCAAAGATGAGATGCAATAAGAGAAATGAGAAGCCAAATGGCCAAAGAGTCAACCAAGTAAGTCTTTAATCACTGTTTCAACCTGTCAGAAGGAATAATGGAGTTAGAAAAGGATATTACCACTAAATATCCACCGGCAGGCAAAGAAAGAAAAATAAAGGTGCTGAATGGCTGACTCGATAATATCAGTATTCACTTAACAGAATTAAAAGAAAATAAAGATAAAATAAAATCAAATTATATTAATTAACTGGGGGAAAACACCCCAAGGTCAAAAAAGGCTTTTATATGTGAAAAGATGAGAGCTTGACTCTTTCAGGCTGACAGCTGGTCTGTATTGAATACTGGAAGCTGTATTGATTGTCTGGGGGAATGTATATCTTGCCACATTGGGAAATGAATTGGGTTGCATGAACTTCCCATGGTGTATGATTGAGAATACAGGTCTTGTTGAATCCAGACTGTATTTAATGAATATGGTTTCCAAGGTGGATTGATGGAGCACTGACACTTGGAAACTTTTTTGGAACTGCCTCTTGAATATCCCTGGAGAATGAACTTCCATTATTCCCTTGGAGGAATACTGTGAATGAGAATACCCAATGATTGCTTGATGGCATCATTGGTATTTGAGATTGACACTTTTCTTTTGAGCCTTGATCAATCCTCTGGATGATGTTCCTTTATTACCTTATTGAAAGTTGAAATAACCATTTGATATTGGTTCCATTGGATTTCTGGTGAAAAAAGATGCATGATGGTGTATAACACCATTTATGGCACTGTTCATTATTGGAGGGTGGAAGTGGCCAAAGATGTTTTGGATTGATTCCAGGAGGATAAGAGTGAGAAATGGGTTTTGGGTGGCTTCAGAGGTGAAAGAGTATCTTTGGGTGTTTTGGCAAATTTTGGTTTTTTGGTGAAATACAGCATATACACCTTTAAAACTGTATTTGTGCAAAATGCACAAAACTGGCAATTAAGCCCCAAATGGCCTAATATGGCCATTTGGGAATATCTCCTATATTACATGGGAAATGTTATAGAATGCGAAAATCTGTATTTAAAGGTAAAAACACCAAATACAGGCTTTTGGGTGGTGTTTTCTCTGTTGACTGGAAAACACCCAAATGTTCTCAAAAGCAGAGAAAGGCCAGGAAAGGCCTGATTATGGTGAAGGGTCCAGGTTAGCCCCAGATGATTAAATGGCCAATTTGGTCAATGATTATGGATATGGCATGGATATGCCATATTGAGGTCCAAGAGGGTGAATTTCCATGGTTGTGACACAACCATGGCAAACAATTCCTCCCAATTGGTGTTTACAGCAAATCAAGCCTCCACCAATGCATGGCCAATTGGCCATATTATCAGCCCTAGGCCAATTGACTACGCATTTCCTGGAATGGCCTTTTGGCCATACCAGCTGCACATGGTCATTAATGGCTACAAACCTCAATTATGGCACTCAGGCCATATCCTGCTTCATTGGCCAAAAGGCCAATGAACAACCTCACCAACCCCCCAGACCAATATCTCTAAATTTGGGCCTGGAGTGTCATTCAGTCTTCCAGGGGCCTCTTCACCACCCCCTTTGATTAGGGGGTTTATTGCCTAAATGGCATATTTGGGCCATTTAGGTCCCCTATGGCACCTACATCCCATGGGCTGTGGGAAAGTTTAGGTGCCTTTTGATCTAATTCCAATGAGGCCAAGGGAGAAGTCCAGAAACCCAAACCACAGGTGGGCCCATCTGAGCCCATTTTGCCCAAGAATCTTAGAAAGCCCAAAAAGCCCTGAATTGGCCCAAGGACCCAAGGCCCCAGAATGGCTATAGCCCCTGGCAATCACCAGAGGCTACCAGAACCTTCAATAAAGGGTTTCCCCTCAAGATGAGGGAAACTCTAGTCCCATCTCAATGGAACCAGGAGTGGTGCATATATGGTATTATATACCATTATGCACCATCTTTCCTCAGTAATTCAATGGTGACGGTTTCAGGACTCCATTATGCCATTTCAGATCAAGTCCCCAAGCCAATCACCCATTTTGAAGGAAGGCTTCAGCCCCTCAGTCTTACAATCCATGGCAGCTACCAGAAGACCATTCGGAGACCTCAACTCCCTGGCTTTCCAGGTGTTGGTTATTTCATTCCAACAGTATTACCCCAAGGGGATACTTTACCAGGATTCTTCAAGTGTAACTTCAAGAGGTTTTCAATCATTCAAATCAACTGTCAAGGTATAAAGCACTCCAGCACTCCTTGGACAACTCAATTGATCCATACAGGCAGTATTTCAACAGCCTTTATGGCATTGGCCCATTGGGCCAATTCATATTCTACTGTGGGAATTCAAGACACACAGTTAACTTCTCATGATGGCCAGATCTGTATTGATCCAAAACAGTCAATACAGCTGGGTAATCAACCCTCCAGGATCAGTCTTCAGCTTTTCACATATACTGGCCACCTTTTCTTCCCTGGGGACGTTTTCCCCAGTTAATTAATATATTGGATTTATTTTCATTCTTATTTTCCTTTCATTATCAATGTAAATACTGATAATCTTAATTCATTCATTTTCACTTCTCTCTTTTCCTGTCAGTGGTTATTGGTGGTTATATCATTTGCTAATTCCATTGTTCTTTCTGGAAGGTTGAAACAGTGAATTGAGGATTCATTTGGTTGGCTCTTTGGCCTTTGGCCTTTCTTATTATCCTTTGACCTTTGACTTCATTCTTCCCTTTGGCATATCTTGTACTTCTCTCATTTTCTCTTAAATAAATATATTCTTCTCTATTTTCTTTATGCTTTGGAGCCCTTCAAGTGAGTCCCTGACTCCTGAGTGCCAGGCCCCTCTTGTTATTCCCAAGAGTGCCTGTGACACATAAATTATCATGAGTTTTTAGTTTAAGCTCATTAATTTATGAGTTTAGATAGTTTGTGTGACATGTTTGTGCGGCTCTTGGTTCATAGCCCCCCATCAAATCCTTCAAAATTTCTACAAGATAATTTTGAGATCCTTTCAGATGATTGCAAACACAAGTTGCAAGTAGACAAATATTCAATAAGCCATAATCAGCAGATATCAGTGATTATTGCATATTTTTGCTTCAGAAAGAACTTACTTTACACAAGTCAGAATTAACCTTCTAGTACCAGATTGTGGGTGTTTTCAAATAAACAATGATGCAAGATTCCAATCATGTAATATATCTGAAGCTTACAATTGCATTATATTGACAATTCATAAAGCCAAAATCCTCAACAGATTTATGAATAATCTGTAATCCTCATTTCAATATTTGGGTTATGTCAATGGACCAGGGGGTCAGGGAAAACATATCTGATAAAGTGTATTCTAAAGCAATTTAAGCAGATGGGTAGGAAGGCATATTCTGTGTGCGCATCAGGTATAGTGGCTGTCCTTTTAATTGATGTAATGACATGCCATTAAGCATTTGCAATACCTTTGATATTACACAAAGACTCGAAATGTAATTGGTTCCCAAAAGATTCCCAAGAAACAAAGCTTAAAGTGCTTCATGTGATCATGTGGGAGGAAATTTCTATGAAACATGGCTATGGAATTAAAGAAGTGGATTTCTCATTAAGGTATTTGAGGCAATGCTATTAAAGTTTTTTTCAGGTGATTTCAGATAGATCTTGGCAATTGTTAAGCATGGCAGTATTTATGAACAGGCCTCAGAATGCATTGAATGTTCTTATATTTGGGATTTTTTAGGCAATAATTCACTAAAAGAAAGCCTGCAATTGGATGTTGAAGATTGTGGTAATACCCACAAAGGCAACAACTCTTCAAAGTGGCTGCAAACCTTTGGTGAGGGATCCCTTCAAGATAGTTATATATCAAAATTTAATCATTTCTTCAATGAAAACCCACAAGCTGTCCTCCAGCATGTGATCTCATTTTTTTAGGGGATGTTAATAGCATCATATCAAATTGATCAACAGAGGGGGTTTCTACATATCTTAAAAACCATGGAAAGGTCATGCTGCTTAACACCATTTTCATTACATTAATTCAAATCTATTACAGAAGATCAAACAATGTAAATTCATCTCAAGGTCTATTGACTCAGCTAATTAGGATTTGAAAAATAATGTACCACAGGAAATATCAAATTCCATTCAGGTTCCAGGATTTCCTTTGCATGTCCTTGAGCTAAAGGTAAGAATTCCTGTCATCTTATTAAGGAGCTTAAACATATCCAAAGGACTTTTGAATGGCACATTGTGAATGATTCAAGATATAAAACCACATGTCTTGAAGTGCTTAATATTGACGGGTCCCAGCAAAGGACAAAGTGTTTTGATTCCAAAAATTACATTACATCATGAAGAAAGAGATGAACATGCCATATTAGTTTCCTGTTTCATTATATCTTGCAATTACAATAAACAAGGCACAAGGGCAGTCTTTCAATCATGTTGGAGTCTATCTGAATACAGTTGTATTTGCTCATGGACAATTGTATGTAGTGCTTTCAAGAGTGCAAAGCAAATTGAGACTGTTTGTGGGTGTTAGTAATGAAATTAGAGAGCACAGAGTAAATAATGTTGGAGTTATGGATATTATTCATTAAACAGATGCAATTGTCTTCTATCGGAGTTTTTTATCTAAATCCAGAAAAGTGGGCCATAAGCTCTAGTGGTACTGATGCTGTGTTCAAAGAATTGAATATTCAATATTCAAGCTTAATATGTTCATGAGATAAGTTTGTGACTTTTAATATTTAACACATCTATATTACTCTAACCTATTCTAATTCCATTACAACATTTTCAACAAAGATCTCCTTTCATACACAATACAATACCATATGTGAGCCTGTGAGGTATGTGTGACATACCCATAAGGCCACAAATACCATTATACACAGTGTCACAACCATGGAAATTCACTCTCTTGGGCCTCAATATGGCATATCCATGCCATACTCAATATATGGCAATTCGGCCATATCCATAATCATTGGCCAAATTGGCCATTGTCATTCTTCATGGCCTTTATCGTCATTTCATCATCTGGGGTCAACCTGGCCCCTTCCTGGCCTTTCTCTGCTTTTGGGCACTCTTGGGTATTTTCCAGTCAACAGGGAAAATAAAGCTCAAAAGCCTGTATTTGGCTTTTCAAGCTTTAAATACAGTTTTGCGCCTTTTGTGCATTTTTGTGAACTTTGTGCATTTTTTCTGTATTCAGCTGTATATGCCATTTTCCCATGTATTATGAGAAATATTTCCAAAATACTATATCAGGCCTTTTTGGGCTTAATTTCCAGTTTTTCTCATTTTGTGCATTTTTGCGCACTTTGCGCAAATACAGTTTTAAAGCTGTATAAACTGTATTTGTCCAGAAACCCAAAAATGGACAAATCACTCAAAAGACACTTTCTCACCTTTGAATCCACTCAAACGCAATTTTCATTTATATCCTCCTGGCATCACCTCCGAGGACCTTTGGCCACTTTCAACCTCCAATAGCCAAAAGTGCCATAAATGGTGTTATACACCAGTAATCTAATGGAACCAAAATCAAATTGTTATTGCAGCTTATCATCAGTTCATCAAGGAATGTCATCCAGAGGACTCATCAAGGCTCAAAAAGAAAAGTGTCAATCTCAAGATACCTGTCAGCCTGTGACTCAAAACCAGAGCACAAGCATGACAGCCAAATACCATGAACCAATGGTAAAGCCAAGATACCACCAAAACATGGAGCTGAGCCAAATTAACTCAAAAGGTATCAAATGAAAGAGGAAAATCACCTCTTTCCAAATATACAAGTCCCATCATCATAGGACAAAGAATAACAAAGTTATTCCTGCTCAAGGCTATTGCTGAGCATAAACCTTAATTTTCACCTCTCATCTGGAATCCAGAGGAAGAGGCTTAACCCCATTGAATGGGTATTCAAATTGAATCCCTAAGTCAGGGTTATCCAATGGTACTAGCCAAACTGAGCTAGCACCAGAATTACAGAAGTTATGTCCAAAATAAGGTCAATTAATGGTGATTCAAATATTCACCTCTCATCTATCTTCTACAGTTTTAGTGTGAGATACCTGAAGTGGGGTCCTTTTGGAAAGAGCACAATCAGGGATATCTAATGGTGCCATTCATTTCCCCATAGATTATCCAGAACAAAAGATATGGAGCAAACAAGCTCCATACAGTTTTTGGACAAATCATAAATGTGTACAAGAAAACTTGTACATGGAATACCTTTGCCATATTTAATGATAGCCATACCAAATGAGGTACTATTGTTAGATTACATCCAGGGCTAAACAATGAACCAATTTTTAGCTCAATATCTGAAAAACTGACAACGTTATAGCAGTTTTAAGGTTGAAATCCCACAGTTTGGCCAATACACCTTTACTGTGGGATACTATCCCATAAGTATGATTATGAGGTGTAAAACAGACAAAGAAGCTTTTTTATACTTCAAGACCTCATAGTTCAGTAAAATACAGAGGTCCATACAGGTTCTGTACAGCTTCTGACGCGTCAGAAACACCAGAACACACCTGTAAACTCCATTGGTGAAAGTTTCACCCTGTATGGGTTAAAAATGACTACTTGTGGTTCTAAAGCCACATTTTCACCCAATACTAGTCTGTATTGAGTGTATAGAGCCACAAACCAGCCCACAGTAGTGAAACGTTTCACTCTGTAGTCATGTGCAGAGGTAAACCACCTCCCACTACCCCAGAACAAGATAAAAAGGAGGCTAATCCAGCATCCTGTTCTTAATATTCTTATGTGGTAGAGCTTCTTGAAAGAAGTGGTACCCTTAGAATTCAACAGCTTATAATTATAAGCTTTAATTATTGTAAACCAACAGGCAAACACTGCACCCAGGGCTATCAGCAGCACTCACCATCACTAAATTATTTTAGTATAGCCCTTTTACTCATATTCTCACTTTAATGTCATCAGTATTTTCGTGTCACACTCAGATCTATAGCTTTTCATTATCATTTTAAAGGTATATCATAGAGTCACCCTGACATTTTGGGGGCCTGGCCTGGTTTCTTTTACCTATTTTAGACAAAATTCTAGCTTGTTTTCACTATTTTTAGCTTATATTCATGCTTTTTATAGCTATCATACTTGTTTTATTTCTTATTCTCACTTTTCTTAAACCATAAGAAGCCCTGAAGGGGATTAATTTCATGATTTTTCTCTATTCTGATTTTTTTTACTCAAAAATAAAAAAAACTGTATACATATTTGTTTTGAAAAATAATATTTTTCATTGTTTTTGAAGAGTTATAAATATATAATCTATATTTATAAAATACTCACTTTTCATAATAAAATAAAAATCATATTTTATTATTACTTTTTTCATAATATATACAAAGTATATATTATTTCAATTTTTCTTAAAGAAAAACTCTGCTAATTCATTTTTTCACCCAAACTGTGAGCCTTAGAGGTAATTTCATATACCCAAAAGACCACAAATATAAAAAATAACATATTAATATAAATAAAATAAATTTATTTATATTATTAAAATAAAAATAAAAAATATAAATATAAAATTATATTAAAAATAAAAAATTAATTATAATTTAAAAATAAAATTACTTTAAATTTTGTAAATATAAAATTACATTTATACTTGAAAAATTTAAGTAAAAATGAAATTTTAACAAAATTGTGAAAAAATAAATAAATTTGGAAAAAAGTTAAATAAAATTTATTATAACTTTTTATCCAATAAATAAACATATAAATTTTATTTCACCATTGGATTCCTCGTAAAAAATCAGGTGGGGTCACCTCTGAGTGAAATTTTTGTAACTCAACTCTAAATAAGCTTAAATTAAGTTTTTAGTATTTTCAATACAAAAGTTGAAAATCCTCAAAACCTTAATTTAATTCACACCACATGTGGTGTTAACCATCAAATTTTGTGTTAAAATTGAGGTGTTGTGTTTAGTTTAGAAGTTATGAGGAATTAAAGTATTTTCAATTGAATTCAATTGAAATGTCAAAATGTGCGCGTGTATTACATAAGTGAACTTTGATTTACATATGAGGTGTCAATTATTACTGTATTGTACTGTATAATTGAATTGAATTACATGTGTAAATTATAAGTATAATACATGATGAGGAATTAAAGGAAAAATAAATTGGAAAGATTAAATTTGGGGGGGAAAAGGAACTCCAGCTCTAAGGGGGAGCTAGACCCCCAAAATCCTTGCTGACAGGCGTGGGATGTCAAAATTCACGCAAAAGTTCATCACTTTTGGCCTGTAATTGAGTTACAGGGTCTGTGGACTCAATTGATGATGAGGTTTTGATACCAACTGGGGTAGTTTTAGCTGTTGCCAAGAGGGTAAAACTACCCTTAAGATAAAACAATCATAATAAAAACAGTTTTAACTGGTTTCTACGCCTCTGACACACATTCTGACGTGTTTTGAAGGCTCTAGGCCTGGTATTGCTATAGTAATGGCTGATTTAAGGGTCTAAAATGGCTAAAAATGGCTAAAAATGGCTTAAACCAGCCCTTTTTGGTCTAAACCAGGGTTCAATGATGCCATAATTGGCTTTTCTGTTGTCAGACTGTTTTTCACGACTGACAAGAGTAAATTTTACTTTTGGAGTAAGAGAATTGATGGCTATAAAAGAATGTCTTCTTTGCCCCACTTTTCTCTTCATGTTAGAATCTTTTCCTTTTATTAATTAGTTTAAACCTGTTAAACCAATCAATCAAAGATTCCAACCACCACCTTTAAATCATTTTAATCCTTTTAACCACGTGAAAAAATCATTATAATCATTGTTTGTAACTCTTATAATCATTTTTACCCCTGAACCACCCCAAAAGTGAATTAAAGCATCTTTCATCACTGTAAACTTTGTCACTTTGTTTCCAAATTCACTCTGGTCACTTTTGGGCGTGTTTTCTCTTTAATATTCTTTTTAAAGACTTTGTTCTTTAATTAATTGCTTGCAGTTCTTTGCTCAATTAATTCCAATTGAAATTGCTCTTGAAGAAATTTCTTTTGTAGCCTTAAAATATCTCTTGTAGAGTATTTTTTGGATAAATTTTTATTGTTGGTAAAACAATAAATTTTTATAATATTATTGTTTTATACTAATAAAGTTATAAACAATAAAATTGGCGTGTTTTCTCTTAAAAATAATATTTCATACTATTTTTAATTGATTTTTACCTTATACAAATTTTGAGGACAGGAAAAGTACTTGATTTTTAATCAAAGTTTCATATCCACACCTTACATTTGGGGGCCCAGCCGTGATATTTTACCTGTGACATATTTTTTTTTACTCTTTTTAAATCTTTTTTCTTATATTGAAAAATTTAAAAACATATAAAAAATACTTATAATTCAAAAAAAACCCATAAAAAATAATTTTTTTCATATTATAAGTGAGGCTTATATTTTTATTTCTTTTTTGAAATAACCTTTTTTTTACTTAATTAATTGGCTTTTTTATTAATTTTAGTGTCTGACAACGTGGTAAGACAAGAAAACATTGAAACAGCCTCAACAGTAACCAGCATTATCCCTGCCAGTACTGTTAATTCTGATCATAATAGTACTGTTATTGTGACTCAAAATAATCAACCTGAACCAATATCTTCTGAATTAATTAACTTGGATATAAGTAAT
Source organism: Austropuccinia psidii (assembly GCA_023105745.1). Classification (NCBI taxonomy): domain Eukaryota; kingdom Fungi; phylum Basidiomycota; class Pucciniomycetes; order Pucciniales; family Sphaerophragmiaceae; genus Austropuccinia; species Austropuccinia psidii. Next base: position 9,324,113 of record JALGQZ010000002.1, on the reverse strand, counting down.
ACACTTCAGAAAGCCAAAAATTTGGCCAATAGTAAGTTTTTGACATAAAAATACTATTTTAAGCCTTTTTTTAACCATAATTATGCCTTCAACCAGGTCAGGAGCCAGCTACAACCCCTCAAGCAGCTCCCAAAAAGGTAATAGACGTGATTATGGCAGAGGCCAACCAGGTACAGAAGGAAAAGGGTCAGTTGATGACTTCCAAACAACTAAAATGGGTCATTCTGAAGCTGATAATACCATTTTACCTTCAAAAAGAGCTGACACCGCCACAACAAGCCTCTGTGGACATATACAAAGCCAGCCACAGTGCATACAACAATGCACTCCAATTCAAGGAGTACCAGATCCTTGCAGACCTGTGGAAGAATTGCATGAATTCCTACCTGACAGTAAGAAAATTCTTGGGCCATCCCAACACTTGCAAATTGCTCAATGGATGGCATCCATTGATGGAGAAGAAAAACATGATGCTTTTGACACTAGAATGGAGGAAAAACAACCCTCCACCAGCCAAACCAGTGCCAAAAACAGCCCCAGTGGCCAGCAGCAGCAATTCCAACGTGAAAAAGCAGCCACAAACTCCAAACAAGGGCAAAGGGAAGGCACCAGCCCCAAAACCTTACAGCCAGGGCTACAGAATCCCAAAGATTCAGCAGGATGCCATGGAAAATGTATTTCAGATGGCCAGAACCATGATGGAATTACAGAAGAAGGAGGAAGCCAGATTAAGGTTCCAGAAATGATTTCTGACATATTTGATTCCATCCCAGAGTTGTATAATGCTATAAATGACGTGAAAAAACATCTTTCTGATAAAAATGACACCATTTGTAACAACATTAAAACAAACAACCTGAGTCTGTGCCAAATTAATGAAACACTTATGTGTTTTGAAAAAGTTTTAAGAACAATTAAACATTCTAATAATGACAATTCTTCTAACATTAAGATAAATGAACAATCTGCCATTATTAAAGAATTAACAGATAAATATTCTAAACTCAATATTGATGACATGATTGAAACAAGAATTAAACAAGCCATAAATATTATCAAAACAGATAACAAGAAAGTCCTTGATGACATTTCAAATTCATTTACTGAAGTAAAGACATATACCATTGCCTTGAAAAAGTGTTTTGATGCTTCACAAGAAGAAGTATCAAAATTATCAATGAAATTGAATCAAGTCACTGCTGATAATACAAGACAGACAGATTTATGGCAAGAACTGACACATAAGGAAGACATGTATAAAATTGAAGTAATAAATTTAATACAAAGCTTCCAACATGAATACAGAAATTCCCAAAGGTGTAGCAACAGTAAAATGAATGACATTGAACAATTACTGAACACCTTACCAAGAATGTCTACACCTCTAAATCAAAATGAGGGCACAAGAATTTCAAATCCACAAGTATTGGATCCTGATAATTCACAATTAAAAAATGAATTATCCACTTCTTTTCATAACTTGGAACCATCAATGGGCCAAGCACTCTTGAAAGAAGTTCCAAAACTTAAAGAATGGCCTCACTTCAGTGGTGAAGGAGAGTATGACCATATGGAATTCATTAGAGGTATTGACATGATCAAAGAGGATTTTGAATTACCAGACAGATTGGTAACAGCCAAGTTTAACACCTTGTTTACCAGATCAGCTCACAGATGGTACATCAAAATAAGACAAGCACATGGACACCAGAGTTAGACTTGGTGGAAAACCCAAATCATCAACAAATGGGCAAATGATGCTTGGAGGTTTAAAGTTGAAACAGCCTTTGAATCTGCAAAATTTAATGCTGATAAAGACAAAGCTTTACCATGGTTTTGCCAACAAAAGGACAGATTAACAGCATTATATCCTGACATGTCAGAATTTATGATCCATAGAAAAATTCTGAGACAATGTGGAGGTGACTTAGAGCATGCTGTCAAAAGCAGGACTACTGAACAATCTTCAGCAGAAGATATTATCAATATACTAGAAGAAGTAACCACCAGAACCAAAATTGGTTCTAGTAGGGTGAATCTCAAAACAAGGTTTAATACACCTTGGAAAGATTCTGTGGACAAAAACCCCAAAGAAAATTCTAGTAATGTTAAATATAAATCTGCAGATACAGTCAGAAAATGCCATATTTGCCAAAGCACCACCCATTTAGCAAATACATGTCCAAAAAGGGGGAAAATCAATGAAATTGACATTGAAAAAGGACCAGATGTTGAAAAAGAAGACATAATTGAAGACAATTCAGATGATAAGTCATCCATATTCTCTGAATCTTCAAAAGATATAGAAAATATCAATGCCACTTTTGACATCATGGAATCTTATTCCCACTTACCACAATTGAGCAATGGTCAAGTTGATTTATCAAAAGTTCAAGATGCACAACTTATGAAGACAAAACCAAACAGAGGAAAAGGTTATACAGCTGGTAACTCCTGTATAACAGAAGTGGTGATTGACAACAAACCCACCAAACTTTTGCTTGACCCAGGAGCCTTCTGCTCTTGTGTTGGAAAATCTTTTCTTAAGACTTGTGTACCAAATTTTGAAGACCAATTGTTACCAATTGATGGTATAAAATTCAACAGTGCAAGTAACCCAATGAAAGCATTAGGAATCTTTGAGACCAATGTCATATTCCCACACATAAATGGGAATTTAAGGATCACAGTTGAATTTGTTGTTATGGAAAATTGCTCTAGTACCCATTTTATATTGGGAAATGACTATTTAATCATGTATGGGATAGATTTACATAATAACAAAGACAGATACTTTACAATTGGAGACAATAAGCGCCAGAAATTTGCCTTTTTACCCTTTAAAAGACAAATTACAGTAAACAAAGTATCACCAGTCAACTTAGAGTTAGAGAAATTCAAGTCTGAACAGTTAAGTGAGGCTGAAATAAGCCTTCATCTGACTGATGAGCAAGAAAATGAACTTTCTTCCCTTTTGTATGACCACAGAGGAGCATTTGCTACAGACAAAGAACCCCTGGGAGCAATTATTGGTCATGAAGTTGACATCATTCTTAACATTGAGAGACCTTATCCACCACTCTTAAGAAGACCTGCTTATCCAGCAAGTCCAAAATCAAGAGAAGCTCTAGAAATTCATATCAAAGAACTTCTAGACCTTGGTGTAATAAGAAAAGTAGGCCACAATGAGGAAGTAGAAATAACCACACCAGTCATAGTGGCGTGGCATAATGGAAAATCCAGAATGGTTGGGGACTTTAGAGCTCTGAACACTTACACTGTTCCAGACAGATACCCAATACCAAAAATCCAAATTGCCCTTACTCAAATATCTCAAGCAGTGTATATAACCACTATGGATGCCCTTAAAGGATTCCATCAAAATGTAGTAACACCAAGAGCAAGAAAATATTTGAGAATTATTGTTCATTGTGGAGTGTATGAATACTTAAGGATGCCCTTTGGTATCAAAAATGCACCTTCACACTTCCAAAGAATGATGAATGAAATCTTCCCTGAAGAACTCTCAGAGGGATGGTTAATCATTTACATTGATGACATTATTATCTGTTCAAAGACTTGGGAGGAGCACATGTACAGATTATCAAGAGTTTTGACAAAAATCCAATCAGTAAACATGAAAATCTCCTTGAAGAAATGTCATTTTGGATTTAAAGAACTTAAGGCACTAGGACATGTTGTATCTGGTTTGTCCCTTGGAATTGATAAAAACAAAGTTGCAGCAGTATTGTTAAAACCCATGCCTCAGAATAAGAAGGAAATTCAGTCATTCTTAGGTTTTGCAGGATATTACAGGCAACACATTAAAGACTTTGCATCCATAGCAAGACCACTTTATAAGTTGTGTGACAAAGACACAGTATTTGAAATGACTGTTGACAGAGTCAAAGCTTTTGAATCTCTAAGAGAAGCATTGACCACTGCTCCACTCTTACTGATGCCAGACTTTAAATTACCTTTCAAACTGTATATTGATGCATCAGGGGATGGACTAGGTGCTGCACTTCACCAAGTTCAGATCATAAATGACAAACCTGTAGAAGGACCAATATGTTTCATATCCAGGCAAATCAAACCAACTGAAGCCAGATATGGAGCAAGTCAAATGGAATGTCTATGCCTTGTCTGGGCCTTAGAGAAATTGAACTATTTCTTAGAGGGATGTGTTTTTGAAGTAATAACAGATTGTACAGCTGTGAAATCACTTTTGAACATGAAAACACCTAACAGACACATGCTCAGATGGCAAATAGCCATACAAGAATACAGAGGCAATATGACTATTGTTCATAAGGATGGGAATATTCATAAGAATGCAGATGGACTAAGCAGATGGCCATTACCAAATAACATTGATAATCCTGCTTATGTTCCAGAAGAAGCTTCACCACAAATTCCAATAGAAGGAATAAGTGTTACAGACTTGAACACCACCTTCTTTGAAGAAGTCAGAAATACTTACACTCAAGATAAGAATTGTAGCATCTTATGCCAATTACTTAACAAAGACTGTAAAGACAACTCTCTAATACATGCCTTGGATGAAGTATGGAGAAAATCTTATAATGAAGGAAGATTTCACCTACTGGATGGTATAATTTACCACAGAACCAAGCACACATGTGTCATGACAGTTGTAGACAGGTCATTAATCAATCTTGTACTTAAAGAATGCCATGATAGTCCCTTTTCAGGACATCTTTCTGAAGACAGAACAAGAGAGAAAGTGAAGACCTGCATATGGTGGCCAATGTGGCAAAAAGATGTTGCAGAATATTGCAAAACCTGTGACAGATGCCAAAAGGCAAATAAATCCACTGGCAAAAGACTTGGAAATATGATGAAAATCCAAGAACCAAACAGACCTTGGGAAATTGTCCATATGGATTGGGTAACTGGCCTACCACCAGGAGGTGACAGGAGCTATAATGCTTGCCTAGTAATTGTGGACAGATTCAGTAAAACTCCAATCTTTTTACCATGTCACAAAGATGATACAGCCATGGATACAGCTCTTCTGATATGGAATAGAGTAGTGTCATGGACTGGGATATTTACAAATATCATCAGTGATAGAGATCCCAAATTCACTTCAGCTCTATGGACAAATCTTCACCAATTATTTGGCACAAAACTGTCTTTCTCTACAGCCTGCCACCCACAAACTGATGGTCTGGCTGAAAGAATGATCCAAACCTTAGAGGACATGGTGAGAAGATTTTGTGCATATGGCCTTGAATTCAAAGATTGTGATGGATTTACCCATGATTGGTGTACTCTGTTACCAGCACTGGAATTAGCATATAAAACATCAATCCATTCCAGTACCAATCAGACTCCTGCTATTCTAGAAAAAGGATGGAACCCCAAGTTACCCCAAGATTCCTTGAGGAAAGACTTAATTGAAATACATCCCACAGCTGCTAGCTTCAAAGGAATGCTAGACAAAGCTAGAAAGCATGCAGTGAGATGCATGGAGGACTCTTTTGCATATGCTAAAGACAAATGGGATAAATCTCATGCAACTCCAGATTTCAAAGTGGGGGACCTAGTTCTTGTATCCACCACTAACTTCAATAACATCAAAGGATGTAAAAAGTTAAAAGACTCCTTTGCAGGACCTTTTGTGATTAAGGCCCTCCATGGAGAAAATGCTGTTGAAGTAGAGTTATCTGAAGAACTTAGCAATAAGCACCCTACATTTCCAGTAAGCTTGATAAAGCCATACAAATCTAGTGATGCTGAGAAATTTCCCTTGAGGAATAAGATTCCCCAAGTTATACCTCCTATTGAGACATCTGGTACTAAGAAAATAACCAAAGTTCTTAAAGAAAGGAAATTAAGGGCCAAGAAAGTAAGGGAATACCTTGTTAGGTACAGTGACCCAACTTGTGAAGATGAATGGTTAGAAGAGAAAGATATACCAGAAGCCACCAAACTCCTGAGGAGATTCAGACACACTAGAAACACCAATATTACAAAGTAATATTCTTTTTTAGGGGGAGGGAATGTGAGCCTTAGAGGTAATTTCATATACCCAAAAGACCACAAATATAAAAAATAACATATTAATATAAATAAAATAAATTTATTTATATTATTAAAATAAAAATAAAAAATATAAATATAAAATTATATTAAAAATAAAAAATTAATTATAATTTAAAAATAAAATTACTTTAAATTTTGTAAATATAAAATTACATTTATACTTGAAAAATTTAAGTAAAAATGAAATTTTAACAAAATTGTGAAAAAATAAATAAATTTGGAAAAAAGTTAAATAAAATTTATTATAACTTTTTATCCAATAAATAAACATATAAATTTTATTTCACCATTGGATTCCTCATAAAAAATCAGGTGGGGTCACCTCTGAGTGAAATTTTTGTAACTCAACTCTAAATAAGCTTAAATTAAGTTTTTAGTATTTTCAATACAAAAGTTGAAAATCCTCAAAACCTTAATTTAATTCACACCACATGTGGTGTTAACCATCAAATTTTGTGTTAAAATTGAGGTGTTGTGTTTAGTTTAGAAGTTATGAGGAATTAAAGTATTTTCAATTGAATTCAATTGAAATGTCAAAATGTGCGCGTGTATTACATAAGTGAACTTTGATTTACATATGAGGTGTCAATTATTACTGTATTGTACTGTATAATTGAATTGAATTACATGTGTAAATTATAAGTATAATACATGATGAGGAATTAAAGGAAAAATAAATTGGAAAGATTAAATTTGGGGGGGAAAAGGAACTCCAGCTCTAAGGGGGAGCTAGACCCCCAAAATCCTTGCTGACAGGCGTGGGATGTCAAAATTCACGCAAAAGTTCATCACTTTTGGCCTGGAATTGAGTTACAGGGTCTGTGGACTCAATTGATGATGAGGTTTTGATACCAACTGGGGTAGTTTTAGCTGTTGCCAAGAGGGTAAAACTACCCTTAAGATAAAACAATCATAATAAAAACAGTTTTAACTGGTTTCTACGCCTCTGACACACATTCTGACGTGTTTTGAAGGCTCTAGGCCTGGTATTGCTATAGTAATGGCTGATTTAAGGGTCTAAAATGGCTAAAAATGGCTAAAAATGGCTTAAACCAGCCCTTTTTGGTCTAAACCAGGGTTCAATGATGCCATAATTGGCTTTTCTGTTGTCAGACTGTTTTTCACGACTGACAAGAGTAAATTTTACTTTTGGAGTAAGAGAATTGATGGCTATAAAAGAATGTCTTCTTTGCCCCACTTTTCTCTTCATGTTAGAATCTTTTCCTTTTATTAATTAGTTTAAACCTGTTAAACCAATCAATCAAAGATTCCAACCACCACCTTTAAATCATTTTAATCCTTTTAACCACGTGAAAAAATCATTATAATCATTGTTTGTAACTCTTATAATCATTTTTACCCCTGAACCACCCCAAAAGTGAATTAAAGCATCTTTCATCACTGTAAACTTTGTCACTTTGTTTCCAAATTCACTCTGGTCACTTTTGGGCGTGTTTTCTCTTTAATATTCTTTTTAAAGACTTTGTTCTTTAATTAATTGCTTGCAGTTCTTTGCTCAATTAATTCCAATTGAAATTGCTCTTGAAGAAATTTCTTTTGTAGCCTTAAAATATCTCTTGTAGAGTATTTTTTGGATAAATTTTTATTGTTGGTAAAACAATAAATTTTTATAATATTATTGTTTTATACTAATAAAGTTATAAACAATAAAATTGGCGTGTTTTCTCTTAAAAATAATATTTCATACTATTTTTAATTGATTTTTACCTTATACAAATTTTGAGGACAGGAAAAGTACTTGATTTTTAATCAAAGTTTCATATCCACACCTTACACAAACTGGCGCGAAAAATTGATGATTATGATTACTATTGATAATCTCAATAATAGCTCTTCATGATGAAATAAAAGTCATATTTTATTATTGATCTTTTTTTTCATAATATATACAGAGCATATATTGTTTGAATTTTTCTCAAAGAAAAACTCTCATAATTCATTTTTTCAATCTAGTTTGCATGAAAAATTGATTGTTATCATTATTATTGATAATCTCAATAATACTACTTCATAATAAAGTACAAATCATATTTTATTATTGTTTTTTTTATAATATATACAAATTATATATCATTTGAATTTTTCTTAAAGAAAAACTCTGATAATTCATTTTTTCACCCAAATTGGCGTGAAAAATTCATTATTATCATTATTATTGATAATTTGAATAATAATACTTCATAATAAAGTACAAATCATATTTTATTATTGATTCTTTTCTCTTAATATATACAGAGTATATATTGTTTAAATTTTTCTTAAATAAAAACTCTTATAATCCATTTTTTTCACCCTAATTTGCATGAAAATCTGATTATTATCATTATTATTGAAAATTTCAATAATAATACTTCATAATAAAATAAAAACCATATATTACTATTAATCTTTTTTCATAATATATACAACGAATATATTGTTTTAATTTTTCTCAAAGAAAAACTCTGATAATTTATTTTTCACTAAAATTGGCGTAAAAATTGCTCATTATCATTATTATTGATAATTTCAATAATAACACTTCATAATAAAATACAAACCACATTTTATTATTGATATTTTTTCATAATATATACAAAGTATATATTGGGGAAAGTTGATTTGATAATTATTATTGATATTTTAAATAATAACTTGTCCAAAGTGACTTATAGATTCCTAACAAAACAGGGATTCAATCAACTAGCTGAAACTCTCACTTTAAAAATCAGAGATGATACCACCTCATTTCAAAGACTTGGTATTTTCAATGGATTATTCCTTAAAAAGAGAAACAACTATCAGTTGGAGTAGAGGCCTGGAAAAGAGAGAAGTTGAAGTTGTTCAAAGTCATAATATATGGCAAAATGAACCTTCCTACACCTTCCAAGATGGCTTTTAACAGCAAAACTCCAGGAATGGCTTTCATAAAATAGTTTATTCTAATCCATCAAATCTTCAAAGCACTTCTCCAATGGAAGATGGCAGACAGGGAATTCAACCTAGAGCTCCACTACAAAGAGCTTGTAGAAAGTATTCAGAGGATTTCCCTCAAAGAGATATTCTTCAAAGAACTTATCATAGAAAGTAAATGGAACCAGAGATAACATACTCTGACCCTTTCAGGCTCATGAGGACTGGTAACCCAACCAGACTCCCTAGTGGCTTCACACCACTCAGGAACCAGCAGATCAGTGACCAAGAGTCACCATGATTTCCAATCCCAGATAGAATACAGGAGAGGAAGAGGATCATAGGGAAAGAGCAATACTTCTTTCAACCAGAGGCAGAAAGAGTCAGATCCTATGATCCAGAAATTGTTGGACCTATTGCAAGAAGTACAAAGAAACAACAAACAGTTGTAAATACTTCTAATGTAACTAGCAGCCCTAAGATAAGGAATGATATTTCCACTCAGATTAAACACAATATTGTGATACCTGAGAGTACCGTAAGTAGTAATACTCTATGGTTACAATTTTCCCACTTTGCAGAACAAACTCAGAAAGAGTTTGAAAGGCACCATGAAATTATTTCAAGGTTACAAGAGGTTTATACCTTACAAACCAAAACTAATAATACTCTTCAATAGGACTATACTGAACTGTATAAAGCCTCAGAAGATACCAAAAGAAGACTAAATCAAGTCTTAGAGGAACAAAATCACTGCAAAAGGGATGGGGATTACCTTGATCAAGATATTGCCAAATTTTTCATTTACTGCCAAAAAATGAAACCCCAAACACAAGGGCATGTTTCTGGAAACACTCCATACCACCAGGAAGACATCAAGCCAGATTCCCCATTGGAGAATAAGCCAAGATCTCAATCACAATACCAAGATGGAGATAAGATGACTTATTCAGAGAAGGAAGCATTAAAACAGCTTCTAGAGGCTTCAAGTTGGCCCAAATTCTCTGGCATAGGAGAATATGATCATATGGAGCTCATTGATTATATTGATTGACTCTTCACTGATGTACCAAGTATACCAGATTACTGGATTACTTCCAGATTAAATACAGCTTTCAAAGGACATGCTAGTATTTGGTACACAGAAATGAAAGAAATCCAAGGCAGAAGGAACTGTCCATGGTGGAGGATATAAATAATCTAAAAGTACAGAAATGATACATCTATATGGCAGAAAACTCTTTCATTTGGAAATGATAGATACACAGTGAACAAAGATCCATATAATCTGTGTCTGAGACAGTCAAAAAGGCTAATAGTCATTGACCCTCATATAACAGCCAAAATGAGAAATCACAAACTGTTGACCAAACTACCAGGAGACTTAGAGCATGCAGTAATATGCAGATTCTCCAAAGAATCCACCTTGAAGGAAATATCAACTACTTCTCAAGAAGTAAGGATTAGAACATCTATTGGTAGATACAATACCCATAGTACTAGTGATAAAAGGGAGAATCCAACCCTGGAAGCCAAATAAACTCATGATTCAGATTCTGAAATCAGAACAGGATTTCACAACTGTGAATCACCCAATCAATATGCAGACAATTCTCTCAAAGACAGGAAAGAGATATTATCAAGAGAGGAAGAAACAAGAAAAGACCAAGAAGGTCATCAATCTGACTCTGATAGTGTGGGGAATGGCTGTGGAAATAATTCATACAGTGAACCCAACCCCCATGAGGAATATTTGGTGGAATTTAAGAACCATGGAACAGAGGAAATGGGTTCAGTCCACTCCAAAAGAAGGAAACCAATGACCAAACACCTGGATGGTTTGAAACATAAGCCACCAGACAGGGAGGGTATGACTACAAGAAAGTTGTTAGCTCAAGGTCACATGAATAATACTAATACCTCAAAGAAGACAGGAAAGTCTCATCAATGATGAGCCTTTTTTAGAGGGAGTTTATGTCAACCTGTGACTCAAAACCAGAGCACAAGCATGACAGCCAAATACCACAAACCAATGGTAAAGCCAAGATACCACCAAAACATGGATCTGAGCCGAATTAAATCAAAAGGTATCAAAAGAAAGAGGAAAATCACTTCTTTCCAAATATACAAGTCCCATCATCATAGGACAAAGAATAACAAAGTTATTGCTGAGCATAAACCTTAATTTTCACCTCTCATCTGAAATCCAGAGGAAGAGGCTTAACCCCATCAAATGGGTATTCAAATTTAATCTCTAAGTCAGGGTTATCCAATGGTACTAGCCAAACTGAGCTAGCACCAGAATTACAGAAGTTATGTCCAAAATAAGGTCAAATAAGGGTGATTAAAATATTCACCTCTCATCTAGCTTCTACAGTTTTAGTGTGAGATACCTGAAGTGGGGTCTTTTTGAAAAGAGCAAAATAAGTTTTATCTAATGGTGCCATCCATTTCCCCATATATTATTTAGAACAAAAGATATGGAGAAAAAAAGCTCCTTACAATTTTTGGACAAGTCATAAATGTGCACAAGAAAGCTTGTACATGGCATAACTTTGCCATATTTAATGATAGCCATACCAAATGAGGTACCATTGTGTAGATCACATCAAGGGTTAAACAATGAACCAACTTTGAGCTCAATATCTTAAAAACTGACAAAGCTATAGCAGCTTTGAGGTTGAAATTCCACAGTTTGGCCAATACACCTTTACTGTGGGATACTATCCCATAGGTATGATTATGAGGTGTAAAACAGACAAAGAATGTTGTTTATACTTCAATACCTCATAGTTCATTCAAATACAGATGTTCATACAGGTTCTGTACAGTCTCTTATGTGTCAGAAGCACCAGAACACACCTGTAAACTCCATTGGTGAAAATGTTCACCCTGTATAGGTTAAAAATGACTACTTGTGGTTCTAAAGCCACATTTCCACCCAATATTAGTCTGTATTGAGTGTATAGAGCCACAAACCAGCCCACAGTAGTGAAAGTTTTCACTCTGTGGTCATGTGCAGAGGTAAACCACCTCCCACTACCCCAGAACAAGATAAAAAGAAGGCTTTTCCTCACCAGGAGGCTAATCCAGCATCCTGTTCTTAATATTCTTATGTGGTAGAACTTCTTGAAAGAAGTGGTACCCTTAGAATTTAACAGCTTATAATTATAAGCTTTAATTATTGTAGGGTTTTTTATTGTAAACCAACAAGAAAACACTGCCCCCAGGGCTATCAGCAGCACTCACCATCACTAAATTATTTTAGTATATCCCTTTTACTCATATTCTCACTTTAATATCATCATTATTTTTGTGTCACACTCAGAGCTATAGCTTTTTATTATCATTTTGAAGATAAATCATAGAGTCACCCTGACAATACCAATGATGCCATCAAGCTATCATTGGTTTTTTCTCACTCACAGTATTCCTCCAAGGGAATACTGGCAGTTCATTTTCAAGAGATATTCAAGAGGAAGTTCCAAAACAATTTGTCAAGTGTTGGTGCTCCATCAATCCACCTTGGCAACCACATTCATTCAATTCAGTCTGGATTCATCAAGAACTGTATTTCAGGAATACAACATGGGAAGATCATTCAACCCAGTTCATTTCTCAATTTGGCAAGGTATACATTCCATCAAACAATCAATACAGGTCAGCTGCCAGCCTGAAGGAATAAAGCTCTCAAGTTTTCACATATACCAGCCTCCTTTGACCCTGGGGGGCTTTTTCCCCCACTCAATTAATATATGTTGATTTTATTTTATCTTTATGTATCTTATATTCTTGTTAAGTGAATACTGATAGTATCAAGTCAGTCATTTAGCACCTTTTCTCTTTCTTTCTTTGCCTGTCAATGGATATTTGGTGGTCATGTCCTCACCAATTACATTGTTCATTTTGGCAAGTTGAAATGGTGATTAAGGACTTACTTGCTTGTCTCTTTGGCCATTTGGCTTCTCATTTCTCTTATTGCATCTCATCTTTGTACTTGCATTCTTCTTAGAGAAATTCAATTCTTTATTCTTTTGGAGTCTTCCAAGTGAGCTCCCTGATTGCTGAGTGCCAGCCCACTCTTAAATTTCCTTCCAAGAGCCCCTGTGACAAAATCTTGGATATCTAGGACCTTTTATTTTGTTTCCACTTATTTGAATTCTCCAATAAGTCAGGCCCTATGGATATGACCACTAGAGGTCCTGCATGGTCCTTCTGGCCATGGTTTCTTACTGAAGAAGGCACTATATACAACCAAGCAAGCTGATAGGTGTTGGCAGGCCCACCTATTTTCTCACTTTAATAACTTGGGGTTTGCAAACACCCCCTATTATGAGCAAACAGCCTTCATCTGGGTCCATGTGGAGGATGTAGTTGTGGTGGTGCTTGACAACAGTGTAATGGAGAAGATCAAGTCTTTGTTGGATAGTTTGTTTTGGCTTAAATGCAAGCAGGGTATCTCATCACTGATAGGACTGCACATCAGCAAGATACCTGGTGGATACTACCTCTTACAGTCAGAGGCTGCTAAGGGTATCTTGGCTAAGTATTGCAATGGTTCATCTAACCACAGGACCCTGTCACCTGCACACAGTGTACAAACAACCATGCCTGATATTCATGAGCCAATACAGCATGCATAGTATCTCTCCATTATTGGATCTGTAAGGTGTGGATATGAAACTTTGATTAAAAATCAAGTACTTTTCCTGTCCTCAAAATTTGTATAAGGTAAAAATCAATTAAAAATAGTGGAGGATATCATTTTTAAGAGAGGTCACACCAAATGTATTGTTTATAACTTTATTAGTATAAAACAATAATATTATAAAGATTTATTGTTTTACCAACAATAAAAATTTATCCAAAAATACTCTACAAGAGATATTTAAGGCTACAAAAGAAATTTCTTCAAGAGCAATTTCAATTGGAATTAATTGAGCAAAGAACTGAAAGAAATTGATTAAAGAGCAAAGTCTCTAAAAATAATATTAAAGAGAAAACACACCCAAAAGTGACCAGAGTGAATTTGGAAACAAAGTGACAAAGCTAACAGTGATGAAAGATGCTTTAATTCACTTTGGGGGTGGTTCAGGGGTAAAAATGATTATAAAAGTTGCAAAAAATGATTATAATGATTTTTTCACATGGTTAAAAGGCTTAAAATGATTTAATATAGGTGGTTGGAATCTCTTATTGATTGGTTTAACAATCTTTAAACCAATTATAAAAGGAAAAGATTCTAACATGAAGAGAAAAGTGGGGCAAAGAAGACATTCTTTTATAGCCATCAATTTTCTTACTCCAAAAATGAAATTTCCTCTTGTCAGACGTGAAAAACAGTCTGAAAACAGAAAAGCCAATTATGGCATCAATGAACCCTTATTTAGACCAAAATGGGCTGGTTTAAGCCATTTTTAGCCACTTTAGACCCTTAAATCAGCCATTACTATAGCAATACCTGGTCTAGAGCCTTCAAAACACGTCAGAATGTGTGTAAGAGATGTAGAAACCATTTAAAACTGTTTTTACTATGATGGTTTTATCTTAAGGGTAGTTTTACCCTCTTGGCAACAGCTAAAACTACCCCAGTTGGTATCAAAACCTCATCATCACTTGAGTCCACAGACCCTGTAACTCAATTCCAGGCCAAAAGTGATGAACTTTTGCATGAATTTTGACACTAAATGCCTGTCAGCAAGGATTTTGGGGGTCTAGCTCCCCACTAGAGCTGGAGTTCCTTTTCCCCCCCAAATTTAATCTTTCCAATTTATTTTTCCTTTAATTCCTCATCATGTATTATACTTATAATTTACATATGTAATTCAATTGAATTGTACAGTAAAATACAGAAATAATTGATACCTCATATGTAAATCAAAGTTCACTTATGTAATACAAGTGCACATTTTGACATTTCAATTGAATTCAATTGAAAATACTTCAATTCCTCATAACTTCTAAGCTAAACACAACACCTCAATTTTAACACAAAAATTGATGTTTAACACCACATGTGGTGTGAATTAAATTAAAGTTTTGAGGATTTTCAACTTTTGTATTGAAAATACTAAAAACTTAATTTAAGCTTATTTAGAGTTGAGTTACAAAATTTTCACTCAGAGGTGACCCCACCTGATTTTTTATGAGGAATCCAATGGTGAAATAATTTTTAAATGTTTATTTATTGGATAAAAAGCTATAATAATTTTCTTTAACTTTTTTCCAAAAAATTTTTTTTTTTATAATTTTGTTAAAAATTCATTTTTACTTAATTTTTTTCAAGTATAAATGTAATTTTATTTTTAAATGGTAATTAAATTTTTAATTTTGAATATAATTTTATATTTATATTTTGCTTTTTATTGTAATAATATAAATAAATTTATTTTATTTATATTTATATGTTAATTCTGTATTTGTGGTCTTTTGGGTATATGAAATTACCTTTAAGGCTCACATTCCCTCCCCATAAAAAAGAATATTACTTTGTAATATTGGTATTTCTAGTGTGTCTGAATCTCCTGAGGAGTTTGGTAGCTTCTGGTATATCTTTTTCCTCTAACCATTCATCTTCACAAGTTGGGTCACTGTACCTAACAAGGTATTCCCTTACTTTTTTGGTTCTTAATTTTCTTTCTTTAAGACCTTTGGTAATTTTCTTAGTACCAGATGTCTCAATTAGAGGTATAACCTGGGAATCTTATTCCTCAAGGGAAATTTCTCAGCATCACTAGATTTATATGGCTTTATGAAGCTCACTGGAAATGTAGGATGCTTATTGCTAAGTTCTTCAGATAACTCTACTCCAACAGCATTTTCTCCATGGAGGGCCTTAATCACCAAAGTTCCTGCAAAGGAGTCTTTCAGCTTTTTACATCCTTTGATGTTATTGAAGTGAGTGGTAGATACAAGAACTAGGTCCCCCACTTTGAAATCTGGAGTTGCATGTGATTTATCCCATTTTTCTTTAGCATATGCAAAAGAGTCCTCCATGCACTTTACTTCATGCTTTCTAGCTTTCTCTAGCATTCCTTTGAAGCTAGCAGCTGTGGGATGTATTTCAATTAAATCTTTCCTCAAGGAATCTTGGGGTAACTTGGGGTTCCATCCTTTTTCTAGAATAGCAGGAGTCTGATTGGTACTGGCATGGATTGATGTTTTATATGCTAATTCCAGTGCTGCCAACAGAGTACACCAATCATGGGTAAATCCATCACAATCTTTGAATTCAAGGCCATATGCACAAAATCTTCTCACCATGTCCTCTAAGGTTTGGATCATCCTTTCAGCCAGGCCATCAGTTTGTGGGTGGTAGGCTGTAGAGAAAGACAGGTTAGTGCCAAATAATTGGTGAAGATTTTTCCATAGTGCTTAAGTGAATTTGGGATCCCTATCACTAATAATATTTGTAAATATCCCAGTCCATGATACTACTCTATTCCATATCAGAAGAGCTGTATCCATGGCTGTATCATCTTTGTGACATGGTAAAAAGATTGGAGTTTTACTGAATCTGTCCACAATTACTAGGAAAGCATTATAGCTTCTGTCACCTCCTGGTGGTAGGCTAGTTACCCAATCCATATGGACAATTTCCCAAGGTCTGTTTGGTTCTTGGATTTTTATCATATTTCCAAGTCTCTTGCCAGTGGATTTATTTGCCTTTTGGAATCTGTCACAGGTTTTGCAATACTCTGCAACATCTTTCTGCCACATTGGCCACCATATGCAGGTCTTTACTTTCTCTCTTGTTCTGTCTTCAGACAGATTTCCTGAAAAGGGACTATCATGGCATTCTTTCAGTACAAGATTGATTAATGACCTGTCTACAACTGTCATGACACATGTGTGCTTGGTTCTGTGGTAAACTATGCCATCCAGTAGGTGAAATCTTCCTTCATCATAAGATTTTCTCCATACTTCATCCAAGGCATGTATTAGAGAGTTGTCTTTACTGTCTTTGTTAAGTAATTGGCATAAGATGCTACAATTATTATCTTGAGTGTAACTACTTCTGACTTCTTCAAAGAAGGTGGTGTTCAAGTCTGTAACACTTATTCCTTCTATTGGAATTTGTGGTGAAGGTTCTTCTTGAACATAAGCAGGATTATCAATATTATTTGGTAATGGCCATCTGCTCAGTTCATCTGCATTCTTATGAATATTCCCATCCTTATGAGCAATAGTCATATTGCCTCTGTATTCTTGTATGGCTATTTGCCATCTGAGCATATGTCTGTTGGGTGTTTTTGTGAGCCTTTGAGATATGACCACATACCCAATAAGGTCACAAAAAAGACTCAGAATAATTATACCTTTAATATAATTATATTAAAATTAATTAGAATAATTATACACTAAAAATAATTACTCAAATATACAAAAAATACCATAAATTGGTACTAAAATTTGTTTAACTTAAAAACCAATGAATCAACATGTAAAACAAATTATACCATTGGATTCCCCATGGAAAAATACACATATACCATTTTTATGGCATATCTGTAAAGTCAATATTTAAGGAATTACAAGGTATAATACCTTATAAAAACCATAAAAACGTATTTATCTCAGAAACTAATGAAACAACATGTGAAATAAATTTTACCAGTGGATTCCTCACAACAATCCACATATAAAACAATTAATAAGCTAATTCCCAAAATCAATACTTAAGGAATTATCCTGAATATATGCACTTTTTTGGTCAACGCATATATTCAGGGATCATAGCTAATATCTTCTAAACTATACATGCTAGAATGATGAACCAAAAATAAAGTTACCACGTAATTACTGTAAGAACACAGATATGAACTTTATTTTGCAAATTATAAACAAGGTTAAGACTTAGGAGGAAATATTGATAAAAATCAACAGAGCTGTTGACCACTTTGTTGTGAAAGTAGTCCAAACTTAAAAAAAAGTATACATTTGGATTCTACTAGTTTATTCGAGAAGAATGACGTACTTTTTATTATTAAATTCAGGGTATAACCCCCTGAAATCAAGGTTTGAAGTTTAAAATATTGAATTTCGACAGAAAAAATGAGTTACAAGAAAAATCATCAAAATTAGAGTTTTGATGATGTAATGAAAAGCTCTTGGCAGCATAATAAGGTTATGTTAGGCTATCATAATTCACTCTCTGAATTGCTGTAGCGTGAAAACCTTAAAAGTTATTGAGGATCAAAGTTTGAGCTT
Source organism: Austropuccinia psidii (assembly GCA_023105745.1). Taxonomy (NCBI): domain Eukaryota; kingdom Fungi; phylum Basidiomycota; class Pucciniomycetes; order Pucciniales; family Sphaerophragmiaceae; genus Austropuccinia; species Austropuccinia psidii. The sequence continues at coordinate 9,305,918 of JALGQZ010000002.1, read as the reverse complement.
AAATTGAGCTGTTATGATCACATACTGTAACCTTAAATTAAGTTTAACAGTCTTAAGAGTGATAAAATTGGTGAATACTATTAGTTTATGATTAAAACTAATAAAATCCACGAAATTTGGGGTTCTGCCAAGCCTCTGATGTCATCAAACTTAGAGTTACAGTGATAACTCTAAATAATGGTGTAATAATGATGCAATATGGTTTGATCATGATGTAATCACCCTCAAACCTTAAAATATTGATCAATTCCAGTGGATATGATCAGTACACGTCTACTAGAAGCCTGTTGGACTCTAGGAGGGAGGTATATACTATAAATAGAGCTCTTTTTACTCTATTTACCCCTCAGACGCATCAAAAACATTAAATCAATTAAATCAAAGGTAATTTCTTTATTCTTTATATATAAAAGCATTATATTATTAAAGACCAAAGACCACCTTGCTATAATCATCTATTTTGACGTGATTAAATCATTTATTTAATTGTTTTTGTTAAAAAATCTCTATAAAACTCATTTCCACGTAAAAATCCAGAATAATTTGTAATTTTCTTTATTTTTATTGTAAATACAATTTGAAAAGGTTGTATTTATATTTTTTGGCGTAAAATACTTCAAAATTATTATATTAAGTGTTAAAAGTAGGTTATTTTCTCTTATTATAATAATTTCTCTATTATTACTCTCTTAATAATTCTTTAATTAATATAAATAGTATTTATATTAATTCATAACTTTAATATTAGTAATATTATTGTTATTAATTGTTTTTATTAATAAAAAACAATTTTTTACGCTTTTATTATTTGTTGGTAACAATAATAAAGAGCTTTTTAAATATATTAATTATCTTATATTAATATATTTATTTATTATATTATATTTTTATAATATAAATTATATTATTATATTTATTTAATAATATAATTATTTTACGCCATAATAATAATTATTATTTATTATTATATTTTTAATCTTATTTATTCAGTTTATAAGTACATTCAGAGTACAATAAGTAATAAATTAGTAAATTTTACTTATTGTTTCATAGTCAAACCTTACATTTGGGGGCCTAGCCATGATATTTACTTAAAAGACCTTTAAAAAGATTCTATTTGGGTTTATCCAATAATAAATTATATTTATAATCATAAAAATATATAATAATTTTATATTTTATTGATTTTAAAAGCTATTGAGGCATTTGGAAAGCAATTGTACTGTCTTACACGTGGTTTTTCACATCCTTAGACTTGCAAGAACTTTCTTTGAGTGACTCTAGTGATTAAAAGAGATATTTTATAAATTAAAAATAATTTTTATTATAATTTAATTTTATAAGAATCATATTCATTTTTTATCTTATTCTTTAAAAATAAAAAATATATAAAAAAAAATATTAAAAAATATTAAAAACAAATAAAAAAGTTCTTTTTATTCATTTTTATTCATTTCTTTATTTATTTCAATTTTTCAAAGATATAAAAGCAATTTCTACGTGGAAAATTGCCATATCTTGCCAAAAATAACACTTCTTATAAAAAGACTTATATTTATTTGTCTTTTTTAGTGTTTGAAGATAACCCAACAGAAGACAACCAAGCTACTGTTGAGATATTGGTGGAAGAAACTTGTCAAAGTTCTCCAACACCAGTTATCACCAAAAGAAAGAAAGCTAAGAAATTAGACTTTCCAGGGCCCACCATTCAAGACTCTGAAGGTGAGCACCTCTTTTTAAATTGCCATAAAAGAATTTTATTCTAAAAATACTTTTATTTTTCTTATTCATTAATTATGACTACCAGAAGAGGTTCCCAATACTCCATCCAATCAGATGGAGCTGGACTCAGAAGTAGAATTGATCCCTCAAAAGGGAAAAGAAAGGGCAATATCCCCAGTGGAACAGAATCCACACAAGGAAGTGCCTTATCCCAAAGGCAAGTCCCAGAAATGCCCATGATATCTGAGCCTGAATTGGAACTAAGTATGAGTAACTCAAATAGGTACAAATCACATTCAGAGGGCTCAAATAGACATCTACATGAGCCAGTACAAGCAGTATTACACAGTATACAAGGACAAAGACTGGGAAATGCTGCCTCAAATACACCAAGGAGTGATGAACTCCTGGCACATCCTGAAAAAGTTCCTCAAAGAGGAGGAGATAGTGAAATACTCCAATGGATGGAATCCACTGTCATCCAATCCTCAAATCAAAAAAATCAAGGATTATCATGCCAAAAAGGGGGAGGCAACCAAGGAAGAAGCCCCAGTAGCTTCTACCAGCAAGCCTCAAGCCAGCCCACTTCCCCAAGAAGGGAAGAAGAACAAGAAAAAGCATTGGAGGAAACCATATTCCCCAAGCTACAGAATCCCAAGAATCCAAAAGGATGCCATGGACAATGTTTTCAACATGGCCAGAACCTTGATGGAATTCAAGGACAAGGAAGAGCAAAGAATGAGACAACCTCATTTCCCAAAGAAATAACCTTGTCCAAATATGTTGTAAATACTTTAACAGAAATTAAAAATAGTATATTACCTCTAAAAGAAATTAAAGACAGTTTATTATCACTACAAGAAATAAATAACAATTTATCTTCTTTAACAAAAATTGTTGTGCAAAACAAGAAAGAGATTGACAACATTAAGTTTATTGTTGAAAATAATAAACCAAAGAATTTAATTGACAATACTCAAAAATTAATACAAGGACAACAAGAATTGTATAAATACATAAAATATATCAAAGATAAGACTTTGACAATCAATTATGATGTGAGTATTGACAATCTTACAGAAAAATTAAATAAATTAAGTATTTCTGTAGAAAAATTTGAAGAAAAGACTTCATCAGACCAAAAATTACTTTTGGACCATGTGGAAAAAAGTGATGAAGCAAGAATGCATCTGAAAGATGATATTCAGAGTGAAATAAGGCTTATTACTGAAAAAATGGATAAAATTAATGAGGCTAATTTAAATATGCCAAAGTTATCAACACCATTTTCTCATATAAGAAGCCCTGTTAAAACAAAATAGGAATTGTCAAATCCTTTCATAACAGACTTGAGTCATCAAGACAACAACCAAGTCTTAATGAAAGAAGCACCTCAATTAAAGGAATGGCCAACATTCACAGGAGAAGGTGAATATGACCACATGTCATTTATTAAAACAATTGACATGTTACAAGAAGACTATGCCATAAATCACTGCAAGATTACATTCATTGTTTGAGAAATCTGCAAAAAGATGGTATTATGGCATAAGACAAACAAATGGTAAAAATACCTGGTCTTGGTGGAAACAAGAAATAATCACCAAGTGGGCAAATGATGCCTGGAGGTATAAGATAGAAAATGCATTTGAAAACTCTTTCTTTGACCCAGAGAAAGATAAACCTCTAACTTGGTTCTTAAAAAAAGTTGAAAGGCTTAATGCACTGTACCCAGAAATGTCACAGAAGATGGTGCATATGAAAATACTTAAAAAATGTGGAGGGGAACTAGAACATTCCCTAAGAAGCAGGTGTATAGAACCATGCTCCACAGAAGAGTATATAAATGCACTAGAAGATATAGTGACAAGAACAAAAATTGGCAGGACTTGGAAAAAATTGGACATCAAAAGCCCAAATAAACCATTTATCAAAAAAGATAAGTCAAAAGAATCCTTTAAGCCCAATACATCCAACAATAATGAGCAAAGAAAATGCCATAAATGTGGAGATATTGGACACTTAGCCAATAATTGCCTTAAAAAAGCAAAGATTAATGAAATTGTGGAAACAGAGAGCCACAATGACAAAGAAGAGGAATCTGACTCTGAAAAAGAGACAGAAGAGTCAGAAAGCTCTGAAAGTGATGAAATCAATATAATTAATGCACAAATTAATAATATTGATATAATTTATGAAGTACTGGATGTTAATTCAAACTTGCCACAAGTTGGAACATCTGACACAAACCTGACAAACATACAAGATGCCAAAATGTATAGAACCAAACCTGCAAGAGGAATGGGATATACAGCTGTAAAATCAAGTATTAGTATTGTTATGGTTGATAACCAAGAAGGAAAGGTTAACTTGGATACAGGAGCATATTGCACCTGTGTTGGCAAAAGTTACTTAAAAACCATTGTCCCAGACTGGCAAGAAAAACTTATGCCAATACAAGGTGTCAAATTTAGTAGTGCAAGTGAGAGCATGAAGCCCCTTGGAATAATTGATTTAACACTAATTTTTCCTCATCCCTCACAATGTGTCAGAATCAAAGTAGAGTTTGTAGTAATGGACAACTGTACTAGTAATCATTTCATACTTGGGAATGACTACTTATCAATCTATGGTATAGATATCTCCAACCAAAAGGATAGATATTTTACCATAGGAGATAATAAAAGACAAAAGTTTGGATTCTTAAATAACAAAAAACAAATCACAGTTATTAAGAATGAGGAAAAAATTCCAGAAAAAGAACTTTTTATATCTGAACAACTCAAAGAGGCAGAATTCAATCAAGAATTAACAGAAAAAATGAAAGAAAAATTGATTGACCTCTTATTTAAGTATAAAAATGCCTTTGCAACTGACAAAGAGCCACTAGGTGCCATAATTGGACATGAAGTGGATATAATTTTTAATGTAGAAAAACCTTACCCACCTTTATTAAGAAGACCTGCTTATCCAGCCAGTCCAAGAGCTAGAGAAGCCCTAGAGGTGCACATTAAAGAATTAATGGACCTTGGAGTATTAAGAAAGGTTGGACACAATGAACAAGTAGAAGTTACTACACCTGTCATTATAACTTGGCATAATGGAAAATCAAGGATGGTAGGAGACTTCAGAGCCCTGAATACCTATACCATTCCAGACAGATATCCAATACCCAGAATCCATGAGACATTGACCCAATTGTCACAAGCTAAGTTCATCACAGCTATGGATGCTCTTAAGGGTTTTCATCAAAATGTCTTAACAGACAATGCCAAGAAACTACTAAGAATAATAGTCCATTGTGGAATTTTTGAATACTTAAGAATGCCATTTGGGATAAAAAATGCACCTTCCCATTATCAAAGAATGATGAATACCATATTTCCTGAAGAATTATCAGAAGGATGGTTAATAATCTACATTGATGATATCATAGTTTGCTCAGAAACTTGGGAAAATCACCTGACAAGACTAGAAAGGGTACTACAGAAAATAGTCCAAGTAAATATGAAAATTTCATTGAAAAAGTGTCATTTTGCATATAGTGAATTAAAAGCCCTAGGACATGTAGTATCTGGCCTTAGTCTAGGCATAGACAAAAATAAAGTAGCAGCAGTACTACTTAAACCAATGCCTCAAACCAAAAAAGAAATGCAATCATTTCTAGGATTTGCTGGTTACTATAGACAGCATATAAAGGACTTTGCAAAGATTGCTAAATCCTTGTATAAGCTATGTGACCAACAAACAGTTTATGAGATGACAGAAGAAAGAGTCAAGGCATATGAAGAATTGAAAAATTCCTTAACAAATGCCCCATTTCTTCTGATGCCAGATTGGAGACTACCCTTCAAACTGTACATTGATGCTTTTGGAGAAGGACTAGGTGCTGCACTTCACCAAACACAAATTATCAATGATAAACCAGTGGAAGGACCAATTTGTTTCATTTCAAGGCAGATAAAGCCAACAGAAGCAAGGTATGGAGCAAGCCAAATGGAATGCTTATGCCTAGTATGGGCTTTAGAAAAACTGCATTATTATTTGGATGGCACAGTATTTGATGTAATCACAGACTGTAATGCTGTGAAATCACTATTAAATATGAAGACTCCAAATAGACATATGCTGAGATGGCAAATTGCTATCCAAGAATATAGAGGAAATATGACTATTGTTCATAAATCTGGAAATATCCATAAAAATGCAGATGGTCTTAGCAGATGGGCTCTAGCAAATACCCCTGACAATCCAGCATGGGTACCACAAGAAGAGCACTATATAGAAGGAATATGTGTTACAGACATTGGCACAGAATTCTTTAGCCAAGTTAAAGAAAGCTATAAGACAGACAAAAATTGCCATATCTTAAGCCAACTTCTAATGAAAGACTGCAAAGATCCATCACTTTCATCAAAACTAGATGAAATATGGAAAAAGGCATATGATGAAGGAAGATTTCACCTCCTTGATGGAATCCTTTACCATAGAACAAAACACACATGTGTTATGGCCTTAACAGACAGAACACTAATAAACACTATTTTACATGAGTGTCATGATAGTGTTGCATCTGGACATCTCTCAGAAGATAGGACACTAGAGAGGGTGAAAACCTGCTCTTGGTGGCCAAATTGGAAGAAAGATGTTGCAGAGTACTGCCAAACCTGTGACAGATGCCAAAAAGCCAACAGAGCCACAGGAAAGAAATTTGGAATGATGATCCAAATCCAAGAACCAAAATCCCCATGGGAAATAGTTCATATGGATTGGGTAACAGCCTTACCTCCAGGAGGAGACAGGAGTTATAATGCATGTCTAGTGTTAGTTGACAGGCACAGTAAAACTCCCATGTTCTTACCATGTCATAAAGATGACACAGCTATGGATACAGCCATAATGATATGGAACAAAGTCATTAGCCACACAGGCTTATTCCAAAATATTATAAGTGACAGAGACCCAAAGTTCACTTCAGCATTATGGACAAACCTCCATAACTTGTTTGGGACAAAGTTATCATTCTCAACAGCTTATCATCCTCAAACTGATGGTCTAGCAGAAAGAATGATACAAACCCTAGAGGATATGATCAGAAGATTCTGTTCTTATGGGCTAGAATTCAAAGATTCTGATGGTTTTACCCATGATTGGTGTACACTAATACCAGCACTTGAACTGGCATATAAGACATCAATCCATTCTTCTACTGGCAAAACACCAGCAATGCTAGAGAAAGGTTGGAATCCAAGACTTCCTTATGACACCCTCAAAAAGGACTTAGTGGATATACATCCAACAGCAAGCAGTTTCAAGATAATGCTTGACAAAGCAAGACACCATGCAAACAGATGCATGCAAGATTCTTTTAAATATGCAAAAGAAAGATGGGATAAAAGTCATAAACCACCTGATTTCAAAATAGGAGACTTGGTTTTAGTATCAACCCTTAATTTCAATAACATAAAAGGCCCAAAGAAATTGAAAGATTCCTTTGCAGGACCATTTATGATAAAAGCACTCCATGGACCCAATGCTGTGCAATTAGAACTCACAGGTGAACTAATGAACAAACACCCAACTTTCCCTGTAAGTCTGATAAAACCTTACAGTTCAAGTGACAAGGAGTTATTTCCACTAAGAAATAAACCCCCACTTGAAATTCCCCCCTTGGAGGAAGGAGAGGAAAAGAAAATAGTAAAAGTCCTTAAAGAAAGAAGGAGAAGAAACAAAAAAGAAAGGGAATACCTTGTGAGGTATAGAAATTCAACTCAAGAAGATGAATGGCTACTTGAGAAAGATATAACAAATGCTGATAAATTACTAAGAAGGTTCAGACATGAAAGAAAACCTGAAAAATAAAAAAAATAAAAAAGTTAAGCATTATTGAGCTTCAAGACTAACAAAAGTCTATTGAAGAGGTAGGACAGTGGATGATACCCTAATCACATATATCAGATTGTGGTACAATCTTTTTTGGTGGTAGGGAATGTGAGCCTTTGAGATATGACCACATACCCAATAAGGTCACAAAAAAGACTCAGAATAATTATACCTTTAATATAATTATATTAAAATTAATTAGAATAATTATACACTAAAAATAATTACTCAAATATACAAAAAATACCATAAATTGGTACTAAAATTGGTTTAACTTAAAAACCAATGAATCAACATGTAAAACAAATTATACCATTGGATTCCCCATGGAAAAATACACATATACCATTTTTATGGCATATCTGTAAAGTCAATATTTAAGGAATTACAAGGTATAATACCTTATAAAAACCATAAAAACTTATTTATCTCAGAAACTAATGAAACAACATGTGAAATAAATTGTACCAGTGGATTCCTCACAACAATCCACATATAAAACAATTAATAAGCTAATTCCCAAAATCAATACTTAAGGAATTATCCTGAATATATGCACTTTTTTGGTCAACGCATATATTCAGGGATCATAGCTAATATCTTCTAAACTATACATGCTAGAATGATTAACCAAAAATAAAGTTACCACGTAATTACTGTAAGAACACAGATATGAACTTTATTTTGCAAATTATAAACAAGGTTAAGACTTAGGAGGAAATATTGATAAAAATCAACAGAGCTGTTGACCACTTTGTTGTGAAAGTAGTCCAAACTTAAAAAAAAGTATACAGTTGGATTCTACTAGTTTATTCGAGAAGAATGACGTACTTTTTATTATTAAATTCAGGGTATAACCCCCTGAAATCAAGGTTTGAAGTTTAAAATATTGAATTTCGACAGAAAAAATGAGTTACAAGAAAAATCATCAAAATTAGAGTTTTGATGATGTAATGAAAAGCTCTTGGCAGCATAATAAGGTTATGTCAGGCTATCAGAATTCACTCTCTGAATTGCTGTAGCGTGAAAACCTTAAAAGTTATTGAGGATCAAAGTTTGAGCTTAAATTGAGCTGTTATGATCACATACTGTAACCTTAAATTAAGTTTAACAGTCTTAAGAGTGATAAAATTGGTGAATACTATTAGTTTATGATTAAAACTAATAAAGTCCACAAAATTTGGGGTTCTGCCAAGCCTCTGATGTCATCAAACTTAGAGTTACAGTGATAACTCTAAATAATGGTGTAATAATGATGCAATATGGTTTGATCATGATGTAATCACCCTCAAACCTTAAAATATTGATCAATTCCAGTGGATATGATCAGTACACGTCTACTAGAAGCCTTTTGGACTCTAGGAGGGAGGTATTTACTATAAATAGAGCTCTTTTTACTCTATTTACCCCTCAGACGCATCAAAAACATTAAATCAATTAAATCAAAGGTAATTTCTTTATTCTTTATATATAAAAGCATTATATTATTAAAGACCAAAGACCTCCTTGCTATAATCATCTATTTTGACGTGATTAAATCATTTATTTAATTGTTTTTGTTAAAAAATCTCTATAAAACTCATTTCCACGTAAAAATCCAGAATAATTTGTAATTTTCTTTATTTTTATTGTAAATACAATTTGAAAAGGTTGTATTTATATTTTTTGGCGTAAAATACTTCAAAATTATTATATTAAGTGTTAAAAGTAGGTTATTTTCTCTTATTATAATAATTTCTCTATTATTACTCTCTTAATAATTCTTTACTTAATATAAATAGTATTTATATTAATTCATAACTTTAATATTAGTAATATTATTGTTATTAATTGTTTTTATTAATAAAAAACAATTTTTTACACTTTTATTATTTGTTGGTAACAATAATAAAGAGCTTTTTAAATATATTAATTATCTTATATTAATATATTTATTTAATAATATAATTATTTTACGCCATAATAATAATAATTATTTATTATTATATTTTTAATCTTATTTATTCAGTTTATAAGGACATTCAGAGTACAATAAGTAATAAATTAGTAAATTTTACTTATTGTTTCATAGTCAAACCTTACAGTTTTCATGTTTAAAAGTGATTTGACAGCTTTACAATCTGTTATCACCTCAAAAACACATCTCTCTAAGAAGTAGTTCAATTTCTCCAAGGCCCAGACAAGGCATAGACAGTCCATCTTACTTGCTCCATATCTGGCTTCAGTTGGTTTGATTTGCCTTGATATGAAACATATGGGTCCTTCTACATGTTTATCATTTATGATCTGAACTTGGTGAAGTGCATATACAGTTTGAAAGGCAATTTGAAGTCTGGAATCAGTAAGAGTGGAGCAGTGGTCAATGCTTCTCTTAGAGACTCAAAAGCTTTGACTCTGTCGACAGTCATTTCAAATACTGTGTCTTTGTCACACAATTTATAAAGTGGTCTTTCTATGGATGCAAAATCTTTAATGTGTTTCCTGTATTATCCTGCAAAACCTAAGAATGACTAAATTTCCTTCTTGTTCTGAGGCATGGGTTTTAGCAATACTGCTGCAACTTTGTTTTTGTCAATTCCAAGGGATAAACCAGATACAACATGTCCTGGTGCCTTAAGTTCTTTAAATCCAAAATGGCATTTCTTCAAGGAGATTTTCATGTTGACTGATTGAATTTTTGTCAAAACTCTGGACAATCTGTACATGTGCTCCTCCCAAGTCTTGGAACAGACAATAATGTCATCAATGTAAATGATTAACCATCCCTCTGAGAGTTCTTCAGGGAACATTTCATTCATCATTCTTTAGAAGTGTGAAGGTGCATTTTTAATACCAAAGGGCATCCTCAAGTATTCATACACTCCACAATGAACAATAATTCTCAAGTATTTTCTTGCTCTTGGTGTCACCACATTTTGATTGAATCCTTTAAGGGCATCCATAGTGGTTATATAAACTGCTTGAGATATTTGAGTGAGGGCAATTTGGATTTTTGGTATTGGGTATCTGTCTGCAACAGTGTAAGTGTTCAGAGCTCTAAAGTCCCCAACCATTCTGGATTTTCCATTATGCCATGCCACTATGACTGGTGTAGTTATTTCTACTTCTTCATTGTGGCCTACTTTTCTTATTACACCAAGGTCCAGAAGTTCTTTGATATGAATTTCTAGAGCTTCTCTTGATTTTGGACTTGCTGGATATGCAGGTCTTCTTAAGAGTGGTGGATAATGTCTCTCAATGTTAAGAATGATGTCAGATTTATGACCAATAATTGCTCCTAGAGGTTCTTTGTCTGAAGCAAATACTCCTCTGTGGTCATACAAAAGGGAAGAAAGTTCATTTTCTTGTTTATCAGTCAGATGAAGGCTTATTTCAGCCTCATTTAACTGTTCAGACTTGAATTTCTCTAACTCTAAGTTGACTGGTGATACTTTGTTTACTGTAATTTGTCTTTTAAATGGTAAAAAGGAAGATTTTTTGCGCTTATTGTCTCCAATAGTAAAGTATCTGTCTTTGTTAGTATGTAAATCTATCCCATACATGATTAAGTAGCCATTTCCCAATATAAAATGGGTACTAGAGCAATTTTCCATAACAACAAATTCAACTGTGATTCTTAAATTCCCATTTATGTGTGGGAATATGACATTGGTCTCAAAGATTCCTAATGCTTTCATTGGGTTACTTGCACTGTTGAATTTTATACCATCAATGGGTAACAATTGGTCTTCAAAATTTGGTACACAAGTCTTAAGAAAAGATTTTCCAACACAAGAGCAGAAGGCTCCTGGGTCAAGCAAAAGTTTGGTGGGCTTGTTGTCAATCACCACTTCTGTTATACTGGAGTTACCAGCTGTATAGCCTTTTCCCCTGTTTGGTTTTCTTTTCATAAGTTGTGCATCTTGAGCTTTTGATAAGTCAAGTTGGCCATTGCTCAATTGTGGTAAGTGGGAATAAGATTCCATGATGTCAAAAGTGGCATTGATATTTTCTATATCTTTTGAAGATTCAGAAAATATGGATGACTTATCATCTGAATTGTCTTCAATTATGTCTTCTTTTTCAACATCTGGTTCCTTTTCAATGTCAATTTCATTGATTTTCCCCCTTTTTGGACATGTACTGGCTAAATGGGTGGTGCTTTGGCAAATATGGCACTTTCTGACTGTATCTGCAGATTTATACTTAATATTACTAGAATTTTCTTTGGGGTTTTTGTCCACAGAATCTTTCCAAGGTGTATTAAACCTTGTTTTGAGATTCACCCTACTAGAACCAATTTTGGTTCTGGTGGTTACTTCCTCTAATATATTGATAATATCCTCTGCTGAAGATTGTTCAGTAGTCCTGCTTTTAACAGCATGCTCTAAGTCACCTCCACATTGTCTCAGAATTTCTCTATGGATCATAAATTCTGACATGTCAGGATATAATGCTGTTAACCTTTCCTTTTGTTGGCAAAACCATGGTAAAGCTTTGTCTTTATCAGCATTAAATTTGGCAGATTCAAAGGCTGTTTCAACTTTAAACCTCCAAGCATCATTTGCCCATTTGTTGATGATTTGGGTTTTCCACCAAGTCCAACTCTGGTGTCCATGTGCTTGTCTTATTTTGATGTACCATCTGTGAGCTGATCTGGTAAACAAGGGGTTAAACCTGGCTGTTACCAATCTGTCTGGTAATTCAAAATCCTCTTTGATCATGTCAATACCTCTAATGAATTCCATATGGTCATACTCTCCTTCACCACTGAAGTGAGGCCATTCCTTAAGTTTTGGAACTTCTTTCAAGAGTTCTTGGCCCATTGATGGCTCCAAGTTATGAAAAGGAGTGGATAATTCATTTTTTAATTGTGAATTATCAGGATCCAATACTTGTGGATTTGGAATTCTTGTGCCCTCATTTTGATTCAGAGGTGTAGACATTTTTGGTAAGGTGTTCAGTATTTGTTCAATGTCATTCCTTTTACTGTGGCTACACCTTTGGGAATTTCTGTATTCATGTTGGAAGCTTTGTATTAAATTTATTACTTCAATTTTATACATGTCTTCTTTATGTGTCAGTTCTTGCCATAACTCTGTCTGTCTTGTATTATCAGCAGTGACGTGATTCAATTTCATTCATAATTTTGATACTTCTTCTTGTGAAGCATCAAAACACTTTTTCAAGGCAATGGTATATGTCTTTACTTCAGTAAATGAATTTGAAATGTCATCACGGACTTTCTTGTTATCTGTTTTGATAATATTTATGGCTTGTTTAATTCTTGCTTCAATTATGTCATCAATATTGAATTCAGAATATTTATCTGTTAATTCTTTAATAATGGCAGATTGTTTATTTATTTTATTGTCAGAAGAATTATCATTATTGGAAATTTTAATTGTTCTTAAAACTTTTTCAAAACACATAAGTGTTTCATTAATTTGGCACAGACTCAGGCTGTTTGTTTTAATGTTGTTACAAACGTTTTCATTTTTATCAGAAAGATATTTTTTCACGTCATTTATAGCATCATACAATTCTGGGATGGAATCAAATATATCAGAAATAATTTCTGGAATCTTAATCTGGCTTCCTTCTTCTTCTGTAATTCCATCATGGTTCTGGCCATCTGAAATACATTTTCCATGGCATCCTGTTGAATCTTTGGGATTCAGTAGCCCTGGCTGTAAGGTTTTGGGGCTGGTGCCTTCCCTTTGCCCTTGTTTGGAACTTGTGGCTGCTTTTTCACGTTGGAATTGTTGCTGCTGGCCACTGGGGCTGTTTTTGGCACTTGCTTTGGTGGTGGTGGGTTGCTTTTCCTCCATTCTAGTGTCAAAAGCATCATGTTTCTCTTCTCCATCAATGGATGCCATCCATTGAGCAATTTGCAAGTGTTGGGATGGCCTAGGAATTTTCTCACAGTTAGGTAGGAATTCATGAAATTTTTCCACAGGTCTGCAAGGATCTGGTACTCCTTGAATTGAAGTGCATTGTTGTATGCACTGTGGCTGGCTTTGTATATGTCCACAGAGGCTTGTTGTGGCGGTGTCAGCTCTTTTTGAAGGTAAAATGGTATTATCAGCTTCAGAATGACCCATTTTAGTTGTTTGGAAGTCATCAACTGACCCTTTTCCTTTTGTACCTGATTGACCTCTGCCATAATCACGTCTATTACCTTTCTGGGAGCTGCTTGAGGGGTTATAGCTGGCTCCTGACCTGGTTGAAGGCATAATTATGGTTAAAAAGGCTTAAAATAGTATTTTTACGTCAAAAAACTTACTATTGGCCAAATTCTTAGCTTTCTTAAAGGTATTACTTATATCCAAGTTAATCAATTCAGAAGATATTGGTTCAGGTTGGTTATTTTGAGTTACAATAACAGTACTATTATGGTCTGAATTAATAGTACTGGCAGGAATAATTCTGGTGACTGTTGAGGTTGTTTCAATGTTTTCTTGTCTTACCACATTTTCAGACACTAAAATTAATGGAAAAACCAATTAATTAAGTAAAAAAAGGATATTTCAAAAAAGAAATAAAAATATAAGCCTCACTTATAATATGAAAAAAATTATTTTTTATGGATTTTTTGCATTATAAGTGTTTTTTATATGTTTTTAAATTTTTCAATATAAGAAAAAGATTTAAAAAGAGTAAAAAATAATATGTCACAGGTAAAATATCACGGCTGGGCCCCCAAATGTAAGGTGTGGAGATGAAACTTTGATTAAAAATCAAGTACTTTTCCTGTCCTCAAAATTTGTATAAGGTAAAAATCAATTAAAAATAGTAAAGGATATTATTTTTAAGAGAAAACACACCAAATTTATTGTTTATAAATTTATTAGTATAAAACAATAATATTATCAAGATTTATTGTTTTACCAACAATAAAAATTTATCCAAAAATACTCTACAAGAGATATTTTAAGGCTACAAAAGAAATTTCTTCAAGAGAAATTTCAATTGGAATTAATTGAGCAAAGAACTGCAAGCAATTAATTAAAGAACAAAGTCTTTAAAAAGAATATTAAAGAGAAAACACGCCCAAAAGTGACCAGAGTGAATTTGGAAACAAAGTGACAAAGTTAACAGTGATGAAAGATGCTTTAATTCACTTTTGGGGTGGTTCAGGGGTAAAAATGATTATAAAAGTTACAAAAAATTATTATAAAGATTTTTTTCACGTGGTTAAAAGGTTTAAAATGATATAAGAAAGGTGGTTGGAATATTTTATTGATTGGTTTAACAATGTTTAAACTAATTATAAAAGGAAAAGATTCTCACATGAAGAGAAAAGTGGGGCAAAGAAGACATTCTTTTATAGCCATCAATTTTCTTACTCCAAAAGTAAAATTTACTCTTGTCAGTCGTGAAAAACAGTCTGACAACAGAAAAGCCAATTATGAAATCATTGAACCCTGGTTTAGACCAAAAAAGGGCTGGCTTAAGCCATTTTTAGCCATTTTTAGCCATTTTAGACCCTTAAATCAGCCATTACTATAGCAATACCAGGCCTGGAGCCTTCAAAACACGTCAGAATGTGTGTCAGAGGCTTAGAAACCAGTTAAAACTGTTTTTACTATGATGGTTTTATCTTAAGGGTAGTTTTACCCTCTTGGCAACAGCTAAAACTACCCCAGTTGGTATCAAAACCTCATCATCAATTGAGTCCACAGACCCTGTAACTCAATTCCAGGCCAAAAGTGATGAACTTTTGCAAGAATTTTGAGATCCCACGCCTGTCAGCAAGGATTTTGGGGGTCTAGCTCCCCACTAGAGCTGGAGTTCCTTTTCCCCCCCAATTTAATCTTTCCAATTTATTTTTCCTTTAATTCCTCATCATGTATTATACTTATAATTTACATATGTAATTCAATTGAATTGTACAGTACAATACAGTAATAATTGATACCTCATATGTAAATCAAAGTTCACTTATGTAATACACGCGCACATTTTGACATTTCAATTGAATTCAATTGAAAATACTTCAATTCCTCATAACTTCTAAACTATACACAACACCTCAATTTTAACACAAAAATTGATGGTTAACACCACATGTGGTGCAAATTGAATTAAAGTTTTGAGGATTTTCAACTTTTGTATTGAAAATACTAAAAACTTAATTTAAGCTTATTTAGAGTTGAGTTACAAAAATTTCACTCAGAGGTGACCCCACCTGATTTTTTATGAGGAATCCAATGGTGAAATAATTTTTATATGTTTATTTATTGGATAAAAAGCTATAATAATTTTTATTTAACTTTTTTCCAAAATTATTTTTTTTTTATAATTTTGTTAAAAATTCATTTTTACTTAATTTTTTTTCAAGTATAAATGTAATTTTATTTTTAAATGGTAATTAAATTTTTAATTTTGAATATAATTTTATATTTATATTTTGATTTTTATTATAATAATATAAATAAATTTATTTTATTTATATTTATATGTTAATTCTGTATTTGTGGTCTTTTGGGTATATGAAATTACCTCTAAGGTTCACAGGATCCCTGAGCTATATTGTCAATGGAAGCCGGCCCAGGATATGCTTTTCAGTTAATCTTTTATCCAGATATCAGAAAAACTCAGGTGTGGACCACCAGAAATTCCTATGCCACTTACTGTGTTACCTGCACACAACAATGGAGTATGGGCTCTGCCTATGCCCAACTTCTTGCAAGGGTATAGAGCTCTACTCCAATGCAAGCTGGGGTGGCAAATTTTTGTGGTTGTCTTTTGGTTTTATTACCCTACTACTTGGAGGCCTATTATCTTGGTCTGCAAAGTGGCTTGTCATGGTCGCTGCATCAAGTTGCCATGCTGAATATATGGCACTCAGCATAGCCACTTGTCACAATCTATGGGTAAGGGACTTACTGCACTTTCCAACCTGTCAAACTTTGCTGTGACAATGCCTCTTATGTGAAGATTTGCAAGGACTCTCCTTCAAACAAGAGAACGCGTCAATAGAAACACAATTTTTTCATTACAAACCAGGCATTCTTCCAAGGTAAGGCAAATCTAAAATAGATCCTGGGGACCAGGATGATAGCTGACATCATGACTAAAGCACTGGGCCCCACTTTGCATGGAAAATTCATGGACACTGTGATGACATCCTTTAACAGTTGCGCTGCTTAACCACCATGGCTATATTGATGAAACAACTGCAACTTTTTCACTGCTTATAGAATTTGTATGTACACACTCCCACATATCTATGTTGCTTTTATTTCTTTTTTCTTCTTCCTTCTTTCTTTTGCTTGCTTCTGTCTCATTTTCCTTTACCTGATTCACATATAACAACATCCTATGGCTAATCTTACCTAGCATATGAACCCACTTATCACCATACGCACATATCCTGATTGTAGGTTTATCATTCAAGAGGGGGGCTGTTGTACCCGCAGCTAGACTGCGCACACTCAAGTGGTAAACTATAACGTAATATCATGTAAATACACAATATAAAGCACCACGAAGAATGGGATGATCACGCTCTTCACGAGCTTACCACCTCACAGAGTATACTCATTTGTATTTAATGAGTCATACTCATACTGGTCTGCGTAATAATTGATACAAAACTTACTTGGTATAGTACAATTATGAGGATGCGTTAGTCCGCACTCGAGAATTAACCTAATTATTGAGTGCGGACTTGTATTCATTAGGTACTCATATGCCAACATTGGCATGGAGGGTACAGCTTGTTTTCCAGTTAACAATTATGCAGCGAGAAGTGATAAAATTAGGCAGCGATGAATTAGGAATTTCAAGTGTCATTCTCAAGCAATGAGAGCCTTAAAAGAGTTGCTTGTATTTTTGGACTTTCTACCAATCCCAGCAGTGGACTTGAGATAGCTATTAGCCGTTTACTCCCATATATTTTGTATATGATTCCACAACCTCATTGGCATGCTTTTTCAAACGTGATCGGGTAGGATTGACTTGGTTTGATAGCTTAAAACTTAAAACCACTATTTTTTACATCACTAATAAAAAACGAGAGAAAACTAAATCACTCAAAGGAATGCATCGGTTGTCTGTGTGCTATTTCACACCGGAAATCAAGCTCTATAAGAAAAACACTGCTACAAAGAGGCAAAAGGTAGAAAATTTGAATTGAAAGCCGCCTGAGTGAGTGACAGACAATGCCTTTGAGGTATTATGCGCTTACGTGAAGTTCTTGAATCGAAGTATAAGATTGAGTGGTTCAGACGTAAAAAAAGCGGTTAAAAGTTGGCGTGTTTTTTTTTAAGTTCCAGTGGCAGATTGATCTCTTGTTAATTTAAGGTTTTTCCAAACGCCGTTTCATTCATCTTTGATGGGACCTCCAAATTACAGGACTTTTGAGCCAGCCAGTTACTTTTTGCTAAGGCGAGCTGTGACGGCGTATAAGAAGAATGAGTCTCTGTTCGGATGACTGAGCCGATGGACCTTTTCAAATTAACATTTATATAAAACTATTAAAAAGCATCATTTTGATACATCCTCACGTTCGGAGAGGTGAACTCACATAAAAAAGGCAAAAGTACCGCCGCTAGACATCATGTAAGTTGCTAATGTATTCAATGGTCCCCGAGGACCTGCTCCCCTTGTGATGATTGCGTAGCCACCAAACAGAAATCCACTTGATGGATTAAAAACATTAAAATTAGGGCGAAGCTTTTTCCAATTTTGACTGAGCTAAGACATAAAAAGTCAACCCACAGTGTCATTCCCACAGCGCCTCCCATTGCGGCTCCCATGCCGACTAGCCATTGATTAATTTTGCGAAAATTAGACAGCATATAAACACCATATTTAATTTGTTTGAGCTTCCGAGAAGATCAAGCAGGATTCCATCGGGAGGGAGGCATCAAGAACATACGTTTTTGCAAAACAGATTGCTGCTGAGGTTGAGCGTGTACCATGGAAGCAGGCATTTTGGTAAGTCGTCCTCGGCAAAGAGCCGGTTGGCTGGCCCGCTGTTGACCTGCCGCACCCCCGCAAGCCTGGTGCGCAGTGCGCATCGCTTCCAGATCTGATATAAGCATACTCCCATCTCATGCTTCAGCTGAGTTTAGGCGAGTTCAACGCCGCAGTTCAGGGTAACAGTAAGGCATTCACGTGACGCCCACCTCCAGGCAAAAATCAAAGCCTTCCACAAATTAGCAACGAGGATGGTGCGTTGGCAGGAAGTTTCTGATTGTTTGTTCATGATCATTGACGAATCGATAGCTGACAAGATATCTTATTTCCAAACTCGCCATTCAGTCAGAATTAAGATATACCGCCAATACTCAGCTTGAACAGCTTCATGCAAGATATGTGGGCACAGGCCATGCTGATATAACTAAACAGTATGTTTGTCTTGCTTCTTTTTGTAGACAAATTTCTGATATTTCAACTGATTTATTTTGGTTGTTGCATCAAGTGAATGGCTAACGCATCAACATAGAGATACTCATGCATCCATTGTAGGTCATCCGCTATTGTTGACTTTTTTAGCGATTGCCGAAGGCCAAAGTCTAGGCAGGACGAAATTTGAACTTTGTGAAGTGAGCTTAGGAGCCCTGCTTTTTGGTGTTTGAGTGATTAACTTAAAATTTTCTTTTAATAGCGTATGCTTCAGCCTTGCGGTCCACCGCCGCCAAAGGATGATGATTGAGAACGAAATTGTGCTTTGAACAGCTCTCATTTCAGCTCAAGCTTTAAAGAAATTTGCTCTTCAGGCTCCAATCTATGTTCCTGCCACAGGACTGCGATTAAAAGTTGTATTTCAAATTGAATTTTACCGGCTTGCTGCGACTCAAGTCAATCAAGCGGACTAACCACTGCTCTGCTTTGTATGTAGTCTTCAACTTCTTACCTCATGCCAAGGATTATTTCTTTAGATGTTGATTGACGTCGGTATTAAGCCTTGAAGCTTTGGAGCTTTGCCAAGGAGTTAAATTAAATTCTCAAATTGATTTTGTCAAAGGTCAAACTTGTGTCTTCTCACTATTGGTAGCTAAACCTCTATGGCGGTAGTAATGATCAACTACAGCCAACAAAATGCAGGAAAAATCAGAACTATATTGCTCAAAGTCTAACCGCTGGCAATAACGCGCTCTAAGCAACCTTCACCTTACAATCAACTTGAATACGTTCGCTTGATTTTTCAAATGATTTATTTCAAAGTAAATTTAAATACAATGGAAATACCCCCAGGTTCAGTTCGGAAGTCTGCTCCGAGGTAGAACGAGGAGTTGATAAGGAGACCGTAAATTTTTATTTTTGGTTTGGATTTGCGTGGGTGTCAAATACTGCGTCACAAACACATTGAAACCCAAAATTTCCATCATCACTTCTTTGGTATTTTGGCATTCAGCGCAAATTATTTATTTGAAATCTAACCAAAAATGCAAGCCAGATCTCATTATTTTGAATAAGATTCAGCCTCAAACCTTCAAGGGATATGAATTAATTGAAAAACACGTTTTAGAAAATCCGGACAAAACTTAGCAATAAACATCCGTACAAGATGCTAATTTGGTAAAGAAATCCCAAAGCCAAAGCCATCCATAAATCCACTTTGGACCCACCATCGAAATAAGGTGTCAAACATATTTTATCACTTTTAGGAGTGAACAACCGAGTTCATCAAAGAATTTCTAATATTGCGAGCATCATTATTGTCTGGATGAACGCGGGAGCCAACATAATTCCAAACAAACATCTTTAAAGTGAGTTTTTGCGTCCATGATCCCGCAAGGAGAAAAACACCATAAATCCATGGTTGTCGAAGTGCAGTGGCCACAGCCATGGAGCAACTTAAATATCCCATCAAACATCGAATTAAAGCCTGTTTCAGTTCCTTTGATCCCAGTTGGTCCATATCTATGCCAACGCCATAATTGAGTTTCAAAGCTAACTGTTGGCTTGAGGATTTTAGAAACCAGGCCGAAAAAGTTGTGGACGAAATAAAATTAGATATGGGGGTGGAGACCAATGTAGGTGGTAAAGTTCCATAAGAATCTTGAAAAATTACAATGACAGATTGTAATACCACCCCCGGTACCAATGAAACCACGATTGCCTTTGCGGTGATCTTTATGGTATTAAATATTCGAATGTCTTTTTCTCTTCGTTTTTTGACGAAAATGAGTAGTAGTGTACTGAGAAGTAAATTTAAGATTCGAAAGATGACGCCTATAATTTGCTCAACCAATAGTTACCTCGTCAGTTTCTAGAACCTCAAATTGCTTTGCAGCTTGATAACAAGAGACTGACGTACCCAAAAATTCAATTGCTATTTGCCTTAAGGCTGTTGTTGGGCATAAAGGAATATCGTAGTTGAGGTTATCAAGGGCTAAAAATGCTTCAAGCCCAGTATAATTAGTAAAAAGGTCAATTGCTATTGACAGGGACGTTCGAAACCGTGAATTCTAAAGAAAAGATCCATAGTATTAATCTTGAATTGTACTCACTAGATTCCAAAAGTAAGATTATAAACAAAGGTTTGAATTGAGCCAAGATAGAAGCCTGATTTGACGTCCACGAGTTAAATAATATATGATAATAAACTGAAGGCTTCAACAAGAGCAAATCGATTAATACGATCAGCAGCGTGGAATGCTCAATGTAGGGATCAATAAATTGATGACAGTTCGACTGAATGCAACGGAATCATTGACCAAAGGCAGCCCAAAGAACAGGATGTTGATTGAGGCGAATCAAACGAAAAAGAGAAAGTCTACATCAATCCAAATCATTCAAGATGAGATTTATGTAAAGACAACAAAACAAAGCCAAAAGGAAGGAATCAAAATGCTTAGATTAATTTTTTCAAAAAAATAATCAACCTGGAAAAAAAACTAGACTCAACACATATATCCAATACAACGTTGCCTTTGCCATACTGGGTATATAATGATCTTGCTAGTCGTGAACAATTTACGCAGCGATAATTAAATTCTTCTTTATTTTTGTCAAGTGATAAACTAGTTGAACGATTCTTGTTATTTATTTCTTCCTTCATTTGCGAGTTTCATTCGATATTGAAAAATTGAATTCTTTTTCATCAGTCTTCGAAAGGAAAGTTTTTACTATGTTATTATTAAGGATTTTTTTGAGTAAAAATATAATAAAACGAAGCTTCTTAGGCCCGGTTTATGTTCGGGTTTTGAAAAAAAAAATGAATTTATTTCGAAATTAATTTTCAAAATATAATAATTAATTTTTAATTAAAAATTAACTCAAAAAAATTTGAAATTGGCTTTCAATTGGATTTGATGTTTATGTTCTATCTATGTTGGCAAATTATAGTTCCTTTTTTATACTCAGTAGGCCAAAATGACGTTTTTTTTCTCCAATTTTTTTGGGGGTTGGTGTCATTTCCATATATATTATGAATAATTCACCTATAATCTATATTATTTTGAGTTTGCTAGTTGCATGGTCATTTCATCTGACATGGTACGCAGAAAGTGGGCATGAATAGCATCATGCAATTAGATGAGGAAGGCATTTCAATCTGTGGATCAAAGAGGATTTATACAATGAAAATTGTTTCATTGGACTTTTTTGAAAGGGATGACAGGATTTCTTTCAATTGATACAATTATTATTAAATTACATTCCCAATGCCTTTCAACAAGATACATGGGGGTTAACTATTGAACAGAAGGTTGGCATTACTTTATATAGATTGGGTCATGGGACATGTGTTCAATGTGGGGAAAGCTACAGCTTATCAAGTCACAAAGGCCGTGGTTCATGCAATTTTGGCGGTATTACATGATTCAACAATCATGTTAGTAGTTCATTTGACTCAACTGTTTCAAAAAAAAGATACAGGAGAGTTTAATGTGGTTATGTAGATTTCCAGCTGCAGATGAAATAGAAAAATGGGCCAAAATCATGGACTCAGAAATATCATTGGGGCAATTGATGGAACTCACATTCCAATAATCCCACCAGCAAGTGATGAATGGAACTCATATGTGAATTGGAAGGGGTGGCATTCAATTGTGTTTCAATGTATTGTTGATGGTCATGGGAATTTTTGCAATGTCAGTAGGATTTGTTATATTGAATAATTATTTACTATATAATTGACCTTCTATATGCAGGTGTATGGCAGCCTGCCTGGATCAGTACATGATAGCCGCATTTTCAGGAAATCAAAGATTGGCCAAGATCTGATTAATGGTGTGGCCAGATTTCCACCCAATTGCTTACTCATTGGCAATTCAGGTTATTCATTAAGACTGCCAATCCTTGTACCTGAAAGGAATCCTCAAGATGAAGAGGGAGCTCATTTTAATAATATTCATTCATCAAACACATAAGGAATTCCACTGTAATATTATTAAATAAACTAATAGGAAATTCTGCATGACAGAATTGTGGTGGAGCAGGCCTTTGGGCGTTTGAAGAATTGATTTTGATGTCTCCTGAGACCACAGGCAATAGTGCCACTACATACGGCGAAAGTTACAATTGCATGTATGATTCTGCATAACATGTTGAACAGCAATCAAGGGACCTTTTTGGCCCAATGGAATCAATGCAATATTCAAGAACAGAGGCTAGGATAGAAGAAAATTCTTATTGATTTAAATGTCTATTTTAACTAACAATTTGTAATGTACATATACTGATATGACCATGTGTCTCATCAAGATCTTAGTGGATATGATTTCTATATGACTGATTGGTATGAAATGAATAGTGTTTACAATGAAATTGATTATAAAAGGTGAACCTCCACACTTGGGAAAGCATGATAAACTGGCTCTTCACAATCATACTTTGAGAGTTGAACATTTAGTTCGAATGGAATCCAAAGGCAAAAATAATGAGTCAAATGAAGCTCACTGTCACGTAAGAATAATATCTTATTCCAAAAACCTTTGTAAGCATGCTTCCATAGCATTCAATTCTTCTAGGACTTCTGCTTGCAATTGTTGAATAATGTGGTCTTTCACATCTAGTCCGCCTAGGAGTAAGGCAATTTCTTCATCATGCCCATCATTTTCCCTCTGAAGGAGAGAAATATCAGGCAGGATTTTACGCTTGCGCAATTGCATTTTATCTATTTCAGAAATATTGTTGATATACTCCTTGCTGAAAATAGTTTCATGAGTATGACAAAGGGTTCTATTCATACTTGATGATGTAGAACTCATAATTTTAAAAAGTTTTGTTTGGTAACAAATTTAATATTTCTTATTATATCACTTTTTTAAAGGCTAATGAATAGACAAGTAGGTCTATAAGACTTTTTTCGGCAGCTATAAAGATGAGCGTGAGTAACAGATAAAACATAGCAGTTATATTTATATTGGGGCCTGTCACAACCACAAAGATTGACCCTCCTCCATGGGTGTTGCGGCAATTCTAACCTGGAACCAAGTTGTGGCCAATTGGCCACACCATATCTTTTATGGCCAATTGGTCCCCTCTGGTGCTCTATGGCCATTTGGCCATATCCTGCCATCATTGGCCTCCTTGGCCAATTTCCACCTCACCAACCCTCAGGCCTTCATCTCTGTTTTTGGGCCTGGGGGGTCCTTTTGTCTTCTAGGGGCCTCCAGGTCCCCTAGCCATCTCCATCCATCTTGGGCCTACCCCTTTCATTAGGGAGGGTTCTGTCCTAAATGGCTTTTTGGGCCATTTAGGCCCCCTACGTCTTCTATGGCCCGTGGGCCATAATTCACGGTCCACAGTCCGTAGGCGTATTAGGCCCCTTTTTGCCTAATCCAATGAGGCCAAAAGGGGGCAACCATCTAGCCCCCAAGGCCAGGTGGGTCCCAAACCACAATTGGGCCCACCTGAGCCAATTTTGGCCCTCAATCCCATGGACACCTAATTTGGCCATAAATCCCTCAGGACCCAAATTTGGCCATCGACCATCAGGAACCACTTTTCAGCCCCTGGCCTCTGGGAACCCCCAGAGGCCACCAGATCAGCTCAGTCAGCCTTTCCCTCAGCTTAAGGGGAATTCTTTCCATTCCTACATGCACCCCGTACTCAAAGTTGCACGAGTGGTGCATATATGGTACTATATACCATTATGCACCATTTTTGCTCAGCAATCCAATGGTGACATTTTAAGGACCATTTCCCACCTTTCCAACTCAAGGTCCCAAAATCCAACCCCCATTTTGAAGGAGGACCTTTCAACTCATCTGTCTGGCAATTCATGGCGGCAATCAGAAGATCATTCAAGGACCCCAACCACCTGACTCTGCAGAAGTTGGGTTGGTACTTTCATTCAGGATTCTTCCCAAGGTTCATTCTTAGAGGTATTACATCATTTCAATCAGTTGTCAAGGCATCAAGTATTTCAATACTCCTTGGACAACTCAATCGGTCCATACAGGTGACAATTCAATCAACCTGTATGTCCTTGGCCCAATTGTGCCAATTCAATCACACAGTTCAATTTCAAGATGGCCAGAACTGTATTGGCCCAATTCAGACAATACAGCCGGTGATCCACCTTCCAGGATCAGTCTTTCAGTTTTTCACATATACTGGCCACCTTTCAACACCTGGGGACTTTTTCCCCAGTTAATTAATATATTGGATTTATTATTATCCTTATTTTCTTTTACCTTATTAAAGTTAATACTGATAATCTTAAGTCAGTCATTCAGCACCCTTTCTCTTTTTCTTCCTTGCCTGTCAGTGGATATTGGTGGTCATATCCTTTACTAATTCCATTTCCTTTTCTGGCAGGTTGAAACAGTGAATTGAGGATTCACTTGGTTGGCTTCCTGGCCTTTGGCTTCTTTATTATATTTTTCCTTTGGCTTCTTGTATTTTCTTTTATCTCTGGCATACTTGTCTTTCCATTCTTCTTCTTTAAAGAAATTAAATCTTTATTATCCTTTATAACTTTTGGAGCCCTCCAAGTGAGCTCTTGATTCCTGAGTGCCAGGCCCTCTTGCTTCCATAAGAGCCCCTGTGACAGGGCCAAAGAGATTTCTAAACTACCATTTATTACACAACTGAGCCTTTTTGATTAAACAAGTGCACAGATTACATCTTTTAAGTGGTTATCAGTAGACACCTGTCTTGTCAAAAGAAATACATCTACAAACAATCATATCACACCCTGCACTATAAAGTCAGACTCTTTCAACATATTAATTTGCCATTACTATTAAAATTATGTAAGGGACACATACCTTAATTGACATCCATTCTATTAACGCAAATGCAAGCTGGATGGAGGCTTGTCCAATGGCACTCCTGTCATTTATGACAGCATCACCATCATATACATATTCAACTGATCATCTCTTTGTTCTTAAGCCCATATTTGAGTTTCTCATAGGCAACATTCTTCTTCTTGTTCATGCATCAACAATTGCCTTTCATCGTCTCAAGATCTTTGCATTTGATCTCTCTCTTCAGCACATTCCTGGCTTTTATGTAACATAAGCATCAATGGCAATAATACATTTTGCATATTTGTATTCATGTTATTCATGAATTTCCAATTGCAATGTGTGGTTCCTCTGCTGACACTGGACATTTGACTTGAAGAATTACCATGAACCATACGTGATGTTCCCCGAATGTGTTTAGTTGTATGGCTCCCTTCAGGCTGACTTGGGATATTCTCCGGATCATCTGGCCAATTTCCCATCCCCTCCCTGGGTCCTGATTCACCATTTTTACTTCCCAAATGACCTGCTTGATTACCTGATGGTTCCATTGGTACCTCAAAGTCCTCATGAATTGTTTCTTCATTATTGTTATTCAAAGGAGGTGGAAAATCTCCTGAATCAAAGCCCACCTCATTGGTACTGTAATTATTTTGGTTTATTTCTTTGAGAAAATCAAACACCTAATATGAAAAAAAATTTAGTAACAATATTTTATGATCAGACAATAGGACTTACCTCCATAATCATGTGATGCCGCTGGAGTTGGATGTATAAGCCTCCTCCTCCCGTGACATCACAAGAATCCTTTATATTCTAATGAGCATAGTGTATCAGCTTAGATTTAACAATCATCAAACACAAATCCTACCTTGTATATAGTCATTAATGCCTTGTATCACCTCTCCATTGTCTCAAATCCAAGGTCTTTTAAGAGTGTAAATTCCCACTTGTGATTTTCGTTCATTTTGAAAAATTGTGTCCATGGAATGAAACCAGATGTGGTTTCATCCATGTTGACAAAATCAATATGTAAGTCTTGCATCATCTCCAATAATTGCCGAGTACTATCTTCATTCCAAAAAAATCAGCTTTTTCTATTTCTTTCATTTTCTTCATGCACCAGACGCCGTTCAACCTGCTTTAGCCTTTGTGCTTCAGCATTAACTCTGTCATCTTCCCATTTTTGTCTCTTAAGCATGCATTTGTGTTCTAATTTCTGTAAATACAATTGTGCTTCTTCACTTGTACATCTTTTCTACCTTTGACTTGAGAATTGGCTTGGCGATCCTTAAAAATTCATTTGTGCAATGATTGGCCCACTTATTTGTTGCTCCATATTCTCATTTGTGAGATTGGGGCTCACTTTGACTGAGTGAATGTCTTCATGTTATTCCTGATTGCCACTTAGGAGGTGATTAAGGCGTTGATATGATGATAATTGAGAATCAGGCATAAGGTTGGCCATGTTTTTGAATTCCTTGATGATTAATGAGGTCAAACAAAATCAAATAAAAGAAGATTGAAACAATTTTAGAAATTGACTTTGTGAGTTTTGAATCAACTTTGAGATGAATTTTGAATATAAAATGAATAAAAATAATTAATTAATTTTGAAAATTAATTTCGAAATAAATTCAAAAAAAATTTCAAAACCCAAACATAAACCGGGCCTTAGCTTCAAGAAAAATTTGACAACTTGAAATTTCTCCTTGCAAGTAATTTTGTAATTCTGACTTTGACAGCTGCTTCACAGGAGTATCATTTTGAAACACTACATAATCATCATCATCATAGGAGTTGGTAGTAAATCTTTTGAAAGAAAGTCTTGATTGTTATATTTCAATTTCTCATTTGAATAATTTTTAATCATTAACAAAAAATATTGTTCTCTTTAAAAAAAATGATATTTTATATGTTTTTTTAATGACAAAAATATACTATCTTTTCTATTGCAAGAGATAACTTCAAGTTGGTTAGTGATATAATTCGATTAATCTTAGGCTTTCTACAAAATAAATTAATAAAAGAAAATATTAAATTACCCAAAAAATTCTCAACAAAACAAGATTATATTTTGATTAATATTATTACAATTAATTTCTGATTTCTTTTTTTACTGATATTTCATTGCAAATTCAATAAAAACACTTTTTCAAAACACCTAAAGAGAAAAAACATAAATGTTTCTATGATAAAGGAAATTATTGTCCATGAAAGATGAAGTTGATGCTTTAAAGAGTGTTTTTTATTGGTTTTTAGGAAAGTTAAGAATATAAGCAAGTTTGAATTATGAGAATGCCAAAAAGAAAATCAATGATGCTTTGAATATGATTCACAAATCTATGAGGGGATGTTGATGTTCAATTAGACTATGAAATGTAGAAAAGAATGAATTTTGGATAGCTTATTCTTTTTTAAAATAATTTGGAATAAAATTAATAAAAGTATGAATAAAATGGACATTTTTTTAATTGATTGGATGAACAAGAAAACAGAAAATTTGTTTTTTTTTTGAGTCCAAATAAGTTTATTCAAACTTAAAAAAAAGTAAAAAATTCTCCAAAATGAGGAGAATGAATCTATCTAAAAGCTATTTTTCCCTTGAAAATCCCTTCAAGCTAAAATTGTATTTTTTTAATATTTTGTTATCTAGTAATTCAAAGCCCTCAATACCCGTCCACAGCTACATGAGAGAATTTTTCCAAGAATTCTCTTGAAAAATAATGTGATGTGAGAGGAGAATTTCTGTGAATGATCAAAAATTTCTATGGAAAGTGCTTTATAATAACCAAGGGAGTGCATAAAAGTGAGTCATTGTACTATCTTGGACCCATTTTGGTTCATAAAAGCAGTCAAATTTGTTAATTATATCCTCATTGACATGCAATGTGCTAATGAGTTCCTCAAGACCCCAGAATATGGCATGTTTGGGTTCTATGAAGGTCCAAACATAGTGTTCAGGGACATAATTCCCTTAGAGACACCTTTAATTGGTCTTTGGGGCCCTATCACTAATCAGGATAGATAATTCATGTTGAAGTTCTCACTCAAAAGCTAAAATTAAGTAAGTTCCCCTTTGTAATCAGGAAATTCTATTTTAAGCTCATAAAAATCCCATAAAAATGTTTGTTTCTCACAAACCAATACAGGTTTTATATTTTTGGTACATTCATGTTCCATTATTTAAATGGAAAATTTGAATTTTATGAGAAATTAGAAGTTTCTAATTCAAACAGAATATTCAGGATTAATTTCCCTTCACAAAAAAACAACTAGGACTTGGGATTAGTTTTTCTTTGAAGGAGAATGATTTTGTGGGCACATAAATACACATTTTTGGTTAGAATGGGCCCACTCCATAGCCTTTTAAATCCAATATATCTTATGATTGATTTATATTTCAGGATGGGAAAAACAGAAGATTCAAAAGATGATAGCATTAAGCAGGAGGTATAGAAAAAACAGACGTCCTTGATTGTGGAACAGAAATGAGGAAAGACATAAACATAATGGATTCAAAAATCAAATAGCTATTAATGTGAGCCTTGAGGTATATTTTACATACCCAAATAGGCCACAATTATCTTAAAAAGAAATTTTGAATTATGCATAACTCATAAGTCATGCATATATCCAAAATTCATCATTTTCAATTTCAGAAAAGATGAATAATTTTTTTTTGAGTAAGTAAATCCATGGATTTAAGACCAGATTTGGATTCTACACAAAAATTCACCTAGGGTAGCTCCATAGAGTGAATAATCTCAATTTGAGTATTTAAGGTGGTAAAATGGAAAACACTTCAATACCACATCATTAATACCACATAAAAGATCCGTGAAAATTTTTGTTTTTCTTGATTTTTAGCCAAAATAATGGGAAAGTGAGAAATCCCATGTTACATATACACTAAGAATAGTGTTATGCATGTTTTGAGCACTTAATATCATGGTATTCTTATATGGACTTTTGGTACACCCATAGTGGATATCTCACTTGAAGCTTAAATTTCTATTTTTACGTGAAAAATAAGCAAGGGGGACAAAAGACATCAAAGAGAGCCAGGGTACCCAACTTCTGAGGCCTCAGAGGCGTGGATAGCTCCAGAGCATGGATCCATGGCTCATCTTGGCCCAATTGGTAAACTAAAACTCTTTGGGAACTTGGTTACCAAGTTACACCTACTGTAATCACAAGAAAATAGCAAATAACCTGCTATTTTGACGTGCCAAGGAGGTAATGAGCTACTTAGACTCCTGTAACCACGTCAATTCTTGATGACTTTCCATGGCTAGACCCTAAAAGAGTAACTAAAGCCCTTTTGGGACTCATATTCATTGATTTACCTCATAGCAACCAGCAAAATACTGCTATTTGCAATTCTACGTAGAAATGAGGTAAAAACTTCAAAAATTCATTAAAAATACAATTCTTAATGAATCTTCCTGAAACTTTCAGGACCAATGAAGAACTGTATTATCTATGGTACAACCAAAAAGAATTACAGTTTTACTAGTAAAATTAAAAGTTTTACCTACAGTCCATTTTTGACCATTCTACGTGAAACACTGAATCTTCAAAAATTCACAGTAATTAAAACCTGTGATGAAATTGGCAATAACATTGATAACTTTGAGAAATCAATGATTATTTTAGAATAAAAGAAGATTTACTGCTGTTACTCCTTTTATTCTTAACCATATTGGGGTTGGTAGTCACGTAAAAGCATCAATTAAGTAATTATGATAATCTTACGTGACAACAGATGATGCAATCATTAATCCAAAAAGGTTTATTGTTTTCTCACTCACTGGTTTTTCAGTTTGCTCCATGGCACGCCTCTGTGAGCTGTTGTTGACTTAAAAGAGGCCTCTTCTTGCTGTTTTTTCCGTATCATCATCTTATCAATTTATTAAATCATTATTACCAACAAGTAAGTATTAGTTAAAGCTATTCTTAAGTGTTTTAATCTTTCAAAATCATCCAGAAAGACGTGAAATCATAGAATCCAGCTATATATTGTTGTAATACTGTTATAAATCCTTTTGATCCCTTAAAATCCACAATTCCACGTCAAATTTCTCTACTCTTATCTATCAATAAGTTCTTTGGAGTATTAGTGAGTCATTTATTTTTAATTCTTAAAGTTTTTCTCTAGTAATAGTTTTCTTCAAGAATTATCTTTATAATTATTCTTGTAAAAGATAATTATATATTAAAATAATTTTATTATTTTAATAAAGAAGTTTTTATTATTAAATTCTTCTTGTAATTGATTCTAGTAGACAATTATTGCTCACTGTTATAATCACTAGTAGTGTATAACACGTGAAAGAAATAATTTTTTAATTATTTAATTGTGGTTATAATAATTTTTATTATTATATTTCATAAGAACAGACATAGTACTGTAGATTAATAGTAATATTATCATCAGTTTCATAGTCACATCTTACAATTAATTTAATACCTGTTGTAAATTGAATATAGTAAGTCTAGCATTAAGATTTGATATCTTTGGGTGATTTTGGTACCATAAAAATCCAATAGTGATCAGTATTGATCAATCCCATTCAAAAAAATTTGTGATTTTACCTAGATATTCATACTTTTTCTTTGTTGTATCAGTTCAATACTGTGGATAAAATATATTAATTATAGTAAATGATATATGCCATATTTCTGAGTATCCAGTAGTCATTGGCAGAATATATGAGGTTCTAAAGGTTTGTTCTATTGAGCTCAAAGAATTTGTCAATATATAAGATCTAAATCATTTAATAAGGCAACTCAATTATCTGATTAATAATCAAATAATTGGCCAATGAAATCAATCCTATCAAAAGTAAGAATTACTGAGAAAACTATAAAATTGAAAATGAACCCCTTCCAAAAAACTGTTTATTTTTGCTGAGGAATTGATTATTTGGAAAGGACTTGTCACAATGATGTCTGCCAGACCTCAGCAAAGGGAACTCTTTCCAAAAAGGTTATTGAACCAGTTGAAAGACCAGTTAATATTGCCAAGTTGTAGATCACATTCCACCATGTGACAGTACCCCTGGGCTTAGAGCACTGCATCCCAAAGTGCATGTAACTGATGATATTACCCATGCTCTCCTCATGGAGCTACATTAGTCACAAAAGGAGCCTACAAGGAACCCTTGTACGCCAAGGGAGTGGAAAACACAGTGATTTCTGGTTTTTTGATTGAGACCCTTCCTTGTCTCCAACCAGAATCAAACCCATGACGTTGGCAACCGGTTTATTGTAACAATGCTGTCTGCCAGACCTCAGCAAACAGAACTCTTGCCAAAAAGGCTATTAAACAGTTTGAAATACTGGTTAATACTGGCGAGTTGTAGATCACATTCCATCATGTGACAGGACTCATTTAGGACCTAGGATCCAATATTTAGGATATTAGATGTATTT
This sequence comes from Austropuccinia psidii, assembly GCA_023105745.1. NCBI lineage: Eukaryota > Fungi > Basidiomycota > Pucciniomycetes > Pucciniales > Sphaerophragmiaceae > Austropuccinia > Austropuccinia psidii. The sequence goes on along the minus strand of JALGQZ010000002.1, from coordinate 9,273,735 downwards.
TATATTTGAAAATTGGTAATATTTGATTCATGAACATTGTGTCAAGACTAGCATTGAAAGAAGATAAGTTTGTATATTAAGCTTTTAGAGCTTCTCAATTTGAATTTAATCACACAATCAGGTAATAATATTTATTTGATCTAAAATTTTTCTAGTTTCTCCCCCCCATTTTATTATAATTGAGGAAATCAAATAGATAATAGTTCCTCTGTGTTCCCTCCACTTTAGAATTATTGAAGATATCCTATTTCCTCTATCCTTAATCAAAGGGGCTTTGAAGAAAATTCTGTTTATTTTTTTCTCGAATTCAATTTTTGGGCTCTTACTTTTATTCACTTATGGATAATTTTTCAAATATCTTCATTAAACTGAAAAATATGATACCATAAGAGATGTTGTTATATGAAAAAATTGGAACAAACAGGAAGTATCAAAGTGAATAGAAAATGGAATTATTTCATTCTAAATTGAATGATTTCTTTCTTTTAATTCCTAATTTGATAATTGAATTCACCTTCCACATGAAATAAATATCTTTTTCTAGCTTAATAATCTTTTGTAATTATTTCTTGGGATTGTTCTTTAACCTCTGAGAGTAATAAGAGGTAACTCTTCTGGAAAGATGAGAGCTTGTTTGTGTAAGGTTGATAAATTCCTTAAATTAGTAAGGGAAAGTTTCTACCAAACTCCAATTTTACTTTTTTCAAATAGTTGTCCTAGTATTATTTACAGCTTTAAACATCTTAATAAAAAAGGCTTACTATATCATGAATCCATTCTTATTTTACAGCTTATTAATGAGCCCACTAGGGAATTATGTTTGGGACACTTAAATACACAAAATTCCACAAGAAAAATTAACATATTAATCCAAAAGAAAGGTAATTTATTAATTTTTATTCTTATAAATTAATCTAAATATTCAAAATAAGTAGAAATTAAGAAAACTAGAAAAATACCATTTTTAATGAAAAATTCTTTCATAATAAGAAAATTATCCAAATTTCTTAATTCTCAAATTATTTGTAAAGATAAATAAAAATAATTAAAACATTTTATGTGAAAATAAACATGAAAAAATGCATTGGGTCACCTATGGGTGAGATTCCTGTAAATGAACAAATTTGAGCTTAAATGGTTACTATTTTTGGCATTGAAATATGAAATTTAGAAAATATTTAATTGATTCTTTCCCCATGGGGCCTTAAAACTCATTTTCTCTCTTAATAATAGAGGGTCTTATGTCATTAAGAAGCTACCAGAAGTTGATGTATATGTTCTAAGCTTGTGGGATTATGTTACACAAAATTGGACTTAAATTTACATATCTGAAATGCATTTTCACAGTTTCATAGCTGTAAGTTTTTACTATAGGAAATATGTAGTGCTGATAAATTATTAAAAGGGGGTGAATCAAAAGAAGATAAATTTGAAAGATGACATCATGAGCCAAAAGAGTTCCAGAAGCCACCAAAGTTGTAGATTCTGATAATGAAGAATTAATTTAAGCTTAGATTTTCCTCAAATAAAAGGCCTATGAGCTCATTTAATCTTCTGGTTTTGGAGAAAAACTGGGTAGTTTAAATAGTTACCAAAATATGTAAGGCTAACTAACATGTGCTTTTGAAAGTGTAAAAGAGCTTCAAGATTTTTCATGTTCAATTTAATTATGGAATTCTTTGATGCCTAATAGCCCACAGCTACTATATCAACCTGGTTTATAGGGTAAATAGTAGAGAAATAGTTCCAAGAGAACTATATTTGGATTTAAAGAGATTTTTTTCATTCAGAAATAAACCTGTATGAAATAATAGTGTATTTTATTTCCTACAATAGCAATTAAAATATCATTAGAAGATTCTTGAAAGAATGAAATGATGTCTATTTTGAACTAGTTTTTTTGCTTAAACTTAGAATACCATATCTTGATTATTATTTCAAATAATTTCAAGCAAATAAAGGGAATATTCAAGCCACCAATTTCATATAATTTGGGAATTGAAAAACCCATTGAAAAAATTATAATTATAGTTCTGTAACTCCTATGGTCATTTCAAACCTTGGGCCATCCCAAAATTGGATTAAAGGTGCTTCAATAGGTACAGCTTATCTCACTCAGTTAATGTTCTAACTCTGGGAATTTGTGAACATATTTCTCTTTGAAATAATTTTAGGAGTAAAATTTCCATACTTATCAATTGCGTTTGCTTCCTCATTCAATAAAAATGTATAATTCTTGTAGGGATTACTTCAGAGACCTGAGTGTGTCTTGGGGACTATTTATGTATATTATTTTCTTATTTCTAGAGAAATAAGTATTTAAAAAATAATTTCTTAAGAGTTAGAACGAAAAAGCAAATAATAATGTCATTGTATCATTTTAAAGCCTAACCAATAACAATATTTGTTATTTTTATTACTTAAAATAAATATTGATAACAGTAAAACTGGCTGATTCCCATGAAAATTGCTTTAACACACCATTAATTTGGGTGTACAGCTATGATTATCACCTGAGAAATATATTATTCTCCATTTCTTAATTTTTCCTTTTATAAAATATTATAAGAAAATATTGAGAAAAATTGTGTAATTTGTTAAACTATTAACAGAAAAGCTACATCAGCTTCATTAGAAATTATACTTAAAATCTCAATATCATTTAAGAAATATGGTTTTGTAAATTGGGAAATAAAGTTTATTTTAATTTTAGCTTCTAAAGACATACTAGAAAATGAAATATTACCAAATTTATTAATGTAAGTAATGATGAAACTGGGAAAGAATAGTAATGTTATTGAAAACCAAACCAAACATGTAGATCCTAATTTTTATTTATAAAATAATTATAGATTTGATAAAAAACTGGAAAGATAAAAAAACTTCATTGAAAGTATATTATTGATATTTGATTTAAAATTTGGATTTTTTTGTAATATGTATTGGTGATAAATATTCTTTTAACTAGGCAAGAAGTCAGTTACACTGGCAATAACATTTCCAAAAGTTCTCATAAATAAATGAGAAAAAGCTATATATCATCAATATCATCAAGTTTATGTCACAACATAACAGTGAAATGTTTTTATAGATCCACATTCTGAAACTGAAGCTAATGTTTCCCTAAAGAGGAGCTGAAGCCACCACAAGAGGGCTCAGTGGAAAAGTAAATTTTCAACAAGGAGGAATACCAAAAGGATCTTCCCCACAAAGGGTGTAAGATGGTGTCAGAGATTTGGGAATTATGCATGAGATATTACCTAAGATTGAGAAGGTTTCTGGCTCATCTTAAAAAATTAAAGTTTTTGAGTTGATGGAACCCATCTCTGAAAAACAAGATGGTGAGTCTTCTTATGCTAGATTAGATAAAGCTTAACCCAAAAATGTAAGAAAGCCATAAAACCAAAAATGAATGATTACAAGTATACAGAAAGACAAAATAAATGATGCATTACAAATTTATAAGAATATCATTGACATGAAAATGGAAGTAGACAAGATAAAACTACATGAAATAATTCCTCATTTCATCAAAAGGTTGTCTAAATTTCACTTATATTTTCATCATTTGAAGAAATAATGGCATAAACAACTTAAATTTGAGCTGAATAACTTTGAAAATAAAACAATTTGAAAATTTGCTGAAGATAATAAGCATATCTGGTAAAAGACATCACTCAATTTTTTCAAGGAAGACTATAAATAAAAAACTACTCAAAGAATTGATAAAAATAATTTTTCAAAATAAATATTTATGATTTAGGTGAGTTACTTATAAATAGATCTATAAGGCTTACTAAATAATAAATAGAAATAAAATGATCAAAATAAAAGATTAAATCAACAAAGTAAAGACATGAAAAATCTTTTTATTGATAGCCATCAATAATTTTCAGGATTGGGATCAAAGTGAAATCAAATAAAATTTGATAATAAACCCATACAGACAAATTGAATGAGAGAAAAAAGCTTTTGAAAGATATGGACAAGGCTCACTTAAGAAAATCTATTCAAAACCTTGAGATTTAATTTGAAATCTTATCAAGGTTCACAAACATGAGTTGTAAGGTGTGGATATGAAACTTTGTTTAAGAATGAAGTACTTTTCCTGTCCTCAAAATTTGTATAAGGTAAAATTCAATAAAAAATAGTAAGAGATATTATTTTTAAGAGAAAACACACCAAATTTATTGCTTATAACTTTATTAGTATAAAACAATAATATTATAAAGATTTATTGTTTTACCAACAATAAAAATTTATCCAAAAATACTCTACAAGAGATATTTTAAGGCTACAAAAGAAATTTCTTCAAGAGCAATTTCAATTGGAATTAATTGAGCAAAGAACTGCAAGCAATTAATTAAAGAACAAAGTCTTCAAAAAGAATATTAAAGAGAAAACATGCCCAAAAGTGACCAGAGTGAATTTGGAAACAAAGTGACAAAGTTTACAGTGATGAAAGATGCTTTAATTCACTTTTGGGGTGGTTCAGGGGTAAAAATGATTATAAGAGTTACGAAAAATGATTATAATGATTTTTTCACGTGGTTTAAAGGTTTAAAATGATTTAATAAAGGTGGTTGGAATCTCTTATTGATTGGTTTAACAATGTTTAAGCTAATTATAAAAGGAAAAGATTCTAACATGAAGAGAAAAGTGGGGCAAAGAAGACATTCTTTTATAGCCATCAATTTTATTACTCCAAAGGTAAATTTTACTCTTGTCAGTCGTGAAAAACAGTCTGACAACAGAAAAGACAATTATGGCATCATTGGACCCTGATTTAGACCAAAAAGGGTTGGTTTAAGCCATTTTTAGCCATTTTAGACCCTTAAAATCAACCATTACTATAGCAATACCTGGTCTAGAGCCTCCAAAACATGTCATAATGTGTGTAAGAGACGTAGAAACCAGTTAAAACTGTTTTTACTATGATGGTTTTATCTTAAGGGTAGTTTTACCCTCTTGGCAACAGCTAAAACTACCCCAGTTGGTATCAAAACCTCATCATCAATTGAGTCCACAGACCCTGTAACTCAATTCCAGGCCAAAAGTGATGAACCTTTGCGTGAATTTTGACATCCCACGCCTGTCAGCAAGGATTTTGGGGGTCTAGCTCCCCCTTAGAGCTGGAGTTCCTTTTCCCCCTCAAATTTAATCTTTCCAATTTATTTTTTCCTTTAATTCCTCATCATGTATTATACTTATAATTTACATATGTAATTCAATTGAATTGTACAGTACAATACAGTAATAATTGATACCTCATATGTAAATCAAAGTTCACTTATGTAATACACGCGCACATTTTGACATTTCAATTGAATTCAATTGAAAATACTTCAATTCCTCATAACTTCTAAACTAAACACAACACCTCAATTTTAACACAGAAATTGATGGTTAACACCACATGTGGTGTGAATTAAATTAAAGTTTTGAGGATTTTCAACTTTTGTATTTAAAATACTAAAAACTTAATTTAAGCTTATTTAGAGTTGAGTTACAAGAATTTCACTCAGAGGTGACCCCACCTGATTTTTATGAGGAATCCAATGGTGAAATAATTTTTATATGTTTATTTAATGGATAAAAAGTTATAATAATTTTTATTCAACTTTTTTCCAAATTTATTTATTTTTTCACAATTTTGTTAAAATTTCATTTTTACTTAATTTTTTCAAGTATAAATGTAATTTTATACTTACAAAATTTAATGTATTTTTATTTTTAAATTGTAATTAATTTTTTATTTTTAATATGATTTTATATTTATATTTTGATTTTTATTTTAATAATATAAATTTTATTTATATTAATATGTTATTTTTGTATTTGTGGTCTTTTGGGTATATGAAATTACCTCTAAGGCTCACATTCCCCCCCCTAAAAAATATTATTACTTTGAAATATTGGTGTTTCTAGTGTGTCTGAATCTCCTGAGGAGTTTGGTAGCTTCTGGTATATCTTTTTCTTCTAACCATTCATCTTCACATGTTGGGTCACTGTACCTAACAAGGTATTCCCTCACTTTCTTGGTTCTTAATTTCCTTTCTTTAAGAACTTTAGTAATTTTCTTAGTACCAGATGTCTCAATAGGAGGTATAACTTGAGGAATCTTATGCCTCAAGGGAAATTTCTCAGCACCACTAGATTTATATGGCTTTATCAAGCTCACTGGAAATGTAGGATGCTTATTGCTAAGTTCTTCAGATAACTCCACTTCAACAGAATTTTCTCCATGGAGGGCCTTAATCACAAAAGGTCCTGCAAAGGAGTATTTCAGCTTTTTACATCCTTTGATGTTATTGAAGTTAGTGGTGGATACAAGAACTAGGTCCCCCACTTTGAAATCTGGAGTTGCATGTGATTTATCCCATTTGTCTTTAGCATATGCAAAAGAGTCTTCCATGCACATTACTGCATGCTTTCTAGCTTTGTCTAGCATTCCTTTGAAGCTAGCAGCTGTGGGATGTATTTCAATTAAGTCTTTCCTCAAGGAATCTTGGGGTAACTTGGGGTTCCATCCTTTTTCCAGAATAGCAGGAGTCTGATTGGTACTGGCATGGATTGATGTTTTATATGATAATTCCAGTGCTGGCAACAGAGTACACCAATCATGGGTAAATCCATCACAATCTTTGAATTCAAGGCCATATGCACAAAATCTTCTCACCATGTCCTCTAAGGTTTGGATCATCCTTTCAGCCAGGCCACCAGTTTGTGGGTGGTAGGCTGTAGAGAAAGACAGTTTAGTGCCAAATAGTTTGTGAAGATTTGTCCATAGTGCTGAAGTGAATTTGGGATCCCTATCACTAATGATATTTGTAAATATCCCAGTCCATGACACTACTCTATTCCATATCAGAAGAGCTGTATCCATGGCTGTATCATCTTTGTGACATGGTAAAAAGATTGGAGCTTTACTGAATCTGTCCACAATTACTAGGCAAGCATTATAGCTTCTGTCACCTCCTGGTGGTAGGCCAGTTACCCAATCCATATGGACAATTTCCCAAGGTCTGTTTGGTTTTTGGATTTTTATCATATTTCCAAGTCTCTTGCCAGTGGATTTATTTGCCTTTTGGCATCTGTCACAGGTTTTGCAATATTCTGCAACATCTTTCTGCCACATTGGCCACCATATGCAGGTCTTTACTTTCTCTCTTGTTCTATCTTCAGACAGATGTCCTGAAAAGGGACTATCATGGCATTCTTTCAGTACAAGATTGATTAATGACCTGTCCACAACTGTCATAACACATGTGTGCTTGGTTCTGTGGTAAATTATACCATCCAGTAGGTGAAATCTTCCTTCATCATAAGATTTTTTCCATACTTCATCCAAGGCATGTATTAGAGAGTTGTCTTTATAGTCTTTGTTAAGCAATTGGCATAAGATGCTACAATTCTTATCTTGAGTGTAACTACTTCTGACTTCTTCAAAGAAGGTGGTGTTCAAGTCTGTAACACTTATTCCTTCTATTGGAATTTGTGGTGAAGCTTCTTCTGGCACATAAGCAGGATTATCAATATTATTTGGTAATGGCCATCTGCTTAGTCCATCTGCATTCTTATGAATATTCCCATCCTCCTGAACAATAGTCATATTGCCTCTGTATTCTTGTATGGCTATTTGCCATCTGAGCATATGTCTGTTGGGTGTTTTCATGTTCAAAAGTGATTTGACAGATATACAATATTTTATCACCTCAAAAACACATCCCTCTAAGAAGTAGTTCAATTTCTCCAAGGCCCAGACAAGGAATAGACATTCCATCTGACTTGCTCCATATCTGGCTTCAGTCGGTTTTATCTGCCTGGATATGAAACATATGGGTCCTTCTACAGGTTTATCATTTATGATCTGAACTTGGTGAAGTGCAGCACCTAGTCCATCCCCTGAGGCATCACTATACAGTTTGAAAGGCAATTTAAAGTCTGGCATCAGTAAGAGTGGAGCAGTGGTCAATGCTTCTCTTAGAGACTCAAAAGCTTTGACTCTGTCCACAGTCATTTCAAATACTGTGTCTTTGTCACACAATTTATAAAGTGGTCTTGCTATGGATGAAAAATCTTTATTGTGTTTCCTGTAATATACTGCAAAACCTAAAAATGACTGAATTTCCTTTTTGTTCTGAGGCATTGGCTTTAGCAATACTGCTGCAACTTTGTTTTTGTCAATTCCAAGGGATAAACCAGATACAACATGTCCTAGTGCCTTGAGTTCTTTAAATCCAAAATGGCATTTCTTCAAGGAGATTTTCATGTTGACTGATTGAATTTTTGTCAAAACTCTGGAGAATCTGTACATGTGCTCCTCCCAAGTCTTGGAACAGACAATAATGTCATCAATGTAAATGATTAACCATCCCTCTGAGAGTTCTTCGGGGAAGATTTCATTCATCATTCTTTGGAAATGTGAAGGTGCATTTTTGATACCAAAGGGCATCCTCAAGTATTCATACACTCCACAATGAACAATAATTCTCAATTATTTTCTTGCTCTTGGTGTCACCACATTTTGATGGAATCCTTTAAGGGCATCCATAGTGGTTATATACACTGCTTGAGATATTTGAGTAAGGGCAATTTGGATTTTTGGTATTGGGCATCTGTCTGGAACAGTGTAAGTGTTCAGAGCTCTAAAGTCCCCAACCATTCTGGATTTTCCATTATGCCATGCCACTATGACTGGTGTAGTTATTTCTACTTCTTCATTGTGGCCTACTTTTCTTATTACACCAATGTCCAGAAGTTCTTTGATAGGAATTTCTAGAGCTTCTCTTGATTTTGGACTTTCTGGATAAGCAGGTCTTCTTAAGAGTGGTGGATAAGGTCTCTCAATGTTAAGAATGATATCAACTTCATGAACAATAATTGCTCCTAGAGGTTCTTTGTCTGTAGCAAATGCTCCTCTGTGGTCATACAAAAGGGAAGAAAGTTCATTTTCTTGTTTATCAGTCAGATGAAGGCTTATTTCAGCCTCATTTAACTGTTCAGACTTGAATTTCTCTAACTCTAAGTTGACTGGTGATACTTTGTTTACTGTAATTTGTCTTTCAAATGGTAAAAAGGAAAATTTTTGGCGCTTATTGTCTCCAATAGTAAATTATCTGTCTTTGTTATTATGTAAATCTATTCCATACATGATTAAATAGTCATTTCCCAATATAAAATGGGTACTAGAGCAATTTTCCATAACAACAAATTCAACTGTGATTCTTAAATTCCCATTTATGTGTGGGAATATGACAGTGTCTCAAAGATTCCTAATGCTTTCATTGGGTCACTTGCACTGTTGAATTTTATACCGTCAATTGGTAACAATTGGTCTTCAAAATTTGGTACACAAGTCTTAAGAAAAGATTTTCCAACACAAGAGCAGAAGGACCTGGGTCAAGAAAATGTTTGGTGGGCTTGTTGTAAATCACCACTTCTGTTATACAGGAGTTACCAGCTGTATAACCTTTCCCTCTGTTTGGTTTTGTCTTCATAAGTTGTGCATCTTGAACGTTTGATAAATCAACTTGACCATTGCTCAATTGTGGCAAGTGGGAATAAGATTCCATGATGTCAAAAGTGGAATTGATATTTTCTATGTCTTTTGAAGATTCAGAAAATATGGATGACTTATTGTCTGAATTGTATTCAGTTATGTCTTCTTTTTCAACATCTGGTTCCTTTTCAATGTCAATTTCATTGATTTCCCCCCTTTTTGGACATGTATTGGCTAAATGGGTGGTGCTTTGGCAAATATGGCACTTTCTGACTGTATCTGCAGATTTATACTTAATATTACTAGAATTTTCTTTGGGGCTTTTGTCCACAGAATCTTTCCAAGGTGTATTAAACCTTGTTTTGAGATTCACCCTACTAGAACCAATTTTGGTTCTGGTGGCTACTTCTTCTAGTATATTGATAATATCCTCTGCTGAAGATTGTTCAGTAGTTCTGCTTTTGACAGAATGCTCTAAGTCACCTCCACATTGTCTCAGAATATTTCTATGGATCATAAATTCTGACATGTCAGGATTTATGCTGTTAATCTGTCCTTTTGTTGGCAAAACCATGGTAAAGCTTTGTCTTTATCAGCATTAAATTTGGCAGATTCAAAGGCTGTTTCAACTTTAAACCTCCAAGCATCATTTTCCCATTTGCTGATGATTTGGGGTTTCCACCAAGTCCAACTCTGGTGTCCATGTGCTTGTCTTATTTTGATGTACCAGCTGTGAGCTGATCTGGTAAACAAGGTGTTAAACCTGGCTGTTACCAATCTGTCTGGTAATTTAAAATCCTCTTTGATCATGTCAATACCTCTAATGAATTCCATATGGTCATACTCTCCTTCACCACTGAAGTGAGGCCATTCTTTAAGTTTTGGAACTTATTTCAAGAGTGCTTGGCCCATTGATGGTTCCAAGTTATGAAAAGGGGTGGATAATTCATTTTTTAATTGTGAATTATCAGGATCCAATACTTGTGGATTTGGAATTCTTGTGCCCTCATTTTGATTTAGAGGTGTAGACATTCTTGGTAAGGTGTTCAGTATTTGTTCAATTTCATTCCTTTTACTGTTGCTACACCTTTGGGACATTCTGTATTCATGTTGGAAGCTTTGTATTAAATTTATTACTTCAATTTTATACATGTCTTCTTTATGTGTCAGTTCTTGCCATAACTATGTGTGTCTTGTATTATCAGCAGTGACTTGATTCAATTTCATTGATAATTTTGATACTTCTTCTTGTGAAGCATCAAAACACTTTTTCAAGGCAATGGTATATGTCTTTACTTCAGTAAATGAATTTGAAATGTCATCAAGGACTTTCTTGTTATCTGTTTTGATAATATTTATGGCTTGTTTAATTCTTGTTTCAATTATGTCATCAATATTGAATTTAGAATATTTATCTGTTAATTCTTTAATAATGGCAAATTGTTCATTTATTTTATTGCTAGAAGAATTATCATTATTGGAATTTTTAATTGTTCTAAAAACTTTCTCAAAACACATAAGTGTTTCATTAATTTGGCACAGACTCAGGTTGTTTGTTTTGATGTTGTTACAAATGGTTTCATTTTTATCAGAAAGATGTTTTTTCACGTCATTTATTGCATCATACAATTCTGGGATGGAATCAAATATATCGGAAATCATTTCTGGAATCTTAATCTGGCTTCCTCCTTCTTCTGTAATTCCATCATGGTTCTGGCCATCTGAAATACATTTTCCATGGCATCCTTTTGAATATTTGGGATTCTGTAGCCCTGGCTGTAAGGCTTTGGGGCTGGTGCCTTCCCTTTGCCCTTGTTTGGGGTTTGTGGCTGCTTTTTCACATTAGAATTGGTGGTGCTGGCCACTGGTGCTGTTTTTGGCACTGGTTTGGGTGGTGGAGGGTTGTTTTTCCTCCATTCTAGCGTCAAAAGCATCATGTTTTTCTTCTCCATCAATGGATGCCATCCATTGAGAAATTTGCAAGTGTTGGGATGGCCCAGGAATTTTCTTACTGTCAGGTAAGAATTCATGCAATTCTTCCACAGGTCTGCAAGGATCTGGTACTCCTTGAATTGAAGTGCATTGTTGTATGCACTGTGGCTGGCTTTGTATATGTCCACAGAGGCTTCTTGTGGTGGTGTCTGCTCTTTTTGAAGGTAAAATAGTATTATCAGCTTCAGAATGACCCAATTTAGATGTTTGGAAGTCATCAACTGACCCTTTTCCTTCAGTACCTGATTGGCCTCTGTCATAATCACGTCTATTACCTTTCTGGGAGCTGCTTGAGGGATTATAGCTGGCTCCTGACCTGGTTGAAGGCAGAATTATGGTTAAAAATGCTTAAAATAGTATTTTTACATCAAAAAACCTACTATTGGCCAAATTCGTAGCTTTCTGAAGGGTATTACTTATGTCCAAGTTAATCAATTCAGAAGATATTGATTCAGGTTGGTTATTTTGAGCCACAATAACAGCACTATTATGGTCTGAATTAATAGTACTGGCAGGAATAATGCTGGTGACTGTTGAGGCTGTTTCAATGTTTTCTTGTCTTACCATGTTGTCAGACACTAAAATTAATGAAAAAACCAATTAATTAAGTAAAAAAAAGGGATATTTCAAAAAAGAAATAAAATATAAGCCTCACTTATAATATCAAAAAAATTATTTTTTATGGATTTTTTGAATTATAAGTATTTTTTATATGTTTCAAATTTTTCAATATAAGAAAAAAAGATTTAAAAAGAGTAAAAAAATATGTCACAGGTAAAATATCACAGCTGGGCCCCCAAATGTAAGGTGTGGATATGAAACTTTGATTAAAAATCAAGTACTTTTCCTGTCCTCAAAATTTGTATAAGGTAAAATTCAATTAAAAATAGTAAGAGATATTATTTTTAAGAGAAAACACGCCAAATTTATTGTTTACAACTTTATTAGTATAAAACAATAATATTATAAAGATTTATTGTTTTACCAACAATAAAAACATATCCAAAAATACTCTACAAGAGATATTTAAAGCTACAAAAGAAATTTCTTCAACAGCAATTTCAATTGGAATTAATTGAGAAAAGAACTGCAAGCAATTAATTAAAGAACAAAGTCTTTAAAAATAATATTAAAGGGAAAACACGCCCAAAAGTGATCAGAGTGAATTTGGAAACAAAGTGACAAAGTTTACAGTGATGAAAGATGCTTTAACTCACTTTTGGGGTGGTTCAGGGGTAAAAATGATTATAAGAGTTACAAAAAATTATTATAATGATTTTTCAACGTGGTTAAAAGGTTTAAAATGATTTAATAAAGGTGGTTGGAATCTCTTATTGATTGGTTTAACAATGTTTAAACTAATTATAAAAGGAAAAGATTCTAACATGAAGAGAAAAGTGGGGCAAAGAAGACATTCTTTTATAGCCATCAATTTTCTTACTCCAAAAGTAAATTTTACTCTTGTCAGTCGTGAAAAACAGTCTGACAACAGAAAAGCCAATTATGGCACCATTGGACCCTGATTTAGACCAAAAAGGGCTGGTTTAAGCCATTCTTAGCCATTTTAGACCCTTGAAATCAACCATTACTATAGAAATACCTGGTCTAGAGCCTCCAAAACATGTCATAATGTGTGTAAGAGACGTAGAGACCAGTTAAAACTGTTTTTACTATGATGGTTTTATCTTAAGGGTAGTTTTACCCTCTTGGCAACAGCTAAAGCTACCCCAGTTGGTATCAAAACCTCATCATCAATTGAGTCCACAGACCCTGTAACTCAATTCCAGGCCAAAAGTGATGAACTTTTGCGTGAATTTTGACATCCCACCCCTGTCAGCAAGGATTTTGGGGGTGTAGCTCCCCCTTAGAGCTGGAGTTCCTTTTCCCCCCCCAAATTTAATCTTTCCAATTTATTTTTTCCTTTAATTCCTCATCATTTATTATACTTATAATTTACATATGTAATTCAATTGAATTGTACAGTACAATACAGTAATAATTGATACCTTGTATGTAAATCAAAGTTCACTTATGTAATACATGCACACATTTTGACATTTCAATTGAATTCAATTGAAAATACTTCAATTCCTCATAACTTCTAAACTAAACACAACACCTCAATTTTAACACAAAAATTGATGGTTAACACCACACGTGGTGTGAATTAAATTAAAGTTTTGAGGATTTTCAAGTTTTGTATTGAAAATACTAAAAACTTAATTTAAGCTTATTTAGGGTTGAGCTACAAGAATTTCACTCAGAGGTGACCCCACCTGATGTTTTATGAGGAATCCAATGGTGAAATAATTTTTATATGTTTATTTAATGGATAAAAAGTTATAATAATTTTTATTTAACTTTTTTCCAAATTTATTTATTTTTTCACAATTTTGTTAAAATTTCATTTTTACTTAATTTTTTCAAGTATAAATGTAATTTTATACTTACAAAATTTAATGTATTTTTATTTTTAAATTGTAATTAATTTTTTATTTTTAATATAATTTTATACTTATATTTTGATTTTTCTTTTAATAATATGAATTTTATTTATATTAATATGTTATTTTTGTATTTGTGGTCTTTTGGGTATATGAAATTACCTCTAAGGCTCACATGAGTCATCTTAAATTGAAAAAATCTGGCATATGCTACAAATAATTTTAACACCGCTTCAATAAGATGAAGAAATAATGAATTTAATTTTAGTAATATTGAAAATATAAAGCTCACAAGAAAACAATAAATTACTTCTATTCATGCTATACAACACAAAATGAGCCAGATTTTTGAATATGTACCAAAAATCAAATAATTTCCTTATATTCATTGTCAAAAGAGAATATGACCATATGGAATCAATAAGAGGTATTTCATAAAAAATAAGTTCTAGCTACAAGAAAATATTTTTGAAAAAAGGCTTGAAGCCCTGTTACCAAATATTCAAACAAGTGGTATTCTTAATTCAGAGAAGTTGTACTTGATGGAAAATAGAATTATCCAAATGGGCCAATGATTCTTGTATATTGAATCCTGAAACAGCCTTTGTATCTGATGTTTTTAATGATCTAACAAGATTAGATTTAACATCTGTATTTCCAAAAAAGACATACTTAGGGCATTAGATACTGAAATTTCTAAATATATGATTCATGGAGGAATATCAAGACAATGTGGAGAAGCTTGGGAACAAGACAATATCATTCATTTATTGGAAGAATAAACCACTAAAATAACTTGGTTCTAATAGAAGGACTCTCACAAAAAGGCTTACAAGCTCTTGGAAATATTCTGTAACGTAAGCTTTTAAAAACCCTGGTATATAAAGAATGGATCTTCTGAAGGAAGCAGAAAGTAACATATTTCAAAGAGTACCTCACAATTAGCAAATAATCTGTCAAAGAAAGGAAATATCAAAAAAACGTGTTTTGACAACAAGGCTTCTGAAAATGTACAGAAGCTCTATAAATCTTAATGAGATGGGCCCGAATGTAGCAAAGCTCGCTTGCCAGTCAATTCCAGTTCCGTCACCTCCAATAGTAAGAGGTGAGGAGGGGACTTCTGTTGGGTCCAGAAAGCAGTATTTAAGTCACAACTAGACAACTGCAGCGCATTATACATGGGCAGTGTGGATATGTATATACATGGTGAAAATACTTTTACAAGCATATTTGGATAACACATAATTGTGTTATCCAAATCTTAACACCCACCCCAAAGATATGACCATTACCCATTGATCCCTAAGAAGGACTGTCCCCAAGAGTCGCTTGGTCAGTGCATTGGCTTGCATGTCTGCTGTCTTCACCCATATTACTTTAATTCTGTGCTTCCGAATGGTATCATTAACAAAGGAGAAGGCTCAATCCAGGTAGCACATGCGCTTGTGGGACTTGTTGTTGATTGAGACCTGTACTTCAACCTTGTTGTCACAGAAAATTGACTTGTTGAAGTTGCCCGCTAACTGGGAAAGTTGTTTGATTGCCTGCACCAAGTGCTGAGTTGAGTCAGACAGTGCTAAATATTCAGAGGCACAATTAGAGAGAGCCACCATGGTTTGCCGCTTTGAACACCAAAGTATTGGCGCATTACCCAATTTGATGATGAATCCCATTTGCGAATGCTTGAGATCACCTCCCTAGCCTGCATCACTCCATAGGCTGAGGGAGAGATTTCCCGGGCACAGCTGTATGCCAAAGTCACAAGTCTTGAGGAGATATCCAATGACGTGATCCAAGAGCTCCCAGTGTTCTGCTATTGGACCCATGGAATGACATGCCAGGTAATTTACGGCAAAGGACAAATCAGGTCTTGATCCACCTACCAGGTAGGCCAGGAATCCAATCAGGGACTGAAAAGGGGTTGGATACAAAATTTTTGCATTTGGCATTAGGCCACCCCCTGGCAATACTGGCAGTGGAGAGTCATTCCACAAAACTGATCTTGGATAGGCATCCAGGATATTGTTGGTCAATTGCTGTTGTGCAATGGTTACTTCAACTTCACCAATCACACATTCAAGACCAACAATTTGCTGCACCACGCCCAACCATCTGATGTCAAGTTCAGCGCACAGCGCGTCCTTGAAACTGGACACGGTGTCTGGGGAATTGGAAACAACCACCCCGTCATCAACATGTATCCATATGGCAATGATTACCCTGTTATTCCGAAAGATATACAGAGACTGATGGATCTCTGTGGCAATGAAGCCCATCCAACCCAGTATGCCAGACAGTAATTTCCACCAGCACCTGCCCGCCTGCCGCGTACCATAGAGGGCCTTTTACTGGAGTTCCTGAAGAAATGCAACTGGCTGTTCAATGAGGACGGTTTCATCAACCAGGCTGTACAAGTATGTGCCACTTTCCAGTTCTTCAAAACAGCAGTCACCAATACTAGGTGCAGGGACATGAGAGATGCAGTTGGTGCATACGTCTCTCTACAGTCCACCCCATGCGCGACAAGCCTTGCTTTGAACCACTACATGCTGCCATCAATGTTATATTTGAGATCAAATAACCATTGGTGGCAAATGGTTTTCATGTGTGAGCTCTTCGCCACTACCTCCCAGACATCCCTCGCAGCCATCTGGTCCAGTTCCGCTATACATGCCTGTCTCCATTTCTCGCGGTGAGGGCCAGACAGTTCTTGGGGATGCTGACATCTTTGATGAGAATGAGTGAGTCAATTGCCTGGTTCTCCATGGGTACCTCACCCAGAAACATTGTGTTGAAAGCATGGGCCAGCGATCCCTTGGCCACAGGCCCTGATAAAACCGCCAACAATTGGAACTGGGGGAATACGACACTCGCCGATTGTACCATTTTGTTTGTACTTGGCTCCCATAGCAGCCAGCCACCTGTCATTAAGGGTTTCAATAGTTTGCACTCAATTCCCCTAGACCCAAGTTTGTGCAGCTGGTTTACCGCAGGTATGTGGACAATAGCATCCTCCCCAAACGGGTATAGTGCTGTGATGGACGGTGCAGTTCTGAACAGTTCCTGGGGTGAAGAGTTTATTCTTCGAGATTTCGAAGTGTGGTTGTCCAGAAAGGCCGCTGAGGAGTATTCAAACTTCCAGAATCGCGCAGGCATGCCACTTTGAACCATCATTGCCCTAGCCATATCCCCCAGCATCCGGTTAAGACGCTCCTCCTCGCGATTTTCTTGCGGCGAGTAGGGGAAGAATGGGAAAAAAACAATCCCCAATTTGATAAGGGCATTCATAAATGTGGTCGAGGTGAACTCTCAGGCGTTGTACGTCCGCAGCGCTTTGGGAGTCGCTTCAAGACATACCTGAGCTGCTTGATAGCATCCAGGATGGTGTCAGGCACCTTGGAACATGACTTCAAGGGGTAGACAATGCTGTAGGTCAATACATGATCTCAGATGGTGAGAAGATACCGGAATCCTTGGGCATCATCCACAAAAGGCCCCATGATGTCCAAGAGGCTTGTCTTTCAGGATGTCGGTGCGAGCTTTTGCAAGGCGGTGGGTACTTTTTGCTTTTGCACAGACCTTTCAGTAGAAGGTCTTCCAGCTTTTTACATCAAAATTTGGCACATGCTGCTTAAGGAAGGAAATAACAAACTTATTGCATGCATGGCCCAAGTGTTTGTGCCATCTGTGCAGGCTCAGGGAGAAAGAGGTCGGAAGAGAAATCTGATTCATTTCAAACAGACAAGGGGAAGAGAACGCAGCTGCTGACCAATTGGTCTCTTTCTCGCGTACAACATCCATCCACCAGCAATCATTTACAAAGGTGGTGGTCACAAGTATGTTTGATACAAGCAGTGATAGGGAAAGCCCATTAATTAAGGGTATAATGCCTGCCCTGCACAGTCACCTAACAGACAGTATTGTGCCCAATATTTTTTGAGAGAAAGGAACATCACAAATAATGACAAAACTGTTCTTGACCGGTATCTTAAGCATTGTTGTCTGTGAGATTGTCACAGAAGAATTTGAGTTGGCAAAGAAAATACAGAAAGGGGGAATGTCTTGTATGTTCATGGCAAAGTGAAGAGAGCCAGACAGGTGGATAGACGCACCAGTATCAATCAATACTCTATCAGCAGCACCGTGTTCAACAGATTTGACCTGTGATACATGTTCCCGCTGTTAGTGAGAGCTTGAAAGAGGCTGAGATTGGCTCTTAGGTGTCCCTTGACATATTGGACAAGAGAGCCCAGGTGATGGAGGTCAGGGATTTGGGTTTGCCACCCCCTTGGTGTGTGGGCAGTCAGCTCGCCAGTGCCCTGTGCGTCCACAGTGAAAGCATGACCCCCCAAATTTGTCAACAAGGTGGTCAGGGGGGCAGCGTACATTGCCCATTGATGCAATAGGCCTGGAGAAATGGGGAGAGTGTTGTCAAGAATAGGGAGTTGTTGACTCCAGTGGTTTGAATATGCAATATATGAATGGTAAGGAGCGCCAGGTGGAATTGCTGTTTTTCTGCAAGGCGTTCATGATGACCTGGCCTACAAAAGTCAAGAATGGTTTCTTGCCTCCCCTTTCCAGAATTGCCACTGTTACAAGCTGATCAAAAGCCACCTGACCAAGATTTGGGGGAGCATGGAATGCAGCTTGCGCCAATAGTCCTTCCAGTTCATCTGCTTCAGCACCCAGTTTTTTGAAAATGGTGAATGTCCTGCAAAGGGTTAGGATGAGGGTGGTGTTGGGTTTAGGTTGGCCAGCGCCGTTTTCTACCAGCACGTCAAGAAGGTCGCAAACCACCTTCAGCTTTTGGAAACTATAACCAGGACAACACCTTGCTTTGATGGAATTGAAAAATTCTTTAGCTGTTGTGCGTGCCACGACAACCCCAATGCATAAGGCATAATCGGGCGGGATCGTGGCGTCAATGAAATGCAAAATCGCCCTGTTTTCTTGAGGAGATTGATTTTCCAGAAGGGAGGGACAATCGTCAACTGATAGTTCAGAGTTGAGGGCAATGCAAAGAGCTCTATTGAGGCCCAAAACCCATTTGGCAAAGTTTGATCTGTTGCTTTGAAGATGATTGGATTGGTTGGCCGCTCTATATGGCTCCTGCATAAATTGGTCATATGCAGAGGAGACCATACATGGGTTTTGATGATACAGTGAGAGGGCCTGTGGTGGGGAAGAAAGCGCCATTTTCAGAGATTTCATTTAGGCTGCATCACAATTTTGGGCTGATTTCAAAGATGATACTTCCAATTGTAAATAGTTAAGCAGTGAGTATACCTCCTTGTTGGAGAGAGGTTTTGCATTGGCAGCTTTCTTCGAATGGGTGGAACCTGACATTTTCAAAGGCAACCTACTGCTGGAGCTTGGTAGAGGCAGGGATTTTAACCTAATGAGATGGGCCCAAATGTAGCAACGCTTGCTTGCTGGTCAGTTCCAGTTCTGTCACCTCCAATAATAAGAGGTGAGGAAAGGACTTCTGTTGGGGCCGGCAAGCAGTATTTAAGTCACAACTAGATAACTGCGGCACATTATACACATGCAGTGTGGATATATATACATGGTGAACATTTTTCTACAAGCATATTTGGATAACGCATCATTGCGTTATCCAAATCTTAACAAATCTTAACAGGTGATGGGCGCTAACCACGACAATTATGGGTTTCAAACAGGTGTACTGTATATTTGTACTTTTTTTCCTGCAACAAATTTAGCAGTATATTGTGTTTGACATATCACAGGACTCCGTCTCCTGTTCAAGGAAGATATAGATGTTTGCGGTGAGAGCTACTCCTGCTTTCTTTTGATAATGTCTGTTTACATCGGGCGTTCCTGCATAAAGTGTAAGATTAGCGTTGAAAAATCCGGGCACTCCTGACCACACACATTAGGAATATTATCCAGCTTATTACCCACATGCAAAGCTACCCATTCCGACTTGTCAAGACCACGACTTGAAGACTCAAGTAAAAAGCCTTCATTGGTGTTTTATCTTATTAATGGCTAGAAATCCTAAGGAGGTGAATGAATCCAGTATACTTCACCCATTGTAAAGCATCCTCTCGCAGCAAGTGGATATAAGACACTTCGACAAAAATTTCTTTCGGGTTCCTAAAAGAAGCATGCACAGTTCCTCTTAAGTGAAGTACTGCGTGAATTTGAAAACGATGCAATACTGCTCCATCAGCCATTATGGAACGCCTTGGAGTTTCCTCGAAGCTTATAGATTCTTTGAGAAAAGAAAGGTCTCTTGCCCATAAATCCGCGTTTCAAAAACCACAAGTAGACAAACCAAGGTGACTTACTTGTCTTTGTGCTCGTATCTGCTCTAGAAAAGAATTTATCAATGCTTGCGGATCTCCTTTGAAAAGTAGAGATCCTTAAAGTTTCTGTTGAACTAGACATTGTATAGCTTACGATATGCTTGAGGGAGAGATACGCAATTGAAAACGTTCAGTTCTTCACTTGGTGTTTCCTCAATAAGCTTCGAGATGTCATATATAACCACATATTTTGCATTTTAAAGCGCTGAAGCAAGTTTGAGTATCTGCCAATTTCAAACAAGTTGGAATTGTAAGACAATTTATAGTTTAGTTTTGCTTCGCAAGAAAGATGGCTGAATTTTCTGAGGATGGCATAAAGCAAGGAATTAAAACAGCTAATATGGAGTTTATGTCGGTGTCCTCAAACGTTGGTCTGTTTACGACATTGTCACAAAATACCCAAAACAAGTATTTTATCAACGCAATCTAGATCTGCGGCAAGCCGGCAAGCTTAAAGACGCCTGGGGCCAAGGCCCAACTTCTTTTTGGAAATTTGAAGAAATTTGTTTCCTTCATGACCCAAGAGAGCTTTGTCCCACACGAATTAAAATTCTCGAAAAATAGGAACCAAGAATCAAGTAGCACAGATGTTAGCAAAAAGAATCACTAAACTTGAACCTTTGAATTTCTTATTTCTCATATTCTTCAGCGCTTCAATTTACCATCCCTATCAATGCACTTTTAGAAATAAGATAATAGATCTCAACGTCAGTGATCCTGGAAATTGGTTGGACAAAGTGGACGCCAGTTCTGGCGAAAGTCTCAGCGGTACTTCGAGCGCCAACAAAGGTTAGATCTTTTGACAAAATTCAAGAAAAAAAATTTCATTCCGAAAGTAACAACCTATATCAATAATTAACATCCCTCACAGAGAGCCTAATGACGGATCCCGATGGAAAGAGAAAATCTGGTTTATCTGACCAGAATGTTGGTGAGGAGGGCGAGTGCTCAAGTCCTGGATATACATCATTAGAAAAACAAATCCCGCCCAACAAAAGACAACGCTGCGAAAACCATAAGACTCTGAAAGATACTTTTGACCCATGTAAGAAAAAAATAATTCCAGCTTTGTGATTCCAGTTTTTTTTTTCATTTCCAAGTTGATTTTCAATTTATCCAGTGGGAAAAGCACCCTTGCAGGAACGTCCTTTTATTGGCCCGGAGAATTTACAACTGGAAGACCTATTGGAAGCCACTTATGCGTTTATTCATCCGTTAACACATTTGAAGTGGCTTAAGCAGTCTGTGGAAAATGTAACAAATCAATCAGAACTTGACTCGCTCTTTGACAAGCTAGCTGACATGTACAGAAGTGACGCCAAAATTTTGCAAAATCTCATTGAATTTGCTCAAACTTTGCATGATGAAATGCTGCATCTTAACTTTTACGTTCTTCGTGCCTTTGGTGCAATTTCGACATCTTTTCAAGAGAAAGAAGAACAGAAAGCCCTTTCAAGATTTTTCTGTCGTGAGTTTTCATCGCACGAACTGCTGAAAGTGATACTAGCCCCAGGGATCGGTCGTCAAATTGAATCAAACAAAAACAAGATGTTATTGGCAGGCCCTCCGAAGGCACCTGGAGAAATAGCTACTTGGGAAATTAAAGGAGGTTTTGCTTCGTGGAAGGCCTTTGAAGTCAACGAAAGGGAAATGCTACGCACCAGAATCATTGCCAAAGTTTTGAGTTTCTATTACGAAAAGAAAAACGACAAGAAATGGCTAAAACTTTTTGACGATGAATACGGATTCATTAGCTTTCTCACAAAGCTAAGCCAAAGTCACAAACAAAAAAATTTCGCACAGTGGATTAATGCGTTCACCCCAAAAGTAAAAAAAATTCCTTTGCTACCTTGGGAGGATAAATTAAAAGAAGATCCTGAAGTCATTAAGTCTATGAAAGAACAATTATGTCTTCGTAATTACTCTGTTCATTTAGAAGGTATTCAAGGTCTAATTGAAAAAACCGTTCAAAAAACCAATCAATTCACAATCTCGAAATTTACAAACAAAGATTTAACTAAAAAGATATTGAATAATAGTGGCGAGTCAAGAAGAAAAAGTTACTGCGCCATTGACGAATGGGCTTCAAACCTTCCATTCCTCCTACCTCAGATCCTTTCTGCTCAAGAATTACCTAAAGATCCCAGGAGTGTAGTCAAGCCCTATATACCGGATTTTTTTTACAAAATGATCCTGCCTTTAGCTACATGGAAAGTCCGACAAGATGAGCTGGTTTTGCCTAATTTCACCAATCTTCCTTTAGATATTTTCGAGCTCAAGATAATAACAGAGGAAATTCTAAGAAAAGTTAACAAAGCCAACCAATTGATTAGAAAATTGCATGATTGTATGATTAATTTGAATTTACGTCTACTCCTAATTTTAGGCCAAGGAGCAAGCACTAACACTTTGAGCGCGGAACTAACAACCTTGAGTAAATACTTTTATACCAACTTCTTTTCCTCAGGAAGGATACTGAAAGCCCTAATCCACTCTGATGTTGATTCGGAACCTGAAACCAATTTCGAAGGAAGTATTGTTGAAAAATTGATTCAAAATTACTTGCAAGTCTCACTCATGCCCATGAGTCAAGTCATTTTCAAGGAACCCGATTATAGTTTAGAAGCTCGTGTTGACAGGGAAGAATTGAGCCGGGTTGAAATCGCAACTCATGTTCTCATATCTCATTACATGAACGTCGATCCTTTGAAGTGGGAAATGCTCTTTGGAGAAGAGACAAATTTTCTCTTATTTTTATATAAAGCTAAGCAGAAGAAAAAAAATCTGTCAGGCTGGAAGGACGCAATCACACGTTCATTAGCAGGCCACGCAATAATACCTTGGAAGGGTCATTTCGGTTTACACCCCAGCAATCTCAAGCATCTAAAAATGCTTCTGTTCCGGGTAACTTGACTTTGTCAACGTCTACCGAATATAAATAGGGTAGTCGAAAATTTATTGTATTATTCTTGATTCCCATTCCCAAGTCGATAACTGCGATTGTTTGTTTCCTTGCGGACTCAGGAGAGGCACGCCGTTCATATCTAACCAATCAAGCTTTCATATATTTACTCAGAGAGCTCATGTGGAAATTTTCTTGAGATTTTCCCGATGAGCTACAGTTAATATGTTGAGGATTTTTTTACATATAACGAAAAACTGTATTAATAAACCTTGTTGAAAAATGTGCAAAATTCTTAGATATCCATACACAGACGGATAAAAAAGCTCTCAATTATTAGATTCTAAGTTGAATTAATGCGTTATATGATATATAGATAAGCAGTTAATGGAGTCACTGTTAGGGTTCTCATGTTAGCCGCTATTGTTGGTCTCAAGGCACTATAAGCAGGGTATCCGCTGCATTCCTACCTCCACAGCAACCAACACTTGTGATGCTTGCCAACAAGCACACAAAAATGCTCATTTGTTGTGTGACCCTTCTGACCATGCGGTAAGAGGAGTTCCTGCCCAAGATGCCCTTGTGAGGACTCCTTTCTTGTCGATGATAATGAAAGCATTCCCAAGGGGGAATGGACTCTGTGGCCCGAAGCTGGCAGATGGGAACACTTCCGGACAATTAGCCCGGTTCCATCTAGTATCAATTTTCCCACCCCCTCCTAGGCCACCATCCAATGGTCACTTCACTCCTCAACCAGAGCAAAGTGATTATCCGGCCGATGAAGGATGGCAATGGTGAGAGGACATTTGCGCTTGGGCTTGTTGTCACCATGTCTTGTTACCAATGGGATTCAAACGCCAAAGTAATTTTCTTTCTCCTCCTTGACCCATTTCTCTTCATGCAATCATACTGACTTTTCTTAATGCATAGAACAAAACCCACCAAATCCCCCGCAACAAGACTCTCCTGTTCCTCATTTGCCTCACAAGCAAACTCCATGGCACCCAATGGTCGGAGGACTTATTCCACAGTAAGCAGCCACCTTTCCCTTTTCTCACTTTAACTTTTGCATCAAGTGAACTGACTTTTCCTCCTTTTGTAGAGCCCTTCCAACACAATGAGCCACCTACTCCAGTCCCAAGTCAAGCCACAGATTCTCAACCGCCATCACATGAGAATGATTTGACTTGTGAACCTGAACCTGAGGTGGCTCCAACCCAATAATTGGATGAACCTTTTGGTAAGTACTTGTTTTTTTTGTTTTTTGTCTGTTACCAGCTAGCCCTCACCCCTCCTTCCACCATCTTCAGCTCATCCTGCCACTGCCCGCTCTTTCATCATCATTGACAATACGCCCGTCAGAACCCCCCCTCCCCCACCTTCCCATTCCCCTCTACTCCACCCCGTTGCCTCAGAGATCCCAACTGCCCCTTCCAACAATGAGGCTCTGCAGGAACTCACTGACTTGAAACCAGCACTAATTATTCCTTGAGCCATTGTCTAACAATCCATCAACCAAATCTTGATGGAGCATTGCTGATTGCTCAACATGATTCCCTTTGTGGATGCAACTCATTGAAATGAGATGCACCGGGAATTCCAGGAGGAACTAAACTCCCTCCTTGGCAACACATGGGAGGCCTATCCAGTGGAGGAAATTGAGAGATAATCTCAAAATTTCTGCAAAAATATAAAAAATTCAAAAAAAACGTTTTAGTATCATTTTCACTTATCTACTTTTGTAATACACTCATTCAAATAATTTAGTTGTTATTAGTTAAAAAAAATCAATTTTTTTACCTTCTTTGTTTCTGTAAATGTTCCTTATTTTCTCAATGGTGCAAATCAGCTCTTCCTTGAGATCAATTTTTTTGAGAGCCCCACTAAATCTTTGAGTGAAGCTCTTTTGCAGAAAATGTGCAAATATTAATCATTTACACCTTCTACATTTTCTGCTTCCATGGGCATATACTGTTTGAAATCTTCACTGTAAAAAACCTGGGGTTCCCCACATATGAGCAATCCACCTGAGATGCATGAGTAATTGCCAGTCCTAACATCATCCATAATTAATCTTACAAGAATAAGGAATCTGTGAGCCTTGAGGTATATTTCACATACCCAAATAGGCCACGATTATCCTAAAAATAAATTTTCAATTATGAATAACCCATAAGTCATGCATATATCCAAAATTTATCATTTTTAATTTCAGAAAAGATGAATACCTTTTTATTGAGTAAGTAAATCCATGGATTTAAGATCAGATTTGGATTCTACACTAAATTTCACCTAGGGTAGCTCCATAGAGTGAATAAGCTCAAATTAACTCTTTGAGGTGGTAAAATGGAAAATACTTCAATACCACATCATCAATACCACATAAAAGATCCGTGAAAATTTTTGTTTTTCTTAATTTTACGCCAAAATAATGGGAAAGTGAGAAATCCGATGTTACATATACACTAAGAATAGTGTTATGCATGTTTTGAGAACCTAATATCATGGTATTCTTACATGGACTTTTTGTACACCCATAGTGGATATCTCACTTGAAGCTTAAATTTCTATTTTGATGTAAAAAATAAGCAAGGGGGACAAAATACATCAAAGAGAGCCAGGGTACCCAACTTCTAAGGCCTCAGAGGCGTGGACAGCTCCAAAGCTTGGATCCATGGCTGATCTTTGCCTAATTGGTAAACTAAAACCTTTTGGGAACTTGGTTACCATGTTACAACTACAGTAAAACTTAAGAAAATAGCAAATAACCTGCTATTTTGACGTGCCAAGGAGGTAAAGAGCTACTTAGACTCCTGTAACCATGTCAATTCTTAATGACTTTCCATGGATAAAAACCAAAAGAGTAATTAAAACCCTTTTTGGACTTGTATCCATTGATTTACCTCATAGCAACCAGTGAAGCACTGATATTTGAAATTCTACGTAGAAATGAGGTAAAAACTTCAAAAATTCATTAAAAATACAATTCTTGATGAATCTTTCTGAAACTTTCAGGACTAATGGAGAACTGTATTCTATATAGTACGACCAAAAAGAATTACCTCTTTACTAGTAAAATCCAAAATTTTACTTACAGTCCATTTTTGACTATTCTACGTGAAACACTGAATCTTCAAAAATTCACAGTAATTACAACCTGTGATGAAATTGGCAATAAAATTGATAAATTTGAGAAATCAATGATTATTTTGGAATAAAAGAAGATTTACAGATGTTACTCCTTTTCTTCTTAACCATATTGGGGTTAGTAGTCACATAAAAGCATCAATTAAGTAATTGTGATAATCTTACGTGACAACAGATGATGCAATCAATAATCCAAAAGGGTTTATTGTTTTCTCACTCACTTGTTTTTCAGTTTGCTCCATGACACGCCTCTGTGAGCTGTTGTTGACTTAAAAGAGGCCTCTTCTTGCTGTTTATTTTCCAGATCATCATCTTATTATCATTTAAATCATTATTACCAACAAGTAAGTATTAGTTACAGCTATTTTTAAGTGTTTTAAATCTTTCAGAATCAATCAGAAAGACGTGAAATCATAGAATACAACTATATATTGTTGTAATACTGTTATAAATCCATTTTGATCCTTAAATCCACAATTCCAAGTCAAATCTCTCTATCTTATCTTTGAATAAGCTCTTTGGAATATTAGTGAGTGATTTATCTTTAATTCTTAAAGTTCTTCTCTAAAGTTAGTTTTCTTCAAGAATTATCATTATAATTATTCTTGCAAAAGATAATTATATATTAAAATAATTTTATTATTTTAATAAAAGAAGTTTTATTATTAAAATCTTCTTGTAATTGATTCTAGTAGACAATTACTTGCTCACTGTTAAAATCACTAGTAGTGCTTAACACATGAAAAAAATAATTCTTTAATTATTTAATTGTGGTTATAATAATATCTTATTATTATATTTCATAAGAACAGACACAGTACTGTTGATTAATAGTGATATTATCATCAGCTTCATAGTCAAATCTTACAATTGGGGGCCTGGTGGTGTTTTTTGAGCCTTGTACCCTTCATTAATATATTTTCAAGCTCTAAAATATATTAATTTAATAATTTTTTCCTTCATTTTAAAGTTAAAATAATTCTTATTTTTGAAATTGTTTTGGAAATCTTTTTCATTGAGGAATTTGGTTTAATTTTATACTGTTTTTACACGTGGCTTTTCACATCCAAAAACTTATGAAATTATTCTTTGAGTTACTCTGAATTAATTTTCATTCAAAATCTTGAATTTTAATTTTTTTTTCTTTAAAAAGAATAATTTTTTTTAATATTAAAAAATATGGAACTTATAAAAAATCTTTAAAGATATTTTAAAAAGTATAAAAAATAATTTTTTCTCTTTTATAATTTTTTCTAGTGTCTTTAATCAAATACTGTGCAGCTGGCAACAGACTCAGTAAAAGATATATCACTAGTCCAGAATGTTCAGAAGCAGAATCTGAAGAAAATATTGAGGTGCAAATTGCTAAAAGAGGCACCTTAATTAACTCAGAAAAGGTAAATTACCACCAAAAGGTGTGTATTTTATCTTATATTTTCACCTTTTACCTTTAAATTGACGTGAAAATGGTGCATACCAGAAATGGAAGCAACTATTCAGTCCAACCAGATGGATGTGGACAAGGAAGAGGCAAGACCAAATCCATAAGTGCCAAGTCTTCCACAAGAAAGACACATTTGGAGGATCCCAGAGTTGCCCCCCATTCCCCAAGGTCTGTACCCACAGATTTTGATGTGAATTCTGAGCCTGAACCAATTCATGACAATATTTCCAGGGCTGAACCATTTGCAAGTGGCAGCAATAGAAATATATCAATGCCAGTACAAAAATTGGTTCAGAGCAGCAAAAGAAGAAGAGTGCGAAATATGCCCAAGCCTTTGGCAGGGGGCCATGAACTCCTACTTACACATCAAGAGCTTTCTGGGTCAGGAGAAGACCATAGAACTCTTAGGAGGATGGAGCCCCCTGTCTTGCCAAGACAAGGTCAAAAAGATAAAGAATTGATTGAAGAACCAAAGTATTTTATCCATAGACCAGAAGAAGGAACTGGAAATGACTCCAGCTTTGGAGACAGAAGCCGCAGTGGCATCTACCAGCTCCAAACCAGCTCCAGAAGTGTCCAAAGACAAGCCCAAAGGACCTCAGAAGAAGCAGAGAGGTCCCAAGAACAATCAAAGCAAGGGCAAAGGCAAAGCAAATTGGCACAGACCTTACCCACAAGGGTACAGAATCCCCAAATTGGAGCCTTCAGCAGTGGACAGTGTGTTCAACATGGCCAGAACTCTCATGGAATTCACAGCCAAGGAGCAAGAAAGGATGAACAGGCCCTTTCCATGCAAATAAATTATGTACAGAGTAGTATTAATGTAGAAATTGGTAAACTTGATTCAAAGTTAACTAAAATAAAATCAGATATTAATGAATTGAAAAAACATGACAAGAAATATACTGAATGGTATACTTAGCAAATGCCAGATTTGATTCAATTATCAATGCTTGTAGCAGAATTGAGAGTACATGTCAGATTCAGAATGATGAAATAGAAGATCTTTCTATTTTTGAAATGAATGATTGTCACAACCATGGCAATTCACCTCCCTGGATCCCCATATGGCATATCAAGCCACAGTTCTTTTATGGCCAATTGGCCATATCCATCACCAGTGGCCAATATGGCCACGTCATTATCTTATGGACCATTTATGGCCATTTGTGTTTTGGGGCCTTCATGGCCCTTCACCTCAATCCAGAACCCATAGCGGCAATTTATGCCCAAATGGGTATTTCTGGTCATTTCCCTCAAAACCAAGGGAAATGGCCCAAATGGCTGTTTTTGGCCATTTGGGCTCATAATGCGCATTTTGCGCATTTGCACACTTTTGCGCATTTTGCGCATTTTTGCGCACTTTGACGCAAATTGTCCAAAAGACACTTTCCTGCCTTTTGGGCCAGTTTTTGGCTCAGAACCCAAAAGTGGCCAAAAACCCCAAAAGGCCCAGAAACACCTTTCCAAGCTCTGAAGCCATTACATCAATCCTTTTCCCTCTGCCTTTCCACCTCAAGACCTTTGGACGTAATCTTCTTGCCAATCAATCAATATGCCATAAATGATGTTATATATCATTGTGCATCATTTTTCAACAGCAATTCAATGGTGGCAATATCAAATGGTCTTTTCAACATTCCAACATCTCATCATGTCATCAAGGCACCCAATCATTCAGAGGAATTATCAAGGCTCAAGAGCAAGTGTTTCAGCGTCAAAGACCAATGACGCCATCAAGCAGTCATTGGTTATTCTCACTCCAAGTATTCCTTCCAAGGGAGTACTGTCAATTCATTCTCAAGTGTATTCAAGAGGCAGTGACAAAAAGAAGTTTTCAAGTGTCAAAGCTCCACTCAATCCATCTTGGCAAACATATTCATTTCAATACAGTCTGGATCCATCAAGAACTGTATTTCATTTTCAATCATGGGAAATTCATTCAACCCAATTCAATTTCAATATTAGCCAGCTGTATCAATTCCCAAAACAATCAATACAGCCTCAAGGATCAATACAGATCGGTTTTCAGCCTGAAGAACTCAAGCTCCCAACTTTTCACATATACCGGCTACCCTTTCCACCCTGGGGGGTTTTCCCAAGTTAATTAATATATTTTGATTTTATTTTATCTTTATTTTCTTTTCATTTTTAGTAAAGCAAATACTGATATTATTAAGTCAGTCATTTAGCACTTTTCTCTTTCTCTTTCTTTGCCTGTCAATGGATATTTGGTGGTCATATCCTTACTAATTCCATTATTCATTTTTGGCAGGTTGAAACAGTGATTAAGGACTTACTTGGTTGGCTCTTTGGCCATTTGGCTTCCCTTTCCTCTTTTGCATCTCATCTTGTACCTGCATATCTTTTAGAGGAATTTATTCTTTATTTTTATTTCTTTATTCTTTGGAGTCTTCTAAGTGAGTTCCCTGATTGCTGAGTGCCAGGCCACTCTTGTATTTCTGTCCAAGAGCCCCTGTGACATTATATTAATTAACTCATAATTTCTTTTTCATTCTGTTCATTCTTTCTTTATAATTTCATTCACTCATTTCATCGAAATTATGATTCTTTTACGCTTATGAACTTAATGATTCATCGTCACCTCTCAATTTTCTTTCATTCATTCTTTATTTTGAAAATTGAAAGCTGACCCATTTTTTATTTTTGTAATTCTTTTTAAAATCTTTTCAAATAATCAAATTTTCATTCTCATTCATAATTCAGGATTCATCTTGATTTTCTTTGATTCTCAAATTTTTCATCAAGATATTCAGAAACGTTATTCACATCAAGATTCATAATTGATTGATTCTTCAATAATTTTGGTTTTTAAAGAATAATTCACTTGATTTTGATTGATTGATTGATTTGACATATTTGATATTGACCTCAAGAAAATTGATTGACCTGAAGATTTCATTGATTTTGCTGATTTTTCACATCAAGAATTTTGACATAAATTGATTTTTCTTCAAGATTTCAGTTGATTGATTGATTTTTTTCAAGACTTTGATTTTTGATTGATTTGATTCATTGATTTATTGACTTGAAGACTTCATTTTGATTTGATTCATTGATTTACTTCAAGACATTGATTTGATTTGACTTCAAGACTTCATTTGATTTTGATTTATTGACGTACTTGAAGATTTCCATTTTATTCATTGATTTTTCCTCAAGATTTGATTGTTGACTTTTTTCACTTAAAGCAAATTTTGGTTTAATTCATTTATTTCATTTTATTCCGGATATCATGCCTGTTCAACACTCACCTCCGGCAAGACAGACAAGATCTCAGGCCAGAGCTCAAGCTGTTCTCACTCCAACTCCAAGAGCTCCTCTAGATGGCACCCCAGCAGTTCCTCAACTGAGGGCCCCGCATGGAAGGAGCAGCACCATCCAGGAAGGAAGGAAGAGGGCCAAGAAGATCAAGTTCATTTTCAGGAGTAGTTGGCGGATTTCAAGGAACTTCAAGGACTATTTTCAAAGGTCCAGGTGAAGATGGTGAAGAGGAGGGGGAGAATTCTGTGGAAGAGGAAGAGTCTGAAGGTACTGAAGGTGTCCCTGCTCCGGTGGAGGCATCCCAAGGTACTGGAGGGCCAACTCTAGCCCAGTCTAATCAGCCTGTCTCTCATCAGTCTGAACCATCTTTATTGGCCATCATGCAGCAAATGACTCAGATTATGGCCAATCTTCAAGCAGCTTCATCTTCTGAAGCATCAAGACCACCAGCCTTCAAGACTCCATCTATGAAGGCACCGGAATGCTTTGATGGGACTCAGCCCTTCAAAGTTAGAAGCTTTATTCAGTCTTGTCAATTGATTTTTCATAATGATCCGGCAAACTTCGCTCAAGACAGAAAGAAGGTCCTTTATTCCACTTCATTCATCATTGGCAGGGCTGCAAAATGGATTGAGCCTTATCTTTCCAATCTCACCAATCAAGATTCAAATTACCTTCTCAATTCTTGGCCTTTATTTGAATCTCAACTCTTCACTCTATTTGGTGACCCGAATGAAGTCAGAAAAGCAGAAACTGAGTTGGATTTTTTAAGAATGAAAGAAGGTGGGCATGTATCTTTATACATTGCTGATTTCAGAAGTTTAGTCTCAAGAATCAGGGATTGGGGTGAAAGAGCTCTCATCCATCATTTCAGGAAGGGATTGCCATCCAGGATTTTGGATCAATTGGCCTCCCATCCTTCAAGAATTGACTCTCTTCAAGACTTAATGGACGTTACCCTGGAACTTGATACCAGGTACCATGAGAGGCAAAATGAAAAGAGTCATCATCAAGAGAAGAAGCCAGAAGCCTCAAAGTCAAGTTCTTCTCATCCTCAAAATTCTTCAAGCTCAAGTCAAAAGAAGAAGAAGAATTTTCAGAAGAGGGACAAGCCCCATTCTTCTTTGTTGAATAAAGATTTCAAGCTTATGAATTCTGAAAAAGAAAGAAGAATCAAGGAGGGTCTTTGTACCTATTGTGGTGGGAAGCATCGTCTTGAGTCCTGTTTCAAAAGGCCTCAAAACAAGCTTACCCAACCGTCAGGCAAATTTCCCAGCCAGGGAAAAGCCTGAGTGAAGATCATGTTGTGTTCAATGGTCTTCACAGTTGTCCATCCAGAGCACAATTGTGCATTCTGAATACTGGTGTCAAGAATTCTCTTAAATTTTTTGTTTTTTCTTCTCTTTCTGATGTTTTTTTACAGTATTCTCATTGATTCTGGTGCTACCAACTCATTTATTGCAAAGCAGTTTGTTCACAAGTATTCATTGACTACGTCAGAGCTTCCAGAGAAGATTCCCCTCATCATTTTAGACTCCTCTGAGTCTCCTTCTTTATTTGTGACTCACCATACTAAATATATGGTTGAGCTCCCTTCCTTCCCAAGCTTTGATTGGGACTTTTTAGTCATTGATACTCCCAAGGGAGAAGACCTCATATTGGGCTTTGACTTTCTTAATCATTTTAATCCGTTTATTGATTGGAGGCAAGGATTGATCACCTTTAATTCTGATCATAAGGACTATCATGATCCTTCTATTTCTTTTAGTAATGACTTTTCTTCTGCCAAATCATGTGCAGCTCTGGTTGGTGATTCTAGAACACCATCATTTCCGTCTTCTGTCCATATTCCTTCCCTTAATTCCCATCAGTCATTACTATCATCTAGAGATGAAGTCTTCAAAGAGATTCAAGATGTTGGAAAAGATAATTCTGTATCTTCACTTCATCTCTTCTTTGGGAATATGGACCTTCCTCCGTCATCTTATCATGACTCCCTGGAGGAGTTGTGGGATGAAGAGGAAGAGCCAGAAGAAATAGAAACCGTGATGAAGGTTGTTCCTTCTGTTTATCACCAGTACTTGGATGTATTCTCCAAGGTGAAAGCAGAAAAACTTCCTCCTCACCACGCCTGTGATCATCATATTGAGCTGGAGGGGTCTCTACCTCCAGTTGGGGTGATCTACTCTTTATCAAACCAAGAGTCAGATACACTCAGGGCCTACATTTCAGAGAATGTAGAGAAAGGTTTCATCCGGCCAAGCTCCTCTTCTACAGGAGCACCTGTTCTTTTTGTCAAAAAGAAAGATGGTGGCCTCCGTTTGTGTGTTGATTACCGCAAGCTCAATGCTGTTACTAGGAAGAACAAGTATCCTGTTCCTCCTATGAATCAGCTTCTCACTGTTTTCAATGGTTCTTCTATCTTCTCCAAGATTGATTTGCGTGGTGCATATAACCTGCTCAGAATCAAGGAAGGTGATGAACATTTGACTTGTTTTAGAACCAAATATGGTAGTTATGAGTACTTGGTTATGCCTTTTGGGCTTACCAATGCTCCTGCTTCTTTTCAAAATCTCGTCAATGATATTTTTTATGATCTTCTTGATGTTTATGTTGTGGTTTATTTGGATGACATTATGGTCTTTTCCAAATCTGAGGAAGAACATGTCACTCATGTGTCCACTGTTCTTTCCAGACTCAGAGCCAATAACCTCTTTACTAAGGCGTCCAAATGCCTATTCCATGTTTCTAGTGTAGAGTATTTAGGTTATGTTGTTTCTTCTGAAGGCCTCAAGATGGACCAAGCAAAAGTCCAGCAAATTCTCAATTGGCCACCTCCAAGAAACCTCAAGGCTCTTCAATCATTCCTTGGCTTTGCCAATTTTT
Organism: Austropuccinia psidii; assembly: GCA_023105745.1. NCBI lineage: Eukaryota > Fungi > Basidiomycota > Pucciniomycetes > Pucciniales > Sphaerophragmiaceae > Austropuccinia > Austropuccinia psidii. The sequence goes on along the minus strand of JALGQZ010000002.1, from coordinate 9,239,801 downwards.
ACCGCCGCTTCATCAAGAATTATTCAAAGAAGATTATTTCACTCACTAGTTTCCTCAAGAAAGATTCCCGTTTTCCCCTCAATGAGGAAGCTCTTAGACAGTTTCATAAACTCAAGGAGGCATTCACCACTGCTCCAATCCTCTCTCATTTCAATCCTTCTCTACCCACCATTGTAGAGACCGATGCATCAGATTATGCCTTGGGTGCTGTACTGAGTCAGGTCTCTGACTCAGGAAAACATCCCATTGCATTTGATAGCCGCAAGCTTCTCCCAGCTGAGCTCAATTATGAGATTCATGACAAGGAACTCCTTGGCATAGTCTGGGCTCTCAAGCGCTGGAGAGCTTTTCTTCTTTCTATTTCTTCCCCTTTTGAAGTTCTCACCAATTATTCATCTCTTCAATATTTTATGTCTTCCAAGATTCTCACTCGCCGTCAAGCCCGCTGTGCTGAATTTTTATCTGAATTCCATTTCTCAATCACTTATCGCCCTGGCCACTTGGCCACCCTTCCAGATTCCTTGTCACGTCGGGACAATGTTTACCCAGAGAGGGGGGAGGATTTCATCAGCAAGAATCCAATGAACTATCAGAAGATAATCAAGCAAGATGAAATTCAAGCCTCAAAGTTTTTTGCAGTCAAGGTGGATTCATTTTCAAATTTGATTGATTCAATTCAGAAGGCAGTGTGGCAAGATTCTCAATATAGAAGTGTCCTTGAATATTTGGGTAAAGGTAAATCTGTCCAAGATTATTCTCTTGATTCCACTTCCAAACTTCTCCTTTTCAAAGATCGGGTGGTGGTCCCAAATGACCCCACAATTCAACTTAATATACTTCAAAAGCGGCATGACTCTCCTCTAGCTGGACACCCTGGCCAAGAGAAGACTCTCAAACTTGTCAAGCGGGATTTCCACTGGTCCGGCATGACTCAATTTATCAGGGATTATGTATCATCCTGTCAACAGTGTTCAAGAAACAAAAATATTCATCACAAGAAGTTTGGACTCCTCAAGCCTCTTCCAATTAAGTGGTCCTTGGATTTGTCTTTCAATGGATTTCATCACTCAATTGCCACTGTCCAATTCCTTTGATTCAATTTTAGTCATAGTGGACAGATTCTCAAAAATGGCCGTTTTTATTCCAACAATAGCTTCAATCACTTCATTAGATTTGGCCCATTCATTCATCAAGAATATTTTCTCAAAGCATGGCCTTCCTTCAAGCATTGTTAGTGATCGAGGTTCTCTTTTTGTTTCTTCCTTTTGGACCAACCTTTGTCAGCAGCTCAAGATTTCAAGAGACTTGTCAACTGCTTATCATCCAGAAACTGATGGACAGACAGAGAGGGTAAATCAGATACTAGAACAGTACCTTCGGATGTATGTCAGTTATCATCAAGATGATTGGAACACCTGGCTCCCCCTGGCTGAATTTGCCTACAATAACTCTGACCACTCTTCAACAAAAAAATCACCATTTTTCACTGTTTATGGAAGAGATCCTCAATTTGACTCAGTTCACATCACTCAAGATACTCCAGCTGGAAAGTTATCAACAAAAATCCAATCAGTACAGCAAGATGTCAAGAGAGAACTTGAAGTTGCCATAAACAGGTTTAAGAGGTATGCAGATAAAAGTAGAGCAAGTCCACCTGTTTTCAATCCCGGTGACATGGTATGGCTTTCTTCCAAGAACATCAAATCAACCAGACCCACCGAAAAGCTGTCTGAAAGATAGCTGGGTCCTTTTCCAATCTTGAAGAAAGTCAGTACTCATGCCTACCACCTCAAGGGAAGTCCATCCACCCGGTTTTCCATATTTCCCTTTTGGAACCAGTCAAGACGTCAAAAATCCCAAATAGGCATCAAGAGCCTCCTCCTCCAATAACCATTGAAGCAGAAGAAGAATGGGAAGTCTCTCAAATACTGGACTCAAAGCTCAAGAGAGGAAGATTATGGTATTTGGTGGAATGGAAAGGTTTCAGTCAAAACCCAGAAAGATCCACTTGGGAACCAACCGGAAACCTCAAGAATTGTCCTGAACTTGTCAAAGATTTTCATTCATTATATCCTGACAAGCCTGGGCCGAATTCTTCAAAAGCTTGATTCATTATGGTGCTTGGTGGGGAGAGGAATTACCAAAAGTAAGTCCCACTCCTGGTATGCACCTTTAGGGGTATTCTACTCTTTTTGTTGTAAGCATTACCTTGGCCACTCTGTGAGCACTTTGAAGTTTTGGACACAGATCTTTGGAATGGCTTCCAACTTCATTTCCAATCTTATGGCCATTTTCACTCGGGACAATGGGCCATTCACTTTTCAATTCATTCCGAAGACTTCAAAATTCGAATTCATTCCTTCAGCATTTTTGTTTTATTTCTATGGCACTGGCGGGAGTGGTAACTACCAAAAGTAAGTTCCTCTCCTGGTGTGCACTTCCCTGAGGGGTCTACAATCTTGTCAAAACATCACCTTGGCCACTTTGTGAGCACCTGGTATCAAATTTATCATTCCAGGTCCTTGGCCAATTTCAAAACCAGTTATCAACCTCCGTGATGAAGATTGGAACCTCCTCAAGATTCAATTCATTTTTCTTTTTCTTTTTCCTTTTCTTTTCTTATTTTCATTTTCATTCTTTATTTTTATTTTTATTCTATTTTCATTTTAAATTTTCTCTTATCATGTCAATTATCACGTCAAAAATTTTCATTCATTTCAAAATTAAATTCAAATCATGAAGCCAATGTCAAAAGAAGATCAAGCAAGTCCTGCGTCAAATGTCAAATTTTTAATAACAGTTGTCAAATTTTTTATCTTAATCAATCCTCTTGAATCACCTTCTCAAAATCTTTCCAATAGCCTCAACAAGCTTCACCTTGTATTGGTGCTCAGGAGCTCACCATTCCAAGGTGGGGGGTACTGTCACAACCATGGCAATTCACCTCCCTGGATCCCCATATGGCATATCAAGCCACAGTTCTTTTATGGCCAATTGGCCATATCCATCACCAGTGGCCAATATGGCCACGTCATTATCTTATGGACCATTTATGGCCATTTGTATTTTGGGGCCTTCATGGCCCTTCACCTCAATCCAGAACCCATAGCGGCAATTTATGCCCAAATGGGTATTTCTGGTCATTTCCCTCAAAACCAAGGGAAATGGCCCAAATGGCTGTTTTTGGCCATTTGGGCTAATAATGCGCATTTTGCGCATTTTTGCGCACTTTGACGCAAAGTGTCCAAAAGACACTTTCCTGCCTTTTGGGCCAGTTTTTGGCTCAGAACCCAAAAGTGGCCAAAAACGCCAAAGGGCCCAGAAACACCTTTCCAAGCTCTGAAGCCATTACATCCATCCTTTTCCCTCTGCCTTTCCATCTCAAGACCTTTGGACATAATCTTCTTGCCAATCAACCAATATGCCATAAATGATGTTATATATCATTGTGCATCATTTTTCAACAGCAATTCAATGGTGGCAATATCAAATGGTCATTTCAACATTCTAACATCTCATCACGTCATCAAGGCACCCAATCATTCAGAGGAATCATCAAGGCTCAAGAGCAAGTGTTTCAGCGTCAAAGACCAATGACGCCATCAAGAAGTCATTGGTTATTCTCACTCCAAGTATTCCTTCCAAGGGAATACTGTCAATTAATTCTCAAGTGTATTCAAGAGGCAGTGCCAAAAAGAATTTGTCAAGTGTCAAAGCCCCCCTCAATCCATCTTGGCAACCATATTCATTTCAATACAGTCTGGATCCATCAAGAACTGTATTTCATTTTCAATCATGGGAAATTCATTCAACCCAATTCAATTTCAATATTAGCCAGCTGTATCAATTCCCAAAACAATCAATACAGCCTCAAGGATCAATACAGATCAGTTTTCAGCCTGAAGAACTCAAGCTCCCAACTTTTCACATATACCGGCTACCCTTTCCACCCTGGGGGGTTTTCCCCAGTTAATTAATATATTTTGATTTTATTTTATCTTTATTTTCTTTTCATTTTTAGTAAAGCAAATACTGATATTATTAAGTCAGTCATTTAGCACTTTTCTCTTTCTCTTTCTTCGCCTGTCAATGGATATTTGGTGGTTGTAAGATGTGACTATGAAACTGGTGATAATATTACTATTAATCAACAGTACTATGTCTGTTCTTATGAAATATAATAATAAAATATTATTATAACCACAATTAAATAATTAAAGAATTATTTCTTTCACGTGTTAAGCACTACTAGTGATTTTAACAGTGAGCAAGTAATTGTCTACAAGAATCAATTACAAGAAGAATTTAATAATAAAAACTTTATTAAAATAATAAAATTATTTTAATATATAATTATCTTTTGCAAGAATAATTATAAAGATAATTCTTGAAGAAAACTATTACTAGAGAAAAACTTTAAGAATTAAGAATAAATGACTCACTAATACTCCAAAGAACTTATTGATAGGTAAGAGTAGAGAAATTTGACGTGGAATTGTGGATTTAAGCGATCAAAAGGATTTATAACAGTATTACAACAAAATATAGTTGGATTCTATGATTTCACGTCTTTCTGGATGATTTTGAAAGATTTAAAACACTTAAGAATAGTTTTAACTAATACTTACTTGTTGGTAATAATGATTTAAAAAATTGATAAGATGATTTTTGGAAAAAACAGCAAGAAGAGGCTTCTTTTAAGTCAACAACAGCTCACAGAGGCGTGCCATGGAGCAAACTGAAAAACCAGTGAGTGAGAAAACAATAATCCCTTTTGGATTAATGATTGCATCATCTGTTGTCACGTAAGATTATCATAATTACTTAATTGATGCTTTTACGTGACTACCAACCCCAATATGGTTAAGAATAAAAGGAGTAACATCTGTAAATCTTCTTTTATTCTAAAATAATCATTGATTTCTCAAAGTTATCAATGTTATTGCCAATTTCATCACAGGTTGTAATTACTGTGAATTTTTGAAGATTCAGTGTTTCACGTAGAATGGTCAAAAATGGACTGTAAGTAAAACGTTTAATTTTACTAGTAAAACCATAATTCTTTTTGGTTGTACCATAGATAATACAGTTCTTCATTGGTCCTGAAAGTTTCAGAAAGATTCATTAAGAATTGTATTTTTAATGAATTTTTGAAGTTTTTACCTCATTTCTACATAGAATTGCAAATAGCAGTATTTTGCTGGTTGCTATGAGGTAAATCAATGAATATGGATCCCAAAAGGGTTTAATTACTCTTTTAGGGTCTAGTCATGGAAAGTCATCAAGAATTGACATGGTTACAGGAGTCTAAGTAGCTCATTACCTCCTTGGCACGTCAAAATAGCAGGTTATTTGCTATTTTTCTTATGATTACAGTAGGTGTAACTTGGTAACCAAGTTCCCAAAGAGTTTTAGTTTACCAATTGGGCCAAGATGAGCCATGGATCCATGCTCTGGAGCTATCCACGCCTCTGAGGCCTCAGAAGTTGGGTACCCTGGCTCTCTTTGATGTCTTTTGTCCCCCTTGCCTAATTTTTACGTCAAAATAGTAATTTAAGCTTAAAGTGAGATATCCACTATGGGTGTACCAAAAGTCCATGTAAGAATACCATGATATTAAGTGCTCAAAACATGCATAACACTATTCTTAGTGTATATGTAACATGGGATTTCTCACTTCCCCATTATTTTGGCTAAAAATCAAGAAAAACAAAAATTTTCACGGATCTTTTATGTGGTATTAATGATGTGGTATTGAAGTATTTTCCATTTTACCACCTCAAATACTTAAATTGAGCTTATTCACTCTATGGAGCTACCCTAGGTGAATTTTTGTGTAGAATCCAAATCTGGTCTTAAATCCATGGATTTACTTACTCAATAAAAAGTTATTCATCTTTTCTGAAATTGAAAATGATGAATTTTGGATATATGCATGACTTATGAGTTTTGCATAATTCAAAATTTCTTTTTAAGATAATTGTGGCCTATTTGGGTATGTAAAATATACCTCAAGGCTCACATTCCCTCCCACCAAAAACTAAAATTGTACTACAATTTTATTAGTGATAAAAGGATAAGGCCCCAAAGGGGTTAATGTCCACTGTCCAACCTCTTCACATTACTCAGATCAAGTAATTTAAAGCACATTTATAGACATATTCAGGCTTGTGGCCTTCTTTCATGTCTAAATCTTATTAAGAGTTTATCCGAGTCAGGTATTTCTGATTCTGCCATCCATTCATCTTCATGTACTGGATTTCTATATCTGACAAGATATTCTCTTTGATTTTTACCCCTAAGTCTCCTTTCTTTAATGACTTTCTTTATTTTTCTGTCTTCATTCTGTTCCACAGGTGGTACAGTTAAAGGAGTTGGGTTTCTTAAAGGAAACAATTCTTTATCAGCTGGTTGATAAGGTTTTATCAAGCTGACTGGAAATGTGGGGTGTTTATTTTCCAATTCACCACTCAATTCCACTTGAACTGCATTGGTTCCATGTAAGGCAACAATAACAAAAGGTCCTACATAAGAATCTTTAAGTTTCTTTGGGCCTTTGATATTATTAAAATTCAAGGTTGAACCTAGAACTAAGTCCCCTACTTTGAAGTCTGGTACTTTATGACTCTTGTCCCACTTCTGTTTTGCATAATCAAAAGCATCATCCATACTCTGTTTTGCATGGTGTTTTACTTTATCAAGCATTAATTTGAAGCTGGAAGCTGTAGGATGAATGTCAATCAAGTCTTTCCTCAGTGTGTCTGCTGGGAGTCTTGGATTCCATCCCTTTTCTAACATAGCAGGAGTTTGTCCTGTGGAAGAATGGACTGATGTCTTGTATGCCAATTCTAATGCAGGTATCAGAGTGCACCAGTCATGGGTAAAGCCATCTGAGTCTTTAAATTCTAATCCATAAGCACAAAATCTCCTGATCATGTCTTCTAAAGTTTGAATCATGCTCTCTGCTAGCCCATCTGTTTGAGGGTGATATGCTGTAGAGAATGATAACTTAGTCCCAAACAATCTATGAAGATTGGTCCAAAGTGCAGATGTGAACTTGGGGTCTCTGTCACTTATGATATTCTTAAATAACCCTGTATGAGAAATAACTCTACTCCATAAAAGAAGAGCTGTATCCATAGCAGTGTCATCTTTATGACATGGTAAGAATATGGGAGTTTTGCTATATCTGTCTACAATGACTAAACAAGCATTATAGCTTTTGTCACCACTTGGAGGAAGTGCTGTGACCCAATCCATGTGAACAACTTCCCAAGGGGATTTTGGTTCTTGAATATGGATCATCAATCCAAATTTCTTGCCTGTACTCCTGTTTGCTTTTTGGCATCTATCACAGGTATGGCAATATTCAATGGTTTCTTTTCTCCAAGATGGCCACCATGCACAGTTCTTCACTTTTTCAAGTGTTCTGTCTTCTGATAGGTGTCCAGAGTAAATGCTATCATGGCATTCATGAAGAATGGTATTGATGAGCAATCTACTACACAGTGTCATTACACAAGAATGTTTTGTTCTATGGTAAATAATCCCATCAAACAAGTGAAATCTTCCTTCAGAATAGGAATTTTTCCAAACTTCATCTAGTGCATTAACAAAAGATGTGTCTTTGCAATCTTTATCCAATAAAGAAGTCAAGATATGGCAATTCTTGTCTTGTTTATAAGACTCTCTGACCTCTTCAAAGAATTCAGTCCCAATATCAGAGATGTTAATTCCTTCAATTGGAATCTGTGGTTCAGCTTCCAAAGGTACATAAGCTGGGTTATCAGGAGTGTTGGCCAAAGCCCATCTACTAAGTCCATCAGCATTTTTGTGAATGTTTCCTGCTTTATGAACTATAGTCATGTTTCCTCTATATTCTTGAATGGCTATTTGCCATCTCAACATATGTCTGTTGGGAGTTTTCATGTTAAGAAGTGATTTCACGGCATTACAGTCAGTTATCACTTCAAAAACACTGCCATCAAGGTAATAGTGTAATTTCTCAAGTGCCCATACCAAACATAAGCACTCCATTTGGCTTGCACCATATCTGGCTTGTGTTGGTTTGATTTGTTTTGAGATATAACAAACTGGTCCTTCTGTAGGTTTGTCATCAATAATTTGGACTTGGTGTAGGGCTGCCCCTAATCCATCTCCACATGCATCAATGTACAATTTAAAAGGAATATTCCAGTCAGGCATGAGGAGTAAAGGTGCTTCTGTAAGGGCTTTCTTTATCTTCTCATAAGCTCTAATTCTTTCCTGTGTCATTTCAAATACAGTCTGTTGATCACAGATTCTATAAAGTGACTTGGCTAGAATTGCAAAATCTTTCAAGTGTTGCCTATAGTAGCTAGCAAATCCAAGAAAAGACATCATTTCTTTTTTATTCTGGGGTATTGGTTTAAGTAACACTGCTGCTACTTTATTCTTGTCAATACCCAAGCTCAAACCAGAAACAACATGTCCTAATGCTTTGAGTTCTTCAAAACCAAAATTGTATTTCTTAAGTGAAATTTTCATGTTCACTTCTGCAACTTTATGAAGTACTCTTGCAAGTCTTTCAAGGTGCAAAGACCACGAGTCAGAACATATAATAATATCATCAATATAAATGATAAGCCATCCTTCAGACAATTCTGTGGGGAAGATGGTATTCATCATTCTTTGATAATGAGATGGAGCATTTTTAATGCCAAATGGCATTCTAAGATACTCAAAAATACCACAGTGAGTGATAATTCTAAGTAATTTCCTAGCTTTAGGCGTCAAAACATTTTGATGAAAGCCTTTCAATGCATCCATTGATGTTATATACTTGGCTTTAGACAATTGAGTCAAGGTTTCTTGAATTCTAGGGATTGGATACCTATCTGGAACTGTATAGGTATTCAAAGCTCTAAAATCTCCAACCATTCTTGACTTATCATTATGCCATGCAATAATAACAGGTGTTGTCACTTCAACTTCCTCATTATGGCCTACTTTCCTTAGCACACCAAGTTGGATCAACTCTTGGATATGTTTTTCCAAGGCCTCTCTAGCTCTGGGACTGGCTGGATAAGCTGGTCTTCTAAGTACTGGAGGATATGGTCTATCAATATTAAGAGTAATATCAATTTCATGTCCCCTTATAGCGCCTAATGGTTCATTATCAGATGCAAATGCATTATTGTATGTATATAATACATCAATAAGTTCATTCCTCATCTTTGGTGACAATGATGGATTAATTTGTGCTTCAACAAGTTGTTTAGACACAAATTCATCTTTGTAAGTATCTTTGACAGAAGATACTACAGATATCTGTTTTGGCATATTGGAGAAAGCAAATTTTTGTCTTTTGTTATCTCCAATTGTGAAATATCTGTCTTTATGGTTATTTATATCAATACCATAAATATTTAAGTAATCATTTCCAAGAATGATGTGCTGAGATGTGCAATTATCCATTACTACAATCTCAGTCTTCATTCTTACACTTCCTGCTGGATGTGGGAATACAATATTAGTGTCCAATATGCCCAAGGGGTACATATTGTTACTGGCACTACTGAATTGTACACCTTCTATTGGTAATAGATGGTTTTTCCATTCAGGAAGTATAATTTGGAGATAATCTTTGCCAACACAAGTGCAAAATGCCCCTGTATCCAAATTTACTTTAGCTTCAATATCACTCATCAGAACTGATGTGATACAGGATGCTCCAGCAGTATAACCCTTTCCTCTAGCAGGTTTTGTTTTACACATTCTGGCATCTTGGATATTGATCAGGTTGCAGCAATCCTCACTGTACTGTGGCAAGTGGGTATGGACTTCTGTGACCTCAAAGAAAGTTGAAATGTTTTCAATGGGATAGTCCTCCACTGGTGTATCTTCAGAGACTGCAGAATCTTGATCAGACTCTTCTTTCTCCTCAGTACACTGAATTTCTTCAATGACTTGTACTTCATTGATTTTTGTCTTCTTAGGGCAAGTGTTGGCTAAAGGTGAAGTACTTCCACATTTATGACATTTCAAGACAGGTCTTTCTTCTCTAGGAATCTTTGAGACTATTTTGGACTCTATTGGGTTTTTAACCCAAGTTTTACCAATTCTTGTCTTGGTAATGATATCTTCCATAGCATTAATGTAGTCCCTGTTGAACAGGGTTCCACACATCTGCTTTTGATAGCATGTTCAAGTTCTCCTCCACACTTTCTTAATATTTTCATATTAATCATAGTGTCAGACATATCTGGGTGTAAAGCAGATAATCTGTCTTTTTGTTTGAAGAACCAAGTAAGTGGTTTGTCTTTTTCTGAGTTAAAAATGGCACTTTCAAAAGCATTTTCCATTTTAAACCTCCAAGAATTATTAGCCCATTTGGTAATCACTTCAGATTTCCACCAAGGCCAGTCATGTTTACCATGATCAATCCTCATTTTGTAATACCATTTCTTTGCAGTTCTGGTAAACAAACAGTGTAATTTCCCCACTATGATTTCATCAGGTATATTGAAGTCTTCTTGCAACATATCAATAGTTTTGATGAATTCAATATGGTTGTATTCTCCTTCACCAGAGAATGTTGGCCATTCTTCTATTTTGGGAATATCTCTTGCAGAGTAGGCATTTTCTCCTAAGAATGGAGTCAAACTTTCTTTGACAGAAAGTTTTTCTTCAGTCAAGGGTGTAGAATGTCTTGGCATATGTGGTTCATGATTCTTATGAATTTGCTCCACACTTGCAATTATATCATTCTTTAATTTCTGCCTCTCACTGTCACTTTTTGCTAAATGTATAGCAAATTGATTGGTGTTCTTAACTATCTGTAAGACATGGTCTTCAAGAGTTTTAAGTCTATCATTTACTTTAAAAATGGAAGGGTCCTCTGTGTCATTATGTTGACATTGGTTTTCAATTCTTCCACAAGCATTGCTAATTGACTCAAGGGTGACAATTGATGCCAATCAGAATGTTGCTTGTCATTTTTCTTTAAATCATTGATGTCTAATGTAATTTGCTTTAACTTTGACTCAAGTTTGCCAATTTCTACACTAATACTTCTATGTACATCATTTATTTGCGCGGAAAAGTCCTGTTCATCCTTTCCTGCTCCTTGGCTGTGAATTCCATAAGAGTTCTGGCCATATTGAAGACACTGTCCACGGCTGAAGGCTCCAATTTGGGGATCCTGTACCCTTGTGGGTAGGGTCTGTGCCAATTGGCTTTGCCTTTGCCCTTGCCTTGATGGTTCTTGGGACCTCTCTGTTTTTTTTGAGGTCCTTTGGGCTTGTCCTTGGATGCTTCTGGAGCTGGTTTGGAGCTGGTAGATGCCACTGGTGCCTCTGTCTCCAAAGCTGGAGTCATTTCCAACTCTTTCTTCTGGTCTATGGATAAAAGACTTTGGTTCTTCAACCAATTCTTTATCTTTTTGACCTTGTCTTTGCAAGACAGGGGGCTCCATCCTCCTAAGAGTTCTATGGTCTTCTCCTGACCCAGAAAGCTCTTGATGTGTAAGTAAGAGTTCATGGCCCCCTGCCAAAGGCTTGGGCAGATTTCCCACTCCTCTTCCTTGGCTGCTCTGAACCAGTTTTTGTACTGGCATTGATATATTTCTATTGCTGCCACCTGAAAGTGGTTCAGCCCTGGAAATATTACCATAAATCAGTTCAGGCTCAGAATTCACGTCAAAATCTGTTGGTACAGACCTTGGGGAATGGGGGGCAACTCTGGCATCCTCCAAATGTGTCTTTCTTGTGGAAGACTTGGCACTTCTGGATTTGGTCTTGCCTCTTCCTTGTCCACATCCATATGGTTGGACTGAATAGTTGCTTCCATTTCTGGTATGCACCATTTTTACGTCAATTTAAGGATAAAGAGTAAAAATAAAGATAAAAACACACCTTTTGGTGGTAATTTATTCTTTTCAGAATTAAATAAGGTGCCTCTTTTAGCAATTTGCACCTCAAGACTGTCCTCAGATTCTGCTTCTGAAGATTCAGGACTATTGATGTATCTTTTACTGAGTCTGTTACCAGCTGCACAGTATTTGATTAAAGACACTTAAAGAGAAAAAATATGATAAAAGAAATTATTTTTGTGTTTTAAGATATTTTTAAAAGATTTTTTATAAATTTTATTATTTTTTAATATTAAAAAAATTATTCTTTTTAAAGAAAAAAATTAAAATTTAAGATTTTGAATGAAAATTAATTCAGAGTAACTCAAAGAATAATTTTATAAGTTTTTGGATGTGAAAAAGCCACATGTAAAACAGTATAAAATTAAACCAAATTCCTCAATGAAAAAGATTTCCAAAACAATTTCAAAAATAAGAATTATTTTGACTTTAAAATGAAAGAAAAAAATATTCAATTAATATATTTTAGAGCTTAAAAATATATTAATTAAGGGTACAAGGTTCAAAAAACACGGCCAGGCGCCCAAATGTAAGATGTGACTATGAAACTGGTGATAATATTACTATTAATCAACAGTACTATGTCTGTTCTTATGAAATATAATAATAAAATATTATTATAACCACAATTAAATAATTAAAGAATTATTTCTTTCACGTGTTAAGCACTACTAGTGATTTTAACAGTGAGCAAGTAATTGTCTACAAGAATCAATTACAAGAAGAATTTAATAATAAAAACTTCTTTATTAAAATAATAAAATTATTTTAATATATAATTATCTTTTGCAAGAATAATTATAAAGATAATTCTTGAAGAAAAATATTACTAGAGAAAAACTTTAAGAATTAAGAATAAATGACTCACTAATACTCCAAAGAACTTATTGATAGGTAAGAGTAGAGAAATTTGATGTGGAATTGTGGATTTAACGGATCAAAAGGATTTATAACAGTATTACAACAAAATATAGTTGGATTCTATGATTTCACGTCTTTCTGGATGATTTTGAAAGATTTAAAACACTTAAGAATAGTTTTAACTAATACTTACTTGTTGGTAATAATGATTTAATAAATTGATAAGATGATTTTTGGAAAAAACAGCAAGAAGAGGCTTCTTTTAAGTCAACAACAGCTCACAGAGGCGTGCCATGGAGCAAACTGAAAAACCAGTGAGTGAGAAAACAATAATCCCTTTTGGATTAATGATTGCATCATCTGTTGTCACGTAAGATTATCATAATTACTTAATTGATGCTTTTACGTGACTACCAACCCCAATATGGTTAAGAATAAAAGGAGTAACATCTGTAAATCTTCTTTTATTCTAAAATAATCATTGATTTCTCAAAGTTATCAATGTTATTGCCAATTTCATCACAGGTTGTAATTACTGTGAATTTTTGAAGATTCAGTGTTTCACGTAGAATGGTCAAAAATGGACTGTAAGTAAAACTTTTAATTTTACTAGTAAAACCATAATTCTTTTTGATTGTACCATAGATAATACAGTTCCTCATTGGTCCTGAAAGTTTCAGAAAGATTCATTAAGAATTGTATTTTTAATGAATTTTTGAAGTTTTTACCTCATTTCTACGTAGAATTGCAAATAGCAGTATTTTGCTGGTTGCTATGAGGTAAATCAATGAATATGGATCCCAAAAGGGTTTAATTACTCTTTTAGGGTCTAGTCATGGAAAGTCATCAAGAATTGACGTGGTTACAGGAGTCTAAGTAGCTCATTACCTCCTTGGCACGTCAAAATAGCAGGTTATTTGCTATTTTTCTTATGATTACAGTAGGTGTAACTTGGTAACCAAGTTCCCAAAGAGTTTTAGTTTACCAATTGGACCAAGATGAGCCATGGATCCATGCTCTGGAGCTATCCACGCCTCTGAGGCCTCAGAAGTTGGGTACCCTGGCTCTCTTTGATGTCTTTTGTCCCCCTTGCCTAATTTTTACGTCAAAATAGTAATTTAAGCTTAAAGTGAGATATCCACTATGGGTGTACCAAAAGTCCATGTAAGAATACCATGATATTAAGTGCTCAAAACATGCATAACACTATTCTTAGTGTATATGTAACATGGGATTTCTCACTTCCCCATTATTTTGGCTAAAAATCAAGAAAAACAAAAATTTTCACGGATCTTTTATGTGGTATTAATGATGTGGTATTGAAGTATTTTCCATTTTACCACCTCAAATACTTAAATTGCGCTTATTCACTCTATGGAGCTACCCTAGGTGAATTTTTGTGTAGAATCCAAATCTGGTCTTAAATCCATGGATTTACTTACTCAATAAAAAGTTATTCATCTTTTCTGAAATTGAAAATGATGAATTTTGGATATATGAATGACTTATGAGTTTTGCATAATTCAAAATTTCTTTTTAAGATAATTGTGGCCTATTTGGGTATGTAAAATATACCTCAAGGCTCACAGTGGTCATATCCTTACTAATTCCATTATTCATTTTTGGCAGGTTGAAACAGTGATTAAGGACTTACTTGGTTGGCTCTTTGGCCATTTGGCTTCCCTTTCCTCTTTTGCATCTCATCTTGTACCTGCATATCTTTTAGAGGAATTTATTCTTTATTTTTATTTCTTTATTCTTTGGAGTCTTCCAAGTGAGTTCCCTGATTGCTGAGTGCCAGGCCACTCTTGTATTTCTGTCCAAGAGCCCCTGTGACAATGATCAACTTAAGATTCTACAAGATCATGTCTTGAAGATAGTTGAAAATACCAATCAGTTTGCTACACATTTAGCAAGAAGTGATAGTGAAAGGCAGAAGTTAAAGAATGAAATCATTGCAAATGTAGAAAAAATTCATAAGAATTATGAAACACATATTCCAAGACATTCTACACCTGTCAGGGTGAGTCTATATAGTAGCTATAAAGTGTAAATACAAGCTAGTATTATGACTGTGACACGTCAAATAATAAGTAATTTTAATTCTTCAGGTCCTACTGCTACGTGGTAACAGTGGTGATGAGTCTATTGAGGACCTGGGTTGCAATACTCTAATATCTTTGACTGTAAAGAAGTACTACAATAATTATGTTTTAATTATATCTTTTAATAATTCTAAGGACACTACTGATGAATAACAGTTTTGTCACGTAAGAATATAGGTAAATAAGATAAGAATGATGGGTTTTGAAGGAAAAAACCCTTCTTTTTATATCTTTCAAGACTGTCAAGAGTTATTAACTCTTCACACGTCAGAGGAGTGAAAATTTTCACTCCAATGGTCAGTCTGTGGTTCTGGATCATCAATTCTGACGTCAATAGAGGCAGAATTGTGTTTTTGGAACCACAAATGATCATTCTGGATCAATACAGGGTGAAAAAACTTTTCACCTGCCACGTCAGCACTTAGATGACGTTGTTCTGGTGTCTGTATGATCAATATTAGTCATTCTGGGCGGGTTTAAGCTTTAAACAACCATTATTTTGAGTATCAAGACAGTACTGGTTGGTACAGGTTTGGTACAGGCCAGTATTGGTCAAAATACTTCCAACCAAGATATCTTAGTCAGTTTTTGAGATATCAAGAAGCCAAGAGCACAGAATTGAAGGGCTTAATGAGCGCTTCAATTTGGTATGCTTCATGTTTACCCTTCTTTCAAATAGCAAAAGTTATAAGGGTTTTAAGTTTTTGGATGTAATTTGTACATCAGTATGAGGCTTCAAAAACTTCCATGCCAGATATCTTCTCCAATTTGGAAGATATCTGTATTCTGATGATGCAGTTTTGTAGGGCTTGATTAGCTCTACAGTTTTGTATATTACGCTGTACAGTTGTATGAGTGTATGCCAAAGATACAGGGGTTTGTTTACTTTCTTGTTTTCAGAATATCTGTATTTTTGGTTGTTAAGCCTTTGAACCAAGATCCCTCAGTCAATTTAAGAGATACAGAGGTCTAATGTATCTCAAATTAAAGCTCTTGTTTATATCTTTAATTTGGTTATACTTTTGTACAGTTTTGTACAAGCCCTCTTTGACGTTCAGGGGGGTCTTGGTTTTGAAATAAAGGTCATATGGTATCTCCAGTTGTAGTGGTGTTACAACAACATGGATGATATCATTGTGTAGCTCTCTATGTGAGCTTTAAGAAAAATACCATTTTGGTATCGAATAACTTAAATATGCATAAGTTAGATGAGAGGTGAAAATAAGGGTTTTGACTTGTTTATTATCCTCTAGGTTTCCTTATTCTGTTTGCATAAGGTTGGTGTTTAATTTAAGAGGATTGTTTTCCTCTTATTTATTAACTGTATTGACTATGTTTGTTCAATACTTGTCATACCATTATTTATGGTATGTTGGATGTCATGCTAGTGCTCTGTTTTGAGTCACAGGCTGACAACACCTTTGACTGAAGAAAGACTTTCTGTTAAAGGAAGTTTTACCCCACTTCTAGGAGAAAATGTTGTCTCTGTCAAAGATATTCCAAATTAGAAGAATGGCCAACATTCTCTGGTGAAGGAGAATATAACCATATTGAGTCCATCAGGACTATTGATATGTTACAGGAAGACTTTAATATACCTGATGAAATCATAGTGGGGAAATTACACTCTCTGTTTACCAGGACTGCAAAGAAATGGTATTACAAGATGAGAATAGATTGTGGAAAACATGATTGGTCTTGGTGGAAATCTGAAGTGATTACCAAATGGGCCAACCATTCTTGGTGGTTGAAAATGGAAAATGCTTTTGAAAGTGCCATTTTTAACTCAAAGAAAGATAAACCACTTACTTGGTTCTTCAAACAAAAAGACAGATTATCTGCTTTACACCCAGGTATGTCTGACACTATGATTAATATGAAGATATTAAGAAAGTGTGGAGGAGAACTGGAACATGCTATCAAAAGCAGATGTGTAGAACCCTGTTCAACAGAGGACTACATTAATGCAATGGAAGATATCATTACCAGAACAAGAATTGGTAAAACTTGGACTAGAATCCCTATGGAATCCAAGATAGTCCCAAAGATTCTCAGAGATGATAAAAGACCAGAAGGACCTGTCTTAAAGTGTCATAAATGTGGAAGTACCTCACATTTAGCAAACACTTGCACCAAAAAGACAAGAATCAATGAAGTTCAAGTCATTGAAGAAATTTAGTGTAATGAAGAGAGAGAGGAGTCTGATCAAGATTCTGCAGTCTCTGAGGATACACCAGTGGAGGACTATCCTATTGAAAAAATTACAGCTTTTTTTGTGGTCACAGAAGTCCATACCCACTTGCCACAGTAAAGTGAGGATTGCTGCAAACTGATCAATATCCAAGATGCCAGAATGTGTAAAACAAAACCTGCTAGAGGAAAGGGTTACACTGCTGGAGCATCCTGTATCAAAATAGTTTTGATGAGTGATATTGAAGACAAAGTAAATTTGGATACAGGGGCATTTTGCACTTGTGTAGGCAAAGATTATCTCCAAATTATACTTCCCGAATGGAAAAAGCATCTATTACCAATAGAAGGTGTGCAATTTAGTAGTGCCAGTAACAATATGTACCCCTTAGGTATATTAGACACTAATCTTGTATTTCCACATCCAGCAGGAAGTGTGAGGATGAAAACTGAGATTGTGGTAATGAATAATTGCACATCTCAGCACATAATTCTTGGAAATGATTACTAGAATATTTATGGTATTGATATCAATAACCATAAAGACAGATATTTCACAATTGGGGATAACAAAAGACAAAAATTTGCTTTTTCCAATATGCCAAAACAAATATCTATAGTATCTTCTGTCAAGGATACTTACAAAGATGGATTTGTATCTAATAAACTTGTTGAAGCACAAAGTAATCCATCATCGTCACCAAAGATGAGGAATGAACTTATTAATGTGTTATACACATACAATAATGCATTTGCTCTGAGAATGAAAAATTAGGTGCTATAAGGGGACATGAAGTTGATATCACTCTTAATATTGATAGGCCATATTCTCCAGTACTTAGAAGACCAGCTTATCCAGCCAGTCCCAGAGCTAGAGAAGCCTTAGAAAAACATATCCAAGAGTTAATTCAACTTGGTGTACTAAGAAAAGTAGGCCATAATGAGGAAGTTGAAGTGACAACACCTGTTATTATTGCATGGCATAATGACAAGTCAAGAATGGTTGGAGATTTCAGAGCATTGAATACCTACACAGTTCCAGATAGGTACCCAGTCCCTAGAATTCAAGGAACCCTGACTCAATTGTCTAAAGCCAAGTGTATAACATCAATGGATGCATTAAAAGGTTTCCATCAGCATTTTCTGACACCTAAAGCTAAGAAATTACTTAGAATTATCACTCATTGTGGTATTTATGAGTATCTTAGGATTCCATTTGGCATTAAAAATGCTCCATCACATTATCAAAGAATGATGAATACAATTTTTCCCACAGAATTGTCTGAAGGATGGCTTATCATTTATTTTGATGATATTATGATATGTTCTGATTCATGGTCTTTGCACCTTGAAAGACTTGCAAGAGTATTTCACAAAATTGCAGAAGCGAACATGAAAATTTTGCTTAAGAAATACAATTTTGGTTTTGAAGAACTCAAAGCATTAGGACATATTGTTTCTGGTTTAAGCTTGGGTATTGACAAAAACAAAGTAGCAGCAGTGTTACTTAAGCCAATACCCCACAATAAAAAAGAAATGATGTCTTTTCTTGAGTTTGCCAGTTATTATAGGCAGCACCTGAAAGGGTTTGCAATTCTAGCCAAGTCACTTTATAGAATCTGTGATCAACAGACTGTATTTGAGATGACACAGGAGAGAATTAAAGCTTATGAAAAGATAAGGAGAGCTCTTACAGAGGCCCCTTTACTACTCATGCCTGACTGGAATATTCCTTTTAAATTGTACATTGATGCATGTGGAGATGGATTAGGGGCAGCCCTACATCAAGTCCAAATTATTGAGGACAAACCTACAGAAGGACCAGTTTGTTACATCTCAAGGCAAATCAAACCGACAGAAGCCAGATATGGTGAAAGCCGAATGAAGTGTTTATGTTTGGTATGGGCACTTGAGAAATTACACTATTATCTTGATGGCAGTGTTTTTGAAGTGATAACTGACTGTAATGCAGTAAAATCACTTCTTAACATGAAGACTCCCAACAGACACATGTTGAGATGGAAAATAGCCATTCAGGAAGATAGAGGAAACATGACTATAGTCCACAAAGCAGGAAACATTCACAAGAATGCTGATGGACTTAGCAGGTGGGCATTAGCCAACACTCCTGATAACCTAGCTTATGTACCCTTGGAAGGTGAACCACAGATTCCAATTGAAGGGATTAATATAACTGATATTGGGACTGAATTCTTTGAAGAGGTCAGAGAATCTTATAAGAAAGACAAGAATTGCCATATCTTGACTTCTTTATTAGATAAAGACTGCAAAGATACATCTTTGGTCAATGCACTAGATGAAGTTTGGAGAAATTCATATTCTGAAGGGAGATTTCACTTGTTTGATGGGATTATTTACCACAGAACCAAACATTCTTGTGTAATGACATTGTGCAGCAGATTGCTTATCAATACAATTCTTCATGAATGCCATGATAGCATCTACTCTGGAAACCTGTCAGAGGACAGAAACCTTGAAAAAGTGAAGAACTGTGCATGGTGGCCATCTTGGAGAAAAGAAACCATTGAATATTGCCATACCTGTGACAGATGCCAAAAAGCAAACAGGAGTACAGGCAAGAAATTTGGACTTATGATCCATATTCAAGAGCCAAAATCCCCATGGGAAGTTGTTCACATGGATTGCGTCACAGCACTTCCTCCAAGTGGTGACAGAAGTTATAATGCTTGTTTAGTCATTGTAGACAGATATAGCAAAAGTCCCATATTCTTACCATGTCATAAAGATGACACTGCTATGGATACAGCTCTTCTTTTATGGAGTAGAGTTATTTCTCATACAGGATTATTTGAGAATATCATAAGTGACAGAGATCCCAGGTTCACATCTGCAATTTGGACCAATCTTCATAGATTGTTTGGGACTAAGTTATCATTCTCTACAGCATATAACCCTCAGACAGATGGGCTAGCAGAGAGCATGATTCAAACTTTGGAAGACATGATCAGGAGATTTTGTGCTTATGGATTAGAATTAAAAGACTCAGATGGCTTTACCCATGACTGGTGCACTCTGATACCTGCATTAGAATTGGCCTACAAGACATCAGTCCATTCTTCCACAGGACAAACTCCTGCTATGTTAGAAAAAAGATGGAATCCAAGACTCCCAGAAGACACACTGAGGAAAGACTTGATTGACATTCATCCTAAAGCTTCCAGCTTCAAGATAATGGTTGATAAATTAAAACATCATGCAAAACAAAGTATGGATGATGCTTTTGATTATGCAAAACAGAAGTGGGACAAGAGTCATAAAGTACCAGACTTCAAAGTAGGGGACTTAGTTCTAGTTTGAACCTTGAATTTTAATAATATCAAAGGCCCAAAGAAACTTAAAGATTCTTATGTAGGACCTTTTGTTATTGTTGCCTTACATGGAACCAATGCAGTTCAAGTGGAATTGAGTGGTGAATTGGAAAATAAACACCCCCACTTTTCCAGTCAGCTTGATAAAACCTTATCAACCAGCTGATAAAGAATTGTTTCCTCTAAGGAACCCAACTCCTTTGACTGTCCCACCAGTGGAACAGAATGAAGACAAAAATATAAGAAAAGTCATTAAAGAAAGGAGACTTAGGGGTAAAAATCAGAGAGAATATCTTGTCAGATATAGAAATCCAGTACATGAAGATGAATGGCTGGCAGAATCAGATATACCTGACTCAGATAAACTCTTGAGAAGATTTAGACATGAAAGAAGGCCACAAGCCTGAATATGTCTATAAATGTGCTTTAAATTACTTGATCTGAGTAATGTGAAGAGGTTGGACAGTGGACATTAACCCCCCTTTGGGGCTTTTTATTATTTCTATCATTGATAAAATTGTAGTACAATTTTATTTTTTGGTGGGAAGGAATGTGAGCCTTGAGGTATATTTTACATACCCAAATAGGCCACAATTATCTTAAGAAGAAATTTTGAATTATGCATAATTCATAAGTCATGCATATATCCAAAATTCATCATTTTTGATTTCAGAAAAGATGAATACCTTTTTATTGAGTAAGTAAATCCATGGATTTAAGACCAGATTTGGATTCTACATTAAAATTCACCTAGGGTAGCTCAATAGAGTGAATAAGCTCAAATTAACTCTTTGAGGTGGTAAAATGGAAAATACTTCAATACCACATCATCAATACCACATAAAAGATCCGTAAAAACTTTTGTTTTTCTTAATTTCACGCCAAAATAATGGAAAAGTGAGAAATCCCATGTTACATATACACTAAGAATAGTGTTATGCATGTTTTGAGAACTTAAGATCATGGTATTCTTACATGGACTTTTTGTACACCCATAGTGGATATCTCACTTGAAGCTTAAATTTCTATTTTGATGTAAAAAATAAGCAAGGGGGACAAAAGACATCAAAGAAAGCCAGGGTACCCAACTTCTGAGGCCTCAGAGGCGTGGACAGCTCCAAAGCTTGGATCCATGGCTGATCTTGGCCTAATTGGTAAACTAAAACCTTTTGGGAACTTGGTTACCATGTTACAACTACAGTAAAACTTAAGAAAATAGCAAATAACCTGCTATTTTGACGTGCCAAGGAGGTAAAGAGCTACTTAGACTCCTGTAACCATGTCAATTCTTAATGACTTTCCATGGATAAACCCCAAAAGAGTAATTAAAACCTTTTTTGGACTTGTATCAATTGATTTACCTCAGAGCAACCAGTGAAACACTGATATTTGCAATTCTACGTAGAAATGAGGTAAAAACTTCAAAAATTCATTAAAAATACAATTCCTAATGAATCCTTCTGAAACATTCAGGACTAATGAAGAAATGTATGATCTATGGTAAAACCAAAAAGAATTACAGCTTTACTAGTCAAATTAAAAATTTTACTTACAGTCCATTTTTGACTATTCTACGTGAAACACTGAATCTTCAAGAATTCACAGTAATTACACACTGTGATGAAATTGGCAATAACATTGATAAATTTTAGAAATAAATGATTATTTTGGAATAAAAGAAGATTTACAGATGTTACTCCTATTATTCTTAACCATATTGGGGTTAGTAGTCACATAAAAGCATCAATTAAGTAATTGTGATAATCTTACGTGACAACAGATGATGCAATCAATAATCCAAAAGGGTTTATTGTTTTCTCACTCACTGGTTTTTCAGTTTGCTCCATGGCATGCCTCTGTGAGCTGTTGTTGACTTAAAAGAGGCCTCTTCTTGCTGTCTTTTCCACATCATCATCATCTTAATATCATTTAAATCATTATTACCAACAAGTAAGTATTAGTTACAGCTATTCTTAAGTGTTTTAAATCTTTCAGAATCAATCAGAAAGACGTGAAATCATAGAATCCAACTATATATTGTTGTAATACTGTTATAAATCCATTTTGATCCTTAAATCCACAATTCCACATCAAATCTCTCTATCTTATCTTTCAATAAGCTCTTTGGAATATTAGTGAGTGATTTATCTTTAATTCTTAAAGTTTTTCTCTAAAGTTAGTTTTCTTCAAGAATTATCATTATAATTATTCTTTCAAAAGATAGTTTTATATTAAAATAATTTCATTATTAAAATTTTCTTGTAATTGATTCTAGTAGACAATTACTTGCTCACTGTTAAAATCACTAGTAGTGCTTAACATGTGAAAGAAATAATTCTTTAATTATTTAATTGTGTTATAATAATATTTTATCATTATATTTCATAAGAACAGACACAGTACTGTTGATTAATAGTGATATTATCATCAGTTTCATAGTCAAGTCTTACAGAATCGCATGTGAAGCATTTGGAATAAGGATTGGTATGTGAAGCACATGTGTGGCATCAGGCATAAGGACTTGTGTGTGAAGCATCGGGAACCTGGACCAGCATAAGGCATTGCGTGTGAAGATAAGGAACCTTGCCAAGCTTAGAGAATTGCGTGTGAAGTGTTGGGAATAAACATTTGTGTATGAAGTGTTGGGAATCTGGCCCAGCATAAGGGGTCACATGTGAAGCGTTGGGACCTTGGACATGTGTAAGGAATTGCCTGTACAGTGGAATTCCACCATACATGAGCCATTTCACCCCTTTTTCATGTGAGACACCATATATCCCAGATTGCAACCCATCAAAACTAGGTGTATACTGTACTGCGCATTACCACACCCTTATCCTCCAATCACATCCACATCCCCTCATTCCTTAAATTGGGATGAAATTGTCTTACTATCCCTGATCTTATATCCAGCTCCCTCACCAATCTCATAATAGCCGTAGATTTTCTGCCACATTGTTTTTGCTAACCTGCTTGAGCATTGCGCAGACATACCCACTAGTGTAGTGCTTTCGTTGGCCTGTGCTGGATCAGTATAATGAAAAAATTTACTAATGGCCCACACTACCTGAATGATCCAATGACATACAGATGAATCAATCCAAAAATGCTTATTTGGGAAAATCAATTTTCCCTCTGTACACTGCTTTGATGCTTCTCTTTGAACTTAGCCGGTCTGCTTATCAGCTGAAAACCACCATCCCAAAGCATACAACAATGCATCCTTATCAAGATGAGGTGAGTTTTTGAATCTGTTCATGGTGAAAGTGAGTGCGGAAGCAAACCCAAAGGCCCCCTGATTTTCTGAAACATTGGCTTCATAGCTGACTTGATCAAAGGATGGGACCCCCAATGACTTGTAGCAAGTTTGCATCTTTTGAAATAATTTATCCCCAACATATTGTAAGGATTGAGCTAGAATGCAGCCCACCAAGCTAAGATTTGCACCTTGGTTCTGCCATTCATCTTTTGCATCTGCAATTCTCCCAAGACTTCTGTAAATCCGAAATTGTTTGTTCTTTGTGCTGCATTTGTGCCACCCAATAGTGAACATCAATCCCTTCAGCAATGCCCCATTTGTTGCAATTGGGTTTGTGAACTTTCTTTTGCAAAACAAGAATTGTGATAATTCATCCCATTTATTGACCTCAATGTTACAAATTGTTGTGAATGGTCTTAATTCAACAAGGGCAATGAGTAATGCTGTCAAAGAGAAAATAGCCACACGGCCAAAGTGAATGTATTTTATTTGAGTGAAATCCACAATCCTCTGACTATTGCTTGTGGTTATATTTGCTGATACTCGCATTGATATTTGTGCTGTTGGCCGGCTGGAGGAAAAAAACTCATTCCTTCAGGCTGTTTTGGCCTCATTTGTCTTTTGGGACGTGCCACTATTGCCAGATGGTTGAGGGATAACTTTGTGTTAAAGCAGACAAGATATCAGATACTGCAGACTCCCATGTGAAGAAAGCCCTTTTGAATCCAGAATGGTGCCCAATGCCAATGCCCATTATTTGGCACACATCCATGACTTCCCTGTTGGATCCCACATGGCATTGGCTCAATCTAAACAAACTATAGCCAATGTTACTCCATGGGGCCAAATGAGGGTGCTACATGAATGCTGGCCCATATATAAATTCTGAGAAGAACTGAGCAACTCACACTTTCCTTCCTCCCCCAAATGCTTCCCTGAAAGTTCCCTTTTATGCTCCTTCCCTTTTTTTGTGAATGGCATTCTTGCACAGGAAAATGAAATGAAACCAAAAGATTAGTGACTGTTGTGTGGAAACTGAATTTCACCTAAATTTGATTTTGGTTGATGAATCTTTTTTACTGCCCACTCAAAATGAAAGATTACATGTGACTTTTGCAAATTGGCGCTCTCAAGTATCTGAACCAAAAATAATGCAGTGGATACTGCATTATTCAATTTGATATATTAATGTTACCATTCAATGAGATTTGAATCCAACCATCTGAATTATCACAAGGAAGCACAAGTGGAACATGCACTCTTCTGCACATACCTAATCATCCTAGTCCTTTTGAAAGAAGCAATGCAATTTGTCCTATCATGAGCTGGAAGTATGTGAAAATACCCACTTCCTGCAATTCCCCTGTGTGTGATAATGGCAGGCACTGCTTCCTGACTGAGTTTGCATCTTGTTGGAGTGGTTTCAATGGTGTACAGAGGCATGCCTCCATACAACGTTCTCCATTACTATTGAAATTCTTAATGAGGCATGCGGGCAGTAGGATAGTTAGTGAAAATTATTAAGTTAATACATCACTTTCTAATATTAAACTATAATCTATTTGATACAAAGCTAATCTAAAACAGGTCAATACTGGTCGTAAGTTTAGCTGACCTGGGTACAGGCAATGTGACCTCATCATTTGAACCAATACTGCGCTTCTCCATTGAGGCATCACCAAAGTCTAACACCAAGCATAATGCAAATTCCAATCTAAGAGATATAGTGGGGGTAAAACACTCTGATGAGAAGAAAATCTTATTCAGTAAATTGCATATATACTTATTAGTATGAAGCCAAATGGGGTCCACTAGATTTTTACCCTCTGAAAGTCTTTTAGAAATGTCAATGAGTGATAAAGCCCCTTTAAATGAGCTTGTTCTCCAGTCAGCTGAGCATACCATCAAACCACAAGCCCCTGCCGCACAGAATGCAACTAATATACCATAGAATATTCAAATTATTCCAAGATTCTTGTGACACTCCAAAAGATCTTTGATGGCCTAATTTTTCTTTGAACTCGTGAGTTTGCCTTCATGCTGTAGACTTGAACCTTTGTATGTGCACATACAATGTTGTATGCAATCATCAAGTGGATTACTGTATCCATTAGATCCTCCAAGTTCTTATGTGGCTTTGTTGATATATCATTTTCAGCCCCGCCTCCTTCAATGCTAAGTTGTGTTGCACATTTCTTTGATTTAATCAAGCAGGAGGCAAGGTATTCAACTGCTTCTGGTTCCAGTCCAAAAGGATAAGCAGCATTTGTTGTTGGTGCCACATATGGTTGGGGTGCAATCACATTGTATGAGGCTAAACTAATAGCTTCAAACATAACATTCACGCAAAAAATATTTAATTGGATTGGAGGGGTAAAGAAGACTCGGAACCATTTCAAAGAAGGAGTGTTCATATTTTGGGAGATTATCTGGAGGTTTGGCTGATTCATTCATCAATTTGAGATTCCAAATGTTATTATTAAAAAATGCTTTGGTTTATGTTGCCTTAAAAAAATCTAACCCTGTATATTGCAATGTATATCACTTGAGTCATCAGCCAAATCATAATGTATCATTCAAAAGGATAAAATTCATCTGCAATCTCAAGCTCCTCAAGCCACGCCAACATTTTAAGCTCTTGGTTACTGATCACCTTAATACCAACAGGCAGGATTGTATCAGCATCATTTGTTGGTAAATTGTCCCATCAATTTTTGTAAATACTGTTAATATTATCAAGCCCTCTTTTCCATGATTCTTGAGTAATATTGGAATGATAATTCAAAATGTCTCCAAACTCTTCAATGCGGGATAAAAATAATCCTTGAACATTAGCAGAGGTTGACACTTTGGAGTCAGGTTTAGGCATTAGAACATTAATGTCTTCTTGACCCATTGTATCATCTTGAATTTCCTCCCTTTCATGAAATGCTTGAATATTTTGAGGAGAGGCAGGAGGGGTTTCATAATGGATTGTTTCATTGAATACTGGGGGGTTTCAGTATGTGGACGTTCATTATCATTATGGCTAACTTCAACATTGATAATGTCATCACCTTAATCCCAAGAATCCTTTGCAACCTCCAAGGTATGGTGTCTTTTGTTGGTCTTTTTGGTGGCATTTACATTTTTTCTTTTTCCTAAACCTTTTCCTGGCAATCCAATTAACACTTGAGATCCTTCAAGTAAAAATTCTCCCACATCCACACCTAGTGTGAGCCTTGATTTGAACCTTTGAGATATGACCACATACCCAAAAAGGTCACAAGAAATATTTAATATAATTATACATTAAAAAAAAGTACCTTAAAACTACAAAAATACCATAACTTGGTATAAAACTTGGTTTAACTTAAAAACCAATGAATAAACATGTGAAATAATCTACACCATTGGATTCCCCATGGTGAAATACACATATACCATTTTTATGGCATATCTGTAAAGTCAATATTTAATAAGTTATAAGTAATAATACCTTATAAAAGACACAAATCCTTCTTTATTTCAAACACCAATGAAACAACATGTGAAATGAATGGTACCATTGGATTCTATATAAAATTCCACACATAAAACAATTAATAAGCTAAGCTTCAAAACCAATACTTAAGGAATTAACCTGAATATATGCACTTTTTTGGTCAATGCATATATTCAAGGATTTTAGCTAATATCTCTTGAATTATGCATGATAAAGTGATGAACCAAAAATAAAGTAATCACGTAATTACTGTAGGAATACAGATATGAAGTTTATTTCACAGGTTATAAACAAGTTAAAACCTGTAAGGAATTATTGATTAAAATCAATAGAGCTGTTGACCACTTTGTTGTGAAAGTGGTCCAAACTTAAAAATAAGTAGAAAGTTGGATTCTACTAGTTCATTCGTGAAGAATAATGTATTTTTCATTATAATATTCAAGGTATAACCCCTTGAAATCATAGTTTGAATTTTAAAATATTAAATTTCGACAGAAAAGATGAGTTACAAGAAAAATCATCAAAAAAGGAGTTTTGATGATGTAATGAAATGCTCTTGGAAGCATAATAAGGTTATGCCAAGCTATCAGAATTCATTCTCTGAATTGCTGTAGCGTGTAAACCTCAAAGGGTATTGAGGATCAAAGTTTGAGCTTAATTTGATCATTTATGATCACTCACTGTAACCTTAAATTAAGTTTAACAGTCATATAAGTGATAAAATTGGTGAATACTATTATTTTATGATTAAAAATAATAAAATCCACGAAATTTGGGGTTCTGCCAAGCCTTTGACGTCATCAGACTTAGAGTTATAGTGATAACTCTAAATAATGGTGTAATAGTGATGTAATGAGGTTTGATCATGATGTAATCATCACCAAAACTTAAAGTATTGCTCAATTCCAGTGGATATGATCAGTACACGTCTACTAGAAGCCTGTTGGACTCTAGGAGGGAGGTATTTACTATAAATAGAGCTCTTTCTGCTCTGTTTTCCCCTCAAACGCATCAAAAACATTAAAACAATACAAACAAAAAGGTAATAACTTTATTCTTTATATATAAAACTTTTATATTATTCAAGACAAAAGTTCATCTTTATTATGATCATAAATTTTGACATGATTAAATCATTTGTTTAATTGTTTTTGTTAAAAATCTCTCTAAAAACTCATTTCCACGTAAAAAATCAAGAATATTTGTAATTTCTCTATTTTTATTGTAAATACAATTTGTATAGGTTGTATTTACATTATTTGGCGTAAATTATCTCAAACCTATTATATTAAGTGTTAAAAGTAGGTTATTTTCTCTTATATTACTAATTTTCTCTATATTATTCTCTTAATAATTCTTGAATTAATATAAATAGTATTTATATTAATTTATAAATTTAATATTGGTAATATTATTGTTATCAATTGTTTTTTATTAATAAAAAACAATTTTTTACGCCTTTATTATTTGTTTTTAACAATAATAAAGTGCTATTAAGTATATTAATTATTTTATATTAATATATTTATTTTATTATATTATTATATTTTATTAATAATATAATTATTTTTACGCCATAATTATAATAATTATTTTTATCTTATTTATTTCATTTATAAGGACATTCATAGTACAATAAGTAAAATATTAGTAATTTTTACTTATTGTTTCATAGTCAAACCTTACATTTGGGGGCCTGGCTGTGATATTTACTCTAAAAGACCTTTTAAAAGATTCTAATTGGGCTTATCCAATAATAAATTATACTTATAGTCATAAAATTATATAATAATTTTATATTTATTGATTTTAAAAGCTATTGAGGCATTTGGAAAGCAATTGTACTGTCTTACACGTGGTTTTTCACATCCTTAGACTTGCAAAAACTTTCTTTGAGTGACTCTAGTGATTAAAAAAGATATTTTATAAATTAAAAATAATTTTATATTATAAATTAATTTTATAAAAAGAATCATATTCATTTTTATTTGATTCTTTAAAAATAAAAACATAAAAAATATTAAAAATATTAAAAGCCAATAAGAAAGTTATTTTATTCATTTTACTTTTATTTCTTTAATTATTTTCATTTTTTTTCTATAAAAAAAAGATATAAAAGCAATTTTTACGTGGAAAATTGCTATATCTTACCAAAAATAACACTTTTTATATAAAAGACTTATATTTATTTGCCTTTTTTTAGTGTTTGAAGACAACTCAACAGAGGATAACCAAACCACTGTTGAAAGATTGGTGGAAGAAACTTGTCAAAGCTCTACAACACCAATAATCACCAAAAGAAAGAAAGCCAAGAAATTGGACTTTCCAGGACCCACTGTGGTATTCCATACCATTTTTTTTCACCAGGCTCAAGCTCATACTACCCCATAACAGCGGTAAATCCAGCCTACAGGCAGACTTACACTCAAATGTTACACCAAAAGGTCAATTTTACAGCAAGAAGCTGGGTTTAACTCAACAAACCATGGCACAGGCACCAAAAGGCAGTGTATGTGTTTAAATAAATTATTCAATTTCATTATGCATATGTAAAAAATCAAGTTACATATAGTACACTAGTTACAACAAATAAGGTACCACCCTTTAAATTACACACCCCACCCAGCTTTACACCCCCTTACAGCCATAGGACTCATGCAGCAAGAAAATGACACATGCATTAGTTATACAGCCAACTTGCATTCAAAGTCACATGATGCAAAGCCCAGCCCCATGGAATTCCTGCAGCTCATTTGCAACACAGCCCCAGGAGTACCTTATCTTATATCCACAGTAACCCCACTTAAAACCTTAAAACATAATCAAAATCATTTACACCACTCATCACCTCATGCAAACCAAAGCTAGTTACAACAGGCTGCGTGCAGTACACAATTCCAATTAAATCTCAACCACATGACTATGCACAGCATGTGTCAAAATCAAAAATCACATCATCTCATAAAAACAGTAAATTCACCAATGCAAGAAGTTATCACCTGACTTCATTTTAAAGTTCAAAAAGAAGAAAAACAACCATGACACCTGCATAAATTACACAGCCACTTCTACCAAAACTAAAATAGGACATATGCAAAGGAATTACAAGGTAATCATGTGATACTGAATCCACCAACAGAATATCATGTGACAAGAAAGAGGCTGTGCACAACAAAAATCCCCAGCCAAAATTGAATCACCTCATGTATGCAAGGAAAATTCAAGAATATCACATCATAATTAGTTCACCAAAAGGCAATCATGTGATAAATGGAGGCTGTGCAGAGAGAAAATTATCACCAAACCTTAAATCACCTGACCCATGCAAGAAAGGTCCTCACCAAAAATGGAGTCACATGATGAAATCAAGAGGAATTAAAGTGGAAAAAGACAGCTCCCATGGAGGGCCCTCTGGGCTCCCAAAAGGTATAAATAGAGGGGCTCTCTCCCCCCAAATTTCAAATCCCCCCCATGCACATTATATCCCCTGCACATTGCAAGCACAGGAATAATTCATCCCTCACCTGGGAGGTAGTCCAGCAAATTATAGTGAATTTACTTACCCAGTAGCTAAGCTCAGTGGAAGTATAGTGTTGAAGATTACCCAGTAGCTAAGCTCAGTGGAATCTTATCATTATTAAAATAAAAAATAAAAATTATCCAGTACCCAATATTAGGGTTACTACTCTATTAAAATACTTCATCCAGTAAAATTAACACCATTATCAAGACTTAAAAATAATAATAATAAATAACTTACCCCTTTAAAAATTCAATATCAAAGAACCTTACCTCTGAAATTCAACAAATAAAATTTATCTTATTATTAAACACTCTTAAAAAAAAATAACAAACCATTCAAAAATTATTTTACTCTATTATAACTATACCTTAACAAAATTACCTTTATCAACACCAATCAAATTTTCCAGAAAACCTTAAATAACCCATCCTACCAAGGAATTATAACCAAGAAGAAACAACTCACCTCAATTTCACCAAAAACTATTAAAATTAAAACAGAGAAGTATTTCATTAAATCTAAACATTAACCAAATTACTGACATTATTTTTCATATTATTTATTGAATAGGTCTGATCTGAGACTGCTGAATTTTGTCTTCTGCAGTTGTAAAGCCACTTACTAATTTTATTTTGGTTTGTGAGCTCCAAGGAAGATTTTGTTCAGTATTTTAGGAGGGGCAGGCAATACACCCTTGCCACCCTTGGTTACAGGAGTTATTAGCAATTCAAAACTAGTTACCTGTGATTTCCCCCTCCAGGTACTGCCTCATTTTAATCCCACACAAGAGGAGTTCTCACATCTGGTGTCCCAACAGTGACTTGATAACCTCAACTTAAATAAAAAAATTAAATTAAAATCAATAAATTATAAAATCCTTAACTACTCCAGAATATTTCTTATAACAAAAACTGGAGTCAAATACTCAAAATCAGCCCAAACCATCATCTCAAGAATCTGAATCATCAACTCACTCTGATCATTATTATTATCCACCAAAACAAGAAACAGAACTAGGGGAGGAACCAAATAAATATTCAAATTTCCCAATTGCAACATCAAGAACCAATAAAAGGGACTTAAAGGTTGTGGAGAAATTCTTCCTTGATCTCCTTGAAAGAAATAAACTCAATAAATCAATCTCAAAAGAGGAAATAAACCAACCAAAAATGGATAAACCCTCATCATCAAAATTACCTTCCAGTATTGAAGAAATCCAGGAAGAAAACCTCAATGAAGAAACTGTTGAAGGACAGGAAGAAATGTCTTCAACAGAGAGACTTCAGCAGAAGATGCTAGAAATGCAAGCAGAATTACTAGCACTAATCAAAAAGGAAGGAAAAAATAAATCATCAAGTTATACTCCACAAAATAGTCCACTTGAGGAACAAACCACCCTTCCAAGATCATTCAGGCAACATGGATCACCTTCACCTTATCCTAGACCCATGGCCACATCAACACCTTATACAGAACAAAGACAAAGTACCTTACCAAGAAGAGTCAACATTTCTTCCCAAATGCCAACTCCATTACATCAAGAAATTCCAAGAAACACTACTCCAATAGTGAAAATCAGAGCCAAGGACTATAACTTGTGGTTTGATGGAAAGGATGTTGAAAGATTCATCAAGAAAGTTGAAAATATTGCAGAAATTGAAGGAGCAAGTGGAAGAGACATTGCAAGACAAATAGCATTTTGGACAAAAGATGAAGAAATCAGTTATCATATTGAAGGAATGCCAGGATATGAAACAGCGGATTGGGATCAATTGAAAGTGGATATTAAAAGAAGATGGGGAACAGTCTCACCTGAAAGAAGATACAGATTATCCTCAATCACTGATTTATTCACAAAAACTCAACAAGAAGGTGGAATAAGAAACATGACTCAATACAGAAAATTCATTGGGGAATATGAAGCAATCATCACTTACCTCAAAAGATACCAATATATCCAAGGTGATATCAATCATAACCAGGAAATATTGGCCAGCCTTTCCACTAGTGTTCAAGAATCAATTTACAAAGAAATGATTCAAGACAGAGCTATGGTTCAAGCCTGGGATGGAGGTTACATCATTCCAAGATTGGATATTTTGAAATTATACATTGAACAAGACTTGGAGGCCAAGGTACTTATTCAACAAAAAGAATTTTCTAAACCAAAACCTGCAGAAAAGAAAACAAGATTTGAGGATGAAAGCTGGGATGAAGTTCTAAAACAAGTAAAAGAACTCACCCAAAAAATCAAAAATCCTCCACAACCAGAACCTCAGCCAAGAAATGAAGGAAAAGAATCTGTCAAAGAAGTTTTAAATCAACTCAAAACACTTTTAGAAGCAGTTAATCCACCAAGAAGGAACTGGAACAACAATCAAGAGCAAAGATTCCCCCAGAATAATCAGCCATACAGGCCAAGGAATCCCTTACCACCACTTTCATCCAGTTACCAACCATACATACCAGCTCAAATGGCTCCAAGACCACCATTGAAGTGTTCTTACTGTAAGGAAGAAGGCCATACAGTAACTAGATGCACTCACCTTGCTGAAGATTTGTACAGAAGAATTGTCAGAACCCAAGGAGCATCTTACCTCTTCCCCAATTATCAGAGAGTACCTATGGAAGGAAATGAAAGTGCCAAAGACATAGTCAGGGCCTTTGCAAAAGAACAAGCAGAACTCAACAAGATATTTATGGAGAAGCCTGTGGTAAAACCAAAACCAGAAGAAGAGGTTAAGCCCACTGAAAATAAACCAGAGGATAAATCAACCTCAATTGCACATGTTGAAGATTGGTCAAACTGGAAACCACCTACCATTTCCTCAGCCAATGACTCTTTTGAATCACACATTGGTTTAAGACAGACAAAACAAAGGTTGGAAAGACAATCCCAAAATCAAGAGCCAAAGAAGAAAGCAGAAATTCCAGGAACTTACATTGAAGAAGAAAAGGAAGAAGAAAAAGTCATAATTCCTACCAAATTCCAAAATTCCAATATTCCAAAACCAGACCAACCTGAGGAGGAAATTGAAAATATTGCCAATAAGAATGAAGATGAAGAAATTCCCAAAGAAGAAAAGAATTTCAGGAAGCCCCAAAAGAAACAAGTTGAAACAAAATTGGAAATTGATAAAATTATCAAGAAAATTATGCAGCAAAAGATCAACCTCACCATTGAAGAAATCTTGAGGATGTCACCAAATTTTGTTCATAAATTACAAGAATTATCAGAAAAAGACAAGGAAAAGATTAAATCACTCAACTCAATGGATCTTCAAGAAAGACTATTAACATTTGGATTCAAAGAAATACCAAAGCCCAAGATTCATTATGCCTGTCCTTTGGGATTTATGGAAATCTTTATTGGAAAGGAAGAATATCCTATCAGAGCATTAGTGGACACTGGTGCAGAACTCAACATTATACCAGAAGAAATAGCAATCAAAGCCTCACTCACAACAAGGAATCTTAACATGAACCTTAGGGGAATTGGAGGCCATACCACTTCATTGGTTGCACTATCAGAATTTACTCCAATCATTTTGGCTTCAGGTGAAGAAACTCTGATTCACTTTTTTATTGCAAAAGGATCTGTTCATACAGTACTTGTAAGGCCTTTCTTGGCAGACAACAATATCAGACTAGAATTCTCCCATAAACAAGGTGAAATACTAAGCTACCAAGAACCTGATGGAAGAAGATTATGCATGCCAATATGCAAACCTCAAGCACTTGGATGGCAAACTGGTCCACCTAGAGGAATGGATTTATGTAATATGGCAAAATTAGTCAGAAATAACCCAGGAAAGAAGTTTCAAAATGAAAGAGGAGACAATACCATAATCAATTTGACCCAGAAGACCCAACATTTATCCATATCTCCAAAAAGGGATAAATTTGGCCAAGATTCTCAAAAGAACAAATTGCCAAGCAATCTCAAAAGACAACTTGAAGACTCAACCTCTGAAGATGAATTACCCAATATAAGTTACAATCCAATTAACAATAAGGAAGAAACATTCCAAATTTTGGTGGATGGAAATGAGAAAATCAATGGAAATCCTTTCAAACCTAAAACAAAAAGAAAGAAAGTCAGAATTAGTGAACATCATGAGCTCTCAGATGAGGAAATTATAAATGAAATTGAAAAAGACTTCAAAATTATGGAAGAAAGAGACAAAAACACATACCATATCAACTTCTTGGACAGACCATTGAACAACCAAGAAGAACCTTATGAATGGCAACTGGAAAACCCTGAATTCATCCAGCAACCTCCCAATGAAGAGGATGAAACAGAATCCATCTTAGAAAATGACTACAATTACATTTACCTTCCATACATCACCTTTGAAGACATTTATGGGGATGAAGCTCAAGAAATTTTATGTGAAGACAAATATTTATGTCAACTTCCAGGAGCAAACTTGAACAAAATCCAATTCCTAGAACTGTTAACTGAAGAAGGAATTAAAGGAAACCTCTCAAATCAATTCTGGGATAAAACATTTTCAATGGGAATTTTACCAAGAAGAGGACTCTACTTCAATCAAATATGGGCCCAGTGGTACCTTGGATTAAATGGATCAACATATCAAACTGGAAGGATAAAATGGATTGGAGATGGATATATATTCATTGATGAAGACTTATGGTGGTCAGAATTTCCATCAGAGCCAGAAATTGAGGAAAGAAATGCCTTTGTGCAAGCCCTCAAAGACCTTATTTTGGCCAGGTTACTCAACAGACACTCACGTTTCCCACTAGGGGGAGCTCAACTTTGAATAAAACCAACAAAATAAAGATTTCCTTTTCTAAAATGTATCAGTATCACCCATAAAATGTATCATTAGTTTCTTTTTTTATTTTATTTTTTTCTCTCAAAGGGCAGTGACTTCCTGCCTTAAAAAAGAAGAAATTCATCAACAAAATGTTATTATTAAACTAAATAAACAAAAACAAAAAACAAAAACAATTACCTTCACCATGGCCAATTCACCCACTTTTGGGTCCTATGGGGAAGAATTAATCAAAGAAGACCCAATTATCAATGAAGAACTTCATTGGTCACCAGAAGATGAAGATTTCAATAAAGAAAACCTTTGGCACTTTAAGAATACTTCATCAATATCAAGAAACCAAGAAATTGAAGAAATCAAGGAATTGCTGAAATTTTTGGAGGTTTCTGACAAAACCAATGATCAAATTACTCAAGAATTAATGGAACAATTAAATTTCAAACCATCAAGGCCCATCTTGAAGACACATAACAGCTCTAAAAATCAAAAATCAAAGAAAAAAGTCAGATTCAAACTTAATTAATCATAAGGCAGTGACCTCCTGCCTTATCAAAGAGGAAATTCAATTTTCAGCCAAAAATAATAATAATAATAATAATAATAATAAAATCATCAATTTCACTCACCCAAATCATAAAAATCACTAGGCAGTGACCTCCTGCCTTATCACAGAGGAATATCCAAATTCTTACTCAAAATTATCATCCAAAATCCATTCAACCTACTCTCAAACTATTTTTTATAAATAAATTTGATACTATTATCAATTCATCTTACCTTAACATCTCAAAATCCACCAAAATCCTACAAAATGGAGTCATGGCCATTACTTGAAGAAAGTCCCTGGTCAATGGACACAGATATCAGCTGGGTAGAAGAAAAAGAAGTCTGGACCAATTACAATAATTCCCAAGAAGAAAGTGAATATCCAGAATGGTTCTTACAAACCAAGCCAGAACCCTGTCCAGATATCTCCACACTAATCCTTCCATATATTGATTTTGAGGACATCTTTGAAAAAGAACATGCACCATTAGAAACTTTAATATCTCATCCATGGAAAGAATTACCTGGATTCAATCTTACAAAATATGAATTCTTGGAATTACTGACCTGGGATGGAATTGAAGGAAACCTTGGAAACCAATACTGGGATGAAATATTTAAAATGGATGAAAATTTCAGGAAATAACTATTTTGGAGGACCTGGGAATGCCAAGACTGGTTTAACCTCCAGGATTTTCAAATTAAAAGTGGAACAATCAGCAAGATCTCAAGAAATTATATGGTAAAAAATGCCATATGGGAATATCATTGGGAAGAAGCACTTATACCAGCAATCCTCAGAATCACAAATCATAGAACTCAATTTAATACAGAAGACTGGGACTCTATCTGTCAAGAATACTTGTTTAAAAGTCTAAAAAGAGAAAAGTGGAGAGGAGGAAATTTTATCAAACAAAAATTAGTGAAGAAGATAATTGGTCAAAGGAATTAAAAGAAATCTTCCCTGCTAAGTGCCCAATTCTTTGTTATTTTTAACCCATCCCTTTCCATTAATATTACTATTTATTTATTTCATTTATTATTTTACTCTTATTTCATTTTTTTTATTATTAGTATTGAGTTTTTTTTCAAGCTAAAAAAAACATTAAACAACCTTCAATTCATATGAGCTTAGAAGGAAAAATTAAAATATAAACCTCCATGATATTGAAGGTTTTTTATAATTATATTTCTTTTTGCTCAAGATCAAATATATATATATATGTAAATAATTATCACCAGTAATTCTCAGAAGAAAAGAACTTTCAAAAAAAACAAAAAATTAGTTTCAATTGATTTTATATTAGTAGATGTTAGCTATATAAAAAACTCACATGATATTGGAGATCTATTTCCTTCTATTTTATTCTTATTTTTTATCCCTTTTATTTTATTTCTTATTTTATTATAAAAAAACAAAATGAATAAATTAATAAATCCAAAAAAAAAAAAAAGAGAGAAATTAATAAAAGGAGAAGTGATAGAGGAAGTTTTTTTTTTCAAATCTTTTTGATACTTAACTATAAAACTACTCCTAGATAGATCATCAGATTACGGTTTATTTAATTTTCAGCTATCTATTTTATTTAAATTTAATTATTTTAATTTTAATTCATTTTTTCTTTTTTTAAAGTCTAACTTGATTTATATTTTACTCTCCATTCTACTTGGGTTTTGTTATTTTATTTTATTGAGTTTTTTTTCAGTATTTTTTCAAAAAAAAAAACAACAACAAAAAAGTGGGGGAAAGAGAAGAAAGCAGAGAGGAGGAGGGTATTTATAGGAAAATTCTATTGAGGCTGACTTTTGGTTTCTCACTCAGCAGGTATAGATTATAGTCATTCTAACTCCACTCAGAAAATAGCAGTACATAGCACTCTAACTCCAATCAGAAGACATTAGTGTACAACCCTAATACCATGCCCAAATAGAAAATTTATGCTGTTTACTGCAGTATTTTAGACAAAAGGAATTACTGATGAAGCTGGCTGCAAGCCAACTTAACTTCATCACCAAACACAAGATAGTACCACAACGGATGCTTTGGAGAGCACTACTACCTTGGCTTGGTAGAAGAACATCAAAAAAAAAGGAAGTAATACATCCAGCTAAGTCTGATTTTGGGTGGAATTAGCTCTATCACACTGCAAAGGTTGCGATGATGAGGAATCAAAAACACATCTTATTGTAAGCGGAGTTAGCTTGGACAAAGGATTCTATGGCCACCACCATTTGTATACCCGGTCATCATCACTGCGGGGAATCCAGAAACCACATCCAAATAGATACACCAAATCCATCTGATTTTCGTGATTGACAGCAGGTTTTAAAAAGGATATCAAACAATGTACCTCTTGAAGGTTAATACCTCCAAGGAGTTTTTTTTGACAGCTTGGAAGCCAAGCAAATACCTCCAGGACCCCAGAAGTTCCGCCTGAAAGCTTGAATCACCAGAAAGAATCAAAACAGTTTAAAAAGATCCAAAACAAACAAGACCGATCAATTTAAAATTCCAAACAGCATTTCAAAGTGCAGCAACACCATCAACAGCCCACCCGAACTACCTGGAAGCACTCCTGAGACCCAAAACCACCTTACCCAAAGCCTTTCAAAGAAGTTGGACCACACATCAAGAGTTAAACAATTCTACTTAGCTCGCATCACAGCTGAGGGTGTATAGATACCTTCTGACTACAAAATCAGCCACCCGAACTCATTCTAAGCTCTGTAAAGGTGTAATAACACCTTTAATAGCACAAATACAGCCACCCGATGAGGTTTGGAGCCTCACAGAGGCTTATCAACAACCATCAACACTACAACAGCCCACCCGATTGACTGGTTCACAGTAAAAAGCAAATAAAGCCACCCAATGAGGTGTGGCACTTTACAGATTGTTCAAGCCACCTCAAAAACAATACCAAGATTGCACGACCACATTTTAAGCCCCATGAGGGGTATATAAGTATTAAAACAAATAACAAACTACCCACGGGAAGCATTCAAACTTCATCACATGGGTTTTGCACCTAATGAGCCAAAAGCTTCCAGTCCGAAGCTGCTTAAAGGGTGCAAAAGGTCTTATAACCAAAACTAAACAGCCCGACATTCCTCTCAACACTGAAAAGGTGTGGTAAGACTTGAACTAACCCAAATAAGCAAACAAAAAGAACCCATGAGCCTAAAGTAGTGAGAATAGGCTTGATCTGCTACACCCGACCCCATTTAGAGCACCATACAGCCCAATCAACTCGATTTTTAATAACATAAGGGGCTTAAAACATTGAAATATCAAATAACAAGCCACGCGAAGTGGTTTGAAGGACAAAAAAAAAGTAATTGCAGAAAGACGAGAAGCAGAAATTAGCTCACTTGATCAAATATTGAGCTCTTCAAAGGTAGTGGAGCACAAACTTACCACAACGGAAGCCACTCGTTGTCCTGATAGTCACCATGAAGGTGCAATAACACCTGAAGCAAATTTAGCAAACTATATATAGGTATAAAGATATTACAGCGCCACAGCAACTTAAAAACACTCAAGTAGAATTAAATCATTAAAACTCACTCTGAACAACCAAAGCCATCAAATTGACTCAAAAATAAGCAAGATGATCCCTCAAGGGTATATTGGATCACCTGTATCACTTTGATACTTCAGCCCGAATAAATTTGAAGCTAAAAAAAAAAAGCAGCATCTTGGCTCCTTTTTCTAATACATTTATGAAGACAATAGTAGAGCACCATACAGACCAACCAAATCAACTATTTAACAAACTAAGGGGTTAAAACACCCACATGTCAAAGTACAAACCATGTGAAGTGGTTTATAGTAGTATATCAGTTATTTCTTTTTTGAAATAAATAAATAAATAAACGAGTCCTGAACAAGACTTAAAACTGTTTATTTTCTATTTTTTTTCATTATTAAAAGATGAATATTACTGATGTTTTTTTTTCTTTTGATTAATGTATTCATAAATTAAATACAAAAGTCCTCAACATGACTTTAAACTGTTGGAATTTCTTTTATTGATGATTTGGAAAATAAAAACAAAAAGCCCTTAGCATGGCTTAAAACTGCTTAGTTTTTTTATGAATCATAATTCTGATTTTTTATTTTTATTTTTTTTTGAAATTCTGCAGGGCTATAAATAAAAAATTAAATTCCCTGAGCAAGGCATTAAACTGCTCAATTTTCATTACTTAGGTTTTTTTAATTACTGATTATTTAATTCACTGAAATTTTATTTTATTTTTTTTCTTTAGTTCCATGAAATGATTGAAGGAAACAAAAGAAATAAAAAAGCCCTGGGCAAGGCTTTAAACTGCTTGTCTTGCTTTTCTTTTGTTTTTTTGATAATGTTGGCTAATTTTCATTTATTGGCCTTTAAATTACTAACTTTTTTTTATTCAGTTAATACATTAAAAAAGGCCCTCATCAAGGCTTTAAACTGATGATTTCTTTTTAGTATTCTATTTTCTTGATCTGACATTTCATATTTTCCATTGCTACAGGGCTATAAAAAAAATGCCCTGAGCAAGGCATTAAACTGCTCAAATTTTATTTTTTATGTTTTTTTTTTACTGATTTTCCCTTTAGTTTGATAATTAGAGGAAATAATGAACACAAAAAGCCCTCAGCATGGCTTAAAACTGCTTGATTTTATTTATTTGATTCTTCTTTCCTCTATCAATGCTAAAATTGTCTTTTTATTTTTGATGCAGGCATATTCTAATGAGAAACAAAAAGAAACAAAACAAAAACAGTATATATATAAGTATATTTCATGAATTAGGTGTTTATCATTCAAGAATTGTCCTGATGCTATAAGCATAAGGCTTATAAAGAGTAAGGAGTCCTTAACAAGACTATAAACTGTTTAATTATGCAACTGGGCTTTGAATATAAATCAAATCCCCTGAAAACCAAAAATGATCAAACAAAAGTGTTTGGACAAAGATAAGGCCCTCAGCAAGGCTTTAAAACTGCTTATTTCTTTTTTCATTCTTAATTTGTCTTGGATAAAAATGGAGCTGACACATTTAATTGTGCTACAGGTCTTCAATATACAAATGAGCCCTTAGTATGGCTATAAACTGCTTCTTTTACTTTATTTCTCATGATCTTTTTATCTTTGATATTAAATTGAACTGACATATTTTACCTTTTATGTGCTACAGGGCCATAAAGGACAATGAAAGCCCTCAGCATGGCTTTAAACTGCTATTTTATCTTTTATGCTTTCTTATTTTTAATAATAACTATACTAAAATATTTGATTTGGCTTCCACAGATGAGTCCTCAATACGACTATAAACTGTTTAAGATAACTATACAACTTGGCTTTGAAGATAAATTACATGCCAGGAAACCCCAAAGGCAACAATCAGGTTCCTAAAACACAAGATATGGTCCTTGGCAAGACCATAAACTGCCCACTCAAATTATCAACAATAATCAAGAAAAATCACCAATGGTCCTTGGCAAGACCATAAACTTCCCCTTCAAATATGAAAAATAAATCACTAAAATTATCAACAAGGACCAAACCAAAGAAACCAATGGTCCTTGGCAAGACCATAAACTGCCCCTTCAAATATGAAAAATAAATCACTAAAATTATCAACAAGGACCAAAGCAAAGAAACCAATGGTCCTTGGCAAGACCATAAATTGCATATTTAAAGTATTCAAAAAGATTGGAAAAGGACTATAAAAACAGGAAAAGTCCTAGGCAAGACTATAAACTACCTAAGGTTTCATTTCTTATTTCGAATTTTATGTCATTATAAACAAGAGTTAGAAAGATTTACTGACTTGAATGTTCTGAACATATTTTTTTTATTTTTTATTTTTTTTCAACTATTTCTTTTTCCTAAGAATTAGGGGCATATCCCATTCATGATCTCAAGAATATTCTATTTATTCATTATTTCTATCATAATTTTCCTACTATTGCAATAAGAGCCATTAAGTTGGCTTAATTTTTCAACTCAATAATAACAATAATTAAAAAAAAAAAAAAAGAAGAAAAAAAAAAAAAAGATCAATTTATTTGAAATATTTCTTCAATTACAAAAGAGTGATTGGAACTTGTTTGAAAATAAGAAGTATTTGTGTCATGAAGGCATTAATTGAACTCTAAAGGAGTTATTTATATTAAAACCTCATACATTGATGACATAATTTGGGGAATTTACATATTAATAACACCTCAATGTGCTATTTATTCCAAATGGAATTTAAAAAGCCCCCAAAGAGCAAACAAGAGTTTTTTTTATTGTACAAAATTTGATTTTTCACTTTTTATATTTTTACAACTCAAATGCATTTATGGGTAACAGAAAATCTGAACCATAAAGGGAATGGACTTGAAATAAAGTCTGAGTGACAATGATGATTCCAAAAGGAAGAGTTGTGGCATCATAAGGGTCATTATATGATTAAAGGACTCAAATTATGATCATTCAATTATGTAATATTAATTATAAATACTATCAAGAGCACCAATTTTACTGATTGGCACAAATTACCACCTTCAACCAAACAGTTCCATGATCTTAATTGTGATTCAGGATTATTTCTTTTAAATTGTGACTTTTACTCACATATCTCACTTAATGGTTATTTTATACTTACATTAAAAAAAAAAAAAAAAAAAAAACTTATTATTGAATCATCATCAGAATAAAATTATGTAAATCTTATGTATCATTATTTATCCTTATCAAAATCACTATAAAAAATAAGGGGTGGGTAAACTTATTTCTTACACTATCCCTTATAGTGGAAGTTTTGGGGGAATGAGAACATATCCTCTTCAAAATCTGAAAACCAACTCAAGATTTTTAAATGGAGAGGGGGGCCCTCATCCAAACAAATATTATTAAAAAAAAAAATATCAATAAATTAATATTAAAATAAATTTTAAATCACCTTATTATTACAATTTTTTATTTTTCATTTCCTTATAACAGGTATAATTCAGGAATACAAAAGAACAAAAGGACATACATTATTTTTAAGAAATAGCAAGAGAATTTGGAAACAATTTATCATAGGGCAATTATTCACAATACTGAAAATGAAGAAGATTATTTATGAAGAAAAACAGGAGTTCCTTATGGATTGACCTTTGGACAGCACAAGACCTTAGACACTTCTTTGATTCTGGATTGAAACTCCCTTGGAATTCAAGAATAAGTGGTAAGGATTTGTGGACTGAAGGATTACTCACTGGATTAATTATGGACTCAGGACTCACTCAGCATGATGGACCAACAAGATTATGAAAACACTCAACTCAAATTGCCCTTGGGATTTTAAAGAAGATTGAAGACTCAAGAGGTCCTCAGCATGACACTAAACTGCTTCCCCTGTAGACTTGGGCAGGGAAAATTATAAAACAAATAACAGCCAAGCATCTGGAGGGGATTGTCCTAGTCAGGAGAAGTGCTGAAGGACCATTTTTGTCCTCAGCATGACAATAAACTGCTCCCTTTGTGTAACAGGAACAAGGGGTTTCACAGGTGT
The DNA here is from genome assembly GCA_023105745.1 of Austropuccinia psidii. Lineage (NCBI taxonomy): Eukaryota > Fungi > Basidiomycota > Pucciniomycetes > Pucciniales > Sphaerophragmiaceae > Austropuccinia > Austropuccinia psidii. The sequence continues at coordinate 9,196,231 of JALGQZ010000002.1, read as the reverse complement.
TTATCATTATCAAATTGGCCAGAATGAACAAAGTGGAGTCCCAAGCCATCAATTAAGACAAGAAAATTCCTTATCAAGAAATAAAACAACCAGAAGAATCTTGCATCAAGTGGGAATCATGAAGATTGAAGAATAAAACAAGAGTCAAGTGGAATCCAAAATCAAGCCCAAAGGAGCTCAAGAATCAAGATAAGCCCTTGGATTAGACCAGGAGGTCCTTGCATGACTTAAACTGCAGGACTTGTATACCTAATATACAGGGGTTACACACCTAGTTGTAGGTCCTGTATGACCTTAAACTACATTTTTTTTTATGGAAGAAAGAAGAAAGAAGAATTTTGATGACCTCAAGATTTCAGGACACTAGCAAATTCTTAGAAATAAAAAAAAAGAGAAGAAGAAACAAAATAACTAATTGAAGATGGATCACCAAATTTTAGCAGCCAAATACAAATCAGTCCTGAAGAAGGTGAGACCAGTCAATGAGCCAATGCCTCAAGACCTTAACCCACCTTTGGAAAGACCACCTTTGTCAAGAGATCCTTATGAAACACCCTTATCACCAAACCCACCTATATTTAAAGAAACCTTCAAGGTCACCCATGAAAGACTCCAAGCAGTCAATTTTGGCCCACCAGGATGGTTATCAAATGAAGAAATCAGTTTACTCAAAAATGTTATTACCTTAAGGGAAAAAGCAATAGCTTTCTGTGAAGAAGAAAGAGGATTACTCAAACACTCATATGGAAAACCTTACAAGATACCAGTAATACCTCATGAACCTTGGCAGAAGAAACCAATTCCCATTCCCAAATCAATTTTACCTCAGTTTACTGAATTAATCAGAGAAAGAATCAGGACTGGACTCTATGAGCAATCCACCTCAAGCTACACAAGCCCAATCTTTTGTGTGGCCAAATCAAATGGGAAACTCAGAATTGTCCATGACCTTCAAGAACTCAACAAAGTCACCATCAAGGATGCTGGCTTACCACCTCACATTGAAGAATTTGTAGATGCATTTGCAGGAAGAGCATGCTATGGACTAGGAGATATCATGGGAGGATATGATGAAAGAGAATTAGATGTCACTACAAGACCACTCACTACTTTTGAAACACCCCTTGGAAGGACGCAACTCACAAGACTACCCCAAGGAGCCACCAACTCAGTAGCAGTATACCAAGCCCAAATGACCTGGATACTTCAAGAAGAAATACCAGAAAGTGTAGGAATTTTTATTGATGATGGAGGAATAAAAGGACCAAGATCACTTTACAATCAAGAAACACTACCAGAAAACCCCTCAATAAGAAGATTTATATGGGAATATGCCATAACATTAGAAAGAATTTTATTCAGAATTGAAGAAGCAGGACTGACTATCTCAGGATCAAAGTTTGCATGCTGTGTGCCAGCTTTGGACATAGTAGGGCATGTTGTATCATTCAAAGGAAGAACAATCTCAAAACAAAAGATCAACAAGATTCAAAATTGGCCAACACCTCTTAACAAGAAGGAAATAAGGGGATTTCTTGGGCTTCGTGCCTATGTAAGGATGTTCATTGAAAACTTCTCACAAATTGCATCACCACTCAGAAGGCTCACCAGAGAAGATGTTGACTGGGATTGGGATCAAAAATGTGAAGAAGCTTTCCATAAGCTCAGAAGAATAGTTGGAGAAGAAATAACTCTCAAGAAATTGGATTATGACAAAGGAGCAGGAAAAATTAAGCTAGCAGTAGATTCAAGCTACATTGCTGCAGGAGCAGTACTCACTCAAGAAGATGAAGAAGGAAAAGACAGACCAGTATTATATGAATCAATAACTTTTTCAAAATTGGAATCAAAATACTCACAACCCAAATTGGAACTCTGTGGAGTTGCAAGAATTCTCAAGAAGCTTCAAACCATACTTTGGGGACAACATTTTGAATTACAGGTTGATGCCAAGGCCTTAATTGAAATGATCAACACCCCTTGCTTACCCAATGCCCCCATGACAAGATGGGTGGCTTTCATTCAACTATTTTCCTTTGATTTGGTACACAAACCAGGGAAAACTTTCACTATGCCAGATGGGCTCTCCAGAAGACCAAAAAGCTCAGATGAAGATGAAGATGCACCAGAATTTGATGAAGAAGAAGATTGGATCAAGCCACACCCTGGATTTGGGGCCAAGAATTTAAATTCACTCAATCTTTCAGGAATACAAGTGCCAACCAAACAAGAAGGATTTTGGAAGAGAATGCAGGAATACTTAAGTACAATGAAAAAACCACAATCAAGTAAGGATGAAGAATTTAGAAGGATAAAAAGAAGGTCACCCAACTTTTTCTTGGAAGATGGCCAGCTTAAAAGAAGAAATAACCCAAACCCTCAACTGGTGATATCAAGTCAAGAAGTTCAAAGCTACATTTTAAAATCACTTCATGAAGACATGGGCCACAGAGGGGAAAATGAAGCTTATAGAAGAATTAAAGCAAGATTTTGGTGGGAAGGAATGAAGAAATCAGTCAAGAAATGGGTTCAATCTTGCCTGGCCTGCCAAAAGAGAAGTAAAAACTTACAAAGGGAACAAGGAAGGCCTACAGCAACATCAACAATCTTTGAAAGGGTCAGTATGGATGCAGTCCATATCAAATCTGGAAGATGGAAGTATATGGTTGTGGCAAGAGATGATTTTTCAGGATGGCCAGAAACAGTTGGACTAGTCAAATTAACAGCAAAAGCAGCTGCAGAATGGTTCACCTCAGAATGGATATGCAGGTATGGATCACCAAAAGAAGTAACTGTTGATGGGGGGCCAGAGTTTGGAAAAGAATTGCAAGATGCAGTAAAGAAAGCAGGATCAAGAATCAGAGTCACCACACCCTATTACCCCCAGTCTCAAGGAATGGTTGAAAGAGGCCATAAACAACTTAAAGATGCATTAGTCAAGATGTGTGGAGAAAATGGAGGAAAATGGAGAAAATATCTACCTTTGGTTACCTTGGCTGACAGAATCTCAACTAAAAGGACAACTGGTTTCTCACCATATGAACTCCAATTTGGACAACTACCAGTATTACCAATTGACATTGAAACAAAAACATTTTTAGCAGTAGAATGGCACAAAATATCCACAACTGAGGAATTACTGGAAGCCAGAGCCAAACAGTTGGAAGGAAAAGAAGATATGAGAAGAAAAGCAGCAGAAAAACTCAAAAAATCAAGGGAAGACTCAATGAAATATTGGGATAGAAGAATGGCACACCAACTAAGATCACCACTTAAGCCAGGAGATTTGGTCCTGGTTTACAACAAAGCAATAGAAACTAATTGGGGACTACTTTTCAAAAACAAATGGAATGGACCCTACAGAGTAATCAGACAAATAAACAATGGACCATATGAACTTGAGGAGCTGGATGGAACAGAATTAGCAAGAAGATTTGCAGCCTCTCAAGTCAAAAGGTTTTACCCAAGAGGAAAGTTGATAGACACAAAAGAAGACACAGAAGAAGAAGAAAGTGAAGAAGATGAATCAATAAATGAGGAGGAGGTATTGGAGGAAACCACACAATCAGATGAAGAATAGAGAGCTCTCACCTGGAATGCTGGGGACAGCATTAAATGGAGAGGGGGATGTGGTATTCCATACCATTTTTTTCACCAGGCTCAAGCTCATACTACCCCATAACAGCGGTAAATCCAGCCTACAGGCAGACTTACACTCAAATGTTACACCAAAAGGTCAATTTTACAGCAAGAGGCTGGGTTTAACTCATAAAACCATGGCACAGGCACCAAAAGGCAGTGTATGTGTTTAAATAAATTATTCAATTTCATTATGCATATGTAAAAAATCAAGTTACATATAGTACACTAGTTACAACAAATAAGGTACCACCCTTTAAATTACACACCCCACCCAGCTTTACACCCCCTTACAGCCATAGGACTCATGCAGCAAGAAAATGACACATGCATTAGTTATACAGCCAACTTGCATTCAAAGTCACATGATGCAAAGCCCAGCCCCATGGAATTCCTGCAGCTCATTTGCAACACAGCCCCAGGAGTACCTTATCTTATATCCACAGTAACCCCACTTAAAACCTTAAAACATAATCAAAATCATTTACACCACTCATCACCTCATGCAAACCAAAGCTAGTTACAACAGGCTGCATGCAGTAAACAATTCCAATTAAATCTCAACCACATGACTATGCACAGCATGTGTCAAAATCAAAAATCACATCATCTCATAAAAACAGTAAATTCACCAATGCAAGAAGTTATCACCTGACTTCATTTTAAAGTTCAAAAAGAAGAAAAACAACCATGACACCTGCATAAATTACACAGCCACTTCTACCAAAACTAAAATAGGACATATGCAAAGGAATTACAAGGTAATCATGTGATACTGAATCCACCAACAGAATATCATGTGACAAGAAAGAGGCTGTGCACAACAAAAATCCCCAGCCAAAATTGAATCACCTCATGTATGCAAGGAAAATTCAAGAATATCACATCATAATTAGTTCACCAAAAGGCAATCATGTGATAAATGGAGGCTGTGCAGAGAGAAAATTATCACCAAACCTTAAATCACCTGACCCATGCAAGAAAGGTCCTCACCAAAAATGGAGTCACATGATGAAATCAAGAGGAATTAAAGTGGAAAAAGACAGCTCCCATGGAGGGCCCTCTGGGCTCCCAAAAGGTATAAATAGAGGGGCTCTCTCCCCCCAAATTTCAAATTCCCCCCATGCACATTATATCCCCTGCACATTGCAAGCACAGGAATAATTCATCCCTCACCTGGGAGGTAGTCCAGCAAATTATAGTGAATTTACTTACCCAGTAGCTAAGCTCAGTGGAAGTATAGTATTGAAGATTACCCAGTAGCTAAGCTCAGTGGAATCTTATTATTATTAAAATAAAAAATAAAAAATATCCAGTACCCAATATTAGGGTTACTACTCTATTAAAATACTTCATCCAGTAAAATTAACACCATTATCAAGACTTAAAAAAAATAATAATAAATAACTTACCCCTTTAAAAATTCAATATCAAAGAACCTTACCTCTTAAATTCAACAAATAAAATTTATCTTATTATTAAACACTCTTAAAAAAAAATAACAAACCATTCAAAAATTATTTTACTCTATTATAAATATACCTTAACAAAATTACCTTTATCAACACCAATCAAATTTTCCAGAAAACCTTAAATAACCCATCCTACCAAGGAATTATAACCAAGAAGAAACAACTCACCTCAATTTCACCAAAAACTATTAAAATTAAAACAGACAAGTATTTCATTAAATCTAAACATTAACCAAATTACTGACATTATTTTTCATATTATTTATTGAATAGGTCTGATCTGAGACTGCTGAATTTTGTCTTCTGCAGTTGTAAAGCCACTTACTAATTTTATTTTGGTTTGTGAGCTCCAAGGAAGATTTTGTTCAGTATTTTAGGAGGGGCAGGCAATACACCCTTGCCACCCTTGGTTACAGGAGTTATTAGCAATTCAAAACTAGTTACCTGTGATTTCCCCCTCCAGGTACTGCCTCATTTTAATCCCACACAAGAGGAGTTCCCACACCACCATTCAGGACTCTGAAGGTGAGTACCTCATTTATAAGTTGCCATAAGAAAATTCCTGTTCTGAAATCCTCTTATTTCTTATTTTTCTTATAATATGACTACCAGAAGAGGTTCCCAATACTCCATCCAATCAGATGGAGCTGGACTCAGAGGTAGAATTGATTCCTCAAAAGGGAAAAGGAAGGGCAATATCCCCAGTGGAACAGAATCCACACAAGGAAGTGCCTTATCACAAAGGCAAGTCCCAGAAATGCCCATGATATCTGAACCTGAATTGGAACTAAGTATGAGTTACTCAAACAGGTACAAATCACATTCAGAGGGCTCAAATAGACATTTAAATGAGCCAATACAAACAGTACTACACAGTGTACAAGGACAAAGATTGGGAAATGCTGCCTCAAATACACCAAGGAGTGATGAACTCCTGGCACATCCTGAAAAAGTTCCTCAAAGAGGAGGAAATAGTGAGATACTCCAATGGATGGAATCCACTATCATCCAAACCTCCAATCAAAAAGATCAAGGAGTATCATGCCAAAAAGAAGGAGGCAACCAAGGAAGAAGCCCCAGTAGCTTCTACCAGCAAGCCCCAAGTCAACCCACTTACCCAAGAAGGGAAGAAGAACAGGAAAAAGAATTGGAGAAAACCATATTCCCCAAGCTACAGGATCCCCAATATCCAAAAAGATGCCATGGACAATGTCTTCAACATGGCCAGAACTTTGATGGAATTCAAAGACAAAGAGGAACAAAGAATGAGACAGCCCCATTTCCCAAAGAAATAACCTTGTCTCCTGATGTTGTAAATACTTTAACAGAGCTTAAAAATAGTATTTCACCTCTTAAAGACATTAAAAATAGTTTATTATCTTTCCAAGAAATAAATAACAGTTTATCATCTTTAACAAAACTTGTTGTACAGAATAAGAAAGAAATTGATAACATAAAATTTATGATTGAGAATAATAAGCAAAAAGTATTAATTGCCAATACTCAGAAATTAATACAAGGACAACAAGAGTTGTATAAATACATAAGTGATATCAAAGAAAAAACTTTGACAATCAATTATGACATGAGTATTGACAATATTACAGAAAAATTAAACAAATTAAGTATTTCTGTAGAAACATTTGAAGAAAAGACTTCATCACACCAAAAATTACTTTTGGACCATGTGGAAAAGAGTGATGAGGCAAGAATGCATCTGAAAGATGAAATTAAAAGTGAAATAAGGCTTATTACTGAAAAAATGGATAAAATTAATGAGGATAATTTAAATATGCCAAAGTTATCAACACCATTTTCTCACATAAGAAGCCCTGTTAAACCAAAAGAGGAATTAACAAATCCATTCATAACAGACTTGTGTCACCAAGACAATAACCAAGTCTTAATGAAGGAAGCACCTCAATTGAAAGAATGGCCAACATTCACAGGAGAAGGTGAATATGACCACATGTCATTTATCAAAACAATTGACATGCTACAAGAAGATTATGCCATACCAGATGAATTAATCACTGCAAGATTACATTCATTGTTTGAAAAATCTGCAAAAAGATGGTACTATGGCATAAGGCAAACAAATGGCAAAAATACCTGGTCTTGGTGGAAACAAGAAATAATCACCAAGTGGGCTAATGATGCCTGGAGGTACAAAATAGAAAATGCATTTGAAAATTCTTTCTTTGACCCAGACAAATACAAACCTTTAACTTGGTTCTTGAAACAAGCTGAAAGACTTAATGCATTGTACCCAGAAATGTCACAAAAAATGGTGCATATGAAAATACTCAAGAAATGTGGAGGAGAGCTAGAACATGCCCTAAGAAGCAGGTGTATAGAACCATGCTCCACAGAAGCGTATATTAATGCACTAGAAGACATAGTGACAAGGACAAAAATTGGCAGGACTTGGAAAAAATTGGACATTAAAAGCCCAAATAAACCATTTATCAAAAAAGATGAATCAAAAGAATCCTTCAAGCCCAATACATCCAACAATAATGAGCAAAGAAAATTCCATAAATGTGGAGGTATTGGACACTCAGCCAATAATTGCCTTAAAAAGGCAAAGATTAATGAAATTGTGGAAACAGAAAACCACAATGACAAAGAAGAGGAATCTGACTCTGAAAAAGAGTCAGAAGAGTCAGAAAGCTCTGAAAGTGATGAAATCAATATAATTAATGCACAAATTAATAATATTGATATAATTTATGAAGTACTGGATGTTAACTCAAACTTACCACAAGTTGGGACATCTGACACAAACCTGACAAGCATACAAGATGCCAAAATGTAAAGGACCAAAACTGCAAGAGGAATGGGATATACAGCTGGAAAATCAAGTATAAGTATTGTTATGGTTGATAACCAAGAAGGAAAAGTTAGCTTAGATACAGGAGCATATTGCACCTGTGTTGGTAAAAGTTATTTAAAAACCATTGTCCCAGACTGGCAAGAAAAACCTATGCCAATACAAGGTGTCAAATTTAGTAGTGCAAGTGAGAGCATGAAGCCCCTTGGAATAATTGATTTAACACTAATTTTTCCTCATCCCTCACAATGTGTCAGAATCAAAGTAGAGTTTGTAGTAATGGACAACTGTACTAGTAATCACTTCATACTTGGGAATGATTACTTATCAATTTATGGTATAGATATCTCCAACCAAAAGGATAGATATTTTACCATAGGAGACAACAAAAGACAAAAGTTTAGCTTCTTAAATAACAAAAAACAAATCACAGTTATTAAGAATGAAGAAAAAATTCCAGAAAAGGAACTTTTTATATCTGAACAACTTAAAGAAGCAAAATTCAATCAAGAATTAACAGAAAAAATGAAAGAAAAAATGATTGACCTCTTATTTAAGTATAAAAATGCCTTTGCAACTGACAAAGAGCCACTAGGTGCCATAATTGGACATGATGTCAGGGTGAGTCTATATAGTAGCTATAAAATGTAGTTACAAGCTAGTATTATGACTGTGACACGTCAAAAACAAATAAAATTAATTCTTCAGGTCCTACTGCTACGTGGTAACAGTGGTGATGAGTCTATTGAGGACCTGGGTTGCAATACTCTAATATCTTTGACTGTAAAGAGGTACTACAATAATTATGTTCTAATTATATCTTTTAATAATAATTCTAAGGGCACTACTGATTGATAACAGTTTTGTCACGTAAGAATATGGATAATAAGATAAGTAATGATGAGTTTTCAAGGAAAAAACCCCTCTTTTTATATCTTTCAAGACTGTCAAGAGTTATTAACTCTTCACACGTCAGTGGAGTGAAAGTTTTCACTCCAATGGTCAATCTGTGGTTCTGGATCCTCAATTCTGACGTCAATAGAGGCAGAATTGTGGTTTTAGCACCACAGATGATCATTCTGGGTCAATACAGGGTGAAAAAACTTTTCACCTGCCACCTCAGCACTTGGATGACGTTGTTCTGGTGTCTGTATGATCAATATTAGTCATTCTGGGCGGGTTTAAGCTGTAAACAACTATTATTTTAAGTATCAAGCCAGTACTGGTTGGTACAGGTTTGGTACAGGCCAGTATTGGTCAAAATACTTCCAACCAAGATATCTTAGTCAGTTTTTGAGATATCAAGAAACCAAGAGCACATAATTGAAGGGCTTACTGAGCTCTTCAATTTGGTATGCTTCATGTTTACCCTTCTTTCAAATAGCAAAAGCTATAAGGGTTTTAAGTTTTTGGATGTAATTTTGTACATAAGTATGAGGCTTCAAAAACTTCCATGCCAGATATCTTCTCCAATTTGGAAGATATCTGTATTCTGATGATACAGTCTTTTAGGGCTTGATTAGCTCTACAGTTTGGTATATTACACTGTACAGTTGTATGAGTGTATGCCAAAGATACAGGGGTTTGTTTACTTTCTTGTTTTCAGAATATCTGTATTTTTGGTTGTTAAACCTTTGAACCAAGATCCCTCGGTCAATTTAAGAGATACAGAGGTCTAATGTATCTCAAAATTAAAGCTCTTGTTTATATCTCTAATTTGGTTATACTTTTGTACAGCTTTGTACAAGCCCTCTTTGACTTTCAGGGGGGTCTTGGTTTTAAAATAAAGGTCATATAATATCTCCAGTTGTAGTGGTGTTACAGCAACATGGATGATACTATTGTGTAGCTCTCTATGTGAGCTTTAAGAAAAATACCATTTTGGTATAGAATAACTTAAATATGCATAAGCTAGATGAGAGGTGAAAATAAGGATTTTGACTTGTTTATTTTCCTCTAGGTTTCCTTATTCTGTTTGGATAAGGTTGGTGTTTAATTTAAGAGGAGTTTTTTCCTCTTATTTATTACCTGTATTGACTATGTTTGTTCAATACTTGTCATACCATTATTTATGGTATGTTGGATGTCATGCTAGTGCTCTGTTTTGAGTCACAGGCTGACATACCCTCCCTCAAAAGAAGGCTCATCATTGATGAGACTCTTCAGCCCTTCTGGAGGCTCTGAATCTTCTGAGGTGTATTTGTCCATCTGGGATCTCTTTCTCAGTTAGCCATTTATCTTTATCTGCTGGTTGATTCTTAAATCTAACCAGATATTGCCTGTTGTCTTTCCCATTAATTCTTATTTTCCTGGCTTTAATGATCTTTTTCACTGGTCCATGTGAGTCATCTTCCTCCACCAATCTTTCATGGGTGACTGTCTTCTTTCTGTCAGGGAATTTCTCCTCATCTGTTTGGTGATAAGGTTTGACCAGGCTCACAGGGAAAACTGGGTGTTTCCTAGAAAACTCTTTGGTCAGGTTGACTTCTACTGCATTCTTTCCTATTAATTTAATAATGGTGAATGGTCCTATGAATGAGTCTCTCATCTTCTTGCGTCCTCTTAGATTGTTGAAGTTAAGAGTTGAGATTAGAACTTGGTCTCCTTCTTTGAAATCAGGTTCTTGGTGACTTCTATCATATCTCTGTTTGTTGTATAATTTGGCTTCAGCCACACATTATTCTGCTTTTTCACAGGCAGTTTTCCACCTTGTGTGGAATTCTTTAGCTGTGGGGTGTACTGAGAGGAGGTTCTTCTTCAAGTAGTCTACTGGAAGTAGTGGGTTCCATCCTTTCTCTAATGTGGCAGGGGTTTTTCCTGTCACTGAGTGTATACTTGTGTTGTATCCTAATTGTACAGCTGGTAGGAGGGTTACCCAGTCATGGGCATATCCCTCATTGTATTTATATTCCATGCCATATGCACAAAACCTTCTAATGATGTCTTCTAATGTTTGAATCATTCTTTCTGCTAGACCATCTGTTTGTGGATGGTAAGCTGTGGAGAATGCTAGTTTGGTTCCCAGCATCTCATATAGATTAGTCCAAAATTGTGATGTGAATTTAGGGTCTCTGTCACTAATTATAATTCTTGGAACTCCACAGTTTGCTATCACATTGTTCCAGAACAATATGGCTGTGTCCATTGCTGTGTCCTCTTTGTGACAGGGGAGACATCTGACACTCTTGCTGTACCTGTCTACTACTACTAGGCATGCATTAAAGCTGTCTTTCCCTCCAGGGACCAGGCCTGTCACCCAATCCATGTTTATTATTTCCCAGGGGTGTTTGGGCTCCTCTATACTCTGGAGTAATCCATATCTTTTGCCATGACCTTTGTTGGCTTTTTGGAATCTGGTACAAGTGTTGATGTATTCACCCAAGTCTTGTTCCCACTTTGGCCACCAAGCTGTGCTAAAGACTCTTTCTTTAGTTCTTTCTTCACTCATATGTCCCATGTATGGGCAGTCATGGCATTCCTGTAGTATCAGGGAAATATGTTCTCTATTTATTATTACCAGGGCACTTGTGTGTTTTTCCCTATGGTATAGTAGATCATCTATCAGAAAAAATCTATTCTCTTTGAATTTTTTGAGCCATGGCTCTTCCAATTGGCTCTCTAGTTCAGGACTCCTGTACTTTTGTTTTAATAGTTGTATCAATATACTACACTGTTTGTGTTTATTGTATGATGATTGTACTATGCTAAAGAACTCTGTATTCAGATTAGAGGAGCTGATTCCCAATATGGGTATCTCTTTGCTCTCCCCATAGCTCTGTGCTGGGTTTTATGGGTCATTCCCTAATGCCCAGTTTGATAGTTTGAAGTTCTTTCTCCTATCTATCTCCATGCATTTTATGGGTATTTTGGCCCCATTTTCTGGGTCATATGCTGGATTCTCTTGGTCATTCTTCAGTGGCCACCTGCTGAGACCATCTGCATTAGTATGACTTTTCCCTTCTTTATAGATGATAGTAATATTCCCTCTGTATTCTTGTATTCCTATTTGCCACCTAAGCATGTGTCTGTTTGTTGTCTTCATGTTCAACAGTGATTTGAGGGCTGTGCAATCAGTAAAAACTTCAAATACTGCTCCTTCTAAGTAGTAATGGAGTTTTTATAATGCCCATACCAAACAGAGACATTCTGTCTGAGTAGCTCCATATCTGGCTTCTGAGTCTTTCACTTGTCTTGATATATAGCAAATCACTCCCTCTTTGGGTATTCCATCCACTAGTTGCCTCTGGTGTAGTGCTGCCCCTAGTCCTTGACTACATGCTGCATCTATATATAGTTTGAATGGTAGTTCAAAATCAGGCATCATTAGGACAGGGGCATTGGTCAGTTCATATTTGATCTTCTCAAATGCATCTCTTCTTTCTTTGGTAATTTCAAAGACTACATCTTTTGAGCACAGTTTGTATAGGCTACTTGTGATGTGTGCAAAGTTTTTTATGTGGCTCCTGTAGTAACTAGCAAAGCCCAAAAAAGATTGCATTTCTTTGATGTTCTTTGGTACTGGTTTCTTCATTACTGAAGCAACTTCATTTTGGTCTATAGCTAGACTTAAACCTGAAACTTTGTGTCCTAGGGCTAGCAGTTCTTGCTGTCCAAAGTTACATTTTTTAAGAGATATCTTCATGTTGATTGGTGTACATTTTCCCAATATTTTATCAATTTTCCTCACATGGTCTTCCCATGTTTCTGAGTATATTATGATATCATCAATGTACACTACCATCCACCCTTCCATTATTTCATCTTGAAATATGGTATCCATCATCCTCTGAAAATGGGCTGGTGCATTCTTAATGCCAAATGGCATTCTAGTATATTCATATATGCCCATATGGCATATAATTCTTATCATTTTGATGGAATCAGGTTTCACCCCATTCTGGTGGAAACCTTTCATGCAATCCATTTTTGTAATAAACTTGGCTTTTGCTAGCTTATCTAGTGCATGTGGTATCCTTGGGATGGGGTACCTATCTGCTTTGGTGTAATTATTCAAAACCCTGAAGTCACCACATAGTCTGGATTTACCATCAATCCAAGTTATAAGGACTGGTGTAGTGACTTCTACTATCTCATTATGTCCTATTTTCCTTATTACCCCCATTTCTAGGAGTTCATTGATATGTTTCTCAATTTCTTTCCTAGTTTCCATGCTTGCTGGATATGGTGGTCTCCTAAGCATAGGTGGATATGGTCTTTCTACATCCAGATATAATTCTATATCATGTCCTTTGATTTTTCCTAGTGGTTCATCTCCTATTGCAAAAGCTCCTCTATGCTTCCTCAATACTTTCAGTAAGTTGAGTTTCATTTTACTGGTGAGTTGAGTGCTATATTGCGCTTCTTTGAATTCTTCCACTAGTTCTTTCAGGGTGTTATCATTTGTTATATGATTTATGTCAAAGGAAAATTTTTTGTCTTTGTTTGTACCTATGGTAAGATATCTATTTTTACTATTGCAAATGTCCATACCATACATTCTTTGGTGTTCTGTACTTAGTAAGAATCCTTATACATGTGAATTCTCTAGAGCTACAAATTCAGGTTCTAGTCTGATATTTCCTTTTTGGTGTGGGATAATTATCTCTTTGATTATTGTCCCCAGTGAGTGCATTTTTCCTGATGCACTTTTAAAATTTCTAGCTTTTGTTGGGATTATATCCTCTTCCCATTTGGGGAAGTGTTGTTTTAAGTATTCTTTTGCTACTATGGATCAACTTGCTCCTGTGTCAATGATAATTGGGTGTTTACAGTTCTCAATGTAAACTGTCAATTTTGTAGGTGTTCCATGAATAAATCCCATCCCTCTATTTGGGGTTACCAGGAATGTTTGTGCATTCTGTGTGTGCTTACAAAGCTCTTTGTCTGTTGTTATTTGTGGTATTCCTGAATCTAATTAAATGTCTTGTATGTCAAGTGAACTTTCTTCATTGCATTCCACTATGTATTCTTCTATGGTATCAAGTTCACTTTGTGATTCTGCTCTCATACCATTTCCCATACTGTCAGAATCAGATTCGTCACCTATTTGTTCTTCTTCTGATTCTTAATCAATTGCATATATTTTCTTTTTTGGTTTTGTGCAATTGTTGGCATAGTGGTCTGGTGATCCACAGTTATGGCACACATATTTCTTTTTTGGGGTTTCTTTCCCTTTCTCTTTGTTTGTCTCTTTAACTTCAGACTTCTTGTCTTTGAAGTTTGGTTTATAGGATGTATACCTTCCTATGGAGGTTTTTTTCCTCACATCCTGTATGACATTTGCTATGTCATCAATGCTGCTGATGTTGTTGCATCTGCATTTGACTGCATGTTCTAGATCTCCTGGTAATTTTGTTAGGAGTTTATGGTTTCTCATTTCTATTGTCATATTGGGATCAATAGATTTTAGCCTTTTTGTTTGTCTGAGACACCATTCATATGGGTCTTTTTCTGTGGAGTATCTATCACTTTCAAAGGACATGGTCTTTTGCCAGATCCAACTACCATTGCTATACTTTTGTATAATCTGGTTCCTCCACCATGGCCAGCTTTTCCTGCCATGTATTTCTTTCATCTCAGTATACCATATATTTGCATGGCCTCTGAATGCTGTGTTAAGTCTTGTTGTGATCCAGTAGTCTGGTATCTTTGGGACATCAACAAAGAGTCCATCAATATAGTCAATGATTTCCATATGGTCATATTCCCCAATTCCTGAGAACTTTGGCCAGTTTGCAACTTCTGGTAACTGTTTTAGTGCCTGTTTCTCTGAATAGCTGAGATTTTCCCCATCTTGGTACATTGACTCTGATCTTAACTTTGGAATCTGATATTCAGGTTCCTGGTCATATTCTTTATCCTCTTCTTTCAATTTTGTAGAGGTAGTGGGTTGACCTTGTGTTGGAGGGTATTAATTGTATTCTCTGTCATAGAGGTAATAAATTTCCTTATAAAAGCTATCCTGTTGCTGCTGGATACTCCTCAGATCTCTCCTCACAGTTTGTTGTTCTTCTAGAATTGAATTCAACTTTCTGTTAGTTTTTTCAAATTCTGTCCAAATTTTGGCCAGATTTGTATTTAAGTCTTTTATGACTGTTGCTTGGAAAGCATTTTCTTCTTTCAATGTTTCCACTTCTGTCCTCATTTTTCCTGAGGTTTCATGTGTCCAATCCATGAATTGGGCCAATTTGGTCCATGTGAATTTGTTTTCAAACTCATGAGTGTGGATTGTAGTCTCAGTTATTAATTCTGGATCAATTGAGTCAGAACTATCAACACTATTTGTAGGTACAACTATTTTTTGCTTTTGTGTACTTCTTGGACTAAGTCCATCAGCTTTTTCATCAATGGGTCTTCCTCCTTCTTCCTCTGGTTGAAAGAAGTTTTGTTTCTCCCTTGGGCTCCTTTTCTCCTGTTGGAAACTACCTGGAATGGTTGGGGAGCCTTGGATGAAGTTTCCTTTGGCTTGTAAGGCCTGGAACTGCTGGATTGTTGTGGGGAAGATGGGGCTTCTCCTTTCATTTCTGGGGGGTACCTGAATCTGACTGGGCTCTTCCTTGTGCCAAGATCTCTCTATGGCTTGTATGGCTGCCTGGTTCTCTTTGATTCTGATTGCTCTTTCTTCTAAGAGTTTGAAATTCTTGTTGGGATTCCAACCTTGCATTTCTGTCAAAAGCTCCATCCAAGCCATTTGCTTGAGACAGATCTTCTGAGTTGTTATCCCCACTTCTGCCCATGATGCTGCCATAGTGAACATTTTGTTGTCCATGCTCCATGTGAAGAGGTCTTTCAGAAGTTTGTGTATTTGAAGGACCTGTTCTGCATATGTCCAATCTCCTGATTGGACTTCTGGGTTGAATTTGATTTGGAATAAGACCTTGGGTAGGAGTTCCCTGATGGTAAGTCCTTTGCTGGTCATTTGATCCAGTGATTGGCTGTCTTCTTCCTTTGTGTCTTCTTGGCCAGTGTTCTGGTTGATTTCTTGGGAATCCAAGATCTCTAAGAAGTGGAGGTGTCATGTTAACCATGTTAAAAAATGACAGACAATGAAAAATGTTGTATGTTTCAAGGTTTATTTACCTTTAGCAGGCCCTTGTACAAATTTATGATCTATACTCTTTGGCAATTTGCCTTTAGAGTTTACAACTGGGTTGATAACAGTGATTTTCTGTTTTTCAATTTGTTTTGGTGATCCAACTGGTTTTGTTGGAGCTTTTCTGGGTTTTTTGGCCCTTGGCACGGCTATTGGTGTCCAATCTTTTGAGTTGATTGTCACTTCACTGTGTCTTTTCTGCTTGCCCTTGGTTTTTGGCAGCACCTCTCTGTCTTCTGAGGCTGTCACAGATGGATTTCCTTGTGACTGGGTTTCTAATGGAATATAGTCTTTTTCCACTATTCAGAAAAGATATTTCAGATTGTATATCAGTATTTTATGATAAAACAAAATGATTATATTCAATTCTACTGTTATTTTTCAAAAGGTTTTAGGTATTATATGTTTTTTTATTATTTTTATATGTTTTTTATTGAAAAATAACAGTTTTTTTTGAGTTTTTCACTTATGTTCTATAAGTGAAAACTATAATATCCAAGTGTTTTGTGAATGATTCACTTGGATATTATTGTGTTTTTATATAAACACATCAAATTTATTAAATTATAATAAATTTGATTTGTTATTATAAATATTATAAATAATATTAATTTTAACACTTGATTTTGATTTAAATTATCAATTAATTTCAAGTTTTCACGTCAATTTGAGTGATGTCTTGTTTTAAAGGAAATATTTAATTAAAATATTCCTCATAAATAATAAAAAATTATTTTATTATTTAATATTTATTAGTTATTTATTAATAAATGTTTCTTTATTATTTTTCACGCACTTTGGTGAAAAATATTAGTAAAATAAATAATATACTGTTTGTATATTATTATTTATATTGAAATTTAAATAATAATGTTGTATTATTATCAAATTTCGTGAAAATTATTGCAATATAATGAAATAAAGAGGATTTGTACTCTTATTCTCAACAAAAATATTTGTAATATATATTTTTGGGGAAAAAAAAATATTGATATAATATATAATGCTATATCATATAAAAAAAATAATAATAATAGAAAATAAGATAAATTAGAAATTTTACTCACTGTTAGTAAAATACCTTTTAAATAACTGAATTTTACGCCTAATTCAGTTCAAAACACGTCCAATAAGGTTGAAAAACCACGGCCAGGCCCCCAAAATGTCAGGGTGAGTCTATATAGTAGCTATGAAATGTAGTTACAAGCTAGTATTATGACTGTGACACGTCAAAAACAAATAAAATTAATTCTTCAGGTCCTACTGCTACGTGGTAACAGTGGTGATGAGTCTATTGAGGACCTGGGTTGCAATACTCTAATATCTTTGACTGTAAAGAGGTACTACAATAATTATGTTCTAATTATATCTTTTAATAATAATTCTAAGGGCACTACTGATTGATAACAGTTTTGTCACGTAAGAATATGGATAATAAGATAAGTAATGATGGGTTTTCAAGGAAAAAACCCCTCTTTTTATATCTTTCAAGACTGTCAAGAGCTATTAACTCTTCACACGTCAGTGGAGTGAAAATTTTCACTCCAATGGTCAATCTGTGGTTCTGGATCCTCAATTCTGACGTCAATAGAGGCAGAATTGTGGTTTTAGCACCACAGATGATCATTCTGGGTCAATACAGGGTGAAAAAACTTTTCACCTGCCACGTCAGCACTTGGATGACGTTGTTGTGGTGTCTGTATGATCAATATTAGTCATTCTGGGCGGGTTTAAGCTTTAAACAACTATTATTTTAAGTATCAAGCCAGTACTGGTTGGTACAGGTTTGGTACAGGCCAGTATTGGTCAAAATACTTCCAACCAAGATATCTTAGTCAGTTTTTGAGATATCAAGAAACCAAGAGCACATAATTGAAGGGCTTACTGAGCTCTTCAATTTGGTATGCTTCATGTTTACCCTTCTTTCAAATAGCAAAAGCTATAAGGGTTTTAAGTTTTTGGATGTAATTTTGTACATCAGTATGAGGCTTCAAAAACTTCCATGCCAGATATCTTCTCCAATTTGGAAGATATCTGTATTCTGATGATACAGTCTTTTAGGGCTTGATTAGCTCTACAGTTTGGTATATTACACTGTACAGTTGTATGAGTGTATGCCAAAGATACAGGGGTTTGTTTACTTTCTTGTTTTCAGAATATCTGTATTTTTGGTTGTTAAACCTTTGAACCAAGATCCCTCGGTCAATTTAAGAGATACAGAGGTCTAATGTATCTCAAATTAAAGCTCTTGTTTATATCTCTAATTTGGTTATACTTTTGTACAGCTTTGTACAAGCCCTCTTTGACTTTCAGGGGGGTCTTGGTTTTAAAATAAAGGTCATATAATACCTCCAGTTGTAGTGGTGTTACAGCAACATGGATGATACTATTGTGTAGCTCTCTATGTGAGCTTTATCAAAAATACCATTTTGGTATAGAATAACTTAAATATGCATAAGCTAGATGAGAGGTGAAAATAAGGATTTTGACTTGTTTATTTTCCTCTAGGTTTCCTTATTCTGTTTGGATAAGGTTGGTGTTTAATTTAAGAGGAGTTTTTTCCTCTTATTTATTACCTGTATTGACTATGTTTGTTCAATACTTGTCATACCATTATTTATGGTATGTTGGATGTCATGCTAGTGCTCTGTTTTGAGTCACAGGCTGACACATGAAGTGGATATAATTCTTAATGTGGAGAAACCTTACCCACCTCTACTAAGGAGACCTGCTTACCCAGCTAGTCCAAGGGCTCGAGAAGCCTTAGAGGTACACATTAAAGAATTAATGGACCTTGCAGTATTAAGAAAGGTAGGACATAATGAACAGGTAGAAGTCAAAATACACCTGTCATTACAACTTGGCATAATGGAAAATCAAGGATGGTAGGAGACTTCAGAGCCCTGAACACCTATACCATTCCAGACAGGTATCCAATACCTAGGATCCATGAGACATTGACACAATTGTAACAAGCTAAGTTCATCACAGCCATGGATCTCTTAAAAGGCTTTCATAAAAATTTATTAACAGACAATGCCAAAAAACTACTGAGGATAATAGTCCACTGTGGAATATTGAATACTTAAGAATGCCATTTGGCATAAAACATGCACCTTCCCATTATCAAAAAATGATGAATACCATATTTCCTGAAGAATTATCAGAAGGATGGTTAATTATCTATATTCATGATATCATAGTTTGCTCAGAAACTTGGGAAAATAACCTTACAAGACTAGAAAGGGTACTACAACAAATAGTCCAAGTGAATATGAAAATTTCCTTGAACAAGTGTCATTTTGCATATAGTGAATTAAAAGCACTAGGACATGTTGTATCGGGACTTAGTCTAGGCATAGACAAGAATAAAGTAGTAGCAGTACTACTTAAACCAATGCCTCAAACTAAAAAAGAAATGCAATCATTTCTAGGATTTGCTGGTTACTATAGACAGCATATAAAGGACTTTGCAAAAATTGCTAAATCCTTGTATAAGCTATGTGACCAAAAAACAGTCTATGAAATGACAGAAGAAAGAGTCAAGGCATATGAATAATTGAAAAATTCCTTAACAACTGCCCCATTTCTTCTAATGCCAGATTGGAAACTACCCTTCAAACTTTACATTGATGCTTGTGGAGAAGGACTGGGTGCTGCACTACACCAGACACAAATTATCAATGATAAACCAGTGGAAGGACTAATTTGTTTTATTTCAAGACAAATAAAGCCAACAGAGGCAAGATATGGAGAAAGCCAAATGGAATGCCTCTGCTTAGTGTGGGCTTTAGAAAAATTACATTACTATTTGGATGGAACAGTATTTGATGTGATTACAGACTGTAATGCTGTAAAATCTCTATTAAATATGAAAACCCCAAATAGACATATGGTGAGATGGCAAATTGCTATCCAAGAATATAGAGGAAATATGACTATTGTTCATAAATCTGGAAATATTCATAAACATGCAGATGGTCTTAGCAGATGGGCTCTTGCAAATACCCCTGAAAATCCAGCATGGGTACCACAAGAACACCATATAGAAGGAATATGTGTTACAGACATTGGCATAGAATTCTTTAACCAAGTTAAAGAAAGCTATAAGATAGACAAAAATTTCCATATCTTAAGCCAACTTCTAATGAAAGACTGCAAAGACCCATCACTTTCATCAAAACTAGATGAAACATGGAAAAAGGCATATGATGAAGGAAGATTCCACCTCCTTGATGGAATCCTTTACCATAGAACAAAACACACATGTGTTATGGCCTTAACAGATAAAACCATGATAAACACTATTTTACATGAGTGTCATAATAGTGTTGCAGCTGGACACCTTTCAGAAGACAGGACACTAGAGAGGGTGAAAACCTGCTCTTGGTGGCCAAATTGGAAGAAAGATGTTATAAAATACTGCCAAACCTGTGACAGATGTCAGAAAGCCAACAGAGCCACAGGAAAGAAATTTGGAATGATGATTCAAATCCAAGAACCAAAATCCCCTTGGGAAATAGTTCATATGGATTGGGTAACAGCATTACCCCTAGGAGGAGACAGAAGCTATAATGCATGCCTAGTATTGGTTGACAGGTATAGCAAAACTCCCATGTTCCTACCATGTCATAAAGATGACACAGCTATGGACACAGCCATAATGATATGGAATAAAGCTATTAGCCATACAGGCTTATTCCAGAATATTATAAGTGATACAGACCCAAAGTTCACTTCAGCATTATGGACAAATCTCCATAACTTGTTTGGGCCAAAGTTATCATTCTCAACAGCTTACCATCCTCAAACTGATGGTTTAGCAGAAAGAATGATACAGAACTTAGAGGACATGATCAGAAGATTCTGTGAGCCTTAGAGGTAATTTCATATACCCAGAAGACCACAAATATAAAAAATAACATATTAATATAAATAAAATACATTTATTTATATTATTAAAATAAAAATCAAAATATAAATATAAAATTATATTAAAAATTAAAAATTAATTATAATTTAAAAATAAAAAAATACATTAAATTTTGTAAATATAAAATTACATTTATACTTGAAAAAATTAAGTAAAAATGAAACTTTAACAAAATTGTGAGAAAATAAATAAATTTGGAAAAAAGTTAAATAAAATTTATTATAACTTTTTATCCAATGAATAAACATATAAAATTTATTTCACCATTGGATTCCTCATAAAAAATCAGGTGGGGTCACCTCTGAGTGAAATTCTTGTAACTCAACTCTAAATAAGCTTAAATTAAGTTTTTAGTATTTTCAATACAAAAGTTGAAAATCCTCAAAACCTTAATTAAATTCACACCACATGTGGTGTTAACCATCAATTTTTGTGTTAAAATTGAGGTGTTGTGTTTGGTTTAGAAGTTATGAGGAATTGAAGTATTTTCAATTGAATTCAATTGAAATGTCAAAATGTGCGCGTGTATTACATAAGTGAACTTTGATTTACATATGAGGTGTCAATTATTACTGTATTGTACTGTACAATTGAATTGAATTACATATGTAAATTATAAGTATAATACATGATGAGGAATTAAAGGAAAAATAAATTGGAAAGATTAAATTTGGGGGGGGAAAGGAACTCCAGCTCTAAGGGGGAGCTAGACCCCCAAAATCCTTTCTGACAGGCGTGGGATGTCAAAATTTACGCAAAAGTTCATCACTTTTGGCCTGGAATTGAGTTACAGGGTCTGTGGACTCAATTGATGATGAGGTTTTGATACCAACTGGGGTAGTTTTAGCTGTTGCCAAGAGGGTAAAACTACCCTTAAGATAAAACAATCATAATAAAAACAGTTTTAACTGGTTTCTACGCCTCTGAAACACATTCTGACGTGTTTTGAAGGCTCTAGGTCTGGTATTGCTATAGTAATGGCTGATTTAAGGGTCTAAAATGGCTAAAAATGGCTAAAAATGGCTTAAACCAGCCCTTTTTGGTCCAAACCAGGGTTCAATGATGCCATAATTGGCTTTTCTGTTGTCAGACTGTTTTTCACGACTGACAAGAGTAAATTTTACTTTTGGAGCAAGAGAATTGATGGCTATAAAAGAATGTCTTCTTTGCCCCACTTTTCTCTTCATGTTAGAATCTTTTCCTTTTATTAATTAGTTTAAAACTGTTAAACCAATCAATCAAAGATTCCAACCACCACTTTTAAATCATTTTAATCCTTTTAACCACGTGAAAAAATCATTATAATCATTGTTTGTAACTCTTATAATCATTTTTACCCCTGAACCACCCCAAAAGTGAATTAAAGCATCTTTCATCACTGTAAACTTTGTCACTTTGTTTCCAAATTCACTCTGGTCACTTTTGGGCGTTTTTTCTCTTTAATATTCTTTTTAAAGACTTTGTTCTTTAATTAATTGCTTGCAGTTCTTTTGCTCAATTAATTCCAATTGAAATTGCTCTTGAAGAAATTTCTTTTGTAGCCTTAAAATATCTCTTGTAGAGTATTTTTTGGATAAATTTTTATTGTTGGTAAAACAATAAATTTTTATAATACTATTGTTTTATACTAATAAAGTTATAAACAATAAAATTGGCGTGTTTTCTCTTAAAAATAATATTTCATACTATTTTTAATTGATTTTTACCTTATACAAATTTTGAGGACAGGAAAAGTACTTGATTTTTAATCAAAGTTTCATATCCACACCTTACATTTGGGGGCCCAGCCGTGATATTTTACCTGTGACATATTTTTTTACTCTTTTTAAATCTTTTTTCTTATATTGAAAAATTTAAAAACATATAAAAAATACTTATAATTCAAAAAAATCCATAAAAAATAACTTTTTTCATATTATAAGTGAGCCTTATATTTTTATTTCTTTTTTGAAATAACCTTTTTTTTACTTAATTAATTGGCTTTTTCATTAATTTTAGTGTCTGACAACGTGGTAAGACAAGAAAACATTGAAACAGCCTCAACAGTAACCAGCATTATCCCTGCCAGTACTGTTAATTCTGATCATAATAGTACTGTTATTGTGACTCAAAATAACCAGCCTGAACCAATATCTTCTGAATTAATTAACTTGGACATAAGTAATACCCTTCAGAAAGCTAAAAATTTGGCCAATAGTAAGTTTTTTGACGTAAAAATACTATTTTAAGCCTTTTTAACCATAATTATGCCTTCAACCAGGTCAGGAGCCAGCTACAACCCCTCAAGCAGCTCCCAAAAAGGTAATAGACGTGATTATGGCAGAGGCCAACCAGGTACAGAAGGAAAAGGGTCAGTTGATGACTTCCAAACAACTAAAATGGGTCATTCTGAAGCTGATGATACCATTTTACCTTCAAAAAGAGCTGACACCGCCACAAGAAGCCTCAGTGGACATATACAAAGCCAGCCACAAAGCTTACAACAATGCACTGCAGTACAAGGAGTACCAGATCCTGGCAGATCTGTGGAAAAACTGCATGAATTCTTACCTGACAGTAAGAAAATTCTTGGGCCATCCTAACACTTGCAAATTGCTCAATGGATGGCATCCATTGATGGAGAAGAAAAACATGATGCTTTTGACACTAGAATGGAGGAAAAACAACCCTCCACCACCCAAACCAGTGCCAAAAACAGCCCCAGTGGCCAGCAGCAGCAATTCCAACGTGAAAAAGCAGCCACAAACTCCAAACAAGGGCAAAGGGAAGGCACCAGCCCCAAAACCTTACAGCCAGGGCTACAGAATCCCAAAGATTCAGCAGGATGCCATGGAAAATGTATTTCAGATGGCCAGAACCATGATGGAATTACAGAAGAAGGAGGAAGCCAGATTAAGGTTCCAGACATGATTTCTGACATATTTGATTCCATCCCAGAGTTGTATAATGCTATAAATGACGTGAAAAAACATCTTTCTGATAAAAATGACACCATTTGTAACAACATTAAAACAAACAACCTGAGTCTGTGCCAAATTAATGAAACACTTATGTGTTTTGAAAAAGTTTTAAGAACAATTAAAAATTCTAATAATGACAATTCTTCTAACATTAAAATAAATGAACAATATGCCATTATTAAATAATTAACAGATAAATATTCTAAATTCAATATTGATGACATGATTGAAACAAGAATTAAACAAGCCATAAATATTATCAAAACAGATAACAAGAAAGTCCTTGATGACATTTCAAATTCATTTACTGAAGTAAAGACATATACCATTGCCTTGAAAAAGTGCTTTGATGCTTCACAAGAAGAAGTATCAAAATTATCAATGAAATTGAATCAAGTCACTGCTGATAATACAAAACAGACAGAGTTATGGCAAGAACTGACACATAAGGGAGACATGTATAAAATTGAAGTAATAAATTTAATACAAAGCTTCCAACATGAATACAGAAATTCCCAAAGGTGTAGCAACAGTAAAATGAATGACATTGAACAAATACTGAACACCTTACCAAGAATGTCTACACCTCTAAATCAAAATGAGGGCACAAGAATTCCAAATCCACAAGTATTGGATCCTGATAATTCACAATTAAAAAATGAATTATCCACTTCTTTTCATAACTTGGAACCATCAATGGGCCAAGCACTCTTGAAAGAAGTTCCAAAACTTAAAGAATGGCCTCACTTCAGTGGTGAAGGAGAGTATGACCATATGGAATTCATTAGAGGTATTGACATGATCAAAGAGGATTTTGAATTACCAGACAGATTGGTAACAGCCAGGTTTAACACCTTGTTTACCAGACCAGCTCACAGATGGTACATCAAAATAAGACAAGCACATGGACACCAGAGTTGGACTTGGTGGAAAACCCAAATCATCAACAAATGGGCAAATGATGCTTGGAGGTTTAAAGTTGAAACAGCCTTTGAATCTGCCAAATTTAATGCTGATAAAGACAGAGCTTTACCATGGTTTTGCCAACAAAAGGACAGATTAACAGCATTATATCCTGACATGTCAGAGTTTATGATCCATAGAAAAATTCTGAGACAATGTGGAGGTGACTTAGAGCATGCTGTCAAAAGCAGGACTACTGAACAATCTTCAGCAGAAGATATTATCAATATACTAGAAGAAGTAACCACCAGAACCAAAATTGGTTCTAGTAGGGTGAATCTCAAAACAAGGTTTAATACACCTTGGAAAGATTCTGTGGACAAAACCCCCAAAGAAAATTCTAGTAATATTAAATATAAATCTGCAGATACAGTCAGAAAATGCCATATTTGCCAAAGCACCACCCATTTAGCCAATACATGTCCAAAGAGGGGGAAAATCAATGAAATTGACATTGAAAAGGAACCAGATGTTTAAAAAGAAGACATAATTGAAGACAATTCAGATGATAAGTCATCCGTATTTTCTGAATCTTCAAAAGATATAGAAAATATCAATGCCACTTTTGACATCATGGAATCTTATTCCCACTTACCACAATTGAGCAATGGTCAAGTTGATTTATCAAAAGTTCAAGATGCACAACTTATGAAGACAAAACCAAACAGAGGAAAAGGTTATACAGCTGGTAACTCCTGTATAACAGAAGTGGTAATTGACAACAAGCCCACCAAACTTTTGCTTGACCCAGGAGACTTCTGCTCTTGTGTTGGAAAATCGTTTCTTAAGACTTGTGTGCCAAATTTTGAAGACCAATTGTTACCAATTGATGGCATAAAATTCAACAGTGCAAGTAACCCAATGAAAGCATTGGGAATCTTTGAGACCAATGTCATATTCCCACACATAAATGGGAATTTAAGGATCACAGTTGAATTTGTTGTTATGGAAAATTGCTCTAGTACCCATTTTATATTGGGAAATGACTATTTGATCATGTATGGGATAGATTTACATAATAACAAAGACAGATACTTTACAATTGGGGACAATAAGCGCCAGAAATTTGCCTTTTTACCATTTAAAAGACAAATTACAGTAAACAAAGTATCACCAGTCAACTTAGAGTTAGAAAAATTCAAGTCTGAACAGTTAAATGAGGCTGAGATAAGCCTTCATCTGACTGATAAACAAGAAAATGAACTTTCTTCCCTTTTGTATGACCACAAAGGAGCATTTGCTACAGACAAAGAACCTCTGGGAGCAATTATTGGTCATGAAGTTGACATCATTCTTAACATTGAGAGACCTTATCCACCACTCTTAAGAAGACCTGCTTATCCAGCAAGTCCAAAATCAAGAGAAGCTCTAGAAATTCATATCAAAGAACTTCTAGACCTTGGTGTAATAAGAAAAGTAGGCCACAATGAGGAAGTAGAAATAACTACACCAGTCATAGTGGCGTGGCATAATGGAAAATCCAGAATGGTTGGGGACTTTAGAGCTCTGAACACTTACACTGTTCCAGACAGATACCCAATACCAAAAATCCAAATTGCCCTTACTCAAATATCTCAAGCAGTGTATATAACCACTATGGATTCTCTTAAAGTATTCCATCAAAATGTGGTAACACCAAGAGCAAGAAAATACTTGAGAATTATTGTTCATTGTGGAGTGTATGAATACTTAAGGATGCCCTTTGGTATCAAAAATGCACCTTCACACTTCCAAAGAATGATGAATGAAATCTTCCCTGAAGAACTCTCAGAGGGATGGTTAATCATTTACATTGATGACATTATTATCTGTTCAAAGACTTGGGAGGAGCACATGTACAGATTATCAAGAGTTTTGACAAAAATCCAATCAGTAAACATGAAAATCTCCTTGAAGAAATGTCATTTTGGATTTAAAGAACTTAAGGCACTAGGACATGTTGTATCTGGTTTGTCCCTTGGAATTGATAAAAATAAAGTTGCAGCAGTATTGTTAAAACCCATGCCTCAGAATAAGAAGGAAATTCAGTCATTCTTGGGTTTTGCAGGATATTACAGGCAACACATTAAAGACTTTGCATCCATAGCAAGACCACTTTATAAGTTGTGTGACAAAGACACAGTATTTGAAATGACTGTTGACAGAGTCAAAGCTTTTGAATCTCTAAGAGAAGCATTGACCACTGCTCCACTCTTAATGATGCCAGACTTTAAATTACCTTTCAAACTGTATATTGATGCATCAGGGGATGGACTAGGTGCTGCACTTCACCAAGTTCAGATCATAAATGACAAACCTGTAGAAGGACCAATATGTTTTATATCCAGGCAAATCAAACCAACTGAAGCCAGATATGGAGCAAGTCAAATGGAATGTCTATGTCTTGTCTGGGCCTTGGAGAAATTGAACTATTTCTTAGAGGGATGTGGTTTTGAAGTAATAACAGATTGTACAGCTGTGAAATCACTTTTGAACATGAAAACACCTAACAGACACATGCTCAGATGGCAAATAGCCATACAAGAATACAGAGGCAATATGACTATTGTTCATAAGGATGGGAATATTCATAAGAATGCAGATGGACTAAGCAGATGGCCATTACCAAATAACATTGATAATCCTGCTTATGTTCCAGAAGAAGCTTCACCACAAATTCCAATAGAAGGAATAAGTGTTACAGACTTGAACACCACCTTCTTTGAAGAAGTCAGAAATAGTTACACTCAAGATAAGAATTGTAGCATCTTATGCCAATTACTTAACAAAGACTGTAAAGACAACTCTCTAATACATGCCTTGGATGAAGTATGGAGAAAATCTTATAATGAAGGAAGATTTCACCTACTGGATGGTATAATTTACCACAGAACCAAGCACACATGTGTCATGACAGTTGTAGACAGGTCATTAATCAATCTTGTACTGAAAGAATGCCATGATAGTCCCTTTTCAGGACATCTTTCTGAAGACAGAACAAGAGAGAAAGTGAAGACCTGCATATGGTGGCCAATGTGGCAAAAAGATGTTGCAGAATATTGCAAAACCTGTGACAGATGCCAAAAGGCAAATAAATCCACTGGCAAAAGACTTGGAAATATGATGAAAATCCAAGAACCAAACAGACCTTGGGAAATTGTCCATATGGATTGGGTAACTGGCCTACCACCAGGAGGTGACAGGAGCTATAATGCTTTCCTAGTAATTGTGGACAGATTCAGTAAAACTCCAATCTTTTTACCATGTCACAAAGATGATACAGCCATGGATACAGCTCTTCTGATATGGAATAGAGTAGTGTCATGGACTGGGATACTTACAAATATCATCAGTGATAGAGATCCCAAATTCACTTCAGCACTATGGACAAATCTTCACCAATTATTTGGCACTAAACTGTCTTTCTCTACAGCCTACCACCCACAAACTGATGGCCTGGCTGAAAGAATGATCCAAACCTTAGAGGACATGGTGAGAAGATTTTGTGCATATGGCCTTGAATTCAAAGATTGTGATGGATTTCCCCATGATTGGTGTACTCTGTTACCAGCACTGGAATTAGCATATAAAACATCAATCCATGCTAGTACCAATCAGACTCCTGCTGTTCTAGAAAAAGGATGGAACCCCAAGTTACCCCAAGACTCCTTGAGGAAAGACTTAATTGAAATACATCCCACAGCTGCTAGCTTCAAAGGAATGCTAGACAAAGCTAGAAAGCATGCAGTAAGGTGCATGGAGGACTCTTTTGCATATGCTAAAGACAAATGGGATAAATCTCATGCAACTCCAGATTTCAAAGTGGGGGACCTAGTTCTTGTATCCACCACTAACTTCAATAAAATCAAAGGATGTAAAAAGTTGAAAGACTCCTTTGCAGGACCTTTTGTGATTAAGGCCCTCCATAGAGAAAATGCTGTTGAAGTAGAGTTATCTGAAGAACTTAGCAATAAGCACCATACATTTCCAGTGAGCTTGATAAAACCATATAAATCTAGTGATGCTGAGAAATTTCCCTTGAGGAATAAGGTTCCCCAAGTTATACCTCCTATTGAGACATCTGGTACTAAGAAAATAACCAAAGTTCTTAAAGAAAGGAAATTAAGAACCAAGAAAGTAAGGGAATACCTTGTTAGGTACAGTGACCCAATTTGTGAAGATGAATGGATAGAAGAAAAAGATATACCAGAAGCTACCAAACTCCTGAGGAGATTCAGACACACTAGAAACACCAATATTACAAAGTAATATTCTTTTTTAGGGGGAGGGAATGTGAGCCTTAGAGGTAATTTCATATACCCAGAAGACCACAAATATAAAAAATAACATATTAATATAAATAAAATAAATTTATTTATATTATTAAAATAAAAATCAAAATATAAATATAAAATTATATTAAAAATTAAAAATTAATTATAATTTAAAAATAAAAAAATACATTAAATTTTGTAAATATAAAATTACATTTATACTTGAAAAAATTAAGTAAAAATGAAACTTTAACAAAATTGTGAGAAAATAAATAAATTTGGAAAAAAGTTAAATAAAATTTATTATAACTTTTTATCCAATAAATAAACATATAAAATTTATTTCACCATTGGATTCCTCATAAAAAATCAGGTGGGGTCACCTCTGAGTGAAATTCTTGTAACTCAACTCTAAATAAGCTTAAATTAAGTTTTTAGTATTTTCAATACAAAAGTTGAAAATCCTCAAAAACTTAATTTAATTCACACCACATGTGGTGTTAACCATCAATTTTTGTGTTAAAATTGAGGTGTTGTGTTTGGTTTAGAAGTTATGAGGAATTGAAGTATTTTCAATTGAATTCAATTGAAATGTCAAAATGTGCGCGTGTATTACATAAGTGAACTTTGATTTACATATGAGGTGTCAATTATTACTGTATTGTACTGTACAATTGAATTGAATTACATATGTAAATTATAAGTATAATACATGATGAGGAATTAAAGGAAAAATAAATTGGAAAGATTAAATTTGGGGGGGGGAAAGGAACTCCAGCTCTAAGGGGGAGCTAGACCCCCAAAATCCTTTCTGACAGGCGTGGGATGTCAAAATTTACGCAAAAGTTCATCACTTTTGGCCTGGAATTGAGTTACAGGGTCTGTGGACTCAATTGATGATGAGGTTTTGATACCAACTGGGGTAGTTTTAGCTGTTGCCAAGAGGGTAAAACTACCCTTAAGATAAAACAATCATAATAAAAACAGTTTTAACTGGTTTCTACGCCTCTGACACACATTCTGACGTGTTTTGAAGGCTCTAGGCCTGGTATTGCTATAGTAATGGCTGATTTAAGGGTCTAAAATGGCTAAAAATGGCTTAAACCAGCCCTTTTTGGTCTAAACCAGGGTTCAATGATGCCATAATTGGCTTTTCTGTTGTCAGACTGTTTTTCACGACTGACAAGAGTAAATTTTACTTTTGGAGCAAGAGAATTGATGGCTATAAAAGAATGTCTTCTTTGCCCCACTTTTCTCTTCATGTTAGAATCTTTTCCTTTTATTAATTAGTTTAAAACTGTTAAACCAATCAATCAAAGATTCCAACCACCACTTTTAAATCATTTTAATCCTTTTAACCACGTGAAAAAATCATTATAATCATTGTTTGTAACTCTTATAATCATTTTTACCCCTGAACCACCCCAAAAGTGAATTAAAGCATCTTTCATCACTGTAAACTTTGTCACTTTGTTTCCAAATTCACTCTGGTCACTTTTGGGTGTGTTTTCTCTTTAATATTCTTTTTAAAGAATTTGTTCTTTAATTAATTGCTTGCAGTTCTTTTGCTCAATTAATTCCAATTGAAATTGCTCTTGAAGAAATTTCTTTTGTAGCCTTAAAATATCTCTTGTAGAGTATTTTTTGGATAAATTTTTATTGTTGGTAAAACAATAAATTTTTATAATATTATTGTTTTATACTAATAAAGTTATAAACAATAAAATTGGCGTGTTTTCTCTTAAAAATAATATTTCATACTATTTTTAATTGATTTTTACCTTATACAAATTTTGAGGACAGGAAAAGTACTTGATTTTTAATCAAAGTTTCATATCCACACCTTACAGATTCTGTGCTTATGGGCTAGAATTCAAGGATTCTGATGGTTTTACCCATGATTGGTGTACACTAATACCAGCTCTTGAATTGGCATATAAAACATCAATCCATTCTTCTTCTGGCAAGACACCAGCAACGCTTGAAAAAGGTTGGAATCCAAGACTTCCTTATGATACCCTCAAAAAGGACTTAGTGGATATACATCCAATAGCAAGCAGTTTTAAGATAATTCTTGACAAAGCAAGACACCATGCAAACAGATGTATGCAAGATTCTTTCAAATATGCGAAAGAAAGATGGGATAAAAGTCATAAGCCACCTGATTTCAAAATAGGAGACTTGGTCTAAGTATAAACCCTTAATTTCAATAACATAAAAGGCCCAAAGAAATTAATAGATTCCTTTGCAGGACCATTTATCATAAAAGCACTTCATGGACCCAAGACTGTGCAATTGGAACTCACAGGTGAACTAATGAACAAACACCCAAATTTCCCTGTAAGTCTGATAAACCCTCCCAGTTCAAGTGACAAGGAGTTATTTCCACTAAGAAATAAACCCCCACTTGAAATTCCCCCCTTGGAAGAAGGAGAGGAAAAGAAAATAGTAAAAGTCCTTAAAGAAAGAAGGACAAGAAACAAAAAAGAAAGGGAATACCTTGTAAGGTATAGGAATTCAACTCAAGAAGATGAATGGCTACTTGAGAAAGATATAACGAATGCTGATAAACTACTAAAAAGGTTCAGACCTGAAAGAAAACCTGAAAAATAGAAAAGTTAAGCATTATTGAGCTTCAAGACTAACAAAGTCTATTGAAGAGGTAGGACAGTGGATGATACCCTAATTACACATATCAGATTGTGGTACAATCCTTTTTGGTGGTAGGGAATTTGAACCTTTGAGATATGACCACATACCCAAAAAGGTCACAAGAAATATTCAATATAATTATACATTAAAAATAAGTGCCTTAAAGCTACAAAAATACCATAAATTGGTATAAAACATGGTTTGACTTAAAAACCAATGACTAAACATGTGACATAAACTACACCATTGGATTCCCCATGGTGAAATACACATATACCATTTTTATGGCATATCTGTAAAGTCAATATTTAATAAGTTATAAGTAATAATACCTTATAAAAGACACAAATCCTTATTTATTTCAAACACCAATGAAACAAAATGTCAAATAAATAGTACCATTTGATTCTCCATAAAAATCCACACATAAAGCAATTAATAAGCTAAGCTTCAAAACCAATACTTAAGGAATTAACCTGAATATATGCACTTTTTTGGTCAATGCATATATTCAAGGATTTTAGCTAATATCTCTTGAATTATGCATGATAGAGTAATGAACCAAAAAGAACGTCATCACGTAATTACTGTAGGAATACAGATATGAAGTTTATTTCACAAGCTATAAACAGGGTTAAAACCTGTAAGGAATTATTGATTAAAATCAATAGAGCTGTTGACCACTTTGTTGTGAAAGTGGTCCAAACTTAAAAATAAGTAGACAGTTGGATTATACTAGTTTATTCGTGAAGAATGATGTATTTTTCATTATAATATTGAAGGTATAACCCCTTGAAATCATAGTTTGAATTTTAAAATGTTAAATTTTGACAGAAAAGATGAGTTACAAGAAAAATAATCAAAAATAGAGTTTTGATGATGTAATGAAATGCTCTTGGAAGAATAATACAGTTATGCCAAGCTATCAGAATTCACTCTCTGAATTTCTGTAGCGTGTAAATCTTAAAAGTTATTAAGGATCAAAGTTTGAGCTTAATTTGATCATTTATGATCACTCACTGTAACCCTAAATTAAGTTTAACAGTCATATAAGTGATACAATTGGTGAATACTATTAGTTTATGATTAAAACTAATAAAATACACGAAATTTGGGGTTCTGCCAAGCCTATGACGTCATCAGACTTAGAGTTATAGTGATAA
The DNA here is from genome assembly GCA_023105745.1 of Austropuccinia psidii. Taxonomy (NCBI): domain Eukaryota; kingdom Fungi; phylum Basidiomycota; class Pucciniomycetes; order Pucciniales; family Sphaerophragmiaceae; genus Austropuccinia; species Austropuccinia psidii. The sequence continues at coordinate 9,163,271 of JALGQZ010000002.1, read as the reverse complement.
CTCTAAATAATGGTGTAATAGTGATATAATGAGGTTTGATCATGATGTAATCATCACCAAAACTTAAAATATTGATCAATTCCAGTGGATATGATCAGTACACGTCTACTAGAAGCCTGTTGGACTCTATGAGGGAGGTATTTACTATAGATAGAGCTCTTTCTGCTCTGTTTTCCCCTCAGATGCATCAAAAACATTAAAACAATACAAACAAAAAGGTAATAACTTTATTCTTTATATATAAAACTTTTATATTATGAAAGACCAAAGTTCATCTTTATTATAATCATCAATTTTGACGTGATTAAATCATTTGTTTAATAGTTTTTGTTAAAAATCTCTCTAAAAACTCATTTCCACGTAAAAAATCAAGAATATTTGTAATTTCTCTATTTTTATTGTAAATACACATATAGGTTGTATTTAAATTATTTGGCATAAAATATCTCAAACTTATTATATTAAGTGTTAAAAGTAGGTTATTTTCTCTTATATTAATAATTTTCTCTATATTATTCTTTTAATAATTCTTTAATTAATATAAATAGTATTTATATTAATTGATAACTTTAATATTGGTAATATTATTGTTATTCATTGTTTTTTATTAATAAAAAACAATTTTTTACGCCTTTATGATTTGTTTGTAACAATAATAAAGTGCTATTAAATAGATTAATTACTTTATATTAATATATTTATTTTATTATATTATATTTTATAATATAAATTATATTATTATATTTTATTAATAATATAATTATTTTTACGCCATAATTATAATAATTATTTATTATTATAATTACTTTTATCTTATTTATTTCATTTATAAGGACATTCATAGAACAATAAGTAAAATATTAGTAATTTTTACTTATTGTTTCATAGTCAAACCTTACACTTGAGGTATATTTTACATACCCAAATAGGCCACAATTATCTTAAAAATAAATTCTGAACTATGAATAACCCATAAGTCAGGCATATATTTAAAATTAATCATTTTTGATCTCAGAACAGATGAATAACGTTTTATTGAGTCATTAAATCCATGGAATTAAGGCCAGATTTGGATTATACACAAAATTTCACCTAGGGTAGCTCCATAGAGTGAATAAGCTCAAATCAACTCTTTGAGGTGGTAATATGGAAAATACTTCAATACCACACCATCAATACCACATAAAAGATCCATGAAGATTTTTGTTTTTCTCAATTTCATGCCAAAATAATGGGAATGTGAGAAATCCCATGTTACATATACACTAAGAATAGTGTTATGCATGTTTTTGGCACTTAATATTATGGTATTCATACATGCACCTTTGGTACACCCATAGTGGATATCTCACTTGAAGCCTGAATTTCTATTTTGAAGTAAAAAATAGTCAAGGGGGACAAAAGACATCAAAGAGAGCCAGGGTACCCAGATTCTGAGGCCTCTGAGGTGTGGACAGCTCCAAAGATTGTATCCATGGCTTATATTGGCCCAATTAGTAAACTAAAACCTTTTGGGAACTTGGCTGCCAAGTCAAAACTTCATTATATCATAAGAAAATAGCAAATAAGCTGCTATTTTGACACGCCAAGGAGGTCAAGAGCAACTTAGACTACTGTAGCCATGTCAATTCTTAATGAATTTCCATGGATAAACCCCAAAAGAGTAATTAAATACCCTTTTTGGACTAGTATCCATTGATTTACCTCATAGCAACCAGCCATAAAGTGCTATTTGCAATAATATGTAGAAATGAGGTAAAAACTTCGAAAATTCATTAAAAATACAATTCTTAATGAATATTTCTGAAGCTTTCAGGAGAAATTAATAACACTATAATTCATATAAAAACCAAAAAGAATTATTCTTTTATCAGTAAAATTAAATGTTTTACTCACAGTCCATTTTGGATGATTCCACGTGAAATACTGAATCTTTAAAAATTCAAAGAAAATACACTCTGTGATTAAATTTCCAATAACATTGATAACTTTGAGAAATCAATGATTTTTTTCGAATAAAAGGAGATTTACAGTTATTACTCCTTTTATTCTTAACCATAAATGGGTTGGTAGTCATGTAAGAGCATCAATTAAGTAATTATGATAATCTTATGTGACAACAGATGATGCAATCAATAATCCAAAAAGGGTTTTTGTTTTCTCATTCACAGGTTTTTCAGTTTGCTCCATGGAATTCCTCTTGGAGATGTCTTAGACTTAAAAGAGGCCTCCTCTTGCTGTTTTTTCCAAATCACCACATTATGCTATTATACTTTTATTACCAACAAGTAAGTATCAGTTAAAAACTTTTCTCAAGTTTTTTCTTCTTTCAGAATCAATCACAAAGAAGTAAAATCATAGAAATAAACTATATATTGTTGCAATACTGTTATATATCCATTTTTGATCCTTTAAATCCACAATTATACGTCAAATTTCCCTACTTTTATCTTTGATAAGTTCTTTGGATTATTGGTGAGTGATTTATCTTAATTCTCAAAGTTTTTCTTCAGTAATTGTTTTCTTCAAGAATTATATTTATAAGTATTCTTTCATAAGATAATTATATATTAAAATAATTTTATTATTCTAATAAAGAAGCTTTATTATTAAATACTTCTTGTAATTGATTCTAGTAGACAATTACTGCTTACTGTGATAGTCACTAGTAGTGTATAGCAAGTAAAATAAATAAATAATCAATTAATTGTTTGATTGTGGTTATAATAACTTTTGTTTTATATTTCATAAGAATGGTCATAGTATTGTTGATTAATAGTAATAGTATCAACAGTTTCATAGACACATCTTACACCTAGGCATATATTGTAAGCTTCTGTTTTTATCAATCTTGTTTTGAATTAGCAGTGGACTTATGGTTCAAATCCTTGTTGAGGAGTCTCACTGCTTACGAAATCTTTTGACATACATAATCTGGAATTTTACTATCTCTTTGAATTTTTTCCAGCCTTGGGATTGTTTGAGTGATGTTTGAGACAAATTGCTCCTTGGATTTAATTTCAACCTCGCCACTGAAACTTATATCATCTTTCCCAGCATCCCCTGTTGGTGCACAAGCTTCAACAGTATTTTCCTTCTCATAGCTTTTAAAATTTGGTTTTTGAGAGCTTGGAGGCTGAGCTGAAATAAAGGCTATGACAAAACTATCAGCTTTTGAGAGATTACAAATATTCAAAATGAATCTACACTCACATTCTGGAAGAACTGGTGGATCTTTATTATTTTAATGTGACTGGTCCTCTACTTCAATGCCTAATTCATGACTACTAACAATATAAGAGATTTCACTTCCACTCTCTGGGGCTGAAGGTCTTTGTTCATTTAATTAAGTTGGATTTCCTGGAGTTTGGGGCATTTCTTGGGGCATAGCAGAGGTAGTTTATTCATTAAAGAGATGTTGACGAGTGGATTGTAAACTTGATTGAAAATTCTAGAATAAAAAGATCAAAATTGACCAAAAAAGCAGCAGTAAAACAAGCTTAAGATATTAATAATTGATTCTCTTTTAGGTAATATCAATTTTGGAGAATTTTGGAAAGTTTGAAATAAGTTAAATATCAATTTAAATCAGCTCAAAGGTTAGTGAGCTTTCTCAAAAAAAGACATTTTATAACCACAAGCTGACCAAAAGAAACCTGCCCATTGACAGCCTTGGAACCTAAATATGATTTTTTGGGAACCCAAGGAGGTGATGAGCTGAGAGTTATTTCATATAATTCAAATGAAATCACTTCCCTGTGTGAATTTGAATAAAGTTGACTAGTGAGAATCCTACTAAAGTCAACTTTTGAACTATTCAACGCTCATTAGGTAAGGACTAATTAAAGTGTTCCATTTGAATAATAGCAATAAAATGGTTCTGGCGGGGAAACACAAGACACAATTATGGTGTTAAAAATAGTCCACTATTAGGTTTTAATTTGTGAGTCTCATGCTTTAAGCCCCAACCACAACATTGTGAATATCCCCACCAATTTCCCCCCAGAACCTGTTGGCAGAGAAGGCCACTCAGCATATTTCTGCAATTGCATTGTATGCCAACAAGCCACCATACCCTATCAATCTAATATAGAAGCATAAGGATGGTAAGAAGTGGAGAGGATAAGGCAGGGGTGAGGGCAGACATGGGGTGGTAGTTTCAGAGGCATATATTGAGGGTCCTGTGGGAGCGTAAGAATTTTAAGCAGCAGGGGTGCGGAAGCATAAGGATGGGTGAGGGCAGACATGAGTGGCACTGTTGGAGGAATATCTTGAGGGTGCTGTTGGAGCATAAGCATGGTAAGCGGTGGAAAGGATTAGGTGGGGGTGCGGAAGCGTAAGGATGGATGATTGGGGAGGTGCAGTGGTGGCAGTGAAAGCATATTTTGGCATCTGGCAGAGATGATTAGGGGGTGGTGCAGAAGCCAATTTATGTGTGAGAGTAGGCATGGTAAGGGGGTGAGATGATTACGCAGTGGTGTCAAAGTCATCTCATTCAAAAATATGAGCATGCCATATTGCTACCATGCACCATAAGGTGTAATTACCCGAACCTCATGAATCGTGGTGTTATGGGTTTTTGCTTTGAGTGTCATACTCATGTGACATTGTCTCAAAGCAGACATGAAATGACCCACTAAATCCAGTGAGTATAATATGACACTAATGTGACTGAAGCAAGATTTTATACTGACTGTGGTGCAACGTGAAGTCAATTTCCAGCAAGTGACGCAACATTCACCCTGGTGATAGAGCTGGGGTAACCAGCTTTTTGGATTTTCAAGGACTCAATTGAGGTTTTCCACCTGTGTTTCAGGATTTTCAAACTTATTTCAACTCTCAGATTAGACTTTGATCCAACCTGAAAGTTTAAACTGGTTTTATCAAATTTGGACATGAATTTCAAGGCGCTAAAGGGTAAATCCCAATATGAAAGCTTGTAATTGAGGTTCTGAGAACTTTCAAACCTTTATGATTATCAATTTTAAAACCTTATAACAAGTTAAGATTTGGTGTGTATTGCTCTTTTCCATGAAAAATAGCAATAAAATTCATAAATTGATTAAAAATACGATTCTTAATGGATTTGAATGAAGGTTTCACACATGTTAAAATTGAATGGTATGCGTATATAAATTAAATGTTAATTATCTTGTTTAAACAGGTTTAATTTATAATTAGCCTGGGAATTACCTTTTTTGATTATTTTTTAAGAGAATTAATTAATCTTCTTGAAGATTTATTTTTAAGTTGTTCATGTGAACCACTTCAATAGAGATAGACTTATTTCATATTGAAACTTAAAATAATTAATCTAAACAAGGATTGAAGTTAAATGGAGTTACAAATAACACTTGCGACTTTAAATTGGAATGAAAAATAAGTTACCTTCAGTTAAGAACCTTAGTTTTTGTCAGCCTGTGACTCAAAACCAGAGCACAAGCATGACAGCCAAAATATCATACACCAATGGTATAGCCAAGATACCACCAAAACATGGAGCTGAGCCAAATCAGCTCAAAAGGTATCAAAAGAAAGAGGAAACTCACATCTTTCTTAAAACATAAGTCCCGTCACCATAGGACAAGAAATAACAAAGTTATTCCTGCTCAAAGTTATTGCTGAGCATAAACCTTAATTTTCACCTCTCATCTAAAATCCAGAAGGAGAGGCTTAACCCCATCAAATTAGTATTCAACATGAAGCTCTAAGTCAGGGCTATCCAATGGTACCAGCCAAATGGAGCTAGCACCAGTATTACGTGAGTTATGGTCAAATTCAATCCAAATAAGGGTGAACAAAACATTCACCTCTCATCTAACTTCTACAGTTTTAGTGTGGGATACTTGAAGAGGGGTCTTTTTGGAAAGAGCACAATCAGGGCTATCTGATGGTGCTATCCACTTCCTCATATCTCACCTATAACAGAAGTTATGAGGCAAACAAGCTCAATACAGCTTTTTGCCCAAACCACGCCCATGTACAAAAACCTTGTACATGAGATAACTTTGTCATATTTAATGATAACCATACCAAATTGGGTATCATTGTGTAGAGCACATACAGGGCTATTCAATGAACCAACTTTGAGCATGATATCGCAAAAACTGACAGAGGTATGGTCATTTGAAGGGTATAATCCCACAATATGACAAATACAACTGTATTATGACATGATAAAGTTGTACCCTGATTATGAGGTGTCAAATAGACAAAGAAGCATGTTAATACTTCAATACCTCATAAGTCAGCCAATACTGGGGTCCCATACAGTTTCTGTACAGCATTCTACGCGTCATACACATCAGAATCAGGCTGTGAGGTCCCCAGATGAAAATTTTCACCCTGTATTGGTGAAAACTGCCCAGATGTGGTTTCAAAACCACATCTGAGCCCAATACAGGGCATACAGGCTGTTTGAAAACCACAAGTCAGTCCTAGAGAGTGAAAAATCTTCACTTCCTCTACGTGGAAAGGTCTAGCACCCTTTCCACCCCATTTCAGGATAAAAAGGAGGCTTTTCACAGCCAGAATTGTCTCCTCATCCTGCTCTTGAATACCCTACGTAGTAAACTTTCAAAAACAGCTTTACTCTTGGGTAATAAACAGGTATACTCTTAATTTAAAGTATTGTAGTCTTTATTATTGTAACCCAACAGGTAAAGCTGCACCCAGGGCTTTCAACAGCGCTCACCACCACTATATTCCTTATAGTAAAGCTCTTTTATTATTAAATTAATCCATCCTTAACTCTTATAAAAGCATTTTGAAATGATTTCCATGTGTCACAGTCATAGCTTTAGTTGTAAATAGCTTTATTACCACTTCAACATAGACTCATCCTGACAGTTTGGGGGCCTGGCCATGTTTTAACACCTTGAGGACTTATTACAAGTAAGTTTTTCTCTTTTTTATCATTTTATTGACACTTGTTTTATCATTTCAGGCGTCATTTTCTCTAAAAAGTGTATATTTTTATGTATTTTTATTTATTTTTTAAAAAATACTCATATTTTAAAGAGTATCTGTCACGTGGCTGATAACCACAAGACCAGTATTTTTGGCGTGTTTTGTATATAAAAACACTTTTATGCCACTAATAAAGTCTTAATTCTTAATTGAATCAAGACAGCTCATACTGATAAACCAACAGTTGAGGCATGTTTGGGCACATTGTTAACTCAATTGCCCTGTAATACACCATCTTTGACAGATTATACTTGCTAATTACAAGTATTCTGTAAGATATTGATATACAAACAGTATACCACATATGACTAAGCTGTATTTTTGATGTGGAATTGTTAATTCAATTACACTCTCATAATACAAGGGCATATTGTAATAATATACAAGCCCAGCGGCCATTCGTAGACGTGCAAAACCAGCCTTTTAAGAAGTCTTAACTGACATAAGCCCTCTTTTCCTGTTTGATTCAGTGGAAGAAAGTTTCATACCACTTAAGACCCAGTCACACCCTCAGAGCCAGAGGGCAGCAAGGGCGAAGGAAAAAGACATAGTGAAGGCCTCAATACAGCCAAGAAGTGGACACCAATAGCCACTCAGAGGAGTAGAAAACCACGAAAATCTGCTTCAATACAAGGTAAACCAACCTTAACCACTTGTACAGGGAGGATTACAATTATTAACCCAGTTGTAACCTCCAAAGGCAAACTGCCCAAATCAGCAGATAACAAATTTGTACAAGGCACAGTCAAAGGTAAATACCCTAAGAACATAAAGTTTTTGACTGCTTGAAAACACTGATATGTCCCCTGCATACCTCAGAGACCTTGGATTCCAAAGGAACCAACCAGAGGACAGAGAAAGCCTGTCCAGAACCAGAAGACCTGGAAGAAGACACTTTGGACACAGTGGTGGATGGCAAAACAATGAGGGAGATAATATCAAACTTGCCATTCACACTCCAATTCAACAGGAACCTCAAACCAGAGGACTGTAAGGATATGGATCAAGTTCTTCAGCTCCACCAACTCCTCAAAGACTTATTTCAATGGAGCATGGACAACAAGAGGTTCAACCTGGCAGGTCACTGGGCAGAACTTGGAGCAAGTTGCCAGAAGATCTGTCTCAAAAAGATAGACTTTAAAGACCTGATGGTAATCACCAAAGGTTGGAATCCTACCAGGCAGTTCAGACTCCTGGAGGCAAGGGCACAGAGGATAAGGGAGAACCAAGCCACTATCCAAGCTATAGAAGAACAGTTAACCCAGACAGGGCCTAATCAGATTCCTTCAGGCTCACAAGGAGAAGGTCAAATCAGCTCTCCAGTGGCTTCACACCATTCAGAAACCAGCATATCAGTGTCCAAGAGTCACCATTCTTCACAATTGCAGGAAGTTTCCAGGAGAAGACAAGGAAACAAGGGCAAGAACAAAGCCTCCTTCGACCAGAGGAGGAAAGAGTCAGACCCCATGATCCAGAAGCTGTTAGATTTGGTAAAAGAAGTACACAAGAACCAGAAGTAGTTGTAAACCATGCTAGAATCAGTAGTCCTAGTAATAGAAACATTACCCCCACTCAGACTGAAAATAACATTGTCACATCTGAGAGTAATATCAACAGTGATACACTGTGGTTACAAATGTCCGAATATGCTGAACAATCTCCAAAGCAGTTTGCAGAAATTAAAGCTGGCCAAGAGAGGATGAGACAAACTCAAGCCTCCTTGGAACAGATAGTCAAAAATCTTCAAGAAGGATATGCTCAACTGAGCAAAGCCTCTGAAGAAACCAAAAAAAGACTGAATATAGTCTTTGAAGAACAACACCACAGCACAAGGGACAGGGAGTGTCTGGATCAAGACATTAACAAGTTGTTTAATGCCTACCATATCTTGAAGCCCCAACCACAAGGCCAAGTTATGGATATCCCATATCAACCAGATGCCATGTTGATGAAAAAGGCAAGATCTCCATCACAATACCAGGATGGAGATGGAATGTATTATTCAGAGAAGGAAGCCTTGAAACAGCTTCCTGAGGCCTCAAGCTGGCCCAAATTCTCTGGATCAGGAGAATATCATCATATGGAACTCATAGATTATATTGATGGAATCTTCATTGATGTACCAAGCATACCAGACTACTGGATCACTGCTAGACTGAATACTTCATTTAAAGGTCATGCTAGTATATGGTACACAGAAATGAAAGAAATCCATGGCAGGAGAAACTGGCCATGGTGGAAGAGTCAAATAATCCAAAAGTTCAGTAATGGAACTTGGATATGGCAAAAGACCATGTCATTTGACAATGACAAATACTCTGTGGACAAAGATCCATATGAGTGGTGTCTTAGACAGTCTAAAAGACTTAAAGCCATTGATCCTCAGATGAACATCCAAATGAGAAATCACAAACTTCTGACAAAATTGCCAGGAGAACTAGAGCATTCAGTAAAATGCAGATGCAACCAAAATTGCACTCTAGATGACATTGCCAACACCTTACAACACATAAGGAAAAGGACTAATATAGGGAAATTCACCCCATATAAGAGCAGTAGTTTCAAAGAGAAACAACCTTCCAGGGTAGAGTTTAAAGACAAACCCAAAGAAAGGGTGGCAGAAGTGGCAAAGAAGAGGAATTCTTGTCACAATTGTGGTTCAACAGACCACTATTCCAACAACTGTCCAAAGGCAAAGAAAAAAGTCTATGCCATAGAGAAAGTCCCTGAGGAAGAACCTCCAACAGAGGATTCTGAATCAGACTCCATGGGTGATGCCATCAGAGAACCATCTGATGATGATCAAGACCCAAGAGAGGAATTTCTAGTGGAATACCAATAGGAAACCCCACTAGAAATCCAGGACATACAGTTGGAAGCAGGCATGCCACAGGAAACTGCTAACAAGAACTTGTGCAAACACACACAAGATGCACAAAAATTCCTGGTTACACCAACAAAAGGAATGGCATATATACATGGGACAGCCACAAAAATGACTGTTTGTATTGACAATGCTCAACACCCACTGATCATTGATAGTGGAGCACACTGCTCCATAGTGGCCAGAAACTATCTGGATACTCACTTCCCAAACAGGGAAGAACAGCTCTTGCCCACTAAGGCAAAGAACTTCAAAAGTGCATCAGGGAAGATGACTTCCATTGGGACAATTATCAAAGAGATAATTATACCCCACATGAAGGGTAATATCAGACTCAACCCAGAGTTTGTAGTGCTTGATGATGCCCACATCCAAGGGTTTTTACTGGGAACAGATTACCAGAGGATGTATGGCATAGACATTTACAACAGTAAAAATAGGAACATCACCATTGGTACTAACAAGGAAAAGAAATTTTCACTTGATATATACCAGATATCTTCTCAAGACCCACTAGAAGAACTTCTAAAGGAATTCAGAGAGGGACAGTTTAGCACTACCCTCACCAGTAAACAAAAACTAAGTTTACTGAAGATGCTGAGAAAGAACAGATCAGCATTTGCCATTGGTGAAGAACCATTAGGAAAGATCAAAGGCCATGATATAGAACTATATCTGGATGTGGGAAGGCCTTATCCACCCATGCTGAGGAGACCTCCTTATCCAGCAAGCCTGGAAACCAGGAAAGAAATTGAGAAACATATCAATGAACTCCTGGATATGGATGTCATCAGAAAGTTTGGACATAATGAAATAGTGGAAATCACCACCCCTGTCCTAATCACCTGGCATGATGGCAAGTCTAGACTGTGTGGAGACTTCAGAGCTCTGAATATGTAAGGTTTGACTATGAAACAATAAGTAAAAATTACTAATTTATTACTTATTGTACTCTGAATGTCCTTATAATTGAAATAAATAAGATTAAAATAATAATAATAATAAAGAAATATTATTATTATGGCGTAAAAATATTATATTATTAAATAAATATAATAATATAATTAATATTATATGAAATTATAATATTATAAATAATATATTAATATAAAATAATTAATATATTATAAGGCTCTTTATTATTGTTACCAACAAATAATAAAGGCGTAAAAAACTGTTTTTTATAAATAAAAAACAATTAATAACAATAATATTACTAATATTAAAGTTATATATTAATATAAATACTATTTATATTAAATAAGAATTATTAAGAGTAATAATAAGAGAGAAATTATTATAATAAGATGAAATAACCTACTTTTAACACTTAAAATAATAATTTTGAGATATTTTACGCCAAAAGAATATAATACAACTTTTTCAAATTGTATTTACAATAAAAAATAAAGAAAATTACTAAAATTCTTGATTTTACGTGGAAATGAGTTTATAGAGAGATTTATGACAAAAACAATTAAAGAATTGATTTAATCACGTAAAAATAGTGATTAATATTAAGATGGTCTTTGGTCTTTAATAATATAAGAGTTTTATATATAAAGAATAAAGAAATTACCTTTTATTTAATTGATTTAATGTTTTTGATGCGTCTGAGGGGAAAATAGAGTAAAAAGAGCTCTATATATAGTAAATACCTCCCTCCTGGAGTCCAACAGGCTCCTAGTAGACGTGTACTGATCATATCCACTGGAATTGATCAATATTTTAAGGTTTGAGGGTGATTACATCATGATCAAACCATATTACATCATTATTACACCATTATTTAGAGTTATCACTATAACTCTAAAGTTGATGACATCAGAGGCTTGGCAGAACCCCAAATTTCGTGGATTTTATTAGTTTTAATCATAAACTAATAGTATTCACCAATTTTATCACTCTTAAGACTGTTAAACTTAAATTAAGGTTACAGTGTGTGATCATAACTGCTCAAATTAAGCTCAAACTTTGATCCTTAATAACTTTTAAGATTTACACGCTACAGCAATTCAGAGAGTGAATTCTGACAGCCTGGAATAACCTTATTATGCTTCCAAGAGCTTTTCATTACATCATCAAAACTCTAATTTTGATGATTTTTCTTGTAACTCATCTTTTCTGTCAAAATTCAATATTTTAAACTTCAAACCTTGATTTCAGGGGGTTATACCCTGAATTTGATAATAAACATTACATCATTCTTCACGAATGAACTAGTAGAATCCAACTGTATACTTTTTTTTAAGTTTGGAGCACTTTCACAACAAAGTGGTCAACAGCTCTGTTGATTTTTATCAATATTTCATCATAGGTTTTAACCTTGTTTATAATTTGTAAAATAAAGTTCATATCTGTGCTCTTACAGTAATTACGTGGTAACTTTATTTTTGGTTCATCATTCTATAATGTATAGTTTAGAAGATATTAGCTATGATCCTTGAATATATGTGTTGACCAAAAAAGTGCATATATTCAGGATAATTCCTTAAGTATTAACATTGGAAATTAGCTTATTAATTGTTTTATGTGTGGATTTTCATGGGGAATCCACTGGTACAATTTATTTTACATGTTGTTTCATTAGTTCTTAAGATAAATAAGGTTTTATGCTTTTTATAAGGTATTATACCTTATAATTCCTTAAATATTGACTTTACAGATATGCCATAAAAATGGTATATGTGTATTTTTCCATGGGGAATCCAATGGTATAATTTATTTTACATGTTGATTCATTGGTTTTTAAGTTAAACCAATTTTTGTACCAATTTATGGTATTTTTTGTATGTTTAGGTAATTATTCTTAATGTATAATTATTCTAAGTAATTTTAATATAATTATATTAAAGGTATAATTATTCTGAGTCTTTTTTGTGACGTTATTGGGTATGTGGTCATATCTCAAAGGCTCACAGAATAACTACACAAAAGCAGACAGGTACCCTATACCCAGGATACCTCATGCCTTGGATAAACTGGCTAAAGCCAAATACATAACCAAAATGGATTGTATGAAAGGTTTCCACCAGAATGGAGTTAAACCAAACTCCATGAAATTACTCAGAATAATATGCCATATGGGCATATATGAGTATACCAGAATGCCATTTGGCATCAAGAATGCACCAGCCCACTTCCAAAGGATGATGGACACAATATTTCAAGATGAAATATTGGATGGCTGGATGGTAGTATATATTGATTATATCATTATATACTCAGAGACATGGGAGGACCATGTGCAATACATAGACAGAGTACTAAGTAAATGCACACCCATAAATCTCAAATTTTTACTTAAAAAATGCAATTTTGGCCAACAAGAGTTACTGGCTCTAGGACATAAAGTCTCAGGTCTTAGTCTGGCAATAGACCAGAATAAAGTAGCAGCAGTAATGCAAAAGCCAATACCACAAAGCATCAAATAGATGCAATCCTTTCTTGGGTTTTCTAGCTACTATAGAAATCATATCAAAAACTTTGCACACATAACTAGTAGTTTATACAAGTTATGTTCAAAAGATTTAGTTTTTGAAATAACCAAGGAAAGGGGGGATGCATATGAGAGGATCAAATATGAAGTCACTAATGCACCGGTGCTCATCTTACCTGAATTTGAACTACCATTCAAGTTATATATAGATGCAGCATGCAGTCAAGGCCTAGGAGCAGCCCTTCACCAAAGACAAATTGTGGATCGTGAACCAAGAGAAGGAGTAATTTGCTACATCTCAAGGCAGCTGAAAGATTCAGAAGACAGGTATGGGGCCACCCAGACTGAATGTCTATGTCTAATCTGGGCTGTAGAAAAACTCCATTGTTATCCGGAGGGTGCAGTCTTTGAAGTCTACACAGATTGCACAGCCTTGAAGTCTTTACTAAACATGAAGACTACAAATAGACACATGCTGAGATGGAAAATAGCCATCCAGGAGTATAGAGGGAACATGACCATCATATACAAAGAAGGTCAAAGTCATACCAATGCAGATGGCCTTAGCAGATGGACACTGGACAATGTCAAAAGCAATCCAGCTTATGATCCTGAAGTTGCAGCCAAGATTCCTATCCATTTCATGGAAATAGATAGGAAAAAGAACTTCAGATTCTCTGAATGGGCACCAGAGAGTGGTACCCCTGACAGTGGAAACACTGATTCAGAGGAGACAGATACTCCAATATTGGGAATAAGCTCCTCTGAACTGCAAAATGAATTTTTCAGTGCAGTACTGAAGTCTTATGCCAAACACAAACAGTGTGGCATACTACTACAACTCCTTCAACAAAAATACAGGAGTCCAGAACTGGAACCCCAGCTGGAAGAACCCTGGTTGAGGGCCTATAAGGATAACAAGTTTTTCCTTATAGATGGCCTGCTCTACCACAGAGAAAAGCACACAAGTGCACTCACAGTGGTGGACAGAGACCACATTTCATTGATCCTGCAGGAATGCCATGACTTCCCCTATATGGGACACATGAGTGAAAACAGGACCAAAGAAAGGGTAGCAAGCACAGCTTGGTGGCCCAAGTGGGAGCAGGAGTTGAGTGAATACATCAACACCTGTGAAAGATGCCAAAAGGCAAACAGGAAACATGGGAAGAAGTATGGGTTACTTCAACACATAGAGGAACCCAAGCACCCATGGGAAACCATCACCATGGACTGGGTCACAGGACTTGTCCCAGGAGGCAAAGAAAACTACAATGCCTGCCTAATCATAGTTCATAGGTTAAGCAAGAGCATGAGGTGTCTACCATGCCACAAGGAGGACACAGCCATGGATACTTCCCTGTTATTTTGGAATAACATCATATCTACCTGTGGAGTCCCTAAAATCATTATTAGTGATAGGGACCCAAAATTCACATCAGAATTTTGGACCAACTTGTATGACATGCTTGGCACCAAGCTTGCTTTTTCCACAGCTTACCATCCCCAAACAGATGGCCTAGCCAAGAGGATGATCCAGACTATGGAAGACATCCTTAGAAGGTTCTGTGCCTATGGCATGGAATACAAGGACCATGAAGGATACACCCATGACTGGGTTACCCTTCTCCCAGCTGTCCAGTTGGCTTATAATACAAGTCAGCACTATACAACAGGGAAAACACCTGAAGTGGTAGAGAAAGGGTGGAATCCCCTGTTGCCTGTGGATCACTTGAAGAAGAATCTTCTAACCATCCACCCCACAGCCAAAGAATTCCATGATATGTGGAAAAGGGCTTGTGACACAGCTACCAAATGCATATCTGAGGCAAAAGAATATAACAAGCAGAGGTGGGACAAGACACACATGGAACCTGACTTTAAGGAAGGGGACCAGGTGCTAGTGTCTACACTGAACTTCAACAATCTTAAAGGACCCAAGAAGATGGGGGACTCATTTGTAGGGCCTTTCACTATCATTAGGTTGATAGGAAAGAATGCAGTGGAAGTCAAACTTACAGGGGAGTTTTCCAGGAAGCACCCAGTCTTTCCAGTAAGTTTGGTCAAGCCATACTTCCAAACATAGGAGGATAAATTCCCCTCCAGGAAGAAAGGCGCCATACCACCTGACATAGTGGAAGTGGAGGACTCCCCAGGACCTGTGAGTAAGATCATCAGGGCCAGGAAGATCAGACTTATGGAGAAGGATCAAAGACAATACTTAGTCAGATTCAAACACCAGACAGCTGATAAAGACAAATGGTTAGCAGAAGATGCCATACCAGATGGGAACCTTCATCTAAGGAGATTCAGAGCCTCTAAGAGGACTGAACAGTCTCATAAATGATGAGCCTTTTTTAGAGGGAGGGTATGTCAGCCTGTGACTCAAAACCAGAGCACAAGCATGACAGCCAAAATACGATAAACCAATGGTATAGCCAAGATACCACCAAAACATGGAACTGAGCCAAATCAGCTCAAAAGGTATCAAAGGAAAGATGAAAATCACCTCTTTCTGAAAACATAAGTACCATCACCATAGGACAAGAAATAACAAAGTTATTCCTGCTCAAAGTTATTGCTGAGCACAAACCTTAATTTTCACCTCTCATCTAAAATCCAGAAGGAGAGGCTTAACCCCATCAAATGGGTATTAAAAATGAAGCTCTAAGTCAGGGCTATCCAATGGTACCAGCCAAACTGAGCTAGCACCAGTATTACTTGAGTTATGGTCAAATTCAGGCCAAATAAGGGTGAACAAAACATTCACCTCTCATCTAACTTCTACAGTTTTAGTGTGGGATAATTGAAGTGGGGTCTTTTTGGAAAGAGAACAATCAGGGATATCTGATGGTGCCATCCACTTCTTCATATCTCACATATAACAGAAGTTATGAGGCAAACAAGCTCAATACAGCTTTTTGCCCAAACCAGGCCTATGTACAAAAACCTTGTACATGGGATAACTTTGTCATATTTAATGATAGCCATACCAAATTGGCTATCATTGTGTAGAGCACATACAGGGATATTCAATGAACCAACGTTGAGCATGATATCTCAAAAACTGACAGAGGTATGGTCATTTGAAGTTTATAATCCCACAATATGACAAATACAACTGTATTATGACAGGATACAGTTGTACTCTGATTATGAGGTGTCAAATAGACAAAGAAGCATGTTAATACTTCAATAACTCATAAGTCAGCCAATACTGGGGTCCCATACAGTTTCTGTACAGCATTCTATGCGTCATACACGTCAGAATCAGGCTGTGAGGTCCCCAGATGAAAATTTTCACCCTGTATTGGTGAAAACTGCCCAGATGTGGTTTCAAAACCACATCTGAGCCCAATACAGGGCATACAGGCTGTTTGAAAACCACAAGTCAGTCCTAGAGAGTGAAAAATCTTCACTTCCTCTACGTGGAAAGGTCTAGCACCCTTTCCACCCCATTTCAGGATAAAAAGGAGGCTTTTCACAGCCAGAATTGTCTCCTCATCCTGCTCTTGAATACCCTACGTAGTAAACTGTCAAAAACAGCTTTACTCTTGGGTAATAAACAGGTATACTCTTAATTTAAAGTATTGTAGTCTTTATTATTGTAACCCAACAGGTAAAGCTGCACCCAGGGCTTTCAACAGCGCTCACCACCACTATATTCCTTATAGTAAAGCTCTTTTATTATTAAATTAATCCATCCTTAACTCTTATAAAAGCATTTTGAAATGATTTCCATGTGTCACAGTCATAGCTTTAGTTGTAAATAGCTTTATTACCACTTCAACATAGACTCATCCTGACAGTTTTAAGCATGATTTTTCAGTTTTTACTTGAGCATGCCCTATATATCCATTATGAATAATGAGAGGTTCTATGCAGGAATAAAAAGAGCCTTCAAATTGATGGTTTCTACAATAAAGAATTATCACTTCAATCATATTAGACATAAAAAAAGGTAAATATTTATTAAATATAAAATCTTATTAGTAAATTAGTTTTTAAGTATTTGATTCTTTATTAATCTTGAATTAAAGAATTGAAATCATAGAAATCGGATTATTTCTTTATTCACCAATAATACATTTTATTACATAAAACTATTGTCTTAAATATCTTTCAAAAATTCAGAGATTCCTCTTAAAAACTCTTAAATCTCATATTTTATGTTAAAAATATTTTTTATATTTTAAAATATTCATTTTTGGTGTGTTTCTAACCTCTAAGAATTTTTAAATATAATAAATGTTAGCATTTGACTTGTTGTATTAAATAAATATTATAAAAACATTTTTTCTAGAATTATATATCTTATGTATCTAGTATTAGTTTTTTATATAGAATTTTTGAATAAGATTTATCTCTGCACAGTTTGTGTGATAATTCTTTTATAAAATATTTATATTACATATAAGTGGTTAAATATTGTTATTTTCCACCTATAATTGTCTCATTATGAGCTTTATACATTCTTATTATTATATCTGTAAGTGATCATAATAATAATAGAATAATTATGACTTATCATAATTATTTATTTTTTTAATATTAATTTATGTAATAATAATTAAATTATTATTCCTTCATACAATTGTTTTGAATAATAATGATAATTTGTGACTATAATATTTAATCATATTATATTTTCTACTGATGACAGTCATATTATTCTTGATATTTGATACTAATATCAAGAGTCTTAAAGAAAAACCTTACATTTGGGGACGTGGCTTTGATTTTAAAGAACTTTTGGGGCATAAATTTTATTGTAGACCTTATTTTACTGTTTGTTGACATAAAATTGCCATATTGGATCTAATTTCATTTTGGCTTTTCTGGGACCTATCACCTATAAATAATATATATAATAATGATAAAGTTATTTATATTAATAATACTTCTTGAAACAATATACTATTGAGTGATATGGAATAAAGTTCTATTTTCTAGCTAATGGCTTTCTCACATAACAGACTTGAAATTTATTCTTTAAGTTAAATTAGTATCAAGTGAATAAGAATATCATTTTGATTAATAAATTATTAATTGAATAATTATTATTTTTTTGACAAAAATAAACATTCAATTAAAAAAAATAAAACATTAAAAATCTTTACTTGAAAAATATTTTCTTAATTTTTGACATAATTTTCCATAGATTACATTACAACAACTTTATTCAATAATTTGAGTTATTTTTATTATTATTTAGAAATAAAATAGCTTATATTATGTTTCTCTCTAGTGTCATCCATAAGGGAAAGATCTTTTGAATCTAGCATCTCAGAGTCAAGTATTGAAATTCAAACCAGCCCAGTACCAAGGTGTTTACTAACAAAAGAAGCCTTCAAAGGTCCATCAGGTGATTTGAATCCATTTATTGATCTAATTTTCTTTGAATTGACCTAAAGTGAGTCCTACTAGAATTTAAAGTAACTACTCCATCCAATCAAATGGATTTGGACCAGGACATTCAAGTGATAAATCCAAATGTCAGGATGACACTATGATAAAGTGGTAAATAGGCTAGTTGCAACTTTAACTATGTTTGTGACACAGTAATAAATATTAAAATAAAGGTGTTTTTAAGATAATAAGGGTTATAATTAAATAAAAAGGGCTTTACTATTGAGAAATAGTGGTGGTGAGCGCTGCTGAAAGCCCTGGGTGCAGTCTTACTAGTTGTCACAGGGGCTCTTGGACAGAAAAGCAAGAGTGGCCTGGCACTCAGCAATCACAAAACTCACTTGGAAGACTCCAAAAGAATAAAGAAATTAAAATAAAATAATAAATTTCTCTAAGAAGGATGCAAGTACAAAGATGAGATGCAACAAGAGAAATGAGAATACAAATGGCCAAAGAGCCAACCAAGGAAGTCCTTAATCACTGTTTCAACCTGCCAAAATGAACAATGGAATTAGTAAGGATATGACCACCAAATATCCATTGACAGGCAAAGAAAGAAAAGAGAAAAGGTGCTAAATGACTGACTTGATAATATAAGTATTCACTTAACAAAATGGAAAGACAAATGAAGATAAAATAAAATCAGAATATATTAATTAACTGGGGCAAAACCCCCCAGGGTGAAAGGAGGATGGTATATGTGAAAAATTGAGAGCTTGACTCCTTCTGTAAGATGTGACTATGAAACTGATGATAATATTACTATTAATCAAAAGTACTATGTCTGTTCTTATGAGATATAATAATAAAATATTATTATAATCACAATTAAATAATTAAAGAATTATTTCTTTCACGTGTTAAGCACTACTAGTGATTTTAACAGTGAGCAAGTAATTGTCTGCAAGAATCAATTACAAGAAGAATTTAATAATAAAAACTTCTTTTATTAAAATAATAAAATTATTTTAATATATAATTATCTTTTGCAAGAATAATTATAAAGCTAATCCTTGAAGAAAACTATTACTAGAGAAAAACTTTAAGAATTAAAGATAAAAAAAGTAGAGAAATTTGACATAGAATTGTGGATTTAAGAGATCAAAATGATTTATAACAGGATTACAACAATATATAGTTGGATTCTATGATTTCACGTCTTTCTGATTGATTCTGAAAGATTTAAAACACTTAAGAATAGTTTAACTAATACTTACTTGTTGGTAACAATGATATAAAATGATAATAAGATGATGATACGGAAAAAACAGCAAGAGAAGGCCTCTTTTAAGTCAACAACAGCTCACAGAGGCGTGCCATGGAGCAAACTGAAAAACCAGTGAGTGAGAAAGCTTCAAACCCTTTTTGATTAGTACTTACATCATCTGTTGTCACGTAAAGTTGTCATAATTGCTTAATTGATGCTTTTACGTGACTACCAACCCCAATATGGCTAAGAATAAAAGGAGTAAGATATGTAAATGTTCTTTTATTCCAAATTAATCATTGATTTCCCAAAGTTATCAAAGTTATTGACAATTTCATCACAGGTAGTATTTACTGAAAATTTTTGAAGATCAGTGTTTCACGTAGAATATCCAAAAATGGACTGTAGGTAAAACTTTCAATTTTACTAGTAAAACTGTAATTTGTTTTGGTTGTACCATAGATAATACAGTTCTGAATTGGTCCTGAAAGTTTCAGAAAGATTCATGAAGATTTGTATTTTTAATGAATTTTTGAAGTTTTTACCTCATTTCTACGTAGAATTGCAAATCTCAGTGTTTGACTGGTTGCTATGAGGTAAATCAATGGATATTAGTCCAAAAAGGGTTCTAATTACTCTTTTGGGGTTTATCCATGGAAAGTCATTAGTAATTGACATGGTTACAGGAGTGTAAGTAGCTCTTTACCTCCTTGGCACGTCAAAATAGCAGGTTACTTGCTATTTTCTGGTGTTTTACAGTAGTTGTAACTTGGTAACCAAGTTCCCAAAGAGGTTTAGTTTACCAATTGGGGCAAGATCAGCCATTGAACCAAGCTTTGGAGCTATCCACGCCTCTGGGACCTCAGAAGTTGGGTACCCTGGCTCTCTTTGATGTCTTTTGTCCCCCTTGCTTATTTTTCATGTCAAAATAGAAATTTAAGCTTAAAGTGAGATATCCACTATGGGTGTACCAAAGGTGCATGTAAGAATACCATAATATTAAGTGCTCAAAACATGTATAACACTATTCTTAGTGTATATGTAACATGGGATTTCTCACTTTCCCATTATTTTGGCTAAAAATCAAGAAAAACAAAACTTTTCACGGATCTTTTATGTGGTATTAATGATGTGGTGTTGAAGTATTTTCCATATTACCACCTCAAAGAGTTGATTTGAGCTTACTCACTCTATGGAGCTACCCTAGGTGAATTTTTGTGTAGAATCCAAATCTGGCCTTAAATCCATGGATTTACTTACTCAATAAAAAGTTATTCATTTTTTCTGAAATCAAAAATGATGAATTTTGAATATATGCATGATTTATGAGTTATGTATAATTCAAAATTTCTTTTTAAGATAATTGTGGTCTATTTGGGTATGTAAAATATACCTCAAGGCTCACACCTTCAGGCTAGCAGTGGTCCTGTATTGAATACTGGAAGCTGTACTGATTGTCTGATGGAATGTATACCTTTCCAGATTGGGAAATGAACTGTGTTGAATTATTTTCCAATGATGTATGATTGAAATACAGGTCTTGGTGGATCCAGACTGTATTGAATTGAATGTGGTTGCCAAGCTGGATTGATGGAGCATTGACACTTGACAACTTGTTTTGGAACTGCCTCTTGAATATCCCTTGAGAATGTACAGCAAGTATTCCCTTGGAGAAATACTGTGAGTGAGAATAAACATTGATTGCTTGATGGCGTCATTGGTATTTGGGATTATGACACTTTCCCTTGAGCCTTGATGAATCCTCTGGAGGGTGTGCCTTGATTACCTGTTGAAAAGTTGAAATAACCATTTGAAATTTCTGCCATTGGATTTTTGCTGAAAAAATATGCATAATGGTGTATAACACCATATATGGCACTTTTGGTTACTGAAGGTGGAATGTGGCCAAAGGTCTTTTGGAATGATGCCAGGAGGATAAGAGTGAAACTTGGGTTTTGGAGGCTTCAGAGGTGATAAAGTGTCTCTTGGGGTATTTAGCCATTTTTTGGGTTTTTTGGCTAAATAAAGCTAATACAGGTTAAAAACTGTATTTGCGCAAAATGCACAAAACTGGCAGTTAAGCCCCAAAACACCTGATATGGCCTTTGTGGCATATTTAACATAATACATGAGAAATATGGCCTATATGGCTTAATACAGCTAAATGCGCAAAAGTGCGCAAACTGTATTGAAAGCTTAAAAAGGCAAATACAGGCTTTTGGGCTGTATTTTCCCTGTTGTATGGGAAATACCCAAGATGCCCAAAAGCACAGAGACAGCCTAGAATGGCTTGATGATGGTGAAGGGGCCAGGCTGGCCGCAAATGATAAAATGACCATTAAGGCCATAAGACATAACAATGGCCAATTTAGACAATGATTATGGGTATGGCATGGAGATGCCATATTGAGGCCCAAGAGGGTGGATTTCCATGGTTGTGACAGTACTGCCCACCTTGAAATGGGGAGCTCCTGAGCACCAATACAAGGTGAAGCCTGTTGAGGCTAATGGAAAGGGTTTTGAGAGAGTGATACTGAGGAGTTCTTTTCAGAAACATGAATTTGATACTGATATTGAAATGTTGGCATATGACATGGGACTTGCTTGATCTTCTTTTGACATGGGCTTCAATATTTGATGATGAATGAAATGAATGATAATCTTGACGTGAAATTTGACATGATAAGAGAAAACTTAAGATGAAAATAAAAATAAAAATAAAGAATGAAAATCAAAATAAGAAAAGAAAAAAGAAAAAATAAAAGAGAAATGAATCTTGAAGAGGTTCCAATCTTCATCACAGGGGTTGATAACTGATTTTGAAATTGGCCAAGGACCTGGAAAGAGAAATTTGATGCCAGGTGCTCACAAAGTGGCCAAGGTGATGTTTTGACAGATTGTAGACCTCTCAGGGAAGTGCACACCAGGAGAGGAACTTACTTTTGGTAATTACCACTCCTGCCAGTGCCATAAAAGAAAATGACTGGGAATTGGAAATACTTGGAAGTGAAATGAAAAAATGAATGGTCCATTTTCCCAAGTGAAAAATGGTGATAATTTCGGAATTGATTTTGAAAGCCAGGCTAAAGATCTGTGTCCAAAATTGCAGGATGCTCACAGAGTGGCCAAGGTGATTCTTACAACAAGAAAGAGTAGAATACCCCTAAAGGTACATACCAGGAGTGGGAATTACGTTTGGTAATTCCTCTCCCCACCAAGCACCATAAAAAATCAAGCTCTTGGAGAATTGGGTCCTGGCTTGTCAGGATATAAAGAATGAAAATCTTTAACCAGTTCAGGAAAATTCTTGAGGTTTTGTGTTGGTTCCCAAGTGGATCTTTCTGAGTCTTGACTGAAACCTTTCCATTCCACCAAATACCATAATTTTCCTCTCTTAAGCTTTGAGTCCAGTATTTGAAAGACTTCCCATTCCTCTTCTTCTTCAATGATGATGGGAGGAGGAGGCTCTTGATGCCTATTTGGGATTGTTGATGTCTTGACTGGTTCCAAGAGTGAAATATGGAAGACTGGGTGGATAGAATTCCATTGAGATGGGAGCTTGAGGTGGTAGGCATATGTGCTGACCTTATCTAACATTAGAAAAGGACCCAACCATCTTTCAGACAGTTTTTTGGTGGGTCTAGATGAGTTGATGTTCTTGCAAGAAAGCCATACCATGTCACCGGGATTGAAAACAGGTGGACTTGCTCTACTTTTATCTGCATACCTCTTAAGCCTGTTTATGGCAACTTTAAGTTCTCCCTTGACATCTTGCGGTACTGATTGGATTTCTGTTGATAACTTTCCAGCAGGAGTATCTTGAGTAATGTGAACTGAGTCAAAATGTGGATCTCTTCCATAGACAGTGAAAAATGGTGGTTGTTTTGTTGAAAGGTGATCAGAGTTATTGTAGGCAAATTCAGCCAGAGGGAGCCAGGTGTTCCAATCATTTTGATGATAACTGACATACATCCAAAGGTACTGTTCTAGTATCTGATTTACTCTCTCTGTCTGTCCATCAGTTTCTGGATGGTAAGCAGTTGACAGATCTATTGAAATCTTGAGCTGCTGACAAAGATTGGTCCAAAAGGA
The DNA here is from genome assembly GCA_023105745.1 of Austropuccinia psidii. Classification (NCBI taxonomy): domain Eukaryota; kingdom Fungi; phylum Basidiomycota; class Pucciniomycetes; order Pucciniales; family Sphaerophragmiaceae; genus Austropuccinia; species Austropuccinia psidii. Next base: position 9,139,271 of record JALGQZ010000002.1, on the reverse strand, counting down.
AGAAACAAAAAGGGAACCTCTACCACTAACAATTCTTGAAGGAAGGCCATGCTTTGAGAGAATATTCTTGATGAATAAATGGGCCAAATATAATGAAATTATTGAAGAAATTTTTGGAATGAAAACTGCCATTTTTGAGAATCTGTCCACTATGACAAGGATTGAGTCAAAGGAATTGGACAGTGGCAATTGAGTGATGAAATAAATTGAAAGACAAATCCAAGGACCATTTGGAATTAGAAGAGGTTTGAGGAGTCCAAACTTCTTGGGGTGAATATTGTTGTTTCTTGAAAACTGTTGACAGGATGATACATAATCCTTGATAAATTGAGTCATGCCAGGCCAGTGAAAATCCCGCTTGAAAGGTTTGGGAGTCTTCTCTTGGCCAGGGTGTCCAGCTAGAGGAGACTCATGCCTCTTTTGAAGTATGCTGAGTTGAATTGTGGGGTGATTTAGGACCACCACCCAATCTTTGAACAGAAGAAGTTGGGAGGAGGAATCAAAAGAATAATCTTGGACAGATTTACCTTTACCCAAATCTTGAAGGATACTTCTATATTGATAATATTGCCATAATGCCTTTTGAATTGCATCAATCAAATTTAAAAATGCTTCCATCTTGACTGCAAAGAATTTTGAGGATTGAATTTCATCTTGCTTCATTATTTTTTAATAATTCATTGGATTCTTGCTGATGAAATCTTCCCCCCTTTCTGGGTAAACATCATCCCAACGTGGAAATGCATCTGGAAGGGTGGCCAGGCGGCCAGGGCAGTAAGTGATTGAAAAATGGAACTCAGAGAGAAATTCAGCCCAGCGGGCTTGACGGTGAGTGAGAATCTTTGATGACATAAAATATTGAAGTGAGGAATGATTGGTGAGAACTTCAAAAGAGAAAGAAAGAGAAAGGAGAAAAGCTCTCCAGCGCTTGAGAGCCCAGACTATGCCAAGGAGGTCTTTGTCATGAATCTCATAATTGAGCTCAGCTGGGAGAGGCTTGCAGCTATCAAATGCAATGGGATGTTTTCCTGAGTCAGAAACCTGACTCAGTACAGCACCCAAGGCATAATCTGATGCATCGGTCTCTACAATGGTGGGTAGAGAAGGATGAAAGTGAGAAAGGATTGGAGAAATTGTGAATGCCTCTTTGAGTTGATGAAACTGTCTAAGAGCTTCCTCATTGAGGGGAAAATGGGAATCTTTCTTGAGAAAACTTGTGAGTGAACTAATCTTCTTTGAATAATTCTTGATGAAACGGCAGTAAAAATTGGCAAAGCTAAGGAATGATTGAAGAGCCTTGAGGTTTCTTGGAGGTGGCCAATTGAGAATTTGCTGTACTTTGCTTGGTCCATCTTGAGGCCTTCAGAAGAAACAACATAACCCAAATACTCTACACTAGAAACATGAAACAGGCACTTGGAGGCCTTAGCAAAGAGGTTATTGCCTCTGAGTCTGGAAAGAACAGTGGACACATGAGTGACATGTTCTTCTTCAGATTTGGAAAAGACCATAATTTCATCCAAAGAAACCACAACATAAATATCAAGAAGATAATAAAAAATATCTTTGACAAGGTTTTGGAAAGAGGCAGGAGCATTGGTGAGCCCAAATGGAATAACCAAATACTCATAGCTTCCATATTTAGTTCTGAAACATGTCAAATGTTAATCACCCTCCTTGATTCTGAGCAGGTTATATGCACCACACAAATAAATCTTGGCGAAGATAGAAGAACCATTGATAAAAGTAAGAAGCTGATTAATAGGAGGAACAGGATACTTGTTCTTCCTGGTAACAGCATTGAGTTTGCGGTAATCAACACACAAACTGTAAGGTTTGTCTATGAAACTCTTGATAATAGTAGCAATATCAAGAGTACTATGACTGTCCTCAGTAGAAATATATAATATAATAAAATATTACAACCACAAATTTAAATATAATTATTAAAAATAATTATATAAAAAAATAAATTTAATTATTATTATAAAAATATAATAATTATAATGAATTATAATTATTCTATTATTGTTATAGTCACTGACAATTATAACAATAAGAATTGTAAAGCTCTTAATGAGACAATGAAATGTGGAAAATATGAATATTAATCATTTATAAATAATATGAATATTATTTATAAAACAATTAAAACACACACTGTGCAGAAATAATTCTCATAGAATAAAACTCTATATAAAAAACTAATACTAGATAAAAAAGATATAGAACTTTATCGGAAACTTACTTATAATATTTATTTAATACAACAAGTCAAACAAAAACAGTTATTATATTAAATAATAATTATAGGTTAAAAACACGCCAAAAATCAATATTTTGAAAGATAAACCAATATTTTTATAATAAAAATTATGATTAAAGAGTTTTTAAGAGGAATTTGTGGATTTTAAAAGATATTTAAGATGATAATTTTATATAATAAAATGTATTATTGGTGAGTACAACAATAACCTAAATTCTATGATTTCAATTATTTAATTTTAATTAATAAAGAATAAAATAACTTAAGAATTACTTTAATAATAAGATTTTATTTTTAATAAAACTTTACCTGTTTAAATTTCTAATATGATTGGATTGATAATGAATGATGGACAAAAACAGTGATGAAAAGACTCTTTTTATGTCTTCAGAGCAGCTCTCATGATTCATAATGGATAAAAAGGGCGTGCTCAGGTCAAAACTGAAAAACAGTGCTTAAAAATAAAGTTCTTAACTTAAGGTAACTCATTTTTTAATTCCAATTTAAAGTTATCAGTGTTATTCTTAACTCCATGTAACTTTAGTCCTCATTTAAACTAATTATTTTAAGTTTTTAATATAAAGAAAATTATTTGTATTAAATTTAATCACATGAACAGCTTAAAAATAGAGTTTCAAGCAGAAATCTCTTAAACTCAATTTTGAATTAATTTTTAAAGAAATTATAAATTTCTTTGCGCTTTGATTAAAAGAGTAAATTTCCAGGCTAAATATCCAGGAAATTTATTTAAAAAAAATAATTAAAATTCAATTTATATATAGATAATATCAAATTGTAAGCTGTGTGAAATTTTCAAGCAAATCCACTAAGAATTGTATTTTTAATGAATTTTTGAAGTTATTGCTATTTTTCCACGTAAAATAGCAATATACACCAAACCTTAACTTTTGATAAGGTTTTAATGCTTGTAACCTTAAAATTTTGAACTTATTTAAGCTTTTTAAGCTTAATAAAGTTTTGACAGTTCTTAAAAGTTTAAATTCAAGCCTGCATATTGGGATTTACCCTTTGGCAGCTTGAAATTCCTGTCTAAATTGGGATAAAACCAGTTTAAACTTTAATGTTGAATCAAAGTCTAATCTTAAAGTTTAAATAAGGTTGAAATTCCTTGAATACAGGTGGACAACTTTAATTGAATCCTTGCAGATCCAAAAAGTTGGGCACCCCAGCTCTATTTGGTATTTTTCCTTTGTCCCACCTTTCTGCATGGATTTTGCCGTTTTATTTGTTTAAAGCCATACTATGGCCTTAAACCCTTTTAAATTGAGCTCATGCAGGATTTGCATTCTGTATTGAAAATCCTTAGACAATTCAGTAAATATACACAACACCTCAATTTTAACTCAAATTTTGGTAAGTTTGCATAAACCTTATGCAACTTTAAATTTAAGCTTATTTAAGCTTAAATTTAACAATTTTAAAAAAATGTTAAGAAAGTTACATTAATACTGTGAGATTCTTAAATCTTCCAACAACATAAGAAATAAGTGTTTTTGGGTATAACACCTTATGGATGTACCCTAGGTTATTTTTGGTGTAGAATCCAAAAATGATATAATATTTATAACTTTGTTTATCCAAAAAAAGTTATACTTATTTTTTGTTATTTTTTATTTTAAATTCAATTAAAAAGTCTGTTGAAGAAAAATTTAACTGTGTATAAAGTTATTTGTGGCCTTATGGGTATATTATACATACCTCACAGGCTCACATTCCCTACCACCAAAAAAAATTCTACCACAATTTTTCTTTTGTAGTATACCCCCAAGTTATTTTGGGGGGTATAATCCACTGTCCAACCTCTCTACTTATACTTTTCTAAGTATGTAAAGCACACAATTCAAACTTGTCATTGAGCAATTGGTCTTCTATCATGTGTGAATCTTCTAGAAAATTTTGGGAATCAGGTATTTTGCTTTCTACAATCCATTCATCTTCATGTTGTGGATTTTTATACCTGACTAAGTATTCTCTTTCATTTTTCCCCTAAGCATTATTTATCCTCACGTTGATCTAGTGGGGGTACTTCTATGGTTGTTTTATTTCTCAAAGGAAATAATTCCTTATCACTTGAAGTGTAATGCTTTACTAGACTGACAGGGAAAGTTGGATATTTGTTTCCCAGTTCTCCTGTCAGCTCTGCTTGTAATGCATTTGTCCCATGAAGGGCTTTAATAATAAATGGTCCTGCAAAGGAATCTTTTGATTTCTTTGGGCCTTTAATATTATCAAATTTCAAGGTTAAAACTAGTATTAAGTCCCCTACTTTGAATTTTGGGGTCTTATGACTGCTATCCCATTTCTGTTTAGCATGTTCAAAGGCATCATTCATGCTTTGATTTTCATGATGTCTTACTTTATCAAGCAATAACTTAAAGCTTGAAGCAGCTGGATGAATATCAACCAGATCTTTTTTAAAGTATCAATTGGAAGTTTGGGGTTCCATCCTTTTTCCAACATTGCAGGAGTTTTGCCTGTTGAAGCATGGACGGAGGTCTTATAGGCTAATTCCAATGCTGGTATAAGAGTACACCAATCATGGGTAAAGCCATCAGAATCTTTAAGCTCCAGGCCATAAGCACAAAATCTTCTGATCATGTCCTCAAGGGTTTGAATCATTCTTTCTGCCAGCCCATCTGTTTGTGGATGGTGGGCTGTTGAGAATGATAGTCTTGTACCCAAAAGCTTATGTATATTAGTCCATAAGGCTGATGTAAACTTTGGTTCTCTGTCACTAATGATGTTTTTAAAGAGACCAGTATGGGATATTACTCTATTCCAGATCAAAAGAGCTGTATCCATAGCTGCGTCATCTTTATGAAATGTTAAAAAGATTGGTGTTTTGCTATATCTGTCCACAATAACAAGTCATGCATTGTAGCTTTTATCACCTCCAGGTGGTAAGGCAGTTACCCCATTCATGTGAGCCACTTCCCATGGGGTACTTGGTTCTTGAATATGGATCATTAAACCAAATCTTTTACCAGTAGCTTGAGTGGCTTTCTGGCATCTATCACAACTGTCACAGTACTCAATGACATCTTTTCTCCAAGATGGCCAGCAGGCACATGTCTTAATTCTTTCCATAGTTCTGTCTTCAGACAGATGTCCAGAATATATGTTATCATGGCATTCTAGTAGTATTGTCTTAATTAACATCCTACTACATAGGACCATGACACATGTGTGTTTAGATCTATGATATAGTATACCATCAAACAAATTGAATCTTGCATTATTATAAGATGTTTTCCAAATATCATCCAGAGAATTAGCCAAGGCTACATCTTTGAAATATTTGTCAAGTAGAGCAGTAAGAATATGAAAATTCTTATCTTGCTTATAGCTTTCTCTAACTTCTTCAAAGAATTCTGTTCCAACATCCGTGATATTACTTCCTTCGATTGGAATTTGAGGTTCTGCACTTGTAGGAACATAGGCAGGGTTATCAGGTGTATTTGGTAATTCCCATCTACCTAGGCCATCAGCATTCTTATGAATATTTCCAGCTTTATGTACTATGGTCATATTGCCTCTATACTCATGTATAGCAATCTGCCATCTTAACATGTGTCTGTTTGGAGTTTTCATGATAAGAAGTGATTTTACTGCATTACAATCAGTAATTACTTCAAACACACTACCATCAAGATAGTAATGAAGTTTTTCCAAAGCCCAAACAAGGCAAAGGCACTCCATTTGGCTAGCTGCATATCTGGCCTCAGTAGGTTTAATTTCTCTTGAAATAAAACAAATTGGACCTTCATAAGGTTTGTCATTGACAACTTGAACTTGATGAATAGCAGCTCCTAAACCTTCACCACATGCATTAATATAGAGCTTGAAAGGAAGTTTCCAGTCTGGCATCAATAATAATGGTGCATTGGTCAAGGCATACATGATTTTATCATATTCTTGAATCCTCTCCTGTGTCATTTCAAAAACAGTTTGTTGATCACAAATTCTGTATAATTATCTGGCATGGATTGCAAAATCTTTAAGGTGTTTCCTGTAATAACTGGCAAACCCTAAAGAAGACATCATTTCTTTTTTGTTCTGGGGAATTTGTCTCAGTAAAACTGCAGCCACTTTGTTTTTGTCAACACCAAGGCTCAGTCCTGAGACTACATGTCCTAGAGCTTTCAACTCATGAAATCCAAAATTGCATTTCTTAAGAGATATTTTTATGTTCACTTGAAGAATTTTTCTAAGTACTAATGAAAGTCTCTCTAAATGTAATTGCCAGGTTTCTGAACAAATGTTAATGTCATCAATATAAATGATTAACCATCCTTCTGACAATTCATGTGGGAAGATGGTATTCATCATTCTCTGATAATGAGAGGGTGAATTTTTAATACCAAAAGGCATTCTCAAATACTCATAGATCCCACAATGAGCAATTATTCTCAATAATTTCCTTTTGAGCCTTAGAGGTATTTCATCTACCCAAAAGACCACAAAAGATAAATTAAGAGATAAATATAAATAAAATAAATTTATTTATATTATAAAAAAAAATATTCAAAATATAAATACAAACTTATATTTAAAAATCAAAACTTAATTATAATTTAAAGATAAAATTACAATAAAATTTAAAATTAAGAAAATTTATTTTTCCTTGTAAAAATGATGTAAAATGAATTTTTAATAAAAATTATGAAATTGAAATATTTTTGGTAAAAATTTATATAAAATATATTATAGCTTTTTATCCAATAAATAAACATATAAAAATTATTTCACCATTTGATTCCTCATAAGAAATCAGGTGGGGTCACCTCTGAGTGAAATTCTTGTAACTCAACTCTAAATAAGCTTAAATTAAGTTTTTAGTATTTTCAATACAAAAGTTGAAAATCCTCAAAACCTTGATTTAATTCACACCACATGTGGTGTTAACCATCAATTTTTGTGTTAAAATTGAGGTGTTTTGTTTAGTTTAGAAGTTATGAGGAATTGAAGTATTTTCAATTGAATTCAATTGAAATGTCAAAATGTGCACGTGTATTACATAAGTGAACTTTGATTTACATATGAGGTGTCAATTATTACTGTATTGTACTGTACAATTGAATTGAATTACATATGTAAATTATAAGTATAATACATGATGAGGAATTAAAGGAAAAATAAATTGGAAAGATTAAATTTGGGGGGGAAAAGGAACTCCAGCTCTAAGGGGGAGCTAGACCCCCAAAATCGTTGCTGACAGGCGTGGGATGTCAAACTTCACGCAAAAGTTCATCACTTTTGGCCTGGAATTGAGTCACAGGGTCTGTGACTCAATTGATGATGAGGTTTTGATACCAACCAGGGTGGTTTTAACTGCTGCCAAGAGGGTAAAACTACCCTTAAGTTATAACAATGATAGTAAAAACAGTTTTAACTGGTTTCTACGTCTCTTACACACATTCTGACGTGTTTTGAAGGCTCTAGACCAGGTATTGATATGGTAATGGCTGATTTAAGGGTCTAAAATGGCTAAAAATGGCTTAAACCAGCCCTTTTTTTGGTCTAAACCAGGGTTCAATGATGCCATAATTGGCTTTTCTGTTTTCAGACTGTTTCGTACGACTGACAAGAGTAAATTTTACTTTTGGAGTAAGAAAATTGATGGCCATAAAAGAATGTCTTCTTTGCCCCACTTTTCTCTTCATGGTAGAATCTCTTCCTTTTATAATTAGTTTAAACATTGTTAAACCAATAAATAAAAGATTACAACCACCTTTCTTAAATCATTTTAAACCTTTTAGCCACGTGAAAAATCATTATAATCATTTTTTGTAACTCTTATAATCATTTTTACCCCTGAACCACCCCAAAAGTGAATTAAAGCATCTTTCATCACTGTAAATTTTGTCACTTTGTTTCCAAATTCACTCTGGTCACTTTTGGGTGTGTTTTTTTACTATCCTTTTTGAATACTTTTCTCTTTAATTAATTTCTTGCAGTTCTTTGCTCAATTAATTACAATTGAAATTGCTCTTGAAGAAATTTCTTTTGTAGCCTTAAATATCTCTTGTAGAGTATTTTTGGATAAATTTTTATTGTTGGTAAAACAATAAATCTTTATAATATTATTGTTTTATACTAATAAAGTTATAAACAATGAATTTGGCGTGTTTTCTTTTAAAAATAATGTTTCTTACTATTTTTAATTGATTTTTTACCTTATACAAATTTTGAGGACAGGAAAAGTACTTCATTTTTAATCAAAGTTTCATATCCACACCTTACATTCCTAGCATGAGGTTCCAAAACATTCTGATTAAAGCCTTTCAGAGAATCCATGGAAGTAATGAATCTTGCTTTGGATAATTGAGTCAAAGTCTCATGAATTCTAGGGATTGGATACCTGTCTGGAATAGCATAGGTATTCAGTGCTCTAAAATTACCAACCATCCTTGACTTATCATTATGCCAAGTAATGATTACTGGAGTTGTGAATCCTACCTCCTCATTGTGTCCAACCTTTCTAAGAACTCCCAGTTTCATTAGTTCATTAATATGAGTTTCTACTTCTTCTCTAGCCCTAGGGCTAGCTGGGTAAGCTGGTCTTCTTAATAGTGGCGGATAAGACCTTTCCACATTAAGAATAATGTCCACTTCATGGCCTTTTATAGCTCCAATTGGTTCATTATCTGAAGCAAAGGCTTCTCTGTATTGAAATAAAATTTCAATAAGCTCTTCCTTCATTTCTAGTGTTAATTTAGGACTAATTTGTGCTTCAATCAATTGACCTGACACAAATATTTCCTTATCAACATTTTTCACTTGTTTAATGACAGTAATTTCTCTTTTTTCTAGAGGAAACGCAAATTTCTGTCTTTTATTTTCCCCTATAGTGGAATACCCGTCTTTATGATTATTAATATCAATACCATAAATATTGAGATAATCATTCCCCAGTATAAAGTGTTGTGAAGTGCAATTATTCATGAAAACAATGTTGACTTTCAATCTTATACTTCCTGCAGGATGAGGAAATATTATTGCTGCTTCAAATATACCCAAGGGGTGCATATTTTGGCTAGCACTGCTGAATTTTATACCTTCAATTGGCATTAATTTGTCTTGCCAATTGGTATAAACCTTTTCAAGATAATATTTTCCAACACAAGTGCAAAAAGCACCTGAGTCAAGGTGTATCTTGGCTTCTGTGTTGTTTATCACAATATTAGTGATACAAGATGAACCAGCTGTATAACCTTCACCTCTGGCAGGTTTGGCTTTCTGCATTTTAGCATCTTGCACATTTATGAGATCCATAACTTCATCACTATACTGTGGTAAATGAGTGTGTACCTCAGTGACTTCAAAAGAAACATTAATGTTTTCTATACTAAGCTCTTCTGGTACTTCCTCTTCTTCTGAAGGCTCAGAATCACTTTCATGTAAAGATACATCAGTTGTTTCTTTTGTGTCTTCAACTTTTTCAACATTTATCTCATTGATTCTTGTCTTTTTTGGGCAAGTGTTTGCTAAATGAGATGTACTTCCAAATTTGTGACATTTCAAAAGAGGTCTGTCTTGTGGCTTATTTGGCTTTGAAGTTGGTTTCCCATTAGTCTTATTGTCTATTGGGGATTTGGACCAATTTTGTCCAATTTTTGTTCTAGTAGTGATGTCCTCCATAGCATTGATATAATATTCTGTAGAGGAAGGCTCAATAAATCTGCTTCTTATAGCATGCTCAAGATCACCACCACACTTTCTTAATATCCTTTTGGGTACCATTGTTTCAGACATATCAGGATGAAGGGTAGCTAATCTGTCCTTCTGTTTAAGAAACCAAGACATGGGCCTGTCCCTCTCAATATTAAAAATGGCTTCGTCAAAAGAATTTTCCATTCAAAATCACCAGGAATCATTTTCCCATTTGGAAATAATTTGTTCTTTCCACCAAGGACAAGAATGTTTACCATGGTCTTGTCTAATTTTGTAATACCATTTCTTTGTGGATCTGGTAAATAATGAGTGTAATCTGGCACTTATGTATTCATCTGCTATGTTAAAGTCTTCTTTAAACATATCAATTTTTTTCATAAATTCCATATGATTATATTCTCCTTCACCATTGAAGGTTGGCCATTCTTCTAATTTTGGAATGTCTTTGAAATTGCAAGCAGTTTCCACCTCATTACTTGAAATGGTATGATGTAAATCATTAAGCACATTTCTGTCAAGAATTGGTGTGGATTGCCTTGGCAATTCATTTTTCAGTGATATATTATTAATACGTGATTGAATGTCTTCTTTCAATTCAACTTCATGACCAATAATTGCTCCCAGAGGTTCTTTGTCTGTAGCAAATGCTCCTTTGTGGTCATACAAAAGGGAAGAAAGTTCATTTTCTTGTTTATCAGTCAGATGAAGGCTTATTTCAGCCTCATTCAACTGTTCAGACTTGAATTTCTCTAACTCTAAGTTGACTTGTGATACTTTGTTTACTGTAATTTGTCTTTTAAATGGTAAAAAGGCAAATTTTTGCCGCTTATTGTCTCCAATAGTAAAGTATCTGTCTTTGTTGTTATGCAAATCTATCCCATACATGATTGAATAGTCATTTCCCAATATAAAATGGGTACTAGAGCAATTTTCCATAACAACAAATTCAACTGTGATTCTTAAATTCCCATTTATGTGTGGGAATATGACATTGGTCTCAAAAATTCCTAATGCTTTCATTGGGTTACTTGCACTGTTGAATTTTATACCATCAATTGGTAACAATTGGTCTTCAAAATTTGGTACACAAGTCTTAAGAAAAGCTTTTCCAACACACGAGCAGAAGGCTCCTGGGTCAAGAAAATGTTTGGTGGGCTTTTTGTCAATCACCACTTCTGTTATACAGGAGTTACCAGCTGTATAACCTTTCCCTCTGTTTGGTTTTGTCTTCATAAGTTGTGCATCTTGAACTTTTGATAAATCAACTTGACCATTGCTCAATTGTGGCAAGTGGGAATACGATTTCATGATGTCAAAAGTGGCATTGATATTTTCCATATCTTTTGAAGATTCAGAGAATATTGATGACTTATCATCTGAATTTTCTTCAATTATGTCATCTTTTTAAACTCAGGTTCCTTTTCAATATCAATTTCATTGATCTTTCCCTTCTTTGGACATGTATTGGCTAAATGGGTGGTGCTTTGGCAAATATGGCACTTTCTGACTGTATCTGCAGATTTATAACTAATATTATTAGAATTTTCTTTGGGGTTTTTGTCCACAGAATCTTTCCAAGGTGTATTGAACCTTGTTTTGAGATTCACCCTACTAGAACCAATTTTGGCTCTGCTGGTTACTTCTTCTAATATATTGATAATATCCTCTGCTGAATATTGTTCAGTAAGCCTGCTTTTGATAACATGCTCTAAGTCACCTCCACATTGTCTCAGAATTTTTCTATGGATCACAAATTCTGACATGTCAGGATATAATGCTGTTAATCTGTCTTTTTGTTGGCAAAACCATGGTAAAGCTTTGTCTTTATCAGCATTAAATTTTGCAGATTCAAAGGCTGCTTCAGCTTTAAACCTCCAAGCATCATTTTCCCATTTGTTTATGATTTGGGTTTTCCACCAAGTCCAACTCTGGTGTCCATGTGCTTGTCTTATTTTGATGTACCATCTGTGAGCTGATTTGGTAAACAAGGTGTTAAATCTGGCTGTTACCAATATGTATGGTAATTCAAAATCCTCTTTGATCATGTCAATACCTCTAATGAATTACATATGGTCATACTCTCCTTCACCACTGAAGTGAGGCCATTCTTTAAGTTTTGGAACTTCGTTCAAGAGTGCTTGGCCCATTGATTGTTCTAAGTTATGGAAAGAAGTAGAAAATTCATTTTTTAACTGTGAATTTTCAATATCCAATACTTGTGGATTGGAAATCCTTGCATCTTCATTTTGATTCAGAGGTGTAGAAATTCTTGGTAAAGTGTTTAGCAGTTGTTCAATATCATTCATTTTACTGTTGTTACACATTTGTGAAGTTCTTAATTCATGTTACAAGTTTTGTATAGAGTTTATGACATTCTTTTTATGCTCATCCTCTTTATATGTTAGCTCATTACATAATTCTGTTTGTTTAGTACTATCAGATATAACCTCATTTAACTTTATTGTTAATTTTGATAATTCCTCTCTTGAGGTATCAAAATGCTTTTTCAGGGCAACTATATTTATCTTTACTTCAGCAAATGATTTTGAAATATCATCAAGAGCTTTTTCATTATCTTCTTTGATAGTGCTTATGGCTTGTTTTATTCTTGTCTCAATTATGTCATCAATATTGAATTTAGAATACTTGTCTGTTAATTCCTTAATAATGGAAGATTGTTCATTTATCTTAATGCCAAAAGAATTATCATTATTTAAAGTTTTGATTGTTCTTAAATCTCTTTCAAAGCATTTAAGTGTATCATTTCTTTGGCTCAGAATCAAGTTATTTGTCTTAAGATTGTCACAAATTGATGTATTTTCATAAGAAAGATGACTTTTTATGTAAGAAATAGCTTTATACAACTCTGGAATACAATCAAAAGTATCAGAAATCATTTCTGATATTTTAATCTGGCTTCCTCCTGATTTTTTAACTCCATCATGGTTCTGGCCATCTGAAATACATTTTACATGGCATCCTGTTGAATCTTTGGGATTCTGTAGCCCTGGCTGTAAGGTTTTGGGGCTGGTGCCTTCCCTTTGCCCTTGTTTGGAGCTTATGGCTGCTTTTTCACGTTGAAATTGCTGCTGCTGGCCACTGGGGCTGTTTTTGGCACTGATTTGGGTGGTGGAGGGTTGTTTTTCCTCCGTTCTAGTGTCAAAAGCATCATGCACCAGGGCGAATCTCGCGTCAATCGTCGGCGATTGACTTCACGTCGCACTGAGGTCAGTATAAAATCTTGCTTCAGTCTCGTTAGTGTCACTTTATAGTCACTGGATTTAGTGGGTCACGTCACGTCAGCGTCAAGACAACGTCAATCGTCACATGTGTCACATGAGAATGTCACTCAAAGCCCAAACCCGTTTCAACACTATTCGCAACGTTCGGGTAATTTCACCTAATAGCTTCCGCCTCCCCGACGCTTAGCATGCTTACGCACCCGCACCACCCTCCAGATGAGACTCTGACACTGCCTGCCCCCCCATCTCCGTCCTCACCACTCCTTACGCTTTCACACCCCCACCCTTACCATCCTTACGCTTGTGTAGTGCCCTCCCGACACTTGTTACAATCCTCACGCTCGCGCAGTGCCCTCCCGACATGTTCCCGACACTGCTTACGATCCTTACGCTTGCGGAGTGCCCTCCCGACATGCTCCCAACACTGCTTTCGATCCTTACGCTCACGGAGTGCCCTCCCGACATGTTCCCGACACTGCTTACAATCCTTACACTCGTGTAGTGCCCTCCCGACACTGCTTACAATCCTTACGCTCGCCTAGTAAGTACCCTCCCGACATGCCTCCGACACTGCTTACGATCCTTACGCTCGCGCAGTGCCCTCCCGACACTGGTTACAATCCTTATGGTCGCGGAGTGCCCCCGACATGTTCCTGACACTGCTTACAATCCTTACGCTCGCCTAGTAAGTACCCTCCCGACATGCCTCCGACGCCGCTTACCATCCTCACGTTTCCGTATTACATCCACAGTGTACGGTGGCTTGTTGGCATACATGATCACTGCAATTGCCGAAATATGCTGAGTGGCCTTCTCTGCCAACAGGACCTCAGGGGAAATTGGTCAGTATATTCACAATGTTGTGGTTAGGGTTTAAATCATGAGACTCACAAATTAAAACCTAATAAGAGGACTATTTAAGACAAGAAATGTGTCTCCTGTTTCCCCAACAAAACCATTTTATTTCATATAGTTCAAATTGAACACTTTGCTTAGTCCTTACCTCATAAGCATTGAATAGTTCAAAAGTTGACTTTAGTAGGTTTCTCACTAGTCAACTTTATTCAATGTCTCACAGTGAAGTAATTTCATTTGCATAATATGAAATAATTTGCAAAACATCGCCTCCTTCAATTTCCTGACAAATTGCATTTTGCATATGCAATTATTTTACTTCCACCTATTTTCTTCAATTTGGATCTTTTTATTCAAAATTTTCAAACAAGTTATCAATCAACTTGTCACCATCTATTTGCTTACTAAACTAACTCCTCTATGGCCCAAACCCCGGGAAATTCAACTGAATTTAATGAACGACCAACTTCAGCCCCAGAGAGTGGAAGTGAAATATCTGATATGGCCAGTCGTTGTGAATTAGGCATTGAAGCAGAGAGCCAGTCACATGAAGATAATCAAGATCCACCAGTTCTTCCAGAATGTGAGTATACATCCATCTTGAGTATTTCTAATCTCTCAAAACCTGATATTGTGTCATAGCCTTTATTTCAGGTCAACCTCCAAGCTCTCAGAAACCGAATTTTAAAACTTATGAGAAGGAAAAGACTGTTGAACCTTGTGCACCGACAGAAGATGATGGGCAAGATGATGTAATTTTCAGTGGGGAGGTGGAAATTATATCCAAGGAGCAATTTGTCTCCAACATTGCTCAAACAATCCCAAGGCTCGAAAAAATTCAAAATGATAGTAAAATTCCTGATTATGTGCGTCAAAAGATTGCTGAAGCCATGAGCCTCCTCAAAATGGATTTGAACCGTAAGTCCATTACTAAATAAAAACAAAATTGATAAAAATACCTGCTTACAATATATGGGAAGGTGTGGAGGTGGGAGAATCTCTACCTGAAGGATCTCGAGTCATAATTGGATTTCCAGGCAAAGGATTAGGAAAAAGACCAAATATACATGCGACCAAAAAAACCAACAAAAAACGCCGTACCTTTGAAGCACCAAAGGATTCCCGGGATCAAGGTGATGAAATGATCAATGCTGAAGTGGACCATATTGATAATGAACCTCCGCATACTGAACCCCCCCCATACTCAATGAAAAAATCCATGATGAAGCTCCACATACTGAAAGCCCCCCGATACCCAATGAAACATTCCATGATGCAACCCCTCCCGCCTCTCCTCGGAATATTCAAGCCTTTCAAGAAAGGGAAACAATTAAACATGATACAATGGGACGAGATATGACTGATATAATTCCCGACGCTGAGCCCGAAGTGTCATCTGCTGCGAATTTTCAAGGAATATTTTTATCCCGCATGGAAGAGTTTGCAGGCATTTTGAATTATCATTCCAATATTTCTCAACAATCATGGAAAAGGGGGCTTGATAATATCAATAGGATTTACAAAAATAGATGGGACAATTTACCAACAAAGGATGCTCATACATTCCTGCCCGTTGGTATTAAGGTGATCAGTAACCGAGAGCTTAAAATGTCGGCTTGGCTGGAGGACCTTGAGATGGCAGGTGAGTTTTTTTTTATCTTTGTGCATGATACTTGATTATTGGCTGTTGACTGGTGATATAAATTGCAATATAAAGGGTTAGATTTTTTTAAGCCAACAGAAACAGAAGCATTTTTTGATCACAACATTTGGAATCTCAAATTGATGAAGGAATCAGCTAAACCTCCAGATAATCTCCCAAAATCTGAACACTCCTTCTTCAAAATGGTTCAGAGCCTTCTTTACCCCACCAATCCAGTTAAACATTTTTGGGCAAATGTTATGTTTGAATCCATTAGTTTAGTCTCATACGATGTGATTGCACCCAAACCATACGTTTCACCAACATCAAATTCGACCGATCCTCTTGGACTCGAACGCGGAGCAGTTGAATACCTTGCCTCCTGCTTGAGTAAATCGAAGCAACGTGCAACCCAACTCAGCATTGAAGGTGGCGGGGCTGACAATGAGATATCCACAAAGCCGCACAAGAACCTGGAGGATCTAATGGATACAGTTATCCATTTGATGATTGCGTACAACATGGTACGTGCACATACAAAGGTCGAAGTTAATGGCATCAAAGGCAAACTCACAAACTCAAAAAAAAATGAGGCCATCAAAGATCTTTTGGCGTGTCACAAGAGTCTCGGAATAAATCGAATTTGCTATGGTATATTGGTATATTAGCGGCATTCTGTGCGGCGGGGGTTCGTGGTTTGATGGTATGCTCAGATGACTGGAGAACAAGCTCAGTTAAAGGGGCTTTATCACTAATTGACATTTCCGCAAAACTTTCAGAGGGTAAACATCTAGTGGAGCCAGTGTGGCTACGTACTAATAAGTATATATGTAATTTACTGAATAAAAGTTTCTTCTCATCAGAGTCTTTTAACCCCACTGTACCTCTTAGATTTGAATTTGCACAATGCTTGGTATTAGACTTTGGTGATGCCTGGGTGGCAAAGCGTGGTCTTGGTTTGAGTGATGAGGTCACATTGACTGTACCCAGGTCAGCTAAACTTACAACCAGGATTGACCCGTTTTAGATTAGCATTGTACTAGATAGATTGTAATTTAATTTTGCAAAGTTATTTAAGAATTTAATATAATCATGACTTCCTATCCTACTACTGCCCGGATGCGACAGTCTGAATACCAATAGTAATTGTACGGTGGCATGCCATCGTACTGTACATATGCCAGGTTTGTTGCTCTTGTCCGGGATCCCAATGCTTCACACGCCAATCCTTATGCTTTTGCAGGTTCC
Source organism: Austropuccinia psidii (assembly GCA_023105745.1). Taxonomy (NCBI): domain Eukaryota; kingdom Fungi; phylum Basidiomycota; class Pucciniomycetes; order Pucciniales; family Sphaerophragmiaceae; genus Austropuccinia; species Austropuccinia psidii. The sequence continues at coordinate 9,122,323 of JALGQZ010000002.1, read as the reverse complement.
GACAATGCTAAAAGTTCCTTACGCCTATGCGGGCTGCCGACGCTTCACACGCCAATCCTTACGCCTGTGCAGGTTCCCAACAGCTCACACGCCAATCCTTACGCCTGTGCAGGTTCCCAACAGCTCACACGCCAATCGTTATGCTTGTGAAGGTTCCCAACAATTTAAACAATTCAATACATGACTAAGATTAATAGCGTGTGACCATAGGAATGGCAATTTCTCATGAATCTGGAGTGGATTGCTCACATGCCGGAACCTCCAGCTTTTTTACAGTTAAGATTTGATATGGCTCTAAACAATGGAGGAAGAAAATATAGGAGGCAGGAATGGTGACTATTGGCGCATTTTTGGCAAAAGATTTTCTCACAAACAAATACTCACTCAAACTTTTGGTGGGGCACTTACGAAAATTATTCTCACACAATAGTAAACAAGGCATGGCTATTCGAACAATTCATTTTTCATTATTCGAATAATTTGATTCCAAATTTGAATTTTCCTGACAGAAATTCAAATTATTCAAATTCGAATTTTATTTACAAAATGCACAAATTCGTCACGAATTTCATTATTTTCAATAGAAATTTTAGTAAAGTTTTATTTTTTTATAAAATAAAAATATTATTATTAATCATAAAACTTAATAAATAAATAAAAACACCCTCCCCAAAAAAATATTTCTGAAAATTAGGAAATATTAAATATGAGTTTTTTTCAAAAAAGAATTGATTGATTTGTTTATTATTATTTTAATTTTTAAATCAAAAAAGGTCAAATATAGCTTTATGGAAATCCATTTTATGACATGCAATTGAATAGATGTAAAAAGCAGTTTGTAATGTGATTTTATATTTACATGCATTTTTATGTGTGGAATAAAGGCATGTGATATGCTTCACTTTCATTTCTTGCCCTGGATGTAGCTTTTTAATTAAAGGTGAGGCAGAATTAAATTAGTCAGCCCCATTTTGAATTATCAATAAAGGATTGAGGTTGAAAGCACTAATAAAATGTTTTTAACTTGGTTTTAAAGAATTCAATTTCTTCATACTCAAACTATATCATACTTAAATATTTTTTTAGGGTATTATATTGCCACAGTCTCTGTGGTATTCTATACCTTTTTTTTCAGACTGAAGCTCACAATTACTCATAAGGATAAAGAATTTCTACAGACCATCAATTAAACACCCAAACTTACTACCAACAATCAAATTTACACCCAGAACCTACACCTCACTTACACTCCCATACCTCAGACACCAAGACAGACTGTAGGTGATACATAAACTGATTTCATTGCACCATTTATATGTAAATTTACACATCAAAAATCAATTACCACCAGATTACATTGAGGTGTAACATTACATATATATAACCCTTTAGCAACCATTTTAACATAACTGGGGACCCATGTAACACTTAAAATACACCTGCATAGACAACACAAGCACTTTAAATACCCAGTAACATTAAATTTTAATAAGAAACACAGCCTTGGAACCTGCATAAGTTACACATCCTTATCAATAAAAACATCACCTGAACCCTCAAACACTAAACCCATCCTTATGCAATACAAATATCCAAAAATCAAATGACCATAACCTTACCAAAATTGGATCATGTGATAAATAAATTCTTTGCATAAGGAAAATACCTTGTAAAAATGAGATCACATAATATATGCAAGCAAAATACACACTAAAAAAGAGTAGTCACATAACAAAAGACAACAAATCAAGAGGAATCAATGTGGAAAAAGACAACTTCATTAGGGGGTCCCTGAGTTCCCCAAAAGGTATAAATAAAAAGCCTCTCTACCCCCATCTTTCAAAATCCCCCCCATGAAAACATATCCTCAGCACCGGAATAATTCACCCTTCACCTAGAAGGTAGTCTAATATATTTTAGTGATTTTTTATTACCCAGTAGCTAAGCTCTTGTTATTATTTCACATTTTGGCAGTAACATTTTTTTCAAGAAAAAAGGCTATAAATTGGTTGGTAAGAGTCTAGATAAATTAAATTAAAATCCGTTCTATACGTTAAAAATTAATACACTCATCGACACATTTATAATTTGTAAATGCCAAGAAAGAAACTGGATTGGTTGTGATAACACAAGTATGCCTTATTAATTGAACAACAGGAATAAAGGGATTGTAAGAAAATAATTAGCAGTAACTGGAGTTTACTAATTATTTTTCCACATTTAAAAACATACCCGGTTTCTCGCGTATCACTACTACCAACAATGCTTTTAAGTGAGTTTCATAGTTTTTGCAAAAGACATAATTAAACAACAAAGCCATTAATACTATTTTCTAGTCTTAATTTTCTCACTTTTGTCAACTAAAACCAAGAAAAAAAACCGTTAAGTTCTGATTATTCAGCCTGATGCAACGAAAACCCCTTGAGTTTTCCTAGTTAACGACAAGACCTCTAGGCAGATCTAGTCAAGGAAGTCAAGTATCACATCGACTGTTCATACCTGAATTTGCAAAACAAAGCCAATCCATCAAGATGAATGTCCCACGGTATTGGTCATTCCCCCCAAAACAAGTATAAATATGCAAACAATAAATCGCAAAAGAAGTTTCAGTCATGTTTCGCTGTTGAACTGAAGACCACATTGAGTTAAAAGGATTTTTATATCAAAAAAAACATACGTGAGAATGGTAAGTGCGCTACTGAGTTTCTGCATTGAAGTTTGTCTTTATTGATTTTCTTTACTTCGTTCTAAGTATCTTGGAGTATTACAGGCCTTTCAGGCTCCCACTGGCAGCAAAACTGGGCCTGTATTTGCTTTGGCATGAGTAGTGATTTGGAAATCTGAATAATTTGGGATGTCTCTTTCTCATTGAATTTTCTGAAAGCAGAATGTGCCATGATATTTTCAGTGGAATCAAGTGGGACTCTTGGCATATTTTCTTGCATAAAGTTTAATAGGAATGTCAAGATTTCTGGAAGCAACTGTTTTGGAGGATTTTTTTGTGGGAATTTGGGGCCCCAGGCTTATCACAACTTATTTCAATTTGATTGTAGGTCATATTGGACCTCAAGGTGGATACAGCATACCCCTGTGTCCTGGAAACATTATGAACATGCTGCCAAAGAATCTCAAAGGTGTTGAACTCACTTTCAGTGGGGGATTGGATCATTTTTTATGAAAAAAAGTTGATGAAATTAACAAAAAAATCATAAAAGGGGGAATTTTGGGTTTATGGAATTAGGAAAGAGCCTTTAAAAGTATGGAAAACAGGGGGGAAAAGCTATGAAAAGTGAAACAAAATTGGTGGAAGCTTGAGGGTAATTGAAGAGGGAAGGGGTAAAAGTGGAATTTTGGTTCTTGGTGAAGTAAAACAAGGTGAAAAATGTTTTGGAGGCAGGATTTTTTTGAAAATATGGGGTCTTTGGGGGGAAAAATAAAGAAAATTTGTTTGGAATGGTGTTTTTGAAAAAGAAAGTCTTTTGGGAGGTGGGAAACATTTTGGAATGTTTGTGCTCTTTTTTTGGGGTAGTTTTGGTAGGTTTTTTCCCAACACAGGTTTTTTTTGGGTTTTCTTTATAATTAAAAAGGGGCCTAGGGCATTCCTTACATGTTTTTACTAATTTATGGCAAAATCATACATGTTTTTACCATTTTGCTTATGTGCATTTACTAGCACCATTTATGTATTTTATATATCAAACTAAATATAGTAATATTTCTTTTTTTTTTGAAAAAAAAAACTTTCCTAATTACAATTTTTTTAATATTTGCAAACAAAAAACGGATAAATAAATCATACAGTGAGGATTTGAATACGCTTTTTTTCATCTTTATAACCACTTTTATTTTATTTTATTCTTTTTAATTAACATGATTTTTCAATTTTAAATTAATCAAATTGTAGTATTTATTGTTTAAAGATAAATAAATAATCAATATAATTTATATTTGCAAGTTGGTCCTGAAGGGCCAGAGAATGTAACTATTCGAGTCCCATTCTGGGCTGCCTAATATTAATAAACCCGAAATCGGATTAAAGGGTTTTTGGTTCATTTGCTTGACTACAATTTCTAATGGTCATTGTTTTTAATGTCATCATTATTATCAAATAATGATTTTAATCAATATAATTCATTGTTAATTGAAATTGAAAATAGATCCTACAACAAAACAAGTTTTGGATTTTTTGGAAATTCATCTTGTTTACAAAGACTACTGATAATAATTCAACCTATGCATGATGCAAAAAACGTCCTAATTTTACAATATAAATAACCTATTTTTCATGTATATGGCAGCAAGAATACATTAATTAAACAAAGATAGAAGGTAATGGGTCTTAAATTCCTTCACATTTCTAACAGATAGGACTTTTTGTGGAAGTTGGCCTTTTTATTTACACTTGAAAGCAAATTTGCAAACACAAAACCTTTGATATAGCCATTTCAGCTCAAGCTTTGAGACGATATATATTTTTCAGCAATGATTTACAATCGAATATTGACGGTGGTTATTAGGAATTCCTCCTAAATGAGTTTGACTTGACAAACTCCAAAGCTTGCCTCCTTTTTCTTAATTCTTCTTTAGCTTCGATTCTTCGTAATTGCAAATCAATATCGACATGACATAATTCAGCTAGTCCGCCACCACCTTCTAATATCTTTCTTGCACGTCTGAATTCTTGTCGAATTTCTTTTGCCATGGGCGCTTTAATATTTCCTGCTGTGTTTCTAAATTAATGGGATGGATTGATTAAAACGATAAGACTTGAGTAAAAGATTACACGAATGGATTCACAAACCTATTTATTAAGAATGGGTCAACGACTACCAGGGATTCATCCCATTCGCGAGGGGTTAATTGATAGATAGCTTTGTCAGATGAAGTTTTATGAGATTTTTCAAAATGATCTCTTAACCAATTAGATGAAGATTTATTAGAAGGGTTCAGAGGTCGCTTAGAGATAGATTCTACTAGAGATCGATTAAGACTTAGCGCATCCATCTCACGCTGTTGTGCTTCAGGAATGCCACTACGTAAATCAAATGGTACATAAGTAATTAATTCTTCATCACCTGAGCTGATACTCAAGGTTTCTAAGCTGGGTAGCTGATTTATATCGTTGGCTGGATGACATTTTGAAGATGACTTTCTTGGTAATGGATGACCATCTCTAATGGATACTAAACAACGGTCGAAATCAAATGTGTCATAGTATTGAAAGAAACCTAAGAATAATTTTGAAAGGTCTTCAACCTTTGGTTTCTTCCAATTGGTCATTTGAGGTGAAGTATTAAGAAAGGATGTATCTACAGGAGTTGTGCTTTGATTTGCAGCGTTGAGAGATTTTTTGTTGCGTAATTTGAGATCTGAAAAAATATAGACATAGTGAGGTTGGTAATTTGGACCCAATGCCTCCTTCAAATTAGCTTGATCTTGAAGATTTGGGAGAAATTTGATGGATTGTAAGTAGGCAATCAAGAGTAGGATGAGGGTATAAGAGGAAGCTGAAGTAGGACCTTGACGACCTGATGGATCACAATAGCCACATAATTTAGCCCAAAGTTTAATAGACATGCCCAAAGGTCTGATGACCTCAGGGGCGATGTCATAGTAAGCTTTTAGTAATTGGCTATTTCTACATCCCAAAAGATTATTGCAATTTAAATCCACAGACATCAAACCATCTGGACTCTTAAATTTTACTATAGGAGTTCTAGCGAATTGAATCGGTCTAACGTTTTGAAAACCAGCGAGTTCTAGAGCTGTTGCACGACAGCCCATGTGATAAACTTTGGGTAGTTTAGATTGAAGCCCCGATTATGCGCCGTTGGGTCTATCGGGATCAATTAAACAAAGGTCTAGATCTGAAGTTTGAGAGTCTAAACCAAATTGAGTGGATCCAAATAGCTGAAGACAATAAGGCTTTGAAGGCGAACTAGGACGAGTGATGTGAGAATTGTTGACAGTGTTAATGATTTGATTGAGTAAGTTTACTCTGGAAGTGATGGTGTGATCATCAGGAATAGAAAGCTAAAGAGTTGAGATTTGATTGAATTAGGAATAGATGATTAGTCGAAAGAGGTCTCTGAAAAGGGTAAGAGTTGGGTGTTTAATTTACTGCTTACAAAAGAATACGATTGAATTTGAGCAGCAATATCACGATGACCGTTTGAAAGATTGAAGACATTATGAGAGATGAATTGAAGGATTCGATTTGAATTATTTTCAAATTTGAGGTCCAAATCTGTGGGAGGAAAGATCATCTGTCTGTCGCTCTTTTGTGAACTTATACGCGCTGTATGCGTGCTCCGGGCCTTTCTCCGCTAAGAATTTTCTCCAATGACCACTCTTGAGTTCCCAGACCTTTTGTTTGAATTGTTGCTGGTGGTGGTAATATGTTTTTTGGGTTTTGTCCGTTTGGCGTTTAAGCATTTCTCGTCTAGCTCGGTTTCGAAGTTTGACCAGTTCGTCTAGCTGTCTTTTGTCCCACCAGGCCTTGGCTCTAGCGGGGTTGGTGTTGACCCATTTCCCCTGATTCTTGTATGCTGTCAGTATTGCTGTAGATAGGTCCTGTATGGTCTTGTCTGTCGCATTTGGAGTGTCTGTTTCCGTTGTGTTGGCTGTGGTGAGAAGGAGTTGGCCTAGGTGGTCCAGGAACAGGTCAGGGTTTAGCTGATTGAGTCGCATCGTGAGGTGCTTTTGCGGGGGAAGGGTCAATGAATGTGGTAGGGTGATTTTGGTTAGTATCGGGTGATGGTCCGAAGAGTGATTATTGAGTTGGACTTGTGTGATTGGGAGTAGGAGTCTGGATTTGTGGTTTGCCCATGTTAGGTCAATTGTGGTGGGCTTTCCTACTGCGCCTAGGAAGGTTGGGGTGTGTCTAGGTGAGATCAGCCGGAAACCTTTTCTTCCGCAAGCTTTTATAAGGTCCCGGGCTTGGGTATGGGTGTGAGTGTAGCCTTTTGGATTCCAGTGTGGGTGATGTAGGTTTGAATCCATCATAATGAATGTCGGTGTTTGTCGTGTTGAGTTGTTTTGCAGCCATTGATTAAGTAAGTCAATGCCGGTAAAAGTAGAAGGGGTGTTATACAGGGAGAGGATGGTGATGTCGGGAATAGTTTCTGATAAGTTTGAGATCGTCGTGATTGATAGCAGGTGGCTTTCTTGTATGTGATTTGTGATTTGGTGTGCTGGTATTCGCTTATTGATGTATGTGCATGCCCGGGGTTTGTTGTCTTTATTTCTTGGGTTGGCATTGGGGGTGATTCTATGCCAGTTCTGGTGTAATGGGGGTAGGCAGGTGTGCGGGTTAATCCACGGTTCCTGCAAAAGTAATGCAGTTTGTGTTAGTTCGGAGTTCAGAACACTAATTGTGGTGTCATATCTATTGTGACAATTCAGCTGAAACAAGGATAGGTCTGAATGTGAGTGATTTTGAAACAAGTTACTATGATTTCCAGATGGAATATCTTCTTCGTTGTTGTTTTGCAGGGGAGTGTTTCTTGTTTGGGTGTTATTCGCCATGGGGTTGAGGTGGGTGGTTTAATGTTAGGATCTCTTTCTGTCTAATCGGACATTTCTGGCTTAAAGCTGAGTGGCGATATTTGTCTTCATAAAGGTCAATCTCTTGGTTGATGCATCTAACGCACCTTTTGATGGAGGGAGCATAACCCGGGTCCTTGCAGTCTTGAGGCAGATGTGAGTTCCCACATTTAGAGCATATGGGGTCGTTCTTGCACTGGAATGCCATGTGTCCCGTCTTCAGGCAGTTGAAACATTGAGGTGGGCCTTGTGTGTAAGGCATGGTGCGCATAAAATTGCCATCGAATATCAAACCTCCTCGGAGGATTTGATGGGCTAGGGTCTTGTCGGTGAAGTAGATGACTAGTGAGCCGTGAGACTTTTCTTCTTCCTTTGGGTGGCCCAGCCATTGCATTCTGTCTACTTGTTCGTTCTTTATTTCGTTCTGTTGGAGGAGGCTGTTTCTGCAGATCTTGTCGTCAATATCCACGTACGTGGGGCATGAGTGTATTATAATAGGGAAAGTGGGAGGTGACGTTACAAATAGTGGGTCTGCTCGGTGAGTCCATTTAGCTCTGTTCTCTAATAGCCATCGAGATTCTGCTCTAGATCTCGTGTATAGTTTGATGTCGCCTGAGGGGTATCGTGTGAAGGCTCTAATTCTGATAGGGGTGTTGTCGCAGTTCGCGTTAATATCCATTAGTGCTTTGTTGATGGTGTTGCAAGCCGTTTGTGGGGATGTCTTTTCGAATGGCTTCGGAGCTCCAAACTTGGTGCGAATGACGATGTGGTATTTCTTGAACTTGTTGTAATCTTGAGCTTGGGTTTGGCATAGTTCGGGTGGTGGACGCTTTGGCAGGATAGGGTCTGTTGTCTTTGGGTTTTTGGCAGTTACTGCTGCGAAGGATAGGGGGAGGGACTCTTGACTCGGGTTGTTGTTTTGGCATGTATTTTCTGTGTTGTTGCTCGTTTTCTGTGTGTTAGTGTTATTGTTTATTTTCCTTAATAGGTCTTCAATGATTTTGTCCGTTTTTGCCTGTTTTTCTGTGAGTTCTTCGATTTTGTTGTTCATGCGGGTTAGTAGAGTCGTTAAGGCTGTGGGTAGAGTAATGTTAGCTTCACGGTTTTCTAAAGTTTCTATTTTTTTTAGGATTAGTGTTAATATATTAGATTGATCTTCATTACGATTTTGGGTCAGGAAACCCGGTTCGCTTTCATATATTTCGGGAATGATCATGTGATCGTCATCGTCTGGGGGGTCTGGAGCAGGGTTCATAAGCGATTCTAGTCGTTTTGGGGGAGGTTTGGAACGAGCTGGGCTAGGGCTCATGAATTGCAAAGCAGTGTAAGTGTAAGTACAAGATAATGGGACGGAAGGGAGAATGGGTTGTTGTGAAAGATAATTGCGTGGGTAGGGTGAGGATGTAGTGATTTGTAAACAATTGGTTTTATTGGGATGTCTTCTTTTTTTTCCGCAAAAAGGGTGGTGAGGTAGTGGTAGAAGTTAGGAGGCCCCCTAATTGAGGGTCCACGACAGCCTGGGACCTTTGGTTTTGCTATACAGCAGGTTATTGGAACTGTATGACCCGCCACTTCTCTTTTTGGCAGTGGCAGGATTATTGGGAGGTCTGTATTGTTGTATGACAACAATATTAAAAAAAACCAATTTGATTTTTTTTTGGGTCTTTTTCTCGCAATCTCCCAAAAAAAAAAAAATATTTTTTCTTTTTTTATAATTCTTAATTAAATTATTATTGATTTTTTTTTGATTTTTTTGAATTAATTAAATATATTTTTTTAAAAAAAACTGTTTGTATGGGAGTAAGTCAAAGAATGGCTAAACTCATTTAATAATGAGGCTAACGTTATTCAGTTTTTTTTAAAAAATTATTATTTCTTTATTTTTAAAAACTTTTTTTTTACACAAATCAAATTTTTATATTTCTCATTTCATATTAAAAATAATTTTTTTATCCAAAAAAAGGGTAACGATAGTTACTCTTTTTTTTTATCCAAAAAAATTGTAACAATGGTTACTCTTTTTTTTTATCCAAAAAAAGGGTAACGATGGTTACTCTTTTTCTTTAAAGAATCTTAATTAATTTGTTATTATTTTTTTTCAATATTTTAAATTAATTAAATATTTTTTTTAAAAACAACTGTTTGTATGGGAGCAAGTCAAAGAGTGGCTAAACTCATTTTATAATGAGGCTAACGTTATTCAGTTTTTTTAAAAAAATTATTATTTTTCTTCAACTTTAAAAATTTTTTTTTAAACAAATTCAATTCTTATATTTTTTATTTCAAATCTCTACTATGCCTAGAAAATTAAAACAAAAGTCATCTAGAATCCATAATAGAAAACAAATAATTTCTAGTAATCAAAGATCCCATCAACATACCCATCAAAAACAATCTAAAATCCTTGGATGTGATTTAGCTAAGCCTTATATTAGAACTTGCAATTTATCTAATGAAAATTTTTTCAATCCAATTCCAACAAATGATAACAATAGAAAATTTCTTAGACCTATTTTTCTAACCAAAACTCCTAGTTATAGAAATTATATTAAAGAAAATTATTTCTCTTTAGATTTTGGATTTACTATTTTAAATGATCAAACAATTCCTGATACTTATTTTAAATCATTTGCAATAGTTCAATTTATTCCTTTCAAAAATTTAAATGATATTGAAAAATCAGAAATTAATTTTTTAAGTACTTTTTTATATAAATATAAATTTTTTTTGAATAAACAACAAGAAACTGGAAATAAAATTAGTGGTACTATGTATGCTATTGGATGGAGACCACCCAGGCTTGGAGATTCTACTATTGGTAGATATATCAATTCTAGTGCTATTTCTAATAATCTCCAATTATATAATAGTTTAACTTCAGAACTTAGCAAAATTCAAAATATTCTGAAAAATCTTTATCAAAAATTTACTTCTATAATATTTCAACATAATTCTAGTAAGATGGAAGAATATAATATTCCTGGTTTTGAGATTTTAGATCTTGCTGATTTTAATTCTACTTCTTTTGCAAATCAATTAACCTTTACTATTGATTGTTTTTCCAATTTTCCTCATTGTGATAAAACTGATTGTTCAGAATATGCTTATTTTCTTTCTATTCCTATTTCTAAATCTGATGGTAGTTTAATTTTTGAAAATTATGACTTTTTTAATGAATTTTTTGTTTTTCCTGATTATAGGTTTAATATTAATTTAACTGGTAAAGAACCAGGAATTGTACAAATGGTGTGGAAAGCCAAAAGCACCCGTCATTTTACTCTTTATCCAGAAGGTGGTCAAAATAATTGTTTTACAAGATTATCTATGTCTTTACAAATTTCTAAAAAAGCATATAATATTTTCAAAAATTTAGCAGAAGGAAAAATATCCAATTTTAGTGCAGATGATCATTCTTCAATTGTAAATAGATTTTATTCTTCCTCCAAATAAATTTCATACTTTTTAATCCAAATCAATGAAATGTATCATATGACTAGTTGTGACAAATAGCATTAAGAAAAAATAACTTCTGAGTTCAACTTCCATAAGGTAATGAATACCTTTATACCATAGATTCAAAAGATTTCAGGCATTTTTCTCTCTATTCAGAATATTTTTAGCACACACTTCCAACAAAAATTCCTCAAATTGAAATTTTTCAACTTACAGTTAAAAAAATTGGGATTACAGAGATCTTCTGGTAGGTATATATAAGGGAGATAGAAAGCTAAATTAAAGATTCATATATTTTAAAAATTAATTATTAATTCAAATGTAATTAAGAAGTATTAAACTACTAGAAATAGTAATGCCTTCATATTAATATTTAAATTATTAATATAATAAATGATTAAAAAGCATAATAAATCAGGAAAATATTTCTATTATACAAATGATTTCTGACTTTCCAATTAAGAATTTTTTAAACAATTATTAATGTAGATATTTTGAAGAGGAATTATGTGATAAAGTCATTAATAATTGGAGAGTTCTGTATGTCAATAAATTACTTTTTAAAGTAATTCATGCCAATTTTCAAATATTCAAAAAAAAAATTGAAATTTTCAAATAATATTCATTTCAAATATGTGAAAAAAAAATTTGAATTTTCGAATATTCGGAAATTAATATTCGAAGGGTGGGGAAGTTCGATTCTGAATATTTGAAGGGTAGGGAAAATTGATTTTTTTTGATGCTGAGACTTTTGCGGGTGCTGCGACTGATAAGGTAAATGCCCGTGTGAGGCAGAGGAACAAAGGGGTGCTGGCTGAGTATTGCAATGGATTTAATTGTCAAACTAAGTCAATGAAAAAAAAGTGAAATGGATTGTGTACGGTGGCATGCCATCGTACATATGTGCTGGTTTGGGGCTCTTGTCCAGGATCACGATGCTTCACATGCAAATGCTTACGCTTGTGCAGGTTCCCGACAATTCAAAGAAATCCTCACGCCGGGGCAGGCTTCCGACGATTCACACGCAAATCCTTACGCTTGTGCAGGTTCCGACAATGCTCAAAATTCCTTACGCCTGTGCAGGCTTCCGACAATTCACACACGAATCCTTACGCTTGTGCAGGTTCCGACAAAGATTAAAAAATCCTTACGCCTGTGGAGGCTTCCGACAGTTCACACGCTAATCCTTATGCTTGTGAAGGTTCCGACAAAAATCAAAAATCCTTACGCCTGTGGAGGCTTCCGAAAGTTCACACGCCAATCCTTACGCTTGTGAAGGTTCCCGACAATTTAAACAATTCAATACATGACTAAGATTAATAGCGTGTGGTGTGACCATAGGAACGGCAATGTCTCATGAATCTGGAGTGGATTGCTCACATGCCGGAACCTCCCGCTTTTTTACAGTTAAGATTTGATATGGCTCTAAACAATGGAGGAAGAAAATATAGGAGGCAGGAATGGTGACTATTGGCACATTTTTGGCAAAAGATTTTCTCACAAACAAATACTATCTCAAACCTTTGGTGGGGCACTTATAAAAATAATTCTCACAAAATAGGAGATTTGAACCATGGAAGAAAAAATATAATTTATCGTGTAGAAACAAAGTAAGAGAAATGGAAAATAACAATAATTGAATACAAAAAATTTATTTGAAAGAAAGTATTACAAAAAATAAAAAGAGCAAATAATGATTCTTTTTTTTAATTTTTTATTTTTCTGAGAATTTGGAGACTATCCCGGTGATGTCCTCCTTTGGATACGCCTCCACTGCCTGGCCAAGGAGGGAGTTTAGTTCCTCCCGGAATTCCCAGTGCATCTCATTTCGATGAGTTGCATCCACGAAAGGAATCATTTGGAGCAATCGACGATGCTCCAACAAGATTCGGTTGATTGATTGGTGGACAATGGCTCAAGGAATCATCAACGTGGGTTGTAAGTCGGTGAATTCCTGGAGAGCGTCATCGTAGGAATGAGAGGAGCTTGGCACCGGGGGGGAGGAGGCGGTTGGGTTCTTGGCGGCAATGGGAGGGATATCGGGGGAAGGAACCGGGGTAGGAGTGGAGGGGAAGAAGAAGGGGGAGGGGGAGGGGGGGATCCAACCGGCGTATCATCGATGACAATTATCGAGTGGGGAGTACCGGGACGAGCTGGAGACGGTCGAAGGAGGGGTGAGGAAAAGTTGAGGAGAGTTAAAAAAGTGAAATAGGGACTTACCAAAAAATTCCTCTGTGGATTGCGTCGGAGCCACCTCAGGTTCTGGCTCACAAGTCGGAAAGTCCTCAGGTGGTTCGGAGGATGGACTCAGGCCAGGAATAGGTGGCTCATCGTGCTGGGAGGGTTCTACAAAAGGAGTAAAAGTCAGTTATCTTTATGCAAAAGTTGAAATGAGAAAAGGGAAAGTTGGCTGCTTACCGCGGAATAATTCCTCCGACCATCGGGTGCCACTCGGGCCTGGGGTGGGTTGCCGCAGGGTTTGCTCGCAAGGCAAACTGGGAACGGGAGAGTCTTGTCGGGGGGGTTTCGGAGGGTTTTGTTCTATGAGTAATGGAAAAAAGGGAGGATTATTGCGTGAAGATAAAAGAGATAAGGAGGAGAAAGAAAACTTACTTTGGCGTTTGAATCCCATCGGTGACAAGACATGGTGACAATCGGCCCAAGCTCGAATGTCCTCTCGCCATCGCCATCCTTCATCGGCCGGATAATCACTTCGCTCCGGTCAAGGAGTGAAGTGACCATCGGATGGTGGCCTAGGAGGGGGGGTGGACAAATCGATGCTTGAGGGGACTGGGCTAATCGTCCGGAATCGTTCCCGTCGGCCTGCTTGAGGTCCCGGTGTCCATTTGCGCTCAGAAATGGTCTCATCATCGTCGACCACAAAGGAGTCCTTGCGAGGTCGTCTTGGGCGAGAACTCCTCTGGCCGCGTGGTCGGAAGGGTCGGACAACAAACGAGCATTTCTTGTGTGCTTGTCGGCAAGCATCACAAGCGTCGGTCGTTGTCGAAGAGCGGATGCAGGGGATACCCCGCTTGGTGCATAACGTGCACGACATCTAAAAACAAAAAAATTGGGGTTAGTAAGTGAATAGAAAGTAAGCAATCAAGAAAGAAAAGGATGACGTACGATGAATTATATAAATTTAAAAACGCTCTAGTCGGAAGTTTTTAAAAGTCTGGAAGGAAGTCGTGAAGATAGAAAAATATTAATATCGGATAATAACGTGGACAAAACTTTAATTGAATGGAACACACGAAGTAGATAGACGGGGGGTTCTGGAAGTATAAGCGGGAAAAAAACAAAGCAGAAGGATATGATAGTGGTTAGTGGAGTGCGAAAGAACAGAGTGGAAAAGCAGGAAGACCTAGGGTAATACGCACAAAAAGGAGAACAGCGGGTGAGGTGGAGCGGGTGAGAAAGAAAGTGAAGGGCTTGTCGTGTGAAGATGGTCTTTTATACCATGGTGAAGCTGAGATGATCTCAGCAGTTGCAGCACCCGCAAAAGGCTCAGCTTCAAGGCGTGTGGGCAAAATTAAATCTGAGTCTCAGCGAATGCAGCACCCAACAAAGGCTCAGCTTCAAGGCGTGTGGGCAAAATTGAAGCTCAGTCACAGCAGTTGCAGCACCCAACAAAGGCTCAGGTTCAAGGCGTGTGGGCAAAATTGAAGCTCAGTCACAGCAGTTGCAGCACCCGACAAAGGCTCAGCTTCAAGGCGTGTGGGCAAAATTGAAGCTCAGTCGCAGCGAATGCTGCAACTGAGCTTCAATGTTGGCGTGAGGCAGAAGAACAATGGGGTTCTGGCTGAGTATTGCTATTGATTGAATTGTCAAACTCAGTCGAATCCCCTTTGTTTCCTTACATAGCCACCCGATACCCCAGGAGGGTGGTCGTGAGGCCCTCGTTGAATCTGCATTGTGGGTGCAATGCACAAGTGACCCATGCAGAAATGCACCCGGTGCATTTGGTCACAAGTGACCGCGGCGAGATTACCGGCCGTATGGCCTGGTAATAGTGTTTGAACAAAGGGGGGGCTGTAAGACAAGTGAATACAGCGTGAGCTTGCCTCGACCCATTGCTCAGGTTTGCTTTCGGGTCATAATTGAAATGCTCAGTGGCTGAACATTTTAATGGCACAGTGATTGAACTATTGATATAACAATATCAAATGCACCATGCTGAGCCATTGCTCAGTCGTTTTTGTATGCCCACAATCTGAGCATTTGGCACAGCATCGGGTGACATTTCAGCCAGCTGCAGCATTTCACACGCTTTGGTGAAGTGCTCCAAACTGAGTCTTCCAATGAGCTATTGCAAAAATAGTTCATTCCATGGCTTTACTGAGCACTTTCACACGGTCCTTTTGACCATGACATGCTCAGCTTGCATGTGCAAATTGGGTGAAACACAATGCTGAGCATGTGGCACATGAGATATGTATATGAAAACGATTGCATTGGCTATATGCATGCAGGCTGAAGGAGTATTACACCTTCCTAATCTGTACAGCCGACACTGTAGTACGCAGCAGGGCTGGATATGCGGTCCCAAATCGGTCTGAAGTACAACTTCATTAAAAAAACATTCGGTCGTACTGGAACTTGCGAGATATGTAATCACTATGTCCTCATTAAGTACCATACCTGATAAGGTCATTGTCAGTTGCAGTCTAACCGGGATTTAATTCAATAAAAATTGTATTCCGTTATTCAAAATATTTTGTTATCATCTCTTTTTCTCATGGCTCAAAACAAAATCTTATCAATTTTAAATTGTGTTTGTTATAATTTCAAATGAACATCCTTTATTGTAGTTCGCAAAGGACATGTATTAAGCAACAATGAATTGTAAGTGGGATTAAGGAACCTATGAGTCATTGTAGCTATAATTGATGAATTAAATAGTTGTTTAATTGGAATGAGTTTTTGGAAAGATTGTATATTTGTGCTCATTATAAACAAATGAGAATTAATGAAAATGATTAAAAAATTATAAATAAAATGATAAAACATTTGAGATACGTGAGATGTTGCGCGAAATAATTAGTTGGGATTTATTCAGTGCGTAGTTGCTATTTGATTGGTCAGTTTCAGTTCCGCGCGTAAAAAAAAAACGCGTTGGAACTGTTATTTCTGGTAGAATTAACAACCTAAATCAGTTTAGCCCAACTGCACGGAATAACCGACATGACAGCCTTGGTACGCAGTACACCTTTGTAAATGTATGCTGCAGGGCAGAGCAAAAGCTGTTCAGCAATGTAACATGCAATCACGTCATATATCTCAACTGCATCCCTTTGATGCACCTTGTTGGACAGCTCTGCCTAACTCCGGCACCGATGCGCGTGTAATCCAAGTTAATGTAAGTGGGTGATATCGGGGCAAACTTTGACTGGGCGCGTGTGCTCATTGGCGGGCAGCCACACACTTTCTCATATGCACCACCCGACGGGTCATACGCAGGCAACTTTCACACGCCTGGAAGACATTTCACTGCCAGTCTTCCGACTGGCTATTTTCTTGGTCGGGTGGTCAGCTGCACTGCAGACGCTCACCCGCTTGCGCATGGAAACCTGAGGTCAATCAGTATGGATTTTCTTCAGCCTCATCCGCATTAGAATAATTCCGGCCCATGATTGTGTCGGGATCTCCCACTCCGGGTCATTTTCTGCACGTTCTCAAGCGCCTGACGCAATCAAACTCATGTTCGGTGGCATGCCACCGAACATATCTTACCCGCCCACACACACACATCTCTACAGTGAGTTTGCCCTTTGAAACCGCCAACATTGCCCAGTAGGTCCCTGTGCGAAAATTAACCTGGGGATGATACGCTCATTGTTCGCTGTCACACCAGCAAACATGACTGCATGCCTCTAATATGCCCTCCACAATAACTTGCTCCAACCCACCCAATTTCGGATATGCTAATGTCAACCTTGTTCCACCAAAGGTTTTGTACCTTGCTGCAGATCCAGCAAAATATCGGTGCACCCACATTTTGGCCACCTTGCGTTGATATATGCCCCAAATTGGATATGAAAATTGTCAGCCCAAGAGGCCCACCCCCATCAAGACCATGCACGTAACCACAGGCCATCCCCCTTTTGGCCTGTTGCTGCCACTCATATAAGTTCCCCACCTGCGCTTATTCCTCTTCATTCCCTTTAGCTAACCCTTCCCGATCATATAATTCTCAACTGTCCCCAAATAATTGAACATAGCCATAATGTCAACCCCTTCACAACCACTTTGCATTGGGATGATTAATATTCGTATTCAAATAAATAGTGATATAACCTTAAAGCCTGAGAATTCCCACTTAGGTTCTTGGATTATCCTATGGCACAATCAACACAACATATTCGTATATCTCCCCAATCACCAGCATGCTATTGGCTCTCTCCCGGGAACCCTTTCCCAAACGTTGATACCATTCCTTGGGGCACCAAAAACGTTCATGCACTGTGGTCCTGGTGGGGCATGGATTGAAAATTGCCAATCCAATCCTACTCAAATATTATTTGTTGAGGGAGTATTTATGACTGATGCCAATGATCCCTCCTCATCTCAGAAACCCAATCTAGCATTGATGTTCTTCACATGGTATCCAAACATTCTATTCATAATGGAAAGCTTTCGAACACAAGATTTCAAGCTTAAAATGCCCAAAGAATATGACTGTACTACTCATTGTCAATGTCAACTCTTTACTCCGACATTTCCCGCTTCAAACTCGACGCCTGCTTCATATCCTGCTGTTTCATCATTGATTTCCAAGCAAAAACTGATACAATTACCCAGTGGATCAGACCTCCCCATGATGACCCCGCCCCATGCCATTATTCAAACCCCCCTCCTCCCTCATCAAAAGACCGGACTAGCGTTTCTCTGGGATCTAGAAATCCCCAATGGCCAATCAGCCCATAACCTTTGGGCCACCTCACCCCCAGGATCCACTTTCAATGCCAGGCACATCATTACAAACAAGGTCGTTAGCTCATTTAAATCCCTTTCGACAAATACCCCTCTTGGAGGCCTGCTCGCGGATGATATGGGATTAGGTAAAACCATTCAGGCCATTGCTCTAATTGGTACCTCCAAGGAGCGGATGATTGCAAACCCCCATCGCTCCACGCCCACCATGATAATCTGCCCCCCTCGCTTAATTACCAACTGGCAATCAGAAATATCCAAGCATGCTCAGGCTGGAGCGCTGCATTCCAAAATCTACCATGGTCCCACTCGTCACTCATTATCCAAAGACAACATCTTAAAATATGATATCATCATCACTTCTTACAATACTATCACCCAAGAATTTAAGCAAACCAATCCCTCTACATCATTCATTTTTCAAATCAATTGGCATCGTATAATCTTGGATGAAGCACAGTGAGTGGCTGATCTTAAATGATTCAAATTACCTTTTATATCCAATAACCCTTGCCCCCTCTTATAGCTATATTCGCTCTCAATACACTGCCACTCACCGTGACATTAATAGCCTCCTTTCATCCCGTCGAATATGTTTAACGGGCACACCTATTCACAACACCATTTATGACCTTTTGGGCATAATATCATTCATCACTCAACCCCAGAGCGCCGATCAAGATAACTGGTCACCATTCATCCTGAGTAGTCTTTCGAAAGGTTGCAATGATATTTTGCATTTGGCATTGCGGCATTTAAGTTTGCGCCGCACCAAAACCACACATCTCGAATCCCTCCCCACTATTAGCCATCATTATGAGCTGTTCCCACTCAACCCAACCATGCAGCAAGAATATTCCACATTATATGAAGAATTCCTATCATCCAAAAGCAAAGGACAAGGAGAGTTTTTCAGAAATATTAATAAGCTGCGAATATGTTGTAACCATCACATCATGCTTAACACCATTGCGGAGGCGGAGTTGGAAGACCCCGAGGGCAGGAGCACTCAGGATAACTCCCCAAGAATCACACGAACTATTGTGGATGTGGAAACATGCATGATGAGTAGTAAAATTGCACACCTCCTACAAAGCTTAATGAAGAACAAACAAACAAGGTGTGGTCCGACGAAATCGGTGGTTTATACCCAATGGACCCAATTTCTTGATTTGTGCGTTAATTCTAATATGCATCCATTACCAATTGACTCCATATGACTTTTTTATATTGTAGAATTGGTATTGCTCTTGCCCATCACTCTATCCTTTCAGCACGAATTGATGGAACAATTACACCACGAGCGCAGGACAAGGCGCTTGAGAATTTCTTCAATAATCCTGAATGTGAAGTACTCATTGCATCCATTGCCGCGGCTGGAACTGGCCTCAATATAACTTGTGCTAATATAGTCTATTTAATGGTGAGGGGCCCCCCAAAATTCTCCCCTGATTTTCGGACCCTGACATCCACATTTCCAGGAGCCCAATTGGAACCCAGCCATTGAGGCTCAGGCTGTTGATCGTCTACATTGTATTGGCCAACAACGACCTGTACAGGTCATCCACTATATCACTCCTCATTCAGTTGAGGTCAACATGCGGAAGGTACCTTTCAAGCTCATCTTTCACTTGATTGTATTACTATTCTGAAATCCTTCCTTATGGGAATGCCATATTCCAATCACCAATAGGTCCAAGAAAAGAAAAAATCATTAACTGCGTGAGCCTTACTAATATTATATAATTTGTGATTGACAAAGTTGATAACTCCTGTTGACTCTGGCACAGGTCCACAATTATGAACACCATGAGCTGGATCGAACTTCTTCAATATTTCCTCAATGAAAATGAGCAATAGAGTATTATTGCTAAGGGAGACAGTGATACATTTCAATTCATATTGTCCATATTCTAACATATTTAGCAAGTTGTTGCATCCTTAAGAGATAATAATCAGATTTTATTACACCTGCCCAAATAATTCACAAAATTTTAATTTGTCACAGTGCTATACCGTGACAAATTACTAAGTTATTGCAGAGCATCACCATTAGGCCTAATAACTGGAATGTCAAGTATCTTGAGGGCGCTAGTCTGCATCTTACTACAGCCTTTGAGCCAATCTTGATCAAATACCTGAAATGATAGGCCTTCCGGAATATCACCATCATCTGTCGATCGTAATTCTGGCAATCTATCAATAGTTTTTTTACCCTTTTTTTTAATCCGATTACAAAACTCTATGTCTCTATCCATTTTCAAAACCAAATCATTAAATAACTGGGAGCGCCAGCGTAATCCCACTTTGCGGTAAACTTGACGGCCATTTTCCAGTACCTCCTCAGTATCTGAGCATACTAGAGGGTCATTGAATTGTGATGCTAGGATGGGAAATTTAGCCGTATCACACCATTCACGACGGCGCTCACAGGTCTGCACATAATCAAGTAGAGCATCATCAGACTTGGTCCACAATGAAGAAGAGATACAGTAACTAACTCTTTGACGAATCTTTGCGAGCTTTTGATTCTCTTTCTTTTTTACCAAATACTCCGCATCCTTTTGAATAGACTTCCATTCTCTTTTCAAATAAGTGAAATATCGCTCCATTAAAGCCGCCACGACCCCATAGTTGTTATGATCCTTGTTCCAACAGTAGTGATGATACTCAGTGCTGACAAGTGCGAGACGGAATGTACGGTAAAACACCATAGACATCAGCTCGTTGAACAGATGTTGCCATGAGCTCTCCCAGTCCCAAGTGAATCGCTTTAGTCCTAGCTTGTGGAGCTCATTTTTGCAGTAGCTTTGGAAACCCTGAGACTGAACCTGTGTTGATGGCTCATTGAAAACATCCTTGGGGACATATCCGAGATGACCAGCCACTTGAATTGCAATTTCACGCTCTTCTGTGCTGGGTGGTGCTGGTAGTGAGGAAAAATCCTTATCCCTAACTTTGAGTAGGAACAGGCAATGTGCGTGTACTGCTGATCTCATTCCATGGACATTCTCTGGAAGTTCTGCCTTCAGCCATTTTTGTTGCTCCTTCTGGCTTGCACATTTCGCCACATTGTGAGCTTTGCGGGCCTGGTTCCTTTGCTGTCTGACCTCGGATTGTTCAAGCATACTCTGGGCAAGGCCCAGCTGAGGATGGGTGAACTCACTATTTGATTGAGTGCCTTGCTCATGCGCTGTGAAATTGTCCCTCCTTGGTTCATCATTTCTTTCACTTTGAGTCGGAGACATGTTCTCATCCTCATCATCCACCATTCTTTCTCTTGATGTACTGGCATGACCCGTTCTTGGTTTGGAGGCATATGGATGATGACGTCCAGTGACTTTCTCTTTATGGACCAGAGGTGAAGACGCATAAAGTTCATCCCCTGCCATGCAAATCATCAGTTAACACATCAAAACATTAATGAAGACTGGTCATCCTCACGATCTTCAATTGGCTCCTGAGATCGGACTGACTTGCCTTTAGGTGCCATATCTAACCCATGAAACAAACATATCAAATTGTGAATAAGTTTCTACTCCAAAATTCAAATGACTTACTTTGATGAAGCGTCAATACTGGATTTCCCTCCGACAGACCGCTCCAAGATACATTTTCCAAAGGTCTTTTTCGTCGCCCCCCATCCACGCGCCTTTCATCACCCACATGAACCTGAGATCCTGATGGAATATTGAGGGTTGGCTGTTTACTTTGGCCAAAGGGATCCTGGGATGCGACTGGATTCCGACCGGGATTAAGGAGGAACTCACGTGGAAATTTTGATTGGGGATTAGCGTGTGATGAGATTTGAGGTGTGCCTTCTGGCCCCTGAGACACATGAATTTGTGTATTAGTGGGATTTGGGGGAATTGGAGTGACAGAAATATTTGGGATCGACCAAGTGCTTGAAGTTGGAGCCTTTGGTTTGCCCACATCAATGTTAAGACCTGATACATTCATTGAGGATGCAATAGGGGTTGTGAGAGGAATGTTGGGACTCAATGGTGACTGTGTTTGAACATATTCTATGCTAGATTCACTATTTGAGTCATGAACAGAACCTGAACGGGATTTATTTGACTTGAAAGATGACATAAGGGCCGAAAAAGTACACTAATATTTTTAACTAGATAAAACACCTCAGTATTATGATAAAATAGAGTGATATGAGATGAAATCTTTTCAAATTTAGAATAGAGAAATTCTATGAATAGTTGGAACTAAGTGTTGTGTGGAAGTCGGATAAGACTCTTTTGAGGAGAATCCTCCCTGCCTCCTCTTGAGCTCCTCCGCTTTTGTCGGAAACCACCCTGCACGGCCTACCAGCATATAATTTGTTATTTTCTTGATCTGAAAGGGGACCCATCATCCATAAGTAATCATATTTGGTAACATTTCCGCCTCCCCATTGTCACATTTTGTGAATTATCCAAACTGCCAATATATGCATTGCAATTCCACAACATTGTACATCTGTAAAGGGGTATATTCATGAAGGATTTACCCACAAAAGAGACATCACCTTTTCACGAAAGGCAAGACAATCCAAATCACATTCCAACTGATTCAAAGCCCGCCGCACTCAAACCAAATACCAAGACTTTAGCTGCACTCCAACCCCTTATGTAATAGAGTTATATAGTTATGTCTGTAATAAGGTTTAAACCATGTACGATGGCGTGCCAGCGTACATGGATTAAATTTTAATCCCCTCAATTCAATGGTAACACTTCACTAATGGAACCCCCTCAATGGTAAAACCCGCACTATCACAATGTGTAAATAAACTAGAATATGTATGAGCATTGAGCAGCATGGCATTTTACCCAATTAAACTCCTAACCAATTCCGCCATCCAGATGAGACATGTTACACTTTATCCACTGCAGCTCATGCACCATTACAAATGGGATAAAATCCCAGCTGGCTCAAATCATCTCCCCCTTCATAAATAATCACTGAATTTTATTTCCAATTAATAACACTCCTAAACACTTTCACATCAACCATAGATATTTATACACAAACCAACCGTACTCCCAATTCCTGCAACAATGACAACCCGGCCCTATTCCTCAATGTGTATATGCATGTGTCAACACTGCTCAACTCAAACACACTCTTCCCCTGAGGGTGATAGGCAAGGAGTTGCCTTCACACCTTTCCAATATAAACAGCACATTAAAAAGCTCAAATCAACCATTGCACCCAAATCTCTTCCAAAAATCCCTACTTCTGCATCGTTTTAAGTTAGTCTTTGCCTTTTCTCTCTTTGCCTGTACAGTATGAGTTGGGTGGCCATATCCTTATTAACCCTTCTCTTTCCATTCTGACAGGTTGAAACAGTGGACTTGGACTTGTTTGTGGTTGGCTCTTCTATTCTTTTACTCTTATCCTTTGTTGCTGCTTTTTCTTATATTTATTCTTTAGCAATTTATCTTTAACACTCTTAAGTGTATCTCATCTTATCTTATCTTTGAGCCCTCCATAAGTGAGTCCCAGTTTACTGAGTGCCAGGCCCTCTTCACTTCGAAGAGCCCCTGTGACAGAGTGTTGGATGGGCATGATTTCAGGATAAAATGAAATAAAATAGACAAGATCAAAGATTTGAAGATAAAAATCTGAGGCAATTGGAAATAATGCTTGAAGTCAAAAGTCAAAATCAATGTCTTGAGGAAAATCAATAAAAATCAATAAATCAAATGAGATCTTCAGGTAAATCAATCAGTCAAATATCAAAAGAAACCTTGAAGTCAATGAATCAAATGTCAAATCAATCAAAATCAAAATCATGCAGAAATTCAATCAATCAAAATGAATTCTTGAGGAAAAATCAATTTGTGTTAAACTTCTTGATGTGAAAAATTAGCAAAATCAATGAAATATTCAGGTCAATATCAATTTATGTCAAATCAATCAATCAAATCAAAATCAAGTGAGTTCTTCTTAAAAAATCAAAATTCTTGAAGAATGAATCAAATATGAATCTTGATGTGAAGAATGTGTCTTAATAACTTGATGAAAAATTTGAAAGTAAAACAAAAATTAAGATGACGCCTGAAGAATGAATGAATTAAAAATGATGATTTGAGATAGGATTTCAAAAAAGAGAAACAAAAAATAAAATTGGGGTCAGCTTTCAATTTTCAGAATGAAGAATGAATGAAAGAAAATTGAGAGGTGAGGATGAATCATAAGGTTCATAAGCATTAAAGAGTCATAATTTCAATGAAATGAGTGAATGAAATTATGAAGAAAGAATGAACAGAATGAAAATAAATTATGAGTTAATTATTCAATGTCACAGGGGCTCTTGGACAGAAATACAATAGTGGCCTGGCACTCAGAAATCAGGGAACTCACATGGAAGACTCCAAAGAATAAAGAAAATAAAAATATATGAATAAATTCCTCTAAGAAATATGCAGGTACAAAGATGAGATTCAATGAGAGTAAAGAGAAGCCAAATGGCCAAAGAGCCAACCAAGTAAGTCCTTAATCACTGTCTCAACCTGCCAAAATGAACAATGGAATTGGTAAGGATATGACCACCAAATATATATTGACAGGCAAAGAAAGAAAAGAGAAAAGGTGCTAAATGACTGACTTGATAGTATCAGTATTCACTTGAAAAAATGGAAAGATATATAAAGATAAAATAAAATCAAATTATATTAATTAACTGGGGGAAAACCCCTCAGGGTCAAAGGAGGCTGGTATATGTGAAAATTTGGGAGCTTGACTCCTTCAGGCTAGCAGTGGTCCTGTATTGAATACTGGAAGCTGTATTGACTGTCTGATGGAATGTATACCTAGCCATATTGGGAAATGAACTATGTTGAATGAGTTTCCCATGACGTATGATTGAAATACAGGTCTTGGTGGATCCAGACTGTATTGAATTGAATGTGGTTGCCAAGTTGGATTGATGGAGCATTGACACTTGACAACTTGTTTTGGAACTGCCTCTTGAATATCCCTTGAGAATGAACAGCCAGTATTCCCTTGGAGGAATACTGTGAGTGAGAATAACCATTGATTGCTTGATGGCGTCATTGGTATTTGAGATTATGACACTTGCCCTCGAGCCTTGATGAATCCTCTGGAAGGTGTGCCTTGATGACCTGTTGAAAAGCTGAAATAACCATTTGAAATTGCCACCATTGGATTGCTGCTGAAAAAAGATGCATAATGGTGTATAACACCATATATGGCACTTTTGGTTACTGAAGGTGGAATGTGGCCAAAGGTCTTTTGGAATGATGCCAGGAGGATAAGAGTGAAACTTGGGTTTGGAGGCTTCAGAGGTGAAAAATGTCTTTTAGGGTATTTGGCCATTTTTGGGTTTTTTTGGCTAAATACAGCTAATACAGGTTAAAAACTGTATTTGCGCAACATGTGCAAAACTGGCAATCAATCCTCAAAAGGCCTGATATGGCCTTTTGGGAATATTTCACATAATACATGAGAAATATGGCCTAGATGGCTTAATACAGCTAAATGCCAAAAGTGCGCAAACTGTACTTAAAGCTTAAAAAGCCAAACACAGGCTTTTGGGCTGTATTTTCCCTGTTGTATGGAAAATACCCAAGATGGCCAAAAGAATAGAGACAACATAGAATGTCTTGACGATGGTGAAGGGGCAAAGCTGGCCCCAAATGATAAAATGACCATTAAGGCCATAAGACATGACAATGGCCAATTTGGCCAATGATTATGGATATGGCCAAATTGCCATATGTTGGATATGGCATGGATATGCCATATTGAGGTCCAAGAGGGTGGATTTTCATGGTTGTGACACCAGTTGAATTACTATAATAAGAACTAAAATACTGAAGTTTATAGTATAACCTGTTTATTTTCCAAGAGTAAAACTGTTTTTAACAGTTTACTACATAGGAATTCAAGAGAAGGATGAGGAAAGCTTTTCTGGTTGTGAACAGCCCCTTTTTTATCCTGAAATGGGGTGAAAAGGTTGCTAGACCTTTCCACATACAGTAAGTGAAGATTTTTCACTCTCTAGGAAAGGCTTGTGGTTTACAAAAGGCCTGTATAGCATGTATTGGGCTCAGATTTGGTTTTGAAACCACATCTGGGCAGCTTTCACCAATACAGGGTGAAAATTTTCATCTGGCGACCACACAGCCTGATGCTGACGTGTATGACGCATAGAATGCTGTACAGAACCTGTATGCGACTCCAGTATTGAATTAAAAAAAAGCTTTTTTGTCAGTTTGACACCTCATAATCATGGTTATGGGATATTATCCCATGGCAAGGCTGTATTGGTCAAAGTGTGGGAATTTGACCTTAACACAGCTATAACTTTGTCAGTTCTTGAGATATCAACCTCAAAATTTGATCTGTGTGTAGCCCTGTATGGGTTCTACACAATGGTACCTTATTTGATGTGGTTATCATTCAATATGGCAAAGTTATCCCATGTACAAGGTTTTTGTACATATGCGTGTTTTAGGCAAAAAGCTGTATTGAGCTTATTTGCCTCATAACTTTTTTTCTAGATGAGATATGGGGAAATGAATGACACCATCGGATATCCCTGATTTTTCACTTTCCAAAAAGACTGCACTTCAAGTATCTCACAATAAAACTGTAGAGGTTAGATGAGAGGTGAATGTTTTATTCACCCTTATTTGGCCTGTATTTGACCATAACTTCTGTAATACTGCTGATATCTCAGTTTGGCTGGTACCATAGGTTAGCCCTGGCTTAGAGCTTCATTTTTCATACCCATTTAATGGGGTTAGGCCTCTTACTCTGTATTTCAGATGAGAGGTGATGTCAGGGTGAGTCTATATAGTAGCTATAAAATGTAGTTACAAGCTAGTATTATGACTGTGACACGTCAAAAACAAATAAAATTAAATCTCCAGGTCCTACTGCTACGTGGTAACAGTGGTGATGAGTCTATTGAGGACCTGGGTTGCAATACTCTAATATCTTTGACTGTAAAGAGGTACTACAATAATTATGTTCTAATTATATCTTTTAATAATAATTCTAAGGGCACTACTGATTGATAACAGTTTTGTCACGTAAGAATATGGATAATAAGATAATAATGATGGGTTTTCAAGGAAAAAACCCTTCTTTTTATATCTTTCAAGACTGTCAAGAGTTATTAACTCTTCACACGTCAGTGGAGTGAAAGTTTTCACTCCAATGGTCAATCTGTGGTTCTGGATCCTCAATTCTGACGTCAATAGAGGCAGAATTGTGGTTTTAGCACCACAAATGATCATTCTGGGTCAATACAGGGTGAAAAAACTTTTCACCTGCCACGTCAGCACTTGGATGATGTTTTTCTGGTGTCTGTATGATCAATATTAGTCATTCTGGGCGGGTTTAAGCTTTAAACAACCATTATTTTGAGTATCAAGCCAGTACTGGTTGGTACAGGTTTGGTACAGGCCAGTATTGGTCAAAATACTTCCAACCAAGATATCTTAGTCAGTTTTTGAGATATCAAGAAACCAAGAGCACAGAATTGAAGGGCTTAATGATCTCTTCAATTTGATATGCTTCATGTTTACCCTTCTTTCAAATAGCAAAAGTTATAAGGGTTTTAAGTTTTTGGATCTAATTTTGTACATCAGTATGAGGCTTCAAAAACTTCCATGCCAGATATCTTCTCCAATTTGGAAGATATCTGTATTCTGATGATACAGTTTTGTAGGGCTTGATTAGCTCTACAGTTTGGTATATTACACTGTACAGTTGTATGAGTGTATGCCAAAGATACAGGGGTTTGTTTACTTTCTTGTTTTCAGAATATCTGTATTTTTGGTTGTTAAACCTTTGAACCAAGATCCCTCAGTCAATTTAAAAGATACATAGGTCTAATGTATCTCAAATTAAAGCTCTTGTTTATATCTTTAATTTGGGTATACGTTTTTACAGTTTTGTACAAGCCCTCTTTGACTTTCAGGGGGGTCTTGGTTTTAAAATAGGTCATATGGTATCTCCAGTTGTAGTGGTGTTACAAAAACATGGATGATATCATTGTGTAGCTCTCTATGTGAGCTTTAAGAAAAATACAATTTTGGTATAGGATAACTTAAATATGCATAAGCTAGATGAGAGGTGAAAATAAGGGTTTTGACTTGTTTATTCTCCTCTAGGTTTCCTTATTCTGTTTGGATAAGGTTGGTGTTTAATTTAAGTGGATTTTTTCCTCTTATTTACTACCTGTATTGACTATGTTTGTTCAATACTTGTCATACCATTATTTATGGTATGTTGGATGTCATGCTAGTGCTCTGTTTTGAGTCACAGGCTGACATACCCTCCCTCAAAAGAAGGCTCATCATTTATGAGACTCTTCAGCCCTTCTGGAGGCTCTGAATCTTCTGAGCTGTATTTGTCCGTCTAGGATCTCTTTCTCAGTTAACCATTTATCTTTATCTGCTGGTTGATTCTTAAATCTAACAAGATATTGCCTGTTGTCTTTCCCATTAATTGTTATTTTCCTGGCTTTAATGATCTTTTTCACTGGTCCAGGTGAGTCATCTTCCTCTACCAATCTTTCATGGGTGACTGTCTTCTTTCTGTCAGGGAATTTCTCCTCATCTGTTTGGTGATAACGTTTGACCAGGCTCACAGGGAAAACTGGGTGTTTCCTAGAAAACTCTTTGGTCAGGTTGACTTCTACTGCATTCTTTCCTTTTAATTTAATAATGGTGAATGGTCCTATGAATGAGTCTCTCATCTTCTTGGGTCCTCTTAGATTGTTGAAGTTAAGAGTTGAGATTAGAACTTGGTCTCCTTCTTTGAAATCAGGTTCTTGGTGACTTTTATCATATCTCTGTTTGTTGTATAATTTGGCTTCAGCCACACATTGTTCTGCTTTTTCACAGGCAGTTTTCCACATTGTGTGGAAGTCTTTAGCTGTGGGGTGTACTGAGAGGAGGTTCTTCTTCAAGTAGTCTACTGGAAGTAGTGGGTTCCATCCTTTCTCTAATGTGGCAGGGGTTTTTCCTGTCACTGAGTGTATACTTGTGTTGTATGCCAATTGTACAGCTGGTAGGAGGGTTACCCAGTCATGGGTATATCCCTCATTGTCTTTATATTCCATGCCATATGCACAAAACCTTCTAATGATGTCTTCTAATTTTTGAATCATTCTTTCTGCTAGACCATCTGTTTGTGGATGGTAAGCTGTGGAGAATGCTAGTTTGGTTCCCAGCATCTCATATAGATTAGTCCAAAATTGTGATGTGAATTTAGGGTCTTTGTCACTAATTATAATTCTTGGAACTCCACAGTTTGCTATCACATTGTTCCAGAACAATATGGCTGTGTCCATTGCTGTGTCCTCTTTGTGACAGGGGAGACATCTGACACTCTTGCTGTACCTGTCTACTACTACTAGGCATGCATTAAAGCTGTCTTTCCCTCCAGGGACCAGGCCTGTCACCCAATCCATGTTTATTATTTCCCAGGGGTGTTTGGGCTCCTCTATACTCTGTAGTAATCCATATCTTTTGCCATGACCTTTGTTGGCTTTTTGGCATCTGGTACAATTGTTGATGTATTCACTCAAGTCTTGTTCCCACTTTGGCCACCAAGCTGTGCTAAAGACTCTTTCTTTAGTTCTTTCTTCACTCATATGTCCCATGTATGGGCAGTCATGGCATTCCTGTAGTATCAGGGAAATATGTTCTCTATTTATTATTACCAGGGCACTTGTGTGTTTTTACCTATGGTATAGTAGATCATCTATCAGAAAAAATCTATTCTCTTTGAAGTTTTTGAGCCATGGCTCTTCCAATTGGCTCTCTAGTTCAGGAATCCTGTACTTTTGTTTTAATAGTTGTATCAATATACTACACTGTTTGTGTTTATTGTATGATGATTGTACTATGCTAAAGAACTCTGTATTCAGATTAGAGGAGCTCATTCCCAATATGGGTATCTCTTTGCTCTCCCCATAGCTCTGTGCTGGGTTTGATGGGTCATACCCTAATGCCCAGTTTGATAGTTTGAAGTTCTTTCTCCTATCTATCTTCATGCATTGTATGGGTATTTTGGCCCCATTTTCTGGGTCATATGCTGGATTCTCTTGGTCATTCTTCAGTGGCCACCTGCTGAGACCATCTGCATTAGTATGAATTTTCCCTTCTTTATAGATGATAGTCATATTCCCTCTGTATTCTTGTATGGCTATTTGCCACCTAAGCATGTGTCTGTTTGTTGTCTTCATGTTCAACAGTGATTTGAGGGCTGTGCAATCAGTAAAACCTTCAAATACTTTTCCTTCTAAGTAGTAATGAAGTTTTTTTAATGCCCATACCAAACAGAGACATTCTGTCTGAGTAGCTCCATATCTGGCTTCTGAGTCTTTCAGTTGTCTTGATATATAGCAAATTACTCCTTCTTTGGGTATTCCATCCACTAGTTGCCTCTGGTGTAGTGCTGCCCCTAGTACTTGGCTACATGCTGCATCTATATATAGTTTGAATGGTAGTTCAAAATCAGACATCATTAGGACAGGGGCATTGGTCAGTTCATATTTGATCTTCTCAAATGAATCTCTTCTTTCTTTGGTAATTTCAAATACTACATCTTTTGAGCACAGTTTGTATAGGCTACTTGTGATGTGTGCAAAGTTTTTTATGTGGCTCCTGTGGTAACTAGCAAAGAACAAAAAAGATTGCATTTCTTTAATGTTCTTTGGTACTGGTATCTTATGTACTGCAGCAACTTTATTTTGGTCTATAGCTAGACTTAAACCTGAAACTTTGTGTCCTAGGGCTAGCAGTTCTTGCTTTCCAAAGTTACATTTTCTAAGAGATATCTTCATGTTGATTGGTGTACATTTTCCCAATATTTTATCAATTTTCCTCACATGGTCTTCCCATGTTTCTGAGTATATTATGATATCATCAATGTACACTACCATCCACCCTTCCATTATTTCATCTTGAAATATGGTATCCATCATCCTCTGAAAATGGGCTGGTGCATTCTTAATGCCAAATGGCATTCTAGTATATTCATATATGCCCATATGGCATATAATTCTTAGCATTTTTGATGGAATCAGGTTTCACCCCATTCTGGTGGAAACCTTTCATGCAATCCATTTTTGTAATAAACTTGGCTTTTGCTAGCTTATCCAGTGCATGTGGTATCCTTGGGATGGGGTACCTATCTGCTTTGGTGTAATTATTCAAAGCCACGAAGTCACCACATAGTCTGGATTTACCATCATGCCAAGTTATAAGGACTGGTGTAGTGACTTCTACTATCTAATTATGTCCTATTTTCCTTATTACCCCCATTTCTAGTAGTTCATTGATATGTTTCTCAATTTCTTTCCTAGTTTCCATGCTGGCTGGGTATGGTGGTCTCTTAAGCATAGGTGGATATGGTCTTTCTACATCCAGATATAATTCTATATCATTTCCTTTGATTTTTCCTAGTGGTTCATCTCCTATTGCAAAAGCTCCTCTATGCTTCCTCAATACTTTCAGTAAGTTGAGTTTCATTTTACTGGTGAGTTGAGTGCTATATTGGGCTTCTTTGAATTCTTCCACTAGTTCTTTCAGGGTGTTATCATTTGTTATATGATTTATGTCAAAGGAAAATGTTTTGTCTTTGTTTGTACCTATGGTAAGATATCTATTTTTACTATTGCAAATGTCCATACCATACATTCTTTGGTACTCTGTACCTAGTAAGAATCCTTGTACATGTGCATTCTCTAGAACTACAAATTCAGGTTCTAGTCTGATATTTCCTTTTTGGTGTGGGATAATTATATCTTTGATTATTGTCCCCAGTGAGTGCATTTTTCCTGATGCACTTTTAAAGTTTCTAGCTTTTGTTGGGATTATATCCTCTTCCCATTTGGGGAAGTGTTGTTTTAAGTATTCTTTTGCTACTATGGAGCAACTTGCTCCTGTGTCAATGATCATTGGGTGTTTACAGTTCTCAATGTAAACTGTCAATTTTGTAGGTGTTCCATGAATGAATCCCATCCCTCTATTTGGGGTTACCAGGAATGTTTGTGCATTCTGTGTGTGCTTACAGAGCTCTTTGTCTGTTGTTATTTGTGGTATTCCTGAATCTAATTAAATGTCTTGTATGTCAAGTGAACTTTCTTCATTGCATTCCACTATGTATTCTTCTATGGTATCAAGTTCACTTTGTGATTCTGCTCTCATACCATTTCCCATACTGTCAGAATCAGATTTGTCACCTGTTTGTTCTTCTTCTGATTCTTCATCAATTGCATATATTTTCTTTTTTGGTTTTGTGCAATTGTTGGCATAGTGGTCTGGTGATCCACAGTTATGGCACACATATTTCTTTTTTAGGGTTTCTTTCCCTTTCTCTTTGTTTGTCTCTTTAACTTCAGACTTCTTGTCTTTGAAGTTTGGTTTATAGTATGTGTACCTTCCTATGGAGGTTTTTTTCCTCACATCTTGTATGACATTCGCTATGTCATCAATGCTGCTGATGTTGTTGCATCTGCATTTGACTGCATGTTCTAGATCTCCTGGTAATTTTGTTAGGAGTTTATGGTTTCTCATTTCTATTGTCATATTGGGATCAATAGCTTTTAGCCTTTTTGTTTGTTTGAGACACCATTCATATGGGTCTTTTTCTGTGGAGTATCTATCACTTTCAAAGGACATGGTCTTTTGCCAGATCCAACTACCATTGCTATACTTTTGTATAATCTGGTTCCTCCACCATGGCCAGCCTTTCCTGCCATGTATTTCTTTCATCTAAGTATACCATATGTTTGCATGGCCTCTGAATGCTGTGTTAAGTCTTGTTGTGATCCAGTAGTCTGGTATCTTTGGGACATCAACAAAGAGTCCATCAATATAGTCAATGATTTCCATATGGTCATATTCCCCAATTCCTGAGAACTTTGGCCAGTTTGCTACTTCTGGTAACTGTTTTAGTGCCTGTTTCTCTGAATAGCTGAGATTTTCCCCATCTTGGTACATTGACTCTGATCTTAACTTTGGAATCTGATATTCAGGTTCCTGGTCATAGTCTTTATCCTCTTCTTTCAATTTTGTAGAGGTAGTGGGTTGACCTTGTGTTGGAGGGTATTGATTCTCTTCTCTGTCATAGAGGTAATCAATTTCCTTATCAAAACTATCCTGTTGCTGCTGGATACTCCTCAGATCTCTCCTCACAGTTTTTTGTTCTTCTAGAATTGAATTCAACTGTCTGTTAGTTTTTTCAAATTCTGTCAAAATTTTGGCCAGATTTGTATTTAAGTCTTTTATGACTGTTGCTTGGAAAGAATTTTCTTCTTTCAATGTTTCCAATTCTGTCCTCATTTTTCCTGAGGTTTCATGTGTCCAATCCATGGATTGGGCCAATTTGGTCCATGTGAATTTGTTTTCAAACTCATGAGTGTGGATTGTAGTCTCAGTTATTAATTCTGGATCAATTGAGTCAGAACTATCAACACTATTTGTAGGTACAACTATTTTTTGCTTTTGTGTACTTCTTGGACTAAGTCCATCAGCTTTTTCATCAATGGGTCTGCTTCCTTCTTCCTCTGGTTGAAAGAAGTTTTGTTTCTCCCTTGGGCTCCTTTTCTCCTGTTGGAAACTACCTGGAATGGTTGGGGAGCCTTGGATGAAGTTTCCTTTGGCTTGTAAGGCCTGGAACTGCTGGATTGTTGTGGGGAAGATGGGGCTTCTCCTTCCATTTCTGGGGGTACCTGAATCTGACTGGGCTCTTCCTTGTGCCAAGATCTCTCTATGGCTTGTATGGCTGCCTGGTTCTCTTTGATTCTGATTGCTCTTTCTTCTAAGAGTTTGAAATTCTTGTTGGGATTCCAACCTTTCATTTCTGTCAAAAGCTCCATCCAAGCCATTTGCTTGAGACAGATCTTCTGAGTTGTTATCCCCACTTCTGCCCATGATGCTGCCATAGTGAACATTTTGTTGTCCATGCTCCATGTGAAGAGGTCTTTCAGAAGTTTGTGTATTTGAAGGACCTGTTCTGCATATGTCCAATCTCCTGGTTGGACTTCTGGGTTGAATTTGATTTGGAATAAGACCTTGGGTAGGAGCTCCCTGATGGTAAGTCCTTTGCTGGTCATTTAATCCAGTGATTGGCTGTCTTCTTCCTCTGTGTCTTCTTGGCCAGTTTTCTGGTTGATTTCTTGGGAATCCAAGATCTCTAAGAAGTGGAGGTGTCATGTTAACAATGTTAAAAAATGACAGACAATGAAAAATGTTGTATATTTCAAGGTTTATTTACCTTTAGCAGGCCCTTGTACAAATTTATGATCTATACTCTTTGGCAATTTGCCTTTAGAGTTTACAACTGGGTTGATAACAGTGATTTTCTGTTTTTCAATTTTTTTTGGTGATCCAACTGGTTTTGTTGGAGCTTTTCTGGGTTTTTTGGCCCTTGGCACAGCTATTGGTGTCCAATCTTTTGAGTTGATTGTCACTTCACTGTGTCTTTTCTGCTTTCCCTTGGTTTTTGGCAGCACCTCTCTGTCTTCTGAGGCTGTCACAGATGGATTTCCTTGTGACTGGGTTTCTAATGGAATATAGTCTTTTTCCACTATTCAGAAAAGATATTTCAGATTTAATATCAGTATTTTATGATAAAACAAAATGATTATATTCAATTCTACTGTTATTTTTCAAAAATGTTTAGGTATTATATGTTTTTTTATTATTTTTATATGTTTTTCATTGAAAAATAACAGTTTTTTGAGTTTTTCACTTATGTTATATAAGTGAAAACTATAATATCCAAGTGTTTTGTGAATGATTCACTTGGATATTATTGTGTTTTTATATAAACACGTCAAATTTCTTAAATTATAATAAATTTGATTTGTTATTATAAATATTATAAATAATATTTATTTTAACACTTGCTTTTGATTTAAGTTATCAATTAATTACAAGTTTTCACGTCAATTTGAGTGATGTCTTGTTTTAAAGGAAATATTTAATTAAAATATTCCTTATAAATAATAAAAAATTATTTTATTATTTAATATTTATTAATTATTTATTAATAAATGTTTCTTTATTAATTTTCATGCACTTTGGTGAAAAATAATAGTAAAATAAATAATATACTGTTTGTATATTATTATTTATATTGAAATTTAAATAATACTGTTGTATTATTATCAAATTTCGTGAAAATTATTGCAATATAATGAAAAAGAGGATTTGTACTCTTACTCTCAACAAAAATATTTTGTAATATAAATTTTTGGAGAAAAAAAAAATTGTGTATATAATATATGATGCTATATTATAAAAAAAAATGATAATAATATAAAATAAGATAAATTAGAAATTTTACTCACTGTTAGTAAAATACCTTTTAAATAACTGAATTTTAGGCCTAATTGAGTTCAAAACACGTCCAATAAGGTTGAAAAACCACGGCCAGGCCCCCAAAATGTCAGGGTGAGTCTATATAGTAGCTATGATATGTAGTTACAAGCTAGTATTATGACTGTGACACGTCAAAAACAAATAAAATTAAATCTTCAGGTCCTACTGCTACGTGGTAACAGTGGTGATGAGTCTATTGAGGACCTGGGTTGCAATACTCTAAGATCTTTGACTGTAAAGAGGTACTACAATAATTATGTTCTAATTATATCTTTTAATAATAATTCTAAGGGCACTACTGATTGATAACAGTTTTGTCATGTAAGAATATGGATAATAAGATAATAATGATGGGTTTTCAAGGAAAAAACCCTTCTTTTTATATCTTTCAAGACTATCAAGAGCTATCAACTCTTCACACGTCAGTGGAGTGAACGTTTTCACTCCAATGGTCAATCTGTGGTTCTGGATCCTCAATTCTGACGTCAATAGAGGCAGAATTGTGGTTTTAGCACCACAAATGATCATTCTGGGTTTATACAGGGTGAAAAAACTTTTCACCTGCCACGTCAGCACTTGGATGATGTTGTTCTGGTGTCTGTATGATCAATATTAGTCATTCTGGGCGGGTTTAAGCTTTAAACAACCATTATTTTGAGTATCAAGCCAGTACTGGTTGGTACAGGTTTGGTACAGGCCAGTATTGGTCAAAATACTTCCAACCAAGATATCTTAGTCAGTTTTTGAGATATCAAGAAACCAAGAGCACATAATTGAAGGGCTTAATGAGCTCTTCAATTTGGTATGCTTCATGTTTACCCTTCTTTCAAATAGCAAAAGTTATAAGGGTTTTAAGTTTTTGGATGTAATTTTGTACATCAGTATGAGGCTTCAAAAACTTCCATGCCAGATATCTTCTCCAATTTGGAAGATATCTGTATTCTGATGATACAGTTTTGTAGGGCTTGATTAGCTCTAAAGTTTGGTATATTACACTGTACAGTTGTATGAGTGTATGCCAAAGATACAGGGGTTTGTTTACTTTCTTGTTTTCAGAATATCTGTGTTTTTGGTTGTGAAACCTTTGAACCAAGATCCCTCAGTAAATTTAAAAGATACAGAGGTCTAATGTATCTCAAATTAAAGCTCTTGTTTATATCTTCAATTTGGGTATACTTTTGTACAGTTTTGTACAAGCCCTCTTTGACTTTCAGGGGGGTCTTGGTTTTAAAATAGGTCATATGGTATCTCCAGTTGTAGTGGTGTTACAAAAACATGGATGATATCATTGTGTAGCTCTCTATGTGAGCTTTAAGAAAAATACAATTTTGGTATAGGATAACTTAAATATGCATAAGTTAGATGAGAGTTGAAAATAAGGGTTTTGACTTGTTTATTCTCCTCTAGGTTTCCTTATTCTGTTTGGATAAGGTTGGTGTTTAATTTAAGAGGATTTTTTCCTCTTATTTATTACCTGTATTTACTATGTTTGTTCAATACTTGTCATACAATTATTGATGGTATGTTGGATGTCATGCTAGTGCTCTGTTTTGAGTCACAGGCTGACAGGTGAAAATTAAGGTTTATGCTCAGCAACAACTTTGAGCACGAATAACTTTGCTATTCTTTGTCCTATGATGATGGGACTTGTATATTTAGAAAGGGGTGAGTTTCCTCTTTCGTTTGATACCTTTTGAGCTGATTTGGCTCATCTCCATGTTTTGGTGGTATTTTGGCTATACCATTGGTTTATGGTATTTGGCTGTCATGCTTGTGCTTTGGGCTTGAGTCACAGGCTGACACCAAAAGACAAGAATTTCAGCCCAGAGGAGGGGTACAAATAGAGAATTCCAGAGCTTCCACAAGCTCCCAAAGGTTAGAAAGAACTTTTGAAACTTATCTTGAGAGTCCAGAAGCTGACATAACTGTCATTACTGTTGTCAGACCTGAACAACTTCCAGCACAAAACGGTGGAGATATACCAGTCTCAGTACAAGAATTGGTTTATGGTGGCAAAGCAGCAGGAGTGGGAAATTCTTTCAAGCCTTTGGATTGGCACAATGAACACTTATATTGAAGTGAAGAATATCATGGGCCCAGAAAAGACTAAAGAACATCAGAAGGTCTGGCCACCAATTTCTTGAAAAGGAAAAGTCCAAATGATAAAAGCTTGATTGAAAAACCAAAGCATTTTTTCAGAGGACAAAAGGAAATAGTTGGTCCAAAACAAGGGAAACAACGCAGTGGAAGCCCATAACGCCTCCACAACAAAAGGTCTGCCTCAAAAATTTCTAAACAAGGGCAAGAAAGCCTCAAGGAGAAATAAGAAGGGAAAGGGAAAATCCAAGTGGAACAAACCTTACCCACAGAAATACAGAATCCCAAATAGAGAAAAGGCAGCCATGGGAGATTTGTTAAATATGGAAAGAATCTTGATGGAATTAAAAGAAAGGATGAGGAAAGAATGAATAAATTCTTTCCAACAAAAGAGACCTTGTAAAGCTTGTATCTAACATAGAAACTTGTAATAAAGAAATTTTATCAAAGCTTAAAAATTCTGAGTATATCCAAAAAAAGTTGGGTAGATAGATTTTACAAGTGAAAAAATAACAAAAGAACATTATTGGCCTAGAAAATGTGAATCCAGACAAGATTTTTTTGTTTGATGCAAATTTGTGAAAGGATTGAGTCCAAAGTTACTTCTCTCAATCAACCAGATGATAATTCTATTTCTTTCATTACTAAAAAATTAAAAGACTTAAGAATACAAGTTCAAAAATTGAAAAATTCAACTGGTCATAATGAAGCTCTTTTCCAAGAAAAATTGGGACAAAGTGATGAAAAAAGAAAGTAATTGAAAGAATATATCAAATAAATTATCAAGAAGATATCACTGAAAAATGAGTTGACAAGAAAGTCCACAACAATTCTTGAGAGAAATGTGTTAAACTTGAATAATGATTTACATCATACAATTTAAGGCAATTTAGAAGTGGAAAGTGCCTGTAAATCTAAAGACATTCCCAGATTAGAATATTGGCCAAACTTCAGTGGTGAAGAAGAATATAATCATATGGAATTTATGAAAACAATTGATATGCTTAAAGAAGACTTCAACATACCATATGAATACATAAGTGCCAGATTATACTCATTATTTACTAAATCGGCAAAGAAATGGTATTATGAAATGAGACAAGACCATGGTAAACATTCCTAGCCTTTGTGGAAAGAAAGAATTATTTCCAAATTGGAAAATGACTCCTGGAGAGCTAGAATGAAAACTTATTTTGAACAAGCCATTTTTAATATTGAGAGGGAAAGGCCCATGTCCTGGGTTCTTAAACAGAAGGACAGATTAACTTCCCTTCATCCTGGTATGTCTGAAACAATGATAAATAAGAGGGTATTACAAAAATGTAGTGGTCACCTTGAGAATGCTATAAGAAGCAGATGTATTGAGCTTTGCTTTACAGAAGATTATATCAATGCCATGGAAGACATCACTACCAGAACAAAAATTGGCAGAAATTGGTATTAACCCCCAATAGACAATACAGCTAGTGGGAAAACAATTGAAAGACCAAATAAACCAAAGGACAGAGCTCCATTGAAATGTCATAAATGTGGATTTACATCTCATTTGGCTCATACTTGTCCAAAGAAAACAAGAATCAATGCAATACAAATTAAAGAAACTGAAGCCAAAAAATGAACATATGATGTATCTGTAAGCTTTTACTATGAAAAAGTAACCAAATATTACTAATATTTTACTTATTTTACTCTGAATTTCCTCATTGAAGTAATGAATAATATAAGGAATAAGTATAATAATTATTGCATAAAAATATTTATATTATTCAATAAATATAATAATATAAATTATATTAAAAAAATAATGTAATAAAAAGGAATGTATTAATATATTTATGGAGATTTTTTCTTGATAAAAACAAATAAAAAATGAATTAAACTTGATTATTTATTAACAAATAACAATTGATAACAACAATATTACTAATATTAAGGTTGTATATCAATATAAATATTATTTATATTAATAAACATTTATTAGGATTAATAATAAAGGAAAATATAACATACTTTTAACAATTAATAGAAAGATTATGAGTTATTTTATGCCAAAAAATTTGAATACAAATTA
This sequence comes from Austropuccinia psidii, assembly GCA_023105745.1. Lineage (NCBI taxonomy): Eukaryota > Fungi > Basidiomycota > Pucciniomycetes > Pucciniales > Sphaerophragmiaceae > Austropuccinia > Austropuccinia psidii. The sequence goes on along the minus strand of JALGQZ010000002.1, from coordinate 9,082,852 downwards.
TTCAAACTTCATTCACAAATAAAAAATGAAGAAATTGCAAATTTTCTTGATTTTATGTGGAATTAGAGATCTAGTGTAAGATGTGACTATGAAACTGATGATAATATTAATATTAATCAACAGTACTATGTCTGTTCTTATGAAATATAATAATAAAATATTATTATAACCACAATCAAATAATTAAAGAACTATTTCTTTCACATGTTAAGCACTACTAGTGATTTTAACAGTGAGCAAGTAATTGTCTACAAGAATCAATTAAAAGAAGAATTTAATAATAAAAACTTCTTTTACAAGAATAATTATAATGATAATTCTTGAAGAAAACTAATTTTGAGAAAAAACTTTAAGAATTAAAAGTAAATCACTCACTAATATTCCAAAGAGTTTATTGAAAGATAAGATAGAGAGATTTGACGTAGAATTGTGGATTTAGAGGATCAAAATGAATTTATAAATGTATTACAACAATATATAGTTGATTTCTATGATTTAACGTCTTTCTGATTGATTTCTGAAAGAATAAAACACTTAAGAAAAGTTTTTAACTAATACTTACTTGTTGGTAATATTGATATAAATGATTAATAAGATGATGATGATACGGAAAAAACAGCAAGAAGAGGCTTCTTTTAAGTCAACAACAGCTCACAGAGGCGTGCCATGGAGCAAACTGAAAAACCAGTGAGTGAGAAAACAATAAACCTTTTTGGATTAATGATTGCATCATCTGTTGTCACGTAAGATTATCATAATTACTTAATTGATGCTTTTACGTGACTACCAACCCCAATATGGTTAAGAATAAAAGGAGTAACATCTGTAAATCTTCTTTTATTCTAAAATAATCATTGATTTCTCAAAGTTATCAATGTTATTGCCAATTTCATCACAGGTTGCCATTACTGTGAATTTTTGAAGATTCAGTGTTTCACGTAGAATGGTCAAAAATGGACTATAAGTAAAACTTTTAATTTTACTGGTAAAACTGTAATTATTTTTGGTTGTACCATAGATAATACAGTTCTCTATTGGTCCTGAAAGCTTCAGAAAGATTCATTAAGAATTGTATTTTTAATGAATTTTTGAAGTTTTTTCCTCATTTCTATGTAGAATTGCAAATAGCAGTATTTTGCTGGTTGCTATGAGGTAAATCAATGAATATGGGTCCCAAAAGGGTTTTAATTACTCTTTTAGGGTCTAGTCATGGAAAGTCATCAAGAATTGACGTGGTTACAGGAGTCTAAGTAGCTCATTACCTCCTTGGCACGTCAAACTAGCAGGTTATTTGCTATTTTCTTATGATTACAGTAGGTGTAACTTGGTAACCAAGTTCCCAAAGAGTTTTAGTTTACCAATTGGGCCAAGATGAGCCATGGATCCATGCTCTGGAGCTATCCACGCCTCTGAGGCCTCAGAAGTTGGGTACCCTGGCTCTCTTTGATGTCTTTTGTCCCCCTTACTTATTTTTCACGTAAAAATAGAAATTTAAGCTTAAAGTGAGATATCCACTATGGGTGTACCAAAAGTCCATGTAAGAATACCATGATATTAAGTGCTCAAAACATGCATAACACTATTCTTAGTGTATATGTAACATGGGATTTCTCACTTTCCCATTATTTTGGCTTAAAATCAAGAAAAACAAAAATTTTCACGGATCTTTTATGTGGTATTAATGATGTGGTATTGAAGTATTTTCCATTTTACCACCTCAAATACTTAAATTGAGCTTATTCACTCTATGGGTCTACCCTAGGTGAATTTTTGTGTAGAATCCAAATCTGGTCTTAAATCCATGGATTTACTTACTCAATAAAAAGTTATTCATCTTTTCTGAAATTGAAAATGATGAATTTTGGATATATGCATGACTTATGAGTTATGCATAATTCAAAATTTCTTTTTAAGATAATTGTGGCCTATTTGGGTATGTAAAATATACCTCAAGGCTCACATCTAGAGAGAACTTTAGCAAAAATGACTTGAATAATATTTGAATCATGTAAGAATTGATGATTAATTAAAATGTGAACTTGAATATTTGATAATCTAATAGAATTATTTAAAAACAATAAAGTTATTACCTTTGTATTTAATATTTTTAGTTTTTTTGTTGTGTCTGAGGGGGAAATAGAGGGAAAAGAGCACTATTAATAGTAAACTCTTCCCTCATAGAGTCCAGAAGGCTTCAAGTAGACATGTAATGATGGTATATACTTGAACAGATGAGTATTTTAAGACTTACTGATGATTACATAATAATTAAACCATCTTATCTCACTATTATGCCATTATTTAGAATTATCAATGTAACTCTAAGTTTGCTGACATCATGGGGTTGGAATAAGTATAAGCTTTGTTTATTTATTATTTTCATAATAATAAAACAGTATTAGCCAATTCTATAACCTATATGATTGTTAAACTTAAAGTCAGATTACAGTTAGCTATCATAAATGATCAATTTTAAGCTTAAAATTTGATCATTAATAACTTTTGAGTTATAAATGCTACAGCCATTCAGAGAATGAATGATAATATCTTGGAATGTCAATATTGGACTTCCAAGAGAATTTCATTACATCATTAAAACTCTATTTTTGATGTTTTTTCTTGTAACTCATCTTTTCTGTCAAAATTTACTATTTTAAACTTCAAACCATGATTTCAAGGGGTTGAACCTTGAAAAATAATTATGCAACTTACATCATTATTCACATATGAGCTTGTAGAATATGAATATCTACTTTTTTTGAAGTTTGGAGAAATTTCACAACACAATGGTCACATATTTTCTTATTCTGATCAATAAACCATTGTAATTTATAATATGTTTTATAGCTTACCAAATAAAGCTTATATATATATTCTTACATTAATTAAGCTGTAGATTTATTTTAGGTTCAACTATTTCTCATACATATTTCAAGAGATATGAGGTAAAAACCATGAATATATGCGCTGATTATAAAAGTGCATATATCTAGGTTATCTCTGTAAGTATTCACTTTAAATATATGGAATAAAAATGTTATATGTGTAGTTTTTAATGTGAAATCTAATGGTGCAATATATTTCACATGTTTATTCATTGAAATATGAGATAATCAAGGCTTTATGCCTCCTTTATGGCATTTTCACTTATTTTAAGCTGATGATTTCAATTATTATTATTAAAATAAGTATTTTAGAGGTATTTTGTGACCTTTTTGGATATGTGGTCATATCTCAAAGGATCACAGTATCTGTAAATAAAAGTCATTCTGAGCCTTCTGAAAAAGAAGAACTACAAGATAAACTTAGTATAGAAAACATTAATGTATCCTTTGAAGTCAAATCAGTGCATACCAAGTTACCACAATAAAATGGTGAATATATGGATCTCATAAATGTAAAAGATGCTAAAATGCAGAAACCCAAGCCTTCTAGAGGTAGATGTTATAAAGTGTTTATCACCAATATTTTGATAAACAATAGAAAAAAAAAGATTCACCTTGCCTCAGATGCTTTCTGCAGTTGTGTTGGTAAAAAATATCTTGAAAAAATCTATAGAGATTGGAAGAAAAATTGATTCCAATTGAATGTATAAAATTCAGCATTGCTAGCCAAGATATGAACCATTTAGGCATTCTTAAATCAGAAATGATATTCTCTCACCCTGAAGGAAGTATAAAAATGAAACTTGAATTTTTTGTTATGAATAATTGCACTTTACAGAATTCTATACTTGGAAATGATTATCTCAATATTCATGGTATTGATATTACTAATCATAAAGACAGATACTTTACTATAGGGGAGAATAAAGGACAAAAGTTTGCTTTTCCTCTAGAGAAAAGAGAAATAACTGTCATCAGAAAAGTAAAAAATGTTAATAAGGATACATTTGTGACAGAAAAATTAATTGAAGCATAAATAAATACTGACTTAAAGTTGGAAATGAAGGAAGACCTTATTGAAATCCTCTTTTGATGTAAATAAACCTTTGATTCTTATAATGAACCACTAGGGGTTATTAAAGGACATGAAGTGGAAATTATGATTCATTTGTAAAGACCTTACCATTCACTATTAAGAAGACCAGATCACCCAGAAAGCCCTAGAGCTAGAGAAGCATTACAAACTCATAGGAATGATCTGACAAAATTGAGATTATTAGAAAGTTCTGACAAAATGAGGAAGTAGAAGTCACAACCCCTGTAATCATTACTTGTAATAATGATAAACTATGGATGGTTGGTGATTTTAGTGAATTGAATACCTATACCATTCCAGAAACGCATCAAATTCCTAGAATCCATGAGACTTCAACTCAATTATCCCTGGCAAGATTCATAAATTCTATGGATGCTCTCAAAGGTTTCCACCAAAATGTTTTGACACCTCATTCTAGGAAATTATTGAGAATTATTTCCTATTGTGGAATTTATTAATGCTTGAGGATGCCTTTTGGTATGAAAAATGAACCCTATCATCATCAAAGAATGATTAATACCATTTCCCCATATGAGTTATCAGAGGTATAGTTAATAATTCATATTGATGATGTCATTATTTGCTCAGAAACCTGGCAATTGAATTCAGAGATAATTTCATTAGTACTTAAGAAAATTCAGCAAGTGAAAATGAAAATATTTGCTAAGATATTCAATTTTGTGTTTCATGACCTAAAAGCTCTAGGACATGTCATTTCAGGAGTAAGCCTTGGTGTTGATAAAAAAAAGTGGATGCAGCCTTGCTGAAAAAAATAAATGATTTCTATCTTAGGGTTTTCTAGTTACTGCAGGAAACAACTTGAAGATTTTGAAATCCATACCAAATAATTGCACGGAATTCATGATCAACAAACTGTCTTTTAAATGACACAAGAAAGGATTCAAGAATATGAAAAGATCAAGTATGCCTTAATCAATGCACCTTTATTACTGCTTCCTAACTGGAAACTTCCTTTCAAGATGTATATCAATGCATGTTGTGAAGCTTCAGGGGAATCTCTTCATAAAGCTAAGATTGTTAATGAAAAGCCTTATGAAGGCAAATTTTGTTTTATCTCAAAACAAATAAAACCTACTGAGGCTAGATATAGAGGAAGCCAAATGGAGTGCCTTTGCCTTGTGTGGGCTCTAGAAAAGCTTCTTTATTATATTTATGGTAGTGTGTTTGGGGTCATTACTGATTTCAATTACATGAAATAACTTCTTAAAGTGAAAATTCCTAACAAGCACATGTTAAGATGGCGGATTGCTATACAGGAGTATAGAGGCAATATGAACATAGTACATAAAGCTGGAAATATTCACAGGAATGCTGATGGCTTGAGTAGATGGGAATTAGGAAATACACCTGGTAATCCTTCTTATGTTCCTGAAAATGCAGAACCTCAAATTCCAATTGAAGGAATCAACATCACAGGTGTGGGAACAGATATCTTTGAAGAAGTGAGAGAAAAATATAAGCAAGATAAGAACTTACATATTCTTACTCCTCTACTTGACCAAGATTGTAAATATACAGCTTTGGCTAATTCTTTAGATGATATATGGAAAACATCATATGATAATGGAAAATTCTATTTATTTGGTGGTATCTTGTCTCATAGATCTAAACACACATGTGTAATGGTGTTATGTAGTAGAATGTTAATCACCACAATATTATTAGGGTACTATTAAAGCATTTATTCTGGAAATCTGTCTGAAGACAGAACAATAGAAAGAATTAAGACTTGTTCTTGGTGGCCATCTTGGAGAATAGATGTCATTGGATACTGTCATAGTTGTGAAAAGTGTCAAAAGGCCAATAAAGCTACTGGTAAAGACTTTGGATTAATGATTCATATCCAAGAACCAAGTACCCCTCTGGAAGTTGTTCTGTCACATGGTGGAATATGATGTACAGCCTGGCAGTATTAGCCTGTCTTTCAACCAGCTTAGTAGACGTTTTTGCAAGAGTTCCCTTTTCGCAGGTCTGGCAGACAAAATTGTGACAATAAAATGGTTACCAATGTCATGGGTTTGATTCTGGTCGGAGAATAGGAGAGGTCTCAATCAAACAGCCAGAAATCTCTGGGTTTTCCGCTCCATTGGCATACAAGGGTTGCGCCCCTTGGGAGATCCTTGTAGGCTCCTTTTGTGACTAATTTAGCTTGATGAGGAGGAAATGGGTAATGCTATCAGTTACATGCACTTCAGGATGCAGTGCTCTAAACCCGGGGGTACTGACACATGGTGGAATATGATCTACAACCTGCCAGTAGTAACTACTCTTTCAACTGTTTTAATAGCCTTTTAAAGAAGAGTTTCCTTTTTTGAGGTCTGAAATACAGCATTGTGATAGGTTCATATGGATTGGGTAACTACCTTACCACCTGGTGGTGAAAAAAGTTAAAATGCATTTCTTGTTATTGTAGACATGTACAGCGAAACTCCAAGGCTTTTACCATTTCATAAATATGACACAGCTATGAATAAAGCTCTTTTAATTTGGAACAAATTCATATCTCAGACTTGTCTCTTTAAAGGAAATCAGTAGTGATAGGGACCCAAAATTTACATAAGCCTTATGGACAAATTTACATACGCTTTTGGGTACAATACTATCATTCTCAACAGCTTACAATCCACAAACTTATGGATTAACAGAAAGAATTATTCAGAACCTTGAGGAATTGATCAGAAGATTTTGTGATTATGGCCTGGAGCTTAAGGACTCTTATGGATTTACCCATGAGCTGTGTACACTTATACCAGCATTTGAATTACCTACAAGACTTTTATCCATCATTCAACAGGAAAAACTACTGAAATTTTGGAAAAAGGATGGAACCCAAAACTTCCAGTTGATACTTTGAAGAAAAACTTATTTGATATTAATCCAGCTGTTTCAAGATTTAAGTTACTGCTTGATAAAGTGAGGCATCATGCAAATCAAAGCATGACTGATGCCTTTGACTATGCTAATCATTACTGGGATAAAAGTCATAAAACTTCAGAATTCAAAGTAGCTGACTTAATACTAGTCTCAACATTGAGATTTAATAATATTAAAGGCCCAAGGAAATTGAAAGATTCCTTTGCAGGACCATTTATTATCAAAGCTGTTCATGGGACAAATTCAGAACATGGAAAACTGTCAGGAGAATTGGAAAATAAACATCCAGCTTTCCCTCTCAGTCTAGTAAAGCATTACACTTCAAGTGATAATTAATTATTTCCTCTAAGAAATTAAACAACGTTGAAAGGACTACCACTTAATCAAAGTGAAGAGAAAAGGTACTCAAAGTCTTAAAAGAAAGAAGACTTAGGGGAAAAAATGAGAGAGAATACCTATTCAGATACAGACACCCACAACATGAAGATTAGTGGCTTTTACAAAGTAAAATACCTGATTACCAGAAATTCCTCAGAAGATGCAGACATGAGAGAAGGCCAATTCCTTAATAAATACCCTGAATTGTGTGCTTTACATACTTGTAACTATCCCCTGAGGGGTTAGAAAGTGGATTATACCCCCCCAATTCAATTGGGGGTATACTATTCAATAAAAAATTGTAGTACAGCTTTTCTGATGGTAGGGAAAGTCAACCCATGAGATATATATGACATCTCCATAAGGCCAAAAATGACTTTTCATAAAGTTTCTTTAGTCTTAAACAGACTTAAAAATTGAATTAAAAACAAAAATAAGTATAAATTCATTTTGAATAAGCAAAGCTATAATGATCATGTCATTTTTGAATTCTACAACAAAATTAACCTAGGGTAGACCCCTAGGGTGCTACACCCAAAAATAGATATCTCTCATGTTATTAGAAGATTTAAGAACCTCATAGTGCAATTGCAACTTTTTTAATGTTTTTTTAAAATTCTAAAAATTGAGTTCAATTAAGCTTCAACTTAAAGTTGCATAAATTTATGAAAGCACACCAAAATTTTAGTTAAAATTAAGGTGTTGTGTATATTTACTAAATTTTCAAAAGATTTACCATACAAAATTTAAATCCTGTGTGAGCTTGATTTGAAGTGGTTTAAGGCCAAAGTATGGTTTTGAATAAGCAAAAGGAAAACAACACGCAGAAAGGCTGAACAAAGGAAAAGGAACATATAGAGCTAGGGTACCCAGCTTTTTGGATCATCAAGGACTCAATTAGGGTTGTCCATATTTATTGGAGTATTTTAAACCTTATTTCATCTTTAATATTAGACTTTGATCTAACTTTAAAGTTTAAACTGGTTTTATCAATTTTGGATAGGAATTTCAGGCTGCCAAAGTGAACATCCCAATATGAAAGCTTGTAATTAAGGTTTCAAGAACTTTCAAAGCTTCAAATTCATTAACTTTGAAATCTTATCAAAAGTTGTGAGTTGGTGTGTATTGCTATTTTATATGGAAAAATGGCAATAACTTCAAAAATTCATTGAAAACCCATTTTTAATGAATTGGAATGAAATTTTCACAAAGCTTACAATTAAACTTTTTCTGTATATAAATTAAATTTCAACTACATTTTTTGAACAGGTTTAATTGACAATTAGCCTTGAAATAAACTTTTTTGATTATTTTTGAAGAAAATTAAAAATCTAGTTTAAGAGATTTCTTCTTCAAACTTGATTCTTAAACTGTCCATGTGATTCACTTTAATATAAATATAATCTTTTGCTAGCCAAACTTAAACTGATTAATCTAAAAGAGGATTAATGATACATGGAGCTAAGAATAACATTGGTCACTTTAAATTGGAATTAGAAATAAATCACCTAACTTTAAGAACCTTATTTTTAAGCATGGTTTTTCAGTTTTGACCTTAGCAGGCCCTCTATATCCATGATTGATCATGAGAGCTTCTCTTTAGGCATAAAAAGAGCCTTGAAATCACTGTTTTTTCCAATAAGAAATTATCAATCAAATCATATTAGACATTTAAAGAGGTAAAGTTTTATTGAATATGAAATATTATTTTTAAATGATTTCTTAAATATTTTATCCTTCATTAATATTAAATTGAAGAATTAAAATATTAGAAATTATACTATTGTCTTAATCACCAGTAATACATTTTATTGTATAAAAGTATTGGCTTCAATATATCTCAAAGATCCACAAATTCCTCTTACAAACTCTTAAATGTTATATTTTATCATGAAATGATTTTGTATCTTTTAAAATATTTATTTTTGGAATTTCTTTAGCTTATAGAAGTTATTCAATATGGTAACTGTTGTTTTTTGACGTTTTGTAATAAATAAATATTCTAAGTAATTTTTCTCTAAAATTTTATATCTTTTTTATCTATTATTAGTTTTTTATATTTAATTTTTCAATAAGATTTCTCTCTGCAAAGTATGTGTGATAATTCACTTATAGATAATATTTATATTACATATAAGTGGTTAAATATCATTATTTTCCACATATAATTGTCCCATTAAGAGATTTATGCATTCTTTTCATTATAGCTGTCAGTGACTATAATAATAATAGAAGCATTATGATTTATTATAATTATTATGATTTTTTATTATTAATTTGTTTAAAATTAATGAAATTCTTTTTTTTATTTAATTATTCTGAATAATTATATCAATTTTTGGTTATGATATTTATATATATTATATTTTCTACTGAGAAAAGTCATACTACCTTTGATGTTTGTACTATTATCAAGAGATTCATAGACAAACTTTACATTCTCAATATCTAGAAACTCTTGTGTTGCATTTGCACTTTTTTCAATAGATGTCATATTTATTTTTTCAATTTGAAGATCCTCTGTTTTCATTGTTGCATTGAATTCAAAATTTCTGGTATTTACTCATGATTTTTTCCCTTTTGGAGACATATACATTTTTAAGCCTGTGACTCAAACCCAGAGCACAAGCATAACATTGAAATACAATGAACCAATGGAATAGCAAAGCTTAAACAAGCAGAAAACTGAGGCCTAAAAGCTTACCATGAAATTCCAAACAAGTATTAGAATAATGTAATTCCAAATATACAACTCCCATAAGAATAGGACAAGGAATAACAATGTTATTCCAGCTCAAAGAAGTAAATGAGTAAGAACCTTAATTTTCACCTCTCATCTAAATTCTAAAGAAGTGGAAGAGCCCCATAGAACAGATTTCAAAATTGAGTCCTGAAATTAGGGCTATGTAATGGTCCTACCCAAATGGGGCTAGCATAAGAATTACAGAGCTTACAGAAAATCATAGGCCAAATATTGGTGAATGAAACATTCAACTGCCATCCAACTTCTACGGCTATAGTCTGAAATATGTCAAGTGGGGTCATTTTAGAATGAGTAGGGTAAGAAATCTTGAGTTTTAACATCCATAACCCTGTATCCAATCTAGAAAAAAGGTTATTGAGGATAATAGGTTAATACAGGATTCATCAGAAATCCAAAGTCCAATAATGGAATTGGAAGCCTGTATTACTTTGCCATAATTGATGTTAGGAATACAAAATGGGTAATTTCTGTGTAGACCTCATCACAGGCTCCAAAATGTGCCACATTTGAGCTCTATATCTGTAGAACTGGCAAATCTATGGCAGTTTTAAGGTCAAAAGCCAACAATATGGGAAAAAAACCAATACTATGGGACAGTCCCCAACAACATTGAATATGTGGTGTAAAAACTAAAATACAAGTGTGTTTATACTTAAATACCTAATAGTATGACTAATGTGAGGTCCACTGATGTGTGCTATGCCTCTTCCTACAAATCTGTGAGGACCACAGGTGAAATATTTTACCCTGTAATAGGGAAAGGTGAAAATATGTGGTTTCAAGGCCACATCTGAGCCCAACACAGGTAGTAAAGTATTTTCAAAACTACAAGTCCACTAATTGGAGTGGAAAAATGCTTCACTCCTTCTATGTGGTAAAGAATAAAGGTCCTTCCTTCTAAGTGAAGAGGGTTTGGCACTCAGTAAACTAGGACTCACTTTCAGAAGGCAAAGAATGCATAAAAGGAAACACTTAAGTAGTGGAAATGAAAAAAGATTCCTATTAAGGAAAGAAATGGAAAAGAAGAAACAATAATAAGGTTTAAGAAAATAAAAGAGCCAAACACAAACAAGCCCAAGTCCACTTTTCAAACCTGTAAGATGGAAAGAGATGGGTTAATAAGGATTTGGCCACCACCAATCCACTGAGAAGGTGAAGAAAGATGCAAAGACCAACTTAATACTTATAAATAGAGTATTCTAACAAAATAAGAGTGGATTATTTCTTAAATAATAAATACAATGCATTAATTAAATGGGGAAAATTCCCCATAGGCAGGAAAAGGGGGTGGTATATCTGAGAATCTACCAGCCCTGATACTAAAAGTGAGTATTCTTCAGAAGATGACTTAACTGAATTGGTTTGGATATTAAAGTACAAGTACAAGGAGTGTGATGAAGTTAGGTGAACATAAAGTTCCATGCCTCTGAAGCAAGAACTGGATTTGGTGAATCCTTCCTGTAAAGGTGGTGACAGGTTGTATTGGTGAATCCGACCATATGAGTTTTTCTAACAAGGATTTCTGAAATGGGATGTTCATACAAAGGGAGGATCTTCTGGTTTGGTCAGTTGGAGTGGGGTTAAGGTTGAATACCCTTTTCCCTTGATAGTTGTTGTGAAAGTATCCACTTCTTGATGCTGGTGGGCTCTTGAACACCATAATAATGTGCCATTCTTGGGTGTCATTGACTGTTGCCCTCATTTTTTCAAAAATCTTGAAATTTTAATTTTAATTTACTGATTATCATTATCCTGAAAATTTTCTATCTTCTCTCTTCATCTAAATTATTTTATTTATAGAATTTTGAACCCTTCATAACAGTAAGTAAGTTTCATTTTCTGTCAATTTAGTGTCCAAAGACAGCCTTCTTCAATTTTTCCCTGAAGCATATCCCAAAAAAGATTCTGTGGTTGCCTTCAGCTCCAATATTGATACAAAATGATTATATTTATGGAATTTTTCTTTGATTGGGAAAGCTTTGGCCTATCTTAAAGTAGTTATTGTAACATTTCTTGTCCCAAAATCGCCTTTATGGCCATTTTTATTTCCTTATAGTCCTCCATGGTCTGTGCAGTCTGTAATATGCAGCCTACACTACATAGGGCGTTTTGAAGACCCCAAGGCTCAATTTTTCTAGTATTCCAGGGGTCCAGAGGTGTCAGGGTGTGTCTATGTAGCAGCTCAGGAATAGTAAATACATGCTGTTACTATGAATTTGACAAATTAAAATGAATGAATTTTGAAATAAAAAGGTCCCACTGCTATGTGGTAACATTGGTGATGAGTCTATTTAGTACATTGGGCGAAATGATATAATATCTCTGACTGCAAGTATTACTACAATAATCATTATTTTAATTAAATAAAGTTTATACAAAGATGTCACATGGGCTGTTGGGAATAGAAAGAGTGACTTGGCACTCAGGAAGAAGGGAATTACTTGGAGGGCTCCAACGTTAAGTGAATAAAGAAGAATATATTTATTGAATAGAGAATGAGAGAATTACAAGATATGCCAAAGACAAGAATGAAGCCAAAGGCCAAAGTATAATAATAGAAGGTAAAAACCCAACAAGCAAATCAAATGAATCCTCAATTCACTGTTTCAACCTTCCAGAAAGAGCAATGGAATTAGTAAAAGATGTGACCAAAAAAATCCACCGACAGGAAAAGAGAGAAGTGAAAATGACTGACTTAAGATTATCACTATTTACTTTAATAATAAAAGAAAATAAGAATAAAAATAAATACAATCTATTGATTAACTGGGGAAAAGGTGGCCAGTATATGTGAAAGGTTGAAGACTGATCCTAGAGGGTTGATCACCCATCTGTATTGACTGTTTTGGGTCAATAAAGATCTGGCCACCTTGAGAATAAACTGTGGGTTTTGAATTCCCACAGTGGAATATGAATTGTCCCAAATGGACCAATTCCATACAGGATGTCTGAATACTGCCTGTATGGACCAATTGAGTTGTCCAAGGAGTGTTTGAGTTCTTGATTACTTGAAAACTGATTTTACTTAATACAACCTCTTGAAATTGCCCTTGAATAATTCTGGGGCAGTATTCCCTTGGGGAATTCCTGTTAGAATGAAATAACCAACACCTGGAAAGCCAGGGAGTTGGGGTCCTTGAATGGTCTTCTGGTAGTGGCCATGGATTATAAGACTGAGGAGCTGAAGCCTTCCTTCAAAATGGGTGATTGGCCTGGATACTTAATTCTAAATGGCATAATGAAGGCCTGAAAATATCACCATTGGATTGCTGAGGAAAAATTGTGCATAATGGTATATAATACCTTATATGCACCATTCCTGGTTCCTGCAGACTTGCATCCATTGAGTTGGGCCAGAAGTCTCCCTGATATTGAGGGAAAACCTCTTATTGAAGGTGACTGGTGGCCTCTGGTGATTGCCAGAGGCTAAGGCTTGAGTCTTGAGGGATATGGCCATTCTGGGTGTCTTGGTTCCTTGGGCAAAATTTGGGGTTTTTGGGTCTTCTGGGATTTATGGCCAGAATAGGCTCAGACAGGCCCACTTGTAATTTGGGACCCACCTTTTATTGAGGGCTGCTGGTCTGCCCCCTTGGCCCCTTTTGGACTCATTAGAGTTAGGTCAAAAGGGGCCTAACATGTCCCATGGCCCACAGAGATTGTAGGGGGCCTAAGTGGCCTAAATATTCCATTTAGGCCCTAACCCCCCTAATCAAAAAGGGTGAACCAGAGGTCCCAGGGATGGATAGACTGGAAAGACGCTCCCGGAAGGCTGTATGACCCAAGACCCAAGTTTAGGGGTATTGTCCGAGGGGTTGGTGAGGTTGGAAAGCAGCCAAAAGGGCCAATGGAGCAGGATATGACCTGAGGGCCATATTTGAAGTTTGAGGCCATGGATGAACATGAACAATGGTTATGATAAAAGAGCCATTCCAGGCCATGAGTGGTCAAATGGCCTAGGACTGATAATATGGACAATTGGCAATGCATTGGTGGAAGCTTGATGTGCTGTAAACACCAATTGGGAGGGGGTTTTCCTGTGGTTGTGACAGTACCCCCTACCTTGAGTTGTGAGCTCCTGAGCACCAAGAAAAAGTAGAATGCTGATGAGGCTTTTGAAATGTATTGGATGTAGGGATTCCAGAGGTTTTGAATCTTGAAGCAGAAAATTATAACTGATAAGGGGTTGGCATATGATATGAGGATGATTTGGTCTTCTTTTGAAATTCAGTTTTGGGATTTGAAAAAATGAGTTGGAATAAAGATTTTGGAATTGAGTTTATAAGAAAGAATTTTTTTGAGAAAAGGTATGATGGAAAAAGTAGAAGAATGAAAATGAAAACAAGAGAAAGAAAAGAAACAAAAGAAAAAAGGATTGAATCTTGAGGAGGCTTCAATCTTTATCACAGCAGTTGGCACTTTGATTTTAAAGAAATAGCCAAGGAAATGGAAAGGAAAGGTCAATTCCAGGTGCTCACAGAGTGGCCAAGGTGAATTTTTGTCAGATTCTGACCCCTCAGGGAAGTGCATACCAGGAGAGACACTTACTTTTAGTAGTTACCACTCCTGCCAGTACCATAAGTTAAAAGAAGAATTGTTGAAGGAGTACATTTGAGAGAATAATAACCTGGAAAACAATTAATAAGGGATTGTCCATTTTTCCAAGTTAAAATGGCCATATATTTCACTGGAGATACTGGGGTAGGACTTGCCTACAAGTCCCTTACAACCACCTTGATTTTGATCTCCCAGTTAACTCAGCCTTAACTCAAGCCATATCTTCAATTGTATCTCCAAGTTAACACAGGATTAACTTAATATTTATCTCCATTTATATCTCAAATTTAACTCAGAATTAGGTACAATTCTATCTGAATCTGTATCTCCCATTTCCCTGAGCAGCATGTCAAAAAAGGCCTTTAGCTGTACCTCCATATAGGCTCAGTATCAGCTTTTGTATGTTGCGATATACTTGATCTATCTTACTATTCAAATATATATAGAGATAAATCCATAAATAAAGCTTCTCTTGAGATTCACATTACTAAAAGAAGCACTTCCAAAATGACCACAGGGGTATTTGGCCTCCTTTTTCCTAGGCTTAAACTAAATGCTGCAGATACTCTGTTTGACACTAACAGATAAAAATTATTATATAGCTATATCTTAGCCTCAAAAACCCATTTCTCATTTTTTTCACAAGAACGAAAAGCTACTATATCGAGTGAATTATTAAAAAAGCCTCATGGAGTTTATCATGGAGCCAAAAAAACATTTTTGGAAACTGATATAAAGATAAATCCATTTTGCATTTTTCAGTTTTTAAATCTCTCTTTGTGCTACAAATATTTATTTTGAATATTTTGAATATTTTTTATTAAAACAAATAATCTTCTTACACCATGGACAAAAAGACATAAACTGAATTACAATCTTAAAACTTTAATCTAAATTGCAAGAATCAATTGTTTCAAATCCCAAAATTCAAATCAAAAAATCATTGGTTTTTCCTTCACTTCAAAAATTACATTCAATTATTCAATACAAAACTGAGTGATTATTTTCTTCACACTACTGTTATTTTCAACAGAACTGAGCTCCCTGTCATCATCCAAATATTAAATATTCATCAAAATGCATTTTTTCTCTTAAGTTCTGATTCTCTAAATCACAATATTGTTCTTTTTTTTGAAAATCTGAATTCTTTTTCTTAATTATGAAGTTTAGCATGATATAAATTGTTTCAAAAATAATGATTTTCTACTCAAAAATTCCTTTTTTTTTGAGATTTTCAATTTTGCAAAGGAAGCTTCATTAAAGGAATAAAAGATCAATTACTTTCATTAAGCACATATATTTAAGCTTAAATGGAATCATTCTCTGAAGTGTTTAATTTTTTGCATAAACTGAAATCAGATTTCAGCCATTTTTTCATTTTGATTTTTTCCTCTCTCAAGCCTCATTAAACTATGGGAGAATACTAATGGAAAACTGTCCTGATTCAGTGATACACAATTCAAATTTAATGAGAAAATAACATTTTGAAGCCTTTGTTCTATAATTATATAACAAAAGAAAATTAGTTTTTTAATAGTGATAGTTTGGCTAAAATATCTCAAGCATTCAAAGAATTTCAAATACAAATTATTTTCTTGAAACTAAAACATAGAGTTTGGCATGAGATGTATTATTTCTGGCTCGTGGTGATTCTCGTATTGACTAATTGAATGCTGAAACTTCAGCTGGGAAAGTGGTCCACTGGCTTCTGCTTTGAAAAATGTTATTTGGAATTTAGTTTTCTCTGTTGAAAGTCTGAAGTATGAATTAAATAGTAAAGTAATTATGGGTATCAATCAAGTACACATCATTAACTTCAACATTGCCTCATTGGAATTATTTTGGTTTAGACATTGAGTAAGGGATGGTTCATCTTAAAAACAATGTTATTCTTGCACATCATATATCCAAACTTATTAAGTTGTAATCATTCCGTCCATAAGCATAACTATAGCTAGCTGCCTTCCCGGCCCTGGACCCTAGTGTTAGTAAATATTCAGATGAAGAGTTTTAATTGTTAAGCTTGCTATAGAAAACCAATTCTGCCACATCATTGGTGGGAACTTTTATGGGTAGTATTCTTGTGATGTCAAGTATTTTTAGATGCTTGAGTGTATTAAGTGCATTTCTTGGCTAATGCTTGTATACATAAGCAATAATTCCAAATGGCTATGAGCTGGTCTGTATTGATTTAGAGGATTATTTCCTTTGGTACTCAATAAAATCAGTAACAGAAATAGTAGCTTAGCCAGAAAACATAAGCTTGACACAGTAAGCTAATTGTAATAGATATATAGATATACCTATGGTAATAACTATTAATCTAGTGACAATATCCTATTTTTAAAGACCACAGTTGAGGTTGTGTCTGTAGTGAGCAACAGTAACTATTGTAAGCATTATGGTAGGAGTCTCAACATAGCACTAAATCTTATGTGGAAAGACCTAATAAAACTTGTAGTTCTATCGGGGAGGTTGTATATTAAGACTATAAATCCTACTGCTATAAACAATAAACGAGTCAACAGACTACTCAACGTGTGATCAACGATCTCACAAAAATACTGTATTACTGCTCCTATACCGTGGGTAGTAGCAAGACTTGCGATTAATAGTTCAAATAAGAAATACTCAATAGGACAGAGAAGAAGAATATCAATAGTAAAGACTACAAGAGGCTTATTTCATCCAGCCTCATCCTTACACACAGATGAGTTCCTTTTATCCTTGAAATCTAATTCAGGATTATGTTCCTCCTTGATTGGTTACTCAGCTAGGAAACATACGATGGTCAGATGGAGTTTACTGAGTCAGAAAAAATACAAGGGGAAGAGGGAGGATTGACTCTCTACCCGTAGAGAATCATTGTCCATCCACAGATAACTCCTATATTATCTGTCCCTTTTGTAGGTCAATTTGACAGTGTCTTGCCTAAAAAGATTCTTTCTTTTAAAAAAATACATTCATGGACATACTTTTTTGACACCAACTTATAGTAGGACGGCTCATCAACAATCGTTTGTTCAAAGAGAAATTCCAGTATGCTGCTCCATGGGATTCATCAAACATGGATATCTGTTTGATGTCTTCTTTTTTATTTCTAATTTTATTTTGTATTGCTGCCTACTGGTTCATGTTTTTGGCATAAGCTGTTGCAGAACAAAGCAAATGCCATTGCTTTTCATTTAGTCCACAAAAACTTAGAAAATGTATACTAAAAACTCATTAATTATCTAACTATTTGAGATCTTCCTTGAAGATTTGTCCAAATTCTTTTCTTTTCAAAACCAATCCCCAGAGCTTTATTATCGTTACTAATTTTACAATGATGATGAATAAAATTTTTATCAAGATAAGGTATACAGTATATATTTTCTTTAAAATAGCAAATTAATGGAACTTGTGGTTCAGAATATTTGATGAATTCAATTTCTAGACTTTCTTATTCAATCTTTGGACATGCTGGCGTCAAGAGATAAATAGTTTTTTGGATTGGATTGATGGCGCGTATTAAACCAAATCTGAGCCACCATCTTTCATTTTGATCAACAAATCCTATCATAGAACCATTTAAGATGTAACCTAAATGATCTTGATTGAAATCCAGATGACCAGGTAATTGAATGATTTGAGGTTTAACTTCAAAAGGCCTACGACACCACAAAGGCTGATTAAATTCCCAAAGATTGACGAATTGACCTGACGAAGGGCGTGGTTTTGAGTAAAGATATGAAAGAAGACTTAAAGTACGATGATCAGTGGAAGTCAAATGTGATAATAATGGTGTGGGACCAATTGGTTGAAATTTTGTGATTTCAAGGTCATTTGAATGGATGGAATTATATTACTCATCCTCGCTAAAGGAAAAGATTATTGTATGTTGAATGGATTGAATTAATTGATCAAGTAATTCTCTTCCTATTCCTTTTGTCCATCCCATTGTATTAATTACCAGAGGGATTCGATTTGATATTTATGTTTGATTGAGTTGATTAAGATGCCTGCAATATCTTCGACGATGAATAGATGAAGAATTTTGATTGGAGGGTTGAAACAATAAGCAAGGATTAAGAGTTGATTGGTTGCATCTAAATAACGCGAAGAACAATGGATTGGTGTGATATGACCTAAATAGATTGAATGTGAGTTAAGATGATAAGTTGAGATGAGTTTACAGAATATGGGACCAATAATTAGTGAGTCAAGAAGATGAAGTGAGATGAGAGAAGGCGGAGTTAATAAAGGTTGGCCAGGATTAAGATCCAAAAGAGCTACACAATCAAAAGTATTTAATAATGGGTTAATGAGAAGGCAAGCCATGGTAGATTTTCCTACTGATTTCAACCCTTGAATGAAGTGAGATGAAAAACTTGACTTTCAGACGATAAACAAGATAGATCATTAGACCAAGATTTTGGTAATTGTAAAGCTACTAGATTAGGATTGAGCTCTCGAATCAAAGACCAAGTCTTGGAATGAAATGAATTTTGAACATTGAAAGATGATGTCCAAATTGAAGGTTTTGGATGATAGGAAGATGTCAAAATTTGATCTAAGGATTGAATATTGGAATGTGAGTCTTTAATTTGTATTATAGCTGAGAATTGTTTTGATTTTAAAGTGGAATTTGATTGCGAAGATGATATGCTTTGATTGGAATCAATTGAAGTGATGACAGGTAAAAGATGACTTGCAGGAGCAAAGATTTCTAAGGGTGAAGGAGTATCTTGACAAGTTAATTTGCTTCCATTTATTTCGATGGTACCCAATATTACAGAAAGATTGAAATTTCTCAAGATGATTAGATTCTAGAATCCAAAGAATAAATCGATGTATGATCAATAAGCAGGCTTGATTGAGTAAGGTGATTAATTAGACCTACTTGATTTGATTTTAATCCAAAAGTCCAGATTGAATTATCATGATCGATTGGATCAAGAAGAGTTTTGAAATTTTATTTTCTTGCTCGAAGATTGGCTTCCAATTTGATATCAAATTATTTGGATTGATTTGAAAATTGGAAAGATCTGAATGAGTTGAATGAGTTGAATGACAATCTGGATGGATTAAATTGATTTAATTCAAATTTGATGACTTGGATGATGGTGATAATGACTTGGATAGCAGAGATTATGGGGATGATGTTGTTGATGAATTTTTCCTCGGAGCCTGCTGGATTTGGTTCTTAGCATTTAATTTAGCTGCGATGGCTGACATTTTCTTTGGAATATCACCATTCTCGTCATCATCACCGAATCAGTTGGAGTTTCATGAATCATCTTCTTATGATCATTATAGCTAATCAGCTACCTTGATGACAATCCAATCCCAAGTAAAATGTTTAACATCGATCTAAATCTAATTCAATCCCTTCATTTATAAGCTTTTTAATCTTTTTGAATGAATCTTTTAACAAAAAAAGAGAATCTCACCCTCGAAAACATGCTGAAATTGCCATCACTGGAAATCCCATCCTAGCAACTATTTTCATTTCATTTCATTTATTTATTTTTGGAAGAAAATTCAAGACATTTTATTTCAGTTAATCACTTATCAGATATGTTGTGAATCCAAGAAAAGGGAAATACAAACTTGTGACATTAGCAATGAAATCTCCCAATGAATTTCTAATACCAAAAATTGTTAATCCCAAAATCGCATCACTTATTTTTAAAATTTTAGTCAAAATTGGTTTGATCGAAGCAGAAGAGGAACAGGAAGATGATGATGTGTCATTATTTGGTAAATGATTTTGATCTAGATTTGAAGATGATAAATCTTGATTTGATGATAAATCATTATTCAAAAGATGGTCTTATTGATTTAAATTTGATGACGTATTAGTTTAATTAGAGTTAGAATCAATCTTTATGTACCATGCAATTAGATGCCCGTGAGATCAAACAAATGGTGGAAAAGGACGTAAAAAGGCAGGTTGATCAGAGCATGATGGTAAAGAGGTTGAAATGTTGATTATTGAATTTGAATTGTTAAATGTTTTGGAAATTGTAATCGCATCACATGGGCTGAATAAAATAAGAATAATATAACATAAAGTCAATAAGAAAAGAAAAAAGCCCTTGAGACTATTAAGAGTTTAATCAACTTTAATGGCCAACCTAATTTGAAGTCAGTTTAAGTAACTTTTGTAGTTGAATCTAAGATTTTAATTGTAGAGGACCTCCCTATCAAATTATCCAATAGATCTGGATATGTGAATGATAAATAGAAGAAATTCAGTCAATTATTTGATTCTGATTTGGAGATGAATTGGATTTACATTCATTTCCAATTTTTTGAGTTTGAAGAATGTGAAAGGGATATGAAATCATTGATGGCGATTTCTAAAGCTGATTTATATTTCTGAGGATGTTCATATAGCAAAGAAGATGGGTGGGAATATGGAGGGGGATCTGTTGATGGGTGAATTTATGGTCTAAGGTGAGGAGGATGATGAGAATGAATAGAGGCCCAGTGAGGAAGAGAATGATAAAGATGATGAGATTTGTGAGAAAAGGTAGGGATGCTATTGATTGAAGGTGAGGAGTTGTTAGGATTGACAGTCCTGGTGGAGGTATCAATAGTACATAAAGTTTGATTAATGGATGGCTAACCAACATCCAGGATCAATGGAATCAACGCTAGAGTGTCAATGACCCTGATTGTTTCCATAGCATTGGAGAGTGCAAAAGAGCTGAGGGTGCAAAAGAGTAGGTGAAATGAAGGATGAGAATACAATAAGTAAAAAACAATTGAGGTGATAAAAAAAGTTGGGGGGTGATGATATTTAATAATTGAGAAAAAATGAAGTTAGGTTTGAGGAAGAATGAAATTTGGAATATAAGAAAGAAGAGGGATGAAGTGGGTGGAAGATTCAAATTCATTATCTTGATTTCTTTTGATATTACTATTTCCAGTATTACAATATCATATTTTTTTGGTATTAAAAGATTTTCTCTCTCTATGATGAATCAAAATAGTCTCAGCAAAAGGGCTCACAAAGATAAATGCTTAAACCATTCATTTTCCAAAAAAAAGGAAGTTATGAAGAACAAGAATATCATGAAGAGATAGAAGGTTAAATTTCTAAAGAAGCTGAAGAGGGTGAAATTGTTGAAGAAGCAGAAGAAGGTGAATTTATTGAAAAAGCTCCAAATAACTTAAAAATCAAGAGAATTCAAGTCCAGAATCAAAAGAAGTTTCATATTCAGTTTGACAATGATAATTATAGCTTCTACCAAGATGAAAAAACAAAAGATTTAGTTTGTATGTTTAAATTCCATTCACTTGAAAAAACCAAAGATCAAAATTCAGTAGCCTTCCAATTATCAAATATAATACTAGATTCTTATTATATGGCACAAAACTGTCTACATCAAAAAACTAACAAATTCTTGATTGGTGGGCAAATTGAATGTCTTGGATTTAGAGGTGGATATGATAAAGGAAAAAGTGCAGGTAAGTAATATTAAATTTTGAATTCAAAAAAACAAAACATTGATTTTTCCTCTTTGTTTTTAGGAGTATATACACTAGATAAAAATTGTTTGTCTGAAAGAAAAGTAAAACATGAAGAATTATGGAACAAGCTACCAAATTGAAATGTTTTTCTCTCTCATAGATTTTATTTATTCACAAAAGATGGTTCTACTGATAATGAATGTTTGATTAAACAATGGCAATTACCAAGTTGGGACAACTCTGAATGGAATGATAAAGACAAAATTGAAAATAGAAGATTATTCTCAAATGTATCAATCACTTAGAATGATTTTCATAACTATGCTCATTGTGACAACAATTCAAAGAATCTTACATACGGCTTATTCAGTTACATAGATATAAAAAATGGAAATCCAGTATCACCACCAACCAAATGTATAGGTCATGGTTTTTCTTTTCCAGATTACAACTTGAATTTTGAATTTGGATTGAACAATGGTATTATAGAATTAATATGGCCTTCAAAAAAGATCTTAAATCAAACAACCAAACCTCCTCTTGAAGTATCAACCAACAATACAATGACTGGCTTTGGTTGCTCATTTCAAATTTCTAATGAATTAATTAAATGGGTGAAGAAACATGAGAGAGAGGGAACAGGAGATTTTGTAGATAAAACAATTGGAAGAGCACAACGATGTGCCAAATATCAAAGAAATTGTGATTAGTATTTGAGAAATAGGATATTGTTTTCACTGTCATTAATCTCACAGAAATCTGAAATATTTTCACAAAAAAAAAAGCTCAACCTCACATTGTGGATTATTATTCTTATTAAAATCAATTATTACTCATTTTTGAATGTAGTATTATATATTCATAATTTAAATTGGTATTTTTGTAATAATTATGAGGTTTGGGAAACTCTTAATATATCTTGTGGTAATAATTTTGGATGTTTGACTTTGCATCAATTTAAAAAATCCATATGCAATGGATTTATCTACAAACTTAAACATTATCTTTTCAAGTTGAAATACTATTAAACTACTAGTTCAGTAATAAAGTGTATTTTTCATATCAACTAATTGTACATGTTCAGAAACATGAATAGAAAAATTCAATTATATAAAACTTTCAAATTTATGTCAAGTAGAATTTTTAATGGAAAGAACCTCTTATGTCATTTATAAATTGTACTATAATACAAAGTTTCATTTTGAGGTTGAATGCTCTTAAAATCAATGTGGTCCACAAAAGGTATGGTTGAAAATTGAGATGAATTTCACTTAATGAATAAATAATACTATATTATGAAAATATAATCAGAAGAACAGCTATAAAGGCTAATGATATTATGTTTGACTAATAGTTGCCACAAATACTTTTTAACAGACCCCAAATATTTATATAATATAGAATGGTCAAGTTTCAACGTTATATTGATCATATTCTCTGCTATTTGTGCTCACTAGTAAGAGTTTATTGTTTAATTTATTGTCCAAAAATCTTGAAACTTGCATTTAATATTAATAGTGTGAAAGAAGTTTAATATTTAAATTTGAAAGCTATCATATTGTATTAAATCTCAATTACAAGGGGGAATTTCCTACTATCTTAAGATTATTATAATAGAATGATGATCAGTTAGTATAATTCAATACCTGAGAACTCACAAACATAATGTGTTTTAAGTGGCAGAGAATGTTGGAGATGGCCAATAAGAGTAAGGATTGAAAAATGGCAATTGCAAAAGAGTTATTAAAAATACAATGAATTTAAAACTAAGTCAAACAAGATCTTTGACTAGGAGGAAGAAGTGATGTCACTGTTGCTTGAGCTTCCCATTGATTTAAGAAATTGCTGGTGATATATTGTGCTAGTTGATGCCAGAAGGGGGGACGAACAAGTTGAACATCACTAATTGGATTCATGCCTTTAGAAAAAAACGAGTTGAGGTGAAAAGATAGATTTTTCAAGACAGGCTCCTCTGGAGGTGATGGCTTAACAAGCTGATGAGATATGTTAAAAGAACATAATATAAGAATTGAAAAATGGCAATGATCTTTGTGAGCAGTGAATAAACCCTTAACATCTAATATTAAGAACTAAACAAATGGAAGAAAATTATGCCAACTACAATATTCACTCAATTTCTTTTTAGCTTGGTTCAATTGTGATGCTTGATTGTCCAACAGAGTGATGCTTTGAGGTCTTTGGCTAATGATTAATGAGGAAATTTCATCTCTTCCAAGATTTTGATTCTTTGTATTTTTGGGACTTTTTCGTTGTTCTGATCGGTTGTGAGGGGAAAGTTCCTCTATGGTTGCCTGTCATTTGAAAATGATGTATGAAATCATAACATCCAAAATTAAATCTTGAAAAAACTTGAGTTGTTGATCAGAATTAGCACCCAAATTCTGTTCAGTGTCTATATTGCTAATAGATGGGTTTAGATTTGGGGGGATGGTTGACATAAGCTGCATTGGTGGAATAGAAGGTCGCTTCAATCCTTCAAAGTATGTAAGCATATCCAAATAAGCATGTACCTTGCCATCAGGGTTCTTTTCATTACGAACGTGGGGCTCCAGAGAAAAAGGAATTGATATACTTGGTTCAGGTGATGTAATGTCATCATATATTTGCATGTTAAAAATTTGAGGGGAGACATAAAATTCAGCTTTGGTGGCATTCAAGAATGGTGAGCCTGTTCAGAAATTGGATAAGATTTAATATTTTGTGATGACTAATTATTATAAGGCAGCTAACTATGATCACTTAGTTTGTCAATCCATTTGGTATATGAAGATGAACATTGGTTGAAGTCAAAATTCCCTTGTGCAGGTTTTTCAAAACCCAAAGATTGAAGATGCCATTTAATCAAAGAGTTGATTTCTTCAAATGTCGTTTGATATTTGGCTTGAGTTGGTCGTCCTGAATTAAACATTTGGAAAATTTTATGAAATTGAGGACGAAATTCATTGGAAAAGATGGAAAATTCAACATTGGGGGGAGAGGCTGGTTGGGAAATGGGAGATTGTTCAGTCTCTTCAAATGTGGGAGGATTCTGAGTTAGACAATCAACTTCTTGATTGAGATTATTGAGACCTGGTGTTGGGGCATGTAATGGAGGGGACAAACTTGATTCCATTGATTGAGGAGGAACATCATGACATGAGGGGGGTGGTGGTTCAATTGAGGTATCATGTGGGGATGACTGGACACAAGGAGTATGTGCATTTGGTGGTGTTGAAATAGTGGACTGGATTTCCTGAGTGTTAGTTGTAACATTAATCCCTCCTGCTGAAATAATTGGAGAGACCTGATGAACATCTTCTCTTGAGTGGATAGGTGTCTCATTTGAAATAGGTAAATTTGATGAGCTCTAGCAAATGTTGCTGTTGTCACTTTGTGCAGAAGGGTTGTTACGTGGGCTTTCTGTATTAGGTAAATTCTGTTGATGAGTTTTGTAAGGTTTGTCTATGAAACTCTTGATAATAATAACAAAATCAAGAGTACTATGACTGTCCTCAGTAGAAATATATAATAAAAAACTATTATAACCACAAATTTAAATATAATTATTAAAAATAATTATATAAAAAAAAATAAATTTAATTATTATTATAAAAATATAATAATAAAAAATAATAATAATCATAATAAATTATAATTATTCTATTATTGTTATAGTCACTGACAGTTATAACAATAAGAAGTGTAAAGCTCTTAATGAGACAATTACATGTGGAAAATATGAATATTAACCACTTATAAATAATTTAATTATTATTTCTAAAAAGAATTAAACACACACTTTGCAGAAATAATTCTTATAGAATAAAAATTCTATATAAAAAAACTAATACTAGATAAAAAAGATATAGAACTTTAGAGAAAACTTACTTATAATATTTATTTAATACAACAAGTCAAACAACAACAGTTATTATACTAAGTAATAATTATAAGTTAAAAACACGCCAAAAATCAATAATTTTAAATATAAAACAACTTTTTTATAATAAAAATTAAGATTAAAGAGTTAATTTTATATAATAAAATATATTATTGGTGATTAAAACAATAATATAAACTCTATTATTTCAATTCTTTAATTTTAATTAAAAAAGAATAAAATAACTTAAGAATTATTTTAATAATAATATTTTATATTTAATAAAACTTTACCTGTTTAAATTTGTAATATGATTGGATTGATAATGAATGATGGACAAAAACAGTGATGAAAAGACTCTTTTTATGTCTTCAGAGCAGCTCTCATGATTCATAATGGATATAGAGGGCATGCTCAGTGTAAGGTTTGACTATGAAACAATAAGTAAAAATTACTAATTTATTACTTATTGTACTCTGAATGTCCTTATAATGGAAATAAATAAGATTAAAATAATAATAATAATAATAAAGAAATATTATTATTATGGCGTAAAAATATTATATTATTAAATAAATATAATAATATAATTAATATTATATGAAATTATAATATTGTAAATAATATATTAATATAAAATAATTAATATATTATAAAGCTCTTTATTATTGTTACCAACAAATAATAAAGGCGTAAAAAACTGTTTTTTATAAATAAAAAAACAATTAATAACAATAATATTACCAATATTAAAGTTATATATTAATATAAATACTATTTATATTAATTAAGAATTATTAAGAGTAATAATAAGAGAGAAATTATTATAATAAGATGAAATAACCTACTTTTAACACTTAAAATAATGATTTTGAGATATTTTACGCCAAAAGAATATAAAACAACTTTTTCAAATTGTAGTTACAATAAAAGGAAAGAAAATTTACTAAATTTCTTGATTTTACGTGGAAATGAGTTTATAGAGAGATTTATGACAAAAACAATTAAAGAATTGATTTAATCACACAAAAATAGTGATTAATATTAAGATGGTCTTTGGTCTTTAATAATATAAGAGTTTTATATATAAAGAATAAAGAAATTACCTTTTATTTAATTGATTTAATGTTTTTGATGCGTCTGAGGGGAAAATAGAGTAAAAAGAGCTCTATTTATAGTAAATACCTCCCTCCTAGAGTCCAACAGGCTTCTAGTAGACGTGTACTGATCATATCCACTGGAATTGATCAATATTTTAAGGTTTGGAGATGATTACATCATTATCAAACCATATTACATCATTATTACACCATTATTTAGAGTTATCACTATAACTCTAAAGTTGATGACATCAGAGGCTTGGCAGAACCCCAAATTTCGTGGATTTTATTAGTTTTAATCATAAACTAATAGTATTCACCAATTTTATCACTCTTAAGACTGTTAAACTTAAATTAAGGTTACAGTGTGTGATCATAACTGCTCAAATTAAGCTCAAACTTTGATCCTCAATAAACTTTAAGATTTACACGCTACAGCAATTCAGAGAGTGAATCCTGACAGCCTGGCATAACCCTATTATGCTGCCAAGAGCTTTTCATTAAATCATCAAAACTCTAATTTTGATGATTTTTCTTGTAACTCATCTTTTCTGTCAAGATTCAATATTTTAAACTTCAAACCTTGATTTCAGGGGGTTATACCCTGAATTTAATAATAAAAATTACATCATTCTTCACAAATGAACTAGTAGAATCCAACTGTATACTTCTTTTTAAGTTTGGAGCACTTTCACAACAAAGTGGTCAACAGCTCTGTTGATTTTTATCAATATTTCATCATAGGTTTTAACCTTGTTTATAATTTGTAAAATAAAGTTCATATCTGTGCTCTTACAGTAATTACGTGGTAAATTTATTTTTGGTTCATTATTCTATCATGTATAGTTTAGAAGATATTAGCTATGATCCTTGAATATATGCGTTGACCAAAAAAGTGCATATATTCAGGTTAATTCCTTAAGTATTAACATTGGAAATTAGCTTATTAATCGTTTTATGTGTGGACTTTCATGGGGAAACCACTGGTACAATTTATTTCACATGTTGTTTCATTAGTTCTTAAGATAAATAAGGTTTTATGGTTTTTATAAGGTATTATACCTTATAATTCCTTAAATATTGACTTTACAGATATGCCCTAAAATGGTATATGTGTATTTTTCCATGGGGAATACAATGGTATAATTTCTTTTACAAGTTGATTCATTGGTTTTTAAGTTTAACCAATTTTTGTACCAATTTATGGTATTTTTTGTATATTTAAGTAATTATTCATAATGTATAATTGTTCTAAGTAATTTTAATATAATTATATTAAAGGTATAATTATTCTGAGTCTTTTTTGTGACCTTATTGGGTATGTGGTCATATCTCAAAGGCTCACATTCCCTACCACCAAAAAAGATTGTACCACAATCTGATATGTATGATTAGGGTATCATCCACTGTCCTACCTCTTCATTAGACTTTGTTAGTCTTGAAGCTCAATGATGCTTAACTTTTCTATTTTTCAGGCTTTCTTTCATGTCTGAACCTTCTTAGTAGTTTATCCGCATTTGTTATATCTTTCTCAAGTAGCCATTCATCTTCTTGAGTTGAATTTCTATACCTTACAAGGTATTCCCTTTCTTTTTTGTTTCTTGTCCTTCTTTCTTTAAGGACTTTTACTATTTTCTTTTCTTCTCCTTCTTCCAAGGGGGGAATTTCAAGTGGGGGTTTATTTCTTAGTGGAAATAACTTCTTGTCACTTGAACTGTAAGGTTTTATTAGACTTACAGGGAAGGTTGGGTGTTTGTTCATTAGTTCACCTGTGAGTTCTAATTGTACAGCATTGGGTCCATGAAGTGCTTTTATCATAAATGGTCCTGCAAAGGGATCTTTCAATTTCTTTGGGCCTTTTATGTTATTGAAATTAAGGGTTGATACTAAAACCAAGTCTCCTATTTTGAAATCAGGTGGCTTATGACTTTTATCCCATCTTTCTTTTGCATATTTAAAAGAATCTTGCATGCATCTGTTTGCATGGTGTCTTGCTTTGTCAAGCATTATCTTGAAACTGCTTGCTGTTGGATGTATATCCACTAAGTCCTTTTTGAGGGTATCATAAGGAAGTCTTGGATTCCAACCTTTCTCTAGCATTGCTTGTGTTTTGCCAGTAGAAGAATGGATTGATGTCTTATTTGCCAGTTCAAGTGCTGGTATTAGTGTACACCAATCATGGGTAAAACCATCAGAATCTTTGAATTCTAGCCCATAAGCACAGAATCTTCTGATCATATCCTCTAGGGTCTGTATCATTCTTTCTGCTAGACCATCAGTTTGAGGATGATAAGATGTTGAGAATGATAACTTTGTTCCAAACAAGTTATGGAGATTTGTCCATAATGCTGAAGTGAACTTTGGGTCTCTGTCACTTATAATATTTTGGAATAAGCCTGTGTGGCTAATGACTTTATTCCATATCATTATGGCTGTATCCATAGCTGTGTCATCTTTATGACATGGTAAGAACATGGGAGTTTTACTGTACCTGTCAACTAACACTAGGCATGCATTATAACTCCTGTCTCCTTCTGGAGGTAAGGCTGTTACCCAATCCATATGAACTATTTCCCATGGGGATTTTGGTTCTTGGATTTGGATAATCATTCCAAATTTCTTTCCTGTGGCTCTGTTGGCTTTTTGACATCTGTCACAGGTTTGGCAGTACTCTGCAACATCTTTCTTCCAATTTGGCCACCAAGAGCAGGTTTTCACCCTCTCTAGTGTCCTATCTTCTGAGAGATGTCCAGATGCAACACTATCATGACACTCATGTAAAATAGTGTTTATTAGTGTTCTGTCTGTTAAGGCCATAACACATGTGTGTTTTGTTCTATGGTAAAGTATTCCATCAAGGAGGTGGAATCTTCCTTCATCATATGCCTTTTTCCATATTTCATCTAGTTTTGATGAAAGTGATGGATCTTTGCAGTCTTTCATTAGAAGTTGGCTTAAGATATGGCAATTTTTGTCTGTCTTATAGCTTTCTTTAACTTGGTTAAAGAATTCTGTACCAATGTCTGTAACACATATTCCTTCTATATGATGCTCTTCTTGTGGTACCCATGCTGGATTGTCAGGGGTATTTGCTAGAGACCATCTGCTAAGACCATCTGCATTTTTATGAATATTTCCAGATTTATGAACAATAGTCATATTTCCTCTATATTCTTGGATAGCAATTTGCCATCTCAGCATATGTCTATTTGGAGTCTTCATATTTAATAGTGATTTCACAGCATTACAGTCTGTGATTACAACAAATACTGTGCCATCCAAATAATAATGCAGTTTTTCTAAAGCCCACACTAGGCATAAGCATTCCATTTGGCTTGCTCCATACCTTGCTTCTGTTGGCTTTATCTGCCTTGAAATGAAACAAATTGGTCCTTCCACTGGTTTATCATTGATAATTTGTGTTTGGTGAAGTGCAGCACCTAGTCCTTCTCCACAAGCATCAATGTACAGTTTAAAGGGTAGTTTCCAATCTGGCATCAGAAGAAATGGGGCATTTGTTAAGGAATTTTTCAATTCTTCATATGCCTTGACTCTTTCTTCTGTCATCTCATAGACTGTTTGTTGGTCACATAGCTTATACAAGGATTTAGCAATCTTTGCAAAGTCCTTTATATGCTGTCTATAGTAACCAGCAAATCCTAGAAATGATTGCATTTCTTTTTTGGTTTGAGGCATTGTTTTAAGTAGTACTTCTGCTACTTTATTTTTGTCTATGCCTAGACTAAGGCCAGATACTACATGTCCTAGAGCCTTTAATTCACTATATGCAAAATGACATTTTTTCAAGGAAATTTTCATATTCACTTGGACTATTTTTTGTAGTACCCTTTCTAGTCTTGTAAGGTGATTTTCCCAAGTTTCTGAGAAAACTATGATATCATCAATATAGATAATCAACCATCCTTCTGATAATTCTTCAGGGAATATGGTATTCATCATTCTTTGATAATGGGAAGGTGCATTTTTTATTCCAAATGGCATTCTTAAGTATTCAAAAATTCCACAATGGACTATTATTCTTAGTAGTTTGTTGGCATTTTCCGTTAAGACATTTTGATGAAAACCCTTAAGAGCATCCATAGCTGTGATGAACTTAGCTTGTGACAATTGGGTCAATGTCTCAAGGATTCTGGGTATTGGATATCTGTCTGGAATGGTATAGGTATTCAGGGCTCTGAAGTCTCCTACCATCCTTGATTTTCCATTATGCCAAGTTATAATGACAGGTGTAGTAACTTCTACTTGTTCATTATGTCCAACCTTTCTTAATACTCCAAGGTCCATTAATTCTTTAATGTGCACCTCTAAGGCTTCTCTAGCTCTTGGACTGGCTGGATAAGCAGGTCCTCTTAATAAAGGTGGGTAAGGTTTTTCTACATTAAGAATTATATCCACTTCATGTCCAATTATGGCACCTAGTGGCTCTTTGTCAGTTGCAAAGGCATTTTTATACTTAAATAAGAGGTCAATCAATTTTTCTTTCATTTTTTCTGTTAATTCTTGATTGAATTCTGCCTCTTTGAGTTGTTCAGATATAAAAAGTTCCTTTTCTGGGATTTTTTCTTCATTCTTAATAACTGTGATTTGTTTTTTGTTATTTAAAAATCCAAACTTTTGTCTTTTGTTATCTCCTATGGTAAAATATCTATCCTTTTGGTTGGAGATATCTATACCATAGATTGATAAGTAGTCATTCCCAAGTATGAAATGGTTACTAGTACAGTTGTCCATTACTACAAACTCTACTTTAATTCTGACACATTGTGAGGGATGAGGAAAAATTAGTGTTAAATCAATTATTCCAAGGGGCTTCATGCTCTCACTTGCACTACTAAATTTGACACCTTGTATTGGCATAAGTTTTTCTTGCCAGTCTGGGACAATGGTTTTTAAATAACTTTTGCCAACACAAGTGCAATATGCTCCTGTATCCAAGTTAACCTTTCCTTCTTGGTTATCAACCATAACAATACTTATACTTGATTTTCCAGCTGTATATCCCATTCCTCTTGCAGGTTTGGTTCTATACATTTTGGCATCTTGTATGTTTGTCAGATTTGTGTCAGATGTTCCAACTTGTGGCAAGTTTGAATTAACATCCAGTACTTCATAAATTATATCAATATTATTAATTTGTGAATTAATTATATTGATTTCATCACTTTCAGAGCTTTCTGACTCTTCTGTCTCTTTTTCAGAGTCAGATTCCTCTTCTTTGTCATTGTGGTTTTCTGTTTCCACAATTTCATTAATCTTTGCTTTTTTAAGGCAATTATTGGCTAAGTGTCCAATACCTCCACATTTATGGCATTTTCTTTGCTCATTATTGTTGGATGTATTGGGCTTAAAGGATTCTTTTGATTTATCCTTTTTGATAAATGGTTTATTTGGGCTTTTAATGTCCAATTTTTTCCAAGTCCTTCCAATTTTTGTTCTTGTCACTATATCTTCTAGTGCATTTATATACTCTTCTGTGGAGCATGGTTCTATACACCTGCTTCTTAGGGCATGTTCTAGTTCCCCTCCACATTTTTTAAGTATTTTCATGTGCACCATTTTTTGTGACATTTCTGGGTACAGTGCATTAAGCCTTTCAACTTGTTTCAAGAACCAAGTTAGAGGTTTGTCTTCATCTGGGTCAAAGAAAGAGTTTTCAAATGCATTTTCTATCTTATACCTCCAGGAATCATTTTCCCACTTGGTGATTATTTCTTGTTTCCACCAAGACCAGGTATTTTTACCATTTGTTTGTCTTATGCCATAATACCATCTTTTTGCAGATTTCTCAAACAATGAATGTAATCTTGCAGTGATTAATTCATCTGGTATGGCATAGTCTTCTTGTAACATGTCAATTGTTTTAATAAATGACATGTGGTCATATTCACCTTCTCCTGTGAATGTTGGCCATTCCTTTAATTGAGGTGCTTCCTTCATTAAGACTTGGTTATTATCTTGGTGACTCAAGTCTGTTATGAAAGGATTTGACAATTCCTCTTTTGTTTTAACAGGGCTTCTTATATGAGAAAATGGTGTTGATAACTTTGGCATATTTAAATTAGCCTCATTAATTTTATCCATTTTTTCTGTAATAAGCCTTATTTCACTTTGAATATCATCTTTCAGATGCATTCTTGCTTCATCACTTTTTTCCACATGGTCCAAAAGTAATTTTTGGTGTGATGAACTCTTTTCTTCAAATTTTTCTACAGAAATACTTAATTTATTTAATTTTTCTGTAAGATTGTAAATACTCACATCATAATTGATTGTAAAAGTCTTGTCTTTGATATCTTTTATGTATTTATACAATTCTTGTTGTCCTTGTATCAATTTTTGAGTATTGTCAATTAAATTCTTTGGTTTATTATTTTCAACAATAAACTTAATGTTGTCAATTTCTTTCTTGTTTTGCACAACAATTTTTGTTAAAGAAGATAAATTGTTATTTATTTCTTGTAGTGATAATAAACTATCTTTAATTTCTTTTAGAGGTAATATACTATTTTTAATTTCTGTTAAAGTATTTACAACATCATTGGACAAGGTTATTTCTTTGGGAAATGAGGTTGTCTCATTCTTTGCTCTTCCTTGTCCTTGAATTCCATCAAGGTTCTGGCCATGTTGAAAACATTGTCCATGGCATCCTTTTGGATTCTTCGTATTCTGTAGCTTGGGGAATATGGTTTCTTCCAATGCTTTTTCTTGTTCTTCTTCCCTTCTTGGGGAAGTGGGTTGGCTTGGGGCTTTCTGGTAGAAGCTACTGGGGCTTCTTCCTTGGTTGCCTCCCTCTTTTTGGCATGGTAGTCCTTGATTTTTTTGATTTGAGGTTTGGATGACAGTGGATTCCATCCATTGGAGTATTTCACTATCTCCTCCTCTTTGAGGAACTTTTTCAGGATGTGCCAGGAGTTCATCACTCCTTGGTGTATTTGAGGCAGCATTTCCCAATCTTTGTCCTTGTACACTGTGCAATACTGCTTGTACTGGCTCATGTAGATGTCTATTTGAGCCCTCTGAATGTGATTTGTACCTGTTTGAGTTACTCATACTTAGTTCTAATTCAGGCTCAGATATCATGGGCATTTCTGGGACTTGCCTTTGGGATAAGGCACTTCCTTGTGTGGATTCTGTTCCACTGGGGATATTGCCCTTTCTTTTCCCTTTTGAGGGATCAGTTCTACCTCTGAGTCCAGCTCCATCTGATTGGATGGAGTATTGGGAACCTCTTCTAGTAGTCATAATTAAATAATAAGAAAAAATAAAAGTATTTTAGAATAAAATTATTTTATGGCAATTTAAAAAGAGGTGCCCACCTTCAGAGTCTTGAATGGTGGGTCCTGGAAAGTCTAATTTCTTAGCTTTCTTTCTTTTGGTGATAACTGGTGTTGGAGAACTTTGACAAGTTTCTTCCACCAACCTCTCAACAGTAGCTTGGTTGTCTTCTGTTGGGTTATCTTCAAACACTAAAAAAGACAAATAAATATAAGTCTTTTTATAAGAAGTGTTATTTTTGGCAAGATATGGCAATTTTCCACGTAGAAATTGCTTTTATATCTTTAAAAACTTGAAATGAATAAAGAAATGAATAAAAAGGAATGAAAATAACTTTTTTATTGGTTCTTAATATTTTTTAATATTTTTTAATATTTTTTAATATTTTTTAATATTTTTTATATTTTTTATTTTTAAGGAATAAAATAAAAATTAATATGATTCTTTATAAAATTAAATTATAATAAAAATTATTTTTAATTTATAAATTATCTTTTTTAATCACTAGAGTCACTCAAAGAAAGTTCTTGCAAGTCTAAGGATGTGAAAAACCACGTGTAAGACAGTACAGTTGCTTTCCAAATGCCTCAATAGCTTTTAAAATCAATAAAATATAAAATTATTATATAATTTTATGATTATAAACATAATTTATTATTGGATAAACCCAATTAAAATCTTGTTAAAGGTCTTTTAAGTAAATATCACGGCCAGGCCCCCAAATGTAAGGTTTGACTATGAAACAATAAGTAAAAATTACTAATTTATTACTTATTGTACTCTGAATGTCCTTATAATTGAAATAAATAAGATTAAAATAATAATAATAATAAAGAAATATTATTATTATGGCGTAAAAATATTATATTATTAAATAAATATAATAATATAATTAATATTATATGAAATTATAATATTGTAAATAATATATTAATATAAAATAATTAATATATTATAAAGCTCTTTATTATTGTTACCAACAAATAATAAAGGCGTAAAAAACTGTTTTTATAA
Source organism: Austropuccinia psidii (assembly GCA_023105745.1). Lineage (NCBI taxonomy): Eukaryota > Fungi > Basidiomycota > Pucciniomycetes > Pucciniales > Sphaerophragmiaceae > Austropuccinia > Austropuccinia psidii. The sequence goes on along the minus strand of JALGQZ010000002.1, from coordinate 9,047,529 downwards.
ATAAAAAAACAATTAATAACAATAATATTACCAATGTTAAAGTTATATATTAATATAAATACTATTTATATTAATTAAGAATTATTAAGAGTAATAATAAGAGAGAAATTATTATAATAAGATGAAATAACCTACTTTTAACACTTAAAATAATAATTTTGAGATTTTTTACGCCAAAAGAATATAAAACAACTTTTTCAAATTGTAGTTACAATAAAAGGAAAGAAAATTTACTAAATTTCTTGATTTTACGTGGAAATGAGTTTATAGAGAGATTTATGACAAAAACAATTAAAGAATTGATTTAATCACACAAAAATAGTGATTAATATTAAGATGGTCTTTGGTCTTTAATAATATAAGAGTTTTATATATAAAGAATAAAGAAATTACCTTTTATTTAATTGATTTAATGTTTTTGATGCTGTCACAGGGGCTCTTCTAAAGTGAAGAGGGCCTGGCACTCAGTGAACAGACTTACTTATGGAGGGCTCAAAAGGAAATACTCAAAAGATGAGAGTAATGGAGTAAGAGGATAAATTCCTAGTCATAAAATAATAAGTATAAAAGATAAGAGAGACAAAGCAAAAGCAATAATAAAGAGCCAACCACAAATAATCCTGAGTCACTGTTTCAACCTGTTCAGAAAAGAGAAAAGGGATTAATAAGGATATGGCCACCAGGACTCTACTGAACAGGTGAGGGAAGGCTAAGACTAACTTAGTAAATAATAAAATAATATTCCAAAAGTGAGAATAAAATAATATTAAATAATAAATCAACTATTTTAATTAACTGGGGGAAAAACCCCCAGGTGGGTGAAGAGGGGCTGGTATATGTGAGAAATACCAGCCTTGGAGTTTGAGTGTTGAGATACTTGTCTGTATGCTGGAAGAAGTTGGATGTGGGATTGAATCCTGTATTGGTGAATCCAATACAGGTTATACAGTCAATACAGGTATTTGCGCCTGTATTGATTACAGGCCTGTATTTGGTGAATCCTGTATTTGGGTCTTGCCTGTATGAAAACTGTATTGAGGTTTGAAACTGTATTTGGATCTTGCCTGTATGAAAACTGTATTTGGAGAGTCTTGAATGAAACCCCCTTGCTGATTGGGTTTTGAAGGGTATCCATGATATAATGATTTGCTGATGATGATTGGAAATGCCCCTGCCTCCTTGGCTGTGACATTATCCCCCTCTTGAAAGTGGTGAGCTCTGAGCACCATAAGTATAGTGAGTCTTGATGAGCTTGCAATCAATTCAAACAGTTCTTTTCCCCAATTCCTTAAGATTTTCCCCTTAAAACTTCTTCTTCAATCAATACTCAAACCAATCTTCATTTAACTATTGTAGGTATTTTCCCCTTGATTTTGATTCTGAATTTCCTCTGTTTCATTCAAGCTGCCTTCAATCTTCATAAAAATTCCTTTAATCTTGTCTTGAGTGTCTTCATCAACTGTTCTTGAGTCCTCATGGCTTTTGAAAAGGTGGTTGATTTGAGTTTTTTGTCCCAAGACCACTTGAAATCATCATAATTTTGAATTTAGAGTGTTGGCATAAGGTGGCCAACATTTGAAATTTTGGACTAAATGAGTAGTCCTGGCCAAAATCCCTGAAAATGTGAAAAAATGGGTTTTTGGCCAATTTGCGCAAATGCGCAAATATGCCATATTTGCATAAATTGGTGAAAATGATGAAAAAATGGCCTAAAAGTGGTTTTTGGCCATTTTGCGCAAAATGCGCAAATATGCGCAAATGCGCAAAAAATGCGCAAAGTGCGCAAATTTTGCGCAAAATGCGCAAATGCGCAAATATGCCATATGTGGCATAAATTGGTGAAAATGATGGAAAATTTGAATTATTGTGAAAAAATGGCCTAAACGTGGTTTTTGGCCATTTTGCGCATTTTTGCGCAAAATGCGCAAAAATGCGCAAAGTGCGCAAATGCGCAAATATGCCATATGTGGCATAACTGGTGAAAATGATGGAAAAACTGAATTTTTGTGAGAAAATGGCCTAAAAGTGGGTTTTGGCCATTTTGCGCATTTTTGCGCAAAATGTGCAAATATGCGCAAAATGCGCAAAAATGCGCAAATGCGCAAATTTTGCGCAAAGTGCGCAAATGCGCAATTATAATGATTTTGGCCAAAAAGGCCTTTTGAAGGCTTTTGACAAGAAAAGGGCCCTTTTGCGCAAAAATGCGCAAAAGTGCGCAAATGCGCAAAAATGCGCAAAATGCGCAAATCACCCAATATGCATAATTAAGCATATTATGATAAGAATTGATGAAGAATGGCTGTTTTGATGTTTTGAGGTCTGATATGGCCAATTGTGCCAAAGTACATATCTTGATGAAATTGGCCAATTGGGCCATTTTGAAACAGTTTCTTCTATGAACTTGATTTCTTTCTTGAATATCTTCTTCTTATCCCCTCCTTGATTGGTCAATTGCCATAAACACCTTGCTGATTGGGTTTTGGCTTTCAATTTTGATCTTGAGGAATGAGTTCAATGCTGACATTCATATTTGACTCCACTGCCTCTGGTTCCCCGCCTTTTGTGATTTGGAGATGCCTTGGTTATGAAGTTTAAAAACCCTTGAAGAAATTTTGATGAGGATTATCTGTAGCTGGTCTTTACCATTACTAGTGTTTGCTCTTGATTATTGAATAAATTCACTCCCCAAACAAGATATGGGAGTTATGATTGCTGCTTTTGAAACAAGAAATGAAAAAATAAATCATACAAATAAAAGAAAATGAAATAAAAAATAAAAAATAAAAAATAAAAATGAAAAAGAATTGAGAGAAAAAGAGAGTAAAGAAAGAAATAAGAAATTCCTGAGGGTTGTCCTTCTTGTGGTGAGATTCTTGATTTTGGCCAAAATGTTCTGAAAGATAAAACCAAGAATTTGATGCTCACAGCGTGGCCAAGGTAATGTTTTTACAAGAATTAGACCCCTCAGGGATGCATACCAGGAGATGGAACTTACTTTCATAACTTCCACTCCCCACCAAGCACCATAATGAAAATTGAAATATGCCATAAGATGAATTTGATAATGAATGTCTTGAAAGATAATTTATGGCATGATTGAAGAAAGAAGAGAAAATAAAAGAAAAGATTGGGCCAAATCTTGATGAAAGGTCCAAATCTTGAGGGTATTATGTTGCAAGGCCTTCTGAACCTGTCCAAAGAATTGACAAGTGCTCACAAAGTGGCCAAGGTGATGCTTACAACAAATTTGGGTAGAATACCCCCTTAAAGGTGCATGCCAGGAGAGGAACTTACTTTCATAAACTCCAATCCCCACCAAGCACCATAATCAAACTCTTGAGGCATTTGGGCCAGGCTTGTCTGGATACAAAGTGTGAAAATCCTTGATAAGGTCTGGGGAGTTGGTAAGGTTGGAAGCTGTTTCCCAAGTTGTTCTTTCTGGGTCTTCACTGAATCCTTTCCACTCAACTAAATACCATAATGAACCTCTCTTGAGTTTTGAGTCCAGAACCTGAGCCACTTCCCATTCTTCTTGCTCTTCCACTATTACTGGAGGTGGTGGCAATTGGTGTCGATTTGGGATAGTTGATTGCTTCACTGGTTCTAACAAGGACACATGGAAAACAGGGTGAACTGACTTCCATTGTTGAGGCAACTTGAGGTGATATGCATGGCTGCCAATCTTCTTCAGAACTTCAAAAGGTCCCAACCATCTTTCTGAGAGCTTCTTGGTGGGTCTTGTTGTCTTGATGTTCTTGGAGGCTAGCCATACTTTGTCCCCAGGTTGGAAATCAGGTGGAATTGCTCTATTTCTATCTGCAAACTTCTTGAATCTTCTTATTGCTGACTCTAATTCTTCTTTGACAACTTGCTGTACTGATTGGAGTTTTGTTGATAACTTTCCAGCAGGTGAATCTTGAGAAACATGGATTGAGTCAAAGCTGGGATTTCTTCCATAAATGGTGAAAAAAGGTGATTGCTTTGTGGATGAATGTTCTGCATTATTATAGGCAAATTCAGCCAGAGGGAGCCAGGTGTGCCAGTCATCTTGATGGTAACTGACATACATCCGAAGATACTGTTCTAGAATCTGATTTACCCTCTCTGTCTGTCCATCTGTTTCAGGGTGAAAAGCAGTTGAAAGATCTCTTGATATCTTGAGCTGCTGACATAATTGGGTCCAGAATGATGAAACAAATAATGAACCTCTATCACTAACAATACTGATTGGAAGACCATGTTTGGAAAAGACATGATTAATGAATATTTGAGCTAAGTCCAGTGCAGTGATTGTTGAATAAGTTGGAATAAATATTGCCATTTTTGAAAATCTGTCTACAACTACTAAAATTGAATCAAAGTTGCTTGACAAGGGCAATTGGGTGATAAAGTCCATTGATAAGGAATTCCAAGGACCAGATGGAATTTGAAGAGGTTTGAGTAATCCAAACTTCTTATGGTGGATGTTCTTGTTTCTTGAACATTGCCGACATGAGGACACATAGTCCTTGATGATTTGATTCATGCCAGCCCAATAAAAATCCCTCTTGATGAGCTTGAGGGTCTTCTCCTGGCCAGGATGGCCAGCCAACGGTGAATCATGACGCTTTTGAAGAATATCCAATTGAATTTCATGATTGCCTGGAATGACTACTCTATCTTTGAACAATAATAATTTTGATTGAGGTTCAAGAGAATAGTCTGGGACTGATTCTCCTCTTGCTAATTTCTTGAGGATTTCCTTATAATCTTTGTCTTGCCATACTTGTCTTTGAATTTGATCAACTACATCTGAAAAAATATCAACTTTGATTGCAAAGAATCTTGACTCTTGAATTTCATTTTGCTTGAGAACTTGATGAAAATTTTGAGGATTCTTGCTGATAAAATCCACCCCCCTCTCTGGGTACACGTCGTCCCGACGTGACAAGGCATCTGGTAAAGTGGCCAGCCTGCCTGGGCGGTAAGTGATAACAAAGTGAAATTCAGACAAAAATTCAGCCCAACGGGCTTGACGACGAGTAAGGACTTTAGAGGACATAAAATATTGGAGAGAACAATGGTCTGTCAAGACCTCAAAAGAAACAGAAAGAGAAAGGAGAAAGGCTCTCCAGCGCTTGAGGGCCCAAACTATGCCAAGGAGTTCCTTGTCATGAATCTCATAGTTGAGTTCAGCTGGTAAGAGCTTGCGACTATCAAATGCAATGGGATGCTTTCCTGAGTCATTCACCTGACTCAGTACAGCACCCAAGGCATAATCAGAAGCATCAGTCTCTACAATAGTTGGTAGAGAAGGATTAAAATGAGAGAGGATAGGAGCAGTGGTGAAAGCTTCTTTGAGTATTTGAAACTGACTAAGAGCTTCCTCATTGAAGATGAAGGGAGAATCTTTTTTAAGGAGGGAAGTGAGAGCAGAGATTTTTTTGGAATAATTTTTAATGAAACGACGATAAAAGTTGGCAAAGCCAAGAAAAGATTGGAGGGCCTTGATGTTCTTGGGCTGAGGCCAATTGAGGATTTGTTGAACTTTTGAAGAATCCATCTTGAGGCCATCACTTGAAACAACATAGCCCAAGTATTCCACACTTGAGGCATGGAATACACACTTGGAGGCTTTAGCAAACAAGTTATTGTCTCTCAGTCTTTGGAGAACAGAGGCCACATGTTTAACATGTTCATCCAAAGAGCTAGAGAAGACCATAATATCATCTAAGTACACTACAACAAAAATATCCAAATAATCTGCAAAGATATCATTCACAAGATTTTGGAATGAAGCTGGAGCATTGGTTAAGCCAAATGGCATAACCAAATACTCATAACTGCCATATTTGGTTCTAAAGGCAGTTAAATGCTCATCCCCCTCTTTAATTCTCAGGAGATTATAAGCACCACGCAGATCTATCTTGGAGAAGATAGTAGCACCGTTAAAGACGGTAAGAAGCTGATTCATTGGAGGAACAGGATACCTGTTCTTCCTAGTGACAGCATTAAGTTTGCGGTAGTCAACACACAAACGAAGACCACCATCCTTTTTCTTAACAAAAAGGACAGGTGCTCCTGTTGAGGAGGAGCTTGGTCTGATGAAACCTTTCTCTACATTCTCTGAAATGTAGGCCCGCAGTGTCTCTGACTCATTCTTTGATAAAGAGTAGATAACACCAACTGGAGGTAGAAGACCCTCCAGTTCGATATGATGATCACAGGCACGGTGTGGAGGAAGTTTCTCTGCTTTCACTTTGGAGAATACATCCAAATATTTGTGATAAACAGGAGGGACTACCTTCAGCACAGTTTCAATCTCTTCTGGCTCTTCCTCCTCATCCCACTGCTCCTCCAGGGAGGCATGAAAAGATAAAGGAGGAAGGTCCATATCCCCTTGAAAGAGATGAAGTGAAGATATAGCAACATCTTCTCCAACATCTTTTATCTCTTTGAAGACTTCATCTCTTAATGAAAGTAATGACTGAGAGGGAAAAATGGAGGGGTTATGGACAGAAGGAGGAGAGGAAGGTGTCTTAAGTTCACCAACCAGAGCAACACTGTTGACAGCAGTGGATAAGTCATTACTAGTAGAAGAAATAATGCCACTAGAATCCTTATGACTAGAATCATAGGTGATCAATCCATTTTTCCAATCAATAATGGGATTAAAATGGTAAAGAAAATCATAGCCCAATATTAGGTCTTCTCCCTTGGGTGAATCTATGATAAAGAAATCCCATTCAAAGCTTGGGAAGGAAGGTAAATCAACAACCCACTTGGTATAATGGGTGATGAACAGGGAAGTGGATTCACTGGAATCCAGAATGAAAAGAGGAATCTTTTCAGGGAGCTCTGACATGGTCAATGAGTACTTGAGAACAAAATTCTTTGCAATAAAGGAGTTTGTAGCACCAGAATCAATGAGAATACTATAAAAAATATCAGAGATTGAAGAAAAAATAAGAAATTTTAAAGATTTCTTGACACTAGTATTCAGAGTGCACAATTGTGCTCTTGAAGGAAATAAGTGAGAACCATTGAACACATCATGATTCCCACTCAGGCTTTTCCCTGCTTGCTAGGGAAGCCTTTTGATGATCCTTGCCTATTCTCAGGCCTCTTGAAGCATTTTTCAAATGGGTGTTTACCACCACAATAATTGCACAAGCCTTCTTTAATCCTCCTCTCCTTTTCAGAACCGATTAATTTATTGTCCTTATTGAGGAGAGCAGCATGAGGCTTGTCTTTGGACACTTGAAAATTCTTCCCCTTCTTATTCTTCTTATGATAAGGCTTCTTTGATGATGAACTTTGAGGAGGCTTGGAGAAGTTGGATCCAATGATTGGAGGCTTCTTCTCTTGATGACTGCCCTTTTCCTTTTGCCTCTCATGATATCTTGTGTCTAATTCTAAAGTGACATCCATAAGTTCTTGAAGAGTGTCAAAAGTTCCAGGGTGAGAAGCCAATTGGTCCAACAATCTTGATGCCAAGCCTCTTCTATACACATGAATATAGGCCCTTTCCCCCCAGTCTCCAATTCTTGACATTAAACTTCTGAAATCAGCTATGTACAAGGAAACTTGACCACTTTCCCTCATCCTCAAATTGTCCAACTCTTGTTCAGCCTTTCTGACTTCATTGGGATCACCAAACAGAGTGAATAACTGGGTTTCAAACAACTGCCAGTTATTGAGGAGGTAAGAAGGGTCTTCATTGGAGATATTTGAGAGGTAAGGTTCAATCCATTTGCCAGCTCTACCAGTAAGAAAAGAAGTTGAATAAAGCACCTTCTTCCTGTCAGAGAAGAAGTTTGCTGGGTCATTATGAAAGATTAATTGACAGGATTGAATGAATCCTCTCAATTTATGAGCTTTAGTACCATCAAAAGAATCAGGTGCCTTCATTGATGGAGTCTTGAATGCAGGGACTTTTGAAGTGTCCCTTGGGGCAACTGCTTGAGTGAGTTGTCCCATAAACTGAGTCATTTGCTCCATCATCTTGAGGAAATTTGGTTCAGCTTGAGAGACAGAAGGTTGATTAGAAAGGGCTAGATTTGGAGCCTCAGGAGCTTCAGTAGCACCTGCCAAGGCAGCTGCCACTTCAGTCTCCTCAGATTCTTCCTCTTCCACAGACTCCTCCCCCTCCTCATCTTCAGCTTCCCCCAATCTACTTCTAGGCCCTTGAGAAACACCAGGATAACCACCCAATAGTCCAGAGAATGATCTTGATCTTCTAGACTTCACACCTCCTCTTCTGGAGGGTGCTGCTCCTTCCATTGGTGGTCCTCTGTCAAGATTTGCACTCAGTTGATGAACTGATGGTGTGCGGTCAAGAGGAGCCCTTGGTGTAGGAGTGAGAACAGCTTGATGTCTCTGGGATCTTGTATTCTTGGCTGGTGGGCTATGCTGAACTGGCATTATGAAAGAAGAATGAATAAAAACTTGATGATACTTTGAATAAATTAAGGCTTGACCAAAACAATCAAATGAGAATCTTGATGAACTTGAGAAATCAATCAATAGTCTTGAAGTGAATCAATATGAATAAATCTTGAAGAGTGAAGATGACAAAGTCAAATTCTTATGAATAATCAATTTCAATCAATAAGTCAAATCAAGTCAATCAAAATCAAATCAATTAAGTCTTGAGGAATTCAATCAATATCTTCAAAAATCAATTCAATTTTCTTGAGGAATCAAATTCAAATCAATAAATCAAATCAAATATTGAGGATAAATCAGGTATCTTGAAGAATCAAATCAAGTCAATCAAATCAAATCAATCAAAATTCAATCAATATCTTGAGGTGAAGTCAATGTCTTGAACAATCAATCAATCAATCAATAATCTTGAGAAATTTCAAAATCCAAATCACTGAATACCCCAATCAATAAAAACCCTGAATGATTAATCAATTAACCCAAATAATTCCACTCAAATAACCTGATAAAAACCTGAATTCAGACAAAAAAGAGAAATGAAGATGATAATGATAAAGTGAAATGGCCAGCAGAAATTTTGAAATGATAAAGAGAATCAATTTTCATTTGAATGAAAAGAATGAGATGAAAATTGATGAGAGAGAAAAAATCATAAAAATCATAAAAATCATAAAATCATGAAAAGATCATAATTGAAGAATGAGAGAAATGAATAAAATGAATGAAAGAAAAGAAGCAATTATGAGTTAATTAAAATAATGTCACAGGGGCTCTTCTAAAGTGAAGAGGGCCTGGCACTCAGTGAACAGACTTACTTATGGAGGGCTCAAAAGGAAATACTCAAAAGATGAGAGTAATGGAGTAAGAGGATAAATTCCTAGTCATAAAATAATAAGTATAAAAGATAAGAGAGACAAAGCAAAAGCAATAATAAAGAGCCAACCACAAATAATCCTGAGTCACTGTTTCAACCTGTTCAGAAAAGAGAAAAGGGATTAATAAGGATATGGCCACCAGGACTCTACTGAACAGGTGAGGGAAGGCTAAGACTAACTTAGTAAATAATAAAATAATATTCCAAAAGTGAGAATAAAATAATATTAAATAATAAATCAACTATTTTAATTAACTGGGGGAAAAACCCCCAGGTGGGTGAAGAGGGGCTGGTATATGTGAGAAATACCAGCCTTGGAGTTTGAGTGTTGAGATACTTGTCTGTATGCTGGAAGAAGTTGGATGTGGGATTGAATCCTGTATTGGTGAATCCAATACAGGTTATACAGTCAATACAGGTATTTGCGCCTGTATTGATTACAGGCCTGTATTTGGTGAATCCTGTATTTGGGTCTTGCCTGTATGAAAACTGTATTGAGGTTTGAAACTGTATTTGGATCTTGCCTGTATGAAAACTGTATTTGGAGAGTCTTGAATGAAACCCCCTTGCTGATTGGGTTTTGAAGGGTATCCATGATATAATGATTTGCTGATGATGATTGGAAATGCCCCTGCCTCCTTGGCTGTGACAGATGCGTCTGAGGGGAAAATAGAGTAAAAAGAGCTCTATTTATAGTAAATACCTCCCTCCTAGAGTCCAACAGGCTTCTAGTAGACGTGTACTGATCATATCCACTGGAATTGATCAATATTTTAAGGTTTGGAGATGATTACATCATTATCAAGCCATATTACATCATTATTACACCATTATTTAGAGTTATCACTATAACTCTAAAGTTGATGACATCAGAGGCTTGGCAGAACCCCAAATTTCGTGGATTTTATTAGTTTTAATCATAAACTAATAGTATTCACCAATTCTATCACTCTTAAGACTGTTAAACTTAAATTAAGGTTACAGTGTGTGATCATAACTGCTCAAATTAAGCTCAAACTTTGATCCTCCATAACTTTTAAGATTTACACGCTACAGCAATTCAGAGAGTGAATCCTGACAGCCTGGCATAACCGTATTATGCTTCCAAGAGCTTTTCATTACATCATCAAAACTCTAATTTTGATGATTTTTCTTGTAACTCATCTTTTCTGTCGAAATTCAATATTTTAAACTTCAAACCTTGATTTCAGGGGGTTATAACCTGAATTTAATAATAGAAATTACATCATTCTTCACGAATGAACTAGTAGAATCCAACTGTATACTTTTTTTTTAAGTTTGGAGCACTTTCACATCAAAGTGGTCAACAGCTCTGTTGATTTTTATCAATATTTCATCATAGGTTTTAACCTTGTTTATAATTTGTAAAATAAAGTTCATATCTGTGCTCTTACAGTAATTACGTGGTACCTTTATTTTTGGTTCATCATTCTATCATGTATAGTTTAGAAGATATTAGCTATGATCCTTGAATATATGCGTTGACCAAAAAAGTGCATATATTCAGGTTAATTCCTTAAGTATTAACATTGGAAATTAGCTTATTAATTTTTTTATGTGTGTACTTTCATGGGGAATCCACTGGTACAATTTATTTCACATGTTGTTTCATTAGTTCTTAAGATAAATAAGGTTTTATGGTTTTTATAAGGTATTATACCTTATAATTCCTTAAATATTGACTTTACAGATATGCCATAAAAATGGTATATGTGTATTTTTCCATGGGGAATCCAATGGTATAATTTATTTTACAAGTTGATTCATTGGTTTTTAGGTTAAACCAATTTTTGTACCAATTTATGGTATTTTTTGTATATTTAAGTAATTATTCTTAATGTATAATTATTCTAAGTAATTTTAATATAATTATATTAAAGGTATAATTATTCTGAGTCTTTTTTGTGACCTTATTGGGTATGTGGTCATATCTCAAAGGCTCACACTCAGGTCAAAACTGAAAAACCATGCTTCAAAATAAAGTTCTTAACTTAAGGTAACTTAATTTTAATTCCAATTTAAAGTTAACAGGGTTATTCTTAGCTCCATGTAGCTTTAATCCTCATTTAAACTAATTATTTTAAGTTTTTAATATAAATAAGCTTCTTTATATTAAGTTGCATCACATGAACAACTTCAAAATAGAGTTTCAAGCCAAAATCTCTTAAACTCAATTTTTAATTAATTTTTAAAGAAATTATAATTTTCTTTGATCTTTAATTAAAAGAATAAATTTCCAGGCTAATTACCCAGGAAATTTATTTATAAAAGATACTTAAAATTGAATTAATATGTAGAGAATATTGAATTGTAAGCTGTGTGAAATTTTCAAGCAAATCCATTAAGAATTGGATTTCTAATGAATTTTTGAAGTTATTGCTATTTTTCCACCTAAAATAGCAATCAACACCCAACCTTAAGTTTTGACAAGGTTTTAATGCTTGTAACCTTAAAGTTTTAAGCTTATTTAAACTTTTTAAGCTTAATTAAGCTTTGACAGCTCCTAAAACCTTGAATTCAAGCCTGCATATTGGGATTTACCCTCTGGCAGCTTGAAATTCCTGTCTAATTTGGGATAAAACCAGTTTAAACTTTAATGTTGGATCAAAGTCGAATCTTAAAGTTTAAATAAGGTTGAAAACCTTAATTGAATCCTTGCAGATCCAAAAAGTTGGGTACCCCAACTCTATTTGGTCTTTTTCCTTTGTCCCACCTTTTTGCGTGGATTTTGCCCTTTTATTTATTGAAAGCCATACTATGGCCTTAAACCCTTTTAAATTGAGCTCACGCAGGATTTACATTCTGTATGGCAAATCCTTAGCCAATTCAGTAAATATACACCACACCTCAATTTTAACTAAAATTTTGGTAAGTTTGCATAAACCTTATGCAACTTTGAATTTAAGCTTATTTAAGCTTAAATTTAACAATTTTAAAAAAATGTTAAAAAAGTTACATTAGTACTGTGAGATTCGTAAATCTTCTAATAACATAAGAAATAAGTGTTTATGGGTATAACACCTTATGGATGTACCCTAGGTTATTTTTGGTGTAGAATCCAAAAATGACATAATATTTATAACTTTGTTTATCCAAAAAAAAGTTATACTTAATTTTTGTTATTTTTTATTTTAAATTCAATTAAAAATTCTGTTGAAGACAATTTTAACTGTGTATAAAGTTATTTGTGGCCTTATGGGTATGCTATACATACCTCACAGGCTCACAAGTTTGTTCTTCCTCAGTTGATATTGGTGGGAAGTCAGACCCATGAGATTGGGAAACCATTAAAGTAGGTGAATGACAAGGAGTATCAGGGGATGGAAGGTAATTTGGATGTGCTTGGAATAAAAATTGAGGATTGATAGATTGGGGTGGGCTGGAAACAATGGGGACAAAAGGTGTATTTGTGGGAGGAATAATGGAGACAACCTGTTTGGTATTATTAATAGTGACAGATTTTTGCATTAAACGACGAATATTTGGTGGTGGTTTATTTTTAATTTCCCTTTTTTTCTTGTTATTTCGGTCAGGAACAACCTCCTCCAGAAGGGATGATTGGGATGAGTGTATGGAAGGAACTTCTCTCTCAATAAATTCAACATTGCCATCTACAAGAACAATTGCCTGCAATGAAGACAATTCTACAAGAAGGAAGATCAAATTAATAAAATATTGAGGCCAGACGTGAAGAATAATAATTACCATGTTCTTTTTGAGAAATCAATGCAAGGCCCTTTTTCAAATAATCCTTAATCTAAATTGATACAGGATTCTTTTCAGCTTGAGAAAGGGCATTATTGAGGATTTTCTTGATACGGTGGTGATTAAGAGAAAATTCTTCATGGGAGAGGAAAGTTAGCTCAGAAGATGGAATTGGTGAGATGGATTTTACTTGAGTGGGTGGGATATTCATGTCAAATTCTATGAATGAGGGTGGTGGCAGGGTTTGTGGAGTATTTGGGTGTGGATTACACAAACATATGTTTGGTGTGTTTGTGATATCTAATACTTTTTGGTAAAAATATAATATTGAAAAATGTTGAGGATGGGATTACGTGGGGAATAAAAAATTTACCAAGTTGAAAAGGGGGTTCTATTTATTTTGTTTGGTGGGGGGCAGGGAAAAGTGTGAGGATGACTAATGGGAGCTGGTGGGACTATCTTGGGAGAATTGAGGTAGTGAAAAAGATCGTAACATTCCTGGGGTTCAGTGCTTTGGTTTGGGGTGGGCATTAGATTGATGGATGAATGAGATGGTGCCTCATTTTGATAAGATAAAGATGAATCCAAATCTGTGTTATTTGAAAAATCCCTATGAAACATTTCATCAAATGAGACATTGGAATCAGGTGGTTGGGGTGGACTCAAAGTATTGGGAGGAGAGGGATTTGAGGGGCCAACAGAAGTTAAAAACAGAGGAACTTAGGGAAAACACAGGCAAAACAGCTCTATTTATATTGCAGGTCCCAATTAAATGAAGGGGGGGTGTAGCCCATAAAAATAGAGCAGAAATGAGTTTCGTGGTTTCAGAGGAAAGAAAGCTGGAGATCCTCTAGACATAAAACAAAATTACATATTTAGGCCAGAATTAAGTGTCAGGATATGTGTATCTTTAGAATCCTCCTTGGAATACATGGGTGATTAGATTGGAGGGTACAGTCACACCTGTAGGTGGGTGAGAGATTTAGACCACCAGTAATAATTTTTTGAAAATGTAAACCAATTATGAGTGCAATAAATTTGTGTCCTCAGAATGTCATCAGAGTGAGATTATGACAGCTGGTCATAATCCGTAAGACTTGGCTGCTGGAACTCCAATCAGACCCAGTCAGATACAGAAAAAACTGTATCTGAATGAGGTCCAGAGACAATACAGCTTTGGCTGTAATCCTACACAGGTGGTCAAAATTTGTGCCACTTGTAAGCCAATTACGGCCGTAATTGGTTTTTCTCCTTGAAATCCAATCAGACCCACTCATATACAGAAAAACTGTATCTGAATGAGGTCCAGAAAAAATACAGCTTTGGCTGTAATCATACACAGGTGGTCAAATTATGACCGCTGGTCATAATTTGTACCACTTGTAAACCAATTACGGCCGTAATTGGTTTGTCACCTGGGAATTTCATCAGACCCACTCAGATACACAAAACACTGTATCTGAATGAGCCCCAGAGACAATACAGCTTTGGCTGTAATAATACACAGGTGGTCAAATTAACACTGCTGGTCATAATTTGTATGCCTTGCAAACCTATTACAGCCGTAGTTGGTTTTTCTCCTCGAAATTCAATCAGACCCACTCAGATACAGAAAAAACTGTATCTTAATGAGCCCCAGAGACAATACAGCTTGGGCTGTAATCATACACAGGTGGTCAAATGAACACCGCCCAGTCATAATTTGTACCCCTTGCAAACCTATTACGGCTGTAATTGGGTTTTCTCCTTGAAATCCAATAAGACCCACTCAGATACAGAAAAAACTGTATCTTAATGAGCTCCAGAGACAATACAGCTTTGGCTGTAATCATACACAGGTGGTCAAATTAACACCGCCAGTCATAATTTGTACCCCTTGCAAACCTATTATGGCCGTAATTGGTTTTTCTCCTTGAAATCCAATCAGACCCACTCAGATACAGAAAAAACTGTATCTGATTGAGGTCCAGAGAAAATACAGCTTTGGCTGAAATCGTACACAGGTGGTCAAATTATGACTGCTGGTCATAATTTGTACCACTTGCAAACCAATTACGGCCTTATGTTGTTTGTCTCCTGGGAATTTCATCAGCCCCACTTGGATACAGAAAAAACTGTATCTGAATGAGGTCCAGAGACAATACAGCTTTGGATGTAATCATACACAGGTGGTCAAATTATGACCAGCGGTCATAATTTGTACCACTTGCAAACCAATTATAGCTGTAATTGGTTTGTCTCCTTGAAATCCAATCAGACCCACTCAGATAAAGAAAAAACTGTATAGTGTTAAAGCTATGACTTCTGTATAAACTTTGTACCCCATGCAAATCATATAGGGGAATAATTGGCCCCTATCTTTGCAAAATCAAAGATGCTCAAATATAAATAAAGCTATGTTTGTTTCCACTTTTCCCCCAAAACCTTTGTCATAACCACACTACTTCCTTTCAATTTCTTGGGCCCTTTTTTCTCATTCCCCACAAAATTTCATTGTGCAAAAAATGGGTCGCCCTAAAACAATTCACACTTGTCATGAGCTTGGCTGTTACAGCTAATATTATGAAGATTTGAACAATATTATTCAGCAAAGAAGGCCTATGTCTGACCCAGCTTGGAAGACACATCAATTGGAACTACTAAAACTCAGGAGACCGCAGCCTTTGGTTGATCAGATGTTTTCAGCCCAAAATAGTGAAAATTTAAGGACTCTTTCCCTCATTCATTTCAATTATTCAACATTACTTCAATCTAATTTTCCACAATCTTTTGGAACAGCCAACACAGAAAACCCCTGGATTCTCTCAAATTGAACATATCTGTTGTTATAATAATGAAAGAAATTTGCTTTTTGATACCAAAAAATATGAAAACAACACCTTTAAATTCATTGACTCTCATGCTCTTAAAGTTTTGGTTCAAGCTTCCAGCCTATACCTCAAAAATGGAATGTCCAGAGATAGTATCAAAAAACTTTCTTCTATTAGAAAGGCAAAAAATAACTAGCCTTGGAGAGAAATTTAATTTTGATGGATTATCCATTGCTAAAGAAATTCCACTTTCAATTGAAACTATTTTGGTTCAGCTGGGAATATCCATGGACTTTGAAAAAAGGATTTGCTGTCCAGAATGCTTCAGCTTGTATGATCTGACTGGAATGGGGCACATCAACAAACAGTGTACACCCAAATTCATTCAACCTTTTCCTTCCTCCATTTTCAAATTAGGATCTCTTGCAAGAAAAGAATGTGGTTCTCTTTTATTTAAAACTGACGACAAGAATGATTTTTCACTTCAAAAACCAATCTGTACCTTTACATACCAATACTTGCAAAAATGGTTGGCCTCCCATATGTGGATTCCTGGCTTTGAAAAGCTATTAGATACTCACAATACCCATAATTCTCAAACAGACCGCAAAGTCATCTCTGATATTTGGCATAGCAAAATTTGGCACACATTCAAATCTTCCCCACGTAGTAAACAAGCATTCACAAATAGACCAGGTAATTTGATTTTTAGCTTATATGTAGATTGGTTCAATCCATTCAGTAACAAAGGGGCTGCGAAATCCATTTCAATTGGGTCAATTCTTCTCACTTGTTTGAATATTCCTCCAAGTGAACGTCGCAAAAAGGAGAACGGGTTTTTGTATGCAATAATTCCAGGTCCCAAAGAGCCATCTCTTGATCAAATGAATTCAATATTGAAGCCTCTTGTGATTGAGCTTCAAATGTTATGAAATGGTATTTGGTTTTCCAATACGCACAACTTTCCAAAGGGTAGACCTATTAGAGTGGCTTTATTACCTTTAATAGCAGATCTTCCTGCTCTATGTAAAGTGGCTGGATTTGCCTCTCATTCGGCCAATCAATTTTTCTCCTTTTGTAATATTGCAAGGGTTGACATCAATGAAAGAGATATTTCAAAATTTGAAACAAGGACACATGAAAATCATATTTCCAAGGCAAATGAATGGCTCCAACTTCAAACCAAAAAGGAACAAGATGAATTTGTAAAATCACATGGTGGCCGGTGGAGTATTCTAAATAAGCTAGATTACTGGAGAAAAATTGACTTTTGTGGCATAGATATTATTCATTTTTTGATTTTAGGGGATATCAAAGACTATTGGATATCATTCCTCAAGGTGGGGTTGGCTGGTCACGAGTTAGAGCTTCAAAGGAAAAAGCAAAGTTTTTTGGCACACTCAAATCCATCCAAATATCCTTTTTGTTTATTGGGGTGTCCAAGAAAAAGGAAAAATGAAGATGACAATGATTCTGACAAAATCAGTAGACCCAACAAACAAAACCTTAGAAAAGCTAACCTTGCCCGCATTCGACCTCATACATCCCAAAGGCACAAAGGCTCTAGTGAAGCCTCCAGGACCAAAAGTGATAAAACTGCAAAAAGCAACAGAACTTCAAACTCCAGGTATTCCCTTAGATCCCAGTCAGCCACTTCTACAGTACTCAACTTATTACCTTTTACACATGGGAGTGATTCATTGGTTCCTTCTGATTTATCTTCTGATGATAATCATTATTTAAATCAAATGGGGGATGAAACTCCAAGATTAAAAAAAGACGAATTAGAGATACTTCAAAAATTCATCAATCAAACAAAATTCCTGTCATGGTTTTCTCGTCTATCCAGAAAATTTGGTTTCAAATACTTTCAGACACTCAAAGCAGAAGAGTGGCAAATTTTGATGACATTGTATTTGCCTTTGGAACTTGTACCACTATGGAGTTCACAAATACCTCACAGGGAGGAAAGGGTAAAATGCCCAGGGAACTACCTCCATAAGGATCTTCTACTCAAATAACTAATTTCATTAGTTACATTAACAAAAATGTTACTCAGAGCAAGCATACATGAAGAATACCTGGATAAGATTGAAAGTACTACAAATATCTATTGTCAACAACTTCGTTTGGGTTGGTCCATTGTGAGCCTTAGAGGTAATTTCATATACCCAAAAGACCACAAATACAAAAATAACATATTAATATAATTAAAATAAAAATCAAAATATAAATATAAAATTATATTAAAAAATAAAAAATTAATAACAATTTAATAATAAAAATACATTAAATTTTGTAAATATAAAATTACATTTATACTTGAAAAAATTAAGTAAAAATGAAATTTTAACAAAATTGTGAAAAAATAAAGAAATTTGGAAAAAAGTTAAATAAAATTTATTATAACTTTTTATCCAATAAATAAACATATAAAATTTATTTCACCATTGGATTCCTCATAAACAATCAGGTGGGGTCACCTCTGAGTGAAATTCTTGTAACTCAACTCTAAATAAGCTTAAATTAAGTTTTTTGTATTTTCAATACAAAAGTTGAAAATCCTCAAAACTTTAATTTAATTCACACCACATGTGGTGTTAACCATCAATTTTTGTGTTAAAATTGAGGTGTTGTGTTTAGTTTAGAAGTTATGAGGAATTGAAGTATTTTCAATTGAATTCAATTGAAATGTGAAAATGTGCGCATGTATTACATAAGTGAACTTTGATTTACATATGAGGTGTCAATTATTACTGTATTGTACTGTACAATTCAGTTGAAATTACATATGTAAATTATAAGTATAATACATGATGAGGAATTAAAAGAAAAATAAATTGGAAAGATTAAATTTGGGGGGGAAAAGGAACTCCAGCTCTAAGGGGGAGCTAGACCCCCAAAATCCTTGCTGACAGGTGTGGGATGTCAAAATTCATGCAAACATTCATCACTTTTGGCCTGGAATTGAGTTACAGGGTCTGTGGACTCAATTGATGATGAGGTTTCGATACCAACTGGGGTAGTTTTAGCTGTTGCCAAGAGGGTAAAACTACCCTTAAGATAAAACAATAATAGAAAAAACAGTTTTAACTGGTTTCTACGCCTCTGACACACATTCTGACGTGTTTTGAAGGCTCTAGGCCTGGTATTTCTATAGTAATGGCTGATTTAAGGGTCTAAAATGGCTAAAAATGGCTTAAACCAGCCCTTTTTGGTCTAAACCAGGGTTCAATGATGCCATAATTGGCTTTTGTGTTGTCAGACTGTTTTTCACGACTGACAAGAGTAAATTTTACTTTTAGAGTAAGAGAATTGATGGCTATAAAAGAATGTCTTCTTTGCCCCACTTTTCTCTTCATGTTAGAATCTTTTCCTTTTATAATTAGTTTAAACATTGTTAAACCAATCAATAAGAGATTCCAACCACCATTTTTAAATCATTTTAATCCTTTCAACCACTTGAAAAAATCGCTATAATCATTTTTTGTAACTTTTATAATCATTTTTACCCCTGAACCACCCCAAAAGTGAATTAAAGCATCTTTCATCACTGTTAACTTTGTCACTTTTGGGCGTGTTTTCTCTTTAATATTCTTTTTAAAGACTTTTTTCTTTAATTAATTGCTTGCAGTTCTTTGCTCAATTAATTCCAATTGAAATTTCCCTTGAAGAAATTTCTTTTGTAGCCTTAAAATATCTCTTGTAGAGTATTTTTTGGATAAATTTTTATTGTTGGTAAAACAATAAATTTTTATAATATTATTGTTTTATACTAATAAAGTTATAAACAATTAAATTGGCGTGTTTTCTCTTAAAAAGAATATTTCATACTATTTTTAATTGATTTTTACCTTATACAAATTTTTAGGACAGGAAAAGTCCTTGATTTTTAATCAAAGTTTCATATCCCCACCTTAC
Source organism: Austropuccinia psidii (assembly GCA_023105745.1). NCBI lineage: Eukaryota > Fungi > Basidiomycota > Pucciniomycetes > Pucciniales > Sphaerophragmiaceae > Austropuccinia > Austropuccinia psidii. Next base: position 9,027,771 of record JALGQZ010000002.1, on the reverse strand, counting down.
ATCCATGATAAGCTCCAAACCTAATCTACACCTAACACAACATTTACCAAGGGTTAGCAAGGAGCTAGGGCCACGAAGAAGCTTAGCTGTGTGGGCATAAAAAACAATGAACCGTACATTTGGGGACATACCACGGAATAATAAGCCATGTTGAGTTTTAATTATATATTTTTATGTCAAACAATCACCCTCACAAAATACTTACCCTTATATAACCAATTGTAGCTGAGAATTCCCAAACAATACTGAAAAGATGGATATCTAAAGTACCATATCAATGGATTTCCAAATTTTCTAATCTTCAACAAAGACTTGGTAGGAACAATACCCTAATTTCTCTTCATCAATCAAGAAATATCAGTGCCAGTCATACAATTCAATTGCATGATGCTATTTTTCAACAGTGGAAACTACTAGTTTCAAGAGATTTAAGGGATGTTGTAAACCTCTTTGAATGCAAAAAGTCAATAATTTTTGAAAAAAAAAGATATTGTAATCTAAAATCACATGTTGAAGGCAGTATCATAGAGTATAGCATTAATAATGTCAAATCATTGGGCCATATTGATAATATTGTCTCATTAGTTGGAGGTGATCCCGACATATGGTGGCTAATAATCAAATCTTTTAAGAAGCTTGAGAATAATGGGATAGAAAAAGACCCTTTCCATCCTTTTCCAGACCTCAATTGTTCTATTCTATTGGACCAGACAGAGGATGCCATAATCATCAACTCCCAATTACTTTTGGGTCGTGCTGCAAGCCTCAAGAATCCTCCTGGAACCTTTGGAATTGATCAGGCTACACTCTGTTTGGTATCTCTACATTCATCAGTAAGTGATTCAGTGGACTGCCACTCATTATCTCATATATTTTAACAGCTTCTTACCATTTCCTTTCAAACCTTGCCAGCAATGGATAGGTGATTGACGCACCGCACCCCTTTCTGCCCTAGGTTTCCTTATCAATGCTCAATAAAGATTTCCGTGGAGAAAAGACAATACTTTTTCCTTTGTTGATATTGTTATATGCTATTAAATGAAGTTTTTATTAGAATAATTCACTCAAATCCCTTTTAAAAGAGATTTAAATTGTCAATCTGCCATATTTAAGTCTCCAAAAGATCTTTCAAGACATGATTTGGTTTTTTGGTTCTGGATAGACCAGGTTTGAAAAAATGTGTATATAAACTATCTCTTCTCCACCAAAAATTTCTGTATTTCCACTTCACCAAACTGCTTTAAGCTTTCCTGAGCTTTCTCATCCACCAAATTCATTCTCATCTGTTGAATCCTTACTCCAACTCTGTTTAACATCCTCAGACTTTCTTTAATATAATTACCTCATTTTCCTCAATTTATCTCCACTTCTTTAAATTGATATTACAATGTCTTCCAATGCAATGGGTAGCACCCCCTCCGCATTCCACAGAGAAAATTCTGGATCCTCATCACAAAACCCATCAACAGAGGGTGACTCAATAATTAACTCAGATGAAGAAAACCACAAACGCATCCATACTGACTCTACTGGATAGAAATACATCTTTCTGAAAGATTTGGAAAGACTTGGAATAGAGGATTCAGTTGCACAGAATGCCAGTCAGGAGGGATAAGAGGAAATAACATCTGGTGGTGAGTATCTTTCCTCAAGCTGATTGAAAATTACTAACTGATTTTGTTTTCAGTTGTTGGGGTAGAATTCAGGATTCAAAAAGAAGAGGACCAAAAGAGGGCTAGAAATAATAAGAGAATTTTGCAAGGGAGAAATCACAACATTACAAGATTGTCAACAAAGAACGCTCTTCCAAGTCAGGCATGCACTGAATCAGTCCACTTGTGAGAATTCATCTACTTCTTAATGGGTATGCCACCTTCTGTAGATCACTTCCCACCCAATCCTACCAATGGTGAAGAGGAATTTCATATTCATTGGGTCAAAAACCAAGCTAAACACATCAAGACCCATTTGGAGACCTTTGAATATGGACTGAGAGATCATCCAATTAGTGAGCGCAAAATTCTGGTCAAACAAGAAATCACCTCTATATCTTAACAATTGCAACCACCTGAATTTAAACCAAGTAGTGATGTTCTCAATAACAAGATCAAGGTCTCAATAGTTGAAAAGCATGCTTGTGAAAAGGAATGCAAGCTAGCAGGCCTCAAGAGGATTACCTTCCAATGGGGAACCTCATTCAATAACTCCACTTTGAATGCAGCCATAGCCGACATTATCTCCAAACATCTTTTCAATAGGAGCCAGACTCAACCCAGCTTAAATATCAACAATCCCAATCAAATGAACCTATTAATTGAACGCTGGGTCAATGGAAGGGGTAAAGAAACTAAAAAGCTTTCAAAACTTGGCCAGGCTGAAGAGGAGGTTAAATTTCAAAAAGCTAAGAAATCCAAAAACACTAGAGGGAGACAGAATGAATGTGATTATTATTTTGTTAGAAATACACCAAACTATAATATTACTTTTATATTTAGGTTACAGCTGCCCATTTCAAAATAGCACGTCAATTATTCCCTCAAAACAACAATTTCTCTGCAATATATACTGATATAAAAGCAACTTCAGATGTAGAGGATAATTCTGACTTGGGAAAAGCAACAAAAAGACTTTTTGGAGTTTGGCGTAGTGAAGCTTTGACCTTCTGTACAAGGAAATCGGATCTAGAAATGACCCTTGGCGCCAAAACCCAGCTTTAAAAGAATAGAGTTCAACGTATTCTTCATAGGGATGGAGGGAAATTAGACTATAATTCTTATTTAACTAATGTCCCACATTGCTTACCTTTAGATTGTTATTCCACAATATACTTAAACACAATTTCAGAAGTTGAAACAAACCACTTACTGGTAAAAGAACTGATTGTACTCCAAAATATTTTATTAGAGATTAAGGCCAAGACAAAAAGGGGATGTCACATCATAAAGAGGCCAGGAAGATCTTCTCTCAGTGGAATTGAAGCTGGTTAAAGTAGTCATAATTGTATGAATCCTGAATAATGTTTATCTCCTAATCCTTTTTTGTAGCCAAGCTTAGAGTTTTGTAATAGATGTATTTGGAAATATAATTAGAGCTAAATTATTTTAACAATTCACCAATTGAGTGAGTTAATAACCAAGTCAAAAGATGCCTTTCAAAATCATGACTGGCAGTCATAAAATCAGTATTTTTGTAGTGTATTTGAGAGCTGAAGTGTCCTATATGTTTGCCAAGCTTAGAGCTTAGTAATAAATGTACTTCAAAAGAGAACATGATCTAAAATATTTTAAAAAGTAACCCATTATGAGAGTTTATAATTTAGCCATAATGTGGGCTTTCACAATTATGACCATCAGTCATAAATTTGTTATTTATTTAATGTTTTCAAAGCTGAACTGTGCTATAGGTTCTTAACATTATTTAATATATAAGCCTCTTATTTATGCCTGCTTTGGTTTTCATTTGTCCCCAAGCTATTATATATTAAGCAATTCTCAAACAAAAATATTGACATTTATCAAAAGTCATCATTATATATGCCTTCCAAAAATCCTACATTCCATAATAGTAAAATCTGTCTTGAACACTGTAGAGAACTCCCACCTTCTATTTTTTTCAATTTCATTTCATAAATAAATTTAAAAACTTATTTATCATAATTAAACCTCAGTCAATTTCAAATAATCACTGCTCCAAAATGGATCCATTATTTGAAATAGAGCCAAAGCAAGTTGAAAAATCAGAGTTCATATCCAAAATCTCCAAATTTCTTCATTCTATCATGCTTGCTACCTGAAATACTCACTTTCCTGAATATGCAAGAAAAAAAATTCAAGAGGTCTCCAAAATACTTGAAGATGGTCTGTATAATATGTTTTTCCAGATTTTGCCCATATGGAGCCATTTTTAATTGGAATTCAAATCATAATTTAGGTGTACAGCTAGGTGGATCATTACCCCCTGAAGCCAAGGTTGTTATTTCAGCATCCTCCCAAACATCAATAAAGAGGTATTTCATATCTTCTTTTAGTATGAGTAATAAAAAGGCCAAAATTTATCAAAGTATAAAGGAAAAGAATCAAGAAGTATGTTTCAATATTTTATTTAGGCTCTACTAAAAGATTAAACTATATTTCCTGAATCATTTCTCTCTTAGAAATTAGAATGCAATCATGATACTGAGAAATCACACCCACAAAACCAGTCAGATTCTCAAAATCTAGAACCAGGACTATTCCAACCTCAAAATGATTTTGAAAAAGCCCTATCCACGTCAAACTCCAGCCCTGAAGTCAATAGTATTTCTTAAGATGATCAATCAAATATACAAAGTTTTCCAGCTTCTACCATGAGAAAAAAAGCAAAATCAAAAATAGAGCAGCCCTTGATAAAACCTACATCTACCAAACACTCAAAAGAAAAACCTAACTCCAATTTCATACTTGTAGATAACAACCCATCAACCTCAAAAGTAATGCAAACCAGTAATGAGGATCCTTCAACATCCCAAAAGAAGAAAAAGCTTCCTCAATCCCGATTATTCAATCCCATTCACTCAGATCACTTTGAAGGAAAAATCAGCCATTATCACCCGCTTTCTGTATCCTCATGGAAGAAATTCCAGGTTCATGTTGAAGCTCTAGTAAGAGAATGATTCCACGAAATTCCCCAAAGGCCATTTTCTACCAAACTACCCAAAGGAATACACTTTCAAAGTATTGGATCTCTTAGCATTACAAATGGCTAGTGGATTTGGATAAATCTGGTAAATACAAAATAGATTCATTCATGTTTCATCCAGAACATTGATATTTACTTGCTTTTGTCAGGATTAGATATCTTTTCACCAAAGAGATATGATCCTTTCAATTATCCTGATGCTTGGAATGTCCCTATCTTTACTTTGGATTCTACAACTTCAATGCAAAACATTCCCAAATCACACCAACCCCTCTTTCAATTGGCACAATCCCTCTTTGTCCCTAATCTTCAAAAGAAAGAGTTCTGGGCCAATCTAATACTGGAGTAAATATCAGTTTCTGCACAAGATCTCATACAACCTGAAAATTTTGAAATCACGAAATCAACAGAAGATGATCCCTTGTTAGTTCAAAGACTCAGCCTAGAATTTCTAGTGTCCTGCCTCAGCACAAGACCATCCCATTCAGTTCAAATTGAAAATACCCTTGATGCAAAGGAGGAAAACCAGCCAATTCATTATGGAATGAATAGCTTAATATCTTTCAATGATTCCATTTTACATCTTATGATTTCATACGTCCTGATACTAGCACATTCAAAAGTTCTTGCAGTCAATATTCTTGATGGATTTGTGCTCACTCATAAAAGGTCCATAGAACTCCTGAAGACCTTATCAGAGCTACAATCAAAAATAGGATTAGTTAATCCCTGCTATCATATTTTAGCTTCATTTCATGCTTCTGGGGTAAGAGGCTTAATGATTTGCTCAAGAGATTGGAGAAAAAGCTCAGCTAAAGGAGCATTGCAGATGATTGAAATTACTGATAGTGTTATTTCTAAGGAAAGGCCTTATGAGCCTATTTGGAAGAGAACAAATGCATATATTTTGGATATTTTTAACAAGGCATTTTTCTCAAAAACCCATGAATTTTTTCCCACTGCTCCAAAAAAATTGGAAGTGGCCAAATTTTTAGTATTGTACTTCAGTGAGGCATGGCTTGAAAAAATACCATAGATGGACAACCTGTACTAGATCTCCCTGATAAAGCCAATATAAACACCTTATTAGTTTGATCACTTTTTTCTGTAATTTAATTCTATTCTTTCACAACAGGGTGATTTTTATTTAACCTAATACCTAATTGCTTACTTTCCCAAATAAGCTCCTTTTACACAAGATAGCTTCTTTCAGGCTCATTCAAACTGTAAGAAATAACTACAGGGCTCCAGAATCCTCTCATTTATGATACATAGGAGCCTTTCTCTTGATTCTTCCACCTATACCAAGAAAGCTGACTTTAATTAACCTGTTTTACTATGCCTAAATCTTCACATTACTTTTTTGAGACCTCTATACCCCAATCAAAAAGGACTATCAACAAGATATTACATCCCATCATCCCACTACCTACCAGTGAAATATCAAGATCCATAAATCAATTATGCTGGTTGATCATGGAAATCAACTATTTCCAATCTCCATCTGGTATAAATAGTTGGAAATCTCTTCCATCAGAAGAAAGTCTCAAAATTGTTGAGAACTTACCCTTTTCTTGCACTGATAATTCAATTATAAATCCCCACAATCACAGCTCAGGAGAGGATAGACCATCTATAAACCCAAGAATATTAATTTCACCACTTTACAAAACTATTTTTTGAGAGGATCTCTTCAAATCAGGCCTCCCAATGTCAACCTTTGCTTGGAATCAATGTTGGGAATCAAAATGGAATCAAATATTTGCAAAATTTGTTCTCAAGCACTGGAACTATTTACACAAACAAGGAGAATTGAAAATATTCTTGATAAATCCAAAGGATAATACACATATTAATAGGTCTTTAATACTAATGCGCTGGTTCAGAGGGAAACAAGAGGATCTTAAGAATGATAAATTGGTTCCTCAAACACTTTCAAAAAAAGCCAGTCAGAAGCAGAAATCAAGGTGGCATAAAAAAGTATGTTTTTATTTTATTTGTGATTGATTTTTACACCAATTGATGTTATTTAATATTCATTTATCATCAAATCACTCAGAGACATTTCTATCATTGAAAATTAATCAAGATGAAGCTTCCATATTTGATGAGCCACGATGCTTCTCTGATACTGAAGATGAAAATGGATCATTAATAAAACTAAAGTCCCCTTGGAGGTCAGCTTTATTCTAAAATTTAGCAAGTCAATTAGATTCCTTATTAATTCAAAAGCAAATTCAAAAATGTAAATTCAATCGAATTCCAAATGTCTTGTAAAGTAGAAGAGTACAAAGTGATATTTTTGAGAAAGAAACCAAAGTGCCAATTGGACTTCCAGAAAATCTTTATTCAAATGATTATATTTCCAAGCTTACTAATGATTAGAAGCTAATGTTACAATCAAAGCCATGTATATATATTCATCATTTACTTCAACTATCTGAAACCTAAAAAAATAATTCATAATGTTTCTATTGTTTCCACAATCAATTTTTCCAATTCATGATCCACAGTACCTAAATGTCCAATGCTCAACCTGAAATGAAATAAAAAAATTTCAGCTACTAAAATAAATAAATATTGGTTGAGTATAAGCTATCTTACATCTGAAGCTGCTATTTCTTCCTTCTAACTTTCTGAATATTCACCTCAATACTACCAACAGTTATTCAATGAAATACATGAATTTCTTTCTTTTGCCCTAGCCAATAAAGCCTATCAACTGCTTGATAATCAGTTGAAGGGTTCCAACCTGGTTCCTAATTTAAGTAATTGGAATAATATTAGATTAAGCTTCAAGTGTATCTAAATACTGTCTTACCATTATGTAGACATTTTGAGCACATCTCAGATCAATACCAACACCACCTGTGCCCTTTGTTGTAAGAAGAACTTGAGATTTTGGATTTTTTCTGAATTCTTCAAGGATTTGTATCCTTTGATCATTTTGAGCATTCCATGCATCATCAAATTGGATATTCCACTTTCATCCAGTGCAATTTCAATACTTTTTACAATATTTGATCAATAAAATCATTCAAATGACAGGTAGTAGAAGGATTTAAGCTCACATATCAAGAAACCTTTTGTATTCTGAAAAAACAACTGCTTTGGGATATCTTAATCCTGGCTCCTTCTGAGAAACCTCCTTGAGATGGCTAACAAGATGCACCACTTTGGATCCTTCTTTCCAGGTATATCTCCTTCCCCCTTCTTCCCTTTCTATTAGTGCTGGATGATTGCAAAGCTGCCTCAAATCTGATAATCTGCAGAAAAATTCTGATGAATCCCATTGAACTGTGTTGGACCTCTGTTTTCCATACAATGCACTAAACTCTTCTCGCTTTTTGAAATAAAGTGTTTTCCATGGCTCATAGATCTCAATTACAACTCCATGTTGCACCTTCTTGGGAATATCCAGTAGGTTGGCTTTCAATCTTCTCAAGGTGAGTGTTTTCATTATAAGATGTAATGATTGGATTGCCATTTGATTCCCAGATGATATTTGTTTGATTATGCAATTTTCCCATAAAGGCTTGAGATTACATGGTTCTACTTGTAAAAACCTCAACAGACTATGTAGATGCCAAAGATTTTTTTGTAATGGTGTTCCTGTAAGGCATAACTTTCTTTCAGATTTTAAATTCAATATTGTGAGTTCTCTATGAGTAGATTGTTCCTTTATGTAGCTAATTGATGTAAAAATTTCAGTACTTTTCTATTTAAGAATCACAAGGAGAAGCTTACTGTGCTTCATCCAACACTATTCTTAACCAATTCACCAAAAGAGGATTTATTCTCATACCATGAACATCATCAACATTATAAACAGCAATAACATCATATGTGGTGATGATAATTGCATTCTGCTTCAGATTTTGGAATGAAATGAAATTACGATTGGAACCATGGAATATTGAATATGGTAAACTACCATCATGAAAATGTAGCCTTATTTCATTCTCCCAGTTATTCAAAGTAGAAAGTGGTACAATAATCAAACTAGCTGGGAAATGGTCCTTAGATATTTCTGAGTACTTTAATGCTTCATTTTGTGTTTTTTGAATCAAGCATAAAGTTGTCAATGATTTTCCAAGCCCCATATCATCATCCAATATTCCACCCCTACTTTTGCACACAATATCTTGTGGTATCAGCCCATTTTCAACAGCATTATAAAAAACTTTTTTAATCCATAAGTTATCTGAATGTTTCTATAGGTTTTCACAAATGTTTTCCATATTATTTTCAATATTTAAGAGAAAGGAAATACCCTGGATTTGGTGCAATGAAAGATTGGTTTGACAATTAGGTATTGAAGTAACAGAACTAGTTAGATTTTTATTGTTGGAAGCTTGATAAAAATCACAATCCTGAGGAATATCAATAAATAAAGGTGAGCTATAGTTTCCAATATGTCTCAGAGTCATGTTTGCATTCTTGAAAGCCTCTCTTGTTTGGAAAATATTCCCTTTATCCATGAAAACACATCCATGTAATAGGATATTTTTATCTTCATTCTTAAAATTTATGAAAGAATTTGTAAAAAGCACTTTATTATAGTTTTTGCATTTTTTATATGTTTCAGGATTCAAGCCTTCAGCCACCCCTCCAAAAATATCAAGCAGTGGACCCAGATGGAAACTCTGGAAAGAATTAAGGCTCCCAAGATGACTCAAGGAAGATTCTAATATTATATGAATAGACTTAAGTACTCTTCTGAATATTACTGAGCTCAGAGAGGTTGGAAAGGATTTTTCAATATTGATTTTTTTTTCAATTTGAATAATAAAAAAACCAAGACAAAATATTGAAATCATACTGTAAATTTTTATAATGAAAATTTAATATATCAATGTGATATGATTTTTTAGGACAAATGGAACCTAAATGATAGGATTGCATGGGTTATATAATGGAAAGACCCCCAGGTATTTTGTAATTGATTTTGATAAGCTAAAGATTTAGCCCCTGAATTTTTATAAATAGTGTAAAAAATGAATTATATTTTGAAATTTAGTTTATTAATGGACATAAATATATTCCAAATCTGCAGATCAATTAAATTTCTTATTACTGTTGTCCCAAATCCTTAGATTTTGTTTTTAAAAGAAAATATCTATGAGGAGACAAGTTCCTTTCCAAATGTGGAGTTCCCTCCAAGATATATCCAGCACTGGACAAAATCTTTCATTTGTGGCCATGCAACCCCTTTACAGCTTTTTTTTAATTCATCAAATTATTCCTATACTTTGTTTATTTTTCATTCACAGAAATTCTCAAGAATCTAATTTCAAAAGTATTCATTAAATCATGTTGAAGGCCATTGGCTCACTATTTGAAGAGCTTCACCTTTAATATTTATCCATATTTTATTTCGAAACATTATTCTAATAAATTAAGATTAATTTGTATGGAAACATCCTTTCCAATAATTTTTGCCAATTTCTATGATGATAATCATCACTCAAGGAGAGGTATTTTACTTATTATAAAATCATTGGATCTTATTTTTCCAAAATATTCATAATTTTAAGGAGGAACACCCATTTTCAATACAAATTTGGACAGGATTTGCTCAAAATAATTACCATTATAATTTTTAAATTAATCATTACTTATTATTCTCATTGTGTGAAATCAATTCAAGCTTAATTTTTGATTCATCTGAAAACAAGCATTCTGTTAAATAGAATTTCTTAATTTTTAAGTTATCCTCATTCTTTAAGCCAACATGAAAGATAAATTAAAATCAAACAAATTCAAGAATGAAGGCAGTGGAATGACAATAAGATCAAAGAAGAAATTAATGCTACAAGTATCAAAGAATTCCTTTTCAAGGCTCCCCATATAGCTGGATGAACTTCCAAAATCCACAAGCATTCATGAAGTGAATTGTAAGGAACTCAATTGATGAGAGAACTTGAAGATTATTCTACTAACTATAAGCATCATGAGGGAATTTCAATGTTCTGAAAATCCAAAAATTGAATAAGATTCATTAACTATGTTTGTTGCCAGTGTATATATTGGGTTGAGAAAATATTAATAAAAATTAAAGGGGGAGTAAAAATATCAGAATACAATGAATGTGAGTTAAACTAGGGATACTTCAAGAGATACACTCAGACATAAGCTGAAGATACTTTAAAGGACCTGTATGAAAGTCCCCAGTCTTTTTCTGTGGTGTTGGAGGCCTTAGCAAAGAGATTATTGGCTCTGAGTCTGGCAAGAACAGTGGACACATGAGTGATCAGTTCTTCCTCAGATTTGGAAACGACCATTATGTAATCCATATAAATCACGGCAAAAACATAAAGAAGATCATAAAAAATATCAATGAAAAGGTTTTAAAAAGAGGAAGGAGCATCGGTGAGCCAAAATTGCATAACCAAGTACTCATAAATGCCATATTTAGCTTTAAAACATGTCAAATGTTCATCACCTTCCTTAATTCTGAGCAAGTTATATGCACCACACAAATCAATCTTCGAGAAAATAGAAGAACTGTTAAGGACAGTAAGAAGTTTATTCATAGGAGGAAAAGGATACTTCTTCTTCTTAGTAACAAAATTGAGTTTGCGGTAATCAACACAAAAAAGGATGCCACTATCCTTCTTTTTGACAAAGAGCAAAGGTTCTCCTATTGAAGAGGAGTTTTTCCGGATGAAAACTTTCTCTACATTCTCTTAAATATAGGCCCTGAGTGTATCTGAATCAAGATTTGAGCAACAGTAGATGATCCCAACTGAAGGTAGAGACCCCTCCAGCTGAATATGATGATCACAGGCATGGTGAGAAGGCAGTTTAACTGCTTTCACCTTAGATAATACATCCAAATACTTATTATAAGAAGAAGGAACAACCTGCATCATGGTTTATATTGCTTCTGGATCCTCCTCTTCATCCCACAACTCCTCCAGGGATTCATGATAAGATGAAGGAGGAAGGTCCATATTCCCAAGAAAGTGATGAAGTGAAGATACAGAAGGAATATGGACAGAATATGGAAATGATGGTGTTCTACAATCACCAACCAGAGCTGCACATGATTTGGCAGAAGAAAAATCATTACTGAAAGATTTTGAAGGATCATAATAGTCCTATGATCCGCATTAAAGGTGAGCAGCCCTTTCTGTCAATCAATAGATGGATCAAAATGCTTAAGAAATTCAATGCCAAATATGTGGTTTTCTCCCTTGGGAGTATCAATGACTCAAAAGTCCCATTCAAAACTTGGGAAGGAAGGGATCTTAACCATATATTTGGTATGGTGAGTCACAAATAAGGAAGGGGACTCCGAGGAGTCCAAGATTATAATAGGAATGTTTTATGGGAGTTTTGAAATAGTAAAAGAATACTTGTGAACAAACTGTTTTGCAATAAATAAGTTGGTAGCACCAGAATAAATGAGAATACTGTAAAAAACATCAGAAATGTAAGAAAAAACAAAAAATTTAAGAAAATTCTTGACACTGGTATTCAGAATGCACAATTGTGCTCTGGATGGAAAACAATGAAGACCATTGAACACAACATGATCTTCACTCAGGCTTTTACTTGGCTAGGAAATTTCCATGATGGTTGAGCATGCTGGTTTTGAGGTATTTTGAAACAAGACTCAAGACTATGCTTCCCACCACAATAGTTACATAGACCCTCCTTGATTCTTCTTTCTTTTTCACAATTCATCAAGTTAAAATGTTTACTCAGGAAAGAATAGTGGGGCTTGTTCCTCTTCCAAAAATTCTTTATCCCTTTTTCCTTGAGCTTGACAAATTTTCAGAATAAGAAGAATTTGACTTTGAGGCCTCTGGCTTCTTCTCTTGATTATTAGTATTTTCATTTTGTCTCTCATGGTACCTGGTATCAAGCTTCAGGGTAATATCCATTAAGTCCTGAAGAGAGTCAATTCTTGAAGGATGGGAAGCCAATTGATCAAAAATACTGGATGCCAATCCCTCCCTGAAATGATGGATGAGAGCTCTTTCACCCCAATCTCCAATTCCTGAGACCGAAATTCTGAAATCAGAAATGTATAAGGAAACATTTCCACCTTCTTTCATTCTTAAGGAATCAAACTATGCTTCAGCTTTTTTCTAACTTCATTCAGGTCTCCAAACAGAGTAAAGACTTGAGATTCAAATAATTTCCATGAATTGAGAAGTTAGCTTGAGTCTTGATTGGTGAAATTGCAAAGATAAGGCTCAATCCATTTTGCAGCCCTGCCAATGAGAAATGAAGTGGCATAAAGAAATTTCTTTCTGTCTAGAGAGAAATCTGGCAGATCATTATGAAAGATTAATTGACAAGAATGAATGAAGCTTCTGACTTTGAATGGTTGAGTCTCATCAAAGAATTCTGGGGCCTTCATAGATGAAGTCTTGAAGGCTGGTGGTCTTGATTTTTCAGAAGATGAAGCTTCTTGAAGACTGGCCATAATCTGAGTCATTTTCTGCATGATGGCCAATAAGGATGGTCCAGACTGATGAGATACAGGCTGATTAGACTGGGCTAGAGTTGGCCCTCTAGTACCTTGGGATGCCCCAACTGGGGCAGGAACACCTTCAGTACCTTCAGACTCTTCCTCTTCACCATCTTCACTAGAACCTTTGAAAGTGGTCCTTGAAAGTCCTGGAAAACCGGAACCTACTCCTGGGAAAGAACTTGATCCTCTTGGAACTCTTCCTTCCTTCCTGGATGGTGCTTCTCCTTCCAAATGGGATCCTTTGTCTAATTGGGCCCTCAGTTGAGGAACTACCAGGGTTCTGTCTAAAGGAATGCTTGGAGCTGGAGTGAGAACAGCTTGAGCTCTGGCCTGAGATGATGTCTTTCTCGCAGGAGGTGAATGTTGAACATGCATGATTTCAGGAATAAAATGAAATAAAATCAATAAAATTTAAAAATTTGAAGATGAAAATCTTGAGGCAAATCAACAGGAAACTTGAATTCAATATCAAAAGCAAAATCAATGTCTTGAAGAAACATCAATGAGTCAAAATGAAATCTTGAGGTAAATCCATTAATCAAATGTCAAAATGAGATCTTCAAGTCAATAAATCAGTATGTTCAATCAATAAGAATCAAAATCTTGCAGAAAACCAATCAATAAAATGAGATCTTGAGGCAAAATCAATATATGTCAAAATTCTTGATTTAAAAAAAGTCAGAAAAATCAAGAAAATCTTCAGTTCAATCAATTTTCTTGAAGTCAATATCAATTTATTACAAATTAATCAACCAAATCAAATAAAGTCAGTTCTTCCTTAACAAATCAAAATTCTTGAAGAATGAATCAATATGAATCCTTATGTGAAGAATGTGTCTGAATGGGTTTTGATGAGTAATTTGAAAATAAAATTTGAAATTCAACCCTGAATTATGAATGAAATGGATTTGATGATTTGAAATAAGATTCAAAAAGAGAAAAAAAAAGGGTCAGCTTTCAAATTTACAAATGAAGAATGAATAAGAGAAAATTAAGAAGTGAAGATGAATCATAAAGTTAATAAGAATTATAGAGTCATAATTTAAATGAAATGAGTGAATGAAATTATAAAGAAAGAATCAACATAATGAAAAGAAATCATGAGTTAATTAATATAATGTCACAGGGGATCTAGTGGAAAACAAGAGTGGCCTGGAACCCAGAAATCAGGGAGATCACTGGGAAGACTCCAAAAGAATAGAGAAAATAAAAATAAAGAATTGAATTTCTCTAAGAAAAATGCAACTACAAAGATGAGATGCAATAAGAGAAATGAGAGGCCAAATGGCCAAAGAGCCAACCAAGTAAGTCTTTAATCACTTTTTCAACCTACCAAAATGAAAAATGAAATTAGTAAGGATATGACCACCAAATATCTATTGACAGGAAAAGAGAGAAAAAGAAAGATGTGCTAAATGACTGACTTGATAATCTCAGTATTCACTTAACAAAAATGGTAAAATACATAAGAATAACAGAAAATCAAAATATATCAATTAACTGGGGGAAGCCACCCAGGGTCAAAGGAGGCTGGTATATGTAAAGGGTTGAGAGCTTGACTGCTTCAGGCTGACAGCTGGTCTGTATTGAATCCTTGAAGCTGTATTGACTTCTTGATGAAGTTTTTACCTTGCCAAATTGGGAAATGAACTGGGTTGAATGAAAGTCCCAAAGGTATGATTGAAAATACAGGTCCTCATTAATCTAGACTGTATTGAATGAGTGTGGTTGCCAGGGTTGATTGATGGAGCACTGGCACTTGGCAAATTGTTTTGAAGATTCCTCTTAAATATCCCTTGAGAATGAACTGGCAGCATTCCCTTGGAGGAATACTTTGAATGAGAATAACCAATGATTTCTTGATGAAGTCATTGGTATTTGAGTTTGACAATTTTCTTTTGAGCTTTGGTGACCTGATAAAAGGTTCAAATAACCATTTGATATTGGCTCTGTGGGAGCTCCTTTTGTTGTGGGATAAATAATAGGCAGTACCTGCAAGGGGAAATCATTGGCGAGTCTGTTTTGAATCTCAGAATTAGCCAATAACCATGGGTGCTAAGGTGTATTAGATGCCCCTCTAAATATACTGGAAAAGATACCCTTTTTTGATGAGATCACAAATCAAATATTTGGTATTGTGTCGTTTCAGTTAGAGAATTTTCTTCAGCAGTCTCTATCAGTCCGTCAATAAAAGATCACTATTATAATAATGGTAATAGTTAATATTTGTTTAATGATTAAGGTTTGCTTAACTTCTTGTTGCTGATTATAATTATTTTGAATTAATTCTTCTAGGATTCCTTCTTTTAATACCTGAGATATTTGAAGAATATTTTTTTAAGATCACTTTTAATATTAATAATAATCTTGATAGCTAATTGATACTTTTAAAGGTGATTTCATAATACGATCAATATAGCTATAATAATTTGAGTGTGAGAAAATTTTATAATGATGGTTTTGTTTAATATAAGGGTTAGATATAAATAATATAATAGTAATACAATACTATTAGGATGAATATATATATAATATGATATATATAATCCAATGTATCTATAAGGGCTATAATATAAGGTGCAAGCATAAGATGATATCCCTTCTATAAAGAAGGGTTTTGATAAATTAGATAAGATCACTAATGATAATATCTTCAAACACCACCTTAAAACTACTACTATAATGGCAAGACTATTAAATAATATTAAACTTTTTCATTAATATTATAAATATCTGTCATTCATTCGTCATAAATCATACTATAAGATACTGAGCCTTGCTACTGATCTTTTTCAATAGAATACTAGATTATCTTACTAGAGAAGGGATTGATCGATCCTCAAAATTATTGTCTTAATCAGAAGCATGGGGGGGAAAACAGGGAGAGAGGCCCTTTATTTATACCTTTTGGGCCCTCCATAGACCCTTCTCAAAACAAGGGACTTAGAAAGATTCCACGTTGAGACATTTTTGCTGGTGGGTAAATTAAAAATGGTGTCATTTGATCAAGATATTGCACCATATTTTTGGTTGATTGCACCATTATGAAACTTATTATTGTCAGTGAAAAGCCTTGAGTCATTCTTGCTAGTGGTGAAATTTGGCATGGTGACATTTCATACAGATATTTCACCATATGTTTGGTTGATTGCACCATTTTTTCAACACTGTATTCTTATCTCTACTAACCTTAACTTTCTTCTTCACAGCCTTGAGACACATTTGCTGGTGGTTAAATTTAGAATAGTGTCATTTGATACAGATATTGCACCATATGTTTAGTTGATTGCACCATACTTTTTGAATTATACTGATATTTTAACCAAACTTTGTTCTTATCATGGACAGCCTTGAGACATTTCCACTAGTGGTTAAATTTGTAATGGTGTCATTTGATATAGATATTGCACCATTTTTTTAAAATTGTATTCTTATCCTAACTAACCTTATTTTTCTTCTTCACAGCCTTGATTTGTATTTAATTGAGTATCTTTCTATCTAAAATTTAATTTGTAAATAATACCTGTAATGTTTGGTTATGGGAGTTTAAGTGAGGATTGAGTAATGTAACACTATGTTAGCTTATATGTAAGTGTTTTTTTATGTCAAGACATGTAACACATTGTGAGCCTTAGAGGTAATTTCATATACCCAAAAGACCACAAATACAAAATGAACATATTAATATAAATAAAATAAATTTATTTATATTATTAAAATAAAAATAAAAATATGGATATAAAATTATATTCAAAATACAAAAATTAATTACAATTTAAAAATAAAATTACATCAAATTTTGAAATTATAAAATTACATTTATACTTGAAAAAATTAAGTAAAAATCAAATTTTAACAAAATTGTGAAAAAATAAATAAATTTGGAAAAAAGTTAAATAAAATTTATTATAACTTTTTATCCAATAAATAAACATATAAAATTTATTTCACCATTGGATTCCTCATATAAAATCAGGTGGGGTCACCTCTGAGTGAAATTCTTGTAACTCAACTCTAAATAAGCTTAAATTAAGTTTTTAGTATTTTCAATACAAAAGTTGAAAATCCTCAAAACCTTAATTTAATTCACACCACATGTGGTGTTAACCATCAATTTTTTTTTAAAATTGAGGTGTTGTGTTTAGTTTAGAAGTTATGAGGAATTGAAGTATTTTCAATTGAATTCAACTGAAATGTCAAAATATGCGCGTGTATTACATAAGTGAACTTTGATTTACATATGAGGTGTCAATTATTACTGTATTGTACTGTACAATTGAATTGAATTACATATGTGAATTATAAGTATAATACATGATGAGGAATTAAAAGAAAAATAAATTGGAAAGATTAAATTTGGGGGGGAAAAGGAACTCCAGCTCTAAGGGGGAGCTAGACCCCCAAAATCCTTGCTGACAGGCGTGGGATGTGAAGATTCATGCAAAGGTTCATCACTTTTGGCCTGGAATTGAGTTACAGGGTCTGTGGACTCAATTGATGATGAGGTTTTGATACCAACTGGGGTAGTTTTTGCTGTTGCCAAGAGGGTAAAACTACCCTTAAGATAAAACAATCATAATAAAAACAGTTTTAACTGGTTTCTACGCCTCTGACACACATTCTGACGTGTTTTGAAGGCTCTAGGCCTGGTATTGCTATAGTAATGGCTGATTTAAGGGTCTAAAATGGCTAAAAATGGCTTAAACCAGCCCTTTTTGGTCTAAACCAGGGTTCAATGATGCCATAATTGGCTTTTCTGTTGTCAGACTGTTTTTCACGACTGGCAACAGTAAAATTTACCTTTGGAGTAAGAGAATTGATGGCTATAAAAGAATGTCTTCTTTGCCCCACTTTTCTCTTCATGTTAGAATCTTTTCCTTTTATTAATTGGTTTAAACACTGTAAAACCAATCAATCAAAGATTCCAACCACCATTTTTAAATCATTTTAATCCTTTTAACCACGTGAAAAAATCATTATAATCATTGTTTGTAACTCTTATAATCATTTTTACCCCTGAACCACCCCAAAAGTGAATTAAAGCATCTTTCATCACTGTAAACTTTGTCACTTTGTTTCCAAATTCACTCTGGTCACTTTTGGGCATGTTTTCTCTTTAATATTCTTTTTTAAAGAATTTGTTCTTTAATTAATTGTTTGCAGTTCTTTGCTCAATTAATTCCAATTGAAATTGCTCTTGAAGAAATTTCTTTTGTAGCCTTAAAATATCTCTTGTAGAGTATTTTTTGGATAAATTTTTATTGTTGGTAAAACAATAAATTTTTATAATATTATTGTTTTATACTAATAAAGTTATAAACAAAAAAATTGGCGTGTTTTCTATAAAAAATAATATTTCATACTATTTTTAACTGAATTTTACCTTATACAAATTTTGAGGACAGGAAAAGTACTTGATTTTTAATCAAAGTTTCATATCCACACCTTACATTTGGGGGCCCAGCCGTGATATTTTACCTGTGACATATTTTTTTTACTCTTTTTAAATCTTTTTTTATATTGAAAAATTTAAAAACATATAAAAAATACTTATAATTCAAAAAATCCATAAAAAATGACTTTTTTTCATATCATAAGTGAGGCTTATATTTTTATTTCTTTTTTGAAATATCCTTTTTTTTACTTAATTAATTGGTTTTTTCATTAATTTTAGTGTCTGACAACGTGGTAAGACAAGAAAATATTGAAACAGCCTCAACAGTCACCAGCATTGTTCCTGCAAGCACTATTAATTCAGACCATAATAGTACTGTTATTGTGACTCAAAATAACCAACCCGAACCAATATCTTCTGAATTAATTAACTTGGACATAAGTAATACTCTTCAGAAAGCTAAGAATTTGGCCAATAGTAAGTTTTTTGACGTAAAAAATACTATTTTAAGCCTTTTTAAGCCATAATTATGCCTTCAACCAGGCCAGGAGCCAGCTACAACCCCTCAAGCAGCTCCCAAAAAGGTAATAGACGTGATTATGGCAGAGGCAAATCAGGTACAGAAGGAAAAGGGTCAGTTGATGACTTCCAAACAACTAAATTGGGTCATTCTGAAGCTGATAATACCATTTTACCTTCAAAAAGAGCTGACACCGCCACAACAATCCTCTGTGGACATATACAAACCCAGCCACAGTGCATACAACAATGCACTTCAATTCAAGGAGTACCAGATCCTTGCAGACCTGTGGAATAATTGCATGAATTCTTACCTGACAGTAAGAAAATTCTTGGGCCATCCCAACACTTGCAAATTGCTCAATGGATGGCATCCATTGATGGAGAAGAAAAACATGATGCTTTTGACACTAGAATGGAGGAAAAACAACCCTCCACCACCCAAACCAGTGCCAAAAACAGCCCCAGTTGCCAGCAGAAGCAATTCCAACATGAAAAAGGAGCCACAAACTCCAAACAAGGGCAAAGGGAAGGCACCAGCCCCAAAACCTCACAGCCGGGGCTACAGAATCCCACAGATTCAGCACGATGCCATGGAAAATGTATTTCAGATGGCCAGAACCATGATGGAATTACAGAAGAAGGAGGAAGCCAGATTAAGGTTCCAGAAATGATTTCTGACATATTTGATTCCATCCCAGAGTTGTATAATGCTATAAATGACGTGAAAAAACATCTTTCTGATAAAAATGAAACCATTTGTAACAACATTAAAACGAACAACCTGAGTCTGTGCCAAATTAATGAAACACTTATGTGTTTTGAAAACGTTTTAAGAACAATTAAAAATTCCAATAATGATAATTCTTCTAACAATAAAATAAATGAACAATCTTCCATTATTAAAGAATTAACAGATAAATATTCTAAATTCAATATTGATGACATAATTGAAACAAGAATTAAACAAGCCATAAATATTATCAAAAAAGATAACAAGAAAGTCCTTGATGACATTTCAAATTCATTTACTGAAGTAAAGACATATACCATTGCCTTGAAAAAGTGTTTTGATGCTTCACAAGAAGAAGTATCAAAATTATCAATGAAATTGAATCAAGTCACTGCTGATAATACAAGACAGACAGAGTTATGGCAAGAGCTGACACATAAGGAAGACATGTATAAAATTGAAGTAATAAATTTAATACAAAGCTTCCAACATGAATACAGAAATTCCCAAAGGTGTAGCAACAGTAAAATGAATGACATTGAACAAATACTGAACACTTTACCAAGAATGTCTACACCTCTGAATCAAAGTGAGAGCACAAGAATTCCAAATCCAAAAGTATTGGATCCTGATAATTCACAGTTAAAAAATGAATTTTCTACTTCTTTTCATAACTTAGAGCCATCAATGGGCCAAGCACTCTTGAAAGAAGTTCCAAAACTTAAAGAATGGCCTCACTTCAGTGGTGAAGGATAGTATGGCCATATGGAATTCATCAGAGGTATTGACATGATCAAAGAGGATTTTGAATTACCGGACAGATTGGTAACAGCCTGGTTTAACACCTTGTTTAACAGATCAGCTCACAGATGGTACATCAAAATAAGACAAGCACATGGACACCAGAGTTGGACTTGGTGGAAAACCCAAATCATCAACAAATGGGCAAATGATGCTTGGAAGTTTAAAGTTGAAACAGCCTTTGAATCTGCCAAATTTAATGCTGATAAAGACAAAGATTTACCATGGTTTTGCCAACAAAAGTACAGATTAACAGAATTATATCCTGACATGTCAGAATTTATGATCCATAGAAAAATTCTGAGACAATGTGGAGGTGACTTAGAGCATGCTGTCAAAAGCAGGACTACTGAACAATCTTCAGCATAGGATATTATCAATATACTAGAAGAAGTAACCACCAGAACCAAAATTGGTTCTAGTAGGGTGAATCTCAAAACAAGGTTTAATACACCTTGGAAAGATTCTGTGGACAAAAACCCCAAAGAAAATTCTAGTAATATTAAATATAAATCTGCAGATACAGTCAGAAAATGCCATATTTGCCAAAGAACCACCCATTTAGCCAATACATGTCCAAAAAGGGGGAAAATCAATGAAATTGACATTGAAAAGGGACCAGATGTTGAAAAAGAAGACATAATTGAAGACAATTCAGATGATAAGTCATCCATATTTTCTGACTCTTCAAAAGACATAGAAAATATCAATGCCACTTTTGACATCATGGAATCTTATTCCCACTTACCAAAATTGAGCAATGTTCAAGTTGATTTATCAAAAGTTCAAGATGCACAACTTATGAAGACAAAACCAAACAGAGGAAAAGGTTATACAGCTGGTAATTCCTGTATAACAGAAGTGGTGATTGACAACAAGCCCACCAAACTTTTGCTTGACCCAGGAGCCTTCTGCTCTTGTGTTGGAAAATCTTTTCTTAAGACTTGTGTACCAAATCTTGAAGACCAATTGTTACCAATTGATGGTATAAAATTCAACAGTGCAAGTAACCCAATGAAAGCATTAGGAATCTTTGAGACCAATGTCATATTCCCACACA
Organism: Austropuccinia psidii; assembly: GCA_023105745.1. Classification (NCBI taxonomy): domain Eukaryota; kingdom Fungi; phylum Basidiomycota; class Pucciniomycetes; order Pucciniales; family Sphaerophragmiaceae; genus Austropuccinia; species Austropuccinia psidii. The sequence goes on along the minus strand of JALGQZ010000002.1, from coordinate 9,006,098 downwards.
TAAATGGGAATTTAAGGATCACAGTTCAATTTGTTGTTACGGAAAATTGCTCTAGTACCCATTTTATATTGGGAAATGACTATTTAATCATGTATGGGATACAATTGGGGACAATAAGCGCCAGAAATTTGCCTTTGTACCATTTAAAAGACAAATTACAGTAAAGAAAGTATCACCAGTCAACTTAGAATTAGAGAAATTCAAGTCTGAACAGTTAAATGAGGCTGAAATAAGCCTTCATCTGACTGATAAACAAGAAAATGAACTTTCTTCCCTTTTGTATGACCGTAGAGAAGCATTTGCTACAGACAAAGAACCTCTGGGAGCAATTATTGGTCATGAAGTTGACATCATTCTTAACATTGAGAGACCTTATCCACCACTCTTAAGAAGACCTGCTTATCCAGCAAGTTCAAAATCAAGAGAAGCTCTAGAAATTCATATCAAAGAACTTCTGGACCTTGGTGTAATAAGAAAGGTAGCCCACAATGAGGAAGTAGAAATAACTACACCAGTTATAGTGGCGTGGCATAATGGAAAATCCAGAATGGTTGGGGACTTTAGAGCTCTGAACACTTACAATGTCCCAGACAGATACCCAATACCAAAAATCCAATTTGCCCTTACTCAAATACCTCAAGCAGTGTATATAACCACTATGGATGCCCTTAAAGGATTCCATCAAAATGTGGTAACACCAAGAGCAAGAAAATACTTGAGAATTATTGTTCATTGTGGAGTGTATGAATACTTAAGGATGCCCTTTGGTATCAAAAATGCACATTCACACTTCCAAAGAATTATGAATGAAATCTTCCCGGAAGAACTCTCAGAGGGATGGTTAATCATTTACATTGATGACATTATTATCTGCTCAAAGACTTGGGAGGAGCACATGTACAGATTATCCAGAGTTTTGACAAAAATCCAATCAGTAAACATGAAAATCTCCTTGAAGAAATGTCATTTTGGATTTAAAGAACTTAAAGCACTAGGACATGTTGTATCTGGTTTGTCCCTTGGAATTGACAAAAACAAAGTTGCATCAGTATTGTTAAAACCCATGCCTCAGAATAAGACGGAAATTCAGTCATTCTTAGGTTTTTCAGGATATTACAGGCAACACATTAAAGATTTTGCATCCATAGCAAGACCACTTTATAAGTTGTGTGACAAAGGCACAGTGTTTGAGATGACTGTTGACAGAGTCAAAGCTTTTGAGTCTCTAAGAGAAGCATTGACCACTGCTCCACTCTTACTGATGCCAGACTTTAAATTGCCTTTCAAACTGTATATTGATGCATCAGGGGATGGACTGGGTGCTGCACTTCACCAAGTTCAGATCATAAATGATAATCCTGTAGAAGGACCCATATGTTTCATATCCAGGCAAATCAAACCAACTGAAGCCAGATATGGAGCAAGTCAAATGAAATGTCTATGCCTTGTCTGGGCCTTGGAAAAATTGAACTACTTTTTAGAGGGATGTGTTTTTGACGTGATAACAGATTGTACAGCTGTCAAATCACTTTTGAACATGAAAACACCCAACACACACATGCTCAGAAGGCAAATAGCCATACAAGAATACAGAGGAAATATAACTATTGTTCATAAGGATGGGAATATTCATAAGAATGCAGATGGACTAAGCGGATGGCCATTACCAAATAATATTGATAATCCTGCTTATGTGCCAGAAGAAGCTTCACCACAAATTCCAATAGAAGGAATAAGTGTTACAGACTTGAACACCACCTTCTTTGAAGAAGTCAGAAGTAGTTACACTCAAGATAAGAATTGTAGCATCTTATTCCAATTACTTAACAAAGACTGTAAAGACAACTCTCTAATACATGCCTTGGATGAAGTATGGAGAAAATCTTATGATGAAGGAAGATTTCACCTACTGGATGGTATAATCTACCACAGAACCAAGCACACATGTGTCATGACAGTTGTAGACAGGTCATTAATCAATCTTGTACTAAAAGAATGCCATGATAGTCCCTTTTCAGGACATCTGTCTGAAGACAGAACAAGGGAAAAAGTAAAGACCTGCATATGGTGGCCAATGTGGCAGAAAGATGTTGCAGAGTATTGCAAAACCTGTGACAGATGCCAAAAGGCAAATAAATTCACGGGCAAAAGAGTTGGAAATATGATAAAAATCCAAGAACCAAACAGACCTTGGGAAATTATCCATATGGATTGGGTAACTGGCCTACCACCAGGAGGTGACAGAAGCTATAATGCTTGCCTAGTAATTGTGGACAGATTCAGTAAAACCCCAATCTTTTTACCATGTCACAAAGATGATACAGCCATGGATACAGCTCTTCTGATATGGAATAGAGTAGTGTCATGGACTGGGATATTTACAAATATCATCAGTGATAGAGATCCCAAATTCACTTCAGCACTATGGACAAATCTTCACCAATTATTTGGCACTAAACTGTCTTTCTCTACAGCCTACCACCCACAAACCGATGGCCTGGCTGAAAGAATGATCCAAACCTTAGCGGACATGGTGAGAAGATTTTGTGCGTATGGCCTTGAATTCAAAGATTGTGATGGATTTACCCATGATTGGTGTACTCTGTTACCAGCACTGGAATTAGCATATAAAACATCAATCCATGCCAGTACCAATCAGACTCCTGCTATTCTAGAAAAAGGATGGAACCCCACCTTACCCCAAGATTCCTTGAGGAAAGACTTAATTGAAATACATCCCACAGCTGCTAGCTTCAAAGGAATTCTAGACAAAGCTAGAAAGCATGCAGTAAGGTGAATGGAGGACTCTTTTGCATATGCTAAAGACAAATGGGATAAATCACATGAAACTCCAGATTTAAAAGTGGGGGACCTAGTTCTTGTTTCAACCACTAACTTCAATAACATCAAAGGATGTAAAAAGTTGAAAGACTCCTTTGCAGGACCTTTTGTGATTAAAGCCCTCCATGGAGAAAATGCTGTTGAAGTAGAGTTATCTGAAGAACTTAGCAATAAGCACCCTACATTTCCAGTGAGCTTGATAAAACCATATAAATCTAGTGATGCTGAGAAATTTCCCTTGAGGAATAAGGTTCCCCAAGTTATACCTCCTATTGAGACATCTGGTACTAAGAAAATAACCAAAGTTCTTAGAGAAAGGAAATTAAGAACCAAGAAAGTAAGGGAATACCTTGTTAGGTACAGTGACCCAACTTGTGAAGATGAATGGTTAGAAGAAAAAGATATACCAGAAGCTACCAAACTCCTCAGAAGAGTTAGACACACTAGAAAGACCAATATTACAAAGTAATATTTTTTTTTGGGGGAGGGAATGTGAGCCTTAGAGGTAATTTCATATACCCAAAAGACCACAAATACAAAATTAACATATTAATATAAATAAAATAAATTTATTTATATTATTAAAATAAAAATCAAAATATGAATATAAAATTTTATTCAAAATAAAAAAATTAATTACAATTTAAAAATAAAATTACATCAAATTTTGAAATTATAAAATTACATTTATACTTGAAAAAATTAATTAAAAAAGAAATTTTAACAAAATTGTGAAAAAATAAATAAATTTGGAAAAAAGTTGAATAAAATTTATTATAACTTTTTATCCAATAAATAAACATATAAAATTTATTTCACCATTGGATTCCTCATAAAAAATCAGGTGGGGTCACCTATGAGTGAAATTCTTGTAACTCAACTCTAAATAAGCTTAAATTAATTTTTTAGTATTTTCAATACAAAAGTTGAAAATCCTCAAAACCTTAATTTAATTCCTACCACATGTGGTGTTAACCATCAATTTTTTTGTTAAAATTGAGGTGTTGTGTTTAGTTTAGAAGCTATGAGGAATTGAAGTATTTTCAATTGAATTCAATTGAAATGTCAAAATGTGCGCGTGTATTACATAAGTGAACTTTGATTTACATATGAGGTGTCAATTATTACTGTATTGTACTGTACAATTGAATTGAATTACATATGTAAATTATAAGTATAATACATGATGAGGAATTAAAAGAAAAATAAATTGGAAAGATTAAATTTGGGGGGGAAAAGGAACTCCAGCTCTAAGGGGGAGCTAGACCCCCAAGATCCTTGCTGATAGGCGTGGGATGTCAAAATTCATGCAAAAGTTCATCACTTTTGACCTGGAATTGAGTTACAGGGTCTGTGGACTCAATTGATGATGAGGTTTTGATACCAACTGGGGTAGTTTTAGCTGTTGCCAAGAGGGTAAAACTACCCTTAAGATAAAACAATAATAATAAAAACAGTTTTAACTGGTTTCTACGCCTCTGACACACATTCTGACGTGGTTTGAAGGCTCTAGGCCTGGTATTGCTCTAGTAATGGCTGATTTAAGGGTCTAAAATGGCTAAAAATGGCTAAAAATTGCTTAAACCAGCCCTTTTTGGTCTAAACCAGGGTTCAATGATGCCATAATTGGCTTTTCTGTTGTCAGACTGTTTTTCACGACTGGCAACAGTAAAATTTACCTTTGGAGTAAGAGAATTGATGGCTATAAAACAATGTCTTCTTTGCCCCACTTTTCTCTTCATGTTAGAATCTTTTCCTTTTATTAATTAGTTTAAACACTGTTAAACCAATCAATCAAAGATTCCAACAACCATTTTTAAATCATTTTAATCCTTTTAACCACGTGAAAAAATCATTATAATCATTGTTTGTAACTCTTATAATCATTTTTACCCCTGAACCACCCCAAAAGTGAATTAAAGCATCTTTCATCACTGTAAACTTTGTCACTTTGTTTCCAAATTCACTCTGGTCACTTTTGGGCGTGTTTTCTCTTTAATATTCTTTTTTAACGACCTTGTTATTTAATTAATTGCTTGCAGTTCTTTGCTCAATTAATTCCAATTGAGATTGCTCTTGAAGAAATTTCTTTTGTAGCCTTAAAATATCTCTTGTAGAGTATTTTTTGGATAAATTTTTATAATATTATTGTTTTATACTAATAAAGTTATAAACAATAAACTTGGCGTGTTTTCTCTTAAAAATAATATTTCATACTATTTTTAACTGAATTTTACCTTATACAAATTTCGAGGACAGGAAAAGTACTTCATTTTTAATCAAAGTTTCATATCCACACCTTACACACATGATGTTTTAAGAGTAATTTTATCACTTATTCAATATTACACATTTTTATTCATATTGAATATTTAAACAAGCTGCATTCTTTTTAAGCATACTCTTGTACCTAGTATAGAGTGTACAGTATAGTTTCTCTTCTTTAATCCATGAGATCTAGAGAATTATTGATATTATGGGGTTGAGGCAATATGTTACTATAGGTAAAATTTGATGTAGATTCCCATGGAATACTTTTGTTATTTTGATATACTTATCTTCCTTTCTCTTTCAATTTTTTACTTTTATCTTTCACTTTTTATCTTCATTTTCTTTATATATATATATATATATGATTATTATTATTATTGATTAAAGTTTTAGATTTGACATTGTGGATTTGAGCCTTGGAAGAACTGGTATGGAATACCACATCCCCTTCTCCATTTAATGATGTCCCCAGCATTCAAGGTGATAATCCACTTTTTTTTAAAAAAAACAATCAAAGATTTTCCCCTTTTTATTCTGAATGAAAGGATTTCCATTCAGCAAAGTCCTCTTCATCTTCAAATTGAGATTCATCTTCAACTCCCTCCTCTCCTTCTTCCTCCTCTTCCTCTGAGTCCAACTCTTTTCCTCTTGGATAGTCCTTTATTTTTTGAGTTGCTGCAAACCTTCTTGCTAGCTTTGTACCATCTAATTCTTCCAACTCATTTATACCATTGTTGATTTGTCTCACAACTCTATAGGGTCCATCCCATCTATTCGTGAACAAGAATTCCCATTGTGACTCTAATTCTTTATTTTATACAAGAGCAATTTCACCTGGATGCATTGGATTTCTTATTTGATGTGCTAGTTTCCTGTCCCAATATTTTACTGAATCCTCCCTGGCATTTTTTAATTTCTCTTTTGCCCTTTTTTCATTTTTTCTTTTCCTGACAGCTGTTCAGCTCTTGCTTCCAAAAAATCTTCTGTTGATTGGACTTTGTGCCATTCAATTGCTAAACATGTTTTTGCTTCAATTTTGATTGGTAGTACTGCCTTTTGACCAAATTGAAGCTCAAATGGGGAGTAACCTGTTATTCTTTTGATTGATATTCTGTCAGCCAATGTAACCAACGGTCATTCTTCTTTCCATTTTGAACCATCTTCATCACACATCTTCACCAATGCATCCTTCAATTGCTTATTCCCCCTTTCTACCATTCCTTGTGACTCAGGGTAGTAGGGTGTTTTACCCTTATCTTTGAACCTGATTTTTTACTGCATCTTGTAATTCCTTTCCCAACTCAGGCCCTCCATCTACTGTGACCTCCTTTGGAGCTCCATACCTGCAAATCCATTCAGAAGTGAGCCGTTCTGATACTGACTTTGCTGTACGCTTTACTAAACCAATTGTCTCTGGCCATCCTGAGAAATAATCCCTGGCCACTAATAAATACTTCCATCTTCCTTCTTTTACATGTACTGAATCTATACTGACTCTTTCAAATAATCTTGAGGTGAATGAGATTCTTCCTTCCTCTTTTTGGTGATAATTACTTCTCTTTTGACAAGCTTTAAAAGATTTGACCCATTTTTTGACTATTTTATTCATTCCTTCCCACCAAAATCTTTCTTTAACTCTTCTTTATGTTTCATTTTGTCCTCTGTGTCCCATTTCTTCATGTAATGATTTTAATATTCTTCTTTGAGAACTCTGACTTGACACAACTCCTTGTGGATTTGGTGTATTTCTTCTTTTGAGTTGGCATTTCTCCAAAAAGAAATTTGATGACTTCCTTTTAATTTCTTTGAAGTCATCCTCTTTACTACTAAAGGGCCTTTTCAATATATTTAAGTATTCCACCATTCTTTTCCAAAATTCTTCTGGCTTTTATGGTAGCTTTATGCCTGCCAATTGTATTATATTATTACGTTTTGCTACAAACCCTGGGTGTGGTTTATCCATTCTTCTTCATCATCAAAATCAGATTTCTCTTTTTCATAATCTTCTGACTGAGGTTTTCTTGACAGCCCATCTGGCATTTTGAATGTTTTCCCTGGCTTATGAGCTAAGTCAAAAGGAAACAATTGAATAAATGCAACCCATCTGGTCATCGGGGAATTTGGCAAACAGGGTGAGTTTATCATTTCAATTAAGGCTTTTACATTGACTTGGAGCTCAAAATGTTGTCCCCAAAGTACTGTTTGGAGTTTCTTGAAAATTGTTGCCCCTCCTCATAGCTCCAGCTTTGGGTGTGAGTATTTTGATTCCAGTCTTGAGAATGTTATTGATTCATAAAGAACTGGTCTTTCCTTCTTTGTCTTCTTGAGTAAGTACTGCTCCTGCAGCTATATAGCTTGAGTATACTGATAATTTAATCTTTCCCGCTCCCTTTTCATAATCCAAATTCTTTACTTTTATTTCCTCCCCTACAATTTTCCTTAATTTTTCAAATGCTTCATCACATTTAGTATTCCATTACCATTCTTCATCATCTCTGGTTAATCTTAGTGGTGATGCAATCTGAGAGACATTTTGAATGAACATTCTAACATATGCACAAAGTCCCAAGAACCCTCTTACTTCCCTTTTATTGTGGGGCTTTGGCCAACTTTGTATTTTATTAATCTTCTGCTTTTAAATCTTTCTTCCATTCAAAGAAACTACATGCCCTACTATGTCCAATGCTGGAACACAACATGCAAATTTGATACCTGATATGGTAAGTCCTGCCTCTTCAATTCTGAATAATATTCTCTCTAATGTAACTCCATATTCCCAAATGAATCTTCTTATAAAATTATTTCCTTGTCAAGTTTCATTATTATATGTTGATCTTTGACCTTTTATCCCTCCATCATCAATACAAATTCCTACATTCTCTGGTATTTCTTCTTGAAGTATCGGAGTCATTTCGGTTTGATAAAATGCAACAGAATTGGTTTCTCCTTGTGGTAATCTTGTGAGTTGTAGCCTTCTAAGTGGTGTTTCAAAGGTAGTTGAGGTTCTTGTAGAAATTTCTAATTCTCTTTCATAATACCCTCCCATTATGTCACCAAGTCCATAACAAGCTCTCCCTGAAAAGGCATCTACAAATTCTTCAATATGTGGTGGTAATCCTGCATCTTAAATTGCTACCTTATTAATATCCTGTAAGTCATGGACAATTCTAAGTTTTCCATTTGACTTTGCAACCCAAAATACTGGACTTGTATAGCTGGAGGTAGACTGCTCATACAAGCCTGTTCTAATCATTTCCCTTAGCAATTCAATATACTGGGGTATCATGGGCTTTGATATTGGAATTGGCTTCTTTTGCCAAGGTGTATATGGTATTACTGGTATTCTGTAGGGTTTTCCATGTGAATGTTTCAGTAAACCCCTTTCCTCTGCACTGAATGCAATTTATTTTTCTCTTAAAACTATGACACTCCTCAGAAGACTCCTTTCTTCTTTGGAAAGCCATCCAGGTGGTCCAAAACTTATCAATTCCAATCTTTCTTGTGTTATTTTTGATGTGACCATAAATTTAGGTGGTTTTGGTAATAGTGGTGTATTATAAGGGTCTCTTGATAATGGTGGCCTTCCCAAAGGAGTATTTATGTCTTGTGGCATAGGCTCATTAACTGGTTTAACCTTCTTGAGTACTGATTTATATTTTGCTGCACTATTTTGGTAATCCATTTTATATATCACTGAATTGATTCTGTTTTTTTCTTTATTATTTTCTTTGTATCTTTTTATTATTTGTTATTTATTTTTTTCTAAAAAAACTGGTTATGTTAAAACTAATATAATATTACTCCTTCTATTTTCTTTATTTCTTCTCCTTATTTGAATAGTTTATTAAATTAAATAAATCTTTACTTCTTTTATCTTTTTCTGTCCATATATTTGAGGTTGCAGTTTTAGGTCATACAGGACCCTACAACTCAGGTGTGGAGACCCTGTATATTAGGTATACAAAATCCTGCCTTTTAATGTCATACAAGGACAATAAGACCCCTTGTCCATTTGTTCACAAGGGAGAAGTTCCCTGTCATGCTGAGGACCTTCTGGTCTTCAATTTGACTTGATCCAATGGCAGTTTTTTTTTCTTTTTTTTCTTAAGCTGAAAGATTCCTTATACTAATATCAAATTGTCTACCTTGAGGCTTAATAACTTATAAAATGTTTGGGTTGATAGATATTTCTTGCTTCTTTTTGGTCATTAACAATCTTCTTGCATATTTCAATTCTACATTTTTGTCCTTCTTCCTTCAATATTTTATTCTTTGGCCAATTTATTACATATATTTGAGGATTTTTTTGAACCATTTCAAATCTGACCACTTCTTTCTTCACATTATTTATTTAATACCACTACTCCCTTCATGGACTAAAATAAAGAAATAGATTATCAGCCCTCAGGTGTGCCACCCCTGTAGTTTTAAGTCATACAAGGACTTAACATTCCACTACTCCATTCATGTATTCATTAAGTTGCCAGCTTTATATATTGAAAGAAACTATCATAATTTTAGAGTTTAATATGCCTTCAGGCTGTCATGATGATTGTGAGCCTTAGAGGTAATTTCATATACCCAAAAGACCACAAATACAAAAATAACATATTAATATAAATAAAATTTATATTATTAAAATAAAAATCAAAATATAAATATAAAATTATATTAAAAATAGAAGCTTAATTAAAATTTAAAAATAAAAGTACATTAAATTTTGTAAGTATAAAATTACATTTATACTTGAAAAAATTAAGTAAAAATGAAATTTTAACAAAATTGTGAAAAAATAAACCAATTTGGAAAAAAGTTAAATAAAAATTATTAAAACTTTTTATGCATTAAATAAAAATATAAAAATTATTTCACCATTGGATTACTCATGAAAAATTAGGTGGGGTCACCTCTGAGTGAAATTCTTGTAACTCAACTCTAAATAAGCTTAAATTATGTTTTTAGTATTTTCAATACAAAAGTTGAAAATCCTGAAAACCTTAATTTAATTCACAACACATGTGGTGTTAACCATCAATTTTTGTGTTAAAATTGAGGTGTCGTGTTTAGTTTAGAAGTTATGAGGAATTGAAGTATTTTCAATTGAATTCAATTGAAATGTCAAAATGTGCACGTGTATTACATAAGTGAACTTTGATTTAAATATGAGGTGTCAATCATTACTGTATTGTAGTGTACAATTGAATTGAATTACATATGTAAATTATAAGTATAATACATGATGAGGAATTAAAGGAAAAATAAATTGGAAAGATTAAATTTGGGGGGGAAAAGGAACTCCAGCTCTAAGGGGGAGCTAGACCCCCAAATTCCTTGCTGACAGGAGTGGGATGTCAAATTTCACGCAAAAGTTCATCCTTTTTGGCCTGGAATTGAGTTACAGGGTCTGTGGACTCAATTGATGATGAGGCTTTAATACCAACTGGGGTAGTTTTAACTGTTGCCAAGAGGGTAAAACTACCCTTAAGATAAAACAGTCATAGTAAAAACAGCTTTAACTGGTTTCTACGCCTCTGACACACATTCTGACGTGTTTTGAAGGCTCTAGGACTGGTATTGCTATAGTAATGGCTGATTTAAGGGTCTAAAATGGCTAAAAATGGCTTAAACCAGCCCTTTTTGGTCTAAACCAGGGTTCAATGATGCCATAATTGGCTTTTCTGTTGTCAGAATGTTTTTCACGACTGACAAGAGTAAATTTTACCTTTTGAGTAAGAAAATTGATGGCTTTGAAAGAATGTCTTCTTTGCCCCACTTTTCTCTTCATGTTATAATCTTTTCCTCTTATAATTAGTTTAAACACTGTTAAACCAATCAATAAAAGATTCAAACCACCTGTTTTAAATCATTTTAAACCTTTTAACCACGTGAAAAAATCATTATAATCATTGTTTGTAACTGTTATAATCATTTTTACCCCTGAACCACCCCAAAAGTGAATTAAAGCATCTTTCATCACTGTTAACTTTGTCACTTTCTTTCCAAATTCACTCTTGCCACTTTTGGGTGTGTTTTCTCTTTAATATTCTTTTTAAAGAGTTTGTTCTTCAATTAATTGCTTGCAGTTCTTTGCTCAATTCATTCCAATTGAAATTGCTCTTGAAGAAATTTCTTTTGTAGCCTTAAAATATCTCTTGTAGAGTATTTTTTGGATAAATTTTTATTGTTGGTAAAGCAATAGATTTTTATAATATTATTGTTTTATACTAATAAAGTTATAAACAATAAAATTGGCGTGTTTTCTCTTAAAAATAATATTTCATACTATTTTTAATTGATTTTTACCTTATACAAATTTTGAGGACAGGAAAAGTACTTGATTTTTAATCAAAGTTTCATATCCACACCTTAAATTTGGGGGCCCAGCCGTGATATTTTACATGTGACATATTTTTTTTGCTCTTTTTAAATCTTCCTTCTTATATTGAAAAATTTAAAAACATATAAAAAATACTTATAATCCAAAAAATCCATAAAAAATAAATTTTTTCATATTATAAGTGAGGCTTATATTTTTATTTCTTTTTTGAAATATCCTTTTTTTTTACTTAATTAATTGGCTTTTTCATTAATTTTAGTGTCTGACAACGTGGTAAGACAAGAAAATATTGAAACAACCTCAACAGTCACCAGCATTGTTCCTGCAAACACTATTAATTCAGACCATAATAGTACTGTTATTGTGACTCAAAATAACCAACCTGAACCAATATCTTCTGAATTAATTAACTTGGACATAAGTAATACTCTTCAGAAAGCTAAGAATTTGGCCAATAGTAAGTTTTTTGACGTAAAAAATACTATTTTAAGCCTTCAACCAGGTCAGGAGCCAGCTAAAACCCCTCAAGCAGCTCCCAAAAAGGTAATAGATGTGATTATGGCAGAGGCCAATCAGGTACAGAAGGAAAAGGGTCAGTTGATGACTTCCAAACAACTAAAATGGGTCATTCTGAAGCTGATCATACCATTTTACCTTCAAAAAGAGCTGACACCGCCACAACAAGCCTCTGTGGACATATACAAAGCCAGCCACAGTGCATACAACAATGCACTTCAGTTCAAGGAGTACCAGATCTTTGCAGACCTGTGGAAGAATTGCATGAATTCTTACCTGACAGTAAGCAAATTCCTGGGCCATCCCAACACTTGCAAATTGCTCAATGGATGGCATCCATTGATGGAGAAGAAAAACATGATGCTTTTGACACTAGAATGGAGGAAAAACAACCCTCCACCACCCAAACCAGTGCCAAAAACAGCCCCAGTGGCAAGCACCAGCAATTCCAACGTAAAAAAGCAGCCACAAACTCCAAACAAGGGCAAAGGGAAGGCACCAGCCCCAAAACCTTACAGCCAAGGATACAGAATTCCAAAGATTCAGCAGGATGCCATGGAAAATTTATTTCAGATGTTTGATTCCATCCCAGAGTTGTATGATGCTATAAATGACGTGAAGAAACATCTTTCTGATAAAAATGAAACCATTTGTAACAACATTAAAACAAACAACCTGAGTCTTTGCCAAATTAATGAAACACTTATGTCTTTTGAAAGAGTTTTAAGAACAATTGAAATTTTCAATAATGATAATTCTTTTAACAATAAAATAAATGAGCAATCTGCCATTATTAAAGAATTAACAGATAAATATTCTAAATTCAATATTGATGACATTATTGAAACAAGAATTAAACAAGCCATAAACATTATCAAAACAGATAACAAGAAAGTCCTTGATGAAATTTCAAATTCATTTACTGAGGTAAAGACATATACCATTGCCTTGAAAAAGTGTTTTGATGCTTCACAAGAAGAAGTATCAAAATTATCAATGAAATTGAATCAAGTCACTGCTGATAATACAAGACAGACAGAGTTATGACAAGAACTAACACATAAGGAAGACATGTATAAAATTGAAGTAATAAATTTAATACAAAGCTTCCAACATGAATACAGAAATTCCCAAAGGTGTAGCAACAGTAAAATGAATGACATTGAAAAAATACTGAACACCTTACCAAGAATGTCTGCACCTCTAAATCAAAATGAGGGCACAAGAATTCCAAATCCACAAGTATTGGATCCTGATAATTCACAATTAAAAAATGAATTATCCACTTCTTTTCATAACTTGGAACCATCAATGGGCCAAGCACTCTTGAAATAAGTTCCAAAACTTAAAGAATGGCCTCACTTCAGTGGTGAACAAGAGTATGACCATATGGAATTCATTAGAGGTATTGACATGATCAAAGAGGATTTTGAATTACCAGACAGATTGGTAACAGCCAGGCTTAACACCTTGTTTACCAGATCAGCTCACAGATGGTACATCAAAATAAGACAAGCACATGGACACCAGAGTTGGACTTGGTGGAAAACCCAAATCATCAAAAAATGGGCAAATGATGCTTGGAGGTTTAAAGTTGAAACAGCCTTTGAATCTGCCAAATTTAAAGCTGATAAAGACAAAGCTTTACCATGGTTTTACCAACAAAAAGACAGATTAACAGCATTATATCCTGACATGTCACAATTTATGATCCATAGAAAAATTCTGAGACAATGTGGAGGTGACTTAGAGCATGTTGTAAAAAGCAGGACTACTGAACAATTTTCAGCAGAGGATATTATAAATATACTAGAAGAAGTAACCACCAGAACCAAAATTGGTTCTAGTAGGGTGAATCTCAAAACAAGGTTTAATACACTTTGGAAAGATTCTGTGGACAAAAACCCCAAGGAAAATTCTAGTGATATTAAATATTAATCTGCAGATACAGTCAGAAAAGGCCATATTTGCCAAAGCACCACCCATTTAGCCAATACATGTCCAAAAATGGGGAAAATCAATGAGATTGACATTGAAAAGGAACCAGATGTTGAAAAAGAAGACATAATTGAAGACAACTCAGATGATAAGTCATCCATATTTTCTGAATCTTCAAAAGATATAGAAAATATCAATTCCACTTTTGACATCATGGAATCTTATTCCCACTTACCACAATTGAGCAATGGTCAAGTTGATTTATCAAAAGTTCAAGATGCACAACTTATGAAGACAAAACCAAACAGAGGAAAAGGTTATACAGCTGGTAACTCCTGTATAACAGAGGTGGTGATTGACAACAAGCGCACCAAAATTTTGCTTGACCCAGGAGCCTTCTGCTCTTGTGTTGGAAAATCTTTTCTTAAGACTTGTGTACCAAATTTTGAAGACCAATTGTTACCAATTGATGGTATAAAATTCAACAGTGAAAGTAACCCAATGAAAGCATTAGGAACCTTTGAGACCAATGTCATATTCCCACACATAAATCGGAATTTAAGGATCACAGTTGAATTTGTTGTTATGGAAAATTGCTCTAGTACCCATTTTGTATTGGGAAATGACTATTTAATCATGTATGGGATAGATTTACATAATAAAAAAGACAGATACTTTACTATTGGAGACAATAAGCGCCAAAAATTTGCCTCTTTACCATTTAAAAGACAAATTACAGTAAAGAAAGTATCAACAGTCAACTTAGAGTTAGAGAAAGTCAAGTCTGAACAGTTAAATGAGGCTGAAATAAGCCTTCATCTGACTGATAAACAAGAAAATGAACTTTCTTCCCTTTTGTATGACGACAGGAGAGCATTTGCTACAGACAAAGAACCTCTAGGAGCAATTATTGGTCATAAAGTTGACATCATTCTTAACATTGAGAGACCTTATCTGTCACAACCACGTATTTTGACCCTCCTCCTTGATGGCGCCGGCAATCCAACCTGGAGCCAAGTTGGGGCCAATTGGCCATGTCATATCATTTATGGCCAATTGACCCCTTTTGGGTGTTCCATGGCTCTTACGCCATAACACATTCCATTGGCCACTTATGGCCTCCATCATCCTTTATGGTCTCAGGCCATATCCTGCGTCATTGGCCCTCTTGGCCAATTTCCACCTCACCAACACCCAGGCCTCCATCACTGTTTTTGGGCCTGGGGGGTCCCTTTGTCTTCCAGGGGCTTCCAGGCCCCATGGCCACCCCTTTCATTATAGGGGTTTTGGCCTAAATGGCCTTTTTGGGCCATTTAGGCCCCCCCACGGCTTCTACGGTCCATGGTCCGCGGTCCGTAGGCGGATTAGGCCCCTTTTGGCCTAATCCAATGAGGCCAAAAGGGGCCAAAGGGGGCAGCCACCTAGCCCCCAAGGCCAGGTGGGTCCCAAACCACAATTGGGCCCACCTGAGCCATTTTTGGCCACCAGTCCCTTGGACCCAAATTGGACCAAAAACACCTTGGATCCATTTTTGGCCATAAATCCCTCAGGACCCATTTTTGGCCCTGGACCACCATGGACCAACTTCACCGTCATGGCCTCTGGCAACCACCAGAGGCCACCAAATCACCTCAACAAGCATTTCCCTCAACTTAAGGGAGGATTGCTTCATTCCTCCATGCACCTTGTACTCAAGGTTGCAGGAGTGGTGCATATATGGTGTTATATACCATTATGCACCATTTTTGCTCAGCAATTCAATGGTGACGTTTTCAGGACCCAAATCAACCTTCTTAACTCAAGGTACCAAGATACAACGCCCATTTCGAAGGAGAACCTTTGGACTCATCAGTTTGGTAATCCATGGCGGCAATCAGAAGACCATTCAAGGACTCCAATCACCTGGCTCAGCAGGAGTTGGGTTGGCAATTTCATTCAGGGTTATTCTAAGGGCAATTCTCAAAAGGTATTACATCTTTTCAATCAGTTGTCAAGGCATCAAGTATTTCAATACTTCTTGGACAGCTCAATTGGTTCATACAGGTGGTAATCAATCAACCTGTACGTACTTGGCCCAATTGGGCCAATTCATATTCTACTGTGGGAATTCAATCACACAGTTTCAAATTCAAGATGGCCAGAACTGTATTGGCCCGATTCGGACAATACAGCCGGTGATCCAACTCCAGGATCAATCTTTCAGCTTTTCACATATACTGGCCACCTTTCAGCACCTGGGGACTTTTTCCCCAGTTAATTAATATAGTGGATTTATTTTTTATCCTTATTTTCTTTTACCTTATTAAAGTTAATACTGATAATCTTAAGTCAGTCATTCAGCACCCTTTTCTTTTATTTCCTCGCCTGTCCAGTGGATATTGGTGGTCATATCCTTATACTAATTCCATTTCCTTTTCTGGCAGGTTGAAACAGTGAATTGAGGATTCACCTGGTTGGCTTCTTGGCCTTTGGCTTCTTTATAATCTTTGGCCATTGGCTTCATCTTTTTCTTATCTCATCTTTTGGCATACTTGTTTTCCCCCTTATTCTTTCTTAAAGAAATTCATTCTTATTATTCTTTTATCTTTGGAGCCCTCCAAGTGAGTTCTTGATTCCTGAGTGCCAGGCCCTCTTCTTCCAAGCGCCCCTGTGACATTATATTAATTAACTCATAATTCTTCTTCATTCATTCATTCTTTTATTCTTATATTTTAAATTCATTCATTCATTTTATCAAAATTATGATTCTTTAACGTTTTATGATCTTATGATTCTTCGTCACCTCTCAATTTTCTCTCATTCATTCTTCATTCTGAAAATTGAAGGCTGACCCATTTTTTAATTTTTGTTATCTTTTCAATCTCATTCTCAATCTTAATCAATCTATTTCTATCCATAATTCAGGCATTTTTTATCTTTGGTTCTCAAGTTATTCATCAGGTTATTCAGACACGTTCTTCATATCAGGATTCACTTTGATTTATTCCTCAAGAATTTTTGATTTTTTGGAAGAATTCACTTGAAAATTGATTTGATTGACTAATTTGACATAATTGAAATTGACCTCAAGATAATTGATTTACCTGAAGACTTTATTGATTTTGCTGATTATTCACATCAAGATTTTTGACATAAATTGATTTTGACTCAAGAATTCATTTTGATTGATTGATTTTTTCTGCAAGATTTTGATTTGATTTGATTTTGATTGTTTGATTGATTGTTTTATTGACTTCAATATTCTCATTGATATTGATTTTTACTTCAAGACTCATTCTGATTTGATTGATTGACGTATTTGAAGAATTTTGATTCATTGATTATCCAATTTCCTCAAGATTTGATTGTTGATTTTGTACTTCAAGAAAATTTTGATTTTATTTCATTTATTTTGGTTGATTATTCCTGAAATCATGCCAGTTCAACATTCACCTCCAGCAAGACAGACTAGATCTCAGGCCAGAGCTCAAGCTGTTCTGACTCCAACTCCAAGGGCTCCTCTTGACGGTACCCCAGCAGTTTCTCAACTGAGGGCCAGATTGGACAGAGGACCCATTATGGAAGGAGCAGCACCATCCAGGAAGGAAGGAAGAGGGCCAAGAAGATCAATGTCTTTATCAGGAGTGGTTGGCGGATTCCCAGGATTTTCAAGAACCAGTCCCAAGGTTCAAGGTGAAGATGGTGAAGAGGAGGAGGAGAATTCTGTGGAAGAGGAAGAGTCTAATGGCACTGAGGCTGCTCCCGCTCCTGTGGGAGCATCTGAGGGCACCAGAGGACCAACTCTAGCCCAGTCTGATCAGCCTGCCTCTCATCAGTCTGAACCGTCTTTATTGGCCATTATGCAACAAATGACTCAGATTATGGCCAATCTGCAGGCAGCTTCTTCTTCTGAATTATCAAGACCACCAGCCTTCAAGACTCCCTCTATGAAGGCTCCAGAATGCTTTGATGGGACTCAGCCCTTCAAAGTCAGAAGCTTTATTCAATCTTGTCAGCTCATCTTTCATAATGATCCGGCAAACTTCTCTCAAGACAGAAAGAAGGTTCTTTATGCCACTTCATTCTTAGTTGGCAGGGCTGCAAAATGGATTGAGCCTTATCTTTCCAACCTCAATAATCAAGACTCAAATTATCTTCTCAATTCCTGGCCATTATTTGAATCCCAATTGTTCACTTTATTTGGAGACCCAAATGAAGTTAGAAAAGCAGAAGCTGAATTGGATGGCCTTAGGATGAAAGAAGGTGGGCATGTTGCTTTGTATATTGCCGATTTCAGGAGTTTGATTTCAAGAATTGGGGATTGGGGTGAAAGGGCTCTTATTCATCATTTCAGGAAGGGCTTGGCCTCCAGGATTCTGGATCAATTGGCCTCCCATCCTTCAAACATCGATTCTCTTCAAGACTTAATGGACGTCAGCCTGGAACTTGATACCAGGTACCATGAGAGGCAGAAGGAAAAGAATCATCATCAAGAGAAGAAGCCTGAAGCCTCAAAGTCTCACTCTTCTCATCATCAAGTTTCTTCAAGTTCAAGACCAAAGAAGAAATTTCATTCTCAAAAGCGGGACAAGCCCCATTCTTCATTGTTGAATAAGGACTTCAAGTTGAAAGCTTCTGAAAAGGAAAGAAGAATCAAGGAGGGTTTGTGTACCTATTGTGGTGGGAAGCATAGTCTTGAGTCCTGTGTCAAAAGGCCTCAAAACAAGCTTACCCAACCGTCAGGCAGTTTTCTCAGCCAGGGAAAAGCCTGAGTGAAGATCATGTTGTGTTCAATGGTCTTCACAGTTTTCCTTCCAGAGCACAATTGTGCATTCTGAATACTGGTGTCAATAATTCTCTCAAATTCTTTGTTTTCTCTTCTCTTTCTGATGTTTTTTACAGTATTCTCATTGATTCTGGTGCTACACACTCATTCATTGCAAAGCAGTTTGTTCACAAGTACTCATTGACTACGTCAGAACTTCCAGAGAAGATTCCTCTTATCATTTTGGACTCCTCTGAGTCCCCTTCCTTATTTGTGACTCACCATACTAAATATATGGTTGAGCTCCCTTCCTTCCCAAGCTTTGAATGGGATTTTTTAGTCATTGATACTCCCAAGGGAGAAGACCTCATATTGGGCTTTGACTTTCTCAATCACTTTAATCCTTCTATTGATTGGAGGCAAGGGCTGATCACCTTTAATCCTGATCAAAAGGACTATTCTGATCCTTCCAATTCCTTCCGTAATGACTCTTCTTCTGCCAAATGATGTGCAGCTCTGGTTGGTGATTCTAGAACACCATCAGTTCCATCTTCTGTCCATATTCCTTCCCTTAATTCCCATCTGTCATTACCATCATCTGGAGATGAAGTCTTCAAAGAGATTCAAGATGTTGGGGAAGATAATTCTGTATCTTCACTTCATCTCTTCTTTGGGAATATGGACCTTCCTCCTTCATCTTATCATGACTCCCTGGAGGAGTTGTGGGATGAAGAGGAAGAGCCAGAAGAAGTAGAAACCGTGATGAAGGTTGTTCCCTCTGTTTATCACCAATACTTGGATGTATTCTCCAAGGTGAAGGCAGAGAAACTTCCTCCTCACCGTGCCTGTGATCATCATATCGAACTGGAGGGGTCTCTACCTCCAGTTGGGGTGATCTACTCTTTATCCAAACAAGAGTCAGATACACTCAGGGCCTACATTTCAGAGAATGTAGAGAAAGGTTTCATCCGGCCAAGCTCCTCCTCAACAGGAGCACCCGTCCTCTTTGTTAAAAAGAAAGATGGTGGCCTCCGTTTGTGTGTTGATTACCGCAAACTCAATGCTGTCACTCGGAAGAACAAATATCCTGTTCCTCCTATGAACCAGCTTCTTAATGTCTTTAATGGTTCTTCTATCTTCTCCAAGATTGATTTGCGTGGTGCATATAACCTGCTCAGAATCAAGGAGGGTGATGAACATTTGACATGCTTCAGAACTAAATATGGCAGTTTTGAGTACTTGGTTATGCCATTTGGGCTCACCAATGCTCCTGCCTCTTTTCAGAATCTTGTCAATGATATATTCCAAGATCTTCTTGATGTTTTTGTTGTGGTTTATTTGGATGACATTATGGTCTTTTCCAAATCTGAGGAAGAACATGTCACCCATGTGTCCACTGTTCTTTCCAGACTCAGAGCCAATAACCTTTTTGCCAAGGCTTCTAAATGCCTTTTTCATGTTTCTAGTGTAGAATATCTTGGTTATGTTGTTTCTTCTGAAGGCCTCAAGATGGACCAAGCAAAAGTCCAGCAGATCCTTAATTGGCCTCCTCCGAGAAACCTCAAGGCTCTTCAATCCTTCCTTGGCTTTGCCAACTTCTACCGCCGTTTCATCAAGAATTATTCAAAGAAAATCAGTTCACTCACCAGTTTCCTCAAGAAAGATTCCTGTTTCCCCCTCAATGAGGAAGCTCTTAGCCAGTTTCATCAAATCAAAGAGGCCTTCACTACCGCTCCAATCCTTTCCCACTTCAATCCTTCTCTACCCACCATTGTAGAGACCGATGCATCCGATTATGCTTTGGGTGCTGTACTGAGTCAGGTCTCTGACTCAGGAAAACATCCCATTGCATTTGACAGCCGCAAGCTTATTCCAGCAGAACTCAACTATGAAATTCATGACAAGGAACTCCTTGGTATAGTCTGGGCTCTCAAGCGCTGGAGGGCTTT
This sequence comes from Austropuccinia psidii, assembly GCA_023105745.1. Classification (NCBI taxonomy): domain Eukaryota; kingdom Fungi; phylum Basidiomycota; class Pucciniomycetes; order Pucciniales; family Sphaerophragmiaceae; genus Austropuccinia; species Austropuccinia psidii. The sequence continues at coordinate 8,985,502 of JALGQZ010000002.1, read as the reverse complement.
TCTTCTTTCTCTGTCCTCTCCTTTTGAAGTTCTCACCGATCACAGTTCCCTTCAATACTTCATGTCCTCAAAAGTACTCACTTGCCGTCAAGCCCGCTGGGCTGAATTCTTATCTGAATTTCATTTTTCAATCACTTACCGCCCTGGCCGCCTAGCAACTCTTCCAGATGCCTTATCACGTCGGGACGACGTCTATCCGGAGAGGGGGGAGGATTTCATCAGCAAGAATCCAATGAATTTTCAACAACTCATTAAGCAAGATGAAGTTCAACCCTCAAAGTTTTTTGCAGTCAAGGTGGATTCTTTTTCAAATTTGATTGATTCAATTCAGAAGAAATTATGGCAAGATCCTCAGTACAGAAGTATCCTTCAAGATTTGGGTAAAGGTAAATCTGTCCAAGATTGATCTCTTGATTCCTCCTCCCAACTCCTTCTCTTCAAAGATCGGGTGGTAGTCCCAAATGACTCCACAATTCAACTCAGCATTCTTCAAAAGCGTCATGATTCTCCTCTAGCTGGACACCCTGGCCAAGAGAAGACTCTCAAACTTGTCAAGCGGGATTTCCACTGGTCCGGAATGACTCAATTCATTAAGGATTATGTATCATCCTGTCAACAGTGTTCAAGAAACAAGAATATCCACCATAAGAAGTTTGGACTCCTCAAACCTCTTCCAATTCCAAATGGTCCTTGGATTTGTCTCTCAATGGATTTCATCACTCAACTGCCCCTGTCCAATTCTTTTGACTCAATTCTTGTCATAGTGGACAGATTCTCAAAAATGGCGGTTTTTATTCCAACAATGTCTTCAATAACTTCTTTGGATTTGGCCCATTTATTCATCAAGAATATCTTCTCAAAGCATGGCCTTCCTTCAAGCATTGTCAGTGATAGAGGTCCCCTTTTTGTTTCTTCCTTCTGGACCAATCTTTGTCAGCAGCTCAAGATTTCAAGAGACTTGTCAACTGCTTATCACCCAGAAACTGATGGACAGACAGAGAGGGTAAATCAGATACTAGAACAGTATCTTCGGATGTATGTCAGTTATCATCAAGATGATTGGAACACCTGGCTCCCTCTGGCTGAATTTGCCTACAATAATTCTGATCACTCTTCAACCAAGCAATCACCGTTTTTCACTGTTTATGGAAGAGATCCACAATTTGATTCAGTTCACATCACTCAAGATACTCCTGCTGGAAAGTTATCAACAAAAATCCAATCAGTACAGCAAGATGTCAAGAGAGAACTTGAAATCGCCATAAACCGGTTTAAGAGGTATGCAGATAAAAGTAGAGCAAGTCCACCTGTTTTCAATCCTGGTGACATCGTATGGCTTTCTTCCAAGAATATCAAATCAACTAGACCCACCAAGAAACTGTCTGAAAGATGGTTGGGTCCCTTTCCAATCTTGAAGAAAGTCAGTACTCATGCTTACCACCTCAAGTTTCCATCTCAATGGAAATCCATCCACCCAGTTTTCCATATCTCACTCTTGGAACCAGTCAAGACATCAACAATCCCAAATCGGCATCAAGAGCCTCCTCCGCCAATCATTATTGAAGAAGAAGAGGAATGGGAAGTCTCTCAAGTACTGGATTCAAAGCTCAAGAGAAGAAAATTATGGTATCTGGTGGAATGGAAAGGTTTCAGTCAAGATTCAGAAGGATCCACATGGGAACCAGCTGAAAACCTCAAGAATTGTCCTGAACTTGTCAAAGATTTTCATTCGTTATATCGTGACAAGCCAGGACCCAATTCTTCAATGGCTTGAATTTTTATGGTGCTTGGTGGGGAGAGGAATTACCAAAAGTAAGTCCCACTCCTGGTATGCACCTTTAGGGGTATTCTACTCGTCTTGTTGTAAGCATCACCTTGGCCACTCTGTGAGCACTTTTCAATTTGGACACAGACTTCTTGGCCCGGCTTTCAACATCCGAATTCCAAATTTATGGCCATTTACACTTGGGCAAATGGACCATTCCTTTTTTATTCTCCTTCCCAAGACTTTATTCTTTCAACACATTCATTTATCAAGATCTTTCTTATTTATGGCACTGGCGGGAGTGGCAGTTACTAAAAGTAAGTTCCTCTCCTGGTGTGCACTTCCCTGAGGGGTCTACAATCTGTCAAAACATCACCTTGGCCACTCTGTGAGCACCTGGCATCAAATTCTTTTATCCAGGTCCTTGGTCACTTTCAAAATCAATTGTTGTAATCCGTGATGAAGATTGGATTCCCCCTCAAATTTCATTTTCTTTATTTTTTCTGTTTTCTCTTTTACTCTTTATATTCTTTTAAAATTTCTTTTCTTATAACTCTTTAACGCCAAAATCTTTATGTCAAATCATGTCTTCAACTTTTTCAAAGCCAAATGTCAAGAGAAGATCAAGTCAACCTCAATTCATATGCCAACAAGCTTATCAGTTCAATTCTTCTTTTCAAGATTCAATACCTCTGGAATCCTTACGTCAAACCCGTCTCATTAGCCTCAACAGGCCTCTACCTTATCTTGGTGCTCAGGAGCTCACCATTCAAGGTAGGGGGGTACTGTCACAACCACGTATTTTGACCCTCCTCCTTGATGGCGGCGGCAATCCAACCTGGAGCCAAGTTGGGGCCAATTGGCCATGTCATATCATTTATGGCCAATTGACCCCTTTTGGGTGTTCCATGGCTCTTACGCCATAACCCATTCCATTGGCCACTTATGGCCTCCATCATCCTTTATGGCCTCAGGCCATATCCTGCGTCATTGGCCCTCTTGGCCAATTTCCACCTCACCAACCCCCAGGCCTCCATCACTGTTTTTGGGCCTGGGGGGTCCCTTTGTCTTCCAGGGGCTTCCAGGCCCCATGGCCACCTTCATTGGTTTCCTGGCCACCCCTTTCATTATGGGGGTTTTGGCCTAAATGGCCTTTTTGGGCCATTTAGGCCCCCCCACGGCTTCTACGGTCCACGGTCCGTGGGGCGCGGTCCGTAAGCCGCAGTCCGCGGTCCGTAGGCGGATTAGGCCCCTTTTGGCCTAATCCAATGAGGCCAAAAGGGGGCAGCCACCTAGCCCCCAAGGCCAGGTGGGTCCCAAACCACAATTGGGCCCACCTGAGCCATTTTTGGCCACCAGTCCCTTGGACCCAAATTGGACCAAAAACACCTTGGATCCATTTTTGGCCATAAATCCCTCAGGACCCATTTTTGGCCCTGGACCACCATGGACCAACTTCACCGTCATGGCCTCTGGCAACCACCAGAGGCCACCAAATCACCTCTACAAGCATTTCCCTCAACTTAAGGGAGGATTGCTTCATTCCTCCATGCACCTCGTACTCAAGGTTGCAGGAGTGGTGCATATATGGTGTTATATACCATTATGCACCATTTTTGCTCAGCAATTCAATGGTGACGTTTTCAGGACCCAAATCAACCTTCTTAACTCAAGGTACCAAGATACAACGCCCATTTCGAAGGAGAACCTTTGGACTCATCAGTTTGGTAATCCATGGCGGCAATCAGAAGACCATTCAAGGACTCCAATCACCTGGCTCAGCAGGAGTTGGGTTGGCAATTTCATTCAGGGTTATTCTAAGGGCAATTCTCAAAAGGTATTACATCTTTTCAATCAGTTGTCAAGGCATCAAGTATTTCAATACTTCTTGGACAACTCAATTGGTTCATACAGGCGGTAATCAATCAACCTGTACGTACTTGGCCCAATTGGGCCAATTCATATTCTACTGTGGGAATTCAATCACACAGTTTCAAATTCAAGATGGCCAGAACTGTATTGGCCCGATTCGGACAATACAGCCGGTGATCCAACTCCAGGATCAATCTTTCAGCTTTTCACATATACTGGCCACCTTTCAGCACCTGGGGACTTTTTCCCCAGTTAATTAATATAGTGGATTTATTTTTTATCCTTATTTTCTTTTACCTTATTAAAGTTAATACTGATAATCTTAAGTCAGTCATTCAGCACCCTTTTCTTTTATTTCCTCGCCTGTCCAGTGGATATTGGTGGTCATATCCTTATACTAATTCCATTTCCTTTTCTGGCAGGTTGAAACAGTGAATTGAGGATTCACCTGGTTGGCTTCTTGGCCTTTGGCTTCTTTATTATCTTTGGCCATTGGCTTCATCTTTTTCTTATCTCATCTTTTGGCATACTTGTTTTCCCCCTTATTCTTTCTTAAAGAAATTCATTCTTATTATTCTTTTATCTTTGGAGCCCTCCAAGTGAGTTCTTGATTCCTGAGTGCCAGGCCCTCTTCTTCCAAGAGCCCCTGTGACATTATCCACCACTCTTAAGAAGACCTGCATATCCAGCAAGTCCAAAATCAATAGAACTCTAGAAATTCATATCAAAGAACTTCTGGACCTTGGTGTAATAAGAAAAGTAGGCCACGATGAAGTGGTAGAAATAACTACACCAGTCATAGTCGTGTGGCATAATGGAAAATCCAGAATGGTTGGGGACTTTAGAGATCTGAAAACTTACACTGTTCCAGAAAGATACCCAATACCAAAAATCCAATTTGCCCTTACTCAAATACCTCAAGCAGTGTATATAACCATTATGGATGCCCTTAAAGCATTCCATCAAAATGTGGTAACACCAAGAGCAAGAAAATACTTGAGAATTATTGTTCATTGTGGAGTGTATGAATACTTAAGGATGCCCTTTGGTATCAAAAATGCACATTCACACTTCCAAAGAATTATGAATGAAATCTTCCCTGAAGAACTCTCAGAGGGATGGTTAATCATTTACATTGATGACATTATTGTCTGTTCCAAGACTTGGGAAGAGCACATATACAGATTGTCCAGAGTTTTGACAAAAATTCAATCAGTAAACATGAAAATCTCCTTGAATAAATGTCATTTTGGATTTAAAGAACTTAAAGCACTAGGACATGTTGTATCTGGATTGTCCCTTGGAATTGACACAAACAAAGTTGCAGCAGTATTGCTAAAACCCATGCCTCAGAACAAGAAGGAAATTCAGTCATTCTTAGGTTTTGCAGGATATTACAGGCAACACATTAAAGATTTTGCATCCATAGCAAGACCACTTTATAAATTGTGTGACAAAGACACAGTATTTGAAATGACTTTTTACAGAGTCAAAGCTTTTGAGTCTCCAAGATAAGAATTGACCACTGCTCCACTCTTACTGATGCCAGACTTTAAATTGCCTTTCAAACTGTATATTGATGCCTCAGGGGATGGACTAGGTGCTGCATTTCACCAAGCTCAGATCATAAATGATAAACCTGTAGAAGGACCCATATGTTTCATATCCAGGCAAATCAAACCAACTGAAGCCAGATATGGAGCAAGTCATATGGAATGTCTATGCCTTGTCTGGGCCTTGGAGAAATTGAACTTGTAAGGTGTGGATATGAAACTTTGATTAGAAATCAAGTACTTTTCCTGTCCTCAAAATTTGTATAAGGTAAAATTCAGTTAAAAATAGTATGAAATATTATTTTTAAGAGAAAACACGCCAATTTTATTGTTTATAACTTTATTAGTATAAAACAATAATATAAAAATTTATTGTTTTACCAACAATAAAGATTTATCCAAAAAATACTCTACAAGAGATATTTTAAGGCTACAAAAGAAATTTCTTCAAGAGCAATTTCAATTGGAATTAATTGAGCAAAGAGCTGCAAGCAATTTATTAAAGCACAAAGTCTTTAAAAAGAATATTAAAGAGAAAACACGCCCAAAAGTGACCAGAGTGAATTTGGAAACAAAGTGACAAAGTTAACAGTGATGAAAGATGCTTTAATTCACTTTTGGGGTGGTTCAGTGGTAAAAATGATTATAAGAGTTACAAACAATGATTATAATGATTTTTTCACGTGGTTAAAAGGTTCAAAATGATTTAAAAAGGGTGGTTGGAATCTTTTATTGATTGGTTTAACAGTTTTAAACTAATTAATAAAAGGAAAAAGATTCTAACATGAAGAGAAAAGTGGGGCAAAGAAGACATTCTTTTATAGCCATCAATTCTCTTACTCCAAAAGTAAAATTTACTCTTGTCAGTCGTGAAAAACAGTCTGACAACAGAAAAGCCAATTATGGCATCATTGAACCCTGATTTAGACCAAAAAGGGCTGGTTTAAGCCATTTTTAGCCATTTTTAGCCATTTTAGACCCTCAAATCAGCCATTACTATAGCAATACCAGGCCTAGAGCCTTCAAAACACGTCAGAATGTGTGTCAGAGTCGTAGAAACCAGTTAAAACTGTTTTTACTCTGATGGTTTTATCTTAAGGGTAGTTTTACCCTCTTGGCAACAGCTAAAACTACCCCAGTTGGTATCAAAACCTCATCATCAATTGAGTCCACAGACCCTGTGACTCAATTCCAGGCCAAAAGTGATGAACTTTTGCGTGAATTTTGACATCCCACGCCTGTCAGCAAGGATTTTGGGGGTCTAGCTCCCCCTTAGAGCTGGAGTTCCTTTTCCCCCCCAAATTTAATCTTTCCAATTTATTTTTCCTTTAATTCCTCATCATGTATTATACTTATAATTTACATATGTAATTCAATTCAATTGTACAGTACAATACAGTAATAATTGACACCTCATATGTAAATCAAAGTTCACTTATGTAATACACGCGCACATTTTGACATTTCAATTGAATTCAATTGAAAATACTTCAATTCCTCATAACTTCTAAACTAAACACAACACCTCAATTTTAACACAAAAATTGATGGTTAACACCACATGTGGTGTGAATTAAATTAAGGTTTTGAGGATTTTCAACTTTTGTATTGAAAATACTAAAAACTTAATTTAAGCTTATTTAGAGTTGAGTTACAAAAATTTCACTCAGAGGTGACCCCACCTGATTTTTTATGAGGAATCCAATGGTGAAATAAAATTTATATGTTTATTTATTGGATAAAAAGTTATAATAAATTTTATTTAACTTTTTTCCAAATTTATTTATTTTTTCACAATTTTGTTAAAATTTCATTTTTACTTAAATTTTTCAAGTATAAATGTAATTTTATATTTACAAAATTTAAAGTAATTTTATTTTTAAATTATAATTAATTTTTTATTTTTAATATAATTTTATATTTATATTTTTTATTTTTATTTTAATAATATAAATAAATTTATTTTATTCATATTAATATGTTATTTTTTATATTTGTGGTCTTTTGGGTATATGAAATTACCTCTAAGGCTCACAGAACTACTTCTTAGAGGGATGTGGTTTTGAGCTGATAACAGATTGTACAGCTGTCAAATCACTTTTGAACATGAAAACACCCAACAGACACATGCTCAGATGGCAAATAGCCATACAAGAATACAGAGGCAATATGACTATTGTTCATAAGGATGGAAATATTCATAAGAATGCAGATGGACTAAGCAGATGACCATTACCAAATAATATTGATAATCCTGCTTATGTGCCAGAAGAAGCTTCACCACAAAATCCAATAGAAGGAATAAGTGTTACAGACTTGAACACCACCTTCTTTGAAGAAGTCAGAAGTAGTTACACTCAAGATAAGAATTGTAGCATCTTATGCCAATTACTTAACAAAGACTGTAAAAACAACACTCTAATACATGCCTTGGATGAAGTATGGAGAAAATCTTATGATGAAGGAAGATTTCACCTACTGGATGGTATAATTTACCACAGAACCAAGCACACATGTGTCATGACAGTTGTAGACAGGTCATTAATCAATCTTGTAATGAAAGAATGCCATGCTAGTCCCTTTTCAGGACATCTGTCTGAAGACAGAACAAGAGAGAAAGTAAAGACCTGCATATGGTGGCCGATGTGGCAGAAAGATGTTGCAGAATATTGCAAAACCTGTGACAGATGCCAAAAGGCAAATAAATCCACTGGCAAGAGACTAGGAAATTTGATAAAAATCCAAGAACCAAACAGACCTTGTGAAATTGTCCATATGGATTAGGTAACTGGCCTACCACCAGGAGGTGACAGAAGCTATAATGCTTGCCTAGTAATTGTGGACAGATTTAGTAAAACTCCAATCTTTTTACCATGTCACAAAGATGATACAGCCATGGATACAGCTCTTCTGATATGCAATAGAGTAGTGTCATTGACTGGGATATTTACAAATATCATCAGTGATAGAGATCCCAAATTCACTTCAGCACTATAGACAAATCTTCACCAATTATTTGGCACTAAACTGTCTTTCTCTACAGCCTACCACCCACAAACTGATGGCCTGGCGCAAAGGATGATCCAAACCTTAGAGGACATGGTGAGAAGAATTTGTGCATATGGCCTTGAATTCAAAGATTGTGATGGATTTACCCATGATTGGTGTACTCTGTTGCCAGCACTGGAATTAGCATATAAAACATCAATTCATTCCAGTACCAATCAGACTCCTGCTATTCTAGAAAAAGGATGGAACCCCAAGTTACCCCAAGATTCCTTGAGGAAAGACTTAATTGAAATACATCCCACAGCTGCCAGCTTCAAAGGAATGCTAGACAAAGCTAGAAATCATGCAGTAAGATGCATGGAGGACTCTTTTGCATATGCTAAAGACAAATGGGATAAATCACATGCAACTCCAGATTTCAAAGTGGGGGACCTAGTTCTTGTATCCACTACTAACTTCAATAACATCAAAGGATGTAAAAAGCTGAAACACTCATTTGCAGGACCTTTTGTGATTAAAGCCCTCCATGGAGAAAATGCTGTTGAAGTAGAGTTATCTGAAGAACTTAGCAATAAGCAGCCTACATTTCCAGTGAGCTTGATAAAGCCATATAAATCTAGTGATTCTGAGAAATTTCCCTTGAGGAATAAGATTCCCCAAGTTATACCTCCTATTGAGACATCTGGTACTAAGAAAAATACCAAAGCTCTTAAAGAAAGGAAATTAATAACCAAGAAAGTAAGGGAATACCTTGTTAGGTACAGTGACCCAACTTGTGAAGATGAATGGTTGGAAGAAAAAGATATACCAGAAGCTACCAAACTCCTCAGGAGATTCAGACACACTAGAAACACCAATATTACAAAGTAATATTCTTTTTTAGGGGGAGGGGATGTGAGCCTTAGAGGTAATTTCATATACCCAAAAGACCACAAATACAAAAATAACATATTAATATAAATAAAATTTATATTATTAAAATAAAAACCAAAGTATAAATATAAAATTATATTAAAAATAAAAAATTAATTACAATTTAAACAAAAATACATTAAATTTTGTAAGTATAAAATTACATTTATACTTGAAAAAATTAAGTAAAAATGAAATTTGAACAAAATTGTGAAAAAATAAACAAATTTGGAAAAAAGTTAAATAAAAATTATTATAACTTTTTATCCAATAAATAAATACATAAAAATGATTTCACCATTGGATTCCTCATAAAAAATCAGGTGGGGTCACCTCTGGGTGAAATTCTTGTAACTCAACTCTAAATAAGCTTAAATTAATTTTTTAGTATTTTCAATACAAAAGTTGAAAATCCTCAAAACCTTAATTTAATTCACACCACATGTGGTGTTAACCATCAATTTTTGTGTTAAAATTGAGGTGTTGTGTTTAGTTTAGAAGTTATGAGGAATTGAAGTATTTTCAATTGAATTCAATTGAAATGTCAAAATGTGCGCGTGTATTACATAAGTGAACTTTGATTTACATGAGGTGTCAATTATTACTGTATTGTACTGTACAATTGAATTGAATTACATATGTAAATTATAAGTATAATACATGATGAGGAATTAAAGGAAAAATAAATTGGAAAGATTAAATTTGGGGGGGAAAAGGAACTCCAGCTCTAAGAGGGAGCTAGACCCCCAAAATCCTTGCTGGCAGGAGTGGGATTTCAAAGTTCACGCAAAAGTTCATCACTTTTGGCCTGGAATTGAGTTACAGGGTCTGTGGACTCAATTGATGATGAGGTTTTAATACCAACTGGGGTAGTTTTAACTGTTGCCAAGAGAGTAAAACTACCCTTAAGATAAAACAGTCATAGCAAAAACAGTTTTAACTGGTTTCTACGCCTCTGACACACATTCTGACGTGGTTTGAAGGCTCTAGGCCTGGTATTGCTATAGTAATGGCTGATTTAAGGGTCTAAAATGGCTAAAAATGGCTTAAACCACCCCTTTTTGGTCTAAACCAGGGTTCAATGATGCCATAATTGGCTTTTCTGTTGTCAGACTGTTTTTCACGACTGACAAGAGTAAATTTTACTTTTGGAGTAAGAGAATTGATGGCTATAAAAGAATGTCCTCCTTGCCCCACTTTTCTCTTCATGTTAGAATCTTTTCCTTTTATAATTAGTTTAAACATTGTTAAACCAATCAATAAAAGATTCCAACCACCTTTCTTATATCATTTTAAACCTTTTAACCACGTGAAAAAATCATTATAATCATTGTTTGTAACTCTTATAATCATTTTTACCCCTGAACCACCCCAAAAGTGAATTAAAGCATCTTTCATCACTGTAAACTTTGTCACTTTGTTTCCAAATTCACTCTGGTCACTTTTGGGCGTGTTTTCTCTTTAATATTCTTTTTAAAGACTTTGTTCTTTAATTAATTGCTTGCAGTTCTTTGCTCAATTAATTCCAATTGAAATTGCTCTTGAATCAATTTCTTTTGTAGCCTTAAAATATCTCTTGTAGAGTATTTTTTGGATAAATTTTTATTGTTGGTAAAACAATAAATTTTTATGATATTATTGTTTTATACTAATAAAGCTATAAACAATAAAATTGGCGTGTTTTTCCTTAAAAATAATATTTCATACTATTTTTAATTGATTTTTACCTTATACAAATTTTGAGGACAGGAAAAGTTCTTGATTTTTGATCAAAGTTTCATATCCACACCTTACAATGATGAGTTTAAAAGAAAAACAGTCTATATTTATCATCTTCCATTCATTCTTATGAAAATTCATCATATTATGATTGAGCTTTCAAGATACTATCAAGATATCTTTTTTCTTCTTCTTTCTTCTTTCTATCTATAATATTCATCTTCAGGTTTGGGATTATACCCCCTCTCCATTTACATTTCTGTAGTTGGTTTCTCTAGTTTTTTTTTTACTTCAATTTTTATTCTTGTTATATTTGATTGAGGAGTTTTAATTTTTTAGCTCTATTATTATTATTATTATTATTATTATTATTATTGTGAGTCTTATTCATACTACAAAGAGGGTTTAATTTGTGTGGTGGGCTGACACTATATAGTGGCAGTCTACATGGCTATAACTCCAATCAACTCAGAGTTATTTCCCCCATCAGACCAGGTCTGACCTTAGCTGCTCAGTGTATATGCATTTTTCAAATACATACAGACCAGCTGTGCAATTGCCACCTAGAGCAGGAAGAACATTAAAGCCTTTCTTTTCTGAATGAGATTGTTTTTAATAATAATATTCATAATAAAAATCGTATTTCTAATCTTCAAGTGATTGATAATTTTTATTGTTTCTTCTTTTTTTTGGAGTATATAAATATTTATATTTATTTATATGTAGTTTTTTTTAATTTTTCATATATGATGTTTTATAGTATTAAGACTTTGATATTTACAGTTTAAAGCCATTCTGGAGTTTTATAATTGAACATTCATTTCTTTAAAAATGACAAATTAAAAGCTGCAGTTTATAGTCTTTGTGGACTTTGAATATTTATTGATTGAAAAATAATAATAAAAAGAAATTCCAATTTATAGTCTTGGTGGACTTAAAATATTTATAATAATATCATTTTATAATTAATAGAAAGAAATTTCAATTGTCTTTTCCAGTTTAAGGACATAGAGGACCATCATTGACTTGAAGATTCTATTTAAAATCTAAAACCTATTTGGGAAGCAATATAGCAACAATAAACAGATCATTTCATTCAGTGTAAAATATCATCATTCTATTTATAATGATATAATCATAAATATATTTTGATAAAAAGAAATTAAATAAAAAAATCAGATTTCCAGTTTTGGGTCATAGAGGGCCTAATTGACATTAATGAATTTTTCATAAATAAAAAAAATGAATTAAAAAAAATATAAAAAATAAAACATCAAATATAAATTTAATAATTTAAATAATTTTCCAGCTTAAAGTCATGGAGGACTTATAATATTTATAATAATATTCTTTTAGAATTAATAGAAAGAAATTTTAATTTGACTTTCCAGTTTAGGGTCATAGTGTACTTATATAATTGAATATGAAGAAATATTGTAAAAAAACATCAATACGCTTTCCAAAAAAAAGTCCTTATAGTCTTATTGACGGCTTTATACGTCTAAATCAGCATAGATATCTGTGTAAAACTGGAAATAATTGAAGAAACAAGCACTTCATGGGTTTTCTGAAGACCTTATGAGTCTAAATTAGCATAGATATTAGTATAAAACTGGAAATAATTAATTAAACAAGAACTTTATGGTCTTGCTGAGGACCTTATGAATCTAAATTAGCATAGATATTAGTATAAAATTGGAAATAAGAAATTGTATCAGCATTTCATATTCTAGCCAAAGGCTCTTTTGCTTTTTTTAGTGGAGTGGGCTTATTTTATCTTTGGTTGGGCCAAATATTGCTTAATCTTCCAAAATCTTCTTAAATATTCTGAAAAATTCTTGAAAATTCTGAAAACTTCTTGAATATTCCTAAGTCTTCCTGGAATTTCTGAGATCTTCCTAATTATTCTAATTCCACTCTAAATCCAGCCAATCGTATTTCAAGAAAGGTAAAACATATTCTGACCAATCACAATCAAGGGATATTCAAGCTCTGATCAATCATATCATTCCACAGAGTTTCTTCTTTTTTGTTTTGGCCAAGTTTTGTTTTGATGAATTTTTTCTTCTTCAAAGTTAGGTTTGATGGAGAACATAAAAGGAGGCCTTCTTCCCAGAGTCCCAATTTTTTTTCCTCAACTTGATATTTTTTATACATATGGGCCTACACCTATATCTTAATCCTATATAAAGTAAATAGTATTTGAAGTATATTTTTTATGGGATTAATCTGGCCAGTTGTTCCTTCAATGATATCTTTATATTATAATACTTGTATCAATTCATTATTTTATTAATATACTATTTCACCATAATAATATGATATTACTCTATTATAATACTATTTTATCAGGATATTAGAATATTATACTATTTTTTTCCTCATGATATTGTAACTTTATGATATTATCTTATTAAAAGATATTATATTATCCTTATACTCTAATATTGTTTCATTATACTTTGATGGAACTATAGTATTATGATATTTTTATTCTATCTCATTATAATAAATTAAGGAATCATCTTAATATTATTTTGTATTTCTTATCATAAATTATTTTATTATGGCCTGAATTATTTGTGTTTTATATCTTCTTGAAGCAAGGGGGGTGGCCAATTTTTTTTTATTGATTTTTTTTACAGAAAAAAAATCAAAAAAATTAAAAAAGATTAAAAAATGAAAAATTGAAAAAAGAAAAAAAGAAATTAAAAAATCTGGTCATCCCTCCTTGTGAGTTAGATTCTTTGTATGTGCTATGTGTGTGCATGCTGTGTGTATGTATGTAGCATGTATGTGTGTTGAGTGGTTTATATTTATCCTTTTACTTTTGGCTTCCTGATTTCTTCAAAAAGTTCTAAAATGTTCAGCTAATTTCCTTCCTCATTCCTTTTGAGGGTTGATGCTACACATAACTGATAAGGTTTTCTTTTCTTCTTAAATGTCTATTCTTCTTGTAGTGAGAAAATCTTGAATTATTTTCTATTAAGCATATCCTCTTGTATTAGTAAGTTAATAAAACTTATTTTTTTACTTATTTTTAATTTTAAAATAAAACTGATTGAATCTTCCTTGTTTTCAGATTATTTTGAAATAATTGTTTGAAATTATAACTTGAATTTTTTCAAAAACCAACAATCTTCTTTTGAAGTGCAATGATGAGTAATTTTTGACCTGATGAAACGTAATTATTGATGAAATTGAGAATTCAAGAAGCCTCTAAGTATTTTATTAATTAAAAAAAGGTTAAATAAATTATAATCCAATAGTACATTAATGTTGATTTTTTTAAGACAACTAATTCAATTGATTTTACTTGATTAAATTTATCAACTGATGCTTCATTATTAAAGTCCCACTTTCCCCAAGACTTATAGCCACTTGTGCTTTGGGTGGTACAAGAAATAGTTAACCACCGCTATTTTTTAAATATGAAAAACTACTTATACTATTACATAATGAATAGCTAAAAAATTCTATCTAGATTAATTTGATAACCAGCTCTTTTTTTATTTATTACTGTAACTTTTTTTTATACTAATTGAACTATCTTAACCACAATTATCACTTCTTAATTCCATATCAATTATTAGTTTTTATTGTTTTATTAGTTATATATAGATTTTGATTTATTGATTTATTTATTATGAATAGATTTTCTCTTTTTTAATTTTCTTTTATATTTTTTTCAAGTTTTTTTATACTATTACAGAGAAGTCAGAAATTAAATTTTCAGTTTAAGGACATGCTCAGCCATCATGTATCATTGGTCCTTGCATTTGCTGATATATTCTTCTTTGATGAACTGACTTAAAATAGAGTAAAAGAAACAGTAACTAAATAGTTGAATTGCAGTTTAAGGCCATGCTGGGCCTTTAATTTTCTGAAGAATAATTTTCTTAAAATAATCTTGATTCTTCTTCATTTTCATTTCAATCTTGCTGATGACAATTTCTTTCCATAACTTATTCCATTCTTCTTTCTTCAAACAAAACTGGTTATTCTTTATTATAATTATTAATTGTAAGACTTTATGCTCTAAATTAAAATCCAATCGCTTTTCAATAATATAGCAATCCCCTCTCCATTTAATACTTCTACCCTCAATTTGATATTCTTCAAGACAAAACAATCTCTGAGCTTGTATTGTTCCCCAGTAAAGACTACTCCTTATATCTTAATCCATATAGAAAATTTCATTCCAATAGTCATTATTGAGATTTCCTTTAGTTCCATCATAATTAAGTATATCCAAAAATTATAGTTTTGAAAGCTTTGATCCAGGAAGCTGGCTTAAAAAGGCTTCTGTAGAGGTTTCTTGAGTAATATCCTCATTTCCAAATAAATCTTAAAATTCAATAAAGGGGATAGTTTTTCCAGAGTTCTTGGCTTTCTTAATGTGTCTCTGCATCTTACCGATAGGTCCAGAGGGCTTTGTCTGTTTCATCAGATTCAGAAATGATTATTGTAAAAGGTAAAGTATGATAAAGAAGCTGCTAATGGTTTCTTGATTTTAAAAAAAATATGAATAATTATAATAGCTTCTTTGTAAAGGTGAATGAAATTAATAATCTAAGTTAAATATTTCTTTAAGAATTAATCCTCTTTGATAAGGCAGGAAGTCACTGCCAAATACTTGAATCAATTGAAGTTTTAACTAATAAGGTGAGAAATATTTGGGTCCTCTTTGATAAGGCAGGAATTCACTTCCAAAAATACTGGACTTGATTATTTAAATTAAATTTTACTGATTTTCTTCTCTTCTTTTTTTTGAACTATGTAAGTTGGAGTTTTTCAGAATTGGCTTCAGCTGTACTTTTCTCATTGATGGTAAGTAATTTCTAGGATAAGTTAATTTTTCATCCAAAACTCTAAGTTCCTCCAATAAAAACCTTATTTATACCAATTTTTCCTTTTCTTCTCTTGATTGGTGACTTGATGACTGACATTCTTAAAATCCATCTTCATACTAAAAATTGAATTCTTCATATTGCTTCTTCAATCGCCTTTGATCCAAAATTTCTTCATCCTCCAAAAATTCATCCCCATAACATCCAAGCTTTGGCATCTTGACTGTTTGTTAATTTTATTAAAGATTATGATCTCATCAATTTTTTTCTGTTTTTAAAAGATCTTGAAGTTAATGATATTGATATTAAAAGTGAATAGAAATTGATACTGAAATTCCCAAGGATTTCATCCCAAAACCTTAAACCATCAGAGGTGGAATAAGAAACAGACACCCACCCCCATTTTTTAACTTAAACATAGCTTTATCATACTTTTAAAGTTAAAACTCCTTCATACCCAAATCTTCATTCATCCATATATATATATATATATTTAATTTCAATTCTATTATTATTATTATTATTATTATTTAATTTTAATAAATTTTTTTAAGTTTTTTTTTTACATGTGCAGAAAAATATATTCAATTAATGAAACCCATTTTCCTTTTTCTTTTATCTAAAGAATGCTATTCACATATATATCCTTTTCTGTTTCTCCCAGTATTTTTCTTCCTTTCTTCCTTTCTTCTAGAGTTTTAACTTTCCAATTTCTCATGAATTCTCCTTCTTTGTGCATAAAGAGTCATCCATACTCTTGCCAGAAAATATTTCCACCAAGAAGCCCCATATTATGCAAATTGAACTATTCTTGTGACCAAATTCTACCATCATAAAGAGCCTTCCTTGTTTGTTCATAAAAGGAAAATACTTCCTCCCAGTACTTGTTTTCCAAATTTCCCTTAATTCCTTCCTCATTCAAGAGTTCCATGAAGTCTAATTGAGACAGGTCACAACCTGGAAGATTATTCAGCCATTTTCCTCCTTTTATTCTTCATGGACCCTCAAAGTATATTTCTTTGAGTTCAATGTAGGGAAGAATTATGAAATCTGGCTCTTCAGGTATTGGAAGTTGCCAGTATGACATCTCATTATAATAATTCAATAAACTTTCTTTATCCAAGTCCATTTCCTTGTCTTTAGCAATTCTCCATGGGCTTTTTGGGTTTCAATCATATGTCAGAATAGTGTTCATAAGATCCTTTTGCAATGGTGAGACTTCAACTTCTATCAAATTTGCTTCGGTCTTTGAACCTGAAGATAATCTTGGTTTATTTTCTTTTAAAGAGTCATGATTATTGTAGGCCTCCCAAAGATTTTCATAAGAATGAGAGTGCTTTATTTTCTTTTTTGGAGGCTCTTCAGAAATCTCATGTATTTGGAATTCATTAGTTTGATTAGATTCTTCTTTCTTGTAATCCTTTTTAAATTCTTCATCTTTGAAACGGTCAATAATTTTATTTCTAAGATCTTCCAATGAGTCTTGCCAGTATTGATCATTGTTGATTTCTGATTTTATTTAAATTTCCCTATCTTGTGGGAAATTTTGATTGGAAAATATGTCAAACTGATTTTTTCTACTATGTATTGGTGGTCCTTCTATGGTTTCTGAGCCATTAACCAAAACCTGATATAACATACCATTGGTGTCAATTGGTTTATATATTATTTTTTTTCCTTTTTCTCTGCTCCATTAGCTTCTTCCATATACCAATTTGATTTTTCATGTTGTTTCCATATATACCTTTTGTTTTTTTCAGGTTCATCATCAATTTTCCAGAAGTCAGGGCATGGGCTTAAGCTTAGGTTTTTTACTTGAGGGTTTTTATTTTTGACATAATATTCATATTCACTTGAAGGTGATTGATTTCTGTTGATCCATTCCTCCCACTTTTGGGGATCAAAGGTAGCCCATTCCTCGTTTTCTTTTATTGCCTTGTCTAAATACCAGGCTAATGTCTTTGGCTCTTCTGGTTTTATTTGGTTTGATAGTGCTTCTGTTGATGGTCCCTGTTCTGGCTCTTGTGTTTCTACCTCCTGGTCTCCTTCCACTTCCTCCTGAGGTCCATTCTCTATTCCCCTATCCATTATGGCTAATCTTTCATCTAAATTACATTCCATAGACTTTATCTTTTGACAATCTTTGTTTTTTGTTGATTTGAAAATACTTTTTATTTTTGCTTCAGATTTATCTTCAGCTTCTTTTAATTTCATTTTGCTAAACCAATCCTTTCTTTTTCCCTATGAAGAAAGCTCCATTCCTCTTGGTGGTCCTGTTTGCCATCCTAACATATGGGGTTTGCATATTGGCATACATAATCTTCTACCATGTGCTTCTTGATAGCTAAATATTTCACCTTGTTTCTGTGAAAAGTCCAATATAATGTTATTGTCTGCCAAGAAGGGCCTTCTGAGGACTGTATGTACTGCTCCCTTTGAAATGAAGAAATGAATTTCTTTTTCTTCTCCAGAAGGCAAGAGTACTTGTGTGAATTCAGCTAATCCAATTAACAATTTTGTATGTCCTCCAATTCCTCTTAAATTTATGTTGAGCTTTCTATTTGGAAGAGAGGCTTTTATTTCTGCATCTTCAGTGATTATGTTGAGCTCTGATCCTGTATCTACCAGTGCCATTACTGGATATTCTTCTTTTCCAAAAAATACTTGCATAAACCCAAGTGGACAAGCATAATGAAGTCTTGGTCTTTCAAATTCTTTAATCTTGATGGAAATAACATCTTCTTTAATTTACAAAGTGTTAACTGATTTCATAGCTTCCTTTTCTTCAAGAGAAATTCCTTGAAGCCTGTGAATGAAGGTTGGTGAAACTGATAATATTTCTTACAAGGTTAAGTCAATTTTCTGTTCCAAGATTTTCTTTATCACATTTTCAAATGCTAATTTTGGTTTTAATCATTTCTTATCCTTTATAAATTCTTTATTTTCAGTTTTGTGGTGAACCATCTTTTTATTTAGCTTGTCACTTTCCTCCTCAACATTCTCTTTTTCTTTACTTTCAGTTCCTTCAAATTTTTCATCTCTTTCAGTATGTTTATCTTTATATTTGGTTGGAACCATAATCTTCATCTCTTCTTCAGCCTCATCATCATGATAGGTTCATGGTAGTATGGGTTTTTTACTTTGAGAATCTTCTTTATTTTGGCTTTCTTTTTTAGCCAATCTTTGCTTTGTCTGTCTAAGAGTTGCATGTGTTTCCAACATCTCAGTGGGTGAATATACTGTTGGTGGTTTCCAATTATCCCAGTCTTCTACTTGCGCAATTGAAACTTCTTTTTCTTCCTTTTAAAGCTCAACTATTTTTTGATCTTCTGGTCTTGATAGAGGCTTTTCCTTTTCAATTATCTTGTTTGAAACTTCTTTTTTTTCCTTATCAAATTCCCTGACTAAATCCTTTGGAGATTTTCTTCCCTCTGAGAGTACTCTTTGGAAATTAGGGTAAAGGAAATTCAATCCTTGCCTACTGAAAATTCTCTTTTCTGTACCTTCTTCCAGGTAGGTGCATTATGTCAATGAATGACTATTTTCAAAACAGTAATAACACTCTAAGGGTGGTCTTGGATACAGTTTTTCTGGAACATAAGGTTGATAATTTTCAGGCAAAAGTGCCTGGGTATTTCTTGGTCTGAATGGCTGTGCATTTGGTGCTAAGCCTGATCCTTGTGTGTTTTCTTGATCATTCCAGACCTTCTTTGGTGGATTAACAGCCTCTGATAGTTCTTTCAGCGGTCCAAAACATTCTTCATTGGGTTCACTTCTTTGGGGCTTCATTGACATTGGCCTCTTGAGCGGGTAGATTCTTTATTTTCTTTTTAATATCTTTCATTTGCTTGATAACCTCTTCCCAGCTGTCATCTTAAAATCTGGTTTTATTTTTGCTTTTGATTTTGTCTGACTTTGATAATTATGATTTCCCTTTAAAAACTACTTCTGCCTCCAATTCTTCCTCAATATAATTTCTGAGGATATCCATCTCAGGTAAGATATATCCTCCATCTCTTGCTTAAACCATTGTCCTGTCTTTGATCATTTCTTTAGTAACACTACTTCTAATTTCTGGTGATAAAGAATCAAAGACATCCTCATGATAATCAATTTCCTTTTTGATATACCCATACTTAAGAAGATACTTTTAAATTATGTCATATTCCCAAATAAACTTTTTTTATTGGGACAAACTCTTGACTCCTTCTTCCTGTTTAGTTTGATTAAATAGTCTTGTTAATGAATCTTTCCTGTGTCTTCTTTATGGTTCCACCTTTCCTCATTTACTGATCATTTCCTTTTTCAATTGAGCCCAATCCTCCATTTCATATCCTGGCATTCCTTCAATTTCATATCTGATATCCTTATCTTCACTCCAGAATGCTATTTTCATGGCCAAAGCCCTTTCATTGGCTCTTTCAATTGATCCTATACTTTCAGCTCTCTTCATAGAATACTCCAAATCACTTCCATCAAGGTTGAGGTTATGATTCTTTGCCTTCATTTGAACAATCTTTCTTGGAGGTATTGTAACTCTTTCAGGTTGCTGAGTTGGTGTGGTAATATGTACCCTTTTTGCAAATTTTTCAGCTCTTGGCAATGCTCCTGGTGTAGATGTTTCAAATGTCTTTGGGGTTGGTGATGGTGATGGTTGCTGGGGTCTGAGAATTCTTTCATTAGTTGCATCCCCAATTGTTTCAGGTGAGAATTGACTTGATTTTGTCTTCATTCCATGTCTTCTTGCAGCTCTTTCCCTAGCCTTCTGTAATGCTAACTTTTTTTTTTGAAATTATTCATCATTCTCTAAATAAGAAAAATCCTCTTCTTCACTTTCTTCCTGACCTAATTCTTCAATTCTGGACTGCTCTTTTTCCAATTCCTCCTCCAAGGTTAGAGCCTTCTTTGAGGATGGTGATTCCTCCATGATAATTGTGATCTAAAACAATTATTTAATTTTCAATTATATTTTTTCTGATTGATTCTTGTTGATTTTTCATGATTTTTTAGGATTTTTAAGATTGATAATGTGATCTTATTAATGATACTTGAGATTGGAAGGTCACTTTTGGGACACCAGATGTGGGTACTCCATTTGTTGTGGGATAAATGATAGGCAGTAGCTTGAGGGGGAAATCATTGGTGCATCTGTTTTGAATTTCACAATTAGCAAATAACCATGGGTGCTAAGGTGTATTAGCTGCCCCTCTAAATATACTGAAAGAGATAGCCTTTTTGGATGAGATCACAAATCAATTATTTAGTTTTGTGGCTTTTCAATTACAGAATTTTCTTCAGCAGTCCCTATCAGTCTATCAATAAAAGCTCACTATGATAATAATGGTAATAGTTAATATTTGTTTAATAATTGAGGTTTTATTGACTTCTTGTTGTTGATTATATTTATTTCAAATTAATTCTTCTGGGATCCTCCTTTCAATACCTGAGATACTCAAAGAATTTTTTTTTTAAGATCACTTTCCATATTAATGATAATCTTAATAGCTAATTAATACTTTTAAAGGTGATTTCATAATACTATCAATATATCTATAATAATTTAAGGGTAAGATAATTTTATAATGGTGGTTTTGTTTAATATAAGGGTTATATGTGAATAATATAATAGTAATACAATACTATTAGGATGAATATATATAATCCAATATATCTATAAGGGCTATAATATAAGGTATAAGCATAAGATGATATCCCTTCTATTAATAAGGGTTTTTGATAAATTAGATAAGATCACTAATGATAATATCTTCCAACACTACTTTAACACTACTGACATAATGGCAAGACTATTGAATAATATCAAACTCTTTCACTAATATTATAGATATCCTTTCTCCATTAATAATAAATAACACTATAAGATACTGAGCCTTGCTACTGATATTTTTCAATAAAATATTAGATTATCCTACTAGGGAAGGGATGGATTGATCCTCAAGATTATTGTCTGAATAAGAATAATGGGGGGGGAAATACGGAGAGAGGCCCTTTATTTATACCTTTTGGGACCTCCATAGAGCCTTCCAAAAACAAGGGACTTAGAAAATTTCACCTTGAGAAATTTTTGCTGGTGGGTAAATTAAAAGGTTTCATTTGATCAAGATATTGCACCATGTGTTTGGTTGATTCCACCATTATGAACTTTATTATTGTCAGTGCAAAGCCTTGAGTCATTTTTGCTAGTGGTTAAATTTGGAATGGTGTCATTTCATACAGATATTTCACCATATGTTTGGTTGATTGCACCATTTTTTTAAAACTGTATTCTTATCTCTACTGAGCTTATTTTTCTCCTTCACAGCCTTGAGACACTTTTGCTGGTGGTTAAATTTAGAATGGTGTCATTTGATACAGATATTGCACCATATTTTTGGTTGATTGAACCATATTTTCTGAATTATACTGATATTTTAACTAAACTTTATTATTATCATGCACAGCCTTGAGAAATGTTTGCTAGTGGTTAAATTTGGAATGGTGTCATTTGATACAGAAATTGCACCATATGTTTGGTTGATTGCACCATTCTTTGAAAAATGTATTCTTATCTCTACTAACCTTATTTTTCTTCTTCACAGCCTTGATTTGTATTTAATTGAGTATTTTTCTATCTAAAATTTAATTTGTAAATAATACCTGTAATGTTTGGTTATCATTATTTAAGTGGGGATTGAGTAATGTAACACTATGTTAACTTATATGTAAGTGTTTTTTTATGTCAAGACATGTAACACATGATGTTGTAAGAGTAATTGTATCACTTACATAATATTACACATGTTTATTCATATTGAATATTTAAACAATCTGCATTCTTTTTAAGAATATTCTTGTACCTAGTATAGAGTGTACAGTATAATTTCTCTTCTTTAATCCATGATATCTAGAGAATTATTGATATTATGGGGTTGAGGCAATATGTGACTATAGGCAAAATTTGATGTAGATTCCAGTGGAATACTTATTTTTGTTATTTCAATATAATTCTCTTTCTTTTTCTAGAAATTTTTCACTTTTATCTTTCACTTTTTATATTTATTTTCTTCTTATATATATATGTATATATATTATTATTATTATTATTGATTAAAGTTTTAGATTTGACATTGTGCATTTGAAACTCGGAAGAGCTGGTATGGAATACCACAGTGCCATTGTATTTCTGGTGAAAAAAGATGCATAATGGTGTATAACACCATTTATTTCACTTTTGGTTATTGGAGTGTGGAAATGGTCAAAGGTCTTTTGAATTGATTCCAGGAGGATATAGGTGGGAATTGGGTTTTGAGTGGCTTCAAAGGTGAAAGAGGGTCTTTGAGTTTTTGGGCTCATTTTTGGTTTTTAGCCAAATACAGCTACTAGAGCTTTACAACTCTATTAGTTCAAAGTACGCAGATCTCAAAATTAAGCCTCAAATGGCCTAATATGGTATTGGGCATATTTCCCATATCTCATTGGAAAATGGCCTAAAATGGAAAATACAGAAAAATGCGCAAATCTGTATTTAAGCCTTGAAAAGCCAAATACAGGCTTTTGGGATGTATTTTCCCTGCTGACTGGAAAATACAAAAGACTTCCCAAAAGAAAAACCTGGCCAGGAAAGTCCTTATGATCTTGAAGGGGCCAGATTGGCCCCAGATAATGAAATGACCATAAAGGTCATTAACGAATGGAATGGCCATGTTGGCCAATGATTATGGATATGGCCAAATTGCTACAAATTGGATATGGCATGGATAAACCATATTGAGGTCCAAGATAGTTACTTTGCATGGTTGTGACAAGGTCTAGAATATGTATTATGTTGCAAAATTTGGTCAAAATCACAGCCAGGCGGCCAAATGTAAGGTTTGTCTATGAAACTCTTGATAATAGTAGCAAATATCAAGAGTAATACAACTCTCCCCAGTAGAAAATATAATATAATGCAATATTATAACCACAAATTTAAAATAGTTATTAAAAAGGATTATATACATGAGAATTTAATCATTATTAAATAATTTAATAGAAAAAACTTAAAAATTATAATAAATTATAGTTATTCTATTATTGATATAGTCACTGACAAGTAGAAAAATGAGAAATGTAAAGCTCTTGATGAGAAAATTGAATGTCGAAAATAATAGTTTTTATCCACTTATAAATAATATATAAATGATATTTATAGAAGGAATTATCACACACACTGTTCAGAGATAATTCTTATGTGAAAATTCTATAGATAAAAAACTAATAAGATATAAAAAAAGATATCAAATTTTAGAGAAAACTTACTTATAATATTTATTCAATACAAAAAGTCAAACAGCAACAGTTACTATATTAAACAGTGTTTATATGTTAAAACCGCGCCAAAAATCAATATTTTATAGGATAAAATGTCTTATTTTATGATAAAATAGGATTTAAAAGTTTTTAAAGAGTAATTTGTGTATTTACAAAGATATTCAAGAAAATAATTTTATATCATAAACATAATATTTGTGATTAAAACAATAATCTGATTCCTATTACTTTAATTATTTAAACTATGATTAATCAAGAATAAAATACTCAAGAAATTACTTTAATAATGAGGTTTTATAATTAATAAAATTTTACTTGTTAAAAATGTCTAATTGATTGGAATGATGATTTGTTATTGGCCAAAATGGTGATGTGCAGGCTCTTTTTATGCCTTCAGAGCAGCTCCCATGATTCATAATGGATATAGAGGGTGTTCTCAGGTCGAAATTGAAAACCCATGCTTAAAAATAAGGCTATTAGCTTAATTTAACTTATTTTTGATTCCAATTTAAAGTTACCAGTATTATTCTAGACTCCAACTAGCTTTAATCCTCTTTTGGATTAATTATTTTAAGTTTCAATATACACTAGGTTTATTTATATCAAATTTCCTCACTTGAACAGTCCAAAAATAAAGCTTAAACCAAAAATCTCTTAAGATGAATTTTCAATTAATTTTTAAAGAACTCTTAATTTTTTTTAAGAATTTTTAAAATTGTTAATTTCAAGGCTAATTAGAAATTACACTTGTTTAAAAAAGATACCTCAAATTCAATTTATACACAGATAAAATTAATTCGTAAGCTGTGTGGAATTGTCATGATTCCGAGGTGTCAAATAGAAATAGAAGCTTGTTTAGGATTCAATACTGGGGTCCTGTACAGGTTCTGTACATTTTTCTACACATCATACACATCAGAAGAAGGCTGTGTCCTCTCCAGATGAAATTTCTCACCCTGTATTGAAAAACCTGCCCAGATGTGGTTTCAAAGCTACATCTGAGCCCAATACAGAGTATACAGGCCTGGTGGAAACCACAAGCCAGTACTATGAAGTAAAAAATATTCACTTTCTCTACGTGGACGGTCTGGAGGACCTTTCCACCCCATTTCAGGATAAAAGGGGGCCTTTTCTCTGCTGGAAAAGCAATCCCCATCCTTCTCTTTAAGTGCTATGTAGTACAACTGTGAAAAAAGATATACTCTTGGAGAATAAAGAGGTATAGTTTAGCTTTCAATTATTGTAGCTCTTATTATAGTAATCCAACTGCTAAGGCTGAACCCAGGGATTTCAATAGTGCTCACCACCACTATTCCATAATAGTAAAGCCCTTAAAACATTATAAAAAACCTTTTTTATCATTCATTATATGTATCACAGTCATAGTACAAGTTTTAAATACCTTTATTACCAATTCTTCATAGACTCAGCCTGACACAACCTTTCTGCATGGATTTTGCCCTTTTTATTTATTTAAAGCCATTCTATGGCCTTAAACCCTTTTAAATTGAGCTCACACAGGATCTAAACTGTGTATGGAAAATTCTTGGCCAATTCAATAAATACACACAACACCCAAATTTTAACTAAGATTTTGGTAATTTTGCATAAACCTTATGAAGATTTAAATTTAAGCTTTTGCTTAAATAAGCTTAAATTGAACAATTTTCAAAAATGTTAAAAAAAGTTTCAATTGTACCTTGAGATTCCTAAATCTCCTAATAACATGATAAATAACCATTTTTGGGTATAACACCCTATGGGGCTACCCTAGGTTTTTGTTGGTTTAGAATTCAAAAATGACATAATAACTGTGGTTTTTCTTATCAAATAAAAAGTTCAACTTATTTTTTGTTATATTGTATTTTAAATCCAATTGATAAGTTTGTTCAAGATTAAATCAACTGCACAAGAATTTTATTTGTGGCCTTATGCATATTTCATACATATCTCACAGGTTCACAAGGCAGTCAGCTGGAAAAAAGAAATAAAAAACTAGAAATTGTTGTATACAATGAAAATATCATAAATGGATTATAAAGAAAATGCATAAAGAAATGGGACATAGAGGAGAAATTACACATACAGAAGAATATAAAGAGAAGATATTGGTGTGGAGGAATGAAAACAATACTTAAGAAATGGGTTAAATAATTTCAATAATGTTAGAAAAAAAGTCATTTTCAATAAAAAGAAGGAACGATATCTGCAAAATCTACTTCGTTTGCAAAAGTCAGCATGTATTCTGTTCATATTAAGGCAGGAAGATGGAAATACGTAGCAGTAGCAAGGGATGAATTTTAAGTATCTCCAGAAATTGTGACATTGACACGGCTAACAATAAGACCAGTCGCAGAATGGTTTAATTAAGAATGGATTTGTAGGTATGGAGCTCCAAAATAAGTAACAGTTGATTGAAGAGAAGAATTTGGAAAATATCTAGAGGAAGCAGTCAAAATAGCCAGCTTAGGAACGGTAATAACTACACCCTACTACCCAAACTCACAAGGAAATGTTGAAAGAGGCCATGAGAAGTTAAAAGATGTGCTTGTGAAAAATGGATCCAAATGGAAATAATCCTTACCAATTGTGATTTGGGCATATGGTATTTCAACAAAGAAACCACTGATACTTACCACGTGAGCTTCAATTTGTTCAGAAGGCTGTTTTGAAAATTGATATTGAAACAAACCATATATACCAATTGAATGGAATAAGATATAAACAACAGAAGAAAAGTTGGAAGAAAGATCCATATATATTGAAGAAAAAGAGGAATAGTTATGATGACATTAAAGACACACATCAGTTCAATATTTGGACAAAATTATGGCACATAAACTGAAAATTCCACTTGACCAAGGGGAATTTGTATTAGTTTACAATAAAACACTTGATCCACAGTGGGGCTTACTCCTCAAAAACCATTTCAATGGAGCTTTTAGAGTCATTCCTTGAGTTCATCATTGAACTCTTAAGCTTGAATAATTGAATGGTACTCAACCTACAAGTAAATGAGATGCAAGTCATATCAAGAGGCTTTATCCCAGAGGGGAGATAATTCAATCAAGTTCAGAGTCAGGAAACAAAATAAATGAATAAATTGAAGTCAAATACACAATCTTTCAGGAAGAATAAATTAAAGATGTACTTAATCTGATTGATATAGGCCATCATTGTGGGAACTCCTTTTGTTATGGGATAAATAATAGATAGTACCTTGAGGGGGAAATTATTTTTGAGTATGTTTTGAATTTCATAATTAGCAAATTACAATGGGTGCTAAGATGTATTATACTCCCATCTAAATATACTGAAAAAATACCCTTTTTGAGGAGATCACAAAATTTTTTTTTTGCCTTGTCAATTAGATAACTCTCTTCAGAAGTCTCTATCAGTCTGTTCATAAAGGATTACTATGATAATAATGGCACTATGAATATAAGTATAATAATTCAAGGGTAAGATCATTTTATAAGTGTTGTTCTGGTTAATATAAGGGTAAGATATGAATAATATAATAGTAATATAATACTATTTGGATGAATATAAATATGATCCAATAGATACACAAGGGTTATGGTATAAGGTAGAAGGGTAAGATGATATCTGTTCTATTAACAAATGTTATTTATAAATTTAATAAGATCACTAACATGATATCTTCAAACACTAATTCAACACTACTACTATAATGGTAAGACTATTAAATGATATTAAAATCTTGAATTCATTAACCATAAATAATAATATAAGATACCAAGCCTAGCTACTTATCTTTTCAATATAATACTAGACTATTCTACTAGAGAAGGGATTAATTGATTCTCAAGATTATTAGCTGAATCAGAAGCATTTGGAGAAATGTCACTGAGAGAACCTTTATTTATAGCTTTTGAGGCTGCCATAGAGATTTCCAAAAACAAGGGCTTGAAATTTTTCCAATTTTCAGTCATTTTAGCTGGTGAGATATTTTTAGTGTGGTGCTTTTTTCCAAATCAGATTGAGCCATAATGTAAATTAATTTTTATGACCAATCAGATTTATCAATCATGTTAATTGGTAATTGTGAGTATGCACTTTGAATTAATTCAAATTCTGACCAATCAGCTTCTGAGTTTGTGACTTTGTGCTGATTTGCGGTTCTGAAAATCAATTGGTAAAGCTGGATATGCACTATAGTTAAGGTATGGAATTATGTAATGATGTGGATTTGCATATTAATAAGATCAGGTGTATATAAGTCCATGGTCCTTTCATATTTATGGTACTTATGGAAATATAAATAAGGGGTAAGTATTACTGTAAACCTATAGATTGGTATTAACTTATTATGTATATTTTCTTTCAAGTTGAGTGAAATAGGAAATTCTATTATGTATATTTTAAGTATATTCTTATGATGAATTCAGTGAGTATCTTCATGAGGGTATTTATAAATTCTTTCTTAATCCATGATATCTTGCACAATTTTGGTCCTATGGCTTTGAGCAAATATATAAAACTAGGTTGAAATTTATGTAGATTCTAATGGTGAAATTATTTCTGACTTCTAAGCTAAGGTATAATATCCTAAAATCTGTAGTTCTATAACATTTTTTTTACTTCCCTTTGCATCTTTATTATTATGTATGAATTTTTGTTTTATTCTTATTTATATAGTAATTTATACAATCTATAACTATCTATTAATATTATTATTGCACCAAAGGGGACTTAAACCCCTCAGAAAAGTTATGGATCACCACATTCTCTCAAATTGAGCTGTGGGGAGAGCATTAAATGGAGAGGGGGAAGTGATATTCCATACCATTGGTATCAGGGTTAAGATCTCTAGTAAAATAAAAATATATACATGAAAAATAAAAATTAAAAAATCATGAAAAAAATAGAATACAAAACATAGAAATATAAAGAAAACAGAAAATATGGTAAAGATTCAAGCAATTTAAAGTCACAATTTGATTCATCAAATATCATCTAAATAAAAAATCCACCTTAATTCTATTTGGAAGGAACAAATGAGAACAAATATTTTTGAACATAAATTAAAAACTGACAAATAAGGTAGTGCTATAGACAAAGTTAAAATTGCAAACTAACAAGAAAAAGATTTATTTCTAAGCTGAAAAGAAGGAGCTTTTCACCCCTTAATTTGTCTTTTAGTTGGTTCAAGCCACATTGTAGAGAAAACCTCACCAGCTTTCATCAAAAGTGTTTTGTAGAATATATGGGAAGAGCTAAAAATATTTCCAATTTTCATGAAAAATTGAGTAAATTTGTAGGAATTTTTGGGAATAGCTCTGAAAATTTTGGAGAATTTTGGAATAATTATGAATTTCTAAGAGGAAACGAAGAAAATCGATTCAACAAAACTAAATTTTAATGGTTGACCCAACAAAAAAACCCTCAGCATAGTTGAACTTTACAACTACTTTAGGTTTTACACAAGAATATAAAATAAAAAGCCACATGTACATTAATATTGCAAAAATATACCATACACCTCAAACAGTGCTTTGATAAAGAATTATTTGTTGGAAAAAGTACAAAATCACACAGCTTCTCCACACTCTGACAAATTTATCTCCACAAGTATATGAGAACAGTCAATCACAGAAATTTATGCAGAAGAATTCAAATTCAAACAGTATGTTATCACACAATTTCTCCATTTTATTGAATCATCAATAAAAATCATGCAATTCAAATAGGTGAATCTCAATACCACTATATTTAGATGGAGAAAAGAATCAAAAATGTATTCTACACGCATTAATTCAATTGAAAGAAATAATCTTAGGCTATGAAGCAACAATTAGAAAGGATTTTCCAAGAGTTTATTTTTCATCTTAGTAAAAATGAAAATTTTGAAATTCAATAAAATAATGCAATCTTCACATGGAGTGATGCCATCCTAAAATAATGCAACCAGAAAGGTTCTCTCAATATTGGATATCAAAATTGAAGACAATAATCTCCCAATGTTTTTTAAACTCTGATGGCAGTTCACAAAATAATGCATTCTATATTTTCTCCACTTTCTGAACTTGCAAGAATAATTTCACCAACTAAATTCTCTCAAGGATATCATTTGACTAGGAGAAATTTCAATTGACAGAAGCTGTATTTTCTGCACTTTCTTGGAAAAAAGAAACTCTAAAAAGCCAAATTATCTCAATGACACCATATGAGCTTGATATTAAATACACCACTAGCTAAATTCTCTCACAAAATACATAAAGGAAATTCATCAAAAATAAAAATTTCACCAGCTAAATTCTCTCAAAGATATTGTGAGCCTCAAGGTAGATTCTAAATACCCAAATAGGCCACAATAAATATAAAATTAACCTTTAAAATATGCATAACCCATTAGTGATGCATATATCCAAGATTCATCATTTTTTATTTCATAAAAGATGAATAACTTTTTTGTGAGTAGGCAAATCCATGGATTTAAGGCCAAATTTGGATTCTACAGAAAATTCACCTAGGGTAAGTCCATGGAGTTAATAACCTTGAAGTATCTCCATGAGGTGAGAATATGTAAAACACTTCAACACCACATCATTAATACCACATAAAAGAATTGTGAAAAAAAATTCTCAATTTCACACCAAAATAATGGTAATGTGAGAAATCCCATGTTACATATGCACTCAGAATATTGTGATGTATTTTTGTGGCAATTAAAACTACAGTATTCTTACATAAATGTTTGGTACACCCATAGTGGATTACAGTATTTAAGCCTGATTTACTGTTTTTTTGACATGAAAATAGCTAAGGGGGGCAAGAGACATAAAAGAGAGCCAGGGTACACAACTTCTGAGGCCTCTAAGGCATTTAAAGATCTAAAGCTTGGATTCATGGCTCAACATGGCCCAAATGCTTTACTCAAACCTTTCGGGAACCGGGTTACCAAATTAAAGTCCCATCAAATCATAAGAAAGTAACAAATAGGCTGCTATTTTGACATGACAAGGAGGTCAAGAGCAACTCTGAATTATTAAACCATGTAAATTATTAATTAGTCTCCATGAAGCACCTTAAAATATTAATTGAAACCCTTTCTGGACTAGTTCCCATGCATTTACCTCATGGCAACCAGCTATTACTGTGCTATTTGCAATTCTATGTGGAAATAAGGTAAAAACTTCAATAATCCTTTAAAAAGACAATTCTCAATGAATATTTCTCAAACTTTCAGTACCAATGGAGAAAGTTATAATCCATATAACAATCAAAAATAATTATTAATTCAAAGATAAAATTCAAATCTTTGTTTACAGTCCATTTTGATCATTAACATGAAACACTGAATCTTAGAAAATTCACAGAAAATACAGCCTGTGATTAAATTTACAACAACATTGATAACTTTGATAAAGTAATTTGGTAGTCACATAAAAGAATTCCATTAATTAATTATTATAATTTAATGTGACAACACTCACTGGGTTCCCATGTTTCTCAATGGCACACCTCTGTGCGCTGTTCTTGACTTAAGAGAGGTCTTGTTTTGCTTTTTTTTCCAAATCATTTTATTATCCAATTATATCTTCATTACCAACAAGTGAGTGTAAGTAAATTCTTTTATTAAGTTTTTTAGATATTTCAGAATCAATGAGAAAGACATGAAATCCTGGAGATAATGTGAGCCTTGAGATATATTTTAGATACCCAAATAGGCCACAATTATCTTTAAAATAAATCTGAACTATGCATAACTCATAAGTCATGCATATATTCAAAATTAATCATTTTTGATTTCAAAAAAGATGAATAACTGTTTATTGAGTAAGTAAATCCATGTATTTAAGGCCAGATTTGGATTCTACGCAAAATTTCATCTTGTCACAACCACAAGTAATGACCCTCCTTCATGGGTGTTGGGGCAATCCAGCCTGGAACCAAGTTGGGGCCAATTGGCAACACCATATCTTTAATGGCCAATTGGCCCCCTTTGTCCATAGCACCTTCCCCTGCCCTTTCATGGCCCCAATAATCATTTATGGACTCAGGCCATATCCGGCCATCATTGGCCTTCCTGGCCAATTTCCATATCCCCAACCCCCAGGCCTCAGTCTTTGTTTTTGGGCCTGGGGGTGTCCTTTTGTCTCTTAGGGGGGTTCTGGGCCCCCAAGCCATAACCATCAGTTTTGGGCCACCCCCTTTCATTAGGGGGTCTAGGGCCTATATGGCCTTTTTGGGCCATTTAGGCCCCCTACAGCCTCTACGGCCCGTGGGCCGTAATGCACGGCCCACTGGTCTGTAGGCCATGCACTGTGGTCCATGGGCCAATCAGGCCCCTTTTGGCCTAATCCAATGAGGCCAAAAGGGGGCAGCCCACTGGCCCTCAAGGCCAGGTGGTTCCCAAACCACGATTGGGCCCACCTGAGCCATTCTTGGCCCCAAATCCCATAAAGGCCCTCAGGACCCATTTTGGCCAAGGACCACCCTGGACCACTTTTCAGCCCATGGCCTCTGGTAACAACCAGAGGCCACCAGATCAGCTCAGCTCAATCCTTCCCCTCAACTCAAGGGGGATTCTTCCCATTCCTCCATGCATCCCATACTCAAGGTTGCAGGAGTGGTGCATATATGGTATTATATACCATTATGCACCATTTTTGCTCAGAAATTCAATGGTTACGTTTTCAGGACCAAATTTGATAATTCCAAATCAAGGTCCCAAATTCCAACTCCCATTTTGAAGGAGGACTCTTCAGCTCATCAGTCTGGCAATCCATGGCGGCTATCAGAAGACTATTCAAGGACCTCAACCACCTGGCCCTGCAGGAGTTGGGTTAGCAATTATTTCAGGATTATTCCAAAGCCATTCTCAGAGGTTATTCATCATTCAATCAGTTTTCAAGGCAGAAAGTACTCAAATACTCCTTGGACAACTCAATTGGTCCATACAGGCAGCAATCAATTATACCTGTATGCCCTTGGCCCCATCAAGCCAATTCATATTCCACTGTGGGAATTCAATCACACAGTTCAATTCTCAAGATTGCCAGAACTGTTATGGCCCAATTCAGACAATAAAGCCGGTTACCCACCTTCCAGGATCAGCCCCTCAGCTTTTCATATATACTGGCCACCTTTCATCACCTGGGGACTTTTTCCCCAGTTAATTAATATATTAGATTTATTTTTATCTATATTTTCTTTTTATTTTATAAAAGTAAATACTGATATTCTTAAGTCAGTAATTTTCCATTTCTTCTTTGCCTGTCAGTGAATATTGGTGGTCATATCATTTACTAATTCCATTTCCTTTTCTGGCAGGTTGAAACAGTGAATTGGGGATTCACTTGGTTTGCTTCTTGGCTTTTGGCTTTCTTATTTCTCTGGCCATTGGCTTCACATACTCTTTCTTATCTTTGAAATACTTGTCCTTATTCTTACTCTTATCCTTCTTAAAGAAATTCATTCTGCTTTATCTCTTTTATCGCTTTTGAGCCTTCCAAGTGAGCTCTTGATTCCTGAGTGCCAGGCCACTCTTGTTTTCTGTCCAAGAGCCGCTGTGAAATTATATTAATTAGCTCATAATTTCTGTCAGCCTGTGACTAAAAGCCAGAGCACAAGCATGACAGCCAAATACCATAAACCAATGGCATAGCCAAGATACCACCAAAACATGGAGCTGAGCCAAATCAGCTCAAAAGGTATCAAAAGAAAGAGGAAACTCATTCTTTTCCAAATATACAAGTCCCATCATCATAGGACAAAGAATAAAAGACTTAGGCGAGTGATTTTTCCATGCCTCAACCTAAAATTTATGCCTATGCCTAGGCATAAAATTGTGGATTCAGATATGCCTTCATTCCTTTCATGGATATAGTATGCTGAATCCACGCATCCAAGTGATTACTAAATCCATTCCAAATAAGATGTTGATAAGATTTTTATCTCAGAAATTTGAAAAAAAAATCTAAAATGAAAAAATGCTATATACAAGTGATCTGTCTACATTTGCGGAATAATTTTATTGATGAGTAATATAATCTTCTCCAATTTGAAGCTTATTTATGTGAATGTGCCCCAAACCACTGCAGTGGCAATTTGGGAAGATGTAATTTGCCTATCTCATGTTCATTGAAAATGATGAGTATCCAATGATTACGATTTATGTGACATAGGGAGATTGGATGCATAATTGAAACTCCACATGGACTGCATAGGGTTGGAAGGAATGTCTGTGGTGCAAAGTTCTGCCAATCTGGATGGAAAAATACAAATGGACGCTTATATGTATTTGTTAATATTGGTCCATGATCCCATTTACTTCACCAGTTATACACTCTTGTAATAGCTGTAGCCATCAGATTATCTCTTATATTATCCATTTCCACTTCTCCTCCCAATATTTGGTTGTAATAATTGCAATTCCAATCAATTTCTTCTATCAAATCTTGTCTCACTTCTCTCCAGCTCTTTTCCTTTTGTGGGCTTGGAAGTGACAATCCTTTTACCACTGCATGTAATCCACAATTCCCATCTGCAGGAGGATTAAAATTTTTCTCAATGAACTTGTGCATGAATGGTGGCTGTATCTGATAAATATAGAGAGTCTTTGAAAAGGAAGTTATTTTTCAGTTATTCATTTGCATATCAAATTTTATCCACTCACTGGTTCTTCCAAACAATTTGAGTTATTTCAGGGTCTCAAGTTTATTTCCAATTTTCCTATATCATTTAATAATTTTATTTTTCTTTTTGTGCTATTTTCATCATCTTGGCTTGCCTCTTTTTGCATCAAATAGAACTTTCCCCCCTCTTAAATTGAGATTTGGGACCAATAGTAGCTCTGTCCATCTTTTTAAGAAATCTTTTGTGACAATTCAGGATATCTTGCTCAATTTCAAACTTGGATGAAAGCCTTTTGGTAGACTTTACCCTTTTCCTTTTCAGTGATGGCCTACCACGTGAAATTAAAGCCTTTTCAGGGTGACAAAGCTTAATGGTTGTGTATTGAAAGCTAAGTAGCTCCTGAATTTGCTTGATCAATTTTTTTTGTAATGGTATTTTGTGTTCATCAACTTCCTTTTCAATCTTTTCCATGTGTTGTTTCAAATTCCATTGTGAATTAGAATCATGGTCCTGTTAAACATGATTTTAGCATGACCACAATCACACATATCAGAAATAAGATGCCACCTCCTTCAAGAGGATTATAAAGTAGATTCCATTGTGGATAAAAATCTTCACTTCCAATGTAGCCTTTATTATTAAGAAGTTTCTCAATTTCATGTGAGCAAGGAATCCCCATACCATTAGTTAGTGTTTTGGAGCATGGCTAAAGATTTGGTTGGTGTTTGAGCTTTTGAAATTGGTCTTCAATAATTTTTATTTCTTTGATTGATATAGTGCCAAGTAGCTGCTTGAAAGGTGGGGAAACATCAGTCAATTTTAAAACTCTTTCTTTTCCCATAGTATGGTGGATATGTTTCAATTGAATATCAATTGCTGTTTTGAAATTTTGGAATACTGTAGAAAGCTCTCCATTAGAATTATTAATAAATGATTTTCTGTAGGTGTGTGCAGATTCAAAACGGGAGCTGGCTTGATTTCCTAGGTGAGGATGCTGGCTTGCCCAAGCAGTGACAAACTTTTTCTTGAATGGGAGTAGGTTGTTTGAGATATATGCCCATGCTCCTGAGTATTCTTTTGACTTCTCTTTGATTTTTTCAAGATTGTTCTCATATTCCTCAGTTCACTTGGAACTGACCAGTAGGTTCCAGGATGTCTGATAATCCTTCCAATCATCATCTTGAAAATATTTGTGACAATGTTGGAAAAGGTTTTTGCTGATGTGCCATGTGCAATAATTATGGATTGAGCTAGGAAAGACCAATTGAATGGCCATCTTCAGAGCTGGCTGACCATCCGTGATAATAACCTTGGGAACTCTGGGTGGCTGAAATAACATTTTGAGTTCTTGAAGGGCCCATATGTATCCTTCTTCATTTTCCTGTGCCATGTAGCAAAAGGCTAATGAGAAGGTGTGTCCAGTTGCAGTTTGGCCAACCATGTGGAAAAGTGGCAAATTGTACTTGCATGTCCAGTAAGTGGCATCAATCAATATAATGTGGTGGCTTATATGACCCAATCCAATGGAGGCTGGGTGTGCAAAGAATAGGTTGGTAATCTTTCCATTTATATTAATTTTACTACTATGAATCCAATTTCTCTCTTTCAGAAGACATATTAGATATTCCAGTTGAGATTGACCATTCCTTTCCTTGATTGATAGATGTCCTTTGTAGTTATACAGAGTTCTGCTAGTGGTACAGGTATTTCCTTGGGCATAAAGCTGGCTTAAAATCTGATTAGGACGGACATTTGCCTTCATCAATCCTTCAACTTGAACAAGTTCTTTTTCATTAAGCCGACAATGAATGGGATGTACTGATGGGGTTGTAGAGGGTGGATGATTGTGCAGAATTTCTAGTGGGATTAAAACCCAATAGCCAGATCTGGTGAGCTGAATTGTGTGAAATTCCTCAGAATTGATATTACCTAATTGTAAGAGCAACGTAAATACGTACAGTATATTTGATGAATTAAACAGAGCAGGAATAGAGCCTCTGAGCCTAAACTTGCATCCACATTTTTTTGTTGTTGACTGCCTCCGGGTAGGTCCTTTAAGGTTTATATATTCACCATATTGGTCACATGCCAAGTAAACATTCTTCCCTTGGTGAGAATTTTTCTTTGTTAATGCATAGCCATAACTGTGAGCCTTTGAGATATGACCACATACCCAATAAGGTCACAAAAAATACTCAGAATAATTATACCTTTAATATAATTATATTAAAATTAATTAGAATAATTATACACTAAAAATAATTACTCAAATATACAAAAAATACCATAAATTGGTACTAAAATTGGTTTAACTTAAAAACCAATGAATGAACATGTGAAATAAATTATACCATTGGATTCCTCATGGAAAAATACACATATACCATTTTTATGGCATATCTGTAAAGTCAATATTTAATGAATTATAAGGTATAATACCTTATAAATACCATAAAATCTTATTTATCTCAGAAACCAATGAAACAACATGTGAAATAAACTGTACCAGTGGATTCCCCATAAAAATCCACACATAAAACAATTAATAAGCTAATTCTCAAAATCAATACTTAAGGAATTATCCTGAATATATGCACTTTTTTGGTCAACGCATATATTCAGTGATCATAGCTAATATCTTCTAAACTATACATGCTAGAATGATGAACCAAAAATAAAGTTAACACGTAATTACTGTAAGAACACAGATATGAACTTTATTTTGCAAATTATAAACAAGGTTAAGACTTATGAGGAAATATTGATAAAAATCAACAGAGCTGTTGACCACTTTGTTGTGAAAGTAGTCCAAACTTAAAAAAAAGTATACAGTTGGATTCTCCTAGTTCATTCGTGAAGAATGATGTAGTTTCTATTATTAAATTCAGGGTATAACCCCCTGAAATCAAGGTTTGAAGTTTAAAATATTGAATTTCGACAGAAAAGATGAGTTACAAGAAAAATCATCAAAATTAGAGTTTTGATGATGTAATGAAAAGCTCTTGGCAGCATAATAGCGTTATGTCAGGCTATCAGAATTCACTCTCTGAATTGCTGTAGCGTGAAAACCTTAAAGGTTATTGAGGATCAAAGTTTGAGCTTAAATTGAGCTGTTATGATCACATACTGTAACCTTAAATTAAGTTTAACAGTCTTAATAGTGATAAAATTGGTGAATACTATTAGTTTATGATTAAAACTAATAAAATCCACGAAATTTGGGGTTCTGCCAAGCCTCTGATGTCATCACACTTAGAGTTATAGTGATAACTCTAAATAATGGTGTAATAATGATGTAATATGGTTTGATCATGATGTAATCACCCTCAAACCTTAAAATATTGATCAATTCCAGTGGATATGATCAGTACACGTCTACTAGAAGCCTGTTGGACTCTAGGAGGGAGGTATTTACTATAAATAGAGCTCTTTTTACTCTGTTTTCCCCTCAGACGCATCAAAAACATTAAATCAATTAAATAAAAGGTAATTTCTTTATTCTTTATATATAAAACTCTTATATTATTAAAGACCAAAGATCATCTTAATATTAATCACTATTTTTACGTGATTAAATCAATTTTTTAATTGTTTTTGTTATAAATCTCTCTATAAACTCATTTCCACGTAAAATCAAGAATTTTAGTAATTTTCTTTATTTTTTATTGTAAATACAATTTAAAAGTTGTATTATATTCTTTTGGCGTAAAATATCTCAAAATTATTATTTTAAGTGTTAAAAGTAGGTTATTTCATCTTATTATAATAATTTCTCTCTTATTATTACTCTTAATAATTCTTATTTAATATAAATAGTATTTATATTAAAATATAACTTTAATATTAGTAATATTATTGTTATTAATTGTTTTTTATTTATAAAAAACAATTTTTTACGCCTTTATTATTTGTTGGTAACAATAATAAAGAGCTTTATAATATATTAATTATTTTATATTAATATATTATTTATAATATTATATTTTTATATAATATTAATTATATTATTATATTTATTTAATAATATAATAATTTTACGCCATAATAATAATATTTCTTTATTATTATTACTATTTTAATCTTATTTATTCATTTTATAAGGACATTCAGAGTACAATAAGTAATAAATTAGTGATTTTTACTTATTGTTTCATAGTCAAACCTTACATTTGGGGGCCTGGCCGTGATATTTACTTAAAAGACCTTAAAAAAAAAAGATTCTATTTGGGTTTATCCAATAATAAATTATATTTATAATCATAAAATTATATAATAATTTTATATTTTATTGATTTTAAAAGCTATTGAGGCATTTGGAAAGCAATTGTACTGTCTTACACGTGGTTTTTCACATCCTTAGACTTGCAAGAACTTTCTTTGAGTGACTCTAGTGATTAAAAAAGATAATTTATAAATTAAAAATAATTTTTATTATAATTTAATTTTATAAGAATCATATTCATTTTTTATTTTATCCTTTAAAAATAAAAATATACATAAAAAATATTAAAAAATATTAAAAACCAATAAAAAAAGTTATTTTTATTCATTTTTATTCATTTCTTTATTTATTTCATTTTTTTAAGATATAAAAGCAATTTCTACGTGGAAAATTGCCATATCTTGCCAAAAATAACACTTATCATAAAAAGACTTATATTTATTTGTCTTTTTTAGTGTTTGAAGATAACCCAACAGAAGACAACCAAGCTACTGTTGAGAGATTGGTGGAAGAAACTTGTCAAAGTTCTCCTACACCAGTTATCACCAAAAGAAAGAAAGCTAAGAAATTAGACTTTCCAGGGCCCACCATTCAAGACTCTGAAGGTGAGCACCTCTTTTTAAATTGCCATAAAAGAATTTTATTCTAAAAATACTTTTATTTTTTCTTATTCTTTAATTATGACTACCAGAAGAGGTTCCCAATACTCCATCCAATCAGATGGAGCTGGACTCAGAAGTAGAATTGATCCCTCAAAAGGGAAAAGAAAGGGCAATATCCCCAGTGGAACAGAATCCACACAAGGAAGTGCCTTATCCCAAAGGCAAGTCCCAGAAATGCCCATGATATCTGAGCCTGAATTGGAACTAAGTATGAGTAACTCAAACAGGTACAAATCACATTCAGAGGGCTCAGATAGACATCTACATGAGCCAGTACAAGCAGTATTACACAGTATACAAGGACAAAGACTGGGAAATGCTGCCTCAAATACACCAAGGAGTGATGAACTCCTGGCACATCCTGAAAAAGTTCCTCAAAGAGGAGGAGATAGTGAGATACTCCAATGGATGGAATCCACTGTCATCCAAACCTCAAATCAAAAAAATCAAGGATTATCATGCCAAAAAGAGGGAGGCAACCAAGGAAGAAGCCCCAGTAGCTTCTACCAGCAAGCCTCAAGCCAACCCACTTCCCCAAGAAGGGAAGAAGAACAAGAAAAAGCATTGGAGGAAACCATATTCCCCAAGCTACAGAATCCCAAGAATCCAAAAGGATGCCATGGACAATGTTTTCAACATGGCCAGAACCTTGATGGAATTCAAGGACAAGGAAGAGCAAAGAATGAGACAACCTCATTTCCCAAAGAAATAACCTTGTCCAAAGATGTTGTAAATACTTTAACAGAAATCAAAAATAGTATATTACCTCTAAAAGAAATTAAAGACAGTTTATTATCACTACAAGAAATAAATAACAATTTATCTTCTTTAACAAAAATTGTTGTGCAAAACAAAAAAGAAATTGACAACATTAAGTTTATTGTTGAAAATAATAAACCAAAGAATTTAATTGACAATACTCAAAAATTAATACAAGGACAACAAGAATTGTATAAATACATAAAAGATATCAAAGATAAGACTTTGACAATCAATTATGATGTGAGTATTGACAATCTTACAGAAAAATTAAATAAATTAAGTATTTCTGTAGAAAAATTTGAAGAAAAGACTTCATCACACCAAAAATTACTTTTGGACCATGTGGAAAAAAGTGATGAAGCAAGAATGCATCTGAAAGATGATATTCAAAGTGAAATAAGGCTTATTACTGAGAAAATGGATAAAATTAATGAGGCTAATTTAAATATGCCAAAGTTATCAACACCATTTTCTCATATAAGAAGCCCTGTTAAAACAAAAGAGGAATTGTCAAATCCTTTCATAACAGACTTGAGTCATCAAGACAATAACCAAGTCTTAATGAAGGAAGCACCTCAATTAAAGGAATGGCCAACATTCACAGGAGAAGGTGAATATGACCACATGTCATTTATTAAAACAATTGACATGTTACAAGAAGACTATGCCATACCAGATGAATTAATCACTGCAAGATTACATTCTTTGTTTGAGAAATCTGCAAAAAGATGGTATTATGGCATAAGACAAACAAATGGTAAAAATACCTGG
This sequence comes from Austropuccinia psidii, assembly GCA_023105745.1. Classification (NCBI taxonomy): domain Eukaryota; kingdom Fungi; phylum Basidiomycota; class Pucciniomycetes; order Pucciniales; family Sphaerophragmiaceae; genus Austropuccinia; species Austropuccinia psidii. The sequence continues at coordinate 8,944,490 of JALGQZ010000002.1, read as the reverse complement.
TCTTGGTGGAAACAAGAAATAATCACCAAGTGGGCAAATGATGCCTGGAGGTATAAGATAGAAAATGCATTTGAAAACTCTTTCTTTGACCCTGAGAAAGATAAACCTTTAACTTGGTTCCTAAAACAAGTTGAAAGACTTAATGCACTGTACCCAGAAATGTCACAAAAGATGGTGCATATGAAAATACTTAAAAAATGTGGAGGGGAACTAGAACATGCCCTAAGAAGCAGGTGTATAGAACCATGCTCCACAGAAGAGTATATAAATGCACTAGAAGATATAGTGACAAGGACAAAAATTGGCAGGACTTGGAAAAAATTGGACATTAAAAGCCCAAATAAACCATTTATCAAAAAAGATAAATCAAAAGAATCCTTTAAGCCCAATACATCCAACAATAATGAGCAAAGAAAATGCCATAAATGTGGAGGTATTGGACACTTAGCCAATAATTGCCTTAAAAAAGCAAAGATTAATGAAATTGTGGAAACAGAAAGCCACAATGACAAAGAAGAAGAATCTGACTCTGAAAAAGAGACAGAGGAGTCAGAGAGCTCTGAAAGTGATGAAATCAATATAATTAATGCACAAATTAATAATATTGATATAATTTATGAAGTACTGGATGTTAACTCAAACTTGCCACAAGTTGGAACATCTGACACAAATCTGACAAATATACAAGATGCCAAAATGTATAGAACCAAACCTGCAAGAGGAATGGGATATACAGCTGGAAAATCAAGTATTAGTATTGTTATGGTTGATAACCAAGAAGGAAAGGTTAACTTAGATACAGGGGCATATTGCACTTGTGTTGGCAAAAGTTATTTAAAAACCATTGTCCCAGACTGGCAAGAAAAACTTATGCCAATACAAGGTGTCAAATTTAGTAGTGCAAGTGAGAGCATGAAGCCCCTTGGAATAATTGATTTAACACTAATTTTCCCTCATCCCTCACAATGTGTCAGAATCAAAGTAGAGTTTGTAGTAATGGACAACTGTACTAGTAATCATTTCATACTTGGAAATGACTACTTATCAATCTATGGTATAGATATCTCTAACCAAAAGGATAGATATTTTACCATAGGAGATAACAAAAGACAAAAGTTTGGATTCTTAAATAACAAAAAACAAATCACAGTTATTAAGAATGAAGAAAAAATTCCAGAAAAAGAACTTTTTATATCTGAACAACTCAAAGAGGCAGAATTCAATCAAGAATTAACAGAAAAAATGAAAGAAAAATTGATTGACCTCCTATTTAAGTATAAAAATGCCTTTGCAACTGACAAAGAGCCACTAGGTGCCATAATTGGACATGAAGTGGATATAATTCTTAATGTAGAAAAACCTTACCCACCTTTATTAAGAAGACCTGCTTATCCAGCCAGTCCAAGAGCTAGAGAAGCCCTAGAGGTGCACATTAAAGAATTAATGGACCTTGGAGTATTAAGAAAAGTTGGACATAATGAACAAGTAGAAGTTACTACACCTGTCATTATAACTTGGCATAATGGAAAATCAAGGATGGTAGGAGACTTCAGAGCCCTGAATACCTATACCATTCCAGACAGATATCCAATACCCAGAATCCATGAGACATTGACCCAATTGTCACAAGCTAAGTTCATCACAGCTATGGATGCTCTTAAAGGTTTTCATCAAAATGTCTTAACAGACAATGCCAAAAAGCTACTAAGAATAATAGTCCATTGTGGAATTTTTGAATACTTAAGAATGCCATTTGGGATAAAAAATGCACCTTCCCATTATCAAAGAATGATGAATACCATATTTCCTGAAGAATTATCAGAAGGATGGTTAATAATCTACATTGATGATATCATAGTTTGCTCAGAAACTTGGGAAAATCACCTGACAAGACTAGAAAGGGTACTACAGAAAATAGTCCAAGTAAATATGAAAATTTCATTGAAAAAATGTCATTTTGCATATAGTGAATTAAAAGCCCTAGGACATGTAGTATCTGGCCTTAGTCTAGGCATAGACAAAAATAAAGTAGCAGCAGTACTACTTAAGCCAATGCCTCAAACCAAAAAAGAAATGCAATCATTTCTAGGATTTGCTGGTTACTATAGACAGCATATAAAGGACTTTGCAAAGATTGCTAAATCCTTGTATAAGCTATGTGACCAACAAACAGTCTATGAGATGACAGAAGAAAGAGTCAAGGCATATGAAGAATTGAAAAATTCCTTAACAAATGCCCCATTTCTTCTGATGCCAGATTGGAAACTACCCTTCAAACTGTACATTGATGCTTGTGGAGAAGGACTAGGTGCTGCACTTCACCAAACACAAATTATCAATGATAAACCAGTGGAAGGACCAATTTGTTTCATTTCAAGACAGATAAAGCCAACAGAAGCAAGGTATGGAGCAAGCCAAATGGAATGCTTATGCCTAGTATGGGCTTTAGAAAAACTGCATTATTATTTGGATGGCACAGTATTTGATGTAATCACAGACTGTAATGCTGTGAAATCACTATTAAATATGAAGACTCCAAATAGACATATGCTGAGATGGCAAATTGCTATCCAAGAATATAGAGGAAATATGACTATTGTTCATAAATCTGGAAATATTCATAAAAATGCAGATGGTCTTAGCAGATGGGCTCTAGCAAATACCCCTGACAATCCAGCATGGGTACCACAAGAAGAGCACCATATAGAAGGAATATGTGTTACAGACATTGGCACAGAATTCTTTAACCAAGTTAAAGAAAGCTATAAGACAGACAAAAATTGCCATATCTTAAGCCAACTTCTAATGAAAGACTGCAAAGATCCATCACTTTCATCAAAACTAGATGAAATATGGAAAAAGGCATATGATGAAGGAAGATTTCACCTCCTTGATGGAATCCTTTACCATAGAACAAAACACACATGTGTTATGGCCTTAACAGATAGAACACTAATAAACACTATTTTACATGAGTGTCATGATAGTATTGCATCTGGACATCTCTCAGAAGATAGGACACTAGAGAGGGTGAAAACCTGCTCTTGGTGGCCAAATTGGAAGAAAGATGTTGCAGAGTACTGCCAAACCTGTGACAGATGTCAAAAAGCCAACAGAGCCACAGGAAAGAAATTTGGAATGATGATCCAAATCCAAGAACCAAAATCCCCATGGGAAATAGTTCATATGGATTGGGTAACAGCCTTACCTCCAGGAGGAGACAGGAGTTATAATGCATGCCTAGTATTAGTTGACAGGTACAGTAAAACTCCCATGTTCTTACCATGTCATAAAGATGACACAGCTATGGATACAGCCATAATGATATGGAATAAAGTCATTAGCCACACAGGCTTATTCCAAAATATTATAAGTGATAGAGACCCAAAGTTCACTTCAGCATTATGGACAAATCTCCATAACTTGTTTGGGACAAAGTTATCATTCTCAACAGCTTATCATCCTCAAACTGATGGTTTAGCAGAAAGAATGATACAGACCCTAGAGGATATGATCAGAAGATTCTGTGCTTATGGGCTAGAATTCAAAGATTCTGATGGTTTTACCCATGATTGGTGTACACTAATACCAGCACTTGAACTGGCATATAAGACATCAATCCATTCTTCTACTGGCAAAACACCAGCAATGCTAGAGAAAGGTTGGAATCCAAGACTTCCTTATGATACCCTCAAAAAGGACTTAGTGGATATACATCCAACAGCAAGCAGTTTCAAGATAATGCTTGACAAAGCAAGACACCATGCAAACAGATGCATGCAAGATTCTTTTAAATATGCAAAAGAAAGATGGGATAAAAGTCATAAACCACCTGACTTCAAAATAGGGGACTTGGTTTTAGTATCAACCCTTAATTTCAATAACATAAAAGGCCCAAAGAAATTGAAAGATTCCTTTGCAGGACCATTTATGATAAAAGCACTCCATGGACCCAATGCTGTTCAATTAGAACTCACAGGTGAACTAATGAACAAACACCCAACTTTCCCTGTAAGTCTGATAAAACCTTACAGTTCAAGTGACAAGGAATTATTTCCACTAAGAAATAAACCCCCACTTGAAATTCCCCCCTTGGAGGAAGGAGAGGAAAAGAGAATAGTAAAAGTCCTTAAAGAAAGAAGGACAAGAAACAAAAAAGAAAGGGAATACCTTGTAAGGTATAGAAATTCAACTCAAGAAGATGAATGGCTACTTGAGAAAGATATAACAAATGCTGATAAATTACTAAGAAGGTTCAGACATGAAAGAAAACCTGAAAAATAAAAAGTTAAGCATTATTGAGCTTCAAGACTAACAAAAGTCTATTGAAGAGGTAGGACAGTGGATGATACCCTAAATCACATATATCAGATTGTGGTACAATCTTTTTTGGTGGTAGGGAATGTGAGCCTTTGAGATATGACCACATACCCAATAAGGTCACAAAAAATACTCAGAATAATTATACCTTTAATATAATTATATTAAAATTAATTAGAATAATTATACACTAAAAATAATTACTCAAATATACAAAAAATACCATAAATTGGTACTAAAATTGGTTTAACTTAAAAACCAATGAATGAACATGTGAAATAAATTATACCATTGGATTCCTCATGGAAAAATACACATATACCATTTTTATGGCATATCTGTAAAGTCAATATTTAATGAATTATAAGGTATAATACCTTATAAAAACCATAAAATCTTATTTATCTCAGAAACCAATGAAACAACATGTGAAATAAATTGTACCAGTGGATTCCCCATAGAAATCCACACATAAAACAATTAATAAGCTAATTCTCAAAATCAATACTTAAGGAATTATCCTGAATATATGCACTTTTTTGGTCAACGCATATATTCAGTGATCATAGCTAATATCTTCTAAACTATACATGCTAGAATGATGAACCAAAAATAAAGTTACCACGTAATTACTGTAAGAACACAGATATGAACTTTATTTTGCAAATTATAAACAAGGTTAAGACTTATGAGGAAATATTGATAAAAATCAACAGAGCTGTTGACCACTTTGTTGTGAAAGTAGTCCAAACTTAAAAAAAAGTATACAGTTGGATTCTCCTAGTTCATTCGTGAAGAATGATGTAATTTTTATTATTAAATTCAGGGTATAACCCCCTGAAATCAAGGTTTGAAGTTTAAAATATTGAATTTCGACAGAAAAGATGAGTTACAAGAAAAATCATCAAAATTAGAGTTTTGATGATGTAATGAAAAGCTCTTGGCAGCATAATAGCGTTATGTCAGGCTATCAGAATTCACTCTCTGAATTGCTGTAGCGTGAAAACCTTAAAAGGTATTGAGGATCAAAGTTTGAGCTTAAATTGAGCTGTTATGATCACATACTGTAACCTTAAATTAAGTTTAACAGTCTTAATAGTGATAAAATTGGTGAATACTATTAGTTTATGATTAAAACTAATAAAATCCACGAAATTTGGGGTTCTGCCAAGCCTCTGATGTCATCACACTTAGAGTTATAGTGATAACTCTAAATAATGGTGTAATAATGATGTAATATGGTTTGATCATGATGTAATCACCCTCAAACCTTAAAATATTGATCAATTCCAGTGGATATGATCAGTACACGTCTACTAGAAGCCTGTTGGACTCTAGGAGGGAGGTATTTACTATAAATAGAGCTCTTTTTACTCTGTTTTCCCCTCAGACGCATCAAAAACATTAAATCAATTAAATAAAAGGTAATTTCTTTATTCTTTATATATAAAACTCTTATATTATTAAAGACCAAAGATCATCTTAATATTAATCACTATTTTTACGTGATTAAATCAATTTTTTAATTGTTTTTGTTATAAATCTCTCTATAAACTCATTTCCACGTAAAATCAAGAATTTTAGTAATTTTCTTTATTTTTTATTGTAAATACAATTTAAAAGTTGTATTATATTCTTTTGGCGTAAAATATCTCAAAATTATTATTTTAAGTGTTAAAAGTAGGTTATTTCATCTTATTATAATAATTTCTCTCTTATTATTACTCTTAATAATTCTTATTTAATATAAATAGTATTTATATTAAAATATAACTTTAATATTAGTAATATTATTGTTATTAATTGTTTTTTATTTATAAAAAACAATTTTTTACGCCTTTATTATTTGTTGGTAACAATAATAAAGAGCTTTATAATATATTAATTATTTTATATTAATATATTATTTATAATATTATATTTTTATATAATATTAATTATATTATTATATTTATTTAATAATATAATAATTTTACGCCATAATGATAATATTTCTTTATTATTATTACTTTTTTAATCTTATTTATTCATTTTATAAGGACATTCAGAGTACAATAAGTAATAAATTAGTGATTTTTACTTATTGTTTCATAGTCAAACCTTACAATAACCTTTAGCCCACTTTTGTGCAAACTGGATGAGGGTATCTACATCATTGAACCTTGCAAGTGGAGGTGGTTCTAATTTCACTATAAAGTTATTCAAATCAGTAAAAGTGTAGTGGATTAATGAAAATATATGTAAGCTTACATCCAGTGGAGTAATTATATTTATCTGGGTTGGTAATGAGAGGGAATTGTTCATTAGGGACCAAAAAAGCAGGTGTGAAATGAGTAGTAGCCTGTATAGATGATTTTATTTCCTCAATATCACCTTTGAACTGAGCTGTCCCAGATTCATGAAGATTCAGAGCTTCAATGGGTTGTAATGATTCCATTCTAGAGGTCAAGAATTCAGGTGGTGGAAGGTTGTGGGGCTTCAAGGTTTTCCCGGCTGTTCATATAGTATTTTGAGAAGGATTTGAGCACTCTGATTCATTATAATGGACTGTATTAGTATCAAATTGGGAGTAATCAGGCTCAAAGTGAAAGATAGGGGACATAAGGGGGTAGATGACAAAACTATTTGAAACAATTGACGTGTTTAAGAAATAGAGGTCTAAAAATGATTTTTGGTGGAATATAGATTGATATGAATAGCTTAACAGTCTTGTAATAATGATGGAATTTATATATTTTGTAAAAGAGGAACACCTTTCTGATTCTTTTTCACTGATATTGGCAACTTTTGGTTAGAGTGAGAATGATTTTGAAGTAGAATTTTTGAGAAAATTGTGATTATTCATGATTTGAATTAAGAGTTATTTGGTCTTTTCAATTGAATCAACCAACATCTGGATATCAAAATAGAATCATACTAGAATGGATTGTGGGATAAAGGTCTATTCTAAGGGAGCTTTTGTTTGAGTCTTCCTGGGAACAATCAAAGATAGATTTCTGAACACATAAAAATACACTTGGAACATTTTTGAAGTATTCAAATAGCTGTATATATTTCTCCAATGGATCCTTGATTGATGTGGCAACTCCAAAAAAGAAGATCAATTTGGTGACAGGTCTACAATTTCAGTCTAATCACAGCTCTCATTAGGTTTCAGTCTGTGAGGGGAACAAATACAAAGCTCCCCTCAGGTCTTGTTATGTGTGGTACTATTTTGCATTCTGTATTCTCATATGAATTAGAAGCTTCTAGACCAAAAAAATCAATAACCACATTCTGGCCCTCTTTGTCTCCTCATTGAGTTTATAAAAGGGATTCTCATTTTAATTTGTAGCCTAGAACTACAACCCTTTCTTATAGCTTCATAAAAGACTTCCCTTCCAAGCACATATACAATCTTTATCTACAATTAGACGTTTTTGTCTCTATGGACGCCAATACTACTAACACCTCTGATATGGGTCCTCAAAAGCAATTCAATTCTCCTGAATCTTCTGATATGGAGTGCTCATCAAGTGAAAGTATCATTGCCATTAGTACAGCCATCCCAAATCCACCTCCAGAATTGCCAGAAGGTATGTTTTTTGAATGGAATTTACTTCTGAACAAATCAGTCTTATCAGTATCTCAATTAATCAGAAATAATGCACAAAAGCAACATAGAGGAACCCCATGCTCATTGGGCTTCTTCCACCGAAATATCTACTGAGGTGCTTTTTGGGGCTGAAATAGAAGTGATTACAAAGGAACAGTTCTTGAACAATTCATCAAAAATAGCCCCAAGATTAGAGGGAATGTCCAAAGACGCACGTATTCCTCAATATGTACGAGAGAAGCTCCAGGAGGCTAGGGAAATTCTGGTTGCTGATATTGATTGTATGTATAAAAAATTGTTATCTCATATTTAAAATTCCACCCTAATAACTTGGAATCGTAATTTTAGGGGTCAAATCGGGCAATACACTACCTCCCGAATCACATGTTAAAGTTGGTACAATGACAAACATTTCTTCAAAAAGGAAGTTCAAACCTTCAAAGAATCAAGCAAAAAAGAAAATTCGCCAAACTTTTCAATTGGCTCCTGAAGTTAATGAGGGGGAATCAGGGGCTCTTTGTCCTTCTGCTAATGAAAGTAATAATGGAAATCCAATAAACACCACAAATGATCACCCTGTTGAAATTCCTGAGATTGGAGGTGTAACCAATCATCATGAAAACATTGTTCCAAGTCCAAATTTGGACACTCAGGAAGCAACTACTGTTCCAAATGAAAATATTGGTACAGAAAATCAAAGAACAGTGGCTGAGGATGAAATTGTATTGACCCATCAATGGATTCAGCTGCTTTTTCACTAACTCTAACGCCAAGTCCTTCATGCATGAAAATTATATTGGAAAATAAAAACAAATTTGATTACATTCTCATGTCATATCATGTATTCAAAAGGGAAGATTGGATCAAATTTAATTTTCTCATTCAAATGACCTTCATGAAGCGCAAATCACTTGTTCCAAAGGATGAACTTCTGACCATCCTCCAATGTGGGATTTGCTACAAGAGTGGTAGGGACATTAGAATGAAAGAGTGGCTTGAAGAGCTCCATGCAGCTGGTAAACAGGCTTTCAGAAATATCTATATTGGTTATCTCACTAATCTCATCTTTTTCATAGGCTCGGATCTGTTTTCACCAATATCTGAGGAGCCGTTAATCTATGAGACAATTTGGAATATGTCATTATTTCAAAGTGACATGTCAATACTGGCAGGTTTACCCAAGAGGCTCCATGCACTGGATCTATTGGTGCACCATCTTGTTCAACCAAGTCAACATCAAAAGCAGAGAGTTTCCAACACTTTATTTGAAGCCATTGCACTTTATATGGATGATCAGAAAACTCCGGTTACATTCAATATTTCTGATTCAGCTTCCAGTGATTCTTTGTCTGTGGAAATTAGTGCTATGCGATATTTGGGCTCATGTTTGAGTGTTAACAAGGTTCAACTTGCTCCACAAAGAAATGAAAGTCAAGAAGGTACTAGTATCACATCAAAGGGAATTTTAACACAAACTTTGACTGGATTGGTTGATAATATCCTACAGCTAATGATTGCATCCTATTGGGTGCGGGCGCATTCTAAGTGTGAGCCTTAGAGGTATTTTCATATACCCAAAAAACCACAAAAGATAAATTAAGATACAAATATAAATAAAATGAATTTATTTATATTATAAAAATAAAAATTGAAATATAAATACAAATTTATATTTAAAAATAAAAATTTAATCATAATTTGAAAATAAAATTGTAATAAAATTTAAAATTATAAAATTATATTTTTACTTGTAAAAATTAAGTAAAAATGAGTTTTTAATAAAAATTGTGAAATATAAAATATATTATACTGTTTTATCTAATAAATAAACATAAAGGAATTATCACACCATTGGATTCCTCATAAAAAATAAAGTGGGGTCACCTCTGGATGAAATTTCTGTAACTCAACTCTAAATAAGCTTAAATTAAGTTTTTAGTATTTTCAATACAAAAATTGAAAATCCTCAAAACTTTCATTTAGTTCACACCACATGTGGTGTTAACCATCAATTTTTGTTTTAAAATTGAGGTGTTGTGTTTATTTTAGAAGTTATGAGGAATTGAAGTATTTTCAATTGAATTCAATTGAAATGTCAAAATGTGTGCGTGTGTCACAACCATGGCAATTCACCTCCTTGGATCTCTATATGGCATATGAAGCCACAGTCCTCTTATGGCCAATTGGCCATATCCATCACCAGTGGCCAATATGGCCATGTCATCATCTTATGGACCATTTATGGCCATTTGTCTTTTGGGGCCTTCATGGCCCTTCACCTCAATCCAGAAGCCATAGCGGCAATTTATGCCCAAATGGGTATTTCTGGTCATTTCCCTCAAAACCAGGGGAAATGGCCCAAATGGCTGTTTTTGGCCATTTGGGCTCACAATGCGCATTTGCGCACTTTTGCGCATTTTTGCGCACTTTTTGCACACTTTGATGCAAAGTGTCCAAAAGACACTTTCCCCCCCTTTGGGCCAGTTTTTGGCTCAGAACCCAAAAGTAGCCAAAACCCTCAAGGACCCAGAAACACTTTTCCAAGCTCTGAAGACATCACATCCATCTTTTCCCCTCTGTCTTTCCATCTCAACACCTTTGGACATAATCTTCTTTCCAATGAACCAATATGCCATAAATGATGTTATATATCATTATGCATCATTTTTCAACAGATATTCAATGGTGGCAATATCAAATGGTCATTTAAACATTCCAACATATCATCACGTCATAAAGGCACCCAATCATTCAGAGGACTCATCAAGGCTCAAGAGCAAGTGTTTCAGCATCAAAGACCAATCACACCATCAAGATGTCATTGGATAATTCCATTCACAGTATTCCTCCAAGGCAATACTGTTCAACCATTCTCAAGGGATTCAAGAGGTAGTTCATTCATTCATTCATTCATTCAATTGTCAAGTGTCAAAGCTCCACTCAATCCATCTTGGCAACCATATTGATTTCAATACAGTCAGGATCCATCAAAAAATGTATTTCATTTTCAAGCATGGGGAATGCATTCAACCCAATTCAATTTCAATATTAGCCAGCTGTATCAATTCCCAAAACAATCAATACAGCCATAAGGATCAATACAGATCAGCTTTGAGCCTGAAGAACTCGAGCTCCCAACTTTTCACATATACCGGCTACCATTTCCACCCTGGGGGGTTTTCCCCAGTTAATTAATATATTTTGATTTTATCTTATCATTTTTGTTAAGTGAATACTGATATTATCAAGTCAGTCATTTAGCACCTTTTCTATTTTTCTTTCTTCGCCTGTCAATGGGAATTTGGTGGTCATATCCTTACTAATTCCATTGTTCATTTTGGCAGGTTGAAACAGTGATTAAGGACTTACTTGGTTGGCTCTTTGGCCATTTGGCTTCTCTTTCCTCTCATTGAATCTCATCTTTGTACCTGCATATTTCTTAGAGGAATTTATTCATATCTTCTTATTTTATTTCTTCTTTGGAGTGTTCCAAGTGAGTTCCCTGATTGCTGAGTGCCAGGCCACTCTTGCATTTCTGTCCAAGAGCCCCTGTGACAGCGTGTATTACATAAGTGAACTTTGATTTACATATGAGGTATCAATTATTACTTTATTTTACTGTACAATTCAATTGAATTACGTATGTGAATTACAAGTATAATACATTATGAGGAATCAAAGGAAAAATAAATTGGAAAGATTAAAATTGGGGGGAAAAGGAACTCTAGCTCTAAGGGGGAGCCAGACCCGCAAAATCATTGCTGACAGGCGTGAGATGTCAAAATTCACACAAAATTTCATCACTTTTGGCCTGGAATTGAGTCACAGGGTCTGTGACTCAATTGATGATGAGGTTTTGATACCAACCAGGGCAGTTTTAACTGTTTTCAAGAGGGTAAAACTACCCTTAAGTTAAAACAATGTCAATAAAAACAGTTTGAACTGATTTCTACGCCTCCTAAACACATTCTGACGTGTTTTGAAGGCTCTAGACCAGGTATTGCTATAGTAATGGCTGATTTAAGGGTCTAAAATGGCTAAAAATGGCTAAAAATGGCTCAAACCAGCCCTTTTTTGGTCTAAACCAGGGTTCAATGATGCCATAATTGGCTTTTCTGTTGTCAGAATGTTTTTCACGACTGACAAGAGTAAATTTTACCTTTGGAGTAAGAAAATTGATGGCTATAAAAGAATGTCTTCTTTGCCCCACTTTTCTCTTCATGTTATATTCTTTTCCTCTTATAATTAGTTTAAACACTGTTAAACCAATCAATAAAAGATTCCAACCACCTTTTTTAAATCATTTTAAACCTTTTAACCACGTGAAAAAATCATTATCATCATTTTTTGTAACTGCTATAATCATTTTTACCCCTGAACCACCCCAAAAGTGAATGAAAGCATCTTTCATCACTGTAAAGTTTGTCACTTTCTTTCCAAATTCACTCTGGTCACTTTTGGGTGTGTTTTCTCTTTAATATTCTTTTTAAAGAGTTTGTTCTTCAATTAATTGCCTGCATTCCTTTGCTTAATTAATTCCAATTGAAATTTCTCTTGAAGAAATTTCTTTTGTAGCCTTAAATATCTCTTTTAGAGTATTTTTGGATAAATTTTTATTGTTCGTAAAACAATAAATCTTTATAATATTATTGTTTTATACTAATAAAGTTATAAACAGTAAAATTGGCGTGTTTTCTCTGAAAATAATATTTCTTACTATTTTCAATTGATTTTTACCTTATACAAATTTTGAGGACAGGAAAAGTACTTGATTTTTAATCAAAGTTTCATATCCACACCTTACACTAAGGTTGACTCCAAAACTACTCAGAAAATTGGAAAGTCATTGGTCAAGAGAGTAGTGGATCCTTTGCAAGCGTTGGTGACCATTCAAGATCAGATGAAGGCTGGAAGGCCATGCTACAATCTGATTGCAGCATTCCTTACAGGGGGTGTACATGGACTTCTGGTGTGCTCAGCTGATTACCGCATCAGTTCAGCAAAAGGGACCCTTCAGCTTCTGGAAATTACATCAATTCTCAAGAGAAAAGAATCCTTGCCAGATGGCAATATTTGGAAGCGCACAAAAAAGTATATATGTGAAATCCTTCATGAAATCTTTTTCTCAAATCATTCATATTTGCCAATTTTCCCAAGCAAATACCGCCTTGCAGAATATTTAGCATTGGATTTTAGTGAAGCATGGCAAAAAAACACCCTTTGGAGTCTAATTTAATCATTAAATTATCTAAAAAGGTTGGTATTGACAAAGAAATTCAAAAGGTGTAAAAGAGTGTGTGTGTCATATTACTTATTATTACCTGTTACCTGTAATTCATAACTATTGAGTGCACAATATGTTTACTGTGCGGAGTCATGACTTCAAACAGCTTTGTGCCAAGCTTCTTATAAGATTATCCTGTGTGCTTATGTCACCTGAGTGCAAAAAAAGTCATGGAAAACAACTTGATGCCACAATTATCACAATAGAGAATAATTGTGCTTATGGGAATTTATCACAAAAAGAGGAAAATATGAGAGAAGTGATGCCAGGAATTTCTGAGGGGCTTGAACCCACAAAACCTACCTGTTCCACCAAGGAAGAATGAGTTGGATTTGGCTTGCCAAAGCTATTGTCACCAACCACCCAGATTCACAACCCAGGTGCCCCTGGGTAAGTCTGGCCAGCACCCAGGATCAAACATTCCACCTCTCAACCAGCTTGAGAGGCAGATGCTCTAACCATTAGGTAATTCACATCAAATTGATATTAGTTGATCCTATGAGAGCAAAATCCCTTTCCAACCAGATTTTTTTTCATTATTAATATCATCACACAAACCTAATTTTTTCCAAATCAATAATATATGTTCCTTTGATACAAAATAGTCCTCTCAACCAAAAACTTGTAATCAACACATACTGAAGTAAGTTGTTTTTTTATTTATTTTCTTTTATCTTAATTTCATCATTTTCTTACCTCTGTTTCAATTTCATTTAATTAATTTTATTTCTTCAATAAAAAAAACCCAATTAATTTTCATCATTTTTTTCTCATTTTTTTTTTTGGGTTTTCATTTTCATTTATTTTTTTTATTTGAATGGATCACTGGGAATGTCAGACCCCCAGCAACCTGTTTTTTATTTTTAATTTTTATGATTATTGATGTTCATTTTTCGTTTTCTTTGATTGCTAGACCTTTTTTTTAATCTTTTACTTTTTATTTAATTTAATTGATTGAATTTTTTTTTCATTCCCAGCGATCTAATTATTTTTAAAAAAAAAATATGTTTTATTTTTTAATTTTTAATTTTTTTTAATTTAACTAGCAAGCTGATTATTTTTTAGTTTTCTTATTTATTTTTTCTTTAATTTCACTAGCTTGCTGGGGCTCTTACAGCCCCAGCGATCTAATTCTTCTTTAAAAAAAATATTTTTTATTTATTATTTTTTTTATGCTTTTTTAATTTAACTAGCTCCCTGGGGCTCTTACAGCCCCAGCGATCTGATTTTTTTTAAAAAAAAATATTTTTTAATTTTTAATGTTAATTTGTATTATTTATTTATTTTTTTTATTTTTATTATTTTTTTTTTAATTTAACTAGCTTGCTGGGGCTCTTACAGCCCCAGCGATCTAATTATTTTTAAGAAGAATTTTTTTTAATTTAACTAGCTTTCTGGGGCTCTTACAGCCCCAGTGATCTAATTATTTTTAAAAAAATATTTTTATTGTTTTTTTTTAAATTTTATTTTTTTTTTTCAATAATATAATTGCTGGGGGTGTAAGAGCCCCAGCAACAATGTTTTTTTTTTTAAAAAAAAAATTATTTTTATTTTTTACTTTTTTTTAATTTAATTAGATATCTAATTAATTTTTAAAAAAAAATATTTCTTTTCTTTTTTATTTTTATTTTTTTTTTCAATAATATAATTGCTGAAATGCTTTTTTTTTAAAAAAAAATGTTTTTTATATTTTATATTTTATTTTTTTTGATTTAAATAGAAAAGCCCCAGTGAAATTTATATTTTTCAAAAAAAATTAATTTTTGTTTTTTTTGGTTAAATTTGAATTTTGTTTTTTAATTTTTTTTAATTTGCAACAATTATATTTTTTTAAAAAAATCTTATTTGTTTTCTTTTTTACTAAAAATTAATTTTTTTGTTTTTTTTTCATTAACAACAATGATTCTTTTTAAAAAAAAATTTATTTATTTAATTTTTTTTTAATTTAATTAGATTGCTAGGGCGACTATAATTTCATTTTTTTATTTCAATTTTATTTACTTTTTTTTTTTAATAAAAATCATTCTAGGGGAAAGCGTCACACATTACTTCTTGCCATTTCACCCATGATGAGTCAACTTTAACCATCTCAACTCATTGAACTCCCAAAATGTATGGAGTCACTTAATGATGAAGAAAAACATTTCATGGGAAGGACTATTTCACCAGTTGTAAATGATTTTTCTTCATCCATGAGTGACTCAATGCATCCAATAACTCTTCCTAAATCAAGCTTATACAACACAAACCAAAAGGATGAGTTGTTTTTGAATTATGAGGATCATTCCATGGGAAGGACTATTTCACCAGCTGTGAATGATTCCCCCTTATCAAAAAATGACTCATCTTTAAAAAAGAGTTCTAATCATTCACATAGAAGATTTCAAATTGCACAAAAATTACTCAGACAAGTTTTGGACCATGCATCAAGAAGCAGAGTTGAATTCCGTACAGTTCCAGTTAAGCCCAAGCAAAATAGAATAAATAAACTTTTATTACCTTCCATAAATGAAACACCAAATCCTTCAATAGTTTTCAATTCAAAAAAACACGAGCCCCTCTTCATTTATCACTTTCATCCATTTCATAATCCTTCTCCAACTTTTACTTCATTCAATCAATTAATAATATCACTTTACAAATTAGCCCAAAATTTTCCTCATATTAAATCCAATAGTGATCTTATTGATGGTCATATGAAAATAGTTGGATTTCGCTGTGGAAGTGATAGTGGTAAATCCTTAGGTGAGTCTTTAGAAAATTATATTCAAGCTTTTTTATTAATTTTCTTCTCCTTTTACTAGGTGTTTATGCCAGGAAGACCACAATGAATCCAGAAGTATTAGACGCAGATAATGAAGAATGGATGACCCTTTCTTGGTTTGAAAATTTCGTTTCCTCCTGCATCAAGATTCTTTCTATGTCTGCTGCCCATGAGAATAATGACATCATGCAAGAAGTCCAGCTACCTGAATGGCATGAAGGTGAATGGAATCCAATGTTCCACCCAAAATTACGGTCTTTCTCCAATGTAATAATAACAAAAAATGGTTTTCACAATCGTGTTCATAGAGATGAGAAGGACATGAATACTTGGACTTATGGTTTGTTTGCATTCTTTGACAAATCAGCCATAAAACCAATTCCACGTCCCATCCGCTCCTGTGGCTATGGCCTCTCATTTCCTGAATACTCCACACTTTTGGATTCTGCTAGCAAACAAGGTATCATTGAGCTTCTCTGGAAAACTTCAACCATCTTTCACTAGACCACTCAGCCACCTCCTATTTTTGATGAACTTCCCACCATAACTCACTTTGGCTGTTCTTTCCAAATCAACTCCATGCTATATTCAAGAGTGAAAAGCCCCATATGTATGGATCCAATAACACAAGAAGAGAGGACATATGGGTGTCAAGAAAGGATTCAAAATGCAAAGAAAAGACATCAACAGAAAAAAATGAAGCTTTCAAACATATAAATTTCTTGTGATTTTCCATTTCTTTTGATGTAGCCTTTCAACCTTAGAGTAGGATACTTATGCATGAAATGGGATGGCTGATGCAAACTTGAGTTCAAATTTTCCTTTGGTCACTTTCTTGAAATATATGTCCTTAAGTATCCATAGGAATTTCCTTCATGTATTCTGTTTGAAGTCAGGACTTTGAA
This sequence comes from Austropuccinia psidii, assembly GCA_023105745.1. Taxonomy (NCBI): domain Eukaryota; kingdom Fungi; phylum Basidiomycota; class Pucciniomycetes; order Pucciniales; family Sphaerophragmiaceae; genus Austropuccinia; species Austropuccinia psidii. Next base: position 8,927,622 of record JALGQZ010000002.1, on the reverse strand, counting down.
AAAAAATATTATTCTCATTCAGAGCTTGATACAATTATATTGACATATCCAAGAATAAATTTCCTTGCCTCTCTAAATTGAGCTGTTTTTTTCAAACAATCTTTTATTGAACCTCATGTGAGATCATTTATAATACAAATAGTAACTGCAAACCACAAGCCAGCCTGATTAGTATCAAAATTACTTTAGTATATATTCTTGCTCTCTAGTTCATTGCATTTACCATTCATTCCTGTCAAGATCAAACTGAATCTTTTTTCAAAATATGGATTCTTCCGAGCCATATTGCCTTGGTATATTGAAAACCCATGTATGCCTCACTAATCCCATTCAGAAACCTTTTCCACCAGATGATTGGATTTTCTTATGTCATACAAGTCAAAATTTATTCTTGTATACACAACATCAACGAGAGCTTGGGGTAGCCTCTCTCTGGATGTCACCTCTGCACTTGTACCATTATTGGGTGACCCCAATTTCTTTATATCCTTTGGTCCTTCTGGCATGTGGCACACCAATCTAGAGAAAAACCCCAACCAGAAAGTATTCATTGAAAGCTTTCTCAAGTTTAACCTTTACAACAAGATAAACATCACTATTCCAATAGTAACGTTTATTTTTTTGTTTTCCTCAGCAAGCATTGATATATTTGACCTCATTAGGTAGAATTCAATATTAATTCACCAACCAGCCACATACAACAGCTCTGAACATTGTGGGTGTTCACTTATCTCACACCTGGATCCCCAACCTGTTATCTCTTCTCAGAACATATTGTTGTCACCTGAGCTGCACTCACAGCTCCTGAAGATTCCAAGTGGGAATGACCTTCCACAAATCAAATCCCTAATACCATTCCTAAAATCATCACTCAAGCCTCATCAAAAGCAAGGATTAGCATTTCTCCTAGATAGAGAATCCCCAAATGGAAAATGAGAAAATTATCTGTGGTTAAATAAACCATCATCCTCATCTACAAGAATAAATTTGATACATAGCATCACAAAGAAGCAAGCAAATAACCTCAAAGACTCCTTCAGCCATACTCCCTTGGGCTGTCTGCTTGCGGATGACATGGGACTTGTCAGGGTGAGTCTATGTAGTAGCTTAAAAATAGTAAATACAAGCTAGCACTATGACTGTGACACACAAAAAAGTAATAAATCAAATCTTCAGGTCCTACTGCTAAGTGGTAACAGTGGTGATGAGTCTATTGAGGACCTGGGTTGCAATGCTCTAATATCTTTGACTGTAAAGAAACACTACAATAATTAATTATTTTAATTATATCAATATAATCCTAAGAGTACTACTGGTATAAGACAGTTTTACTACGTAAGGATGTTAATTCATGATAAGATGAGTCTTTTCCAGTGAGGAAAGACCTGCTTTTATCTCCTCTGAGGACTGTGAAAGACTGGTAGGCTCTTCACACGTCTACAGAGTGAAAATTTTCACTCTGGAGGCTGGGTTGTGGTTCTGTACCATCAATTCTGACGTCAGCATAGTCAGAATTGTGGTTTTTGGACCACAAATGATCATTCTGGATCAATACAGGGTGAAAAAACTCTTCACAGGCCACGTCAGAACCATTGTGACGTGTCCAGAGTGTCTGGATGACTAATATTAGTCATTCTGGGCGGGTTTAAGCTTTAAAAAACCATTATTTTAAGTATCAAGCCAGTACTTGTTGGTACAGGTTTGATACAGACCAGTATTGGTCAAAATACTTCCAACCAAGATATCTTAGTCAGTTTTTGAGATATCAAGAATCCAAGAGCACAGAATTGAAGGGCTTAATGAGCTCTTCAATTTGATATGCTTCATGCTTACCCTTCTCTAAGATAGCAAAAGCTATAAGGACTTTAAGTTTTTGGATGTATTTTTGTACATCAGTATGAGGCTTCAAAACCTTCCAAGCCAGATATCTTCTCCAATTTAGAAGATATCTGTATTCCAATGATACAGTATTGTAGGGCTTGATTAGATCTACAGTTTGGTATACAACACTTTACAACTGTATGAATATATTCCAAAGATACAGGGGTTTCTTTATATGGTTAGTTTCAGAAATCCTGTATTTTGAGATGTAAACCTTTAAACCAAGATCCCTCTGTCAATTTTGAATATAGAGGGGTCTAAGGTATCTCAAATTAAAGCTCTCACTCAGACCTTCAATTTGGCTGTACTTTTGTACAGTTTTGTACAAGCCCTCCTACACCTTTGAGGGGTTGTTGGTGGAAAAAAGGTGGTATAATGGTATCTCCTGATTTAGGAGTGCTACAGATGAATAGATGATACCATTGGATAGCTCTACCTTAGAGCTTCAAGAAAAAAACCATTCTGGTTGGGGTTTCATGAAATATGTATAAGTTAGATTAGAGGCTAGAATAAGAGTTTTTGCTTATTTGGTCTTATCTTTGATAGGGCATATCTTTGTCCTTTCTTATTATATTTGAGGAGGTTTCCTCTTTATAACTTACTTGTATTGGCTATATTTGTCCAATACTCCTCATACCATTACTTATGGTATGTTGGATGTCATGCTGGTGCTCTGTTTTGAGTCACAGGCTGACATACCCTCCCTCCAAAAAAGGCTCATCATTGATGAGACTCTTTTGTCCTTATGGAGGCTCTTGATCCTTTCAAAAAAGAATCTTTATCCAAAACATCATCCAGATTTACCCATTGGTCTTTTTCTGGTGGTTTATTCCTTCTTTCTGTTAAATAATCCCTATTGGAATATCTTTTTATTTGATTGGGGTTGTCAGTTTCAAAGTAGAACTTTCTTTGTTTGTCTTGCCCAATTATCAAGTAACTCTCTAGGGAATTATGTATGCTTATGCCATAGATTTTATGGTACTCTGTACCCATTAAAAATCCATCAAACGTAGCATTTTCAAGCACCACAAATTCAATGTGTAGTCTGAGGTTTCCCATTTTGTGTGGTATTATAATTATTTTTTGGATTATTCCAAGTGACTTCACTTTGCCTGCAGCACTTTTAAAGCTTCTTGCTTTTGTTAAAAGCATCTCTGCATTCCACATTGGAAAGTGTCTGTCCAAGTATTCTTTGGCTACCACTGAGCAATTTGCTCCTGTGTCAAAAATCAAAGGATGCTTTTTATTTTCAATGTATACATCAAGCTTTGATTTTGCTCCATGAATAAAGGCCATACCAGTTTTGGGTACTTCCAAATACTCTTTAGCATCAATGGTTCTGCCACTTCTGTCTTCACCATTTTTGGGTTGAATGAGTTCTGGTTTCAAAGAGTTGCCTAGGACTGATTCTGTTTTCTCATCCTCATACTCTAATAAATATTGCTCAATAGGCTCTGATCCACTGTCTGAATCCTGTCTTAGCCCATTTCCCATGCTGTCAGAGTCAGATTTGTACTCCATGTGTTCTTCTACTGACTCTTCCTCTATTGCAAATATTTTCTTTTTTCCCTTGGGACAATTATTTGCATAGTGGTCAGGTGATCCACAGTTATGTCATGTGTTCCTTCTCCTTGGTGCTTCTTCACCATTAGTAGGTTTGAGGTCTTTTTCCATGAGTATCTTTGGTTTTTCTCTGCTATCATGTGACCTATAGGGTGAACTACTGCCAATTGATGTCTTTTTTCTGACATCTTGTATGACATTTGCCATGTCATCAATGCTGCTTATTTTGCTGCATCTGCACTTTACTGCATGTTCTAAGTCTCCTGGAAGTTTTGTCAGAATCTTATGATTTCTCATCTCTATTGTCATGTTTGGATCAATAGATTTGAGTCTTTTTGTTTGTTTAAGACACCATTCATAAGGGTCTTTTTCTGTAGAGTATCTGTCACTCTCAAAAGAGATGGTTTTTTGCCAAATCCAAGTACCATTGCTGTACTTTTGTATTATTTGGTTTCTCCACCATGGCCAGCTTTTCCTACCATGTATCTCTTTCATTTCAGTGTACCATATATTTGCATGGCCTCTGAATGCAGTGTTGAGTCTTGTGGTGATCCAGTAGTCTGGTATCTTTGGTACATCAACAAAAAGTCCATTAATATAATCAATAAGCTCCATATGATCATATTCTCCAATTCCTGAGAATTTGGGCCAGTTTACCACGTCAGGTAATTGCTTTAATGCTTGTTTCTCAGAGTAACTGAGGTTCTCACCATCTTGGTAAATAGACTCAGACCTTAACTTTGGATCCTGGGATTCAGGAGCTTGGTTTTCTGATTCTTCCTCTTTTACTTTGGTGATTGGTTTATCATCTTGAGTTGTTTGAGGGAAGAAATTATCTTCTTTTTCCTCCTTTTTATAGAGAAAATCCACTTCTTTTTCCAGGATTTCCTGTTGATATTGGATATTTCTTAAATCTCTTCTCACAGCTTGTTGTTCCTCTAGTATTGAGTTCAACTGTTTGTTTTTAGTTTCAAATTCTGCCCAGATTCTGGATAGATTTGTGTTCAAGTTTTCTATGACTGTTGCTTGGAAGGAATTTTCTTCCTTGAGTGTTTTCATTTCTGAAGTCACTTCTTGAACATGATCATATGTCCAATCCATGAATTTACCCATGTTGGACCATATGAAACTACTACCTCTGGAATCTGTGGTTTCAAATTTTTGAGGGGGTATTTTATCATCAATAGGCTTAAGCTGAGGATCAATTGATTCTGAGCTAACACTATTGGTAGGTACAGTGTTTTTTAGGATTTGTGTTCCTCGTGGACTAATTTTATTCATTGTTTCATCAAAGGATCTGATTCTATCTTCTCCTTCCTGAAAGAATTCTTGTTTTCTACTAGGGCTCCATGTCCTCTGCTGGAAACCACTAGGGATGACTGGAGAGTCCTGGAAATATTGTCCTTTGGATTTCAAGTCCTGTAGCTGTTGGACTGATGTGGTAAAGATGGAATTTCTTCTTCCATGCCTTGGTGTTCCTGAATCAGATTGGGCTCTTCCATATGCCAAGAATTCTCTATGGCTTGGATTTCTGTTTGATTCCCTCTGATTCAAGTCTCTTCTGAGAGTATGAAATGGCTGTTGAGATTCCAACTTTTCATTTCTTCCAGAGTCTTTTGGCAAGTAATAAGATTGACTCATATTTTTTGCCTCATTATTCGAATTTCCTTCCATGATACTCCCATGATTAAGGTTTTGTTGTCCATACTCAATGTGGAAAATCCTTTTAGGAGTACATGAATATGAGTTATTTTCCCTGCATCTGTCCAATTTTTTTGTTGGACTGGGCTGGATTTGGTTTGGGGTGGGACTTTGAGCAGGAGTTTCCTGATAATAAGTCCTTTGTTGGTTATTTGATCCAGAAGGGGGTGGCCTTCTCCCTCTGTTTCTTCTTTGCCAGATTTCTGGCTGATTTCTTGGGTATCCAAGATCTCTGAGAAATGGAGTTGTCATGTTAAAAAATGACAAAAGACAAAAATTCTGTATTTTCCAAGGTTTCTTTACCTTTAAAAGGCCCTTGGACTGATTTCTGCTTTATACTCCTTGGCAATTTGCTTGGGAGTTAGTACTGCCTCCTTGTCTTTGAGGCTGGTACAGATGAATTTCATTGTGATTTTGTCTCAAATGGAATGTATTTTTTCCACTTTGAAAGAAAATGGAGAAGGTTTGTAATTCAATTTGAATAAACAAAATTTCCAATTCCTTACTGTTATTTCTTCTGAGTTTGGTTTGATATTTGAGTTTTAATTATTTATTATTATTATTATTTTATTTTTTATTTTTTGAAGAAATAACAGTTTTGTTTCACTTATTTTTATAAGTAAAGTAGTTAATATTAAAAGTTTATATTATTAAACTTGAATATTATTGATAAGTTATTTACTTATTTTTATTTATTTATTTTTTTATTTTTTTATTTTAAAAAAAAAAAATTAATGAATTTTTCCTTAACTTGAGTAGAAAGGATTCTTCTTCAATAATATTCAATTTGAATATTAAAGAATTGAAATAATAATAAAATTATTATTTAAATATTTATTGTTGGTTTACAATAAATATTATGATTTAAATTGATTTTACACAATTTGGTAAAAATTAATTATGCTTTCTATTTAAATATACTATTTGTATATAAAAATAAGTTTGGGAAGTTAATAATAATTACTTATTATTATTAAAATTGATGAATTTTTCCTCAACTTGAGTAGAAAGATTCTTCTTCAATAATATTCAATTTGAATATTAAAGAATTGAAATAATAATAAAATTATTATCTAAATATTTATTGTTGGTTTACAATAAATATTATGATTTAAATTAATTTTACACAATTTGGTAAAAATTAATTATACTTTCTATTTAAATATACTATTTGTATATAAAAATAAGTTTGAGAAGTTAATAATAGTTACTTATTATTATCAATTTTCGTGGTAAATTGATAATAATGACTTATTATTATTAAGTTTTTTTTTTTTGATTATTTATCAAAAAAAGAAAATTTTAATCAATTTTTCCTCAACTTGAGTAAAAAAAGATCTTCTTCAATAATATTCAATTTGAATATTAAAGAATTGAAATAATAAAATTATTATTTCAATATTTATTGTTGATTTACAATAAATATTATGATTTAAATTAATTTTTACACAATTTGGTAAAAAATAATTTTTTTTATTTAAATATACTGTTTGTATATAAAAATAAATTTGAAAAATTAATAAGAATTACTTATTATTATTAATTTTCGTCAAAATTGCAATATAAAGCTTTGAAGAGTATAAATACTCAAAAATAAAATAAAATATATTATTTAATATATTTTGATAAAATACAATATATAAAAAATATATATTATATTTTTATAATATAAGAGATGAAAATTAGTTAAAAAATGAAAAAAACTCGAAATTGTACTTACTTTTATAGTAAAAAACCTTCAAAAATAGTGAAGATGATCCAAAAATCGCCAAAATAGGTCCAGAATAGGTTAAAACAACGGCCAGGCCCCCAAAATGTCAGGGTGAGTCTATGTAGTAGCTTAAAAATAGTAAATACAAGCTAGCACTATGACTGTGACACACAAAAAAGTAATAAATCAAATCTTCAGGTCCTACTGCTAAGTGGTAACAGTGGTGATGAGTCTATTGAGGACCTGGGTTGCAATGCTCTAATATCTTTGACTGTAAAGAAACACTACAATAATTAATTATTTTAATTATATCAATATAATCCTAAGAGTACTACTGGTATAAGACAGTTTTACTACGTAAGGATGTTAATTCATGATAAGATGAGTCTTTTCCAGTGAGGAAAGACCTGCTTTTATCTCCTCTGAGGACTATGAAAGACTGGTAGGCTCTTCACACGTCTACAGAGTGAAAATTTTCACTCTGGAGGCTGGGTTGTGGTTCTGTACCATCAATTCTGATGTCAGCATAGTCAGAATTGTGGTTTTTGGACCACAAATGATCATTCTGGATCAATACAGGGTGAAAAAACTCTTCACAGGCCACGTCAGCACCATTGTGACGTGTCCAGAGTGTCTGGATGACTAATATTAGTCATTCTGGGCGGGTTTAAGCTTTAAACAACCATTATTTTAAGTATCAAGCCAGTACTTGTTGGTACAGGTTTGATACAGACCAGTATTGGTCAAAATACTTCCAACCAAGATATCTTAGTCAGTTTTTGAGATATCAAGAATCCAAGAGCACAGAATTGAAGGGCTTAATGAGCTCTTCAATTTGATATGCTTCATGCTTACCCTTCTCTAAGATAGCAAAAGCTATAAGGACTTTAAGTTTTTGGATGTATTTTTGTACATCAGTATGAGGCTTCAAAACCTTCCAAGCCAGATATCTTCTCCAATTTAGAAGATATCTGTATTCCAATGATACAGTATTGTAGGGCTTGATTAGATCTACAGTTTGGTATACAACACTTTACAACTGTATGAATATATTCCAAAGATACAGGGGTTTCTTTATATGGTTAGTTTCAGAAATCCTGTATTTTGAGATGTAAACCTTTAAACCAAGATCCCTCTGTCAATTTTGAATATAGAGGGGTCTAAGGTATCTCAAATCAAAGCTCTCACTCAGAACTTCAATTTGGCTGTACTTTTGTACAGTTTTGTACAAGCCCTCCTACACCTTTGAGGGGTTGTTGGTGGAAAAAAGGTGGTATAATGGTATCTCCTGATTTAGGAGTGCTACAGATGAATAGATGATACCATTGGATAGCTCTACCTTAGAGCTTCAAGAAAAAAACCATTCTGGTTGGGGTTTCATGAAATATGTATAAGTTAGATTAGAGGCTAGAATAAGAGTTTTTGCTTATTTGGTCTTATCTTTGATAGGGCATATCTTTGTCCTTTCTTATTATATTTGAGGAGGTTTCCTCTTTATAATTTACTTGTATTGGCTATATTTGTCCAATACTCCTCATACCATTACTTATGGTATGTTGGATGTCATGCTGGTGCTCTGTTTTGAGTCACAGGCTGACAGGACTAGGCAAATCAATTCAGTGAATATCACTCATATGTATGACTCTTGAAGATTCCAAAAGAGATATTCCACCATCCATTCACTTTATTAATAAAAAACAAAAAAACTCCACACTCATAATATGCTTACCTTGTTTGATAAATAATTGGGAAGATGAATTAAAATTGCATACAGACATATCCCGACTAAAGATTGTCACCTATCATGGGAAGAAAAGAAAGGAGATTGTACTCAAAAAATGGTCTGAAGCTTATATTTTAATATCCAGCTACCATTTGTTAGCTCATGAGTTTGGTAAGCCTAATAATATAGAAAAATCTTGGATTTACCATAGTGAATGGTACCGAGTTGTCTTAGATGAGGCCCAGTGAGTTTTTCAACGTATTATTTATAAATTGTGGAATTCTGATGAAAGATATATAAATTAAATTGAAATACCTAGTCAGATAAGAAGTCAGGAGTCAGCTTTCTTCAAAGCAATTGGGGCAATACAAACATCCAGGTGCATTTGCCTGACAGGAACCCCTATTCAAAACAGTATAAATGACTTAATGAGCCTAATCACCTTCATTACAGAACCTCAAAGTGAAAAACAACAGAATTGGGTACCAACTATATTGGAAGAGCTCAAAAAAGGAAATTATAGCCCGCTTCATTTATGCCTGCGGCATCTTTGTCTACAAAGAAACAAGGACTGCATTTCAAATGATCTTCCTGAAATTAATCATAAGTATATCCATGAAACTCTCTCAGATTGGGGTTTAGATAGATATAATAATATTTACAAAGAGTTCATATCATCATCTAATCAAGGCCCAGAAATGTTCTGCAAGTATATAAACAAGCTTTGCCTTTGTTGCAATCATCACTTGCTTAGTGAAAGTATATATGACATTGAAGGTATGATCTCACCACATGTGACACAGATAGAAGGGAGTTTTTTTAATAGTACCATAACAGAAAATTTTGATGTCCAAACATGTCTACAAAGAAGTAAAATTCAGAGGCTCCTGAAAATTGTTTTATCACGCCGAAACATTAAAAATTCAACCCCAAAATCAGTGATTTTTTCACAGTTTACAACATTTCTTGATTTGTAAGCTTGGTTATTTCCCTTATTTTGTCTATTAAGCTTCTGCTTTCTACCTCTCCTTTGATAATCATGAAGCTTTTGATTGACAATTATTTGTGATAAACTGGTAGGATTGGAATCGTCTTAAAAAACAATAAGATCATTTCTACACGTGTTGACGGAACAATAGGCCAAGCTACAGAGGAAGCAGAACTTAAGAAATTAAAGGAAAACAGAAATGTAGAAGTACTTATGGCTTCAATAGGGGCTGCAGGGGTTGGCCTGAATATAACTTGTGCAGACGTAGTATTTATAATGGTATGAATTATGATTATATGACCATGAGGTGATATTTTAGTATAATCTATATATCTAATATATGTCTAGGAGCCTCTTTGGAATCCAGATGCTTAAGATCAAGCTATTGATTGTCTACATTGTATTGGACAAAGGAAAAATTTAATGGCATGCCATTTTATATCACCTGATACAGTGGAGATAAACATGCAAAGGGTATTTTAATTCATAAGAAGTTTTATTTAATGAAAAATTTAGAACCACTTATTTTATATTCACCAGGGCGAATCTCGTGCCAATCGTCGGCAATTGACCTCACGTCAAGCAGGATAAAAGTCGAGCTCACGTCAAGCGAAAATAAAGCAAACGTCGAGCACACGTCCTACTCTTGTCTTACACCAAATCCTGTGACATCCACCAATATTGGTTCCCCTGTGCCTTCAACTCAGATTCCTCACCACCTGATCATCCCGCAACCGTCCAATGGTTGGTAAAAAATACACAAGACCCTCCTGTTTGCACAAACACACATCAAAGAGGTCCTTCAGCCAGTCTTGATGTAGGCGGGGGGTTTGACTTCACCAGGTCATCCATAAAAGGACTCCGCCTGAGCGGGATTGTCGTTTTGCAGGTGACACTGGTAGAGCCCGCCACACAATACCGTGTGTGCGGGTGCGGGTGCGCTTGCGTGTGCATTGGCATGTGCGGGTGCGGGTGCGCAAGGGCCGCTTCCCCTTCCAACATGATGATGGTGCAGTTAGAAATTTTGGATGCTGTGAAAGGTGAGTGTGTGGGTCATTTGATCATTGAACTTGGCTTATTCACACTGTACCCAATGTCAAAATAGTAAGTTCTTTGTGGCAATGTGAAATAATTGGCTTTGCTTGTCACAATGGCATGTCTATGTCACTAAATTTTGAGGCAGTTATTTCACTAGCAAAATTGCTAATGAATCTGAGAGATTTGCATTTTAGTAGACTAAATTTCATGAAATAACGGCTTTATCATTACAAGCAGTCCACATGACAGAACTTTGTTATCATACAATCCACAGTTACCTTCTATCTCTTCTTCAGATATAATCAAGTGTCCATCATGAAAACCAACAGCTTTATAAATATTGAGATGCGGCCAATCTGGTAAGAAATTCACATCAATCTTCAAAGTTTTTAAGATCAGAAAGTTATTGTTCAGTATGCTAGATGGCTCAGAGACTTTAAAAATTCTATTAATAATACCAAATCGTTGTGAGTTGCCCCTCAGAAAACATATCACACTGTTGCTGACATTTTTGGATTCAGTTGAAAATATATTTTTCCCAATATTAATGTTTGAAACTGGAAAATACCAAGGTGAGACAATCCTTGAAGTGGGAGGACTTGTGGATTGCACGGTAGTGTCTAAGCTGATCCAATCAACTATTTCCCTCGTTGCATGAAAATTCTGTAAGTACTCAACCAGGCAATCATAATTTTCTTGGTTATGGCGGGATGGTTTGTTATATTTATGGTCATTGAACAGGGCAGGTGGCTGTGATTCAAAAAGCTGTTTTATTTCACATGGCACGGATGGGGATTTCAGGAGAACGGAAAGGTTGGAACATCGACAGATATGTTGAAGTAAGGTTTTATCTATATCATCTATTCAGAGTTGCAAGAAGTTAATCTTATTCAGTTCAGGTGTTTAATCAATGTGAATATATTGATCTTATTAATTGACGTACATATTTTTTTATTTGTTGGCATTTTTGCAAATACTCCAATCAAGTGCTCATAACCCCCTGTGGCTGAGGCTTGTGCTGGGCCCCAACGTTGGAAGAGTTCAGGAATATGATCAGCAAAATGATGATTTGGTTTACTTTTCTGTTTTGGGAACAGGAGTTGATTGGAAAGGCGGAATTTTTTCCAATGTTCAGCAAATGCAGTCGCATCTCCTATTGAAACAGTCCAACTTGTGGCAATGTTGATAGCACTAATCAAATGGAATGTATTCTTGGTTAGTTCATTTGCAAGTTCTTCTGACTGACCCATTTTTCTTTGAATGTTCGCGGATTGGTGTAAATCTAATGACATCTGTTGACTGAGAATTAAAAATGGAATATAGACCTTATATAAGAGAGCCCATTCAGCGGCTTTTAAGCTACCATGAGAGGGGGAACCCATGTTGCGAGGTACTCTTGTCCATTATGAGGGAATTATCGTCTCAGATATGATTTGTCGGAGATGCTCAAGAGCCTCCCCCTTGATCTGGTGATCACTCAGTGCAGTGATATCCAATTCAGAGGGGATTTCAGAAGTGGGGATTTAATCGGCATCAAATGAAGGAATCTCCGCAGAACCACTAGATGGATGTTCTGTGTGAGGGGTGGGCATTGGGAAGTAGTTTTTTCGGGTGGAAGTAGTGGGGAGTGGCTCATTTATTATTTTTTCTGCGTCTCTTCTCAGGGAGCGGGCCTCTCTCAATGTGATTTTATCAAGAGAGCTGCTGGAGGTCATGGAATCTGAGTCTGAACTGTTGGTGTCTTTGGATTTCCTGCGGGACCTGAGGTAAATTTTTGATTTGGACTCTGGAATGCACAATTTGAAAGTTGCATGATCCTTCAAAATTCCCAGTATTAAATTATGCATTATGCCAAGATTAACCATTCTGGTTGCATCCCAATACGGAAGGTCTTCTAAAATTGAATATTGCACTCCATACTCAGAGAAAATTGCTTGTCTTTGTTGTGGGGTTGCCCGAAGCCATTTGGCAATGGTTGATTTATGATTTTGATATGAGCGTGTGTAGTGAAATTGAGGACCAATTTCTTCAATTTGAGCTTTGTGAATGGTGCAAAAATTACAAAAGTGGTTTCCTGAATGGGAAATAAATCCAGTAAGCTTGCGCATGGCAACCACATCCGCAATGGCTGTGAGAATGGCAACACGGATAAAGGATCCTGAAGGACCTGTTGAGGTGGGTGAAAAATGGTAACCTTGCCATAGCTCTTTGAGCTTGTTGATGAGTGGCATTAATAAATAATTCAATTGAAGGGAAGTTGGCTCCTTCGGACCAGGGATTATTCCTGCAACATAGACATTCTCTGGCTTCAATCTTTCACTTGGGGGGAGATTAAGACAAATAAGCATGATAGGTCCAATGCTGGCCAACCGGGTGGACTTTCTATGTGCATTAAACCAGTCCACATAAATGGAGAAGGCCAATGCACCAGGAATGGACATGCATGGGGGGTCATGGATATTTCTAGTGCCAGTGAAGCGTCTCCAGACCAATCCATCCCAGACGTCACATTTTTGGGGAATCTTCGGGAGTTTGGGATTGTTGATGTTGATGCAGAATGTCCATAATTCCAGCCCGCTGGAGAAATCTGTAAGGTGTGGATATGAAACTTTGATTAAAAAATCAAGTACTTTTCCTGTCCTCAAAATTTGTATAAGGTAAAATTCAATTAAAAATAGTATGAAATATTATTTTTAACAGAAAACACGCCAATTTTATTGTTTATAACTTTATTAGTATAAAACAATAATATTATAAAAATTTATTGTTTTACCAACAATAAAAATTTATCCAAAAAATACTCTACAAGAGATATTTTAAGGCTACAAAAGAAATTTCTTCAAGAGCAATTTCAATTGGAATTAATTGAGCAAAGAACTGCAAGCAATTAATTAAAGAACAAAGTCTTTAAAAGGAATATTAAGGAGAAAAAAAGCCCAAAAGTGACCAGAGTGAATTTGGAAACAAAGTGACAAACTTTACAGTGATGAAAGATGCTTTAATTCACTTTTGGGGTGGTTCAGGGGTAAAAATGATTATAAGAGTTACAAACAATGATTATAATTATTTTTTCACGTGGTTAAATGGATTAAAATGATTTAAAAATGGTGGTTGGAATCTTTGATTGATTGGTTTAACAGTGTTTAAGCTAATTAATAAAAGGAAAAGATTCTAACATGAAGAGAAAAGTGGGGCAAAGAAGACATTCTTTTATAGCCATCAATTCTCTTACTCCAAAAGTAAAATTTACTCTTGTCAGTCGTGAAAAACAGTCTGACAACAGAAAAGCCAATTATGGCATCATTGAACCCTGGTTTAGACCAAAAAGGGCTGGTTTAAGCCATTTTTAGCCATTTTTAGCCATTTTAGACGCTTCAATCAGCCATTACTATAGCAATACCAGGCCTAGAGCCTTCAAAACACGTCAGAACGTGTGTAAGAGGCGTAGAAACCAGTTAAAACTGTTTTTACTATGGTTGTTTTATCTTAAGGGTAGCTTTACCCTCTTGGCAACAGCTAAAACTACCCCAGTTGGTATCAAAACCTCATCATCAATTGAGTCCACAGACCCTGTAACTCAATTCCAGGCCAAAAGTGATGAGCTTTTGCGTGAATTTTGACATCCCACGCCTGTCAGCAAGGATTTTGGGGGTCTAGCTCCCCCTTACAGCTGGAGTTCCTTTTCCCCCCCAAATTTAATCTTTCCAATTTATTTTTCCTTTAATTCCTCATCATGTATTATACTTATAATTTACATATGTAATTCAATTCAATTGTACAGTACAATACAGTAATAATTGACACCTCATATGTAAATCAAAGTTCACTTATGTAATACACGCGCACATTTTGACATTTCAATTGAATTCAATTGAAAATACTTCAATTCCTCATAACTTCTAAACTAAACACAACACCTCAATTTTAACACAAAAATTGATGGTTAACACCACATTTGGTGTGAATTAAATTAAGGTTTTGAGTATTTTCAACTTTTGTATTGAAAATACTAAAAAATTAATTTAAGCTTATTTAGAGTTGAGTTACAAGAATTTCGCTCAGAGGTGACCCCACCTGATTTTTTATGAGGAATCCAATGGTGAAATAATTTTTATGTATTTATTTATTGGATAAAAAGTTATAATAATTTTCATTTAACTTTTTTCCAAATTTATTTATTTTTTCACAGTTTTGTTAAAATTTCATTTTTACCTAATTTTTTCAAGTATAAATGTAATTTTATACTTATAAAATTTAATGTATTTTTATTTTTAAATTGTAATTAATTTTTTGTTTTTAATATAATTTTATATTTATATTTTGATTTTTATTTTAATAATATAAATGAATTTCTTTCATTTATATTAATATGTTATTTTTTATATTTGTGGTCTTTTGGGTATATGAAATTACCTCTAAGGCTCACAAAATCTGGCAAGCCAATTTTTGAATGGTTGATAAATGAAATGTTTTGTTGGTATAAATTTTTGCTTCATGTTGGTGGTGTTTTGGGTGTGGGCTTCAAATGAATAGATGAATTTGCCTAATGATTGTGTGCAAGGGGGATCATGATCATTTGGGTCATTATGGCGTTGACAGTGGGGTTGGTCAGTTGTGACTGATTCAGTAAAGCCATTAAGAGAGAAACATTTAGGACAACATATATAGTTTTAAATCACTGGCTCCAATTGGAGATGTTCAAATATGGTACTCAGATCTTGAGGTATATGGAATGCAGGAATGGGGGGACCACCAGAGCTTGAGATGCTGGACTTGATCAGCAGGTTTAGGGCGGGGTTGAGAATGCGTCAAGCCCTGCGGGTTATATTATACCTTAATGATAGAATGGCAGATATTATCATTCCAAGGTCTTGTGGAGGAAGGGTTTGACTGCTGCTGTATGGTTTCTGTGCAATTGAATTGAGCCCCAGTGCTGTGGAGAAGGTGCTTTGGGTCAATGGTGAATAATCAGCTGGGAATATTTGATACAAAAGAAGTTGTGGGCACTCAGATCCTGATGCAGAAGTAGGGATGTTTGGAAGAGATTTGGGTGCAATGGTTGATTTGAGCTTTTTAATGTGCTGTTTATATTGGAAAGGTGTGAAGGCAACTCCAGGCCTATCACCCTCAGGGGAAGAGTGTGTTTGAGTTGAGCAGTGTTGACACATGCATATACGCATTGAGGAATAGCGGCGGGTTGTCATTGTTGCAGGAATTGGGAGTACGGTTGGTTTGTGTATAAATATCTATGGCTGATGTGAAAGTGTTTAGGAGTGTTATTAATTGGCAAAAAAATTGAGTGATTATTTATGAAGGGGAGATGATTTGAGCCATCTGAGAATTTTACCCCATTTGTAATGGTGCTTGAGCTGCAGCTGATGGAGTGTAACATGTCTCATCTGGATGGCGGAATTGGTTAGGAGTTTAATTGGGTAAAATGCCATGCTGCTCAATGCTCATACATATTCTATTTTATTTACACATGGCGATACTGCGGTTTTGACCCTTGAGGGGTGTTCCAATAGGGATGTATCACCATTTATTTGAGGGGATTGACATTCAAACCATGTACGCTGGCACGGCATTGTACATGGCTTAAACCTTATTACAGACATAACGATATAACTCTAATACATAAGGGGTTGGAGTGCAGCTAGAGTCTTGGTATTTGGTTTGAGTGCAGCAGGCTTTTAATCAGTTGGAATGGGATTTGGATTGTCTCGCCTTTCTTGAAAAGGTGATGTCTCTTTTGTGGGTAAATCCTTCATGAATATACCCCTTTACAGATGTACAAGGCTGTGGAATTTCAATGCATATATTGGCAGTTTGGATAATTCACAAAATGTGACAATGGGGAGGCAGAAATGTTACCAAATATGATTACTTATGGATGATGGGTCCCCTTTGAGATCAAGGAAATATTACATTATATGGTGGTAGGCCGTGCCGGGTGGTTTCCGATAAAAGCGGAGGAGCTCAAGAGGAGGCAGGGAGGATTCTCCTAAAAAGAGGCTTATTCGACTTTCACGCAACACTTAGTTCCAACTATTCATAGAATTTCTCTATTCTAAATTTGAAAAGATTTCATCTCATATCACTCTATTTTATCATAATACTGAGGTGTTTTATCTAGTTAAAAATATTACTGTACTTTTTCGGCCCTTATGTCATCTTTCAAGTCACATAAATCCCGTTCAGGTTCTGTTCATGACTCAAATAGTGAATCTAGCATAGAATATGTTCAAACACAGTCACCATTGAGTCCCAACATTCCTCTCACAACCCCTATCGCATCCTCAATGAATGTATCAGGTCTTAACATTGATGTGGGCAATCCAAAGGCTCCAACTTCAAGCACTTGGTCAATCCCAAATATTTCCGTCACTCCAATTCCCCCAAATCCCACTAATACACAATCACATGTGTCTCAGGGGCCAGAAGGCACACCTCAAATCTCATCACATGCTAATCCCCAATCAAAATTTCCACGTGAGTTCCTCCTTAATCCCGGTCGGAATCCAGTCGCATCCCAGGATCCCTTTGGCCAAAGTAAACAGCCAACCCTCAATATTCCATCAGGATCTCAGGTTCATGTGGGTGATGAAAGGCACGTGGATGGGGGGGCGACGAAAAAGACCATTGGAGAATGTAACTTGGAGTGGTCTGTCGGAGGGAAATCCAGGATTGACGCTTCATCAAAGTAAGTCATTTTAATTTCGGAGTATAACCTTTTTCACAATTTGATATTTTTGTTTCATGGGTTAAATATGGCACCTAAAGGCAAGTCAGTCCAATCCCAGGAGCCAATTGAAGATTGTGAGTATGACCAGTCTTCATTAATTTTTTGATGTGTTAACTGATGATGTGCATGGCAGGTGATGAACTTTATGCATCTTCACCTCTGGTCCATAAAGAGAAAGTTACTGGACGTCATCATCCATATGCCTCCAAACCAAGAACAGCTCATGCCAGTTCATCAAGAGAAAAAATCGTGGATGATGAGGATGAGAACATGTCTCCGACTCAAATGGAAACAAATGATGAATCAAGGAGGGACAATTTCACGACGCATGAGCATGGCACTCAGTCAAATAATGAGTTCACCCATCCTCAAATGGGCCTTGCCCAGAGTATGCTTGAACAATCCAAGGTCAGACAGCAAAGGAACCAGGCTCGTAAAGCTCACAATGTGGCAAAATGTGCAAGCCAGAAGGAGCAACAAAAATGGCTGAAAGCAGAACTTCCAGAGAATGTCCATGGAATGAGATCAGCAGTACATGCACATTGCCTGTTCCTACTCAAAGTTAGGGATAAAGATTTTTCCTCACTACCAGCACCACCAAGCACAGAAGAGTGTGAAATTGCAATTCAAGTGGCTGGTCATCTCGGATATGTCCCCGAGGATGTTTTCAATGAGCCATCAACACAGGTTCAGTCTCAGGGTTTCCAAAGCTACTGCAAAAATGAGCTCCACAAGCTAGGACTAAAGCGATTCACTTGGGACTGGGAGAGCTCATGGCAACATCTGTCCAATGAGCTGATGTCTATGGTGTTTTACCATACATTCCGTCTTGCACTGGTCAGCACGGAGTATCATCATTACTGTTGGAACAATGATCATGATAACTATGGGGTCGTGGCGGCTTTAATGGAGCGATATTTCACTTATTTGAAAAGAGAATGGAAGTCTATTCAAAAGGATGCCGAGTATTTGGTTAAAAAGAAGGAGAATCAAAAGCTCTCAAAGATTCGTCAAAGGGTTAGTTAATGTATCTCTTCTTCATTGTGAGCAAAGACTGATGATGATCTAGTTGATTATGTGCAGACCTGTGAGCGCCGTCGTGAATGGTGTGATACGGCTAAATTTCCCATTCTATCATCACAATTCAATGACCCTCAAGTATGTTCAGATACTGAGGAGGTACTTGAAAATGGCCGTCAAGTTTACCGCAAAGTGGGATTATGCTGGCGCTCCCAGTTATTTAATGAATTGGTATTAAAAATGGATCGAGACATAGAGTTTTGTAATCGCATTAAAAAAAGGGTAAAAAAACTATTGATAGATTGCCAGAATTACGATCAACAGATGATGGTGATATTCCGGAAGGCTTATCATTTCAGGTATTTGATCAAGATTGGCTCAAAGGCTGTAGTAAGATGCAGACTAGCGCCCTCAAAATACTTGACATGCCAGTTATTAGGCCGAATGGTGATGCTCTGCAATAACTTAGTAATATAAATGTATAGCACCGTTACAAATTAACATTTTGTGAATTATTTGTGCAGGTGTAATACAATCTGAGTATTATTTCTTAAAGATGCAACAACTTGCTAAATATGTCAGAATATAGACAATATGAATTGGAATGTATCACCGTCTCCCTTAGAAATAAGACTCTATTGCTCATTTTCATTGAGGAAATATTGAAGGAGTTTGATCCAACTCATGGTGTTCATAATTGTGGACCTATGCCAGGGTGAACAAGAGTTATCAACTTGGTCAAACACAAATTATATAATATCAGTAAGGCTCAGGCAGTTAATGATTTTTTCTTTTCTTGGACCTATTGGTGTTTGGAAAATGGCATTTCCATAAGGAAGAATTTTAGAATAGCAATACAATTAGGGTCAAAGATGATCTTGAAAGGTACCTTCCGCATGTTGACCTCAACTGAATGAGGAGTGATATAGTGGATGACCTTTACAGGTTGTTGTTGGCCAATACGATGGAGTCAATCAACAGCCTAAGCCTCAATGGCTGGGTTCCAATTGGGCTCCTGGAAATGTGGATGTCAGGGGCCGCAAATCAGGGCAGAATTTTGGGGGTCCCCTCACCATTAAATAGACCGTATTAGCACAAGTTATATTGAGGCCAGTTCCAGCTGCGGCAATGGATGCAATCAGTACTTCACATTCAGGATTATTGAAGAAATTCTCCAGTGCCTTCTCCTGTGCTTGTGCTGTAATTGTTCCATCAATTCGTGCTGAAAGGATAGAGTGATGGGCAAGTGCAATACCAATTCTACAATATGAAAAAGTCAGATGGATTCAATTGGTAATGGATGCATATTATAATTAACGCACAAATCTAGAAATTGGGTCCATTGGGTATAAACCACCGATTTGGTTGGACCACACCTTGTTTGTTTGTTCTTCATTAAGCTTTGTAGGAGGTGTGCAATTTTACTACTCATCATGCATGTTTCCACATCCACAATAGTTCGTGTGATTGTTGGCGAGTTATCCTGAGTGCTCCTGCCCTTGGGGTCTTCCAAATCCGCCTCCGCAATTGTGTTAAGCATGATGTGATGGTTACAACATATTCTCAGCTTATTAATATTTCTGAAGAATTCTCCTGGTCCTTTGCTTTTGGATGATAGGAATTCTTCATATAATATGGAATATTCTTGCTGCATGGTCGGGTTGAGTGGGAGCAGCTCATAATGATGGCTAATAGTGGGCAGGGATTCGAGATGTGTGGTTTTGGTGCGGCGCAAACTTAAATGTCGCAATGCCAAATGCAAGATATCATTGCAACCTTTGGAAAGACTACTCAGGATGAATGGTGACCAGTTATCTTGATCGGCTCTCTGGGGTTGAGTGATGAATGATATTATGCCCAAAAGGTCATAAATGGTGTTGTGAATAGGTGTGCCCGTTAAACATATTTGATGGGATGAAAGGAGGCTATTAATGGCACGGTGAGTGGCAGTGTATTGAGAGCGAATATAGCTATAAGATGGGGCAAGGGTTATTGGATATAAAAGGTAATTTGAATCATTTAAGATCAGACACTCACTGTGCTTCATCCAAAATTATACGATGCCAATTGATTTGAAAAATGAATGATGTGGAGGTATTGGTTTGCTTAAATTCTTGGGTGATAGTATTGTAAGAAGTGATGATGATATCATATTTTAAGATGTCGTCTTTGGATAATGAGTGACAAGTGGGACCATGGTAGATTTTGGAATGCAGCGCTCCAGCCTGAGCATGCTTGGATATTTCTGATTGCCAGTTGGTAATTAAGCGAGGGGGGCAGATGATCATGGTGGGCATGGAGCAATGGGGGTTTGCAATCATCCGCTCCTTGGAGGTACCAATTAGAGCAATGGCCTGAATGGTTTTACCTAATCCCATATCATCCGCAAGCAGTCCTCCAAGAGGGGTATTGGCCGAAAGGGATTCAAATGAGCTAACGACCTTGTTTGTAATGATGTTCCTGGCATTGAAAGTGGATCCTGGGGGTGAGGTGGCCCAAAGGTTACGGGCTGATTGGCCATTGGGGATTTCTCAATCCCAGAGAAAAGCTAGTCCAGTCTTTTGATGAGGGAGGAGGGGGGTTTGAATAATGGCATGGGGAGGTCTGATCCACTGGGTAATTGTATCAGTTTTTGCTTGGAAATCAATGATGAAACAGCAGGATATGAAACTGGTGTCGAGCTTGAAGCGGGAAATGTCGGAGTGAAGAGTTGACATTGACTATGAGTATTACAGTCATATTCTTTGGGCATTTCAAGCTTGAAATCTTGTGTTCGAAAGCTTTCCATTATGAATAAAATGTTTGGATACCATGTGAAGAACATCAATGCTATATTGGGTTTCTGAGATGAGGAGGGATCATTTGCATCAGTCATAAATACTGCCTCAACGAATAATATTTGAGAAGGATTGGATTGGCAATTTTCAATCCATGCCCCACCAGGACCACAGTGCATGAAAGTTTTTGGTGCCCCAAGGAATGGTATCAACGTTTTGGAAAGGGTTCCAGGTAGAGAGCCAATAGCATGCTGGTGATTGGGGAGATAAACAAATATGTGGTGTTGATTGTGCCATATGATAATCCAAGAAGCTAAGTGGGAATCCTCAGGATTTAAGGCTATATCACTATTTATTTGAATAAGAATATTAATCATCCCAATGCAAAGTGGTTGTGAAGGGGTTGACATGGTGGCTATTTTAAATTATTTGGGGACAGTTGGAAATTATATGATCGGGAGGGGTTAGCTAAACGGAATGAAGACAAATAGGCGCAGGTGGGGAACTTATATGAGAGGAAGCAATGGGGTCAAGGGGGGATGGCCTGTGGTTACATGCATGGTCTTGATGGGGGTGGGCCTCTTGGGCTCATAATTTTCATATCTGATTTGGGGCATATATCAAGGCAAGGTGGCCAAAATATGGGTGCACCAATATGACTGCTGGATCTGCAGCAAGGTACAAAAACTTTGGTGGAACAAGGTGGACATTAGCATATCCGAAATTGGGTGGGTTGTAGCAACTTATTGTGGAGGGCATATTAGAGGCATGCAGTCATGTTCACTGGTGTGACAGCAAACATGGATGCATATCTTCCCCAGGTTAATTGTCGCACAGGGACCTACTGGGCAATGTTGGCCGTTTCAAAGGGCAATCTCACTGTGGGGATGTTTGTGTGTGGGCGGAGGAGATATGTTCGGTGGCATGCCACCGAACATGACTTTGGTTTTGCCTGAAGTTTTTTGCTGACTGATGCCTACTGGGCTTCCAGGGGGGAATGTGTGGGATGATCAAAGGGGGCGCCAGCCATGAGCCGTGATCCACATATACATTCACCCCTATTGCTTTTGAGGCGAGTACTAATCCACCAAGATTGGCATCCGGGTCTTTGCCTCACGCGTGTACAAAACTCCGGCGAAAGAGGCCACCCACCCAAGGGAATTTTTGGCTGCAAGCCAGGTGCCACAACTTGCGCGGGGCATGTGAGAACGTGAAGGAAATGACCCGCGGTGGGAGATACCCACGCAAACATGGGCTGGGATTATTCTAATGTGGATGAGGCTGAAGCAAATCCACACTGATTGGCCTCAGGTTTCCACGCGCGAGCAGGTGAGCATCTGCAGTCAAGCTGACCACCCAACCAAGAAACTAGCCGGTCAGAACACTGGCAGTAAAATGTCTTCCAGGCGTGTGAAAGCTGCCTGTGTATGACCCGTTGGGGGGTGCGTATGAAAGCATGTGGCTGCCCGACAATGAGCATGCGCAATGAACAAGCAGGGCCAGTCATTGTTTGCCCCGACAATGGCACCGGATGGAATCCACTGTTTTTGTATGACCCAAATAAACAGTCATCCCACCATGACTCACTTACATTAACTTGGATTACATGCGCATCTGTGCCATAGTTAGGCAGAGCTGTCCAACAAGGTGCATCAAAGGGATGCAGGTGAGAGATATGACTCAATGGCTTGACGTGATTGCATGTTACATTGTTAAACAGCTTTTGCTCTGCCCCGCAGCATACATCTACAAAGGTGTACTGCGTACTACAGTGTTGGCTGTACAGATTAGGAAGGTGTAATACTACTTGAGCCTGCATGCATATAGCAAATGTGCATGCACCTTCCAATTGTTTGCATATACGTAGCTCATGTGCCACATGCTCAGCATTGCGTTTCACCTGATTTGCACATGCAATCTGAGCATGTCATGGTCAAACGCACCGTGTGGAAGTGCTCAGTAAAGCCATGGAATGAACTATTTTTGCATTAGTTCATTGGAAGGCTCAGTTTGGAGCACTTCACCAAAGCGTGTGAAATGCTGCACCTGGCTGAAATGTCACCCGATGCTGTGCCAAATGCTCAGATTGTGTGCATACAAAAGCGACTGAGCAATGCCTCAGCATGGTGCATTTCATATTGTTATATCAATAGTTCAATTACTGTGCAATTAAAATGTTCAGCCACTGAGCATTTCAATTATGACCTGAAAGCAAACCTGAGCAATGGGTCGAGGCAAGCTCACGCTGTATTCACTTGTCTTACAGCCCCCCCCTTTGTTGAAAGACTATTACCAGGCCATACTGCCGGTGATCTTGCCGCGGTCACTTGTGACCAAATGCACCGGGTGCTTTTCTGCATGGGTCACTTGTGCATTGCACCCACAATGCACATTCAACAAGGGCCTCAAGACCACCCTCCTGGGTGATCGGGTGGCAATTTAAGGAAACAAAGGGGATTTGACTGAGCTTGACAATTCAATAAATTGCAATACTCAGCCAGACCCCCATTGTTCTTCTGCCTCACGCGAGCATTTCACTTCTCAGTTGCATCATTCGCTGAGACTCAGTTTCAATTTTGCCCACACGCCTTGAAGCTGAGACTTTTGCGGGTGCTGCAACTGCTGAGATCGTCTCAGCTTCACCATGGTATAAAAGACCATCTTCACACGACACGCCCTTCACTTTCTTTCTCACCCGCTCCACTTCGTTCAACCTCACCCACGTTTGTCCTTCTTGTGCGTATTCCCCTTGGTCTTCCTGCCTTTCTACTTTTGTCTTTCGCACTCCACTAAACCCACTCCCCTTACTTTTGCCTGTTTGTTTCTTCTGCTGATCTTTTCAGAACCTCCCTTCTATCCACCTCATGCGTTACCTCTTTTTTTATCTTTTGTCAACATTATGTACCGATATTAATACTTATTTTTCTTCACGACTCTTTTCCAGACTTTTAAAAACTTCCGACTAGAGCGTTCTTATTTTGTTTCCGTTTTAAATTTATAATTCATCGTACGTCTTCATTTTTTCTCTTGATTGTTTACTTTGTATGCAGTTACTAACCTCAATTGTTTTGTTTTTAGATGTCGTGCACTTTATGCACCAAGTGGGGTATCCCCTGCATTCGTTCCTCGACGACGAACGACGGTTGTGATGCTTGCCGACAAGCACACAAGAAATGTTCGTTCGTTGGCCGCCCCTTCCGACCACGAGGCCAGAGGAGTTCCCACCCAAGACCCCCTTGCGAGGACTCTTTTGTGGTCGACAATGATGAAACCATTTCCGAGCGTGAATGGACGCCGGGCCCCCAAACAGGCCAACGGGAACGATTCCGGACGATTAGCCCTGTCCCCTCCAGTATCGATTTGTCCACTCCCCCTCCTAGGCCACCATCCAATGGTCACTTCACTCCTCGACCGGAGCGAAGTGATTATCCGGCCGATGAAGGATGGCAATGGCGAGAGGACATTTGAGCTTGGGCTGATTGTCACCATGTCTTGTCGCCAATGGGATTCAAACGCCAAAGTAAGTTTTCTTTCTCC
The DNA here is from genome assembly GCA_023105745.1 of Austropuccinia psidii. Lineage (NCBI taxonomy): Eukaryota > Fungi > Basidiomycota > Pucciniomycetes > Pucciniales > Sphaerophragmiaceae > Austropuccinia > Austropuccinia psidii. The sequence continues at coordinate 8,902,941 of JALGQZ010000002.1, read as the reverse complement.
TCCTTATCTCATTTCTCTTCACGCAATAATACTGACTTTTTTCCATTACTCATAGAACAAAACCCCCCGAATCCCCCCCGACATGACTCTCCCGTTCCTAGTTTGCCTCGCGAGCAAACCCCCCGGCAACCCACTCCAGGCCGGAGTGGCACCCGATGGTCTGAAGAAGTATTCCGCGGTAAGCAGCCAAAGTTTCATTTCATTTTCACTTTCACTTTCGAGTCAAGTGAACTGACTCTTACTCCTTTTTAGAACCCTCCCGAACCAAAGAGCCACCTATTCCTGGCCGAGGTCCATCGTCCCAACCACCTGAGGATGATACGACTCGTGAGCCAGAACCTGAGGTGGCTCCTACGCAATCCACGGAGGAACCTTATGGTAAGTCACCCCTTCTTTCTCTTCCATCCATATCCACTTTTCCTCATTTTTTCTTTGACCGTCTCCAGATTGTCCCGCCACTCCTCGCTCAATAATCATCATCGACGATACGCCCGTCAGATCCCCCCATCCCCCTTCTTCTTCACCGACTCCACCATCTTCCCCTCCACTCCTACCCCGGTTCCTTCCCAGGATCTCCCTCCCATTGCCCCTGAGAACCCAATCTCCTCCTCCCCCCCAGTGCCAAGCTCCTCTTATTCCCACGATGATGCTCGCCAGGAATTCACCGACCTGCGACCGACCCTAATGATTCCTCCAGCCATCGTCCACAAATCGATCAACCGAATCTTGTTGGAGCATCGCCGCTTGCTCCACATGATTCCTTTCGTGGATGCAACTCATCGAAATGAGATGCACCGGGAATTCCGGGAGGAACTAAACTCCCTCCTTGCCCAGGCACTGGAGGCTTATCCAAAGGAGGACATCACCGGGATAGTCTCGAAATTCTTAGAAAAATAAAAATTTAAAAAAAATGTCATGATTTCCTCTTTTTATTATTTGTAATACTTTCTTTTAAATAAATTATTTGTCTTCAATTATTGTTATGTTCAATTTCTATTACATTCTTTGCTTACGTGAAATTATATTTTCCTCAATAGTTCAAATATCCTATTGCGTGAGAAAAATTTTTATAAGTGCCCCACCAAAATTTTGAGTGAGTATTTGTTTTCGTGAACCTCTTTTTCCCAAAATGCGCCAATAGTTGCCGTTACCGTCTCCTATATTTTCTTCTTCCATGGTTTAGAGCCATATCCATTCTTAACTGTAAAAAAGCGGGAGCTTCCCGCATGTGAGCAATCCACTCCAGATTTGTGAAACATTGTGAGCCTGTGAGGTATGTATGACATACCCATAAGGCCACAAATGATTTTATAAACAGTTAATTTTGTCTTAAACAGACTTTTTAGTTGAATTTAAAATAAAAAATAATAAGAAATAAGTATAACTTTTTTTTGGATAAACAAAGTTATAAATATTATGTCATTTTTAGATTCTACACCAAAAATAACCTAGGGTACACCCATAGGGTGTTATACCCAAAACCACTTATTTTTTATGTTATTGGAAGATTTAAGAATCTCACAGTACCAATGTAACTTTTTAACATTTTTTTAAAATTGTTAAATTTAAGCTTAATTAAGCTTAAATTTAAAGTTGCATAAGGTTTATGCAAACGTACCAAAATTTTAGTTAAAATTGAGGTGTGGTGTATATTTACTGAATTGGCTAAGGATTTGCCATACAGAATGTAAATCCTGCGTGAGCTCAATTTAAAAGGGTTTAAGGCCATAGTATGGCTTTAAATAAATAAAAGGGAAAAATCCACGCAGAAAGGTGGGACAAAGGAAAAAGACCAAATAGAGCTGGGGTACCCAACTTTTTGGATCTGCAAGGATTCAATTAAGGTTGTTCACCTGTATTGGAGGATTTTCAACCTTATTTAAACTTTAAGATTAGACTTTGATCCAACCTTAAGGTTTAAACTGGTTTTATCCCAATTTGGAAAGGAATTTCAAGCTGCCAAAGGGTAAATCCCAATATGCAGGCTTGAAATCAAGGTTTTAAGAACTGTCAGAGCTTAATTAAGCTTAAAAAACTTAAATAAGCTTAAAACTTTAAAGTTTCAAGCATTAAAACCTTATCAAAACTTAAGGTTTAGTGTGTTTTGCTATTTTACGTGGAAAAATAGCAATAACTTCAAAAATTCATTAAAAATCCAATTCTTAATGGATTTGCTTGAAAATTTCACACAACTTAGAATTTAATATTATCAATATATAAATTAAATTTTAAGTATCTTTTCTAAATAAATTTCCTCCGTAATTAACCTGGAAATTTACTCTTTTAATTAAACTCAAAGAAATTTATGATTTCTTTAAAAATTAATTACAAATTGAGCTTAAGAGATTTCTACTTGAAACTCTATTTTTAAGTTGTTCATGTGATGAACTTTAATATAAATAAGCTTATTTATATTAAAAACTTAAAATAATTAGTTTAAATGAGGATTAAAGTTACATGGAGTTAAGAATAACACTGGTAACTTTAAATTGGAAGTAAAAATAAGTTGCCTTAAGTTAAGAACTTTATTTTTAAGCATGGTTTTTCAGTTTTGACCTGAGCACGCCCTCTACATCCATTATGAATCATGAGAGCTGCTCTGAAGACATAAAAAGAGTCTTTTCATCACTGTTTTTGTCCATCATTCATCATCAATCCAATCATATTAGACATTTAAACAGGTAAAGTTTTATTAAATATAAAATCTTATTATTAAGAGTAATTCTTAAGTTATTTTTATTCTTTATTTATTAAAATTAAAGAATTGAAGTCATAGAATTCAGATTATTGTTGTAATCACCAATAATATATTTTATTATATAAAATTATCTTCTTAAATATCTTTTAAAATCCACAAATTCCTCTAAAAAACTCTTTAATCATAATTTATATTATAAAAAGTTGTTTTATTTTTAAATTTATTTATTTTTGACGTGTTTTTAACTTATAATTATTATTTAATATTATAACTGCTGTTGTTTGACTTATTATATTAAATAAATCTTATAAGTAAGTTTTCTCTAAAAATTCTATATTTTTTTTGTCTAGTATTAGTTTTTTATATATAGAATTTTCTCTATAAGAATTATTTCTGCACAGTGTGTGTTTTAATTCTCTTATAAATAATATTTATATTATTTATAAGTGGTTAAATATTTATATTTTCCACGTGTAATTGTCTCATTAAGAGCTTTACACTTCTTATTGTTATAACTGTCAGTGACTATAACAATAATAGAATAATTATAATTTATTATAATTATTATTTTTTTTTATTATTATATTATGATAATAATAATTAAATTATTTCTTTATATATAATTATTTTTAATAATTATATTTAAATTTGTGGTTGTAATATTTTATTATAGTATATTTTTCTACTGAGGAAAGTCATAGTACTCTTGATATTGTTACTATTATGAAGAGTTTCATAGACAAACCTTACAAACATGGCCTTTCCTATGGTCACAGGCTATTAATCTTACTCATGTATTGAATTGTTTAAGTTGTCTGGAACCTTCACAAGCGTAAGGATTGGCGTGTGACTTGTCGGGAGGCTGCACAGGCGTAAGGATTGGCGTGTGAATTGTTGGGAGCCTGCACAGGCATAAGGATTGGCGTGTGAATTGTCGGGAGCCTGCACAGGCGTAAGAATTTGTCAGCATTGTTTGCAACCTTCCCAAGTGTAAGGATTGGCGTGTGAATCGTCGGAAGCCTGTACAGGCGTAAGGAATCTTTAGCATTTTTGAGACCCTTCACAAGCATAAGGATTAGTGTGTGAATTGTTGGGAGCCTGCACAGGCATAAGAATTGGCGTGTGAATTCTTGAGATCCTGCACAGGCCAAGAAATTTTTACCATTGTGGGGAACCTTCACAAGCGTAAGGATTGGCGTGTGAATCGTTGGAAGCCTGTACAGGCGTAAGGAATTTTTAGCATTTTTGGGAACCTTCACAAGCGTCAGGATTGGCGTGTAAAATTTTGGGAGCCTGCACAGTCGTAAGGATTGGCGTGTGTAGCGTCGGCACCCCACATAGGCGTAAGGAACTCTTAGCATTGTCAGAACCTGCACAAGCATAAGGATTCGGGTGTGAAGCATTGGCATCCTGGACAATAGCAACAAACCAGGACAGATGTACGATGGCATGCCACCGTACATAATCCACTTCACCCCTTTTTCATGTGAGACACCCCATCTCCCGCACTCAAATCCATCCAATCCTGGTGTATATTGTCCTCTGCCTTACCCCACCATTACTTACCCAACACACATGCAAATCTCCTCATTCTTTGAATCGGCATGAGATTGTATTACCATCCCCCACTTGATAGCCCGCTCTCTCGCCAATCTCATAATAGCCATGGTTTTTTTGCCCCATTGTTTTTGCTAACCTGCTTGAGCATTGTGCGGACATACCCACTAGTGTCGTGCTTTCGTTGTCCTGTGCTGGATCAGTATAATGAACAAATGTACTACTGGCCCACACTACCTGAATGAGCCCATGACATGCGGATAGATCAATCCAAAAATGCTCATTTGGGAAAATCAATTTTCCACCTGTACACCGCTTTGACACATCTCTTTGAATTTGGCCGGTCCGCTTATCAGCTTGAAACCACCATCCCGAAGCATACAGCGATGAATCCTTATCAACATGAGGTGCGTTTTTGAATCCATTCATGGTGAGAGTGAGTGCGGAAGCGAACTCGAATGCACCCTGATTTGCCGGAATATTGCCTTCATAGTTGACTTGATCAAAAGATGGAACCCCCAATGAATTGTAGAAATTTTGAATCTTCTCAAATAAATTATCCCCAACATATCGTAAGGATTGACCTAAAATGAAACCCACCGAGCTAAGATTGGGACCTTGGTTCTGCCATTCATCTTTTGCATTTTCAATTTTCCCAACACTTCCATACAGACCAAATTGTTCATTCTTCGTGCTGCATTTGCGCCACCCAATTGCGAACATAAATCCCCCCAGTAGTGCTCCATTGGTTGCAATCGGGTTGGTGAATCTCTTTTCGCGAAATAAGAATTGTGATAATTCATCCCATTGATTGACTTTGACTTCACTCATTTTTGTGAATGGTCGGAATTCAACAAGGGCAATGAGTAATCCGGTTGAAGTGAAAATTGCCACATGGCCAAAGTGAATGCGTTTGATCTGATTGACATCCACAACCCTCCAAATTTCACTTGGGGTGATATTTGCTGATACTGGCATTGATATTTGTGCTGTTGGGCAAGAGGAGGAAAACAACCTATTCATTCGGGTCGTTTTGCGCTCATTTGTCTTTTGGGATCTGCTACTATTCCCGAGTGGTTGAGGGATCACTATGTGTTGAAGCACACAAGATATCAGATACTGCCAAGGAGCTTTCTTCGGCACACATCCTTTTAATTCCCTGTTGGAGCCCACATGACATTGGCACAATCTGAACCGACTAAAGCCAATGTTCTTCCGTGGGGCCCAATGAGGGTGCCACATAAATGTGGAAGCATATATATATATCTATATATATACGCTGAGATTAAGCGAGCAACTCACACTTTCCTTCCTCAGCCTGATGCTTTCTCGCGAGTTCCCTTTCACGCTCTTTTCCTTTTTCATTAATGGCATGCTTTCAACAGAAAATGAAATAAAACCAAATCGTTACTGATTTATTAATATCACCTAAATTGAATTGCGGTTGATGAATCTTTTTTGATTGCGGCTAAAAAGAGAGATCACACCTGACCTTGGCAAATTCGCGATCTCAAATACCTGAACCTGAAAATTGCAGTGGATAGTGCATTATTCAATTTTACACATTGATGGTCCCATGCAATCACTTTCCAATCCAACCATTTGGAATATTGCAAGCACACGCAAATGCAATATGCATCCTGCTGCGGATCCCTAGCTATCCTAGTCCTCTTGAAAGACACAGAAACATTTGGCCTATTATGGGCTGGCGGGAAGTGATAAACGCGACTTCCCGCAATGCCCCCGCGTGTGCTACTCGCGGGCACAACGCCTGACTCAGCTTGCGTCTTGTTGGAGTCTTTGCAATGATGTACGGAGGCATGCCGCCATACAATTACTATTGGTACTCAGACTGTGGCATCCGGGCAGTAGTAGGATAGGAAGTCATGATTATTAAATTCATAAATCACTTTGCAAAATTAAATTACAATCTATCTAGTACAAAGCTAATCTAAAACGGGTCAATCCTGGTTGTGAGTTTAGCTGACCTGGGTACCGTCAAGGTGACCTCATCACTTGAACCAAGACCGCGTTTCGCCACCCAGGCATCACCAAAGTCTAATACTAAGCATCATGCCAATTCGAATCTAAGAGGTACAGTGGGGTTAAAAGACTCTGATGAGAAGAAACTTTTATTCAGTAAACTACATATATACTTATTAGTATGTAGCCACACTGGCTCCACTACATTTTTACCCTCTGAAAGTTTTTCGGAAATGTCAATTAATGATAAAGCCCCTTTAACTGAGCTTGTTCTCCAGTCATCTGAGCATACCATCAAACCACAAACCCCCGCCGCACAGAATGCTGCTAATATACCATAGCAAATTCGATTTATTCCGAGATTCTTGTGACACCCCAAAAGATCTTTGATGGCCTCATTTTTTTTGAGTTCGTGAGTTTGCCTTTGATGCCATTAACTTCGACCTTTGTATGTGCACGTACCATGTTGTACGCAATCATCAAATGGATAACTGTATCCATTAGATCCTCCAGGTTCTTGTGCGGCTTTGTGGATATCTCATTGTCAGCCCCGCCACCTTCAATGCTGAGTTGGGTTGCACGTTGCTTCGATTTACTCAAGCAGGAGGCAAGGTATTCAACTGCTCCCCGTTAGAGTCCAAGAGGATCGGTCGAATTTGATGTTGGTGCAACCACATTGTATGAGACTAAACTAATGGATTCAAACATAACATTTGCCCAAAAATGTTTAACTGGATTGGCGGGGTAAAGAAGGCTCTGAACCATTTTGAAGAAGAAGTGTTCAGATTTTGGGAGATTCTCTGGAGGTTTAGCTGGTTCCTTCATCAATTTGAGATTCCAAATGTTGTGATCAAAAAACGCTTCTGTTTCGGTTGGCTTAAAAAAATCTAACCCTGTATATTGCAATTTATATCACCAGTCAACAGCCAATAATCATGTATCATGCGCAAAGATAAAACTCACCTGCCATCTCAAGGTCCTCCAGCCAGGCCGACATTTTAAGCTCTTGGTTACTGATCACCTTAATACCAACGGGCAGGAATGTATGAGCATCTTTTGTTGGTAAATTGTCCCATCGATTTTTGTAAATACTATTGATATTATCAAGCCCCCTTTTCCATGATTGTTGAGTAATATTGGAATGATAATTCAAAACGCCTGCAAACTGTTCCATGCGGGATAAAAATATTCCTTGAAAATTAGCAGACGATGACACTTCGCGCTCAGGGTCAGAAACTATATCAGTCATATCTCGTCCCATTGTATCATGTTTAATTGTTTCCCTTTCTTGAAAGGATTGAATATTCCGAGGAGATGTTGGAGGGGTTGCATCATGCATTGTTTCATTGGGTATCGGGGGGCTTTCAGTATGTGGAGCTTCATCATGGATTGTTTCATTGAGTATTGGGGGGGTTCAGTATGCGGAGGTTGATTATCAATATGGTCCCCTTCAACATTGATAATTTCATGACCTTGATTGCGAGAATCGTTTGTGGCTTCAAAGGTACGGCGTTTTTTGTTTGTTTTTTTGGTCGCATGTATATTTGGTCTTTTTCCTAATCCTTTGCCTGGAAATCCAATTACGACTCAAGATCCTGCAAGTAGAGATTCTCCCACCTCCACACCTGTCCATATATTGTAAGCAGCTATTTTTATCAACTTTGTTTTGAATTAGTAATGGATTTACGGTTCAAATCCATTTTGAGCAGGCTCATGGCTTCAGCAATCTTTTGACGCACATAATCAGGAATTTTACTATCATTTTGGATTTTTTCGAGCCTTGGGATTGTTTGAGCAATGTTGGAGACAAATTGTTCCTTGGATATAATTTCCACCTCCCCACTGAAAATTACATCATCTTGCCCATCATCTTCTGTCGGTGCACAAGGTTCAACAGTCTTCTCCTTCTCATAACTTTTAAAATTTGGTTTCTGAGAGCTTGGAGGCTGACCTGAAATAAAGGCTATGACACAATATCAGGTTTTGGGAGATTAGAAATATTCAAGATGGACGCATACTCACATTCTGGAAGAACTGGGGGATCTTGATTATCTTCATGTGACTGGCTCTCTACTTCAATGCCTAAATCACGACTACTGGTGATATCAGAGATTTCACTTCCACCCTCTGGGGCTGAAGTTGGTCATTCATTGAATTCAGTTGAATTTCCCGGGGTTTGGGCCATAGCGGAGGTAGTTTATTAAGCAAATACATGGTAACGAGTTGATTGATAACTTGTTTGAAAATTTTTGAATAAAAAGATCCAAATTCAAGAAAAAAGGTGCAAGTAAAATAATCACATTTGCAAAATGTGATTTGTCGGGAAATGGAAGGAGGCGATGTTTTGCAAATTATTTCATATCATGCAAATGAAATCACTTCCCTGTGAGACATTGAATAAAGTTGACTAGTGAGAAAACTACTAAAGTCAACTTTTGAACTATTCAACGCTCATGAGGTAAGGACTAAGCAAAGTGTTCCATTTGAATGATATGAAATAAAATGGTTTTGTCGGCAAAACAGGAGACACAATTTTCTTGTCTTAAATAGTCCACTTATTAGGTTTTAATTTGTGATTCTCATGATTTAAACCCTAACCGCAACATTGTGAATATACTGACCAATTTCCCCTTAGGTCCTGTTGGCAGAGAAGGCCACTCAGCATATTTCGGCGATTGCCTTCATTGCGTACGCCAACAAGCCACCGTACACTATGGATGTAGTACGGAAGCATAAGGATAAGTTGTGTCAGGAGCATGTTGAGAGGCACTCCGCGAGCGTAAGGATAAGTGGTGTCGGGAGCATGTCGGGAGGGCACCACACAAGCGTAAGGATACGTGGTGTCGGGAGCAAGTCGGGAGGGCACCACACAAGCGTAAGGATAAGTGATGTTGGGAGTGCACTCCGCGAGCGTAAGGATGGTAGGCATGCCTTGTCGACAATGTTCTACGGCTACACGGTTTAAAACTATGTTTAGATCAAACGGTTTGATGTCATATAGAGTATGTATTAAACCAGATAGGTCCCAGTCCTGACTAAGACTTCTGATGAAGAATGCTGTGGCTAGCAGTGTTGGGAGGATGTCGGGAGGGCACTACACAAGCGTAAGGATAAGCAGTGTCGGGACCATGTCGGGAGGGCACTACACAAGTGTAAGGATAAGCAGTGTCGGGACCATGTCGGGAGGGCACTACACAAGCGTAAGGATAATTGGTGTCGGGAGCATGTTGGGAGTGCACTCCGCAAGCGTAAGGATGGTAAGCAGTGTCGGGAGCATATCCGGAGGGCACTTGAGCGAGCATAAGGATAAGTGATGTCAGGAGCATGTCGGGAGTGCACCACGTGAGCATAAAGATGGTATGGGCGGGGGTGTGAAAGTGTAAGGAGTGGTGAGGACGGAGATGGGGGGGCAGTGTTGGAGTCTCATCTGGAGGGCGGTGCGGGCTCCTAAGCATGCGAAGCATCGGGGCGGATTAGGTGGGGATGCGGAAGCCAATGAGGTGAAATTACCCAAACATTGTGAATAGTGTTGAAATGGGTTTGCGCTTTGAGTGACATTCTCATGTGACACATGTGACGATTGATGTTGTCTTGACGCTGACGTGACGTGACCCACTAAATCCAGTGACTATAAAGTGACACTAACGCGACTGAAGCAAGATTTTATACTGACAGCGGTGCGACGTGAAGTAAATCGCCGATGATTGACGCAAGATTCGCCCTGGTGTTTTATGAATTACAGGAACAACCAAGGAAGCGTACTTTGGCAAGGTGTGTACATTTATAATCATTCGAATCACTGATTGGATTTTATTTTCCTGTCCTTATGGTGGTTATTTTTTTCATGTAAGAACAACTTTAGCAAGTACTTTGACATATGCTGAGCTATCAAAACTTTTCTTAGAGACTCACATGAACATCGAAATTGAAAGTGGGTAACTGTTAAATGATAGTTCTTTTGGATTAAAAAAAATTGGTGCATGGATTTAGTAATCACTTGGATGTGTGGATTTAGCAAACTACATCCATGAAAGCCGTGAAGGCGTATCTGAATCCACAATTTTATACATAGGCGTAGGGGTAAATTTTAGGTTGAGGCATGGAAATATCACTCCCCTTATTTTCTCTAAAATGGACATGAAAATGGTGCATACCAGAAATGGAAGCAACTATTCAGTCAAACCAGATGGATATAGACAAGGAATATTCAAGACCAGGGCCAGACCTGGCAAGCTTTCCTCAAGAAATACACATTTGGAGGATTCCAGATTTCCCCCCCATTCCCCAAGGTCTGCACCGACAGCTTTTAACATTAAATCTGAGCCTTAAACTTTTCAGGGTAATGTCTTAAGGGCTGAACCACTTCAAAGTTGCAGGCATAGAAATACATCTGTCCTATTACAAAAACTGGTACAGAGCAGCCAAGGAAGAGGAACAGGAAATTTTTCCAAGCCTTTGGCAGGGGGCCATGAACTCCTACTTACAAATTGATAACATGTTGTGTCAGAAGAAACCCATATAACTCTCAGGAGGATGGAGTCCCTTGTTTTGAAAAGACAAAGTCAAAAAAATAAAGAATTGATTGAAGAACCAAAGTCTTTTATCCATAGACCAAAGGAAGGAGTTGGAATTGAACCCAGCTTTGGAGAAAGGAGGACCAGTAGTGCCAAACAGATCCAGAAAAGTCAAAAGGACGTCAGAAGAAATAGAGAGGTCCCAAGAACACTCAAGGCAATTGGCACAGACCTTACCCAAAGGGTACAGGATTCCTGAATTGAAACCTTCAGCCATGGACATTGCGTTCAATATGGCCAGAACTCTTATGGAGTTCACAGCCAAGGAACAGAAAAGTATGAAAAGGACCTTTCCACAAAAGTGATAGATGAAGTTAGATATATTCCATCTATTATTGATGTAAAATTTAATGAATTTGATACAGAATGAAATAAATTAACATCAAACATCAATGAAAGAACATTCACTGAATGGTACAAAGCTACAAATTCCAGACATGAGTCAATTCAAAACACATTTGACCTAATTTAGAGTAAATTCCAAGTAAATATTGATTCATTGGGTCATAAATGTAGAGGTATCTCACATTTAGGCAAAACCTTCATAAAAAAAGACTAAAATTAATGAACTTAAATTTATTTAAGAGGTTCGGTGTGCTGAAGATAAAGATTAATCTGACAAAGATTCTGCAATATCTGAGCAAATACCAGAAGATGATATCCTATCCAAAACATTATAGCTTTTATTGAAGTCACTGAAGTCCATAATTACTTTTCACGATATAGTAAAGATTTCTGAAACCTGATAAATATCCAGGAGGCCATAGTGTGCAATACTAAACCTGCTAGAGGCAAAAGTTACTCTGCTGGATCATATTTTATTACATCAATCCTTATGAATGATGTTAAATCCGAAGTCAATTTGAACACAGGAGCATTTTGCACTTTTGTAGGTAAAGAAAAACTTGAATTCACAATTCCTGAATTGAAAAAGCATCTATTACCAATATAAGGTGTGAAATTTAGTAATTCCAGTAATAATATGTATTCTGTGTGTGAGCCTTGAGGTATATTTTACATACCCAAATAGGCCACAATTATCTTAAAAATAAATTCTGAACTATTCATAACCCATAGGTCATGCATATATTCAAGATTCATCATTTTTGATTTCAGAAAAGATGAATACCTTTTCATTGAGTAAGTAAATCCATGGATTTAAGGCCAGATATGAATTCTACGCAGAATTTCACCTAGGGAAGCTCTATAGAGTGAATAAGCTCAAATCAACTCTTTGAGGTGGTAATATGGAAAATACTTCAATACCACATAAAAGATCCATGAAAAATTTTGTTTTTTCTCAATTTCACCCCAAAAAAATGGGAATGTGAGAAATCCCATGTTACATATACCCTAAGAATAGTGTTATGCATTTTTTGAGAACTTAATATTATGGTATTCTTACATACACCTTTGGTACACCCATAGTGGATATCTCACTTGAAGCCTGAATTGCTATTTTGACATGAAAAATAGTCAAGGGGGACAAAAGACATCAAAGAGAGCCAGGGTACCCAACTTCTGAGGCCTCTGAAGCGGAGAAAGCTCTAAAGCTTGGATCCATGGCTGATCTTGGCCCAATTAGTAAACTAAAACCTTTGTGGGAACTTGGTTACCAAGTCAGAACTTCAGTATATCATAAGAAAATAGCAAATAAGCTGCTATTTTGACGTGCCAAAGAGCTAAAGAGCAGCTTAGACTCCTGTAACCATGTCAATCATTAATTACTTTCCATGGAAGAGCCCCAAAAGAGTAATTAAAACCCTTTTGGGACTAGTATCCATTGATTTACCTCATAGCAACCAGCCATATAGTGCTATTTGCAATTCTACATAGAAATGAGGTAAAAACTTCAAAAATTCATTAAAAAGACAATTCTTAATGAATATTTCAGAACCTTTCAGGACCAATTAAGAACTTTATAATCCATTTCAAAATCAAAAGGACTTATACTTTTATAAGTAAAATTAAAGGTTTTACTTACAGTCCATTTTTGATGATTCCACGTGTAACACAGAATTTTTCAAAATTTACAGAAAATACATTCTGCACTTAAATTTCCAATAACATTGTTAAATCTGAGAAATCAATGATTCTTTTGGAATAAAAGAAGTTTTACAGTTGTTACTCCTTTTATTCTTAACCATAAATGGGTTGGTAGTCACATAAAAGCCTCAATTAAGTAATTATGATAATCTTACATCACAACAGATGATACAATCAACAATCAAAAACTTTTTATTGTTTTCTCACTCGCTGGTGTTTCAGGTTTCTCCATGGCATGCCTCTGCGAGCTGTCTTGGACTTAAAAGAGGCCTCCTCTTGCTGTTTTTTGCAAATCATCACATTATTCAATTATACCTTTAGTACCAACAAGTAAGTATTAGTTAAAACATTTCTTGGATGTTTTATTCATTCAGAAATCAATCAGAAAGACGTGAAGTCATAGAAATCAACTATATATTGTTTCAATATTGTTATAAATCAATTTTGATCCATTAAATCCACAATTCTATGTCAAATCTCTCTAGTATTATCTTCTAAATGGTTCATTGGACTAATAATTAGTCATTTATCTTATTTCTTAAAGTTTTTCTCTAGGAATAGTTTTCTTCAAGAGCTATCTTTATAATTATTCTTGTAAAAGATAATTATATATTAAAATAATTTTATTATTTCAATAAAAGAAGTTTTTATTATTGAATTCTTCTTGTAATTGATTCTTGTAGACAATTACTGCTTACTGTTATAATCACCAGTAGTGTATAACACATAAAAGAAATAATTCTTTAATTATTTAATTGTGGTTATAATATTTCTTTATTATTATATTTCATAAGAAAACTCATAGTACTGTTGATTAATAGTAATATCATCAACAGTTTCATAGACACATCTTACACTGTGGGCATATTGGACACTAATCTTTTATTTCAACACCCTTCAGGAAGTGTGATAATGAAGAGGGATATATTAGTAATTGACACTTTTAAATCACAAAATATCATTCTTGGAAATGACTGCTTGAATATTTATGGTATTGACTGAATTATAGATAAGGTTTTGATACCAACTAGGGTGGTTTTAATTGTTTTCAAGAGGGTAAAACTACCCTCAAGGTAGAAACCTCCTATGAAAAACAGTTTTAACTGGTTTTGAGGTCTCCTAAACACATTATGACATGTTTTTAAGGCTGGAAATAAAGTATTTGTATATTGATGGCAGATTTAAAGGACTAAGACAGCTAAATCCAGCCCTTTTTTTGTCTAAACCGGGGTTCAATGATGCCACAATTGGCTTTTCTGTTTCTGATGTGTTTCTCATGACTAATTAGATTCAATTTTACTTCTGGAGTAATAAAAATAGTTGCTATAAAGGAATGTCTTCTTTGCCCCACTTTTCTCTTCATGCTAGAATATTTTCCTTTTATGAATAGCTTAAACACTGTTAAGCAAATCAATAAAATATTACAAACAGTGTTATTAAACCATTTAAAACCTTGAAAACATGTTAAAAAATCATCATCATCATATTTTTTAACTCTTATAACCATTTTTACACTTAAACCCCTGCAAACATGAATTATAGCATCTTTCATCACTTTTAACTTTGTCACTTTGTTTCCAAATTCACTCTTGTAACTTTTCGGTCTGTTTTCTCTTTAGTAGTATTTTTAGAGACTCTGTTGTCATATTAATTGCCTGAAGTTCTTTTCACTATTAATTCAAATTGAATTTTTTTTTGAAGAAATTTCTCTTGTAGCTGTAAATATCTGTTGTAGAGTATGTTTTGGATATATTTATTATTGTTGGTAAAACAATAAATCTTTATGATATTTTTTTTCATAATAACAAATTTAAAAACAATAAATCTGGCACATTTTCCCTTGAAACTCTTAAAATTTAATATTTTCAATTCAATTCCACGTTATACAAATTTTGAGGAGAGGAAAATTACTTGATTTTTAATCAAAGTTTCATACCCACACCTTAAATGGCAGTTCAGTCAATCACCATTTCTTTGACTGATAATGTCATTTTTTTGGATATAATTTAACATCAATTTGTTTACCCCTGTTTTATTGTTTATTATGAAAATTAACTCTTTATCAGCTGTGTAGCAATGAGTGCCATATGTAGACAAATCTCAAAGCGCTTGACCTTTCTTGTATTAAATGGAGAATTGGTGGGTGGGGGTAGGAAATAAGAATCTAATTCAAAATTTACCTTCAATCTTTCTTTATTTTATCAATATCAATTTGAGGTTGAAGTTCAAATAAAATAAGTTTCCTGTGACAGACATGAACTATTTGATTTTTGGATTTTTCAATAGACCAGCTTTGAAGGATATAAGATTCATTTTTCCAGATATTAAATCTTTTTTTCTTTTGTTGATTAATATAGTGACACTGGGGAAAGTCTCCAATAAATTCTTTCTCTCATCTGACTTATTGAAACCTTCTTCATTTCAAATATAAAGGAAAATTTGAAATGATTTCATTTCAATAATAGAGAGAGGGAGTTCATATTTCAAAATAAAGTAGTAATAGGCTTTCTTGAGAGATTCTTAAAATAAATCATGATAATTTTGTGAAGCAAGAGGTATATAATGAAGAAATGGAAATTGTCAACTTGCATGTTTAGTTTGAAAAAGCTAAAGAAAATTAATGAGGAGATAAAGTGAATTACTTAGCTGATTGTTATTTTTTGGGTTCAATAGTTGATGCAAGAAATTAATCTGGTGGATCATTCATTTTTTACCTCCAGTTCAATATTGTTGGAGCCTTTTTTAAAAAATTTCAAAAAAATCTGTGATGCTTTATTCAAGGTAAATATGGTGAAATTGTTGAAATTAAAACATACCAATGATAAATTGTGAGAGCTTGGTGCTTCATTAACTTATAGTTGAGTCCAATTATTTCTCTTTCAAGTAATTTATAATCTTGATAATTTTGCAATAGTGGAAATCCAGATTTATTGAAAAACAAATCCAGTCATGAATTTTTTTATAGAAGACCAAACAAATTTATTATTTCAATTAATATGAACAATTGGTTTAATAATGATATGATTAAATTTGAGTTTTCAGGTGAGTCAAAAATCCAAACTAATGAAGAATAAAAATGAATAGCAGAATTTCAAATTGCAAATTTTCCAAAAATTGAAGAGATTAATTCATTTTCTTTAACTTGTTCAAAAAAGGAAGTTGGAAAAAGGAATAGTGAATGAATCAAGAGAATGAAAAAATAAAATGAACAGGGGATGTTTTTATGGTTTTGATCAATTGCCAAAATAAAATAGATAGAAAATTTAGATGAAATAAGGGAAATCAAGGAGGTTATTCGTTACCCTTGGTATTCCACTGCAAAACTGTTTTTGGGACTAGTCTGAAAGATATGGAAGAAAATGCTTTGGGGTAGTTTAAGGTTTATTTTCTCAAAATACTCTTGATTTCACATCTTGCACTAATGTATATATCTGTTTTATGAAAAAAAATATAGCTTAAATCTATGAAGAAGTATCAATAACATTTATAAATGCATGAATTTGTTTTTCATTATTCAATTGAAGCTGACTGGGAGAAGGGGTGAATAAATGAAATGATTTTAAGCCTTCAAGTGTCATTTCTTTTGGTGTTTAATGGTTTGAGTCAACTTTGGGAAATTTTGTAAAAATTATGGGTGTGAGAAATGTTCCTCTAGTGTGTTTAAAACCCTTTCAGAGGAGCTTAGTCCTGTTTGAGGCAAATGCAGCAGGCTGTTGGAATTTCATCATTGTTGGAGCTGAGGTTAGTAGCTGGACTCATGTTATTAGTCGCATCTGCTTCAGATTGGCTTGTTTTTACACAATGGGGGTGTATGCCTAATATTACAGAATTTGAATAACTTCAGGTATCATATAAAAATTAACACCACCTCAGTAAAAGGAGTGTTGGTAAAATATTTCTGAACACTAAACCCTCAAGGCTGTCATTGTATGCAGTAGGTGTAAAACTAAGGTTCCATTTTTTTATTTCTTATTGAATCACCTAGCCATTTTTCTGATTTAATCATTAACAGGTCTCTTTTTTGTCTGATAAAGTCGTCAAGTTGTGTGGCATGGTGAGGTTCACAAGCTGTTTGGAGTCCATTTAGTATTCAAAATATTTCTGGGTAATTTTTGAAATTATCATTTACACTTTTTGTCCATTAATTCTTATTAGTAAGCAGCCATTTATCCTTTGATCTTGTTGAATTATATCTTTTGATATCCTATGATTAAAGGACTGAAATCCCTTCAATTTTAATAGTTTCTCCATTGACTACTTCCTGGATCTCTGCCAATAGCCAATTAGTTCTATTTGTAAAGTATGTAGAAGATACATTTCTCATTTCTGAAAATCCTGGTGGAGTGTTTCTAACTAGTCTTAATTTCTTGAATTAATTCGATTCAGTATTCGAGCTAAATCTTGATATTGTATCTTACGTCTTTTGTGTTGGGAGCTTCGTGTTATTTTTTGATAATATTGAGGTCCAGGTTAGAATTTGGCCAATTATGGCAGTTTAGTAGTTATTTAATCATTCAATTCAGGCTATTATTTCCCTTTGGAATCTGGTTTCATTCGCAGAAGCTGGTTCCAAAGGTTTTTGACTGATTTTCTTGATTCTGTTTTGTAAGTTTCCCAGTTGGTTTAACCGCATTCTTATTTGAGTTTCATTCAAAGTGTGTTACGGGTTCTGTGAAGATAAAGCATTCTTTAGAAATAGGATTGTCTCATTAATCATTGTTGGAGGTGTGGCTAGTTCAGGTTTGAAATGTGTTTGTTGTCTTGTAGATGGAGGAGGGGGTCAGGAAGAGGGGGAGAGAGCATAGGGTCGGCATTTTTGCAAGATTTGTCATTAGAAAAAAGTTGGGAAACGTCTATTTGCTGGATTTGAGCCCATCATCTAGGGCCCACTCATGATTTTGGTTAGGGTTCGTGAAAGGCTTGAGGAGCTTCTGGCCATTCCACGGGTGGCAGCCTTAGTTTCAATCCATTTTAAGCGGGTCACCAACTTGGTGGACTGGGTTGCCCATGGGTTTTTAAAGCCATGGCTATTGCAAGTTTGACTGTAGGTTGGTGATTAAGAATGAAGAGACTTATTCTACAAACAGATTTTGGTTTCCAAATTTTATTAATTCTGTTTTTGAATTATTTCCTTTATAAACACATATCAGTTTTCATATTCTACTTTTCGGAGATTAAGCAATATTTGCATTATAAAACATGTTCAGAAAGGATGGGATGTAAGTCACGGGACAACAGTGGGTTTTATTCACCCAAGTCTTGAGTAGTAGTTTTCGTTCAGATAGTAAAAGCGAAAAGCGAAACAACGGAATTTGTTGAATAGAAAAACTGTGATAATACGAGGTTGTTTGTGATGGTGGGACATAATTTTGGCACGCTGGAGATACAGTCCGCGGAGCTTAGCAGTTGTCTTGGCTGATGAAGATGCCCTTAAATCCCGAAGACACCAAAAATTTTCGATTTTTAGTTTGAAAAAGCGTTAAAACATGGTAATATGAGATATATTGCGTAAAGAATCTTTGGGAATCAGTTGCGTTTTAGATAGCTGCCGCAATATCCACCACCCCCTTGACAAAACTAACCAAGCATCACTCGTAATATTTCCGCTCCTTGTAGAACGTGGCCATAACGCCGATTCCGCAAGAAATTTGATAATGCCTTTCCTACACAAGCAATTCGAGCCAAATAGAACAAAAGATTTTCTAATTCAAGAAACGAAGGGGCCAGAATTTCAGAGGCATACATAGAGTAGGATCGTCGAAGGAATAAAGAAGAAACCGAGTCTAGACTTTGGAACTCGAAATTGAGGCCTGTAAGGAGTACATCAAGCTTTCTGCTTTACCTATGTCAAATTTGAAAAGATTATATTCTTAGAGTTATCCTTGATTACGGAGAGCCTTTATTGCATATATGGCTATGGGATAGACAGCCAAAAGAAAGAAAAAAACACGAAAACCCTAGTAAAAAACAGGAAAAAACGGGAAAAATAGCAAAATAAAAAATGAATTGGATAAGAGGTTTCCATTGGGTTATACAGCATTTCTTTGAAGGTTAAGTCTTGAACTGGTACTTTTTATAAATAAATATTGATAGCAAGTCATTGGCAAAGGCATTTCTTCCTAAAATCATAAGATATAATTGACCATTGCTACAAGACTATTCACGAGTTTAAAGTGGTGAGAAATGCATTCAGTGTGTTTCATCTCGCATATTTTAGTATTCAAGCGAAATCACAAGGAGTTTTAATAACAATACGTTCGAAAAAATGATAAGAGGAAGTCAACCAGAAATCCTCAAGCTCTCAGAAGCAAATAGGAAATCAGTTAGACAGTAAGCCAAAATTGTTTCGAACAGTAAGGTTCCAATGCAAAATTCTGTTGGGCACCGCTCTCAAATGTTTCATAGGCTGCTGACATGCATAGGGCTCACTTAGTTTCGTTTCGAGATTATGTGCTTGAGAGAAATAGAGCACCTAAAACTTGTATGGAATGACTCAAGTCTTGCGCTTCACTCCCTGGCCACCCTCACGTATAACGATGCACAAGAGCCACACTCGCCGGTAAGTGTCCAGTGCGGTAGCTACTATAAGAGCAAGATTGGTATTGAAAGTTGTTGAGATTTTGTTTTGAAGAATTGTTGCCTCGCTTCACTTTGTTCTACCACTCTTTATTTCTCTTCGTGCATTTGTTCCTTCCAAAGATCACTTGATGCTCGCAAATCATATAGGGTCAGGGCCCTTTGACCCAAGCAACGTTAAACAGTTTCTCTGGGCGTGTTTGATTGGATTGATGTTTCGCCTGACATCTACTTCCATGGACTCGATAAAGAAATCCCTGGAGCTCTTGCCGCATGCGCCCCAAGGAGCGGATTCCGAGGGTAAGCTGAGAACTTCCATAATTCAATTAAGAGTGAAAATACTAGCTGTTATCCTAACTTGGCGTCAGTGGATTCAAAACTCATACAAAATCGGCACCTTGCGTCGTTTGTTAAAGGCTTAGCGACTCTTACGTATATCAAGAGCGAATGTGGAACGGCTGATAGGACCAATAAGTTTCTAACTGGCTCCAAAACTCTGCTCATTGACTTGAATGGGCCACCGATGGACATTGACGAGCTTTTTGATACTGGACACCAACCTACCCAGCTTTCGCCAGGTGTTTGGACATATGGTCTTGCTTCAGGAATAAGTACTTCGAGTCAGTCAAAGCCTCAGAACCCTCAAGGAAAGCCAGACTTGAATGCTTTGATGTCTTGGGGAGTTCAATACCCAAAACTTGAGGATTTTTTGGAGGTAGTAAGGGACTTTAGCGTGCAAGCTCTCCCACCTTCAAGCTCCTTCACTCCACCACGAAAAAGCTCGGGTCAATTACGCCGGCAGCTTTCTTTGCCCCCTGAACCTATCTCTCAGCCGCGTCAGGAATGCTCATCTGCCTTTTCCCGGCAACTTTCATTACCTGATGAAGCTAGGGAAAAAAAATATCACGGACATTCATCTGATATTGGCCCACCTGTTTCGGTAACTACTGCAACTACCGCCACAGTTCTCCAAGAAAGTTTTTCCCAGCGTCCGAGCTGGGAATTCTTTAGAATAAAAGCCTTAGAGTCCAAGCCAGCTCGCCGTTATCACCATATTGGTAAATATCGTCAATTTTCCACAAAGCTGCATGTTACCAAAATATATCCCATTTCAGGAACGCGCAACTCACTGGTGTTATTTTCAAATATCATCGCGGGAAACGACCTCTTTAAACAACTTGAATTGGAAAACGTGGAAAAAAACTTTCTTGAAGCGCTATTCAACAAATGGAATTCAAAAAAGAGTCTTTCCAGGCAAGCAAAAAGCGGCTTTGGTTTACAGCGAAACAGCCAAAGACTCTTGCAAGGCATTGATTTTTCTAACAAATCCATCTTATTAAAAATCGCTCGGCTAAATCAAATCTTTTCAAAGCCACTATTTGAAGACAAAGCATCGCTTCTAGCTGCTCAAAAAAGTAGTTTGGAATATCTAATGATATTTTGGAAAAAACTTGACAAATTCGACAAAAAGGAAAAAATGGCAGCCAAGCTCGAAGACCACTTGAGAACATTTTGCAAGCGGGGAGCTTTTTCCGAAACATCGTTTTGCTCACTGTGTTGGACAGTATTTCTTCATGTATTAGAGCTTAAATTTCCTTTATTAAATCATGAATTGGTATCTAGGCAGCCATCAAGGGATGGCTTAAAAGAGGCACTCAATGATATCATGATTGAAGAAGCATTGCTATACGCTCGTGATATAGGATTGGGTCCTGAAAGTGTTCGACTGCCCAAGTTATATTCAATGCGATTCCAGATCTCAAATAAAAATAAATTTCTTATGCTTCCACAAAGGCAAAATATTCCTATTCCTTGTTTCTCGCAGAAGAAGGCAAAGAAACAAAAAATCTCATAAGTCTCACCTTCCTCTCACTAGTGGAGCAGGGCTCAAATATCTCCTTTCTTTCCCATATTTAAATTCCGTTGTTGCATCTGACTTCGGAGAACGTAAGCTTCTGGTCAGTTTGGTGGAACACAAAAAATATTTAGTTCTCTTCAGAATGAGGAGAATTTCGAGGAGCATGAGCTCCGGGACATTATAAAAAAGGAACTATTAAGGGCAGCAAAGACGTGAGTCTTGGGCCAATGGAGGGACAGGAGAGTCGCAGCGAACCTATTAAGGGCAGCAAAGACGTGAGTCTTGGGCCAATGGAGGGACAGGAGAGTCGCAGCGAACCTGGACAAGAACGAAAGGACAAAACAAGATATTTTATTAATTGCGAATAAGAAGGAATGACAAGTTGGCAAGGTATAAACCTATTAAGGGCAGCAAAGACGTGAGTCTTGGGCCAATGGAGGGACAGGAGAGTCGCAGCGAACCTGGACAAGAACGAAAGGACAAAACAAGATGGGGAACAATAAAGAGTGGGATGGTAGTGAACTATTTATCATGATCAACCCCATCGGTTTTGTAGGATGTCTGTAGCTAAACTATTGGGGTACTTAATCTAAGAGGGATTTGCATTAAAAACTAATTAAAGACGGGAAAGACAACATAAACTTGTTCTCAGAGTAGGATATACAATGTAGTTAATTCTTTTACTCCCCCGTACCTGTCAACTTGGACTTAATTTCTTGTCCAAAAATTGTTTTGAGGAGATTATGGGATTTGGCTAATGGTAAATTTTTAGTAAGTAAGTCGGCTAACATATCTTGAGTTGGAATGTATTTGAGGACAATCTTCTCGTCCTCAATAAGGGATCGTACGAAATGTAGTCTGAAATTAATGTGTCTAGTACCGTGGTGATAAAAACGATTGGAGGCAAGAGCAATGGAACTTTGGTTATCTGAATATATGATAGAAGTGGTCTTTTTGTTGGTGATTTCAAAGATAAGCTGACAAATCCATTCACTGTCTTGACAGCAGCTGCTTAAAGCGTTGTACTCAGCCTCAGCCGAAGAGAGGGCAACTACCCGTTGCTTCTGAGACCTCCATCCTAGGCTACCATGATAGTAGATGATCGATCCAGAGAAGGATCGTTTTTCTTCAGCTCCTCCCCAATCAGCATCGGTGAAGCAAATGATTTCTCCAAATGAATGAGTCAGTTGCTTACATCCCAGTCTAAGCTCAAGATTTTTAGTGAAGTTCAAATATTTGAGAACATGGATGACGGCTTGGTAATGTCTATCTTTGGGTGATTCGAGGAATTGTGATAGAAAGGAAATTGAGTAAGCAAGATCAGGTCGAGTGCATTGGACTAGGTATTGTAGGAGCCCTATAACACGTCGATAATTGAAAGGAGGATGTTCAGGTATGGAGAGTTTCGGGTCCCTAAGTTCTTGGTAATTTGATGGAAGAGGGGACGTGTTGCCTCTGCTTTTATCAACTTGAAATTCGGAAAGGATTTTGGATATCATTTTATCTTGCAGGAGACTCGTGTATTGTTCTTTTTGATTGATTCGGATGCCTAAGGCATATTTACTGACATGGAGATCTTCCATATCAAAGTGAAGTTTTATTTGTGTTTTGAAGTCGACAACCCAACTACCTCCAAACAGGAGATCGTCTACATGGACATAGAGGTAGAAGGGTTTAAGTTTATCTTTGCAGAAGAAGAGGCATGGATCGATTTCCGACGGAGTTAGGTTGAGTTTGATTAGAGTTTTTCGCAATTCCGAGTGCCAACATCTAGGACTTTGTTTAAGTCCATATAGGGATTTGTTTAGTCTAAGCGTCTTGAAGTTATTGGAGGTAGGTAGGCCATCAGGATAGAAGATGTAGAGTTCTTCTTTGGGTTTTCCATTTAAGAAAGCGCATCTAACGTCCATTTGATGAACTGGGAATTTGTTGAGTGAGCAGAGGGTGAGGAGGAGCCGAAGGGAAGTGAGTCTGCCAGTAGGAGCAAAGACTTCATCGTAATCGATACCTTCCTTTTGACTGAAGCCTCTCACACATAACCGGGCCTTAAATTTAGTGAGGTTACCATCTTCGTCAGTCTTTTTTTTGAACACCCAGGTCGTGGTTAGAGGAGTTAAATGGGAAGGATGATTAGAAGGAGTCCAAACTTGATGAGTATTCATATTGTTGAGTTCTGTTTTGATTGCATCGATCCAAAAGTCTTTCTCTGGACTGTGAATGGCTTGAAGATAGGTTTTAGGATCAGGGTAGAGACAGCTGACGGAATTACTAGAGTGTGTATGGCGTCTTTGATTATTGAGGATATTACGGGAGTCAATATCGCCAATGATTTCATTTTGATTTTGTGTGGGAGTGTCGGGAACCCAGGTGTAACCTTTATGCTTGGGTAAGTTGATTGAGGGGACGGACGAGCAGGGATTTGGGACAAGTTCTGTTGGTTCTGTTTCAGTGGAGGACAGCATAGGCGAATCATTAGTGGATTCATTTGGCAGATTAGATGGAGGGAAAGAAGATTGTTCAGACGAAGAGTCAGGATTATCGTGAAAAAGTAATTCAAGGGATTCTTGGTTAGAGGAAGAATTCTCTTTATAAGGGAAGATATTATCATCGAACTTTACATGATGAGAGATAATGACGTTACCTTTCTCCATGTCCAGGATTCGAAAACTGCGATGTCCTTCTCCATATCCTAAAAAGACTCCTTTGACTCCCCTGTCACAAAATTTTCCATTGATGTAGTTGTTAAAAACAATAGCTTGACACCCAAAAGGATGTAAGTGGTTGAGAGATGGTTCTTTATTGTGCCATCTTTTGAATGGTTTTTCGAATGAGATTGAGCTATTAGGTGTTAGGTTTTCAAGGTAAACAGCAGTATTAACCGCTTCGGCCCAATAAGAGAGAGATAGGCCGGATTCTTTTAGGAGGCATCTGGCTTTGTTAGCGGTGGTTCGATTGCCTCTCTCAGCAATGGGATTTTGCTGAGGGGTGTAAGGGGAAGTGACTAGGTGAGTGATTCCTTCCTTTTCGAAGAACGAGAGCAAGTCAAGGTTTTTGAATTCGGATCCATTGTCGGAGACGATGTTGGATACCATTGATGCTGGAGTTTTTTGTATTTTAAGGATTAGATTTTTAACTTTTTCTTTGGCTTCTGCTTTTGTTTGTAGGAAGAATACCCAAACATAACGAGAAAAGGAATCAACTACTCGAAGGAAGTACTTAGCGCCCGATTCCGAAGGAGGAGTTATTGGGCCACAAAGATCGAGGTGCAGGAATTCTCCCTTCGAGGAGGCTTTTGGGAAGTGGCCATGAAAAGGCATCTTTGTCATTTTGCAGAGGTCGCAGGTTAAGCATGAGATCGGAGGTATATTGAGATGGGGGTACATTCTTGTGAGATAATCGAAAGATGGATGTCCACTGGATCGGTGAAGTGTCATTATTCGATCCGTAACGGATTGAATGGCATTTGTTCGGTGCTGTTGGGCTTGAGTAATAATTAAAGTACCAGAAGAGTAATCGCCATTCAAGAGTACTTTGTTTGATTGATTAATTATTTGGAATTTGTCGTTGTTGAGAGGTTGGAGTATATAGTGATTTTTGAGGAGTGCACCCATACTGATGAGACAGTTGGACAACTCGGGACAGTAGAGTGTGTTTTTGATTTTAAGATGTGAATGGGGTAGTTCTATTTTTACCGTTCCTATCCCTTTGGCGGTGATTTGGGATCCATTTGCAAGAACGATGGCCCTGGGTGATTCGATGAAATCGATAAAGTAGGAGAGTTGGTTAAACATGGAGTCGGTGGCTCCAGAATCTAATATGATGACGGAATTGTTGGGAGGCACACCTTGAGTATTGAGAGCCACGGTAGGTTTTGAGTTCTTTGTTTTGAGGTAGGAGCAGTCTTCTTCTTTATGTTTAGTCAAGGGATTGTGCCACCCAGGAGCACAGCGAGGGAAGTTTTTAGGTTGGTTTTGTCGAGGAGAGTTAGGATTTGTAGAATTATTTGAGGGATTCCCTTGAATTGAGACTAGGGCTGAAGCGTTATTGCTGGTTTTGTGGTTTTGTCTTTGAGTATAGAGACGAAATTCTTCCCAGAGATGTTTTAAAGAGGGTGGGTTTTTATCGCCATTATAGTTTTGAAGAAAGATTTCGCCAATAAGTTTTAAGTGAGGGGGAAGATTAATGATTACCCACATAGCAATCATTGAGTCTATAAGGGAGGAAGGTTTAGTTTTATTGTCATCAATGAGACTGCACAGATTTCGAGTGACGGTCATAATTTCCTTGATGTTGGTGTCAATCTGACCGGAAGAAAGGTCGAAGGAAAAGATTTCGTTCAGGTATCTAGTTTGATTTTGGACTGACTTAGGGGAGAAGCTCTTGTCGATGACTTCCCAAAAGGTACTGGGATCATCGTTGCTTTCTAGGATAAATTGGTCGGCAATTTTTACATCGCAGTTGAGGCATAGGATGGCTAGAGCCTTTTCTCTTCTGCGAGGATCTAGTTTGTCAGCAGCAGTTGATTCTTCGTTGGTCTCAGTCCCGGTAATGAGATGATAGTATCCAAAAAGTGTGAGAAGATTCTTCATGCGGGGCTTCCATTGTAGATAGTTGGAACTGGATAGCTTAAGATCTTCAGGGAGTTCAAAATTACGATTGTTCATGTTGTAGGGACAACCGGTCTCATAATCTAAAAAAGGAACTATTAAGGGCAGCAAAGACGTGAGTCTTGGGCCAATGGAGGGACAGGAGAGTCGCAGCGAACCTATTAAGGGCAGCAAAGACGTGAGTCTTGGGCCAATGGAGGGACAGGAGAGTCGCAGCGAACCTGGACAAGAACGAAAGGACAAAACAAGATATTTTATTAATTGCGAATAAGAAGGAATGACAAGTTGGCAAGGTATAAACCTATTAAGGGCAGCAAAGACGTGAGTCTTGGGCCAATGGAGGGACAGGAGAGTCGCAGCGAACCTGGACAAGAACGAAAGGACAAAACAAGATGGGGAACAATAAAGAGTGGGATGGTAGTGAACTATTTATCATGATCAACCCCATCGGTTTTGTAGGATGTCTGTAGCTAAACTATTGGGGTACTTAATCTAAGAGGGATTTGCATTAAAAACTAATTAAAGACGGGAAAGACAACATAAACTTGTTCTCAGAGTAGGATATACAATGTAGTTAATTCTTTTACATTACTGAAAGTTGAAAACATGTAAATCTTATCGAATCATTCGCAGCGATTGTTAAATTAGTAACGTGTTTAAAAAGCACAATTCCCGAAGCATATGTATTTGAACAGTTTTCTTCTTTTTTGAAAAACAAAATGCACGGAACTTTTTTTTGATCAGGGTGATAAAACGTCGTTTTCTCAAATCCTTTAACTGCGGTTGGCCAAACCCTAGAGGTCCATCAATTCTTGTGCACTCTACTAACTAACTTAAAATTTCCTTGTTCCTCCCCACCCTCACTCAATTGTAAGAAGTGGTTCTTGAAAGGGCAAGACAAGTACGTCTTAGCCACGTAGTAGGGTGAGGAGAGAGAAGGAACGATGAACAGGAGAATGTTAAATTTAAGGCGTAAAACTAAAGGTGTATTTCAATAAAAGGAATAAAAACAGTAAAATGAGATATCATAGAACTAAATACCTAAAGGACAAGTAGTCAATATGAATTTGTAATAGAGGGCTAAGATGCACGTGCGTAGTGGAACAACATATGCTAAAACAAAATAATTAGTAATGAGTAGTGGTACAAGGAATGAGAGACTAGTCTCACATTGATAAATTGTGGAGTTATGATGATATAATAAAAAATAAACTAATAATATTAATAAATAAATGATGTGATTTGAGAAAAAGATTGAGATCGATTAAGAATGTTTTTCTGAATAAGAAAGAGAGAAATTGAAAAAAGGAGGAAGGGATTAAATACTGATGTGTGAGATAGAGAGAGAGAGAGAAAGTAATAATAAAAAGAAGGTGATTGATTGTGAGAGTGGATAACCAGGCATAATACTTTTTATCGTGGTAGGGAGTTGTCATAAGTGGTTAGGTTAGAGATGGCAGGATTCTGGGAGTTTATTGGAGGTTGAAGTAAGTGGTTAGGTTAGAAATGGTTGAGTCAAATGGGTCAAATCTTCTAGTGGAAAGTTATGGGTTGTTATGAAAATTAACAGCCTCCCTTGCAAAGAACAGGGGAGAAGAAGTGTAAGTAGAGATTAATGAAAGACTTTGATCTGAGCAAAATGGTTTTCCCACGGATTTAGTAAGAAAATATGCTTCCATAAGATGGGTAGAGACATAGAATAGTTTCAGTTTCTGGTTCTTCATGAGTTCCAGATGAAATGGAATTTGATGTCTGTAAGTTTGGTCTTGAAGCCATTGTTAATGATGTTGGAGTGAACTAGGTCAATAGTTCCTTTATTTGAATTTTAGATTGTTGGAATATTACTTGGGAATTCCATGTTGATTTCTTGTAAGTCAGAGAGATTTGTATTCTGCTTCCATAGTTGAATGGAATAGGGTTTGTTGTTTTTTTGTCCTCCAAGAAATGAGGTGATGATTGAGGAAAAGTGTATAGCCGCCTCCAGACCTCCTTTCAATCAACAAATTACCCCAGTCAGCATTGACATAGGTAAAAATTTTGCACTTTCCTTTGTTATAATAGTTGAGAGTTTTTTCTTTTGTGTGATATAGATAGCAGAGTACTTGTAGACTGGCGGACCAGTGGTTGAGACTGGGACATTCAAGAAATTGTGATGAATGGCTGATTGAAAAGGTAATGTCAGGCCTAGTGTTTGTGCTGATGTAGTTGAGGGCCCCCATGATGATTCTGTAATTCAGGCCCAGTTTTTTGAAAGCTGTTACTTCATCTTTGGAGGCTTTCATAAGTTGTAGACTGGGTTTGAGAGGTGTGTTGATGGGTGCTAGGTTGGTGACATTGAAGTTTTTGGCAATATTTTTTATGTAGTGTTCTTGAGAGAGAAAGAATCTGGCTTTGCTAGGTAGTATTTTTATTCCAAGGAGTAGATCTGCTTTTCCAAGATCCTTAATGTTGAATTTCTCCTGGATTTCCTTTTTGAAGGATTCCAGGTGGGGACCAAAGATTGCCAACTCATCTACATGTATGTAGATCAAGATAGGGTAGGGTCCTCCCCTGTAAAAGACACATCAGTGTGATGACAAAAATACAAATCCTACTGAGATTAGTGTCACAACCACATGTAATCACCCCCCCAATGGGTGTTGCGGCAATTATAGCCTAACCTCATTTTATGGCCAATTGGCCAGGTCATCATTTTTGTGGCCAATTGGTCCATATTGGTGTTCTGTGGCCTTTGGGCCACACCACCTTTCACTGGCCATTTATGGCCTGTGGCCTTATCCTGCATAATTGGCCCTTTTGGTCAATACTCCACTTCACCAACCCCCTGGCCAATTCCTTTGTTTTGGGCCTGGGGGTCAATATGGATTTCCAAGGGCCTCTGGCCCCTCTGGCCACCACCAGGGCCATTGGGCCCACCCCTTTGATTATGGGGCTTTTGGTCTAAATGGCCTTTTTGGGCCATTTAGGCTCCCTACGGCCTCTGCGGTCTGTGGGCCGTAATCCAAAGCCCATGGTCCATACACCGCACATTGCGGGCCACCATTGGTGGGACCCTTAGGCCCCTTTTTGGCCTAAATCCAATGAGGCCAAAGGGGGCTGACCACCTACCTCCAAGGCCAGGTGAGACCTAAACCACAAGTGGGCCTGTCACAGCCATGGAGACAGGCAGGGAATTATCATTCATTACTAATGGAAAATCTTCCAACACCTAATAAGCAAGGGGTTTCATGGAAGATTCACCAAATACAGTTTCAAACCTCATCACAGCTCAATCCAGGCAGAACCAAGATACAGGATTCACAAAATACAGGCCTGCCCTCAATACAGGTACAAACACCTGTATTGATTCAAATAACTGTGTTGGATACACCAATAAAGTTTCACATCTCAAATACAGGCTATTCAATAATAAAATCATGGCTTCTCAACACTCAAACTCCAGGCTGGCACTTTTTCACATATACCAGCCCCCTTTCACCCACCTGGGGGTTTTCCCTGTCACAGCCAAGGAGGCAGGGGCATCACCAATCATCTTCAACAATCATTACTTCATTGATACCCTTCAAAACCCAAGCAGCAAGGGGGTTTCATTCAACATTCTCCAAATACAGTTTTCAGACCTCAATACAGTTTCATACAGGCAAGACCCAAATACAGGCCTGTCATCAATACAGGCGCAAATACCTGTATTGACTGTATAACCTGTATTGGATTCACCAATACAGGATTCAATCCCACATCCAACTTTTTCCAGCATACAGGCAAGTATCTCAACACTCAAACTCCAAGGCTGGTATTTCTCACATATACCAGCCCCTCTTCATCCGCCTGGGGGTTTTTCCCCCAGTTAATTAAAATATTTGATTTATTATTTAATATTATTTTATTATTTATTAAGTTAGTCTTTGCCTTCCCTCACCTGTTCAGTAGAGTCCTGGTGGCCATATCCTTTATTAATCCTTTTCTCTTTTCTGAACAGTTTGAAACAGTGGTACAGGATTATTTGTGGTTGGCTCTTTATTATTGCTTTTGTTTTTTCTCTCATATATTTTATACTTATTATTTTATTACTAGGAATTTATCCTCTTACTCCTTTACTCTTATCATTTGAGTATTCCTTCTGAGCCCTTCATAAGTAAGTCTGTTCACTGAGTGCCAGGCCCTCTTCATTTAGAAGAGCCCCTGTGACATTATTTTAATTAACTCATAATTGCTTCTCTTTCTTTCATTAATTTTATTCATTTCTCTCATTCTTCAATTATGATCTTTTCATGATTTTATGAGTTTTATGATCTTTATGATTTCAGTATCTCTCATCAATTTTCATCTCATTCATTTCATTCAAATGAAGATTGATTCTCTTTCTCATTTCAATTATTCTACTGACCATTTCACTTTATTCTTTATCATTCTCATTTCTCTTTTTGTCTGAATTCAGGTTGTTATCAGGTTATTTGAGTGGAATTATTTGGGTTAATTGATTCATCATTCAGGGATTTTATTGATTTGGGGTATTCAGTGATTTTTGTTTGGAAATTTCTCAAGTTTATTGATTGATTTATTGATTCCTCAAGACATTGATTTCACCTCAAGATTTTGAATTGACTTTGATTGAATTGATTTGATTGACTTGATTTGATTCCTCAAGATAGCTGATTTATCCTCAAGAGTTGATTTAATTGATTGATTTGAATTTGATTCCTCAAGAAAATTTAATTGACTTTTGAAGATATTGATTGAATTCCTCAAGACACAATTGATTTGATTTTGATTGACTTGATTTGACTTATTGATTGAAATTGATTATTCATAAGAATTTGATTCTGTCATTTTCATTCTTCAAGATTTCTCAGAGTATTTTCACTTCAAGACTGTTTATTGATTCTTCAAGATCATAAAGATTCTCATTTAATTTGATTTGGTCAAGCCTTATTTTATTCAAAGTATCATCAAGTTTTTATTCATTCTTCTTTCATGATGCCAGTTCAGCATAGCCCACCAGCCAAGAATACAAGATCCCAGAGACATCAAGCTGTTCTCACTCCTACAGCAAGGGATCCTCTTGACCGCACACCAACAGTTCATCAACTGAGTGCAAACTTGGACAGAGGACCACCAATGGAAGGAGAAGAACCCTCCAGAAGAGGAGGTGTGAAGTTGAGAAGATCAAGATCATTCTCTGGACTATTGGGTGGTTATCCTGGTGTTTCTCAAGGGCCTAGGAGTAGATTGGGGGAAGCTGAAGATGAGGAGGGGGAGGAGTCTGTGGAAGAGTAAGAATCTGAGGAGACTGAAGTAGCAGCTGCCTTGGCAGGTGCTCCTGAAGCTCCTGAGGCTCCAAATCTAGGCCTTTCTAATCAACCTCTTGTCTCTCAAGCAGAACCAAATTTTCTCAAAATGATGGAGCAGATGACTCAATTCATGGGTCAAATCACTCAAGCAGTTGCCCCAAGGGACACTTCAAAAGTCCCTGCATTCAAGACTCCATAAATGAAGGCACCTGATTCTTTTGATGGTACTAAAGCTTATAAATTGAGAGGATTTATTCAATCCTGTCAATTAATCTTTCATAATGACCCAGCAAACTTCTTCTCTGACAGGAAGAAGGTCTTATACTCAACTTATTTTCTTACTGGTAGAGCTGGAAAATGGATTGAACCCTATCTCTCAAATATCTCCAATGAAGACCCATCTTATCTCCTCAATAAATGGAAGTCATTTGAAACCCAGTTATTAACTCTTTTTGGTGATCCCAATGAAGTCAGAAAAGCTGAACAAGAGTTGGACAATTTGAGGATGAGGGAAAGTGGTCAAGTTTCCTTGTACATAGCTGATTTCAGAAGTTTATTGTCAAGAATTGGAGACTGGGGGGAAAGGGCCTATATTCATGTGTATAGGAGAGGCTTGGCATCAAGATTGCTGGACCAATTGGATTCTCACCCTGGAACTTTTGATAGTCTTCAAGAACTCATGGACATCACCTTGGAATTAGATACCAGGTACCATGAGAGGCAGAAGGAAAAGGGCAGTCATCAAGAGAAGAAGCCTCCAATCAGTGAATCCAACTCCTCCAAGCCCCCTCAAAGTTCATCATCACAGAAGCCTTATCATAGGAAGAATAAGAAGGGGAAGAATTTTCAACTGTCCAAAGACAAGCCTCATGCTGCTCTCCTCAATAAGGACAACAAATTAATTGGTTCTGAAAAGGAGAGGAGGATTAAAGAAGGCCTGTGCAATTATTGTGGTGAAAAGCACCCATTTGAAAAATGCTTCAAGAGGCCTGAAAATAGTCAAGGGTCATCAAAAGGCTCCCCTAGCAAGCAGGGAAAATCCTGAGTGGGAATCATGATGTGTTCAATGGTTCTCACTTATTTCCTTCAAGAGCACAATTGTGCACGCTGAATACTAGTGTCAAAAAATCTTTAAAATTTCTTATTTTTTCTTCAATCTCTGATATTTTTTATAGTATTCTCATTGATTCTGGTGCTACAAACTCCTTTATTGCAAAGAATTTTGTTCTCAAGTACTCATTGACCATGTCAGAGCTCCCTGAAAAGATTCCTCTTTTCATTTTGGATTCCAATGAATCCACTTCCCTGTTAATCACCCATTATACCAAGTGGGTTGTTGATTTACCTTCCTTCCCAAGCTTTGAATGGGATTTCTTTATCATAGATTCACCCAAGGGAGAAGACCTGATATTGGGCTATGATTTTCTTTACCATTTTAATCCCATTATTGATTATAAAAATGGATTGATCACCTATGATTGTAGTCATAAGGATTCTAGTGGTATTATTTCTTCTACTAGTAATGACTTTTTCACTACTTTCAACAGTGTTGCTCTGGTTGGTGAACTTAAGACACCTTCCCTTCCTCCTTCTGTCCATATCCCTTCCATTTTTCCCTCTCAGTCATTACTTCCATTAAGAGATGAATTCTTCAAAGAGATAAAAGATTTTGGAGAAGATGTTGCTATATCTTCACTTCATCTCTTTCAAGGGGATATGGACCTTCCTCCTTTATCTTTTCATGCTTCCCTGGAGGAGCAGTGGGATGAGGAGGAAGAGCCAGAAGAGATTGAAACTGTGCTGAAGGTGTCCCTCCTGTTTATCACGAATATTTGGATGTATTCTCCAAAGTGAAAGCAGAGAAACTTCCTCCACACTGTGCCTGTGATCATCATATCGAACTGGAGGGTCATCTACCTCCAGTTGGTGTTATCTACTCTTTATCAAAGAATGAGTCAGAAACACTGCAGGCCTACATTTCAGAGAATGTAGAGAAAGGTTTCATCAGACCAAGCTCCTCCTCAACAGGAGCACCTGTCCTTTTTGTCAAGAAAAAGGATGGTGGTCTTCATTTGTGTGTTGACTACCGCAAACTTAATGCTGTCACTAGGAAGAACAGGTATCCTGTTCCTCCAATGAATCAGCTTCTTACCATATTCAACGATGCTACTATCTTCCCCAAGATAGAGCTGTGTGGTGCTTATAATCTCCTGAGAATTAAAGAGGGGGATGAGCACTTAACTGCCTTTAGAACCAAATATGGTAGTTATGAGTATTTGGTTATGCCATTTGGCTCAACCAATGCTCCAGCTTCATTCCAAAACCTTTTGAATGATATCTTTGCAGATTAGTTGGATGTTTTTGTTGTAGTGTACTTAGATGATATTATGGTCTTCTCTAGCTCTTTGGATGTAAATGTTGAACATGTGGCCTCTGTTCTCCAAAGACTGAGAGACAATAATTTGTTTGCTAAAGCCTCAAAGTGTGTATTCCATGCCTCAAGTGTGGAATACTTGGGCTATGTTGTTTCAAGTGATGGCCTCAAGATGGATTCTTCAAATGTTCAACAAATTCTCAATTGGCCTCAGCCCAAGAACATCAAGGCCCTCCAATCTTTTCTTGGCTTTGCCAACTTTTATCTTTGTTTCATTAAAAATTATTCCAAAAAAATCTCTGCTCTCACTTCCCTCCTTAAAAAAGATTCTCCCTTTATCTTCAATGAGGAAGCTCTTAGTCAGTTTCAAATACTCAAAGAAGCTTTCACCACTGCTCCTATTCTCTCTCATTTTAATCCTTCTCTACCAATTATTGTAGAGACTGATGCTTGTTATTATGCCTTGGGTGCTGTACTGAGTCAGGTGAATGACTCAGGAAAGCATCCCATTGCATTTGATATTCGCAAGCTCTTACCAGCTGAACTCAACTATGAAATTCATGACAAGGAACTCCTTGGCATAGTTTGGGCTCTCAAGCCCTGGAGAGCTTTTCTCCTTTCTCTTTCTGATTCCTTTGAGGTTTTGACAGACCATTGTTCCCTTCAGTATTTTATGTCCTCTAAAGTCCTTACTCGTCGTCAAGCCCGTTGGGCAGAATTTCTATCTGAATTCCACTTCATCATCACTTACCGCCCAGGCAGGCTGGCCACTTTACCAGATGCCTTGTCACGTCGGGAAGACGTGTACCCAGAGAGGGGGGTTGATTTCATCAGCTAGAATCCTCAAAATTTTAATCAAGTTCTCAAGCAAAATGAAATTCAAGATTCAAGATTCTTTTCAATAAAAGTTGATATTTTTTCAGATGTAGTTGATCAAATTCAAAGACAAGTATGGCAAGACAAAGATTATAAGGAAATCCTCAAGAAATTAGCAAGAGGAGAATCAGTCCCAGACTATTCTATTGGACCTCAAGCAAAATTATTATTGTTCAAACATAGAGTAGTCATTCCAAGCAATCATGAAATTCAATTGGACATTCTTCAAAAGCGTCATGACTCACCGTTGGCTGGCCATCCTGGCCAGGAGAAGACCCTCAAGCTCATCAAGAGGGATTTTTATTGGGCTGGCATGAATCAAATCATCAAGGACTATGTGTCCTCATGTCAGCAATGTTCAAGAAACAAGAACATCCACCATAAGACGTTTGGGCTACTCAAGCCTCTTCAAATTCCATCTGGTCCTTGGAGTTCTTTATCAATGGACTTTATCACTCAATTGCCCTTGTCAAGCAGCTTTGATTCAATTTTAGTAGTTGTAGACAGATTTTCAAAAATGGCAATATTTATTCCAACTTATTCAACAATCACTGCTTTGGACTTAGCTCAAATATTCATTAATCATGTCTTTTCCAAACATGGTCTTCCAATCAGTATTGTTAGTGATAGAGGGTCATTATTTGTTTCATAATTTTGGACTCAATTGTGTCAACAGCTCAAGATATCAAGAGATCTTTCAACTGCCTTTCACCCTGAAACAGATGGACAGACAGAGAGGGGAAATCAGATTTTAGAACAGTATCTTCGGATGTATGTCAGTTACCATCAAGATGACTGGAACACCTGGCTCCCTCTGGCTGAATTTGCCTATAATAATGCAGAACATTCATCAACAAAACAGTCACCATTTTTCACCATTTATGGAAGGAATACCAGCTTTGACTCAATTCACATTTCTCAAGATACACCTGCTGGAAAGTTATCAACAAAACTCCAATCAGTACAGCAAGTTGTCAAAGAAGAATTAGATTCAGCAATAAAGTGTTTTAAGAAGTATGCAGATAGAAATAGAGCAATTCCACCTGATTTACAACCTGGGGACAAAGTATGGCTAGCTTCCAAGAACATCAAGACAACAAGACCCACCAAGAAACTTTCAGAAAGATGGTTGGGACCCTTTGAAGTTCTCAAGAAGATTGGCAGCCATGCATATCACCTCAAGTTGCCTCAACAATGGAAGTCAGTTCACCCTGTCTTCCATGTGTCCTTGTTAGAACCAGTGAAGCAATCAACTATCCCAAATCGACACCAATTTCCACCACCTTCAGTAATAGTGGAAGAGCAAGAAGAATGGGAAGTGGCTCAGGTTCTGGACTCAAAACTCAAGAGAGGTGCATTATGGTAATAAGTGGAGTGGAAAGGATTAAATGAAGACCCAGAAAGAACAACTTGGGAACCAGCTTCCAACCTTACCAACTCCCCAGACCTTGTCAAGGACCTTCACACTTTGTGTCCAGACAAGCCTGGCCCAAATGCCTCAAGAGTTTGATTTATGGTGCTTGGTGGGGATTGGAGTTTATGAAAGTAAGTTCCTCTCCTGGCATGCACCTTTAAGGGGGTATTCTACCCAAATTTTTTGTAAGCATCACCTTGGCCACTTTGTGAGCACTTGTCAATTCTTTGGACAGGTTCAGAAGGCCTTGCAACATCATACCCTCAAGAGTTTGGACCTTTCATCAAGATATGGCCCAATCTTTTCTCTTATATTCTTTCCTTCTTTAATCATGCCATAAATTATCTTTCAAGACATTCATTACCACAATTCATGTTATGGCATAATTTCTTTTTCATTTATGGTGCTTGGTGGGGAGTGGAAGTTATGAAAGTAAGTTCCATCTCCTGGTATGCATCCCTGAGGGGTCTTCTTCTTGTAAAACATTACCTTGGCCACGCTGTCAGCATCAAATTCTTGATTATATCTTTCAGAACATTTTGGCCAAAATCAAGAAACTCACCACAACAAGGACAACCCTCAAGCATTTCTTATTTATTTCTTTACTCTCTTTTCCTCTCAATTCTTTTCATTTTTGTTTTTTATTTCATTTTCTTTTACTTGTATTTTTTATTTTTTATTTTTATTTCTTATTTCAAAAGCAGTAGTCATCACTCCCATATCATGTTTGGGGAGTCAATTCATTCAATAATCAAAGAGCAAAACACTAGTAATGGTAAAGACCAGCTACAGATAACCCTCATCAAAACTTCTTCAAGTCAGCCTTGAACTCATTCCTTAAGATCAAAATTGAAAGCGAAAACCCAATCAGCAAGGCATTTATGGCAATTGACCAGTCAAGGAGGAGATAACAAGAAAGACATTCAGGAATAAATCAAGATCAAAAAGGAAAAAACTGCTTCAAATGGCCCAATTGGCCAATTTCATGAATTTATGCACTTTGGCACAAATGGCCATATCAAACCTCAAAACTTCAAAATAGCTCATTTTTATCATTTTTCATCAAAATATGCTTAATTATGCATATTGGCAAATTTGCGCATCTTGTGCATTTGCGCACTTTTGTGCAAAAGGCCTGTTTATCTTGTCAAAAGGCTCCAAAAGGCCTTTTTGGCCCATTTCATCATAATTGCACATTTGCGCACTTTGCGCAAAAATGCACAAAATGGCCAGAATTCATTATAAGGCCATTTTATCATCATTAATCATTTTTTTCAACTTTTTCACCAATATATGCCATTATGGCATATATGCGCATTTGTGCATTTTTGCGCAAATTGGCCAAAAACCCCTTTAATCACAAAATCAGTGATTTTGGCCAGGACTTCTAAAATGGTCCAAAACCTCACGTATTGGCCATTTTATGCCAACACTCTCAAGATTCAAATTATGATGAAATCAGGTGTTCTTGGGACATAAGCCCAGGTCACCCCCTTTTTCAAAAGCCATGAGGACTCAAGAAAAGTTTAGTGAAGACACTCAAGACAAGAATGAACATAATTTAAGAAGAATGAAGACATTTTGAAGGAAAAGAGGGAAGTCAGAATCAAGATCAAGGAGAAGATACCTACAAGTGATTAAATGAAGAGTTTGTTTCAGTATTGATTGAAGAAGAAAGTTTAATGGGATAAACTTAAGGAATTGGGGGAAAGAACTGTATGGATTGATTGCAAGCTCATCAATACTGACTATACCTATGGTGCTCAGAGCTCAACACTTTCAAGAGGGGGATAATGTCAAAGCCAAGGAGGCAGGGGCATTACCAATCATCTTCAACAATCATTACTTCATTGATACCCTTCAAAACCCAAGCAGCAAGGGGGTTTCATTCAACATTCTCCAAATACAGTTTTCAGACCTAAATACAGTTTCATACAGGCAAGACCCAAATACAGGCCTGTCATCAATACAGGCGCAAATACCTGTATTGACTGTATAACCTGTATTGGATTCACCAATACAGGATTCAATCCCACATCCAACTTCTTCCAGCATACAGGCAAGTATCTCAACACTCAAACTCCAAGGCTGGTATTTCTCACATATACCAGCTCCTCTTCATCCGCCTGGGGGATTTTCCCCCAGTTAATTAAAATATTGGATTTATTATTTAATATTATTTTATTTCTCATTAAGAAATATTATTTTATTATTTATTAAGTTAGTATTTGCCTTCCCTCACCTATTCAGTAGAGTCCTGGTGGCCACATCCTTTATTAATCCTTACCTCTTTTCTGAACAGGTTGAAACAGTGGTACAGGATTATTTGTGGCTGGCTCTTTATTATTGCTTTTGTTTTTCTCTCATATCTTTTATACTTATTATTTTATGACTAGGAATTTATCCTCTTACTCCATTACTCTTATCATTTGAGTATTCCTTCTGAGCCTCCATAAGTAAGTCTGTTCACTGAGTGCCAGGCCCTCTTCATTTAGAAGAGCCCCTGTGACATTCCCCCAGTTAATTAAAATATTGGATTTATTAATTAATATTTTTTTATTTCTCATTAAGAAATATTATTTTATTAATTATTGAGTTATTATTTGCCTTCCCTCACCTGTTCAGCAGAGTCCTGGTGGCTATATCCTTTATTAATTCTTTTATCTTTTCTGGACAGGTTGAAACAGAAATACAAGATTATTTGTGGTTGGCTCTTTATTATTGCTTTTGTTTTTCTCTCATATCTTTCAATGCTTATTAATTTATGACTAGGAATTTATCTCTCTTATCTATTACTCTTATCAATTGAGTATTTATTCTGAGCCCTCCATAAGTAATTCTGTTCACTGACTGCCAGGCCCTCTTCATTTAGAAGAGCCCCTGTGACATTATTTTAATTAACTCATAATTGCTTCTTTTCATTGATTCATTCTTATTCATTTCTCTCATTTTCAATCATGATTCTTATGATTCCATTCTCACTCATCAATTTTCATCTCATTCACTTCATTCAAATGAAAATTGATTCTATTTCTCATTTCTTATATTTTGCTGACCATTTCACTTTCTTATTAATTCTCAATCAAATTTTATTTTGATTTTCTGTCTGAATTCAGGTTCCTTATCAGGTTTAATAGATTGGAATTTGGGGTTAATTGATTGATTGTTTCAGGAGTTTCATCAAATTGGGGTTATCATTGGTTGATTTTGAAATTTCTCAAGATTTATTGATTGATTTATTTGATTATTCAAGAAATTGACTTGACCACAAGATTCTGATTTGATTTAATTCATTGATCTGATTTGATTTGTCAAGATAGTCGATTTATCCTCAAGATTGATTTAATTGATTGATTTGAAGATGATTCTTCAAGGAATTGAATTGATTTTTGAAGATATTGATTGAATTCCTCAAGACATGATTGATTTTATTTTGAATTGACTTCATTTATTTGATTTGATTTATTGATTGACTTTATTTTACTGATTGATTGAAATTGATTATTCATAAGAATTTGACTTTATCATCTTCATTCTTCAAGATTTATTCATATTGATTCACTTCAAGACTATTGATTGAATTCTCAAGTTCATCAAGATTCTCATTTGATTGATTTGCTCAAGCCTTCCTTATTTCATTCTCAAGTATCATCATAATTTATTTCTTTTATTCAATAATGCTAGTTAAGCATAGCCCTCCAGCCAAGAATACAATATTTCAAAGACATCAAGCTGTTCTCACTCCTACAGCAAGGGCTCCTCTTGACCACACACCATCAGTTCATCAACTGAGTGCAAATTTGGACAGAGGACCACCAATGGAAGGCGCAGCACCCTCCAGAAGAGGAAGTGTGGAGGCAAGAAGATCAAGATCATTCTCAGGCTTGTTGGGTGGCTATCCAAGCATTTCTCAAGGGCCTAGAAGCAGATCAGGGGGAGGAGTCTGAAGAAATTGAAGTAGACGCTGCCTTGGAAGGTTCCCCTGAGGCTTCTGAAGCTCCAAATCAAGCCCATTCTAATCAAGCTCTTGTCTATCAATGTGAGCCTTAGAGGTAATTTCATATACCCAAAAGACCACAAATATAAAAAATAACATATTAATATAAATAAAATAAATTTATTTATATTATTAAAATAAAAATCAAAATATAAATATAAAATTATATTAAAAAATAAAAAATTAATTATAATTTAAAAATAAAAATACATTAAATTTTGTAAATATAAAATTACATTTATACTTGAAAAATTTAAGTAAAAATGAAATTTTAACAAAATTGTGAAAAAATAAATAAATTTGGAAAAAAAAAGTTAAATAAAATCTATTATAACTTTTTATCCAATAAATAAACATATAAAATTTATTTCACCATTGGATTCCTCATAAAAAATCAGGTGGGGTCACCTCTGAGTGAAATTCTTGTAACTCAACTCTAAATAAGCTTAAATTAAGTTGTTAGTATTTTCAATACAAAAGTTGAAAATCCTCAAAACTTTAATTGAATTCACACCACATGTGGTGTTAACCATCAATTTTTGTGTTAAAATTGAGGTGTTGTGTTTAGTTTAGAAGTTATGAGGAATTGAAGTATTTTCAATTGAATTCAATTGAAATGTCAAAATGTGCGCGTGTATTACATAAGTGAACTTTGATTTACATATGAGGTGTCAATTATTACTGTATTGTACTGTACAATTGAATTGAATTACATATGTAAATTATAAGTATAATACATGATGAGGAATTAAAAGAAAAATAAATTGGAAAGATTAAATTTGGGGGGGAAAAGGAACTCCAGCTCTAAGGGGGAGCTAGACCCCCAAAATCCTTGCTGACAGGCGTGGGATGTCAAAATTCACGCAAAAGTTCATCACTTTTGGCCTGGAATTGAGTTACAGGGTCTGTGGACTCAATTGATGATGAGGTTTTGATACCAACTGGGGTAGTTTTAGCTGTTGCCAAGAGGGTAAAACTACCCTTAAGATAAAACAACCATAGTAAAAACAGTTCTAACTGGTTTCTACGCCTCTTACACACATTCTGACGTGTTTTGAGGGCTCTAGGCCTGGTATTGCTATAGTAATGGCTGATTTAAGGGTCTAAAATGGCTAAAAATGGCTAAAAATGGCTTAAACCAGCCCTTTTTGGTCTAAACCAGGGTTCAATGATGCCATAATTGGCTTTTCTGTTGTCAGACTGTTTTTCACGACTGACAAGAGTAAATTTTACTTTTGGAGCAAGAGAATTGATGGCTATAAAAGAATGTCTTCTTTGCCCCACTTTTCTCTTCATGTTAGAATCTTTTCCTTTTATTAATTAGTTTAAAACTGTTAAACCAATCAATCAAAGATTCCAACCACCACTTTTAAATCATTTTAATCCTTTTAACCACGTGAAAAAATCATTATAATCATTGTTTGTAACTCTTATAATCATTTTTACCCCTGAACCACCCCAAAAGTGAATTAAAGCATCTTTCATCACTGTAAACTTTGTCACTTTGTTTCCAAATTCACTCTGGTCACTTTTGGGCGTGTTTTCTCTTTAATATTCTTTTTAAATACTTTGTTCTTTAATTAATTGCTTGCAGTTCTTTGCTCAATTAATTCCAATTGAAATTGCTCTTGAAGAAATTTCTTTTGTAGCCTTAAAATATCTCTTGTAGAGTATTTTTTGGATAAATTTTTATTGTTGGTAAAACAATAAATTTTTATAATATTATTGTTTTATACTAATAAAGTTATAAACAATAAAATTGGCGTGTTTTCTCTTAAAAATAATATTTCATACTATTTTTAATTGATTTTTACCTTATACAAATTTTGAGGACAGGAAAAGTACTTGATTTTTAATCAAAGTTTCATATCCACACCTTACATTTGGGGGCCCAGCCGTGATATTTTACCTGTGACATATTTTTTTACTCTTTTTAAATCTTTTTTCTTATATTGAAAAATTTAAAAACATATAAAAAATACTTATAATTCAAAAAATCCATAAAAAATAATTTTTTTCATATTATAAGTGAGGCTTAAATTTTTATTTCTTTTTTTGAAATATCCTTTTTTTACTTAATTAATTGGCTTTTTCATTAATTTTAGTGTCTGACAACGTGGTAAGACAAGAAAACATTGAAACAGCCTCAACAGTAACCAGCATTATCCCTGCCAGTACTGTCAATTCTGATCATAATAGCACTGTTATTGTGACTCAAAATAACCAGCCTGAACCAATATCTTCTGAATTAATTAACTT
Source organism: Austropuccinia psidii (assembly GCA_023105745.1). Classification (NCBI taxonomy): domain Eukaryota; kingdom Fungi; phylum Basidiomycota; class Pucciniomycetes; order Pucciniales; family Sphaerophragmiaceae; genus Austropuccinia; species Austropuccinia psidii. Next base: position 8,860,831 of record JALGQZ010000002.1, on the reverse strand, counting down.
GGACATAAGTAATACCCTTCAGAAAGCTAAAAATTTGGCCAATAGTAAGTTTTTTGACGTAAAAATACTATTTTAAGCCTTTTTAACCATAATTATGCCTTCAACCAGATCAGGAGCCAGCTACAACCCCTCAAGCAGCTCCCAAAAAGGTAATAGACGTGATTATGGCAGAGGCCAACCAGGTACAGAAGGAAAAGGGTCAGTTGATGACTTCCAAACAACTAAAATGGGTCATTCTGAAGCTGATAATACCATTTTACCTTCAAAAAGAGCTGACACCGCCACAACAAGCCTCTGTGGACATATACAAAGCCAGCCACAGTGCATACAACAATGCACTTCAATTCAAAGAGTACCAGATCCTTGCAGACCTGTGGAAGAATTGAATGAATTCTTACCTGAAAGTAAGAAAATTCTTGGGCCATCCCAACACTTGCAAATTGCTCAATGGATGGCATCCATTGATGGAGAAGAAAAACATGATGCTTTTGACACTAGAATGGAGGAAAAACAACCCTCCACCACCCAAACCAGTGCCAAAAACAGCCCCAGTGGCCAGCAGCAGCAATTCCAACGTGAAAAAGCAGCCACAAACTCCAAACAAGGGCAAAGGGAAGGCACCAGCCCCAAAACCTTACAGCCAGGGCTACAGAATCCCAAAGATTCAGCAGGATGCCATGGAAAATGTATTTCAGATGGCCAGAACCATGATGGAATTACAGAAGAAGGAGGAAGCCAGATTAAGGTTCCAGAAATGATTTCTGATATATTTGATTCCATCCCAGAGTTGTATAATGCTATAAATGACGTGAAAAAACATCTTTCTGATAAAAATGACACCATTTGTAACAACATTAAAACAAACAACCTGAGTCTGTGCCAAATTAATGAAACACTTATGTGTTTTGAAAAAGTTTTAAGAACAATTAAAAATTCTAATAATGACAATTCTTCTAACATTAAAATAAATGAACAATCTGCCATTACTAAAGAATTAACAGATAAATATTCTAAATTCAATATTGATGACATGATTGAAACAAGAATTAAACAAGCCATAAATATTATCAAAACAGATAACAAGAAAATCCTTGATGACATTTCAAATTCATTTACTGAAGTAAAGACATATACCATTGCCTTGAAAAAGTGTTTTGATGCTTCACAAGAAGAAGTATCAAAATTATCAATGAAATTGAATCAAGTCACTGCTGATAATACAAGACAGACAGAGTTATGGCAAGAACTGACACATAAGGAAGACATGTATAAAATTGAAGTAATAAATTTAATACAAAGCTTCCAACATGAATACAGAAATTCCCAAAGGTGTAGCAACAGTAAAATGAATGACATTGAACAAATATTGAACACCTTACCAAGAATGTCTACACCTCTAAATCAAAATGAGGGCACAAGAATTCCAAATCCACAAGTATTGGATCCTGATAATTCACAATTAAAAAATGAATTATCCACTTCTTTTCATAACTTGGAACCATCAATGGGCCAAGCACTCTTGAAAGAAGTTCCAAAACTTAAAGAATGGCCTCACTTCAGTGGTGAAGGAGAGTATGACCATATGGAATTCATTAGAGGTATTGACATGATCAAAGAGGATTTTGAATTACCAGACAGATTGGTAACAGCCAGGTTTAACACCTTGTTTACCAGATCAGCTCACAGATGGTACATCAAAATAAGACAAGCACATGGACACCAGAGTTGGACTTGGTGGAAAACCCAAATCATCAACAAATGGGCAAATGATGCTTGGAGGTTTAAAGTTGAAACAGCCTTTGAATCTGCCAAATTTAATGCTGATAAAGACAGAGCTTTACCATGGTTTTGCCAACAAAAGGACAGATTAACAGCATTATATCCTGACATGTCAGAGCTTATGATCCATAGAAAAATTCTGAGACAATGTGGAGGTGACTTAGAGCATGCTGTCAAAAGCAGGACTACTGAACAATCTTCAGAAGAAGATATTATTAATATACTAGAAGAAGTAACCACCAGAACCAAAATTGGTTCTAGTAGGGTGAATCTCAAAACAACGTTTAATACACCTTGGAAAGATTCTGTGGACAAAAACCCCAAAGAAAATTCTGGTAATATTAAATATAAATCTGCAGATACAGTCAGAAAATGCCATATTTGCCAAAGCACCACCCATTTAGCCAATACATGTCCAAAGAGGGGGAAAATCGATGAAATTGACATTGAAAAGGAACCAGATGTTGAAAAAGAAGACATAATTGAAGACAATTCAGATGATAAGTCATCCATATTTTCTGAATCTTCAAAAGATATAGAAAATATCAATGCCACTTTTGACATCATGGAATCTTATTCCCACTTACCACAATTGAGCAATGGTCAAGTTGATTTATCAAAAGTTCAAGATGCACAACTTATGAAGACAAAACCAAACAGAGGAAAAGTTTATACAGCTGGTAACTCCTGTATAACAGAAGTGGTAATTGACAACAAGCCCACCAAACTTTTGCTTGACCCAGGAGCCTTCTGCTCTTGTGTTGGAAAATCCTTTCTTAAAACTTGTGTGCCAAATTTTGAAGACCAATTGTTACCAATTGATGGTATAAAATTCAACAGTGCAAGTAACCCAATGAAAGCATTGGGAATCTTTGAGACCAATATCATATTCCCACACATAAATGGGAATTTAAGGATCACAGTTGAATTTGTTGTTATGGAAAATTGCTCTAGTACCCATTTTATATTGGGAAATGACTATTTGATCATGTATGGGATAGATTTACATAATAACAAAGACAGATACTTTACAATTGGGGACAATAAGCGCCAGAAATTTGCCTTTTTACCATTTAAAAGACAAATTACAGTAAACAAAGTATCACCAGTCAACTTAGAGTTAGAAAAATTCAAGTCTGAACAGTTAAATGAGGCTGAGATAAGCCTTCATCTGACTGATAAACAAGAAAATGAACTTTCTTCCCTTTTGTATGACCACAAAGGAGCATTTGCTACAGACAAAGAACCTCTGGGAGCAATTATTGGTCATGAAGTTGACATCATTCTTAACATTGAGAGACCTTATCCACCACTCTTAAGAAGACCTGCTTATCCAGCAAGTCCAAAATCAAGAGAAGCTCTAGAAATTCATATCAAAGAACTTCTAGACCTTGGTGTAATAAGAAAAGTAGGCCACAATGAGGAAGTAGAAATAACTACACCAGTCATAGTGGCGTGGCATAATGGAAAATCCAGAATGGTTGGGGACTTTAGAGCTCTGAACACTTACACTGTTCCAGACAGATACCCAATACCAAAAATCCAAATTGCCCTTACTCAAATATCTCAAGCAGTGTATATAACCACTATGGATGCCCTTAAAGGATTCCATCAAAATGTGGTAACACCAAGAGCAAGAAAATACTTGAGAATCATTGTTCATTGTGGAGTGTATGAATACTTAAGGATGCCCTTTGGTATCAAAAATGCACCTTCACACTTCCAAAGAATGATGAATGAAATCTTCCCTGAAAAACTCTCAGAGGGATGGTTAATCATTTACATTGATGACAATATTATCTGTTCAAAGACTTGGGAGGAGCACATGAACAGATTATCAAGAGTTTTGACAAAAATCCAATCAGTAAACATGAAAATCTCCTTGAAGAAATGTCATTTTGGATTTAAAGAACTTAAGGCACTAGGACATGTTGTATCTGGTTTGTCCCTTGGAATTGATAAAAACAAAGTTGCAGCAGTATTGTTAAAACCCATGCCTCAGAATAAGAAGGAAATTCAGTCATTCTTGGGTTTTGCAGGATATTACAGGCAACACATTAAAGACTTTGCATCCATAGCAAGACCACTTTATAAGTTGTGTGACAAAGACACAGTATTTGAGATGACTGTTGACAGAGTCAAAGCTTTTGAATCTCTAAGAGAAGCATTGACCACTGCTCCACTCTTACTGATGCCAGACTTTAAATTACCTTTCAAACTGTATATTGATGCATCAGGAGATGGACTAGGTGCTGCACTTCACCAAGTTCAGATAATAAATGACAAACCTGTAGAAGGACCAATATGTTTCATATCCAGGCAAATCAAACCAACTGAAGCCAGATATGGAGCAAGTCAAATGGAATGTCTATGCCTTGTCTGGGCCTTGGAGAAATTGAACTATTTCTTAGAGGGATGTGTTTTTGAAGTAATAACAGATTGTACAGCTGTGAAATCACTTTTGAACATGAAAACACCTAACAGACACATGCTCAGATGGCAAATAGCCATACAAGAATACAGAGGCAATATGACTATTGTTCATAAGGATGGGAATATTCATAAGAATGAAGATGGACTAAGCAGATGGCCATTACCAAATGACATTGATAATCCTGCTTATGTTCCAGAAGAAGCTTCACCACAAATTCCAATAGAAGGAATAAGTGTTACAGACTTGAACACCACCTTCTTTGAAGAAGTCAGAAATAGTTACACTCAATATAAGAATTGTAGCATCTTATGCCAATTGCTTAACAAAGACTGTAAAGAAAACTCTCTAATACATGCCTTGGATGAATTATGGAGAAAATCTTATAATGAAGGAAGATTTCACCTACTGGATGGTATAATTTACCACAGAACCAAGCACACATGTGTCATGACAGTTGTAGACAGGTCATTAATCAATCTTGTACTGAAAGAATGCCATGATAGTCCCTTTTCAGGACATCTTTCTGAAGACAGAACAAGAGAGAAAGTGAAGACCTGCATATGGTGGCCAATGTGGCAAAAAGATGTTGCAGAGTATTGCAAAACCTGTGACAGATGCCAAAAGGCAAATAAATCCACTGGCAAAAGACTTGGAAATATGATGAAAATCCAAGAACCAAACAGACCTTGGGAAATTGTCCATATGGATTGGGTAACTGGCCTACCACCAGGAGGTGACAGGAGCTATAATGCTTGCCTAGTAATTGTGGACAGATTCAGTAAAACTCCAATCTTTTTACCATGTCACAAAGATGATACAGCCATGGATACAGCTCTTCTGATATGGAATAGAGTAGTGTCATGGACTGGGATATTTACAAATATCATCAGTGATAGAGATCCCAAATTCACTTCAGCACTATGGACAAATCTTCACCAATTATTTGGCACTAAACTGTCTTTCTCTACAGCCTACCACCCACAAACTGATGGCCTGGCTGAAAGAATGATCCAAACCTTAGAGGACATGGTGAGAAGATTTTGTGCATATGGCCTTGAATTCAAAGATTGTGATGGATTTACCCATGATTGGTGTACTCTGTTACCAGCACTGGAATTAGCATATAAAACATCAATCCATGCTAGTACCAACCAGACTCCTGCTGTTCTAGAAAAAGGATGGAACCCCAAGTTACCCCAAGACTCCTTGAGGAAAGACTTAATTGAAATACATCCCACAGCTGCTAGCTTCAAAGGAATGCTAGACAAAGCTAGAAAGCATGAAGTAAGGTGCATGGAGGACTCTTTTGCATATGCTAAAGACAAATGGGATAAATCTCATGCAACTCCAGATTTCAAAGTGGGGGACTTAGTTCTTGTATCCACCACTAACTTCAATAACATCAAAGGATGTAAAAAGTTGAAAGACTCCTTTGCAGGACCTTTTGTGATTAAGGCCCTCCATGGAGAAAATGCTGTTGAAGTAGAGTTATCTGAAGAACTTAGCAATAAACACCCTACATTTCCAGTGAGCTTGATAAAACCATATAAATCTAGTGATGCTGAGAAATTTCCCTTGAGGAATAAGGTTCCCCAAGTTATACCTCCTATTGAGACATCTGGTACTAAGAAAATAACCAAAGTTCTTAAAGAAAGGAAATTAAGAACCAAGAAAGTAAGGGAATACCTTGTTAGGTACAGTGACCCAACTTGTGAAGATGAATGGTTAGAAGAAAAAGATATACCAGAAGCTACCAAACTCCTCAGAAGATTCAGACACACTAGAAACTCCAATATTACAAAGTAATATTCTCTTTTAGGGGGAGGGAATGTGAGCCTTAGAGGTAATTTCATATACCCAAAAGACCACAAATATAAAAAATAACATATTAATATAAATAAAATAAATTTATTTATATTATTAAAATAAAAATCAAAATATAAATATAAAATTATATTAAAAAATAAAAATTAATTATAATTTAAAAATAAAAATACATTAAATTTTGTAAATATAAAATTACATTTATACTTGAAAAATTTAAGTAAAAATGAAATTTTAACAAAATTGTGAAAAAATAAATAAATTTGGAAAAAAGTTAAATAAAATTTATTATAACTTTTTATCCAATAAATAAACATATAAAATTTATTTCACCATTGGATTCCTCATAAAAAATCAGGTGGGGTCACCTCTGAGTGAAATTCTTGTAACTCAACTCTAAATAAGCTTAAATTAAGTTGTTAGTATTTTCAATACAAAAGTTGAAAATCCTCAAAACTTTAATTGAATTCACACCACATGTGGTGTTAACCATCAATTTTTGTGTTAAAATTGAGGTGTTGTGTTTAGTTTAGAAGTTATGAGGAATTGAAGTATTTTCAATTGAATTCAATTGAAATGTCAAAATGTGCGCGTGTATTACATAAGTGAACTTTGATTTACATATGAGGTGTCAATTATTACTGTATTGTACTGTACAATTGAATTAAATTACATATGTAAATTATAAGTATAATACATGATGAGGAATTAAAAGAAAAATAAATTGGAAAGATTAAATTTGGGGGGGAAAAGGAACTCCAGCTCTAAGGGGGAGCTAGACCCCCAAAATCCTTGCTGACAGGCGTGGGATGTCAAAATTCACGCAAAAGTTCATCACTTTTGGCCTGGAATTGAGTTACAGGGTCTGTGGACTCAATTGATGATGAGGTTTTGATACCAACTGGGGTAGTTTTAGCTGTTGCCAAGAGGGTAAAACTACCCTTAAGATAAAACAACCATAGTAAAAACAGTTCTAACTGGTTTCTACGCCTCTTACACACATTCTGACGTGTTTTGAGGGCTCTAGGCCTGGTATTGCTATAGTAATGGCTGATTTAAGGGTCTAAAATGGCTAAAAATGGCTAAAAATGGCTTAAACCAGCCCTTTTTGGTCTAAACCAGGGTTCAATGATGCCATAATTGGCTTTTCTGTTGTCAGACTGTTTTTCACGACTGACAAGAGTAAATTTTACTTTTGGAGCAAGAGAATTGATGGCTATAAAAGAATGTCTTCTTTGCCCCACTTTTCTCTTCATGTTAGAATCTTTTCCTTTTATTAATTAGTTTAAAACTGTTAAACCAATCAATCAAAGATTCCAACCACCACTTTTAAATCATTTTAATCCTTTTAACCACGTGAAAAAATCATTATAATCATTGTTTGTAACTCTTATAATCATTTTTACCCCTGAACCACCCCAAAAGTGAATTAAAGCATCTTTCATCACTGTAAACTTTGTCACTTTGTTTCCAAATTCACTCTGGTCACTTTTGGGCGTGTTTTCTCTTTAATATTCTTTTTAAAGACTTTGTTCTTTAATTAATTGCTTGCAGTTCTTTGCTCAATTAATTCCAATTGAAATTGCTCTTGAAGAAATTTCTTTTGTAGCCTTAAAATATCTCTTGTAGAGTATTTTTTGGATAAATTTTTATTGTTGGTAAAACAATAAATTTTTATAATATTATTGTTTTATACTAATAAAGTTATAAACAATAAAATTGGCGTGTTTTCTCTTAAAAATAATATTTCATACTATTTTTAATTGATTTTTACCTTATACAAATTTTGAGGACAGGAAAAGTACTTGATTTTTAATCAAAGTTTCATATCCACACCTTACATTTGGGGGCCCAGCCGTGATATTTTACCTGTGACATATTTTTTTACTCTTTTTAAATCTTTTTTCTTATATTGAAAAATTTAAAAACATATAAAAAATACTTATAATTCAAAAAATCCATAAAAAATAATTTTTTTCATATTATAAGTGAGGCTTAAATTTTTATTTCTTTTTTTGAAATATCCTTTTTTTACTTAATTAATTGGCTTTTTCATTAATTTTAGTGTCTGACAACGTGGTAAGACAAGAAAACATTGAAACAGCCTCAACAGTAACCAGCATTATCCCTGCCAGTACTGTCAATTCTGATCATAATAGCACTGTTATTGTGACTCAAAATAACCAGCCTGAACCAATATCTTCTGAATTAATTAACTTGGACATAAGTAATACCCTTCAGAAAGCTAAAAATTTGGCCAATAGTAAGTTTTTTGACGTAAAAATACTATTTTAAGCCTTTTTAACCATAATTATGCCTTCAACCAGATCAGGAGCCAGCTACAACCCCTCAAGCAGCTCCCAAAAAGGTAATAGACGTGATTATGGCAGAGGCCAACCAGGTACAGAAGGAAAAGGGTCAGTTGATGACTTCCAAACAACTAAAATGGGTCATTCTGAAGCTGATAATACCATTTTACCTTCAAAAAGAGCTGACACCGCCACAACAAGCCTCTGTGGACATATACAAAGCCAGCCACAGTGCATACAACAATGCACTTCAATTCAAAGAGTACCAGATCCTTGCAGACCTGTGGAAGAATTGAATGAATTCTTACCTGACAGTAAGAAAATTCTTGGGCCATCCCAACACTTGCAAATTGCTCAATGGATGGCATCCATTGATGGAGAAGAAAAACATGATGCTTTTGACACTAGAATGGAGGAAAAACAACCCTCCACCACCCAAACCAGTGCCAAAAACAGCCCCAGTGGCCAGCAGCAGCAATTCCAACGTGAAAAAGCAGCCACAAACTCCAAACAAGGGCAAAGGGAAGGCACCAGCCCCAAAACCTTACAGCCAGGGCTACAGAATCCCAAAGATTCAGCAGGATGCCATGGAAAATGTATTTCAGATGGCCAGAACCATGATGGAATTACAGAAGAAGGAGGAAGCCAGATTAAGGTTCCAGAAATGATTTCTGATATATTTGATTCCATCCCAGAGTTGTATAATGCTATAAATGACGTGAAAAAACATCTTTCTGATAAAAATGACACCATTTGTAACAACATTAAAACAAACAACCTGAGTCTGTGCCAAATTAATGAAACACTTATGTGTTTTGAAAAAGTTTTAAGAACAATTAAAAATTCTAATAATGACAATTCTTCTAACATTAAAATAAATGAACAATCTGCCATTACTAAAGAATTAACGGATAAATATTCTAAATTCAATATTGATGACATGATTGAAACAAGAATTAAACAAGCCATAAATATTATCAAAACAGATAACAAGAAAATCCTTGATGACATTTCAAATTCATTTACTGAAGTAAAGACATATACCATTGCCTTGAAAAAGTGTTTTGATGCTTCACAAGAAGAAGTATCAAAATTATCAATGAAATTGAATCAAGTCACTGCTGATAATACAAGACAGACACAGTTATGGCAAGAACTGACACATAAGGAAGACATGTATAAAATTGAAGTAATAAATTTAATACAAAGCTTCCAACATGAATACAGAAATTCCCAAAGGTGTAGCAACAGTAAAATGAATGACATTGAACAAATATTGAACACCTTACCAAGAATGTCTAAACCTCTAAATCAAAATGAGGGCACAAGAATTCCAAATCCACAAGTATTGGATCCTGATAATTCACAATTAAAAAATGAATTATCCACTTCTTTTCATAACTTGGAACCATCAATGGGCCAAGCACTCTTGAAAGAAGTTCCAAAACTTAAAGAATGGCCTCACTTCAGTGGTGAAGGAGAGTATGACCATATGGAATTCATTAGAGGTATTGACATGATCAAAGAGGATTTTGAATTACCAGACAGATTGGTAACAGCCAGGTTTAACACCTTGTTTACCAGATCAGCTCACAGATGGTACATCAAAATAAGACAAGCACATGGACACCAGAGTTGGACTTGGTGGAAAACCCAAATCATCAACAAATGGGCAAATGATGCTTGGAGGTTTAAAGTTGAAACAGCCTTTGAATCTGCCAAATTTAATGCTGATAAAGACAGAGCTTTACCATGGTTTTGCCAACAAAAGGACAGATTAACAGCATTATATCCTGACATGTCAGAGCTTATGATCCATAGAAAAATTCTGAGACAATGTGGAGGTGACTTAGAGCATGCTGTCAAAAGCAGGACTACTGAACAATCTTCAGAAGAAGATATTATTAATATACTAGAAGAAGTAACCACCAGAACCAAAATTGGTTCTAGTAGGGTGAATCTCAAAACAAGGTTTAATACACCTTGGAAAGATTCTGTGGACAAAAACCCCAAAGAAAATTCTGGTAATATTAAATATAAATCTGCAGATACAGTCAGAAAATGCCATATTTGCCAAAGCACCACCCATTTAGCCAATACATGTCCAAAGAGGGGGAAAATCGATGAAATTGACATTGAAAAGGAACCAGATGTTGAAAAAGAAGACATAATTGAAGACAATTCAGATGATAAGTCATCCATATTTTCTGAATCTTCAAAAGATATAGAAAATATCAATGCCACTTTTGACATCATGGAATCTTATTCCCACTTACCACAATTGAGCAATGGTCAAGTTGATTTATCAAAAGTTCAAGATGCACAACTTATGAAGACAAAACCAAACAGAGGAAAAGTTTATACAGCTGGTAACTCCTGTATAACAGAAGTGGTAATTGACAACAAGCCCACCAAACTTTTGCTTGACCCAGGAGCCTTCTGCTCTTGTGTTGGAAAATCCTTTCTTAAAACTTGTGTGCCAAATTTTGAAGACCAATTGTTACCAATTGATGGTATAAAATTCAACAGTGCAAGTAACCCAATGAAAGCATTGGGAATCTTTGAGACCAATATCATATTCCCACACATAAATGGGAATTTAAGGATCACAGTTGAATTTGTTGTTATGGAAAATTGCTCTAGTACCCATTTTATATTGGGAAATGACTATTTGATCATGTATGGGATAGATTTACATAATAACAAAGACAGATACTTTACAATTGGGGACAATAAGCGCCAGAAATTTGCCTTTTTACCATTTAAAAGACAAATTACAGTAAACAAAGTATCACCAGTCAACTTAGAGTTAGAAAAATTCAAGTCTGAACAGTTAAATGAGGCTGAGATAAGCCTTCATCTGACTGATAAACAAGAAAATGAACTTTCTTCCCTTTTGTATGACCACAAAGGAGCATTTGCTACAGACAAAGAACCTCTGGGAGCAATTATTGGTCATGAAGTTGACATCATTCTTAACATTGAGAGACCTTATCCACCACTCTTAAGAAGACCTGCTTATCCAGCAAGTCCAAAATCAAGAGAAGCTCTAGAAATTCATATCAAAGAACTTCTAGACCTTGGTGTAATAAGAAAAGTAGGCCACAATGAGGAAGTAGAAATAACTACACCAGTCATAGTGGCGTGGCATAATGGAAAATCCAGAATGGTTGGGGACTTTAGAGCTCTGAACACTTACACTGTTCCAGACAGATACCCAATACCAAAAATCCAAATTGCCCTTACTCAAATATCTCAAGCAGTGTATATAACCACTATGGATGCCCTTAAAGGATTCCATCAAAATGTGGTAACACCAAGAGCAAGAAAATACTTGAGAATCATTGTTCATTGTGGAGTGTATGAATACTTAAGGATGCCCTTTGGTATCAAAAATGCACCTTCACACTTCCAAAGAATGATGAATGAAATCTTCCCTGAAAAACTCTCAGAGGGATGGTTAATCATTTACATTGATGACATTATTATCTGTTCAAAGACTTGGGAGGAGCACATGAACAGATTATCAAGAGTTTTGACAAAAATCCAATCAGTAAACATGAAAATCTCCTTGAAGAAATGTCATTTTGGATTTAAAGAACTTAAGGCACTAGGACATGTTGTATCTGGTTTGTCCCTTGGAATTGATAAAAACAAAGTTGCAGCAGTATTGTTAAAACCCATGCCTCAGAATAAGAAGGAAATTCAGTCATTCTTGGGTTTTGCAGGATATTACAGGCAACACATTAAAGACTTTGCATCCATAGCAAGACCACTTTATAAGTTGTGTGACAAAGACACAGTATTTGAGATGACTGTTGACAGAGTCAAAGCTTTTGAATCTCTAAGAGAAGCATTGACCACTGCTCCACTCTTACTGATGCCAGACTTTAAATTACCTTTCAAACTGTATATTGATGCATCAGGAGATGGACTAGGTGCTGCACTTCACCAAGTTCAGATAATAAATGACAAACCTGTAGAAGGACCAATATGTTTCATATCCAGGCAAATCAAACCAACTGAAGCCAGATATGGAGCAAGTCAAATGGAATGTCTATGCCTTGTCTGGGCCTTGGAGAAATTGAACTATTTCTTAGAGGGATGTGTTTTTGAAGTAATAACAGATTGTACAGCTGTGAAATCACTTTTGAACATGAAAACACCTAACAGACACATGCTCAGATGGCAAATAGCCATACAAGAATACAGAGGCAATATGACTATTGTTCATAAGGATGGGAATATTCATAAGAATGCAGATGGACTAAGCAGATGGCCATTACCAAATGACATTGATAATCCTGCTTATGTTCCAGAAGAAGCTTCACCACAAATTCCAATAGAAGGAATAAGTGTTACAGACTTGAACACCACCTTCTTTGAAGAAGTCAGAAATAGTTACACTCAATATAAGAATTGTAGCATCTTATGCCAATTGCTTAACAAAGACTGTAAAGAAAACTCTCTAATACATGCCTTGGATGAATTATGGAGAAAATCTTATAATGAAGGAAGATTTCACCTACTGGATGGTATAATTTACCACAGAACCAAGCACACATGTGTCATGACAGTTGTAGACAGGTCATTAATCAATCTTGTACTGAAAGAATGCGATGATAGTCCCTTTTCAGGACATCTTTCTGAAGACAGAACAAGAGAGAAAGTGAAGACCTGCATATGGTGGCCAATGTGGCAAAAAGATGTTGCAGAGTATTGCAAAACCTGTGACAGATGCCAAAAGGCAAATAAATCCACTGGCAAAAGACTTGGAAATATGATGAAAATCCAAGAACCAAACAGACCTTGGGAAATTGTCCATATGGATTGGGTAACTGGCCTACCACCAGGAGGTGACAGGAGCTATAATGCTTGCCTAGTAATTGTGGACAGATTCAGTAAAACTCCAATCTTTTTACCATGTCACAAAGATGATACAGCCATGGATACAGCTCTTCTGATATGGAATAGAGTAGTGTCATGGACTGGGATATTTACAAATATCATCAGTGATAGAGATCCCAAATTCACTTCAGCACTATGGACAAATCTTCACCAATTATTTGGCACTAAACTGTCTTTCTCTACAGCCTACCACCCACAAACTGATGGCCTGGCTGAAAGAATGATCCAAACCTTAGAGGACATGGTGAGAAGATTTTGTGCATATGGCCTTGAATTCAAAGATTGTGATGGATTTACCCATGATTGGTGTACTCTGTTACCAGCACTGGAATTAGCATATAAAACATCAATCCATGCTAGTACCAACCAGACTCCTGCTGTTCTAGAAAAAGGATGGAACCCCAAGTTACCCCAAGACTCCTTGAGGAAAGACTTAATTGAAATACATCCCACAGCTGCTAGCTTCAAAGGAATGCTAGACAAAGCTAGAAAGCATGAAGTAAGGTGCATGGAGGACTCTTTTGCATATGCTAAAGACAAATGGGATAAATCTCATGCAACTCCAGATTTCAAAGTGGGGGACTTAGTTCTTGTATCCACCACTAACTTCAATAACATCAAAGGATGTAAAAAGTTGAAAGACTCCTTTGCAGGACCTTTTGTGATTAAGGCCCTCCATGGAGAAAATGCTGTTGAAGTAGAGTTATCTGAAGAACTTAGCAATAAACACCCTACATTTCCAGTGAGCTTGATAAAACCATATAAATCTAGTGATGCTGAGAAATTTCCCTTGAGGAATAAGGTTCCCCAAGTTATACCTCCTATTGAGACATCTGGTACTAAGAAAATAACCAAAGTTCTTAAAGAAAGGAAATTAAGAACCAAGAAAGTAAGGGAATACCTTGTTAGGTACAGTGACCCAACTTGTGAAGATGAATGGTTAGAAGAAAAAGATATACCAGAAGCTACCAAACTCCTCAGAAGATTCAGACACACTAGAAACTCCAATATTACAAAGTAATATTCTCTTTTAGGGGGAGGGAATGTGAGCCTTAGAGGTAATTTCATATACCCAAAAGACCACAAATATAAAAAATAACATATTAATATAAATAAAATAAATTTATTTATATTATTAAAATAAAAATCAAAATATAAATATAAAATTATATTAAAAAATAAAAAATTAATTATAATTTAAAAATAAAAATACATTAAATTTTGTAAATATAAAATTACATTTATACTTGAAAAATTTAAGTAAAAATGAAATTTTAACAAAATTGTGAAAAAATAAATAAATTTGGAAAAAAGTTAAATAAAATTTATTATAACTTTTTATCCAATAAATAAACATATAAAATTTATTTCACCATTGGATTCCTCATAAAAAATCAGGTGGGGTCACCTCTGAGTGAAATTCTTGTAACTCAACTCTAAATAAGCTTAAATTAAGTTGTTAGTATTTTCAATACAAAAGTTGAAAATCCTCAAAACTTTAATTGAATTCACACCACATGTGGTGTTAACCATCAATTTTTGTGTTAAAATTGAGGTGTTGTGTTTAGTTTAGAAGTTATGAGGAATTGAAGTATTTTCAATTGAATTCAATTGAAATGTCAAAATGTGCGCGTGTATTACATAAGTGAACTTTGATTTACATATGAGGTGTCAATTATTACTGTATTTTACTGTACAATTGAATTAAATTACATATGTAAATTATAAGTATAATACATGATGAGGAATTAAAAGAAAAATAAATTGGAAAGATTAAATTTGGGGGGGAAAAGGAACTCCAGCTCTAAGGGGGAGCTAGACCCCCAAAATCCTTGCTGACAGGCGTGGGATGTCAAAATTCACGCAAAAGTTCATCACTTTTGGCCTGGAATTGAGTTACAGGGTCTGTGGACTCAATTGATGATGAGGTTTTGATACCAACTGGGGTAGTTTTAGCTGTTGCCAAGAGGGTAAAACTACCCTTAAGATAAAACAACCATAGTAAAAACAGTTTTAACTGGTTTCTACGCCTCTTACACACATTCTGACGTGTTTTGAGGGCTCTAGGCCTGGTATTGCTATAGTAATGGCTGATTTAAGGGTCTAAAATGGCTAAAAATGGCTAAAAATGGCTTAAACCAGCCCTTTTTGGTCTAGACCAGGGTTCAATGATGCCATAATTGGCTTTTCTGTTGTCAGACTGTTTTTCACGACTGACAAGAGTAAATTTTACTTTTGGAGCAAGAGAATTGATTGCTATAAAAGAATGTCTTCTTTGCCCCACTTTTCTCTTCATGTTAGAATCTTTTCCTTTTATTAATTAGTTTAAAACTGTTAAACCAATCAATCAAAGATTCCAACCACCACTTTTAAATCATTTTAATCCTTTTAACCACGTGAAAAAATCATTATAATCATTGTTTGTAACTCTTATAATCATTTTTACCCCTGAACCACCCCAAAAGTGAATTAAAGCATCTTTCATCACTGTAAACTTTGTCACTTTGTTTCCAAATTCACTCTGGTCACTTTTGGGCGTGTTTTCTCTTTAATACTCTTTTTAAAGACTTTGTTCTTTAATTAATTGCTTGCAGTTCTTTGCTCAATTAATTCCAATTGAAATTGCTCTTGAAGAAATTTCTTTTGTAGCCTTAAAATATCTCTTGTAGAGTATTTTTATTGTTGGTAAAACAATAAATTTTTATAATATTATTGTTTTATACTAATAAAGTTATAAACAATAAAATTGGCGTGTTTTCTCTTAAAAATAATATTTCATACTATTTTTAATTGATTTTTACCTTATACAAATTTTGAGGACAGGAAAAGTACTTGATTTTTAATCAAAGTTTCATATCCACACCTTACATAATTTTATTTTGGAATTATAAGCAAGTTTTCATTTTTGTGTATAAATTTATATTTATATTTTAGTTTGTGTTTTGATAATAGAAATAAATTTATCTTATCTATAATTGTATCTTGTTTTATTATTTGTGGTCTTTTGGGTATATGAAAATAGCTCTAAGGCTCAGAAGGACAGTCATAGTACTCTTGATATTTGTCACTATTATTAAGAGTTTCATAGAAAAACCATGCAGCTCCTCACCTATGGAAAAAGCTGGTCTATTTTTCCTCAGTATTTTCAGTAAGAAAAGGTTTTGTTTTCTGGTGAGGTTATCAATTAATTGGCCCTGTTTGAATTCATTGATCAATTCTTCTAGAGGGTCTCTGTTAGACATATGATATATTTCAAGTGAGAATTTCTTTTCCTTGTTTGGACCTATGGTAAATTTCCTGTTTTTAATATTGTAAATGTCAATGCCATACATCCTTTGGTAGTCTGTTCCCAGTAAGAATCCCTGGATGTGAGCATCTTCAAGCACTACAAACTATAGGTTAAGTCTGATATTGCCCTTCCTATGGGGTATTATTATCTCTTTGATAATGGTCCCAATGTATTTCATCTTCCCTGATTCACTCTTAAAGCTCTTTGTCTTGGTTGGCAAGAGTTTCTTCTCCCAATTTTGGAAGTTTTTTTCCCGGTGTTCTCTGGCCACTATTGAGCAGTGTTGACCACTATCAATGATCAATGTGTTTTGAGCATTGTCAATACAAACAGTCATCTTTGTTTCTGTCCCATGTATGTATGACATTCCTCTATTTGGTGTGACTAGGAAGGTCTATGTATCTTCTGTGTGTGTTTACACAAGTATTGGTTTGCAGTATGTTGAGGCATTCCTGCTTCCAACTGTATACCCTGAATCTCTAGTTGTGTTTCCTCTTGGTACTCCACTAGAAATTCCTCTTTTGGGTGTTGGTCATCATCAGAGTGTTTTCTGATGGCATCACCCATAGAGTCTGATTAAGAATCCTCTGTTGGGGATTCTTCCTCTGGCACTTGTTCAATGGCATAGGCTTGTTTCTTTTCCTTTGGACAGTGTTTAGCATAGTGGTCTGTTTATCCACAATTGTTACAAGAGTTTTTATTCTTGGTCATTTCTGCCACTCCTCCTTGAGGTTTATCTTTGATTTCCATCCTGAAAGGTTGTTTCTCTTTGAACCCACTGCTTTTGTATGAGGAATATCTCCCTATATTTGTTCTTTTCCTTACATCTTGTAAGATATTGGGAATTTCATCTAGAGTGCAATTCTGGTTTCATATGCATTTTATTGCATGCTCTAGTTCTCCTTGAATCTGTGTCAAGAGCTTGTGATTCCTGATATGAATGTTCATTTGAGGATCAATGGCTTTAAGTCTTTTAGACTGTCTAAGACACCACTCATATGGATCTTTTTCAACAAAGTACTTGTCATTTTTAAGTGACATTGTCTTTTGCCATATCCAAGTACTATTGCTGTAATTTTGTATTATTTTACTCTTTCAGAATGGCAAGTTACTTCTGCCATGGATTTCCTTCATTTCTGTGTACCAATTACTAGCATTTCCTTTCAATTATGTATTCAATCTAGCAGTAATCCAGTAATCTGGTATGCTTGGTACATCAATGAAGAGTGCATCAATATATTCAATGAGTTTAATATGATCATATTGTCCTACACCAGGGAATTATGGCCAGCATGAGGCCTCTGGAAGCTGTTTCAGTGCTGCTTTCTCTGAATAAGTCACGTTATCTCCATTGTGGTATTGTGATGGAGATCTTGGTTTATTATGCAACAAGAAATTTGGTTTTATGTCCTCTTGGTATGGATTATCCAAAGCATGTCCTTGTGTTCAAGGCTTCATGTTTTGGCAGACATTAAACAATTTGTTCATTTTTTGATACAGACAGTCCCTGGTCCTCTTGCAGTGAGTGGTATTGCCCTTCAAAGACTTGATTAACTCTTTTATTGGTTTCTTTAGAGGCTTTGCATAATTTAGCACAGCTCTCTTGGATGCCTTTTATTGTAGCCTCATGTAATGTTGTCAATTCTTTCAACATTTCATTTCTCCTATGGAGTTCATCAAACTTCTCTTAAATTTTTACTGCATATTGGGACATTTTTAACAATAGTTGATCACTTTTTAAGCTACTCTCAGGTGTAACAGCATTGCGTTCATTCTTAGTGAGGGTAATCTTTCCATAATAGGGCTACTGATTCAGGAATAATTTACAATTGGTTCTGGCTTTTTTTACTCCTTTCACCAAGTCCAACAGCTTCTGGATCATTGGGTCTGACTCTTTGTGCCTGTGACTGAAAGGGGTATTTTTTTTCCCTTTTTATCCTTGGATTCTCCTGAAACCCACCTGGGATTGTGAGGAATGGTGACTCTTGGCCACTGATCTTCTTTTGCCTGAATGGTGTGAGGCCACTGGAGAGTTGAGTTGGTCTACGACTTGTAAGCCTGGAGGAATCAGAGTGGTCTCTGTCTGGTTCAATTGTTTTTTATAGCTTGGATAGTGGCTTGATTTTTCTTTATCCAGGTTGCCCTCTCATCCAGAAGTTTGAACTGCCTGTTGGGATTCCATCCTTTGGCAATTGTCAGGCTAAGTCTATGAAGAGGTGATAATAACAGTATTTAAAACCTAAGCTATGACTGTGACATGGACAATAATGATAAAAGAGGTTTTAAATAAAATATAAGGGCTTTACTTAAAGATCTTTTAGATTCATACAGTTTCTCTATTATAAATTTGAAATCCTTCATTTTAGATCACTCTATTTTATCATAATATTGAACTGTTTTATCAAGTTGAAAACATTACTGTAGTTTTTTAGCCCTCATGTCATCTTCCAACCAACACAAATCCCATTCAGGTTATGTTCATGACTCAGATAGTGAATCTAGCATAAAATATGTTTGAACAACACAGTAACCAATAATTCCCAACATTCCACTCACAACCCCTATTCCATCCTCAATGAATGTATCAGGTCTCAACATTGATGTGGAAAATGCGACTTCTGAAACTTCAAGCACTTGGTCCATTCCTAAATTTCCATAACTCCAATTCCCCCAAATCCCACTGTTACACAAATGCATGTGTCTGAGGGGCCAGGAAGCACACCTGAAATCTCATCAAAGGTTAATCCACAATCCAAATTTCCATAAGACTTCCTCCTTAATCCTGGTTGGAATCCAGTGGCATCCCAGGAACCCTTAGGGCAAGGTAAACAGCCAACCCTCAGGATTCCAACAGGATCTCCACTTCATGTGGTCCATGAAAAGCAGGTTGATGGTGGGAAATGGAAAAGACCATTAGAAAATGTTATTCAGAGTCGACGTTTGGAGGGAAATTCGGAATTGACACTTCATCAAAGTAAGTCTTTTGGATTTCAGAATATAAACTTTTTCAAAATCTGACATTTTTGTTTCATGGGTTAGATATGGCACCTAAAGGCAAGACAGTCCAATTTCAGGAGCCAATTGAAGATTGTGAGTATGACCATTGCTTATTAATTATTTGATGTGCTAACTGATGATTTGCATGGAATGTGATGAACTTTATGCATTTTCACCTCTGGTCCATAAAGAAAAAGTCACTGGACGTCATCATCCATATGCCTCCAAGCCAAGAACAGGTCATGCCAGCTCATCAAGAGAAAAAATTGTGGATTATGAGGATGAGAAATGTCTCTGACTCAAAGTGAAACAAACGATGAACCAAGGTGGATGATTTCACAGAGCATGAGCAGGGCACTCAGTCAAATAGTGAGTTCACCCACCCTGGAATGCTCCTCTCCCAGAGTATGCTCAATCACTCTAAGATGAGACAGCAAAGGAACCAGGCTTGCAAAGCTCACAATGTGGCAAAACGTGCAAGCCAGAAGGAGCAACAAAGATGGCTGAAAGTGGAACTTCCAGCAAATTCCCATGGGATGAGATCATCTGTACACGCCCATTGCCTGTTCCTACTCAAAGTAAGGGATAAGGATTTTTCCTCACTACCATAATTACCCAGCACATAAGAGCATTATATTGTGATTCTAGTGACTGGTTATCTCGGATATGTCCCCAAGGATGTTTTCAATGAGCCATCAACACAGGTTTGGTCTCAAGGTTTCCAAATCTACTGAAAAAATGAGATCCACAAGGTAGGACTAAAGTGATTCACTTGGGACTGGGAGAGCTCATGGAAACATTGGTTCAACAAGTTGATGTCTATGGTGTTTTACCATACCTTCCCTCTTGCACTTTTCAGCACCGGGTATCATCATTACTGTTGGAACAAGGATCATAATAACTATGGGGTCATGGAAGCCTTAATGGAGCAATATTTCATTTATTTGAAAAGAGAATGGAAGTCTATTCAAAAGGATGCAGAGTATTTGGTAAAAAAGAAGTAGAATCAAAAGCTTGCAAAGATTTTTCAAAGGGTTAGTCACTGCATCTCTTCTTCATTGTGAAGTAAGTCTGATGACAATCCAATTGATTATGCGAAGACCTGTGAGCGCTGTCGTGAATGTTTTGATATGGCTAAATTTCCCATTCTAGCATCAAACTTCAATGACCCTTGAGTATGCTCAGATACTGAGGAGGTACTGGAAAATGGATTTCAAGTTTACTGCAGAGTGGGATTACGCTGGTGCTCATGCTTATTTAATGAGTTGGCATTAAAAATTTATAGACACATAGAGTTTTGTAATCAGATCAAAAAAGGGTAAAAAACTATTAATAGATGACCATAAATTAGATTGATTTATGATGGTGATATTCCTGAAGGGCTATCTTTTCAGGTATTTGATCAAGATTGGCTCAAATGTTGTAGTAAGATGCAGACTATTTCCCTCAACATACTTGAAATTCCAGTTATTAGCATGAATGGGGATGCTCTCCGATAAGTGAGTAAAATAAATGTAAAGCACAGCTACCAATTAAGGTTTTTTGAATTGTTTGTTCAGGTGTAATACAATCTGATTATTATTTCTTAGATCTGCAAAATCTTTCTTAATAAGTTAGAATATAGACAATATGATTTTGTATGTAGTAATGTACTATGGTGTCCCTTAACAATATTTGTCTATTACTCATTTTCATTGAGGAAATATTTAAGAAGTTCAATCCAGCTCATGTTGTTCATAATTGTGGACCCGTGATGGGATGAAAAGGAGTTATCAGCTTTTCCAAACACAAATCAGATAATATCAGGAAGGCTCATGCAGTTAATTAGTATTTCTTTTCTTGGACCTATTGGTGATTGGAATATGGGATTCCCATAAAGAAATAATTCAGAATATTAATACAATTAGGGACTCAGATGAGCTTGAAAAGTACCTTCCTCATGCAAAGGGGACATGACTGAGTATGAAAATTCAATAATTTGCAATACTCAGCCCAAATTCCTTTGTTCCCCTGCCTCACCCAAGCATTTCCCTTCTCAGTAGCAGCATTGGCTGCAACTGAGCTTTTAATTTCTGACAGGCCTTGAAGCTGAGACCTTGGCGGGTGCTTCAAGTTCTGCAATTGGTTCAGCTTCACTTTGGTATAAAAGACCATCTTTGCCTGAAATGCCCTTCAATTCTTTCCAGCTCATCCAGTCTTATCATTCTTGTGCATATTCCCCTATGTCTTCCTGCCTTTCCACTCTTTTCTATTGCACAAAACTAACCACTCCCCTTCCTTATCGCTGTATTTGTTTCCCAATTATACATTCAGAAATCCTCTCCTACCTACATTGTGTGTCATCTTGTTCATATAACAGCTCTGTCCATGTTATGTTCTGATCTTAATACTAAATTTTCACTCTGACGTTTTTTCACACTTTTCAAACCTCACTTCTAGAGATTTAATAACTGAATTCAGTTTTAAGCTTATAATTCATTGTATTTCTTCCTCTTTGCTTGAAATATTCCTTTCTATTCAGTTACTAACACAAATTCTCTTTTTTTTAGATGTTGTGCACTTTGTGCAATAAGCGGGGTATCCCCTGTGTTTGCTCCTCCACAGCAACCAATGCTTGTGATGCTTGGTGACAAGCACACAGAAAATGCTTTTTTGTTGTGCAACCATTCCAACCATGCAGCGAGAGGAGATCCCTCACAAGACACCCTTGTGAGGATTCCTTTGTTGTTGATGATGATTAAAGCATTCTTGAGTGGGAATGTACTCCACAACCCCAAGCTGGTGGACAGGAACGCTTTCAGACAATTAGCCCCATTCCCTCAAGTATCAAATTTTCCACCCCCCCTCCAAGGCCGCCATCCAATGGTAGCTTCACTGCTTGACTGGAGTAAAGGGATTATCCCTCCGATGAAGTATGGCGATGGAAAGAGGACATTAAAGCTTGGGCTGATCATCACCCATGGGATTCAAATTTCAAAGTAAGCTCTTATTTCTCTTCTCTGACTCATTTTTCTTCACACAATCATAGTAACTATTGTTCTTTTTGCATAGAACAAAACCCACTCAATACCCTGTGACAAGAGACTCCCATTCCTTGTATGCCTTGCAAGCAAACTCCAGGCCTGAGTGGCACCCGATGGACCAAGGACTTGTTCCGCAGTAAGCAGCAAACCATTCCTTTGCTAATTTCAACTTTTGACTCAAGTGATCTGACTCCTTCCTCCTTTTGTAGAACCCTCCCAAAACGATGAGCCACCTATTCCAGGCCCAAGTCAATTCTCCAAGTCTCAAGTCCCATCACATGAGGATGCTTCAACCTGTGAGCCTGAACCTGAGGTGGCTCTGACACAATCTATGGAGGAACCTTTTGGTAAATCCCCACTTGACTTTTTTTCTCTTACCAGTTTTCCCTCACCCCTCCTTTGACCATCTCCAGCTCGTCCCACTACTCCTTTCTTTGTAATTATCATCAACGATATGCCCTTTTGCTCCCCCTCCCCAGAGATCCCAACCACCTCCTTCCCTCATTCCCATGATTAGGCTGGGAAGGAATTTACCAACTTGCGGCTAACCCTAATGATTCCTTGAGAAATCTTCCATGACTCAATCAACAAAATCTTGTTGGAGCATTGCAGATTGCTCCACATGATTCCCTTCGTGGATGCAACTCATCAAAATGAGATGCACCAGGAATTCCGGGAGGAACTAAACTCCCTCCTCGGCCAGGAATTGGAGGCTTATCCAAAGGAGGAAATCACCAGGATAGTCTCAAGATTACTCAAAAAAAATGCATTCTTTTCACTTATTTCCTTTTGTGATACACTCTTTTGAATAAAAATTGTGTAATCAATACACAATTTTTTCCTTTTTTGTTGTATTCATTTTTCCCGTGAGATTTCCTTTTTTTGCCAATTATGCAAATCACCTATTGCGTGCAAAGAATTTGTTAAAGTTCCCCACCAAATATTTCAGTCAGTATTTCTTTGTGTGAACCTCTTTTTCAGAAAATGCGCAAATAGTCACCATTACCGCCTCCTACATTCTCTGCTTCCATGGCTCTGAACCATATGAAATATTAACTGTAAAAAACCGGGGGTTACCTGCATGTGAAAAATCCATTGGAGATTCATGAGTCATTTCCTTTCCTATGGTCACACACTATTCATCTTAGTCGTGTAAGAAATGATGTGAAGCATTGGGAGCCTTCACCAGCATAAGGAACTGTTTGAATTGTTGGGAACCTGTACAGGCATAAGTATTTTCATATAAAGTTTCAGGAGCCTGCACCGGCATAAGGAGTTCTTGTAATTGTCAGGAACCTGTACAAGCGTAAGGATTTGCATTTGAAGAGTCAGCAGACTGGAAAAGCCTAAGGAATTTTGGAATTTTGGGAGCCTGCCCTGACGTAAGGATTTTTTTGAATTTTTGGGAACCTAGACAGGCATAAGGATTTGCATGTGAACAGCCGCGATCCTGGACAGGCATAAGGATTTTCATGTAAAGCGTTGGAATCCTGACAAGCGCAAGGATTTGTGTGCAAAGAAGAGCAAGGAACCAGGACAAGCATAAGGATTTGTGTGCAAAGAAGAGCAAGGAACCAGGACAAGCATAAGGATTTTCATGTGAAGTACTAGGATACTGGGAATGCTAATGCCTCCGAATCCGTGCGTGACTTCCAGGCCATGTTTTTGATCGTGAAGCATACAAGAATCGTTGGGGGTAACTTCCAATTACCAGGATGACCATATGGTCCTATTATTGACAAAAAGTCAGAATAGCATTAAAAACCTCATTATATTCCCATGTACGGTGGCATGACACCATTGTGGTATTCCATACCTTATTGGCCCAGTTTCAAGTGAAATTTTATTTATAAGGCTATAAATTGAAGAAATAACAAAGAAAAATCAATAATTAATCAATTATAATAGAGAAATTCAGCAATAAAATGGATTTGAATTCATCAATATGTATAATCCCATAAGCAAATCCTGGAAGAATGGTCCATTTGATTACAAGAATAACAATAAAATAAGGAAAAGAAAAAGACAAGCTAGCAAGAATGTTAAATTTACCAGTGAGAGGGGTAGTGAAACACTCAAGTTACCCTAGCTCTGCTCAACCTTTGGATTACTCAGCAATGCAGTTATTAAACTGAGGCCACTTCAATAAGTAATAAGTTAAAACTGTATCAAACAACAGTCACAAGACAGAAAGAAAAATAAATCAATTAATTTATGCAAGGAAAATCCATCAAAAACCTTAAATTACACAGCATATCTGTAGAAATACAAGCACAGCCACCTGATAAGCCAGTAAATATAAATTAAAAAATGAATTAAGTTAAATGGAGGAAAATCAAATCTTGTACAGGAAAAATAGAATCCCCACAATACACAGCATTATCCACCTACAGTTCAAACAATGCACAATCCTATGGTGCAATAACTGTACAAAATCATCTCAGACCACCAACAATGGTGCAATAAGCCAAACAAATGGTGCAATACCTTCAAAAAATGACACCATTTCAACTATTCCTCACCAGCAAAAACATCTCAGATTACATAATCATACATAAAAATGGTGCAATAAACCAAACAAATAGTATCTAACCACTATAAAAAATTATCCCAGCCAAGAGAAGTGAAAAATTCTAAGTCCCTTGTTTTTGAGTGCCTCTATGGAGAGCCCAAAGAATATAAATAGAGGTCCTGTCTCCCTAATTTTTTCCTCTTTTCCTCATGCAATTAATTATATACCAAGAAGGAGAATAATTTTTCATCCCTCACTAGTAGGTAAATCTAGTATTATTATTTAAATGGTAATTATATACCAAGAAGGAGAATAATTCATCCATTCCTTATTATTAGGATAATGTATTTATTTTATTAAAAGTATTATAGACTTATAAGTTTAATTCATAGTTATCTCTAATTAATAGTAGTTAACACAAGGTCTACTTTATATTATTAATTGACCCTATGTTTAAGCTATTAGTCTTATAATTATAATACTATCAATAATACTCATAATATTTAGTTTATCCCCATAACCTTTACATTATAAAGGAAAAATATTCTCATTAGATCTTTTTATTAAAAAAAACAACTTTAAAAATAAATATTATTATATAAAAAACTTACACTTATATTATATTATATCATTCATATATCTGACAAATATCCATTCTATATTAAACAATATCTTAAAAATATATTATTAAGGATCTTTTTGTTACATGATATTCCCAATTACCCTCTCAACAAAAAAAATCATTATAAAAGATATAAAATTAAATTAGCTTACCCATATACTCTATATTAGTACTCTTATATTAAATCAAACTCTTATACTATTACGTTCTTACCACCAAATCATTTTATATCACTATTTAAGAATTATTATTTTATAATTTTTTTTAACTTATAATTTACTTATCTGATTATTGAATAGGCCTGATAGAGACTGCTGAAAAGTCTTCTCTAGTTGTAAAGCCACAATCTTAAATATTGATTTGTGAGCTCTGTAGGGAGATTGTTTATTATATTCAGAGGGGCAGCTAAAACACCATTAGCACCCTTGGTTACATGATTATTTAAGCAATTCAAAACTTTTTACCTGTGATTTCCCCCTCAAGGACTGCCTTATCCAATCCCACACTAAAAGTAGTTTCACACTGTACATGAGCCATTTCACCCCTTTGTCATTGGATCCACCAGATCTCTGCAATTCAAACCCATCAAAACCAGGTGTATACTGTATTGCACATTACCACACCCTCTAACTCCCTCATTCTTCTAATTGGGATGAAATTGTATTACCATCCCTGATGTGATAGCCTGCTCCCTTTCCAATGTCATAATAGCTGTGGCTTTTCTGCCACATTGCTCTTGCTAACCACCTTGAGCAGTGCATGGACATCCCCACTAGGGTCATTGTTTTGTTTTACTGTGCTGGATCAGTTTAGTGAAATAATTGTCACAGGGGCTCTTATGGAAGCAAGAGTAGCCTGTCACTAAGGAATAAAGAACTCACTTGGAGGGCTCCAAAAGAATAAAGAAATAAAAAGGAATATCTTTCTTTAAGGAAGAATAGGAGTAAAGACAAGTATTCCAAAGATAAAAAGAAAAAGGAATCCAATGGCCAAGATAATAAAAAGGCCAAAAGCTAAAGAGCCAACCAAATTAATCCTCAATTCACAGTCTAAACATGTCAGAAAGAACAATGGAATTAGTAATGGATATGACCACCAATATCCACGGACAGGAAAAGAAGAAAAGGTGCAAATGACTGACTTAATATTATAAGTATTTACTCCAAATAAAAGAAAAGAAAATAACGATAATAATAAATCCAATATATTAATTAACTGGGGAAAAAGTCCCCAGGGAAGAAAAGGTGGCCAGTATTAGTGAAAAGCTGAAAGACTGATCCTGGAGGGTTGATCCCCGGCTCTATTGACTGTTTTGGGTCAATACAGATCTGGTAATCTTGAAAATTGAACTGTGTTATGGAATTCCCACAGTGGAATATGAATTGGAACAAAAGGGTCAAGGCCATACAGCTTGTTTGAGTACAACCTTTATGGGCCAATTGAAGTGTCCAAGGAATACTGAAGTACTTGATGCCTTGACGACTGATTGAATGCTTGATAATATCTTGGAATTAGCCTTGGAATAATCCTGGAAGAAAGTACAACCTAGCTCCTGCAGGGCCAGGAGGTTGGGGTCCTCAAATGGGCTTCTGCTAGCTGCCATGGATTGCAAGACTGAATGACTGAAAAGACTTCCTTCAAAATGGGTGATGGATTTGGTTACTTTATTTAAATGGCCTAATTTGGTCCTTAAGCCATCACCAGTGGATTGCTGAGAAAAATTGGTGCATAATGGTATATTATACCATATATGCACCATTCCTGAATCCATGGTATGGAGTACATTGGTGAAGAGACGTCTTTCCCCTGAATGGGCGGAAACCTTTCTGGGCTTTATTTGGTGGCCTCTGATGATTTTCAAAGGCCAGTGGTTGAAAGTGGCCAATTTGGGTCCTGGGGTCCTTTTGGCCATTTGTGGGACTGGTGGGATTGGGTGCCAAAATTGGTTCAGGTGGGCCCACTTGTGGTTTGTAACCCACCTTCCCTTGGAGATAGGTGGTTGGCCTCATTGAATTTGGGCCAAAAGGGGCCTAAGGGTCCCATAGACCATGGGGCGTGGATTATGGCCCGCAGACCATAGAGGCTGTATGGGGTCTAAATAGCCCAAAACCCCCATAATCAGAGGGGTGGGCCCAAGGTCCCTGGTTATAAGGTTTGACCATGAAACAAGAAGTAAAAATTTCCAATATTTTACTTATTGTACTCTGAAGTCCTTATAAATAGAATAAATAAGATAAAAATAATTATTATAGTTATGGCGTGAAAACAATTATATTATTAAGTAAGTATAATAATATAATAAATAAATATATTAATAAATGATAATTGATATATCTGAAAGCTCTTCATTATTGTTACAAACAAATAATAAAGGCATAAAAAATTGTTTTTTATTAATAAAAAACAATTAATAACTAAAATATTACTAATATTAAAACTATTTATATTAATTAAAGAATCATTAATAGGAATAATAGAGAGAAATTATTAAAATAAGAGAAAGAAACTTACTTTTTACACTTATTATAATAATTTAGGAATAATTTACCCCTAATAATTGAAATACAACTTATTTAAATTGTATTTACAAATTTACTTGATTTTAGATGGAAATGAGATTTTGAAGATATTTATAACAAAACAAGAGTACAATTGAATTAATCACGTCAAAAAATTATTATTCTAATAAAGATAACTTTTGGTCTTTGATAATATAAGAGATTTATATATAAATAATAAAAGATTTTACCTTTTGATTTAATTTTTTAATTGTTTTGATGCATCTGAGGGGAAAACAGAGTAAAAAGGGCTCTATTTATAGTAAATACCTCCCTTCTAGAGTCCATCAGGCTTCTAGTAGACGTTTACTGATGCTATCCACTGTAAATGATCAGTTTTTTAAGGTTTAGTGATGATTACATCATGATCAAACCATCTTATCTCATTATTACACCATTATTTAGAGTTATCACTATAACTCTAAGTTTGATGACATCATAGGCTATTCAGAACCTTATTATTTGTGGATTGTATTAGTATTAATCATAATCTAATAGTATTCACCAGCTTTATCAGCTTCATAACTGTTAAACTTAAAATAAGATTACAGTGAGTGATCATAAATGATCAATTTTAAGTTTAAACTTTGATCATCAAAAAGTCCTACCTTATAAACGCTACAGCTATTCTGGGAGTGAATTCTGATAGCTTGGCATGTCCTTATTAAAATTCCAAGAGAATTTTATTACATCATTAAAACTCTATTTTTGATGATTTTTCTTTTAACTCATCTTTTCTGTTGAAATTCAATTTTTTAAACTTCATACCTTGATTTTAAGGGGTTATACCTTGAATATTATGATAACAATTACATCAGTCTTCACATATGAGCTGGTAGAATCTGAATATCTACTTTGTTTTAAGTTTGGACCACTTGCACAACAAAGTGGTCAACAGCTCCATTGATTTTGTTCAATAAACCCTTACAAGTTATAACCTTGTTTATAACTTTTAAAATAACGTTCATATCTGGGTTCCTAAAGTAATTAAGTGGTGACTTTATTTTTGATTTAACTCTCTATCTTGTATATTTCAAGAAATATTAGCTAAAAGCTATGAATATATGCATTGACCAAAAAAGTGCATATATTCAGCTTAATTCCTTAAGTATTGACTTTAAGAATTGTCATATAATTTTCTTATGAGTAGTAGCTTATGGGGAATCCAATGGTACAATTTATTTTACACGTTGTTACATTGGGTTCTGAGTTAAATATTATTTCAGTTCTTTTTTAGGGTATTATTGCTTATTCTTCAGTAATTATTGAATATTAAAATATGCCATAAAAATGACATATGTGTATTTTACCACAAGGAATCTAATGGTGTAATTTATGTCACATTTCTATCCATTATATTCTGAGTTAATTCAGATTTTGTCCCTTTATGGTATTCTCACTAGCTTTAAGATAATTATCATAGGTATAATTATTATAGAATTTTTCTTTGTGACCTTTTTGGATATGTGGTCATATCTCAAAGGCTCACATTCCCTACCACCACAATCTGATATAGTTAATGAGGGTATCATAAGCAAGTTTTGGATTCCAGCCTTTTTCTAGCATTTCTGGTGTTTTTCCAGTTGAAGAATGGATTGATGTTTCATATGCCAGTTCAAGATCTGGTATTAATGTACACCAATCATGGGTAAAACCATCAGAATCTTTGAGTTCTAGGCCATAAGCACAGAATCTCTTGATCATGTCTTCTAAGGTCTGTATCATTCTTTCTGCTAGACCATCAGTTTGGGCGTGGTAAGCTTTTGAGAATGATAATTTCGTTCCAAACAGGTTATGGAGGTTTGTCCATAATGCTGAAGTGACTTTTGGGTCTCTATCACTTATGATATTTTGGAATAAGCCTGTGTTACTAGTAACTTTATTCCATATCATTATGGCTGTGTCCATAGCTGTTTCATCCTTGTGACATGGAAAGAACATTGGATTTTTACTGTATCTGTCAACTAATACTAGGCATGCATTGTAGCTTCTGTCTCCTCCTGAAGGTAAGGCTGTTACCCAATCCATGTGAATTCTTTCCAAAAGGGATTTTGGTTCCTGTATTTGGATCATCATTCCAAATTTCTTCCCTGTGGCTCTGTTTGCTTTCTGGAATCTTTCACAGGTTTGGCAGTATTCTGCAACATCTTTATTCCAATTTGGCCACCACAAGCAGGTGTTTACCCTCTTTAGTGTTCTGTATTCTGAGAGATGTCCAGCTGCAACACTATCATGACATTCATGTACTATAGTGCTTATCAGAGTTCTATCTGTTAAATTCATAACACATGTATGTTTAGTTCTATGATAGAGGATTCCATCAAGGAGGTTAAATCTTCCTTCATCATATGCTTTTTTCCATGTTTCATCTAGTTTTGATGAAAGTGATGGGTCTTTACAGTCTTTCATTAGAGGTTGGCATAAGATATGGTAATTTTTTTCCATTTTATAGCCTTTTTCAGCTTGGTTAAAGAATTCTGTGCCAATATCTGTAACACATATTCCTTCTATATGGTGCTCTTCTTGTGGTACCCGGGCTGAATTTACAAGTTCAATTGCCAGAGCCCATCTGCATTTTTATGAATATTACCAGATTTATGAACTATAGTCATATTTCCTCCATATTCTTGGATGGCAATTTGCCATCTTAGCATACATCTATTTGGATTTTTCATGTTTAATAAAGATTTTACAGCATTGCAGTCTGTAATTACATCAAAAACTGTTCCATCTAAATAATAGTGTAATTTTTCTAAAGCCCACACTAAGCAGAGGCTTTCCATTTGGCTTGCTCCATACCTTGCTTCTGTTGGCTTTATTTATCTTGAGATGAAACAAATTGGTCCCTCAACAGGTTTGTCATTGATGATTTGTGTCTGGTGTAGTGCAGCACCTAGTACTTCTCCACAAGCATCAATGTATAGTTTAAAGGGAAGTTTCCAATCTGGCATCAGAATAAATGGGGCATTTGTTAAGTAATTTTTCAATTCTTTATATGCCTTGACTCTTTCTTCAGTCATTTCATAGACTTTCTTTTGGTCACAGAGTTTATACAAGGACTTAGAAATTCTCTCAAAGTCTTTTATATTCTTTCTTTAATAACCAGAAAATCCTAGAAATGATTGAATTTCTTTTTTGGTTTGGGGCATTGGTTTCAATAGTACTTCTGCTACTTTGTTCTTATCTATGCCCAAACTTAGTCCAGATACAACATGTCCTAGTTCTTTCAGTTCACTGTAGGAAAAATGACACTTTTTCAAGGAGATTTTCACGTTCACTTGTACTATATTTTGCAGGACTCTTTCCAGTCTTGTTAAGTGACTATCCTAAGTCTCTGAGCAAACTATGATATCATAAATATAGATAATCAACCATGCCTCTGACAATTCTTCAGGAAATATTTTATTCATCATCCTTTGGTAATGGGAAGGTGCATTCTTTATACCAAATGGCATTCTCAGATATTCAAAAATTCCACAATGGACTATTGTCCTCCGTAGTTTCTTGGAATTTTCTGTTTAGACATTTTGATGAAAACCCTTTAGAGCATCCATGGCTCTGATTAACTTAGCCTGAGATAATTTTGTTAATGTCTAATGGATTCTGGGTATTGGATATCTGTCCGAGAAATTATTGGTGTTTAGAGCTCTAAAGTCCCCTACCATCCTTGATTTTCCATTATTCCAGTTAATAATGATAGGTGTAGTGACCTCTACCTGTTCATTATGTCCTACTTTCCTTAATGCTCTAAGGTCTATTAATTCTTTGATGTGTACCTCTAAAGCTTCTCTGGCTCTTGGGCTAGCTGGGTAAGCTGGTCTTCTAAATAGAGGTGGATAAGGTTTTTCCACATTAAGGATTATATCAACCTCATGTTCAATTATGGCACCTAGTCATTCTTTTTCACTTCCAAAGGCATTCTTATATTTAAATAAGAGTTCAGTCTGTTTTTCTTTCATTTTTTCTGTTAATTCATTATTGAATTCTGCCTCTTTTAGTTTTTCAGCTATGAATAAATCTTTTTCTGGGCTTTTTTCTTCATTTTTAATAACTGTGACTTGTTTCTTTTTATTGAAGAAGCCAAATTTTTGTGTTTTATTTTCCCCTATGGTAAAATATCTATCTTTTTGGTTAGAGAGATCTATGCCATAAATTGACAGGTAGTCATTTCCAAGTATAAGATGGTTACTAGTGCAGTTGTCCATTACCACAAACTCAACATTCAATCTGATAAATTTTGGAGGATGAGGGAAAATGAGTGTTAAGTCAAACATCCCAAGGGGTTTCATCCTTTCACTTGCACTACTAAATTTTACTCCTTGTATTGGTATAAGTTTTTCTTCCCAATCTGGTACAATTGTTCTCAAATAACTCTTACCAACACACTTACAATATGCTCCTGTATCTAAGTTTACTTTTGCCTCTTGGTTTTCCACCATAACAATACTTATACTTGATTTACCAGATTTATATCCCATTCCTTTTGCTGGTTTTTTTCTATACAGCTTGGCATCTTGTATGTTTGTCAGGCTTGTATCAGATTTCCAACTTGTGGTAAGTTTGAATTAACATCTAGTACGTCATATATTAAATCAATATTATTAATTTATGTACTAATTATATTTATTTCATCACTTTCAGAAGTTTCTGATTCCTAAGTGTCCTTTTCAGAATCAGATTCTTCTTCTTTATCATTTTGGTCCTCTGTTTCCACCATTTCATGGATTTTTGCTTTTTTAAGGCAATTATTCCCTAAGTGTCAAATACCTCCACATTTGTGGCATTTTCATTTCTCATTACTGTTGTATGTATTGGTCTTGAAAGTTTCTCTTGGTTTATCTTTCTTGATAAATGGTTTATTTGAGCTTTTAATATCCAATGTCTTCCAAGTTCTGCCAATTTTTGTTCTTGTTACTATGTCTTCTAGTGCATTGATATAGTCTTCTGTGGAGCATGGTTCTATACACTTGCTTCTCAGGGCATGTTCCAATTCTCCTCCACACTTCTTAAGTATTTTCATATGTACCTTTTTTTGTGACATTTATGTGTACAGTGCATTTATTCTTTTGACTTGTTTTAAGAACCAAGTCAAAGAGTTATCCTTGTCTGGGTCAAAGAAGGAACTTTCAAATACATTTTCTATTTTGTACCTCCAGGCATCATTAGCCCATGTGGTGATCATTTCTTGTTTCCACCAAGACCAGGTATTTTTGCCATTTATTTGCCTTATGCCATAATACCATCTTTCTTCAGATTTCTCCAACATTGAGTGTGATCTGGAAGTGATCAATTCATCTGATATGGAATAATATTCTTGTAACATGTCAATTGTTTTAATAAATGACATATGGTCATATTCACCTTCACCTGTGAATTTTGGCCATTCCTTTAATTGGGTGCTTCTTTCATTAAGACTTGGTTATTTTCTTGATGACTCAATTCTGTTATTAATGGATTTGTTGTTTCCTCTTTTGCTTTAACAAAGCTTCTTATGTGATAAAATGGGGTTGATAACTTTGGAATATTTAATTTAGCCTCATTTATTTTATCCATTCTTTCAGTAATAAGTCTTATTTCACTTTGAATTTCATCTTTCAGATTCATTCTTGCTTCATCACTTTTTTCCACATGGTATAGAAGTAAATTTTGGTGTGATGAAGTCTTTTCTTCAAATTTTTCTACAGAAATACTTAATTTGTTTACCTTTTCTGTAAGATTATCAATTCTCACATCATAACTGATTGTCAAATTTTTGTCTTTGATATCTTTTATATAATTATACAATTCCTGTTGTCCTTGTATTAATTTTTGAGTATTTTCAATTGAAACTTTTGGTTTATTATTTTCAACAATAAATTTAATTTTATCAACTTCTTTTTTGTTTTGTACAAAAGATTTTGTTAAAGATGATAAGCTATTATTTATTTCTTGTAAGGATAATAAACTATTTTTAATTTCTTTCAGAGGTAAAATACTATTTTTAATTTCTGTTAAAGTATTTACAACATCTGGAGACAAGGTTATTTCTTTGGGAAATGAGGTTGTCTCATTCTTTGCTCCTTCGTGTCCTTGAATTCCATAAAGGTTCTGGCCACATTGAAGACATTGTCCATGGCATCTTTTTGGATTTTTGGAATCCTGTAACTTGGGGAATATGGTTTTCTCCAGTTCTTTTCCTTGTTCTTCTTCCCTTCTTGGGGCTTTCTGGTAGAAGCTACTGGAGCTTCTTCCTTGGTTGCCTCCTTCTTTTTTGCATGGTACTCCTTTATCGTTTTGATTTTAGGTTTGGATGATAGTGGATTCCATCCATTGGAGCATCTCACTATTTCCTCCTCTTTGAGGAATGTTTTGAGGATGTGCCAGGAGTTAATCACTCCTTGGTGTATTTGTGGCAACATTTCCCAGTCCTTGTCCTTGTACTGGCTCATGTAAATTTCTATCTGAGCCCTCTGAATGTGATTAGTACCTATTTGAGTCACTCATACTTAGTTCTAACTCTTGTTCAGATATCATAGGCATTTCTGGGACTTGCCTTTGGGATAAGGCACTTCCTTGTGTGGATTCTGTTCCACTGAGTATTTTGCCCTTTCTTTTCCCTTTTGAGGGATCAATTCTACCTCTGAGTCCAGCTCCATCTGATTGTATGGATTATTGGGAACCTCTTCTGGTAGTCACAATTTAAGAAATAAAAAATAAAAAGATTTCAGGACAAGAATTCTTCTTTATGGCAATTTATAAATGAGGTACTCACCTTCAGAGTCCTGAATAGTGGGTCCTGGAAAGTCTAATTTCTTGGCTTTCTTTTTCTTAATGACAACTGGTTTTGGAGAACTTGGGCAAGTTTCTTCCACCAATCTTTCAACAGTGGTTTGATTGTCCTCTGTTGGATCGTCTTCAAACACTAAAAGAGACAAATAAATATAAGTCTTTTATATAAAAAGTGTTATTTTTGGTAAGATATGGAAATTTTCCACATAAAAATTGCTTTTATATCTCAGAATAAGTGAAATGAATGACGAAATGAATAAATAAATGAATAAAAATAACTTTTTTTATTTGGTTTTTATATTTTTATTTTTAAAGAATAAAATAAAAAATGAAGATGATTATTTTATAAAATTAATTTATAATATAAAATCATTTTGAATTTATAAAATATCTCTTTTAATCACTAGAGTCACTCAAAGAAAGTTCTTGCAAGTCTAAGGATGTGAAACACCACATGTAAGACAGTACAATTACTTTCAAAATGCCTCAATAGCTTTTAAAATCAATAAACATAATTTATTATATAATTTTATGTTTATAAATATAATTTATTTTTGGATAAACCCAATTAGAATCTTTTTTAAAGGTCTTTTAAGTAAATATCACAGCCAGGACCCTAATTGTAAGGTTTGACTATGAAACAATAAGTAAAAATTACTAATATTTTACTTATTGTAATCTGAATGTCCTTATAAATAGAATAAATAAGATAAAAATAATTATATTATTAAATAACTATAATAATATGATTTATATTATGAAAAATAGTATAATAAATAAATATATTAATATATGATAATTAATATATATAAAATCTCTTTATTATTGTTACAAATAAATAATAAAGGTGTAAGAAATTGTTTTTTATGAATAAAAAACAATTAATAACTAAAATATTGCTAATATTAAATTTATTTATTAATATAAATACTATTTATATTAATTGAAGAATTATTGATAGTAATAATAGAGAGAAATTATTATAATAAGAGAAAATAACTTACTTTCGATGCTTAATATAATAATTTTGGAAGAATTTACATCTAATAATTTAAATAAAACTTATTTAAATTGTATTTACAAATAAGAATAAAAGAAAATCACAAATTTGCTTGATTTTATGTGGAAATGAGATTTTTAAGAGATTTATGACAAAAAAAGAGTACAATTGAAGTAATAATGTCAAAAAATGATTATTATGGTAAATATAACTTTTGGTCTTTGATAATATAAGAAATTTATATATAAATAATAAAATATTTTACCTTTTTATTTAATTGTTTAATTGTTTTGATGTGTCTGAGGGGAAAATAGAGTAAAAAGAGTTCTATTTATAGTAAATACCTCCCTTCTAGAGTCCAGCAGGCTTCTATTAGACGTTTACTGATGGTACCCACTGGAAATTCTCAGTTTTTTAAGGCTTAGTGATGATTACATCATGATCAAACCATTTTATCTCATTATTGTGCCATTATTTAGAGTTATCACTATAACTCCAAGTTTGATGACATCATAGGCTAAGAAGAAGCTTGAAATTCGTGGATTTTGCTAGCATTAATCATAATCTAATAGTATTCACCAGCTTTATTACTTTTATAACTGTTAAACTTAAAATAAGATTACAGTGAGTGATCATAAATGATCAATTTTAAGCTTAAACTTTGATCATTAATAACTTTTAAGTTACATGCGCTACAGCTATTATGAGAGTTAATTCTAATATAATGGCATGTCTTCATTAAACTTTGAAGAGAATTTCATTACATCATAAAAACTCTATTTTTGATGATTTTTCCTGTAACTCATCTTTTCTGTCAAAATTCAATTTTTTAAACTTCAAACTTTGATTTCAAGGGGTTATACCTTGAATATTATGATAACAATTACATCATTCATCACGTATGAACTGGTATAATGTGACTATCTACTTTCTTTCAAGTTTGGACCACTTGCACAACAAAGTGGTCAACAGCTCCAGTGATTTTGTTTAATAAAACCTTACAGGTTATAACCTTGCTTATAGCTCTTAAAATAAAGCTCATATATGTGTTCCTCAAGTGATTAAGTGGTGAGTTTTTTTTTGGTTTAACTCTCCATCTTGTATATCTCAAGAGATATTGGTTAAAAACCATGAATATATGCATTGACCAAAAAAGTGCATATATTCAGCTTAATTTCTTAAGTATTGACTTTAGAGAATTGCCATATATTTTTTTATAGGTATTGTTTTATGGGGAATCTAATGGTACAATTTATTTCACATTTTGTTTCCTTGGCTTCTGAGATAAACCAGATTTTATGTCTTTTTTAGGGTATTATTACTTATTCTTTGGTAATTATTGACTTTTCAGATATTCCATAAAAATTACATATGTGTATTTTACCATGAGGAATCTAATGGTTCAATTCATTTCATATTTTCATTAATTAGATTCTGAGTTAATTCAGACTTTGTACCTATTTATGGTATTTTCACTAGTTTTAAGATAATTATTATAGAATTTTTCTTTGTGACCTTTTTGGATATTTAGTCATATCTCAAAGGCTCACACTGGTGATTTCTAGAGGGGCCAAAGGCCCCTGGAAGTTCAGATGGACCCCCAGGTCCAAAACAAAGGAAATGGCCTGGGGGTTGGTGAGGTGGAGGATTGGCCAAAAGGGCCAATTATGCAGGATATGGCCTGAGGCCATAAACGGCCATTTACAGGTGGTGTGTCTCAAAGGCCATAAAACACCAATATGGACCAATTGGCCATAAACTTGATGACATGGCCAATTGGCCATAAAATGAGGTCAGGCTATAATTTCCGCAAACACCCATTGGGGGGGTGATTACATGTGGTTGTGACAATTCTTCAGTTCAGATTATTTAACATCATTTCTGATAGACTTATTCATGATAGTGATCTCAATAGATCCCTTTCCATATAATTCATGGTTTAGTGTCATTTTTTTTGGACATTCCATTATTCTCCTCAAAAAAAACTTTAACAAAATTATTTGATTCCCAAAGAAATTGCAATAATATCAGATATTGTAGGGATAAATAATTAACCCTCTAGCTCTTTTCAAGGACTTTCAAAAGATAAGATATTTCCAGTTGACCTCTCTTTTAATTCCAAAGCATTGAAACCTTGTTCATCTACTCTAATCAACATTGGATGCATAAGGTATGGCTAGCCCACCCAGTCACACAAACATGCCCTGGTGCATGGTGTTTGGTATGAAAAAAATTGGGTTATTTCAGCAAAAGCATTTGTCTACTCCTAGGGGGACAATTATCTTCATAGATAGATATATATATAGATATATGTTCTTACTTTGAACTTTAACTCTCATTGCTTTGCTTAATTTTTTTCTCCAATTTCAATTTTCTTCTTTTTGGTTGATTTTTTGTATAGATAATTTACCTTTTTCTGGAATTTTCCAAAAAAAATCATCATTAACAAAGTTTTCTGTTCACTTGATTCTTTTTTTTTAACTTTCAAGTTTTTGGTTTTTTCTTCCCTTTTTCTATACAAAAATATTTTTTTTTTAACAATAATTCTTGAAAAAAAGAAATTAGAAAATTATACATAAAGAAATAGCTTGAATCAAATCTTAATAAATTTGTTAAACAATTTAGTTTAGTATTTATAATCAATTTATGTCATTCATCTATTCAAAAAAATGGATTTTTATGTTTTTTTTAGAATTTCTAGTTTAAAATTAATTTGAGACTTGATAGATTATGAACCCATTTACAGTATTTTATTGATTTCTAACAAGGTTTAAAAGTGCAATTTTTGTGTTGTGCCTTGTCAAAGCATTTTCAATAAAAAATTTCAACATGACAAAACTGTCTTTTATTGTTCTTGACTTGAGCCTCATTTTGTTTTTTGAGATTTTGCCATTCCTTCTAGAATAATAAATGTTCAAATGAGTTACCTTAGTTAGCAAGGCATATATAATAACTGATATTCCGTATATGTATAATTTTTATTTTAACTTTGATCTATTTCAATAGACAGTTTTCCAAAAGCCATGATAATATTCGACTTAAATGATATGCTAAAAATCAACCAATCCGTTGACAGCAAAGCCATTATTCTGCCGCAATATTTTTTCCTCTTCCCAAATGAACCTAATATTTTGTTTCTTGGTTTGTGAAATGAATGGTATTTGATAGTTTTTAGTTGTTGAAGCAAAATAAGTAAAAAAGCAGAAAATACTTTTTTTTTTCTTATGAAAAATGTTTTTTTTTGGAAAACTTTTAGCAATTACTTTAGATGACATAGTGCAATGCATACATCTAAGCATTTCAAATGATTTTGGATCCTTGAAATAAGCGACTTTGTTACTATTGAGAGTAGTAACTCCCAGTCTTTTACTGTTATAATATTCTGAAACCAAAATTTATCTTCGCTGAACTGAAGATGTTTTAGCTTATAGAGGTAGAAAAAACACGACTTTGATATCTTTGAGAATTAGGATGGCTGGGAAACTGTCCAAACCGACTAAGATTCATGAAGTCAGATTTTTCAGAAAACTCAATAAAAGTGTTGACCAATAAATTTAATGAGACTGACGAAATAGGCCAAACTAGCATAGTCACTTTCGAGGTTACCAAGCCCAACGGAATCTGAACAAGAGGGCCACAGGCGCAGGTTGAACAAAAAAACATTTAAATAAAACTCGAATCCAACTAAATGGATATATGGTGATAAAAACTGAAATGAACTCAAACAGGACCATAAGTATTGCTATCCCTTGAGTGAAATCCATCATCTCCTTCGACCCAGCAATGACCACTTGGAATCTTGACTAGTTTACCTAAAAAACGAAAATTTAGTAAGGGTATAACTAGAGAAGGAGATCTTATTGAAAACCAAACCTGAATTATATATCCTTCCTCTGACAAGATCGCCTTCAAGTGCAATTATCCTTTTCGTCATTAAAATCGTAGGATCGTCAGGGCACCTTTAAATTAAATGAAGTTAAATCAAAGGCTTTTCTGGTTTTTACTTCAAGTAAAAACATTCCAACTGATTGTGGAGAATGAAGAGTGAGAACATACCAAAATGTAACGATGTCACCTCTTTTGAATGATTTTGTGAAGCGATTCACCAAGACAACATCTTTTCGTAATAAAGAAGAATCCGGATTAAATGTTGGCTGATAAATCAAAGAAAAAACGAACCCCCTCAAATGAAAAGGGAAGGTGAATATCAATCACAAAAATCATTTTACTTTTCATTCGTAAAAAACGAAAAATATAGGGACGATGATTGCGACAATTTCGATCAAAATGATATGAAGATAGGAAAGCTCTTAAAACATTTTTTTTGCAAATTACCTGCATAGACCTAAACCCTTGAATCAAAAGATAAAAGTAAAATTTAAAATCAACTCGTCAAAAGATAAAAATTTCTTCATTTTTGTCAAAATAAGAAAGAATAAAAGAAAAATACCATGAAATATTAAAAGCTTACATTCCATTGATTCTTACAAAACTAAAGCCATGTTCCTGTTGAGTAATTTTGTTGAATTTTATTTGTTTTGATGATAATAAAAGATTCAAACAAAAGTTGGTATAAGTTAAACTTATTAATCTGTAAGATTTGAGGATAAGTTCAACTAACAAAAAATAAAACACCGACAGGTAACCTTTATTTTAAAACGAAAATTTATATGTGAATAATTGATGCATTTGAATATTTAAATCAAAAATTCGGCTAGGACATAGAAAACTCACCAGAGCAACCAAGGCAACCATTTTTGAGATTTAGATTTAATCAAAGCGACATTATCTTGAAATGGTGGATTTGAGAATTTGATGAATGATCTAGAAAACGTTCTTGTTAGTTGATGAGCTTGATGAGACCGAATCGATGGCCAAAGGTGCATCGAGGATTTGTTGATCCTCCAAGAATTTTTAAAATTCATTCTGGCTTGGCTCCTGCAGCCGCAATGATTGTTGTGGCAAAGTCTGAGGAAATATTTGGCCCAATTTCAAGCTAAGCTATCTTTTTGATTCATCGAGACTTCTTTGAGTTTACTCTTTAGTCTTCTTGCCCTCCTTTTATCAATCCATCCACACTTTTCTTTGACAAATGGATTGTTATGGAATGAACTTTGGCATATCTTGGGATGCTTGGGAGAAGCTTTTCAATAACCATGAAGCCAGCTAAACTGTATGCAGAGCTTCACATTTCATAAGGGAATCTAAAGGCAAATAACTTGAGTGTTTCTGGGCTTTTAAGACTGGATAAGTCAAAAACTCAAACGCAGTAATACTACAATTGGGCTAAAGGAGAGGAACTTGTATATGTCCAAAGCATGCACTCATCGCCTAAATCTTTGGTGCTCTCAACCATATTATCCCAAAAACCAAGCTGATTATTGCTATGCTGCCTTGGCTGTGGAGAACTCTCATGATTCAAAGAAAACTTTGTCAGATAAATTTTTACCCTCAAGGAGTGTAATGGTGCATAATAAAATAAATAAATAAATAAACGTTTTTTTAATGTGAGGGAAAGTCATTGGGTACCTTTTTGAGGGCATTTTCTAAAATCCTCAACCACAAAAAACAGCTTTTGACGGCTTCCCAAGTTATGGCAACTTTAGTATGTATTACCAGGCAGTTCTTGAGGGTTTTATCAGTCTTGTGGATAGTCTTGGCTGGAGCGTAAAGCATCCGCTTTTTTCTTACAAGTAAATATCATCTACAGAAACCCGGACTAAAAAATTATTAGCAGTT
Source organism: Austropuccinia psidii (assembly GCA_023105745.1). Taxonomy (NCBI): domain Eukaryota; kingdom Fungi; phylum Basidiomycota; class Pucciniomycetes; order Pucciniales; family Sphaerophragmiaceae; genus Austropuccinia; species Austropuccinia psidii. Next base: position 8,819,069 of record JALGQZ010000002.1, on the reverse strand, counting down.
GAACTTTAGTAGCACTCAAGTGGATTTTTTATAGAACATTTGTCACAAATTCTATGTTGAAAGCCTCAATACATCGAGGCAGCAAAAATTGTCTTTATTGGTAATGTGTTGGACATTCGCAAAATAAAAAAATTATGAAATTGTTTTGCAAATTGAAGAAGCATGATTCTTACCTGAAAAGTTGTTCGAAATAGGCTTCGCTTGCAGTCATTAAGCTTGTCTGTCTTTTGTTTATTAATTTTCATCAGGTAAATAGGTTTCAGCATGAATATTGTGGCCATGTTTGTATAGGTTCAATTCACTTAATAGTAGGTCCTCGTAATGATTCATGCTTATTTTTAATCAAATCATTGTCATTCCAAACCAGTTCTAATCAATTATTAATATATCTAGCCAAAGGAATCAACCTGATTTACAAAAGAGGAAAAACAACAAAGTACGAGAAGAAAGAAATTTGCCTGGAAAGAGGAACAATACATAAACTGCTATTGAAGATTAGATTTTTAGGTCACAGAGAGTGAGAGTGACAATGGAAGAATACAATGATAATATTTACACACATGTTGATATATGACCGGTCGGATTATCGAATATTAAGATAAGGTGGTGGCAATCAAGCCCAAGCGTCATACCACCTCTTCCACATTCCAGAAAGGGCTTGTGGTGGTTCAGGAATGAAGGATCTTTTCGACTTTGTTGAATTTTTCGAGAGTTGAGTTGTTGGCAGCATCAATGGCGTTTTGGAAACAAGGTAAAGTCGAGGAAATAGCGCATTATCAAATGCTTGCAGCTGCAAGTTAAAAGCTAATATTTGGTAAAAAAAAATAGATTCAATTTCAAGCAAGGACATTTCAACTCGACAATTGAAATGACCAACTGTTGTGATGAGCATCATTGTAGATTTGCCAGCTCTGATAGATTCCGGGTTGATTATAGTATGTGATGAAGGAAGTTTGAGCAGCACATGGGTCCTGGACTTGAATTCGGCCATCGACAGCAATTGGCTGCATAGTTAATGATCCGTTTTGTTCAAAGGTATATCGACCATGTTGCCAAAGCACGATTGCCTTAACGCAGTTCGGCCTTGTACCTAAATATTAGTTTTGAGTGAGTAAGGGATAAGCGACGAGCCATGTAAGACAGATAGAAAACAGTTATCTAACCATTAGAGACAAATCTATACTGAGCTTCCTCCCAGAATCCATCGTTTGTGAAGCTCATTGAGATTCCGGCAGTTTTTGGATAGGTGAACGAGAAGTTTACGGGATTCGCAAATCCCTTGAAAGAAGCAAGGGGGCGAGTTAGAAGATATATTGACTGAGCTGAAGCAGTGAGCAAGAAACTTACGGGGCCTGTACGGACGTTTCCACTTCCGGAGGACCAAGTGCCGCTCAAGTCCGTCAGATTGCTGGTGAAGTCATGCTGAGAATAAACGAAAGCTTGACTGATTGAAAGCAATAAGAAAAGGAAGAGGAGTTTCGAGAATGAATGAGCTGAGTTGAGTATAATTGATGCCATGAGCTGAGGAAGATACGAAAATTTATTTGTTTTATTTTATTTATTTGGAGGGGAGAAAGACACGGTCAACAGGAAGACAAGCGACCACAGTTGAAAAAAATGCCGCCCCAGCCGAACGCAGCTCAAAATTGAAACAACTCAAAAATTCAAAGGAAAATTCAAAAGATAACCAAAAAAGATCAAGTTTTCAAGTCAAATAGGCCAATTTTTCCGAAAAATGTAAGAAAATGAAAAGATTTCCTTTGTTTTAAGCTTGTAAATCAGACTTTAATAAAGAATATCCGGCTGAAAGCTCACTTCTAAATAAACTTAACACAATATGCCAAATTCAAACTTACAACAAAGGTAATGATTAGTTAGGCTGTTGAAGCTCAGATTCCTATATATTTTTATTATTGATTTAGCTTTGAAAAGAAACTTATTTACATTTCATAACAACATTATTGAATAGTTTTACATTATAAGATTGCTTTTTGGTATTACCAAGAAGCCATCAAATAATAATGAGAGGCTTTAGGACTAGAAAACTTGATTTTTCAGGCCTGTAATAGCAAAAGAATATTAGTAAAAAAATTGAAGAAACATTTTCCTCTTAAATAAAATTTAATATTTATATCAACAATTTTGATATGGGTGTTTTTTAAATCATAATATTTTGACCATGTATTTGGTTCCTATTTTCAAAAATATGCTTATGTGTTGTTTGGAGAAAGAGCATGAGTATATGAGTATCTGTCAGCTAATTCATTATTAATTCAAAATATTTAATAAAGAAACTGTTTTAAATGCTCAAAGCATTTTTTATCATATAAATCCAAGAAGATGCTATATCTCAAGAATCTAGAAATTGCTTTGGATTTGTTTTCCTTCTATTTATTTTTTGAGTTCATAATTGAATATGCTCAGGTCATAGAGCTTTTCTTAAATCCTGGCCTTTTGTTAAAAAAACAATGAATTATTTCAATATATTTCTCTTTTTTTACTTAATTTTGAAATAACTATTATCAGTAGATCCATTTCCTTATACTATTCCCAGTTTATCAATTAAAATACAGATATTCAATATAATTAGAAAATTATTCCAGGATTATAGGCTGAGATTTACCAAAAAAATTGGGGTTTTTTCCATTAAAATTATAGATTATTTTTTGATTTTTTCATAGTTTAGTTTTTTTACTAGTAGTAAGAAATAAATATGCTTCAATTAAGAAAATTATAAATTGGATTTGGTACCGCCTTCAAGTCTTAAAATGAATTATTAAGGATTTTTCTTTATGAATACTAAAATAAATGAAAGAAATAATATTTTGGAAACCTCTTTCAGTATCAGTTATAAAAAAATAAAAACATTATGGATTTTTGAAAAAGATTTGCTTCACCTCTTGTTTTGATTAATCTTTTCTGAGTGTAATTAGAAAATGTTAAGAAATATATAAATCAATTTTTTGAAAAGATTGTTTCTAGATTCTCCCTTTATTAGAACTATTTGGATAATTAACAACCAAAAAGTATTATCAAAATGCAAATAACTATATATTTAATCTTTACCCTTTTTTGACTCATGTCATTAAAGCTGGAAGTTCTGACTCATCATATAAGATATCAAAACCTGATAATTTGGTGATAAAAACATATTTTATTTTAGATTGTGAACCTTTGGAAAAGGAAATATTCAAAGATATTTTCCTAAGTCTCTTTACTAAATAATTTTAGATAGTAATTGGTGATAAAATGTAAGGTATTGTCAAGTACACATATGTTTTCTACACATTATTGATAAATTTATGCCATTTTTTGTCAGCTTGTGACTTAAAAAAGAGCGCAAGAATTAAAGAAATATTCAATAAACTATTGTAAATCTTATACACAATACCCATGGAATGGCACCAAGAAAATTGAACTTATAAGTTTATCCAGATTAAACAGATAAACTAACTCTTTTAAGATTTACTACTTTTATTAAAATTGGAATAAAATGATAAGGATATGGCAATAAAAATAGTAAAATATTTCATTCAAGAATATAATATTTTTACCAAATTTGGTAAGCAATACCTGAGATATGGCTGACAAAGTAAGAAAGTACTGTGCCAAACCTCAAGTATCACCTTGCCCCTGAGTTATCCTGAAATTACTTAAGCCTCATCAGATAGAGATTCTACGGGAGCTCTCACTCAGCGCTATCCCATAGTTTAATATACCAGGGATTAGCCCCTCGAGGACAAAGTTTAGTATTACAGACCCTTTGAATAAGTTTAATGTTCCAAATTACCCTTGAACCTTATTAAGAGGCTGCGTAGTCCATCAAAAGGGTGTGATAATCTAATAAATATTAATCAGAGATTTAATGAAGGTCTCTTATCAAAACATCTTCTCAAAAACTGACAGTGAGATCTTGGTTTGAGACTTCATAGGCAAAAATACTGGCTCAAAAAAATCAATGCCCCTATAACTTTCCCACAATTATTCCAAGTCATATATCAAGGGGTAAGAAATTGAATATTACATTGAGAAGCTTAATTATATCTCATTTAAACTCTTACTTATTCAAAAATAATAAATATTTAAATTGCAGAAGCCCATAACTTTGAAATACAGAATATCTTAAAATAATAAAAAGTCTAAGCCCTAATAACTTCAACTCAAAACTCAAAGGGAGGATATACAGAATGAATTATTAAAAAGCTCCTTGCTACATATTTTTTTTATTTAACTCTTAGTAGAATTATAAATCTGATTGGAAATATTGGCTTCAAGGGTTACGAGAAATAGTTAAGTGTACAAAGAGTGTACCAGCTTATAAACCCATCATCATTTGATTGGAGGCTCAGGTAGTACAAATAGATCATTTTAACGATAAATTATGCTCCTAAAGTAAAGTTTGAAGCATTTTCAATATTTTCTTGTGGCTCATTATTGTCACAGGGGCTCTTTAAAGTAATAGAGGCCTGGAACTCACTAATCAGAAACCGGAGTAATTTTTTGGAGCTCATCTGCGAGTCCCTTAGACAAACTGAATGAAGGTAATTAAGTAGCTGCAAGGGACTTACATACAGCTTTTCCAACCTTTTTCCCAGTGAAAAAAACTCACTTGAAAAAATCCAAAAGAATTCAAGAAAATAATGAAATGAATATATCTCCATCACAAGAATGATGCAAGTACAAATGAGATTTGGAATAAGAAAATACAATGGCAAAAAGCCAACAAATTGGGTACTGACTCATTGTTTCAACCGGTCAGAAGGAACAAAGGAATTATTAAATGATATGAACACCATGTAACAACCATCCATCAGGGGTAAGGGTATTCATTCATACACCCACTCAAACACCCCAAATCAGCAGATCCAGTATCTGCATCAGCATTCAGTTTCAGCAATCTTCATTCTGAAACATGCATACAGCTTGGTACATCCATACAGCCTGTCAACACCTGTACAGGTTGGATTCACCCAATACAGTTTCAATACACCAATATGGAACTGTATGATCACTCAAATACACCACACCTCTTGTACAGGTTCTGTACAGCTATACAGGACCTGTATTGGCCAGACTCAATTCAATCATCAATTATTCTCATGAAAATTCTTCCTCTGGATCAGGGCTGGTGATTCTCACATATACCAGCCCCTCTTTCTCCCCCCTGGGGACTTTTCCCCAGTTAATTAATTTAGTTTATTTATCATTTTATAATTATTCTTATCCTTATAATTGGGTATTATAATTATTTAATTTTAAGTTAGTCTTTGCCTTTTCTCTCTTCGCCTGTACAGTATGAGTTGGGTGGCCATATCCTTATTAACCCTTCTCTTTCCATTCTGACAGGTTGAAACAGTGGACTTGGACTTGTTTGTGGTTGGCTCTTCTATTTCTTACTCTTATTTCTTGTTGCTGCTTTTCTTATATTTATTCTTTTAGCAATTTATCTTTAACACTCTTCATTGTGTTCCTTCTTACCATATCTTTGAGCCCTCCATAAGTGAGTCCCAGTTTACTGAGTGCCAGGCCCTCTTCACTTCGAAGAGCCCCTGTGACATTAAATTAATTAACTCATATTTGATTCTTTCTTTCATTCATTTTATTCATTTCTCTCATTCTTCAATTATGATCTTTTCATGATTTTATGATTTTTATGATTTTTTATGATTTTTTCTCTCTCATCAATTTTCATCTCATTCATTTCATTCAAAATGAAAATTGATTCTTTTCTCATTTCAAAAATTCTGCTGACCATTTCATTTTATTCTTTATCATTCTCATTTCTCTTTTTATCTGAATTCAGGTTTTTATCAGGTTATTTGAGTGGAATTATTTGGGTTAATTGATTAATCATCCAGGGATTTTTATTGATTTGGGGTATTCAGTGATTTTGGTTTTGAAATTTCTCAAACTTATTGATTGATTCCACAAGACATTGATTTCACCTCAAGACTTTGATTTGACTTTGATTGATTTGATTGATTTGATTGATTGACTTGATTTGATTCCTCAAGATAGCTGATTTATCCTCAAGATTTGATTTGATTTATTGATTTGAATTTGATTCCTCAAGAAAATTGAATTGATTTTTGAAGATATTGATTGAAATCCTCAAGACTTAATTGATTTGATTTTGATTGACTTGATTTGAATTATTGATTGAAATTGATTGTTCATAAGAATTTGACTTTGTCATCTTCACTCTTCAAGATTTATTCATATTGATTCACTTCAAGACTATTGATTGATTTCTCAAGTTCATCAAGATTCTCATTTGATTGTTTTGGTCAAGCCTTATTTTATTCAAAGTATCATCAAGTTTTATTTCATTTATTTCAAAATGCCAGTTCAGCATAGCCCCCCAGCCAAAAATACTAGATCCCAAAGAATTCAAGCTGTTCTCACTCCTACAGCAAGGGCTCCTCTTGACCGCACACCATCAGTTCATCAACTGAGTGCAAATTTGGACAGAGGACCACCAATGGAAGGAGAAGCACCCTCAAGAAGAGGTGGAATGAAATCTAGAAGATCAAGATCTTTCTCTGGACTTTTGGGTGGCTACCCTGGCATGTCTGAAGGTGCAAGAGCAAGACAAGGGGAAGTTGAAGATGAAGAGGGGGAAGAGTCTGTGGAAGAGGAAGATTCTGGGGAAACTGAAGTGGCAGATGCCTTGTCAAATGCTCCAGAGGTGCCTCAGGGTTCTAATCTAGCCCTTTCTAGTCAACCTCTTGTCTCTCAAACTGATCCAAGTCTCCTCAAGATGATGGAGCAGATGACTCAATTCATGGGGCAACTCACTCAAGCAGTTGCTCCCAGGGACAATTCCAAAGCCCCTGCTTTCAAGACTCCATCCATGAAGGCACCTGATTCTTTTGATGGTACTCAAGCTCATAAATTGAGAGGATTTATCCAATCCTGTCAATTAATCTTCCATAATGATCCAGCAAATTTCTTCTCTGACAGGAAGAAAGTTCTTTACTCAACTTCTTTTCTCACTGGTAGAGCTGGAAAGTGGATTGAACCCTATCTCTCAAATATTTCCAATGAAGACCCTTCCTACCTCCTCAATAATTGGCCATTATTTGAATCTCAATTATTCACTCTGTTTGGTGACCCCAATGAAGTCAGGAAAGCTGAACAAGAGTTGGGCAATTTGAGGATGAAGGAAAGTGGTCATGTTTCCTTGTACATTGCAGATTTCAGAAGCTTAATGTCAAGAATTGGAGATTGGGGGGAAAGAGCTTATATCCATGTTTACAGAAGAGGATTGGCATCAAGATTATTGGATCAGTTAGCTTCTCACCCTGGAACTTTTGATACTCTTCAAGAACTTATGGATGTCACCTTAGAATTAGACACAAGAAATCATGAGAGGCAAAAAGAAAAGGGTGGCAATCAAGAAAAGAAGCCTCCAGTCATTGGATCCAATCAATCTAGGCCTCCTCAAAACTCATCTTCAAAGAGGTCTCACCAGAAGAAGAACAAGAAGGGCAAGCAATTTCAAGCTTCAAAGGACAAGCCCCATGCTGCTCTCCTCAATAAGGACAATAAATTAATGGGTTCTGAAAAGGAGAGGAGGATTAAAGAGGGGTTGTGTACTTATTGTGGTGGAAAGCACCCAATTGAAAAATGCTTCAAGAGACCTCAGAACAAGCCTGGGTCATCATCAAGAGGCTTCCCTAGCAAGCAGGGAAAAGCCTGAGTGGGAATCATGATGTGTTCAATGGTTCTCACCTTTTTCCTTCAAGAGCACAATTGTGCACTCTGAATACTAGTGTCAAGAAATCTTTAAAATTTCTTATTTTCTCTTCTGTCTCTGATATTTTTTATAGTATTCTCATTGATTCTGGTGCTACAAACTCTTTTATTGCAAAGAATTTTGTTCCCAAGTACTCATTGACTCTGTCAGAGCTCCCTGATAAGATTCCTCTTTTCATTTTGGATTCTAATGAATCCCCTGCCTTGTTCATCACCCATTATACCAAGTGGGTAGTTGACTTGCCTTCCTTCCCAAGCTTTGAGTGGGACTTTTTTATCATAGATTCACCCAAGGGAGAAGACCTGATATTGGGCTATGATTTCCTTTACCGTTTTAATCCCATTATTGATTGGAAAAATGGATTGATCACCTATGATTCTAGTGGTATTATTTCTTCTACTAGTAATGACTTAGCCACTGCTGTCAACAGTGTTGCTCTGGTCAGTGAACTTAAGACACCTTCCCTTCCTTCTTCTGTCCATATCGCTTCCATTATTCCCTCTCAGTCATTACTTCCATCAAGAGATGAAGTCTTCAAAGAGATAAAGGATGTTGGGGAAGATGTTGCTGTATCTTCACTTCATCTCTTTCAAGGGGATATGGACCTTCCTCCCTTATCTTTTCATGCATCCCTGGAGGAGCAGTGGGATGAGGAAGAAGAGCCAGAAGAAATTGAAACTGTGTTGAAGGTTGTTCCTCCTGATTATCACCAATATTTGGATGTATTCTCCAAGGTGAAAGCAGAGAAACTTCCTCCACACCGCGCCTGTGATCACCATATTGAATTGGAGGGTCTTCTACCTCCAATTGGTGTTATCTACTCATTATCAAATCAAGAGTCAGAAACACTGTGGGCCTACATTTCAGAGAATGTAGAGAAAGGTTTCATTAGACCAAGCTCCTCTTCAACAGGAGCACCTGTCCTTTTTGTCAAGAAAAAGGATGGAGGTCTTCGTTTGTGTGTTGACTACCGCAAACTCAATTCTGTCACTAGGAAGAACAGATACCCTGTTCCTCCTATGAACCAGCTTCTTACCGTATTCAACGGTTCCACTATCGTTTCCAAGATAGATTTGCGTGGTGCATATAACCTGCTGAGAATCAAAGAGGGGGATGGGCACTTAACTGCCTTTAGAGCCAAATATGGCAGTTATGAGTATTTGGTCATGCCATTTGGTTTGACCAATGCTCCTGCTTCTTTCCAAAATCTAGTAAATGATATCTTTGCAGATTTTTTGGATGTGTTTGTTGTGGTTTATCTAGATGATATTATGGTCTTTTCCAGTTCTGAGGAGGAACATGTCAAACATGTGGCCTCTGTCCTCCAAAGACTGAGGGACAATAATCTGTTTGCCAAAGCCTCCAAGTGTGTATTCCATGCCTCAAGTGTGGAATACTTGGGCTATGTTGTTTCAAGTGATGGCCTCAAGATGGATTCTTCAAAAGTTCAGCAAATCCTCAATTGGCCTCAGCCCAAAAACATCAAGGCTCTTCAATCCTTTCTTGGCTTTGCCAATTTTTATCATCGTTTCATTAAAAATTATTCCAAAAAAATCACTTCTCTCACTTCCCTTCTCAAAAAAGATTCTCCTTTCATCTTTAATGAGGAAGCTCTTAGTCAGTTTCAAGCACTCAAAGAAGCTTTCACCTCCGCTCCTATCTTATCCCATTTCAACCCATCTCTACCTACTATTGTAGAGACTGATGCTTCTGATTATGCATTGGGCGCTGTACTGAGTCAGGTGAATGACTCTGGAAAGCCTCCCATTGCATTTGATAGTCGCAAGCTCTTACCAGCTGAACTCAACTATGAAATTCATCACAAGGAACTCCTTGGCATAGTTTGGGCTCTCAAGCGCTGGAGGGCATTTCTTTTTTCTCTTTCCAATCCTTTTGAGGTCTTGACAGACCACTCTTCCTTGCAGTTTTTCATGTCTTCCAAAGTTCTTACTCGTTGTCAGGCCCGTTGGGCTGAATTTCTCTCAGAATTTCATTTCACTATCACTTACCGCCCAGGCAGGCTGGCCACTTTGCCAGATGCCTTGTCACGTCGGGACGACGTGTACCCAGAGAGGGGGGTGGACTTCATCAGCAAGAATCCTCATAATTTTCATCAAATACTTAAGCAAGATGGAATTCAAGAGTCAATATTCTTATCAATGAAAGTGGAAATTTTCTCAGATTTAGTGGACAAGATTCAAAAAGAAGTATGGCAAGAAGAAGACTATAAAGAAATACTCAAGCAACTAGCAAGAGGTGAATCAGTTCCAGATTATTCTCTTGAACCTCAAGCCAAGTTGTTATTATTCAAAGATAGAGTGGTAATCCCAAGCAATGGAGAACTTCAACTCAATATTCTTCAAAAGCGTCATGACTCACCATTGGCTGGCCATCCTGGCCAGGAGAAGACCCTCAAGCTCATCAAGAGGGATTTTTATTGGGCTGGCATGAATCAATTCATCAAGGACTATGTGTCCTCATGTCAGCAATGTTCAAGAAACAAGAACATTCATCACAAGAAGTTTGGATTACTCAAGCCTCTTTCAATTCCGTCTGGTCCTTGGAATTCATTATCAATGGACTTCATCACTCAATTGCCACTGTCAAACAACTTTGATTCAATTTTAGTAGTTGTGGACAGATTCTCAAAAATAGCAATCTTCATTCCAGCTTATGGCACAATCACTGCTCTGGATTTAGCTCAAATCTTCATTAGTCATGTATTTTCAAAGCATGGACTTCCAGTCAGTATTGTCAGTGATAGAAGATCCTTATTTGTTTCATCATTTTGGACTCAATTGTGTCAGCAGCTCAAGATATCAAGAGATCTTCCAACTGCCTTTCACCCTGAAACAGATGGACAGACAGAGAGGGTAAATCAGATACTAGAACAGTACCTTTGGATGTATGTCAGCTATCATCAAGATGACTGGTACACCTGGCTCCCTCTGGCTGAATTTGCCTATGATAATGCAGAACATTCATCAACCAAGCAATCACCTTTTTTCACCATTTATGGAAGAATTCCCAGCTTTGACTCAATCCATATTTCTCAAGAATCACCTGCTGGAAAGTTATCAACAAAACTCCAATCAGTACAGCAAGTTGTCAAAGAAGAATTAGAGTCAGCAATAAGGAGATTCAAGAAGTATGCAGATAGAAATAGAGCAATTCCACCTGATTTCCAACCTGGGGACAAAGTATGGCTAGCTTCCAAGAACATCAAGACAACAAGACCCACCAAGAAGCTATCAGAAAGATGGTTGGGATCTTTTGAAGTTCTGAAGAAGATTGGCAGTCATGTATATCACCTCAAGTTGCCTCAGCAATGGAAGAAAGTTCACCCTGTATTCCATGTGTCCTTATTAGAACCAGTCAAGCATTCAACTATCCCAAATCGTCACCAATTGCCGCCACCACCAGTTTTAGTGGAGGAGCAAGAAGAATGGGAAGTGGCTCAGGTTCTGGACTCAAAACTCAAAAGAGGTAAATTATGGTATCTTGTAGAGTGGAAAGGATTCAGTGAAGACCCCGAAAGAACCACTTGGGAGCCAGCTTCAAACCTTACCAACTCACCAGATCTTGTCAAGGACTTCCACTCATTGTATCCAGACAAGCCTGGTCCAATTACCTCAAGAGTTTGATTTATGGTGCTTGGTGGGGAGAAGAAGTTATGAAAGTAAGTTCCTCTCCTGGCATGCACCTTTAAGGGGGTATTCTACCCATATGTTGTTGTAAGCATCACCTTGGCCACTTTGTGAGCACTTGTCAATTCTTTGGACAGGTTCAGGAAGCATACAACACCAATACTCCCTGATTTGGACCTTAACAAGATATGGCCAAATATTCCTTTCTTTGTTTTCTTTTCTTTCTTTCCATTTATCATTTCAATTTATGCCAATCATAATAATTTGAGACATTCATTACTTCAAGTCATTTACGGCAATTCTTTTCAGAAGTCATTTATGGCAATCTTTTTCAATTTTATGGTGCTTGGTGGGGAGTGGAAGTTATGAAAGTAAGTTCCATCTCCTGGTATGCATCCCTGAGGGTTCTACTTCTTGTAAAACATCATCTTGGCCACTCTGTGAGCATCAAAATGCTTGGTTTTCATTTTTTCAGACACTTTTGGCCAGAATCAAGCAACTCACCACAAGAAGGACCAACCATCAGGACTTTTTCTTTATTTCTTTCTTTACTCTCATTTTCTCTTATTCTTTATTTTCTTTCTTTATTTACTTGTATAATTTTCTTTCTTTTATTTCTTAAAGCAGCAGCATCCCCTCACAAATCATGTATTGGGAGGTTCCATTATTTTTTCATTTTTTAGTATTTATAAGAGTGGGGATAGAAGGAAAACCAAACACAAACAAGGAAAAGGAAACTAGTTATCTCTACCCAAATCATCAAAAGTTCTCTGGAAATCATTTATCAACTCATCTTCATACCAGGCAAATTTTGCAGCCATCTCTTCAGAAGCAGTACCTGGAATAGTCCTGTCATTGGCATACATAATCACCTCTCTGCTATTCCTATCAACTCTCCTGAACAATCTGGCCACAGCATCTTGACTTTCACTAGCTGCGTTGGGATCTTCTCTGGTAACCCGGATAGGCCAACATTCTCTTCTTTGAAGAACTTGAGCGGCAGGAAACGGCAGTGGGGACAATCCATCTCTTCTTCTGCTGGAGCTGGCCACAGGTTGGAGTTGGCGGGAGGTGTTTATGGGTGAGTTCCTGGGCTGTTGAACTGGGGATGGTCTTACTGCTGGATTCAAGGCAGGCCTGGTGATATGGGAAGTAGTTGGTGAAGGAGGAGGAAGGGTTGTGGGAATGGAGGCAAGCATTGGTTAGAAGGTTCTTGGAGTGCTGGGAATGACTTGACTTTGGAATCTGGTGTTGGCAAGAGGTTGAGAAGAGGAATTGCTGGATGGATGGCCAATTGAATGAGGAATAACTTGAACTTCTTCACCATCCAGCTCATCACTTCCTTCAGCATCTGGATCTGATGGGGAATCAACAATTCTTCTTAGCTTCTTCACTACTTTCACCACCCCATCAGCATTGGTCCTTGAAATTGGAATTTCTGAGCTGTAGTGGATGGGCCTACCACCAATTGGGATGGACCCTCCAACATTGGTCCATCTGGCCACATCCCTCTGCCTGGAACCAGTCACTACATCAAGATGTCAGCACCAATTCAATCAAAATATGCAAATCACTCACATTGAGAAAATCCAGAAGTGGCATCAGGGGTAGGCTCCTCAAGAATGGGGAATTCCTGCCCATAAGGCCCATCTTTCCTACTCCATAAGTGTCTCCTGACCTGGGACAAAGTCGATCTGGTACGGCGGCATGGCTTCTTCCCAACAAAACAAAAATGGCATTTTGATGATTGAGGATTGTAATGTTGAAAGCAATCCTTTCCCTTGGCCAAACATTCAGTACAGGCAGGATCAAGAACTTCAACTGCTCTAAACCCATCATATGTTTGGGAAGGATCAAAATGGCCAGAAGACGCCATGGAAAGGGAAGACAATCGACTGAAGACGCCAGAACCATGAAGAACAGACGGTGGCGGTGCAGAAGGGGAAGATTCAGTGAGTTCAGTAAGTTTGGAACTCATAACTGAAGAATATGCAAGCAGAAGATTCAAGACGTCAGAATCAATCCACTCCATATCAAGAAAAAATGAATTTGACCTCAAGGAAATGGGGCCATAACTCAATTATGCCCCCCCTCAAAGCCTCTAGGGTGAAGGTTCATACCCGTTTGGGGCTGAACTCATCACCCAGGGCCTCCCCTGAAACTTTGGGGAGGCCAGGATCTTGATGGTCCTGGACCCCATCAATGGGTCCAGGCCATGTATGGTGAACCTTTTTATGCTTGGGCCATTTCTGGGCCCCTTGGTCACCCTGGGTCCCCAGCAAATTTGGGCCTGGGGGCCTCCATTAACCCCCACGGACCGCGGACCACGGCGTACAGTCCATGGCCCACAAACCACAGACCGCGGCGTACGGCCCGCAGACTGTAGGACCCCAAAGCATCCAAAAGGCCAATTATGGCCAAAGTCACCAAAAAACCCAAAAAGGCCAAAAGGCCATAAAAAATCAAGGTATATCAAGAAGCATCAGGGTAAAGGCCACAGCCCAAAACATTTTTGGAGGGCTGTTGAGGCCATTCCTGTGAGCCTTGAGGTATATTTTACATACCCAAATAGGCCACAATTATCTTAAAAAGAAATTTTGAATTATGCAAAACTCATAAGTTATGCATATATCCAAAATTCATCATTTTCAATTTCAGAAAAGATGAATAACTTTTTATTGAGTAAGTAAATCCATGGATTTAAGACCAGATTTGGATTCTACACAAAAATTCACCTAGGGTAGCTCCATAGAGTGAATAAGCTCAATTTAAGTATTTGAGGTGGTAAAATGGAAAATACTTCAATACCACATCATTAATAACACATAAAAGATCCGTGAAAATTTTTGTTTTTCTTGATTTTTAGCCAAAATAATGGGAAAGTGAGAAATCCCATGTTACATATACACTAAGAATAGTGTTATGCATGTTTTGAGCACTTAATATCATGGTATTCTTACATGGACTTTTGGTACACCCATAGTGGATATCTCACTTGAAGCTTAAATTACTATTTTGACGTAAAAAATAGGCAAGGGGGACAAAAGACATCAAAGAGAGCCAGGGTACCCAACTTCTGAGGCCTCAGAGGCGTGGATAGCTCCAGAGCTTGGATCCATGGCTCATCTTGGCCCAATTGGTAAACCAAAACTCTTTGGGAACTTGGTTACCAAGTTACAACTACTGTAAAACACCAGAAAATAGCAAATAACCTGCTATTTTGACGTGCCAAGGAGGTAATGAGCTACTTACACTCCTGTAATCATGTCAATTACTAATGACTTTCCATGGATAAACATCAAAAGAGTAATTAAAACCCTTTTGGGACCCATATTCATTGATTTACCTCATAGCAATCAGCAAAACACTGCTATTTGCAATTCTACGTAGAAATGAGGTAAAAACTTCAAAAATTCATTAAAAATACAATTCTTAATGAATCCTTCTGAAACTTTCAGGACTAAAGGAGAACTGTATTATCTATGGTACAACCAAAAAAGAATTACAGTTTTACTAGTAAAATTAAAAGTTTTACTTAAAGTCCATTTTTGGTTATTCTACGTGAAACACTGAATCTTCAAAAATTCACAGTAATTACAACCTGTGATGAAATTGGCAATAACATTGATAACTTTGAGAAATCAATGATTATTTTAGAATAAAAGAAGATTTACAAGTGTTACTCCTTTTATTCTTAACCATATTGGGGTTGGTAGTCACGTAAAATCATCAATTAAGTAATTATGATAATCTTACGTGACAACTGATGATGCAATCAATAATCCAAAAAGGTTTATTGTTTTCTCACTCACTGGTTTTTCAGTTTGCTCCATGGCACGCCTCTGTGAGCTGTTGTTGACTTAAAAGAGGCCTCCTCTTGCTGTTTTTTCCATATCATCATCTTATCAATTTATTAAATCATTATTACCAACAAGTAAGTATTAGTTCAACTATTCTTAAGTGTTTTAATCTTTCAGAATCAATCAGAAAGACGTGAAATCATAGAATCCAACTATATATTATTGTAATACTGTTATAAATCCTTTTGATCCCTTAAACCCACAATTCTACGTCAAATTTCTCTACTTTTATTATCAATAAGTTCTTTGGAGTATTAGTGAGTCTTTTATCTTTAATTCTTAAAGTTTTTCTCTAGTAATAGTTTTCTTCAAGAATTATCTTTATAATTATTCTTGTAAAAGATAATTATATATTAAAATAATTTTATTATTTTAATAAAAAGAAGTTTTTATTATTAAATTCTTCTTGTAATTGATTCTTGTAGACAATTACTGCTCACTGTTATAATCACTAGTAGTGTATAACACGTGAAAGAAATAATTTTATAATTATTTAATTGTGGTTATAATAATTTTTATTATTATATTTAATAAGAACAGACATAGTACTGTTGATTAATAGTAATATTATCATCAGTTTCATAGTCACATCTTACAATTCCCATGGGTAATGAGGACAAGACCCCTTGGAGGAATTTTTTTCAAAGTTTCAATGGATTAAGCCTTGCCCAATGAGTACACTTCATATACTCATTGGGCATCATTTTTTGAGCACAAGAGCTCAGTGGTCCTTATTCTGGGATATATCCCCAAGGCCACATCTCAAGGGCATGGTTGATTGAATCAGAACAAAAGAAGTGCATAATTTTGAAGTGGAATACTTACTCAAACTTGGAAAAGGGGGAATCAATTGAATTTGACAGGGAAGGAGGAATGAAAGATTTTCAGGATAATGGCCAAGAGGAAAAGAAAAATTAAAAGAAAGTTTTTTGAAAAAATGTGGGGATAATGAGATGCCACTCAACAGTGGCAGGGTATTATGGTGTTCAGGAGCCCACCAGTTTCAAGAGGGGGATACTGTAACAACCATCCATCAGGGGTAAGGGTATTCATTCATACACCCACTCAAACACCCCAAATCAGCAAATCCAGTATCTGCATCAGCATTCAGTTTCAGCAATCTTCATTCTGAAACATGCATACAGCTTGGTATATCCATACAGCCTGTCAACACCTGTACAGGTTGGATTCACCCAATACAGTTTCAATACACCAATATGGAACTGTATGATCACTCAAATACACCACACCTCTTGTACAGGCTCTGTACAGCTATACAGGACCTGTATTGGCCAGACTCAATTCAATCATCAATTATTCTCATGAAAATTCTTCCTCTGGATCAGGGCTGGTGATTCTCACATATACCAGCCCCTCTTTCTCCCCCCTGGGGACTTTTCCCCAGTTAATTAATTTAGTTTATTTATCATTTTATAATTATTCTTATCCTTATAATTGGGTATTATAATTATTTAATTTTAAGTTAGTCTTTGCCTTTTCTCTCTTCGCCTGTACAGTATGAGTTGGGTGGCCATATCCTTATTAACCCTTCTCTTTCCATTCTGACAGGTTGAAACAGTGGACTTGGACTTGTTTGTGGTTGGCTCTTCTACTTCTTACTCTTATTTCTTGTTGCTGCTTTTCTTATATTTATTCTTTTAGCAATTAATCTTTAACACTCTTCATTGTGTTCCTTCTTACCATATCTTTGAGCCCTCCATAAGTGAGTCCCAGTTTACTGAGTGCCAGGCCCTCTTCACTTCGAAGAGCCCCTGTGACACACCAATATCCACTGAACAGGAAAAGAAGGGGAAAAAATCAATGAATTAATAATACCCTTATTTTTTAGCCAGATTCACCATGAGAAAAAATGCTATACCCACCGCAGGGGCTAGAAGGTCCAACCTAGCTTGAAAATTTCTTCCAAATTTCTTCATACTTGGCTCTGAATTTCAATTCCTATTTTATAATATTCTAAGATGGATATTCAAGATTGGAGGAACTGAGATCTCAAATGTAGATAATTCTTACCATATAAAATTGCTGTTTTGAAATATCTTCCACAGAAGAGCTTGATAGCTGGCTTACAATAATTTATTTTGAAAAAAAAACATTCCAGAATTCAGTTCTATTCCTTTTCTAGATGTGTTCAACTTCAATTTATAAAATTTTTGTATTTCTCATCTATTTTTTTTACTATTGCAGAAACCTCTTTAGATCTTCTGCCAGATAAATCTACAAACATCCAACAACTGTTATTTATCCTAACTTCAAGCCATAATGCTTCATTAAAAACTATGTAATATTTCAAAATCATATTATATAAATTATTTGTGAGATTGATCTTACCTGATGAAGTGACTTATAAGAATATAGAATAAATCAATATTCAGGATACTATGTAATTCTTGAATAAATCATATTCATACTATTGAAAATTGAGCCTTCATTTGTCAAACTGAAGAATATCCAATTTTTCACTTTTTTCAGTAAAGTATTTATCAAAAAAGGCTTATTGAATCTCAATTACCTTTCTCTCATAATAACATCTATATTTCGTTATAAACTTGAGCTGATATATTTAAATACATATTGGGGGTGTATCACATGAATATAAGCTTATAGCTTCTATATGTAATTGATACTAAACCAAAAATAATTTTTTTAAAATAATTTATCAAAAAGTTTTAAAATCTGATAGTTGAACCATCTAGACCAAATTGATTGAGATTTGAGATTAATCCCTATAAAAAAAATAGGAATTGAAATTTTACTTGATTTCCTTGTCCTTTTCAAGACAAGTTGATTCTTTCTCAGAAATACTCAAATATATTATATTTGAAACATAAGCACTGAGGATTTAGTGAGATTTAATTGGTGTTTAATTTTTCATCATGAATTCCCATATAAGTCCAAAATTATTACTTACTCTGGGAGCTTTTCCTTACCCCTAAGAAAAGAATAAATTTTAAAAAATATGGTTGTATATTTTTGCAGTTTAACTCAAAGCCATTGCCATATTCTATCTTTCAAAATATATAATTGAGTAAACTCCATTCCTCCTGAGAAATCATCACATAAATATTATTACTTTATGATGGAAAAAATCAAGTGTCTTGCATCAAAAACCTAAAATTGATTCCAATCCTGTGGTTTATGGGCTAAGTAAGCACCAGCACCCACCTAGCTTAATTTTCAAGACCCACAGTCACATAGAGATTTTTATATTTTTTCTATCATATTATCTTGGTTGTATTGCGTCGAAATCTTATTCTGTAAAAATTATCTCATTTTCCTTACACTTATAATTATGTTTTTTTCAGCTTTCATAACAGCTCATATGTAAAAATAAATGTGTTTTAAGATACATTTTCACCTTAAAAATTGGAATAGAGAATAATTGTAAATCTTCGCATTTGAGATTTAATTTATTCCTTTTCTTATTGATATTTAAAATATTGTGAATTTCAATACATTCAGAATTTTATTGAAAGAGGTTTACCAAAGAAACAAAAATATCAGGCCTTCATTAATTCATTTCAATTTTTTGATCAATAATATATTTTTAAGTATCTTATCATTTGTTTAAATTGAAAATTCATTTCTTATGTGAAAGGATTAATGTAAAGCTTGAGGGGTATATGAATTGAGCTCGGAGATTTATAAGCTCCAAAAATAATTTTTACTCATCTTCATTTATCTTCATCATTTTTATTTCATTGAATTTATTTTTTAATAATTTTGGCTTTATATATAATATCAAGATTAGTTTCAAAGTAAGTTAATCTATTTCAATGGAAAATTGTGTGAATTTTTTTTTTCAATTTTTAAGCCAAAGCCATTTTTACCCATAATATCTACAGAATTTTAGTTAAGGTGTGTTTCTCTATATTTCCTCTATTGAGACAAAATAAATTGAGAATTAATCATAATATAAGGGAAAATCCAAGGAAAAAACTTCTTCAAAAGAAATAAGCAAAATTTCAATAATATGGATTTTTCATTTATGAGAAATTAGAAATATAGATTTATGCAGTTAAAATGGAGCTCTGAATAGAAACATCCTCAGAGTGTCCTGGACGAAATCTTATTGTAACTTTTATATTTTTAAGGAAAGAATATCCAGAGAAATGAGTTTATGGAAGATATATAGAGGAATTCTGAGCTCAACGGATTTGTAAGCACATTGAGACTTCGTGTTTCTCAATTCTTCATATTAAGCCAATTATCTTTCATGATAAACATTTCATGACGAAATTCTATGAATTTTGAAGAAAAAAGTCATCTCTTAATGACGATGAAAATAGAAATGTTAAAGAATAATTGATCTTAAATCTTTAGAAATATTCTCTCTGGATATATCATCCCCCAAATTTGAAACTTATAGTCAAATTTTTATTTTCATGTGGAAATGATTTCTATAGTAATGGGGTGAAAATTTGTAAGATCTGGTGTAGATTTATTTGATTTGAATACATTAATTGAATTTGTTACCTAAATTAAATTTTACAAGATCTTCATATTCATAACAAAATGTTCTTCATTCAATATCAACATACCTCATCATAATAGGGCCACATTTTATATGAAACTTAGAGGTTTGAATTTAAAATAAAACACAAGATAAATTATGTAAAGATTTAAATACTTTTGAAAGAGGAAAAATTACTCAGCTTTGAAAGGGTTTTCATTACTTTTTTAATCCACTAAGTGAGCTACAGGGTTAATAGTTCTTGAGAAATAAACTTAAAAGCTCCCTAATAAAGCTCATCAGCCATGAATCAAAATATTTCTCTCATAATTCTTTTGAGATTGTCCTTGAGCTATGGTCAGATCATGGTATTTTTTAATTTAATTATTTAAAAAAGCATTTTCATAAGAGTGTTAATATTTTTTCAATTTTTTTTAGGAATTCAACTCTGTTAGTTTTTTTCCTATATTCTTTATATTATCAATGAAGATTTCAGAAGACTTTTGAGAGGACATGGCAGAGAAAGAAAAAAAACTTCCCTTGTGAATATGATGTATGTATCAAGCTTTTATTTCAAGTAAGCCTTCAATTCAAGATTTTGAAAATTTATTCCCCATTATTCTTTTCAACTTGCAACTAAGTGGGGAATCTTAATATAGTTCTTGAGAAAAAGCTTATGTTTTTTGTTATTTATATTTAAATTTAACACTCATATTAATTATTGGTTCCTCACATTTATGTGGTACACCTTTGATGAGTTATACAAAAATTAAAATGGAAATCCAGTGAAATCAAATATAAAAAACCTTATAATATGACAAGATGTTGATATTTTTCACAAATTTTGGCATTGATTTCATTCACTAGTAGAAGGAAATAACCTTAAGAAGAGATCAATATTGGATTCTTATTTACTTTTTTTCTTTCCAAAAGATCCTTTCTTATTGTGGGAAGCTCCATATTAGAATATGAATCAGAAATATGGCTGAAAAATGAGCAAATGTTTATTATGAGAAATAAATAATATTAAAAGCTTTGTAAAAGAATCTGAGAATTATTTTCCAAGTAGCTACCATTAAAAACCAAAAATCTGCTTTTGAATGATATTTACTTATTATTTACAATAATAGATTTTTGAATAACTGGGTTTTTGTATATATTCACAGAGATAAAGATTTTGATATTGTATCTAAGGTATCATACTATCTTGCATAAATGATTGTTTCTTACACCTTTCTCACTGTTCCCTTCTGATAATTGCATAAATGAATATGTTATCCAAATTTCTTTCCCAAAAGTATTTATTCCTACAATTTTCTTAAGAAATCAAGAATTTAAGAAATTTATGGAATATTCATTTTTAATTGAAAGTATTTTTTCCAAAAAAAGGGAATCTAAATGGAAATTATAGAATATTTTTGAATAATTTGCTTTCTGGTGAAGAATCCTTGAAGGAAGAATATGGAAGGATAAGCTTGGATCAATTTTTAATTCCTCAGAAGAATAAGTTTTATTTAAATAACTACTCCTTTGGGGAATAAAATAAAGCATAAAACATACTTGAAGGTATCAAGAATTTCAAACAAAGTCTTCTATTTTGAAAACTTGAATCAGTATTTAATTTATGTAGATTTTTCATTTTGAAATCCATAATACATAATGCTTTGTTTAGAGTATGGAAGGAGGAAATTCTAAAAATTCCTTTTTAATGAAATATGTTAGTGAAAAATTATTTCCTTAATTTATAGGATTTTATTTGATATCTTCCCCAGTAATTAGTTCTGGCTTGGTGCATAATTTAAAAAATTGAGGGTTTTACTTTGTTAAGTTTCTGGTGAAGAATTTTGTAATAGGATATTTTTGGATTTTTTTTCCTGGAAGAATATAAGAGATTAATTAGAAATAAATGGATCAATATTCCAAAATTATATATTCATATTATTAAATTTGAAATTTTCATAAATTATTTTTTACGTTCATTTGCTTATTATTCCTTTATATATCATCTCAAAAGTAATTGCTAATATACTTCAGGCTTATTTGGAGCACAAATGTGAGAGGTTTCACTTTTTTACAATAATTATGAGGCTTATAAATGGATGAACAGTAGATTGGTGATTTCATTTAAGGATCAAACAAGTAATTGATATATTATGTTTCGAACAATCAAGTTATTACTATGTGAATTTCATTGATATCTCAGATCTCGCCAAATATCAAAAAGTGTTTCATAAAGAAAGGAAATTTATAATATAATTTTCAGTAATTTGTATTTTGATGAAGATTTATACTTACTCACCAGGGCAAATCTCGTGTCAATCGTTGGCAATCGACTTCATGTCAAGCAAACATCAAGCAGGATAAAAGTCAAGCTGACGTTGAGCACACGTCCTACTCTTGTCTTACACCAAATCTTGTGACATCCACCAATATTGGTTCCCCTGTGCCTTCAACTCAGATTCCTCACCACCTGATCATCCCACAACCGTCCGATGGTTGGTAAAAATTACACAAGACCCGCCTGTTTGCACAAACACACATCAAAGAGGTCCTTCAGCCAGTCTTGATGTAGGCGGGGGGTTTGACTTCACCAGGTCATCCATGAAAGGACTACGCCTGAGCGGGATTGTTGTTTTGCAGGTGACACTGGTAGAGCCCGCCGCACAATACTGCGGGTGCAGGTGCGCTTGCGTGTGCATTGGCGTGTGCAGGTGCGGGTGCGCAAGGGCCGCTTCCCCTTCCAACATGATGATGGCACAGTTAGAAATTTTGGATGCTGTGAAAGGTGAGTGTGTGGGTCATTTGATCATTGAACTTGGCTTATTCACACTATACCCAATGTCAAAATAGTAAGTTCTTTGTGGCAATGTGAAATAATGGGCTTTGATTGTCACAATGGCATATCTCTGTCACTAAATTTTGAGGCAGTTATTTCACTAGCAAAATTGCTAATGAATCTGAGAGATTTGCATTTTAGTAGACTAAATATCATGAATTAACGGCTTTATCATTACAAGAAGTCCACATGACAGAAGCTTGTTATCATACAATCCACAGTTACCTTCTATTTCTTCTTCAGATATAATCAAGTGTCCATCATCAAAACCAACAGCTTTATAAATATTCAGATGCAGCCAATCTGGTAAGAAATTCACATCAATCTTCAAAGTTTTCAAGATCAGAAAGTTATTGTTCAGTATGCTAGATGGCTCTGAGACTTTAAAAATGCTATTAATAATACCAAATCGTCGTGAGTTGCCCCTCAGAAAACATATCACACTGTTGCTGACATTTTTGGATTCAGTTGAAAACATATTGTTCCCAATATTAATGTTTGAAACTGTAAAATACCAAGGTGAGACAATCCTTGAAGTGGGAGGACTTGTGGATTGCACGGTAGTGTCTAAGCTGATCCAATCAACTATTTCCCTTGTTGCATGAAAATTCTGTAAGTACTCAACCAGGCAATCATAATTTTCTTGGTCATGGCGGGATGGTTTGTTATATTTATGGTGATTGAACTGGGAAGGTGGCTGTGATTTGAAAAGCTGTTTTATTTCACATGGCACGGATGGGGATTTCAGGAGAACGGAAAGGTTGGAACATCAATAGATATGTTGAAGTAAGGTTTATCTAAATCATCTATCCAGAGTTGCAAGAAGTCAGTCTTATTCAGTTCAGGTGTTTAATCAATGTGAATATATTGATCTTATTAATTGGCGTACATATTTTGTTATTTGTTGGCATTTTTGCAAATACTCCAATCAAGCGCTCATAACCCCATGTGGCTGAGGCTTGTGCTGGGCCCCAACGTTGGAAGAGTTCCAGAATATGATCAGAAAAATGATGATTTGGTTTACTTTTCTGTTTTGGGAACAGGAGTTGATTGGAAAGGCGGAATTTTTTCCAATGTTCAGCAAATGCAGTCGCATCATCTATTGAAACAGTCCAACTTGTGGCAATGTTGATAGCACTAATCAAATGGAATGTATTCTTGGTTAGTTCATTTGAAAGTTCTTCTGACTGACCCATTTTTCTTTAAATGTTTGCAGATTGGTGTACACCTAATGACATCTGTTGACTGAGCATTAAAAATGGAATATAGACCTTATATAAGAGAGCCCATTCAGCGGCTTTTAAGCTACCATGAGAGGGGGAACCCATGTTGCAAGGTACTCTTGTCCATGATGAGGGAATTATTGTCTCAGATATGATTTGTTGGAGATGCTCCAGAGCCTCACCCTTGATCTGGTGATCACTCAGTGCAGTGATATCCAATTCAGAGGGGATGTAATCCACATCAAATGAAGGAATCTCCGCAGAACCACTAGATGGATGTTCTGTGTGAGGGGTGGGCATTGGGAAGCAGTTTTTTCGGGTGGAAGTAGTGGGGAGTGGCTCATTTATTATTTTTGCTGCATCTCTTCTCAGGGAGCGGGCCTCTCTCAATGTGATTTTATCAAGAGAGCTGTTGGAGGTCATGGAATCTGAGTCTGAACTGTTGGTTTCATTGGATTTCCTGCGGGACCTGAGGTAAATTTTTGATTTGGACTCTGGAATGCACAATTTGAAAGTTGCATGATCCTTCAAAATTCCAAGTATTAAATTATGCATTATGTCAAGATTAACCATTCTGGTTGCATCCCAATACGGAAGGTCTTCTAAAATTGAATATTGCACTCCATACTCATAGAAAATTGCTTGTCTTTGTTGTGGGGTTGCCCGAAGCCATTTGCCAATGGTTGATTTATGATTTTGATATGAGCGTGTGTAGTGAAATTGAGGACCAATTTCTTCAATTTGAGCTTTGTGAATGGTGCAAAAATTACAAAGGTTGTTGCCTGAATGGGAAATAAATCCAGTAAGCTTGCGCATGGCAACCACATCCGCAATGGCTGTGAGAATGGCAACACGGATAAAGGATCCTGAAGGACCTGTTGAGGTGGGTGAAAAATGGTAACCTTGCCATAGCTCTTTGAGCTCCTTGATGAGTGGCATTAATAAATAATTCAATTGAAGGGAAGTTGGCTCCTTCGGACCAGGGATGATTCCTGCAACATAGACATTCTCTGGCTTCAATCTTTCACTTGGGGGGAGATTAAGACAAATAAGCATGATAGGTCCAATGCTGGCCAACCGGGTGGACTTTCCATGTGCATTAAACCAGTCCACATAAATGGAGAAGGCCAATGCACCAGGAATGGACATGGATGGGGGGTCATGGATATTTCTAGT
The DNA here is from genome assembly GCA_023105745.1 of Austropuccinia psidii. NCBI lineage: Eukaryota > Fungi > Basidiomycota > Pucciniomycetes > Pucciniales > Sphaerophragmiaceae > Austropuccinia > Austropuccinia psidii. The sequence continues at coordinate 8,794,097 of JALGQZ010000002.1, read as the reverse complement.
GCCAGTGAAGCATCTCCAGACCAATCCATCCCAGACGTCACATTTTGGGGAATCTTTGGGAATTTGGGATTGTTGATGTTGATGCAGAATTTCCATAATTCCAGCCTGCTGGAGAAATCTTGCAAGCAAATTTTTGAATGGTTGATAAATGAAATGTTTTGTTGGTATAAATTTTTTGCTTCATGTTGGTGGTGTTGTGGGTGTGGGCTTCAAATGAATAGATGAATTTGCCTAATGATTGTGTGCAAGGGGGATCATGATAATTTGGGTCATTATGGCGTTGACAGTGGGGTTGGTCAGTTGTGACTGATTCAGTAAGGCCATTAAGAGAGAAACATTGAGGACAACATATATAGTTTTGAATCACTGGCTCCAATTGGAGATGTTCAAATATGGTACTCAGATCTTGAGGTATATGGAATGCAGGAATGGGGGGACCACCGGAGCTTGAGATGCTGGACTTGATCAACAGGTTTAGGGCGGAGTTGAGAATGCGTGAAGCCCAGCGGGGTATATTATACCTTAATGATAGAATGGCAGATATTATCATTCCAAGGTCTTGTGGGGGAAGGGTTTGACTGCTGCTGTATGGTTTCTGTGCAGTTGAATTGAGCCCCGGTGCTGTGGAGAAGGTGCTTTGGGCCCATGGTGAATAATCAGCTGAGAATATTTGATCCAATAGAAGTTGTGGGCACTCAGATCCTGATGCAGAAGTAGGGATTTTTGGAAGAGATTTGGGTGCAATGGTTTATTTGAGCTTTTTAATGTGCTGTTTATATTGGAAAGGTGTGAAGGCAACTCCAGGCCTATCACCCTCAGGGGAAGAGTGTGTTTGAGTTGAGCAGTGTTGACACATGCATATACGCATTGAGGAATAGTGGTGGGTTGTCATTGTTGCAGGAATTGGGAGTACAGTTGGTTTGCATATAAATATCTATGGCTGATGTGAAAGTGTTTAGGAGTGTTATTAATTGGCAAAAAATTGAGTGATTATTTATGAAGGGGGAGATGATTTGAGCCATCTGTGTAAGGTTTGACTATGAAACAATAAGTAAAAATTACTAATTTATTACTTATTGTACTCTGAATGTCCTTATAAAATGAATAAATAAGATTAAAATAATAATAATAATAAAGAAATATTATTATTATGGCGTAAAATTATTATATTATTTAATAAATATAATAATATAATTAATATTATATAAAAATATAATATTATAAATAATATATTAATATAAAATAATTAATATATTATAAAGCTCTTTATTATTGTTACCAACAAATAATAAAGGCGTAAAAAATTGTTTTTTATAAATAAAAAACAATTAATAACAATAATATTACTAATATTAAAGTTATAAATTAATATAAATACTATTTATATTAAATAAGAATTATTATGAGTAATAATAAGAGAGAAATTATTATAATAAGATGAAATAACCTACTTTTAACACTTAAGATAATAATTTTGAGTTATTTTACGCCAAAAGAATATAATACAACCTTTTCAAATTGTATTTACAATAAAAATAAAGAGAATTTACTAAATTTCTTGATTTTACGTGGAAATGAGCTTTTTAGAGAGATTTATAGCAAAAACAATTAAAGAATTAATTTAATCACGTAAAAATGGTGATTAATAACAAGATGGTCTTTGGTCTTTAAGAATATAAGAGTTTTATATTTAAAGAATAAAGAAATTACCTTTTATTTAATTGATTTAATGTTTTTGATGCGTCTGAGGGGTAAATAGAGTAAAAAGAGCTCTATTTATAGTAAATACCTCCCTCCTAGAGTCCAACAGGCTTCTAGTAGACGTGTACTGATCATATCCACTGGAATTGATCAATATTTTAAGGTTTGAGGGTGATTACATCATGATCAAACCATATTACATCATTATTACACCATTATTTAGAGTTATCACTATAACTCTAAATGTGATGACATCAGAGGCTTGGCAGAACCCCAAATTTCGTGGATTTTATTAGTTTTAATCATAAACTAATAGTATTCACCAATTTTATCACTCTTAAGACTGTTAAACTTAATCTAAGGTTACAGTATGTGATCATAACAGCTCAATTTAAGCTCAAACTTTGATCCTCAATAACTTTTAAGGTTTTCACGCTACAGCAATTCAGAGAGTGAATTCTGATAGCCTGACATAACCTTATTATGCTTCCCAGAGCTTTTCATTACATCATCAAAACTCTAATTTTGATGATTTTTCTTGTAACTCATCTTTTCTGTCGAAATTCAATATTTTAAGCTTCAAACCTTGATTTCAGGGGGTTATACCCTGAATTTAATAATAGAAATTACATCATTCTTCACGAATGAACTAGTAGAATCCAACTGTATACTTTTTTTAAGTTTGGACTACTTTCACAACAAAGTGGTCAACAGCTCTGTTGATTTTTATCAATATTTCCTCATAAGTCTTAACCTTGTTTATAATTTGCAAAATAAAGTTCATATCTGTGTTCTTACAGTAATTACGTGGTAACTTTATTTTTGGTTCATCATTCTAGCATGTATAGTTTAGAAGATATTAGCTATGATCACTGAATATATGCGTTGACCAAAAAAGTGCATATATTCAGGATAATTCCTTAAGTATTGATTTTGGGAATTAGCTTATTAATTGTTTTATATGTGGAGTTTTGTGGGGAATTCACTGGTACAATTCATTACACATGTTGTTTCATTAGTTTCTGAGATAAATAAGTTTTTATGGTTTTTATAAGGTATTATGCCTTATAATTCCTTAAATATTGACTTTACAGATATGCCATAAAAATGGTATATGTGTATTTTTCCATGGGGAATCCAATGGTATAATTTGTTTTACATGTTGATTCATTGGTTTTTAAGTTAAACCAATTTTAGTACCAATTTATGGTATTTTTTGTATATTTGAGTAATTATTTTTAGTGTATAATTATTCTAATTAATTTTAATATAATTATATTAAAGGTATAATTATTCTGAGTCTTTTTTGTGACCTTATTGGGTATGTGGTCATATCTCAAAGGCTCACATTCCCTACCACCAAAAAAGATTGTACCACAATCTGATATATGTGATTAGGGTATCATCCACTGTCCTACCTCTTCAATAGACTTTTGTTAGTCTTGAAGCTCAATAATGCTTAACTTTTTATTTTTCAGGTTTTCTTTCATGTCTGAACCTTCTTAGTAATTTATCAGCATTTGTTATATCTTTCTCAAGTAGCCATTCATCTTCTTGAGTTGAATTTCTATACCTTACAAGGTATTCCCTTTCTTTTTTGTTTCTTGTCCTTCTTTCTTTAAGGACTTTTACTATTCTCTTTTCCTCTCCTTCCTCCAAGGGGGAATTTCAAGTGGAGGTTTATTTCTTAGTGGAAATAATTCCTTGTCACTTGAACTGTAAGGTTTTATCAGACTTACAGGGAAAGTTGGGTGTTTGTTCATTAGTTCACCTGTGAGTTCTAATTGCACAGCATTGGGTCCATGAAGTGCTTTTATCATAAATGGTCCTGCAAAGGAATCTTTCAATTTCTTTGGGCCTTTTATGTTATTGAAATTAAGGGTTGATACTAAAACCAAGTCCCCTATTTTGAAGTCAGGTGGCTTATGACTTTTATCCCATCTTTCTTTTGCATATTTAAAAGAATCTTGCATGCATCTGTTTACATGGTGTCTTGCTTTGTCAAGCATTATCTTGAAACTGCTTGCTGTTGGATGTATATCCACTAAGTCCTTTTTGAGGGTATCATAAGGAAGTCTTGGATTCCAACCTTTCTCTAGCATTGCTGGTGTTTTGCCAGTAGAAGAATGGATTGATGTCTTATATGCCAGTTCAAGTGCTGGTATTAGTGTACACCAATCATGGGTAAAACCATCAGAATCTTTGAATTCTAGCCCATAAGCACAGAATCTTCTGATCATATCCTCTAGGGTTTGTATCATTCTTTCTGCTAGACCATCAGTTTGAGGATGATAAGCTGTTGAGAATGATAACTTTGTCCCAAACAAGTTATGGAGGTTTGTCCATAATGCTGAAGTGAACTTTGGGTCTCTGTCACTTATAATATTTTGGAATAAGCCTGTGTGGCTAATGACTTTATTCCATATCATTATGGCTGTATCCATAGCTGTGTCATCTTTATGACATGGTAAGAACATGGGAGTTTTACTGTACCTGTCAACTAACACTAGACATGCATTATAACTCCTGTCTCCTCCTGGAGGTAAAGCTGTTACCCAATCCATATGAACTATTTCCCATGGAGATTTTGGTTCTTGGATTTGGATCATCATTCCAAATTTCTTTCCTGTGGCTCTGTTGGCTTTTTGGCATCTGTCACAGGTTTGGCAGTACTCTGCAACATCTTTTTTCCAATTTGGCCACCAAGAGCAGGTTTTCACCCTCTCTAGTGTCCTATCTTCTGAGAGATGTCCAGTTGCAACACTATCATGACACTCATGTAAAATAGTGTTTATTAGTGTTCTGTCTGTTAAGGCCATAACACATGTGTGTTTTGTTCTATGGTAAAGGATTCCATCAAGGAGGTGGAATCTTCCTTCATCATATGCTTTTTTCCATATTTCATCTAGTTTTGATGAAAGTGATGGATCTTTGCAGTCTTTTATTAGAAGTTGGCTTAAGATATGGCAATTTTTGTCTGTCTTATAGCTTTCTTTAACTTGGTTAAAGAATTCTGTGCCAATGTCTGTAACACATATTCCTTCTATATGGTGCTCTTCTTGTGGTACCCATGCTGGATTGTTAGGGGTATTTGCTAGAGCCCATCTGCTAAGACCATCTGCATTTTTATGAATATTTCCAGATTTATGAACAATAGTCATATTTCCTCTATATTCTTGGATAGCAATTTGCCATCTTAGCATATGTCTATTTGGAGTCTTCATATTTAATAGTGATTTCACAGCATTACAGTCTGTGATTACATCAAATACTGTGCCATCCAAATAATAATGCAGCTTTTCTAAAGCCCACACTAGGCATAAGCATTCCATTTGGCTTGCTCCATACCTTGCTTCTGTTGGCTTTATCTGCCTTGAAATGAAACAAATTGGTCCTTCCACTGGTTTATCATTGATAATTTGTGTTTGGTGAAGTGCAGCACCTAGTCCTTCTCCACAAGCATCAATGTACAGTTTGAAAGGTAGTTTCCAATCTGGCATTAGAAGAAATGGGGCATTTGTTAAAGAATTTTTCAATTCTTCATATGCCTTGACTCTTTCTTCTGTCATCTCATAGACTGTTTGTTGGTCACATAGCTTATACAAGGATTTAGCAATCTTTGCAAAGTCTTTTATATGCTGTCTATAGTAACCAGCAAATCCTAGAAATGATTGCATTTCTTTTTTAGTTTGAGGCATTGGTTTAAGTAGTACTGCTGCTACTTTATTTTTGTCTATGCCTAGACTAACTCCAGATACTACATGTCCTAGGGCTTTTAATTCACTATATGCAAAATGACACTTTTTCAATGAAATTTTCATATTTACTTGGACTATTTTCTGTAGTACCCTTTCTAGTCTTGTCAGGTGATTTTCCCAAGTTTCTGAGCAAACTATGATATCATCAATGTAGATTATTAACCATCCTTCTGATAATTCTTCAGGAAATATGGTATTCATCATTCTTTGATAATGGGAAGGTGCATTTTTTATCCCAAATGGCATTCTTAAGTATTCAAAAATTCCACAATGGACTATTATTCTTAGTAGTTTCTTGGCATTGTCTGTTAAGACATTTTGATGAAAACCTTTAAGAGCATCCATAGCTGTGATGAACTTAGCTTGTGACAATTGGGTCAATGTCTCATGGATTCTGGGTATTGGATATCTGTCTGGAATGGTATAGGTATTCAGGGCTCTGAAGTCTCCTACCATCCTTGATTTTCCATTATGCCAAGTTATAATGACAGGTGTAGTAACTTCTACTTGCTCATTATGTCCAACCTTTCTTAATACTCCAAGGTCCATTAATTCTTTAATGTGCACCTCTAGGGCTTCTCTAGCTCTTGGACTGGCTGGATAAGCAGGTCTTCTTAATAAAGGTGGGTAAGGTTTTTCTACATTAAGAATTATATCCACTTCATGTCCAATTATGGCACCTAGTGGCTCTTTGTCAGTTGCAAAGGCATTTTTATACTTAAATAAGAGGTCAATCAATTTTTCTTTCATTTTTTCTGTTAATTCTTGATTGAATTCTGCCTCTTTGAGTTGTTCAGATATAAAAAGTTCTTTTTCTGGAATTTTTTCCTCATTCTTAATAACTGTGATTTGTTTTTTGTTATTTAAGAATCCAAACTTTTGTCTTTTATTATCTCCTATGGTAAAATATCTATCCTTTTGGTTGGAGATATCTATACCATAGATTGATAAGTAGTCATTTCCAAGTATGAAATGATTACTAGTACAGTTGTCCATTACTACAAACTCTAATTTGATTCTGACACATTGTGATGGATGAGGAAAAATTAGTGTTAAATCAATTATTCCAAGGGGCTTCATGCTCTCACTTGCACTACTAAATTTGACACCTTGTATTGACATAAGTTTTTCTTGCCAGTCTGGGACAATGGTTTTTAAATAACTTTTGCCAACACAGGTGCAATATGCTCCTGTATCCAAGTTAACCTTTCCTTCTTGGTTATCAACCATAACAATACTAATACTTGATTTTCCAGCTGTATATCCCATTCCTCTTGCAGGTTTGGTTCTATACATTTTGGCATCTTGTATGTTTGTCAGATTTGTGTCAGATGTTCCAACTTGTGGCAAGTTTGAGTTAACATCCAGTACTTCATAAATTATATCAATATTATTAATTTGTGCATTAATTATATTGATTTCATCACTTTCAGAGCTTTCTGATTCTTCTGTCTCTTTTTCAGAGTCAGATTCTTCTTCTTTGTCATTGTGGTTTTCTGTTTCCACAATTTCATTAATCTTTGCTTTTTTAAGGCAATTATTGGCTAAGTGTCCAATACCTCCACATTTATGGCATTTTCTTTGCTCATTATTGTTGGATGTATTGGGTTTAAAGGATTCTTTTGATTTATCTTTCTTGATAAATGGTTTATTTGGGCTTTTAATGTCCAATCTTTTCCAAGTCCTGCCAATTTTTGTTCTTGTCACTATATCTTCTAGTGCATTTATATACTCTTCTGTGGAGCATGGTTCTATACACCTGCTTCTTAGGGCATGTTCTAGTTCCCCTCCACATTTTTTAAGTATTTTCATGTGCACCATCTTCTGTGACATTTCTGGGTACAGTGCATTAAGCCTTTCAACTTGTTTTAAGAACCAAGTTAAAGGTTTATCTTTCTCTGGGTCAAAGAAAGAGTTTTCAAATGCATTTTCTATCTTATACCTCCAGGCATCATTTGCCCACTTGGTGATTATTTCTTGTTTCCACCAAGACCAGGTATTTTTACCATTTGTCTGTCTTATGCCATAATACCATCTTTTTGCAGATTTCTCAAATAATGAATGTAATCTTGCAGTGATTAATTCATCTGGTATGGCATAGTCTTCTTGTAACATGTCAATTGTTTTAATAAATGACATGTGGTCATATTCACCTTCTCCTGTGAATGTTGGCCATTCCTTCAATTGAGGTGCTTCTTTCATTAAGACTTGGTTGTTGTCTTGATGACTCAAGTCTGTTATGAAAGGATTTGACAATTCCTCTTTTGTTTTAATAGGGCTTCTTATATGGGAAAATGGTGTTGATAACTTTGGCATATTTAAGTTAGCCTCATTAATCTTATCCATTTTTTCTGTAATAAGCCTTATTTCACTTTGAATATCATCTTTCAGATGCATTCTTGCTTCATCACTTTTTTCCACATGGTCCAAAAGTAATTTTTGGTGTGATGAAGTTTTTTCTTCAAATTTTTCTACAGAAATACTTAATTTATTTAATTTTTCTGTAAGATTGTCAATACTCACATCATAATTGATTGTCAAAGTCTTGTCTTTGATATCTTTTATGTATTTATACAATTCTTGTTGTCCTTGTATTAATTTTTGAGTATTGTCGATTAAATTCTTTGGTTTATTATTTTCAACAATAAACTTAATGTTGTCAATTTCTTTTTTGTTTTGCACAACAATTTTTGTTAAAGAAGATAAATTGTTATTTATTTCTTGTAGTGATAATAAACTGTTTTTAATTTCTTTTAGAGGTAATATACTATTTTTAATTTCTGTTAAAGTATTTACAACATCTTTGGACAAGGTTATTTCTTTGGGAAATGAGGTTGTCTCATTCTTTGCTCTTCCTTGTCCTTGAATTCCATCAAGGTTCTGGCCATGTTGAAGACATTGTCCATGGCATCCTTTTGGATTCTTGGGATTCTGTAGCTTGGGGAATATGGTTTCCTCCAATGCTTTTTCTTGTTCTTCTTCCCTTCTTGGGGAAGTGGGTTGACTTGAGGCTTGCTGGTAGAAGCTACTGGGGCTTCTTCCTTGGTTGCCTCCCTCTTTTTGGCATGATAATCCTTGATTTTTTTGATTTGAGGTTTGGATGACAGTGGATTCCATCCATTGGAGTATTTCACTATCTCCTCCTCTTTGAGGAACTTTTTCAGGATGTGCCAGGAGTTCATCACTCCTTGGTGTATTTGAGGCAGCATTTCCCAGTCTTTGTCCTTGTATACTGTGTAATACTGCTTGTACTGGCTCATGTAGATGTCTATCTGAGCCCTCTGAATGTGATTTGAACCTGTTTGAGTTACTCATACTTAGTTCCAATTCAGGCTCAGATATCATGGGCATTTCTGGGACTTGCCTTTGGGATAAGGCACTTCCTTGTGTGGATTCTGTTCCACTGGGGATATTGCCCTTTCTTTTCCCTTTTGAGGGATCAATTCTACTTCTGAGTCCAGCTCCATCTGATTGGATGGAGTATTGGGAACCTCTTCTGGTAGTCATAATTAAAGAATAAGAAAAAATAAAAGTATTTTAGAATAAAATTCTTTTATGGCAATTTAAAAAGAGGTGCTCACCTTCAGAGTCTTGAATGGTGGGCCCTGGAAAGTCTAATTTCTTAGCTTTCTTTCTTTTGGTGATAACTGGTGTAGGAGAACTTTGGCAAGTTTCTTCCACCAATCTCTCAACAGTAGTTTGGTTGTCTTCTGTTGGGTTATCTTCAAACACTAAAAAAGACAAATAAATATAAGTCTTTTTATAATAAGTGTTATTTTTGGCAAGATATGGCAATTTTCCACGTAGAAATTGCTTTTATATCTTTGAAAAATTGAAATAAATAAAGAAATGAATAAAAATGAATAAAAATAACTTTTTTTATTGGTTTTTAATATTTTTTAATATTTTTTATGTATATTTTTATTTTTAAAGAATAAAATAAAAAATGAATATGATTCTTATAAAATTAAATTATAATAAAAATTATTTTTAATTTATAAATTATCTTTTCTAATCACTAGAGTCACTCAAAGAAAGTTCTTGCAAGTCTAAGGATGTGAAAAACCACGTGTAAGACAGTACAATTGCTTTCCAAATGCCTCAATAGCTTTTAAAATCAATAAAATATAAAATTATTATATAATTTTATGATTATAAATATAATTTATTATGGATAAACCCAAATAGAATCTTTTTAAAGGTCTTTTAAGTAAATATCACGGCCAGGCCCCCAAATGTAAGGTTTGACTATGAAACAATAAGTAAAAATTACTAATTTATTACTTATTGTACTCTGAATGTCCTTATAAAATGAATAAATAAGATTAAAATAATAATAATAATAAAGAAATATTATTATTATGGCGTAAAATTATTATATTATTAAATAAATATAATAATATAATTAATATTATATAAAAATATAATATTATAAATAATATATTAATATAAAATAATTAATATATTATAAAGCTCTTTATTATTGTTACCAACAAATAATAAAGGCGTAAAAAATTGTTTTTTATAAATAAAAAACAATTAATAACAATAATATTACTAATATTAAAGTTATAAATTAATATAAATACTATTTATATTAAATAAGAATTATTATGAGTAATAATAAGAGAGAAATTATTATAATAAGATGAAATAACCTACTTTTAACACTTAAGATAATAATTTTGAGTTATTTTACGCCAAAAGAATATAATACAACCTTTTCAAATTGTATTTACAATAAAAATAAAGAGAATTTACTAAATTTCTTGATTTTACGTGGAAATGAGCTTTTTAGAGAGATTTATAGCAAAAACAATTAAAGAATTGATTTAATCACGTAAAAATGGTGATTAATAACAAGATGGTCTTTGGTCTTTAAGAATATAAGAGTTTTATATTTAAAGAATAAAGAAATTACCTTTTATTTAATTGATTTAATGTTTTTGATGCGTCTGAGGGGTAAATAGAGTAAAAAGAGCTCTATTTATAGTAAATACCTCCCTCCTAGAGTCCAACAGGCTTCTAGTAGACGTGTACTGATCATATCCACTGGAATTGATCAATATTTTAAGGTTTGAGGGTGATTACATCATGATCAAACCATATTACATCATTATTACACCATTATTTAGAGTTATCACTATAACTCTAAATGTGATGACATCAGAGGCTTGGCAGAACCCCAAATTTCGTGGATTTTATTAGTTTTAATCATAAACTAATAGTATTCACCAATTTTATCACTCTTAAGACTGTTAAACTTAATTTAAGGTTACAGTATGTGATCATAACAGCTCAATTTAAGCTCAAACTTTGATCCTCAATAACTTTTAAGGTTTTCACGCTAAAGCAATTCAGAGAGTGAATTCTGATAGCCTGACATAACCTTATCATGCTACCAAGAGCTTTTCATTACATCATCAAAACTCTAATTTTGATGATTTTTCTTGTAACTCATCTTTTCTGTCGAAATTCAATATTTTAAGCTTCAAACCTTGATTTCAGGGGGTTATACCCTGAATTTAATAATAGAAATTACATCATTCTTCACGAATGAACTAGTAGAATCCAACTGTATACTTTTTTTTAAGTTTGGACTACTTTCACAACAAAGTGGTCAACAGCTCTGTTGATTTTTATCAATATTTCCTCATAAGTCTTAACCTTGTTTATAATTTGCAAAATAAAGTTCATATCTGTGTTCTTACAGTAATTACGTGGTCACTTTATTTTTGGTTCATCATTCTAGCATGTATAGTTTAGAAGATATTAGCTATGATCACTGAATATATGCGTTGACCAAAAAAGTGCATATATTCAGGATAATTCCTTAAGTATTGATTTTGGGAATTAGCTTATTAATTGTTTTATATGTGGAATTTTGTGGGGAATCCACTGGTACAATTTATTTCACATGTTGTTTCATTAGTTTCTGAGATAAATAAGTTTTTATGGTTTTTATAAGGTATTATGCCTTATAATTCCTTAAATATTGACTTTACAGATATGCCATAAAAATGGTATATGTGTATTTTTCCATGGGGAATCCAATGGTATAATTTGTTTTACATGTTGATTCATTGGTTTTTAAGTTAAACCAATTTTAGTACCAATTTATGGTATTTTTTGTATATTTGAGTAATTATTTTTAGTGTATAATTATTCTAATTAATTTTAATATAATTATATTAAGGGTATAATTATTCTGAGTCTTTTTTGTGACCTTATTGGGTATGTGGTCATATCTCAAAGGCTCACAATCTGAGAATTTTATCCCATTTGTAATGGTGTGTGAGCTGCAGCTGATGGAGTGTAACATGTCTCATCTGGATGGCGGAATTGGTTAGGAGTTTAATTGGGTAAAATGCCATGCTGCTCAATGCTCATACATATTCTATTTTATTTACACATGGCAATACTGTGGTTTTGACCCTTGAGGGGTGTTCCAATAGGGATGTGTCAACATTGATTTGGGTCGATTGACATTCAAACCATGTATGCTGGCACGCCATCGTACATGGCTTAAACCTTATTACAGACATATCAATATAACTCTATTACATAAGGGGTTGGAGTGCAGCTGAAGTCTTGGTATTTGGTTTGAGTGCAGCAGGCTTTTAATTGGTTGGAATGTGATTTGGATTGTCTCGCCTTTCTTGAAAAGGTTATGGCTCTTTTGTGGGTAAATTCTTCATGAATATACCCCTTTACAGATGTACAATGCTGTGGAATTTCAATGCATATATTGGAAGTTTAGATAATTCACAAAATGTGACAATGGGGAGGCGGAAATGTTACCAAATATGATTACTTATGGATGATGGGTCCCCTTTGAGATCAAGGGAATATTACATTATATGGTGGTAGGCTGTGCCGGGTGGTTTCCGACAAAAGCGGAGGAGCTCAAGAGGAGGCAGGGAGGATTCTCCTAAAAAGAGTCTTATTGGACTTCCACGTGACACTTAGTTCCAGCTATTCATAGAATTTCTCTATTCTAATTTTGAAAAGATTTCATCTCATATCACTCTATTTTATCATAATACTGAGGTGTTTTATCTAGTTAAAAATATTACTGTACTTTTTTGGCCCTTATGGCATCTTCCAAGTCACATAAATCCCGTTCAGGTTCTGTTCATGACTCAGATAGTGAATCTAGCATAGAATATGTTCAAACACAGTCACCATTGAGTCCCAACATTCCTCTCACAACCCCTATTGCATCCTCAATGAATGTATCAGGTCTTAACATTGATGTGGGCAATCCAAAGGCTCCAACTTCAAGCACTTGCTCGATCCCAAATATTTCCGTCACTTCAATTCCCCCAAATCCCACTAATACACAAACGCATGTGTCTCAGGGGCCAGAAGGCAAACCTCAAATCTCATCACATGCTAATTCCCAATCAAAATTTCCACGTGAGTTCCTCCTTAATCCCGGTCGGAATCCAGTCGCATCCCAGGATCCCTTTGGCCAAAGTAAACAGCCAACCCTCAATATTCTATCAGGATCTCAGGTTCATGTGGGTGATGAAAGGCACGTGGATGGGGGGCAACAAAAAAGACCATTGGAGAATGTAACTTGGAGTGGTCTGTCGGAGGGAAATCCAGGATTGACGCTTCATCAAAGTAAGTCATTTTAATTTTGGAGTATAACCTTTTTCACAATTTGATATTTTTGTTTCATGGGTTAGATATGGCACCTAAAGGCAAGTCAGTCCGATCTCAGGAGCCAATTGAAGATTGTGAGTATGACCAGTCTTCATTAATTGTTTGATGTTTTAACTGATGATGTGCATGGCAGGTGACGAACTTTATGCATCTTCACCTCTGGTCCATAAAGAGAAAGTCACTGGACGTCATCATCCATATGCCTCCAAACCAAGAACAGCTCATGCCAGTTCATCAAGAGAAAAAATGGTGGATGATGAGGATGAGAACATGTCTCCGACTCAAATGGAAACAAATGATGAATCAAGGAGGGACAATTTCATGGCGCATGAGCATGGCACTCAGTCAAATAATGAGTTCACCCATCCTCAAATGTCCCTTGCCCAGAGTATGCTTGAACAATCCGAGGTCAGACAGCAAAGGAACCAGGGTCGTAAAGCTCACAATGTGGCAAAACGTGCAAGCCAGAAGGAGCAACAAAAATGGCTGAAAGCAGAACTTCCAGAGAATGTCCATGGAATGAGATCAGCAGTACATGCACATTGCCTGTTCCTACTCAAAGTTAGGGATAAGGATTTTTCCTCACTACCAGCACCACCTAGCACAGAAGAGGGTGAAATTTCAATTCAAGTGGCTGGTCATCTCAGATATGTCCCCAAGGATGTTTTCAATGAGCCATCAACACAGGTTCAGTCTCAGGGTTTCCAAAGCTACTGCGAAAATGAGCTCCACAAGCTTGGACTAAAGCGATTCACTTGGGACTGGGAGAGCTCATGGCAACATTTGTTCAATGAGCTGATGTATATGGTGTTTTACCATACATTCCGTCTTGCACTGGTCAGCACCAAGTATCATAATAACTATGGGGTCGTGGCGGCTTTAATGGAGCAATATTTCACTTATTTGAAAAGAGAATGGAAGTCTATTCAAAAGGATGCGGAGTATTTGGTTAAAAAGAAGGAGAATCAAAAGCTCGCAAAGATTTGTCAAAGGGTTAGTTAATGTATCTCTTCTTCATTGTGAGCAAAGGCTGATGATGATCTACTTGATTATGTGCAGACCTGTGAGCGCCATTGTGAATGGTGTGATACGGCTAAATTTCCCATTCTAGAATCACAATTCAATGACCCTTGAGTATGCTGAGATACTGAGGAGGTACTGGAAAATGGCCTTCAAGTTTACCGCAAAGTGGGATTATGCTGGTGCTCCCAGTTATTTAATGAATTGGTAGTAAAAATGGATCGTGACATAGAGTTTTGCAATCACATTAAAAAAAAGGGTAAAAAAACTATTGATAGATTGCCAGAATTACGATCAACAGATGATGGTGATATTCCGGAAGGCTTATCATTTCAGGTATTTGATTAAGATTGGCTCAAAAGCTGTAGTAAGATGCAGACTAGCGCCCTCAAAATACTTGACATGCCAGTTATTAGGCCAAATGGTGATGCTCTGCAATAACTTAGTAATATAAATGTATAGGACTGTTACAAATTAACATTTTGTGAATTATTTGTGCAGGTGTAATACAATCTGATTATTATTTTTTAAAGATGAAACTTGCTAAATATGTCAGAATATAGACAATATGAGTTGGACTGTATCACCGTCTCCCTTAGAAATAATACTCTATTGCTCATTTTCATTGAGAAAATATTGAAGGAGTTTGATCCAGCTCATGGTGTTTATAATTGTGGACCTGTGCCAGGGTGCGCAGGTGTGATCAACTTGGTCAAACACAAATTATATAATATCAGTAAGGCTCACGCAGTTAATGATTTTTTCTTTTCTTGGACCTATTAGTGTTTGGAAAATGGCATTTCCATAAGGAAGGATTTTAGAATAGCAATACAATTAGGGTCAAAGATGATCTTGAAAGGTACCTTCCGCATGTTGACCTCAACTGAATGAGGAGTGATATAGTGGATGACCTTTATAGCTTGTTGTTGGCCAATACGATGGAGTCGATCAACAGCCTGAGCCTCAATGGCTGGGTTCCAATTGGGCTCCTGGAAATGTGGATGTCAGGGGCCGCAAATCAGGGCAGAATTTTGGGGGTCCCCTCACCATTAAATAGACCATATTAGCACAAGTTATATTGAGGCCAGTTCCATCTGCGGCAATGGATGCAATCAGTACTTCACCTTCAGGATTATTGAAGAAATTCTCCAGTGCCTTCTCCTGTGCTCGTGCTGTAATTGTTCCATCAATTCGTGCTGAAAGGATAGAGTGATGGGCAAGGGCAATACCAATTCTACAATATGAAAAAGTCAGATGGATTCAATTGGTAATGGATGCATATTAGAATTAACGCACAAATCTGGAAATTGGGTCCATTGGGTGTAAACCACCGATTTGGTTGGACCACACCTTGTTTGTTTGTTCTTCATTAAGCTTTGTAGGAGGTGTGCAATTTTACTACTCATCATGCATGTTTCCACATCCACAATAGTTTGTATGATTGTTGGCGAGTTAACCTGAGTGCTCCTGCCCTTCGGGTCTTCCAAATCCACCTCCACAATTGTGTTAAGCATGATGTGATGGTTACAACATATTCACAGCTTATTAATATTTCTGAAAAATTCTCCTGGTCCTTTGCTTTTGGATGATAGGAATTCTTCATATAATATGGAATATTCTTGCTGCATGGTTGGGTTGAGTGGGAGCAGCTCATAATGATGGCTAATAGTGGGGAGGGATTTGAGATGTGTGGGTTTGGTGCGGCGCAAACTTAAATGCCGCAATGCCAAATGCAAGATATCATTGCAACCTTTGGAAAGACTACTCAGGATGAATGGTGACCAGTTATCTTGATCGGCGCTCTGGGGTTGAGTGATGAATGATATTATGCCCAAAAGGTCATAAATGGTGTTGTGAATAGGTGTACCCGTTAAACATATTTGACGGGATGAAAGGGGGCTATTAATGGCACGGTGAGTGGCAGTGTATTGAGAGCAAATATAGCTATAAGATGGGGCAAGGGTTATTGGATATAAAAGGTAATTTGAATCATTTAAGATCAGACACTCACTGTGCTTCATGCAAAATTATACAATGCCAATTGATTTGAAAAATGAATGATGTAGAGGTATTGGTTTGCTTAAATTCTTGGGTGATAGTATTGTAAGAAGTGATGATAATATCATATTTTAAGATGTCGTCTTTGGATAATGAGTGACGAGTGGGACCATGGTAGATTTTGGAATGCAGCGCTCCAGCCTGAGCATGCTTGGATATTTCTGATTGCCAGTTGGTAATTAAGCAAGGAGGGCAGATGATCATGGTGGGCGTGGAGCAATGGGGGTTTGCAATCATCCGCCCCTTGGAGGTACCAATTAGAGCAATGGCCTGAATGGTTTTACCTAATCCCATATCATCTGCAAGCAGTCCTCCAAGAGGGGTATTGGTCAAAAGGGATTCAAATGAGCTAACAACCTTGGTTGTAATGATGTGCCTGGCATTAAATGTGGATCCTGGGGGTGAGGTGGCCCAAAGGTTACGGGCTGATTGGCCATTGGGAATTTCTCGATCCCAGAGAAAAGCTAGTCCGGTCTTTTGATGAGGGAGGAGGGGGTTTGAATAATGGCATGGGGCGGGGTCATCATGGGGAGGTCTGATCCACTGGGTAATTGTATCAGTTTTTGCTTGGAAATCAATGATGAAACAGCAGGATATGAAGCTGGCGTTGAGTTTGAAGCGGGAAATGTCAGAGTAAAGAGTTGACATTGACTATGAGTATTACAGTCATATTCTTTGGGCATTTTAAGCTTGAAATCTTGTGTTTGAAAGCTTTCCATTATGAATAAAATGTTTGGATACCATGTGAAGAACATCAATGCTAGATTGGGTTTCTGAGATGAGGAGGGATCATTTGCATCAGTAATAAATACTCCCTCAACAAATAATATTTGAGTAGGATTGGATTGGCAATTTTCAATCCATGCCCCACCAGGACCACAGTGCATGAAAGCTTTTGGTGCCCCAAGGAATGGTATCAACGTTTTGGAAAGGGTTGCTGGTAGAGAGCCAATAGCACGCTGGTGATTGGGGAGATAAACAAATATGTTTTGTTGATTGTGCCATATGATAATCCAAGAAGCTAAGTGGGAATTCTCAGGATTTGAGGTTATATCACTATTTATTTGAATACAAATATTAATCATCCCAATGCAAAGTGGTTGTGAAGGGGTTGACATGATGGCTATTTTAAATTATTTGGGGATAGTCGGAAATTATATGATTGGGAAGGGTTAGCTAAATGGAATAAAGATGGATAAGCGCAGGTGGGGAACTTATATGATAGGCAGCAATGGGGTCAAGGGGGATGGCCTGTGGTTACGTGCATGGTATTGATGGGGGTGGGCCTCTTGGGCTGATAATTCTCATATCCGATTTGGGGCATATATCAAGGCAAGGTGGCCAAAATGTGGGTGCACCAATATGACTGCTGGATCTGCAGCAAGTTACAAAACCTTTGGTGGAAAAAGGTTGACATTAGCATATCCGAGATTGGGTGGGTTGTAGCAACTTATTGTGGAGGGGCATATTAGAGGCATGCGGCCATGTTCGCTGGTGTGACAGCGAACAATGAGCGTATCATCCCCAGGTTAATTGTTGCACAGGGACCTACTGGGAAATGCTGGCAGTTTCAAAGGGAAATCTCACTGTGGGGATGTTTGTGTGTGGGCGGGTGAGATATGTTTGGTGGCGTGCCACCAAACATGAGTTTGATTTTGCGTGAAGTTTTTTGATGACTGATGCCAACTAGGCTTCAGGGGGGGATGTGTGGCATGATCAAACAGGGCACCGACTGTGAGGAGTTATCCATGTATACATTCACCCCTATTGCGTTTGAGGCGGCTACTAATCCACCGAGCTTGGGATCACGGTCTTTGCCTCACGCATGTACGAAACTCTGGAGAAAGAGGCTACATGCCCAAGGGAATTTTTGGCTGCAAGCCAGGCCCCACAGCTTGTGCGGGGCATGTGAGAACATGCAGAAAATGACCCGCTGTGGGAGATCCCCACGCAAACATAACCAGCCTCAGGAATCATAGGCCGCAATTATTCTAATGCGGATGAGGCTGAAGCAAATCCACACTGATTGGCCTCAGGTTTCCATCCGCAAGCGGGTGAGCGTCTGCAGTCAAGCTGACAACCCAACCAAGAAAATAGGCAGTAAAATGTCTTCCAGGCGTGTGAAAGTTACCTGTGTATGACCCGTTGGGGGTGCGTATGAAAGCGTGTGGCTGCCCAACAATGAGAACGCGGGATGAACAAGTGCGGCCAGTCAAAGTTTGCCCCAACAATGGCACCGGAGTGAATCCACTGTTTGTGTATGACCCAAATAATAAGTCATCCCATTATGACCCACTTACATTAACTTGTGTTACATGCACATCTGTGCCATAGTTAGGCAGAGCTGTCCAGCAAGGTGCATCAAAGGGATGCAGTTGAGATATATGACTTGATGGCTTGACGTGATTGCATGTTACATTGTTGAACAGCTTTTGCTCTGCCCTGCAGCATACTTTTACAAAGGTGTACTGCGTACTACAGTGTTGGCTGTACAGATTGGGAAGGTGTAATACTACTTGAGCCTGCATGCATATAGTGAATGTGCATGCACCTTCCAATCGTTTGCATATATGTAGCTCATGTGCCACATGCTCAGCATTGCATTTCACCCGATTTGCACATGCAAGCTGAGCATGTCATGGTCAAAAGCACCGTGAGGAAGTTGTCACAGCCAAGGAGGCAGGGGAATTTCCAATCATCATCTGCAAATCATTATATCATGGATACCCTTCAAAACCCAATCAGCAAGGGGGTTTCATTCAACAATTCACCTAATACAGTTTTCATACCTCAATACAGTTCCATACAGGCAAGACTCAAATACAGGATTCACCAAATACAGGCCTGTCATCAATACAGGCGCAAATACCTGTATTGACTGTATCACCTGTATTGGATTCACCAATACAGGATTCAATCCCACATCCAACTTCTTCCAGCATACAGGCAAGTATCTCAACGCTCAAACTCCAAGGCTGGCATTTCTCACATATACCAGCCCCTCTTCACCCACCTGGGGGTTTTTCCCCCAGTTAATTAAAATAGTTGATTTATTATTTAATATTATTTTATTCTCACTTTTGGAATATTATTTTATTATTTATTAAGTTAGTCTTAGCCTTCCCTCACCTGTTCAGTAGAGTCCTGGTGGCCATATCCTTATCAATTCCTTTTCTCTTTTCTGAACAGGTTGAAACAGTGACTCAGGATTACTTAGTGGTTGGCTCTCTATTTATTACTTATTGTTATTTCTTTTTCTTAGTAACCTTATTCTTTTATCAGAAATTTATCCTTGCATTCTGTCTATCCTGTTCCTGAGTATTTTTGAGCCCTCCTTAAGTAAGTCTGTTCACTGAGTGCCAGGCCCTCTTCATTTAGAAGAGCCCCTGTGACATTATTTTAATTAACTCATAATTGCTTCTTTTCTTTCATTAATTTTTTTCATTTCTCTCATTCTTCAATTATGATCTTTTCATGATTTTATGATTTTATGATTTTTATAATTTTTTCTCTCTCATCAATTTTCATCTCATTCTTTTCATTCAAATGAAAATTGATTCTCTTTCTCATTTCAAAAATTTCTGCTGACCATTTCAATTTATCATTATCATTCTCATTTCTCTTTTTTGTCTGAATTCAGGTTTTCATCAGGTTATTTGAGTGGAATTATTTGGGTTAATTGATTAATCATTCAGGGATTTTATTGATTTGGGGTATTCAGTGATTTTGGATTTTGAAATTTCTCAAGATATTGATTGATTGATTGATTCCTCAAGACATTGATTTCACCTCAAGATTTTGAATTGACTTTGATTGAATTGAATTGATTGACTTGATTTGACTACTCAAGATAACTGATTTATCCTCAAGATTTGATTTAATTGATTGATTTGAATTTGATTCCTCAAGAAAATTGAATTGACTTTTGAAGATATTGATTGAATTCCTCAAGACTTAATTGATTTGATTTTGATTGACTTGATTTGACTTATTGATTGAAATTGATTATTCATAAGAATTTGACTTTGTCATCTTCACTCTTCAAGATTTATTCATTGATTCACTTCAAGATTATTGATTGAGTTCTCAAGTTCATAAAGATTTTCATTTGATTGTTTTGGTCAAGCCTTCTTTTATTCAAAGTATCATCAAGTTTTATTCATTCTTCTTTCATAATGCCAGTTCAGCATAGCCCTCCAGCCAAGAATACAAGATCTCAAAGACATCAAGCTGTTCTCACTCCTACAGCAAGGGCTCCTCTTGACCGCCGACCATCAGTTCATCAACTGAGTGCAAATTTGGACAGAGGACCACCAATGGAAGGAGCAGCACCCTCCAGAAGAGGAGGTGTGAAGTCTAGAAGATCAAGATCATTCTCTGGACTGTTGGGTGGCTATCCAAGCATTCCTCAAGGGCCTAGAAGTAGATTGGGGGAAGCTGAAGATGAGGAGGGGGAGGAGTCTGTGGAAGAGGAAGAGTCTGAGGAGACTGAAGTGGCAGCTGCCTTGGCAGGTGCCTCTGAAGCTCCTGAGGCTCCAAATCTAGCCCTTTCTAATCAACCTTCTGTCTCTCAAGCTGAACCAAATATCCTCAAGATGATGGAGCAAATGACTCAGTTTATGGGACAACTCACTCAAGCAGTTGCCCCAAGGGACACTTCAAAAGTCCCTGCATTCAAGACTCCATCAATGAAGGCACCTGATTCTTTTGATGGTACTAAAGCTTATAAATTGAGAGGATTTATTCAATCTTGTCAATTAATTTTCCATAATGACCCAGCAAACTTCTTCTCTGACAGGAAGAAGGTTTTGTACTCAACTTCTTTTCTTACTGGTAGAGCTGGCAAATGGATTGAACTTTACCTCTCAAATATCTCCAATGAAGACCCTTCTTATCTCCTCAATAACTGGCAGTTGTTTGAAACCCAGTCATTCACTCTCTTTGGTGATCCCAATGAAGTCAGAAAAGCTGAACAAGAGTTGAACAATTTGAGGATGAGGGAAAGTGGTCAAGTTTCCTTGTACATAGCTGATTTTAGAAGCTTAATGTCAAGAATTGGAGACTGGGGGGAAAGAGCCTATATTCATGTGTATAGGAGAGGCTTGGCATCAAGGTTGTTGGACCAATTGGCTTCTCACCCTGGAACCTTTGATAGTCTTCAAGAACTCATGGACATCACCTTGGAATTAGATACCAGGTACCATGAGAGGCAGAAGGAAAATGGTAGTCATCAAGAGAAGAAGCCTCCAATCAATGAATCCAACTCCTCCAGGCCCCCTCAAAGTTCATCATCAAAGAAGCCTTATCACAAGAAGAATAAGAAGGGGGAGAATTTTCAAGTGTCCAAAGACAAGCCTCATGCTGCTCTCCTCAATAAGGACAACAAATTAATTGGTTCTGAAAAGGAGAGGAGGATTAAAGAAGGCTTGTGCAATTATTGTGGTGGTAAACACCCATTTGAAAAATGCTTCAAGAGGCCTGAGAATAGGCAAGGGTCATCAAAGGCTTCCCTAGCAAGCAGGGAAAAGCCTGAGTGGGAATCATGATGTTTTCAATGGTTCTCACTTATTTCCTTCAAGAGCACAATTGTGCACTCTGAGTACTAGTGTCAAGAAATTTTTAAATGTGGTGGAAAGCACCCAATTGGGAAATGCTTCAAGAGACCTCAGAACAAGCCTGGGTCATCATCAAGAGGCTTCCCTAGCAAGCAGGGAAAAGCCTGAGTGGGGATCATGATGTGTTCAATGGTTCGCACTTATTTCCTTCAAGAGCACAATTGTGCACTCAGAATACTAGTGTCAAGAAATCTTTAAAATTTCTTATTTTTCCTTCAATCTCTGATATTTTTTATAGTATTCTCATTGATTCTGGTGCTACAAACTCCTTTATTGCAAAGAATTTTGTTCTCAAGTACTCATTGACAATGTCAGAGCTCCCTGAAAAGATTCCTCTTTTCATTCTGGATTCCAGTGAATGCACTTCCTTGTTCATCACCCATTATACCAAGTGGGTTGTTGATTTACCTTCCTTCCCAAGCTTTGAATGGGATTTCTTTATCATAGATTCACCCAAGGGAGAAGACCTAATATTGTGCTATGATTTTCTTTACCATTTCAATCCCATTATTGATTGGAAAAATGGATTGATCACCTATGATTCTAATCATAAGGATTCTAGTGGTATTATTTCTTCTACTAGTAATGACTTTTCCACTTCTGTCAACAGTGTTGCTCTGGTTGGTGAACTTAAGACACCTTCCCTTCCTCCTTCTGTCCATAACCCCTCCATTTTTCCCTCTCAGTCATTACTTCCATTAAGAGATGAAGTCTTCAAAGAGATAAAAGATTTTGGAGAAGATGTTGCTATATCTTCACTTCATCTCTTTCAAGGGGATATGGACCTTCCTCCTTTATCTTTTCATGCCTCCCTGGAGGAGCAGTGGGATGAGGAGGAAGAGCCAGAAGAGATTGAAACTGTGCTGAGGGTAGTCCCTCCTGTTTATCACAAATATTTGGATGTATTCTCCAAAGTGAAAGCAGAGAAACTTCCTCCACACTGCGCCTGTGATCATCATATTGAACTGGAGGGTCTTCTACCTCCAGTTGGTGTTATCTACTCTTTATCAAGAAATGAGTCAGAAACACTGCGGGCCTACATTTCAGAGAATGTACAGAAAGGTTTCATTAGACCAAGCTCCTCCTCAACAGGAGCACCTGTCCTTTTTGTTAAGAAAAAGGATGGTGGTCTTCGTTTGTGTGTTGACTACCGCAAACTTAATGCTGTCACTAGGAAGAACAGGTATCCTGTCCCTCCAATGAATCAGCTTCTTACCGTCTTTAACGGTGCTACTATCTTCTCCAAGATAGATCTGCGTGGTGCTTATAATCTCTTGAGAATCAAAGAGGGGGATGAGCACTTAACTGCCTTTAGAACCAAATATGGCAGTTAGGAATATTTGGTTATGCCATTTGGCTTAACCAATGCTCCAGCTTCATTCCAAAATCTTGTGAATGATATCTTTGCAGATTATTTGGATGTTTTTGTTGTAGTGTACTTAGATGATATTATGGTCTTTTCTAGCTCTTTGGATGAACATGTTAAACATGTAGCCTCTGCTCTCCAAAGACTGAGGGACAATAATTTGTTTTCTAAAGCCTCAAAGTGTGTATTCCATGCCTCAAGTGTGGAATACTTGGGCTATGTTGTTTCAAGTGATGGCCTCAAGATGGATTCTTCAAAGGTGCAACAAATCCTCAATTGGCCTCAGCCCAAGAACATCAAGGCCCTTCAATCCTTTCTTGGCTTTGCCAACTTTCATCGTTGTTTCATTAAAAATTATTCCAAAAAAATCTCTGCTCTCACTTCCCTCCTTAGAAAAGATTCTCCCTTTATCTTCAATGAGGAAGCTCTTAGTCAGTTTCAAATACTCAAAGAAGCTTTCACCACTGCTCCTATTCTCTCTCACTTTAATCCTTCTCTACCAAACATTGTAGAAACTGATGCTTCTGATTATGCCTTGGGTGCTGTACTGAGTCAGGTGAATGACTCAGGAAAGCATCCCATTGCATTTGATAGTCGCAAGCTCTTACCAGCTGAACTCAACTATGAAATTAATGACAAGGAGCTCCTTGGCATAGTTTGGGCTCTCAAGCGCTGGAGAGCTTTTCTCCTTTCTCTTTCTGATTCTTTTGAGGTCTTGACAGACCATTGTTCCCTTCAGTATTTTATGTCCTCTAAAGTCCTTACTCGTCGTCAAGCCCGTTGGGCAGAATTTCTATCTGAATTCCACTTTATCATCACTTACCACCCAGGCAGGCTGGCCACTTTACCAGATGCCTTGTCACGTTGGGATAACATGTACCCAGAGAGGGGGGTGGATTTCATCAGCAAGAATCCTCAGAATTTTCATCAAGTTCTCAAGCAAAATGAAATTCAAGAGTCAAGATTCTTTTCAATAAAAGTTGATATTTTTTCAGATGTAGTTGATCAAATTCAAAGACAAGTATGGCAAGACAAAGATTATAAGGAAATCCTCAAGAAATTAGCAAGAGGAGAATCAGTCCCAGACTATTCTCTTGAACCTCAAGCAAAATTATTATTGTTCAAAGATAGAGTAGTCATTCCAAGCAATCATGAAATTCAATTGGACATTCTTCAAAAGCGTCATGATTCACCGTTGGCTGGCCATCCTGGCCAGGAGAAGACCCTCAAGCTAATAAAGAGGGATTTTTATTGGGCTGGCATGACTAAAATCATCAAGGACTATGGGTCCTCATGTCAGCAATGTTCAAGAAACAAGAACATCCACCATAAGAAGTTTGGATTACTCAAGCCTCTTTCAATTCCATCTGGTCCTTGGAATTCTTTATCAATGGACTTTATCACCCAATTGCCCTTGTCAAGCAACTTTGATTCAATTTTAGTAGTTGTAGACAGATTTTCAAAAATGGAAATATTTATTCCAACTTATTCAGCAATCACTGCTTTGGATTTAGCTCAAATATTCATTAATCATGTCTTTTCCAAACATGGTCTTCCAATCAGTATTGTTAGTGATAGAGGTTCATTATTTGTTTCATCATTTTGGACTCAATTGTGTCAGCAGCTCAAGATATCAAGAGATCTTTCAACTGCCTTTCACCCTGAGACAGATGGACAGACAGAGAGGGTAAATCAGATTCTAGAACAGTATCTTCGGATGTATGTCAGTTACCATCAAGATGACTGGCAAACCTGGCTCCCTCTGGCTGAATTTGCCTATAATAATGCAGAACATTCATCAACAAAACAGTCTCCATTTTTCACTATTTATGGAAGAAATCCCAGCTTTGATTCAATTCACATTTCTCAAGATACACCTGCTGGAAAGTTATCATCAAAACTCCAATCAGTACAGCAAGTTGTCAAGGAAGAATTAGAGTCAGCAATAAAGCGTTTTAAGAAGTATGCAGATAAAAATAGAGCTATTCCACCTGATTTCCAACCTGGGGACAAAGTATGGCTAGCTTCCAAGAACATCAAGACAACAAGACCCACCAAGAAACTTTCAGAAAGATGGTTGGGACCCTTTGAAGTTCTCAAGAAGATTGGCAGCCATGCATATCACCTCAAGTTGCCTCAACAATGGAAGTCAGTTCACCCTGTTTTCCATGTGTCCTTATTAGAACCAGTGAAGCAATCAACTATCCCAAATCAACACCAAATGCCACCACCTTCAGTAATAGTGGAAGAGCAAGAAGAATGGGAAGTGGCTCAGGTTCTGGACTCAAAACTCAAGAGAGGTTCATTATGGTATTTAGTGGAGTGGAAAGGATTCAATGAAGATCCAGAAAGAACTTGGGAGCCAGCTTCCAACCTTACCAACTCCCCAGACCTTGTCAAGGATTTTCACACTTTTCATCCAGACAAGCCTGGCCCAAATGCCTCAAGAGTTTGATTTATGGTGCTTGGTGGGGATTGGAGGTTATGAAAGTAAGTTCCTCTCCTGGCATGCACCTTTAAGGGGGTATTCTACCAAATTTGTTGTAAGCATCACCTTGGCCACTTTGTGAGCCCTTGTCAATTCTTTGGACAGGTTCAGAAGGCCTTGCAACATAATACCCTCAAGATTTGGACCTTTCATCAAGATTTGGCCCAATCTTTTCTTTTATTTTCTCTTCTTTCTTTAATCATGCCATAAATTATCTTTCAAGACATTCATTATCAAATTCATCTTATGGCATATTTCAATTTTCATTTATGGTGCTTGGTGGGGAGTGGAAGTTATGAAAGTAAGTTCCATCTCCTGGTATGCATCCCTGAGGGGTCTAATTCTTGTAAAAACATTACCTTGGCCACGCTGTGAGCATCAAATGCTTGATTTCATCTTTCAGAATCTTTTGGCCAAAATCAAACAACTCACCACAAGAAAGACAACCCCCAGGCATTTCATATTTCTTTCTTTACTCTCTTTTTTTCTCTCATTTCATTTCTTTTTCATTTCTTTTATTTTCTTTACTTGTATAATTCTTGTTTTTTTTTTAATTTCCTTCTTTTAAGCAGAAGTCAATCCTCCCATATTTTGTATTGGGAGGCTAATTCATTTATTTTCATGTAAAAAGGGAAATAACAATAGTAATAATGGAGACCAACTACCAGTAATACGCATCAAAATTTCTTCAAGGTTTCTTTAAGCTTTATAACCAAGGCATCTCCAAATCACAAAAGCCGGGGAAACAGAGGCAGTGGAGTCAAATATGAATGTCAGCCTTGAACTCATTCCTTAAGATCAAAATTGAAAGCCAAAATTCAATCAGCAAGGTGTTTATGGCAATTGACCAATCAAGGAGGGGATAAGAAGAAGATATTCAAAAAAAAAAATCAAGTTCATAGAAGAAATTGTTTCAAATGGCCCAATTGGCCAATTTCATCAAGATATGCACTTTGGCACAATTGGCCATATCAGACCTCAAAACATCAAAACAGCCATTTTTCATCAATTCTTATCATAATATGCTTAATTGTGCATATTGGGTGATTTGTGCATTTGTGCACTTTTGCACAAAAGGGCCTTTTTCTTGTCAAAAGCCTTCAAAAGGCCTTTTTGGCCAAAATCATTATAATTGCACATTTGCGCACTTTGCGCAAAAATGCGCAAAATGGCCAAAACCCACTTTTAGGCCATTTTTTCACAATAATTCAGTTTTTTCATTATTTTCACCAATATATGCCCCATATGGCATATTTGCGCATTTTGCGCAAAAATGCGCAAGATGGCCAAAACCCACCTTTAGGCCATTTTTTCACAAGAATTCAGTTTTTTCATTACTTTCACCAATTTATGCCACATATGGCATATTTGCGCATTTGCGCATTTTGCGCATTTTTTGCGCAAATTGGCCAAAAAACCCATTTATTCACATTTTCAGGGATTTTGGCCAGGTGTCAGCCTGTGACTCAAAACAGAGCACTAGCATGACATCCAACATACCATAAATAATGGTATGACAAGTATTGAACAAACATAGTCAATACAGGTAATAAATAAGAGGAAAACAATCCTCTTAAATTAAACACCAACCTTATCCAAACAGAATAAGGAAACCTAGAGGAGAATAAACAAGTCAAAACCCTTATTTTCACCTCTCATCTAACTTATGCATATTTAAGTTATTCTATACCAAAATTGTAATTTTCTTAAAGCTCACATAGAGAGCTACTCAATGATATCATCCATGTTGCTGTAACACCACTACAACTGGGGATACCATATGACCTTTATTTCAAAACCAAGACCCCCCTGAAAGTCAAGAAGGGCTTGTACAAAACTGTACAAAAGTATAACCAAATTAAAGATCTCAACAAGAGCTTTAATTTGAGACACCTTAGACCTCTGTATCTCTTAAATTGACTGAGGGATCTTAGTTCAAAGGCTTAACAACCAAAAATACAGATATTCTGAAAACAAGAAAGTAGACAAACCCCTGTATCTTTGGCATACACTCATACAACTGTACAGTGTAATATACCAAACTGTAGAGCTAATCAAGGCCTACAAAACTGTATCATCAGAATACAGATATCTTCCAAATTGGAGAAGATATCTGGCATGGAAGTTTTTGAAGCCTCATACTGATGTACAAAATTACATCCAAAAACTTAAAACCCTTATAGCTTTTGCTATTTAAAAGAAGGGTAAACATGAAGCATACCAAATTGAAGAGCTCATCAAGCTCTTCAATTATGTGCTCTTGGTTTCTTGATATCTCAAAAACTGACTAAGATATCTTGGTTGGAAGTATTTTGACCAATACTGGCCTGTACCAAACCTGTACCAACCAGTACAGTCTTGATACTTAAAATAATGGTTGTTTAAAGCTTAAACCCGCCCAGAATGACTAATATTGATCATAAAGACACCAGAACAACGTCATCCAAGTGCTGACGTGGCAGGTGAAAAGTTTTTTCACCCTGTATTGACCCAGAATGATCATTTGTGGTGCTAAAACCACAATTCTGCCTATATTGACGTCAGAATTGAGGCTCCAGAACCACAGATTGACCATTGGAGTGAAAATTTTCACTCCTCTGACGTGTGAAGAGTTAATAACTCTTGACAGTCTTGAAAGATATAAAAAGAAGGGTTTTTTCCTTGAAAACCCATCATTCTTATCTTATTTACCCATATTCTTACGTGACAAAACTGTTATCCATCAGTAGTGTCCTTAGAATTATTAAAAGATATAATTAAAGCATAATTATTGTAGTACTTCTTTACAGTCAAAGATATTAAAGTATTGCAACCCAGGTACTCAACAGACTCATCACCACTGTTACCACGTAGCAGTAGGACCTGAAGAATTAAAATTATTTGTTTTTTGACGTGTCACAGTCATAATACTAGCTTGTATTTACACTTTATAGCTACTATATAGACTCACCCTGACACCAGGACTACTCATTTGGTCCAAAATTTCAAATGTTGGCCACTTTATGCCAACACTCTAAAATTCAAAATTATGATGATTTCAAGTGGTCTTGGGACAAAACCCAAATCAACCACCTTTCAAAAGCCATGAGGACTCAAGAAAAGTTGATGAAGACACTCAAGACAAGATTAAAGAAATTTTTATGAAGATTGAAGGCAGTTTTAATGAAACAGAGGAAATTCAGAATCAAAATCAAGGGGAAAATACCTACAAATAGTTAAATGAAGATTGGTTTGAGTATTGATTGAAGAAGAAGTTTTAAGGGGAAAATCTTAAGGAATTTGGGGAAAGAACTATTTGAATTGATTGCAAGCTCATCCAGACTCACTATAATTATGGTGCTCAGAGCTCACCACTTTCAAGAGGGCGATAATGTCACAGCCAAGGAGGCAGGGGCATTTCCAATCATCATCAGCAAATCATTATATCATGGATACCCTTCAAAACCCAATCAGCGAGGGTGTTTCATTCAACAATTCACCCAATACAGTTCCATACAGGCAAGACTCAAATACAGGATTCACCAAATACAGGCCTGTCATCAATCCACGCGCAAATACCTGTATTGACTGTATCACCTGTATTGGATTCACCAATAAAGGATTCAATCCCACATCCAACTTCTTCCAGCATACAGGCAAGTATCTCAACACTCAAACTCCAAGGCTGGCATTTCTCACATATACCAGCCCCTCTTCACCCACCTGGTGGTTTTTCCCCCAGTTAATTAAAATAGTTGATTTATTATTTAATATTATTTTATTCTCACTTTTGGAATATTATTTTATTATTTATTAAGTTAGTCTTAGCCTTCCCTCACCTGTTCAGTAGAGTCCTGGTGGCCATATCCTTATTAATTCCTTTTCTCTTTTCTGAACAGGTTGAAACAGTGACTCAGGATTACTTAGTGGTTGGCTCTCTATTTATTACTTATTGTTATTTCTTTTTCTTAGTACTCTTATTCTTTTATCAGGAATTTATCCTTGCATTCTGTCTATCCTGTTCCTGAGTATTTTTGAGCCCTCCTTAAGTAAGTCTGTTCACTGAGTGCCAGGCCCTCTTCATTTAGAAGAGCCCCTGTGACAGAAGTGCTGAGTAAAGCCATGGGATGAGCTATTTTTGCAATAGTTCATTGGAAGGCTCAGTTTGGAGCACTTCACCAAAGCATGTGAAATGCTGCACCTGGCTGAAATGTCATCTGATGCAGTGCCAAATGCTCAGATTGTGCGCATACAAAAACGATTGAGAAATGGCTCAGCACGGTGCATTTGATATTGTTATATCAATGGTTCAATTACTGTGCAATTAAAATGTTCAGCCACTGAGCATTTCAATTATGACCCAAAAGCAAACCTGAGCAATGGGTTGAGGCAAGCTCACGCTGTATTCACTTGTGTTACAGCCCCCCCTTTGTTCACATACTATTACCAGGCCATATGGCCGGTAATCTCGCCGCAGTCACTTGTGACCAAATGCACCGGGTGCATTTCTGCATGGGGCACTTGTGCATTGCACCCAAAATGCACATTCAATGAGGGCCTCACGACCACCCTCCTGGGTGATTGGGTGGCCATTTAAGGAAACAAAGGGGCTTTGACTGAGCTTGACAATTAAATCAATAGCAATACTCAGCCAGAACCCCATTGTTCTTCTGCCTCACGCCAGCATTTCCCTTCTCAGTTGCAGCATTTGCTGCGACTGAGCTTCAATTTTGCCCACACGCCTTGAAGCTGAGCCTTTTGCGGGTGCTGCAACTGCTGAGATCATCTCAGCTTCACCATGGTATAAAAGACCATATTCACACGAAACGCCCTTCACTTTCTTTCTCACCCACTCCACTTCATTCAACCTTACCCACGTTTGTCCTTCTTGTGCGTATCCCCCTTGGTCTTCCTGCCTTTCTACTTTTGTCTTTTGCACTCCACTAACCCCACTCCCCTGCCTTTTGCCTGTTTGTTTATTCTTCTGATCCGTTCAGAACCTCACTTCTATCCACCTCGTGCGTTACCTCTTTTTTAAACTTTTGTTGACATTACATACCAATATTAATACTTATTTTTCTTCACGACTCTCTTCCAGACTTTTAAAACCTTCCGAGTAGAGTGTCTTTATTTTGTTAACGTTTTGAATTTATAATTCATTGTACACCTTAATTTTCTTTCTTGATTGTTTACTTTGTATGCAGTTACTAACCTCAATTGTTTTGTTTTTAGATGTCGTGCACTTTATGCACCAAGCGGGGTATCCCCTGCATTTGTTCCTCGACGATGAACGACGCTTGTGATGCTTGCCGACAAGCACACAAGAAATGTTTGTTTGTTGTCTGCCACTTCCGACCATGAGGCCAGAGGAGTTCCCGTCCAAGACACCCTTGCAAGGACTCCTTTGTGGTTGACAATGACAAAACCATTTCCGAGCGTGAATGGACGCTGGGCCCCCAAACAGGCCGACGGGAACAATTCCGGACAATTAGCCCTGTCCCCTCCAGTATCAATTTGTCCACTCCCCCTCCTAGGCCACCATCCAATGGTCACTTTACTCCTTGACCTGAGCGAAGTGATTATTCGGCCAATGAAGGATGGCAATGGCGAGAGGACATTCAAGCTTGGGCTGAACATCACCATGTCTTGTCACCAATGGGATTCAAACGCCAAAGTAAGTTTTCTTTCTCCTCCTTATCTCATTTCTCTTCACGCAATAATACTGACTTTTTTCCATTACTCATAGAACAAAACCCCCCAAATCCCCCCCAACAACACTCACCCGTTCCTAGTTTGCCTTGCGAGCAAACCACGCGGCAACCCACTCCAGGCCTGAGTGGCACCCGATGGTCTGAGGAATTATTCTGCGGTAAACAGCCAAAGTTTCATTTCATTTTCACTTTCACTTTCAAGTCGAGTGAACTGACTCTTAATCCTTTTTTAGAACCCTCCTCAACCAAAGATCCACCTATTCCTGGCCCGAGTCCATTGTCCCAACCACCTGGGGACGATACAACTCGTGAGCCAGAACCTGAGGTGGCTCCTACGCAATCCATGGAAGAACCTTATGGTAAGTCACCCCTTCTTTCTCTTCAATCCATATCCACTTTTCCTCAATTTTTCTTTGACCATCTCCAGCTCGTCCCGCCACTCCTTGCTCCATAATCATCATTGACGATACGCCCATTGGATCGCCCCATCCCCCTCCCCCTCCCCCTTCTTTTTCACCAACTCCGCCATCTTCCCCTCCTGTTCCCCCTCCCTCCACTCCTACCCTGGAGCTCCCTCCCATTGCCCCCAAGAACCCAACCTCCTCCTCCCCCCCGGTGCCAAGCTCCTCTCATTCCCACAATGACACTGTGGGAACTCCTTTTGTTGTGGGATAAATAATAGGCAGTACCTTGAGGGGGAAATTATTGGTGAGTCTGTTTTGAATTTCAGAATGAGCCAATAACCATGGGTGCTAAGGTGTATTAGCTGCCCCTCTAAATATACTGAAAAAGATACCCTTTTTGATGAGATCACAAATAAATTATTTAGTTTTGTGGCTTTTCAATTAGAGAATTTTCTTCAGCAGTCTCTATCAGTCTGTCAATAAAAGATCACTATGATAATGATGGTAATAGTTAATATTTTTTTTTAATAATTTAGGTTTGCTTAACTTTCTTGTTATTGATTATAATTCTTTTAAATTAATTCTTCTAGTATTTCTTCTTTCAATACCTAAGATATTTAAAGCATATTGTTTAAGATCACTATTAATATTAATAATAATCTTGATAGCTAGCTAATACTTTTAAAGTTGATTCAATAATACTATCAATATAGCTATAATAATTTAAGGGTAAGATAATTTTTTTAAGGGTGGTTTTGTTTAATATAAAGGTAAGATATAAATGATATAATAGTAATATAATACTATTAGGATCAAGATAAATATAATCCAATATACCTAAAAAGGCTTATGATATAAGGTATAAGGGTAAGATGATATCCCTTCTATAAATAAGGGTTATTGATAAATTAGATAAGATCACTATTGATAATATCTTCCAACACTACTTCAGCACTACTACTATAATGGTAAGACTATTTAAATAATATTAAACTCTTTCATTAATATTATAAATATCTTTCATTAATTAATCATAAATAATACTATAAGATACTGAGCCTTGCTACTGATCTTTTTCAATATAAATAATAGATTATCCTACTAGAGAAGGGATGGATTGATCCTCAAGATTATTGTCTGAATCAGAAGCATGGGGGGCAAAACAGGCAGAGAGGCCCTTTATTTATACCTTTTGGGCCCTCCATAGAGCCTTCCAAAAACAAGGGACTTAGAAACAATTCCACCTTGAGACATTTTTGCTGGTGGGTAAATTAAAAATGGTGTCATTTGATCAAGATATTGCACCATTCTGAACCTTATTATTGTCAGTGCACAGCCTTGCGACATTTTTGCTAGTGGTTAAATTTGGAATGGTGTCATTTGTTCAGGATATTGCACCATATGTTTGGTTGATTGCACCATACTTTTTGAATTATACTCTTATTTTAACTGAACTATATTATTATTATGCACAGCCTTGAGACATTTTTGCTAGTGGTTAAATTTGGAATGGTGTCATTTGATACAGATATTTCACCATATGTTTGGTTGATTGCACCATTTTAAAAAACTGTATTCTTATCTCTACTAACCTTATTTTTCCTCTTCACAGCCTTGAGACATTTTTGCTAGTGGTTAAATTTGGAATGGTGTCATTTGATACAGATATTGCACCATATGTTTGGTTGATTGCACCATTTTAAAAAACTGTATTCTTATCTCTACTAACCTTATTTTTCTTCTTCACAGCCTTTATCTGTATTTAGTTGAGTATTTCTCTATGTAAAATTTAATTTGTAATAATACCTGTAATGTTTGGTTATGGGAGTTTAAGTGGGGATTGAGTAATGTAACACTATGTTAACTTATATGTAAGTGTTTTTTTATGTCAAGACATGTAACACATGATGTTGTAAGAGTAATGGTATCACTTATGTACTATTACACATGTTTATTCATATTGAATATTTAGACAAGCTGCGTTATCTTTAAGCATATTCTTGTACCTAGTATAGGGTGTATAGTATCATTTCTCTTCTTTAATCCATGATATCTAGAAAATTATTGAAATTATGGGGTTGAGGCAATATGTGACTATAGGTAAAATTTGATGTAGATTCCAGTGGAATACTTATTTTTGTTATTTTAATATAATTCTCTTCCTTTTTCTTGCAATTTTTTACTTTTATCTTTATTTTCTTTATATATATATATTATTATTATTATTGATAAAGGTTTTAGCTTTGAAATTGTGGATTTGAACCTTGGAAGAACTGGTATGGAATACCACAATGCTCGCCAGGAATTCACCAACCTGCGACCAACCTTAATGATTCCTCGAGCCATTGTCCACAAATCAATCAACCGAATCTTGTTGGAGCATCACCGCTTTCTCCACATGATTGCTTTCGTGGATGCAACTCATCAAAATGAGATGCACCAGAAATTCCGGAGGAACTAAACTCCCTCCTTGCACAGGCACTGGAGGCTTATCCAAAGGAGGACATAACTGGGAGAGTCTTCAAACTCCTAGAAAAATAAAAATTCCAAAAAAATAATCTCATTATTTCCACTTTTTATAATTTGTAATACATTCTTTTAAATAAATTATTTGTATTCAAATATTATTATGTTCAATTTCTATTACATTCTTTGTTCACGTAAAAATTACTTATTTCCTCCTTAGAGAAAAACCCTGATTGCGTGAGAATTATTTTTGTAAGTGCCCCACCAAAAGCTTGAGTGAGTATTTGTTTGCATGAACCTCTTTTTCCCAAAATGCGCCAAGAGTTGCCGTTACCGTCTCCTATATTTTCTTCTTCCATGGTT
The DNA here is from genome assembly GCA_023105745.1 of Austropuccinia psidii. Classification (NCBI taxonomy): domain Eukaryota; kingdom Fungi; phylum Basidiomycota; class Pucciniomycetes; order Pucciniales; family Sphaerophragmiaceae; genus Austropuccinia; species Austropuccinia psidii. The sequence continues at coordinate 8,759,497 of JALGQZ010000002.1, read as the reverse complement.
TAGAGCCATATCCATTCTTAACTGTAAAAAAGCGGGAGGTTCCCGCATGTGAGCAATCCAGTCCAGATTTGTGGAACATGGCCTTTCCTATGGTCACACGCTATTAATCTTACTCATGTATTGAATTGTTTAAATTGCCTGGAACCTTCACAAGTGTAAGGATTGGCATGTGACTTGTAGGGAGCCTGCACAGGCGTAAGGATTGGCGTGTGAATTGTTGGGAGCCTGCACAGGCGTAAGAATTGGTGTGTGAATTCTTGGGATCCTGCACAGGCCAAGAAATTTTCAGCATTGTGGGGAACCTTCACAAGCATAAGGATTGGCATGTGAATTGTCGGAAGCCTGTACAGGCATAAGGAATTTTTAGCATTTTTGGGAACCTTCACAAGCGTAAGGATTGGTGTGTAAATTTTTGGGAGCCTGCACAGGCGTAAGGATTGGCGTGTGAAGTGTTGGCACCCGGCATAGGCGTAAGGAACTTTTAGCATTTTCGGAACCTGCACAAGCATAAGGATTCGCGTGTGAAGCATCGGCATCCTGGACAATAGCAACAAACCAGGACAGATGTACGATGGCATGCCACCGTACATAATCCACTTCACCCCTTTTTCATGTGAGACACCCCATCCCCCGCACTCGAAACCATCCAATCCGGGTGTATATTGTCCTCTGCCTTACCCCACAATTATTTACCCAACACACATGCAAATCTCCTCATTCTTTGAATCGGCATGAGATTGTATTACCACCCCTGATTTGATAGCCCACTCTCTCGCCAATCTCATAATAGCCATGGATTTTTTGCCGTATTGTTTTTGCTAACCTGCTTGAGTATTGTGCGGACATACCCACTAGTGTTTTGCTTTCATTGTTCTGTGCTGGATCAGTATAATGAACAAATGTACTACTGGCCCACACTACCTGAATGAGCCCATGACATGCGGATAGATCAATCCAAAAATGCTCATTTGGGAAAATCAATTTTCCCCCTGTACACTGCTTTTACGCATCCCTTTGAATTTGGCCGGTCCGCTTATCAGCTTGAAACCACCATCCCAAAGCATACAGCAATGCATCCCTATCAACATGAGGTGCGTTTTTGAATCCATTCATGGTGAAAGTGAGTGCGGAAGCAAACTCGAATGCACCCTGATTTGTGGGCATATTGGCTTCATAGTTAACTTGATCAAAAGATGGAACCCCCAATGAATTGTAGAAATTTTGAATCTTCTCAAATAAATTATCCCCAACATATCGTAAGGATTGACCTAGAATGCAACCCACCGAGCTAAGATTGGCACCTTGGTTCCGCCATTCATCTTTTGCGTTTTCAATTTTCCTGACACTTCCATACAGACCAACTTGTTCATTCTTCATGCTGCATTTGCGCCACCCAATCGCGAACATAAATCCCTCAAGTAATGCTCCATTGGTTGCAATCGGGTCGGTGAATCTCTTTTCGCGAAATAAGAATTGTGATAATTCATCCCATTGATTGACCTCGACTTCACTCATTGCTGTGAATGGTCGGAATTCCACAAGGGCAATGAGTAATCCGGTTGAAGAGAAAATTGCCACACGGCCAAAGTGAATGCGTTTGATCTTATTGACATCCACAACACTCCGAATTTTACTTGGGGTGATATTTGCTGATACTGGCATTGATATTTGTGCTGTTGGGCAAGAGGAGGAAAACAACCTATGCATTTGGGTCCTTTTGCGCTCATTTGTCTTTTGGAATCTCCCACTATTCCCAAGTGGTTGAGGGATCACTATGTGTTGAAGCACACAAGATATCAGATACTGCCAAGGAGCTTTCTTTGGCACACATCCTTTGACTTCCCTGTTGGAGCCCACATGACATTGGCACAATCTGAACCGACTAAAGCCAATGAGGGTGCCACATAAATGTGGAAGCATATATATATATCTACATATTTACACTGAGATTAAGCGAGCAACTCACACTTTCCTTCCTCAGCCCAACGCTTTCTCGTGAGCTCCCTTTTTCGTGAATGGCATGCTCTCAGCAGAAAATGTAATGAAACCAAATGATTACTGATTTATTAATATCACCTAAATTGAATTGTGGTTGATGAATATTTTTTAATTGCGGCTAAAAAGAAAGATCACACCTGACCTTTGCAAATTTGCTATCTCAAATATCTGAACCTGAAAATTGCAGTGGATAGTGCATTATTCAATTTTACACATTGATGTTCCCATGCAATCACTTTCCAATCCAACCATTTGGAATATTGCAAGCACACACAAATGCAATATGCATCCTGCTGCGGATTCCTAGCTATCCTAGTCCTCTTGAAAGACACAGGAACATTTGGCCTATTATGGGCTGGCAGGAAGTGATAAACGCGACTTCCCCCAATGCCCCCGCGTGTGCTACTTGCGGGCACAACGCCTGACTCAGCTTGCGTCTTGTCGGAGTCTTTGCAATGATGTACGGAGGCATGCCGCCGTACAATTACTATTGGTACTCAGACTGTGGCATCCAGGCAGTAGTAGGATAGGAAGTCATGATTAATGAATTCATAAATCAATTTGCAAAATTCAATTACAATCCATCTAGTACAAAGCTAATCTAAAGCGGGTCAATCCTGGTTGTGAGTTTAGCTGACCTGGGTACCTTCAAGGTGACCTCATCACTTGAACCAAGACCGCGTTTTGCCACCCAGGCATCACCAAAGTCTATAACTAAGCATCGTGCAAATTCAAATCTAAGAGGTACAGTGGGGTTAAAAGACTCTGATGAGAAGAAACTTTTATTCAGTAAACTACATATATACTTATTAGTACGTAGCCACACTGGCTCCACTAGATTTTTACCCTCTGAAAGTTTTTCGTAAATGTCAATTAGTGATAAAGCCCCTTTAACTGAGCTTGTTCTCCAGTCATCTGAGCATACCATCAAACCACGAACCCCCGCCGCACAGAATGCCGCTAATATACCATAGCAAATTTGATTTATTCTGAGATTCTTGTGACACGCCAAAAGATCTTTGATGGCCTCATTTTTATTTGAGTTCGTGAGTTTGCCTTTGATGCCATTAACTTCAACCTTTGTATGTGCACGTACCATGTTGTATGCAATCATCAAATGGATAACTGTATCCATTAGATCCTCCAGGTTCCTGTGCGGCTTTGTGGATATCTCATTGTCAGCCCCGCCACCTTCAATGCTGAGCTGGGTTGCACGTTGCTTTGATTTACTCAAGCAGGAGGCAAGGTATTCAACTGCCCCCCGTTCGAGTTGAAGAGGATCGGTCGAATTTGATGTTGGTGCAACATATGGTTTGGGTGCAATCACATCGTATGAGACTAAACTAATGGATTCAAACATAACATTTGCCCAAAAATGTTTAACTGGATTGGCGGGGTAAAGAAGGCTCTGAACCATTTTGAAGAAGGAGTGTTCAGATTTTGGGAGATTCTCTGGAGGTTTAGCTGATTCCTTCATCAATTTGAGATTCCAAATGTTGTGATCAAAAAACGCTTCTGTTTCTGTTGGCTTAAAAAAATCTAACCCTGTATATTGCAATTTATATCACCAGTCAACAGCCAATAATCATGTATCATGCACAAAGATAAAACTCACCTTCCATCTCAAGGTCCTCCAGCCAGGCCGACATTTTAAGCTCTCAGTTACTGATCACCTTAATACCAACGGGAAGGAATGTATGAGCATCTTTTGTTGGTAAATTGTCCCATCAATTTTTGTAAATACTATTGATATTATCAAGCCCCCTTTTCCATGATTGTTGAGTAATATTGGAATGATAATTCAAAATGCCTGCAAACTCTCCCATGCGGGATAAAAATATTCCTTGAAAATTAGCAGACAATGACACTTTGGGCTCAGGGTCAGGAACTATATCAGTCATATCTCGTCCCATTGTATCATGTTTAATTGATTCCCTTTCTTGAAAGGCGGGAGGGGTTGCATCATGCATTGTTTCATTGGGTATCGGGGGGCTTTCAGTATGTGGAGCTTCATCATGGATTGTTTCATTGAGTATTGGGGGGGTTCAGTATGCGGAGGTTGATTATCAATATGGTCCCCTTCAACATTGATAATTTCATGACCTTGATCCCGAGAATCGTTTTTGGCTTCAAAGGTACAGCGTTTTTTGTTTGTTTTTTTTGGTTGCATGTATATTTGGTCTTTTTCCTAATCCTTTGCCTGGAAATCCAATTACAACTCAAGATCCTTCAGGTAGAGATTCTCCCACCTCCACACCTGCCCATATATTGTAAGCAGCTATTTTTATCACTTTTGTTTTGAATTAGTAATGGACTTACGGTTCAAATCCATTTTGAGCAGGCTCATGGCTTCAGCAATCTTTTGACACACATAATCAGGAATTTTACTATCATTTTGAATTTTTTCGAGCCTTGGGATTGTTTGAGCAATGTTGGAGACGAATTGTTCCTTGGATATAATTTCCACCTCCCCACTGAAAATTACATCATCTTTCCCATCATCTTCTGTCAGTGCACAAGGTTCAACAGTCTTTCCCTTCTCATAACTTTTAAAATTTGGTTTCTGAGAGCTTGGATGCTGACCTGAAATGAAGGCTATGACACAATATCAGGTTTTGGGAGATTAGAAATATTCAAGATGGATGCATACTCACATTCTGGAAGAACTGGTGGATCTTGATTATCTTCATGTGACTGGCTCTCTACTTCAATGCCTAATTCATGACTACTGGCGATATCAGATATTTCACTTCCACTCTCTGGGGCTGAAGTTGGTCGTTCATTGAATTCAGTTGAATTTCCTGGGGTTTGGGCCATAGCAGAGGTAGTTTATTAAGCAAATAGATGGTGACAAGTTGATTGATAACTTGTTTGAAATTTTTTGAATAGAAAGATCCAAATTGAAGAAAAAAGGTGGAAGTAAAATAATTGCATTTGCAAAATGCAATTTGTTGGGAAATTGAAGGAGGTGATGTTTTGCAAATTATTTCATATCATGCAAAATGAAATCACTTCCCTGTGAGACATTGAATAAAGTTGACTAGTGAGAAACCTACTAAAGTCAACTTTTGAACTATTCAACACTCATGAGGTAAGGACTAAGCAAAGTGTTCCATTTGAATAATATGAAATAAAATAGTTTTGTCGGGGAAACAGGAGACACAATTCTTGTCTTAAATAGTCCACTTATTAGGTTTTAATTTGTGAGTCTCATGATTTAAACCCTAACCACAACATTGTGAATATACTGACCAATTTCCCCTTAGGTCCTGTTGGCAGAGAAGGCCACTCAGCATATTTTGGCAATGGCGTCCATTGTGTACGCCAACAAGCCACCGTACACTATGGATGTAGTATGGAAGCTTAAGGATGATAAGCAGGGTCGGGAGGATGTTGGGAGGGCACTACACAAGCATAAGGATAAGTGGTGTTGGGAGGATGTTGGGAGGGCACCACACAAGCGTAAGGATAAGTGGTGTTGGGAGGGCACTACACAAGTGTAAGGATAAGCAGTGTTGGGAGCATGTTGGGAGGGCACTACACAAGTGTAAGGATAAGTGGTGTCGGGAGCATGTCGGGAGTGCACTCTGCGAGCGTAAGGATGGTAAGCAGTGTTGGGAGCATATCGGGAGGGCACTTTAGCGAGCGTAAGGATAAGTGATGTCGGGAGCATGTCGGGAGTTCACCACGTGAGCATAAAGATGGTAAGGGTGGGGGTGTGAAAGCATAAGGAGTGGTGAGGATGGAGATTGGAGGGCAGTGTCGGAGTCTCATCTGGAGGGCGGTGCGGGCTTGTAAGCATGCAAAGAATTGAGGCGGATTAGGTGGGGATGCAGAAGCCAATGAGGTGAAATTACCCAAACACTGTGAATAGTGTTGAAATGGGTTTGGGCTTTGAGTGACATTCTCATGTGACAAATGTGACGATTGACGTTGTCTTGACGCTGACGTGACGTGACCCACTAAATCCAGTGACTATAAAGTGACACTAACGCGACTGAAGCAAGATTTTATACTGACAGCGGTGCGACGTGAAGTCAATCGCCAACGATTGACGCAAGATTTGCCCTGGTGACTTTAACTCATAAAAAACCTTTTTCAAACCTTTGTTTTCTCATGTATGGAGTCAAGGTTTGAGCCTAGTGAAAACCTGCTTATAAAAATATTGGAGATTGGTTATTTATTGGGATAAATAACATAAGTTGTTTTTTGATGCAGCCTTTAATCCTCTGAATTGGATATATCTAGTATTCTTCCTGGGGTGTGGAAATTTTGAAATATAACTAAGAAAAGTTGATAAAGTAACTTATATTGAGATATAATCCTTCTTCTCAATTGAATTTAATTGTATAGGAAAAACTACAGAAGCTGTCAGGGTGACCCTATGATATAGCTTCAAAATGATAATAAAAGCTATAGCTCCAAGTGTGACACAGAAATAATGATGATATTAAAGTGAGAATATGAGTAAAAGGGCTATACTAAAATAATTTAGTGATGGTGAGTGCTGCTGATAGCCCTGGGTGCAGTGTTTGCCTGTTGGTTTACAATAACAAACCCTAAAATAATTACAACTTAAAATTATAACCTGTTAAATTCTAAGGGTACCACTTCTTTTAAGAAGCTATACCACATAAGAATATTAAGAAAAGGATGGTGGATTAGCCTCCTGGTGAGGAAAAGCCTCCTTTTATCTTGTTCTAGGGTAATAGGAGGTGGTTTACCTCTGCACACGACCACAGAGTGAAAATTTTCACTATTGTGGGCTGGTTTGTGGTTCTATACACTCAATACAGACTGGTATTGGGTGGAAATGTGGTTTTAGAACCACAAGTAGTCATTTTTACCCTATACAGGGTGAAAAGTTTCACCAATGGAATTTACAGGTGTGTTCTGGTGCTTCTGACATGTCAGAAGCTGTACATAACCTGTATGGACCTCTGTATTTGACTTAAATATGAAGTATTGAAGTATAAAAAAGCTTCTTTGTCTGTTTGACACCTCATAATCATACTTATGGGATAGTCTCCCACTATAAGGCTGTATTGGCCAAACTGGGGGATTTTAACCTTAAAACTGCTATAAATTGGCCAGTTTTTAGGATATGGAGCTCAGAATTGGTTCATTGTGTAGCCCTGGATGTGATCTACACAGTGGTTCCTCATTTGGTATGGCTATCATTACATATGGCAAAGGTATGACATGTACAAGTTTTCTTGTACACATTTATGATTTGTCCACAAACTGTATGGAGCTTGTTTGCTCCATATCTTTTGTTACAGATAAGATATGGGGAAATGAATGGCACCATTAGATAGCCCTGATTGTCCTATTTCCAAAAAGACCCCACTTTAGGTATCTCACACTAAAGCTGTAGAAGTTAGATGAGAAGTGAATATTTTGATCACCCTTATTTGACCTTATTTTGGTAATAACTTTTGTAATTCTGGGGCTAGCTCAGTCTGGCTAGTACCATTGGATAGCCCTGACTTAGAGATTTAATCTAAATACCCATTTGATGGGTTTAAGCCTCTTCCCCTTGATTTCAGATTAGAGGTGAAAATTAAGGTTTATGCTCAGCAATAGCTTTGAGCAGGGATAACTTTGTTATTCTTTGTCCTATGATGATGGGACTTGTATATTTGGAAGGAAGTTATTTTCCTCTTTCTTTTGATACCTTTTGAGTTAATCTGGCTAAGCTCCATGTTTTGGTGGTATCTTGGCTTTACCATTTGTTTATAGTATTTGGCTGTCATGCTTGTGCTCTGGTTGTGAGTCACAGGCTGACAGAAGCTCTCCATTTAAATTTGAAATATACTTATTATTGAGTAAACTGAATTTGATTGGCTTAAATTAAATTGAAATTCTATTAATACAAATTCTTTGATAATTTGAAAAGAGAATGACTACTTAAATTAAACTCAGGGGAGAATATGGAATTCTTTTCTTCCCCCAAAATGATGAGTATGTGCCTTAGTTGAATTTTTATTTGGAAAATATCATAGTTTTTCTAAAATACAGGAATTTATCTTTGCATTTTAAAAAAGAATTTTTTCCAGTTTTGTTAAAAAAGACCTTCCCACATTTCTTTTAATGAGAAATATTTTTCATTTCCTCTTGAAAAATAGCTTTGTTTTGTAGAAACTTTCCAGAATTATTTTTTTGAATGATTATCTGTAAAAGCGAGTTTTTGAGAAACCTTTTTCATGGAATTTATTTACTTTCAGAATAAAATTTATTTCAATAAAATAAGATTTTTTATAATTAATTTTTTTTTCTTGAAATAAAAAAAATCTTTCAAAAAGTGTAAAAAAAGGTTAAAAACTGGTGATATGGAAAGAAAATGAAAAGATAATGCAAATATGATACAAATTCCTTATTTCTTCAAAAAATTAAATAAAATAAAATCAAATGAACCAAGGAATTAAAATGAAAAACAAATAAAAAAATAAAAAAAAGGATTTGGGGTGTAGAAACACCAAAATACATGAAATTAAAGTGATTTTTATGTATATGTAGTTATTTGTTCGCGCTAAGCTTATTGCTGAAAAGTATTTAAATATGCATCAAAATCAGTGTAATTGTACTGGGGTTGGTGTTTTTAAACCCCAAAACCTTCAAAGGAAAGTTTTTTTCAGTTATTAAAATTTCCACCAATGTTTTTTTAACGTTTTTGATTTTATTTTGATTTCCTTTTTTCACTGATGTTTTCTTTTTGTTTAGTATAAAAGTTTTTATTTCTTGAAAAAAAATTCAAACTCATTTTTTGAACCAAAAATTGAGTTGCAAGATAATTCCTCTCAAAATAATTCTTTATCAATGAATATCTTTGAGTAAAATTACATGAGTCTTTTATACAGTATGAGTGACTATTAGTCATCTTTTTACCAAAAATATTTGATACAGAAAGAAATTCTGTTAAAGAAGTCCTCTTCCACAAAAATTGGGTTTTTATCAGTAAAAGATCTTTCCCAAAAAATAATTGACATCATAAAAACCTAAAAAAAAATTCAACAGGGAGACTCCCTGTGATTTTTTCATGAATTGATTTCCTCATGAATTTCATCAAAAAACTAACTTTTGGTCATGCTTTTATATTGAAAGTTATTTGAAATGAAGAGTAAGTCAATTCATATAAGATAATGAAGTTTCAGTATTTACCCCACTTATTTCCTGTATTTGAAATAAATAAAAGCTTTTGTTTATTTCTTTATTTAATTTAATTCAAGAAATAGATTGAAGCTTATGAAATATATCATATAGATTTGTATTTTTGATATTTGTAATTACAAAATATTAATATTCTGATTGGTGGAATAACACTGTTTAAAATATTGAGAATGCTCTTATGAGCCAAATTTCTTCCAAAAAGGATGAAAAATCAAGAAGTCTTTTGGGTTAACATCTTTTTCATTAAATATTATTGGGAGCTTATGTCTCTTCAGTAATAAAATATTTGGAAAACATCAGTAAGTATTACATGGAAAAAGATTTGAAATATAAGTAAACAAAGGTGAATAAATGGAGATACTCCACTCTTCAAACACCTCAATTACCACAAAATGGTCCATTTTTTTACCAAAAAACCTAGCTATATCAAAAATTAATAATCAATAGGAGGTATAGGGCTTTTTGTAGCATCTGAGCCATCTAAGCATTGAAAATTGATTTTTGGAGCATTTATGTTTAAATTTGATCTATGGCAATGTTTATGTTTCCAAGTAAATTAAAATGCTGTAATTTATTCCTTCAAAAAAGCCAATACGCAAATAAGATTTTCAGCCTCCAATTTTCAAAAAATTTGAGTTTTGTCTATTAAGAGAATATCTTGGCTAGACTTTATTTTGCAAAAAAACATCAATACTATCTTGAACGCTCTCACTGTAAGGTTTGACTATGAGAAAATAAGTAAGAATTACTAATATTTTACTTATTGTACTCTTAATGTCCTTATGAAATTTAAAGAATAGGATAAAAGATAATTATAATAATGAAGAGTTACTATAATTATGGCATAAAATATTGTTAAATAAATATAATAATATAAATTATATATTAAAAACATTAATATAATAAAATAAATATATTAATATATGATAATTAATATATTTATGGCACTTTATTATTGTCACAAAAAAAATAAAGGCATAAAAAATTTATTTTTAATAGTAAAAAACAATTATAACAATAATATTACCAATATTGAAGTTATGAATTAATATAAATACTATTTAAATTAATTTAAAAATTATTTAAAAAATAATAATAGAGAGAAATTATTATAAAAAGAGAAAATAACATACTTTTAACACTTAGTATGATAATTTTGAATAATTTTATGCCAAAAAATATAAATAAAACCTATTTAAATTGTATTTACAATAGAAATTAAAAGAAATTACCAATTTTCTTTTTTTCACATTGAAATTAAAATTTTTGGGAAATTTAACAAAAAAAAATTAAAAATTGATTTAATAATATCAAAATTGATGATTATAATAAATATGAACTTGATTCTTGGAATATATAATAGTTCTATATAAAAAGAAGAAAGATTTTACCTTTGGTTTTAATAATTGATTGTTTTTGTTGCATCTGAGGGGGAAATAGAGTAAAAAGAGCTCTATTTATAGTAAATTCCCCCCTTATAGAGTCTGACAGGCTTCTAGTAGACTTTTACTGATATTATCCACTGGAATTGATCTTTATTTTAAGGCTTAGTGATTATTACATTGTAATTAAACCATCTAATCTCATTATTACACAATTATTTAGAGCTATCACTATAGGTCTAAGTTTGATGACATCATAGTCTTGAAAGCAGCCTGAAATTTGTGGATTTCATTAGTATTAATAATAATAAAGTAGTATTCACCAGTTTTATCACTTATATTGCTTTTAAACGTAAAATACAATTACAGTGAGTAATCATAAATGAACAATTTTAAGCTTAAACTTTGATCATTAATAACTTTCAAGTTATCCATGCTATGGTAAATAAGAGAATCTACTCCACTAGATTAACATGTTATCACCAGGGCGAATCTCGTGTCAATCGTCGGCAATTGACTTCACGTCAAGCAAACGTCAAGCAGGATAAAAGTCGAGCTCACGTCAAGCAAAAATCAAGCGAACGTCAAGCACACGTCCTACTCTTGTCTTACACCAAATCCTGTGACATCCACCAATATTGGTTCCCCTGTGCCTTCAACTCAGATTCCTCACCACCTGATCATCCCGCAACCGTCCGATGGCTGGTGAAAATTACACAAGACCCGCCTGTTTGCACAAACACACATCAAAGAGGTCCTTCAGCCAGTCTTGATGTAGGCAGGGGGTTTGACTTCACCAGGTCATCCATAAAAGGACTCCGCCTGAGCAGGATTGTTGTTTTGCAGGTGACACTGGTAGGGCCCGCCGCACAATACCGCGTGTGGGTGCGGGTGCGCTTGCGTGTGCATTGGCGTGTGCGTGTGCGGGTGCGCAAGGGCCGCTTCCCCTTCCTACATGATGATGGCGCAGTTAGAAATTTTTGAGGGGAATTTGACTTCACCAGGTTGTCCATGAAAGGACTCCGCCTGAGCGGGATTGTCGCTTTGCAGATGACACTGGTAGAGTCCGCCGCACAATACCGCGGGTGCGGGTGCGCTTGCATGTGCATTGGCGTGTGCGCAAGGGCCGCTTCCCCTTCCAACATGATGATGGCGCAGTTAGAAATTTTGGATGCTGTGAAAGGTGGGTGTGTGGGTCATTTGATCATTGAACTTGGCTTATTCACACTGTACCCAATGTCAAAATAGTAAGTTCTTTGTGGCAATGTGAAATAATGGGCTTTGCTTGTCACAATGGCATGTCTCTGTCACTAAATTTTCAGGCAGTTATTTCACTAGCAAAATTGTTAATGAATCTGAGAGATTTGCATTTCTGTAGACTAAATTTCATGAAATAACGGCTTTATCATTACAAGCAGTCCACATGACAGAACTTTGTTATCATACAATCCACAGTTACCTTCTATTTCTTCTTCAGATATAATCAAGTGTCCATCATCAAAACCAACAGCTTTATAAATATTCAGATGCGGCCAATCTGGTAAGAAATTCACATCAATCTTCAAAGTTTTTAAGATCAGAAAATTATTGTTCAGTATGCTAGATGGCTCAGAGACTTTGAAAGTGCTATTAATAATACCAAATTGTCGTGAGTTGCCCCTCAGAAAACATATCACACTGTTGCTGACATTTTTGGATTCAGTTGAAGATATATTGTTCCCAATATTAATGTTTGAAACTGGAAAATACCAAGGTGAGACAACCCTTGAAGTGAGATGACTTGTGGATTGCACAGTAGTGTCTAAGCTGATCCAATCAACTATTTCCCTTGTTGCATGAAAATTCTGGAAGTACTCAACCAGGCAATCTTAATTTTCTTTGTCATGGCGGGATGGTTTGTTATATTTATGGTCATTGAACAGGGCAGGTGGCTGTGATTCAAAAAGCTGTTTTATTTCACATGGCACGGATGGGGATTTCAGGAGAACGGAAAGGTTGGAACATCGACAGATATGTTGAAGTAAGGTTTTATCTATATCATCTATTTAGAGTTGCAAGAAGTTAATCTTATTCAGTTCAGGTGTTTAATCAATGTGAATATATTGATCTTATTAATTGACGTACATATTTTGTTATTTATTGGCATTTTTGCAAATACTCCAATCAAGCGCTCATAACCCCATGTGGCTGAGGCTTGTGCTGGGCCCCAACGTTGGAAGAGTTCGGGAATATGGTCAGCAAAATGATGATTTGGTTTACTTTTCTGTTTTGGGAACAGGAGCTGATTGGAAAGGCATAATTTTTTCCAATGTTCAGCAAATGCAGTCACATCTCCTATTGAAACAGTCCAACTTGTGGCAATGTTGATAGCACTAATCAAATGGAATGTATTCTTGGTTAGTTCATTTCCTAGTTCTTCTGACTGAACCATTTGCCTTTGAATGTTGGCGGATTGGTGTACATCTAATGACATCTGTTGACTGAGCATTAAAAATGGAATATAGACCTTATATAAGAGAGCCCATTCAGCGGCTTTTAAGCTACCATGAGAGGGGGAACCCATGTTGCAAGGTACTCTTGTCCATGATGAGGGAATTATTGTCTCAGATATGATTTGTTGGAGATGCTCCAGAGCCTCACCCTTGATCTGGTGATCACTCAGTGCAGTGATATCCAATTCAGAGGGGATGTAATCGGCATCAAATGAAGGAATCTCTGCAGAACCACTAGATGGATGTTCTGTGTTAGGGGTGGGCATTGGGAAGTAGTTTTTTCGGGTGGAAGTAGTGGGGAGTGGCTCATTTATTATTTTTGCTGCGTCTCTTCTCAGGGAGCAGGCCTCTCTCAATGTGATTTTATCAAGAGAGCTGTTGGAGGTCATGGAATCTGAGTCTGAACTGTTGGTGTCATCGGATTTCCTGCGGCACCTGAGGTAAATTTTTGATTTGGACTCTGGAATGCACAAGTTGAAAGTTGCATGATCCTTCAAAATTCCAAGTATTAAATTATGCATTATGTCAAGATTAACCATTCTGGTTGCATCCCAATACGGAAGGTCTTCTAAAATTGAATATCACACTCCATACTCAGAGAAAATTGCTTGTCTTTGTTGTGGGGTTGCCCGAAGCCATTTGGCAATGGTTGTTTTATGATTTTGATATGAGCGTGTGTAGTGAAATTGAGGACCGATTTCATCAATTTGAGCTTTGTGAATGGTGTAAAAATTACAAAAGTGGTTGCCTGAATGGGAAATAAATCCAGTAAGCTTGCGCATGGCAACCACATCCGCAATGGCTGTGAGAATGGCAACACAGACAAAGGATCCTGAAGGACCTGTTGAGGTGGGTGAAAAATGGTAACCTTGCCATAGCTCTTTGAGCTCCTTGATGAATGGCATTAATAAATAATTCAATTGAAGGGAAGTTGGCTCCTTCGGACCAGGGATGATTCCTGCAACATAGAAATTATCTGGCTTCAATCTTTCACTTGGGGGGAGATTAAGAAAAATAAGCATGATAGGTCCAATGCTGGCCAACCGGGTGGACTTTCCATGTGCGTTAAACCAGTCCACATAAATGGTGAAGGCCAATGCACCAGGAATGGACATGAATGGGGGGTCATGGATATTTCTAGTGCCAGTGAAGTGTCTCCAGACCAATCCATCCCAGACGTCACGTTTTGGGGAATCTTTGGGAGTTTGGGATTGTTGATGTTGATGCAGAATGTCCATAATTCCTGCCCACTGGAGAAATCTGGCAAGCCAATTTTTGAATGGTTGATAAATAAAATGCTTTGTTGGTATAAATTTTTGCTTCATGTTGGTGGTGTTTTGGGTGTGGGCTTCAAATGAATAGATGAATTTGCCTAATCATTGTGTGCAAGGGGGATCATGATCATTTGGGTCATTATGGGGTTGACAGTGGGGTTGGTCAGCTGTGACTGATTCAGTAAGGCCATTAAGAGAGAAACATTGAGGACAACATATATAGTTTTGAATCACTGGCTCCAATTGGAGATGTTCAAATATGGTACTCAGATCTTGAGGTATATGGAATGCAGGAATGGGGGGACCACCGGAGCTTGAGATGCTGGACTTGATCAGCAGGTTTAGGACGGGGTGGAGAATGCGTGAAGCCCTGCAGGGTATATGATACCTTAATGATAGAATGGCAGATATTATCATTCCAAGGTCTTGTGGAGGAAGGGTTTGACTGCTGCTGTATGGTTTCTGTGCAATTGAATTGAGCCCCGGTGCTGTGGAGAAGGTGCTTTGGGCCCATGGTGGTGAATAATTAGCTGGGAATGTTTGATCCAATAGAAGTTGTGGGCACTCAGATCCTGATGCAGAAGTAGGGATGTTTGGATGAGATTTGGGTGCAATGGTTGATTTGAGCTTTTTAATGTGCTGTTTATATTGGAAAGGTGTGAAGGCAACTCCAGGCCTATCACCCTCAGGGGAAGAGTGTGTTTGAGTTGAGCAGTGTTGACACATGCATATACGCATTGAGGAATAGCGGCGGGTTGTCATTGTTGCAGGAATTGGGAGTACGGTTGGTTTGTGTATAAATATCTATGGCTGATGTGAAAGTGTTTAGGAGTTTTATTAATTGGCAAAAAAATTGAGTGATTATTTATGAAGGGGGAGATGATTTGAGCCATCTGAGAATTTTATCCCATTTGTAATGGTGCGTGAGCTGCAGCTGATGGAGTGTAACATGTCTCATCTGGATGGCAGAATTGGTTACGAGTTTAATTGGGTAAAATGCCATGCTGCTCAATGCTCATACATATTCTATTTTATTTACACATGGCGATACTGCAGTTTTGACCCTTGAGGGGTGTGTCAACATTGATTTGAGGGGATTGACATTCAAACCATGTACGCTGGCACGCCATCGTACATGGTTTAAACCTTATTACAGACATAACGATATAACTCTATTACATAAAAGGTTGGAGTGCAGCTAAAGTCTTGGTATTTGGTTTGAGTGCAGCAGGCTTTTAATCTGTTGGAATGTGATTTGGATTCTCTTGCCTTTCTTGAAAAGGTGATGTCTCTTTTGTGGGTAAATCCTTCATGAATATACCCCTTTACAGATGTACAATGCTGTGGAATTTCAATGCATATATTGGCAGTTTGGATAATTCACAAAATGTGACAATGGGGAGGCAGAAATGTTACCAAATATGATTACTTATGGATGATGGGTCCCCTTTGAGATCAAGGAAATATTACATTATATGGTGGTAGGCCGTGCCGGGTGGTTTCCGATAAAAGCGGAGGAGCTCAAGAGGAGGCAGGGAGGATTCTCCTAAAAAGAGGCTTATTGGACTTTCACGCAACACTTAGTTCCAACTATTCATAGAATTTCTCTATTCTAAATTTGAAAAGATTTCATCTCATATCACTCTATTTTATCATAATACTGAGGTGTTTTATCTAGTTAAAAATATTAGTGTACTTTTTTGGCCCTTATGTCATCTTTCAAGTCACATAAATCCCGTTCAGGTTCTATTCATGACTCAAATAGTGAATCTAGCATAGAATATGTTCAAACACAGTCACCATTGGGCCCCAACATTCCTCTCACAACCCCTATCGCATCCTCAATAAATGTATCAGGTCTTAACATTGATGTGGGCAATCCAAAGGCTCCAACTTCAAGCACTTGGTCGATCCCAAATATTTCCGTCACTCCAATTCCCCCGAATCCCACTAATACACAAACACATGTGTCTCAGGGGCCAGAAGGCACACCTCAAATCTCATCACACGCTAATCCCCAATCAAAATTTCCACGTGAGTTCCTCCTTAATCCCGGTCGGAATCCAGTCGCATCCCAGGATCCCTTTGGCCAAAGTAAACAGCCAACCCTCAATATTCCATCAGGATCTCAGGTTCATGTGGGTGATGAAAGGCGCGTGGATGGGGGGCGACAAAAAAGACCATTGGAGAATGTAACTTGGAATGGTCTGTCGGAGGGAAATCCAGGATTGACGCTTCATCAAAGTAAGTCATTTTAATTTCGGAGTATAACCTTTTTCACAATTTGATATGTTTGTTTCATGGGTTAGATATGGCACCTAAAGGCAAGTCAGTCCGATCTCAGGAGCCAATTGAAGATTGTGAGTTTGACCAGTCATCATTAATTTTTTGATGTGTTAACTGATGCTGTGCATGGCAGGTGATGAACTTTATGCATCTTCACCTCTGGTCCATAAAGAGAAAGTCACTGGACGTCATCATCCATATGCCTCCAAACGAAGAACAGCTCATGCCAGTTCATCAAGAGAAAAAATGGTGGATGATGAGGATGAGAACATGTCTCCGACTCAAATGGAAACAAATGATGAACCAAGGAGTGACAATTTCACGGTGCATGAGCATGGCACTCAGTCAAATAATGAGTTCACCCATCCTCAAATGCCCCTTGCCCAGAGTATGCTTGAACAATCCGAGGTCAGACAGCAAAGGAACCAGGCTCGTAAAGCTCACAATGTGGCAAAACGTGCAAGCCAGAAGGAGCAACAAAAATGGCTGAAAGCAGAACTTCCAGAGAATGTCCATGGAATGAGATCAGCAGTACATGCCCATTGCCTGTTCCTACTCAAAGTTAGGGATAAGGATTTTTCCTCACTACCAGCACCACCCAGCACAGAAGAGCGTGAAATTGCAATTCAAGTGGCTGGTCATCTCGGATATGTCCCCGAGGATGTTTTCAATGAGCCATCAACACAGGTTCAGTCTCAGGGTTTCCAAAGCTACTGCAAAAATGAGCTCCACAAGCTAGGACTAAAGCGCTTCACTTGGGACTGGGAGAGCTCATGGCAACATCTGTTCAATGAGCTGATGTCTATGGTGTTTTACCGTACATTCTGTCTTGCACTGGTCAGCACCGAGTATCATCATTACTGTTGGAACAAGGATAATAATAACTATGGGGTCGTGGCGGCTTTAATGGAGCGATATTTCACTTATTTGAAAAGAGAATGGAAGTCTATTCAAAAGGATGCGGAGTATTTGGTTAAAAAGAAGGAGAATCAAAATCTTGAAAAGATTTGTCAAAGGGTTAGTTAATGTATCTCTTTTTCATTGGGAGCAAAAACTGATGATGATCTACTTGATTATGTGCAGACCTGTGAGCGCCATTGTGAATGGTGTGATATGGCTAAATTTCCCATTCTAGCATCACAATTCAATGACCCTCGAGTATGTTCAGATACTGAGGAGGTACTGGAAAATGGCCGTCAAGTTTACTGCAAAGTGGGATTACGCTGGCGCTCCCAGTTATTTAATGAATTGGTATTAAAAATGGATCGAGACATAGAGTTTTGTAATTGCATTAAAAAAAAGGGTAAAAAAACTATTGATAGATTGCCAGAATTACAATTGACAGATGATGGTGATATTCCGGAAGGCTTATCATTTCAGGTATTTCATCAAGATTGGCTCAAAGGCTGTAGTAAGATGCAGACTAGCGCCCTCAAGATACTTGACATGCCAGTTATTAGGCCAAATGGTGATGCTCTGCAATAACTTAGTAATATAAATGTATAGGACTGTTACAAATTAACATTTTGTGAATTATTTGTGCAGGTGTAATACAATCTGAGTATTATTTCTTAAAGATGCAACAACTTGCTAAATATGTCAAAATATAGACAATATGAATTGGAACATATCACCGTCTCCCTTAGAAATAAGACTCTATTGCTCATTTTCATTGAGGAAATATTGAAGGAGTTCAATCCAGCTCATGGTGTTCATAATTGTGGACCTATGCCAGGGTGAACAAGAGTTATCAACTTGGTCAAACACAAATTATATAATATCAGTAAGGCTCACGCAGTTAATGATTTTTTCTTTTCTTGGACCTATTGGTGTTTGGAAAATGGCATTTCCATAAGGAAGGATTTTAGAATAGCAATACAATTAGGGTCAAAGATGATCTTGAAAGGTACCTTCCGCATGTTGACCTCAACTGAATGAGGAGTGATATAGTGGATGACCTTTACAGCTTGTTGTTGGCCAATACGATGGAGTCGATCAACAGCCTGAGCCTCAATGGCTGGGTTCCAATTGGGCTCCTGGAAATGTGGATGTCAGGGGCCGCAAATCAGGGCAGAATTTTGGGGGTCCCCTCACCATTAAATAGACCGTATTAGCACAAGTTATATTGAGGCCAGTTCCAGCTGCGGTAATGGATGCAATCAGTACTTCACATTCAGGATTATTGAAGAAATTCTCCAGTGCCTTCTCCTGTGCTCGTGCTGTAATTGTTCCATCAATTCGTGCTGAAAGGATAGAGTGATGGGCAAGGGAAATACCAATTCTACAATATGAAAAAGTCAGATGGATTCAATTGGTAATGGATGCATATTAGAATTAACGCACAAATCTAGAAATTGGGTCCATTGGGTGTAAACCACCGATTTGGTTGGACCACACCTTGTTTGTTTGTTCTTCATTAAGCTTTGTAGGAGGTGTGCAATTTTACTACTCATCATGCATGTTTCCACATCCACAATAGTTTGTGTGATTGTTGGCGAGTTAACCTGAGTGCTCCTGCCCTCGGGGTCTTCCAAATCCGCCTCCGCAATTGTGTTAAGCATGATGTGATGGTTACAACATATTCACAGCTTATTAATATTTCTGAAAAATTCTCCTGGTCCTTTGCTTTTGGATGATAGGAATTCTTCATATAATATGGAATATTCTTGCTGCATGGTTGGGTTGAGTGGGAGCAGCTCATAATGATGGCTAATAGTGGGGAGGGATTTGAGATGTGTGGTTTTGGTGCGGCGCAAACTTAAATGCCGCAATGCCAAATGCAAGATATCATTGCAACCTTTGGAAAGACTACTCAGGATGAATGGTGACCAGTTATCTTGATCGGCGCTCTGGGGTTGAGTGATGAATGATATTATGCCCAAAAGGTCATAAATGGTGTTGTGAATAGGTGTGCCCGTTAAACATATTCAACGGGATGAAAGGGGGCTATTAATGGCATGGTGAGTGGCAGTGTATTGAGAGCGAATATAGCTATAAGATGGGGCAAGGGTTATTGGATATAAAAGGTAATTTGAATCATTTAAGATCAGACACTCACTGTGCTTCATGCAAAATTATACAATGCCAATTGATTTGAAAAATGAATGATGTAGAGGTATTGGTTTGCTTAAATTCTTGGGTGATAGTATTGTAAGAAGTGATGATGATATCATATTTTAAGATTTTGTCTTTGGATAATGAGTGACAAGTGGGACCATGGTAGATTTTGGAATGCAGCGCTCCAGCCTGAGCATGCTTGGATATTTCTGATTGCCAGTTGGTAATTAAGCAAGGAGGGCAGATGATCATGGTGGGCGTGGAGCAATGGGGGTTTGCAATCAACCGCTCCTTGGAGGTACCAATTAGAGCAATGGCCTGAATGGTTTTACCTAATCCCATATCATCCGCGAGCAGTCCTCCAAGAGGGGTATTGGTCAAAAGGGATTCAAATGAGCTAACAACCTTGGTTGTAATGATGTGCCTGGCATTAAATGTGGATCCTGGGGGTGAGGTGGCCCAAAGGTTATGGGCTGATTGGCCATTGGGGATTTCTCGATCCCAGAGAAAAGCTAGTCCGGTCTTTTGATGAGGGAGGAGGGGGGTTTGAATAATGGCATGGGGTGGGGTCATCATGGGGAGGTCTGATACACTGGGTAATTGTATCAGTTTTTGCTTGGAAATCAATGATGAAACAGCAGGATATGAAACTGGCGTCGAGCTTGAAGCGGGAAATGTCGGAGTGAAGAGTTGACATTGACTATGAGTATTACAGTCATATTCTTTGGGCATTTTAAGCTTGAAATCTTGCGTTCGAAAGCTTTCCATTATGAATAAAATGTTTGGATACCATGTGAAGAACATCAATGCTATATTGGGTTTCTGAGATGAGGAGGGATCATTTGCATCAGTCATAAATACTCCCTCAAAAAATAATATTTGAGAAGGATTGGATTGGCAATTTTCAATCCATGCCCCACCAGGACCACAGTGCATGAACACTTTTGGTGCCCCAAGGAATGGTATCAACGTTTTGGAAAGGGTTCCAGGTAGAGAGCCAATAGCATGCTGGTGATTGGGGAGATAAACAAATATGTTGTGTTGATTGTGCCATATGATAATCCAAGAAACTAAGTGGGAATCCTCAGGATTTAAAGCTATATGACTATTTATTTGAATATGAATATTAATCATCCCAATGCAAAGTGGTTGTGAAGGGGTTGACATGATGGCTATTTTAAATTATTTGGGGACAGTTGGAAACTATATGATTGGAAGGGGTTAGCTAAACGGAATGAAGACAAATAGGCGCAGGTGGGGAACTTATATGAGAGGCAGCAATGGGGTCAAGGGGGGATGGCCTGTGGTTACGTGCATGATCTTGATGGGGGTGGGCCTCTTGGGCTCATAATTTTCATATCCGATTTGGGGCATATATCAAGGCAAGGTGGCCAAAATGTGGGTGCACCGATATGACTGCTGGATCTGCAGCAAGGTACAAACATTTGGTGGAACAAGGTTGACATTAGCATATCCAAAATTGGGTGGGCTGGAGCAACTTATTGTGGAGGGCATATTAGAGGCATGCAGTCATGTTCGCTGGTGTGACAGCGAACATGTCTGCATATCTTCCCGAGGTTAATTGTTGCACAGGCACCTACTGGGCAATGTTGGCCGTTTCAAAGGGCAATCTCACTGTTGGGATGTTTGTGTGTGGGCGGGTGAGATATGTTTGGTGGCATGCCACCGAACATAACTTTGGTTTTGCCTGAAGTTTTTTTCGATGACTGATGCCAACTAGGCTTCAGGGGGGGAAGTGTGGCATGATCAAACGGGGCACCCACCGTCAGGCGTGATCCACATCTACATTCACCCCTATTGCGTTTGAGGCGGCTACTAATCCCCTGAGATTGGGATCATGGTCTTTGCCTCATGCGTGTACGAAACTCCAGAGAAATAGGCCACCCACCCAAGGCAATTTTTGGCTGCAAGCCAGGTGCCACAACTTGGGCAGGGCGTGTGAGAACGTGAAGAAAATGACCCGCGGTGGGATTTACCGACGCAAACATGACCAGCCTCAGCAATCATAGGCTGGGATTATTCTAATGTGGATGAGGCTGAAGAAAATCCACACTGATTGGCCTCAGGTTTCCATGCGCAAGCGGGTGAGCGTCTGCAGTTAAGCTGACAACCCAACCAAGAAAATAGGCAGTTGGAAGACTGGAAGTCAAATGTCTTCCAGGCGTGTGAAAGTTACCTGTGTATGACCCGTTGGGGGAGCGTATGAAAGCGTGTGGCTGCGCGACAATGAGCACGCGCAATGAACAAGCAAGGCCAGTCATTGTTTGCCCCAACAATGGCACCGGATGGAATCCAATGTTTGCGCATGACCCAAATAAACAGTCATCCCCCTATGACCCACTTACATTAACTTGGATTACATGCGCATCTGTGCCGTAGTTAGGCAGAGCTCTCCAACAAGGTGCATCAAAGGGATGCAGTTGAGATATATGACTTAATGGCCTGACGTGATTGCATGTTACATTGTTGAACAGCTTTTGCTCTGCCCCGCAGCATGCATTTACACAGGTGTACTGCGTACTACAGTGTTGGCTGTACTGTACAGATCAGGAAGGTGTTATACTACTTGGGCCTGCATGCATATAGCGAATGTGCATGCACCTTCTGATCGTTTGCATATACGTAGCTCATGTGCCACATGCTCAGCATTGCGTTTCACCCGATTTGCACACGCAAGCTGAGCATATCATGGTCAAAAGCACCGTGTGAAAGTGCTCAGTAAAGCAATGGAATGAACTATTTTTGCAATAGTTCATTGGAAGGCTCAGTTTGGAGCACTTCATCAAAGCATGTGAAATGCTGCAGCTGGCTGAAATGTCACCTGATGCTGTGCCAAATGCTCAGATTGTGGGCATACAAAAACGACTGTGCAATGGCTCAGCATGGTGCATTTGATATTGTTATATCAATAGTTCAATCACTGTGCCATTAACATGTTCAGCCACTGAGCATTTCAATTATGACCCAAAAGCAAACCTGACCAATGGGTCGAGGCAAGCTCACGCTGTATTCACTTCTCTTACAGCCCCCCCTTTGTTCAAACACTATTACCAGGCCATACGGCCGGTAATCTTGCCGCAGTCACTTTTGACCAAATGCACCGGGTGCATTTCTGCATAGGTCACTTGTGCATTGCACCCACAATGCACATTCAACAAGGGCCTCACGACCACCCTCCTGGGTGATCGGGTGGCTATTTAAGGAAACAAAGGGGATTTGACTCAGCTTGACAATTCAATAGATTGCAATACTCAGTGGTGCATTTGATATTGTTATATCAATTGTTCAATTACTGTGCAATTAAAATGTTCAGCCACTGAGCATTTCAATTATGACCCAAAAGCAAACCTGAGCAATGGGTCGAGGCAAGCTCACGCTGTATTCACTTGTCTTACAGCCCCCCCTTTGTTCCAAGACTATCACCGGGCCATACGGCCAGTGATCTTGCTGCGGTCACTTGTGACCAAATGCACCGGGTGCATTTCTCCATGGGGCATTTGGGAATTGAACCCACAATGCACATTCAACGAGGGCCTCATGACCACCCTCCTGGGTGATCGGGTGGCAATTTAAGGAAACAAAGGGGATTTGACTCAGCTTGACAATTCAATCAATAGCAATACTCAGCCAGAACCCCATTGTTCTTCTGCCTCACGCGAGCATTTCACTTCTCAGTTGCAGCATTCGCTGAGACTCAGCTTCAATTTTGCCCACACGCCTTGAAGCTGAGCCTTTTGCGGGTGCTGCAACTGCTGAGATCGTCTCAGCTTCACCCTGGTATAAAAGACCATCTTCACACGACACGCCCTTCACTTTCTTTCTCACCCGCTCCACTTTGTTCAACCTCACCCACTTTTGTCCTTCTTGTGCGTATTCCCCTTGGTCTTCCTGCCTTTCTACTTTTGTCTTTTGCACTCCACTAAACCCACTCCCCTTACTTTTGCCTGTTTGTTTCTTCTGCTGATCCTTTCAGAACCTCCCTTCTATCCACCTTGTGCATTACCTCATTTTTTAACTTTTGTCAACATTATGTACCCATATTAATACTTATTTTTCTTCACGACTCTTTTCCAGACTTTTAAAAACTTTGGACTAGAGCGTTCTTATTTTGTTTCCGATTTAAATTTATAATTCATCGTACGTCTTCATTTTTTCTCTTGATTGTTTACTTTGTATGCAGTTACTAACCTCAATTGTTTTGTTTTTAGATGTCGTGCACTTTATGCACCAAGCGGGGTATCCCCTGCATTCGTTCCTCGACGACGAACAACGCTTGTGATGCTTGCCGACAAGCACACAAGAAATGTTTGTTCGTTGTCCGCCCCTTCCGACCACTAGGCCAGAGGAGTTCCCGCCCAAGACGCCCTCGCAAGGACTCCTTTGTGGTCGACGATGATGAAACCATTTCCGAGCGTGAATGGACGCCGGGCCCCCAAACAGGCCAACGGGAACGATTCCGGACAATTAGCCCTGTCCCCTCCAGTATCGATTTGTCCACTCCCCCTCCTAGGCCACCATCCAATGGTTACTTCACTCCTTGACCGGAGCGAAGTGATTATCTGGCCGATGAAGGATGGCGATGGCAAGAGGACATTCAAGCTTGGGCTGAACGTCACCATGTCTTGTCACCAATGGGATTCAAACGCCAAAGTAAGTTTTCTTTCTCCTCCTTATCTCATTTCTCTTCACGCAATAATACTGACTTTTTTCCATTGCTCATAGAACAAAACCCCCCGAATCCCCCCCAACAAGACTCTCCCGTTCCTAGTTTGCCTCGCGAGCAAACCCCCCGGCAACCCACTCCAGGCCCGAGTGGCACCCAATGGTCTGAGGAATTATTCCGCCGTAAGCAGCCAAAGTTTCATTTCATTTTCACTTTCACTTTCGAGTCGAGTGAACTGACTCTTCCTCCTTTTTTAGAACCCTCCCAAACCAAAGAGCCACCTATTCCTGGCCCAAGTCCAAGGTCCCAACAACCTGAGGACGATACGACTCGTGAGCCAGAACCTGAGGTGGCTCCTACGCAATCCACGGAGGAACCTTATGGTAAGTCACCCCTTGTTTCTCTTCGATCCATATCCACTTTTCCTCAATTTTTCTTCGACCGTCTCCAGATCGTCCCGCCATTCCTCGCTCAATAATCATCATCGACGATACGCCCGTCGGATCCCCCCATCCCCCTCCCCCTCCCCCTTCTTCTTCACCGACTCCACCATCTTCCCCTCCTGTTCCCCCTCCCTCCACTCCTACCCTGGTTCCTTCCCAGGATATCCCTCCCATTGCCCCCAAGAACCCAACCTCCTCCTCCCCCCCGTTGCCAAGCTCCTCTCATTCCCATGATGACGCTCACCAGGAATTCACCGACCTGCAAGCAACCCTAATGACTCCTTGAGCCATCGTCCACGATTCGATCAACCGAATCTTGTTGGAGCATCGTTGCTTGCTCCACATGATTCCTTTCGTGGATGCAACTCATTGAAATGAGATGCACTGGGAATTCCGGGAGGAACTAAACTCCCTCCTTGCCCAGGCACTGGAGGCTTATCCAAAGGAGGACATCACCGGGATAGTCTCAAAATTCTTAGAAAAATAAAAATTTAAAAAAATCTCATTATTTCCTCTATTTATTATTTGTAATACTTTCTTTTAAATAAATTATTTGTATTGAATGATTGTTATTTTCCATTTCTATTACATTCTTTGCGCACGTGAAATTATATTTTCCTCAATGGTTCAAGTATCCTATTGCGTGAGAAAATTTTTTGTAAGTGCCCCACCAAAATTTTGAGTGAGTATTTGTTTTTGTGAACCTCTTTTTCCCAAAATGCACCAAGAGTTGCCGTTACCGTCTCCTATATTTTCTTCTTCCATGGTTTAGAGCCATATCCATTCTTAACTGTAAAGAAGTGGGAGCTTCCCGCATGTGAGCAATCCACTCCAGATTTGTGAAACATGGCCTTTCCTATGGTCACACGCTATTAATCTTACTCATGTATTGAATTGTTTAAATTGTCTGGAACCTTCACAAGCGTAAGGATTGGCGTGTGACTTGTTGCGAGGCTGCACAGGCGTAAGGATTGGCGTGTGAATTTTTGGGAGCCTGCACAGGCATAAGGATTGGCGCGTGGATTGTCGGGAGCCTGCACAGGCGTAAGAATTTGTCAGCATTGTTGGCAACCTTCCCAAGCGTAAGGATTGGCGTGTGAATCGTTGGAAGCCTGTACAGGCATAAGGAATTTGTAGCGTTTTTGGGACCCTTCACAAGCATAAGGATTGGCATGTGAATTGTTGGGAGCCTGCACAGGCATAAGGATTGGCGGGTGAATTGTTGGGAGCCTGCACAGGTGTAAGAAATTTTCAGCATTGCTGGCAACCTTCACAAGCGTAAAGATTTGCGTGTGAATCGCCAGAAGCCTGTACAGGCGTAAGGAATTTTTACCATTTTTGGGAACCTTCACAAGCGTCAGGATTGGCATGTAAATCTTCGGGAGCCTGCACAGGGGTAAGGATTGGCGTGTGTAGTGTCGGCACCCTGCATAGGCGTAAGGAACTTTTAGCATTGTCGGAACCTGCACAAGCATAAGGTTTTGCGTGTGAAGCATTGGCATCCTGGACAATAGCAACAAACCAGGGCAGATGTACGATGGCATGCCACCGTACATAATCCACTTCACCCCTTTTTCATGTGAGACACCCCATCTCCCGCACTCAAATCCATCCAATCCTGGTGGATATTGTCCTCTGCCTTACCCCACCATTACTTACCCAACACACATGCAAAACTCCTCATTCTTTGAATCGGCATGAGATTATATTACGATCCCTGATTTGATAGCCCGCTCTCTCGCCAATCTCATAATAGCCATGGATTTTTTGCCGCATTGTTTTTGCTAACCTTCTTGAGCATTGTGCGGACATACCCACTAGTGTCGTGCTTTCGTTGTCCTGTGCTGGATCAGTATAATGAACAAATGTACTACTGGCCCACACTACCTGAATGAGCCCATGACATGCGGATAGATCAATCCAAAAATGCTCATTTGGGAAAATCAATTTTCCCCCTGTACACCGCTTTGACGCATCTCTTTGAATTTGGCCGGTCTTCTTATCAGATTGAAACCACCATCCTGAAGCATACAGCAATGCATCCTTATCAACATGAGGTGCGTTTTTGAATCCATTCATGGTGAAAGTGAGTGCGGAAGCGAACTCGAATGCATCCTGATTTGCCGGAATATTGCCTTCATAGTTGACTTGATCAAAAGACGGAACCCCCAATGAGTTGTAGCAATTTTGAATCTTCTGAAATAAATTATCCCCAACATATTGTAAGGATTGACCTAGAATGCGACCCACCGAGCTAAGATTGGCACCTCGGTCCCGCCATTCATCTTTTGCATTTTCAATTTTGCCAGCACTTCCATACAGTCCAAATTGTTCATTCTTTGTGGTGCATTTGCGCCACCCAATTGCGAACATAAATCCCTCCAGTAATGCTCCATTTGTTGAAATAGGGTCAGTGAACCTCTTTTTGCAAAATAAGAATTGTGATAATTCATCCCATTGATTGACCTCGACTTCACTCATTGTTGTGAATGGTCTGAATTCAACAAGGGCAATGAGTAATCCGGTTGAAGAGAAAATTGCCACACAGCCAAAGTGAATGCGTTTGATCTGATTGAAATCCACAACCCTCCGAATTTCACTTGGGGTGATATTTGCTGATACTGGCATTGATATTTGTGCTGTTGGGCGAGAGGAGGAAAACAACCTATTCATTTGGGTCGTTTTGCGCTCATTTGTCTTTTGGGATCTGCTACTATTTCCGAGTGGTTGAGGGATCACTATGTGTTGAAGCACACAAGATATCAGATACTGCCAAGGAGCTTTCTTCGGCACACATCCTTTGACTTCCCTGTTGGAGCCCACATGACATTGGCACAATCTGAACCGACTAAAGCCAATGTTCTTCCGTGGGGCCCAATGAGGGTGCCACATAAATGTGGAAGCATATATACACTGAGATTAAGCGAGTAACTCACGCTTTCCTTCCTCAGCCCAATGCTTTCTTGCGAGTTCCCTTTTACGCTCTTTTCCTTTTTTTGTGAATGGCATGCTTTCAGCAGAAAATGAAATGAAACCGAATGATTACTGATTTCTTAATATCACCTAAATTGGATTGCGGTGGATGAATCTTTTTTAATTGCGGATAAAAAGAAAGCTCACACCTGACCTTGGCAAATTCACGATCTCAAATACCTGAACCTGAAAATTGCAGTGGATAGTGCATTATTCAATTTTACACATTGATGTTCCCATGCAATCACTTTTGAATCCAACCATTTGGAATCTTGCAAGCACACGCAAATGCAATTTGCATCCTGCTGCGGTTCCCTAGCTATCCTAGTCCTCTTGAAAGACACAGGAACATTTGGCCTATTATGGGCTGGCGGGAAGTGATAAACGCGACTTCCCGCAATGCCCCCGCGTGTGCTACTCACGGGCACAACACCTGACTCAGCTTGCGTCTTGTCGGAGTCTTTGCAATGATGTACGGAGGCATGCCGCCGTACAATTACTATTGGTACTCAGACTGTGGCATCCAGGCAGTAGTAGGATAGGAAGTCATGATTATTGAATTCATAAATCAATTTGCAAAATTCAATTACAATCCATCTAGTACAAAGCTAATCTGAAATGGGTCAATCCTGGTTGTGCGTTTAGCTGACCTGGGTACCGTCAAGGTGACCTCATCACTTGAACCAATCCCGCGTTTTGCCACCCAGGCATCACCAAAGTCTAATACTAAGCATCGTGCAAATTCAAATCTAAGAGGTACAGTGGGGTTAAAAGACTCTGATGAGAAGAAACTTTTATTCAGTAAATTACATATATACTTATTAGTACGTAGCCACACTGGCTCCACTAGATTTTTACCCTCTGAAGGTTTTGCGGAAATGTCAATTAGTGATAAAGCCCCTTTAACTGAGCTTGTTCTCCAGTCATCTGAGCATACCATCAAACCACAAACCCCCGCCGCACAGAATGCCGCTAATATACCATAGCAAATTTGATTTATTCCGAGATTCTTGTGACACGTCGAAAGATCTTTGATGGCCTCATTTTTTTTTGAGTTTGTGAGTTTGCCTTTGATGTCATTAACTTCAACCTTTGTATGTTCACGTACCATGTTGTACGCAATCATCAAATGGATAACTGTATCCATTAGATCCTCCAGGTTCTTGTGCGGCTTTTTGGATATCTCATTGTCAGCCCCGCCACCTTCAATGCTGAGTTGGGTTGCACGTTGCTTCGATTTACTCAAGCAGGAGGCAAGGTATTCAACTGCTCCCCGTTAGAGTCCAAGAGGATTGGTCGAATTTGATGTTGGTGCAACATATGGTTTGGGTGCAATCACATCGTATGAGACTAAACTAATGGATTCAAACATAACATTTGCCCAAAAATGTTTAACTGGATTGGCGGGGTAAAGAAGGCTCTGAACCATTTTGAAGAAGGAGTGTTATGATTTTGGGAGATTATCTGGAGGTTTAGCTGATTCCTTCATCAATTTGAGATTCCAAATGTTGTGATCAAAAACCACTTCTGTTTTGGTTGGCTTAAAAAAATCTAACCCTGTATATTGCAATTTACATCACGAGTCAACAGCCAATAATCATGTATCATGCACAAAGATAAAACTCACCTGCCATGTCAAGGTCCTCCAGCCAGGCCGACATTTTAAGCTCTCGGTTACTGATCACCTTAATACCAACAGGAAGGAATGTATGAGCATCCTTTGTTGGTAAATTGTCCCATCAATTTTTGTAAATGTTATTGATATTATCAAGCCCCCTTTTCCATGATTGTTGAGTAATATTGGAATGATAATTCAAAACGCCTGCAAACTCTTCCATGCGGGATAAAAATATTCCTTGAAAGTTAGCAGACAATGACACTTTGGGCTCAGGGTCAGGATCTATATCAGTCATATCTCGTCCCATTGTATCATGTTTAATTGTTTCCCTTTCTTGAAAGGCTTGAATATTCCGAGGAGAGGCGGGAGGGGTTGCATCATGCATTGTTTCATTGGGTATTGGGGGGCTTTCAGTATGTGGAGCTTCCACATGGATTGTTTCATTGAGTATTGGGGGGGGGTTCAGTATGCGGAGGTTGATTATCAATATGGTCCCCTTCAACATTGATAATTTCATGACCTTGATCCCGAGAATCGTTTGCGGCTTCAAAGGTACGGCGTTTTTTGTTTGTTTTTTTGGTCGCATGTATATTTGGTCTTTTTCCTAATCCTTTGCCTGGAAATCCAATTACAACTCGAGATCCTTCAGGTAGAGATTCTCCCACCTCCACACCTGCCCATATATTGTAAGCAGCTATTTTTATCAACTTTGTTTTGAATTAGTAATGGACTTACGGTTCAAATCCATTTTGAGCAGGCTCATGGCTTCAGCAATCTTTTGACACACATAATCAGGAATTTTACTATCATTTTGAATTTTTTCGAGCCTTGGGATTGTTTGAGCAATGTTGGAGACAAATTGTTCCTTGGATATAATTTCCACCTTCCCACTAAAAATTACATCATCTTGCCTATCATCTTCTGTTGGTGCACAAGGTTCAACAGTCTTTTCCTTCTCATAACTTTTAAAATTTGGTTTCTGAGAGCTTGGAGGCTGACCTGAAATAAAGGCTATGACACAATATCAGGCTTTGAGAGATTAGAAATATTCAAGATGGATGCATACTCACTTTCTGGAAGAACTGGTGGATCTTGATTATCTTCATGTGACTGGCTCTCTACTTCAATGCCTAATTCACGACTACTGGCAATATCACAGATTTCACTTCCACTCTCTGGGGCTGAAGTTGGTCGTTCATTGAATTCAGTTGAATTTCCTGGGGTTCGGGCCATAGCAGAGGTAGTTTATTAAGCAAATAGATGGTGACGAGTTGATTGATAACTTGTTTGAAAATTTTTGAATAAAAAGATCCAAATTGAAGAAAAAAGGTGCAAGTAAAATAATCGCATTTGCAAAATGCGATTTGTTGGGAAATTGAAGGAGGCGATGTTTTGCAAATTATTTCATATCATGCAAATGAAATCACTTCCCTGTGAGACGTTGAATAAAGTTGACTAGTGAGAAACCTACTAAAGTCAACTTTTGAACTATTCAACGCTCATGAGGTAAGAACTAAGCAAAGTGTTCATTTGATTGATATGAAATAAAATGGTTTTGTTGGGGAAACAGGAGACACAATTCTTGTCTTAAATAGTCCACTTATTAGGTTTTAATTTGTGAGTCTCATGATTTAAACCCTAACCACAGCATTGTGAATATACTGACCAATTTCCCCTTAGGTCCTGTTGGCAGAGAAGGCCACTCAGCATATTTTGGCAATTGCGTTCATCGTGTACACCAACAAGCCACCGTACTGTACACTATGGATGTAATACGGAAGCGTGAGGAGGGTAAGTGTTGTCGGAGGCATGTCGGGAGGGCACTACATGAGCGTAAGGATGGTAAGGGTTGTTGGAGGCATGTTGGGAGGGCACTACATGAGCGTAAGGATGGGAAGCTGTGTTGGAAGCATGTCAGGAGGGTACTACACAAGCGTAAGGATGGTAAGGGCGGGGGTGTGAAAGCGTAAGGAGTGGTGAGGACGGAGAGGGGCGGGCAGTGTTGGAGTCTCATCTGGATGGAGGGCGGTGTGGGTGCGTAAGCATGCTAAGTGTCGGGGAGGCGGAAGCCAATGAGGTGAAATTACACGAACGTTGCGCATAGTGTTGAAATGGGTTTGGGCTTTGTGTGACATTCTAATGTGACACATGTGACGATTGACGTTGTCTTGACGCTGACGTGACGTGACCCACTAAATCCAGTGACTATAAAGTGACACTAACGCGACTGAAGCAAGATTTTATACTGACCGCGGTGCGACGTGAAGTCAATTGCCGACGATTGACGCGAGATTTGCCCTGGTGTATAATTAAGATTCCAAGAGCATTTCATTACATCCTTAAAAATCTACTTTTGATGATTTTTGTTGTAACTCATCTTTTCCATTGAGGTTCACTATTTTAAACTTCAAACCATGATTTAAGGGGGTTTTACCTTGAATATAATGATAAAAAATACATCATTCTTCATTTATGAAATAGTAGAACTTGAAAATCCACTTTATTTGAAGTTTGGACCACTTTCACAACAAAGTGGTCACCAGCTATAGCAATTTTTCTCAATAAACCCTTACAAGTTATAACCTTTTTTATAGCTTGTCAAATAAAGTTTATAT
Source organism: Austropuccinia psidii (assembly GCA_023105745.1). NCBI lineage: Eukaryota > Fungi > Basidiomycota > Pucciniomycetes > Pucciniales > Sphaerophragmiaceae > Austropuccinia > Austropuccinia psidii. The sequence goes on along the minus strand of JALGQZ010000002.1, from coordinate 8,727,505 downwards.
CTGTATTACTACAGTAATCTTTCTGTAACTGTATTTTTGGTTTAACTCTCTATCATGTGTTTTTTAAGAGATATGAGCTAAAAACCATGAATATATGCACTGATCATAAAAGTGCATATATTCAGGTTATTTCCTCAAATATTGACTTTAAAAATATGACATAAGAAAATTATATGTGTGATTTTTTATGAGGAATAAAATGGTAAAATTCATTTAACATTTTGTTTCATTTGTTTCTGAGACAAATAAGAATTTATGTCTTTTTTATGGTATTTTTACTTATTATTCATTAATGAGTGACTTTACAGATAAGCCATAAAATGATATATGTGTATTTTATTATTAGAAATCTAATAGTGTAATTTACTCAACATGTTTACTCATTAGATTATAAGTTAATTAAGAACATATTCCTATTTATGGCATTTTCACTTATTTCAAAATAATTATTCTTAAAAGAATAATTATTGTGAAGTTTTCTTATGACCTTTTTGTATATGTGCTCATATCTCAAAGGCTCACACTCATGACCTATCAACCTGTTCTTCATTTGAAGACAACAAGAATAAAGAAATAGATTTACTGTTTTTTCCCATGTCCCTTTATAAACTGAACATGAGTTAATAATATAAAAAAATGCTAAGATTCTATCTGAAAAACTGTATTACCCTTGTGAAACTGAACAAGAATGGTAATAGATTTTTTTGAAAATATTTTTATGTAAAATTTATGAGTGAAAAGAAAGAAACTTCCAAATGAAGCTTTAAATATGGAATATTTTGTTCCCAAAAGATTCTTCAAATAAGTCTATGTCACATGGTGAAATGTGATATACAGCTTTCCAGTATTAACTGGTCTTTCAACTGGCTGAATAGCCTTTTTGGCAATAGTTCCCTTTGCTGAGGTCTGGCAGACAGCATTGTGACAATAAAACTGTTACCAATTTCATGGGTTCAAATTTGCTTGGAGACAAGGAGAGGTCTCAATCAAGGAAAAAAAAATTTCTGGGGCTTCTACTCTATTGGCATGAAAGGGTTCTGCCCCTTGGGGGCTCTTTGTAGGCTCCTGTTGTGGCTCATGTAGCTCCATGAGGAGGACATGGGTAATACCATCAGTTACATGCACTTTGGTATGCAGTGCTATACACCTGGGGGTACTGTCACATAGTGGAATGTGATCTACAACTTTCCAATAATAACCAGTCTTTCAACCAGTTTAATAGCCTTTTTGGAACTAGATCCCTTTGCTGAGGTCTGGTGGACAGCATGGTGACAGTGTATCACAAAAAATTCTTTGTAATTTTTCAATTGAGATAAAAGACCATATATTGTCACATCCACTGATGGGAGTCTACTATCTGTTACATTTATTTTTCATTAGAAAGCTTGGCTATTTTTACAAATCTTGTTTTCACAGAAAAGATATAATTCTTGCACAGAACATAAAGCATTTCCAAGGGGGAACAGTATGAATTTATCATACTGTGAATGAAATGTTAGTTTTTTAATGAAAAGCCAAAGATAAAGATATTTTACATTTTCACTCTATGAAATAAATTAAATGAGAGAGCCATGGCAAAAAAACAGACCCTGAAAAATCTAGAATCGGTATTGAGTATAAATCTACTAGCTGGGAGGTATGTAATTTTTGGTAATAATATGAATTAAAAGAAATTTTGGACAATTTATTTTTTTCTGAACAGGAATAATTTTTAAAATTAATTTTGGACATGAGATATTTGAGAACTCCATTTTGCTTCAGAGAAAATTAGTTTATTCTATTGAGCTCATGTTTCATAGTTTTCATAAATGCTTTTGCGCTTGTGACTCAATATTCCAAAGAATAAAAGTAATAAAAATTTGATTATTAAGATTTAAGCAGCCTTTCACTTGAGAATGAACACAAAAAAAGGAATTGGATTTTTATGGGAAAAACTTTCCTTATACTTAAGCTTTGAAAATTCTCCCCATTAATTTTGATGATTTTGACATTATTGAAGCTTTAGGGTTGCATCTTTGATAATGAATTTATTCTCTTTTTCCAATTGTGATTTTGTGTATTTTTTCAAATAATTATTTTAAAGAGATGATACTAAAATATTGTTCCAAAAGCTGAATATTGGTCAAAATCTCAAACCATTTCTGAAAAATATATGGTTTTTTTGAGTGATTTGAAGGTGACAGATATTAATCTTAATTTTTGGAACATACTATCAAAACTTAACATTCTTTCTCAGGAGTAATCTTCCAGTTTTATTCAGTTATACAAAAACCTAATCTTATAATTTTAGCTTCTTGAACATATTATAATAGCTAAATATAAGTGATATTATCAGATAATTTTTTTTCTAAATGAAATTTCTTCCAAAAATATCATTTGTTAAATGATATGAGGTCTTGATATGATTTTTAAAACTGCAAAATGAGATATTGAGTAAAATTGATACCAAAATAAAGATCAAAGTATTTGAGATCAAGATGAAAATGACTTTTCTCTGTGTAAAACTACCTACAATCAGGGGGACAAATTTTTTCAAAAAGGGTCAAGTTTTCTTGTGTCATTATAGAGGTTATTTAATGAGATAAGATTCAAAACTTAGTAGATCTTAGATAAGAATTTTGAAGCTAAGCCAGGAGAAAAAAGTTTGGTGAGAAAATTTGGATCCCCTTTTGTGAGCCTGTGTGGTATATATGACATACCCATAAGGCCACAAATAAATTTATATACAGCTGATTTAGTCTTGAACAGACTTTTCAGTTGAAATTAAAATAAAAAATAACAAAAAATAAGTGTAAGTTTTGTTTGGATAAACAAAGTTATAATTATTATGTAATTTTTGGATTTTACACCAAAAATAACCTAGGGTACACCCATAGGGTGTTATACCCAAAAATGCTTATTTCTTAAGTTATTGGAAGATTTAAGAATCCCACAGTACTAATGTAACTTTTTTAACATTTTTTAAAAATTGTTAAATTTAAGCTTAAATAAGCTTAAATTTAAAGTTGCATAAGGTTAATGCAAACTTACCAAAATTTTAGTTAAAATTGAGGTGTGGTGTATATTTACTGAATTGGCTAAGGATTTTCCATACAGAATTTAAACCCTGCGTGAGCTCAATTTAAAAGGGCTTAAAGCCATGGTATGACTTTAAATAAATAAAAGGGCAAAATCCATGCAAAAAGGTGGGACAAAGGAAAAAGACCAAACAAAGCTGGGGTACCCAACTTTTTGGATCTTCAAGAACTCACTAAAGGTTTTCCACCTGTATTTCATGATTTTGAACCTTATTTAAGCTTTAAGATTAGACTTTGATCCAACCTTAAAGTTTAAACTGGCTTTAACCCAATTTGGATAGGAATTTCAAGCTGCCAAAGGGTAAATCCCAATATGCAAGCTTGAAATTAAAGTTTTGAGAGCATTGAAAGCTTAAATAAGCTTAAAAATTTAAATTTACAAGCATTAAAACCTTATCAAAAGTTAAGGTTTAGGGTGTATTGCTATTTTATGTGAAAAAATAGCAATAACTTCAAAAATTCATTAAAAATCCAAATATTAATGGATTTGCTTGGAAATTTCACACAGCTTACAATTTAATGTTATCTGTGTATAAATCAAATTTTGAATATCTCTTATCAACAGGCTTTATTGGTAATCAGCCTGGAAAATTACTCTTCTAATTATACTTAGAGAAAATTAAGATTTCTTTAAAAGTTAATTGAAAATTGAGTTGAAGAGATTTTGGCTTGAAACTTCATTTTTAAGTTGATCATGTGATGCGATTTAATATAAATAAGCTTATTTTATATTAAAACCTAAAACAATTAACTCAAATGAGGATTAAAGCTACTCGGAGTTAAGAATAACACCAGTAACTTTGAATTGGAATTAAAAATAAGTTACTTTAAGTTAAGAACCTTATTTTTAAGCGTGGTTTTTCAGTTTTGACCTGAGCACGCCCTCTATATCTACTATGAATCATGAGAGCTGCTCTGAAGACATAAAAAGAGTCTATTCATCACTGTTTTTGTCCATCAAATCAATACAATACAATTATATTAGACATTTTAAACAGGTAAAGTTTTATTTCATATAAAATGTTATTATTAAGGTCTTTCTTAAGTATTTCATTCTTTATAAATCTTAAATTAAAGAATAGAGATAATAGAAATTGGATTATTGTTGTAATAATCAAATAATATATTTTGTTTTATAAAATTATTGTCTTCAAATATCTCTTAAATTCCACAAATTCCTCTTAAAAACTCTTTAATCATATTTTTTATTATAAAAGGTTGTTTTATATTTTGAAATATTGATTTTTGGCATGTTTTTAACTTAAAATAATTATTTAATATAATAACTATTGTATTTGACTTGTTGTATTAAATATATATTATAAGTAAGTTTTCTTTAAAATTCTATATTTTTTTATCTATTATTAGCTTTGTTTTCTAAAACTTTTTGAGGATTATATCTGCACAGTGTGTTTCAAAATTTCTTTCTTTAGAAATGATATTTATATTATTTATAAGTGGGTAAATATTTATCTTTTTCACATGTAATCGTTGCATTAAGAGCTTTACACTTATTGTTATAACTGTCAGTGACTATAACAATAATAGAATAATTATAATTCATTGTAAAAATTAATTTTCTATTATTATATTATATGATAATGATCAAATCCATTTTCTTTTGATATAATTATTTTTTAATAATTATATTTAATTTGTGGTTATAATATTTTATTATATTATATTTTTCTACTGAGGACAGTAATAGTACTCTTAATATTGTTACTATTATCAAGAGTTTCATAGACAAACCTTACATTTGGGGGCCTGGCTGCAATTTTAACCAATCTTTGGGACATAAATCATATTCTAGACCTTATTTTTGTGAGCCTTGAGGTATATTTTACATACCCAAATAGGCCACAATTATCTAAAAAATAAATTCTGAATTATGCATAACTCATAAGTCATGCATATATCCAAAATTCATCATTCTTGATTTCAGAAAAGATGAATAACTTTTTATTGAGTAAGTACATCCAAGGATTCAAGGCTAGATTTGGATTCTACACAAAAATTCACCTAGGGTAGCTCCATAGAGTGAATAAGCTCAAACTAACTCTTTGAGGTGGTAATATTGAAAATACTTCAATACCACATAAAAGATCTGTGAAAAATTTTGTTTTTCTTAATTTCGTGCCAAAAGAATAGGAATGTGAGAAATCCCATGTTACATATACACTAAGAATAGTGTTATTCATGTTTTGGGCACTTAATATCATGGTATTTGTACATGGACTTTTGGTACACCCATAGTGGATATCTCAATTGAAGCTTAAATTTCTATTTTAATGTGAAAAATAAGCAAGGGGGACAAAAGACATCAAAGGGAGGCAGGGTACCCAACTTCTGAGGCCTCAGAGGCGTGGACAGCTACAAAGCTTGGATCCATGGCTGATCTTGGCCCAATTAGTAGACTAAAACAATTTGGGAACTTGGTTACCATGTTACAACTACAGTAAATCATAAGAAAATAGCAAATAACCTGCTATTTTGACGTGCCAAGGAGGTAAAGAGCTACTTAGACTCCTGTCACCATGTCAATCCTTAATTACTTTCCATGGATAGACCCTAAAAGAGTAATTAAAACCCTTTTTTGGACTTGTATCCATTGATTTACCTCATAGCAACCAGTCAAACACTGATATTTGCAATTCTACGTAGAAATGAGGTAAAAACTTCAAAAATTCATTAAAAATACAATTCTTAATGAATCTCTCTGAACCTTTCAGGACCAATGGAGAACTTTATTATCTATGATAAAACCTAAAAACATTATAGTTTCACTAGTAAAATTAAAGGCTTTACTTACAGTCCATTTTTGACTATTCTATGTTAAACACTGAATCTTCAAAAATTCACAGTAATTACAACCTGTGATGAAATTTTCAATAAAATTGATAACTTTGAGAAATAAATGATTATTTTGAAATAAAAGAAGATTTACAGATGTTACTCCTTTTATTCTTAACCATATTGGGGTTGGTAATCATGTAAAAGCATCAATTAAGTAATTATGATAATCTTACATGACAACAGATGATTCAATCAATAATCAAGAAGGGTTTATTGTTTTCTCACTCACTGGTTTTTCATTTTTCTCCATGGCTGGCCTCTGTGAGCTGTTGTTGACTTAAAAGAGGCCTCCTCTTGCTGTTTTTTCCAAGAATCATCTTATTATCCATTTATATCATTGTTACCAACAAGTAAGTATTAGTTAAACTATTATTAAGTGTTTTAATTCTCTCAGAATCAAACAGAAAGACGTGAAATCATATAATCCAACTATATATTGTTGTAATCCTGCTAGAAATAATTTTGATCCCTTAAATCCACAATTCTTCATCAAATTTCTCGACTTATATCTTTCAATAAGTTCTTTGAAGTATAAGTGAGTCATTTATCTTTAATTCTTAAAGTGTTTCTCTAAAATTAGTTTTCTTCAAGAATTATCTTTATCATTATTCTTGCAAAAGATATTTATATATCAAACTAATCTCATTATTTTAATAAAAGAAGTTTTATTATTAAATTTTTCTTTTAATTGATTCTTGTAGACAATTACTGCTTACTATTGAAATAACTAGTAGTGTTTAACACATAAAAGAAATAATTCTTTAATTATTTAATTGTGCTTATAATAATATTTTATTATTATATTTCATAAGAACAGACATAGTACTGTTGATTAATAGTAATATTATCATCAGTTTCATAGTCAAATCTTACATTTGGGGGCCTGGCGGTGATTTTAACCATAGACTTGGCTTGAATCATATTCTAGACTTCATTTTTTGTTCTAAAAACTACCATACCTACGCATATCTTATATTTGGAGGCTTGGCCGTGTTTTTTGAACCTTTTGAAATTAATTAATATATTTTTAAGCTCTAAAATATATTAATTCAATAATTTTTTTCTTTCAATTTGAAGTTAAAATTTTTTTTTTTTGAAATTGTCTTAACATCTTTTTCATTGAGGAATTTGGTTTAATTTTATACTGTTTTTACACATGGCTTTTTCACATCCAAAAACTTATAAAATTATTCTTTGAGTTACTCTGAATTAATTTTGATTCAAATCCTTAAATTTTAATTTTTTTCTTTAAAAGGATCTTTTTTTAATATTGAAAAAAAAATATTTAAAACTTATAAAAAATCCTCAAAAATATTTTAAAAAAAAAGTATAAAAAATAATTTTTCTCTTTTATAATTTTTTCTAGTGTCTTTAATCAAATACTGTGCAGCTGGCAACAGACTCAGTAAAAGATATATTACTAGTCCAGAATATTCATAAGCAGAATCTGAATACAGTATTGAGGTGAAAATTACTAAAAGAGGCACCTTATTTAACTCAGAAAAGAACAAATTACCACCAAAAGGTGTGTGTTTTATCTTATATTTTTCACTTTTTATCTTTAAATTGACGTGAAAATGGTGCATACCAGAGATGGAAGCAACTATTCAGTCCAACCAGAAGGATGTGGACAAGGAAGAGGAAAGACCAAATCCAGAGGTGCCAAGTCTACCTGAAGAAAGACACATTTGGAGGATGCCAGAGTTACCCCCCATTCCCCAAGGTCTGTACCAACAAACTTTGATGTGAGTTCTGAATCTGCCTGATTCATGATAATATTTTAAGGGCTGAACCACTTTTAAGTGGCAGCAATAGAAATTTATCAATGCCAATACAAAAATTGGCTTAGAGAAGCCAAAGAAGAGGAGTGGGAAATATGCCCAAGCCTTTGGCAGGGGGCCATGAACTCTGACTTACACATCAAGAGCTTTCTGAGTCAGGAGAAGACCATAGAGCTCTTACAAGGTCAAAAGGATAAAGAATTGGTTGAAGAACCAAAGTCTTTTATCCATAGACCAGAAGGAAGAGCTGGAAATGACTCCAGCTTTGGAGACAGAGGCCCCCATGGCGTCTCTCAGCTCCAGAAGTGTCCAAGGACAAGCCCAAAGGACCTCAGAAGAAGAAGAGAGGTCCCAAGAACCATCAAGGAGGGGAAAAGGCAAAGCCAATTGGCACAGACCTTACCCACAAGGGTACAGGATCCCCAAATTGGAGACTTCAGCCATGGATAGTGTATTCAACATGGCCAGAACCTTGATGGAATTCACAGCCAAGGAGCAGGAAAGGATGAACAGAACTTTTAGACACAAATAATAAAACAAATAAACTTTGTTAAAATTAGTATTGATGTAGAACTTGGTAAATTGGATGCAAAGATAAATAAAATTACGTCAGATATCAGTGAATTGAAAAGAAATGACAAGAAGCCTACTGAATGGTATCAATTGACAAATGTCAGACTTGATTCCATTATCAATACATGTGACAGAATTGAGAGTAAATGTCAAGTTCAAAGTGATGAAATGGAAGATCTTTCCATTTTTAACATTAATGACCAACTTAAAATTCTAAAAGATCATATCTTAGAAATTTCTGAGAATACCAATCAATTTGCTCCACATTTAGCAAAAAGTGACAGTGAAAGGCAAAAGTTCAAGGATGAAAAAATTGCAAATGTAGAAAAAATTCATCAGAATTATGAACCAAATATGCCAAGACATTCTACACCTTTGACTGAAGAGAAGCTTTCTGTCAAAGGAAGTTTTTCCCCACTCTTAGGAGAAAACGTTATCTCTGCAAAAGATATTCCCAAATTAAAAGAATGACCAACATTCTCTGGTGAAGGTGAATACAACCATATTGAGTTCATCAGAACTATTGATATGTTGCAGGAAGACTTTAATATACATAATGAAATTATAGTGGGCAAATTACACTCTCTGTTTACCATAACTGCAAAGAAATGGTATTACAAGATGAGGAGAGATCATGGAAAACATGATTGGTCTTGGTGGAAATCTGAAATGATTACCAAATGGGCCAATAATTCTTGGTGGTTTAAAATGGAAAAGGCTTTTCAAAGTGCTATTTTTAACTCAGAAAAGAATAAACCACTTATTTGGTTCTTCAAGGAAAAAGACAGATTATCTGCTTTACACCCAGATATGTCTGACACTCTGATTAATATGAAAATATTAATAAAGTGTGGAGGTGGACTGGAACACGCTATCAAGAGCAGATGTGTGGAACCCTGTTCAACAGACGACTACATTAATGCAATGGAAGATATCATTACCCAAACAAGAATTTGTAAAACGTGGACTAAAGCTGCTATGGAATCCAAGATGGTCTCAAAGATTCCTAGAGAGGAAAGGAGACCAGAAAGATTTGTCTTGAAGTGTCATAAATGTGGAAGTACTTCACATTTAGCCAACACTTGCCCTAAAAAGACAAAGATCAATGAAGTTCAAGTCATTGAAGAAATTCAGTGTACTGAAGAGAAAGAGGAGTCTGATCAAGATTCTGCAGTCTCTGAGGATACACCAGTGGAGGACTATCCCATTGAAAACATTACAGATTTCTTTGAGGTCACAGAAGTCCATACCCACTTGCCACAGTACAGTGAGGATTGCTACAGCCTGATCAATATCCAGGATGCCAGGATTTGTAAGACCAAACCTACTAGAGGTAAGGGTTATAATTCTGGAGAATCTTGTATCACATCAATGGTGATGAATGATATTGAAGCCAAAGTAAATTTGGATACAGGGGCATTCTGCACTTGTGTAGGCCAAGATTATCTCCAAGTTATACTTCCTGGATGGAAAAACTATCTATTGCCAATAGAAGGTGTGCAATTTAGTAGTGCCAGTAATAATATGTAACCTTTGGGAGTATTAGACACTAATATTGTGTTCCCACACCCTGCAGGAAGCATAAGAATGAAGACAGAGATAGTAGTAATGAATAATTGCACATCTCAGTACATCATTCTTGGAAATGATTACTTGAATATTTATGGTATTGACATAAATAACCATAAAGACAGATATTTCACAATTGGGGATAACAAGAGACAGAAATTTGCTTTTTCCAATATGCCAAAACAAATATCTGTAGTATCTTCTTTTAAGGATACTTATAAAGATGAATTTGTGTCTAATCAACTTGTTGAAGCACAAATTAATCCATCATTGTCACCAAAGATGAGGAATGAACTTATTTATGTGTTATACACATAAAATAATGCATTTGCCTCTGATAATGAACCATTAGGTGCTATAAAAGGACATGAAGTTGATATTACTCTTAATATTGACATACCATATCCTCCAGTACTTAGAAGACCAGCTTCTCCAGCCAGTCCCAGAGCTAGAGAAGCCTTGGAAAAACATATCCAGGAGTTAATCCAAATTGGTGTACTAAGGAAAGTAGGCCATAATGAGGAAGTTGAAGTGACAACACCTGTTATTATTGCTTGGCATAATGATAAGTCAAGAATGGTTGGAGATTTTAGAGCATTGAATACCTACACAGTTCCAGATAGGTATCCAATCCCTAGAGCTCAAGAAACCTTGACTCAATTGTCTAAAGCCAAGTATATAACATCAATGGATGCATTGAAAAGCTTTCATCAAAATGTTTTGACACCTAAAGCTAAGAAATTACCTAGAATTATCACTCACTGTGGTATTTATGAGTATCTTAGAATGCCATTTGGCATTAAAAATGCTCCATCCCATTATCAAAGAATGATGAATACCATCTTTCACAAAGAATTATCTGAAGGATGGCTTATCATTTATATTGATGATATGATCATATGTTCTGACTCATTGTCTTTACACCTTGAAAGACTTGCAAGAGTGCTTCACAAAGCTGCAGAAGTGAATATGAAAATTTCACTCAAGAAATGCAATTTTGGTTTTGAAGAACTCAAAGAATTAGGAAATGTTGTTTCTGGTTTAAGCTTGGGTATTGACAAAAACCAAGTGGCAGCAGTGTTACTTAAGCCAATAACCCAAAATAAAAAAGAAATGATGTCTTTTCTAATATTTGCCAGCTATTATAGGAAACACTTGAAAGACTTTGCAATTATAGCCAAGTCACTCTATAGAATCTGTGATCAACAGACTGTTTTTGAGATGACACAAGAGAGAATTAAAGCTTATGAGAAGATAAGGAAAGCTCTTACAGAAGCACCTTTACTCCTAATGCCTGACTGGAATATACCTTTTAAATTGTACATTGATGCATGTGGAGATGGATTAGGGGCAGCCCTTTGTCAAGTCCAAATTATTGATGACAAACCTACAGAAGGACCAGTTTGTTACATCTCAAGACAAATCAAACCAACAGAAGCCAGATATGGTGCAAGCCAAATGGAGTGCTTATTTTTGGTATGGGCACTTGAGAAATTACACTATTATCTTGATGGAAGTGATTTCAAAGTGATAACTGACTGTAATTCTGTTAAATCACTTCTTAACATGAAAACTCCCAGCCAACATATGTTGAGATAGCAAATAGCTATTCAAGAATATAGAGGAAACATGACTATAGTTTATAAAGCAGGAAAAATTCACAATAATGCTGATGGACTTAGTAGGTGGGCACTAGCCAACACTACTGATAACCCAGCTTATGTACCTTTGGAAGCTGAACCTCAAATTCCAATTGAAGGAATTAACATAACTGAAATTGGGACTGAATCCTTTGAAGAAGTCAGAGAATCTTATAAGCAAGACAAGAATTGCCATATCTTGACTTCTTTATTAGATAAATACTGCAAAGATACATCTTTAGTCAAGGCATTGGATGAAGTTTGGAAAAATTCCTATTCTGAAGGAAGATTTCACTTGTTTGATGGGATTATTTACTACAGAACCAAACATTCTTGTGTAATGACATTATGTAGCAGATTGTTTATCAATACAATTCCTCATGAATGCCATGATAGCATATACTCTGGACACCTATTAAAAGACAGAACACTTGAAAAAGTGAAGAACTGTGCATGGTGGTCATCTTGGAGAAACAAAACCATTGAATACTGCCATACCTGTGACAGATGTCAAAAGGAAAACAGGAGTACAAGCAAGAAATTTGGACTTATGATCCATATTAAAGAACCAAAATCCCCTTGGGAGGTTGTTCACATGGATTGGGTCACAGCACTTCCTCCAAGTGGTGATAAAGGTTATAATGCGTGTTTAGTAATTGTAGACAGATATAGCAAAGATCCCATATTCTTACCATGTCATAAAGATGACACAGCTATGGATACAGCTCTTCTTCTATGGAGTAGAGCTATTTCTCATACAGGAATATTTAAGAATATTCTAAGTGACAGAGATCCCAAGTTCACATCTGAACTTTGGACCAATCTTCATAGATTGTCTGGGACTAAGTTATCATTCTCTACAGCATATCACCCTCAAACAGATGGGTTAGCAGAGAGAATGATTAAAACTTTAGAAGACATGATCAGGAGATTCTGTGCTTATGGATTAGAATTCAAAGAGTAAGATGGCTTTACCCATGACTGGTGCACTCTGATATCTGCATTTGAATTGGCATATAAGACATCAGTACATCCCTCCACAGGACAAACTCCTGCTATGTTAGAAAAAGGATGGAATCCAAGACTCCCAGCAGACACACTGAGGAAATACTTGATTGAAATTCACCCTACAGCCTCCAGCTTCAAGATAATTCTTGATAAAGTGAAACATCATGCAAAACAAAGCATGGATGACGCTTTTGATTATGCAAAACAGAAGTGGGACAAGAGTAATAAAGTACCAGACTTCAAAGTAGGGGACTTAGCTCTAGTTTCAACCTTAAATTTTAATAATATCAAAGGCCCAAAGAAACTTAAAGACTCTTATTTAGGACCTTTTGCTATTGTTACCTTACATGGAACCAATGCAGTTCAAGTGGAATTAAGTGGTGAATTGGAAAATAAACACCCCACCTTTCCATTGAAGGAAGGAGACTTAGGGGTAAAAATCAAAGAGAATATTGTGTCAGATATAGAAATCCAGTACATAAAGATGAATGGCTGGAAGAATAAGAAATACCTGACCCAGATAAACTCTTAAGAAGATTTGTACATGAAAGAAGGCCACAAGCCTGAATATGTCTATAAAATGTGCTTTAAAGTACTTGCCCTGAGTAATGTAAAGAGGTTGGACAGTGGACATTAACCCTTTTGGGGCCTTTTTCTTCTTTATACCATTGATAAAGTTGTAGCACAATTTTATTTTTTGGTGGGAGGGAATGTGAGCCTTGAGGTATATTGTAAATACCCAAATAGGCCACAACTATTCAAAAAATAAACTCTGAATTATGAATAATTCATAAGTCATGCATACATCCAAAATTCATCATTTTTGATTTCAGAAAAGATGAATAAACTTTTATTGAGTAAGTAAATCCATGGATTTAAGGCCAGATTTGGATTCTACACAAACATTCACCTAGGGTAGCTCCATAGAGTGGATAAGCTCAAATTAACTCTTTGAGGTGGTAATATAGAAAATACTTCACTACCACATAAACAATCTGTGGAAATTTTTGTTTTTCTTGATTTCACGCCAAAGGAATGGGAATGTGAGAAATCCCATGTTACATATACACTAAGAATAGTGTTATGCATGTTTTGGGCACTTGTTATCATGGTATTCTTACAAGGACTTTTGGTACACCCATAGTGGATATCTCACTTGAAGCTTAAATTTCTATTTTGACGTGAAAAATAAGCAAGGGGGACAAAAGACATCAAAGAGAGCCAGGGTACCCAACTTCTGAGGCCTCAGAGGCGTCGACAGCTCCAAATTTGGGATCCATGGCTGATCTTGGCCAAATTAGTGAAATAAAACACTTTGGGAACTTGGTTACCATGTTACAACTACATTAAATCATAAGAAAATAGCAACTAACCTGCTATTTTGACATGCCAAGGAGGTAAAGAGCTACTTAGACTCCTTTAACCATGTCAACTCTTGATTAATTTCCATGGATAGACCCTAAAAGAGTAATCAAAACCCTTTTTGGACTTGTATCCATTGATCTACCTCATAGCAACCAGTTCAACGCTGATATTTGCAATTCTATGTAGAAATGAGGTAAAAACTTCAAAAATTCATTAAAAATACAATTCTTAATGAATCTCTCTGAAACGTTCAGGACCAATGCAAAACTGTCTTATCTATGGTAAAACCAAAAGGCATCATAGTTTTACCAGTAAAAGTAAAGGTTTTACTTATAGTCCATTTTTGACTATTCTACATGAAACATTGAATCTTCAAAAATTCACAGTAATTACAACCTGTGATGGAATTTCCAACAACATTGATAAACTTGAGAAATAAATGATTATTTTGAAATAAAATAAGATTTACAGATGTTACTCCTTTTATTCTTAGCCATATTGGGGTTGGTAATCACATAAAAGCATCAATTAAGTAATTATAATAATCTTATGTGACAACAGATGATGCAATCAATAATCCAGAAGGGTTTATTGTTCTATCACTCACTGGTTTTTCAGTTTGATCCATGGCACTCCTCTGTGAGCTGTTGTTGACTTAAAAGAGGCCTCCTCTTGCTGTTTTTTCCAAGAATCATCTTATTATCCATTTATATCATTGTTACCAACAAGTAAGTATTAGTTAAACTATTCTTAAGTGTTTTAATTCTTTAAGAATCAATCAGAAAGACTTTAAATCATGAGATCCAACTATATATTGCTTTAATCCTGCTATAAATAATTTTGATCCCTTAAATCCACAATTCTACATCAAAGTTCTCTACTTATATCTTTCAATAAGTTCTTTGAAGTATAAGTGAGTCATTTATCTTTAATTATTAAAGTTTTTCTCTAAAATTAGTTTTCTTCAAGAATTATCTTTATAATTATTCTTGCAAAATATAATTATATATTAAAATAATTTTATTATTTTAAGAAAAGAAGTTTTTATTATTCAATTCTTCTTGTAATTGATTCTTGTAGACAATTAATGCTCACTGTTAAAATCACTAGTAGTGTTTAACACATGAAAGAAATAATTCTTTAATTATTTAATTGTGGTTATAATAATATTTTATTATTATATTTCATAAGGACAGGCATAGTACTGTTGATTAATGGTCATATTATCATCAGTTTCATAGTCAAATCTTACAATTTTACTCTTTTTTTGACGTAAAATTGCCATATTTATCTTAATATTGGATTTTTTGGAACTTATCCCTCATAAATAATCTTTATAATATTAATAAAGTTATTTTTTTCTCAAGAATACTGTTTGCAACAATATACTATTGAGTGACTTCTAATAAGTTTCTTTTGTCTAACTAGTGGCTTTTCACATCACAGACTTGAAATTTATTCTTTGAGTTATTCTAGTATAAAGTGAACAATAATACAATTTCAATTAATAGCTTATTAATTGCATGATCATTATTTCTTAGAAGAAAATAGAAAATCAAATAAAAAATATTAAATATTTTTTTCTTTAATCTTTAGACATTTTTCATTAATTATGACGTAATTTGCCAGAAATTACATTCAAGCAACTTTATTCAGTAAGTTGAGTTTATAAGTTATTTTTATTGTTGGATCAAATAACTTATATTCTTACTTTTCTCTGGTTTCATCCATCAGAGAAAGTTCTTCAGACTCTGAAGCATCAGAGTCCAGTATTGAAATTCAAACCAGCCCAGCACCAAGGGGTTTAACTACCAAAGAACCCTTCAAAGGGCCAGAAGGTGAATTAAATTAATTTCTTAGTCCATTTTTTCTTAAACTTGACGTGAAATGACTCCTACTAGAAGGGAAAGCAACTACTCCATCCAATAAAATGGATCTGGACCAGGACATTCAAGTCAAAAATCCAAAAGACCAGAATGTCAGCCCAGAGGAGAGGCACAAATGGAGGATGCCAGAGCTTCCACCAGTTCCCAAAGGTTAGCCAGAACCTTTGACACTATAATTGAGAGTCAAGAAGCTGACATAACTGCTATTCCTGTTGTCAGACCTGAATCATTTACAGCAGGCAGCAATAGAAATATACCAGTCTCAGTACAACAACTGCTTTAGGGCGGCAAAGCAGCAGGAGTGGAAACTTCTGCCAAGTCCTCGGATAGGAACAATGAACTCTCATCTTCAGGTGAAGAGGTTCATGGGCCCAGAAAAGACAGAAGAACTTCTCAGGGGCTGGACACCCATGTCCTGCAAGGGAGAAGTCCAACAGATGAAAGCTTGGTTGAAAAACCAAAGCATGTTGTTAGAGGACCAGAAGAAGAAGTTGACCCAAGGAAAGGACAACAGCTCAGTGGAAGCTCCCAAGCTTCCACAACAAAAAATCCGCCACAAAAAGTGCCAAACAAGGACAAGAAAATCCCAAAGAGAGATAAGAAGGGAAAGCAATAGGCAAAGGGAAAGGCAAAATCCAAGTGGAACAAGCCTTACCCACAGAATTATGGAATCCCCAAGAAGGAGAAGACAGCCATGGACAATGTGTTCAATATGGCAAGAACTTTTATGGAATCAAAAAAAAGGAGGAGGAAAGATTGAACCAATCATTTCCAAAGAAATAGACCTTGTAAATCTTGTAACTCATTTTTAAACTTGTCATAAAGAAATCTTAGCAAAGCTTAATAATTTTGGGTATATCCAACAGAAGTTGGGTAGAGAGATATTACAAGTAAAAGAGTCACAAAAGAGCATAATTTGTCTAGAAAATGTGAATAAAGACAATATCTTGCCTTTGATGCAAATTTGTGCAAGAATTGAGTCTAAAGTTATCTTACTCAATCAACCAGATGACAATTCTATCTCTTTTATAGCTAGATAGTTAAAAGAATTAAGAATACAAGCTCAGAACATGGAAAACTCAACTGGCCACAATACAGCTCTTTGCCAAGAACAATTGGAAAAAAGTGATAAAGCAAGACTTGAATTGAAAGAAGATATTAAATTAAGTATTAATAATATATCACTGAAGAATTATTTGCCAAGACAGTCCACGCCAATTCTTGACAGAAATGTGCTAAACTGGAATAATGACTTACATCATACAATTTCAAGTAATGCAGAAGTGGAGACTGCTTGTAATTTGAAAGAAATTCCAAGATTAGAGGAATGGCCAGACCTCAGTGGTGAAGGAGAATAGAATCATATGGAATTTTTGAAAACAATTGATATGTTTAAAGCAGACTTTAACATACCAGATGAATACATATGTGCCAGATTAAACTCCCTGTCTACCAAATGAGCAAATAAATGGTATTGAAAAATGAGGCAAGACCATGGTAAACATTCTTGGCCTCATTGGAAAGAGCAAATTATTTCCAAATGGGAAAATGATTCCTGGAGATTTAATATGAAAAATTCTTTTGAAGAAGCCATTTTTAATATTGAAAGAGACATGCCCATGTCTTGGTTCCTTAAACAGAAAGACAGTTTAACTGCTCTTCATCCTGATATGTCTGAAACAATGATTCATAAAAGGATATTAAGAAAGTGTGGTGGCCACCTTGAGCATGCTATAAGAAGTATATGTATTGAGCCTTGCTCTACAGAAGATTATATCAATGCCATGGAAAAAATTAAAACTAGGACAAAAATTGGAAGGAATTGGTACAAACCCCCAATGGATAACAAGACCAGTGGGAAACCAATTACAAAACCCAACAAACCACATGACAAAGCTTCTTTGAAATGTCATAAATGTGGAAGTAAGTCCCATTTAGCAAACACTTGTCCCAAAAAGACAAGAGTAAATTAGATAGAAATAGATAAAGCTGAAGATAAAAAAGAAACAAATAATTTATCTTTACATGACAGTGATTCTGAGCCTTCTGAAGAAGAAGAAGTCCCAGATGAGCTTAGTATAGAAGATATTAATGTTTCCTTTGAAGTCACAGAAGTACATACTCACTTACCACAGTAAATTGATGAATGTATGGATCTCATACATGTGCAATATGCTAAAATGAAGAAAACCAAACCTGCAAGATGTAAAGGTTATACAGTTGGAGCATCTTGTATCACTGATATTGTGATAAACAGAAGAGAAGCCAAGTTACATCTTTACTCAGGTGCTTTTTGTACTTGTGCTGGAAAGGATTACCTCAATAGGATTTATACCAATTGGAAAGAAAGCTTAATGCCGATTGAAGGTATAAAATTCCACGGTGCTAGCCAAGATATGCACCCCTTGGTAATTTTAGAAGCAGAAATGATATTCCCTCATCCTGCAGGAAGTATCAGATTAAAAGTTGAATTTGTTGTTATGAATAATTGTACTTCACAACACTTTATACTGGGATATGCTTATCTCAATATTTATGGAATTGATATTAATAATCATAAAGACAGATATTTCACTATAGGGGAAAATAAAAGGCAGAAATTTTCTTTTCCTCCAGAAAAAAGAGAAATAACTGTCATTAGACCAGTAAAAAATGTTAATAAAGGAAAATTTGTGTCAGATCAGTGAATTGAAGCACAAATTAGTACTGAACTAACATTAGAAATGAAGGAAGAACTTGTTGAAATTTTATTTCAATACAGAGAGGCCTTTGCTTCTGATAATGAGCCACTTGAGGCTATCAAACGCCATGAAGTGGAAATTATGCTAAATTTGGAAACACCTTAACCTCCACTATTAAGAAGAACAGGTTACCCAGCTAGCCCTAGGGCTAGAGAAGCATTAGGAAGTCATATTAAAGAAATAATGAAACTGGGAGTTCTTAGAAACGTTGGGCACAATGAAGAAGTAGAAGTCACAACCCCTGTAATCATTACTGTCACAGGGGCTCTTGGACAGAGAACAAGAGTTGCCTGGCACTCAGAAAACAAGAGCTCACTTGGGAGGCTCCAAAAGGATAAAAAGATAAAGCATAATGAATTTCTTTAAGAAGGATAAGTATGTCAAAGATAAGAAAGAGTAAGTGAAGCCAATGGCCAGAGAAATAAGAAAGCCAAAAGTCAAGAAGCCAACCAAGTGAATCCCCAATTCACTGTTTCAAGCTGCCAGAAAAGGAAATGGAATTAGTAAAGCATATGACCACCAATATTCACTGACAGGGAAAGAAGAAAAGGTGCAAATGACTGAAATAAGAATATAAGTATTTACTTTCAATAATGAAAAGAGAAATAAAGATAAAAATAAATCCAATATATTCACTAACTGGGGAAAAGTGCCCAGGTGCTGAAAGGTGGCCAGTATATGT
The DNA here is from genome assembly GCA_023105745.1 of Austropuccinia psidii. Taxonomy (NCBI): domain Eukaryota; kingdom Fungi; phylum Basidiomycota; class Pucciniomycetes; order Pucciniales; family Sphaerophragmiaceae; genus Austropuccinia; species Austropuccinia psidii. The sequence continues at coordinate 8,708,327 of JALGQZ010000002.1, read as the reverse complement.
AAAAAGCTGAAGGGCTGATCCTGGAAGGTGAGTCAGTGGCTGTATTGTCTGAATTGGGCCAATACAGTTCCGGCTATCTTGAGAAGTGAACTGTGTGATTGAATTCCCACAGTGGAATATAAATTGGCCCGATTGGGCTAAGGACATACAGGTATAATTTATTGCTGCCTGTATGGACCAATTGTGTTGTCCATGGAGTATTGAAGTACTTGCTGCCTTGACAGCTGATTGAATGATGAATAACCTCTGAGAATGGCCCTTTGAATAATCCTGAAATAATTGCCAACCAAACTCCTGCAGGACCAGGTGGTTGGGGTCCTTGAATAGTCTTCTGATAGCCACCATGGATTGACAGACTGATGAGCTGAAGAGTCCTCCTTCAAAGTGGGCATTGGTTTTTGGGACCTTGATTTGGAATAATGGAAATTGGTCTTGAAAATGTCACAATTGAATTTCTGAGCAAAAATGGTGCATCATGGTATATAATACCATATGTGCACTACTCCTGCAACCTTGAGTACGGGATGCATGGAGGAATGGGAAGAATCCCCCTTGAGTTGAGGGGAAGGATTGAGCTGAACTGATCTGGTGGTCCTGAGGGTCTTTACAGCCATTTTGGGGCCAAGAATGGCTCAGGTGGGCCCAATTGTGGTTTGGGACCCACCTGGCCTTGAGAGCTAGTGGGCAGCCCCCTTTGGCCTCATTGGATTAGGCCAAACGGGGCCTGATTGCCCACGCACCATAGAGGGCCTAAATGGCCTTTTTGGACCATTTAGGCGCTAGACCCCCTAATGAGAGGGGGTGGAACAACACTGATGGTTATGGCTAGGGGGCCCAGAACCCCCTAGGAGACAAAAGGACACCCACAGGCTAAAAGGAAAGATAGAGGCCTGGGGGTTGGGGCTATGGAGATTGGCCAGGAAGGCCAATGATGGCAGAATATGGCCTGAGGCCATAAAAGGGGGCCAATTGGCCAATTGGCCCCAACTTGGTTCCACGCTGGATTGCCGCAACACCCATGGAGGAGGTTCATTACTCGTGGTTGTGACAGTACCCCCTACCTTGAATGGTGAGTTCCTGAGCACCAAGATAAGGTAAGAGCCTGTTGAGGCTGTTGAGACGGATTGGGAATAGGTATTCCAGAGGTATTGAATCTTGAAAGGAAAATTTTGAACTGATACTGATGATGGCATATGAGATGGGGTTAACTTGGTCTTCTCTTGAACTTTGGCTTTGAAAGTGTTGACAGATTGATTTTGGCGTAAAATTTGGGCATTATTGATTATAATAAAGAAAATGTAAAGGAAATATGAAGAAAGAAAATGAAAGAAAATAAAGAACAAAAAGAGAAAGAAAATTTTGAGGAGGATTCCAATCTTCATCACAGATTTTGACAGTTGATTTTGAAAATGGCCAAGGACCTGCAAAGGAGAATTTGATGCCAGGTGCTCACAGAGTGGCCAAGGTGATGTTTTGAAGGATTGTAGACCCCTCAGGGAAGTGCACACCAGGAGAGGAACTTACTTTTGGTAGTTACCACTCCTGCCAGTGCCATAAATACAGAAAAATTGTGTTAAAGGAATGTGGTGAATGGATAATATCTTGGAAAGGAAATAAGAAAAGGAATGGTTCATTTTCCCAAGTGTAAATGGCTGTGAGCCTTAGAGGTAATTTCATATACCCAAAAGACCACAAATATAAAAAATAACATATTAATATAAATAAAATAAATTTATTTATATTATTAAAATAAAAATCAAAAAATAAATATAAAATTATATTAAAAATAAAAAATTAATTATAATTTAAAAATAAAAATACATTAAATTTTGTAAATATAAAATTACATTAATACTTGAAAAAATTAAGTAAAAATGAAATTTTAACAAAATTGTGAAAAAATAAATAAATTTGGAAAAAATTTAAATAAAATTTATTATAACTTTTTATCCAATAAATAAACATATAAAATTTATTTCACCATTGGATTCCTCATAAAAAATCAGGTGGGGTCACCTCTGAGTGAAATTCTTGTAACTCAACTCTAAATAAGCTTAAATTAAGTTTTTAGTATTTTCAATACAAAAGTTGAAAATCCTCAAAACCTTAATTTAATTGACACCACATGTGGTGTTAACCATCAATTTTTGTGTTAAAATTGAGGTGTTGTGTTTAGTTTAGAAGTTATGAGGAATTGAAGTATTTTCAATTGAATTCAATTGAAATGTCAAAATGTGCGCGTGTATTACATAAGTGAACTTTGATTTACATATGAGGTGTCAATTATTACTGTATTGTACTGTACAATTGAATTGAATCACATATGTAAATTATAAGTATAATACATGATGAGGAATTAAAGGAAAAATAAATTGGAAAGATTAAATTTGGGGGGGAAAAGGAACTCCAGCTCTAAGGGGGAGCTAGACCCCCAAAATCCTTGCTGACAGGCGTGGGATGTCAAAATTCACGCAAAAGTTCATCACTTTTGGCCTGGAATTGAGTTACAGGGTCTGTGGACTCAATTGATGATGAGGTTTTGATACCAACTGGGGTAGTTTTAGCTGTTGCCAAGAGGGTAAAACTACCCTTAAGATAAAACAATCATAATAAAAACAGTTTTAACTGGTTTCTACGCCTTTGACACACATTCTGACGTGTTTTGAAGGCTCTAGGCCTGGTATTGCTATAGTAATGGCTGATTTAAGGGTCTAAAATGGCTAAAAATGGCTAAAAATGGCTTAAACCAGCCCTTTTTGGTCTAAACCAGGGTTCAATGATGCCATAATTGGCTTTTCTGTTGTCAGACTGTTTTTCACGACTGACAAGAGTAAATTTTACTTTTGGAGCAAGAGAATTGATGGCTATAAAAGAATGTCTTCTTTGCCCCACTTTTCTCTTCATGTTAGAATCTTTTCCTTTTATTAATTAGTTTAAAACTGTTAAACCAATCAATCAAAGATTCCAACCACCACTTTTAAATCATTTTAAATCCTTTTAACCACGTGAAAAAATCATTATAATCATTGTTTGTAACTCTTATAATCATTTTTACCCCTGAACCACCCCAAAAGTGAATTAAAGCATCTTTCATCACTGTAAACTTTGTCACTTTGTTTCCAAATTCACTCTGGTCACTTTTGGGCGTGTTTTCTCTTTAATATTCTTTTTAAAGACTTTTTTCTTTAATTAATTGCTTGCAGTTCTTTGCTCAATTAATTCCAATTGAAATTGCTCTTGAAGAAATTTCTTTTGTAGCCTTAAAATATCTCTTGTAGAGTATTTTTTGGATAAATTTTTATTGTTGGTAAAACAATAAATTTTTATAATATTATTGTTTTATACTAATAAAGTTATAAACAATAAAATTGGCGTGTTTTCTCTTAAAAATAATATTTCATACTATTTTTAATTGATTTTTACCTTATACAAATTTTGAGGACAGGAAAAGTACTTGATTTTTAATCAAAGTTTCATATCCACACCTTACAATGGCCATAAATTAAAATTGATGCTGAAGCCAGGCCAAAGATCTGTGTCCAAATTGCAAAGTGCTCACAGAGTGGCCAAGGTGATTCTTACAACAAAGAAGAGTAGAATACCCCTAAAGGTGCATACCAGGAGTGGGACTTAATTTTGGTAATTCCTCTCCCCACCAAGCACCATAAAGAATTAAGCTTTTGAAGAATTGGGTCCTGGCTTGTCAGGATATAAAGAATGAAAATCTTTGACGAGTTCAGGACAATTCTTCAGGTTTTCAGTAGGTTCCCAAGTGAATCTTTCTGAGTCTTGACTGGAACCTTTCCATTCCACCAGATACCATAATTTTCCTCCCTTGAGCTTTGAATCCAGTATTTGAGAGACTTGCCATTTCTCTTCTTCTTCAATTATGACTGGAGGAGGAGGCTCTTGATTCTGATTTGGGATCGTTGATGTCTTGAATGGTTCCAAGAGGGAAATATGGAAGACTGGGTGGATGGATTTCCATTGAGATGGAAGCTTGAGGTGATAAGCATGAGTACTGACTTTCCTCAAGATTGTAAATGGACCCAAACATCTTTCAGACCGTTTTTTGGTGGGTCTAGTTGATTTGATGTTCTTGGAGGAAAGCCATACCATGTCACCAGGATTGAAAACAGGTGGACTTGCTCTACTTTTATCTGCATACCTCTTAAACCAGTTTATGGCAGCTTCAAATTCTCTCTTGATGTCTTGATTTACTAATTGGACTTTTGTTGATAACTTTCCAGCAGGATTGTCTTGAGTGATGTAAACTGAATCAAATTGTGGATCTCTTTCATAAATAGCTAAAAAGGGCAATTGCTTGGTTGAAGAGTGGTCAGAATTATTGTAGGCAAATTCAGCCAGAGGGAGCCAGGTGTTCCAATAATCTTGATGATAACTGACATACATCCAAAGGTACTGTTCTAGTATCTGATTTACCCTCTCTGTCCGTCCATAAGTTTCTGGATGGTAAGCAGTGGAAAGATCTCTTGAAATATTGAATGTCTGACAAAGATTGGTCCAGAAGGAAGAAACAAAAAGAGGACCTCTATCACTGACAATGCTTGAAGGAAGGCCACGCTTTGAAAAGATATTCTTGATGAATAAATGGGCAGAATCTAGTGAAGTGATTGAGGACATTGTTGGAATAAAAACTGCCATTTTTGAGAATCTTTCCACTATGACAAGGATTGAGTCAGATGAGCTGGACAATGGAAATTGAGTGATGAAATCCATTGAAAGACAAATCCAAGAAACATTTGGAATTGGGAGAGGTTTGAGGAGTCCAAACTTCTTATGATTAATATTTTTGTTTCTTGAACACTGTTGGCAGGATGAGACATAATTGTTGATAAATTGAGTCATGCCGGACCAGTGGAAATCCCGCTTGACCAGTTTGAGAGTCTTCTCTTGGCCAGGGTGTCCAGCTAGAGGAGAATCATGACACTTTTGAAGAATGCTGAGTTGAATTGTGGGGTCATTTGGGACCACCACCCAATCTTTGAAGAGAAGGAGTTGGAAAGAGGAATCAAGAGAATAATCCTGAATGAATTTACCTTTGCCCAATTCTTCAAGGATACTTCTGTACTGAGAATCATTCCATAATTTCTTCTGAATTGAGCCAATCAAATTTGAAAAAGATTTCACCTTGACTGCAAAATACATTGAGGGTTGAATTTCATCTTGCTTAATGAGTTATTGAGAATTCATTGGATTTTTGCTGATGAAATCCTCCCCCCTCTCCAGATAAACATTGTCCTGACATGATAAGGGGTCCGGAAGAGTAGCTAGGCCACCAGGGCGGTAAGTTATTGAGAAATGAAATTCAGCCCAGCGGGCTTGATGGCAAGAAAGAAATTTTGAATACATGAAGTCTTGAAGGGAACTGTGATTGGTGAGAACTTCAAAAGGGGAAGAAAGAGACAGAAGAAAAGCCCTCCAGTGCTTGAGAGCCCAGACTATTCCAAGGAGTTCCTTGTCATGAATCTCATAGTTGAGCTCAACGTGTATAAGCTTGTGCCTGTTGAATGCAGTGGGATGTTTTCCTGAGTCAGAAACCTGACTCAGTACAGCAACCAGGGCATAATCAGATGCATCGGTCTCTACAATGGTGGGTAGAGAAGGATTGGACTGGCGGTGAAAGCCTCTTTGAGTCGGTGAAGCTGACTGGGACCTTCCTCACTGAGGGGGAAACAGGAATCTTTCTTGAGGAAATTGTTGAGTGAACTAATCTTCTTTGAATAATTCTTGATGAAACGGTGGTAGAAATTGGCAAAGCCAAGGAATGATTGGAGAGCCTTGAGGTTTCTTGGAGGAGGCCAGTTGAGAATCTGATGGAATTTCGCTTGCTCAATCTTGAGGCCTTCAGAAGAAACAACATAACCAAGATATTCTAAACTAGAAACATGAAAAAGGCACTTTGAAGCCGTAGCAAAGAGGTTATTGGCTCTGAGTCTGGAAAGAACAGTGGACACATGAGTGACATGTTCTTCCTAAGATTTGGAAAAGACCATAATGTCATCCGACTAAACCACAACATAAACATCAAGAAGATCTTGGACAATATCATTGACAAGATTTTGAAAGGAAGAAGGAGTATTGGTGAGCCCAAAAGGCATAACCAAGTACTCAAAAATGCCATATTTAGCTCTAAAAGCTGTCAAATGTTCATCACCCTCCTTGATTCTGAGCAGGTTATATGCACCACGCAAATCAATCTTGGATTAGATAGAAAAACCATTAAAAACATTGAGAAGCTGATTCATAGGAGGAACAGGATACTCTTTCTGCCTAGTAACAGCATTGAGTTTGCAGTAACCAACACACAAATGAAGGCAACCATCCTTCTTTTTGACAAAGAGGACAGGTGCTCCTGTTGAAGAAAAGCTTGGACGTATGAAAGCTTTCTCTACATTCTCTGAAATGTAGGCCCTGAGTGTATCTGACTCTTGGTTTGATAAAGAGTAGATCACCCCAACTGGAGGTGGAGACCCCTCCAGCTCAATATGATGATCACAGGCACGGTGAGGAGGAAGTTTCTCTGCTTTCACCTTGCAGAATACATCCAAGTACTGGTGATAAACAGAAGGAACAACCTTAATCACAGTTTCTATTTCTTCTGGCTCTTCCTTGTCATCCCACAACTCCTCCAGGGATTCATGATAAGATGAAGGCGGAAGGTTCATATCCCCAAAGAAGAGATGAAGTGAAGATACAAAATTATCTTCTCCAACATTTTGAATCTCTTTGAAGACTTAATCTCTAGATGATAGTAATGACTAATAGGAATTAAGGGAAGGAATATGGACAGAAGATGGGATTGATGGCGTTCTAGAATCACCAACCAGAGCTGCACACGATTTGGCAGAAGCAAAGTCATTACTGAAAGAATTAGAAGGATTATATTAGTCCTTTTGATCAGAATTAAAAGTAATCAGCCCTTGCTTCCAATCAATAGCAGGATTAAAACAATTAAGAAAGTCAAAGCCCAATATGAGGTCCTCTCCCTTGGGAGTATCAATGACTAAAAAGTTCCATTCAAAGCTTGGGAACGAAGGGAGCTAAACCATATATTTAGTATGGTGAGTCACAAATAAAGACAGGGACTCAGAGGAGTCCAAAATGATAAGAGGAATCTTCTCTGGGAGTTCTGACATGGTCAATGAGTAATTGTGACCAAAATGCTTTGCAATAAATGAGTTGGTAGCGCCACAATCAATGAGAATACTGTGAAAAAAATCAGAAAGAGAAGAAAAAACAAAAAACTTTAAATAATTCTTGACACCAGTATTCACAATGCACAATTGTGCTCTTGATGGAAAACAGTGAAGACCATTGAGCACAGCATGTCCTTCACTCAGGCTTTTCCCTGGCTGGGAAATTTGCCTGAAGGTTGGGTAAGCTTGTTTTGAGGCCTTTTGAAACCGCACTCAAGACTATGTTTCCTGTCAGGCTGAGTCTATGATGAGAGTATTAAAAAGTATTTACAACTCTTAACTATGACTGTGACATGGTAAATAAAGATTTAAAAGCCTTATTAAGAGTTAAAGTTGGTTTAAATTAATAATAAGAGGGCTTTACTATAAGGAATATAGTGGTGGTGAGCGCTGTTGAAAGCCCTGGGTGCAGCTTTACCTGTTGGGTTACAATAATAAAGACTACAATAATTTAAATTAAGAGTATACCTGATTATTACCCAAGAGTAAAACTTTTTTTGACAGTGTACTGTGTAGGGTATTCAAGAGCAGGATGAGGAGAAAATTCTGGCTGTGAAAAGCCTCCTTTTTATCCTGAAATGGGGTGGAAAGGGTGCTAGACCTTTCCACATAGAGGAAGTGAAGGTTTTTCACCCTCCAGGACTAACTTGTGGTTTGCAAACAGCCTGTATACCCTGTATTGGGCTCAGATGTGGCTTTGAAATCACATCTGGGCAGTTTTCACCAATACAGGGTGGAAATTTTCATCTGGGGACTTCACAGCCTGATTCTGACGTGTATGACGCGTAGAATGCTGTACAGAAACTGTATGAGACCCCAGTATTGACTGACCTATGAGGTATTGAAGTATTAACATGCTTCTTTGTCTGTTTGACACCTCATAATCAGAGTACAACTGTATCCTGTCATAATACAGCTGTATTGGCCATATTGTGGGATTATAACATTCAAATGGCCATACCTCTGTTGGTTTTTGAGATATCATGCTCAAAGTTGGTTCTTTGGATAGCCCTGTATGAGCTTTATACAATGATACCCAATTTGGTATTGTAATCATTAAATATGACAAAGTTATCCCATGTACAAGGTCTTTATACATAGGCGTGGATTGGGCAAAAAAGCTGTATTGAGCTTGTTTGCCTCATAACTTCTGTTATAGTTGAGATATGAGGAAGTGGATGGCACCATCAGATAGCCCTGATTTTATCTTTCCAAAAAGACCACACTTTAGGTATCTCACACTAAAGCTGTAGAAGTTAAATGAGCAGTGAATGTTTTGTTCACCCTTATTTGGCCTGAATTTGACCATAACTCAAGTAATACTGGTGCTAGCTCAGTTTGGCTGGTACAATTGGATAGCCCTTACTTAGAGCTTCATCTTGAATACCCATTTGATGGGGTTAAGCCTCTTCTTCTAGATTTTAGATGTGAGGTGAAAATTAAGGTTTATGTTCAGCAACAACTTTGAGCAGAAATAACTTTGTTATTCTTTGTCCTATGATGATGGGACTTATATTTTCAGAAAGGGGTGAGTTTCCCCTTTCGTTTGATACCTTTTGAGCTGAATTGGCTCAGCTCCATGTTTTGGCTGTATCTTGGCTATACCATTGGTTTATGGTATTTTGGCTGTCATGCTTGTGCTCTGGTTTTGAGTCACAGGCTGACATACCCTCCCTCGAAAAAAGGCTCATCATTGATGAGACTGTTCAGTACTCCTAGAGGCCCTGAATCTCCTTGGATGAAGGTTTCCATCTGGTATGGCATCTTCTGCCAACCATTTGTCTTTATCAGCTGTTTGGTGCTTGAATCTGACTAAGTATTGTCTTTGATCCTTTCCATTAAGTCTGATCTTCCTGGCTCTGATGATTTTACTCACAGGTCCTGGGGAATCCTCCACTTCCACTATATCAGGTGTTGTGGGGTTCTTCTTCCTGGAGGGGAATTTGTCCTCCTCTGTTTGGAAGTATGGTTTAACCAAACTCACTGGAAAGACTGGGTGTTTCCTGGAAAACTCCTCAGTGAGTCTGACCTCCACTGCATTTCTTCCTATCAACTTAATGATAGTAAAGGGTCCTACAAATGAGTCCCTCATCTTTTTAGGTTCTTTGGGATTATTGAAGTTCAGTGTAGACACCAACACCTTGTCCCCTTCCTTAAAGTCAGGTTCCATATGTGATTTGTCCCACCTCTGCTTATTGTACTCTTTTTCCTCAGCTATGCATTTGGCAGCTGTGTCACAGGCCCTCTTCCACATATCATGGAAGTCTTTGGCTGTGGGGTGGATAGTCAGAAGATTTTTCTTCATGTGATCCACAGGAAACAGGGGATTCCACCCTTTCTCTACCAGTGCAGGTGTTTTTCCTGTGATGGAGTGCTGGCTTGTATTATAAGCCAGTTGGACTGCTGGTAAGAGGGTGACCCAATCATGGGTGTATCCCTCATGGTTCTTGTATTCCATGGCATAGGCACAGAATCTCCTGAAGATGTCCTCCATTGTTTGGATCATCCTCTCAGCTAGGCCATCTGTGTGTGGATGGTAAGCTGTGGAAAAAGCAAGCTTGGTACCAAGCATGTCATGTAAGTTGGTCCAAAATTCAGATTTGAATTTTTAGTCTCTATCACTAATGATGATCTTAGGGACTCCACAGGTAAATATGATATTATTCCAAAATAACAGGGCAGTATCCATTGCTGTGTCCTCTTTATGGCATGGCAGACACCTCATGCTCTTGCTGAACCTATCAACTATGATCAAGCAGGCATTGTAGTTTTCTTTGCCTCCTGGGACAAGTCCTGTAACCCAGTCCATGTTGATGGTTTCCCATGGGTGCTTGGGTTCTTCTATATGTTGAAGTAACCCATACTTCTTCCAATGTTTCCTATTTGCCTTTTGGCATCTTTCAAAAGTGTTGATGTATTCACTCAACTCTAGTTCCCACTTGGGCCACCAAGCTGTGCTTGCTACCCTCTCTTTGGTCCTGTCCTCACTCATGTGTCCCATATAGGGGCAGTCATGGCATTCTTGCAGGATAAATAAAATGTGGTCTCTGTCTACCACTGTGAGTGCACTTGTGTGCTTTTCTCTGTGGTAGAGCAGGCCATCTATAAGGAAAAACTTGTTATCCTTATAGGCCCTCAACCAGGGTTCTTCCTGCTGGGCTTCCAGTTCTGGACTCCTGTACTTTTGCTGAAGGAGTTGGAGTAGTATGCTACACTGTTTGTGTTTGGCATAAGCTTTCTGTACTGCACTAAAGAATTCATTTTGCAGTTCTGAGGAACTTATTCCCAGTATGGGAGTTTCTGTTCCTTCTGAATCAGTGTTTCCACTGTCAAGGGTACCACTTGATGGTGCCTATTCAGAGAATCTGAAGTTTTTCCTCCTATCTATTTCCATGGAATGGATGGGGATTTTAGCTGCAACTTCAGGGTCATAAGCTGGATTGCTTTTGACATTGTCCAGTGGCCATCTGCTGAGACCATCTGCATTGGTATGACTTTTACCTTTTTTGTATATGATGGTCATGTTCCCTCTATACTCCTGGATGGGTATTTGCCATCTCAGCATGTGTCTATTTGTAGTCTTCATGTTTAGTAAAGAATTCAAGGCTGTGAAGTCTGTGTAGACTTCAAAGATTGTGCCCTCCAAATAATAATGGAGTTTTTCTAGAGCCCAGACTAGACATAGGCATTCAGTCTGGGTGGCCCCATACCTGGCTTTTGAATCTTTCAGTTTCCTAGAGATGTAGCAAATTACTCCCTCTCTTGGTTCACCATCCACAATTTGTCTTTGGTGAAGGGCTGCTCCTAAGCCTTGGCTACATGCTGCATCTATATATAGCTTGAATGGTAGTTCAAAGTCAGGCAAGATGAGCACAGGTGCATTAGTGAGTTCATATTTGATCCTATCATATGCATCCCTCCTTTCCTTGGTGATTTCAAAAACTACATCTCTTGAACACAACTTGTATAAACTACTAGTTATATGGGCAAAATTCTTGATGTGGTTTCTATAATAGCTAGCAAACCCAAGGAAGGATTGCATCTCTTTGATGCTCTTTGGTACTGGCTTTTGAAGTACTGCTGCTACTTTATTCTGGTCAATTGCCAGACTAAGACCTGAGACTTTGTGTCCTAGGGCTAGTAGCTCTTGTTGGCCAAAATTACACTTTTTAAGTGAAATTTTCAGATTGAGAGGTGTACATTTACTTAGCACTCTGTCTATGTATTTTACATGGTCTTCCCATGTCTCTGAGTATATAATGATATCATCAATATAGACTACCATCCAGCCTTCCAATATTTCATCTTGAAATATGGTGTCCATCATCCTTTGGAAAAGGGCTGGTGAATTTTTGATGCCAAATAGCATCCTGGTATAATCATATATGCCCATATGGCATATTATTCTGAGTAGTTTCATGGAGTTTGGTTTAACTCCATTTTTGTGGGAGCCTTTCATACAATCCATTTTGGTTATGTATTGGGCTTTTTCCAGTTTATCCAAGGCATGGGGTATCCTGGGTATAGGGTACCTGTCTGCTTCTGTGTAGTTATTCAGAGCTCTGAAATCTCCACACAGTCTAGACTTGCCATCATGCCAGGTGATTAGGACAGGGGTGGTGATTTGTAACAACCAATCACCAGGGGTAAGGGTATTAATCAATACACCCACTTAAACACCTCAAATCAGCAAATCCAGTATCTGCATCAGCATTCAGGTTTGGCAATCTTCATTCTGAAACATGCATACGGTTTGGTACATCAATACAGCCTGTCAATACCTGTACAGGTTGGATTCACCAAATACAGTTTCAATACACCAGTATGAAACTGTATGATCACTCAAATACACCACACCTCTTGTACAGGTTCTGTACGCCTGTACAGGGCCTGTATTGGCCAGACTCAATTCAATAATTCAATCCTCTCATGAAAATTCTTCCTCTGGATCAGGGCTGGTGTTTCTCACATATACCAGCCCCTCTTTCTCCCCCCTGGGGACTTTTCCCCAGTTAATTAATTTAGTTTATTTATTATTTTATAATTATTCTTAGCCTTATTTTGGGTATTATAATTATTTGATTTTAAGTTAGTCTTTGCATTTCTCTCTTTGCCTGTACAGTATGAGTTGGGTGGCTATATCCTTATTAACCCTTCTCTGTCCATTCTGACAGGTTGAAATAGTGGACTTGGACTTGTTTGTGGTTGGCTCTTCTATTTCTTATTCTTATTTCTTTGTTGCTGCTTTTCTCATATCTTTTATTTCAGTAATTCATTCCTTACACTCTTAAGTGTATTCCATCTTTCTATATACTTGAGCCCTCCATAAGTGAGTCCCGGTTTACTGAGTGCCAGGCCCTCTTCACTTTGAAGAGCCCCTGTGACATTAAATTAATTAACTCATATTTGATTCTTTCTTTTCATTCATTTATATTCATTTCTCTCATTCATCAATTATGATCTCTTATATGATTTAATTATCTTTAATGATTATGATTTTTTCTCTCTCATCAATTTCATCTCATTCATTTCATTCAGATGAAATTGATTTTTCTTCTTTCTTAATCATTGCTGACCATTTCATCACTTTATTTTATATTTTATCAAATCAAATCTTCTCTGTGTTCTTATTCAGGTTCTTTTTAGGAATTATTGATTGGTTTAATTGATTGGATTATTCATTGGGATTCATTGGGTTTATTGATTCAGCAATTCAGGATTTTTCATTTGGAGCGGATTGATTGACTTTGAATTCTCAAGATATTTTATTGATTCTCAAGAAATGATTTTGATTATTGATTGATTTGACTCATCAAGATATTTGAATTGATTTCTGAAGATTTTGAACTGATTGATTGATTCCTCAAGACCTTGATATCATATTGAAGACACTGATTTATTGATTGATTGAATATTGATTGTTTTTGATTACTCAAGATTATTGATATTTGATTTGAATTTGATTTATTGTTGATTTTGATTGAATTGATTGATTGTTGATTGAAGTTGATTTCAACTCAAGAATTGAATTGATTCCTCAAGACTCATCAAGATTTTATTGTGATTGATTTGGCCAAGTTTTGATTTCTGTTCCCAATACCATCAAGTTTCTTTTATTCAACTTCTGTTCATAATGCCAGTTCAGCATAGTCCCCCAGAAAAGAACACTAGATCTTAAAAAATTCCAGCTGTTCTTACTCCTACAACAAGGCTCCTCTTGACCGCACACCATCAGTTCATCAACTGAGTGCAAATTTGGACAGAGGACCACCAATGGAAGGAGCCGCACCCTCAAGAAGAGGTGTAATGAAATCTAGAAGATCAAGATCCTTTTCTGGACTTTTGGGTGGCTATCCTGGCATGTCTGAAGTTGCAAGAGCAAGATTAGGGGAAGTTGAAGATGAAGAGGGGGAAGAGTCTGTGGAAGAGGAAGATTCTGGGGAAACTGAAGTGGCAGATGCCTTGGCAAATGCCCCAGAGGTGCCTCAGGGTTCTAATATAGCCCTTTCTAGTCAGCCTCTTGTCTCTCAAACTGATCCAAATCTCCTCAAGATGATGGAGCAGATGACTCAGTTCATGGGGCAACTCACTCAAGCAGTTGCTCCCAGGGACAATTCCAAAGCCCCTGCTTTCAAGACTCCATCCATGAAGGCACCTGATTCTTTTGATGGTACTCAAGCTCATAAATTGAGAGGATTTATCCAATCCTGTCAATTAATCTTCCATAATGATCCAGCAAATTTCTCCTCTGACAGGAAGAAAGTTCTTTACTCAACTTTTTTTCTCACTGGTAGAGCTGGAAAGTGGATTGAACCCTATCTCTCAAATATTTCCAATGAAGACCCTTCCTACCTCCTCAATAATTGGCCATTATTTGAATCTCAATTATTCACTCTGTTTGGTGACCCCAATGAAGTCAGGAAAGCTGAACAAGAGTTGGAAAATTTGAGGATGAAGGAGAGTGTTCATGTTTCCTTGTACATTGCAGATTTCAGAAGCTTAATGTCAAGAATTGAAGATTGGGGGGAAAGAGCTTATATGCATGTTTACAGAAGAGGATTGGCATCAAGATTATTGGATCAGTTGGCTTCCCACCCTGGAAATTTTGATACTCTTCAAGAACTCATGGATGTCACTTGAGAGTTAGACACAAGATATCATGAGAGGCAAAAAGAAAAGGGTGGAAATCAAGAAAAGAAGCCTCCAGTTAATGGATCCAATCAATCTAGGCCTCCTCAAAACTCATATTGAAAGAGGCCTCACCAGAACAAGAATAAGAAGGGCAAGCAGTTTCAATCTTCAAAGGACAACCGTATGCTGCTCTCCTCAATAAGGACAATAAATTAATTGGTTCTGAAAAGGAGAGGAGGATTAAAGAGGGGTTGTGTACTTATTGTGGTGGAAAAAACCCAATTGAAAAATGCTTCAAGAGACCTCAGAACAAGCCTGGGTCATCATCAAGAGGCTTCCATAGCAAGCAGGGAAAAGCCTAAGTGGGAATCATGATGTGTTCAATGGTTCTCACTTATTTCCTTCAAGAGCACAATTGTGCACTCTGAATACTAGTGTCAAGAAATCTTTAAAGTTTCTTATTTTTTCTTCTATCTCTGATTTTTTTTATAGTATTCTCATTGATTCTGGGGCTACAAACTCTTTTATTGCAAAGAATTTTGTTCTCAAGTACTCATTGACTCTGTCAGAGCTCCCTGAAAAGATTCCTCTTTTCATTCTGGATTCTAATGAATTCCCTGCCTTGTTCATCACTCATTATACCAAGTGGGTAGTTGACTTGCCTTCCTTCCCAAGCTTTGAATGGGACTTCTTTATCATAGATTCACCCAAGGGAGAAGACCTGATATTGGGCTATGATTTCCTTTACCATTTTAATCCCATTATTTATTGGAAAAATGGATTGATCACCTATGATTATAGTCATAAGGATTCTAGTGGTATTATTTCTTCTACTAGTAATGACTTAGCCACTGCTGTCAACAGTGTTGCTCTGGTTGGTGAACTTAAGACACCCTCCCTTCCTTCTTCTGTCCATACCCCTTCCATCATTCCCTCTCAGTCATTACTTCATTTGAGGGATGAAGTATTCAAAGAGATAAAGGATTTTGGGGAAGATGTTGCCATATCTTCACTTCATCTCTTTCAAGGGGATATGGACCTTCCTCCCTTATCTTTTCATGCATCCCTGGAGGAGCAGTGGGATGAGGAGGATGAGCCAGAAGAAATTGAAACTGTGTTGAAGGTTGTCCCTCCTGCTTATCACCAATATTTGGATGTATTCTCCAAGGTGAAAGCAGAGAAACTTTCTCCACACTGCTCCTGTTATCACCATATCGAATTGGAGGGTCTTCTACCTCCAGTTGGTGTTATCTACTCCTTATCAAATCAAGAGTCAGAAACACTACGGGCCTCCATTTCAGAGAATGTAGAGAAAGGTTTCATTAGACCAAGCTCCTCTTCAACAGGAGCACCTGTCCTTTTTGTCAAGAAAAAGGATGGAGGTCTTTTTGTGTGTGTTGACTACCGCAAACTCAATGCTGCCACTAGGAAGAACAGATACCCTGTTCCTCCTATGAACCAGCTCCTTACCGTATTTAAAGGTTCCACTATCTTCTCCAAGATAGATTTGCGTGGTTCATATAACCTTCTGAGAATCAAAGAGGGGGATGAGCACGTAACTGCCTTCAGAACCAAGTATGGTAGTTATGAGTATTTGGTCATGCCATTTGGTTTGACCAATGCTCCTGCTTCTTTCCAGAATCTTGTAAATGATATACTTGCAGATTTCTTGGATGTGTTTGTTGTGCTTTATCTAGATGATATTATGGTATTCTCAAGTTCTGAGGAAGAACATGTCAAACATGTGACCTCCGTCCTCCAAAGACTCAGAGAAAATAATTTATTTTCCAAAGCCTCCAAATGTGCATTCCATGCCTCAAGTGTGGAATACTTGGGCTATGTCGTTTCAAGTGATGGCCTCAAGATGAATTCTTCAAACGTTCAGCAGATCCTCAATTGGCCCTAGCCCAGAAAAATAAAAGCACTTTAATCTTTTCTTGGCTTTGCCAATTTTTATCATTGTTTCATTAAACATTATTCTAAAAAATCACTTCTCTCACTTCCCTCCTTAAAAAGCATTCTCCTTTCATCTTCAATGAGGAAGCTCTTAGTCAGTTTCAAGCACTCAAAGAAGCTTTCACCTCTGCTCCTATCTTATCCCATTTCAATCCATCTCTACCTACTATTGTAGAGACTGATGCTTCTTATTATGAATTGGGCGCTGTACTGAGTCAGGTGAATGACTCAGGAAAGCACCCCATTGCATTTGATAGTTGCAAGCTTCTCCCAGCTGAGCTGAACTGTGAAATTCATGACAAGGAACTCCTTGGCATAGTTTGGGCTCCCAAGCGCTGGAGAGCATTTCTTCTTTCTCTTTCCAATTCTTTTGAGGTCTTGACAGACCACTCTTCCTTGCAGTATTTCATGTCTTCCAAAGTTCTTACTCGTCGTCAGGCCCGTTGGGCTGAATTTCTCTCAGAATTTCATTTCACTATCACTTACTGCCCAGGCAGGCTGGCCACTTTACCAGATTCCTTGTCACGTCAGGACGATGTGTATTCAGAGAGGGGGGTGGACTTCATCAGCAAGAATCCTCAAAATTTTCATCAAGTACTTAAGCACGATGGAGTTCAAGAGTCAAGATTCTTCTCAATCAAAGTGGAGATTTTCTCAGATTTAGTAGACAAGATTCAACAAGAAGTATGGCAAGACAAAGACTATAAAGAAATACTCAAGCAACTAGCAATAGGTGAATCAGTTCCAGATTATTCTCTTGAAACTCAAGCCAAGTTATTATTATTCAAAGATAGAGTGGTAATCCCAAGCAATGAAGAACTTAAACTCAATATTCTTCAAAAGCGTCATGACTCACCATTGACTGGCCATCCTGGCCAGGAGAAGACCGTCAAGCTCATCAAGAGGGAATTTTATTGGGTTGGCATGAATCAATTCATCAAGGACTATGTGTCCTCATGTTAGAAATGTTCAAGAAACAAGAACATTCATCACAAGAAGTTTGGATTACTCAAGCCTCTTTCAATTCCTTCTGGTCCTTGGAATTCATTATCAATGGACATTATCACTCAATTGCCCTTGTCAAACAACTTTGACTCAATTCTAGTAGTTGTGGACAGGTTCTCAAAAATGGCAATCTTCATTCCAACTTATGGAACAATCACTGCTCTGAGCTTAGCTCAAATTTTCATTAGTCATGTATTTTCCAAGCATGGCCTTCCAGTCAGTATTGTCAGTGATAGAGGATCTTTATTTGTTTCATCATTTTGGACTCAATTATGTCAGCAGCTCAAGATATCAAGAGATATTTCAACTGCTTTTCATCCTGAAACAGATGGATAGACAGAGAGGGTAAATCAGATACTAGAACAGTACCTTTGGATGTATGTCAGCTATCATCAAGATGACTGGTAAGCATGGCTCCCTCTGGCTGAAAATGCCTATAATAATGCAGAACATTCATCAACCAAGCAATCACCTTTTTTCACCATTTATGGAAGAAATCCCAGCTTTGACTCAATCCATATTTCTCAAGACTCATGTGAGCCTGTGAGGTATGTTTAACATACCCATAAGGCCACAAATGATTTTATAAACAATTAAATTTGTCTTAAACAGACTTTTTAGTTGAATTTAAAATAAAAAATAATAAAAAATAAGTATAACTTTTTTTTGGATAAACAAAGTTATAATTATTATGTCATTTTTGGATTCTACACCAAAAATAACCTAGGGTACACCCATAGGGTGTTATACCCAAAAAAACTTATTTCTTGTGTTATTAGAAGATTTAAGAATCTCACAGTACTAATGTAACTTTTTTAACATTTTTTAAAATTGTTAAATTTAAGCTTAATTAAGCTTAAATTTAAAGTTACATAAGTTTTATGCAACTTTACCAAAATTTTAGTTAAAATTGAGGTGTGGTGTATATTTACTGAATTGGCTAAGGATTTGCCATACAGAATGTAAATCCTGCGTGAGCTCAATTTAAAAGGGTTTAAGGCCATAGTATGGCTTTAAATAAATAAAAGGGCAAAATCCACGCAAAAAGGTGGGACAAAGGAAAAAGACCAAATAGAGCTGGGGTACCCAACTTTTTGGATCTGCAATGATTCAATTAAGGTTTTCCACCTGTATTGGAGGATTTTCAACCTTATTTAAACTTTAAGATTAGACTTTGATCCAACCTTAAGGTTTAAACTGATTTTATCCTAAATTGGATAAGAATTTCAAGCTGCCAAGAGGGTAAATCCCAATAAGCAGGCTTGGAATCAAGGTATTAAGAACTTTCAAAGCTTAATCAAGCTTAAAAAGCTTAAATAAGCTCAAAACTTTAAGGTTTCAATCATCAAAACCTTATCAAAACTTAAGGTTTTGTGTGTATTGCTATTTTACGTGGAAAAATAGTAATAACTTCAAAAATTCATTAAAAATCCAAATCTTAATGGGTTTGCTTGAAAATTTCACACAGCTTAGAATTTAATATTATCAATATATAAATTAAATTTTAAGTATCTTTTATTAATAAGTTTCCTGGGTAATTAGCCTGGAAAATTACTTTTTTAATTAAGCTTAAAGAAAATTATGATTTCTTTAAAAATTAATTAAAAATTCAGTTTAAGAGATTTCTGCTTGAAACTCTGATTTTATGTTGTTCATGTGATGAACTTTAATATAAATAAACTTATTTTATATTAAAACTTAAAATAATTAAACTAAATGAGGATTAAAGTTACTTGGAGTTAAGAATAACACTGGTAACTTTAAATTGGAAGTAAAAATAAGTTGCCTTAAGTTAAGAACTTAATTTTTAAGCATGGTTTTTCAGTTTTGACCTGAGCACGCCCTCTACATCCATTATGAATCATGAGAGCTGCTCTGTAGACATAAAAAGAGTCTTTTCATCACTGTTTTTGTCCATCATTCATAATCAATCCAATCATATTAGACATTTAAACAGGTAAAGTTTTATTAAATATAAAATCTTATTATTAAAAGTAATTCTTAAGTTATTTTTATTCTTTATTTATTAAATTAAAGAATTGAAGTCATAGAATTCAGATTATTGTTGTAATCATCTATAATAAATTTTATTATATAAAATTATCATCTTAAATATCTTTTAAAATCCACAAATTCCTCTCAAAAACTCTTTAATCATAATTTATAGTATAAAAAGTTGTCTTATCTTTATATTTATTGATTTTTGGCGTGTTTTTAACTTATAAATCTTTATTTAATATAATAACTGTTGTATTTGACTTGTTGTATTAAATAAATCTTATAAGTAAGTTTTCCCTAAAAGTTCTATATATTTTTTATCTAGTAATAGTTTTTTATATAGAATTTTATTCTATAAAGAATTATTTCTGCACAGTGTGTGATTAATTCTTTTTATAAATAATATTTATATTATTTATAAGTGGTTAATATTCTTATTTTCCACGTGTAATTGTCTCATTAAGAGCTTTACACTTCTTATTGTTATAACTGTCAGTGACTATAACAATAATAGAATAATTATAATTTATTATAATTATTATATTTTTTTATTATTATATTATTATAATAATAATTAAATTTATTTTTTTATATAATTATTTTTAATAATTATATTTAAATTTGTGGTTATAATATTTCATTATATTATATTTTTCTACTGAGGACAGTCATAGTACTCTTGATATTGTTACTATTATCAAGAGTTTCATAGACAAACCTTACATTTGGGGGCCTGGCCGTGATTTTAAACCAATTTTTGGGACATAAATCATATTCTAGACCTTATTTTACTTATTTTTGACGTAAAATTGCCATATTTGTCTTAATATTGGCTTTTTTGGGACTTATCCCTTATAAATAATCTTTATAATATTAATAAAGTTAATTTTTCTTAAGAATATTGTTTGAAACAATATACTATTGAGTGACTTGGAATAAATTTCTTTTGTCTAACTAGTGGCTTTTTCACATCACAGACTTGAAATTTATTCTTTGAGTTATTCTAGTATAAAGTGAATAATAAATATAATTTTGATTAATAACTTGTTAATTGCATAATTATTATTTCTTTAAAGAAAATAATAAATCAAATAAAAAATCTTTTAAAAAATAAAAATCTTTACTAAAAATATTTTTTTTTCTTTTATCTTAGACATTTTTTCTTTATTTTTGACGTAATTTGCCATAAAATTACATAAAAACAACTTTGTTCAATAAGTTGAGTTTATAAGTTATTTTCATTGTTTGATAAAATAACTTATATTTTTAATTTCTCTAGTGTCTTCCATCAGAGAAAATTCTTCAGACTCTGAAGCCTCAGAGTCAAGTATTGAAATTCAAACCAGCCCAGCACCAAGGGGTTTAATAACCAAGGAGCCCTTTAAAGGTCCTGCAGGTGAATTCAATCCATTTTTAATCTAATTCTTATTAAAATTGACGTGAAATGACTCCTACTAGAAGTGGAAGCAACTACTCCATCCAATCAAATGGATCTGGACCAGGACATTCCAGCCATAAATCCAAAAGGCAAGAATGTCCTCCCAGAGGAGAGGCACAAATGGAGGATGCCAGAACTTCCACCAGTTCCCAAAGGTTAGCCAGCACCTTTGAACCTCTACTTGAGAATCCAGAAGCTGACATAACTGCTATTGCTGTTAGACCTGAACCATTTCCAACAGGCAACTGTGGAAATTTATCAATCCCAATGGAAAAACTGGTTCCTGGCATCAAAACAACAAGAGTGGGAACTCCTTCCAAGTCTTTGGATAGGCACCATGAACTCTTATCTTCAAGTGAAGAAGTTTATGGGGCCAGAAAAGACAGAAGATCTTCTATTGGGTTGGACACCAATGTCTGTCAAAGGACAAGTCCAACAGATAAAAGCTTGGTTGAAGAACCAAAGCATATTATCAGAGGATCAGAAGAAGAAGTTGGCCCAAGGCAAGGACAACAGCCAAGTGGAAGCTCCTCAAGCATCCACCAGCAAAATTCCGCCTCAACAAGTGCCAAACAAGCCCAAGCAAGCCCCAAAGACCAACCAGAAGGGCAAGCAAAAGGCAAAGGGAAAGGCAAAGCCCAAGTGGAACAAGCCTTACCCTCAGAATCACAGGATTCCAAAGAAGGAAAAGACAGCCATGGACAATGTGTTAAATATGGCAAGAACTTTGATGGAATTCCAAAACAAGGAGGAGGAAAGATTGAACCAATCCTTTCCAAAGAAATAGACCTTGTAAAGCTTGTAACTTACTTTGAATCTTGTAATAAAGAAATTATGGCAAAATTTAAAGCATTTGATCATGTCCAACAAAAGCTGGGCAATGAGATAGTACAAGTCAAAGACCAACAAAAGACCATTATTGGCCTTGAAAATGTTAATAAGGCAAATATTTTGTCTTTGACGCAAATTTGTGAAAGACTTGAGCATAAAGTTACCTTACTCAATCAACCAGATGAGAATTCAATTTCTTTTATAACTGGGTAGTTAAGAGAATTGAAAATACAAGTTCAAAACTTGGAAAATTCAACTGGCCACAATGCAGCTCTTTTTCAAGAACAATTGGAAAAAAGTGATAAAGCAAGACTTGAATTGAAAGAAGATATTCAATCAAGTATTAACAATATATCACTGAAAAATGAATTGCCAAGGCAATCCACACCATTTCTTGACAGAAATGTTCTTAACTTGAATAATGATTTAAATCATACAATTTCCAGTAATGATGTGGAAACTGCTTGCAATTTCAAAGACATTCCAAGATTAGAGGAATGGCCAACCTTCAGTGGTGAAGGAGAATATAATCATATGGAATTTATGAAAACAATTGATATGTTCAAAGAAGACTTTAACATACCAGATGAATACATAAGTGCCAGATTACACTCATTATTTACCAAATCAGCTAAGAAATGGTATTATAAAATGAGACAAGACCATGGTAAACATTCCTGGCCTTGGTGGAAAGAACAAGTTATTTCCAAATGAGCAAATGATTCCTGGAGATTTAGAATGGAAAATTCTTTTGAAGAAGCCATTTTTAATATTGAGAGGGACAGGCCCATGACTTGGTTTCTTAAACAGAAGGACAGATTAACTGCCCTTCATCCTGATATGTCTGAACCAATGGTACATAAAAGAATATTAAGAAAGTGTGGTGGTGACCTTGAGCATGCTATAAGAAGCAGATGTATTGAGCCTTGCTCTACAGAAGATTATATCAATGCTATGGAGGATATCACTACTAGAACAAAAATTGGAAGAAATTGGTATAAACCCCCAATAGACAACAAGACTAGTGGGAAACCAATTTCAAAACCAAATAAACCACATGACAGACCTCCTTTGAAATGTCATAAATGTGGAAGCACATCTCATTTAGCAAACACTTGTCCAAAAAAGACAAGAGTCAATGAGATAAATGTTGAAAAAGTGGAAGACACAAAAGAAACTGATGTAGCTTTACATGAAAGTGATTCTGAACCTTCAGAAGAAGAAGAAACATCAGAAGAACTTAGTATAGAGAATATTAATGTTTCTTTTGAGGTCACTGAGGTACATACTCACTTACCACAGTACAGTGATGAATGTATGGATCTCATACATGTGCAAGATGCCAGAATGCAAAAAACCAAACCTGCCAGAGGTAAAGGTTATACAGCTGGGTCATCTTGTATCACTAATATTGTGATAAATAACACAGAAGCCAAGATACATCTTGACTCAGGTGCTTTTTGCACTTGTGTTGGGAAAGATTATCTTGACAAAATTTATACCAATTGGCAAGACAAGTTGATGCCAATTGAAGGTGTAAAATTCAGCAGTGCTAGCCAGAATATGCATCCTTTGGGTATATTTGAAGCTACAATAATATTTCCTCACCCTGCAGGAAGTATGAAATTGAAAGCTGAATTTGTTGTTATGAATAATTGTACTTCACAACACTTTATACTTGGGAATGATTATCTCAATATCTATGGTATTGATATTAATAATCATAAGGACATATATTTCACTATAGGGGAAAATAAAAGGCAGAAATTTGCTTTTTCTCCAGAAAGAAAAGAAATTACTGTCATTCAACAAGTAAAAAATGTTAATAAAGAAAAATTTGTGTCAGATCAATTAAGTGAAGCACAAATTAGTCCTGAATTAACACCAGAAATGAAGGAAGAACTTATTGAAATTTTATTTCAATTTCAAAAAGCCTTTGCTTCTGATGATGAACCACTTTGGGCTATAAAAGGCCATGAAGTGGATATCATGCTTAATGTGGAGAGACCTTATCCCCCACTATTAAGAAGACCAGCTTACCCAGCTAGCCCTAGGGCTAGAGAAGCATTAGAAAGTCATATTCATGAACTAATGAAACTGGGAGTTCTTAGAAAGGTTGGACACAATGAGGAAGTGGAAGTCACAACTCCAGTAATCATTACTTGGCATAATGATAAGTCAAGGATGGTTGGGGATTTTAGGGCATTGAATACCTATACTATTCCAGACAGGTATCCAATCCCTAGAATCCATGAGACTTTGACTCAATTATCCAAAGCAAAGTTTATTACTTCCATGGATGCTCTTAAAGGCTTCCATCAGAATGTTTTAACACCTCATGCTAGGAAATTATTGAGAATAATAGCTCATTGTGGTATTTATGAATATTTGAGGATGCCTTTTGGTATTAAAAATGCACCCTCTCATTATCAAAGAATGATGAATACCATATTCCCACATGAATTATCAGAGGGATGGTTAATCATTTATATTGATGACATTATCATTTGTTCAGAAACCTGGAAATCACATTTAGAGAGACTTTCATTAGTACTTAAGAAAATTCTACAAGTGAACATGAAAATTTCTCTTAAAAAATGTAATTTTGGGTTTCATGAGTTGAAAGCTCTGGGACATGTAGTATCAGGACTAAGCCTTGGTGTTGACAAAAACAAAGTGGCTGCAGTTTTACTGAAACAAATGCCCCAGAACAAAAAGGAGATGATGTCTTTCTTAGGATTTGCCAGTTATTACAGGCAACACCTTAAAGATTTTGCAATCCATGCCAGATCATTATACAGAATTTGTGATCGACAAACTGTTTTTGAAATGACACAGGAGAGAATTCAAGCATATGATAAAATCAAGTATGCCTTGACCAATGCACCATTATTATTGATGCCAGACTGGAAACTTCCTTTCAAGCTGTATATTGATGCATGTGGTGATGGTTTAGGAGCTGCTCTTCATCAAGTCCAAATTGTCAATGACAAACCTTATGAAGGTCCAGTTTGTTTTATTTCAAGACAAATTAAACCTACTGAGGCAAGATATGGAGCTAGCCAAATGGAGTGCCTTTGCCTTGTTTGGGCTCTGGAAAAACTTCATTTTTATCTTGATGGTAGTGTGTTTGAAGTAATTACTGATTGTAATGCAGTAAAATCACTTCTTAACATGAAGACTCCAAACAGACACATGTTAAGATGGCAGATTGCTATACAGGAGTATAGAGGCAATATGACCATAGTACATAAAGCTTGAAATATTCATAAGAATGCTGATGGCTTAAGTAGATGGGCATTACCCAATACACCTGATAATCCTGCCTATGTTCCTACAAGTGCAGAACCTCAAATCCCAATTGAAGGAATTAATATCACAGATGTTGGAACAGAATTCTTTGGAGAGGTTAGAGAAAGCTACAAGCAAGATAAGAATTGTCATATTCTTACTGCTCTACTTGACAAAGATTGTAAAGATGTAGCCTTGGCTAATTCTCTGGATGATATTTGGAAAACATCATATGATAATGGAAGATTTCATTTATTTGATGGTATACTATATCATAGATCTAAACACACATGTGTCATGGTCCTATGTAGTAGAATGTTGATTAATACAATACTACTAGAATGCCATGATAACATTTATTCTGGACATCTGTCTGAAGACAGAACAATGGAAAGAATTAAGACATGTGCCTGGTGGCCATCTTGGAGAAAAGATGTCATTGAGTACTGTCATAGTTGTGATAGATGCCAGAAAGCCAATAAAGCTACTGGTAAAAGATTTGGTTTAATGATCCATATTCAAGAACCAAGTACCCCATGGGAAGTGGTTCACATGGATTGGGTAACTGCTTTACCACCTGGAGGTGATAAAAGTTACAATGCATGTCTTGTTATTGTGGACAGATATAGCAAAACACCAATCTTTTTACCATGTCATAAAGATGACACAGCTATGGATACAGCTCTTTTGATTTGGAACAGAGTCATATCCCATACTGGTCTCTTTAAAAATATCATTAGTGATAGAGACCCAAAATTCACATCAGCCTTATGGACTAATCTACATAAGCTTTTGGGTACAAAATTATCATTTTCAACAGCCTACCATCCACAAACAGATGGACTGGCAGAAAGAATGATTCAAACCCTTGAAGACATAATCAGAAGATTTTGTGCTTATGGCCTGGAAATTGAAGATTCTGATGGCTTTACCCATGATTGGTGTACTCTTATACCAGCATTGGAATTAGCCTACAAAACCTCCATCCATGCTTCAACAGGCAAGACTCCTGCAATGTTTGAAAAAGGATGGAACCCCAAACTTCCAGTTGATACTTTGAAAAAAGATTTGGTTGACATTCATCCAACTGCTTCAAGCTTTAAGCTGCTGCTTGATAAAGTGAGACATCATGCAAATCAAAGCATGAATGATGCCTTTGAATATGCTAAGCAGAAATGGGATAAAAGTCATAAGACACCAGAATTCAAAGTAGGGGACTTAATACTAGTTTCAACCTTGAACTTTAATAATATTAAAGGTCCAAAGAAATTGAAAGATTCCTTTGCAGGACCATTTATTATTAAAGCCCTCCATGGGACAAATGCAGTACAAGTAGAACTGTCAGGAGAGTTAGGAAACAAACAACCAACTTTCCCTGTCAGTCTTGTAAAGCATTACACATCAAGTGATAAGGAATTATTTCCTTTGAGAAATGAAACACCCTTAGAAGTACCCCCACTTGAACCAAGTGAGGAAAAGAAAGTACTGAAAGTCTTAAAAGAAAGAAGACTTAGGGGTAAAAATGAAAGAGAATAATTAGTCAGGTACAGAAATCCACAACATGAAGATGAGTGGGTTGAAGAAAGTAAGATACCTGATTCCCAAAACTTTCTCAGAAGATTCAGACATGAGAGAAGACCAATTCCTCAATAAAAGTTTGAATTGTGTGCTTTACATACTTGAACAGTATAAGTAGAGAGGTTGGACAGTGGATTATACCCCCCCAAATAACTTGGGGGTATACTACAAAAGAAAATTGTGGTACAATTTTTTTTGGTGGTAGGGAATGTGAGCCTGTGAGGTATGTTTAACATACCCATAAGGCCACAAATGATTTTATAAACAATTAAATTTGTCTTAAACAGACTTTTTAGTTGAATTTAAAATAAAAAATAATAAAAAATAAGTATAACTTTTTTTTGGATAAACAAAGTTATAATTATTATGTCATTTTTGGATTCTACACCAAAAATAACCTAGGGTACACCCATAGGGTGTTATACCCAAAAACACTTATTTCTTGTGTTATTAGAAGATTTAAGAATCTCACAGTACTAATGTAACTTTTTTAACATTTTTTAAAATTGTTAAATTTAAGCTTAATTAAGCTTAAATTTAAAGTTACATAAGTTTTATGCAACTTTACCAAAATTTTAGTTAAAATTGAGGTGTGGTGTATATTTACTGAATTGGCTAAGGATTTGCCATACAGAATGTAAATCCTGCGTGAGCTCAATTTAAAAGGGTTTAAGGCCATAGTATGGCTTTAAATAAATAAAAGGGCAAAATCCACGCAAAAAGGTGGGACAAAGGAAAAAGACCAAATAGAGCTGGGGTACCCAACTTTTTGGATCTGCAATGATTCAATTAAGGTTGTCCACCTGTATTGGAGGATTTTCAACCTTATTTAAACTTTAAGATTAGACTTTGATCCAACCTTAAGGTTTAAACTGATTTTATCCTAAATTGGATAAGAATTTCAAGCTGCCAAGAGGGTAAATCCCAATAAGCAGGCTTGGAATCAAGGTTTTAAGAACTGTCAAAGCTTAATCAAGCTTAAAAAGCTTAAATAAGCTTAAAACGTTAAGGTTTCAATCATCAAAACCTTATCAAAACTTAAGGTTTTGTGTGTATTGCTATTTTACGTGGAAAAATAGTAATAACTTCAGAAATTCATTAAAAATCCAAATCTTAATGGATTTGCTTGAAAATTTCACACAGCCTAGAGCTTAATATTATCAATATATAAATTAAATTTTAAGTATCTTTTATTAATAAGTTTCCTGGGTAATTAGCCTGGAAAATTACTTTTTTAATTAAGCTTAAAGAAAATTATGATTTCTTTAAAAATTAATTAAAAATTCAGTTTAAGAGATTTCTGCTTGAAACTCTGATTTTATGTTGTTCATGTGATGAACTTTAATATAAAGAAACTTATTTTATATTAAAACTTAAAATAATTAAACTAAATGAGGATTAAAGTTACTTGGAGTTAAGAATAACACTGGTAACTTTAAATTGGAAGTAAAAATAAGTTGCCTTAAGTTAAGAACTTAATTTTTAAGCATGGGTTTTCAGTTTTGACCTGAGCACGCCCTCTACATCCATTATGAATCATGAGAGCTGCTCTGTAGACATAAAAAGAGTCTTTTCATCACTGTTTTTGTCCATCATTCATAATCAATCCAATCATATTAGACATTTAAACAGGTAAAGTTTTATTAAATATAAAATCTTATTATTAAAAGTAATTCTTAAGTTATTTTTATTCTTTATTTATTAAATTAAAGAATTGAAGTCATAGAATTCAGATTATTGTTGTAATCATCTATAATAAATTTTATTATATAAAATTATCATCTTAAATATCTTTTAAAATCCACAAATTCCTCTCAAAAACTCTTTAATCATAATTTATAGTATAAAAAGTTGTTTTATCTTTATATTTATTGATTTTTGGCGTGTTTTTAACTTATAAATCTTTATTTAATATAATAACTGTTGTATTTGACTTGTTGTATTAAATAAATCTTATAAGTAAGTTTTCCCTAAAAGTTCTATATATTTTTTATCTAGTAATAGTTTTTTATATAGAATTTTATTCTATAAAGAATTATTTCTGCACAGTGTGTGATTAATTCTTTTTATAAATACTATTTATATTATTTATAAGTGGTTAATATTCTTATTTTCCACGTGTAATTGTCTCATTAAGAGCTTTACACTTCTTATTGTTATAACTGTCAGTGACTATAACAATAATAGAATAATTATAATTTATTATAATTATTATATTTTTTTATTATTATATTATTATAATAATAATTAAA
This sequence comes from Austropuccinia psidii, assembly GCA_023105745.1. Classification (NCBI taxonomy): domain Eukaryota; kingdom Fungi; phylum Basidiomycota; class Pucciniomycetes; order Pucciniales; family Sphaerophragmiaceae; genus Austropuccinia; species Austropuccinia psidii. The sequence continues at coordinate 8,679,627 of JALGQZ010000002.1, read as the reverse complement.
TTTATTTTTTTATATAATTATTTTTAATAATTATATTTAAATTTGTGGTTATAATATTTCATTATATTATATTTTTCTACTGAGGACAGTCATAGTACTCTTGATATTGTTACTATTATCAAGAGTTTCATAGACAAACCTTACAACTCACCTGCTGGAAAGTTATCAACAATACTCCAATCAGTACAGCAAGTTGTCAAAGAAGAATTAGAGTCAGCAATAAGGAGATTCAAGAAGTATGCAGATAGAAATAGGAAAATTCCACCTGATTTCCAACCTGGGGACAAAGTATGGCTAGCTTCCAAGAAGATCAAGACAACAAGACCCACAAAGAAATTATCAGAAAGATGGTTGGGACCTTTTGAAGTTCTGAAGAAGATTGGCAGCCATGCATATCACCTCAAGTTGCCTCAGCAATGGAATTCAGTTCACCCTGTCTTTCATGTGTCCTTATTAGAACCAGTTAAGAATTCAACTATCCCAAATCAACATCAATTGCCACCACCACCAATCCCAGTGGAGGAGCAAGAAGAATGGGAAGTGGCTCAGGTTCTGGACTCAAAACTCAAAAGAGGTAAATTATGGTATCTTGTGGAGTGGAAAGGATTCAGTGAAGACCCAGAAAGAACCACTTGGGAAGCAGCTTCCAAACTTACCAACTCACCAGACCTTGTCAAGGATTTCCATTCATTATATCCAGACAAGCCTTGTCCAATTACCTCAACAGTTTGATTTATGGTGCTTGGTGGGGAGAAGAAGTTATGAAAGTAAGTTCCTCTCCTGGAATGCACCTTTAAGGGGGTATTCTACCCATATGTTGTTGTAAGCATCACCTTGGCCACTTTTTGAGCACTTGTCAATTCTTTGGACAGGTTCAGGAAGCATACAACACCAATATCCTCCGATTTGGACCTTATCAAGATATGGCCAAATGTTTCTTTCTTTGTTTTCATTTCTTTGCTCTTATTTATCTTTTCAATTTATGCCAATCATCATAATTCAAGACACTCATTACTTCAAGTCATTTACGGCCATTAATTTCAGAAGTCATTTATGGCAATTCATGTCAGAAGTCATTTATGGCAATTTATTTCAATTTTATGGTGCTTGGTGGGGAGTGGAAGTTATGAAAGTAAGTTCCATCTCCTGGTATGCATCCCTGAGGGTTCTACTTCTTGTAAAACATTACCTTGGCCACTCTGTGAGCATCAAATGCTTGGTTTTCATTTTTTAGACACTTCTTGGCCAGAATCAAGCAACTCACCACAAGAAGGACAAACCATCAGGATTTTTCTTTATTCCTTTTCTTTACTCTCATTTTCTCTTATTCTTTTATTTTTCTTTCTTTCTTTACTTGTATAATTTTCTTTCTTTTATTTCTTTAAACAGCAGCATCCCCTCCCAAATCATGTATTGGGAGGTTCCATTATTTTTTCATTTTTTAGTATTTATAAGAGTGGGGATAGAAGTCAAACCAAACACAAACAAGGAAAAGGAAAACTAGTTATCTCTACCCAAATCATCAAAAGTTCTCTGGAAATCATCTATCAACTCATCTTCATACTAGGCAAATTTTGCAGCCATCTCTTCAGAAGCAGTACCTGGAATAGTCCTATCATTTGCATACATAATCACCTCTCTGCTATTTCTATCAACCCTCCTGAACAATATGGCCACATCATCTTGATTTTCACTAGCCGCGTTGGGATCTTCTCTGGTAACCCGGATAGGCCAATGTTCTCTTCTTTGAAAAACTTGAGCGGCAGGAAATGACAAAGGGGAAAATCCATCTCTTCTTCTGCTGGAGCTGGCCACAGGTTGGAGTTGACGGGAGGTGGCTATGGGTGAGTTTCTAGGTTGTTGAAGTGGGAATGGTCTTACTGCTGGATTCAAGGCAGGCCTGGTGGTGTGGGAAGTAGTTGGTGAAGGAGGAGGAAGGGTTGTAGGAATAGAAGCAAGCATTGGTTGGAAGGTTCTTGGAGTGCTGCGAATAACTTGGCTTTGGAATCTAGTGTTGGCAAGAGGTTGAGAAGAGGAATTGCTGGATGGATGGCCAACTGAATGAGGAACAACTTCAACTTCTTCACCATCCAACTCATTACTTCCTTCAGCATCTGGATTTGTTGGGGAATCAACAATTCGTCTTAGTTTTTTCACCACCTTCACTACTCCATCAGTATTGGTCCTTGAGATTGGGATTTCTGAGCTGTAGTGTATGGGCCTACCACCAATTGCAATGGGCCCTCCAACATTAGTCCACCTGGCCACACCCCTCTGCCTGGAACCAGTCACTACATAAAAATATCAGTACTAATTCAATCAAGATAGGCAAATCACTCACATTGAGAAAATCCTGAGGTTGCATCAGGAGTAGGTTCCTCAAGAATAGGGAATTCTTGCCCATAAGGCCCATCTTTCCTGCTCCATAAGTGGCTCCTGACCTTGGACAAAGTTGACCTGGTACGACGACATGGTTTCTTCCCAATGAAGCAAAAGTGGCATTTTGACAATCGAGGATTGTAATGTTGAAAGAAATCCTTACCCTTGGCCAAACATTCAGTACAGGCAGGATCAAGAACTTCAACTACTCTGAACCCATCATAAGTTTGGGAGGGATCAAAATGACCAGAAGACGCCATGGAAGGGGAGGACAATTGACTGAAGACGCCAGAACCACAAAGAATAGACGGTGGCAGTGCAGAAGGAGAAGATTCAGTGAGTTCAGTCAGTTTGGAACTCATAACTGAAGAATATGCAAGCAGAAGATTCAAGACGTCAGAATCAATCCACTCCATATCAAGAAAAAGATCTTACCTCAAGGAAATGGGGGCCATAACTCAATTATGTCCCCCCCTCAAAGCCTCTAGGTGAAGGTTCATACCCCTTTGGGGCTGAACCCATTACCCAGGGCCTCCCCTGCAACTTTGGGGAGGCCAGGATATTGATGGTCCTGGACCCCACCAATGGGTCCAGGCCATATAGGGTGAAAATTTGGGCTTGGGACAATTCTGGGCCCTTGGTCACCCTGAGTCCCCATCAAATTTGGGCCCAGGGGCTCCATTTTGGTCCTGGGGGCCTCCAATAGCCCCCACGGACCGTGGACCGTAGGACCCCAAAGACCCAAAATGGCCAATAATGGCCAAAAAATCATGAAATGACCAAATTCACCAAGCACCCAAAAAAGGCCCAAAAGGCCATAAAAATCAAAAATATCAAGATTCATCAAGGAAGAGGCCACAGACCAAAAACACTCTGGATGGCTGTTTGGGGCCATTTCCATGGACAATGGGGAGAAGACCCCTTGGAGGAAATTTCTGCAATATTTCATTGGATTAAGCCTTGCCCAATGAGTACACTTCATATAGTCATTGGGCATCATTTTTTGAGCACAAGAGCTCAGTGGCCCATATTTTGGGATATGTCCCAAGGCCACACCTCAAAGGCAAGGTGGATTGAATCAGAAGAAAAGAAAAGCATACTTTGAAGTGGAATACTTACTCAAAACTTGAAAGAAGGGGGGAATCAATTTAATTTGACAGAGAAGAATTGAAGAAGGATTTTCAGGATAATGGTCAAGAGGAAAAGAAAATTAAAAAGAAAATTTTTGAAAAAATGTGGGGATATTGAGATCCCACTCAACAGTGGCAGGGTATTATGGTGTTCAGGAGCCCACCAATTTCAAGAGGGGGATACTGTAACAACCACTCAACAGGGGTAAGGGTATTAATCAATACACCCACTGAAACACCTCAAATCAGCAAATCCAGTATCTGCATCAGCATTCAGTTTCAGAAATCTTCATTCTGAAACATGCATACAGCTTGGTACATCAATACAGCCTGTCAATACCTGTACAGGTTGGATTCACCCAATACAGTTTCAATACACCATTATGGAACTGTATGATCACTCAAATACACCACACCTCTTGTACAGGCTCTGTACAGCTGTACATGGCCTGTATTGGCAAGACTCAATTCAATAATTCAATCCTCTCAAGAAAATTCTTCCTCTGGATCAGGGCTGGTGTTTCTCACATATACCAGCCCCTCTTTCTCCCCTTGGGGACCTTTCCCCAGTTGATTAATTTAGTTTATTTATGATTTTATAATTATTCTTATCCTTATTTTGGGTATTATAATTATTTGATTTTAAGTTAGTCTTTGCATTTTCTCTCTTTGCCTGTACAGTATGAGCTGGGTGGCCATATCCTTATTAACCCTTCTCTTTCCATTCTGACAGGTTGAAACAGTGGACTTGGACTTGTTTGTGGTTGGCTCTTCTATTTCTTATTCTTATTTTTTTGTTGCTGCTTTTCTCATATCTTTTATCATAGTAATCCATTCCTTACACTCTTAAGTGTATTCAATCTTTCCATATCCTTGAGCCCTCCATAAGTGAGTCCCGGTTTACTGAGTTCCAGGCCCTCTTCACTTTGAAGAGCCCCTGTGACATTGTACTGTTGTAAATGTCTATGCCATACATCCTCTGGTAATCTGTTCCCAGTAAAAATCCTTGGATGTGCGCATCATCAAGCACTACAAACTCTGGGTTGAGTCTGATATTACCCTTCCTGTGGGGTATAATTATCTCTTTGATAATTGTCCCAATGGAAGTCATCTTCCCTGATGAACTTTTAAAGTTCTTTGCCTTAGTGGGCAAGAGCTGTTTTTCCCAGTTTGTGAAGTTGTTATCCAGATAATTTCTGGCCACTATGGAGCAGTGTGCTCCACTGTCAATGATCAATGGATGTTGAGCATTGTCAATACATACAGTCATCTTTGTGGCTGTTCCATGTATGTATGCCATTCCTTTGGTTGGTGTAACCAGGAATGTTTGTGCATCTTGTGTGTGTTTGCACAAGTTTTTGTTGGCAGTTTCCTGTGGCATGCCTGCTTCCAACTGTATGTCCTGAACTTCTAGTGGGGTTTCTTCTTGGTATTCCACTATAAATTCTTCTCTTGGGTCTTGGTTATCATCAGATGGTTCTCCTATGGCATCACCCATAGAGTCTGATTCAGAATCCTCTGTTGGGGATTCCTCCTCTGGGACTTTCTCAATGGCATAGACCTTTTTCATTGCCTTTGGACAGTTGTTGGCATAGTGGTCTGTTGAACCACAATTGTGACAAGAATTTTTCTTCTTTGCCACTTCTGCCACTTTCTCTCTAGGCTTGTCTTTAAACTCTACCCTGAGAGGTTGTTTCTCTTTGAAACTATTGCTCCTATATGGGGTGAATTTCCCTATATTAGTCCTTTTCCTTATGCCTTGTAAGGTGTGAGCAATGTCAGCTAGAGTACAATTTTGGTTGCATCTGCATTTTACTGCATGCTCTAGTTCTCCTGACAGTTGTGTCAGAAGTTTATGGTTCCTCATTTGGATGTTCATCTGAGGATCAATGGCTTTCAGTCTCTTGGACTATCTAAGACACCACTCATATGGATCTTTGTCCATAGAGTACTTGTCATTTTCAAATGACATGGTCTTTTGCCATATCCAAGTTCCATTACTGTACTTTTGGATGATTTGACTCTTCCACCATGGCCAGTTTCTTCTGCCATGGATTTCTTTCATTTCTGTGTACCATATACTAGCAAGACCTTTAAATGCTGTATTTAATCTAGCAGTAATCCAGTAATCTGGTATGCTTGGTACATCAATGAAGAGTCCATCAATATAATCTATGAGTTCCATATGATCATATTCTCCTGATCCAGAGAATTTGGGCCAGCTTGAGGCCTCAGGAAGCTGTTTCAATGCTTCCTTTTCTGAATAAGACATGTCATCTCCATCCTGGTATTATGACGGGGATCTTGCTTTATTCATCAACATGGCATCTGGCTTGATGTCATCTGGTTGATATTGATTATCCATAACCTGGCCTTGTGATTGAGGCTTCAAGCTATGGTAGGCATTAAACAATTTGTTAATGTCTTGATCCAGACACTCCCTGTCCCTTGTGCTGTGGTGTTGTTCTTCAAAGACTTGATTCAGTCTTTTGTTGGTTTCTTCAGAGGCTTTGCTCAGTTGAGCATATCCACCCTGAAGGTTCTTAACTATCTATTCCAAGGAGGCTTGGGTCTTTCTCATCCTCTCTTGGCCAGCTTCAATTCCTGCAAACTGTTTTGCAGATTGCTCAGCATATTGGGACAATTGTAACCACAGTGTATCACTGTTGATGTTACTCTCAGATGTGACAATGTTATGTTCAGTCTGAGTGGGGGTAATGTTTCTATTACTAGGAATACTGATTCTAGAGTGGTTTACAACTACTTCTGGTTCTTGTGTACTTCTTTTACCAAATCTAACAGCTTCTGGATCATGTGGTCTGACTCTTTCCTCCTCTGGTTGAAGGAGGTTTTGTTCTTGCCCTTGTTTCCTTATCTTCTCCTGGAAACTTCCTGGAATTGTGAATAATGGTGACTCTTGGCCACTGATCTGCTGGTTTCTGAATGGTGTGAAGCTACTGGAGAGCTGATTTGGCCTGCTCCTTGTGAGCCTGAAGGAATCTGAGTAGGCCCTGTCTGGGTTAACTGTTCTTCTATAGCTTGGATAGTGGCTTGATTCTCCCTTATCCTCTGTGCCCTTGCCTCCAGGAGTCTGAACTGCCTGGTAGGATTCCAACCTTTGGTGATTACCATCAGGTCTTTGAAATCTATCTCTTTGAGACAGATCTTCTGGCAACTTGCTCCAAGCTCTTCCCAGTGACTTGCCAGGTTGAACCTTTTGTTGTCCATGCTCCATTGAAATAAATCTTTGAGGAGTTGGTGGAGCTGAAGAACTTGATCCATATCCTTCCAGTCCTCTGGTTTGAGGTTCCTGTTGAATTGGAGTGTGAATGACAAGGTTGATATGATCTTCCTCATTGTTTTGCCATCCACCACTGTGTCCAAGGTGTCCTCTTTCAGGTCTTCTGGTTCTGGACAATCCTTCCCTGTCCTCTGGCTGGTTCCTTTGGAAGCCAAGGTCTCTGAGGTATTCAGGGGACATATCAGTGTTTGCAAGCAGTCAAAAACTTTATGTTCTTAGGGTATTTACCTTTGACTGTGCCTTGTACAAATTTGTTATATGCTGATTTGGGCAGTTTGCCATTGGAGGTTACAACTGGGTTAGTAATTGTAATCTTCCCTGTACAAGTGGTTAAGGTTGGTTTACTCTGTATTGAAGCAGAGTTTTGTGGTTTTCTACTCCTCTGAGTGGCTATTGGTGTCCAATTTTTGGCTGTAATGAGGCCTTCACTAAGTCTTTTTCCTTTGCCCTTGCTGCCCTCTGGTTCTGAGGGTGTCACTGGTGTGTTGGCCTGTGACTGGGTCTCAAGTGGTATGAAATTTTCTTCCACTGAATCAAACAGGAAAAGAGGGCTTATGTCAGTTAAGACTTCTTAAAAGGGTGGTTTTGCACGTCTAAGAATGGCCTCTGGGTGTGTATATTATTACAAGATGCCCTTGTATGATGACAGTGTAATTGAATTAACAATTCCACGTCAAAAATACAGCTTATGGATATGTGGTAGACTGTTTGTATACCAATATCTTACAGAATACTTGTAGTTAGCAAGTATAATCTGTCAAAGATGGTGTATTACAGGGCAATTGAGTTAACAATGTGCCCAAACACACCTTAACTGTTGGTTTATCAGTATGAGCTGTCTTGATTCAATTAAGAATTAAGACTGTATTAGTGGCTTAAAAGTGTTTTTATATACAAAACACGCCAAAAATACTGGTTTTGTGGTTATTAGCCAGGTGAAAGATACTCTTATTAAAATATGAGTATTTTGAATAAAAAGTGAAAAAAATATATAAAATATATCTTTAAGAAGAAATGACGCCTAAAAAGATAAAACAAGTGCCAATAAATGATAAAAAGAGAAAACACTTACTTGTAATAAGTCCAAAAGGTTTTAAAACACGGCCAGGCCCCCAAAATGTCAGGCTGAGTCTATGATGAGAGTATTAAAAAGTATTTACAACTCTTAACTATGAATGTGACACGGTAAATAAAGATTTAAAAGACTTTTATAAGAGTTAAAGTTTGTTTAAATTAATAATATGAGGGCTTTACTATAAGGAATATAGTGGTGGTGAGCGCTGTTGAAAGCCCTAGGTGCAGCTTTACCTGTTGGGTTACAATAACAAAGACTACAATACTTTAAATTAAGAGTATACCTGATTATTACCCAACAGTAAAACTGTTTTTGACAGTTTACTACATAGGGTATTCAAGAGAAGGATGAGGAGACAATTCTGGCTGTGAAAAGCCTCCTTTTTATCCTGAAATGGGGTGGAAAGGGTGCTAGAACTTTCCACGTAGAGGAAGTGAAAGTTTTTCACCCTCCAGGACTGACTTGTGGTTTGCAAACAGCCTGTATACCCTGTATTGGGCTCAGAACGTGGTTTTGAAATCACATCTGGGCAGTTTTCACCAATACAGGGTGGAAATTTTCATCTGGGGACCTCACAGCCTGATTCTGACGTGTATGATGTGTAGAATGCTGTACAGAAACTGTATGAGACCCCAGGATTTACTGACTTATGAGGGATTGAAGTATTAACATGCTTCCTTGTCTGTTTGACACCTCATAATCAGAGTACAACTGTATCCTGTCATAATACAGCTGTATTGGCCATATTGTGGGATTATAACATTCAAATGGCCATACCTCTGTTGGTTTTTGAGATATCATGCTCAAAGTTGGCTCTTTGAATAGCCCTGTATGAGCTTTATACAATGATACCCAATTTGGTATTGTAATCATTAAATATGAAAAAGTTATCCCATGTACAAGGTCTTTGTACATAGGCGTGGATTGGGCAAAAACTCTGTATTGAGCTTGTTTGCCTCATAACTTCTGTTATAGTTGAGATATGAGGAAGTGGATGGCACCATCAGATAGCCCTGATTGCTCTCTTTTGATGGTACCATTGGATAGCCCTTACTTAGAGCTTCATTTTGAATACCCATTTGATGGGGTTAAGCCTCTTCTTCTAGATTTTAGATGAGAGGTGAAAATTAAGGTTTATGCTCAGCAACAACTTTGAGCAGGAATAACTTTGTTATTCTTTTTCCTATGGTGATGGGACTTATATTTTCAGAAAGGGGTGGGTTTCCTCTTTTGTTTGATACCTTTTGAGCTAATTTGGCTCAGCTCCATGTTTTGGTGGTATCTTGGCTATACCATTGGTTTATGGTATTTTGGCTGTCATGCTTGTGCTCTGGTTTTGAGTCACAGGCTGACACTTCCAACCACAATAGGTACATAACCCCTCCTTGATTCTTCTCTCTTTTTCAGAATTTATTAACTTGAAGTCTTTATTCAACAAAGAAGAGTGGGGATTGTCCCTCTTCTGAAAATTCTTCTTCTTCTTATGACTTGAACTTGAAGAATTTGACTTTGATGCTTCAGGCTTCTTCTCTTGATGATTATTCTTCTCCTTTTGCCTCTCATGGTACCTGGTATCAAGCTCCAGGGTAATATCCATTAAGTCTTGAAGAGAATCAATATTTGAAGGATGGGAGGCCAATCCTCTCCTGAAATGATAAATGAGAGGCCTTCCACCCCAATTCCCGATTCTTGACACTAAGCTTCTAAAATTAGCAATGTATAAAGATACATTCCCACCTTCTTTCATTCTCAAAGAATCCAACTCTAATTCAGCTTTTTCTGACTTCATTTGAGTCACCAAATAAAGTGAAGAGTTGAGATTCAAATAATTTTCAAGAGTTGAGAAGGTAGCTTGGTTCTTGAGTAGTAAGATTGGAAAGATAAGGCTCAATCCATTTTTCAGCCCTGCCAATAAGAAATGAAGTGGCACAAAGAGTTTTCTTCCTGTATTGAGAGAAATTTGCCGGATCATTATGAAAAATTAATTGACAAGACTGAATAAAGCTTCTGACATTGAAGGGCTGAGTCCCATCAAACCATTCTGGTTCCTTCATAGATGGAGTCTTGAAGGCTGGTGGTCCTGATGATTCAGAAGAAGCTGCATGAAGATTGGCCATAATTTGAGTCATCTGCTGAATAATGGCCAATAAAAATGGTTCAGATTTATGAGAAACAGGCTGATCAGACTGGGCTAGAGTTGGTCTTCCAGTACCTTGAGGTGCCCCCACAGGAGCAGGTGCGGCCTCAGTACCTTCAGACTCTTCCTCTTCCACAGAATTCTCCTCCTCCTCTTCATCATCTTCACCTGGAACCTTGAGACTGGTTCTTGAAAGTCCTGGAAAACGGCCAACTACCTCTGAAAATGAGCTTGATCTCCTTGGCCCTCTTCCTTCCTTCCTGGATGGTGCTGATCCTTCCATAATAAGCCCTCTTTCTAATTGGTCCCTCAGTTGAGAAACTGCTGGGGTTCCGTCAAGAGGAGCTCTTGGAGTTAGAGTGAGAACAGCTTGAGTTCTGGCCTGAGATCTGGTATGTCTTGCAGGAGGTGAATATTGGATAGGCATGATTTCAGGAATAAAAATGAATTAAAGGCAATAAGGATCAAAATTTCAATGGATAACTTGAGGCAATCAAAAGTGAGAGCTTGAAGTCAATTTAAATAAAATCTTGAAGTGAAAATAATGAATCAAATAAGAATCTTCAAGTACATCAATCAATCAAATATCAAATGCAGTCTTGAAGTGAATAAAACAGTCAATCAAATCAATAAAATCAAATTCTTGCAGAAAATCAGTCAATCAAATGAATTCTTGAATCAAATGTAATTTATGTCAAAATTCTTGATGTGAGTAATCAGCAAAATCAATGAAATCTTCAGGTCAATAAATTTTCTTGAAGTCAATGTCAATTATGTCAAATAAATCAATCAATAAATATCAAGTGAATTCTTCCTTAAAAATCAAAATTATTGAAGAAATAATCCAAATGAATCTTGATGTGAAGAAGGTGTCTGAATCAATCTTATGAGAAATTTATGAATAAAAAATAAAAAGATGCCTAAGTTATGATTGGAATGAGATTTGATGATTTGAAATCAAGAGTTAAAAAGAAGATAAATAAGAAATAAAATAAAAAAATGGGTCAGTTTTCAATTTTCAAGAATGAAGAATGAATGAGAGAAAAATGAGAAGTGACAAAGAATCATTAAGTTCATAAGCATTAAAGAGTCATAATTTTGATGAATGAAAGAATGAAAATGATAAGAGAATGAATGGACAGAATGAAAATAAATTATGAGTTAATTAATATAATGTCACAGGGGCTCTTGGACAGAGAAAAAGAGTGGCCTGGTACTCAGGAATAAAGAACTCACTTGGGAGGCTCCAAAAGGATAAAAAGATAAAGCAGAATGAATTTCTTTAAGCAGGATAAGAGTAATAATAAGGACAAGTATGTAAAAGATAAGAAAGATTAAGTGAAGCCAATGGCCAGAGAAATAAGAAAGCCAAAAGCCAAGAAGCCAACCAAGTGAATCCCCAATTCACTGTTTTAACCTCCCAGAAAAGGAAATGGAATTAGTAAAAGATATGACCACCAATATCCACTGACAGGCAAAGAAGAAAAGGTGCAAATGACTGCCTTAAGAATATCAGTCTCTACTTTCAAAAATGAAAAGAGAAATAAAGATAAAAATAAAGCAATATATTAATTAACTGGGGAAAAAGTCCCCAGGTGCTGAAAGGTGGCCAGTATATGTGAAAAGATGAAGGGCTGATCCTGGAAGGTGAGTCACTGGCTGTATTGTCTGAATTGGGCCAATACAGTTCTGGCCATCTTGAGAATTGAATTGTGTGATTGAATTCGAACAGTGGAATATGAATTGGCCCGATTGGGCCAAGGACATACAGGTATAATTGATTGCTGCCTGTATGGACCAATTGTGTTGTCCATGGAGTATTGAAGTACTTGCTGCCTTGACAGCTGATTGAATGATGAATAACCTCTGAGAATGGCCCTTTGAATAATCCTGAAATAATTTCCAACCAAACTCCTGCAGGACCAGGTGGTTGGGGTCCTTGAATAGTCTTCTGATAGCCGCCATGGATTGCCAGACTGATGAGCTGAAGAGTCCTCCTTCAAAATGGGCATTGGATTTTGGGACCTTGATTTTTAATCATGGAATTTGGTCCTAAAAACGCCACAATTGAATTTTTGAGCAAAAATGGTGCATAATGGTATATAATACCATATGTGAACCACTCCTGCAACCTTGAGTGTGGGATGCATGGAGGAATGGGAAGAATCCCCCTTGAGGTGAGGGGAAGGATTGAGCTGAACTGATCTGGTGGCCTCTGGTAGTTACCAGAGGCCATGGGCTGAAAGGTGGTCCATGGTGGTCCTGAGGGTCTTTATGGCCATTTTGGGTTTGATGCAATTTGGGGCCAAGAATGGCTCAGGCGGGCCCAATTGCGGTTTGGGACCCACCTGGCCTTGAGGGATAGTGGGCTCCCCCTTTTGGCCTTATTGGATTAGGCCAAAAGGGGCCTGATTGGCCCATGGGCCCTAGAGGCCATAGGGGGCCTAAATGGCCCAAAAAGGCCATTTAGGCCCTTGACCCCCTAATGAAAGGGGGTGGCCCAACACTGATGGTTATGGCTAGGGGGCCCAGAGCCCCCTAGGAGACAAAAGGACACCCACAGGCCAAAAAAAAGATGGAGGCCTGGGGGTTGGGGATATGGAAATCGGCCAGGAAGGCCAATGATGGCAGAATATGGCCTGAGGCCATAAAAGGACAGGGGAAGGTGATATGGCCAAACGGCCATGGGACACCAAAGGGGGCCAATTGGCCAAAACAATATGGTGTGGCTAATTGGCCCTAACTTAGTTCCAGGCTGGAGTGCTGCAACACCCATGGAGGAGGGTCATTACTCGTGATTGTGACAATTACTTGGAATAATGATAAATCAAGGATGGTTGGTGATTTTAGAGCATTGAATACCTACACTATTCCAGACAGGTATCCAATCCCTAGAATCAATGAGACTTTGACTCAATTATCCAAAGCAAAATTTATCACTTCTATGGATTCTCTTAAAGGCTTCCATCAGAATGTTTTAACACCTCATGCTAGAAAATTGCTGAGGATTATTTCTCATTGTGGTCTTTATGAATAATTGAGGATGCCTTCTGGTATTAAAAATGCACCCTCTCATTATCAAAGAATGATGAATACCATTTTTCCACATGAGTTATCAGAGGGATGGTTAATCATTTATATTAATGACATTATCATTTGTTCAGAAACCCGGCATTTGCATTTAGAGAGACTTTCATTAGTACTTAGAAAAATTCTTCAAGTGAGCATGAAAATATCTCTTAAAAAATTTAATTTGAGGCTTCATGAGTTGAATGCTCTAGGACATGTTGTATCAGGACTGAGCCTTGGTGCTGATAAAAAAGGTTGCTGCAGTGTTACTGAAACAACTGCCCCAGAACAAGAAAGAAATGATTTCTTTCTTAGGATTTGCCATATATTACAGGCAAAACCTTAAAGATTTTCCAATCCATGTCAAATCATTATACAGAATTTGTGATCAACAAACTGTCTTTGAGATGACACAGGAAATAATTCAAGCATATGAAAAATAAAGTATGCCTTGACTAATTCACCATTATTATTGAGGCTAGACTGGAAACTTAATTGCAAGCTGTATATTGATGCATGTGGTGAAGGCCTAGGTGCAGCTCTTCATCAAGTTCAAATTATCAATAACAAGCCTTATGAGGGTTCAATTTGGTTTATCTCAAGTCAAATCAAACCTACTGAAGCCAGATATGGAGCTAGCCAACGGGAGTGCCTTTGCCTTATTTGGGCTCTGGAAGACTTAATTTTTATTATGATGGTAGTGTTTTCAAGTAATTACTTATTGTAATGAAGTAAAATGACTCCAACATGAATACTCCTAACAGACACATGGGAAGATGGCAGATAGCTATTTAGGAGTATAGAGGCAATGTGACCATATTACATAAAGCTGGAAATATTCACAAGAATGCTGATGGCTTGAGTAGATGGGAATTACAAAATACATCTGACAATTCTGCTTATGTTCCTGCAAGTGCAGAACCTCAAATTCCAATTCAAGGAATTAATATCACAGATGTGGGAACAGAATTCTTTGAATAAGTTAAAGAAAGCTATAAGCAAGATAAGAACTGTCATATTCTTACTTCTCTACTTGACAAAGATTGAAAAGATGCATTCTTGGCTGATTCTATGGATTATATTTGGAAACCATCTTATGACAATGGAAGATTCCATTTGTTTGATGGTATCTTATGTCATAGGTCTAAACACTCATGTGTCATGGGCTTATGTAGTAGAATGTTAATCAACACAATACTACTGCAATGCCATGCTATAGTTTATTCTGGACATATTTCTGAAGACAGAACAATGGAAAGAATTAAGACATGTGCCTGGTGGCCATTTGGAGAAAAGATGTCATTGAGTACTGTCATAGTTGTGATAGATGCCAGAAAGCCAATAAAGCTACTGGTAAAATATTTGGATTAATAATTCATATACAAGAACCAAGTACCCCATGAAAAGTGGTTCATATGGATTGGGTAACTGCTTTACCACCTGGGGTGATAAAAGCTACAATGCATGTCTTGTCATTTTTGAGAAATATAGCAAAACCCCAATCTTTTTACCATGTCATAAAGATGACACACCTATGGATACAGTTCTTTTGATTTGGAAGAGTCATATCCCATACTGGTCTCTTTAAAAATATCATTAGTGATAGAGACCCAAGATTTACATCAGCCTTATGGACTAATCTAAATAAGCTTTTGGGTACAAAGCTATCATTCTCAACAGCATTCAGTCCAAAAACAGAGGGGTTAGCAGAAAGAATTATTCAAACCCTTGAGGACATGATCAGAAGATTTTGTGCTTATGGCCTTGAGTTCCAAGTTTCTGATGGCTTTACCCAAAATTGGTGTACTCTTATACCAGCATTGATATTAGCCTATAATACTTCTATCCATGCTTCAACAGGCAAGACTCCTGCAATGTTGGAAAAAAGATGGAAACCTAAACTTCCAGTTGATACTTTGAGGGAAGATTTAGTTTATATTTGTCCAACTGCTTCAAGCTTTAGATTATTTCTTGATAAAGTGAGGCATAATGCAAAACAGATCATGAATGATGCCTTTGAATATGCTAAACAGAAATGGGATAAAAGTCATACAAACCCAGAATTCAAAGTAGGGGACTTAATACTAGTTTCAACCTTGAACTTTAATAATATTGAAGGTCCAAATAAATAAAAAGATTCCTTTGCAGGACCATTTATTATTAAAGCCCTTCATGGGAAAAATGCAGTACAAGTAGAACGTTTACAAGAATTAGAAAAAAAACACCCAGCTTTTCCTGTTAGTCTAGTAAAGCATTACACTTCAAGTAATAAGGAATTATTTCCTTTAAGAAATGAAAAAACCTTAGAAGTACCTCCACTTGATAAAAGTGAAGAGAAAAAAGTACTAAAAGTCTTGAAAGAAAGAAGACTTAAGGGAAAAGATGAAAGAGAAAACTTGGTCAGGTACAAAAATTCCCAACATGAAGATGAATGGATTGTAGCATAAATGATACCTGATTCCCAAAAGTTTCTCAGAATATTCAGACATTAGAAAAGACCAATTCCTCAATAAAACATCTGAATTGTGTCTTCAAATACTTAAAAGTATAAGTAGAGAGGTTGGACAGTGGATGATACCCCCCAATTAACTTGGGGGTATACTTCTAAAATAAAATTGTGGTACAATTTCTTTTGATGGTAGGGAACGTGAGCCTGTGAGGTCTACATGAAATATCCATAAGGCCACAAATAACTATATATACAGCTGATTTAGTCTTGAACAGAATTTTCAGTTGAAATTAAAATAAGAAATAACAAAAAATAAGGGTAGCTTTTATTTTCACAAACAAAGTTATAATTATTATGTCATTTTTGGATGCTAGACCAAAAGTAACCTAGGACACACCCATAGGGTGTCATACCCAAAAATGCTTATGTCTTAAGTTATTGGAAGATTTAAGAATCTCACAGTACTAATGTAACTTTTTTAATTTTTTTAAAAATTGTTAAATTTAAGCTTAAATAAGCTTAAATTTAAAATTGCATAAGGATTATGCAAACTTACAAAAATGTTAGTTAAAATTGAGGTGTTGTGTATATTTACTGAATTGGCTAAGGATTTGCCATACAGAATGTAAATCCTCTGTGAGCTCAATTTAAAGGTGATTAAGGCCATAGTATGGCTTTGAATAAATTAAAGGGCAAAATACACACAAAAAGGTGGGACAAAGCAAAAAGACCAAAAAGAGCTGGTGTACCCAGCTTTTTTGGATCTGAAAGGATTCAATTAAAGCTTTCCACATGTATTGGATGTTTTTCCCACTTAATGAAACTTGAGGATTAGACTTTGATCCAACCTTAAAGTTTAAACTGGCTTTAACCCAATTTGGACAGGAATTTCAAGCTGCCAAAGGGTAAATCCCAATATGCAAGCTTGAAATTAAAGTTTTGAGAGCATTGAAAGCTTAAATAAGCTTAAAAATTTAAAGTTACAAGCATTAAAACCTTATCAAAAGTTAAGATTTAGGGTGTATTGCTATTTTATGGGGAAAAATAGCAATAACCTCAAAAATTCATTAAAAATCCAAATCTTGATGGATTTTCTTGAAACTTTCACGCAGCTTACAATTCAATGTTATCTGTGTATAAAATAAACTTTAATTATCTTTTACAAACAGGCTTTATTGGTAATTAGCCTGGAAAATTACTCTTTCAATTCTACTTAAAGAAAATTGAGATTTCTTTAAAAATTAATTAAAAATTGAGTTTAAGAGATTTTTGCTTGAAGCTTTATTTTTAAGCTATTCATGTGATTAAATTTAATATAAAAAAGCTCATTATATATTAAAACTTAAAATAATTAACTTAAATGAGGATTAAAGCTACTTGGAGTTAAGAATAACACCAGTAAATTTAAATTGGAATTAAAAATAAGTTACCTTAAGTTAAGAACCTTCTTTTTAAGGATTGTTTTTCAGTTTTTACCTGCCCACGCCCTCTATATCCATTAATAATAATGAGAGCTGCTCTTCAGACATAAAAAGAGTCTATTCATCACTGTTTTTGTCCATCAATTCAATCCAATCCAATCATATTACACATTTTAAACAGGTAAAGTTTTATTATATATAAAATCTTATTCTTAAAGGATTTCTTAAGTATTTAATTCTTTATAAATCTTCAATTAAAGAATTGAAATCATAGAACTTAGATTATTGTTTTAATAATCAAATAATATATTTTAATTTATCAAATTGTTGTCTTAAAATATCTCTTAAGATGCACAAATTCCTCTTAAAAACTCTTTAATAATATTTTTTATTATAAAATTTTGTTTTATGTTTTATAAAATTGATTTTGACATGTTTTTAACTTATAATAACTATTTAGTATAATAAATTTTGTATTTGACTTGTTATATTAAATATATATTATAAGTAAGTTTTCTTTAAAATTCTATATTTTTTATCTATTATCAGTTTTCTTATAGAATTATTTCAAGAATTATATCTGCACAGTGTGTGTTATAATTTCTTTTTTTTAGAAATAATATTTTTATTATTTATTAGTGGTTAAATATTTATATTTTCCATGTGTAATTGTCACATTAAGAGCTTTACAGTTCTTACTGTTATAACTGTCAGTGACTATAACAATAATAGAACAATTATAAGTTATTATAGTTCTTGATTTATTTATTATTAAATTATATAATAATAACTATATTTAATTTGTGGTCATCATATTTTGTTATATTATATTTTTCTACTGAGGAAAGTCTTAGTACTCTTGATATTGTTACTATTATCAAGAGTTTCATAGACAAACCTTACACCTTTTAAGGTTAAAGTTTTATTTGAAGCTTAAATTTTAAATATATTCAAAAAGGATTTCTGCTTTTATGAGCCATTGGAAGTCCATAGTAGTCTTTAATTTTGTAGTTTTTATAAATCGTATGTGAAATCTGCGCTTTTGATAATTTTAGAATTTGGAAGCTAATTGATTTTAAGCTATTTGAAGTAAGGAGGCCACTTGGAAGTTACAGGGTGAAAAACCTTCAATTTCATATGGGTGCTACAGTCTTGGATTTCTGATGATATGTAATATTGAAAAAACTTTCAAGAGAAAATGATAATAAAATATTAGGAACTTGATGCTTCCACACAAAATTTGTTAAAAAATATAAAAATTAATTCTTTCAAGAGTATAATAAAACTGGTTAATTTTGGAGAGAATAGAAAATAATAGGTCTTGCTTTTCTATGATCCTTATAATAATATATTAGAGATAAGATTGAAGTTTGAGAGCTAAAATCTGGGTGGAGGTGGAGGTAAAAGTAATTTGACCTCATGAACTTATTTAATTCCAGCAAATACAAAGTTCAATTGAGAAACAAGGCTTATCATTTGTTTGTCCATAGTATTATAGTCATGGAATTTGGTGGTGAAGAAATGTCAATTATTTAATGATATTAACCATACAAGAAAATATGTTCTAAAATTTATTTTTATTCCCTGAAAGTAACTTTCTATCTGGGTGAGGTATTTTTTTACAAGGTATCCATTGAAAAAGGATAAACAGAAGGATCTTGAAGATTCCATGACTTTATAGTGCAATTGAAGAAGCTTCCTAATTTCCAAATCTGTGGCTGAAATTATCTTCTAAATTATTTCAAGGTCGGGATCAAGGTTAAGACCCAGGCTGAAAGGAGGTTAGACCTGGGTTGATCCTGCTACCACCTCCAGAAGGAATATCTTTTCTTATTTTGATTCAATAAACTTTTCACAGACACTATTCTAAGTGAAGAGGTGTCAGGGTGACTTTATGATATAGCTGTACAATGACAAATAAAAGCTATAACTCTGAGTCTTACACGAAAATAAATATGATAACTAAAATGATAGAGGGTCAAAAGGGCTATAGTAAATGAATTTAGTGATGGTGAGTGCTGCTGATAGCCCTGGGTGAAGTGTTTGCCTGTTGGCTTACAATAACAAACCCTACAATACTTAAATTAAAGTAGACCTGTTAAATTCTAAGGGTAAAACTTCTTTTATAAAGTTATATCTGTCAGCCTGTGACTCAAAACAGAGCACTAGCATGACATCCAACATACCACAAATAATGGTATGACAAGTATTGAACAAACGTAGTCAATACAGATAATAAATAAGAGGAAAAAAATCCTCTTAAATTAAACACCAACCTTATCCAAACAGAATAAGGAAACCTAGAGGAGAATAAACAAGTCAAAACCCTTATTTTCACCTCTCATCTAACTTATGCATATTTAAGTTATTCTATACCAAAATGGTATTTTTCTTAAAGCTCACATAGAGAGCTACACAATGATATCATCCATGTTGTTGTAACACCACTACAACTGGAGATACCATATAACCTTTGTTTTCAAAACCAAGTCCCCCTGAAAGTCAAAGAGGGCTTGTACAAAACTGTACAAAAGTATAACCCAATTAAAGATCTCAACAAGAGCTTTAATTTGAGACACATTAGAACCCTGTATCTCTTAAATTGACTGAGGGATCTTGGTTCAAAGGTTTAACAACCAAAAATACAGATATTCTGAAAACAAGAAAGTAGACAGACCCCTGTATCTTTGGCATACACTCATACAACTGTACAGTGTAATATACCAAACTGTAGAGCTAATCAAGCCCTACAGAACTGTATCATCAGAATACAGATATCTTCCAAATTGGAGAAGATATCTGGCATGGAAGTTTTTGAAGCCTCATACTGATGTACAAAATTACATCCAAAAACTTAAAACCCTTATAACTTTTGCTATTTGAAAGAAGGGTAAACATGAAGCATACTAAATTGAAGAGCTCATCTAGCCCTTCAATTCTGTGCTCTTGGTTTCTTGATATCCCAAAAACTGACTAAGATATCTTGGTTGGAAGTATTTTGACCAATACTGGCCTGTACCAAACCTGTACCAACCAGTACAGTCTTGATACTTAAAATAATGGTTGTTTAAAGATTAAATCCACCCAGAATGACTAATATTGATCATACAGACACCAGAACAACGTCATCCAAGTGCTGAGTGGCAGGTGAAAAGTTTTTTCACCCTGTATTGATCCAGAATGATCATTTGTGGTGCTAAAACCACAATTCTGCCTATATTGACGTCAGAATTGAGGATCCAGAACCACAGATTGACCATTGGAATGAAAATTTTCACTCTTCTGACGTGTGAAGAGTTAATAACTCTTGACAGTTTTGAAAGATATAAAAAGAAGGGTTTTTTCCTTGAAAACCCATCATTCTTATCTTATTTACCCATATTCTTACGTGACAAAACTGTTATCCATCAGTAGTGTCCTTAGAATTATTAAAAGATATAATTAAAGTATAATTATTGTAGTACTTTTTTACAGTCAAAGATATTAGAGTATTGCAACCCAGGTCCTCAATAGACTCATCACCACTGTTACCACGTAGCAGTAGGACCTGAAGAATTAAAATTATTTGTTTTTTGACGTGTCACAGTCATAATACTAGCTTGTATTTACACTTTATGGCTACTATATAGACTCACCCTGACATTTTGGGGGCCTGGCCGTGGTTTTTTCAACCTTATTGGACGTGTTTGAACTGAATTAGGTGTAAAATTCAGTTATTTAAAAGGTATTTCACTAACAGTAAGTAAAATTTCGAATTTATTTTTTTTTATATTATTATAATTGTTTTTTAGCATCATATATTATATATACAAATTTTTTCCTCCAAAAAATATATATTACAAATATTTTTTGTTGAGAGTAAGAGTACATATCCTCTTTTTTTTTTTATTATATTGCAATATTTTCCACGAAATTTGATAATAATACAACAATATTATTTAAATTTCAATATAAATAATAATATACAAACAGTATATTATTTATTTTACTATTATTTTTCACCAAAGTGCGTGAAAATTAATATAGAAACATTTATTAATAAATAATTAATAAATATTAAATAATAAAATAATTTTTTATTATTTATAAGGAATATTTTAATTAAATATTTCCTTTAAAACAAGACATCACTCAAATTGACGTGAAAACTTGTAATAAATTGATAACTTAAATCAATAACAAGTGTTAAAATAAATATTATTTATAATATTTATAATAACAAATCAAATTTATTATAATTTAATAAATTTGACGTGTTTATATTAAAACACAATAATATCCAAGTGAATCATTCACAAAACACTTGGATATTACAGTTTTCACTTATAAGACATAAGTGAAAAACTCAAAAACTGTTATTTTTCAATAAAAAACATATAAAAATAATAAAGAAACATAAAAAACCTCAAAAATTTTGAAAAATAACAGTAGAATTGAATATAATCATTTTGTTTTATCATAAAATACTGATATACAATCTGAAATATCTTTTCTGAATAGTGGAAAAAGACTATATTCCATTAGAAACCCAGTCACAAGGAAATCCATCTGTGACAGCCTCAGAAGACAGAGAGGTGCTGCCAAAAACCAAGGGAAAGCAGAAAAGACACAGTGAAGTGATAATCAACTCAAAAGATTGGACACCAATAGCCGTGCCAAGGGCCAAAAAACCCAGAAAAGCTCCAACAAAACCAGTTGGATCACCAAAACAAATTGAAAAACAGAAAATCACTGTTATCAACCCAGTTGTAAACTCTAAAGGCAAATTGCCAAAGAGTATAGATCATAAATTTGTACAAGGGCCTGCTAAAGGTAAATAAACCTTGAAACATACAACATTTTTCATTGTCTGTCATTTTTTAACATTGTTAACATGACACCTCCACTTCTTAGAGATCTTGGATTCCCAAGAAATCAACCAGAACACTGGCCAAGAAGACACAGAGGAAGAAGACAGCCAATCACTGGACCAAATGACCAGCAAAGGGCTTACCATCAGGGAACTCCTACCCAAGGTCTTGTTCCAAATCAAATTCAACCCAGAAGTCCAACCAGGGGATTGGACAGATGCAGAACAGGTCCTTCAAATACACAAACTGCTGAAAGACCTCTTCACATGGAGCATGGACAACAAAATGTTCACTATGGCAGCATCATGGGCAGAAGTGGGGATAACAACTCAGAAGATCTGTCTCAAGCAAATGGCTTGGATGTAGCTTATGACAGAAATGCAAGGTTGGAATCCCAACAAGAATTTCAAACTCTTAGAAGAAAGAGCAATCGGAATCAAAGAGAACCGGGCAGCCATACAAGCCATAGAGAGATCTTGACACAAGGAAGAGCCCAGTCAGATTCAGGTACCCCCAGAAATGGAAGGAGAAGCCCCATCTTCCCCACAACAATCCAGCAGTTCCAGGCCTTACAAGCCAAAGGAAACTTCATCCAAGGCTCCCCAACCATTCCAGGTAGTTTCCAACAGGAGAAAAGGAGCCCAAGGGAGAAACAAGACTTCTTTCAACCAGAGGAAGAAGGAAGCAGACCCATTGATGAAAAAGCTGATGGACTTAGTCCAAGAAGTACACAAAAGCAAAAAATAGTTGTACCTACAAATAGTGTTGATAGTTCTGACTCAATTGATCCAGAATTAATAACTGAGACTACAATCCATACTCATGAGTTTGAAAACAAATTCACATGGACCAAATTGGCCCAATTCATGGATTGGACACATGAAACCTCAGGAAAAATGAGGACAGAAGTGGAAACATTGAAAGAAGAGAATGCTTTCCAAGCAACAGTCATAAAAGACTTGAATACAAATCTGGCCAAAATTTGGACAGAATTTGAAAAAACTAACAGACAGTTGAATTCAATTCTAGAAGAACAACAAACTGTGAGGAGAGATCTGAGGAGCATCCAGCAGCAACAGGATAGCTTTGATAAAGAAATTGATTACATCTATGACAGAGTAGACAATCAATACCCTCCAACACAAGGTCAACCCACTACCTCTACAAAATTGAAAGAAGAGGATAAAGACTATGACCAGGAACCTGAATATCAGATTCCAAAGTTAAGATCAGAGTCAATGTACCAAGATGGGGAAAATATCAGCTATTCAGAGAAACAGGCACTGAAACAGTTACCAGAAGTAGCCAACTGGCCAAAGTTCTCAGGAATTGGAGAATATGACCATATGGAAATCATTGACTATATTGATGGACTCTTTGTTGATGTCCCAAAAGTACCAGACTACTGGATAACAACAAGACTCAACACAGCATTCAGAGGCCATGCAAACATATGGTACACTGAGATGAAAGAAATACATGGCAGGAAAAGCTGGCCATGGTGGAGGAACCAGATTATACAAAAGTATAGCAATGGTAGTTGGATCTGGCAAAAGACCATGTCCTTTGAAAGTGATAGATACTCCACAGAAAAAGACCCATATGAATGGTGTCTCAAACAAACAAAAAGGCTAAAAGCTATTGATCCCAATATGACAATAGAAATGAGAAACCATAAACTCCTGACAAAATTACCAGGAGATCTAGAACATGCAGTCAAATGCAGATGCAACAACATCAGCAGCATTGATGACATAGCAAATGTCATACAAGATGTGAGGAAAAAAACCTCCATAGGAAGGTACACATCCTATAAACCAAACTTCAAAGACAAGAGGTCTGAAGTTAAAGAGACAAACAAAGAGAAAGGGAAAGAAACCCCAAAAAAGAAACATGTGTGCCATAACTGTGGATCACCAGACCACTATGCCAACAATTGCACAAAACCAAAAAAGAAAATATATGCAATTGATGAAGAATCAGAGGAAGAACAAACAGGTGACAAATCTGATTCTGACAGTATGGGAAATGGTATGAGAGCAGAATCACAAAGTGAACCTGATACCATAGAAGAATACATAGTGGAATGCAATGAAGAAAGTTCACTTGACATACAAGACATTGAATTAGATTCAGGAATACCACAAATGACAACAGACAAAGAGCTCTGTAAGCACACACAGAATGCACAAACATTCCTGGTAACCCCAAATAGAGGGATGGGATTCATTCATGGAACACCTACAAAATTGACAGTTTACATTGAGAACTGTAAACACCCAATGATCATTGACACAGGAGCAAGTTGCTCCATAGTAGCAAAAGAATACCTAAAACAACACTTCCCCAAATGGGAAGAGGATATAATCCCAACAAAAGCTAGAAGCTTTAAAAGTGCATCAGGCAAAATGCACTCACTGGGGACAATAATCAAAGAGATAATTATCCCACACCAAAAAGGAAATATCAGACTAGAACCTGAATTTTTAGTTCTAGAGAATGCACATGTACAAGGATTCTTACTAGGTACAGAGTACCAAAGAATGTATGGTATGGACATTTGCAATAGTAAAAATAGATATCTTACCATAGGTACAAACAAAGACAAAAAATTTTCCTTTGATATAAATCATATGACAAATGATAATACCCTGAAAGAACTAGTGGAAGAATTCAAAGAAGCCCAATATAGCACTCAACTCACCAGTAAAATGAAACTCAACTTACTGAAAGTATTGAGGAAGCATAGAGGAGCTTTTGGAATAGGAGATGAACCACTAGGAAAAATCAAGGGACATGATATAGAACTATATCTGGATGTAGAAAGACCATATCCACCTATGCTTAGGAGACCAGCATACCCAGCCAGCATGGAAACTAGGAAAGAAATTGAGAAACATATCAATGAGCTCCTAGAAATGGGGGTAATAAGGAAAATAGGACATAATGAGATAGTGGAAGTCACTACACCAGTCCTTATAACATGGCATGATGGTAAATCCAGACTATGTGGTGACTTCAGGGCTTTGAATAATTACACCAAAGCAGATAGGTACCCCATCCCAAGGATACCACATGCACTAGATAAGCTAGCAAAAGCCAAGTTTATTACAAAAATGGATTGCATGAAAGGTTTCCACCAGAATGGGGTGAAACCAGATTCCATCAAATTGCTAAGAATTATATGCCATATGGACATATATGAATATAATAGAATGCCATTTGGCATTAAGAATGCACCAGCCCATTTTCAGAGGATGATGGATACCATATTTCAAGATGAAATAATGGAAGGGTGGATGGTAGTGTACATTGATGATATCATAATATACTCAGAAACATGGGAAGACCATGTGAGGAAAATTGATAAAATATTGGGAAAATGTACACCAATCAACATGAAGATATCTCTTAAAAAATGTAACTTTGGACAGCAAGAGCTGCTAGCCCTAGGACACAAAGTTTCAGGTTTGAGTCTAGCTATAGACCAAAATAAAGTTGCTGCAGTACTGAAGAAACCAGTACCAAAGAACATTAAAGAAATGCAATCTTTTTTGGGCTTTGCTAGTTACTACAGAAGCCACATAAAAAACTTTGCACACATCACTAGTAGCCTATACAAACTGTGCTCAAAAGATGTAGTCTTTGAAATCACCAAAGAAAGAAGAGATGCATTTGAGAAGATCAAATATGAACTGACCAATGCCCCTGTCCTGATGATGCCTGATTTTGAACTACCATTCAAACTATATATAGATGCAGCATGTAGCCAAGGACTAGGAGCAGCACTACACCAGAGGCAACTAGTGGATGGAATACCCAAAGAAGGAGTAATTTGCTATATATCAAGACAACTGAAAGACTCAGAAGCCAGATATGGAGCTACTCAGACAGAATGTCTCTGCTTGGTATGGGCATTAGAAAAACTCCATTACTACTTGGAAGGAGCAGTATTTGAAGTTTTTACTGATTGCACAGCCCTCAAATCACTGTTGAACATGAAGACAATAAACAGGCACATGCTTAGGTGGCAAATAGCCATACAAGAATACAGAGGGAATATGACTATCATCTATAAAGAAGGGAAAAGTCATACTAATGCAGATGGTCTCAGCAGGTGGCCACTGAAAAATGACCAAGAGAATCCAGCATATGACCCAGAAAATGGGGCCAAAATACCCATACAATGCATGGAGATAGATAAGAGAAAGAACTTCAAACTATCAAACTGGGCATTAGGGAATGACCCATCAAACCCAGCACAGAGCTTTGGGGAGAGCAAAGAGATACCCATACTGGGAATCAGCTCCTCTAATCTGAATACAGAGCTCTTTAGCATAGTACAATCATCATACAATAAACACAAACAGTGTAGTATATTGATACAACTATTAAAACAAAAGTACAGGAGTCCTGAACTAGAAAGCCAATTGGAAGAGCCATGGCTCAAGAACTTCAAAGAGAATAGATTTTTTCTGATAGATGAGCTACTATACCATAGGGAAAAATACGCAAGTGCCCTGGTAATAATAAATAGAGAACATATTTCCCTGATACTACAGGAATGCCATGACTGCCCATACATGGGACATATGAGTGAAGAAAGAACTAAAGAAAGAGTCTTTAGCACAGCTTGGTGGCCAAAGTGGGAACAAGACTTGAGTGAATACATCAAAACTTGTACCAGATGCCAAAAAGCCAACAAAGGTCATGGCAAAAGATATGGATTACTCCAGAGTATAGAGGAGCCCAAACAACCCTGGGAAATAATAAACATGGATTGGGTAACAGGCCTGGTACCTGGAGGGAAAGACAGCTTTAATGCATGCCTAGTAGTAGTAGACAGGTACAGCAAGAGTGTCAGATGTCTCCCCTGTCACAAAGAGGACACAGCAATGGACACAGCCATATTTTTCTGGAACAATGTGATAGCAAACTGTGGAGTTCCAAGAATTATAATTAGTGACAGAGACCCTAAATTCACATCAGAATTTTGGACTAATCTATATGAGATGCTGGGAACCAAACTAGCATTCTCCACAGCTTACCATCCACAAACAGATGGTCTAGCAGAAAGAATGATCCAAACATTGGCAGACATCATTAGGAGGTTCTGTGCATATGGCATGGAATATAAAGACAATTAGGGATATACCCATGACTGGGTAACCCTCCTACCAGCTGTACAATTGGCATACAACACAAGTATACACTCAGTGACAGGAAAAACCCCTGCCACATTAGAGAAAGGATGGAACCCACTACTTCCAATAGACTACTTGAAGAAGAACCTCCTCTCAGTACACCCCACAGCTAAAGACTTCCACACAATGTGGAAAACTGCCTGTGAAAAAGCAGAACAATGTGTGGCTGAAGCCAAATTATACAACAAACAGAGATATGACAAAAGTCACCAAGAACCTGACTTCAAAGAAGCAGACCAAGTTCTAATCTCAACTCTTAACTTCAACAATCTAAGAGGACCCAAGAAGATGAGAGACTCATTCATAGGACCATTCACCATTATTAAATTAATAGGAAAGAATGCAGTAGAAGTCAACCTGACCAAGGAGTTTTCTAGGAAACACCCAGTTTTTCCTGTGAGCCTGGTCAAACCTTATCACCAAACAGATGAAGGGAAATTCCCTGACAGAAAGAAGACAGTCACCTATGAAAGATTGGTAGAGGAAGATGACTCACCTGGACCAGTGAGAAAAATCATTAAAGCCAGGAAAATAAGAATTAATGGGAAAGACAACAGGCAATATCTGGTTAGATTTAAGAATCAACCAGCAGATAAAGATAACTGGTTAACTGAGAAAGAGATCCCAGATGGACAAATACACCTCAGAAGATTCAGAGCCTCCAGAAGGGCTGAAGAGTCTCATCAATGATGAGCCTTCTTTTGAGGGAGGGTATGTCAGCCTGTGACTCAAAACAGAGCACTAGCATGACATCCAACATACCACAAATAATGGTATGACAAGTATTGAACAAACATAGTCAATACAGGTAATAAATAAGAGGAAAACAATCCTCTTAAATTAAACACCAACCTTATCCAAACAGAATAAGGAAACCTAGAGGAGAATAAACAAGTCAAAACCCTTATTTTCACCTCTCATCTAACTTATGCATATTTAAGTTATTCTATACCAAAATGGTATTTTTCTTAAAGCTCACATAGAGAGCTACACAATGATATCATCCATGTTGTTGTAACACCACTACAACTGGAGATACCATATAACCTTTATTTTCAAAACCAAGTCCCCCTGAAAGTCAAAGAGGGCTTGTACAAAACTGTACAAAAGTATAACCCAATTAAAGATCTCAACAAGAGCTTTAATTTGAGACACCTTAGACCCCTGTATCTCTTAAATTGACTGAGGGATCTTGGTTCAAAGGTTTAACAACCAAAAATACAGATATTCTGAAAACAAGAAAGTAGACAGACCCCTGTATCTTTGGCATACACTCATACAACTGTACAGTGTAATATACCAAACTGTAGAGCTAATCAAGCCCTACAAAACTGTATCATCAGAATACAGATATCTTCCAAATTGGAGAAGATATCTGGCATGGAAGTTTTTGAAGCCTCATACTGATGTACAAAATTACATCCAAGAACTTAAAACCCTTATAACTTTTGCTATTTGAAAGAAGGTTCAACATGAAGCATACCAAATTGAAGAGCTCATCTAGCCCTTCAATTCTGTGCTCTTGGTTTCTTGATATCCCAAAAACTGACTAAGATATCTTGGTTGGAAGTATTTTGACCAATACTGGCCTGTACCAAACCTGTACCAACCAGTACAGTCTTGATACTTAAAATAATGGTTGTTTAAAGATTAAACCCGCCCAGAATGACTAATATTGATCATACAGACACCAGAACAACGTCATCCAAGTGCTGATGTGGCAGGTGAAAAGTTTTCTCACCCTGTATTGATCCAGAATGATCATTTGTGGTGCTAAAACCACAATTCTGCCTATATTGACGTCAGAATTGAGGATCCAGAACCACAGATTGACCATTGGAGTGAAAATTTTCACTCTTCTGACGTGTGAAGAGTTAATAACTCTTGACAGTCTTGAAAGATATAAAAAGAAGGGTTTTTTCCTTGAAAACCCATCATTCTTATCTTATTTACCCATATTCTTACGTGACAAAACTGTTATCCATCAGTAGTGTCCTTAGAATTATTAAAAGATATAATTAAAGTATAATTATTGTAGTACTTCTTTACAGTCAAAGATATTAGAGTATTGCAACCCAGGTCCTCAATAGACTCATCACTACTGTTACCACGTAGCAGTAGGACCTGAAGAATTAAAATTATTTGTTTTTTGACGTGTCACAGTCATAATACTAGCTTGTATTTACACTTTATAGCTACTATATAGACTCACCCTGACAATACCACATAAGAATACTAAGAAGAGGATGCTGGATTAGCTTCCTGGGGAGGAAAAGCCTCCTTTTACCTTGTTCTGGAGTAGTGGAAGGTGGTTTACCTCTGCACACGACCACAGAGTGAAACGTTTCACTACTGTGGGATGGTTTGTGGTTCTATACACTCAATACAGACTGGTATTGGGTGGAAAAGTGGTTTCAGAGCCACAAGTAGTCATTTTTACCCTATACAGGGTGAAGATTTTCACCAATGGAGTTTACAGGTGTGTTCTGGTGCTTCTGACGCGTCAGAATCTGTACAGAAGCTGTATGAACCTCTGTATTCTACTTAACTATGAGGTATTGAAGTATAAACAAGCTTATTTATCTGTTTGATGCCTCATAATCATTCTTATGGGATAGTATTGCACTGTAAGGCTGTATTAGCCAAACTGTGGGATTTTAACCTTAAAACTGCTATACATTTCTCAGTTCTTAATATATTGAGCTCAAAATTGGTTCATTGTGTAGCCCTAGATGTGATATACACAATGGTTCCTCATTTGGTATGGTTATCATTAAATATGGCAAAGTTATGCCATGTACAAGTTTTCTTGTACAAATTTATTATTTGTCCAAAACCTGTATGGAGCTTGTTTTCTCCATGTCTTTTGTTCTAGTAAAAATATGGGGAAATGGATTGCACCATTAGATAGCCCTGATTGTGCTCTTTCAACAAAGACCCCACTTTAGGTATCTCACACTAAAACTGTAGAGGTTAGATGAGAGGTGGATATTTTATTAACCCTTATTTGACCTTATTTTGGTCATAACTTCTGTAGTTCTGGTGCTAGCTTAGTTTGACTAGTACTGTTGGATAGCCCTGACTTGGAGAATAAATTTGAATACCCATTTGATGGGGTCAAGCCTCTTCCTCTGGATTTCAGATGAGAGGTGAAAATTAAGGTTTATGCTCAGCAATAGCTTTGAGAAGGAATAACTTTTTTGTTCTATGTCCTATGACTATGGGACTTGTATATTTGGAAAGAGGTGATTTTCCTCTCTCCTTTGATACCTTTTGAGTTAATTTGGCTCAGCTCCATGTTTTGGTGGTATCTTGGCTTTACCATTGGTTTATGGTATTTGGCTGTCATGATTGTGCTCTGGTTATGATTCACAGGCTGACATACCCTCCCTCTAAAAACGGCTCATCATTGAAGAGACTTCCCTTTCTTATTTGAGGTATTAGTATGGTTCATGTGACCTTGAGCTAACAACTTTCTTGTGGTCATACCCTCCCTGTCTGGTGGCTTATGTTTCAACCCATCCAAGTGTTTGGTCATTGGCTCCCTCCTTTTGGAGTGGACTGAACCAATTTCTTCTGTTCCATGGTTCTTAAATTCCACCAAATATTCCTCATGGGGGTTGGGTTCACTGTATGAATTATTTCCACAGCCATTCCCCACACTATCAGAGTCAGATTCAGGACCTTCTTGGTCTTTTCTTGTTTCTTCCTCTCTTGCAAATATCTCTTCCCTGTCTTTGGGAGAGTTTTCTGCATAGTGATTGGGTGATTCCCAGTTGTTAAATCCTGTTGTGATGTCAGAATCTGAATCATGAGTTTCTTCGGCTTCCAGGGTTGGATTCTCCCTGTTATCACCAGTACTATGGTTATTGTATCTACCAATAGATGTTCTAATCCTTACTTCTTGCAAAGTATTGGATATTTCATCCAAGGTGGATTCTTTGGAGCATCTGTATTTTACTGCATGCTCTGAGTCTCCTGGTAGTTTGGTCAACAGTTTGTGATTTCTCATTTCTGTTGTTATGTGAGGGTCAATGACTATTAGCCTTTTTGACTTTCTCTGACACCAATCATATGGATCTTTGTCCACTGTGTATCTATCATTTCAAAATAAAAGGGTTTTCTACCATATCCATGTATCATTTCTGTACTTTTGGATTATTCGGCTCCTCCACCATGGCCAGTTTCTTCTGCCATGGATTTCTTTCATTCGTGTGTACCAAATACTAGTATGTCCTTTGAAAGCTGTATTTAATCTGGCAGTAATCCAGTAATCTGGCATACTTGGTACATCAGTGAAGAGTCCATCAATATAATCAATGAGCTCCATATGATCATATTCTCCTATGCCAGAGAATGTGAGCCAGCTTGAAGCCTCTGGAAGCTGTTTTAATGCTTCCTTTTCTGAATAAGTCGTCTTATCTTCATCTTGGCATTGTGATTGAGATATTGGCTTCTTCTCCAACAAGGAATCTGGTTTGATGTCTTCCTGGTGGTATGGGGTGTTTCCAGAAACATGCCCTTGTTTTTGGGGTTTCATTTTTTGGCAGTAATTAAACAATTTGTTAATATCTTGATTCAGGTATTCCCTATCCCTTTTGCAGTGATTTTGCTCCTCTAAGACTTGATTCATTCTTCTTTTGGTATCTTCTGAGGATTTATACAGCTCAGTATAGTCCTCTTGGAGAGTATGAATAGTTTTGGTTTGTAAGATATAAACCTCTTGTAACCTTGAGATAATTTTATGGAGTCTTTCAAACTCTTTTTGAGTTTTTTCCACAAATTGGGAAAATTGTAACCAAAGATTATTACTACTTATGGTACTCTCAGGTATCACAACATTGTATTTCATCTGAGTGGAGATATCATTCAATATCATAGGGTTTCTAGCTGCATTAGAAGTATTTACAACTGTTTGTTGTTTCTTTGTACTTCTTGAAACAGGTCCAACAATTTCTGGATCATAGGATCTGACTCTTTCTGCCTCTGGTTGAAAGAAGTCTTGTTCTTGCCCTATGATCCTCTTTCTCTCCTGGATTCTATCTTGGATTGGAAAGTATGGTGACTCTTGGTCACTGATCTACTGATGCCTGAGTGGTTTGAAGCCACTAGGGAGTCTGGTTGGGTTACCAGTCCTCATGAGCCTGAGAGGGTCAGAGTATCTAATCTCTGGTTCCATTTCTCTTCTATAATAAGTTCTTTGAAGAATATCTCTTTGAGGGAAATCTTCTGAATACTTTCTACAAGTTCTTTGTAGTGGAAATCTGGTTTTAATTCCCTTTCTGCCATTCTTTATTGGAGAAGGTCTTGGAAGATTTGATGGGTTAGAGCAAGCTGTTCTATGCAAGCCATTTCTGGAGTTTTGCTGTTGAAAGCCATCTTGGAAGGTGTAGGAAGGTTCCTTTCACCATGTATTATGACTTTGAACAACTTCAACTTCTCTCTTTTCCAGGCCTCTATTCCAACTGATGGTTGTTTCTCTTTGTAAGGATTAATCCCTTAGAAATCCAAAGTCTTTGGAATAAGGTGGTATCATTTCTGATTTTTAAAGTGAGAGTTTCAGCTAGTTGATTAAATCCATGTTTTGTTAGGAATCTATAAGTCACTTTGGACAAGTTATTATTGAGAATTTCAATAATTATCAAATCAACTTTTCCCAATATATACTTTGTATATAAAAAAAGATCAATAATAAAATATGGTTTGTATTTCATTATGAAGTATTATTATTGAAATTATCAATAATAATGATACTAATCAATTCTTACACCAATTTTGGTGAAAAAAAAAATTATCAGAGTTTTTCCTTGAGAAAAATTCAACCAATATATACTTTGTATATATTATGAAAAAAAATATCAATAACAAAATATGGTTTTTATTTTATTTTGGAGTATTATTACTGAGATTATTAATAATAGTGATAATAATCAATTTTTCACGCCAATTTGGGTGAAAAAATGAATTGTAAGAGTTTTTCTTCAAGAAAAATTCAAACAATATATACTCTTTATATATTATGAGAAAAAAATCAATAATAAAATATGATTTGTATTGTCTTATGAAGTATTATTACTCAAATTATCAATAATAATTATAATAATCAATTTCTCATGCCAATTTGGGTGCAAAGATGAAGTTTTGGAATTTTTCTTTAAAAAAATTCAAACAATATATACTCTGTATATATTATGAGAAAAAAAAATCAATAATAAACTATGATTTGAATTTTATTATGAAGTATTATTACTGAAATCATCAATAATAATGAAAATAATCAATTTTTCACACCAATTTGGGTGAAAAAATGAATTATTAGAGTTTTTCTTTCAGAAAAATTCAAATAATATATACTTTGTATATATGATGAAAAGAATAATAATAATATATGATTTTTATTTTATTATGAGAAAAGAGTATTTTGTAAATATAAATTATGTATTTATAACTCTTCAAAAATGATGAAAAATATTATTTTCCAAAAGGAATATGTATACAGTTTTTTTTATTTTTTATCTGTTTTAAGTAAAAAAAATCAGAATAGAGAAAACCATGAAATTAATCCCCTTCAGGGCTTCTTGTGTTTAACAGAAAGTGAAAATAAGCAAAAAAACAAATTTAATTGCTCTAAAAAGCATGAAAATAAGCTAAAAATAGTGAAAAAAAGCTATAATTT
Source organism: Austropuccinia psidii (assembly GCA_023105745.1). Taxonomy (NCBI): domain Eukaryota; kingdom Fungi; phylum Basidiomycota; class Pucciniomycetes; order Pucciniales; family Sphaerophragmiaceae; genus Austropuccinia; species Austropuccinia psidii. The sequence goes on along the minus strand of JALGQZ010000002.1, from coordinate 8,645,936 downwards.
TGTCTAAATTAGGTAAAAAACCAGGCCAGGCCCCCATAATATCAGGGTGACTCTATGATATAGCTGTACAATGACAAATAAAAGCTATAACTCTGAGTGTGACACGAAAATAAGGATGATAACTAAGATAATAGAGGGTCAAAAGGGCTATACTAAATGAATTTAGTGATGGTGAGTGCTGCTGATAGCCCTGGGTGAAGTGTTTGCCTGTTGGTTTACAATAACAAACCCTACAATACTTAAATTAAAGTAGACCTGTTAAATTCTAAGGGTAACACTTCTTTTAAGAAGCTATACCACATAAGAATACTAAGAAAAAGATGCTGGATTAGCTTCCTGGGGAGGAAAAGCCTTCTTTTACCTTGTTCTGGGGTAGTGGGAGGTGGTTTACCTCTGCACACAACCACAGAGTGAAACGTTTCACTACTGTGGGATGGTTTGTGGTTCTATACACTCAATACAGACTGTTATTGGGTGGAAAAGTGGTTTCAGAACCACAAGTAATCATTTTTACCCTATACAGGGTGAAAACTTTCACCAATGGAGTTTACAGGTGTGTTCTGGTGCTTCTGACGTGTCAGAAGCTGTACAGAACCTGTATGAACCTCTGTATTTGACTTAACTAATGTATTGAAGTATAAACATGCTTCTTTGTCTGTTTGATGCCTCATAATCATACTTATGGGATAGTATCCCACTGTAAGGCTGTATTGGCCAAACTGTGGGATTTTAACCTTAAGACTGCTATACCTTTCTCAGTTCTTAAGGTATTGAGCTCAAAACTGTTTCATTGTGTAGCCCTGGATGTGATCTACACAATGGTACCTCATGTGGTATGGTTATCATTAAATATGGCAAAGTGATGCCATGTACAAGTCTTGTACAAATTTATGATTTGTCCAAAACCTGTATGGAGCTTGTTTGCTCCATATCTTTTGTTCTAGTTACAATATGGGGAATTGGATGGCACCGTTATATAGCCCTGATTGTGATCTTTCAACAAAAACACCACTTTAGGTATCTCCCACTAAAACTGTAGAAGTTAGATGGGAGGTGAATATTTTATTAACCCTTATTTGACCCTATTGTGGTCATAACTTCTGTAGTTCTTGTGCTAGCTTAGTTTGGATAGTACCATTGGAAAGCCCTGACTTGGAACTTACATTAGAATACCCATTTTATTGGGTTAAGAATCTTCCTCTGGATTTCAGATGAGAGGTGAAAATTAAGGTTTATGCTCAGCAATAGCTTTGAGCAGGAATAACTTTGTTCTTCTTTCTCCTATGATTATGGGACTTAAACATTTGCAAAGAGGTGATTTTCCTCTTTCTTTTGATACCTTTTGAGTAAATTTGGCTCAGCTCCATGTTTTGGTGGTATCTTGGATTTACCATTGGTTAATGGTATTTGGCTGTAATGCTTGTGCTCTGGCTTTGATTCACAGGCTGACAAGAGGGACTGACACTTAGTAGACTGGGAACTCACGTATTGAGGGCTCATATGGAATAAGAGTGAATACATCTAAGAATGTACTAAGAATGATATTGCTAGTGAGAGTAAATATAAGAAATAAAAAATAATAACAATAAAATTAAGAGATGAAAGAGCCAACCACAAACAAGTCCAAGTACACTGTTTCAAACTTTCAGAAACAAAGAGAAGGGTTAATAAGGATATGGCCAGTCCCACTCTACCAAACAGGTGAGTAAATGAAAAGACAAAATTAATACAAATAAAGAATATATTCCAAAAAATAAGAATAAAAATATTCATTAAATAATAAATCACATATATTAACTAACTGGGGAAAAGCCCAAGGGGGCAAGAAAGAGAGGCTGGTATATGTGAGAACCCACCAGCCCTGATCCAAATAGTGAATTCCATCAAAAGGAATCTTGACTTAAATTTATCTGGATAATAAATGGTGTAAGGGTTCTCTATAAAACTCTTGATAATAGTAACCAATATCAAGAGTACTATGACTGTCCAAAGTAGAAGATGTAGTATAATTAAATATTATAGCCACAAATTAATATAATTATTAGAAAAAATTATATGTAAAAAAATAATTTAATTATCATTAAATAGTTGAATAATGAGAAATCTTAATAATTATATTTATTCTGTTATTATTATGGTCACTGAAAGTTATAATAATAAGAATTTATAAAGATCTTAATGAGACAATTATATGTGAAAATAATAATAATTAACCACTTATAAATAGTATATAGATTATTTATGAAAGAAATATCACATACATTGTGAAGAGATTAACCTTATCAAAAAACTCTATATAACAAAACAAATACTATACAAAAAAGATATAGAATTTTAGAGAAAACGTATAATATTTATTTGTTACAACAAGTCAAAAAACAGCAGTTGTTATATTAAATGATGTTTATAAGTTAAAAAAACATCAAAAATCAAGATTTTAAAAGATAAAACATATTTTTATGATGAAAAATAAGATTTGACAGTTCTTAAGAGGAATTTGTGGATTTTAAAAGATATTTTAAGACAATAATTTTATATAATAAAGTTTATTATTGGAAATTACAAAAATACTCTAATTCCTATGATTTCAATTCTTTAATTTAAGATTCAATAAAGAATAAGATAATTAAGAAATACTTTAATAATAAGACTTCATATTTAATAAACCTTTACCTGTTAAAATGTCTAATATTATTGGAATGATAATTTGTTATTGGAAAACCAGTTATGTGAAGGCTCTTATTATGAATTCAGAGAAGCTCCCATAATCTATAATACATATAGAGAGAGTTCTCAGGTGAAAACTGAAAAACCATGCTTAAAAAGAAGGTTCTTAACCCAAGGTAGCTTATTTTGTATTCCAATTTAAATTTACCAGTGTTATTTGTAACTCCAAGTAACTTTATTCCTCTTGTAGATTAACTATTTCAAGTTTGAATAAAAAAAAGTGTGAGCCTTTGAGATATGACCACATACCCAATAAGGTCACAAAAAAGACTCAGAATAATTATACCTTTAATATAATTATATTAAAATTAATTAGAATAATTATACACTAAAAATAATTACTCAAATATACAAAAAATACCATAAATTGGTACTAAAATTGGTTTAACTTAAAAACCAATGAATCAACATGTAAAACAAATTATACCATTGGATTCCCCATGGAAAAATACACATATACCATTTTTATGGCATATCTGTAAAGTCAATATTTAAGGAATTATAAGGCATAATACCTTATAAAAACCATAAAAACTTATTTATCTCAGAAACTAATGAAACAACATGTGAAATAAATTGTACCAGTGGAATCCCCACAAAAATCCACATATAAAACAATTAATAAGCTAATTCCCAAAATCAATACTTAAGGAATTATCCTGAATATATGCACTTTTTTGGTCAACGCATATATTCAGTGATCATAGCTAATATCTTCTAAACTATACATGCTAGAATGATGAACCAAAAATGAAGTTACCACGTAATTACTGTAAGAACACAGATATGAACTTTATTTTGCAAATTATAAACAAGGTTAAGACTTATGAGGAAATATTGATAAAAATCAACAGAGCTGTTGACCACTTTGTTGTGAAAGTAGTCCAAACTTAAAAAAAAGTATACAGTTGGATTCTACTAGTTCATTCGTGAAGAATGATGTAATTTTTATTATTAAATTCAGGGTATAACCCCCTGAAATCAAGGTTTGAAGTTTAAAATATTGAATTTCGACAGAAAAGATGAGTTACAAGAAAAATCATCAAAATTAGAGTTTTGATGATGTAATGAAAAGCTCTTGGCAGCATAATAAGGTTATGTCAGGCTATCAGAATTCACTCTCTGAATTGCTGTAGCGTGAAAACCTTAAAAGTTATTGAGGATCAAAGTTTGAGCTTAAATTGAGCTGTTATGATCACATACTGTAACCTTAAATTAAGTTTAACAGTCTTAAGAGTGATAAAATTGGTGAATACTATTAGTTTATGATTAAAACTAATAAAATCCACGAAATTTGGGGTTCTGCCAAGCCTCTGATGTCATCACATTTAGAGTTATAGTGATAACTCTAAATAATGGTGTAATAATGATGTAATATGGTTTGATCATGATGTAATCACCCTCAAACCTTAAAATATTGATCAATTCCAGTGGATATGATCAGTACACGTCTACTAGAAGCCTGTTGGACTCTAGGAGGGAGGTATTTACTATAAATAGAGCTCTTTTTACTCTATTTACCCCTCAGACGCATCAAAAACATTAAATCAATTAAATAAAAGGTAATTTCTTTATTCTTTAAATATAAAACTCTTATATTCTTAAAGACCAAAGACCATCTTGTTATTAATCACCTTTTTTACGTGATTAAATCAATTCTTTAATTGTTTTTGCTATAAATCTCTCTAAAAAGCTCATTTCCACGTAAAATCAAGAAATTTAGTAAATTCTCTTTATTTTTATTGTAAATACAATTTGAAAAGATTGTATTATATTCTTTTGGCGTAAAATAACTCAAAATTATTATCTTAAGTGTTAAAATATTTATATTAATTTATAACTTTAATATTAGTAATATTATTGTTATTAATTGTTTTTTATTTATAAAAAACAATTTTTTACGCCTTTATTATTTGTTGGTAACAATAATAAAGAGCTTTATAATATATTAATTATTTTATATTAATATATTATTTATAATATTATATTTTTATATAATATTAATTATATTATTATATTTATTTAATAATATAATAATTTTACGCCATAATAATAATATTTCTTTATTATTATTATTATTTTAATCTTATTTATTCATTTTATAAGGACATTCAGAGTACAATAAGTAATAAATTAGTAATTTTTACTTATTGTTTCATAGTCAAACCTTACATTTGGGGGCCTGGCCGTGATATTTACTTAAAAGACCTTTAAAAAGATTCTATTTGGGTTTATCCATAATAAATTATATTTATAATCTTAAGATTATATAATAATTTTATATTTTATTGATTTTAAAAGCTATTGAGGCATTTGGAAAGCAATTGTACTGTCTTACACGTGGTTTTTCACATCCTTAGACTTGCAAGAACTTTCTTTGAGTGACTCTAGTGATTAAAAAAGATAATTTATAAATTAAAAATAATTTTCATTATAATTTAATTTTATAAGAATCATATTCATTTTTTATTTTATTCTTTAAAAATAAAAATATACATAAAAAATATTAAAAAATATTAAAAACCAATAAAAAAAGTTATTTTTATTCATTTTTATTCATTTCTTTATTTATTTCAATTTTTCAAAGATATAAAAGCAATTTCTACGTGGAAAATTGCTATATCTTGCCAAAAATAACACTTATTATAAAAAGACTTATATTTATTTGTCTTTTTTAGTGTTTGAAGATAACCCAACAGAAGACAACCAAACTACTGTTGAGAGATTGGTGGAAGAAACTTGCCAAAGTTCTCCTACACCAGTTATCACCAAAAGAAAGAAAGCTAAGAAATTAGACTTTCCAGGGCCCACCATTCAAGACTCTGAAGGTGAGCACCTCTTTTTAAATTGCCATAAAAGAATTTTATTCTAAAATACTTTTATTTTTTCTTATTCTTTAATTATGACTACCAGAAGAGGTTCCCAATACTCCATCCAATCAGATGGAGCTGGACTCAGAAGTAGAATTGATCCCTCAAAAGGCAAAAGAAAGGGCAATATCCCCAGTGGAACAGAATCCACACAAGGAAGTGCCTTATCCCAAAGGCAAGTCCCAGAAATGCCCATGATATCTGAGCCTGAATTGGAACTAAGTATGAGTAACTCAAACAGGTACAAATCACATTCAGAGGGCTCAAATAGACATCTACATGAGCCAGTACAAGCAGTATTACACAGTATACAAGGACAAAGACTGGGAAATGCTGCCTCAAATACACCAAGGAGTGATGAACTCCTGGCACATCCTGAAAAAGTTCCTCAAAGAGGAGGAGATAGTGAAATACTCCAATGGATGGAATCCACTGTCATCCAAACCTCAAATCAAAAAAATCAAGGATTATCATGCCAAAAAGAGGGAGGCAACCAAGGAAGAAGCCCCAGTAGCTTCTACCAGCAAGCCTCAAGCCAACCCACTTCCCCAAGAAGGGAAGAAGAACAAGAAAAAGCATTGGAGGAAACCATATTCCCCAAGCTACAGAATCCCAAGAATCCAAAAGGATGCCATGGACAATGTTTTCAACATGGCCAGAACCTTGATGGAATTCAAGGACAAGGAAGAGCAAAGAATGAGACAACCTCATTTCCCAAAGAAATAACCTTGTCCAAAGTTGTTGTAAATACTTTAACAGAAATTAAAAATAGTATATTACCTCTAAAAGAAATTAAAAACAGTTTATTATCACTACAAGAAATAAATAACAATTTATCTTCTTTAACAAAAATTGTTGTGCAAAACAAAAAAGAAATTGACAACATTAAGTTTATTGTTGAAAATAATAAACCAAAGAATTTAATTGACAATACTCAAAAATTAATACAAGGACAACAAGAATTGTATAAATACATAAAAGATATCAAAGACAAGACTTTGACAATCAATTATGATGTGAGTATTGACAATCTTACAGAAAAATTAAATAAATTAAGTATTTCTGTAGAAAAATTTGAAGAAAAAACTTCATCACACCAAAAATTACTTTTGGACCATGTGGAAAAAAGTGATGAAGCAAGAATGCATCTGAAAGATGATATTCAAAGTGAAATAAGGCTTATTACAGAAAAAATGGATAAGATTAATGAGGCTAACTTAAATATGCCAAAGTTATCAACACCATTTTCTCATATAAGAAGCCCTGTTAAAACAAAAGAGGAATTGTCAAATCCTTTCATAACAGACTTGAGTCATCAAGACAACAACCAAGTCTTAATGAAAGAAGCACCTCAATTGAAGGAATGGCCAACATTCACAGGAGAAGGTGAATATGACCACATGTCATTTATTAAAACAATTGACATGTTACAAGAAGACTATGCCATACCAGATGAATTAATCACTGCAAGATTACATTCATTATTTGAGAAATCTGCAAAAAGATGGTATTATGGCATAAGACAGACAAATGGTAAAAATACCTGGTCTTGGTGGAAACAAGAAATAATCACCAAGTGGGCAAATGATGCCTGGAGGTATAAGATAGAAAATGCATTTGAAAACTCTTTCTTTGACCCAGAGAAAGATAAACCTTTAACTTGGTTCTTAAAACAAGTTGAAAGGCTTAATGCACTGTACCCAGAAATGTCACAGAAGATGGTGCACATGAAAATACTTAAAAAATGTGGAGGGGAACTAGAACATGCCCTAAGAAGCAGGTGTATAGAACCATGCTCCACAGAAGAGTATATAAATGCACTAGAAGATATAGTGACAAGAACAAAAATTGGCAGGACTTGGAAAAGATTGGACATTAAAAGCCCAAATAAACCATTTATCAAGAAAGATAAATCAAAAGAATCCTTTAAACCCAATACATCCAACAATAATGAGCAAAGAAAATGCCATAAATGTGGAGGTATTGGACACTTAGCCAATAATTGCCTTAAAAAAGCAAAGATTAATGAAATTGTGGAAACAGAAGTCCACAATGACAAAGAAGAAGAATCTGACTCTGAAAAAGAGACAGAAGAATCAGAAAGCTCTGAAAGTGATGAAATCAATATAATTAATGCACAAATTAATAATATTGATATAATTTATGAAGTACTGGATGTTAACTCAAACTTGCCACAAGTTGGAACATCTGACACAAATCTGACAAACATACAAGATGCCAAAATGTATAGAACCAAACCTGCAAGAGGAATGGGATATACAGCTGGAAAATCAAGTATTAGTATTGTTATGGTTGATAACCAAGAAGGAAAGTTTAACTTGGATACAGGAGCATATTGCACCTGTGTTGGCAAAAGTTATTTAAAAACCATTGTCCCAGACTGGCAAGAAAAACTTATGCCAATACAAGGTGTCAAATTTAGTAGTGCAAGTGAGAGCATGAAGCCCCTTGGAATAATTGATTTAACACTAATTTTTCCTCATCCCTCACAATGTGTCAGAATCAAAGTAGAGTTTGTAGTAATGGACAACTGTACTAGTAATCATTTCATACTTGGAAATGACTACTTATCAATCTATGGTATAGATATCTCCAACCAAAAGGATAGATATTTTACCATAGGAGATAATAAAAGACAAAAGTTTGGATTCTTAAATAACAAAAAACAAATCACAGTTATTAAGAATGAGGAAAAAATTCCAGAAAAAGAACTTTTTATATCTGAACAACTCAAAGAGGCAGAATTCAATCAAGAATTAACAGAAAAAATGAAAGAAAAATTGATTGACCTCTTATTTAAGTATAAAAATGCCTTTGCAACTGACAAAGAGCCACTAGGTGCCATAATTGGACATGAAGTGGATATAATTCTTAATGTAGAAAAACCTTACCCACCTTTATTAAGAAGACCTGCTTATCCAGCCAGTCCAAGAGCTAGAGAAGCCCTAGAGGTGCACATTAAAGAATTAATGGACCTTGGAGTATTAAGAAAGGTTGGACATAATTAGCAAGTAGAAGTTACTACACCTGTCATTATAACTTGGCATAATGGAAAATCAAGGATGGTAGGAGACTTCAGAGCCCTGAATACCTATACCATTCCAGACAGATATCCAATACCCAGAATCCATGAGACATTGACCCAATTGTCACAAGCTAAGTTCATCACAGCTATGGATGCTCTTAAGGGTTTTCATCAAAATGTCTTAACAGACAATGCCAAGAAACTACTAAGAATAATAGTCCATTGTGGAATTTTTGAATACTTAAGAATGCCATTTGGGATAAAAAATGCACCTTCCCATTATCAAAGAATGATGAATACCATATTTCCTGAAGAATTATCAGAAGGATGGTTAATAATCTACATTGATGATATCATAGTTTGCTCAGAAACTTGGGAAAATCACCTGACAAGACTAGAAAGGGTACTACAGAAAATAGTCCAAGTAAATATGAAAATTTCATTGAAAAAGTGTCATTTTGCATATAGTGAATTAAAAGCCCTAGGACATGTAGTATCTGGCCTTAGTCTAGGCATAGACAAAAATAAAGTAGCAGCAGTACTACTTAAGCCAATGCCTCAAACCAAAAAAGAAATGCAATCATTTCTAGGATTTGCTGGTTACTATAGACAGCATATAAAGGACTTTGCAAAGATTGCTAAATCCTTGTATAAGCTATGTGACCAACAAACAGTCTATGAGATGACAGAAGAAAGAGTCAAGGCATATGAAGAATTGAAAAATTCTTTAACAAATGCCCCATTTCTTCTAATGCCAGATTGGAAACTACCTTTCAAACTGTACATTGATGCTTGTGGAGAAGGACTAGGTGCTGCACTTCACCAAACACAAATTATCAATGATAAACCAGTGGAAGGACCAATTTGTTTCATTTCAAGGCAGATAAAGCCAACAGAAGCAAGGTATGGAGCAAGCCAAATGGAATGCTTATGCCTAGTGTGGGCTTTAGAAAAACTGCATTATTATTTGGATGGCACAGTATTTGATGTAATCACAGACTGTAATGCTGTGAAATCACTATTGAATATGAAGACTCCAAATAGACATATGCTGAGATGGCAAATTGCTATCCAAGAATATAGAGGAAATATGACTATTGTTCATAAATCTGGAAATATTCATAAAAATGCAGATGGTCTTAGCAGATGGGCTCTAGCAAATACTCCTGACAATCCAGCATGGGTACCACAAGAAGAGCACCATATAGAAGGAATATGTGTTACAGACATTGGCACAGAATTCTTTAACCAAGTTAAAGAAAGCTATAAGACAGACAAAAATTTCCATATCTTAAGCCAACTTCTAATGAAAGACTGCAAAGATCCATCACTTTCATCAAAACTAGATGAAATATGGAAAAAAGCATATGATGAAGGAAGATTCCACCTCCTTGATGGAATCCTTTACCATAGAACAAAACACACATGTGCTATGGCCTTAACAGACAGAACACTAATAAACACTATTTTACATGAGTGTCATGATAGTGTTGCATCTGGACATCTCTCAGAAGATAGGACACTAGAGAGGGTGAAAACCTGCTCTTGGTGGCCAAATTGGAAAAAAGATGTTGCAGAGTACTGCCAAACCTGTGACAGATGCCAAAAAGCCAACAGAGCCACAGGAAAGAAATTTGGAATGATGATCCAAATCCAAGAACCAAAATCCCCATGGGAAATAGTTCATATGGATTGGGTAACAGCCTTACCTCCAGGAGGAGACAGGAGTTATAATGCATGTCTAGTGTTAGTTGACAGGTACAGTAAAACTCCCATGTTCTTACCATGTCATAAAGATGACACAGCTATGGATACAGCCATAATGATATGGAATAAAGTCATTAGCCACACAGGCTTATTCCAAAATATTATAAGTGACAGAGACCCAAAGTTCACTTCAGCATTATGGACAAACCTCCATAACTTGTTTGGGACAAAGTTATCATTCTCAACAGCTTATCATCCTCAAACTGATGGTCTAGCAGAAAGAATGATACAAACCCTAGAGGATATGATCAGAAGATTCTGTGCTTATGGGCTAGAATTCAAAGATTCTGATGGTTTTACCCATGATTGGTGTACACTAATACCAGCACTTGAACTGGCATATAAGACATCAATCCATTCTTCTACTGGCAAAACACCAGCAATGCTAGAGAAAGGTTGGAATCCAAGACTTCCTTATGATACCCTCAAAAAGGACTTAGTGGATATACATCCAACAGCAAGCAGTTTCAAGATAATGCTTGACAAAGCAAGACACCATGCAAACAGATGCATGCAAGATTCTTTTAAATATGCAAAAGAAAGATGGGATAAAAGTCATAAACCACCTGACTTCAAAATAGGGGACTTGGTTTTAGTATCAACCCTTAATTTCAATAACATAAAAGGCCCAAAGAAATTGAAAGATTCCTTTGCAGGACCATTTATGATAAAAGCACTTCATGGACCCAATGCTGTGCAATTAGAACTCACAGGTGAACTAATGAACAAACACCCAACTTTCCCTGTAAGTCTGATAAAACCTTACAGTTCAAGTGACAAGGAATTATTTCCACTAAGAAATAAACCCCCACTTGAAATTCCCCCCTTGGAGGAAGGAGAGGAAAAGAGAATAGTAAAAGTCCTTAAAGAAAGAAGGACAAGAAACAAAAAAGAAAGGGAATACCTTGTAAGGTATAGAAATTCAACTCAAGAAGATGAATGGCTACTTGAGAAAGATATAACAAATGCTGATAAATTACTAAGAAGGTTCAGAAATGAAAGAAAACCTGAAAAATAAAAAGTTAAGCATTATTGAGCTTCAAGACTAACAAAAGTCTATTGAAGAGGTAGGACAGTGGATGATACCCTAATCACATATATCAGATTGTGGTACAATCTTTTTTGGTGGTAGGGAATGTGAGCCTTTGAGATATGACCACATACCCAATAAGGTCACAAAAAAGACTCAGAATAATTATACCTTTAATATAATTATATTAAAATTAATTAGAATAATTCTACACTAAAAATAATTACTCAAATATACAAAAAATACCATAAATTGGTACTAAAATTGGTTTAACTTAAAAACCAATGAATCAACATGTAAAACGAATTATACCATTGGATTCCCCATGGAAAAATACACATATACCATTTTTATGGCATATCTGTAAAGTCAATATTTAAGGAATTATAAGGCATAATACCTTATAAAAACCATAAAAACTTATTTATCTCAGAAACTAATGAAACAACATGTAAAATAAATTGTACCAGTGGATTCCCCACAAAAATCCACATATAAAACAATTAATAAGCTAATTCCCAAAATCAATACTTAAGGAATTATCCTGAATATATGCACTTTTTTGGTCAACACATATATTCAGTGATCATAGCTAATATCTTCTAAACTATACATGCTAGAATGATGAACCAAAAATAAAGTTACCACGTAATTACTGTAAGAACACAGATATGAACTTTATTTTGCAAATTATAAACAAGGTTAAGACTTATGAGGAAATATTGATAAAAATCAACAGAGCTGTTGACCACTTTGTTGTGAAAGTAGTCCAAACTTAAAAAAAAGTATACAGTTGGATTCTACTAGTTCATTCGTGAAGAATGATGTAATTTTTATTATTAAATTCAGGGTATAACCCCCTGAAATCAAGGTTTGAAGTTTAAAATATTGAATTTCGACAGAAAAGATGAGTTACAAGAAAAATCATCAAAATTAGAGTTTTGATGATGTAATGAAAAGCTCTTGGCAGCATAATAAGGTTATGTCAGGCTATCAGAATTCACTCTCTGAATTGCTGTAGCGTGAAAACCTTAAAAGTTATTGAGGATCAAAGTTTGAGCTTAAATTGAGCTGTTATGATCACATACTGTAACCTTAAATTAAGTTTAACAGTCTTAAGAGTGATAAAATTGGTGAATACTATTAGTTTATGATTAAAACTAATAAAATCCACGAAATTTGGGGTTCTGCCAAGCCTCTGATGTCATCACATTTAGAGTTATAGTGATAACTCTAAATAATGGTGTAATAATGATGTAATATGGTTTGATCATGATGTAATCACCCTCAAACCTTAAAATATTGATCAATTCCAGTGGATATGATCAGTACACGTCTACTAGAAGCCTGTTGGACTCTAGGAGGGAGGTATTTACTATAAATAGAGCTCTTTTTACTCTATTTACCCCTCAGACGCATCAAAAACATTAAATCAATTAAATAAAAGGTAATTTCTTTATTCTTTAAATATAAAACTCTTATATTCTTAAAGACCAAAGACCATCTTGTTATTAATCACCTTTTTTACGTGATTAAATCAATTCTTTAATTGTTTTTGCTATAAATCTCTCTAAAAAGCTCATTTCCACGTAAAATCAAGAAATTTAGTAAATTCTCTTTATTTTTATTGTAAATACAATTTGAAAAGATTGTATTATATTCTTTTGGCGTAAAATAACTCAAAATTATTATCTTAAGTGTTAAAATATTTATATTAATTTATAACTTTAATATTAGTAATATTATTGTTATTAATTGTTTTTTATTTATAAAAAACAATTTTTTACGCCTTTATTATTTGTTGGTAACAATAATAAAGAGCTTTATAATATATTAATTATTTTATATTAATATATTATTTATAATATTATATTTTTATATAATATTAATTATATTATTATATTTATTTAATAATATAATAATTTTACGCCATAATAATAATATTTCTTTATTATTATTATTATTTTAATCTTATTTATTCATTTTATAAGGACATTCAGAGTACAATAAGTAATAAATTAGTAATTTTTACTTATTGTTTCATAGTCAAACCTTACAAAAAGTGTATTTATATTAAATTTAATCAAATGAAAAAATTAAAATCAGTGTTTTAAGCAGAAATGTCTTGAAATGAATTTTTAATTAATTTTTAAATAAATCTTAATTTTCTTTAATAATAATCTAAAAAGTTAATTCAAAAGCTAATTATCAATTAGACCTATTTAAAAAAGGTGCTTACAGTTCAATTCATACACAGAACATTCAATTGTAAGCTGTGGGAAACCTTAAAGCAAATCCAGTGAGAATTCTATTCTTAATGAATTTTTGAATTTATTGATTTTTTTTCCATATAAAATAGCAATACACACCAAACCTTAACTTTTGATAAGGCTTCAATAATTATAAATTGAAATCTTGAAGAGTATTTTAGTTTCTTAAGCTTATTTAAGCTTTGACAGCTCTTAAAACCTTAATTCCAAGCTTGCATATTGGGATTTCCCCTGTGGCAGCATGAAATTCCTGTCCAAATTGGAATAAAGCCAGTTTAAAACTTAAGGTTGGATCAAAGTCCAAATATTGTTGAAAATCCTCCAATACAGGTAGACAACCTTAATTGAGTCCTTGCATATCCCAAAAGCTGGGTAAACCAGCTCTATTTAGTCTTTTTCCTTTTTCCAACCTTTCTTGTGAGGTTTTTTTACCTTTTCTTTATTTAAAGCCATACTATGGCCTTTGACCACTTTGAATTGAGATCACTCAGAATTTACAATCTGTATGGCAAATCCTTAGTAAAATCAGTAAATATACACAATGCTTCAATTTTGTCTAAGATCTTGGTAAGTTTCCATAAACCTTATGCAAATTTAAATTTAAGCTTATTTAAGCTTAAATTTAACAATTTGTAAAAATTGTTTAAAAGTTTCAATTCTGCTGCAAGGTTCTTAAATCTTCTAATAATATAAGAAATATCCATTTTTTGGCATAACTCCCTATGGGTCTATCCTAGGTTATTTTTTGGTGTAGAATCCAAAAATGACATAATAGTTAAAAATTTGTTTATCCCAAATAAAGTTATGTTTTTTTTTGTAATAAATTGAACTGAAAAGTATGTTTAATACTAAATGAGCTGTATAAAAAGATACTTGTGGCCTTATGGCTATGTCATGCATATCTCACAGGATCACATTCCCTACCACCAAAAGAACTGTATTACAATTTTTCATTGAGTAGTATACCCCCAATTGAATTGGAGGGGTATAATCTACTTTCAAACCTCTCTACTGATACTTTAAAATATTTGAAGCACGCAATTAAAACTTTTTATTAAGGAATTGGTCTTCTCTTGTCTCTGAATCTTCTGAGAAACCTTTGGGAATAAGGTATTTTAATTTCTGGAAGCCACTCATCTTCATGTTGTTGGTTTCTGTACCTGAATTAGTATTCTCTTTCATTTTTTCCCCTAATTCTTCTTTCTTTCTAGAATCTTGGTACTTTTTTATCCTCACTTTGATAAAGTGGTGGTACTTCTAAGGGCGTTTTATTTCTCAAAGGAAATAATTTCTTATCACTTGAAGTGTAATGCTTTACTAGGCTGATAGGGAAAGCTTGATGTGTATTTTCCAATTCTCCTTACAGTTCTACTTGTACTCTATTTGTCCCATGAAGGGCTCCAATAATAAATGGTCCTGAAAAGGAATCTTTAAATTTCCTTGGGCATTTAATATTGTTAAAGCTCAAGCTTGATGCTAGTATTAAGTCCCCTACTCTGAATTCTGGGGTTTTATTACTTTTATCTGAATTTTGTTTAGCATATTCAATTGAATCAGTCATGCTTTGATTTGCATAATTCCTCAACTTATAAAGCAGTATTTTAAAGCTTGAAGCAGTTTGGTGAATTTCAAATAAGTCTTTCTTCAAAGTAACAACTGGAAGTTTAGGTTTCCATCCTTCTTCCAACATTGTAAGAGTTTTTCCTGGTTAAACATAGATGGAAATCTTGTAGGCCAATTCCAATGCTGATATAAGTGTACAAAATTCATTTCTAAAGCCATAAGTGTAAGGTTTGACTATGAAACAATAAGTAAAAATTACTAACATTTTACTTATTGTACTATGAATGTCCTTATAAATGAAATAAATAAGATAAAAATAATTATAATAATAAAGAATTATTATAATTATGGCGTAAAAATAATTATATTATTAATAAAATATGATAATATAATTTATATTATAAAATATAATATAATAAAATAAATATATTAATATAAAATAATTAATATAAAATAATTAATATATTCAAAAGCACTTGATTATAGTTACAAACAAATAATAGATGCGTAAAAAATTGTTTTTTATTAATGAAAAACAATTAATAACAATAATATTACCAATATTAAAGTTATAAACTAATATAAATACTATTTATATTAATTAAAGATTTATTAAAAGAATAATAGAGAGAAAATTATTATAATAAGAGAAAATAACCTACTTTTAATACCTGATATAATACTTTTGAGATATTTTACGCCAAATAATATAAATACAACTTATCCAAATTGTATTTACAATAAGAAATAGAGAAATTACAAATATTCTTGATTTTTACGTGGAAATGGGATTTTAGAGAGATTTTTAACAAAAACAATTAAATAAATGATTTAATCACGTCAATATTGATGATTATAATAAGATGATCTTTGCTCTTTAATAATATAAAAGTTTTATATATAAAGAATAAAGAAATTACCTTTTTATTGTATTGATTTAATGTTTTTGATGCATCCGAGGGGAAAACAGAGTAAAAGGAGCTCTATTTATAGTAAATACCTCCCTCCTAGAGTCCAACAGGCTTCTAGTAGACGTTTACTGATTATAACCACTGGGATTGATCAATATTTTAAGGTTTGGTGATGATTACATCATGATCAAACCATATTACATCATTATTACGCCATTATTTAGAGTTATCACTATAACTCTAATTTTGATGACGTCAAAGACTTAGCAGAACCACAAAATTCGTGGTTGTTATTAGTTTTAATCATAAACTAATAGTATTCACCAATTATATCACTCATATGACTGTTGAACTTAATTTAAGGTTTCAGTGAGTGATCATAAATGATCAAATTAAGCTCAAACTTTGATCCTTAATAACTTTTAAAATTTACACGCTACAGCCATTCAGAGAGTGAATTCTAATAGCTTGGCATAACCGTATTATTCTGCCAAGAGAATTTTATTACATCATCAAAACTCTATTTTTGATGATCTTTCTTGTAACTCATCTTTTCTGTCGAAATTTAATATTTTAAACTTCAAACTATGATTTCAAGGGGTGATAGCTTGAATATTATAACAGAAATTACATCATTCTTCACGAATGAACTAGTAGAATCCCACTGTCCACTTTTTTTTAATTTTGGACCACTTTCACAACAAAGTGGTCAACAGCTCTGTTGATTTTAATCAATAATTCCTTACAGGTTTTAACCTTGTTTATAACTTGTGAAATAAACTTCATTTCTGTATTTTTACAGTAATTACGTGCTGACTTTATTTTTGGTTCATCACTCTATCATGTATAATTCAAGAGATATTAGCTAAAATCCCTGAATATATGCGTTGACCAAAAAAGTGCATATATTCAGGTTAATTCCTTAAGTATTGAGTTTGAAGCTTAGCTTCTTAATGGTTTTATATGTGGACCTTTATGGAAATTCCACTGGTACCATTTATTTCACATGTTGTCTCATTGAATTTTTGAAATGAATAAGGATTTGTGTATTTTATAAGGTATTATTACTTATAACTTATTAAATATTGACTTTACAGATATGCCATAAAAATGGTATATGTGTATTTTACCATGGGGAATCCAATGGTATAATTTCTTTCACATGTTTATTCATTGGTTTTTAAGTTAAACCAAGTTTTATGTCAATTTATGGTATTTTTGTATTTTAAAAGTACTTATTTTTAATGTATAATTATATTAAATATTTCTTGTGACCTTTTTGGGTATGTGGTCATATCTAAAAGGTTCACAATAAGAATCCTTAAACTCCAGTCCATAAGCAAAAAATCTTCTGGACTTCCTCAAGTGTTGGAATCATTATTTCTACTAATATATCAGTCTGGATATGGTAAGCTGTTGAGAATGATGGTTTTGTACCCAAAAGCTTATGTTAATTTGTCCATAAGGCTGATGTGAATTTTGGGTCTGTCTCACTCATTATGTTTTTACAGAAACCAGTATGAGATATTACTCTGTTCCAAATTGAAAGAGATGTATCCATAGCTGTGTCATACTTATCACATGGTAAAGAGATTGGGGTCTTTCTGTACCTTTATAAAATACCAAGACATGCATTGTACCTTTTTTCACTACCAGGTGGTAAGGCAGTTACCCAATCCATATGAACCATGTCCCATGGGGTACTTGGCTCTTGAATATGAATCATTAAGCCAAATATTTTAGAATTAGCTTTGTTGGCGTTTTGAAAACTGTCACAAATATGACAATATTAAATGACGTCTTTTCTCCAAGATGGCCACCTAGCACAGTTCTTAATTCTTTCCATTATTCTGTGCTCAGACAGATTTAAAGAATAAATGCTTTCATGGCACTCAAGTAATACTGTGTTAATTAAAATTCTACTACATAAGACCATTACACATTTTTGTTCAGACATATGATACAAGATACCATCAAATAAATTGAAACTTTCATTACCATATCACCAGGGCGAATCTCGTGTCAATCGTCGGCGATTGACTTCACGTCAAGCAAACGTCAAGCAGGATAAAAGTCGAGCTCACGTCAAGCAAAAATCAAGCGAACGTCGAGCACACGTCACACTCTGGTCTTACACCAAATCCTGTGACATCCAATAATATTGGTTCCCCTGTGCCTTCAACTCAGATTCCTCACCACCTGATCATCCCACAACCGTCCGATGATTGGTAAAAATTACACCAGACCCGCCTGTTTGCACAAACACACATCAAAGAGGTCCTTCAGCCAGTCTTGATGTAGGCGGGGGGTTTGACTTCACCAGGTCATCCATGAATTGTGCGTGTGCATTGGCGTGTGCGGGTGGGTTTGCGTGTGCATTGGCGTGTGCGGGTGGGTGGGCGTGTGCATTGGCGTGTGCGGGTGCGTGGGCGTGTGCATTGGCGCGTGCGGGTGGCTTTGCGTGTGTGGGTGGGTGGGCATGTGCATTGGCGCGTGCGGGTGGGTGTGCGTGTGCATTGGCGTGTGCGGGTGCGTGGGCGTGTGCATTGGCACATGCGGGTGTGGGTACGCAAAAGCCGATTCCGCTTCCAACATGATGATGGCGCAGTTAGAAATTTTGGATGCTGTGAAAGGTGAGTGTGTGGGTCATTTGATCATTGGACTTGGCTTATTCACACTGTACCCAATGTCAAAATAGTAAGTTCTTTGTGGCAATGTGAAATAATGGGCTTTGCTTGTCACAATGGCATGTCTCTGTCACTAGATTTTGAGGCAATTATTTCACTAGCAAAATTGCTAATGAATCTGAGAGATTTGCATTTTTTTAGACTAAATATCATGAAATAACGGCTTTATCATTACAAGCAGTCCACATGACAGAGCTTTGTTATCATACAATCCACAGTTACCTTCTATTTCTTCTTCTGATATAATCAAGTGTCCATCATCAAAACCAACAGCTTTATAAATATTGAGATACGGCCAATCTGGTAGGAAATTCACATCAATCTTCAAAGTTTTTAAGATCAGAAAGTTATTGTTCAGTATGCTAGATGGCTCAGAGACTTTAAAAATGCTATTAATAATACCAAAGCGTCGTGAGTTGCCCCTCAGAAAACATATCACACTGTTGCTGACATTTTTGGATTCAGTTGAAAATATATTGTTCCCAATATTAATGTTTGAAACTGGAAAATACCAAGGTGAGACAATCCTTGAAGTGAGATGACTTGTGGATTGCATGGTAGTGTCTGTGAGCCTTGAGGTATATTTTACATACCCAAATAGGCCACAATTATCTTAAAAAGAAATTTTGAATTATGCAAAACTCATAAGTCATGCATATATCCAAAATTCATCATTTTCAATTTCAGAAAAGATGAATAACTTTTTATTGAGTAAGTAAATCCATGGATTTAAGACCAGATTTGGATTCTACACAAAAATTCACCTAGGGTAGCTCCATAGAGTGAATAAGCTCAATTTAAGTATTTGAGGTGGTAAAATGGAAAATACTTCAATACCACATCATTAATACCACATAAAAGATCCGTGAAAATTTTTGTTTTTCTTGATTTTTAGCCAAAATAATGGGAAAGTGAGAAATCCCATGTTACATATACACTAAGAATAGTGTTATGCATGTTTTGAGCACTTAATATCATGGTATTCTTACATGGACTTTTGGTACACCCATAGTGGATATCTCACTTTAAGCTTAAATTACTATTTTGACGTAAAAAATAGGCAAGGGGGACAAAAGACATCAAAGAGAGCCAGGGTACCCAACTTCTGAGGCCTCAGAGGCGTGGATAGCTCCAGAGCATGGATCCATGGCTCATCTTGGCCCAATTGGTAAACTAAAACTCTTTGGGAACTTGGTTACCAAGTTACAACTACTGTAAAACATCAGAAAATAGCAAATAACCTGCTATTTTGACGTGCCAAGGAGGTAATGAGCTACTTACACTCCTGTAACCATGTCAATTACTAATGACTTTCCATGGATAAACCCCAAAAGAGTAATTAAAACCCTTTTGGGACCCATATTCATTGATTTACCTCATAGCAACCAGCAAAACACTGCTATTTGCAATTCTACGTAGAAATGAGGTAAAACCTTCAAAAATTCATTAAAAATACAATTCTTAATGAATCTTTCTGAAACTTTCAGGACCAAAGGAGAACTGTATTATCTATGGTACAACCAAAAAGAATTACAGTTTTACTAGTAAAATTAAAAGTTTTACTTACAGTCCATTTTTGGATATTCTACGTGAAACACTGAATCTTCAAAAATTCACAGTAATTACAACCTGTGATGAAATTGGCAATAACATTGATAACTTTGAGAAATCAATGATTATTTTAGAATAAAAGAAGATTTACAAGTGTTACTCCTTTTATTCTTAACCATATTGGGGTTGGTAGTCACGTAAAAGCATCAATTAAGTAATTATGATAATCTTACATGACAACAGATGATGCAATCAATAATCCAAAAAGGTTTATTGTTTTCTCACTCACTGGTTTTTCAGTTTGCTCCATGGCACGCCTCTGTGAGCTGTTGTTGACTTAAAAGAAGCCTCTTCTTGCTGTTTTTTCATCATCATCTTATCAATTTATTAAATCTTTATTACCAACAAGTAAGTATTAGTTCAACTATTCTTAAGTGTTTTAATTCTTTCAGAATCAATCAGAAAGACGTGAAATCATAGAATCCAACTATATATTGTTGTAATACTGTTATAAATCCTTTTGATCCCTTAAATCCACAATTCCACGTCAAATTTCTCTACTTTTATTATCAATAAGTTCTTTGGAGTATTAGTGAGTCATTTATCTTTAATTCTTAAAGTTTTTCTCTAGTAATAGTTTTCTTCAAGAATTATCTTTATAATTATTCTTGCAAAAGATAATTATATATTAAAATAATTTTATTATTTTAATAAAGAAGTTTTTATTATTAAATTCTTCTTGTAATTGATTCTTGTAGACAATTACTTGCTCACTGTTAAAATCACTAGTAGTGCTTAACACGTGAAAGAAATAATTTTTTTTTAATTATTTAATTGTGGTTATAATAATATTTTATCATTATATTTCATAAGAACAGACATAGTACTGTTGATTAATAGTAATATTATCATCAGTTTCATAGTCACATCTTACATTTGGGGGCCTGGCCGTGTTTTTTGAACCTTGTACCCTTAATTAATATATTTTTAAGCTCTAAAATATATTAATTTAATTAATTTTTTTTCTTTCAATTTGGAGTTAAAATATTTTTATTTTTGAAATTGTTTTAAAATCTTTTTCATTGAGGAATTTGGTTTAATTTTATATTGTTTTTACACGTGGCTTTTTCACATCCAAAAACTTATAAAATTATTCTTTGAGTTACTCTGAATTGATTTTCATTCAAAATCTTAAATTTTAATTTTTTTTTCTTTAAAAAGAATAATTTTTTTTTAAAAAAATATAAAACTTATAAAAAATCTTTAAAAAATATTTTAAAAAGTATAAAAAATAATTTTTTCTCTTTTATAATTTCTTTTAGTGTCTTTAATCAAATACTGTGCAGCTGGCAACAGACTCAGTAAAAGATATATCACTAGTCCAGAATCTTCAGAAGCAGAATCTGAAGACAGTATTGAGGTGCAGATTGCTAAAAGAGGCACCTTATTCAACTCAGAAAAAGCTAAATTACCACCAAAAGGTGTGTATTTTATCTTATATTTTCACCTTTTATCTTTAAATTGACGTGAAAATGGTGCATACCAGAAATGGAAGCAACTATTCAGTCCAACCAGATGGATGTGGACAAGGAAGAGGCAAGACCAAATCCAGAAGTGCCAAATCTTCCACAAGAAAGGCACATCTGGAGGATGCCAGAGTTGCCCCCCATTCCCCAAGGTCTGTACCAACAGATTTTGACGTGAATTCTGAGCCTGAACTAATTTATGATAATATTTCCAGGGCTGAACCATTTTCAAGTGGCAGCAATAGAAATATATCAGAGCCAGTACAAAAATTGGTTCAGAGCAGCCAAAGAAGAGGAGTGGGAAATCTGCCCAAGCCTTTGGCAGGGGGCCATGAACTCCTACTTACACATCAAGAGCTTTCTGGGTCAGGAGAAGACCATAGAACTCTTAGGAGGTTGGAGCCCCCTGTCTTGCAAAGACAAGGTCAAAAAGATAAAGAATTGGTTGAAGAACCAGAGTCTTTTATCCATAGACCAGAAGAAAGAATTGGAAATGACTCCAACTTTGGAGACAGAGGCACCAGTGGCATCTACCAGCTCCAAACCAGCTCCAGAAGCACCCAAGGACAAGCCCAAAGGACCTCAAAAGAAACAGAGAGGTCCCAAGAACCATCAAGGCAAGGGCAAAGGCAAAGCCAATTGGCACAGACCTTACCCACAAGGGTACAGGATCCCCAGATTGGAGCCTTCAGCCGTGGACAGTGTCTTCAATATGGCCAGAACTCTTATGGAATTCACAGCCAAAGAGCAGGAAAGGATGAACAGGACTTTTCCACGCAAATAAATGATGTACATAGAAGTATTAGTGTAGAAATTGGCAAACTTGAGTCAAAGTTAAAGCAAATTACATTAGACATCAATGATTTAAAGAAAAATGATAAGCAACATTCTGATTGGCATAAATTGACAACTGTCACCCTTGAGTCAATTAGCAATGCTTGTGAAAGAATTGAGAACCAATGTCAAAATAATGACACAGAGGATCTTTCCATCTTTAAAGTAAATGATAGACTTAAAACTCTTGAAGACCATGTCTTACAAATAGTTAAGAACACCAATCAATTTGCTATACATTTAGCAAAAAGTGACAGTGAAAGGCAGAAATTGAAGAATGAAATAATTGCAAGTGTGGAGCAAATTCATAAGAATCATGAACCACATATGCCAAGACATTCTACACCTTTGACTGAAGAAAAACTTTCTGTCAAAGAAAGTTTGACTCCATTCTTAGGAGAGAATGTTATTTCTGCAAAGGATATTCCCAAATTAGAAGAATGGCCAACATTCTCTGGTGAAGGAGAATACAACCATATTGAATTCATCAGGACTATTGATATGTTGCAAGAGGACTTTAATATACCTGATGAAATCATAGTAGGAAAATTACATTGTTTGTTTACCAAGACTGCAAAGAAATGGTATTACAAAATGAGAATGGATCATGGAAGACATGACTGGTCTTGGTGGAAATCTGAAGTGATTACCAAATGGGCCAATAATTCTTGGAGGTTTAAAATGGAGAATGCTTTTGAAAGTGCCATTTTTAACTCAGAAAAAGACAAACCACTTACTTGGTTCTTCAAACAAAAAGACAGATTATCTGCTTTACACCCAGATATGTTTGACACTATGATTAATATGAAAATATTAAGAAAGTGTGGAGGAGAACTGGAACATGCTATCAAAAGCAGATGTGTGGAACCCTGTTCAACAGAGGACTACATTAATGCTATGGAAGATATCATTACCAGAACAAGAATTGGTAAAACTTGGGTTAGAAACCCAATAGAGTCCAAAATAGTCTCAAAGATTCCTAGAGAGGAAAGAAGACCAGAAAGACCTGTCTTGAAGTGTCATAAATGTGGAAGTACTTCACATTTAGCCAACACTTGCCCTAAGAAGATAAATATCAATGAAGTTCAAATCATTGAAGACATTCAGTGTACTGAAGAGAAAGAAGAGTCTGATCAAGATTCTGCAGTCTCTGAAGATACACCAGTAGAGGACTATCCCATTGAAAACATTTCAGCTTTCTTTGAGGTCACAGAAGTCCATACCCACTTGCCACAGTACAGTGAGGATTGCTACAACCTGATCAATATCCAAGATGCCAGAATGTGTAAAACAAAACCTGCTAGAGGAAAGGGTTACACTGCTGGAGCATCCTGTATCACATCAGTTCTAATGGGTGATATTGAAGCCAAAGTAAATCTGGATACAGGGGCATTTTGCACTTGTATTGGCAAGGATTATCTCCAAATTATACTTCCTGAATGGAAAAACCATCTATTACCAATAGAAGGTGTACAGTTCAGTAGTGCCAGTAACAATATGTACCCCTTGGGCATATTGGATACTAATATTGTATTCCCACATCCAGCAGGAAGTGTAAGAATGAAAACTGAGATTGTAGTAATGGATAATTGTACATCTCAGCATATCATTCTTGGAAATGATTACTTGAATATTTATGGTATTGATATAAATAACCATAAAGACAGATATTTCACAATTGGAGATAATAAAAGGCAAAAATTTGCTTTCTCCAATATGCCAAAACAGATATCTGTAGTATCTTCTGTCAAAGATACTTACAAAGATGAATTTGTGTCTAAACAACTTGTTGAAGCACAAATTAATCCATCATTGTCACCAAAGATGAGGAATGAACTTATTGATGTATTATATACATACAATAATGCATTTGCATCTGATAATGAACCATTAGGCGCTATAAGGGGACATGAAATTGATATTACTCTTAATATTGATAGACCATATCCTCCAGTACTTAGAAGACCAGCTTATCCAGCCAGTCCCAGAGCTAGAGAGGCCTTGGAAAAACATATCCAAGAGTTGATCCAACTTGGTGTGCTAAGGAAAGTAGGCCATAATGAGGAAGTTGAAGTGACAACACCTGTTATTATTGCATGGCATAATGATAAGTCAAGAATGGTTGGAGATTTTAGAGCTTTGAATACCTACACAGTTCCAGATAGGTATCCAATCCCTAGGATCCAAGAAACCTTGACTCAATTGTCTAAAGCCAAGTATATAACATCAATGGATGCATTAAAAGGCTTCCATCAAAATGTTTTGACGCCTAAAGCTAGGAAATTACTTAGAATTATCACTCACTGTGGTATTTATGAGTATCTTAGAATGCCATTTGGCATTAAAAATGCTCCATCTCATTATCAAAGAATGATGAACACCATCTTCCCCACAGAATTGTCTGAAGGATGGCTTATCATTTATATTGATGATATTATTATATGTTCTGACTCATGGTCTTTGCACCTCGAAAGACTTGCAAGAGTACTTCATAAAGTTGCAGAAGTGAACATGAAAATTTCACTTAAGAAATGCAATTTTGGTTTTGAAGAACTCAAAGCATTAGGACATGTTGTTTCTGGTTTGAGCTTGGGTATTGACAAGAATAAAGTAGCAGCAGTGTTACTTAAGCCAATACCCCAGAATAAAAAAGAAATGATGTCTTTTCTTGGATTTGCTAGTTACTATAGGCAACACTTGAAAGATTTTGCAATTCTAGCCAAGTCACTTTATAGAATCTGTGATCAACAGACTGTATTTGAAATGACACAGGAAAGAATTAAAGCTTATGAGAAGATAAAGAAAGCCCTTACAGAAGCACCTTTACTCCTCATGCCTGACTGGAATATTCCTTTTAAACTGTACATTGATGCATGTGGAGATGGATTAGGGGCAGCCCTACACCAAGTCCAAATTATTGATGACAAACCTACAGAAGGACCAGTTTGTTATATCTCAAGACAAATCAAACCAACAGAAGCCAGATATGGTGCAAGCCAAATGGAGTGCTTATGTTTGGTATGGGCACTTGAGAAATTACACTATTACCTTGATGGCAGTGTTTTTGAAGTGATAACTGACTGTAATGCCGTGAAATCACTTCTTAACATGAAAACTCCCAACAGACATATGTTGAGATGGCAAATAGCCATTCAAGAATATAGAGGAAACATGACTATAGTTCATAAAGCAGGAAACATTCACAAAAATGCTGATGGACTTAGTAGATGGGCTTTAGCCAACACTCCTGATAACCCAGCTTATGTACCTTTGGAAGCTGAACCACAGATTCCAATTGAAGGGATTAACATAACTGATATTGGGACTGAATTCTTTGAAGAGGTCAGAGAGTCTTATAAACAAGACAAGAATTGCCATATCTTGACTTCTTTATTGGATAAAGACTGCAAAGACACATCTTTGGTTAATACACTAGATGAAGTTTGGAAAAATTCCTATTCTGAAGGAAGATTTCACTTGTTTGATGGGATTATTTACCATAGAACAAAACATTCTTGTGTGATGACATTGTGTAGTAGATTGCTCATCAATACCATTCTTCATGAATGCCATGATAGCATTTACTCTGGACACCTATCAGAAGACAGAACACTTGAAAAGGTGAAGAACTGTGCATGGTGGCCATCTTGGAGAAAAGAAACCATTGAATATTGCCATACCTGTGATAGATGCCAAAAAGCAAACAGGAGTACAGGCAAGAAATTTGGATTAATGATCCATATTCAAGAACCAAAATCCCCTTGGGAAGTTGTTCACATGGATTGGGTCACAGCACTTCCTCCAAGTGGTGACAAAAGTTATAATGCTTGTTTAGTCATTGTAGACAGATATAGCAAAACTCCCATATTCTTACCATGTCATAAAGATGACACTGCTATGGATACAGCTCTTCTTTTATGGAGTAGAGTTATTGCTCATACAGGGTTATTTAAGAATATCATAAGTGACAGAGACCCCAAGTTCACATCTGCACTTTGGACCAATCTTCATAGATTGTTTGGGACTAAGTTATCATTCTCTACAGCATATCACCCTCAAACAGATGGGCTAGCAGAGAAGATGATTCAAACTTTAGAAGACATGATCAGGAGATTTTGTGCTTATGGATTAGAATTTAAAGACTCAGATGGCTTTACCCATGACTGGTGCACTCTGATACCTGCATTAGAATTGGCATACAAGACATCAGTCCATTCTTCCACAGGACAAACTCCTGCTATGTTAGAAAAAGGATGGAATCCAAGACTCCCAGCAGACACACTGAGGAAAGACTTGATTGACATTCATCCTACAGCTTCCAGCTTCAAATTAATGCTTGATAAAGTAAAACACCATGCAAAACAAAGTATGGATGATGCTTTTGATTATGCAAAACAGAAGTGGGACAAGAGTCATAAAGTACCAGACTTCAAAGTAGGGGACTTAGTTCTAGTTTCAACCTTGAATTTTAATAATATCAAAGGCCCAAAGAAACTTAAAGATTCTTATGTAGGACCTTTTGTTATTGTTGCCTTACATGGGACCAATGCAGTTCAAGTGGAATTGAGTGGTGAATTGGAAAATAAACACCCCACATTTCCAGTCAGCTTGATAAAACCTTATCAACCAGCTGACAAAGAATTGTTTCCTTTAAGGAACCCAACTCCTTTAACTGTGCCCCCTGTGGAACAGAATGAAGACAGAAAGATAAAGAAAGTCATTAAAGAAAGGAGACTTAGGGGTAAAAATCAAAGAGAATATCTTGTCAGATATAGAAATCCAGTACATGAAGATGAATGGATGGCAGAATCAGAAATACCTGACTCAGATAAACTCTTAAGAAGATTTAGACATGAAAGAAGGCCACAAGCCTGAATATGTCTATAAATGTGCTTTAAATTACTTGATCTGAGTAATGTGAAGAGGTTGGACAGTGGACATTAACCCCCTTTTGGGGCCTTATTCTTTTTATCACTAATAAAATTGTAGTACAATTTTATTTTTTGGTGGGAGGGAATGTGAGCCTTGAGGTATATTTTACATACCCAAATAGGCCACAATTATCTTAAAAAGAAATTTTGAATTATGCAAAACTCATAAGTCATGCATATATCCAAAATTCATCATTTTCAATTTCAGAAAAGATGAATAACTTTTTATTGAGTAAGTAAATCCATGGATTTAAGACCAGATTTGGATTCTACACAAAAATTCACCTAGGGTAGCTCCATAGAGTGAATAAGCTCAATTTAAGTATTTGAGGTGGTAAAATGGAAAATACTTCAATACCACATCATTAATACCACATAAAAGATCCGTGAAAATTTTTGTTTTTCTTGATTTTTAGCCAAAATAATGGGAAAGTGAGAAATCCCATGTTACATATACACTAAGAATAGTGTTATGCATGTTTTGAGCACTTAATATCATGGTATTCTTACATGGACTTTTGGTACACCCATAGTGGATATCTCACTTTAAGCTTAAATTACTATTTTGACGTAAAAAATAGGCAAGGGGGACAAAAGACATCAAAGAGAGCCAGGGTACCCAACTTCTGAGGCCTCAGAGGCGTGGATAGCTCCAGAGCATGGATCCATGGCTCATCTTGGCCCAATTGGTAAACTAAAACTCTTTGGGAACTTGGTTACCAAGTTACAACTACTGTAAAACATCAGAAAATAGCAAATAACCTGCTATTTTGACGTGCCAAGGAGGTAATGAGCTACTTACACTCCTGTAACCATGTCAATTACTAATGACTTTCCATGGATAAACCCCAAAAGAGTAATTAAAACCCTTTTGGGACCCATATTCATTGATTTACCTCATAGCAACCAGCAAAACACTGCTATTTGCAATTCTACGTAGAAATGAGGTAAAACCTTCAAAAATTCATTAAAAATACAATTCTTAATGAATCTTTCTGAAACTTTCAGGACCAAAGGAGAACTGTATTATCTATGGTACAACCAAAAAGAATTACAGTTTTACTAGTAAAATTAAAAGTTTTACTTACAGTCCATTTTTGGATATTCTACGTGAAACACTGAATCTTCAAAAATTCACAGTAATTACAACCTGTGATGAAATTGGCAATAACATTGATAACTTTGAGAAATCAATGATTATTTTAGAATAAAAGAAGATTTACAAGTGTTACTCCTTTTATTCTTAACCATATTGGGGTTGGTAGTCACGTAAAAGCATCAATTAAGTAATTATGATAATCTTACATGACAACAGATGATGCAATCAATAATCCAAAAAGGTTTATTGTTTTCTCACTCACTGGTTTTTCAGTTTGCTCCATGGCACGCCTCTGTGAGCTGTTGTTGACTTAAAAGAAGCCTCTTCTTGCTGTTTTTTCATCATCATCTTATCAATTTATTAAATCTTTATTACCAACAAGTAAGTATTAGTTCAACTATTCTTAAGTGTTTTAATTCTTTCAGAATCAATCAGAAAGACGTGAAATCATAGAATCCAACTATATATTGTTGTAATACTGTTATAAATCCTTTTGATCCCTTAAATCCACAATTCCACGTCAAATTTCTCTACTTTTATTATCAATAAGTTCTTTGGAGTATTAGTGAGTCATTTATCTTTAATTCTTAAAGTTTTTCTCTAGTAATAGTTTTCTTCAAGAATTATCTTTATAATTATTCTTGCAAAAGATAATTATATATTAAAATAATTTTATTATTTTAATAAAGAAGTTTTTATTATTAAATTCTTCTTGTAATTGATTCTTGTAGACAATTACTTGCTCACTGTTAAAATCACTAGTAGTGCTTAACACGTGAAAGAAATAATTTTTTTTTAATTATTTAATTGTGGTTATAATAATATTTTATTATTATATTTCATAAGAACAGACATAGTACTGTTGATTAATAGTAATATTATCATCAGTTTCATAGTCACATCTTACAGTGTCTAAGCTGATCCAATCAACTATTTCCCTTGTTGCATGAAAATTCTGTAAGTACTCAACCAGGCAATCATAATTTTCTTGGTCATGGCGGGATGGTTTGTTATATTTATGGTCATTGAACAGGGCAGGTGGCTGTGATTCGAAAAGCTGTTTTATTTCACATGGCACGGATGGGGATTTCAGGAGAACGGAAAGGTTGGAACATCGACAGATATGTTGAAGTAAGGTTTTATCTATATCATCTATTTAGAGTTGCAAGAAGTTAATCTTATTCAGTTCAGGTGTTTAATCAATGTGAATATATTGATCTTATTAATTGACGTACATATTTTGTTATTTGTTGGCATTTTTGCAAATACTCCAATCAAGCGCTCATAACCCCATGTGGCTGAGGCTTGTGCTGGGCCCCAACGTTGGAAGAGTTCGGGAATATGGTCAGCAAAATGATGATTTGGTTTACTTTTCTGTTTTGGGAACAGGAGTTGATTGGAAAGGCGGAATTTTTTCCAATGTTCAGCAAATGCAGTCGCATCTCCTATTGAAACAGTCCAACTTGTGGCAATGTTGATAGCACTAATCAAATGGAATGTATTCTTGGTTAGTTCATTTCCAAGTTCTTCTGACTGACCCTTTTGCCTTTGAATGTTGGCGGATTGGTGTACATCTAATGACATCTGTTGACTGAGCATTAAAAAAGGAATATAGACCTTATATAAGAGAGCCCATTCAGCGGCTTTTAAGCTACCATGAGAGGGGGAACCCATGTTGCGAGGTACTCTTGTCCATGATGAGGAAATTATTGTCTCAGATATGATTTGTCGGAGATGCTCCAGAGCCTCACCCTTGATCTGGTGATCACTCAGTGCAGTGATATCCAATTCAGAGGGGATTTCAGAAGTGGGGATGTAATCGGCATCAAATGAAGGAATCTCTGCAGAACCACTAGATGGATGTTCTGTGTTAGGGGTGGGCATTGGGAAGTAGTTTTTTCGGGTGGAAGTAGTGGGGAGTGGCTCATTTATTATTTTTGCTGCGTCTCTTCTCAGGGAGCGGGCCTCTCTCAATGTGATTTTATCAAGAGAGCTGTTGGAGGTCATGGAATCTGAGTCTGAACTGTTGGTGTCATTGGATTTCCTGCGGGACCTGAGGTAAATTTTTGATTTGGACTGTGGAATGCACAATTTGAAAGTTGCATGATCCTTCAAAATTCCAAGTATTAAATTATGCATTATGTCAAGATTAACCATTCTGGTTGCATCCCAACACGGAAGGTCTTCTAAAATTGAATATTGCACTCCATACTCAGAGAAAATTGCTTGTCTTTGTTGTGGGGTTGCCCGAAGCCATTTGGCAATGGTTGATTTATGATTTTGATATGAGCGTGTGTAGTGAAATTGAGGACCAATTTTGTCAATTTGAGCTTTGTGAATGGTGCAAAAATTACAAAAGTTGTTGCCTGAATGGGAAATAAATCCAGTAAGCTTGCGCATGGCAACCAAATCCGCAATGGCTGTGAGAATGGCAACACGGATAAAGGATCCTGAAGGACCTGTTGAGGTGGGCAAAAAATGGTAACCTTGCCATAGCTCTTTGGGCTCCTTGATGAGTGGCATTAATAAATAATTCAATTGAAGGGAAGTTGGCTCCTTTGGACCAGGGATGATTCCTGCAACATAAACATTCTCTGGCTTCAATCTTTCACTTGGGGAGAGATTAAGACAAATAAGCATGATAGGTCCAATGCTGGCCAACCGGGTGGACTTTCCATGTGCATTAAACCAGTCCACATAAATGGAGAAGGCCAATGCACCAGGAATGGACATGAATGGGGGGTCATGGATATTTCTAATGCCAGTGAAGCGTCTCCAGACCAATCCATCCCAGACGTCACGTTTTGGGGAATCTTCGGGAGTTTGGGATTGTTGATGTTGATGCAGAATTTCCATAATTCCAGCCCGCTGGAGGAATCTGGCAAGCCCATTTTTGAATGGTTGATAAATGAAATGTTTTGTTGGTATAAATTTTTGCTTCATGTTGGTTGTGTTTTGGGTGTGGGGTTCAGATGAATAGATGAATTTGCCTAATGATTGTGTGCAAGGGGGATCATGATCATTTGGGTCATTATGGCGTTGACAGTGGGGTTGGTCAGTTGTGACTGATTCGGTAAGGCCATTAAGAGAGAAACATTGAGGACAACATATATAGTTTTGAATCACTGGCTCCAATTGGAGATGTTCAAATATGGTACTCAGATCTTGAGGTATATGGAATGCAGGAATGGGGGGACCACCGGAGCTTGAGATACTGGACTTGATCAGCAGGTTCAGGGCGGGGTTGAGAATGTGTGAAGCCCTGCGGGGTAAATTATACCTTAATGATAGAATGGCAGATATTATCATTCCTAGGTCTTGTGGGGGAAGGGTTTGACTGCCACTATATGGTTTCTGTGCAGTTGAATTGAGACCCGCTGGAGTTGAGAAAGTGCTTTGGGTCAAACGTGAATAATCAGCTGGGAAGATTTGATCCAATAGAATTTGTGGGCACCCAGATCCTGATGCAGAAGTAGGGATGTTTGGATGAGATTTGGGTGCAATGGTTGATTTGAGCTTTTTAATGTGCTGTTTATATTGGAAAGGTGTGAAGGCAACTCCTTGCCTATCACCCTCAGGGGAAGAGTGTGTTTGAGTTGAGCAGTGTTGACACATGCATATACGCATTGAGGAATAGGGCCGGGTTGTCATTGTTGCAGGAATTGGGAGTACGGTTGGTTTGTGTATAAATATCTATGGTTGATGTGAAAGTGTTTAGGAGTGTTATTAATTGGAAATAAAATTCAGTGATTATTTATGAAGGGGGAGATGATTTGAGCCAGCTGAGGATTTTATCCCACTTGTAATGGAGCATGAGCTGCAGTGGATAAAGTTTAACATGTCTCATCTGGATGGCGGAATTGGTTAGGCGTTTAATTGGGTAAAATGCCATGCTGCTCAATGCTCATACATATTCTAGTTTATTTACACATTGTGATAGTGCGGGTTTGACCATTGAGGGGGCTCCATTAGTGAAGTCATACCATTGAATTGAGGGGATTAACATTTAATCCATGTACGCTGGCACGCCATCGTACATGGTTTAAACCTTATTACAGACATAACTATATAGCTCTATTACATAAGGGGGTGGAGTGCAGCTAAAGTCTTGGTATTTGGTTTGAGTGCGGCGGGCTTTGAATCAGTTGGAATGTGATTTGGATTGTCTTGCCTTTCGTGAAAAGGTGATTTCTCTTTTGTGGGTAAATTCTTCATGAATATACCCCTTTACAGATGTACAATGTTGTGGAATTTCAATGCATATATTGGAAGTTTGGATAATTCACAAAATGTGACAATGGGGAGGCGGAAATGTTACCAAATATGATTACTTATGGATGATGGGTCCCCTTTCAGATCAAGGATATATCACATTATATGCTGGTAGGCCGTGCAGGGTGGTTTCCGACAAAAGCGGAGGAGCTCAAGAGGAGGCAGGGAGGATTCTCCTCAAAAGAGTCTTATCCGACTTCCACACAACACTTAGTTCCAACTATTCATAGAATTTCTCTATTCTAAATTTGAAAAGATTTCATCTCATATCACTCTATTTTATCATAATACTGAGGTGTTTTATCTAGTTAAAAATATTACTGTACTTTTTTGGCCCTTATGTCATCTTTCAAGTCACATAAATCCCGTTCAGGTTCTGTTCATGACTCAAATAGTGAATCTAGCATAGAATATGTTCAAACACAGTCACCATTGAGTCCCAACATTCCTCTCACAACCCCTATCGCATCCTCAATGAATGTATCAGGTCTTAACATTGATGTGGGCAATCCAAAGGCTCCAACTTCAAGCACTTGGTCGATCCCAAATATTTCCGTCACTCCAATTCCCCCGAATCCCACTAATACACAAACACATGTGTCTCAGGGGCCAGAAGGCACACCTCAAATCTCCTCACACGCTAATCCCCAATCAAAATTTCCACGTGAGTTCCTCCTTAATCCCGGCCGGAATCCAGTTGCATCCCAGGATCCCTTTGGCCAAAGTAAACAGCCAACCCTCAATATTCCATCAGGATCTCAGGTTCATGTGGGTGATGAAAGGCGCGTGGATGGGGGGCAACGAAAAAGACCATTGGACAATGTAACTTGGAGTGGTCTGTCAGAGGGAAATCCAGGATTGACGCTTAATCAAAGTAAGTCATTTTAATTTCGGAGTATAACATCTTTCACAATTTGATATTTCTGTTTAATGGGTTAGATATGGCACCTAAAGGCAAGTCAGTCCGATCTCAGGAGCCAATTGAAGATCGTGAGGATGACCAGTCTTCATTAATGTTTTGATGTGTTAACTGATGATTTGCATGGCAGGGGATGAACTTTATGCGTCTTCACCTCTGGTCCATAAAGAGAAAGTCACTGGACGTCATCATCCATATGCCTCCAACCCAAGAACGGGTCATGCCAGTACATCAAGAGAAAGAATTGTGGATGATGAGGATGAGAACATGTCTCCGACTCAAAGTGAAAGAAATGATGAACCAAGGAGGGACGATTTCACGGCGCATGAGCAAGGCACTCAATCAAATAGTGAGTTCACCCATCCTCAGCTGGGCCTTGCCCAGAGTATGCTTGAACAATCCGAGGTCAGACAGCAAAGGAACCAGGCCCGCAAAGCTCACAATGTGGCGAAACGTGCAAGCCAGAAGGAGCAACAAAAATGGCTGAAGGCAGAACTTCCAGAGAATGTCCATGGAATGAGATCAGCAGTACACGCACATTGCCTGTTCCTACTCAAAGTTAGGGATAAGGATTTTTCCTCACTACCAGCACCACCCAGCACAGAAGAGCGTGAAATTGCAATTCAAGTGGCTGGTCATCTCGGTTATGTCCCCGAGGATGTTTTCAATGAGCCATCAACACAGGTTCAGTCTCAGGGTTTCCAAAGCTACTGTGAAAATGAGCTCCACAAGCTAGGACTAAAGCGATTCACTTGGGACTGGGAGAGCTCATGGCAACATCCGTTCAACGAGCTGATGTCTATGGTGTTTTACCGTACATTCCGTCTCGCACTTGTCAGCACTGAGTATCATCACTACTGTTGGAACAAGGATCATAACAACTATGGGGTCGTGGCTGGTTTAATGGAGCGATATTTCACTTATTTGAAAAGAGAATGGAAGTCTATTCAAAAGGATGCGGAGTATTTGGTAAAAAAGAAAGAGAATCAAAAGCTCGCAAAGATTCGTCAAAGAGTTAGTTACTGTATCTCTTCTTCATTGTGGACCAAGTCTGATGATGATCTACTTGATTATGTGCAGACCTGTGAGCGCCGTCGTGAATGGTGTGATACGGCTAAATTTCCCATCCTAGCATCACAATTCAATGACCCTCGAGTATGCTCAGATACTGAGGAGGTACTGGAAAATGGCCGTCAAGTTTACTGCAAAGTGGGATTACGCTGGCGCTCCCAGTTATTTAATGATTTGGTATTGAAAATGGATAGAGACATAGAGTTTTGTAATCGGATTAAAAAAAAGGGTAAAAAAACTATTGATAGATTGCCAGAATTACGATCGACAGATGATGGTGATATTCCGGAAGGCCTATCATTTCAGGTATTTGATCAAGATTGGCTCAAAGGCTGTAGTAAGATGCAGACTAGCGCCCTCAAGATACTTGACATGCCAGTTATTAGGCCTAATGGTGATGCTCTGCAATAACTTAGTAATTTGTCACGGTATAGCACTGTGACAAATTAAAATTTTGTGAATTATTTGTGCAGGTGTAATAAAATCGGATTATTATCTCTTAAGGATGCAACAACTTGCTAAATATGTTAGAATATAGACAATACCAATTGAAATGTATCACCGTCTCCCTTAGCAATAATACTCTATTGCTCATTTTCATTGAGAAAATATTGAAGGAGTTCAATCCAACTCATGGTGTTCAGAATTGTGGACCTATGCCCGGGTAAACAAGAGTTATCAACTTGGTCAAACACAAATTATATAATATCAGTAAGGCTCACGCAGTTAATGATTTTTTCTTTTCTTGGACCTATTGGTGATTGGAATATGGCATTCCCATAAGGACTCAACTGAATGAGGAGTGATATAGTGGATGACCTGTACAGGTCGTTGTTGGCCAATACGATGTAGACGATCAACAGCCTGAGCCTCAATGGCTGGGTTCCAATTGGGCTCCTGGAAATGTGGATGTCAGGGTCCGAATATCAGGGGAGAATTTTGGGGGGCCCCTCACCATTAAATAGACTATATTAGCACAAGTTATATTGAGGCCAGTTCCAGCCGCGGCAATGGATGCAATGAGTACTTCACATTCAGGATTATTGAAGAAATTCTCAAGCGCCTTGTCCTGCGCTCGTGGTGTAATTGTTCCATCAATTCGTGCTGAAAGGATAGAGTGATGGGCAAGAGCAATACCAATTCTAAAATATAAAAAAGTCAGATGGAGTCAATTGGTAATGGATGCATATTAGAATTAACACACAAATCTAGAAATTGGGTCCATTGGGTATAAACCACCGATTTCGTCGGACCACACCTTGTTTGTTTGTTCTTCATTAAGCTTTGTAGGAGGTGTGCAATTTTACTACTCATCATGCATGTTTCCACATCCACAATAGTTCGTGTGATTCTTGGGGAGTTATCCTGAGTGCTCCTGCCCTCGGGGTCTTCCAACTCCGCCTCGGCAATTGTGTTAAGCATGATGTGATGGTTACAACATATTCGCAGCTTATTAATATTTCTGAAAAACTCTCCTGGTCCTTTGCTTTTGGATGATAGGAATTCTTTATATAATGTGGAATATTCTTGCTGCATGGTTGGGTTGAGTGGGAGCAGCTCATAATGATGGCTAATAGTGGGGAGGGATTCGAGATGTGTGGTTTTGGTGCGGCGCAAACTTAAATGCCGCAATGCCAACTGCAAAATATCATTGCAACCTTTTTAAAGACTACTCAGGATGAATGGTGACCAGTTATCTTGATCGGCGCTCTGGGGTTGAGTGATGAATGATATTATGCCCAAAAGGTCATAAATGGTGTTGTGAATAGGTGTGCCCGTTAAACATATTAGACGGGATGAAAGGAGGCTATTAATGGCACGGTGAGTGGCAGTGTATTGAGAGCGAATATAGCTATAAGAGGGGGCAAGGGTTATTGGATATAAAAGGTAATTTGAATCATTTAAGGTCAGCCACTCACTGTGCTTCATCCAAGATTATACAATGCCAATTGATTTGAAAAATGAATGATGTAGAGGGATTGGTTTGCTGAAATTCTTGGGTGATAGTATTGTAAGAAGTGATGATGATATCATATTTTAAAATGTCGGCTTGGGATAATGAGTGACGAGTGGGACCATGGTAGATTTTGGAATGCAGCGCTCCAGCCTGAGCATGCTTGGATATTTCTGATTGCCAGTTGGTAATTAAGCGAGGGGGGCAGATGATCATGGTGGGCGTGGAGTGATGGGGGTTTGCAATCATCCGCTCCTTGGAGGTACCAATTAGAGCAATGGCCTGAATGGTTTTACCTAATCCCATATCATCCACAAGCAGTCCTCCAAGAGGGGTATTGGTCGAAATGGATTCAAATGAGCTAACAACCTTGTTTGTAATGATGTGCCTGGCATTGAAAGTGGATCCTGGGGGTGAGGTGGCCCAAAGGTTACGGGCTGATTGGCCATCGGGGATTTCTCGATCCCAGAGAAAAGCTAGTCCGGTCTTTTGATGAGGGAGGAGGGGGGTTTGAATAATGGAATGGGGCGGGGTCATCATGGGGAGGTCTGATCCACTGGGTAATTGTATCAGTTTTTGCTTGGAAATCAATGATGAAACAGCAGGATATGAAGCAGGCGTCGAGTTTGAAGCGGGAAATGTCGGAGTAAAGAGTTGACATTGACAATGAGTAGTACAGTCATATTCTTTGGGAATTTTAAGCTTGAAATCTTGTGTTCAAAAGCTCTCCATTATGAATAGAATGTTTGGATACCATGTGAAGAACATCAATGCTAGATTGGGTTTCTGAGATGAGGAGGGATCATTGGCATCAGTCATAAATACTCCCTCAACAAATAATATTTGAGTAGGATTGGATTGGCAATTTTCAATCCATGCCCCACCAGGACCACAGTGCATGAACGTTTTTGGTGCCCCAAGGAATGGTATCAACGTTTGGGAAAGGGTTCCCGGGAGAGAGCCAATAGCATGCTGGTGATTGGGGAGATATACGAATATGTTGTGTTGATTGTGCCATAGGATAATCCAAGAACCTAAGAGGGAATTCTCAGGCTTTAAGGTTATATCACTATTTATTTGAATACTAATATTAATCATCCCAATGCAAAGTGGTTGTGAAGGGGTTGACATGATGGCTATTTTAAATTATTTGGGGACAGTTGCAAATTATATGATCGGGAAGGGTTAGCTAAAGGGAATGAAGAGGAGTAAGCGCAGGTGGGGAACTTATATGAGTGGCAGCAACAGGCCAAAAGGGGGATGGCCTGTGGTTACGTGCATGGTCTTGATGGAGGTGGGCGTCTTGGGCTGATAATTTTCATATCCAATTTGGGGCATATATCAAGGCAAGGTGGCCAAAATGTGGGTGCACCGATATTTTGCTGGATCTGCAGCAATTTACAAAACCTTTGGTGGAACAGGGTTGACATTAGCATATCCGAAATTGGGTGGGTTGTAGCAACTTATTGTGGATGGGCATATTAGAGGCATGCGCCCATGTTTGCTGGTGTGACAGCGAACAATGAGCGTATCATCCCCAGGTGAATTTTTGCACAGGGACCTACTGGGCAATGATGGCAGTTTCAAACGGAAAACTCACTGTAGAGATGTGTGTGTGTGGGCAGGTAATATATGTTCGGTGGCGTGCCACCAAACATGACTTTGGTTTTGCCTGAAGTTTCTTGCTGACTGATGCGTACTGGGCTTGCAGGGGGCATCAGGGGGGAATGTGTGCGATGATCAAAGGGGGCGCCAGCCGTGAGCCATGATCCACATATACATTCACCCCTATTACGTTTGAGGCAAGTACTAATCCTCTGAGATTGGCATCTGGGTCTTTGCCTCACACGCGTAGAAAACTCCAGAGAAAGAGGCCACACGCCCAAGGGGATTTTTGGCTGCAAGCCAGGTGCCACAACTTGCGCGGGGCGTGTGAGAACGTGAAGAAAATGACCCGCGGTGGGAGATACCCACGCAAACATGACCAGCCTCAGCAATCATAGGCTGGGATTGTTATTCTAATGTGGATGAGGCTGAAGCAAATCCACACTGATTGGCCTCAGGTTTCCACGCCCAAGCGGGTGAGCGTCTGCAGTCAAGCTGACAACCCGACCAAGAAAATAGGCAGCTGGAAGACTGGCAGTAAAATGTCTTCCAGGTGTGTGAAAGTTGCCTGCATATGACCCATCGGGGGTGCGTATGAAAGCGTGTGGCTGCCCAACAATGAACAAGCGGGCCAGTCATTGTTTGCCCCAACAATGGCACCGGAGTGAATCAACTCTTTGTGTATGACCCAGATATTAAGTCATCCCATTATGACCCACTTACATTAACTTGGATTACATGCGCATCTGTGCCGTAGTTAGGCAGAGCTGTCCTACAAGGTGCATCAAAGGGATGCAGGTGAGAGATATGACTCGATGGCTTGACGTGATTGCATGTTACATTGTTGAACAGCTTTTTGCTCTGCCCCGCAGTACACATTTACAAAGGTGTACTGCCTACTACAGTGTTGACTGTACTGTACAGATCAGGAAGGTATAATACTACTTGATCCTGCATGCATATAGCAAATGTGCATGCACCTTCCGATCGTTTGCATTTACGTAGCTCATGTGCCACATGCTCAGCATTGCGTTTCACCCGATTTGCACACGCAAGCTGAGCATGTCATGGTCAAAAGCACCGTGTGAAAGTGCTCAGTAAAGCCATGGAATGAACTAATTCTGCAATAGCTCACTGGAAGGCTCAGTTTGGAGCACTTCACCAAAGCGTGTGAAATGCTGCACCTGGCTGAAATGTCATCCGATGCTGTGCCAAATGCTCAGAGTGCGCGCACACAAAAACAACTGAGCAATGGCTCAGCATGGTGCATTTGATATTGTTATATCTATAGTTCATTCACTGTGCAATTCCAATGTTCAGCCACTGAGCATTTCAATTATGACCCGAAAGCCAACCTGAGCAATGGGTCGAGGCAAGCTCACGCTGTATTCACTTGTCTTACAGCCCCCCCCTTTGTTCACATACTATTACCAGGCCATATGGCCGGTAATCTCGCCGCGGTCACTTGTGACCAAATGCACCGGGTGCTTTTCTGCATGGGTCACTTGTGCATTGCACCCACAATGCACATTCAACATGGGCCTCACGACCACCCTCCTGGGTGATCGGGTGGCTATTTAAGGAAACAAAGGGGATTTGACTCAGCTTGACAATTCAATAAATTGCAAGACTCAGCGGTGCATTTGATATTGTTATATCAATTTTTCAATTACTGTGCAATTAAAATGTTCAGCCACTGAGCATTTCAATTATGACCCAAAAGCAAACCTGAGCAATGGGTCGAGGCAAGCTCACGCTGTATTCACTTGTCTTAGAGCCCCCCCCTTTGTTCAAATACTATCACCAGGCCATAAGGCCGGTGATCTTGCCGCGGTCACTTGTGACCAAATGCACCGGGTGCATATCTGCATGGGTCACTTGTGCATTGCACGTTGAATGCACATTCAATAAGGGCCTCACGACCACCCTCCTGGGTGATCGGGTGGCAATTTAAGGAAACAAAGGGGATTTGACTCAGCTTGACAATTCAATAAATTGCAATACTCAGCCAGACCCCCATTGTTCTTCTGCCTCACGCGAGCATTTCACTTCTCAGTTGAAGCATTCGCTGAGACTCAGCTTCAATTTTGCCCACACGCCTTGAAGCTGAAACTTTTGCGGGTGCTGCAACTGCTGAGATCGTCTCAGCTTCACCATGGTATAAAAGACCATCTTCACACGACACGCACTTCACTTTCTCTCTCACCCGCTCCACTTCGTTCAACCTCACCCGCGTTTGTCCTTCTTGTGCGTATTCCCCCTCGTCTTCCTGCCTTTCCAGTCTTTTCTTTCGCACTCGACTAACCCCACTCCCCTTCCTGCTCGCTTTTTGTTTTTCCTGCTAATACTTTCAGAACCCCACTTCTATCTACTTCGTACGTTTTCTCCAATTAAGCTTTTGTCAGTATTATGATCCAATATTAATAATTCCCTTTCTTCACGACTCTCTTCTAGACTTTTAAAAACCTCCTACTAGCGTTGTTTTAATTTGAATTCCGTTTTAAAATTATAAATCATCATATGTCTTCCTTTTCTTTTTTGATTGCTTGCTTTCTATTCAGTTACTAACCTGTTTTGATTTGTTTTTAGATGTCGTGCACGTTATGCACCAAGCGGGGTATCCCCTGCATTCGTTCCTCGACGACGACCGACGCTTGTGATGCTTGCCGACAAGCACACAAGAAATGTTCGTTCGTCGTCCGCCCCTTCCGACCCCGCGGCCAGAGGAGTTCCCGCCCAAGACGCCCTCGCCAGGACTCCTTTGTGGCCGATGATGATGAAACCATTTCCGAGCGTGAGTGGACCCCGGGACCCCAAACAGGCCAGCGGGAACGATTCAGGACAATTAGCCCAGTCCCCTCAAGCATCGATTTGTCCACCCCCCCTCCTAGGCCACCATCCGATGGTCACTTCACTCCTTGACCTGAGCGAAGTGATTATCCGGCCAATGAAGGATGGCGATGGAAAGAGGACATTTGAGCTTGGGCTGATCGTCACCATGTCTTGTCACCGATGGGATTCAAACGCCAAAGTAAGTTTTCTTTCTCCTCCTTATCTCATTTATCTTCACGCAATAATACTAACTTTTTTCCATTACTCATAGAACCAAACCCCCCGAATCCCCCCCGACAAGACTCTCCCGTTCCTACTTTGCCTCGCGAGCAAACCCCACGGCAACCCACTCCAGGCCAGAGTGGCACCCGATGGTCTGAGGACTTATTCCGCGGTAAGCAGCCAACTTTCTCTTTTCTCATTTTCACTTTTGCATCAAGTTAACTGACTCTTCCTCCTTTTGTAGAAGCCTCCCAGCACGATGAGCCACCTATTCCTGGCCCGAGTCCATCCTCCGAACCACCTGAGGACAGTGCGACTCGTGAGCCTCAACCTGAGGTGGCTCCTACGCAATCAACGGAGGAACCTTTTGGTAAGTCCCTATTTCACTTTTTTAACTCAACTCAACTTTTCCTCACCCCTCCTTCGACCATCTCCAGCTCGTCCCGCAACTCCCCGCTCGATTATCATCATTGACGATACGCCAGTCAGATCCCCCCCTCCCCCTCCCCCTCCACCT
The DNA here is from genome assembly GCA_023105745.1 of Austropuccinia psidii. Taxonomy (NCBI): domain Eukaryota; kingdom Fungi; phylum Basidiomycota; class Pucciniomycetes; order Pucciniales; family Sphaerophragmiaceae; genus Austropuccinia; species Austropuccinia psidii. Next base: position 8,603,732 of record JALGQZ010000002.1, on the reverse strand, counting down.
TCTTCTTCACCCACTCCCCCACCTTCCCCTCCTGTTCCCCCTCCCACCACTCCTACCCTGGTTCCTTCCCCGGATATCCCTCCCATTGACGCCGAGAACCCAACCGCCTCCTCCCCCCCGGTGCCAAGCTCATCTCATTCCTACGATGACGCTCGCCAGGAATTCACCAACCTGCGCCCGATACTAATGATTCCTCGAGCCATCGTCCACGAATCGATCAACCGAATCTTGTTGGAGCATCGTCGGTTGCTCCACATGATTCCTTTCGTGGATGCAACTCATCGAAATGAGATGCACCGGGAATTCCGGGAGGAACTAAACTCCCTCCTTGGCGAGGCGATGGAGGCTTATCCAATGGAGGACATCACCGGGATAGTCTCTAAATTCTTAGAAAAATAAAATCCACAAAAAAAATCGTATTCTTTCCTCTTTTTACCTTTTGTAATACACTCCTATAGATAAATTATTTGTATTCAACGAAAGATATTTTCAATTTCTCTTACGTTCTCTGTTCACATGAATTTATTATAATTCCTCAGTGATTCATATTTACTATTGTGTGAGAATAATTTTCGTAAGTGCCCCACCAAAAGTTTGAGTTAGTATTTGTATGTGAGAAAATCTTTTGCCAAAAATGCGCCAATAGTCACCATTCCTGCCTCCTATATTTTCTTCCTCCATTGTTTAAGCCATATCAAATCTTAACTGTAAAAAAGCGGGAGGTTCCGGCATGTGAGCAATCCACTCCAGATTCATGAGAAATTGCCGTTCCTATGGTCACACGCTATTAATCTTAGTCATGTATTGAATTGTTTAAATTGTCGGGAACCTTCACAAGCGTAACGATTGGCGTTTGAGCTGTCGGGAGCCTGAAAAGGCGTAAGGATTGGCGTGTGAGCTGTCGGGAGCCTGCACAGGTGAAAGGATTGGCGTGTGAATTTTCGGGAGCCTGCACAGGCGTAAGAAATTGTCCGCATTGTTGGCATCCTTCACAAGCCTAAGCATTCGCGTGTGAGCTGTCAGGAGCCTGAAAAGGCGTAAGGATTGGCGTGTGAGCTGTCGGGAGCCTGCACAGGTGAAAGGATTGGCGTGTGAATTGTCAGGAGCCTGCACAGGCGTAAGAAATTTTCAGCATTGTTGGCATCCTTCACAAGCCTACGCATTCGCGTGTGAGCTGTCGGGAGGCTGCACAGGCGTAAGGATTGGCGTGTGAATTTTTGGGAGCCTGCACAGGCGTAACAAATTGTCAGCATTGTTGGCAACCTTCACAAGCCTAAGGATTGGCGTGTGAGCTGTCGGGAACCTGCACAGGCGTAAGGATTGGCGTGTGAGTTGTCGGGAACGTGCACAGGCGTAAGGATTGGCGTGTGAAGCGTCCGCAGCCCGCATAGGCGTAAGGAACTTTTAGCATTGTCGGAACCTGCACAAGCATAAGGATTCGCGTGTGAAGCGTTGGGATCCTGGACAAGAGCAACAAACCTGGCATATGTACGATGGCATGCCTCCGTACATAATCCACTTCACCCCTTTTTCATGTGAGACCCACCATCTCCCGCACTCAAAACCATCCAATCCTGGTGTATATTGTCCTCTGCCTTACCCCACCATTATCTACCAAACACGCTGCTATTCCAACTGCCTCACTCTTTGAATTGGGCTGAGATTGTATTACCATCCCTGATTTGATAGGCCGCTCCCTCGCCAATCTCATAATAGCCGTGGCTTTTTCGGCACATTGTTTTTGCTAACCTGCTTGAGCATTGTGCGGACATACCCACTAGTGTCGTGCTTTCGTTGTCCTGTGCTGGATCAGTATAATGAAGAAATGTACTGCTGGCCCACACTACCTGAATGAGCCCATGACAATGGGATAGATCAATCCAAAAATGCTCATTTGGGAAAATCAATTTCCCCCCTGTACACCGCTTTGATGCATCTCTTTGAATTTGGCCGGTCTCCTTATCAGCTTGAAACCACCATCCCAAAGCATACAGTGATGCATCCTTATCAAGATGAGGTGAGTTTTTGAATCCATTCATGGTGAAAGTGAGTGCCGAAGCAAACTCACATGCACCCTGATTTGCAGGATTATTGCCTTCATACTTGACTTGATCAAAAGACGGAACCCCCAATGAGTTGTAGCAATTGTGAATCTTCTGAAATAAATTATCCCCAACATATCGTAAGGATTGACCTAGAATGCGACCCACCGAGCTAAGATTGGCACCTCGGTCCCGCCATTCAGCTTTTGCATTTTCAATTTTGCCAGCACTACCATACAGACCAAATTGTTCATTCTTCGTGGTGCATTTGCGCCACCCAATCGCGAACATAAATCCCTCCAGTAATGCTCCATTTGTTGCAATAGGGTCAGTGAACCTCTTTTCGCGAAATAAGAATTGTGATAATTCATCCCATTGATTGACCTTGACTTCACTCATTGTTGTGAATGGTCGGAATTCAACAAGGGCAATGAGTAATCCGGTTGAAGAGAAAATTGCCACACGGCCAAAGTGAATGCGTTTGATCTGATTGACATCCACAAGGCTCTGAATTTCACTTGGGATCATATTTGCTGATACTGGCATTGATATTTGTGCTGTTGGTCGAGAGGAGGAAAAAAACCTCTGCTTTTGGGTGGTTTTGCCCTCATTTATCTTTTGGGATGTCCGACTATTCCCGAGTGGTTGAGGGATCACTTTGTGTTGAAGCAGACAAGATATCAGATACTGCTTCCTGCCATTTGAAGCTAAGGAGTTTTGAGTCCAGAATGGTGCCCAATGCCCAAGGAGCTTTCTTCGGCACACATCCTTTGACTTCCCTGTTGGAGCCCACATGACATTGGCACAATCTGAACCGACTAAAGCCAATGTTCTTCCGTGGGGCTCAATGAGGGTGCCACATAAATGTGGAAGCATATATATATATCTATATATATACACTGAGATTAAGCGAGAAACTCACACTTTCCTTCCTCAGCCCGACGCTTTCTCGCGAGTTCCCTTTTACGCTCTTTTCCTTTTTTCGTGAATGGCATGCTTTCAGCAGAAAATGAAATGAAACCGAATGATTACTGATTTATTAATATCACCTAAATTGAATTGCGGTTGATGAATCTTTTTTGATTGCGGCTAAAAAGAAAGATCACACCTGACCTTCGCGAATTCGCGATCTCAAATACCTGAACCTGAAAATTGCAGTGGATAGTGCATTATTCAATTTGACATATTGATGTTCCCATGCAATCACTTTCCAATCCAACCATTTGGAATATTGCAAGCACACGCAAATGCAATATGCATCCTGCTGCGGATCCCTAGTTATCCCACTCCTCTTGAAAGACACAGGAACCTTTTGCCTATTATGGGCTGGCGGGAAGTGATAAACGCGACCTCCCGCAATGCCCCCGCGTGTGCTACTCGCTGGCACAACGCCTGACTCAGCTTGCGTCTTGTCGGAGTCTTTGCAATGATGTACGGAGGCATGCCGCCGGACAATTACTATTGGTACTCAGACTGTGGCATCCAGGCAGTAGTAGGATAGGAAGTCATGATTATTAAATTCATAAATCACTTTGCAAAATTAAATTACAATCTATCTAGTACAAAGCTAATCTAAAATGGGTCAATCCTGGTTGTGAGTTTAGCTGACCTGGGTACCGTCAAGGTGACCTCATCACTTGAACCAAGACCGCGTTTTGCCACCCAGGCATCACCAAAGTCTAATACTAAGCATCGTGCAAATTCAAATCTAAGAGGTACAGTGGGGTTAAAAGACTCTGATGAGAAGAAACTTTTATTCAGTAAATTACATATATACTTATTAGTACGTAGCCACACTGGTTCCACTAGATTTTTACCCTCTGAAGGTTTTGCGGAAATGTCAATTAGTGCTAAAGCCCCTTTAACTGAGCTTGTTCTCCAGTCATCTGAGCATACCATCAAACCACAAACCCCCGCCGCACAGAATGCCGCTAATATACCATAGCAAATTCGATTTATTCCAAGATTCTTGTGACACGCCAAAAGATCTTTGATGGCCTCATTTTTTTTTGAGTTCGTGAGTTTGCCTTTGATGCCATTAACTTTGACCTTTGTATGTGCACGTACCATGTTGTACGCAATCATCAAATGGATAACTGTATCCATTAGATCCTCCAGGTTCTTGTGCGGCTTTGTGGATATCTCATTGTCAGCGCCGCCACCTTCAATGCTGAGTTGGGTGGTTGCACGTTGCTTCGATTTACTCAAGCAGGAGGCAAGGTATTCAACTGCTCCGCGTTCGAGTCCAAGAGGATCGGTCGAATTTGATGTTGGTGCAACATATGGTTTGGGTGCAATCACATCGTATGAGACTAAACTAATGGATTCAAACATAACATTTGCCCAAAAATGTTTAACTGGATTGGCGGGGTAAAGAAGGCTCTGAACCATTTTGAAGAAGGAGTGTTCAGATTTTGGGAGATTATCTGGAGGTTTAGCTGATTCCTTCATCAATTTGAGATTCCAAATGTTGTGATCAAAAAACGCTTCTGTTTTGGTTGGCTTAAAAAAATCTAACCCTGTATATTGCAATTTATATCACCAGTCAACAGCCAATAATCAAGTATCATGCACAAAGATAAAAAAAAACTCACCTGCCATCTCAAGGTCCTGCAGCCAAGCCGACATTTTAAGATCTCGGTTATTGATCACCTTAATACCAACGGGCAGGAATGTATGAGCATCCTTTGTTGGTAAATTGTCCCATCGATTTTTGTAAATCCTATTGATATTATCAAGCCCCCTTTTCCATGATTGTTGAGAAATATTGGAATGATAATTCAAAATGCCTGCAAACTCTTCCATGCGGGATACAAATATCCCTTGAAAATTCGCAGCGGATGACACTTCGGGCTCAGCGTCGGGAATTATATCAGTCATATCTCGTCCCATTGTATCATGTTTAATTGTTTCCCTTTCTTGAGGGGCTTGAATATTCCGAGGAGAGGCGGGAGGGGTTGCATCATGCATTGTTTCATTGGGTATCGGGGGGCTTTCAGTATGTGGAGCTTCATCATGGATTGTTTCATTGAGTATGGGGGGGGTTCAGTATGCGGAGGTTCATTATCAATATGGTCCACTTCAACATTGATCATTTCATCACCTTGATCCCGGGAATCCTTTGCGGCTTCAAAGGTACGGCGTTTTTTGTTGGTTTTTTTGGTCGCATGTATATTTGGTCTTTTTCCTAATCCTTTGCCTGGAAATCCAATTACGACTCGAGATCCTTCAGGTAGAGATTCTCCCACCTCCACACCTGCCCATATATTGTAAGCAGCTATTTTTATCAACTTTGTTTTGAATTAGTAATGGACTTACGGTTCAAATCCATTTTGAGGAGGCTCATGGCTTCAGCAATCTTTTGACGCACATAATCAGGAATTTTACTATCATTTTGAATTTTTTCGAGCCTTGGGATTGTTTGAGCAATGTTGGAGACAAATTGTTCCTTGGATATAATTTCCACCTCCCCACTGAAAATTACATCATCTTGCCCATCATCTTCTGTCGGTGCACAAGGTTCAACAGTCTTTTCCTTCTCATAACTTTTAAAATTCGGTTTCTGAGAGCTTGGAGGTTGACCTGAAATAAAGGCTATGACACAATATCAGGTTTTGAGAGATTAGAAATACTAAAGATGGATGTATACTCACATTCTGGAAGAACTGGTGGATCTTGATGATCTTCAAGTGACTGGCTCTCTGCTTCAATGCCTAATTCACGACTACTGGCCATATCAGATATTTCACTTCCACTCTCTGGGGCTGAAGTTGGTCGTTCATTAAATTCCGTTGAATTTCCCGGGGTTTGGGCCATCGCGGAGGTAGTTTATTAAGCAAATAGATGGTGACGAGTTGATTGATAACTTGTTTGAAAATTTTAAAGAAAAAGATCCAAATTGAAGAAAATAGGTGGAAGTCAAATAATTGCATTTGCAAAATGCGATTTGGCGGGAAATTGAAGGAGGCGATGTTTTGCAAATTATTTCATATCATGCAAATGAAATCACTTCCCTGTGAGACATTGAATAAAGTTGACTAGTGAGAAACCTACTAAAGTCAACTTTTGAACTATTCAACGCTCATGAGGTAAGGACTAAGCAAAGTGTTCATTTGATTGATGTGAAATAAAATGGTTTTGTCGGGGAAACAGGAAACACAATTCTTGTCTTAAATAGTCCACTTATTAGGTTTTAATTTGTGAGTCTCATGATTTAAACCCTAACCACAACATTGTGAATATACTGACCAATTTCGCCTGAGGTCCTGTTGGCAGAGAAGGCCACTCAGCATATTTCGGCGATGGCGTCCATTGTGTACGCCAACAAGCCACCGTACACTATGGATGTAGTACGGAAGCGTAAGGATAAGTCGTGTCAGGAGCATGTTGAGAGGCACTCCGCGAGCGTAAGGATAGGTGGTTTTGGGAGCATGTCAGGAGGGCAGCACACAAGCGTAAGAATAAGTGGTGTCGGGAGGGCACTACACAAGCGTAAGGATAAGTGGTGTCGGGAGCATGTCGGGAGTGCACTCCGCGAGCGTAAGGATGGTAAGCAGTGTTGGGAGGGCACTACACAAGCGTAAGGATAAGCAGTGTCGGGAGGGCACTACACAAGCGTAAGGATAAGCAGTGTCGGGAGCATGCCGGGAGGGCACTACACAAGCGTAAGGATAAGCAGTGTTGGGAGCATATCGGGAGGGCACTTGAGCAAGCGTAAGGATAAGTGATGTCGGGAGCATGTCGGGAGTGCACTCCGCGAGCGTAATGATCGTAAGCAGTGTCGGGAGCATATTGGGAGCGCACTTGAGCGAGCGTAAGGATAAGTGATGTTGGGAGCATTTCGGGAGTGCACTACACAAGCGTAAGGATAAGCAGTGTTGGGAGTATGTCGGGAGGTCACTTGAGTGAGCGTAAGGATAAGTGATGTCGGGAGTGCACTCCGCGAGCGTAATGATTGTAAGCAGTGTCGGGAGCATATCGGGAGGGCACTTGAGCAAGCGTAAGGATAAGTGATGTCGGGAGCATGTCGGGAGTGCACCACGTGAGCATAAAGATGGTATGGGCGGGGGTGTGAAAGCGTAAGGAGTGGTGAGGACGGAGATGGGGGGGCAGTGTTGGAGTCTCATCTGGAGGGCGGTGCGGGCTCGTAAGCATGCAAAGCATCGGGGCGGATTAGGTGGGGATGCGGAAGCCAATGAGGTGAAATTACCCAAACATTGTGAATAGTGTTGAAATGGGTTTGGGCTTTGAGTGACATTCGCATGTGACACATGTGACGATTGACGTTGTCTTGACGCTGACGTGACGTGACCCACTAAATCCAGTGACTATAAAGTGACACTAACGCGACTGAAGCAAGATTTTATACTGACAGCGGTGCGACGTGAAGTCAATCGCCGACGATTGACGCGAGATTTGCCCTGGTGTATGTTGTTTTCCATAGATCATTCATATAAGCCAAAGCTGTTCCTTGAAAATCTTTTTCAAGTAGAGAAGTAAGAATGGCAAACCTTATCTTGCTTATAGCTTTCTTTAACTTCTTCAAAGAACTCTGTTCCAACATCTGTGATGTTAATTCCTTCAATTTGAAATTTGAGGTTCTGCATTTGTAGGAACATAAGCAGGATTGTCAGGTGTACTGGTTAATATCCATATACTCAAGCCATCATCATTCTTGTGAATATTTCCAACTTTATGTGCTATGGTCATATTGCCTCTATAATCCTGTATAGCAATATTCCATATTAACAGGTGTTTGTTTGGAGTTTTCATGTTAAGAAGTGATCTGATGGTATTAAAATGAGTAATTACTGCAAACAAACTACCATCAAGATAATAATTAAGCTTTCCCAGATCCCATACAAGGAAAAGGAACTAAATTTGTCTTGCTCAATATCTAGACTCAGTAGCTTTTATTTGTCTTGAGATGAACCAAACTGGAACTTCATAAGGCTTGTCATTGACAAGTTGAACTTGATGAAAAGATGAACCCAACACTCCACCCCATGTATCAATATAAAGCTTGAAAGAAAGTTTCCAATCTGGAATAAATGATAAGGGTGCATTGGGTAAGGCATACTTGATCATTCCATATTCTTGAATCCTACCTTGTGTCATTTCAAAGACAGTTTGTTGATCATAAATTCTGTACAATGATCTGGAATGGATAGAAAAATCTTCAAGGTGTTCCCTGTGATAACCAGAAAGCACTAAGAAAGAAATAATTTCTTTTTTGTTCTGAGGCATTTGTTTCAGTAACACTGCAGCCACTTGGGTTTTGTCAAAACCAAGTCATAGTCCTGAGACCACATGTAATAGAGCTTTCAACTCATGAAATGCAAAATTACATTTCTTAAGAGATATTTCTATTTTCATTTGAATAATTCTCTCAATTACTAATGAAAGTCTCTCTAAATTCAATTGCTATTTTTCTCAAGAAATGATACTTTCATCAATATAAATGATTAACTATCCCTCTGAAAATTCATGTGGGAAGATGAAATTCATCATTATTTGATGATAAGAGGGTCAATATTTTATGCTAAGAGGCATCTTCAAGTATTCATAAACACAACAATGAGAAATTATTCTCAATAATTTTCTAGAATGAGGTGCTAAAAATTTCTGGATGGCAAACTTTAAGGGAATCCATGAAAGTGGTGAATCTTACTTTGGATAATTGAGTCAAAGTCTCATGAATTCCAGGAATTGGATACCTGTCTGGAATATTATAGGTATTCAATTCTATAGAGTAACCAACCATCCTTGATTTCTCATTATTACAAGTCATGATCACAGGGGTTGTGACTTATACTTCTTCATTGTGTCCAGCTTTTCTGAGAACTCTGAGTTTCATCAGATCATGAATATGAGTTTGTAATGATTCTCTAGCTCTGGGGATAGTTGGGTAAGCTGGTCTTTTTAATAGTGGAGGGTAAGTTCTCTCCACATTAAGCATAATGTCCAATTAATGGCCTTTGATAGCCCCTAGTGGCTCATTATCAGAAGCAAATACTTCTCTATATTGAAATAAGATTTCAAAAATGTCTCCCTTCATTTCTAATGTTAATTCAGGACTTATTTGTGCTTCAATCAATTTATCTGTCACAAATTTCTCATTATTAACATTTTTACTTGTCTAATAACAGTTATTTGTTGTTTCTCTAGAGGAAAAGCAAATGTTTGTGTCTTATTTTCCCCTATATTAAAATATCTGTCTTTATGATTATTAATATCAATACCATAAATATTGATACAATCATCCCCAAGTATAAATTTTTTTAAAGTGCAGCTATTAATAACAAGAAATATACCTTTCATTCTGACACTTCCTGCAGGGTGATGAAATATCATTGCTGATTCAAGAATACCCAAAGGGTGCAGATATTGGCTAGCGCTTATGATTATTATACCTTCAATTGGAATCAATTTCTCATTTCAATTGGTATAAATCTTGTTGATATAGGTTTTAAAAACATTAGTGCAGAAAGCACCTGAGTCAAGGTGTATCTTGGCTTCTTTATTGTTTATCACAGTATTAGTGATGCATAATGAGCCAGCTGTATAGCCCTTACTTCTAGCAGGCTTGGCTTTCTGCATTTTATCATCTTGCACATGTATGAGATCTGTGAGCCTTTGAGATGTGACCACATATCCAAAAAGGTCACAAGAAAGATTTTACAAAAATTATTCCTCCAAAAAATTATATTAAAATAAGTAAAAATACCATAAAAAGGCATAAACGCTGTCTTAACTTAGAATATGATGACTAAACATTTAAAATAAATTGCACCATTAGATTCCTCATGATAAAACACACATATATCATTTTTATGGCATATCTGTAAAGTCAATAACTAATGAGTAATAAGCAAAAATGCCATAGAAAGAGATAAAATCTTATTTATCTCAGAAGCCAATCAAACAACATGTGAAATAAATTTCACCATTGGATTCCACATGAAAAACTATACATAAAATAATTTTACGTCATTTCTCTAAAGTTAATACTTAAGGAATTAAGCTGAATATATGCACTTTTATGATCAGTGCATACATTCATGGTTTTTAGCTAATATCTCTGTAAATATACATGATGGAGACTGGAAAAATCTAACATTTGATTACTGTAAGAACACAGATATGAGCTTTCTTTGACAAGTTATAAACAAGGTTATAACTTGTCAAGGTTTATTGAACAAATCTACTGGCTCATACATGAAGAATGATGTATTTTGTATCATAATATTCAAAGTAAAACCAACTGAAATCATGGTTTGAAGTTTAAAATATTGAATTTCAACAGAAAAGATTAGATACAAGAAAAATCATCAAAGATAGAGTTTTGATGATGTAATAAAATGCTCTTAGGAGTTTAATAAGGACATGCCAAGCTATCAGAATTGACTCTCTGAATGGCTGTAGCATGTATAAATTCAAAGATAACAATGATCAAAGTTTAAGCTTAAAATTGATCATTTATGATCACTGACTGTAATCTTATTTTAAGTGTAACAGTTATATAAGTGATAAACTGGTGAATACTATTGAATTATGATCAATATGGATAAAATAAACAAATTTTAGGCTTCTGCCAAGTCTATTATGTCATCAAACGTAGATTTATAGTGATAACTCCAAATAATGGCATAATAATAAGATAAAATGGTTTGATTATGATGTAATCATCAATGAACCTTGAAATACTGATAAATCACAGTTGATACCATCAGTAAACGCATACTAGAAGCCTTTTGGACTCTAGAAGGGAGGAATTTACTATGAATAGAACTCTTTTTACTCTATTTCCCCCTCAGACACATCAAAGACAATAAAACACTAAACAAAAAGGTAAAATCTTTATTCTTTATATATAAATCATTTATATTATAAAATACCAAAGTTAATCTTCATTAAAATAATCAATATTGATGTGATTACTCCATTTCTTCAATTTTCTTTGTTATATTTCTTTATAAAATCTTATTTTCCCTATAAAATTTAGAGTACTTGTACTTTCTCTTATTTTATTTTGTGAACAAAATTTAAATAGGTTTTATTTACATTTCTTTGGCTTAAACTTTTTCAAAATTATTATATTATGTGTTAAAAGTAGGTTATTTCCTTTTTTATAATAATTTATCTCTATTTTTACTTTTAATAATTATTTTACTAATATAAATATTATTTATATTAATATATAAGTAATAGTATTGTTATTAATTGCTTTTTATTATTAAAAAAGAATTTTCTTTGCATTTATTACTTGTTGGTAAGAATAATAAGAGCTTCAAATATATTAATATATTCATTTTTATAATACAGATTATATTATCATATTTATTTAATCATATAATCAGTTTACTCCATAATTATAATAATTATTTCTTATTATAATTATTCTTTATCTCACTTATTAAATTGATATGGACATTCATAGTAAAAAAAATTAAATATTTGCAATATTTACTTATTGTTTCATAGTCAAACCTTACAAGATCCATACATTCATCACTACATTGTGGGAAAGGATCATGCACTTGTGTAACTTCAAAGGATACATTAATTCCCTCTATACTAAGTTGATCTGGTAGTTCTTCTTCAGAGGGCTCAGAATCACTTTCATTTACAGATACATCATTTGCTTTTTTTTGTCTTCATGTCACAACCATGTATAATAAGCCCCCCAATGGGTGTTTATGGCAATTCTAGCCTGACCCCAATTTATGGCCAATTGGCCATACCATCATTTTACGGCCAATTTGCCCCTCTTGGTGTTTAATGACTTCTGGGCCATATCCACTTCCTCTGGACACTCATGGCCTCCTTGGCCAATTCTCCACCTCACCAACCCTCAGGCCAATACCCTTCTTTTGGGCCTGGGGGTCATTCTTTCTTCCAGGGGCTTTGGCCCACCCCTTTTAATTAGGGGGTCTGTGGCCTAAATGGCCTTTTTGGGCCATTTAGGCCACCTATGGCTCTATGGTCTTCTGTCTGTGGGCTGTGGGACTCATTAGGCCCCTTTTTGGACTGATTCCCATGAGACCAAACGGGGCCAAGGGGGGAAGCCAGTAGCCCTCAATTCCAGGTGGGCCCACCCAAGCTGGTTCTTGGCTAAACTCCCAGAAGACCCAAAATGGCCATAAACCTCAATGACCCAAGGGACTCAATTACAGTTTCTGTACAGAATTCTATGCATCATACATGTCAGAAGAGGGCTGTGTGGTCTACAGATGAAAATCTTCACCTTGTATTGGTGAAAACTGCCCAGATGTGGTTTCAAAACCACATCTGAGCCCAACGCAGTGTATACAGGCTCTGTGGAAACCACAAGCCAGTACTCTGAAGTGAAAAGATTTTCACTTCCTCTACATGGATGGTTTAGAGGGCCATTCCACCCCATTTCGGGATAAAAGGAGGCCTTTTCTCCACCAGAAAAGGTTTCCTCATCCTGCTTTTGAATTCCTATGTACAACTGTCTAAAACAGTTATACTCTTGGAAATTAATCAGGTTATACCTTAAACTTTAGTATTTTAGCTCTTATTATAGTAACCCAACTGGTAAGACTGCACCCAGGGCTTTCAACAGCGCTCACCACCACTATTTAATAATAGTAAAGCCCTTACCCCTTCATTTTAAACCTTTATTATCTATAATCCAACCATTTTTTAATTAATTTTACCGTTTCACAGTAATAGTTAAAGTTGTAAATGGCCTCATTACACCTTCATCATACATCCAGCCTGACAAAAGCTAAAGCTTAAAAATGATGTTCTATGATCACTAACTGTAACCTTATTTTAAGCTTAACAGTTAAATAAGTGATAAACTGGTGAATACTAGTATAGAATGATTGAAATAATAAAATTAATAGTTTTTAAGCCTTTTTCAAGCCTATTATGTCAGCAAACTTAGAGCTACAGTGATAAATAAAAATAATGGTGTAATGATGAGAGAAGAATGTTTGATTATGATGTAATCACCACTAAACCTTAAAATATTGATCAATTATAGTGGATACCATCATTAAACATCTACTGGAAGCCCTCTGGTCTCTAGGAGGGAGGAATTTAATATGAATAGAGCTCTTTTGCATCTATTTCCCCCTCAGATGCAACAAATACAATAAAAACATTCAATCAAAGGTAAAATTCTTTATTCTTTAAATATAAAATTCCTATATTATTAAAGAACAAATGTCAGGCTGAGTATATGAAGAGGTGATAATAAAGAGTATTTACAACCTAAACTATCACTGTGACATGGATAATAATGTTAAAAAATAGGTTTTCAATAAAATTAAAGGGCTTTACTGATAATTATGAGTGGTGGTGAGCACTGTCGAAAGCCCTGGGTAAATCTTTACCTGTTGGGTTACAATAATAAAGTTTACAATACTAAAGTTTATAGTATAGCCTGATTATTTTCCAAGAGTATAACTGATTTTTACAGTTGTACTATGTAGTAATTCAAGAGCAGGATGAGGAAACCTTTTCTGGTGGAGAAAAGGCCTCCTTTTATCCTAAAATGGGGTGGAATGGCCCTCTAGACCATCCACATAGAGGAAGTGAAGAGTTTTTCACTGTGGAGTACTGGCCTGTGGCCTTCATAGTGCCTGTATTCTCTGTATTGGGCTCAGATGTGGCTTTGAAACCACATCTGGGCGTTTTCACCAATACAGGGTGAAAACTTCCATCTGGGGACCACATAGCCCTCTTCTGATGTTTATGACACGTAGAATTCTGTACAGAACCTGTATGGGACCCCAGTATTGAATGAAGTATGAGGTATTGTAGTATAAACATGCTTCTTTGTCTATTTGACACCTCATAATCATACCTATGGGAGAATATCCCACAGTAAGACTGTATTGATCTAACTGTTGGATTTTGAGCTTAAAACTGCCATTTCTTTGTCAGTTCTTGAGATTACAAGCTCACAGTTGGTTCATTGTGTAGCCCTGGATGTGTTCTAGACAATGGTACCTCATTTGATATGGTTATCATTATTTATGGCAAAGGTATGCCATGTCCAAGATGTTTTGTACATATATATGTTTTGCTTAAAACTGTATAGAGCTTGTTTTCCTCATAGATGAGGTATGGGGAAATAAATGGCACCATAAGATAGCCTCTATTGTGCCCTTTCCAAAAAGAATCCACTTTAGGTATCTCACACTAAAACTGTAGAAGCTAGATGAGAGGTGAATATTTTATTCACCCTTATTTGACCTTATTTTGGTCATAACTTCTGTAATTCTGGGGCTAGCTCAGCTTAGTGAGTACCATTGGATAGCCCTGACTCAGATCTTCATTTTGAATACCCATTTGATGGGTTAAGCCTCTTCCTCTGTATTTCAGATGAGAGGTGAGCATTAAAGTTTATGCTCATCAGCAACTTTGAGCAGGAATAGCTTTGCTATTCTTTGTCCTATGATGATGGGACTTTTATATTTGGAAAGAGATGAGTTTCCCCTTTCTTTTGATGACTTTTAAGCTGATTTGGCTCCGCTCCAGGTTTTGGTGGTATCTTCGCTATACCATTAATTTATGGTATTTGGCTGTCATGCTTGTGCTCTGGTTTTGAGTCACAGGCTGACAAAAAAGCTGTATTGTATAGTAATCACTATCATATATTTATCTACATAAATGTTTTATTGTAATTTGTTAATTTGTCTTAAAATCTCTAAGTTGGCGTAAAAATAGTAAAATTTGTGATTTCTTCTATTCTTTTATTGTAAATGCAACTTGAATAAGTTTTATTTATATTCTTAGGAATAAAATTATTCAAAATTATTATATTCAGTATTAAAATCAGATTATTTTTTCTTTTATTATTATTTTTTGATTGATATAAATAGTATTCATATTAATATATATCCTTGATATTAGTAATACTATTTTGATAAATTGTTTTTATTATTGAATAAAAACGTTTTACACATTTATTATTTCTTTGTAACCATAATAAATTTCCATAAATATGTTAATATATTTCAATTTTTTTATTATATTATTTTATTTATTTAAATAATATAACTATTTTTACACCACAAAAATAATAATACTTTATTATTATAATTATTCATAATATTATTTTTCATTTAAATTAGGATATTCAGAGTAAAAAAAGTCAAATATTAGTAATATTTACTTATTTTTTCATAGTAAAACCTTAAAGAAATTAACTTCAACTACAAAAACCTTTCAGAAGCTTTATAAATCAATTTTGGAGAAGAAATTTGATGAAAGAACCTATTTATCCCAATTATTTTTACTCAATGATAAATATAATTCTGATTACCTCAAAGAAAGTAGATGAATGCTTCTATTCTTTCAGAAATACGTGAATTTTAATAATCCTCAATAGCTATTTAATATGTGTATTTGTTCCAAATGAACAATTAAGGATAATATGTAACAAGGTGGTGCATACCTTTGAATAATTTTTAATGCAGAGAAAAGGAAAAATTTATTTTAAAAATTTCTGCTTTTTTATTCTTCAAAATTAATAAAGTAAAAAAGATTTTTTAAGAAAGCTGAATCTTTAAAGTCATCTAATTACAATACATATTTCAATTTTTCATAACAATAAATGCAAGATTTGGTAACCTGAAGGCAAAGTCAAAAATTCCAATAAAATAAAATAAATATATCTTAAATAAAAATGTAATATTGAAATTTATTTCAATGTAGTTCTTTTGAAATAAGAACATAATCAAGCAACAATATTAACTTTCCTGAAGCTTTACACAAAGAATTTCATGCAGAATCTAAAGATATCTGGGGAATTGGAGCTAAATTTCAATTTTTGATACATCTCTTACCCTAGTTTTCTTGGCATATAAAATCAAATGATCTCATATATTTACATATCATGGTGATAAACTAGATCAAGAAGTTGTATTTGAAAGTAGTGATTTTCCACCAGGAATATAAAAATTGACGCTAAATTGGTATCAAGGGAAAAAAATGAAATATTTGAAAAAAGAAAAAACTAGATATTATTGATAGTTCTGGAGATTAAACAAGCTATTAGCAAGGCATTCTACTTTTTCATATAAAAATCAAAATAAAACTTATTTACATCATGGGGTTCTGAAATTAAAAATTCCAAAATTCTAAAACCAAAACAAAGGTTTTGTTTGAATATTTATTTGTCCTGGCTATGGGTGTAAAAGCCTCATCCACAGCAGGTAATTGGTTTTAATACTGGTAATATGAATTGAATATACTAAATTCTTTGGTGAGCCTGTAAGGTTTGACTATGAAACAATAAGTAAAAATTACTAATATTTTACTTATTGTACTATGAATGTCCTTATAAATGAAATAAATAAGATAAACATAATTATAATAATATAGGATTATTATAATTATGGCATAAAAAAATTATATTATCAAATAAATATAATCATATGATTTATATTATAAAAAATAATATATATAAAATAAATATATTAATATAAGATAATTAATATCTTTAAAAACACTTTATTATTGCTACTAACAAATAATAAAGGCGTAAAAAATTGTTTTTTTTAATAAAAAACAATTAATAACAATAATATTACCAATATTAAAGTTATAAATTAATATAAATACTATTTATATTAATTGTAGAATTATTAGAAGTAACAATAGAGAAAATTATTATAATAAGAGAAATAACCTGCTTTTAATGCTTCATATAATAATTTTGGATATTTTTACACCTAGAAATGTAAATACAAATTATTTGAATTGTAGTTACAATAAATTGTAAGAGGAATTACAGATTTTCTTGGTATTACGTGGAATCGAGGTTTTTAAGAGAAATTTAAACAAAACAATTAAATAATTCCAATAATCACGTCAAAGATGAAGATTATTATAAGATTATATTTGGTCTTTAATAATATAAAAGTTTTATATATAAAGAATAAAGAAATTACCTTTTTTATTTAATGATTTAATGTTTTGTAAGCGTCTGAGGGGGAAATAGAGTAAAAAGAGCTCTATTTATATTAAATTCCTTCCTCCTAGAGTCAAACAGGCTTCTAGTAGACGTTCAATGATCATATCCACTGTAATTGATCAATATTTTAAGGTTTGGTGATGATTACATCATGATCAAACCATCTTATCTCATTATTACGCCATTATTTAGAGTTATCACTCTAACTCTAAGTTTTGATGACGTCAAGGCTTGGCAGAACCCCAAAATTCGTGGATTTTATTAGTTTGAATCATAAACTAACAGTATTCACCAATTTCATTACTCATATGACTGTTAAGCTTAATTTAAGGTTGCAGTGAGTGATCATAAATGATCAAATTAAGCTCACATGTTGATCCTTAATAACTTTTAAGTTTTACATGCTACAGAAATTAAGAGATTGAACTCTAATAGCTTGGCATAACCTCATTATTCTTTGAAGAGCATTTCATTACATCATCAAAACTCTTTTTTTGATGATTTTTCTTGTAACTCATCTTTTCTGTTGAAATTTAATATTTTAAACTTCAAACCATGATTTCAAGGGGTTATACCCTGAATTTTATAATAAAAATTACGTCATTCTTCAATAATGAGCTAGTAGAATCTGACTGTCTACTTAATTTTTAATTCTAGACCACTTTCACAACAAAGTGGTCAACAGCTCTATTGATTTTAATCAATAATCTCTCACAGGTTTTAACCTTGCTTATAACCTGTAAAGTAAAGCTAATTTCTGTATTCCTAAAGTAATTACGTGATTACTTTATTTTTTGTTCATCATTCTATCATGCATATTTCAAAAGATATTAGCTAAAATCCTTGAATATATGTGTTGACCAAAAAAGTGCATATATTCAGCTTAACTCCTTAAGTATTGACTTTGGAGATTAGCTTCTTAATTGTTTTATGTGTGGAAGTTTATGGAGTATCCAATAGTACCATTTATTTTACATGTTGCTTGATGGGTATTTGAAATAATTAAGGATTTATGTTTTCTATAAGGTATTATTACTTATAACTCATTAAATATTGACTTTACAGATATGCCATAAAAATGGTATATGTGTATTTTACCATGGGGAATCCAATGGTATAATTTATTTCACATGTTTATTCATTGGGTTTTAAGTTAAGCCAAGTTTTATGCCAATTTATGGCATTTTTGTAGCTTTTAAGGTAATTATTTTTAATGTATAATTATTTTAAATATTTCTTGTGACCTTTTTGGGTATGTGCTCATATCTCAAAGTTGCACATTCCCTACCACCAAAAAAGATTGTACCACAATCTGATATGTGTAATTAGGGTATCATCCACTGTCCTACCTCTTCAATAGACTTTGTTAGTCTTGAAGCTCAATAATGCTTAATTTTTCTATTCTTTAGGTTTTCTTTCATGTCTGAACCTTCTTAGTAGTTTATCAGCATTTATTATATCTTTCTCAAGTAGCCATTCATCTTCTTGAATTGAATTTCTATACCTTACAAGGTATTCTCTTTCTTTTATGTTTTTTGTCCTTCTTTCTTTAAGGACTTTTACAATTTTTCTCTCCTCTCCTTCTTCCAAGAGGGGAATTTCAAGTGGGGGTTTATTTCTTAGTGGAAATAACTCCTTTTCACTTGATATGTAAGGTTTTATCAGAAATACAGGGAAAGTTGGGTATTTGTTCATTAATTCACCTGTGAGTTCCAAATGCACAGCATTGGGTCCATGAAGTGCTTTTATCATAAATGGTCCTGCAAAGGAATCTTTCAATTTCTTTGGACCTTTTATGTTATTGAAATTAAGGGTTGATACTAGTACCAAGTCTCCTATTTTGAAGTCAGGTGGTTTATGACTTTTATCCCATCTTTCTTTTGCATATTTGAAATAATCTTGCATACATCTGTTTGCATGGTGTCTTGCTTTGGCAAGCATTATCTTAAAGCTTCTTGCTGTTGGATGTATATCCACTAAGTCCTTTTTGAGGGTATCATAAGGAAGTCTTGGATTACAACCTTTTTCTAGCATTGCTGGTGTTTTGCCAGTAGAAGAATGTATTTATGTTTTATATGCCAGTTCAAGAGCTGGTATTAGTGTACACCAATCATGGGTAAAACCATCAGAATATTTGAATTCTAGTCCATAAGCACAGAATCATCTGATCATGTCCTCCAAGGTTTGTATCATTCTTTCTGCTAAACCATCAATTTGAGGATGGTAAGGTGTTGAGAATGATAATTTTGTCCCAAACAAGTTATGGAGATTTGTCCATAATTCTGAAGTGAATTTTGGGTCTCTGTCACTCATAATATTCTGTAATCAGCCTGTATGGCTAATGACTTTATTCCATATCATTATGGCTGTGTTCATAGCTGTGTCATCTTTGTGACATGGTAGGAACATGGGAGTTTTGCTGTACCTGTCAACTAATACTAGGCATGCATTATGGCTTCTGTCTCCTCCTGGAGGTAATGCTGTTACCCAATCCATATGAACTATTTCCCAAGGGGATTTTGGTTCTTGGATTTGGATCATCATTCCAAATTTCTTTCCTGTGGCTCTGTTGGCTTTTTGACATCTGTCACTGGTTTGGCAGTATTCTGTAACATTTTTCTTCCAATTTGGCCACCAAGAGCAGGTTTTTACCCTTTCTAGTGTTCTGTCTTCTGAAAGATGTCCAGCTGCAACACTGTCATGACACTCATGTAAAATAGTGTTTATCAGGGTTCTATCCGTTAAGGCCATAACACATGTGTGTTTTGTTTTATAGTAAAGGATTCCATCAAGGAGGTGGAATCTTCCTTCATCATATGCATTTTTCCATGTTTCATCTAATTTTGATGAAAGTGATGGATCTTTGCAGTCTTTCATCCAAAGTTGGCTTAAGATATGGCAATTCTTGTCTATCTTATAGCTTTCTTTAACTTGGTTAAAGAATTCTGTGCCAATGTCTGAAACATATATTCTTTCTATATGGTGCTCTTCCTGTGGTACCCATGCTGGATTGTCCGGGGTATTGGCTAGAGCCCATCTGCTAAGACCATCTGCATTTTTATGAATATTACCAGATTTATGAACAATAGTCATATTTCCTCTATATCCT
This sequence comes from Austropuccinia psidii, assembly GCA_023105745.1. NCBI lineage: Eukaryota > Fungi > Basidiomycota > Pucciniomycetes > Pucciniales > Sphaerophragmiaceae > Austropuccinia > Austropuccinia psidii. The sequence continues at coordinate 8,583,625 of JALGQZ010000002.1, read as the reverse complement.
TGGATAGAAATTTGCCATCTCAGCATATGTCTATTTGGAGTTTTCATATTTAATAGATATTTTACAGCATTACAGTCTGTAATCACATCAAATACTGTTCCATCCAAGTAATGATGTAATTTTTCTAAAGCCCACACTAAGCAGAGGAATTCCATTTGGCTTGCTCCATATCTTGCTTCTGTTGGCTTTATCTGTCTTGAAATAAAACAAATTGGTCCTTCCACTGTTTTATCATTGATAATTTGTGTCTGGTGTAGTGCAGCACCCAGTCCTTCTCCACAAGCATCAATGTACAGTTTGAAGGGTAGTTTCCAATCTGGCATTAGAAGAAATGGGGCATTTGTTAAGGAATTTTTCAATTCTTCATATGCCTTGACTCTTTCTTCTGTCATTTCATAGCTTGTTTGTTGATCACATAGTTTATACAAAGATTTGGCAATTTTTGCAAAGTCCTTTATATGCTGTCTATAGTAACCAGCAAATCCTAGAAATTATTGCATTTCTTTTTTTGTTTGAGGCGTTGGTTTAAGTAGTACTTCTGCTACTTTATTCTTGTCTATGCCTAGAGTAAGTCCAGATACAACATGTCCTAGTGCCTTTAGTTCACTGTATGCAAAATGACACTTTTTCAAGGAAATTTTCATGTTCACTTGCACTATTTTCTGTAGTACCCTTTCTAGTCTTGTAAGGTGATTTTCCCAAGTTTCTGAGCAAACTATGATATCATCAATATAGATAATTAACCATCCTTCTGATAATTCTTCAGGAAATATGGTATTCATCATTCTTTGATAGTGGGAAGGTGCATTTTTTATGCCAAATGGAATTCTTAATTATTCAAAAATCCCACAGTGGACTATTATCCTCAGTAGTTTCTTGGCATTGTCTGTTAAGACATTTTGATGAAAACCCTTTAAGGCATCCATGGCTGTAATGAAATTAGGTTGTGACAATTGTGTCAATGTCTCATGGATTCTGGGTATTGGATATCTGTCTGGAATTGTATAGGTGTCCAGGGCTCTGAAGTCTCCTACCATCCTTGATTTTCCATTATGCCAAGGTATAATGACAGGTATAGTGACGTCTACCTGTTCATTATGTCCTACCTTTCTTAATACTCCAAGGTCCATTAATTCTTTAATGTGTACCTCCAAGGCTTCTCTAGCCCTTGGACTAGCTGGGTAAGCAGGTCTCCTTAGTAAAGGTGGGTAGGGATTTTCCACATTAAGACTTGGTTATTGTCTTGGTGACTTAAGTCTGACATGAATGGATTTGTTAATTCCTTTTTTGGTTTAACAGGGCTTCTTATGTCAGAAAATGGTGTTGATAACTTTGGTATATTTGAGTTAGCCTCATTAATATCATTCATTTTATCAGTGATAAGCCTTATTTCACTCTGAATCTCATCTTTCAGATGCATTCTTGCTTCATCACTCCTTTCCACACGGTCCAAAAGTAATTTTTGGTATGATGAAGTCTTTTCTTCAAATTTTTCTACAGAAATGCTTAATTTGTTTAATTTTTCTGTAAGATTATCAATACTAACGTCATAATTGATTGTCAAAGTTTTTTCTTTGATATCACTTATGTATTTGTACAACTCTTGTTGTCCTTGTACTAATTTCTGAGTATTATCAATTCATACTTTTGGTTTATTATTTTCAATCATAAATTTTATTTTATCAATTTCTTTTTTATTTTGTACAACAAGTTTTTTTAAAGATAATAAGCTATTATTTATTTCTTGGAAACATAATAAACTATTTTTAATGTCTTTAAGAGGTAAAATACTATTTTTAAGCTCTGTTGAATTATTTACAACATCAGGAGACAAGGTTATTTCTTTGGGAAATGTGGTTGTCTCATTCTTTGCTCCTCTTTGTCTTTGAATTCCATCAAGGCTCTGGCCATGTTGAAGACATTGTCCATGGCATCTTTTTGAATTTTTGAGATCCTGTAGCTTGGGGAATATGGTTTCCTCCAATTCTTTTTCTTGTTCTTCCTCCCTTCTTGGGGAGGTTGGTTGACTTGAGGCTTGCTGTTAGAAGCTACTGGGGCTTCTTCCTTGCTTGACTTTTCTTTTGGCATGGTACTCCTTGATCTTCTTGATTTGAGGCTTGGATGATAGTAGATTCCATCCATTGGAATATTTCACTATTTCCTCCTCCTTGAGGAACCTTTTGAGGATGTGCCATGAGTTCATCACTCCTTGGTGTATTTGGGGCAACATTTCCCAATCTTTGTCCTTGTACACAGTGTAGTACTGTTTGTACTGGCTCATGTAGATGTCTATCTGAGCCCTCTGAATTTGGTTTGTACCTGTTTGAACTACACATACTTAGTTCTAACTCTGGCTCAGATATCATGGGCATTTCTGGGACTTGCCTTTGGGATAATGCACTTCCTTGTGTGGATTCTGTTCCACTGGGGATATTGCCCTTCCTTTTCCCTTTTGAGGAATTAATTCTACCTCTGAGTCCAGCTCCATCTGATTGGATGGAGTATTGGGAGCCTCTTCTGGTAGTAATGATGTAAGAAAATAAGAGGATTTCAGAACAGGAATTCTTCTTATGGCAATTTATAAATGAGGTACTCACCTTCAGAGTCCTGAATGGTGGGTCCTGGAAAGTCTAATTTCTTAGCTTTCTTTTTCTTAGTGACAATTGGTGTTGGAGAACTTGGGCAAGTTTCTTCTACCAATCTTTCCACAGTGGTTTGGTTGTCCTCTGTTGGATTGTCTTCAAACACTAAAAAAGACAAATAAATATAAGTCTTTTATATAAGAAGTGTTACCTTTGGTAAGATATGGCAATTTTCCATGTAAAAATTGCTTTTATATCTTTTAAAAAGTGAAAATAATTAAAGAAATGAAATTAAAATGAATAAAATAACTTTTTTATTGGTTTTTAATATTTTTTATTCATTTTTTATGTTTTTATTTTTAAAGAATAAAATAAAAATGAATATTATTCTTTTTAAACTTAATTTATAATATAAAATTATTTGTTAATTTAGAAAATATCTTTTTTAATCACTAGAGTTGCTCAAAGAAAGTTTTTGCAAGTCTAAGGATGTGAAAAACCACGTGTAAGACAGTGGAATTCCTTTCCAAATGCCTCAATAGCTTTTAAAATGAATAAAATATAAAATTATTATAATTTTATGATTATAATTATAATTTATTATTGGATAAACCCAATTGGAAACTTTTTAAATGTCTCTTTGGAGTAGATATCACGGCCAGGCCCCCAAATGCAAGGTTTGACTATGAAACAATAAGTAAAAATTACTAATATTTCACTTATTGTACTATGAATGTCCTTATAAATGAAATGAATAAGATAAAAGTAATTATAATAATAAAGAGCTATTATAATCATGGCGTAAAATAATTACATTATTAAATAAATATAATAATACAATTTATATTATAAAAAATAATATATATAAAATAAATATATTAATATAAGATAATTAATATATTTAAAAACACTTTCTTATTGTTACCAAAAATAATAAAGGTGTAAAAAAAAATTTTATTAATAAAAAAATTTAATAACAATAATATTACCAATATTAAAGCTATAAATTAATATAAATACTATTTATATTAATTGTAGAATTATTAGAAGTAATAATAGAGAAAATTATTATAATAAGAGAAATAACCTACTTTTAATGCTTAATATAATAATTTTGGATACTTTTACTCCTAGAAATATAAATACAACTTATTTAAATTTTACTTACAATAAAGCTTAAGAGAAATTACAAATTTTATTGGTTTTATGTGGAATTGAGGTTTTTGAGAGAAATTTAAACAAAACAATTACATAATTGCAATAATCACGTCAAAGATGAAGATTATTATAAGATTATACTTTTTCTTTAATAATATATGAGTTTTATATATAAAGAAAAAAGAAATTACCTTTTTTATTTAATGATTTAATGTTTTGTAAGCGTATGAGGGGGAAATAGAGTAAAAAGAGCTCTATTTATATTAAATTCCTTCCTCCTAGAGTCAAACAGGCTTCTAGTAGACGTTCAATGATAATATCCACTGTAATTGATCAATATTTTAAGGTTTGGTGATGATTACATCATGATCAAACCATCTTATCTCATTATTACGCCATTATTTAGAGTTATCACTATAACTCTAAGTTTTGATGACGTCAAGGCTTGGCAGAACCCCAAAATTCGTGGATTTTGTTAGTTTTAATCATAAACTAACAGTATTCACCAATTTCATCACTCATATGACTGTTAAGCTTAATTTAAGGCTGCAGTGAATGATCATAAATGATCAAATTAAGCTCAAACTTTGATCCTTAATAACTTTTAAGTTTTACACGCTACAGAAACTCAGATAGTGAATTTTAATAGCTTGGAATAGCCTTATTATTCTTCCAAGAGCATTTCATTACATCATCGAAACTCCATTTTTGATGATTTTCCTTGTAACTCATCTTTTCTGTTGAAATTTAATATTTTGAACTTCAAGCCATGATTTCAAGGGGTTATACCCTAAATTGTATAATAAAAATTACGCCATTATTCACAAATGAGCTGTTAGAATCTGACTGTCTACTTATTTTTAAGTATGGACCACTGTCACAACAAAGTGGTCAACAGCTCTATTGATTTTAATCAATAATCTCTCACAGGTTTTAGCCTTGTTTATAGCTTGTATAATAAAGTTCATTTCTGTATTTCTAAAGTAATTACGTGATGACTCTATTTTTGGTTCATCAATCTATCATTCATATTTCAAAAGATATTAGCTAAAATCCTTGAATATATGCATTGACCAAAAAAGTGCATATATTCAGCTTAACTCCTTAAGTATTGACTTTGGAGATTAGCTTCTTAATTGTTTTATGTGTGGAAGCTTATGGGGAATCCAATGGTACCTTTCATTTTACATGTTGTTCATTGGTATTTGAAATAATTAAGGATTTATGTTTTTTATAAGGTATTATTACTTATAACTCGTTAAATATTGACTTTACAGATATGCCATAAAGATGTTATATGTGTATTTTACCATGGGGAATTCAATGGTATATTTATTTAACATGTTTCTTCATTGGTATTTAAGTTAAACCAAGTTTTATGCCAATTTATGGCATTTTTGTAGCTTTTAAGGTGATTTTTTTTAATGTATAATTATTTTCAATATTTCTTGTGACCTTTTTGGGTATGTGGTAATATCTCAAAGGTTCACAGAGCCTCTCTTTAGAGTGACTTTGAGTCATAAAGCTTCACACCTTGGGTCAATTTGGAATAAAGCCTTACCTTAAGGAGGGAGGAAACTCAAGGAATTTCATGCCTGTCACAGGGGATCTTGGTGGAAAAAAAAGAGTGGCCTGGCACTCAGCAAGCAGGGAACTCACTTGGAAGACTGCAAAGAATAAAGAAGTGAATTTCTCTAATAATATGCAAGTATAAAAATGAGATGCAATAAGAGAAATAAGAAGCCAAATGGCCAAAGAGCCAACCAATTAAGTCCTTGATCACTGTTACAACATGCCAAAATAAATAGCAGGAACAGTAAGGATATGACCACCAAATATCCATTGAAAGGCGAAGAAAGAAAAAGAAAGAGGTGCTGAATGACTGACTTGATAATATCAGTATTCACTTAACAAAAAATGATAAGATAAATAAAGATAAAATAAAATCAAAATATATTCATTGACTGGGGGAAAAGCTTCCCAGGCTCAAAGGAGGCTGGTATATGTGAAAAGTTGAAAGCTTGAGGCCTTCAGGCTGAAAGATGGTCTGTATTGAATCCTTGAAGCTGTATTGATTGCTTGATGAAGTGTATACCTTGCCAAATTGGGAACTGAACTGGGTTGAATGAACTTCCCATGGTGTATGGTTGAAAATACAAGGCTTGATGAATCCAGAATGTATTGAATTAATGTGGTAGCCAAGGTGGATTGATGGAACACTGACCCTTGGCAAATTCTTTTGGAACTGCCCCTTGAATATCCCTTGAGAATTAACTACCAGTATTCCCTTTGAGGAATACTGTGAATGAGAATAACCAATGATTGCTTGATGGTGTAATTGGTATTTGAGATTGACACTTTTCTTTGAGCCTTGATGAATCCTCTGGATGCCATTCCTTGATGACCTGATGAGAAATTTAAATAACCATTTGATATTGGCACCATTGGATTTCTGGTGAAAAAAGATGCATGATGGTGTATCACACCATTTATAGCACTTTTGGTTATTGGAGGGTGGAAGTGGCCAAACGTCCTTTGGATCAATGCCAGGAGGATATAAGTGAGAAATGGGTTTTGGGTGCCTTTAAAGGTGAAAGAGTGTCTTTGGTTCTTTTGGCCAAATACAGCTTATACATCTTTAAAACTGTATTTGCGCAAAGTGCACAAAAAATGCACAGAAATGCGCAAAACTGGAAATTAAGCCCCAAATGGCCTAAAATGGCATGATACAGCAAAATGTGCAAATCTGTATTTAGAGCTCAAAAATCCAAATAAAGGCTTTTGGGCTGTATTTTCTCTGTTAACTGGGAAATAAAAAAGACTTCCCAAAAAGCAAAACCTGGCCAGGAAAGACCTGATGATGATGAAGGGGCCAAGTTGGGCCCAGATGGTGAAATGACCATAAAAAGGCAAAAAGATGAAATGGGAAATTTGGCCAATTTGGCCAATGATTCTGGGTATGGCCAAATTGCCATAAATTGGATAAGGCATGGATATGCCATATTGAGGTCCAAGAGGGTGAATTGCCATGGTTAGTACAGTATCCCCCACGTTGAAATGGTGGGCTCCTGAGCACCAATGCAAGTTGAAGCCTGTTGAGGCTATTGGAAGGATTTTGAGAGAGGGATAAGGAGGAGTTCTTTTGAGAAATAAAAAATTGATACTGATATTAAAATTTTGTAATATGATGTGGTACTTTCTTGATTTTCTGTTGACATTGGCTTCATGATTCATGATGAATGAGAAATGATTGATGATTTTGACATGACATTTGACATGAGAAAAGAAAAATTCAAAAGGAAAATAAAAAATAAAAATGAAAATAAAGAAATAAAAGAAACAACAAGAAATGAATTTTGGGGAGGTTCTAATCTCAATCACTGATATTTAAAATTGATTTGAGTTGGCCAAGGACCTGGAAAAGAAGATTTGATGCTAGGTGCTCACAGAGTGGCCAAGGTTATTTTTAGAAATATTGTAGAACCCTCAGGGAAGTGCACACCAGGAGAGGAACCTACCTTTGGTAATTACCACTCCTGCCAGTGCTATAAAAAGGAAATAAATTTTCTGAAAGAGTGAATTGGAATTGGAAAGACTTGGAAAGAAAATGTGAAAAGGAATAGTCTATTTGCCCAAGTAAAAAGGGCTATAATTTTGGAATTTATGTTGAAAGCCAGGCAAAAGATCTGTGTCCAAAAATTGCAGAGTGCTCACAGAGTAAAGGTAGAATACCTCTAAAGGCGCATACCAGGAGTGGGACTTACTTTTGGTAATTCCTCTCCCCACCAAGCACCATAAAATATCAAGCCCTTGAAGAACTGGATCCCAGCTTGTCAGGATACAAAGAATTAAAATCCTTGACAAGTTCAGGACAATTATTGAGTTTTTCAGTTGGTTCCCAAGTGGATCTTTCTGGGTCTTGACTGAAGCCCTTCCATTCCACAAAATACCATAATTTTCCACTCTTGAGCTTTGAGTCCAGTATTTGAGAGACTTCCCATTCCACTTCTTCTTCAATGATGATTGGAAGAGGAGGCTCTTGATTCCGATTTGGGATTGTTCATGTCTTTACTGGTTCCAAGAGGGAAATATGGAGGACTGGGTGGATGGACTTCCATTGAGATGGTAGGCATGAGTGCTGACTTTCTTCAAGATTGGAAAGGGACCCAACCATCTTTCAGGCAGTTTTTTGGTGGTTCTAGCTGTTTTTATTTTCTTGGAAGAAAGCCATACCATGTCACCAGGATTGAAAACAGGTGGACTTGCTCTACTTTTATCTGAATACCTCTTAATCCTGTTGATGGAAACTTCAATTTCTCTCTTGACATCTTTCTATAATGATTGGATTTTTGTTGATAACTTTCCAGAAGGTGTATCTTGAGTGATGTGAGCTGAGTCAAAATGAGGATCTCTTCCACAAACAGTGAAAAATGGTGATTGTTTTGTTGAAGAGTGGTCAGACGTATTTTAGGCAAATTCAGCCAGAGGGAGCCAGGTATTCCAATCACCTTGATGAGGACTGACATACATCCAAAGGTACTGTTATATTATCTGATTTACCCTCTCTGTCTGTCCATCAGTTTCTGGATGATAAGCAGTTTACAGATCTCTTGAAATCTTGAGCTTCTGACAAAGATTGGTCCAAAAGGAAGAAACAAAAAGTGAACCTCTATCACTGACAATTCTTGAAGGAAGGCCATTCCTTGAAAAGATATTGTTTGTAAGATGTGTCTTTGAAACTGTTGATAATATTACTATTAATCAACAGTACTATGACTGTTCGTATAAGATATAATAATAAGAAGTATTATAACCACAATTAAATAATTAATTAATTACATATTTCTTTTACTTTTTATACACTACTAGTGATTATAACAGCAAGCGGTAAGTGTCTACTAGAATTAATTGCAAGAAGTATTTATTAATAAATCTTCTTTATTAAACTAATAAAGTTATTTTAATATATAATTATCTTATGTAGGAATATATATAAATATAATTCTTGAAGGAAACAATTACTAGAGAAAAGCTTTAAGAATGAAGATAAATCACTCACTAATACTCCAAAGAACTTATTAAAGATTAAATTAGAGAAATTTGACAGATAATTGTGGATTTGAAGGATCAAAAATGGATATATAACAGTATTACAACAATATATAGTTTATTTCTATTATTTCATGTCTTTCTGGTTGATTCTTAAAGAATGAAACACTTAAGAAAAGCTTAACTAACACTTACTTGTTGGTAATAAAGGTATAATTGAATAATTTGATTATCTGGAAAAAGAAGTCAGTGGAGGGCTCTTTTAAGTCTAAGACAGCTCACAAAGACGTTCCATGGAGAAAACTGAAAGGCAAGTGAGTGAGAAAACAATAAGCCTTCTTGGATTATTGATTTCATCATCTGTTGTCACATAAGATTATTATAATTACTTAATTGATGCTTTTACATGACTACCAGCCCATTTATGGTTAAGAATAAAAGGAGTAATAGCTGTAAATATCCTTTTATTCCAAAAAAATCATTTATTTCTCAAAGTTGTCAATTTTATTGGAAATTTCATCACAGAGTGTATTTTCTGTGAATTTTTAAAGATTCAGTATTTTACATGGAATTATCAAAAATGGACTGTAAGTAAATCTGTTAATTTTACCTATAAAAGTATAATTATTTTTGGTTTTTATATGAATTATACAGTTCTTAATTGTTCCTGAAGGTTTCAGAAAGATTAATTGATAATTTTATTTTTAATGCATTTTTGAAGTTTTTATCTCATTTCTACATAGAATTGCAAATAGCAGTATATGGCTGGTTGCTATGAGGTAAATCAATGGATACTAGTCCAAAAAGTATCTTAATTACTCTTTTGGGTTTTATCCATGGAAAGTCATTAAGAATTGACATGGTTACAGGAGTCTAAGTTGCTCTTTACCTCCTTGGCATGTCAAAATAGCAGCTTATTTGCTATTTTCTTATGACATAATGAAGTTTTAACTTGGTAACCAAGTTCCCAAAAGGTTTCAGTTTACTGATTGGGCCAAGATTTGTAGCTGTCCATGCCTCAGAGGCCTCAGAAGCTGGGTACCCTGGCTCTCTTTGATGTCTTTTGTCCCCCTTGACTATTTTTTTACATCAAAATAGAAATTCAGGCTTGAAGTGAGATATCCAGCATGGGTGTACTAAAGTTTTATGTAAGAATACAATAATATTAAGTGCCACAAACATGCATAACACTATTCTCAGTATATATGTAACATGGGATTTCTCACATTCCCATTATTTTGGCATGAAATTGAGGAAAACAAAACTTTTCACGGATCTTTTATGTGGTATTGAAGAATTTTCCATATTACCACCTCAAAGAGTTGATTTGAGCTTATTCACTCTATGGAGATACCCTAGGTGAATATTTGGGTAGAATCCAATTCTGGCCTTAAATCCATGGAGTTACTTCCTCAATAAAGCATTGTTCATCTTTTCTGGAATAAAAAATGATAAATTTTGAATATATGCATGACTTATGGGTTATGCATAGTTCAGAATTTATTTTCAAGATAATTTTGGCCTATTTGGGTATGTAAAATATACCTCAAGGCTCAAATTCTTGATGAATAAATGTGCAAATTCCAGTGAGGTTATTGAAGACATTTTTGGAATAAAAACTTCCATTTTTGAGAATCTGTCCACTATGACCAGAATTGAGTCAAAGGAATTGGACAGTGGAAGTGGAGTGATGAAGTACATTTAAAGACAAATCCAAGGACAATTTGGAATTGCAAGAGGCTTGATGAGTCCAAACTTCTTGTGATGAATATTTTTTTTCTTGAACACTGTTGACAGGATGAGACATAATTCTTGATAAATTGAGTCATTCCAGACCAGTGAAAACTCTACTTGACCAGCTTGAGATTTTTCTCTTGGCCAGGGTGTCCAGCTAGAGGAGAGTCATTTGGCTTTTGAATTATATTGAGTTGAACTGTGGGGTCATTGGGAACCACCACCCAATCTTTGAAAAGGAGAAGTTGGGAAGAGGAATCAAGAGAATAATCTTGAATAGATTTACCTTTACCCAAATATTGAAGAAGACTTCTATATTGAGAATATTGCCATAATTCCTTCTGAATTGAATAAATCAAATTTGAAAATGAATACACCTTGACTGCAAAGAATTTTGAGGCATGAATTCCATCTTGCTTGATTATTTTTTGATAATTCATTGGGTTCTTGCTGATGAAATCCTCCCCCTCTCTGGGTAAACATTTTCTGGACATGACAATGCATCTGGAAGGGTTTCCAAGTGGTCAGTGTGGTAATGTGGATAAAATGAGGCAGTACCTGGAAGGGGAAATTACAAGAAAACAGTTTTGAATTTCTGTTTGAGACTTGTAACCCTTGCTCTGCTTGTGTGCTAGAATAATCTAGACTGCCCTTCCTAATATGCTAAGTTATCTTTGCTGAGTCCACCAAATCAGTTCTATTATTGATATTGGCTTGATTAGAAAATATTGGACCCAAAAATCTCTAATCAGACTTTGCTCTACTTAAAAAAATGGTTAGTTGAAACCTTAACAAATAAATAATTTTTGAAACTTCCAGAAAATCTGGTTTTATTACACCAAAATAATTTTACAAAATATAATAAATCAAATAAAAGAAGAAAGAAGAATTCACTTCTTGCTACTAAACAATCCAAAAAAACTCTTATTTATATATATTTTGTGTTTTTTTAAGTGAAATAGTTCAGTCAGCTGCAATATGAGAGAGAAATAAATAGCACTTGATATCACTTATAACAGTGTATTATTATTAAGGGAAAATAACTTGAAATATATTCAGGTAAAATAAGTTAAATTGACTGAGTGTTGAGTTATTTTTATAACCTAGAAAGATTAAGCTACTATAGCATAATATGTAAGATGTTTGTGAGGTCATAAAAAAACTAATAAATTTGTAGCTTATTATCTCAATAAGCTCTTTGATCAATATAATGGTAAGCTGTTGGTTTTTAATATTGATGGTAGAATAGGAGTAGTATGAATTTAATGTAAAGTTATTAATTTGGTGATAGTTTATGACTAAAAGGACTATATTTCCAGTATAATATGAAAATTGTTTCTTATAACTTCTGAATGGATAGGTGATTAATGTGAATAGGGATGTGAAAACGTTGTTGTTTATGTTAAATAATTTAGTTGAGGTTGTTGATGGGTTTTATTTAAGTTTTATATGTATCTTGATGAAATTGAATTGATTTAAGGGGTTTTTACTTTAGCTTAAAATTAGTAGAATTATTGTGAAAAATTCAGGTTTTATTTTAAAATCTGAGAAAATTACTTTAGAGTGATGGTTTTATTTCAAAACTATCTAAAATTACTTTTAAGGTTTAATAACTAAACTCCAGAGATGCCTTACTCTTGAGCTTCACGTATTAAGATCCTAATTATGATGATTACTAGTCTGCCTGCTAGTGAGGGATGAATTAAAATCTTTTCACACTATTGGTTCTCTTGATCTATGTCAAAAATGAACCTCAATTACTAAGCTTAATCTATCAAACATATTTCGAATTTAACCTCTTAGATAGGGTATTTGGAAAAAATAAGTAGATGTTACAATTTCCAGCTGGGAAAAAGTCTGGAAAGGAAAAAGGTTTTACTATTTATATTCTTTAGGTGGAATAAGGTTAAGATTTAGGTTTTTAAAAAACTGTTTCATGCATATGCATATGAATACTAGCTCCTTTTTAATTTCCCTTTGATTAATAAGAATTTTGTAAACCCATAGCTAATTTACTACCACCAAGATAAGGCTTTATAGATTCACTCCACTCATCACTCTTGTTATATTTCACACTCTACTTCATTAATTATATTATTTAATAATTAACACTACTATTCAACTCAATAATTAACATCCTCAAAATTTGAAGCAATGCCTTTCCATTTTCCTCATCTCAATAGAATACTCAAAATAGTCCAAACTACTACTATTCTATATCAAAAGGTAAAACAAAATAAATATAAAATAAAGATATATATTCACCAACTAAGAATGATAACAATATATATCTTTTAATTCAAATAGAGCACATCTAAAACTCCTTTTTAATAAGAGAAACTAAATAAGGCTTCCATAAAAGATTTTACTCCAAACTAACCACAACTCCTCAGTTTCCAACAATGAAAAAAATAAGTCCTCAGATAATACTACAATAATCAAACTTTGATTATTCTTTCTGAAATATCTTTCTTTGTAGTTTATTCATATTTAATGTTAAATAATAAGGCTATTTTGATTATGAAATTTATTTATTTATTTATTTTTAGTGGACCATCAAGCAAAACTGGTATAGGTATACCACAGTAATTTATTGAGAAATGAAATTCAGATAAGAAATCAGCCCAGCTAGCCTGACAGCAAGTGAGAATCTTTAATGGAATGAAATATTGACTTGAAGAGTGATCAGTGAGAACTTCAAAAGGGGAAGAAAGCAAAAGGAGAAAATCTCTCCAGTTCTTGAGAGCCCAGACTATGAAAAGTAGTTCCTTGTCATGAATCTCATAGTTGAGCTCTTCTGGAAGAAGTTTGGGACTATCAAATTCAATGGGTTGTTTTCCTGAGTACAGCACACAAGGCATAATCAAAAGCATCAATCTCTACAATGGTGGGTAGAGAATTATTGGAGCAGTGGTGAAAGCCTCTCTTAGTTGATGAACCTGTCTAAGAGCTTCCTTATTGAGGGGAAAACAGGAATCTTTCTTGAGGAAACTTCTTAGTGAACAAATCTTCTTTGAATAATTCTTGATGAAATGGTGGTAGAAATTGGCAAAGACAAGGAAATATTGAAGAGGCTTGAGGTTTCTTGGAGGTGGCCAATTGAGAATTTGCTGGACTTTTGCTTGGTCTATCTTGAGGCCTTCAGAAGAAACAATATAACCTAAATACTCTACACTAGAAACCTGAAATAGACACTTGGAGGCCTTGGCAAAGAGGTTATTGGGTCTGGGTCTAGCAACTACAGTGGACACATGAGTGATATGTTCTTCCTCAGATTTGGAAAAGACCATAATGTCATCCAAATACGCCACAACATAAACATCAAAAAGATCATAAAGAATATAATTGAAAAGGTTTTGGGAAGAGGCAGGAGCATTGGTGAACCCAAATGACATAACCAAATACTCATAACTGCCATATTTAGCTCTAAAACAAGTCAAATGTTCATCACCTTCCTTGATTCTAAGAAGGTTTCATGCACCACACAGATCAATCTTGGAGAAGATAGAAGACCCATTAAAAACAGTGAGAAGCTGATTCATAGGAAGAACACAATACTTGTTCTTCCTAGTAACAGCATTGAGTTTGAGGTAATCAACACACAAACAGAGGCCACTGTGAGCCTTGAGGTATATTCTACATACCCAAATAGGCAACAAATATCTTTAAAAATTAATTTTGAACTATGCATAACCCATAATTCATGCATATATTCAAAATTCATCAATTTTTATTTCAGAAAACAGGAATAACATTTTTGTGAGTACGTAAGTCTATGGATTTAAGCCTAATTTTGCATTCTACACAAAAATTCACCTAGGGTAACTCCATAGAGTGAATAAGCTTAAATTAACTCCAAGAGGTGGTAATATGGAAAATACTTCAATACCACATAAAAGAATTGTGAAAATTTTTGTTTCTCTCAGTTTCATACCAAAATAATGGGAATGTGAGAAATCCCATGTTACATTTACACTAAGAATAGTGTTATGCATGTTTGTGGAACTTAATATTATGGTATTCTTACATACACCTTTGGTACACCCATTGTGGATATCAGTCTTTAAGCCTGCATTTCTGTTTTTGACGTGAAAATAGTCAAGGGGGACAAAAGACATCAAAGAGAGCCAGGGTACCCAACTTCTGAGGCCTCTGAGGCATGGAAAGCTCTAAAGCTTGGATCCATGGCTGATCTTGGCCCAATTAATATACTAAAACCTTGTGGGAACCTGGTTACCAAGTTAAAATCTCATTAAATCATAAGAAAATAGCAAATAAGCTGTTTTTTGAATGTGCCAAGGAGGTGAAGAGCAACTTAGACTCCTGTAAACATTTTAATTATTAATTATTTTAAATGGATAAACCCTAAAAGAGTAATTGAAACCCTTTTTGTACTAGTATCCATTGATTTACCTCATAGCAACCAGCAATATAGTATTTTTAATTATTTGCAATTTTACATAGAAATGAGGTAAAAACTTCAAAAATTCATTCAAAATACAATTCTTAATTAATCTTTCTGCATACTTCAGGACTAATTAAGAACAGTGTCATTCATATAAAAACCAAAAGGAATCATACTGTTATAGGTAAAATTCAAAGTTTTACTTAAAGTCCATTTTTGATAATTCCACGTGAAACACTAGATCTTCAAAAATTCACCAAAGATACACTTTGTGATGAAATTTCCAATAACATTGATAACTTTGAGAAATCAATGATTATTTTTAAATCAAAGAAGATTTACAGTTTTTACTCCTTCTTAGCCATATTTGGGTTGGTAGTCATATAAAAGCAGGAATTAAGTAATTATGATAATCTTATGTGACAACAGATGATGCAATCAATAATCCAAAATGTCTTATTGTTTTCTCACTCACTGCTTTTTCAGTTTGCTCAATGGCACACCTCTGCGAGCTGTTGTTGACTTAAAAGAGGCCTCCTCTTGCTGTTTTTCCAAAACTATCACATTATTCAATTATACCATTATTACTAACAAGTATTAGTTAGTCTCTTCTCGAATGTTTTATTCTTTCAGAATCAATAAGAAGGACTTGAAATCATAGAAATCAACTATATATTGTTGTAATCGTGCTAAAAATTAATTTTGATCCATTAAATCCTCAATTATCCATCAAATTTCTCTACTATTATCTTTCAATAAGCTCTTTGGAGTATTAATGAGGGTTTTGTCTCAATTATTAAAGCTTTTCTCTAGTAATAGTTTTCTTCAAGAGTTATCTCTATAATTATCCTTGTAAAAGATAATTTTATTATTGGATTCTTCTTGTAATTGATTCTTGTAGACAATTACTGCTTACTGTTATAATCACTAATTGCAGTCATAATAATTCTTATTATTATATTTCATAAGAACAGTCATAGTACTATTGATTAATAGTAATATTATCAACAGCTTCATAGACACATCTAACAGCCACCCTCCCTCTTTTTGACAAAGAGGACAGGTGCTCCTGTTGAAGAGGGGCTTGGCTGGATGAAACCTTTCTCTACATTCTCTGAAATGTAGGCCCTGAGTGTATCTGACTCTTGGTTTGATAAAGAGTAGATCACCGCAACCGGCAGTAGAGACCCCTCCAGCTCAATATGATGATCCCAGGCATGGTGAGGAGGAAGTTTCTCTGCTTTCACCTTTGAGAATAGATCCAAATAATGGTGATAAGCAGAGGGAACAACCTTCATCACAGTTTCTATTTCTTCTGGCTCTTCCCTTCATACCACAACTCCTCCAAGGAGGAAGTTTCATATTCCAAAAGAAGAGATGAAGTGAAGATACAGAATTATGTTCTCCAACATCTTGAATCTCTTTCAAGACTTCATCTCTAGAGGATAGTAATGACTGATGGGAATAAGGGAAAGAATATGGACAGAAAATGGAAATGATGGTGTTCTAGAATCACCCACCAGAGCTGCACATGATCTGGAAGAAGAAAAGTCATTACTGAAAGATTTAGAAGGATCATAATAGTCCTTTTGATCAGCATTAAAGGTGATCAGCCCTACCCTCCAATAAATAGATGTATTAAAGTGGTTAAGAAATTCAAAGCCCAATATGAGGGCTTCTCCCTTTGGAGTATCAATGACTAAAAAGTCTCATTAAAAGCTTGGGAAGGATGGGAGGTCAACCATATATCTGGTATGGTGAGTCACAAATAAGGAAGGGGACTCAGAGGAATCTTGTCTGGGAGTTCTGACATGGTCAAAGAATACTTTTGAACAAACTGCCTTGCAATAAATGAGTTGATAGCACCAGAATCAATGACAATACTGTAAAACATATCAGAGAGAGAAGAAAAAACAAATAATTATAGAGAATCCTTGACACCAGTATTCAGAATGCACAACTGCGCTTTGGATCCAAAACAGTGAATACAATTGAACACAAAATGATCTTCAATCAGGCTTTTTCCTGGCTGGGAAATTTGCGTGACGGTTGGGAAAGTTGGTTTTGAGGTCTTTTGAAACAAGACTCAAGACTATGCTCCCCACCACAATAGGTATATAAGCCCTCCTTGATTCTTCTTTACTTTTCAGAATTCATCAACTTGAAATCTTTATTAAACAAAGAAGAATGGGGTTTGTCCCTCTTCTAAAAATTCTTACTCTTCTTTTGACTTGAGCTTGAAAAATTTTGAGGATGATAAGAATTTGACTTTGACGTTTCTGGCTTCTTCTCTTGATTATGACTCTTCTCCTTTTGCCTCTCATGGTACCTGGTATCAATCTCCAGTTTAATATGCATTAATTCTTGAAGGATGGGAGGCCAATTGATCCAGAATCCTGGATGGTAATCGCCTGCTGAAATGGTGGATGTGAGCCCTTTCAATTCAATCTCCAATTATTGAAACCAAAATTCTGAAATCAGAAATGTATAAAGAAACATGTCCACCTTCTTTCATTCTTAAGTAATTGAACTCTGCTTCAGCTTTTCTAACTTCATTTGGATCCCCAAATTAGGTAAAGAGTTTAGTTTTAAATAAACTCCAAGAACTGAGAAGGTAGCTTGGGTCTTGATTGGTGAAATTTGAAAGATAAGGCTCATTCCATTTTTCAGCCTTTCCAATGAGAAATTAAGTGTCATGAAGAACTTTATTTTGGTCTTTGGAGAAAACTGCCAGATCATTATGAAAGATCAATTGACAAGACTGAATAAAGCTTCTGACTTTGAAGCATTGAGTCGGATCAAAGCATTCTGGTGCCTTGATAGATGAAGTCTTGAAGGCTGGTGGTCTTGATGCTTCAGAAGATGAAGCTGATTGGAGATTGGCCATATTTTGAGTCATTTGCTTCATGATGGCCAATAAAGATGGTTCAGGCTGATTAGACTGGGCTAGAGTTGGACCTCCAATACTTTGGGATGCCCCCACAGGAGCAGAAACACCTTCAGCACCATCATACTCTTCCTCTTCCACAGCATTTTCCTCCTCCTCTTCACCATCTTCACCAGGACCTTTGAAAGTGGTCCCTGAAAGTCCTGGAAAACTGCCAAATAATCCTGAAAAATAATTTGATCTTCTTGGCCCTCTTCCTTCCTTCCCAAATGGGTCCTCTGTCTAATTGGGCCCTCAGTTGAGGAACTTCTGGCGTGCCATCAAGAGGAGCTCTTGGAGTTGGAGTGAGAACAGCATGAGATCTTGTCTATCTTGCAGGAGGTGAATGTTTAACAGGCATGATTTCAGGAATAAAATGCAAAAATTGACATTTGAAAGTTTCAGGAAAATCAATAGGAAACTTGAAGTCAAAATCCAATTCAATGAATCAAAATGAAATATTGAGGTAAATCGATCAATCAATATCAAAATGAAATGTTTGAGTCAATAAATCAATATTTCAAATCAATCAAAATCAAAAATCTTGCAGAATATCAGTCAATAAAATGAATTCTTGAGGCAAAATCAATTTATGTCAAAATTCTTGATGTGAAAATCAAAAAAATCAATCAAATCTTCAGGTCAATCAATTTTCTTTAAGTCAATATCAATTTATGTCAAATCAATCAATAAAATAAAATCAAGTGAGTTCTTCTTTAAAAATAAAAATTCTTCAATAATGAATCAATATTGATCTTGATGTGAAGAATGTGTCTGAATAACCTTGATGATAAATTTGAAAATCAAATGAAAATTAAAATGAACCCTGAATTACGAATGAAACAAATTTGATGATTTGAGGTAAGATTTAAAAAGAGAAAGAAAATGAAAAATGAGTCAGATTTCAATTTTCACAAATGAAGAATGAATGAGAGAAAATTGAGGGGTGACAATGAATCATAAAGTTCATAAACATTAAAGAGGCATAATTTTGATGAAATGAGTGAATGAAATTATAAATAAAGAATGAAAAGAATGAAAATGAATTAAGAGTTAATTAATATAATTTCACAGGGGCTCTTGGTGGAAAAACAAGAGTGGCCTGGCACTCAGAAATCAGGGAAATCACTTGGAAGATTCCAAAGAAAAAAGAAGATAAAATAAAGAAGTGAATTTCTCTAAGAATATGAAAGTACAAAAATGAGATGCAATAAGAGAAAAAGAAGCCAAATGGGCAAAGAGCCAACCAAGTAAGTCCTTAATCACTGTTTCGACCTGCCAAAATGAACAATGGAATTAGTAAGGATATGACCCCCACATATCTATTGACAGGCAAAGAAACAAAAAGAAAGAGGTGCTAAATGACTGACTTGATAATATCAGCATTCACTTAACAAAAAAATGATAAAATAAATAAAGATGAAATAAAATCAAAATATATTAATTAACTGGGGGAAAAGCTCCCCAGGGTCAAAGGAGGCTGGTATATGTGAAAAGATAAGAGCTTGACTCCTTCAGGCTGACAGCTGGTCTGTATTGAATCCTTGAAGCTGTATTGACTGCTTGATGAAGTGTATACCTTGCCAAATTGGGAAATAAACTGGGTTGAATGAACTTCCATGGTTTATGGTTGAAAATACAGGTCTTAATGAATCCAGACTGTATTGAATGAATGTGGTAGCCAAGGTGGATTGATGGAGCACTGACCCTTGGAGAATTGTTTTGGAACTGCCACTTGAATATCCCTTGAGAATGAACTGTCAATATTTCCTTGGAGGAATACTGTGAATGAGAATAACCAATGATTGCTTTATGGTGTCATTGGTATCTGAGATTGACACTTTTCTTTGAGCCTTGATGAATCCTCTGGATGATGTGCCTTGATGACCTGATGAGAAATTGAAATAACCATTTTATATTGGCGCCATTGTATTGCTGGTGAAAAAAGATGCATAATGGTGTATAACACCATTTATGGCACTTTTGATTATTGGAGGGTGGAAGTGGCCAAAGGTCTTTTAGATTAATGCCAGGAGGATATAAGTGAGAAATGAGTTTTGGGTGGCTTCAGAGGTGACAGAGTGTCTTTGGGTGTTTTGTCCAAATACAGCTGATACATCTTTAAAACTGTATTTGCGCAAAGTGCACAAAAAATGTGCAGAAATGCGCAAAACTGGCAATTAAGCCTCAAAGGGCCTAATATGGCCATTTGGGAATATTTCCCATATTACATGGGAAAATGGCCTAAAATGGCTGAATACAGCAAAATGCGCAAATCTGTCTTTAGAGCTCAAAAAGCCAAATACAGGCTTTTGGGCTGTATTTTCCCTGTTGACTGGAAAATACCCAAAGGTACGCCAAAGCAGAGAAAGGGCTGATGATGGTGAAGGGTCCAAGTTGGGCCCAGATAGTGAAATGACCATAAAAAGCCAAAAAAGACAAATTGGCCAATTTGGCCAATGATTATGGATATGGCCAAATTGCCATAAATTGGATATGGCATGGATATGCCATATTGAGGTCAAAGAGGGTGAATTGCCATGGTTGTGACACATGCCTCACATAATGGAGCCAAAATAGAAAAAAGTTGATTTTAGGGTATCTTTTTTATAGTAAATATATTTTCATAGAGTCCCAAAGAAATTTCCTCATTAATGAAACATTTATTTCAAAATGGAAGGGCTCCAGTGTTGAATTTATTCACCTTTTAATTCCCATAAGTCAGGTGGAGAGAGACTTCATATTTCAGCTGTAATATATATGTGCAAATATATAAAAAGACTTCAAAGGTTAAATTTTGTGCTTTTGAAATGATAGAAGTTATTCAAAAAACTGAGCACAAATGTGGAATGTAAATTCTTCTGTGTATCACTTATTGTTGAATTATTGAGCTTTGACAATCATGACCAAAGACTAATGTTGATCAATATGAATTGGGACATTGTGGCTTGCAGATGTGGCTAAAATTTATTCCAAAACCTCTATTTCTAAAATCAATTTCTGCGCTATTTCCAACCTGCATCCAATCTATCTCCAATGTAAAATTTCAAATGCAACACCTGCTGTCATGTAAGGTTTGTCTATGAAACTCTTGATAATATTAGCAATATCAAGAGTACTATGACTGTCCTCAGTAGAAATATATAATATAACAAAATATTATAACCACAAATTTAAATATAATTATTAAAAATAATTATATAAAAAAAATAAATTTAATTATTATTATAAAAATATAATAAGATAAAAAATATAATAATTATAATAAATTATAATTGTTCTATTATTGTTATAGTCACTGACAGTTATAACAATAAGAAGTGTAAAGCTCTTAATGAGACAATTACACGTGGAAAATAAGAATATTGTCCACTTATAGATAATGTAAATATTATTTATCAAATAATTAAAACACACACTGTGCAGAAATAATTCTTATAGGATAAAAATTCTATATAAAAAACCTAATACTAGATAAAAAAGATATAGAACTTTAAAGAAAACTTACTTATAATATTTATTTAATACAACAAGTCAAACAACAACAGTTATTATATTAAATAATCATTATAAGTTAAAAACACACCAAAAATTAATAATTTAAAAGATAAAACAACTTTTTATAATAAAAATTATGATTAAAGAGTTTTTAAGAGGAATTTGTGGATTTTAAAAGATATTTGAGATGATAATTTTATAATATAAAATATATTATTTGATGATTACAACAATAATCTGAATTCTATGATTTCAATTCTTTAATTTAAAATTAATAAAGAATAAAATAGCTCAAGAATTACTTTAATAATAAGATTTTAGAAATAATAAAACTTTACCTGTTTAAATTTATAATATGATTGGATTGATAATGAATGATGGACAAAAACAGTGATGAAAAGACTCTTTTTATGTCTTCAGAGCAGCTCTCATGATTCATAATGAATAGAGAGGGCGTGCTCAAGTCAAAACTGAAAAACCATACTTAAAAACAAAGTTCTTAACTTAAGGGAACTTGTTTTTAATTCCAATTTAAAGTTACCAGTGTTATTCTAAACTCCATGTAACTTTAATCCTCATTTAAACTAATTATTTTAAGTTTTCAATATAAATAAACTTATTTATATTAAAGTTCATCAAATGAACAACTTAAAAATAGAGTTTCAAGCAGAAATCTCTTAAACTCAATTTTAAATTAATTTTTAAAGAAATCATAATTTTCTTTAAGCTTAATCAAAAGAGTAAATTTCCAGGCTAATTACCCAAGAAATTTATTTATAAAAGATACTTAAAATTTAATTTATATGTAGATAATATTAAATTCTAAGCTGTGTGAAATTTTCAAGCAAATCCATTAAGAATTGGATTTTCAATAAATTTTTGAAGTTATTGCTATTTTTCCACGTAAAATAGCAATACACACCAAATCTTAGCTTTTGATAAGGTTTTAATGCTTTTAACTTTAAAGTTTTAAGCTTATTTAAGGTTTTTAAGCTTGATTAAGCTTTGACAGTTCTTAAAACCTTGATTTCAAGCCTGCATATTGGGATTTACCCTTTGGCAGCTTGAAATTCCTGTCCAAATTGGGATAAAACCAGTTTAAACCTTAAGGTTGGATCAAAGTCTAATATTAAAGTTTAAATAAGGTTTAATATCCTCCAATACAGGTGGACAACCTTAATTGAATCATTGCAGATCCAAAAAGTTGGGTACCCCAGCTCTATTTGGTCTTTTTCCTTTGTCCCACCTTTTTGCGTGGATTTTTCCCTTTTATTTATTTAAAGCCATACCATGGCTTTAAACCCTTTTAAATTGAGCTCACGCAGTATTTACATTCTGTATGGAAAATCCTTAGCCAATTCAGTAAATATACACCACACCTCAATTTTAACTAAAATTTTGGTAAGTTTGCATTAACCTTATGCAACTTTAAATTTAAGCTTATTTAAGCTTAAATTTAACAATTTTTAAAAAATGTTAAAAAAGTTACATTAGTACTGTGAGATTCTTAAATCTTCCAATAACACAAGAAATAAGTGTTTTTGGGTATAACACCTTATGGATGTACCCTAGGTCATTTTTGGTGTAGAATCCAAAAATAAGACAATATTTATAACTTTGCTTATCCAAAAAAAAGTTATACTTATTTTTTGTTATTTTTTATTTTAATTTCAACTAAAAAGTCTTTTTAAGACAAACTTAACTGTTTATAAAATCATTTGTGGCCTTATGGGTATGTTATACATACCTCACAGGCTCACATTCCCTACCACCAAAAAAAATTGTACTACAATTTTTCTTTTGTAGTATACCCTCAAGCTATTTGGGGGGGTATAATCCACTGTCCAACCTCTCTACTTATACTTTTAAGTATGTAAAGCACACAATTCAAACTTTTTATTGAGCAATTGGTTTTCTCTCATGTCTAAATCTTCTGAGAAACTTTTGGGAATCAGGTATTTTGCTTTCTACAATCCATTCATCTTCATGTTGTGGATTTTTATACCTGACTAAGTATTCTCTTTCATTCTTTCCCCTAAGTCTTCTTTCTTTAGAGACGTTTAGTACCTTTTTCTCCTCACTTTGATCTAGTGGGCGTACTTCTAAGGGTGTTCCATTTCTTAAAGGAAATAATTCCTTATCACTTGAAGTTTAATGCTTTACTAGACTGACAGGGAAAGTTGGATGTTTATTTTCCAGTTCTCCTGACAGTTCTACTTGTACTGCATTTGTCCCATGAAGGGCTTCAATACTAAATGGTCCTGCAAAGGAATCTTTCAATTTCTTTGGACCTTTAATATTATTAAAGTTCAAGGTTAAAACTAGTATTAAGTCCCCTACTTTGAATTATGGGGTTTTATGACTTTTATCCCATTTCTGCTTAGCATATTCAAAGGCATCATTCATGCTTTGATTTTCATGATGTCTCACTTCATCAAGCAATAGCTTAAAGCTTGAAGAAGTTGGATGAATGTCAACCAGATCTTTCTTCAAAGTATCAATTGGAAGTTTGGGGTTCCATCCTTTTTCCAACATTGCAGGGGTCTTGCCTGTTGAAGCATGGATGGAGGTTTTGTAGGCTAGTTCCAATGCCGGTATAAGGGTACACCAATCATGGGTAAAGCCATCAGAATCTATAAACTCCAGGCCATAAGCACAAAATCTTCTGATCATGTCCTCAAGGGTTTGAATCATTCTTTCTGCCAACCCATCTGTTTGTGGATGGTATGCTGTTGAGAATGATAATTTTGTACCCAAAATCTTATGTAAATTAGTCCATAAGGGTGATGTAAATTTTGGGTCTCTATCACTAATGATGTTTTCAAAGAGACCAGTATGGGATATTACTCTATTCCAGATCAAAAGAGCTGTATCCATAGCTGTGTCATCTTTATGACATGGTAAAAAGATTGGTGTTTTGCTATATCTGTCTACAATAACAAGACATGCATTGTAACTTTTATCACCTCCAGGTGGTAATGCAGTTACCCAATCCATGTGAACCACTTCCCATGGGGTACTTGGTTCTTGGATATGGATCATTAGACCAAATCTTTTACCAGTAGCTTTATTGGCTTTCTGGCATCTATCACAACTATGACAGTACTCAATGACATCTTTCCTCCAAGATGGCCACCAGGCACATGTCTTAATTCTTTCCATTGTTCTGTCTTCAGACAGATGTCCAGAATAAATGTTATCATGGCATTCTAGTAGTATTGTGTTAATCAACATTCTACTACATAGGACCATGACACATGTGTGTTTAGATCTATGATATAGTATACCATCAAACAAATGGAATCTTCCATTATCATAAGATGTTTTCCAAATATCATCCATAGAATTAGCCAATGCTGCATCTTTGCAATCTTTGTCAAGTTGAGCAGTAAGTATATGCCAATTTTTATCTTGCTTATAGCTTTCTCTAACTGCCTCAAATAATTCTGTTCCCACATCTGTGATGTTAATTCCTTCAATTGGGATTTGAGGTTCTGCACTTGTAGGAACATAGGCAGGATTTTCAGGTGTATTGGGTAATGCCCATATACTTAAGCCATCAGAATTTTTGTGAATATTTCCAGCTTTATGTACTATGGTCATATTGCCTCTATACTCCTTTATAGCAATCTGCCATCTTAACATGTGTCTGTTTGGAGTTTTCATGTTAAGAAGTGATTTTACTGCATTACAATCAGTAATTACTTCAAACACACTACCATCAAGATAGTAATGAAGTTTTTCCAGAGCCCAAACAAGGCAAAGGCACTCCATTTGGCTAGCTCCATATCTGGCCTCAGTAGGTTTAAACTGTCTTGAAATAAAACAAATTGGACCTTCATAAGGCTTGTCATTGACAATTTGAACTTGATGAAGAGAAGCTCCAAAACCTTCACCACATGCATCAATATACAGCTTGAAAGGAAGTTTCCAGTCTGGCATTAATATTAATGGTGCATTGGTCAAGGCATACTTGATTTTATCATATGCTTGAATTCTCTCCTGTGTAATTTCAAAAACAGTTTGTCGATCACAAATTCTGTATAATTATCTGGCATGGATTGCAAACTCTTTAAGGTGTTGCCTGTAATAACTGGCAAACCCTAAGAAAGACATCATTCCTTTCTTGTTCTGGGGCATTTGTTTCAGTAAAGCTGCAGCCACTTTGTTCTTATCAACGCCAAGGCTTAGTCCTGAGACTACATGTCCTAGAGCTTTTAACTCATGAAACCCAAAATTACATTTTCTAAGAGAAATTTTCATGTTCACTTGTAGAATTTTCTCAGGTACTAATGAAAGGCTCCCTAAATGTAATTGGAAGGTTTCTGAAAAAATGATAATGTCATCAATATAAATGATTAACCATCCCTCTGATAATTCATGTGGGAAGATAGTATTCATTATTCTTTGGTAATGAGAGGGTGCATTTTTAATACCAAAACGCATCCTCAAATATTCATAAATACCACAATGAGCAATTATTCTCAATAATTTTTTAGCCTGAGGTGTTAAAACATTCTGATGGAAGCCTTTAAGAGCATCCATGGAAGTAATAAATTTTGCTTTGGATAATTGAGTCAAAGTCTCATGGATTATAGGGATTGGATACCTGTCTGGAATAGTATAGGTATTCAGTGCTCTAAAATCACCAACCATCCTTGACTTATCATTATGCCAAGTAATGATCACTGGAGCTGTGACTTCTACTTCCTCATTGTGTCCAATGTTTCTAAGAACTCCCAGTTTTATTAGTTCATTAATATGACTCTCTAATGCTTCTCTAGACCTAGGGCTGGCTGGGTAAGCTGGTCTTCTTAATAGTGGAGGATAAGGTCTCTCCACATTAAGCATGATATCCACTTCATGGCCTTTTATAGCCCCAAGTGGTTCCTTATCAGAAGCAAAGGCTTCTCTATATTGAAATAAAATTTCACTAAGTTCTTCCTTCATTTCTAGTTCTAATTCAGGACTAATTTGTGCTTCACTTAACTGATCTGACACAAATTTTTCACTTGTTTAATGGCAGTAATTTCTCTTCTTTCTAGAGAAAAAGCAAATTTTTGCCTTTTATTTTCCCCTATAGTGAAATACCTGTCCTTATGATTATTAATATCAATACCATAAATATTGAGATAACCATTTCCAAATATAAAGTGTTGTGAAGTGCAATTATTCATAACAACAAATTCAGCTTTCAATCTTATACTCCCTGCAGGATGAGGAAATATTATTGCTGCTTCAAATATACCCAAAGGGTGCATTTTCTGGCTAGCACTGCTGAATCTTATACCTTCAATTGGCATCAACTTGTATTTCCAATTGGTATAAATTTTGTCAAGATAATCTTTTCCAACACAAGTGCAAAAAGCACCTGAGTCAAGATGTATCTTGGCTTCTGTGTTATTTATCACAATATTAGTGATACAAGATGACCCAGCTGTATAAACTTTACCTCTGGCAGGTTTGGTTTTTTGCATTTTGGCATCTTGCACATGTATGAGATCCATAAATTCATCACTGTACTGTGGTAAGTGAGTATGTACCTCAGTGACTTCAAAAGAAACATTAATATTTTCTATACTAAGTTCTTCTGATACTTCTTCTTCTTCTGAAGGCTCAGAGTCACTTTCAAGTAAAGATACATCAGTTTCTTTTGTGCCTTCCACTTTTTCAACATTTATCTCATTGACTCTTGTCTTTTTTGGACAAGTGTTTGCCAAATGAGATGTACTTCCACATTTATGACATTTCAAAGGAGGTCTGTCATGTGGTTTATTTGGTTTTGAAATTGGTTTCCCACTAGTCTTGTTGTCTATTGGGGTTTTGGACCAATTTCTTCCAATTTTTGTTCTAGTAGTGATGTCCTCCATAGCATTGATATAATCTTCTGTAGAGAAAGGCTCAATACATCTGCTTCTTATAGCATGCTCAAGGTCACCACCACATTTTCTTAATATCCTTTTATGTACCATTGTTTCAGACATATCAGGATGAAGGGAAGTTAACCTGTCCTTGTGGTTAAGAAACCAAGTCATGGGCCTGTCCCTCTCAATATTAAAAATGGCTTCTTCAAAAGAATTTTCCATTCTAAATCTCCAGGAATCATTTGCCCATTTGGAAATAATTTGTTCTTTCCACCAAGGCCAAGAATGTTTACCATGGTCTTGTATCATTTTATAATACCATTTCTTTTCTGATTTGGTAAATAATGAGTGTAATCTGGCACTTAGGTATTCATCTGGTATGTTAAAGTCTTCTTTGAACATATCAATTGTTTTCATAAATTCCATATGATTATATTCTCCTTCACCACTGAAGGTTGGCCATTCCTCTAATCTTGGAATGTGCTTAAAATTGCAAGCAGTTTCCACATCATGACTTGAAATTGTATGATGTAAATCATTATTCAAGTTAAGAACATTTCTGTCAAGAATTAGTGTGGATTGCCTTGAAAATTCATTTTTTAGTGATATATTATTAATACTTGATTGAATGTCTTCTTTCAATTCAAGTCTTGCTTTATCACTTTTTTCCAATTGTTCTTGAAAAAGAGCTGCATTGTGACCAGTTGAATTCTACAAGTTTTGAACTTGTATTTTCAATTCCCTTAACTGTCCAGTTATAAAAGAAATTGAGTTCTCATCTGGTTGATTGAGTAAGGTAACTTTAGACTCAAGTCTTTCACAAATTTGCGTCAAAGACACAATATTGTCTTTATTAACATTTTCAAGGCCAATAATGGTCTTTTGCTGCTCTTTAACTTTTAATATCTCATTACCCAACTTCTGTTGGACATAATCAAATTCTTTAAATTTTGTCATAATTTCTTTATTACAAGATTCAAAGTGAGTTACAAGTTTTACAAGATCTATTTCTTTGGGAAAGATTGGTTCAATCTTTCCTCCTCCTTGTTTTTGAATTCCATCAAGGTTCTTGCCATATTGAACACATTGTCCATGGCTGTCTTTTCCTTCTTTGGGATTCTGTAATTCTGAGGGTAAGGCTTGTTACACTTGGGCTTTGCCTTTCCCTTTGCCTTTTGCTTGCCCTTCTGGTTGGTCTTTGAAGCTTGCTTGGGCTTGTTTGGCACTTGTTGAGGCAGATTTTTGCTGGTGGATGCTTAGGGAGCTTCCACTGGGCTGTTTTCCTTGCATTGGGCCAACTTCTTCTTCTGATCCTCTGATAACATGCTTTGGTTTTTCAACCAAGCTTTTATCTGTTGGACTTGTCCTTTGACAGACATGGGTGTCCAACCCATCAGAGGATCTTCTGTGTTTTCTGGTCCCATGAACTTTTTCACTTGAAGATAATAGTTCATGGTTCCTATCCAAAGACTTGGGAGAAGTTCCCACTCTTGTTGTTTTGACGCCAAGAACCAGTTTTTCCATTGAGATTGATAAATTTCCACAGCTGCCTGCTGGAAATGGTTCAGGTCTAACAGCAATAGCAGTTATGTCAGCTTCTGGACTCTCAATAAGAGGTTCAAAGGTGCTGGCTAACCTTTGGGAACTGGTGGAAGTTCTGGCATCCTCCATTTGTGCCTCTCCTCTGGGAAGACATTCTTGCCTTTTTGGTTTGTGGCTGGAATGTCCTGGTCCAGATCCATTTGATTGGATGGAGTAGCTACTTACACTTCTAGTAGGAGTCATTTCACGTCAATTTTAATAAAAAATAGAGTAAAATTGAATTGAATTCACCTGCAGGACCTTTAAAGGGCTCTTTGGTTATCAAACCCCTTGGTGGTGGGCTGGTTTGAATTTCAATACTGGACTCTGAGGCTTCAGAGTCTGAAGAATTTTCTCTGATGGAAGATACTAGAGAAAATTAAAAATATAAGTTATTTTATCAAATAATAAAAATAATTTATAAACTCAACTTATTAAATAAAGTTGTTTTAATGTAATTTTATGGCAAATTATGTCAAAAATAAAGAAAAAGTGTCTAAGATAAAAGAAAAAAATGTTTTTAGTAAAGATTTTTTATTTGATTTATGTGAGCCTTTGAGATATGACCACATACCCAATAAGGTCACAAAAAAGACTCAGAATAATTATACCTTTAATATAATTATATTAAAATTAATTAGAATAATTATACACTAAAAATAATTACTCAAATATACAAAAAATACCATAAATTGGTACTAAAATTGGTTTAACTTAAAAACCAATGAATCAACATGTAAAACAAATTATACCATTGGATTCCCCATGGAAAAATACACATATACCATTTTTATGGCATATCTGTAAAGTCAATATTTAAGGAATTATAAGGCATAATACCTTATAAAAACCATAAAAACTTATTTATCTCAGAAACTAATGAAACAACATGTGAAATAAATTGTACCAGTGGATTCCCCACAAACATCCACATATAAAACAATTAATAAGCTAATTCCCAAAATCAATACTTAAGGAATTATCCTGAATATATGCACTTTTTTGGTCAACGCATATATTCAGTGATCATAGCTAATATCTTCTAAACTATACATGCTAGAATGATGAACCAATAATAAAGTTACCACGTAATTACTGTAAGAACACAGATATGAACTTTATTTTGTAAATTATAAACAAGGTTAAGACTTATGAGGAAATATTGATAAAAATCAACAGAGCTGTTGACCACTTTGTTGTGAAAGTAGTCCAAACTTAAAAAAAAGTATACAGTTGGATTCTACTAGTTCATTCGTGAAGAATGATGTAATTTTTATTATTAAATTCAGGGTATAACCCCCTGAAATCAAGGTTTGAAGTTTAAAATATTGAATTTCGACAGAAAAGATGAGTTACAAGAAAAATCATCAAAATTAGAGTTTTGATGATGTAATGAAAAGCTCTTGGTAGCATAATAAGGTTATGTCAGGCTATCAGAATTCACTCTCTGAATTGCTGTAGCGTAAAAACCTTAAAAGTTATTGAGGATCAAAGTTTGAGCTTAAATTGAGCTGTTATGATCACATACTGTAACCTTAAATTAAGTTTAACAGTCTTAAGAGTGATAAAATTGGTGAATACTATTAGTTTATGATTAAAACTAATAAAATCCACGAAATTTGGGGTTCTGCCAAGCCTCTGATGTCATCACATTTAGAGTTATAGTGATAACTCTAAATAATGGTGTAATAATGATGTAATATGGTTTGATCATGATGTAATCACCCTCAAACCTTAAAATATTGATCAATTCCAGTGGATATGATCAGTACACGTCTACTAGAAGCCTGTTGGACTCTAGGAGGGAGGTATTTACTATAAATAGAGCTCTTTTTACTCTATTTACCCCTCAGACGCATCAAAAACATTAAATCAATTAAATAAAAGGTAATTTCTTTATTCTTTAAATATAAAACTCTTATATTCTTAAAGACCAAAGACCATGTTGTTATTAATCACCATTTTTACGTGATTAAATCAATTTTTTAATTGTTTTTGCTATAAATCTCTCTAAAAAGCTCATTTCCACGTAAAATCAAGAAATTTAGTAAATTCTCTTTATTTTTATTGTAAATACAATTTGAAAAGGTTGTATTATATTCTTTTGGCGTAAAATAACTCAAAATTATTATCTTAAGTGTTAAAAGTAGGTTATTTCATCTTATTATAATAATTTCTCTCTTATTATTACTCATAATAATTCTTATTTAATATAAATAGTATTTATATTAATTCATAACTTTAATATTAGTAATATTATTGTTATTAATTGTTTTTTATTTATAAAAAACAATTTTTTACGCCTTTATTATTTGTTGGTAACAATAATAAAGAGCTTTATAATATATTAATTATTTTATATTAATATATTATTTATAATATTATATTTTTATATAATATTAATTATATTATTATATTTATTTAATAATATAATAATTTTACGCCATAATAATAATATTTCTTTATTATTATTATTATTTTAATCTTATTTATTCATTTTATAAGGACATTCAGAGTACAATAAGTAATAAATTAGTAATTTTTACTTATTGTTTCATAGTCAAACCTTACATTTGGGGGCCTGGCCGTGATATTTACTTAAAAGACCTTTAAAAAGATTCTATTTGGGTTTATCCATAATAAATTATATTTATAATCATAAAATTATATAATAATTTTATATTTTATTGATTTTAAAAGCTATTGAGGCATTTGGAAAGCAATTGTACTGTCTTACACGTGGTTTTTCACATCCTTAGACTTGCAAGAACTTTCTTTGAGTGACTCTAGTGATTAAAAAAGATAATTTATAAATTAAAAATAATTTTTATTATAATTTAATTTTATAAGAATCATATTCATTTTTTATTTTATTCTTTAAAAATAAAAATATACATAAAAAATATTAAAAAATATTAAAAACCAATAAAAAAAGTTATTTTTATTCATTTTTATTCATTTCTTTATTTATTTCAATTTTTCAAAGATATAAAAGCAATTTCTACGTGGAAAATTGCCATATCTTGCCAAAAATAACACTTATTATAAAAAGACTTATATTTATTTGTCTTTTTTAGTGTTTGAAGATAACCCAACAGAAGACAACCAAACTACTGTTGAGAGATTGGTGGAAGAAACTTGCCAAAGTTCTCCTACACCAGTTATCACCAAAAGAAAGAAAGCTAAGAAATTAGACTTTCCAGGGCCCACCATTCAAGACTCTGAAGGTGAGCACCTCTTTTTAAATTGCCATAAAAGAATTTTATTCTAAAATACTTTTATTTTTTCTTATTCTTTAATTATGACTACCAGAAGAGGTTCCCAATACTCCATCCAATCAGATGGAGCTGGACTCAGAAGTAGAATTGATCCCTCAAAAGGGAAAAGAAAGGGCAATATCCCCAGTGGAACAGAATCCACACAAGGAAGTGCCTTATCCCAAAGGCAAGTCCCAGAAATGCCCATGATATCTGAGCCTGAATTGGAACTAAGTATGAGTAACTCAAACAGGTACAAATCACATTCAGAGGGCTCAGATAGACATCTACATGAGCCAGTACAAGCAGTATTACACAGTATACAAGGACAAAGACTGGGAAATGCTGCCTCAAATACACCAAGGAGTGATGAACTCCTGGCACATCCTGAAAAAGTTCCTCAAAGAGGAGGAGATAGTGAAATACTCCAATGGATGGAATCCACTGTCATCCAAACCTCAAATCAAAAAAATCAAGGATTATCATGCCAAAAAGAGGGAGGCAACCAAGGAAGAAGCCCCAGTAGCTTCTACCAGCAAGCCTCAAGTCAACCCACTTCCCCAAGAAGGGAAGAAGAACAAGAAAAAGCATTGGAGGAAACCATATTCCCCAAGCTACAGAATCCCAAGAATCCAAAAGGATGCCATGGACAATGTCTTCAACATGGCCAGAACCTTGATGGAATTCAAGGACAAGGAAGAGCAAAGAATGAGACAACCTCATTTCCCAAAGAAATAACCTTGTCCAAAGATGTTGTAAATACTTTAACAGAAATTAAAAATAGTATATTACCTCTAAAAGAAATTAAAAACAGTTTATTATCACTACAAGAAATAAATAACAATTTATCTTCTTTAACAAAAATTGTTGTGCAAAACAAAAAAGAAATTGACAACATTAAGTTTATTGTTGAAAATAATAAACCAAAGAATTTAATTGACAATACTCAAAAATTAATACAAGGACAACAAGAATTGTATAAATACATAAAAGATATCAAAGACAAGACTTTGACAATCAATTATGATGTGAGTATTGACAATCTTACAGAAAAATTAAATAAATTAAGTATTTCTGTAGAAAAATTTGAAGAAAAAACTTCATCACACCAAAAATTACTTTTGGACCATGTGGAAAAAAGTGATGAAGCAAGAATGCATCTGAAAGATGATATTCAAAGTGAAATAAGGCTTATTACAGAAAAAATGGATAAGATTAATGAGGCTAACTTAAATATGCCAAAGTTATCAACACCATTTTCCCATATAAGAAGCCCTATTAAAACAAAAGAGGAATTGTCAAATCCTTTCATAACAGACTTGAGTCATCAAGACAACAACCAAGTCTTAATGAAAGAAGCACCTCAATTGAAGGAATGGCCAACATTCACAGGAGAAGGTGAATATGACCACATGTCATTTATTAAAACAATTGACATGTTACAAGAAGACTATGCCATACCAGATGAATTAATCACTGCAAGATTACATTCATTATTTGAGAAATCTGAAAAAAGATGGTATTATGGCATAAGACAGACAAATGGTAAAAATACCTGGTCTTGGTGGAAACAAGAAATAATCACCAAGTGGGCAAATGATGCCTGGAGGTATAAGATAGAAAATGCATTTGAAAACTCTTTCTTTGACCCAGAGAAAGATAAACCTTTAACTTGGTTCTTAAAACAAGTT
The DNA here is from genome assembly GCA_023105745.1 of Austropuccinia psidii. Lineage (NCBI taxonomy): Eukaryota > Fungi > Basidiomycota > Pucciniomycetes > Pucciniales > Sphaerophragmiaceae > Austropuccinia > Austropuccinia psidii. Next base: position 8,549,880 of record JALGQZ010000002.1, on the reverse strand, counting down.
GAAAGGCTTAATGCACTGTACCCAGAAATGTCACAGAAGATGGTGCACATGAAAATACTTAAAAAATGTGGAGGGGAACTAGAACATGCACTAAGAAGCAGGTGTATAGAACCATGCTCCACAGAAGAGTATATAAATGCACTAGAAGATATAGTGACAAGAACAAAAATTGGCAGGACTTGGAAAAGATTGGACATTAAAAGCCCAAATAAACCATTTATCAAGAAAGATAAATCAAAAGAATCCTTTAAACCCAATACATCCAACAATAATGAGCAAAGAAAATGCCATAAATGTGGAGGTATTGGACACTTAGCCAATAATTGCCTTAAAAAAGCAAAGATTAATGAAATTGTGGAAACAGAAAACCACAATGACAAAGAAGAAGAATCTGACTCTGAAAAAGAGACAGAAGAATCAGAAAGCTCTGAAAGTGATGAAATCAATATAATTAATGCACAAATTAATAATATTGATATAATTTATGAAGTACTGGATGTTAACTCAAACTTGCCACAAGTTGGAACATCTGACACAAATCTGACAAACATACAAGATGCCAAAATGTATAGAACCAAACCTGCAAGAGGAATGGGATATACAGCTGGAAAATCAAGTATTAGTATTGTTATGGTTGATAACCAAGAAGGAAAGGTTAACTTGGATACAGGAGCATATTGCACCTGTGTTGGCAAAAGTTATTTAAAAACCATTGTCCCAGACTGGCAAGAAAAACTTATGCCAATACAAGGTGTCAAATTTAGTAGTGCAAGTGAGAGCATGAAGCCCCTTGGAATAATTGATTTAACACTAATTTTTCCTCATCCATCACAATGTGTCAGAATCAAAGTAGAGTTTGTAGTAATGGACAACTGTACTAGTAATCATTTCATACTTGGAAATGACTACTTATCAATCTATGGTATAGATATCTCCAACCAAAAGGATAGATATTTTACCATAGGAGATAATAAAAGACAAAAGTTTGGATTCTTAAATAACAAAAAACAAATCACAGTTATTAAGAATGAGGAAAAAATTCCAGAAAAAGAACTTTTTATATCTGAACAACTCAAAGAGGCAGAATTCAATCAAGAATTAACAGAAAAAATGAAAGAAAAATTGATTGACCTCTCATTTAAGTATAAAAATGCCTTTGCAACTGACAAAGAGCCACTAGGTGCCATAATTGGACATGAAGTGGATATAATTCTTAATGTAGAAAAACCTTACCCACCTTTATTAAGAAGACCTGCTTATCCAGCCAGTCCAAGAGCTAGAGAAGCCCTAGAGGTGCACATTAAAGAATTAATGGACCTTGGAGTATTAAGAAAGGTTGGACATAATGAGCAAGTAGAAGTTACTACACCTGTCATTATAACTTGGCATAATGGAAAATCAAGGATGGTAGGAGACTTCAGAGCCCTGAATACCTATACCATTCCAGACAGATATCCAATACCCAGAATCCATGAGACATTGACCCAATTGTCACAAGCTAAGTTCATCACAGCTATGGATGCTCTTAAGGGTTTTCATCAAAATATCTTAACAGACAATGCCAAGAAACTACTAAGAATAATAGTCCATTGTGGAATTTTTGAATACTTAAGAATGCCATTTGGGATAAAAAATGCACCTTCCCATTATCAAAGAATGATGAATACCATATTTCCTGAAGAATTATCAGAAGGATGGTTAATAATCTACATTGATGATATCATAGTTTGCGCAGAAACTTGGGAAAATCACCTGACAAGACTAGAAAGGGTACTACAGAAAATAGTCCAAGTAAATATGAAAATTTCATTGAAAAAGTGTCATTTTGCATATAGTGAATTGAAAGCCCTAGGACATGTAGTATCTGGACTTAGTCTAGGCATAAACAAAAATAAAGTAGCAGCAGTACTACTTAAACCAATGCCTCAAACTAAAAAAGAAATGCAATCATTTCTAGGATTTGCTGGTTACTATAGACAGCATATAAAAGACTTTGCAAAGATTGCTAAATCCTTGTATAAGCTATGTGACCAACAAACAGTCTATGAGATGACAGAAGAAAGAGTCAAGGCATATGAAGAATTGAAAAATTCTTTAACAAATGCCCCATTTCTTCTAATGCCAGATTGGAAACTACCTTTCAAACTGTAAATTGATGCTTGTGGAGAAGGACTAGGTGCTGCACTTCACCAAACACAAATTATCAATGATAAACCAGTGGAAGGACCAATTTGTTTCATTTCAAGGCAGATAAAGCCAACAGAAGCAAGGTATGGAGCAAGCCAAATGGAATGCTTATGCCTAGTGTGGGCTTTAGAAAAGCTGCATTATTATTTGGATGGCACAGTATTTGATGTAATCACAGACTGTAATGCTGTGAAATCACTATTAAATATGAAGACTCCAAATAGACATATGCTAAGATGGCAAATTGCTATCCAAGAATATAGAGGAAATATGACTATTGTTTATAAATCTGGAAATATTCATAAAAATGCAGATGGTCTTAGCAGATGGGCTCTAGCAAATACCCCTAACAATCCAGCATGGGTACCACAAGAAGAGCACCATATAGAAGGAATATGTGTTACAGACATTGGCATAGAATTCTTTAACCAAGTTAAAGAAAGCTATAAGACAGACAAAAATTGCCATATCTTAAGCCAACTTCTAATGAAAGACTGCAAAGATCCATCACTTTCATCAAAACTAGATGAAATATGGAAAAAAGCATATGATGAAGGAAGATTCCACCTCCTTGATGGAATCCTTTACCATAGAACAAAACACACATGTGTTATGGCCTTAACAGACAGAACACTAATAAACACTATTTTACATGAGTGTCATGATAGTGTTGCATCTGGACATCTCTCAGAAGATAGGACACTAGAGAGGGTGAAAACCTGCTCTTGGTGGCCAAATTGGAAAAAAGATGTTGCAGAGTACTGCCAAACCTGTGACAGATGCCAAAAAGCCAACAGAGCCACAGGAAAGAAATTTGGAATGATGATCCAAATCCAAGAGCCAAAATCCCCATGGGAAATAGTTCATATGGATTGGGTAACAGCTTTACCTCCAGGAGGAGACAGGAGTTATAATGCATGTCTAGTGTTAGTTGACAGGTACAGTAAAACTCCCATGTTCTTACCATGTCATAAAGATGACACAGCTATGGATACAGCCATAATGATATGGAATAAAGTCATTAGCCACACAGGCTTATTCCAAAATATTATAAGTGACAGAGACCCAAAGTTCACTTCAGCATTATGGACAAACCTCCATAACTTGTTTGGGACAAAGTTATCATTCTCAACAGCTTATCATCCTCAAACTGATGGTCTAGCAGAAAGAATGATACAAACCCTAGAGGATATGATCAGAAGATTCTGTGCTTATGCACTAGAATTCAAAGATTCTGATGGTTTTACCCATGATTGGTGTACACTAATACCAGCACTTGAACTGGCATATAAGACATCAATCCATTCTTCTACTGGCAAAACACCAGCAATGCTAGAGAAAGGTTGGAATCCAAGACTTCCTTATGATACCCTCAAAAAGGACTTAGTGGATATACATCCAACAGCAAGCAGTTTCAAGATAATGCTTGACAAAGCAAGACACCATGCAAACAGATGCATGCAAGATTCTTTTAAATATGCAAAAGAAAGATGGGATAAAAGTCATAAGCCACCTGACTTCAAAATAGGGGACTTGGTTTTAGTATCAACCCTTAATTTCAATAACATAAAAGGCCCAAAGAAATTGAAAGATTCCTTTGCAGGACCATTTATGATAAAAGCACTTCATGGACCCAATGCTGTGCAATTAGAACTCACAGGTGAACTAATGAACAAACACCCAACTTTCCCTGTAAGTCTGATAAAACCTTACAGTTCAAGTGACAAGGAATTATTTCCACTAAGAAATAAACCCCCACTTGAAATTCCCCCTTGGAGGAAGGAGAGGAAAAGAGAATAGTAAAAGTCCTTAAAGAAAGAAGGACAAGAAACAAAAAAGAAAGGGAATACCTTGTAAGGTATAGAAATTCAACTCAAGAAGATGAATGGCTACTTGAGAAAGATATAACAAATGCTGATAAATTACTAAGAAGGTTCAGACATGAAAGAAAACCTGAAAAATAAAAAGTTAAGCATTATTGAGCTTCAAGACTAACAAAAGTCTATTGAAGAGGTAGGACAGTGGATGATACCCTAATCACATATATCAGATTGTGGTACAATCTTTTTTGGTGGTAGGGAATGTGAGCCTTTGAGATATGACCACATACCCAATGAGGTCACAAAAAAGACTCAGAATAATTATACCTTTAATATAATTATATTAAAATTAATTAGAATAATTATACACTAAAAATAATTACTCAAATATACAAAAAATACCATAAATTGGTACTAAAATTGGTTTAACTTAAAAACCAATGAATCAACATGTAAAACAAATTATACCATTGGATTCCCCATGGAAAAATACACATATACCATTTTTATGGCATATCTGTAAAGTCAATATTTAAGGAATTATAAGGCATAATACCTTATAAAAACCATAAAAACTTATTTATCTCAGAAACTAATGAAACAACATGTGAAATAAATTGTACCAGTGGATTCCCCACAAACATCCACATATAAAACAATTAATAAGCTAATTCCCAAAATCAATACTTAAGGAATTATCCTGAATATATGCACTTTTTTGGTCAACGCATATATTCAGTGATCATAGCTAATATCTTCTAAACTATACATGCTAGAATGATGAACCAATAATAAAGTTACCACGTAATTACTGTAAGAACACAGATATGAACTTTATTTTGTAAATTATAAACAAGGTTAAGACTTATGAGGAAATATTGATAAAAATCAACAGAGCTGTTGACCACTTTGTTGTGAAAGTAGTCCAAACTTAAAAAAAAGTATACAGTTGGATTCTACTAGTTCATTCGTGAAGAATGATGTAATTTTTATTATTAAATTCAGGGTATAACCCCCTGAAATCAAGGTTTGAAGTTTAAAATATTGAATTTCGACAGAAAAGATGAGTTACAAGAAAAATCATCAAAATTAGAGTTTTGATGATGTAATGAAAAGCTCTTGGTAGCATAATAAGGTTATGTCAGGCTATCAGAATTCACTCTCTGAATTGCTGTAGCGTAAAAACCTTAAAAGTTATTGAGGATCAAAGTTTGAGCTTAAATTGAGCTGTTATGATCACATACTGTAACCTTAAATTAAGTTTAACAGTCTTAAGAGTGATAAAATTGGTGAATACTATTAGTTTATGATTAAAACTAATAAAATCCACGAAATTTGGGGTTCTGCCAAGCCTCTGATGTCATCACATTTAGAGTTATAGTGATAACTCTAAATAATGGTGTAATAATGATGTAATATGGTTTGATCATGATGTAATCACCCTCAAACCTTAAAATATTGATCAATTCCAGTGGATATGATCAGTACACGTCTACTAGAAGCCTGTTGGACTCTAGGAGGGAGGTATTTACTATAAATAGAGCTCTTTTTACTCTATTTACCCCTCAGACGCATCAAAAACATTAAATCAATTAAATAAAAGGTAATTTCTTTATTCTTTAAATATAAAACTCTTATATTCTTAAAGACCAAAGACCATCTTGTTATTAATCACCATTTTTACGTGATTAAATCAATTTTTTAATTGTTTTTGCTATAAATCTCTCTAAAAAGCTCATTTCCACGTAAAATCAAGAAATTTAGTAAATTCTCTTTATTTTTATTGTAAATACAATTTGAAAAGGTTGTATTATATTCTTTTGGCGTAAAATAACTCAAAATTATTATCTTAAGTGTTAAAAGTAGGTTATTTCATCTTATTATAATAATTTCTCTCTTATTATTACTCATAATAATTCTTATTTAATATAAATAGTATTTATATTAATTCATAACTTTAATATTAGTAATATTATTGTTATTAATTGTTTTTTATTTATAAAAAACAATTTTTTACGCCTTTATTATTTGTTGGTAACAATAATAAAGAGCTTTATAATATATTAATTATTTTATATTAATATATTATTTATAATATTATATTTTTATATAATATTAATTATATTATTATATTTATTTAATAATATAATAATTTTACGCCATAATAACAATATTTCTTTATTATTATTATTATTTTAATCTTATTTATTCATTTTATAAGGACATTCAGAGTACAATAAGTAATAAATTAGTAATTTTTACTTATTGTTTCATAGTCAAACCTTACAATTTATTATTTTCTTTAAAGAAATAATAATTATGCAATTAACAAGTTAATTAATCAAAATTATATTATTATTCACTTTATACTAGAATAACTCAAAGAATAAATTTCAAGTCTGTGATGTGAAAAAGCCACTAGTTAGACAAAAGAAATTTATTCCAAGTCACTCAATAGTATATTGTTTCAAACAATATTCTTAAGAAAAAATACCTTTATTAATATTATAAAGATTATTTATAAGGGATAAGTCCCAAAAAACCCAATATTAAGACAAATATGGCAATTTTATGTCAAAAAATAGTAAAATAAGGTCTAGAATATGATTTATGTCCCAAAAATTGGTTTAAAATCACGGCCAGGCCCCCAAATGTAAGGTTTGTCTATGAAACTCTTGATAATAGTAGCAATATCAAGAGTACTATGACTGTCCTCAGTAGAAATATATAATATAACAAAATATTATAACCACAAATTTAAATATAATTATTAAAAATAATTATATAAAAAAAATAAATTTAATTATTATTATAAAAATATAATAATTATAATAAATTATAATTATTCTATTATTGTTATAGTCACTGACAGTTATAACAATAAGAAGTGTAAAGCTCTTAATGAGACAATTACACGTGGAAAATAAGAATATCAACCACTTATAGATAATGTAAATATTATTTATAAAAGAATTAAAACGCACACTGTGCAGAAATAATTCTTATAGGATAAAAATTCTATATAAAAAAACTAATACTAGATAAAAAAGATATAGAACTTTAAAGAAAACTTACTTATAATATTTATTTAATACAACAAGTCAAACAACAACAGTTATTATATTAAATAATCATTATAAGTTAAAAACATGCCAAAAATCAATAATTTAAAAGATAAAACAACTTTTTATAATAAAAATTATGATTAAAGAGTTTTTAAGAGGAATTTGTGGATTTCAAAAGATATTTAAGATGATAATTTTATAATATAAAATATATTATTTGATGATTACAACAATAATCTGAATTCTATGATTTCAATTCTTTAATTTAAAATTAATAAAGAATAAAATAACTTAAGAATTCCTTTAATAATAAGATTTCATAAATAATAAAACTTTACCTGTTTAAATTTCTACTATGATTGGATTGATAATGAATGATGGACAAAAACAGTGATGAAAAGACTCTTTTTATGTCTTCAGAGAAGCTCTCATGATTCATAATTAATATAGAGGGAATGCTCAGGTCAAAACTGAAAAACCATACTTAAAAACAAAGTTCTTAACTTAAGGCAACTTGTTTTTAATTCCAATTCAAAGTTACCAGTGTTATTCTTAACTCCATGTAACTTTAATCCTCAATTAAACTAATTATTTTAAGTTTTCAATATAAATAAACTTATTTATATTAAAGTTCATCACATGAAAAACTTAAAAATAGAGTTTCAAGCAGAAATCTCTTAAACTCAATTTTTAATTAATTCTTAAAGAAATCATAATTCTCTTTAAGCTTAATTAAAAGAGTAAATTTCCAGGCTAATTACCCAGGAAATTTCTTTATAAGAGATACTTAAAATTTAATTTATATGTAGATAATATTAAATTCTAAGCTGTGTGAAATTTTCAAGCAAATCCATTAAGAATTGGATTTTCAATGAATTTTTGAAGTTATTGCTATTTTTCCACATAAAATAGCAATACACACCAAACCTTAGCTTTTGATAAGGTTTTAATGCTTGTAACTTTAAAGTTTTAAGCTTGATTAAGCTTTGACAGTTCTTAAAACCTTGATTTCAAGCCTGCATATTGGGATTTACCCTTTGGCAGCTTGAAATTCCTGTCCAAATTGGGATAAAACCAGTTTAAACCTTAAGGTTGGATCAAAGTCTAATCTTAAAGTTTAAATAAGGTTGAAGATCCTCCAATACAGGTGGACAACCTTAATTGAATCATTGCAGATCCAAAAAGCTGGGTACCCCAGCTCTATTTGGTCTTTTTCCTTTGTCCCACCTTTTTGCGTGGATTTTGCCCTTTTATTTATTTAAAGTCATACCATGGCTTTAAACCCTTTTAAATTGAGCTCATGCAGGATTTACATTCTGTATGGAAAATCCTTAGCCAATTCAGTAAATATACACCACACCTCAATTTTAACTAAAATTTTGGTAAGTTTGCATTAACCTTATGCAACTTTAAATTTAAGCTTATTTAAGCTTAAATTTAACAATTTTTAAAAAATGTTAAAAAAGTTACATTAGTACTGTGAGATTCTTAAATCTTCTAATAACACAAGAAATAAGTTTTTTTGGGTATAACACCTTAATTATGGATGTACCCTAGGTCATTTTTGGTGTAGAATCCAAAAATGACATAATATTTATAACTTTGTTTATCCAAAAAAAAGTGATACTTATTTTTTGTTATTTTTTATTTTAATTTCAACTAAAAAGTCTGTTTAAGACAAAATCAACTGTTTATCAAATCATTTGTGGCCTTATGGGTATGTTATACATACCTCACAGGCACACATGTCAGCTGTAGCCACTTTGCTCATGGTGAATGATACAAATCTTTTAATAATTGGTTTGATTGTCAGAAATTTGAGCTTGAAACAATCAAGTTATGAAATTTTCTGCACTAAAATCTTTCATTAATGCAGTATTGTATGTGAAATCTCTAATTCCCACCAATATAAATAGAATTTAAATACGGAAACTATTCATTATCAAGTAAATCCATAAGCGGTCTAAACCCATACTTCCGCCTGTGTCCCTGAGCTATGGCTCTTGACAGCCCAATAACGCCGCGCAGGGATTTTTCGGAAGCCCCCTGCTCCTGACCGTCTTCCCTTGGTTATTGTCCACTCCCCATGAATCGCATCTACTCCAAGAACTCCAGGTCATTCTCAATTCTTGCTCATCACCGTCTCCATCGCCATCCATCGCCATGCCAAAGCCATCGAGCCGGCCGCAATCGTCACCAATTGGAGAATTCTCCTCTGGAGTCCTGTTTGCTTCAGTTGGTTTCTTAGTAGGTCAATAGCTTTCTTTGATGTTGGTCATTCTTACGGAAATCAGCCCTTTTTTTTGCTCACCCATCGTCCATCTTGGTCATCTTTAGGCACCTTGTTTATGGCCCTAGTCACCGATCATGGTTTATTGTATACATCTCAACCAACAACGCTGGATGCCTATCTGCGCGCCGAGCACTATTATCTTACGTTGTGGACTAGTCCATTGGCCGTCAAAGCTTTATTTCATGTCATACTTCTTATTCCGATCTTCACCCTTTGCATCCGGCTTGCTCGTTACACCGAGTCTGCAATTTACTTCGATGGGATTAGTCTTGGCCTGGTTCTGCTGGTGTTTGCTTTATATACCGGCTCGACTGTTCCGAACATTCGAAAGCTAGCCTCCGCACCATCAACTCAAGCCTTGGCCGATTTGATTAACTTATCAGCTGGTGCAACTGAATTCGACCCATCTTCGCCAATCAGCTTTTTCAATCGATTCCTAATGTTACTCAGCTCTCCTGCTAATCTCATTGGCAAGTCTAGTCAAATAAAACAATCTCAAGAAGAATTGCAAAAGCATTTGGAATCAAAGCCAATCACAGATCAAGCTCGAAAGGAGTTACTTTCAGTTACTGCTGCTGGTCATTCAATCGCCTTATTCTTACTTGTTGGCATCATAATATTACAAATTGGAAAAATTTATGCTGAAAGGGAAGACGCTAGATTGCAAGCTGAATTTGAAGAAAACGAAGCCAAAAAATTATCACAAGCAAAGAAAGATCAGTAGCTCGAAAAAGCAAGTTGAACTTGAAATTAGTGATTTGATGAATCCTCAAGATTTCATTCTCTTTCGCCTTATGTTCATTCCAAGCTTTATTTAGTCTCATGAGGATAATAATCATTCAAAACGATGTTTTCATAATTCTTGTCATTCAACGGTGTATTGATCGGTCACGTAAAAGTTATACCTTCGTATTCAAATTTTAAACGAGAATTTTTTGACTTTTTGTGACGCTTTGCAAATTGATTATAGCTATGTTTAAACTTACTACGTTCTTGACTTTTTTTTTACAAAATCACCTCCCTATCCTACAACTTACTCAAAGGAGCATTTTTAAAATTGTTGCTATAGCACCCAAGAATTACAAAACAAAAATTTCACTTTGAATAATTCATAATTATTAGTTTAAATGATTAACAATGTACCCCACAGGAAATTTCCGAAAAGTTTTCCTTATATCTTATAATTAGCTCAGTTAGCAGTACGGCCCTGTTCATGATTAGGTTTTGAGTGGAGTTTTGAACTATTTTCATATCAGTTTTGAGTTTCAGCAAAGGTTTCATGCAATATTTTTTTCTTCAAAAGTAGGTGAGCCTGTCATGATTTTTTTTGTTTATTTTTTTATCTTTCGATTTTCTATAAATCATGGCAGATGAAAACTGTGACTCTCCATAATGTAAGTAAGGATACTGTCAAGATCCAATTTCTCAAACATTTAGATAAAATTGCTTCTGAAACCAGGAAAGAGAAACATCCTTTAGCGGGAATTTTGAAGATTAATTAAAGCTATAATTTAATGTACAATTATGCACGTGCATGAGTGATTTCACCAACAGAAGCTCTGAATCTTTCAAGGTAATGATTATCTGTTGAAAGAAGGGTCATAAAAGCCACATTTTTCTTGAAAAGAATTATAAAACAGTTGTAATTACACCTCATATTTAGGCTGCAAAATTAAGAAAAGTTTTTTCACATTATTCATTTAATATGCTTTTTATCTGGAAAGGGCTAGTATTAACATGGGTCCCTTCAAAATGCAATAATCACATGTACTTCCAACGGAAGGCATATATATCAAATGAAAAACATCATTCCTTGAAAGGAATTATTGAAAAGTCTTTCAAAGTATTCTTCAGTGTGCAATTATGAATGTGTGTGCACAATTTTTTTTATGGACTACCCAGGAGGTCCCTCAATTAAACCCCAAGAATCTTTCTTCAAATTGAAAAATATTTCTTGAAAAAAGAGTTAAAAAAGCCATATTTTTCTTGAAAAATGGTATGAACAGACTTTAATTAAAGTTCATAGTTGGATTTCACAAGTGTGAAAAATTTCTTCCAAAAATTTGTTTAATACTTCTCATCCCCTCAGTTGCAATATCTACATGGATGCCACAAAGGTATCATCAAAATATGATATTTCATTGAGAGACATGAATTTCAAATTATAATAATAATAAATTTCAAAAAATAGTTGAAAAATCTGTAAAATTATTCAGTGGGAATTTATCCATGCACATGCATATTTTAACCAACGAGAGCACCAAACACCACACATGAAGTGTTAATCTTCAAAAATGAAAATATGGTCATAATTTATATGAAAAGGAAGAGAAAGATACCTCAAACAAAGCAAGCCTTTGGGTTTTAAACATCCCAAGAATGTTTGAAGTTATCCCTGACTAAAATAATCCTTTTTATGAAGATCATTGGGTAATATCTTTTGATTATTGATTAAAAGATACCAAAAAAAAGCTACATGTAAATCTGAATAAACAAAAAATATTTGATAACCAAATAAGCTTTAAATTTAAACCTCAAATATTAATGTATTGTGGTTATGTTTCAGTGTGCAATTATGTATGCAGGTATGTGCATAATTGCACTATTAGTGTGAGCCTTGAGGTATATTTTACATACCCAAATAGGCCAAAATTATCTTGAAAATAAATTTTGAATTATGCACAACTCATAAGTCATTCATATATCCAAAATTCATCATTTTCAAGTTCAGAAAAGATGAATAACTTTTTATTGAGTAAGTAAATCCATGGATTTAAGACCAGATTTGGTTTCTACACAAAAATTCACCTAGGGTAGCTTCATAGAGTGAATAGGCTCAAATTAACTCTTTGAGGTGGTAAAATGGAAAATACTTCAATACCACATCATCAATACCACATAAAAGATCTGTGAAATTTTTTGTTTTTCTTAATTTCATGCCAAAATAATGGGAATGTGAGAAATCCCATGTTACATATACACTAAGAATAGTGTTATGCATGTTTTGAGCAATTAATATCATGGTATTCTTACATGGACTTTTGGTACACCCATAGTGGATATCTCACTTAAAGCTTGAATTACTATTTTGACGTGAAAAATAGGCAAGGGGGACAAAAGACATCAAAGAGAGCCAGGGTACCCAACTTCTGAGGCCTCAGAGGCGTGGACAGCTCCAAAGCTTGGATCCATGGCTGATCGTGGCCTAATTGGTAAACCAAAACCTTTTGGGAACTTGGTTACCATGTTACAACTACTGTAAATCTTAAGAAAATAGCAAATAACCTGTTATTTTAACATGCCAAGGAGGTAAAGAGCTACTTAGACTCCTGTAACCATGTCAATTATTAATGATTTTCCATGGATAAACCCCAAAAGAGTAATTAAAACCCTTGGTGGACTTGTATCCATTGATTTAGCTCATAGCAACCAGTGAAACACTGATATTTGCAATTCTACATAGAAATGAGGTAAAAAATTCAAAAATTCATTAAAAACACAATTCTTAATGAATCTTTCTGAAACTTTCAGGAATAATAGAGAGCTGTATTACCTATGGTAAAACCAAAAATAATTATGGTTTTACTAGTAAAATGAAAAGTTTTACTTACAGTCCATTTTTGACTATTCTATGTGAAACACTGAATCTTCAAAAATTCACAGTAATTACAACCTGTGATGAAATTGGCAATAAAATTGATAAATTTGATAAATCAATGTTTATTTTGGAATAAAAGAATATTTACAGATGTTACTCCTTATATTCTTAACCATATTGGGGTTGGTAGTCACGTAAAAGCATCAATTAAGTAATTATGATAATCTTACGTGACAACCGATGATGCAATCAATAATCCAAAAGGGTTTATTGTTTTCTCACTCACTGGTTTTTCATTTTTCTCCATGGCACGCCTCTGTGAGCTGTTGTTGACTTAAAAGAGGCCTCCTCTTGCTGTTTTTTCCATCATCATCATCTTATTATCATTTAAACCATTATTACCAACAAGTAAGTATTAGTTACAGCTATTCTTAAGTGTTTTAAATCCTTCAGAATCAATCAGAAAGAGGTGAAATCATTTAATCCAACTATATATTGTTGTAATACTGTTATAAATCCATTTTGATCCTTAAAATCCACAATTCTATGTCAAATCTCTCTATATTATCTTTCAATGAGCTCTTTGGAATAATAGTGAGTGATTTGTTTTTAATTCTTAAAGTTTTTCTCTAAAATTAGTTTTCTTCAAGAATTATCATTATAATTATTCTTGCAAAAGATAATTACATATTAAAATAATTTTATTATTTTAATAGAAGAAGTTTTATTATTAAAATATTCTTGTAATTGATTATTGTAGACAATTACTTACTCACTGTTAAAATCACTAGTAGTGCTTAACACATGAAAGAAATAATTCTTTAATTATTTAATTGTGGTTATAATAATATTTTATTATTATATTTCATAAGAACAGACATAGTACTGTTGATTAATAGTAATATTATCATCAGTTTCATAGTCACATCTTACAATTAGCAGATATGTCAGCCTGTGACTCAAAACCAGAGTACAAGCATGATGTCACAGGGGCTCTCATGGAATTAAGAGTGGCCTGGCACTCAGGAATGAAGAGCTCACTCGGAGGGCTCCAAAAGATGATAAGAAATACTATGGAATATATTTTTTGAGCAGGAATAATAGAGAGGACAAATATGCCAAAGATAACAAATAATAATGAGAAGGAAGCCAAAGGCCAAAGACCAAGAAGCCAACCAAGTGAATCCTCAATTCACTGTTTCAACCTGCCAGAAAGAGCAATGGAATTAGTAAAGGATATGACCACCAATATACACTGACAGGCCAGGAAAGAAAGAATAAAAGGTGCTAATGACTAACTTAAGATTATCAGTATTAACTTTAATAATGTAAAAGAGAAATAAGGATAAAAATAAATCCAATATATTAATTAACTGGGGAAAAAATCCCCAGGTGATGAAAGGTGGCCGGTATATGTGAAAACTTGAAAGATTGATCCTGGAAGGTGAATCAATGACTGTATTGTCTGAATTGGAAAATACAGCTCTGGCCATCTTGACATTTGAACTGTGTGATGGAATTCACACAGTGGAATATGAAATGGCCCAATTGGGCCAAAGCCATACAGGCTGATTGAATGAGGCCTGTATGGATGAATTGAGTTGTCCAAGGAGTATTGAAATACTTGATGCCTTGACAACTGATTGAATTGCCCTTTTGAATAATCCTGAATAATGTACCAACCCAACTCCTGCAGATACAGGTGGTTGGGGTCCTTGAAGAGTCTTCTGATTGCCGCCAGAACTTGTCAGACTGATGAGCTGAATAATCCTCCTTCAAAATGGGTGTTGGATTTTGAGACCTTGATATGGAAAGATAGAAATGGGTCCTGAAAATGTCACCATTGGATTGCTGAGCAAAAATGGTGCATAATGGTATATAATACCATATATGCACCACACCTGCAACCTCAAGTACGGATGGTATGAAGGAATGGAAAGAATTCCCCATAAGTTTGGGGAAGGCTGACTGAGCTGATCTGGTGGTTTCCAGAGGCCATGGTGGTCCATGGCCAAAAATGGGTCCTACGGGATTTATGGCCAAATTGGTGTCCAGAAGGTCTTTTGGCCAATCTTGGGTCCAAGGGATTGGTGACCAATTTTGGCTCAGGTAGGTCCAATTGTGGTTTAAGACACACCTGGCCTTGGGGGCTAAATGGTTGCCCCTTTTGGCCTCATTGGATTAGGCCAAAAGGGGCCTAATTGGCCTCATTGGATTAGGCCAAAAGGGGCCTAATTGGCCTATGGATTGTGGACCATGAATCATGGCCCATGGGCCATAGGAGCCGTAGGGGGCCTAAATGGCCCAAAAAGGCCATTTAGGCCTAAACCCCCGTAATGAAAGGGGGTGACCCAAAACCAAGGATGATGGCTAGGGGGCCTGGAGACCCCTAGAAGACAAAAGGACCCCCCAGGCCCAAAATCAAGAGTGAAGGCCTGGGGGTTGGTGAGGTGGAAATTGGCCAAGAAGGCCAATGACGGCAGGATATGGCCTGATCAGGCCATAAATGGCTATTGGAGTGGGGTATGGCGTAAGAGCCATAGAACACCCAAGGGGGCCAATTGGCCATAAATGATATGACGTGACCAATTGGCCCCAACTTGGCTCCAGGTTGGATTGCCGCAACCATCAAGGAGGAGGGTCAAACTTGTGGTTGTGACAGTACCCCCCCTACCTTGAATGGTGAGCTTCTGAGCACCAAGATAAGGTAGAAGACTGTTGAGGCTGCTGAGACGGATTGGACAGAGGGATTCCAGAGGTATTTGAATCTTGCAAAGAAAATTTTGAACTGATAATGATGTTGGCATATGAATGGAGGTTGACGTAGTCTTCTCTTGACATTTGGCTTTTGAAAATCTTGAAGGATTGACTTTGACGTAGAATTTTGGCATAAAGATGATAATAAAAGAATTTTGAAGAAAAAGAAACGGATATAAAGGAAGGAAAAGAAAATTAAATTCAAAAAGAAAAACAAATTTCGAGGGGGAGTCCAATCTTCATCATGGATTTTGATGGTTGTTTGAAAGTGGCCAGGGACCTGGATAAAAGAATTTGATTCCAGGTGCTCACAGAGTGGCCAAGGTGATGTTTTGAAAAGATTGTAGACCCCTCAGGGAAGTGCACACCAGGGGAAGAACTTACTTTCAGTAGTTGCCAATCCAGCCAGTGCCATAAATAAGAATATAAATTTGATAAAGGAATGTATTGAATTGGAAAACTTGGAAAGGAAAATAAAAGTGAAATGGTCCATTTGCCCAAGTGAAAAATGGCCATGATTTGGGATTGATGTTGAAAGCCAGGCCAACAAATCTGTCTCCAAATTTCAAAGTGCACACAGAGTGGCCAAGGTGATGCTTACAACAAAGAAGAGTAGAATGCCCCTAAAGGTGCATACCAGGAGTGGGACTTACTTTTGGTAATTCCTCTCCCCACCAAGCACCATAAAATGATCAAGCTTTTGAAGAATTGGGTCCTGGATTGTCAGGATACAAAGAATGGAAATCTTTGACAAGTTCAGCACAATTCTTGAGGTTTTCGGCTGGTTCCCAAGTGGATCTTTCTGGGTCTTGACTGAAACCTTTCCATTCCACTAGATACCATAATTTTCCTCTCTTGAGCTTTGGATCCAGTATTTGAGAGACTTCCCATGCCTCTTCTTCTTCAATGATAATTGGAGAAGGAGGCTCTTGATGTCGATTTGGGATTTCTGATGTCTTGACTGGTTCCAAGGGTGAGATATGGAATACTGGGTGGATGGATTTCCATTTAGATGGAAGCTTGAGGTGGTAAGCATGAGAACTGACTTTCTTCGAGATTGGAAAAGGACCCAGCCATCTTTTGGATGGCTTTTTGGTGGGTCTGGTTGATTTGATATTCTTGGAAGAAAGCCATAGCATGTCACCAGGATTGAAAACAGGTGGACTTGCTCTACCTTTATCTGCATACCTCTTAAACCAGTTTATGGCAGCACCAAGTTCTCTCTTGACATCTTGCTGTAATGATTGTATTTTTGTTGATAACTTTCCAGCAGGAGTATCTTGAGTGATGTGAACTGAATCAAATTGTGGATCTCTTCCATAAACAGTGAAAAACGGGGATTGCTTGGTTGAAGAGTGATCAGAATGATTGTAGGAAAATTCAGCCAGAGGGAGCCAGGTGTTCCAATCATCTTGATGATAACTGACATACACCCAAAGATACTGTTACAGTATCTGATTGACCCCCTCTGTCTGTCCATCAGTTTCTGGATGATAAGCAGTTGACAAGTCTCTTGAAATATTGAGCTGCTGACAAAGATTGGTCCAAAAAGAAGAAACAAAGAGTGAAACTCTATCACTGACAATGCTTAATGGAAGGTCATTCTTTGAAAGGATATTATTGATGAATAAATTGGCCAAATCCAGGGAAGTGTTTGAAGACATTGTTGGAATAAAAACCACCATTTTTGAGAATCTGTCCACTATGACCAGGATTGAATCAAAGGAATTGGACAACGGCAGTTGAGTGATGAAGTCCATTGAAAGAAAAATCCAAGGACCATTTGGAATTGGAAGAGGTTTGAGGAATCCAAACTTCTTATGATGAATATTCTTGTTTCTTGAGCACTGTTGACAGGATGAAACATAATCCTTGATAAATTGAGTCATGCCAGACCAGTGGAAATCCTGCTTGACAAGTTTGAGAGTCTTCTCTTGGCCAGGGTGGCCAGCTAGAGGAGAATCATGAAGCTTTTGAAGAATACTAAGTTGAACTGTGGAGTCATTTGGGACTACCACCCAATCTTTGAAGAGAAGAAGATGGGAGGAGGAATCAAAAGAATAATATTGGACAGATTTACCTTTACCCAAATCTTCAAGGATAATTCTGTACTGAGGATCTTGCCATAATTTCTTCTGGATTGAATCAATCAAATTTGAAAAAGATTCCACCTTGACTGCAAAATACTTTGAGGGTTGAACTTCATCTTGCTTAATGATTTGTTGAAAATTCATTGAATTCTTGCTGATTAAATCCTCCCCCCTCTCCGGATAAACGTTGTCCTGACGTGATAAGGCATCCGGAAGAGTAGCTAGGCGGCCAGGGTGGTAAGTGATTGAAAAATGAAATTCAGAAAGGAATTCAGCCCAACGGGCTTGATGGGAAGTGAGTACTTTAGAGGTCATGAAGTATTGAAGGGAAGAGTGATTGGTGAGAACTTCAAAAGGAGAAGACAGTGAAAGAAGAAAAGCCCTCCAGCGCTTGAGAGCCCCAACTATGCTAAGGAGCTCCTTGTCATGAATTTCATAATTGAGCTCTGCTGGTATAAGCTTGCGGCTGTCAAATGCAATGGGATGTTTTCCTGAGTCAGAGACCTGACTCAGTACAGCACCCAAAGCATAATCTGATGCATCGGTCTCTACAATGGTGGGTAGAGAAGGATTGAAGTGGGAAAGGATTGGAGTGGTGGTGAAAGCCTCTTTGAGTTGGTGAAACTGACTGAGAGCTTCCTCATTGAGGGGAAAACATGAGTCTTTCTTGAGGAAACTGGTGAGTGAACTGATCTTCTTTGAATAATTCTTGATGAAACGGCAGTATAAATTGGCAAAGCCAAGGAAGGATTGAAGAGCCTTGAGGTTTCTTGGAGGTGGCCAATTGAGAATCTGCTGGAATTTTGCTTGGTCCATCTTGAGGCCTTCAGAAGAAACTACATAACCAAGATATTCCACACTTGAAACATGAAACAGGCATTTGGACCCCTTAGCAAAAAGGTTATTGGCTCTAAGTCTGGAAAGAACAGTGGACACATGAGTGACATGTTCTTCCTCAGATTTGGAAAAGACCATAATGTCATCCAAATAAAAGACAACATAAACATCAAGAAGATCTTGAAAGATATCATTGAAAAGATTTTGAAAAGAAGCAGGAGCATTGGTGAGCCCAAATGGCATAACCAAGTACTCATAACTGCCATATTTAGCTCTAAAACAAGTCAAGTGTTCATCACCCTCCTTGATTCTGAGAAGGTTATATGCACCATGCAAATCAATCTTGGAGAAGATAGAAGAACCATTAAAAACATTGAGAAGCTGATTCATAGGAGGAACAGGATACTTGTTTTTCCTAGTAACAGCATTGAGTTTGTGGTAATCAACACACAAACAGAGGCCACCATCTTTCTTTTTGACAAAGAGGACAGGTGCTCCTGTTGAAGAGGGGCTTGGCTGGATGAAACCTTTCTCTACATTCTCTGAAATGTAGGCCCTGAGTGTATCTGACTATTGTTTGGATAAAGAGTAGATCACCCCAACTGGAGGTAGAGACCCCTCCAGCTCAATATGATGATCACAGGCACGGTGAGGAGGAAGTCTTTCTGCTTTCACCTTGGAGGATACATCCAAATATTGGTGATAGACAGAAGGGACAACCTTCAACACGGTTTCTACTTCTTCTGGCTCTTCCTCTTCATCCCACAACTCCTCCAGGGAGTCATGATAAGATGAAGGAGGAAGGTCCATATTCCCAAATAAGAGATGAAGTGAAGATACAGAATTATCTTTTCCAACATCTTGAATCTCTTTGAAGACTTCATCTCTAGGAGATAGTAATGACTGTGGGGAATTAAGGGAAGGAATATGGACAGAAGACAGAAATGATGGTGTTCTAGAATCACCAACCAGAGCTGCACATGATTTGGCAGAAGAAAAGTCATGAAGGAAAGATTTAGAAGGATCAGAATAGTACAAATGATCAGGATTAAAGGTGATCAGCCCTTGCCTCCAATCAATAGAAGGATTAAAATGATTGAGAAATTCAAAGCCCAATATGAGGTCTTCTCCCTTGGGAGTATCAATGACTAAAAGGTCCCATTCAAAGCTTGGGAAGGAAGGGAGCTCAACCATATATTTAGTATGGAGAGTCACAACTAAGGAAGGGGACTCAGAGGAGTCCAAAATTATAAGAGGAATCTTCTCTGGAAGTTCTGACATAGTCAATGAGTACTTGTGAACAAACTGCTTTGCAATAAGTGAGTGTGTAGCACCAGAATCAATGAGAATACTGTAAAAAACATCAGAAAGAGAAGAAAAAACAAAAAATTTAAGAGAATTTTTGACACCAGTATTCAGAATGCACAGTTGTGCTCTGGAAAGAAAGCTGTGAAGACCATTGAACACAACATGGTCTCCACTCAGGCTTTTCCCTGGCTGGGAAATTGGCCTGACAGTTGGGTAAGATTGTTTTGAGGTCTTTTGAATCAAGACTCAAGACTATGCTTCCCACCACAATAGGTACAAAGACCCTCTTTGATTCTTCTATATTTTTCAGAATTCATGAGCTTGAAGTCCTTATTCAACAAAGAAGAATGGGGCCTGTCCCTCTTCTGAAAATTCTTCTTCTTCTTGTGACTTGAACTTGAAGAATTTTGAGGATGAGAAGTACTTGATCTGGGGGCTTCAAGTTTCTTCTCTTGATAGTGATTCTTCTCCTTTTGCCTTTCATGGTACCTGGTATCAAGTTCCAGGGTAACATCCAACAAGTCTTGAAGAGAATCAATATTTGAAGGATGGGAGGCCAATTGATCCAGAATCCTGGATGGCAATCCCTTCCTGAAATGATGGATGAGAGCTCTTTTACCCCAATCCCCGATTCTTGAGACTAAGCTTCTAAAATCAGCAATGTATAGTGATACATGCCCTCCTTCTTTCATTCTTAAGGAATCCAACTCTGCTTCTGCTTTTTTGACTTCATTCGGGTCCCCAAACAAAGTGAAGAGTTGTGATTCAAATAAATTCCAAGAATTGAGAAGGTATTTGGGATCTTGATTGGTGAGATTGGAAAGATAAGGCTCAATCCATTTTGAAGCCCTGCCAATAAGAAATGAAATGGCATAAAGAACCTTCTTCCTGTCTTGAGAGAAGTTTGCCAGATCATTATGAAAAATTAATTGACAAGACTGGATAAAGCTTCTGACTTTGAAGGGCTGAGTCCCATCAAAGCATTCTGGTGCCTTCATAGATAGAGTCTTGAAGGCTGGTGGTCTTGATGAATCAGAAGAAGAAGCTGCTTGAAGATTGGCCATAATCTGAGTCATTTGCTGCATAATGGCCAATAAAGATGGTTCAGATTGATGAGAGACAGGCTGGAGTTGGTCCTCCAGTACCTTGGGGTTCCCCCACCGGAGCAGGAACACCTTCATTACCATCAGACTCTTCCTCTTCCACAGAATTCTCCTCCTCCTCTTCACCATCTTCACCCGGACCTTTGAAACTAGTCCTTGAAATGCCTGGAAAACTGCCAACTACTCCTGAGAAAGAATTTGATCTTCTTGGCACTCTTCCTTCCTTCCTGGATGGTGCTGCTCCTTCCATGCAGTGTCCTGTATCTAATTGGGCCCTCAGTTGAGGAACTGCTGGGGTGCCATCAAGAGGAACTCTTGGAGTAGGAGTAAGAACAGCTTGAGTTTGAGCCTGAGATCTGGTCTGTCTTGCAGGAGGTGAGTGTTGGAGTGGCATGATTGAATAAGAAAAAAAAATAAAATTTAAATGAATATGATCAAAAATTGAGGCAAAACCAAAATAGTCTTGAGGATCAAATCAAAATCAAATCTTGAGGAAATCAATGAATCAATTAAAATCTTCAGGTACATCAATTCAATCAAATCAAATGAGTCTTGAAGTCAAAATCAATATCAATGAGAACCTTGAAGTCAATAAAATCAATCAATCAAAATCAATGAAATCAAATCTTGCAGTGAAAATCAATCATTCAAATGAATTCTTGAGTCAAAATCAATCTATGTCAAAGTCTTGATGTGATATTCAGCAAAATCAATGAGAATTCTTCAGGTCAATCAATTATCTTGAAGTCAATATCAATTATGTCAAATAAGTCAATCAAATAAATAATCAAGTGAATTCTTCCTGAAAATCAAAATGAATCCTGATATGAAGAATGTGTCTGAATAATTTGATGAATAATCTGAAAATCAAATGATGATACGCCTGAATGAAGGATAAAAATGAGATTGATGATTGAGATTAAGATTAAAAGGATAAAAAAAAGAAAATTTGGGTCAGCTTTCAATTTTCAGAATGAAGAATGAATGAGAGGAAATTGAGAGGTGACAAAGAATCATTAAATTCATAAGCGTTAAAGAGTCATAATTTTGATGAATGAATGAATGAAATTGATGAAGAATGAATCAATAAAATTATGAATAATAAGTGAAAAAAGTGAAAAGAAATTATGAGTATATTAATATAATGTCACAGGGGCTCTTATGGAAGTAAGAGTGGCCTGGCACTCAGGAATCAAGAGCTCACTCGGAAGGCTCCAAAAGATGATAAGAAATACCACGGAATATATTTCTTAAGCAGGAATAAAAGAGAGGACAAATATGCAAAACCTAACAAAGAATAATGAGAAGAAAGCCAAAGGCCAAAGACCAAGAAGCCAACCAAGTGAATCCTCAATTCACTGTTTCAACCTGCCTGAAAGAACAATGGAATTAGTAAAGGATATGACCACCAATATCCACTGACAGGCAAGGAAAGAAAGAATAAAAGGTGCTAATGACTGACCTAAGATTATCAGTATTAACTTTAATAAGTTAAAAGAAAAATAAGGATAAAAATAAATCCAATATATTAATTAACTGGGAAAAAGTCCCCAGGTGATGAAAGGTGGCCAGTATATGTGAAAACTTGAAAGATTGATCCTGGAAGGTGAATCACTGACTGTATTGTCTGAATTGGGAAATAAAGCTGTGGCCTTCTTGACATTTGAACTGTGTGATGGAATTCACACAGTGGAATATGAAATGGCCCAATTGGGCCAAGGCCATAAAGGCTGATTGAATGAGGCCTGTACGGATGAATTGAGTTGTCCAAGGAGTATTGAAATACTTGATGCCTTGAAAACTGATTGAATTGCCCTTTTGAATAATCCTGAATAATGTACCAACCCAACTCCTGCAGATACAGGTGGTTGGGGTCCTTGAAGAGTCTTCTGATTGCCGCCAGAACTTGTCAGACTGATGAGCTGAATAATCCTCCTTCAAAATGGGCGTTGGATTTTGAGAACTTGATATGGAAAGATGTAGATGGGTCCTGAAAACGTTACCATTGAATTGCTGAGCAAAAATGGTGCATAATGGTATATAATACCATATATGCACCACACCTGCAACCTCAAATACGGATGGTATGAAGGAATGGAAAGAATTCCCCATAAGTTTGGGGAAGGCTGACTGAGCTGATCTGGTGGCCTCTGGTGGCTGCCAGAGGCCATGGCTGAGATATTGGTCCATGGCCAAAACTGGGTCCTACAGGATTTATGGCCAAATTGGTGTCCAGAAGGTCTTTTGGCCAATCTTGGGTCCAAGGGATTGGTGACTAATTTTGGCTCAGGTAGGTCCAATTGTGGTTCAGGACCCACCTGGCCTTGGAGGCTAAATGGTTTCCCCTTTTGGACTCATTGGATTAGGCCAAAAGGGGCCTAATTGGCCTATGGACCGTGAATCACGGACCATGGGCCATAGGAGGCCTAAATGGCCCAAAAAGGCCATTTAGGCCTAAACCCCCCTAATGAAACGGGGTGGCCCAAAACCAAGGATGATGGCTAGGGGGCCTGGAGACCCCTAGAAGACAAAAGGACCCCCCAGGCCCAAAATCATGGGTGAAGGCCTGGGGGTTGGTGAGGTGGAAAATGGCCAAGAAGGCCAATGACGGCAGGATATGGCCTGAGGCCATAAATGGCCATTGGAGTGGGGTATGGCATAAGAGCCATAGAACACCCAAGGGGGCCAATTGGCCATAAATTATATGACGTGACCAATTCGCCCCAACTTGGCTCCATGTTGGATTGCCGCAACCATCAAGGAGGAGGGTCAAACTTGTGGTTGTGACACATGACAGCCAAAATACCATAAACCAATGGCATAGCCAAGATACCACCAAGACATGGAGCTGAGCCAAATCAGCTCAAAAGGTATCAAAAGAAAGAGGAAACTCACCCCTTTCTGAAAATATAAGTCCCATCACCATAGGACAAAGAATAACAAAGTTATTCCTGTTCAAAGTTATTGCTGAGTATAAACCTTAATTTTCACCTCCCATCTAAGATCCAGAAGGAGAGGCTTAACCCCATCAAATGGGTATTCAAAATGAAGCTCTAAGTCAGGGCTATCAAATGGTACCAGCCAAACTGAGCTAGCACCAATATTACTGGAGTTATGGTCAATTTCATGCCAAATAAGGGTGAACAAAGCATTCACCTCCCATCTAACTTCTACAGTTTTAGTGTGAGATACTTGAAGTGGGGTCTTTTTGGAAAGATAACAATCAGGGTTATCTGATGGTGTCATCCATTACCCCATATCTCAACTATAGCAGACGTTATGGGGCAAACAAGCTCAATACAGCTTTTTGCCTAAACCACGCATATGTACAAAAAGTCTTGTACATGGCATAACTTTGCCATATTTAATGATAACCATATCAAATAAGGTACCATTGTGTAGAAAACATACAAAGCTACACACTGGGTCAGGTTTGAGGTTGATCTCTCAAAAACTGACAAAGCTATAGCTGTTTTGAGGTCAAAATCCCACATTCTGACCAATACAGTCTTACCATGGGATAATATCCCATAACCATGAATATGAGGTGTCAAATAGACAAAGGAGCTTGTTTTTACTTCAATACCTCATATGTCAGTCAATACTGGGGTCCCATACAGTTTCTGTACACCATTCTACGCATCATACATGTCAGAATCAGGCTGTGAGGTCCCCAGATGAAAGTTTTCACCCTGTATTGGTGCAAATTTCCCAGATGTGGTTTCAAAACCACATCTGAGCCCAATACAGGCTATACAGGCTGTTTGAAAACCACAAGCCATTCCCAGAGAATGAAAAATCTTCACTTCCTCTACGTGGAAAGGTCTAGTAGCCTTTCCACCCCACTTCAGGATAAAAAGAAGGCTTTTCACAGCCAGAATTGTTTTCCTCATCCTGCTCTTGAATTCCTACGTAGTACAGCTTTCAAAAATGGCTATACTCTTGGAAAATAATCAGGTATAATCTTAATTCGTAGTATTGTAGTCTTTATTATTGTAATCCAACAGGTAAAGCCGCACCCAGGGCTTTCAACAGCGCTCACCACCACTATTGCAAAATAGTAAAGCCCTTTTATTTCATCTATAAACCCTTATAATTAATAAATACTCTTATTTCATTACTTTATTTCTGTGTCATAGTCAAAGTTGAAGCTGTAACTAGCCTATTTACTGCTTCTACATAGACTCATCCTGACATTTTGGGGGCCTGGCTGTGTTTTTTGACCATTTTGGACCTTACAAGTGAGTTTTTTAGTAATTTTCTGACCTTTGTTTTATCTTTTTTAGGCGTAATTTTCCTTTAAAATATATAATTATTATATATTTATCCTTATACTCATATTAAAAAGAGTATTTGTCACGTGGCTAATCACCAGGGCGAATCTTGCGTCAATTGTTGGCGATTGACTTCACGTCGAACCCCTGTCAGTATAAAATCTTGCTTCAGTCGCGTTAGTGTCACTTTATAGTCACTGGATTTAGTGGGTCACGTCACGTCAGCGTCAAGACAACGTCAATCGTCACATGTGTCACATGAGAATGTCACTCAAAGCCCAAACCCATTTCAACACTATTCACAATGTTCGGGTAATTTCACCTCATTGGCTTCTGCATCCCCACCTAATCCGCCCCGATGCTTCGCATGCTTACAAGCCTGCACCGCCCTTCAGATGAGACTCTGACACTGCCCCCCAATCTCCGTCCTCACCACTACTTACGCTTTCACACCCCGCCCTTACCATCTTTATGCTCACGTGGTGCACTCCCAACATGCTCCTGACATCACTTATCCTTACGCTCGCAAAAGTGCCCTCCCGATATGCTCCCAACACTGCTTACCATCCTTACGCTTGCAGAGTGCACTCCCAACATGCTCCTGACACCACTTATCCTTACGCTTGTGTAGTGCCCTCCCGACATGCTCCCGACACTGCTTACCATCCTTATGCTCGCGGAGTGCCCTCCCGATATGCTCCTAACACTGCTTACCATCCTTACGCTTGCAGAGTGCACTCCCAACATGCTCCTGACACCACTTATCCTTATGCTTGTGTAGTGCCCTCCCGACATGCTCCCGACACTGCTTATCCTTACGCTTGTGTAGTGCCCTCCCGACACTGCTTACCATCCTTACCCTCGCGGAGTGCCCTCCCGACACCACTTATCCTTATGCTTGTGTAGTGCCCTCCTGACATGCTCCCAACACTGCTTATCCTTACACTTGTGTAGTGCCCTCCCGACACTGCTTACCATCTTTACGATCGCGGAGTGCCCTCCCGACATGCTCCCGACACCACTTATCCTTACGCTTGTGTAGTGCCCTCCCAAAATGCTCCCGACACTGCTTATCCTTACGCTTGTGTAGTGCCCTCCCGACACTGCTTACCATCCTTAAGCTTGCGGAGTGCCCTCCCAACATGCTCCCGACACCACTTATCCTTACGCTCGCGGAGTGCCTCTCAACATGCTCCCGACACGGCTTATCCTTACACTTCTGTACTACATCCATTGTGTACGGTGGCTTGTTGGCGTACACGATGAACACAATCGCCGAAATATGCTGAGTGGCCTTCTCTGCCAACAGGACCTAAGGGGAAATTGGTCAGTCTATTCACAATGTTGTGGTTAGGGTTTAAATCATGAGACTCACAAATTAAAACCTAATAAGTGGACTATTTAAGACAAGAATTGTGTCTCCTTTTTCCCCGACAAAACCATTTTATTTCATATCATTCAAATGGAACACTTTGCTTAGTCCTTACCTCATGAGCATTGAATAGTTGAAAAGTTGACTTTAGTAGGTTTCTCACTAGTCAGCTTTATTCAATGTCTCACAGGGAAGTGATTTCATTTGCATGATATGAAATAATTTGCAAAACATCACCTCCTTCAATTTCCCGACAAATCACATTTTGCAAATGCAATTATTTTACTTGCACCTTTTTTCTTCAATTTGGATCTTTTTATTCAAAAATTTTCAGACAAGTTATCAATCAACTCTTCACCATCTATTTGCTTAATAAACTACCTCTGCTATCGCCCGAACCCCGGGAAATTCAACTGAATTCAATGAAAGACAAACTTCAGCCCCAGAGAGTGGAAGTGAAATCTCTGTTATCACCAGTAGTCGTGAATTAGGCATTGAAGTAGAGAGCCAGTCTCATGAAGATAATCAAGATCCACCAGTTCTTCCAGAATGTGAGTATGCATCCATCTTGAATATTTCTAATCTCCCAAAACCTGATATTGTGTCATAGCCTTTATTTCAGGTCAGCCTCCAAGCTCTCAGAAACCAAATTTTAAAAGTTATGAGAAGGAAAAGACTGTTGAACCTTGTGCACCGACAGAAGATGATGGGCAAGATGATGTGATTTTCAGTGGGGAGGTGGAAATTATATCCAAGGAACAATTTGTCTCCAACATTGCTTAAACAATCCCAAGGCTCGAAAAAATTCAAAATGATAGTAAAATTCCTGATTATGTGCGTCAAAAGATTGCTGAAGCCATGAGCCTGCTCAAAATGGATTTGAACCATAAGTCCATTACTAATTCAAAACAAAGTTGATAAAAATAGCTGCTTACAATATATGGGCAGGTGTGGGAGAATCTCTACCTGAAGGATCTCGAGTCATAATTGGATTTCCAGGCAAAGGATTAGGAAAAAGACCAAATATACATGCAACCAAAAAAACAAACAAAGAACGCCGTACCTTTGAAGCCGCAAACGATTCTCGCAATCAAGGTCATGAAATTATCAATGTTGAAGGGGACCATATTGATAATCAACCTCCGCATACTGAACCCCCCCCCCAATACTCAATGAAACAATCCATGATGAAGCTCCACATACTGAAAGCCCCCCAATACCCAATGAAACAATGCATGATGCAACCCCTCCCGCCTCTCCTCGGAATATTCAAGCCTTTCAAGAAAGGGAAACAATTAAACATGATACAATGGGACGAGATATGACTGATATAGTTCCTGACCCTGAGCCCAAAGTGTCATTGTCTGCTAATTTTCAAGGAATATTTTTATCCCGCATGGAAGAGTTTGCAGGCATTTTGAATTATCATTCCAATATTACTCAACAATCATGGAAAAGGGGGCTTGATAATATCAATAGTATTTACAAAAATGAATGGGACAATTTACCAACAAAAGATGCTCATACATTCCTGCCTGTTGGTATTAAGGTGATCAGTAACCAAGAGCTTAAAATGTCAGCCTGGCTGGAGGACCTTGAGATGGCAGGTGAGTTTTATCTTTGTGCATGATACATGTTTATTGGCTGTTGACTGGTGATATAAATTGCAATATACAGGGTTAGATTTTTTTAAGCCAACCAAAACAGAAGCATTTTTTGATCACAACATTTGGAATCTCAAATTGATGAAGGAATCAGCTAAACCTCCAGAGAATCTCCCAAAATCTGAACACTCCTTCTTCAAAATGGTTCAGAGCCTTCTTTACCCCGCCAATCCAGTTAAACATTTTTGGGCAAATGTTATGTTTGAATCCATTAGTTTAGTCTCATACAATGTGGTTGCACCCAAACCATATGTTGCACCAACATCAAATTTGACCGATCCTCTTGGACTTGAATGGGGAGCAGTTGAATACCTTGCCTCCTGCTTGAGTAAATTGAAGCAACATGAAACCTAGCTCAGCATTGAAGGTGGCGGGGCTGACAATGAGATATCCACAAAGGCGCACAAGAACCTGGAGGATCTAATGGATACAGTTATCCATTTGATGATTGCGTACAACATGGTACATGCACATACAAAGGTCGAAGTTAATGGCATCAAAGGCAAACTCACGAACTCAAAAAAAAATGAGGCCATCAAAGATCTTTTGGCGTGTCACAAGAATCTTGGAATAAATCGGATTTGCTATGGTATATTAGTGGCATTCTGTGCAGCGGGGGTTCGTGGTTTGATGGTATGCTCAGATGACTGGAGAACAAGCTCAGTTAAAGGGGCTTTATCACTAATTGAAATTTCCGCAAAACTTTCAGAGGGTAAAAATCTAGTGGAGCCAGTGTGGCTACGTACTAATAAGTATATATGTAATTTACTGAATAAAAGTTTCTTCTCATCAGAGTCTTTTAACCCCACTGTACCTCTTAGATTTGAATTTGCACGATGCTTAGTATTAGACTTTGGTGATGCCTGGGTGGCGAAACGCGGTCTTGGTTCAAGTGATGAGGTCACCTTGACTGTACCCAGGTCAGCTAAACTCACAACCCGGATTGACCCGTTTTAGATTAGCATTGTACTAGATAGATTGTAATTGAATTTTGCAAAGTGATTTATGAATTTAATAATCATGACTTCCTGTCCTACTACTGCCCGGATGCCACAGTCTGAGTACCAATAGTAATTGTACGGCGGCATGCCTCCGTACATCATTGCAAAGACTCCGACAAGACGCAAGCTGAGTCAGGCGTTGTGCCCGTGAGTAGCACACGCGGGGGCATTGCGGGAAGTTGCATTTATCACTTCCCGCCAGCCCATAATAGGCCAAATGTTCCTGTGTCTTTCAAGAGGACTAGGATAGCTAGGGATCCGCAGAAGGATGCATATTGCATTTGCATGTGCTTGCAATATTCCAAATGGTTGGATTGGAAAGTGATTGCATGGGAACATCAATGTGTAAAATTGAATAATGCACTATCCACTGCAATGTTCAGGCTCAGGTATTTGAGATTGCGAATTAGCAAAGGTCAGGTGTGATCTCTCTTTTTAGCCGCAATTAAAAAAGATTCATTGACCACAATTCAATTTAGGTGATATTAATAAATCAGTAATCATTTGGTTTCATTTAATTTTCTGCTGCAAGCATGCCATTCACGAAAAAAGGGAACTTGCGAGAAAGCGTTGGGCTGAGGAAGGAAAGTGTGAGTTGCTTGCTTAATCTCAGTGTATATATATAGATATATATGTATGCTTCCACATTTATGTGGCACCCTCATTGGGCCCCACAGAAGAACATTGGCTTTAGTCGGTTCAGATTGTGCCAATGTCATGTGGGCTCCAACAGGGAAGTCAAAGGATGTGTGCCAAAGAAAGCTCCTTGGCAGTATCTGATATCTTGTGTGCTTCAACACATAGTGATCCCTCAACCACTCGGGAATAGTAGCAGATCCCAAAAGACCCGAATGAATAGCTTGTTTTCCTCCTCTTGCCCAACAGCACAAATATCAATGCCAGTATCAGCAAATATCACCCCAAGTGAAATTCGGAGGGTTGTGGATGTCAATCAGATCAAACGCATTCACTTTGGCCGTGTGGCAATTTTCTCTTCAACCGGATTACTCATTGCCCTTGTCGAATTCCGACCATTCACAACAATGAGTGAAGTCAAGGTCAATCAATGGGATGAATTATCACAATTCTTATTTCGCGAAAAGAGATTCACCAACCCGATTGCAACCAATGGAGCATTACTGGAGGGATTTATGTTTGCAATTGGGTGGCGCAAATGCAGCACAAAGAATTAACAATTTGGTCTGTATGGAAGTGTTGGGAAAATTGAAAACGCAAAAGATGAATGGCGGAACCAAGGTGCCAATCTTAGCTTGGTGGGTTGCATTCTAGGTCAATCCTTACGATATGTTGGGGATAATTTATTTGAGAAGATTCAAAATTTCTACAATTCATTGGGGGTTCCGTCTTTTGATAAAGTCAACTATGAAGGCAATATTCCGGCAAATCAGGGTGCATTCGAGTTCGCTTCCGCACTCACTTTCACCATGAATGGATTCAAAAACGCACCTCATGTTGATAAGGATGCATCGCTGTATGCTTTGGGATGGTGGTTTCAAGCTGATAAGCGGACCGGCCAAATTCAAAGAGATGCGTCAAAGCGGTGTACAGGGGGAAAATTGATTTTCCCAAATGAGCATTTTTGGATTGATCTATCTGCATGTCATGGACTCATTCAGGTACTGTGGGCCAGTAGTACATTTGTTCATTATACTGATCCAGCACAGTACAACGAAAGCACAACACTAGTGGGTATGTCCACACAATGCTCAAGCAGGTTAGCAAAAACAATGCGGCAAAAAAGCCATGGCTATTATGAGATTGGCAAGAGAGCGGGCTATCAAATCAGGGATGGTAATACAATCTCATGCCAATTCAAAGAATGAGGAGATTTGCATGTGTTGGGTAAGGCAGAGGACAATATACACCAGGATTGGATGGTTTTGAGTGCGGGAGATGGGGTGTCTCACATGAAACAGGGGTGAAGTGCATTATGTACGGTGGCATGCCATTGTATATCTGTCCTGGTTTGTTGCTATTGTCCAGGATGCCAATGCTTCACACGCGAATCCTTATGCTTGTGCAGGTTCCGACAACGCTCAAAGTTCCTTACGCCTATGCGGGGTGCCGACGCTTCACACGCCAATCCTTACGCCTGTGCAGGCTCCCAAAAATTCACACGCCAATGCTTACGCATGTGAAGGTTCCCAAAAATGCTAAAAATTCCTTTTGCCTGTACAGGCTTTCGACAATTCACACGCCAATCCTTACGCTTGTGAAGGTTCCCCACAATGCTAAAAATTTCTTGGCCTGTGCAGGATCCCAAGAATTCACACGCCAATCCTTACGCCTGTGCAGCCTCACGACAAGTCACACGCCAATCCTTACGCTTGTGAAGGTTCCAGACAATTTAAACAATTAAATACATGAGTAAGATTAATAGCGTGTGACCATAGGAAAGGCCATGTTTCACAAATCTGGGGTGGGTTGCTCACATGGGGGAAGCTCCCGCTTTTTTACAGTTAAGAATGGATATGGCTCTAAACCATGGAAGAAGAAAATACAGGAGACGGTAACGGTAACTATTGGCGCATTTTGGGAAAAAGAGGTTCACAAAAACAAATACTCACTCAAACTCTTGGTGGGGCACTTACAAAAATAATTCTCACGCAATCAGGATTTTTCTCTAAGGAGGAAATAAATAATTTTTACATGAACAAAGAACGTAATAGAAATTGAACATAACAATCATTTAAGACAAAGAATTAATTTAAAAGAGAGTATTACAAGACATAAAAAGTGGAAAGAAGACAATTTTTTTTAAATTTTATTTTTCTAGGAATTTGAAGACTATCCCGGTTATGTCCTCCTTTGGATAAGCCTCCAGTGCCTGGGCAAGGAGGGAGTTTAGTTCCTCCCGGAATTCCCGGTGCATCTCATTTCGATGAGTTGCATCCACAAAAGGAATCATGTGGAACAAGCGGCGATGCTCCAACAAGATTTGGTTGATTGATTTGTGGACAATGGCTTGAGGAATCATTAGGGTCGGTCGCAGGTCGGTGAATTCCTGGCGAGCGTCATCGTGGGAATGAGAGGAGCTTGGCACCGGGGGGGAGCAGGAGGTTGGGTTCTTGGGGGAAATGGGAGGGAGCTCCAAGGAAGGAACCGGGGTAGGAGTGGAGGGAGGGGGAGGGGGATGGGGGGATCCGACGGGCGTATCGTCGATGATGATTATGGAGCGAGGAGTGGCGGGACAATCTGGAGACAGTCAAAAAAAAATGAGGAAAAGTGGATATGGATCAAAGAGAAAGAAGGGGTGACTTACCATAAGGTTCCTCCGTGGATTGCGTAGGAGCCACCTCAGGTTCTGGCTCACGAGTTGTATCGTCCTCAGGTGGTTGGGACGATGGACTCGGGCCAGGAATAGGTGGCTCTTCGGTTCGGGAGGGTTCTAAAAAAAGAATTAAGAGTCAGTTCACTTGACTCAAAAGTGAAAGTGAAAATGAAATGAAACTTTGGCTGCTTACCGCGGAATAATTCCTCCGACCATCAGGTGCCACTTGGGCCTGGAGTGGGTTGCCGCGGGGTTTGCTCGTGAGGCAAACTAGGAACGGGAGAGTCATGTTGGGGGGATTAGGGGGGTTTTGTTCTATGAGTAATGAAAAAAAGTCAGTATTATTGCGTGAAGAGAAATGAGATAAGGAGGAGAAAGAAAACTTACTTTGGCGTTTGAATCCCATCGGTGACAAGACATGGTGACGATCAGCCCAAGCTCAAATGTCCTCTCGCCATCGCCATCCTTCATCGGCCGGATAATCACTTCGCTCCGGTTGAGGAGTGAAGTGACCATTGGATGGTGGCCTAGGAGGGGGAGTGGACAGGGCTAATCATCCGGAATCGTTCCCATTGGCCTGTTTGGGGGCCTGGCGTCCATTCACGCTTGGAAATGGTTTCATCATCGTTGACCACAAAGGAGTCCTCGCGAGGTCGTCTTGGGCGGGAACTCCTCTGGCCTCGTGGTCGGAAGGGGCGGACAACAAACAAACATTTCTTGTGTGCTTGTCGGCAAGCATCACAAGCGTCGTTCGTCGTTGAGGAACGAATGCAGGGGATACGCCGCTTGGTGCATAAAGTGCACGACATCTCAAAACAAAACAATTGAGGTTAGTAACTGCATACAAAGTAAACAATCAAGAAAGAAAATGAAGGCATACGATGAATTATAAATTTAAAGCGTTAACAAAATAAAGAACTCTACTTGGAAGGTTTTAAAAGTCTGGAAGAGAGTCGTGAAGAAAAATAAGTATTAATATCGGTATGTAATGTCGACAAAAGTTTAAAAAAGAGGTAACGCACGAGGTGGATAGAAGTGAGGTTCTGAACGGATCAGAAAAATAAACAAACAGGCAAAAGGCAGGGGAGTGGGGTTAGTGGAGTGCGAAAGACAAAAGTAGAAAGGCAGGAAGACCAAGGGGAATACGCACAAGAAGGACAAACACAGGTGAGAAAGAAAGTGAAGGCCGTGTCGTGTGAATATGGTCTTTTATACCATGGTGAAGCTGAGACGATCTCAGCAGTTGCAGCACCCGCAAAAGGCTCAGCTTCAAGGCGTGTGGGCAAAATTGAAGCTGAAGCTCAGCTAATGCTGCAACTGAGAAGTGAAATGCTCGCGTGAGGCAGAAGAACAATGGGGGTCTGGCTGAGTATTGCAATTTATTGAATTGTCAAGCTGAGTCAAATCCCCTTTGTTTCCTTAAATAGCCACCCGATCACCCAGGAGGGTGGTTGTGAGTCCCTCGTTGAACGCCCATGGTGGGTGCAATTCCCAAATGCCCCATGCAGAAAAGAATGTCGTGCATTTGGTCACAAGTGACCGCGGGGAGATTACTGGCTGTATGGCCTGGTCATATTGTTTGAACAAAGGGGGGGGCTGTAAGACAAGTGAATACAGTGTGAGCTTGCCTCGACCCATTGCTCAGGTTTGCTTTCGGGTCATAATTGAAATGCTCAGTGGCTGAACATTTTAATTGCACAGTGATTGAACTATTGATATACCAATATCAAATGCACCATGCTGAGCCATTGCTCAGTTGTTTTTGTATTCCCACAATCTGAGCATTTGGCACAGCATCGGGTGACATTTCAGCCAGCTGCAGCATTTCACACGCTTTGGTGAAGTGCTCCAAACTGAGCCTTCCAAAGAACTATTGCAAAAATAGTTCATTCCATGGCTTTACTGAGCACTTTCACACTGTGCTTTTGACCATGATATGCTCAGCTTGCGTGTGCAAATTGGGTGAAACACAATGCTGAGCATGTGACACATGAGCTACGTATATGCAAACGATCGGAAGGTGCATGCACATTCACTATATGCATGCAGGCTCAAGTAGTGTTACACCTTCCTAATCTGTACACCCAACAATGTAGTACGCAGTACACCTTTGTAAAAGGTGTACTGCAGGGAAGAGAAAAAGCTGTTCAACAATGTAACGTGCAATCACGTGAAGCCATTGAGTCATATATCTCAACTGCATCCCTTTGATGCACCTTGTTGGACAGCTCTGCCTGACTACGGCACAGATGCGCATGTAATCCAAGTTAATGTAAGTGTGTCATAGTGGGATGACTGTTCATTTGGGTCATACACAAACAGTGGATTCCATCCGGTGCCATTGTTGGGGCAAACAATGACTGGCCCCGCTTGTTCATTGCGCGTTCTCATTGTTGGGCAGCCACACGCTTTCATACGCATCCCCCAAAAGGTCATATGCAGGCAACTTTCACATGCCTGGAAGACATTTGACTGCCAGTCTTTCAACTGCCTATTTTCTTGGTCGGGTTGTCAGCTTGACTGCAGACGCTCACCCGCTTGCGCGTGGAAACCTGAGGCCAATCAGTGTGAATTTGCTTCAGCCTCATCCGCATTAGAATAATGGCGGCCTATGATTGCTGAGGCTGGTTATTTTTGCATCGGGATCTCCCACAGCGGGTCATTTTGTGCACGTTCTCACGCGCTGTGGGGCCTGGCCGGCAGCCAAAAATTCCCTTGGGCGTGTGGCCTCTTTCTCCGGAGTTTTGTACACGTGTGAGGCAAAGACTGTGATCCCAATCTCGGGGGATTAGTAGCCGCCTCAAATGCAATAGGGGTGAATGTATATGTGAATCAGGCCTCACGGTTGGTGCCCCATTTGATCATGCCACACTTCCCCCCCTGAAGCCTAGTTGGCATCAGTCATCAAAAAAAACTTCACGCAAAATCAAACTCATGTTTGGTGGCACGCCACCAAACATATCTCACCCACCCACACACAAACATCCCCACAGTGAAATTGCCCTTTGAAACTGCCAACATTGCCCAGTAGGTCCCTGTGCGACAATTAACCTGGGGATGATACGCTCATTGTTTGCTGTCACACCAGCAAACATGGCCGCATGCCTCTAATATGCCCCTCCACAATAAGTTGCTACAACCCACCCAATCTTGGATATGCTAATGTCAACCTTGTTCCACCAAAGGTTTCGTAACTTGCTGCAGATCCAGCATTCATATTGGTGCACCCACATTTTGGCCACCTTGCCTTGATATATGCCCCAAATTGGATATGAAAATTATGACCCCAAGAGGCCCACCCCCATCAAGTCCATGCACGTAACCACAGGCCATCCCCCCTTGACCCCATTGCTGCCTCTCATATAAGCTCCCCACCTGCGCTTATCTGTCTTCATTCCGTTTAGCTAACCCTTCCTGATCATATAATTTCCAACTATCCCCAAATAATTTAAAATAGCCATCATGTCAACCCCTTCACAACCACTTCGCATTGGGATGATTAATATTTGTATTCAAATAAATAGTGATATAACCTTAAATCCTGAGAATTCTCACTTAGCTTCTTGGATTATCATATGGCACAATCAACACAACATATTCGTTTATCTCCCCAATCACCAGCGTGCTATTGGCTCTCTACCTGCAACCCTTTCCAAAACGTTGATACCATTCCTTGGGGCACCAAAAACGTTCATGCACTGTGGTCCCGGTGGGGCATGGATTGAAAATTTCCAATCCAATCCTACTCAAATATTATTTGTTGAGAGAGTATTTATGACTGATGCAAATGATCCCTCTTCATCTCAGAAACCCAATCTAGCATTGATGTTCTTCACATGGTATACAAACCTTTTATTCATAATGGAAAGCTTTTGAGCACAAGATTTCAAGCTTAAAATTCCCAAAGAATATGACTGTAATACTCATAGTCAATGTCAAATTTTTACTCCAACATTTCCCACTTCAAACTTGACGCCAGCTTCATATCCTTCTGTTTCATCATTGATTTCCAAGCAAAAACTGATACAATTACCCAGTGGATCAGACCTCCCCATGCCATTATTCAAACCCCCCTCCTCCCTCATCGAAAGACCGGACTAGCTTTTCTCTGGGATCGAGAAATCCCCAATGGCCAATCAGCCCGTAACCTTTGGGCCACCTCACCCCCAGGATCCCCTTTCAATGCCAGGCACATCATTACAAACAGGGTTGTTAGCTCATTTGAATCCCTTTTGACCAATACCCCTCTTGGAGGACTGCTCGCGGATGATATGGGATTAGGTAAAACCATTCAGGCCATTGCTCCAATTGGTACCTCCAAGGAGCGGATGATTGCAAACCCCCATCGCTCCACGCCCACCATGATCATCTGCCCCCCTCGCTTAATTACCGACTGGCAATCAGAAATATCCAAGCATGCTCAGGCTGGAGCACTGCATTCCAAAATCTACCATGGTCCCACTCGTCACTCATTATCCAAAGCCGACATCTTAAAATATGATATCATCATCACTTCTTACAATACTATCACCCAAGAATTTAAGCAAACCAATACCTCTACATCATTCATTTTTCAAATCAATTGGCATTGTATAATTTTGGATGAAGCACAGTGAGTGTCTGATTTTAAATGACTAAAATTACCTTTTATATCCAATAACCCTTCCCCCATCTTATAGCTACATTTGCTCTCAATACACTGCCACTCACCATGCCATTAATAGCCTCCTTTCATCCTGTTGAATATGTTTAACGGGTACACCTATTCACAACACCATTTATGACCTTTTGGGCATAATATCATTCATCACTCAACCCCAGAGCGCCAATCAAGATAACTGGTCACCATTCATCCTGAGTAGTCTTTCCAAAGGTTTCAATGATATCTTGCATTTGGCATTGCAGCATTTAAGTTTGCGCAGCACCAAAACCACACATCTCGAATCCCTCCCCACTATTAGCCATCATTATGAGCTGCTCCCACTCAACCCAACCATGCAGCAAGAGTATTCCATATTATATGAAGAATTCCTATCATCCAAAAGCAAAGGACCAGGAGAATATTTCATAAATATTAATAAGCTGTGAATATGTTGTAACCATCACATCATGCTTAACACAATAGCGGAGGCGGATTTGGAAGACCCTGAGGGCAGGAGCACTCAGGATAACTCGCCAACAATCACACAAACTATTGTGGATGTGGAAACATGTATGATGAGTAGTAAAATTGCACACCTCCTACAAAGCTTAATGAAGAACAAACAAACAAGGTGTGGTCCAACCAAATCAGTGGTTTATACCCAATGGACCCAATTTCTAGATTTGTGCGTTGTTTCTAATATGCATCCATTACCAATTGAATCCATCTGAATTTTTGATATTGTAGAATTGGTATTGCACTTTCCCATCACTCTATCCTTTCAGCACAAATTTATGGAACAATTACAGCACGAGCACAGGAGAAGGCACTGGAGAAGTTCTTCAATAATCCTGAATGTGAAGTACTGATTGCATCCATTGCCGCGGCTGGAACTGGCCTCAATATAACTTGTGCTAATACGGTCTATTTAATGGTGAGGGGAGCCCCAAAATTCTTCCCTGATTTGCGGCCCCTGACATCCACATTTCCAGGAGCCCAATTGGAACCCAGCCATTGAGGCTCAGGCTGTTGATTGACTCCATTGTATTGGCCAACAACAACCTGTAAAGGTCATTCACTATATCACTCCTCATTCAGTTGAGGTCAACATGTGGAAGGTACCTTTCAAGATCATCTTTGAGCCTAATTGTATTGCTATTCTAAAATCCTTCCCTATGGAAATGCCATTTTCCAAACACCAATAGGTCCAAGAAAAGAAAAAATCATTAACTGCGTGAGCCTTACTGATATTATATAATTTGTGTTTGACCAAGTTGATAACTCTTGTTCACCCTGGCATAGGTCCACAATTATGAACACCTTGAGTTGGATCGAACTCCTTCAATATTTCCTCAATGAAAATGAGCAATAGAGTCTTATTTCTAAGGGAGACGGTGATACATTCCAATTCATATTGTCTATATTCTGGCATATTTAGCAAGTTGTTGAATCTTTAAGAAATAATACTCAGATTGTATTACACCTGCACAAATAATTCACAAAATGTTAATTTGTAACGGTGCTATACATTTATATTACTAAGTTATTGCAGAGCATCACCATTCGGCCTAATAACTGGCATGTCAAGTATTTTTGAGGGTGCTAGTCTGCATCTTACTACAGCCTTTGAGCCAATCTTGATCAAATACCTGAAATGATAAGCCTTCCGGAATATCACCATCATCTGTCAATCGTAATTCTGGCAATCTATCAATAGTTTTTTTACCCTTTTTTAATGCGATTACAAAACTCTATGTCTCGATCCATTTTTTAATACCAATTCATTAAATAACTGGGAGCGCCAGAGTAATCCCACTTTGCGGTAAGCTTGACGGCCATTTTCCAGTACCTCCTCAGTATCTGAACATACTCGAGGGTCATTGAATTGTGATGCTAGAATGGGAAATTTAGCCGTATCACACCATTCACGATGGCGCTCACAGGTCTGCACATAATCAAGTATATCATCATCAGTCTTTGCTCACAATGAAGAAGAGATACATTAACTAACCCTTTGACGAATCTTTGCGAGCTTTTGATTCTCCTTCTTTTTAACCAAATACTCGGCATCCTTTTGAATAGACTTCCATTCTCTTTTCAAATAAGTGAAATATTGCTCCATTAAAGCCGCCACGACCCCATAGTTATTATGATCCTTGTTCCAACAGTAATGATGATACTCGGTGCTGACCAGTGCAAGACCGAATGTACGGTAAAACACCATAGACATCAGCTCATTGAACAGATGTTGCCATGAGCTCTCCCAGTCCCAAGTGAAGCGCTTTAGTCCTAGCTTGTGGAGCTCATTTTCGCAGTAGCTTTGGAAACCCTGAGACTGAACCTGTGTTGATGGCTCATTGAAAACATCCTTGGGGACATATCTGAGATGACCAGCCACTTGAATTGCAATTTCACGCTCTTCTGTGCTGGGTGGTGCTGGTAGTGAGGAAAAATCCTTATCCCTAACTTTGAGTAGGAACAGGCAATGGTCATGTACTGCTGATCTCATTCCATGGACATTCTCTGGAAGTTCTGCTTTCAGCCGTTTTTGTTGCTCCTTCTGGCTTGCACGTTTCGCCACATTGTGAGCTTTACGAGCCTGGTTCCTTTGCTGTCTGACCTCGGATTGTTCAAGCATACTCTGGGCAAGGGGCATTTGAGGATGGGTGAACTCATTATTTGACTGAGTGCCATGCTCATGCGCCGTGAAATTGTCCCTCCTTGATTCATCATTTGTTTCCATTTGAGTCGGAGACATGTTCTCATCCTCATCATCCACCATTTTTTCTCTTGATGAACTGGCATGAGCTGTTCTTGTTTTGGAGGCATATGGATGATGACGTCCAGTGAGTTTCTCTTTATGGACCAGAGGTGAAGATGCATAAAGCTCATCACCTGCCATGCACATCATCAGTTAACACATCAAAAAATTAATGAAGACTGGTCATACTCACAATCTTCAATTGGCTCCTGAGATTGGACTGACTTGCCTTTAGGTGCCATATCTAACCCATGAAGCAAAAATATCAAATTGTGAAAAAGGTTATACTCCAAAATTAAAATGACTTACTTTGATGAAGCGTCAATCCTGGATTTCCCTCTGACAGACCACTCCAAGTTACATTCTCCAATGGTCTTTTTCGTCACCCCCCATCCACGCGCCTTTCATCACCCACATGAACCTGAGATCCTGATGGAATATTGAGGGTTGGCTGTTTACTTTGGCAAAAGGGATCCTGGGATGGGACTGGATTCTGACCGGGATTAAGGAGGAACTCGCGTGGAAATTTTGATTGGGGATTAGCGTGTGATGAGATTTGAGGTGTGCCTTCTGGCCCCTGAGACACATGCATTTGTGTATTAGTGGGATTTGGGGGAATTGGAGTGACAGAAATATTTGGGATCGACCAAGTGCTTGAAGTTGGAGCCTTTGGATTGCCCACATCAATGTTAAGACCTGATACATTCATTGAGGATGCAATAGGGGTTGTGAGAGGAATGTTGGGACTCAATGGTGACTGTGTTTGAACATATTCTATGCTAGATTCACTATCTGAGTCATGAACAGAACCTGAACGGGATTTATGTGACTTGGAAGATGACATAAGGGCCAAAAAAGTACAGTAATATTTTTAACTAGATAAAACACCTCAGTATTATGATAAAATAGAGTGATATGAGATGAAATCTTTTCAAATTTAGAATAGAGAAATTCTATGAATAGTTGGAACTAAGTGTTGCGTGGAAGTCCAATAAGCCTCTTTTTAGGAGAATTCTCCCTGCCTCCTCTTGAGCTCCTCCGCTTTTATCGGAAACCACCCGGCACTGCCTACCACCATATAATGTAATATTCCCTTGATCTCAAAGGGGACCCATAATCCATAAGTCATCATATTTGGCAACATTTCCGCCTCCCCATTGTCACATTTTGTGAATTATCCAAATTGCCAATATATGCATTGAAATTCCACAGCATTGTACATCTGTAAAGGGGTATATTCATGAAGGATTTACCCACAAAAGAGACATCACCTTTTCAAGAAAGGCGAGACAATCCAAATCACATTCCAACCAATCAAAACCCTGCTGCACTCAAACCAAATACCAAGACTTTAGCTGCACTCCAACCCCTTATGTAATAGAGTTATATCGTTATGTCTGTAATAAGGTTTAAGCCATGTACAATGGCGTGCCAGCGTACATGGTTTGAATGTCAATCCCCTCAATTCAATGTTGACACATCCCTATTGGAACACCCCTCAAGGGTCAAAACCGCAGTATTGCCATGTGTAAATAAAATAGAATATGTATGAGCATTGAGCAGCATGGAATTTTACCCAATTAAACTACTAACCAATTCCGCCATCCAGATGAGACATGTTACACTTTATCAGCTGCAGCTCACGCACCATTACAAATGGGATAAAATTCTCAGCTGGCTCAAATCATCTCCCCCTTCATAAATAATCACTCAATTTTTTTGCCAATTAATAACACTCCTAAACACTTTCACATCAGCCATAGATATTTATACACAAACCAACCGTACTCCCAATTCCTGCAACAATGACAGCCCGCCGCTATTCCTCAATGTGTATATGCATGTGTCAACACTGCTCAACTCAAACACACTCTTCCCCTGAGGGTGATAGGCCTGGAGTTTCCTTCACACCTTTCCAATATAAACAGCACATTAAAAAGCTCAAATCAACCATTGCACCCAAATCTCTTCCAAAAATCCCTACTTCTGCATCAGGATCTGAGTGCCCACAACTTCTATTGGATCAAATATTCCCAGCTGATTATTCACCATGGGCCCAAAGCACCTTCTCCACAGCACCGGGGCTCAATTCAATTTCACAGAAATCATACAGCAGCAGTCAAACCCTTCCTCCACAAGACCTTGGAATGATAATATCTGCCATTCTATCATTAAGGTATAATATACCCTGCAGGGCTTCACGCATTCTCAACCCCGCCCTAAACTTGCTGATCAAGTCCAGCATCTCAAGCTCCAGTGGTCCCCCCATTCCTGCATTCCATATACCTCAAGATCTGAGTACCATATTTGAACATCTCCAATTGGAGCCAGTGATTCAAAACTATATATGTTGTCCTCAATGTTTCTCTCTTAATGGCCTTACTGAATCAGTCACAACTGACCAACCCCACTGTCAACGCCATAATGACCCAAATGATCATGATCCCCCTTGCACACAATCATTAGGCAAATTCATCTATTCATTTGAAGCCCACACCCAAAACACCACCAACATGAAGCAAAAATTTATACCAACAAAACATTTCATTTATCAACCATTCAAAAATTGGCTTGCCAGATTTCTCCAGTGGGTTGGAATTATGGACATTCTGCATCAACATCAACAATCCCAAACTCCCAAAGATTCTCCAAAACGTGACGTCTGGGATGGATTGGTCTGGAGACGCTTCACTGGCACTAGAAATATCCATGACCCCCCATTCATGTCCATTCCTGGTGCATTGGCCTTCTCCATTTATGTGGACTGGTTTAATGCACATGGAAAGTCCACCCGGTTGGCCAGCATTGGACCTATCATGCTTATTTGTCTTAATCTCTCCCCAAGTGAAAGATTGAAGCCAGAGAATGTTTATGTTGCAGGAATCATCCCTGGTCCAAAGGAGCCAACTTCCCTTCAATTGAATTATTTATTAATGCCACTCATCAAGGAGCTCAAAGAGCTATGGCAAGGTTACCATTTTTTGCCCACCTCAACAGGTCCTTCAGGATCCTTTATCCGTGTTGCCATTCTCACAGCCATCGCGGATGTGGTTGCCATGCGCAAGCTTACTGGATTTATTTCCCATTCAGGCAACAACTTTTGTAATTTTTGCACCATTCACAAAGCTCAAATTGACAAAATTGGTCCTCAATTTCACTACACACGCTCATATCAAAATCATAAATCAACCATTGCCAAATGGCTTCGGGCAACCCCACAACAAAGACAAGCAATTTTCTCTGAGTATGGAGTGCAATATTCAATTTTAGAAGACCTTCCGTATTGGGATGCAACCAGAATGGTTAATCTTGACATAATGCATAATTTAATACTTG
This sequence comes from Austropuccinia psidii, assembly GCA_023105745.1. NCBI lineage: Eukaryota > Fungi > Basidiomycota > Pucciniomycetes > Pucciniales > Sphaerophragmiaceae > Austropuccinia > Austropuccinia psidii. The sequence continues at coordinate 8,506,480 of JALGQZ010000002.1, read as the reverse complement.
GAATTTTGAAGGATCATGCAACTTTCAAATTGTGCATTCCAGAGTCCAAATCAAAAATTTACCTCAGGTCCCGCAGGAAATCCAATGACACCAGCAGTTCAGACTCAGATTCCATGGCCTCCAACAGCTCTCTTGATAAAATCACATTGAGAGAGGCCCGCTCCCTGAGAAGAGACGCAGCAAAAATAATAAATGAGCCACTCCCCACTACTTCCACCCGAAAAAACTACTTTTCAATGCCCACCCCTCACACGGAACATCGATCTAGTGGTTCTGTGGAGATTCCTTCATTTGATGCCGATTACATCCCCTCTGAATTGGATATCACTGCACTGAGTGATCACCAGATCAAGGGTGAGGCTCTGGAGCATCTCCGACAAATCATATCTGAGACAATAATTCCCTCATCATGCACAAGAGTACCTTGCAACATGGGTTCCCCCTCTCATGGTAGCTTAAAAGCCGCTGAATGGGCTCTCTTATATAAGGTCTATATTCCATTTTTAATGCTCAGTCAACAGATGTCATTAGATGTACACCAATCTGCAAACATTCAAAGAAAAATGGGTCACTCAGAAGAACTTGCAAATGAACTAACCAAGAATACATTCCATTTGATTAGTGCTATCAACATTGCCACAAGTTGGACTGTTTCAATAGATGATGCGACTGCATTTGCTGAACATTGGAAAAAATTCCGCCTTTCCAATCAGCTCCTGTTCCCAAAACAGAAAAGTAAACCAAATCATCATTTTGCTGATCATATTCCGGAACTCTTCCAGCGTTGGGGCCCAGCACAAGCCTCAGCCACATGGGGTTATGAGCGCTTGATTGGAGTATTTGCAAAAATGCCAACAAATAACAAAATCTGTACGTCAATTAATAAGATCAATATATTCACATTGATTAAACACCTGAACTGAATAAGATTAACTTCTTGCAACTCTGAATAGATGATATAGATAAAACCTTACTTCAACATATCTGTCAATGTTCCAACTTTTCCGTTCTCCTGAAATCCCCATCCGTGCCATGTGAAATAAAACAGCTTTTCGAATCACAGCCACCTGCCCTGTTCAATGACCATGAATCTGACAAACCATCCTGCCATGACCAAGGAAATTATGATTGCCTGGTTGAGTACTTACAGAATTTTCATGCAACAAGGGAAATAGTTGATTGGATCAGCTTAGACACTACCGTGCAATCCACAAGTCCTCCCACTTCAAGGATTGTCTCACCTTGGTATTTTCCTGTTTCAAACATTAATATTGGGAACAATATATTTTCAACTGAATCCAAAAATGTCAGCAACAGTGTGATATGTTTTCTGAGGGGCAACTCACGACGATTTGGTATTATTAATAGCATTTTTAAAGTCTCTGAGCCATCTAGCATACTGAACAATAACTTTCTGATCTTAAAAACTTTGAAGATTGATGTGAATTTCTTAACAGATTGGCCACATCTGAATATTTATAAAGCTGTTGGTTTTGATGATGGACACTTGATTATATCTGAAGAAGAAATAGAAGGTAACTGTGGATTGTATGAAAACAAAGTTCTGTCATGTGGATTGCTTGTAATGATAAAGCCGTTATTTCATGAAATTTCGTCTACAGAAATGCAAATCTCTCAGATTCATTAGCAATTTTGCTAGTGAAATAACTGCCTCAGAATTTAGTGCCAGAGACATGCCATTGTGACAAGCAAAGCCCATTATTTCACATTGCCACAAAGAACTTACTATTTTGACATTGGGTACAGTGTGAATAAGCCAAGTTCAATGATCAAATGACCCACACACTCACCTTTCACAGAATCCAAAATTTTTAACTGTGCCATCATCATTTTGGAAGGGGAACCAGCCCTTGTGCACACGCAAGCGCATCCGCACCTGCGGTATTGTGCGGCAGACCCTACCAGTGTCATCTGCAAAACGACAATCCCGCTCAGGCGTAGTCCTTTCATGGACGACCTGGTGAAGTCAAACCCCCTGCCTACATCAAGACTGGCTGAAGGACCTCTTTGATGTGTGTTTGTGCAAACAGGCGGGTCTTGTGTAATTTTTACCAACCATCGGACGGTTGCGGGATGATCAGGTGGTGAGGAATCTGAGTTGAAGGCACAGGGGAACCAATATTGGTGGATGTCACAGGATTTGGTGTAAGACAAGAGTAGGAGGTGTGCTCGACATTCGCTTGATTTTTGCTTGATGTGAGCTTGACTTTTATCCTGCTTGACGTTTGCTTGACGTGAAGTCAATCGCCAACGATTGACACAAGATTCGCCCTGGTGAATAAACACAAGACCCTTATTTTTGGTGTGTTTTGTATATAAAAACACTCTTTAGCCATTAATACAGTCTTAATTTTTGATCAAATTAAGACACCTAATACTGATAAAGCAACAGTTGAGGCGTGGTTGGGCAGATTGTTAACTCGATTACCCTCTTACATACCACTTTTTGACAGTTTACACTTGCTAATTCCAAGTTATTCTGTGAGATATTGGTATACAAACAGTATACCAAATATCAGTAAGCTGTATTTCTGACGTGAAATTGTTAATTCAATTACACTGTCATTGTACAAGGGCATATTGTAGTAATATACAAGCCCAGAGGCCATTCTTAGATGTTCAAACAGCATTTTAAGAAGTTTTAACTGACATTAAGCCCTCTTTTCCTGTTTGATTCAGTGGAAGATAACTTCATACCACTAGAAAGCCAGTCACAGGCCAACACACCAGTGACACCCTCAGAACCAGAGGGCAGCAAAGGCAAAGGAAAGAGGCACAGTGAAGGCCTGATAATAGCAAAGAAGTGGACACCCATTGCCACACAGAAGAGTAGAATACCACAAAATTCTGCTTCAATACAAGGTAAACCAACCTTGATAAATTGTACAGGGAGAATTACTATAATTAACCCAGTTGTAACCTCTAAAGGTAAATTGCCCAAATCAGCAGACAACAAACTTGTACAAGGCACAGTCAAAGGTAAATACCCTAAGAACATAAAGTTTTTGACTGCTTGCAAACACTAACATGTCACCTGTACACCTCAGAGATCTTGGCTTCCAAAGGAACCAGCCAGAGGACAGAGAAGGCTTGTCCAGAAACAGAAGACCTGAAAGAGGACACCTTGGACACAGTAGTGTATGGAAAAACAATGAGGGAGATAATATCAACCCTGCCATTCACACCCCAATTCAATGGAGACCTCAAACCAGAGGACTGGAAAGACATGGATCAAGTTCTTCAGCTCCAGCAACTCCTCAAGGACCTATTCCAATGGAGCATGGACAACAAGACGTTCAACCTGGCATCTCACTGGGAAGAACGTGGATCAAGTTGCCAGAAGATCTGTCTCAAAGAGATAGACCTTAAAGACCTTATGATAATTACCAAAGGTTGGAATCCTACCAGGTAGTTCAGACTACTGGAGGCAAGGGCACAGAGGATAAGGGAGAATCAAGCCGCTATCCAAGTTATAGAAGAACATTTAACCCAGACAGGGCCTACTCAGATTCCTTCAGGCTCACAAGGAGGAGGCCAAATCAGCTCTCCAGTGGCTTCACACCATTCAGACACCAACAGATCAATGACCAAGAGTCACCACTCTTCACAATTCCAGGAGGTTTCTAGGAGAAGAAAAGGATACAAGGGGAAAAACAAGACCTCTTTCAGCCAAAGGCAGAAAGATTCAGACCCCATGATCCAGAAGTTGTTGGATTTGGTGAAAAAAGTGCACAAGAGCCAGAAGTCGTTGTAAACTACTCTAGAATCAGTAGTCCTAGTAATAGAAACATTACTCCCACTCAGACAGAACATAACATTGTCACATCTGAGAGTAACATCAACAGTGATACACTGTGGTTACAAATGTCCCAATATGCTGAGCAATCTGCAAAGCAGTTTGCAGAACTTGAGGAAAGCCATTAGAGGATGAAGAAATTAAAGCCTCCATGGATAAAATAATTAAAAATCTTCAGGAAGGACATTCTCAGTTGAGCAAATCCTCTGAAGAAACCAACAAAAGACTGAATTTAGTCTTTGAAAAACAACACCACAGCAGAAGGGACAGGGATTGTCTGGACCAAGACATAAACAAATTGCTTAATGTCTACCATAACTTGAAGCCCCAACCACAAGGCCAAGTTATGGATAATCCATATCAACCAGATGCCATGTTGATGAATAAGACAAGATCTCCATCACAATAACAGGATGGAGATGGAATGTCTTATTCAGAAAAGGAAGCCTTGAAGCAGCTTCCTGAAGCCTCAAGCTGGCCAAAATTCTCTGGACCAGGAGAATATTATCATATGGAACTCATAGATTATAGTGATGGACTCTTCATTGATGTACCAAGCATACCAGACTACTGGATTACTGCTAGATTAAATACAGCATTTAAAGGTCATGCTAGTATATGGTACACAGAAATGAAGGAAATCCATGGCAGAAGAAACTGGCCATGGTGGAAAAGTCAAATCATCCAAAAGTACAGTAATGGAACTTGGATATGGCAGAAGACCATGTTATTTGAAAATGACAAATACTCTGTGGACAAAGATCCATATGAGGGGTGCCTTAGACAGTCCAAGAGACTTAAAGCCATTTATCCTCAGATGAACATCCAAATGAGGAATCACAAACTTCTGAACCAACTGCCAGGAGAACTAGAGCATGCAGTAAAATGCAGATGAAACCAAAATTGCACTCTAGCTGACATTTCAATACCTTACAAGAAATAAGAAAAAGAACTAATATAGGGAAATTCACCCCATATAAGAGCAGTGGTTTCAGAGAGAAACACCCTTTCAGGGTAGAGCTTAAAGAAAAACCCAAAGAAAGAGTGGCAGAAGTGGCAAAGAGGAAAAATTCTTGTCACAATTGTGGTTCAACAGACCACTATTCCAAAAAATGTCCAAAGGCAAAGAAAAAAGTCTATGCCATTGAGAAAGTCCCAGAGGAGGAATCCCCAACAGAGGATTCTGAATCAGACTATATGGGTGATGCCATCAGAGAACAATCTGATGATGAACAGGACCCAAGAGAAGAATTTCTAGTGGAATACCAAGGGGAAACCCCACTGGAAATCCAGGACATACAGGTGGAAGCAGGCATGCCACAAGATACTGCCAACAAAAGCTTGTGCAAACATACACAAGATGCCAAAACATTCCTGGTTACACCAACCAAAGGAATGGCATATATACATGGAACAGCCACAAAGATGACTGTCTGTATTGACAATGCTCAGCATTCACTGATAATTGATAGTGGAGCACACTGCTCCATAGTGGCCAGGAATTACCTGGATAACCATTTCCCCAATTGGGAAAAACAGATCTTGCCAACTAAGGCAAAGAACTTTAAGAGTGCATCAGGGAAGATAACTTCCATTGGTACAATTATTAAAGAAATAATTATACCCCATAGGAAGGGTAATATCAGACTCAATCCAGAGTTTTTAGTGCTCAATGATGCTCACATCCAAGGATTCTTACTACAAACAGATTACCAGAGGATGTTTGGCATAGATATTTACAATAGTAAAAATAGGCACATCAACATTGGTACTAACAAGGACAAGAAATTTTCACTTGATAAGTACCAGATATCTTCTCAAGATCCATTAGAAGAAATCCTGGAGGAATTCAGAGAGGGACAGTGTAGAACTACCCTCACCAGTAAACAAAAACTAAGTTTACTGAAGATGTTGAGGAAGAACAGACCAGCATTTGCCATTGGTGGAGAACCATTAGGCAAGATCAAAGGCCATGATATAGAACTATATCTGGATGTGGAAAGGCCTTATCCACCCAGGCTTAGGAGACCCCCTTATCCAGCAAGCCTAGAGACCAGGAAAGAAATTGAGAAACACATCAATGGGCTTTTGGACCTGGATGTCATCAGGAAGATTGGACATAATGAAATAGTGTAAATAACCACTCCTGTCTTAATCACCTGGCATGATGGCAAGTCTAGACTGTGTGGAGACTTCAGAGCTCTGAATAACTACACTGAAGCAGACAGGCACCCTATACCCAGGATACCTCATGCCTTGGATAAACTGGCAAAAGCCAAATACATAACCAAAATGGATTGTATGAAAGGTTTCCACCAGAATGGAGTTAAACCAAACTCCATGAAATTACTCAGAATAATATGCCATTTGGCCTCAAAAATGCACCACCCCACTTCCAAAGGATGATGGACACAATATTTCAAGAAGAAATATTGGAAGGCTGGATTGTGGTATATATTGATGATATCATTATATACTCAGAGACATGGGAAGACCATGTACATTACATGGACAGAGTGCTAAGCGAATGTACACCAATCAATCTGAAAATTTCACTGAAGACGTGTAATTTTGGCCAACAAGAGTTACTGGCTCTAGGACGTAATGTCTCAGGTCTTAGTCTGGCAATTGACCAGAATAAAGTAGCAGCAGTACTGCAAAAGCCAGTACCAAAGAGCATCAAAGAGATGCAATCTTTCCTTGGGTTTGCTAGCTACTATAGAAACCATATCAAGAATTTCTCCCACATAACTAGTAGTTTATACAAGATGTGTTCAAAAGATGTTGTTTTTGAAATCACCAAGGAAAGGAGGGATGCATATGAGAGGATCAAATATGAACTCACAAATGCTCCTGTGCTCATCTTACCTTAATTTGAACTACCATTCAAGTTATATATAGATGCAGCATGTAGTCAAGGCCTAGGAGCAGCCCTTCACCAAAGACAAATTGTGGATGGTGAACCAAGAGAAGGAGTAATTTGCTACATCTCAAGGCAACTGAAAGATTCAGAAGCTAGATATGGGGCCACCCAGACTGGATGTCTATCTCTAGTCTGGGCTCTGGAGAAACTTCATTATTATTTGGAGGGTGCAGTCTTTGAAGTCTACACAGACTGCACAGCCTTGAATTCTTTACTGAACATGAAGACTACAAATAGACACATTCTGAGATGGAAAATAGCCATCCAGGAGTATAGAGGGAACATGAACATCATATACAAAGAAGGTAAAAGTCATACCAATGCAGATGGCCTTAGCAGATGGCCACTGGAGAATGTCAAGAGCAACCCAGCTTATGACCCTGAAGTTGCAGCCAAGATCCCCATCCATTTCATGGAAATAGATAGGAGGAAGAGCTTCAGATTTTCTGAATGGGCACCAGGAAGTGGTACCCTTGACAGTGGAAACACTGATTCAGAGGGAACAGAAACTCCCATATTGGGAATAAGTTCCTCAGAGCTGCACAATGAATTTTTTAGTTCAGTCCTGAAGTCTTATGCCAAACACAAACAGTGTAGCATATTAACACAACTCCTCCAACAAAAGTACAGGAGTCCAGAACTGAAATCCCAGCTGAAAGAACCCTGGTTGAGGGCCTATAAGGACAACAAGTTCTTTCTTATAGATGGCCTGCTCTACCACAGAGAAAAACACACAAGTGCACTCACAGTGGTAGACAGGGACCACATCTCTCTGATCCTGCAGGAATGCCATGACTGCCCCTATATGGGACACATGAGTGAAGACAGGAACAGAGAGAGGGTAGGAAGCACAGCTTGGTGGCCCAAGTGGGAACAAGAGTTGAGTGAATACATCAACACTTGTGAAAGATGCCAAAAGGCAAATAGAAAACATGGGAAGAAGTATGGATTACTCCAACATATAGAAGAAACCAAACACCCATGGGAGACCATCAATATGGACTGGGTCACAGGACCTTTCCAAGGAGGCAAAGAAAACTACAATGCCTGCTTGATCATAGTTGATAGGTTCAGCAAGAGCATGAGGTGTCTACCATGCCACAAAGAAGACACAGCCATGGATACTACTCTGTTATTTTGGAATAACTTCATATCTACCTGTGGAGTCCCTAAAATAATCATTAGTGATAGGGACTTAAAATTCACATCTGAATTTTGGATCAACTTGTATGAACTGCTTGGCACCAAGCTTGCTTTTTCCCAGCTTACCATCCACAAACATATGGCCTAGCTGAAAGGATGATCCAAACAATGGAGGACATCCTTAAAAGATTCTGTGCCTATGGCATGGAATACAAGGACCATGAGGGATACACCCATGACTGGGTTACCCTTCAACCAGCTGTCCAACTGGCTTGTAATACAAGTCAGCACTCTACCACGGAAAAAACACCTGCAGTGGTAGAGAAAGGGTGGAATCCCCTGTTGCCTGTGGAACACTTGAAGAAAAATCTTCTGACCATCCACCCCACAGCCAAAGACTTCCATGATATGTGGAAGAGAGCTTGTGACACAGCTGCCAAATGCATAGCTGAAGCAAAAGAATATAATAAGCAGAGGTGGGACAGGACACACATGGAACCTGATTTCAAGGAAGGGGACCAGGTGCTAGTGTCTACACTAAACCTTCATAATCTTAAAGGACCCAAGAAGATGAGAGACTCATTTGTAGGGCCTTTCACTATCATTAGGTTGATAGGAAAAAATGCAGTGGAAGTCAAACTCACAGAGGGATTTTCCAGGAAGCACCCAGTCTTTCCAGTAAGTTTAGTCAAACCATACTTCCAAACAGAGGAGGACAAATTCCCCTCCAGGAAGAAGAACCCCACACCACCTGATATAGTGGAAGTGGAGGACTCCCCAGGAACTATGAGTAAGATCGTATGGGCCAGGAAGATCAGACTTAATGGGAAGGATCAAAGACAATATTTAGTCAGATTCAAGAGCCAAACAGGTGATAAAGAGAAATGGTTGGCAGAAGATGCCATACCAGATGGGAACCTTCATTTGAGGAGATTCAGGGCCTCTAGGAAGACTGAACAGCCTCATCAATGATGAGCCTTTTTTAGAGGGAGGGTATGTCAGCCTGTGACTCAAAACCAGAGCACAAGCATGACAGCCAAAATACCATAAACCAATGGTATAGCCAAGATACCACCAAAACATGGAGCTGAGCCAAATCAGCTCAAAACGTATCAAACAAAAGAATAACTCACCCCTTTCTGAAAATATAATTCCCATCACCATAGGACAAAGAATAACAAAGTTATTGCTGAGCATAAACCTTAATTTTTACCTCTCATCTAAAATCCAGAAGGAGAGGCTTAACCCCATACAATGGGTATTCAAAATGAAGCTCTAAGTCAGGTCTATCCAATGGTACCAGCCAAACTGAGCTAGCACCAATATTACTGGAGGTATGGTCAATTTCAGGCCAAATAAGGGTGAACAAAACATTCACCTCTCATCTAACTTCTACAGTTTTAGTGTGAGATACTTGAAGTGGGGCTTTTTTGGAAAGAGCACAATCAGGGCTATCTTATGGTGTCATTCATTCCCCCATATATCAAGTATAGCAGAAGCTATGGGGTAAACAAGCTCAATACAGCTTTTTGCCTAAACCATGCATATGTACAAAACGTCTTGTACATGGCATAACTTTGCCATATTTAATGATAACCATATTGGATAAGGTACCATTGTGTAGAACACATACAGAGCTACACACTGGTTCAGGTTTGAGGTTGATAACTCAAAAACTGACAAAGGTATAGCTGTTTTGAGGTCAAAATACCACATTCTGACCAATACAGCCCTACCATGAGATAATATCCCATAACCATGAATATGAGGTGTCAAATAGACGAAGGAGCGTGTTTTTACCTCAATACCTCATATTTCAGTCAATACTGGGGTTCCATACAGTTTCTGTACAGCATTCTACGCATCAAACATGTCAGAATCAGGCTGTGAGGTCCCCAGATGAAATTTTTCACCCTGTATTGGTGAAAACTGCCCAGATGTGGTTTCAAAACCACATCTGAGCCCAATACAGGCTATAAAGGCTGTTTGCAAACCACAAGTCAGTCCCAGAGAGTGAAACATCTTCACTTCCTCTATGTGGAAAGGTCTAGTACCCTTTCCCCCCCATTTCAGGATAAAAAGGAGGCTTTTCACAGCCAGAATTGCTTTCCTCATCCTGCTCTTGAATTCCTACGTAGCACAACTGTCAAAAACAGTTATACCCTTGGAATATAATCAGGTATACTGTTAATTAGTAGTATTGTAGTCTTTATTATTGTAATCCAACAGGAAAAGCTGCACCCAGGGCTTTCAACAGCGCTCACCACCACTATTGCAAAATATTAAAGCCCTTTTATTTCATCTATAAACCCTTATAATCAATAAATACTCTTATTTTATTACTTCTTTTCCGTGTCACAGTCAAATTTAAAGTTGTAACTAGCCTATTTACTGCTCCTACATAGACTCATCCTGACAAGATATGTATAGTTCAAAGTAATGAATATCTCTTGCAAAATGGGTTGAAAATATTTTTTTTCCTGAGAAATGATATGAAAGAAGTCTAAAAAGACTTGATAATTAGATCTCACAGTTTTCAAGTGTTTTTACAAGAATTGATCCAATTTGTATCATATTAGAAGTCATAGTGTTTAAATGGGTGCCAAAAATGTAAGGTTTGTCTATGAAACCCTTAATAACAATACTTATTTTAAAGTCACTGTTTCTGTCCTTAAATTAAAGTATCATAAAATTAAATATTGTAAACACAAATGTAAATATAATTATTATTATTATAAGTCAAAAACCCACTAAAATTAAGAATGAGGCATTTTTAAAAATTAGTTTATAACAAGATTTTATAAAATAAAACAATTACTAAGGATTATACAAATATTATAAAAATCTACAATTTTGATTCTTTATTTATAATAGTTATGGAGAATAAAAAACTGAAGAATCATTTCTAATAATATAAGATTAGATTTGATAAAATATTTTGTTTTGAAGATTGATTGTACTGATTGATGGGGCAAAAAAAGGAATGAAATGGCTGTTTTTATGCCTTAATACACCTCCTCTGTGATCAAAGATTCTCTCAGAGGGCGTTTACTCATGAAAAATGTGAAGAACATCATCAAAATAGAGTCTAAACTTGGAAACTCCCAATTTTTAATTGCATTTTGAATTATGGGGGTTATTATTAACCCCAAGTAGCTTCAAGAACCATCTGTGCTTATTATTTCTAAGCTTAATGTAAAAATAATTAACTCAATTTAAAGTTAATATTATCAATATCCCAAAAACAACATTTGAAGCAAGAATATTTTGAATAAGATTTTCAATTAATTTTCTTCAAGAAGAATTGAATGTGGCATTTTGAAGGCTAAAGACCAAATACCATTATTTAAGAAAGAAAAAATAATTTATAGGTTATACACAAATAAGATTAACTTATATGCTGTGTGAAAATTTGAAGTAAATACATTGAGAAGTTAAGTTTCTATGAATTTTTGAAGTTATTGCTTGTTTCCATGTACAAATAGAAATATACACCAAAACTGGAATTTTAATAAGGTTTTGATGTTTTTAAATTTTATTTTAAGCTTATTTAAGCTTATTTAAACTTGATTAATCTTTGAAAGTTTTTAAAGATTTAATTAAAAGCTTGTATGAAGGGATTTACCCTTTGGGTGTTTTTCCTTTATGTCCAAATGGAGTATAAACCCTTTTGAGATTTGATATTAAATCAAATTCTAATCTTAAATCTGAAATAAGGCTTAAGATTCCTGAATACAGGAGGAAAACCTTAGCTGGCCTCTTGCAGATCCAAAAAGCTGTATACCATGGCTTAAAGAAAGTTTTGATTCAGTTCATACAGAATTTAAATCCTGTATGGAAAATATTCATCCAATTCAGTAAATAAATACAAATTAATTTTAACCTAACTTTTGTAAGTTTTCATAAACCATACATAACTTTAAATTCTCATTTGAATTAACAATTTCAAAATTTTAACAAAATTTTTTAAAATTCTATAAGTGTTATTTAGGACTCTTAAATATTCCAATGAAGCCAAAATAACAAATTTTGGGTATGAAGCCATATGGTTTTAACCTAGTTAATTTTTGGTTTGAAATCCAAAAATGAAATCCTAAGTATTTCAGCTTGGTTTATCAAGAATGGAATAATAGTCATTTATCATTAACTTTTGCCTTTAAAATATTGTAAAAGTAAATTATTACCTTAATAAAGTGTGAAAGAAGAAATGTTTCTGGCATTATGGGTATTTCATACATACCTCACAGCCTCACATTCCCTACCACCAAAAAAACTTGTACTAAACTTTTTCATTAAGCCGTATAACCCTGATTGAATTGGGAGGTATAGTCCACTGTTAAAACTTTCTACTAACTTTTTTCAAGTATGTAAAACACAAAAGTCAAACCTTATTGGGGAATTTGTCTCCTCTCATGTCTTAATATTCTCACAAAACTTTGGAAATCAGGTATTTTATTTTCTGAAAGCCATTCATTTTCATGTTGTGGGCTTCTGTACCTGTGTGAGTCTTAGGGGTATTTTTATATACCAAAAAGACCACAAATAAAAAATTATGTTATAATTATAAAGAAATAAATTGGTTTATATGATAAGACCAAAAATCAAAATGTAAATAAAAAATCAAAAAAATTTTATAATATAAAATTAAAATTACAGTTGAACTCAATAGTGTGAAGATACACTTTGAATTGAAAAAATTAAGTGAAACTAAATTTTTAAAAAGAATATTGAAGTTAATATATTTTTGGAAAAAAGTTAGATAAAATTTATTATAGCTTTTTATCCAATAAACAAACTCATTAAAATTATTTCACCCTTGGTTTACTCATAAAAAATAAGGTGGGGTCACCTCTGGATGAAATTTCTGTAACTAAACTTTAAATAAGTGTAAATTAAGTTTCTTGTATTTTCTCTATAAAAATTGAAAATCCTCAAATTCTTAGCTTGATTCACACCAAATGTGGTGTCAACCATCAAATTTTGTGTTAAAATTGAGGTGTGGTGTGTAGTTTAGAAGTTATGAGGAATTGAATTATTGTTGATTGAAATGTCAAAATGTGTGTGTGTATTACATAAGTGAGCTTTGATTTACATAAGTGGTTTCAATTATTGAATTTTCATCATTTAAAAACAAAATTGAATTACATATGTAAGCTACAAGTATAATAAATGATGAGGAATTAAAGAAAAAATAAATTGGAAATATTAATTCTGGGGGAAAAAGGAATGTTGGCTCAAAGGGTGCCAGACTCCCCCGAACTCCTTTCTGACAGGCCTGCAATGTCAAAATTCACTCAAAATCTCATTACTTTTGGCCTGGAATTGAGTCACAGGGTCTGTGACTCAATTGATAATGAGGTTTTAATACCAACCAGGGAAGTTTTAACTGTTACCAAGGGGGTAAAACTACCCTTAACCTAAAGAAATATTATTAAAAACCGTTTTAACTGTCTTTAACATCTCTTAAACATATTTTGACATATTTTGAAGGCTTTAAAACAGGTATTACTATTGCAATGGCTTATCTAAGGGTCTAAAATGGCTTGAACCAGCCCTTTTTTGGTCTGAACCAGGGTTCAACAATGCCATAATTGGTTTTTCTGTTTTCATAGTGTCTTTTACAACTGAAAAGGGTAAAATTTACTTTTGGAGTAAGAAAATTTGTGGCTATAAGAGTGGGTCTTCTTTGCCCCACTTTGCTCTTCATGTTAGAATCTTTCCCTGTTATAATTAGTTTAAAAACTGTCAAAACAATAAATAAAAGATTCAAAACAACTTTTTAAATCATTTCAAACCTTCTAACCACGTGAAAAAATCATTATAATCATTTTTTGTAACTCTTAGAGTCATTTTTACCCTTGAACCCTTGAAACACCCAATAAGTGAATTAAATAATCTTTCATCACTATTAGCTTTTTCACTGTGTTTCCAACTTCACTCTGGTAACTTTTGGGTGTGTTTTTCCTTTAATACTACTTTTAAAGACTTTCTTCTGAAATTAATTCAATGCATAGACTTTTGAAAATTTGTCAAATGTTAAGGGTCATCAAATATTGAATATCAAATTTTCAGCCTGATCAGATATTCAGGATTGAATGGGCACTAACCTCAAATATTTGAAATTGAATGTTTGAATTTTTGAATATTCAAAACCCAATTTTGAAATCAGTTTTTGGGAATCTTGTAAGAAATAATTACATTAACACTTTAATCTATAGATAATTTAATAAATTTTTTCTCATACATTGATTCCAAATTACTTGAGGGCTTTGGTAAAAACACATAAGAAAAACCATAGGCCCTTTTTTCTACAATAAATGGAACTCTTACTCAATAGATTTTTGAAGATTTATAAATCATGCATGAATCTGCATGAAATCTAGTATAACTGCTTGATACATCACTACTTTAATTGAATAATTCAATAACAATTCCTTGATTTTCTATTATTTATATTTCATTCACTTATTATTTACTTATTAATTTATACCAAAACAAGAGAAATTCAAAAAGGACAGAATAAAAATAAAATAAAATAAAATAGGATAAATGTAAAAGAGTAATGAGTTTAAGGAAAAAAACTAAAACAATAATGATAATTAATTTGATTGTGTAATTTTCCTGTGTCAAAACCATGGCATATCCATGCCATATCCATAATCATTGGCCAAATTGGCCATTTCATTCTTTATAGCCTTTATGGTCCTTTCATCATCTGGGGCCAACCTGGTCCTTTGAGCCTTGGAGGTACTTTTATATACCCAAAAGACCACAAACAAAAATTAATATACAAATATAAATAAAATACATTTACTTATATTAATCAAAATGAAAAATTGAAATATAAATATAAATTTATATACAAAAATCAAAAATCTAATTATAATTTAAAAATAAATATACATTAAATTTTAAAATTGTAAAAACACATTTTTACTTGAAAAATTTAAGTAAAAATGAATTTTCAGCAAAATTAGCCAAAACAAAATAATTTTGGAAAAAAGTTAAATAAAATTTATTATCACTTTTTATCCAACAAATAAACATATAAAATTTATTTTACCATTGGATTCCTTATTAAAACTCAGGTGGTGTCACCTCTGAGTGAAATTTATGTAACTCAACTCTAAATAAGATTAAATTAAGTTTTCAGTATTTTCTGTGCAAAATTTGAAAATCCTCAAAACCCTAATTTAGCTCACACCACATATGGTGTTAACCATCAATTTTTGTGTTAAAATTGAGGTGCTGTATATAGCTTAGAAGGTATGAGGAATTGAAGTATTTTCAATTGAATTGTCAAAATGTGCATGTGTATTACATAAGTGAACTTTCATTTACATATGAGGTGTCAATTATTACAGTAGTGAACTTTAAAACTCAATTTAATTACATATGTAAACTTTAAGTATAATACATGATGAGGAATTAGAGGAAAAATATATAGGAAAGAGTAAATTTGGGGGGGGGAAAGGAACTATAGCTCTAAGGGGGAGCCAGACCCCCAAACTACTTGTTGACAGGCGTGTTGTCAAAATCCATTCAAAGGTTCATCACTTTTGGCCTGGAATTGAGTCACAGGGTCTGTGACTCAATTGAGGATTAGGTTTTGATACCAACCAGGGCAGTTTTAACTGTTGCCAAGAGGGTAAAACTACCCTTAAGCTAAAACAATCATAGTAAAAACAGTTTTAGCTGGTTTCAACGACTCTTACACACATTCTGATGTGTTTTGAAAGCTCTAGACCAGGTATTACTATAGTAATGGCTGATTTAAGGGTCTAAAATGGCTAAAACCAGCCCTTTCTTGGTCTAAACCAGGGTTCAATGATGCCATAATTGGCTTTTCTGTTGTCAGAGTGTTTTCCACGACTAACAAGAGTAAAATTTACTTTTGGAGTAAGAAAATTGATGGCTATAAAAAAATTTCTTCTTTGCCCCACTTTTTCTTCATGATAGAATCCTTACCTTTTATAATTAGTTTAAACACTGTTAAATAAATCAATAAAAAGATTCCAACCACCCTTTTTAAAGAATTTTAAACCTTTTAACTATGTGAAAAAAATTATTATAATCATTGTTTGTAGCTCTTATAATCATTTTACCCCTTGAACCACCCCAAAAGTGAATTAAAGCATCTTTCATCACTATTAACTTTGTCACTTTGTTTCCAGATTCACTCTGGTCATTTTTGGGTGTTTTTTTGCTTTAAATATCTTTTTTAAATAATTTATTCTTTAAATTAATTGCTTGCAGTTCTTTTCTCAATTAATTCCAATTGAAATTTCTCTTGAAGAAATTTCTTTTGTAGGCTTAAATATCTCTTGTAGAGTATTTTTGGATAAATCTTTATTGTTGGTAAAACAATAAATTTTCATTATATTATTGTTTTATACTTAAAAATCTAAAAACAATAAAATTGGAATGATTTCTCTTTAAAAATACTATTTCTACTAATTTTAAATAAGTTTACCATACACAAATTTTGAGGACAGGAAAAGTACTTGATTTTAATCAAAGTTTAATATCCACACCTTACATTTGGGGGCCCAGCCATGATGTTTTACCTGTGACATATTTTTTTTTACTCTTTTTAATCCTTTTTTTTATATTGAAAATCTTTAAAAAAACATATAAAAAATATTTATAATTCAAAAAAATCCATAAAAAATAAATGTTTTCATATTATAAGTGAGGCTTATATTTTTATTTTGGTTTTTGAAATACCTTTTTTTCCTTAATTAATTGACTTTTTCATTGATTTTAGTGTCTGACAACATGATAAGACAAGGAAACATTGAAACAGCCTCAACAGTTACCAAAATTATTCCTGCCAGTACTGTTAAGTCTGACCATAATAGTACTGTTCCTTTGACTCAGAATAACCAAACTGAACCAATTTCTTTTGAATTGATTAACTTGGATATAAGTAATACTTTTCAGAAAGCTAAGAATTTGGCCAATAGTAAGTTTTCTTGATGTGATATTACTATTTTAAAGCTTTTCAACCTTAAAATATGCCTTCAACCAGATCAGGAGCAAGCTATAACTGTGAGCTTTAGTGTCAGCCTGTGACTCAAAACAGAGCACTAGCATGACATCCAACATACCATAAATAACGGTATGACAAGTATTGAACAAACATAGTCAATACAGGTAATAAATAAGAGGAAAAAATCCTCTTAAATTAAACACCAACCTTATCCAAACAGAATAAGGAAACCTAGAGGAGAATAAACAAGTCAAAACCCTTATTTTCACCTCACATCTAACTTATGCATATTTAGGTTATCCTATACCAAAGTGGTATTTTTCTTAAAGCTCACATAGAGAGCTACACAATGATATCATCCATGTTGTTGTAACACCACTACAACTGGAGATACCATATGACCTTTATTTTAAAACCAAGACCCCCCTGAAAGTCAAAGAGGACTTGTACAAAACTGTACAAAAGTATAACCAAATTAAAGATATAAACAAGAGATTCAATTTGAGATACATTAGACCTCTGTATCTCTTAAATTGACTGAGGGATCTTGGTTCAAAGGTTTAACAACCAAAAATACAGATATTCTGAAAACAAGAAAGTAAACCAACCCCTGTATCTTTGGCATACACTCATACAACTGTACAGTGTAATATACCAAACTGTAGAGCTAATCGAGCCCTACAAAACTGTATCATCAGCATACAGATATCTTCCAAATTGGAGAAGATATCTTGTAAGGTTTGACTATGAAACAATAAGTAAAAATTACTAATTTATTACTTATTGTACTCTGAATGTCCTTATAAATTGAATAAATAAGATTAAAAATATAATAATAATAAATAATTATTATTATTATGGCGTAAAATAATTATATTATTAAATAAATATAATAATATAATTTATATTATGAAAATATAATATAATAAATAAATATATTAATATAAAATAATTAATATATTAAAAAGCTCTTTATTATTGTTACCAACAAATAATAAAGGCGTAAAAAATTTTTTTTTATTAATAAAAAACAATTAATAACAATAATATTACTAATATTAAAGTTATGAATTAATATAAATACTATTTATATTAATTAAAGAGTTATTAAGAGAGTAATAATAGAGAAATTATTATAATAAGAGAGAATAACCTACTTTTAACACTTAATATAATAATTTTGAAGTATTTTACGCCAAAAAATATAAATACAACTTTTTCAAATTGTATTTACAATAAAAATAAAGAAAATTACAAATTATTCTGGATTTTTACGTGGAAATGAGTTTTAGAGAGATTTTTAACAAAAACAATTAAATAAATGATTTAATCACGTCAAAATAGATGATTATAGCAAGGTGGTCTTTGGTCTTTAATAATATAATGCTTTTATATATAAAGAATAAAGAAAATTACCTTTTGATTTAATTGATTTAATGTTTTTGATGCGTCTGAGGGGAAAATAGAGTAAAAAGAGCTCTATTTATAGTAAATACCTCCCTCCTAGAGTCCAACAGGCTTCTAGTAGACGTGTACTGATCATATCCACTGGAATTGATCAATATTTTAAGGTTTGAGGGTGATTACATCATGATCAAACCATCTTACATCATTATTGCACCATTATTTAAAGTTATCACTGTAACTTTAAGTTTGATGACATCAGAGGCTTGGCAGAACCCCAAATTTCGTGGATTTTATTAGTTTTAATCATAAACTAATAGTATTCACCAATTTTATCACTCTTGTGACTGTTAAACTTAATTTAAGGTTACAGTAGGTGATCATAACTGCTCAATTTAAGCTCAAACTTTGATCTTCAATAACTTTTAAGATTTACACGCTACAGCAATTCAGAGAGTGAATTCTGATAGCCTGGCATAACCTTATTATGCTTCCAAGAGCTTATCATTACATCATCAAAACTCTAATTTTGATGATTTTTCTTGTAACTCACCTTTTCTGTTGAAATTCAATATTTTAAACTTCAAACCTTGATTTCAGGGGGTTATACCCTGAATTTAATAATAAAAATTACATCATTCTTCACGAATAAACTAGTAGAATCCAACTGTATACTTTTTTTTAAGTTTGGACCACTTTCACAACAAAGTGGTCATCAGCTCTGTTGATTTTTATCAATATTTCATCATAGGTTTTAACCTTGTTTATAATTTGTAAAATAAATTTCATTTCTGTGTTCTTACAGTAATTACGTGGTAACTTTATTTTTGGTTCATCATTCTATCATGTATAGTTTAGAAGATATTAGCTATGATCCTTGAATATATGCGTTGACCAAAAAAGTGCATATATTCAGGATAATTCCTTAAGTATTGACTTTGAGAATTAGCTTATTAATTGTTTTATGTGTGGATTTCTATGGGGAATCCACTGGTACAATTTATTTCACATGTTGCTTCATTGATTTCTGAGATAAATAGGATTTTATGGTTTTTATAAGGTATTATACCTTATAATTCATTAAATATTGACTTCACAGATATGCCATAAAAATGGTATATGTGTATTTTTCCATGAGGAATCCAATGGTATAATTTATTTTACATGTTTATTCATTGGTTTTTAAGTTAAACCAATTTTTGTGTTAATTTATGGTATTTTTTGTATATTTAAGTAATTAATTTTAATGTATAATTATTCTAAGTAATTTTAGTATAATTATATTAAAGGTATAATTACTCTTAATCTTTTTGTGACCTTATTGGGTATGTGGTCATATCTCAAAGGCTCACATTCCCTACCACCAAAAAAGATTGTACCCCAATCTGATATGTATGATAAGGGTATCATCCACTGTCCTACCTCTTCAATAGACTTTGTTAGTCTTGAAGCTCAATAATGCTTAACTTTTTTATTTTTCAGGTTTTCTTTCATGTCTGAACCTTCTTAGTAGTTTATCAGCATTTGTTATATCTTTCTCAAGTAGCCATTCATCTTCTTGAGTTGAATTTCTATACCTTACAAGGTATTCTCTTTCTTTTTTGTTTCTTGTCCTTTTTTCTTTAAGGACTTTTACTATTTTCTTTTCCTCTCCTTCTTCCAAGGGGGGAATCTCAAGTGGGGGTTTATTTCTTAGTGGAAATAACTCTTTGTCACTTGAACTGTAAGGTTTTATCAGACTTACAGGGAAAGTTGGGTGTTTGTTCATTAGTTCACCCGTGAGTTCCAATTGCACAGCATTTGGTCCATGAAGTGCTTTTATCATAAATGGTCCTGCAAAGGAATCTTTCAATTTCTTTGGGCCTTTTATGTTATTGAAATTAAGGGTTGATACTAAAACCAAGTCCCCTATTTTGAAATCAGGTGGCTTATGACTTTTATCCCATCTTTCTTTTGCATATTTAAAAGAATCTTGCATGCATCTGTTTGCATGGTGTCTTGCTTTGTCAAGCATTATCTTGAAGCTGCTTGCTGTTGGATGTATATCCACTAAGTCCTTTTTGAGGGTATCATAAGGAAGTCTTGGATTCCAACCTTTCTCTAGCATTGCTGGTGTTTAGCCAGTAGAAGAATGGATTGATGTCTTATATGCCAATTCAAGTGCTGGTATTAGTGTACACCAATCATGGGTAAAACCATCAGAATCTTTGAATTCTAGCCCATAAGCACAGAATCTTCTGATCATATCCTCTAGGGTCTGTATCATTCTTTCTGCTAAACCATCAGTTTGAGGATGATAAGCTGTTGAGAATGATAACTTTGTCCCAAACAGGTTATGGAGATTTGTCCATAATTCTGAAGTGAACTTTGGGTCTCTGTCACTTATAATATTTTGGAATAAGCCTGTATGGCTGATGACTTTATTCCATATCATTATGGCTGTATCCATAGCTGTGTCATCTTTATGACATGGTAAGAACATAGGAGTTTTGCTGTATCTGTCAACTAGCACTAGGCATGCATTATAACTCCTGTCTCCTCCTGGAGGTAAGGCTGTTACCCAATCCATATGAACTATTTCCCATGGGGATTTTGGTTCTTGGATTTGGATCATCATTCCAAATTTCTTTCCTGTGGCTCTGTTGGCTTTTTGACATCTGTCACAGGTCTGGCAGTACTCTGCAACATCTTTCTTCCAATTTGGCCACCAAGAACAGGTTTTCACCCTCTCTAGTGTCCTATCTTCTGAGAGATGTCCAGATGCAACACTATCATGACACTCATGTAAAATGGTGTTTATTAGTGTTCTGTCTGTTAAGGCCATAACACATGTATGTTTTGTTCTATGGTAAAGGATTCCATCAAGGAGGTGAAATCTTCCTTCATCATATGCCTTTTTCCATATTTCATCTAGTTTTGATGAAAGTGATGGATCTTTGCAGTCTTTCATTAGAAGTTGGCTTAAGATATGGCAATTTTTGTCTGTCTTATAGCTTTCTTTAACTTGGTTAAAGAATTCTGTGCCAATGTCTGTAACACATATTCCTTCTATATGGTGCTCTTCTTGTGGTACCCATGCTGGATTGTCAGGGGTATTTGCTAGAGCCCATCTGCTGAGACCATCTGCATTTTTGTGAATATTTCCAGATTTATGAACAATAGTCATATTTCCTCTATATTCCTGGATAGCAATTTGCCATCTTAGCATATGTCTGTTTGGAGTCTTCATATTTAATAGTGATTTCACAGCATTACAGTCTGTGATTACATCAAATACTGTGCCATCCAAATAATAATGCAATTTTTCTAAAGCCCACACTAGGCATAAGCATTCCATTTGGCTTGCTCCATACCTTGCTTCTGTTGGCTTTATTTGCCTTGAAATGAAACAAATTGGTCCTTCCACTGGTTTATCATTGATAATTTGTGTTTGGTGAAGTGCAGCACCTAGTCCTTCTCCACAAGCATCAATGTACAGTTTGAAGGGTAGTTTCCAATCTGGCATTAGGAGAAATGGGGCATTTGTTAAGGAATTTTTCAATTCTTCATATGCCTTGACTCTTTCTTCTGTCATCTCATAGACTGTTGGTCACATAGCTTATACAAGGATTTAGCAATCTTTGCAAAGTCCTTTATATGCTGTCTATAGTAACCAGCAAATCCTAGAAATGATTGCATTTCTTTTTTGGTTTGAGGCATTGGTTTAAGTAGTACTGCTGCTACTTTATTTTTGTCTATGCCTAGACTAAGTCCAGATACCACATGTCCTAGTGCTTTTAATTCACTATATGCAAAATGACACTTTTTCAAGGAAATTTTCATATTCACTTGAACTATTTTCTGTAGTACCCTTTCTAGTCTTGTAAGGTGATTTTCCCAAGTTTCTGAGCAAACTATAATATCATCAATATAGATAATTAACCATCCTTCTGATAATTCTTCAGGAAATATGGTATTCATCATTCTTTGATAATGGGAAGGTGCATTTTTTATCCCAAATGGCATTCTTAAGTATTCAAAAATTCCACAATGGACTATTATTCTTAGTAGTTTCTTGGCATTGTCTGTTAAGACATTTTGATGAAAACCTTTAAGAGCATCCATAGCTGTGATGAACTTAGCTTGCGACAATTGGGTCAATGTCTCATGGATTCTGGGTATTGGATATCTGTCTGGAATGGTATAGGTATTCAGGGCTCTGAAGTCTCCTAACATCCTTGACTTTCCATTATGCCAAGTTATAATGACAGGTGTAGTAACTTCTACTTGTTCATTATGTCCAACCTTTCTTAATACTCCAAGGTCCATTAATTCTTTAATGTGTACCTCTAAGGCTTCTCTAGCTCTTGGACTGGCTGGATAAGCAGGTCTTCTTAATAAAGGTGGGTAAGGCTTTTCTACATTAAGAATTATATCCACTTCATGTCCAATTATGGCACCTAGTGGCTCTTTGTCAGTTGCAAAGGCATTTTTATACTTAAATAAGAGGTCAATCAATTTTTCTTTCATTTTTTCTGTTAATTCTTGATTGAATTCTGCCTCTTTAAGTTGTTCAGATATAAAAATTTCTTTTTCTGGAATTTTTTCTTCCTTCTTAATAACTGTGATTTGTTTTTTGTTATTTAAGAAGCCAAACTTTTGTCTTTTGTTATCTCCTATGGTAAAATATCTGTCTTTTTGGTTGGAGATATCTATACCATAGATTGATAAGTAGTCATTCCCAAGTATGAAATGATTACTAGTACAGTTGTCCATTACTACAAACTCTACTTTAATTCTAACACATTGTGAGGGATGAGGAAAAATTAGTGTTAAATCAATTATTCCAAGGGGCTTCATGCTCTCACTTGCACTACTAAATTTGACACCTTGTATTGGCATAAGTTTTTCTTGCCAATTTGGGACAATGGTTTTTAAATAACTTTTGCCAACACAAGTGCAATATGCTCCTGTATCCAAGTTAACTTTTCCTTCCTGGTTATCAACCATAACAATACTTATACTTGATTTTCCAGCTGTATATCCCATTCCTCTTGCAGGTTTGGTTCTATACATTTTGGCATCTTGTATGTTTGTCAGGTTTGTGTCAGATGTTCCAACTTGTGGTAAGTTTGAATTAACATCCAGTACTTCATAAATTAAGTCAATATTATTAATTTGTGCATTAATTATATTGATTTCATCACTTTCAGAGCTTTCTGACTCTTCTGTCTCTTTTTCAGAGTCAGATTCCTCTTCTTTGTCATTGTGGCTTTCTGTTTCCACAATTTCATTAATTTTTGCTTTTTTAAGGCAATTATTGGCTAAGTGTCCAATACCTCCACATTTATGGCATTTTCTTTGCTCATTATTGTTGGATGTATTGGGCTTAAAGGATTCTTTTGATTTATCTTTTCTGATAAATGGTTTATTTGGGCTTTTAATGTCCAATTTTTTCCAAGTCCTGCCAATTTTTGTTCTTGTCACTATATCTTCTAGTGCATTTATATACTCTTCTGTGGAGCATGGTTCTATACATCTGCTTCTTAGGGCATGTTCTAGTTCCCCTCCACATTTTTTAAGTATTTTCATATGCACCATCTTCTGTGACATTTCTGGGTATAGTGCATTAAGTCTTTCAACTTGTTTTAAGAACCAAGTTAAAGGTTTGTCTTTCTCTGGGTCAAAGAAAGAGTTTTCAAATGCATTTTCTATCTTATACCTCCAGGCATCATTTGCCCACTTGGTGATTATTTCTTGTTTCCACCAAGACCAGGTATTTTTACCATTTGTTTGTCTTATGCCATAATACCATCTTTTTGCAGATTTCTCAAACAAAGAATGTAATCTTGCAGTGATTAATTCATCTGGTATGGCATAATCTTCTTGTAACATGTCAATTGTTTTAATGAATGACATGTGGTCATATTCACCTTCTCCTGTGAATGTTGGCCATTCTTTCAGTTGAGGTGCTTCCTTCATTAAGACTTGGTTATTATCTTGGTGACTCAAGTCTGTTATGAAAGGATTTGACAATTCCTCTTTTGTTTTAACAGGGCTTCTTATATGAGAAAATGGTGTTGATAACTTTGGCATATTTAAATTAGCCTCATTAATTTTATCCATTTTTTCAGTGATAAGTCTTATTTCACTCTGAATATCATCTTTCAGATGCATTCTTGCTTCATCACTTTTTTCCACATGGTCCAAAAGTAATTTTTGGTGTGATGAAGTCTTTTCTTCAAATTTTTCTACAGAAATACTTAATTTATTCAATTTTTCTGTAAGATTGTCAATACTCACATCATAATTGATTGTCAAAGTTTTGTCTTTGATATCTTTTATGTATTTATACAATTCTTGTTGTCCTTGTATTAATTTTTGAGTATTGTCAATTAAATTCTTTGGTTTATTATTTTCAACAATAAACTTAATGTTGTCAATTTCTTTCTTGTTTTGCACAACAATTTTTGTTAAAGAAGATAAATTGTTATTTATTTCTTGTAGTGATAATAAACTGTCTTTAATTTCTTTTAGAGGTAATATACTATTTTTAATTTCTGTTAAAGTATTTACAACATCTTTGGACAAGGTTATTTCTTTGGGAAATGAGGTTGTCTCATTCTTTGCTCTTCCTTGTCCTTGAATTCCATCAAGGTTCTGGCCATGTTGAAAACATTGTCCATGGCATCCTTGTGGATTCTTGGGATTCTGTAGCTTGGGGAATATGGTTTCCTCCAATGCTTTTTCTTGTTCTTCTTCCCTTCTTGGGGAAGTGGGTTGGCTTGGGGCTTGCTGGTAGAAGCTACTGGGGCTTCTTCCTTGGTTGCCTCCCTCTTTTTGGCATGGTAATCCTTGATTTTTTTGATTTGAGGTTTGGATGACAGTGGATTCCATCCATTGGAGTATTTCACTATCTCCTCCTCTTTGAGGAACTTTTTCAGGATGTGCCAGGAGTTCATCACTCCTTGGTGTATTTGAGGCAACATTTCCCAATCTTTGTCCTTGTACACTGTGCAATACTGCTTGTACTGGCTCATGTAGATGTCTATTTGAGCCCTCTGAATGTGATTTGTACCTGTTTGAGTTACTCATACTTAGTTCTAATTCAGGCTCAGATATCATGGACATTTCTGGGACTTGCCTTTGGGATAAGGCACTTCCTTGTGTGGATTCTGTTCCACTGGGGATATTGCCCTTTCTTTTCCCTTTTGAGGGATCAATTCTACCTCTGAGTCCAGCTCCATCTGATTGGATGGAGTATTGGGAACCTCTTCTGGTAGTCATAATTAAAGAATAAGAAAAAATAAAAGTATTTTAGAATAAAAATTCTTTTATGGCAAGTATAAAAAGAGGTGCTCACCTTCAGAGTCTTGAATGGTGGGTCCTGGAAAGTCTAATTTCTTAGCTTTCTTTCTTTTGGTGATAACTGGTGTTGGAGAACTTTGACAAGTTTCTTCCACCAACCTCTCAACAGTAGCTTGGTTATCTTCTGTTGGGTTATCTTCAAACACTAAAAAAGACAAATAAATATAAGTCTTTATATAAGAAGTGTTATTTTTGGCAAGATATGGCAATTTTCCACGTAGAAATTGCTTTATATCTTAAAAAATTGAAATAAAATAAAGAAATGAATAAAAAATGAATAAAAATAACTTTTTTTATTGGTTTTTAATATTTTTTAATATTTTTTATGTATTTTTTATTTTTTAAAGAATAAAATAAAAAAGAATATGATTCTTATAAAATTAAATTATAATAAAATTATTTTTAATTTATAAAATATCTTTTTTAATCACTAGAGTCACTCAAAGAAAGTTCTTGCAAGTCTAAGGATGTGAAAAACCACGTGTAAGACAGTACAATTGCTTTCCAAATGCCTCAATAGCTTTTAAAATCAATAAAATATAAAATTATTATATAATTTATGATTATAAATATAATTTATTATTGGATAAACCCAAATAGAATCTTTTTAAAGGTCTTTTAAGTAAATATCACGGCCAGGCCCCCAAATGTAAGGTTTGACTATGAAACAATAAGTAAAAATTACTAATTTATTACTTATTGTACTCTGAATGTCCTTATAAATTGAATAAATAAGATTAAAAATATAATAATAATAAATAATTATTATTATTATGGCGTAAAATAATTATATTATTAAATAAATATAATAATATAATTTATATTATGAAAATATAATATAATAAATAAATATATTAATATAAAATAATTAATATATTAAAAAGCTCTTTATTATTGTTACCAACAAATAATAAAGGCGTAAAAAATTGTTTTTTATTAATAAAAAACAATTAATAACAATAATATTACTAATATTAAAGTTATGAATTAATATAAATACTATTTATATTAATTAAAGAGTTATTAAGAGAGTAATAATAGAGAAATTATTATAATAAGAGAGAATAACCTACTTTTAACACTTAATATAATAATTTTGAAGTATTTTACGCCAAAAAATATAAATACAACTTTTTCAAATTGTATTTACAATAAAAATAAAGAAAATTACAAATTATTCTGGATTTTTACGTGGAAATGAGTTTTAGAGAGATTTTTAACAAAAACAATTAAATAAATGATTCAATCACGTCAAAATAGATGATTATAGCAAGGTGGTCTTTGGTCTTTAATAATATAATGCTTTTATATATAAAGAATAAAGAAAATTACCTTTTGATTTAATTGATTTAATGTTTTTGATGCGTCTGAGGGGAAAATAGAGTAAAAAGAGCTCTATTTATAGTAAATACCTCCCTCCTAGAGTCCAACAGGCTTCTAGTAGACGTGTACTGATCATATCCACTGGAATTGATCAATATTTTAAGGTTTGAGGGTGATTACATCATGATCAAACCATCTTACATCATTATTGCACCATTATTTAAAGTTATCACTGTAACTTTAAGTTTGATGACATCAGAGGCTTGGCAGAACCCCAAATTTCGTGGATTTTATTAGTTTTAATCATAAACTAATAGTATTCACCAATTCTATCACTCTTGTGACTGTTAAACTTAATTTAAGGTTACAGTAGGTGATCATAACTGCTCAATTTAAGCTCAAACTTTGATCTTCAATAACTTTTAAGATTTACACGCTACAGCAATTCAGAGAGTGAATTCTGATAGCCTGGCATAACCGTATTATGCTTTCAAGAGCTTATCATTACATCATCAAAACTCTAATTTTGATGATTTTTCTTGTAACTCACCTTTTCTGTCAAAATTCAATATTTTAAACTTCAAACCTTGATTTCAGGGGGTTATACCCTGAATTTAATAATAAAAATTACATCATTCTTCACGAATGAACTAGTAGAATCCAACTGTATACTTTTTTTTAAGTTTGGACCACTTTCACAACAAAGTGGTCATCAGCTCTGTTGATTTTTATCAATATTTCATCATAGGTTTTAACCTTGTTTATAATTTGTAAAATAAAGTTCATTTCTGTGTTCTTACAGTAATTACGTGGTAACTTTATTTTTGATTCATCATTCTATCATGTATAGTTTAGAAGATATTAGCTATGATCCTTGAATATATGCGTTGACCAAAAAAGTGCATATATTCAGGATAATTCCTTAAGTATTGACTTTGAGAATTAGCTTATTAATTGTTTTATGTGTGGATTTCTATGGGGAATCCACTGGTACAATATATTTCACATGTTGCTTCATTGGTTTCTGAGATAAATAGGATTTTATGGTTTTTATAAGGTATTATACCTTATAATTCATTAAATATTGACTTCACAGATATGCCATAAAAATGGTATATGTGTATTTTTCCATGAGGAATCCAATGGTATAATTTATTTTACATGTTTATTCATTGGTTTTTAAGTTAAACCAATTTTTGTGTTAATTTATGGTATTTTTTGTATATTTAAGTAATTAATTTTAATGTATAATTATTCTAAGTAATTTTAGTATAATTATATTAAAGGTATAATTATTCTTAATCTTTTTGTGACCTTATTGGGTATGTGGTCATATCTCAAAGGCTCACATATCTGGAATGGAAGTTTTTGAAGCCTCATACTGATGTACAAAATTACATCCAAAAGCTTAAAACCCTTATAAATTTTGCTATTTGAAAGAAGGGTAAACATGAAGCATACCAAATTGAAGAGCTCAATAAGCCCTTCAATTCTGTGCTCTTGGTTTCTTTATATCTCAAAAACTGACTAAGATATCTTGGTTAGAAGTATTTTGACCAATACTGGCCTGTACCAAACCTGTACCAACCAGTACTGGCTTGATACTTAAAATAATGGTTGTTTAAAGCTTAAACCCGCCCAGAATGACTAATATTGATCATACAGACACCAGAACAACGTCATCCAAGTGCTGACGTGGCAAGTGAAGAGTGTTTTCACCCTGTATTGACCCAGAATGATCATTTGTGGTGCTAAAACCACAATTCTGCCTCTATTGACGTCAGAATCGAGGATCCAGAACCACAGATTGACCATTGGAGGGGAAATTTTCACTCCACTGACGTGTGAAGAGTTAATAACTCTTGACCGTCTTGAAAGATATAAAAAGAAGGGTTTTTTCCTTGAAAACCCATCATTATTATATTATTATCCATATTCTTACGTGACAAAACTGTTATCAATCAGTAGTGCCCTTAGAATTATTATTAAAAGATATAATTAGAACATAATTATTGTAGTACCTCTTCACAGTCAAAGATATTAGAGTATTGCAACCCAGGTCCTCAATAGACTCATCACCACTGTTACCACGTGGCAGTGGGACCTGAAGATTTAATTTTATTTGTTTTTGACGTGTCACAGTCATAATACTAGCTTGTAACTACATTTTATAGCTACTATATAGACTCACCCTGACATTTAGAGAAAATTTCATATACCCAAAAGACCACAAATACAACATTAACATATAAATATAAATCTGGGGATCACATAGCCCACTTCTGATGTTTATTATGCATAGAATGTTATACAAAACCTGTACAGGACCCCATTATTGACCAAACTATGAGGTCTTGAAGTATAAACAAGCTCCTTTTTCTGTTTGACATCTCAAAATCGTAGTTATGGGATATTATCCCACAGTAAGGCTGTATTGGTCTAACTGTGGGATTTTGACCTTAGAACTGCCATAGCTTCTTCAGTTTTCAAGATATCAAGCTCAAATTTGGTTCATTGTGTAGCCCTGGATTTTTTCTACACAATGGTACCTCATTTGATATAGCTCTCATTAAATATGGCAAAGTTATGCCATGTACAAGACTTTTTGTACATATGTATGATTTGCTTGAAATCTGTATGGAGCTTATTTGCCCCATACCTTCTGTTCTAGATGAGATATGGCAAAATACATGGCACCATCAGGTAGCCCTGATTGTTCTCTTTTCAAAAATACCCCACTTTATGTATCTCACACTAAAACTGTAGAAGCTAGATGGGAGTTGAATACTTTATTCACCCTTATTTGACCTTATTTTGGCCATAACTCCTGTAGTTCTGGTGCTAGCTCAATTTGGCTAGTACCATTTGGTAGCCCTGACCTCAAGCTTCAATTTGAATATTCATTTGATGGTCTTAAGCCTCTTCCTCTTGATTGAAGATGAGAGGTGAAAAATAAGGTTTAAGCTCAGCAACAACTTTGAGCATGAATAACTTTGTTATTCCTCATCCTATGATAGTTGGACTTGTGTATTTGGAAATTTGTGGGTTTTTTCTTCCTTTTGATACTTTTTGAGAGAATCTGGCTAAGCTCCATGTTTTGGTGGTATCTGGTATTTGGCTGTCATGCTTGTGCTCTGGTTTTGAGTCACCGGCTTACACTGCTTCACCAAATCAGGCCATTCATGGCCATCTTCTGCCTTTATTAAATTTTGTTAATTTCCCAGAAAAAACAGGGGAAATACAGCCCAACAGACTGTATTATGCCTTTTAAGCTTTGAATACAGTTTTGTGCACTTTGTTAAATTTGCACCTTTTGGTGCATTTATCCATAGTATTCCATTTTCCCATGTCATTTGGGAAATATGCCTGAATGGCCATATTAGCCATTTTGGGGCTTGAATGCAATATTTTCACATTTTCCCCCTTTTTGTGCACTTTGAGCAAATACAGTTTTAAGCCTGTAAAGGATTTTTTGCCCAAAACATCTCTGTCATCCCTGAAGCCACCAAACCTCCATTCTCTCTCATTATCCTTATGGAATTATTTCAAAAGACCATTGGAAAATCTTTCCCTTCAATAACCAACAGTGACATAAATGGTTTTTTACATTTTCTGCACCTTTTTCTACCAGCAATCAAATGGTGGCAATATCTGAAGGTTATTAAAACATTCCATCACAGCATCTAGAATATTAATCAAGTTTCCATTGAAAATTTTCTTCCCAAATACTAATCACACCATCAAGAAGTCATTGGATATTTTCAATTAGGCAGTATTCCTCCAAGGGAATGCTGGCAGTTCATTCTCAAGGGATTTTCAGGAGGAATTTTTAAAACAATCTTCAAGTGTCAATTCTCTATCAATCCACATTGACAACCCTACTCATTCCAATACAGTCTTGTTTTATAAAGACCTGTCTCTCAACCATAAACCCTGGGAAGATCCTGGAACCCAGTTAATCTTCAATTATTGTGAGCTGTAATTTTCCCAAAACAGTAAATAAAGTCTTATGGTTCAATACAGATACATTTTCAGCCTGAAGAACTCAAGCTCTCCAAGTTTCATATATACCAGCTTTCTTTCAACCCTGGGGGTTTTTCCCCCAGTCAATTGATATGCTTTGATTTTGTATTCACTTTATTTCTCTTTCATTCATTAATTGAATAGTGATATTCTCAATTCATTCATTTAGCATCTCTTCTTTCTTTTCCTCTCAGTGGATATTGGTAGTCATATTCATTACTAATTTCATTATTCTTTCTGGAAGGTTGAAACAGTGATTAAGGACTTACTTGGTTGGCTCTTTGGCCATTTGGCTTCTTTTCTCTTATTTCATCTCATCTTGTACTTGCATATATTCTTAGAGAAATCTATTCTTTTATTTTTTATTTCTTTATTCCTTTGGAGTCTTCCAAGTGTGATCCCTGATTACTGAGCTACAGGCCACTCTTGGTTTCCCCAAGAGCCCCTGTGACAGTAGGTCAGGCTTCTTGTTTAGATTTTCACCAAGGGTTAAGACTTCAACATAGTGTTGGATCTTGGGATCTCTTATGAGCATCATAATAATGGAGAACAACAGAAGTTTGGCTTCAATATTGATGTTTAACACTTCAAGATTGAGCTTCATTTTCCTGAAACTATTAATTTTATATTGGATATTTTCCTGAGAGTTTAACCAAATCCAATCCATTAAGACACTTGCTCTGTTGATGGTCCTCTTTGAGGCTTATTGATTGTTTATTTTTATCATAAAAGGTGGGTATTATCTTTGGTTTCTTGGTTTATGAATTCAAGAAAGATCACATGGCCAAGTCAAGAGGAAATGATATTGATGGCCTTCTGGCTGGCTTTAGTTTATTTTTTGAGGGTTTTTGGTGAAGCACCTGTTTCTGGTGTTTTTCGAAGATGTCCAGGAGGTATTTGGATCTTGGTTAATACATCATCCAAAGGTTACACTTTCTGTAGTTGGTGTTATTCAGCACAGCAATGTAGGAAATGTCTTTGTTGCATGCTTTGTTAGCCATTTTGATTTTTATCCTTGCTATCTACTGTTGTGCATTAAAGCAGAGATATTGAGACTAAATGGGATATATTTAATCAACAAAGAGCGGAGTATTTTAAGATTACAAGAGTTGATTAGGTACCTAAACAGTAGAAAGCAAGAGACTCAAAAGAAACAACTATATTTAATTCTAATGACAGGACTCAAGAAACAATGTTACAAAATCAACAAATACTAATAAAGGTTAGGATTTCAGTTTTTCTTGTTTTTTATATTTTTATGTTGAAGATTACTTCACCTAATTTAGCCATGGAAAATAACTAATAATGAAAAGGGAGAAAATGAAAATAAAAGAGTTCAAGAGTGAATGGAAGTAGAAACAAAAGAAAAAGGAAGGATGGATGATAAAAATCAAGAGAGGAAAAAATGCCAAGAGAGAGACAGGATCAAATATTCAGGAGAAAGCAGTGGTTGAGTGGGGATTAGGTGGTCCTGTGGTCGTGCGCAGTGATTCGTGCTCAGAGATCTTGTTGATCTTGTCAATGAAATACGGTTTTCAGTTTAGGTGAGACCGTTCGATTAAGCTTAGTCTTGATTGAAATGTTCAACATTCAACAGTTGACACACAAATACAGAGTCCCTTCATAAAGGTGAGGTAGAGATACAGTTGAAGTAGACGACTGCTGCGTTGACAGCAGCCGTTGACACAGATGACCGTGATCAGTTATCTGATGTCCTTAAAGAGACGCATTGATCACAAATGTAGACAGCATTCAACCTTAGCTTCCATACTTAGTAGTTTGATACGAATACCAACAGCAACAACATAACGCGAAATTCAACTACTTTGCGCCAAAGGTAGAATTCATGACGCGCCTGCTAGGCAACATGAGTGGAGCGTAGAATGTAAAATTGTCAAGATCTGGACATAAAGTCACGACATGTCATGGTCCCTTGTAAGTACAGTACACAAAATTGAATCGATGACATTTATATGCATCCGATGATAGAATATGCAGATTAACATAATGAAACTTAAATAAAATTTGGCTTTCAGGACTGTGCGGCGCACTTAGTGCAAGCTGAGGGAACGAAGAAGCGGATATCATGGTAAGCTTACGTGCTTAAAAGCGTTCTAAAATACAAGATACTCACTAGGTGCATTACTGCTTTTCATTTCACACATATACCGAGTGTTATTGTTTCCTGGCGCAGCGTTGGATGAAGGGAATGGTCCATTATAAACCACTGGATAGTTTGATCGCTTCAGCAAACAATCCCTTCCACAAATGAAGAAGGATGGATTTACCAGCGAAGTTTGGATTAGAAAGAATCTCATAGCTTTTCATGCTCGAGTCCTGGACCAGCCGACCATCCAAAGGGGGCCATCTGGACGCTGGGCTCCAATGTGGGAATGTGTAGCAGACAGGAAAGGACAGCTTGTCGTCGCATGAAGCCGGCGCACAATTAAGTCGGGTTGTACGCCCCGAGAAATAAGACACACAGGCTAAGAAGGGAATTTCCCAAAAGGGCATATGGTAAATTAAATTGTGAACAGAAAGGTTGTTTTTTATCATAGCTAAGTCGAAGCACCTACTAGTAAAACCAGTTGCAGTTCGGGGTTTGTAGGCTAGATTACAACGCACAGTTCCGACGGCTGATGCTTGTTGGGCCGAAGGGGAGAAGCTGTTGAAGGACAAAGCAATGATAAAAACAGAGCTTTGAAATGCAAACATCTTTAGTAACATTTTAAGGGGAGTGGGCATATGTGATATGCGTTATCTCTGGTAAGGATTGGCTCTTTTTATAGACAGTCAGCCCAAGTAATAAGCAGCCGGCTGTCCGTGTGGGGTACGGAGTGCCTCTGGACGTAGCTGGAACGGCGTGAGTGAACTCTCTCGAACCAGGGCAGGGCTCCCATTCCTCTGGGAAGTTTGCTTCGTGATCCATGAGTGTAAAGAGTAGCCTCAATGTATAAATTTTTGGGGTGGCTCTCGACATCCAGTCGCTGGCCTAGGCCTGGGATTGTCTCAGGCGATTGTCAACCATCTTAACCTTACCCTAGGGATTGGGGGCGCTACTTTTCTTCCCAAGCCCACTTTCATTCGCCCCGACTCGATGGCTCACGCTCGACACACTCTACCTATCATGGCTGCCCCCCGTGGGAATACCGGACCCATTTGTCTATACCGCATCCCGTACCAAGCGGTACTCAGGAGATTTTTCTTTTCCATTTTCTATACCGTACATAACCGGCCGGGATAACCGGAATCGGGAGGGGTTACCGGCTGTCATCCAAGAGACAGAGCGACTCTCCTCTCCCCCTGGTTTATTCACGCAATTTTTTTTTATTTTCATACAATTCTTCTTTTTATTTTTTTTCCATTTCTTAATTTTTCTTTTTTCATTTGCTTTTGAAATATCTAAAATTCTCACCTTTTCTATTTCAAAAATGTCCTCAACAGCAGCAATGTGGCCTTCCAGGGATACAACAGCAAGTCAAGATGATTTTGGACATGAAACTGATCCCTCAAATATTGAGGTGTCCAGTAAAACAAAACGCTCATGGGTATGGGTTTATTTCGTCAAGTTTGATGATTTGTTTGTTGAATGTCATGTGATGGATAAATCGGGCAAACCATGCCAAAAAAAAATAAAACGAGATCGGACAGGAAGTACAAAAGGCTTGTCTGATCATCTGGTGGGTTGCCATCAATTGCAGAATCCGAATAAGAAGCCACACATGGCAATTGGTACCCTTGATAAATATGTTAAGAATAGGCAACCAAAAAAGGTAAGTTATCTTTTCTCTAGTTTTTCTTTTATTTTACAAATTATTGTTCACCCCACCCTTTTCAGCCATTGTTCCCAGAATCCCTCAAAACAGCCCTTGTCTATTTTGTTGCCGATAGCGATCTCCCATTGTCAATCAGCGAATCGAGGCCGTTTCAAGCTCTGCTGGAGCTATGCCATCCTGGTGTTCAGAATATATTAGTAAGGCAAACAGCATTGACTGCTCATGTCTCCAACGTTTTTTTCTTCCATCAACAACACCTCTGTGAAATATTGAGCCCAACAAGCACAGCAATTTCCTTTACAACCGATGTGTGGACCAGTCCAAACGTGATTGCTTTCATGGGTGTCACTGCCCATGTCATGAGAAGTGACTTTAAGCTTACTTCAATCCTCATTGGCCTCCATCCAATTGAAGGTCAGTTTTTTCATTTTCATCTTTAACTAAATTTGAAATTTAGTGCCTAATAATTGTACATTTTAGGTCCACACTCAGGGGCAGCACTTGCCAAAATTTTCATGAAAGTCTTAGGAATTTACAACCTGAAGAGCTCAATAATCTGTATAACAACCGATAACGCCTCAGTAAACTCGCGAATGGCTAGTGAAATTCAAGATCAATTGCCTGGATTTTGTGCTGACCAGCAAGCAATTGGATGTATGGCTCACACTATCCATCTTGCAGCCCAAGATGGACTAAAAGCACTTGGAGCAACTCCCGAAGAGCTTACAACACCCAATACAAATGACAGCCTTGGCCTCATGTCTATCACCAATATAACAAACAATCCTGATGGGCTCCACCTCAACTACAATTCGATCGTTTCACAAATATCTCGATTGGCCACCTATTTAAACCAAAGTCCCCAGCAACGGGAGAAGTTCATTACTACCATCCACCTAGTATACAACGATTCAAGACCAACAAAGGCTGTCACCCTGTTGTCTCATGTCTCCACAAGATGGAATTCCACGTATGAGATGCTAAATTGTGCATGGACCCTCAAAGATGCTTATCATCATTTCTGTAGCACTCTCAACCTTCAAAGTTATCAACTTTCAGCCATTGAATGGGAAAAAGTCAAAGTGATGATTGACTTCCTTCACCCCCTC
The DNA here is from genome assembly GCA_023105745.1 of Austropuccinia psidii. Lineage (NCBI taxonomy): Eukaryota > Fungi > Basidiomycota > Pucciniomycetes > Pucciniales > Sphaerophragmiaceae > Austropuccinia > Austropuccinia psidii. The sequence goes on along the minus strand of JALGQZ010000002.1, from coordinate 8,470,623 downwards.
AATGAAGCAACACACATTATCTGTGGATCCAAATATCCAACGATCAATCATGCTTTGCCCCTTTATATTCTATTAATCAAGCGTATTCAACAAGTAAGTACTCTCGTCTAGATATAAGAGTGTAGTACTACTAATTTTATCTTCAATAGGCTTGTCAACAGTATGATGTGGCACAAATCGAACCAGCAGCAGAGGCCATGATCAATAAGCTAACAAAATATCTCCGCATCCTTCTTCTCAAAACACCTATAATATGTTCCACCATCCTTGATCCTTGATTCAAATTGCATTTTTTTCAACAAATGAGGCCACTTTGCAATTGGTTGGTACATCATCTAAAGAGTTGCAAGAACGATTTGAAAATGAAGCCCAGAAGCATTTTACCAATGCTTCAAATGTACCAAGTTCAACACAAGTCAACATGGCCCCATCAGGCATTTACAATGAATTATACGAATCTTCCACACCCAACCAAACCACCTTGGAAAATGAGCTCAAAAGGTTCTTAGTAGAAACATCAGAACCAAAGTCAACTGATGTTTTAGTTTTTTGGCAGACCCAAAGGCATCTCTTCTCAACTCTTGGGAAAATGGCTCAGAAGTTTCTCTCAATCCCAGCAACTAGTGCTCCATCAGAGCGTATTTTCTCCATTGGGAGAAAAATATTAACTTTTCAGAGAGCTTCCCTCTCCCCAATGCATGTAGAGCAACTAGCATGCATTAAAGACTGGGCTCGTACATTTGGGCATCTTTACTCAGAGACTGATAGGATTTAAATTATACGTTGTTTTTTCACTTATTTTTTAATTTTTTCTTGCAAATGGTTTTAAAAAAAAATCCCCTTGGTATTTTTCCAATTCCCCGTGCCCCGTCCTGTGCCACATCCCGAAGCAGTGTTAGAGATATAAGCTCTCTCCGTGTACCGACTCCTAGGGGCGGTACACCGGGGAATTCCCTATTTTTCCAGTTCGGGCGGCAGCCTGACTACCTATTAGTCAATATGCAAGTACATAAAATCAGTCACAAGTTAAAGATGAGATTCACCCCCGAGGTAAATGTTTTTATTACCTATTAGTCAATACGCAAGTACATAAAATCAGTAACAAGTTAAAGATGAGATTCACCCCCGAGGAAAAGATATTAATTGTCAGGGGTGAAAGCTATATATAGTCTAATTACAACTGGAGTGGTTTGTGTATTTCATATTCATTATCAGTTTCTAAAGTTCTGGCATATTCCTTCAATACACCCCAGCACAAACCACTCATGGCTTCCATGAAATGCCAAATCTTGATCCTCCTCAAACTTTTTGTGAAAATGTCCGCTAATTGATGTGTTGTGTCTACCCATCCCAAAACCACCTTTCTCTTCACCACCAGCTCATTGATAATGTGAAACTCCTGTTTGATATGTCGTGACTTTTTCCGGCTGCCTGCATTACCCGCTATCTTTATTGCTGACTGATTGTCGGACAATATTGTAGGCCTGATAAGTCCAGTCACCCCTTCTATGTTTTGCAACAGCCATAGTGCCTCCTTTGCCCCAAACAAGAGAGCCATATATTCCGCTTGACATGTGGATGCCGCAATGCATGACTGCCTTTTTGAATTCCACATCACAAGTGAACCCATCATAAATCCGCAATAACCATGCTGTGACCTCCGGCCTTCGCCCCCCAGTTTGCGTCTACATAAGCCGTCATGCCCTCTTCCTTCTTCGTCGAGTTTATTACCAGTTCCTGATTTCTTGTTGTTCAAATATAACTTATGAGATGATTCAGAGCCCTCCAATGGGAGTCGTCCGTGTTCATTGCAAACCGTGCCAAGTAATTCACTGCATACATTATATCTGGTCTTGTAGCTTGAGCCAGATAAAGGATCATACCTATCTTTGATAAGTATTCTCTGTCCATCTGGACTGCCTTGTTTGATTTTAAGTTTTCCTGTGGTAGAGGTTCATACGCCGTAAAATTGTTGTCATCATTTGATAGCAGTTTGTCAATGAGAGATGTCTGTTTCAGTACGAATGTATCTCCTTTTCTAATTTTTTCAATACCCACAATGCTGTTTATCTCCTTATCCCATTTCAGTTTCAGCCGACCAGTCAGTTCTCTTTTCAATGTTTCCCACAAGGTATCATCACTTGTCGCCATTACCCCATCATCCACATGTATCCATAAGATTGCCATATGTCCATCTCGACGATAGACATAGGTACTCTGATCTTCTTCATTCACTTGAAGTATAGATTTGATATGTAGCCACCAACAACGCCCCGCCTGTTTCAAGCCATACAAGGCTTTGTTCAATTTAAAAACCATACCAGGACCCACTGCTACCCCCAGTGGCGCCTTAATATAGATATCTTCATCCAGCTGGCTATGTAGATATGCCGTCGTCACATCAAAAGTTGTTACCCTCCACTTGTATGCACTCGCAATTGCAAAAATAGACCAAAGTGTTTCAAAAGTAGGTGTAGGTGCAAAAGTTTCCTCAAAATTTATGCCCTTCACTTGACGATGACCCTGGACGACCAGTCTAGCTTTATAACAAATCACATCACCTTGCTGGTTTGACTTAGTTGTAAATACCCAACGCGTTCCCAGAATTTGTTTGTCGGTTGGTTTCCTTACTTCATTCCACACTCTCATATCCTCCAGACTCCTCAACTCCTCCCTGCAGGCTTCCTCCCAAGCCTTCCCGTTCTCACCATTCACTGCCTCATGGTATGTTGATGGCATTCCAATGCAAAATGAACTTGAGATTTGAATCAAATTGTATGCTGAGTCTTGTGCCTCAATTTCTTGCACTACTGAGCCGTCATAAACATTTTTTGCACTGATCTGATTAATTGTGGTTGATTGTGCTGGAAACAAAAAAAAATCTTCTTCATGAAATACTACCAAAGAGCTTCGACACCATTGTCCAGATTGAGGATCCCAGAATACCCAACCTTGCGAATCCTGAGCTACACCCAAATGTATCATCTTCTTCGCCTTCGGCGTTAGGTCTTTCCGCTGTACCATATTGTGTAAAATGGAGATACAGCCAAACACCCGCAACATGGTTAGATCGGGCTTCCGATTTATCACTAGCTCATAAGGAGTCCGTTCCTGCCCAGCGTGCAGTACACGATTGAAAACCCAGGCTGCCTGCCTGAAAGCATATGTCCAGAAAGAAGTTGGCAATTTAGCCTGAATCAGAATTGACCACCCCAATTCTGCTAACATTCTGTTTGTCTGTTCTATATTTCCATTTTGATGATGTTCGTACGGGACGGTCTTCTCATGGACAATTCCTTCTTTGGCTAAAAACTCTTCCATGGATTTAGAATTGAATTCGCCTCCGTTATCTGATTGGAGGCGTTTGACTTTTTTTGAGGTTAGGCGTTCAAATTGCAAAATCCACCTTACGACATGTCCTGCGGCTTCCGATTTTGCTCTAAGAGGGATGAATGCAAAAATAGAGGAAAAATGATCTTGAATAATCAATGTGTAAATAAATTTGTTGATAGACTGCGGGAATGGACCCATAAGATCCACCGCCAAAACATCCCCTGGAGCTTCGACTATCATTCGCAAAGGTGGCATAATCAGAAGGTGTCAACTTTTAGCAAGAAAGCAAGATTCACATTTTTCTAAATCCCTTAACGACAGTGATGTTTTCAGACCCTTGACTACATCGAGTTTGATCATCTTTCTTACAGTCCTAATTGACACATGAGCAAGCCTTTGGTGTAAAAGTACCAAATCACATTTTACTTTTTAAGCTCAGTTTCATTGCAATCCACATGTATATTTGTTGTATCTAGAAACCATCTATCATTCACATTCTTTGTAGCAAAAGTAATACCATTTTGATATAAGTAAAAGATCCCATTTTTAAATTCTACTGCACCATCATGTGTCCCAAATTTCCCTAGGGAGATGACAATTCCCGGAATTTGCTCACAGTGTAGACAATTTGACAGAAAAATGTCACCAACCGGGGTAGACAATTTGATTGTCCCCATCCCTTTGACTTTGTGGATGTCCGCCGTCGCGACTGATAGAGACAAGTTCACTGGTTGGTAAGTAAGAAAAATGGATTGGTTGTTGGTTACATGATGTGTTGCGCCAGAATCTAAAAGTACTTACAAATCATCTGCCAGAGACCTTTCAATAGAAGCCACAGCCCCAAACAAGCCGTCCTCCACCTCCATCCCAGCCAGGACTGGGTGTGATACGTGTCCCAACTTCTTGAGTTTAAAACCCGGTTGTTTAATCCTAGGATCCTCGGCCCCTGGTTTTCCTGCCCTCTTTCTTGGGCAGTCTTGCGCCCAGTGCCCCCACTCCCAGCAGTGAATGCAGGGATGCTCGGGACTTAACCATTGCCTGGCCCAGGCCTCGGATCGAGTACTTGGATGTGGGTATCTCTTGAACTTGGTGTCCCCTCCTTGCAGAACAAAAACCGACCTTTTGGCATATTGTTGAGTGTTTGCGACGGACTGTCAGGTCCGGGGGGCAGTGTTGAAACGATTTCCAGTAGTCATAGCCATAATGCTACTGGACTGATCTGGCTGTTCTCTGGCCTTCAAACAATGAGCCATTTCAAGTATGTCTCTTCCTCTGATTTCAATACTTGGATCAATTGACATTCTCGCGTCAATGGCGTTTGCAATTTGATGGAAATGCCGTTTGTTGTAGTGATGAAAAAACATAGCCATAAAACTTTTGTCACTCCAACTCCCACCTAAGGCCCACTTCAGCTTTTTCAAATGTTCCTGAATTCGGGTATAACCATTATCAATGGATCCCGAATCATCATTTGCTTTGACGATATTAGTGAATAGGTTCATGACTTGCGACCAGGATGAATGAGTGAAGCAATTTTCTAATAGACAATATATTTTTCTTGCAGATGTGATGTCTTCTGCATATAATAATAATGATTCATCGATTGACCTAAGAATGAAAATTTGTATGGCATTGTTTCTAGATCGGACTCCATCATCCTCCTGCACTTTGAAGTAATCTTCATCATCAAAATTGTCTTTGATTAATAGGCACAAAGACCTTGACCACTGGCAAAAATTTAAACCATCTTTGTCAAGGTGGGGGGTGATACTTTGGCCTAGACACTTGCGAAGCCAAGCATTGGTTTGGTCAATATTAGAAAGTGCGGACTTTAAATAATCCAAATCAAATTTTGAGGCTGATGAAGCCATGACGTTGCTGTAGGCTTTTCCTGATCAAGTTGCCAGGTTGAGAAAAAATTTGGGGTCTTCTGATCGTGTTTGTAAGATGTGACTATGAAACTGATGATAATATTACTATTAATCAACAGTACTATGTCTGTTCTTATGAAATATAATAATAAAAATTATTATAACCACAATTAAATAATTATAAAATTATTTCTTTCACGTGTTATACACTACTAGTGATTATAACAGTGAGCAGTAATTGTCTACAAGAATCAATTACAAGAAGAATTTAATAATAAAAACTTCTTTTATTAAAATAATAAAATTATTTTAATATATAATTATCTTTTACAAGAATAATTATAAAGATAATTCTTGAAGAAAACTATTACTAGAGAAAAACTTTAAGAATTAAAGATAAATGACTCACTAATACTCCAAAGAACTTATTGATAGATAAAAGTAGAGAAATTTGACGTGGAATTGTGGATTTAAGGGATCAAAAGGATTTATAACAGTATTACAACAATATATAGTTGGATTCTTTGATTTCACGTCTTTCTGATTGATTCTGAAAGATTTAAAACACTTAATAATAGCTGTAACTAATACTTACTTGTTGGTAATAATGATTTAATAAATTGATAAGATGATTTGGAAAAAACAGCAAGAGGAGGCCTCTTTTAAGTCAACAACAGCTCACAGAGGCGAGCCATGGAGCAAACTGAAAAACCAATGAGTGAGAAAACAATAAACCCTTTTGGATTATTGATTGCATCATCAGTTGTCACGTAAGATTATCATAATTACTTAATTGATGCTTTTACGTGACTACCAACCCCAATATGGTTAAGAATAAAAGGAGTAACACTTGTAAATCTTATCTTATTCTAAAATAATCATTGATTTCTCAAAGTTATCAATGCTATTGCCAATTTCATCACAGGTTGTAATTACTGTGAATTTTTGTAGATTCAGTGTTTCACGTAGAATAACCAAAAATGGACTGTAAGTAACACTTTTAATTTTACCAGTAAAGCTGTAATTTTTTTTGGTTGTACCATAGATAATAAAGTTCTTCTTTAGTCCTGAAAGTTTCAGAAAGATTCATTAAGAATTGTATTTTTAAATAATTTTTGAAGTTTTTACCTCATTTCTACGTAGAATTGCAAATAGCAGTGTTTTGCTGGTTGCTATGAGGTAAATCAATGAATATGGGTCCCAAAAGGGTTTTAATTACTCTTTTGAGGTTTATCCATGGAAAGTCATTAGTAATTGACATGGTTACAGGAGTGTAAGTAGCTCATTACCTCCTTGGCACGTCAAAATAGCAGGTTATTTGCTATTTTCTTGTGTTTTACAGTAGTTGTAACTTGGTAACCAAGTTCCCAAAGAGTTTTGGTTTACCAATTGGGCCAAGATGAGCCATGGATCCATGCTCTGGAGCTATCCATGCCTCTGAGGCCTCAGAAGCTGGGTACCCTGGCTCTCTTTGATGTCTTTTGTCCCCCTTGCCTATTTTTTACGTCAAAATAGTAATTTAAGCTTCAAGTGAGATATCCACTATGGGTGTACCAAAAGTCCATGTAAGAATACCATGATATTAAGTGCTCAAAACATGCATAACACTATTCTTAGTGTATATATAACATGGGATTTCTCACTTTCCCATTATTTTGGCTAAAAATCAAGAAAAACAAAAATTTTCACGGATCTTTAATGTGGTATTAATGATGTGGTATTGAAGTATTTTCCATTTTACCACCTCAAATACTTAAATTGAGCTTATTCACTCTATGGAGCTACCCTAGGTGAATTTTTGTGTAGAATCCAAATCTGGTCTTAAATCCATGGATTTACTTACTCAATAAAAAGTTATTCATCTTTTCTGAAATTGAAAATGATGAATTTTGGATATATGCATGACTTATGAGTTGTGCATAATTCAAAATTTCTTTTTAAGATAATTGTGGCCTATTTGGGTATGTAAAATATACCTCAAGGCTCACAGTGTTGCAGCAGAAGCTTACTGAAGGCCCATAACCTATTAGTCAATATGCAAGTACATAAAATCAGTAACAAGTTAAAGATGAGATTCACCCCCGAGAAAAAGATATTAATTGTCAGGGGTGAAAGCTATATATAGTCTAATTACAACTGGAGTGGTTTGTGTATTGCATATTCATTATCAGTTTCTAAAGCTCTGGCATATTCCTTCAATACACTACCTATGATTAAAAAAACCAGGGGGAGTCAATCTTTCCCAAAGATGGCCGCCGGATATCATGAAATTCGGCATCCGGATTATTATTATTTTACACAAGATAAACTAAAAACTTTATTTCAATATCATGTGTTTATAATATTTTTTATAGAAAGAAAATAAATAAATGAAACAGGTAAATACCTAAAAGACAGGATTTTCATATGACACCTACAACAACAACGGTTATTCTTTAAACAGAGATAGATAACTAAAACAAAACATTATAATTAAAGAATTGTAAGTTATTGTTAACAATTTCTGTACTGCATGAGAAGAAAGGTCGTCTTAATTTACCGCACAACAATGATTGGATATAAAGAGTTAGTCACAAATAATATTTATGTTTGATGAGGTTGTTTGAGAGTGTAGACAAAAATATAAAAAAAACAATAAAAATAAAAATAAGAATAATAAACTCCCCCAAAAGAGTATTCATTTCATGATTAAAACACCTGTAGACAAAAATATAAAAAAAAACAATAAAAATAAAAATAAGAATAATAAACTCCCCCAGAGAAAGGGTCTTCTTTGGGGAATCTCATTGATTATATATTTATCTACAACTGTGCCGCAGCTACTGTCTGTTTTTGTGAATATGCATAACATCCAATATTCAACACTCCCCCCCACAAAAACAAACCTTCAGGTAATTCCCTTTTTTAAAAGATTGAACCTTTTTTGCTCCCAAATTCTTTGTAAAAATGTCAGCCAACTGTTCCACCAATCTAACCCATGATAGCATTACCTTCTTCTTCACTACCAACTCATCAATCACATGATATTCCCGCTCCACATGTTTAGCTTTTTTTCTACTACCCTCATTGCTTGCCACCTTAATGGCCGCCATGTTGTCAGAGTAAAGTTGTGGTATCACCCCTCCCAAAACAAATCTGAAATTATTAATAACCCATAAGAAATCTTTTGCTCCAAACGCTAAAGCCATATATTCAGCCTGAAATGTTGAGGAAGCTACACACACCAGGGCGAATCTCGTGTCAATTGTCGGCGATTGACTTCACGTCAAGCAAACGTCAAGCAGGATAAAAGTCGAGCTCACGTCAAGCAAAAATCAAGCGAACGTCAAGCACACGTCCTACTCTTGTCTTACACCAAATCCTGTGACATCCACCAATATTGGTTCCCCTGTGCCTTCAACTCAGATTCCTCACCACCTGATCATCCCGCAACCGTCCGATGGTTGGTGAAAATTACACAAGACCCGCCTGTTTGCACAAACACACATCAAAGAGGTCCTTCAGCCAGTCTTGATGTAGGAGGGAGGTTTGACTTCACCAGGTCATCCATAAAAGGACTCCGCCTGAGCAGGATTGTCGTTTTGCAGGTGACACTGGTAGGGCCCGCCGCACAATACCGCGTGTGCGGGTGCGCTTGCGTGTGCATTGGCGTGTGCGGTGTGCGGGTGCGCAAGGGTCGCTTCCCCTTCCTACATGATGATGGCGCAGCTAGAAATTTTGGCGGGGGGTTTGACTTCACCAGGCCATCCATGAAAGGACTCCGCCTGAGCGGGATTGTCGTTTTGCAGGTGACACTGGTAGAGCCCGCCGCACAATACCGCGTGTGCGGGTGTGGGTGCGTGTGCATTGGCGTGTGCGGGTGCGCTTGCATGTGCATTGGCGCGTGCGGTGTGTGGGTGCGCAAGGGTCGCTTCCCCTTCCTACATGATGATGGCGCAGCTAGAAATTTTGGCGGGGGGTTTGACTTCACCAGGTCGTCCATGAAAGGACTCCGCCTGAGCGGGATTGTCGTTTTGCAGGTGACACAGGTAGAGCCCGCCGCACAATACCGCGCGTGTGGGTGCGGGTGTGCTTGCGTGTGCATTGGCGTGTGCGCAAGGGCCGCTTCCCCTTCCAACATGATGATGACGCAGTTAGAAATTTTGGATGCTGTGAAAGGTGAGTGTGTGGGTCATTTGATCATTGAACTTGGCTTATTCACACTGTACCCAATGTCAAAATAGTAAGTTCTTTGTGGCAATGTGAAATAATGGGCTTTGCTTGTCACAATGGCATGTCTCTGTCACTAAATTTTGAGGCAGTTATTTCACTAGCAAAATTGCTAATGAATCTGAGATATTTGCATTTCTGTAGACTAAATTTCATGAAATAACGGCTTTATCATTACAAGCAGTCCACATGACAGAACTTTGTTATCATACAATCCACAGTTACCTTCTATTTCTTCTTCAGATATAATCAAGTGTCCATCATCAAGACCAATAGCTTTGTAAATATTGAGATGCGGCCAATCTGGTAAGAAATTCACATCAATCTTCAAAGTTTTTAAGATCAGAAAGTTATTGTTCAGTATGCTAGATGGCTCAGAGACTTTAAAAATGCTATTAATAATACCAAATTGTCGTGAGTTGCCCCTCATAAAAGATATCACACTGTTGCTGACATTTTTGGATTCAGTTGAAAATATATTGTTCCCAATATTAATGTTTGAAACTGGAAAATACCAAGGTGAGACAATCCTTGAAGTGAGATGACTTGTGGATTGCACGGTAGTGTCTAAGCTGATCCAATCAACTATTTCCCTTGTTGCATGAAAATTCTGTAAGTACTCAACCAGGCAATCATAATTTTCTTGGTCATGGAGGGATGGTTTGTTATATTTATGGTCATTGAACAGGGAAGGTGGCTGTGATTCGAAAAGCTGTTTTATTTCACATGGCACGGATGGGGATTTCAGGAGAACGGAAAGGTTGGAACATCGACAGATATGTTGAAGTAAGGTTTTATCTACATCATCTATTTAAAGTTGCAAGAAGTTAATCTTATTCAGTTCAGGTGTTTAATCAATGTGAATATATTGATCTTATTAATTGACGTACATATTTTGTTATTTGTTGGCATTTTTGCAAATACTCCAATCAAGCACTCATAACCCCATGTGGCTGAGGCTTGTGCTGGGCCCCAACGTTGGAAGAGTTCGGGAATATGGTCAGCAAAATGATGATTTGGTTTACTTTTCTGTTTTGGGAACAGGAGTTGATTGGAAAGGCGGAATCTTTTCCAATGTTCAGCAAATGCAGTCGCATCTCCTATTGAAACAGTCCAACTTGTGGCAATGTTGATAGCACTAATCAAATGGAATGTATTCTTGGTTAGTTCATTTCCAATTTCTTCTGACTGACCCATTTGCCTTTGAATGTTGGGGGATTGGTGTACATCTAATGACATCTGTTGACTGAGCATTAAAAATGGAATATAGACCTTATATAAGAGAGCCCATTCAGCGGCTTTTAAGCTACCATGAGAGGGGGAACCCATGTTGCGAGGTACTCTTGTCCATGATGAGGGAATTATTGTCTCAGATATGATTTGTCGGAGATGCTCCAGAGCCTCACCCTTGATCTGGTGATCACTCAGTGCAGTGATATCCAATTCAGAGGGGATGTAATCGGCATCAAATGAAGGAATCTCCGCAGAACCACTAGATGGATGTTCTGTGTTAGGGGTGGGCATTGGGAAGTAGTTTTTTCGGGTGGAAGTAGTGGGGAGTGGCTCATTTATTATTTTTGCTGCGTCTCTTCTCAGGGAGCAGGCCTCTCTCAATGTGATTTTATCAAGAGAGCTGTTGGAGGTCATGGAATCTGAGTCTGAACTGCTGGTGTCATTGGATTTCCTGCGGGACCTGAGGTAAATTTTTGATTTGGACTCTGGAATGCACAATTTGAAAGTTGCATGATCCTTCAAAATTCCAAGTATTAAATTATGCATTATGTCAAGATTAACCATTCTGGTGGCATTCCAATACGGAAGGTCTTCTAAAATTGAATATCGCACTCCATACTCAGAGAAAATTGCTTGTCTTTGTTGTGGGGTTGCACGAAGCCATTTGGCAATGGTTGATTTATGATTTTGATATGAGCGTGTGTAGTGAAATTGAGGACCAATTTCATCAATTTGAGCTTTGTGAATGGTGCAAAAATTACAAAAGTGGTTGCCTGAATGGGAAATAAATCCAGTAAGCTTGCGCATGGCAACCACATCCGCAATGGCTGTGAGAATGGCAACACGGATAAAGGATCCTGAAGGACCTGTTGAGGTGGGTGAAAAATGGTAACCTTGCCATAGCTCTTTGAGCTCCTTGATGAGTGGCATTAATAAATAATTCAATTGAAGGGAAGTTGGCTCCTTTGGACCAGGGATGATTCCTGCAACATAGACATTCTCTGGCTTCAATCTTTCACTTGGGGGGAGATTAAGACAAATAAGCATGATAGGTCCAATGCTGTCCAACCAGGTGGACTTTCCATGTGCATTAAACCAGTCCACATAAATGGAGAAGGCCAATGCACCAGGAATGGACATGAATGGGGGGTCATGGATATTTCTAGTGCCAGTGAAGCGTCTCCAGACCAATCCATCCCAGACGTCACGTTTTGGAGAATCTTTGGGAGTTTGGGATTGTTGATGTTGATGCAGAATGTCCATAATTCCAGCCCGCTGGAGAAATCTGGCAAGCCAATTTTTGAATGGTTGATAAATGAAATGTTTTGTTGGTATAAATTTTTGCTTCATGTTGGTGGTGTTTTGGGTGTGGGCTTCAAATGAATAGATGAATTTGCCTAATGATTGTGTGCAAGGGGGATCATGATCATTTGGGTCATTATGGCGTTGACAGTGGGGTTGGTCAGTTGTGACTGATTCAGTAAGGCCATTAAGAGAGAAACATTGAGGACAACATATATAGTTTTGAATCACTGGCTCCAATTGGAGATGTTCAAATATGGTACTCAGATCTTGAGGTATATGGAATGCAGGAATGGGGGGACCACCGGAGCTTGAGATGCTGGACTTGATCAGCAGGTTTAGGGCGGGGTTGAGAATGCGTGAAGCCCGGCGGGGTATATTATACCTTAATAATAGAATGGCAGATATTATCATTCCAAGGTCTTGTGGAGGAAGGGTTTGACTGCTGCTGTATGGTTTCTGTGCAGTTGAATTGAGAACCGCTGGAGTTGAGAAAGTGCTTTGGGTCAAACGTGAATAATCAGCTGGGAAGATTTGATCCAATAGAATTTGTGGGCACCCAGATCCTGATGCAGAAGTAGGGATGTTTGGAAGAGATTTGGGTGCAATGGTTGATTTGAGCTTTTTAATGTGCTGTTTATATTGGAAAGGTGTGAAGGCAACTCCAGGCCTATCACCCTCAGGGGAAGAGTGTGTTTGAGCTGAGCAGTGTTGACACATGCATATACGCATTGAGGAATAGCGGCGGGTTGTCATTGTTGCAGAAATTGGGAGTACAGTTGGTTTGTGTATAAATATCTATGGCTGATGTGAAAGTGTTTAGGAGTGTTATTAATTGGCAAAAAAATTGAGTGATTCTTTATGAAGGGGGAGATGATTTGAGCCAGCTGGGAGTTTTATCCCATTTGTAATGGTGTGTGAGCTGCAGCTGATAGAGTGTAACATGTCTCATCTGGATGGCGGAATTGGTTAGGAGTTTAATGGGGTAAAATGCCATGCAGCTCAATGCTCATACATATTCTATTTTATTTACACATGGCGATACTGCGGATTTGAACCTTGAGGGGCGTTGCAATAGGGATGTGTCAACATTGATTTGAGGGGATTGACATTCAAACCATGTACGCTGGCACGCCATTGTACATGGCTTAAACCTTATTACAGACATAACGATATAACTCTATTACATAAGGGGTTGGAGTGCAGCTGAAGTCTTGGTATTTGGTTTGAGTGCAGCAGGCTTTTAATCGGTTGGAATGTGATTTGGATTCTCTCGCCTTTCTTGAAAAGGTGATGTCTCTTTTGTGGGTAAATCCTTCATGAATATACCCCTTTACAGATGTACAATGCTGTGGAATTTCAATGCGTATATTGGCAGTTTGGATAATTCACAAAATGTGACAATGGGGAGGCGGAAATGTTACCTAATATGATTACTTATGGATGATGGGTCCCCTTTGAGATCAAGGGAATATTACATTATATGGTGGTAGGCTGTGCAGGGTGGTTTCCGACCGAAGCGGAGGAGCTCAAGAGGAGGCAGGGAGGATTCTCCTAAAAAGAGGCTTATTGGACTTTCACGCAACACTTAGTTCCAACTATTCATAGAATTTCTCTATTCTAAATTTGAAAAGATTTCATCTCATATCACTCTATTTTATCATAATACTGAGGTGTTTTATCTAGTTAAAAATATTACTGTACTTTTTCGGCCCTTATGTCATCTTCCAAGTCACATCAATCCTGTTCAGATTCTGATCATGACTCAGATAGTGAATCTAGCATAGAATATGTTCAAACACAATCACCATTGAGTCCCAACATTCCTCTCACAACCCCTATCGCATCCTCAATGAATGTATCAGGTCTTAACATTGATGTGGGAAATCCAAAGGCTCCAACTTCCAGCACTTGGGCGATCCCAAATATTTCTGTCACTCCAATTCCCCGAATCCCACTAATACACAAATGCATGTGTCTGAGGGGCCGGAAGGCACACCTCAAATCTCATCAAACGCTAATCCCCAATCAAAATTTCCACGTGAGTTCCTCCTTAACCCCGGTCGGAATCCAGTCGCATCCCAGGATCCCTTTGGACAAAGTCAACAGCCAACCCTCAATATTCCATCAGGATCTCAGGCTCATGTGGGAAATGAAAGGCGCGTTGATGGCGGGCGACGAAAAAGACCTTTGGAAAATGTAACTTGGAGCGGTCTGTCGGAGGGAAATCCAGGATTGACGCTTCATCAAAGTAAGTCATTTGAATTTTGGAGTATAACATTTTTCACAATTTGATATTTTTGTTTCATGGATTAGATATGGCACCTAAAGGCAAGTCAGTCCGATCTCAGGAGCCAATTGAAGATCGTGAGGATGACCAGTCTTCATTAATGTTTTGATGTGTTAACTGATGATTTGCATGGCAGGGGATGAACTTTATGCGTCTTCACCTCTGGTCCATAAAGAGAAAGTCACTGGACGTCATCATCCATATGCCTCCAAACCAAGAACGGGTCATGCCAGTTCATCAAGAGAAAGAATTGTGGATGATGAGGATGAGAACATGTCTCCGACTCAAAGTGAAAGAAATGATGAACCAAGGAGGGACGATTTCACGGCGCATGAGCAAGGCACTCAATCAAATAGTGAGTTCACCCATCCTCAGCTGGGCCTTGCCCAGAGTATGCTTGAACAATCCGAGGTCAGACAGCAAAGGAACCAGGCTCGTAAAGCTCACAATGTGGCAAAACGTGCAAGCCAGAAGGAGCAACAAAAACGGCTGAAAGCAGAACTTCCAGAGAATGTCCATGGAATGAGATCAGCAGTACATGACCATTGCCTGTTCCTACTCAAAGTTAGGGATAAGGATTTTTCCTCACTACCAGCACCACCCAGCACAGAAGAGCGTGAAATTGCAATTCAAGTGGCTGGTCATCTCAGATATGTCCCCAAGGATGTTTTCAATGAGCCATCAACACAGGTTCAGTCTCAGGGTTTCCAAAGCTACTGCGAAAATGAGCTCCACAAGCTAGGACTAAAGCGCTTCACTTGGGACTGGGAGAGCTCATGGCAACATCTGTTCAATGAGCTGATGTCTATGGTGTTTTACCGTACATTCAGTCTTGCACTGGTCAGCACCGAGTATCATCATTACTGTTGGAACAAGGATCATAATAACTATGGGTTCGTGGCGGCTTTAATGGAGCAATATTTCACTTATTTGAAAAGAGAATGGAAGTCTATTCAAAAGGATGCCGAGTATTTGGTTAAAAAGAAGGAGAATCAAAAGCTCTCAAAGATTCGTCAAAGGGTTAGTTAATGTATCTCTTCTTCATTGTGAGCAAAGACTGATGATGATCTACTTCATTATGTGCAGACCTGTGAGCGCCGTCATGAATGGTGTGATACGGCTAATTTTCCCATTCTAGCATCACAATTCAATGACCCTCGAGTATGTTCAGATACTGAGGAGGTACTGGAAAATGGCCGTCAAGTTTACCGCAAAGTGGGATTACGCTGGCGCTCCCAGTTATTTAATGAATTGGTATGAAAAATTGATTGGGACATAGAGTTTTGTAATTGCATTAAAAAAAAGGGTAAAAAAACTATTGATAGATTGCCAGAATTACGATCGACAGATGATGGTGATATTCCGGAAGGCTTATCATTTCAGGTATTTGATCAAGATTGGCTCAAAGGCTGTAGTAAGATGCAGACTAGCGCCCTCAAAATACTTGACATGCCAGTTATTAGGCCGAATGGTGATGCTCTGCAATAACTTAGTAATATAAATGTATAGCACCGTTACAAATTAACATTTTGTGAATTATTTGTCCAGGTTTAATAAAATCTGATTATTATCTCTTAAGGATGCAACAGCTTGCTAAATATGTTAGAATATAGACAATATGAATTGAAATGTATCACCGTCTCCCTTAGCAATAAAACTCTATTGCTCATTTTCATTGAGGAAATATTGAAGAAGTTCGATCCAGCTCATGGTGTTCATAATTGTGGACCTGTGCCAGAGTCAACAGGGGTTATCAACTTTGTCAATCACAAATTATATAATATCAGTAAGGCTCACGCAGTTAATGATTTTTTCTTTTCTTGGACCTATTGGTGATTGGAATATGGCATTCCCATAAGGAAGGATTTCAGAATAGTAATACAATCAAGTGAAAGATGAGCTTGAAAGGTACCTTCCGCATGTTGACCTCAACTGAATGAGGAGTGATATAGTGGATGACCTGTACAGGTCGTTGTTGGCCAATACGATGTAGATGATCAACAGCCTGAGCCTCAATGGCTGGGTTCCAATTGGGCTCCTGGAAATGTGGATGTCAGGGTCCTAAAATCAGGGGAGAATTTTGGGGGGAAACTCACCATTAAATAGACTATATTAGCACAAGTTATATTGAGGCCAGTTCCAGCCGCGGCAATGGATGCAATGAGTACTTCACATTCAGGATTATTGAAGAAATTCTCAAGCGCCTTGTCCTGCGCTCGTGGTGTATTTGTTCCATCAATTCGTGCTGAAAGGATAGAGTGATGGGCAAGAGCAATCCCAATTCTACAATATAAAAAAGTCAGATGGAGTCAATTGGTAATGGATGCATATTAGAATTAACGCACAAATCTAGAAATTGGGTCCATTGGGTATAAACAACCGATTTGGTTGGACCACACCTTGTTTGTTTGTTCTTCATTAAGCTTTGTAGGAGGTGTGCAATTTTACTACTCATCATGCATGTTTCCACATCCACAATAGTTCGTGTGATTGTTGGCGAGTTATCCTGAGTGCTCCTGCCCTCGGGGTCTTCCAACTCCGCCTCTGCAATTGTGTTAAGCATGATGTGATGGTTACAACATATTCGCAGCTTATTAATATTTCTGAAAAACTCTCCTGGTCCTTTGCTTTTGGATGATAGGAATTCTTCATATAATGTGGAATATTCTTGCTGCATGGTCGGGTTGAGTGGGAGCAGCTCATAATGATGGCTAATAGTGGGGAGGGATTCGAGATGTGTGGTTTTGGTGCGGCGCAAACTTAAATGCCGCAATGCCAAATGCAAAATATCATTGCAACCTTTTGAAAGACTACTCAGGATGAATGGTGACCAGTTATCTTGATCGGCGCTCTGTGGTTGAGTGATGAATGATATTATGCCCAAAAGGTCATAAATGGTGTTGTGAATAGGTGTGCCCGTTAAGCATATTCGACGGGATGAAAGGAGGCTATTAATGGCACGGTGAGTGGCAGTGTATTGAGAGCGAATATAGCTATAAGAGGGGGCAAGGGTTATTGGATATAAAAGGTAATTTGAATCATTTAAGATCAGAGACTCACTGTGCTTCATCCAAAATTATACAATGCCAATTGATTTGAAAAATTAATGATGTAGAGGTATTGGTTTGCTTAAATTCTTGGGTGATAGTATTGTAAGAAGTGATGATGATATCATATTTTAAGATGTCGTCTTTGGATAATGAGTGACGAGTGGGACCATGGTAGATTTTGGAATGCAGCGCTCCAGCCTGAGCATGCTTGGATATTTCTGATTGCCAGTTGGTAATTAAGCGAGGGGGGCAGATGATCATGGTGGGCGTGGAGCGATGGGGGTTTGCAATCATCCGCTCCTTGGAGGTACCAATTAGAGCAATGGCCTGAATGGTTTTACCTAATCCCATATCATCCGCGAGCAGTCCTCCAAGAGGGGTATTGGTCGAAAGGGATTCAAATGAGCTAACGACCTTGTTTGTAATGATGTGCCTGGCATTGAAAGTGGATCCTGGGGGTGAGGTGGCCCAAAGGTTACGGGCTGATTGGCCATTGGGGATTTCTCGATCCCAGAGAAACGCTAGTCCGGTCTTTTGATGAGGGAGGAGGAAGGTTTGAATAATGGCATGGGGCGGGGTCATCATGGGGAGGTCTGATCCACTGGGTAATTGTATCAGTTTTTGCTTGGAAATCAATGATGAAACAGAAGGATATGAAGCAGGCGTCGAGTTTGAAGCGGGAAATGTCGGAGTAAAGAGTTGACATTGACAATGAGTAGTACAGTCATATTCTTTGGGCATTTTAAGCTTGAAATCTTGTGTTCGAAAGCTTTCCATTATGAACAAAATGTTTGGATACCATGTGAAGAACATCAATGCTAGATTGGGTTTCTGAGATGAGGAGGGATCATTTGCATCAGTCATAAATACTCCCTCAACAAATAATATTTGAGTAGGATTGGTTTGGCAATTTTCAATCCATGCCCCACCAGGACCACAGTGCATGAACGTTTTTGGTGCCCCAAGGAATGGTATCAACGTTTGGGAAAGGGTTCCCGGGAGAGAGCCAATAGCATGCTGGTGATTGGGGAGATATAGGAATATGTTGTGTTGATTGTGCCATAGGATAATCCAAGAACCTAAGTGGGAATTCTCAGGCTTTAAGGTTATATCACTATTTATTTGAATACGAATATTAATCATCCCAATGCAAAGTGGTTGTGAAGGGGTTGACATGATGGCTATGTTAAATTATTTGGGGACAGTTGGAAATTATATGATGGGGAAGGGTTAGCTAAAGGGAATGAAGAGGAATAAGCGTAGGTGGGGAACTTATATGAGTGGCAGGAACAGGCCAAAAGGGGGATGGCCTGTGGTTACGTGCATGGTCTTGATGGGGGTGGGCGTCTTGGGCTGACAATTTTCATATCCAATTTGGGGCATATATCAAGGCAAGGTGGCCAAAATGTGGGTGCACCAATATTTTGCTGGATCTGCAGCAAGGTACAAAACCTTTGGTGGAACAAGGTTGACATTAGCATATCCGAAATTGGGTGGGTTGGAGCAAGTTATTGTGGAGGGCATATTATAGGCATGCAGTCATGTTTGCTGGTGTGACAGAAAACAATGAGCGTATCATCCCCAGGTTAATTTTCGCACAGGGACCTACTGGGCAATGTTGGCGGTTTCAAAGGGCAAACTCACTGTAGAGATGTGTGTGTGTGGGCGGGTAAGATATGTTCGGTGGTGTGCCACCGAACATGACTTTGGTTTTGCGTGAAGTTTTTTGATGACTGATTCCAACTAGGCTTCAGGGGGGGAAGTGTGGCATGATCAAACAGGGCACCGACCGTGAGGCATGATCCACATCTACATTCACCCCTATTGCGTTTGAGGAGGCTACTATTCCCCAGAGATTGGGATCACGGTCTTTGCCTCATGCGTGAACAAAACTCCGGAGAAAGAGGCCACCCACCCAAGGGAATTTCTGGCTGCAAGCCAGGTGCCACAACTTGCGCGGGGCGTGTGAGAACGTGAAGAAAATAACCCGCGGTGGGAGATACCCACGCAAACATAAACAGCCTCAGCTATCATAGGCTGGGATTATTCTGATGTGGATGAGGCTGATGCAAATCCACACTGATTGGCCTCAGGTTTCCACGCGCGAGCAGGTGAGCGTCTGCAGTCAAGCTGACCACCCGACCAAGAAACTAGCCAGTCGGAACACTGGCAGTAAAATGTCTTCCAGGCGTGTAAAAGTTGCCTGTGTATGACCCGTTGGGGGGTGCGTATGAAAGCGTGTGGCTGCCCGACAATGAGCACATGCAATGAACAAGCAGGGCCAGTCATTGTTTGCCCCAACAATGGCACCAGATGGAATCCAATGTTTGCGTATGACCCAAATAAACAGTCATTCCACTATGACCCACTTACATTAACTTGGATTACATGCGCATCTGTGCCGTAGTTAGGCAGAGCTGTCCAACAAGGTGCATCAAAGGGATGCAGTTGAGATATATGACTTAATGGCCTGAGGTGATTGCATGTTACATTGCTGAACAGTTTTTGCTCTGCCCCGCAGCATACATTAACACAGGTGTACTGCATACTACAGTGTTGGCTGTACAGATCAGGAAGGTGTAATACTACTTGAGCCTGCATGCATATAGCAAATGTGCATGCACCTTCCGATCGTTTGCATATACGTAGCTCATGTGCCACATGCTCAGCATTGCGTTTCAACCGATTTGCACACGCAAGCTGAGCATATCATGGTCAAAAGCACCATGTGAAAGTGCTCAGTAAAGCCATGGAATGAACTATTTTTGCAATAGTTCATTGGAAGGCTCAGTTTGGAGCACTTCACCAAAGCGTGTGAAATGCTGCAGCTGGCTGAAATGTCACCCGATGCTGTGCCAAATGCTCAGATTGTGGGCATACAAAAACAACTGAGCAATGGCTCAGCATGGTGCATTTGATATTGTTATATCAATAGTTCAATCACTGTGCCATTAAAATGTTCAGCCACTGAGCATTTCAATTATGACCCAAAAGCAAACCTGAGCAATGGGTCGAGGCAAGCTCACGCCGTATTCACTTGTCTTACAGCCCCCCCTTTGTTCAAACACTATTACCAGGCCATATGGCCGGTGATCTTGCCGCGGTCACTTGTGACCAAATGCACCGGGTGCATTTCTGCATGGGTCACTTGTCCATTGCACCCACAATACACATTCAACAAGGGCCTCACGACCACCCTCCCGGGTGATCGGGTGGCTATTTAAGGAAAGAAAGGGGATCTGACTCAGCTTCACAATTTAATAAATTGCAATACTCAGCGGTGCATTTGATATTTTTATATCAATTGTTCAATTACTGTGCAGTTCAAATGCTCAGCCACTGAGCATTTCAATTATGACCCGAAAGCAAACCTGAGCAATGGGTCAAGGCAAGATCACGCTGTATTCACTTGTCTTACAGCCCCCCCTTTGTTCAAAGACTATCACCAGGCCATAAGGCCGGTGATCTTGCCGCGGTCACTTGTGCATTGCACCCACAATGCACAATCAATAAGGGCCTCACGACCACCCTCCTGGGTGATCGGGTGGCAATTTAAGGAAAAGAAGGGGATTTGACTCAGCTTGACAATTCAATAAATTGCAATACTCAGCCAGACCCCCATTGTTCACCTGCCTCACGCGAGCATTTCACTTCTAAGTTGCAGCATTCGCCGAGACTCAGCTTCAATTTTGCCCACACGCCTTGAAGCTGAGACTTTTGCGGATGCTGCAACTGCTGAGATCGTCTCAGCTTCACCAAGGTATAAAAGACCATCTTCACACGACACGCACTTCACTTTCTTTCTCACCCGCTCCACTTCGTTCAACCTCACCCGCGTTTGTCCTTCTTGTGCGTATTCCCCTTCGTCTTCCTGCCTTTCTATTTTTGTCTTTCGCACTCCACTAAACTCACTTCCCTTCCTTTTGCCCGTTTGTTTATTCTTCTGATCCGTTCAGAACCTCACTTCTATCCACCTCATGCGTTACCTCTTTTTTAAACTTTTGTCGACATTACATACCGATATTAATACTTATTTTTCTTCACGACTCTTTTCCAGACTTTTAAAACCTTTGGACTAGAGCGATCTTATTTTGTTTCCGATTTAAATTTATAATTCATCGTACGTCTTCATTTTTTCTCTTGATTGTTTACTTTGTATGCAGTTACTAACCTCAATTGTTTTGTTTTTAGATGTCGTGCACTTTATGCACCAAGCGGGGTATCCCCTGCATTCGCTCCTCGACGACGAACGACGCTTGTGATGCTTGCCGACAAGCACACAAGAAATGTTCGTTTGTTGTCCGCCCCTTCCGACCACGAGGCCAGAGGAGTTCCCGCCCAAGACGCCCTCGCGAGGACTCCTTTGTGGTTGACGATGATGAAACCATTTCCGAGCGTGAATGGACGCCGGGCCCCCAAACAGGCCAATGGGAACGATTCCGGACGATCAGCCCTGTCCCCTCAAGTATCGATTTGTCCACTCTCCCTCCTAGGCCACCATCCGATGGTCACTTCACTCCTTGACCGGAGCGAAGTGATTATCCGGCCGATGAAGGATGGCGATGGCGAGAGGACATTCAAACTTGGGCTGATCGTCACCATGTCTTGTCACCGATGGGATTCAAATGCCAAAGTAAGTTTTCTTTCTCCTCCTTATCTCATTTCTCTTCACGCAATAATACTGACTTTTTTCCATTTCTCATAGAACAAAACCCCCCGAATCCCCCCCGACAAGACTCTCCCGTGCCTAGTTTGCCTCGCGAGCAAACCCCCCGGCAACCCACTCCAGGCCCAAGTGGCACCCAATGGTCTGAGGAATTATTCCGCGGTAAGCAGCCAAAGTTTCATTTCATTTTCACTTTCACTTTCGAGTCAAGTGAACTGACTCTTACTCCTTTTCTAGAACCCTCCCGAACGGAAGAGCCACCTATCCCTGGTACGAGTCCAACGTCCCAACAACCTGAGGACGATACGACTCGTGAGCTAGAACCTGAGGTGGCTCCTACGCAATCCACGCAGGAAGCTTATGGTAAGTCACCCCTTCTTTCTCTCTTCGATCCATATACCCTTTTCCTCATTTTTTCTTCGACCGTCTCCAGATCGTCCCGCCACTCCTCGCTCGATCATCATCATCGACGATACGCCCGTCGGATCCCCCCTCCCCCTTCTTCTTACCCGACTCGCCCACCTTCCCCTTCCATTCCCCCCCCCTCCACTCCAACCCCAGTTCCCTCCCCAGAGATCCCTTCCAGTGCCCCTGAGAACCCCAACGCCTTTTCCCCCCCGGTGCCAAGCTCCTCTCATTCCCACGATGAAGCTCGCCAGGAATTCACAGACCTGCGACCGACCCTAATGATTCATCGAGCCATCGTCCACGATTCGATCAACCGAATCTTGTTGGAGCATCGTCGCTTGCTCCACATGATTTCTTTCATGGATGCAACTCATCAAAACGAGATGCACCGGGAATTCCGGGACGAACTAAACTGCCTCCTTGCCCAGGCACTGGAGGCTTATCCAAAGGAGGACATAACCGGGATAGTCTCCAAATTCCTCGAAAAATAAAAAATTAAAAAAAATAATCTCATTATTTCCACTTTTTATCATTTGTAATACTTTCTTTTAAATGAATTATTTGTATTCAATTATTATTATGTTTAATTTCTATTACATTCTTTGTTCACGTAAAAACTATTTATTTCCTCCTTAGAGAAAAACCCTGATTGCGTGAGAATTATTTTTGTAAGTGCCCCACCAAGCGTTTGAGTGAGTATTTGTTTTGGTGAACCTCTTTTTCTCAAAATGCGCCAATAGTTGCCGTTATCCTCTCCTATATTTTCTTCTTCCATGGTTTAGAGCCATATCCATTCTTAACTGTAAAAAAGCGGGAGGTTCCCGTATGTGAGCAATCCAGTCCAGATTCGTGAAACATGGCCTTTCCTATGGTCACACTCTATTAATCTTACTCATGTATTGAATTGTTTAAACTGTCTGGAACCTTCACAAGCGTAAGGATTGGCGTGTGACTTGTCTGGAGCCTGCACAGGCGTAAGGATTGGCGTGTCAATTGTTGGGAGCCTGCACAGGCGTAAGGATTGGCGTGTGAATTCTTGGGAGCCTGCACAGGCGTAAGAATTGTTGGGAGCCTCCAAAGGCGTAAGAATTGGCGTGTGAATTCTCGGGATCCTGCACAGGCCAAGAAATTTTCAGCATTGTGGGGAACCCTCACAAGCGTAAGGATTGACGTGTGAATCGTCGAAAGCCTGTACAGGTGTAAGGAATTTTTAGCATTTTTGGGAACCTTCACAAGCGTAAGGATTGGCGTGTGAGTTGTCGGGAACCTGCAAAGGCGTAAGGATTGGCGTGTGAAGCGTCGGCAGCCCGCATAGGCGTAAGGAACTTTTAGCATTGGCGGAACCTGCACAGGTATAAGGATTCGCGTGTGAAGCATTCGCATCCTGGACAATAGCAACAAACCAGGACAGATGTACGATGGCATGCCACCGTACATAATCCACTTCACCCCTTTTTCATGTGAGACACCCCATCTCCCGCACTCGAATCCATCCAATCCTGGTGTATATTGTCCTCTGCCTTACCCCACCATTACTTACCCAACACACATGCAAATCTCCTCATTCTTTGAATTGGCATGAGATTGTATTACCATCCCTGATTTGATAGCCCACTCTCTCGCCAATCTCATAATAGCCATGGTTTTTTTGCCGCATTGTTTTTGCTAACCTGCTTGAGCATTGTGCGGACATACCCACTAGTGTCGTGCTTTCGTTGTCCTGTGCTGGATCAGTATAATGAACAAATGTACTACTGGCCCACACTACCTGAATGAGCCCATGACATGCGGATAGATCAATCCAAAAATGCTCATTTGGGAAAATCAATTTTCCCCCTGTACACCGCTTTGACGCATCTCTTTGGATTTGGCCGGTCCGCTTATCAGCTTGAAACCACCATCCCGAAGCGTACTGCGATGCATCCTTATCAACATGAGGTGCGTTTTTGAATCCATTCATGGTGAAAGTGAGTGCGGAAGCGAACTCGAATGCACCCTGATTTGCCGGAATATTGCCTTCATAGTTGACTTGATCAAAAGACGGAACCCCCAATGAATTGTAGGAATTTTGAATCTTCTCAAATAAATTATCCCCAACATATCGTAAGGATTGACCTAGAATGCGACCCACCGAGCTAAGATTGGCACCTCGGTTCTGCCATTCATCTTTTGCATTTTCAATTTTGCCAGCACTTCCATACAGACCAAATTGTTCATTCTTCGTGGTGCATTTGCGCCACCCAATCGCGAACATAAATCCCTCCAGTAATTCTCCATTTGTTGCAATAGGGTCAGTGAACCTCTTTTTGCGAAATAGGAATTGTGATAATTCATCCCATTGATCGACCTCGACTTCACTCATTGTTGTGAATGGTCGGAATTCGACAAGGGCAATGAGTAATCCGGTTGAAGAGAAAATTGCCACACGGCCAAAGTGAATGCGTTTGATCTGATTGACATCCACAACCCTCCGAATTTCACTTGGGGTGATATTTGCTGATACTGGCATTGATATTTGTGCTGTTGGGCGAGAGGAGGAAAACAACCTATTCATTTGGGTTGTTTTGCGCTCATTTGTCTTTTGGGATCTGCTACTATTCCCGAGTGGTTGAGGGATCACTATGTGTTGAAGCACACAAGATATCAGATACTGCCAAGGAGCTTTCTTCGGCACACATCCTTTGACTTCCCTGTTGGAGCCCACATGACATTGGCACAATCTGAACCGACTAAAGCCAATGTTCTTCCGTGGGGCCCAATGAGGGTGCCACATAAATGTGGAAGCATATATACACTGAGATTAAGCGAGTAACTCACACTTTCCTTCCTCAGCCCGACCCTTTCTCGCGAGTTCCCTTTTACGCTCTTTTCCTTTTTTGGTGAATGGCATGCTTGCAGCAGAAAATGAAATGAAACCAAATGATTACTGATTTCTTAATATCACCTAAATTGGATTGCGGTGGATGAATCTTTTTTAATTGCGGTAAGAAGAAAGCTCACGCCTGACCTTGGCAAATTCACGATCTCAAATACCTGAACCTGAAAATTGCAGTGGATAGTGCATTATTCAATTTTACACATTGATGTTCCCATGCAATCACTTTCCAATCCAACCATTTGGAATCTTGCAAGCACATGCAAATTCAATTTGCATCCTGCTGCGGATCCCTAGCTATCCTAGTCCTCTTGAAAGACACAGGAACATTTGCCCTATTATGGGCTGGCGGGAAGTGATAAACGCGACTTCCCGCAATGCACCCGCGTGTGCTACTCGCGGGCACATCGCCTGACTCAGCTTGCGTCTTGTCGGAGTCTTTGCAATGATGTACGGAGGCATGCCGCCGTACAATTACTATTGGTACTCAGACTGTGGCATCCGGGCAGTAGTAGGATAGGAAGTCATGATTATTAAATTCATAAATAACTTTGCAAAATTCAATTACAATCTATCTAGTACAAAGCTAATCTAAAACGGGTCAATCCTGGTTGTGAGCTTAGCTGACCTGGGTACCGTCAAGGTGACCTCATCATCTGAACCAAGCCCACGTTTCGCCACCCAGGCATCACCAAAGTCTAATACTAAGCATCGTGCAAATTCAAATCTAAGAGGTACAGTGGGGTTGAAAGACTCTGATGAGAAGAAACTTTTATTCAGTAAATTACATATATACTTATTAGTACGTAGCCACACTGGCTCCACTAGATTTTTACCCTCTGAAAGTTTTGCGGAAATGTCAATTAGTGATAAAGCCCCTTTAACTGAGCTTGTTCTCCAGTCATCTGAGCATACCATCAAACCACGAACCCCCGCCGCACAGAATGCCGCTAATATACCATAGCAAATTCGATTTATTTCGAGATTCTTGTGACACGCCAAAAGATCTTTGATGGCCTCATTTTTTTTTGAGTTTGTGAGTTTGCCTTTGATGCCATTAACTTCGACCTTTGTATGTGCACGTACCATGTTGTACGCAATCATCAAATGGATAACTGTATCCATTAGATCCTCCAGGTTGTTGTGTGGCTTTGTGGATATCTCATTGTCAGCCCCGCCACCTTCAATGCTGAGTTGGGTTGCACGTTGCTTTGATTTACTCAAGCAGGAGGCCAGGTATTCAACTGCTCCGCGTTCGAGTCCAAGAGGATCGGTCAAATTTGATGTTGGTGCAACATATGGTTTGGGTGCAATCACATTGTATGAGACTAAACTAATGGATTCAAACATAACATTTGCCCAAAAATGTTTAACTGGATTGGCGGGGTAAAGAAGGCTCTGAACCATTTTGAAGAAGGAGTGTTCTGATTTTGGGAGATTAACTGGAGGTTTAGCTGATTCCTTCATCAATTTGAGATTCCAAATGTTGTGATCAAAAAACGCTTCTGTTTCGGTTGGCTTAAAAAAATCTAACCCTGTATATTGCAATTTATATCACCAGTCAACAGCCAATAATCAAGTATCATGCACAAAGATAAAAAAAACTCACCTGCCATCTCAAGGTCCTCCAGCCAAGCCGACATTTTAAGCTCTCGGTTACTGATCACCTTAATACCAACGGGCAGGAATGTATGAGCATCCTTTGTTGGTAAATTGTCCCATCTATTTTTGTAAATCCTATTGATATTATCAAGCCCCCTTTTCCATGATTGTTGAGAAATATTGGAATGATAATTCAAAATGCCTGAAAACTCTTCCATGCGGGATAAAAATATTCCTTGAAAATTCGCAGCGGATGACACTTCGGGCTCAGCGTCGGGAATTATATCAGTCATATCTCGTCCCATTGTATCATGTTTAATTGTTTCGCTTGCTTGAAAAGCTTGAATATTCCGAGGAGAGGCGGGAGGGGTTGCATCATGCATTGTTTCATTGGGTATCGGGGGGCTTTCAGTATGTGGAGCTTGATCATGGATTGTTTCATTGAGTATGGGGGGGGTTCAGTATGCGGAGGTTCATTATCAATATGGTCCACTTCAACATTGATCATTTCATCACCTTGATCCCGGGAATCCTTTGCGGCTTCAAAGGTACGGCGTTTTTTGTTGGTTTTTTTGGTCGCATGTATATTTGGTCTTTTTCCTAATCCTTTGCCTGGAAATCCAATTACGACTCGAGATGCTTCAGGTAGAGATTCTCCCACCTCCACTCCTGCCCATATATTGTAAGCAGGTATTTTTATCAATTTTGTTTTGATTTAGTAATGGACTTACGGTTCAAATCCATTTTGAGCAGGCTCATGGCTTCAGCAATCTTTTGACGCACATAATCAGGAATTTTACTATCATTTTGAATTTTTTCGAGCCTTGGGATTGTTTGAGCAATGTTGGAGACAAATTGTTCCTTGGATATAATTTCCACCTCCCCACTGAAAATCACATCATATTGCCCATCATCTTCTGTCGGTGCACAAGGTTCAACAGTCTTTTCCTTCTCATAAGTTTTAAAATTCGGTTTCTGAGAGCTTGGAGGCTGACCTGAAATAAAGGCTATGACACAATGTCAGGTTTTGGGAGATTAGAAATATTCAAGATGGATGCATACTCACATTCTGGAAGAACTGGGGGATCTTGATTATCTTCATGTGACTGGCTCTCTACTTCAATGCCTAATTCACAACTACTGGCGATATCAGAGATTTCACTTCCACTCTCTGGGGCTGAAGTTGGTCTTTCATTGAATTCAGTTGAATTTCCCGGGGTTCGGGCCATGGCGGAGGTAGTTTATTAAGCAAATAGATGGTGACGAGGTGATTGATAACTTGTTTGAAAATTTTTGAATAAAAAGATCCAAATTGAAGAAAAAAGGTGCAAGTAAAATAATCGCATTTGCAAAATGCGATTTGTTGGGAAATTGAAGGAGGCGATGTTTTGCAAATCATTTCATATCATGCAAATGAAATCACTTCCCTGTGAGACATTGCATAAAGTTGACTAGTGAGAAACCTACTAAAGTCATCTTTTGAACTATTCAATGCTCATGAGGTAAGGACTAAGCAAAGTGTTCATTTGATTGATATGAAATAAAATGGTTTTGTCGGGGAAACAGGAGACACAACTCTTGTCTTAAATAGTCCACTTATTAGGTTTTAATTTGTGAGTCTCATGATTTAAACCCTAACCACAACATTGTGAATATACTGACCAATTTCCCCTTAGGTCCTGTTGGCAGAGAAGGCCACTCAGCATATTTCGGGGATTGCCTTCATCGTGTATGCCAACAAGCCACTGTACACTATGGATGTAGTACGGAAGCGTAAGGATATGTTGTGTCGGGAGCATGTTGAGAGGCACTCCGCGAGCGTAAGGATAGGTGGTTGTGGGAGCATGTCAGGAGGGCACCACACAAGCGTAAGGATAAGTGGTGTCGGGAGGGCACTACACAAGCGTAAGGATAAGTGGTGTCGGGAGCATGTCGGGAGTGCACTCCGCGAGCGTAAGGATGGTAAGCAGTGTCGGGAGTGCACTACACAAGCATAAGGATAAGCAGTGTCGGGAGCATGTCGGGAGGGCACTACACAAGCGTAAGGATAAGCAGTGTCGGGAGGGCACTTGAGCGAGCGTAAGGATAAGTGATGTCGGGAGCATGTCGGGAGTGCACCACGTGAGCATAAAGATGGTATGGGCGGGGGTGTGAAAGCGTAAGGAGTGGTGAGGACGGAGATGGGGGGGCAGTGTCGGAGTCTCATCTGGAGGGTGGTGCGGGCTCGTAAGCATGCGAAGCATCGGGGCGGATTAGGTGGGGATGCAGAAGCCAATGAGGTGAAATTACCCAAACATTGTGAATAGTGTTGAAATGGGTTTGGGCTTTGAGTGACATTTGCATGTGACACATGTGACGATTGACGTTGTCTTGACGCTGACGTGACGTGACCCACTAAATCCAGTGACTATAAAGTGACACTAACGCGACTGAAGCAAGATTTTATACTGACAGCGGTGCGACGTGAAGTCAATTGCCGACGATTGACGCAAGATTCGCCCTGGTGACAGGTTTGTCTTTTCAAATCCCACACAACTGGTGCCCCCCATAACAGCTCAATATATCCTTGTTGAGAGCTTGACCCCTCACCACCCCAAAATGCCTCTACATACATCTCTGCCACCTTCCCATTTGTATTTGCCCTAATCACTAATGACTCCTTGATAGTACTCCCCA
This sequence comes from Austropuccinia psidii, assembly GCA_023105745.1. Classification (NCBI taxonomy): domain Eukaryota; kingdom Fungi; phylum Basidiomycota; class Pucciniomycetes; order Pucciniales; family Sphaerophragmiaceae; genus Austropuccinia; species Austropuccinia psidii. The sequence continues at coordinate 8,441,108 of JALGQZ010000002.1, read as the reverse complement.
AATAAGATATCAGGTGTCTCAGTGCATGCCAGTGATGTTGGTTTGTTGCCATTGAGAAACGCACCAGATAATTTGCCAAACATTTCACATCAGGCCATGTTGCCTGAGTAAGATATGGGAATCATACCAATCTTTGACAGATACTCCCTATCAATGCGCCTAGCCGCTTTGGATTTCAACACCATGTTTGGCAGACGTTGACGCGGAGAGAAGTTGTTTGTGTGATTGGCAACCAATTTTGCAATGAGAGTCCATTGGGACAACCTGAACTCATGACCTATTTGTTGTACCTCAATACCCACAATGCTATGTATTGTCAAATCCCATTTCAATTGAATAGAAGTTGATAGTTCCTCCCGCAACTTCTCCATCAAAAGCTTACTACTAGCCACCAAAATCCCATCATCAACAAGTATCCATAACACAGCTACCTCACCCCCTTTTTGGTAAGAATAAGTACTTTGATCCCCATCATTCATTTTAAAACCTACAGTCACCAAAATAGCATGCAAATGATTCCACCAACATTGAGCCGCTTGCTTCAGCCCATACATTGCCTTCTTCAGCCACAGAACATTATCTGGGACACCCAAAATTCTACCAGGAGGAGGACGTTGTCACAGCGGCTCTTTGAAGTGAAGAGGGCCTGGCACTCACTTATGGAGGGCTCAAAGATATGGTAAGAAAGGATACACTTAAGAGTGTTAAAGATGAATTAATAAAATAATGAATATAAGAAGCAGCAACAAAAACAATAAGAATAAAGAATAGAAGAGCCAACCACAAAAAAGTCCAAGTCCACTGTTTCAACCTGTCAGAATGGAAAGAGAAGGGTTAATAAGGATATGGCCACCCAACTCATACTGTACAGGCAAAGAGAGAAAATGCAAAGACTAACTTAAAATCAAATAATGATAATACCCAAAATAAGGATAAGAATAATTATAAAATAATAAATAAACTAAATTAATTAACTGGGGAAAAGTACCCAGGGGGGAGAAAGAGAGGCTGGTATATGTGAGAAACACCAGCCCTGATCCAGAGGAAGAATTTTCATGAGAGGATTGAATTATTGAATTGAGTCTGGCCAATACAGGTCCTGTACAGCTGTACAGAACCTGTACAAGAGGTGTGGTGTATTTGAGTGATCATACAGTTTCATACTGGTGTATTGAAACTGTATTGGGTGAATCCAACCTGTACAGGTATTGACAGGCTGTATTGCTGTACCAAGCTGTATGCATGTTTCAGAATGAAGATTGCTGATGCAGATACTGGATTTGCTGATTTGAGGTGTTTGAGTGGGTGTATTGATTAATACCCTTACCCCTGGTGAGTGGTTGTTACAGTATCCCCCTCTTGAAACTGGTGGGCTCCTGAACACCATAATACCCTGCCGCTGTTGAGTGGCATCTCAATATCCCCACATTTTTTTCAAAAATTTTCTTTTTAATTTTCTTTTCCTCTTGACCATTATCCTGAAAATCCTTCTTCAATTCTTCTCTGTCAAATTAAATTGATTCCCCCCTTCTTTCAAGTTTTGAGTAAGTATTCCACTTCGAAATATGCTTTTCTTTTCTTCTGATTCAATCAACCTTGCCCTTGGGGTGTGGCCTTGGGATATATCCCAAAATAAGGGCCACTGAGCTCTTGTGCTCAAAAAATGATGCCCAATGAGTATATGAAGTGTACTCATTGGGCAAGGCTTAATCCAATGAAATCTTGAAAAAATTTCCTCCAAGGGGTCTTGTCCCCATTGTCCATGGGAATGGCCTCAACAGCCCTCAAAAGTGTTTTTGGGCTGTGGCCTCTTCCCTGATGAATCTTGATAAATTTCGATTTTTATGGCCTTTTGGTGAATTCTATTGATTCCATGATTTATGGCTATTTTGGGCCATTTTGGGTCTTTGGGGTCCTACGGTCCATGGGCCGTACGCCGCGGGGGCTATTGGAGGCCCCCAGGACCAAAATGGAGCCCCTGGGCCCAGTTTTGCTGGGGACCCAGGGTGACCAAGGGGCCCAGATTTGGCCCAAACCCAAGTTTCACCATACATGGCCTGGACCCATTGATGGGGTCCAGGACCATCAAGATCCTGGCCTCCCCAAAGTTGCAGGGGAGGCCCTGGGTGATGCGTTAAGCCCCAAAGGGGTATGAACCTTCACCTTAGAGGCGGGGCATAATTGAGTTATGGCCCCCATTTCCTTGAGGTCAAAATCTTTTTCTTGATATGGAGTGGATTGATTCTGACGTCTTGAATCTTCTGCTTGAATATCCTTCAGTTATGAGTTCCAAATTGACTGAACTCACTGAATCTTCTCCTTCTTCACCGCCACCGTATGTTCTTTGCGGTTCTGGCATCTTCAGTCAATTGTCCTCCCCTTCCATGGTGTCTTCTGGTCATTTTGATCCCTCCCAAACTTATGATGGGTTCAGAGTAGTTGAAGTTCTTGATCCTACCTGTACTGAATGTTTGGCCAAGGGTAAGGATTGCTTTCAAAATTACAATCCTCAATTGTCAAAATGGCATTTTTGCTTCATTGGGAAGAAACCATGTTGCTGTACCGGGTCCACTTTGTCCAATGTCAGGAGGCACTTATGGAGCAGGAAAGATGGGCCTTATGGGCAGGAATTCCCCATTCTTGAGGAACCTACTCCTGATGCAACCTCAGGATTTGCTCAATGCGAGTGATTTGCATATCTTGATTGAATTAGTACTGATATTTTGATGTAGTGACTGGTTCCAGGCAGAGGGATGTGGCCAGGTGGACTAATGTTGGAGGGCCCATTCCAATCGGTGGTAGGCCCATACATTACAGCTCAGAAATCAGAATCTCAAGGACCAATACTGATGGAGTAGTGAAGGTAGTGAAAAAACTAAGAAGAATTGTTGATTCCCCAACACATCCAGATGCTGAAGGAAGTGATGAGTTCAATGGTGAAGAAGTTGAAGTTGCTCCTCATTCAGTTGGCCATCCATCCAGCAATTCCTCTTCTCAACCTCTTGCCAACACTAGATTCCAAAGCCAAATTATTCCCAGCACTCCCAGAACCTTCCAACCCATGCTTGCTTCCATTCCTACAACCCTTCCTCCTCCTTCACCAACTACTTCCCACACCACCAGGCCTGCCTTGAATCCAGAAGTAAGACCATCACCAGTTCAACAACCCAGAAACTCACCCATAACCACCTCCTGTCAACTCCAACCTGTGGCCAGCTCCAGCAGAAGAAGAGATGGATTGTGAGCCTTAGAGGTATTTCCATATACCCAAAAGACCACAAAAGATAAATTAAGATACAAATATAAATAAAATAAATTTATTTATATTATAAAAATAAAAATTGAAATATAAATACAAATTTATATTTAAAAATCAAAATTCAATTATAATTTAAAAATAAAATTACAATAAAATTCAAAATTATGAAATTATATTTTTACTTGTAAAAATCAAGTAAAAATGAATTTTTAATAAAAATTGTGAAATTAAAATATTTTTGGTAAAAATTTATATAAAATATATTATAACTTTTTATACAATAAATAAACATGAAGAAATTATCACACCATTGGATTCCTCATAAAAATAAAGCGGGGTCACCTCTGGATGAAATTTCTGTAACTCAACTCTAAATAAGCTTAAATTAAGTTTTTAGTATTTTCAATACAAAAGTTTAAAATCCCTAAAAATTTCATTTAATTCACACCACATGTGGTGTTAACCATCAATTTTTGTGTTAAAATTGAGGTGTTGTGTTTAGTTTAGAAGTTATGAGGAATTGAAGTATTTTCAATTGAATTCAATTGAAATGTCAAAATGTGCGCGTGTATTACATAAGTGAACTTTGATTTACAAATGAGGTATCAATTATTACTGTATTGAACTGTAAAACTCAATTGAATTACATATGTAAATTATAAGTATAATACATGATGAAGAATTAAAGGAAAAATAAATTGGAAAGATTAAATTTGGGGGGAAAAGGAACTCCAGCTCTAAGGGGGAGCTAGACTCCCAAAATCCTTGCTGACAGGCGTGGGATGTCAAAATTCACGCAAACATTCATCACTTTTGGCCTGGAATTGAGTTACAGGGTCTGTGAACTCAATTGATGATGAGGTTTTGATACCAACTGGGGTAGTTTTAGCTGTTGCCAAGAGGGTAAAACTACCCTTAAGATAAAACAAACTTAGCAAAAACAGTTTTAACTGGTTTCTACGCCTCTTACACACACTCTGACATGTTTTGAAGGCTCTAGACCAGATATTGCTATAGTCATGGCTGATTTAAGGGTCTAAAATGGCTAAAAATGGCTTAAACCAGCCCTTTTTTTGGTCCAAACCAGGGTTCAATGATGCCATAATTGGCTTTTATGTTTTCAGAATGTTTTTCACGACTGAAAAGAGTAAGTTTTACTTTTGGAGTAAGAAAATTGATGGCTATCAAAGAATGTCTTCTTTGCCCCACTTTTCTCTTCATGCTAGAATCTTTTCCTTATATTAATTAGTTTAAACACTGTCAAACCAATCAATAAAAGATTCCAACCACCTTTCTAAAGTCATTTTGAACCTTTAAACCACGTGAAAAAATCATTATAATCATTGTTTGTAACTCTTATAATCATTTTTACCCCTGAACCACCCCAAAAGTGAATTAAAGCATCTTTCATCACTGTTAACTTTGTCACTTTGTTTCCAAATTCACTCTGGTCACTTTTGGGAGTGTTTTCTCTTTAATATTCTTTTCAAAGACTTTGTTATTTAATTAATTGCTTGCAGTTCTTTGCTCAATTAATTTCAATTGAAATTGCTCTTGAAGAAATTGCTTTGGTAGCCTTAAAATATCTCTTGTAGAGTATTTTTTGGATAAATTTTTATTGTTGGTAAAACAACAAATTTTTATAATATTATTGTTTTATACTAATAAAGTTATAAACAATAAAATTGGCGTGTTTTCTCCTAAAAATAATATTTCTTACTATTTTTAATGGATTTTTACCTTAGACAAATTTTGAGGACAGGAAAAGTACTTGATTTTTAATCAAAGTTTCATATCCACACCTTACATGGATTTTCCCCTTTTCCGTTTCCTGCTGCTCAAGTTTTTCAAAGAAGATAACATTGGCCTATCCGGGTTACCAGAGAAGATCCCAATGCGGCTAGTGAAAATCAAGATGCTGTGGCCGGATTGTTCAGGAGGGTTGATAGAAATAGCAGAGGTGATTATGTATGCCAATGATAGGACTATTCCAGTTACTGCTTCTGAAGAGATGGCTGCAAAATTTTCCTGGTATGAAGATGAGTTGATAAATGATTTCCAGAGAAATTTTGATGATTTGGGTAGAGATAACTAGTTTCCTTTTCCTTGTTTGTGTTTGGTTTGACTTCTATCCCCACTCTTATAAATACTAAAAAATAATGTAACCTCCCACTACATGATTTGGGAGGGGATGCTGCTGCTTTCAAGAAATAAAAAGAAACAAAATTATACAAGTAAAGAAAAGAAAGAAAATGAAAGAATAAGAGAAAATGAGAGTAAAGAAAAGAAATAAAGAAAAATCCTGATGGCTGGTCCTCCTTGTGGTGAGTTGCTTGATTCTGGCCAAGAAGTGTCTGAAAAAGGAAAACCAAGCATTTGATGCTCACAGAGTGGCCAAGGTAATGTTTTACAAGAAGTAGAACCCTCAGGGATGCATACCAGGAGATGGAACTTACTTTCATAACTTCCACTCCCCACCAAGCACCATAAAACTGAAATAAATTGCCATAAATGACTTCCGAAATGAATTGCCATAAGTGAATTCTGAAATGAATTGCCATTTGGGTAGAATACCCCCTTAAAGGTGCATGCCAGGAGAGGAACTTACTTTCATACCTTCTTCTCCCCACCAAGCACCATAATCAAACTCTTGAGGTATTTGGACCAGGCTTGTCTGGATATAGCAAATGGAAATCCTTGACAAGGTCTGGTGAGTGGGTAAGGTTGGAAGCTGGTTCCCAAATGGTTCTTTCTGGGTCTTCACTGAATCCTTTCCACTCTACAAGATACCATAATTTACCTCTTTTGAGTTTTGAGTCCAGAACCTGAGCTACTTCCCAAACTTCTTGCTCCTCCACTAGGATTGGTGGTGGCGGCGATTGATGTCAATTTGGGATAGTTGAATGCTTTACTGGCTCTAATAAGGACACATGAAAGACAGGGTGAACTGACTTCCATTGCTGAGGCAACTTGAGGTGATATGCATGGCTGCCAATCTTCTTCAGAACTTCAAAAGTGCCCATCCATCTTTCTGATGATTTCTTGGTGGGTCTTGTTGTCTTGATATTCTTGGAAGCTAGCCATACTTTGTCCCAGGTTGGAAATCAGGTAGAATTGTCCTATTTCTATCTGCATACTTCTTAAATCTCCTTATTGCTGACTCTAATTCTTCTTTGACAACTTGCTGTACTGATTGGAGTTTTGTTGATAACTTTCCAGCAGGTGAGTCTTGAGAAATATGGATTGAGTCAAAGCTGGGATTTCTTCCATAAATGGTGAAAAAAGGTGATTGCTTGGTTGATGAATGTTCTGCATTATTATAGGCTAATTCAGCCAGAGGGAGCCAGGTGTACCAGTAATCTTGATGATAGCTGACATACATCCAAAGGTACTGTTCTAGTATCTGATTTACCCTCTCTGTCTGTCCATCTGTTTCAGGATGAAAAGCAGTTGAAAGATCTCTTGATATCTTGAGCTGTTGACATAATTGACTCCAAAATGATGAAACAAATAAAGATCCTCTATCACTGACAATACTGACTGGAAGGCGATGCTTGGAAAATACATGACTAATGAAAATTTGAGCTAAGTCCAGAGCAGTGATTGTTCCATAAGTTGGAATGAAGATTGCCATTTTTGAGAACCTGTCCACAAATACTAGAATTGAGTCAAAGTTGTTTGAAAAGGGAAATTGAGTGATAAAGTCCATTGATAATGAATTCCAAGGACCAGACGGAATTGAAATAGGCTTGAGTAATCCAAACTTCTTGTAATGAATGTTCTTGTTTCTTGAACATTGCTGACATGGGGACACATAGTCCTTGATTAATTGATTCATTCCAGCCCAATAAAAATCGCTCTTGATGAGCTTGAGGGTCTTCTCCTGGCCAGGATGGCCAGTCAATGTTGAGTCATGACACCTTTGAAGAATATTGAGTTGAAGTTCTTCATTGCTTGGGATTACCACTCTATCTTTGAATAATAATAACTTGGCTTGAGGTTCAAGAGAATAATCTGGAACTGATTGACCTCTTGCTAGTTGTAAGGTTTGACTATGAAACAATAAGTAAAAATTACTAATATTTTACTTATTGTACTATGAATGTCCTTATTAATGAAATAAATAGGATAAAACAGCTATAATAATAAAGAATTATGATAATTGTGGTGTAAAATAGTTATATTATTAAATAAATATAATAATATAATTTATAGAATAAAATATAATATAATAAAGATAAATATATTAATATAAAATAATTAATATATTTAATGGCTCTTTATTATTGTTACAAACAAATAATAAATGAGTAAAAAATTGTTTTTTATTAATAAAAAACAATTAATAACAATAATATTACCAATATTAAAGTTATAAATTAATATAAATACTATTTATATTAATTAAAGAATTAATAAAATAATAATAAAGAGAAAATTATTATAATAAGAGAAAGTAACCTACTTTTAACACTTAATATAATAATTTTGAAATATTTTATGCCAAAAAATTTAAATACGACCTTTTCAAATTGTATTTACAATAAAAATAAAGAAAATTTACTAATATTCTTGATTTTTACGTGGAAATGAGTTTTTAGAGAGATTTTTAACAAAAACAATTAAGTAAATAATTTAATCATGTCAAAATAGATGATTATAACAAGGTGGTCTTTGGTCTTTAATAATATAATAGCTTTATATATAAAGGATAAAGAAATTACCTTTCGTTTAATTGATTTAATGTTTTTGATGTGTCTGAGGGGAAAACAGAGTAAAAAGAGCCCTATTTATAGTAAATACCTCCCTCCTAGAGTCCAACAGGCTTCTAGTAGACGTGTACTGATCATATCCACTGGAATTGATCAATATTTTAAGGCTTGAGGATGATTACATCATGATCAAACCATATCACATCATTATTACACCATTATTTAGAGTTATCACTATAACTCTAAGTTTGATGACATCAGAGGCTTGGCAGAACCCCAAATTTCGTGGATTTTTTTAGTTTTAATCATAAACTAATAGTATTAACCAATTTTATCACTCATATGACTGTTTAACTTAATTTAAGGTTACAGTAGGTGATCATGACTGCTCAATTTAAGCTCAAACTTTGATATTTAATAACTTTTAAGTTTTACACGATACAGAAATTCAGAGAGTAAATTCCGATAGCCTGACATAACCCTATTATGCTTCCAAGAGCTTTTCATTACATCTTCAAAACTCTAATTTTGATGATTTTTCTTAAAACCCATCTTTTCTGTCAAAATTCAATATTTTAAACTTCAAACCATGATTTCAAGGGGTTGTACCCTGAATTTAATAATAAAAATTACATCATTCTTCACGAATGAACTAGTAGAATCCAACTGTGTACTTTTTTTTAAGTTTGGACCACTTTCACAACAAAGTGGTCAACAGCTCTGTTGATTTTTATCAATATTTCATCATAGGTTTTAACCTTGATTATAATTTGTAAAATAAAGTTTATATCTGTGTTCTTACAGTAATTAGGTGGTAACTTTATTTTTTGTTCATCACTCTATCTTGTATAGTTTAAGAGATATTAGCTATGATCCTTCAATATATGCGTTGACCAAAAAAGTGCATATATTCATCTTAATTCCTTAAGTATTAACTTTAGAAATTAGCTCATTAATTGTTTTATGTGTTAATCTTCATGAGAAATCCAATGGTACAATTTATTTTACATGTTGTTTCATTGGTTCTTGAAATAAATAAGGATTTATGGTTTTTATAAGGTATTATTCCTTATAACTCATTAAATATTGACTTTACAGATATGCCATAAAAATGGTATATGTGTATTTTAGCATGGGGAATCCAATGGTATAATTTATTTCACATGTTGATTCATTGGGATTTAAGTTAAACCAGTTTTTGTACCAATTTATGGTATTGTTGTATTTTTAAAGTAATTATTTTTAATGTATAATTATTCTAAGTAATTTTAGTATAATTATCTTAAAGGTATAATTATTCTGAGTCTTTCTTGTGACCTTATTGGGTATGTGGTCATATCTCAAAGGCTCACATTCTCTACCACCAAAAAAGATTGTACCACAATCTGATAGGTGTAATTAGGGTATCATCCACTGTCCGACCTCTTCAATAGACTTTGTTAGTCTTGAAGCTCAATAATGCTTAAATTTTCTATTTTTCAGGCTTTCTTTCATGTCTGAACCTTCTTAGTAGTTTATCAGCATTTGTTATATCTTTCTCAAGTAGCCATTCATCTTCTTGAGTTGAATTTCTATACCTTACAAGGTATTCCCTTTCTTTTTTGTTTCTTGTCCTTCTTTCTTTAAGGACTTTTACTATTTTATTTTCTTCTCCTTCTTCCAAGGGGGGGATTTCAAGTGGGGGTTTATTTCTTAGTGGAAATAACTCCTTGTCACTTGAACTGTAAGGTTTTATCAGACTTACAGGGAAAGTTGGGTGTTTGTTCATTAGTTCACCTGTGAGTTCCAATTGCACAGCATTGGGTCCATGAAGTGCTTTTATCATAAATGGTCCTGCAAAGGAATCTTTCAATTTCTTTGGGCCTCTTATGTTATTGAAATTAAGGGTTGATACTAGGACAAAGTCTCCTATTTTGAAATCAGGTGGCTTATGACTTTTGTCCCATATTTCTTTTGCATATTTGAAAGAATCTTGCATACATCTGTTTGCATGGTGTCTTGCCTTGTCAAGCATTATTTTAAAGCTGCTTGCTGTTGGATGTATATCCACTAAGTCCTTTTTGAGGGTGTCATAAGGCAGTCTTGGATTCCAACCTTTTTCTAGCATTGCCGGTGTTTTGCCATTAGAAGAATGGATTTTTGTCTTATATGCTAGTTCAAGAGCTGGTATTAGTGTACACCAATCATGGGTAAAACCATCAGAATCTTTGAATTCTAGCCCATAAGCACAGAATCTTCTGATCATGTCCTCTAAGGTCTGTATCATTCTTTCTGCTAAACCATCAGTTTGGGGATGGTAAGCTGGCGAGAATGATAGCTTTGTCCCAAATAAGTTATGGAGATTTGTCCATAATTCTGAAGTGAACTTTGGGTCTCTGTCACTTATAATATTCTGGAACAAGCCTGTATGGCTAATAACTTTATTCCATATCATTATGGCTGTGTCCAAAGCTGTGTCATCTTTATGACATGGTAAGAACATGGGAGCTTTACTGTATCTGTCAACTAATACTAGGCATGCATTATAGCTCCTGTCTCCTCCTGGAGGTAAAGCTGTTACCCAATCCATATGAACTATTTCCCTTTGGGATTTTGGTTCTTGGATTTGGATCATCATTCCAAATTTCTTTCCTGTGGCTCTGTTGGCTTTTTGACATCTGTCACAGGTTTGGCAGTATTCTGTAACATCTTTCTTCCAATTTGGCCACCAAGAGCAGGTTTTCACCCTCTCTAGTGTTCTATCTTCTGAAAGGTGTCCAGCTGCAACACTGTCATGACATTCATGTAAAATAGTGTTTATCAGGGTTCTATCTGTTAAGGCCATAACACACGTGTGTTTTGTTCTATGGTAAAGGATTCCATCAAGGAGGTGGAATCTTCCTTCATCATATGCCTTTTTCCATGTTTCATCTAGTTTTGATGAAAGTGATGGGTCTTTGCAGTCTTTCATTAGAAGTTGGCTTAAGATATGGCAATTTTTGTCTATCTTATAGCTTTCTTTAACTTGGTTAAAGAATTCTGTGCCAATATCTGTAACACATATTCCTTCTATATGGTGTTCTTCTTATGGCACCCATGCTGGATTGTCAGGGGTATTTGCTAGAGCCCATCTGCTAATACCATCTGCATTTTTATGGATATTACCAGATTTATGAACAATAGTCATATTTCCTCTGTATTCTTGGATAGCAATTTGCCATCTCAGCATATGTCTATTTGGAGTCTTCATATTTAATAGTGATTTCACAGCATTACAGTCTGTGATTACATCAAATACTGTGCCATCCAAATAATAATGCAATTTTTTCAAAGCCCACACTAAGCATAAGCATTCCATTTGGCTGGCTCCATACCTTGCTTCCGTTGGCTTTATCTGCCTTGAAATGAAACAAATTGGTCCTTCCACTGGTTTATCATTGATAATTTGTGTTTGGTGAAGTGCAGCACCTAGTCCTTCTCCACAAGCATCAATGTATAGTTTGAAAGGTAGTTTCCAATCTGGCATGAGAAGAAATGGGGCATTTGTTAGTGAATTTTTCAATTCTTCATATGCCTTGACCCTTTCTTCAGTCATTTCATAAACTGTTTGTTGGTCACATAATTTATATAAGGATTTGGCAATTTTTGCAAAGTCCTTTATATGCTGTCTATAGTAACCAGCAAATCCTGAAAATGATTGCATTTCTTTTTTGGTTTGAGGCATTGGTTTAAGTAGTACTGCTGCTACTTTATTTTTGTCTATGCCTAGACTAAGTCCAGATACAACATGTCCTAGTGCTTTCAATTCACTATATGCAAAATGACACTTTTTCAAGGAAATTTTCATATTCACTTGGACTATTTTCTGTAGTACCCTTTCTAGTCTTGTAAGATGATTTTCCCAAGTTTCTGAGAAAACTATGATATTATCAATATAGATAATTAACCATCCTTCTGATAATTCTTCAGGAAATATGGTATTCATCATTCTTTGGTAATGGGAAGGTGCATTTTTTATCCCAAATGGCATTCTTAAGTATTCAAAAATTCCACAGTAGACTATTATCCTCAGTAGTTTTTTGGCATTGTCTGTTAAGACATTTTGATGAACACCCTTTAAGGCATCCATAGCTGTAATGAACTTAGCTTGTGAAAATTGTGTCAATGTCTCATGGATTCTAGGTATTGGATATCTATCTGGAATGGTATAGGTGTTCAGGGCTCTGAAGTCTCCTACCATCCTTGATTTTCCATTATGCCAAGTTATAATGACAGGAGTAGTAACTTCTACCTGTTCATTATGTCCAACTTTTCTTAATACTCCAAGGTCCATTAATTCTTTAATGTGTACCTCTAAGGCTTCTCTAGCCCTTGGACTAGCTGGGTAAGCTGGTCTTCTTAGTAAGGGTGGGTAAGGCTTTTCCACATTAAGAATTATGTCTACTTCATGCCCAATTATAGCACCTAGTCGCTCTTTGTCAGTTGCAAAGGCATCTTTGTACTTAAATCAGAGGTTAATCAATTTTTCTTTAATTTTTTCTGTTAATTCTTGATTGAATTCTGCCTCTTTAAGTTGTTCAGATATAAAAAGTTCCTTTTCTGGAATCTTTTCTTCCTTCTTAATAACTGTAGTTTGTTTTTTGTTATTTAAGAAGCCAAACTTTTGTCTCTTATTGTCTCCTATAGTAAAATATCTATCCTTCTGGTTAGAGATATCTATACCATAGATTGATAAGTAGTCATTTCCCAGGATAAAGTGATTACTGGTACGGCTGTCCATTACCACAAATTCCACTTTAATTCTGACACATTGTGAAGGGTGAGGGAAAATAAGTGTTAAATCGATTATTCCAAGGATCATCATGCTTTCACTTGCACTACTAAATTTGACACCTTGGATTGGTATAAGTTTTTCTTGCCAGTCTGGAACAATTGTACTTAAATAACTTTTACCAACACAGGTGCAATATGCTCCTGTATCTAAGTTCACCTTTGTTTCTTGGTTATTAACCATGACAATACTTATACTTGAGTTTCCAGCTGTATACCCCATTCCTCTTGCAGGTTTGGATTTGTACAGTTTGGCATCTTGCACATTTGTCAGGTTTGTGTCAGATGTTCCAGCTTGTGGTAAATTTGAGTTGACATCTAGTACTTTATAAAGTATATCAATATTATTAATTTCTGCATTAATTATATTTATTTCATCACTTTCAGAAGTTTCTGATTCTTCTGTCTCTTTTTCAGAGTCAGATTCCTCCTCTTTGTCATTGTGGTCTTCTGTTTCCACAATTTCATTGATTTTTGCCTTTTTTAGGCAATTATTGGCTAAGTGTCCAATACTTCCACATTTATGGCATTTTCTTTGCTCATTATTATTGGATGTACTGGGCTTTAAGGATTCTTTTAATTTATCTTTTTTGATAAATGGTTTATTTGGGCTTTTAATGTCCAATTTCTTCCAAGTCCTGCCGATTTTTGTTCTTGTCACTATGTCTTCCAGTGCATTAATGTACTCTTCTGTGAAGCATGGTTCTATACACCTGCTTTGTAGGGCATGTTCTAGCTCTCCTCCACATTTCTTGATTATTTTCATATGCACCATTTTTTGTGACATTTCTGGGTACAATGCATTAAGTCTTTCAGCTTGTTTTAAGAACCAGGTTAAAGGTTTATCTTTGTCTGGGTCAAAGAAAGAATTTTCAAATGCATTTTCTATTTTGTAGCTCCAGGCATCATTTGCCCACTTGGTGATTATTTCTTGTTTCCACCAAGACCAGGTATTTTTGCCATTTGTTTGTCTTATGCCATAATACCATCTTTTTGCAGATTTTTCAAACAATGAATGTAATCTTGAAGTGATTAATTCACCTGGTATTGCATAGTCTTCTTGTAACATGTCAAATGTTTTAATAAATGACATGTGGTCATATTCACCTTCTCCTTTGAATGTTGGCCATTCTTTCAGCTGAGGTGCTTCCTTCATTAAGACTTGGTTATTTTCTTGGTGACTCAAGTCTGTTATGAAAGGATTTGTCAATTCCTCTTTTGTTTTAACAGGGCTTCCTATATGGGAAAATGGAGCTGATAACTTTGGCATATTTAAATTAGCCTCATTCATTTTATCCATTTTTTCAGTAATAAGCCTTATTTCACTTTGAATAACATCTTTTAGATGCATTCTTGCTTCATCACTTTTTTCCACATGGTCCAAAAGTAATTTTTGGTGTGATGAAGTCTTTTCTTCAAATGTTTCTACATAAATACTTAATTTGTTTAATTTTTCTGTCAGATTGTCAATACTCACATCATAATTGATTGTCAAAGTTTTCTCTTTGATATCACTTATGTATTTGTACAATTCTTGTTGTCCTTGTATTAATTTTTGAGTATTGTCAATTCATACTTTTGGTTTATTATTTTCAATCATAAATTTTATGTTGTCAATCTCTTTCTTGTTTTTTACAACAATTTTTGTTAAAGAAGATAAATTATTACTTATTTCTTGTAATGATAATAAACTATTTTTGATTTCTTTTAGAGGTACATTACTATTTTTAATTTCTGTTAAAGTATTTACAACATCAGGAGACAAGGTTATTTATTTGGGAAATGGGGTTGTCTCATTCTTTGTTCCTCTTTGTCTTTGAATTCCATCAAAGTTCTGGCCATATTGAAGACATTGTCCATGGCATCTTTTTGAATTTTGGGAATCCTGTAGCTTGGGGAATATGGTTTCCTCCAATTCTTTTTCTTGTTCTTCTTCCCTTCTTGGGGAAGTGGGTTGGCTTGGGGCTTGCTGGTAGAAGCTACTGGGCCTTCTTCCTTGGTTGCCTCCCTCTTTTTGGCGTGGTAATCCTTGATCTTTTTGATTTGAGGTTTGGATGACAGTGGATTCCATCCATTGGAGTATTTCACTATCTCCTCCTCTTTGAGGAATTTTTTCAGGATGTGCCAGGAGTTCATTACTCCTTGGTGTATTTGGGGCAGCATTTCCCAATCTTTTTCCTTGTACACTGTGTAATACTGCTTGTACTGGCTCATGTAGATGTCTATTTGAGCCCTCTGAATGTGATTTGTACCTATTTGAGTTACTAATACTTAGTTCCAATTCAGGTTCAGATATCATGGGCATTTCTGGGACATGCCTTTGGGATAAGGCACTTCCTTGTGTGGATTCTGTTCCACTGGGGATATTGCCCTTTCTTTTCCCTTTTGAGGGATCAGTTCTACCTCTGAGTCCCGCTCCATCTGATTGGATGGAGTATTGGGAACTGTCACAACCATGGCAATTCACCTCCTTGGATCCCCATATGGCATATCAAGCCATAGTTCTTTTATGGCCAATTGGCCATATCCATCACCAGTGGCCAATATGGCCACGTCATCATCTTATGGACCCTTCATGGCCATTTGTGTTTTGGAGCCTTCATGGCCCTTCACCTCAATCCAGAACCCATAGCGGCAATTTATGCCCAAATGGGTATTTCTGGTCATTTCCCTCAAAACCAGGGGAAATGGCCCAAATGGCTGTTTTTGGCCATTTGGGCTCATAATGCGCATTTTGCACATTTGCGCATTTTGCACATTTTTGCGCACTTTGCGCATTTGCGCACTTTTGCGCATTTTTGCGCACTTTGACGCAAAGTGTCCAAAAGACACTTTCCCGCCTTTTGGGCCAGTTTTTGGCTCAGAACCCAAAAGTGGCCAAAAACCCCAAAAGGGCCCAGAAACACCTTTCCAAGCTCTGAAGCCATCACATCCATCCTTTTCCCCTCTGCCTTTCCATCTCAAGACCTTTGGACGTAATCTTCTTTCCAATGAACCAATATGCCATAAATGATGTTATATATCATTGTACATCATTTTTCAACAGCAATTCAATGGTGGCAATATCAAATGGTCATTTCAACATTCCAACATCTCATCACGTCATCAAGGCACCCAATCATTCAGAGGAATCATCAAGGCTCAAGAGCAAGTGTTTCAGCGTCAAAGACCAATGACACCATCAAGCAGTCATCGGTTATTCTCACTCCAAGTATTCCTTCCAATGGAATACTGGAAATTCATTCTCAAAAGTGTATTCAAGAGGCGGTTCCAAAAGAAATTGTCAAGTGTCAAAGCTCCACTCAATCCATCTTGGCAACCATATTCATTTCAATACAGTCTGGATCCACCAAGAACTGTATTTCATTTTCAATCATGGGAAGTTCATTCAACCCAATTCAATTTCAATATTAGCCAGCTGTATCAATTCCCAAAACAATCAATACAGCCTCAAGGATCAATACAGATCAGTTTTCAGCCTGAAGAACTCAAGCTCCCAACTTTTCACATATACCGGCTACCCTTTCCACCCTGGGGGGTTTTTTGCCAGTTAATTAATATACTCTGATTTTATTTTATCTTTATTTTCTTTTCATTTTAGTTAAGCAAATACTGATATTATTAAGTCAGTCATTTAGCACCTTTCTCTTTCTCTTTCTTTGCCTGTCAATGGATATTTGGTGGTCATATCCTTACTAATTCCATTATTCATTTTTGGCAGGCTGAAACAGTGATTAAGGACTTACTTGGTTGGCTCTTTGGCCATTTGGCTTCCCTTTCCTCTTTGCATCTCATCTTGTACCTGCATATCTTTTAGAGGAATCCATTCTTATTATTTTATTCTTTATTCTTTTTGAGTCTTCCAAGTGAGTTCCCTGTTTGCTGAGTGCCAGGCCACTCTTGTATTTCCACTAGAGCCCCTGTGACAGGAACCTCTTCTGGTAGTCATAGTTTAAGGAATAAGAAAAATAAAAGTTATTTAGAATAAAAATTCTTTTTATGGAAATTATCAAAGAGGTGCTCACCTTCAGAGTCTTGAATGGTGGGTCCTGGAAAGTCTAATTTCTTAGCTTTCTTTCTTTTATTGATAACTGGTGTTGGACAACTTTGACAAGTTTCTTTCACCAATCTCTCAACAGTAGTTTGGTTGTCTTCTGTTGGGTTATCTTCAAACACTAAAAAAGACAAATAAATATAAGTCTTTTTATAAGAAGTGTTATTTTTTGGCAAGATATGGCAATTTTCCACATAGAAATTGCTTTTATATCTTTAAAAAATTGAAATGGATAAAGAAATGAACAAAAATGAGTAAAAATAACTTTTTTTATTGCTTTTCAATATTTTTTAATATTTTTTATATTTTTATTTTTAAAGAATAAAATAAAAAAATGAATATTATTCTTTTTATAAAATTAAATTATAAAAAAAAAATTATTTTTAATTTATAAAATATCTTTTTTAATCACTAGAGTCACTCAAATAAAGTTCTTGCAAGTCTAAGGATGTGAAAAACCACGTGTAAGACAGTAAAATTGCTTTCCAAATGCCTCAATAGCTTTTAAAATCAATAAAATATAAAATTATTATATAATTTTATGATTATAAATATAATTTATTATTGGATAAGCCCAATTAGAATCTTTTTTAAAAGGTCTTTTTAAGTAAATATCATGGCCAGGCCCCCAAATGTAAGGTTTGACTATGAAACAATAAGTAGAAATTACTAATATTTTACTTATTGTACTATGAATGTCCTTATGAATGAAATAAATAGGATAAAACAGTTATAATAATATAGAATTATTATAATTGTGGCGTAAAATAGTTATATTATTAAATAAATATAATAATATAATTTATATAATAAAATATAATATAATAAAGATAAATATATTAATATAAAATAATTAATATATTTAATAGCTCTTTATTATTGTTACAAACAAATAATAAAGGCGTAAAAAATTGTTTTTTATTAATAAAAAACAATTAATAACAATGATATTACCAATATTAAAGTTATAAATTAATATAAATACTATTTATATTAATTAACGAATTAATAAAATAATAATAAAGCAAAAATTATTATAATAAGAGAAAATAACCTACTTTTAACACTTAATATAATAATTTTGAAATATTTTACGCCAAAAAATGTAACTACAACCTTTTCAAATTGTATTTACAATAAAAATAAAGAGAATTTACTAATATTCTTGATTTTTACGTGGAAATGAGCTTTTAGAGAGATTTTTAACAAAAACAATTAAATAAATGATTTAATCAAGTCAAAATGGATGATTATAACAAGGTGGTCTTTGGTCTTTAATAATATAATAGTTTTATATATAAAGAATAAATAAATTACCTTTGGTTTAATTGATTTAATGTTTTTGATGCGTCTGAGGGGAAAACAGAGTAAAAAGAGCTCTATTTATAGTAAATACCTCCCTCCTAGAGTCCAACAGGCTTCTGGTAGACGTGTACTGATCATATCCACTGGAATTTATCAATACTTTAAGGTTTGAGGATGATTACATCATGATCAAACCATATTACATCATTATTACACCATTATTTAGAGTTAACACTATAACTCTAAGTTTGATGACATAAGAGGCTTGGCAAAACCCCAAATTTCGTGGATTTTATTAGTTTTAATCATAAACTAATAGTATTAACCAATTTTATCACTCATATGACTGTTAAACTTAATTTAAGGTTACAGTAGGTGATCATAACTGCTCAATTTAAGCTCAAACTTTGATCTTTAATAACGTTTAAGTTTTACACGCTACAGTAATTAAGAGAGTGGATTCTGATAGCCTGATATAACTTCATTATTCTGCCAAGAGCTTTTCATTACATAATCAAAACTCTAATTTTGATGATTTTTCTTGTAACTCATCTTTTCTGTCGAAATTCAATATTTTAAACTTCAAACCATGATTTCAAGGGGTTGTACCCTGAATTTAATAATAAACATTACATCATTCTTCGCTAATAAACTAGTAGAATTCAACTGTGTACTTATTTTTAAGTTTGGACCACTTTCATAACAAAGTGGTCAACAGCTCTGTTGATTTTTATCAATATTTCATCATAGGTTTTAACCTTGATTATAATTTGTAAAATATAGGTTTATATCTGTGTTCTTACAGTAATTATGTGGTAACTTTATGTTTGGTTAATCACTCTATCTTGTATAGTTTAAGAGATATTAGCTATGATCCTTCAATATATGCGTTGACCAAAAAAGTGCATATATTCAGGTTAATTCCTTAAGTATTGACTTTGGAAATTAGCTCATTAATTGTTTTATGTGTGAATTCTCATGAAGAATTCAATGGTACAATTTATTTTACATGTTGTTTCATTGGTTCTTGAAATAAATAAGGATTTATGGTTTTTATAAGGTATTATTCCTTATAACTCATTAAATATTGACTTTACAGATATGCCATAAAAATGGTATATGTGTATTTTACCATGGGGAATCCAATGGTATAATTTATTTCACATGTTGATTCATTGGTTTTTAAGTGGAACCAATTTTTGTACCAATTTATGGTATTTTTGTATTTTTAAAGTAATTATTTTTAATGTATAATTATTCTAGGTAATTTTAGTATAATTATCTTAAAGGTATAATTATTCTGAGTCTCTCTTGTGACCTTATTGGGTATGTGGTCATATCTAAACGGCTCACACTAGTTGCTTGAGTATTTCTTTATAGTCTTTGTCTTGCCATACTTCTTTTTGAATCTTGTCCACTAAATCTGAGAAAATCTCCATTTTGATTGAGAAGAATCTTGACTCTTGAATTCCATCTTCCTTAAGTAATTGATGGAAATTTTGAGGATTCTTGCTGATGAATTCCACCCCCCTCTCTGGGTACACGTCATCCCAATGTGACAAGGCATCCGACAAAGTGGCCAGCCTGCCTGGGCGGTAAGTGATAGTGAAATGAAATTCTGAGAGAAATTCAGCGCAACAGGCCTGACGACGAGTAAGAACTTTGGAAGACATGAAATACAGCAAGGAAGAGTGGTCTGTCAAGACCTCAAAAGAACTGGAAAGAGAAAGAAGAAATTCTCTTCAGCGCTTGAGAGCCCAAACTATGCCAAGGAGTTCCTTGTCATGAATTTCATATTTCAGCTCAGCTGGGAGAAGCTTGTGGCTATCAGATGCAATGGGGTGCTTTCCTGAGTCATTCACCTGACTCAGTACAGCGCCCAATGCATAATAAGAAGCATCAGTCTCTACAATAGTAGGTAGAGATGGATTGAAATGGAATAAGATAGGAGCATAGGTGAAAGCTTCTTTGAGTGCTTGAAACTGACTAAGAGCTTCCTCATTGAAGATGAAAGGAGAATCTTTTTTAAGGAGGGCAGTGAGAGAAGTGATTTTTTTAGAATAATTTTTAATGAAACAACAAGAAAAATTTGGCAAATCCAAGAAAAGATTGAAGTGCTTTGATGTTTCTGGGCTGAGGCCAATTGAGGATCTGCTGAACTTTTGAAGAATCAATCTTGAGGCCATCACTTGAAACAACATAGCCCAAGTATTCCACACTTGGAGGCTTTGGCAAAGAAATTGTTCTCTTTTAGTCTTTGGAGGAGAGAGGTCACATGTTTGACATGTTCTTCCTCAGAACTTGAGAATACCATAATATCATCTAGATAAACCATAACAAACACATCCAAGAAATCTGCAAATATATCATTCACAAGCTTCTGGAAAGAAGCAGGAGCATTGGTCAAACCAAAGGGCATGACCAAATACTCATAACTACCATATTTGGTTCTAAAGGCAGTTAAGTGCTCATCCCCCTCTTTGATTCTCAGAAGGTTATATGCACCACACAAATCTATTTAGGAGAAGATAGTGGAACCATTAAATACAGTGAGGAGCTGGTTCATAGGAGGAACAGGGTATCTGTTCTTCCTAGTGACAGCATTGAGTTCGCAGTAATCAACACACAAACAAAGACCTCCATCCTTTTTCTTGACAAAAAGGACAGGTGCTCCTGTTGAAGAGGAACTTGGTCTAATGAAACCTTTCTCTACATTCTCTGAAATGTAGGCCAATAGTGTTTCTGACTCTTGATTTGATAAGGAGTAGATAACACCAATTGGAGGTAGAAGACCCTCCAATTCAATATGGTGATCACAGGCGCGGTGTGGAGGAAGTTTCTCTGCTTTCACCTTGGAGAATACATCCAAATATTGGTGATAAGCAGGAGGGACAACCTTCAACACAGTTTCAATTTCTTCTGGATCTTCCTCCTCATCCCACTGCTCCTCCAGGGATGCATGAAAAGATTAGGGAGGAAGGTCCATATTCCCTTGAAAGATATGAAGTGAAGATATGGCAAAATCTTCTCCAACATCCTTTATCTCTTTGAAGACTTCATCACTTAATGGAAGTAATGACTGAGAGGGAATGTTGGAAGGGGTATGGACAGAAGAAGGAAGGGAAGGTGTCTTAAGTTCACCAACCAGAGAAACACTGTTGACAGCAGTGGCTAAGTCATTACTAGTAGAAGGAATAATACCACTAGAATCCTTATGATTCGAATCATAAGTGATCAATCCATTTTTCCAATCAATAATGGGTTTCAAATGGTAAAGGAAATTATAGCCCAATATCAGGTCTTCTCCCTTGGGTGAATCTATGATAAAGAAGTCCCATTCAAAGCTTGGGAAGGAAGGCAAGTCAACTACCCACTTGGTATAATGAGTGATGAACAAGGCAGGGGATTCATTAGAATCCAGAATGAAAAGAGGAATCTTTTCAGGGAGCTCTGACAGAGTCAATGAGTACTTGAGAACAAAATTCTTTGCAATAAAAGAGTTTGTAGCACCAGAATCAATGAGAATACTATAAAAAATATCAGAGACAGAAGAGAAAATAAGAGATTTTAAAGATTTCTTGACACTAGTATTCAGAGTGCACAATTGTGCTCTTGAAGGAAATAAGTGAGAGCCATTGAACACATCATGATTCCCACTCAGGCTTTTCCCTGCTTGCTAGAGAAGCCTCTTGATGATGACCCAGGCTTGTTCTGAGGTCTCTTGAAGCATTTTTCAATTGGGTTCTTTCCACCACAATAAGTACATAACCCCTCTTAAATCCTCCTCTCCTTTTCAGAACCAATTAATTTATTGTCCTTGTTGAGGAGAGCAGCATGAGGCTTGTCCTTTGAAGATTGAAACTGCTTTCTCTTCTGGTTCTTCTTCTGGTGAGGCCTCTTTGAAGATGAGTTTTGAGGAGGCCTAGATTGATTGTATTAATTGACAGGAGGCTTCTTCTCTTGATTGCCACCCTTTTCTTTTTGCCTCTCATTAAATCTTGTGTCTAATTCTAAAGTGACATCCATAAGTTCTTGAAGAGTATCAAACATTCCAGGGTGAGAAGCCAACTCATCCAATAATCGTGATGCCAATCCTCTTCTGTAAACATGGATATAAGCTCTTTCCCCCCAATCTCCAATTCTTGACATTAAGCTTCTGAAATCTGCAATGTACAAGGAAACATGACCACTCTCCTTCATCCTCCAATTGTCCAACTCTTGTTCAGCTTTCCTGACTTCATTGGGGTCACCAAACAGAGTGAATAATTGAAATTCAAATAATGGCCAATTATTGAGGAGGTAGGAAGGGTCTTCATTGGAAATATTTGAGAGATAGGGTTCAATCCACTTTCCAGCTCTACCAGTGAGAAAAGAAGTTGAGTAAAGAGCTTTCTTCCTGTCAGAGAAGAAATTTGCTGGATCATTATGAAAGATTAATTGAAAGGATTGGATAAATCCTCTCAATTTATGAGCTTGAGTACCATCAAAAGAATCAGGTGCCTTCATGGATGGAGTCTAGAAAGCAGGAGCTTTGGAATTGTCCCTGGGAGCAATTTCTTGAGTGAGTTGCCCCATGAATTGAGTCATCTGCTCCATCATCTTGAGGAGACTTGGATCAGTTTGAGAGACAAGAGGTTGACTAGAAAGGGCTAGATTAGAACCCTGAGGCACCTCTGGAGCATTTGCAAAGGCATCTGCCACTTCAGTTTCCCCAGAATCTTCCTCTTCCACAGACTCTTCCCCCTCTTCATCTTCAACTTCCCCTAATCTTGCTCTTGCACCTTCAGAAATGCCAGGATAGCCACCCAAAAGTCCGGAAAAAGATCTTGACCTTCTAGATTTCATTCCACCTCTTCTTGAGGGTGCTGCTCCTTCCATTGGTGGTCCTCTGTCCAAATTTGCACTCAGTTGATGAACTGATGGTGTGCGGTCAAGAGGAGCCCTTGTTGTAGGAGTAAGAACAGCTGGAATATTTTGGGATCTAGTGATCTTTGCTGGGGGACTATGCTGAACTGGCATTATGAACAGAAGTTGAATAAAAGAAACTTGATGGTATTGAGAACAGAAATCAAAACTTGGCCAAATCAATCACAATAAAATCTTGATGAGTCTTGAGGAATAAATTCAATTCTTGAGGTGAAATCAACTTCAATCAACAAGCAATCAATTAAATCAATAATCAACAATAAATCAAATTCAAATCAAATATCAATAATCTTGAGTAATCAAAAATCAATCAATATTCAATCAATAATCAATCAATCAATAAATCAGTGTCTTCAATATGAAATTAAGGTCTTGAGGAATCAATAAATCAATTCAAAATCCTCAGAAATCAATTCAAATATCTTGATGAGTCAAATCAATCAATAATCAAAATAAATTCTTGAGGATCCATAAAATATCTTGAGAATTCAAAGTCAATCAATCCAATCCAAATGAAAAATCCTGAATCTCTGAATCAATAAACTCAATGAATCCCAATGAATAATCCAATCAATTAAACCAATCAATAATTCCTAAAAGAACCTGAATAAGAACTCAGAAAAAATTTGATTTGATAAAATGAATGAAGTGAATGAAATGGTCAGCAATGATTAAGAAAGAATAAAAATCAATTTCATATGAATGAAATGAATGAGATGAAATTGATGAGAGAGAAAAAATCATAATGATTAAAGATCATTAAATCATAAAAGAGATCATAATTGATGAATGAGAGAAAATGAATATAAATGAATGAAAAGAAAGAATCAAATATGAGTTAATTAATTTAATGTCACAGCGGCTCTTTGAAGTGAAGAGGGCCTGGCACTCAGTAAACTGGGATTCACTTATTGAGGGCTCAAAGATATGGTAAGAAAGGATACACTTAAGAGTGTTAAAGATGAATTACTAAAAGAATGAATATAAGAAGCAGAAAAAAAGAATAAGAATAAAGAATAGAAGAGCCAACCACAAACAAGTCCAAGTCCACTGTTTCAACCTGTCAGAATGGAAAGAGAAGGGTTAATAAGGATATGGCCACCCAACTCATACTGTACAGGTGAAGAGAGAAAATGCAAAGACTAACTTAAAATCAAATAATTATAATACCCAAAATAAGGATAACAATAATTTTAAAATAATGAATAAACTAAATTAATTAACTGGGGAAAAGTCCCCAGGGGGGAGAAAGAGGGGCTGGTATATGTGAGAATCACCAGCCCTGATCCAGAGGAAGAATTTTCATGAGAGGATTGAATTGATGAATTGAGTCTGGCCAATACAGGTCCTGTACAGCTGTACAGAACCTGTACAAGAGGTGTGGTGTATTTGAGTGATCATACAGTTTCATACTGGTGTATTGAAACTGTATTGGGTGAATCCAACCTGTACAGGTATTGACAGGCTGTATTGTTGTACCAAGCTGTATGCATATTTCAGAATGAATATTTCTGAAACTGAATGCTGATTCAGATACTGGATTTGCTGATTTGAGGTGTTGA
Organism: Austropuccinia psidii; assembly: GCA_023105745.1. NCBI lineage: Eukaryota > Fungi > Basidiomycota > Pucciniomycetes > Pucciniales > Sphaerophragmiaceae > Austropuccinia > Austropuccinia psidii. The sequence goes on along the minus strand of JALGQZ010000002.1, from coordinate 8,416,481 downwards.
AGTGGGTTTATTGATTAATACCCTTACCCCTGGTGAGTGGTTGTTACAGACGTATATACACCTCCTCTTCCAGAGGGCTATTCAGGTAAGCTGTCTTGACCTTGAATGTGGCAGTTTCCAAATGGTAAGCTGATGCCATTGCAAGGATGGATTGTAAACTCTGGAAAGTTGGCATTGGTGCAAATGTCTCTTCAAAATTAATTCCCCTAACTTGCCAATGACCTTGAACTACTGCTCGCACCTTAAAACGCACCACCTCACCTGCCATGTTTGTTTTCAAGGTATCTACCCATCTGCTTCCAACAATTCCTTTTTCCAGGGGAGATACCTCCTTTCACACCCCCACTTCCTCAAGCCTATTAACCTCATCTTCCATGGCCTCCTCCCATGATGTCCTATTGTTTGACGTCAAAGCCTCCTTATAAGTAACCGGCACCCCCAAACCTATGTTGACATTCATGGACATGAGTGAGAATAAATCATCTTGCGCATCCATCTCCTCAATAATAGAGGATTCATTGATTTTTGTAATTCCAATTGACTTAATCATAGCCACATTGCTACTACTTTCACTTATCATGCCTGCCTCATCAAAAACTGCCAATGCCCCTTTAACAAAAATCCTCCTGTCATGGTCCCAAAACAGCCAACCCTTGGCATCCTGTGAAACACCAAGATGTATCAGCTTCCATGACTTGGCCTTCAAATTTCTTTTGTGCAAATGATCATTGACATAAGCCACACAACCAAAAATGCGCAGAATAGATATATTTGGTTTCATCCCGGTAACTATTTCCCATGGTGTTTGGTCAGAATTGGCATGCAGAATTCAATTGAAAACCCAGGCCGCATGTCAAAAAGCCCATGGCCAGAAAGCAACCTCAACATGTTTTCCAAGAATAATTGCTCTTGCCGTTTCACTCAAAGTCCAAATGACCCTCTCCACTTTGTCATTTTGATGATGTTCATATGGAACAGTTGTCTCATCAGTGATCCCTAGGTGCCGTAAACCCTCTTTGAATACATTGGAAACAAATTCACCTGCATTGTCCAATCTCAAAGGCTTAACTTGATGTCCACTCAATACTGTAAATGTCTTAAGCCATCCCAAGATTTCTTTCAGAGCTTCACTTTTAGCACGAAGCGGAATAAACGCCACCAGAGAGGAAAAATGGTCTTGTATCACCAAGCCATACAGGTTTTTTTGAGCCAACTGAGGAAATGGGCCCACCAAGTCAACAAATATGACATCCCCTGGCACCTTAACCAAATCCCAACTTTTGCAAGCAAAAGGTTTATGCATACTTTTCGCAAATGAACATGATTCACACAAACAATCAGCCAGTGGCAACAGGTCTATTGGCAAACCTTTTTCAGCCTTGTGGCACCGCATCTTTTCCAACACCTGCAGAGAGAAATGTGCAAAATTCTCATGAAACAGTTCCAATGTTGCAGATGAATGTGTTATTTCATGACAAGTCGGAGAAGGTAGGATTTGAAGATACCATCTATCTTTACATGGTTGACTATAGTAAGTAACACCATCTTGTATTAATTGAAAAACACTGCGGACAAAATTAACCCTTCCATCACATCACTGAAATCTTCTGACAGACAACACAGTACCAGCGATGGCAGGATAAAACAGGGTTTTTTTAAGAACAATCTGCTTGCCATCAGTCCCAACTCCGACCACATGATATTTTGCTGCTGTTGCTACAGAAAGTGAAATATCAACTGGTTGAAAGTCTTGGAAAAGTGATTGGTTGTTGGTAACATGATGAGTGGTGCCAGAATCAAGTAGTACTAACTCAGCAAAGACCTTCATTGCCTCTGTAAGATGTGACTATGAAACTGATGATAATATTACTATTAATCAACAGTACTATGTCTGTTCTTATGAAATATAATAATAAAAAATTATTATAACCACAATTAAATAATTATAAAATTATTTCTTTCACGTGTTATACACTACTAGTGATTATAACAGTGAGCAGTAATTGTCTACAAGAACCAATTACAAGAAGAATTTAATAATAAAAACTTCTTTTATTAAAATAATAAATTATTTTAATATATAATTATCTTTTACAAGAATAATTATAAAGATAATTCTTGAAGAAAACTATTACTAGAGAAAAACTTTAAGAATTAAAGATAAAAGACTCACTAATACTCCAAAGAACTTATTGATAATAAATGTAGAGAAATTTGACGTGGAATTGTGGATTTAAGGGATCAAAAGGATTTATAACAGTATTACAACAATATATAGTTGGATTCTATGATTTCACGTCTTTCTGATTGATTCTGAAAGATTAAAACACTTAAGAATTGTTGAACTAATACTTACTTGTTGGTAATAAAGATTCAATAAATTGATAAGATGATTCTTGGAAAAAACAGCAAGAGGAGGCCTCTTTTAAGTCAACAACAGCTCACAGAGGCGTGCCATGGAGCAAACTGAAAAACAAGTGAGTGAGAAAACAATAAACCTTTTTGGATTATTGATTGCATCATCAGTTGTCACGTAAGATTATCATAATTACTTAATTGATGCTTTTACGTGACTACCAACCCCAATATGGTTAAGAATAAAAGGAGTAACACTTGTAAATCTTCTTTTATTCTAAAATAATCATTTATTTCTCAAAGTCATCAATGTTATTGCCAATTTCATCACAGGTTGTAATTACTGTGAATTTTTGAAGATTCAGTGTTTCACGTAGAATAACCAGAAATGGACTGTAAGTAAAACTTTTAATTTTACTAGTAAAAACTGTAATTATTTTTGGTTGTACCATAGATAATACAGTTCTCCTTTAGTCCTGAAAGTTTCAGAAGGATTCATTAAGAACTGTATTTTTAATGAATTTTTGAAGTTTTTACCTTATTTCTACGTAGAATTGCAAATAGCAGTGTTTTGCTGGTTGCTATGAGGTAAATCAATGAATATGGGTCCCAAAAGGGTTTTAATTACTCTTTTGGGGTTTATCCATGGAAATTCATTAGTAATTGACATGGTTACAGGAGTGTAAGTAGCTCATTACCTCCTTGGCACGTCAAAATAGCAGGTTATTTGCTATTTTCTGGTGTTTTACAGTAGTTGTAACTTGGTAACCAAGTTCCCAAAGAGTTTTAGTTTACCAATTAGGCCAAGATGAGCCATGGATCCATGCTCTGGAGCTATCCACGCCTCTGAGGCCTCAGAAGTTGGGTACCCTGGCTCTCTTTGATGTCTTTTGTCCCCCTTGCCTATTTTTTACGTCAAAATAGTAATTTAAGCTTAAAGTGCGATATCCACTATGGGTGTACCAAAAGTCCATGTAAGAATACCATGATATTAAGTGCTCAAAACATGCATAACACTATTCTTAGTGTATATGTAACATGGGATTTCTCACTTTCCCATTATTTTGGCTAAAAATCAAGAAAAATAAAAATTTTCACGGATCTTTTATGTGGTATTAATGATGTGGTATTGAAGTATTTTCCATTTTACCACCTCAAATACTTAAATTGAGCTTATTCACTCTATGGAGCTACCCTAAGTGAATTTGTGTGTAGAATCCAAATCTGGTCTTAAATCCATGGATTTACTTACTCAATAAAAAGTTATTCATCTTTTCTGAAATTGAAAATGATGAATTTTGGATATATGCATGACTTATGAGTTGTGCATAATTCAAAATTTCTTTTTTAAGATAATTGTGGCCTATTTGGGTATGTAAAATATACCTCAAGGCTCACAGCCTCCACAGCCGCCACATGCACTTCAAAAAAAGACTCCTCCTCAAAAACATCCACCTTGTCCAGAGCAGGAGGAGACAAAAATGATGACTTCTTGATCTTTATTGCCAGGTCCTTTAACCATGGATTGGCTTGCTTTGGCTTTCTGGCCAAATGGATTGGACAGTTCTGCTTCCAGTGCCCCATTCAAAACAACAAAAACATGGCTTGTTTGGCAAAATATGCTTTAGTATCCACTCTTTGCTTCTAGCATTCAACTGCTGTTGGGGCTTGTTTGGGGCATCCAATATACTTTGCTTAGCCTCACCAAATCTTTGGTCTGTACTGGAAGTTGCCTCCATCACGTTAATTTGATTTTACAAATTTAATCTCTTCATTACAAGCTCCCACACTTCAAGAACATCTTCAGGTGAGATATTGGCAGCTCGGTCTATTGCCAATTTACCATCAAGAGCATTTGCAATGTCGTGAAAGCATTGTTGATTCCAATGGTGGAAAACAACAGCCAGTAAATTCTCCTCCGTAAATCCCCCTGGCAAAGATAACTTCAAATTCTTGATGGTATTACAAATTTCTTAATAAATGCTATTCAGATCTTCAGCAGCATCCGAACCATTGACTAGATCTCCCCATAAGGTCCTCACCCTTGACCGGGAGGTTCTATCAAATCTTTCCATGAGCAATGCGTAAACCTTTCTAGCTTCATCTTCATCATCAGTATGATTTCTCAGAGCTTGATCAATGGATTTTTCAATAAAGGTTTGGATTTGACAATTGCAACCGCGATTGCCATCTTGCTCCTCTGAGGAAAAATATGACTCAATGTCAAAGATATTTTCAACAAAACAATTAGACTTCTTGAGCACTGGTGGAAATTCAATCCATCCTTGTCAAGGTGGGGAGTTAAACTGTGACCAAGTGATTCAGTCTCCAGTTGACGTCTAATATGCAATGATGCAGCTAAATTGTCTTGGTTCACAGGTTGCGAAATTCCCTTTTCCTTCTGGTCGGCCATTTTGTAAAATTTTCCAGATTGTGTCGCCAGAACAAAAAAGGTAAGAATAAATGTCTTGAAATAGGAATTGTTTAGCAGCAAAGGCCCATAACCTGTACACAAAAATATAAAAAAAACAATAAAAATATAAATAAGAATAATAAACTCCCCCAAAAGAGTACTCATTTCATGATTAACACACCTGTAGACAAATATATAAAAAAAACAATAAAAATAAAAATAAGAATAATAAACTCCCCCAAAGAAAGGGTCTTCCTTGGGGAATCTCATTGATTATATATTTATCTACAACTGTTCCCCAGCTACTGTCTGTTTTTGTGAATATGCATAACATCCAATATTCAACAGAGAGAAGAAGAAAACAACAATATAAATAAATAACAAAACAGAGTGAGCTGAGGATGCAAAAATAGAAAGAACTCAGATACTGAGGAATGGGATATGTTTGCTGAGGAAGTGGCAAGTAGAGTAGGTGAAAGGTTAGGTTTTGTTGAAAATTGGGATTGAACTGACTAAATACAACACACTCCTCAACTCCGTAAATCCCAAAAAGCCTTTCAATAAAATCTACTAATAAATGCCCAACCACCACACAGATCTTCAACAACTGCCCAAACGCCACAGGGGAGATTGTCCTTAAAAGACAATCTCCTCTCCACCTCAACAAAAATCTCCTCACTGCTCTCCTCCTTCCTTTTCATCTATTTTCTTTCATTTTCCTGTTCTTTTTATTCCCATTCTTTACTTCTAATTCTTCTTCTTTCTTCACTTCTTATTTTATTGTCACTCAGGTAGAGTCATTTTCTCTAACCTTACGTTGTACTGAAGGCCTACCAACTAACAAATTGTTTTGCTTTAGTCCATAGTTGTTGTTTTTCCTACAGTTGTTGCATTCTTATTTAATTATTTGATTACATTGTTATCCACCCTTATTTACATACCTCTTTGTTTCTATCTACCTTTTTCACTGTCGTGGACATTGATGTAATAAACCTTAGTTCAAATATTCTAACAGATTTACAGTCTTGAGCTCAAATGAAAAACAGGGGTGGGTATCAAGCATCAATGGCAGACCAATCCTACAAAGCAAAAGAAAATACCATGGTGCCCATTATTGATGGAACCAATTTCAGCAAATGGTATCTTTGTATGAGATTCCTACTCAGATTAAAGGATCTCTTGGACATCTGTGAAAAGGCACTAAGTGCCGATGCAACAACACCTGCAGCTAACAAATGGAACAAGGCTGGTGACAACGCAATCAATCTCATCACCTCAAAATTAAACTAGTGTTTTTTCTTTGCAATAGTCAACTCTGAAATATCAGACAACACACACCTTGTATGGACAAATATTAAAGATCAGTATGCATCAAAAAAGGCCCTAAATAAGGGAGGAGTATGGATGAACTGGAAGAAAGAGGATTCCAATGGGATTCTAAAAGCATATATTGACAACTGCTGAAAGCTCCTACTTGAACTCAATCCTGTCAGCATCAAGGTCCCCCAAGAGATAGTTCCATATTGTATTATGGAAAAATTAATGGGAGATGCCAAACTTTCCCAACTGATTGACCTATTAACAATGAAAAAAGAAATCATTGAGAGACCAGACCTAATATTAAGCCAACTTCAAGAGTATGTGAGCCACCTCAATACAAAAGGAAAAGATAAACCATTGACTCCTTCAGCTTTAGTCTCTATGTCTGATCATCTGTACAAAATCACTTACTATTGTGCCAATGGATGATACAACATCAATTGCACAACTCACACCAAAGAAGAATGCTACAGTGAGAACCCTAATCTTAGACCATCAAGACAAGGAAATAGGAGAAATCTTCCAAAATACAACAAGCCTATGCCATCACTTCACCTCTCCTCTACAGAAGCCTTTGGAACCTTTGCTTCCAAACCTTCCTCCCACCAAAGACTGGTCATGAACTGTGGTGCCACACATCATATGTTAAATGATGAAAGGTCTTTTACCAAACCTCCAACCTCAACAGATCTGAAGGTGGCTACTGGTGATCTTCATAGCCTAATGCTATCCAAAGGAGTTGGAATGGTTTCAATAATATGTGATGGTAGGAGAATAGAGCTGGACAACTGCTTATTTGTTCCTAAACTTAAATGTAACCTCATTAGTCTTCTAAAGCTGTTTTCAGAAAAACTTACAATCATTCAATAAGAATCAACCTTCTGTCTTGATAACAGTAGTACAACTATTCTCAGAGGGAGTGTTGAAAACAATCTGATGCTCGTTGATCACGCCCTACCTGAAACGCTTCTCACTGAAGCCTCCTTATGCCACAATTGACTAGGTCACCCCAGTCCTGCAGTCATAAAGTCTATGGGACTTCCTGTTCCCAACAAAATTTCATGTGTGCAACATCAACACAGCTCACAAAAAAACCTTCAATAGTCAATTTGAACACACAAATATTGCCCTTGATTGTGTACATCTTGACTTTGTCAGGCCAATATATCCTCCATCTGTGTCTGGAAAGCAATACCTTCTCAGTGTAGTGGATGAAGAAACATAATTTTGAATTGTATGGTTTCTCAAGAAAAAATCAGATGCCTACAAAGAATTTGTAGCAGCTAAGAAAATGATGGAGAACCAACAAGATTGCTCAATAAAGAAATTGGTCTCTTATCAAGGGGGAGAGTTTCTCAATCACCAATTCCAGGAGCTAGCCACCTCCTCTGGATTTATCCATTGTTTCTCCCCTGCTTATACCCCTGAGCAAAATGGATTTAAAGAACAGGCCAACCAGGCTATTCTGGAGAAGGCAAGATGTATGTTGAATGGTGCAAACTTACCTAACCCCAACTTGGGGGAAGCCAAGAATACTTCCGTCATTCTGCCAACTCTCACTCCCACTCCTTCTTGCCACAGCAAGTCTCCTTTTTCTCTTTAGAGGAACTCCTCTCCGCGCATCAAAAAGGTCTGGACCTCTGGATGCCTTGCAGTGGTGACCATTCCTAAAGATTATCAATATTGGAAACTTGGACCAACCGGTATGTTATGCCATCCAATTTTTTCAGTGTGGATTAATAAAAAAAACAAACTAGGATTACATAATCAATGGCATCATTTCCCCACAAAAGCAAGAACTCAATTAAAGCATAGACCTCTCAATTTAATTACCACCAAACCTTAATTTGAAGACCTGAAAAATTCTAAGTCCCCTTTTTTTCCAACACTCCCCTGGAGGCCCAAAAACTATAAATAGAGGTCCTCCCCCCCCCTCAAATTCTTATCCTTATGGCCTAGACAGAGGCTCATCACAAGAATATAACTTCTTACTATTTTTTCTGAGGGAAATCCCCTGCATCCATCCACATTATCCTAATTTCTTAGGAATACTCAGTAGCTAATCTCAGAAGTAAAGTTATCCCATCCCCATTCCTGAATTTTGCTCAGTAGCTAAGCTCAGTAGCACTCTCTGAGTGATTTAGAATTAATAGTAGTTAAAAGTTGACCTACTTTTAATTCATAAACTAATCTCATTGACTATCTCCATCCCATTAATGCTCAGTAGGTAAGCTCAGTAGCACTGTCTGAGTGTTTTATAGATAATAGTAGTTAACAGTTGGTCTACGTTATTTTACAAGTCTATCCCATTGACGAGGTTCTTTACTCAGTAGCCAAGCTCAGTAGTAAATTGAACCATAGTAGTGTCTGTTATCCCAGGTTATCATCATAAAATAATTAAATCCTTAAAAAGAATAATACTGTTTGTTATTATTATTTCTCATATTATCAACAGTGTTATCATGAAAATTGGAAATTCCTCAAGGTGTTACTGTTCTCAGTAAAGGAATTAAAAAGTCTTTTCCCAGTTTTATATCTTTATTTATTTGTGTTAAGGTTTACTAAGCCATTGTTTCCAGATCAAACAAAGTCTCATAGAGTCTGTTGAATATACTTTTCTGACTAGCCACCATCCAATAAATTAAATTGAGTGTGAACTCAAGCTAAGATAATTTAGCATTATTAGGAAGGGAAGTCTAGAGTATTTTAACACCCAAGCAGAGCAAGGGTTACAAGATTGAACAACAATTCAAAACTGTCTTCTTGTAATTTCCCCTTCCAGGTACTGCCTTGTTTATCCCACACAGGAGGAGCTCCCACATCTGGTGTCCTAACAGTGGCATGCAGATAGGAATAAAGCTAAGAAATTATTCAGCTTGATCTTTAAACAACGAGAATTAACCAAATAAATAAAATAAAGCTGGAAACAAATAAATTAAACAGCCAAAAATCATCATATCATAATTCACCATAATCTCATCAATCATCATCATCCTCATATCATTATTATTATCCACTTAAAAAGTCAACACCATCAGCACAAGAATCTCAAGTAGAATACAGTGATCTTATCCCAACACCAAGAACAGAAGAAAAGGAAAAGGAGAATATCAGGAAGTTCTTCAATCTCATTCAACAATCAAGAAAAGCAATAAATAAATCAAAGGAGCTAGAAGGAAAATATTATAAAGTAAAAATGGATCAACAATCCACCTCAAATTTACCACCATTACCACCTGAGGATACTAGGGAAGAACAATATGCTGAGGAAAGTGAAGGGGAAGACCAAACTGAAACTATTCAAGGTCTTATGAAACAAATGCAAGATCTCTTATTAGCTCAAGGCAAAAAGAAAGTAAAGAGAAGACAATAAACATCATTCACACCTGGAGATAGTCCTAGTGAACAAACATTACCAAGACATGTTAGACCTGAAGAGTCACCAATATCACCAACACCTGGACCTAGAGCAACCTCTACTCCAGGAACAGAATCAAGACCTCAACCTCATCAAAGGAGAGCATTCTTCTCCACACCTACAAACCCAAGTCCATTACAACATGAAACATTCAGACAGGATAGGCCTGTTGTCAAGATTAAAGCTAAAGATTATAACCTAAATTTCAACTGAGAAGAAGTAGAAAAGCTTATCAGCAAAGTAGAAAGAATAGCTCATATTGAAGGAGCTATAGAAGAAGATTTAGAAATGCAGGTAGCATTTTGGACAACTGATTCAAGAATCTGTGATGCCATAGAAGCAATGCCAGGTTATGAAGAAGGAAACTGGAGTCAACTAAAGAAAGACCTTATGACTAAATGGGGAAGGGTTGAACCAGAAAGGAGACTTAGAAAAGAATCACTTATAAATTTATTTAATGATACTCCAGATGCAGGAGGAATTAGTACTCTCTCTCAATATAAAAGGTTTATAGGGGAGTATGAATCTATCATTACTTATCTTATTAGATATAAATATATTGTGCAAGATAATATGCTTCATGAAGATTTGTTTGACTGTGTCTCTGCAGAAATAAAAGGAGCTATAAGTAAAGAAATGATAAAAGATAATGTAATGGTTAGAGAAGAAGATAGAGGATATCAAATACCACCAATGAAGATCTTGAAGAAGTATATTGAACAGGAATTGGAAGCAAGGATATTAGTCACCAAAAGACTTTCACCTCCAATAATATATGCACAAAAATAATCAAAGAATAAGAAAAGAAGGGTTCAATTCAAAGAAGAGTTATTTCCAGGAATGAAAGAAGCCCTCAAGAAAATGAAAGAAATTACACAAACACTAAAAGAACAAAAGGAAATAGTCAAGGATGAGGGACCTGCTGAAAATGAAAATATCAAACAGTTTATGAATCAATTAAATGAATTAACTAGTGTAGCTACACCCAAAAATAAAATAATTAATAACCCTCAGCAAAACAATCAGGGATTCAGACCAAAAGATAATTTCCCTCCATCACCAAATAGAAGTGTGCCCTATGTTCCAGTACAGAATGTACCAAAGTTTACTGTTAAATGTTATTATTGCTCAAAAGAAGGACACTCAACAGGAAGATGTAATGGGCTCATTGAAGATCAAAATAAGAAATGGGTAATCAGACAAGGCTTTAATTATTTATATCCCAACTGGGAAAGAGTACCAAATTATGGAAAATTCTCACCTAAATACCTAGTGAGGGAATTCCAAAAGGAACAAGAAGAAATTGAAAGAAGGTTAGATAAGAAGACTAAAGCAGAAGAACAAAAAAGAAAATGAAAGTCCACTGCCTTCATTTCAATGGATGATTGGGGAGATTGGCAACCACCTTGCATCTCAACAGGACTAGAAGAACCTCTTGGATATGCTTATGGTCAAAGGAATACAAAACAAAGAAAAGAACAGGAAGAAAAATTAAAAACTCAATCCCAACAATTACCCTCAAAAGAGACTGTTCAAATCAAATAAACCATAATAAAAAAGCCTAGCATACCTGGTGGATATATTGAGAATGCTGAACCAGAAGAGGAAAGAGTCATGATTCCAACAAAATACAAGTCACAAAAGGCTCCTGAAATAAAAGAAATTACCAGCACCTAGTACACCTAAAACACAAACACCATTAAAAAATAAAGTAGAAGGAGAAAAAAGAGTCAGTTTGAAAAAGGAACAAATAATTAAAAGGCCTCCAGTAAAGGAGAATGAGGGGAAATCAATTATTGTAAAAGTCCTGGATAGGGTGTTAGATCAGAAAATTAATCTCCCCTTAGAAAAACTTTTGACAATATCACCAAGATTCATGGAATAAATGAAATCTCTCTCTGACACAAAAATGAAATATTTAATGTCACTCAAATCTATTAAAACTCAAGCACAAGAATTACCTCAAGAGAAAATCATTGTCATAGATAAAATACATTTTTCCTGCACACTAGGAATGATGAATATTCTTATTGGTCAGAACTAGTACACAGTCAAAGATTTGGTGGATACTGGAGCTGAATTAAATATCATACCTGAGAATGAATCAATCAAAGCAGGATTAGCTATGAGGACATTAGACATGAAACTCAGAGGAATAGGAGGACACAGTACTGCAATTGTTGGCTTAGCAGAAAATAAACCCATAATATTACCATCTGGAGATGAAAGAAGAATTCACTTTTTTGTTGCTAGGGGAGCAGTCCACACTGTTGTTGGAAGACCTTTCCTGGCTGATAATGGAATAAGGCTTGATCATTCTCAGGATCAAGGAGAAATTCTAAGCTACAAAGAACCTGATGGAAGAAGATTTTGAATCCCAATATGCTCACCAGAAACCAAAGGTTGGTATATAAACCCACCAAAGGGAATGGAGCTGTTTAATTCTATGCAAATTGAAGAATTTAAGATAAATCATATAAGTAATATCAGAATATTTCAAGAATTACCTCAAGAAACTCTAAGAATAAACAAAAATCAAGTACCTATAAAACCAAACCCAGAAATTCCTATCAAGCATCCCAAAGCTGAATTGACTAGCAATGATTTGAAAATTAGAAAAATAAAAAATGTACACTACAATTACCCTCCAGCATCTGAGAATACTTATAGCTCTAACATGGAAGCTTCCACTCAAATTGAGGTGGAACTAGTAAAAAATGAAGGCTTAAAGCCAAAACAGCTAGGCAACAGTGTCTCACCTGTGTGTGGTAAAAATGGCTGTCATATTATTAAGGAACAAAAACCTGTTTCTGAATTCTAAAAACATTTGTAGAAGCTATATTTTCAAAAACAAAGCCTAGTCTTTCACCAATGGATTTGTTGAGAGTGACTTCTGGTGCTACAATCAAGTTTACCCAAAAGTTGTTCAATAAATTTAAAAACAACAAAATACCAAAACAATTTAAGGGAGATTCACCTGTTGAAAACCAAAATCAAAAGAATGAAGAAATATGTTCAGATTTATCTTATATTAATTCAAGTCAAGAAGAAACCCATCAAATAAAAAATCACCAAATTAGTCCAAGTCTTGAAGCTTATATACCCATTGGGAAGACCTTGAGCCTCATTGAAGATAGGCCTTTGTCACAAGGGCTCTTATGGAAGCAAGAGTGGCCTGGAACTCAGGAATCAAGAACTCATTTGGAGGGCTCCAAAGGAATAAAAGAATCAAGAATAAATTTCTCTAAGGAAGAGTAAAGATAAGAAAAGTATGCCACATGATAAAGAAAAAAGGGGAAGCCAATGGCCAAGATAACAAAGGAGCCAAAAGCCAAGAAGACGACCAAATGAATCCTCAATTCACCGTTTCAACCTGACAGAAAGAATAATGGAATTAGTAAAGGATATGACCACCAATATCCACTGACAGGAAAAGAATGAAAAGATAATGGTGCTGAATGACTGAATTAAGATTATCAGTATTTACTTTAATAAGGTAAAAGAAAAATATTGTTGAAAATAAATCCAGTATATTAATTAACTGGGGAAAATGTCCCCAGGTGAGGAAAGGTGGCCAGTATATGTGAAAAGTTGAAAGACTGATCATGGAAGGTGAGTCACCGGCTTTATTGTCTGAATTGGGCCAATACAGTCCTGGCCATCTTGGAAATTGAAGTGTGTGATTGGATTCCCACAGTAGAATATGACTTGGCCCAACTGGGCCAAGGACATACAGGTTGAGTGATTGCTTCCTCTATGGGCCAATTGAGTTTTCCAAGGAGTATTGAAGTACTTTCTGCCTTTAAAACTGATTGAATGATGAATAACCTCTGAGAATGGACCTTGTAATAATCCTGAAAGAATTGCCAACCCAACTCCTGCAGGGCCAGGTGGTTGGGGTCCTGGAAGGGCCTTCTGATAGCCGCCATGGATTGCCAGAATGATAAGCTGAAAGGTCCTCCTTCAAAATTGGTGATGGACTTTGGGAACTTGATTTGGAATCATGGAATTGGGTCCTGAAAATATCACCATTGGATTGCTGAGAAAAAATGGTGCATAATGGTATATAATAACATATATGCACCACTCCTGCATCCTTGAGTATGGCGTGAATGAAGGAATGGGAAATATTCCCCTTGAGTTGAGCGGAAGAGTGACTTTGAGCTGAGCTGGTGGCCTCTGGGGCTAACCAGAGGCCATGGCTCAAAAATGGGCCACAGTTGGTCCTTGGTTGAAAAATGGGTCCTTTGGGTTCTTGGCCAAAATTGGTGGATCGGGGTCCATGGCCAAAAACTGGCTCAGGTGGGCTGCCCCCTTTTGGCTTCATTGGATTAGGCCAGAAGGGTCCTAAAAGGTCCATGGACAGCGGACCGTGGGATGTGGAGTACGGCCCATGGGCCGAAGGGGGCCTAAATGGCCCGAAAAGGCCATTTACGCCCAAAACCCACTAATATAAGGGTTTGGGCCAAGGGCTTTAGGCCCCTGGAAGACTAAAAGAACCCCCAGGCCTAGAAACAAGGGTAATGGCCTAGGGTTTGGTGAGGTGGAAGTTGGCCAGGGAGGCCAATGATGGCAGGATATGTCTTGAGGCCATATATGGCCAGGGGAAAAGTGTTATGACCAAAAGGTCATAGAGCCCCAGAGGGGGCCAATTGGCCATAAAAGATATGGTGTTCTCAGTTAAACCCAAATTGGTTTCAGACTGGGATTGCCGCAACACCAACTGAGGAGGGTCACTCTTTGTGGTTGTGACAGTACTCCCCTACCTTGACTGGTGAGTTCCTGAGCACCAAGATAAGGTAAAAGCCTCTTGAGGCTGTGAAGGCATATTGGACGTAAGGATTCCAGAGGTGTTGAATCTTGAAAAGAAAAATTTTCAAACTGATAAGAATGTTGGCATGTGAAGCAAGGTTGACTTGGTATTCTCTTGACTTTGGGTTTTGAAAGTGTTGAAAAATTGATTTTGGCATGAAGGAGTATAATAGAAGAAATTTGAGAAATGTAGAGAAAGAAAATAAAAGAAAGAAGGATGAAAGAAAAGAAAAATGTTTTTTGAGGGGGATTCCAATCTTCATAACAAATTTTGACAGTTGATTTGAGAGTGGCCAAGGACCTGGAAAACAGAATTTGATGCCAGGTGCTCAAAGAATGTCAAGGTGATGTTTTGAAGGATTGTAGACCCCTCAGGGAAGTGCACACCAGGAGAGGAACTTACTTTTGGTAGTTACCACTCCCGCCAGTGCCATAAAAAGGGAATAAATTTTCTGAAGGAATGAATTGGAATTGGAAGGACTTGGGAAGTATTTCAGAAAATGAATGGTCCATTTGCCCAAGTGGAACTGGCCAAAATTTTGGAATTGATGTTGAAAGCCAGGCTAGAAATCTGTGTCCAAAATTTCAAAGTGGTCACAGAGTGGCCAAGGTGATGCTTACAAAAGAGAAGAGTAGAATATCCCTAAAGGTGCATACCAAAAGTGGGACTTACTCTTGGTAATTTCTCTCCCCACAAAGCACCATAAAAAATCAGGCTGTTGAAGAGTTGGGGCCTGTCTTGTCAAGATATAAAGAATGAAAATCTTTGACAAGTTCAGGACAATTCTTGAGGTTTTTGGCTGGTTCCCAAGTGGATCTTTCTGGGTCTTGACTGAAACCTTTCCATTCCACCAGATACCATAATTTTCTTCTCTTGAGCTTTGAGTCCAGTATTTGAGAGACTTCACATTCCTCTTCTTCTTCAATGATGATTGGAAGAGGAGGCTCTTGATTCCAATTTGGGATTGTTGATTTCTTGACTGGTTCAAGGAGGGAAATATGGAAGACTGGGTGTATGGATTTCCATTGAGATGGAAGCTTGAGGTGGTAAGCATAAGTACTGACTTTTCTCAAGATTGGGGAAGGACCTAACCATCTTTCAGACAGTTTTTTGGTGTTTCTGCTTTATTTGCTGTTCTTGGAAGAAAGCCATACAATGTCACCAGGATTGAAAACAGGTGGACTTGCTCTACTTTTATCTGCATACCTCTTAAACCTGTTTATGGAAACTTCAAGCTCTCTCTTGACATCTTTCGGTACTAATTGGATTATTGTTGATAAATTTCCAGCACAATTATCTTGAGTGATCTGATCTGAGTCAAACTGTGGATTTCTTCCATAAACAGTGAAAAATGGTGATTGCTTGGTTGAAGCGTGATCAGAATTATTGTAGGCAAATTCGGCCAGAGGGAGCCAGGTGTGCCAATCATCTTAATGATAACTGACACACATCAAAAGGTACTGTTCTAGTATCTGATTGACCCTCTCTGTCTGTCCATCAGTTTCTGGATGGTAAGCACTTGACAGATCTCTTGAAATCTTGAGCTGCTGACAAAGATTGGTCCAAAAGGAAGAAATGAAAAGTGAACCTCTATCACTGACAATGATTGAAGGAAGGCCATGCTTTAAAAAGATATTCTTGATGAATAAATGGGCCAAATCCAATGAAGTGATTGAAGACATTTTTGGAATAAAAACCACCATTTTTGAGAATATGTCCACTATGACCATGATTGAATCAAAGGAATCAGACAGTGGCAGTTGAGTGATAAAATCCATTGAAAGACAAATAGAAGCACCATTTGGAATTGGAAGAGGTTTTAGGAATCCAATCTTGTGATAAATATTCTTGTTTCTTGAACACTGATGATAGGATGAGACATAATTCTTGATGGATTGAGTCATGCCGGACCAGTGGAAATCCTGCTTGACAAGCTTGAGAGTCTTGTTTTTGCCAGGGTGTCTGGCTAGAGGAGAATCATGATGCTTTTGAAGAATGATGAGCTGAATTGGGGGTCATTTGGGACCACCACCCAATCTTTGAATAAGAGAAGTTGGGAAGAGGAATCAAGGGAGTAATCTTGAACAGATTTAACTTTACCCAAATCTTGAAGGATACTTCTGTATTGAGAATCTTGCCAAAGAGCCTTCTGAATTAAATCAATCAAATTTGAAAAAGATTCCACCTTGACTGAAAAATATCTTGAAGGCTGGACTTCATCATGCTTGATGAGCTATTAAAAGTTCATTGGATTCTTGCTGATGAAATCCTCCACCCTCTCCAGATAAACGTTGTCCCAACATGATAAGGCATCCAGAAGAGTAGGTAGAAATCCAGGACAGTAATTGTTTGAGAAGTGGAATTCAGAAAGAAATTCAGCCCAGTGGGCTTGACGGCGAGTGAGTACTTTTTAAGACATGGAGTATTGAAGAGAAGAATGATCGGTGAGAACTTCAAAAGGTGAGGAAAGAGAGAGAAGAAAAGACCTCCAGCTCTTGAGAGCCCAGACTATGCCAAGGAATCCCTTGTCTGGAATCTCATAGTTGAGCTCTGATGAGATAGGCTTGCGGCTGTAAAATGCAATGGGATGTTTTCCTGAGTCAGAGACCTGACTCAGTACAGCACCCAAGGCATGACCGGCTTCATTGGTCTTTAAAATGGTGGGTAGAGCAGGTTTGGAGCAGTGGTGAAAGCCTTTTTGAGTTGTTTAAAATGACTAAGAGCTTCCTCATTCGGGGAAAACAGGAGTCTTTCTTGAGGAACAGGCAAGTGAACTGATTTTCTTGGAATAATTCTTGATGAAACGGCGGTAAAGGTTGGCAAAGCCAAGGAAGGATTGGAGAGTCTTGAGGTTTCTTGGAGGTTGCCAATTGAAAATTTGCTGGACTTTTTCTTGGTCCATCTTGAGGCCTTCAGAAGAAACCACATAACCCAAATATTCCACACTAGAAACATGGAATAGGCACTTTGAGGCCGTAGCAAAAAGGTTATTGGCTCTGATTCTGGAAAGAACAGTGGACACATAAGTGACAAGTTCCTCTTCAGATTTGCAAAAGACCATAATGTCATCCAAATAAAACATAACATAAACATAAAGAAGATCTTGAAAATATCAATGACAAGATTTTAAAAACAGGCAGGAGCATTGGTGAGCCCAAATGGCATAACCAAGTACTCAGAACTGCCATATTCAGTTCTAAAAGCTGTCAAATGTTCATCACCCTCCTTGATTCTGAGCATGTTATATGCACCATGCAAATCAATCTTGGAGAAGATAGAAGAACCATTAAATACATTAAGAAGCTGGTTCATAGGAGGACCAAGACACCTGTTCTTCTTAGTCACAACATTGAGCTTGAAGTAATCAACACACAAACAGAGGCCACCATCCTTCTTTTTAACAAAGAGGACAGGTGCTCCTGTTGAGGAGGAGCTTGGCCAGATGAAAACTTTCTCTATTGTCAGCCTGTGACTCAAAACCAGAGCACTAGAATGACAGCCAAAATACCATAAACCAACGGTATAGCCAAGATACCACCAAAACATGGAGCTGAGCCAAATAAGCTCAAAAGGTATCAAAGGAAAGAGTAAAATAACTTCTTTCTGAAAATATAAGTCCCATCACCATAGGACAAAGAATAACAAAGTGATTCCTGCTCAAAGTTATTGTTGAGCATAAACCTTAATTTTCACCTGCCATCTGAAATCCAGAAGGAGAGGCTTAACCCCATCAAATGGGTATTCATAAAGAAGCTCCAAGTCAAGGCTATCCAATGGTACCATCCAAACTGAGCTAGCACCAATATTACTGGAGCTATGGTCATTTTCAGGCCAAATGAGGGTGAACAAAACATTCACCTCTCATCTAGCTTCTACAGTTTGAGTGTGAGATACTTGAAGTGGGGTCTTTTTGGAAAGAGAACAATCAGGGCTATCTGATGGTGTCATCCATTTCCCCATATCTCAACTAAAGCAGAAGTTATGGGGCAAACAAGCTCAATACAGCTTTTTTCCTAAACCATGCATATGTACAAAAATCTTGTACATGGCATAACTTTGCCATATGTAATGATAAACATATCAAATAAGGTACCATTGTGTAAAACACATACAGAGCTACACATTGGTTAGGTTTTGAGGTTAATATCTCAAAAACTGGCAACGTTATAGCTGTTTTAAGGTCAAAATCCCACATTCTGACCAACACAGCCTTACCATGGGATAATCTCCCATAACCGTGAATATGAGGCATCAAATAGACAAAGGAGCTTGTTTTTACTTCAATTACTCATATTTCAGTCAATACTGGGGTCCCATACAGTTTCTGTACAGCATTCTATGTGTCATACACGTCAGAATCAGGCTGTGAGGTCCCCAGATGAAATTTTTCACCCTGTATTGGTGAAAACTGCCCAGATGTAGTTTTAAAACCACATCTGAGCCCAATAAAGGCTAATACAGGTCTTTGAAAACCACAAGCCTGTCCCAGAGAGTGAAAAATCTTCACTTCCTCTACGTGGAAAGGCCTAGCACCCTTTCCACCCCAGTTCAGGATAAAAAGGAGGCTTTTCACAGCCAGAATTGCTTCCTCATCCTGCTCTTGAATACCCTACGTAGTAAACTGTCCAAAACAGCTTTACTCTTGGGTAATAATCAGGTGTAATTATAATTTTAATTATTGTAGCTCTTATTATAGTAATCCAACTGGTAAGACTGCACCCAGGGTTTTCAATAGCGCTCACCACCACTGTTCTTTAATAGTGAACCCTTTAATTATATCATAAATCTTTATTTTACTCAAAACACTCTTATCTTAAATCATTTTCTACATGTCATAGTCAAAGTTCTAGTTGTAAATATCCTGATTACCGCTTCAACATAGACTCAGCCTGACATTTTGGGGGCCTGGCCGTGTTTTAAAGTTCTTTGGACCTTATCAAGTGAGTTTTTTCTCTAAATTTCCTCATTCTGACAATTGTTTTATTCTTTTTAGGCGTAATTTTTCTTACAAAATATATATTATATATATTTTTTCCTTTTTTTGGTATATATACCACTCTATACTCATATCTTAAGAGTATCTGTCACGTGGCTAATAGCCTCAAGACCCTTGTTTTTGGCATGTTTTATATATAACAACGCTTGAGCCATTAATACAGTCTTATTTTTTAATTGAATTAAGACACCTCATACTGATGAACCAACAGTTGAGGCGTGTTTGGGCATATTGTTAACTCACTTGCCCTGTTATACACCACTTTTGACAGATTATACTTGCTAATTACAAGTGATATGTGAGATATTGGTATACAAAAAGTATACCAAATATCAGTAAGATATATTTCTGATGTGAAATTGTTAATTCAATCTCACTGCCATGGTACAAGGGCACATTGTAGTAATATACAAGCCCAGAGGCCATTCTTAGACGTGCAAGCAGCATTTTAAGAAGTCTTAACTGATATTAAGCCCTCTTTTTCCTGTTTTGATTCAGTGAGAGAAAACTTCATACCACTTGAAAGCCAGTCACAGTCCAACACACCAGTGACACCCTCAGAACCAGAGGGCAGCAAAGGAAAAGGAAGGAGGCACAGTGAAGGCCTGATAACAGGAAAAAAGTGGACACCCATTGCCACACAGAAGAGTAGAGAACCACGAAATTCTGCTTCAATACAAGGTAAACCAACCTTGATAACTTGTACAGGGAAAATTACTATCATTAACCCAGTTGTAACCTCTAAAGGTAATTATCCCAAATCAGCAGACAACAAATTTGTACAAGGCACAGTCAAAGGTAAATACCCCAAGAACATAAAGTTTCTGACTGCTTGTAAACACTAACATGTCACCTGTACACCTCACAGATCTTGGCTTCCAAAGGAACCAACCAGAGGACAGAGAAGATTTGTCCAGACCCAGAAGACCTGAAAGAGGATACCTTGGACACAGTAGTGGATGGCAAAACAATGAGGGAGATAATATCAACCTTGCCATTCACACTCCAATTCAATGTATACCTCAAACCAGAGGACTGGAAAGACATGGATCAAGTTCTTCAGCTCCACCGACTCCTCAAGGACTTATTACAATGGAGCATTGATAACAAGAGGTTCAACCTGGCATGTCACTGGGCAGAACTTGGAGCAAGTTGCCAGAAGATCTGTCTCAAAGAGATGAACTTCAAAGACCTTATGGTAATCACCAAAGGTTGGAATCCTACCAGGAAGCTCAGACGCCTGAAGGCAAGGGCACAGCGGATAAGGGAGAATCAAGCCACTATCCCAGCTATAGAAAAACAGCTAACCCAGACAGGGCCTACTCAGATTCCTTCAGGCTCACAAGGAGCAGGCCAAATCAGCTCTCCAGTGGCTTCACACCATTCAGAAACCAGCAGATCAGTGGCCAAGAGTCACCATTCTTCAAAATTCCAGGAAGTTTCCAGGAGAAGACAAGGAAACATGGGCAAGAACAAAGCCTCCTTCAACCAGAGGAGGAAAGAGTCAGACCCTATTATTCACAAGGTGTTAGATTTGGTAAAAAAAGTGCAAAAGAACCAGAAGTCGTTGTAAACCACTCCAGAATCAGTAGTCCTAGTAATAGAAACATTACCCCCACTCAGACTGAACATAAAATTGTCACATCTGAGAGTAACATCAGCAGTGATACACTTTGGTTACAAATGTCCCAATATGCTGAGAAAACTGCAAAGCAGTTTGCAGAACTTGAAGCCAGCCATGAGAGGATGAAAAAATTACAAGCCTCCATGGAAAAAATAATTAAAAATCTTCAAGAAGGACATGCTCAATTGAGCAAAGCCTCTGAAGCAACTAACAAAAGACTGAATCTAGTCTTTGAAGAACAACACCACAGCAAAAGGGACAGGGATTGTCTGGATCAAGACATAACCAAATTGTTTAATGTCTACCATAGCTTGAAGCCCCAACCACAAGGCCAAGTTATGGATAATGCATATCAACCAGATGACATCAAGCCAGATACCATGTTAATGAATAAGGAAAGATCTCCATCACAATACCAGGATGGAGATTGCATGTCTCATTCAGAGAAGGAAGCCTTGAAACAACTTCCTGAGGCCTCAAGCTGGCCCAAATTCTCTGGATCAGGAGAATATGATCATATGGAGCTCATAGATTACATTGATGGATCCTTCATTGATATACCAAGCATACTAGATTACTGGATTACTGCTAGATTAAATACAGAATTCAAAGGAAATGCTAGTATATGGTACACAGAAATGAAAGAAATCCATGGCAGAAGAAACTGGCCATGGTGGAAGAGTAAAATCATCCAAAAGTACATTAATGGAACTTGGATATGGCAGAAGACCATGTCATTTGAAAATGACAAATACTCTGTGGACAAAGATCCATATGAGTGGTGTCTTAGACAGTCCAAGAGACTTGAAGCCATTGATCTTCAGATGAACATTCCAATGAGGAATCATAAACTCCTGACACAACTTCCAGGAGAGCTAGAGAATGCAGTTAAATGCAGATGCAACCAAAATTGCACTCTAGATGACATTGCCAACACCTTACAAGACATAAGGAAAAGGACTAATATAGGGAAATTCAGCCCATATAGAAGCATTGGTTTAAAAGAGAAACAACCTCTAAGGGTAGAGTTTAAAGACAAACCCAAAGAAAGAGTGGCAGAAGTGGCAGAAAAGAAGAATTCTTGTCACAATTGTGGCTCAACAGACCACTATTCCAACAACTGTCCAAAGGAAAAGAAAAAAGTCTATGCCATTGAGAAAGTCCCAGAGGAGGAATCCCCAACAGAGGATTCTGAATCATACTCTATGGGTGATGCCATCAGAGAACCATCTGAGAATGATCAAGACCCAAGAGAGGAATTTCTAGTGGAATACAAAGAGGAAACCCCACTAGAAATTCAGGACATACAGTTGGAAGCAGGCATGCCACAGGATGCTTCCAATAAAAACTTGTGCAAACACACACAAGATGCACCAACATTCCTGGTTACACCAACCAAAGGAATGGCATATATACATGGAACAGCCACTAAAATGACTGTCTGTATTGACAATGCTCAACATCCATTGATCATTGATAGTGGGGAACACTGATCCATAGTGACCAGAAATTATCTGGATGACCACTTCCCAAATCGGGAAAAACAGCTCTTGCCCACCAAGGCAAAGAACTTTAAAAGTGCCTCAGGGAAGATGACTTCCATTGGTACAATTATCAAAGAGATAATTATACCCCACAGGAAGGGTAATATCAGACTCAACCCAGAGTTTGTAGTGCTTAATGATGCCCACATCCAAGGGCTCTTACTGGGAACAGACTACCGGAGGATGTATGGCATAGATATTTATAACAGTAAAAATAGGCACATTACCATTGGTACCAACAAGGAAAAGGAATTTTGTCTTGATATATACCATATATCTTCTCAAGATCCACTAGAAGAACTTCTGAATGAATTTAGAGAGGGACAGTTTAGCACTACCCTCACCAGTAGACAAAAACTAAGTTTACTGAAGATGCTGAGAAAGAACAGACTGTAACAACCACTCACCAGGGGTAAGGGCATTCATTGATACACCCACTCAAACACCTCAAATCAGCAGATCCACTATCTGCATCAGCATTCAGTTTCAGGAATCTTCCTTGCTGAAACATGCATACAGCTTGGTACCTCAATACAGCCTGTCAACATCTGTACAGGTTGGATTCACCCAATACAGTTTCAATACACTAGCATCAAACTGTATGATCACTCAAATGCACCACACCTCTTGTACAGGTTCTGTACGGCTGTACAGGACCTTTATTGGCCAGACTCAATTCCATCATTCAATCCTCTCATGAAAATTCTTCTTCTGGATCAGGGCTGGTGATTCTCACATATACCAGCCCCTCTTTCTCCCCTGGGGACTTTTCCCCAGTTAATTAATTTAGTTTATTTATTATTTTATGAATATTATTATGTTTATTTTGGGTATTATATTTAGTTAATATTAAGCTAGTCTTTGCATTTGTCTCTTTGCCTGTACAGTATGAGTTGGGTGGCCATATCCTTATTAACCCTTCTCTTTCCATTGTGACAGGTTGAAACAGTGTACTTGGACTTGTTTGTGGTTGGCTCTTCTGTTCTTTATTCTTATTTCTTTTTTTGCTGCTTTCTTATATTCTTTATTTTAGTAATTCATCTCTTGCACTCTTAAGTCTATTCCTTCTTACCATATCTTTGAGCCCTCCATAAGTGAGTCCCAGTTTACTGAGTTCCAGGCCCTCTTCACTTTGAAGAGCCCCTGTGACATTAAATTAATTAACTCATATTGATTCTTTCTTTTCATTCTTTTATAATCCTTTCTCTCATTCATCAATTATGAATTTTTAATGATCTTATGATTCTTAATGATTATGATTTTCTCTCTCATCAATTTTCATCTCATTCTTTTGATTCATATGAAAATTGATTCTTTCTTCTTTCTTAATGATTGCTGACCATTTCATTCACTTAATTTTATTTTTTATCAAATCAAATTTTTTCTGTGTTCTCATTCAGGTCTTATTTAGGAAATATTGATTGGTTTCATTGATTGGATTATTCATTGGGATTCATTGGTTTTATTGATTCAGCGAGTCAGGATTTTTCATTTGGATTGGATTGATAGACTTTGAATTCTCAAGATATTTTATTGATCCTCAAGAATTGATTTTGATTATTGATTTATTTTGACTAATCAAGATATTTGAATTGATTTTTGAAGATTTTGAATTGATTTATTGATTCCTCAAGACCTTGATTTCATATTGAAGACACTGATTTATTGATTGAATATTGATTGATTGTTGATCTAATCAAGATTATTGATATTTGATTTGACTTTGATTTATTGCTGATTATTGATTGAATTGATTGATTGTTGATTGAAGTTGATTTCACCTCAAGAATTGAATTGATTCCTCAAGACTCATCAAGATTTTTATTGTGATTGATTTGGCCAAGTTTTGATTTCTCCCATCAAGTTTCTTTCATTCAACTTCTGTTCATAATGCCAGTTCAGCATAGTCCTCCAGAAAAGAAAACTATGTCCCAAAAGATTCCAGCTGTTCTCACTCCTACAGCAAGGGCTCCTCTTGACTGCACACAATCAGTTCGTCAACTGAGTGCAAACTTGGACAGAGGACCACCAATGGAAGGAGCAGCACCCTCAAGAAGGGGTGGAATAAAATCTATAAGATCAAGATCCTATTCTGCACTTTTGGGTGGCTACTCTGGCATGTCTGAAGGTGCAAGAGCAAGATTAGGGGAAGTTGAAGATGAAGAGGGGGAAGATTCTGTGGAAGAGGATGATTCTGGGGAGACTGAAGTGGTAGATGGCTTGGAAAATTCTCCAGAGGTGCCTCAGGGTTCTAATCTAGCCCTTTCTAGTCAACCTCTTGTCTCTCAAACTGATCAAAGTTTCCTCAAGATGGTGGAGCAGATTACTCAATTCATGGGGCAGCTCACTCAAGCAGTTGCCCCCAGGGACAATTCCAAAGCCCCTGCTTTCAAGACTCCATCCATGAAGGCACCTGATTCTTTTGATGGTACTCAAGCTCATAAATTGAGAGGATTTATCCAATCCTGTCAATTAATCTTCCATAATGACCCAGCAAATTTCTTCTCTGACAAGAAAAAAGTTCTTTACTGAACTTCTTTTCTCACTGGTAGAGCTGGAAAGTGGATTGAGCCCTATCTCCAAAATATTTCCAATGAAGACCCTTCTTATCTCCTCAATAATTGGCCATTATTTCAATCTCAATTATTCACTCTGTTTGGTGACCCCAATGAAGTCAGGAAAGCTGAACAAGAGTTGGACAATTTGAGGATGAGGGAAAGTGGTCATGTATCCTTGTACATTGCTGATTTCAGAAGCTTAATGTCAAGAATTGGAGATTGGGGGGAATGAGCTTATATCCATGTTTACAGAAGAGGATTGGCATCAAGATTATTGGATCAGTTGGCTTCTCACCCTGGAATGTTTGATACTCTTCAAGAACTTATGAATGTCACTTTAGAATTAGACACAAGATTTAATGAGAGGCAAAAAGAAAAGGGTGGAAATCAAGAGAAGAAGCCTCCTGTCAATTAATACAATCAATCTAGGCCTCCTCAAAACTCATCTTCAAAGAGGCCTCACCAGAAGAAGAACCAGAAGAGAAAGCATTTTCAATCTTCAAAGGACAAGCCCCATGCTGCTCTCCCCAATAAGGACAATAAATTAATTGGTTCTGAAAAGGAGAGGAGGATTAAAGAGGGGATGTGTACTTATTGTGGTGGAAAGCACCCAATTGAAAAAAACTTCAAGAGACCTCAGAACAAGCCTGGGTCATAATCAAAAGGCTTCCCTAGCAAGCAGGGAAAAGCCTGAGTGGGGATCATGATGTGTTCAATGGTTCTCACTTATTTTCTTCAAGAGCACAATCGTGCACTCTGAATACTAGTTTCAAGAAATCTTTAAAGTTTCTTATTTTCTCTTCTGTCTCTGATATTTTTTATAGTATTCTCATTGATTCTTATGCGACAAACTCCTTTATTGCAAAGAATTTTGTTCTCAATTACTCATTGACTCTGTCAGAGCTCCCTGAAAGGATTCCTCTTTTCATTCTGGATTCTAATGAATCCCCTGCCTTGTTCATCACCCATTATACCAAGTGGGTAGTTTACTTGCCTTCCTTCCCAAGCTTTGAATGGGACTTCTTTATCATAGATTCACCCAAGGGAGAAGACCTGATATTGGGCTATTATTTCCTTGACCATTTCAATCCCATTAATGATTGGAAAAATGGATTGATCACCTATGATTTTAGTAATAAGGATTCTAGTGGTTTCCTCCTTCTACTAGTAATGCCTTTGCCAGTTCTGTCAACAGTGTTGCTCTGGTTGGTGAACTTAAGACACCTTCCCTTCCTTCTTCTGTCCGTATACTTCCATCATTCCCTCTTAGTCATTACTTCCATTAAAAGATGAAGTCTTCAAAGAGATAAAAGATGTTGGAGAATATGTTGCTATATCTTCACTTCATCTCTTCCACGGGGATATGGACCTTCCTCCCTTATCTTTTCATGCCTCCCTGGAGGAGCAGTGGGATGAGGAGGAAGAGTCAGAAGAAATTGAAACTGTGTTGAGGGGAGTTCCTCCTGTTTATCACCAATATTTGGATGTATTCTCCAAGGTGAAGGCAGAGAAACTTCTTCCACACTGCGCCTGTGATCATCATATCAAATTGGAGGGTATTCTACCTCCAATTGGTGTTATCTACTTATTATCAAATCAAGAGTCAGAAAAACTACAGGCCTACATTTCAGAGAATCTGGAGAAAGGTTTCATAAGACCAAGCTCCTCTTCAACAGGAGCACCTTTCCTTTATGTTAAGAAAAAGGATGGAGGTCTTGGTCTGTGTGTTGAATACCGCAAACTCAATGCTGTTACTAGGAAGAACAGGTATCCTGTTCCTCCTATGAACCAGATTCTTACCATATTCAACATTTCCACTATCTTCTCAAAGATAGACTTGCATGGTGCATATAACCTTCTGAGAACCAAAGAGGGGGAGGAGGACTTAACTGCCTTTAGAACCAAATATGGTAGTTATGAGTATTTGGCTATGCCATTTGGTTTGCCCAATGCTCCTGCTTCTTTCCAGAATCTAGTAAATGATTTCTTTGAAGATTCCTTGGATGTGTTTTTTGTGGTTTATCTAGATGATATTATGGTCTGTTCCAGTTCTGAGGAGGAACATGTCAAACATGTGGCCTCTGTCCTCCAAAGACTGAGGGACAATAATTTGTTTTCCAAAGCCTCCAAGTGTGTATTCCTTGCCTCAAGTGTGGAATACTTGGGCTATGTTGTTTCAAGTGATGGCCTCAGGATGGATTCTTCAAAAGTTCAACAAATCCTCAATTGGCCTCAGCCCAAAAACATCAAGGCCCTTCAATATTTTCTTTGCTTTGCCAACTTTTATTGTTGTTTCATAAAAAACTATTCCAAAAAAATCACTTCTCTCACTTCCCTCCTCAAAGAAGATTCTCCCTTCATCATCAATGAGGAAGCTCTTAGCCAGTTTCAATCACTTAAAGAAGCTTTCACTACTGCTCCTATCTTATTTCATCTCAATCCTTCTCTGCCTACTATTGTAGAGACTGATGCTTCTGATTATGCTTTGGGTGCTGTACTGAGCCAGGTGAATGACTCAGGCAAGAATCGCATTGCATTTGATTGTTGCAAGCTTTCCCCAGCTGAGCTGAACTATGAAATTTATGACAAGGAACTCCTTGGCATAGTTTGGGCTCTCAAGCGCTGGAGAGCATTTCTTCTCTCTCTTTCCAATCCTTTTGAGGTCTTGACAGACCACCCTTCCTTGCATTATTTTATGTCTTTCAAAGTGCTTACTTGTTGTCAGGCCCGTTGGTCTGAGTTTCTTTCAGAATTTCACTTCACTATCACTTACAGCCCAGGAAGGCTGGCCACTTTACCAGATGCCTTGTCACGTTGGGACGACGTGTACCTAGAGAGGGGGGTGGACTTCATCAGAAAGAATCCTCAAAAGCAAGATTGAATTCAAGAGTCAAGATTCTTCTCAATCAAAGTGGAAGAGTTTTCAGATTTAGTTGACAAGATTCAAAAAGAAGTATTGCAAGACAAAGACTATAAAGAAATACTCCAGCAACTAGCAAGAGGTGAATCAATATCAGATTATTCTCTTGAACCTCAAGCCAAGTTGTTATTATTCAAAGATAGAGTGGTAATCCCAAGCAATGAAGAACTTCAACTCAATATTCCTCAAAAGCGTCATGACTCACCATTGCCTGCCCATCCTGGCCAGGAGAAGACCCTCAAGCTCATCAAGAGGGATTTTCATTGGGCTGGAATGAATCAATTCATCAAGGACAATGTGTCCTCATGTCAGCAATGTCCAAGAAACAAGAACATTCATCAGAAGAAGTTTGGACTACTCAAGCCTCTTCAAATTCCATCTGGTCCTTGGAATTCCTTATCAATGGACTTTATCACTCAACTGCCCTTGTCAAACAACTTTGACTGAATTCTAGTAGTTGTGGACAGGTTTTCAAAAATGGCAATCTTCATTCCAACTTATGGAACAATAACTGTTCTGGACTTAGCTCAAATCTTCATTAGTCATGTATTCTCCAAGCATGGCCTTCCAGTCAGTATTGTTAGTGATAGAGGAGCCTTACTTGTTTCATCATTCTGCAACAAATTATGTCAGCAGTTCAAGATATCAAGAGATCTTTCAACTGCTTTTCATCATGAAACAGATGGAAAGACAGAGAGGGTAAATCAGATTCTGAAACAGTATCTTTGGATGTATGTCAGTTACCATCAAGATGACTGGCACACCTGGCTCCCTCTGGCTGAATTTGCCTATAATAATGCAGAACATTCATCAAAAAAGAAATCACCTTTTTTCACCATTTATGAAAGAAATCCCAGCATTGACTTAATCCATATTTCTCAAGATTCACCTGCTTGAAAGTTATCAACAAAACTCCAATCAGTACAGAAAGTTGTCAAAGAAGAATTAGAGTCAGCAATAAGGAGATTCAAGAAGTATGCAGATAGAAATAGAGCAATTCCACCTGATTTCCAGCTTAGGAACAAAGTATGGCTAGCTTCCAAGAACATCAAGACAACAAGACCCACCAAGAAATTATCAGAAAGATGGTTGGGACCTTTCCAAGTTATGAAGAAGATTGGCAGCCATGCATATCACCTCAAGTTGCCTCAACAATGAAAATCAGTTCACCCTGTATTCCATGTGTCCTTATTAGAGCTAGTGAGGCATTCAACTATCCCAAATCGACATCAATTGCCACCACCACCAGTCTTAGTGGAGGAGAAAGAAGAATGGGAAGTGGCTCAGGTTCTCTACTCAAAACTCAAGAGAGGTAATCTATGGTATCTTGTAGAGTGGGAAGGGTTCAGTGAAGACCCAGAAAGAACCACTTGGGAACTAGCTTCCAACCTTACCAACTCAACAGACCTTGTCAAGGATTTTCATTCATTGTATCAAGACAAGCCTGGCCCAAATACCTCAAGAGTTTGATTTTATGGTGCTTGGTGGGGAGAAGAAGTTTTGAAAGTAAGTTCCTCTCCTGGAATGCACCTTTAAGTGGGTATTCTATCCATATGTTTCTGTAAGCATCACCTTGGCCACTTTGTGAGAACTTGTAAATTCTTTAGACAGGTTCAGGAAGCATGCAACATCAATACCCTCCATTTGGACCTTATCAAGATATGGCAAAATGTTTCTTTCTTTCTTTTTCTTTTCTTTTTTATTTATCATTTCATTTATGCCAATCATCATAATTCAAGACATTCATCACTTTAAGTCATTTATGGAAATTCATTTCAGAAGTCAGTTATGGCAATTTATTTCAGTTTTATGGTGCTTGGTGGGGAGTCAGAGTTATGAAAGTAAGTTCCATCTCCTTGTACGCATCCCTGAGG
The DNA here is from genome assembly GCA_023105745.1 of Austropuccinia psidii. Taxonomy (NCBI): domain Eukaryota; kingdom Fungi; phylum Basidiomycota; class Pucciniomycetes; order Pucciniales; family Sphaerophragmiaceae; genus Austropuccinia; species Austropuccinia psidii. The sequence continues at coordinate 8,386,646 of JALGQZ010000002.1, read as the reverse complement.
GTTCTACTTCTTATAAAACATTACCTTGGCCACTCTGTGAGCATCAAATGCTTGGTTTTCATCTTTTCAGACATTTCTTGGCCAAAATCAAGAAACTCACCACAAGAAGGACAAACCATCAGGAGTTTCTTTATTTCTGTTTCTTTACTCTCTTTTTATTTCATTTTATTTCTTTTATTTACTTGTATAATCTTGTTTTATGTTTATTTCTTTAAAGCAGCAGCAGCCCCTCCCAAATCATGTATTGGGAGGTTCCATTATTTTTTTACTTTTTAGTATTTATAAGAGTGGGGATAGAAGTCAAACCAAACACAAACAAGGATACGGAAACTAGTTATCTCTACCTAATTCATCAAAAGTTTTCTGAAAATCATTTATCAGCTCATCTTCATACCAGGCAAATTTTGCAGCCATCTCTTCAGAAGCAGTACCTGGAATAGTTCTGTCATTGGCATACATAATCACCTCTCTGCTATTTCTATCAACCCTCCTGAATAATCTGGCCACAGCATCTTGGTTTTCACTAGCTGCATTGGGATCTTCTCTGGTAACCCGGATAGGCCAACGTTCTCCTCTTTGAAAAACTTGAGCGGCAGGAAACGGCAAAGGGGACAATCCATCTCTTCTTCTGCTGGAGCTGGCCACAGGTTGGAGTTGGTGGGAGGTGGTTATGGGTGAGTTTCTGGGCTGCTGAACTGGTTATGGTCTTACTGCTGGATTCAAGGCAGGCTGGGAATGGCAAGTACTGGGTGAAGGAGGAGGAATGGTAGTAGGAATGGAAGCATGTATTGGTTGGAAGGTTCTGGGAGTACTGGGAATTCCTTGGCTTTGAAACCTGTTGGCAAGGGGTTGAGTAGAGGAATTTCTGGATGGATGGCCAACTGAATTAGGAACAACTTGAACTTCTTCACAATCCAGCTCATCATTTCCTTCAGCATCCGGATCAGTGGGGGAATCATCAATTCTTCCTATTCTTTTCACTACCTTCACTACTCCTTCAGTATTGGTCCTTGAGATTAAGACCTCTGAGCTGGAATATATGGGCCTACCACCAACTGGAATTGGCCCTCCAACATTAGTCCACCTTGCCACATCCCTCTGCGTGGAACCAGTCACTACATCAAAATATCAGTACCAATTCAATCAAGATATGAAAATCCCTCACATTGAGAAAGTCCTCAAGTTGCATCAGGAGTAGGTTCCTCATAGATGGGGAATTCTTGCCCAAAAGGCCCATCCTTTCTACTCCATAAATGCCTCCTGACATTAGAAGAAGTCAACCCGGTACAATGAGATGGTTTCTTTCCAATGAAGCAAAAATGGCATTTTGAAGATTGGGGATTTTAGTGTTGAAGAAAATCCTTAACCTTGGACAAACATTTGGTACAGGCAGGATCAAGAACTTCAACTGCTCTGAATCCATCATAGGTTTGGGAGGCATCAACATGACCAGAAGACGCCATGGAGGGGGAAGATAATTGACTGAAGATGCCAGAACCACAAAGAAAAGATGGTGGCAGTGCAGAAGGAGAAGATTCAGTGAGATCAGTCAGTTTGGAACTCAGAACTGAAGAATATGCAAGAAGAAGATTGAAGACGTCAGAATCCGTCCACTCCATATCAAAAAAATTTGACCTTAAGGAAATGGGGGCCATAACTCAATTATGCCCCCCCTCAAAGCCTCTAAGGTGAGGATTCATACCCCTTTGGGGCTGAATTTATCACCCAAGACCTCCCCTGAAACTTTGGGGAGGCCAGGATCTTGATGGTCCTGGACCCCATCAATGGGTCCAGGCCATTTATGGTGAGTTTTGGGTGCTGGGCCAATTCTTGGCCCCTTGGTACTGCTGAGTCCCCAGAAAAATTGGGCCCAGGGGGCCTCCAATAGCCCCCACAGACCGCGGTGTACGGCGCGGACTGTAGGACCCCAAGAGACAAAAAATGGCCAAAATGGACATATATCACCAAATCACCAAAAATCACCAAGAACCCCAACAAGGCCCAAAAGGCCATAAAATCAAGTTTTATCAAGATTCATCATAGAAGGGGCCACAGCCCAACAACATTATAGAGGGCTGTTTGAGGCAATTTCCAAGGGCAATGGGGACAACACCCCTTGAAGGAATTTTTCAAGATTTTATTTTGATTAAGCCTTGGCAAATGAGTACACTTCATATACTCATTGGGCATTATTTTTTGAGCACAAAAGCTCAGTGGCCATCATTTTGGGATACATCCCAAGGCCATACCCCAAGGACAAGGTTGATTGAATCAGAGGAAAGAAAAAGCATATTTTGAAGTGGAATACTTACTCAAAACTGGAAAGAAGGGGGGAATCAATTGAATTTGACAGAGAAGAATTGAAGAAGGATTTTCAGGATAATGTTCAAGAGGAAAAGAAAATTAAAAAGAAAATTTTTGAAAAAAATGTGGGGATATTGAGATGCCACTCAACAGTGGCAGGGTATTATGGTGTTCAGGAGCCCACCAGTTTCAAGAGGGGGATACTGTAACAACCACTCACCAGGGGTAAGGGTATTCATTAATACACCCACTCAAACACCTCAAATCAGCAGATCCACTATCTGCATCAGCATTCAGTTTCAGAAATCTTCCTTTCTGAACATGCATACAGCTTGGTACCTCAATACAGCCTGTCAACATCCGTACAGGTTGGATTCACCCAATACAGTTTCAATAAACCAGCATCAAACTGTATGATCACTCAAATACACCACACCTCTTGTACAGGTTCTGTACAGCTGTACAGGACCTGTATTGGCCAGACTCAATCCAATCATTCAATCCTCTAATGGAAATTCTTCCTCTGGATCAGGGCTGGTGATTCTCACATATTCCAGCCCCTCTTTCTCCCCCCTGGGGACTTTTCCCCAGTTAATTAATTTGGTTTATTTATTATTTTCTGAATATTATTATCCTTATTTTGGGTATTATATTTAGTTAATATTAAGCTAGTCTTTGCATTTCTCTCTTTGCCTGTACAGTATGAGTTGGGTGGCCATATCCTTATTAAGCCTTCTCTTTCCATTCTGACAGGTTGAAACAGTGGACTTGGACTTGTTTGTGGTTGGCTCTTCTATTCTTTATTCTTATTTATTTTTTTGCTGCTTTCTTATATTCTTTATTTTAGTAATTCATCTCTTGCACTCTTAAGTGTATTCTTTCTTACCATATCTTTGAGCTCTCCATAAGTGAGTCCCAGTTTACTGAGTGCCAGGCCCTCTTCACTTTGAAGAGCCCCTGTGACACAGACCAGCATTTGCCATTGGTGAAGAACCATCAGGCAAGATAAAAGGCCATGATATAGAACTATATCTGGATGTGGAAAGACCTTATTCACCCATGCTTAGGAGACCTCCTTATCCAGCAAGCCTGGAAACCAGGAAACAAATTGAGAAACATATCAATGAACTCTTGTACATGGATGTCATCAGGAATATTGGACATAATGAAATAGTGGAAATCACCACCCCTGTCCTAATCACCTGGCATTATGGCAATTCTAAACTGTGTGGAGACTTCAGAGCTCTGAACAACTACACTAAAGCAGACAGGTACCCTATACCCAGGATACCTCATGCCTTGGATAAATTGGGAAAAGCGAAATAAATAACAAAGATTGACTGTATGAAAGGTTTCCACCAGAATGGAGTTAAACCAAACTCCATGAAATTACTCAGAATAATATGCCACATGGGCATATATGAGTATACCAGGATGCCATTTGGCATCAAAAATGCACCAGCCCACTTCCAAAGGATGATGGACAAAATATTTCAAGAAGAAATATTGGAAGGCTGGATGGTGGTATATATTGATGATATCATTATATACTCAGAGACATGGGAAGACCATGTACAATACATGGACAGAGTGCTAAGTAAATATACACCCATTGATCTGAAAATTTCACTGAAAAAGTGTAATTTTGGCCAACAGGAGCTACTAGCTCTAGGACATAAAGTCTTGGGTCTTAGTCTGGAAATTCACCAGAACAAAGTAGCAGAAGTACTGCCAAAGCCAGTACCAAAAAGCATCAAAGAAATGCAATCCTTCCTTGGGTTTGCTAGCTACTACAGAAGCCACATCAAGAACTTTGCCCACATAACTAGTAGTTTCTACAAGTTGTGTTCAAAAGATGTTGTTTTTGAAATCAACAAGGAAAGGAGGGATGCATATGAGAGGATCGAAAATGAACTCACAAATGCTCCTGTGCTCATCTTACCTGACTTTGAACTACCATTCAAGCTATATATAGATGAAGAATGTAGCCAAGGCTTAGGGGCAGCCCTTCACCAAAGACAAATTGTGGATGGTGAACCAAGGGAGGGAGTAATTTGCTACATCTCAAGGCAACTGAAAGATTCAGAAGCCAGGTATGGGGCCACCCAGACTGAATGTCTATGTCTAGTCTGGGCTCTAGAAAAACTCCATGATTATTTGGAGGGTGCAGTCTTTGAAGTCTACACTGACTGCACAGCCTTGAATTCTTTACTGAACATGAAGACCACAAATAGACACATGCTGAGATGGAAAATAGCCATCCAGGAGTATAGAGAGAATATGACCATCATATACAAAGAAGGCAAAAGCCATACCAATGCAGATGGCCTCATCAGATGGCCACTAGATAATGTCAAAAGCAACCCAGCTTATGACCCTGAAGTTGAAGCCAAAATACCTATCCATTTCATGGAAATAGATAGAAGGAAGAACTTCAGATTTTCTGAATGGGCTCCAGGAACTGGTACCCTTGACGGTGGAAACACTGCCTCAGAAGGAACAGAAACCCCCATACTAGGAATTAGTTCCTCAGAACTGCACAATGAATTTTTCAATGCAGTACTGAAGTCTTATGCCAAACACAAACAGTGTGGCATACTACTACAACTCCTTCAACAGAAAAACAGGAGCCCACAACTGGAAGCCCAGCTGGAAGAACCCTGGTTGAGGGCCTATAAGGATAACAAGTTCTCCCTTATAGATGGCTTGCTCTACCACAGAGAAAAGCACACAAGTGCACTCACAGTGGTGGACAGAGACCACATCTCTTTGATCCTGCAGGAATGCCATGACTACCCCTATATTGGAAAAATGTGTGAGGACAGGACCAAAGAGAGGGTAGCAAGCACAGCTTGGTGGCCCAAGTGTGAACAAGAGTTGAGTGAATACATCAACACTTGTTAAAGATGCCAAAAGGAAAATAGGAAACATGGGAAGAAGTATGGGTTACTTCAACATCTAGAAGAACCCAAACACCCATGTGAAACCATCAACATGTACTGGCGTACAGGACTTGTCCCAGGAGGCAAGGAAAACTACAATGCCTGCTTGATCATAGTTGATAGGTTCAGCAAGAGCATGAGGTGTCTAACATGCCACAAAGAGGAAACAGCCATGGATACTGCTCTGTTATTTTGGAATAACATCATATCTATCTGTGGAGTCCCTAAGATCATCAATAGTGATGGGGACCCAAAATTCACATCTGAATTTTGGACCAACTTGTATGACATGCTTGGCACCAAGCTTGCTTTTTCCACAGCTTACCATCCACAAACAGATGGCCTAGCTGAAAGGATGATCCAAAAAATGGAGGAAATCCTTAGAAGGTTCTGTGCCTGGGGCCTGGAACACAAGGACCATTAGGGATATACCCATGACTGGGTTACCCTTCTACCAGCTGTCCAACTGGCTTATAATACAAGTCAGCACTCTACCACATGAAAAACACCTTCACTGGTAGAGAAAGGGTGGAATCCCTTGTTGCCTGTGGATCACCTGAAGAAGAATCTTCTGACCATCCACCCCACAGCCAAAGACTTCCATGATATGTGGAAGAGAGCTTGTAACACAGCTGCCAAATTCATAGCTGAAGCAAAAGATTATAATAAGCAGAGGTGGGACAAGACACACATGGAACCTGACTTTAAGGAAGGGGACCAGGTGCTAGTGTCCACACTGAACTTAAATAACCTTAAAGGACCTAAGAAAATGAGAGACTCATTTGTAGGGCCCTTCACTATCATTCAATTGATAGGGAAGAATGCAGTGGCAGTCAAACTGACAGAGGAATTTTCCAAAAAGCACCCAGTCTTTCCAATAAGTTTTGTCAATCCATACTTTCAAACAGAGGAGGACAAATTCCCCTCCAGGAAGAAGAACCTCACACCACCTGATATAGTGGAAGTGGAGGACTCCCCAGGACCTGCGAGTAAGATCATCAGGGCCAGGAAGATCAGACTTAATGGGAAGGATGAAAGACAATATTTAGTCAGATTCAAGAACCAAACAGCTGATAAAGACAAATGGTTGGCAGAAAATTCCATACCGGATGGGAACCTTCATTCAAGAAAATTCAGGGGCTCTAGGAGGACTGAACAGTCTCATAAATGATGAGCCTTTTTTAGGGGGAGGGTATGTCAGCCTGTGACTCAAAACCAGAGCACAAGCATGACAGCCAAATACCATAAACCAATGGTATAGCCAAGATACCCCCAAAACATGGAGATGAGCCAAATCAGCTCAAAAGGTAGCAAACAAAAGAGGAAACTCACCCCTTTTTGAAAATATAAGTCCCATCACCAGAGGACAAGAAATAACAAAGTTATTCCTGCTCAAAGTTATTGCTGACCATAAACCTTAATTTTCACCTCTCATCTAAAATCCACAAGGAGAGGCTTAACACCATCAAATGGGTATTCAACATGAAGCTCTAAGGCAGGGTTATCCAATGGTACCAGCCAAACTGAGCTAGCACAAATATTACTGGAGTTATGGTCAATTTCAGGCCAAATAAGGGTGGACAAAACATTCACCTCTCATTTAACTTCTACAGTTTTAGTGTGAGATACTTGAAGTGGGGCCTTTTTGAAAAGAGATCAATCAGGGATATCTGATGGTGTCATCCATTTACCCATATCTCAACTATAGCAGAGGTTATGGGGCAAACAAGCTCAATACAGCTTTTTTCCTAAACCATGCATATGTACAAAAATCTTGTACATGGCATAACTTTGCCATATGTAATGATAAGAATATCAAATAAGGTACCATTGTGTAGAACACATACAGAGATACACATTGGTTCAGTTTTGAGGTTGATATCTGAAAACTGACAAAGGTATAGCTGTTTTAAGGTCACAATCCCACATTCTGACCAACACAGCCTTACCATGGGATAATCTCCCATAACCGTGAATATGAGGCGTCAAATAGACAAAGAAGCTTGTTTTTACTTCAATTACTCATATTTCAGTCAATACTGGGGTCCCATACAGTTTCTGTACAGCATTCTACGTGTCATACACGTCAGAATCAGGCTGTGAGGTCCCCAGATGAAAATGTTCACCCTGTATTGGTGAAAACTGCCCAGATGTGGTTTTAAAACCACATCTGAGCCCAATAAAGGCTAATACAGGTCTTTGCAAACCACAAGCCTGTCCCAGAGATTGAAAAATCTTCACTTCCTCTTTGTGGAAATGCCTAGCACCCTTTCCACCCCAGTTCAGGATAAAAAGAAGGCTTTTCACAGCCAGAATTGTTTCCTCATCCTGCTCTTGAATACCCTACGTAGTAAACTGTCCAAAACAGTTTTACTCTTGGGTAATAATCAGGTGTAATTATAATTTTAATTATTGTAGCTCTTATTATGGTAATCCAACTGCTAAGACTGCACTCAGGGCTCTCAATAGCGCTCACCACCACTATTCTTTAATAGTAGAACCCTTTAATTATATTATAAATCTTCATTTTACTCAAAACACTCTTATCTTAAATCATTTTCTACGTGTCACAGTCAAAGTTTTAGTTGGAAATAGCCTAATTACTGCTTCAACATAGACTCAGCCTGGCATCTACATTATCTGAAATTCAGTCCCTGAGTGTATCTGACTCTTGTTTTGATAAAGAGTAGATCACCCCAACTGGAGGTAGAGACCCCTCCAGCTCAATATGATGATCACAGGCATGGTGAGGCGGACGTTTCTCTGCTTTCACCTTGGAGAATACATCCAAGTACTGGTGATAAAAAGAAGGAACAACCTTCATCACGGTTTCTATTTCTTGTGGCTCTTCCTCTTCATCCCACAACTCTTCCAGGGAGTAAAGATAAGACAAAGAAGGAAGGTCCATATTCCCAAAGAAGAGATGCAGTTAAGATACAGAATTATCTTCTCCCACATCTTGAATCTCTTTGAAGACTTTATCTCTAGATGATAGTAATGACAGATGGGAAATAAGGGAAGGAATATGGACAGAAGATGGAAATGATGGTGTTGTAGAATCACCAACCAGAGCGTCACATGATTTTGAAGAAGAAAAGTCATTACTGAAAGAATTTGAAGGTTAAGAATAGTCCTTTTGATCAGAATTAAAGGTGATCAGCCTTTGCCTCCAATCAATATTAGGATTAAAATGATTAAGAAAGTCAAAGCCCAATATGAGGTCTTCTCCCTTGGTAGTATCAATGACTAAAAAATCCCATTCAAAGCTTGGGAATGAAGGAAGCTCAACCACATATTTAGTATGGTGAGTCACTAATAAGGAGGGGGACTCAGAGGAGTCCAAAATGATAAAAGGAATCTTCTCTGGAAGCTCTGATGTAGTCAAGGAATACTTGTGAACAAACGGCTTTGCAATGAATGAGATGGTAGCAACTGTATCAATGAGAATACTGTAAAAAAACAGAAAGAGAAGAAAAGAAAAGAATTTAAGAAAAGTCTTGACCCCAGTATTCAGAATGCACAATTGTGCTCTGGATGGAAAACAGTGAAGACCATTGAACACAACATGATCTTCACTCATTGTCTGGCGGTTGGGTAAGCTTCTTTTGAGGCCTTTTGAAACTGGACTCAAGACTGTACTTCCCACCACAATAGGTACATAGACCCTTTTTTATTCTTCTTTCTTTATAATAATAAATTTACTTGAAGTGTTTTTTCAGAAAAGAAGAATGGGACTTGTCCCTTTTCTGAAAATTCTTCTTCTTCTTATGACTTGATCTTGAAGAATTTTGAGGATGGGAAGAATTTGACTTTGAGGCTTCAGGATTCTTCTCTTGATGATGAATCTTCTCCTTTTGCCCCTCATGGTACCTGGTATCAAGCTCCAGGGTAAAGTTGTCAGCCTGTGACTCAAAACCAGAGCACAAGCATGGCAGCCAAAATACCATAAACCAATGGTCTAGCGGAGATACCACCAAAACATGGAGCTGAGCCAAATCAGCTCAAAAGGTATCAAACGAAAGAGGAAACTCACCTCTTTCTGAGAATATAAGTCCCATCACCATAGGACAAGAAATAACAAAGTTATTCCTGCTCAAAGTTATTGCTGAGCATAAGCCTGAATTTTGACCTCCCATCTAAAATCTAGAAGGAGAGGCTCAACCCCATCAAATGGGTATTAAAAATGAATCTCTAAACCAGGGCTATCCAATGGTACCAGCCAAACTGAGCTAGCACCAATATTACTGGAGTTATGGTCAATTTCAGGCCAAATACGGGGGAACAAAACATTCACCTGTCATCTGACTTCTACAATTTTAGTGTGGGATACTTGAAGTGGGGCCTTTTTGTAAAGAGCACAATCAGAGCTATCCGATGGTGTCATCCACTTCCCCACATCTCAACTACAGCAGATGTTATGGGGCAAACAAGCTCAATACAGCTTTTTTCCTAAAACACACAAAATGTACAAATTCTTGTACATGGGATAACTTTGCCATATTTAATGATACCCTTGTAAAATGAGGTACCAATCTGTAGAGCACATACAGGGCTACACACTGAACCAACTTTGAGGTTGATATCTCAAGAATTGACAACGTTATGGCTGTTTTAAGGTCAGATTCCCACCTGCTGTCATATACAGCCTTACCATGGGATAATATCCCATAATCATGAATATGAGGTGTCAAATAGACAAAGAAGCATGTTTTTACTTCAATACCTCATATTTCAGTCAATACTGGGGTCCCATACAGTTTCTGTACAGCATTCTACGCATCATACACGTCAGAATCAGGCTGTGAGGTCCCCAGATGAAAATGTTCACCCTGTATTGGTGAAAACTGCCCAGATGTGATTTCAAAACCATATCTGAGCCCAATACAGGTTAGACAGGCTGTTTGCAAGCCACAAGCCAGTACTAGAGAGTGAAAAAATCTTCACTTCCTCTACGCGGAAGGGTCTAGCACCCTTTCCACCCCAGTTCAGGATAAAAAGGAGGCTTTTCACAGCCAGAATTGTTTCCTCATCCTGCTCTTGAATATCCTACTTAGTAAAATTTCCAAAACAGTTTTACTCTTGGGTAATAATCAGGTTATAATCATAATTTTAATTATTGTAGTTCTTATTATAGTAATACGACTGGTAAGACTGCATCCAGGGTTCTCAATAGCGCTCACCACCACTATTTCTGAATAGTAGAACCCTTTTATTATATTATAAACTATTATATTATTCAAAAACTCTCATTTTAAAATTAATTTCACGTGTCACAGTCATAGTTCTAGTTGTAAATAGCCTAATTACTGCTTCAACATAGACTCCAGCTGACAAAAGTCCATTAAGTCTTGAAGAGAATCAATTCTTGAAGGATGGGAGGCCAATAAATCCAAGATCCTGGATGGCAATCTGTTCTTGAAATGATGAATGAGAGCCCGTTCACCCCAATCTCCAATTATTGAGACCCAACCTCTGAAATCAGCAATTTATAAAGATACTTTCCTGCCTTCTTTCATTCTTAAGGAATTCAACTCTGCTTCAGCTTTTCTGACTTCATTTGGGTCCCAAAATAAAGTAAAGAGTTGAGATTAAAATAATGTCCAAGAATTAATGAGGTATCTTGGGTCTTTATTGGTGAGATTAGAAAGATAAGGCTCAATCAATTTTGCAGCCCTGCCAATAAGAAATGAAGTGGCATAAAGACTTTCTTTCTATCTTGAGAGAAATTTGACAGATCATTATGAAAGATTAATTGACAAGACTGAATAAAGCTTCTGACCTTGAAGGGCTGAGTACCATCAAAGCATTCTGGTGCCTTCATAGATAGAGTCTTGAAGGCTTGTGGTCTTTATGAATCAGAAACCCAAGCTGCTTGAAGATTGGCCATGATTTGGGTCAGCTTCTGCATAATGGCCAACAAAGATGGTTCAGACTGTGCTAGAGTTGGTTCTCCAGTACCTTGGGATACCCCTGAAGGAGCAGGAGCACCTTAAGTACCATCAGACTCTTCCTCTTCCACAGAATTCTCCTCCTCCTCTTCACCATCTTCACCTGGACCCTTGAGAATAGTCCTTGAAGTTCCTGGGAATCTGCCAACTACTCTTGGGAATGAGCTTGATCATCTTGGCCCTCTTCCTGCCATCCTAGATGGTGCTGCTCCTTCCATACAGGGTCCTCTATCCAATTGAACCCTCTGTTGAGGAACTTCTGGGGTGCCATCAAGAGGAAATCTTGAAGTTGGAGTAAGAACAGCTTGAGTTCTGGCATACAGGCATTACTTCAGGATGAAAGTGAAATAAAATGAACAATAATCAAGATTGAAGATGAAAACTTGAGGCGATTTGAAATAAAGCTTGAAGTCAAGAGTAAAAATAAAAATCTTGACTAAAATCATTAAATAAAAATGAGATCTTCAGGTAAATCAATCCATTAAATATCAAATGAACACTTGAAGTCAATGAATCAATATATCAAATAAATCAGAATGAAATCTTGCAGAATCAATCAATCAATCAATTCTTGAAGCAAAAGCGATTTAAGTCAAAATTCTTGATGTGAAAAATCAGCAAATCAATGAAATCTTCAGGTCAATCAATTTTTTCTTGAGGTAAATATCAATATATGTCAAATCAATCAATCAAATAAAATCAAGTGAAATCTTCTTAAAATCAATCATTCTTGATGAATAAGTCAAAATGAATCTCAATGTGAAGAGTGTGTCTGAATGAATTTTGATGAAAGATTTGAAAATCAAATGAAAACAAGATTGCGCCTGAATTAACAAGGAAATGAAATTGATGATTTTAAATAGGATTTTGAAGAGAAAACAGAAATAAAAATTGGGTCAGCTTTCAATTTTCAAAGTGAAGAATGAATGAGAGAAAATTGAGAGGTGACGAAGAATCACAAATTTCATAAAACGTTAAAGAGTAATAATTTTGATGAAATGAATGAATTAAAAATATAAGAATAAGTGAAATGAAAATAAATTATGAGTAAATTAATATAATGTCACAGGAGCTCTTATTGAAGCAAGAGTGGACTGGCACTTGGGAGTCAAGAACTCACTTGGAGGGCTCCAAAATAATAAAGGGATAAAAGAATATATTTCTTTAAAGAAGAATAGAAGGTAAAGACAAGTATGCCAAAAGATAAAAGAAAAGGATGACTATGGCTAGGATAATAAGAAGCCAAAAGCCAAAGGGCCAACCAAATTAATCCTCAATTCACTGTTTCAACCTGCCAGAAAGAACAATGGAATTAGTAAAGGATATGAATACCAATATGCACTGACAGGCAAAGAAGAAAAGGTGCAAATGAATGACTTAAGATTATCAGTATTTACTTTAATAAGATAAAAGAAAATATTCTTGATGTGAAAAATCAGCAAATCAATGAAATCTTCAGGTAAATCAATTTATTCTTGAGGTAAATATCAATTTATGTCAAATCAATCAATCAAACCCAATCAAGTAAAATCTTCTTAAAATCAATAATTCTTGATGAATAAGTCAAAATGAATCTCAATGTGAAGAGTTTGTCTGAATGAATTTTGATGAAAGATTTGAAAATCAAATTAAAACAAGATTGTGCCTGAATTAAGAAGGAAATGAAATTAATGATTGTAAATAAGATTTTGAAGAGAAAATAGAAATTAACATGGGGTCAGCTTTCAATTTTCAAAGTGTAGAATGAATGAGAGAAAATTGAGATGTGATGAAGAATCATAAATTTCATAAAACGTTAAAGAGTCATAATTTTGATGAAATGAATGAATTAAAAATATAAGAATAAATGAAATGAAAAGAAATTATGAGTAAATTAATATAAGGTCACAGGGGCTCTTATCAAAGCAAGAGTGGACTGGCACTCGGGAATCAAGAACTCACTTGGAGAGCTCCAAAGTAGTAAAAGAATAAAGAATAGATTAATCTAAAGAAGAATAAAAGATAAGACAAGTATGCAAAAAGATAAAGAGAAAAGGGGAAGCCAATGGCCAAGATAGCAAAGGAGCCAAAAGCCAAGAAGCCGATCAAATGAACCCTCAATTCACCATTTCAACCTGCCGGAAAGAATAATGGAATTAGTAAAGGATATGACCACCAATATCCACTTACAGGCAAAAAAAGAAAGGATAATGGTGCTGAATAGCTGAATTAAGATTATCAGTATTTACTTTAATAAGGTAAAAGAAAAATATTGATAAAAAGAAATCCAGTATATTCATTAACTGGGGTAAACGTCCCCAGGTGATGAAAGGTGGCCAGTCTATGTGAGAAGCTGAAAGACTAATAATGGAAGGTGAGTCACCGACTGTATTGTCTGAATTGGGGCAATACAGTCCTGGACATCTTGGAAATTGAACTGTGTGATTGAATTCCCCCAGTAGAATATAAATTGGCCCAATTGGGCCAAGGACATACAGGTTGATTGATCGCTGCCTGTATGGGCCAATTGAGTTGTCCAAGGCATACTGAAGTGCTTGCTGCCTTGAAAGCTGATTGGATGATGAATAACCTCTGAGAATAGCCCTTGGAATAATCCTGAAAGAATTGCCAACCCAACTCCTGCAGGGCCAGGTGGTTGGGGTCCTGGAAGGGTCTTCTGATACCTGCCATGGATTGCCAGACTGATGAGCTGAAAGGTCCCCCTTCAAAATTGGTGATGGATTTTGGGACCTTGATTTGAGATCATGGAATTGGGTCCTGAAAATTTCACCATTGGATTGCTGAGCAAAAATGGTGCATAATGGTATATAATACCATATATGCACCACTCCTGCATCCTTGAGTATGGGGTGCATGAAGGAATAGGAAATATTCCCCTTGAGTTGAGGGCGAGAGTGAATTTGATCTGAGCTGGTGGCCTCTGGGGGCTACCAGAGGCCATGGCTCAAAAATGGGCCACAGGTTGTCCTTGGTTGAAAAATGGGTCCTTTGGGTTCTTGGCCAAAATTGGTGGATTGGGGTCAATGGCCAAAACCTGGCTCAGATGGACCTACCTGGCATTGAGGGCTAGTGGGCTTCCTGCTTTTGACCTCATTGGATTAGGCCCAAAGGGGCCTAAAGGGCCCACAGGCCATAGGGGTCCTAAATGGCCGATAAAGGCCATCAAGGCCCAAACCCCACTAATATAATGGTTGGGGCAAGGGCCCTGGTGGTGGCTAGAGGGGCCTTACGCCCCTGGAAGACTAAAGGGACCCCAGGCCTAAAAGCAGGGGTTGATGAGGTGGAAATTGGCCAGGGAGGCCAATGATGGCAGGATATGGCTTGAGGCCATAAATGTTCAGGGGAAAAGTGTTATGACCAAAAGGCCATGGAGCACCAGAGGGGGCCAATTGGCCATAAAAGATATGGCGTGGCCAATTGGCCCCAACTTGGTTTCAGGCTGGGATTGCCGCAACACCAACTGAGGAGGGTCATTCTTTGTGGTTGTGACAGCCTTCACCCCAAAAAAACCAAAAAGAAAAATAAAAGATCAATTATTCAGTAATGTGAATTACTTCAGTATTCAGAAAGAAGATAAAATTGAAGGAATAAATGAAAATTAATAATGTAACCCCAAAAATGAAAATATGACCCAAGTGGAAGAATTCAACACACCAATTTATGTCAGAATAGGATGGGAGGAATATTCTATCATGGAAATTATGAACCCAGACATAGAAAAAAATATCTTGCCACTGAAAATTGGATTAAGGATTGGAATGAAGCCCAAAAATAAGAATGAAACAAAACATAAAATAATAAAAAAAAGTACAGGTTGTTGTGCCTACTGATGAAAAAATTTATTTACCATTTACTGTTGAGGGAGAAAGAAGCTTTATAATTTTGGGAAAGGAATTCTGTAATTCCTTTACTGTTATAAAGAATGCTCATAAATCATCAATAGAAGTTGAAGAAAGTATAAGCTTACAAGAAACTGGAATTAATGAAAAGGAAGAAGAACAATATTCTAATATATTTAGTTTTAGAATGGTCAGCCAATCAGGAGAATTTCCTACAGAAATAAGCATTATGCAAAATAAAAGTATGCATGAGGAAAATTATTGTAGGGTATATAAACCTGAAATAATTGATTTTACTCAAGAATCACCTTATCATTTCTAAAAAAAACAAATCTTTACCACCACCATCAATAATATCAATAGAAAGTGAACCAGAAGTTACCATCTTGCAAGAATTTCCCAATTCAAATAGTCTACTAATTCAACAAAAATAAGAAATGTTCAAGATGGAATTACTAGCACATCAACAAACATTAAATCAAAATATGAATCAAGAGTCATCAGCCTTCAACTATTTGATTGACCCAATTTTATTCAATTATAACAATAATCAATCATCATCCTAATCTCACTCCTTAGAGGAATACTTAATAGATCGTACCTTCATTAATACAGAAGATAAATTAGAAAACAAAGTAAGAAATAAGAAAACTCAAGAATTTAATGTTCATAATCTTAATCTAATTCACAAAAAAGATGTTCAACCTTCAAATAATGGAAACAATCATAAAAAATAGTTCCAGTTAGAAGATTTAATTTATCAAAAATACCTTTTATCACCTTCTGAATTGGAAAATTATAATTTTGGATCACCCAGTCAAATTATTAAAAGCCTCAACCTAGAACATTCAGAATACTTTAGTCAACAAAATGTAGTACCTCAAGAAGATACTTTGATTACCTTACCTGATGTAATTTTGGATAAATTACAACCCCTGGAATACAAAATACCAGTCACAAGCCTTGAGATAATAAATAATCGTCAGCCAAAAGAGTATTACCAACAATTGACTCAAGAGGAAGAGGACTTACTTGACATATATGATGGATTAATCAATCCAAATAACAAAAATAAGAAAGAAAAGGCAAATAATGAAATGAGTTTAATTGAGGAAGAAAACAATGATAAATTTTCAATTGACTTACTTTTTATTAATGAAGAAAAGAAAATTGCAAAAAATAAAATAACTAAAAAGTTTATAAATGAATTTCATAAACAAAATTTCAATTTTAATAAGAAGGTTGATGTTGAATTAAAATTGAAATTTAAACATAATAAAACCCCATTATATCTCAAGAAACTCTGATTTAAGATTGAAAAATAAATTCAATTTTTTTTAATAATAAATTTGAGAGTAGTATAATTTTTGATTTAAAAAAGAAAAACTCTACAAAATTCCCAAAGACATAAAAAAATCAGTTCAAAATTAATTGTAATATAGTTATATTACTTGTTTCTTATGTTATTGTTCTTCATTTCAATCTCAGTAAATTTCTTATTCTTTTTAGCTATTTTATTTTATTTTATTTCTTTCTTTCTTACTCAAAATGTCTTATTGTTCTTCTTATCAAAAAAAAGGGGGCAATAACATCTTACAAGTCTGGAGCTACTCTTACATGTTTCAGGCTTTAAACATTACTTTTTAGAGCTATTATTAGTTATATAGCCTGTTATACCTTATATTTCATTATCTTATTACTTTATTTGTTACATCAAAAAAATAAAAGTAAAAAATTATATCAAAGCTAAATAAATAAACAAAGAAAAGAAATCCTTACCCTATGTTTCATTATAAAGTCTTATAGACACAAAATCTTAACCTAGCGCTATTTAATTATTTTTTATTTTTTATCCATTTCAAATTCAAAATAACATTCATAGCAGACCAGGTAAAACAAAAGAAGCAAAAAAAATAAAATAAAAATAAAATAAACATGTTTTTATATATTTTTTATTTTTTCATTTTTATTTTCAACAGTTTGATATTTGAAAAGAATAATAATGATAATAAGAATCACAATAAAAAAACCCCAGGGACGGGTATAATGATGCTTTCCTGGCTACAAAATCCACAAGGAAAATGTTGTGGTGGAGGAATCCTACCTATTATTATTAAAAAAAATGTACAATTAAATAACATAAAAAGAAAAAAATAATGTATGAGGCAAGGAAGTCAGGCAGGGTAATACCCATGATCTGCACTTCCACAAATGTCCGCTAGCAACACTGCAAGCCTAGTTTTTATATATATGATAACAATAAAAAAAATCAGTAAAAAAAAACTTACTCCTCAAGACGTTGGTATAAATAAATAATTTGAGAAATTCCATGGCAAACAGTCTTGAGCAAGTTGCAGTAGCATAAGGGGGATGACCTTGGCTATAAGTGACCTCCATTAAGTAACCTAAATAAGTTACTGCAGCATCAAATTTGGCAAACACAATCCCAAAATCCTGCTTTAACTTGTTTTTGTAAAGGATTGAAAGATCAAAATTGGTCAGAGAAGCCAAAATGGTGAGTGCAGTCACAAAGGAAGGAAGGGGGAAGCACTACAAATGATAGGAGTAGTCAGGGCAGTACTAGCCAAAAAAATAGGCAAACCACGTTGATTGTGGGAAGAGTCCTCAACGATAGTATAAGAAACGGTAAACAAATCAGAAAAAGGATCTCTCATTGATGGAATAGAAAACTTGTAATGGATATTTTGAAGTACAATTTTGACAGATTGAGAACCTTTGGAAGAAGGTTTGATTTCAATGGAAAAAGACATATCTATGGAAGAGCAGGTTGATAATAAAAAAAGGAGAGAGAAACGTCCAGTCTTATATAAGAAAAACAATAAACAAATAAACAAATAAATTGAGAGGTAATTACCCTTTCAAAATCCATCATTAAACACGCATAAAATGCCTAAAATCCACATCCAAACCGTAAACTAGAAAAGGTTATCATTATGACCTACAGAAAAAAACGATGAATGCAGAAGAAACAAGGTTATAAGAAAGAATGACTCACCATAAATTTCTCTGAAAACATTAGAATTAAAATATACATAAATGCATAAATACCATAAAAAATGCCACCACTGAAATGCAGAAGAAGAGATTTGTGCTTGAAGCATAGCAGCCCTTGGGAAAATATAACAATATATATTAAAACTTTAATTCAAAAGAGATTGTCAACGTGGTGAACAACTAAATAAATCAAATGACTTAGAATTAAATGAAGATAACCGTATAATGAATTGGAAATAATCTATTAATTTGTTGTAACTACTACATAAATAGATACTCGAGGAGCATCAATACAGTTATTAAAGTAATTCAAAAAAACAGTAATCACCAACGTGGGTAGTCTCTAAACGTGCTAATGAAGATGTTTGACAAGCTGGTAGTAGTATAAATAATTTAAAACAATAAAATAAAATAAATAAATAAATTAACTAGCTACTGTAATGGGGAAAGATAAGAAACAAGCAAGCTTCAAATTTGAAGTGTTTGAAGCACGGCGCAGCATGCACAACTCCCACAGCCAATTTTCTTTTATTTTTATTTTTATTTTTATTTTTATTTTTATTTTTATTTTTATTTTTATTTTTTATTTTTTATACCTTTTACTTGAATTTTGTATATATTTCAAATTAAATATATATATGATATAGTAGAAAATTTATATTAAAATAAAATCAATAAAAAATATTAGTATTTAATAGTTTATTAAATGTGACACTATATATAAAATTTATATCTTTAAGTCTAGACTAAATACATTTTTCAAAAAAAAAGAACAATATATGTATATATTATAGTTAATTAAAGTTAATTAGCTTAAAGTATAAATGAATCAAATTAATTCAATAATTAATTAATTAACTGTCATTCAGCATACTTTAAATATATATATATATATATAATACATTTAAAATAAATAAAAATGAATAATTAAATAAAATCTTTTCAGAATAAAATTCAAGTTTAATTGAATTCAACAGCATAAATCTGAACGACACTTTTTAAGGAATATAAAAAATATAATAGAATATTTTAATTAAATAAAACAAATTTTTTATTAAATACTTATATACCTTCATATATTCATAAAATATTCATATATATAAAAATTTGGATTTTTTCAATAAAAAAAAATAATAAAAAAGAAAAATAAATAATAAATAAATAAACAGTGTATTCAAAATTTGTTTGGAAGAGGAACTAGGCCCTTATCCAATATAATAATTTTTCATTTAAGTTCATTTTCTCACTAATTAGATATATATATATATATATATATATAATGATAGTACATAAATAAATAATAAATAAAAAATAAATAAATAAAGAAAAACCTCTTACTTGACCATTTAACAAATAGAAAATATTTTAATATTTTTTATATTAAAATACTTTTTTTGTTAAATGGAGAGGGGTTGAAACTCTGCTAGCTCCCAACACTCCAAGAATAAAATAATACAACATAAAAAAAAAAAACTTTCCAAAAGCTCAAAACATGTTCCTGAGTATGACCTCAAATTTCATCATCAAGATTTGTCAACTTCATTAATCACCTCACGAAATGAATTTGCCAATTGGAATTAGTCAAGATGGTACCAATGAATAAAAAAAAGCAGCAAAACAAAGAGAAAATTTAAGGAACAATGATCTTATAAAAAGAAGAGGAGGATATTAGAGCTCAAAAGGCATAAAACAGGAATGAAGAAAACCAGTATAAAGAATTTCAATATGGAATTAAAACAAACTCTCATGGGAATTGGAGTTTTTTTTCTTTTGGAAGAAAATTGTACCTCAAAATCATAGAATAAAAAAGAAAGAGAGAGAGAGAGAAATAAATAAATCAAGAAATTGTACTCAATAAAAAATTATTATTCATTTCAACCAGCAAATAAACAGGAATTCAAGCGTGTTTTTTCATGAATACTCACTGGAAATGCTGGGGACAGCATTAAATGGAGAGGGGGATGTGGTATGTCATACCAGTCACCAGGGCAAATCTCATGTCAATTGTCGGCGATTGACTTCACGTCAAGCAAACGTCAAGCAGGATAAAAGTCAAGCTCACGTCAAGCGAAAATCAAGCGAACATCAAGCACACGTCCTACTCTTTTCTTACACCAAATCCTGTGACATCCACCAATATTGGTTCCCCTGTGCCTTCAACTCAGATTCCTCACCACCTGATCATCCTGCAACCGTCCAATGGTTGGTAAAAATTACACAAGACCCGCCTGTTTGCACAAACACACATCAAAGAGGTCCTTCAGCCAGTCTTGATGTAGGCGGGGGGTTTGACTTCACCAGGTCATCCATCAAAGGACTCCGCCTGAGCGGGATTGTCGTTTTGCAGGTGACACTGGTAGAGCCCACCGCACAATACTGCGGGTGCGGGTGCACTTGCGTGTGCATTGGCGTGTGTGGGTGCGTGTGTGGGTGCGGGTGCACAATGGCCCTTCCCCTTCCAACATGATGATGGCGCAGTTAGAAATTTTGGATTCTGTGAAAGGTGAGTGTGTGGGTCATTTGATCATTGAACTTGGCTTATTCACACTGTACCCAATGTCAAAATAGTAAGTTCTTTGTGGCAATGTGAAATAATGGGCTTTGCTTGTCACAATGGCATGTCTCCGTCACTAAATTATGAGGCAGTTATTTCACTAGCAAAATTGCTAATGAATCTGAGAGATTTGCATTTTAGTAGACTAAATATCATGAAATAACGGCTTTATCATTACAAGCAGTCCACATGACAGAAGTTTGTTATCATACAATCCACAGTTACCTTCTATTTCTTCTTCAGATATAATCAAGTGTCCATCATCAAAACCAACAGCTTTATAAATATTCAGATGCGGCCAATCTGGTAAGAAATTCACATTAATCTTCAAAGTTTTTAAGATAAGAAAGTTATTGTTCAGTATGCTAGATGGCTCAGAGACCTTAAGAATGCTATTAATAATACCAAATTGTCGTGAGTTGCCCCTCAGAAAACATATCACACTGTTGCTGAAATTTTTGGATTCAGTTAAAAATATATTGTTCCCAATATTAATGTTTGAAACTGGAAAATAACAAGGTGAGACAATCCTTGAAGTGGGAGGACTTGTGGATTGCACGGTAGTGTCTAAGCTGATCCAATCAACTATTTCCCTTGTTGCATGAAAATTCTGTAAGTACTCAACCAGGCAATCATAATTTTCTTGGTCATGGCGGGATGGTTTGTTATATTTATGGTGATTGAACAGGGCAGGTGGCTGTGATTCAAAAAGCTGTTTTATTTCACATGGCACGGATGGGGATTTCAGGAGAACGGAAAGGTTGGAAAATCGACAGATATGTTGTAGTAAGGCTTTATCTATATCATCTTTTCAGAGTTGCAAGAAGTTAGTCTTATTCAATTCAGGTGTTTAATCAATGTTAATATATTGATCTTATTAATTGGCATACATATTTTGTTATTTGTTTGCATTTTTGCAAATACTCCAATCAAGCGCTCATAACCCCATGTGGCTGAGTCTTGTGCTGGGCCCCAACGTTGGAAGAGTTCCGGAATATGATCAGCGAAATGATGATTTGGTTTACTTTTCTGTTTTGGGAACAGGAGCTGATTGGAAAGGCAGAATATTTTCCAATGTTCAGCAAATGCAGTCGCATCATCTATTGAAACAGTCCAACTTGGGGCAATGTTGATAGCACTAATCAAATGGAATGTATTGTTGGTTAGTTCATTTGCAAGCTCTTCTGACTGACCCATTTTTCTTTGAATGTTCGCGGATTGGTGTACATCTAATGACATCTGTTGACTGAGCATTAAAAATGGAATATAGAACTTATATAAGAGAGCCCATTCAGCGGCTTTTAAGCTACCATGAGAGGGGGAACCCATGTTGCGAGGTACTCTTGTCCATGATGAGGGAATTATTGTCTCAGATATGATTTGTCGGAGATGCTCCAGAGCCTCACCCTTGATCTGGTGATCACTCAGTGCAGTGATATCCAATTCAGAGGGGATTTCAGAAGTGGGGATGTAATCTGCATCAAATGAAGGAATCTCCGCAGAACCACTAGATGGATATTCCGTGTGAGGGGTGGGCATTGGGAAGTAGTTTTTTCAGGTGGAAGTAGTGGGGAGTAGCTCATTTATTATTCTTGCTGCATCTCTTCTCAGGGAGGGGGCCTCTCTCAATGTGATTTTATCAAGAGAGCTGTTGGAGGTCATGGAATTTGAGTCTGAACTGTTGGTGTCATTGGATTTCCTGCGGGACCTGAGGTAAATTTTTGATTTGGACTCTGGAATGCACAATTTGAAATTTGCATGATCCTTCAAAATTCCAAGTATGAAATTATGCATTATGTCAAGATTAACCATTCTGGTTGCATCCCAATATGGAAGGTCTTCTCAAATTGAATATTGCACTCCATACTCAGAGAAAATTGCTTGTCTTTGTTGTGGGGTTGCCCGAAGCCATTTGGCAATGGTTGATTTATGATTTTGATATGAGCGTGTGTAGTGAAATTGAGGAGCAATTTCTTCAATTTGAGCTTTGTAAATGGTGCAAAAATTACAAAAGTGGTTGCCTTAATGGGAAATAAGTCCAGTAAGCTTGCGCATGGCAACCACATCCGCAATGGCTGTGAGAATGGCAACACGGATAAAGGATCCTGAAGGACCTGTTGAGGTGGGTGAAAAATGGTAACCTTGCCATAGCTGTTTGAGCTTGTTGATGAGTGGCATTAATAAATAATTCAATTGAAGTGAAGTTGGCTCCTTTGGACCAGGGATGATTCCTGCAACATAGAAATTCTCTGGCTTCAATCTTTCACTTGGGGGGAGATTAAGACAAATAAGCATGATAGGTCCAATGCTGGCCAACCGGGTGGACTTTCCATGTGCATTAAACCAGTCCACATAAATGGAGAAGGCCAATGCACCAGGAATGGACATGAATGGGGGGTCATGGATATTTCTAGTGCCAGTGAAGTGTCTCCAGACCAATCCATCCCAGACATCACATTTTGGGGAATCTTTGGGAGTTTGGAGAAATCTGGCAAGCCAATTTTTGAATGGTTGATAAATGAAATGTTTTATTGGTATAAAATTTTGCTTCATGTTGGTGGTGTTTTGGGTGTGGGCTTCAAATGAATAGATGAATTTGCCTAATGATTGTGTGCAAGGGGGATCATGATCATTTGGGTCATTATGGAGTTGACAGTGGGGTTGGTTAGTTGTGACTGATTCAGTAAGGCCATTAAGAGAGAAACATTGAGGACAACATATATAGTTTTGAATCACTGGCTCCAATTGGAGATGTTCAAATATGGTACTCAAATCTTGAGGTATATGGAATGCAGGAATGGGGGGACCACACGAGCTTGAGATGCTGGACTTGATCAGCAGGTTTAGGGCGGGGTTGAGAATGCGTGAAGCCCTGCAGGGTATATTATAGCTTAATGATAGAATGGCAGATATTATCATTCCAAGGTCTTGTGGGGGAAGGGTTTGACTGCTGCTGCATGGTTTCTGTGTAGTTGAATTGAGCCCCGGTGCTGTGGAGAAGGTGCTTTGGGCCCATGGTGAATAATCAGCTGGGAATATTTGATCCAATGGAAGTTGTGGGCACTCAGATCCTGATGCAGAAGTAGGGATGTTTGGAAGAGATTTGGGTGCAATGGCTGATTTGAGCTTTTTAATGTGCTGTTTATATTGGAAAGGTGTGACAGCAACTCCAGGCCTATCACCCTCAGGGGAAGAGTGTGTTTGAGTTGAGCAGTGTTGACACATGCATATACGCATTGAGGAAAAGCGGCAGGTTGTCATTGTTGCAGGAATTGGGAGTACGGTTGGTTTGTGTATAAATATCTATGGCTGATGTGAAAGTCTTTAGGAGTGTTATTAATTGGCAAAAAAATAGAGTGATTATTTATGAAGGGGGAGATAATTTGAGCCAGCTGAGAATTTTATCCCATTTGTAATGGTGCGTGAGCTGCAGCTGATGGAGTGTAACATGTCTCATCTGGATGGTGGAACTGGTTAGGAGTTTAATTGGGTAAAATGCCATGCTGCTCAATGCTCATACATATTCTATTTTATTTACACATGGCGATACTGTGGTTTTGACCCTTGAGGGGTGTTCCAATAGGGATGTGTCAACATTTATTTGAGGGGATTGACATTCAAACCATGTACGCTGGCACGCCATCGTACATGGCTTAAACCTTATTACAGACATAACAATATAACTCTATTACATAAGGGGTTGGAGTGCAGCTAAAGTCTTGGTATTTGGTTTGAGTGCAGCAGGCTTTTAATCGGTTGGAATGTGATTTGGATTGTCTTGCCTTTCTTGAAAAGGTGATGTCTCTTTTGTGGGTAAATCCTTCATGAATATACCCCTTTACAGATGTACAATGCTGTGGAATTTCAATGCATATATTGGCAGTTTGGATAATTCACAAAATGTGACAATGGGGAGGCGGAAATGTTATAAAATATGATTACTTATAGATGATGGGTCCCCTTTGAAATCAAGGGAATATTACATTATATGGTGGTAGGCCGTTCCGGGTGGTTTCCGACAAAAGCGGAGGAGCTCAAGAGGAGGCAGGGAGGATTCTCCTAAAAAGAGTCTTATTGGACTTCCACGCGACACTTATTTCCAACTATTCATAGAATTTCTCTATTCTAAATTTGAAAAGATCTCATCTCATATCACTCTATTTTATCATAATACTGAGGTGTTTTATCTAGTTAAAAATATTACTGTACTTTTTCGGCCCTTATGTCATCTTCCAAGTCACATAAATCCCGTTCAGGTTCTGTTCATGACTCAGATAGTGAATCTAGCATAGAATATGTTCAAACACAGTCACCATTGAGTCCCAACATTCCTCTCACAACCCCTATTGCATCCTCAATGAATGTATCAGGTCTTAACATTGATGTGGGCAATCCAAAGGGTCAAACTTCAAGCACTTGGTCGATCCCAAATATTTCCGTCACTCCAATTCCCCCAAATCCCACTAATACACAAACGCATGTGTCTCAGGGGCCAG
Organism: Austropuccinia psidii; assembly: GCA_023105745.1. NCBI lineage: Eukaryota > Fungi > Basidiomycota > Pucciniomycetes > Pucciniales > Sphaerophragmiaceae > Austropuccinia > Austropuccinia psidii. Next base: position 8,361,548 of record JALGQZ010000002.1, on the reverse strand, counting down.
AAGGCACACCTCAAATCTCATCACACGCTAATCCCCAATCAAAATTTCCACATGAGTTCCTCCTTAATCCCGGTCGGAATCCAGTCACATCCCAGGATCCCTTTGGCCAAAGTAAACAGCCAACCCTCAATATTCCATCAGGATCTCAGGTTCATGTGGGTGATGAGAGGCGCGTGGATGGGGGGTGAGGAAAAAGACCATTGGAGAATGTAACTTGGAGTGGTCTGTCAGAGGGAAATCCAGGATTGACACTTCATCAAAGTAAGTCATTTTAATTTTGGAGTATAACCTTTTTCACAATTTGATATTTTTGTTTCATGGGTTAGATATGGCACCTGAAGGCAAGTCAGTCCAATCTCAGGAGCCAATTGAAGATTGTGAGTATGACCAGTCTTCATTAATTTTTTGATGTGTTAACTGATGATGTGCATGGCAGGTGATGAACTTTATGCGTCTTCACCTCTGGTCCATAAAGAGAAAGTCACTGGACGTCATCATCCATATGCCTCCAAACCAAGAACAGCTCATGCCAGTTCATCAAGAGAAAAAATGGTGGATGATGAGGATGAGAACATGTCTCTGACTCAAATGGAAACAAATGATGAATCAAGGAGGGACAATTTCACAGCGCATGAGCATGGCACTCAGTCAAATAATGAGTTCACCCATCCTCAAATGCCCCTTTCCCAGAGTATGCTTGAACAATCCAAGGTCAGACAGCAAAAGAACCAGGCTCGTAAAGCTCACAATGTGGCAAAACGTGCAAGCCAGAAGGAGCAACAAAAATGGCTGAAATCAGAACTTCCAGAGAATGTCCATGGAATGATATCAGCAGCACATGCACATTTCCTGTTCCTACTCAAAGTTAGGGATAAGGATTTTTCCTCACTACCAGCACCACCAAGCACAGAAGAGCGTGAAATTGCAATTCAAGTGGCTGGTCATCTCGGATATGTCCCCAAGGATGTTTTCAATGAGCCATCAACACAGGTTCAGTCTCAGGTTTTCCAAAGCTACTGCAAAAATGAGCTCCACAAGCTAGGACTAAAGCAATTCACTTGGGACTGTAACAACCATCCATCAGGGGTAAGGGTATTCATTCATACACCCACTCAAGCATCTCAAATCAGCAGATCCAGCACTTGTATCAGCATTCAGTTTCAGCAATCTTCATTCTGAAACAGTTATACAGCTTGGTACCTCAATACAGCTTGTCAATACTTGTACAGGTTGGACTCACCCAATACAGTTCCAATACACCAGTATAAACTGTATGATCACTCAAATACACCACACCTCTTGTACAGGTTCTGTACAGCTGTACAGGACCTGTATTTGCCAGACTCAATTCAATCATCAATTATTCTCATGAAAATTCTTCCTCTGGATCAGGGCTGGTGATTCTCACATATACCAGCCCCTCTTTCTCCCCCCTGAGGACTTTTCCCCAGTTAATTAATTTAGTTTATTTATTATTTTATAATTATTCTTATCCTTATTTTGGGTATTATAATTATTTAATTTTAAGTTAGTCTTTGCATTTTCTTTCTTCGCCTGTACAGTATGAGTTGGGTGGCCATATCCTTATTAACCCTTCTCTTTCCATTCTGACAGGTTGAAACAGTGGACTTGGACCTGTTTGTGGTTGGCTCTTCTATTCTTTTATTCTTATTCTTTTGTTGCTGCTTTCTTATATTCATTCTTTTAGTAATTCATCCTTAACACTCTTAAGTGTATCCTTTCTTACCATATCCTTGAGCCTTCCATAAGTGAGTCCCAGTTTACTGAGTGCCAGGCCCTCTTCACTTCGAAGAGCCCCTGTGACATTAAATTAATTAACTCATATTTGATTCTTTCTTTTCATTCATTTATATTCATTTCTCTAATTTATAAATTATGATCTTTTTTATGACTTAATGATCCTTAATGATTATGATTTTTCTCTCTCATCAATTTCATCTCATTCATTTCATTCATATGAAATGGATTCTTCTTCTTTCTTAATCATTTCTGACCATTTCATTCACTTCATTTCATTTTATCAAATCAAATTCTTTCAGTGTTCTTATTCAGGTCTTATTCAGGATTGATTATTGGTTTCAGCGGATCAGGATTCTTATTTGGATTGGATTGATTGATTTTGACTTCTCAAGATATTGATTGACCCTCAAGAGCTGATTTTGATTATTTATTGACTTTGAATCCTCAAGATATTTTATTGATCCTCAAGAATTGATTTTGATTATTGACTGATTTTGACTCATCAAGACATTGAATTGATTTCTGAAGATTTTAAATTCATTGATTGATTCCTCAAGAACCTGATTTCATATTGAAGACACTGATTTATTGATTGATTGCCTATTGATATTTGTTTTGAATTGGTTGTTGATTGTTGGATTGATTTGACTGCTGACTGAATTTGATTTCACCTGAAAATTTGAATGGATTCCTCAAGATTCGTCAAGATTTTATTGTGATTGATTGGGCCAAGTTTTGATTTCTGTTCTCATACCATCAAGTTCATTTCATTTTTATTCAAAATGCCAGTTCAGCATAGCCCCCCAGCCAAAAATACTAAATCCCAAAGAATTCAAGCTGTTCTCACTCCTACAGCAAGGGCTCCTCTTGACCACACACCATCAGTTCATCAACTGAGTGCAAACTTGGACAGAGGACCACCAATGGAAGGAGAAGCACCCTCAAGAAGAGGTGGAATGAAATCTAAAAAATCAAGATCTTTCTCTGGACTTTTGGGTGGCTACCCTGGCATGTCTGAAAGTGCAAGAGCAATACAAGGGAAAGTTGAAGATGAAGAGGGGGAAGAGTCTGTGGAAGAGGAAGATTCTGGGGAAACTGAAGTGGCAGATGCCTTGGAAAATTCTCCAGAGGTGCCTCAGGGTTCTAATCTAGCCCTTTCTAGTCAACCTCTTGTCTCTCAAACTGATCCATGTTTCCTCAAGATGATGGAGCAGATTACTCAATTCATGGGGCAGCTCACTCAAGCAGTTGCCCCCAGAGACAATTCCAAAGCCCCTGCTTTCAAGACTCCATCCATGAAGGCACCTGATTCTTTTGATGGTACTCAAGCTCATAAATTGAGAGGATTTATCCAATCCTGTCAATTAATTTTCCATAATGATCCAGCAAATTTCTTCTCTGACAGGAAGAAAGTTCTTTACTCAACTTCTTTTCTCACTGGTAGAGCTGGAAAGTGGATTGAACCCTATCTCTAAAATATTTCCAATGAAGACCCTTCCTACCTCCTCAATAATTGGCCATTATTTGCATCTCAATTATTCACTCTGTTTGGTGACCCCAATGAAGTCAAGAAAGCTGATCAAGAATTGGACAATTTGGGGATGAAGGAGAGTGGTCATGTTTCCTTGTACATTGCAGATTTCAGAAGCTTAATGTCAAGAATTGGAGATTGGGGGGAAAGAGTTTATATCCATGTTTACACAAGAGGATTGGCATCAAGATTATTGGATCAGTTGGCTTCCCATCCTGGAACTTTTGATACTCTTCAAGAACTTATGGATGTCACTTTAGAATTAGACACCAGATATCATTACAGGCAAAAAGAAAAGGGTGGCAATCAAGAGAAGAAGCCTCCAGCCATTGGATCCAATCAATCTAGGCCTCCTCAAAACTCATCTTCAAAGAGGCCTCACCAGAAGAAGAACAAGAAGGGCAAGCAATTTCAATCTTCAAAGGACAAGCCCCATGCCACTCTTCTCAATAAGGACAAGAAATTAATTGGTTCTGAAAAGGAGAGGAGGATCAAAGAGGGGTTGTGTACTTATTGTGGTGGAAAGCACCCAATTGAAAAATTCCTCAAGAGACCGCAGAAAAAGCCTGGGTCATCATCAAGAGGCTTCCCTAGCAAGCAGGGAAAAGCCTGAGTGGGAATCATGATGTGTTCAATGGTTCTCACTTATTTCCTTCAAGAGCACAATTGTGCACTCTGAATACTAGTGTCAAGAAATCTTTAAAATTTCTTATTTTCTCTTCTGTCTCTGATATTTTTTATAGTATTCTCATTGATTCTGGTGCTACAAACTCTTTTATTGCAAAGAATTTTGTTCTCAAGTACTCATTGACTCTGTCAGAGCTCCCTGAAAAGATTCCTCTTTTCATTTCAGATTCTAATGAGTCCCCTGCCTTTTTCATCACCCATTATACCAAGTGGGTAGTTGACTTGCCTTCCTTCCCACACTTTGAATGGTACTTCTTTATCATACATTCACCCAAGGGAGAAGACCTGATATTGGGCTATGATTTCCTTTACCATTTTAATCCCATTATTGATTGGGAAAATGGATTGATCACCTATGATTCTAGTCATAAGGATTCTAGTGGTATTATTCCTTCTACTAGTAATGACTTAGCCACTGCTGTCAACAGTGTTGCTCTGGTTGGTGAACTTAAGACACCTTCCCTTCCTTCTTCTGTCCATATCCCTCCCATCATTCCCTCTCAGTCGTTACTTCCATTAAGAGATGAAGTCTTTAAATAGATAAAGGATGTTGGAGAAGATGTTTCCATATCTTCACTTCATCTCTTTCAAGGGGATATGGACCTTCCTCCCTTTTCTTTTCATGCATCCCTGGAGGAGCAGTGGGATGAGGAGGAAGAGCCAGAAGAAATTGAAGCTGTGTTGAAGGTAGTCCCTCCTGCTTATCACCAATATTTGGATATATTCTCCAAGGTGAAAGCAGGGAAACTTCCTCCACACCGCGCCTGTGATCACCATATCAAATTGGAGGGTCTTCTACCTCCAATTGGTGTTATCTACTCATTATCAAATCAAGAGTCAGAAACACTTTGGGCCTACATTTCAGAGAATGTAGAGAAAGGTTTCATAAGACCAAGATCCTCTTCAACAGGAGCACCTGTCCTTTTTGTCAAGAAAAAGGATGGAGGTCTTTGTTTGTGTGTTGACTACCGCAAACTCAATGTTGTCACTAGGAAGAACAGATACCCTGTCCCTCCTATGAACCAGCTCCTTACCATATTCAACGGTTCCACTATCTTCTCCATGATAGATTTGCGTGGTGCATATAACCTTCTGAGAATCAAAGAGGGGGATGAGCACCCAACTGCCTTCAGAACCAAGTATGGTAGTTATGAGTATTTGGTCATGCCATTTGGTTTGACCAATGCTCCTGCTTCTTTCCAGAATCTTGTAAATGATATATATTTGCAGATTTCTTGGATGTGTTTGTTGTGGTTTATCTAGATGATATTATGGTATTCTCAAATTCTGAGGAAGAACATGTCAAACATGTGACCTCTGTCCTCCAAAGACTAAGAGAAAATAATTTATTTGCCAAAGCCTCAAAGTGTGTATTCCATGCCTCAAGTGTGGAGTACTTGGGCTATGTTGTTTCAAGTGATTGCCTCAGGATGTATTCTTCAAAAGTTCAACAAATCCTCAATTGGCCTCAGCCCAAAAACATCAAGGCCCTTCAATATTTTCTTTGCTTTGCCAACTTTTATTTTCGTTTCATAAAAAACTATTCTAAAAAATCACTTCTCTCACTTCCCTCCTCAAAGAAGATTCTCCCTTCATCATCAATGAGGAAGCTCTTAGCCAGTTTCAATCACTTAAAGAAGCTTTCACTACTGCTCCTATCTTATCTCATCTCAATCCTTCTCTGCCTACTATTGTAGAGACTGATGCTTCTGATTATGCTTTGGGTGCTGTACTGAGCCAGGTGAATGACTCAGGCAAGAATCCCATTGCATTTGATAGTTGCAAGCTTTCCCCAGCTGAGCTGAACTATGAAATTTATGACAAGGAACTCCTTGGCATAGTTTGGGCTCTCAAGCGCTGGAGAACATTTCTTCTCTCTCTTTCCAATCATTTTGAGGTCTTGACAGACCACTCTTCCTTGCATTATTTTATGTCTTTCAAAGTTCTTACTTTTTGTCAGGCCCGTTGGTCTGAGTTTCTTTCAGAATTTCACTTCACTATCACTTACAGCCCAGGCAGGCTGGCCACTTTACCAGATGCCTTGTCACGTTGCGACGTCGTCTACCTAGAGAGGGGGGTGGACTTCATCAGAAAGAATCCTCAAAATTTCCATCAAGTACTTAAGCAAGATGGAATTCAAGAGTCAAGATTCTTCTCAATCAAAGTGGAGATTTTCTCAAATTTAGTAGACAAGATCCAAAAAGAAGTATGGCAAGAGAAAGACTATAAAGACATACTCAAGCAACTAGCAAGTGGTGAATCAGTTCCAGATTATTCTCTTGAACCTCAAGCCAAGTTATTATTATTCAAAGATAGAGTGGTAATCCCAAGCAATGAGGAACTTCAACTCAATATTCTTCAAAAGCGTCATGACTTGCCATTGGCTGGCCATCCTGGCCAGGAGCTCATCAAGAGGGGTTTTATTGGGCTGGCATGAATCAATTCATCAAGGACTATGTGTCCTCATGTCAGCAATGTTCACAAAACAAGAACATTCATCACAAGAAGTTTGGATTACTCAAGCCTCTTTCAATTACGTCTGGTCCTTGGAATTCATTATCAATGGACTTCATCACTCAATTGCCACTGTCAAACAACTTTGATTCAATTTTAGTAGTTGTGGACAGATTTTCAAAAATGGAAATCTTCATTCCAACTTATGGAACAATCACTGCTCTGGACTTAGCTCAAATCTTCATTAGCCATGTATTTTCCAAGCATGGACTCCCAGTCAGTATTGTCAGTGATAGAGGATCCTTATTTGTTACATAATTTTGGACTCAATTGTGTCAGCAGCTCAAGATATCAAGAGATCTTTCAACTGCCTTTCACCCTGAAACAGATGGACAGACAGAGAGGGTAAATCAGATACTAGAACAGTACCTTTGGATGTATGTCAGCTATCATCAAGATGACTGGTACACCTGGCTCCCTCTGGCTGAATTTGCCTATAATAATGCAGAACCTTCATCAACCAAGAAATCACCTTTTTTCACCATTTATGGAAGAAATCCCAGCTTTGACTCAATCCTTATTTCTCAAGACTCACCTGCTGGAAAGTTATCAACAAAACTTCAATCAGTACAGCAAGTTGTCAAAGAAGAATTAGAGTCAGCAATAAAGAGATTCAAGAAGTATGCAGATAGAAATAGAGCAATTCCACCTAATTTCCAACCTGGGGACAAAGTATGGCTAGCTTCCAAGAACATCAAGACCACAAGACCCACCAAGAAGTTATCAGAAAGATGGTTGGGACCTTTTGAAGTTCTGAAGAAGATTGGCAGTCATGCATATCACCTCAAGTTGCCTCAGCAATGGAAGACAGTTCACCCTGTATTCCATGTCTCCTTATTAGAACCAGTCAAGCATTCAACTATCCCAAATTGTCATCAATTGCCACCACCACCAGTTTTAGTGGAGGAGCAAGAAGCATGGGAAGTGGCTCAGGTTCTGGACTCAAAACTCAAAAGAGGTAAATTATGGTATCTTGCAGAGTGGAAAGGATTCAGTGAAGACCCAGAAAGAACCACTTTGGAAATAGCTTCAAACCTTACCAACTCACCATATCTTGTCAAGGACCTCCATTTATTGTATCCAGACAAGCCTGGCCCAAATACCTCAAGAGTTTGATTTATGTTGCTTGGTGGGGGGAAGAAGTTATGAAAGTAAGTTCCTCTCCTGGCATGCACCTTTAAGGGGGTATTCTACCCATATGTTGTTATAAGCATCACCTTGGCCACTTTGTGAGCACTTGTAAATCTTTTGGACAGGTTCAGGAAGCATACAACACCAATACCCTCTGATTTGGACCTTATCAAGATATGGCCAAATGTTCTTCCTTTAATTTTCCTTTCTTTCCCTTTTATTCATCATTCCATTTATGCCAATTCTCATAATTAAAGACATTAATTACTTCAAGTCATTCACGGCAGTTCTTTTCAGAAGTCATTTATGGCAATTCATCTCAGAAGCCATTTATGGCAATTCTTTTCAATTTTATGGTGCTTGGTGGGGAGTGGAAGTTATGAAAGTAAGTTCCATCTCCTGGTATGCATCCCTGAGGGTTCTACTTCTTGTAAAACATCACCTTGGCCACTCTGTGAGCATCAAATGCTTGGTTTTCACTTTTCAGACACTTTTTGGCCAGAATCAAGCAACTCACCACAAGAAGGACCAACCATCAGGATTTTTCTTTATTTCTTTCTTTACTCTCATTTTCTCTTTTTTCTTTTATTTATTTTCTTCTTTACTTTCTTTATTTCCTTGAAAGCAGCAGCATCCCCTTCCAAATCACGTATTGGGAGCTTCCTTTATTTTTTATTCTTATTGTACTTTTATTTATTTTCATCCATTTATTAGTATTTATAAGAGTATGAACAGAAGCAAAACCAAACACAAACAAGAACAAGATACTGGTTTTAACTCCACCCAAATTGTCAAATTTCACGGGGATTCAGTCATCAACTCATGGAGAATTCCCAAGCAGAAGGGTCAAGACGTCAAATCAGTCCACGTCAATTTTAAATAAAACCCTCAAGGAAGTGGGCCATAACTCAATTATGGCCCGCCCACTCAAGCCCTCAAGGTGAATACTCAAAGCCCTCCTTGGGCTGGATTCATCACCCAGGGCCTCCCCTGCAGCTTTGGGGAGGCCATGGTCTTGGTGGTCCTGGACCCCCCCAATGGGTCCAGGCCATGTAGGTGAAGCTATGGGTCATGGGGTCAATTTATGGTCCCATGGCACCCCTGGGTTCCCAGCAAAATTGGGCCCAGGGGCTCATTTTCATCCTGGGGGCCTCCAATAACCCCCACGGACCACAGACCGCGGCGTACGGTCCACGGCCCACGGACCACAGACCGCAGCGTACGGTCCACAGCCCACAGACCGTAGGACCCCAAAATCAAAAAATGGCCAAATAGGCCCAGAATTCCAATAAAACCTAAAATGGCCATGAATGGCCATAGGTCAAGAAATTCACCATAACCACCTAGAATCTCAAAAAGGCCAGAAATGGCAATATGTTCTAATATGACCAAAGATCACCAAGAAGACCAATTAGGCCAAAAGGGCCCTAAGGAATGAGTCATCCAGACTTACCATAGCAAGGGCCACGGCCCAAGATTGTTATGGAGGGTTTTTGAGGCATTTTTTTCAAATCTAATGGGGACAAGACCCCTGAATTCACTTTTTAATAAATTCCTTCTGATTAAGCCTAGCCAGATGGGTGCACTTCATATACTCATCTGGCCCCATTTTTTGAGCACAAGAGCTCAATGGCCATCCATTTGTGATACAACCCAAGGCCAGGCCCCAAGGACAAGTAAACTCCCTGAATCAGAAGAAAAGTTTAGTCCGAAGTGGGGTACTTACTCAAAGTTGAAAGAAGGGGGGAAAAATAAATTTAATTGACAGAGAAGAGTTGAAGAAGGATTTCAAGATAATGGTCAAAAGAAAAATTTTCAAAGGAGTTTGTGGGGTAATGAGATGCCACTCAATAATGGCAGGGTATTATGGTGTTCAGGAGCCCACCAGTTTCAAGAGGGGGATACTGTAACAACCATCCATCAGGGGTAAGGGTATTCATTCATACACCCACTCAAGCATCTCAAATCAGCAGATCCAGCACTTGTATCAGCATTCAGTTTCAGCAATCTTCATTCTGAAACAGTTATACAGCTTGGTACCTCAATACAGCTTGTCAATACCTGTACAGGTTGGACTCACCCAATACAGTTCCAATACACCAGTATAAACTGTATGATCACTCAAATACACCACACCTCTTGTACAGGTTCTGTACAGCTGTACAGGACCTGTATTTGCCAGACTCAATTCAATCATCAATTATTCTCATGAAAATTCTTCCTCTGGATCAGGGCTGGTGATTCTCACATATACCAGCCCCTCTTTCTCCCCCCTGAGGACTTTTCCCCAGTTAATTAATTTAGTTTATTTATTATTTTATAATTATTCTTATCCTTATTTTGGGTATTATAATTATTTGATTTTAAGTTAGTCTTTGCATTTTCTTTCTTCGCCTGTACAGTATGAGTTGGGTGGCCATATCCTTATTAACCCTTCTCTTTCCATTCTGACAGGTTGAAACAGTGGACTTGGACTTTTTTGTGGTTGGCTCTTCTATTCTTTTATTCTTATCCTTTTGTTGCTGCTTTCTTATATCCATTCTTTTAGTAATTAATCCTTAACACTCTTAAGTGTATCCTTTCTTACCATATCCTTGAGCCCTCCATAAGTGAGTCCCAGTTTACTGAGTGCCAGACCCTCTTCACTTTGAAGAGCCCCTGTGACAGGGACTGGGAGAGCTCATGGCAACATCCGTTCAATGAGCTGATGTCTATGGTGTTTTATCGTACATTCCGTCTTGCACTGGTCAGCACCGAGTATCATCATTACTGTTGGAACAAGGATCATAATAACTATGGGGTTGTGGCGGCTTTAATGGAGCAATATTTCACTTATTTGAAGAGAGAATGGAAGTATATTCAAAAGGATGCGGAGTATTTGGCTAAAAAGAAGGAGAATCAAAAGCTCGCAAAGATTTGTCAAAGGGTTAGTTAATGTATCTCTTCTTCATTGTGAGCAAAGACTGATGATGATCTACTTCATTATGTGCAGACCTGTGAGCGCCATCGTGAATGGTGTGATACGGCTAAATTTCCCATTCTAGCATCACAATTCAATGACTCTTGAGTATTCTCAGATACTGAGGAGGTACTGGAAAATGGCCGTCAAGTTTACCGCAAAGTGGGATTATGCTGGCGCTCCCAGTTATTTAATGAATTGGTTTTAAGAATGGATCGAGACATAGAGTTTTGCAATTGCATTAAAAAAAAGGGTAAAAAAACTATTGATAGATTTCCAGAATTATGATTGACAGATGATGGTGATATTCCGGAAGGCTTATCATTTCAGGTATTTGATCAAGATTGGCTCAAAAGCTGTAGTAAGATGCAGACTAGCGCCCTCAAAATAATTTACATGCCAATTATTAGGCCGAATGGTGATGCTCTGCAATAACTTAGTAATATAGATGTATAGGACCGTTACAAATTAACATTTTGTGAATTATTTGTGCAGGTGTAATACAATTTGATTATTATTTCTTAAAGATGCAACTTGTTAAATATGTCGGAATATAGACAATATGAGTTGGACTGTATCACCATCTCCCTTAGAAATAATACTCTATTGCTCAGTTTCATTGAGAAAATATTGAAAAATATTGAAGGAGTTTGATCCAGCTCATGGTGTTCATAATTGTGGACCTGTGCCAGGGTGCGCAGGTGTGATCAACTTGGTCAAACGCAAATTATATAATATCAGTAAGGCTCACGCAGTTAATGATTTTTTCTTTTCTTGGACCTATTAGTGTTTGGAAAATGGCATTTCCATAAGGAAGCATTTTAGAATAGCCAGATAATTAGGGTCAAAGATGAGCTTGAAGGGTACCTTCCGCATGTTGACCTCAACTGAATGAGGAGTGATATAGAGGATGACCTTTACAGGTTGTTGTTGGCCAATACGATGGAGTCGATCAACAGCCTGAGCCTCAATGGCTGGGTTCTAATTGGGCTCCTGGAAATGTGGATGTCAGGGGCCGCAAATCAGGGCAGAATTTTGGGGGTCCCTTCACCATTAAATAGACCATATTAGCACAAGTTATATTGAGGCCAGTTCCAGCTGCGGCAATGGATGCAATCAGTACTTCACATTCAGGATTATTGAAGAAATTCTCCAGTGCCTTCTCCTGTGCTCGTGCTGTAATCGTTCCATCAATTTGTACTGAAAGGATAGAGTGATGGGCAAGTGCAATACCAATTCTAAAATATGAGAAAGTCAGATGGATTAAATTGGTAATGGATGCATATTAGAATTGACGCACAAATCTAGAAATTGGGTCCATTGGGTATAAACCACCGATTTGGTTGGACCACACCTTGTTTGTTTGTTCTTCATTAAGCTTTCTAGGAGGTGTGCAATTTTACTACTCATCATGCATGTTTCCACATCCACAATAGTTCGTGTGATTGTTGGCAAGTTATCCTGAGTGCTCCTGCCCTTGGGGTCTTCCAAATCCGCCTCCGCAATTGTGTTAAGCATGATGAGATGGTTACAACATATTTGCAGCTTATTAATATTTCTGAAAGATTTTCCTGGTCCTTTGCTTTTGGATGATAGGAATTCTTCATATAATATGGAATATTCTTGCTGCATGGTTCGGTTGAGTGGGAGCAGCTCATAATGATGGCTAATAGTGGGGAGGGATTTGAGATGTGTGGTTTTGGTGCGGCACAAACTTAAATGCCGCAATGCCAAATGCAAAATATCATTGCAACTTTTGGAAAGACTACTCAGGATGAATGGTGACCAGTTATCTTGATTGGCGTTCTGGGGTTGAGTGATGAATGAAATTATGCCCAAAAGGTCATAAATGGTGTTGTGAATAGGTGTGCCCGTTAAACATATTTGACGGGATGAAAGGAGGCTATTGATGGCATGGTGAGTGGCAGTGTATTGAGAGCAAATATAGCTATAAGATGAGGCAAGGGTTATTGGATATAAAAGGTAATTTGAATCATTTAAGATCAGACACTCACTGTGCTTCATCCAAAATTATACAATGCCAATTGATTTGAAAAATAAATGATGTAGAGGTATTGGTTTGCTGAAATTCTTGGGTGATAGTATTGTAAGAAGTGATGATGATATCATATTTTAAGATGTTGGCTTTGGATAATGAGTGACGAGTGGGACCATGGTAGATTTTGGAATGCAGCGCTCCAGCCTGAGCATGGTTGGATATTTCTGATTGCCAGTTGGTAATTAAGCAAGGGGGGCAGATGATCATGGTGGGCATGGAGCGATGGGGGTTTGCAATCATGGGCTCCTTGGAGGTACCAATTAGAGCAATGGCCTGAATGGTTTTACCTAATCCCATATCATCCGCGAGCAGTCCTCCAAGAGGGGTATTGGTTGAAAGGGATTCAAATGAGCTAACGACCTTGTTTGTAATGATGTGCCTGGCATTGAAAGTGGATCCTAGGGGTGAGGTGGCCCAAAGGTTACGGGCTGATTGGCCATTGGGGATTTCTCAATCCCAGAGAAAAGCTAGTCCGGTCTTTTGATGAGGGAGGAGGGGGGTTTGAATAATGGCATGGGGCGGGGTCATCATGGGGAGGTCTGATCCACTGGGTAATTGTATTAGTTTTTGCTTGAAAATAAATGATGAAACAGCAGGATATGAAGCTGGCGTCAAGTTTGAAGCGGGAAATGTCGGAGTAAAGAGTTGACATTGACTATGAGTATTACAGTCATATTCTTTGGGCATTTTAAGCTTGAAATCTTGTGTTCGAAAGCTTTCCATTATGAATAAAATGTTTGGATACCATGTGAAGAACATCAATGCTAGATTGGGTTTCTGAGATGAGGAGGGATCATTTGCATCAGTCATAAATACTCCCACAACAAATAATATTTGAGTAGGATTGGATTGGTAATTTTCAATCCATGCCCCACCAGGACCACAGTGCATGAAAGCTTTTGGTGCCCCAAGGAATGGTATCAACGTTTTGGAAAGGGTTGCAGGTAGAGAGCCAATAGCACGCTGGTGATTGGGGAGATAGACAAATATGTTGTGTTGATTGTGCCATATGATAATCCAAGAAGCTAAGTGGGAATTCTCAGGATTTAAGGTTATATCACTATTTATTTTATACAAATATTAATCATCCCAATGCAAAGTGGTTGTGAAGGGGTTTACATGATGGCTATTTTGAATTATTTGGAGATAGTCGGAAATTATATGTTCAGGAAGGGTTAGCTAAACGGAATGCAGACGGATAAGCGCAGGTGGGGAACTTATATGAGAGGCAGCAATGGGGTCAAGGGGGGATGGCCTGTGGTTACGTGCATGGTCTTGATGGGGGTGGGCCTCTTGGGTTGATAATTTTCATATCCAATTTGGGGCATATATCAAGGCAAGGTGGCCAAAATGTGGGTGCACCGATATGACTGCTGGATCTGCAGAAAGTTACAAAGCCTTTGGTGGAACAAGGTTGACATTAGCATATCTGAGATTGGGTGGGTTGTAGCAACTTATTGTGGAGGGGCATATTAGAGGCATGCGGCCATGTTTGCTGGTGTGACAGCGAACAATGAGCGTATCATCCCCAGGTTAATTGTCGCACAGGGACCTACTGGGCAATGTTGGCGGTTTCCAACGGCAATCTCACTGTGGGGATTTTTGTGTGTGGGTGGGTGAGATATGTTTGGTGGCATGCCACCAAACATGAGTTTGATTTTGCATGAAGTTTTTTGATGACTGATGCCAACTAGGCTTCAGGGGGGGATGTGTGGCATGATCAAATGGGGCACCAACCGTGAGGCGTGATCCACATATACATTCACCCCTATTGCGTTTGAGGCGGCTACTGATTCACTGAGATTGGGATCACGGTCTTTGCCTCATGCATGTACAAAACTCCGGAGAAAGAGGCCACATGTCCAAGGGAATTTTTGGCTGCAAGCCAGGCCCCACAGCTTGTGCGGGGCGCGTGAGAACGTGCAGAAAATGACCCGCTGTGGGAGATCCCCACGCAAACATAACCAGCCTCAGCAATCATAGGCTGCGTTTATTCTAATGCGGATGAGGCTGAAGCAAATCCACACTGATTGGCCTCAGGTTTCCATGCGCAAGTGGGTGAGCATCTGCAGTCAAGCTGACAACCAGACCAAGAAAATAGGCAGTTGGAAGACTGGCAGTAAAATGTCTTCCAGGCGTGTGAAAGTTACCTGTGTATGACCCATTGGGGGTGCGTATGAAAGCGTGGGGCAGCCTGACAATGAGAACTTGGGATGAACAAGTGCGACCAGTCAAAGTTTTCCCCGACAATGGCACCGGAGTGAATCCACTGTTTGTGTATGACCCAAATAATAACTCATCCCATTATGACCCACTTAAATTAACTTGCGTTACATGCACATCTGTGCCGTAGTTAGGCAGAGCTGTCCAGCAAGTTGCATCAAAGGGATGCAGTTGAGATATATGACTCAATGGCTTGACATGATTGCACGTTACATTGTTGAACAGCTTTTGCTCTACCCTTCAGCATACCTTTACAAAGGTGTACTGCGTACTACAGTGTTGGCTGTACAGATTAGGAAGGTGTAAGACTACTTGAGCCTGCATGCATATAGCAAATGTGCATGCACCTTCCGATTGTTTGCATATATGTAGCTCATGTGCCACATGGTCAGCGTTGCGTTTCACCCAATTTGCACACGCAAGCTGAGCATGTCATGGTCAAAGTCACCGTGAGGAAGTGCTCAGTAAAGCCATGGAATGAACTATTTTTGCGATAGTTCATTGGAAGGCTCAGTTTGGAGCACTTCACCAAAGCGTGTGAAATGCTGCACCTGGCTGAAATGTCATCTGATGCAGTGCCAAATGCTCAGATTGTGTGCATACAAACACGACTGAGCAATGGCTAAGCATGGTGCATTTGATATTGTTATATCAATGGTTCAATTACTGTGCAATCAAAATGTTCAGCCACTGAGCATTTCAATTATGACCCAAAAGCAAACCTGAGCAATGGGTCGAGGCAAGCTCACGCTGTATTCACTTGTGTTACAGCCCCCCGTTTGTTCACATACTATTACCAGGCCATACGGCTGGTAATCTTGCCGCGGTCACTTGTGACTAAATGCACTGGGTGCATTTCTGCATGGGGCACTTGTGCATTGCACCCACAATGCACATTCAATGAGGGCCTCACAACCACCCTCCTGGGTGATCGGGTGGCTATTTAAGGAAACAAAGGGGCCTTGACTGAGCTTGACAATTCAAACAATAGCAATACTCAGCCAGAACCCCATTGTTCTTCTGCCTCACACCAGAATTTCCCTTCTCAGTTGCAGCATTCGCTGCAACTGAGCTTCAATTTTGCCCGCACACCTTGAAGCTGAGCCTTTTGCGGGTGCTGAAACTGCTGAGATTGTCTCAGCTTCACCATGGTATAAAAGACCATCTTCACACGACACGTCCTTCACTTTCTTTCTCACCCGCTCCACTTCGTTAAACCTTACCTGAGTTTGTCCTTCTTGTGCGTATTCCCCTTGGTCTTCCTGCCTTTCTACTTTTGTCTTTCGCACTCCACTAACCCCACTCCCCTTCCTTTTGCCTGTTTGTTTATTCTTCTGATCCGTTCAGAACCTCACTTCTATCCACCTTGTGCGTTACCTCTTTTTTAAACTTTTGTTGACATTAAATACCGATATTAATACTTATTTTTCTTCACGACTCTCTTCCAGACTTTTAAAACCTTCCGAGTAGAGTGTCTTTATTTTGTTTCCGTTTTAAATTTATAATTCATCTTACGCCTTCATTTTCTTTCTTGATTGTTTACTTTGTATGCAGTTACTAACCTCAATTGTTTTTTTTTTAGATGTCGTGCACTTTATGCACCAAGCGGGGTATCCCCTGCATTTGTTCCTCGACAACAAACAATGCTTGTGATGCTTGCCGCCAAGCACACAAGAAATGTTTGTTCGTTGTCCGCCCCTTCCCACCACGAGGCCAGGGGAGTTCCCGCCCAAGAGGCCCTTGCGAGGACTCCTTTGTGGTCGACGATGATGAAACCATTTCCAAGCGTGTCAGGGTGAGTCTATGTAGAAGCTTAAAAACAGTAAATACAAGCTAGTACTATGACTGTGACACGTCAAAATAAGTAATAAAAAAAATTCTTCAGGTCCTACTGCTACGTGGTAACAGTGGTGATGAGTCTATTGAGGACCTGGGTTGCAATGTTCTAATATCTTTGACTGTAAAGAGACACTACAATAATTATATTTAATTATATCTTTAAGTATTCTAAGGACACTACTGATGATTAACAGTCTTGTCACGTAAGAATATATAATAAAAAGATAAGATGAGGATTTTTGAAGGTAAAAACCCTTCTTTTTATATCTTTCAAGACTGTCAAGAGTTATTTACTCTTCACACGTCAGAGGAGTGAAAATTTTCACTCCATTGGCCAGTCTGTGGTTCTGGATCCTCAATTCTGACGTCAGTAGAGGCAGAATTGTGGTTTTGGGACCACAAATGATCATTCTGGATCAATACAGGATGAAAAAACTTTTCACCTGCCACGTCAGCACTTGGATGACGTTGTTCTGGTGTTTGTATGACCAATACTAGTCATTCTGGGCGGGTTTAAGCTTTGACCAACCATTATTTTGAGTATTAAGACTGTACTGGTTGGTACAGGTTTGGTACAGGCCAGTATTGGCCAAAATACTTCCAACCAAGATATCTTGGTCAGTTTTTGAGATATCAAGAAACTAAGAGCACAGAATTGAAGGGCTTAATGAGCTCTTCAATTTGGTATGCTTCATGTTTACCCTTCTTTAAAATAGCAAAAGTTATAAGGGTTTTAAGTTTTTGGATGTATTTTTGTACATCAGTATGGGGCTTCAAAAACTTCCATACCAGATATCTTCTTCAGTTTGGAAGATATCTGTATTCTGATGATACAGTTTTGTAGGGCTTGATTAGCCCTACAGTTTGGTATGTGACACTGTACAGTTGTATGAGTGTATGCCAAAGATACAGGGGTTTGTTTATTTTCTTATTTTCAGAATATCTGTATTTTGGTTGTTAAACCTTTGAACCAAGATCCCTCAGTCAATTTAAGAGATACAGAGGTCTAAGGTATCTCAAATTAAAGCTCCTGTTGAGATCTTTAATTTGGTTATAGTTTTGTACAGTTTTGTACAAGCCCTCTTTGACTTTCAGGGGGACTTGGTTTTGAAAATGAGGTTATATGGTATCTCCAGTTGTAGTGGTGTTACAACAACATGGATGATATCATTGTGTAGCTCTTTATGTGAGCTTTAAGAAAAATACCATTTTGGTATAGGATAACTTAAATATGCATAAGTTATATGAGAGGTGAAAATAAGGGTTTTGACTTATTTATTTTCCTCTAGGTTTCCTTATTCTGTTTGGATAAGGTTGGTGTTTAATGTAAGAGGATTGTTTTCTCTTAATTATTACCTGTATTGACTATGTTTGTTCAATACTTGTCATACCATTATTTATGGTATGTTGGATGTCATGCTAGTGCTCTGTTTTGAGTCACAGGCTGACAAAGCGTGAATGGACGCTGGGCCCCCAAACAGGCCGATGGGAATGATTCCGGATGATTAGCCCTGTCCCCTCCAGTATCGATTTGTCCACTCCCCCTCCTAGGCCACCATCCAATGGTCACTTTACTCCTTGACCTGAGCGAAGTGATTATCCGGCCGTTGAAGGATGGCGATGGAAAGAGGACATTCGAGCTTGGGCTGATCGTCACCATGTCTTGTCACCGATGGGATTCAAACGCCAAAGTAAGTTTTCTTTTCCTCCTTATCTCATTTCTCTTCACGCAATAATACTGACTTTTTTCCATTACTCATAGAACAAAACCCCCCGGATCCCCCCCAACAAGACTCTCCTGTTCCTAGTTTGCCTTGCGAGCAAACCCCGCAGCAACCCACTCCAGGCCCAAGTGGCACCCAATGGTCTGAGGAATTATTCCGCGGTAAGCAGCCAAAGTTTCATTTCATTTTCACTTTCAATTTTGAGTCAAGTGAACTGACTCTTACTCCTTTTTTAGAACCCTCCCAAACCAAAGAGCCACCTATTCCTGGCCCGAGTTCATCGTCCCAACCACCTGAGGACGATATGACTCGTGAGCCAGAACCTGAGGTGGCTCCTACGCAATCCACGGAAGAACCTTATGGTAAGTCATCCCTTCTTTCTCTTTGATCCATATCCACTTTTCCTCATTTTTTCTTTGACCGTCTCCAGCTCGTCCCGCCACTCCTCGCTCCATAATCATCATCAACGATATGCCCGTTGGATCCCCCCTTCTTCTTCACCAACTCCGCCATCTTCCCCTCCACTCCTACCCCGGAGCTCCCTCCCATTGCCCCCAAGAACCCAACCTCATCCTCCCCCCGGTGCCAAGCTCCTCTCATTCCCACAATGATGCTTGCCAGGAATTCACCGACCTGCGACCCACCCTAATAATTCCTCGAGCCATCGTCCACAAATCGATCAACCAAATCTTGTTGGAGCATCGCCGCTTGCTCCACATGATTCCTTTCGTGGATACAACTCATCGAAATGAGATGCACCGGGAATTCCGGGAGGAACTAAACTCCCTCCTTGCCCAGGCACTGGAGGCTTATCCAAAGGAGGACATAACCAGGATAGTCTCCAAATTCCTAGAAAAATAAAAATTCCAAAAAAATAATCTCATTATTTCCACTTTTTATAATTTGTAATACTTTCTTTTAAACAAATTATTTGTATTCAGTTATTATTATGTTCAATTTCTATTACATTCTTCGTTCACGTAAAAATTATTTATTTCCTCCTTAGAGAAAAACCCTGATTGCGTGAGAATTATTTTTGTAAGTGCCCCTCCAAAAGTTTGAGTGAGTATTTGTGTGCATGAACCTCTTTTTCCAAAAATGCGCCAATAGTTGCCGTTACCATCTCCTATATTTTCTTCTTCCATGGTTTACAGCCATATCCATTCTTAACTGTAAAAAAGCGGGAGGTTCCCGCAGGTGAGCAATCCAGTCCAGATTCGTGAAACATGGCCTTTCCTATGGTCACACACTATTAATCTTACTCATGTATTGAATTGTTTAAATTGTCTGGAACCTTCACAAGTGTAAGGATTGGCATGTGACTTGTCGGGAGCCTGTACAGGCGTAAGGATTGGCGTGTGAATTGTTGGGAGCCTGCACAGGTGTAAGAATTGGCTCGTGAATTCTCGGGATCCTGCACAGGCCAAGAAATTTTCAGCACTGTGGGGAACCTTCACAAGCGTAAGGATTGGCGTGTGAATCGTCAGAAGCCTGTACAGGCGTAAGGAATTTTTAGCATTTTTGGGAACCTTCACAAGCGTAAGGATTGGCGTGTAAATTTTTGGGAGCCTGCACAGGCGTAAGGATTGGTGTGTGAAGTGTCGGCACCCCACATAGGCGTAAGGAACTTTTAGCATTGTCGGAACCTGCGCAAGCATAAGGATTCGCGTGTGAAGCATTGGCATCCTGGACAATAGCAACAAACCAGGACAGATGTACGATGGCATGCCACCGTACATAATCCACTTCACCCCATCTCCCGCACTCAAAACCATCCAATGCTGGTGTATATTGTCCTCTGCCTTACCCCACCATTATTTACCCAACACACATGCAAATCTCCTCATTCTTTGAATTGACATGAGATTGTATTACCATCCCTGATTTGATAGCCCGCTCTCTCCCCAATCTCATAATAGCCATACCTTTTTTGCCACATTGTTTTTGCTAACCTGCTTGAGTATTGTGCGGACATACCCACTAGTGTCGTGCTTTCCTTGTCCTGTGCTGGATCAGTATAATGAACAAATGTACTACTGGCCCACACTACCTGAATGAGCCCATGACATGCGGATAGATCAATCCAAACATGCTCATTTGGGAAAATCAATTTTCCCCCTGTACACCGCTTTGACGCATCTCTTTGAATTTGGCCGGTCCGCTTATCAGCTTGAAACCACCATCCCGAAGCATACAGCAATGCATCCTTATCAACATGAGGTGCGTTTTGGAATCCATTCATGGTGAAAGTGAGTGCGGAAACAAACTCAAATACACCCTGATTTGCAGGCATATTGGCTTCATAGTTAACTTGATCAAAAGATGGAACCCCCAATGAATTGTAGAAATTTTGAATCTTCTCAAATAAATTATCCCTAACATATTGTAAGGATTGACCTAGAATGCAACCCACCGAGGTAAGATTGGCACCTCGGTTCCGCCATTCATCTTTTGCGTTTTCAATTTTCCCAACACTTCCATACAGACCAAATTGTTCATTCTTTGTGCTGCATTTGCGCCACCCAATCGCGAACATAAATCCCTCAAGTAATGCTCTATTGGTTGCAGTCGGGTCAGTGAATCTCTTTTCACGAAATAAGAATTGTGATGATTCATCCCATTGATTGACCTCGACTTCACTCATTGTTGTGAATGGTCGGAATTCAACAAGGGCAATGAGTAATCCGGTTGAAGAGAAAATTGCCACACGGCCAAAGTGAATGCGTTTGATGTGATTGACATCCACAACCCTCTGAAATTTCACTTGTGGTGATATTTGCTGATACTGGCATTGATATTTGTGCTGTTGGGCAAGAGGAGGAAAACAACCTATTCATTCAGGTTGTTTTGCGCTGATTTGTCTTTTGGGATCTCCCACTATTCCCGAGTGGTTGAGGGATCACTATGTGTTGAAGCACACAAGATATCAGATACTGCCAAGGAGCTTTCTTCAGCACACATCCTTTGACTTCCCTGTTGGAGCCCACATGACATTGGCACAATCTGAACCGACTAAAGCCAATGTTCTTCCGTGGGGCCCAATGAGGGTGCCACATAAATGTGGAAGCATATATATATATCTATATATATACACTGAGATTAAACGAGCAACTCACACTTTCCTTCCTCAGCCCGACGCTTTCTTGCGAGTTCCCTTTTACGCTCTTTTCCTTTTTTCATGAATGGCATGCTGTCAGCAGAAAATGAAATGAAACCAAATGATTACTGATTTATTAATATCACCTAAATTGAATTGCGGTCGATGAATCTTTTTTAATTGTGGCTAAAAAGAAAGATCACACCTGACCTTTGCAAATTTGCGATCTCAAATACCTGAACCTGAAAATTGCAGTGGATAGTGCATTATTCAATTTAAAATATTGATGACCCCATGCAATCACTTTCCAATCCAACCATTTGGAATATTGCAAGCACACGCAAATGCAATATGCATCCTGCTGCAGATCCCTAGCTATCCTAGTCCTCTTGAAAGACACAGGAACATTTGGCCTATTATGGGCTGGCGGTAAGTGATAAACGTGACTTCCCGCAATGCCCCCACGTGTGCTACTCGCGGGCACAACGCCTGACTCAGCTTGCGTCTTGTTGGAGTCTTTGCAATGATCTATGGAGGCATGCCGCCATACAATTACTATTGGTACTCAGACTGTGGCATCCGGGCAGTAGTAGGATAGGAAGTCATGATTATTAAGTTCATAAATCACTTTGCAAAATTCAATTACAATCTATCTAGTACAAAGCTAATCTAAAACGGGTCAATCCTGGTTGTGAGTTTAGCTGACCTGGGTACAGTCAAGGTGACCTCATCACTTGAACCAAGACCGCGTTTTGCCACCCAGGCATCACCAAAGTCTAATACTAAGCATTGTGCAAATTCAAATCTAAGAGTTACAGTGGGGTTAAAAGACTCTGATGAGAAGAAACATTTATTCAGTAAATTACATATATACTTATTAGTACGTAGCCACACTGGCTCCACTAGATTTTTACCCTCTGAAAGTTTTTCGGAAATGTCAATTAGTGATAAAGCCCCTTTAACTGAGCTTGTTCTCCAGTCATCTGAGCATACCATCAAACCACGAACCCCCGCCGCACAGAATGCCACTAATATACCATAGCAAATTTGATTTATTCCGAGATTCTTGTGACACGCTAAAAGATCTCTGATGGCCTCATTTTTTTTTGAGGTTGTGAGTTTGCCTTTGATGCCATTAAATTTGACCTTTGTATGTGCACATACCATGTTGTACGCAATCATCAAATGGATAACTGTATCCATTAGATCCTCCAGGTTCTTGTGCGGCTTTGTGGATATCTCATTGTCAGCCCCGCCACCTTCAACGCTGAGCTGGGTTGCATGTTGCTTTGATTTACTCAAGCAGGAGGCAAGGTATTCAACTGCCCCCTGTTCGAGTCCAAGAGGATCGGTTGAATTTGATGTTGGTGCAACATATGGTTTGGGTGCAATCACATCGTATGAGACTAAACTAATGGATTCAAGCATAACATTTGCCCAAAAATTTTTAATTGGATTGGCAGGGTAAGGAAGGCTCTGAACCATCTTGAAGAAGGAGTGTTCAGATTTTGGGAGATTCTCTGGAGGTTTAGCTGATTCCTTCATCAATTTGAGATTCCAAATGTTGTGATCAAAAAACGCTTCTGTTTCTGTTGGATTAAAAAAATCTAACCCTGTATATTGCAATTTATATCACCAGTCAACAGCCAATAATCATGTATCATGCACAAAGATAAAACTCACCTGCCATCTCAAGGTCCTCCAGCCAGGCCAACATTTTAAGCTCTTGGTTACTGATCACATTAATACCAACGGGCAGGAATGTATGAGCATCTTTTGTTGGTAAATTGTCCCATCAATGTTTGTAAATACTATTGATATTATCAAGCCCCCTTTTCCATGATTGTTGAGTAATATTGGAATGATAATTTAAAATTCCTGGAAAATCTTCCATGCGGGATAAAAATATTCCTTGAAAATTAGCAGACGATGACACTTCAGGCTCAGGGTCAGGAACTATATCAGTCATATCTCGTCCCATTGTATCGTGTTTAATTGTTTCCCTTTCTTGAAAGGCTTGAATATTCCGAGGAGAGGCGGGAGGGGCTGCATAATGCATTGTTTCATTGGGTATTGGGGGGCTTTCAGTATGTGGAGCTTCATCATGGATTGTTTCATTGAGTATTGGGGGGGTTCAGTATGCGGAGGTTGATTATCAATATGGTCCCCTTCAACATTGATCATTTCATCACCTTGATCCCGGGAATCCTTTGCGGCTTCAAAGGTACGGCGTTCTTTCAGTATGTGGAGCTTCATCATGGATTGTTTCATTGAGTATTGGGGGGGTTCAGTATGCGGAGGTTGATTATCAATATGGTCCCCTTCAACATTGATAATTTCATGACCTTGATCCCAAGAATCATTTGCGGCTTCTAAGGTACAGCGTTTTTTGTTTGTTTTTTTGGTTGCATGTATATTTGGTCTTTTTCCTAATCCTTTGCCTGGAAATCCAATTACGACTTGAGATCCTTCAGGTAGAGATTAGCTGTCACAGGGGCTCTTCGAAGTGAAGAGGGCCTCGCACTCAGTAAACTGGGACTCACTTATGGAGGGCTCAAAGATATGGTAAGAAGGAACACAATGAAGAGTGTTAAAGATAAATTGCTAAAAGAATAAATATAAGAAAAGCAGCAACAAGAAATAAGAGTAAGAAATAGAAGAGCCAACCACAAACAAGTCCAAGTCAACTGTTTCAACCTGTCAGAATGGAAAGAGAAGGGTTAATAAGGATATGGCCACCCAACTCATACTGTACAGGCGAAGAGAGAAAAGGCAAAGACTAACTTAAAATTAAATAATTGTAATACCCAATTATAAGGATAAGAATAATTATAAAATGATAAATAAACTAAATTAATTAACTGGGGAAAAGTCCCCAGGGGGGAGAAAGAGGGGCTGGTATATGTGAGAATCACCAGCCCTGATCCAGAGGAAGAATTTTCATGAGAATAATTGATTATTGAATTGAGTCTGGCCAATATAGGTCCTGTACGGCTGTACAGAACCTGTACAAGAGTTGTGGTGTATTTGAGTGATCATACAGTTCCATATTGGTGTATTGAAACTGTATTGGGTGAATCCAACCTGTACAGGTGTTGAAAGGCTGTGTGGATGTACCAAGCTGTATGCATACTTCAGAATGAAAATTGCTGAAACTGAATGCTGATGCAGATACTGGATTTGCTGATTTGGGGTGTTTGAGTGGGTGTATGAATGAATACCCTTACCCCTGATGGATGGTTGTTACATTCTCCCACCTCCACATCTGCCCATATATTGTAAGCAGCTATTTTTATCACTTTTGTTTTGAATTAGTAATGGACTTACGGTTCAAATCCATTTTTAGCAGGCTCATGGCTTCAGCAATCTTTTGACACACATAATCAGGAATTTTACTATCATTTTGAATTTTTTCAAGCCTTGGGATTGTTTGAGAAATGTTGGAGACAAATTGTTCCTTGGATATAATTTCTACCTCCCCACTGAAAATTACATCATCTTGCCCATCATCTTCTGTTGGTGCACAAGGTTCAACAGTCTTTTCCTTCTCATAACTTTTGAAATTCGGTTTCTGAGAGCTTGGAGGATGACCTGAAATAAAGGCTATGACACAATATCAGGTTTTGCGAGATTAGAAATATTCAAGATGGATGCATACTCACATTCTGGAAGAACTGGTGGATCTTGATTATCTTCATGTGACTGGCTCTCTACTTCAATGCCTAATTCATGACTACTGGCAATATCAGAGATTTCACTTCCACTCTCTGGGGCTGAAGTGGGTCGTTCATTGAATTCAGTTGAATTTCCCGGGGTTTTGTCACAACCTCGAGTTTTGGCCCTCCTCCTTGATGGCTGCGGCCATCCAACCTGGAGCCAAGATGGGGCCAATTGGTCACGTCATGTCCTTTATGGCCAATTGGCCCCCTTGGGTGTTTTATGGTTTTTACGCCATAGACCCTCTCAACCATCATTTATGGCCTCAGGCCATATCCTGCCATCATTGGCCTTCTTGGCCAATTTCCACCTCACCAACCCCCAGGCCTTCATCTTTTATTTTGGGCCTGGGGGGGTCCTTTCATCTTCCAGGGGGTTCTGGACCCCCTAGCCATCATCATTGGCCCCTGGGCAACCCCTTTCATTATGGGGGTTTTGGCCTAAATGGCCTTTTTGGGCCATTTAGGCCCCCTACGGCTTCTATGGTCCGTACGGACCATGGGCCGCGGTCCGCGGTTCGTACGCCACCGTTTGTAGGCCAATTAGGCCCCTTTCGGCCTAATCCAATGAGGCCAAAAGGGGCCAAAGGGGCCAGCCACCTAGGTCCCAAACCACAATTGGGCCCACCTGAGCCAATTTTGGCCATGATTTCCTTGGACCCAAAAATGACCAAATCCCTCTTGGACACCCTTTTGGCCATAAATCCCGTAGGACCCAACTTTGGGCATGGACCACCATGGATAAATATTTCCACCATGGACTCTGGAAACCACCAGAGGCCACCAGATCAGCTGAGCAAGCCTTCCCCTCAACTTAAGGGGAATTCTTTCCTTTCCTTCATGCACTCCGTACTCAAGATTGCAGGTGTGGTGCATATATGGTATTATATACCATTATGCACCATTCTTACTCAGCAATCCAATGGTGACGTTTTCAGGACCCAATTCCACCTTTCCATTTCAAGGTCCATAATTCCAACGCCCATTTTGAAGGAGGACTTTTCAGCTCATCAGTCTGGCAATCCATGGCGGCAATTCAGAAGATCATTCAAGGATCCCAACCACCTGTATCTGCAGGAGTTGGGTTGGTGCAATTCATTAAGGATTATTCTAAGGTCCATTCTCAAGAGGTATTACATCATTTAAATCAGTTGTCAAGACATCAAGTATTCAATACTCCTTGGACAACCCAATTCATCCGTACAGGGCTTATTCAATCACCCTGTATGGCCTTGGCCCAATTGGGCCATTTCTTATTCCACTGTGTGAATTCCATCACACAGTTCAAATTTCAAGATGGCCAGAACTGTATTTCCCAATTTGGACAATACAGTCATTGATCCACCTTCCAGGATCAATCTTTCAGCTTTTCACATATACCGGCCACCTTTCATCACCTGGGGACTTTTTCCCCAGTTAATTAATATATTGGATTTATTTTTTATCCTTATTTTCTTTTACATTATTAAAGCTAATACTGGTAATCTTTAGTCAGTCATTAGCACCCTTTTCTCTTTTCTTCCTTCGCCTGTCAGTGGATATTGGTGGTCATATCCTTTACTAATGCCATTGTTCTTTCAGGCAGGTTGAAACAGTGAATTGAGGCTTCACTTGGTTGGCTTATTGTCTTTTGGCTTCCTTTTATCTTTGGCCTCTGGCTTCATCCTTATTGTTCTTTTTATCTTTGGCATATTTGTCCTTTCTCTTTCTTCTGCTTAAGAAATATATTCCGTAGTATTTCTTATCATCTTTGGAGCCCTCCAAGTGAGTTCTTGATTCCTGAGTGCCAGGCCCTCTTGCTTCCATAAGAGCCCCTGTTACATTATATTAATTAACTCATAATTTCTTTTCATTATATTCATTCATTCTTCATCAATTTCATTCATTCATTCATTGAAATTATGACTCTTTAACGCTTATGAAAATTAATGATTCTCCGTCACCTCTAAATTTTCTCTCATTCATTTCTTCACTCTGAAAATTGAAAGCTGACCCAATTTTTATCTTCTGTATCTTTCCAATCTCATTCTTCATTATCATCAATCTTACTCTTATCTGCAATTCAGGCATTTTTATCTTTGATCCTCAAATTATTCATCAGATTATTCAGACACGTTCTTCATATCAGGATTCATTTTGATTTATTCCTCAAGAATTTTGATTTTGGAAGAATTCACTTGGAATTGATTTGATTGACCGATTTGACATAATTGAAATTGATATCAAGATAATTGATTGACCTGAAGATTTTATTGATTTGCTGATTATTCACATCAAGAATTCATTTTGATTGATTGATTTTCTGCAAGATTTTGATTTGATTTGATTGTGATTGGTTTGATTCATTGATTTATTGACTTGAAGATTTCATTTTGATTGGATTCATTGATTTACTTCAAGACATTGATTTGATTTTGACTTCAAGACTTCATTTGATTTTGATTTATTGACGTACTTGAAGATTTTCACTTGATTCATTTATTTACTCAAGATTTGATTGTTGATTCTTTACTTCAAGATAATTTTGAATTTCCTTTCATTTATTTGATTTATTATTCCTGAATCATGCCAGTTGAGCATTCACCTCCTGCAAGACAGACCAGATCTCAGGGCAGAACTCAAGCTGTTCTGACTCCAACTCCAAGGGCTCCTCTTGACGGTACCCCAGCAATTTCTCAACTGAGGGCCAGATTGGACAGAGGACCCACTTTGGAAGGAGCAGCACCATCCAGGAAGGAAGGAAGAGGGCCAAGGAGATCAATCTCATTATCAGGAGTGGTTGGCCGATTCCCAGGACTTTCAAGAACTGGTCCCAAGGTTCAAGGTGAAGATGATGAAGAGGAGGAGGAGAATTCTGTGGAAGAGGAAGAGTCTAATGGCACTGCGGCTTCTCCTGCTCCTGTGGGAGAATCTGAGGGCACCAGAGGACCAACTCTAGCCCAGTCTGATCAGCCTCTCTCTCATCAGTCTGAACCATCTTTATTGGCCATCATGCAGCAGATGACTCAAATTATGGCCAATCTTCAAGCAGCTTCTTCCTCTGAGTCATAAAGACCACCAGCCTTCAAGACTCCCTCTATGAAGGCTCCAGAATTCTTTGATGGGACTCAGCCCTTCAAAGTCAGAAGCTTCATTCAATCTTGTCAAGTCATCTTTCATAATGATCCGGCAAACTTCTCTCAAGATAGAAAGAAGGTTCTTTATGCCACTTCATTCTTAGTTGGCAGGGCTGCAAAATGGATTGAGCCTTATCTTTCCAATCTCAATAATCAAGACTCAAGTTACCTTCTCAATTGCTGGCCACTGTTTGAATCCCAATTGTTTACTTTATTTGGAGACCCAAATGAAGTTAGAAAAGCGGAAGCAGAATTGGATGGCCTTAGGATGAAAGAAGGTGGGCATGTTGCTTCATATATTGCCAATTTCAGGAGTTTGGCTTCAAGAATCAGGGATTGGGGTGAAAGGGCTCATATTCATCATTTCAGGAAGGGTTTGGCCTCCAGAATTCTGGATCAATTAGCCTCCCATCCTTCAAATATTGATTCTCTTCAAGACTTAATGGATGTCAGCCTGGAACTTGATACTAGGTACCATGAGAGGCAAAAGGAGAAGAATCCTGAAGCCTCAAAGTCTCACTCTTCTCATCATCAAGTTTCTTCAAGCTCAAGGCATAAGAAGAAATTTCATTCTAAAAAGCGGGAAAAGCCCCATTCTTCCTTGTTGAATAAGGACTTCAAGTTGAAGGGTTCTGAAAAAGAGAGAAGAATCAAAGAGGGCTTGTGTACCTATTGTGGTGGGAAGCATAGTCTTGAGTCCTGTGTCAAAAGGCCTCAAAATAAGCTTACCCAACCGTCAGGCAGTTTTCCCAGCCAGGGAAAAGCCTGAGTGAAGATCATGTTGTGTTCAATGGTCTTCACAGTTTTCCTTCCAGAGCACAATTGTGCATTCTGAATACTGGTGTCAAAAATTCTCATAAATTGTTTGTCTTTTCTTCTCTTTCTGATGTTTTTTACAGTATTCTCATTGATTCTGGTGCTACACACTCATTTATTGCAAAGCAGTTTGTTCACAAGTACTCATTGACTACGTCAGAACTTCCAGAGAAGATTCCTCTTATCATTTTGGACTCCTCTGAGTCCCCTTCCTTATTTGTGACTCACCATCCTAAATATATGGTTGAGCTCCCTTCCTTCCCAAGCTTTGAATGGGACTTTTTAGTCATTGATACTCCCAAGGGAGAAGACCTCATATTGGGCTTTGACTTTCTCAATCATTTTAATCCTTCTATTGATTGGAGGCAAGGGCTGATCACCTTTAATCCTGATCATTTGGACTATTCTGATCCTTCTAATTCTGTCCGTAATGACTTTTCTTCTGCCAAATCTTGTGCAGCTCTGGTTGGTGATTCTAGAACACCATCATTTCTGTCTTCTGTCCATATTCCTTCCCTTAATTCGCCACAGTCATTACTATCTCCTAGAGCTGAAGTCTTCAAAGAGATTCAAGATGTTGGATGAGATAATTCTGTATCTTCAGTTCACCTCTTATTTGGGAATATGGACCTTCCTCCTTCATCTTATCATGACTCCCTGGAGGAGTTGTGGGATGAAGAGGAAGAGCCAGAAGAAGTAGAAACCGTGATGAAGGTTGTTCCTTCTGTCTATCACCAGTACTTGGATGTATTCTCCAAGATGAAAGCAGAGAAACTTCCTCCTCACCGCGCCTGTGATCATCATATCAAGCTGGAGGGGTCTCTACCTCCAGTTGGGGTGATCTACTCTTTATCCAAACAAGAGTCAGATACACTCAGGGCCTACATTTCAGAGAATATAGAGAAAGGTTTCATCCGGCCAAGCTCCTCTTCTACAGGAGCACCTGTTCTTTTTGTCAAAAAGAAAGATGGTGGCCTCCGTTTGTGTGTTGATTACCGCAAACTCAACGCTGTTACTAGGAAGAACAAGTCTCCTGTTCCTCCTATG
Organism: Austropuccinia psidii; assembly: GCA_023105745.1. Taxonomy (NCBI): domain Eukaryota; kingdom Fungi; phylum Basidiomycota; class Pucciniomycetes; order Pucciniales; family Sphaerophragmiaceae; genus Austropuccinia; species Austropuccinia psidii. The sequence goes on along the minus strand of JALGQZ010000002.1, from coordinate 8,331,328 downwards.
AATAAGCTCCTCAATTTCTTTAATGGTTCTTCTATCTTCTCCAAGATTGATTTGCGTGGTGCATATAACCTGCTCAGAATCAAGGAGGGTGATGAACATTTGACCTGTTTTAAAACTAAATATGGCAGTTATGAGTATTTGGTTATGCCGTTTGGGCTCACCAATGCTCCTGCTTCTTTTCAAAATCTTGTCAATGATATCTTCCAAGATTTGCTCGATGTTTATGTTGTGGTTTATTGAGACAATATTATGGTCTTTTCCAAGTCTGAGGAAGAGCATGTCACTCATGTGTCCACTGTTCTTTCCAGACTTAGGGCCAATAATCTTTTTGCTAAGGCGTCCAAATGCCTTTTTCATGTTTCTAGTGTTGAATACCTTGGTTATGTTGTTTCTGCTGAAGGCCTCAAGATGGACCAAGCAAAAGTCCAGCAGATTCTCAATTGGCCTCCTCCAAGAAACCTCAAGGCACTTCAATCCTTCCTTGGCTTTGCCAATTTTTACCGCCGTTTCATCAAGAATTATTCAAAGAAGATCAGTTCACTCACCAGCTTCCTCAAGAAAGATTCCTGTTTCCCCCTCAATGAGGAAGCTCTTAGTCAGTTTCATCAACTCAAAGAGGCTTTCACCACCGCTCCAATCCTTCTCTACCCACCATTGTAGAGACCGATGCATCCAATTATGCCTTGGGTGCTGTACTGAGTCAGGTCTCTGACTCAGGAAAACATCCTATTGCATTCAACAGCCGCAAGCTTATTCCAGCTGAGCTCAACTATGAGATTCATGACAAGGAACTCCTTGGCATAGTCTGGGCTCTCAAGCGCTGGAGGGCTTTCCTTCTTTCTCTGTCTTCCCCTTTTGAAGTTCTCACCGATCATTCTTCTCTTCAGTACTTTATGTCATCAAAGATCCTTACTCGCCGTCAAGCCCGTTGGGCTGAGTTCCTTTCTGAATTTCATTTCTCAATCACTTACCGCCCTGGCCGCCTGGCTACTCTTCCGGATGCTTTATCACGTTGGGACAACATTTATCCGGAGAGGGGGGAGGATTTCATCAGCAAGAATCCAATGAATTTTCAGCAACTCATTAAGCAAGATGAAGTTCAACCCTCAAAGTTCTTTGCAGTCAAGGTGGAGTCATTTTCAAATCTGATTGACTCAATTCAGAAGGCAGTATGGCAAGATCCTCAGTACAGAAGTATCCTTGAAGATTTGGGTAAAGGTAAATCTGTCCAAGATTATTCTCTTGATTCCTCCTCCCAACTTCTTCTCTTCAAAGATCGGGTGGTAGTCCCAAATGACTCCACAATTCAACTCAGCATTCTTCAAAAGCGTCACGATTCTCCTCTAGCTGGACACCCTGGCCAAGAGAAGACTCTCAAACTAGTCAAGCGGGATTTTCACTGGTCCGGCATGACTCAATTCATCAAGGATTATGTTTCATCCTGTCAACAGTGTTCAAGAAACAACAATATTCATCATAAGAAACTTGGATTCCTCAAGCCTCTCCCAATTCCAAATGGTCCTTGGATTTTTCTCTCAATGGATTTCATCACTCAACTGCCACTGCCCAATTCCTTTGACTCAATCCTTGTCATAGTGGACAGATTCTCAAAAATGGCGGTTTTTATTCCAACAATGTGTTCAATCACTTCACTGGATTTGGCCCATTTATTCATCAAGAATATTTTCTCAAAGCATGGCCTTCCATCAAGCATTGTCAGTGATAGAGGATCACTCGTCGTTTCTTCCTTCTGGACCAATCTTTGTCAGCGGTTCAAGATTTCAAGAGACTTGTCAACTGCTTATCATCCAGAAACTGATCGACAGACAGAGAGGGTAAATCAGATACTAGAACAGTATCTTATGATGTATGTCAGTTATCATCAAGATGATTGGAACACCTGGCTCCCTCTGGCTGAATTTTCTTACAATAATTCTGATCACTCTTCAACCAAGCAATCACCGTTTTTCACTGTTTATGGAAGAGATCCACAATTTGATTCAGTTAACATCACTCAAGATACTCCTGCTGGAAAGTTATCAACAAAAATCCAATCAGTACAGCAAGATGTCAAGAGAGAACTTGAAATCGCCATAAACCAGTTTAAGAGGTATGCAGATAAAGGTAGAGCAATTCCACCTGTTTTCAATCCTGGTGACATGGTATGGCTTTCTTCCAAGAACATCAAATCAACCAGACCCACCAAAAAACTATCCGAAAGATGGTTGGGTCCTTTTCCAATCTTGAAGAAAGTCAGTTCTCATGCTTACCACCTCAAGCCTCCATCCACCCAGTCTTCCATATCTCACTTTTGGAACCAGTCAAGACATCAACAATCCCAAATTGGCATCAAGAGCCTCCTCCTCCAATCATCATTGAAGAAGAAGAGGAATGGGAAGTCTCTCAAATACTGGACTCAAAGCTCAAGAGAAGAAAATTATGGTATCTGGTGGAATGGAAAGGTTTCAGTCAAGACCCAGAAAGATCCACTTGGGAATCAGCCGAAAACCTCAAGAATTGTCCTGAACTTGTCAAAGATTTTCATTCTTTATATCCTGACAAGCCGGGTCCCAATTCTTCAAAAGCTTGATTCATTTATGGTGCTTGGTGGGGAGGGGAATTACCAAAAGTAAGTCCCACTCCTGGAATGCACCTTTTGGGGTATTCTACCCTTATCTGTTGTAAGCATCACCTTGGCCACTCTGTGAGCACTTTGCACTTTTGGACACAGATCTTGGCCTGGCTTTTCAACATTCAATTCCAAAATTATGGCCATTTTCACTTGGACAAATGGACCATTCACCCTTTTACTTCTTTTCCAAGTTTCCCAATTCAATTCAATCCTTAACAAGTTTGTTTTTCTTTTATGGCACTGGCGGGATTGGCAACTACCAAAAGTAAGTTCCTCTCCCGGTGTGCACTTCCCTGAGGGGTCTACAGTCTGTCCAAAACATCACCTTGTCCACTTTGTGAGCACCTGGCATCAAATCTCTTTTCCAGGTACCCTGGCCACTCTCAAGTCAATTCTCAAAATCCATGATGAAGATTGGACTCCCCCTCAAAAATTTTCTTTTTATTTCTTTTTTTTGTTTTGTTTCATTTTATTTTATTTTCTTTCTTTATCATTTCAATTTCCTTTTATTATAATCTTTATGCCAAAATTCTACGTCAATTCAATCCTTAAACATTTTCAAAGCCAAATGTCAAGAGAAGACTATGTCAACCTCAATTCATATGCCAACACTATTATCAGTTCAAAACTTTTCTTTTCAAAGATCAAATACCTCTGGAATCCCTCCGTCCAATCTGTCTTAATAGCCTCAACAGGCTTCTACCTTATCTTGGTGCTCAGGAGCTCACCATTCAAGGTAGGGGGGTACTGTCACAACCACGAGTTTTGGCCCTCCTCCTTGATGGCTGCGGCAATCCAACCTGGAGCCAAGATGGGGCCAATTGGTCACATCATGTCCTTTATGGCCAATTGGCCCCCTTGGGTGTTTTATGGTTTTTACGCCATAGCCCCTCTCAACCATAATTTATGGCCTCAGGCCATATCCTGCCATCATTGGCCTTCTTGGCCAATTTCCACCTCACCAACCCCCAGGCCTTCATCTTTTATTTTGGGCCTGGGGGGGTCCTTTCATCTTCCAGGGGGGTTCTGGACCCCCTAGCCATCATCATTGGCCCCTGGCCAACCCCTTTCATTATGAGGGTTTTATCCTAAATGGCCTTTTTGGGCCATTTAGGCCCCCTACGGCTTCTACGGTCCATACGGACCGTAAGCCGCGGTCCGCGGTCCACGGTCCGTAGGCCAATTAGGCCCCTTTTGGCCTAATCCAATGAGGCCAAAAGGGGCCAAAGGGGTCAGCCACCTAGGCCCCAAGGCCAGGTGGGTCCCAAACCACAATTGGGCCCACCTGAGCCAATTTTGGCCATGATTTCCTTGGACCCAAAAATGACCAAATCCTTCTTGGACACCCTTTCGGCCATAAATCCCGTAGGACCCAATTTTGGCCATGGACCACCATGGATCAACATTTCCACCATGGCCTCTGGCAACCACTAGAGGCCACCAGATCAGCTCAGCAAGCCTTCCCCTCAACTTAAGGGGAATTCTTTCCTTTCCTTCATGCACTCCGTACTCAAGATTGCAGGTGTGGTGCATATATGGTATTATATACCATTATGCACCATTCTTACTCAGCAATCCAATGGTGACGTTTTCAGGACCCAATTCCACCTTTCCATTTCAAGGTCCATAATTCCAATGCCTATTTCAAAGGAGGACTTTTCAGCTCATCAGTCTGGCAATCCATGGCGGCAATTCAGAAGATCATTCAAGGATCCTAACCACCTGTATCTGCAGGAGTTGGGTTGGTGCAATTCATTCAGGATTATTCTAAGGTCCATTCTCAAGAGGTATTACATCATTTAAATCAGTTGTCAAGACATCAAGTATTCAATACTCCTTGGACAACCCAATTCATCCGTACAGGCCTTATTCAATCAACCTGTATGGCCTTGGCCCAATTAGGCCATTTCTTATTCCACTGTGTGAATTCCATCACACAGTTCAAATTTCAAGATGGCAAGAACTGTATTTCCCAATTCGGACAATACAGTCATTGATCCACCTTCCAGGATCAATCTTTCAGCTTTTCACATATACCGGCCACCTTTCATCACCTGGGGACTTTTTCCCCAGTTAATTAATATATTGGATTTATTTTTTATCCTTATTTTCTTTTACATTATTAAAGCTGATACTGATAATCTTTAGTCAGTCATTAGCACCCTTTTCTCTTTTCTTCCTTCGCCTGTCAGTGGATATTGGTGGTCATATCCTTTACTAATTCCATTGTTCTTTCTGGCAGGTTGAAACAGTGAATTGAGGATTCACTTGGTTGGCTTCCTTTTATCTTTGGCCTCTGGCTTCATCCTTATTGTTCTTTTTATCTTTGGCATATTTGTCCTTTCTCTTTCTTCTGCTTAAGAAATATATTCCGTAGTATTTCTTATCATCTTTGGAGCCCTCCAAGTGAGTTCTTGATTCCTGAGTGCCAGGCCCTCTTGCTTCCATAAGAGCCCCTGTGACAGGTTTGGGCCATAGCAGAGGTAGTTTATTAAGCAAATAGATGGTGACAAGTTGATTGATAATTTGTTTGAAAATTTTTGAATAAAAAGATCCAAATTGAAGAAAAAAGGTGGAAGTAAAATAATTGCATTTGCAAAACACGATTTGTCCGGAAATTGAAGGAGGAAATGTTTTGCAAATTATTTCATATCATGCAAATGAAATCACTTCCCTGTGAGACATTGAATAAAGTTGACTAGTGGGAAACCTACTAAAGTCAACTTTTGAACTATTCAACGCTCATGAGGTAAGGACTAAGCAAAGTGTTCATTTGAATGATATGAAATAAGATGGTTTTGTCGGGGAAACAGGAGACACAATTCTTGTCTTAAATAGTCCACTTATTAGGTTTTAATTTGTGAGTCTCATGATTTAAACCCTAACAATAACATTGTGAATATACTGACCAATTTCCCCTTAGGTCCTGTTGGCAGAGAAGGCCACTCAGCATATTTCGGCAATGGCGTCCATTGTGTACGCCAACAAGCCACCATACACTATGGATGTAGTACGGAAGCGTAAGAATGATAAGCAGGGTCGGGAGGATGTCGGGAGGGCACTCCGCGAGCGTAAGGATGGTAAGCAGTGTCGGGAGGATGTTGGGAGGGCACTACACAAGCGTAAGGATGAGCAGTGTCGGGAGCATGTCGGGAGGGCACTCCGCGAACGTAAGGATGGTAAGCAGTGTTAGGAGGGCACTACACAAGCGTAAGGATAAGCAGTGTGGGGAGGGCACTACACAAGCATAAGAATAAGCAGTGTCAGGGGCATATCGGGAGGGCACTACACAAGCGTAAGGATAAGTGGTGTTGGGAGGGCACTACACAAGCGTAAGGATAAGCAGTGTTGGGAGGATGTTGGGAGGGCACTACACAAGCATAAGGATAAGCAGTGTCAGGAGCATGTCGGGAGGGCACTACACAAGCGTAAGGATAAGTGGTGTCAGGAGCATGTCAGGAGGGCACTCCACAAGCGTAAGGATGGTAAGCAGTGTTGGGAGGATGTCCGGAGGGCACTACACAAGCGTAAGGATAATCAGTGTTGGGAGCATGTCGGGAAGGCACTACACAAGCATAAGGATAAGTGGTGTCGGGAGCATGTCGGGAGGGCACTCCGCAAGCGTAAGGATGTCGGGAGGGCACTACACAAGTGTTGGGAGCATGTCGGGAGGGCACTACACAAGCATAAGGATAAGCAGTGTCGGGAGCATGTCAGGAGGGCACTACACAAGCGTAAGGTTAAGTGGTGTTGGGAGCATGTCGGGAGGGCACTCCCCAAGCGTAAGGATGGTAAGCAATGTTGGGAGGATGTCGGGAGGGCACTACACAAGCTTAAGGATAAGCAGTGTTGGGAGCATGTCAGGAGGGCACTACATAAGCATAAGGATAAGTGGTGTCGGGAGCATGTCAGGAGGGCACTCTGCGAGCGTAAGGATGGTAAGCAGTGTCGGGAGGATGTCGGGAGGGCACTACACAAGTGTAAGGATAAGCAGTGTCGGGAGGGCACTACACAAGCGTAAGGATAAGTGGTGTTGGGAGCATTTCGGGAGTGCACTCCACAAGCATAAGGATGGTAAGCAGTGTCGGGAGCATATCGGGAGGGCACTTTAGCGAGCATAAGGATAAGTGATGTCGGGAGTGCACCACGTGAGCATAAAGATGGTAAGGGCGGGGGTGTGAAAGCGTAAGGAGTGGTGAGGACGGAGATGGGGGGGCAGTGTTGGAGTCTCATCTGGAGGGCAGTGCGGGCTTGTAAGCATGCGAAGCATCGGGGAGGATTAGGTGGGGATGCGGAAGCCAATGAGGTGAAATTACCCAAAAATTGTGAGTAGTGTTGAAATGGGTTTGGGCTTTGAGTGACATTCTCATGTGACACATGTGACAATTGACGTTGTCTTGATGCTGATGTGACATGACCCACTAAACCCAGTTACTATAAAGTGACACTAATGCGACTGAAGCAAGATTTTATACTGACAGCAGTGCGACGGTAAGTCAATTGCCGACAATTGACACAAGATTTGCCCTGGTGAGTTTGTCAGGTTGGATTCATAAAAAAAAACTAGGATTACATAATCAATGACATCATTTCCCCACAAAATCAGGAGCTCAATTAAAGCACAGACCTCTCAATTCAATTACCACCAAGCCTTAATTTGAAGACCTAAAAAATTACAAGTCACCTTTTTTTTCAACACTCCCCTGGAGGCCCAAAAACTATAAATAGAGGTCCTCTCCCCCCCTCAAATTCTTTTCCTCATGGCCTAGATAGAGGCTTGTCACAAAAAAAAGATTCTTAATATTTTTTCTGAGGGAAATCCCCTCCATCCATCCACATTATCCTAAATTTTTAGGAATACTCAGTAGCTAAGCTCAGAAGTAAAGCAATCCTATCCCAATTTGTAAATTTTGCTCAGTAGCTAAGCTCAGTAGCACTGTCTGAGTGATTTAGAATTAATAGTAGTTAAAAGTTGGTCTACTTTGATTCATAAACTCATCTCATTGACTATCTCCATCCCATTATTGCTCAGTAGCTAAGCTCAGTAGCACTGTCTGAGTGTTTTATAGATAATAGTAGTTAACAGTTGGTCTACATTATTTTATAGATAATAGTAGTTAACAGTTGGTCTACATTATTTTATAAATACATCCTATTGACAAGGCTCTTTACTCAGTAGCCAAGCTCAGTAGTAAATTGAACAATAGTAGTGTCTGTTCTCCCAGGTTATCATCATAAAATCATGAAATCCGTAAAAAAAATAATACTTTTTGTTATTATTATTTATCATATTATCAACAGTGTTATCATCAAAATTGGAAATCCCTCAAGGTGTTACTGTTCTCAGTAAAGGAATTAAAAAGTCTTTTCCCAGTTTTATATCTTTATTTATTTGTGTTAAGGTTTACTAGGCCATTGTTTCCAGATCAAACAAAGTCTGATAGAGTTTGTTTAATATACTTTTCTGACTAGCCACCATCAAATAAAATAAATTGATTGTGAACTCAAGTTAATATAATTTAGCATTATTAGGAAGGGCAGTCTAGAGTATTCTAACACACAAGCAGACAAAGGGTTACAAGATTGAACAGCAATTCAGAACTGTTTTCTTGTAATTTCCCTTTCCAGGTACTGTGTTGTTTATCCCACACAGGAGGAGTTCCCACACTGGGAGAACAGGGATCCTTGTTGGGTATGAAAATGACAACTCAGCCTACCAATTCCTGAGACTCTCTGACCAAATAATCTTGATCTCTCACCACTTTACATTTGCTTGATAAAAGTTTCCTTTCTTGTGTGCACCCAACAATGCCAAGCACTTCCCAATCTCTCTCTTGGACCAACAATCCAGTGCTGCTGCAGTAGATAAAATCTTCACAGAAGAATTGGCTTCAAGCTATGAGCCGCCCACTGAAGAAACCTCCCCTGCGCAGACAGGAGTGGTAGATGAATTCCACCCTGTCCTGGAATCAGATGTGCTAGATGAAATTCACACTAATGTTCCTTCTGAAAAGTGCGAGAAAAGCACCAGAACTCTCCAGAATCAAGATCATTAGGCCCCAACATCCTACCCTCATATTGTCCGAGCTGAACACCAACAATATACTCCCCTACTCTAGGCGTAGTAATACCACCCTAGTCACCCCTGCAACTGAAGCTCCCCGTTCCTTCAGGGAAGCCCAGGACAGTGTCAACAAGTCCAAATGGGCTTATGCAATCAGTGAGAAGCTCCTGGAAATGGAAATTCAGCAAGTTTGGGATATAATCGACATTGACCTGAAATAAAAACTTGTCGGAACAACCTGGATCTTCAAGATCAAACAGGAGCATGATAATCAGATTGTGAAATATAAGGCTAGGCTATGTGCTCAAGGATTCACTCAAGTGGCAGGCATGGACTTTGAGAAAACGCTTTCTCCAACTGGATGTCTCAATTTCCTAAGGATTCTCATTGTCTTTGCCTCCACAAAATCAACGTGCATCGTGCCTTCTTTAAAGCTCCTCTAAAAGAAATGGTCTATCTTGCTATCCCTCAAGGCCTCAACTTAGACCAATGATGGAAATGCCTCAGGTTAAAGAAGGCTATCTATGGTCTCAATAAAGCCCCCCTTTCCTGGTACTTTCGCCTCAAGGAGTGGCTGGTCCCAGTTAATTTCTCTTTCTGAACCCTTTGTCCCTGTGTATTTAATTGCAGGCAGCTCAACCCGATTTGGCTCTATGTCCACGTGGAAAACATAGCTATTTTTGGGAAAATCGTGAACGACTTCAAGAAAGAAATAGCTTTTAAATTTGAGATCAAGGATATTGGTCCCGCTGATCTCATCTTAGGTGTTAAGATCAGCCAAGCAAAGGAGGGTATCTGGCTTGACCAGAAACACTTTTCCAAATCTCTTGTAAATCTCTATGGCATGGGGGAATGTTGGCCTGTTTCCAAACCTCTTGCTCCTCACTTGAAGTTGTCTCCAGCAACTGAAAATGAGGTAACTGAGCTTAACAGCCTCAAGATTAGTTTTTGATGCGCTGTCAGTAGTATCAACTACTTCAGTTCTGCCACCAGGCCAGACGTTTTTTTGCGCTTAGCTCGCTCTCCAAGTACCTAGAAAGACCTGGAATACAACAGTGGAATGGTTTGCTTCATTTGCTGAGGTATCTGAACGTCTCTCTTGATCTTGGCTTGCTTTACTCACCAGCCGGGAAGTCAGGCCTCACTGCATACAGTGATGCCGACTGGGGAAACTGTCTACAGACCACAAGGTCAATCAAGGGTTTCCTGGCATCCTTCAATGGCTGTCTGGTCCTTTGGAAAACCAAGAAAAAACCCACTTTCTCTCTCTCAACAGCCAAGGCCAAATACAATTCTTTTTGCAGCCTGACATCTGAGCTGATTTGGCTGCGTCAATGGTGCAAGGAGTGTTCCATTTTTGATTCTGACTCTCTGACTCTTGTCTATGAGGACCATAAGGCTCGCATCAATTCCGCGAATGGCAACAGCAACATCAACAATCAATTTATGAAGCATTTAGACATTCAGCTACACTTTTTCAAAGAGGCTATTTCAAACTCCACCATTAGACTCAGGTACACCACCACCAATGGCATGCTGTCAGACTTTCTCACCAAGTCCATCACTAATCCTGCGTCTAGGAGTGAGGGGGGGTGTTGAAAATTGGGATCAAACTGATTAAATACAACACACTCCTCAACTCCGGAAATCCCAAAACGCATTTCAATTGAATCTACTAATAAATGCCCAACCACCACACAGATCTTCAGCAAATTCCCAAATGAGACAGTGGAGATTGTCCTTAAAAGACAATCTCCTCTCCACCTCAAAAAAAATCTCCTCACTGCTCTCCCCTTTGTTTTCTTCTATTTTCTTTCTATTCCCATTCTTTACTTCTTGTTCTTCTTCTTCATTCACTCTTCCTTTTATTTTCACTCAGGTAGATTAATTGTCTCTAACCTTATATTTTACTAAATGCCTACCAACGAACTAATCTTTTTTCTTTAGTCCATACTTGTTGTTCTTCCTACAGTTGTTAAATTCTTATTTAATTGTTTTATTACCTTTTTATCCACCCTTAGGTACATACCTTTTTGTTTCTATCAACCTTTTTCACTGCAGTGGATGTTGATGTAATAAAACTTAGTCCAAATATTCTGACAGGTTTGAGTAATAATAAAACTATTATTATCATTATTATTTTTATATTTTTACATCCCCCCTTTCAAGGAACATGGAGAGAAAGGGCACATATTTTTTTGAAAGGGTATGAAATTGAAGAGATTTTTTAAGGAGTCTTTTAACTATGTATTTTGTGAAGAGAGAAGCATTCATTGAGGTGGTAGAGACATGTTTTAATAGCATTATGCCTTTTTTTAGTAGTTCTTGTATGAAGTGAAATTTTATGTACATATTTTGAGCTTTCAAACCACTGTGATTAGCATCAAATAGCTATAAATCAATAGCTCCTTTGTTGTCATTGAGTGGCAAGGGCTCAAGTGGAGATGAAGGCAATTGAATTTAATTACTGAGATTGATTAACCAGGTTCTTTTCTTGGAAGCATAACTGAGAGCCTTGTATGCAGCTTCTGTTGTTGAATGAGATACTGTGTGTAGTTTTTTTGATCACCATGAGATAAGGTGTAAATTTATACTGACAGTGAAACCTGTTATTGATCTTCAATAAATAGGATTATTTCCCCAATCAGCATCTGCATAAGTCTTGATGTGGTTGAAGCTGTGATTTTTGAATGCAAGACAGAGGGTTTTTGAGTGGAAAAAATAGCAAAAGGATTGAGGACATGCATTCCAGTGTTGTAAACCAGGTTTTTCAAGGAATTGAGATAAGTGACTTATTTCAAAGGCAATATTGGGATGAGTATTGGAAATGATGTAATTTAATGATCCAACTGAACTTCTATAATTTATTTCCAATCTATTGAACTCTTCAGGTCATTCATCAGATGAGATTGAGAGCTGTAAGTGAGGTTTGAGCAGAGTATTTTATAGAACAAGATCTTTGATCTTGTATTTTTCAGCTAATTTGTTTATGTAGTTTTCTTGATCAAGACTAAATCAATGACTAAGATGGTTGATTTTTATTCCTAAGAGTAGGTGAGCTTTACCTTGGTTTTTCATATCAAAATCTTTCTTAACATCTTCAAGGTTTTTTCCAAAGATGAAAAGATCATCCACAGGTACATATAGCCGAATGGGAGATTTGCTTTTTCTCCAGAAAGCACATAGATTGGTGATAGAACATTGAAAACCAGATGTGATTTACCAGTTTGAAAGGTGTTTGTACCATGCCAAGGAGGCTTGCTTGAGCTGGAGTACTTGAGTTTCTTTATTTGCTATAATGCCTTGAGGAATTTCCAGACAAATTGCTTCCTGCAGTGGATCATTTAAAAAAGCACTTTGTACATCTATTTGATGGAATTTGTATTTCTGAATCTTGAAAACAAAATATGTAAGATGTGACTATGAAACTGATGATAATATTACTATGAATTAACAGTACTATGTCTGTTCTTATGAAATATAATAATAATATATTATTATAACCACAATTAAATAATTAAAGAATTATTTCTTTCATGTGTTAAGCACTACTAGTGATTTTAACAGTAAGCAAGTAATTGTCTACAAGAATCAATTACAAGAAGATTTTAATAATAAAACTTCTTTTATTAAAATAATAAAGTTATTTTAATATATGATTATCTTTTGCAAGAACAATTATAATGGTAATTCTTGAAAAAAACTAATTTTAGAGAAAAACTTTAAGAATTAAAAATAAATCACTCACTAATATTCCAAAGAACTTATTGAAGGATAAGATAGAGAGGTTTGACGTAGAATTGTGGGTTTTAAGGATCAAAATGAATTTATAACAGTATTACAACAATATATAGTTGGATTATATGATTTCACGTCTTTCTGATTGATTCTGAAAGATTTAAAACACTTAAGAATAGCTGTAACTAATACTTACTTGTTGGTAATAATGGTTTAAATGATAATAAAATGATGATTTGGAAAAAACAGCAAGAGGAGGCCTCTTTTAAGTCAACAAAAGCTCACAGAGGCGTGCCATGGAGCGAACTGAAAAACCAGTGAGTGAGAAAACAATAAACCCTTTGGGTTATTGATTGCATCATCAGTTGTCATGTAAGATTATCATAATTACTTAATTGGTGCTTTTACATGACTACCAACCCCAATATGGTTAAGAATAAAAGGAGTAACATCTGTAAATATTCTTTTATTCCAAGAAAATCATTTATTTCTCAAAATTATCAACGTTATTGCCAATTTCATCACAGGTTGTAATTACTTTGAATTTTTGAAGATTCAGTGTTTCACGTAGAATAGTCAAAAATGGACTGTAAGTAAACATTTTAATTTTACTAGTAAAACCATAATTATTTTTGGTCTTACCATAGATAATAAAGTTCTCTATTAGTCCTGAAAGTTTCAGAAAGATTCATTAAGAATTGTATTTTAATGAATTTTTGAAGTTTTTACCTCATTTCTATGTAGAATTGCAAGTATCAGTGTTTCACTAGTTGCTATGAGGTAAATCAATGGATACATGTCCAAAAAGGGTTTTAATTACTCTTTTGGGGTTTATCCATGGAAAATCATTAAGAATTGACATGGTTACAGGAGTCTAAGTAGCTCTTTACCTCCTTGGCACGTCAAAATAACAGGTTATTTGCTATTTTCTTAAGATTTACAGTAGTTGCAACATGGTAACCAAGTTCCCAAAAGGTTTTGGTTTACCAATTACGCCAAGATCAGCCATGGATCCAAGCTTTGGAGCTGTCCACACCTCTGAGGCCTCAGAAGTTGGGTACCCTGGTTTTATTTGATGTCTTTTGTCCCCCTTGCTTATTTTTCACGTCAAAATAGAAATTCAAGCTTTAAGTGAGATATCCACTATGGGCGTACCAAACGTGCATGTAAGAATACCATGATATTAAGTGCTCATAACATGCATAACACTATTCTTAGTGTATATGTAACATGGGATTTCTCACATTCCCATTATTTTGGCGTGAAATTAAGAAAAACAAAATTTTTCACGGATCTTTTATGTGGTATTGATGATGTGGTATTGAAGTATTTTCCATTTTACCACCTCAAAGAGTTGATTTGAGCTTATTCACTCTATGGAGCTACCCTAGGTGAGTTTTTGTGTAGAATACAAATCTGGTCTTAAATCCATGGATTGACTTACTCAATAAACAGTTATTCATCTTTTCTGAAATTGAAAATGTTGAATTTTGGATATATGCATGACTTATGAGTTATGCATAATTCAAAAAAAAATTTTCAGATAATTGTGGCCTCTTTGGGTATGTAAAATATACCTCAAGGCTCACAAAATACCAGGACATAATGGTAACAGTCTACCAGTTTGTACAAAAGAATTTTGATAGTCTAATTCTGCTATTTGATGAAAACCATGGGAAAATTAATGAGCTTCATATTCAATGGTTCTTTCCATGTTGTTTTCAAAACCATGGGAAAACCCCCCAATTTGTGTTTATGGCATTTTTATCCTGACCCAATTAATGGCCAATTGGTTTTCAGTGGTCTTTAAATGGCTTTTGGGCCACACACACCTTTTAGGGCCATTCAAGGCCCCAAACTTCATTTATGGCCTTCAGGCCATATCCTGCTCTTGTGGCCCTCTTGGCCAACTTCTTTCCTCACCAAACCCAAGCCAATCCACTTGATTTTGGGACTAGGGGTCATTTTACGTTCCAGGGGTCTTGGGCCCCTGGCCAACCTCCTTTTATTAGGGGTTTTTAGTTCTAAACAGCCTTTCTGGGCCATTTGGGCCCTCTATGGCCTGCGGACCATAATTAATGGCGCGTGGTCAGTAGGCTGTGGGACCAGTTAGGCCCCTTTTAGCCTGAAACGAATGGGGTCCAGTGGGAAGCCCATCTCCCCACAAACCACAGGTGGGTCCACCTGAGCCCCAATCTTGGCCAATAACTCAGTGGACCCAAACACCTCAGATTGGCCATACATGGCCACAGACCCCAAGACTCCACCCATGGCCTCTGGCAACCACCAGAGTCCACAAGCTCAGGGCCAGCAGGGCTTCCTCTCAAGTCAAGGGAAACCCTTCCCCTCGCTTATGGACCCCACACTGCATGAACCAGGAATGGGGCATATATGGTATTGTGAGTGTTGAGGTATATTTTACATACCCAAATAGGCCACAGTTATCTTTAACATAAAATCTGAACCATGCATAACCCATAAGTCATGCATATACTCAAAATTCATCATTTTGGATTTCAGAAAATATGAAGAACCTTTTTGTGAGTAGGTAAATCCATTAACTCAAGACCAGATTTGAATTCCACACAAAATTTCACCTAGGCTAAGTCCGTAGAGTAAATAAGCTTAAATTAACTCTATGAGGTAATATTATGGAAAATACTTCAATACCACATAAAAGAATTGTGAAAATTTTTGTTTTTCTTAAGTCCACGCCAAAATAATGGGAATGGGAGAGATCCCATGTTATACATACACTGAGAATAGTTTTATGCATGTTTTTGGCACTTAATATTATGGTATCTTTACATAGAATTTTGGTACACCCATAGTGGATATCAGAATTTAAGCCTGGAATCCTATTTTTGATTTGAAAATAGCTAAGGGGGGTAAAAGACATCAAAGAGAGCCAGGGTACCCAACTGCTGAAGATTCTGTGGCATGGAAAGCTCTAAAGCTTGGATCCATGGCTGATTGTGGCCCAATTACTATACTAAAACCTTTTTGGAGCTTTGTTACAAAGTTAAAATCTCATCAAATCATAAAAAAATTGCAAATAAGCTGCTGTTTTGACATGACAAGGAGGTAAAAAGCAGCATAGACTCCTGTAACCATGTCAATTCTCAATTTATTTTCAGTTATAAAACTTAAAGAACTGACTAAAACCCTTTTGGGACTAGTATACATTGATTTACCTCATAGCAACCAGATATATAGTGCTATTTGCAATTCTACATAGAACTGCGGTAAAAACTTCAAAAATTCTTTAAAAATACAATTATTTATGAATCTTTTTGAAAATTTGAGGACCAATTAATTATTATCATTGAAGAAACCCAAAAAGAATTACAGTTTCATAAGTAAAATTCAAAGTTTTACTTAAAGTCTTTTTTGATAATTCCGTGTGAAACACTGAATCTTCAAAAATTCACAAAAAATACAACCTGAGATTAAATTTCCAATAACATTGAAAAATTTGAGAAATAATCTTTTTTTTTGAAAGAAAAGAAAATCTATAGTTCTTACTCCTTTTATTCTTAACAATATTTGGGTTGATAGTCACATAAAAGCCTTAATTAAGTAATTGTGATAATCTTACAGGGAAACCAATTATGAAATCATGAATTCCAAAAATATTATTGTTTTATTACTCAGTGGTTTTTCAGCTTGCTCCATGAAGTGCCTCTGTGAGATGTTCTTGATTTAAAAGAGGCCTCTTCTTGCTGTTTTTTCAGAATCATCTTATTATACAATTATATCTTTGTTACCACAAGTAAGTATTAGTTAAATGTTTTCATAAGTTTTTCAATTCTTTCAGAATCAATAAGAAAGATTTTGAATCATAGAAATAAACTATATTTTTTTGTAATATTGTTATAAATCAATTTTGATCCCTTGAATCCACAATTTATCCATCAAATCTCTCTACCATCTTTTGTCCAAGGTTCATTGGAGTATTAGTGAGTGGTTTATAATTAATTTTAAAAGTTTTTTCTAGTATTTGTTTTCTCAAAGAATCATAACTAAAGCTATTATTCTGATATATAATTAAGAATTATAGTAATTATATTATCTTAATAAAGAAGTTTTATCATTAAATACTTCTTGTAATTGATTCTTGTAGACAATTACTTACTGTTATAGTCACTAGTACCCTATAGCAAGTAAAAGAAATAATTATTTATTTATTTACTTAATTGTAGCTATAATAATTTTTATCATTACATTTCATAAGAACAGTCATAGTACTGTCAATTAATAGTAATATTATCAACAGTTTAATAGACACATCTTACATTTGGGGGCCTGGCCGTCTTTTGTGAACCTTTCACCCTTAATTAATATATTTTCAAACTCTCAAGTATATTAATTTGAAAAAAGAATTTTCTTTCAATTTAAAGTGAAATTTATTTTTATTTTTGAAATTGTCTTTAAAGTCTTTTTCATTGAGGAATTTGGTTTAATCTTATACTGTTCTTACAGGTGGCTTTTTCACATCCAAAAAACTTCTAAAATTATTCTTTGAGTTACTCTGAATCAATTTTGAATAAAAATATTAAGTTTTATTTTATTTTTTTTCTTTAAAAAGAATCATCAATTTTTTAAATATGAAAAAATAAAAAACTTATAAAAAAAATCTCAAGGATATTTTTAAGGTATAAAAAATATTTCTTCCTATTTTTATCAATTTATCTCTCTAGTGTCTTTAATCAAGTATAGTGCAGCTCGCAAGAAACTGAGTAAGAGATATGTTACCAGTCCAGAATCTTCAGAAGCACAATCTTAAGAAAGCATCAAAGTGCAAATTGCCAAAAGACGCACTTTATTTAGAGCAGAAGAAGCCAAACAATTAACAAAAGGTGTGTGTATTCTCTCTTTATCTTTTATTTTTTATTAAATTGACATGAACTTGTGCATACCAGAAATGGAAGCAACTATTCAGTCCAACCAGATAGATCTGGACAAAGAAGAGGCACGACCAGAGTAAGATCTGGCAATATTTCCTAAAGAAAGAGATGTCTGGAGGATGCCAGAGTTGCCCCAATTCCCCAAGGTCTGTGCCTACAAGCCTTGATGTGAACTCTAAGCCTTAAATAATTAATAGTAATATTTTATGGGCTGAACCATTTCCAAGTGGAAGCCATGAAAATATATCTGTCCCAGTACAAAAACTGGTACAGAGAACCCAAGGAAATGGAGTGGGAATTATTCCCAAGCCTTTGGCAGGGGCCCATGAGCTCCTACTTACACATCAAGAGCTTTCTGGGTCAAGAGAAGACCTTAGAAATCTTAGGAGGGTCGAGCCCATTGTATTTCAAAGACAAGGTCAAAAAGATAAATAATTGGTTGAAGAACCAAAGTATTTTATCCATAGACCAGAAGAAGGAGTTGAAAATGACCCCAGCTTTGGAAGCAGGCCCAGTGGCGCCTACCAGCTCCAAACCAGCTCCATAAGCACCCAAAGAGAAGCCCAAGGGACCTCAGAGGAAGCAGAAAGGTCCCAAAAACAATCAAAGCAAAGGCAATTGGCACAAACATTACCAACAAGTGCACAGGATACCCAAATTGGAGCCTTCAACCATCGACAGTGCTTACAATATTGTCAGCCTGTGACTCAAAACCAGAGCACAAGCATGACAGCCAAAATACCATAAACCAATGGTATAGCCAAGATACCACCAGAACATGGAGCTAAGACAAATCAGCTCAAAAGGTATCAAAAGAAAGAGGAAACTCACCTCTTTCTGAAAATATAAGTCCCATCACCATAGGACAAGAAATAACAAAGTTATTCCTGCTCAAAGGTATTGCTGAGCATAAACATTAATTTTCACCTCTCATCTAAAATCTAGAAGGAGAGGCTTAACCCCATAAAATGGGCATTTAAAATGAAGCTCTGAGCCAGGGATATCCAATGGTACCAGCCAAACTGAGCTAGCACCAATATTACTGGAGCTATGGCCAATTTCAGGCCAAATAAGGGTTAACAAAACATTCACCTCTCATCTAACTTCTACAGTTTTAGTGTGAGATACTTAAAGTGGGGTATTTTTGGAAAGAGCACAAGCAGGGATACCTGGTAGTGTAATCCATTCCCTCATATCTCAACTATAGCAGAAGTTATGAGGCAAACAAGCTCAATACAGCTTTTTGCCTAAAACACACATATGTACAAAATCTTGTACATGTCATAACTTTGCCATATTTAATGATAACCATATCAAATAACGTACCATTGTGTAGAGCACATACAGGGCTACACACAGGTTCAGCTTTGAGGTTGATATCTCAAGAAATGACAAAGCTATAGCTGTTTTAAGGTCAAAATCCCACATTCTGACCAATACAGTCATACCATGGGATAATATCCCATAACCATGAATCTGAGGCGTCAAATAGACAAAGAAGCTTGTTTTTACTTCAATAACTCATATGTAATTCAATGCTGGGGTCTCATACAGCTTCTGTACAGCATTCTACGTGTCATACACGTCAGAATCAAGCTGTGAGGTCCCCAGATGAAAGTTTTCACTCTGTATTGGTGAAAACTGCCCAGATGTGGTTTCAAAACCACATCTGAGCCCAATACAGGCTATACAGGCTTTTTTCAAACCACAAGCCAGTCCTAGAGAGTGAAAGATTTTCACTTCCTCTACCTGGAAAGGTCTAGCACCCTTTCCACCCCATTTCAGGATAAAAAGGAGGCTTTTCACACCCAGAATTGTTTCCTCATCCTGCTCTTGAATAACTTATGCAGTAAACTGTGAAAAACAGTTTTACTCGTGGTTAATAATCAGGTATAATTATAAATCTGGATTCTTGTAGTCTTTTATTAGTGTAACCCAACAGATAAAGCTGCACCCAGGGCTTTCAACAGCGCTCACCACCACTATATTATAGATATTAAAGCCCTTTTAATCTTGAATCAAATCATCTTCACTCTTATAAATCTCTTTTAAACAATTTTTACCGTGTCACAAACATAGTTAAAGTTGTGACTAGCCTATTTACACCTTTATCATAGTTTCATCGTGACAAATATGGCCCGAACTCCTATGGAATTCACAGCCAAGGAGCAAGGGAGGATGAATAGGACTTTCCCATGCAAATGATAGATGAAATAAATTTTATTAAATCTAAAATTTAAGTAAAACTTGATAAATTTGACAGAAAGTTAACCAAAATAACCTCAAATATTAATGACTTAAAAAATAATGACAGAGCTTCTGCTTAATTGCATAAGTCTACAATTGACTGACTCGATATAATTTGCAATACATGTGACAGAACTGAGAGGAAATGTTAAATTCAAGATTATGAAATGGAAGAAATTTCCATTACCAATATTAATGAACAACTCAAATTTCTAAAAGATCATACATTAGATATAGTTAAGAATACCAATCAATTTGCCACACATCTGGAAAGAAGTGATAGTGAAAGGAAGACATTAAAAGATGAGATAATTGCACATGTGGAACAAATCCATAAGAATTATGAACCAAGTACACATAGTCCCAGAAATTCCACACCTTTGAATGCAATATCTTCAAAAGATATTCCCAAATTAGAATAATTGCCAACATTCTCTGGTGAAGGAGAATACAACCATATTTAGTTCTTAAGAATATCTGATATGTTGAAGGAAGGAATTCCATATACCTGATGAAATACTGGTGGGTAAATCACACTCTTTATTTACCAGAACTGCAAAGAAATGGTATTACGAAATGAGGCAAGATCATGGAAAACATCATTTGACTTGGTGGAAATCTGAATTGATCACCAAATGGGCCAATATTCCTTGGAGGTTTAAAAACAAACATTCTTTTGAAAGTGCCATTTTTAACTCAGAAAAATATAAACCACTTACTTGGTTCCTCAAACAGAAAGACAGATCATCTGCTTTACACCCATATATGTCTGACTCAATTATTAATATAAGAATATTAAGAAAATGTGGAGGAGAACTAGAACATGCTATCAAGTGCAGATTTGTAGAGCCCTTTTCATCAGAAGACTACAATCATTCCATGGAAGATATCATTACTAGAACAAGAATTTGTAAAACCTGGATTAGAAACCCTATGGAGTCCAAAATGGTCCCAAATATTTACAGAGAAGATAAGACACCTGAAATACCTGTCTTCAAGTTTCATAAATGTGGAAGTACCCCACATTTAGCCAACACTTGGACCAAAAAGACAAAAATCAATGAAATTCAAGTCATTGAGGAATTTCAGTGTACTGAGGAGAGAAAAGAATCTGACCAAGATTCTGCAGTCTCTAAAGAAAAACCAGTAGAATATTCTTTTATTGAGAACATTCCTTCTTTTTTTGAAGTCACAGAGGTCCATACTCACTTGCCACAGTAAAGTGAATATTGCTATAACCTGATCCATATACAGGATGCTAGAATGTGCAAGGCTTAACCTTCTAGAGGGAAAGGATACGCTACTGGAGCATCTTGTATCACATCAGTTCTGAAAGATGATGTTGAAGCCAAATTCAATTTTGACACAGGAGAATTTTGCACTTTTATAGGCAAAGACTATCTTCAAATTATACTCCCTGAATGGAAGAACCATCTATTACCAATAGCAGGTGTGCAGTTTAGTAGTTCCAGTAATAATATGTACCTCTTGGGAATATTGCACACTAATCTTGTATTTCCACACCCTGCAGGAAGTGTAAGAATAAAGACAGAGGTAGTAGTAATGGACAACTTTACATCTCAAAATATCATTATTGGAAATTATTATTTAAATATTTATGGTTTTGACATAAATAACCATAAAGAAAGATATTTTACAATCGGAGAAAATGAAAGACAAAAATTTGCTTTTTTCAATATACCCAAAAAAATATCCATAGTATCTTCAAATGAGAATACTCATAAGGAGGAAATTGGGCATAATCAGCTTATTAAAGCCCAAATTGATCCATCATTGTCACCCAAGATGAAGCATGAGCTTATTAATGTGTTATCAACATATATAAATGCATTAGCTTCTGATAATGAAGCATTAGGGCTAGAAGACCAGCTTACCCAGAAATTCCTAGAGCTAGAGAAGCGTTGGAAAACATATGCAATAGTTAATACAACTTGGTGTACTAAGGAAAGTAGGCCATATTGAGGAAGGTGAAGTAACAACTCCTGTCATTATTTCTTGTAATAATGATAAATCTAGGATGATTGGAGATTTTAGAAAACTGAATACCTACACAGTTCCAGATAGGTATACAATTCCTAGAATCCAAGAAACTTTGACCCAATTGTCTAAATCCAAGTATATAACATCCATGGATGCATTGAAAGGCTCTTCTCAGAATATTTTGACACCCAATTCTAAGAAATTAATCAGAGTTATCACTCACGGTGTTATTTATGAGTAACTTAGAATGCCATTTGGTATTAAAAATTCTCCATCACATTAGCAAAGAATGATGAATAACATCTTCCCCACAGAACTATCTGAAGGATGGCTCAATATTTATATTGATGATATAATCTCATGGACCTTGCACCTTGAAATACTTGGAAGGGTACTTGATAAAGCTGCAGGAGTGAATATGAAGATCTCACTCAAGAAATGCAACTTTGGCTTTGAAGAACTTAAAGTTTTAGGAAATATTGTTTCTGTTTCAACCTTGGTTATTGACAAAAATAAAGTGGCAGAAGTTTTACTTAAGCAAGTACCCTAGAATAAGGAATAAATGATTTCTTTTCTTGGATTTTCCAGTTATGAAAGGAAAAACCTGAAAAACTTTGCGATTCTCGCCAAGTTGCTATATGAAATCTGTGATCAACAGACAGTATTTGAAATGACACAGGAAAGAATTAAAGCTTATGTGAAGATAAGGAAAGCAGTTACAGAAGACCCTTCACTCCTCCCGCCTGACTGGAATATACCTTTTAAATTTTATAGTAATGCATGTGAAGATGGATTACAGGCAGCCCTAAATCAATTACTAATTATTGATGACAAACCTACAGAAGGACCATTTTTTTATATCTCAAGACAAATCAAACCAAAAGAAGCCAGATATGGTGCAGGCCAAATGGAATGCTTATGTTTGGTATGGGCACTTGAGAAACTACACTATTATTTTGATGGCAGTATCTTTGAAGTGATAAATGACTGTAATGCCGTGAAATCACTTAAAACAAAGACACCTAACAGACATATGGTGAGATGGCAGATAGCCATTCAAGAATATAGAGGTAATATGACCATACTTCATAAAGCAGGAAATATTCACAAGAATTCTGATTAACTTAGTAGGTGGGAATAAGCCAATGCTCCTGATAGCCCAGCTTAGGTACCTTTAGAAGGAGAACCCCAGATTCCAATTGAAGTAATTAAGATAACTGATATTGGGACTGAATTCTTTGAAGAAGCCAGAGAATCTTATAAGCAGGAGAAGAATTTCCATATCTTGACTTCCTTGTTGGATAAGACTGCAGGGATACATCTTTGGTTAATTCACTAGATGAAACATGGAAAACCTTCTATTATGAAGGAATATTTCACTTGTTTGATGGCATAATCTACCACAGAACCAAACATTATTGCGTAATGACATTATGCAGTAGATTTCTTATCAATACCATTCTTCATTAATGCCATGCTAGAATCTATTCTGGACACCTGTCAGAAGACAGAACACTTGAAAAAGTGAAAAACTGTGCATGGTGGCCATCTTGGAGAAAAGAGACCATTGAATATTTCCATACCTGTGACAAATTCCAAAAAGCAAACAGGAGTACATTAAAGAAATTTGGGTTTATGATCCATATTCAAGAACCAAAATCCCCTTGGGAAGCTGTTCACATGGCTTGGGTCACAGAACTTCCTCCAAGTGGTGATAGAAATTATAATTCTTGTTCAATCATTGTGAGCAGATATAGCAAAACTCCCATATTCTTGACATGTCATAAAGATGACACTGCTATGGATACAGGTTTTCTTCTATGGAGTAGAGCTATTTCTCATACGGCATGATTTAAGAATATCATAAATGACAGAGATCCCAGATTCACATCTGCACTTTGGACCAATCTTCATAGATTGTAAGATTTGTCTATGAAACTGATGATAATATTACTATTAATCAACAGTACTGTGACTGTTCTTATGAAATATAATAACAAAATGTTATTATAACCATAATTGCATGATGAAAAAATTATTTCTTTCACCTGTTAAAAACTACTAGTGATTTTAACAGTGAGCAAACAATTTTCTACAAGAATCAATTACAAGAAGATTTTAATAATAAAACTTCTTTTATTAAAATAATAAAATTATTTTGATATATAATTATATTTTGCAAGGATAATTATAATGGTAATTCTGGAAAAAAAGTAATTTTAGAGAAAAACTTTAAGAATTAAAAATAAATCACTCACTAATATTCCAAAGAACTTATTGAAGGAAAAGATAGAGAGGTTTGAAGTAGAATTGTGGGTTTTAAGGATCAAAATGAATTTATAACAGTATTACAACAATATATAGTTGGATTCTATGATTTCACGTCTTTCTGATTGATTGTGAAAGATTTAAGACACTTAAGAATAGCTTTTAGTAATACTTACTTGTTGGTAATAATGGTTTAAATGATAATAAGATGATGATGTGGAAAAAACAGCAAGAGGAGGCCTCTTTTAAGTCAACAACAGCTCACAGAGGCGTGCCATGGAGCAAACTGAAAGACCAGTGAGTGAGAAAACAATAAACCTTTCTGGATTATTGATTGCATCATCTGTTGTCACATCAGATTATCATGATTACTTAATTGATGCTTTTACGTGACTACTAACCCCAATATGGTTAATAATAAAAGGAGTAACATCTGTATATATTATTTTATTCAAAAATAATCATTTATTTCTCAAAGTTATCAATGTTATTGGAAATCTCATCACAGGTTGTAATTACTGTGAATTTTTGAAGATTCAGTGTTTCACATAGGATAGTCAAAAATGGACTGTATGTAAAGCTTTTAATTTTACTAATAAAAACATAATTATTTTTTGTTTTACTATAGATAATACAGTTCCTGATTAGTCCTGAAAGCTTTAGAAGAATTCATCAAGAATTGTATTTTCAATGAATTTTTGAAGTTTTTACCTCATTTCTATGTAGAATTGCAAATATCAGCGTTTCACTGGTTGCTCTGAGGTAAATCAATGGATACAAGTCCAAAAAGGGTTTTAATTACTCTTTTGGGGTTTATCCATGGAAAATAATTAAGAATTGACATGGTTTCAGGAGTCTGAGTAGCCCTTTACCTCCTTGGCACGTCAAAATAGCAGGTTATTTGCTATTTTCTTAAGATTTACAGTAGTTGTAACATGGTAACCAAGTTCCCAAAGGGTTTTATTTTACCAATTAGGCCAAAATCAGCCATGGATCAAAGCTTTGGAGCTGTCCACGCTTCTGAGGCCTCAGAAGTTGGGTACCCTGGCTCTCTTTGATGTCTTTTGTCCCCCTTGCCTATTTTTCACGTCAAAATAGAAATTTAAGCTTCAAGTGAGATATCCACTATGGGTGTACTAAAAGTCCTTGTAGGAATACCATGATATTAAGTGCTCAAAACATCCATAACACTATTCCTAGTGTATATGTAACATGGGATTTCTCACATTCCCATTATTTTGGCGTGAAATTAAGAAAAACAAAACTTTTCATGGATCTTTTATGTGGTATTGATGATGTGGTGTTGAAGTATTTTCCATTTTACCACCTCAAAGATTTAATTTGACCTTATTCACTCTATGGGCCTACCCTAGGTTAGTTTTTGTGTAGAATACAAATCTGGCCTTAAATCCATGGATTTATATACTCAATAAAAAGTTATTCATCTTTTATGAAATCAAAAATGATGAATTTTGAATATATGCATGACTTATGAGTTATGCATAATTCAAAATTTATTTTTAAGATAATTGTGGTCTATCTGGGTATGTAAAATATATCTCAAGGCCCACATTCCCTCCCACCAAAAAATAAAATTGTACTACAATTTTATCAATGGTAGAAATAATAAAAAGCCCCAAAGGGGGGTCAATGTCCAGTTTACAACCTCTTTACATCACTCAGATCAAGTAATTTAAAGCACATTTGTAGACATATTCAGGCTAGTGCCCTTCCTTCATGTCTAAATATTCTCAAGAGTTTATCTGAGTCACGTATATCTGATTCTGCCAGCCATTCATCTTCATGTACTTGATTTCTATATCTGAAAAGATATTCTCTCTGATTTTTACCCCTAAGTCTCCTTTCTTTAATGATTTTCTTTATCTTTTTGTCTTCATTCTGTTCCACTTGTGGGACAGTCAAACGAGTTGGGTTCCTTAGAGAAAACAATTCTTTATCAGCTGGTTGATAAGGTTTTATCAAGCTGACTGGAAAAGTGGGGTGTTTATTTTCCAATTCACCACTCAATTCCACTTGAACTGCATTGGTTCCATGTAAGGCAACAATAACAAAAGGTCCTACATAAGAATCTTTAAGTTTTTTTGGGCCTTTGATATTATTAAAATTCAAGGTTGAAACTAGAGCTAAGTCCCCTACTTTGAAGTCTGGTACTTTATGACTCTTGTCCCACTTCTGTTTTGCATAATCAAAAGCATAATCCATACTTTTTTTTGCATGATGTTTTAATTTATCAAGCATTATCTTGAAGCTGGAAGCTGTAGGATGAATGTCAATCAAGTCTTTCCTCAGTGTGTCTGCTGGGAGTCTTGGATTCCATCCTTTTTCTAAAATAGCAGGAGTTTGTGCTGTGGAAGAATGGACTGATGTCTTGTATGCCAATTCTAAGGCAGGTATAAGAGTGCACCAGTCATGGGTGAAGCCATCTGAGCCTTTGAACTCTAACCCATAAGCACAAAATCTCCTGATCATGTCTTCTAACATTTGAATCATCCTCTCTGCTAGCCCATCTGTTTGAGGGTGCTATGCTGTAGAGAATGATAAGTTAGGCCCAAACGATCTATGAAGATTGATCCAAAGTGCAGATGTGAACTTGGGATCTCTGTCACTGATTATATTCTTAAGTAATCCTGTGTTAGAAATAGCTCTACTCCATAGAGAAGAGCTGTATCCATAGCAGTGTCATCTTTATGACATGGTAAGAATATGGGAGTCTTGCTATATCTGTCTACAATGACTAAACAAGCATTATAACCTTTGTAACCACTTGGAGGAAGTGCTGTGACCCAATCCATGTGAACAACTTCCCAAGGGGATTTTGGTTCTTGAATATGGATCATAAGTCCAAATTTCTTGCCTGTACTCCTGTTTGCTTTTTGACATCTGTCACAGGTATGGCAATATTCAATGGTTTCTTTTCTCCAAGATGGCCACCATGCACAGTTCTTCACTTTTTCAAGTGTTCTGTCCTCTGACAGGTGCCCGGAGTAGATGCTATCATGGCATTCATGAAGAATTGTATTGATAAGTAATCTGCTGCATAATGTCATTACACAAGAATCTTTGGTTGTGTGGTAAATAATCCCATCAAACTAGTGAAATCTCCCTTAATAATAAGGATTTCTCCAAACTTCATCTAGTGCATTGACCAAAGATGTATCTTTGCAGTCTTTATCTATAAAGAAGTCAAGATATGGCAGTTCTTGTCTTGCTTATAAGATTCTCTGACCTCTTCAAAGAATTCAGTCCCAATATCAGTTATGCTAATCCTTTCAATTGGAATCTGTGGTTCAGCTTCCAAGGGTACATAAGCTGGGTTATCAGGAGTGTTGGCCAATGCCCACTTGCTAAGTTCATCAGCATTCTTGTGAATGCTTCCTGCTTTGTGGACTATAGTCATGTTTCCTCTATATTCTTGAATGGCTCTTTGCCATCTAAACATATGTCTGTTGGGAGTTTTCATGTAAAGAAGTTATTTCACTGCATTACAGTCAGTTATCACTTCAAAGACACTGCCATCAAGATAATAGTGTAATTTCTCAAGTGCCCATACCAAACATAATAACTCCATTTGGCTTGCACCATAGCTGGCTTCTGTTGGGTTGATTTGCCTTGAGATGTAACAAACTGGTCCTTCTGTAGGTTTGCCATCAATAATTTGGACTTGATGTAGGTCTTCCCCTAATCCATCTCCACATGCATCAATGTAAAATTTAAAGGGAATATTCCAGTCAGGCATGAGTAGTAAAGGTGCTTCTGTAAGAGCTCTCCTTATCTTCTCATAAGCTTTAATTCTCTCCTGTGTCATCTCAAATACAGTCTGTTGATCACAGATTCTATAAAGTGACTTGGCTAGAATTGCAAAGTATTTCAAGTGTTGCCTATAGTAGCTGGCAATCCCAAGAAAAGACATCATTTCTTTTTTATTCTGGGGTATTGGCTTAAGTAACACTGCTGCTACTTTTTTTTGTCAATACCCAAGCTTAAACCAGAAACAATATGTCCTAATGCTTTGAGTTCTTCAAAACAAAAATTGCATTTCTTAAGGGAAATCTTCATGTTCACTTCTGCAACCTTGTGAAGTACTCTTGCAAGTCTTTCAAGGTGCAAAGACCATGAATCAGAACATATGATAATATCATCAATATAAATGATAAGCCATCCTTCAGATAATTCTGTGGGAAAGATGGTATTCATCATTCTTTGATAATGGGATGGAGCATTTTTAATACCAAATGGCATTCTAAGATACTCATAAATACCACAGTGAGTGATAATTCTAAGTAATTTCTTAGCTTTAGGCATCAAAAAACTTTGATAGAAGCCTTTCAATGCATCCATTGATGTTATATACTTGGCTTTAGACAATTGAGTCAAGGTTTCTTGAATCCTAGGGATTGGATACCTATCTGGAACTGTATAGGTATTCAATTCTCTGAAATCTCCAACCATTCTTGAATTATCATTCTGCCAGGCAATTATAACAGGTGTTGTCACTTCAACTTCCTCATTATGGCCTACTTTCCTTAGTACACCAAGTGGGATAAACTCTTTGATATGTTTTTCCAACACTCTTCTAGCTCTAGGATGGCTGGATAAGCTGGTCTTCTGAGTACTGGAGGATATTGGCTGTCAATATTAAGAGTAATATCAACTGCATGTCCCCTTATAGCACCTCATGGTTCATTATCACAGGCAAATGCATTATTGTATGTGTATAATACATTAATAAGTTCATTCCTCATTTTTGGTGACAATGATGGATTAATTTGTGCTTCAACAAGTTGATTAGACACAAATTCATCTTTATAAGTATACTTTACAGAAGATACCAAAGATATTTGTTTTGGCATATTGAAAAAAGCAAATTTTTGTCTTTTGTTATCCCCAATTGTGAAATATCTGTCTTTATGGTTATTTACGTCAATACCATAAATATTCAAGTAATAATTTCCAAGAATGATGTTCTGAGATGTGCAATTATCCATTACCACAATCTCAGTTTTCATCCTCACACTTCCTGCTGGGTGTGGAAATACAAGATTAGTGCTAATATAGCTAAGGGGTACATATTGTTACTGGCACTACTAAATTGCACACCTTCTATTGGTAATAGATGGTTTTTCCATTCAGGAAGTATAATTTGGAGATACTCTTTGCCCACACAAGTGCAAAATTCCCCTTTATCCAAATTCACTTTGGTTTCAATATCACTCATCGAAACTGATGTGATACAGGATGTTCCAGCAGTGTAACCTTTTCCTCTAGCAGGTTTTGTTTTACACATTCTGGCATCTTGGATATTGATCAGTTTGCAGCAATACTCACTGTACTGTGGCAAGTGGGTATGGGCTTCTGTGACCTCAAAGAAAGCTGTAATTTTTTCAATGGGATAGTCCTCCCCTGGTGTATCCTCAGAGACTTCAGAATCTTTATCAGATTCCTCTTTCTCTTCAGTACACTGAATTTCTTCAATGACTTGAGCTCCATTCATTTTTGTCTTTTTGGTTCAAGTGTGTGCTAAATGTGAAGTACTTCCACATTTATGACACTTCAAGACAGGTCTTTCTGGTCTTTTATCCTGTCTGGGAATCTTTGGGACCATCTTGGATTCCATAGGGATTCTAGTCCAAGTTTTACCAATTCTTTTTCTGGTAATGATATCTTCCATTGCATTAATGTAGTCCTCTGTTTAACAGGGTTCTACACATCTGCTTTTGATAGCATGTTCCAGTTCTCCTCCACACTTTCTTAATATCTTCATATTAATAATAGTGTCAGACATATCTGGGTGTAAAGCAGATAATCTGTCTTTTTGTTGAAGAACCAAGGAAGTGGTTTATCATTCTCTGAGTTAAAAATGGCACTTTCAAAAGCATTTTCCATTTTAAACCTCCAAGAATTGTTGGCCCATTTGTTGATCATTTCAGATTTTTACCAAGACCAATCATGTTTTCCATGATCCATTCTCATTTTGTAATACCATTTCTTTGCAGTTCTGGTAAACAGAGAGTGTAATTTCCCCACTATGATTTCATCAGGTATATTAATGTCTTCCTGTAACATATCAGTAGTCCTGATGAACTCAATATGGTTATATTCTCCTTCACCAGGGAATGTTGGCCATTCTTCCAATGTGGCAATATCTTTAACAGAGACAACATTTTCTCCTAAAAGTGGGGTAAAACTTCCTTTAACAGGGTGTCTCTCTTCAGTCAAAGGTGTATAATGTCTTGGAATATGTGGTTCATAATTCTTATGAATTTGTTCTACATTTGCAATGATTTCATTTTTGACTTCTGCCTTTCACTGTCACTTTTTGCTAAATGTGTAGCAAACTGATTGGTATTTTCAACTATCTTTAAGACATGGTCTTGTAGAATTTTAAGTTGAATATTCATTTTAAAAATAGAAAGATCTTCCATTTCATCATTCTGAATCTGACATGTACTCTCAATTCTGCTACAAGCATTGATGATTGAATCAAATTTGGCATTTGTCAATTCATACCATTAAGTATATTTCTTGTCATGTTTTTTCAATTCATTGATATCTAATGCAATTTTAGTTAACTTTGAATCAAGTTTACCAATTTCTACATTGATACCTCTTTTCACATGATCTATTTGCGTGGAAAGGTCCTGTTCATCCTTTCCTGTTCCTTGGCTGTGAGTTCCATGAGAGGTCTGGCCATGTTGAACACACTGTCCATGGCTGAAGGCTCCAATTTGGGGATCCTGTACCCCTGTGGGTAAGGCCATTTACAATTGGCTTTACCTTTGCCCTTGCCTTGATGGTTCTTGAGACCTCTCTGCTTCTTCTGAGGTCCTTTGGGCTTCTCTTTGGGTGCTTATGGAGCTGGCTTGGCGCTGGTAGACACCACTGGGGCCTCTGTCTCCAAAGCTGGAGTCATTTCCAGTTCCTTCTTCTGGTCTATGGATAAAAGACTTTGGTTCTTCAACCAATTCTTTATCTTTTTGACCTTGTCTTTTCAAGATAGGGCGCTCCATCCTCCTAAGAGTTCTATGGTCTTCTCCTGACCCAGAAAGCTCTTGATGTGTAAGTAGGAGTTCATGGCCCCCTACCAAAGGCTTGGGCATATTTCCCACTCCCCTTCTTTGGCTGCTCTGAACCAATTTTTGTACTGGCATTGATATATTTCTATTGCTGCCACTTGAAAATGGTTCAGCCCTGGAAATATTGTCATTAATCAGTTCAGGCCCAGAATTCATGTCAAAATCTGTGGGTACAGACCTTGGGGAATGGGGGGCAACTCTGGCATCCTCCAAATGTGTCTTTCTTGTGGAAGACTTGGCACTTCTGGATTTGGTATTTCCTCTTCCTTGTCCACATCCATCTGGTTGGACTGAATAGTTGCTTCCATTTCTGGTATGCACCGTTTTCACATCAATTTACAGATAAAAGGTGAAGATATAAGATAAAATACACATCCTTTGGTGGTAATTTAGTCTTTTCTGAGTTAAATAAGGTCCCGCCTTTAGCAATTTGCACCTCAATACTGTCTTCAGATTCTCCTTCTGAAGATTCTGGACTAGTGATATATCTTTTACTGAGTCTGTCACCAGATGCACAGTATTTGATCAAAGACACTTGAAAAAATTATAAAAGAGAAAAAATTATAAAAGAGAAAAAATTATTTTTTATACTATCTAAAATATTTTTAAAAATTTTTTATAAGTTTCATATTTTTTAATATTGAAAAAAATTTATTCTTTTTAAAGAAAAAAATTAAAATTTAAGAATTAGGATGAAAATTAATTCAGAGTAACTCAAAGAATCATTTTATAAGTTTTTGGATGTGAAAAAGCCATGTGTAAAAACAGTATAAAATTAAACCAAATGGCTCAATGTAAAAGATTTCCAAAACAATTTCAAGAATTACAATTATTTTAACTTCAAAATGAAAGAAAAAATTATTAAATTAATATATTTTAGAACTTAAAGATATATTAATTAAGGGTACAAGGTTCAAAGAACATGGCCAGGCAGCCAAATGTAAGATTTGGTAGGTATGGTGGTTTTTTAGAACACAAACATGAAGTCTAGAATATGATTATATTCAAAACTCTGGTTACAATCACAGCCAGGCCCCCAAATGTGATATTTTTCTATGAAACTGATGATAATATTACTATTAATCAACAGTACTATGACTGTTCTTATAAAATATAATAACAAAGTGTTATTTAACCACAATTAAATGATTAAAAAATTATTTCTTTCACCTGTTAAACACTAATAGTGATTTTAACAGTGTGCAAGTAATTCTCTACAAGAATCAATTACAACAAGATTTTAATAATAAAACTTCTTTTATTAAAATAATAAAATTATTTTAATATGTAATTATCTTTTACAAGAATAATTATAATGGCAATTCTTGAAGAAAACTAATTTTAGAGGAAAAATTTAAGAATTAAAAATAAATCACTCACTAATATTCCAAAGAACTTATTGCAAGATAAGATAGAGAGATTTGACATAGAATTGTGGATTTTAAGGATCAAAATGAATTTATAACAGTATTACAACAATATATAGTTGGATTCTATGATTCAATGTCTTTCTGATTGATTCTGAAAGGTTTAAAACACTTAAGAATAGCTTTAACTAATACTTACTTGTTGGCAATAGTGATTTAAATGATAATAAGATGATGATGTGGGAAAAACAGCAAGAGGAGGCCTCTGTAAAGTCAACAACAGCTCACAGAGGCGTGCCATGGAGCAAACTGAAAAACCAGTGAGTGAGAAAACAATAAACCTTTTTGGATTATTTATTGCATCATCTGTTGTCACATAAGATTATCATGATTACTTAATTGATGCTTTTACTTGACTACTAACCCCAATATGGTTAATAATAAAAGGAGTAACATCTGTAAATCTTCTTTTATTCCAAAATAATAATTGATTTCTCAAAGATATCAATGTTATTGCCAATTTCATCACAGTTTGTAATTACTGTGAATTTTTGAAGATTCAGTGTTTCACATAGAATAGTCGAAAATGGACTGTAGGTAAAACTTTGAATTTTACTGGTAAAGCCATAATTATTTTTGGTTGTACCATAGATAATACAGTTCTCTATTTGTCCTGAAGGTTTCAGAAGAATTAATTAAGAATTGTATTTTGAATGAATTTTTGAAGTTCTTACCTCATTTCTACGTAGAATTGCAAATATCAGTGTTTCACCAGTTGCTATGAGGTAAATCAATGGATACAAGTCCAAAAAGGGTTTTAATTACTCTTTTGGGGTTTATCTATGGAACATCATTAAGAACTGACATGTTCCAGGAGTCTAAGTAGCTCTTTACCTCCTTGGCACGTCAAAATAGCAGGTTATTTGCTATTTTCTTAAGATTTACAGTAGTTGTAACATGGTAACCAAGTTCCCAAAGGGTTTTAGTTTACCAATTAGGCCAAGATCAGCCATGGATCAAAGCTTTGGGGCTGTCCAGGCTTCTGAGGCCTCAGAAGTTGGGTACCCTGGCTCTCTTTGATATCTTTTGTGCCCCTTGCCTATTTTTCACGTCAAAATAGAAATTTAAGCTTCAAGTGAGATATCCACTATGGGTGTACCAAAAGTCCATGTAAGAATACTATGATATTAAGTGCTCAAAACATCCATAACACGTTTCCTAGTGTATATGTAACATGGGATTTCTCACATTCCCATTATTTTGGCATGAAATTAAGAAAAACAAAACTTTTCATGGATCTTTTATGTGTCATTGATGATGTGTTGTTGAAGTATTTTCCATTTTACCACCTCAAAGAGTTAATTTGAGCTTATTAACTCTATGGAGCTACCCTAGCTTTATTTTTGTGTAGAATCCAAATTTGGCTTCAAATCCATGGTTTTCTTTACTCAATAAAAAGTTATTCATTTTTTCTGAAATCAAAAATGATTAATTTTGAATATATGCATGACTTATGAGTTATGCATAATTCAAAATTTATTTTTAAGATAATTGTGGCCTATTTGGGTATGTAAAATATACTTCAAGGCTCACATAGATTGTTTGGGACAAAGTTATCATTTTCTTCAGCATATCACCCTCAAACTTATGGGCTGGAAGAAAGAATGATTTAAACATTAGAAGACATTATCAGAGATTCTATGCTTATGAATTAGAATTTGAAGACTCAGATGGCTTTACCAATGGCTGGTGCACTGTAATACCTGAATTATAATTGGCATTAAAGACATCAGTTCATTCTTCCACAGGTAAGACTCCTGCTATGTTAGAAAAAGGAAGGAATCCAAGACTCCCAGCAGACACACTGAGGAAAGACCTGTTTGACATCCATCCTACAGCTTCCAGCTTCAAGATAATTCTTGATAAAGTAAAACATCATTCAAAGAAGCATGAATGAAGCTTTTGACTATGCAAAACAGAAGTGGGACAAGAGTCACAAAGTACCAGACTTCAAAGTAGGGCACTTAGCTCTAGCTTAAACGTTGAATTTTAATAATATTCAGGGCCAAAAAAAATTGAAAGATTCTTATGTAGGACCTTTTATTATTGTTTCCTTACATGGAACCAATGCAGTTCAAGTGGAATGGAGTGGCAAATCGGAAAATAAAGACCCCACCTCCCAGTCAGCTTTATAAAGCCTTATCATCCAGCTTATAAAGAATTGTTTCCTTTAAGGAACCCAACTCCTTTAAGAATACCACCAGTGGAACAGAGTAAAGAAAAAAAGATAAATAAATTTATTAAAGAAAGGAGAATTAGGGGTAAAAATTACAGAAAATATCTTGTCAGATATAGAAAGCCAGTACAAGTAGATATGTGAGCCTTAGAGGTAATTTCATATACCCAAAAGACCACAAATATAAAAAATAACATATTAATATAAATAAAATAAATTTATTTATATTATTAGAATAAAAATCAAAATATAAATATAAAATTATATTAAAAATAAAAAATTAATTATAATTCAAAAATAAAAATACATTAAATTTTGTAAATATAAAATTACATTTATACTTGAAAAAATTAAGTAAAAATGAAATTTTAACAAAATTGTGAAAAAATAAATAAATTTGGAAAAAAGTTAAATAAAATTTATTATAACTTTTTATCCAATAAATAAACATATAAAATTTATTTCACCATTGGATTCCTCATAAAAAATCAGGTGGGGTCACCTCTGAGTGAAATTCTTATAACTCAACTCTAAATAAGCTTAAATTAAGTTTTTAGTATTTTCAATACAAAAAGTTGAAAATCCTCAAAACCTTAATTTAATTCACACCACATGTGGTGTTAACCATCAATTTTTGTGTTAAAATTGAGGTGTTGTGTTTAGTTTAGAAGTTATGAGGAATTGAAGTATTTTCAATTGAATTCAATTGAAATGTCAAAATGTGCGCGTGTATTACATAAGTGAACTTTGATTTACATATGAGGTGTCAATTATTACTGTATTGAACTGTACAATTGAATTGAATTACATATGTAAATTATAAGTATAATACATGATGAGGAATTAAAGGAAAAATAAATTGGAAAGATTAAATTTGGGGGGGAAAAGGAACTCCAGCTCTAAGGGGGAGCTAGACCCCCAAAATCCTTGCCGACAGGCATGGGATGTCAAAATTCACGCAAAAGTTCATCACTTTTGGCCTGGAATTGAGTTACAGGGTCTGTGGACTCAATTGATGATGAGGTTTTGATACCAACTGGGGTAGTTTTAGCTGTTGCCAAGAGGGTAAAACTACCCTTAAGATAAAACCATCATAGTAAAAACAGTTTTAACTGGTTTCTACGTCTCTGAAACACATTCTGACGTGTTTTGAGGGCTCTAGGCCTGGTATTGCTATAGTAATGGCTGATTTAAGGGTCTAAAATGGCTAAAAATGGCTAAAAATGGCTTAAACCAGCCCTTTTTGGTCTAAACCAGGGTTCAATGATGCCATAATTGGCTTTTCTGTTGTCAGACTGTTTTTCACGACTGACAAGAGTAAATTTTAATTTTGGAGTAAGAGAATTGATGGCTATAAAAGAATGTCTTCTTTGCCCCACTTTTCTCTTCATGTTAGAATCTTTTCCTTTTATTAATTAGTTTAAAACTGTTAAACCAATCAATCAAAGATTCCAACCACCACTTTTAAATCATTTTAATCCTTTTAACCACGTGAAAAAATCATTATAATCATTGTTTGTAACTCTTATAATCATTTTTACCCCTGAACCACCCCAAAAGTGAATTAAAGCATCTTTCATCACTGTAAACTTTGTCACTTTGTTTCCAAATTCACTCTGGTCACTTTTGGGCGTGTTTTCTCTTTAATACTCTTTTTAAAGACTTTGTTCTTTAATTAATTGCTTGCAGTTCTTTGCTCAATTAATTCCAATTGAAATTGCTCTTGAAGAAATTTCTTTTGTAGCCTTAAAATATCTCTTGTAGAGTATTTTTTGGATAAATTTTTATTGTTGGTAAAACAATAAATTTTTATAATATTATTGTTTTATACTAATAAAGTTATAAACAATAAAATTGGCGTGTTCTCTCTTAAAAATAATATTTCATACTATTTTTAATTGATTTTTACCTTATACAAATTTTGAGGACAGGAAAAGTACTTGATTTTTAATCAAAGTTTCATATCCACACCTTACATTTGGGGGCCCAGCCGTGATATTTTACCTGTGACATATTTTTTTTACTCTTTTTAAATCTTTTTTCTTATATTGAAAAATTTAAAAACATATAAAAAATACTTATAATTTAAAAAATCCATAAAAAATAATTTTTTTCATACTATAAGTGAGGCTTAAATTTTTATTTCTTTTTTTGAAATATCCTTTTTTTACTTAATTAATTGGCTTTTTCATTAATTTTAGTGTCTGACAACGTGGTAAGACAAGAAAACATTGAAACAGCCTCAACAGTAACCAGCATTATCCCTGCCAGTACTGTCAATTCTGATCATAATGACACTGTTATTGTGACTCAAAATAACCAGCCTGAACCAATATCTTCTGAATTAATTAACTTGGACATAAGTAATACCCTTCAGAAAGCTAAAAATTTGGCCAATAGTAAGTTTTTTGACGTAAAAATACTATTTTAAGCCTTTTTAACCATAATTATGCCTTCAACCAGATCAGGAGCCAGCTACAACCCCTCAAGCAGCTCCCAAAAAGGTAATAGACGTGATTATGGCAGAGGCCAACCAGGTACAGAAGGAAAAGGGTCAGTTGATGACTTCCAAACAACCAAAATGGGTCATTCTGAAGCTGATAATACCATTTTACCTTCAAAAAGAGCTGACACCGCCACAAGAAGCCTCAGTGGACATATACAAAGCCAGCCACAAAGCTTACAACAATGCACTGCAGTACAAGGAGTACCAGATCCTGGCAGATCTGTGGAAAAACTGCATGAATTCTTACCTGACAGTAAGAAAATTCTTGGGCCATCCCAACACTTGCAAATTGCTCAATGGATGGCATCCATTGATGGAGAAGAAAAACATGATGCTTTTGACACTAGAATGGAGGAAAAACAACCCTCCACCACCCAAACCAGTGCCAAAAACAGCCCCAGTGGCCAGCAGCAGCAATTCCAACGTGAAAAAGCAGCCACAAACTCCAAACAAGGGCAAAGGGAAGGCACCAGCCCCAAAACCTTACAGCCAGGGCTACAGAATCCCAAAAATTCAGCAGGATGCCATGGAAAAT
Source organism: Austropuccinia psidii (assembly GCA_023105745.1). NCBI lineage: Eukaryota > Fungi > Basidiomycota > Pucciniomycetes > Pucciniales > Sphaerophragmiaceae > Austropuccinia > Austropuccinia psidii. The sequence goes on along the minus strand of JALGQZ010000002.1, from coordinate 8,293,733 downwards.
GTATTTCAGATGGCCAGAACCATGATGGAATTACAGAAGAAGGAGGAAGCCAGATTAAGGTTCCAGAAATGATTTCTGACATATTTGATTCCATCCCAGAGTTGTATAATGCTATAAATGACGTGAAAAAACATCTTTCTGATAAAAATGAAACCATTTGTAACAACATTAAAACAAACAACCTGAGTCTGTGCCAAATTAATGAAACACTTATGTGTTTTGAAAAAGTTTTGAGAACAATTAAAAATTCAAATAATGATAATTCTTCTAACAATAAAATAAATGAACAATCTGCCATTATTAAAGAATTAACAGATAAATATTCTAAATTCAATATTGATGACATAATTGAAACAAGAATTAAACAAGCCATAAATATTATCAAGACAGATAACAAGAAAGTCCTTGATGACATTTCAAATTCATTTACTGAAGTAAAGACATATACCATTGCCTTGAAAAAGTGTTTTGATACTTCACAAGAAGAAGTATCAAAATTATCAATGAAATTGAATCAAGTCACTGCTGATAATACAAGACAGACAGAGTTATGGCAAGAACTGACACATAAGGAAGACATGTATAAAATTGAAGTAATAAATTTAATACAAAGCTTCCAACATGAATACAGAAATTCCCCAAGGTGTAGCAACAGTAAGATGAATGACATTGAACAAATACTGAACACCCTACCAAGAATGTCTACACCTCTAAATCAAAATGAGGGCACAAGAATTCCAAATCCACAAGTATTGGATCCTGATAATTCACAATTAAAAAATGAATTATCCACTTCTTTTCATAACTTGGAACCATCAATGGGCCAAGCACTCTTGAAAGAAGTTCCAAAACTTAAAGAATGGCCTCACTTCAGTGGTGAAGGAGAGTATGACCATATGGAATTCATTAGAGGTATTGACATGATCAAAGAGGATTTTGAATTACCAGACAGATTGGTAACAGCCAGGTTTAACACCTTGTTTACCAGATCAGCTCACAGATGGTACATCAAAATAAGACAAGCACATGGACACCAGAGTTGGACTTGGTGGAAAACCCAAATCATCAACAAATGGGCAAATGATGCTTGGAGGTTTAAAGTTGAAACAGCCTTTGAATCTGCCAAATTTAATGCTGATAAAGACAAAGCTTTACCATGGTTTTGCCAACAAAAAGACAGATTAACAGCATTATATCCAGACATGTCAGAATTTATGATCCATAGGAAAATTCTGAGACAATGTGGAGGTGACTTAGAGCATGCTATCAAAAGCAGGACTACTGAACAATCTTCAGCAGAGGATATTATCAATATATTAGAAGAAGTAACCACCAGAACAAAAATTGTTTCTAGTAGGGTGAATCTTGAAACAAGGTTTAATACACCTTGGAAAGATTCTGTGGACAAAAACCCCAAAGAAAATTCTAATAATGTTGGGTATAAATCTGCAGATACAGTCAAAAAGTGCCATACTTGCCAAAGCACCACCCATTTAGCTAATGCATGTCCAAAAAGGGGAAAAATCAATGAAATTAATATTGGAAAGGGAGCTGATGTTGAAAAAGATGACATAATTGAAGACAATTCAGATGATAAGTCATCTATATTTTCTGAATCTTCAAAAGATATAGAAAATATCAATGCCACTTTTGACATCATGGAATCTTATTCCCACTTGCCACAATTGAGCAATAGTCAAATTGATTTATCAAAAGCTCAAGGGGCACAACTTATGAAAACCAAATCCCAATAGAAGGAATAAGTGTTACAGACTTGAACACCACCTCCTTTGAAGAGGTCAGAAATAGTTACATTCAAGATAACAATTGTAACATCTTATACCAATTAGTGAACAAAGACTGTAAAGACAACTCTCTAATACATGCCTTGGATGAAGGATCATATGATAAAGAAAGTTTTCACCTACTTGATGGTATAAAACTCAACAGTACAAGTAACCCAATGAAAGCATTAGGAATCTTTGAGACCAATGTCATATTCCCACACATAAATGAGAATTTGAGAATCACAGTTGAATTTTTTGTTATGGAAAATTGCTCTAGTACCCATTTTTATTGGGAAATGACTATTTAATCATGTATGGGATAGATTTACATAATAAAAAAGTCAGATAATTTTCTATTGAGACATCTGGTACTAGGAAAATAACCAAAGTTCTTAAAGAAAGGAAATTAAGAACCAAGAAAGTAAGGGAATACCTTGTTAGGTACAGTGACCCAACTTGTGAAGATAAATGGTTAGAAGCAAAATATATACCAAAAGCTACCAAACTCCTCAGGAGATTCAGACACACTAGAAACACCAATATTACAAAGTAATATTCTTTTTTTAGGGGGAGGGAATGTGAGCCTTAGAGGTAATTTCATATACCCAAAAGACCACAAATATAAAAAATAACATATTAATATAAATAAAATAAATTTATTTATATTATTAGAATAAAAATCAAAATATAAATATAAAATTATATTAAAAATAAAAAATTAATTATAATTCAAAAATAAAAATACATTAAATTTTGTAAATATAAAATTACATTTATACTTGAAAAAATTAAGTAAAAATGAAATTTTAACAAAATTGTGAAAAAATAAATAAATTTGGAAAAAAGTTAAATAAAATTTATTATAACTTTTTATCCAATAAATAAACATATAAAATTTATTTCACCATTGGATTCCTCATAAAAAATCAGGTGGGGTCACCTCTGAGTGAAATTCTTATAACTCAACTCTAAATAAGCTTAAATTAAGTTTTTAGTATTTTCAATACAAAAAGTTGAAAATCCTCAAAACCTTAATTTAATTCACACCACATGTGGTGTTAACCATCAATTTTTGTGTTAAAATTGAGGTGTTGTGTTTAGTTTAGAAGTTATGAGGAATTGAAGTATTTTCAATTGAATTCAATTGAAATGTCAAAATGTGCGCGTGTATTACATAAGTGAACTTTGATTTACATATGAGGTGTCAATTATTACTGTATTGAACTGTACAATTGAATTGAATTACATATGTAAATTATAAGTATAATACATGATGAGGAATTAAAGGAAAAATAAATTGGAAAGATTAAATTTGGGGGGGAAAAGGAACTCCAGCTCTAAGGGGGAGCTAGACCCCCAAAATCCTTGCCGACAGGCATGGGATGTCAAAATTCACGCAAAAGTTCATCACTTTTGGCCTGGAATTGAGTTACAGGGTCTGTGGACTCAATTGATGATGAGGTTTTGATACCAACTGGGGTAGTTTTAGCTGTTGCCAAGAGGGTAAAACTACCCTTAAGATAAAACCATCATAGTAAAAACAGTTTTAACTGGTTTCTACGTCTCTGAAACACATTCTGACGTGTTTTGAGGGCTCTAGGCCTGGTATTGCTATAGTAATGGCTGATTTAAGGGTCTAAAATGGCTAAAAATGGCTAAAAATGGCTTAAACCAGCCCTTTTTGGTCTAAACCAGGGTTCAATGATGCCATAATTGGCTTTTCTGTTGTCAGACTGTTTTTCACGACTGACAAGAGTAAATTTTAATTTTGGAGTAAGAGAATTGATGGCTATAAAAGAATGTCTTCTTTGCCCCACTTTTCTCTTCATGTTAGAATCTTTTCCTTTTATTAATTAGTTTAAAACTGTTAAACCAATCAATCAAAGATTCCAACCACCACTTTTAAATCATTTTAATCCTTTTAACCACGTGAAAAAATCATTATAATCATTGTTTGTAACTCTTATAATCATTTTTACCCCTGAACCACCCCAAAAGTGAATTAAAGCATCTTTCATCACTGTAAACTTTGTCACTTTGTTTCCAAATTCACTCTGGTCACTTTTGGGCGTGTTTTCTCTTTAATACTCTTTTTAAAGACTTTGTTCTTTAATTAATTGCTTGCAGTTCTTTGCTCAATTAATTCCAATTGAAATTGCTCTTGAAGAAATTTCTTTTGTAGCCTTAAAATATCTCTTGTAGAGTATTTTTTGGATAAATGTTTATTGTTGGTAAAACAATAAATTTTTATAATATTATTGTTTTATACTAATAAAGTTATAAACAATAAAATTGGCGTGTTTTCTCTTAAAAATAATATTTCATACTATTTTTAATTGATTTTTACCTTATACAAATTTTGAGGACAGGAAAAGTACTTGATTTTTAATCAAAGTTTCATATCCACACCTTACAAGATAAATGTCTGGCAGAATCAGAAATACCTGACTCAGATAAACTCTTAAGAAGATTTTGACATGAAAGAAGGCCACAAGCCTGAATATGTCTATAGATGAGCTTTAAATCAATTGATCTGAGTAATCAACAGAGGTTGGACAGTGGAAATTAACCCCCTTTGGGGCGTTTTTCTTCTTGATATCATTAATAAAATTGTAGTAAAATTTTTTTTTTGGTGGGAGGGAATGTGAGCCTTGAGGTATATTTTACATACCCAAATAGGCCAAAATTATCTTCAAGAGAAACTCTGAACTATGAATAACCCATAATTCATGCATATAATCAAAATTCATCATTTTGTATTTCATGAAAGATGAATACTCTTTTTGTCAGTAAGTAAATCCATGGATTTAAAACCAGATTTGGATTCTACACAGAATTTCACCTAGGGTAACTTGATACATTAAATAATATTAAATTAACTCTATGAGGTGTTAATATTGAAAATACTTCAATACCACATAAAAGAATTGTGAAAATATTTGTTTTTCTCAATTTCATTCCAAAATAATGTGAATGTGAGAAATGCCATGTTACACATACACTAAGAATAGTGTTATTCATTTTTGTGGCACTTAATTTGATGGTATTCTTACATAAACGTTTGGTACACCCATAGTGGATATCAGTCTTGAAGCCTGAAATCCTATTTTTGACATGAGAATAGCTAAGGAGGACACAAGACATCAAAGAGAGCCAGGGTACTCAGCTTCTGACGCTTCTGAGGCATGGAAAGCTCTAAAGCTTGGATGCATGGCTGATAATGGCCCAATTAGTATACTAAAGCCTTTTTGCAACTATGTCACCAAACTAAAATCTCATTAAATCATAAGAAAATTGCAAATAAGCTGCTGTTTTGACGTGACAAGGAGGTAAAAAGCAACTTAGACTCCTTTAACCATGTCAATTCTGAATTACTTTCCATGGATAAACCTCAAAAGAGTTTTCAAAACCCTTTTTGGACTGTTATCCATTGATTTACCTCATAGAAACCAGCCATTTAGTGCTATTTGCAATATTATGTAGAAATGAGGTAAAAACTTCCAAAATTGATTAAAAATACAGTTCTTAATAGATGCTTCTGAAGCTTTCAGGACCAATGGAGAAATGTATTATCAATAAATAAATCAAAAATAATTACAATTTCATAAGTAAAATTAAAGGTCTGACCTACAGTCAATTTTTGATAATTCCACATGAAACACTGAATTCTCAAAAATTCACAGAAAATACAAGCTCAGATTAAATTTACAATAGCTTTGATAACTTTGAAAGATTAATTTTTATCTTGAAATAAAAGAAGATTTACAGTTGTTACTTCTTTTATTCTTAACCATATTTGGGTTGGTAGTCACGTAAAAGCATCAATTAAGTACAGATGATAATCTTACATTGAAACAGATGATTCAATCATTAATCAAAGATGATTATTGTTTTATCACTCACCGGGTTCACATTCTCATCCATTGAACACCTCTGTGGGCTTTTTTTTACTGAAAAGAAGCCTCTTCTTGCGGTTTTTTTTCCGAATCATCTCATCATGCAATTATATCCTTGTTACCAACAAGTATTAGTTGAATCTTTTCTTAAGTGTTCTAATTCTTTAAGAATAAATCAGAAACATTTGAGATAATCGAAATCAACTATATTTTATTGTAATATTGCTATAAATCAATATTTATCCCTTAAATCCCCAATTTATATGTAAAATCTCTTGGATATATTCTTTGAAGGTTCATTGGAGTATTAGTCAGTGGCTTATAATTAATTTGTAAATCTTTTCTCTAGTATTTGTTTTCTTCAAGAAGTATAATTATAATTATTCTTGTGAAAGATAATTATAAATTAAAATAATTGTATCATTTTAATAAAGAATCTTTATAATTAAATACTCATTGTAATTAATTCTTGTAGACAATTACTTCTTACTGTCAAAATCACTAGTAGTGTATAACAAGTAAAAGAAATAATTAATTATTTTTTTGTGGCTATAATAATTTTTGTTATTATATTCCATAAGAACAGTCATAGTACTTTTGATTAATAGCAATATTATCAACATTGTCATAGACATATCTTACAGGTATGATATACCATTATACACGATTTTTCCTCAGAAATCCAATGGTGACACTTTCAATACTCAGTTCCATCATTTCAAGTCACCTCATCAGCCCATCAGTTGGTTTTGAAGAGAAGACCCATCTTACTCAAGTTGGAAATGCATGGTGGAATCCACAAGTCCATTTGAGGATACCAATCACCTGACCCTACAGGTGATGAATTATCATTTCAAAATTATTCTCCCAATGGAATACTGGCCCAGGATTCTTCAAGGACAGTTTCAAGAGGTTTTTACTTATAAAAATCAGCTGGAAAGGAATCAAGCACTCCAGCACTACTTGGACAACTCAATCGGTCCTTACAGGCTGTATTCAGGTAACCAGTACAGAATTGACCTTTTTGGGCCAATTCTTATTCCACTGTGGGCATTCAAGGCACACAGTTCATTTTTCAAGATGGCCAGATGTGTGTGGACCCAAAACACTGAATACAGCTGGGTGATCAACCCTCCAGGATCAGTCTTCAGCTTTTCACATATACTGGCCAGCTTTTCTTCCTTGTGAAGTTTTTCCAAGTTGATTAATATACTGGATTTATTATTATTTTTTAATTTTCTTTTCCTTGAAAGTAGATACTGATATTCTTAAGTCATTCATTTGCACCTTTATCTTTGCCTTTCAGTGGATATTGGTAGTCATATCCTTTAACAATTCCATTTTCATTCTGGAAGGTTGAAACAGTGAATTAAGGATTCATTTGGTTGGTCTTTGGCCTTTGGCTTTTCCTTATTATCCTTGGCCTTTGGCTTCATTCTTATCTTTTGGAATATTTGTACTTGCTCTTATTTTTGCTTATAGAAGTATATTCTTCTTTTATTTATTTGTATTTTGGAGCCCTGAAAATGAGTTCTTGATTCCTGAGCTCCAAGAAACTCTTGTTTTCCCCAAGATCCCCTGTGACATTATATTAATCAACTCATGATTGATTCTTTTAATTCCTCATTCTTTGGGGTTTATCTTTGAATCATTTATTCATCAATCATGAATCTTTTATGACTTTAACATTTTTTCTTAAAATCCTCAATTTTGAATCACTCTTTTGCTCATGAAAATTGATTTTCTCTTTATGAATTTTTTCTTAATAATTTGAAAAATTTCTTTTATTTCAAATATTGTGTGGCTGACCATTGCTTTGAGTCATTCTTATTCCACTCAATTTTCATTCTGGTCCCAGGCTTAATTTGAGTTTAACTTGGTCTCAAAATTCATTTCTGACACAGATCTTCATTCATTAAGATTCATTTTGCAATATTCTTCAAGAATTTTGATTCACAGAGAGATTTAAACTTGATTTGACATATTTGATTTTGACCTCAAGATTGATTGACCTGAATGCTTCATTGTTTTCATATGAATTGATTTGATTCTGATTGTTTATTGAGTTACCTCAAGACTTATTTATTTTAACTCATCAATATATTGACTCATTAATTGATTGATCCTTCAAGATTAATTTTTGACTATTGACTTCAAGATTTTGTTTGGAATTTGATTGATTGATTTACCTGAGGTTTTTCATTTTAGCTTATTGATTTTCTCAAGAAATTGATTTTTGTTTTTGACTTCAAGATTTCTTGTCCAATTTCCTCAAGTCTTCAAATTCAGTTGTTGATTTTCCTTCCTATTTTATTTGATTTTAATCTAAAATCACGCCTGTCCAACACTCATCTCCTGCAAGAAAGACCAGATCTCAGGCCAGTGCTCAATATGTCCTCAATCCAACACCAATAGCACCTCATGATGGGTCTCCAGAAGCTCCTTAACTGAGGATTCATTTGGACAGAGGACCATTCATGGAGGAAGGAAGAGGGCCTACAAGATCAAACTCATTCTCAGGAGTATTTGGCGCTTTTCCATGAACTTCAAGGACCACACTCCAAGATCTTGGTGAAAATGATGCATAGAAGGAGGAAGGTTCTGTGAAAGAGGAAGATTCTTACAGTGCTGAGGCTTCTCCTACTCCTGTGGGGGCATCTCAAGGTACTGGAGGGCCAACTCTATCCCAGTCTAATAAGCCTGCCTCTCATCAGTTTGAACAATCTTCATTGGCCATTATGCAACAAATGACACAGATTCTGGCCAATATTCAGGCTGCTTCATCTTTGGAAGCTTCAAGACCACCAGCCTTCAAAAATCCCTCTATGAGGGCACCAGACTGCTTTGATGGGACTCAACCCTTCAAAGTCAGAAGCTTTATTAAGTCCTGCCAACTGATTTTTCATAATGACAATGAAAATTCCTCTGAAGACAGGAAGAAATTTCTTGATTACACTTCATTTCTCATTGGCAGGGCTGAAAAATAGATTGAGCCTTATCTTTCCAATCTTACCAATCAAGAGCCAGCATAACTCCTCAATGATTGGGCTTATTAAAATCCCAACTCTTTACTTTATTTGGGGATCCAAATGAAGTTAGAAAATCTGAAGCAGAGTTGGATGGCGTAAGAATTGAAGAATGTGGACAAGTATCACTATAAATTGCTGATTTCAGAAGCTTGGGGTCAATAATTGGGGATTGGGGTGAAAGGACTCTTATTCATTATTTCAGGAGAGGAATGTCCTCCAGAATTCTGATTCAATTGGCCTCCCATCCTTCAATCATTGATTCTCTTCCAAACTTGATGGAAATTATGCTGGAACTCAATACCAGGTACCATCAGAGGCAAAAGGAGAAGAATCATCATCAAGAAAAGAAGACTAAAGCCTCAAAGTCAAGTTCTTCTCATCAACAAAATTCTTCAAGTTCAGGTCTCAAGAATAAGAACTTCAGGGTTCAGAAAAGTGACAAGCTCCATTCTTCCCTCCTGAATAGGGACCACAAGCTGATGGTTTCTGAAAAGGAAAGAAGAATCAAGGAGGGTTTGTGCCCCTATTGTGATGGGAAACATAGTCTTGTGGCCTGTTTCAAAAGGCCTCAGAACCAGCTTACCCATTGTAAGATGGGTTTATGAAATTGTTGATAATATTACTATTAATCAACAGACCTATTACCATTCTTATGAAAAAATAATAGTAAGATTATTATAACCACAATTAAATAACTAATAAGTTAATTATTTCCTTTACTCACCAGGGCAAATGTCACATAAATAATCAGTGATTGACTTCACATCAAGAAAATGTTGAGAACATGTCAAACTCTTTTATTACACCAAATCCTGTGAAATCCACAAATATTGGTTCCCCTGTGCCTTCAACTCAGATTCCTCACCACCTGATCCTCCCACAACCATCCAAAGGTTTTTAAAAATAACACAAGACCCACCTTTTGGCACACGCACACATCAAAGGGGTCCTCCAGCCAGTCTTAATTTTGTGAGCCTTAAAGGTATTTTTATATACCCAAAAGACCACAAATATAAATAAAATGAATCTATTTATATTATCAAAATGAAAATTAAAATATAAATACAAAGTCATATATAAAGATAAAAATTGAACTATAATTTAAAATAAAATTAATGACATTAAATTTTAAAATTATGAAAATACAATTTTACTTGAAAAAATTAAGTAAAAAGGAATTTTTAATAAAATTAATGAAATTAGAATATTTTTGGTAAAACGTGACATAAAAGATATTATAAACTTTTATACAATAAATAAACAAAAGAAAATTACTTCACCATTGGATTATTCATAAAAAATAAGGTGGGGTCACCTCTGGGTAAAATTTCTGTAACTCCACTCTAAGTAAGCTTAAATTAAGTTTTTAGTATTTCCTTTACAGTAGTTGAGAATCCTCAAAGCCTTACTTTAATTCACACCACATGTGGTATTAACCATCAATTTTTGTGTTAAAATTGAGGTGTTGTGTGTAGCTTAGAAGTTAAGAGGAATTGAAGTATTTTCAATTGAAATGTTAAAATGTGCGCGTGGATTACATAAGTGAATTGTAATTTAAATAGGATGTATCAATTATTACAGTTGTGTACTGTAAAAACTCAACTGAATTGTATTTGTAAATTACAACTGTATTACATGATGAGGAATTAAAGAAAAAATAAAGTGGAAAGATTCATTCTGGGGGGAGGTACTCTAGCTCCAAGGGGGAGTCAGACCCCCAAAGTCCTTGCTGAAAGGTGTGGGATGTCAAAATCAATGCAAAGGTTCATCACTTTTGGCCTGGAATAGAGTCACAGGGTCTGTGTCTCAATTGATGATGAGGTTTTGATACCAACCAGGGCAGTTTTAACTGTTGCCAAGAGGGTAAAACTACCCTTAAATTAAAGAAATCTTAGTAAAAACAGTTTTAACTGGTTTCTACGTCTCTTACACACATTCTGACGTGTTTTGAAGGCACTAGACCAGGTATCACTATAGTAATGGCTGATTTAAGGGTCTAAGATGGCTAAAATCAGCCCTTTTTTGGTCTAAACCTGGGTTCAATGATGCCATATTTGGATTTTCTGTTGTCAGAGTGTTTTTCACGACTGACAAGAGTAAATTTTACTTTTGGGGTAAGAAAATTGATGGCTATAAAAGAATGTCTTCTTTGCCCCACTTTTCTCTTCATGTTGGAATCTTTTCCTTTTATAATTAGTTTAAACACTGTTAAACCAATCAATAAAATATTACAATAACCTTTTTTATATCATTTGAAAACTTTTAACCACGTAAAAAAATCATTATAATCATTTTTTGTAACTCTTATAATCATTTTTGCCCCTTCAACCACCCCATAAGTGAATTAAAGCATCTCTCATCACTGTTAACTTTGTCACTTTGTTTACAAATTCACTTTGGTCACTTTTGGGTGTTTTTCTCTTTAAATATATTTTTAAAGACTTTTTTCTTTAATTAATTGCTTGCAGTTCTTTGCTCAATTAATTTTAATTGAAATTGCTCTTGAATAAATTTCTTTTGTAGACTATTTTTGGATACATTTTAATTGTTTGTAAAACAATAAATCTTTATAATATTATTGTTTTATACTTATAAAGTTAAAAACAATAAAATTTGTGTGTTTTCTCTTGAAAATACTATTTCTCCCTAATTTTCAATCATTTTTTTACCTTATACAATTTTTGAGGCCAGGAAAAGTACTTGATTTTTAATCAAAGTTTCATATCCACACCTTACAAATGTAGAGGATGGGTTTGTGACTGCCCAGATCATCCATGAAAAAACTCAGTATTAGCAGGATTGACAAGCTGCTTGTGACATGGGTGGAGCCAGCCGCACAATTTTGCATGGGTGGATGTGGAAGTGTAACATGCACACAAATACCAAAGAATGTGCTTGACTAATTTTGTGTAGCTATGAATCAGCTTGGCATTAGTGGGATTGAAATCTTTTGGGTGACACTGGTGGAGCCTGCCACACAATACCGTAGGTGCATGGGTGTGACACACACACAAAGGCAAAAGCATTTTGAAGGGCCTCATGTCAAGCGGGATTGACAATTTGCAGTTGAAACATGTGGAGCCACCCTCATGTCAGTTTGCATCAATAATTTGCGGGTGACACATGTGGAGCCACCCACAGCAGGTGCATGAGTGTGAAATGTGAACACAAAGGCAAAAGCATGTGAGGGCTTAATGTCAAGCAGCATCAATCACTTGTGGGTGACACATATGGAACCACCTGCAGTGAGTTCAGGTGGCTAAGTGTGACATGCACTCAAAGGCAAAAGCATATGGGGAGCTCATGTCAAGCTGTAAGATGTGGATCTGAAAATTTGATTAAAAATCAAGTACTTTTCCTGTCCTCAAAATTTGTATAAGGTAAAAATCAATTAAAAATAGTAAGAGTTTTTATTTTTAAGAGAAAACACGCCAATTTTATTGTTTATAAATTTATTAGTATAAAACAATAATATTATAACAATTCATTGTTTTACCAACAATAAAAATCTATCCAAAAATACTGTACAAGATATATTTAAGGCTGCAAAAGAAATTTCTTCAAGAGCAATTTCAATTGGAATTAATTGAGCAAAGAACTCTAAGAAATTAATTAAAGAACAAAGTCTTCAAAAAGAATAGTAAAGAGAAAACACGCCCAAAAGTGACCAGAGTGAATTTGGAAACAAAGTGACAGAGTTTACAGTGATGAAAGATGCTTTAATTCACTTCTGGGGTGGTTCAGGGGTAAAAATGATTATAAGAGTTACAAAAAATGATTATAATTATTTTCTCACGTGGTTGAAAGGCTTAAAATGATTTAAAAAAGGTGGTTGAAATCTTTTATTGATTGGTTTAACAGTGTATAAACTAATTATAAAAGGAAAAGATTCTAACATGAAGAGAAAAGTGGGTCAAAGAAGACATTCTTTTATAGCCATCAATTTTCTTACTCTAAAAGTAAAATTTACTCTTGTCAGTCGTGAAAAAAATTCTTACAACAGAAAAGCCAATTATGGAATCATTGAACCCTGGTTTAGACCAAAAAAGGGCTGGTTTAAGCCATTTTAGCCATTTTTAGCGATTTTAGACCCTTATGTCAGCCATTGCTATAGCAATACCTGTTCTAGAGCCTTCAAAACATGTCATAATGTGTGTAAGAGGCGTAGAAACCAGTTAAAACTGTTTTCGTTAACACTGTTTTAACTTAAGGGTAGTTTTACCCTCTTGGCAGCAGTTAAACCCACCCTGGTTGGTATCAAAACCTCATCATCAATTGAGTCACAGACCCTGTGACTCCATTCCAGGCCAAAAGGAATGAACTTTTGCGTGGATTTTGACATCCCATGCCTGTCAGCAAGGATTTTGGGCGTTTGGCTCCCCCTTAGAGCTAGAGTTCCTTTTTCCCCCAAATTTTAATCTTTTCAATTTATTTTTTCCTTTAATTCCTCATCATATATTATACTTATAATTTACATATGTAATTCAATTGAATTGTACAGTACAATACAGTAATAATTGATACCTCATATGTAAATCAAAGTTCACTTATCTAATACATGCACACATTTTGACATTTCAATTGAATTCAATTGAAAATACTTCAATTCCTCATAGCTTCTAAACTAAACACAACACCTCAATTTTAACACAAAAATTGATGGTTAACACCACATGTGGTGTTAATTAAGTGAAAGATTTGAGGATTTTCAAATTTTGTGTTGAAAATACTAAAAACTTAATTTAAGTTTATTTAGAGTTGAGTCACAAACATTTCACTCAAAGGTGACCCCACCTAATTTTTTATGAGGAATCAAATGGTGAAATAATTTTTATATGTTTATTTATTGGATAAAAAGTTAGAATATATTTTATATAACTTTTTACCAAAAATATTTCAATTTCACAATTTATATTAAACATTCATTTTTACTTAATGTTTACAAGTAAGAATATAATTTCATAATTTTAAATTTTATTGTAATTTGATTTTTGCATTATAATTAAATTTTAATTTTCAAATATAAATTTGAATTTATATTTCAATTTTTTATTGTTATAATATAAATAAATTTATTTTATTTATGTTTGTATCTTAATTTGTCTTTTGTGGGCTTTTGGGTATATGAAAATACCTCTAAGGCTCACCCAAGCTGCATTGAGAGTTTTTGGGGGAAAGGTGTGGAGCCCACCACACATTTTCATGTGTGTGTGCAGGTGTGTAAGTGTAACCCATGGATACAAATGCAAAGCATATGAGGGCATAATGTTAAGCAGCATACCCAATGTGCAGGTGACACATGTGGAGCCCGCTGCAAAATACAGCAGTTTGGTAAGTGTGACACATGCACAAGAAGTAAAAGGCATGTGCAGGGGTAATTCTTTGAAACCTACATGCACAAAGCATGCACTCGGGGAATGTGACCAGCTCTGTCAGTTTGAGTCTATGATGAAGTCATAATAAGGCTATATACAGCTTTAACTATGACTGCAACATGTTGCAAATGAATGAAAAAGGTTTGATATGGATGATGAGGGTTTTAAATAAAGTAATCAGGGCTTTACTATTAAGAAATAGTAATGGTGAGCACTGTTGACAGCCCTGGGTGCAGTTTTACCAGCTAGGTTACTTTAATAAGAACTACAACACTTAGATTTAAGATATACCTGACTTGTTTTCCTAACGTATACCTGTTTTTGATAGTTGTACTACATAGGAATTTCAGAATAGGGTGAGGAAGCCTTTTCTGGTGGAAAAAAGGCCTCCTTTTATCTTAAAATGGGGTGGAGTGGCCCTCTAGACCATCCAAGTAGAAGAAGTGAAGGTTTTTTTCTTCAGAGTACTGACTTGTGGTTTCCACAAAGCCTTTACACAGTTTATCGGGATCAGATGTGGCTTGGAAACCACATCAGGGCATTTCTCACCAGTACAGGGTTAAAACTTTCATCTGAGGATCACGCAGCCCTCTTCTGATGTGTATGACGCATATGATGCTGTAAAGAACCTGTAAGGGACACCAGTATTAAATGAACTATGAGGTATTGAAGTATAAACATGATTCTTTGTCTGTTTGACACCTCATAATCATGGTTATGGGATATTATGCCACAGTAAGTCTGTATTGGTCTAACTTTGGGATTTTAACCTTAAAGCTGCCACAGCTTTGTCAGCTTTCAAGATATTGAGCTCGAAGTTATTTCATTGTGTGTTCCTGAATTTGTTCTACACAATGGTACCTCATATGATATGGGTATGCTTAAATATGGCAAAGATATGCTATGTACAAGTTTTGTTATCCATATGTATGATTTTCTCAAAATCTGTATGGAGCTTGTTTTCCCTGTAGCTTTTGTTCCACATGGGATATGGGGAAATGAATGGCACCATGAGATAGGCCTGATGGTACATTTTCAAAAAAGACCCCACTTTAATTATCGCACACTAAAGCTGTAGCAGTTAGATGAGAGGTGAATATTTTATTCACCCTTATTTGGCTTTATTTTGGCCAGAAATTCTGTAGTTCTGGTGTTAGCTCAATTTAGCTAGTACCATTGGATATCCGTGATTTAGAGCTTCATTTTGAATACCTATTTGATGGGGTTAAGCCTTTTCCTCTGGATTTCAGATGAGAGGTGAAAATTAAGTTTCATGCTCAGAAACAACTTTGAGAAGGAATAACTTTGTTTTTCTTTGTCCTATGGTTATGGGACTTGTATATTTAGAAAGAGGTGAGTTTGCTCTTTTTTAATACTTTTTGAGCTGTTTTGGCTCAGCTCTATGTTCTGGTGGTCTCTTGGCTTTACCATTTGTTTATTGTATTTGGCTGTCATGCTTGTGCTCTAGGTTTGAGTCACAGGCTGACATACCCTCCCTTCAAAAAAGGCTCATCATTGATTAGACTGTTAAGTCCTCCTAGAGGCCCTAAGTCTCCTTAGATGAAGGTTCCCATCTGGTATGGCATCCTCTGCCAACCATTTTTCTTTGTCTGCCCTATGGTTTCTAAATCTGACCAAATACTGTCTTTGGTCTTTACCATTCAGTCTAATTCTCCTGGCTGTTATGATCTTCTCCACAGGTCCAGGGGAGTCTTTTACTTCCACTATGTCTGGTTGGGTGGTAGTCTTCTTTCTGGACGGGAACTTGTCTTATCCTATCTGGAATTATGGTTTGACCAGACTCACTGGGAATAATGGGTGTTTCCTGGAGAATTCATCTGAGAGTATAACCTCCTCTGCATTCTATCCTATCAATTTAATGATAGTGAACGGCCCCACAAATGAAGCTCTCATTTTCTTTGGTCCTTGAAGATTATTGAAGTTGAGTGTAGACACTAACACCTGGTCCCCTTCTTTGAAGTCTGGTTCCACATGTGTCTTATCATACCTTGGCTTGATATATTCTTCAGCCTCAGATATGCACTGGGAAGCCATGTTACAAGATATTTTCTACATATAATGGAAATCCTTGGCTGTGGGGTGGATAGTTAGAAGTTTTTTCTTCAGGTGATTCACAGGCAATATCGGGTTCTGCCCTTTTTCTACCAGTGAGGGTGATTTACCTCTGGTAGAGTTCTGGCTTGTGTTGTACGCCTGCTGGACTTCTGCAAGGAGTGTAACCCAGTCATGGGTATACCCTTCATGGTCCTTATATTCCATGCCATATGCACAGAACCTTCTATTGAGTTCCTCCATTGTTTGGATCATCCTTTGAGCTAAACCCTGTTTCTGTGGATGGTAAGCTGTAGAAAATAATGGTTTTTACCCAGCAGGTCATAGAGGCTGGTTCAAAATTCTGATGTGAATTTTGGGTCCTTGTCACTAATGATGATTTTCAGAAATCCACCTGTGGCTATGATGTTATTCCAAAATAACAAAGCTGTATCTATTGCAATGTCTTCCCTATGTTATTTCAAGAACCTCACACTTTTGCTATACCTATCAACTATTACTTGGAAGGCATTGAATTTTTTTTGCCTCCTGGGACAAGTCCTGTGACACAGGCCATATTAATGGTTTCCCATGGGTGTTTGTGTTCTTCTATGTTTTGAATTAGCCCATACTTTTTCCCATATTTTCTGTTTTCCTTTTGGCATCTTTCACAACTGTTGATATATTCACTCAACTCTTGTTCCCATTTAGGCCACCAATCTGTGCTTGCTACCCCTTCCTTGGTCCTGTCCTCACTCATGTGTCCCATATAGGGTCAGTTGTGACATTCCTGAAGAATCAGGGATATATTTTCCCTATCTACCACTGTGAGGGCACTTGTGTGCTTCTCTGTGATAGATGATCCTCTAACTGTGATTTCAGTTCTTGGCTCCTGTATTTCTGTTTAAGGAGTTGCAACAATATGCCACACTGTTTGTGTTTGGCATAAGTCTTCATTAACTCCATGAAGAGCTCATTGTGTAGTTCTGGGGAACCTATCCTCAATATGGGAGGTTCTGTTCCTTCTGATTCAGTGTCTTCACTTTCTGGAGTGCCACCTTCTGGTGCTTATCCAGAAAATCTGAAGTTTTTCCTCCTGTCCATTTCCATGAAATGGATAGGGATCTTATTTGCTACTTCAGGGTCATAAGCTTGGTTGCTTTTGACATCATCTAGTGTCCATTTGCATTGGTATGGCTTTTTCCTTCTTTTTATATAATGGTAATGTTACCTCTATACTCTTGGATGGCTATTTGCCACCTCAACATGTGTCTATTAATAGTCTTCATATTAATTAAAGACTTGAGTGCTGTGAAATCCGTGTAGACTTCAAAGACTGCACCCTCAAGCTAATAATGGAGTTTTTCTAGGGACCAGACTAGGCATAAGCATTCAGTCTGGGTTTCCCCATACCTAGCTTCCTGGAGATATAGCATATTACCCCCTCCCTTGGTTCACCATCCAAAATTTGTCTTTGGTGTAGGGCTGCTCCTAATCCTTGACTTCAAGCTGCATCTATATACAACTTGAATGGTAATTCAAAGTCAGGGAGTATCAGGACAGGTTCATTAGTGAGTTCATGTTTGATCCTCTCATATGCATCCCTCTTTTCCTTGGTAATTTCAACAACTACATCTTTTGAGAATAACTTGTATAGAATACTAGCTATGTGAGCAAATTTTTGATGTAGTTTCTATAGTAGCTAGAAAACACAAGGAAATATTGCATATCTTTGATGTTCTTTTGTACTGGCTTTTGCAGTACTTCTGTTACTTTTTTTTGGTATATGGCCAGACTAAGGCCTGAGACTTTATGTCCTAGTGCCAGCAACTCTTGTTGGCCAAAATTGCACTTCTTAAGTGAAATTTTCAGACTGATGGGTGGACATTTACTTGGTACTCTGTCTATATACTGCACATGGCCATCCCATGTCTCTGAGTATATAATAATGTCATCAATATATACTACCATCCAGCCTTCAAATATTTCTTCTTGAAATATTGTGTCCATCATACTTTGGAAGTGGGCTGGTGCATTTTTGATGCCAAACGGCATCCTTGTGTACTCATGTATACCCATATGGCATATAATTCTGAGTAACTTCATAGAGTTTTTTTAACTCTATTCTGGTGAAATCCTTTCATACAATCCATTTTGGTTATGTATTTGTCAGCTTTTTTGTAGTTATTCAGGGCTCTGAAATCCCCACACAACCTAGATTTGCCAACATTCCAATTGATAAAGACAGGAGGGGTGATTTCCACTATTTCATTATGTTCTATCTTCCTGATGAAATCCATGTCAAGGAGTTCAATGATGTGTTTCTATTTTTCTTTCCTGGTTTCCAGGCTTTCTGGATATGGATGTCTTCTCAGCATGGGTGGATAGGGTCTTTCCACATATAAATATAATTCTATATCATGGCCTTTGATTTTTCCCAAAGGTTCTTCACCAATGGCAGATGCTGATATATTTTCTCTCAGAATTTTTAGTAAACTAAGTTTTTGTTTACTGGTGAGGCTGGTACTGAATTGGACCTCTCTGAATTCATTCAGTAGTTTTTCTAGTGAATCATGGGTGGACATCTGGTATATATCAAGTGAAAATTTATCTTCCTTGTTTGGAGCTATGGTAATATGCCTGTTATTACTGTTGTAAATATCAATGCCATACATCCCCAGGTAATCTGTTCCCAGTAAGAATCCTTGTATGTGGGCATCTTCAAGCACAACAAACTCTGGGTTGAGTCTGATATTACCTTTCCTATGGGGTTTAATTATCTCTTTGATAATTGTCCCAATGAATTTAATTTTCCCTGAAGCACTTTTAATTCTCTTTGCCTTGGTGGCAAGATCTGTTTCTCCCAGTTTTGTAAATGGTTATCCAGATATTCTCTGGCCACTATTGAGCAGTGTGCCCCACTGTCAATTATCAATGGGTGTTGAGCATTGTCAACACAAACAGCCATCTTTGTGGCTGTCCCATGTATACATGGCGTTTCTTTAGCTGGTGTAACTAGGAATGTTTGTGAATCTTGTGTGTGTTTCCCAAGTTTTTATTTGCAGTATCCTGTGGCATGCATTCTTCTAACTGTATGTCCTGAATTTCTAGTTATGTTTCCTCTTGGTACTCCACTAGAAGTTCTTCTCTTGGATTTAGGTCATAATAAGATTGTTCTCTGATGGCATCACCCATAGAGTCTGATTCAGAATCCTCTGTTGGGGATTCCTCCTCTGGGACTTGCTAAATGGAATAGACTTTCTTCTTTTCCTTTGGACAGCTATTGGCATAGTGGTCTGTTGACCCACAATTGTGACAAGAGTTTTTCTTCTTGGTCACTTCTGCCACTCTTTCTTTGGGTTTATCCTTGAAGTCCACCCTGAAAGGTTGTTTCTCTTTGAAACTACTGATTTTAAGTTGCAAATATTTCAGTATATTTGTTATTTTCCTTACATCTTGTAAGGTGTTTGCAATTTCATCTAGAGTACAACTTTGGGTGTATCTGCATTTGACCGCATGCTCTAGTTCTCCTGGCATCTGTGTCAGGAGTTTGTGATTCCTCATCTGAATATTCATTTGAGGATCAATGGCTTCAAGTCTTTTACACTGTTTAAGACACCATTCATATGGATCTTTGTGCACAGAGTATTTGTCATATTCAAATGACATGATCAGTTGCCATATCCAACTACCATTGCAGTAATTTTGGATTATTTAACTCTTCCACCATGGCCAGCTTCTTCTGCCATGGATTTCTTTCATCTCTGTGTATGATATACTAGCACGTCCTTTGAATTTTGTATTCAATATAGCAGTAATACAGTAATCTGGTATGCTTGGTACATCAATGAAGAGTACATAAATATAATCAATGAGTTCCATATGATCATATTCTCATGTGCCAGAGATTTTGGGCCGGCTTGAAGCCTCTGGAAGCTTTTTTAATGCTTCCTTCTCATAATAAGACATGTTTTGTCCATCTTTGATTTGAGATGGAGACCTTGCCTTCTTCTCCAACAAGACATCTGGCTTAATGTCTTCTTGGCAGTATAGATTATCCAAAACATGGCCCTGTGGGTGGTGCTTCATGTTTTGGTAGACATTCAACAATTTGTTTAAGTCTTGGCCAGAGAATCCCTGTCCCTTTTGCAGTGGTGCTGTTCTTCAAAGACTTGATTCAGTCTTTTATTGGTTTCTTGAAAAGCTTTGTTCAATTAAGCATGACATTCTTGAAGATTTTGAACAATGTTGTCCATGGAGGCTGTTAATTCTTTCATCCTCTCATGGCTTTCTTGGAGCTCTGCAAACTGCTTTTTATTTTTATCTGCAAATTCAGACATTTTTAACCACAGTGCATAACTGTTTAAGTTACTCTCAGATGTAACAACACTGTGTTCATTCTGAGTGGGGGTAATATTTCTATTATTGGGGCTACTGATTCTAGAAGTATTTACAACTATTTTTGGCTCTTTTGTACTTCTTTCACCAAGTCTAACAGCTTCTGGATCATTTGGTCTGACTCTCTCTGCCTTTGGCTGAAAGAAGTCTTGTCTTTTCCCTTGTATCCTTGTCTTCTCCTGGAAACTACCTGCAATTGTGAATAATGGTGACTCTTGGCCACTGATCCTTTGGTTTCTGAATTGTGTGAAGCCACTGTTGAGTTTGTTTGGTCTACTCCTTGTGAGCAGGAAGGAATCAGAGTAGGCCCTGTCTGGTTTAGCTGTTCTTCTATAGATTGGATAGTGGCTTGATTCTCCTTTATCATGGTTACCCTCTCCTGCAGGAGTCTGAAATGCCTGGTGCGATTACATCATTTGGTGATTACCATAAGGTCTTTGAAGGATATCTCTTTGAGACATAACTTCTGGAAACTTGCTTCAAGCTCTGCCCAGTGTGATGCTAGGTTGAACCTGTTGTTGTCCATGCTCCATTGGAAAAGATCTTTGAGGAGTTGGTGGAGCTGAAGAACTTGATCCATATCCTTTCAGTCCTCTGGTTTGAGGTTTCTGTTGAATTCTGTTCCTCTTTCTTTTTCCTTTGCTGCTTTCTGGTTCTACAGGTATCACAGGTGTACTTCCTTGTGATTGGGT
This sequence comes from Austropuccinia psidii, assembly GCA_023105745.1. Classification (NCBI taxonomy): domain Eukaryota; kingdom Fungi; phylum Basidiomycota; class Pucciniomycetes; order Pucciniales; family Sphaerophragmiaceae; genus Austropuccinia; species Austropuccinia psidii. Next base: position 8,272,504 of record JALGQZ010000002.1, on the reverse strand, counting down.
TTCAAGTGGTATTAAGTTTTCTTCCACTTAATCAAAGAGAAAAAGGGCTTTATTTCAGTTATGAATTCTTGAAATGCTGTTTGCACATCTAAGAATGACCTCTGGGAAATATATCTCTAGGTTATACCCTTGTATTATGATGGTGTAATTAAAATTATCAATTACACGTCAAAAATATCAGCTTGTGGATTCCTGTTGTACTGTTTGTATACTAGTATCTCACAGACTATCTTTTAATTAACAAGTGTAATCTCAGAAGTGGTTATTTAATGGGTTATTGAAATTATCATTCTGCCCAACCACGCCTCTAATACTGTTATTTACAGTAAGAGAGGTGTTCTTTTTAATTAAAAAATAATGGTATTGATGGATTTAAGTGTTTTTTAATATGCAAAAACTGCCAAAAATAAATATTATGGTGATTAAATTATAATCAACCACGTGAAAAAAGCAATAAATAACAAAAACAACAGTGCTATATGATTATATACCCCTCAAAAAAATAATCAATAAGATATATATTATTTTTGTCTAATTTTATGCCTAAAAAGTGAAACAATAATGTCAGAAATTAAGAATTTAAGATAAAAAACTCACTTGCTGCATGAAAAAGGTCCAGAAAGTCAAAAAACATGGCCAGGCCCCCAAAATGTCAGGCTGATTCTATGATGAAGTTATAATAATTCTAGATACAACTTTCACTATGACTGTGAGATGTTATAAATTAATGAGAAAGGGTTTGGTATGGATGATGAGGATTTAAAATAAAGTAATAAGGGCTTTACTATTAAGAAATAGTGGTGATGAGCACTGTGGAAATCCCTGGTTGCAGTCTTACCAGTTGGGTTACTATAATAAGAACTACAGTACTTAGATTTAAAGGATACCTGACTTGTTTTTCAACATTATAACTGTTTTTGACAGCTGTACTATGTAGGAATTTAAAAAAACAATGAGAAAACCTTTTCTGGTGGAGAAAAGGCCTCCATTGGGCTCATATTTGGTTTTGAAACCACATCTGGGCAGTTTTCACTGATAAAGGGTGAAAACTTTGATCTGGGGACCACACAGCCCTCTTCTGACATGTATGATGCTTAGAATGCTGTACAGAACATGTATAGGACCCCAGTATTGAAGTATAAACATTATTTTTCATCTGTTTGACACCTCTTTGTCATGGGTATGGGATATTATCCCACACTAAGGCTGTATTGGTCTAACTGTGGGATTTTCACGTTAAAGCTGCCATACCTTTGTCAGCTTTCAAGATATTGAGCTCAAAGTTGGTTCATTGTGTAGCCCTGAATGGGCTCTACACAATGGTTCCTCATTTGTTATGGGTAAAATCTAATATGGCAAAGTGATTCCATGTAGAAGTTTTGCTATCCGTATATATTATTTTCTCAAAATCTGTATGGAGCTTGTTTTCCCCCTAACCTTTGTTCCAGATGAGATAAGGGGAAATTAATGGCACCATTGGATAGGCCTGACCATGCTCTTTCCAAAAAGACCCCACTTTAATTATCTCACACTAAAATTGTAGAAGTTAGATGAGAGGTGAATATTTTATTCACCCTTATTTGGCTTTATTTTGGCCATAACTTCTGTAGTTCTGGTGTTAGCTCAATTTAGCTAGTACCAATGGATATCCCTGACTTGGAGCTTCATTTTTAAGACCCATTTGATGGGGTTAAGCCTTTTCCTCTGGATTCCAGATGACCGGTGAAAATTAAGGTTTATGCTCAGCAACAACTTTGAGCAGGAATAACTTTGTTATTCTTTTTCCTATGGTGATGGGACTTGTATATTTGGAAAGAGGTGAGTTTCCTCTTTTTTTAATACTTTTTGAGCTGGCTTGGCTCAGCTCTATTTTTTGGTTGTATCTTGATTTTACTGTTGGTTTATGGTATTTTGCTGTCATGCTTGTACTCTGGTTTTGAGTCACAGGCTGACACCTTTTATCCTTAACCATACAGGGGTTGGTAGTCACATAAAATCCTTAATTATGTAATTAGAATATTCTTGCGTGACAACAAATAATGCAATCAATAATCCAAAAAGGATTCTTGTTATCTCACTAACTAATGTTTCAGTTTTCTCCATTGCATGGCTCTGTGAGCTGTCTTTGACTTAAAAGAGGCCTCCTCTTGCTGTTTTTTTCCAAATTATCTTATTATTCAATTATATCTTTATTACCAACAAGTAAGTATTAGTTGAACCTTTCTTGACTGTTTTATTTTTTTCAGAATCAATTAAGAAAGCCTTGAAATCATAGAAATCAACTATATATTGTTGTAATACTGTTATAAATCAATTTTGATTGCATAAATCCACAATTTATCCACCCAATCTCTCTACCATATTCTTTCCAAGGTTCATTGCATATTAGTGAGTGATTTATTATTAATTCTTAAAGTTCCTCTCTAGTATTTTCTTTCTTCAATCAGTCTATTTATAATCTTTATTGTAAAAGATAATTATACATATAAAAATAATTTACTTATTTTAGTACTTCTTGAAATTGATTCTTGTAGACAATTACTGCTTACTGTTATATTCACTAGTAGTGTATAACAGGGAAAAGAAATAATTAATTAATCAAATACTTAAATTGTGGTTATGAGAATTCTATCATTGTATTTCAAAAGAACAGTCAAAGTATTGTTTATTAATAGTAATATTATCAGAAATTCCATAGACACATCTTACAGCTATTTTGATGTGCCAAGGAGGTAAAGGGCAACTTAGACTCTTAAAGCCATGTCAATTCTTAATTTTTTTCCATGGATAAACCTTAAAAGAGTAATTCAAACCCCCTTTTTCCTAGTATCTATTGATTTACCTCATAGGCACCTGCCATACTGTGCTATTTGCAATTCTATATAGAAATGAGGTAAAAACTGCCAAAATTTATTGAAAATACACTTCTTAATTAATATTTCTGAAACCTTCAGTACCAATAGATAATGGTATGACTCATAAATAAACCAAAAAAATTTTGGTTTAATAGGTAAAATTAAAAGTTTTACTTACAGTCCATCTTTGTTGATTCCACATGAAACACTGAATCTTCACAAATTCACAGAAAATACAACCTCCAATGGAATTTCCAATAACATTTTTAACTTTGAGAAATTAATTTTTATCTTTAAATAAAATAATATCTACAGTTATTACTCCTTTTATTCTTAACCATAAATGGGTTGTTAGTCATGTAAAAGCCTTAATTAAGTAATAATCTTAGGTGACAAGAGATGATGCAATCATTAATCCAAAAAGTATTATTGTTTTCTCACTCATTGATTTTTCAGTTTGTTCCATGGCATGCCTCCGTGAGCTGTTCTTAACTTAAAAGAGACCTCCTCTTTCTGTTTTTTTGGAACTATCTTATTATCCAATTATATCTTTTTTACCAACATGTAGGTACTATTTAAATGTTTTCTTAAGTGTTTTATTCTTTCAGAATGATTCAGGAAGGTGTGGAATCATATAAATAAACTTTAATTTGGTGTAATGCTGTTATAAATCAATTTTGATCCTTTCAATCCACAATTTTTCTGTCAAATCTCTATACCAAATTCTTTCCCAGGTTCATTGAAGTATTAGTGAGTAGTTTTCATTAATTCTTAGAGTTTTTCTCTAGTATTAGTTTTCTTCAATCATTACATTTATAATTATTCTTGCCAAAGATAATTATATATTAAAATAATTTTATTATTTTTAAAAAGATGTTTTATTATTAAATACTTCTTGTAATTGAGTCTTGTAGAAGATTACTGCTTACTGTTATAAGAACTAGTAGTGTATAGCAAGTAAACAAGATAATTAATTAATTCATTAGCTGTTCTAATAATAATTTTATTATTATATTTCATAAGAACAGTGATAGTACTGTTGATTAATAGCAACATTATCAACATTTTCATAGACACATCTTACACATAGTGTAAATATTGTGTGAGCTCAATTCAAAGGTTTTTCAAGCCATAGTATGGCTTCAAATAAATAAACAGGAAAAATCCACTCAGAAAGGTGCGACAAAGGAAAAAGACCAATCAAAGCTGGGGTACCCAACTTTTTTGGCTCTGCAAGGATTAAATTAGGGTTTTCCACATGTATTCAAGTATTTTCAACCTTATCTAAAATATGATATTAGACTCTAATCCAACCGTATAGTTTAAACTGGTTTTATTCCAATTTGGACAGGAATTTCAAGCTGCCAAAGGGTAAATCCTAATATTCAAGCTTTTAATCAAGGTTTTAAGAACTCTCAAAGCTTAAAAAAGCTTAAACCTTCAAAGTTAAAAGAAGTAAAGCTTCATCAAAAGTTAAGTTTTGGTGTTTATTTCTATTTTACATGGAAAATAGAAATAGCCACAAAAATTCATCAAAAATTTAATTATCAATGTATTTGCTTGAATGTTTTACACAGCTTATAAAATAATGTTATCTGTGTATACATTAAATTTTAAGTATCTTTTTTAAACAGGTTTAACTGCTGATTATGCTTGAAATTATCTATTATAGCTATTCTTAAAGAAAATTGAGATTTCTTTAAGAATTAATTAAGAATTTAGCTTGAGAGATCATTGCTTGAATATTTATTCTTAAGTTTTTCATCTGATTAAATTTAATATAAAGGAACTTATCTTATCTTGAAACTTAAAATAATATTTCAAAAGAGGATTACAGCTAATCAGAGCTAAGAATAACACCAGTAACCTTAAATTGGAATGCAAAATAAGCTTCCTTCAGTTAAGAACCTTATTTTTAAGCATGGTTTTTCAGTTTTGACCTGAGCACGCCCTCTATATGCATTATGAATCATGAGAGCTTCTCTTCAGGAATAAGAAGAGCCTACACATCACTTTTTCTTCCACTACTAAATCATCATTACCATCAATTAAACATTTTAAAAAAGTAATATCTTATTAATTATAAGATCTTGTTATTAAAGTAATTTCTCAAGTACTTTATTCTTTATTAAAGCTTGATTCAAAGAATTGAAATAATAGAAATCAGAGTATTGTTGCAATCACCAATAATATTTTTTATTATATAAAATTATTGTCTTGTATATCTTTTTAAATGCACAAATTCCTTTTCAAGCTCTTAGATATCATTTTATCATAAGAAAGTCTTTTTATCTTTAAAATATTTATCTTTGTCCTGTTTTTAACTTATAAACATTATTCAATATAATAAATATCATTGTTTGACTTGTTGTATTAAGTAAATATTATAAGTAAGTTTTTTCTAAAATTCTACATATTTTGTTATCTATCATTAGTTTTTTGATATAGAGCTTTTCTATAAGAATTATCTCTGCACAGTGTGTGTGATGATTTATTTCATAAATAATATATATCCATTATGTATAAGTGGATAAATGTCATTTTTTTCCATGCGTAGTTTTCTCATTGAGAGTTTTACACTTCTTATTGTTATAATTGTCTATGAATATAACAATAATAGAATAATTATAATTTATTATAATTATTAAGTTTTCATTATTATTGAATAATTTTTTTCAATAATTGTATTCAACTTGTGGTTATAATATTTTATTCTATTATCTTTTCTTCTTAGGAAAGTCACAGTACTCTTGATATTTGCTACTATTATCAAGAGTTTCATAGAAAAACCTTACATTATTTCTCCAAATGATCTGTGAGTTTTTCAATATATATGGAAGATTAATTTCATTTCTTAAGCTGAATTAGTTCTTAAATAATTTGATGAATGTCCCTGTTTCAAACAGCTTAACACTATTTACTAGAGAATATAGTTTAAAGTCACTCAATGTCCAGGATGATGAAAATTGTAGCTACAGAACAGTTTCACATTACATTCACAATACTCAAGACCAATTGGATGATTTCAGAGGGGAGCTCATTGAAACAATTCAAAAAAACAGAAACTTTATGAACCCATTAATACCTTACTACCAACATTGGAAACTGATATTGACAGAATAGAATGGTATGAATATGTTGGCCAAGCAGCAAAGAGAAAGTGAATGACCATGGGTGACATGGGGGATCCAATTTCTAATAAGTACAAATGACCTTTTTCTCTATTCCACAGTTAAATTCATTTCCTCTTCCCCTCATTTCTGTTCCCCAAGTGATAAACCACCAATATTTATCCTCTTCTTGGACATAATTGGTCATTTTATACCCTTGGACATTTTCATTTCCAGAATTCTTCCTGTACCACCCATTATTCCCAATCAGGAGTTTTATGCCAAATCCCAAGCCACAGGGTGGGAAGAAATGTTCCAGAAGCACAGAATTCCATGTTTATCCAACCTTCCACCTCCTAAAAATAAGCCCACTATATTAGATATTTATTCATACCAAACTTCATCCAATGCGTCATCCCCATTCACCGTATTGTTTATTGGAAAATCCCCCATCTTTGTCTTTTTTGTTTTTCCATAAAAACCGCACTCAGTAAGTCTCTTGTTCTAGAATTCATGATTAAAACACAAGAAGTTTATCCTTAAAGGTATCATAGCTTCATTATTTAGAAGAATTAGTTAACCAAATTTTTTTGAGATCTTGTCACAGCCAAGGACAATCACACCCCTTGGATCAAATTATTGCAATCTGGCCCTATCCATCCTGTAAGAACTGGAAAATCTGGGTCCAGCCTGGCCTATTCATAAACCCAAGGCCATTCTTGGGTACCTTGGCAATTTCCCAATAAACAACAGAAATGCAGCTCAATAGGCTTTGTTGGGCTTTTTAGGCTTTGAATATAGTTTTGAACACCTTTTTCTTATCCTTGATTTTCCCATAAAAGCATGGGAAATATTCCCAAATGGTCCCATTGATCCATTTGGAGCTTATTTTTTGCACTTTTGAGAAAATACAGTTCAACTCCTGTGTAGGTTAGTTTTGGTCCAGAAACCCAAAAATTACCAAATCACACATAAATACCCATAGGCCATCAAAGCCACCATTCCAATTCTTTCAACTCAATCCTGCAAAAGACTTTGGTCATGTTTTTCCTTTCAATAAAAAGAAGTTCCATAAATGGTGTTATACACCATTATGCACCTTTTGCCACCACCAATCCAATGGTGACAGTCTTAAGAGACAATTTTAAATTCCTGAAGGCACAATATTGCAAGAGGAAAACTCTGGGCTCAAGAACACGTTCTTTTATTAAGAAAGTATTGGTTCATTTCAAATGGCACTATTCCCCCAAGCAAATACTGGCACATTTATTTCCACGAATACATAAGAGGAAGTTCTAAATTAGTTATCAAAGTTTTAATTTGAAATAAATCTACCTTTGCAACCACACTCATGCATTAAGTCTCTTTTGATACAGGCCTGTATCCCAGCCACAGACACTGGGGAGATCATGCAACCCATTTCATTTCCAAATTTGGTACAGGTTATGTTTCCTCAAGCAGTCAAATACAGCTTTAAGGTTCAATTAATACTAGTTTCACTTTTAAGGATCATATCTCTCAAATATTCATAAATTTCAGCCTCCTTTTCAGCCTCCTTTTCAGCCCTAGGGGGTTTTTTCCCCCAGTTAATTTATCTATTTGTAATTCCTTCTATTGTGATTTTCTTTCATCTTAATAGTAAATACTTATATGATAAAGTCAGTCATTTGCACCCTTCTCCTTTCCTGTCAGTGTGTATTGATATTCATAACCTTTACTAACTCCATTTCTGTTTCTGAAAGGTTGGAAAAGAAATTATGGATTTACTTGGTTGGTCTTTGGCCATTTGGTTCCTTTTCTCATTTACATATCATCTGTACTTGCATTTTCCTTTTTAAACAAAAATATTCCTTTTCTTGGTTCTTTAACTCTTTATAGTATTCCAAGTGACCTGTCGTATTGCTGAGTTTGAGGCCACTCTTGTTTTTCAAAGAGCTCCTGTGACAAATCTTCATATGAGGATGCCTACTTGGACACCCCATGTAAGATGTATCTATGAAACTGTTGATAATATTACTATTAATCAACAGTAATATGACTGTTTTTATAAAATATAGAGATGAAAATTATTATAGCCACAATTTAATAATTAATCAATTAATTATTTCTTTTACTTTTTATACACTACTAGTGATTATAACAGTAAGCAGTAATTGTCTACAAGAATCAATTACAAGAAGGATTTAATAATAAAACTTCTTTATTAAAATAATAGAATTATTTTAATGTATAATTATCTTTTGAAGGAATAAATATAAATATTAATCTTGAATAAAACTGTTACTAGATAAAAGACTTTAACAATTAATAATAAATCACTCACTAATACTCAAATAAACCTTGGAAAGAGATTAGTAGAGCGATTTCACATATAATTGAGGATTTAAAGGATCAAGATTTATTTTATAGGAAAATTACAACAATGTAGAGTTGATATCTATGATTTCACTTCTTTCCGACTTATTCTGAAAGAATAAAACACTTAATAAAAGATCTAACTAATAGTAACTTCTGGTAACAAATATATAATTTTATAATAAGATGATTTGGAAAAAAAGGAAGAGGAGGCCTGTTTTAAGTCAAAAACAGCTCACAGAGGCATTCCATGGAGAAAACTGAAGAGCCATTGAGTTAGAAGACAATAATACTTTCTGTATCATTGATTGCATCATTTTTTGTCATGTAAGATTATCATAATTACCCAATTAAGGCCTTTATGTGACTACCAACCCATTTAAAGTTAAGAATAAAATGAGTAAAAACTGTAAATATTCTTCTATTTCAAAATAAAAATTAATTTTTCAAAGCTATCAATGTTATTGGAAATTTCACAACAGGTTGTATTTTCTGTGAATTTTTGAAGATTTAGTATTTCACATGGGATCATCAAAAATGGACTGTAAGTAAAGCTTTTAATTTTACTTATGAAACAAAGGTTCTTGTTGGTTTATTAATGAGTAATATCATTCTCCATTTCCACTGAAAGTTTCAGAAATATTAACTAATGATTGTATTTTTAATGAATTTTTGAAGTTTGTACCTCATTTCTGCATAGAATTGAAAATATCACAGTATGGCAGGTTTCTATGAGTTAAATCAATGGATATTAGTCCAAAAAGGGTTTTAATCACTCTTTTGGGTTTTATCCATGGAAAAAATTAAGAATTTGAATGTTTACAGGAGCTTCACGTGCTCTTTACCTCTCTTTCACATCAAAATAGTAGCTTATTTGCTATTTGCTTACGATTTAATGAGATTTTAGCTTGGTAAATAGGTTCCCAAAAGGTTTGAGTATACTAATTGGGCCAAGTTAGCCTATGGATCCAAGATTTATAGTTATCCATGCCTCAGACGCCTCAGAAGTTGGGTACCATGGCTCTCTGTGATGTCTTTTGTCCCCCTTAGCTATTTTCATGTCAAAAATAGTAATTCAGGCTTCAAGACTGATATCCACTATGGGTGTCTCAAAGCCTTATGTAAGAATACCATGATATTAAGTGCCACAAACATGAATAACACTTTTCTTAGTGTATATGAAACATGGGATTTCTCACATTCCCATTATTTTGGCGTGAAATTGAGAAAAACAAAACTTTTCACAATTATTTTATGAGGTATTGAAGATTTGGTGTTGAAGTATTTGCCATATTACCACCTCATGGAGTTAATTGAAGCTTATTCACTCTATGGAGCTACCCCAAGTGAATTTTTTGTGTAGAATCCAAATCTAGACTTAAATTCATGGATTTACTTTGTAAGATGTGTCTATGAAACTTGTTGATAATATTATGATCATTAAACAGTACTATGACTGTTCTTATGAAATATAATAATAAAGATTATTATAACCACAACTAATCAATTCATTAATGAATTAGTTCTTTTATTGGTTATACAATACTAATGATTACAACAGTAAGCAGTAATTGTCTACAAGAATCAATTACAAAAAGAATTTAATAATAAATCTTAGTTATTAAGATAATAAAATTATTTTAATATATAGCTATCTTTTACAAGAATAATTATAAAAATAACCCTTGAGGAAAACTATTACTAGAAAAAAACTGTAAGAATTAAAACAAAACACTCACTAATACTCCAAAGAACATATTGAAAGATAACATGAGAGAAATTTGATGGGTAATTGTGGATTGAAAAGATCAAAAGTGATTTATAACAAGATTGCAACAATATATAGCTGATTTATATGATGTCACGTCTTTTTGATTGATTCTGAAAGAATAAAACACTTAAAAAAAGTTTAACTAATACCTACTTGTTTGTAATAAAGGTATAATTGAGTAATGTGATGATTTTTGGAAAAAACATCAAGAGGAGGCCTCTTTTAAGTCTAAAACAGCTCACAGAGGCAGGCCATGGAGAAAACTGAAAAACCAGTGAGTGAGGAACCAATAAACCTTCTTGGATTATTGATTGCATCATCTGTTGTCACATAAGATTATCATAATTACTTAATTGGTGCTTTTACACAACTACCAACCCATTTATGGTTAAGAATGAAAGGAGTAAAAACTGTACATCTTCTTTTATTTGAAATTAATCATTGACTTCTCTAATTTATCAATGTTATTGGAAATTTCATCACAGAATGTATTTTCTGTAAATTTTTAAAGAGTCTGTGTTTCACATGGAATCATCAAAAATGGACTTAGAGTAAAACTTTTGATTTTACATGTAAAAGTAGAATTTTTGTTGATTTTTATGCACTATATAGTTCTCAATTATTTCTGAAAGGTTTAGCAATATTCTTTAAGAATTGTATTTTTAATGAATTTTTGAAGTTTTGGCCTCATTTCTACATAGAATTGCAAATAGCAATATATGGCTGGTTGCTATGAGGTAAATCAATGGATACTAGTCCAAAAAGGGTTTTGATTACTCTTTTTTGGCTTATCCACAGAAATTAATTAAGAATTGACATGGCTACAGAGGTCTAAGTTGCTCTTTACCTCCTTGGCATGTCGAAATAGCAGGTTATTTGCTATTTTCTTATGATTTACTGAATTTGTAACATGGTAACCAAGTTCCAAAAAGGTTTTAATTTACTAATTGGGCCAAGATCAGCCATGGATCCAAGCTTTTAAGCTTTCCACCCCTCAGAGGCCTCAGAAGTTGGGTACCCTGGCTTTCTTTGATGTCTTTTGTCACCCTTGCCTATTTTTTGCATCAAAATAGAAATTCAAGCTTAAGGTGGGATATCCACTATGGGTGTATTAATAGTGCTTGTAAGACTACCATGATATTAAGTGCTCAAAACATGCATAACACTATTCTTAGTGTATATGTAACATGGGATTTCTCACATTCTCATTATTTTGGCATGAAATAGAGAAAAACAATAAATTTGCATGGATATTTTATGTGGTATTCAAGTATTTGATATATTGCCACCTCAAGGAGTTCATTTGAGCTTATTCACTCTATGTAACTACCCTGGGTGAAATTCTGTGTAGAATCCAAATCTGGCCTTAAATTCATCCATTTACTTATTCAACAAAGGTTATTCATCTTTTCTGAGATCAAAAAATATCAACTTTGAATATATGTATGACTTATGGGTTATGCATAGTTCAGAATGTATTTTCAAGATAATTGTGGCCTACTTGGGTATGTAAAATATACCTTAAGGCTCACATTCACTCCCACCAAAAAATAAAATTATACCACAATTTCATTAATGGTATCAGGAAGAAAAAGGCCCCAAAGGGGGTTAATTTCCACTGTCCAACCTCTTTAATGTCAGCCTGTGACTCAAAACCAGAGCACAAGCATGACAGCCAAAATACCATAAACCAATGGTATAGCCAAGATACCACCAAAACATGGAGCTGAGCCAAATCAGCTCAAAATGTATCAAAGGAAAGAGGAAACTAACCTCTTTCTGAAAATATAAGTCCCATCACCATAGGAAAAGAAATAACAAAGTTATTCCTGCTCAAAGTTATTGCTGAGCATAAACCTTAATTTTCACCTCTCATCTAAAATCTATAAGGAGAGGTGTAACCCCATCAAATGGGTATTCAAAATGAATCTCTAAGCTAAGGCTATCCAATTGTACCAGTCAAACTGAGCTAGCACCAATTTTACTGGAGTTATGGTCAATTTCAGGCCAAATAAGGGTGAACAAAACATTCACCTCTCATCTAACTTCTACAGTTTTCGTGTGTAATACTTGAAGTGGGGTCTTTTTGGAAAGAGAACCATCAGGGCTATCTGATGGTGTCATCCACTTCACCATATCTCAACTACAGCAGAAGGTATGGGGCAAACAAGCTCAATACAGCTTTTTGCCTAAAACACACAAATGTACAAAAATCTTGTACATGTGATAACTTTGCCATATTTAATAATACCCATATCAGATGAGGTACCATTGTGTAGAGCACATACAGGGACACACACCAAACCAATTTTGAGGTTGATATCTCAATAATTGACAAAGTTATGGCTGTTTTAAGGTCAGATTCCCACCTGCTGTCATATACAGCCTTACCATGGGATAATATCCCATAATCATGAATATGAGGTGTCAAATAGACAAAGAAGCATCTTTTTACTTCAATACCTCATATGTCAGTCAATACTGGGGTCCCATACAGTTTCTGTACAGCATTCTACACGTCATACACGTCAGAATCAAGCTGTGAGGTCCCCAGATAAAAATGTTCACCCCGTATTGGTGAGAACTGCCCAGATGTGGTTTCCAAACCACATCTGAGCCCAATACAGGATATACAGGCTGTTTGAAAGCCACAAGCCAGTACCAGAGAGTGAAAAAATCTTCACTTCCCATACGTTGAAAGGCCTAGCACCCTTTCCACCCCATTTCAGGATAAAAAGGGGCTTTTCACAGCCAGAATTGTTTCCTCATCCTGCTCTTGAATAACCTATGTAGTAAACTGTCAAAAACATTTTTACTCTTGGTTAATAATCAGGTATAATTATAAATTCAATTATTGTAGTCTTTTATTATTGTAACCCAACAGATAAAGCTGCACCCAGGGCTTTCAACAGCGCTCACCACCACTATATTAATTATAGTAAAGCCCTTTTTATCTTGAATTAAATTATATTTAACCTTTATAAATCTTTTTTAAACATTCTTACCGTGTCACAAACATAGTTAAAGTTGTATTTAGCCTATATACACCTTCATCATAGTTTCATCCTGACATTTAAATTGTCCATATCAAGTAATTTAAAGCACATTTATAGGCATATTCAGGCTTTTAGCCTTCTTTCATGTCAGAGTCTTCTCAAGAGCTTATCTTATTCAGGTATTTCTGATTCTGCCAACCATTTATCTCCATTTACCAGATTACTATATCTGACAAGATATTCCCTTTTATTTTTACCCCTAAGTCCCCTTCCCGTAATGACTTTCCTTATCTTTTTGTCTTCACTCTGTTCCACTGGTGGTACAGTCAAAGGGGTTGGGTTTCTTAAAGGAAACAATTGTTTGTCAGCTGGTTGAGAATGTTTTAGCAAGCTGACTGGGAAAGTGGGGTGTTTATTTTCCAATTCACCACTCAATTCCACTTTAACTGCATTGGTTCCATGTAAGGCAACAAGAGCATAGGGTCCTACATAAGAATCTTTGAGTTTCTTTGGGCCTTTCATATTATTAAAATTCCAGCTTGAAACTAGACCTAAGTCCCTTACTTTGGAGTCTGGTACTTTGTGACTCTTGTCCCACTTCTTTTTTGCATAGTCAAAAGCATCATTCATACTCTGCTTTGCATGATGTTTCATTTTATCAAGCATTATCTTGAAGCTGGAAGCTGTAAGATTAATTTCAATCAATTCTTTCCTAAGTGTGTCTTCTGGGAGTCTTGGATTTCATCCTTTTTCTGATATAGCAGGAGTTTGGCCTATAGAAGAATAGACTCATGTATTGTATTCCAGTTCCAATTCAGGTATTAGAGCAAACCAGTAATGGGTAAAGCCATGTGAGTCTTTAAATTCTAACCCATAAGCACAGAATCTCCTGATCATGTCCTCTAAAGTTTGAATCATTCTTTCTGCTAGTCTATCTGTTTGAGGGTGATATGCTGTTGAGAAGGATGACTTAGTCCCAAAAATTCTGTGAAGATTGGTCAAAAGTGCAGATGTGAATTTGGGATCTCTCTCACTTACAATATTCTTAAATAACCCTGTATGAGAAATAACTCTACTCTATAGAAGTAGAGCTGTATCCATAGAAGTGTCATCCTTATGCCATGGTAAGAATATGAGAGTTTTGCTATATCTGTCTACAATGACTAAACAAGCAGTATAGATTTTGTCCCCACTTGGAGCAAGTTCTGTGACCCAATCCATGTGAACAACTTCCCAAGGGGATTTTGGTTCTTGAATATTAATCATCAGTCCAAATTTCTTTCCTGTACCCCCGTTTGCTTTTTGGAATCTATCACAGGTATGGCAATATTCAATGGTTTCTTTTCTCCAAGATGGCCAACATGCACAGTTCTTCAATTTTACAAGTGTTCTGTCTTCTGAGAGGTGTCCATAGTAGATTCTATCATGGCATTCATGATGAATTGTATTGATAAGGAATCTGCTACATAATGTCATTACACACAAATGTTTGGTTCTGTGGTAAATTATTCCATCAAACGAGTGAAATCTCCCTTCAGAATTGGAATTCTTCCAAAATTCATCAAGTGCATTGACTAAAGATGTATCTTTGCAGTCTTTACCTAATAAGGAAGTCAGGATATGGCAATTCCTTTCTTTCTTATATGATTCTCTGACCTCTTCAAAGAATTCAGTCCCAATATTAGTTATGTTAATTCCTTCAATTGGACTCTGTGTTTCTGCTCCAAAAGCTACATAAACTGGGTTATCAGGAGTATTGGCTAATTCCCACATGCAAAGTTCATCAGCAATCTTGTGAATGTTTCCTGCTTTATTAACTATAGTCATGTTACCTCTATATTCTCAAATGGCTATTTGCCATCTCAACATATGTCTGTTAGGAGTTTTCATGTTAAGAAGTTATTTCACACCATTACAGTCAGTTATCACTTTGAAAACACTGCCATCAATATAATAGTGTAACTTCCCAAGTTCCAATACCAAACATAAGAACTCCATATGGCTTGGACCATCTCTGGCTTCTGTTGGTTTAATTTGTCTTGAGATGTAACAAATTGGTCCATCTGTAGGTTTTTCATCAATAATTTGGACTTGATTTAGGGCTGCCCTTAATCCCTCTCCACATGCATTACTGTACAATTTAAAAGGTATATTCCAGTCAGGCATGAGGAGTAAAGGTGCTTCTGTAAGAGATTTTGTTATCTTCTCATAAGAATTAATTCTTTCCTGTGTCATCTCAAATACTGTCTGTTGATCACAGATTCTATAGAGTGACTTGGCTAGAATTGCAAATCCTTTCAGGTGTTTCCTGTAAGAAGTGGAAAATCCAAGGAAAGACATTGTTTCTTTCTTATTCTGGGTATTGATTTAAGTAACACTGCTGCTAATTTATTTTTGTCAATACCCAAGCTTAAACCAGAAACAACATGTCCTAAAGCTTTAAGTTCTTCAAAGTCAAAATTACATTTCTTGAGTTAAATATTCATATTCACTCCTGTAACTTTATCAAGTACTCTTGCAAGTCTTTCCAAGTGCAAAGACCATTAGCCAGAACATATAATAATATCAGCAATATAAATAATAAGCCATCATTCAGATAACTCTGTGGGGAAAATGGTATTCATCATTCTTTGATAATGACATGGTTCATTTTTAATACCAAATGACATTCTAAGATACTTATAAATACCACAGTGAGTGATAATTCAAAGTAATTTCATAGTTTTGGGATTCAAGAACTTTTGATGAGAGCCTTTCAATGCATCCATGGATGTTATATACTTGGCTTTGGACACTTGGGTCAAGGCTTCTTGAATTCTACAAATTGGATACCTATCTGGAACTGTGTAGGTATCCAATGCTCTAAAATCTCCAACCATCCTTTATTTATCATTATTCCAAGCAATAATAACAGGTGTTGTCACTTCAATCTCTTCATTATTGCCTACCTTCCTTAGTACACCCAGTTGGATCTACTCTTGGATATGGTTTTCCAAGGCTTCTCTAGCTCTGGGACTGGCTGGATAAGCTGGTCTTCTAAGCACTGGAGAGTATGGTCTGTTAATATTAAGAGAAATATCAACTTCATTCCCTTTAATAGGTCCTAATGGTTCATTATCAGAAGCAAAGGCCTTCTTATATGTGTGTAACACATCAATAAGGTCATACCTCATTCTTGGTGATAATGATGATTAATTTGTGCTTCAACAAGTTGATTAGCCACAAATTCTTCCAGATAAGTATCTTTAACAGAAGATATCACATAAAAATTCTTTGGCATATTGGAGAAGGAAACTTTTTTTCTTTTATTTTCTCCAATTGTGAAATATCTGTCTTTATGGTTCTTGATGTCAATGCCATAAATATTCAAGTAATCATTTCCAAGAATGATATGCTGAGATGTGCAATTTTCCAATACTACTATCTCTGTCTTTGTGTACCATTGAGATATGACCACATACCCAAAAAGGTCACAAGAAATATTTAAAATAATTATACCTTAAAAATAATTACCTTCAAACTACAAAAATGCCATAAATAGGCATGAAACTTGGTTTAACTTCAAAACAAATGAATAAACAGGTGAAATAAATTACACCATTGCATTCCCCATGGTAAAATACACATATACCATTTTTATGGCATATCTGTAAAGTCAATATTTAATAAGTTATAAGTAACAATACCTTATGAAAAACATGAATCCTTAGTTCTTTCAAATACCAATGAAACAAAATGTTAAATAAATGGTACCATTGGAATATACATAAATGTCTACACATAAAACATATGAGAAGCTAATCTCCAAAGTCAATACCTAAGGCGTTAAGCTGAATATATGCACTTTTTTGGTCAATGCATATATCCAAGGATTGTAGCTAATATCTTTTGAAATATGCATGCTAGAGCAATGAACCAAAGATAAAATCATCACATAATTACTTTAGAAATACAGAAATGAGCTTCATTTTACATGTTATAAAAAAGCTTAAAACCTGTAAAGGATTATTGATTAAAATAAATAGAGCTGTTGACCACTTTGTTGTGAAAGTGGTCCAAACTTAAAAAAAGTAGACAGTTGAATTCTACTAGTTCATTCGTGAAGAATGATGTATTTGTAATTACAATATTCAAGGTATAACCCCTTGAAATCATGGTTTGAAGTCTAAAATATTAAATTTCAACAGAAAAGATGAGTTACAAGAAAATCATCAAAAATACAGTTTTGATGATGTAATGAAATGCTCTTGGCAGTGTAATAAGGATATGCCAAGACATCAGAATCCACTCCCAGAATAGCTTTAGCATGTATAACTTTCAAGTTATTAATAATCAAAGTTTAAGCTTAAATTTGATCATTGAAGATCTGTCACAGGGGCTCTTGGACAGAAAACAAGAGTGGCCTGGCACTCAGCAATCAGGGAACTCACTTGGAAGACTCCAAAAGGATAAAGAAAATAAAAACAAAGAATTGAATTTCTCTAAGAAGAATGCAATTAGAAAGATGAAATGCAAAAGAGAAATGGGAAGCCAAATGGCCAAAGAGCCAACCAAGTAGGTCCTTAATCACTGTTTCAACCTGCCAAAATAAACAATGGGATTAGTAAGGATATGACCACCAAATATCCATTGACAGGCAAAGAAAGAAAAAGAGAAGGTGATAAATGACTCACTTGATAATATCAGTATTTTCTTAACAGAATGAAAAGAAAATAAAGATAAAATAAAATCAAACTATATTGATTAACTGGGGAAAAACCCCCCAGGGTGGAAAGGGTAGCGGGTATATGTGAAAAGTTGTGAGCTTGAGCTCTTCAGGCTGAAAACTGATCTGTATTGATCCTTGAGGCTGTATTAATTGTTTTGGGAACTGATACAGCTGGCTAGTATGGAAATTGAATTGGGTTGAATGAATTTCCCATACTTGAAAATGAAATACAGTTCTTGGTGGATCCAGGCTGTATTGAAATGAAGGTGGTTGCCAAGATGGATTGAGTGGAGCTTTGACACTTGACAAATGAATGAATGAACTGAATGAACTGCCTCTTGAGTCCCTTGAGAAATGTTGAACAGTATTGCCTTGGATGAATACTGTGAATGAAATTATCCAATGACGTCTTGATGGCGTGATTGGTCTTTGACACTGCAACACTTGCTCTTGAGCCTTAATGAGTCCTCTGAATGATTGGGTGCCTTGATGAAGTGATGATATGTTGGAATGACCATTTGATATTGCCACCATTGAAGTTCTGTTGAAAAATGATGCATAATGATATATAACATCATTTATGGCATATTGGTTCATTGGAAAGAAGATTAGGTCCAAAGGTCTTGAGTTGGAAGGGAAGAGGGGAAAAGGATGGATTTGATGGCTTCAGAGCTTGAAAAGATGTTTCTGGGTCCTTTGGGGTTTTTGGCCACTTTTGGGTTCTGAGCCAAAAGCTGGCACAAAAGGCGGGAAAGTGTCTTTTGGACACTTTGCATCAAAGTGTGCAAAAATGTGCAAAATGGGCAAAAGTGCGCAAATGCGCATGATGAGCCCAAATGGCCAAAAACAGCCATTTGGGCCATTTCTCCTAGTTTTGAGGGAAATGACCAGAAATACCAATTTGGGCATAAATTGCCACTATGGGTTCTGGATTGAGGTGAAGGGCCATGAAGGCCCCATAACACAAATGGTCATAAATGGTCCATAAGATGATGACGTGGACATATTGGCCACTGGTGATGGATATGGCCAATTGGCCATAAAAGGACTGTGGCTTGATATGCCATATGGGGGTCCAATGAGGTGAATTTCCATGGTTGTGACAGTACTCCCCACCTTGAAATGGTGAGCTCCTGAGCACCAATGAAAGGTGAAGCCTGTTGAGGCTATTGGAAAGGATTGAGAGTGGGATAGAGGAGAGTTTTTTTAAGAGGAAAATAAAATAATAACTGATATTGAAAATTTGTCATATGATGCAGTACTTGCATGATCTTCTTTTGGGATTGGCTTCAAGATTGATGATGTTTTCAAATGAATGATAATCTTGATGTGAAATTTGACATCATAAAATGAAAATGAAAATAAAATTTGATATAAAGAATGAAAATGAAAATAAAAGAAAGAAAAATGAAAAATGAATTGAATCTTGAGGAGGTTCCAATCTTCATCACGGAGGTTGATAACTGATTTTGAAATTTGACAAGGACCTGGAAAGAGAAATTTGATGCCAGGTGTTCACAAAGTGGCCAAGGTGATGTTTTGACAAGATTGTAGACCCCTCAGGGAAGTGCACACCAGGAGAGGAACTTACTTTTGGTAGTTACCACTCCCGCCAGTGCCATAAAAATAAAAACAAAAAATTGTTGAAGGAATGAATTTTAATTTGGAAGTCTTAGAAATGAATTGAAAAGTGAATGGCCCATTGTCCCAAGTGAAAATGGCCATAAGATTGGAAATGAAGTTGAAAGCCATGCCAAAGTTCTGTGTCCAAAATTGCAAAGTGCTCACAGAGTGGCCAAGGTGATTCTTCCAACAAAAAGAGTAGAATACCCCTAAAGGTGCATACCAGGAGTGGGACTTACTTTTGGTAATTCCTCTCCCCACCAAGCACCATAATGAATCAAGCTTTTGAAGAATTGGGCCCACGCTTGTCAGGATATAATGAATGAAACTCTTTGACAAGTTCAGGACAATTCTTGAGGCTTTTGGTTGGTTCCCAAGTGGATCTTTCTGGGTCTTGACTGAAACCTTTCCATTCCACCAGATACCATAATTTTCCTCTCTTAAGCTTTGAGTCCAGTATTTGAGAGACTTCCCATTCCTCTTCTTCTTCAATAATGATTGGAAGAGGAGGCTCTTGATGCCTATTTGGCATTGTTGATGTCTTTACTGGTTCTAAGAGTGAAATATGGAAGACTGGGTGGATGGACTTCCATTGAGATGGGAGCTTGAGGTGGTAGGCATGAGTGCTGACTTTCTTCAAGATTGGAAAAGGACCCAACCATCTTTCAGACAGTTTTTTGGTGGGTCTAGTTGATTTGATGTTCTTGGAAGAAAGCCATACCATGTCACCAGGATTGAAAACAGGTGGACTTGCTCTACTTTTATCTGCATACCTCCTAAACCTGTTTATGGCAACTTCAAGTTCTCTATTGACATCTTGCTGTACTGTTTGGATTTTTGTTGATAACTTTCCAGCAGGAGTATCTTGAGTAATGTGAACTGAGTCAAAATGTGGATCTCTTCCATAAACAGTGAAAAATGGTGATTGTTTTGTTGAAGAGTGGTCCGAGTTATTGTAGGCAAATTCAGCCAGAGGGAGCCAGGTGTTCCAATCATCTTGATGATAACTGAAATACATCCAAAGTTACTGTTCTAGTATCTGATTTACCCTCTCTGTCTGTCCATCAGTTTCTGGATGATAAGCAGTTGACAGATCTCTTGAAATCCTGAGCTGCTGACAAAGATTGGTCCAAAAAGAAGAAACAAAAAGAGAACCTCTATCACTGACAATGCTTGAAGGAAGGCCATGCTTTGAGAAAATATTCTTGATGAATAAATGGGCCAAATCTAGTGAAGTGATTGAAGAAATTGTTAGAATAAAAACTGCCATTTTTGTGAATCTGTCCACTATGACTAAAATTGAATCAAAGGAATTGGACAGTGGCAATTGAGTGATGAAATCCATTTAAAGACAAATCCAAGGACCACTTGGAATTGGAAGAGGTTTGAGGAGTCCAAACTTCTTGTGATGAATATTTTTGTTTCTTGAACACTGTTGACAGGATGAGACATAATCCTTGATGAATTGAGTCATGCCAGACCAGTGAAAATCCCGCTTGACAAGTTTGAGAGTCTTCTCTTGGCCAGGGTGTCAAGCTAGAGGAGAGTCATGCTGCTTTTGAAGTATATTGAGTTGAATTGTGGGGTCATTTGGGACCACCACCCAATCTTTGAAAAGGAGAAGTTTGGAAGAGGAATCAAGAGAATAATCTTGGACAGATTCACCTTTACCCAAATCTTCAAGGATACTTCTATATTGAGAATCTTTCCATAATGCCTTCTGAATTGAATCAATCAAATTTGAAAATGAATCCACCTTGAGCACAAAAAACTTTGAGGCTTGAATTTCATCTTGCTTAATTATCTTCTGATAATTCATTGGGTTCTTGCTGATTAAATCCTCCCCCCTCTCTGGGTAAACGTTGTCCCAACGTGACAGAGCATCTGGAAGGGTGGCCAAGCAGCCAGGGTGGTAAGTGATTGAGAAATGAAATTCAGATAAAAATTCAGCCCAGCAGGCTTGATGGCGAGTGTGAATCTTTGATTACATGAAGTATTGAAGTGATGAATGATCGGTGAGAACTTCAAAAAGGGAAGAAATTGAAAGAAGGAAAGCTCTCCAGCGCTTGAGAGCCCAGACTATGCCAAGGAGTTCCTTGTAATGAATCTCATAATTGACCACAGCTGGGAGAAGCTTGTGGCTATCAAATGCAATGGGATGTTTTCCTGAGTCAGAGACCTGACTCAGTACAGCACCCAAAGCATAATCTGAAGCATCAGTCTCTACAATGGTTGCTAGAGAAGGATTGCAGCAGTGGTGAATGCCTCTTTGAGTTGATGAAACTGTCTAAGAGCTTCCTCATTGAGGGGAAACCGGGAATCTTTCTTGAGGAAACTTGTGAGTGAACTAATCTTCTTTGAATAATTCTTGATTAAATGGCAATAAAAATTGGCAAAGCCAAGGAATGATTGAAGAGCCTTGAGGTTTCTTGGAGGCGGTCAACTGAGAATTTGCTGGACTTTTGCTTGGTCCATATTGAGGCCTTCAGAAGAAAAAACATAACCCAAATACTCTACACTAGTAACATGAAACAGGCACTTGGAGGCCTTAGCAAAGAGGTTATTGGCTCTAAGTCTGGAAAGATCAGTGGACACATGAGTGACATGTTCTTCTTCAGACTTGGAAAAGACCATAATGTCATCCAAATAAACCACAACATAAATATCAAGAAGATCATAAAAAATATCATTGACAAGGTTTTGGAAAGAGGCAGGAGCATTGGTGAGCCCAAATGGCATAACCAAATACACATAGCTGCCATATCTAGTTCTAAAACATGTCAAGTGTTCATCACCTTCCTTGATTCTGAGCAGGTTATATGCACCATGCAAATCAATCTTGGAGAAGATAGAAGAACCATTGAAAACAGTAAGAAGCTGATTCATAGGAGGAACAGGATACTTGTTCTTCCTAGTAACAGCATTGAGCTTGCGGTAATAAACACACAAACAGAGGCCACCATCTTTCTTTTTGACAAAGAGGACAGGTGCTCCTGTTGAAGAGGAGCTTGGCCGGATGAAACCCTTCTCTACATTCTCTGAAATGTAGGCCCTGAGTGTATCTGACTTTTGGTTTGATGAAGAGTAGATCACCCCAACTAGAGGTAGAGACCCCTCCAGCTCAATATGATGATCACAGGAATGGTGAGGAGGAAGTTTCTCTGCTTTCACCTTGGAGAATACATCCAAGTACTTGTGATAAACAGGAGGAACAACCTTCATCACGGTTTCTATTTCTTCTGGCTCTTCCTCTTCATCCCACAACCCCTCCAGGGAGTCATGATAAGATGAAGGAGGAAGGTCCATATTCCCAAAGAAGAGGTGAAGTGAAGATACAGAATTATCTTCTCCAACATCTTGAATCTCTTTGAAGACTTCATCTCTAGATGATAGTAATTACTGATGGGAATTAAGGGAAGGAATATGGACAGAAGATCTAAATGATGGTGTTCTAGAATCACCAACCAGAGCTACACATGATTTGGCAGAAGAAAAGTTATTACTGAAAGATTTTGAAGGATCATGGTAGTCCTTATTATCAGCATTAAAGGTGATCAGCCCTTGACTCCAATCAATATATGGAATAAAATGATTAAGAAAGTCAAAGCCCAATATGAGCTCTTCTCCCTTGGGAGTATCAATGACTAAAAAGTCCCATTCAAAGCTTATGAAGGAAGGGAGCTCAACCATATTTTTAGTATGGTGAGTCACAAATAAGGAAGGCGACTCTGAGGAGTCAATAAAAGTAGGTGGAATTTTCTCTGGGAGTTCTGACATGGTTAAAGAATACTTGTGAACAAACTGCTTTGCAATAAATGAGTTGGTAGCACCAGAATCAATGAGAATACTGTAAAACATATCAGAGAGAGAAGAAAAAACAAAAAATTTAAGAGAATTTTTGACACCAGTATTAATCATGCACAATTGTGCTCTGGATGGAAAACAGTAAAGACCATTGAACACAACATGATCTTAACTCAGGCTTTTCCCTGGCTGGGAAATTTGCCTGACGGTTGGGTAAGCTTGTTTTGAGGCCTTTTGAACCAGGACTCAAGACTATGCTTCCCACCACAATAGGTACATAGACCCTCCTTGATTCTTCTTTCTTTTTCAGACTTCATCAATTTGAAATCTTTATTCAATAAAGAAGAATGGGGCTTGTCCCTCTTCTGAAAATTCTTCTTCTTCTTTTGACTTGAGCTTGAAGAATTTTGAGGATGAGAAGAACTTGACTTTGAGGCTTCTGGCTTCTTCTCTTGATGATGACTCTTTTCATTTTGCCTCTCATTGTACCTGGTATCAAGCTCCAGGGTAATAGCCATTAAGTCTTGAAGAGAATCAACTCTTGAAGGATGGGGGCCAATTGATCCAATATCCTCGATTGCAATCCCTTCCTGTAATGATGGATAAGAGCTCTTTCGCCCCAATCTCCAATTCTTGATACCAAACTCCTGAAATTGGCTATGTATAGTTAAACATGGCCACCTTCCTTCATTCTTAGTGAATCCAATTCTGCTTCAGCTTTTCTGACTTCATTCGGGTCACCAAATAGAGTGAAAAGTTGATATTCAAATAAAGGCCAAGAATTGAGAAGGTAATTGGAGTCCTGATTGGTGAGGTTGGAAGGATAAGTTCATAGATGGAGTCTTGAAGGCTGGTGGTCTTGATGCTTCAGAGGATGAAGCTGCTTGAAGATTGGCCCTAATCTGAGTCATTTGCTGCATGATGGCCAATAGAGATGGTTCAGGCTGATTAGACTGGGATAGAGTTGGCCCTCCAGTACCTTGGGATGCCTCCACAGGAGCAGGGAAACCTTCAGTACCATCAGACTCTTCCTCTTCCACAGAATTCTCCTCCTCCTCTTCACCATCTTCACCTGGACCCTTGAAAATATTCCTTGAAGTTCCTGGAAATCCGCCAACTACTCCTGAAAATGAGCTTGATCTTCTTGGCACTCTTTCCTTCCTGGACTGTGCTGCTCCTTCCAAAGTGGGTCCTCTGTCAAATTTGGCCCTCAGTTGAGAAACTGCTGGGGTGCCATCAAATGGAGCCCTGGGAGTTGGAGTGAGAACAGCTTGAGTTCTGGCCTGAGATCTTGTCTGCCTTGCAGGAGGTGAGTGTTGGATGGGCATGATTTCAGGATATAAATGAAATAAATGAACAAGAATCAAGATTTGAAGATGAAACTTGAGGCAATTTGAAATAATGCTTGAAGTCAAAAATCAAAATCAATATCTTGAGTAAAATCAATAAAAATCAATAAATCAAATGAAATCTTCAGGTAAATCAAACAATTAAATATCAAATAAAAACTTGAAGTCAATAAATCAAATAAGTCAAATCAATCAAAATCAAAATCTTGCAGAAAATCAATCAATCAAAATGAATTCTTGATTCAAAATCAATTTATGTCAAATTTCTCAATGTGGAAAATCAGCAAAATCAATGAAATATTCAGGTCAATCAATTTTCTTGAGTTCAATATCAATTTATGTCAAATCAATCAATCAAATCAAAACCAAGTGATTTCTTCTTAAAAATCAAAATTCTTGAAGAATGAATCAATTATGAGTCTTGATGTGAAGAATGTGTCTGAATAATTTGATCACAAAATTTGAAAACAAATGAAAATTAAGATGACGCCTGAATTATGAATGAATTAAAATGATTATTTGAATAAGATTTGAGAAGAGAAAATAAAAAAAATAAAATTGGGTCAGCTTTCAATTTTGAGAATGAAGAATGAATGAGAGAAAATTGAGAGGTGACGATGAATCATAAGGTTCATAAACATTAAAGAGTCATAATTTTAATGAAATGAGTGAATGGAATTATCAAGAAAAAATGAAAAGAATGAAAAGAAATTATGAGTTAATTAATATAATGTCACAGGGGCTCTTGGACAGAAAACAAGAGTGGCCTGGCACTCAGCAATCAGGGAACTCACTTGGAAGACTCCAAAAGGATAAAGAAAATAAAAACAAAGAATTGCATTTCTCCAAGAAGAATGGAATTACAAAGATGAAATTCAAAAGAGAAATGGGAAGCCAAATGGCCAAAGAGTCAACCAAGTAAGTCCTTAATCACTGTTTCAACCTTCCAAAATAAACAATGGTATTAGTAAGGATATGACCACCAAATATCCATTGACAGGCAAAGAAAGAAAAAGAGAAGGTGCTAAATTACTCACTTGATAATATCAGTATTTTCTTAACAGAATGAAAAGAAAATAAAGATAAAATAAAATCAAACTATATTAATTAACTGGGGAAAAACCCCCCAGGGTGGAAAGGGTAGCCGGTATATGTGAAAAGTTGGGAGTTTGAGTTCTTCAGGCTGAGAACTGATCTGTATTGATTGTTTTGGGAACTGATACAGCTGGCTAGTATGGAAATTGAACTGGGTTGAATGAATTTCCCATACTTAAAAATGAAATACAGCTCTTGGTGGATCCAGGCTGTATTGAAATGAAGGTGGTTGCCAAGATGGATTGAGTGGAGCTTTGACACTTGACAAATGAATGAATGAACTGAATGAAATGCCTCTTGAATCCCTTGAGAATGGTTGAACAGTATTGCCTTGGAGGAATACTGTTAATGAAATTATCCAATGATGTCTTGATGGCGTGATTGGTCTTTGACACTGAAACACTTGCTCTTGAGCCTTGATGAGTCCTCTGAATGATTGGGTGCCTTGATGACGTGATGATATGTTGGAATGACCATTCGATATTGCCACCATTGAATTTCTGTTGAAAAATGATGCATAATGCTATATAACATCATTTATGGCATATTGGTTCATTGGAAAGAAGATTACATCCAAGGGTCTTGAGATGGAAAGGCAGAGGGGAAAACGATGGATGTGATGGCTTCAGAGCTTGGAAAGGTGTTTTTGGGTCCTTTGCTGTTTTTGGCCACTTTTGGGTTCTGAGACAAAAACTGGCCCAAAAGGCGGGAAAGTGTCTTTTGGACACTTTGCGTGAAAGTGCGCAAAAAGTGCGCAAATGCGCAGATGCGCATGTGCCCAAATGGCCAAAAACAGCCATTTGGGCCATTTCCCCTGGTTTTGAGGGAAATGACCAGAAATACTCATTTGGGCATAAACTGCTGCTATGGGTTCTGGATTGAGGTGAAGGGCCATGAAGGCCCCAAAACACAAATGGCCATGAATGGTCCATAAGATGATGACGTGGACATATTGGCCACTGGTGATGGATATGGCCAATTGGCCATAAAAGGACTGTGGCTTGATATGCCATATGGGGATCCAAGGAGGTGAATTGCCATGGTTGTGACAAGATCACTCACTGTAATCTTATTTTAAGTTTAACGGTCATATAAGTGATAAAACTAACTAATACTAATAAAATCTACGAAGTTTAGGCTTCTGCCAAGCCTATGATGTCATCAAACCTAGAGTTATAGTGATAACTTTAAATAATGGCATGATCATGATGTTGTTATCACCAAACCTTAAAATATCAATCAATTCTAGTAGAAAGCATCAGTACACGTCTACTAGAATTCTGCTGGACTCTAGGAGGGAGGTATTTACTTCAAATAGAGCTCTTTTAACTCTGTTTTCCCCTCAGATGCTTACAAAACACTAAATCATTAAATAAAAAAGGTAATTTTTTTATTCTTTATATATAAAACCTTTATGTTATTGAAGACCAAAGATAATCATATTATAATCATCATCCCTGAGGTGATTATTGCAATTATTTAATTGTTTTGTTTAAATATCTCTCAAAGCCTCTATTCCACGTAAAATCAAGAAAAATTGTAATTTCTTATAAATTCTATTGTAACTACAATTCAAATAAGTTGTATTTACATTTTTAGGCGTAAAATTATTCAGAATTATTAAATTAAGCATCAAAAGTACGGTATTTCTCTTATTATAATAATTTTGCTCTATTATTAATTGAATAATTCTATAATTGGTATAAATAGTATTTATATTAATTTGTAACTGTAATATTAGTAATATTACTGTTATTAATTGTTTTTTATTAATAAAAAAAAAAATTTTTTGCCTTTATTATTTGTTGGTAACAATAATAAAGTGCTTTGGAATATATTAATTATCTTATATTAATATATTTATTTATTATATTATTATATCTATTTAATAATATAATTATTTTTACACCATAATTATAATAATTCTTTATTATTATAATTATTTTTATCTTATTTATTTCATTGATAAGGACATTCATATTACAATAAGTAAAATATTAGTAATTTTTACTTATTGTTTCATTGTCAAACCTTACATTTGGGGGCCTGGCCCTTATATTTACTCTAAAAGACTTATAAAAAGATTCTAATTGGGTTTATCCAATAATAAATTACAATCATAATCATAAAATTATATAATAATTTTATATTTATTGATTTTGAATACTATTGAGGCATTTGGAAAGCAATTGTACTATCTTACACATGGTTTTTCACATCCTTAGACTTGCAAGAACTTTCTTTGAGTGACTCTAGTAATTAAAAAGGATATTTTATAAATTCAAAATAATTTTATATTATAAATTAATTTTATAAAAGAATCATATTCATTTTTTTATTTTATTCTTTAAAAATGAAAATATAGAAAACAAAAAAAATCATAAATAAAAACCAATAAAAAAAGTTATTTTTTTTATTCATTTGAATTTTATTTATTTATTTATTTTCATTTTTTAAGATATAAAAGCCATTTTTATGTTGAAAATTGCCATATCTTACCAAAAATAACACTTTTTATATAAAAGACTTATATTTATTTGTTTTTTTTAGTGCTTGAAGACAATCTAACAGAGGACAACCAAACCACTGTTGCAAGATTAGTGAGCCTTGAGGTATATTTTACATACCCAAATAGGCCACAATTATCTTAAAAATAAATTTTGAATTATGCATAACTCATAAGTCATGCATATATCCAAAATTCATCATTTTATTTCAGAAAAGATGAATTACTTTTTATTGAGTAGGTAAATCTATGGATTTGGGCCCAGATTTGGATTCTAAACAAAAATTCACCTAGGGTAGCTCCATAAAGTGAATAAGCTCAAATTAACTCTTTGATATGGTAATATGCAAAATACTTCAATACCACATCATCAATACCACATAAAGTTCAATGAAAATTTTTGTTTTTCTTAATTTCACGCCAAAATAATGGGAATGTGAGAAATCCCATGTTACATATACACTAGGAATAGTGTTATGCATTTTTTGGGCACTCAATATCATGTTATTATTACATGGACTTTTGGTACACCCATAGTGGATATCTCACTTTAAGCTAAATTTTCTATTTTGATGTTAAAAATAAGCAAGAGGGACAAAAGACATCAAAGAGAGCCAGGGTACCCAACTTCTGAGGCCTCAGAAGTGTGGACAGCTCCAAAGCTTGGATACATTGCTGATCTTGGCCTAATTGGTAAACTAAAACCTTTTGGGAACTTGGTTACCATGTTACAACTACAGTAAATCTTAAGGAAATAGCAAATAACCTGCTATTTTGACATGCCAAGGAGGTAAAAAGCTACTTAGACTCTGGTAACCATGTCAATTCTTGATTATTTTCCATGGATAAACCCCAACAGAGTAATTAAAACTCTTTTTGGACTTGTATGCATTGATTTACCTCATAGCAACCAGTTAAACACTGATATTTGCAATTCTACATAGAAATGAGGTAAATACTTCAAAAATTCATTAAAAATACAATTCTCAATGAATCTTTCTGACACGTTGAGGACAAATAGAGAACTATACTATTTGTTGTACAAGCAAAAAGAATCATAGTTTCACTAGTAAAATTAAAAGCTTTACTTACAGTGCATCTTTGACTATTCTATGTGAAACACTGAATCTTCAAAAATTGACAGTAATTACAACCTGTGATGAAATTGCCAATAACATTGATAGCTTTGAGAAATCAATGATTATTTTGGAATAAAAGAAGATTTACAGATATTACTCCTTTTATTCTTAACCATGTTGGGGTTGGTAGTCACGTAAAAGCATCAATTAAGTAATTATGATAATCTTATGTGACAACTGATGATGCAATCAATAATCAAAAAGGGTTTATTGATTTCTCACTCACTGATTTTTCAGCTTGCTCCATGGAATGCCTCTGTGAGGTGTTGTTGACTTCAAAGAGGCCTCCTCTTGCTGTTTTTTCCACATTATCATCATCTTATTATCATTTATATCATTTTTACCAACAAGTAAGTATTAGTTAGAGATATTCTTAATTGTTTTAATTCTTTCAGAATCAATCAGAAAGACGTGAAATCATAGAATCCAACTATATATTGTTGTAATACTCTTATAAACTCATTTTGATCCTTTAAATCCACAATTTTATGTCAAATCTCTCTATCTTATCTTCCAATAAGTTCTTTGGAATATTAGTGAGTGATTTATCTTTAATTCTTAAAGTTTTTCTCTAAAATTAGTTTTCTTCAAGAATTACCATTATAATTATTCTTGCAAAAGATAATTATATATTAAAATAACTTTATTATTTTAATAAAAAGAAGTTTTATTATTAAATTCTTCTTGTAATTGACTCTTGTAGACAATTACTTGCTCACTGTTAAAATCACTAGTAGTGTTTAACACGTGAAAGAAATAATTCTTTAATTATTTAATTGTGGCTATAATAACACTTTTTTATTATATTTCATAAGAACAACCATAGTACTGCTGATTAATAGTAATATTATCATCAGTTTCATAGACACATCTTACATTTGGGGGCCTGGCCTTTTTTTTTGAACCTTGTACCCTTAAATAATATATTTTTAAGTTCTAAAATATATTAAATCAATAATTTTTTCTTTCATTTTAAAGTTAAAATAATTCTTATTTTTTGAAATTTTTTTGGAAATCTTTTCATTGAGGAATTTGGTTTCATTTTATACTATTTTTACACGTGGCTTTTCACATTCAAAAAACTTATAAAATTATTCTTTGAGTTACTCTGAATTAATTTTCATTCAAAATCTTGAAATTTTAATTTTTTTTTTTATAAAAAGAATAATTTTTTAATATTAAAAAATATAGAACTTTTAAAAAATCTTCAAAAATATTCCAAAAAAGTATAAAAAATAATTTTTTCTCTTTTAAAATTTCTTTCTAGTGTCTTTAATCAAATACTGTGCAGCTGGCAACAGACTCAGTAAAAGACATATCACTAGTCCAGAATCTTCAGAGGCAGGATCTGAGAACAGTATTGAGGTGCAAATTGCTAAAAGAGGCACCTTATTTAACTCAGAAAAGAATAAACTACCACCAAAAGGTGTGTGTTTATCTTATATTTTCACTTTCTATCTTTGAATTGACATGAAAATGGTGAATACCAGAAATGGAAGCAACTATTCAGTCCAACCAGATGGATGCGGACAAGGAAGAGGCAAGACCAAATTCAGAAGTGCCAAGTCTTCCCCAAGAAAGACACATTTGGAGGATGCCAGAGTTGCCCCCATTCCCCAAGGTCTGTACCCACATATTTTGATGTGAATTCTGAGCCTGAACTGATTCATGATAATATTTCCAGGGCTGAACCATTTTCAAGTGGCAGCAATAGAAATATATCAATGCCAGTACAAAAATTGGTTCAGAGCAGCCAAAGAAGGGGAGTGGGAAATATGCCCAAGCCTTTGGTAGGGGGCCATGAACTCCTACTTACACATCAAGAGCTTTCTGGGTCAGGAGAAGACCATAGAACTCTTAGGAGGGTGGAGCCCCCTGTCTTCCAAAGACAAGGTCAAAAAGATAAAGAACTGGTTGAAGAACCAAAGTCTTTTATCCATAGACCAGAAGAAGGAACTAGAAATGACTCCAGCTTTGGAAACAGAGGCCCTAGTGGCATCTACCAGCTCCAAACCAGCTCCATAAGCACCCAAAGAGAAGCCCAAAAGACCTCAGAAGAAGCAGAGAGGTCTCAAGAACCATCAAGGCAAGGGCAAAGGTAAAGCCAATTGGCGCAGACCTTACCCACAGGGGTACAGGATCCCCAAATTGGAGCCTTGAGCTGTGGAAAGTGTGTTTAACATGGCCAGAGCTCTAATGTAGTTGACATCCAAGGAGCAGGAAAGGATGAACAGGACCTTTTCAGGCAAATGAATCATGTACAAAATAGTATTAATGTAGAAATTGGTAAACTTGATGCAAAGTTAACTAAAATAACATTGGATATCAGTGATTTGAAAAGACATGACAGAAAATATACTGATTGTTATAAATTGACAAATTCCAGATTTGATTGAATTATCAATGCATGTAGCAGGATTGAGAGCACATGTCAAGTTCAGAATGATGAAATGGAAGATCTTTCCATTTTTAAAATGAATTATCAGCTTAAAATTCTACAAGATCATGTCTTAAAGATAGTTGAAAATACCAATAAGTTTGCTACACATTTAGCAAGAAGTGAAAGTGAAAGGCAGAAGTTAAAGAATGAAATCATTGCAAATGTAGACCAAATTCATAAGAATTATGAACCACATATGCCAAGACATTCTACCCCTTTTTCTGAAGAAAAACCTTGTGTTAAAGGAAGTTTTACCCCACTTTTAGGAGAAAATGTTTTCTCTGTTAAAGATATTCCCAAATTGGAAGAATGGCCAACAATCTTTGGTGAAGGAGAATACAACCATATTGATTTCATCAGGACTATTGATATGTTATGAGAAGAATTTAATATACCTGATGAAATCTTAGTGGGTAAATTACACTGTCTGTTTACCAGGACTGCAAAGAAATGGTATTACAAGATGAGAATAGATCATGGAAATCATGATTGGTCTTGGTGGAAATCTGAAGTGATTACCAAATGGGCCAATAATTCTTGGAGTTTTAAAATTGAAAATTCTTTTGAAAGTGCCATTTTCAACTCAGATAAAGATAAACCACTTGGTTCTTCAAGCAAACAGACAGATTATCTGCCTTACACCCAGATATGTCTGACACTATGATTAATATGAAAATATCAAGAAAGTGTGGAGGAGATCTGGAACATGCTATCAAGAGCAGATGTGTAGAACCCTGTTCAACAGAGGATTACATTAATGCAATGGAAGATATCATTACCAGAACAAGAATTGGTAAAACTTGGACTAGAATGCCTATGGAATACAAGATGGTACCAAAGATTCCCAGAGAGGATAAAAGACCAAAAAGACCTGTCTTGAAGTTTCATAAATGTGGAAGTACTTCACATTTAGCAAATACCTGCACCAAAAAGACAAAAATCTATGAAGTTCAGGTCATTGAAGGAATTCAGTGTACTGAAGAGAAGGAGGAATCTAAACAAAATTCTGTAGTCTCTGAGGATACACCAGCGGAGGACTATCCCATTGAAAGAATTACAGATTTCTTTGAGGTCACAGAAGTCCATACCCACTTGCCAAAGTACAGTGAGGATTTCTGCAACTTGATCGATATCCAAGATTCCAGAATGTGTAAAACAAAACTTGCTAGAGGTAAAGGTTACACTGCTGGAGCATCCTGTATCACATCAGTTTTGATGAGTGATATTGAAGCCAAAGTAAATTTGGATACAGGGGAATTTTGCACTTGTGTGGGCAAAGAGTATCTCCAAATTATACTTCCTGAATGGAAAAACCATCTATTACCAATAGAAGGTGTGCAATTTAGTAGTGCCAGTAACAATATGTACCCCTTGGGTATATTAGACACTAATTTTTTATTTCCACACCAAGCAGGAAGTGTAAGGATGAAAACTGAGATTCTGGTAATGGATAATTGCACATCTCAGAACATCATTCTTGGAAATGATTACTTAGATATTTATGGTATTGACATCAATAACCATAAAGACAGATATTTCACAATCGGGGATAACAAAAGACAAAAATTTGCTTTTTCCAATATTCCAAAACAAATATCTGTGGTATCTTCTGTTAAAGATACTTATAAAGATTAATTTGTGTCTCATCAACCTGTTGAAGCACAAATTAATCCATCATTGTCACCAAAAATTATGAATGAACTAATTAATGTGTTATACACGTACAATAATGAATTTGCCTCTGATAATGAACCATTAGGTGCTATAAGGGGACATGAAGTTGATATTACTCTTAATATTGACAGAACGTATCCTCCAGTACTTAGAAGACCAACTTATCCAGCCAGTCCCAGAGCTAGAGAAGCCTTGGAAAAACATATCCAAGAATTAATTCAACTTGGTGTACTAAGGAAAGTAGGCCATAATGAGGAGGTTGAAGTGACAACACCTGTTATTATTGCCTGGTATAATGATAAGTCAAGAATGGTTGGAGATTTCAGAGAATTGAATACCTACACAGTTCCAGATAGGTCTCCAATCCCTAGAATTCAAGAAACCTTGACTCAATTGTCTAAAGCCAAGCATATAACATCAATGGATGCATTGAAAGGCTTTCATCAAAATGTTTTGACACCTAAAGCTAAGAAATTACTTAGAATTATCACTCACTGTGGTATTTATGAGTATCTTAGAATGCCATTTGGCATTAAAAAGGCTCCATCCCATTATCAAAGAATGTTTAATACCATCTTTCCCACAGAATTGTATGAAGGATGGCTTATCATTTATATTGATGATATTATCATATGTTCTGATTCATGGTCTTGGCACCTTGAAAGACTTGCAAGAGTACTTCACAAAGTTGCAGAAGTGAACATGAGAATTTCACTTAAGAAATGAAATTTTGGTTTTGAGGAACTCAAAGCATTAGGACATGTTGTTTCTGGTTTAAGCTTGGGTATTGACAAAAAAAAAGTAGCAGCAGTGTTACTTAAGCCAATACCCCAGAATAAAAAAGAAATGATGTCTTTTCTTGGGATTTCCAGTTATTATAGTCAACACTTGAAAGACTTTGTAATTCTAGCAAAGTCACTATATAGAGTCTGTGATCAACAGACTGTATTTGAGATGACACAGGAGAGAATTGAAGGTTATGGAAAGATGAAGAAAGCTCTTACAGAAGCACCTTTACTCCTCATTCCTGACTGTAATACTCCTTTTAAATTGTACATTGATGCATGCACAGATGGATTAGGGGAAGCCCTACATCAAGTCCAAATTATTGATGACAAACCTACAGAGGGACCAGTTTTTTATATCTCACGGCAAATAAAACCAACAGAGGCCAGATATGGTGCAAGGTAAATGGAGTGCTTATGGTTGGTATGGGCACTTGAGAAATTACACTATTATCTTGATGGCAGTGTTTTTGAAGTGATAACTGACTGTAATGCATTAAAATCACTTCTTTACATGAAAACTCCCAACAGACATATGTTGAGATTGCAAACAGCCATTCAAGAATATATGGGAAACATGACTATAGTCCACAAAGCAGTAAGCATTCATAAGAATGCTGAAGGACTTGGAAGGTGGGCATTAGCCAACACTCCTGATAACCCAGCTTATTTACCTTTGGAAGCTGAACCACATATTCCAATTGAAGGGATTAACATAACTGATATTGGGACTGAATTCTTTGAAGAGGTCAGATAATCTTATAAGCAAGACAAAAATTCCCATATTTGACTTCTTTACTAAATAAAGACTTCAAAGATACATCTTTAGTCAATGCACTGGATTAAGTTTGGAAAAATTCCTATTCTGAAGGAAGATTTCACTTGTTTTATGGGATCATTTACCATAGAACCAAACATTCTTGTGTAATGACATTATGCAGCAGATTGCTTATCAATACCATTCTTCATGAATGCCATGATAGCATCTACTCTGGACACCTGTCAGAAGACAGAACAATAGAAAAAGTGAAGAACTGTGCATGGTGACCATCTTGGAGAAAAGAAACCATTGAAGATTGCCATACCTGTGACAGATGTCAAAAAGCAAACAGGAGTACAGGCAAGAAATTTGGACTTATTATCCATATTCAAGAACCAAAATCCCCTTGGGAAGTTGATCACATGGATTGGGTCACAGCACTTCCTCCAAGTGGTGACAAAATTTATAATGCTTGTTTAGTCATTGTAGATAGATATAGAAAGACTCCCATATTCTCACCATGTCATAAAGATGACACTGCTATGGATACAGCTATTCTTCTATGGAGTAGGTTTATTTCTCATACAGGATTATTTAAGAATATCATAAGTGACAGAGATCCCAAGTTCACATCTGCACTTTGGAACAATCTTCATAGATTGTTTGGGACTAAGTTATTGTTCTCTACAGCATACCACCCTCAAACAGATGGGCTAGCAGAGAGGATTATTCAAACTTTAGAAGACATGATCAGGAGATTTTGTGCTTATGGGTTAGAATTCAAAGACTCAGATGGCTTTGCCCATGACTAGTGCACTCTTATACCTCCATTAGAATTGGCATATAAGACATCAGTCCATTCTTTCACAGGACAAACTCCTGCTATGTTAGAAAAAAGGTGGAATCCAAGACTCCCAGCAGACACACTGAGGAAAGACTTGATTGACATTCATCCTACAGCTTCCAGCTTCAGGATAATGCTTGATAAAATAAAACATCATGCAAAACAAAGTATGAATAATGCTTTTGATTATCCAAAACAGGAGTGTGACAAGAGTCATAAAGTACCAGACTTCAAAGTAGGGGACTTAGTTTTAGTTTCAACATTGAATTTTAATAATATGAAAGGCCCAAAGAAACTTAAAGATTCTTATGTAGGACCTTTTTTATTGTTGCCTTACATGGCACCAATGCAGTTCAAGTGGAATTGAGTCGTGAATTGGAAAATAAACACCCCACTTTTCCAGCCAGCTTGATAAAGCCTTATCAACCATCTGACAAAGAATTGTTTCCTTTAAGGAACCCAAATCCTTTAGCTGTGCCACCAGTGGAACAGAATGAACACAAAAAGATCAAGAAAGTCATTAACAAAAGGAGACTTAGGGGTAAAAATCAGAGAGAATATCTTGTCAGATATAGAAATCCAGTACATGAAGATGAATGGCGGCAGAATCAGAAATACCTGACCCGGATAAACTCTTGAGAATATTTAGACATGAAAGAACGCCACAGGCCCAAATATGTCTATAAATGCGCTTTAAATCACTTGATCTGAGTGATGTAAAGAGGTTGGATAGTGGACATTAACCCCCATTGGGGCTTTTATTATTCATACCATTGATAAAATTGTAGTACAATTTTCTTTTCTTGGTGGGAGGGAATGTGAGCCTTGAGGTATATTTTATATACCCAAATAGGCCACAATTATCTTAAAAATAAATTTTGAATTATGCATAACTCATAAGTCATGCATATATCCAAAATTCATCATTTTTCATTTCAGAAAAGATGAATAACCTTTTATTGAGTAAGTAAATCCATGGATTTAAGGCCAGATTGGAATTCTACACAGAAATTCACCTATGGTAGCTCCATAGAGTGAATAAGCTCAATTTAACTCTTTGAGGTGGTAATATGGGAAATACTTCAATACCACATCATCAATACCACATTAGAGATCTTTGAAAATTTTTGTTTTTCTTGATTTCACACCAAAATAATGGGAATGTGAGAAATCCCATGTTACATATACACTGAGAATAGTGTTATGCATGTTTTGGGAACTTAATATCATGGTATTATTACATGGACCTTTTGTACACCCATAGTGGATATCTCACTTGAAGCTCATATTTCTATTTTGATGTGAAAAATAAGCAAGGGGGACAAAAGACATCAAAGAGAGCCAGGGTACCCAACTTCTGAGGCCTCAGAAGTGTGGAAAGCTCCAAAGCTTGGATACATGGCTGATCTTGGCCTAATTGGTAAGCTAAAACCTTTTGGGAACTTGGTTACCATGTTACAACTACAGTAAATCTTAAGAAAATAGCAAATAACCTGCTATTTTGACGTGCCAAGGAGGTAAAAAGCTACTTAGACTCCTGTAGCAATGTCAATTATTCATTATTTTCCATGGATAAGCCCCAAAAGAGTAATTAAAACCCTTCTTGGACTTGCATCCATTGATTTACCTCATAGCAACCAGTTAAACACTGATATTTGCAATTCTACGTAGAAATGAGGTAAATACTTCAAAAATTCATTAAAAATACAATTCTTAATGAATCTTTCTGAAACATTCAGGAAAAATA
This sequence comes from Austropuccinia psidii, assembly GCA_023105745.1. Classification (NCBI taxonomy): domain Eukaryota; kingdom Fungi; phylum Basidiomycota; class Pucciniomycetes; order Pucciniales; family Sphaerophragmiaceae; genus Austropuccinia; species Austropuccinia psidii. The sequence continues at coordinate 8,234,943 of JALGQZ010000002.1, read as the reverse complement.
GAGAGCTATATTATTTATCGTAAAACCAAAAAGAATCATAGTTTTACTAGTAAAAATAAAAGCTTTACTTACAGTCCATTTTTGACTATTCTACATGAAACACTGAATCTTCAAAAATTCACAGTAATTACAACCTGTGATGAAATTGCCAATAACATATATAAATTTGAGAAATAAATTACTATTTTGGAATAAAAGAAGATTTACAGATGTTACTTCTTTTATTCTTAACCATATTGGGGTTGGTAGTCACGTAAAAGCATTAATTAAGTAATTATGATAATCTTATGTGACAACTGATGATGCAATCAATAATCAAAAAGGGTTTATTGTTTTCTCACTAACTGGTTTTTCAGTTTACTCCATAGAATGCCTCTTTGAGCTGTTGTTGACTTAAACAAGGCCTCCTCTTGCTGTTTTTCCCACATTATCATCATCCTATTATCATTTATATCATTGTTACCAACAAGTAAGTATTAGTTAAAGCTATTCTTCAGTGTTTTAATTCTTTCAGAATCAATCAGAAAGACGTGAAATCATAGAATCCAACTATATATTGTTGTAATACTCTTATAAACTCATTTTGATCCTTTAAATCCACAATTCTATGTCAAATCTCTCTATCTCATCTTTCAATAAGTTCTTTGGAATATTAGTGAGTGATTTATGTCAAATTCTTAAAGTTTTTCTCTAAAATTAGTTTTCTTCAAGAATTCCCATTATAATTATGCTTGAAAAATATAATTATATATTAAAATAATTTTATTATTTTAATAAAAAGAAGTTTTATTATTAAAATCTTCTTGTAATTGATTCTTGTAGAAAATTACTTGCTCACTGTTAAAATCACTAGTAGTGTTTAACATGTGAAAGAAATAATTCTTAAATTATTTGATTGTGGCTATAATAACACTTTGTTGTTATATTTCATAAGAACAGTCATAGTACTGTTGACTAATAGTAATATTATCATCAGTTTTATAGACACATCTTACAAGATTGGTGGAAGAAACCTGTCAAAGCTCTCCAACACCAATAATCACTAAGAAAAGGAAAGTTAAGAAATTAGACTTTCCAGGACCCACTATTCAGGACTCTGAAGGTGAGTACGTCATTTATAAATTGCCATAAGAAGAATTCCTGTTCTAAAATTCTCTTATTTCTTATTTTTCTTAAAATATGACTACCAGAAGAGCCTCCCAATACTCCATCCAATCAGATGGAGCTGGACTCAGAGGTAGAATTGATTCCTCAAAAGGGAAAAGGAAGGGCAATATCCCCAGTTGAACAGAATCCACACAAGGAAGTGCCTTATCCTAAAGGCAAGTCCCAGAAATGCCCATGATATCTGAACCAGAATTGGAACTAGGTATGAGTAACTCAAATAGGTACAAATCAAATTCAGAGGGCTCAAATAGACATTTACATGAGCCAGTACAAACAGTACTACACAGTGAACAAAGACAATGATTGGGAAATGTTGCCCCAAATACACCAAGGAGTGGTGAACTCCTGGCATATCCTGAAAAAGGTTCGCAAAGAGGAGGAGATAGTGAGATACTCCAATGGATGGAATCCACTATCATCCAAACCTCAAATCAAAAGGATCAAGGAGTACCATGCCAAAAAGAAGGATGCAACCAAGGAAGAAGCCCCAGTAGCTTCTACCAGAAAGCCCCAAGCCAACGTACTTCCCCAAGAAGGGAAGAAGAACAAGAAAAAGAATTGGAGAAAATCATATTCCCCAAGCTGCAGGATTCCAAAAAATCCAAAAGGATCCCATGGACACTGTATTCAACATGGCCAGAACCTTGATGGAATTCAAGGACAAGGAAGAACAAAGAATGAGCCAACCTCATTTCCCAAAGAAATAGCCTTGTCCAAAGATGTTGTAAATACTTTAACATAAATTAAAAATATTATATTACCTCTAAAAGAAATTAAAAACAGTTTATTATCATTACAAGAAATAAACAACAAGTTATCTTCTTTAACAAAAACTGTTGTACAAAATAAAAAAGAAATTGGCAACATTAAGTTTCTTGTTGAAAATAATAAACCAAAGATTTTGATTGATAACACTCAGAAAATAATACAAGGACAACAAGAATTGTATAAATACATACAAGATATCAAATATAAAACTTTGAAAATCAATTATGACGTGAGTATTGACAATCTTACAGAAAAATTAAGCAAACTAAGTATTTCTGTAGAAAAACTTCAAGAAAATACTTCATCACACCAAAAATTACTTTTGGACCATGTGGAAAAGAGTGATGAAGCAAGAATGCATCTGAAAGATGCCATTCAAAGTGAAATAAGGCTTATCACTGAGAAAATGGGTAAAATTAATGAGGCTAACTCAAATATGCCAAAGTTATCAACCCCATTTTCTCACATAAGAAGCCTTGTTACACCAAAAGAGGAATTAACAAATCCATTCATAACAGACTTAGGTCACAAAGACAATAACCAAGTCTTAATGAAGGAAGCACTCAATTAAAAGAATGGCCAACATTCACAGGAGAAGGTGAATATGACCACATGTCATTTATCAACACAATTGACATGCTACAAGAAGATTATTCCATACCAGATGAATTAATTACTGCAAGATTACATTCATTGTTATAAAAATCTGCAAAAAGATGGTATTATGGCATAAGACAAACAAATGGCAAAAACACCTGGTCTTGGTGGAAACAAGAAATAATCACCAAGTGGGCTAATGATGCCTGGAGGTAAAAGTTAAAGAATGCATTTGAAAATTCTTTCTTTGACCCAGACAAAGACAAACCTTTAACTTGGTTCTTAAAAAAAGTTGAAAGACTCAATGCATTGTACCCAGAAATGTTACAAAAGATGGTGCACATGAAAATACTTAAGAAATGTGGAGGAGAGCTAGAACATGCCCTAAGAAGCAGGTGTATAGAACCATGCTCCACAGAAGAGTATATCAATGCACTAGAGGACATAGTGACAAGAACAAAAATTGGCAGAACTTGGAAGAAATTGGACATTAAAAGTCCAAATAAGCCATTTATCAAAAAGGATAAATCAAAAGAAGCATTCAAGCCCAATACATCCAACAATAATGAGCAAATAGAATGCCATCAATGTGGAGGTATTGAACACCTAGCCAATAACTGCCTCAAAAAGGCAAAGATTAATGAAATTGTGGAAACAGAAAGCCACAATGACAAAGAAGAGGAATCTGGCTCTGAAAAAGAAACAGAGGAGTCTTAAAGTTCTGAAAGTGATGAAATTAATATAATTAATGCACAAATTAATAATATTGATATAATTTATTAAGTACTAGATGTTAACCCAAACTTACCACAAGTTGGTACATCTGCACAAACCTGACAAATATACAAGATGCCAGAATTTACAGAACCAAACCTGCAAAAGGAATGGGATATACAGCTGGAAAATCAAGTATGAGTATTGTTATGGTTGATAACCAAGAAGGAAAAGTGAACTTGGATACAGGAGCATATTGTACCTGTGTTGGTAAAAGTTATTTAAAAACCATTGTCCCAAATTGGCAAAAAAACTTATGCCAATGCAAGGTGTCAAATTTAGTAGTGCAAGTGAGAGCATGAAGCCCCTTGGAATAATTGATCCAACACTAATTTCTCCTCACCCCTCACAATGTGTGAGATGTGACTATGAAACTGATGATAATATTGCTATTAATAAGCAGTACGATGTCTGTTCTTATGAAATATAATAATAAAGTATTATTATAACCACAATTAAATAATTAAATAATTATTTCTTTCACTTGTTAAACACTACTAGTGATTTTAACAGTGAGCAAGTAATTGTCTACTAGAATCAATTACAAGAAGAATTTAATAATAAAAACTTCTTTTATTAAAATAATAAAATTATTTCAATATATAATTATCTTTTGCAAGAATAATTATAAAGATAATCCTTGAAGAAAACTATTACTAGAGAAAAACTTTAAGAATTAGAGATAAATGACTCACTGATACTCCACAGAACTTATTGATAGATAAAAGTAGAGAGATTAGACGTAGAATTGTGGATTTGAGAGATCAAAATGATTTAGAGCAGGATTACAACAATATATAGTTGGATTCTATGATTTCACGTCTTTCTGATCGATTCTGAAAGATTTAAAACACTTAAGAATAGTTTAACTAATACTTACTTGTTGGTAACAATGATATAAAATGATAATAAGATGATGATACGGAAAAAACAGCAAGAGAAAGCCTCTTTTAAGTCAACAACAGCTCACAGAGGCGTGCCATGGAGCAAACTGAAAAACCAGTGAGTGAGAAAGCATTAAACCCTTTTGGATTAGTACTTACATCATCTGTTGTCACGTAAAATTGTCATAATTGCTTAATTGATGCTTTTACGTGACTACCAACCCCAATATGGTTAAGAATAAAAGGAGTAGCATATGTAAGTCTTCTTTTATTCCAAAGTAATCATTGATTTCCCAAAGTTATCAATGTTATTGACAATTTTATCCCAGGTTGTATTTACTGTGAATTTTTGAAGATTCAGTGTTTCACGTAGAATAGCCAAAAATGGACTGTAAGTAAAACGTTTAATTTTACTAGTAAAACTGTAATTCTTTTTGGTTGTACCATAGATAATACCGTTCTCAATTGGTCCTGAAAGTTTCAGAAATATTCATTAAGAATTGTATTTTTAATGAATTTTTGAAGCTCTTACCTCATTTCTACGTAGAATTGCAAATATCAGTGTTTGACTGGTTGCTATGAGGTAAATCAATGGATACTAGTCCAAAAAGGGTTTTAATTACTCTTTTGGGGTTTATCCATTGAAAGTCATTAGTAATTGACATGGTTACAGGAGTGTAAGTAGCTTTTTACCTCCTTGGCACGTCAAAATAGCAGGTTATTTGCTATTTTCTGGTGTTTTACAGTAGTTGTAACTTGGTAACTAAGTTCCCAAAGAGGTTTAGTTTACCAATTCGGTCAAGATCAGCCATGGAGCCAGGCGTTGGAGCTATCCACGCCTCTGGGGCCTCAGAAGTTGGGTACCCTGGCTCTCTTTGATGTCTTTTGTACCCCTTGCTTATTTTTCACGTAAAAATAGAAATTTAAGGTTAAAGTGAGATATCCACTATGGGTATACCAAAGTTGCATGTAAGAATACCATAATATTAAGTGCTCAAAAAATGTATAACACTACTCTTAGTGTATATGTAACATGGGATTTCTCACTTTCCCATTATTTTGGCATAAAATCAAGAAAAACCAAAATTTTCACGGATCTTTTATGTGGTATTAATGATGTGGTGTTGAAGTATTTTCCATATTACCACCTCAAGGAGTTAATTTGAGCTTATTCACTCTATGGAGCTACCCTAGGTGAATTTTTGTGTAGAATCCAAATCTGGCCTTGTATCCATGGATTTACTTACGCAATAAAAAGCTATTCATCTTTTCTGAAATCAAAAATGATGAATTTTGAATATATGCATGATTTATGAGTTATGTATAATTCAAAATTTATTTTTAAGATAATTGTGGCCTATTTGGGTATGTAAAATATACCTCAAGGCTCACATTCCCTCCCACCAAAAAATAAAATTGTACTACGATATTATTGATGAAAGAATAAGACCCCAAAGGGGGTTAATGTCTACTGTCCAACCTCTTTACATCACTCAGATCAAGTAATTTAAAGCACATTTATAGACATATTCAGGCTTGTGGCCTTCTTTCATGTCTAAATCTGCTTAAGAGTTTATCTGAGTCAGGTATTTCTGATTCTGCCATCCATTCATCTTCATGTACTGGATTTCTATATATGACAACATATTCTCTTTGATTTTTACCCCTAAGTCTCCTTTCTTTAATGACTTTCTTTATCTTTTTGTCTTCATTCTGTTTCACAGGTGGTACAGTTGAAGGAGTTGGGTTTCTTAAAGGAAACAATTCTTTATCAGCTGGTTGATAAGGCTTTATTAAGCTTACTGGAAAGGTGGGGTGTTTATTTTCCAATTCACCACTCAATTCCACTTGAACTGCATTGGTTCCATGTAAAGCAACAATAACAAGAGGTCCTACATAAGAATCTTTGAGTTTCTTTGGGCCTTTGATATTATTGATATTCAAGGTTGGAACTAAAACTAAGTCCCCTACTTTGAAGTCTGGTACTTTATGACTCTTGTCCCACTTCTGTTTTGCATAATCAAAAGCATCATTCATACTTTGTTTTGCATGAAGTCTTAATTTATCAAGCATTATTTTGAAGCTGGAAGCTGTAGGATGAATGTCAATCAAGTCTTTCCTCAGTGTGTCTTCTGGGAGTCTTGGATTCCATCCTTTCTCTAACATAGCAGGAGTTTGTCCTGTGGAAGAATGGACTGATGTCTTATATGCCAATTCTAATGCAGGTATCAGAGTGCACCAGTCATGGGTAAAGCCATCTGAGTCTTTGAATTCTAATCCATAAGCACAAAATCTCCTGATCATGTCCTCTAAAGTTTGAATCATCCTCTCTGCTAGCCTATCTGTCTGAGGGTGATATGCTGTAGAGAATGATAACTTAGTCCCAAACAATCTCTGAAGATTGTTCCAAAGTGCAGATGTGAATTTAGTATCTCTGTCAATTATGATATTCTTAAATAATCCTGTATGAGAAATAACTCTACTCCATAAAAGAAGAGCTGTATCCATAGCAGTGTCATCTTTATGACATGGTAAGAATATAGGAGTTTTTCTATATCTGTCTACTATGACTAAACAAGCATTATAGCTTCTGTCACCACTTGGAGGAAGTGCTGTGACCCAATCGATGTGAACAACTTCCCATGGGGATTTTGGTTCTTGAATATGGATCATAAGTCCAAATTTCTTGCCTGTACTCCTGTTTGCTTTTTGGCATCTTTCACAGGTATGGCAATATTCAATGGTTTCTTTTCTCCAAGATAGCCACCATGCACAGTTCTTCACTTTTTCAAGTGTTCTGTCTTCTGACAGGTGTCCAGAGTAGATACTATCATGACATTCATGAAGAATGGTATTGATAAGTAATCTACTGCACAATGTCATAACACAAGAATGTTTTGTTCTGTGGTAAATGATCCTATCAAACAGGTGAAATCTTCCTTCAGAATAGGAATTTTTCCAAACTTCATCAAGTGCATTAACTAAAGATGTGTCCTTGCAGTCTTTATCTAATAAAGAAGTCAAGATATGGCAATTCTTGTCTTGTTTATAAGATTCTCTGACCTCCACAAAGAATTCAGTCCCAATATCAGTTATGTTAATTCCTTCAATTGGAATCTGTGGCTCAGCTTCCAAAGGTACATAAGCTGGGTTATCAGGAGTGTTGGCTAAAGCCCATCTACTAAGTCCATCAGCATTCTTGTGAATGTTTCCTGCTTTATGAACTATAGTCATGTTTCCTCTATATGCTTGAATAGCTATTTGCCATCTCAACATATGTCTGTTGGGAGTTTTCATGTTAAGAAGTGATTTTACTGCATTACAGTCAGTTATCACTTCAAAAACACTGCCATCAAGGTAATAGTGTAATTTCTCAAGTGCCCATACCAAAAATAAGCACTCCATTTGGCTTGAACCATATCTGGCTTCTGTTGGTTTGATTTGTCTTGAGATATAACAAACTGGTCCTTCTGTCGGTTTGTCATTAATAATTTGGAATTGATGTAGGGCTTCGCCTAATCCATCTCCACATGCATCAATGTACAATTTAAAAGGAATATTCCAGTCAGGCATGAGGAGTAAAGGTGCTTCTGTAAGGGCTTTCTTTATCTTCTCATAAGATTTGATTCTCTCCTGTGTCATCTCAAATACAGTCTGTTGATCACAGATTCTATAGAGTGATTTGGCTAGAATTGCAAAGTCTTTTGAGTGTTGCCTATAGTAACTAGCAAATCCAAGAAAAGACATCATTTCTTTTTTATTCTGGGGTATTGGCTTAAGTAGCACTGCTGCCACTTTATTCTTGTCAATACCCAAGCTCAAAACAGAAACAACATGTCCTACTGCTTTAAGTTCTTCAAAACCAAAGTTGCATTTCTTAAGTGAAATTTTCATATGCACTTCTGCAGCTTTGTGGAGTACTTTTGCAAGTCTTTCAAGGTGCAAAGACCATGAGTCAGAACATATGATAATATCATCAATATAAATGATAAGCCATCCTTCAGACAATTATGTGGGGGAGATGGTATTCATCATTCTTTGATGATGAAATGGAGCATTTTTAATGCCAAATGGCATTCTAAGATACTCAAAAATACCACAGTGAGTGATAATTCTAAGTAATTTCTTAGCTGTAGGCGTCAAAACATTCTGATGGAGACCTTTTGATGCATCCATTGATGTTATATACTTGGCTTTAGATAATTGAGTCAAGGTTTCTTGGATTCTAGGGATTGGATACCTATCTGGAACTGTGTAGGTATTCAAAGCTCTAAAATCTCCAACCATTCTTGACTTATCATTATACCAGGAAATAATAACAGGTGTTGTCACTTCAACTTCCTCATTATGGCCTACTTTCTTTAGTACACCAAGTTGAATTAACTCTTGGATATGTTTCTCTAAGGCTTCTCTAGCTCTGGGACTGGCTGGATAAGTTGGTCTTCTAAGTACTGGGGGATATGGTCTGTCAATATTAAGAGTAATATCAACTTCATGTCCTCTTATAGCACCTAATGGTTCATTATCAGAGGCAAATGCAGTATTGTACGTGTATAACACATCAATAAGTTCATTCTTCATTTGTGGTGACAATGATGGATTAATTTGTGCTTAAACAAGTTGTGTGGACACAAATGTTTCTTTATAAGTATCTTTCTCAGAAGATACTACTGATATTTGCTTTGGCATATTGGAGAAGGCAAATTTCTGTCTTTTGTTATCCCCAATTGTGAAATATCTGTCTTTATGGTTATTGATGTCAATACCATAAATACTTAGGTAATCATTTCCAAGAATGATATGTTGAGATTTGCAGTTGTCCATTACTACAACCTCAGCTTTCATTCTTATACTTCCTGTAGGATGGGGAAATACAAGAGTAGTGTCTAGTATACCCAAAGGGTACATATTCATACTGGCACTACTAAATTGTATACCTTCTATTGGTAATAGATGGTTTTTCCATTCAGGAAGTATATCTTGGAGATAATCTTTGCCTACACAAGTGCAAAATGCTCCTGTATTCCAATTGACTTTGGCTTCAACATTATTCATCAGAATTGATGTGATACAAGATGCTCCAGCAGTATAACCTTTTCCTTTAGCAGGTTTGGTTTTACACATTCTGGCATCCTGAACATTAATAAGGTTGTAGCAATCTTCACTATACTGTGGCAAGTGGGTATGGACTTCAGTGCCTTAAAAGAAAGCTGTGATGTTTTCAATGGGATAGTCCTCCACTGGTGTATCTTCAGAGATTGCAGAATCTTGATCAGATTCTTCCTTCTTCTCAGTACATTGAACTTCTTCAATGACTTGAACTTCATTGCTTTTTGCCTTTTTGGTGCAAGTGTTGGCTAAATGTGGAGTGCTTCCACATTTATGACACTTCAAGACAGGTTTTTCTGGTCTTTTGTCCTCTCTGGGAATCTTGGAGGTCATCTTGAATTCTGCTGGGATTTTAGACCAAGTTTTACCAATTCTTGTTCTGGCAATGATATCTTCCATAACATTAATGTAGTCTTATGTTGAACAGGGTTCTACACATCTGCTTTTGATAGCATGTTCTAATTCTCCTCCACACTTTCTTAATATTTTCATATTAATCATAGTGTCAGACATATCTGGTTGTAAAGCAGATAATCTGTCTTTTTGTTTGAAGAACCAAGTAAGTGGTTTATCTTTCTCTGAGTTAAAAATGGCACTCTCAAAGGCATTTTCTATCTTAAACCTCCAAGAATTGTTGGCCCATTTGATGATCACTTCAGATTTCCACCAAGATCAATCATGTTTACCATGATCAATCCTCATTTTGTAATACCATTTCTTTGCAGTTCTGGTAAACAGACAATGTAATTTTCCCACTATGATTTCATCAGGTATATTAAAGTCTTCTTGCAACATATCAATAGTCCTGATGAATTCAATATGGTTGTATTCTCCTTCACCAGAGAATGTTGGCCATTCTTCTATTTTGGGAATATCTCTTGCAGAGTAGGCATTTTCTCCCAAGAATGGGGTGAGACATTCTTTAACAGAAAGTTTCTCTTCAGTTAAAGTTGTAGAATGTCTTGGCATATGTGGTTCATGATTCTTATCAATTTGTTCCACACTTGCAATTATTTCATTCTTCAACTTCTGCCTTTCACTGTCACTTTTTGCTAAGTGTATAGCAAATTGATTGGTATTCTAAACTATCTTCAAGACATGGTCTTGCAGAGTCTTAAGTTGATCATTCATTCTAAAAATGGAAAGATCTTCCATCTCCTCATGCTGAACTTGGCACATGTTTTCAATTCTTATGCAATAATTGGTAATTGAGTCAAGTTTGGCATTTGTCACTTGCTGAAATTCAATGTATTTCTTGTCATTTTTCTTTAATTCAACTATATCTGATGAAATTTTAGTTAACTTGCCATCAAGTTTACCAATTTCTACATTAATACTAGTCTTTACACCAATTATTTCCGTGGAAAGTTTCTGTTCATCCTTTCCTGCTCTTTGGCTGTAAATTCCATCAAAGTCCTGGCCATATTGAAGACACTGTCCACGGCTGAAGGCTCCAATTTGGGGATCCTGTACCCTTGTGGGTAAGGTCTGTGCCAATTGGCTTTGCCTTTTCGTTTTCCTTGATGGTTCTTGGGACCTTTCTGCTTCTTCTGAGGTCCCTTGGGCTTGTTCTTGGACACTTCTGGAGCTGGTGGACGCCACTGGTGCCTCTTTCTCCAAAGCTGGAGTCATTTCCAACTCTTTCTTCTGGTCTATGGATAAAAGACTTTGGTTCTTCAACCAGTTCTTTATCTTTTTGACCTTGTCTTTGCAAGACAGGGGGCTCCAACCTCCTAAGAGTTCTATGGTCTTCTCCTGACCCAGAAAGCTCTTGATGTGTAAGTAGGAGTTCATGGCCCCCTGCCAAAGGCTTGGGCAGATTTCCCATTCTTCCTCCTTGGCTGCTCTGAACCAATTTTTGTACTGGCATTGATATATTTCTATTGCTGCCACTTGGAAATGGTTCAGCCCTGGAAATAATATCATGAATTAGTTCAGGCTCAGAATTCACGTCAAAATCTGTTGGTACAGACCTTGGGGAATGGGGGCAACTCTGGCATCCTCCAGATGTGTCTTTCTTGTTGAAGATTTGGCACTTCTGGATTTGGTCTTTCCTCTTCCTTGTCCACATCCATCTGGTTGGACTGAATAGTTGCTTCCATTTCTGGTATGCACCATTTTTACGTCAATTTAAGGATAAAGAGTAAATTTAAAGATAAAAACACACCCTTTGGTGGTAATTTATTCTTTTCTGAGTTGAATAAGGTGCCTCTTTTAGCAATTTGCACCTCAATACTTTCTTCAGATTCTGATTCTGAAGATTCAGGACTAGTAATGTATCTTTTACTGAGTCTGTTTCCAGCTGCACAGTATTTGATTAAAGACACTTTAAAGAGAAAAATTATGATAAAAGAAATTATTTTTTATGATTTAAGATATTTTAAAAGATTTTTTATAAGTTTTATTATTTTTTGATATTTAAAAAAAATATTCTTTTTAAAGAAAAAGGTATTAAAATTTAAGAATTTGAATAAAAAATTAAGTCAGAGTAACTCAAGGAATAATTTTATAAGTTTTTGGATGTGAAAGAGCCACGTGTAAAAACAGTACAAAATTAAACCAAATTCCTCAATGAAATAAAATTTTAAGACAATTTCAAAAATAAAAATAATTTTTTCTTTAAATTGAAGAAAACAATGTTAAATTAATATATTTTAGATCTTCAAAATATATTAATTAATGGTACAAGGTTCAAAAAAACACGGCCAGGCCCCCAAATGTAAGATGTGACTATGAAACTGATGATAATATTACTATTAATCAACAGTACTATGTCTGTTCTTATTAAATATAATAATAAAGTATTATTGTAACCACAATTAAATAATTAAATAATTATTTCTTTCACGTGTTAAACACTACTAGTGATTTTAACAGTGAGCAAGTAATTGTCTACTAGAATCAATTACAAGAAGAATTTAATAATAAAAACTTCTTTTATTAAAATAATAAAATTATTTTAATATATAATTATCTTTTGCAAGAATAATTATAAAGATAATCCTTGAAGAAAACTATTACTAGAGAAAAACTTTAAGAATTAGAGATAAATGACTCACTAATACTCAAAAGAACTTATTGATAGATAAAAGTAGAGAAATTAGATGTAGAATTGTGGATTTGAGAGATCAAAATGATTTATAGCAGGATTACAACAATATATAGCTGGATTCTATGATTTCACGTCTTTCTGATTGATTCTGAAAGATATAAAACACTTAAGAATAGTCTAACTAATACTTACTTGTTGGTAACAATGATATAAAATGATAATAAGATGATGATATGGAAAAAACAGCAAGAGAAAGCCTCTTTTAAGTCAACAACAGCTCACAGAGGCGTGCCATGGAGCAAACTGAAAAACCAGTGAGTGAGGAAGCATTAAACCCTTTTGGATTAGTACTTACATCATCTGTTGTCATGTAGAATTGTCATAATTGCTTAATTGATGCTTTTACGTGACTACCAACCCCAATATGGTTAAGAATAAAAGGAGTAACATATGTAAATCTTCTTTTATTCCAAAGTAATCATTGATTTCCCAAAGTTATCAATGTTATTGACAGTTTCATCACAGGTTGTATTTACTGTGAATTTTTGAAGATTCAGTGTTTCACATAGAATAGCCAAAAATGGACTGTAAGTAAACCTTTTAATTTTACTAGTAAAACTGTGATTCTTTTTGGTTTTACCATAGTTAATACAGTTCCTAATTGGTCCTGAAAGTTTCAGAAATATTCATTAAGAATTGTATTTTTAATGAATTTTTGAAGTTCTTACCTCATTTCTACGTAGAATTGCAAATATCAGTGTTTGACTGGTTGCTATGAGGTAAATCAATGGATACTAGTCCAAAAAGGGTTTTAATTACTCTTTGGGGGTTTATCCATTGAAAGTCATTAGTAATTGACATGGTTACAGGAGTGTAAGTAGCTTTTTACCTCCTTGGCACGTCAAAATAGCAGGTTATTTGCTATTTTCTGGTGTTTTACAGTAGTTGTAACTTGGTAACCAAGTTGCCAAAGAGGTTTAGTTTACCAATTGGGTCAAGATCAGCCATGGAACCAAGCTTTGGAGCTATCCACGCCTCTGGGGCCTCAGAAGTTGGGTACCCTGGCTCTCTTTGATGTCTTTTGTCCCCCTTGCTTATTTTTCACGTAAAAATAGAAATTTAAGCTTAAAGTGAGATATCCACTATGGGTGTACCAAAAGTGCATGTAATAATACCATAATATTAAGTGCTCAAAACATGTATAACACTATTCTTAGTGTATATGTAACATGGGATTTCTCACTTTCCCATTATTTTGGCGTAAAATCAAGAAAAACAAAACTTTTCACGGATCTTTTATGTGGTATTAATGATGTGGTGTTGAAGTATTTTCCATATTACCACCTCAAGGAGTTAATTTGAGATTATTCACTCTATGGAGCTACCCTAGGTGAATTTTTTGTGTAGAATCCAAATCTGGCCTTAAATCCATGGATTTACTTACTCAATAAAAAGTTATTCATCTTTTCTGAAATCAAAAATGATGAATTTTGAATATATGCATGATTTATGAGTTATGTATAATTCAAAATTTCTTTTTAAGATAATTGTGGCCTATTTGGGTATGTAAAATATACCTCAAGGCTCACACAATGTGTCAGAATTAAAGTAGAGTTTGTAGTAATGGACAACTGTACTAGTAATCACTTCATACTTGGAAATGACTACTTATCAATTTGTGGTATAGATATGTCTAACCAAAAATATAGATATTTTACCATAGGAGACAACAAAAGCCAAAAGTTTGGCTTTTTAAATAACAAAAATCAAATCACAGTCATTAAGAATGAAGAGAAAAGTCCAGAAAAGGAACTTTTTATATGTGGACAGCTTAAAGAGGCAGAATTCAATCAAGAATTAACAGAGAAAATGAAAGAAAAATTGATTGACCTCTTATTTAAGTATAAAAATCACTTTGCAACTGACAAAGAGCCACTAGGTGCCATAATTTGGCATGACGTGAATATAATTCTTAATGTGGAAAGTCCTTACCCACCTTTGCTAAGGAGACCTGCTTACCCAGCTAGTCCAAGGGCTAGAGAGGCTTTGGAGATACACATTAAAGAATTAATGGACCTTGGAGTATTAAGAAAAGTGGGAAATAATGAACAGGTAGAGGTCACTACACCTGTCATTATAACTTGGCACAATGGAAAATCAAGAATGGTAGGAGACTTCAGAGCCCTGAACACCTATATCATTCCAGACAGATATCCAATCCCCATTATCCATGAGACATTGACACAATTGTCACAAGCTAAGTTCATAACAGCCATGGATGCTTTAAAGGGTTTTCATCAAAATGTCTTAACAGACAATGCCAAGAAACTACTGAGGATAATAGTTCACTGTGGGATTTTTGAATACTTACGAAGGCCATTTGGCATAAATAATTCACCTTCCCATTATCAAAGGATCATGGTTACCATATTTCCTGCAGAATTATTAGAAGGATGGTTAATTATCTACATTTATGATATGATAGTTTGCTCAGAAACTTGGGAAAATCACCTTACAAAACTAGAAAGGGTACTCCAAAAAATAGTGCAAGTGAATATGAAAATTTCCTTGAAAAAGTGTCATTTTGCATATAGTGAACTAAAAGAACTAGGACATGTTGTATCTGGACTTAATCTAGGCATATACAAGAATAAAGTAGAAGCAGTACTACTTAAGCCAATTCCTCAAACCAAAAAATAAATGCAATATTTTCTAGGATTTGCTGGTTACTATAGACAGCATATAAAGGACTTTGCAAATATTTCCAAATCCTTGTATAAACTATGTGATCAACAAACAGTCTATGAAATTACAGAAGAAAGATTCAAGGCATATGAAGAATTGAAAAATTCCTTAACAAATGCCCCATTTCTTCTAATGCCAGATCGGAAACTACCCTTCAAACTTTATGTTGATGCTTGTGGAGAAGGACTAGGTGCTGCACTACACCAGACACAAATTATCAATGATAAACCAGTGGAAGGACCAATTTGTTTTATTTCAAGACACATAAAGCCAACTGAAGCAAGATATGGAGAAAGCTAAATGGAATGCCTCTGCTTAGTGTGGGCGTTATAAAAATTACATTATTACTTGGATGGAACAGTATTCAATGCGATTACAGACTGTAATGCTGTAAAAGCTCTATTAAATGTGAAAACTCCAAATAGACATATGCTGAGATGGCAAATTGCTATCCAATAATATAGAGGAAATATGACTATTGTTCATAAATCTGGTAATATTCATAAAAATGTGGATGGTCTTAGCAGATGGGCTCTAGCAGATACCCCTGACAATCCAGCATGGGTACCACAAGAAGAGCACCATATAGAAGGAATATGTGTTACAGACATTGGCACAGAATTCTTTAACCAAGCTAAAAAAAGCTATAAGATAGACCAGAATTGCCATATCTTAAGCCAACTTCTAATGAAAGACTGCAAAAATCCATCACTTTCATCAAAATTAGATGAAACATGGAAAGAGGCATATGATGAAGGAAGATTCCACCTCCTTGATGGAATCCTTTACCATAGAACAAAACACACATGTGTTATGGCCTTAACAGATAGAACCCTGATAAACACTATTTTACATGAGTGTTATGATAGTGCTTCAGCTGGACATCTCTCAGAAGACAGAACACTAGAAAGGGTTAAAACCTGCTCTTGGTGGCCAAATTGGAAGAAAGATGTTGCAGGATACTGCCAAACCTGTGACAGATGTCAAAAATCCAACAGAGCCACAGGAAAGAAATTTGTAATGATGATCCAAATCCACGAACCAAAATCCCCTTGGCAAATAGTTCATATGGATGGGGTAACAGCATGATCTCCAGGAGGAGACAGAAGCTATAATTCATGCCTAGTACTATTTGACAGGTATAGTAAAACTCCCATGTTCCTACCATGTCACAAAGATAACACAGCTATGGACCCAGCCATAATGATATGGAATAAAGTCGTTAGCCATACAGGCTTATTCCAGAATATTATGAGTGACAGACACTCAAAATTCACTTCAGCATTATGGACAAATCTCCATAACTTGTTTGGAGCAAAGTTATTGTTCTCAACAGCTTACCATCCTCAAACTGATGGTTTAGCAGAAAGAATGGTACAAACCTTGGAGGACATGATCAGAAGATTCTGTGCTTATGGACTAGAATTCAAAGATTCTTATGGTTTTACCCATGATTGGTGTACGCTAATACCAGCCCTTGAACTGGCATATAGGACATCAATCCATTCTTCTACTGGAAAAACACCAGCAATGCTATGAAAACGTTGGAATCCAAGACTTCCTCATGATACCCTCAAAAAGGACTTAGTGGATATACATCCAACAGCAAGCAGTTTTAAGATAGTGCTTGACAAAGCAAGACATCATGAAAAAAAATGTATGCAAGATTCTTTCAAATATGCAAAAGAAAGATAGGATAAAAGTCATAAACAACCTGACTTCAAAATAGGAGACTTGGTCCTAGCATCAACCCTTAATTTCAATAACATAAAAGCTCCAAAGAAATCAAAAGATTCATTTGCAGGACCATTTATGATAAAAGCACTTCATGGACCCAATGCTGTGCAATTGGAACTCACAGGTGAATTAATGAACAAACACCCAACTTTCCCTGTAAGTCTGATAAAGCCTTACAGCTTGCGTGATAAGGAATTATTTCCACTAAGAAATAAACCCCCACTTGAAATTCCCCCCTTGGAAGAAGGAGAAGAAAACAAAATTGTAAAAGTCCTTAAACAAAGAAGGACAAGAAACAAAAAAGAAATAGGATACCTTGTAAGGTATAGAAATTCAACTCAAGCAGATGAATGGCTACTTGAGAAAGATATGACAAATTCTGATAAACTACTTATAAGGTTCAGACATGAAAGAAATATTAAAGAATAGAAAATCAAGCATTATTGAGCTTCAAGACTAAGAACGTCTATTGAAGAGGTAGGACAGTGGATGATACCCTAATCACACATATCAGATTGTGGTACAATTGTTTTGAGTGGTAGGGAATGTTAACCTTTGAGATATGACCACATACCCAAAAAGGTCACAAGAAATCTTTAAAATAATTATACCTTAAAAATGATTACCTTAAAGCTACAAAAATGCCATAAATAGGCATAAAACTTGGTTTAACTTAAAGGCCGATGAATAAACATGTCAAATAAGTTACACCATTGCATTTCCCATGGTAAAATACACCTATACCATTTTTATGGCATATCTGTAAAGTCAATATTTAATGAGTTATAAGTAATAATACCTTATAAAAAACATGAATCCTTAATCATTTCAAATACCAATGAAACAACATTTGAAATGAATGGTACCATTGGAATATCCATAAACCTCTACGCATAAAATAATTAAGAAGCTAATCTCCAAAGTCAATACTTAAGGAGTTAAGCTGAATATATGCACTTTTTTGGTCAATGCATATATTCAAGGATTTTGGCTAATATCTTTTGAAATATGCATGATAGAGTGATGAAAAAAACATAAAGTCATCACGTAATTACTTTAGGAATACAGAAATGAACTTTATTTCACAAGTCATAGAAAAGGTTAAAACCTGTAAAGGATTATTGATTAAAATCAATAGAGCTGTTGACCACTTTGTTGTGAAAGTGGTCCAAACTTAAAAAGAAGTCAACAGTTGCATTCTACTAGTTCATTCGTGAAGAATGATGTATTCTCAATTACAATATTCAAGGTCCCCTTGAAATCATGGTTTGAAGTCTAAAATATTAAATTTCAACAGAAAAGATGAGTTACAAGAAAAATCATCAAAAATACATTTTTGATGATGTAATAAAATTCTCTTGGCAGTGTAATGAGGACATGCCAAGCTCTTGGAATCCATTCTTAGAATAGCTTTAGCATGTATAGATTCAAAGTTATTCATGATCAACGTTTAAGCTTAAATTTGATCATTTAAGATCACTCACTGTAATCTTATTTTAGGTTTAACAGTCATATAAGTGATAAAACTGGTGAATACTATTAGCATATGATTAATACTAATAAAATACACGAATTTTAGTCTTCTGCCAAGCCTATTATGTCATTAAACCTAGAGTTATAGTGATAGCTCTTAATAATGGCGTAATTATGAGGTAAGATGGTTTGTTCATGATGTAATCATCACCAAACCTTAAAATATGGATCAATTTTAGTAGAAAGAATCCGTACACATCTACTAGAAGCCTGCTGGACTTTAGGAGGGAGTTATTTACTTTAAATAGAGCTCTTTTCACTCTGTTTTCCCTCAGATGCTTACAAAACATTGAATCATTAAATAAAAAAGGTAATTTCTTTATTCTTTATATATAAAAATTTCATATTATTGAATACCAAAGATAATCTTATTATAAGCATCATCTCTGATGTGATTATTGCAATTATTTAATTGTTTTGTTTAAATTTCTCGTAAAACCTCTATTCCACGTAAAATCAAGAAAAATTGTAATTTCTCTAAAGCTTTATTGTAATTACAATTTAAATAGGTTGTATTTACATTTTTAGGCGTAAAATTATTCAAAATTATTATATTAAGCATTGAAAGTAGGTTATTTCTATATTATTACTTTAAGAATTCTATAATTGATATAAGTAGTATTTATCATAATTTGTAACTGTAATATTAGTAATATTACGGTTATCAATTGGTATTTATTAATAAAAAACAATTTTTTACGCATTCATTATTTGTTGGTAACAAGGATAAAGTGCTTTTCAATATATTAATTATCTTATATTAATATATTTATTTATTATATTATTATATTTATTTAATAATATAATTATTTCTACGCCATAATTATAATAATTCTTTGTTATTATAATTATTTTGATCTTATTTATTTCATTTATAAGGACATTCATAGTACAATAAGTAAAATATTAGTAGTTTTTTCTTATTTTTTCATAGTCAAACCTTACAGTTTTAATTCTTACACTTCCTGCTGGATGTGGAAATACAAGATTAGTGTCCAATATACCCAAAGGCTACATATTATTACTGGAACTACTGAATTTTACACCCTCTATTGGGAATAGATGGTTTTTCATTCAGGGAGTATGGCTTGAGGATAATCTTTGCCTACACAAGGACAAAATGCCCCTGTATCCAAATTCACATTGGCTTCAATATCATTCATAAGGATTGATGTGATACAAGATGCTCCAGCAGTGTATCCTTTACCTCTAGCAGGTTTGGTTTTACACATTCTGGCATCCTGGATATTGATCAGGTTGTGACAATCCTCACTGTACTGTGGCAAGTGAGTATGGACTTCTGTGACCTCAAAGCAAGGTGTAATGTTTTCAATGGGTTAGTCCTCTACTGGTGTGTCCTCAGAGACTGAAGAATCTAGGTCAGATTCTGCTTTCTCTTCAGTACACTGAACTTCTTCCATGACTTGAACTTCATTAATCTTTGTTTTGTTGGTGCAGGTGTTGGCCAACTGTGAAGTGCTTCCACATTTATGACACTTCAATACAGGTCTTTCAGGCCTCTTATCTTCTCTGGAAGTCTTAGAGACAATTTTGGATTCCATAGGGACTCTGGTCCAGGTTTTACTAATTCTTGTTCTAGTAATGATATCTTCTATGGCATTGAAGCATTCCTCTGTTGAACAGGGCTCCACAAGTTTGAACTTGATAGCATGTTCTAATTCCCCTCCACATTTTCTTAATGATTTCATATTGATCATAGAGTCAGACATATCTGGGTGTAAGGCAGATAATCTGTCTTTCTGTTTGAGGAACCAAGTAAGTGGTTTATCCTTTTCTGAGTTAAAAATGGCACTTCCAAAAGCATTTTCATTTTTAAATCTCCAAGAATTGTTAGCCCATTTGGTGATTATTTTACATTTCCACCAAGGCCAATCAGATTTACCATGATCTATCCTTATTTTGTAATACCACTTCTTTGCAGTCCTGGTAAACAAAGAGTGTGAGCCTTGACGTATATTTTACATACCCAAATAGGCCGCAATTATCTTAAAAATAAATTCTGAATTATGCATAACTCATAATTCATGAATATATCCAAAATTCATCCTTTTTCAATTTCAGAAAAGATGAATAATGTTTTACTGAGTAAGTAAATCCATGGATTTAAGACCAGATTTGGATTCTACAAAAACATTTGCCTAGGGTAGCTCCATAGAGTGAATAAGCTCAAATTAACGCTTCAAGGTGGTAATATGGAAAATACTTCAATACGACATCATCAATACCACATAAAAGATCCGTGTAAATTTTTGTTTTTCTTAATTTCATGCCAAAATAATGGGAATGTGAGAAATCCCATGTTACATATACACTAATAAAGGTGTTATGCATGATTTGGGCACTTAATATCATGGTATTCCTACATGGAACTTTGGTAAACCCATAGTGGATATCTCACTTTAGGCTTAAATTTCTATTTTGAGGTGAAAAATAGGCAAGGGGGACAAAAGACATCAAAGAGAGCCATGGGTACCCAACTTCTGAGGCCTCAGATGTGTGGACAGCTCCAAAGCTTGGATCAATGACTGATCTTGTTTCAATTAGTAAATCAAAACACTTTGGGAACTTGGTTACCATGTTACAACTACAGTAAATCATAAGAAAATAGCAAATAACCTGCTATTTTGACATGCCAAGGAGGTAAAAAGCTACTTAGACTCCTGTAACCATGTCAATTCTTGATTATTTTGCATGGATAAACCTCAAAAGAGTAATTAAAACCATTTTTGGACTTTTATCCAATGATTTACCTCATAGCAACCAGTTAAACACTGATATTTGCAATTCTACATAGAAATGAGGTAAAAAATTCAAAAATTCATTAAAAATAAAATTATTAATGAATCTCTCTGAAGCTTTTGGTACAATTGGAGAACATTATTATACATGGTACAACCAAAAAAAATTATAGTTTTACTATTAAAATTGAACATTTTACCTATGGACCATTTTTGACTATTCTACATGAAACACTGAATCTTCAAAAATTCAAAGTAATTACAACCTGTGATTAAATTTCCAATAACATTGATCACTTTGAGAAATCAATGATTATTTTGAAATAAAAGAATATTTACAGATTTTACTCCTTTTATTCTTAACCATATTGGGGTTGGTAGTCACGTAAAAGCATCAATTAAGGAATTATGATAATCTTATGTGAAAACAGATGATGCAATCAATAATCCAAAAGGGTTTATTGTTTTCTCACTCAATGGTTTTTCAGTTTGCTCCATGGAATGCCTCTGTGAGCTGCTTTTGACTTAAAAGAGGCCTCCTCTTGCCGTTTTTTCCAATTATCATCATCTTATTATCCATTTATATCATTGTTACCAACAAGTAAGTATTAGTTAAGCTATTATTAAGTGTTTTAATTCTTTCAGAATCAATCAGAAAGACGTGCAATCATAGAGTCCAACTATATATTGTTGTAATCCTGCTATAAATAATTTTGATCCCTTAAATCCACAGTTCTACGTCAAATTTCTCTCCTCATATCTTTCAATAAGTTCTTTGGAGTATAAGTGAGTCATTTATCTTTAATTCTTAGATTTTTTCTCCAAAAGTAGTTTTCTTCAAGAATTATCTTTATTATTATTCTTGCAAAAGATAATTATATATTAAAATAATTTTATTATTTTAATAAAAGAAGTTTTTATTAGTAAATTCTTCTTGTAATTGATTCTTGTAGACACTTACTGCTCACTGTTAAAATCACTAGTAATGTTTAACACGTGAAAGAAATAATTCTTTAATTATTTAATTGTGGTTATAATAATATTTTATCATTATATCTCATAAGAACAGACATAGTACTGTTGATTTATAGTAATATTATCATCAGTTTCATAGTCAAATCTTACAAAGAGTGTAGCTTGCCCACTATGATTTCCTCAGGTATGTGAAAATATTCTTGAAAAATATCAATTGTTCTGATGAACTCAATATGATTGTATTCTCCTTCACCAGAGAAAGTTGGCCATTCTTCTAGTTTGGGAATATCTTTTGCACATATAGGACTTTCTCCTAAAAATGGGGTTAAACTTCCTTTTACAGAAAATCTTTCTTCAGTTAAAGGTTCAGAATGTCTTGGCATATGTGGTTCATAATTTTTATGAATTTTCTCCACATTTTCAATTAACTTATTTTTCAACTTCTGTCTTTCACTGTCACTTTTTGCCAAATGTGTGGCAAACTGATTGGTATTTTTAATTATTTCCAAGACATGATCTTTCAGAATTATAAGTTGATCATTAATGTTCAAAATGGAAAGATCTTCCATTTCATCATTTTGGGCTTGAAATTTACTTTCAATTCTGTCACATGTATTGGTAATTGAATCAAGCCTGACATTTTTCAACTTATACAACTCAGTATAATTCTTGTCATTTTGTTTTAATTCACTTATATCAGATGTTATTTTATTTAACTTTGCATCAAATTTGCCAAGTTCTACATCAATACTAGATTTAACAAATTGTATCTCATGTATTATTTGTGTGGAAAAGTCCTGTTAATCCTTTCCTGCTCTTTGGCTGGGAATTCCATGAGTTCTGGCCATATTGAAGACACTTTTCACAGCTGAAGGTTCCAATTTGGGGATCCTGTACCCTTGTGGGTGAAATCTGTGCCAATTTTCCTTGCCTTTTCCCTTTTCCTGATGGTTCTTGGGGCCTTTCTTGTTCTTCTGAGGTCCTTTGGGCTTCTCTTTGGATGCTTCTGGTGCTGGTTTGGAGCTGGTAGACGCCACTGGGCTTTCTTCCAAAGCTGGGGTCATTCCCAATTCCTTCTTCTGGTCTACAGATAAAATACTTTGGTTTTTCAACCAATTCTTTATCTTTTTTACCTTTTCTTTTCAAGACAATGGTCTCCACCTTCCTAAGAGTTGTATGGTCTTCTCCTGACCCAGCAAGCTCTTGATGTGCAAGTAGGAGTTCATGGCCCCCTGTCACAGCCATGGAGACAGGCAGGGCATTACCACCCATTACTAATGGAAAATCTTCCAACACCTAATCAGCAAGGGGTTTCATGGAAGATTCACCAAATACAGTTCCAAAACTCAATACAGCTCAATAAAGGCAAAACTCAAATACAGGATTCACCAAATACAGGCCTGCCTTCAATACAGCTGCAAATACCTGTATTGATTCAAATATCTGTATTGGATACACCAATACAGTTTCAAATCTCAAATACAGGTTTCTTAATCATACAATCATGGTTTCTCAACACTCAAACTCCAGGCTGGCACTTTTTCACATATACCAGCCCCCATTCACCCCCCTGGGGGTTTTTCCCCCAGTTAATTAAAATATTGGATTTATTATTTAATATTATTTTATTTCTCATTAAAGAAATATTCTTTTATTAATTATTAAGTTAGCGTTTGCCTTCCCTCAGCTGTTCAGTAGAGTCCTGGTGGCTGTATCCTTTATTAATACTTTTCTCCTTTCTGAACAGGTTGAAACAGTGATACAGGATTATTTGTGGTTGGCTCTTTATTATTGTTTTTGTTTTTCTCTCATATCTTTTAATGCTTATTATTTTGTGACTAGGAATTTATTCTCTTATTTCATTACTCTTATCAATTGAGTATTTATTCTGAGCCCTCCATAAGTAAGTCTGCTCACCAAGTGCCAGGTCCTCTTCATTTAGAAGAGCTCCTGTGACATTATTTTACTTAACTCATAATTGCTTCTTTTCTTTCATTCATTCTTATTCATTCCTCTCATTCTCAAATATGATTTTTTCATGATCTTATGATTTTTATGATTTCATTATCTCTCATCAACTTTCATCTCATTAATTTCATTCAAATGAAAATTGATTCTCTTTCTCACTTCACAATTTTGCTGACCATTTCATTTCCTTCTTAATTCTCAATCAAATTTTATTTTCATTTTCTGTCTGAATTCAGGTTCTTTTATCAGGTTTAATTGATTGGAATTTGGGATTAATTTATTCATTGTTTCAGGACTTTATTAAATTGGGGTTATCATTTTTGATTTGAAATTCTCAAAAATTATTAATTGATTGATCTGATTATTCAATAAATTGAATTTACCTCAAGACTCTGATTTTATTTAATTGATTGATCTGATTTGATTCCTCAAGATAGCTGATTTATCCTCAAGATTTAGTTTAATTGATTGAATTTAATTTGATTACTCAAGAAATTAGAATTGATTTTTGAAGATATTGACTGAATTTCTCAAGACACAATTGATTTGATTTTGAATTGACTTGATGGAATTGATTTGATTTATTGATTGACTTGATTTGAATTATGGATTTAAAATTGATCATTCATAAGAACTTAACTTTGTCACCTTCACTCTTCAAGAGTTATTAATATTGATTCACTTCAAGACTATTGATTTATTTCTCAAGTTCATCAATATTTTCATTTGATTGTTTTTGTCAAGCCTTGCTTATTCTTAAGTATCATCAAGTTTTATTTTATTTCTCCAATAATGCCAGTTCAGCATAGCCACCCAGCCAAGAATACAAGATCTCAAATACATCAAGCTGTTCTCACTCCCACAGCAAGGGCTCCTCTTGACCGCACACCATCAGTTCATCAACTGAGTGCAAACTTGGACAGAGGACCACCAATGGAAGGAGAAGCACCCTCCAGAAGAGGAGGTGTGAAGTCAAGAAGATCAAGATCATTCTCTGGCTTGTTGGGTGGCTATCCAAGAATTCCTCAAGGTCCTAGAAGCAGATCAGGGGAAGCTGAAGATGAAGAGGGGGGGGAGTCTGTGGAAGAGGAGTATTCTGAAGAGTTTGAAGTAGCAGCTGCTTTGGCAGGTGCCCCTGAGGCTTCTGAAGCTCCAAATCTAGCCCATTCTAATCAACCTCTTGTCTCTCAAGCTGAACCAAATTTTCTCAAAATGATGGAGCAGATGACTCAATTCATGGGACAACTAGCTCAAGCAGTTGCCCTAAGGGACACTTCAAAAGCCCCAGAATTCAAGACTCCATTAATGAAGGCATCTGATTCCTTTGATGGTACTAAAGCTTATAAATTGAGAGGATTTATTCAATCTTGTCAATTAATCTTCCATAATGACCCAGCAAACTTCCTCTCTGACAGGAAGAAGGTCTTGTACTCAACTTCTTTTCTTACTGGTAGAGCTGGCAAATGGATTGAACCTTACCTCTCAAATATCTCCGATGAAGACCCTTCTTATCTCCTCAATAGCTGGCAGTTGATTGAAACCCAGTTATTCACTCTGTTTGGTGATCCTAATGAAGTCAGGCAAGCTGAACAAGAGTTAGAAAATCTCAGGATGAAAGAAAGTGGTCAAGTTTCCTTGTACATAGCAGATTTCAGAAGCTTAATTTCAAGAATTGGAGACTGGGGGGAAAGGGCCTATATTCATGTGTATAGGAGAGTCTTGGCATCAAGATTGTTGGACCAATTGGCTTCTCACCTGGGAAACTTTGATAGCCTTCAAGAACTCATGGAAATCACTTTGGAATTAGATACCAGATACCATGAGAGGCAGAAGGAAAAGGGTAGTCATCAAGAGAAGAAGTCTCCAATCAGTGGATCCAACTCCTCCAAGACCCCTCAAAGTTCATCATCAAAGAAGCCTTATCACAGGAAGAATAAGAAGGGGAATAATTTTCAAGTGTCCAAAGACAAGCCTTATTCTGCTCTCCTCAATAAGGACAGCAAATTAATTGGTTCTGAAAAGGAGAGGAGGATTAAAGAACGCTTGTGCAATCATTGTGGTGGAAAGAACCCATTTGAAAAATGCTTCAAGAGGCCTGAGAATAGGCAGGGGTCATCAAAAGGCTTCCCTAGCAAGCAGGGAAAAGCCTTAGTGGGAATATTGGTGTGCTCAATGGCTCCTACTTATTTCCTTCAAGAACACAATTGTGCACTCTGAATACTAGTGTCAAGAAATCTTTAAAAATTCTTATTTTCTCTTCTCTCTCTGATATTTTTTTTAGTATTCTCATTTATTCTGGGGCTCCAAACTCTTTTATTGCAAATAATTTTGTTCTAAAGTACTCATTGACCATGTCAGAGCTCCCTGAAAAGATTCCTATTTTCATTTTTGTAAGGTGTGGATATGAAACTTTGATTAAAAATCAAGTACTTTTCCTGTCCTCAAAATTTGTATAAGGTAAAATTCAGTTAAAAATAGTATGAAATATTATTTTTAAGAGAAAACACGCCAATTTTATTGTTTATAACTTTATTAGTATAAAACAATAATATTATAAAAATTTATTGTTTTACCAACAATAAAAATTTATCCAAAAAATACTTTACAAGAGATATTTTAAGGCTACAAAAGAAATTTCTTCAAGAGCAATTTCAATTGGAATTAATTGAGCAAAGAACTGCAAGCAATTAATTAAAGAACAAAGTCTTTAAAAAGAATATTAAAGAAAAAACACGCCCAAAAGTGACCAGAGTGAATTTGGAAACAAAGTGACAAAGTTTACAGTGATGAAAGATGCTTTAATTCACTTTTGGGGTGGTTCAGGGGTAAAAATGATTATAAGAGTTACAAACAATGATTATAATGATTTTTTCACGTGGTTAAAAGGATTAAAATGATTTAAAAATGGTGGTTGGAATCTTTGATTGATTGGTTTAACAGTGTTTAAACTAATTAATAAAAGGAAAAAGATTCTAACATGAAGAGAAAAGTGGGGCAAAGAAGACATTCTTTTATAGCCATCAATTCTCTTACTCCAAAAGTAAAATTTACTCTTGTCAGTCGTGAAAAACAGTCTGACAACAGAAAAGCCAATTATGGCATCATTGAACCCTGGTTTAGACCAAAAAAGGGCTGGTTTAAGCCATTTTTAGCCATTTTAGACCCTTAAATCAGCCATTACTATAGCAATACCAGGCCTAGAGCCTTCAAAACACGTCAGAATGTGTGTCAGAGGCGTAGAAACCAGTTAAAACTGTTTTTACTATGATTGTTTTATCTTAAGGGTTGTTTTACCCTCTTGGCAACAGCTAAAACTACCCCAGTTGGTATCAAAACCTCATCATCAATTGAGTTCACAGACCCTGTAACTCAATTCCAGGCCAAAAGTGATGAACTTTTGCGTGAATTTTGACATCCCACGCCTGTCAGCAAGGAATTTGGGGGTCTAGCTCCCCCTTAGAGCTGGAGTTCCTTTCCCCCCCCCCAAATTTAATCTTTCCAATTTATTTTTCCTTTAATTCCTCATCATGTATTATACTTATAATTTACATATGTAATTCAATTCAATTGTACAGTACAATACAGTAATAATTGACACCTCATATGTAAATCAAAGTTCACTTATGTAATACACGCGCACATTTTGACATTTCAATTGAATTCAATTGAAAATACTTTAATTCCTCATAACTTCTAAACTAAACACAACACCTCAATTTTAACACAAAATTTGATGGTTAACACCACATGTGGTGTGAATTAAATTAAAGTTTTGAGGATTTTCAACTTTTGTATTGAAAATACTAAAAACTTAATTTAAGCTTATTTAGAGTTGAGTTACAAGAATTTCACTTAAGGGTGACCCCACCTGATTTTTTATGAGGAATCCAATGGTGAAATAATTTTCATGTGTTTATTTATTGGATAAAAAGTTATAATAATTTTTATTTAACTTTTTTCCAAATTTATTTATTTTTTCATAATTTTGTTAAAATTTCATTTTTACTTAATTTTTTCAAGTATAAATGTAATTTTATACTTACAAAATTTTATGTATTTTTATTTTTAAATTGTAATTAATTTTTTATTTTTAATATAATTTTATATTTATATTTTGATTTTTATTTTAATAATATAAATAAATTTATTTTATTTATATTAATATGTTATTTTTGTATTTGTGGTCTTTTGGGTATATGAAATTACCTCTAAGGCTCACATTCCCTCCCCCTAAAAAAGAATATTACTTTGTAATATTGGTGTTTCTAATGTGTCTGAATCTCCTCAGGAGTTTGGTAGCTTCTGGTATATCCTTTTCTTCTAACCATTCATCTTCACAAGTTGGGTCACTGTACCTAACAAGGTATTCCCTTACTTTCTTAGTTCTTAATTTCCTTTCTTTAAGAACTTTGGTAATTTTCTTAGTACCAGATGTTTCAATAGGAGGTATAACTTGAGGAATCTTATTCCTCAAGGGAAATTTCTCAGCATCACTAGATTTATATGGCTTTATGAAGCTTACTGGAAATGTAGGGTGCTTATTGCTGAGTTCTTCAGACAACTCTACTTCAACAGCATTCTCTCCATGGAGGGCCTTAATCACAAAAGGTCCTGCAAAGGAGTCTTTCAGCTTTTTACATCCTTTGATGTTATTGAAGTTAGTGGTGGATACAAGAACTAGGTCCCCCACTTTGAAATCTGGAGTTGCATGTGATTTATCCCATTTGTCTTTAGCATATGCAAAAGAGTCCTCCATGCATCTCACTGCATGCCTTCTAGCTTTGTCTAGCATTCCTTTGAAGCTAGCAGCTGTGGGATGTATTTCAATTAAGTCTTTCCTCAAGGAATCTTGGGGTAATTTGGGGTTCCATCCTTTTTCTAGAATAGCAGGAGTCTGATTGGTACTGGCATGGATTGATGTTTTATATGCCAATTCCAGTGCTGGCAACAGAGTACACCAATCATGGGTAAATCCATCACAATCTTTGAATTCAAGGCCATATGCACAAAATCTTCTCACCATGTCCTCTAAGGTTTGGATCATTCTTTCAGCCAAGCCATCAGTTTGTGGGTGGTAGGCTGTAGAGAAAGACAGTTTAGTGCCAAATAATTGGTGAAGATTTGTCCATAGTGCTGAAGTGAATTTGGGATCTCTATCACTGATGATATTTGTAAATATCCCAGTCCATGACACTACTCTATTCCATATCAGAAGAGCTGTATCCATGGCTGTATCATCTTTGTGACATGGTAAAAAGATTGGAGTTTTACTGAATCTGTCCACAATTACTAGGCAAGCATTATAGCTTCTGTCACCTCCTGGTGGTAGGCCAGTTACCCAATCCATATGGATAATTTCCCAAGGTCTGCTTGGTTCTTGGATTTTCATCATATTTCCAAGTCTTTTGCCAGTGGATTTATTTGCCTTTTGGCATCTGTCACAGGTTTTGCAATACTCTGCAACATCTTTCTGCCACATTGGCCACCATATGCAGGTCTTCACTTTCTCTCTTGTTTTGTCTTCAGAAAGATGTCCTGAAAAGGGACTATAATGGCATTCTTTCAGTACAAGATTGATTAGTGACCTGTCCACAACTGTCATAACACATGTGTGTTTTGTTCTGTGGTAGATTATACCATCTAGTAGGTGAAATCTTCCTTCATCATAAGATTTTTTCCATACTTCATCCAAGGCATGTGTAAGAGAGTTGTCCTTACAGTCCTTGTTAAGTAATTGGCATAAGATGCTACAATTCTTATCTTGAGTGTAACTGTTTCTGACTTCTTCAAAGAAGGTGGTGTTTAAGTCTGTAACACTTATCCCTTCTATTGGAATTTGTGGGGAGGCTTCTTCTGGTACATAAGCAGGATTATCAATATCATTTGGTAATGGCCATCTGCTTAGTCCATCTGCATTTTTATGAATATTGCCATCTTTGTGAACAATAGTCATATTGCCCCTATATTCTTGTATGGCTATTTGCCATCTAAGCATATGTCTGTTGGGTGTTTTCATGTTCAGAAGTGATTTAACAGCGGTACAATCTGTTATTACTTCAAAGACACATCCTTCTAGAAAGTAATTTAGCTTTTCTAGAGCCCAAACAAGGCATAAACACTCCATTTGACTTGCTCCATATCTGGCTTCAGTTGGTTTGATTTGCCTAGATATGAAACATATGGGTCCTTCTACAGGTTTATCATTTATGATCTGAACTTGGTGAAGTGCAGCACCTAGCCCATCTCCTGATGCATCAATATAAAGCTTAAAGGGCAGCTTAAAGTCTGGCATCAGTAAGAGTGGAGCAGTGGTCAAGGCTTGTCTCAAAGATTCAAAGGCCTTTACTCTGTCAACTGTCATTTCAAAGACTGTGTCTTTGTCACATAGCTTATAAAGAGGTCTTGCTATGGATGCAAAATCTTTAATGTGTTGCCTGTAATACCCTGCAAAACCCAAAAATGATTGAATTTCTTTTTTGTTTTGAGGCATGGGTTTAAGCAGTACTGCTGCAACTTTGTTTTTGTCAATTCCAAGAGATAAACCAGATACTACATGCCCTAGTGCTTTAAGTTCTTTAAATCCAAAATGGCATTTCTTTAAAGAAATTTTCATATTGACAGATTGAATTTTTGTCAAAACCCTGGACAATCTGTACATATGTTCTTCCCAAGTTTTGGAGCAGACTATAATGTCATCAATGTAAATGATTAACCATCCTTCTGAAAGTTCTTCAGGGAAGATTTCATTCATCATTCTTTGGAAGTGTGAAGGTGCATTTTTGATACCAAAAGGCATTCTTAAATATTCATAAACTCCACAATGAACAATGATTCTCAAATACTTTCTTGCTCTTGGTGTTACCACATTCTGATGAAATCCCTTAAGAGCATCCATAGTGCTTATATATACTGCTTGAGATATTTGAGTGAGGGCAATCTGGATCTTTGGAATTGGGTATCTGTCTGGAACAGTATAAGTGTTCAGAGCTCTAAAGACCCCAACCATTCTAGATTTTCCATTATGCCAAGCCACTATGACTGGTGTAGTTATTTCTACTTCTTCATTGTGGCCTACTTTTCTTATTACACCAAGGTCTAAAAGTTCTTTAATATGGTTTTCTAGTGCTTCTCTTGATTTTGGACTTGCTGGATATGCAGGTCTTCTTAAGAGTGGTGGATAAGTTCTCTCAATATTAAGGATAATATCAACTTCATGACCAATAATTGCCCCTAGGGGTTCTTTATCTGAGGCAAATGCTTCTTTATGGTCATATAAAAGAGAAAAGAGTTCATTTTCTTGTTTATCACTCAAATGAAGGCTTATTTCAGCTTCATTTAAGTGTTCAGACTTGAATTTCTCTAACTCTAAGCTGACTGGTGATACTTTGTTTACTGTAATTTGTCTTTTAAATGGTAAAAAGGCAAATTTCTGGCGCTTATTGTCTCCAATAGTAAAGTATCTGTCTTTGTTGTTGTGTAAATCTATGCCATACATGATTAAATAATCATTTCCCAATATGAAATGGGTACTAGAGCAATTTTTCATAACAACAAATTCAACAGTGATTCTTAAATTTCCATTGATATGTGGAAATATGACACTAGTATCAAATATTCCCAATGCTTTCATTGGGTTACTTGCACTATTGAATTTTATGCCATCAATTGGCAATAATTGATCTTCAAAGTTTGGTACACAAGTTTTAAGAAAAGATTTACCAACACAAGAGCAGAAGGCTCCTGGGTCAAGCAAAAGTTTAGTGGGTTTGTTGTCAATCACCACTTCTGTTATACAGGAGTTACCAGCTGTATAACCTTTTCCTCTGTTTGGTTTGGTTTTCATGAGTTGTTCATCTTGGATTTTTGATAAATCAAGTTGACCATTGCTTAATTGTGGCAAGTGGGAATAAGATTCCATGATGTCAAAAGTGGCATTGATATTTTCTATATCTTTTGAAGATTCAGAAAATATGGATGACTTGTCATCTGAATTTTCTTCAATTATGTCATCTTTTTCAACATCAGGTTCTTTCTCCACATCAATTTCATTGATTTTCCCTCTCTTTGGACATGTATTGGCTAAATGAGTGGTGCTTCGGCAAATATGGCACTTTCTGACTGTATCTGCAGACTTATTTTTAATATTATTAGAGTTTTCTTTGGGGTTTTTGTCCACAGAATCCTTCCAAGGTGTATTAAACCTTGTTTTGAGATTCACCCTACTGGAACCAATTCTGGTTCTTGTGGTTACTTCCTCTAATATATTGATAATGTCTTCTGCTGAAGATTGTTCAGTAGTCCTGCTCTTGACAGCATGCTCTAAGTCACCTCCACATTGTCTTAGAATTTTTCTATGAATCATAAATTCTGACATGTCAGGGTATAATGCTGTTAACCTGTCCTTTTGTTGACAAAACCATGGTAAGGCTTTGTCTTTATCAGCATTAAATTTGGCGGATTCAAAGGCTGTTTCAACTTTAAACCTCCATGCATCATTGGCCCATTTGTTGACAATTTGGGTTTTCCACCAAGTCCAACTCTGGTGTCCATGTGCTTGTCTTAATTTGATATACCATCTGTGAGCTGATTTGGTAAACAAGGTGTTAAACCTGGCTGTCACCAATCTGTCTGGTAATTCAAAATCTTCTTTGATCATGTCAATACCTCTGATAAATTCCATATGGTCATATTCTCCTTCACCACTGAAGTGAGGCCATTCCTTAAGTTTTGGAACTTCTTTTAATAGTGCTTGGCCCATTGATGGTTCCAAGTTATGAAAAGAGGTAGAAAATTCATCTTTTAACTGTGAATTTTCTCCATCCAATACTTGTGGATTGGGAATTCTTGCACCCTCATTCTGGTTCAGAGGTGTAGACATCCTTGGTAAGGTGTTTAGCAGTTGTTCAATATCATTCATTTTACTGTTGTTACACCTTTGAGAATTTTTTAACTCATGTTGTAAGCTTTGTATAGAGTCTATGACATTCTTTTTATGTTCATCCTCTTTATATGTAAGCTCATTCCATAACTCTGTTTGTCTAGTATTATCAGATATAACTTCATTCAATTTCATTGTTAATTTTGATATTTCCTCTTTTGAGGTATCAAAATCCTTTTTCAAGGCAATTGTATTTGTCTTTACTTCAGCAAATGCTTTTGAAACATAATCCAGAGTCTTTTTATTGTCCTCTTTGATAGTACTAATGGCATGTTTTATTCTTGTCTCAATTATGTCATCAATATTGAGTTTAGAATATTTTTCTGTTAATTCTTTAATAATTGCAGATTGTTCATTTATCTTAATGCTAAAAGAAGTATCATTATTGGAAGTTTTAATTGTTCTTAAAACCTTTTCAAAACACATAAGTGTTTCATTGATTTGGCACAGGCTCAAGTTGCTTGTTTTAATGTTGTTACAAATGGATTCATTTTTATCAGAAAGATGATTTTTCACGTCCTTTATAGCATCATACAACTCTGGGATGGAATCAAATAGATCAGAAATCATTTCTGGAACTTTAATCTGGCTTCCTCCTTCTTTTGTAATTCCATCATGGTTCTGGCCATCTGAAATACATTTTCCATGGCATCCTGCTGAATCTTTGGGATCCTGTAGCCCTGGCTGTAAGGTTTTGGAGCTTGTGCCTTCCCTTTGCCCTTGTTTGGAGTTTGTGGCTGCTTTTTCACGTTGGAATTGCTGCTGCTGGCCACTGGGGCTGTTTTTGGCACTGGTTTGGGTGGTGGAGGGTTGTTTTTCCTCCATTCTAGTGTCAAAAGCATCATGTTTTTCTTCTCCATCAATGGATTCCATCCATTGAGCAATTTGCAAGTGTTGGGATGGCCCAAGAATTTTCTTACTGTCAGGTAAGAATTCATGCAATTCTTCCACAGGTCTGCAAGGATCTGGTACTCCTTGAATTGAAGTGCATTGTTGTATGCACTGTGGCTGGCTTTGTATATGTCCACAGAGGCTTGTTGTGGCGGTGTCAGCTCTTTTTGAAGGTAAAATGGTATTATCAGCTTCAGAATGACCCAATTTAGTTGTTTGGAAGTCATCAACTGACCCTTTTCCTTCTGTACCTGATTGGCCTCTGCCATAATCACGTCTATTACCTTTTTGGGAGCTGCTTGAGGGGTTGTAGCTGGCTCCTGACCTGGTTGAAGGCATAATTATGGTTAAAAAAGGTTTAAAATAGTATTTTTACGTCAAAAACTTACTATTGGCCAAATTTTTAGCTTTCTGAAGTGTATTACTTATATCCAAGTTAATTAATTCAGAAGATATTGGTTCAGGTTAATTATTTTGAGTCACAATAACAGTACTATTATGATCAGAATTAACAGTACTGGCAGGGATAATGCTGGTTACTGTTGAGGCTGTTTCAATGTTTTCTTGTCTTACCACGTTTTCAGACACTAAAATTAATGAAAAAAGCCAATTAATTAAGTAAAAAAAAGGTTATTTCAAAAAAGAAATAAAATATAAGCCTCACTTATAATATGAAAAAAATTATTTTTTAAGGATTTTTTGGATTATAAGTATTTTTTATATGTTTTTAAATTTCTCAATATAAGAAAAAAGATTTAAAAAGAGTAAAAAAATATGTCACAGGTAAAATATCACGGCTGGGCCCCCAAATGTAAGGTGTGGATATGAAACTTTGATTAAAAATCAAGTACTTTTCCTGTCCTCAAAATTTGTATAAGGTAAAATTCAGTTAAAAATAGTATGAAATATTATTTTTAAGAGAAAACACGCCAATTTTATTGTTTATAACTTTATTAGTATAAAGCAATAATATTATAAAAATTTATTGTTTTACCAACAATAAAAATTTATCCAAAAAATACTCTACAAGAGATATTTTAAGGCTACAAAAGAAATTTCTTCAAGAGCAATTTCAATTGGAATTAATTGAGCAAAGAACTGCAAGCAATTAATTAAAGAACAAAGTCTTTAAAAAGAATATTAAAGAAAAAACACGCCCAAAAGTGACCAGAGTGAATTTGGAAACAAAGTGACAAAGTTTACAGTGATGAAAGATGCTTTAATTCACTTTTGGGGTGGTTCAGGGGTAAAAATGATTATAAGAGTTACAAACAATGATTATAATGATTTTTTCACGTGGCTAAAAGGATTAAAATGATTTAAAAATGGTGGTTGGAATCTTTGATTGATTGGTTTAACAGTGTTTAAACTAATTAATAAAAGGAAAAAGATTCTAACATGAAGAGAAAAGTGGGGCAAAGAAGACATTCTTTTATAGCCATCAATTCTCTTACTCCAAAAGTAAAATTTACTCTTGTCAGTCGTGAAAAACAGTCTGACAACAGAAAAGCCAATTATGGCATCATTGAACCCTGGTTTAGACCAAAAAAGGGCTGGTTTAAGCCATTTTTAGCCATTTTTAGCCATTTTAGACCCTTAAATCAGCCATTACTATAGCAATACCAGGCCTAGAGCCTTCAAAACACGTCATAATGTGTGTCAGAGGCGTAGAAACCAGTTAAAACTGTTTTTACTATGATTGTTTTATCTTAAGGGTAGTTTTACCCTCTTGGCAACAGCTATAACTACCCCAGTTGGTATCAAAACCTCATCATCAATTGAGTTCACAGACCCTGTAACTCAATTCCAGGCCAAAAGTGATGAACTTTTGCGTGAATTTTGACATCCCATGCCTGTCAGCAAGGAATTTGGGGGTCTAGCTCCCCCTTAGAGCTGGAGTTCCTTTCCCCCCCCAAATTTAATCTTTCCAATTTATTTTTCCTTTAATTCCTCATCATGTATTATACTTATAATTTACATATGTAATTCAATTCAATTGTACAGTACAATACAGTAATAATTGACACCTCATATGTAAATCAAAGTTCACTTATGTAATACACGCGCACATTTTGACATTTCAATTGAATTCAATTGAAAATACTTTAATTCCTCATAACTTCTAAACTAAACACAACACCTCAATTTTAACACAAAATTTGATGGTTAACACCACATGTGGTGTGAATTAAATTAAAGTTTTGAGGATTTTCAACTTTTGTATTGAAAATACTAAAAACTTAATTTAAGCTTATTTAGAGTTGAGTTACAAGAATTTCACTTAAGGGTGACCCCACCTGATTTTTTATGAGGAATCCAATGGTGAAATAGTTTTCATGTGTTTATTTATTGGATAAAAAGTTATAATAATTTTTATTTAACTTTTTTCCAAATTTATTTATTTTTTCATAATTTTGTTAAAATTTCATTTTTACTTAATTTTTTCAAGTATAAATGTAATTTTATACTTACAAAATTTTATGTATTTTTATTTTTAAATTGTAATTAATTTTTTATTTTTAATATAATTTTATATTTATATTTTGATTTTTATTTTAATAATATAAATAAATTTATTTTATTTATATTAATATGTTATTTTTGTATTTGTGGTCTTTTGGGTATATGAAATTACCTCTAAGGCTCACAATTTTGGATTCCAATGAATCCACTTCCCTCTTCATGACCCATTATACCAGGTGGGTTGTTGACTTGCCTTCATTCCCAAGCCTTGAATGGGATTTCTTTATCATAAATTCACCCAAGGGAGAAGACCTAATATTGGGCTATGATTTTCTTTACCATTTTCATCCCATTATTGATTGGAAAAATGGATTGATCACCTATGATTCTAGTCATAAGGATTCTAGTGGTACTATTTCTTCTACTAGTAATGCTATTCCTTCCCTTAATTCCCATCATTCATTACTATCATCTAGAGATGAAGTCTTCAAAGAGATAAAAGATTTTGGAGAAGATGTTGCTATATCTTTACTTCATCTCTTTCAAGGGGATATGGACCTTCCTCCTTAATCTTTTCATGCCTCCCTGGAGGACCAGTGGAATGAGGAGGAAGAGCCAGAAGAGATTGAAGCTGTGCTGAAGGTAGTCCCTCTGGCTTATCACAAATATTTGTATGTATTCTCCAAGGTGAAAGCAGAGAAACTTCCTCCACACTGCGCCTGTGATCATCATATCGAACTGGAGGGTCTTCTACCTCCAGTTGGTGTTATCTACTCTTTATCAAAGAATGAGTCAGAAATACTGGGCTTACATTTCAGAGAATGTACAGAAAGGTTTCACAGGTGAAGCTCCTCTTCAACATGAGCACCTGTCCTTTTTGTTGCGAAAAAGGATGGTGGCCTTTGTTTGTGTGTTGACTACTGCAAACTTAATGCTGTCACTAGGAAGAAGAGGTATCTTGTTCCTCCAATGAATCAGCTTCTTACCATCTTCAACGGTGCTACTATCTTCTCCAAGATAGATTTACGTGGTGCTTATAACCTCTTTAGAATCAAAGAGGGGGATGAGCACGTAACTGCCTTTAGAACTAAATATGGTAGTTATGAATATTTGGTTATGCCATTTGGCTTGACCAATGCTCCTGCTTCATTCCAGAATCTTGTGAATGATATCTTTGCAGATTTCTTGGATGTTTTTGTGGTAGTATACTTAGATGATATTATGGTCTTCTCTAGTTCTCAGGGGGAACATGTCAAACATGTGGCCTCTGTCCTCCAAAAACTGAGGGACAATAATTTGTTTTCCAAAGCCTCAGAGTGTGTATTCCATGCCTCAAGTGTGGAATACTTGGGCTATGTTGTTTCAAGTGAAGGCCTCAAGATGTAATCTTCAAAAGTTCAGCAAATCCTCAATTGGCCTTAGCCAAAGAACATCAAAGCACTCCAATCTTTCCTTGGGTTTGATAACTATTATCGTGGTTTCATTAAAAATTATTCCAAAAAAATCTCTGCTCTCACTTCCCTCCTCAAAAAAGATTCTCCTTTCATATTCAATGAGGAATCTCTTAGTCAGTTTCAAATACTCAAAGAAGGTTTCACCACTGCCCCTATCCTATTCCATTTCAATCCCTCTCTACCAACTATTGTAGAGACTGATGCTTCTGATTATGCCTTGGGTGTGGTACTGACTCAGCTGAATGACTCAGGAAAGCATCCCATTGAATTTGATAGTCACAAGCTACTCCCAGCTGTGCTTAACAATGAAATTCATGACAAGGAACTCCTTGGAATAGTTTGGGTTCTCACGTGATGGAGAGCTTTTCTTCTTTCTCTTTATTATTCCTTTGAAGTTTTGAAAGACAACTCTTCCCTTCAATATTTTATGTCTTCCAAAGTCCTTACTTGCCACCAAGCCTGTTGGGCAGAGTTTCTCTCTGAATTTCACTTTTGTATCACTTACCACCCAGGCAGACTGGCCACTTTACCAGATGCCTTGTCACGTCGGAATGACGTGTAACCAGAGAGGGGGGTGGACTTCATAAGAAAGAATCCTCAAAACTTTCATCAAGTTCTCAAGCAAAATGAAATTAAAGAGTCAAGATTTTTCTCAATCAAAGTTGAAGCTTTCTCAGATTTAGTTGATCAAATTCAGAAGGCAGTATGGCAAGACAAAGATTATAAGTAAATTCTCAAGCAATTAGCAAGAGATGAATCAGTCTCAGATTATACTCTTGAACCTCAATACAAATTGTTATTATTCAAAGATAGAGTAGTCATCCCAAGCAATAATGAACTTCAATTGGATATCCTTCAAAAGCATCATGACTCACCATTGACTTTCCACCCTGGCCAGGAGAAGACCCTCAAGCTCATCAAGAGGCATTTTCATTGGGCTGGCATGAATCAAATTTTCAAGGACTATGTGTCCTCATGTCAGCAATGTTCAAGAAACAAGAACATTAATCATAATAAGTTTGGATTACTCAAGCCTCTTCAAATTCCGTCTGGTCCTTGGAATTCACTATCAATGGACTTTATCACTCAATTGCCTCTGTCAAGCAACTTTGATTCAATTTTCGTAGTTGTAGACAGATTCTCAAAAATGTCAATACTTATTCCAGCTTATTCAACAATCACTGCTTTGGACTTAGCTCAACTTTTTATTAGTCATGTATTTTCCAAACATGGTCTTCCAATCAGTATTGTTAGTGATAGAGGTTCATTATTTTTTTCATCATTTTGGACTCAATTGTGTCAGCAGCTCAAGATATCAAGAGATCTTTCAACTGCCTTTCACCCTGAAACAGATGGACAGACAGATAGGGTAAATCAGATTCTAGAACAGTATCTTTGGATGTATGTGGGTTACCATCAATATGACTGGCACACCTGGCTCCCTCTGGCTGAATTTGCCTATAATAATGCAGAACATTCATCAACAAAACAGTCCCCATTTCTCACCATTTATGGAAGAAATCCCGGCTTTGACTCAATTCACATTTCTCAAGATACACCTTCTGGAAAGTTATCAACAAAACTCTAATAAGTACAGCAAGTTGTCAAAGAAGAATTAGAGTCAGAAATAAAGCGTTTTAAGAAGTATTCAGATAGAAATAGAGCAATTCCACCTGATTTCCAACCTGGGGACAAATTATGGCTAGCTTCCAAGACCATCAAGACAACAAGACCCACCAAGAAACTTTCAGAAAGATGGTTGGGACCCTTTGAATTTCTCAAGAAGATTGGAAGCCATGCATATCACCTCAGGTTAGCTCAACAATGGAAGTCAGTGCACCCTGCCTTCCATGTGTCCTTGTTAGAACCAGTGAAGCAATCAACTATCCCAACTCAACATCAATTGCCACCACCACCAGTAATAGTGGTAGAGCAAGAAGAATGGAAAGTGGCTCAGGTTCTGGACTCAAAACTCAAGAAAGGTACATTATGGTATCTGATAGAGTTGAAAGGATTCAATGAAGAACCAGAAAAAGCAACTTGGGAACCAGATTCCAACCATATCAACTCCCCTGATGTAAGGTGTTTATATGAAACTTTGATTAAAAATCCAGTACTTTTCCCATCCTCAAAATGTGTATAGCGTAAAAATCAATTGAAAATAGTAAGAAATATTATTCTTGAGAGGAAACACACCAATTTTATTGCTTATAACTTTATTATTATAAAACAATAATATTATAAAGATTTATTGTTTTAGCAACAATAAAAGTTTATCCAAAAAATACTCTGCCAGAGATATTTAAGGCTACAAAAGAAATTTCAAGTGGAATTAATTGAGCAAAGAACTGCAAGCAATTAATTAAAGAACAAAGTCTTCAAAAGATGTTTAAAGAGAAATCACGCCCAAAAGTGACCAGAGTGAATTTGGAAACAAAGTGACAAAGTTTACAGTGATGAAAGATGCTTTAATTCACTTCTGGGGTGTCTCAGGGGTAAAAATGATTAAAATGGTTTTTTCACGTGGTTAAAAGGTTAAAAATGTTTTGAAAGGGTGGTTGGAATGTTTTATTGATTGGTTTAACAGTGTTTAAACTAATTATAAAAGGAAAAAATTCTAACATGAAGAGAAAAGTGGGGCAAAGAAGACATTCTTTTGTAGCCATCAATTTTCTTACTCCAAAAGTACGATTTACTCCTGTCAGTCGTGAAAACATTGTGACAAAATAAAAGCCAATTATGGCATCATTGAACCCTGGTTTAAGCCATTTTTAGCCATTTGAGACCCTTAAATCAGCCATTACTATAGCAATACCTTGTCTAGAGCCTTCAAAACACGTAAGAATGTGTGTAAGAGGCGTAGAAATCAGGTAAAACTGTTTTTAATAAGATTGTTTTAGCTTAAGGGTAGTTTTACCCTTGTGGCAACAGTTAAAACTGCCCTGGTTGGTATCAAACCCTCATCATCAATTGAGTCACGGACCCTGTGACTCAATTCCAGGCCAAAAGTGATTAAACTTTGCATGAATTTTGACATCTCACGCCTGTCGGCAAGGATTTTGGGGGTCTGGCTCCCCCTTAGACCTAGAGTTCCTTTCCCCCCCCCCAATTTATTTTTTCCTTTAATTCCTCATCATGTATTATACTTGTAATTTACATATGTAATTCAATTGAATTGTAAAGTAAAATACAGTAATAATTAATAACTCATATGTAAATCAATGCTCACTTATGTAATACATGCCCACATTTTGACATTTCAATTGAATTCAATTGAAAATACTTCAATTCCTCATAACTTCTAAACTAAACACAACACCTCAATTTTAACACAGAAATTGATGGTTAACACCACATGTGGTGTGAATTAAATTAAAGTGTTGAGGATTTTCAATTTTTGTATTGAAAATACTGAAAACTTAAGTTAAGCTTATTTAGAGTTGAGTTACAAAAATTTCACTCAGAGGTGATCCCACCTAATTTTTTATAAGGAATAAAATGGTGAAATAAATTTTATATGTTTATTTATTGGATAAAAAGCTGTAATATATTTTATATAAATTTTTACCAAAAATATTTGAATTTTATAATATTTATTAAAAATTCATTTTTACTTAATTTTTACAAGTAAAAATGAATTTTCATAATTTTAAATTTTATTGTAATTTTATTTTTAAATTATAATTACAATTTGATTTTCAAATATAAATTAGTATTTATATTTTTATTTTTATAATATAAAGAAATTTATTTTCTTTATATTTGTATCTTAATTTATCATTTGTGGTCTTTTGGGTATATAAAAATACCTCTAAGGCTCACATCCCCTCCCCCTAAAAAAGAATATTACTTTTTAATATTGTTATTTCTATTAAGCCTAACCTTCTGAGAAGTTTAGTAGCGTCAGGTATGTCCTTTTCAGGCAACCATTCATCTTCACAAGCTTGGTCACTGTACCTAACAAGGTATTCCCTTACTTTGTTGGTTCTCAACTTCCTTTCTTTGAGAACTTTGGTAATTTTCTTAGTACCAGATGGCTCAACAGGAGGTATCGCTTGGGGAATTTTATCCCTCAAGGGAAATTTTTCAGCATCACTAGATTTATATGGCTTTATCAAGCTCACTGGAAATGTAGGATGCTTATTTCTAAGTTCTTTAGATACCTCTACTTCAACAGCATTTTCTCCATGGAGGGCCTTAATAACAAAAGGTCCTGTAAAGGAGTCTTTCAGCTTTTTACATCCTATGATT
This sequence comes from Austropuccinia psidii, assembly GCA_023105745.1. NCBI lineage: Eukaryota > Fungi > Basidiomycota > Pucciniomycetes > Pucciniales > Sphaerophragmiaceae > Austropuccinia > Austropuccinia psidii. The sequence goes on along the minus strand of JALGQZ010000002.1, from coordinate 8,192,878 downwards.
TTACTGAAGTTAGTGGTGGATACAATAACTAAGTCCCCCACTTTGAAATCTGGAGTTGCATGTGAATTATCCCATTTGTCCTTAGCATATGCAAAAGAGTTCTCCATGAACCTTACTGCATGCTTTCTAGATTTGTCTAGCATTCCCTTGAAGCTAGCAGCTGTGGGATGTATTTTCAATCAAATCTGTCCTCAAGGAATCTTGGGGTAATTTGGGGTTCCATCCTTTTTCTAGGATAGCAGGAATTTGATTGGTACTGGCATGGATTGATGTTTTATATGCTAATTCCAGTTCTGGCTTCAGAGTACACTGATCATGGGTAAATCCATCACAATCTTTGAATTCAAGGCCATATGCACAAAATCTTCTTACCATGTCCTCTAAGGTTTGGATCATCCTTTCAGCCAGACCATCAGTTTGTGGGTGGTAGGCTGTAGAGAAAGACAGCTTAGTGCCAAATAATTGTTGAAGATTTGTCCATAGTCCTGAAGTGAATTTGGGATACCTATCACTAATGATATTTGTAAATATTCCATACCATGACACTGCTCTATTCCATATCAGAAGAGCTGTATCCATGGCTGTATCATCCTTGTGACATGGTAAAAAGATTGGATTTTTACTGAATCTGTCCACAATCACTAGGCAAGCATTATAACCTCTGTCACCTCCTGGTGGTAGGCCAGCTACCCAATAGTGTTGGACAATTTCCCAAGGTCTGCTTGGTTCTTGGATTTTTATCACATTTCCAAGTCTCTTTCCAGTGGATTTATTTGCTTTTTGACATCTGGCACAAGTTTTGCAATACTCTGAATCATCCTTCTGCCACTTTGGCTGCCATATACAGGTTTCTACTTTTTCTCTTGTTCTGTCTTCAGACAAATGTCCTGAGAAGGGGCTGTCATGGCATTCTTTCAGTACAAGATTGATTAATGACCTGTCCACAACTGTCATGACACATGTGTGCGTGGTCCTGTGATGAATTATACCATCCAGTAGGTGAAATCCTCCTTCATCATCAGATTTTTTCCATACTTCATCCAAGGCATGTATTGGAGAGTTGTCTTTACAGTCTTTTTTAAGTAATTGGAATAACATGCTTCAATTCTTATCTTGAGTGTAACTGTGTCTTAATTCTTCAAACAAGATGGTGTTCAAGTCTGTAACACTTATTCTGTCTATTGGGATCTGTGGTGAAGCTTCTTCTGGAACATAAGCAGGATTATCAATATTATTTGGTAATGGCCATCTGCTTAGTCCATCTGCATTCTTATGAATATTCCCATCCTTATGAACAATAGTCATATTGCCTCTGTATTCTTTTATGGCTATTCTCCATCTGAGCATATGTCTGTTGGGTGTTTTCATGTTTAAAAGTGATTTGACAGCTGTACAATCTGTTATCACCTCAAAAACACATCCCTCTAAGAGGTAGTTCAATGTTTCCAAGGCCCAGACAAGGCATAGACATTCCATTTTACTTGCTCCATATCTGGCTTCAGTTGGTTTGATTTGCCTGGATATGAAACAAATGGGTCCTTCTACAGGTTTATCATTTATAATCTGAATTTGGTGAAGTGCAGCACCCAGCCCATCCCCTGATGCATCAATATACAATTTAAAAGGCAACTTAAAGTCTGGCATCAGTAAGAGTGGAGCAGTGGTCAAGGCGTCTCTTAGAGACTCAAAAGCTTTGACTCTGTCAACAGTCATTTCAAATACTGTGTCTTTGTCACACAATTTATAAAGTGTCTTGCTATGGATTTAGAATCTTTAATGTGTTGCCTGTAATATCCTGCAAAACCTGGAAATGACTGAATTTCCTTTTTGTTCTGAGGCATGGGTTTTAGAAATACTGCTGCAACTTTGTTTTTGTCAATTCCAAGGGACAAACCAGATACAATATGTCCTAGTGCTTTAAGTTCTTTAAATACAAAATGGAATTTCTTCAAGGAGAATTTCATGTTTACTGATTGAATTTTTGTCAAAACTCTGAACAATCTGTACATGTGCTCCTTTCAAGTCTTGCAACAGAAAATTATGTCATCAATGTAAATGATTAACCATCCCTCTGAAAGCTCTTCAGGGAAGATTTCTTTCATCATTCTTTGGAAGTGTGAAGGTGCATTTTTGATACCAAAGGGCATTCTTAAGTATTCATACACTCCACAATCAACAATAATTCTCAAATATTTTCTTGCTCTTGGTATCACCACATTTTGATGGAATCCTTTAAGGGCATCCATAGTGGTTATATACACTGCTTGAGATGTTTGAGTAAGGGCAATTTGGATTTTTGGTATTGGGTACCTATCTCGAACAGTGTAAGTGCTCAGAGCTGTAAATTCTCCAACCATTCTGGATTTTCCATTATTCCATGCCACTATGACTTGTGTAGTTATTTCTACTTCTTCATTATGGCCAACTTTTCATATTACACTAAGGTCTAGAAGTTCTTTGATATGAGTTTCCAGAGCTTCTCTTGACTTGGGACTTGCTGGGTATGCAGGTCTTCTCAAGAGTTTTGGATAAGGTATTTCAATATTAAGAATTATATCAACTTCGTGACCAATAATTGCTCCTAGAGGTTCTTTGTCTGAAGCAAATGCTCCTTTGTGGTCATACAAAAGGGAAGAAAGTTCATTTTCTTGTTTATCAGTCAGATGAAGGGTTATTTCAGCCTCCTTCAACTGTTCAGATTTGAATTTTTCCAATTCTAAGTTTACTGGTGATACTTTATTTAATTTAATTTGTCTTTTATATGGTAAAAAGGCAAATTTCTTATGCTTATTGTCTCCAATACTAAAGTATCTGTCTTTGTTGTTATGTAAATCTATTCCATACATGATTAAATAGTCATTTCCCAATATAAAATGGGTACTAGAACAATTTTCCATAACAACAAATTCAACGGTGATTCTTCATTTTCCATTTATATTTGGGAATATGACACTATTTCAAAATATTCCCAATGCTTTCATTGGGTTACTTGCACTATTGAATTTTATGCCATCAAATGGCAACAACTGATCTTCAAAGTTTGGTACACAAGTTTTAAGAAAGGATTTACCAACACAAGAGCAGAAGGCTCCTGGGTCAAGCAAAAGTTTGGTGGGCTTGTTTTCAATAACCACTTTTATTATACAGGAGTTACCGGCTGTGTTAGCTGGCGCCTCTTTCATGGCTTCCAGACTAAAGTATTAGGAATCTTAATAAACTAATGAGTAGTGGAATACTATTATTTGAAGTAATAGACGTGTCACTTGGTTTATAATAATGAACTGTTGGTATTTAATCTTCAACAGTACTATAAATGGTAAGAGTGAATTTAATCACTGTAAGGTGAGAGCGCTTAATATTTCTAAAATTAAATGTAAATGATTTTAATTGTAAAAATATAATTGGTAAGAGCTCTGAGGATTAATTCAAAGAGAATTAATCCTCTTTAAATGTTGTAAGTACAAATTTGAAATCAAAATAATATGAAATAATTTTGTTCTAATGAGGTAAGATTTGTTATAGCAACATGAGCAGATATAACAACAAGATTGATGACATAGTGGGAACTTTATACTATGACATATTTAGGAATCAGTCATAGCAACAAGATTAAATTCATATTATAAGATAATGAATTTAAGTATTTGAGATTTATACAAAATAATGAAAGAAAATGAGACAAAATCTTAAAGAAAGTGATTGGGGTCTGTATAGCAGGTAAAGGTTTACATGCTTGCAGGCTCACACTCTGTATAACCTTTCCCTCTGTTTGATTTGGTTTTCATAAGTTGTGCATCTTGAAATTTTGATAAATCAAGCTGACCATTGCTCAATTGTGTCAAGTGGGAATAAGATTCCATGATGTCAGAAGTGGAATTGATATTTTCTATATATTTTGAAGATTCAGAAAATATGGATGACTTATCATCTGAATTGTCTTCAATTATGTCATCTTTTTCAACATCAGGTTCCTTTCCAATATCAATTTCATTGATTTTCCCCCTTTTTGGACATGTATTGGCTAAATGGGTGGTGCTTTGGCAAATATGGCACTTCCTGACTGTATCTGCAGATTCATACTTAACATTATTAGAATTTTATTTGGGGTTTTTGTCCACAGAATCTTTCCAAGGTGTATTAAACCTTGTTTTGAGATTCACCCTACTAGAACCAATTTTGGTTCTGGTGGTTACTTCTTCTAATATATTGATGATATCCTCTGCTGAAGATTGCTCAGTAGTTCTGCTTTTGACAGCATGCTCTAAGTCACCTCCACATTGTCTCAGAATCTTTCTATGGATCATAAATTTTGACATGTCAGGATATAATGCTGTTAATCTGTCTTTTTGTTGGAAAAACCATGGTAAATCTTTGTCTTTATCAGCATTAAATTTGTCAGATTCAAAGGCTGTTTCCACTTTAAAGTTACAAGCATCATTGGCCCATTTGTTGATAATTTGGGGTTTCCACCAAGTCCAACTTTGGTGTCCATGTGCTTGTCTCATTTTGATATACCATCTGTGAGCTGATTTGGTAAATAAGGTGTTAAACCTGGCTGTTACCACTCTGTCTGGTAATTCAAAATCTTCTTTAATCATTTCAATTCCTCTGATGAATTCCATATGGTCATATTCTCCTTCACTATTGAAGTGAGGCCATTCCTTAAGTTTTGGAACTTCTTTTAAGAGTGCTTGGCCAATTCATGGTTCCAAGTTATGAAAAGAAGTAGAAAATTCATTTTTAAATTGAGAATTCTCACTATCCAATACTTGTGGATTGGGAATCCCTGTACCCTCATTTTGATTCCGAGGTGTAGACATTCTTGGTAAGGTGTTTAGAGTTTGTTCAATATCATTCATTTTACTGTTGTTACACCTTTGTGAATTTCTTAGTTCATGTTGTAAGCTTTGTATAGAGGTTATTACATTTTTCTTATGATCATCCTCTTTATATTTCAGCTCATTCCATAATTCTGTTTGTTTAGTATTATCAGATATAACATCATTTAACTTTATTGTCAATTTTGATATTTCCTCTTTTGAGGTATCAAAACACTTTTCCAAGGCAATTATATGTGTCTTTAATTCAGTAAATTATTTTGAAATATCATCAAGAGCTTTCTTATTATCCTCTTTGATAGTATTTATGGCTTGTTTAATTCTTGTTTCAATCATGTCATCAATATTGAATTTAGAGTATTTGTCTGGTAATTCCTTAATAATGGCAGATTGTTCATTTATCTTATTGCCAAAAGAATTATCATTATTAGAAGTTTCAATTGTTCTTGAAACTTTTTCAAAACACTTAATTTTTTCATTTATTTGGCTCAGACTCAAGTTGTGTGTTTTAAGATTGTCACAAATTGATGTATTTTTATCAGGAAGATGACTTTTTACGTCAGTTATAGCTTCATACAACTCTGGAATAGAATCAAAAATATCAGAAATCATTCCTGATATTTTAATCTGGCCTCCTCTTTCTTTTGTACTTCCATCGTTTTTCTGGCCATCTGAAACAAATTTTCCATGGCATCCTGTTGAATTTTTGGAATCCTGTAGCCCTGGATGTAAGGTTTGGTGGCTGGTGCCTTTCCTTTGCCCTTGTTTGGAGCGTGTGGCTGCTTTTTCATGTTGGAATTGCTGCTGCTGGCCACTTGGGATGTTTTTGGCACTTGCTTAGGTGGTGGAGGGTTGTTTTTCCTCCATTATAGTGTCAAGAGCAACATGTTTTTCTTCTCCATCAATGGATGCCATCCATTGAGCAATTTGCAAGGATTGGGATGGCCCAGGAATTGTCTCACAGTCAGGTAAGAATTCATGCAGCTTTTCCACAGATCTGCAAGGATCTGGTACTCCTTGTACTGAAGGGAATTGTTGTAAGCTTTGTGGCTGGCTTTGTATATGTCCACTGAGGCTTCTTGTGGTGGTGTCAGCTCTTTGTGAAGGTAAAATGGTATTATCAGCATCATAATGACCTATTTTAGCTGTTTGGAAGTCATCAACTGACCCTTTTCCTTCTGTACCTGGTTGGCGTCTGCCATAATCACGTCTATTGCCTTTCTGGGAGCTGCTTGAGGGGTTATAGTTGGCCCCAATCTAGTTGAAGGCATATTTTATGATTAAAAAGGCTTAAAATAGTATTTTTACGTCAAAAACTTACTATTGGCCAAATTCTTAGCTTTCTGGAGGGTATTACTTATATCCAAGATGATCAATTCAGAAGAGATTAGTTCAGGTTGGTTATTTTGAGTCACAATAACAGTAATATTATGGTTTGAATTATCACTACTGGCAGGAATAATGCTGGTGACTGTTGAGGCTGTTTCAATGTTTTCTTGTTTTACCATGTTGTCAGACACTAAAATTAATGAAAAAGCAAATTAATTAAGTAGAAAAAAGGTTATTTCAAAAAATAAATAACAATATAAGCCTCACTTATAATATGAAAAAAATTATTTTTTTATGGGTTTTTTGAATTATAAGTATTTTTTATGTGTTTTTGCAATTTTTCAATATAAGAAAAAACTTCAAAAAAAGTATATAAAAATATTTCACAGTTAAAATATCACAACTGGGCCCCAAAGTGTAAGGTGTGGATATGAAACTTTGATTAAGAATGAAGTACTTTTCCTGTCCTCAAAATTTGTATAAGGTAAAAATCAATTAAAAATAGTAACATATATTATTTTTAAGAGAAAACCGCCAATTTTATTGTTTATAACTTTATTAGTATAAAACAATAATATTATCAAGATTTATTGTTTTACCAACAATAAAAATTCATCCAAAAATACTCTACAAGAGATATTTAAGGCTACGAAAGAAATTTCTTCAAGAGAAATTTCAATTTGAATTAATTGAGCAAAGAACTGCAAGCAATTAATTAAAGAAAAAAGTCTTCAAAATAATATTAAAGAGAAAACACACCCAAAAGTGACCAGAGTGAATTTGGAAACAAAGTGACAAATTCAACAGTGATGAAAGATGATTTAATTCACTTTTGGGGTGGTTCAGGGGTAAAAATCATTATAAGATTTAAAAACAATGATTATAATGATTTTTTCACGTGGTTAAAAGGTCCAAAATTATTCAAAAAAGGTGGTTGGAACCTTTTATTGATTGGCTTAACAATTTTTAAACTGATTGTAAAAGGAAAAGATTCTAACATGAAGAGAAAAGTGGGGCAAAGAAGACATTATTTAATAGCCTTCAATTTTCTTACTCCAAACGTAAACTTACTCTTGTCAGTCGTGAAAAACAGTCTGACAACATAAAAGCCAATTATGGCATCATTGAACCCTGGTTTAAGCCATTTTTGGCCATTTTAGACCCTTAAATCAGCCATTACTATAGAAATACCTGGTATAGAGCCTTCAAACCACGTCAGAATGTGTGTAATAGGAGTAGAAACCAGTTAAAACTGTTTTTACTAACATTGTTTTAACTTAAGGGTAGTTTTACCCTCTTGGCAGCAGTTAAAACCACCATGGTTGGTATCAAAACCTCATCATCAATTGAGTCACAGACCCTGTGACTCAATTCCAGGCCAAAAGTAATGAACCTTTGCATGAAATTTGACATCTCACACCTGTCAGCAAGGATTTTGGGGGTCTGGCTCCCCCTTAGAGCTAGAGTTCCTTTTCCCCCCCAATTTTAATCTTTCCAATTTATTTTTTCCTTTAATCCCTCATCATGTATTATACTTGTAATTTACATATGTAATTCAATTGAATTGTACAGTACAATACAGTAATAATTGATACCTCATATGTAAATCAAAGTTCACTTATGTAATACACGCGCACATTTTGACATTTCAATTGAATTCAATTGAAAATACTTCAATTCCTCATAACTTCTAAGCTAAACACAACAGCTCAATTTTAAAACAAAAATTGATGGTTGACACCGCATGTGGTGTTTATTAAGTTAAAGTTTTGAGTATTTTCAATTTTTGTATTGAAAATACTGAGAACTTAATTTATGCTTATTTAGAGTTGAGTTACAAAGATTTCACTCAGAGGTGACCCCACCAAATTTCTTATAAGGAATCAAATGGTGCAATAAATTTTATGTGTTTATTAATTGCATAAAAACTTATAATATATTTCATATAAATTTTTACCAGAAATATTTTAATTTCATAATTTTTATTGAAAATTCATTTTTAATTAATTTTTACAAATAAAAATTAATTTTCATAATTTTAAATTTTATGGTAATTTTATTTTTAAATTATAATTAAATTTTGATTTTGAAATATAAATTTGTATTTATATTTTTATTTTTATGATATAAATAAATTTATTTTATTTATATTTGTATTTTAGTTTATCATTTGTGGTCTTTTGGGTATATAAAAATACCTCTAAGGCTCACAGTGCAACTGTTTCTTACTTCTTCAAAGAACGTGGTGTTCAAGTCTGCAACACTTATGCCTTCTATTGGGATCTGTGGTGAAGCTTCTTCTGGAACATGAGCAGGATTATCAATATCACTTGGTAATGGCCATCTGCTTAGTCCATCTGCATTTTTATGAATATTTCCATCTTTATGAACAATAGTCATATTTCCTCTGTATTGTTGTTTGGTTATTTGCCATCTGAGCATATGTCTGTTAGGTGTTTTCATGTTTGAAAGTGATTTGACAGCTGTACAATCTGTTATCACTTCAAAAACACATCCCTCTAAGAAGTAGTTCAATTTTTCCAAGGCCCAGACAAGGCATAGACATTCCATTTTCCTAGCTCCATATCTGGCTTCAGTTGGTTTGATTTGCCTGGATATGAAACATATGGGTCTTTCCACAAGTTTATTATTCATGATCTGAACTTGGTGAAGTGCAGCACCCAGCCCATCCCCTAATGCATCAATATACAATTTAAAAGGCAGCTTAAAGTCTGGAATCAGTAAGAGTGGAGCAGTGGTCAAGGCTTCTCTTAGAGACTCAAAAGCTTTGACTCTGTCAACAGTCATTTCAAATACTGTGTCTTTTTCACAGCATTTATAAAGTGGTCTTGCTATGGATGCAAAATCTTCAATGTGTTTCCTGTAATATCCTGCAAAACCTAACAATGACTTAATCTCCTTTTTGTTCTGAGGCATGGGCTTTAGCAATACTGCTGCAACTTTGTTTTTGTCAATTCCAAGGGACAAACCAGATACAACATGTCCTAGTGCTTTAAGTTCTTTAAATTGAAAATGACATTTCTTCAAAGAGATTCTAATGTTCACTGATTAAATTTTTTTCAAACCTCTGGACAATCTGTACATTTGCTCTTCCCAAGTCTTGAAACAGACAATAATGTCATCAATGTAACTGATTAACAATCCCTCTAAAGGTTCTCCAGGTAAGATTCCATTCATCATTCTCTGCAAGTGTGAAGGTGCATTTTTGATACCAAAGGTCATTCTTAAATATTCATACACTCCACAATTAACAATACTTCTCAAATATTTTCTTGCTCTTGGTGTCACCACATTTGGATGGAATCCTTTAAGGGCATCTATAGTAGTTACATACACTGCTTGAGATGTTTGAGTAAGGGCAATTTGGATTTTTGGTATCAGGTACCTATCTGGAACAGTGTAAGTTTTCAGAGTTCTAAAGTCTCCAACCATTCTGGATTTTCCATTATGCCATGCCACTATGACTGGTGTAGTTACTTATACTTTTTTATTATGGCCAACTTTTTTTATTACGCCAAGGTCTAGAAGTTCTTTGATATGAGTTTCCAGAGCTTTTCTTGACTTGGGACTTGCTGGGTAGGCAGGTCTTCTCAAGAGTGGTGTATAAGGTCTCTCAATATTAAGAATGATGTCAACTTCATGACCAATAATTCATCCTAGAGGTTCTTTGTCTGAAGACAATGCTCCTTTGTGGTCATACAAAAGGGAAAAAAGTTCATTTTCTTGTTTATCAGTCAGATGAAGGGTTATTTCAGCCTCCTTCAACTGTTCAGATTTGAATTGTTCCAATTCTAAGTTTACTGGTGATACTTTATTTACTTTAATTTGTCTTTTATATGGTAAAAAGGCAAATTTCTGACGCTTATTGTCTCCAATAGTAAAGTATCTGTCTTTGTTGTTATGCAAATCTATCCCATACATGATTAAATAGTCATTTCCCAATATAAAATGGGTACTAGACCAGTTTTCCATAACAACGAATTCAACTGTGATTCTTAAATTCTCATTAATGTGTGGGAATATGGCATCGGTCTCAAAAATTCCTAATTCTTCCATTGGATTACTTGCACTATTAGATCTTATACCATCAATTGGTTACAATTTGTCTTCAAAATTTGGTACACAAGTTTTAAGAAAGGATTTACCAACACAAGAGCCAAAGGCTCCTGGGTCAAGCAGAAGTTTAGTGGGCTTGTTGTCAATCACCACTTCTGTCATACAGGAGTTACCAGCTGTATAACCTTTCCCCCTGTTTGGTTTTGTTTTCATAAGTTGTGCATCTTGAACGTTTGATAAATCAAGTTGACCATTGCTCAACTGCGGCAAGTGGGAATAAGATTCCATGATGTCAAAAGTGGCATTGATATTTTCTATATTTTTCAAAGATTCAGAAAATATTGATGACTTATCATCTGAATTGTCTTCAATTATGTCATCTTTTTCAACATCAGGTTCCTTTTCAATACCAATTTCATTTATTTTCCTGCTTTTTGGACATTTATTGGCTAGATGGGTGGTTCTTTGGAAAATATGGCACTTTCTGACTGTATCTGCAGATTTATGCTTAACATTATTCAAATTTTCTTTGGGGTTTTTGTCCACAGAATCTTTCCAAGGTTTATTAAACCTTGTTATGAGATTCACACTACTAGAGCCAATTTTGGCTCTGGTGGTTACTTCTTGTAATATATTGATTATATCCTCTGCTGAAGATTGTTCAGTAGTCCTGCTTTTGACAGCAAGCTCTAAGTCACCTCCACATTGTCTCAGAATCTTTCTGTGGATCATAAATTCTGACATGTCAGGGTATAATGCTGTTAGTCTGTCTTTTTGTTGGCAAAACCATGGTAAAGCTTTGCCTTTATCAGCATTGAATTTTGCATATTCAAAGGCTGTCTCAACCTTGAACCTCCAAGAATCATTGGCTCATTTGGTGATAATTTGGGTTTTCCACCAAGTCCAACTTTGGTGTCCATGTGCTTGTCTCAATTTGATATACCATCTGTGAGCTGATTTGGTAAATAAGGTGTTAAACCTGGCTGTTACCACTCTGTCTGGTAATTCAAAATCTTCTTTGATCATTTCAATACCTCTGATGAATTCCACATGGTCATATTCTCCTTCACCACTGAAGTGAGGCCATTCTTTAAGTTTTGGAACTTCTTTCAAGAGTGCTTTGCCCATTGATGGTTCCAAGTTGTGAAAAGAAGTAGAAAATTCATTTTTTTAACTGTGAATTTTCAATATCCGTTACTTGTGGATTGGGAATCCCTGTACCCTCATTTTGATTCAGAGGTGTAGACATTCTTGGTAAGGATTTTAGTAGTTGTTCAAAATTATTGATTTTACTATTGTCACACCTTTGTGAATTCCTTATTTGTATGGAGTTAATCACATTCTTTTAACGATCATCCTCTCTATATGTCAGCTCATTCCATAATTCTGTTTGCTTAGCATTATCAGAGATAACCTCATTTAACTTTCTTTTTAATTTTAATATTTCCTCTTTTGAGGTATCAAATCACTTTTTCAAGGCAACTATATGTGTCTTTACTTCAGTAAATCATTTTGAAATATCATCAAGAGATTTCTTATCATCCTCTTTGATAGTACGTATGGCTTGTTTTAATTATGTTGTCAATATTGAATTTAAAATATTTGTCTGTTAACTCTTTAATAATGGCAGATTGTTCATTTATTTTGTTGCCAAAAGAATTATCATTATTGGAAGTTTTAATTGTTCTTAAAGCTTTTTCAGAACACATAAGTGTTTCATTAATTTGGCACAGACTCACGTTTTTTGTTTTAATGTTGTGACAAATGGTTTCATTTTTATCAGAAAGATGATTCTTCACGTCATTTATAGCTTCATACAGCTCTGGGATGGAATCAAATATTTCGGAAATCATTTCTGGAATCTTAATCTGGCTTCCTCTTTCTTCTGTAATTCCATCAGGGTTCTGGCCATCTGAAATACATTTTCCATGACATCCTGCTGAATCTTTGGAATTCCGTAGCCCTGGATGTAAGGCTTTGGGGCTGGTGCCTTCCCTTTGCCCTTGTTTTGAGGTTGTGGCTGCTGTTTCACGTTGTAATTGCTGCTTCTGGCCACTGGGGCTGGTGGTGGAGGGTTGTTTTTCCTCCATTATTCTGTTAAAAGCATCATATTCTTCTTTTCCATCAATGAGGCCATCCATTGAGTATCTTGCAAGTGCTTGGATGACCTAGGAATTTTCTTACAGTCAGGTATGAGTTCATGCAGTCTTTCCACAGATCTGCAAGGATCTGGTACTTTTTGTGCTGCAGTGCATTTTTGTAAGCCTTATGGCTGGCTTTGTAAATGTCCACTGAGGCTTCTTGTGGCGGTGTCAGCTCTTTTTGAAGGTAAGATACTGTCATCAGCTTCAGAATTGGACAATTTTCTGTTGTGGAAGTCTTTCACTGGCCCTTGTCCTTCTGTATCTGACTGGCTTCTGCCATAATCATGTCTATGACCTTTTTGGGAGCTGCTTGAGGGCTTATAGCTTTCTCCTGATCTGGTTGAAGTCATATTGTATGATTAAACAGGTTTAAAATAGTAATTTTACGTCAAAAACTTACTATTTGCCAAATTTTTAGCTTTCTGAAGAGTATAATTGATATCCAAGTTGATTAATTCAGAAGAAATTGGCTCTCGTCGGTTATTCTGAGTTATAATCATAGTGCTATTATGGTCAGAAATCACAGTGCTTGCAAGAATAATGCTAGTAACTGTGGAGGCTGTTTCAATATTTTCTTGTCTGAACACATTGTCAGACACTAAACATAATGAAAAAAAAGCCAATTAATTAAGTGGAAAAGGTTTTTCAAAAGAGAAATAAAAGTAAAGCCTCACTTATAATTTCAAAAAAAAAATATTGTTTTGATGAGTTTTTGAATTATAAGTATTTTTTAAATATTTTTAAATTTTGAAATATAAGAAAAAATATTAAAAAAATTAAAATATTATGTCACAGGTAAAATATCATGGCTGGGCCCCCAAATGTAAGGTGTGGATATGAAACTTTGATTAAATATCAAGTACTTTTCCTGTCCTCAAATTTTGTATAAGGTAAAATTATTTAAAAATGGTAGGAAATAGTATTTTTAAGAGAAGACACAACAATTTTATTGTTCTTAACTTTTTAAGTATAAAACAATAATATAATAAAAATTTATTGTTTTACCAACAATAAAAATTTTTCCAAAAATACTCTACAAGAGATATTTAAGGCTACAAAAGAAATTTCTTTAAGAGCAATTTCAATTGGAATTAATTGAGCAAAGAACTGCAAGAAATTAATTAAATAAAAAAGGCTTTAAAAAGATATTTAAAGAGAAAACACACCCAAAAGTGACCAGAGTGAATTTGGAAACAAAGTGACAAAGTTAACAGTGATGAAAGATGCTTTAATTCACTTTTGGGGTGGTTCAAGGGGTAAAATGATTATAAGAGTTACAAACAATGATTAAAATGATTGTTTCACGATTTTGAAAGGTTTAAAATGCTTTGAAAAGGGTGGTTGGAATCTTTTATTGATTGTTTTAATAGTTTTTAAACTAATTATAAAAGGAAAAGATTCTAACATGAAGAGAAAAGTGGGGCAAAGAAGACATTCTTTTATAGCCATCAATTCTCTTACTCCAAAAGTAAAATTTACTCTTTTCAGTCGTGAACAACAGTCTGACAATAGAAAGGCCAATTATGGAATCATTGAACCCTGGTTTAGACCAAAAAAGGCTGGTTTGAGCCATTTTTAGCTATTTTTGGCCACTTTAGACCCTTAGATCAGCCATTACTATAGCAATACCCAGTATAGAGCCTTCAAAACACGTCAGAATATGTTTAAGAGGCGTAGAAACCAGTTAAAGCTGTTTTTACTAACATTGTTTTAACTTAAGGGTAGTTTTACCCTCTTGGCAGCAGTTAAAACCACCCTCTATGGTATCAAAACCTCACCATCAATTGAGTCACAGACCCTGTTACTCAATTCCAGGCCAAAAGTAATGAAGATTTGCGTGTATTTTGACATCCCACGCCATTAAGCAAGGAATTTGGGGGTCTAGCTTCCCCTTACAGCTAGAGTGTCTTTTCCCCCCCAGAATTAATCTTTCAAATTTATTTTTTCTTTAATTCCTCATCATGTAATACAATTATAATTTACATATGTAATTCAATTGAGTTTTTAATTACCCATCTGTAATAATTGATACCTAATTTGTAAATTGAATTTCACTTATGTAATAAACATGCACATTTTGACATTTCAATTGAAAATACTTCAATTCCTCATAACTTCTAAACTAAACACAACACCTCAATTTTAACACAAAAATTGATGGTTAATACCACATGTGGTGTGAATTAAATTAAGGTTTTGAGTATTTTCATACTTTTTTACAAAATATATGCAAAACCTAATTTAAGCTTATTTAGAGTTGAGTTACAGAAATTTCATCCAGAAGTGACCCCACTTTATTTTTAATGAGGAATCCAATGGTGTGATAATTTCTTTATGTTTATCTCTTGGATACAAAGCTATAATCTATTTTATATAAATTTTTACCAAAAATATTTCAATTTCCCAATTTTTATTAAAAATTCATTTTTACTTAATTTTTACAAGTAAAAATGTATTTTCATAATTTTAAATTTTATTGTAATTTCATTTTTAAATTATAATTAAGCTTTTATTTTTAAACATAAGTTTGTATTTATATTTCAATTTTTTATTCTTATAATATAAATAATTTTATTTTATTTATATTTGTATCTTAATTTATCATTTGTGGTCTTTTTGGTATATGAAAATACCTCTAAGGCTCACAAATACCTACTTGTTGGTAATAAAGGTATAATGGAATAATGTGATGCTTTATGGAAAAAACAGCAAGAGGAGGCCTCTTTTAAGTCTAAAACAGCTCACAGAGACATTCCATGGAGCAAACTGAAAAAAACGTGAGTGAGAAAACAATAAACCTACTTGGATGATTGATTGCATCATCTGTTCTCACGTAATATTATCATAATTACTTGATTGGTGCTTTTACATGACTACCAACCCATTTATGGTCAAGAATAAAAGGATTAACAACTGAAAATCTTCTCTTATTCCAAAATTCTAACTTATTTCTCAAAATTATCAATGTTATTGGAAATTTCATCACAGAGTGCATTTTCTGTGAATTTTTAAAGAGTCAGTATTTCAGGTGGAATCATCAAAAATGGACTGTAAGTAAAACTTTCAAATTTACTTATATAATTGGAATTCTTTTTGGTTTTTATATGAATTATAAAGCTTTTAATTGGTCCTGAAAGCTTGAGAATTATTCATCAAGAATTTTATTCATAATAAATTTTTGTAGTTTTTACCTCATTTCTACATAGAATTGAAAATAGCAGTATATGGCTGGTTGCTATGAGGTAAATCAATGGATACTAGTCCAAAAAGGGTTTTAATTACTCTTTTGGGTTTTATCCATGGAAAGTCATTAAGAATTGACATTGTTACAGGAGTCTAAGCTGCTCTTTGCCTCCTTGGCACGTCAAAATAGCAGCTTATTTGCTATTTTCTTATGATATAATGAAGTTTTAACTTGGTAACCAAGCTCCCAGAAGGTTTTAGTTTACTAATTGGGTCAAAGTCATCCATGGATCCAAGATTTGGAGCTATCCATGCCTCAGAGGCCTCAGAAGTTGGGTACCCTGGCTCTCTTTGATGTCTTTTGTCCCCCTTGACTATTTTTTACATCAAAATAGAAATCCAGGCTTCAAGTGAGATATCCACTATTTGTGTACCAAAATTGCATGTAATAATACAATAGTACCAAGCTCCAAAGACATGCATAACACTATTCTTAGTGTCCATGTAACATGTGATTTCTCACATTCCCATTATTTTGGCATGAAATTGGGAAAACAAGAATTTCCATGGAGCTTTTATGTGTTATTGATGATGTGGTATTGAAGTATTTTCCATATTACCACCTCAAAGAGTTTATTTGAGCTTATTCACTCTATGGAGCTACCCTAGGTGAAATTTTGTGTAGAATCCAAATCTGGCCTTAAATCCATAGATTTCATTACTCAATAAAGAGTTATTCATCTTTTCTGAAATCAGAAAAGATGAATTTTGAATATATGCATGACTTATGGTTTATGCATAGCTCAAAATTTATCTTTAAGATAATTGTGGCCTATTTGGGTATGTAAAATATACCTCAAGGCTCATATACTTACTCACAAACAAGTTCTTCATCTTTTCCGAAATCAAAAATGATTAATTTTGAATATATGCATGAATTATGGGTTATGCATACTTAATAATTCATTTTACTTATTATTGTGGCCTATTTGGGTATGTAAATTATACCTCAAGGCTCACACCCCATTTGGCCTCCCTAACAATTTCCAAAATCAAGTCTCTTTGACATTTTTCATCCAGATTCTCACCTTTCTTTGAACAAAATAATCATAAAGTCTATTATCTATGAGTTTTTTAATTAATTTAGAAAGGAAATGATGAGTTTTTCAAAAGAATTCAAAAAGAAAAAATTGAAAATATTTGGTGCATTGGTGAATGCACCAAACAGGAAAAAGAAAAAAATGAGCCAAATTGCAAAAGTTTTTCCCTTGGGAATTTTTTTAAATATTTGGGCCCCTTACATGTTTTTCCAAAATCTTATGTTTTTGCCCATAATTTAGTAAAAACACACAAAAGGCTATATTTTATTACCAACACCCTTGAATAAATGTGGTTCGAATCATCAATTGATTGTCTCAAAAATCGTTAAATAAGACATTTTTCATAGCCACCATTTCTCTTTTCTCAAAATTAAGTATTTATCTCACCAGTCTTGAGAAAAAATATGAAAGCCAATTATGCCATAATGGACACCTGTTTTAACCATTACCATAGTAGAAGTTGGTAAAAATCTTCCAAAATACATAAAAATGTGTTGAAAGTCCCTTTTAAACAGGTAAAACTGTGTTGTTGAGGTTTGTTCTACCCTCTTGGCAACATTTAAAACTTCCCTGGTTGGTATTGAAATGACATCACCAATTGAGTCACAGAGCATGTGGCTCAATAACAGGCCAAAATGAAGGCATTTTTGCATGTAATTTGATATCCCATGCCCTCAGAAAGAAATTGGGGGAGTCTGAAACCCTCAGAGAAAAGATTTAATATTTGCAATTTATGTTTTCTTTGAATCCTGCACACATATTTTACTTGAAAATTTAATATGTAATTCAAATTAAGAACTACATTAAACAACCTTAGTTAAGAATTCCTCATATAATTCTGTAATACAGATGAGAACTTGGACAATTAATTTTAAAATTCATTACTTCCTCATACCTTATAAGCTACACACATGTGTGGCTTTCTCGGAAGCTCTTAATATTAATCTTTATTATTAAGACTACAATTACTGTTTTTGAAGGAAAATATAATATAAATAATTTTATAACTGAAAATTCACATATGATTATTATGAATAGCAATAGCTTTATTACCAATCAAAAAATTAATATTATCAACACTTTGGATAATCAAAATTATAGTAACTATATACATATCTGATATAGCTACTCTATTATTATTTTATGTCACTGAAAATTATAATAATAATAATATAAAATCTTTACCAGATACAAATATATTTGGTTTATATAAATAAAACTTAGTTTTAAATAGTATGAAATACTATTTATAAATAGGATATTATACACCACTGTGTCATAATAAACTATTGATTTTTTTTTACTTTAATTTTAAGCTTATTTAGAATTTATTAGGCTGTGGAAGCCCTTAAAATCTTGCTTACAAGCCTGTATGAAGGGATTTACTAATTGGCAGCTTGCAATTCCTGTCCAAATGGAGGATAAATCTCCCTATACTTTACTATTTAATAAATTTCGAACCTTAAAGCTCAAATAAGGTTTGAAATATGTAAATACAGGAGGACAACCTCAATTGGGCTCTTGAATATCCCAAAATTTGAGTACCTGGCACCTTTTTCCATTTTTACCTTTTTACCACTTTCAGTTTTTATTTTGCCAATTTAGATATTTAAATAAATACTATTGCTTTACATAAATTTTAGTTGAGTCCACACAGGCTTCACAGGCTTTATGGAAAATCTGAAGCCAAACAGTAAATGAACACAAAACCTCATGTGACTAAACATTTTGGTTAAACTTAAAAAATTAAAAAATTAAAAGAAAAATTGAGATTGATTAAGTATTCTGAGAATCTTTAAAATGCTCAAAGAAAACAAAAAATAACAAATTTTGGGCATAACACCATAAGGGTTTACCTTAGGTTTTTTTGGTTTTAGAATCCAAAAATAGAATAATAATTCTAATTTTTTGATCCAAAATCAATTTATAGTCCTTGTTAATCATTTTATGGCTTAAGAAAATTTAAGAATTAAATTATTTACCAAATCAAATGTATAAAATACTATTTGTGTACTTATGGGTATGTCATACATACCTCATAGACTCACAAAACCACACCTCAACGTTAACCCAAACATTTATTTTCAACACAAAATGTGGTTTGAATGAAATTTTGATTATATTGAGACTTTAATACATAAAATCCTTTGAGCTTACTCTAATATGATATATACTTGAGCTGCAGAACTCTCATTCATAGGTGAACCAGCCTGAAATCTCATGTGGGAGCTAAAGGTTAAATAAATTTCATGGATTCAGTTATCAGAAAAAAAATTTATAGTACATTTTATCAGATTTCTATCAAAAAAATCCTTCATTATTAATATTTTTGTTGATTTTTTATTTTTACTTAATTTTTCAAGTAAAGACATATTTTTACAATTTTCATAATTATTGTTACAAATTAACATTCAAGATTTATTTCATGATAAAACTTTTCTTAATAATGAATGAATAATTATTATATTATTTTTTTGAACTCTAGTTTAGTCTTTAGAGGTTTAAGATTGAGGAGATTCCTCTAAGGCTCACAAAATGAAATCAAATTTGCATTATATTTTGATAAAAGGATATCTACCATTGTTCTAGAAGCCTTTGAGTAAACCTTTTGAAACTTCCATCTATAAATACAGGGAGTCTCTCTGCTCAATTTACCTATCAAATGTCCCACTACCTTTGATCATTTTTCAAAGTAATTTGATTCCTTTCATTTTATACTAAATCCTTGATTATTTCTGTGTGCATAGTATAGTGACCCAGTGGCACACCCCAAACAAAACTCACAGTTTCAATCAAAAATCTTCATTTAAATTTCATCACAATCAGGATTATTCCTTTCAAATATATTTTTTGATCCCTTTGCCCATGGGTTTAGTAATTATGAAGTAGATTTCTCTCTGAAAACATTAATAATTTCTTTTTCAATGACTGTTTTGAAGTGCATGGTCCTTTTAGCTTGTGACTGGATACGTTTTACAAATACCTTAGTTAAATAGATATTCTTATAGATTTTCCTCTGGGGCTGAGTATAAAGCTTTTTACACACGCAGTGTAAAAGTGATGTGTTTGGGTAAAGATCTTAACTTAAACTACAGTTCATTTCATCCATATAGCTCAATGAGTGTAGCTCTTGAGGTGAAAGTCTTCTTGATGATTCTGTTCAAAGCTATGAGAAAAAAACACTTTTTGGATTATTTTTTGAAATCTAAAGAAGTATATTATTCAGTTTGAAATTGATTTGAAATTCTATAGTTTTAACTTGTGAGTTTTTTACAGAAAACCTGCAGATTTTCAAAAATAAATCTGATATATGGAGTTTGGACCAAATAGAAACCATATATTTTTCAAGTACCAAATAACACACTTTCTTCTCAAAGATATTCAATTTATTTCCAATTATAAATCTGAACCAGCACACAGATCATTCAAAGCATATAAACTACTCATCAATCAAAAACCCATTTATTGAAGGCTTTAGTGAATCTATTAATATATTTTGTCTTAAAAGGGAGCTGGGGTCCATCTAATGATAAAATCTTGATAAAATAACCTCTTTCCTTAAATAAAAAGTCCAAATACCAAACTTTAAAGGAAATCTCTCCAATTCTCAATACATTTTACACCACCTTATTTTGTCAAAAAGTGTTTCTCATTTAAATAATTGAAAGAAGTTACTTTATATTTTATATTTATTTAAATTCATTCCTTAGATCTGAGCTCTCATTAGAATCTTTGTCAGTCATTTTTTTTATTATTTATCTTGCACTTGATCTTATTTTTGTCTTTAATAACTACAAAATCAGTAAGCAGAATTTCGATAGAATTAAAGAATGAAAAAGAGGACTAAAATCATATGCATGGGAAAGCTAATTTCAATTGGAATTAAATTAAAAAATCTATTGAAGGCCTAGGGAAGCTCTAAAAATACTTCATAGAGTAATTTTTCTCTCTTAATACTCATTCATATATTCACCAATAGAATATCATATTATTTATCATATATTGATATTTATTGTATAGCTATTTCTCATTAGTTGATTTATGCTTATTTACTGTTAATACATTACTAAATAACCTAATCCTTTGATATTAAAGTATATATTTTTTTTATAGATTGACTTTCTATGAAGCAAAAAGTAAAATATTGCCTTTGAACGGACATCTTCTCTATCCTTTTTAAGCATCTAATATTAATTTGAAAATAAAAGAAAAGAAAATCTTCTTCATTATCTTAATAAATCCAAAACCTGGGTAATTATCACAAGTAAATATCTGATATTAAGTTCTATTTAGCTTTTCATAATTTTCTGAATTGCTCAATTTCCCCAAGTTGTTATATTATTAAAAATCAAAGATATAGGTAGCAACCTATAATTGTGTATTTTTCCTAATTCCTTTCAATTTTTCTTCCAATTTGAATTGGAATGATCAAAAATTTTATTATACTTAACCAGATGAGATTGAGAGATTATTATTTTTTGGCAACTTGGTGGAAATAATTTTTAGAATACAATTACTTGTAGCTAAGTAGTTGGATGTATCAATCAAATTGCTTTATTTCTTACAGTAGCCTATCAATCTATAAAATTTCCAATATATCCTCTATTCATTTCATGTTGGTTTGATCTATATTTGGCTTAGAGAGTTGGATTAAATATGTAGACTCGATTTTAATATTGAAAAATAACTTTTAATCTATTTAAGAGCCCTTTATAAAGAAATTTGGCTTTGAAATTTAATACCTATTCATTTGGAAAGTTTCGGTCCTAAAAATCAAGAATTCTGCATATATTAGACTTTTTATCTTTTCTTGTCAAAAAGATGGGTTAAATAAGTCAATATTTTGAAATAAATTTTTTCTGGATCTTCACTCAGATATTGAATTGTTGAAGTAGATCAATTTAATATGAGATATATTGAGCCTCTTTAATAATGGCTTGTTCTCTTTTATGCCTCCAATATTTTCTACTTTTTCAGAAGGAAGATTTAATAATTTCCAATACCTCCCATTGTGCATACATCCCACAGATCTATTTAATCTATTTAGAAGCTCATTTCCCTATCTGGAGAAATACCCCAAGGTCCATTTGAGCCAAATAAGAGCAAGTTCTGTGTTTATTAGTTTTGAAAGGATTATTATGTATAAATATATAATAAGTACCTGTACTTCTCTCCCTATCTATTTTGAAAAAAATCATATATAGATAGCGAAGTTATTAAAATATTTCCTGACACAGATTAGTGATATCTAAAAGTTCACCTAATAGTAACTACCTGAATGGGATCCAATGATATTCCCAAGTGTTGCGCTCCTGATCAAAAACTATACCTCTTAATATCTTATTTTCATTTACTTTAATACCTCATAATACTTGGTTTATCATGTAAGTCCTTTATTATGATCTCCTTTAATTATAAAATATCTTTAATACTCCTTGGAAATGATTTTTGATTACAGAAATAACTCTTATATTCTATAGTTATTTTATTTATATTCTCAATTATAATGGATTGGGGTATATGTCCCAAAGCCCCAAATATGATATAATGCATTTTTATGGGCTTCCAGAATAAAAACCTTAGTATAGTACCAGTATATCATAGCTATATCAAAAATATGAGGCTATTTACAGATTATTATGATCCAATATATTGGAATAAATGATTCAAGTCTTTTTCCTGTCCTCAAAATTTGTATGAGGTAAAAATTTAATTGAAAATGGTAAATTTGAAGATTTTTGAAAGAAAACGCACCAAATTTATTGTTTTTAACTTTCTTATTATGAAAAAGGAATACTATTAAGATTTATTGTTTTAACAATAATAAAAATTTATCCAAAAATACTCTACAAGAGATATTTGGAGCTACAAAAGAAATTTCTTCAAGAGCAATTTTAATTGGAATTAATCGAGCAAAGAAATGCAGAAATTGAAGATAAGAACAGAGTCTTTAAAAAGAATATTAAAGATAAAACATGCCCAAAAGTGACAAGAGTGAATCTGGAAACAAAGCTAACAGTAATGAAAGATGCTTTAATTCACTTTTTGGGGTGTTTCAAGGGTAAAAATGATTATAATGATTTTTTTACAGGGTTAAAGGATTTAAAATTATTAAAAAATGGATGTTGGAATCTTTTATTGATTGGTTTAACAGTGTTTAAGCTAATTGTAAAAGTAAAACATTCTAATTGTCACAATGCTGTCTGCCAGACCTCAACAAAGGGAGCTCTTGCCAAAATGGCTATTAGACCAGTTTAAAGACCAATTAATACTGGAAAGTTGCAGAGCACATTCCACCATGTGACAGTACCCCCCGGGCTTAGAGAACTGAGTCCCAAAGTGCATGTAACTGGTGGTATTACCCATCTCACCCTCGTGGAGCTACATTAGTCACAACAGGAGCCTACAAGAAATCCCTAACACTACAAACATAATGGTGATGTTTCACATGAAAAATCACCCTGAACTTTCAGCTGTTTTACAACAGACCCAGCCTGTATTTTTCCAGGGTCTTTGACAACCCCAGCAGGAATTTTGTTCAAGTCATTTACCTTAAAAAACACCCAAAACATCAAGGATGGGCTGTTTCTATAACAAATCAATTCAGGATATGATTGATCCTGTCAACCACCTCTCCTGTACCTTTAGGTTCCGCAAGTTTCAAAGGCTCTTCTTATCTCTTAATGATCATGTAGCCTCACCACCCTATCCATATGGGGTTTTATTTCTCTTCACACAGGGTCCACTTCTTTTTTTATTTCCATAAGTACTTCACAAGATCAGAGCTGTTGGATTCCCCCCACTCATTTTTCTACTATTTCTTAAAAAATTAATATACAAAAAACCTCACAAATCTTTCACTTTCATTGAAACTTATAAAAATCAATCAATATCATCATCCCAATGGAATACATCCAGCCCACTAATACAGAAACTAATCAAAGCCCAGCACCACAAGCTTCCCAAATTGGTTCTTCAACCAGTTCTTTATCTTTTTGACCTTGTCTTTGCAAGACAGGGGGCTCCAACCTCCTAAGAGTTCTATGGTCTTCTCCTGACCCAGAAAGCTCTTGATGTGTAAGTAGGAGTTCATGGCCCCCTGCCAAAGCCTTGGGCAGATTTCCCATTCTTCCTCCTTGGCTGCTCTGAGCCAATTTTTGTACTGGCATTGATATATTTCTATTGCTGCCACTTGGAAATGGTTCAGCCCTGGAAATAATATCATGAATTAGTTCAGGCTCAGAATTCACGTCAAAATCTGTTGGTACAGACCTTGGGGAATGGGGGGCAACTCTGGCATCCTCCAGATGTGTCTTTCTTGTGGAAGATTTGGTCTTGCCTCTTCCTTGTCCACATCCATCTGGTTGGACTGAATAGTTGCTTCCATTTCTGGTATGCACCATTTTTACATCAATTTAAGGATAAAGAGTAAATTTAAAGATAAAAAACACACCTTTTGGTGGTAATTTATTCTTTTCTGAGTTAAATAAGGTGCCTCTTTTAGCAATTTGCACCTCAATACTTTCTTCAGATTCTGCTTCTGAAGATTCAGGACTAGTGATGTATCTTTTACTGAGTCTGTTGCCAGCTGCACAGTATTTGATTAAAGACACTTAAAGAAAAAAATATGATAAAAGAAATTATTTTTTATGATTTAAGATATTTTAAAAGATTTTTTATAAGTTTTATTATCTTTTGATATTTAAAAAAAAATATTCTTTTTAAAGAAAAAGGTATTAAAATTTAAGAATTTGAATAAAAAATTAAGTCAGAGTAACTCAAAGAATAATTTTATAAGTTTTTGGATGTGAAAAAGCCATGTGTAAAAACAGTACAAAATTAAACCAAATTCCTCAATGAAATAAGATTTTCAGACAATTTCAAAAATAAAAATAATTTTTTCTTTAAATTGAAGAAAAAAAATGTTAAGTTAATATATTTTAGAACTTAATAATATATTAATTAAGGGTACAAGGTACAAAAAAACACGGCCAGGCCCCCAAATGTAAGATGTGACTATGAAACTGATGATAATATTACTATTAATCAACAGTACTATGTCTGTTCTTATGAAATATAATAATAAAATATTATTATAACCACAATTAAATAATTAAATAATTATTTCTTTCACGTGTTAAGCACTACTAGTGATTGTAACAGTGAGCAAGTAATTGTCTACAAGAATCAATTACAAGAAGAATTTAATAATAAAAACTTCTTTTATTAAAATAATAAAATTATTTTAATATATAATTATCTTTTGCAAGAATAATTATAAAGATAATCCTTGAAGAAAACTATTACTAGAGAAAAACTTTAAGAATTAAAGATAAATGACTCACTAATACTCCAAAGAACTTATTGATAGATAAAAGTAGAGAAATTTGATGTAGAATTGTGGATTTGAGAGATCAAAATGATTTATAGTTGGATTCTATGATTTCACGTCTTTCTGATTGATTCTGAAAGATTTAAAACACTTAAGAATAGTTTAACTAATACTTACTTGTTGGTAACAATGATATAAAATGATAATAAGATGATGATACGGAAAAAACAGCAAGAGAAGGCCTCTTTTAAGTCAACAACAGCTCACAGAGGCGTTCCATGGAGCAAACTGAAAAACCAGTGAGTGAGAAAGCATTAAACCCTTTTGGATTAGTACTTATATCATCTGTTGTCACGTAAAATTGTCATAATTGCTTAATTGATGCTTTTACGTGACTACCAACCCCAATATGGTTAAGAATAAAAGGAGTAACATATGTAAATCTTCTTTTATTCCAAATTAATCATTGATTTCCCAAATTTATCAATGTTATTGACAATTTCATCACAGGTTGTATTTACTGTGAATTTTTGAAGATTCAGTGTTTCACATAGAATAGCCAAAAATGGACTGTAAGTAAAACCTTTACTTTTACTAGTAAAACTGTAATTCTTTTTGGTTGTACCATAGATAATACAGTTCTTAATTGGTACTGAAAGTTTAAGAAAGATTCATTAAGAATTGTATTTTTAATGAATTTTTGAAGTTCTTACCTCATTTCTATGTAGAATTGCAAATATCAGTGTTTGACTGGTTGCTATGAGGTAAATCAATGGATACTAGTCCAAAAAGGGTTTTAATTACTCTTTTGGGGTTTATCCATGGAAATTCATTAATAATTGACATGGTTACAGGAGTGTAAGTAGCTTTTTACCTCCTTGGCACGTCAAAATAGCAGGTTATTTGCTATTTTCTGGTGTTTTACAGTAGTTGTAACTTGGTAACCAAGTTCCCAAAGAGGTTTAGTTTACCAATTGCGTCAAGATCAGCCATGGAACCAAGCTTTGGAGCTATCCACGCCTCTGGGGCCTCAGAAGTTGGGTACCCTGGCTCTCTTTGATGTCTTTTGTCCCCCTTGCTTATTTTTCACGTAAAAATAGAAATTTAAGCTTCAAGTGAGATATCCACTATGGGTGTACCAAAAGTGCATGTAAGAATACCATAATATTAAGTGCTCAAAGCATGTATAACACTATTCTTAGTGTATATGTAACATGGGATTTCTCACTTTCCCATTATTTTGGCGTAAAATCAAGAAAAACAAAAATTTTCATGGATCTTTTATGTGGTATTAATGATTTAGTGTTGAAGTATTTTCCATATTACCACCTCAAGGAGTTAATTTGAGCTTATTCACTCTATGGAGCTACCCTAGGTGAACTTTTGTGTAGAATCCAAATCTGGCCTAAAATCCATGGATTTACTTACTCAATAAAAAGTTATTCATCTTTTCTGAAATCAAAAATGATGAATTTTGAATATATGCATGATTTATGAGTTATGTATAATTCAAAATTTCTTTTTAAGATAATTGTGGCCTATTTGGGTATGTAAAATATACCTCAAGGCTCACAGCTGATTTCCAATTTTCATTTTTGGCTGACCTCAGTGCCTCCTTATAGTTAGTAGGTATCATGTGGGATATGTCATGCATAGAGTTCATTGATGAAATTATCTTATCTTGGTATTCTATTTCCTTCAACATGGATGGGTTGAACAAATCTAATGTGTTAATTGTCAATATTTTACCCTTTGAGAAAAAACTAGATTCATCAATCTTTGCACTTGCTGACCAAACAACCGTGTTCTTTGAAGGTATCCAGAACAACCAGCCTTTTGAATTGGGGGCTATACCTAAATAATATCCTTCAATGCCTCTTGGGGTCATGTACTTTCTGAATAGGTGATTGTGAGCATATTCTTTTGCACCAAAGACACAAAGCAGATGTAAAGATGGTTTCATACCTGATATAATTTCATAAGGTGTCTTCCGTTCATCAACATGCAAAGACCAATTGAATATCCAGACAGCATGTTTGAAAGCCCAAGGCCATAATGATGTGGGTAAGCTTGCCACTATTAGTGATGTTCTGGCAATTTTGTTTGTTCAATTTTACCATTTTGGTGGTGTTCATAAGGCATCAATAGTTCATGGATGATTCCTTTATCTTTCAAATATGTGTCAAATGCGCTGTTTTTGAATTAAGTGCCATTGTCGGTTCTCACTGCCTTGATTTTAGCTTTCATTATGTTCATAAATTGTGTCATCCATGTTTGAAGATGATCTCTGGCTTGTGTTTTATTGTCTAATGGTTTAAAAGCAGTCAACCTTGAAAAAGAGTCTTGTATTATCAGTACATATTTTTTACCATTGATGCTCAGGGGTAAAGGACCCATCAAATCAGCTAATATCATGTCACCTGGGTTCAGGATGTGTTTTTGCGAGGGGCCTGAACTGGTCTATGTTCACTCTTAGCAATGGAGAAAGGATGACATATCCCCACATTATTCAGTTCAATAGGAGAAAAACCATCAATGGAATTGAATTTCAGCAATTGTTTAATGTTTCTAATTGACAAGTGGCCCATTCTCTGGTGCCATAAAGTACTATAATCTTTTGATGGAATAGGTTGAGTGGAGAAATTTACTCGAGGTGCAGATGTATCAACTGTTACCAGTTTGATGTCTGCAACCTTCTCTTCATGTTCTAGAAGCCACCAAAAATTCTTCTTATGACTAACAAACTTCCTTCTCCCATCAGTTAAAACAAAAACTCCTTCTAAAAATTGAATGTTGATGTCTTGAGTTAAAAGTTGTCCAATCGATAAAACAATTCCCGGAATGGCTGCACAGTACAACACATTCCTCACAACAAGAGTCCCAAATTTGGTCTTTAATTTGATGCTTCCAATGATGTCTATATTGAATTGTTCAGATGATGCAACAGATAATCTCATATTAGTATGGCGTGTGTCACTGAATAGAGAGAGATCCCCTACTACAGAATTTGTTGCTCCGGAATCAAGTAATATTTCATTATTTTCCAAGGCTGGGACTGTGCCAATCCTGGCAACGGACAATTTTGATTGGATCACCATATTCCTAGCTTTCAACGCTTTCATTCTAGCTGTAAAGTCAGGTACCCAATGGCCTGCTTCCCCACAGTAAAAGCATGGGCTCTTTGGTGTCAACCATTTCTTCTTCCAGTCTTCAGATCTCCCTGCTATTGGTGAACTTGATGGCAGGGAGCAATTGCTAAATCTTTTCTTTGGTGTTCTATTGGCTTCCTTCTGTCTACTTTTTGTGTGAGAGTTTTATTGAGTATTAATTCTAGATAGATGAATTGAGCCATCATTGTTATTCTTGCCACATTTAGAAGTTATCTGGCAGAAAATCTCAAGAATATCCTCAGAGTGTATGGTCAGCAAAGGGTTAGCTGCTAGCCTTGTATCTAAAGCATTTGTTATTTGGTCATGAAGTTGTGGAGCAGAGAAGAAGAGGGATAAAGTTGTGATTAGGTTGCTATCAATTGCCCCAATTTGATTTTCAATTGCCTCAATTGCTTCTCCAACAGTGATTGCATGATTAGTATGGTTGTTGGAATGATCAGCAGGGTCAAAAAGGATGCTTGCATGTCAAACAATTGAGGACCAAAATATTTTATTGAAACAGCCTTTCAGCGCCCTATATGTTGTTCTAGCATTTGGCATTCATATTTGAGAAGTAATTGATTGAAATAGTGACCGTTCAATGCTATGTTGTAGGAATGACATGGCAATCAAGTTCCTTTGGTAATCATTGTCACATTCATTAGAGGAGAAGTATTCAGTGTCTCCCATGAAGCAATTGGCCCAAGTATTGGTCATGCTGCGTGACCAGGCATTGAAATTTCCACTGTCAATTGTGAGACAAGTTTGGATCCTTTCTGCAATAAGTGAAAATTGATGTAACATTTTAGCTTGCTTGTCAGCTCTAGCAACAAGTTGATTATTCTGTTCCATTTTCAGGGCAGATAGATTGGGTAACTTTTGCGATTCAGGCATGGTGTGTCTTTGGAAACGTTGACCAGAACATGTTACAAGAAAATCCAGTGTGTGGTTTATAAAGTAAGATTATTATATCAATAATGAGAGGAGAGTCAGAGAATAAAAAAAATTGATTTATTTAGTATGCTACTGGCAGACGGCCCATAACCTATTATAGATTATTAGATTTCAATGTACTTAGTTTTAATTAATTTACAATTCAAACTACAACTATCACAATAAATATATATATATTCTTAATCTGAGTAATGCAAATTTGAGATCTCCCCTGTTTGGAAGGCATACCTGGATAAGAAATAAAAATTATCAAATTTTAGTTTATTGCTGAAATAGTTGAGATTAGAATTGAGAAATAGAGATCTCCACTGTTTGGAAGGCGTACCTGGATAAGAAATAAAAATTATAAAATTTTAGTTTATTGCTGAAATAGTTGAGATTAGAAATGAGAAATAGAGATCTCCCCTGAGGGGGAGAGTCTCTGTCGTAAGTTGGGTATTTAAGTACATTTGATATTGAATATATTATGCATATATGTTTTGTCATCTTGTTAGGTTTTGATGTATATTTCTTTAACTATTGTATTGACAAATATAATAACAAGAGCGCTTGATTATTGCAAAAGGTATCTTTTTTAGCTTCTGTAACTAAGAAATGCAAAAAGTTTTGATTTTTTATGAACAGATTTGATACAAATAAAAATTCCAAAGAGAAGTTGGGGTTTGAATGATGGCTATGATATTTTAAACCATGAGAGAGTTGTCCCAAAGACAGATATGGCTTAAGATGAGCTTTGCTGTGGTTTTGCTGCAATTCGGTAACTTTAACTTTAATCTTAAAACTGAGCTAACTTTAAAACCAAATTACGGTAACACTAACACAAAAATCTCAAGCCAAGTTTCGATCTCAGCCAAAATAATTTGTCATCAAATCTCAATCTCAATCTCATCTTCTTGAATCATGTCAGATTCTAATCAATCATCTTCTTATCATCAAAATCATCATCATCATCATCATCATCATCATCATCATCATCAAAATCATCATCAATCGCCAAGGTATCAATCAAATCAATCAAATTATCATCCAACACAATCCAATTCATCATCCCATCAGTCTCATTCACATCATCCTGCTGCAAATTTTGAGCCTCATTCAAATCCTACAAGTTTGAACCTCCTTCAACCGTTTAACTCTGCAATCTCATCATTAGAACATCTCAGACCTTCCTCAGCTCATCAGCTACCACCACCACCATCATCATCGTCATCATCATCACCACCATCACTGCCGTTGCTGGTACCGCTGCAGCAATTTAGCCAGCAGAATAATTTTTCATCATCTTCAATTAACTCCTATCAGAATTCAAAAAATCATGCGTTCGATCCAAATAGAATTAGACCTTTACCTCATCTGCCTCATCATCAGTCATCATCTTCATCTTCAAATCAGCTTGAATCATTTGACCCATCTAATTCAAACACAAATTCATCTATCAATTTAAATCAAAAATCCATCAATAATACCAGCAGCCTCTTGCATAACTATAATTTACCTTTACGTCCACCTAAAATCTCAACAAGACCAATTCATTTTGATTCAAATCATTCCAACTCGACTCCATCTCTTCAAAATCATCATCCTCAGCAAGAGGATCATCAAATTAAAGCAAAAAGTCTACCATTTATTAACTTGGATTTTTCATCTCATCCACTTAACATTAATTCAATAGATCGAGATTTGATCTTAGACAATTCCCCCTCCATTATCAGTCAATCTCATTTTCAAAATGAAGTAAACTTATTTGAGAGCTTCAAAACAAGTTCAATTCTTGACGCTGATCCATCAAACTCAAATTCACCCTCTAATCATCATCATCATCACAGAAGTAGTTCATTCTATAGTCCAAAAAAATTGAGCACTTCAAATAAAAATGAACTATCCCCAAATCAATCCATCGAAAGAGCTTCTTCCGTCAAATTTGACTCACCTGATCAATCCAATAATTTTCTCAACGCTTCAAAAAACTCATCTAAAATCCATAACAGACAATCAAGAATCGATCTTGATCCTGATTTCAATCTAGCCCTCCTAAGTCACATTGCTAAATTTTTGAAGATGAACATACAGAAAGGTACAAGGATTAAAGGAAGTATTGAATATCCCATGTCATTTACCGGTAAAGAAGTTGTTGTAAGCTTGCTCATTCTTTTGAATTCATTAACTATAATTTTATATCAAATTAATTTCGCCATCCTCAAACCTCCATTTTTTTCAAGTCTACCATCACTCAATGCTTACATCGCTTAAACCCATCCACTAAATCAACAACTCAAGCAAATCTTAACAGGAAATTAGCACTAAGCCTTTCTAGATCACTATTAGCCGAAAGATTTTTTGTAGAAGTCACCAACTTCAATCATGCCATCATCCTCAATGGTAATACTGATGAAGTTTATTCTTTTTCTGACGATATGAGAAGAATAGATAATACAATTGGTTCCAGACTTGGATTTGTCGATCGCCATCTTGAAGGCGATGACGATCCCACCATCCTTGGAAATTTACCACAAGGTGTTTTAACCCATATGACCAAGTGTTATTCATTCAGCTGTCAGATGATCCAGAATGGATCCCATCAAGACCAATTTGGCTCATGGTGTTATAGCTATAATTGCCCTAATCGAAAACTTAATAAAGAATCAGTCAGCAATTTATCAACTTGCCATCATAATCAACTTTTAGGCTTACTTCCTTCTAACACTTAATAGGGCGTACATCGTGGTCCTAGTTCACATTCTTCCCACTCTCTTCCCGAGATTTCATCTGTCAGTAATGATTATTTTCTCCAAACTTGAATTTTAACTATTGACCAACCTCATTTAACACATCAGAGTCCAGCAGTTGCTCAGACCAAGGATTGGGCTTCAGTTGCACCAAAGGAATTAGTTTCTTCACTCGATTCTAAAGAGATTGCTAGACAATCAATTATTTACGAAATCATTTCTGGTGAACAGGAGTATGTTCAAGATTTAGATGATTATGAGACAGTAAGAGCCTTAATTTGTTCTTTTGCTTGCATAACAAAGGAAATGCCTCATCCCAAAACTTTATTCTATTCATTCAATACTTACAGTTATTTATCACCCCACTTAAACAAGCCAATCCACCCATTCTCTCTGCTCAGCGACTGACAGAATTTTTAGTAAAGGTTACATCTAATGTACTTGAAATTAGGGATCACAATCGTGTTTTGCTTCAAAACCTATTGATTCGACAACAAGACCAGCACCCATTAATCAAAGGAATTGGCGATGTGATTCTAAGCTCAGCCTTAGAGTGGGGCTCAGATTATATTCGTTATACCAGTGATCATGTATTCGGGGAGGTAGAAGTAAGCGAGGAAAAGAGGAAGAATAGCTCGTTTTCTGAACTGATAAATGTAAGCTCATTTTCATCTGGCTTTTTAAAATCATTACTGTTATTGTTTTTCCTTTTTTCGAGACTAACTGTCAACAAGTGAAAAAATTTAATAGAAAATTCCCAAACTCAGTCCCAGACGAGCCGACTTCAAACATTATCACTCTAGGGCATTTGTCAGATTACAAAGATATATTTTACTCCTAGAAAGTCTACTTAAAAAAACACCAGAAGCACATGAAGATCGGGCAAGCATCGAAAGTGCGATGGACGTAATTCGTGGTCAATGTAGAGAGGCCGATCAGGCCGTTAGCTTGCAGCAAGCTAAACTACAACTAGTCAAGCTTCATAGTGAGGTTGTCATGAAACATGGAATGCCGGTAGGTTATTACGGGTTTTTATTTTTTTATTGATTGCAAATTTGTTAATTCGTACGCATTTTTATCGTAAAATAGGACCTACAACTTTTATCTCCAAACCGACAAATAGTCTATCGTGGCAAAATGTTTAGAAAACCAGAGGGTGGCGCCGGACTTTCAGAATGGACAGACTTACATGTCATACTATTTGATCATTATTTTTTAATGACCAAACTCAAACGTCTCGATGAACACTCTCTTCGGTATCATCCTATGAGGCCACCAATCATGCTCGAACTGCTACGAGTTACAGGCTTTAATGACCCATGTGAACGCAGATCGCGTGGATTGAGAAACATTGCCGGTAACCTAGGTTCAAATGCAGGCTTGGGGGGTGAACGTGGTAATAATGACCTATACTCGAGTCCGCTAAATCAGAATGGGCCTGCCCCAGCACTAGGATCATTAAGCCCTCAGGATGATCGCTCTCTCTTTCCAATCACGTTTCACTCTTTAGGAAGAAATACGTATTCAACAACAATGTATGTCGAATCGGAGCATGCTCGGCAGTTATGGAAGGCAAAATTAGAAGATGCAATTGGAGTCCGAATGCAAATCTTGGAAAATTACAAAGTATTTGATCTTCATCCGATGAGTGACCAAACATTTGCCGCATCGGCAAACGTAATGATGAACACAAATCCAAATCAAGTGAATGGTAATGGGTCAATTGCGATCAGTCATTCAGCTCTCAGCTCTGCAACTAGCTCTCAGAACGGCGCCCTAGCGATCGGAGAAACGTTAACAAATGTTCATGGGGTGGGACTAATAGTCTGTCAGGAAATCTATTTTTTTTTACTAATTCCTTTTTCTGGTTTGAAAATTACAGCCTCCAACTTGCTCAGTCCCTTTTCGGTCGTCAGATGGTAAGAGATTAGTAGCAATCGGTTGTAATAATGGACTTTGGATTGGTCTCAGGAATGACCCCAGCACACTTCGACAAGTTCTTATCCTCAAATCAATCACTCAATGTGCAGTTTTGCAAGAGTTTGGCTTTTTACTCGTGCTAGCTGAAAAGGTTTTGCTGGCGTATACGCTAGAAAATTTAGTACCCTCTCGAACTAGTCAAACTCAGCAATCAACCTTGGTGCCTGTTAAAGGTTCAGCTCGAGCAGTAGCATCCAGGTTGAGTGGACATAAAGACGTATTGTTTTTCAAGTGTGGAAAAGTTGGACCGAGGACGTTAGTGATTTGTGAGCAAGAAAGTGTTTGCTAAATATTTTTTGACGGCAAAGTTAACAATATAAGACTGTTGATAGATGTTAAAAAAGGGGGCGTCAATCAAACCGTGTTTAAAGCTTTGGAACCAGTGAAAACGATTGAGAAAGTCAAGGCAGCACCCAGTCGTGGAATTTTTGGTTTAGGTGGAAACAAGTTAGAGTCTTTTAGAGGCTATAAAGTATGAGAGTTCCTATACTTTATAGCAGAACGATTGATGAGATTTATATGACTAAACAAAACTTGTAGGAATTTTTCGTACCATCTGAATCTTATGCGATACAATATCTTCGCAGCACACTAGCGATACACTGTGCACGAGGTTTTGAGATTATGAATTTAGATAATTTAAAGACCGCCAGTATACCCGATTTTAACCAAATTAAACAGCAAGATTCAAGACTACTTGCCTTACAGAAAAGGTGTGATGAATCCAGACCACTTGGAATGTTTAGGTTGGGAGACAATGAGTTTTTATTATGCTATGATCGTAGGTTCTTCTCCTTTTTTTGAGGGTTTAATGAGCGATCTACATACAGGAAGCTAATTACACATGAATGAAGAATTTGCATTTTTTGCTGACAAACATGGAGATCCGCTTGTCGATCGATACGGTTCAATGATGGAATGGGATGGTAAACCGAATTCAGTTGCATATTATTCGCCCTATGTGATATGTTTTTCAAGTATGATGATTGAAGTTTGGAACACTATCACATCCAAAAGAGTGCAAATCGTGATAGGTCAAATGATCCATTGTACATATGATGGTGGTTCATTAGGCGATGATGGTAACAACCAGAGAAATCGAATTAATTATAATCAGCGAAATAATTACTCAACAGTTCTAAGCAACGAAATTGATGATGGAGAAAGAAGGGTACATGTCATGATGAAAGATTCAGATCAGTTTTTTAGAGTGTTCGAAATGGTTCCGTTGAATTTATAATCATATTAATTAAATAAAATTATTCACATCACTTGACGTTCATAGTTTTTTTTTCTTTATTTAAAAAAGGAAAACAAGGGTTTCATAATTTTTTGTTTGGATTTCTATATTTGTTATTTTTTTTGCAAGTTTATTTTTCTTTGAACTTTTGAAGATTATCAAAAAATTTGTTCTTAAAGTACATATACGTAGTTAAAAAGAGTGATTGCTTTGTAAAATTGTCAAAATGAAAAGATTGAAAAAAACAATTTTCCTTTTTGAAAAAACAAACGTTTTTCAACGTTCATTTTCTCAAAAAGGAATTATTCGATCAAAAAAAGAAAAACAAAGGTTAGAATTTTTCCAGTTTTTGGGAGTTGAATTAGTTTCCCATGGATGAACCCATCAAATAATTGTTGGGTTTTCAAAAACTTTGCAAATAAATAAATAAAAACCTTTTGTTTACTATTCCTGCCTTAGTATGTTGAAGATGCACAATCTTTCTTCTTAAGAGTTTCTTTATACAATGAATGAACCTTGCCATAAGTACTTTCATACCTGAACACATTTGGTGAATGAACAATTTTCATGTGAAAGTTTTTTGGAATAAAAATCACATCAAAAATAATTGATTTTAAATGGAAATAAAAAAAGTTAATTTCTCAAACAACACATTAAGGGGTATCAAACCTAATCAAATATGCCTCTTATAAAAAATGACTATTTAATGAAATCTGCCTATTATAATCTGCAATTTATTGCAGCAAAAAAATAGGGCGGTTGAAGAAAGTGGTATCAAAGGTCTTTCTAACAAACATGTACTTCATTTTGGGTTTACCAAGCAAATCTCATTTTGAAATTCTATTTCTATAATTCATTTGGAGAACACAGTCAAATAATTTTTTGATACTTGAAATTAAAATCACCTATTCCCATGTGAATTATCTTTCACCTTCTTGGCTTGAACAATAATTTTATAACCAATCAAAACACCCCAAAACAAAATTTCATCAGGAAAGCAAAGTCCAATGCCTCACCTCAAACAAGCCAATTACCAGATTATAACCACATGGCTTCAGAATAAGGCCAATTATGATGCATGCATAGGGACAGATGGTACCACTCATATTGAACAGCCCTTTGCAAGAAAATTGAATGGCTTTGAGATGTTGGAAAAGAAATTGAAGATAGAAACAAAGGCAAAGGAGAAGCTTAGTGAAAAAAATATATTTAAATGATTTGAGAGCTATAAGGCAAAGTCTATGAAGCTTCATGATCTGTGTAAGGTTTGACTATGAAACAAGAAGTAAAAATTACTAATATTTTACTTATTGTACTATGAATGTCCTTATAAATGAAATAAATAAGATAAAAATAATTATAATAATAAAGAATTATTATAATTATGGTGTAAAATAATTATATTATTAAATAAATATAATAATATAATATAATAAATATATTAATATAAGATAATTAATATATTTAAAAGCACTTTATTATTGTTACCAACAAATAATAAAGGTGTAAAAAATTGTTTTTTATTAATAAAAAACAATTAATAACAATAATATTACTAATATTAAAGTTATAAATTAATATAAATACTATTTATATTAATTATAGAATTATTAAAGTAATAACAGAGAAAGATTATTATAATAAGAGAAATAAACTACTTTTAATGCTTAATATAGTAATTTTGAATAATTTTACGCCTAGAAATGTAAATACAACTTATTTAAATTTGTAGTTACAATAAAATTTAAGAGAAATTACAATTTTTCTTGATTTTACGTGGAATAGAGGTTTTTAAGAGAAATTTAAACAAAACAATTAAAAAATTGCAATAATCATGTCAGAGATGAAGATTATTATAAGATTATCTTTGGTCTTTAATAATATAAAAGTTTTATATATAAAGAATAAAGAAATTACCTTTTAATTTAATGATTTAATGTTTTGTAAGTGTCTGAGGGGAAAACAGAGTAAAAAGAGCTCTATTTATAGTAAATACCTCCCTCCTAGAGTCCAGCAGGCTTCTAGTAGACGTGTACTGATGCTTTCTACTAGAATTGATCAATATTTGAAGGTTTGGTGATGATTACATCATGATCAAACCATCTTACCTCATAATTACGCCATTATTTAGAGTTATCACTATAACTCTAAGTTTGATGACATCATAGGCTTGGAAGAAGCCTAAACTTTGTGGATTTTATTAGTATTAATCATATTCTAATAGTATTCACCAGTTTCATCACTTATGTATGATTTGTCTATGAAACTGATGATAATATTATTATTAATCCACAGTACTATGACTGTTCTTATGAAATATAATAACAAAATTTTATTATAACCACAATTAAATAATTAAAGAATTATTTCTTTCACGTGTTAAATACTACTAGTGATTTTAACAGTGAGAAAGTAATTGTCTACAACAATCAATTACAAGAAGATTTTAATAATAAAACTTCTTTTATGAAAATAATAAAATTATTTGAATATATAATTATCTTTTGCAAGAATAATTATAATGATAATTCTTGAAGAAAACTAATTTCAGAGAAAAACTTTAAGATCTAAAAATAAATCACTCACTAATATTCCAAAGAACTTATTGAAAGATAAGATAGAGAGATTTGACGTAGAATTGTGGATTTTAAGGATCAAAATTAATTTATAACAGTATTACAACAATATATAGTTAGATTCTATGATTTCAAGTCTTTCTGATTGATTTTGAAAGATTTAAAACACTTAAGAATAGCTATAACTAATACTTACTTGTTGGTAATAATGGTTTAAATGATAATAAGATGATGATGATGATGTGGAAAAAACAGCAAGAAGAGGCCTCTTTTAAGTCAACAACAGCTCACAGAGGCGTGCAATGGAGCAAACTGAAAAACCAGTGAGTGAGAAAACAATAAACCTTTTTGGATTATTGATTGCATCATCTGTTGTCACGTAAGATTATCATAATTACTTAATTGATGCTTTTACGTGACTACCAACCCCAATATGGTTAAGAATAAAAGGAGTAACATCTGTAAATATTATTTTATTCCAAAATAATCATTTATTTCTCAAAGTTATCAATGTTATTGCCAACTTCATCACAGGTTGTAATTGCTGTAAATTTTTCAAGATTCAGTGTTTCACATAGAATAGTCAAAAATGGACTGTAAGTAAAACTGTAATTCTTTTTGGTTTTACCATAGATAATAAAGTTCTCCATTGGTCCTGAAAGGTTCAGAAAGATTCATTAAGAATTGTATTTTAAATGAATTTTTGAAGTTTTTACCTCATTTCTGTGTAGAATTGCAAATATCAGTGTTTCACTGGTTGCTATGAGGTAAATCAATGGATACAAGTCCAAAAAGGGTTTGAATTACTCTTTTGGGGTTTATCCATGGAAAATCATTAAGAATACATGCGGTTACAGGAGTCTAAGTAGCTCTTTACCTCCTTGGCACGTCAAAATAGCAGGTTATTTGCTATTTTCTTAAGAGTTACAGTAGTTGTAACATGGTAACCAAGTTCCCAAAAGGTTTTAGTTTACCAATTAGGCCAAGATCAGCCATGGATCCAAGTTTTGGAGCTGTCCACACCTCTGAGGCCTCAGAAGTTGGGTACCCTGGCTCTCTTTGATGTCTTTTGTCCCCCTTGCTTATTTTTTTACGTCAAAATAGAAATTTAAGCTTAAAGTGAGATATCCACTATGGGTGTACCAAAAGTCCATGTAAGAATACCATGATATTAAGTGCTCAAAACATGCATAACACTATTCTTAGTGTATATGTAACATGGGATTTCTCACATTCCCATTATTTTGGCGTGAAATTAAGAAAAACAAAAGTTTTCACGGATGTTTTATGTGGTATTGATGATGTGGTATTGAAGTATTTTCCATTTTACCACCTCAAAGAGTTAATTTCAGCTTATTAACTCTATGGAGCTACCCTAGGTGAAATTTTGTGTAGAATCCAAATCTGGCCTTAAATCCATGGATTTACTTACTCAATAAAATGTTATTCATCTTTCATGAAATCAAAAATGATGAATTTTGGATATATGCATTACTTATGAGTTATGCATAATTCAAAATTTCTTTTTAAGATAATTGTGGCCTATTTGGGTATGTAAAATATACCTCAAGGCTCACATTCCCTCCCACCAAAAAATAAAATTGTACTACAATTTTATCAATGATATAAAGAGTGAAAGGCCCCAAAGGGGGGTTAATGTCCACTGTCCAACCTCTTTATATTACTTAGATCAAGTAATTTAAAGCACATTTATAGACATATTCAGGCTTGTGGCCTTCTTTCATGTCTAAATCTTCTCAAGAGTTTATCTGAGTCAGGTATATCTGATTCTGCCAGCCCTTCATCTTCATGTACTGGATTTCCATTTCTGACAAGATATTCTCTCTGATTTCCCCCCCTAAGTCTCCTTTCTTGAATGAATTTATTTATCTTTTTGTCTTCATTCTGTTCCACTGGTGGAACAGTTAAAGGAGTTGGGTTCCCTAAAGGAAACAATTCCTTATCAGCTGGTTTATAAGGCTTTATCAAGCTGACTGGAAAGGTGGGGTGTTTGTTTTCCAATTCACCACTCAATTCCACTTGAACTGCATTGGTTCCATGTAAGGCAACAATAAAAAAAGGTCCTACATAAGAATCTTTGAGTTTCTTTGGGCCTTTGATATTATGAAAATTCAAGGTTGAAACTAGAACTAAGTCCCCTACTTTGAAGTCTGGTACTTTATGACTCTTGTCCCACTTCTGTTTTGCATAATCAAAAGCATCATTAATACTTTGTTTTGCATGATTTTTTACTTTATCAAGCATTGTTTTGAATCTGGAAGCTGTAGGATGGATGTCAATCAAGTCTTTCCTCAGTGTGTCTGCTGGGAGTCTTGGATTCCATCCTTTTTCTAACATAGCAGGAGTTTGTCCTGTGGAAGAATGGACTGATGTCTTTTATGCCAATTCTAGTGCAGGTATCAGAGTGCACCAGTCATGGGTAAAACCATCTGAGTCTTTGAATTCTAACCCATAAGCACAAAATCTCCTGATCATGTCTTCTAAAGTTTGAATCATCCTCTCTGCTAGCCCATCTGTCTGAGGGTGATATGCTGTAGAGAATGATAACTTAGTCCCAAACAATGTATGAAGATTGGTCCAAAGTGAAGATGTGAACTTGGTATCTCTGTCACTTATGATATTCTTAAATAGTCCTGTATGAGAAATAACTCTACTCCATAAAAGAAGAGCTGTGTCCATAGCAGTGTCATCTTTATGACATGGTAAGAATATGAGAGTCTTGCTATATCTGTCTACAATGAATAAACAAGCATTATAAAATTTGTCACCACTTGGAGGAAGTGCTGTGAACCAATCCATGTGAACAACTTCCCATGGGGAGTTTGGTTCTTGAATATGGATCATAAGTCCAAATTTCTTGCCTGTACTCCTGTTTGATTTTTGGCATCTGTTACAGGTATAGCAATATTCAATGGTTTCTTTTCTCCAAGATGGCAACCATGCACAGTTCTTTACTTTTTCAAGTGTTCTGTCCTCTGACAGGTGTCCAGAGTAGATGCTATCATGGCATTCATGAAGAATTGTATTGATAAGCAATCTGCTGCATAATGTCATTACACAAGAATGTTTGGTTCTGTGGTAAATAATCCCATCAAACAAGTGAAATCTTCCTTCAGAATAGGAATTTCTCCAAACTTCATCTAGTGCATTGACAAAAGATGTATCTTTGCAGTCTTTATCCAACAAAGAAGTCAAGATATGGCAATTGCTGTCTTGCTTATAGGATTCTCTGACCTCTTCAAAGAATTCAGTCCCAATATCAGTTATATTAATCCCTTCAATTGGAATCTGTGGTTCAGCTTCCAAGGGTACATAAGCTGGGTTATCAGGAGTGTTGGCAAATGCCCACCTGCTAAGTCCATCAGCATTCTTGTGAATGTTTCCTGCTTTGTGGACTATAGTCATGTTTCCTCTATATTCCTGAATGGTTATTTGCCATCTCAACATGTGTCTGTTGGGAGTTTTCATGTTAAGAAGTGATTTTACTGCATTACAGTCAGTTATCACTTCAAAACCACTGCCATCAAGATAATAGTGTAATTTCTCAAGTGCCCGTACCAAGCATAAGCACTCCATTTGGCTTGCACCATATCTGGCTTCTGTTGGTTTGATTTGCCTTGAGATGTAACAAACTGGTCCTTCTGTAGGTTTTTCATCAATAATTTGGACTTGATGTAGGGCTGCCCCTAATTCATCTCCACATGCATCAATGTACAATTTAAAAGGAATATTCCAGTCAGGCATGAGGAGTAAAGGTGCTTCTGTAAGAGCTTTCCTTATCTTCTCATAAGCTTTAATTCTCTCCTGTGTCATCCCAAATACAGTCTGTTGATCACAGATTCTATAAAGTGACTTGGCTAGAATTGCAAAGTCTTTCAAGTGTTGCCTATAATAACTGGAAAACCCAATAAAAGACATCATTTCTTTT
This sequence comes from Austropuccinia psidii, assembly GCA_023105745.1. NCBI lineage: Eukaryota > Fungi > Basidiomycota > Pucciniomycetes > Pucciniales > Sphaerophragmiaceae > Austropuccinia > Austropuccinia psidii. The sequence goes on along the minus strand of JALGQZ010000002.1, from coordinate 8,151,301 downwards.
TTATTCTGGGGTATTGGCTTAAGTAACACTGCTGCTACTTTGTTTGTGTCAATACCCAAGCTTAAACCAGAAACAATATATCCTAATGCTTTAATTTCATCAAAACCAAAATTACATTTCTTAAGTGAAATTTTCATGTTCACTTCTGCAACTTTGTGAAGTACTCTTGCAAGTCTTTCAAGGTGCAAAGACCATGAATCAGAACATATGATAATATTATTAATATAAATGATAAGCCATCCTTCAGACAGTTCTGTGGGAAAGATTGTGTTCATCATTATTTGATAATGGGATGGAGCATTTTTAATGCCAAATGGCAATCTAAGATACTCATAAATACCACAGTGAGTGATAATTCTAAGTAATTTCTTAGCTTTAGGCGTCAAAGCATTCTGATGGAAACCTTTTAATGCATCCATTGACATTATATACTTGGCTTTAGACAATTGAGTGAAGGTTTCTTGAATTCTAGGGATTGGATACCTATCTGGAACTGTGTAGGTATTCAATTCTCTGAAATCCCCAACCATTCTTGACCTGTCATTATGCCATGTAATAATAACAGGTGTTGTCACTTCAACTTCCTCATTATGCCCTACCTTTCTTAGTACACCAAGTTGGATTAACTCTTGGATATGTTTTTCCAAGGCTTCTCTAGCTCTGGGACTGGCTGGATAAGCTGGTCTTCTAAGTACTGGAGGATATGGCCTGTCAATATTAAGAGTAATATCAACTTCATGTCCCTTTATAGCACCTAATGGTTCATTATCAGAGGCAAATGCATTTTTGTATGTGTATAACACATTAATAAGTTCATTCCTCATTTTTGGTGACAATGATGGATGAATTTGTGCTTCAACAAAGTGATTAGACACAAATTTATCTTTGTAAGTATCCTTGATAGAAGATACTACAGATATTTGTTTTGGCATATTGGAAAAAAGCAAATTTTTGTCTTTTGTTATCCCCAATTTTAAAATATCTGTCTTTATGGTTATTTATGTCAATACCATAGATATTCAAGTAATCATTTCAAAGAATGATGTGCTGAGATGTGCAATTATCCATCACAACAATCTCAGTTTTCATTCTTACACTTCCTGCTGGGTGTGGAAATACAAGATTAGTGTCCAATATACCTAAGGGGTACATATTGTTACTGGCACTACTAAATTGCACACCTTCTATTGGTAATAGATGGTTTTTCCATTCAGGAAGTATAATTTGGAGATAATTGTTGCCTACACAAGTGAAAAGTGCCCCTGTATCCAAATTTACTTTGGCTTCAATATCACTCATCAAAACTGATATGATACAGGATTCTCCAGCAGTGTAATCTTTCCTCTAGCAGGTTTTGTTTTACACATTCTGGCATCTTGGATATTGATCAGGTTGCAGCACTCCTCACTGTACTGTGGCAAGTGGGCATGGACTTCTGTGACATCAAAGAAAGCTGTAATGTTTTCAATGGGATAGTCCTCCACTTGTGTATCTTCAGAGACTTCAGAATCTTGATCAGACTCTTCTTTCTCTTCAGTACACTGAATTTCTTCAATGACCTGAACTTCATTGATTTTGGTCTTTTTGGTGCAAGTGTTTGCTAAATGTGAATTACTTCCACATTTATGACACTTCAAGACAGGTCTTTCTGGTCTTTTATCCTCTCTGGGAATCTTTGGGATCATCTTGGATTCCATAGGGATTCTAGTCTAAGTTTTACCAATTCCTGTTCTGGTAATGATATCTTCCATTGCATTAATGTAGTCCTCTGTTGAACAGGGCTCTACACATCTGCTTTTGATAGCATGTTCCAGTTCTCCTCCAAACTTAATTAATACCTTCATATTAATCATAGTGTCAGATATATCTGGGTGTAAAGCAGATAATCTGTCTTTTTGTTTGAAGAACCAAGTAAGTGGTTTATCTTTCTCTGAGTTAAAAATGGCACTTTCAAAAGCATTTTCCATTTTACACCTCCAAGAATTGTTGGCCCATTTGGTAATCACTTCAGATTTCCACCAAGACCAATAACCTTTTCCATGATCCATCCTCATCTTGTAATACCATTTCTTTGCAGTCCTGGTAAACAGAGAGTGTAACATCCCCACTATGATTTGATCAGGTATATTAAAGTCTTCTTGTAACATATCAATAGTTCTGATGAACTCAATATGGTTATATTCTCCTTCACCAGAGAATGTTGGCCATTCTTCTAATTTGGGAATATTTTTGACAGAGACAACATTTTCTCCTAGAAGTGGGGTAAAACTTCCTTTAACAGAAAGTTTTTCTTCAGTCAAAGGGGTAGAATGTCTTGGCATATGTGGTTCATAATTCTTATGAATTTGTTCTACATTTGCAATGATTTCATTCTTTAACTTCTGCCTTTCACTGTCACTTTTTGCTAAGTGTGTAGCAAATTGATTGGTGTTTTCAACTATCTTCAAGACATGCTCTTGTAGAATCTTAAGTTGTTCATTCATTTTAAAAATAGAAAGATCTTCCATTTCATCATTCTGAATCTGGCATGCACTCTCAATTCTGCTACAAGAATTGGTAATTGAATCAAATCTGGCATTTGTTAATTCATACCATTCAGTGTATTTCTTGTCATGTTTTTTCAAGTCATTAATATCTAGTGTTATTTTAGTTAACTTTGAATCAAGTTTACCAATTTTGACATTAATAGCTCTTTGTACATGATTTATTTGCGTGGAAAAGTCCTGTTCATCCTTTCCTGCTCCTTGGCTGTGAATTCCATGAGAGATCTGGCCATATTGAATACACTGTCAACTGCTGAAGGCTCCAATTTGGGGATCCTGTACCCTTGTGGGTAAGGTCTGTGCCAATTGGCTTTGCCTTTGCCCTTGCCTTGATGGCTCTTGGGACCTCTCTGCTTCTTCTGAGGTCCTTTGGGCTTGTCTTTGGACACTTCTGGAGCTGGTTTGGACCTGGTAGACGCCACTGGGGCCTCTGTCTCCAAAGCTGGAGTCATTTCCAGTTCCTTCTTCTGGTCTATGGATAAAAGACTTTGGTTCTTCAACCAATTCTTTATCCTTTTGACCTTGTCTTTGCAAGACAGGGGGCTCCATCCTCCTAAGAGTTCTATGGTCTTCTCCTGACCCAGAAAGCTCTTGATGTGTAAGTAGGAGTTCATGGCCCCTGCCAAAGGCTTGGGCATATTTCCCACTCCTCTTCTTTGGCTGCTCTGAACCAATTTTTGTACTGGCATTGATATATTTCTATTGCTGCCACTTGAAAATGGCTCAGCCCTGGAAATATGGTTATGAATAAGTTCAGGCTCAGAATTCACATCAAAATCTGTTGGTACAGACCTTGGGGAATGGGGGCAACTCTGGCATCCTCCACATGTGTCTTTCTTGTGTAAGACTTGGCACTGCTGGATTTGGTCTTGCCTCTTACTTGTCCACATCCATCTGGTTGGACTGAATAGTGGCTTCCATTTCTGGTATGCACCATTTTCACGTCAATTTAAAGATAAAAGGTGAAAATATAAGATAAAATACACACCTTTTGGTGGTAATTTAGCCTTTTCTGAGTTAAATAAGGTGCCTCTTTTAGCAATCTGCACCTCAATACTGTCTTCAGATTCTGGACTAGTGATATATCTTTTACTGAGTCTGTTGCCAGCTGCACAGTATTTGATTAAAGACACTAGAAAAAAATTAAAAGAGAAAAAATTATTTTTTATACTTTTTAAAATATTTTTAAAGATTTTTTATAAGTTTTATATTTTTTAATATTAAAAGAATTATTCTTTTTAAAGAAAAAAATTAAGATTCAAGATTTTGAATGAAAATTAATTCAGAGTAACTCAAAGAATAATTTTCTAAGTTTTTGGATGTGAAAATGCCACGTGTAAAAACAGTATAAAATTAAACCAAATTCCTCAATGAAAAAGATTTTCAAAACAATTTCAAAAATAATAATTATTTTAACTTTAAAATGAAAGAAATAATTATTAAATCAATATATTTTAGAACTTAAAAATATCTTAATTAAGGGTACAAGGTTCAAAAAACAGGGCCAGGCCCCCAAATGTAAGATGTGACTATGAAACTGATGATAATATTACTATTAATCAACAGTACTATGTCTGTTCTTATGTGATATAAGAATAAAATATTATTATAACCACAATTAAATAATTAAAAATTATTTTGTTCATGTGTTAAACACTACTAGTGATTTTAACAGTGAGCAAGTAATTGTCTGCAAGAATCAATTACAAGAAGATTTTAAAATAAAAACTTGTTTTATTAAAATAATAAAATTATTTGAATATATAATTATCTTTTGCAAGAATAATTATAATGGTAATTATTGAAGAAACTAATTTTAGAGAAAAACTTTAAGAATTAAAAATAAATCACTCACTAATATTCCAAAGAACTTATTGAAAGATAAGGTAGAGAGATTTGACATAGAATTGTGGATTTAAGGATCAAAAATGGATTGAAAACAGTATTACAACAATATATAGTTGGATTCTATGATTTCACGTCTTTCTGGTTGATTCTGAAAGATTTATAAGACTTAAGAATAGCTGTAACTAATACTTACTTATTGGTTATAATGGTTTAAATGATAATAAGATGATGATGTTGGAAAAAACAGCAAGAGGAGGCCTCTTTTAAGTAAACAACAGCTCACAGAGGCGTGCCATGGAGCAAACTGAAAAACCAGTGTGTGAGAAAGCAATAAACCTTTTTGGATTATTGATTGCATCATCTGTTGTCACGTAAGATTATCATAATTACTTAATTGATGCTTTTACATGACTACCAACTCCAATATGGTTAAGAATAAAAGGAGTAACATCTGTAAATATTATTTTATTCCAAAATGAAATTTATTTCTCAAAGTTATCAATGTTATTGCCAATTTCATCCCAGGATGTAATTACTGTGAATTTTTGAAGATTCAGTGTTTCATGTAGAATAGTCAAAAATGCACTGTACATAAAACTTTGAATTTTACTAGTAAAAATGTAATTCTCTTTTGTTGTACCATAGATAATACAGTTCTCCATTAGTCCTGAAAGTTTCAGAAAGATTAATTCAGAATTGTATTTTTCATGAATTTTTGAAGTTTTTACCTCATTTCTACGTAGAATTGCAAATATCAGTGTTTCACTGGTTGCTATGAGGTAAATCAATGGATACAAGTCCAAAAAGGGTTTTAATTACTCTTTTGGGGTTTATCCATGGAAAGTCATTAAGAATATACGCAGTTACAGGAGTCTAAGTAGCTCTTTACCTCCTTGGCACGTCAAAATAGCAGGTTATTTGCTATTTTCTTAAGATTTACAGTAGTTGTGACATGGTAACCAAGTTCCCAAAAGGTTCTAGTTTACCAATTAGGCCAAGATCAGCCATGGATCCAAGTTTTGGAGCTGTCCACACCTCTGAGGCCTCAGAAGTTGGGTACCCTGGCTCTCTTTGATCTCTTTTGTCCCCCTTGCCTATTTTTCACGTCAAAATAGAAATTTAAGCTTAAAGTGAGATATCCACTATGGGTGTACCAAAGGTCCATGTAAGAATACCATGATATTAAGTGCTCAAAACATGAATAACACTATTCTTAGTGTATATGTAACATGGGATTTCTCACATTCCCATTATTTTGGCATGAAATTAAGAAAAACAAAAATTTTCACGGATGTTTTATGTGGTATTGATGATGTGGTATTGAAGTATTATCCATTTTACCACCTCAAAGAGTTAATTTGAGCTTATTCACTCGATGGAGCTACCCTAGGTAAATTTTAGTATAGAATCCAAATCTGGCCTTAAATCCATGTATTTACTTACTCAATAAAAAGTTATTTATCTTTTCTGAAATCAAAAATGATGAATTTTGGATATATGCATGACTTATGAGTTATGCATAATTCAAAATTTCTTCTCAAGATAATTGTGGCCTATTTGGGTATGTAAAATATACCTCAAGGCTCACAGAATGATAGCTTAGTCCCAAACAATCTAAGAAGATTAGTCCAATGTGCAAATGTGAGCTTGGGATCTCTGTCACTTATGATATTCTTAAATAATCTTGTATGAGAAATAACTCTACTCCATAGAAGAAGAGCTGTATCCATAGCAGTGTCATCCTTATGACATGGTAAGAATATGGGAGTCTTGCTATATCTGTCTACAATGACTAAACAAGCATTATAACTTTTGTCACCACTTGGAGGAAGTGCTGTGACCCAACCCATGTGAACAACTTCCCAAGGGGAATTTGGTTCCTGAATATGGATCATAAGTCCAAATTTCTTGCCTGTACTCCTGTTTGCTTTTTGACATCTGTCACAGGTATGGCAATATTCAATGGTTTCTTTTCTCCAAGATGGCCACCATGCACAGTTCTTTACTTTCTCAAGTGTTCTGTCTTCTGACAGGTGTCCAGAGTAGATGCTATCATGGCATTCATGAAGAATGGTATTAATAAGCAATCTGCTACATAATGTCATGACACAAGAATGTTTGGTTCTGTGGTAAATAACCCCATCAAACAAATGAAATCTTCCTTTAGAATAGGAATTTCTCCAAACTTCATCTAGTGCATTGACCAAAGATGTATCTTTGCACTCTGTATCTAATAAAGAAGTCAAGATATGGCAATTTTTGTCCTGTTTATAAGATTCTCTGACCTCTTCAAAGAATTCAGTCCCAATATCAGTTATGTTAATCCCTTCAATTGGAATCTGTGGTTCAGCCTCCAAGGGTACATAAGCTGGGTTATCAGGAGTGTTGGCTAATGCCCATCTGCTAAGTCCATCAGAATTCTTGTGAATGTTTCCTGCTTTGTGGACTATAGTCATGTTTCCTCTATGTTCCTGAATGGCTATTTGCCATCTCAACATATTTCTGTTGGGAGTTTTCATGTTAAGAAGTGATTTTACTGCATTACAGTCAGTTATCACTTCAAAAACACTGCCATCAAGATAATAGTGTAACTTCTCAAGTGCCCGTACCAAGCATAAGCACTTCATTTGGCTTTCACCGTATCTGCCTTCTGTTGGTTTGAATTGTCTTGAGATAAAACAAACTGGTCCTTCTGTAGGTTTGTCATCAATAATTTGTACTTGATGTAGGGCAGCCACTAATCCATCTCCACATGCATCAATGTACAATTTAAAAGGAATATTCCAGTCAGGCATGAGGAGTAAAGGTGCTTCTGTAAGAGCTCTCCTTTCCTCTCATAAGCTTTAATTCTCCCCTGTGTCATCTCAAATACAGTCTGTTGATCACACATTCTATAACGTGACTTGGCTAGAATTGCAAAGTCTTTTAAGTGTTTCCTATAATAACTGGCAAACCCAAGAAAAGACATCATTTCTTTTTTATTCTGGGGTATTGGCTTAAGTAACACTGCTGCTACTTTGTTCTTCTCAATACCCAAGCTTAAACCAGAAACAATATGTCCTAATGCTTTGAGTTCTTCAAAACCAAAATTGCATTTCTTAAGTGAAATTTTCATGTTTACTTCTGCAACCTTGTGAAGTACCCTTGCAAGTCTTTCAAGGTGTAAGGACCAGGAATCAGAACATATGATAATATCATCAATATAAATGATAAGCCATCCTTCAGACAATTCTTTGGGAAAGATGGTATTCATCATCCTTTGATAATGGGATGGAGCATTTTCAATCCCAAATGGCATTCTAAGATACTCATAAATACCACAGTGAGTGATAATTCTAAGTAATTTCTTATCTTTAGGCGTCAAAACATTTTGATTAAAGCCTTTTAATGCATCCATTGATGTTATATAGTTGGCTTTAGACAATTGAGTCAAAGTTTCTTGAATTCTAGGGATTGGATACCTATCTGGAACTGTGTAGGTATTCAATGCTCTGAAATCTCCAACCATTCTTGACTTATCATTATGCCAGGCAATAATAACAGGTGTTGTCACTTCAACTTCCTCATTATGGCCTACTTTTCTTAGTACAGCAAGTTGGATCAACTCTTGGATATGTTTTTCCAAGGCTTCTCTAGCTCTGGGACTGGCTGGATAAGCTGGTCTTCTAAGTACTGGAGGATATGGCCTGTCAATATTAATAGTAATATCAACTTCATGTTGCCTTATAGCACCTAATGGTTCATTATCAGAGGCAAACGCATTATTGTATGTATATAACACATTAATAAGTTAATTCCTCATTTTTGGTGACAATGATTGATTAATTTGTGCTTCAGAACGTTGATTAGACACAAATTGATCTTTATAAGTATCCTTGACAGAAGATACCACAGATATTTGTTTTGGCATATTGGAAAAAGCAAATTTTTGTCTTTTTTTATCCCCAATTGTGAAATATCTGTCTTTATGGTTATTGATGTCAATACCATAAATATTCAAGTAATCCTTTCCAATAATGATGTGCTGAGATGTGCAATTATCCATTACTACAATCTCAGCTTGCATCCTTACACTTCCTGCTGGGTGTGGAAGTACAAGATTAGTGTCTAATATATCCAAGGGGTACATATTGTTACTGGCACTACTAAATTGCACACCTTCTATTGGTAATAGATGGTTTTTCCATTGAGGAAGTATAATTTGGAGATAATCTTTGCCTACACAAGTGCAAAATGCCCCTGTATCCAAATTTACTTTGGCTTCAATATCACTCATCAAAACTGATGTGATACAGGATGCTCCAGAAGTGTAACCTTTTCCTCTAGAAGGTTTTGTTTTACAAATTCTGGCATCTTGGATATTCATCAGGTTGCAGCAATCCTCACTGTACTGTGGCAAGTGGGTATGGACTTACGTGACCTGTCACAGGGGCTCTTTGAATTGAAGAGGGCCTGGCACTCAGTAAACTGGGACTCACTTATGGAGGGCTCAAAGATATGGTAAGAAGGAACACACTGAAGAGTGTTAAAGATAAATTGCTAAAAGAATAAATATAAGAAAGCAGCAACAAGAAATAAGAGTAAGAAATAGAAGAGCCAACCACAAACAAGTCCAAGTCCACTGTTTCAACCTGTCAGAATGGAAAGAGAAGGGTTAATAAGGATATGGCCACCCAGCTCATACTGTACAGGCAAAGAGAGAAAAGGCAAAGACTAACTTAAAATTAAATAATTATAATACCCAATTATAAGGATAAGAATAATTATAAAATAATAAATAAACTAAATTAATTAACTGGGGAAAAGTCCCCAGGGGGGAGAAAGAGGGGCTGGTATATGTGAGAATCACCAGCCCTGATCCAGAGGAAGAATTTTCATGAGAATAATTGATGATTGAATTGAGTCTGGCCAATACAGGTTCTGTACAGCTGTACAGAACCTGTACAAGAGGTGTGGTGTATTTGAGTGATCATACAGTTCCATACTGGTGTATTGAAACTGTATTGGGTGAATCCAATCTGTACAGGTATTGACAGGCTGTATTGATGTACCAAGCTGTATGCATGTTTCAGAATGAAGATTGCTGAAACTGAATGCTGATGCAGATACTGGATTTGCTGATTTGGGGTGTTTGAGTGGGTGTATGAATGGATACCCTTACCCCTGATGGATGGTTGTTACATGACCTCAAAGAAAGCTGTAATGTTTTCAATGGGATAGTCCTCCACTGGTGTATCCTCAGAGACTGCAGAATCTTGATGAGACTCCTCTTTCTCTTCAGTACACTGAATTGCTTCAATGACTTGAACTTGATTGATTTTTGTCTTTTTGGTCCAAGTGTTTGCTAAATGTGAAGTACTTCCACATTTATGACAATTCAAGACAGGTCTTTCTGGTCTTTTATCCTCTCTGGAAATCTTTGGGACCATGTTGGATTCCATAGGGATTTTAGTCCAAGTTTTACCAATTCTTGTTCTGGTAATGATATCTTCCATTGCATTAATGTAGTCCTCTGTTGAACAGGGCTCTACACATCTGCTTTTGATAGAATGTTCCAGTTCTCCTCCACACTTTCTTAATATCTTCATATTAATCATAGTTTCAGACATATCTGGGTGCAAAGCAGATAATCTGTCCTTTTGCTTGAAGAACCAAGTAAGTGGTTTATCTTTCTCTGAGTTAAAAATGGCACTTTCAAAAGCATTTTCCATTTTAAAGCTCCAAGAATTGTTGGCCCATTTGGTAATCACTTCAGATTTCCACCAAGACCAATAATGTGTTCCATTGACCATTCTCATCTTGTAATACCATTTCATTGAAGTCCTGGTAAACAGAGAGTGTAATTTCCCCACTATGATTTCATCAGGTATATTAAAGTCTTCTTGTAACATATAAATAGTTCTGATGAACTCGATATGGTTATATTCTCCTTCACCAGAGAATGTTGGCCATTCTTCTAATTTGGGAATATCTTTAACAGAGATAACATTTTCTCCTAAAAGTGGGGTAAAACTTCCTTTAACAGAAATTTTTTCTTCAGTGAAAGGTGTAGAATGTCTTGGCATATGTGGTTCATAATTCTTATGAATTTGTTCTACATTTGCAATAATTTCATTCTTTAACTTCTGCCTTTCACCATCACTTTTTGCTAAATGTGTAGCAAATTGATTGTTATTTTCAACTATCTTTAAGACATGGTCTTGAAGAGCCTTAAATTGATAATTCATTTTAAAAATAGAAAGATCTTCCATTTCATCATTCTGAATCTGACATGTACTCCCAATTCTGCTACAAGCATTGATAATTGAATCAAATTTGGCATTTGTTAATTCATACCATTCAGTATATTTCTTGTCATGTTTTGTCAAGTCATTAATATCCAATGTTATTTTAGCTAACTTTGAATCAAGCTTACCAATTTCTACATTAATAGGTCTTTGTACATGATCTATGTGCATGGAAAAGTCCTGTTCATCCTTTCCTGCTCCTTGGCTGTGAATTCCATGAGAGTTTTGGCCATGTCGAACACACTGTCCACAGCTGAAGGCTCCAACTTGGGGATCCTGTACCCTTGTGGGTAAGGTCTGTGCCAATTGCCTTTGCCTTGCTGGTTCTTGGGACCTCTCTGCTTCTTCTGAGGTCCTTTGGGCTTGTCCTTGGACACTTCTGGAGCTGGTAGATGCCACTGGGGCTTCTGTCTCCAAAGCTGGAGTCAGTTCCAGTTCCTTCTTATGGTCTATGGATAAAAGACTTTGGTTCTTCAACCAATTCTTTATCTTTTTGACTTTGTCTTTGAAAGACAGGGGGGTCCATCCTTCTAAGAGTTCTATGGTCTTCTCCTGACCCAGCAAGCTCTTGAAGTGTAAGTAAGAGTTCATGGCCCCCTGCCAAAGGCTTGGGCATATTTCCCACTCCTCTTCTTTGGCTTCTCTGAACCAGTTTTTGTACTGGCATTGATATATTTCTATTTCTGCCACTTGAAAATGGTTCAGCCCTGGAAATATTGTCATGAATCAGTTCAGGCTCAGAATTCACGTCAAAATCTGTGGGTACAGACCTTGGGGAATGGGGGGCAACTCTGGCATTCTCCAAATGTGTCTTTCTTGTGGAAGACTTGGCACTTCTGGATTTGGTCTTGCCTCTTCCTTCTCCACATCCATCTGGTTCGACTGAATAGCTGCTTTCATTTCTTGTATGCACCATTTTCACGTCAATTTAAAGATAAAAGGTGAAGATATAAGATAAAATACACACCTATTGGTGGTAATTTAGTCTTTCGTGAGGTAAATAAGGTGCCTCTTTTAGCAATTTGCACCTCAATACTGTCTTCAGATTCTGGACTAGTGATATATCTTTTACTGAGTCTGTTACCGGCTGCACAGTATTTGATCAAAGACACTAAAAAATTATAAAAGAGAAAAAAATATTTTTTATACATTTTAAAATATTTTTAAAGATTTTTTATAAGTTTTATATTTTTTAATATTAAAAAAATTATTATTTTTAAAGAAAAAAAATTAAAATTTAAGATTTTGAATGAAAATTAATTGAGAGTAGCTCAAAGAATAATGTTATAAGTTTTTGGATGTGAAAAAGCCACGTGTAAAAACAGTATAAAATTAAACCAAATTCCTCAATGAAAAAGATTTCCAAAACAATTTTAAAAATAAGAATTGTTTTAGCTTCAAAATGAAAGAAATAATTATTAAATTAATATATTTTAGAACTTAAAAATATATTAATTAAGGGTACAAGGTTCAAAAAACACGGCCAGGCCCCCAAATGTAAGATTTGTCTATGAAACTGATGATAATATTACTATTAATCAACAGTACTATGACTGTTCTCATGAAATATAATAACAAAATCTTATTATAGCCACAATTAAATAATTAAAGAATTATTTCTTCCACGTGTTAAACACTACTAGTGATTTTACCAGTGAGCAAGTAATTGTCTACAAGAATCAATTACAAGAAGATTTTAATAATAAAATTATTTTAATATATAATTATCTTTTGAAAGAATAATTATAATGATAATTCTTGAAGAAAACTAATTCTAGAGAAAAACTTTAAGAATTAAAAATAAATCACTCACTAATATTCCAAAGAACTTATTGAAAGATAAGATAGAGAGATTTGATGTAGAATTGTGGATTTTAAGGATCAAAATGAATTCATAACAGTATTACAACAATATATAGTTGGAATCTATGATTTCACGTCTTTCTTATTGATTTTGATAGATTTAAAACACTTAATAATAGCTATAACTAATACTTACTTGTTGTTAATAATGGTGTAAATGATAATAGGATGATGATGATGATGTGGAAAAAACAGCAAGAAGAGGCCTCTTTTAAGTCAACAACAGCTCACAGAGGCCTGCCATGGGGCAAACTGAAAAACCAGTGAGTGAGGAAACAATAAAACTTTTTGAATTTTGAAAAAATTGATTGCATCATCTGTTGTCACGTAAGATTATCATAATTACTTAATTGATGCTTTTATGTGACTACCAACCCCAATATGGTTAAGAATAAAAGGAGTAACATCTGCAAATATTCTTTTATTCCAAAATAATCATTGATTTCTCAAAGCTATCAATGTTATTGCCAATTTCATCACAGGTTGTAATTACTGTAAATTTTTGAAGACTCAGTGTTTCACGTAGAATAGTCAAAAATGGACTGTAAGTAAAACCTTTAATTTTACAGGTAAAACTGTAATTCTTTTTGATTTTACCATAGATATTACAGTTCTCCATTAGTCCTGAAAGTTTCATAAAGATTCATTAATAATTGTATTTTTAATGAATTTTTGAAGTTTTTACCTCATTTCTACATAGAATTGCAAATATCAGTGTTTCACTGGTTGCTATGAGGTAAATCAATGGATACAAGTCCAAAAAGGGTTTTAATTACTCTTTTGGGGTTTATCCATGGAGAGTCATTAAGAATTGACATGGTTACAGGAGTCTAAGTAGCTCTTTATCTCCTTGACACGTCAAAATAGCAGGTTATTTGCTATTTTTTTAAGATTTACAGTAGTTGTAACATGGTAACCAAGTTCCCAAAAGGATTTAGTTTACGAATTAGGCCAAGATCAGCCATGGATCCAAGGTTTGGAGCTGTCCACACCTCTGAGGCCTCAGAAGTTGGGTACCCCGGCTCTCTTTGATGTCTTTTGTCCCCCTTGCTTATTCTTTTACGTCAAAATAGAAATTTAAGCTTAAAGTGAGATATCCACTATGGGTTTACCAAAAGTCCATGTAAGAATACCATGATATTAAGTGCTCAAAACATGCATAACACTATTCTTAGTGTATATGTAACATGGGATTTCTCACATTCTCATTATTTTGGCGTGAAATTAAGAAAAACAAAAATTTTCACGGATCTTTTATGTGGTATTGATGATGTGGTATTGAAGTATTTTCCATTTTACCACCTCAAAGAGTTAATTTGAGCTTATTTACTCTAGGGAGCTACCCTAGGTAAATTTTTGTGTAGAATCCAAATCTGGCCTCAAATCCATGGATTTACTTAGTCAATAAAAAGTTATTCATTTTTTCTGAAATCAAAAAGGATGAATTTTGGATATATGCATGACTTATGAGTTATGCATAATTCAAAATTTCTTTTTAAGATAATTGTGGCCTATTTGGGTATGTAAAATATACCTCAAGGCTCACAACTTATATTACTGTTAAACTTAAAATAAGATTACAGTGAGTGATCTTAAATGATCAAATTTAACCTTAAACCTTGATCATTAATAAATTTTGAGTTACACACGCTAAAGCTATTATGAGAGGGGATTCTGATAGCTTCGCATGTCCTCATAACACTTCTCAGAGAATTTTATTACATCATCAAAACTGTATTTCTGATGATTTTTCTTGTAACTCATCTTTTCTGTCGAAATTTATTATTTTAAGCTTCAAACCATGATTTCCAGGGGTTATACCTTGAATATTGTGATAGAAAATACATCATTCTTCACGAATGAACTAGTAGAATCCAATGGTCTACTTTTTTTAAGTTTGGACCACTTTAACAACACAGTGGTCAACAGCTCTATTGATTTTTATCAATAATCCGTTACAGGTTTTAACCTTGTTTATAACTTGTGAAATAAAGTTCATTTCTGTATTCCTACAGTAATTAAGTGGTGACTTTATTTTTGGTTGATCACTATATCATGTATATTTCAACAGATATTAGCTAAAATCTTTGAATACATGTGTTGACCAAAAAAGTGCATATATTCAGCTTAACTCCTTAAGTATTGACTTTGGCAATTAGCTTCTTAATTGTTTTATGTGTAGAATTTATGGAGAATCCAATGGTAATATTCACTTTACATGTTGTTTCATTGGTATCTGAAATAATTAAGGATTTTTGTTTTTTATAAGGTGTTATTACTAATAACTCATTCAATATTGACTTTACAGATATGCCATAAAAATGGTATATGTGTATTTTACCATGGGAAATCCAATGGTATAATTTATTTTAAATGTTTATTCATTGGTTTTAAGTTAAACCAAGTTTTATGCCTATTTATGGCATTTTTGTAGTTTTAAGGTTATTATTTTTAATGTATAATTATTTTAAATATTTCTTGTGACCTTTTTGGGTATGTGGTCATATCTCAAAGGTTCACATTCCCTACCACCAAAAAAGATTGTACCACAATCTGATATGTGTAGTTAGGGTATCATCCACTGTCCTACCTCTTAAATAGACTTTGTTAGTCTTGAAGCTCAATAATGCTTAACTTTTCTATTCTTTAGGTTTTCTTTCATGTCTGAACCTTCTTAGTAGTTTATCAGCATTTTTTATATCTTTCTCAAGTAGCCATTCATATTCTTGAGTTGAATTTCTATAACCTACAAGGTATTCTCTTTCTTTTTTGTTTCTTGTCCTTCTTTCTTTAAGGACTTTTACAATTTTCTTTTCTTCTCCTTCTTCCAAGCAGGGAATTTCAAGTGGGGGTTTATTTCTTAGTGGAAATAATTCCTTGTCACTTGAGCTGTAAGGTTTTATCAGAATTACAGGGAAAGCTGGGTGTTTGTTCATTAATTCACCTGTGAGTTCCAATTGCACAGCATTGGGTCCATGAAATGCCTTTATCATAAATGGCCCTGCAAAGGAATCTTTCAATTTCTTTAGACTTTTATGTTATTGAAATTAAGGGTTGATACTAGGACCAAGTCTCCTATTTTGAAGTAAGGTGGTTTATGACTTTTATCCCATCTTTCTTTTGCATATTTGAAAGAATCTTGCATAGATCTGTTTGCATGGTGTCTTGCTTTGTCAAGCATTATCTTAAAACTGCTTGCTGTTGGATGTATATCCACTAAGTCCTTTTTGAGGGTATCATAAGGAAGTCTTGGATTCCAACCTTTTTCTAGCATTGCTGGTGTTTTTCCAGTAGAAGAATGGATTGATGTTTTATATGCCAGTTCAAGGGCTGGTATTAGTGTACACCAATCATGGGTAAAACCATCAGAATCTTTGAATTCTAGTCCATAAGCACAGAATCTTCTGATCATGTTGTCCAAGGTTTGTATCATTCTTTCTGCTAAACCATCAGTTTGAGGATGAAAAGCTGTTGAGAATGATAACTTTGTCCCAAACAAGTTATGGAGATTTGTCCATAATGCTGAAGTGAATTTTGGGTCTCTATCTCTTATAATATTCTGGAATAAGCCTGTATGGCTAATGACTTTATTCCATATCATTATGGCTGTGTCCATAGCTGTGTCATCTTTGTGACATGGTAGGAACATGGGAGTTTTGCTATACCTGTCAACTAATACTAGGCATGCATTATAGCTTCTGTCTCCTCCTGGAGGTAATGCTGTTACCCAATCCATATGAACTATTTCCCAAGGGGATTTTGGTTCTTGCATTTGGATCATCATTCCAAATTTCTTTCCTGTGGCTCTGTTGGAATTTTGACATCTGTCACAGGTTTGGCAGTATTCTGCAACATTGTTCTTCCAGTTTGGCCACCAAGAGCAGGTTTTCACCCTTTCTAGTGTTCTGTATTCTGAAAGATATCCAGCTGCAACACTATCATGACACTCATGTAAAATAGTGTTTATCAGGGTTCTATCTGTTAAGGCCATAATACATGTGTGTTTTGTTTTATGGTAAAGGATTCTATCAAAGAGGTGGAATCTTCCTTCATCATATGCCTTTTTCCATTTTTCATCTAATTTTGATGAAAGTGATGGATCTTTGCAGTCTGTCACAACCATGAGTTTGACCCTCCTCCTTGATGGTTGCGGCAATCCATTCTGGAGCCAAGTTGGGGCCAATTGGCCCCCTTGGGTGTTCTATGGCTCTTAAGCCATAACCCATTCCAATAGCCATATCCTGCCGTCATTGGCCTTCTTGGCCAATTTCCACCTTACCAACCCCCAGGCATTCACTCTTGATTTTGGGCCTGGGGGGTCCTTTGGTCTTCTAGGGGTCTCCAGGCCCCCTAGCCATCAGTCTTGGTTTTGGGCCACCCCCTTTCATTAGGGGGGTTCAGGCCTAAATGGCCTTTTTGGGCCATTTAGGCCCCCTATGGCTCCTACGGCCCGCAAGCCACGTACTGTGGTCCGCAGGCCAATTAGGCCCCTTTTGGCCTAATCCAATGAGGCCAAAGGGGGAAGCCACCTAGCCCCCAAGGCCAGGTGGGTCCCAAAACCACAATTGGTCACCAACCCCTTGGACCCAAAATTGGCCAAAGACCTTCTGGACACCAATTTGGCCATAAATCCCATAGGACCCATTTTTGGGCATGGACCACCATGGACCAATATTCCAGCCATGGCATTTGGAAACCACCAGAGGCCACCAGATCAGCTCAGTCAGCCTTCCACTCAACTTATGGGGAATTCTTTCCATTCCTTCATGCCATCCGTACTTAAGGTTACAGGCGTGGTGCATATATGGTATTATATACCATTATGCACCATTTTTGCTCAGCAATCCAATGGTGACGCTTTCAGGACCGATTTCCACCTTTCCATATCAAGGTCTCACAATCCAACACCCATTTGGAAGGAGGATTATTCAGCTCATCAGTCTGACAAGTTATGGCAGCAATCAGAAGACTCTTCAAGGATCCCAACCACCTGTATCTGCAGGAGTTGGGTTGGTACATTATTCAGGATTATTCAAAGGGCCAATTCTCAAGAGGTAGTACATCAATTCAATCAGTTGTCAAGGCATCAAATATTTCCATACTCCTTGGACAACTCAATTCATCCGTACAGGCCTCATTCAATCAACCTGTATGGCCTAGGCCCAATTGGGCCATTTCATATTCCACTGTGGGAATTCCATCACACAGTTCAAATTTCAAAATTGCCAGAACTGTATTTCCCAATCCGGACAATACAGTCATTTATTCACCTTCCAGGATCAATCTTTCAAGTTTTCACATGTACCGGCCACCTTTCATCACCTGGGGACTTTTTTCTCCAGTTAATTAATATATTGGATTTATTTTTATCTTTATTTTCTTTTACCTTATTAAAGTTAATACTGATAATCTTAAGTCAGTCATTAGCACCCTTTCTATTTTTCTTCCTCGCCTGTCAGTGGATATTGGTGGTCATATCCTTCACTGATTCCATTCCTTTTCTGGAAGGCCGAAACAGTGAATTGAGGATTCACTTAGTTGGCTTCTTGGCCTTTGGTTTCCTTTATTATCTTTGGCCTTTTGCTTCTTATTATTTTCTTTTATCTTTGGCATACTTGTCTTTTCCATTCTTCTTCTTTAAAGAAATTAAATCTTTATTATTCCTTTATCTTTTGAAACCCTCCAAGTGAGTTCTTGATTCCCGATTGCCAGGCCCTCTTGCTTCCATAAGAGCCCCTGTGACACAGTCTTTCATTAGAAGTTGGCTTAAGATATGGCAATGCTTGTCTATTTTATAGCTTTCTTTAACTTGGCTAAAGAATTCTGTTCCACTTTCTGTAACACATATTCCTTCTATATGGTGCTCTTCCTGTGGTACCCATGCTGGATTGTCAGGGGTATTTGCTAGAGCCCATCTGCTATGACCATCTGCATTTTTGTGAATACTACCAGATTTACGAGCAATAGTCATATTTCCTCTATATTCTTGGATAGCAATTTGCCATCTCAGCATATGTCTATTTGGAGTTTTCATATTTAATAGAGATTTTACAGCATTACAGTCTGTAATCACATCAAATACTGTTCCATCCAAGTAATAATATAATTTTTCTAAATCCTACACTAAGCAGAGGAATTCCATTTGGCTTACTCCATAACTTGCTTCTGTTGGCTTTATCTGTCTTGAAAAAAAACAAATTGGTCCTTCCACTGGTTTATCATTGATAATTTTTGTCTGGTGTAGTGCAGCACCTAGTCCTTCTCCACAAGCATCAATGTAAAGTTTGAAGGGTAGTTTCCAATCTGGAATTGGAAGAAATGGGGCATTTGTTAAGGAATTTTTCAATTCTTCATATGCCTTGACTCTTTCTTCTGTCATTTCATAGCCCGTTTGTTGATCACATAGTTTATACAAGGATTTGGCAATTTTGGCAAAGTCCTTTATATGCTGTGTGAGCCTTGAGGTATATTTTACATACCCAAATAGGCCACAATTATCTTAAAAAGAATTTTTGAATTATGCATAACTCATAAGTCATGCATATATCCAAAATTTATCATTTTTGATTTCAGAAAAGATGAATAACCTTTTATTGAGTAAGTAAATCCATGGATTTAAGGCCAGATTTGGATTCTACACAAACATTCACCTAGGGTAGCTCCATAGAGTGAATAAGCTCAAATTAACTCCTTGAAGTGGTAAAATGGAAAATACTTCAACACCACATCATCAATACCACATAAAAGATCCATGAAAATATTTGTTTTTCTTAATTTCACGCCAAAATAATGGGAATGTGAGAAATCCCATGTTACATATACACTAAGAATAGTGTTATGCATGTTTTGAGCACTTAATATTATGGTATTCTTACATGGACATTTGGTACACCCATAGTGGATATCTCACTTGAAGCTTAAATTTCTATTTTGATGTAAAAAATAAGCAAGGGGGACAAAAGACATCAAAGAGAGCCAGGGTACCCAACTTCTGAGGCCTCAGAGGCGTGGACAGCTCCAAACCTTGGATCCATGGCTGATCTTGGCCTAATTGGTAAACTAAAACCTTTTGGGAGCTTGGTTACCATGTTACAACTACTGTAAATCTTAAGAAAATAGCAAATAACCTGCTATCTTGACGTGCGAAGGAGGTAAAAAGCTACTTAGACTCCTGTAACCATGTCAATTCTCAATTATTTTCCATGGATAAACCCCAAAAGAGTAATTAAAACCCTTTTTGGACTTGTATCCATTGAGTTACCTCATAGCAACCAGTGAAACACTGATATTTGCAATTCTACGTAGAAATGGGGTAAAAACTTCAAAAATTCATTAAAAATACAATTCTTAATGAATCTTTCTGAAACTTCCAGGACCAATGGGGAACTGTATTATCTGCTATATAACCAAAAATAACTACAGCTTTACTAGTAAAATTCAAAGTTTTATGTACAGTCCATTTCTGACTATTCTACGTGAAACACTGAATCGTCAAAAATTTACAGTAATTACAACCTGTGATGAAATTGGCAATAACATTGATAACTTTGAGAAATCAAAGATCATTTTGGAAGAAAAGAAGATTTACAGATGTTACTCCTTTTATTCTTAACCATATTGGGGTTGGTAGTCACGTAAAAGCATTGATTAAGTAATCTTACGTGACAACAGATGATGCAATCAATAATCCAAAAAGGTTTATTGTTTTCTCACTCACTTGTTTTTCAGTTTTCTCCATGGCACGCCTCTGTGAGCTGTTGTTGACTTAAAAGAGGCCTCTTGCTGTTTTTTCCAAATCATCATCATCTTATTATCATTTAAACCATTATTGCCAACAAGTAAGTATTAGTTATAGCTATTCTTAAGTGTTTTAAATCTTTCAGAATCAATCAGAAAGACGTGAAATCATAGAATCCAACTATATATTGTTGTAATACTGTTATAAATTCATTTTTATCCTTAAAATCCAAAATTCTACGTCAAATCTCTCTATCTTATCCTTCAATAAGTTCTTTGGAATATTAGTGAGTGATTTATTTTTAATTCTTAAAGTTTTTCTCTAAAATTAGTTCTCTTCAAGAATTATCATTATAATTATTCTTGCAAAAGATAATTATATTATTTTAATAAAAGAAGTTTTATTATTAAAATCTTCTTGTAATTGATTGTTGTAGACAATTACTTGCTCACTGTTAAAATCACTAGTAGTATTTAACACGTGAAAGAAATAATTCTTTAATTATTTAATTGTGGTTATAATAACATTTTGTTATTATATTTCATAAGAACAGTCATAGTACTGTTGATTAATAGTAATATTATCATCAGTTTCATAGTTACATCTTACATTTGGGGGCCTGGCTGTGTTTTTTTTACCTTGTACCCTTAATTAATATATTTTTAAGTTCTAAGATATATTAATTTAATGATTTTTTCTTTCATTTTGAAGTTAAAATAATTATTATTTTTGAAATTGTTTTGGAAATCTTTTTCATTGAGGAATTTGGTTTAATTTTATACTGTTTTTACACGTGGCTTTTTCACATCCAAAAACTTATAACATTATTCTTTGAGCTACTCTGCATTAATTTTCATTCAAAATATTAAATTGTAATTTTTTTTCTTTAAAAAGGAGAATTTTTTTAAGATTAAAAAATATAAAACTTATAAAAAATCTTTAAAAATGTTTTAAAAAGTATAAAAAATAATTTTTTCTCTTTTGTAATTTTTTAGTGTCTTTGATCAAATACTGTGCAGCTGGCAACAGACTCAGTAAAAGATATATCACTAGTCCAGAATTGCCAGAAGCAGAATCTGAAGACAGTATTGAGGTGCAAATTGCTAAAAGAGGCACCTTATTTAACTCAGAAAAGACTAACTTACCACCAAAAGGTGTGTATTTTATCTTATATTTTCACCTTTTATCTTTAAATTGACGTGAAAATGGTGCATACAAGAAATGGAAGCAACTATTCAGTCCAACCAGATGGATGTGGACAAGGAAGAGGGAAGACCAAATTCAGAAGTGCCAAGTCTTCCACAAGAAAGACACATTTGGAGGATGCCAGAGTTGCCCCCCATTCCCCAAGGTCTGTACCCACAGATTTTGATGTGAATTCTAAGCCTGAACTGATTAATGACAATATTTCCAGGGCTGAACCATTGTGAAGTGGCAGAAATAGAAATATATAAATGCCAGTACAAAAACTGGTTCAGAGCAGCCAAAGAAGAGGAGTGGGAAATATGCCCAAGCCTTTGGCAGGGGGCCATGAACTCCTACTTACACACCAAGAGCTTTCTGGGTCAGGAGAATACCATAGAACTCTTAGGAGGATGGAGCCCCCTGTCTTGCAAAGACAAAGTCAAAAAGATAAAGAATTGGCTGAAGAGCCAAAGTCTTTTATCCATAGACCAGAGGAAGGAACTGGAAATGGCTCCAGCTTTGGAGACAGAGGCCCCAGTGGCGTCTGCCAGCTCCAAACCAGCTCCAGAAGTGTCCAAAGACAAGCCCAAAGGACCTCAGAAGAAGCAGAGAGGTTCCAAGAACCATCAAAACAAGGGCAAGGGCAAAGCCAATTGGCACAGACCTTACCCACAAGGGTACAGGATCCCCAAATTGGAGTGTTCAGCCGTGGACAGTGTGCTCAACATGGCCAGAACTCTGATGGAATTCACAGCCAAGGAGCAGGAAAGGATGAAAAGGACTTTTCCACACAAATAGAACATGTACAAAGAGCTATTAATGTAGAAATTGGTAAACTTGACTCAAAGCTAACTAAAGTAACATTGGATATTAATGACTTGAAAAAACATGACAAGAAATATACTGAATGGTATGAGTTAACAAATGCCAAATTTGATTCAATTATCAATGCTTGTAGCAGAATTGAGAGTACATGTCAGATTCAGAATGATGAAATGGAAGACCTTTCTATTTTTAAAATGAATGATTAATTTAAGACTCTACAAGACCATGTCTGTAAGATAGTTGAAAATACTAATCAATTTGCTACACATTTGGCAAAAAGTGACAGTGAAAAGCAGCAGTTGAAGAATGCAATTATTGCAAATGTAGAACAAATTCATAAGAATTATGAACCACATATGCCAAGACATTATACACCTTTGACTGAAGAAACACTTTCTGTTAAAGGAAGTTTTACCCCACTTTTAGGAGAAAATGTTGTCTCTGTTAAAGATATTCCCAAATTAGAAGAATGGCCAACATTCTCTGGTGAAGGAGAATATAACCATATTGAGTTCATCAGGACTATTGATATGTTACAAGAAGACTTTAATATACCTGATGAAATCATAGTGGGGAAATTACACTCTCTGTTTACCAGAACTGCAAAGAAATGGTATTACAAGATGAGAATGGATCATGGAAAACATGATTGGTCTTGGTGGAAATCTGAAGTGATTACCAAATGGGCCAACAATTCTTGGAGCTTTAAAATGGAAAATGCTTTTGAAAGTGCCATTTTTAACTCAGAGAAAGATAAACCACTTACTAGGTTCTTCAAGCAAAAGGACAGATTATCTGCTTTGCACCCAGATATGTCTGAAACTATGATTAATATGAAGATATTAAGAAAGTGCGGAGGAGAACTGGAAAATGCTATCAAAAGCAGATGTGTAGAACCCCGTTCAACAGAGGACTACATTAATGCAATGGAAGATATTATTACCAGAATAAGAATTGGTAAAACTTGGACTAAAATCCCTATGGAATCCAAGATGGTCCCAAAGATTTCCAGAGAGGATAAAAGACCAGAAAGACCTGTCTTGAAGTGTCATAAATGTGGAAGTACTTCACATTTAGCAAACACTTGCACCAAAAAGACAAAAATCAATGAAGTTCAAGTCATTGAAGAAATTCAGTGTACTGAAGAGAAAGAGGAGTCTGATCAAGATTCTGCAGTCTCTGGGGATACACCAGTGGAGGACCATCCCATTGAAAAAATTACAGCGTTCTTTGAGGTCACAGAAGTCCATACCCACTTGCCACAGTATAGTGAGTATTGTTGCAACCTGATGAATATCCAAGATGCCAGAATGTGTAAAACAAAACCTGCTAGAGGGAAAGGTTACACTCCTGGAGCATCCTGTATCACATCAGTTTTGATGAGTGATATTGAAGCCAAAGTAAATTTGGATACAGGGACATTTTGCACTTGTGTAGTCAAAGATTATCTCCAAATTAAACTTCCTGAATGGAAAAACAATCTATTACCAATAGAAGGTGTGCAATTTAGTAGTGCCAGTACCAATATGTACCCCTTGGTTATATTAGACACTAATCTTGTATTTCCACACCCAGCAGGAAGTGTAAGGATGAAAACTGAGATTGTAGTAATGGATAATTGCACATCTCAGCACGTCATTCTTGGAAATGATTACTTGAATATTTATGGTATTGACATCAATAACCAGAAAGACAGATATCTCACAATTGGGGATAACAAAAGACAAAAATTTGCTTTTTCCAGTATGCCAAAACAAATATCTGTGGTATCTTCTGTCAAGGATACTTATAAAGATGAATTTGTGTCTAATCAGCTTTCTGAAGCAAAAATTAATCCATCATTGTCACCAAAGCCAAGGAATGAACTTATTGATGTATTATATACATATAATAATGCATTTGCCTCTGATAATGAACCATTAGGTGCTATAAGGGGACATGAAGTCGATATTAATCTTAAGATTGACAGGCCATATCCTCCAGTACTTAGAAGACCAGCTTATCCAGCCAGTCCCAGTGCTAGAGAAGCCTTGGAAAAACATATCCAAGAGTTGATTCAACTTGGTGTACTAAGAAAAGTAGGACATAATGAGGAAGTTGAAGTGACAACACCTGTTATTATTGCCTGGCATAATGATAAGTCAAGAATGGTTGGAGATTTCAGAGCATTGAATACCTACACAGTTCCAGATAGGTGTCCAATCCCTAGAATTCAAGAAACTTTGACTCAATTGTCTAAAGCCAAGTATATAACATCAATGGATGCATTAAAAGGCTTTCATCAAAATGTTTTGACGCCTAAATGTAAGAAATTACTTAGAATTATCACTCACTGTGGTATTTATGAGTATCTTAGAATGCCATTTGGCATTAAATATGCTCCATCTCATTATCAAAGGATAATGAATACCATCTTTCCTACAGAATTGTCTGAAGGATGGCTTATCATTTACATTACTGATATTATCATATGTTCTGATTCCTGGTCCTTACACCTTGAAAGACTTGCAAGGGTACTTCACAAGGTTGCAGAATTGAATATGAAAATTTCACTTAAGAAATGCAATTTTGGTTTTGAAGAACTAAAAGCATTAGGACATATTGTTTCTGGTTTAAGCTTGGGTATTGAGAAGAACAAAGTAGCAGCAGTGTTACTTAAGCCAATACCCCAGAATAAAAAAGAAATGATGTCTTTTCTTGGGTTTGCCAGTTATTATAGGCAACCCTTAAAAGACTTTGCAATTCTAGCCAAGTCACTTTATAGAATCTGTGATCAACAGACTGTATTTGAGATGACACAGGAGAGAATTAAAGCTTATGAGAAGATAAGGAGAGCTCTTACAGAAGCACCTTTACTCCTCATGCCTGACTGGAATATTACTTTTAAATTGTACATTGATTCATGTGGAGATGGATTAGGGGCTGCCCTACATCAAGTACAAATTATTGATGACAAACCTACAGAAGGACCAGGTTGTTTTATCTCAAGAAAAATCAAACCAACAGAAGCCAGATATTGTGCAAGCCAAATGGAGTGCTTATGCTTGGTATGGGCACTTGAGAAATTACACTATTATCTTGATGGCAGTGTTTTTGAAGTGATAACTGACTGTAATGCAGTAAAATCACTTCTTAACATGAAAACTCCCAACAGACATATGTTGAGATGGCAAATAGCCATTCAGGAATATAGAGGAAACATGACTATAGTCCGCCATGCAGGAAACATTCACAAGAATGCTGATGAACTTAGCAGGTGGGCATTAGCCAACACTCCTGATAACCCAACTTATGTACCTTTGGAGGCTGAACCACAGATTCCAATTGAAGGGATTAACATGACTGATATTGGGACTGAGTTCTTTGAAGAGGTCAGAGAATCTTATAAACAGGACAAGAATTGCCATATCTTGACTTCTTTATTAGATAAAGACTGCATAGATACATCTTTGGTCAATGCACTAGATGAAGTTTGGAGAAATTCCTATTCTGAAGGAATATTTCACTTTTTTGGTGGGATTATTTACCACAGAACCAAATATTCTTGTGTAATGACATTATGTAGCAGATTTCTAATTAATACCATTCTTCATGAATGCCATGATAGCATCTACTCTGGACACCTGTCAGAAGACAGAACACTTGAAAAAGTAAAGAACTGTGCATGTTGGCCATCTTGGAGAAAAGAAACCATTGAATATTGCCATACCTGTGACAGATGTCAAAAAGCAAACAGGGATACAGGCAAGAAATTTGGACTTATGATCCATATTCAAGAACCAAAATCCCCTTTGGAAGTTGTTCACATGGATTGGGTCACAGCACTTCCTCCAAGTGGTGACAAAGGTTATAATGCTTGTTTAGTCATTGTAGACAGATATAGCTAGACTCCCATATTCTTACCATGTCATAAAGATGACACTGCTATGGATACAGCTCTTCTTCTATGGAGTAGAGTTATTTCTCATTCAGAATTATTTAAGAATATCATAAGTGACAGAGATCCCAAGTTATAATCTGCACTTTAGACCAATCTTCATAGTTTGTTTGTGACTAAGTTATCATTCTCTACAACATATCACCCTCAAACAGCTGGGCTAGCAGAGAGGATGATTCAAACTTTAGAAGACATTATCAGAGGATTTTGTTCTTATGGGTTAGAATTCAAAGACTCGGATGGCTGTACCCATTAATGGTGCACTCTGATACCTGCACTAGAATTGGCATACAAGACATCAGTCCATTATTCCACAGGACAAACTCCTGCTATGTTAGAAAAAGGATGGAATCCAAGACTCCCAGCAGACACACTGAGGAGAGACTTGATTGACATTCATCCTACAGCTTCCAGCTTCAAAATAATGATTGATAAAGTAAAACATCATGCAAAACAAAGTATGAATTATGCTTTTGATTATGAAAAACAGAAGTAGGACAAAAGTCATAAAGTACCAGACTTCAAAGTAGGGGACTTAGTTCTAGTTTCAACCTTGAATTTTAATAATATCAAAGGCACAAAGAAACTTAAAGATTCTTAAAGAAAGTCATTGAAGAAAGAAGACTTAGGGGTAAAAATCAAACAGAATATCTTGTCAGATATAGAAATCCAGTGCATGAAGATGAATAGCTGTCAGAATCAGATATACCTGACTCAGATAAACTTTTGAGAAGATTTAGACATGAAAGAAGGCCACAAGCCTGAATATGTATATAGATGTGATTTAAATTACTTGATCTAAGTAATGTAAAGAGGTTGGACAATAGACATTAACCTCCCTTTGGGGCCTTTTACTCTTTATACCATTGATAAAATTGTAGTACAATTTTATTTTTCGGTGTGAGGGAATGTCAGGCGTGAGGTATATTTTACATACCCAAATAGGCCACAATTATCTTAAAAAGAAATTTTGAATTATGCATAGCTCATAAGTCATGCATATATCCAAAATTCATCATTTTTGATTTCAGAAAATATGAATAACTTTTTATTGAGTAAGTAAATTCATGGAAAAAAGGCCAGATTTGGATTCTACACAAAAGGTCACCTAGGGTAGCTCCATAGAGTGAATAAGCTCAAATTAACTCCTTGAGGTGGTAAAATGGAAAATACTTCAATACCACATCATCAATACCACATAAAAGATCCGTGAAAATTTTTGTTTTTCTTAATTTCATGCCAAAATAATGGGAAAGTGAGAAATCCCATGTTACATATACACTAAGAATAGTGTTATGCATGTTTTGGCACTTAATATTGTGGTATTATTACATGGACTTTTGGTAAACCCATAGTGGATATCTCACTTGAAGCTTAAATTTCTATTATGACGTAAAAAATAAGCAAGGGGGACAAAAGACATCAAAGAGAGCCAGGGTACGCAACTTCCAAGGCCTCAGAGGTGTGGAAAGCTCCAAAACTTGGATCCATGGCTGATCTTGGCCTAATTGGTAAACTAAAACCTTTTGGAAACTTGGTTACCATGTTACGTCTACTGTAAACCTTAAGAAAATAGCAAATAACCTGCTATTTTGACGTGTCAAGGAGGTAAAGAGCTACTTAGACTCCTGTAACCATGTCAATTCTTAATGATTTTCCATGTATAAACCCCAAAAGAGTAATCAAAACCTTTTTTGGACTTGTATCCCTTGATTTACCTCATAGCAACCAGTGAAACACTGATATTTGCAATTCTACATAGAAATGAGGTAAAAACTTCAGAAATTCATTAAAAAAAATTCTTAATGAATCTTTCTGAAACTTTCAGGACTAATGGAGAACTTTATTATCTATGGTACAACCAAAAAGAATTACAGTTTTACTAGTAAAATTAAAATCTTTACTTACAGTCCATTTTTGACTATTCTATGTGAAACACTGAATCTTCAAAAATTTACAGTAATTATAACCTGTGATGAAATTGGCAATAACATTGATACCTTTGAGAAATCAATGATTATTTTGTAATAAAAGAAGATTTACAGATGTTACTCCTTTTATTCTTAACCATATTGGGGTTGGTAGTCAAGTAAAAGCATCAATTAAGTAATCTTACGTGACAACAGATGATGCAATCAATAATCCAAAAAGGTTTATTGTTTTCTCACTCACTGGTTCTTCAGTTTTCTCCATGGCACGCCTCTGTGAGCTGTTTTTGACTTAAAAGAGGCCTCTTCTTGCTGTTTTTTCCAGATAATCATCTTATTATCATTCATAACATTGTTACCAACAAGTAAGTATTGGTGAAAGCTATTCTTAAGTGTTTGAATTCTTTCAGAATCAATCAGACAGACATGGAATCCTAGAATCCAACTATAAACTGGTTTAATACTCTTCTAAATTCATTTTGATCCTCTAAATCCACAATTCTACGTTTAATCTCTCTATCTTATCTTTCAATAAGTTCTTTGGAATATTGGTGAGTGATTTATCTTTAATTCTTAACATTTTTCTCTAAAATTAGTTTTTTTTCAAGAATTACCATTATAATTATTCTTGCAAAGGATAATTATATATTAAAATAATTTTATTATTTTAATAAAAAGAAGTTTAATTATTAAGATCTTCTTGTAATTGATTCTTGTAGACAATTACTTACTCACTGTTAAAATCACTAGTAATGTTTAACTCGTGAAAGAAAAAATTCTTTAATTATTTAATTGTGGTTATAATAACATTTTGTTATTATATTCCATAAGAACAGTAATAGTACTGTTGATTAATATTAATATTATCCTCAGTTTTGTAGAGACATCTTACACACAATTTCATTAATCTTTGCCTTTTTGAGCCATTTATTGGCTAAGTGTCCAATACCTCCACATTTATGCCATTTTCTTTGCTCATTGTTGTTGGATGTATTGGGCATGAAAGCTTCTTTTGAGTTATCTTTTTCGATAAATGGCTTATCTGGACTTTTAATGTCCAATTTATTCCAAGTTCTTCCAATTTTTGTTTCTGTCACTATGTCCTCTAGTGCATTGATTTACTCTTCTGTGGAGCATGGTTCTATACACCTGCTTCTTAGGGCATGTTCTAGCTCTTCTCCACATTTCTTAAGTATTTTCATGTGCACCATCTTTTGTGACATTTATGGGTACAATGCATTGAGTCTTTCAACTTGTTTTGAGAACCAAGTTAAAGGTTTGTCTTTGTCTGGGTCAAAGAAAGAATTTTCAAATGCATTATCTATCTTGTACCTCCAGGCATCATTAGCCGACTTGGTGATTATTTCTTGTTTCCATCAAGACCAGGTGTTTTTTCCATTTGTTTGTCTTATGCCATAATACCATCTTTTTGCAGATTTTTCAAACAATGAATGTAATCTTGCAGTAATTAATTCATCTGGTATGGCATAATCTTCTTGTAGCATGTCAATTGTCTTGAGAAATGACATGTGGTCATATTCACCTTCTCCTGTGAATGTTGGCCATTCTTTTAATTGAGGTGCTTCCTTCATTAAGACTTGGCTATTGTCTTGGTGACTTACGTCTGTTATGAATGGATTTGTTAATTACTCTTTTGGTTTAACAGGGCTTCTTATTTGAGAAAATGGGGTTGATAACTTTGGCATATTTGAGTTAGCCTCATTAATTTTATCCATTTTGTCAGTGATAAGCCTTATTTCACTTTGAATGTCATCTTTCAGATGCATTCTTGCTTAATCACTCTTTTCCACATGGTATAAAAGTAATTTTTGGTGTGATGATGTGAGCCTTAGAGGTAATTTCATATACCCAAAAGACCACAAATATAAAAATAACATATTAATATAAATAAAATAAATTTATTTATATTATTAAAATAAGAATCAAAATATAAATATAAAACTATATTAAAAATAAAAAATTAATTACGATTTAAAAATAAAAATACATTAAATTTTGTAAGTATAAAATTGCATTTATACTTGAAAAAATTAAGTAAAAATGAAATTTTAACAAAATTGTGAAAAAATAAATAAATTGGGAAAAAAAGTTAAATAAAATTTATTATAACTTTTTATCCAATAAATAAATACATAAAAATTATTTCACCATTGGATTCCTCATAAAAAATCAGGTGGGGTCACCTCTGAGTGAAATTCTTGTAACTCAACTCTAAATAAGCTTAAATTAAGTTTTTAGTATTTTCAATACAAAATTTGAAAATCCTCAAAACCTTGATTTAATTCACACCACATGTGGTGTTAACCATCAATTTTTGTGTTAAAATTGAGGTGTTGTGTTTAGTTTAGAAGTTATGAGGAATTGAAGTATTTTCAATTGAATTCAATTGAAATGTCAAAATGTGCGCGTGTATTACATAAGTGAACTTTGATTTACATATGAAGTGTCAATTATTACTGTATTGTACTGTACAATTGAATTGAATTACATATGTAAATTATAAGTATAATACATGATGAGGAATTAAAGGAAAAATAAATTGGAAAGATTAAATTTGGGGGGGAAAAGGAACTCCAGCTCAAAGGGGGAGCTAGACCCCCAAAATCCTTGCTGACAGGCGTGGGATGTCAAAATTCACACAAAATTTCATCAATTTAGGCCTGGAATTGAGTTACAGGGTCTGTGGACTCAATTGATGATGAGGTTTTGATACCAACTGGGGTAGTTTTAGCTGTTGCCAAGAGGGTAAAACTACCCTTAAGATAAAAAAATCATAGTAAAAACAGTTCTTACTGGTTTCTACGCCTCTGACACACATTCTGCTGTGCTTTGAAGGCTCTAGGCCTGGTATTGCTATAGTAATGGCTGATTTAAGGGTCTAAAATGGCTGAAAATGGCTTAAACCAGCCCTTTTTGGTCTAAACCAGGGTTCAATGATGCCATAATTGGCTTTTCTGTTGTCAGACTCTTTTTCACGACTGACAAGAGTAAATTTTACTTTTGGAGTAAGAGAATTGATGGCTATAAAAGAATGTCTTCTTTGCCCCACTTTTCTCTTCATGTTAGAATCTTTTTTCCTTTTATTAATTAGTTTAAACACTGTTAAACCAATCAATCAAAGATTCCAACCACCATTTTTAAATCATTTTAATCCTTTTAACCACGTGAAAAAATCATTATAATCATTGTTTGTAACTCTTATAATCATTTTTACCCCTGAACCACCCCAAAAGTGAATTAAAGCATCTTTCATCACTGTAAACTTTGTCACTTTGTTTCCAAATTCACTCTAGTCACTTTTGGGCGTGTTTTCTCTTTAATATTCTTTTTAAAGACTTTTTTCTTTAATTAATTGCTTGCAGTTCTTTGCTCAATTAATTCCAATTGAAATTGCTCTTGAAGAAATTTCTTTTGTAGCCTTAAAATATCTCTTGTAGAGTATTTTTGGGATAAATATTTATTGTTGGTAAAAGAATAAATTTTTATAATATTATTGTTTTATACTAATAAAGTTATAAACAATAAAATTGGCGTGTTTTCTCTTAAAAATAATATTATTTAATATTTTTAATTGATTTTTACCTTATACAAATTTTGAGGACAGGAAAAGTACTTGATTTTTAATCAAAGTTTCATATCCACACCTTACATTTGGGGGCCCAGCCGTGATATTTTACCTGTGACATATTTTTTTTACTCTTTTTAAATCTTTCTTCTTATATTGAAAAACTTAAAAACATATAAAAAATACTTATAATTCAAAAAATCCATAAAAAATAACTTTTTTTCATATTATAAGTGAGGCCTATATTTTTATTTCTTTTTTGAAATAATCTTTTTTTTACTTAATTAATTGGCTTTTTCATTAATTTTAGTGTCTGACAACATTGTAAGGCAAGAAAACATTGAAACAGCCTCAACAGTCACCAGCATTGTTCCTGCAAGCACTATTCATTCAGACCATAATAGTACTGTAATTGTGACTCAAAATAATCAACCTGAACCAATATTTTCTGAATTAATTAACTTGGACATAAGTAATACTCTTCATAAAGCTAGGAATTTGGCCAATAGTAAGTTTTTTTACGTAAAAATACTATTTTAAACCTTTTTAAACCATAATTATGCCTTCAACCAGGTCAGGAGCCAGCTACAACCCCTCAAGCAGCTCCCAAAAAGGTAATAGACGTGATTATGGCAGAGGCCATCCAGGTACAGAAGGAAAAGGCTCAGTTGATGACTTCCAAACGACTAAATTGGGTCATTCTGAAGCTGATAATACTATTTTACCTTCAAAAAGAGCTGACACCGCCACAACAAGCCTCTGTGGACATATACAAAGCCAGCCACAGTGCATAAAACAATGCACTTCAGTTCAAGGAGTACCAGATCCTTGCAGACCTGTGGGAGAATTGCATGAATTCTTACCTGACAGTAAGAAAATTCTTGGGCCATCCCAACACTTGCAAATTGCTCAATGGATGGCATCCATTGATGGAGAAGAAAAACATGATGCTTTTGACACTAGAATGGAGGAAAAACAACCCTCCACCACCCAAACCAGTGCCAAAAACAGCCCCAGTGGCCAGCAGCAGCAATTCCAACGTGAAAAAGCAGCCAAAAACTCCAAACAAGGGCAAAGGGAAGGCACCAGCCCCAAAACCTTACATCCAGGGCTACAGAATACCAAAGATTCAGCAGGATGCCATGGAAAATGTATTTCAGATGGCCAGAACCATGATGTAATTACAGAAGAAGGAGGAAGCCAGATTAAGGTTCCAGAAATGATTTCTGACATATTTGATTCCATACCAGAGTTGTATAATGCTATAAATGACGTGAAAAGACATCTTTCTGATAAAAATGAAACCATTTGTAACAACATTAAAACAAACAACCTGAGTCTGTGCCAAATTAATGAAACACTTATGTGTTTTGAAAAAGGTTTAAGGACAATTAAAAATTCCAATAATGATAATTCTTCTAACAATAAAATAAATGAACAATCTGCCATTATTAAAGAATTAACAGATAAATATTCTAAATTCAATATTGATGACATAATTGAAACAAGAATTAAACAAGCCATAAATATTATCAAAACAGATAACAAGAAAGTCCTTGATGACATTTCAAATTCATTTACTGAAGTAAAGACATATACCATTGCCTTGAAAAAGTGTTTTGATGCTTCACAAGAAGAAGTATCAAAATTATCAATGAAATTGAATCAAGTCACTGCTGATAATACAAGACAGACAGAGTTATGGCAAGAACTGACACATAAGGGAGACATGTATAAAATTGAAGTAATAAATTTAATACAAACTTCCAACATGAATACAGAAGTTCCCAAAGGTGTAGCAACAGTAAAATGAATGACATTGAACAAATACTGAACACCTTACCAAGAATGTCTACACCTCTAAATCAAAATGAGGGCACAAGAATTTCAAATCCACAAGTACTGGATCCTGATAATTCACAATTAAAAAATGAATTATCCACTTCTTTTCATAACTTGGAACCATCAATGGGCCAAGCTGTAAGGTGTGGATATGAAACTTTGATTAAAAATCAAGTACTTTTCCTGTCCTCAAGATTTGTATAAGGTAAAAATCAATTAAAAATAGTATGAAATATTATTTTTAAGAGAAAACACGCAAATTTTATTGTTTATAACTTTATTAGTATAAAACAATAATATTATAAAAATTTATTGTTTTACCAACAATAAAAATTTATCCAAAAAATACTCTACAAGAGATATTTTAAGGCTACAAAAGAAATTTCTTCAAGAGCAATTTCAATTGGAATTAATTGAGCAAAGAACTGCAAGCAATTAATTAAAGAACAAAGTCTTTAGAAAGAATATTAAAGAGAAAACACGCCCAAAAGTGACCAGAGTGAATTTGGAAACAAAGTGACAAAGCTAACAGTGATGAAAGATGCTTTAATTCACTTTTGGGGTGGTTCAGGGGTAAAAATGATTATAAGAGTTACAAACAATGATTATAATGATTTTTTCACGTGGTTAAAAGGATTAAAATGATTAAAATTGGTGGTTGGAATCTTTGATTGATTGGTTTAACAGTGTTTAAACTAATTAATAAAAGGAAAAGATTCTAACATGAAGAGAAAAGTGGGGCAAAGAAGACATTCTTTTATAGCCATCAATTCTCTTACTCCAAAAGTAAAATTTACTCTTGTCAGTCGTGAAAAACAGTCTGACAACAGAAAAGCCAATTATGGCATCATTGAACCCTGGTTTAGACCAAAAAGGGCTGGTTTAAGCCATTTTTAACCATTTTTAGCCATTTTAGACCCTTAAATCAGCCATTACTATAGCAATACCAGGCCTAGAGCCTTCAAAACACGTCAGAATGTGTGTCAGAGGCGTAGAAACCAGTTAAAACTGTTTTTATTATGATTGTTTTATCTTAAGGGTAGTTTTACCTTCTTGGCAACAGCTAAAACTACCCCAGTTGGTATCAAAACCGCATCATCAATTGAGTCCACAGACCCTGTAACTCAATTCCAGGCCAAAAGTGATGAACTTTTGCATGAATTTTGACATCCCACGCCTGTCAGCAAGGATTTTGGGGGTCTAGCTCCCCCTTAGAGCTGGAGTTCCTTTTCCCCCCCAAATTTAATCTTTCCAATTTATTTTTCCTTTAATTCCTCATCATGTATTATACTTATAATTTACACATGTAATTCAATTCAATTGTACAGTACAATACAGTAATAATTGACACCTCATATGTAAATCAAAGTTCACTTATGTAATACACGCGCACATTTTGACATTTCAATTGAATTCAATTGAAAATACTTTAATTCCTCATAACTTCTAAACTAAACACAACACCTCAATTTTAACACAAAAATTGATGGTTAACACCACATGTGGTGTGAATTAAATTAAGGTTTTGAGGATTTTCAACTTTTGTATTGAAAATACTAAAAACTTAATTTAAGCTTATTTAGAGTTGAGTTACAAAAATTTCACTCAGAGGTGACCCCACCTGATTTTTTATGAGGAATCCAATGGTGAAATAAAATTTATATGTTTATTTATTTGATAAAAAGTTATAATAAATTTTATTTAACTTTTTTCCAAATTTATTTATTTTTTCACAATTTTGTTAAAATTTCATTTTTACTTAAATTTTTCAAGTATAAATGTAATTTTATATTTACAAAATTTAAAGTAATTTTATTTTTAAATTATAATTAATTTTTTATTTTTAATATAATTTTATATTTATATTTTTTATTTTTATTTTAATAATATAAATAAATTTATTTTATTTATATTAATATGTTATTTTTTATATTTGTGGTCTTTTGGGTATATGAAATTACCTCTAAGGCTCACATTCCCTCCCCCTAAAAAAGAATATTACTTTGTAATATTGGTGTTTCTAGTGTGTCTGAATCTCCTCAGGAGTTTGGTGGCGTCTGGTATATCTTTCTCTTCTAACCATTCATCTTCACAAGTTGGGTCACTGTACCTAACAAGGTATTCCCTTACTTTCTTGGTTCTTAATTTCCTTTCTTTAAGAACTTTGGTTATTTTCTTAGTACCAGATGTCTCAATAGGAGGTATAACTTGGGGAATCTTATTCCTCAAGGGAAATTTCTCAGCATCACTAGATTTGTATGGCTTTATGAAGCTTACT
Source organism: Austropuccinia psidii (assembly GCA_023105745.1). Taxonomy (NCBI): domain Eukaryota; kingdom Fungi; phylum Basidiomycota; class Pucciniomycetes; order Pucciniales; family Sphaerophragmiaceae; genus Austropuccinia; species Austropuccinia psidii. Next base: position 8,115,441 of record JALGQZ010000002.1, on the reverse strand, counting down.
GGAAATGTAGGGTGCTTATTGCTAAGTTCTTCAGATAACTCTACTTCAACAGCATTTTCTCCATGGAGGGCCTTAATCACAAAAGGTCCTGCAAAGGAGTCTTTTAACTTTTTACATCCTTTGATGTTATTGAAGTTAGTGGTGGATACAAGAACTAGGTCCCCCACTTTGAAATCTGGAGTTGCATGAGATTTATCCCATTTGTCTTTAGCATATGCAAAAGAGTCCTCCATGCATCTCACTGCATGCTTTCTAGCTTTGTCTAGCATTCCTTTGAAGCTAGCAGCTGTGGGATGTATTTCAATTAAGTCTTTCCTCAAGGAATCTTGGGGTAACTTGGGGTTCTATCCTTTTTCTAGAATAGCAGGAGTCTGATTGGTACTGGAATGGATTGATGTTTTATATGCTAATTCCAGTGCTGGTAACAGAGTACACCAATCATGGGTAAATCCATCACAATCTTTGAATTCAAGGCCATATGCACAAAATCTTCTCACCATGTCCTCTAAGGTTTGGATCATTCTTTCAGCCAGACCATCAGTTTGTGGGTGGTAGGCTGTAGAGAAAGACAGTTTTGTGCCAAATAATTGGTGAAGATTTGTCCATAGAGCTGAAGTGAATTTGGGATCTCTATCACTGATGATATTTGTAAATATCCCAGTCCATGACACTACTCTATTCCATATCAGAAGAGCTGTATCCATGGCTGTATCATCTTTGTGACATGGTAAAAAGATTGGAGTTTTACTGAATCTGTCCACAATTACTAGGCAAGCATTATAGCTCCTGTCACCTCCTGGTGGTAGGCCAGTTACCCAATCCATATGGACAATTTCCCAAGGTCTGTTTGGTTCTTGGATTTTCATCATATTTCCAAGTCTTTTGCCAGTGGATTTATTTGCCTTTTGGCATCTGTCGCAGGTTTTGCAATATTCTGCAACATCTTTTTGCCACATTGGCCACCATATGCAGGTCTTTACTTTCTCTCTTGTTCTGTCCTCAGAAAGATGTCCTGAAAAGGGACTATCATGGCATTCTTTCAGTACAAGATTGATTAATGACCTGTCTACAACTGTCATGACACATGTGTGCTTGGTTCTGTGGTAAATTATACCATCCAGTAGGTGAAATCTCCCTTCATTATAAGATTTTCTCCATACTTCATCCAAGGCATGTATTAGAGAGTTGTCTTTACAGTCTTTGTTAGGTAATTGGCATAAGATGCTACAATTCTTATCTTGAGTGTAACTATTTCTGACTTCTTCAAAGAAGGTGGTGTTCAAGTCTGTAACACTTATTCCTTCTATTGGAATTTGTGGTGAAGCTTCTTCTGGAACATAAGCAGGATTATCAATGTTATTTGGTAATGGCCATCTGCTTAGTCCATCTGCATTCTTATGAATATTCCCATCCTTATGAACAATAGTCATATTGCCTCTGTATTCTTGTATGGCTATTTGCCATCTGAGCATGTGTCTGTTAGGTGTTTTCATGTTCAAAAGTGATTTCACAGCTGTACAATATGTTATTACTTCAAAAACACATCCCTCTAAGAAATAGTTCAATTTCTCTAAGGCCCAGACAAGGCATAGACATTCCATTTGACTTGCTCCATATCTGGCTTCAGCTGGTTTGATTTGCCTGGATATGAAACATATTGGTCCTTCTACAGGTTTGTCATTTATGATCTGAACTTGGTGAAGTGCAGCACCTAGTCCATCCCCTGATGCATCAATATACAGTTTGAAAGGCAATTTAAAGTCTGGCATCAGTAAGAGTGGAGCAGTGGTCAATGCTTCTCTTAGAGACTCAAAAGCTTTGACTCTGTCAACAGTCATCTCAAATACTGTGTCTTTGTCACACAACTTATAAAGTGGTCTTGCTATGGATGCAAAGTCTTTAATGTGTTGCCTGTAATATCCTGCAAAACCTAAGAATGACTGAATTTCCTTCTTATTCTGAGGCATGGGTTTTAACAATACTGCTGCAACTTTGTTTTTATCAATTCCAAGGGACAAACCAGATACAACATGTCCTAGTGCCTTAAGTTCTTTAAATCCAAAATGACATTTCTTCAAGGAGATTTTCATGTTTACTGATTGGATTTTTGTCAAAACTCTTGATAATCTGTACATGTGCTCCTCCCAAGTCTTTGAACAGATAATAATGTCATCAATGTAAATGATTAACCATCCCTCTGAGAGTTCTTCAGGGAAGATTTCATTCATCATTCTTTGGAAGTGTGAAGGTGCATTTTTGATACCAAAGGGCATCCTTAAGTATTCATACACTCCACAATGAACAATAATTCTCAAGTATTTTCTTGCTCTTGGTGTTACCACATTTTGATGGAATCCTTTAAGGGCATCCATAGTGGTTATATACACTGCTTGAGATATTTGAGTAAGGGCAATTTGGATTTTTGGTATTGGGTATCTGTCTGGAACAGTGTAAGTGTTCAGAGCTCTAAAGTCCCCAACCATTCTGGATTTTCCATTATGCCACGCCACTATGACTGGTGTAGTTATTTCTACTTCCTCATTGTGGCCTACTTTTCTTATTACACCAAGGTCTAGAAGTTCTTTGATATGAATTTCTAGAGCTTCTCTTGATTTTGGACTTGCTGGATAAGCAGGTCTTGTTAAGAGTGGTGGATAAGGTCTCTCAATGTTAAGAATGATGTCAACTTCATGACCAATAATTGCTCCCAGAGGTTCTTTGTCTGTAGCAAATGCTCCTTTGTGGTCATACAAAAGGGAAGAAAGTTCATTTTCTTGTTTATCAGTCAGATGAAGGCTTATCTCAGCCTCATTTAACTGTTCAGACTTGAATTTTTCTAACTCTAAGTTGACTGGTGATACTTTGTTTACTGTAATTTGTCTTTTAAATGGTAAAAAGGCAAATTTCTGGCGCTTATTGTCCCCAATTGTAAAGTATCTGTCTTTGTTATTATGTAAATCTATCCCATACATGATCAAATAGTCATTTCCCAATATAAAATGGGTACTAGAGCAATTTTCCATAACAACAAATTCAACTGTGATCCTTAAATTCCCATTTATGTGTGGGAATATGATATTGGTCTCAAAGATCCCCAATGCTTTCATTGGGTTACTTGCACTGTTGAATTTTATACCATCAATTGGTAACAATTGGTCTTCAAATTTTGGCACACAGGTCTTAAGAAAGGATTTTCCAACACAAGAGCAGAAGGCTCCTGGGTCAAGCAAAAGTTTGGTGGGCTTGTTGTCAATTACCACTTCTGTTATACAGGAGTTACCAGCTGTATAACCTTTTCCTCTGTTTGGTTTTGTCTTCATAAGTTGTGCATCTTGAACTTGTGATAAATCAACTTGACCATTGCTCAATTGTGGTAAGTGGGAATAAGATTCCATGATGTCAAAAGTGGCATTGATATTTTCTATATCTTTTGAAGATTCAGAAAATATGGATGACTTATCATCTGAATTGTCTTCAATTATGTCTTCTTTTTCAACATCTGGTTCCTTTTCAATGTCAATTTCATTGATTTTCCCCCTCTTTGGACATGTATTGGCTAAATGGGTGGTGCTTTGGCAAATATGGCATTTTCTGACTGTATCTGCAGATTTATATTTAATATTACCAGAATTTTCTTTGGGGTTTTTGTCCACAGAATCTTTCCAAGGTGTATTAAACCTTGTTTTGAGATTCACCCTACTAGAACCAATTTTGGTTCTGGTGGTTACTTCTTCTAGTATATTGATAATATCTTCTTCTGAAGATTGTTCAGTAGTCCTGCTTTTGACAGCATGCTCTAAGTCACCTCCACATTGTCTCAGAATTTTTCTATGGATCATAAACTCTGACATGTCAGGATATAATGCTGTTAATCTGTCCTTTTGTTGGCAAAACCATGGTAAAGCTCTGTCTTTATCAGCATTAAATTTGGCAGATTCAAAGGCTGTTTCAACTTTAAACCTCCAAGCAACATTTGCCCATTTGTTGATGATTTGGGTTTTCCACCAAGTCCAACTCTGGTGTCCATGTGCTTGTCTTATTTTGATGTACCATCTGTGAGCTGATCTGGTAAACAAGGTGTTAAACCTGGCTGTTACCAATCTGTCTGGTAATTCAAAATCTTCTTTGATCATGTCAATACCTCTAATGAATTCCATATGGTCATACTCTCCTTCACCACTGAAGTGAGGCCATTCTTTAAGTTTTGGAACTTCTTTCAAGAGTGCTTGGCCCATTGATGGTTCCAAGTTATGAAAAGAAGTGGATAATTCATTTTTTAATTGTGAATTATCAGGATCCAATACTTGTGCATTTGGAATTCTTGTGCCCTCATTTTGATTTAGAGGTGTAGACATTCTTGGTAAGGTGTTCAGTATTTGTTCAATGTCATTCATTTTACTGTTGCTACACCTTTGGGAATTTCTGTATTCATGTTGGAAGCTTTGTATTAAATTTATTACTTCAATTTTATACATGTCTTCCTTATGTGTCAGTTCTTGCCATAACTCTGTCTGTCTTGTATTATCAGCAGTGACTTGATTCAATTTCATTGATAATTTTGATACTTCTTCTTGTGAAGCATCAAAACACTTTTTCAAGGCAATGGTATATGTCTTTACTTCAGTAAATGAATTTGAAATGTCATCAAGGACTTTCTTGTTATCTGTTTTGATAATATTTATGGCTTGTTTAATTCTTGTTTCAATCATGTCATCAATATTGAATTTAGAATATTTATCTGTTAATTCTTTAATAATGGCAGATTGTTCATTTATTTTAATGTTAGAAGAATTGTCATTATTAGAATTTTTAATTGTTCTTAAAACTTTTTCAAAACACATAAGTGTTTCATTAATTTGGCACAGACTCAGGTTGTTTGTTTTAATGTTGTTACAAATGGTGTCATTTTTATCAGAAAGATGTTTTTTCACGTCATTTATAGCATTATACAACTCTGGGATGGAATCAAATATGTCAGAAATCATTTCTGGAACCTTAATCTGGCTTCCTCCTTCTTCTGTAATTCCATCATGGTTCTGGCCATCTGAAATACATTTTCCATGGAATCCTGCTGAATCTTTGGGATTCTGTAGCCCTGGCTGTAAGGTTTTGGGGCTGGTGCCTTCCCTTTGCCCTTGTTTGGAGTTTGTGGCTGCTTTTTCACGTTGGAATTGCTGCTGCTGGCCACTGGGGCTGTTTTTGGCACTGGTTTGGGTGGTGGAGGGTTGTTTTTCCTCCATTCTAGTGTCAAAAGCATCATGTTTTTCTTCTCCATCAATGGATGCCATCCATTGAGCAATTTGCAAGTGTTGGGATGGCCCAAGAATTTCCTTACTGTCAGGTAAGAATTCATGCAGTTTTTCCACAGATCTGCCAGGATCTGGTACTCCTTGTACTGCAGTGCATTGTTGTAAGCTTTGTGGCTGGCTTTGTATATGTCCACTGAGGCTTCTTGTGGCGGTGTCAGCTCTTTTTGAAGGTAAAATGGTATTATCAGCTTCAGAATGACCCATTTTAGTTGTTTGGAAGTCATCAACTGACCCTTTTCCTTCTGTACCTGGTTGGCCTCTGCCATAATCACGTCTATTACCTTTTTGGGAGCTGCTTGAGGGGTTGTAGCTGGCTCCTGACCTGGTTGAAGGCATAATTATGGTTAAAAAGGCTTAAAATAGTATTTTTACGTCAAAAAACTTACTATTGGCCAAATGTTTAGCTTTCTGAAGGGTATTACTTATGTCCAAGTTAATTAATTCAGAAGATATTGGTTCAGGCTGGTTATTTTGAGTCACAATAACAGTGCTATTATGATCAGAATTGACAGTACTGGCAGGGATAATGCTGGTTACTGTTGAGGCTGTTTCAATGTTTTCTTGTCTTACCACGTTGTCAGACACTAAAATTAATGAAAAAGCCAATTAATTAAGTAAAAAAAAGGATATTTCAAAAAAAGAAATAAAAATTTAAGCCTCACTTATAATATGAAAAAAAATTATTTTTTATGGATTTTTTGAATTATAAGTATTTTTTATATGTTTTTAAATTTTTCAATATAAGAAAAAAGATTTAAAAAGAGTAAAAAAAATATGTCACAGGTAAAATATCATGGCTGGGCCCCCAAATGTAAGGTGTGGATATGAAACTTTGATTAAAAATCAAGTACTTTTCCTGTCCTCAAGATTTGTATAAGGTAAAAATCAATTAAAAATAGTATGAAATATTATTTTTAAGAGAAAACACGCCAATTTTATTGTTTATAACTTTATTAGTATAAAACAATAATATTATAAAAATTTATTGTTTTACCAACAATAAAAATTTATCCAAAAAATACTCTACAAGAGATATTTTAAGGCTACAAAAGAAATTTCTTCAAGAGCAATTTCAATTGGAATTAATTGAGCAAAGAACTGCAAGCAATTAATTAAAGAACAAAGTCTTTAGAAAGAATATTAAAGAGAAAACACGCCCAAAAGTGACCAGAGTGAATTTGGAAACAAAGTGACAAAGTTAACAGTGATGAAAGATGCTTTAATTCACTTTTGGGGTGGTTCAGGGGTAAAAATGATTATAAGAGTTACAAACAATGATTATAATGATTTTTTCACGTGGTTAAAAGGATTAAAATGATTAAAATTGGTGGTTGGAATCTTTGATTGATTGGTTTAACAGTGTTTAAACTAATTAATAAAAGGAAAAGATTCTAACATGAAGAGAAAAGTGGGGCAAAGAAGACATTCTTTTATAGCCATCAATTCTCTTACTCCAAAAGTAAAATTTACTCTTGTCAGTCGTGAAAAACAGTCTGACAACAGAAAAGCCAATTATGGCATCATTGAACCCTGGTTTAGACCAAAAAGGGCTGGTTTAAGCCATTTTTAACCATTTTTAGCCATTTTAGACCCTTAAATCAGCCATTACTATAGCAATACCAGGCCTAGAGCCTTCAAAACACGTCAGAATGTGTGTCAGAGGCGTAGAAACCAGTTAAAACTGTTTTTATTAGGATTGTTTTATCTTAAGGGTAGTTTTACCTTCTTGGCAACAGCTAAAACTACCCCAGTTGGTATCAAAACCGCATCATCAATTGAGTCCACAGACCCTGTAACTCAATTCCAGGCCAAAAGTGATGAACTTTTGCATGAATTTTGACATCCCACGCCTGTCAGCAAGGATTTTGGGGGTCTAGCTCCCCCTTAGAGCTGGAGTTCCTTTTCCCCCCCAAATTTAATCTTTCCAATTTATTTTTCCTTTAATTCCTCATCATGTATTATACTTATAATTTACACATGTAATTCAATTCAATTGTACAGTACAATACAGTAATAATTGACACCTCATATGTAAATCAAAGTTCACTTATGTAATACACGCGCACATTTTGACATTTCAATTGAATTCAATTGAAAATACTTTAATTCCTCATAACTTCTAAACTAAACACAACACCTCAATTTTAACACAAAAATTGATGGTTAACACCACATGTGGTGTGAATTAAATTAAGGTTTTGAGGATTTTCAACTTTTGTATTGAAAATACTAAAAACTTAATTTAAGCTTATTTAGAGTTGAGTTACAAAAATTTCACTCAGAGGTGACCCCACCTGATTTTTTATGAGGAATCCAATGGTGAAATAAAATTTATATGTTTATTTATTTGATAAAAAGTTATAATAAATTTTATTTAACTTTTTTCCAAATTTATTTATTTTTTCACAATTTTGTTAAAATTTCATTTTTACTTAAATTTTTCAAGTATAAATGTAATTTTATATTTACAAAATTTAAAGTAATTTTATTTTTAAATTATAATTAATTTTTTATTTTTAATATAATTTTATATTTATATTTTTTATTTTTATTTTAATAATATAAATAAATTTATTTTATTTATATTAATATGTTATTTTTTATATTTGTGGTCTTTTGGGTATATGAAATTACCTCTAAGGCTCACACAAGCACTCTTGAAAGAAGTTCCAAAACTTAAAGAATGGCCTCACTTCAGTGGTGAAGGAGAGTATGACCATATGGAATTCATTAGAGGTATTGACATGATCAAAGAGGATTTTGAATTACCAGACAGATTGGTAACAGCCAGGTTTAACACCTTGTTTACCAGATCAGCTCACAGATGGTACATCAAAATAAGACAAGCACATGGACACCAGAGTTGGACTTGGTGGAAAACCCAAATCATCACCAAATGGGCAAATGATGCTTGGAGGTTTAAAGTTGAAACAGCCTTTGAATCTGCCAAATTTAATGCTGATAAAGACAAAGCTTTACCATGTTTTTGCCAACAAAAGGACAGATTAACAGCATTATATCCTGACATGTCAGAATTTATGATCCATAGGAAAATTCTGAGACAATGTGGAGGTGACTTAGAGCATGCTGTCAAAAGCAGGACTACTGAACAATCTTCAGCAGAAGATATTATCAATATACTAGAAGAAGTAACCACCAGAACCAAAATTGGTTCTAGTAGGGTGAATCTCAAAACAAGGTTTAATACACCTTGGAAAGATTCTGTGGACAAAAACCCCAAAGAAAATTCTAGTAATATTAAGTATAAATCTGCAGATACAGTCAGAAAATGCCATATTTGCCAAAGCACCACCCATTTAGCGAATACATGTCCAAAAAGGGGGAAAATCAATGAAATTGACATTGAAAAGGGACCTGATGTTGAAAAAGATGACATAATTGAAGACAATTCAGATGATAAGTCATCCATATTTTCTGAATCTTCAAAAGATATAGAAAATATCAATGCCACTTTTGACATCATGGAATCTTATTCCCACTTACCACAATTGAGCAATGGTCAAGTTGATTTATCAAGATTTCAAGATGCACAACTTATGAAGACAAAACCAAACAGAGAAAAAGGTTATACAGCTGGTAATTCCTGTATAACAGAAGTGGTGATTGACAACAAGCCCACCAAACTTTTGCTTGACCCAGGAGCCTTCTGCTCTTGTGTTGGAAAATCTTTTCTTAAGACTTGTGTACCAAATTTTGAAGACCAATTGTTACCAATTGATGGTATAAAATTCAACAGTGCAAGTAACCCAATGAAAGAATTAGGAATCTTTGAGACCAATGTCATACTCCCACACATAAATGGGAATTTAAGGATCACAGTTGAATTTGTTGTTATGGAAAATTGCTCTAGTACCCATTTTATATTGGGAAATGACTATTTAATCATGTATGGGATAGATTTACATAATAACAAAGACAGATACTTTACAATTGGGAACAATAAGCGCCAGAAATTTGCCTTTTTACCATTTAAAAGACAAATTACAGTAAAAAAAGTATCACCAGTCAACTTAGAGTTAGAGAAATTCAAGTCTGAACAGTTAAATGAGGCTGAGATAAGCCTTCATCTGACTGATAAACAAGAAAATGAACTTTCTTCCCTTTTGTATGACCACAGAGGAGCATTTGCTACAGACAAAGAACCTCTGGGAGCAATTATTGGTCATGAAGTTGACATCATTCTTAACATTGAGAGACCTTATCCACCACTCTTAAGAAGACCTGCTTATCCAGCAAGTCCAAAATCAAGAGAAGCTCTAGAAATTCATATCAAAGAACTTCTAGACCTTGGTGTAATAAGAAAAGTAGGACACAATGAGGAAGTAGAAATAACTACACCAGTCATAGTGGCGTGGCATAATGGAAAATCCAGGATGGTTGGGGACTTTAGAGCTCTGAACACTTACACTGTCCCAGACAGATACCCAATACCAAAAATCCCAATTGCCCTTACTCAAATATCTCAAGCAGTGTATATAACCACTATGGATGCCCTTAAAGGATTCCATCAAAATATGGTAACACCAAGAGCAAGAAAATACTTGAGAATTATTGTTCATTGTGGAGTGTATGAATACTTAAGGATGCCCTTTGGTATCAAACATGCACCTTCACACTTCCAAAGAATGATGAATGAAATCTTCCCTGAAGAACTCTCAGAGGGATGGTTAATCATTTACATTGATGACATTATTATCTGTTCAAAGACTTGGGAGGAGCACATGTACAGATTATCAAGAGTTTTGACAAAAATCCAATCAGTAAACATGAAAATCTCCTTGAAGAAATGTCATTTTGGATTTAAAGAACTTAAAGCACTAGGACATGTTGTATCTGGTTTGTCCCTTGGAATTGACAAAAACAAAGTTGCAGCAGTATTGTTAAAACCCATGCCTCAGAATAAGAAGGAAATTCAGTCATTCTTAGGTTTTGCAGGATATTACAGGCAACAAATTAAAGATTTTGCATCCATAGCAAGACCACTTTATAAGCTGTGTGACAAAGACACAGTGCTTGAGATGACTGTTGACAGAGTCAAAGCTTTTGAGTCTCTAAGAGAAGCATTGACCACTGCTCCACTCTTACTGATGCCAGACTTTAAATTGCCTTTCAAACTGTATATTGATGCATCAGGGGATGGACTGGGTGCTGCACTTCACCAAGTTCAGATCATAAATGATAAGCCTGTAGAAGGACCCATATGTTTCATATCCAGGCAAATCAAACCAACTGAAGCCAGATATGGAGCAAGTCAGATGGAATGTCTATGCCTTGTCTGGGCCTTGGAAAAATTGAACTACTTTTTAGAGGGATGTGTTTTTGAAGTGATAACAGATTGTACAGCTGTCAAATCACTTTTGAACATGAAAACACCCAACAGACACATGCTCAGATGGCAAATAGCCATACAAGAATACAGAGGCAATATGACTATTGTTCATAAGGATGGGAATATTCATAAGAATGCAGATGGACTAAGCAGATGGCCATTACCAAATAATATTGATAATCTTGCTTATGTGCCAGAAGAAGCTTCACCACAAATTCCAATAGAAGGAATAAGTGTTACAGACTTGAACCCCACCTTCTTTGAAGAAGTCAGAAGTAGTTACAATCAAGATAAGAATTGTAGCATCTTATGCCAATTACTTAACAAAGACTGTAAAGACAACTCTCCAATACATGCCTTGGATGAAGTATGGAGGAAATCTTACGATGAAGGAAGATTTCACCTACTGGATGGTATAATTTACCACAGAACCAAGCACACATGTGTCATGACAGTTGTAGACAGGTCATTAATCAATCCTGTACTGAAAGAATGCCATGATAGTCCCTTTTCAGGACATCTGTCTGAAGACAGAACAACAGAAAAAGTAAAGACCTGCATATGGTGGCCAATGTGGCAGAAAGATGTTGCAGAGTATTGCAAAACCTGTGACAGATGCCAAAAGGCAAATAAATCCACGGGCAAAAGACTTGGAAATATGATAAACATCCAAGAACCAAACAGACCTTGGGAAATTGTCCATATGGATTGGGTAAATGGCCTACCACCAGGAGGTGACAGGAGCTATAATGCTTGCCTAGTAATTGTGGACAGATTCAGTAAAACTCCAATCTTTTTACAATGTCACAAAGATGATACAGCCATGGATACAGCTCTTCTGATATGGAATAGAGTAGTGTCATGGACTGGGATATTTACAAATATAATCAGTGATAGAGATCCCAAATTCACTTCAGCACTATGGACAAATCTTCACCAATTATTTGGCACTAAACTGTCTTTCTCTACAGCCTACCACCCACAAACTGATGGCCTGGCTGAAAGGATGATCTAAACCTTAGAGGACATGGTGAGAAGATTTTGTGCATATGGCCTTGAATTCAAACATTGTGATGGATTTACCCATGATTGGTGTACTCTGTTACCAGCACTGGAATTAGCATATAAAACATCAATCCATGCCAGTACCAATCAGACTCCTGCTATTCTAGAAAAAGGATGGAACCCCAAATTACCCCAAGATTCCTTGAGGAAAGACTTAATTGAAATACATCCCACAGCTGCTAGCTTCAAAGGAATGCTAGACAAAGCTAGAAAGCATGCAGTAAGATGCATGGAGGACTCTTTTGCATATGCTAAAGACAAATGGGATAAATCACATGCAACTCCAGATTTCGAAGTAGGGGCCCTGGTTCTTGTATCCACCACTAAATTCAATAACATCAAAGGATGTAAAAAGTTGAAAGACTCCTTTGCAGGACCTTTTGTGATTAAAGCCCTCCATGGAGAAAATGCTATTGAAGTAGAATTATCTGAAGATCTTAGCAATAAGCACCCTACATTTCCAGTAAGCTTGATAAAGCCATACAAATCTAGTGATGCTGAGAAATTTCCCTTGAGGAATAAGATTCCCCAAGTTATACCTCCTATTGAGATATCTGGTACTAAGAAAATTACCAAAGTTCTTAAAGAAAGGAAATTAAGAACCACAAAAGTTAGGGAATACCTTGTTAGGTACAGTGACCCAACTTGTGAAGATGAATGGTTAGAAGAAAAAGATATACCAGAAGCTACCAAACTCCTCAGGAGATTCAGACACACTAGAAACACCAATATTACAAAGTAATATTATTTTTTAGGGGGAGGGAATGTGAGCCTTAGAGGTAATTTCATATACCCAAAAGACCACAAATATAAAAATAACATATTAATATAAATAAAATAAATTTATTTATATTATTAAAATAAGAATCAAAATATAAATATAAAATTATATTAAAAATAAAAAATTAATTAAAATTTAAAAATAACAATACATTAAATTTTGTAAGTATAAAATTGCATTTATACTTGAAAAAATTAAGTAAAAATGAAATTTTAACAAATTGTGAAAAAATAAATAAATTTGGAAAAAAGTTAAATAAAATTTATTATAACTTTTTATCCAATAAATAAATACATAAAAATTATTTCACCATTGGATTCCTCATAAAAAATCAGGTGGGGTCACTTCTGAGTGAAATTCTTGTAACTCAACTCTAAATAAGCTTAAATTAAGTTTTTAGTATTTTCAATACAAAAGTTGAAAATCCTCAAAAACTTAACTTAATTCCCACCACATGTGGTGTTAACCATCAATTTTTGTGTTAAAATTGAGGTGTTGTGTTTAGTTTAGAAGTTATGAGGAATTGAAGTATTTTCAATTGAATTCAATTGAAATGTCAAAATGTGCGCGTGTATTACATAAGTGAACTTTGATTTACATATGAGGTGTCAATTATTACTGTATTGTACTGTACAATTGAATTGAATTACATATGTAAATTATAAGTATAATACATGATGAGGAATTAAAGGAAAAATAAATTGGAAAGATTAAATTTGGGGGGGAAAAGGAACTCCAGCTCAAAGGGGGAGCTAGACCCCCAAAATCCTTGCTGACAGGCGTGGGATGTCAAAATTCACACAAAAGTTCATCACTTTTGGCCTGGAATTGAGTTACCGGGTCTGTGGACTCAATTGATGATGAGGTTTTGATACCAACTGGGGTAGTTTTAGCTGTTGCCAAGAGGGTAAAACTACCCTTAAGATAAAACAATCATAGTAAGAGCAGTTTTAACTGGTTTCTACGCCTCTGACACACATTCTGACGTGTTTTGAAGGCTCTAGGCGTGGTATTGCTATAGTAATGGCTGATTTAAGCGTCTAAAATGGCTAAAAATGGCTTAAACCAGCCCTTTTTGGTCTAAACCAGGGTTCAATGATGCCATAATTGGCTTTTCTGTTGTCAGACTCTTTTTCACGACTGACAAGAGTAAATTTTACTTTTGGAGTAAGAGAATTGATGGCTATAAAAGAATGTCTTCTTTGCCCCACTTTTCTCTTCATGTTAGAATCTTTTTTCCTTTTATTAATTAGTTTAAACACTGTTAAACCAATCAATCAAAGATTCCAACCACCATTTTTAAATCATTGTAATCCTTTTAACCACTTGAAAAAATCATTATTATCATTGTTTGTAACTCTTATAATCATTTTTACCCCTGAACCACCCCAAAAGTGAATTAAAGCATCTTTCATCACTGTAAACTTTGTCACTTTGTTTCCAAATCCACTCTGGTCACTTTTGGGCGTGTTTTCTCTTTAATATTCTTTTTAAAGACTTTTTTCTTTAATTAATTGCTTGCAGTTCTTTGCTCAATTAATTCCAATTGAAATTGCTCTTGAAGAAATTTCATTTGTAGCCTTAAAATATCTCTTGTAGAGTATTTTTGGGATAAATTGTTATTGTTGGTAAAACAATAAATTTTTATAATATTATTGTTTTATACTAATAAAGTTATAAACAATAAAATTGGCGTGTTTTCTCTTAAAAATAATATTCTTTAATATTTTTAATTGATTTTTACCTTATACAAATTTTGAGGACAGGAAAAGTACTTGATTTTTAATCAAAGTTTCATATCCACACCGTACAGATGAAGTCTTTTCTTCAAATTTTTCTACAGAAATACTGAGTTTATTTAATTTTTCTGTAAGATTGTCAATACTCATGTCATAATTGATTGTCAAAGTGTTATCTTTGATATCTTTTATGTATTTATACAATTCTTGTTGTCCTTGTATTCATTTTTGTGTGTTATCCATCAAAATCTTTGTTTATTATTTTCAACAATAAACTTAATGTTGTCAATTTCTTTTTTATTTTGTACAACAATTCTTCTTAAACAAGATAAGTTGTTGTTTATTTCTTGTAATGATAATAAAATGTTTGCATTTCTTTTAGAGGTAATATACTATTTTTGATTTCTGTTAAAGTATTTACAACATCTTTGGACAAGGTTATTTCATTGGGAAATGAGGTTGTCTCATTCTTTGTTCTTCCTTTTCCTTGAATTCCATCAAGGTTCTGGCCATGTTGAATACATTGTCCATGGCATCCTGTAGCTTGGGGAATATGGTTTTCTCCAATTCTTTTTCTTGTTCTTCTTCCCTTCTTGGCAAAGTGGGTTGGCTTGGGGCTTGCTGGTAGAAGTTACTGGGGCTTCTTCCCTGGTTTCCTCCTTCTTTTTGGCATGGTACTCCTTGATATTTTTGATTTGAGGTTTGGATGATAGTGGATTCCATCAATTGGAGTATCTCACTATTTCCTCCTCTTTGAAGAACTTTTTCACAATGTGCCAGGATTTCATCACTCCTTGGTGTATTTGGGGCAACATTTCCCAGTCCTTGTCTTTGTAAACTGTGTAGTACTGTTTGTATTGGCTCATGTAAATGTCTATTTGAGCCCTCTGAATGTGATTTGTACCTGTTTGAGTCACTCATACTTAGTTCTAACTCTGGTTCAAATATCATGGGCATTTCTGGGACTTGCCTTTGGGATAAGGCACTTCCTTGTGTGGATTCTGTTCCACTGGTGATATTGCCCTTCCTTTTCCCTTTTGAGGAATAAATTCTACCTCTGAGTCCAGCTCCATCTTATTGGATGGAGTATTGGGAGCCTCTTCTGGTAGTCATATTTCAAGAAAAATAAAAAATAAGAGGATTTCAGA
The DNA here is from genome assembly GCA_023105745.1 of Austropuccinia psidii. Lineage (NCBI taxonomy): Eukaryota > Fungi > Basidiomycota > Pucciniomycetes > Pucciniales > Sphaerophragmiaceae > Austropuccinia > Austropuccinia psidii. The sequence goes on along the minus strand of JALGQZ010000002.1, from coordinate 8,100,049 downwards.
ACAGGAATTCTTCTTATGGCAATTTATAAATGAGGTACTCACCTTCAGAGTCCTGAATGGTGGGTCCTGGAAAGTCTAATTTCTTAGCTTTATTTTTCTTAGTGATTATTGGTGTTGGAGAGCTTTGACAAGTTTCTTCCACCAATCTTTCAATAGTGGTTTGGTTGTCCTCTGTTGGATTGTCTCCAAAAACTAAAAAAGACAAATAAATATAAGTCTTTTATATAAAAAGTGTTATTTTTGGTAAGATATGGCAATTTTCCATGTAAAAATTGCTTTTATATCTTAAAAAATGAAAATGAATAAAGGAATGAAATTAAAGTGAATAAAAATCAACTTTTTTTATTGGTTTTTATTTATAATTTTTTTGTTTTTAATTTTCATTTTTGTAGAATAAAATAAAAAAATGAATATGATTCTTTTATAAAATTAATTTATAATATAAAATAATTTTTAATTACTAGAGTTACTCAAATAAAGTTCTTGCAAGTCTAAGGATGTGAAAAACCACATGTAAGACAGGACAATGGCTTTCCAAATGCCTCAATAGTATTTAAAATCAATAAATATAAGATTATTATATAATTTTAGCATTATAATTGTAATTTATTATTGGATAAACCCAATTAGAATCTTTTTAAAAGTCTTTTAGAGTAAATATCACGGCCAGGCCCCTAAATGTAAGGTTTGACTATGAATCGATAAGTAAAAATTACTAATATCTTACTTATTGTACTATTAATGTCCTTATAAATGAAATAAATAAGATAAAAAGAATTAGAATAATACATAATTATTTTAATTATGGCATAAAACAATTATATTACTAAATAAATATAATAATATAATAAAATAAATATATTTATATAAGATAATTAATATATTTAAAAGCACTTCATTATTGTTACCAACAAATAATAAAGGTGTAAAAAATTGTTTTTTATTAATAAAAAACAATTAATAACAATAATATTACTAATATTAAAGTTATAAATTAATATAAATACTATTTATATCAATTATAGAATTATTAAAAAGTAATAATAGAAAAAAAACATTATAATAAGAGAAATAACCTACTTTTAATGCTTAATATAATAATTTTGAATAATTTTAGGCCTAGAAATGTAAATACAACTTATTTAAGTTTGTAGTTACAATAAAATTTAAGAGAAATTACAATTTTTCTTGATTTTACGTGGAATAGAGGTTTTTAAGAGAAATTTAAACAAAACAATTATATAATTGCAATAATCATTTCAGAGATGAAGACTATTATAAAATTATCTTTGGTATTTAATAATATAAAAGTTTTCTATATAAACAATAAAGAAATTACCTTTTTATTTAATGATTTAATGTTTTGTAAACATCTGAGGGGAAAACAGAGTAAAAATAGCTCTATTTATAGTAAATACCTCCCTCCTACAGTCCAGCAGGCTTCTAGTAGATGTTTACTGATTATTTCTACAAGAATTGATCAATATTTTAAGGTTTGGTGATGATTACATCATGATCAAACCATCTTACCTCATAATTATGCCATTATTTAGATTTTAACACTATAACTCTATGTTTGATGACATCATAGGCTTGGCAGAAGCCTAAGCTTTGTGGATTTTATTAGTATTAATCATATTCTAATAGTATTCACCAGCTTCATCACTTATATGACTGTTAAACTTAAAATAAGATTACAGTGAGTGATCTTAAATGATCAAATTTAAGCTTAAACTTTGATCATTAATAAATTTTAAGTTATACATGCTAAAGCTATTCTGAGGGTGTATTCTGATAGCTTGGCATGTCCTCATTACACTTCCAAGAGAATTTTATTACATCATCAAAACTGTATTTCTGATGATTTTTCTTGTAACTCATCTTTTCTGTCAAAATTTAATATTTTAAACTTCAAACCATGATTTCAAGGGGTTATACCTTGAATATTGTGATAACAAATACATCATTCTTCACTAATGAGCTAGTAGAATTCAACGGTCTACTTTTTTTAAGTTTGGACCACTTACACAAAAAAGTGGTCAACAGCTCTATTGATTTTAATTAATAATCCCTTACAGGTTTTAACCTTGTTTATAGCTTGTGAAACAAAGTTCATTTATGTATTCCTACAGTAATTACGTGGTGACCTATTTTTGGTTCATTGCTCTATCATCTATATTTCAAAAGATATTAGCTAAAATCCGTGAATATATGTGTTTCCCAAAAAGTGCATATATTCAGCTTAACTCCTTAAGTATTGACTTTGGAGACTAGCTTCTTAATTGTTTTATGTGTAGAGTTTCATGGAGAATCTAATAGTACCATTTATTTCACATTTTGCCTCATTGGTATTTGAAATAATTAAGGATTTTTGTTTTTTATAAGGTGTTATTACTTATAACTCATTAAATATTGACTTTACAGATATGCTATAAAATTGGTATATGTGTATTTTACCATGGGGAATCCAATAATCCAATGGTATAATTTATTTAACATGTCTATTCATTGGTTTTTACGTTAAACCAAGTTTTATGCCTATTTATGGCATTTTTGTAGTTTTAAGGTAATTATTTTTAATGTATAATTATTTTAAATATTTCTTGTGACCTTTTTGGGTATGTGGTCATATCTCAAAGGTTAACAATCTGGAAGATTCAACTGAACTTCTTGAAAATGCTGAGTGAAAAGTTATTGAGTCAATTGAAGAAAAGAAATAAATCTTATGTTCATGTTATAAAAAGATGGATCTAATTTTTGGACAAAAGCCAAGTACACAGCCTTTAGCTAAATTTTATTAAAAATGCAATTGGAAAGCGCTATTATATTTTAAGATGGTCAATGATGAAAATCTAACAAACCCAAATGAATATGAAAATGATTCAAGCAATTGTAATGGAGAGGATAATGATTCTAATGAAGGTGCGTTTAATATGGTAAACTTAAATTTCATGTTTGTTTGAATTTTTTTTTAAAATATACTTGTTCATATTTGGAGATCCAAGCTCTTATGCTTATAATGAGAAATATAAAGGAAATATCAAACTCCTGTTTTTCAGAAAGGTTTGAATTCTCAAGAACTCAAAAGAGTAGTAAGATTTTAATTCAAAAGTAAGGCATAAATTAATGAAAATTACAATCTAGAATGCATTCACAAATTATTATGAAGAAAGCAGATGAAGTTGTAAGATTATATTTTTCAAAATAAAGATTAAATTTTAATCTCCATTTTTCAACCAAAAAGATATTGCAAACAGAAAACCCAAAATGGGGAAAAGAGAATGAGGAAAATTCAAAGATAAAGGAGGAACATATGGTTTTTAAAGAAAAGAAAAAAGAAAGATGAAAATTATTTTTGATGGGAAGAGCTTCACAACAATGAGAATTAACCCCCCATTAATGAAAGTATGGAAACCCTTAGCCATAATCCTCCTGTGGTCAAGTGGCCACATTTGTCATTTTTATGACCAATTGGCCATTAATATCAACTGTGGTACTTTGGGCTACATTCACCTCAGCCATCATCCCTAGCCCTTTTGGGCCTCCACCAGAAGCCCTGGCTTTTGGGAAACAAAACTCTCTCTGGCTCTCATTAGGCCTCACCATTGAGCCAGAGGTTTCTAGGACCTTCCACTACTTTGAGGCCATTTTTCTCCACCAATTTTATTAGTTCAAATTTGGTTCCAATGGCCAATTCAGGTCAGTTGGCCCCCCCTAGCCTTCCTATAGCCTCTATGGCCTGCAAACCATGGTTAATGGGCTGTGGCCCACATATTGCAGTCTGTAGGAAATTTAGGTCAATTTGGCCTCTTTTGGCCTAGATACAATGAGGTTAAAGGGGGCCAAGGGGGTGCATAGACCTACCAATATTGACTGAAACCACATTTTGGCACGCTAGAACAAGTTCTTGCCAAATATCCCAATGGACCCAACAGTCCAGTGATGTACCCAGGCAGTAACCAAAGTGCCACCAAGAACCAAATTTGGCCCATAAATTCCAGTTGCCAAATCACTCCTCAAGGAATTTCCACTACCTATTCTTCCCAACATCAACAAATGACATATATGGTGTTATACACAATTATTAATATTTTTTCCTCAGAAACTAAATGGTGATGCTTACAAGACCAAATTAACTCATCTTAAATACTTCACCATTCCTCAAAGGCAGTTTTGAGGGGATGGTTCATGCACCATGAAGAAAGAGGAAGGCTCTGGGGTCAGGAGCTTCAGGTCAAACAGGACTTCAAAATGGAATGAAAATGATTTGAAAATGACTCCTAACATGGAGTTATTTACACAGATCCATATTTGGCTCACATCCTATACTCTTAAAAAGTTACTGAACTAAAAATGAACCTATAAAAAGATTTCAGATCCATTTTTTAACAAAGGGAAATTTCTTACATTTAATATTAAAAAATCATGTATTATGAATCAAGAGCTCAGAATTAATGCTTCAGTATTCACTTCTAAATTTTTCCTGATAATCATGAAGTATTCAGAGCTATTTGTGGAAGAACATATATCCTGTGGCACGCAAAGAAATTCCTTTTGAAACACATAATATTTCCTACCCCAAATGAAGCTTACAAGACTTCCACTCACAAAACACCTGTCCTGTTTTATCAGAAATGAAAAATAAGCAAGGAAGTAGTTCCAAAAGAAATATATAAGAGGAAGATTTATTCCTAAATGGAGATCCTTAAAATCAATTTATTCCAAACTTCAACTAATATAAACTGTAGAAGGAAAATAATATGAATTTTAAGTCTAAAAGATTTTTAAAATAATTTGGTGAGTTTTTATTCATGATTATTATTCCTCAAAAAATAAATTGGAGAACACATCTCATTTCTTTAACATTTATAAAAATTAGTGAGGCTTAAATTTTAAATGATTACATCCTGAGTTATATTTAGAACTTCAAATTATTTACCAAAGGTTTTGACCTTTATCTTGTAAAATAACAAATCAAAAAACTGTTGTTTAAATCAATTTTTCATCTCTAATTTTAGAGGCCTTACTTTTAAAATAGATAGATTTTTTGAATCTTTTGAAATATTCTTGGTACTTTTACCATTTCAATTTGTTGATTTATCCTTGTATAAACTTCCACTTAGATATGATAATTCAAGAAAAATATTGAGAATCAATTTTTTGAAAAGATTTTGAGCTCTCAAATGAGAATTAGTAGTCTTTTGGAAGTAATTAAGATCTAATTTTATACCTGAGAAATTTTAATATTTGGTAATAATTTCTTCAAACAAGTTTATTCAATTTAATGAAGGTTGAAGCGAAATCTAGGTATGCATTGATCATATTTTCCCTCAGAAGTAAGCTCAAATTATCCAAGTAAGATATTTACAAGCTTAAAAAATTATTAAAGCCTTCATTTCAAAACTGAAACCTTTAGTGCTCCAATATCTTCAATGAAAATCATATATATTCAATTTTAGAATATAGAAACATACTTCTTAAATAATTTGAAGGATATATCTTATTTAAAGTTTCTTGAAGAGCTTTGAAGTGGTTTTGAACATATGCCATGCTAATGTTAAATTGATAATTTTTTGAAATTGAATACCATTGATTAATAGGATTTTTGAATATATAATTTTTCTTTTGAATCAAGGAAAAATTATGATATTGTATGATTATTAAGGTTTTTATAAGATGAATATCTCATTCTTCACAAATGAAAAAAGAATCTTTTAAAAAAATACAATTCATCATGATCATGATTTTTAAAAAAACGTTTTTTGGACTAATATTCAAAGGAAAAATACCAATAATAATTATTTTATTTTATCAATAAGATAATTATTGAATAACTTAATTTGAGATATTTAAATTAGGATTAGAATTACAAATGTTCCATTCAAGTATGAAATTTGGCAAACAACTGATTTGGGTTAGTTTGATTTGTAATTTTATTTGGCCTGAAGTTCCATCAGATATCAATTGATAAAAGAATTAAATTATTGATATTTTATATTTTATTGTATAGAATTTTTCATCAATGATATTTATGGTTTAAATAGAACAACAAATGTGTACAAATTAAGACAACTACTGAAGAATGCATTCCCAAAACTAATAAGAGCTTCTCTAAAATATTCAAAAATGTTAATTAAGATAGTAATAAGCTTCAAATCATTAGGATAATTTCAATTTATGGTATTCCAAACAAATATTTTGTCAGCCTGTGACTCAAAACCAGAGCAAAAGCATGAAAGCAAAATAACGTAACCCAATGGTAGAGAAAAATGCCACTGAAGTGTGACCTGAGAAAAAATGGATTATAAAGGGAATCAAAAGAAAGAGGAAAGTAAACTCTTTCCAAAGATGTAATTCTCATAAACATGGGATAAGGAATGACAGAGTTATTCCAGCTCAAGGCAAGAACTGAGAGTAAACCTTAATTTACACCTCACATCTAAAATCCAGAGGAAGAGGTAGAAAAACATCAAATGGATTTTCAAATTGGACCTCTCAATCAGGGATATCTAATGGTAATAGAAAGATTTAGCTAGCATCAAAACTACAGAAGTTATGGCTAAAAATGGGCCAAATAAGGGTGAAAAAGAAATTCACCTCCCATATAAAAGGATCATATGCTTATTTTCTATCAATGAATTCCATACATTCAGTAAATTGGATTTTTTTGGGATGGCCCAGAAATTTTCTCACAGTCAGGCAAGAGTTCATGCAGCTTTCCAGAGATATGAAAAGACTTGATACTCTTTGTGCTGCAGTGCATTGTTGTAAGCTTTCTGGCTGGCTTTGTAAATGTCCACTGAGTCTTCTTGTGGTGGTGTAAGCTCTTTTTGAAGTTAAATAAGTGTTATAAGCTTCAGAATGGCATAATTTCTTCAGTTTGGTATTCATTTAGTGACTATTTTCCTTCTGTAACCGATTGGCTTCTGCCATAATCATGTCCATAACCTTTTTGGTAGCTGCTTGAGGGGCTATAGCTTGCTCCTGATCTATGTGAGCCTTGAAGTATATTTTACATATTCAGATAGGCTAAAATAAAAATAAAATAAAATCTTAAAACTTTGCATAACTCATAAGTAATGCATATGTCCAAAATTAATCATTTTTCATTTTAGAAAAGATGAAAAACATTTTGCAAGTGAGTGAGTCCATGGATTCAAGCCCAGATTTAAATTCTACACAAAGATTGACCCAGGGTAGCTCCATAGAGTTAATAAGCTTAAATTAACTCTATGAGGTGGTAATATGGAAAATATCTCAAGGTCACATCATTCATACCACACAAAAGAATTGTGAAATTTTTTTGTTTTCTCAATTTCACGCCAAAAGAATGGCAACGTGAGAAATCCCAATTGTCATATACACTAAGATGAGTGTTATGCATGTTTGTGGAGCTTACAAATATAGTGTGCATACATACACCTTTTTTTTAAGGTGTGGATATGAAACTTTGATAAAATATCAAGTACATTTCCTGTCCTCAAAATTTGTATAAGGTAAAGTTTATTTAGAAATAGCAAGAAATAGTATTTTTAAAGAGAAAACACGCCAATTTTATTGTTTTTAACCTTTTAAGTATAAAACAATAATATAATAAAAAGTTATTGTTTTACCAACAATGAAGATTTATCCAAAAATACTCTACAACAGATAGTTAAGGCTACAAAAGAAATTTCTTCAAGAGCAATTTCAATTGGAATTAATTGAGCAAAGAACTGCAATAAATTAATTAAAGAGAAAGGTCTTTAAAAAGATATTTAAAGAGAAAACCATCCCAAAAGTGACCAGAGTGAATTTGGAAACAAAGTGACAAAGTTAACAGTGAGGAAAGATGCTTTATTTCACTTTTTGGGGTGGTTCAGGGGTAAAAATGATTATAAGAGTTACAAACAATGATTATAATGATTATTCATGTGGTCAAAAGGTTTAAAATGATATAAAAAGGGTGGTTGGAATCTTTTAATGATTGGCTTAACAGTGTTTGAGTTAACAGTGTTTGAACTAATTATAAAAGGAAAAGATTCTAACATGAAGAAAAAAGTGGGGCAAAGAAGACATTCTTTTATAGCCATCAATTTTCTTACTCCAAAAATTGAAGTTACTCTTGTCAGTCGTGAAAAACAGTCTGAAAACAGAAAAGCCAATTATGGCATCATTGACCCCTGGTTTAGACTAAAAAAGGGCTGGTATAAGCCATATTAGACCCTTAAATCAGCCATTACTATAGCAATAACTGGTCTAGAGCCTTCGAAACACGTTGAAATGTGTCTAACAGGCGTAGAAGGCAGTTAAAACTGTTTTTACTAACATTGTTTTAACTTAAGGGTAGTTTTACCCCCTTGGAAGCAGTTAAAACTACCCTGGTTGGTATCAAAACCTCATCCTCAATTGAGTCACAGACCCTGTGACTCAATTCCAGGCCAAAAGTAATGAACGTTTGCGTGGATTTTGGAATCCCATGTCAGTCAGCAAGTAATTTGGGGGTCTAGCTCCCCCTTAGAGCTAGAGTGTCTTTTCCCCACAGAATTAATCTTTCCAATTGTTTGTTCTTTAATTACTCATCATGTAATAAAATTATAATTTACATATGTAATTCAATTGAGTCTTTAATTAAAAATATGTAACAATTGATACCTCATATGTAAATTAAAGCTCACTTATGTAATACACATGCACATTTTGACATTTCAATTAAAAATACGTCAATTCCTCATATCTACTAAACTACACACAACACCTCAATTTCCACACAAAAGGTGATGGTTAACACCACATTTGGTCTGAATTAAATGAAGGTTTTGAGGATTCTCATACTTTTGTACAAAAAATACTAAAAACTTAATTAAGCTTATATAGAGTTGAGTTGCAGAAATTTTATCCAGGGGTGACCCCACTTGATTTTTTATGAGGAATCCAATGGTGTGATAATTTCTTTATTTTTATTTCTTGGATAAAAATTTATAATATATTTTTTTTATATAAAATAATTTTATATAACTTTTTACCAACAATATTTTAATTTCATAATTTTTATTAAAAATTCATTTTTACTTAATTTTTACAAGTAAAAATGTATTTTCAGAATTTCAAATTTTATTGTAATTTTATTTTGAAATATAAATTTGGATTTATATTTCAATTTTTATTTGTATAATATAAATAAATTCATTTTATTTATATTTGTATCATAATTGTCACAACCATGGCAATCCACCTCCTTGGATCTCCATATGGCATATCAAGCCACAGTCCTTTTATGGCCAATTGGCCATATCCATCACCAGTGGCCAATATGGCCACGTCATCCTCTTATGGACCATTTATGGCCATTTGTCTTTTGGGACCTTCATGGCCCTTCACCTCAATCCAGAAGACATAGCGGCAATTTATGCCCAATTGGGTATTTCTGGTCATTTCCCTCAAAACCAGGGGAAATGGCCCAAATGGCTGTTTTTTTTGGACATTTGGGATCATAATGCGCATTTTTGCGTATTTGTGCAGTTTTGTGCATTTTTGTGCATTTGCGCACCTTTGTGCATTTTGCGCACTTTGACGCAAAGTGTCCAAAATACACTTTCCCGCCCTTTGGGCCAGTTTTTGGCTCAGAAACACAAAGTGGCCAAAAACACCTTTCCAAGCTCTGAAGCCATCACATCCATCTTGTTCCCCTCTGTCTTTCCATCTCAAGACCTTTGGACGTAATCTTCTTTCCAATGAACCAATATGCCATAAATGATATTATATATCATTATGCATCATTTTTCAACAGAAATTCAATGATGGCACTTTCAAATGGTCATTTCAATACTCCAACATATCATAACGTCATCAAGGCACCCAATCATTCAGAGGAGTCATAAGGGCTCAAGCGCAAGTGTTTCAGCGTCAAAGACCAATCACGCCATCAAGACGTCATTGGATAATTTCATTCAAAGTATTCCTCCAAGGCAATACTGTTCAACCATTCTCAAGAAATTCAAGAGGCAGTTTATTCATTCATTCATTCAATTGTCAAGTGTCAAAGCTCCACTCAATCCATCTTGGCAACCACCTTCATTTCAATACAGTCTGGATCCATCAAGAACTGTATTTCATTTTCAAGGATGGGAAATTCTTTCAACCTAATTCAATTTCAACATTAGCCAGCTGTATCAATACCCAAAACAATCAATACAGCCTCAAGGATCAATACAGATCAGTTTTCACCCTGAAGAACTCAAGCTCCCAACCTTTCACATATACCGGCTACCCTTTCCACCCTGGGGGTTTTTCCCCAGTTGATTAATATACTTTGATTTTATTTTATCTTTATTTATCTTATAATTTTTGTTAAGTGAATACTGATATTATCAAGTCAGTCATTTAGCAACTTCTTTTTTCTTTCTTTGCCTGTCAATGGATATTTGGTGGTCATATCCTTACTAATTCCATTATTCATTTTGGCAGGTTGAAACAGTGATTAGGAAATTACTTGGTTGGCTCTTTGGCCATTTGGCTTCTCTTTCCTCTTATTGCATCTCATATTGTACTTGCATATTTCTTAGAGGAAATCATTTCTTTATTTTATGTTCTTTATCCTTTTGGAGACTTCCAAGTGAGTTCCCTGATTGCTGAGTGCCAGGCCACTCTTGTATTTCTGTCCAAGAGCCCCTGTGACATTATATTAATTAACTCATAATTTCTTTTCATTCTGTCCATTCTTTCTTTATAATTTCATTCACTCATTTCGTTGAAATTATGACTCTTTAATGCTTATGAACCTTATGATTCATTGTCACCTCTCAATTTTCTCTCATTCATTCTTCATTCTGAAAATTGAAAGCTGACCCCAATTTTATTTTTTTGTTTCTCTTTTTAAATCTTATTCAAATCATCAAATCTTTAATTCATTCATAATTCAGGCGTCATCTTAATTTTCATTTGATTTTCAAATTTCTCATCGATTTATTCAGACACATTCTTCACATCAAGATTCATATTTGATTAATTATTCAAGAATTTTGATTTTTAAAAAAGAACTCACTTGCGTTTGATTTGATTGATTGATTTGACATAAATTGATATTGACCTCAAGAAAATTTATTGACCTGAAAATTTCATTGATTTTTCTGATTTTTCACATCAAGAAATTTGACATAAATTGATTTTGCCTCCAGAATTCATTTTGATTGATTGATTTTCTGCAATATTTTGATTTTGATTTATTGACTTCAAGCTTTCATTTGATATTTAATTGATTGATTTACCTGAAGATTTCATTTGATTCATTGATTTTTATTGATTTTCCTCAAGATATCGATTTTGACTTTTGACTTCAAGCATTATTTCAATTGCCTCAAGTTTTCATCTTCAAATCTTGATTATTTTTCATTTTATTTCATTTTATCCTGAAATCATGCCCATCCAACACTCACCTCCTGCAATGCAGACAAGATCTCAGGCCAGAACTCAAGCTGTTCTTACTCCAACTCCCAGGGCTCCTCTTGATGGCACCCCAGCAGTTTCTCAACTGAGGGCCAAATTGGACAGAGGACCCATTTTTGAAGGAGCAGCACCATCCAGGAAGGAAGGAAGAGTGCCCAGAAGATCAAGCTCATTCTCAGGAGTAGTTGGCGGATTTCGAGGAACTTCAAGGACCATTTTCAAGGGTCCAGGTGAAGATGGTGAAGAGGAGGAGGAGAATTCTGTGGAAGAGGAAGGGTCTGATGGTACTGAAGGTGTCCCTTCTCCTGTGGAGGCATCCCAAGGTACTGGAGCGCCAACTCTAGCCCAGTCTAATCAGCCTGTCTCTCATCAGTCTGAACCATCTTTATTGGCCATTATGCAGCAAATGACTCAGATTATGTCCAATCTTCAAGCAGCTTCATCCTCTGAAGCATCAATACTACCAGCCTTCAAGACTCCAGCTATGAAGGCATCAGAATGCTTTGATGAGACTCAGCCCTTCAAAGTAAGAAGCTTCCTTCAGTGATGCCAATTAATCTTTCATAATGATCTGGCAAACGTCTCTCAAGATAGAAAGAAGGTCCTTTATGCCACTTCATTTCTCATTGGCAGGGCTGCAAAATGGATTTAGCCTTATCTTTTCAATCTCACCAATCAAGACTCCAATTACCTTCTCAATTCTTGGCCTTTATTTAAATCTCAAATCTTCACTCTATTTGGTGACCCGAATGAAGTCAGAAAAGCTGAAGCAGAATTGGATTCACTAAGAATGAAGGAAGGTGGCCATGTTTTACTATACATAGCCCATTTCAGGAGTTTGGTTTCAAGAATTTGAGATTGGGGTGAAAGGGCTCTCATTCATCATTTCAGGAAGGGATTGCCATCCAGGATATTGGATCAATTGGCCTCACATCCTTCAAGAATTGATTCTCTTCAAGACTTAATGGACATTACCCTGAAACTTGATACCAGGTACCATGAAAGGCAAAAGGAGAAGAATCACTATCAAGAGAAGAAATTTGAAGCCCCAAGATCACGTACTTCTCATCCTCAAAATTCTTCAAGTTCAAGTCATAAGAGGAAGCAGAATTTTCAGAAGAGGGACAAGCCCCATTCTTCTTTGTTGAATAAGGACTTCAAGCTCATGAACTGTGAAAAAGAAAGAAGAATCAAAGAGGGTCTTTGTACCTATTGTGGTGGGAAGCATAGTATTGAGCATTGTATCAAAAGGCCTCAAAACAAGCTTACCCAACCGTAAGGCAAATTTCCCAGCCAGGGAAAAGCCTGGGTGAAGATCATGTTGTGTTCAATGGCCTTCAATATTTTCCATCCAGAGCAGAATTGTGCATTCTGAATACTGGTGTCAAAAATTCTCTTCATTTTTTTGTCTTTTCTGCTCTTTCTGATGTTTTTTACAGTATTCTCATTGATTCTGGTGCTACACACTCATTTATTGCAAAGCAGTTTGTTCACAAGTACTAATTGACTACGTCAGAACTTCCAGAGAAGATTCCTCTTATCATTTTGGACTCCTCTGAGTCCCCTTCCTTATTTGTGACTCACCATACTAAATATATGGTTGAGCTCCCTTCCTTCCCAAGCTTTGAATGGGACTTTTTAGTCATTGATACTCCCAAGGGAGAAGACCTCATTCTGGGCTTTGACTTTCTTAATCATATTAATCCCTATATTGATTGGAGGCAAGGGCTGATCACCTTAAATTCTGATCATAAGGACTATTATTATCCTTCAAAATCTTTCAGTAATAACTTTTCTTTTGCCAAATCATGTGCAGCTCTGGTTGGTGATTCTACAACACCATCATTTCCATCTTCTGTCCATATTCCTTCCTTTAATTCCCATCAATTATTCCTATCATCTAGAGATGACGTCTTCAAAGAGATTCAAGATGTTGGAGAAGATAATTCTGTATCTTCACTTCATCTCTTCTTTGGGAATATGGACCTTCCTCCTTCATCTTATTATGACTCCCTGGAGGAGTTGTGGGATGAAGAGGAAGAGCCAGAAGAAATAGAAACCATCTTGAAGGTTGGTCCTCCTGTCTATCACCAGGAATTGGATATATTCTCCACGGTGAAAGCAGAGAAACTTCCTCCTCACTGCGCCTGTGATCATCATATTGAGCTGGAGGGGTCTCTACCTCCAGTTGGGGTGATCTACCCTTTATCAAACCAAGAGTCAGATACATTCAGGGCCTACATTTCAGAGAATGTAGAGAAAGGTTTCATCCGGCCAAGCTCCTCTTCAACAGGAGCACCTGTTCTCTTTGTCAAAAAGAAAGATGGTGGCCTCCGTTTGTGTGTTGATTACCGCAAACTCAATGCTGTTACTAGGAATAACAAGTATCCTGTTCCTCCTATGAATGAGCTTCTTACTGTTTTCAATGGTTCTTCTATCTTCTCCAAGATTGATTTGCGTGGTGCATATAACCTGCTCAGAATCAAGGAAGGTGATGAAGATCTGACATGTTTTAGAACTAAATATGGCAGCTATGAGTATTTGGTTATGCCATTTGGGTGCACCAATGCTCCTGCCTCTTTCCAAAACCTTTTCAATGATATTTTTTATGATCTTCTTGATATTTATGTTGTGGTTTATTTGGATAACATTATGATCTTTTCCAAATCTGAAGAAGAACATGTCACTCATGTGTCCACTGTTTTTTCCAGACTCAGAGCCAAAAACCTCTTTGCTAAGGCCTCCAAGTGCCTGTTTCATGTTACTAGTGTAGAGTATTTGGGTTATGTTGTCTCTTCTAAAGGCCTCAAGATGGACCAAGCAAAAGTCCAGCAAATTCTCAATTGGTCATCTCCAAGAAACCTCAAGGCTCTTCAATAATTTCTTGGCTTTGCCAATTTTTACCGCCGTTTCATCAAGAATTATTCAAAGAAGATTAGTTCACTCACAAGTCTCCTCAAGAAAGATTCCCGTTTTCCCCTCAATGAGGAAGCTCTTAGACAGTTTCATCAACTCAAAGAGGCATTCACCATTGCTCCAATCCTTTCTCACTTTGATCCTTCTATACCCACCATTGTAGAGACTGATGCATCAGATTATGCCTTGGGTGCTGTACTGAGTCAAATTTATGACTCAGGAAAACATCCCATTGCATTTGATCGCTGCAAGCTTCTCCCAGCTGAGCTCAATTACGGGATTCATGACAAGGAACTCTTTGCCATAGTTTGGGCTCTCAAGTGCCGGAGAGCTTTTCTCCTGTCTCTTTCTTCCTCTTTTGAAGTTCTCACTGATCATTCATCATTTCAATATTTTATGTCTTCAATGATTCTCACTTTCCGTCAAGCCCACTGGGCTGAATTTCTCTCTGAATTCCATTTTTCAATCACCTACCACCCTGGCCGCTTGGCTACCCTTCCAGATGCTTTATCAAATTGGGACAATGTTTACCCAGAGAGGGGGGAAGATTTCATCAGCAATAATCCAATGAATTATCAAAAAATAATCAAGCAAGATGAAATTAAAGCCTCAAAATTCTTTGCAGTCAATGTGGAAGCATTTTCAAATTTGATTGAATCAATTCAGAAGGAATTATGGAAAGATTCTCAATATAGAAGTATCCTTCAAGATTTGGTTAAAGGTAAATCTGTCCAAGATTATTCTCTTGACTCCTCCTCCCAACTTCTCCTGTTCAAAGATTGGGTGGTGGTCCCAAATGACCCCACAATTCAGCTCAGCATACTTCAACAAAGGAATGACTCTCCTCTAGCTGGACACCCTGGCCAAGAGAAGACTTTAAAACTTGTCAAGCGGGATTTCCACTGGTCCAGCATGACTCAATTTATCAAGGATTATGTATCATCCTGTCAACAGTGTTCAAGAAACAAAAAATATTCACCACAATAAGTTTGAACTCCTCAAACCTCTTCCAATTCCAAATGGTCCTTGTATTTGTCTTTCAATAGATTTCATCACTAAATTGCCACTGTCCAATTCATTTGACTCAATCCTTGTCATAGTGGACAGATTCTCAAAAATGGCAGTTTTTATTCCAACAATGTCTTCAATAACTTCATTAGATTTGGCCCATCTATTCATCAAGAATATCTTTTCAAAGCATGGCCTTCCTTCAAGAATTTTCAGTGATAGAGGTTCTCTTTTTTTTCTTCTTTTTGGACCAATCTTTGTCAGCAGCTCAAGATTTCAAGAGATCTGTCAACTGCTTATCATCCAGAAACTGATGGACAGACAGAGAGGGTAAATCAGATACTAGAAAAGTACCTTTGGATGTATGTCAGTTATCATCAAGATGATTGGAACACCTGGCTCCCTCTGGCTGAATTTGCCTACAATAACTCTGACCACTCTTCAACAAAACAATCACTGTTTTTCACTGTTTATGGAAGAGATCCACATTTTGACTCCTTTCACATTACTCAAGATGATCCTGCTGGAAAGTTCTCAACAAAAATCCAATCAGTACAGCAAGATGTCCAGAGAGAACTTGAAGTTGCCATAAACAGGTTTAAGAGGTATGCAGATAAAAGTAGAGCAATTCCACCCGTTTGCAATCCTGGTGAAATGGTATGGCTTTCCTCCAAGAACATCAAATCAACTAGACCCACCAAAGAACTGTCTGAAAGATGTTTGGGTCCTTTTCCAATCTTGAAGAAAGTCAGTACTCATGCTTATCATCTCAAACTTCCACCTCAATGGAAATCCATCCACCCAGTCTTCCATATTTAACTCTTAGAACCAGTCAAGACATCAACAATCCCAAATAGGCATCAAGAGGCTCCTCCTCCAGTCATCATTGAAGAAGAAGAGGAATGGGAAGTCTCCCAAATACTGGACTCAAAGCTTATGAGGGGAAAGGTATGGTATTTGGTGGAATGGAAAGGTTTCAGTCAAGACCCAGAAAGATCCACTTGGGAACCAACTGAAAACCTCAAGAATTGTCCCGAACTGGTTAAAGATTTTCATTCATCATATCCTGACAAGCATGGGCCCAATAATTAAAAAGCTTGATTCATTATGGTGCTTGGTGGGGAGAGGAATTACCAAAAGTAAGTCCCACTCCTGGTATGCAGCTTTAGGGGTATTCTACTCTTTTTTTGTTTTAAGCATCACCTTGGCCACTCTGTGAGCACTTTGCAATTTTGGACACAGATCTTTGGCATGCCTTTCAACTTCATTTCCAATCTTATGGCCATTTTCACTTGGGACAATGCGCCATTCACTTTTCAATTCATTTCCAAGACTTCCAAATTCAAATCCATTCCTTCAACATTTTTGTTTTTATTTTTATGGCACTGGCGGGGGTGGTAACTACCAACAGTAAGTTCCTCTCCTGGTGTGCACTTCCCTGAGGGGTCTACAATCTTGTCAAAACATCACCTTGGCCACTTTGTGAGCACCTGGCATCAAATTTCTCTTTCCAGGTCCTTGGCCAATTTCAAAATCAGTTATCAACCTCCGTGATGAAGATTGGAACCTCCTCAAGATTCAATTCGTTTTTATTTTCTCTTTTCTCTTTCTTTTGTTTTCATTTTCATCTTTATATTAAATATTATTTTTATTTTCATTTTATCATATCAAAAATTCATCTCAAAGAATATTCATTCATTACAACATCATCAATCATGAAGCCAATCTCAAAAGAAGATCAAGCAAGTCCTGCGTCATATAACAAACTTTTAATATCAGTTATTATTTTATTTTCCTCTTAAAAGAGCTTTCCTCTATTCCACTCTCAATCCTTTCCAATAGCCTCAACAGGATTAACCTTGTATTGGTGCTCAGGAGCTCACCATTTCAAGGTGGGGGGTACTGTCACAACCATGGAAATTCACCTCCTTGGATCTCCGTATGGCATATCAAGCCACAGTCCTTTTATGGCCAATTGGCCATATCCATCACCAGTGGCCAATATGGCCACGTCATCATCTTATGGACCATTCATGGCCATTTGTCTTTTGGGGCCTTCATGGCCCTTCACCTCAATTCAGAAGCCATAGTGGCAATTTATGCCCGATTGTGTATTTCTGGTCATTTCCCTCAAAACCAGGGGAAACGGCCCAATGGCTGTTTTTTGGCCATTTGGGCTCATAATGCACATTTGCGCACTTTGACGCCAAGTGTCCAAAAGACACTTTCTTGCCCTTTGGGCCAGGTTTTGGCTAAGAACCCAAAAGTGGCCAAAAACCCCAAAGTACCCAGAAACACCTTTCCAAGATCTGAAGCCATCACATCCATCTTGTTCCCCTCTGTCTTTCCATCTCAAGACCTTTGGACGTAATCTTCTTTCCAATGAACCAATATGCCATAAATGATATTATATATCATTATGCATCATTTTTCAACAGAAATTCAATGGTGGCAATATCAAATGGTCATTTCAATATTCCAACATATCATCACGTCATCAAGGCACACAATCATTCAGAGGCCTCATCAGGGCTCAAGAGCAAGTGTTTCAGTGTCAAAGACTAATGACGCCATCAAGATGTCATTGGATAATTTCATTCACAGTATTCCTCCAAGGCAATACTGTTCAACCATTCTCAGGGAATTCAAGAGGAAGTTCATTCATTCATTTATTCAATTTTCAAGTGTCAAAGCTCCACTCAATCCATCTTGGCAACCACCTTCATTTCAATACAGTCTGGATCCATCAAGAACTGTACTTCATTTTCAAGGATGGGAAATTCATTCAACCCAATTCAATTTCAATATTATCCAGCTGTATCAATACCCAAAACAATCAATACAGCATCAAGGATCAATACAGATCAGCTTTCAGCCTGAAGAACTCAAGATCCCACCTTTTCACATATACCAGCTACCCTTTCCACCCTGGGGGGTTTTTCCCCAGTTAATTAGTATACTTTGACTTTGTTTTATCTTTATTTATCTTATCATTTTTGTTAATTGAATAATGATATTATCAAGTCAGTCATTTAGCACCTTCTCTCTCCTTTCTTCGCCTGTCAATGGATATTTGGTGGTTATATCCTTACTAATTCCATTATTCATTTTGGAAGGTTGAAACAGTGATTAAGGACTTACTTGGTTGGCTCTTTGGCCATTTGGCTTCTCTTTCCTCTTATTTCATCTCATCTTGTACTTGCATATTTCTTAGAGGAATTCATTTCTTTATTTTATTTTCTTTATCCTTTTGGAGACTTCCAAGTGAGTTCCCTGATTGCCGAGTGCCAGGCCAGTCTTGTATTTCTGTCCAAGAGCCCCTGTGACATTAATTTATCATTTGTGGTCTTTTGGGCATATAAAAATACCTCTAAGGTTCACATTTGGTAAAACCATAGCATGAGGCTTGTAGGTATTTTTCTATACCCAAAACACCACAAATAATAAAAAGTGACACAATTATGAATAAAATCAATTTATTTACATTATAAATTACAAAGTTAAATTATAAATATAAAGTTTATATGCAAAATTGGAATTTTAATTATAATTTGAAATTAAAATTACTTTGAAATTTAAAATTGTGAAGATACACTTTACTGGAAAACATTGATTGAAAAACCCTTTCAATAAAAATATTAAATTTCAAAGATTTGTGGAAAAAAGTTATATAAAAATTATTATCTTTTTTTGAAATACATAAAATTATGAAAATTATCCCACCATTGGATTACTTATCGAAAAAGGTTGGGGTCACATCTAGGTAAATATTCTGAGAGTCAAGCCTAAAGAAGCTTAAATGAAGTTTTTAGCATTTTCTGTAGGAAAATCTGAAACTCCTCATAATCTTACTTCAACTCACACCAAATTTGGTGTTAAACATAAATTTTTGGGTGAAAATTGAGCTGTTGTGTGTATCTTAGAAGCTATGGGGAACTCAAGTATTTTAAATTGAAATGTCAAAATGTGGGCATATATTACATCAGTGAAATCCAATTGACATATGAGGTATCAATTACTAAATTTGAGTACAGTAAAAATTTCATTTAATTTGATCTGTAAGTTAAAATTATAATACATGAGAAGGCATTAACAAAAAAATAAATTGGAAAGATTAATTTTGGGGGGGAAAAGGAATCTTGGATCTAAGGGTGCCAGAAACTCCCAAATTCCTTGCTGAAAGGCATGGGATGTCAAAGTACATGCAAAAGTTCATCACTTTTTGCCTGGAATCAAGTCACAGGGTCTGTGTCTCAATTGATGATGAGGTTTTGATTCTAACCAGCCTATTTTCAACTGTTCCCAAGATTGTAAAACCACCTTAGGTTAAAACAATAATAGAAGAAACAATTTTAACTGATTTTCAAGTCTCTTAAACAAATTCCGATGTGTTTTGAAGGCTTAAAACCAGGTATTACTATAGCAATGGTTGATTTAAAGGACTAAAATGGCTGAAAATAGCAAAAAATGGCTAAAACCAACCCTTTTTTGGTCCAAACAAGGGTTCAATGATGCCATAATTTGCATTTCTGTTTTAAATGTGTTTTTCACAACTGAAAAGAGTAAAATTCTTTTTCTGAGTAAGGAAATTGGTGGCTATAAAAGAATGTCTTCATTGCCCCACTTTTGTCTTCATGTTAGAATATTTTCCTTTTATAATTAGTTTAAACACTGTTAAACCAATAAATAAAATATTCAAACCACCCTTTTAAGATCATCTTAAAACTTTTAAACATGTCAAAAAATTGCTATAATCATTTTTTAACTCATATATCTTTTTACCCTTGAATCACCCAATAAGTGAATTAAAGCATCTTTCATCACTTTTACCTATGTCACTTTTTTTCAAAATTCACTCTGGTCATCTTTGGGTGTTTGTTCTCTTTAATATTCTTTTCAAAGACTTTTTTCTTAAATTACTTGCCTGCAGTTCTTTGCTCAATTAATTCCAACTGAAATTTCTCTTGACAAACTTGCTTTTGCAGCCTTAAATATGTCTTGTAGAGTATTTTTGGATAAACGTTTATTATTTGTAAAACAAATAAATATTTCAATTATTATTTTTTTATACTTATAAAATTAAAAACAATGAATTTGGCATATTTTATCTTAAAAATCTGAAATATCAACATTTCAATCATATTGTACTTTATACAGATTTTGAGGACAGGAAAAGTACTTTATTTATAATCAAGGTTTCATATCCACAACTTACACATAGTGGATATAGAACTTTAAGCTTTAATAACTATTATTGACACGAAGAAAGCTAAGGGGGTGTCACAGGGGCTTTTGGGGAAAACAAGATTGGCCAGGCACTCAGGAATGAAGAACTCACTTAGAGGGCACAAAAAGGATAAAGAGATGAAAGAAGAATATATTTCTTAAAAAAAAAAATAAGAGCAAGTAAAAGGTATTCCAAAGACAAGAATGAAGCCAAAGTCCAAAGGCCAATGAACAAACCACATGTATCCTCAGTTCACTGTTTCTACCTGCCAGAAAGAACAATGGAATTAGCAAAGGATATGACCACCAATATCCACTGACAGGCCAAGAGAAAGGTGTAAATTACTGACTTGAGAATATTAATATTTACTTTCAATAATTGAAATAAAATAAGAATAAAAATAAATACAATATATCAATTGACTGGGGGAAAACGTCCCCAGGGAGGAAAAGGTGGCCAGTATATGTGAAAAGCTGAAGATTGATCCTGGGGGGTTGATCATCCAGATGTATTGACTGTTTTTTTCAATGAACATCTTGCTATCTTGAGAATTGAACTGTGTGTCTTGAATTCTCACAGTGGAATATGAATTAGCTTAAATGGGCCAATCCCATACAGGTTGTCTGAATACCACCTGTATGGACCAATTGAGTTGCGCAAGGAATGCTGGAGTTCTTCATGCCTTGAAAAATTATTTGATTATTAACAACCCCTTGAAATTGCCCTTGACAAATCCTGGGGCAGTATTCCCCCAAGTTGAAATTAAATAAACACCTGAAGAACCAGGTGATTGGTGTCCTTGAATGGTCTTCTCATAGCCAGCATGGATTGCAAGACTGACTGACTGAATTATTCCTTCAAAATGGAGTGATGAACTTGGGGACTTGATCTTAAATGATGTAATGGGGTCCTGAAACCATCACTGTTTGATTGCTGAGGAAAAATGGTGCATTTTTGTGTTTAATACCATATATGTACCAATCCTAGTTCCTAAAGCCTTGGGCCCATTTAACTGGGTTGAGGTTTACCTGATCTTGAGGGGAAAAACCTTTGAAAGTGGCTGGTGCCCTCTGGTGGTTTCCAGAGGCCATGAGTTGAGGCTTTGGGGTCAATGTCCAGTTATGACCATTTTGAGTCCCTTGGGTTTTCTGGCCCTGAGTAATTTATGGGACAGATTGTGGTTTGGTGCTTGAGTATGGCCCCTTTGGCCCCATTGGACTTAGGCCAAAAGGGGCCTAAGTGGTCCCATGGCGTGTGGGCCATGGGCCATAGAGGCTGTAGGGGGCCTAAATGTCCCAAAACCCCCTAATTAAAGGGGGTGGGCCAGGGGCCACAGCAGGGGCCACAGCCCCTGGAACCCAGAATGACCCCCAAGCCCACAATCAAGGAAATGGGCTGGGGTTTTGCAGGGTAAAGAATTGGCCAAACATACCAAATAAAAAGGATAAGGCCTGGGGGTAATGAATGGCCAGGGAATATGAATGTAGCCAAAAGCCCAACTGGCATATGATGATAATATGTCCAATTGGCCATATACTTGTTGAGGCTTGAATTTCCATAAAACACCAATTGGGAGGGGTCTTTCCTGTGGTTGTGATAGGGGGACAAAAGACATCACAGAGAGGCAGGGCACCCAATCTGAGGCCTCTGAAGTGTGGATGACTCTAAAGCTTTGATCAATGGCTTTTCATTCCCCAATTAGAAAAATAAAGCCTTTCTGGAACTTGGTTACCAATTTAAAATCCCATGAAATCATAAGAAAATTGCAAATAAGCTGCTATTTTGACGTGATAAGGAAGTAAAAAGTAGCTATAGCTCCTGTAAACATGTCAATTATTACTGATTTTCCAAGAATAAACCTTAAAAGGGTAATTCAAACCCTTTGAGGACTATTATACATTTATTTACCTCATGGCAACCAGCTATACTATGCTATTTGCAATTCTACATAGAAATAAGGTAAAAACCTCAAAAATTCATTAAAAATAAAATTCTTAATGAATATTTGTGAATATTTCAGGACTAATTTAATATAGTTTTATCCATCAAGAAATCAAATCTCCATTTTTGATTATTGCATGTGAAATACTGAATCTTCAAAAATTAACAGAAAATAAATTCTGTGATGAAATTTCCAATAACATTGTTAACTTTGAGAAACTAATATTTATTCTGAAATAAAAGAATATTCAAAGTTTTTACTCTTTTTATTCTTAAGCATAATTGGGTTGGTAGTCAAGTGAATTAATTATTAATTAATTATAATAATCCTATGTGACGACAGATGATGAAGTCAATAGTCCAAAGAGGATAACTGTATCCTCACTCACTGGCTTTTTCAGTTTGCTCCATGGCACCCCTCTGTGATATGTTTTTGACTTAAAAGAGGCCTCTTCTTGCTGTTTTTTCCAAATAGTCTTATTATTCAATGAAACCATTAGTACCAATACATAAGTATTCATTAATTATTTTATTAAATGTTTTAATACTTTCCAAAGAAATCAAATGGACATGAAACATAGAAATATGCTGTTTTCCATAGTATTTAGCTCTTATATTGCTGTATTACTTCTGTAAATAAATTTTAATCCTTCAAATCCACAATTTATCTGTAAAATCTCTCTATCAATTCTTATTGAGGTATTATGGCAGTGTTAGTGAGTGATTTATCTTAATTCTCAAAGCTTCTCTCTATTAAATGGTTTCCTCAAGAATTTTCTTTAAAATTATTCTTGAACAAGATGATTATATATTAGTATAATTTAATTATTTTAATAACAAAGTTTTATTATTGAATACTTCTCCAAATTGACTCTTTTAGAAAATTTCTGCTTACTGTTATAATCACTAGTAGTGTATAACACCTAAAAGAGATAATTCAGTAATTAATAATTTAATTGTGGTTATAATAAATATATTTATCATTTTTCACAAGAAAAGTCATAGTAATGTTGATTAAAAGTAATATTATCAAGAGTCTCATAGAAACATCTTACAATCTGGATGAAGGCACAATCATGATTAAAAAAGTTTAAAATAGTATCTTCACAGAAAAAAACTTACTATTGGCCAAAACCTTTGCCTTTTGAAGGGTTTTAATTATTTCCAAATTGATTAATTAAAAGGAAATTGGTTCTTTTTAATTATTATGAGCTATAATAACAGTGCTATTATGGTCATAATTAACAGTACTGGTATAAATAGTGCTAGTGGCTGTTGATGCTGTTTCAATGATCTCTTGTATTACCACATTTTCAGATACTAAAAATACCATTAATTAATTAAAAAAAAATTTCAAAAGAGAAATGAAAAATAAAAAACTACTTATAGGATGAAAAAAGTTTTATTTTTCATGATTATATGAATTATAAGTATTTTCAATGGATTTTTAACTTTTCAATATAAGAAAAAAAGATTAAAAAAGGCAAAAAATATATTTCAAAGGTATATTATCATGGCTTGGCCCCCAAATGTAAGGCGTGGATGTGAAACTTTGATTAAAAATCAAGTAATTTTCCTGTCCTCAAAATTTGTATGAGGTAAAATTTACTTAAGAGGAGTAAATTTTGAATGTTTTTAAGAGAAAACATGCCAAATTCATTTTTTATAACTTTATTAGTATAAAAAAATAACATTAGAATGATTTATTGTTTTACCAAAAATAAAAATTTATCAAAAATACCCTGCAAGAGAAATCAAGCCTACAAAGGAAATTTCTTCAAGAGAAATTTCAATTGGAATTAATTGAGAAAAGAGCTTCAGCCAAAAAAATAAGAACAAAGTTTCTAACAGGATATTAACCAGGAAGAATACCCAAAAGTGACTAGAGTGAATTTGGAAAAAAAGGGACAAAGTTAACCATGATGAAAGATACTTTAATTCACTTTTGGGGGGGTTCAAGGGTAAAAATTACTATAATGCTTCTTTAACCTTGTTTAAAGTTTGAAAATGTTTAAAAAAGGGGGTTGGAATCTTTTATTGATTTGTTTAATAGTGTTGGAACTAATTATAAAAGGAAAATATTATAACATGAAGAGAAAAGTGGGGCAGAGAAGACATTCTTTTATAGCCACCAATTTTATTACTGAAAAAGTAAGATTTACTCTAATCAGTCATGAAAAAAACACTGCCAACAGAAAAGCCAATTATGGAATGATTGTACCCTGGTTTAGACCAAAAAGAGGATGGTTTCACCCATTTTAGTCCCTCAAATCAGCCATTGCTATAGTAATACCTAGTTTTAGGCCTTCAAACCATGTCCTAAGGTGTTGAAGATGTTTCAAAACCAGTTAAATCTGTTTTTACTAATATTTTTTTATCTTAAGGGTAGATTTACTCTTTTGGAAATAGAAAAAACTTCCCTCATTGGTATCAAAACCTCATCATAAATTGAGTCACAGACCCTGTGATTCAATTCCAGCCCAAAGGTGATGAACGTTCCATTAATTTTGACATCAAAATCCTGTAAGCAAGGAATTTGGGGGAGTCTACCACCCTTAGAGCCAAGATTTTAATTTTTTGTATATAAATTTTATATCAATTTTTAAATTTTTGTTTGTATAATTTAAATAATTTTTTTTATTTATAATTATACCCTAATTTTGTTGATTGTGGTATTTTGGGTATATAAAAATACCTCTAAGGCTCACAGAAATACACATCATGCTCTCCAATTCCTATGTAGTACAGATTTTTACCAAAAGTCATACTCTTGGAAAATAATCAGGTACAATTAGAATTATAATTTTTGTAGCTTTTATTATAATAAACCAATTCATAAAACTGCATCCAGGGATTTTATCAGTGCTCACCACCACTATTTTTCTATAGTAAACGCCTGAAAATCTACTATTAACTATCTTTTATTTTTATTATGCATATGAAAGTCATAGTTGAGGTTTTCAATACATTTATTACCACCACATCGTAGACTTGTCTTGACAAAAGTTGTGGTTGTAATCTATAAAAGGTTATGAGAAATTAAAATGTTTTCCACTGAATTGTCATATTTTTCATGCATATTACATAAGAGAGCTTGAAATTACATCTGAGATATTAATAATCAAACTTGTGTGTTGAAACAGTTCATTTTATTACATGTGTAAAATTTTAAGCTAAATACATGATGAGGAATCCAAGAGAAAAATTGGAGAGAGTACTTGTTTGGTAAGGAAAGTAAGATTGGATCCAATGGTTCCAGACATGCCCAAAATACTTGAAAACTGGTGTGAGATGTCAAAATTTATGAAAAGATTGATTACCATCGACCTGGAATTGAATCACAAGGTCTGGGACTAAATTGAGGATGAGTGGTTGATACCAGCTAGCTTAGTTTCAGCTGTTTCCAAGAGGTTAAAACATCCCTCAAGTTATAAAAGGCTTAATCAGGGAGGTTTTGAATGTATTAGAGGGCCCTCAAACACATTTTGACATGTTTTGGAGGTTTGGTCACAGCCAGGGAGACAGGGGAGGGCATTACCAATCATTACCAATTGAAAATCTCCCAACACCTAATCAACATGGGGGTTTCATGGAAGATCCACCAAATACAGTTTCAAACCTCAATACAGGAAAAACCCAAATACACAATTCACCAAATACAGGCCTGTCCTCAATACAGGTGCAAATACCCGCATTGATTCAAATACCTGTATTGGATACACCAATACAGGTTTACATCTCAAATACAGATTCTTCCATCATAACGTCATGGGTTCTCAACCCTCAAACTCCAAGCTGGCACTTTTTCATATATACCAGCCCCCTTTTACCCACCTGGGGGTTTTTCCCCCAGTTAATTAAAATATTTGATTCATTTATTAATATTATTTTATTTCTTACTCAGAAGTATTATTTTATTAATTATTAAGTTAGTCTTACCCTTCCCTCACCTGTTCAGAAGAGTCCTGGTGGTCATATCCTTATTAATCCTTTTCTCCTTTTCTGAACAGGTTGAAAAAGTGATTCAGGATTATTTTTCATTGGCTCTTTGTTATTGCTTTTGTTTTTATTTCATGTCTTTTAATTCTCATTCTTTATCAGTAGGAATTTTACACTTTATCTTATTGCTCTTATCCTTTGAGTACTTACCGTGAGCCCTCTATAAGTAAGGCTGTCCACTGAGTGCCAGGCCCTCTTCATTTGGAAGAGCCCCTGTGACAGGTTTGAAGCCAACTAATACTATGGTGATGGCTGGTTTACAGGTCTAAAATGTCTAAAATCAGCCCCTTTTTGGTCCAAAACAGCGCTCAAGGATTCCATAATTGGGTTTTCTGTTGTCAGTATGTTCCACACAGCTTATGAAGATGAGTTTTTTCTTTTAAGAGTAAAATTTATTGCTATAAAAGAATATTGTCTCTACCCCTCTTTTCTATGCATGTCAGAATCTTTTCCCCTTATGACTAGTTTAAAAACAGTTTATCCAATAAATAAAATCTTCCAACCGCCTCTTTTAATTCATTTTGAAAGCTTTTGACCATGTGAAGAAATATTTATAACTATTCCTTGTAATCTTTCAAATAATTGTTACCCTTAAACCACTTCAAAAGTAAATTAAAGCATGACTTATCACTGTTAAATTTTCAACTTTGTTTCCAAACTCACTCTTTTTAATTTTAGGCTTTTCTTCTCTTTAATATTAATCATAGAGACCCTGTTCATATATTGACTGGCTGCAGCTTTCTTTGCAATGAATTCCAATTGAAATTGTTCTGGAATAAATTCCTCTTTTAGCATTTAACATCCCTTGTTGAGTATTTTTGGATAGGTGTTTATTGTTGCTAAAAGGATAAGTCTTTATAATATCTCTGTTTTCTACTAATAAACTTAAAAAAACTGGTATATTTTTCTTTTAAAAACTGCTAAAATTACTAATTTTCACTTAATATTACCTTACAAAGATTTTGACAACAGGATAAGGGCTTGATTGATAATTCAATTTTTATATCCACGCCTTACAGAAATCAATTCATTAATTCATTTTTTTATCACCAAAGCTATAAAAAGACCTAAAATAATTCCCCTAGTTCCCATTTTATTATGTCACATGTAACTGTAAGTCTTTGAATTAATTCAAATGTAAAATTAATTTGATTTTGTACACTCAATAAGATCAAAGCCAAAGCAGTTCTTCTAGTTTTATGAAAGGCTTGAATATTATTGAGATCCTTCAATTAAAGATTTAATTTCATTCAAAAATTCAGTAAAACCAAATTTGACATGAATCCATCAACATTATTTCAATAAAGTAGAGCCTTGGATATTTGAGATCTTATTTCTTGAAAGGGTCTTACTCAGAGTTATATATTTTAATATATAGGTTATAGCAAGGTGATAGATTTCTGCCGTAGTATCCAAAAACAAATTAATTCAATGTTTAACTATACACATTGAATTACAATCCATTGGTAAAAAACCAACAAATTAATCAGATGTAATAATGTGGACATTAGAAGATGGTATAACCCATATGAAATGATATAAAATAATCACCTATTCTGATGTGTGATTAATGAACATTTTTTCTTTTATGAATAGATAATCAATAGAGTTCATGGGGAAAAAATTATTTATTCAATGAATTCAATACAATCTCGAACTATTAATTTTTGATAAAGAAATTGTTCCTCTATTCTGAGGAAATGCTACTTAGAGCTGAAATCTCCACAAAAAGAATTTTGATTGATGAGCTTGGTTTGTTGATGGATAAGAAGAAAGAGGAATAAAGCGCAAAAGCTTGATTAAAGTTTTTTTTAATAAAAACCTACCTTAGAAGGAAGTTGAGATAAATAATAACAAGGATAATAATAGGTGAATCCTACCATTTCCAGCTTTGATTACTTAAATTTCATAAATAGAAACATACATCTCTTTTGAAAAGAATATGAAATGATTCTGACTGAAGATATTCCTGATATCAATCTTGTAGTTCTTTTCTCTGTTTCTGTCACAAAGTATTTTACTGCAAAGTCTTTACATATTGCATTCTTTTACCACAAAATATTGGTTAACTCTTTCCATTTTTTGCTAGAGGGGACTTTTCAGTTATTAGCGAAATTTTTAACTTGTCTACACAATTTGTTTAAGCTGAACTCTACACGTAGATCTCATCTGAGAAATAATCCAAATTATATCCTTTGTTTTTTGAGAGCTCAGAGAGATCTAAATTAGTCTTTCTATTCCTTATTTCCCACATAAATTAAGATATGTTATAGATCTCATTGCTTATAATTATTAACATAAAGGTTTTAAGTGAGTTATTTTTAATGTTTGATACAATACTTGACTCATTTCATCTTCAAGAGCAAAATCTAAAGTTCTGAACGAAAATTCTACAAATTGATTTTTTTGAAGATCTTATATCAATTAGATATATACCTTTCAATGGAAACTTTCTCAAATTTTTCTGACGGCTTGGATTAATTATAGATCCCTAAAGAATCCTTCTTACAGGGTTAAACATCGCTCAGAACATTTTCTTTATCTGAGTCCACTGAGATAACTGACATTAAAGGAATAATCCATAGTTTCTTCACGTTATTGTGGCTTAAATAAAAGAGTCATCTTTTTTTCTCCAATTAGTTTCTATGGAATGGCATTGGAAAAGCCCTACCGTACAAGAGCCACTGAGATATATTTCTATAATCTTTTGAATACCTATATATTTACCAACCAATATATGATCCTTTGCAAAGCTGATATCGTTTATCTGTTGGTACCTATATTTTGAAGACGATGAAATATAAACATGAATAAATAGGATTGATCAATGATATTTTCCCTATATTGAGTTATTATATTTTAAAAATTAGATATGTACTATATAATAAGTTTCTCGCTGAAAACCACATCTCTTATACCTGGGAAGAATATTTTATTTGCTAAAAATAGGCTTATGGCACAAATTTTTGATGAGCCAACTCAACCTCTCTCATTAAAATTTTCTTCTGAGTGGGGGATTCGAACCCCCGTCTCCAGATTTCATTCACTGACCGGATTTAGACTTACCGGCTTCTCAATTCACCGATATCAGCGTCATCCGCGCGCAACGCCAGTTTGTGAGGCTGGCGTTCTACCATTGAACTAACTCAGAGGTATAATTATTCGTCATCAAATTTCGCTTATATATATTTAGTATTTTTCTTTGAATACTTTTTCTAATATCATAATTTAATTCACTCATTCTATGGCACAACCCTTTCCCCAATGCGTGTCAGAAAAAAGCACCCATAACTGAATGACTTAGCAAATCAGTACCATAAACGACCATAAAAGGTATAATAGGAGCACAATTGAGAGAATATTGAAATATGATCTTAAATGTGATCTATTTTTGATTTTAAGTCAAAACCTAAGTATCTTGTCACTCTTTTACTTACAAATCTCTCATGTGTTCAGATAATAAATATTTTTCCTTCCCAATTCATGTGAACTAACTATTTGAAAGAGCTCTGTCATCGTAAATTTGCCTCGTGCCTTTCCCAGAAATGCTTTGTATTATTAATTTTTGAGTTACATTCTCATGTTATTGATTATAAAGGAGAACCTCAACACACAATAATTTTGGTTTTGCGATCCCATCTACCTTGGGCTATGAAGTCTTCTATTATTCCATTTTCCATGAATTTCCCTCCCACTCTCAAAATAATCATTTGATACTGTAGATATACTAATTGATTGAATTATGGAGCTGTAAATAATTCATTTTTTTAATGCTGTTCTAACCTTAATTTTGTATTTCATCCCCTAACCTGTGATCCACTGCCCCATCAACTTGGGAAATATGGCTTTTCATGTTAATGATAGAAAATTGAGACTTGGTATTCATTCTCTTCCAAAGCATACTAGAAATTTGAGAGCTTTCCTGTCAACATATTAAAAAGAATCATTGATTTCAAGATAATGATAAATGGGTATTGTTACTAACTTGATTTAATTGAAAGTTTCTCAAAGCTCTTGTATGGACATTGGAATGCGTTTGAAGACTATAATTCCAATTTTCTTGATAAGGGATTTTAGACCTAACTGGAATTAGGAAATTGAACAAAGGTTAAAATTTCTGAGCTGGTACACAGAAACGAGTTTTAGATCTTGAAAGGATAACAAAATAGAATTTTAGAACATCAAATTTTCAATGGTACTATCAACAACTTGACACATTAATTTTAGACTTTGATAAAGAAGCTTCAATGCAATAATTTCTCTTAACGAGAAATAAAACCAAAAATTAAATCCTTGGAGAATTTTTTTTTATCTTTCATGTCTTAAAAGAATAAGATGATATTAATTTACCTTGAGTGTTACTCAAAAATCAGTCTCATAATGAAAACCCTGAAGCTCCAGAAATTTCATCACTTTTCAAATTCTCCATATCTTGAAACACCAATTTGCAGAACTGAATAAGTAAAAAAATCATAAAAAGGAGAAGATACACAGTTAGAGGAGACATCTAATGGAGATAGATAAACTAGGGATCATATTGATTAAACATTCCCAAGATTAATCAAATACATCTATTTTCGCCTTCTAAGTCAGGAATGAATACCAATTTAAATAACTTCAAAAAATTGAGAAAAAATTTATTGAAAATTAATGATGAAAGAAAATATTTACTCGATAAAATATATATTTTACATATTATCTCTTGATTGCCATAAAATTTGGGAGTTAAATTAATGTATAGGGTCTATGGCAGGCTGAAATTTTCACCATGAATATAATAGTAAAATTAATTCTATAGAGCTAGATCCCAATAGATTGGAGAATATCTGGTACATTCTTCCTAGAATAAAATTGAATCATTTTCTGAAAAACAAAATTGGTAGAAAGTCCCATGTTTTCCAATTTTTTCAGAAAATCAAATAAAAAAAAATTATAGGGGTTGAATGGCAGAAAAGTATTTATTATTATTGTTATTTTTCTTTAATAATTTCTCCCTTGAATTAAGCAATTTGCTCTGGAAATGGTTTGGTTATCTATTTTATCAATAGTTATGTGTCTTGGTCCATACATTGGTTAAGTCATTTAATTGATTATTTGAGCTTATCAACCACATCAAGTGTAAGATTTGTCTATGAAACTGATGATAATATCACTATTAATCAGCAGTACTATGATTGTTCTTATGAAATATAATAACAAAATGTTATTATAACCACAATTAAATAGTTAAAGAATTATTTCTTTCACATGTTAAACACTACTAGTGATTTTAACAGTGAGTAAGTAATTGTCTACAAGAATCAATTAAAAGGAGATTTTAATAATAAAACTTTTTTTATTAAAATAATAAAATTATTTTAATGTATAACTACCTTTTGAAAGAATAATTATAATAGTAATTCTTGAAGAAAACTAATTTTAGAGAAAAACTTTAAGAATTAAAAATAAATCACTCACTAATATTCCAAAGAACTTATTGAAAGATAAGATAGAGAGATTTGATGTAGAATTGTCGATTTTAGGGATCAAAATGAATTTATAACAGTATTACAACAATATATAGTTGGATTCTATGATGTAACATCTTTCTGATTGATTCTGAAAGATTTACAGCACTTAAGAATAGCTATAACTAATACTTACTTGTTGGTAATAATGGTTTAAATGATAATAAGATGATGATGATTTGGAAAAAACAGCAAGAGGAGGCCTCTTTTAAGTCAACAACAGCTCACAGAGGCGTGCCATGGAGAAAACTGAAAAACCAGTGAGTGAGAAAACAATAAAAATTTTTGGATTATTGATTGCATCATCTGTTGTCACGTAAGATTGTCATAATTACTTAATTTGATGCTTTTATGTGACTACCAACCCCAATATGGTTAAGAATAAAAGGAGTAACATCTCTAAATCTTCTTTTATTCCAAAATAATCATCGATTTCTCAAAGGTATCAATGTTATTTCCAATTTCATCACAGGTTGTAATTACTGTGAATTTTTGAAGATTCAATGTTTCACATAGAAGAGTCAAAAATGGACTGTAAGTAAAACTTTGAATTTTACTAGTAAAACTTTAATTCTTTTTGGTTGTACTATAGATAATGCAGTTCCCCATTAGTCCTGGAAGTTTCAGAAAGATTAATTCAGAATTGTAATTTTAATGAATTTTTGAAGTTTTTACCTCATTTCTATGTAGAATTGCAAATATCAGTGTTTAACTGGTTGCTATGAGGTAAATCAATGGATACAAGTCCAAAAAGGGTTTTAATTACTCTTTTTGAGTTTATCCATGGAAAATAATTAAGAATTGACATGGTTACAGGAGTCTAAGTAGCTCTTTACCTCCTTGGCACGTCAAAATAGCAGGTTATTTGCTATTTTCTTAAGATTTACAGTAGTTGTAACATGGTAACCAAGTTCACAAAAGGTTTTAGTTTACCAATTAGGCCAAGATCAGCCATGGATCCAAGCTTTGGAGCTTTCCATGCCTCTGAGGCCTCACAAGTTGGGTACCCTGGCTCTCTTTGATGTCTTTTGTCCCCCTTGCCTATTTTTCACGTCAAAACAGAAAATTAAGCTTCAAGTGAGATATCCACTATGGGTGTACCAAAAGTCCATGTAAGAATACCATGATATTAAGTGCTCAAAACATGTGTAACACTATTCTTAGTGTATATGTAACATGGGATTCCTCACATTCCCATTATTTTGGCATGAAATTAAACAAACAAATATTTTCACGGATCTTTTATGTGGTATTGATGATTTGGTATTGAATATTTTACATACTACCACCTCAAAGAGTTGATTTGAGTTTATTCACTCTATGTGGATACCCTAGGTGAAGGTTTGTGTAGAATCCAAATCTGGCCTTAAATACATGGATTTACTTACTCAATAAAAAGTTATTCCTTTTTTCTGAAATTAAAAATGATGAATTTTGGATATATGCATGATTTATGAGTTATGCACAATTCAAAATCTTTTTAAGATAATTTTGGCCTATTTGGGTATGTAAAATATACCTCAAGGCTCACATCAAGATAGAATACTTTTCATAAGGATCTCATTAGAAACAAAACAAAATAACAATCAAGTACTTGTATCTGTACTTGTAGCCTTCTCTTAACGACTATGGGGGAGGAAAGCCAATTTGTATTGTCCATCATACAGGGAATGTTTCCCAGAACAAGGTAAATACCCCATAGAGAGGGTGAATTAAAGAAGGAAAGGAGAAACTTGATAATATAATAATTCTTTTGGCCTTTAATTCAGATTGAAATGATATCCTAAATGCGGATTTCTTTAATTAAGAGAATTATTTTAATTTTTTCGAGAAGTGAATACCTCCCTTATGAATAATCAAAATATAAGATCTGCCTTTTCTGTCACCATTTGGGATTTAAGAAAAATGGAAGCAGCGTCCAGCCTTTGTATTTGATTATCTTTTACCACAAAGTCTCTTTCAAATCTTCCCATTGTTCTTAAGGGAGAGTTTTCCATTATTCCCGAGATTTTAAACTTGTCTACACAATTTGTTGAAGCTTAACTCTACACACAGCTCTTGTCTGAAAAAATAATAAAAATAAATTCCTTTATTTTTTCAGAGTTTTTAGAAAGCTAAATTAGTCATGCTATTACTTGTTTTACAACTTAATCGAGATATGATATAGATCTTATCTCTTACAATTATTGACCTAAAGATTGTCAATGAGCTATTTTCAATGCGTAATAAAATAACTTAATTATTTCACCTTCAAGAGAGAAATCTAAAATTATGAATGGAAATTCCACATATTTTTTTCTTTCTAAGATCTTATATTCATTAGATGTGAACCTTTAAATGGAAATCTTAGATTAACTATAGATTTCTAATGAATAATTCTTACAGGGTTAAAAATTGTCCAGAACATTCTCCATTTGCTTTATCTGAGTTTACTGAGAAAACTGACATTAAAGGAATAATCCATGGTTTCTTTACGTTATTGTGGCTGAAAGACACAAGTCATCTTTTTTCTCAAATTAGTTTCTATGAAATGGCATTGGAAAATCCCTACCGTACAAGAGCTACTGAGATAGATTTCTATAATCTTTTCTATATATATATATTTACCAACCAATATATGATCCTTTGTAAAGAAATCATCGTTGATCTGTTGCTAGCCATATTTTAAAGAGGATGAAATATAAACATAAATAAATAGGATTGATCAACTTATATTTTCCCTATATTGAGTTATTTTATTTTAAAAATTAGATATGGACTATATGATAACTTTCTTGGTCAAAAGCACATCTCTTATACCTGGGAAGAATATTTTCTGTTCGAAAAATAGGCTTATGGGATAAATTATAGATCAGCCAACTCAACCTCTCTCATTAAAATTTTCTTCTGAGTGGGGGATTTGAACCCCCGTCTCCAGCTTTCATCCACTTACCGGATTCTCAATTCACCGATATCAGCGTCATCCGTGCGCAACGCCAGTTTGTGAGGCTGGCGTTCTACCATTGAACTAACTCAGAGGTATAACTATTTGTCTTCAAACTTTTCTTATATATATTTATTATTTTTCTTTGAATAATTTTTCTAGTGTCATAATGTAATTCACTCATTCTATAGCCCAAACCTTGCCCCAATAAGTGCCAGAAAAAAAATACCCATTACTGAATGACTTCAAAAATCAGTACCATAAACGACCATAAAAGGTATAATAGGAGCACAATTGGGAGCATACTGAAAAATTTTATCTATTACTTAAGTATCTTCTAACTCTCTTGCTGAAAAATCTCTCACGTTTTCAGATAATAAATATTGTTCTTTTGGAATTAATGTGAACTGTCTGTTTGAAAGAGCTCTGTCATCGTAAATTTACCTCTTGAATTTCCCAAAAATGCTTTAGGTTATTAATTTTTGAGTTAAATTCTCATGTTATTAATGAAAAGGGACAACCTTAACACACAAGAATTCTAGTTTTGCGATCCCATCTGCCTTGGGCTGTGAAGTCATCTATTATTCCATTTTCCATGAATTTCCCCCCCACTCTCAAAATAATCATTTGAAACTATAGACATACTACTTGATACAATTATTGAGATGTAAATCATGCATTATGTCAATTGTTGTCTAACCTTAATTTTGTATTTCTTCCCCTAACCTGTGATCCACTTCCTCATCAACTTGGGAAATATGGCTTTTCATCTTAATGATACAAAATTGAGACTTGGTATTCATTCTTGTCCAAAGAATACTAGAAATTTGAAAGCTTTCCTGTCAACATATTAAACGGAATCATTTGTTTCAAGATAATGAGAAATGGGTATTGTTAGTAGCTTGATTGAATTGCCAATTTGTCAAAGATCTTGTATGGAAATTGGAATGTGTTTGAAGACTATAATTCCAATTTTCTCGATAATGGATGTTAAACCTAACTGGAATTAGGAAATTGAACAAAGGTTAAAATATTGAGCTGGTACACAGAAATGGGTTTTAGATCTTAAAATGATCCCAAAATAGAATTCTAGAACATCAGATTTTCAATGGTACTATCAACAACTTGACATATGAATTTTTGACTTTGATAAAGAACCTTCAATTTAATGATTTCTCTCAATGAGAAATAAACCTGAAAATTGAATACTTGGAAAGGTTTTTCTGCTCTTTCATGTCTATCACGACCATGGCAATTCACCCTCTTGGACCTCAATATGGCATGTCCATGCGATATCCAATTTATGGCAACGTGGCCATATCCATAATCATTGGCCAAATTGGACATTCCATCTTTTTTGGCGTTTTATGGTCATTTAACTATCTGTTCCCAACTTGGCCCCTTCACCATCATCAGGCCTTTCATGGCCTTTCTCTGCTCTTGGGCACATTTGGGTATTTTCCAGTCAACAGGGAATATAAAGCACAAAAGCCTGTATTGGGATTTTTGAGGTCTAAATACAGATTTGCGCATTTATCCTTTCTTTTCCATTTTCCCATGTAAGATGTGAAATATGCTCAAATTGACATATTAGGCCATTTGGGGCTTAATTGCCAGATTTGGGCATTTTGCAAATTTTTTGTGCACTTTCCACAAATGCATTTTTAAAGCTGTATTAGTTGTATTTGGCCAAAAACCCAAAATTGGGCAAATCACAAAAAAATACCTTTTCAACTTGACAGCCACTTGAAACCCATTTTTGACTTATATCCTGCTGGCATCAATCCAAAAGACCTTTGGCCATTTCCACCCTCCAATAACCAAGAGTGTCATGAATGGTGTTATACACCATTATGCATCTTTTTCCATCAGTAATCCAATTGTTATTTTAACTTTTTATCAGATCATCAAAGCACATCATTCAGAGGATTCATCAAGGCTCAAAGGAAAGTGTCAATCTCAAATACCAATGAAGCCATCAAGCAATCATTGTTTATTCTCATTCACAGTATTCTTCCAAGGGAATACTGGTAGTTCATTCTCAAGGGATGTTCAAGAGGCAGTTACAAAAAATTTGCCAAGGGTCAGTGCTGCATCAATGTGAGCCTTAGAGGTAATTTCATATACCCAAAAGACCACAAATATAAAAAATAACATATTAATCTAAATAAAATAAATTTATTTATATTATTAAAATAAAAATCAAAATATAAATATAAAATTATATTCAAAATAAAAAATTAATTACAATTTAAAAATAAAAATACATTAAATTTTATAAGTATAAAATTACATTTATACTTGAAAAAATTAGGTAAAAATGAAATTTTAACAAAACTGTGAAAAAATAAATAAATTTGGAAAAAAGTTAAATAAAAATTATTATAACTTTTTATCCAATAAATAAATACATAAAAATTATTTCACCATTGGATTCCTCATAAAAAATCAAGTGGGGTCACCTCTGAGTGAAATTCTTGTAACTCAACTCTAAATAAGCTTAAATTAAGTTTTTAGTATTTTCAATACAAAAGTTGAAAATCCTCAAAAACTTAATTTAATTCACACCACATGTGGTGTTAACCATCAATTTTTGTGTTAAAATTGAGGTGTTGTGTTTAGCTTAGAAGTTATGAGGAATTGAAGTATTTTCAATTGAATTCAATTGAAATGTCAAAATGTGCGCGTGTATTACATAAGTGAACTTTGATTTACATATGAGGTGTCAATTATTACTGTATTGTACTGTAAAATTGAATTGAATTACATATGTAAATTATAAGTATAATACATGATGAGGAATTAAAGGAAAAATAAATTGGAAAGATTAAATTTGGGGGGAAAAAGGAACTCCAGCTCAAAGGGGGAGCTAGACCCCCAAAATCCTTGCTGACAGGCGTGGGATGTCAAAATTCACGCAAAAGTTCATCACTTTTGGCCTGGAATTGAGTTACAGGGTCTGTGGACTTAATTGATGATGAGGTTTTGATACCAACTGGGGTAGTTTTAGCTGTTGCCAAGAGGGTAAAACTACCCTTAAGATAAAACAACCATAGTAAAAACAGTTTTAACTGGTTTCTACGCCTCTTACACACATTCTGACGTGTTTTGAAGGCTCTAGGCCTGGTATTGCTATAGTAATGGCTGATTTAAGGGTCTAAAATGGCTAAAATTGGCTAAAATTGGCTTAAACCAGCCCTTTTGGGTCTAAACTAGGGTTCAATGATTCCATAATGGAATTTTTTGTTGTCAGACTGTTTTTCACGACTGACAAGAGTAAATTTTACTTTTGGAGTAAGAGAATCGATGGCTATAAAAGAATGTCTTCTTTGCCCCACTTTTCTCTTCATGTTAGAATCTTTTCCTTTTATTAATTAGTTTAAACACTGTTAAACCAATCAATCAAAGATTCCAACCACCATTTTTAAAATCATTTTAATCCTTTTTAACCACGTGAAAAAATCATTATAATCATTGGTTGTAACTCTTATAATCATTTTTACCCCTGAACCACCCCAAAAGTGAATTCAAGCATCTTTCATCACTGTAAACTTTGTCACTTTGTTTCCAAATTCACTCTGGTCACTTTTGGGCGTGTTTTCTCTTTAATATTCTTTTTAAAGACTTTGTTCTTTAATTAATTGCTTGCAGTTCTTTGCTCAATTAATTCCAATTGAAATTGCTCTTGAAGAAATTTCTTTTGTAGCCTTAAAATATCTCTTGTAGAGTATTTTTTGGATAAATTTTTATTGTTGGTAAAACAATAAATTTTTATAATATTATTGTTTTATACTAATAAAGTTATAAACAATAAAATTGGCGTTCTTTCTCTTAAAAATAATATTTCATACTATTTTTAACTGGATTTTACCTTATACAAATTTTGAGGACAGGAAAAGTACTTGATTTTTAATCAAAGTTTCATATCCACACCTTACAATCAATCAACCTTGGAAGCCACATTCATTCAAGGAGTTCTGGATTCATAAAGACCTGTACTTCAATCACAAACCATGGTAATTTCATTCAACCCAGTTCATTTACCAATTTGGCAAGGTATACACTTCATCAAGCAGTCAATACAGCTTCAAGGATTCAATACAGACCAGCTGTCAGCCTGCAGGAGTCAATCTCTCAAGCTTTGACATATACCAGCCCTCTTTTACCCTGGGGGGCTTTTCCCCCAGTCAATTAATATATTTTAATTTTATTTTATCCTTATTTATCTTATCTTTTTGTTAAGTGAATACTGATATTATCAAGTCAGTCCTTTAGCACCTCTTTCTTTTTCTTTCTTCGCCTGTCAATGGATATTTGTGGTCATATCCTTACTAATTCCATTGTTCATTTTGGCAGGTTGAAACAGTCATTAAGGACTTACCTGGTTGCCTCTTTTGCCCCTTGGCTTCTTATTTCTCTTATTTCATCTCATTTTTGTACTTGCATATTTCTCAGAGAAATTCATTCCTTTTATTTCATTTCCTTTATTCTTTTTAGTCTTCCAAGTGAGTTCCCTCTTGCTGAGTTCCAGGCCACTCTTGACTTTCCACCAAGAGCCCCTGTGACATTATATTAATTAACTCATAATTTCTTTTCATTCTGTTCATTCTTTCTTTCTAACTTCATTCACTCATTTAATTGAAATTATGACTCTTTAATGTTTATGAACATTATGATTCATTGCCATCTCTCAATTTTATGTCATTCATTGTCCATTTTTAAAATTGAAATCTGACACATTTTTTATCTTGTTTCTCTTTTTAAATATTATTTCAAATCATCAAATTTAATTCATTCATCATTCAGGAATAAGCTGTCTTTTTATTTGATTTTCAAATTTCTCATCAAGTTACTCAGACACATTCTTCACATAAAGATTCATATTGATTGATTCTTCAAGAATTTTGATTTTCAAGAAGAACTCCCTTGATGTTGATTTTATTGAGGGATTTGAAATAAATTGATATTGGAATCAAGAAGTCGATTGACCTGAAGATTTCATTGATTTTGCTCATTTTCCACATCAAGGATTTTGTGAGCCTTGAGGTATATTTTACATACCCAAATAGGCCACAATTATCTTAAAAAGAAATTTTGAATTATGCAAAACTCATAAGTTATGCATATATCCAAAATTCATTATTTTCAATTTCAGAAAAGATGAATCACTTTTTATTGAGTAAGTAAATCCATGGA
The DNA here is from genome assembly GCA_023105745.1 of Austropuccinia psidii. NCBI lineage: Eukaryota > Fungi > Basidiomycota > Pucciniomycetes > Pucciniales > Sphaerophragmiaceae > Austropuccinia > Austropuccinia psidii. Next base: position 8,059,908 of record JALGQZ010000002.1, on the reverse strand, counting down.
TTTAAGACCAGATTTGGATTCTACACAAAAATTCACCTAGGGTAGCTCCATAGAGTGAATAAGCTCAAATTAACTCTTTGAGGTGGTAAAATGGAAAATACTTCAATACCACATCATCAATACCACATAAAAGATCCGTGAAAATTTTTGTTTTTCTTAATTTCACGCCAAAATAATGGGAAAGTGAGAAATCCCATGTTACATATACACTAAGAATAGTGTTATGCATGTTTTGAGCACTTAATATCATGGTATTCTTACATGGACTTTTGGTACACCCATAGTGGATATCTCACTTTAAGCTTAAATTACTATCTTGACGTAAAAATTAGGCAAGGGGGACAAAAGACATCAAAGAGAGCCAGGGTACCCAACTTCTGAGGCCTCAGAGGCGTGGATAGCTCCAGAGCATGGATCCATGGCTCATCTTGGCCCAATTGGTAAACTAAAACTCTTTGGGAACTTGGTTACCAAGTTACACCTACTGCAATCACAAGAAAATAGCAAATAACCTGCTATTTTGACGTGCCAAGGAGGTAATGAGCTACTTAGACTCCTGTAACCACGTCAATTCTTGATGACTTTCCATGACTAGACCCTAAAAGAGTAATTAAAACCCTTTTGGGACTCATATTCATTGATTTACCTCATAGCAACCAGCAAAATACTGCTATTTGCAATTCTATGTAGAAATGAGGTAAAAACTTCAAAAATTCATTAAAAATACAATTCTTAATGAATCCTTCTGAAACGTTCAGGACCAATGAAGAACTGTATCATCTATCGTACAACCAAAAAGAATTACAGTTTTACTAGTAAAATTAAAAGTTTTACTTACAGTCCATTGTTGACCATTCTACGTGAAACATTGAATCTTCAAAAATTCACAGTAATTAAAACCTGTGATTAAATTGGCAATAACATTGATAACTTTGAGAAATCAATGATTATTTTATAATAAAAGAAGATTTACTGCTGTTACTCCTTTTATTCTTAACCATATTGGGGTTGGTAGTCACGTAAAAGCATCAATTAAGTAATTATGATAATCTTACATGACAACAGATGATGCAATCATTAATCCAAAAAGGTTTATTGTTTTCTCACTCACTGGTTTTTCAGTTTGCTCCATGGCACGCCTCTGTGAGCTGTTGTTGACTTAAAAGAAGCCTCTTCTTGCTGTTTTTTCCGTATCATCATCTCATTAATCATTTATATCAGTATTACCAACAAGTAAGTATTCGTTAAAAACTTTTCTTAAGTATTTTATTCTTTCAGAATCAATCAGAAAGACGTGAAGTCATAGAAATCAACTATATATTGTTGTAATACATTTATAAATTCATTTTGATCGTCTAAATCCACAATTCTACGCCAAATCTCTCTATCTTATCTTTCAAAAAGCTCTTTGGAATATTAGTGAGTAATTTATCTTTAATTCTTAAAGTTTTTCTCTAAAATTTAGTTTTCTTAAAGAATTATCATTATAATTATTCTTGCAAAAGATAATTATATATTAAAATAATTTTATTATTTTAATAAAGAAGTTTTTATTATCAAATTCTTCTTGTAATTGATTCTTGTAGACAATTACTTGCTCACTGTTAAAATCACTAGTAGTGCTTAACACGTGAAAGAAATAATTTTATAATTATTTAATTGTGGTTATAATAATACTTTATTATTATATTTCATAAGAACAGACATAGTACTGTTGATTAATAGTAATATTATCATCAGTTTCATAGTCACATCTTACATTTGGGGGCCTGGCCGTGTTTTTTGAACCTTGTACCCTTAATTAATATATTTTTAAGCTCTAAAATATATTAATTTAATATTTTTTTTCTTTCATTTTAAAGTCAAAATAATTCTTATTTTTGAAATTGTTTTGGAAATCTTTTTCATTGAGGAATTTGGTTTAATTTTATACTGTTTTTCATGTGGCTTTTTCACATCCAAAAACTTATGAAATTATTCTTTGAGTTACTCTGAATTAATTTTCATTCAAAATCTTAAATTTTAATTTTTTTTCTTTAAAAAGAATAATTTTTTTAATATTAAAAAATAATAAAATTTATAAAAAATCTTTTAAAAATATCTTAAAACACAAAAATAATTTCTTTTATCATATTTTTTTCTCTTTAAGTGTCTTTAATCAAATACTGTGCAGCTGGTAACAGACTCAGTAAAAGATAAATCAATAGTCCTGAATCTTCAGAAGCAGAATCTGAAGACAGTATTGAGGTGCAAATTGCTAAAAGAGGCACCTTATTTAATTCTGAAAAGAGTAAATTACCACCAAAAGGTGTGTTTTTATCTTTATTTTTACTCTTTCTCCTTAAATTGACTTAAAAATGGTGCATACCAGAAATGGAAGCAACTATTCAGTCCAACCAGATGGATGTGGACAAGGAAGAGGCAAGACCAAATCCAGAAGTGCCAAGTCTTCCACAAGAAAGACACATTTGGAGGATGCCAGAGTTTCCCCCCATTCCCCAAGGTCTGTACCAACAGATTTTGACGTGAATTCAGAGCCTGAACTGATTTATGGTAATATTTCCAGGGCTGAACCACTTTCAGGTGGCAGCAATAGAAATATATCAATGCCAGTACAAAAACTGGTTCAGAGCAGCCAAGAAAGAGGAGTGGGAAATCTGCCCAAGCCTTTGGCAGGGGGCCATGAACTCCTACTTACAGATCAAGAGCTTTCTGGGTCAGGAGAAGACCATAGAACTCTTAGGAGGATGGAGCCCCCTGTCTTGCAAAGACAAGGTCAAAAAGATAAAGAATTGGTTGAAGAACCAAATTCTTTTATCCATAGACCAGAAGAAAGAGTTGGAAATGACTCCAGCTTTGGAGACAGAGGCACCAGTGGCGTCTACCAGCTCCAAACCAGCTCCAGAAGTGTCCAAGGACAAGCCCAAGGGACCTCAGAAGAAGCAGAAAGGTCCCAGGAACCATCAATGCAAAGGAAAAGGCAAAGCCAATTGGCACAGACCCTACCCACAAGGGTACAGGATCCCCAAATTGGAGCCTTCAGCCGTGGACAGTGTCTTCAATATGGCCAGAACTCTGATGGAATTCACAGCCAAGGAGCAGGAAAGGATGAACAGAAACTTTCCATGCAAATAATTGGTGTACAAACTAGTATTCATGTAGAAATTGGTAAACTTGATAACAAGTTAACTAAAATTGCATCAGATATAGTTGAATTAAAGAAAAATGACAAGAAATACATTGAATTACACCAAGTGAAAAATGCCAAACTTGACTTAATTACCAATTCTTGCATAAGAATTGGAAACATGTGCCAAGTTCAACATGAGGAAATGGAAGATCTTTTTAAAATGAATGATCAACTTAAGACTCTACAAGACCATGTCTTGAAGATAATTGAGAACACCAATCAATTTGCTATACATTTAGCAAAAAGTGACAGTGAAAGGCAAAAGTTGAAGAATGAGATAATTGCAAGTGTGGAACAAATTCATAAGAATCATGAACCACATATGCCAAGACATTCTACACCTTTAACTGAAGAAAAAATCTCTGTTAAAGAAAGTCTTACACCATTCTTGGGAGAAAATGCCTACTCTGCAAGAGATATTCCCAAAATAGAAGAATGGCCAACATTCTCTGGTGAAGGAGAATACAACCATATTGAATTCATCAGGACTATTGATATGTTGCAAGAAGACTTTAATATACCTGATGAAATCATAGTGGGAAAATTACACTGTTTGTTTACCAGAACTGCAAAGAAATGGTATTACAAAATGAGGATTGATCATGGTAAACATGACTGGTCTTGGTGGAAATCTGAAGTGATTACCAAATGGGCTAATAATTCTTGGAGGTTTAAAATGGAAAATGCTTTTGAAAGTGCCATTTTTAACTCAGAAAAAGACAAACCACTTACTTGGTTCTTCAAACAAAAAGACAGACTATCTGCTTTACACCCAGATATGTCTGACACTATGATTAATATGAAAATATTAAGAAAGTGTGGAGGAGAACTGGAACATGCTATCAAAAGCAGATGTGTGGAACCTTGTTCAACAGAGGACTACATTAATGCTATGGAAGATATCATTACCAGGACAAGAATTGGTAAGACTTGGATTAAAAACCCAATAGAGTCCAAAATAGTCTCAAAGATTCCTAGAGAGGAAAGAAGACCAGAAAGACCTGTCTTGAAGTGTCATAAATGTGGAAGTACTTCACATTTATCCAACACTTGCCCTAAGAAGACAAAGATAAATGAAGTTCAAGTCATTGAAGAAATTCAGTGTACTGAAGAGAAAGAGGAGTCTGATCAAGATTCTGCAGTCTCTGAAGATACACCAGTGGAGGACTATCCCATTGAGAACATTTCAGCTTTCTTTGAGGTCAGAGAAGTCCATACCCACTTGCCACAGTACAGTGAGGATTGCTGCAACCTGATCAATATCCAAGATGCCATAATGTGTAAAACAAAACCTGCTAGAGGAAAGGGTTATACTGCTGGGGCATCCTGTATCACATCAGTTCTGATGAGTGATATTGAAGCCAAAGTAAATTTGGATACAGGGGCATTTTGCACTTGCGTGGGCAAAGATTATCTCCAAATTATACTTCCTGAATGGAAAAACCATCTATTACCAATAGAAGGTGTACAATTCAGTAGTGCCAGTAACAATATATACCCCCTGGGCATATTGGACACTAATATTGTATTCCCACATCCAGCAGGAAGTGTAAGAATGAAAACTGAGATTGTAGTAATGGATAATTGCACATCTCAGCACATCATTCTTGGAAATGATTACTTAAATATTTATGGTATTGATATAAATAACCATAAGGACAGATATTTCACAATTGGAGATAACAAAAGACAAAAATTTGCTTTCTCCAATATATCAAAACAGATATCTGTAGTATCTTCTGTCAAGGATACTTACAAAGATGAATTTGTGACTAATCAACTTGTTGAAGAACAAATTAATGAATCATTGTCACCAAAGATGAGGAATGAACTTATTAATGTGTTATACACATATAAAAATGCATTTGCCTCTGATAATGAACCATTAGGCGCTATAAGAGGACATGAAGTTGAAATTACTCTTAATATTGACAGACCATATCCTCCAGTACTTAGAAGACCAGCTTATCCAGCCAGTCCCAGAGCTAGAGAAGCCTTAGAAAAACATATCCAAGAGTTGATCCAACTTGGTGTGCTAAGGAAAGTAGGCCATAATGAGGAAGTTGAAGTGACAACACCTGTTATTATTGCATGGCATAATGATAAGTCAAGAATGGTTGGAGACTTCAGAGCATTGAATACCTACACAGTTCCAGATAGGTATCCAATAGCTAGAATTCAAGAAACCTTGACTCAATTGTCTAAAGCCAAGTATATAACATCAATGGATGCATTGAAAGGCTTCCATCAAAATGTTTTGACGCCCAAAGCTAAGAAATTACTTAGAATTATCACTCGCTGTGGTATTTTTGAGTATCTTAGAATGCCATTTGGCATTAAAAATGCTCCATCCCATTATCAAAGGATGATGAACACCATCTTTCCTAAAGAATTGTCTGAAGGATGGCTTATCATTTATATTGATGATATTATCATATGTTCTGATTCATGGTCTTTGCACCTTGAAAGACTTGCAAGAGTACTTCATAAAGTTGCAGAAGTGAACATGAAAATTTCACTTAAGAAATGCAATTTTGGTTTTGAAGAACTCAAAGCATTAGGACATATTGTTTCTGGTTTAAGCTTGGGTATTGACAAAAACAAAGTAGCAGCAGTGTTACTTAAACCGATACCCCAGAATAAAAAAGAAATGATGTCTTTTCTTGGGTTTGCCAGTTACTATAGGCAACACCTGAAAGACTTTGCAATTCTAGCCAAGTCACTTTATAGAATCTGTGATCAACAGACTGTATTTGAGATGACACAAGAGAGAATTAAAGCTTATGAGAAGATAAGGAAAGCCCTTACAGAAGCACCTTTACTCCTCATGCATGACTGGAATATTCCTTTTAAGGTGTACATTAATGCATGTGGAGATGGATTAGGGGCAGCCCTACATCAAGTCCAAATTATTGATGACAAACCTACAGAAGGACCAGTTTGTTATATCTCAAGACAAATCAAACCAACAGAAGCCAGATATGGTGCAAGCCAAATGGAGTGCTTATGTTTGGTATGGGAACTTGAGAAACTACACTATTATCTTGATGGCAGTGTTTTTGAAGTGATAACTGACTGTAATGCCGTAAAATCACTTCTTAACATGAAAACTCCCAACAGACATATGTTGAGATGGCAAATAGCCATTCAAGAATATAGAGGAAACATGACTATAGTTCATAAAGCAGGAAACATTCACAAGAATGCTGATGGACTTAGTAGATGGGCTTTAGCCAACACTCCTGATAACCCAGCTTATGTACCTTTGGAAGCTGAACCACAGATTCCAATTGAAGGAATTAACATAACTGATATTGGGGCTGAATTCTTTGAGGAGGTCAGAGAATCTTATAAACAAGACAAGAATTGCCATATCTTGACTTCTTTATTGGATAAAGACTGCAAAGATACATCTTTAGTTAATGCACTTGATGAAGTTTGGAGAAATTCCTATTCTGAGGGAAGATTTCACTTGTTTGATGGAATCATTTACCACAGAACAAAACATTCTTGTGTTATGACATTGTGCAGTAGATTACTTATCAATACCATTCTTCATGAATTTCATGATAGTATCTACTCTGGACACCTGTCAGAAGACAGAACACTTGAAAAAGTGAAGAATTGTGCATGGTGGCCATCTTGGAGAAAAGAAACCATTGAATATTGCCATACCTGTGACAGATGCCAAAAAGCAAACAGGAGTACAGGCAAGAAATTTGGACTTATGATCCATATTCAAGAACCAAAATCCCCATGGGAAGTTGTTCACATGGATTGGGTCACAGCACTTCCTCCAAGTGGTGACAAAAGTTATAATGCTTGTTTAGTCATTGTAGACAGATATAGCAAAACTCCCATATTCTTACCATGTCATAAAGATGACACTGCTATGGATACAGCTCTTCTTTTATGGAGTAGAGTTATTTCTCATACAGGGTTATTTAAGAATATCATAAGTGACAGAGACCCCAAGTTCACATCTGCACTTTGGACCAATCTTCATAGATTGTTTGGGACTAAGTTATCATTCTCTACAGCATATCACCCTCAAACAGATGGGCTAGCAGAGAGGATGATTCAAACTTTAGAAGACATGATCAGGAGATTTTGTGCTTATGGATTAGAATTAAAAGACTCAGATGGCTTTACCCATGACTGGTGCACTCTGATACCTTCATTAGAATTGGCATACAAGACATCAGTCCATTCTTCCACAGGACAAACTCCTGCTATGTTAGAAAAAGGATGGAATCCAAGACTCCCAGCAGACACACTGAGGAAAGACTTGATTGACATGCATCCTACAGCTTCTAGCTTCAAATTAATGCTTGATAAAGTGAAACACCATGCAAAACAAAGTATGGATGATGCTTTTGATTATGCAAAACAGAAGTGGGACAGGAGTCATAAAGTACCAGACTTCAAAGTAGGGGACTTAGTTCTAGTTTCAACCTTGAATTTTAATAATATCAAAGGCCCAAAGAAACTTAAAGATTCTTATGTAGGACCTTTTGTTATTGTTACTTTCCATGGAACCAATGCAGTTCAAGTGGAATTGAGTGGTGAATTAGAAAATAAACACCCCACATTTCCAGTCAGCTTGATAAAACCTTATCAACCAGCTGATAAAGAATTGTTTCCTTTAAGAAACGCAACTCCTTTAACTGTACCACCTGTGGAACAGAATGAAGACAAAAAGATAAAGAAAGTCATTAAAGAAAGGAGACTTAGGGGTAAAATTCAAAGAGAATATCTTGTCAGATATAGAAATCCAGTACATGAAGATGAATGGTTGGCAGAATCAGAAATACCTGACTCAGATAAACTCTTAAGAAGATTTAGACATGAAAGAAGGCCACAAGCCTGAATATGTCTATGAATGTGCTTTAAATGACTTGATCTGAGGAATGTGAAGAGGTTGGAAAGTGGACATTAACCCCCTTTGGGGGCTTATTCTTTTATCACTAATAAAATTGTAGTACAATTTTATTTTTTGGTGGGAGGGAATGTGAGCCTTGAGGTATATTTTACATACCCAAATAGGCCACAATTATCTTAAAAAGAAATTTTGAATTATGCAAAACTCATAAGTTATGCATATATCCAAAATTCATCATTTTCAATTTCAGAAAAGATGAATCACTTTTTATTGAGTAAGTAAATCCATGGATTTAATACCAGATTTGGATTCTACACAAAAATTCACCTAGGGTAGCTCCATAGAGTGAATAAGCTCAAATTAACTCTTTGAGGTGGTAAAATGGAAAATACTTCAATACCACATCATCAATACCACATAAAAGATCCGTGAAAATTTTGGTTTTTCTTGATTTTATGCCAAAATAATGGGAAAGTGAGAAATCCCATGTTACATATACACTAAGAATAGTGTTATTCATGTTTTGAGCACTTAATATCATGGTATTCTTACATGGACTTTTGGTACACCCATAGTGGATATCTCACTTTAAGCTTAAATTACTATTTTGATGTAAAAATTAGGCAAGGGGGACAAAAGACATCAAAGAGAGCCAGGGTACCCAACTTCTGAGGCCTCAGAGGCGTGGATAGCTCCAGAGAATGGATCCATGGCTCATCTTGGCCCAATTGGTAAACTAAAACTCTTTGGGAACTTGGTTACCAAGTTACACCTACTGTAATCACAAGAAAATAGCAAATAACCTGCTATTTTGACGTGCCAAGGAGGTAATGAGCTACTTAGACTCCTGTAACCACGTCAATTCTTGATTACTTTCCATGCCTAGACCCTAAAAGAGTAATTAAAACCCTTTTGGGACTCATATGCATTGATTTACCTCATAGCAACCAGCAAAATACTGCTATTTGCAATTCTACGTAGAAATGAGGTAAAAACTTCAAAAATTCATTAAAAATACAATTCTTAATGAATCCTTATGAAACTTTCAGGACCAATGAAGAACTGTATCATCTATCGTACAACCAAAAAGAATAACAGTTTTACTAGTAAAATTAAAAGTTTTACTTACAGTCCATTTTTGACCATTCTACGTGAAACACTGAATCTTCAAAAATTCACAGTAATTAAAACCTGTGATGAAATTGGCAATAACATTGATAAATTTGAGAAATCAATGATTATTTTATAATAAAAGAAGATTTACTGCTGTTACTCCTTTTATTCTTAACCATATTGGGGTTGGTAGTCACGTAAAAGCATCAATTAAGGAATTATGATAATCTTACGTGACAACAGATGATGCAATCATTAATCCAAAAAGGTTTATTGTTTTCTCACTCACTGGTTTTTCAGTTTGCTCCATGGCACGCCTCTGTGAGCTGTTGTTGACTTAAAAGAAGCCTCTTCTTGCTGTTTTTTCCGTATCATCATCTTATTAATCATTTATATCAGTATTACCAACAAGTAAGTGTTAGTTAAAAACTTTTCTTAAGTATTTTATTCTTTCAGAATCAATCAGAAATACGTGAAGTCATAGAAATCAACTATATATTGTTGTAATACATTTATAAATTCAATTTGATCCTCTAAATCCACAATTCTATGCCAAATCTCTCTATCTTATCTTTTAAAAAGCTCTTTGCAATATTAGTGAGTAATTTATCTTTAATTCTTAAAGTTTTTCTCTAAAATTTAGTTTTCTTCAAGAATTATCATTATAATTATTCTTGCAAAAGATAATTTTATATTAAAATAATTTTATTATTTTAATAAAGAAGTTTTTATTATTAAATTCTTCTTGTAATTGATTCTTGTAGACAATTACTTGCTCACTGTTAAAATCACTAGTAGCGCTTAACACGTGAAAGAAATAATTTTAGAATTATTTAATTGTTGTTATAATAATACTTTATTATTATATTTCATAAGAACAGACATAGTACTGTTGATTAATAGTAATATTATCATCAGTTTCATAGTCACATCTTACAGATTTCAACATAAAGTGATTTTGCATCAAGAATTGATTTGATTGACTGATTTTCTGCAAGATTTTTGATTTTTGATTATTTGACATATTGATTTATTGAGTTGAAGATTTCATTTTGAAATTTGATTGATTAATTTAACTCAAGATATCATTTTGACTAATTGATTTATCTTCAAGAGATTGATTTTGATTTTGATTGTGACTTCTTTTGATTAGCGTCAAGTTTTCATCTTCAAATTTTTGAATTTTATCTTTTTAATTTCAATTTTTACCCTGAAATAATGGCTATCCAACACCCACCTCCAGAAAGACAGACAAGATCTGATGACAGAGCTGTAAGTTGGGGATATGAAACTTTGATTGAAATTCCAGTACTTTTCCTGTTCTCAAAATTTGTTTAATGTAAAAATTGATAAAAAATAAAAAGAAATATTATTTTTAAGAGAAATCCAGCCAATTTTTGTTGTTTTTAACTTTCTCAGTATAAAACAATAACATTATGAAGATTCATTGTTTTACCAACAATAAAAAGTTATCCAAAAATACTCTACAAAATATATTTAAGGCTACAAAAGAAATACAGAGTTGTAAGGTGTGGATATGAAAATTTGATTGAAAATCAAGTACTTTTCCTGTCCTCAAAACATTTTTAAGGTAATAATTGATTAAAAATAGTAAGAAATAATATTTTTCAAAGAAATCCAGTCAACTTTCATTTTTTTTAAATTTGTTAGTATAAAACAATAATATTATAAAGATTTATTGTTTTACCAATGATAAAACGCTATCCAAAAATACTCTACAAGAAATATTTAAGGCTGTAAAAGAAATTTCTTCAAGAGAAATTTTAATTGGAATTAATAAAGCAAAGGATGTCAGGAAATTAATATAAGAACAGAGTATTTACAAAGATTATGAAGGAGAAAAAATGCCGAAAAGTGACCAGAGTGAATTTGGAAACACAGTGACAAAGTTAACAGTGATGAAAGATGCTTTAATTCACTTATGGGGTGATTCAGGGGTAAAAATGATTTTAAGAGTTACAAAAATGGTTATAATAATTTTTTCACGTGGTCAAAAGGTTTAAAATGATATAAAAAGGGTGGTTGGAATCTTTTATTGATTGGTTTAACAGTGTTTGAACTAATTATAAAAGGAAAAGATTCTCACATGAAGGGAAAAGTAGGGCAAAGAAGACATTCTTTTATAGCCATCAATTTGTTTAATCCAAAAGTAAAGTTTACTCTTTTCAGTAATGGAAAAAACTCTGACAACAGAAAAGCCAATTATGGCATCACTGAACCTTGGTTTAGACAAAACAAGGGCTGGTTTTAGTGATTTTTGGCCCCTTAAATCAGCCATTGCTATAGTAATACCTAGCTTCAACCCTTCAAAACACATCAGAATGTGTGTAAGACACGTCAGAACCATTTAAAGCTGTTTTTAAAATGTTCGTTTTGTCTTAAGGGTAGTTTTACCCTCTTGGAAACAGTTAAAACTGTTCTGGTTGGTATAAAAACCTCATCATCAATTGATACACAGACCCTGTGACTCAATTCCAGGAAAAAAGTGATAAAATTTTGCGTGGAATTTGACATCTCACGCCTTTCAGAAAGGAATTTGGGGATCTGGCTCCTTCTTGGAGCCAAGATTTCTTCCCCCCCAGAATCAATCTTTCCAATTTTTTTTTCTTCAATTCCTCATCATGTATTATACTCATAATTTAGATATGTAATTGAATTGAGTTTTACAGTACTCAACTGTAATAATTGACACCTCATATGTAAACCAAAGTTCACTTATGTAATAAACGCACACCTTTTGTAATTTCAATTGAGAATACTTCAATTGCTCATCACTTCTAAACTACACACAACAACTTGATTTTAACACAAAATTGATGGTTACAAAAATTTTACCCAGAGGTGACCCCACCTTCTTTCTATGAGGAGTCCAAGGGTGAAATAGATTTCATATGTTTATTTTTAGGATAAAAAGTTATAATACTTTTTATCTAACTTTTTCCAAAAATATTTTCATTTTGGTATTTTTGTTGAAAATTCATTTTTACTTAATTTTTTGAAGTAAAAATGTGTTTTCACAAATTTCAATTTCAATGTAGTTTTATTTTTAAATTATAATTAAATTTCAATTTTTCAGGAAAATTTATATTTATATCTTAATTTTTTGTTTTGATAATATAAATAAATCATTTCATTCATAATTGAATATTGTTTTATTATTTGTGGTCTGTTGGGTAACTGAAAGAACCTCTAAGGCTCAAATCCCCTGCCTGTAAAAAACAAATATTACTTTGCAATATTGCCCTTTCTAGTGTGTCTGAACCTTTTGAGAAGTTAGTAGCTTCAGAAATGTCCTTTTCTGCTAACCATTTATCTTCACAAGTTGGGTCACTGTACCTAACCAGGTATTCTCTTATTTTCTTTCTTTGAGAACTTTGGTGATTTTCTTGGTACCAGAATATTCAATAGGAGGTAAATTGTGGCAAACCTTCTTTCCCAACAGAAACCTCTCAGCATCACTAGATTTATATTTCTTTACCAATCTTACTGGAAATGTAGGTTGCTTATTGCTAAGTTCCTCAGATAATTCTGCTTAAATTGTATTTTCCCCATGGAGGGCTTTAATAACAAAAGGTACTGAAAAGGAGTATTTGAGATTTTTACATCTCTTGATGTTGTTGAAGTTAGTGGTGGATACAAGTACTAAATCTCCCACTTTGAAATCTGGAGTGGCATGTGATTTGTCCCATTTGTCTTAGGCATATGCAAATGAGTCCTTGATGCACCTTATTGCATGATTTCTAGCTTTGTATATAATTCCTTTGAAGCTACCAGCTGTGGGATGTATTTCAACCAAATCTTTCCTCAATGAATCTTGGGGTAATTTGGGATTCCATCCCTTCCCTAGCATAGCAGGAGTTTGATTGGTATTGGCATGAATGGATGTTTTGAATTCAAATTCAAGTTCTGGTAAGAGAGTACACCAATAATGGGTGAACCCATCACAATATTCAAGTTCAAGTCCATATGCACAAAAGCTTCTAACCATATCTTCCAAGGTTTGGATCATTATTTCAGCCAGTCAATCAGTCTGTGGTTGGTAGGCTTTAGAGAAGGACAGCTTTGCTCCAAATAATTGGTGAAGATTCGTCCATAGTGCTGAGGTGAATTTGGGATCTCTTTCACTAATGATATTTGTGAATATGCCAGTCCATGATATTACTCTATACCATATTAGAAGAGCTGTATCCATGGGTGTATCATGCTTGTGACATGGTAGAAAGATTGGAGTCTTACTAAATCTGTCAAAAATCACTAGGAATTCATTATAGCTTTTATGACCTCCTGGTGGCAGGCCACTTAAACAATCCATATGGAAAATTTCCCATGGTTTGCTGGGTTCTTGGATTTTGATCATATTTCCCAGTCTTTTGGCCGTGGATTTATTAGCCTTTTTGCATCTGTCACAGGTTTTGCAATACTCTGCCACATTGCTCTGCCAAATAGTCCACCATATACAGCTCTGTATCTCTTCTCTTGTCCTGTCCTCAGACAGATATCCTGAGAAGGGGCTGTCATGGCATTCTTTCAATACTAGATCTATTAAGGACCTGTCCACAACTTTCATTACACATTTGTGTTTATTTCTGTCTTAAATTATACCATCCAGTAAGTGGAATATTCCTTCATCATATGTTTTCTTCCATATTTCATCTTAGGCATGTATCAAATAGTTGTCCTTACAGTCTTTAGTAAGAAATTGGAATAGGATGCTACAACTCTTATCTTGAGTATAGCTGTTTCTTACTTCCTCAAAAAGTATTGTGTTCAGATCTGTAACACTGATTCCTTTATTTGGGATCTGTGGGTAAGCTTCTTCTGGAAAATAATAAGGATTATCAATATTATTTGGTAATGGCCATCTTCTCAGTCCATCGGCATTTTAATGAATATTTCCAACTTTGTGAACAATAGTCATATTACCTCTCTACTCCTGTATGGCTATTTGCCATCTGAGAATATGCCTGTTGGGTGTTTTCATGTTTAAAAGTGATTTAACAGCAGTAGAATATGTTATTACTTCAAAAACACATCCTTCTAGGAAGTAATTGAGTTTTTCTAAGGCCCAGACAAGGAGTAAACACTCCAGCTGACTTGCCACAGGGGCTATTGGACAGAAAAACAAGAGTGGCCTGGCACTCAGCAATCAGGGAGCTCACTTGGAAGACTCCAAAAGAATAAAGAAAATAAAATAAAAGAATAAATGTCTCTAAGAAGGATGCAAGTACAAAGCTGAGATGCAACAAGAGAAATGAGAAGCCAAATGGCCAAAGAGCCAACTGAGTAAGTCCTTAATCATTGTTTCAACCTGCCAAAATGAAAAATGGAATTAGTAAGGATATGACCACCAAATATTCATTGACAGGCAAAGAAAGAAAAGAGAAAAGGTGCTAAATGACTGATTTGATAATGTCAGTATTCACTTAACAAAAATGGTAAGATAAATAAAGATAAAACCAAATCAAAATATATTAATTAACTGGGGAAAAATCCCCCCAGGGTCAAAGGAGGCTGGTATATGTGAAATGTTGAGAGCTTGACTCCTTCAGGCTAGTAGTGGTCCTGTAATGAATACTGGAAGATGTATTGATTGTCTGATGGAGTGTATACCTTGCCATATTGGGAGATGAACTGTGTTCAATGATGTCCCCATGTTGTATTATTGAAATACAGGTCTTGGTGAGTCCAGAATGTATTGAAATGAATGTGATTTCCAAATAGGATGGATGGAGCATTGACACTTGAAAACTCATTTTGGAACTTCCTCTTGAATATCCATTGAGAATGAACAGCAAGTATTCCATTGGAGGAATACTGTGAGTGAGAATAACCATTGATTGCTTGATGGCGTCATTGGTATTTGAGATGATGACACTTCCCCTTGAGCCTTGATGAATCCTCTGGAAGGTGTGCCTTGATGACCTGTTGAAAAGCTGAAATAACCATTTGAAATTTCCGCCATTGGATTGCTTCTGAAAAAAGATGCATAATGGTTTATAAAACCATATATGGCACTTTTGGTTACTGAATATTGAATGTGGCCAAAGGTCTTTTGGAATGATGCCAGGAGGATAAGAGTGAAACTTGGGTTTTGGAGGCTTCAGAGTTGATAAAGTGTCTTTTGGGGTATCTGGCCATTTTTGGGTTTTTGGGTAAATAAAGCTAATACAGCTGAAAAACTGTATTTGTGCAAAGTGCGCAAAAATGAGCAGAATGCACAAAACTGGGAATTAAGCCCCAAAAGGCCTGATATGGCCTTTTGGGCATATTTCACATAATACATGAGAAATATGGCCTAGATGGCTTAATACAGCTAGATGCGCAAAAAGTGCGCAAACTGTATTTAAGGCTTAAAAAGCCAAATAAAGGCTTTTGGGCTGTATTTTCCCTGTTGTGTGGAAAATACCCAAGATGCCCAAAAGCACAAAGACAGCCTAGAATGGCTTGATGATTGTGAAGGGGCCAGGATGGCCCCAAATGATAAAATTATCATTAAGGCCATAAGACATGACAATGGCCAATTTGGCCAATGATTATGGATATGGCCAAATTGCAATATATTTGATATGGCATGGATATGCCATATTGGGGTCCAAGAGGGTTAATTTCCATGGTTGTGACACATATCAAGCTTCAGTTGGTTTGATTTTCCTGGGTATGAAACATATGGGTCCTTCCACAGTTTTATCATTTAGAATCTGCAAGTGACAAAGTGCAGAACCTAGTCCATCTCCTGATGCATTCATATGAAGCTTGTAGGGATTATTGAAGTCTGTCATCAGCAAGAGTGGAGCAGTTCTAAAGGCTTGTCTGAAAGATTCAAAGGCTTTGACTCTTTCAACAGTCATTTGAAATACTGTGTCCTTGTCACATAATGTATAAAGAGGTCTTTCTATGGATGAAAAATCTTTAATATGATGTCTGGAATATCTCTCACAGGGGATCTTATGGAAGCAAGAGGGCCTGGCACTCAGGAATCAATAACTCACTTAGAGGGCTCCAAAGGATATAAGGAATAATAAAGATTAAATTTCTTTAAAGAAGGCGAAGGGAAAAGACAAGTATGCCAAAGATAAAAGAAAAGATAAGAAGCCAAAGGCCAAAGATGATAAGAGGAGCCAACCAAGTGAATCCTAAATTCACTGTTTCAACCTGCCAGAAAAGGAAATGGAATTAGTAAAGGATTTGACCACCAATATCCACTGACAGGCAGGGAAGAAAAAGAGAAAGGGTGCTGTATGACTGACGTAAGATTATCAGTATTAACTTTAATAAGGTAAAAAGAAAATAAAGATAATAATAAATCCAATATATTCATTGACTGGGGAAAAAGTCCCCAGGTGCTGAAAGGTCGCCGGTATATGTGAAAAGCTGAAAGACTGATCCTGGAAGGTGAGTGACCGGCTGGATTGTCTGAATTGGGTCAATACATATCTGGCCATCTTGAAATTTGAACTGTGTGACTAAATTTCCACAGTGGAATATGAATTGGCTCAATTGGGCCACATACATACAGGTTGATTGATTGCCGCCTGTATGGACCAATTGAGTTGTCCAAGGAGTAGTGAAATTCTTTATGCCTTGACAACTGATTGAAAGACTGTATAAAGTCTGAGAATTCCCTTGGAATAATCCTGAATGAAATTGCCAACCCAACTCCTGCAGGGCCAGGTGATTGGGATCCTTGAATGGTCTTCTGATTGCCGCCATGGATTGCCAGACTGATAAGTTAAGAAATCCTCCTTAGAAATGGGCGTTGGATTTTGGGACCTTGATTTGGAAAGATATAATTGGGTCCTGAAAACGTCACCATTGAATTGCTGAGCAAAAATGGTGCATAATGGTATATAATACCATATATGCACCACTCCTGCAACCTTGAGTACGGGGTGCATGGAGGAGTGGAAGAATTCCCCTTAAGTGGAGGGGAAAGCTTGAGCTGCACTGATCTGGTGGCCTCTGGTGGATACCAGAGGCCATGGGCTGAAAAGTGGTCCATGATGATCTGGGGCCAAAATCAGTCCTATGGTGATTTATGGAATTTGGGGCCAAGATTGACTCAGGTGGGCCCAATTGTGGTTTGGGACCCACCTGGCCTTGGGGGCTAATGGGCTGCCCCCTTTTGGCCTCATTGGATTAGGCCAAAAGGGGCCTAAATGGACCATGGACTGCAGACTGCGGCATACTGGCCGTGGACCATGATTACGGCCCACAGACCGTAGAGGCTGTAGGGGGCCTAAATGGCCCAAAAAGTCCATTTAGGCCAGGGGTCACCCTTTGAAAAGGGTTGGCCCAGAGCCATTCATGAGGGCTAGGGGACCCAGAACACCCTAGGAGAAAAAGAGACCCCCCAGGCCCAAAGGCAAAGATAGAGGCCTGGGGGTTGGGGATATGGAAATTGGCCAGGGAGGCCAATGATGGCAGGATATGGCCAGGGAGTGGTGATATGGCCAAAATGCGATAGAGCACCAGAAGGGGCCAAATTGGCCATAAAGATATGGTGTGGCCAATTGGCCCCAACTTGGTCCCAGATTGGAATTGCCGCAACACCAATGGAGGAGGGTCATTCTTTGTGGTTGTGAAAATATCTTGCAAACCCCAAAACTGACTGAATTTCCTTTTTGTTCTGAGGCATAGGTTTCAGTAGCACTGTTTCAGCTTTGGTTTTGGCAATTCCAAGAGATAAACCAGATACTACATGTTCCAGTGATTTTAGCTTTTTAAATAAAAAAGGACATTTCTTCAAAAGAGTTTTCAAGTTTACAGAGTTACGTTTTCTCAAAACTCCGGATAATCTGTATATATGTTCTTCCCAAGTCTTGGAATAGACAATAATTTCATAAATGTAAATGAGTAACCATTCTTCTGAAGGTTCTTCAGGTAAAACTTTATTCATCATTCTTTGGAAGTGTGAATGTGCATTCTTGATACCAAAAGGCATCCTTCAATATTCATAAACTCCACAATGAACAATAATTCTCAAGTATTTTCTTGCCCTTGGTGTTGCCACATTTTGATGAAATTTCTTGAGGACATCCATGGCGCTTGTATACACTGCTTGAGATATTTGGGTAAGCACAATTTGGATTTTTGGTATTGGGTACCTGTCTGGAACGGTGAGCCTTAGAAGTATTTTTATATACCCAAAAGACCACAAATGATAAATTAAAATACAAATATAAGTAAAATAAATTTAATTATATTATAAAAAAAAAATTGAAATATAAATACAAATTTGTATTTCAAACTCAAAACTTAATTCTAATTTAAAAAGAAAATTACCATAAAATTTAAAATTATGAAAATTTGTTTTTACTTGTGAAAATTATGTAAAAATGAATTTTTAATAAAAATTCATATAGAATATATTATAGCTTTTTATCCAATAAATAAACATATAAAAATTATTTCACCATTTGATTCCTCATAAAGAATTAGGTGGGGTCACCTCTGAGTGAAATTTGTGTAACTCAACTCTAAATAAGCTTAAATTAAGTTTTTAGTATTTTCAATACAAAAATTGAAAATACTCAAAACTTTAATTTAATTCACACCAAATTTGGTGTCAACCAACAATTTTTGTGTTAAAATTGCGGTGTGGTGTTTAGTTTAGAAGTTATGAGGAATTGAAATGTCAAAATGTGCGCGTGTATTACATAAGTGAACTTTGATTTACATATGAAGTATCAATTATTACTGTATTGTACTGTACAAATCAATTGAATTACATATGTAAATTACAAGTATAATTCATGATGAGGAATTAAACCAAAAAATAAATGGGAAAGATTAAAATTGGGGGGGGGGAAGGAGCTCTCGCTATAAGGGGGAGCCAGACCCCCAAACTCCTTGCTGACTGGTGTGGGATGTCAAAATACACACAAAAGTTCATTAATTTTGGCCTGGAATTGAGTCACACGGTCTGTGACTCAATTGATGATGAGGTTTTGATACCAACCAGGGTGGGTTTAACTGCTGCCAAGAGGGTAAAACCACCCTTAAGTTGAAACAATGTTAGTAAAAACAGCTTTAAATCGTTTCTACGCCTCATAAACCCATTCTGACTTGTTTTGAAGGCGCTAGACCAGGTATTGCTATAGTAATGGCTGATTTAAGGGTCTAAAATGGCTAAAAATGGCTCAAACCAGCCCTTTTTTGGTCTAAACCAGGGTCCAATGATGCCATAGTTGGCTTTTCTGTTGTCAGACTTTTTTTCACGACTGAAAAGAGTAAATTTTGCTTTTGGAGTAAGAAAATTGATGGCCATAAAAGAATGTCTTCTTTGCCCGACTTGTCTCTTCATGTTAGAATCTTTTCCTTTTATAATTAGTTTAAACACTGTAAAACCAATCAATAAAAGATTCCAACCACCTTTTTTCAAATCATTTTAAAACTTTTAAACATTTGAAAAAATTATTATAATCATTGTTTGTAACTCTTATAATCATTTTTACCCCTGAACCTTCCCAAAAGTGAATTAAAGCATCTTTCATCACTGTTAACTTTGTCACTTTGTTTGCAAATTCACTCTTGTCACTTTTTGGTGTTTTTTCTCTTTAATATTCTTTTTAAAGACTTTGTTCTTTAATTAATTGCTTGCAGTTCTTTGCTCAATTAATTCCAATTGAAATTGCTCTTGAAGAAATTTCTTTTGTAGAGTATTTTTTGATATATTTTTATTGCTGGTAAAACAATAAATCTTTATAATATTATTGTTTTATACTAATAAAGCTATAAACAATGAGATCTGTGTGTTTTCTCTTAAAAATAACATTTCTTACTATTTTTAATTGATTTTTACCTCATACAAATTTTGAGGACAGGAAAAGTACTAGATTTTTTAATCAAAGTTTCATATCCACACCTTACATTTTGGGGCCCAGCCATGATATTTTTCCATGTGACATATTTTATTTACTCTTTTTAAACCCTTTTCTTATATTGAAAAAATTTAAAAACCTATAAAAAATACTTATAATCCAAAAAATGCATAAAAAATATCATTTTTCTCATATTATAAGTGAGGCTTATATTTTTATTTCTTTTTTGAAATAACCTTTTTTTACTTAAGTAATTGGCTTTTTCATTGATTTTAGTGTCTGAAAACGTAGTAAGACAAGAAAACATTGAAACAGCCTCAACAGTCACCAGCATTATCCCTGCCAGTACTGTTAATTCAGACCACAATAGTACTGTTATTGTGACTCAAAATAACCAACCTGAACCAATATCTTCTGAATTGATTAACTTGGATATAAGTAATACCCTTCAGAAAGCTAAGAATTTGGCCAATAGTAAGTTTTTTGATGTGAAAATACTACTTTAAGCCTTTTTGATTGTAAAATATGCCTTCAACTAGATCAGGACCCAGCTATAACCCCTCAAGCAGCTCCCAGAAAGGTGATAGACGTGATTATGGCAGAAGCCAACCAGTTACAGAAGGAAAAGGGTCAGTTGATGCCTTCCAAAAACTAAAATAGGTCATTCTGATGCTGATAATACCATTTTACCTTCACAAAGAGCTGACACTATCACAAGAAGCCTCAGTGGACATATACGAAGCCAGCCACAAAGCATAAAACAATTCCCTGCAGTACAAACAGTACCAGATCCTTGCAGATATGTGGAAAGACTGCATGAATTCTTACCTGACTGTGAGGAAATTCCTGGGCCATCCCAATACTTTCAAATTTCTCAATGGATGGCATCCATTGATGGAGAAGAAAAACATGATGCTCTTGACACTAGAATGGAGGAAAAACAACCCTCCACCACCCAAGCAAGTGCCAAAAACAGCCCCAGTGGCCAGAAGCAGCAATTCCAACATGAAAAAGCAGCCACAAGCTCCAAACAAGTGCAAAGGAAAGGCACCAGCCACCAAACATTACATTCAGGGCTACAGGATTCCACACATTCAACAGGATGCCATGGAGAATGTGTTTCAGATGGCCAGAACAATGATGGAATTACAAAAGAAAGAGGAGGCCAGATTAAAATATCAGAAATGATTTCTGATATTTTTGTGTCTATTTTAGAGTTGTATGAAGCTATAACTGACATAAAAAGTCATCTTTCTGATAAAAATGCATCAATTTGTGACAATCTTAAAACACATAACTTGAGTATGAGCCAAATCAATGAAACACTTAAGTGTTTTGAAAAAGTCTTAAGAACAACTAAAACTTCCAATAATGATAATTATTTTTGCAGTAGAATAAATGAACAATCTGCTATTATTAAGGAATTGACAGACAAATATTCTAAATTAAATATTGATGACATGATTGAAACAAGAATAAAACAAGCCATAAATAATATCAAAGAGGATAATAAGAAAGCTCATGATGGTATTTTAAAATCATTTACTGAAGTAAAGGCACATATAATTGCCTTGAAAAAGTGTTTTGATACCTCAAAAGAGGAAATATCAAAATTAACAATAAAGTTAAATGAAGTTATATCTGATAATACTGTAAGGTTTGACTATGAAACAATAAGTAAAAATTACGAATATTACACTTATTGTACTATGAATGTCCTTATAAATAAATTAAATAAGATAAAAAATAATTATAATAATGAAGATTTATTATAATTATGGCGTAAAATAATTGTATTATTAAATAAATATAATAATATAATTTATATTATAAGAAATAATATATATAAAATAAATATATTAGTATAAGATAATTAATATATTAAAAAGCACTTTATTATTGTTACCAACAAATAATAAAGGCGTAAGAAATTGTTTTTTATTAATAAAAAACAATTAATAACAATACTATTACCAATATTAAAGTTATAAATTAATATAAATACTATTTATATCAATTATAGAATTATTAAAAAGTAATAATAGAAAAAAATTATTATAAGAAGAGAAATAACCTAGTTTTAATGCTTACTATAATAATTTTGAATACATTTACGCCTAGAAATGTAAATAAAACTTATTTAAATTGTAGTTACAATAAAGCTTAAGAGAAATTACAAATTTTCTTGATTTTACGTGGAATTGAGGTTTTTGGGAGAAATTTAAACAAAACAATTAAATAATTGAAATAATCACGTCAAAGATGAAGATTATTATAAGATGATCTTTGGTCTTTAATAATATAAAAGTTTTATATATAAAGAATAAAGAAATAACCTTTTTATCTAATGATTTAATGTTTTGTAAGCATCTGAGGGGAAAACAGAGTAAAAAGAGCTCCATTTATATTAAATAACTCCCTCCTAGAGTCCAAAAGGCTTCTAGTAGACGTGCACTGATCATATCCACTGGACTTGATCAATATCTTAAGGTTTGGTGATGATTACATCATGATCAAACCATCTTATCTCATTATTACACCATTATTTAAAGTTATCACTATAACTTTAAGTTTGATGTCGTCAAGGCTTGGAAGAACCCCAAATTTCGTGTATTTTAGTAGTTTTAATCATATAATAACAGTATTCCCCAATGTTATCACTCATATGACTGTTAAACTTAATTTAAAGTTACAGTGAGTGATCATAAATGATCAAATTAAGCTCAAACGTTTATCCTTAATAACGTTTAAGATTTACACGCTACAGCAATTCTAGGAGTGAATTCTAATAGCTTGGCATAACCGTATTATGCTGCCCAGAGCATTTTATTACTTCATCAAAACTCTAATTTTGATGATTTTTCTTGTAACTCATCTTTTCTGTAAAAATTTAATATTTTAAACTTCAAACCATGATTTCAAGGGGTTATAACTTGAATATTATAATAAAAAATACATCGTTCTTCACAAACGAACTAGTAGAGTCCAACTGTATACTTTTTTTTAAGTTTGGACCACTTTCACAACAAAGTGGTCAACAGCTCTGTTGATTTTAGTCAATAATCCCTTACAGGTTTTAACCTTGTTTATAGCTTGTAAAATAAAGTTCATTTCTGTATCCCTACAGTGATTACGTGATGACTTAATTTTTGGTTCATCACTCTATCATGCATATTTAAAAAGAAATTAGCTGAAATCCTTGAATATATGTGTTGACCACAAAAGTGCATATATTCAGCTTAACTCCTTAAGTATTGACTTTGAAGATTAGCTTATTAATTGTTTTATGTGTATACCTTTATTTAGAATTCAATTGTAATATTTATTTTACATTTTGTTTCATTGGTATTTGAAATAATTAAGGATTTATGTTTTTTATAAGGTGTTATTACTTATAACTCATTAAATATTGACTTTACAGATATGCCATAAAAGGGGTATATGTGTATTTTACCATGGGAAATCCAATGGTATAATTTATTTCACATGTTTATGCATTGGCATTTAAGTTAAACCAAGTTTTATGCCAATTTATGGCATTTTTGTAGTTTTAAGGTGATTATTTTTAATGTATAATTATTTTATATATTTCTTGTGACCTTTTTGGGTATGTGGTCATATCTCAAAGGTTCACAAAGACTAAACAAAAAGAATTATGGAATGAGCTGACATATAAAGAGGATGATCATAAAAAGAATGTAATAACCTCTATACAAAGCTTACAACATGAATTAAGAAATTCACAAAGGTGTAACAATAGTAAAATGAATGATATTGAACAACTACTAAACACGTTACCAATAATGTCTACACCTCTTGGAACCAACAATGGGCCAAGCACTCTTGAAAGAAGTTCCAAAACTTAAGCAATGGCCTCACTTCAGTGGTGAAGGGGAATATGCCCATATGGAATTAATCAGAGGTATTGACATGATAAAAGAAGACTTTGAATTACCAGACAGATTGGTAACAGCCAGGTTTAATACCTTATTTACCAAATCAGCTCACAGATGGTAAATCAAATTGAAACAAGCACATGGACACAAAAGTTGGACTTGGTGGAAAACCCAAATTATCAACAAATGGGCCAATGATGCTTGGAGGTTTAAAGTGGAAACAGACTTTAAATCTGCCAAATTTAATGCTTATGAAGACAAAACTTTACCATGGTTTTGCCAACAAAAAGACAGATTAACAGCATTATATCCTGACATGTGAGGATTTATGATCCATAGAAAGATTCTGAGACAATGTGGAGGTGACTTAGAGCATGCTGTCAAAAGCAGGACTACTGAACAATCTTCAGCAGAGGATATTATTGATATATTAGAAGAAGTAACCACCATAACCAAAATTGATTCTAGTAGAGTGAATCTCATAAGAAGGTTTAATACACCTTGGAAAGACTCTGTGGACAAAAACCCCAAAGAAAATTCTAATAATGTTAAGTATAGATCTGCAGATACAGTCAGAAAGTGCCATGTTTCCCAAAGCACCACCCATTTAGCCAATAAATGTCTAAAAAGGGGGAACATAAATGAAATTGATATTGAAAAGGAACCTGATGTTGAAAACAATGACATAATTGAACACAATTCAGATGATAAGTCATCCATATTTTCTGAATCTTAAAAAGATATAGAAAATATCAATGCCACTTTTGACATTATGGAATCTTATTCCCACTTACCACAATTGAGAAATGGTCAACTTAATTTATCAAAAATTCAAGATGCACAGCTCATGAATACCAAACCAAACAGAGGGAAAGGTTATACAGCTGGTAACTCCTGTATAACAGAAGTGGTGATTGAAAACAAGCCCACCAAACTTTTGCTTGACCCAGGAGCCTTCTGCTCCTGTGTTGGAAAATCTTTTCTCAAAACTTGTGTACCAAATTTAGAAGACCAATTGTTACCAATTGATGGTATAGATTTCAATAGTGCAAGTAATCCAATGAAAGAATTAGGAATTTTTGAGACCAATGTCATATTCCCACACATTAATGGGAATTTAAGCATCACAGTTGAATTTGTTGTTATGGAACTTTGCTCTAGTATGCATTTTGTATTGGTAAATGACTCTTCAATCATGTATGGAATAGATTTACATAACAATGAAGACAGATACTTTACTATTGGAGACAATAAGCGTCAGAAATTTGCCTTTTTACCATTTAAAAGACAAATTAAAGTAAATAAAGTATCACCAGTCAACTTACAATTGGAAAAATTCAAATCTGAACAGTTGAAGGAGGCTGAAATAAGCCTTCATCTGACTGATAAACAAGAAAATGAACTTTCTTCCCTTTTGTATGACCACAGAGCAGCATTTGATTAAGACAAAGAACCTATAGGAGCAATTTTTGGTCATAAAGTTGATATCATTTTTAATATTGAAAGACCTTATCCACCACTCTTGAGAAGACCTGCATACCCAGCAAGTCCCAAGTAAAGAGAAGCTCTGGAAACTCATATCAAAGAACTTCTAGACCTTGGTGTAATAAGAAAAGCTGGCCATAATGAAGAAGTAGAGATAACTACACCAGTCATAGTGGCATGGCATAATGTAAAATCCAGAATGGTTGGGGACTTTAGAGCTCTGAACACTTTCAAAATGTGGTGACACCAAGAGCAAGAATATATTTGAGAATTATTGTTTATTGTCCAGTGTATGAATATTTTAGAATGCACTTTAGTATCAAAAATTCACCTTCACACTTCCAAAGAATGATGAATGAAATCTTCCCTGAAGAACTTTCAGAGGGATGATTAATCATTTACATTGATGACATTATTGTCTGTTCCAAGACTTGGGAAGAGCACATGTACAGATTGTCCAGAGGTTTGACAAAAATTCAATCAGTAAACATGAAACTCTCCTTGAAGAAATGCCATTTTGGATTTAAGGAACATAAAGCACAAGGACATGTTGTATCTGGTTTGTCCCTTGGAATTGACAAAAACAAATTTGCTGCAGTATTGCTAAACCCCATGCCTCAGAACAAAAAGGAAATAAAGTCATTTTTAGGTTTTGCAGGATATTACAGGCAACACATTAAAGATTTTTCATCCATAGCAAGACCACTTTCTAAATTGTGTGACAAAGACACAGTATTTGAAACTACTCTTAACAGAGTCAAAGCTTTTGAGTCTCTAAGAAAGGCCTTGACCACTGCTCCACTCTTACTGATGCCAGACTTTAAATTGCCTTTCAAACTGTATATTGATGCATCAGGGGATGGACTGGGTGCTGCACTTCACCAAGTTCAGATCATAAATGATAAACCTGTAGAAGGACCCATATGTTTCATATCCAGGCAAATCAAACCAACTGAAGCCAGATATGGAGCAAGTCAAATTGAATGTCTATGCCTTGTCTGGGCCTTGGAAAAATTGAAGTACTTCTTGGAGGGATGTGTTTTTGAGGTGATAACAGATTGTACAGCTGTCAAATCACTTTTAAACATGAAATCACCCAACAGACATATGCTCAGACGGCAAATAGCCATACAAGAATACAGAGGCAATATGACTATTGTTCATAAGGATGGGAATAATCATAAGAATGCAGATGGACTAAGCAGATGGTCATTACCAAATAATATTGATAATCCTGCTTATGTTCCAGACGAAGCTTCACCACAGATCCCAATAGAAGGAATAAGTGTTACAGACTTAAACACCACCTTCTTTGAAGAGGTAAGACACAGTTACACTCAAGATAAGAATTGTAGCATCTTGTGACAATTACTTAACAAAGACTGTAAAGACAACTCTCTCATACATGCCTTGGATTAAGTATGGAAGAAATCTTATGATGAAGGAAGATTTCACCTACTGGATGGTATAATTTACCACAGAACCAAGCACACATGTGTCATGACAGTTGTGGAAAGTTCATTAATGAATCTTGTACTGAAAGAATGCCATGGCAGCCGCTTCTCAGGACATCTGTCTGAAGACAGGACTAGAGAAAAAGTGAAAGCCTGTATATGGTGGCCAATGTGGCAGAAAGATGTTGCAGAGTATTGCAAAACCTGTGACAGATGTCAAAAAGCCACTAAATCCACTGGCAAGAGACTTGGAAATATGATAAAAATCCAAGAACCAAGCAGACCTTGGGAAATTTTCCATATGGATTGGGTAACTGGCCTACCACCAGGAGGTGACAGAAGTTATAATGCTTGCCTAGCAATTGTGGACAGATTCAGTAAAACTACAATGTTTTTACCATGTCACAAGGATGATACAGCCATGGATACATCTCTTCTGATATGGAATAGAGTAGTGTCATGGACTGGAATATTTACAAATATCATTAGTGATAGGGATCTCAAATTCACTTCAGCACTATGGACAAATCTTCACCAATTATTTTGCACTAAGCTGTCTTTCTCTGAAGCCTACCACCCACCAACTGAGGGTCTGGCTGAAGTGAAAGAATTATCCAAACCTTAGAGGACATGGTAAGAAGATTTTGTGCATATGGCCTTGAATTCAAAGATTGTGATGGATTTACTGTGAGCCTTGAGGTATATTTTACATAGCCAAATAAGCCACAATTATCTTAAAAAGAAATTTTGAATTATGCATAACTCATACGTCATGCATATATCCAAAATTCATCATTTTTGATTTCAGAAAAGATGAATAAAGTTTTATTGAGTAAGTGAATCTATGAATTTAAGGCCATACTTAGATTCTACACTGAAATTCACCTAGGGTAGCTCCATAGAGTGAATAAGCTCAAATTAACTATTTGAGGTGGTAAAATGGAAAATACTTCAATACCACATAAAAGATCTGTGAAAATTTTTGTTTTTCTTAATTTCATGCCAAAATAATGGGAAAGTGAGAAATCCCATGTTACATATACACCAAGGATAGTGTTATGCATGTTTTGAGCACTTAATATCATGGTATTCTTACATGGAATTTTGGTATACCCAAAGTGGATATCTCACTTGAAGCTTAAATTACTACTTTGAAGTAAAAAATAGGCAAGGGGGACAAAAGACATCAAAGAGAGCCAGGGTACCCAACTTCTGAGGCCTCAGAGGAGTGGACAGCTCCAAATCTTGGATCCATGGCTGATCTTGGCCTAATTGGTAAACTAGAACCTTTTGGGAACTTGTTTACCATGTCACAACTACTGTAAATCTTAAGAAAATAGCAAATAACCTGCTATTTTGATGTGCCAAGGAGGTAAAGAGCTACTTAGACTCTTGTAACCACATCAATAGATTTCAAAGTGGGGACTTAGTTCTTGTATCCACCACTAACTTCAATATAATCAAAGGATGTAAAAAGCTGAAAGACTCCTTTGCAGGACCTTTTGTTATTGAGGCCCTCCATGGAGAAAAGCTGTGGAAGTAGAGTTATCTGAAGAACTTAACAATAAGCATCCTACATTTCCAGTGAGCTTGATAAAACCATATAAATCTAGTGATGCTGAAAAATTCCCCTTTATCAATAAAGTTCCCCAAGTTATACCTCCTATGGAGTCATCTGGTAGTAAGAAAAGTACCAAAGTTCTCAAAGAAAGAAAGTTGACAACCAACAAAGTAAGGGAATACCTTGTTAGGTACAGTGACCCAACTTGTGAAGATGAGTGGTTTCCAGAAAAAGACATACCTGAAGCTACTAAGCTTTTTAGAAGGTTCAGGCACACTAGAAATAACAATATTACAAAGTAATATTCTTTTATTTAGGGGGAGGGAATGGGAGCTTTAGAGGTATTTTTATATACCCAAAAGACCATAAATGATAAATTAAAATACAAATATAAATAAAATAAATTTATTTATATTATAAAAATAAAAATTGAAATACAAATACAAATTTACATTTAAAACTCAAAACTTAATTATAATTTAAAAATAAAATTACAATAAAACTTAAAATTATGAAAATTCATTTTTACTTGTGAAAATTATGTAAAAATGAATTTTTAATAAAAATTATGTAATTAGAATATTTTTGGTAAAAATTTATATAAAATATATTATAACTTTTGATCCAATAAATAAACATATAAAAATTATTTCACCATTTGATTCCTCATAAAAAATTAGGTGTGGTCACCTCTGAGTGAAATTTGTGTAACTCAACTCTAAATAAGCTTAAATTAAGTTTTTAGTATTTTCAATACAAAAATTGAAAATACTCAAAACTTTAATTTAATTCACACCAAATTTGGTGTCAACCAACAATTTTTGTGTTAAAATTGCGGTGTGGTGTTTAGTTTAGAAGTTATGAGGAATTGAAGTATTTTGAATTGACTTCAATTGAAATGTCAAAATGTGCGCGTGTATTACATAAGTGAACTTTGATTTACATATGAAGTATCAATTATTACTGTATTGTACTGTACTGTCACAGGGGCTCTTATGGAAGCAAGAGGGCGTGGCACTCAGGAATCAAGAACTCACTTGGAGGGCTCCAAAAGATGCTAAGAAATACTACAGAATATATTTCTTAAGCAGGAATAAAAGAAAGGACAAATATGCCAAAGATAACAAAGAATAGTAAGCGTGAAGCCAGAGGCCAACGATAAAAGAAAGCCAAAGGCCAAGAAGCCAACCAAGTGAATCCTCAATTCACTGTTTCAACCTGCCAGAAAGAACAATGGAATTAGTAAAGGATATGACCACCAATATCCACTGACAGGCGAGTAAAGAAAAGAGAAAGGGTGCTAATGACTGACTTAAGATTATCAGTATTAATTTTAATAAGATAAAAGAAAATAAGGATAATAATAAATCCAATATATTAATTAACTGGGGAAAAAGTCCCCAGGTGATGAAAGGTAGCCGGTATATGTGAAAACTGAAAGATTGATCCTGGAAGGTGGATCAATGGCCGTATTGTCCTGATCGGGAAATACAGCTCTGGCCATCTTGAATTTTGAACTGTGTGATGGAATTCCCACAGTGGAATATGAAATGACCCAATTGGGCCAAGGCCATACAGGTTGATTGAATGAGGCCTGTACAGATGAATTGGGTTGTCCAAAGGAGCATTGAATACTTGATGCCTTGACAACTGATTGAAAAGATGTAATACCTCTTGAGAGTTTCCCTTGAATAATCCTGAATGAATTCTGCCAACCCAACTCCTGCAGATACAGGTGGTTGGGATCCTTGAAGAGTCTTCTGATTGCCGCCATAACTTGTCAGACTGATGAGCTGATTAATCCTCCTTCAAAATGGGTGTTGCGATTTGAGACCTTGAGTTGGGAAGGTGGAATTAGATCCTGAAAACATCACCATTGGATTGCTGAGCAAAAATGGTGCATAATGGTATATAATACCATATATGCACCATGCCTGCAACCTTGAGTACGGATGGTATGACAGAAAGGAAGAAATCCCCTGGAGTTGAGTGGAAAGACGGGCTGAGCTGATCTTATGGCCTCTGGTTGTTGCCAGAGGCCATGGCTGAACTATTGGTCCATGGTGGTCCATGGCCAAAAATGGGTCCTACGGGATTTATGGCCAAAAAGGTGTCCATGAGGGTTTTGGTCATTTTTGGGTCCAAGGAGGTGGTGGCCAAAAATGGCTCAGGTGGGCCCAATTTTGGTGTGGGACCCACCTGGCTGGCCCCTTTTGGCCTCATTGCATTCGGCCAAAAGGGGCCTAAATGGCCTACAGACCGTGGACCATGAATCGCGGCTTACGGGCCGTAGGAGCCGTAGGGGGCCTAAATGGCCCAAAAAGGCCATTTAGGCCAAAACCGCATTAATGAAAGGGGTGGCCCTGAATCCAAAGGTGATGGCTAGGGGGCCTGGAGGCACCTAGAAGACAAAATGACCCCCCAGGCCCAAAATCAAAGATGAAGGCCTGGGGGTTGGTGAAGTGGGAATTGGCCAAGAAGGCCAATGACGGCAGGATATTGCCTGAGGCCATAAAAGATGGTTGAGGCCATAAAATGGCCATGGGAAGGTGTTATTGTGTGGATGCCATAGAACACCCAAGGGGGCCAATTGGCTATAAAAGATATGACGTGGCCAATCAGCCCCAACTTGGCTCCAGGTTGGATTGCCGCAACCATCAAGGAGGAGGGTCAAACTCATGGTTGTGACAGTACCCCCCTACCTTGAATGGTGAGCTCCTGAGCACCAAGATAAGGTAGAAGCCTGTTGAGGCTGTTGAGACGGATTGGACAGAGGGGTTCCAGAGGTATTTTGATTTTGAACTGATAATAATGTTGGCATATGAATTGAGGTTGACGTAGTCTTCTCTTGACATTTGGCTTTGAAAATTTTGAAGGATTGAATTTGACGTAGAATTTTGGCATAAAGATTAAAATAAAAGAAATTTTAAAGAAAAGTAAAGATAAAGAAACAGAAAAGGAAAATAAAAAAGAAACATTTTGAAGGGGGATCCAATCTTCATCACAGATTTTGACGGTTGATTTGAAAGTGGCCAAGGTCCTAGAATAAAAGAATTTGATGCCAGGTGCTCACAGAGTGGCCAAGGTGATGTTTGAAAAGATTGTAGACCCCTCAGGGAAGTGCACACCAGGAGAGGAACTTACTTTTAGAAGTTTCCAATCCTGCCAGTGCCATAAATAAGAATATAAATTTGATGAAGGAATGTCTTGAAATGGAAAACTTGGAAAGGAAAATGAATTTGAATGGTCCATTTGCTCAAGTGAAAAATGGCCATAATTTTGGAATTGATGTTGAAAGCCAGACCAAAGAATCTGTGTCCAAATTGCAAAGTGCTCACAGAGTGGCCAAGGTGATGCTTACAACAAAGAGGAGTAGAATACCCTTAAGGGGCCTACCAGGAGTGGGACTTACTTTTTGTAATTCCTCTCCCCACCAAGCACCCTAAAACATCAAGCTTTTGAAGAATTGGGTCCTGGCTTGTCAGGATACAAAGAATGGAAATATTTGACAAGATCAGGACAATTCTTGAGGTTTTTGGCTGGTTCCCAACTGCATCTTTCTGGGTCTTGACTGAAACCTTTCCATTCCACCAGATACCATAACCTTCTCCTCTTGAGCTTTGAGTCCAGTACTTGAGAGAATTCCCATTCCTCTTCTTCTTCAATGAAAATTGGAGGAGGAGGCTCTTGATGCCGATTTGGGATTGTTGATGTCTTGACTGGTTCCAGAAGGGAGATATGGAAGACTGGGTGGACGGATTTCCATTGAGATGGAAGCATGAGAACTGACTTTCTTCAAGATTGGAAAAGGACCCAACCATCTTTCAGATAGTTTTTTGGTGGGTCTGGTTGATTTGATATTCTTGGAGAAAAGCCATACCATGTCACCAGGATTGAAAACAGGTGGACTTGCTCTACCTTTATCTGCATACCTCTTAAACCGGTTTATGGAAGCTTCAAGTTCTCTCTTGACATCTTGCTGTACTGATTAGATTTTTGTTGATAACTTTCCAGCAGGAGTATCTTGAGTGATGTGAACTGAATCAAAATGTGGATCTCTTCCATAAACAGTGAAAAATGGGGATTGCTTGGTTTAAGAGTGATCAGAATTATTGTAGGCAAATTCAGCCAGAGGGAGCCAGGTGTTCCAATCATCTTGATGATAACTGACATACATCCAAAGATACTGTTCTAGTATCTGATTTACCCTCTCTGTCTGTCCATCAGTTTCTGGATGGTAAGCAGTTGGCAAGTCTCTTGAAATCTTGAGCTGCTGAAAAAGATTGGTCCAAAAGGAAGAAACAAAGAGTGAACCTCTATCACTGACAATGCTTAACGGAAGGCCATGCTTTGAAAGAATATTCTTGATGAATAAATGGGCCAAGTCCAGGGAAGTGATTGAAGACATTGTTGAAATAAAAACCGCCATTTTTGAGAATCTGTCCACTATGACCAGGATTGAATCAAAGGAATTGGACAGCGGCAGTTGAGTGGTGAAATCCATTGAAAGACAAATTCAAGGACAAGTTGGAACTGGAAGAGGTTTGAGGAATCCAAACTTCTTATGGTAAGTGTTCTTGTTTCTTGAGCACTGTTGACAGGATGAAACATAATCCTTGATAAATTGAGTCATGCCAGACCAGTGAAAATCCCGCTTGACAAGTTTGAGAGTCTTCTCTTGGCCAGGGTGGCCAGATAGATGAGAATCATGACGCTTTTGAAGAATACTAAGTTGAATTGTGGAGTCATTTGGGACTACCACCCAATCTTTGAAGAGAAGAAGATGGGAAGAGAAATCAAGAGAATAATCTTGGACAGATTTACCTTTACCCAAATCTTCAAGGATACTTCTGTACTGGGGATCTTGCCATAATTTCTTCTGGATGGAATCAATCCAATTTGAAAAAGATTCCACTTTGACTTCAAAAAACTTTGAAGGTTGAACTTCATCTTGCTTAATGATTTTCTGAAAATTCATTGGATTATTTCTGATGAAATCCTCCCCCCTCTCCGGATAAACGTCGTCCCGATGTGATAAGGCATCCGGAAGAGTAGCTAGGCGGCCAGGGCGGTAAGTGATTGAGAAATGAAATTTAGCTCAACAGGCTTGACGGCGAGTGAGTACTTTGGAGGTCATGAAGTATTGAAGGGAAGAGTGATCGGTGAGAACTTCAAAAGGGGAAGACAGTGAAAGAAGAAAAGCCCTCCAGCGCTTGAGAGCCCAGACGATTCCAAGGAGTTCCTTGCCATTAATTTCATAATTGAGCTCTGCTGGGATAAGCTTGCGGCTGTTGAATGCAATGGGATGTTTCCTGAGTCAGAGACCTGACTCAGTACAGCACCCAAAGCATAATCTGATGCATTGGTCTCTCCAATGGTGGGTAGAGAAGAATTGAAGTGGGAAAGGATTGGAGCGGTTGTGAAAGCCTGTTTGAGTTGGTGAAACTGACTAAGAGCTTCCTCATTGAGGGGAAAACAGCAATCTTTCTTGAGGAAACTGGTGATTGAACTGATCTTCTTTGAATAATTCTTGATGAAATGGCGGTAGAAGTTGGCAAAGCCAAGGAAATATTGAAGAGCATTGAGGTTTCTGGGAGGCGGCCAATTTAGAATCTGCTGGACTTTTGCTTGGTCCATCTTGAGGCCTTCAGAAGAAACTACATAACCAAGATATTCCACACTAGAAACATGGAATAGGCATTTGGACACCTTAGCAAAAACTTTATTGGCTCTGAGTCTGCAAAGAACAGTGGACACATGAGTGACATATTATTCCTCAGATTTGGAAAAGACCATAATGTCATCCAAATAAACCACAACATAAACATTGAGAAGATATTGAAAGATATCATTGACAAGATTTTGAAAAGAAGCAGGAGCATTGGTGAGCCCAAATGGCATAACCAAGTACTCATAACTGCCATATTTAGTTCTAAAGCAAGTCAAATGTTCATCACCCTCCTTGATTCTGAGCAGGTTATATGCACCACACAAATCAATCTTGGAGAAGATAGAAGAACCATTCAAGACATTGAGAAGCTGATTCATAGGAGGAACAGGATACTTGTTCTTCCTAGTAACAGCATTGAGTTTGCGGTAATCAACACACAAACGGAGGCCACCATCTTTCTTTTTGACAAAGAGGACAGGTGCTTCTGTTGAAGAGGAGCTTGGCCGGATGAAACCTTTCTCTACATTCTCTGGAATGTAGGCCCTGAGTGTATCTGACTCTTGTTTGGATAAAGAGTAGATCACCCCAACTGGAGGTAGAGACCCTTCCAGCTCAATATGATGATCACAGGCGCAGTGAGGAGGAAGTTTTTCTGCTTTCACCTTGGAGAATACATCCAAATATTGGTGATAGACAGAAGGAACATTGCAGCTCGATATGATGATCACAGGCGCGGTGAGGAGGAAGTTTTTCTGCTTTCACCTTGGAGAATACATCCAAATATTGGTGATAGACAGAAGGAACAACCTTCATCATGGTTTCTACTTCTTCTGGCCCTTCCTCTTCATCCCACAACTCCTCCAGGGAGTCATTATAAGATGAAGGAGGAAGGTCCATATTCCCAAATAAGAGGTGAAGTGAAGATACAGAATATTCTTCTCCAACATCTTGAATCTCTTTTCAGACTTCAGCTCTAGGAGATAGTAATGACTGTGGGGAATTAAGGGAAGGAATATGGACAGAAGACGGAAATGATGGTGTTCTACAATCACCAACCACAGCTGCACATGATTTGGCAGAAGAAAAGTCATTACGGAAAGAATTAGGAGGATCAGAATAGTCCAAATGATCAGGATTAAAGGTGATCAGCCCTTGCCTCAAATCAATAGATGGATTAAAATGATTGAGAAAGTCAAAGCCCAATATAAGGTATTCTCCCTTGGGAGTATCAATGACTAAAAAGTCCCATTCAAAGCTTGGGAAAGAAGGGAGCTCAACCATATATCTAGTATGGTGAGTCACAAATAAGGAAGGAGACTCAGAGGAGTCAATAATGATAAGGGGAATCTTCTCTGGAAGTTCTGACGTAGTCAATGAGTACTTGTGAACAAACTGCTTTGCAATAAATGAGTGTGTAGCACCAGAATCAATGAGAATACTGTAAAAAACATCAGAAAGAGAAGAAAAAACAAAAAATTTAAGAGAATTTTTGACACCAGTATTCAGAATGCACAATTGTGCTCTGGAAGGAAAACTGTGGAGACCATTGAACACAACATGGTCTCCACTCAGGCTTTTCCCTGGCTGGGAAATTGGCCTGACGGTTGGGTAAGCTTGCTTTGAGGTCTTTTGAAACGATACTCAAGACTATGATTCCCACCACAATAGGTACAAAGATCCTCTTTGATTCTTCTTTCTTTTTCAGAGTTCATGAGCTTGAAATATTTATTCAATAACAAAGAATGAGGCTTGTCCCTCTTCTGAAAATTCTTCTTCTTCTTGTGACTTGAACTTGAAGAATTTTGAGGATGAGAAGTACTTGATCTTGGGGCTTCAAGTTTCTTCTCTTGATAGTGACTCTTCTCCTTTTGCCTTTCATGGTACCTGGTATCAAGTTCCAGGGTAACGTCCATTAAGTCTTGAAGAGAATCAATATTTGAAGGATGGGAGGCCAATTGATCCAGAATCCTGGATGGCAATCCCTTCCTGAAATGATGGATGAGAGCTCTTTCTCCCCAATCCCCAATTCTTGAAACCAAACTCCTGAAATCGGCTATGTATAGTGAAACATGGCCAGCTTCTTTCATTCTCAGGCCATCCAACTCTGCTTCAGCTTTTCTAACTTCATTCAGGTCCCCAAATAAAGTGAAGAGTTGGGATTCCAACAATGGCCAACAATTGAGAAGATAACTTGAGTCTTGATTGGTGAGATTAGAAAGATAAGGCTCAATCCATTTTTCAGCCCTGCCAATAAGAAATGAAGTGGCATAAAGCACCTTCTTCCTGTCTTGAGAGAAGTTTGCCGGATCATTATGAAAGATAAGCTGGCATGACTGGATAAAGCTTCTGACTTTGAAGGGCTGAGTCCCATCAAAGCATTCTGGTGCCTTCATAAATGGAGTCTTGAAAGCGGGTGGTCTTGATGATTCAGAAGAAGAAGCTGCTTGAAGATTGGCCATAATCTGGGTGATTTGCTGCATAATGGCCAATAAAGATGGTTCAGATTGGTGAGAGACAGGCTGAGCAGACTGGGCTAGAGTTCATCTTCCAGTACCTTGGGATGCCTCCACCGGAGCAGGAACACCTTCAGTACGTTCAGAATATTCCTCTTCCACAGAATTCTCCTCCTCCTCTTCACCGTCTTCACCCGGACCTTTGAAACTTGTCCTTGACATGCCTGGAAAACTGCCAACTACTCCTGAAAGAGAATTTGATCTTCTTGGAACTCTTCCTTCCTTCCTGGATGGTGCTGCGCCTTCCAGGCGGGGTCCTCTATCTAATTGGGCCCTCAGTTGAGGAACTTCTGGGGTGCCATCAAGAGGAACTCTTGGAGTAGGAGTAAGAACAGCTTGTGCTTGAGCCTGGGATCTAGTCTGTCTTGCAGGAGGTGAATGTTGGAGTGGCATGATTGAATCAGAATAAAATTCAAATAAAATGAAGCAAAACTTGAATAAAACTTGAGGCAAAACCAAAATAGTCTTGAGGATCAAATCAAATCAAATCTTGAGGGAACAAAAATCAATGAATCAATTAAAGTCTTCAGGTACGTCAATCAATCAAAATCAAATGAGTCTTGAAGTCAAAAATCAATATCAATGAAAAATCTTGAAGTCAATAAAATTAATCAATCAAGATCAATGAAATCAAATCTTGCAGTAAAAATCAATCAGTCAAAAGAAATCTTGAGTCAAAATCAATTTATGTCAAATTCTTGATGTGAAATTCAGCAAAATCAATGAGAATTCTTCAGGTCAATCAATTATCTTGAAATCAATATCAAATATGTCAAATAAATAAATCAATCAAAATCAAGTGAATTATTCTTCAAAAACAAAAATTCTTGAAGAATGAATTAATTATGAATCTTGATGTGAATAATGTGTCTGAATATCTTGATGAAAAAATTTGAAAATCAAAGAAAATCAAGGTGACGCCTTAATTATGAATGAAATGAAAATTTGATTATTTGAAAAAGATTTTAAAAAGAATAACAAAAATAAAAATGGGTCAGCTTTCAATTTTCAAAATGAAGAATGAATGAAAGAAAATTGAGAGGTGACGATGAATCATTAAGTTCATAAGCGTAAAAGAATCATAATTTTGATGAAATGAGTGAATGAAATTATAAAGAAAGAATGAACAGAATGAAAAGAAATTATGAGTTAATTAATATAATGTCACAGGGGCTCTTATGAAAGCAAGAGGGCCTGGCACTCAGGAATCAAGAAGTCACTTGGAGGGCTCCAAAAGATGATAAGAAATACTACAGAATATATTTCTTAAGCAGGAATAAGAGAAAGGACAAATATGCCAAAGATAACAAACAATAGTAAGAGTGAAGCCAGAGGCCAAAGATAAAAGAAAGCAAAAGGCCCAGAAGCCAACCAAGTGAATCCTCAATTCACTGTTTCAACCTGCCAGAAAGAACAATGGAATTAGTAAAGGATATGACCACCAATATCCACTGACAGGCGAGGAAAGAAAAGAGAAAGGGTGCTAATGACTGACTTAAGATTATCAGTATTAATTTTAATAAGATAAAAGAAAATAAGGATAATGATAAATCCAATATATTAATTAACTGGGGAAAAAGTCCCCAGGTGATGAAAGGTAGCCGGTATATGTGAAAACTGAAAGATTGATCCTGGAAGGTGGATCAATGGCTGTATTGTCCGGATTGGGAAATACAGTTCTGGCCATCTTGAATTTTGAACTGTGTGATGGAATTCCCACAGTGGAATATGAAATGACCCAATTGGGCCAAGGCCATACAGGTTGATTGAATGAGGCCTGTACAGATGAATTGGGTTGTCCAAAGGAGCATTGAATACTTGATGCCTTGACAACTGATTGAAAAGATGTAATACCTCTTGAGAGTTTCCCTTGAATAATCCTGAATGAATTGTGCCAACCCAACTCCTGAAGATACAGGTGGTTGGGATCCTTGAAGAGTCTTCTGATTGCTGCCATAACTTGTCAGACTGATGAGCTGATTAATTCTCCTTCAAAATGGGTGTTGCAATTTGAGACCTTGAGTTGGGAAGGTGGAATTGGATCCTGAAAACATCACCATTGGATTTCTGAGAAAAAATGTTGCATAATGGTATATAATACCATATATGCACCATGCCTGCAACCTTGAGTACGGATGGTATGGAGGAAAGGAAGAAATCCCCTGGAGTTGAGGGGAAAGACGGGCTGAGCTGATCTGGTGGCCTCTGGTTGTTGCCAGAGGCCATGGCTGAACTATTGGTCCATGGTGGTCCATGGCCAAAAATGGGTCCTACGGGATTTATGGCCAAAAGGGTGTCCATGAGGGTTTTGGTCGTTTTTGGGTCCAAGGAGGTGGTGGCAAAAAATGGCTCAGGTGGGCCCAATTTTGTGGTTTGGGACCCACCTGGCCTTGGGGCCTAGGTGGCTGGCCCCTTTTGGCCTCATTGGATTATGCCAAAAGGGGCTCAAATGGCCTACGGACCGTGGACCGTGAATTATAGCCCATGGGCCATAGGAGCCGTAGGGGGCCTAAATGGCCCAAAAAGGCCATTTAGGCCAAAACCCCATTAATGAAAGGGGTGGCCCTGAATCCAAAGATGATGGCTAGGGGCCTGGAGGCCCCTACAAGACAAAATGACCCCCCAGGCCCAAAATCAAAGATGAAGGCCTGGGGGTTGGTGAAGTGGGAATTGGCCAAGAAGGCCAATGACGGCAGGATATGGCCTGAGGCCATAAAATGGCCATGGGAAGGTGTTATGGCGTGGATGCCATAGAACACCCAAGGGGGCCAATTGGCCATAAAAGATATGACGTGGCCAATTGGCTCCAGGTTGGATTGCCGCAATCATCAAGGAGAAGGGTCAAGCTCATGGTTGTGACATGTACAAATCAATTGAATTACATATGTAAATTACAAGTATAATACATGATGAGTAATTAAAGGAAAAAATAAATTGGGGGGGGGAGGAACTCTAGCTATAAGGGGGAGCCAGACCCTCAAATTCCTTGCTAACTGGCGTGGGATGACAAAATTCATGCAAAAGTTCATTACTTTTGGCCTGGAATTGAGTCACAGGGTCTGTGAATCAATTGATGATGAGGATTTGATACCAATCAGGGTGGTTTTAACTGCTTCCAAGAGGGTAAAACCACCCTTAAGTTAAAAAAATTTTAGTAAAAAAAGTTTTAACTGGCTTCTACGTCTCTTACACACATTCTGACGTGTTTTGAAGGCTGGAGACCAGGTATTGCTATAGTAATGGCTGATTTAAGGGTCTAAAATGGCTTAAACCACCCCTTTATTGGTCTAAACCAGGGTTCAATGATGCCATAATTGGCTTTTCTATTGTCAGACTGTTTTTCACGACTGACAAGAGTAAATTTTAGTTTTGGAGTAAGAAAATTGAGGGCTATAAAAGAATATCTTCTTTGCCCCACTTTTCTCTTCATGTTAGAATCTTTTCCTTTTATAATTAGTTTAAACACTGTTAAACCAATCAATATAAGATTCAAACCACCTTTTTTTCAATCATTTTAAGCCTTTTAACCACATGAAAAATTCATTATAATCATCATTTGTAACTCTTATAATCATTTTTACCCCTGAACCACCCCAAAAGTGAATTAAAGCAACCTTCATCACTGTTAACTTTGTCACTTTGTTTCCAAATTCACTCTGCTCACTTTTGGGTGTGTTTTCTCTTTAATAATCTTTTTGAAGACTTTGTTCTTTAGTTAAACGCTTACAGTTCTTTGCTCAATTAATTCCAATTGAAATTGCTCTTGAAGAAATTTCTTTTGTAGCCTTAAATATCTCTTGTAGAGTATTTTTGGATAAATTTCTATTTTTGGTAAAACAATAAATCTTTATGAAATTATTTTTTTATACTAATAAAGTTATAAGAAATAAAATTGTGTGTTTTCTCTTAAAAATAATATTTCTTACTATTTCAATTGATTTCTACCTTATACAAATTTTGAGGACAGGAGAAGTACTAGATTTTTTAATCAAAGTTTCATATTCACACCTTACAGGAACAGTGTAATTATTCAGAGCTCTAAAGTCGCCAAAAATTCTAGAGCTTCCATTATTCCATGCCACTATGCCTGGTGTTGTTATTTCTACATCCTCATTGTGTCCAACCTTCCTTATTACCACAAGGTGTAGAGGTCCTTTAATATGTATTTCAAGAGCTTCTCTTGATTTAGGACTTGCGGGTTATGCAGGTATCCTCAAGAGTGTTAAATAAGGTCTTTCAATATTAAAGATAATGTCCGGCTCATGACCAAAATCCTTTTCCAGTGACTCTTTATCTGATGAAAAGGCTTCTTTGTGGTCATATAAAAGGGCAAAAAGTTCACTTTCTCGTTCATGAGTGAGATGAAGAATTATTTCTGCTTCATTTAATTGCTCAGAATTGAACTTTTCTAGCTCTAAGTTGACTGTTGATACATTCTCTACTGTAATTTGTCTTTTAAATGATAAAAAGGAAAATCTTTGACAGTTATTGTCCCCAATAGTAAAGCATCTGTCTTTATTGTTAGGTAAATCTATTCCATATGTGATTAAGTAATCATTTCACAATAAAAAAAGGGTTCTAGAGCAGTTTTCCACAACAACAAATTCAACAGTTATTCTTGTATTTCCATTGATATGTGGAAATAAGACAGTAGTTTCAAATCTTCCAAATGCTTTCATGGGATTACTTGCACGGTTGAATTTTATGCCATCAATTGGCAACAATTGCTCTTCAAAATTTGGTACACAAGTCTTAAGAAAAGATTTTCCAACTCAAGAGCAAAAGGCGCCTGGGTCAAGTGAAAGCTTAGCGAGTTTATTGTCAATTACAACTTCTGTTATATAGGAGTTACCAGGTGTATATCCTTTTACCATGTTTGGTTTGATTTTCATTGGTTGTTCATCTTGAATTTTGGATAAATCCAGTTGATCATTGCTTAATTGTAGCAAGTGGGAATAAGATTCCATGAGGTCAAAAGTGGAATTGATATTTTCCATATATTTTAATAATTCAGAAAATACTGATAATTTATCACCTGAATTATCTTCAATTACCTCATCTTTTTCAACATCAGGTTCCTTTTCAATGTAAATTTCATTGCTTTTCCCCTTGGGACATGTATTAGCTCAATGTGTGGTGCTTTGGAAAATATGGCACTTTCTCATTAAATCTGCAGGTTTATACTTAATATAATTAAAATTTGCTTGGGAATTTTTTTCCACAGAATCTTTCCAAGGTGTATTAAACCTTGTTTTGAAATTCACTCTACAAGAACCAATTCTGGCTCTAGTGGTTACTTCTTCAAATATATTAATTATATCTTCTGCTGAAAATTGTTCAGTAGTCCTGCTTTTGACAGCATTCTCTAAGTCACCTTGAAATTGTCTTAGAATTTTTCTGTGAATCATAAATTTTGACATGTCTGGATATACTTCTGTTAATCTTTCTTTTTTTTGAGAAAACCATGGTGAAGCTTTGTCTTTATCAGCATTAAATCTAGCATATTAAAAGTCTGTTTCAACCTGCAACCTCTAAGCATCATTGGCCCATTTGTTAATAATTTGGGCTTCCCACCAAGTCCAACATTGGTGTCCATATGCCTGTCTCAATTTTATATACCATCTGTGGGCTGATCTGGTAGACAAGGTGTTAAATCTTTTTGTTAACAATCTGTTAGGTAACTCAAAATCTTCTTCAATCATGTAAATACCTCTGATGAATTCTATATGGTTATACCCTCCTTCACCATTGAAGTGAGGCCATTCTTTCAAGAGTTCTTGGCCCCTTGATGGTTCCAAGTTATGAAAAGAAGTGGAAAATTTGTTTTTTAGCTGTGAATTTTCAACATCCAATACTTGTGGATTGGGAATTCCTGCATTCTCATTTCAATTCAGAGGTGTAGAAATTCTAGGTAAGGTGTGCAGTGATTGCTTAATATCATTAATTTTACTGCTGCTACACCCTTGAGAATTTATGAACTCATGTTGGAAGCTTTGTATTAAATTTATTAGTTCAATTTTATACATATCTTCCTTATGTGTTGATTCTTGCCATAATTCTGTCTGTTGATTATTGCCAGAAGTGGCTTGATTCAATTGCATTGTTTATTTTGATGCTTCTTGTTGTGAGGTGTCAAAAGACTTTTTCAGGGAAATTGTATATGTATTTACTTCAGTAAATGAATTTTTAATATCATCATGACTTTCTTCTTGTATTCCTTGATAATATTTATGGATTGCTTATCCTTGTTTCAATTATGCCATCATTATTGAATTTAGAATATTTGTCTGTTAATTCTTTAATAATGTCAGATTGTTCATGTAAGTCATTTCCAAATGAATTGTCATTATTACAAGTTTTAATTGTCCCTAAAGCTTTTTCAAAGCACATAAGTGTCTCGTTTATTTGGCTCATACTTAAGTTATATGTCTTAGGATTGTTACAGATTGATGAATTTTTATCAGAAATGTGACTTTCCACATCATTTATAGCTATATAGAAGTTTGGAATGACATCTAGAATAGCAGAAATCATATCTAATATTTTAGTCTGGGTTCCACCTCTTTCTGCAATTTCATCATTGTTCTGGCCATCTGAAATACATTTTCTGTGGCCGCCTGCTGAATATTATGGATTTTGAAGGCCTTGCTGTAACACTTTGTGGCTGGTGCCTTACCTTTTCCCTTGTTCTAAAATTCTGGCTTCTTTTTTCATGCTGTGATTGCTGCTGCTGACTACTGGGGCTATTTTTGGCACTTGCTTGGGTGGTGGAGGGTTTTTTTCTCTCCATTCGGCTGTCAAAAGCATCATGTTTTTCTTTTCCATCAAAGGATGCCATCCATTGAGTAATTTTCAAGTGTTGGGATGGCCCAGGAACTTTCTTGCAGTCAGGTAAGAATTGGCGCAGTTTTTCCACAGATCTGCAAGAATCTGGTACTCTTTGTGCTGCAATGCATTGTTGTAGGCCTTCTGGCTGGCTTTGTATATGTCCACTGAGGCTTCCTGCGGCAGTGTCAGCTCATTTTTAAGGTATAACAGTATTATCAGCTTCAGAATGACATAATTTGTAAGTTTGGGATTCATTTACTGACCCTTGTCCTTCTATAACTGATTGGCGTCTGCCATAATCACTTCTAAAACATTTTTGGGAGCTGCATGAGGGGTTATAGCTGGCTCCTGATCTGGTTGAAGGCATTCTTATGATTAAAAAGGTGCAAAATAGTAATTTTATGTCAAAAACTTACAATTTGCCAAATTTGTAGCTTTTTGGAGAGTATTACTAATTTCCAAATTTATTAATTCTGAAGAAATCGGTTCTGGTTGACTATGCTGAGGTATAAAAACAGTAACATTATGCTCAGTATTGACAGTAATTGCAGCAATAATGCTAGTAACTGTTGATGCAGTTTCAATATTTTCTTGTCTTACCACGTTTTCAGACACTAACGTGAATGAAGAAAGCAATTAATTGAGTTAAAAAAGGATTTTTCAAAAGAGAAATGAGAAATAAAGCCTCACTTTTAATATGAAAAAGGTTTTTTTTATGAAATTTTTGAGTTAGAAGTATTTTTCATGGATTTTTTCAATTTTTCAATATACGAAAATGGATCTAAAAAGATTAAAAGAATATTTCACCAGTAAAATATCATGGCTGGGGCCCAAATGTAAGGTTTGAATTAGAAATGTTGATTAAAAATCAAGTACTTTTCCTGTCCTCAAAATTTGTATAAGATAAAAATTGATTAAAAGTAGTATGAAATAATATTTGTAAGGTTTGACTATGAAACAATAAGTAAAAATTAATAATATTTTACTCATTGTACTATGAATGTCCTTATAAATGAAATAAATAGAATAAAAATAATTATAATCATAATGAAATAATTATTATTATGGCGTAAAAAAATTATATTATTAAATAAATA
Organism: Austropuccinia psidii; assembly: GCA_023105745.1. Lineage (NCBI taxonomy): Eukaryota > Fungi > Basidiomycota > Pucciniomycetes > Pucciniales > Sphaerophragmiaceae > Austropuccinia > Austropuccinia psidii. The sequence continues at coordinate 8,015,377 of JALGQZ010000002.1, read as the reverse complement.
TAATAATATAATTTATATTATAAAAAATAACATAATAAATAAATATATTAATATAAGATAATTAATATATTTGAAAGCACTTTATTATTGTTACCAACAAATAATCAAGGCGTAAGAAATTGTTTTTTATTAATAAAAAACAATCAATAACACAAATATTACTAATATTAAAGCTATAAATTAATATAAATACTATTTATATCAATTATAGAAATATTAACTTAATAATAGAGAAAAATTATTATAATACAAGAAATAACCTACTTTTAATACTGAATATAATAATTTTGAATAATTTTACGCCAAAAAATGTAAATGCAACCTTTTTAAATTGTATTTACAATAAAGTTTAAGAGAAATTACAATTTATATTGATTTTACATGGAATAGAGGTTTTTAAGAGAAATTTAAACAAAACAATTCAATAATTGTAATAATCACGTCAAAGATGATTATTATAATAAGATTATCCTTGATCTTTGATAATATAAGAGTTTTATATATAAAGAATAAAGAAATTACCTTTTGATTTAATGATTTAATGTTTTGTAAGCATCTGAGGGGAAAGCAGAGTAAAAAGAGCTCTATGTATAGTGAATACCTCCCTCTAAGAGTCCAACAGGCTTCTAGTAGACGTGTACTGATGCTCTCCACTATAGTTGATCAATATTTTAAAGTTTGGAGATGATTACATCATGATCAAACCATCTTACCTCATAATTACGCGATTATTTAGAGTTATCACTATAACTCTAGGTTTGATCACATCATAAGCTTGGAAGAAGCCTAAACTTTGTGGAATTTATTAGTATTAATCATAATCTAATAGTATTCACCAGGTTTATTACTTATATGACTGTTAAACGTAAAATAAGATTACAGTGAGTGATCTGAAATGATAGAATTTAATCTTAAATGTTGATCATTAATAACTTCGAAGTGATACATGCTAAAGCTATTCTGAGAGTGGAATCTGATAGCTTGAAATGTCCGTATTACACTTCCAAGAGAATTTCAATACATCATCAAAACTCTATTTTTGATAATTTTTCTTGTAACTCATCTTTTCTGTCGAAATTTAATATTTTAACCTTCAAACCATCATTTCAAGGGGTTATACCTTGAATATTATAATACAAAATACGTCATTCTTCACTAATGAACTAGTAGAATATGACTGTCTACTTTTTTTAAGTTTGGACCACTTTAACAACAAAGTGGTCAACAGCTCCATTCATTTTAATCAATAATCCATTATAGTTTTTAACCTTGTTTAAAACTTATGAAAAAAAGTTCATTTCTGTGCTTCTAAATTAATTAAGTGGTGACTTTATTTTTGGTTCATCACTATATCATGTATATTTCAAAAGATATTAGCTAAAATTCTTGAATATATGCGTTGACCAAAAAAGTGCATATATCCAGCTTAACTCCTTAAGTATTGACTTTGGAGATTAGCTTCTTAATTGGTTTATGTGTGGAAATTCATGAGGAATCAAATTGTTCAATTTATTTCACATGTTGTTCCATTGGTATTTGAAATAATTAAGGATTCATGTTTTTTATAACCAGTTATTACTTATAACACATTAAATATTGACTTTACAGATATGCCATAAAAATGGTATATGTGTATTTTACCCTGAGGAATCCAATGGTTTAAAGTTTTCACATGTTTATTCATTGGTTTTTAAGTTAAACCAAGTTTTATGCCTACGTATGGCATTTTTGTAGTTTTAAGGGAATTATTTGTAAGGTATAATTATTTTAAATATATCTGGTGACCTTTTTGGGTATTTGATAATATCTCAAAGGTTCACAAAATTTTTAAGAGAAAAAACATGATTTTTTTTTTAACTTTATAAGTATCAAACAATAGTATTATAAATATTTATTGTTTTACCAACAAAAAAGATTTATGTAAAAATACTCTACAAGAGATATTTAAGGCTACATAAGAAATTTCTTCAAGAGAAATTTCAATTGGAATTAATTGAGAAAAGGACTAGAGGCAATTAACATAAGCAAAAAGTCTTTAAAAATATTATTAAAGAGAAAACACACCCAAAAGTGACCAGACTGAATTTGGAAACAAAGTGACAAATTTAACAGTGATGAAAGATGCTTTAATTCACTTATGGGGCAGTTCAAGTTTAAAAATGATTATAAGAGCTAGAAACAATGATTATAATTATTTTTTCATGTGGTTAAAAGTTTTAAAATAACAAGAGAATTGTATTTGGAATCTCTTACTTATTGGTTTAACAGTGTTTAAACTAAGTATAAAAGAAAAAGATTCCAGCATGAAGAGAAAAGTAGGGCAAAGAAGACATTCTTTTATAGCCATCAATTTACTTACTTCAAAAGTAGGATTTCATCTTTCCATTCATGGAACACACTCTGACAACAGAAAAGCCAATTATGGCATCATTGAAACCTGGTTTGAACCAAAAAGGGGCTGGTTTTAGCCATTTTTGGACCCTCAAATCAGACATTGCTATAGTAATACTTGGGTTTAAGCCTGAAAAACAAGTAAGAATTTGTGTAAGAGACATCAAAACCAGTTGAAAACTTTTGACAATGATTGTTTTATCTTAAGGGTAGCTTTACCCTCTTTGCAACAGTTAAAACTGCCCTTGTTGGTATCAAACATAATCATCAATTGAGACACAGAGCCTGTGACTCAATTCCAGGCCAAAAGTGATGAATCTTTATGTGGATTTTTCCCCCAGAATAAATCCTTCCAATTTATTTATTCTTTAATTCCTCATCATGTATTATACTTATAATTTACATATGTAATTCAATTGAGTTTTGAGAGTACACAATTGTAATAATTGACAACTCATATGTAAATTGAATTTCACTTATGTAATACATGCACACAGTATGTGTCATGCTGACTCTATGATTTAGCTTCAAAATGATAATAAAAGCTATAACTTTGAGTGTGACACAAAAATAATGATGATATTAAAGTGAAAATATGAATAAATGGCCTATACTAAAATAATTTAGTGATGGTGAGTGCTGCTGAAAGCCCTGGGTGCAGTGTATGCCTGTTGGCTTACAATAACTAACCCTACAACAATTACAACTTATAATTATCACTTGTTAAATTCTAAGGGTACCACTTCTTTCAAGAAGTTATACCTGTCACAGGGGCTCTTCGAAGTGAAGAGGGCCTGGCACTCAGTAAACTGGGACTCACTTATGGAGGGCTCAAAGATAAGATAAAAGGGAATACACTTAAGAGTGTTAAAGATAAATTGCTAAAGAATAAATATAAGAAAAGCAGAAACAAAAGATAAGAGTAAAAGAATAGAAGAGCCAACCACAAACAAGTCCAAGTCCACTGTTTCAACCTGTCAGAATGGAAAGAGAAGGGTTAATAAGGATATGGCCACCCAACTCATACTGTACAGGCGAAGAGAGAAATGCAAAGACTAACTTAAGATTAAATAATTATAATACCCAAAAATAAGGATAAGAATAATTATAAAATAATAAATAAACTAAATTAATTAACTGGGGAAAAGTCCCCAGGGGGGAGAAAGAGGGGCTGGTATATGTGAGAATCACCAGCCCTGATCCAGAGAAGAATTTTCATGAGAATAATTGATTGTTGAATTGAGTCTGGCCAATACAGGTCCTGTACAGCTGTACAGGATCTGTACAAGAGGTGTGGTGTATTTGAGTGATCATACAGTTTCATACTGGTGTATTGAAACTGTATTGGGTGAATCCATCCTGTACAAGTATTGACAGGCTGTATTGATGTACCAAACTGTATGCATGTTTCAGAATGAAGATTGCTGAAACTGACTGCTGATGCAGATACTGGATTTGCTGATTTGAGGTGTTTGAGTGGGTGTATGAATGAATACCCTTACCCCTGATGGATGGTTGTTACAGTATCCCCCTCTTGAAACTGGTGGGCTCCTGAACACCATAATACCCTGCCACTGTTGAGTGGCATCTCAATATCCCCACATTTTTTCAAAAAAATTTTCTTTTTAATTTTCTTTCCTCTTGACCATTATCCTGAAAATCCTACATTACTTCTTCCCTGCCAAATTCAATTGATTCCCCCCTTTCTTTTCAAGTTTGAGTGAGTATTCCTTCCAGAGTATGCAATTCTTTTCTTTTGATTCAATCAGCCATGTCTTGGGATGTGGCCTTGGGATATATCCCAGAATAAAGGCCATTGAGCACTTGTGCTCAAAAATTGGTGCCCAATGAGTATATGACTTGTACTCATTGGCCCAGACTTAATCCATTCAATGAACCTCCAAGGGGTCTTGTCCCCATGATCCAAGGAATTGGCCTCAGGCAGCCCTCCCAGTGGGTTTTGGACTGTGGCCTCCATCTTGAGTGATCTTGATGTATCTTGCTTTTTATGGCCTTTTTGGCCTTGCTGGGTGTTTTGGTGATTAGGGCAATTTTTTTGATTTTTCTGGTTTTTTGGCCATAATAGGCCTTTTTGATGTTTTGGGGTCCTACGGTCCGCGGGCCGTGGACCGTACGCCGTGGTTCGCGGTCCCTGGGCCGTGGACCGTACGCCGCGGTCCGTGCGCCGTGGTCTGCGGTCCGCGGTCCGTGGGGGCTATTGGAGGCCCCCAGGACCAAAATGGAGCCCCTGGGCCCAAATTTGCTGGGGACCCAGGATGACCAAGGGGCCCAAAAAATGGCCCAATTCCAAATTTCACCATATATGGCCTGGATCCATTGAAGGGGTCCAGGACCATCAAGATCTTGGCCTCCCCCAGAGTTGCAGAGGAGGCCCTGGGTGATGAGTTCAGCCCCAAAGGGGTGTGAACCTTCACCTTAGAGGCTTTGAGGTGGGGCATAATTGAGTTATGGCCCCAGTTCCTTGAGTCAAATTTCTTTTTCTTGATGTGGAGTGGATTGATTCTGACGTCTTGAATCTTCTGCTTGCACTTTCTTCAGTTATGAGTTCCAAACTGACTGAACTAACTGAATCTTCCCCTTCTGCACCGCCACCATCTGTTCTTCATGGTTCTGGCGTCTTCAGTCGATTGTCTTCTCCCTCCATGGCGTCTTCTGGCCATTTTGACCCCTCCCAAACATATGATGGGTTCAGAGCAGTTGAAGTTCTTGATCCTGCCTGTACTGAGTGTTTGGCCAGGGGTATGGATTGCTTTCAACATTACAATCCTCGATCGTCAAAATGCCATTTCTGCTTTATTGGGAAGAAGCCATGCCGCCGTACCGGATCAACTTTGTCCCGGGTCAAGAGACACTTGTGGAGTAGGAAGGATGGGCCTTATGGGCAGGAATTCCCCATTCTTGAGGAGCCTACCCCTGATGCCACTTCTGCATTTTCTAAATGTGAGTGCTTTGCATATTTTGATTGAATTGGTGCTGATATCTTGATGTAGTGACTGGTTCCAGGCAGAGGGATGTGGCCAGATGGACTAATGTTGGAGGGTCCATTCCAATTGGTGGTAGGCCCATCCACTACAGCTCAGAAATTCCAATTTCAAGGACCAATGCTGATGGAGTGGTGAAAGTAGTGAAGAAGCTAAGAAGAATTGTTGATTCCCCATCAGATCCAGATGCTGAAGGAAGTGATGAGTTGGATGGTGAAGAAGTTCAAGTTATTCCCCATTCAAGTGGCCATCCATCCAGCAATTCCTCCTCTCAACCTCTTGCCAACACCAGATTCCAAAGTCAAGTCATTCCCAGTACTCCAAGAACCTTTCAACCAATGCTTGCCTCTATTCCTACAACCCTTCCTCCTCCTTCACCAACTACTTCCCATACCACCAGGCCTGCCTTGATTCCAGCAGTAAGACCATCACCAGTTCAACAGCCTAGAAACTAACCCATAACCACCTCCCGTCAACTCCAACCTGTGGCCAGCTCCAGCAGAAGAAGAGATGGATTATCCCCTTTGCCGTTTCCTGCCGCCCAAGTCTTCCAAAGAAGAGAACGTTGGCCTATCCGGGTTACCAGAGAAGATCCCAACGCGGCTAGTGAAAATCAAGATGCTGTGGCCAGATTGTTCAGGAGGGTTGATAGAAATAGCAGAGAGGTGATTATGTATGCCAATGACAGGACTATTCCAGGTACTGCTTCTGAAGAGATGGCTGCAAAATTTGCCTGGTATGAAGATGAGTTGATAAATGACTTCCAGAGAACTTTTGATGACTTGGGTAGAGATAACTAGTTTCCTTTTCCTTGTTTGTGTTTGGTTTGACTTCTATCCCCACTCTTATAACTACTAAAAAATAAAAAGTAAAAAAGATAATGGAACCTCCCAATACATGATTTGGGGAGGGGATGCTGCTGCTTTAAAGAAATAAAATAAGAAAATTATACAAGTAAAGAAAGAAGGAAAAAATGAAAGAATAAGAGAAAATGAGAGTAAAGAAAGAAATAAAGAAAAATTCCTGATGGCTGGTCCTTCTTGTGGTGAGTTGCTTGATTCTGGCCAAGAAGTGTCTGAAAAATGAAAACCAAGCATTTGATGCTCACAGAGTGGCCAAGGTGATGTTTTACAAGAAGTAGAACCCTCAGGGATGCATACCAGGAGATGGAACTTACTTTCATAACTTCCACTCCCCACCAAGCACCATAAGACTGAAATAAATTGCCATAAATGCCTTCTGAAATGAATTGCCATAAATGACTACTGAAATGAATTGCCGTAAATGACTTGAAGTAATGAATGTCTTGAAATATGATGATTGGCATAAAATGAAAAGATAATAAAGAAAGAAAATGAAACATAAAGAAAGAAACATTGGGCCATATCTTGATAAGGTCCAAATCGGAGGGTACTGATGTTGTATGCTTCCTGAACCTGTCCAAAGAATTGACAAGTGCTCACAAAGTGGCCAAGGTGATGCTTACAACAACATATGGGTAGAATACCCCCTTAAAGGTGCATGCCAGGAGAGGAACTTACTTTCATAACTTCTTCTCCCCACCAAGCACCATAAAATCAAACTCTTGAGGTATTTGGACCAGGCTTGTCTGGATACAATGAGTGAAAATCCTTGACAAGGTCTGGTGATTTGGTAAGGTTGGAAGATGGTTCCCAAGTGGTTCTTTCTGGGTCTTCACTGAATCCTTTCCACTCTACAAGATACCATAATTTACCTCTTTTGAGTTTTGAGTCCAGAACCTGAGCCACTTCCCATTCTTCTTGCTCTTCCACTAAAACTGGTGGTGGCGGCAATTGATGACGATTTGGGATAGTTGAATGCTTGACTGGTTCTAATAAGGACACATGGAATACAGGGTGAACTGTCTTCCATTGCTGAGGCAACTTGAGGTGATATGCATGGCTGCCAATCTTCTTAAGAACTTCAAAGGGTCCCAACCATCTTTCTGATAATTTCTTGGTGGGTCTTGTTGTCTTGATGTTCTTGGAAGCTAGCCATACTTTGTCCTCAGGTTGGAAATCAGGTGGAATTGCCCTATTTCTATCTGCATACTTCTTGAATCTCCTTATTGCTGACTCTAATTCTTCTTTGACAACTTGCTGTACTGATTGGAGTTTTGTTGATAACTTTCCAGCAGGTGAGTCTTGAGAAATATGGATTGAGTCAAAGCTGGGATTTCTTCCATAAATGGTGAAAAAGGGTGATTGCTTGGTTGATGAATGTTCTGCATTATTATAGGCAAATTCAGCCAGAGGGAGCCAGGTGTACCAGTCATCTTGATGATAGCTGACATACATCCGAAGGTACTGTTCTAGTATCTGATTTACCCTCTCTGTCTGTCCATCTGTTTCAGGGTGAAAGGCAGTTGAAAGAACTCTTGATATCTTGAGCTGCTGACACAATTGAGTCCAGAATGATGAAACAAATAAGGATCCTCTATCACTTACAATACTGACTGGGAGTCCATGCTTGGAAAATACATGGCTAATGAATATTTGAGCTAAATCCAGAGCAGTGATTGTGCCATAAGTTGGAATGAAGATTGCCATTTTTGAGAATCTGTCCACAACTACTAAAATTGAATCAAAGTTGTTGGACAGTGGCAATTGAGTGATAAAGTCCATTGATAATGAATTCCAAGGACCAGATGGAATTGAAAGAGGCTTGAGTAATCCAAACTTCTTGTGATGGATGTTCTTGTTTCTTGAACATTGCTGACATGAGGACACATAGTCCTTGATGAATTGATTCATGCCAGCCCAATAAAAATCCCTCTTGATGAGCTTGAGGGTCTTCTCCTGGCCAGGATGGCCAGCCAATGGTGAGTCATGACGCTTTTGAAGAATATTGAGTTGAAGTTCTTCATTGCTTGGGATCACCACTCTATCTTTGAATAATAATAACTTGGCTTGAGGTTCAAGAGAATAATCTGGAACTGATTCACCTCTTGCTAGTTGCTTGAGTATTTCTTTATAGTCTTTGTCTTGCCATACTTCTTTTTGAATCTTGTCCACTAAATCTGGGAAAATTTCCACTTTGATTGAGAAGAATCTTGACTCTTGAATTCCATCTTGCTTAAGTATTTGATGAAAATTGTGTGGATTCTTGCTGATGAAGTCCACCCCCCTCTCTGGGTACACGTCGTCCCGACGTGACAAGGCATCCGGCAAAGTGGCCAGCCTGCCTGGGCGGTAAGTGATAGTGAAATGAAATTCTGAGAGAAATTCAGCCCAACGGGCCTGACGACGAGTAAGAACTTTGGAAGACATGAAAAATTGCAAGGAAGAGTGGTCTGTCAAGACCTCAAAGGGATTGGAAAGAGAAAGAAGAAATTCTCTCCAGCGCTTGAGAGCCCAAACTATGCCAAGGAGTTCCTTGTCATGAATTTCATATTTGAGTTCAGCTGGTAAGAGCTTGCAACTATCAAATGCAATGGGATGCTTTCCAGAGTCATTCACCTGACTCAGTACGGCGCCCAATGCATAATCAGAAGCATCAGTCTCTACTATAGTAGGTAGAGAAGGATTAAAATGAGATAAGATAGGAGCAGAGGTGAAAGCTTCTTTGAGTGCTTGAAACTGACTAAGAGCTTCCTCATTGAAGATAAAGGGAGAATCTTTTTTAAGGAGGGAAGTGAGAGAAGTGATTTTTTTAGAATAATTTTTAATGAAACGTCGATAAAAATTGGCAAAGCCAAGGAAAGATTGAAGAGCCTTGATGTTTTTGGGCTGAGGCCAATTGAGGATTTGCTGAACTTTTGAAGAATCCATCTTGAGGCCATCACTTGAAACAACATAGCCCAAGTATTCCACACTTGAGGCATGGAATACACACTTGGAGGCTTTGGCAAACAGATTATTGTCCCTCAGTCTTTGGAGGACAGAGGCCACATGTTTGACATGTTCCTCCTCAGAACTGGAAAAGACCATAATATCATCTAGATAAACCACAACAAACACATCCAAAAAATATGCAAAGATATCATTTACTAGATTTTGGAAAGAAGCAGGAGCATTGGTCAAACCAAATGGCATGACCAAATACTCATAACTGCCATATTTGGTTCTAAAGGCAGTTAAGTGCTCATCCCCCTCTTTGATTCTCAGAAGGTTATATGCACCACGCAAATCTATCTTGGAGAAGATAGTGGAACCGTTGAATACGGTAAGAAGCTGGTTCATAGGAGGAACAGGGTATCTGTTCTTCCTAGTGACAGCATTGAGTTTGCGGTAGTCAACACACAAACGAAGACCTCCATCCTTTTTCTTGACAAAAAGGACAGGTGCTCCTGTTGAAGAGGAGCTTGGTCTAATGAAACCTTTCTCTACATTCTTTGAAATGTAGGCCCGCAGTGTTTCTGACTCTTGATTTGATAATGAGTAGATAACACCAATTGGAGGTAGAAGACCCTCCAATTCGATATGGTGATCACAGGCGCGGTGTGGAGGAAGTTTCTCTGCTTTCACCTTGGAGAATACATCCAAATATTGGTGATAAGCAGGAGGAACAACCTTCAGCACAGTTTCAATTTCTTCTGGCTCTTCCTCCTCATCCCACTGCTCCTCCAGGGATGCATGAAAAGATAAGGGAGGAAGGTCCATATCCCCTTGGAAGAGATGAAGTGAAGATATGGCAACATCTTCTCCAACATCCTTTATCTCTTTGAAGACTTCATCTCTTGATGGAAGTAATGACTGAGAGGGAATTATGGAAGGGATATGGACAGAAGAAGGGATGGAAGGTGTCTTAAGTTCACCAGCCAGAGCAACACTGTTGACAGCAGTGGCTAAGTCATTACTAGTAGAAGGAGTAATACCACTAGAATCCTTATGATTAGAATCATAGGTGATCAATCCATTTTTCCAATCAATAATGGGATTGAAATGGTAAAGGAAATCATAGCCCAATATCAGGTCTTCTCCTTTGGGTGAATCTATGATAAAGAAATCCCATTCAAAGCTTGGGAAGGAAGGCAAGTCAACTACCCACTTGGTATAATGGGTGATGAACAAGGCAGGGGATTCATTAGAATCCAAAATGAAAAGAGGAATCTTTTCAGGGAGCTCTGACAGAGTCAATGAGTACTTGAGAACAAAATTCTTTGCAATAAAAGAGTTTTTAGCACCAGAATCAATGAGAATACTATAAAAAATATCAGAGACAGAAGAGAAAATAAGAAATTTTAAAGATTTCTTGACACTAGTATTCAGAGTGCACAATTGTGCTCTTGAAGGAAATAAGTGAGAACCATTGAACACATCATGATCCCCACTCAGGCTTTTCCCTGCTTGCTAGGGAAGCCTTTTGATGATGACCCAGGCTTGTTCTGAGGTCTCTTGAAGCATTTTTCAATTGGGTGCTTGCCACCACAATAAGTACACAACCCTGCTTGAATCCTCCTCTCCTTTTCAGAACCGATTAATTTATTGTCCTTATTGAGGAGAGCAGCATGGGGTTTGTCCTTTGAAGATTGAAATTGCTTGCCCTTCTTATTCTTCTTCTGATGAGGCCTCTTTTGAAATGAGTTTTGAGGAGGCCTAGACTGATTGGATCCACTGACTGGAGGCTTCTTTTCTTGATTGCCACCCTTTTCCTTTTGCCTCTCATGATATCTTGTGTCTAATTCTAGAGTGACATCCATAAGTTCTTGAAGAGTATCAAACGTTCCAGGGTGAGAGGCCAACTGATCCAATAATCTTGATGCCAATCCTCTTCTGTAAACATGGATATAAGCTCTTTCCCCCCAATCTCCAATTCTTGACATTAAGCTTCTGAAATCTGCTATGTACAAGGAAACATGACCACTTTCCTTCATCCTCAAATTGTCCAACTCTTGTTCAGCTTTCCTGACTTCATTGGGGTCACCAAACAGAGTGAATAATTGATATTCAAACAATGGCCAACTATTGAGGAGGTAGGAAGGGTCTTCGTTGGAAATATTTGAGAGGTAGGGTTCAATCCATTTGCCAGCTCTACCAGTAAGAAAAGAAGTTGAGTACAAAACCTTCTTCCTGTCAGAGAAGAAGTTTGCTGGATCATTATGGAAAATTAGTTGACAGGATTGGATAAATCCTCTCAGCTTATGAGCTTGAGTACCATCAAAAGAATCAGGTGCCTTCATGGATGGAGTCTTGAAGGCAGGGGCTTTGGAATTGTCCCTGGGGGCAACTGCTTGAGTGAGTTGTCCCATGAATTGAGTCATCTGCTCCATCATCTTGAGGAGACTTGGATCAGTTTGAGAGACAAGAGGTTGACTAGAAAGGGCTAGATTAGAACCCTGAGGTACCTCTGGAGCATTTGCCAAGGCATCTGCCACTTCAGTTTCCCCAGAATCTTCCTCTTCCACAGACTCTTCCCCCTCTTCATCTTCAACTTCCCCTAATCTTGCTCTTGCACCTTCAGACATGCCAGGGTAGCCACCCAAAAGTCCAGAAAAGGATCTTGATCTTCTAGATTTCATTCCACCTCTTCTTGGGGGTGCTGCTCCTTCCATTGGTGGTCCTCTGTCCAAATTTGCACTCAGTTGATGAACTGATGGTGTGCGGTCAAGAGGAGCCCTTACTGTAGGAGTGAGAACAGCTGGAATTTTCTGGGATCTAGTATTCTTTGCTGGGGGGCTATGCTGGACTGGCATTATGAAAAGAATTAAAATAACTTGATGGTATTAAGAAGAATAATCAGGCTTGGCCAAATCAATCACAATAAAATCTTGATGAATCTTGAGGAATCAATTCAAATCTTGAGGAATCAAATTCAATCAACAGTCAAATAAATTCAATCAATCAACAATCAATTCAATCAAATATCAATAATCTTGAGGAAATCAATAATCAATCAATATTCAATCAATAATCAATCAATAAGTGTCTTCAATATGAAATCAAGTCTTGAGGAATCAATCAATCAGTTCAAAATCTTCAGCAATCAATTCAATATCTTGATGAGTCAAATCAAATCAATAATCAAAATCAATTCTTGAGGATCAATCAATATCTTGAGAGTTCAAAGTCAATAAATCCAATAAATCCTGAATCAATAACCCAAATGAATCCCAATGAGTAATCCAATCAATTAAACCAATAAATAATCCCTAGATAAAACCTGAATAAGAACACAGAAAAAATTTGATTGATAAAAGTAAAATGAAGTGATGAAATGGTCAGCAATGATTGAGAAAAGAAAAGGATCGATTTTCATAAGAGTGAAATGAGTGAGATGAAAATTGATAAGAGAGAAAAAATCATAATCATTAAGATCATTAAATCATAAAAGGAATCATAATTGATGAATGAGAGAAATGAATATAAATGAATGAAAAGAAAGAATCAAATATGAGTTAATTAATTTAATGTCACAGGGGCTCTTCGAAGTGAAGAGGGCCTGGCACTCAGTAAACTGGGACTCACTTATGGAGGGCTCAAAGATAAGATAAAAGGGAATACACTTAAGAGTGTTAAAGATAAATTGCTAAAGAATAAATATAAGAAAAGCAGCAACAAAAGATAAGAGTAAAAGAATAGAAGAGCCAACCACAAACAAGTCCAAGTCCACTGTTTCAACCTGTCAGAATGGAAAGAGAAGGGTTAATAAGGATATGGCCACCCAACTCATACTGTACAGGCGAAGAGAGAAATGCAAAGACTAACTTAAGATTAAATAATTATAATACCCAAAAATAAGGATAAGAATAATTATAAAATAATAAATAAACTAAATTAATTAACTGGGGAAAAGTCCCCAGGGGGGAGAAAGAGGGGCTGGTATATGTGAGAATCACCAGCCTTGATCCAGAGAAGAATTTTCATGAGAATAATTGATTGTTGAATTGAGTCTGGCCAATACAGGTCCTGTACAGCTGTACAGGATCTGTACAAGAGGTGTGGTGTATTTGAGTGATCATACAGTTTCATACTGGTGTATTGAAACTGTATTGGGTGAATCCATCCTGTACAAGTATTGACAGGCTGTATTGATGTACCCAACTGTATGCATGTTTCAGAATGAAGATTGCTGAAACTGACTGCTGATGCAGATACTGGATTTGCTGATTTGAGGTGTTTGAGTGGGTGTATGAATGAATACCCTTACCCCTGATGGATGGTTGTTACAATACCACGTAATACTATTAAGCACAGGTTTCTGGATTAGCCTCCTGGTAAGGAAAAACGTCCTTTTATCTTGTTGTAGGGTAGTCGGAGGTTGTTTACCTCTGAAAACGAGCACAGAGTGAAAATTTCACTAATGTGGGCTGGTTGTTGGTTCTATACACTCAATACAGACTGGTATTGGGTGGAAGTGTGGCTTTAGAACCACAAGTAGTCATTTTTACCCTATAAAGGCTGAAAATTTGCACCAATGGAGTTTACAGGTGTGTTCTGGTGCTTGTGACACATCAGAAGCTGTATAGAACCTATATGGACCCCTTTATTTGACTAAAATATGAGGTATTGAAGTATAAACAGGATATTTTGTCTATTTGACACCTAATAATCATACCTATGGGAAAGTATCCCACTATAAGGCTGTATTGGCCAAACTGTGGTATTTTGACCTTAAAAAAGCCATAAATTCGTCGGTTTTGAGATAAAAACCTCAACATTGGTTCAGTGTGTAGCCCTGGCTGTGTTCTACACAATGGTACCTCATTTGTTATGGTCCTTTTAAATATGGCAAAGTTATGCCACGTACAAGTTTTTTTGTACATACGTATGTTTTGGCCAAAAGCTGTATGCAGCTTGTTTGCTCCATAGCCCTTTTTCTAGGTGGGTTATGGGGAGATTGATGGCACCATCAGATATCCCTCATTGTGCTCTTTCTAAAAAAAACCCACTTTAGGTATCTCACACTAAAACAGCAGAAGTTAGCTGAGAGGTGAATATTTTAATCACTCTTATTTGACCTCATTTTGGTCATAACTTCTGTAATTCTGGTGCTAGCTCAGTTTTGCTAATACAATTGGATATCCCTGACTTAGAGCTCCATTTTGAATACCCATTTGATGGGGTCAAGCCTCTTCCTATGTAGTTTAGATGGTAGGTGAAAATTAACGTTTATGCTCAGCAACAACTTTGTTATTCCTTGTCCTATGGTGATGGGACTTGTATATTTAGAAAGTGGCAAGTTTCCTCTCTCTTTTGATACCTTTTGAGGTGATTTGGCTCAACTCCATATTTTGGTGGTATCTTGGCTATACCATTGGTTTATGGTATTTGGCTGTCATGCTTGTGCTCTGGTCTTAAGTCACAGGCTGACATTCTTTATTAGTAAGAATTTTATACTTTATCATATTGCTCTTATCCTTTTACTACTTCCATTGAGCCCTCTATAAGTTAGTCTGTTCACTGAGTTCCAGGCCCTCTTCCTTTAGAAGAGCCCCTGTGACATTATTTTAATTAACTTATAATTGCTTCTTTTCTTTCATTCATTATTATTCATTTCCCTCATCTTCAAGCATGATTTTTTATTATCTTATGATTTTTATGATTCATTATCTCTCATCAATTTTCATCTCATACATTTTATTCAAATGAAAATTGATCATCTTTCTCATTTCTTAATTTTCCTGACCATTTCACTTTTTCTTAATTCTCAATCAAATTTTATTTTCAATCTCTTTCTGAATTCTGGTTTTTTTATCAGGTCTAATTAATTGGAATTTGGGGTTAATTTTTTCATTGGATTGGGGTTATCATTTGTTGATTTTGAATTTTCTCAAGAAGTATTGATTGATTGATTTTATTATGACTTTACCTCAAGATTCTGATTTGATTTACTTGATTGATCTGATTTGATTCCTCAAGAAAGCTGATTTATCCTCAATATTTCATTTAATTGATTGATTTGAACTTCATTCCTCGAGAAATTGAAGGGATTTTTGAAGATATTGATTGAATTGTTCAAGATATAATTGGTTTGATTTTGAATTGACTTAATTGATTTGGTTTGATTTATTGATTTAACTAATTTGACTTATTGTCTGAAACTTATTATTCTTAATGATTTGACTTTTTCATCTTAACTCTTCAAGATTTATTCATATTGATTCACTTGAAGAATTTTGATTGATTCCTCAAGTTCATCAAGGTTCTCATTTGATTTATTTGGTCAAGGCTTGTTTTATTCTCAAGTATCATCAAATTTATTTTCTTTTATCAATAATTCCAGTTCAAAATAGGCCTCCAGCCAAGAATACAAGATCTCAAAGACATTGTGAGCCTTGAGGTATATTTAACATACCCAAATAAGGCACAATTATCTTAAAAATAAATTTTGAATTATGCATAACTCATAAGTCATGCATATATCCAAGATTCATCATTTTTGATTTCAGAAAAGATGAATAACGTTTTCTTGAGGAAGTAAATCCATGGATTTCAGGCCAGATTTGGATTCTACACAAAAATTGACCTAGGGTAGCTCCATAGAGTCAATAAGCTCAAATTAACTCTTTGAGGTGGTAATATGGAAAATATTTCAATACCACATAAAAGATCTGTGAAAATATTTGTTTTTCTTAATTTCAGGCCAAAATAATGGGAATGTGAGAAATCCCATGTTACATATACACTAAGAATAGTGTTATGCATGTTTTGAGCACTTAATATCATGGTATTCTTACATGGACTTTTGGTACACCCATAGTGGATATCTCACTTGAAGCTTAATTTTCTATTTTGACGTGAAGAATAAGCAAGGGGGACAAAAGACATCAAAGAGAGCCAGGGTACCCAAATTCTGAGGCCTCAGGGGCCTGGACAGCTCCAAACCTTGAACCATGGCTGATCTTGGCCAAATTGGTAAACTAAAACCTTTTGGGAACTTGGTTACCATTTTACAACTAAAGTAAATCTGAAGAAAATAGCAAATAACCTTCTATTTTTACATGCCAAGGACGTAAAGAGCTACTTAGACTCCTGTAACCATTTCAATTCTTAATTATTTTCCATGGATAAAACCCAAAAGAGTAATTAAAACCCTTTTTGGACTTGTATCCATTGATTTACCTCATAGCAACCAGTAAAACACTGATATTTGCAATTCTATGTAGAAATGAGGTAAAAACTTCATAAATTCATTAAAGAAACAATTCTTAATGAATCTCTCTGAAACATTCAGGACTGATGGAGAACTATAATATCTATGGAAAAGCCAAAAAGAATTATGGTTTTACTAGTAAAATTTAAAGTATTACTTACAACCCAGTTTTAACTATTCTACGTGAAACACTGAATCTTCAAAAATTCACAGTAATTACAACCTGTGATTAAATTTCCAATAACATTGATAACTTTGAGAAATGAATGATTATTTTAGAATAAAAGAAGATTTACAGATGTTACTCCTTTTATTCTTAAGCATATTGGGGTTGGTAGTCACGTCAAAGCATTAATTAAGTAATTATGATAATCTTATGTGACAACAGATGTTGCAATCAATAATACAAAAGGGTTTATTGTTTTATCACTCACTGGATTTTCAGTTTGCTCCATGGCACACCTCTGTGAGCTGTTGTTGACTTAAAAGAGGCCTCCTCTTGCTGTTTTTTCCACATCATCATCATCTTATTATCATTTAAATCATTGTTACCAACACGTAAGTATTAGTTAAAGCTATTATCAAATGTTTTAAATCTTTCAGAATCAATCAGAAAGACGTGAAATCATAGAATCCAACTATATATTGTTTTAATAGTGTTATGAATACATTTTGATCCTTTAAATCCACAATTCTACATCAAATCCCTCTATCTTATCTTTCAATAAGCTCTTTGGAATATTAGCAAGTGATTTATTCTTAATTCTCAATCTTTTTCTCTAAATAATTAGTTTTCTTCAAGAATTATATTTCTAATTATTCTTGAAAAAGATAATTATATATTCAAATAATTTTATTATTTTAATAAAAGAAGTTTTATTATTAAAATCTTCTTGTAATTGATTCTTGTAGACAATTACTGCTCACTGTTAAAATCACTAGTAGTGTTTAACACATGAAAGAAATAATTCTTTAATTATTTAATTGTGACTATAATAATATTTTATTATTATATTTCATAAGAACAGACATAGTACTGTTGATTAATAGTAAAATTATCATCAGTTTCATAGTCACATCTTACAGACATCAAGCTGTTCTCACTCCTACAGAAAGGGCTCCTCTTGACCGCACACCATCATTTAATCAACTGAGTGATAATTTGGACAGAGGACCACCAATGGAAGGAGCAGCACCCTGCAGAAGAGGAGGTGTGAAGTCAAGAAGATCAAGATCATTCTCTGGCTTGTTGGGGGGCTATCCAACCATTTCTCTAGGGCCAGAAGCAGATTAGGGGAAGCTGAAGATGAAGAGGGGGATTCTGAAGAGGCTGAAGTAGCATCTGCCTTGGAAGGTGCCCCTGAGGCTTCTGAAGCTCCAATTCTAGCCCCTTCTAATGACCTCTTGTCTCTCAAGCTGAACCAAATTTTCCCAAAATTATGAAGCAGATGACTCAATTCATGGGACAGCTCACTGAAGCAGTGACCTCAACGGACACTTCAAGAGCCCCAGCCTTTGAGACTCCATCAATGAAGGCACCTTATTCCTTTGATGGTTCTAAAGCTTATACATTGAGAGGATTTATCCAATCCTGTCAATTGATTTTTCATAATGATCCAGCAAATTTCTTCTCGGACAGGAAGAAAGTTATGTACTCAACTTCTTTCTCACTGGTAGAGCTGGCAAATGCATTGAACCTTAACTCACAAATATCTCCAATGAAGACTCTTCTTATCTCCTCAATGACTGGCCGTTATTTGAAACCCAGTTATTCACTCTTTTTGGGGATCCCAATGAAGTCAGAAAGGCTGAAAAAGAGTTAGACAATCTCAGTATGAAGGAAAGTGGTCAAGAGTCCTTGTACATAGCATATTTCAGAAGCTTAATGTCAAGAATTGGAGACTCGGGGGGAAGGGCCTACATTCATGTGTGTAGAAGAGGCTTAAAATCAAGATTGTTGGACCAATTGGCTTCTCACCCTTCAAAATTTGATAGCCTTCAAGAACTCATGAACATTACTTTGGAATTGGATACCAGGTACCATGAGAGGCAGGATGTTAGGCTGAGTCAATGATAAAGATGTAATAAGGCTATTTACAACTCTAATTATGACTGTGACATGGATGAAATTATTAAAAAAGGTTTTATTAAACATTAAAGGGCTTTACTAATGAGAATTAGTGGTGGTGAGTGCTCTTGAAAGCCCTGGGTGCAGCTTTACCTGTTGGGTTACAATAATAAAGACTAAAATACTAAGATTTATAGTATGAACTGCTAAGTTTCCAAGAGTATAACTGTTTTTGACAGTTGTACTATGTAGGAATTCAAGTTCCGGATGGGGATTCCTTTTCTGGCAGTGAAAAGGCCTCCTTTTATCCTGAAATGGAGTGAAAAGGCTGCTAGACCTTTTCACATAGAGGAAGTGAAGATTTTTAACTCTCTAGGACAGCCTTAGGGTTTGGAAAAGGCCTGTATAGCCTGTATTGAGCTCAGATGTGGTTTTGAAATGACATCTGGGCAGTTTTCACCAATACAGGGGGAAAAGTTTCATTTGGGGACCACATAGCCTGAGTCTGATGTGTGTGATGTGTAGAATGCTGTACAGAACCTGTATGAGACCCCAGTATTGAATTAACTATGATTCATTGCAGTAAAAACAAGATTATTTGTCTGTTTGATCCCTCATAATCATAGTTATGGGATATTATCCCATGGTAAGGCTGTATTGGCCAAACTGTTGGATTTTGACCTTAAAACAGCCATACCCTTGTCAGTCTTTCAGATATCAACCTCAATATAGGTTCAGTGTGTAGCCCTGTATGTTTTCTACACAATTTTTCCTCATTTGATATAGTTATCATTAAATGTGGCAAGGTTATGCCATGTACAAGACCTTTGTACATATGCGTCTTTGAATCAAAAAGGTGTATTGGGCTTCTTTGCCCTATAAATTTCGTTCTAGATGGGATATGGGGAAATGAATGGCACCATCAGATATCCCTTATTGTGCCCTTTCCAAAAGGACCCCACTTTAGGTATCTCATACTAAAACTGTAGAAGTCAGATGTGAGGTGAATATTTTAATCACTCTTATTTGGCCTGAATTTGGCCATACCTTCTGTAATACTGGCACTCGCTCAGTTTGGCTGGTACCATTGGATAGCCCTGACTTAGAGATTCAATTTGAATCCCCATTTGATGGCGTTAATCCTCTTAATCTGTATTTCAGATGGGAGGTGAAAATTAAGGTTTATCCTCAGCAACAACTTTGAGCAGGAATAACTTTGTTATTCTTTATCCTAGCATGATGGGACTTGTATATTTGGAAAGTGGAGAATTTCCTCGTTATTTTGATAAATTTTGAGATAATCTGGCTAAGCTCCATGTTTTGGTGGTATCTTGCCTTTACCATTGGTTTATGGTATTTGGATGTGATGCTTGTGCTCTGGTTTTGAGTCACAGGCTGACACAGGAGGAAAAGGGTAGTAATCTTGAGAAGAAGCCTCCAATCAGGGGATACAACTCCTCCAAGCCTCCCCAAGGTTCGACATCACAAAATCATTATCACAGGAAGGACAAGAAGGGGCAGAATTTTCAAGTATCAAAAGACAAGCCTCATGCTACTCTCCTCACTAAGGACAACAAATTAATTTGTTCTGAAAAGGAGAGGAGTATTAAAGAAGGCTTATGCACTTATTGTGATGGCAAGCACTGTGAGCCTTTGAGATATGACCACATACCCAATAAGGTCACAATAAAGACTCAGAATAATTATACCTTTAAGATAATTATACTAAAATTACTTAGAATAATTATACATTAAAAATAATTACTTCAAAAATACAAAAATACCATAAATTGGTACAAAAATTGGTTTAACTTAAAAGCTAATGAATCAACATGTGAAATAAATTATACCATTGGATTCCCCATGGTAAAATACACATATACCATTTTTATGGCATATCTGTAAAGTCAATATTTAATGAGTTATAAGGAATAATACCTTATAAAAACCATAAATCCTTATTTATTTCAAGAACCAATGAAACAACATGTGAAAGAAATTGTACTATTGGATTCTCCAGGAAAATTAACACAAAAAACAATTAATGATCTAATTTCCAAAGTTAATACTTAAGGAATTAACCTGAATATATGCACTTTTTTGGTCAATGCATATATTCAAGGATCATAGCTAATATCTCTTAAACTATACAAGATAGAGTGATGAACCAAAAATAAAGTTACCACGTAATTACTGTAAGAAAACAGATATGAACTTTATTTTACAATCTATAAACAAGGTTAAAACCTATGATGAAATATTAATAAAAATCAACAGAGCTGTTGACCACTTTGTTGTTAAAGTGGTCCAAACTTAAAAAAAAGTACACAGTTGGAATCTACTAGTTTATTCGTGAAGAATGACGTAATTTTCATTATTAAATTCAGGGTATAACCCCCTGAAATCATGGTTTGAAGTTTGAAATATTGAATTTTGACAGAAAAGATGAGCTACAAGAAAAATCATCAAAATGAGAGTTTTGATGATGTAATGAAAAGCTCTCGGCAGCATAATAAGGTTATGTAAAGCTATCAGAATTCACTTTCTGAACTGCTGTAGCGTGTAAAACTTAAAAATTATTAAAGATCAAAGTTTGAGCTTAATTTGAGCAGTTATGATCACCAACTGTAACCTTAAATGAAGTTTAACAGTCATATGAGTGATAAAATTGGCGAATACTATTAGTCTATGATTTAAACTAATAAAATCCACGAAATCTGGGGTTCTGCCAAGCCTCTGATGTCATCAAACTTAGAGTTATAGTGATAACTCTAAATAATGGTGTAATAATGATGTAATATGGTTTGATCATGATGTAATCATCCTCAAACCTTAAAATATTGATCAATTCCAGTGGATATGATGAGTATATGTCTACTAGAAGCCTGTTGGACTCTAGGAGGGAGGTATTTACTATAAATAGAGCTCTTTTTACTCTGTTTTCCCCTCAGACGCATCAAAAACATTAAATCAATTAAATCAAAGGTAATTTCTTTATTCTTTATATATAAAACTATTATATTATTAAAGACCAAAGACCACCTTGTTATAATCATCTATTTTGATGTGATTAAATCATTTCTTTAATTGTTTTTGCTAAACAACTCTCTAAAACTCATTTCCACGTAAAAATCAAGAATATTAGTAATTTTTCTTTATTTTTATTGTAAATACAGTTTGAAAAGGTTGTATTTATATTTTTTGGCATAAAATATTACAAAATTATTATATTAAGTGTTAAAAGTAGGTATTTCTCTCTTATTATAATAATTTTCTCTTTATTATTATTTTAATAATTCCTTAATTAATATAAATAGTATTTATATTAATTTATAACTTTAATATTGGTAATACTATTGTTATTAACTGTTTTTTATTAATAAAAAAAATTTTTTTACGCCTTTATTATTTGTTTGTAAAATAATAAAGTGCTTTTAAATATATTAATTATTTTATATTAATATATTTATTTTATTATATTATATTTTCAATATAAATTATATTATTATATTTTATTAATAATATAATTATTTTTACGCCATAATTATAATAATTCTTTATTATTATAATTATTTTTTATCTTATTTATTTCATTTATAAGGACATTCATAGTACAGTAAGTAAAATATTAGTAATTTTTACTTATTGTTTCATAGTCAAACCTTACAAGCACCAAATTTAAAAATGCTTCAAGAGGCCTGAAAATAGGCAAGGTTCATCAAGAGGGGTCCCTAGCAAGCAGCAGAAAAGCCTGAGTGGAGATCATGATGTATTCACTGGCTCTCACCTATTTCCTTCAAGAGCACATTTGCGCACTCTGAATACTAGTGTCAAGATATCTTTGAAATTTCTTATTTTATCTTCACTCTTGGATATTCTTTAGAGTACTCTCATTGATTCTTGACCTACAAAATCTTTTATTGCAATAAATTTTTTGCTCAAGTACTCAGTGACCATGTCAGAGCTCCCTGAAAATATTCCTCTTATAATTTTGGATTCCAATGAATCCAATTACCTGTTCATTACCCATTATACCAAGTGGATTGTTGACTTGCCTTTATTCCCAAGATTGCATGGGATTTGTTTATCCTCTATTCATCAGAGGGAGAAGACAAAATATTGGGCTATGATTTACTGGACCATCTTAATCACATTTTTGATTGAAAAATGTATTGATCACCTATGATTATTGTGAGCCTTAGAGGTATTTTCATATACCTGAAAGACCACAAAGAAAAAATTAATATACAAAAATAAATAAATGAAATTTATTTACATTATTAAAATAAAAATTTAAATATAAATATGATTTTATATACATAATTAAAAATTTCATTATAATTTAAAAATAAAAAATATTAAATTTGAAAATTGTAAAAACACAGTCTTATTGGAAAAATTAAGGAAAAATGAAATTTTCACAAAATTAACCAAAAAAAAATAATTTTAGAAAAAAGGTAAATAAATCTTATCATAACTTTTTATCTAACCAATAAACATATAAAATTCATTTCACCATTGGATTACTTATAAAACATTAGGTGGGGGCACCTCTGAATGAATTTTTTGTAACTCAACTCTAAATAAGCTTAAATTAAGTTTTTGTATTTTCTGTATAAAAGTTGAAAATTCTCAATACCTTAATTTAATTCACATCACATGTAGTGTTAATAATCAATTTTTGTGTTAAAATTGAGATGTTGTGTATATTTTAGAAGCTATGAGGAATTGAAGTATTTTCATTTGAATTAAATTGAATTGTCAAAATGTGTGCATGTATTACATAAGTGAACTTTGATTTACATATGAGGTGTCAATTATTACATTTGTGTATTGTAAAACTCAATTGAATTACATATGTAAATTTTAACTATAATAAATGATGAGGAATGAAAGGAAAAAATAAATTGGAAAGATTAAATTTGGGGGGGAAAGGAACTCTAGCTCTAAGGGGGAGCCAGACCCCCAAATTCCTTGTTGACAGGCATGAGATTTCAAAATCTACCCAAACATTCATCACTTTTGGCTTGGAATTGAGTCACATGGTCTGTGACTCAATTGATAATGAGGTTTTGATACCAACCAGGGTAGTTTTAACTGTTGCCAAGAGGGTAAACCTACCCTTAAGGTAAAAAAATCTTATTAAAAACAGGTTTAGCTGGTTTCTACATCTCTTACACTGGTTCAGACGTGTTTTGAAGGCTCTAGGCCAGGTATTACTATAGTAATGGCTGATTTAAGGGTCTAAAATTGCTAAAACCAGCCCTTTTGCTCTAAACCAGGGTTCAATGATTCTATAATTGGCTTTTCTGTTTTCAGACTGTTTTCCACAACTGACAAGAGTAAGTTTTACTTTTGGAGTAAGGAAATTGATGGCTATAACATAATGTCTTCTTTTCCCCACTTTTCTCTTCTGGTTAGAATCTTTTCCTTTTAGAATTATTTTAAACACTGTTAAACCAATCAATAAAAGATTGCAGCCACCCTTTTCATATCATTTGAAACCTTTTAGCCACATGAAAAAATAATTAAAATCACTGTTTGTAACTCTTATAATCATTTTTACCCCTGAACCACCCCAAAAGGGAATTAAAGCATTTTTCATCACTGTTAACCTTGTCACTTTGTTTCCAAATTCACTCTAGTCACTTTTGGGCGTGTTTTCTCTTTAAATATCTTTTTAGAGACTTTGTTCTTCAATTCATTGCTTGCAGCTATTTGATAAATTAATTCCAATTGAAATTGCTCTTCAAGAAATTTCTTTTGTAGCATTAAATATCTCATGTAGAGTATTTTTGGATAAATCTTTATTGTTGGTAAAACAATAAATTTTTATTATATTATTGTTTTATGACCACAAAGTTAAAAACAATAACATTTGTGTGTTTTCCCTTTAAAAATACTATTTCTACTATTTTTAAAGAATTTTACCTTATACAAATTTGGGGGACAGGGAAAGTACTTGATATTTTATCAAAGTTTCATATCCACACCTTACATTTGGGGGCCCAGCTGTGATATTTTACTTGTGAAATATTTCTTTACTCTTTTTTAATTCTTTTTCTTATATTTAAAAATTTAAAAAACATATAAAAAATACTTATAATTCAAAAAAATCCATAAAAAGGTAATTTCTTTCATATTATAAGTGAGGCTTATATTTTTATTTCTTTCTTGAAATACCTTTTTTTACCTAATAAATTGGCTTTTTCATTAATTTTAATTTCTGACAACGTGGTAAGACAAGAAAAAATTCAAACAGCCTCAACAGTTATCAGCATTATTCCTGCCAGTACAGTTAATTCTGACCATAATAGTACTGTTATTGCAACTCAGAATAATCAACCTGAACCATTTTTTAACTGGAAAATAAGTAATAGTCTTCAAAAAGGTAAGAATTTGGCCAATAGTAAGTTTTTTGAAGTCAAATTACTATTTCAAAGCTTTTTAATCATAAGATATGCCTTCAACCAGATCAGGAGCCAGCTATAACCCCTCATGCAGCTCCCAGAAAGGTCATAGACATTTTTATGGCAGAAGAAAATCAGGCACAGAAGGACAAGGGTCAGTTGATCACCTCCAAATTAATAAATTGTGTCATTCTGACGCTGATCAAACTGTTTTACCTTCAAAAAGAGCTTGCACCTCCACAAGAAGCCTCAGTGGACATTCACAAAGCCAGCCAGAAGGCTTACAGAAATCCATTGCTGCACAAAGAGTACCAGATCCTGGCAGATCTGTGGAAAAACTGCATTAATTATTACCTGACTGTGAGAAAATTCCTGGGCCATCCAACCACTTGCAAGTTACTCAATGGATGGCATCCATCAATGGAAAATAAGAACATGATGCTCTTAACAGCAGAATGGGGGAAAAACAACCCTCCACCACCCAAACAAGTGCCAAAAACAGCCCCAGTGGCCAGCAGCAGCAATTCCAACGTGAAAAAGCAGCCACAAGCTCAGACCAAGGGCAAAGGAAAGGCACCAGCCACAAAGCCTTACTGCCAAGGCTACAGGGTTCCAAATATTCAACAGGATGCCATGGAAGATGTATTTCAGATGGCCAGAACAATGATGGAATTAAAAAAGAAGGAGGAAGCCAGATTAAAATATAAGAAATGATTTCTGATATTTTTGATTCTATCCCAGAATTGTATGAAGCTGTAACTGACATAAAAAGTCATATTTCTGATAAAAATTCATCAATTTGTAAAAATCTTAAAACAAATAGCTTGAGTCCGAGCCAAATCAATGAAACACTTATGTGTTTTGAAAATGTCTTAAGAACAATTAAAACATCCAATAATGATAATTATTTTGGCAACAAAATAAATGAACAATCTGCCATCATTAAAGAATTAACAGACAAATATTCTAAATTCAATATTGATTACATAATTGAAACAAGAATTAAGCAAGCCATAAATATTATCAGGACAGATAACAACAAAGTCCTTGATGAAATTTGAAATTGATTTACTGAAGTAAAGACATATACCATTGCCTTGAGAAAGTGTTTTGATGCTTCACAAGAAGAAGTATCAAAATTATCAATGAAATTTAATCAAGTCACTGCTAATAATACAAGACAGGCAGAGTTATGGCAAGA
The DNA here is from genome assembly GCA_023105745.1 of Austropuccinia psidii. Lineage (NCBI taxonomy): Eukaryota > Fungi > Basidiomycota > Pucciniomycetes > Pucciniales > Sphaerophragmiaceae > Austropuccinia > Austropuccinia psidii. Next base: position 7,989,250 of record JALGQZ010000002.1, on the reverse strand, counting down.
AATGACATATGAAGAAGACATGTATAAAATTGAACTAATAAGTTTAATACAAAGCTTCCAACATGAGTTCAGAAATTCTCAAAAGCTTAGCAGCAGTAAAATGAATGATGTTGAGCATCTACTGCACACCTTACCAAGAATGTCTACACCTCTGAATCAAAATGAGCATTCAGGAATTCCCAATCCACAAGTATTGGATGTTGAAAATTCACAGCTAAAAAACAAATTTTCCACTTCTTTTCATAAATTGGAACCATCAATGGGCCAAGCACTTTTGAAAGAAGTACCAAAACTTAAAGAATGCCCTGACTTCAGTGGTGATGGAGAATATTACCATATGGACTTCATCAGTGGAATTGACATGATTAAAGAAGATTTTGAATTACCAGACAGATTGGTAACAACAAGATTTAACACCTTGTTTACCAGATCAGCCCACAGATGGTATATCAAATTAACACAAGCACATGGACACCAAAGTTGGACTTGGTGGAAACCCCAAATTATCAACAAATGGGCCAACAATGCTTGGAAATTTAGAGTGGAAACAGCCTTTGAATCTGCCAAATTTAAGGCTGATAAAGACAAAGCTTTACCATTGTTTTTCCAACAAAAAGAAAGATTAACAGAATCGTATTCTGAAATGTCAGAATTTATGATCCACAGAAAGATTCTGAGACAATGTGGAGGTTACTTAGAGCATGCTGTCAAAAGCAGGAATACTGAAAACTCTTCAGCAGAAGATATTATTAATATATTAGAAGAAGTAACCACCAGAACCAAGATTGGTTCTAATAGGGTGAATCTCAAAGCAAGGTTTAGTACACCTTGGAAAGATTCTGTGGAAAAAAATCCCAAAGAAAATTTTAATAATTTTAAATATAAACCTGCAGATCTAATCAGAAAGTGCCATATTTTCCAAAGCACCACCCACTTAACCAATACATGTCCAAAAAGGGGAAAAATGAATGAAATTGACATTGAAAAAGAACCTGATGTTGAAAAAGACAATAATATTGAAGAAAATTCAGATGATAAGTCATCAATATTTTTTGAATTTGACATCATGGAATCCTATTCCCACTTGCCCCAATTGAGCAATGGTCAACTTGATTTGTCAAAAATTCAACATTCACAACTTCTGAAAACCAAACCAAACAGAGGAAAAGGTTATACAGCTGGTAACTCCTGTATAACAGAAGTGGTAATTAATAACAAACCCACTAAAGGTTTACTTGACTGAGGAGCCTTCTGCTCTTGTGTTGGAAAATCTTTTCTTAAGACTTGTGTACCAAATTTTGAAGACCACTTGTTACCAATTGATGGCATAAAATTCAATAGTGCAAGTAATCCAATGAGAGTATTGGGAATCTTTGAGACCAATATCATATTCCCACAAATTAATAGAAATCTAAGAATCACTGTTGAATTTGTTATTATGGAAAATTGCTCTAGTACCCGTTTTATATTGGGAAATGACCATTTGATCATGTATGGAATAGACTTACACAACAACAAGGATAGAGACTTTACTATTGGAGACAATAAGAATCAACAATTTCCCTTTTTACCATTCGAAAGACAAATTAAAGTAAGTAAAGTAGCAGAAGTCAAATTAGAGTTGGAAAGGTTCAAATCTGAACAGTTAAATGAAGCTAAAATAAGCCTTCATTTGACTGATAATCAGTAAAATGAACTTTCTGCCCTTTTATATGACCACAGAGGAGCATTTGCATCAGAAAAAGAACCTTTGGGAGCAATTATTGGTCATGAAGTTGAAATCATCCTTAATATTGAGAGAGCTATCCACCTTTCACAACCATGGCAATTCACCTGTTGGGGCTCCATATGGCATATCTAGCCACAGTCCTTTTATGGCCAATTGGCCATATCCATCACCAGTGGCTAATTTGGCCACGTCATCATCTTATGGACCATTTATGGCAATTTGTCTTTTGGGGCCTTCATGGGCCTTCACCTCAATCCAGAAGCCATAGCGCCAATTTATACCCAATTGGGTATTTCTGGTCATTTCCCTCAAAAACGAGGGAAATGGCCCAAATGGCTATTTTGGCCATTTGGGCTCATAATGATCATTTGTGCATTTCTGCGCATTTTGCGCATTTTTGTGCATTTGCACACTTTTTGCGCAATTTTGCGCACTTTGACGCCAAGTGTCCAAAAGAAACTTTCTTGCCCTTTGGGCCAGGTTTTGGCTAAGAACCCAAAAGTGGCCAAAAACCACAAAGTACCCAGAAACACCTTTCCAAGATCTGAAGCCATCACATCCATCTTTTTCCCCTCTGTCTTTCCATCTCAAGACCTTTGGACGTAATCTTCTTTCCAATGAACCAGTATGCCATAAATGATGTTATATATCATTATGCATCATTTTTCAAAAGCAATTCAATGGTGGCAATATCAAATGGTCATTTAAATATTCCAACATATCATCATTTCATCAAGGCACCCAATCATTCAGAGGACTCATCAAGGCTCAAGAGCAAGTGATTCAGCGTCAAAGACCAATGACGCCATCAAGATGTCATTGGATAATTTCATTCACAGTATTCCTCCAAGGCAATACTGTTCAACCATTCTCAGGGAATTCAAGAGGCAGTTCATTCATTCATTCATTTGTCAAGTGTCAAAGCTCCACTCAATCCAACTTGTCAACCATATTTATCTCAATACAGTCTGGATTCATCAAGACCTGTATTTCAATCATACATCATGGGAAATTCATTCAACACAGTTCATTTCCCAATCTGGCAAGGTGTAAACTCCATCAGACAATCAATACAGCTTCCAATATTTAATACAGGACCACTGTCAGCCTGAAGGAGTCAAGCTCTGAATCTTTCACATAAACCGGCCTCCTTGGACCTTGGGGGGTTTTTCCCCCAGTTAATTAATATATTTTTATTTTATTTTATCTTTATTTATCTTACCATTTTTGTTAAGTGAATACTAATATTATCAAGTCAGTCATTTAGCACCTTTTATCTTATTCTTTCTTTGCCTGTCAATGGATATTTGGTGGTCATATCCTTACTAATTCCATTGTTCATTTTCGCAGGTTGAAACAGTGATTAAGGACTTACTTGGTTGACTCTTTGGCCATTTGGTTTCTCTTTCCTCTTATTGCATCTCATCTTGTACCTGCATATTTCTTAGAGGAATTTATTCTTTTATTTTTATTTCTTTATTCTTTTGGAGTCTTCCAAGTGAGTTCCCTGATTGCTGAGTGCCACGCCACTCTTGTTTTTCTGTCCAAAAGCCCCAGTGACATTATATTAATTAACTCATAATTTCTTTTCATTCTTTTCATTCTTTCTTTATAATTTCATTCACTGATTTCATTGAAATTATGACTCTTTAATGCTTATGAACCTTATGATTCATTGTCACTTCTCAATTTTCTCTCATTCATTCTTCATTCTGAAAATTGAAAGCTGACCCCAATTTTATTTTTTTGTTTCTCTTTTTAAATATTATTCAAATCATCAAATTTTGAATTCATTCATAATTCAGGCGTCATCTTAATTTTCATTTGATTTCAAATTTTTCATCAAGTTATTCAGACACATTCTACACATCAAGATTCATATTTGATTCATTCTTCAAGAATTTTGATTTTTAAAGAAGAACTCACTTGATTTTGATTTGATTGATTGATTTTACATAAATTGATATTGACCTCAAGAAAATTGATTTACCTTAAGATTTCATTGATTTTGCTGATTTTTCACATCCAGATTTTTGACATACATTGATTTTGCCTCAAGAATTCATTTGATTGATTGATTGATTTTTGCAAGATTTTGATTTTGATTGATTTGAAACTTGATTTATTGACTTCAAGCTGTCATTTGATATTTAATTGATTGATTTACCTGAAGATTTCATTTGATTCATTGATTTTTATTGATTTTCCTCAAGATATTGATTTTGACTTTTGATTTCAACCATTATTTCAATTGCCTCCAGTTTTTATCTTCAAATCATGATTCTTGTCCATTTTATTTTATTTTTATCCTGAAATCATGCCCATCCAACACTCACCTCCTGCAAGGCAGACAAGATCTCAGGCCAGAACTCAAGCTGTTCTCACTCCAACTCCAAGGGCTCCTCTTGATGGCACCCCAGCAGTTTCTCAACTGAGGGCCAAATTGGACAGAGGACCCATTTTTGAAGGAGCAGCACCATCCAGGAAGGAAGGAAGAGGGCCCAGAAGATCAAATTCATTTTCAGGAGTAGTTGGCGGATTTCCAGGAACTTCAAGGACAATTTTCAAAGGTCCAGGTGAAGATGGTGAGGAGGAGGAGGAGAGTTCTGTGGAAGAGGAAGAGTCTGTTGGTACTGAAGGTGTACCTGCTCCTGTAGAGGCATCCCAAGGTACTAGAAGGCCAACGCCAGCCGAGTCTAATCAGCCTGTCTCTCATTGGTCTGAACCATCTTTATTGGCCATTATGCAGCAAATGACTCAGATTATGTCAAATCTTCAAGAAGCTTCATCCTCTGAAGCATAAAGACCACCAGCCTTCAAGACTCCATCTATGAAGGCACCAGAATGCTTTGATGGGACTCAGCCCTTCAAAGTTAGAAGCTTTAGTCAGTCTTGTCAACTGATTTTTCATAATGATCTGGAAAACTTCGCTCAAGACAGAAAGAAGGTCCTGTATTCCATGTCATTTCTCATTGGCAGGGCTGCAAAATGGATTGGGCCTTATCTTTCCAATCTCACCAATAAAGATCCAAGTTACCTTCTCAATTCATGGAAATTATTTGAATCTCAATTCTTCACCTTATTCGGGGACCCAAGTGAAGTCAGAAAAGCTGAAGCAGAATTGGATTCTTTAAGGATGAAAGAAGGTGGGCATGTATCTTTATACATTGCTAATTTCAGAAGTCTTGTCTCAAGAATTGGAGATTGGGGTGAAAGAGCTCTCATCCATCATTTCAGGAAGGGATTGCCATCCAGGATTTTGGATCAATTGGCCTCCCATCCTTCAAGAATTGACTCTCTTCATGACTTAATGGATATTACCCTGGAGCTTGATACCAGGTACCATGAGAGGCAAAATGAAAAGAGTCATCATAAAGAGAAGAAGCCAGAAGCCTCAAAGTCACATTCTTCTCATCCTCAACGTTCTTCAAGCTCAAGTCAAAAGAACAAGAATTTTCAGGAGAGGGACAAGCCCCATTCTTCTTTATTGAATAAAGATTTCAAATTGATGAATTCTGAAAAAGAAAGAATAATCAAGGAGGTTCTATGTACCTATTGTGGTGGGTAGCATAGTCTTGAGTCCTGTTTCAAAAGGCCTCAAAACAAGCTTACCCAACTGTCAGGAAAATTTCCCATCCAGGGAAAAGCCTGAGTGAAGATCATGTTGTGTTCAATGATCTTCACTGTTTTCCATCCAGAGCACAATTGTGCATTCTGAATACTGGTGTGAAATATTCTCTTAAATTTTTTGTTTTTTCTTCTCTCTCTGATATGTTTTACAGTATTCTCATTGATTCTGATGCTGCCAACTCATTTATTGCAAAGCAGTTTGTTCACAAGTATTCTTTGACCATGTCAGAACTCCCAGAGAAGATTCCCCTAATCATTCTTGACTCCTCTGAGTCACCTTCTTTATTTGTGACTTACCATACTAAATATATGGTTGAGCTCCCTTCCTTCCCAAGCTTTGAATGGGACTTTTTAGTCATTGATACTCCTAAGGGAGAAGACCTCATATTGGGCTTTGACTTTCTCAATCATTTTAATCCATCTATTGATTGGAGGCAAGGGCTGATCACCTTTAATCCTGATCATAAGGACTATTATGATCCTTCAAAATCTTTCAGTAATGACTTTTCTTCTGTCAAATCATGTGCAGCTCTGGTTGGTGATTCTAGAACACCATCATTTCCATCTTCTGTCCATATTCCTTCCCTTAATTACCATCAGTCATTACTATCATCTAGAGATGAAGTCTTCAAAGATATTCAAGATGTTGGAGAAGATAGTTCTGTATCTTCACTTCATCTCTTCTTTGGGAATATGGACCTTCCTCCTTCATCTTATCATGACTCCCTGGAGGAGTTGTGGGATGAAGAGGAAGAGCCAGAAGAAATAGAAACCGTGATGAAGGTTCTTCCTCCTGTCTATCACCAGTACTTGGATGTATTCTCCAAGGTGAAAGCTGAGAAACTTCCTCCTCACTGTGCCTGTGATCATCATATTGAGCTGGAGGGGTCTCTACCTCCAGTTGGGGTGATCTACTCTTTATCAAAGCAAGAGTCAGATACACTCAGGGCCTACATTTCAGAGAATGTAGAGAAAGGTTTCATCCGGCCAAGCTCCTCTTCAACAGGAGCACCTGTCCTATTTGTCAAAAAGAAAGATGGTGGCCTCCGTTTGTGTGTTGATTACCCCAAACTCAATGCTGTTACTAGGAATAACAAGTATGCTGTTCCTCCTATGAATCAGCTTCTTACTGTTTTCAATGGTTCTTCTATCTTCTCCAAGATTGATTTGCGTGGTGCATATAATCTGCTCAGAATCAAGGAAGGTGATGAACATTTGACATGTTTTAGAACTAAATATGTGTAACAACCACTCACAGGGGTAAGGGTATTCATCAATACACCCACTCAAACACCTCAAATCAGCAGATCCAGTATTTGCATCAGCATTCAGTTTCAGCAATATTCATTCTGAAACATGCATACAGCTTGGTACATCAATACAGCCTGTCAATACCTGTACAGGTTGGATTCACCCAATACAGTTTCAATACACCAGCATGAAACTTAATGATCACTCAAATACACCCCACCTGTTGTACAGGGTCTGTACAGCTGTACAGGACCTGTGTTGACCAGACTCAATTCAATAATTCAATCCTCTCATGAAAGTTTTCCTCTGGATCAGGGCTGGTGATTCTCACATATAACAGCCCCTCTTTCTCCCCCCTGGGGACTTTTCCCCAGTTAATTAATTTAATTTATTTATTATTTTATTATTATTCTTATCCTTATTTTGGGTATTATAATTGTTTAATTTTAAGTTAGTCTTTGCATTTCTATCTTCGCCTGTACAGTATGACTTGGGTGGCCATATCCTTATTAACCCTTCTCTTTCCATTCTGACAGGTTGAAACAGTGGACTTGGACTTGTTTGTGGTTGGCTCTTCTATTATTTTATTCTTATTCTTTGTTGCTGCTTTCTTATATTCATTCTTTTAGTAATTCATTTTTAACACTCTTAAGTGTATCCTTTCTTACCATATCTTTGAGCCCTCCATAAGTGAGTCCCAGTTTACTGAGTGCCAGGCCCTCTTCACTTTGAAGAGCGCCTGTGACATTAAATTAATTAACTCATAATGATTCTTTCTTTTCATTCTTTTATAATCATTTCTCTCATTCATCAATTATGACCTTTTAATGATCTGATGATTCTTAATGATTATGATTTTCTCTCTCATCAATTTTCATCTCATTCATTTCATTTATATGAAAATTGATTCCTTCTTCTTTCTTAATCATTGCTTAGCATTTCATCACTTCATTTTATTTTTATCAAATCAATTTTTTCAATGTTATCATCCAGGTCTTATTTAGGAATTATTGATTGGATTATTCATTGGGACTCGTTGGGTTTATTGATTCAGCGATTCAGGATTTTTCATTTGGATTGGATTGATTGACTTTGCATTCTCAAGATAATTTATTGATCCTCAAGAATTGATTTTGATTATTGATTGATTTTGACTCATCAAGATATTTGAATTGATTTCTGAAGATTTTGAATTGATTAATTGATTCCTCAAGACCTTGATTCATATTGAAGACACTGATTTATTTATTGATTGATTATTGATTAAATATTGATTGATTGTTGATTTACTCAAGATTATTGATATTTGATTTGAATTTTATTTATTGTTGATTATTGATTGAATTCATTTATTGTCGATTGAAGCTGATTTCACCTCAAGAATTGAATTGATTCTTCAATAATCATCAAGATTTTATTGTGATTGATTTGGCCAAGTTTTGATTTCTGTTCTCAATACCTTCAAGTTTCCTTTATTCAACTTCTGTTCATAATGCCAGGTCAGCATAGTCCCCCAGCAAAGAACACTAGATCCCAAAAATTTCCAGCTGTTCTCACTCCTACAGCAAGGGCTCCTCTTGACCATACACCATCAGTTCATAAACTGAGTGAAAACTTGGACAGAGGACCACCAATGGAAGGAGCAGAACACTCAAGAAGAGGTGGAATGAAATCTAGAAGATCAAAATCCTTTTCTGGACTTTTGGGTGGCTACCCTGGCATGTCTGAAGGTGCAAGCGCAAGATTAGGGGAAGTTGAAGATGAAGAGGGGGAAGAGTCTGTGGAAGAGGAAGATTCTGGGGAAACTGAAGTGGCAGATGCCTTGGCAAATGCTCCAGAGGTGCCTCAGGGTTCTAATCTAGCCCTTTCTAGTCAACCTCTTGTCTCTCAAACTGATCCAAGTCTCCTCAAGATGATGGAGCAGATGACTCAATTCATGGGGCAACTCACTCAAGCAGTTGCTTCCAGGGACAATTCCAAACCCATGCTTTCAAGACTCCATCCATGAAGGCACCTGATTCTTTTAAAGGTACTCAAACTCATAAACTGAGAGGATTTATCCAATCCTGTCAATTAAACTTCCATAATGATCCAGCAAATGTCAGGGTGAGTCTATGTAGTAGCTTAAAAATAGTAAATACAAGCTAGTACTATGACTGTGACACGTCAAAATAAATAAAAAATGAAATCTTCAGGTCCTACTGCTACGTGGTAACAGTGGTGATGAGTCTATTGAGGACCTGGGTTGCAATGCTCTAATATCTTTGACTGTAAAGAAACACTACAATAATTATATTCTAATTATATCTTAAATAATTCTAAGGACACTACTGATGAATAACAGTCTTGTAACGTAAGAATAATGGTAAGGTAAGATAAGATAATAGGTTTTCAAGGGAAAAACCCTCCTTTTTATATCTTCCAAGACTGTCAAGAGTTATTAACTCTTCACACGTCAGAGGAGTGAAAACTTTCACTCCAGTGGTCAGTCTGTGGTTCTGGATCCTCAATTCTGACGTCATTATAGACAGAATTGTGGTTTTGGAACCACAAATGATCATTCTGGATCAATACAGGGTGAAAAAACTCTTCACCTGCCACGTCAGCACTTGGATGACGTTGTTCTGGTGTCTGTATGATCAATATTAGTCATTCTGGGCGGGTTTAAGCTTTAAATAACCATTATAAGTATCAAGGCTGTACTGGTTGGTACAGGTTTGGTACAGACCAGTATTGGTCAAAATACTTCCAACCAAGATATCTCAGTCAGTTTTTGATATATCAAGAAACTAAGAGCACAGAATTGAAGGGCTTAATGACCTCTTCAATTTGGTATGCTTCATGTTTACCCTTCTTGCAAATAGCAAAAGTTATAAGGGTTTTAAGTTTTTGGATGTAATTTTGTACATCAGTATGAGGCTTCAAAAACTTCCATGCTAGATATCTTCTTCAATTTGGAAGATATCTGTATTCTGTTGATACAGCTTTGTAGGGCTTGATTAGCCCTACAGTTTGGTATATTACACTGTACATTTGTATGAGTGTATGCCAAAGATACAGGGGTTTGTTTATTTTCTTATTTTCAGAATATCTGTATTTTGGTTATTAAACCTTTGAACCAAGATCCCTCAGTAAATTTAAGAGATACAGAGGTCTAAGGTGTCTCAAATTAAATCTCTTGTTGAGATCTTTAATTTGGCTATACTTTTGTACAGTTTTGTACAAGCCCTCTTTGACTTTCAGGGGGACTTGGTTTTGAAAATGAGGTTATATGGTATCTCCAGTTGTAGTGGTGTTACAACAACATGGATGATATCATTGTGTAGCTCTCTATGTGAGCTTTAAGAAAAATACCATTTGGGTATAGGATAACTTAAATATGCATAAGTTAGATGAGAGGTGAAAATAAGGGTTTTGACTTGTTTATTCTCCTCTAGGTTTCCTTATTCTGTTTGGATAAGGTTGGTGTTTAATGTAAGAGGATTGTTTTCTCTTAATTATTACCTGTATTGACTATGTTTGTTCAATACTTGTCATACCATTATTTATGGTATGTTGGATGTCATGCTAGTGCTCTGTTTTGAGTCACAGGCTGACATACCCTCCCTCAAAAGAAGGCTCATCATTTATGAGACTCTTCAGCCCTCCTGGAGGGTCTGAATCTTCTGAGGTGTATTTGTCCATCTGGGATTTCTTTCTCAGTTAACCATTTGTCTTTATCTGCTGGTTGATTCTTAAATCTAACCAGGTATTGCCTGTTGTCTTTCCCATTGATTCTTATTTTCCTGGCTTTAATGATCTTTTTCACTGGTCCAGGTGAGTCATCTTCCTCTACCAATCTTTCATGGGTGACTGTCTTCTTCCTGTCAGGGAATTTCTCCTCATCTGTCTGGTGATAAGGTTTGACCAGGCTCACAGGGAAAACTGGGTGTTTCCTAGAGAACTCTTTGGTCAGGTTGACTTCTACTGCATTCTTTCCTATTAATTTAATAATGGTGAATGGTCCTATGAATGAGTCTCTCATCTTCTTGGGTCCTCTTAGGTTGTTGAAGTTGAGAGTTGAGATTAGAACTTGGTCTCCTTCTTTGAAATCAGGTTCTTGGTGACTTTTGTCATATCTCTGTTTGTTATATAATTTGGCTTCAGCCACACATTGCTCTGCTTTTTCACAGGCAGTCTTCCACATTGTGTGGAAGTCCTTAGCTGTGGGGTGTACTGAGAGGAGGTTCTTCTTCAAGTAGTCTACTGGGAGTAGTGGGTTCCATCCTTTCTCTAATGTGGCAGGGGATTTTCCTGTCACTGAGTGTACACTTGTGTTGTATGCCAATTGTACAGCTGGTAGGAGGGTTACCCAGTCATGGGTATATCCCTCATTGTCTTTATATTCCATGCCATATGCACAAAACCTTCTAATGATGTCTTCCAATGTTTGGATCATTCTTTCTGCTAGACCATCTGTTTGTGGATGGTAAGCTGTGGAGAATGCTAGTTTGGTTCCCAGCATCTCATATAGATTAGTCCAAAATTCTGATGTGAATTTAGGGTCTCTGTCACTAATTATAATTCTTGGAACTCCACAGTTAGCTATCACATTGTTCCAGAACAATATGGCTGTGTCCATTGCTGTGTCCTCTTTGTGACAGGGGAGACATCTGACACTCTTGCTGTACCTGTCTACTACTACTAGGCATGCATTAAAGCTGTCCTTCCCTCCAGGGACCAGGCCTGTTACCCAATCCATGTTTATTATTTCCCAGGGGTGTTTGGGCTCTTCTATACTCTGGAGTAATCCATATCTTTTGCCATGATTTCTGTTGGCTTTCTGGCATCTGGTACAAGTGTTGATGTATTCACTCAAGTCTTGTTCCCACTTTGGCCACCAAGCTGTGCTAAAGACTCTTTCCTTAGTTCTCTCTTCACTCATATGTCCCATGTATGGGCAGTCATGGCATTCCTGTAGTATCAGGGAAATATGTTCTCTATTTATTATTACCAGGGCACTTGTGTGTTTTTCCCTATGGTATAGTAGATCATCTATCAGGAAAAATCTATTCTCTCTGAAGTTTTTAAGCCATGGCTCTTCCAATTGGCTTTCTAGTTCAGGACTCCTGTACTTTTGTTTTAATAGTTGTATCAATATACTACACTGTTTGTGTTTATTGTATGATGATTGTACTATGCTAAAGAACTCTGTGTTTAGATTAGAGGAGCTGATTCCCAGTATGGGTATCTCTTTGCTCTCTCCAAAGCTCTGTGCTGGGTTTGATGGATCATTCCCCAATGCCCAGTTTGATAGTTTGAAGTTCTTTCTCTTATCTATCTCCATGCATTGTATGGGTATTTTGGCCCCATTTTCTGGGTCATATGCTGGATTTTCTTGGTCATTTTTCAGTGGCCACCTGCTGAGGCCATCTGCATTAGTATGACTTTTCCCTTCTTTATAGATGATAGTCATATTCCCTCTATATTCTTGTATGGCTATTTGCCACCTAAGCATGTGTCTGTTTGTTGTCTTCATGTTCAACAGTGATTTGACGGCTGTGCAATCAGTAAAAACTTCAAATACTGCTCCTTCTAAGTAGTAATGGAGTTTCTCTAATGCCCATACCAAACAGAGACATTCTGTCTGAGTAGCTCCATATCTGGCTTCTGAGTCTTTCAGTTGTCTTGATATATAGCAAATTACCCCTTCTTTGGGTATTCCATCCACTAGTTGCCTCTGGTGTAGTGCTGCTCTTAGTCCTTGACTACATGCTGCATCTATATATAGTTTGAATGGTAGTTCAAAATCAGGCATCATCAGGACAGGGGCATTGGTCAGTTCATGTTTGATCTTCTCAAATGCATCCCTTCTTTCTTTGGTGATTTCAAAGACTACATCCTTTGAGCCCAGTTTGTATAGACTACTAGTGATGTGTGCAAAGTTTTTTATGTGGCTTCTGTAGTAACTAGCAAAGCCCAAAAAAGATTGCATTTCCTTAATGTTCTTTGGTACTGGTTTCTTCAGTACTGAAGCAACTTTATTTTGGTCTATAGCTGGACTCAAACCTGAAACTTTGTGTCCTAGGGCTAGCAGTTCTTGCTGTCCAAAGTTACATTTTTTAAGAGATATCTTCATGTTGATTGGTGTACATTTTCCCAATATTTTATCAATTTTCCTCACATGGTCTTCCCATGTTTCTGAGTATATTATGATATCATCAATGTACACTACCATCCACCCTTCCATAATTTCATCTTGAAATATGGTATCCATCATCCTCTGAAAATGGGCTGGTGCATTCTTAATGCCAAATGGCATTCTAGTGTATTCATATATGCCCATATGGCATATAATTCTCAGCAATTTGATGGAATCTGGTTTCACCCCATTCTGGTGGAAACCTTTCATGAAATCCATTTTTGTAATGAACTTGGCTTTTGCTAGCTTATCTAGTGCATGTGGTATCCTTGGGATGGGGTACCTGTCTGCTTTGGTGTAATTATTCAAAGCCCTGAAGTCACCACATAGTCTGGATTTACCATCATGCCAAGTTATAAGGACTGGTGTAGTGACCTCTACTATCTCATTATGTCCTATTTTTCTTATTACCCCCATTTCTAGGAGTTCATTGATATGTTTCTCAATTTCTTTCCTAGTTTCCATGCTGGCTGGGTATGGTGGTCTCCTAAGCATAGGTGGATATGGTCTTTCTACATCTAGATATAATTCTATATCATGTCCTTTGATTTTTCCTAGTGGTTCATCTCCTATTGCAAAAGCTTCTCTATGTTTTCTCAATACTTTCAGTAAGTTGAGTTTCATTTTACTGGTGAGTTGAGTGCCATATTGAGCTTCTTTGAATTCTTCCACTAGTTCTTTCAAGGTGTTATCATTTGTTACATGATTTATGTCAAAGGAAAACTTTTTGTCTTTGTTTGTACCTATGGTAAGATATCTGTTTTTACTATTGCAAATATCCATGCCATACATTCTTTGGTACTCTGTACCTAGTAAGAATCCTTGTACATGTGCATTTTCTAGAACTACAAATTCAGGTTCCGGTCTGATATTTCCTTTTTGGTGTGGGATAATTATCTCTTTGATTATTGTCCCCAGTGAGTGCATTTTGCCTGATGCACTTTTAAAGTTTCTAGCTTTTGTTGGGATTATCTCTTCTTCCCATTTGGGGAAGTGTTGTTCCAAGTATTCTTTTGCCACTATGGAGCAACTTGCTCCTGTGTCAATGATCATTGGGTTTTTACAGTTCTCAATGTAAACTGTCAATTTTGTAGGTGTTCCATGAATGAATCCCATCCCTCTATTTGGGGTTACCAGGAATGTTTGTGCATTCTGTGTGTGCTTACAGAGCTCTTTGTCTGTTGTTATTTGTGGTATTCCTGAATCCAATTCAATGTCTTGTATGTCAAGTGAACTTTCTTCATTGCATTCCACTATGTATTCTTCCATGGTATCAGGTTCACTTTGTGATTCTGCTCTCATACCATTTCCCATGCTGTCAGAATCAGATTTTTCACCTGTTTGTTCTTCTTCTGATTCTTCATCAATTGCATATATTTTCTTTTTTGGTTTTGTGCAATTGTTGGCATAGTGGTCTGGTGATCCACAGTTGTGGCACACATATTTCTTTTTTGGGGTTTCTTTCCCTTTTTCTTTGTTTGTCTCTTTAACTTCAGACCTCTTGTCTTTGAAGTTTGGTTTATAGGATGTGTACCTCCCTATGGAGGTTTTCTTTCTCACATCTTGTATGACATTTGCTATGTCATCAATGCTGCTGATGTTGTTGCATCTGCATTTGACTGCATGTTCTAGATCTCCTGGTAATTTTGTTAGGAGTTTATGGTTTCTCATTTCTATTGTCATATTGGGATCAATAGCTTTTAGCCTCTTTGTTTGTTTGAGGCACCATTCATAAGGGTCTTTTTCTGTGGAGTATCTATCACTTTCAAAGGACATGGTCTTTTGCCAGATCCAACTACCATTGCTATACTTTTGTATAATCTGGTTCCTCCACCATGGCCAGCTTTTCCTGCCATGTATTTCTTTCATCTCAGTATACCATATGTTTGCATGGCCTCTGAATGCTGTGTTAAGTCTTGTTGTGATCCAGTAGTCTGGTATTTTTGGGACATCAACAAAGAGTCCATCAATATAGTCAATGATCTCCATATGGTCATATTCCCCAATTCCTGAGAACTTTGGCCAGTTTGTTACTTCTGGTAACTGTTTTAGTGCCTGTTTCTCTGAATAGTTGAGATTTTCCCCATCTTGGTACACTGACTCTGATCTTAACTTTGGAATCTGATATTCAGGTTCCTGGTCATAGTCTTTATCCTCTTCTTTCAATTTTGTAGAGGTAGTAGGCTGACCTTGTGTTGGAGGGTATTGATTGTCTTCCCTGTCATAGAGGTAATCAATTTCTTTGTCAAGGTTATCCTGTTGCTGCTGGATATTCCTCAGATCCCTCCTCACATTTTGTTGTTCTTCTAGAATTGAATTCAACTTTCTGTTAGTTTTTTCAAATTCTGTCCAAATCTTGGCCAGATTTGTATTTAAGTCTTTAATGACTGTTTCTTGGAAAGCATATTCTTCTTTCAATGTTTCTACTTCTGTCCTCATTTTTCCTGAGGTTTCATATGTCCAATCCATGAATTGGGCCAATTTGGTCCATGTGAATTTGTTTTCAAACTCATGAGTGTGGATTGTAGTTTCAGTCATTAATTCTGGGTCTATTGAGTCAGAACTATCAAAACTATTTGTAGGTACAACTATTTCTTGCTTTTGTGTACTTCTTGGACTAAGTCCATCAGCTTTTTCATCAATGGGTCTGCTTCTTTCTTCCTCTGGTTGAAAGAAGTTTTGTTTTTCCCTTGGGCTCCTTTTCTCCTGTTGGAAACTACCTGGAAGGGTTGGGGAGCCTTGGATGAAGTTTCCTTTGGCTTGTAGGGCCTGGAACTGCTGGATTGTTGTGGGGAAGATGGGACTTCTCCTTCCATTTCTGGGGGTACCTGAATCTGACTGGGCTCTTCCTTGTGCCAAGATCTCTCTATGGCTTGTATGGCTGCCTGGTTCTCTTTGATTCTGGTTGCTCTTTCTTCTAAGAGTTTGAAATTCTTGTTGGGATTCCAACCTTGCATTTTTGTCATAAGTTCCATCCAAGCCATTTGCTTGAGACAGATCTTCTGGGTTGTTATCCCCACTTCTGCCCATGATGCTGCCATAGTGAACATTTTGTTGTCCATGCTCCATGTGAAGAGGTCTCTCAGGAGTTTGTGTATTTGGAGGACCTGTTCTGCATCTGTCCAATCTCCTGGTTGGACTTCTGGGTTGAATTTGATTTGGAACAAGACCTTGGGCAGGAGTTCCCTGATGGTAAGTCCTTTGCTGGTCATTTGCTCCAGTTCTTCTTCCTCTGTGTCTTCTTGGCCAGTGTTCTGGTTGATTTCTTGGTAATCCATGATCTCTAAGAAGTGGAGGTGTCATGTTAACAATGTTAAAAAATGACAGACAATAAAAAATGTTGTATTTTTCAAGGTTTATTTACCTTTAGCAGGCCCTTGTACAAATTTACAACTGGGTTGATAACAGTGATTTTCTGTTTCTCAATCTGTTTTGGTGATCCAACTGGTTTTGTTGGAGCTTTTCTGGGTTTTTTGGCCCTTGGCACGGCTATTGGTGTCCAATCTTTTGAGTTGATTGTCACTTCACTGTGTCTTTTCTGCTTGCCCTTGGTTTTTGGCAGCACCTCTCTGTCTTCTGAGGCTGTCACAGATGGATTTCCTTGTGACTGGGTTTCTAATGGAATATAGTCTTTTTCCACTATTCAGAAAAGATATTTCAGATTGTATATCAGTATTTTATGATAAAACAAAATGATTATATTCAATTCTACTGTTATTTTTTGAAATTTTTGAGTTTTTTTTTATGTTTTTTTTTATTGTTTTTATGTGTTTTTTATTGAAAAATAACAGTTTTTGAGTTTTTCACTTATGTTTTATAAGTGAAAACTGTAATATCCAAGTGTTTTGTGAATGATTCACTTGGATATTATTGTGTTTTTATATAAACACGTCAAATTTATTAAATTATAATAAATTTGATTTGTTATTATAAATATTATAAATAATATTTATTATAACACTTGATATTGATTAAAAATATCAATTAATTACAAGTTTTCACGTCAATTTGAGTGCTATCTTGTTTTAAAGGAAATATTTAATTAAAATATTCCTTATAAATAATAAAAAATTATTTTATTATTTAATATTTATTAATTATTTATTAATAAATTGTTTCTATATTAATTTTCACACACTTTGGTGAAAAATAATAGTAAAATGAATAATAAACTGTTTGTATATTATTATTTTTATTGAAATTTGAATAATACTGTTGTATTATTATCAAATTACGTGGAAATTATTGCAATATAATAAAAAAAGAGGATATGTACTGTTACTCTCAACAAAAAATATTTATAATATATATTTTTTGGAGGAAAAATTTGTATATATAGTATATGATTCTAAAAAATAATGATAAAGATAAAAAAAATTCAAAACTTTACTTACTGTTAGTAAAATACCTTTTAAATGACTGAATTTTACGCCTAATTCAGTTCAAACACGTCCAATAAGGTTGAAAAAGGATGGCCAGGCCCCCAAAATGTCAGGGTGAGTCTATGTAGTAGCTTAAAAATAGTAAATACAAGCTAGTACTATGACTGTGACACGTCAAAATAAATAAAAAATGAAATCTTCAGGTCCTACTGCTACATGGTAACAGTGGTGATGAGTCTATTGAGGACCTGGGTTGCAATGCTCTAATATCTTTGACTGTAAAGAAACACTACAATAATTATATTCTAATTATATCTTAAATAATTCTAAGGACACTACTGATGAATAACAGTCTTGTCACGTAAGAATAATGGTAAGGTAAGATAAGATAATAGGTTTTCAAGGGAAAAACCCTCCTTTTTATATCTTCCAAGACTGTCAAGAGTTATTAACTCTTCAAACGTCAGAGGAGTGAAAACTTTCACTCCAGTGGTCAGTCTGTGGTTCTGGATCCTCAATTCGGACGTCAATATAGACAGAATTGTGGTTTTGGAACCACAAATGATCATTCTGGATCAATACAGGGTGAAAAAACTCTTCACCTGCCACGTCAGCACTTGGATGACGTTGTTCTGGTGTCTGTATGATCAATATTAGTCATTCTGGCCGGGTTTAAGCTTTGAATAACCATTATTTTAAGTATCAAGGCTGTACTGGTTGGTACAGGTTTGGTACAGACCAGTATTGGTCAAAATACTTCCAACCAAGATATCTCAGTCAGTTTTTGATATATCAAGAAACTAAGAGCACAGAATTGAAGGGCTTAATGACCTCTTCAATTTGGTATGCTTCATGTTTACCCTTCTTGCAAATAGCAAAAGTTATAAGGGTTTTAGGTTTTTGGATGTAATTTTGTACATCAGTATGAGGCTTCAAAAACTTCCATGCTAGATATCTTCTTCAATTTGGAAGATATCTGTATTCTGATGATACAGCTTTGTAGGGCTTGATTAGCCCTACAGTTTGGTATATTACACTGTACAGTTGTATGAGTGTATGCCAAAGATACAGGGGTTTGTTTATTTTCTTATTTTCAGAATATCTGTATTTTGGTTATTAAACCTTTGAACATAGATCCCTCAGTCAATTTAAGAGATACAGAGGTCTAAGGTGTCTCAAATTAAAGCTCTTGTTGAGATCTTTAATTTGGTTATACTTTTGTACAGTTTTGTACAAGCCCTCTTTGACTTTCAGAGGGACTTTGTTTTGAAAATGAGGTTATATGGTATCTCCAGTTGTAGTGGTGTTGCAACAACATGGATGATATCATTGTGTAGCTCTCTATGTGAGCTTTAAGAAAAATACCATTTGGGTATAGGATAACTTAAATATGCATAAGTTAGATGAGAGGTGAAAATAAGGGTTTTGACTTGTTTATTCTCCTCTACGTTTCCTTATTCTGTTTGGATAAGGTTGGTGTTTAATGTAAGAGGATTGTTTTCTCTTAATTATTACCTGTATTGACTATGTTTTTTCAATACTTGTCATACCATTATTTATGGTATGTTGGATGTCATGCTAGTGCTCTGTTTTGAGTCACAGGCTGACAGCAAATTTCTTCTCTGACAGGAAGAAAGTTGTTTACTCAACTTCTTTTCTCACGGGTAGAGCTGGAAAGTGGATGGAACCCTATCTCTCAAATATTTCCAATGAAGACCCTTCCTACCTCCTCAATAATTGGCCTTTATTTGAATCTCAATTATTCACTCTGTTTGGTGACCCCAATGAAGTCAGGAAAGATGAACAAGAGTTGGACAATCTGAGGATGAAGGAAAGTGGTCATGTATCCTTGTACATTGTAGATTTCAGAAGCTTAATGTCAAGAATTGGAGATTGGGGGGAAAGAGCTTATATCCATGTTAAAAGAAGAGGATTGGCATCAAGATTATTGGATCAGTTGGCTTCTCACCCTGGAACGTTTGATACTCTTCAAGAACTTATGGATGTCACTTTAGAATTAGACACAAGTTTTCATGAGAGGCAAAAAGAGAAGGGTCAAAATGAAAAGAGTCATCATCAAGAGAAGAAGCCAGAAGCCTCAAAGTCACATTCTTCTCATCCTCAAAGTTCTTCAAGATCAAGTCAAAAGAACAAGAATTTTCAGAAGAGGGACAAGCCCCATTCTTCTTTATTGAATGAAGATTTCAAATTGATGAATTCTGAAAAAGAAAGAATAATCAAGGAGGTTTGATGTACCTATTGTGGTGGGCAGCATAGTCTTGAGTCCTGTTTCAAAAGGCCTCAAGACAAGCTTACCCAACTTTCAGGCAAATTTCCCACCCAGGGAAAAGCCTGAGTAAAGATCATGTTGTGTTCAATGGCCTTCACTATTTTCCATCCAGAGCAGAATTGTGCATTCTGAATACTGGTGTCAAAAATTCTCTTGAATTTTTTGTTTTTTCTGCTCTTTCTGATGTTTTTTACAGTATTCTCATTGATTCTGGTGCTACACACCTATTTATTCCAAAGCCGTTTGTTCACAAGTACTCATTGACTACGTCAGAACTTCCAGAGAAGATTCCTCTTATCATTTTGGACTCCTCTGAGTCCCCTTTCTTATTTGTGACTCACCATACTAAATATATGGTTGAGCTCCCTTCCTTCCCAAGCTTTGAATGGGACTTTTTAGTCCTTGATACTCCCAAGGGAGAAGACCTCATATTGGGCTTTGACTTTCTTAATCATTTTAATCCATCTATTGATTGGAGGCAAGGGCTGATCACCTTTAATTCTTATCATAAGAACTATTATGATCCTTCAAAATCTTTCAGTAATGACTTTTCTTCTTCCAAATCATGTGCAGCTCTGGTTGGTGATTCTAGAACACCATCATTTCCATCTTCTGTCCATATTCGTTCCCTTAATTACCATCAGTCATTACTATCATATAGAGATGAAGTCTTCAAAGATATTCAAGATGTTGGAGAATATAGTTCTGTATCTTCACTTCATCTCTTCTTTGGGAATATGGACCTTCCTCCTTCATCTTATCATTACTCCCTGGAGTAGTTGTGGGATGAAGAGGAAGAGCCAGAAGAAATAGAAACCGTGATGAAGGCTCTTCCTCCTGTCTATCACCAGTACTTGGATGTATTCTCCAAAGTGAAAGCAGAGAAACTTCCTCCTCACCGTGCCTGTGATCATCATATTGAGCTGGAGGGGTCTCTACCTCCAGTTGGGGTGATCTACTCTTTATCAAACCAAGAGTAAGATACACTAAGGGCCTACATTTGAGAGAAAGTAGATAAATGTTTCATCCGGCCAATCTCCTCTTCAACAGGAGCACCTGTCATCTTTGTCGAAAAGAAGGATGGTGGCCTCTGTTTTTGTGTTGATTAACGCAAACTCAATGCTGTTACTAGGAAGAACAAGGATCCTGTTCCTCCTATGAATCAGCTTCTCAATGTCTTTAATGGTTCTTCTATCTTCTCCAAGATTGATTTGCATGGTGCATATAATCTGCTCACAATCAAGCAAGGTGATGAACATTTGAAATGTTTTAGAACTAAATATGTGTAACAACCACTCACAGGGGTAAGGGTATTCATCAATACACCCACTCAAACACCTCAAATCAGCAGATCCAGTATTTGCATCAGCATTCAGTTTCAGCAATCTTCTATCTGAGACATGCATACAGCTTGGTACATCAATACAGCCTGTCAATACCTGTACAGGTTGGATTCACCCAATACAGTTTCAATACACCAGCATGAAACTGTATGATCACTCAAATACACCACACCTCTTGTACAGGTTCTGTACAGCTGTACAGGACCTGTGTTGACCAGACTCAATTCAATGATTCAATCCTCTCATGAAAATTCTTCCTCTGGATTAGGGCTGGTGTTTCTCACATATACCAGCCCCTCTTTCTCCCCAGTTAATTAATTTAGTTTATTTATTATTTTATGATTATTCTTATCCTTATTTTGGGTATTATGATTGTTTAATTTTAAGTTAGTCTTTGCATTTCTCTCTTTGCCTGTACAGTATGAGCTGGGTGGCCATATCCTTATTAACCCTTCTCTTTCCATTCTGACAGGTTGAAACAGTGGACTTGGACTTGTTTGTGGTTGGCTCTTCTATTCTTTTATTCTTATTCTTTGTTTCTGCTTTCTTATATTCATTATTTTAGTAATTCATCTTTAACACTCTTAATTGTATCCTTTCTTACCATATCTTTGAGCCCTTCATAAGTGACTCCCAGGCCCTCTTCACTTCAAAGAGCCCCTGTGACAATATGGCAGCTATGAGTATTTGGTTATGCCATTTGGGCGCACCAATGCTCCTGCCTCTTTCCAAAACCTTGTCACTGATATTTTTTATGATCTTCTTGATATTTATGTTGTGGTTTTTTTGGATGATATTATGGTATTTTCCAAATCTGAAGAAGAACATGTCACTCATGTGTCCACTGTTCTTTCCAGACTCAGACCCAATAACCTCTTTGCTAAAGCCTCCAAGTGCCTGTTTCATGTTACTAGTGTAGAGTATTTGGGTTATGTTGTATCTTCTGAAGGCCTCAAGATGGACCAAGCAAAAGTCCAGCAAATTCTCAATTGGCCACCTCCAAGAAACCCCAAGGCTCTTCAATAATTCCTTGGATTTGCCAATTTTTACCGCCGTTTCATCAAGAATTATTCAAAGAAGATTAGTTGACTCACAAGTCTCCTCAAGGAAGATTCCCATTTTCCCCTCAATGAGGAAGCTCTTAGAAAGTTTCATCAATTCAAAGAGGCATTCACCATTGCTCCAATCCTTTCTCACTTTGATGCTTCTCTACCCACCATTGTAGAGACTGATGCATCAGATTATGCCTTGGATGCTGTACTGAGTCAGATTTCTGACTCAGGAAAACATTCCATTGCATTTGATAGCCACAAGCGTCTCCCAGCTGAGCTCAATTATGAGATTCATGACAAGGAACTCCTTGGCATAGTCTGGGCTCTCAAGTGCTGGAGAGCTTTTCTCCTTTCTCTTTCTTCCTCTTTTGAAGTTCTCACCGATCATTCATCACTTCAATATTTTATGTCTTCAAAGATTCTCACTTGCTGTCAAGCTGGCTGGGCTGAATTTCTCTCTGAATTCCATTTTTCAATCACCTACCGCCCTGGCTGCTTGGCTACCCTTCCAGATGCTTTATCACGTCAGGACGGCATTTACCCAGAGAGGGGGGAAGATTTCATCAGCAAGAATTGAGTGAATTATCAAAAAATAATCAAGCAAGATGAAATTCATCCTCAAATCTCTTTTCAGTCAAGGTGGAAGCATTTTGAAATCTGATTGAATCGATTCAGAAGTCATTATGGCAAGATTCTCAATATAGAAGTATCCTTCAAGATTTGGGTAAAGGTGAATCTGTCCAAGATTATTCTCCTCATTCCTCCTCCCAACTTCTCCTTTTCAAAGATTGGGGGGTGGTCCCAAATGACCCCACAATTCAACTCAGCATACTTCAAAAAAGGCATGAATCTCCTCTAGCTGGACACCTTGGCCAAGAGAAGACTCTCAAACTTGTCAAGCGGGATTTCCACTGGTCCGGCATGACTCAATTCATCAAGGATTATGTATCATCCTGTCAACACTGTTTACGAAACAAAAATATTCACCACAAGAAGTTTGGACTCCTCAAACCTCTTCCAATTCCAAATGGTCCTTGAATTTGTCTTTCAATGGATTTCATCATTCAATTGCCACTGTCCAATTCCTTTGACTCAATCCTTGTCATAGTGGACAGATTCTCAAAAATGGCAGTTTTCATTCCAACAATGTCTTCAATAACTTCATTATATTTGCCCCATTTACTCATCAAGAAGATTTTCTCAAAGCATGGCCTTCCTTCAAGCATTGTTAGTGATAGAGGTTCTCTTTTTGTTTCATCCTTTTGGAGCAATCTTTGTCAGCAGCTCAAGATTTCAAGAGATCTGTCAACTGCTTATCATCCAGAAACTGATTGACAGACAGAGAGGGTAAATCAGATACTAGAACAGTACCTTTGGATGTATGTCAGTTATCATCAAGATGATCGGAATACCTAGCTCCCTCTGGCTGAATTTGCCTACAATAACTCTGACCACTCTTCAACAAAACAATCACCGTTTTTCACTGTTTATGGAAGAGTTCCACATTTTGACTCAGTTCAAATTACTCAAGATACTGCTGATGTAAAGTTATCAACAAAAATACAATCAGTACAGCAAGATTTCAAGAGAGAACTTGAAGTTGCCATAAACAGGTTTAAGAGGTATGCAGATAAAAGTAGAGCAAGTCCACCTGTTTTCAATCCTGGTGACATGGTATGGCTTTCCTCCAAGAATATCAAATCAGCTAGACCCACCAAAAAACTGTCTGAAAGATGGTTGGGTCCTTTTCCAATCTTGAAGAAATAAAGCACTCATGCCTACCACCTCAAGCTCCCATCTCAATGGAAGTCCATCCACCCAGTCTTCCATATTTCACTCTTAGAACCAGTCAAGACATCAACAATCCCACATAGGCATCAAGAGGCTCCTCCTCCAATCATCATTGAAGAAGAAGAGGAATGGGAAGTCTCTCAAATACTGGACTCAAAGCTCAAGAGAGGAAAATTATGGTATCTGGTGGAATGGAAAGGCTTCAGTTAAGACCCAGAAAGATCTGCTTGGGAACCAACCAAAAACCTCAAGAATTGTCCTGAACTTGTCAAAGATTTTCATTAATTATATCCTGACAAGCCTGGGCCCAATTCTTCAAAAGCTTTATTCATTATGGTGCTTGGTGGGGAGAGGAATGACCAAAAGTAAGTCCCACTCCTGGTATGCACCTTTAGGGGTATTCTACTCTTCTTTTTGTTGTAAGCATCACCTTGGCCACTCTGTGAGCACTTTGCAATTTTGGACACAGATCTTTGGCATGGATTTCAACTTCATTTCCAATCTTATGGCCATTTTCACTTGGGGCAATGGGCCATTCACTTTTCAATTCATTTCAAAGACTTCAAAATTCAAATTAATTCCTTCAACATTTTTTGTTTTTATTTTTATGGAACTGGCAGGAGTGGTGACTACCAAAAGTAAGTTCCTCTCCTGGTGTGCACTTCCCTGAGGGGTCCACAATCTTGTCAAAACATCACCTTGGCCACTTTGTGAGCACCTGGCATCAAATTTCTCTTTCCAGGTCCTTGGCCAATTTCAAAATCAGTTATCAACCTCTGTGAAGAAGATTGGAATGTCCTCAAGATTCAATTCTCTTTTATTATCTCTTTTCTTATTTTCATATTCATTCTTTGATTTTTATTTTTATTTTCATTTTAAATTTTCTCTTATAATGTCAAATTCCACATCAAGATTATCATTCATTTCATTCATCATCAAATCTTGAAGCCAATCTCAAAAGAAGATCAAGCAAGTCCTGCGTCATATGAAAAATTTTCAATATCAATTATTATTTTATTTTCCCCTCAAAAAAACTTTCCTCTATCCCACTCTTAATCCTTTCCAATAGTCTCAACAAGCTTAACCTTGTATTGGTGCTCAGGAGCTCACCATTTCAAGGTGGGGGGTACTGTCACAACCATGGCAATTCAACTCCTTCAATCTCTGTATGGCATATCAAGCCAAAGTCCTTTTATGGCCAATTGGCCATATCCATCACCAGTGGCCAATATGGCCACGTCATCATCTTATGGACTATTTGCAGCCATTTGTCTTTTGGGGCCTTCATGGCCCTTCACCTCAATCCAAAAGCCATAGTGGCAATTTATGCCCAATTGGGTATTTCTGGCCATTTCACTCAAAAACAGGGGAAATGGCCCAAATGGCTCTTTTGGCCATTTGGGCTCATAATGCGCATTTTTGCGCATTTGAACACTTTTTGCGCATTTCTGTGCATTTGCGCAATTTTGCGCACTTTGACACAAAGTGTCCAAAAGACACCTTCCCACCCTTTGGGCCAGTTTTGAGCTCAGAACCCAAAATTGGCCGAAAACCCCAAAGGACCCAGAAACACCTTTCCAAGCTTTGAAGCCATCACATCCATCTTTTTCCCCTCTGTCTTTCCATCTCAAGACCTTTGGACATAATCTTATTTCCAATGAACCAATATGCCGTAAATGATGTTATATATCATTATGCATCATTTTTGAACAGCAATTCAATGGTGGAAATATCAAATGGTCATTTCAATATTACAACATATCATCACGTCATCAAGGAACCCAATCATTCAGAGGACTCATCAAGGCTCAAGAGCAAGTGTTTCAGCGTCAAAGACCAATGACGCCATCAAGACGTCATTGGATAATTTCATTCACAGTATTCCTCCAAGGCAATACTGTTCAACCATTCTCAAGGAATTCAAGAGGCAGTTCATTCATTCATTCATTTGTCAAGTGTCAAAGCTCCACTCAATCCAACTTGTCAAGCATATTTATCTCAATACAGTCTGGATTCATCAAGACCTGTATTTCAATCATACATCATGGGAAATTCATTTAACACAGTTCATTTCCCAATCTGGCAAGGTGTACACTCCATCAGACAATCAATAAAGCTTCCAGTATTCAATACAGGACCACTGTAAGCCTGAAGGAGTCAAGCTCTGAATTTTTCACATATACCGGCCTCCTTTGACCCTGGGGGGTTTTTCCCCCAGTTAATTAATATATTTTGATTTTATTTTATCTTTATTTATCTTACCATTTTTGTTAAGTGAATACTAATATTATCAAGTGAGTCATTTAGCACCTTTTCTCTTATTCTTTTCCTGTCAATGGATATTTGGTGCTCATATTCTTACTAATTCCATTGTTCATTTTGGCAGGTTGAAGCAGTGATTAAGGACTTACTTGGTTGGCTCTTTGGCCATTTGGTTTCTCTTTCCTCTTAGTGCATCTCATCTTATACCTTCATATTTCTTAGAGGAATTCATTCCTTTATTTTTATTTCTTTATTCTTTTGGAGTCTTCCAAGTGAGCTCCCTGATTTCTGAGTGCCAGGACACTCTTATTTTTCTGTCCAAGAGCCCCTGTGACACCACCACTCTTAAGAAGACCTGCATATCCAGCAAGACCTAAATCAAGAGAAGCTCTAGAAATTTATATTAAAGAACTCTTTCATCTTGGTGTAATAAGAAAGGTTTGCCACAATGAATAAGTAGAAATAGCTATACCAGTCATAGTGGCATGGCATCATGGAAAATCTAGAATGGTTGGGGGCTTTAGAGCTCTACAGACTTATACTGTTCCAGACAGGTACCCAATACCAAAAATACAAATTGCTCTCATCCAAATATCTCAAACAGTGTATATAAACACTATGGCTTCCCTTAAAGGATTTCATCAAAATGTAGTTAAACCGAGAGGAAGGAAATTGTGAGCCTTGAGGTATATTTTACATACCCAAATAGGCCACAATTATCTTAAAAAGAAATTTTGAATTATGCAAAACTCATAAGTCATGCATATATCCAAAATTCATCATTTTCAATTTCAGAAAAGATGAATAACTTTTTATTGAGTAAGTAAATCCATGGATTTAAGACCAGATTTGGATTCTACACAAAAATTCACCTAGGGTAGCTCCATAGAGTGAATAAGCTCAATTTAAGTATTTGAGGTGGTAAAATGGAAAATACTTCAATACCACATCATTAATACCACATAAAAGATCCGTGAAAATTTTTGTTTTTCTTGATTTTTAGCCAAAATAATGGGAAAGTGAGAAATCCCATGTTATATATACACTAAGAATCAAATACTTAAATTGAGCTTATTCACTCTATGGAGCTACCCTAGGTGAATTTTTGTGTAGAATCCAAATCTGGTCTTAAATCCATGGATTTACTTACTCAATAAAAAGTTATTCATCTTTTCTGAAATTGAAAATGATGAATTTTGGATATATGCATGACTTATGAGTTTTGCATAATTCAAAATTTCTTTTTAAGATAATTGTGGCCTATTTGGGTATGTAAAATATACCTCAAGGCTCACATTCCCTCCCACCAAAAAATAAAATTGTACTACAATTTTATTAGTGATAAAAGAATAAGGCCCCAAAGGGGGTTAATGTCCACTGTCCAACCTCTTCACATTACTCAGATCAAGTAATTTAAAGCACATTTATAGACATATTCAGGCTTGTGGCCTTCTTTCATGTCTAAATCTTCTTAAGAGTTTATCTGAGTCAGGTATTTCTGATTGTGCCATCCATTCATCTTCATGTACTGGATTTCTATATCTGACAAGATATTCTCTTTGATTTTTACCCCTAAGTCTCCTTTCTTTAATGACCTTCTTTATTTTTCTGTCTTCATTCTGTTCCACAGGTGGTACAGTTAAAGGAGTTGGGTTTCTTAAAGGAAACAATTCTTTATCAGCTGGTTGATAAGGTTTTATCAAGCTGACTGGAAATGTGGGGAGTTTAATTTCCAATTCACCACTCAATTCCACTTGAACTGCATTGGTTCCATGTAAGGCAACAATAACAAAAGGTCCTACATAAGAATCTTTAAGTTTCTTTGGGCCTTTGATATTATTAAAATTCAAGGTTGAAACTAGAACTAAGTCCCCTACTTTGAAGTCTGGTACTTTATGACTCTTGTCCCACTTCTGTTTTGCATAATCAAAAGCATCATCCATACTCTGTTTTGCATGGTATTTTACTTTATCAAGCATTAATTTGAAGCTGGAAGCTGTAGGATGAATGTCAATCAAGTCTTTCCTCAGTGTGTCTGCTGGGAGTCTTGGATTCCATCCTTTTTCTAACATGGCAGGAGTTTGCCCTGTAGAAGAATGGACTGATGTCTTGTATGCCAATTCTAATGCAGGTATCAGAGTGCACCAGTCATGGGTAAAGCCATCTGAGTCTTTGAATTCTAATCCATAAGCACAAAATCTCCTGATCATGTCTTCTAAAGTTTGAATCATCCTCTCTGCTAGCCCATCTGTTTGAGGGTGATATGCTGTAGAGAATGATAACTTAGTCCCAAACAATCTATGAAGATTGGTCCAAAGTGCAGATGTGAACTTGGGATCTCTGTCACTTATGATATTCTTAAATAACCCTGTATTAGAAATAACTCTACTCCATAAAAGAAGAGCTGTATCCATAGCAGTGTCATCTTTATGACATGGTAAGAATATGGGAGTTTTGCTATATCTGTCTACAATGACTAAACAAGCATTATAACTTTTGTCACCACTTGGAGGAAGTGCTGTGACCCAATCCATGTGAACAACTTCCCAAGGGGATTTTGGTTCTTGAATATGGATCATCAATCCAAATTTCTTGCCTGTACTCCTGTTTGCTTTTTGGCATCTATCACAGGTATGGCAATATTCAATGGTTTCTTTTCTCCAAGATGGCCACCATGCACAGTTCTTCACCTTTTCAAGTGTTCTGTCTTCTGATAGGTGTCCAGAATAAATGCTATCATGGCATTCATGAAGAATGGTATTGATGAGCAATCTACTACACAGTGTCATTACACAAGAATGTTTTGTTCTATGGTAAATAATCCCATCAAACAAGTGAAATCTTCCTTCAGAATAGGAATTTTTCCAAACTTCATCTAGTGCATTAACCAAAGATGTGTCTTTGCAGTCTTTATCCAATAAAGAAGTCAAGATATGGCAGTTCTTGTCTTGTTTATAAGACTCTCTGACCTCTTCAAAGAATTCAGTCCCAATATCAGTTATGTTAATTCCTTCAATTGGAATCTGTGGTTCAGCTTCCAAAGGTACATAAGCTGGGTTATCAGGAGTGTTGGCCAAAGCCCATCTACTAAGTCCATCAGCATTTTTGTGAATGTTTCCTGCTTTATGAACTATAGTCATGTTTCCTCTATATTCTTGAATGGCTATTTGCCATCTCAACATATGTCTGTTGGGAGTTTTCATGTTAAGAAGTGATTTCACGGCATTACAGTCAGTTATCACTTCAAAAACACTGCCATCAAGGTAATAGTGTAATTTCTCAAGTGCCCATACCAAACATAAGCACTCCATTTGGCTTGCACCATATCTGGCTTCTGTTGGTTTGATTTGTCTTGAGATATAACAAACTGGTCCTTCTGTAGGTTTGTCATCAATAATTTGGACTTGGTGTAGGGCTGCCCCTAATCCATCTCCACATGTATCAATGTACAATTTAAAAGGAATATTCCAGTCAGGCATGAGGAGTAAAGGTGCTTCTGTAAGGGCTTTCTTTATCTTCTCATAAGCTCTAATTCTTTCCTGTGTCATTTCAAATACAGTCTGTTGATCACAGATTCTATAAAGTGACTTGGCTAGAATTGCCAAATCTTTCAAGTGTTGCCTATAGTAAATAGCAAATCCAAGAAAAGACATCATTTCTTTTTTATTCTGGGGTATTGGTTTAAGTAAGACTGCTGCTACTTTATTCTTGTAAATACCCAAGCCCAAACCAGAAACAACATGTCCTAATGCTTTGAGTTCTTCAAAACCAAAGTTGCATTTCTTAAGTGAAATTTTCATGTTCACTTCTGCAACTTTATGAAGTACTCTTGCAAGTCTTTCAAGGTGCAAAGACCATGAGTCAGAACATATAATAATATCATCAATATAAATGATGAGCCATCATTCAGACAATTCTGTGGGGAAGATGGTATTCATCATTCTTTGATAATGAGATGGAGCATTTTTAATGCCAAATGGCATTCTAAGATACTCAAAAATACCACAGTGAGTGATAATTCTAAGTAATGTCCTAGCTTTAGGCGTCAAAACATTTTGATGGAAGCCTTTCAATGCATCCATTGATGTTATATACTTGGCTTTAGACAATTGAGTCAAGGTTTCTTGGATTTTAGGGATTGGATACCTATCTGGAACTGTGTAGGTATTCAAAGCTCTAAAATCTCCAACCATTCTTGACTTATCATTATGCCATGCAATAATAACAGGTGTTGTCACTTCAACTTCCTCATTATGGCCCACTTTCCTTAGCACACCAAGTTGGATCAACTCTTGGATATGTTTTTCCAAGGCTTCTCTAGCTCTGGGACTGGCTGGATAAGCTGGTCTTCTAAGTACTGGAGGATATGGTCTATCAATATTAAGAGTAATATCAATTTCATGTCCCCTTATAGTGCCTAATGGTTCATTATCAGATGCAAATGCATTACTGTATGTATATAATACATCAATAAGTTCATTCCTCATCTTTGGTGACAATGATGGATTAATTTGTGCTTCAACAAGTTGTTTAGACACAAATTCATCTTTGTAAGTATCTTTGACAGAAGATACTACAGATATCTGTTTTGGCATATTGGAGAAAGCAAATTTTTGTCTTTTGTTATCTCCAATTGTGAAATATCTGTCCTTATGGTTATTTATATCAATACCATAAATATTTAAGTAATCATTTCCAAGAATGATGTGCTGAGATGTGCAATTATCCATTACTACAATCTCAGTCTTCATTCTTACACTTCCTGCTGGATGTGGGAATACAATATTAGTGTCCAATATGCCCAAGGGGTACATATTGTTACTGGCACTACTGAATTGTACACCTTCTATTGGTAATAGATGGTTTTTCCATTCAGGAAGTATAATTTGGAGATAATCTTTGCCAACACAAGTGCAAAATGCCCCTGTATCCAAATTTACTTTGGCTTCAATATCACTCATCAGAACTGATGTGATACAGGATGCTCCAGCAGTATAACCCTTTCCTCTAGCAGGTTTTGTTTTACACATTCTGGCATCTTGGATATTGATCAGGTTGCAGCAATCCTCACTGTACTGTGGCAAGTGGGTATGGACTTCTGTGACCTCAAAGAAAGCTGAAATGTTTTCAATGGGATAGTCCTCCACTGGTGTATCCTCAGAGACTGCAGAATCTTGATCAGACTCTTCTTTCTCCTCAGTACACTGAATTTCTTCAATGACTTGAACTTCATTGATTTTTGTCTTCTTAGGGCAAGTGTTGGCTAAATGTGAAGTACTTCCACATTTATGACACTTCAAGACAGGTCTTTCTGGTCTTCTTTCTTCTCTAGGAATCTTTGAGACCATTTTGGACTCTATTGGGTTTCTAACCCAAGTTTTACCAATTCTTGTCCTGGTAATGATATCTTCCATAGCATTAATGTAGTCTTCTGTTGAACAGGCACCGGGGCGAATCTCGTGTCAATCGTTGGCGATTGACTTCACGTCAAGCAAACGTCAAGCAGGATAAAAGTCGAGCTCACGTCAAGCGAAAATCAAGCGAACGTCGAGCACACGTCACACTCTGGTCTTACACCAAATCCTGTGACATCCAATAATATTGGTTCCCCTGTGCCTTCAACTCAGATTCCTCACCGCCTGATCATCCCACAACCGTCCGATGATTGGTAAAAATTACACCAGACCCGCCTGTTTGCACACACACACATCAAAGATGTCCTTCAGCCAGTCTTGATGTAGGCGGGGGGTTTGACTTCACCAGGTCATCCATGAAGTGTGCGTGTGCATGCGTGGGGGCGGGTGCGTTTGCGTGTGCGGGTGGGTTTGCGTGTGCATTGGCGTGTGCGGGAGCATGTGCGGGTGGGTGTGCGTGTGCGGGTGCGTGGGCGTGTGCATTGGCGCGTGCCGGTGGGTGTGCGTGTGCGTGTGCATTGGCGCGTGCGGGTGCACATGCGGGTGTGGGTACGCAAAAGCCGATTCCGCTTCCAACATGATGATGGCGCAGTTAGAAATTTTGGATGCTGTGAAAGGTGAGTGTGTGGGTCATTTGATCATTGGACTTGGCTTATTCACACTGTACCCAATGTCAAAATAGTAACTTCTTTGTGGCAATGTGAAATAATGGGCTTTGCTTGTCACAATGGAATGTCTCTGTCACTAAATTTTGAGGCAATTATTTCACTAGCAAAATTGCTAATGAATCTGAGAGATTTGCATTTTAGTAGACTAAATATCATGAAATAACGGCTTTATCATTACAAGCAGTCCACATGACAGAGCTTTGTTATCATACAATCCACAGTTACCTTCTATTTCTTCTTCAGATATAATCAAGTGTCCATCATCAAAACCAACAGCTTTATAAATATTCAGATGCGGCCAATCTGGTAGGAAATTCACATCAATCTTCAAAGGTTTTAAAATCAGAAAGTTATTGTTCAGTATGCTAGATGGCTCAGAGACTTTGAAAATGCTATCAATAATACCAAATTGTCGTGAGTTGCCCCTCAGAAAACATATCACACTGTTGCTGATATTTTTGGATTCAGTTGAAAATATATTGTTCCCAATATTAATGTTTGAAACTGGAAAATACCAAGGTGAGACAATCCTTGAAGTGGGAGGACTTGTGGATTGCACGGTAGTGTCTAAGCTGATCCAATCAACTATTTCCCTTGTTGCATGAAAAGTCTGTAAGTACTCAACCAGGCAATCATAATTTTGTTGGTCATGGCGGGATGGCTTGTTATATTTATGGTGATTGAACACGGCAGGTGGCTGTGATTCGAAAAGCTGTTTTATTTCACATGGCACAGATGGGGATTTCAGGAGAACGGAAAGGTTGGAACATCGACAGATATGTTGAAGTAAGGTTTTATCTATATCATCTATTCAGAGTTGCAAAAAGTTAGTCTTATTCAGTTCAGGTGTTTAATCAATGTGAATATATTGATCTTATTAATTGACTTACATATCTTGTTATTTGTTGGCATCTTTGCAAATACTCCAATCAAGCGCTCATAACCCCATGTGGCTGAGGCTTGTGCTGGGCCCCAACGTTGGAAGAGTTCGGGAATATGATCAGCAAAATGATGATTTGGTTTACTTTTCTGTTTTGGGAACAGGTGTTGATTGGAAAGGCGGAATTTTTTCCAATGTTCAGCAAATGCAGTCGCATCATCTATTGAAACAGTCCAGCTTGTGGCAATGTTGATAGCACTAATCAAATGGAATGTATTCTTGGCTAGTTCATTTGCAAGTTCTTCTGACTGACCCATTTTTCTTTGAGTGTTGGCAGATTGGTGTGCATCTAATGACATCTGTTGACTGAGCATTAGAAATGGAATATAGACCTTATATAAGAGAGCCCATTCAGCGGCTTTTAAGCTACCATGAGAGGGGGAACCCATTTTGCGGGGAACTCTTGTCCATGATGAGGGAATTATGGTCTCAGATATGATTTGTCGGAGATGCTCAAGAGCCTCACCCTTGATCTGGTGATCACTCAGTGCAGTGATATCCAATTCAGAGGGTATTTCAGAAGTGGGGATGTAATCGGCATCAAATGAAGGAATCTCCGCAGAACCACTAGATGGATGTTCTGTGTTAGGGGTGGGCATTGGGAAGTAGTTTTTTCGGGTGGAAGTAGTGGGGAGTGGCTCATTTATTATTTTTGCTGCGTCTCTTCTCAGGGAGCGGGCCTCTCTCAATGTGATTTTATCAAGAGAGCTGTTGGAGGTCATGGAATCTGAGTCTGAACTGTTGGTGTCATTGGATTTCCTGCGGGACCTGAAGTAAATTTTTGATTTCGCCTCTGGAATGCACAATTTGAAAGTTGCATGATCCTTCAAAATTCCAAGTAT
Organism: Austropuccinia psidii; assembly: GCA_023105745.1. Lineage (NCBI taxonomy): Eukaryota > Fungi > Basidiomycota > Pucciniomycetes > Pucciniales > Sphaerophragmiaceae > Austropuccinia > Austropuccinia psidii. Next base: position 7,955,475 of record JALGQZ010000002.1, on the reverse strand, counting down.
TAAATTATGCATTATGTCAAGATTAACCATTCTGGTTGCATCCCAATACAGAAGGTCTTCCAAAATTGAATATCGCACTCCATACTCAGAGAAAATTGCTTGTCTTTGTTTTGGGGTTGCCCGAAGCCATTTGGCAATGGTTGATTTATGACTTTGGTATGAGCGCGTGTAGTGAAATTGAGGACCAATTTCTTCAATTTGAGCTTTGTGAATGGTGCAAAAATTACAAAAGTGGTTTCCTGAATGGGAAATAAATCCAGTAAGCTTGCGCATGGCAACCACATCCGCAATGGCTGTGAGGATGGCAACACGGATAAAGGATCCTGATGGACCTGTTGAGGTGGGTGCAAAATGGTAACCTTGCCATAGCTCTTTGAGCTCGTTGATGAGTGGCATTAATAGATAATTCAATTGAAGCGCAGTTGGCTCCTTCGGACCAGGGATGATTCCTGCAACATAGACATTCTCGGGCTTCAATCTTTCACTTGGGGGGAGATTAAGACAAATAAGCATGATAGGTCCAATGCTAGCCAACCGGGTTGACTTTCCATGTGCATTAAACCAGTCCACATATATGGAGAAGGCCAATGCACCAGGAATGGACATGAATGGGGGGTCATGGATATTTCTAGTGCCAGTGAAGCGTCTCCAGACCAATCCATCCCAGACGTCACGTTTTGGGGAATCTTCGGGAGTTTGGGATTGTTGATGTTGATGCAGAATGTCCATAATTCCAGCCCGCTGGAGAAATCTGGCAAGCCAATTTTTGAATGGTTGATAAATGAAATGTTTTGTTGGTATAAATTTTTGCTTCATGTTGGTTGTGTTTTGGGTGTGGGGTTCAGATGAATAGATGAATTTGCCTAATGATTGTGTGCAAGGGGGATCATGATCATTTGGGTCATTATGGCATTGACAGTGGGGTTGGTCAGTTGTGACTGATTCAGTAAGGCCATTAAGAGAGAAACATTGAGGACAACATATATAGTTTTGAATCACTGGCTCCAATTGGAGATGTTCAAATATGGTACTCAGATCTTGAGGTATATGGAATGCAGGAGCGGGGGGACCAGCTGAGCTTGAGATACTGGACTTGATCAGCAGGTTCAGGGAGGGGTTGAGTATGCGTGAAGCCCTGCGGGGTAAATTATACCTTAATGATAGAATGGCAGATATTATCATTCCTAGGTCTTGTGGGGGAAGGGTTTGACTGCCACTATATGGTTTCTGTGCAGTTGAATTGAGACCCGCTGGAGTTGGGAAAGTGCTTTGGGTCAAACGTGAATAATCAGCTGGGAAGATTTGATCCAATAGAATTTGTGGGCACCCAGATCCTGATGCAGAAGTAGGGATGTTTGGAAGAGATTTGGGTGCAATGGTTGATTTGAGCTTTTTAATGTGCTGTTTATATTGGAAAGGTGTGAAGGCCACTCCTTGCCTATCACCCTCAGGGGAAGAGTGTGTTTGAGTTGAGCAGTGTTGACACATGCATATACGCATTGAGGAATATGGCCGGGTTGTCATTGCTGCAGGAATTGGGAGTACGGTTGGTTTGTGTATAAATATCTATGGTTGATGTGAAAGTGTTTAGGAGTGTTATTAATTGGAAATAAAATTCAGTGATTATTTATGAAGGGGGAGATGATTTGAGCCAGCTGAGGATTTTATCCCATTTGTAATGGAGCATGAGCTGCAGTGGATAAAGTTTAACATGTCTCATCTGGATGGGGGAATTGGTTAGGCGTTTAATTGGGTAAAATGCCATGCTGCTCAATGCTCATACATATTCTAGTTTATTTACACATTGTGATAGTGCGGGTTTGACCATTGAGGGGGTTCCATTAGTGAAGTGTTACCATTGAATTGAGGGGATTAACATTTAATCCATGTACGCTGGCACGCCATCGTACATGGTTTAAACCTTATTACAGACATAACTATATAACTCTATTACATAAGGGGTTGGAGTGCAGCTAAAGTCTTGGTAGTTGGTTTGAGTACGGCGGGCTTTGAATCAGTTGGAATGTGATTTGGATTGTCTTGCCTTTCGTGAAAAGGTGATGTCTCTTTTGTGGGTAAATCCTTCATGAATATACCCCTTTACAGATGTACAATGTTGGGGAATTTCAATGCATATATTGGCAGTTTGGATAATTCACAAAATGTGACAATGGGGAGGCGGAAATGTTACCAAATATGATTACCTATGGATGATGGGTCCCCTTTCAGATCAAGGAAATATCACATTATATGCTGGTAGGCCGTGCAGGGTGGTTTCCGACAAAAGCGGAGGAGCTCAAGAGGAGGCAGGGAGGATTCTCCTCAAAAGAGTCTTATCCGACTTCCACACAACACTTAGTTCCAACTATTCATAGAATTTCTCTATTCTAAATTTGAAAAGATTTCATCTCATATCACTCTATTTTATCATAATACTGAGGTGTTTTATCTAGTTAAAAATATTACTGTACTTTTTCGGCCCTTATGTCATCTTTCAAGTCACATAAATCCCGTTCAGGTTCTGTTCATGACTCAAATAGTGAATCTAGCATAGAATATGTTCAAACACAGTCACCATTGAGTCCCAACATTCCTCTCACAACCCCTATCGCATCCTCAATGAATGTATCAGGTCTTAACATTGATGTGGGCAATCCAAAGGCTCCAACTTCAAGCACTTGGTCGATCCCAAATATTTCCGTCACTCCAATTCCCCCGAATCCCACTAATACACAAATTCATGTGTCTCAGGGGCCAGAAGGCACACCTCAAATCTCCTCACACGCTAATCCCCAATCAAAATTTCCACGTGAGTTCCTCCTTCATCCCGGTCGGAGTCCAGTCGCATCCCAGGATCCCTTTGGCCAAAGTAAACAGCCAACCCTAAATATTCCATCAGGATCGCAGGTTCATGTGGGTGACGAAAGGCGCGTGGATGGGGGGCGACGAAAAAGACCTTTGGAAAATGTAACTTGGAGCGGTCTGTCGGAGGGAAATCCAGTATTGACGCTTCATCAAAGTAAGTCATTTGAATTTTGGAGTAGAAACTTATTCATGATTTGATATGTTTGTTTCATGGGTTAGATATGGCACCTAAAGGCAAGTCAGTCCGATCTCAGGAGCCAATTGAAGATCGTGAGGATGACCAGTCTTCATTAATGTTTTAATGTGTTAACTGATGATTTGCATAGCAGGGGATGAACTTTATGCGTCTTCACCTCTGGTCCATAAAGAGAAAGTCAGTGGACGTCATCATCCATATGCCTCCAAACCAAGAACGGGTCATGCCAGTACATCAAGAGAAACAATGGTGGATGATGAGGATGAGAACATGTCTCCGACTCAAAGTGAAAGAAATGATGAACCAAGGAGGGACAATTTCACAGCGCATGAGCAAGGCACTCAATCAAATAGTGAGTTCACCCATCCTCAGCTGGGCCTCGCCCAGAGTATGCTTGAACAATCCGAGGTCAGACAGCAAAGGAACCAGGCCCGCAAAGCTCACAATGTGGCGAAACGCGCAAGCCAGAAGGAGCAACAAAAATGGCTGAAGGCAGAACTTCCAGAGAATGTCCATGGAATGAGATCAGCAGTACACGCACATTGCCTGTTCCTACTCAAAGTTAGGGATAAGGATTTTTCCTCACTACCAACACCACCCAGCACAGAAGAGCGTGAAATTGCAATTCAAGTGGCTGGTCATCTCGGTTATGTCCCCGAGGATGTGTTCAATGAGCCATCAACACAGGTTCAGTCTCAGGGTTTCCAAAGCTACTGCGAAAATGAGCTCCACAAGCTAGGACTAAAGCGATTCACTTGGGACTGGGAGAGCTCATGGCAACATCCGTTCAACGAGCTGATGTCTATGGTGTTTTACCGTACATTCCGTCTCGCACTTGTCAGCACTGAGTATCATCACTACTGTTGGAACAAGGATCATAACAACTATGGGGTCGTGGCGGCTTTAATGGAGCGATATTTCACTTATTTGAAAAGAGAATGGAAGTCTATTCAAAAGGATGCCGAGTATTTGGTAAAAAAGAAAGAGAATCAAAAGCTCGCAAAGATTCGTCAAAGAGTTAGTTACTGTATCTCTTCTTCATTGTGGACCAAGTCTGATGATGATCTACTTGATTATGTGCAGACCTGTGAGCGCCATCGTGAATGGTGTGATACGGCTAAATTTCCCATCCTAGCATCACAATTCAATGACCCTCGAGTATGCTCAGATACTGAGGAGGTACTGGAAAATGGCCTTCAAGTTTACCGCAAAGTGGGATTACGCTGGCGCTCCCAGTTATTTAATGATTTGGTATTGAAAATGGATAGAGACATAGAGTTTTGTAATCGGATTAAAAAAAAGGGTAAAAAAACTATTGATAGATTGCCAGAATTACGATCGACAGATGATGGTGATATTCCGGAAGGCCTATCATTTCAGGTATTTGATCAAGATTGGCTCAAAGGCTGTAGTAAGATGCAGACTAGCGCCCTCAAGATACTTGACATGCCAGTTATTAGGCCTAATGGTGATGCTCTGCAATAACTTAGTAATTGGTCACGGTATAGCACTGTGACAAATTAAAATTTTGTGAATTATTTGTGCAGGTGTAATAAAATCTGATTATTATCTCTTAAGGATGCAACAACTTGCTAAATATGTTAGAATATAGACAATATGAATTGAAATGTATCACCGTCTCCCTTGCAATAATACTCTATTGCTCATTTTCATTGAGGAAATATTGAAGAAGTTCGATCCAGCTCATGGTGTTCATAATTGTGGACCTGTGCCAGAGTCAACAGGAGTTATCAACTTTGTCAATCACAAATTATATAATATCAGTAAGGCTCACACAGTTAATGATTTTTTCTTTTCTTGGACCTATTGGTAATTGGAATATGGCATTCCCATAAGGAATGATTTCAGAATAGTAATACAATCAAGTGAAAGATGAGCTTGAAAGGTACCTTCCGCATGTTGACCTCAACTGAATGAGGAGTGATATAGTGGATGACCTGTACAGGTCGTTGTTGGCCAATACGATGTAGACGATCAACAGCCTGAGCCTCAATGGCTGGGTTCCAATTGGGCTCCTGGAAATGTGGATGTCAGGGTCCGAAAATCAGGGGAGAATTTTGGGGGGCCCCTCACCATTAAATAGACTACATTAGCACAAGTTATATTGAGGCCAGTTCCAGCCGCGGCAATGGATGCAATGAGTACTTCACATTCAGGATTATTGAAGAAATTCTCAAGCGCCTTGTCCTGCGCTCGTGGTGTAATTGTTCCATCAATTCGTGCTGAAAGGATAGAGTGATGGGCAAGAGCAATACCAATTCTACAATATAAAAAAGTCAGATGGAGTCAATTGGTAATGGATGCATATTAGAATTAACGCACAAATCTAGAAATTGGGTCCATTGGGTATAAACCACCGATTTCGTTGGACCACACCTTGTTTGTTTGTTCTTCATTAAGCTTTGTAGGAGGTGTGCAATTTTACTACTCATCATGCATGTTTCCACATCCACAATAGTTCGTGTGATTCTTGGGGAGTTATCCTGAGTGCTCCTGCCCTCGGGGTCTTCCAGCTCCGCCTCCGCAATTGTGTTAAGCATGATATGATGGCTACAACATATTCGCAGCTTATTAATATTTCTGAAAAACTCTCCTGGTCCTTTGCTTTTGGATGATAGGAATTCTTCATATAATGTGGAATATTCTTGCTGCATGGTCGGGTTGAGTGGGAGCAGCTCATAATGATGGCTAATAGTGGGGAGAGATTCGAGATGTGTGGTTTTGGTGCGGCGCAAACTTAAATGCCGCAATGCCAAATGCAAAATATCATTGCAACCTTTTGAAAGACTACTCAGGATGAATGGTGACCAGTTATCTTGATCGGCGCTCTGGGGTTGAGTGATGAAGGATATTATGCCCAAAAGGTCATAAATGGTGTTGTGAATAGGTGTGCCCGTTAAACATATTCGACGGGATGAAAGGAGGCTATTAATGGCACGGTGAGTGGCAGTGTATTGAGAGCGAATATAGCTATAAGAGGGGGCAAGGGTTATTGGATATAAAAGGTAATTTGAATCATTTAAGCTCAGCCACTCACTGTGCTTCATCCAAGATTATACGATGCCAATTGATTTGAAAAATGAATGATGTAGAGGGATTGGTTTGCTTAAATTCTTGGGTGATAGTATTGTAAGAAGTGATGATGATATCATATTTTAAGATGTCGGCTTGGGATAATGAGTGACGAGTGGGACCATGGTAGATTTTGGCATGCAGTGCTCCAGCCTGAGCATGCTTGGATATTTCTGATTGCCAGTTGGTAATTAAGCGAGGGGGGCAGATGATCATGGTGGGCGTGGAGCGATGGGGGTTTGCAATCATCCGCTCCTTGGAGGTACCAATTAGAGCAATGGCCTGAATGGTTTTACCTAATCCCATATCATCCGCAAGCAGTCCTCCAAGAGGGGTATTGGTCGAAAGGGATTCAAATGAGCTAACGACCTTGTTTGTAATGATGTGCCTGGCATTAAAAGTGGATCCTGGGGGTGAGGTTGCCCAAAGGTTACGGGCTGATTGGCCATTGGGGATTTCTCGATCCCAGAGAAAAGCTAGTCCGGTCTTTTGATGAGGGAGGAGGGGGGTTTGAATAATGGCATGGGGCGGGGTCATCATGGGGAGGTCTGATCCACTGGGTAATTGTATCAGTTTTTGCTTGGAAATCAATGATGAAACAGCAGGATATGAAGCAGGCGTCGAGTTTGAAGCGGGAAATGTCAGAGTAAAGAGTTGACATTGACAATGAGTAGTACAGTCATATTCTTTGGGCATTTTAAGCTTGAAATCTTGTGTTCGAAAGCTTTCCATTATGAATAGAACGTTTGGATACCATGTGAAGAACATCAATGCTAGATTGGGTTTCTGAGATGAGGAGGGATCATTGGCATCAGTCATAAATACTCCCTCAACGAATAATATTTGAGTAGGATTGGATTGGCAATTTTCAATCCATGCCCCACCAGGACCACAGTGCATGAACGTTTTGGGTGCCCCAAGGAATGGTATCAACGTTTGGGAAAGGGTTCCCGGGAGAGAGCCAATAGCATGCTGGTGATTGGGGAGATATACAAATATGTTGTGTTGATTGTGCCATAGGATAATCCAAGAACCTAAGTGGGAATTCTCAGGCTTTAAGGTTATATCACTATTTATTTGAATACGAATATTAATCATCCCAATGCAAAGTGGTTGTGAAGGGGTTGACATGATGGCTATTTTGAATTATTTGGGGACAGTTGGGAATTATATGATCGGGAAGGGTTAGCTAAAGGGAATGAAGAGGAATAAGCGCAGGTGGGGAACTTATATGAGTGGCAGCAACAGGCCAAAAGGGGGATGGCCTGTGGTTACGTGCATGGTCTTGATGGAGGTGGGCCTCTTGGGCTCATAATTTTCATATCCGATTTGGGGCATATATCAAGGCAAGGTGGCCAAAATGTGGGTGCACCATTTGACTGCTGGATCTGCAGCGAGTTACGAAACCTTTGGTGGAACAAGGCTGACATTAGCACATCCGAAATTGGGTGGGTTGTAGCAGCTTATTGTGGAGGGCATATTAGAGGCATGCAGTCATGTTCGCTGGTGTGACAGCGAACAATGAGCGTATCCTCCCCAGGTTAATTGTTCACAGGGACCTACTGGGCAATGTTGGCAGTTTCAAAGGGCAATCTCACTGTGGGGATGTTTGTGTGTGGGCGGGTGAGATATGTTCGGTGGCATGCCACCGAACATGACTTTGGTTTGGCCTGAAGTTTTTTGCTGACTGATGCATACTGGGCTTTCAGGGGGGAATGTCTGGGATGATCAAAGGGGGCGCCAGCCGTGAGCCGTGATCCACATATACATTCACCCCTATGGCGTTTGAGGCGAGTACTAATCCACCGAGATTGGCATTGGCCTCTTTGCCTCACGCGCGTACAGAACTCCAGAGAAAGAGGCCACACGCCCGAGGAATTTTTTGGCTGCAAGCCAGGTGCCACAACTTGCGCGGGGCGTGTGAGAACGTGAAGAAAATGACCCACGGTGGGAGATACCCACGCGAACATGACCAGCCTCAGCAATCATAGGCTGGGATTGTTATTCTAATGTGGATGAGGCTGAAGCGAATCCACACTGATTGGCCTCAGGTTTCCATGCGCAAGCGGGTGAGCGTCTGCAGTCAAGCTGACAACCCAACCAAGAAAATAGGCAGCTGGAAGACTGGCAGTAAAATGTCTTCCAGGCGTGTGAAAGTTGCCTGTGTATGACCCATCGGGGGTGCGTATGAAAGCGTGTGGCTGCCCGACAATGAACAAGCGGGCCAGTCATTGTTTGCCCCAACAATGGCACCGGAGTGAATCAACTCTTTGTGTTAGACCCAAATATTAAGTCATCCCATTAAGACCCACTTACATTAATTTGGATTACATGCGCATCTGTGCCGTAGTTAGGCAGAGCTGTCCAACAAGGTGCATCAAAGGGATGCAGGTGAGAGATATGACTCGATGGCTTGACGTTATTGCATGTTACATTGTTGAACAGCTTTTTGCTCTGCCCCGCAGTACATTTACAAAGGTGTACTGCGTACTACAGTGTCGACTGTACTGTACAGATCAGGAAGGTGTAATACTACTTGAGCCTGCATCCATCTAGCAAATGTGCATGCACCTTCCGATCGTTTGCATTTACGTAGCTCATGTGCCACATGCTCAGCATTGCGTTTCACCCGATTTGCACACGCAAGCTGAGCATGTCATGGTCAAAAGCACCGTGAGAAAGTGCTCAGTAAAGCCATGGAATGAACTTTTTTGCAATAGTTCATTGGAAGGCTCAGTTTGGAGCACTTCACCAAAGCATGTGAAATGCTGCACCTGGCTGAAATGTCATCCGATGCTGTGCCAAATGCTCAGAGTGCGCGCATACAAAAACAACTGAGCAATGGCTCAGCATGGTGCATTTGATATTGTTATATCTATAGTTCAATCACTGTGCAATTCCAATGTTCAGCCACTGAGCATTTCAATTATGACCCAAAAGCAAACCTGAGCAATGGGTCGAGGCAAGCTCACGCTGTATTCACTTGTCTTGCAGCCCCCCCCTTTGTTCACATACTATTACCAGGCCATATGGCCGGTAATCTTGCCGCGGTCACTTGTGACCAAATGCACCGGGTGCTTTTCTGCATGGGTCACTTGTGGATTGCACCCACAATGCACATTCAACATGGGCCTCACGACGACCCTCCTGGGTGATCGGGTGGCTATTTAAGGAAACAAAGGGGATTTGACTCAGCTTGACAATTCAATAAATTGCAATACTCAGCGGTGCATTTGATATTGTTATATCAATTGTTCAATTACTGTGCAATTAAAATGTTCAGCCACTGAGCATTTCAATTATGACCCGAAAGCAAACCTGAGCAATGGGTCGAGGCAAGCTCACGCTGTATTCACTTGTCTTACAGCCCCCCCCTTTGTTCAAAGACTATCACCAGGCCATAAGGCCGGTGATCTTGCCGCGGTCACTTGTGCATTGCACCCACAATGCACAATCAATAAGGGCCTCACGACCACCCTCCTGGGTGATCGGTGGCAATTTAAGGAAACAAAGGGGATTTGACTCAGCATGACAATTCAATAAATTGCAATACTCAGCTTGACAATTCAATAAATTGAAATACTCAGCCAGACCCCCATTGTTCTTCTGCCTCACGCGAGCATTTCACTTCTCAGTTGCAGCATTCGCTGAGACTCAGCTTCAATTTTGCCCACACGCCTTGAAGCTGAGACTTTTGCGGGTGCTGCAACTGCTGAGATCGTCTCAGCTTCACCTTGGTATAAAAGACCATCTTCACACGACACGCACTTCACTTTCTTTCTTACCCGCTCCACTTCGCTCAACCTCACCCGCGTTTGTCCTTCTTGTGCATATTCCCCCTCGTCTTCCTGCCTTTCCAGTCTTTTCTTTCGCACTCGACTAACCCCACTCCCCTTCCTGCTCGCTTTTTGTTTTTCCTGCTAATACTTTCAGAACCCCACTTCTATCTACTTTGTACGTTTTCTCCAATTAAACTTTCGTCAACATTATGTACCGATATTAATATTTTTCTTTCTTCATGACTTCCTTCCAGACTTTTAAAAACTTCCGACTAGAGCGTTTTTATATTGATTCCGTTTTAAATTTATATAAATCATCGTATGTCTTCCTTTTCTTTCTTGATTGCTTACTTTCTATTCAGTTACTAACCTGTTTTGTTTTGTTTTTAGATGTCGTGCACGTTATGCACCAAGCGGGGTATCCCCTGCATTCGCTCCTCGACGACGAACGACGCTTGTGATGCTTGCCGACAAGCACACAAGAAATGTTCATTCGTTGTCCGCCCCTTCCGACCACGAGGCCAGACGAGTTCTCGCCCAAGACGCCCTCGCGAGGACTCCTTTGTGGTCGACAATGATGAAACCATTTCCGAGCGTGAATGGACGCCGGGCCCCCAAACAGGCCAACGGGAATGATTCCGGACGATTAGCCCTGTCCCCTCCAGTATCGATTTGTCCACTCCCCCTCCTAGGCCACCATCCGATGGTCACTTCACTCCTCGACCGGAGCGAAGTGATTATCCGGCCGATGAAGGATGGCGATGGCGAGAGGACATTCGAGCTTGGGCTGATCGTCACCATGTCTTGTCACCGATGGGATTCAAACGCCAAAGTAAGTTTTATTTCTCCTCTTTATCTCATTTCTCTTCACGCAATAATACTGACTTTTTTCCATTACTCATGGAACCAAACCCCCCGAATCCCCCCCGACACGACTCTCCCGTTCCCAGTTTGCCTCGCGAGCAAACCCCCCGGCAACCCACTCCAGGCCCGAGTGGCACCCGATGGTCTGAGGAATTATTCCGTGGTAAGCAGCCAAAGTTTCATTTCATTTTCACTTTCACTTTCGAGTCGAGTGAACTGACTCTTACTCCTTTTTTAGAACCCTCCCGAACCGAAGAGCCACCTATTCCTGGCCCGAGTCCATCGTCCCAACCACCTGAGGACAATACGACTCGTGAGCCAGAACCTGAGGTGGCTCCTACGCAATCCACGGAGGAACCTTATGGTAAGTCACCCCTTCTTTCTCTTCGATCCATATTCACCTTTCCTCATTTTTTCTTCGACCGTCTCCAGATCGTCCCGCCACTCCTCGCTCGATCATCATCATCGACGATACGCCCGTGGGATCACCCCATCCCCCTCCCCCTTCTTCTTCACCGACTCCACCATCTTCCCCTTCCACTCCAACCCCGGTTCCCTCCCCAGAGATCCCTTCCAGTGCCCCCGAGAACCCCAACGCCTCCTCCCCCCCGGTGCCAAGCTCGTCTCATTCTCACGATGACGCTCGCCAGGAATTCACCGACCTGCGACCGATCCTAATGATTCCTCGAGCCATCGTCCACGATTCGATCAACCGAATCTTGTTGGAGCATCGTTGCTTGCTCCACATGATTCCTTTCGTGGATGCAACTCATCGAAATGAGATGCACCGGGAATTCCGGGAGGAACTAAACTCCCTCCTTGCCCAGGCACTGGAGGCTTATCCAAAGGAGGACATAACCGGGATGGTCTCCAAATTCCTCGAAAAATAAAAATTTAAAAAAAATGTCATTATTTCCTCTTTTTATTTTTTGTAATACTTTCTTTTGAATAAAATATTTGTCTTAAATTATTGTTATGTTCAAATTCTATTACATTCTTTGTTCACGTAAAAATTACTTATTTCCTCCTTAGAGAAAAACCCTGATTGCGTGAGAATTATTTTTGTAAGTGCCCCACCAAGAGTTTGAGTGAGTATTTGTTTTCGTGAACCTCTTTTTCTCAAAATGCGCCAATAGTTGCCGTTATCCTCTCCTATATTTTCTTCTCCCATGGTTTAGAGCCATACCCATTCTTAACTGTAAAAAAGCGGGAGGTTCCCGTATGTGAGCAATCGAGTCCAGATTCGTGAAACATGGCCTTTCCTATGGTCACACGCTATTAGTCTTACTCATGTATTGAATTGTTTAAATTGGCTAGAACCTTCACAAGCGTAAGGATTGGCGTGTGACTTGTCGGGAGGCTGCACAGGCGTAAGGATTGGCGTGTGAATTGTTGGGAGCCTGCACAGGCATAAGGATTGGCGTGTGAATTGTTGGGAGCCTGCACAGGCATAAGGATTGGCGTGTGAATTGTTGGGAGCCTGCACAGGCGTAAGAATTTGTCAGCATTGTTGGCAACCCTCCCATGCCTAAGGATTGGCGTGTGAATCGTCGGAAGCCTGTACAGGCGTAAGGAATTTTAGCACTTTTGGGACCCTCCCCAAGCATAAGGATTAGCGTGTGAATTGTTGGGAGCCTGCACAGGCGTAAGAATTGGCGTGTGAATTCTTGGGATCCTGCACAGGCTAAAGAAAATTTCAGCATTGTGGGGAAGCTTCACAAGCGTAAGAATTGGCGTGTGAATCGTCGAAAGCCTGTAAAGGCGTAAGGATTGGCGTGTAAACTTTTGGGAGCCTGCACAGGCATAAGGATTGGCGTGTGTAGCGATGGCCCCCCGCATAGGCGTAAGGAACTTTTAGCATTGTCAGAACCTGCACAAGCATGAGGATTCGCGTGTGAAGCATTGGCATCCTGGACAATAGCAACAAACCAGGACCGATGTACGATGGCATGCCACCGTACATAATCCACTTCACCCCTTTTTCATGTGAGACACCCCATCTCCCGCACTCGAATCCATCCAATCCTGGTGTATATTGTCCTCTGCCTTACCTCACCATTACTTACCCAACCCACTTGCAAATCTCCTCATTCTTTGAATCGGCATGAGATTGTATTACCATCCCTGATTTGATAGCCCGCTCTCTCGCCAATCTCATAATAGCCATTGCTTTTTTGCCGCATTGTTTTTGCTAACCTGCTTGAGCATTGTGCGGACATACCCACTAGTGTCGTGCTTTCGTTGTCCTGTGCTGGATCAGTATAATGAACAAATGTACTACTGGCCCACACTACCTGAATGAGCCCATGACATGTGGATAGATCAATCCAAAAATGCTCATTTGGGAAAATCAATTTTCCCCCTGTACACCGCTTTGACGCATCTCTTTGAATTTGGCCGGTCCGCTTATCAGCTTGAAACCACCATCCCGAAGCATACAGCGATGCATCCTTATCAACATGAGGTGCGTTTTTGAATCCATTCATGGTGAAAGTGAGTGCGGAAGCGAACTCGAATGCACCCTGATTTGCCGGAATATCGCCTTCATAGTTGACTTGATCAAAAGACGGAACCCCCAATGAGTTGTAGCAATTTTGAATCTTCTGAAATAAATTATCCCCAACATATCGTAAGGATTGACCTAGAATGCGACCCACCGAGCTAAGATTGGCACCTCGGTCCCGCCATTCATCTTTTGCATTTTCAATTTTGCCAGCACTACCATACAGACCAAATTGTTCATTCTTCGTGGTGCATTTGCGCCACCCAATCGCGAACATAAATCCCTCCAGTAATGCTCCATTTGTTGCAATAGGGTCAGTGAACCTCTTTTTGCGAAATAAGAATTGTGATAATTCATCCCATTGATTGACCTCGACTTCACTCATTGTTGTGAATGGTCGGAATTCAACAAGGGCAATGAGTAATCCGGTTGAAGAGAAAATTGCCACACGGCCAAAGTGAATGCGTTTGATCTGATTGACATCCACCACCCTCCGAATTTCACTTGGGGTGATATTTGCTGATACTGGCATTGATATTTGTGCTGTTGGGCGAGAGGAGGAAAAAAACCTATTCATTCGGGTCGTTTTGCGCTCATTTGTCTTTTGGGATCTGCTACTATTCCCGAGTGGTTGCGGGATCACTATGTGTTGAAGCACACAAGATATCAGATACTGCCAAGGAGCTTTCTTCGGCACACATCCTTTGACTTCCCTGTTGGAGCCCACATGACATTGGCACAATCTGAACCGACTAAAGCCCATGTTCTTCAGTGGGGCCCAATGAGGGTGCCACATAAATGTGGAAGCATATATATATATCTATATATATATACTGAGATTAAGCGAGTAACTCACACTTTCCTTCCTCAGCCCGACGCTTTCTCGCGAGTTCCTTTTTTCGTGAATGGCATGCTTTCAGCAGAAAATGAAATGAAACCGAATGATTACTGATTTCTTAATATCACCTAAATTGGATTGCGATGGATGAATCTTTTTTAATTGCGGCTAAAAAGAAAGCTCACGCCTGACCTTGGCAAATTCACGATCTCAAATACCTGAACCTGAAAATTGCAGTGGATAGTGCATTATTCAATTTTACACATTGATGTTCCCATGCAATCACTTTCCAATCCAGCAATTTGGAATATTGCAAGCACACGCAAATGCAATATGCATCCTGCTGCGGATCCCTAGCTATCCTAGTCCTCTTGAAAGACACAGGAACATTTGGCCTATTATGGGCTGGCGGGAAGTGATAAACACGACTTTCTGCAATGCCCCCGTGTGTGCTACTCGCAGGAACAACTCCTGACTCAGCTTGCGTCTTGTCGGAGTCTTCGCAATGATGTACGGAGGCATGCCGCCGTACAATTACTATTGGTACTCAGACTGTGGCATCCGGGCAGTAGTAGGATAGGAAGTCATGATTATTAAATTCATAAATCACTTTGCAAAATTAAATTACAATCTATCTAGTACAAAGCTAATCTAAAACGGGTCAATCCTGGTTGTGAGTTTAGCTGACCTGGGTACCGTCAAGGTGACCTCATCACTTGAACCAAGCCCGCGATTCGCCACCCAGGCATCACCAAAGTCTAATACTAAGCATTGTGCAAAATCAAATCTAAGAGGTACAGTGGGGTTAAAAGACTCTGATGAGAAGAAACTTTTATTCAGTAAATTACATATATACTTATTAGTACGTAGCCACACTGGCTCCACTAGATTTTTACCCTCTGAAAGTTTTGCGGAAATGTCAATTAGTGCTAAAGCCCCTTTAACTGAGCTTGTTCTCCAGTCATCTGAGCATACCATCAAACCACGAACCCCCGCTGCACAGAATGCCGCTAATATACCATAGCAAATTCGATTGATTCCAAGATTCTTGTGACACGCCAAAAGATCTTTGATGGCCTCATTTTTTTTTGAGTTTGTGAGTTTGCCTTTGATGCCATTAACTTCGACCTTTGTATGTGCACGTACCATGTTGTATGCAATCATCAAATGGATAACTGTATCCATTAGATACTCCAGGTTCTTGTGCGGCTTTGTGGATATCTCATTGTCAGCCCCGCCACCTTCAATGCTGAGTTGGGTTGCACGTTGCTTCGATTTACTCAAGCAGGAGGCAAGGTATTCAACTGCTCCCCGTTTGAGTCCAAGAGGATCGGTTGAATTTGATGTTGGTGCAACATATGGTTTGGGTGCAATCACATCGTATGAGACTAAACTAATGGATTCAAACATAACATTTGCCCAAAAATGTTTAACTGGATTGGCGGGGTAAAGAAGGCTCTGAACCATTTTGAAGAAGGAGTGTTCAGATTTTGGGAGATTATCTGGAGGTTTAGCTGATTCCTTCATCAATTTGAGATTCCAAATGTTGTGATCAAAAAACGCTTCTGTTTCGGTTGGCTTAAAAAAATCTAACCCTGTATATTGCAATTTATATCACCAGTCAACAGCCAATAATCAAGTATCATGCACAAAGATAAAAAAAAACTCACCTGCCATCTCAAGGTCCTGCAGCCAAGCCGACATTTTAAGATCTCGGTTACTGATCACCTTAATACCAACGGGCAGGAATGTATGAGCATCCTTTGTTGGTAAATTGTCCCATCTATTTTTGTAAATCCTATTGATATTATCAAGCCCCCTTTTCCATGATTGTTGAGTAATATTGGAATGATAATTCAAAACGCCTGCAAACTCTTCCATGCGGGATAAAAATATTCCTTGAAAATTCGCAGCGGATGACACTTCGGGCTCAGCGTCGGGAATTATATCAGTCATATCTCGTCCCATTGTATCATGTTTAATTGTTTCCCTTTCTTGAAAGGCTTGAATATTCCAAGGAGAGGCGGGAGGGGTTGCATCATGCATTGTTTCATTGGGTATCGGGGGACTTTCAGTATGTGGAGCTTCATCATGGATTGTTTCATTGAGTATTGGGGGGGGTTCAGTATGCGGAGGTTCATTATCAATATGGTCCCCTTCAACATTGATAATTTCATCACCTTGATCGCGAGAATCGTTTGCGGCCTCAAAGGTACGGCGTTTTTTGTTTGTTTTTTTGGTCGCATGTATATTTGGTCTTTTTCCTAATCCTTTGCCTGGAAATCCAATTACGACTCGAGATCCTTCAGGTAGAGATTCTCCCACCTCCACACCTGCCCATATATTGTAAGCAGCTATTTTTATCAATTTTGTTTTGAATTAGTAATGGACTTACGGTTCAAATCCATTTTGAGAAGGCTCATGGCTTCAGCAATCTTTTGACGCACATAATCAGGAATTTTACTATCATTTTGGATTTTTTCGAGCCTTGGGATTGTTTGAGCAATGTTGGAGACAAATTGTTCCTTGGATATAATTTCCACCTCCCCACTGAAAATTACATCATCTTGCCCATCATCTTCTGTCGGTGCACAAGGTTCAACAGTCTTTTCCTTCTCATAACTTTTAAAATTCGGTTTCTGAGAGCTTGGAGGCTGCCCTGAAATAAAGGCTATGACACAATATCAGGTTTTGAGAGATTTGAAATATTAAAGATGGATGCATACTCACATTCCGGAAGAACTGGTGGATCTTGATTATCTTCATGTGACTGGCTCTCTACTTCAATGCCTAATTCACGACTACTGGCGATATCAGAGATTTCACTTCCACTCTCTGGGGCTGAAGTTGGTCGTTCATTGAATTCTGTTGAATTTCCCGGGGTTCGGGCCATAGCGGAGGTAGTTTATTAAGCAAATAGATGGTGACGAGTTGATTGCTAACTTGTTTGAAAATTTTTTGATAAAAGATCCAAATTCAAGAAAAAAGGTGCAAATGCGATTTGTCGGGAAATTGAAGGAGGCGATGTTTTGCAAATTATTTCATATCATGCAAATGAAATCACTTCCCTGTGAGACATTGAATAAAGTTGACTAGTGAGAAACCTACTAAAGTCAACTTTTGAACTATTCAATGCTCATGAGGTAAGGACTAAGCAAAGTCTTCATTTGATTGATATGAAATAAAATGGTTTTGTCGGCGAAACAGGAGACACAATTCTTGTCTTAAATAGTCCACTTATTAGGTTTTAATTTGTGAGTCTCATGATTTAAACCCTAGCCACAACATGGTGAATATACTGACCAATATCCCCTTAGGTCCTGTTGGCAGAGAAGGCCACTCAGCATATTTCGGCAATTGCGTTCATCGTGTACGCCAACAAGCCACCGTACTGTACACTATGGATGTAATACGGAAGCGTGAGGAGGGTAAGCGTTGTCGGAGGCATGTCAGGAGGGCACTACATGAGCGTAAGGATGGTAAGCAGTGTCGGGAGAATGTCGGGAGGGAGGGTAAGCGTTGTCGGAGGCATGTCGGGAGGGCACTACATGAGCGTAAGGATGGTAAGCAGTGTCAGGAAAATGTCGGGAGGGAGGGTAACTGTTGTCGGAGGCATGTCGGGAGGGCACTACATGAGCGTAAGGATGGTAAGCAGTGTCGGGAGAATGTCGGGAGGGAGGGTAACTGTTGTCGGAGGCATGTCGGGAGGGCACTACATGAGCGTAAGGATGGTAAGCTGTGTCGGAGGCATGTCGGGAGGGCACTACACAAGCGTAAGGGTCATCAGTGGTGTCGGAGGCATGTCGGGAGGGCACTACATGAGCGTAAGGATGGTAAGCGTTGTCGGAGGCATGTCGGGAGGGTACTACACAAGCGTGAGGATGGTAGGGGCGGGGGTGTGAAAGCGTAAGGAGTGGTGAGGACGGAGAGGGGCGGGCAGTGTCGGAGTCTCATCCGGATGGAGGGCGGTGCGGGTGCGTAAGCATGCTAAGCGTCGGGGAGGCGGAAGCCAATGAGGTGAAATTACACGAACGTTGCGCATAGTGTTGAAATGGGTTTGGGCTTTGAGTGACATTCTCATGTGACACATGTGACGATTGACGTTGTCTTGACGCTGACGTGACGTGACCCACTAAATCCAGTGACTATAAAGTGACACTAACGCGACTGAAGCAAGATTTTATACTGACCGCGGTGCGACGTGAAGTCAATCGCCGACGATTGACGCGAGATTCGCCCTGGTGAGGGTTCCACACATCTGCTTTTGATAGCATGTTCCAGTTCTCCTCCACACTTTCTTAATATTTTCATATTAATCATAGTGTCAGACATATCTGGGTGTAAAGCAGATAATCTGTCTTTTTGTTTGAAGAACCAAGTAAGTGGTTTGTCTTTTTCTCAGTTAAAAATGGCACTTTCAAAAGCATTTTCCATTTTAAACCTCCAAGAATTATTAGCCCATTTGGTAATCACTTCAGATTTCCACCAAGACCAGTCATGTTTACCATGATCAATCCTCATTTTGTAATACCATTTCTTTGCAGTTCTGGTAAACAAACAGTGTAATTTCCCCACTATGATTTCATCAGGTATATTGAAGTCTTCTTGCAACATATCAATAGTCCTGATGAATTCAATATGGTTGTATTCTCCTTCACCAGAGAATGTTGGCCATTCTTCTATTTTGGGAATATCTCTTGCAGAGTAGGCATTTTCTCCTGAGAATGGAGTCAAACTTTCTTTGACAGAAAGTTTTTCTTCAGTCAAGGGTGTAGAATGTCTTGGCATATGTGGTTCATGATTCTTATGAATTTTCTCCACACTTGCAATTATATCATTCTTTAATTTCTGCCTCTCACTGTCACTTTTTGCTAAATGTATAGCAAATTGATTGGTGTTCTTAACTATTTGTAAGACATGGTCTTCAAGAGTTTTAAGTCTATCATTTACTTTAAAAATGGAAGGGTCCTCTGTGTCATTATTTTGACATTGGTTCTCAATTCTTCCACAAGCATTGCTAATTGACTCAAGGGTGACATTTGTCAATTGATGCCAATCAGAATGTTGTTTGTCATTTTTCTTTAAATCATTGATGTCTAATGTAATTTGCTTCAACTTTAACTCAAGTTTGCCAATTTCTACACTAATACTTCTATGTACATCATTTATTTGTGTGGAAAAGTCCTGTTCATCCTTTCCTGCTCCTTGGCTGTGAATTCCATAAGAGTTCTGGCCATATTGAAGACACTGTCCACGGCTGAAGGCTCCAATTTGGGGATCCTGTACCCTTGTGGGTAACGCCTGTGCCAATTGGCTTTGCCTTTGCCCTTGCCTTGATGGTTCTTGGGACCTCTCTGTTTCTTTTGAGGTCCTTTGGGCTTGTCCTTGGATGCTTCTGGAGCTGGTTTGGAGCTGGTAGATGCCACTGGTGCCTCTGTCTCCAAAGCTGGAGTCATTTCCAACTCTTTCTTCTGGTCTATGGATAAAAGACTTTGGTTCTTCAACCAATTCTTTATCTTTTTGACCTTGTCTTTGCAAGACAGGGGGCTCCATCCTCCTAAGAGTTCTATGGTCTTCTCCTGACCCAGAAAGCTCTTGATGTGTAAGTAAGAGTTCATGGCCCCCTGCCAAAGGCTTGGGCAGATTTCCCACTCCTCTTCCTTGGCTGCTCTGAACCAGTTTTTGTACTGGCATTGATATATTTCTATTGCTGCCACCTGAAAGTGGTTCAGCCCTGGAAATATTACCATAAATCAGTTCAGGCTCAGAATTCACGTCAAAATCTGTTGGTACAGACCTTGGGGAATTGGGGGCAACTCTGGCATCCTCCAAATGTGTCTTTCTTGTGGAAGACTTGGCACTTCTGGATTTGGTCTTGCCTCTTCCTTGTCCACATCCATCTGGTTGGACTGAATAGTTGCTTCCATTTCTGGTATGCACCATTTTTACGTCAATTTAAGGATAAGAAGTAAAAATAAAGATAAAAACACACCTTTTGGTGGTAATTTATTCTTTTCAGAATTAAATAAGGTGCCTCTTATAGCAATTTGCACCTCAATACTGTCTTCAGATTCTGCTTCTGAAGATTCAGGACTATTGATGTATCTTTTACTAAGTCTGTTACCAGCTGCACGGCATTTGATTAAAGACACTTAAAGAGAAAAAATATGATAAAAGAAATTATTTTTGTGTTTTAAGATATTTTTAAAAGATTTTTTATAAATTTTATTATTTTTTAATATTAAAAAAATTATTCTTTTTAAAGAAAAAAAAATTAAAATTTAAGATTTTGAATGAAAATTAATTCAGAGTAACTCAAAGAATAATTTTATAAGTTTTTTGATGTGAAAAAGCCACGTGTAAAACAGTATAAAATTAAACCAAATTCCTCAATGAAAATGATTTCCAAAACATTTTCAAAAATAAAAATTATTTTGAATTTAAAATGAAAGAAAAAAATATTCAATTAATATATTTTAGAGCTTAAAAATATATTAATTAAGGGTACAAGGTTCAAAAAACATGGCCAGGCCCCCAAATGTAAGATGTGACTATGAAACTGGTGATAATATTACTATTAATCAACAGTACTATGTCTGTTCTTATGAAATATAATAATAAAATATTATTATAACCACAATTAAATAATTAAAAAATTATTTCTTTCACGTGTTAAACACTACTAGTGATTTTAACAGTGAGCAAGTAATTGTCTACAAGAATCAATTACAAGAAGAATTTAATAATAAAAACTTCTTTATTAAAATAATAAAATTATTTTAATATATAATTATCTTTTGCAAGAATAATTATAAAGATAATTCTTGAAGAAAACTATTACTAGAGAAAAACTTTAAGAATTAAGAATAAATAACTCACTAATACTCCAAAGAACTTATTGATAGATAAGAGTAGAGAAATTTGACGTAGAATTGTGGATTTAAGGGATCAAAAGGATTTATAACAGTATTACAACAATATATAGTTGGATTCTATGATTTCACGTCTTTCTGGATGATTTTGAAAGATTTAAAACACTTAAGAATAGCTTTAACTAATACTTACTTGTTGGTAATAATGATTTTAATAAATTGATAAGATGATGATGAGGAAAAAACAGCAAGAAGAGGCTTCTTTTAAGTCAACAACAGCTCACAGAGGCGTGCCATGGAGCAAACTGAGAAACCAGTGAGTGAGAAAACAATAAACCCTTTTGGATTAATGATTGCATCATCTGTTGTCACGTAAGATTATCATAATTACTTAATTGATGCTTTTACATGACTACCAACCCCAATATGGTTAAGAATAAAATGAGTAACATCTGTAAATCTTCTTTTATTCTAAAATAATCATTGATTTCTCAAAGTTATCAATGTTATTGCCAATTTCATCACAGGTTGTAATTACTGTGAATTTTTGAAGATTCAGTGTTTCACGTAGAATGGTCAAAAATGGACTGTAAGTAAAACTTTTAATTTTACTAGTAAAACCATAATTTTTTTTGGTTGTACCATAGATAATACAGTTCTTCATTGGTCCTGAAAGCTTCAGAAAGATTCATTAAGAATTGTATTTTTAATGAATTTTTGAAGTTTTTACCTCATTTCTACGTAGAATTGCAAATAGCAGTATTTTGCTGGTTGCTATGAGGTAAATCAATGAATATGGATCCCAAAAGGGTTTAATTACTCTTTTAGGGTCTAGTCATGGAAAGTAATCAAGAATTGACATGTTTACAGGAGTCTAAGTAGCTCATTACCTCCTTGGCACGTCAAAATAGCAGGTTATTTGCTATTTTTCTTATGATTACAGTAGGTGTAACTTGGTAACCAAGTTCCCAAAGAGTTTTAGTTTACCAATTGGGCCAAGATGAGCCATGGATCCATGCTCTGGAGCTATCCACACCTCTGAGGCCTCAGAAGTTGGGTACCCTGGCTCTCTTTGATGTCTTTTGTCCCTCTTGCCCAATTTTTACGTCAAAATAGTAATTTAAGCTTAAATTGAGATATCCACTATGGGTGTACCAAAAGTCCATGTAAGAATACCATGATATTAAGTGCTCAAAACATGCATAACACTATTCTTAGTGTATATGTAACATGGGATTTCTCACTTTCCCATTATTTTGGCTAAAAATCAAGAAAAACAAACATTTTCACGGATCTTTTATGTGGTATTAATGATGTGGTATTGAAGTATTTTCCATTTTACCACCTCAAATACTTAAATTGAGCTTATTCACTCTATGAAGCTACCCTAGGTGAATTTTTGTGTAGAATCCAAATCTGGTCTTAAATCTATGGATTTACTTACTCAATAAAAAGTTATTCATCTTTTCTGAAATTGAAAATGATGAATTTTGGATATATGCATGACTTATGAGTTTTGCATAATTCAAAATTTCTTTTTAAGATAATTGTGGCCTATTTGGGTATGTCAAATATACCTCAAGGCTCACAAAATTGCCTTTCTCTACAGCCTACCACCCACAAACTGATGGTCTAGCTGAAAGGATGATACAAACCTTGGAAGACATGGTGAGAAGACTTTGTGAATATGGCATTTAATTCAAAGATATTGATTGATTCACTCATGATTGGTGTCCTCTTCTACAAGCACTAAAATTGGCATATAAGACATCAATTCATGCCAGTACCAATCAAACTCCTGCTATTATAGAAAACGGATGGAATCCCAAGTTACCCCAAGATTCTTTAAGAAAGGATTTGGTTGAAATACATCCTATAGCTGCCAGTTTCAAAGGAATGCTAGACAGAGCTAGAAAGCATGCAGTAAGATTCATGGAAGACTCATTTGCATATGCTAAAGATAAATGGGACAAATCACATGCCACTCCAGATTTCAAAGTGGGGTATTTAGTATTAGTATCCACCACCAACTTCAATAACATCAAAGGATGTAAAAAGCTCAAAGACTCCTTTGCAAGACCTTTTGTCATTAAAACCCTCTATGGATAAAATGCTGTTGAAGTAGAATTATCTGAAGAACCTATTAATAAGCATCCTAAATTTCTAGTGAGCTTGATAAAGCCCCATAAATCTAGTGATGCTGAAAGGTTTCCCTTGAGGAGTAAAGTTCCCCAATTTGTAACTCCTATTGAGACATCTGGTATCAAGAAGATTACCAAAGTTCTCAAAGAAAGAAAATTAAGAACCAAAAAATTAAGGGAATACCTTGTTAGGTACAGTGACCCAGCTTGTGAAGATGAATGGTTAGAAGAAAAGGACATACCTGAAGCTTACAAGCTTCTCAGAAGATTCAGACATACTAGAAATAGCAATATTACAAATTAATATTCTTTTTTTAGGGGCAGGGAATGTGAGCCTTAGAGGTATTTTGATATACCCAAAAGACCACAAACAAAAAATTAATATACAAACATAAATAAAATAAATTTATTTACATTATCTATATACAGAATCAAAAATTTAATTATAATTTAAAAATAAAAAACATTCAACTTGAAAATTGTAAAAACACATTTTCACTTGAAAAAATTAAGTAACAATGAATTTTTAACAAAATTAATCAAAATGAAATAATTTTAGGAAAAACTTCAATGAATTTTATCATGAATTTTTATCTAACAAATAAACATATAAAATTTGTTTCACCATTGGATTCCTTAAAAAAAATTAGGTGGGGTCACCTCTGAGTGAAAATTCACTAACTCAACTCTAAATAAGCTTAAATTAAGTTTTTGTCTTTTATGTATAAAAGTTAAAAATACTCAAAAACGTAATTTAATTCACATCACATGTAGTGTTAATCATCAATTTTTGTGTTAAAATGGAGGTGTTGTGTATATTATAGAATTTATGAGGAATTGAAGTATTTTCATTTGAATTTCATTGAATTCTCAAAATGTGCACGTGTTTTACATAAGTGAACTTTGATTTACATATGAGGTGTCAATTATTACAGTAGTTTACTTTAAAACTCAATTGAGTTACATATGTAAATTGTAAGTATAATACATGATGAGGAATTGAAGGAAAAAATAAATTGGGAAGATTAAATTTGGGGGGGGAAGGAGCTCTAGCTCTGGGGGGAGCCAGACCCCCAAACTCCTTGCTGACAGGCATGGGATGTCAAAATCCATGCAAATGTTCATCGCCTTTGGCCTTGAATTAAGTCATGGGTCCGTGACCCAATTGATGATGCGGTTTTGATACCAACCAGGGTAGTTCTAACTGTTGCCAAGAGGGTAAAACTACCCTTAAGATAAATCAATCTTAGTAAAAACAGTTTTAACTGCCTTCTATGTCTTTAACACTCATTCTGATGTGTTTTGAAGGCTCTAGGCCAGGTATTACTATAGTAATGGCTGATTTAAGGGTCTAAAATGGCTAAAACCCGCCCTTTTTGGTCTAAACCAGGGTTCAATGATGCCATAATTGGCTTTTCTGTTGTCAGAGCGTTTTCGACGACTGAAAAGAGTAAATTCTTACTTTTGTAGTAAGAAAATTGATGGCTATAAAAGAATGTCTTCTTTGCCCCACTTTTCTCTTCATGTTAAAATCTTTTCCTTTTATAATTAGTTTAAATGCTGTTAAATCAATCAATAAAAGATTCCAACCACACTTTTAACATTTTTTTAAACCTTCTAACAGCGTGAAACAATAATTATAATCATTTTTTATAACTCTTATAATCATTTCTACCCCTGAACCACCTCAAAAGTGAATTAAAGCATCTTTCATCACTGTTAACCTTGTCACTTTGTTCCCAAGTTCACTCTGGTCACTTTTGGGTGTGTTTTATCTTTAAATATCTTTTTAAAAACTTTGTTCTTTCATTAATTTCTTGCAGTTCTTTTCCCAATTAATTCCAATTGAAATTGCTCTTGAAGAAATTCCTTTTGTAGCCTTAAATATCTCTTGTAGAGTATTTTTGGATAAATCTTTATTGTTGGCAAAACAATAAATTTTTATTATATTATTGTTCTATACTTGAAAAGTTCAAAACAATAAAATTGGCATGTTTTTTCTTTAAGAATACTATTTATACTATTTTTAAATAATTTTACCTTTTACGAATTTTGAGGACAGCAAAAGTACTTGATATTTTATCAAATTTTCATATCCACACCTTACAACTCTAGTGGTATTATTTCTTCTACTAGTAATTGCTTTGACACTGCTTTCAACAGTGTTGGTCTGGTTGGTGAACTTAAGACACCTTCCCTTCCTCCTTCTTTCCATATCCCTTCCATGATTCCCTCTTAGTCATTACTTCCATCAAGAGATGAATTCTTCAAAGAGATAAACAATGTTGGAGAAGATGTTGCTATATAATCACTTCATCTCTTTCATGGGGATATGGACCTTCCTCCTTTAATTTTTCAAGCCTCCCTGGAATATCATTGGGATGAGGAGGAAGAGCCAGAAGAGATAGAAACTGTGCTGAAGGTAGTCCCTCCTGCATATCACCAATATTTTGATGTATTCTCCAAGGTGAAAGCAGAGAAACTTCCTCCACACTGCACCTGTGATCATCATATCAAACTGGAGGGGCTTCTACCTCCAGTTGATGTTATCTACTCTTTATCAAAGCATGATTCAGAAACACTATGGGCTTACATTTCAGAGAATGTAGAGAAAGGTTTCATCAGGCCAAGCACCTCTTCAACAGGAGCACCTGTCCTTTTTGTTAACAAAAAGCATTGGAGCCTTTGTTCGTGCGTTGACTACTGCAAACTTAATGCTGTAACTAGGAAGAACAGGTATCCTGTTCCTCCAATGAATCAGCTCCTTACCGTCTTTAAAGGTTCTACTATCTTCTCCAAGCTAGATTTGTGTGGTGTTTAGAAGCTCTTGTGAATTAAACAGGGGCATGAGAACTTGACTGCCTTTAGAACTAAATATGGTAGTTATGAATATTTGCTCAGGCCATTTGGCATGGCCAATGCTCCTGCTTCATTCCAGAATCTTTTGAATGATATCATTGCAGATTTCTTGGATATCTTTTTGTAGTCTACTTAGATTATATTATGGTCTTCTCTAGTTCTGAGGAGGAACATGTCAAAAATGTGGTCTCTGTCGTCCAAAGACTGAGAGACAATAATTTTTTTTCTAAAGCCTCAAAATGTGTATTTCATGCCTTGAGTGTGGAATACTTGGGCTATATTGTTTCAAGTGAAGGCCTCAAGATGCATTCTTCCAAAGTTCAGCAAATCCTCAATTGGCCTCAGCCAAAGAACATCAAGGAATCTCAATCTTTGCTTGGCCGTGACAGCTTCTACTGTTGTTTCATTAAAAACTATTCCAAAAACATTTCTTCTCTCACTACCCACCTTAAGAAAGATTCTCCCTTCATCTTCAATGAGGAAGCTCTTAGTCAGTTTCACATACTCAAAGAAGCTTTCACCACTGCTCCTATCCTATCCCATTTCAATCCTTCTCTACCAAGTATTGTAGAGACAGATGCTTGTGATTATGCCTTTGGTGCTGTACTGAGTCAGGTGAATGACTCAGGAAAGCATCCCATTGAATTTGATAGTCACAAGCTACTCCCAGCTGGGCTCAACTATGAAATTCATGACAAGGAACTCCTTGGCATAGTTTGGGCTCTCAAGTGCTGGAGAGCTTTTCTTCTTTCTCTTTCTTATTCCTTTGAAGTTTTGAAAGAAAACTCTTCCCTTCAATATTTTATGTCTTCCAAAGTTGTTCCTTGCCACCAAGTCCTTTGGAAAGAGTTTTTCTCTGAACTTCACTTTTCTATCACTTACCACCCAGGCAGACTGGCCACTTTACCAGATGCCTTATCACGTCGGGATGACGTTTACCCAGAGAGGGGGGTGGACTTAATAAGCAATAATTCTCAAAACTTCCATCAAGTTCTCAAGCAAAATGAAATTAAAGGGTCAAGATTTTTCTCAAACAAAGTTGAAGGTTTGTCAGATTTAGCTTATCAAATTCAGAAGGCAGTATGGCAAGAAAAAGATCATAAGGAAATTCTCAAGCAATTAGCAAGAGATTAATCAGTCTCAGATTATTCTCTTGAACCTCAAACCAAACGGTTATTATTCAAAGATAATATAGTCATCCCAAGCAATCATGAAATTCAATTGGATCTCCCTCAAAAGTGTCATGACTCACTGTTTTCTGGAAACCCTGGCAAGGAGAAGACCCTCAAGCTCATTAAGAGGGATTTTTATTGGGCTGGCATGAATTAAGCTATCAAGGACTATGGGTACTCATGTCAGAAATTTCCAAGAAACAAGAACATTCACCATAATAAGTTTTGATTACTCAACCCTCTTCAAATTTCATCTGGTCCTTGGAATTCATCATCATTGGGCTTTATCACTCAATTGCCTCTGTCAAGCAACTTTGATTCAATTTTAGTAGTTGTAGACAGATTCTCAAAAATGGAAATCTTTATGCCAACTTATTCAGCAATCACTTCTTTAGACTTAGCTCAAATCTTTATTAGTCTTGTCTTTTCCAGACAGGCGTTCCAGTCAGTATTGTTAGTGATAGAGGTTCATTATTTGTTTCATACTTTGGGACTCAAATATGTCAGAAGCTCAAGATATCAAGAGATATTTCAGGTGCCTTTCACCCTGAAACAGATGGACAGATAGAGAGGGTAAATCAGATTCTAGAAAAGTGTCTTTGTATGTATGTCAGTTACCATCAAGATAACTGGCACACCTGGCTCCCTCTGGTGAGTTTCCCTATAATAATTCAGAACATTCATCAACAAAACAGCCACCTTTTTCCACCATTTATGGAAGAAATCCCAGATTTGACTCAATTCACATTTCTCAAGATACACCTGCTGGAAGGTTATCAACAAAACTCCAATCAGTACAGAAAGTTGTCAAAGAGGAATGAGAGTCAGAAATAAAGCATTTTAAGAAGTATGCAGATAGAAATAGAGCAATTCCACCTGATTTCCAACCTGAGGACAAAGTATGGCTAGCTTCCAAGAACATCAAGACGACAAGACCCAGCAAGAAACTCTCAGAAAGATGGCTGGGACCCTTTCAAATTATGTAGAAGATTGACAGCCATGCATATCACCTCAATTTTTCTCAACAATGGGATTCAGTTCACCCTGTCTTTCATGTGTCCTTATTAGAACCAGTGAAGCAATCAACTATACCAAATCGAAATCAATTGCCACCACCACCAGTCATAGTGTCAGCCTGTAACTCAAAACCAGAGCTCAAGAATGAAAGCCAAAATACCATAAACCAATGATATAGCCAAGATACCACCAAAACATGGAGCTGAACCAAATCAGCTCAAAAGGTATCAAAAGAAAAAGGAAACTCACCCCTTTCTGAAAATATAAGTCCCATCACCATAGGACAAGAAATAACAATGTTATTCCTGGTAAAAGTTGTTTCTGAGCCTAAACCTTAATTTTCACCTCTCATCTAAAATCAAGAAGGAGAAGCGTAACCCCATCAAATGGGTACTAAAAATGAAGCTCTAAGCCAGGGCTATCCAATGGTACCAGCCAAACTGAGCTAGCACCAATATTCCTGGAGTTATGGTCAATTTCAGGCCAAATAAGGGTGAACAAAACATTCACCTCTCATCTAACTTCTACAGTTTTAGTGTGGGATACCTGAAGTGGGGTATTTTTGGAAAGAGCACAATCAGGGCTATCTGATGGTGCCATCCATTTTCTCATATCTCAACTATAGCAGAATTTATGGGGCAAACAAGCCCAATACAGGTTTTCATAACTTTGCCATATTTAATGATAACCATATCAAATAAGGTACCATTTTCTAGAGCACATACAGGGATACACACGGATTCAGTTTCGAGATTGATATTCCAAGAACTGACAAAGTTGGAGCTGCTTTAAGGTCAAAATCCCACATTTTGACCAATACAGCCTTACCATGGTATAATGTCCCATGATCATGAATATGAGGTGTCAAATAGAAAAAAGAAGCTTTTTTTTACTTCAATACCTCATATGTTAGTCAATACTGGGGTCCCATACAGTTTCTGTACAGCATTCTACGCGTCATACACGTCAGAATCAGGCTGTGAGGTCCCCATATGAAAATTTTCACCCTGTATTGGTAAAAACTGCCCAGATGTGGTTTTGAAACCACATCTGAGCCCAATACAGGATATACATGTCTTTGCAAACTACAAGCCTGTCTCAGAAAGTGAAGAAGTCTTCACTTCCTCTACGTGGAAAGGTCTAGCACCCTTTCCACCCCATTTCAGGATAAAAAGGAGGCTTTTCACAGCCAGAATTGTTTTGTCATCCTGCCCTTGAATACCCTACGTAGTAAACTTTCCAAAACAGTTTTACTCTTGGGTAATAATCAGGTATAATTATAATTTGAATTATTGTAGTTCTTATTATAGTAATCCAACTGGTAAGACTGCACCCAGGGTTCTCAATAGCGCTCACCACCACTATTCTTTAATAGTAGAACCCTTTAAATATATTATAAATCTTTATTTTACTCAAAATAATATTATCTTAAATCATACTTTACGTGTCACAGTCAAAGTTCTAGTTGTAAATAGCCTAATTACTGCTTCAACATAGACTCAGCCTGACACATAGAACAAGAGAAAGAAGAATGGGAAGTGGCTCAGGTTCTGGACTCAAAGCGCAAGAGAGGTATATTATGGTACCTTTTGGAGTGGAAAGAACTCAATGAAAAGCCAGAAAGAACAACTTGGAGCCAGCTTCCAACCTTACCAGATCCCCAGATCTTGTCAACTATTTCCACACTTTGTATCCTGACAAGCCTCGCCCAAATACCTCAAGCGTTTGATTTATGGTGCTTGGTGGGGAATGGAGTTTATTAAAGGAAGTTCCTCTCCTGGCATGCACCTTCAAGGGGGTATTCTACCCAAAGATTTTGTAATCATCACCTTTGCCACTTTGTGAGCACTTGTCAACTCCTTTGGAGAGGCTGAGAAGGCCTTGAAGCATCAATACCCTTGAAGTTGTACCTTTCATCAAGATATGGCCAAATTCTCCCTTTTATTATTTATTATTTCTCTTTCTTTCATATTTTATTATTCCAAACTATGCCATTCACTATTCTTTGACACATTCCTTAAGTCAAATTTATTTATGGCAAGTTTTCTATTCTTTTATGATGCTTGGTGGGGAATGGAAGTTATGAAAGTAAGTTCCATCTCCTGGTATGCATCTCTGAGGGTTCTACTCCTTGTAAAACAACACCTTGGCCACTCTGTGAGAATCAAATGTTTGGTTTTCTCTTTTCAAGAAAATTATTCCCAAAATCCAGCAACTCACCACAAGAAGACCAATCCTCAGAGGTTTCTTTATTTTCTTTTGTCTCAAATCTTTCTTTTAATCTCATTTCATTTCTTTTACTTGTATGATTTTATATTTTATTTCTTGTTTTCAAAAGCAGCAGTCATCCCTCACATAGCTCATTTTGGGAGTCAATTAATCTAATAATCAAAATGCAAAACACTAGTAATGATAAAGACCAACTACAGATAGTCCTCAGAAAGATTTCTTCAAGGATTCTATGAATTTAACAACCAAGGCATCTTCATAAGCAATTCCTATCTGGCCAAAGCCCTAGTGGGCTTACCTGCAACAGAACTTTTCATAGCTCTATCAACAAAAGCTTCAGTCAAGGCATCTCCCTCTGCAAATAGGGATGTGACCACCTTCTTATTCACCTTCTTTTGACAATTGATGCAGGGTGGCTCAATAACTCCAACAGATTAAAAACCATCATAGGTTTTATTAATGGCATAAACCTCTGTAGGGGCCATACTATCTTCAGAAATATCTCTCAAGTTATCAACGACACCGGCACCATAAGGTACAGAAGGCGGAGAATCAGAGCGATTGGAGTCACAAATGGAAGTCAGCTTTGAGCTCATCTTCAAGTCAAGATTCAAAGCCAAGACCAAGCAAATCACGGTCAAATCCAAGTCAGAAAGTCCATTATGGAAATTTGAACTTCAAGAATGGAGTGAAGCACAAGAGAATAGAGGAAATTATCATTAAAAGTTTTTTCATTGGCCAATTTTATGCCTTTGGGCATTTTTGTGCATTTTGCCCATAATCACATCAAATCATCTGAAAGGCCTTTAAAACGTCAAAAATCAAAGAAAAAAAGCTAATTGGTGCATTTGTACACTTTTGCGCATTTTAAGCATTTTTGCACATTTTGTGCACTTTGGCTAATTCTGCTTAAAAAACTTCAAACACTTCATTTTATTCAAAGTTTCATCAAATATGCCATTTTCATGTATATTGGCATATTTGCGCAAATCTGCACATTTTGCGCATTTCTGGTTATTACTTCTTCAAAACCATCAAAATTATCAATTAAGCCTTTTTTGATCAAAACTCCATCAAATTATTGATACTCTTGCATAATTCCATAATTGCGCATTTTGCACATTTTGTGAATTTCAGCCAAATTTGCCAAAGAACTCCAGAAAAAACAAAAATTGGGGAAATTTCAATGGACTTCTGCAATTGTCCACAATCAAGAAAGGGGCAATTTTAGCCCAATTTCAAGATGAAGAAAAAATTATTCAAGGAAGAGTGTTCTTAGGACAGAAGCCTGAGGTCATCTACATATCATGAGCCATGAGGACTCAAGACAAGTTGGATGAAGAACACTGGAATATGAAGAAGAAATGAAAATGCCACAGAAGAAGAAGAAGAGTAGAATCAGAATCAAGTCAAAGCAAAAGGACCTACAAGTTATGAAGATGAAAAAAAGTTTTTGGAGTTATTATTGATGAAGAGGAATTATGAGGGATGAAATTTGGGTAATTGGGGGGAAGAAAGTTGTTTTTAACTTACCTCATCAACATTCACTTTATCTTATGGTGCACACAGCTAACCACTTTCAAGAGGGGGATAATGTCACAACCATGGTGACAGGGGAGGGTATTACCAATCATTAACAATTGAAAATCTTCCAACACCTAATCAACAAGGGGGTTACATGGAAGATCCCCCAAATACAGTTTCAAACCTCAATACTGCTCAATACAGGCAAGACTCAAATACACAATTCACCAAATACAGGCCTGTCCTCCAGACAGATGCAAGTACCTGTATTGGATACACCAATACAGATTTACATCTCAACTACAGATTCCTCCATCATAACGTCATGGGTTCTCAACACTCAAACTCCAAGCTGGCACTTTTTCACATGTACCAGCCCCCTTTTACCCACCTGGGGGTTTTTCCCCCAGTTAATGAAAATATTTGATTTATTTATTAATATTATGTTACTTCTTACACAGAAGTATTATTTTATTAATTATTAAGTTACTCTTAGCCTTCCCTCACCTGTTCAGAAGAGTCCTGGTGGTCATATCCTTATTAATCCTTTTCTCCTTTTCTGAAAAGGTTGAAACAGTGATTCAGGATTCTTTTGGTTGGCTCTTTGTCATTGCTTTTGTTTTTATTTCATGTCTTTTAATGCTCATCGTTTATCAGTAGGAATTTTACACTTCCTCTAATTGCTCTTATCCTTTGAGTACTTCCCTTGGGCCCTCCATAAGTAAGTTTTTTCACTGAGTGCCAGGCCCTCTTCATTTGGAAGAGCCCCTGTGACAGTTTTGAAGACAACTAATACTATGGTGATGGCTGGTTTGCAGGTCTAAAATGTCTAAGATCAGCCGCGTTTTGGTCCAAAACAGCACTCAAGGATTCCATAATTGGGTTTTCTGTTGTCAGTATGTTTCACACAGCTTATGAAAATGAGTTTTTTATTTTGGGAGTAATATTTATTGCTATAAGAGAATATTGTCTCTACCCCTCTTTTCTCTGCATATCACAATCTTTTCCCCTTATGACTAGTTTAAAAACAGTATATCCAATCAATAAAATATTTCAACCACCTCATTTAATTAATTTTGTAAGCTTTTGACCATGTGAAGAAATATTTATAACTACTCCTTGTAACCTTTCAAATAATTGTTACCCTTCAACCACTTCAAAATTAAATTAAAGCATGACTTATCACTGTTAAATTTGTAACTTTGTTTCCAAATTCACTCTTCTTACTTTTAGGATTTTCTTCTATTTAATATTAATAATAGAGACCCTGTTCATATATTGACTGGCTGCAGTTCTCTTTTCAATTAATTCCAATTGAAATTGTTCTTGAATAAATTCCTCAATTCATTGTTTTTTTATCACCAAAGCTATCAAAAGACCTATCATAAATCCCTCAGCTCCCATTTTATTATGTCACATGTAATTGAAACTCTTGGAATTGATTCAAATGTAAAATCAATTTGATTTTTTACACTAAATAAGATCAAAGCCAAATCAGTTAATCTAGTTCAATGAAAGGCCTGAATATTATTGAGATACTTCAATGAAAGATGTAATTTAATTTAAAAATTCAGTAAAACCGAATTTGACATGAATCCATAAACATTATTTCAATAAAGTAGAGCCTTGGATATTTGAGATCTTACTTCTTGAAAAGGTCTTACTCAGAGTTATATGTTTTAATCAATAGGTTATAGGAAGAACATAGATTTCTACCGTAGTATCCCAAAACAAATTAATTCAATGTTGAACTATACACATTGAATTACAATCCATTGGTAAAAAACCAATAAATTAATCACATGAAATAATTTGGACATTAGAAGATGGTATAACCCGTATGAAATGATCTAAAATAATCACCTATTCCAATGTGTGATTAATGACCATTTTGTCTTTTCTGAATAGGTAATCAATAGAGTTCATGGGGACAAAATTATTTATTCAATGAATTCAATACAATCTCGAACTATTAATTTTTGATAAAGAAATTGTTCCTCTCTTCTGAGGAAATGCTATTTAGAGCTGAAATCTCCACAAAAAGAATTTTGATTGATGAGCTTGGTTTGTTGATGGATAAGAAGAAAGAGGAATAAAGCGCAAAAGCTTGCTTAAAGTTTTTTTTAATAAAAAACTACCTTAGAAGGAAGTTGAGATAAATAATAACAAGGATAATAATAGGTGAATCCTACCATTTCCAGCTTTGATTACTTAAATTTCATAAATAGAAACATACATCTCTTTTGAAAAGAATATGAAATGCTTCTGACTGGAGATATTCCTGATATCAATCTTGTAGTTCTTTTCTCTGTTTCTGTCACAAAGTATTTTACTGCAAAGTCTTTACATATTGCATTCTTTTACCACAAAATATTGGTTAACTCTTTCCATTTTTTGCTAGAGGGGACTATTCAGTTATTAGCGAAATTTTTAACTTGTCTACACAATTTGTTTAAGCTGAACTCTACACGTAGATCTCATCTGAGAAATAATCCAAATTATATCCTTTGTTTTTTGAGAGCTCAGAGAGATCTAAATTAGTCTTTCTATTCCTTATTTCCCACATAAATTAAGATATGTTATAGATCTCATTGCTTATAATTATTAACATAAAGGTTTTAAATGAGTTACTTTCAATGTTTGATACAATAATTGACTCATTTCATCTTCAAGAGCAAAATCTAAAGTTCTGAACGAAAATTCTACAAATTGATTTTTTTTGAAGATCTTATATCAATTAGATATATACCTTTCAATGGAAACTTTCTCAAATTTTTCTGACGGCTTGGATTAATTATAGATCCCTAAAGAATCCTTCTTAAAGGGTTAAACATCGCTCAGAACATTTTCTTTATCTGAGGCCACTGAGATAACTGACATTAAAGGAATAATCCATAGTTTCTTCACGTTATTGTGGCTTAAATAAAAGAGTCATCTTTTTTTCTCCAATTAGTTTCTATGGAATGGCATTGGAAAAGCCCTACCGTACAAGAGCCACTGAAATATATTTCTATAATCTTTTGAATACCTATATATTTACCAACCAATATATGATCCTTTGCAAAGCTGATATCGTTTATCTGTTGGTACCTATATTTTGAAGACGATGAAATATAAACATGAATAAATAGGATTGATCAATGATATTTTCCCTATATTGAGTTATTATATTTTAAAAATTAGATATGTACTATATAATAAGTTTCTCGCTGAAAACCACATCTCTTATACCTGGGAAGAATATTTTATTTGCTAAAAATAGGCTTATGGCACAAATTTTTGATGAGCCAACTCAACCTCTCTCATTAAAATTTTCTTCTGAGTGGGGGATTCGAACCCCCGTCTCCAGCTTTCATTCACTGACCGGATTTAGACTTACCGGCTTCTCAATTCACCGATATCAGCGTCATCCGCGCGCAACGCCAGTTTGTGAGGCTGGCGTTCTACCATTGAACTAACTCAGAGGTATAATTATTCGTCATCAAATTTCGCTTATATATATTTAGTATTTTTCTTTGAATACTTTTTCTAATATCATAATTTAATTCACTCATTCTATGGCACAACCCTTTCCCCAATGCGTGTCAGAAAAAAGCACCCATAACTGAATGACTTCAAAAATCAGTACCATAAACGACCATAAAACGAATAATAGGAGCACAATTGAGAGAATACTGAAATATTATCCTAATGTGATCTATTTTTGATTTTAAGTCAAACCCTAAGTATCTTGTCACTCTTTTACTTAAAAATCTCTCATGCGTTCAGATAATAAATATTTTTCCTTCCCAATTCATGTGAACTAACTATTTGAAAGAGCTCTGTCATCGTAAATTTGCCTCGTGCCTTTCCCAGAAATGCTTTGTATTATTAATTTTTGAGTTACATTCTCATGTTATTGATTATAAAGGAGAACCTCAACACACAATAATTTTGGTTTTGCGATCCCATCTACCTTGGGCTATGAAGTCTTCTATTATTCCATTTTCCATGAATTTCCCTCCCACTCTCAAAATAATCATTTGATACTGTAGATATACTAATTGATTGAATTATGGAGCTGTAAATAATTCATTTTTTTAATGCTGTTCTAACCTTAATTTTGTATTTCATCCCCTAACCTGTGATCCACTGCCCCATCAACTTGGGAAATATGGCTTTTCATGTTAATGATAGAAAATTGAGACTTGGTATTCATTCTCTTCCAAAGCATACTAGAAATTTGAGAGCTTTCCTGTCAACATATTAAAAAGAATCATTGATTTCAAGATAATGAGAAATGGGTATTGCTACTAACTTGATTTAATTGAAAGTTTCTCAAAGCTCTTGTATGGAAATTGGAATGCGTTTAAAGACTATAATTCCAATTTTCCTGATAAGGGATTTTAAACCTAACTGGAATTAGGAAATTTAACAAAGGTTAAAATTTCTGAGCTGGTACACAAAAATGGGTTTTAGATCTTAAAATGATCACAAAATAGAATTCTAGAACGTCAAACTTTCAATGGTACTATTAACAACTTGACACATTAATTTTAGACTTTGATAAAGAAGCTTCAATTCAATAATTTCTCTCAATGAGAAATAAAACCGAAAATTAAATCCTTGAAGAATTTTTTTTGATCTTTCATGTCTTAAAAGAATAAGATGATATTAACTTACCTTTAGTGTTATTCAAAAATCAGTCTCCTGATGAAAACCCTGAAGCTCAAGAAAACTCATCACTTTTCATCAATATTTTCAAATTCTCTATATCTTCAAACACCAATTCGCAAAACGGAATAAGTATAAAAATCATAAAAAGGAGAAGATACACAGTTAGAGGAGACCTTTAATGGAGATAGATAAATTAGAGATCATATTGATCAAACATGCCTGAGATTAATCAAATACATCGATTTTGGCCTGCTAAGTCAGGAATGAATACCAATTGAAATAGATTCAAAAAATTGAGAAAAAATGTATTGGAAATTAATGATGAAAGAAAATATTTACTCGATAAAATATATATTTTACATATTATCTCTTGATGGCCATAAAATTCGGGAGTTAAATTAATGTATAGGGTCTATGGCAGGCTGAAATTTTCACCATGAATATAATAGTAAAATTAATTCTATAGAGCTAGATCCCAATAGATTGGAGAATATCTGGTACATTCTTCCTAGAATAAAATCGAATCATTTTCTGAAAAACAAAATTGGTAGAAAGTCCCATGTTTTCCAATTGTTTTCACAAAATCAAATAACGAAAAAAATTATAGGGGTTGAATGGCTGAAAATTATTTATTATTATTATTATTTTTCTTGAATAGTTTCTCGCTTGAATTAAGCAATTTGCTCCGGAAATGGTTTGGTTATCTATTTTATCAATAGTTATGTGTCTATTTCCATACGTTGGTTAAGTCATTTAATTGATTATTTGAGCTTTCAACAACATCAAGATAGAATACTTTACATAAGTATCTCATTAGAAACGAAAAAAAAAACAATCAAGTACTTGTATCTGTACTTGTAGCCTTCTCTTAACGATTCTGGGGGAGGAAAGCCGATTTGTATTGTCCATCATACAGGGAATGTTTCCCAGAACAAGGTAAATACCCCATAGAGAAGGTGAATTAAAGAAGGAAAGGAGAAAATTGATAATATAATAATTCTTTTGGCCTTTAATTCAGATTGGAATGATATCCTCAATGTGGATTTATTTAATTAAGAGAATTATTTTAATTTTTTCGAGAAGTGAATACCTCCCTTATGAATAATCAAAATATAAGATCTGCCTTTTCTGTCACCATTTGGGATTTCAAAAAAATGGAAGCAGCGTCCAGCCTTTGTATTTGATTATCTTTTACCACAAAGTCTCTTTCAAATCTTCCCATTGTTCTTAAGGGAGAGTTTTCCATTATTCCCGAGATTTTAAACTTGTCTACACAATTTGTTGAAGCTTAACTCTACAAACAGCTCTCATCTGAAAAAATAATAAAAATAAATTCCTTTATTTTTTGAGAGTTTTGAGAAAGCTAAATTAGTCGTGCTATTACTTGTTTTCAAGCTTAATCGTGATATGTTATAGATCTTATCTCTTACAATTATTGACCTAAAGATTGTCAATGAGCTATTTTCAATGAGTAATAAAATAATTTAATTATTTCACCTTCAAGAGAGAAATCTAAAATTATGAATGGAAATTCCACATATTTTTTTCTTTCTAAGATCTTATATTCATTAGATGTGAACCTTTCAATGGAAATTTTAGATTAACTATAGATCTCTAAAGAATACTTCTTGAAGGTTTAAACATCGTCCAGAACATTTTCCATTTGCTTTATCTGAGTTTACTGAGATAACTGACATTAAAGGAATAATCCATGGTTTCTTTACGTTATTGTGGCTGAAAGACAAGAGTCATCTTTTTTCTCAAATTAGTTTCTATGAAATGGAATTGGAAAATCCCTACCATACAAGAGCTACTGAGATAGATTTCTATAATCTTTTCTATATCTATATATTTACCAACCAATATATGATCCTTTACAAAGAAATCATCATTGATCTGTTGGTAGCCATATTTTTAAGAGGATGAAATATAAACATAAATAAATAGGATTGATCAACTTATATTTTCCCTATATTGAGTTATTTTATTTTAAAAATTAGATATGGACTATATGATAACTTTCTTGGTAAAAAGCACATCTCTTATACCTGGGAAGAGTATTTTATGTTCCAAAAATAGGCTGATGGTGTAAGATGTGACTATGAAACTGATGATAATATTACTATTAATCAACAGTACTATGTCTGTTCTTATGAAATATAATAATAAAATATTATTATAACCACAATTAAATAATTAAAAATTATTTCTTTCACGTGTTAAACACTACTAGTGATTTTAACAGTGAGTAAGTAATTGTCTACAAGAATCAATTACAAGAAGATTTTAATAATAAAAACTTCTTTTATTAAAATAATAAAATTATTTTGATATATAATTATCTTTTGCAAGAATAATCATAATGGTAATTCTTGAAGAAAACTATTTTTAGAGGAAAACTTTAAGAATTAAAAATAAATCACTCACTAATATTCCAAAGAACTTATTGAAAGATAAGGTAGAGAGATTTGACACAGAATTGTGGATTTAAGGATTAAAAATGGATTTGAAACAGTATTACAACAATATATAGTTGGATTCTATGATTTCACGTCTTTTTGGTTGATTCTGAAAGATTTAAAACACTTAAGAATAGTTGTAACTAATACTTACTTGTTGGTAATAATGGTTTAAATGATAATAAGATGATGATGATGATGTGGAAAAAACAGCAAGAGGAGGCCTCTTTTAAGTCAACAACAGCTCACAGAGGCATTCCATGGAGCAAACTGAAAAACCAGTGAATGAGAAAGCAATAAACCTTTTTGGCCTATTGATTGCATCATCTGTTGTCATGTAAGATTATCATAATTACTTCATTGATGCTTTTAAGTGACTACCAACCCCAATATGGTTGAGAATACAAGGAGTAACATCTGTAAATCTTCTTTTATTCCAAAATGATCATTGATTTCTCAAAGCTATCAATGTTATTGCCAATTTCATCACAGGATGTAATTACTGTGAAATTTTGAAGATTCAGTGTTTCACATAGAATAGTCAAAAATGGACTGTAAGTAAAATTTTAATTTT
Source organism: Austropuccinia psidii (assembly GCA_023105745.1). Lineage (NCBI taxonomy): Eukaryota > Fungi > Basidiomycota > Pucciniomycetes > Pucciniales > Sphaerophragmiaceae > Austropuccinia > Austropuccinia psidii. The sequence goes on along the minus strand of JALGQZ010000002.1, from coordinate 7,915,834 downwards.
ACTACTAAAACTGTAATTCCTGTTACGGCGTACGGTCCACGGTCCACGGACCGCGGCGTACGGACCGCGGACCGTAGGATCCCAAAGACTTGAAAAGGCCTATTATGGCCAAAAATCAAAAAAAATGCCCTAATCACTAAAACACCCAAAAAGGCCAAAAAGGCCATAAAAAGTATAATGCATCAAGATCACTCAGGATGGAGGCCACAGCCCAAAAAACATTTGGAGGGCTGTCTGAGCCCATTTCCTTGGGCAATGGGGACAAGACCCCTTGGAGGAAAGTTTCATTCATTAATTGGATTAAGTCTGGGCCAATGATTACAAGTCAGATACTCATTGGGCACCATTTTATGAGCACAAGTGCTCAATGGCCTTTATTCTGGGATATATCCCAAGGCCACATCCCAAGGCATGGCTGATTGAATCAAAAGAAAAGAATGGCATATTTTGGAAGGAATACTCACTCAAGATTGGAAAAAAAAGGGGGGAATCAAATGAATTTGGCAGGAAAGAAATAATGAAGGATTTTCAGGATAATGGTCAAGAGGAAAAGAAAATTAAAAAGAATTTTTTTTTCAAAAAATGTGGGGATATTGAGATGCCACTCAACAGTGGCAGGGTATCATGGTGTTCAGGAGCCCACCAGTTTCAAGAGGGGGATACTGTAACAACCATCCATCAGGGGTAAGGGTATTCATTCATACACCCACTCAAACACCTCAAATCAGCAAATCCAGTATCTGCATCAGCAGTCAGTTTCAGCAATCTTCATTCTGAAACATGCATACAGCTTGGTACATCAATACAGCCTGTCAATACCTATACAGGTTGGATTCACCCAATACAGTTTCAATACACCAGTATGGAACTGTATGATCACTCAAATACACCACACCTCTTGTACAGGTTCTGTACAGCTGTACAGGACCTGTATTGGCCAGACTGAATTCAATCATCAAATATTCTCATGAAAATTCTTCCTCTGGATCAGGGCTGGTGATTCTCACATATACCAGCCCCTTTTTCTCCCCCCTGGGGACTTTTCCCCAGTTAATTAATTTAGTTTATTTATCATTTCATAATTATTCTTATCCTTATTTTGGGTATTATAATTATTTAATTTTGAGTTAGTCTTTGGCTTTTCTCTCTTCGCCTGTACAGTATGAGTTGGGTGGCCATATCCTTATTAACCCTTCTCTTTCCATTCTGACAGGTTGAAACAGTGGACTTGGACTTGTTTGTGGTTGGCTCTTCAATTCTTTTACTCTTATCTTTTGTTGCTGCTTTTTCTTATATTTATTCTTTAGCAATTTATCTTTAACACTCTTAAGTGTATCTCATCTTATCTTGTCTTTGAGCCCTCCATAAGTGAGTCCCAGTTTACTGAGTGCCAGGCCCTCTTCACTTCGAAGAGCCCCTGTGACAGTTATTTGCTATTTTCTTAAGATTTACAGTAGTTGTGACATGGTAACCAAGTTCCCAAAAGGTTCTAGTTTACCAATTAGGCCAAGATCAGCCATGGATCCAAGTTTTGGAGCTGTCCACGCCTCTGAGGCCTCAGAAGTTGGGTACCCTGGCTCTCTTTGATGTCTTTTGTCCCCCTTGCTTATTTTTCACATCAAAATAGAAATTTAAGCTTCAAGTGAGATATCCACTATGGGTGTACCAAAAGTCCATGTAAGAATACCATGATATTAAGTGCTCAAAACATGCATAACACTATTCTTAGTGCATATGTAACATGGGATTTCTCACTTTCCCATTATTTTGGCGTGAAATTAAGAAAAACAAAAATTTTCGCGGATCTTTTATGTGGTATTGATGATGTGGTATTGAAGTATTTTCCATTTTACCACCTCAAAGAGTTAATTTGAGCTTATTCACTGTATGAAGCTACCCTAGCTGAATTTTAGTGTAGAATCCAAATCTGGTGTTAAATCCATGGATTTACTTACTCAATAAAAAGTTATTCATCTTTTCTGAAATCAAAAATGATGAATTTTGGATATATGCATGACTTATGAGTTTTGCATAATTCAAAATTTCTCTATAAGATAATTGTGGCCTATTTGGGTATGGAAAATATACCTCAACGCTCACATTCCCTCCCACCAAAAAATAAAATTGTACTACAATTTTATCAATGATAGAAATAATAAAAATCCCCAAAGGGGGGTTAATGTCCACTGTCCAACCTCTCTACATTACTCAGATCAAGTAATTTAAAGCACATTTATAGACATATTCAGGCTTGTGCCCTTCTTTCATGTCTAAATCTTCTCAAGAGTTTATCTGAGTCAGGAATATCTAATTCTGCCAGGCATTCATCTTCATGTACTGGATTTCTATATCTGACAAGATATTCTCTCTGATTTTTACCCCTAAGTCTCCTTTCTTTAATGACTTTCTATATCTTTTTGTCTTCATTCTGTTCCACTGGTGACACAGTTAAAGGAGTTGGGTTCCTTAGAGGAAACAATTCTTTATCAGCTGGTTGATAAGGTTTTATCAAGCTGACTGGAAAAGTGGGGTGTTTATTTTCCAATTCACCACTCACTTCCACTTGAACTGCATTGGTTCCATGTAAGGAAACAATAACAAAAGGTCCTTCATAAGAATCTTTAAGTTTCTTTGGGCCTTTGATATTATTAAAATTCAAGGTTGAAACTAGAACTAAGTCGACTACTTTGAAGTCTGGTACTTTATGACTCTTGTCCCACTTCTGTTTTGCATAATCAAAAGCATCATCCATACTTTGTTTTGCATGATGTTTTACTCTATCAAGCATTATCTTGAAGCTGGAAGCTGTAGGATGAATGTCAATCAAGTCTTTCCTCAGTGTGTCTGCTGGGAGTCTTGGATTACATCCCTTTTCTAACATAGCAGGAGTTTGTCCTGTGGAAGAATGGACTGATGTCTTGTATGCCAATTCTAATGCAGGTATCAGAGTGCACCAATCATGGGTAAAGCCATCTGAGTCTTTGAATTCTAACCCATAAGCACAAAATCTCCTGATCATGTCTTCTAAAGTTTGAATCATCCTCTCTGCTAGCCCATCTATCTGAGGGTGATATGCTGTAGAGAATGATAACTTAGTCCCAAACAATCTATGAATATTGGTCCAAAGTGCAGATGTGATCTTGGGATCTCTGTCACTTATGATATTCCTAAATAATCCTGTATGAGAAATAACTCTACTCCAAAGAAGAAGAGCTGTGTCCATAGCAGTGTCATCTTTATGACATGGTAAGAATATGGGAGTCTTGCTATATCTGTCTACAATGACTAAACAAGCATTATAACTTTTGTCACCACTTGGAGGAAGTTCTGTGACCCAATCCATGTGAGCAACTTCCCATGGGGATTTTGGTTCTTGAATATGGATCATAAGTCCAAATTTCTTGCCTATACTCCTGTTTGCCTTTTGGCATCTTTCACAGGTATGGCAATATTGAATGGTTTCTGTTCTCCAATATGGCCACCATGGACAGTTCTTTACTTTTTCAAGTGTTCTGTCCTCTGACAGGTGTCCAGAGTAGATGCTATCATGGCATTCATGAAGAATTGTATTGATCAGCAATCTGCTGCATAATGTCATTACACAAGAATGTTTGGTTCTGTGGTAAATAATCCTATCAAACAAGTGAAATCTCCCTTCAGAATAGGAATTTCTCCAAACTTCATCTAGTGCATTGACCAAAGATGTATCTTTGCAGTCTTTATCCAACAAAGAAGTCAAGATATGGCAATTCTTGTCTTGCTTATAAGATTCTCTGACCTCTTCAAAGAATTCAGTCCCAATATCAGCTACATTAATCCCTTCAATTGGAATCTTTGGTTCAGCTTCTAAGGGTACATGATGTCAGGATGAAACTATGATGAAGGTGTAAATAGGCTAAATACAACTTTATCTATGTTTGTGACAAGGTAAAATAGTTTAAAAAAGAGTTATAAGGTTTAAAAGATATTTTTAATTTAAGATAAAAAGGGCTTTACTATATTTGATATAGTAGTGGTGAGCGCTGTTGAAAGCCCTGGGTGCAGCTTTATCTGTTGGGTTACAATAATAAAAGACTACAATAATTAAATCTATAATTATACCTGATTATTAACCAAGAGTAAAACTGTTTTTGACAGTTTACTACGTAGGTTATTCAAGAGCAGGATGAGGAGATGATTTTGGCTGTGAAAAGCCCTCCTTTTATCCTGAAGATTTTTCACTCTCCAGGACAGGCTTGTGGTTTGCAAATGGCCTGTATACCCTGTATTGGGCTCAGATGTGGTTTTGAAACCACATCTGGGCGGGTTTCACCAATACAGGGTTAGAATTTTCATCTGGGGACCTCACAGCCTGATTCTGACGTGTATGACTGATAGAATGCTGTACAGAAACTGTATGGGACCCCAGTATTGGCTGACATATGAGGTATTGAAGTAAAAACATGCTTCTTTGTCTATTTGACACCTCATATTCATGATTATGGGATATTATCCCATGGTAAGGCTGTATATGACAGCAGGTGGGATTTTGACCTTAAAACAGCCATAACTTTGTCAATTATTGAGATATCAACCTCAAAATTGGTTCAACACAATGGTACCTCATTTGATATGGGTATAATTAAATATGGCAAAGGTATCTCATGTACAAGATTTTTGTACATTTGCGTGTTTTGGGCAAAAAGCTGTATTGAGCTTGTTTTCCCCATAACTTTTGTTCTAGTTGAGCTATGGGGAAATTGATGACATCATCAGATAGCCCTGATTGTGCTCTTTCCAAAAATACCCCACTTCAGGTATCCCACACTAAAACTGTAGAAGTTAGATGAGAGGTAAATGTTTTGTTCACCCTTATTTGGCCTGAAATTGACCATAACTCCAGTAATATTGGTGCTAGCTCAGTTTGGCTGGCACCATTGGATAGCCCTGGCTTAGAGCTTAATTTTTAATACCCATTTGATGGGGTTAAGCCTCTCCTTCTAGATTTTAGATGAGAGGTGAAAATTATGGTTAATGCTCAGCAATAACTTTGAGCAGGAATAACTTTGTTATTTCTTTTCCTATGGTGATGGGACTTATATTTTCAGAAAGAGGTGAGTTTCCTCTTTATTTTGATACCTTTTGAGCTTATTTGGCTCAGCTCCATGTTTTGGTGGTATCTTGGCTATACCATTGGTTTATGGTATTTCGGCTGTCATGCTTGTGCTCTGGTTTTGAGTCACAGGCTGACACATAAGCCGGGTTATCAGGAGTGTTGGCTAATGCCCACCTGCTAAGTCCATCAGCATTCTTGTGAATGTTTCCTGATTTGTGGACTATAGTCATGTTTCCCCTATATTCCTGAATGGCTATTTGCCATCTCAACATGTGTCTGTTGGGAGTTTTCATGCTAAGAAGTGATTTTACTGCATTACAGTCAGTTATCACTTCAAAAACACTTCCATCAATATGATAGTGTAATTTCTCAAGTTCCCATACCAAACATAAGCACTCCATTTGGCTTGCGCCATATCTGGCTTCTGTTGGTTTGATTTGCCTGGAGATGTAACAAACTGGTTCTTCTGTAGGTTTGTCATCAATAATTTGGACTTGATGTAGGGCTGCAACTAATCTATCTCCACATGCATCAATGTACAATTTAAAAGGAATATTCCAGTCAGGAATGAGGAGTAAAGGTGCTTCTATAAGAGCTTTCCTTATTTTCTCATAAGCTTTAATTCTCTCCTGTGTCATCTCAAATACAGTCTGTTGATCACAGATTCTATAACGCGACTTGACTAGAATTGCAAAGTCTTTCCATTGTTGCCTATAATAACTGGAAAATCCAAGAAAAGACATCATTTCTTTTTTATTATGCGGTATTGGCTTAAGTAACACCGCTGCTACTTTGTTTTTGTCAATACCCAAGCTTAAACCAGAAACAATATGTCCTAATGCTTTGAGTTCTTCAAAACCAAAATTGCATTTCTTAAATGAAATTTTCATGTTCACTTCTGAAACTTCGTGAAGGACTCTTGCAAGTCTTTCAAGATGCAAAGACCATGAATCAGAACATATGATAATATCATCAATATAAATGATAAGCCATCCTTCAGGCAATTCTGTGGGAAAGATTGTGTTCATCATTCTTTGATAATGGGATGGAGCATTTTTAATGCCAAATGGCATTCTAAGATACTCATAAATACCACAGTGAGTGATAATTCTAAGTAATTTCTTGGTTTTAGGCGTCAAAAAATTCTGATGGAAACCTTTCAATGCATCCATTGATGTTATATACTTGGCTTTAGAAAATTGAGTCAAGGTTTCTTGAATTCTAGGTATTGGATACCTATCTGGAACTGTGTAGGTATTCAATGCTCTGAAAACCCCAACCATTCTTGACTTGTCATTATGCCATGCAATAATAACAGCTGTTGTCACTTCAACTTCCTCATTATTCTATAGCTCTGGGACTGGCTGGATAAGCTGGTCTTGTAAGTACTGGAGGATATGGCCTGTCAATATTGAGAGTAATATCAACTTCATGTCCCCTTATAGCACCTAATGGTTCATTATCAGAGGCAAATGCATTTTTGTATGTGTATAACACATTAATAAGTTCATTCCTCATTTTTGGTGACAATGATGGATTAATGTGTTCTTCAACAAGTTGATTAGACACAAATTCATCTTTGTAAGTATCCTTGACAGAAGATACTACAGATATTTGTTTTGGCATATTGGAAAAAGAAAATGTTTGTCTTTCGTTATCTCCAATTGTAAAATATCTGTGTTTATTGTTATTTATGTCAATACCATAAATATTTAAGTAATCATTTCCAATAATAATGTGCTGAGATGTGCAATTATCCATTACAACAATCTCAGTTTTCATTCTTACACTTCCTGCTGGGTGTGGAAATACAAGTTTAGTGTCTAATATACCCAAGGGGTACATATTGTTACTGGCACTACTAAATTGCACACCTTCTATTGGTAATAGATGGTTTTTCCATTCAGGAAGTATAATTTGGAGATAATCTTTGCCCACACAAGTGCAAAATGCCCCTGTATCCAAATTTACTTTGGCTTCAGTATCACTCATGAAAACTGATGTGATACAGGATGCTCCAGCAGTGTAACCCTTTCCTCTTGCAGGTTTTGTTTTACACATTCTGGCATCTTGGATATTGGTCAGGTTGCAGCAATCCTCACTGTACTGTGGCAAGTGGGTATGGACTTCTGTGACCTCAAAGAAATCTGTAATGTTTTCAATGGGATAGTCCTCCACTGGTGTATCTTCATAGACTGCAGAATCTTGATCAGACTCTTCTTTCTCTTCAGTACACTGGCTTTATTCAATGACCCGAACTTAATTGATTTTTTTCTTTTTGGTGCAAGTGTTTGCTAAATGTGAAGTAATTCCACATTTATGACACTTCAAGACAGGTCTTTCTGGTCTTTTATCCTCTCTGGGAATCTTTGGGATCATCTTGGATTCCATAGGGATTCTAGTCCAAGTTTTACCAATTCTTGTTCTGGTAATGATATCTTCCATTGCATTAATGTAGTCCTCTGTTGAACAGGGGTCTACACATCTGCTTTTGATAGGATGTTCCAGTTCTCCTCCACACTTTCTTAATATATTCATATTAATCATAGTGTCAGACATATCTGGGTGTAAAGCAGATAATCTGTCTTTTTGTTTGAAGAACCAAGTAAGTGGTTTATCTTTCTCTGAGTTAAAAATGGCACTTTCAAAAGCATTTTCCATTTTAAACCTCCAAGAATTGTTGGCCCATTTGGTAATCACTTCAGATTTCCACCAAGAACAATCATGTCTTACATGATCCATCCTCATTTTGTAATACCATTTCTTTGCAGTCCTGGTAAACAGAGAGTGTATTTTCCCTACTATGATTTCATCAGGTATATTAAAGTCTTCTTGTAACATATCAATAGTCCTGATGAACTCAATATGGTTATATTCTCCTTCACCAGAGAATGTTGGCCATTCTTCTAATTTGGGAATATCTTTGACAGAGACAAAATTTTCTCCTAGAAGTGGGGTAAAACTTCCTTTAACAGAATGTTTTTCTTCAGTCAAAGGTGTAGAATGTCTTGCCATATGTGGTTCATAATTCTTATGAATTTGTTCTACATTTGCAATGATTTCATTCTCTAACTTCTGCCTTTCACTGTCACTTTTTGCAAAATGTGTAGCAAATTGATTGGTGTTTTCAACTATCTTCAAGACATGCTCTTGTAGAATCTTAAGTTGATCATTCATTTTAAAAATGGAAAGATCTTCCATTTCATCATTCTGAATCTGGCATGTACTCTCAACTCTGCTACAAGAATTGGTAATTGAATCAAATCTGGCATTTGTTAATTCATACCATTCAGTGTATTTCTTGTCATGTTTCTTCAAGTCATTAATATCTAGTGTTATTTTAGTTAACTTTGAATCAAGTTTACCAATTTCTACATTAATAGCTCTTTGTACATGATTTATTTGCATAGAAAAGACCTGTTCATCCTTTCCTGCTCCTTGGCTGTGAATTCCATGAGAGGTCTGGCCATATTGAATACACTGTCCACTGCTGAAGGCTCCAATTTGGGGATCCTGTACCCTTGCGGGTAAGGTCTGTGCCAATCGGCTTTGGCTTTGCCCTTGCCTTGATGGCTCTTGGGACCTCTCTGCTTCTTCTGAGGTCCTTTGGGCTTGTCTTTGGACACTTCTGGAGCTGGTTTGAAGCTGGTAGATGCCACTGGGGCCTCTGTCTCCAAAGCTGGAGTCATTTCCAGTTCCTTCTTCTGGTCTATTGATAAAAGACTTTGGCTCTTCAACCAATTCTTTATCTTTTTGACCTTGTCTTTTCAAGACAGGGGGCTCCATCCTCCTAAGAGTTTTATGGTCTTCTCCTGACCCAGAAAGCTCTTGATGTGTAAGTAGAAGTTCGTGGCCCCCTGCCAAAGGCTTGAGCATATTTCCCACTCCTCTTCTTTGGCTGCTCTGAACCAATTTTTGTACTGGCATTGATAAATTTCTATTGCTGCCACTTGAAAATGGTTCAGCCCTGGAAATATGGCCATGAATCAGTTCAGGCTCAGAATTCATGTCAAAATCTGTTGGTACAGACCTTGGGGAATTGGGGGCAACTCTGGAATGCTCCAAATGTGTCTTTCTTGTGGAAGACTTGGCACTTCTGGATTTGGTCTTGCCTCTTCCTTGTCTACATCCATCTGGTTGGACTGAATAGTTGCTTCCATTTCTGGTATGCACCATTTTCACATCAATTTAAAGATAAAAGGTGAAAATATAAGATACAATACATACCTTTTGGTGGTAATTAGGCTTTTTCTAAGTTAAATAAGGTGCCTCTTTTAGAAATTTGCACCTCAATACTCTCTTCAGATTCTGGACTAGTAATATATCTTTTACTGAGTCTGTTGCCAGCTGCACAGTAATTGATTAAAGACACTAGAAAAAATTATAAAAGAGAAAAAATTATTTTTTATACTTTTTAAAATATTTTTAAAGATTTTTTATAAGTTTTATATTTTTTAATATTAAAAAAATTATTCTTTTTAAAGAAAAAAATTAAAATTCAAGATTTTTGAATGAAAATTAATTCAGAGTAACTCAAAGAATAATTTTATAAGTTTTTGGATGTGAAAAAGCCACGTGTAAAAACAGTATAAAATTAAACCAAATTCCTCAATGAAAAATATTTCCAAAACAATTTCAAAAATAAGAATTATGTTAACTTCAAAATGAAAGAAAAATTCTAAATTAATGCATTTTAGAACTTAAAAATATATTAATTAAGGGTACAAGGTTCAAAAAACACAGCCAGGCCCCCAAATGTAAGATGTGACTATGAAACTGATGATAATATTACTATTAATCAACAGTACTATGTCTGTTCTTATGAAATATAATAATAAAATATTATTATAACCACAATTAAATAATTAAAAATTATTTCTTTCACATGTTAAACACTACTAGTGATTTTAACAGTGAGCAAGTAATTGTCTACAAGAATCAATGACAAGAAGATTTTAATAATAAAAACTTCTTTTATTAAAATAATCAAATTATTTTAATATATAATTATCTTTTTCAAGAATAATTATAATGGTAATTCTTGAAGAAAACTATTTTTAGAGGAAAACTTTAAGAATTAAAAATAAATCACTCGCTAATATTCCAAAGAACTTATTGAAAGATAAGGTAGAGAGATTTGATGTAGAATTGTGGATTTAAGGATCAAAATGGATTTACAACAGTATTACAACAATATATAGTTGGATTCTATGATTTCACGTCTTTCTGATTGATTCTGAAATATTTAAAACATTTGATAATAGCTTTAACTAATACTTACTTGTTGGTAATAATGGTTTAAATGATAATAAGATGATGATGATGATGTGGAAAAAACAGCAAGAGGAGGCCTCTTTTAAGTCAACAACAGCTCACAGAGGCGTTCCATGGAGCAAACCGAAAAACCAGTGAATGAGAAAACAATAAGCCTTTTTGGATTATTGATTGCATCATCTGTTTTCACGTAAGATTATCATAATTACTTAATTGATGCTTTTACGTGACTACCAACCCCAATATGGTTAAGAATAAAATGAGTAACATCTGTAAATCTTCTTTTATTCCAAAATAATAATTGATTTCTCAAATTTATCAATGTTATTGCCAATTTGATCACAGGATGTAATTACTGTGAAATTTGGAAGATTCAGTGTTTCACATAGAATAGTCAAAAATGGACTGTAAGTAAAATTTTAATTTTACTACTAAAACTGTAATGCTTGTTGGTTGTACTATAGACAATACAGTTCCCCATTAGTCCTGAAAGCTTCAGAAAGATTCATTAAAAATTGTATTTTTAATGAATTTTTGAAGTTTTTACCTCATTTCTACGTAGAATTGCAAATATCAGTGTTTCACTGGTTGCTATGAGGTAAATGAATGGATACAAGTCCAAAAAGGGTTTTAATTACTCTTTTGGGGTTTATCCATGGAAAGTCATTAAGAATTGACGTGGTTAGAGGAGTCTAAGTAGCTCTTTACCTCCTTGGCACGTCGAAATAGCAGGTTATTTGCTATTTTCTTAAGATTTACAGTAGTTGTGACATGGTAACCAAGTTCCCAAAAGGTTCTAGTTTACCAATTAGGCCAAGATCAGCCATGGATCCAAGTTTTGGAGCTGTCCACGCCTCTGAGGCCTCAGAAGTTGGGTACACTGGCTCTCTTTGATGTCTTTTGTCCCCCTTGCCTATTTTTCACATCAAAATAGAAATTTAAGCTTAAAGTGAGATATCCACTATGGGTGTACCAAAAGTCCATGTAAGAATACCATGATATTAAGTGCTCAAAACATGCATAACACTATTCTTAGTGTATACGTAACATGGGATTTCTCACTTTCCCATTATTTGGCATGAAATTAAGAAAAACAAAACTTTTCATGGATCTTTTATGTGGTATTGATGATATGGTATTGAAGTATTCTCCATTTTACCACCTCAAAGAGTTAATTTGAGCTTATTCACTCTATGGAGCTACCCTAGGTGAATTTTAGTGTAGAATCCAAATCTGGCCTTAAATCCATGGATTTAATTACTCAATAAAAAGTTATTCATCTTTTCTGAAATCAAAAAATGATGAATTTTGGATATATGCATGACTTATGAGTTATGCATAATTCAAAATTTCTTTTTAAGATAATTTTGGCCTATTTGGGTATGTAAAATATACCTCAAGGCTCACATATGGGACAAATTTTAGATGAGCCAACTCAACCTCTCTCATTAAAATTTTCTTCTGAGTGGGGGATTTGAACCCCCGTCTCCAGCTTTCATCAACTGACCGGATTCTCAATCACCCCCGGCATTTGAGTGACGTGTGCAGTCACACATCACCTTGACGTAATAGAAAGTTCCTATATGTGTTACTCCTGGGGAACGTGCTGTAAACTAATACACTATCCACAATACTGTACTAACAGTAATGTACTGTACACAGGGAACTGTATTTTGTAATGTAAACTACTATCAATGCTTGTGAGAACAATGCTAAGGCGCTTTTCATTTAATAGATAGAACAATGAAAAAGGAGCCTTGCATTGCATCTATGGTAGAGATCATAACAATGGTAGGAGAAAATAGCGCTTGGATTCCCATTGTCAATGACTCAGAAATAACTAAGCTGTGACCTCTTGAGTGCAAGACATTGTTCTTGATACCTTTGTCAAGTTTCTCAAATTTTTTATTTCATATTTGTATGACATACCATGGTGTAAGTCCAATTACTCCACAAAAACTTATTTACTTTGTAGAATATTTTCCTCCTTGCCCACAACAATAATCCTCCCGAAATTTGAATTTTTTAATTTTATGCCTTCTTCCATTCAGCAGTTCTTCTTCTTTTTCTTACTTGCCTTGTTTTTCAGCTTTTTAAAGATCACAATTGTTCCCGTCACATACCTCTACTGCTTTTTCTGCTACATTTACTACTTCATTCAGTTGTTAATTCACCTATTTCAGGTGGAGCCAGCCAATAGTGATATTATAAGATTCCAGTCTTCTCCACGCTTCATACAATTATTTATAAACATTACCTATGAGTTTCAACCACTATAATAGTCATTTTCAGCAAGATTTTGCATCATCCAGCGAAAATAATTTGCTTCAACTTGTTAATGAACAAACTCACAAAATTCAACAACTCCAACAAAAAAAAGAAAGCCATGATCAAGTGTTAGAATCACTTCTTTCAAAATTCAACCTTCAAGAAACAAGTACTTCACAAAACAATCTGTCATCAAAATCAAAAGGCAAGCAGCTTAAAGCCCCACGTCCAAGCATTACCCAACCTACACCACAAATGAAATCACCAAATAATTTGGGTAATACCTCTAATATTGAAAGCAAAATACCACGCAGATTCAAAGAAACGGTTTCCGAACAACTCCTTCCATCATGAAAGAGAAATCCCCAACAGCTCCTAAGCACTGAAATTCCAGAAGGTTTTAACCCTACAAATGTAACCCATTATCCTATTAGCACAATTTCTTTTCTGAGTATACTAAACCATAAATGCTCATTTCAAACTTAGAAAGCTTTTTATGAGCACATCAAGATATTGTGGGGTCTCATCTATCAAAAATTGGTACCTATATCACCTGATTACTCCATGTTACAAGAATTCAATTGCCGTTTTTCATTTTGAAGTGAGATTGTGACTCAGTCAGAAAACCCCACCACACCACCCTTGCTCCCTTTAGAGGAGGTCCTAACATTGAGAGGCAAGAAACCAGGAAAAAAGAAATTTGGAAGCTGCATCGTCAATATGAGTGATTTTGCGATCAAGTACATTGTTTCATTTCTTGCAAAGCTTGGGATTCGCCAATGGGCTCCAGATCTCAATGACTTAGTGGATACGTTATACAATGAGGCTTGTCGTATCAGTGCAATCCAAACATTTTGTCAAATTTCTATTAGCAGAGCATATGAGTTCATGAACGTAAACATGATTTATCTAGACGACATCCAATTGCTTACCAAGGTTTACAACCACTATGCCCACTGGTATATGGTCCAACGATATAAGAAGGAGGCTAAAGAACCTGGAAAGCATGCAAAAGATGAATATTGAAAAGCTGTCTTAAGATATAGACTAAGGGTGAGTTGGAAGCTGATCTTAATTAACTGACCCTTAGCTAACCAGTTGATCTTGAATTTGCTTAGTTGAAAGATCTTTGATATAAATTTGGTGTTGCTCAAGGTTTTCCACAAAGATACTGGAAAATTTTAGCAAACCCTGATTCACATAGTGATGAAGAATTCGATCCAATATCTAATAAATATTTCATCAAGAAGTTAGAATGCAGGTCAGACAAAGCAAACACATTCATACAAAGGGTTGATGAAGAAATTAGTAAGGCTGAAAATGCTGACGGAAAGAAAGCTTAAAGACGTGAGCGCCATATCCCACCTGAAGGCAAGGCATCAATCAGTAAAACCATACCAAAGGGCCTTCCAATCAATTTTTATGATCCAGAGTGGTTCAATGATGGGAACCTTTGAGATATGACCACATACCCAAAAAGGTCACAAGAAATATTTAATATAACTATACATTAAAAATAAGTACCTTAAAGCTATAAAAATACCATAAATTAGTACAAAACTTGGTTTAACTTAAAAACCAATGAATAAACATGTGAAATAAACTATACCATTGGATTCCTCATGGTAAAATACACATATACCATTTTTATGGAATATCTGTAAAGTCAATATTTAATAAGTTATAAGTAATAATACCTTGTAAAAAAACACAAATCCTTATTTATTTCAAAAGCCAATGAAACAGCATGTGAAATAAGTGGTACCATTGGATTCCCCATCAAATTCCACATATAAAACAATTAATAAGCTAAGCTTCAAAATCAATACTTAAGGCATTAACCTGATTATCTGCACTTTTTTGGTCAACGCATATATTCAAGGATTTTAGCTAATATCTCTTGAAATATGCATGATAGAGTGATAAAACAAAAAGAAAGTCATCACGTGATTACTGTAGGAATACAGAAATGAAGCTTATTCCACAAGCTATAAACAAGGTTAAAACCTGTAAGGAATTATTGATTAAAAATCAACAGAGCTGTTGACCACTTTTTTGTGAAAGTGGTCCAAACTTAAAAAAAAGTGCACAGTTGGATTTTACTAGCTCATTAGTGAAGAATGATGTATTTTTTATTATAATATTCAAGGTATAACCCCTTGAAATCATAGTTTGAAGTTTAAAATATTGAATTTCAACAGAAAAGATGAGTTACAAGAAAAATCATCAAAAATAGAGTTTTGATTATGTAATGAAATTCTCTTGTCAGAATAATAGGGTTATGCCAAGCTATTAGAATTCACTCCTAGAATTGCTGTAGCGTGTAAATCTTAAAAAGTATTAAGGATCAAAGTTTGAGCTTACTCTGATCATTTATGATCACTCACTGTAACCTTAAATTAAGTTTAACAGTCATATGTGTGAGAAAATTGGTGAATGCTATTAGTTTATGATTAAAACTAATAAAATCAACGAGTTTTTGGGCATCTTCCAAGCCTTTGACGTCATCAAACTTAGAGTTATAGTGATAACTCTAAATAATGGCGTAATAATGATTTAATATGGTTTGATCATGATGTAATCATCACCAAACCTTAAAATATTGATCAATTCCAGTGGATATTATCAGTACACGTCTACTAGACGCCTGTTGGACTCTAGGAGGGAGGTATTTACTATAAATAGAGCTCTTTTTACTCTGTTTTCACCTCAGACGCATCAAAAACATTAAATGAATACAATTAAAAAGGTAAAATCTTTATTCTTTATATATAAAACTTTTATATTATCAAAGACCAAAGATCATCTTATTAAAATCAACAATTTTGACGTGATTAAACCATTTATTTAATTGTTCTTGTTAAAAATCTTTCTAAAACCCATTTCCATGTAAAAATCAAGAATATTTGTAATTTCTCTATTTTTTATTGTAAATACAATTTTTATAAGTTTTATTTACATTATTTGGCATAAAATATATCAAAATTATTATATTAAGTATTAATAGTAGGTTTTTTCTCTTATTACAATAATTTTCTCTTTATTATTCTTTTAATAATTCTTTAATTAATATAAATAGTATTTATATTAATTTATAACTTTAATATTGGTAATATTATTCTTATTAATTGTTTTTTATTAATAAAAATTTTTTTTTACGCCTTTATGATTTGTTTGTAACAATAATAAAGTGTTATTAAATATATTAATTATTTTATATTAATATATTTATTTTATTATATTATATTTTAGAATATAAATCATATTATCATATTTTATTAATAATATAATTATTTTTATGCCATAATTATAATAATTCTTTACTATTATAATTATTTTTATCTTATTTATTTCACTCATAAGGACATTCATAGTACAATAAGTAAAATATTGGTAATTTTTACTAATTGTTTCATAGTCAAACCTTACATTTGGGGGCCTAGCCGTGATATTTACTTTAAAAGACCTTTAAAAAGATTCTAATTGGCCTTATACAATAATAAATTATACTTATAGTCATAAAATTATATAATAATTCTATATTTATTGATTTTAAAAGCTATTGAGGCATTTGGAAAGCAATTGTACTGTCTTACACGTGGTTTTTCACATCCTTAGACTTGCAAAAACTTTCTTTGAGTGACTCTAGTGATTAAAAAAGATATTTTATAAATTAAAAATAATTTCATATTATAAATTAATTTTATAAAAAGAATCATATTCATTTTTATTTTATTCTTTAAAAATAAAAACATAAAAATATTGAAAAACTGTAAGGTTTGACTATGAAACAATAAGTAAAAATTACTAATTATTTACTTATTGTACTCTGAATGTCCTTATAATTGAAATAAATAAGATTAAAATAATACTAATAATAAAGAAATATTATTATTATGGCGTAAAAATATTATATTATTAAATAAATATAATAATATAATTAATATTATATGAAATTATAATATTATAAATAATATATTAATATAAAATAATTAATATATTATAAAGCTCTTTATTATTGTTACCAACAAATAATAAAGGCGTAAAAAATTGTTTTTTATTAATAAAAAACAATTAATAACAATAATATTACTAATATTAAAGTTATGAATTAATATAAATACTATTTATATTAATTAAAGAATTATTAAGAGAGTAATAATAGAGAAATTATTATAATAAGAGAAAATAACCTACTTTTAACACTTAATATAATAATTTTGAAGTATTTTACGCCAAAAAATATAAATACAACCTTTTCAAATTGTATTTACAATAAAAATAAAGAAAATTACAAATTATTCAGTATTTTTACGTGGAAATGAGTTTTAGAGAGATTTTTAACAAAAACAATTAAATAAATGATTTAATCACGTCAAAATAGATGATTATAGCAAGGTGGTCTTTGGTCTTTAATAATATAACAGTTTTATATATAAAGAATAAAGAAATTACCTTTGATTTGATTGATTTAATGTTTTTGATGCGTCTGAGGGGTAAATAGAGTAAAAAGAGCTCTATTTATAGTAAATACCTCCCTCCTAGAGTCCAACAGGCTTCTAGTAGACGTGTACTGATCATATCCACTGGAATTGATCAATATTTTAAGGTTTGAGGGTGATTACATCATGATCAAACCATATTACATCATTATTACACCATTATTTAGAGTTATCACTATAACTCTAAGTGTGATGACATCAGAGGCTTGGCAGAACCCCAAATTTCGTGGATTTTATTAGTTTTAATCATAAACTAATAGTATTCACCAATTTTATCACTATTAAGACTGTTAAACTTAATTTAAGGTTACAGTATGTGATCATAACAGCTCAATTTAAGCTCAAACTTTGATCCTCAATAACTTTTAAGGTTTTCACGCTACAGCAATTCAAAGAGTGAATTCTGATAGTTTGACATAACCTTATTATGCTGCCAAGAGCTTTTCATTACATCATCAAAACTCTAATTTTGATGATTTTTCTTGTAACTCATCTTTTCTGTTGAAATTCAATATTTTAAACTTCAAACCTTGATTTCAGGGGGTTATACCCTGAATTTAATAATAAAAATTACATCATTCTTCTCGAATAAACTAGTAGAATCCAACTGTATACTTTTTTTTAAGTTTGGACTACTTTCACAACAAAGTGGTAAACAGCTCTGTTGATTTTTATCAATATTTCCTCATAAGTCTTAACCTTGTTTATAATTTGCAAAATAAAGTTCATATCTGTGTTCTTACAGTAATTACGTGGTAACTTTATTTTTGGTTCATCATTCTAGCATGTATAGTTTAGAAGATATTAGCTATGATCACTGAATATATGCGTTGACCAAAAAAGTGCATATATTCAGGATAATTCCTTAAGTATTGATTTTGGGAATTAGCTTATTAATTGTTTTATATGTGGATTTTTGTGGGGAATCCACTGGTACAATTTATTTCACATGTTGTTTCATTAGTTTCTGAGATAAATAAGGTTTTATGATTTTTATAAGGTATTATACCTTATAATTCCTTAAATATTGACTTTACAGATATGCCATAAAAGTGGTATATGTGTATTTTTCCATGGGGAATCCAATGGTATAATTTATTTCACATGTTCATTGATTGGTTTTTAAGTTAAACCAATTTTAGTACCAATTTATGGTATTTTTTGTATATTTGAGTAATTATTTTTAGTGTATAATTATTCTAATTAATTTTAATATAATTATATTAAAGGTATAATTATTATTAATCTTTTTTGTGACCTTATTGGATATGTGGTCATATCTCAAAGGCTCACAAAAACCAATAAAAAGTTATTTTATTCATTTTAATTGCATTTCTTTAATTATTTTCATTTTTTTTATGAAAAAAGATATAAAAGCGATTTTTATGTGGAAAATTGCCATATCTTACCAAAAATAATACTTTTATATAAAAGACTTATATTTATTTGTCTTTTTTAGTGTTTGAAGACAACCCAACAGAGGACAACCAAACCACTGTTGAAAGATTGGTGGAAGAAACTTGTCAAAGTTCTCCAACACCAATAATCACCAAGAAAAAGAAAGCCAAGAAATTGGAATTTCCAGGACCCACCATTCAGGACTCTGAAGGTGAGTACCTCATTCATAAATTGCCAAAGAAAATTCCTGTTCTGAAATCCTCTTATTTCTCATTTTTCTTATAATATGACTACCAGAAGAGGCTCCCAATACGCCATCCAATCAGATGGAGGTGGACTCAGAGGTAGAATTGATTCCTCAAAAGGGAAAAGGAAGGGCAATATCCCCAGTGGAACAGAATCCACACAAGGAAGTGCCTTATCCCAAAGGAAAGTCCCAGAAATGCCCATGATATCTGAACCTGAATTGGAACTAAGTATGAGTAACTCAAATAGGTACAAATCACATTCAGAGGACTCAAATAGACATTTACATGAGCCAATACAAACAGTACTACACAGTGTACAAAAACAAAGATTGGGAAATGTTGCCTTAAATTAACCAGGGAGTGATGAACTCCTGGCACATCCTGAAAATGTTCCTCAAAGAGGAGGAAATAGTGAGATACTCCAATGGATGGAATCCACTATCATCCAAACCTCAAATCAAAAAGATCAAGGAGGATCATGCCAAAAAGAAGGAGGCAACCAAGGAAGAAGCCCCAGTAGCTTCTACCAGAAAGCCCCAAGTCAACCCACTTCCCCAAGAAGGGAAGAAGAAAAAGAAAAAGAATTGCAGAAAACCATATTCCCCAAGCTACAGGATTCCCAAAATCCAAAAAGATGCCATGGACAATGTCTTCAACATGGCCAGAACTTTGATGGAATTCAAAGACAAAGAGGAACAAAGAATGAGACAACCCCATTTCCCAAAGAAGTAACCTTGTCTCCTGATGTTGTAAATACTTTAACAGAACTTAAAGATAGTACTTTACCTCTTAAAGACATTAAAAATAGTTTATTATCTTTCCAAGAAATAAATCATAGCTTATCATCTTTAACAAAACTTGTTTCACAAAATAAGAAAGAAATTGATAACATAAAATTTATGATTGAAAATAATAAACCAAAATTATTAATTGATATTACTCAGAAATTAATACAAGGAAAACAAGAGTTGTACAAATACATAAGTCATATCAAAGAAAAAACTTTGACAATCAATTATGATGTGGGTATTGACAACCTTACGGAAAAACTAAACAAATTAAGTATTTCTGTAGAAATATTTGAAGAAAAGACTTCATCACACCAAAAATTACTTTTGGACCATGTGGAAAAAAGTGATTAAGCAAGAATGCATCTGAAGGATGACATTCAAAGTGAGATAAGGCTTATTACTGAAAAAATGGATAAAATTAATGAGGCTAACTTAAATATGCCAAAGTTATCAACACCATTTTCTCACATAAGAAGCCCTGTTAAGCCAAAAGAGGAATTAACAAATCCATTCATAACAGACTTGAGTCATCAAGACAATAAGAAAGACTTAATGAAGGAAGCACCTCAATTGAAAGAGGAGCCAACATTCACAGGAGAAGGTGAATATGACCACATGTCATTTATCAAAACAATTGACATGCTACAAGAAGATTATGCCATACCAGATGAATTAATCACTGCAAGATTACATTCATTGTTTGATAAATCTGCAAAAAGATGGTATTATGGCATAAGGCAAACAAATGGCAAAAATACCTGGTCTTGGTGGAAACAAGAAATAATCACCAAGTGGGCTAATGATACCTGGAGGTACAAAATAGAAAATGCATTTGAAAATTCTTTCTTTGACCCAGACAAAGACAAACCTTTAACTTGGTTCTTGAAACAAATTGAAAGACTTAATGCATTGTGCCCAGAAATGTCACAAAAAATGGTGCATATGAAAATACTCAAGAAATGTGGAGGAGAGCTAGAACATGCCCTAAGAAGCAGGTGTATAGAACCATGCTCCACAGAAGAGTATATTAATGCACTAGAAGACATAGTGACAAGAACAAAAATTGGCAGGACTTGGAAGAAATTGGACATTAAAAGCCCGAATAAACCATTTATCAAAAAAGATAAATCAAAAGAATCCTTCAAGCCCAATACATCCAACAATAATGAGCAAAAAAAAGGCATAAATGTGGAGGTATTGGACAGATAGCCAATAATTGCTTAAAAAGGCAAAGATTAATGAAATTGTGGAAACAGAAAACCACAATGACAAAGAAGAGGAATCTGACTCTGAAAAAGAGACAGAAGAGTCAGAAAGTTCTGAAAGTCATGAAATCAATATAATTAATGCACAAATTGATAATATTGATATAATTTAGGAAGTACTGGATGTTAACTCAAACTTCCCACAATTTGGGACATCTGACACAAACCTGACAAACATACAAGATTCCAAAATGTATAGAACCAGACCTGCAAAAGGAATGGGATATACAGCTGGAAAATCAAGTATAAGTATTGTTATGGTTGATGACCAAGAAGGAAAAGATAACATAGATACAGGAGCATATTGCACCTGTGTTGGTAAAAGTTATTTGAAAACCATTGTCCCAGACTGGCAAGGAAAACTTATGCCAATACAAGGTGTCAAATTTAGTAGTGCAAGTGAGAGCATGAAGCCCCTTGGAATAAATGATTTAACACTAATTTTTCCTCATCCCTCACAATGTGTCAGAATCAAAGTAGAATTTGTGGTAATGGACAACTGTACTAGTAATCACTTCATACTTGGGAATGACTACTTATCAATTTATGGCATAGATATCTCTAACCAAAAGGATAGATATTTTACCATAGGAGACAACAAAAGACAAAAGTTTGGCTTCTTAAATAACAAAAAACAAATCACAGTTATTAAAAATGAAGAAAAAAGTCCAGAAAAGGAACTTTTTATATCTGAACAACTTAAAGAGGCAGAATTCAATCAAGAATTAACAGAAAAAATGAAAGAAAAATTGATTAACCTCTTACTTAAGTATAAAAATGCCTTTTCAACTGACAAAGAACCACTAGGTGCCATAATTGGACATGAAGTGGATATAATTCTAATGTGGAAAAACCTTACCCACCTTTACCAAGGAGACCTGCTTACCCAGCTAGCCCAAGGGCTAGAGAAGCCTTAGAGGTACACATTAAAGAATTAATGGACCTTGGAGTATTAAGAAAGGTAGGACATAATGAACAGGTAGAAGTCACTACACCTGTCATTATAACTTGGCATAATGGAAAATCAAGGATGGTAGGAGACTTCAGAGCCCTGAACACCTATACCATTCCAGACAGGTACCCAATACCCAGGATCCATGAGACATTGACACAATTGTCACAAGCTAAGTTCATCACAGCCATGGATACCTTAAAGGGTTTTCATCAAGATGTCTTAAAAGACAATGCCAAAAAACTACTGAGGATAATAGTGCACTTTGGAATTTTTGAATACTTAAGAATGCCATTTGGCATAAAAAATGCACCTTCCCATTATCAAAGAATGATGAATACAATATTTCCTGAAGAATTATCAGAAGGATGGTTAATTATTTATATTGATGATATCATAGTTTGCTCAGAAACTTGGGAAAATCACCTTACAAGACTAGAAAGGGTACTACCAAAGATAGTCCAAGTGAATATGAAAATTTCCTTGAAAAAGTGTCATTTTGCATACAGTGAATTAAAAGCACTAGGACATGTTGTATCTGGACTTAGTCTAGGCATAGACAAGAATAAAGTAGCAGCAGTACTACTTAAGCCAATGCCTCAAACCAAAAAAGAAATGCAATGATTTCTAGGATTTTCTGGTTACTATAGACAGCATATAAAGGACTTTGCAAAAATTTCTAACTCCTTGTATAAACTATGTGACCAACAAACAGTCTATGAAATGACAGAAGAAAGAGTCAAGGCATATGAAGAATTGAAAAATTCCTTAACAAATGCCCCATTTCTTCTAATGCCAGATTGGAAACTACCCTTCAAACTTTACATTGATGCTTGTGGAGAAGGACTGGGTGCTGCACTACACCAGACACAAATTATCAATGATAAACCAGTGGAAGGACCAATTTGTTTTATTTCAAGATAGATAAAGCCAACAGAAGCAAGATATGGAGCAAGCCAAATGGAATGCCTCTGCTTATTTTTGGCTTTAGATATATTACATTACTACTTGGATGGAACAGTATTTGATGTGATTACAGACTGCAATGCTGTAAAATCTCTATTAAATATGAAAACTCCAAATAGACATATGCTGAGATGGCAAATTGCTATCCAAGAATATAGAGGAAATAGGACTATTGTTCATAAATCTGGTAATATTCATAAAAATGCAGATGGTCTTAGCAGATGGGCTCTAGCAAATACCCCTACAATCCAGCATGGGTACCACAAGAAGAACACCATATAGAAGGAATATGTGTTACAGATATTGGCACAGAATTCTTTAACCAAGCTTAAGAAAACTATAAGATAGACAAAAATTGCCATATCTTAAGCCAACTTCTAATGAAAGACTGCAAAGACCCATCACTTTCATCAAAACTAGATGAAATATGGAAAAAGGCATATGATGAAGGAAGATCCCACCTCCTTGATGGAATCCTTTACCATAGAACAAAACACACATGTGTTATGGCCTTAACAGATAGAACCCTGATAAGCACTATTTTACATGAGTGTCATGATAGTGTTGCAGCTGGACACCTCTCAGAAGACAGAACACTAGAGAGGGTGAAAACCTGCTCTTGGTGGCCAAATTGGAAGAAAGATGTTTCAGAATACTGCCAAACCTGTGACAGATGTCAAAAAGCCAACAGAGCCACAGGAAAGAAATTTGGAATGATGATCCAAATCCAAGAACCAAAATCTCCTTGGGAAATAGTTCATACGGATTTGGTAACAGCATTACCTCCAGGAGGAGACAGAAGCTATAATGCATGCCTAGTATTGGTTGACAGGTATAGCAAAACTCCCATGTTCCTACCATGTCATAAAGATGACACAGCTATGGACACAGCCATAATGATATGGAATAAAGTTATTAGCCATACAGTGACAGAGACCCAAAGTTCATTTCAGCATTATGGACAAATCTCCATAACTTGTTTGGGACAAAGTTATCATTCTCAACAGCTTACCATCCTCAAACTGATGATTTAGCAGAAAGAATGATACAGACCTTAGAGGACATGATCAGAAGATTCTGTGCTTATGGGCTGGAATTCAAAGATTCTGATGGTTTTACCCATGATTGGTGTACACTAATACCAGCTCTTGAGCTGGCATATAAAACATCAATTCATCCTTCTACTGGCAAAACACCAGCAATGCTAGAAAAAGGTTGGAATCCAAGACTTCCTTATGATACCCTCAAAAAGGACTTAGTGGATATAAATCCAACAGCAAGCAGTTTTAAGATAATGCTTGACAAGGCAAGACACCATGCAAACAGATGTATGCAGGATTATTTCAAATATGCAAAAGAAAGATGGGATAAAAGTCATAAGCCACCTGATTTCAAAATAGGAGACTTGGCCCTAGTATCAACTCTTAATTTAAATAACATAAAAGGCCCAAAGAAATTAAAAGATTCCTTTGCAGGACCACTTATGATAAAGGCACTTCATGGGTCCATGAAGTGCAATTGCAATTGGAACTCACAGGTGAACTAATGAACAAACACCCAACTTTCCCTGTAAGTCTAATAAAGCCTTACAGCTCAAGTGACAAGGAGTTATTTCCACTAAGAAATAAAACTCCACTTGAAATTCCCCCCTTGGAAGAAGGAGAGGAAAAGAAAATAGTAAAAGTCCTTAAAGAAAGAAGGACAAGAAACAAAAAAGAAAGAGAATACCTTGTAAGGTATAGAAATTCAACTCAAGAAGATGAATGGCTACTTGAGAAAGATATAACAAATGCTGATAAATTACTAAGAAGGTTCAGACATGAAAGAAAACCTGAAAAATAAAAAGTTAAGCATTATTGAGCTTCAAGACTAACAAAGTCTATTGAAGAGGTAGGATAGTGGATGATACCCTAATTACACATATCAGATTGTAGTACAGTATTTTTTGGTGGTAGGGAATGTGAACCTTTAAGATATGACCACATACCCAAAAAGGTCACAAGAAATATTTAATATAACTATACATTAAAAATAAGTACCTTAAAACTATAAAAATACCATAAATTAGTACAAAACTTGGTTTAACTTAAAGACCAACGAATAAACATGTGAAATAAACTATACCATTGGATTCCTCGTGGTAAAATACACATATACCATTTTTATGGCATATCTTTAAAGTCAATATTTAATAAGTTATATGTAATAATACCTTATAAAAAAACATAAATCCTTATTTATTTCAAAAGCCAATGTAACAACATGTAAAATAAATGGTACCATTGGATTCCCCATAAAAATCAACATATAAAACCATCAATAAGCTAAGCTTCAGAATCAATACTTAAGGAATTAACCTGAATATATGCACTTTTTTGGTCAACGCATATATTCAAGGATTTTAGCTAATATCTCTTGAAATATGCATGATAGAGTGATGAACCAAAAATAGAGTCATCACGTAATTACTTTAGGAATACATAAATAAAGTTTATTTCACAAGTTATAAGCAAGGTTAAAACCTGTAAGGAATTATTGATTAAAAATCAACAGAGCTGTTGACCACTTTGTTATGAAAGTGGTCCAAGCTTAAAAAAAGTAGACAGTTGGATTCTAATAGTTCATTCGTGAAGAATGATGTATTTTTTATTATAATATTCAAGGTATAACCCCTTGAAATCATAGTTTGAAGTTTAAAATTTTAAATTTCGACAGAAAAGATGAGTTACAAGAAAAATCATCAAAAATAGAGTTTTGATTATGTAATAAAATTCTCTTGTCAGAATAATAGGGTTATGCCAAGCTATTAGAATTCACTCCTAGAATTGCTGTAGCGTGTAAATCTTAAAAGGTATTAAGGATCAAAGTTTGAGCTTACTCTGATCATTTATGATCACTCACTGTAACCTTAAATTAAGTTTAACAGTCATATGAGTGATAACATTGTTGAACACTATTAGTTTATGATTAAAACTAATAAAATCCACGAATTATGTGGTTCTGCCAAGCCTTTGAGGTCATCAAACTTAGAGTTATAGTGATAACTCTAAATAATGGTGTAATAATGATGTAATATGGTTTGATCATGATGTAATCATCACCAAACCTTGAAATATTGATCAATTCCAGTGGATATGATCAGTAAACGTCTACTAGAAGCCTGTTGGACTCTAGGAGGGAGGTATTTACTATAAATAGAGCTCTTTTTACTCTATTTACCCCTCAGATGCATCAAAAACATTAAATGAATACAATTAAAAAGGTCACATCTTTATTCTTTATATATAAAACTTTTATATTATCACAGAACAAAGATAATCTTATTAAAATTATCAATTTTGACGTTATTAAACCATTTATTTAATTGTTTTTGTTAAAAATCTCTCCAAAACCTCATTTCCACGTAAAAATCAAGAATATTTGTAATTTCTCTATTTTTTATTGTAAATACAATTTGTATAAGTTGTATTTACATTATTTGGCGTAAAATATCTTAAAATTATTATATTAAGTATTAAAAGTAGGTTATTTTCTCTTTATTATTCTTTTAATAATTCTTTAATTAATATAAATAGTATTCATATTGATTTATAACTTTAATATTGGTAATAATATTGTTAGTAATTGTTTTTTATTAATAAAAAACAATTTTTTATGCCTTTATTATTTGTTTCTAACAATAATAAAGTTTTATTAAATATATTAATTATTTTATATTAATATATTTATTTTATTATATTATAT
The DNA here is from genome assembly GCA_023105745.1 of Austropuccinia psidii. Taxonomy (NCBI): domain Eukaryota; kingdom Fungi; phylum Basidiomycota; class Pucciniomycetes; order Pucciniales; family Sphaerophragmiaceae; genus Austropuccinia; species Austropuccinia psidii. The sequence continues at coordinate 7,889,331 of JALGQZ010000002.1, read as the reverse complement.
TTTATAATATGAATTATATTATCATATTTTATTAATAATATAATTATTTTTACGCCATAATTACAATAATGCTTTATTATTATAATTGTTTTTATCCTATTTATTTCATTTATAACGACATTCATAGTACAATAAGTATAATATTAATAATTTTTACTTATTGTTTCATAGTCAAACCTTACAAATAATCTTCCAGAAGGCCAAAAGAGGAAAATTGCTAATTGCCACATAATAGCATTTTTACCAGATGCATCGAAATCTCTTCTAGGAACGCATCATTCAGAAGAGAGGCTCAGCAACAAAAGATTTACCAAATTGAATTGGTAGGAGGCCATCAAGCCATACAATATTTCACATGATATTTCAAATAATGATGACTTGGATGACTCCATTAACAAAGAAAGTGTTGACCTGGAGAATTTGGAAGAAGAGATTGAAGAAGAAGATCACATTCATGAAATGAACAACAATGAGCCAGGGGAATTCAATCATCTTCTAGATAGAGATATCAAAATGGAAGATGCAGGTGACCAAAATGAAAATCAGCATCATTTTAAGGTCTTGAACTTTCCAAATGAATGGACCTAATTATAGTCAAGAATTTGATCCAGCTTTAAAAATGATAGCCAAAAAACATGTTATAAAATTTGGAGAATTGATTAGTAATGATTTGGTCCTTTTGTTTCTATTTTGATGTACACAATTTTGAAGAATACTTGCTTTGAGGTGTTGTACAGTTTACTAATCCCAAAATAATAGAAGTTATTGACTTGATTTATTATGATTTGGTTTGACTTGAGTGGTTTTTGAATAATATTTAAATAAAAATTGAAAAAAAGAAAGTGATTTCATTTTGTATATAGTTTCTGAACATGGATTAGAAAAAGCGATGGTTTCTAAATATCGGAGTTGAGTTTTTTATAGAGTTTGTTGTTAGCTATAGAGAACATACAAGTAATAATTGTTTTTAAAATGAAAATTTTGCAGGTTGAAATGTTTAGGTGATCAAAATTTAAATAGTTTGATTTTTTTTAATTCCAAAAGGGCCATCAATCATTCTGCTACTTCTTGAAAGGAGTATTAATAACAAAAATAATCCTAATCAAAAGGCTCAAGGCCAACATGCTTGTTGATTGGAAGAGCAAGCATAGTCACATCTGTGCATTCTAAAGACCATGCTGGTACCTTAACATATGCTCCCAAACCCGAGATATATGATAGGGATACAAACCCTAATGTGTGCACCATTTTCAAATGTCTCAGGTTCCATGAAAGTAAAAATGTACCAAGTTCATCATATCCTAGATTTTCTTCTTTAACTGGTTCCAGCCAATTCACCATTAAAAGAGGACCATTATGCAATCCAGAATCTCCCAGATCCAAAATGTGGCATACCTTACCAAATTCGATGTCTGAGTCACCTTTTTTGATGTAAACTAAGTTTTTGGGGGAATGTTTTGAGACCTTCATGTCATAACGCCATGATAAATGAGTAAGTTCACCTACGTAATTCCTCAAAACTCTTGCATTTGGTGGATGGGGAATTTTCCCATAATGGCGCAAATCTGGTTGTTCTTTTTGCAGATGATTCAATAATTTTGAATAAGACGCTTGATCTAGTTCTTTCCTATTCAAATTTGATGATGGAGATTTATTCAATGGAATAAAATTGTTATCAGGCCCTTGTTGCTCAAGCCTTTGAAGTTGACCAAACTTCTTCATAATAGTTTCTTCCACAGATCCTGAGAGCCCATACATAGTAATTGTCAAGTTATCAGAAGATAAAAATAAAAATATAGATAACCTACCATTCAGCGAGTTTGTTTTCAATTTCTGGAGGATTCCAACCAGCCTTTCTCCACCATATTCTGATATACCATTCAAGGGACTCCATCGTTTTATTTGTTCAGGAATGTGCATGGAAAAGTGATGATTAGGTGTGATTCGAATATCTGGAAACAATAAATTTGAAGTTTCCTGATATTTTGCATATTCCTGAGCAAACAGATCACCATCTCTTGAGCTTACCGAGCGTGCTCCAACAATGTTGGTGCACTGAATAAGTGCACCAACATTGACCAGAAGAAGATGATGATTTGGTCTCAAATCCCAGAAGATATTTAATATAGTTAAAGGAAGGTAAACCTCAAACAATACTGACCACTCATTGGCTTTCAGCTTCCCTGTCTGTGCTGCACCCAGTCTTGATGGTATGTGACTGACACCTTTTGGAACAATGACTTCGTTCAGTCTCTTCCTTATTTTCTCAATGAGCTCTTCCAAAAGATATCCTTTCATCTCTGTATTGCCTTCCTCTGACCCGAAGTCATCTTCTATACATACATCAGATCCCGAGTTAGATGAGTTGGAAGAAACCATTGCTTGATGTATTGTTGTTCAATCAAATCCCCATCGATAACAAACATGGTGCTGCAACACACCTTCATACCAATTGTGAACTACCCCCAATGAGATATTGGTGGTAGGGTCCCAATAAGGTAAGCGATTCAATTCAGACCATCAAATTCCATGCTCTTTTGCATACTTTTGACGTAGGGTTACTGTTCTTGCTTCGTTCCATTGATGAGATGCAGCCAAAACAGTGTTTCGTGTACGAAGCTCTCCAATCTTCAAATCAACCCTTTTGTCAGGCTGAGTCTATATTGAAGTGCTAATAAGAGTATTTACAACTAGAATTATGACTGTGACACGTAGAAAATTGATTTAAAATAAGGGTTTTGGATTTTTAAGATGATTTATAAGATAATTAAGGGGTTCTACTATTGGATTATAGTGGTGGTGAGTGCTACTGAGAACCCAGGGTGCAATCTTACCAGTTGGGTTACTATAATAAGAGTTACAATAATTAAATATATAATTATACCTGTTTTATTACCCAAGAGTAAAACTGTTTTGGACAGTTTACTACATAGGGTATTCAAGAGCATGATGGGGAGACAATTCTGGCTGTGAAAAGCCTCCTTTTTATCCTGAAATGGGGTGGAAAGGGTGCTAGACGTTTCCATGTAGAGGAAGTGAAGATTTTTCACTTTCTGGTACTGGCTTGTGGTTTGAAAACAGCCTGTATAACCTGTATTGGGCTCAGATGTGGTTTTGAAACCACATCTGGGCGGTTTTCACCAATACAGGGTGAAAATTTTCATCTGGGGACCTCACAGCCTGATTCTGACATGTATGATGCGTAGAATGCTGTACAGAAACTGTATGGGACCCCAGTATTGACTGAAATATGAGGTATTTAAGTAAAAACATGCTTCTTCGTCTATTTGACACCTCATATTCATGCTTATGGGATATTATCCCATGGTAAGGCTGTATATGACAGCAGGTGGGATTTTGACTTTAAATCAGCTATAACTTTTTCAATTCTTGAGATATCAACCTCAAAATTGGTTCAGTGTGTAGCCCTGTATGTGCTCTACACAATGGTACCTCAATTGATATGGGTATCATTCAATATGGCAAAGTTATCCCATGTACAAGATTTTTGTACATTTGCGTGTTTTGGGCAAAAAGCTGTATTGAGCTTGTTTGCCCCATACCTTCTGCTGTAGTTGAGATATGAGGAAATGGATGACAGCATCAGATAGCCCTGATTGTGCTCTTTCCAAAAATACCCTACTTCAGGTATCCCACACTAGAACTGTAGAAGTTAGATGACAGGTGAATGTTTTGTTCACCCTTATTTAGCCTGAAATTGACCATAACTCCAGTAATATTGGTGCTAGCTCAGTTTGGCTGGTACCATTGGATAGCCCTGGCTTAGAGCTTCATTTTGAATACCCATTCAATTGGGTTAAGCCTCTCCTTCTAGATTTTAGATGAGAGGTGAAAATTAAGGTTTATGCTCAGCACTAACTTTGAGCAGGAATAACTTTGTTATTTCTTGTCCTATGTTGATGGGACTTGTATTTTCAGAAAGAGGTGAGTTTCCTCTTTCTTTTGATACCTTTTGAGCTTATTTGGCTCAGCTCCATGTTTTGGTGGTATCTTGGCTATACCATTGGTTTATGGTATTTTGGCTGTCATGCTTGTGCTCTGGTTTTGAGTCACAGGCTGACATACCCTCCCTCTAAAAAAAGCTCATCATTGATGAGACTGTTCAGTCCTCCTAGAGGCTCTGAATCTCCTTAAATGAAGGTTCCCATCTGGTATGGCATCCTCTGCCAACCATTTGTCTTTATCTGCTGTCTGGTTCTTGAATCTGACTAGGTATTGTCTTTGATCCTTCCCATTCAGTCTAATCATCCTGGCCCTGATGATCTTACTCACAGGTCCAGGGGAGTCTTCCACTTCCAATATCTCTTGTGGTGTGGGGTTCTTTCTCCTTGAGGGGAATTTGTCCTCCTCTGTCTGGAAGTATGGTTTGACCAAGCTCACTGGAAAGACTGGATGTTTCCTTGAAAATTCCTCAGTGAGTTTGACTTCCACTGCATTTTTTCCTATCAACTTAATGATAGTAAAAGGTCTTACAAATGAGTCTCTCATCTTTTTAGGTCCTTTGAGATTGTTGAATTTCATTGTAGACACTAGCACCTGGTCCCCTTCTTTGAAGTCAGGTTCCATATGTGATTTGTCCCACCTGTGCTTATTGTATTCTTTTGCCTCAGCTATGCATTTGGCAGCTGTGTCACAGGCCCTATTCCACATATCATGGAAGTCTTTGGCTGTGGGATGGATGGTCAGAAGGTTTTTCTTCAAGTGATCCACAGGCAACAGGGGATTCCACCCTTTCTCTACCCAGGCAGGTGTTTTTCCTGTGGTGGAGTGCTGACTTGTGTTATAAGCCAGTTGGACAGCTGGTAAGAGGGTAACCCAATCATGGGTGTATCCCTCATTGTCCTTATATTCCATTCCATACGCACAGAATCTTCTGAGGATGTCCTCCATTGTTTGGATCATCCTTTCAGCTAGGCCATCTGTTTGTGGATGGTAAGCTGTCGAAAAAGCAAGTTTGGTACCAAGCATGTCATATAAGTTAGTCCAAAATTCAGATGTGAATTTTGGGTCCCTATCACTAATGATGATCTTAGGGACTCCACAGGTAGATATGATGTTATTCCAAAACAACAGAGCAGTATCCATGGCTGTGTCTTCTTTATGGCATGGTAGACACCTCATGCTCTTGCTGAACCTATCAACTATGATCAAACAGGCATTATAGTTTTCTTTGCCCCCTGGGACAAGTCCTGTTACCCAGTCCATGTTGATGGTTTCCCATGGGTGTTTGGGTTCTTCTATGTGTTGAAGCAACCCATACTTCTTCCCATGTTTCCTATTTTCCTTTTGGCATCTTTCACAAGTGTTGATGTATTCACTCAACTCTTGTTCCCACTTGGGCCACCAAGCTGTGCTTGCTACCCTCTCTTTGGTCCTGTCCTCACTCATGTGTCCCATATAGGGGCAGTCATGGCATTCTTGTAGGATCAATGAGATGTGGTCTCTGTCTACCACTGTGAGTGCACTTGTGTGCTTTTCTCTGTGGTAGAGCAGGCCATCTATAAGAAAAAACTTATTGTCCTTATAGGCCCTCAACCAGGGTTCTTCCAGCTGGGTTTCCAGTTCTGGGCTCCTGTACTTTTGTTGAAGGAGTTGGAGTAGTATGCTACACTGTTTGTGTTTGACATAAGACTTCTGTACTGCACTAAAAAATTCATTGTGCAGTTCTGAGGAACTTATTCCCAGTATGGCAGTTTCTGTCCCTTCTGAGTCAGTGTTCCCACTGTCAAGGGTACCACTTTCTGGTGCCCATTCAGAAAGTCTGAAGTTCTTCCTCCTATCTATTTCCATGAAATGGATAGGGATTTTTGCTGCAGCTTCTGGGTCATAAGCTGGATTGCTTTTGACATTGTCCAGTGGCCATCTGCTGAGGCCATCTTCATTGGTATGGCTTTTACCTTCTTTGTATATGATGGTCATGTTCCCTCGATACTCCTGGATGGCTTTTGCCATCTCAGCATATGTCTATTTGTAGTCTTCATGTTTAGTAAAGACTTCAAGGCTGTGCAGTCTGTGTAGACTTCAAAGACTGCACCCTCCAAATAATAATGGAGTTTTTCTAGAGCCCAGACTAGACATAAACATTCAGTCTGGGTGGCCCCATACCTGGCTTCTGAATCTTTCAGTTGCCTAGAGATGTAACATATTACACCCTCTCTTGGTTCACCATCCACAATTTGTCTTTGGTGAAGGGCTGCTCCTAAGCCTTGGCTGCATGCTGCATCTATATATAACTTGAATGGTAGTTCAAAGTCAGGTAAGATGAGTACTGGTGCATTGGTGAGTTCATATTTGATTCTCTCATATGCATCCCTCCTTTCCTTGGTTATTTCAAAAACTACATCTTTTGAACATAACTTGTATAAACTACTAGTTATGTGTGCAAAATGTTTGATATGGTTTCTATAGTAGCTAGCAAACCCAAGGAAAGATTGTATCTCTTTGATGTTCTTTGGTACTGGTTTTTGCAGTACTGCTGCTACTTTGTTCTGGTCAATTGCCAGACTAAGACCTGAGACTTTATGTCCTAGAGCTAGTAGCTCTTGTTGGCCAAAATTACACTTTTTGAGTGAAATTTTCAGATTAATGGGTATACATTTACTTAGAACTCTGTCTATGTATTGTACATGGTCTTCCTATGTCTCTGAGTATATAATGATATCATCAATATATGCTACCATCCAGCCTTGCATTATTTCTTCTTGAAATATAGTGTCCATCATCTTTTGGAAGTGGGCTGGTGCATTCTTGATGCCAAATGGCATCCTGGTGTACTCATATATACCCATATGGCATATTATCCTGAGTAGCTTCATGGAGTTTGGTTTAACTCCATTTTGGTGGAAACCTTTCATACAATCATTTTGGTTATATATCTGGCCTTGGCCAGTTTATCTAAGGCATGGGGTATCGTTGGTATAGGGTACCTGTCTGCTTTTGTGTAGTTATTCAGGGCTCTGAAGTCTCCACACAGTCTAGAATTGCCATCATGCCAGGTGATCAGGACAGGGTTGGTAATTTCCACTATTTCATTATGTCCAATCTTCCTGATGACATCCATATCCAGGAGTTCATTGATATGTTTCTCAATTTCTTTCCTGGTTTCCAGGCTTTCTGGATAAGGAGGTTTCCTCAGCATGGGTGGATAAGGCCTTTCCACATCCAGATATAGTTCTATATCATGGCCTTTGCTCTGGCCTAATGGTTATTCACCAATGGAAAATGCTGGTCTGTTCTTTCTCAGCATCTTCAGTAAACTTAGTTTTTGTTTACTGGTGAGGGTAGTGCTAAACTGTCCCTCTCTGAATTCCTTCAGAAGTTCTTCTAGTGGATCTTGAGAAGATATCTGGTATATGTCAAGTGAAAATTTCTTTTCCTTGTTAGTACCAATGGTGATGTGCCTATTTTTACTGTTGTAAATGTCTATGCCATACATCCTCTGGTAATCTGTTCCCAGTAAAATTCCTTGTATGTGGGCATCATTAAGCACTACAAACTCTGGGTTGAGTCTGATATTACCCTTCCTGTGGGGTATAATTATCTCTTTGATAATTGTCCCAATGGAAGTCATCTTCCCTGATGCACTTTTAAAGTTCTTTGCCTTAGTGGGCAAGAGCTGTTTTTCCCAATTTGGGAAGTGGGTATCCAGATAATTCCTGGCTACTATGGAGCAGTATGCTCCACTATCAATGATCAGTGGGTGCTGAGCATTGTCAATACAAACATTCATTTTTGTGGCTGTCCCATGTATATATGCCATTCCTTTGGTTGGTGTAACCAGGAATGTTTGTGCATCTTGTGTGTGTTTGCACCAGTTCTTGTTAGCAGTATCCTGTGGCATTCCTGCTTCCAACTGTATGTCCTGGATTTCCAGTGGGGTTTCCTCTTGGTATTCCACTAAACATTCCTCTCTTGGGTCTTGGTCATCATCAGATGGTTCTCTGATGGCATCACCCATGGAGTCTGAATCAGAATCCTCTGTTGGAGGTTCTTCCTCAGGGACTTTCTCTATGGCATAGACTTTTTTCTTTGCCTTCGGACAGTTGTTGGCATAGTGGTCTTTTGAACCTAAATTGTGGCAAGAATTCTTCTTCTTAGCCACTTCTGCCACTCTTTCTCTGGGTTTGGCTTTAAACTCTACCCTGAAAGGTTGTTTCTCTTTGAAACTACTTCTCTTATATGGGGTGAATTTCCCTATATTTGTCCTTTTCCTTATGTCTTGTAAGGTGTTGGCAATGTCATCTAGAGTGCAATTTTGGTTGCACCTGCATTTTACTGCATGCTCTAGTTCTCCTGGAAGTTGTGTCAGGAGTTTGTGATTCCTCATTTGGATGTTCATCTGAGGATCAATGGCTTTGAGTCTTTTAGACTGTCTAAGACACCACTCATATGGATCTATGTCCACAGAGTATTTGTCATTTTCAAATGACATGGTCTTTTGCCATATCCAAGTTCCATTACTGTACTTTTGGATGATTTGACTCTTCCACCATGGCCAGTTTCTTCTGCCATGGATTTCTTTCATTTCTGTGTACCATATACTTGCATGACCTTTAAATCCAGTATTAAATCTAGCAGTGATCCAGTAGTCTGGTATGCTTGGTACATCAATGAAGAGTCCATCAATATAATCTATGAGTTCCATATGATCATATTCTCCTGATCCAGAGAATTTGGGCCAGTTTGAGGCCTCAGGAAGCTGTTTCAAGGCTTCCTTCTCTGAATAAGACATGCCATCTCCATCCTGGTATTGTGATGGAGATCTTGCCTTATTCAACAACATGGCATCTGGTTTGATGTCATCTGGTTGATATGGATTCTCCATAGCTTGGCCTTGTGGTTGGGGCTTCAAGCTATGATAGGCATTAAACAATTTCTTAATGTCTTGATCCAGACACTCCCTGTCCCTTGTGCTGTGGTGTTGTTCTTCAAAGACTATATTCAGTCTTTTGTTGGTTTCTTCAGAGGCTTTGCTCAGTTGAGCATATCCTTCTTGAAGATTCTTAACTATTTGTTCCAAGGAGGCTTGAGTTTGTCTCATCCTCTCTTGGCTAGCTTTAATTTCTGCAAACTGCTTTGCAGATTATTCAGCATATTGGGACATTTGTAACCACAGTGTATCACTGTTGATGTTACTCTCAGATGTGACAATGTTATTTTCAGTCTGAGTGGGGGTAATGTTTCTATTACTAGGGCTACTGATTCTAGAGTGGTTCACAACTACTTCTGGTTCTTGTGTACTTCTTTTACCAAATATAACAGCTTCTGGATTATGGGGTCTGACTCTTTCCTCCTCTGGTTGAAGGAGGTTTTGTTCTTGTCCTTGTTCCCTTGTCTTCTCCTGGAAACTTCCTGGGATTGTGAAGAATGGTGACTCTTGGCCACTGATCTGCTGGTTTCTCAATGGTGTGAAGCCACTGGAGAGCTGATTTGGCCTGCTCCTTGTGAACCTGAAGGAATCTGAGTAGGCCCTGTCTGGGTTAACTGTTCTTCTATAGCTTGGATAGTGGCTTGATTCTCCCTTATCCTCTGTGCCCTTGCCTCCAGGAGTCTGTGCTGCCTGGTAGGATTCCAACCTTTGGTGATTTCCATAAGGTCTTTGAAGTCTATCTCTCTGAGACAGATCTTCTGGAAACTTGATCCAAGCTCTGCCCAGTGAGTTGCTAGGTTGAACCTCTTGTTGTCCATGCTCCATTGAAATAAGTCTCTGAGGAGTTGGTGGATCTGAAGAACTTGATCCATATCCTTCCAGTCCTCTGGTTTGAGGTTTCTGTTGAATTGGAATGTGAATGGCAAGGTTGATATTATCTTCCGCATTGTTTTGCCATACACCACTGTGTCCGAAGTGTCCTCTTCCTGGTCTTCTGGTTCTGGACAATCCTTCTCTGTCCTCTGGCTGGTTCCGTTGGAAGCCATGATCTCTGAGGTATGCAGGGGACATATCAGTGTTTGCAAGCAGTCAAAAACTTTATATTCTTAGGGTATTTACCTTTGACTGTGCCTTGTACAAATTTATTGTCTGCTGACTTGGGAAGTTTGCCTTTGGAAGTTACAACTGGGTTAATAATTGTAATCTTTCCTGTACAAGTGGTTAAGGTTGGTTTAACTTGTATAGAAGCAGAGTTTCGTGGTTTTCTATTCCTCTGAGTGGCTATTGGTGTCCACTTTTTGGCTGTAATGAGGCCTTCACTAAGTCTTTTTCCTTTTCCCTTGCTGCCCTCTGGTTCTGAGGGTGTCACTGGTATGTTGGCCTGTAACTGGGTCTCAAGTGGTATGAAGTTTTCTTCCACTGAATCAAAGCAGGAAAAAAGAGGGCTTATGTCAGTTAATACTTCTTAAAAGGCTGGTTTTGCACGTCTAAGAATGGCCTCTGGGCTTGTATGTTACTACAGATGCCCTTGTATGATGACAATGTAATTGAAATAACAGTTCAACGTCAAAAATACAGCTTACTGATATATGGTATACTGTTTGTATGCCAATATCTCACAGAATACTTTTAATTAGCAAGTATAATCTGTTAAAAGAATGGTGTATTAGAGGGTAATTGAGTTAACAATGTGCCCAAACACGCCTCAACTGTTGGTTTATCAGTATGAGTTGTCTTAATTCACTTAAGAATTAAGGCTTTATTAGTGGCTTAAAGTGTTTTTATATACAAAACACGCCAAAAAATACTAGTCTTGTGGTTATAAGCCACGTGACAGATACTCTATAATATGGGAGTATTTCAAAAATTAAAGAAAAAATATATATAAAATATATTTTTAAAGAGAAAATGACGCCTAAAAAAAGCAAAACAGATGTCAATAAATGATAAAGAAGAGAAAAACTTACTTGTAAGGTCCAAAAAATAAATAAAAAACACGGCCAGGCCCCCAAAATGTCAGGCTGAGTCTATGTTGAAGTGGTAATAAAAGTATTTACAACTAGAATTATGACTGTGACACGTAGAAAATTGATTTAAAATGAGGGTTTTGGATTTTTAAGATGATTTATAAGATAATTAAGGGGTTCTACTATTGAATTATAGTGGTGGTGAGCGCTACTGAGAACCCATGGTGCAATCCTACCAGTTGGGTTACTATAATAAGAGTTACAATAATCTAATATATAATTATACCTGTTTTATCACCCAAGAGTAAAACTGTTTTGGACAGTTTACTACATAGGTTATTCAAGAGAAGGATGGGGAGACAATTCTGGCTGTGAAAAGCCTCCTTTTTATCCTGAAATGGGGCGGAAAGGGTGCTAGACCTTTCCACGTAGAGGAAGTGAAGATTTTTCACTTTCTGGTACTGGCTTGTGGTTTTCAAACAGCCTGTATAGCCTGTATTGGGCTCAGATGTGGTTTTGAAACCACATCTGGGTGGTTTTCACCAATACAGGGTGAAAATTTTCATCTGGGGACCTCACAGCCTGATTCTGATGTGTATGACGTGTAGAATGCTGTACAGAAACTGTATGGGACCCCAGTATTGACTGAAATATGAAGTATTGAAGTAAAAACATGCTTCTTTGTCTATTTGACACCTCATATTCATGATTATGGGATATTGTCCCATGGTAAGGCTGTATATGACAGCAGGTGGGATTTTGACCTTAAATCAGCTATACCTTTGTCAATTCTTGAGATAACAACCTCAAAATTGGTTCAGTGTGTAGCCCTGTATGTGCTCTACACAATGGTACCTCATTTGATATGGGTATCATTAAATATGGCAAAGTTATCCCATGTACAAGATTTTTGTACATTTGCGTGTTTTGGGCAAAAAGCTGTATTGAGCTTGTTTGCCCCATAACTTCTGCTTTAGTTGAGATATGAGGAAATGGATGACACCATCAGATAGCCCTGATTGTTCTCTTTCCAAAATTACCACACTTCAGGTATCCCACACTAGAACTGTAGAAGTTAGATGAGAGGTGAATGTTTTGTTCACCCTTATTTAGCCTGAAATTGACCATAACTCCAGTAATATTGGTGCTAGCTCAGTTTGGCTGGTACCATTGGATAGCCCTGTCTGAGAGCTTCATTTTGAATACCCATGTGATGGGGTTAAGCCTCTTCTTCTAGATTTTAGATTAGAGGTGAAAATTAAGGTTTATGCTCAGCACTAACTTTGAGCAGGAATAACTTTGTTATTTCTTGTCCTATGTTGATGGGACTTGTATTTTCAGAAAGAGGTGAGTTTCCTCTTTCTTTTGATACCTTTTGAGCTTATTTGGCTCAGCTCCATGTTTTGGTGGTATCTTGGCTATACCATTGGTTTATGGTATTTTGGCTGTCATGCTTGTGCTCTGGTTTTGAGTCACAGGCTGACACTTTTCATTGTTTTGAATCACACACCAAGAACAAAAACTTTTAGCAGAATGAGACATGAATCCTCCAACCTTGTGAGTTGCCACAATATCGCCAATTAATGCCACCAGCTTGACAATGACTTTTTGTCCATGTGGATAATTGGGTGTACAAACCATAATTCCATTTTTCAATTGATCGAGTTCATCAACTAGAGGCTTCACGACATTGTTGATGGTGATCATGTCTGGTTGGTTTGGAGAAGGTATAACTCCAGCCAAACAGGTGAATTTTGGTTGGAATTGTTTTCGTGGGGGAAGGTTAAGGCAGTAGAGAAGTATTATTCCCATTGATAGTTGCTTTCCTGCAATCTTATTTCCTTTAGGATTGAACCAGTCGACAAAAAGGCCAAATCCTAATTTTAGAGGGTTGTTTGTAGAACTGTTTGAAATATTTGCATTCCAAACACGACCTTGTGCTACATCAAAAAGGATTGAACCTTGTAGAGATGTTAGTTTGAATTTCCACTCATCAATGCCTGGAATACTTAGGAGCCAAGAAATCCACGCATGTATAGGCTGTGAAATAAATTTTGCTTTTGGAATACGAATGTGTTGATTCCCAGGTAACTGAATTTGACTAATCCTTCGACGTTGATGGTGTGAGGCCAAAGTTGTTGTGAATTGGAGATATGGAAGTGGATGGATTTTAGCAGGAGAAAATAGCTCGGTGTAACATTGATTGTTCGCAATGGTTGGCTTGTATGTACAATCTTCAGGTGCAACTTCCACATCATAAAGTGAGTAACAGCATCAACAGCATACATGTTGATCAATCGTAAAATCCAATTTCAGTTTTTTTGAGATTGTACGAATATTGCAAGGCACACTAGATGTATTAATCTGGCTATGGTGATTTTTTTGGAAGAGAAGTTGAATGATATGCACAAGCATATCTCTAGCTCTCCAACAATTTTGCCTGCTGATTCCACAAACAAGATAGAGCCACATTATAAAATTTAAGATGAGTGCTAACATATAAGATGCATATTAGTTAGTTGCTCAGCGTTGATAAGAGAAAAAAGTAAATACTTACAAATGATTTTTTTGTTATTAGTATTGTGATTGGATTTGGTCTCTTGTGAACTACTGTCTGATTCTTCATTATCACTAGAGAGTTGTGTTTTGAGTTTTTCTTGATGACTGAGGGAGGTTTTAATAAAACAATTATTGTTAACAGATTTGTCCTGTCGAGTTGAAATCTTGGCCCAATGCCTTATTCATGTGCTACGGTCAACATACAATGCTTCACGGGTTTGTCCATCGGATGTTGTAACTTTGTAGTTCCGGCAACTTGAGCAGGTGCAGAAGTCCATTGTCTAAGTCTGAGGCGTGCAATTTTGTCGAGATAATTATTTTTATATAGTATAAGTTACTGAAAAGAAAAGAAAAGAGGAAAAGTCAGATAAAGAGGTGAAAGAAAAAACAGGAGACAATCAAGATAGAAAAGTTCAAGTAGCAAAAAAAAGTTTAGCGGTTTACACTGGCACCGCAGCATAAAACCCCCAACCCTACGTCAAGGTGACGTGTGACTGTGCACGTCACCCAAATTCCAGGTGTGAATTCACCAATATCAGCGTCATCCACGCGCAACACCAGTTTGTGAGGCTGGAGTTCTACCATTGAACTAACTCAGAGGTATAATTATTCGTCATCAAATTTCGCTTATATATATATATTATTTTTCTTTGAATACTTTTTCTAGTGTCATAATGTAATTCACTCATTCTATAGCCCAAGCCTTGCCCCAATAAGTGTCAGAAAAAAAACACCCAGTACTGAATTACTTCAAAAATCAGTACCATAAACGACCATAAAAGGTATAATAGGAGCACAATTGGGAGAGTACTCAAAAATGTGATCTATTTTTGATTTTAAGTCAACAACTAAGTATCTTCTCATTCTCTTCCTGAAAAATCACTCACTTTTTCAGATAATAAATATTGTTCCTTCAGAATTAATGTGAACTGTCTGTTTGAAAGAGCTCTGTCATCGTAAATTTACCTCTTGAATTTCCCAAAAATTCTTTAGGTTATTGATTTTTGAGCTACATTCTCATATTATTAATGATAAGGAAGAACTTTAACGCACAAGAATTTTAGTTTTTCAATCCCACCTGCCTCGGGCTGTGAAGTCTTCTATTATTCCATTTTCCATGAATTTCCCCCCCACTCTCAAAATAATCATTTGAAACTATAGATATACTACTTGATACAATTATTGAGATGTAAATCATTCATTATGTCAATTTTTTTCTAACCTTAATTTTGTATTTCTTCCCCTAACCTGTGATCCACTTCCTCATCAACTTGGAAAATATGGCTTTTCATCTTAATGATAGCAAATTGAGACTTGGTATTCATTCTTGTCCAAAGAATACTAGAAATTTGAGAGCTTTCTTGTAAAAATATTAAACAAAATCATTTTCTCAAGATAATGAGAAATGGGTATTGTTAGTAGCTTGATTGAAATGCCAATTTGTCAAAGCTCTTGTATGGAAATTGGAATGTGTTTGAAGACTACAATTCCAATTTTCTTGATAATGGATGTTAAACTTAACTTGAATTAGGAAATTGAACAAAGGTTAAAATCTCTGAGCTGGTACACAGAAATGGGTTTTAGATCTTAAAATGATCACAAAATAGAATTCTAGAACATCAGATTTTCAATGGTACTATCAGCAACTTGACATATGAATTTTTGACTTTGATAAAGAACCTTCAATTCAATGATTTCTCTCAATGAGAAATAAAGCTGAAAATTGAATACTTGGAAAGGTTTTTCTGCTCTTTCATGTCTGTCACAACCATGGCAATTCCCCCTCTTGGACCTCAATATGGCATGTCCATGTGATATCCAATTTATGGCAACTTGGCCATATCCATAATCATTGGCCAAATTGGACATTCCATCTTTTTTGGCCTTTTATGGTCATTTAACTATCTGTTCCCAACTTCGCCCCTTCACCATCATCAGGCCTTTCATGGCCTTTCTCTGCTCTTGGGCACATTTGGGTATTTTCCAGTCAACAGGGAATATAAAGCACAAAAGCCTGTATTGGGATTTTTGAGGTCTAAATACAGATTTGCGCATTTATCCTTTTTTTGCCATTTTCCCATGTAAGATGTGAAATATGCTCAAATTGACATATTAGGCCATTTGGGGCTTAATTTCCAGATTTGGGCATTTTGAAAATTTTTTGTGCACTTTCCACAAATGCATTTTTGAAGCTGTATTAGTTGTATTTGGCCAAACCCCCAAAATTGGGCAAATCACAAAAAAATACCTTTTCAACTTTAAAGCCATTCAAAACCCATTTTTGACTTATATCCTGCTGGCATCAATCCAAAAGACCTTTGGCCATTTCCACCCTCCAATAACCAAGAGTGTCATAAATGGTGTTATACACCATTATGCATCTTTTTCCATCAGTAATCGAATGGTTATTTTAACTTCTAATCAGGTCATCAAGGCACATCATTCAGAGGATTCCTCAAGGCTCAAAGAAAAGTGTCAATCTCAAATACCACTGAAGCCATCAAGCAATCATTGGTTATTCTCATTCACAGTATTCCTCCAAGGGAATACTGGTAGTTCATTCTCAAGGGATATTCAAGAGGCAGTTATAAACAATTTGCCAAGGGTCAGTGCTCCATCAATCCACCTTCGCAGCCACATTCATTCAAGGAGTTCAGGATTCATAAAGACCTGTATTTCAATCACAAACCATGGTAATTTCATTCAACCCAGTTCATTTACCAATTTGGCAAGGTATACACTTCATCAAGCAGTCAATACAGCTTCGAGGATTCAATACAGACCAGCTGTCAGCCTGCAGGAGTCAAGCTCTCAACCTTTGACATATACCAGCCCTTTTTGACCCTGGGGGGCTTTTCCCCCAGTCAATTAATATATTTTGATTTTATTTTATCCTTATTTATCTTATCTTTTTGTTAAGTGAATACTGATATTATCAAGTCAGTCCTTTAGCACCTCTTTCTTTTTCTTTCTTCGCCTGTCAATGGATATTTGTGGTCATATCCTTACTAATTCCATTGTTCATTTTGGCAGGTTGAAACAGTAATTAAGGACTTACCTGGTTGCCTCTTTGGCCATTTGGCTTCTTATTTCTCTTATTTCATCTCATTTTTGTACTTGCATATTTCTCAGAGAAATTCATTCCTTTTATTTCATTTCCTTTGTTCTTTTTAGTCTTCCAAGTGAGTTCCCTGATTGCTGAGTTCCAGGCCACTCTTGATTTTCCACCAAGAGCCCCTGTGAAATTATATTAATTAACTCATAATTTATTTTCATTCTGTTCATTCTTTCTTTCTAACTTCATTCACTCATTTCATTGAAATTATGACTCTTTAATGTTTATTAACATTATGATTCATTGCCATCTCTCAATTTTCTGTCATTCATTGTTCATTTGAAAATTGAAATCTGACACATTTTTTATCTTGTTTCTCTTTTTAAATCTTATTTCAAATCATTAATTTTGTTTCATGCATAATTCAGGAATAATCTGTCTTTTCATTTTTTTTCAAATTTCTCATCTAGTTACTAAGACACATTCTTCACATCAAGATTCATATTGATTAATTATTCAAGAATTTTGATTTGTAATTAAGAACTCACTTGATTTGGATTTGATTGATTGATTTGACATGAATTGATATTGAAATCAAGAAGTCGATTGACCTGAAGGTTTCATTGATTTTGCTGATTTTCCACATCAAGAATTTGGACATAAAGGGATTTTGCATCAAGGATTCATTTGATTGACTGATTTTCTGCAAGATTTTCCATTTTTGATTATTTGACATATTGATTTATTGAGTTGAAGATTTCATTTTGAAATTTGATTGATTGATTTACCTCAAGATTTCATTTTGACTAATTGATTTATCTTCAAGAGATTGATTTTGATTTTGATTGTGACTTCATTCTTTCTGTTTATTAGCCTCAAGTTTTTATCTTCAAATTTTTGAATTTCATTATTTTAATTTCAATTTTTACCCTGAACTAATGGCTATCCAACACCCACCTCCAGAAAGACAGACAAGATCTGATGGCAGAGCTGTAAGTTGTGGATATGAAACTTTGATTGAAATTCCAGTACTTTTCTTGTTCTCAAAATTTTTTTAATGTAAAAATTGATGAAAAATAAAACGAAATAATATTTTTAAGAGAAATCCAGCAAATTTTTGTTCTTTTTAACTTTGTCAGTATAAAACAATAACATTATGAAGATTTATTCTTTTATCAACCCAGAAAAGTTATCCAAAAATACTCTACAAGATATATTTAAGGCTAAAAGGAAATACAGAGTTGTAATGTGTGGATATGAAAATTTGATTGAAAATCAAGTACTTTTCCTGTCCTCAAAACATTTTTAAGGTAAAAATTGATTAAAAATTGTAAGAGATAATATTTTTAAAATAAATACAGCCAACTTTCATTTTTTTTAAATTTGTTAGTATAAAAAAATAATATTATAAAGATTTATTGTTTTACCAATGATAAAACGTTATCCAAAAATACTCTACAAGAGATATTTAAGGCTACAAAAGAAATTTCAATTGAAATTAATCAAGCAAAGGACGTCAGGAAATTAATATAAGAAAAGAGTATTTAAAAATATTATGAAGGAGAAAACATGCCCAAAAGTGACCAGAGTGAATTTGGAAACACAGTGACAAAGTTTACAGTGATGAAAGATGCTTTAATTCACTTATGGGGTGGTTCAGGGGTAAAAATGATTTTAAGAGTTAAAAAAATTGTTATAATGATTTTTTCACGTGTTTAAAAGGTTTTAAATGATAATAGAAGGGTGGTTGGAATCTTTTATTGATTGGCTTAACAGTGTTTAAACTAATTATAAAAGGAAAAGATTTTAACATGAAGAGAAAAGTAGGGCAAAGAAGAAATTCTTTTATAGCCATCAATTTTCTTAATCCAAAAGTAAAGTTTACTCTTTTCAGTGATAAAAAAAACTCTGACAACAGAAAAGCCAATTATGGCATCATTGAACCTTGGTTTAGACGAAAAAAGGCTGGTTTTAGTGATTTTTGGCCCCTTAAATCAGCCATTGCTATAGTAATACCTAGCTTCAAGCCCCCAAAACACGTCAGAATGTGTGTAAGACACGTCAGAACCAGTTAAAGCTGTTTTTATAATTTTTATTTTGTCTTAAGGGTAGTTTTACCCTCTTGGAAACAGTTAAAACTGTTCTGGTTGGTATAAAAACCTCATCATCAATTGATACACAGACCCTGTGACTCAATTCCAGGAAAAAAGTGATGAAAGTTTGCATGGAATTTGACATCTCACGCCTTTCAGAAAGGAATTTGGGGGTCTGGCTCCTCCTTGGAGCCAAGATTTCTTCCCCCCCCAGAATCAATCTTTCCAATTTATTTTTTCTTCAATTCCTCATCATGTATTATACTTATAATTTAGATATGTAATTCAATTGATTTTTACAGTACTCAACTGTAATAATTGACACCTCATATGTAAATTAAAGTTCAATTACGTAATAAACGCACATCTTTCCAAATTTCAATTGAGAATACTTCAATTCCTCATCACTTCTAAACTACACACAACACTTTGATTTTAACACAAAATTGATGGTTACAGAAATTTTACCCAGAGGTGACCCCACCTTATTTTCTATGAGGAGTCAAATGGTGAAATAGCTTTCATATGTTTATTTTTAGGATAAAAAGTTAAAATACTTTTTATCTAACTTTTCCCAAAAATATTTTAATTTTGGTATTTTTGTTGAAAATTCCTTTTTACTTAATTTTTTGAAGTATAAATGTGTTTTCACAAATTTCAATTTCAATGTTGTTTTATTTTTAAATTATAATTAAATTTCAATTTTTAAGGAAAACTTATATTTATATCTTAATTTCTTTTTTGGATAATATAAATAAACTTATTTTATTTATAATTGTATATTGTTTGATTATTTGTGGTCTGTTGGGTATCTGAAAGAACCTCTAAGGCTCATATTCCCTGCCCCTAAAAAACAAATATTACTTTGCAATATTGCTATTTCTAGTGTGTCTGAACCTTTTGAGAAGCTTAGTAGCTTCAGAAATGTCCTTTTCTGCTAACCATTTATCTTAACAAGCTGGGTCACTGTACCTAACCAGGTATTCTCTTATTTTCTTTCTTTGAGAACTTTGGTGATTTTCTTGGTACCAGAAGGTTAAATAGGAGGTAAATTGTTGCAAACCTTCTTTCTCAACGGAAAACTCTCAGCATCACTAGATTTATATGTCTTTACCAATCTTACTGGAAATGTAGGTTTCTTATTGCTAAGTTTCTCAGATAATTCTGCTTAAATTGTATTTTCCCCATGGAGGGCTTTAATAACAAAAGTTACTGAAAAGGAGTATTTAAGATTTTTACATCTCTTGATGTTGTTGAAGTTAGTGGTGGATACAAGTACTAAATCTCCCACTTTGAAATCTGGAGTGGCATGTGATTTGTCCCATTTGTCTTAGGCATATGCAAATGAGTCCTCAATGCACCTTATTTCATGCTTTCTAGCTTTGTATATAATTCCTTTGAAGCTACCAGCTGTGGGATGTATTTCAACCAAACTTTTCCTCAATGAATCTTGGGGTAATTGGGGATTCCATCCCTTCTCTAGCATAGCAGGAGTTTGATTGGTATTGGCATGAATGGATGTTTTTAATTCAAATTCAAGTGCTGGTAAGAGAGTACACCAATAATGGGTGAGCCCATCACAATCTTTAAGTTCAAGTCCATATGCACAAAAGCTTCTAACCATATCTTCCAAGGTTTGGATCATTCTTTCAGCCAGTCCATCAGTTTGTGGGTGGTAGGCTTTAGAAAGGACAGCGTTGTTCCAAATAATTGGTGAAGATTTGTCCATAGGGCTGAGGTGAATTTGGGATCTCTGTCACTAATGATATTTGCGAATATGCCAGTCCATGATATTACTCTATACCATATTAGAAGAGCTGTATCCATGGGTGTATCATGCTTGTGACATGGTAGAAAGATTGGAGTCTTACTAAATCTGTAAACAATCACTAGGAATGCATTATAGCTTGTATGACCTCCTGGTGGCAGGCCACTTAAACAATCCATATGGAAAATTTCCCATGGTTTGCTGGGTTCTTGGATTTTGATCATATTTCCCAGTCGATTGCCCGTGGATTTATTAGCCTTTTTGCATCTGTCACAGGTTTTGCAATACTCTGCCACATCTCTATGCCAAATAGTCCACCATATACTGCTCTGTATCTCTTCTCTTGTCCTGTTCTCAGACAGATGTCCTGAGAAGGGGCTGTGATGGCATTCTTTTGGTACTAGATCTATTAAGGACCTTTCCACAACTTTCATTACACATTTGTGTTTATTTCTGTCATAAATTATACCATCCAGTAAGTGGAATATTCCTTCATCATATGTTTTCTTCCATATTTCATCTGAGGCATGTATCAAATAGTTGTCTTTACAGTCTTTAGTAAGAAATTGGAATAGGATGCTACAATTCTTATCTTGAGTATAGCTGTTTCTTACTTCCTCAAAAGGTATTGTGTTCAGATCTGTAACACTGATTCCTTCATTTGGGATCTGTGGGTAAGCTTCTTCTGGCACATAATAAGGATTGACAATATTATTTGGTAATGGCCACCTTCTCAGTCCATCGGCATTTTAATAAATATTTCCATCTTTGTGAACAATAGTCATATTACCTCTCTACTCCTGTATGGCTATTTGCCATCTGAGCATATGCCTGTTGGGTGTTTTCATGTTTAAAAGTGATTTAACAGCAGTAGAATATGTTATTACTTCAAAAACACATCCTTCTAGGAATTAATTGAGTTTTTCTAAGGCCCAGACACAGAGTAAACACTCCAGCTGACTTGCCACATATTGTCACAGGGGCTATTGGACAGAAAAACAAGAGTTTCCTGGCACTCATAAATCAGGGAACTCACTTGGAAGACTCCAAAAGAATAAAGAAAATAAAATAAAAGAATAAATTTCTCCAAGAAGGATGCAAGTACAAAGCTGAGATGCAATAAGAGAAATGAGAAGCCAAATGGCCAAAGAGCCAACCAAGTAAGTCCTTAATCACTGTTTCAACCTGCCAAAATGAAAAATGGAATTAGTAAGGATATGACCACCAAATATTCATTGACAGGCAAAGAAAGAAAAGAGAAAAGGTGCTAAATGACTGATTTGATAATATCAGTATTCACTTAACAAAAATGGTAAGATAAATAAAGATAAAACAAAATCAAAATATATTAATTAACTGGGGGAGAAACCCCTCAGGGTCAAAGGAGGCTGGTATATGTGAAACGTTGAGAGCATGACTCCTTCAGGCTAGCAGTGGTCCTGTAATGAATACTGGAAGATGTATTCATTGTCTGATGTAGTGTATACCTTTCCATATTGGGAGATGAACTTTGTTGAATGATGTTCCCATGTTGTATGATTGAAATACAGGTCTTGGTCAATCCAGAATTTATTGAAATGAATGTGGTTGCCAAGTAGGATGGATGGAGAATTGACACTTGACAGCTCATTTTGGAAATTCCTCTTGAATATCCCTTGAGAATGAACAGCCAGTATTCCCTTGGAGGAATACTGTGAGTGAGAATAACCATTGATTGCTTGATGGCATCATTGGTATTTGAGATTATGACAGTTGCCCTTGAGCCTTGATGAATCCTTTGGAAGGTGTGCCTTGATGACCTGTTGAAAAGCTGAAATAACCATTTTAAATTGCCGCCATTGGATTGCTTCTGAAAAAAGATGCATAATGGTGTATAAAACCATATATGACACTTTTGGTTACTGAAGGTTGAATGTGGCCAAAGGTCTTTTGGAATGATGCCAGGAGGATAAGAGTGAAACTTGGGTTTTGGAGGCTTCAGAGTTGATAAAGTGTCTTTTGGGGTATCTGGCCATTTTTGGGTTTTTGGCTAAATACAGCTAATACAGCTTAAAAACTGTATTTGCGCAAAGTGCGCAAAAATTCGCAGAATGCACAAAACTGGAAATTAAGCCCCAAAAGGCCTGATATGGCCTTTTCGGAATATTTAACATAATACATGAGAAATATGGCCTAGATGGCTTAATACAGCTAAATGCGCAAAAAGTGCACAAACTGTACTTAAGGCTTAAAAAGCCAAATACAGGCTTTTGGGCTGTATTTCCCCTGTTGTATGGAAAATACCCAAGATGCCTAAAAGCACAGAGACAGCCTAGAATGGCTTGATGATTGTGAAGGGGCCAGGATGGCCCCAAATGATAAAATTATCATTAAGGCCATAAGACATGACAATGGCCAATTTGGCCAATGATTATGGATATGGCCAAATTTCCATATATTGGATATGGCATGGATATGCAATATTGGGGTCTGTAAGGTGTGGATATGAAACTTTGATTAAAAATCAAGTACTTTTCCTGTCCTCAAAATTTGTATAAGGTAAAATTCTGTTAAAAATAGTATGAAATATTATTTTTAAGAGAAAACACGCCAAATTTATTGTTTATAACTTTATTAGTATAAAACAATAATATTATAAAAATTTATTGTTTTACCAACGATAAAAATTTAACCAAAAAATACTCTACAAGAGATATTTTAAGGCTACAAAAGAAATTTCTTCAAGAGCAATTTCAATTGGAATTAATTGAGCAAAGAACTGCAAGCAATTAATTAAAGAACAAAGTCTTTGAAAAGAATATTAAAGAGAAAACACGCCCAAAAGTGACCAGAGTGAATTTGGAAACAAAGTGACAAAGCTAACAGTGATGAAAGATGCTTTAATTCACTTTTGGGGTGGTTCAGGGGTAAAAATGATTATAAGAGTTACAAACAATGATTATAATGATTTTTTCACGTGGTTAAAAGGATTAAAATGATTTAAAAGTGGTGGTTGGAATCTTTGATTGATTGGTTTAACAGTGTTTAAACTAATTAATCAAAGGAAAAGATTCTAACATGAAGAGAAAAGTGGGGCAAAGAAGACATTCTTTTATAGCCATCAATTCTCTTGCTCCAAAAGTAAAATTTACTCTTGTCAGTCGTGAAAAACAGTCTGACAACAGAAAAGCCAATTATGGCATCATTGAACCCTGGTTTAGACCAAAAAGGGCTGGTTTAAGCCATTTTTAGCCATTTTTAGCCATTTTAGACCCTTAAATCAGCCATTACTATAGCAATACCAGGCCTAGAGCCTTCAAAACACGTCAGAATGTGTGTCAGAGGCGTAGAAACCAGTTAAAACTGTTTTTATTATGATTGTTTTATCTTAAGGGTAGTTTTACCTCCTTGGCAACAGCTAAAACTACCCCAGTTGGTATCAAAACCTCATCATCAATTGAGTCCACAGACCCTGTAGCTCAATTCCAGGCCAAAAGTGATGAACTTTTGCGTGAATTTTGACATCCCACGCCTGTCAGCAAGGATTTTGGGGGTCTAGCTCCCCCTTAGAGCTGGAGTTCCTTTTCCCCCCCAAATTTAATCTTTCCAATTTATTTTTCCTTTAATTCCTCATCATGTATTATACTTATAATTTACATATGTAATTCAATTCAATTGTACAGTACAATACAGTAATAATTGACACCTCATATGTAAATCAAAGTTCACTTATGTAATACACGCGCACATTTTGACATTTCAATTGAATTCAATTGAAAATACTTCAATTCCTCATAACTTCTAAACTAAACACAACACCTCAATTTTAACACAAAAATTGATGGTTAACACCACATGTGGTGTGAATTCAATTAAAGTTTTGAGGATTTTCAACTTTTGTATTGAAAATACTAAAAACTTAATTTAAGCTTATTTAGAGTTGAGTTACAAGAATTTCACTCAGAGGTGACCCCACCTGATTTTTTATGAGGAATCCAATGGTGAAATAAATTTTATATGTTTATTTATTGGATAAAAAGTTATAATAAATTTTATTTAACTTTTTTCCAAATTTATTTATTTTTTCACAATTTTGTTAAAATTTCATTTTTACTTAAATTTTTCAAGTATAAATGTAATTTTATATTCACAAAATTTAATGTATTTTTATTTTGAAATTATAATTAATTTTTTATTTTTTAATATAATTTTATATTTATATTTTGATTTTTATTTTAATAATATAAATAAATTTATTTTATTTATATTAATATGTTATTTTTTATATTTGTGGTCTTTTGGGTATATGAAATTACCTCTAAGGCTCACAGGGTCAAAGAGGGTGGATTTCCATGGTTGTGACACATATCGAGCTTCAGTTGGTTTGATTTTCCTGGATATGAAACATATGGGTCCTTCCACAGTTTTATCATTTAGAATCTGCAAGTGACAAAGTGCAGAACCTAGTCCATCTCCTGATGCATTCATATGAAGCTTGTAGGGAGGATTGAAGTCTGTCATCAGCAAGAGTGGAGCAGTTTTAAAGGCTTGTCTGAAAGATTCAAAGGCTTTGACTCTTTCAACAGTCATTTGAAATACTGTGTCCTTGTCACATAATTTATAAAGAGGTCTTTCTATGGATGAAAAATCTGTAATATCATGTCTGGAATATCTGTCACAGGGGCTGTTATGGAAGCAAGAGGGCCTGGAACTCAGGAATCAATAACTCACTTAGAGGGCTCCAAAGGATATAAGGAATAATAAAGATTAGATTTCTTTAAAGAAGAAGAAGGGAAAAGACAAGTATGCCAAAGATAAAAGAAAAGATAAGAAGCAAAAGGCCAAAGATAATAAAAGAAGCCAACCAAGTGAATCCTAAATTCACTGTTTCAACCTTCCAGAAAAGGAAATGGAATTAGTAAAGGATATGACCACCAATATCCACTGACAGGCAGGGAAGAAAAAGAGAAAGGGTTCTGAATGACTGATGTAAGATTATCAGTATCAACCTTAATAAAGTAAAAAAATAAAGATAATAATAAGTCCAATATATTAAGTAACTGGGGAAAAAGTCCCCAGGTGCTGAAAGGTGGCCAGTATATGTGAAAAGCTGAAAGACTGATCCTGGAAGGTGAGTGACTGTCTGAATTGGGTCAATACAGATCTGGCCATCTTGAAAATTGAACTGTGTGACTGAATTCCCACAGTGGAATATGAATTGGCCGAATTGGGCCAAGTACATACAGGTTGATTGATTGACGCCTGTATGGACCAATTGTGTGAGCCTTTGAGATATGACCACATACCCAATAAAGGTCACAAAAAAGATTAATAATAATTATACCTTTAATATAATTATATTAAAATTAATTAGAATAATTATACATTCAAAATAATTACTCAAATATACAAAAAATACCATAAATTGGTACTAAAATTGGTTTAACTTAAAAACCAATGAATCAACATGTAAAACAAATTATACCATTGGATTCCCCATGGAAAAATACACATATACCACTTTTATGGCATATCTGTAAAGTCAATATTTAAGGAATTATAAGGTATAATACCTTATAAAAATCATAAAACCTTATTTAACTCAGAAACTAATGAAACAACATGTGAAATAAATTGTACCAGTGGATTCCCCACAAAAATCCACATATAAAACAATTAATAAGCTAATTCCCAAAATCAATACTTAAGGAATTATCCTGAATATATGCACTTTTTTGGTCAACGCATATATTCAGTGATCATAGCTAATATCTTCTAAACTATACATGCTAGAATGATGAACCAAAAATAAAGTTACCACGTAATTACTGTAAGAACACAGATATGAACTTTATTTTGCAAATTATAAACAAGGTTAAGACTTATGAGTAAATATTGATAAAAATCAACAGAGCTGTTGACCACTTTGTTGTGAAAGTAGTCCAAACTTAAAAAAAAGTATACAGTTGGATTCTACTAGTTTATTCGAGAAGAATGATGTAATTTTTATTATTAAATTCAGGGTATAACCCCCTGAAATCAAGGTTTGAAGTTTAAAATATTGAATTTCAACAGAAAAGATGAGTTACAAGAAAAATCATCAAAATTAGAGTTTTGATGATGTAATGAAAAGCTCTTGGCAGCATAATAAGGTTATGTCAGGCTATCAGAATTCACTCTCTGAAGTGCTGTAGCGTGAAAACCTTAAAAGTTATTGAGGATCAAAGTTTGAGCTTAAATTGAGCTGTTATGATCACATACTGTAACCTTAAATTAAGTTTAACAGTCTTAATAGTGATAAAATTGGTGAATACTATTAGTTTATGATTAAAACTAATAAAATCCCCGAAATTTGGGGTTCTGCCAAGCCTCTGATGTCATCACACTTAGAGTTATAGTGATAACTCTAAATAATGGTGTAATAATGATGTAATATGGTTTGATCATGATGTAATCACCCTCAAACCTTAAAATATTGATCAATTCCAGTGGATGTGATCAGTACACGTCTACTAGAAGCCTGTTGGACTCTAGGAGGGAGGTATTTACTATAAATAGAGCTCTTTTTACTCTGTTTTCCCCTCAGACGCATCAAAAACATTAAATCAATTAAATCAAAGGTAATTTCTTTATTCTTTATATATAAAACTGTTATATTATTAAAGACCAAAGACCACCTTGCTATAATCATCTATTTTGACGTGATTAAATCATTTATTTAATTGTTTTTGTTAAAAATCTCTCTAAAAACTCATTTCCACGTAAAATCAAGAAATTTAGTAATTTTCTTTATTTTTTATTGTAAATACAATTTGAAAAAGTTGTATTATATTCTTTTGGCGTAAAATATCTCAAAATTATTATTTTAAGTGTTAAAAGTAGATTATTTCATCTTATTATAATAATTTCTCTCTTATTATTACTCTTAATAATTCTTAATTAATATAGATAGTATTTATATTAATATATAACTTTAATATTAGTAATATTATTGTTATTAATTGTTTTTTATTTATAAAAAACAGTTTTTTACGCCTTTATTATTTGTTGGTAACAATAATAAAGAGCTTTATAATATATTAATTATTTTATAGTAATATATTATTTATAATATTATAATTTCATATAATATTAATTTATATTATTATATTTATTTAATAATATAATATTTTTACGCCATAATAATAATATTTCTTTATTATTATTATCATTTTAATCTTATTTACTTTAATTATAAGGACATTCAGAGTACAATAAGTAATAAATTAGTAATTTTTTACTTATTGTTTCATAGTCAAACCTTACATTTGGGGGCCTGGCCGTGATATTTACTTAAAAGACCTTTAAAAAGATTCTATTTGGGTTTATCCAATAATAAATTATATTTATAATCATAAAATTATATAATAATTTTATATTTTATTGATTTTAAAAGCTATTGAGGCATTTGGAAAGCAATTGTACTGTCTTACACGTGGTTTTTCACATCCTTAGACTTGCAAGAACTTTCTTTGAGTGACTCTAGTGATTAAAAAAGATAATTTATAAATTAAAAATAATTTTTATTATAATTTAATTTTATAAGAATCATATTCATTTTTTATTTTATTCTTTAAAAATAAAAATATACATAAAAAATATTAAAAAATATTAAAAACCAATAAAAAAAAGTTATTTTTATTCATTTTTATTCATTTCTTTATTTATTTCATTTTTTTCAAGATATAAAAGCAATTTCTACGTGGAAAATTGCCATATCTTGCCAAAAATAACACTTCTTATAAAAAGACTTATATTTATTTGTCTTTTTTAGTGTTTGAAGATAACCCAACAGAAGACAACCAAGCTACTGTTGAGAGATTGGTGGAAGAAACTTGTCAAAGTTCTCCAACACCAGTTATCACCAAAAGAAAGAAAGCTAAGAAATTAGACTTTCCAGGGCCCACCATTCAAGACTCTGAAGGTGAGCACCTCTTTTTAAATTGCCATAAAAGAATTTTATTCTAAAATACTTTTATTTTTTCTTATTCTTTAATTATGACTACCAGAAGAGGTTCCCAATACTCCATCCAATCAGATGGAGCTGGACTCAGAAGTAGAATTGATCCCTCAAAAGGGAAAAGAAAGGGCAATATCCCCAGTGGAACAGAATCCACACAAGGAAGTGCCTTATCCCAAAGGCAAGTCCCAGAAATGCCCATGATATCTGAGCCTGAATTGGAACTAAGTATGAGTAACTCAAACAGGTACAAATCACATTCAGAGGGCTCAAATAGACATCTACATGAGCCAGTACAAGCAGTATTACACAGTATACAAGGACAAAGACTGGGAAATGCTGCCTCAAATACACCAAGGAGTGATGAACTCCTGGCACATCCTGAAAAAGTTCCTCAAAGAGGAGGAGATAGTGAGATACTCCAATGGATGGAATCCACTGTCATCCAAACCTCAAATCAAAAAAATCAAGGATTATCATGCCAAAAAGAGGGAGGCAACCAAGGAAGAAGCCCCAGTAGCTTCTACCAGCAAGCCTCAAGCCAACCCACTTCCCCAAGAAGGGAAGAAGAACAAGAAAAAGCATTGGAGGAAACCATATTCCGCAAGCTACAGAATCCCAAGAATCCAAAAGGATGCCATGGACAATGTTTTCAACATGGCCAGAACCTTGATGGAATTCAAGGACAAGGAAGAGCAAAGAATGAGACAACCTCATTTCCCAAAGAAATAACCTTGTCCAAAGATGTTGTAAATACTTTAACAGAAATTAAAAATAGTATATTACCTCTAAAAGAAATTAAAGACAGTTTATTATCACTACAAGAAATAAATAACAATTTATCTTCTTTAACAAAAATTGTTGTACAAAACAAGAAAGAAATTGACAACATTAAGTTTATTGTTGAAAATAATAAACCAAAAAATTTAATTGACAATACTCAAAAATTAATACAAGGACAACAAGAATTGTATAAATACATAAAAGATATCAAAGATAAGACTTTGACAATCAATTATGATGTGAGTATTGACAATCTTACAGAAAAATTAAATAAATTAAGTATTTCTGTAGAACGATTTGAAGAAAAGACTTCATCACACCAAAAATTACTTTTGGACCATGTGGAAAAAAGTGATGAAGCAAGAATGCATCTGAAAGATGATATTCAAAGTGAAATAAGGCTTATTACAGAAAAAATGGATAAAATTAATGAGGCTAATTTAAATATGCCAAAGTTATCAACACCATTTTCTCATATAAGAAGCCCTATTAAAACAAAAGAGGAATTGTCAAATCCTTTCATAACAGACTTGAGTCACCAAGACAATAACCAAATCTTAATGAAGGAAGCACCTCAATTGAAGGAATGGCCAACATTCACAGGAGAAGGGGAATATGACCACATGTCATTTATTAAAACAATTGACATGTTACAAGAAGACTATGCCATACCAGATGAATTAATCACTGCAAGATTACATTCATTGTTTGAGAAATCTGCAAAAAGATGGTATTATGGCATAAGACAAACAAATGGTAAAAATACCTGGTCTTGGTGGAAACAAGAAATAATCACCAAGTGGGCAAATGATGCCTGGAGGTATAAGATAGAAAATGCATTTGAAAACTCTTTCTTTGACCCAGAGAAAGATAAACCTTTAACTTGGTTCCTAAAACAAGTTGAAAGGCTTAATTCCCTGTACCCAGAAATGTCACAGAAGATGGTGCATATGAAAATACTTAAAAAATGTGGAGGGGAACTAGAACATGCCCTAAGAAGCAGGTGTATAGAACCATGCTCCACAGAAGAGTATATAAATGCACTAGAAGATATAGTGACAAGAACAAAAATTGGCAGGACTTGGAAAAAATTGGACATTAAAAGCACAAATAAACCATTTATCAAGAAAGATAAATCAAAAGAATCCTTCAAACCCAATACATCCAATAATAATGAACAAAGAAAATGCCATAAATGTGGAGGTATTGGACACTTAGCCAATAATTGCCTTAAAAAAGCAAAGATTAATGAAATTGTGGAAACAGAAAACCACAATGACAAAGAAGAAGAATCTGACTCTGAAAAAGAGACAGAAGAATCAGAAAGCTCTGAAAGTGATGAAATCAATATAATTAATGCACAAATTAATAATATTGATATAATTTATGAAGTACTGGATGTTAACTCAAACTTGCCACAAGTTGGAACATCTGACACAAATCTGACAAACATACAAGATGCCAAAATGTATAGAACCAAACCTGCAAGAGGAATGGGATATACAGCTGGAAAATCAAGTATTAGTATTGTTATGGTTGATAACCAAGAAGGAAAGGTTAACTTAGATACAGGAGCATATTGCACCTGTGTTGGCAAAAATTATTTAAAAACCATTGTCCCAGACTGGCAAGAAAAACTTATGCCAATACAAGGTGTCAAATTTAGTAGTGCAAGTGAGAGCATGAAGCCCCTTGGAATAATTGATTTAACACTAATTTTTCCTCATCCCTCACAATGTGTCAGAATCAAAGTAGAGTTTGTAGTAATGGACAACTGTACTAGTAATCATTTCATACTTGGAAATGACTACTTATCAATCTATGGTATAGATATCTCCAACCAAAAGGATAGATATTTTACCATAGGAGATAATAAAAGACAAAAGTTTGGATTCTTAAATAACAAAAAACAAATCACAGTTATTAAGAATGAGAAAAAAATTCCAGAAAAAGAACTTTTTATATCTGAACAACTCAAAGAGGCAGAATTCAATCAAGAATTAACAGAAAAAATGAAAGAAAAATTGATTGACCTCTTATTTAAGTATAAAAATGCCTTTGCAACTGACAAAGAGCCACTAGGTGCCATAATTGGACATGAAGTGGATATAATTCTTAATGTAGAAAAACCTTACCCACCTTTATTAAGAAGACCTGCTTATCCAGCCAGTCCAAGAGCTAGAGAAGCCCTAGAGGTGCACATTAAAGAATTAATGGACCTTGGAGTATTAAGAAAGGTTGGACATAATGAGCAAGTAGAAGTTACTACACCTGTCATTATAACTTGGCATAATGGAAAATCAAGGATGGTAGGAGACTTCAGAGCCCTGAATACCTATACCATTCCAGACAGATATCCAATACCCAGAATCCATGAGACATTGACCCAATTGTCACAAGCTAAGTTCATCACAGCTATGGATGCTCTTAAGGGTTTTCATCAAAATGTCTTAACAGACAATGCCAAGAAACTACTAAGAATAATAGTCCATTGTGGAATTTTTGAATACTTAAGAATGCCATTTGGGATAAAAAATGCACCTTCCCATTATCAAAGAATGATGAATACCATATTTCCTGAAGAATTATCAGAAGGATGGTTAATAATCTACATTGATGATATCATAGTTTGCTCAGAAACTTGGGAAAATCACCTGACAAGACTAGAAAGGGTACTACAGAAAATAGTCCAAGTAAATATGAAAATTTCATTGAAAAAGTGTCATTTTGCATATAGTGAGTTGAAAGCCCTAGGACATGTAGTATCTGGACTTAGTCTAGGCATAGACAAAAATAAAGTAGCAGCAGTACTACTTAAACCAATGCCTCAAACTAAAAAAGAAATGCAATCATTTCTAGGATTTGCAGGTTACTATAGACAGCATATAAAGGACTTTGCAAAGATTGCTAAATCCTTGTATAAGCTATGTGACCAACAAACAGTCTATGAGATGACAGAAGAAAGAGTCAAGGCATATGAAGAATTGAAAAATTCTTTAACAAATGCCCCATTTCTTCTAATGCCAGATTGGAAACTACCTTTCAAACTGTACATTGATGCTTGTGGAGAAGGACTAGGTGCTGCACTTCACCAAACACAAATTATCAATGATAAACCAGTGGAAGGACCAATTTGTTTCATTTCAAGGCAGATAAAGCCAACAGAAGCAAGGTATGGAGCAAGCCAAATGGAATGCTTATGCCTAGTGTGGGCTTTAGAAAAGCTGCATTATTATTTGGATGGCACAGTATTTGATGTAATCACAGACTGTAATGCTGTGAAATCACTATTAAATATGAAGACTCCAAATAGACATATGCTGAGATGGCAAATTGCTATCCAAGAATATAGGGGAAATATGACTATTGTTCATAAATCTGGAAATATTCATAAAAATGCAGATGGTCTTAGCAGATGGGCTCTAGCAAATACCCCTGACAATCCAGCATGGGTACCACAAGAAGAGCACCATATAGAAGGAATATGTGTTACAGACATTGGCACAGAATTCTTTAACCAAGTTAAAGAAAGCTATAAGACAGACAAAAATTGCCATATCTTAAGCCAACTTCTAATGAAAGACTGCAAAGATCCATCACTTTCATCAAAACTAGATGAAATATGGAAAAAAGCATATGATGAAGGAAGATTCCACCTCCTTGATGGAATCCTTTACCATAGAACAAAACACACATGTGTTATGGCCTTAACAGACAGAACACTAATAAACACTATTTTACATGAGTGTCATGATAGTGTTGCATCTGTACATCTCTCAGAAGATAGAACACTAGAGAGGGTGAAAACCTGCTCTTGGTGGCCAAATTGGAAGAAAGATGTTGCAGAGTACTGCCAAACCTGTGACAGATGCCAAAAAGCCAACAGAGCCACAGGAAAGAAATTTGGAATGATGATCCAAATCCAAGAGCCAAAATCCCCATGGGAAATAGTTCATATGGATTGGGTAACAGCTTTACCTCCAGGAGGAGACAGGAGTTATAATGCATGCCTAGTATTAGTTGACAGGTACAGTAAAACTCCCATGTTCTTACCATGTCATGAAGATGACACAGCTATGGATACAGCCATAATGATATGGAATAAAGTCATTAGCCACACAGGCTTATTCCAAAATATTATAAGTGATAGAGACCCAAAGTTCACTTCAGCATTATGGACAAATCTCCATAACTTGTTTGGGACAAAATTATCATCCTCAAACTGATGGTCTAGCAGAAAGAATGATACAGACCCTAGAGGATATGATCAGAAGATTCTGTGCTTATGGGCTAGAATTCAAAGATTCTGATGGTTTTACCCATGATTGGTGTACACTAATACCAGCACTTGAACTGGCATATAAGACATCAATCCATTCTTCTACTGGCAAAACACCAGCAATGCTAGAGAAAGGTTGGAATCCAAGACTTCCTTATGATACCCTCAAAAAGGACTTAGTAGATATACATCCAACAGCAAGCAGTTTCAAGATAATGCTTGACAAAGCAAGACACCATGCAAACAGATGCATGCAAGATTCTTTTAAATATGCAAAAGAAAGATGGGATAAAAGTCATAAGCCACCTGACTTCAAAATAGGGGACTTGGTTTTAGTATCAACCCTTAATTTCAATAACATAAAAGGCCCAAAGAAATTGAAAGATTCCTTTGCAGGACCATTTATGATAAAAGCACTTCATGGACCCAATGCTGTGCAATTAGAACTCACAGGTGAACTAATGAACAAACACCCAACTTTCCCTGTAAGTCTGATAAAACCCTACAGTTCAAGTGACAAAGAGATATTTCCACTAAGAAATAAACCCCCACTTGAGATTCCCCCCTTGGAAGAAGGAGAGGAAAAGAAAATAGTAAAAGTCCTTAAAGAAAGAAGGACAAGAAACAAAAAAGAAAGAGAATACCTTGTAAGGTATAGAAATTCAACTCAAGAAGATGAATGGCTACTTGAGAAAGATATAACAAATGCTGATAAACTACTAAGAAGGTTCAGACATGAAAGAAAACCTGAAAAATAAAAAATTTAAGCATTATTGAGCTTCAAGACTAACAAAGTCTATTCAAGAGGTAGGACAGTGGATGATACCCTAATCACATATATCAGATTGTGGTACAATCTTTTTTGGTGGTAGGGAATGTGAGCCTTTGAGATATGACCACATACCCAATAAAGGTCACAAAAAAGATTAATAATAATTATACCTTTAATATAATTATATTAAAATTAATTAGAATAATTATACATTCAAAATAATTACTCAAATATACAAAAAATACCATAAATTGGTACTAAAATTGGTTTAACTTAAAAACCAATGAATCAACATGTAAAACAAATTATACCATTGGATTCCCCATGGAAAAATACACATATACCACTTTTATGGCATATCTGTAAAGTCAATATTTAAGGAATTATAAGGTATAATACCTTATAAAAATCATAAAACCTTATTTAACTCAGAAACTAATGAAACAACATGTGAAATAAATTGTACCAGTGGATTCCCCACAAAAATCCACATATAAAACAATTAATAAGCTAATTCCCAAAATCAATACTTAAGGAATTATCCTGAATATATGCACTTTTTTGGTCAACGCATATATTCAGTGATCATAGCTAATATCTTCTAAACTATACATGCTAGAATGATGAACCAAAAAGAAAGTTACCACGTAATTACTGTAAGAACACAGATATGAACTTTATTTTTCAAATTATAAACAAGGTTAAGACTTATGAGGAAATATTGATAAAAATCAACAGAGCTGTTGACCACTTTGTTGTGAAAGTAGTCCAAACTTGAAAAAAAGTACACAGTTGGATTCTCCTAGTTCATTCGTGAAGAATGATGTAATTGTTATTATTAAATTCAGGGTATAACCCCCTGAAATCAAGGTTTGAAGTTTAAAATATTGAATTTCGACAGAAAAGATGAGTTACAAGAAAAATCATCAAAATTAGAGTTTTGATGATGTAATGAAAAGCTCTTGGCAGCATAAGTAATAAATTAGTAATTTTTTACTTATTGTTTCATAGTCAAACCTTACAAATTGAGTTGTCCAAGGAGTATTGAAATACTTGATGCCTTGACAGCTGATTGAAAGACTGTATAACCTCTGAGAATTCCCTTGGAATAATCCTGAATGAAATTGCCAACCCAACTCCTGCAGGGCCAGGTGATTGGGATCCTTGGATGGTCTTCTGATTGCCGCCATGGTTTGCCAGACTGATAAGTTAAGAAATCCTCCTTAGAAATGGGAATTGGATTTCGAGACCTTGATTTGGAGAGATGTAATTGGGTCCTGAAAACGTCACCATTGAATTGCTGAGCAAAAATGGTGCATAATGGTATATAATACCATATATGCACCACTCCTGCTACCTTGAGTACGGGGGGCATGAAGGAGTGGAAGTATTCCCCTTAAGGTGAGGGGAAAGCTTGAGCTGAGCTGATCTTATGGCCTCTGGTGGATGCCAGAGGCCATGGGCTGAAAAGTGGTCCATGATGATCCTGGGGTAAAATGGGTCCTATGGTGATTGATGTCCATTTTGGGCATTTGATGGAATTTGGGTCAAGATTGGCTCAGGTGGGCCCAATTGTGGTTTTGGACCCACCTGGCCTTGGGGGCTAATGGGCTGCCCCCTTTTGGCCTCATTGGATTAGGCCAAGAGGGGCCTAAATGGCCCATGGACCGCAAACCGCGGCATATGGGCCGTGGACCGTGGTTATGGCCCACAGACTGTAGAGGCTTTAAGGGGCCTAAATGGCCCAAAAAGACCATTTAAGGCCATTTAGTCCAGGGACCCCCTTTCAAAAAGGGTTGGCCCAGAGCCATTCATGAGGGCTAGGGGACCCAGAACACCCTAGGAGAAAAAGAGACCCCCCAGGCCCAAAAACAAAGATAGAGGCCTGGGGGTTGGGGATATGGCAATTGGCCAGGGAGGCCAATGATGGCAGGATATGGCCTGAGGCCATAAACAGCCAGGGAGTGGTGATATGGCCAAAATACCATAGAGCACCAGAAGAGGCCAAATTGGCCATAAAGATATGGTGTGGCCAATTGGCACCAGCTTGGTCCCAGATTGGAATTGCCACAACACCAATGGAGGAGGATCATTCTTTGTAGTTATGAAAATATCCTGCAAACCCCAAAACTGACTGAATTTACTTTTTTTTCTGAGGCATAGGTTTCAGTAGCACTGCTTCAGCTTTGGTTTTGTCAATTGCAAGGGATAAACCAGATACTACATGTTCCAGTGCTTTTAGTTCTCTAAATAGAAAATGACATTTCTTTAAAAGAATTTTCATGTTTACAGATTTAAGTTTTCTCAAAACTCTGTATAATCTGTATATATGTTCTTCCCAAGTCTTGGAATAGACAATAATTTCATAAATGTAAATGAGTAACCATCCTTCTGAAAGTTCTTCAGGTAAAACTTCATTCATCATTCTTTGGAAGTATGAATGTGCATTCTTGATGCGAAAAGGCATCCTTCAATATTCATAAACTCCACAATGAACAATAATTCTCAAGTATTTTCTTGCCCTTGGTGTTGCCACATTTTGATGAAATTCCTGGAGGACATCCATGGTGCTTATATACAATGCTTGAGATATTTGGGTAAGCACAATTTGGATTTTTTTTATTGGGTACCTGTCTGGAACTGTGAGCCTTAGAGGTATTTTTATATACCCAAAAGATCACAAATCATAAATTAAAATACAAATATAAATAAAATAAATTTATTTATATTATAAAAATAAAAATTTAAATATAAATACAAATTTTTATTTAAGACTCAAAACTTAATTATAATTTAAAAATAAAATTACCATAATATTTAAAATTACGAAAATTCATTTTTACTTGTGAAAATTATGTAAAAATGAATTTTTGATAAAAATTCATATAAAATATATT
Organism: Austropuccinia psidii; assembly: GCA_023105745.1. Classification (NCBI taxonomy): domain Eukaryota; kingdom Fungi; phylum Basidiomycota; class Pucciniomycetes; order Pucciniales; family Sphaerophragmiaceae; genus Austropuccinia; species Austropuccinia psidii. The sequence goes on along the minus strand of JALGQZ010000002.1, from coordinate 7,852,290 downwards.
ATAACTTTTTATCCAATAAATAAAAATATAAAAATTATTTTACCATTTGATTCCTCATAAAAAATTAAGTGGGATCACCTCTGACTTAAAGTTTTGTAACTCCACTCTAAATAAGCTTAAATTAAGTTTTTAGTATTTTCAATACAAAAATTGGAAATCCTCAAAACTTTAATTTAATTCAAACCACATGTGGTGTTAACCAACAATTTTTGTGTTAAAATTGAGGTGTGGTGTTTAGTTTAGAAGTTATGAGGAATTGAACTATTTTGAATTGAATTCAATTGAAATGTCAAAATGTGTGCGTGTATTACATAAGTGAACTTTGATTTACATATGAAGTATCAATTATTAATGTATTTTACTGTACAAATCAATTGAATTACATATGTAAATTACAAGTATAATACATGATGAGGAATTAAAGGTAAAGATAAATGGGAAAGATCAAAATTGGGGGGGAAGGAACTCTAGCTATAAGGGGGAGCCAGACCCCCAAACTCCTTGCTGACTGGTGTGGGATTTCAAAATACACACAAAATTTCATTACTTTTGGCCTGGAATTGAGTCACACGGTCTGTGACTCAATTGATGATGAGGTTTTGATACCAACCAGAGTGGGTTTAACTGCTGCCAAGAGGGTAAAAGCAGCCTTAGGTTGAAACAATGTTAGTACAAACAGTTTTAACTGTTTTCTACACCTCTTACACAAACTCCTACGTGTTTTGAAGGCGCTAGACTAGGTATTGCTATAGTAATGGCTCATTTAAGGGTATAAAATGGCTAAAAATGGCTCAAACCAGCCCTTTTTTGGTCTAAAACAGGGTCCAATGATGCCATAATTGGCTTTTCTGTTGTCAGAATTTTTTTCACGACTGAAAAGAGTAAATTTTACTTTTTGAGTAAGAAAATTGATGTCTATCAAAGAATGTCTTCTTTGCCCCACTTTTCTCTTCATGTTAGCATCTTTTCCTTTTATACTTAGTTTAAACACTGTAAAACCAATCAATAAAAGATTCCAACCACCTTTTTTTAAATCATTTTAAACCTTTTAACCACGTGAAAAAATCATTATAATCATTCTTTGTAACTCTTATAATCATTTTTACCACTGAACCACCCCAAAAGTAAATTAAAGCATCTTTCATCACTGTTAGCTTTGTCACTTTGTTTACAAATTCACTCTGGTCACTATTGGGTGTGTTTTCTCTTTAATATTCTTTTTAAAGACTTTGTTCTTTAATTAATCGCTTGCAGATCTTTGCTCAATCAATTCCAATTGAAATTGCTCTTGAAGAAATTTCTTTTGTATCCTTAAATATCTCTTGTAAAGTATTTTTGGATATATTTTTATTGTTGGTAAAACAATAAATCTTTATAATATTATTGTTTTATACTAATAAAGCTATAAACAATAAAATTGGCGTGCTTTCTCTTAAAAATAATATTTCTTACTATTTTTAATTGATTTTTACCTTATATAAATTTTGAGGATAGGAAAAGTAATAGATTTTTTAATCAAAGTTTCATATCCACACCTTAAATTTCGGGGCCCAGCCGTGATATTTTACCTGTGACATATTTTTTTTACTCTTTTTAAACCCTTTTCTTATATTGAAAAAATTTAAAACCTATAAAAAATACTTATAATCCAAAAAATGCATAAAAAATATCTTTTTTTTCATATTAGAAGTGAGGCTTATATTTTTATTTCTTTTTTGAAATAAACTTCCTTTAATTAATTAATTGGCTTTTTCATTAATTTTAGTGTCTGACAATGTGGTAAGACAAGAAAACATTGAAACAGCCTCAACAGTCACCAGCCTTATCCCTGCCAGTACTGTTAATTCAGACCACAATAGTACTGTTATTGTGACTCAAAATAACCAACCTGAACCAATATCTTCTGACATTATTAACTTGGATATAAGTAATACCCTTCAGAAAGCTAAGAATTTGGTCAATAGTAAGTTTTTTGATGTAAAAATACTATTTTAAGCCTTTTTAATCGTAAAATATGCCTTCAACTAGATCAGGACCCAGCTATAACCCCTCAAGCAGCTCCCAGAAAGGTAATAGAGGTGATTATGGCAGAAGCCAACCAGGTACAGAAGGAAAAGTGTCAGTTGATGACTTCCAAACAACTAAAATAGGTAGTTCTGATGCTGATAATACCATTTTACCTTCACAAAGAGCTGACACTGCCACAAGAAGCTCCAGTGGACATATACAAAGCCAGCCACAAAGCATACAACAATGCCCTGCAGTACAAACGGTACCAGATCCTTTCAGATCTGTGGAAAAACTGCATGAACTCTTACCTGACTGTGAGGAAATTCCTGGGCCATCCCAATACTTGCAAATTTCGTAATGGATGGCATCCATTGATGGAGAAGAAAAACATGATGCTCTTGACACTAGAATGGAGGAAAAACAAACCTCCACCACCCAAGCAAGTGCCAAAATCAGCCCCAGTGGCCAGAAGCAGCAATTCCAACATGAAAAAGCAGCCACAAGCTCCAAAAAAGTGCAAAGGAAAGGCACCAGCCACCAAACCTTACATTCAGGGCTACAGGATTCCAAACATTCAACAGGATGCCATGGAAAATGTGTTCCAGATGGCCAGAACAATGATGGAATTACAAAAGAAAGAGGAGGCCAGATTAAAATATCAGAAATGATTTCTGATATTTTTGATTCTATTCCAGAGGCGTATGAAGTTATAACTGACATAAAAAGTCAGTTTTCTGATAAATATGCATCAATTTGTGACAATCTTAAAACACATAACTTGAGTCTGAGCCAAATAAATGAAACACTTAAGTGTTTTGAAAAAGTTTTAAGAACAATTAAAACTTCCAATAATGATAATTCTTTTCACAGTACAATAAATGAACAATCTGCCATTATTAAGGAATTGACAGACAAATATTCTGAATTCAATATTGATGACATGATTGAAACAAGAATAAAACAAGCCATAAATAATATCAAAGAGGATAATAAAAAAGCTCTTGATGATATTTCAAAATCATTTACTGAAGTCAAGGCACATATAATTGCGTTGAAAAAGGGTTTTGATACCTCAAAAGAGGAAATATCAAAATTATCAATAAAGTGAAATGAAGTTATATCTGATAATACTGTATGGTTTGACTATGAAACAATAAGTAAAAATTCCTAATATTCCACTTATTGTACTATGAATGTCCTTATAAATAAACAAAATAAGATAAAAAAATTATTATAATGAAGAATTATTATAATTATGGCGTAAAATAATTATATTATTAAGTAAATATAATAATATAATTTATATTATAAGAAATATATTAATATAAGATAATTAATATATTAAAATACACTTTATTATTGTTACCAACAAATAATAAAGGCGTAAGAAGTTGTTTTTTATTAATAAAAAACAATTAATAACAATAATATTACCAATATTAAAGTTATAAATTAATATAAATACTATTTATATCAATTATAGAATTATTAAAAAGTAATAGTAGAAAAAAATTATTATAATAAGAGAAATAACCTACTTTTAATGCTTAATATAATAATTTTGAATAAATTTACGCCTAGAAATTTAAATACAACCTATTTAAATTGTAGTTACAATAAAGTTTAAGAGAAATTACAAATTTTCTTGATTTTATGTGGAATTGAGGTCTTTGGGAGAAATTTAAGCAAAACAATTAAATAATTGAAATAATCACGTCAAAGATGAAGATTATTATAAGATTATCTTTGGTCTTTAATAATATAAAAGTTTTATATTTAAAGAATAAATAAATTACCTTTTTAGTTAATGATTTAATGTTTTGTAAGCGTCTGAGGGGAAAACAGAGTAAAAAGAGCTCTATTTATAGTAAATACCTCCCTCCTAGAGTCCAAAAGGCTTCTAGTAGACGTGCACTGATCATATACACTGGAATTGATCAATACTTTAAGGTTTGGTGATGATTACATCATGATCAACCCCTCTTATCTCATTTTTATGCCATTATTTGGAGTTATCACTATAACTCTACTTTTGATGACGTCAAGGCTTGGAAGAACCCCGAAATTCGTGGATTTTATTAGCTTTAATCATAAACTAACAGTATTAACCAATTTTATCACTCATTCGACTGTTAAACTTAATTTAAAGTTACAGTGAGTGATCATAAATGATCGAATTAAGCTCCAACGTTAATCCTTAATAACTTTTAATATTTACACGCTAAAGCAATTAAAAGAGTGAATTCTAATAGCTTGGCATAACCTTATTATTCTGTCAAGAGCATTTAATTACATCATCAAAACTATATTTTTGATGATTTTTGTTGTAGCTCATCTTTTCTGTCAAAATTTAATATTTTAAACTTCAAACCATGATTTCAAGGGGTTATACCTTGAATATTATAATAAAGCATACATTATTATTCATGAAGGAACTAGTAGAATCCAACTGTATACTTTTTTTTAAGTTTGGACCACTTTCACAACAAAGTGGTCAACAGCTCTGTTGATTTTAGTCAATAATCCCTTACAGGTTTTAACCTTGTTTATAGCTTGTGAAATAAATTTCATTTATGTATCCCTAAAGTAATTACGTGATGACTTTCTTTTTGGTTCATTATTCTATCATGCATATTTCAAAAGATATTAGCTAAAATCCTTGAATATATGTGTTGACCAAAAAAGTGCATATATTCAGCTTAACTCCTTAAGTATTGACTTTGGAGATTAGCTTATTAATTGTTTTATGTGTAGGCCTTTATGTAGAATCCAACGGAAATATTTATTTTACATGTTGCTTCATTGGCATTTGAAATAATTAAGGATTTATGTTTTTTATAAGGTGTTATTACTTATAACTCATTAAATATTGACTTTACAGATATGCCATAAGAATGGTATATGTGTATTTTACCATGGGGAATCCAATGGTATAATTTATTTCACATTTTTATTCATTGGATTTTAAGTTAAACCAAGTTTTATGCCAATTTACAGCATTTTTGTAGTTTTAAGGTAATTATTTTTAATGTATAATTATTTTAAATATTTCTTGTGACCTTTTTGGGTATGTGGTCATATCTCAAAGGTTCACAAATACTAAACAAATAGAATTATGGAATGAGCTGACATATAAAGAGGATGATCATAAAAAGAATGTAATAACCTCTATACAAAGCTTACAGCATGAATTAAGAAATTCACACATGTGTAACAATAGTAAAAAGAATAATATTGAACAACTACTAAACACCTTACCAAGAATGTCCACGCCTCTTGGAACCAAAAATGGGCCAAGCACTCTTGAAAGAAGTTCCAAAACTTAAGCAATGGCCTCACTTCAGTGGTGAAGGGGAATATGACCATATGGAATTCATCAGAAGTATTGACATGATAAAAGAAGACTTTGAATTACCAGACAGATTGGTAACAGCCAGGTTTAACACCTTATTTACCAAATCAGCTCACAGATGGTATATCAAATTGAAACAAGCACATGGACACAAAAGTTGGACTTGGTGGAAAACCCAAATTATCAACAAATGGGCCAATGATTCTTGGAGGTTCAAAGTGGAAACAGCCTTTGAATCTGGCAAATTTAATGCTTATAAAGACAAATCTTTACCATGGTTTTGCCAACAAAAAGACAGATTAACAGAATTATATCCTGACATGTCAGAATTTATGATCCATAGAAAAATTCTGAGACAATGTGGAGGTGAATTAGAGCATGCTGTCAAAATCAGGACTACTGAACAATGTTCAGAAGAGGATATTATCAATATATTAGAAGAAGTAACCACCAGAACCAAAATTGGTTCTAGTAGGGTGAATCTCATAAAAAGGTTTAATACACCTTGGAAAGATTCTGTGGACAAAAACCCCAAAGAAAATTCTAATAATGTTAAGTATAAATCTGTAGATACAGTCAGAAAGTGCCATATTTGCCAAAGCACCACCCATTTAGCCAATAAATGTCTAAAAAGGGGGAAAATCAATGAAATTGATATTGAAAAGGAACCTGATGTTGAAAAAGATGACATAATTGAAGACAATTCAGATGATAAGTCATCCATATTTTCTAAATCTTCAAAAGATATAGAAAATATCAATGCCACTTTTGACATCATGGAATCTTATTCCCACTTGCCACAATTGAGCCATTGTCAACTTAATTTATCAAAAATTCAAGATGCACAACTCATGAAGACCAAACCAAACAGAGGGAAAGGTTATACAGCTGGTAACTCCTGTATAACAGAAGTGGTGATTGACAACAAGCCCACCAAACTTTTGCTTGACCCAGGAGCCTTCTGCTCCTGTGTTGGAAAATCTTTTCTCAAAACTTGCGTACCAAATTTTGAAGACCAATTTTTACCAATTGATGGTATAAAATTCAATAGTGCAAGTAATCCAATGAAAGAATTAGGAATTTTCGAGACCAATGTCATATTCCCACACATTAATGGGAATTTAAGCATCACAGTTGAATTTTTTGTTATGGAACTTTGCTCTAGTACGCATTTTATATTGGGAAACGACTCTTCAATCATGTATGGAATAGATTTACATAACAATGAAGACAGATACTTTACTATTGGAGACAATAAGCGTCAGAAATTTGCCTTTTTACCATTTAAAAGACAAATTACAGTAAAGAAAGTATCACCAGTCAACTTACAATTGGAAAAATTCAAATCTGAACAGTTGAAGGAGGCTGAAATAAGCCTTCATCTGACTGATAAACAAGAAAACAAAATTGCTTCCCTTTTGTATGACCACAGAGGAGAATTTGGTTCAGACAAAGAACCTCTAGGAGCAATTTTTGGTCATGAAGTTGATATCATTTTTAATATTGAAAGACCTTATCCACCACTATTGAGAATACCTGCATACCCAGCAAGTCCCAAGTAAAGAGAAGCTCTGGAAAATCATATCAAAGAACTTCTAGATCTTGGTGTAATAAGAAACGCTGGCCATAATGAAGAAGTATAGATAAGTACACCAGTCATAGTGGCATGGCATAATGTAAAATCCAGAATGATTGGGGACTTTAGAGCTCTGAACACTTTCACTGTTCCAGACAGATACCCAATACCAAAAATCCAAATTGCCCTTACTCAAATATATCAAGCCGTGTATATAGCCACTATGGATGCCCTTAAAGGATTCCATCAAAATGTGGTGACACCAAGAGCAAGAAAATATTTGAGAGTTATTGTTTATTGTGGAGTGTATGAATATTTAAGAATGCCCTTTGGTATCAGAAATGCACCTTCACACTTCCAAAGAATGATGAATGAAATCTTCCCTGAAGAACTTTCAGTGGGATGGTTAATGAGTTACATTTATGACATTCTTTTCTGTTCCAAGACTTGGGAAGAGCACATGTACAGATTTTCCAGAGGTTTGACAAAAATTCAATCAGTAAACATGAAAATCTCTTTGAAGAAATGTCATTTTGGATTTAAAGAACTTAAAGCACTAGGACATGTTGTATCTGGTTTGTCCCTTGGAATTGACAAGAACAAAGTTTCAGCAGTATTGCTAAGCCCATGTATCAGAAAAAAAGGAAACTCACTGATTTTTAGGTTTTTCAGGATATTATACGCAACAAATTAAAGACTTTGCATCCATAAAAAGACCACTTTATAAATTGTGTGCAAAGACACAGTCTTTGAAATGACTGTTGACAGAGTCAACGCTTTTGAGTCTCTAAGAGAAGCCTTGACCACTGCTCCACTCTTACTGATGCCAGACTTGGAATTTCCTTTTAAATTGTATATTGATGCATCAGGGGATGGGCTGGGTGCTGCACTTCACCAAGTTCAGATCATAAATGATAAACCTGTAGAAGGACCCATATGTTTCATATCCAGGCAAATCAAACCAACTGAAGCCAGATATGGAGAAATTCAAATGGAATTTCTATGCCTTGTCTGGGCCTTGGAAAAATTGAACTACTTCTTGGAGGGATGTGTTTTTGACGTGATAACAGATTGTACAGCTGTCAAATCACTTTTAAATATGAAATCACCCAACAGACATATTCTCAGATGCCAAATAGCAATACAAGAATACAGAGGCAATATGACTTTTGTTCATAAGGATGGGAATATTCATAAGAATGCAGATGGACTAAGCAGATGGCCATTACCAAATAATATTGATAATCCTGCTTATGTTCCAGAAGAAGCTTCACCACAGATCCCAATAGAAGGAATAAGTGTTACAGACTTAAAACCACTTTCTTTGAAGAAGTAAGACACAGTTACACTCAAGATAAGAATTGTACCATCTTGTGACAATTACTTAACAAAGACTGTAAAGAAAACTCTCTCATACATGCCTTGGATGAAGTATGGAAGAAATCTTATGATGAAGGAAGATTTCACCTACTGGATGGTATAATTTACCACAGACCAAGCACACATGTGTCATTACAGTTGTGGACAGGTCATTAATCAATCTTGTACTGAAAGAATGGCATGACAGCCCCTTCTCAGGACATCTGTCTGAAGACAGTACTAGAGAAAAAGTGAAAACCTGTATATGGTGGCCAATGTGGCAGAAAGATGTTGCAGAGTATTGCAAACCCTGTGACAGATGTCAAAAAGCCAATCAATCCACTGGCAAGAGACTTGGAAATATGATAAAAATCCAAGAACAAAGCAGACCTTGGGAAATTGTCCATATGTATTGAGTAACTGGCCTACCACCAGGAGGTGACAGAAGTTATAATGTTTGCCTAGTAATTGTGGACAGATTCAGTAAAACTCCAATCTTTTTACCATGTCACAAGGATGATACAGCCATGGATACAGCTCTCCTGATATGGAATAGAGTAGTGTCATGGACTGGAATATTTACAAATATCATTAGTGATAGGGATCTCAAATTAACCTCAGCACTATGGACAAATCTTCACCAATTATTTGGCACTAAGCTGTCTTTTTCTGAAACCTACCACCCACAAACTGATGGTCTGGCTGAAAGAATTATCCAAACCTTAGAGGACATGGTAAGAAGATTTTGTTCATATGGCCCTGAATTCAAAGATTCTGATGGATTTACCCATGATTGGTGTACTCTGTTGCCAGAACTGCAATTAGCATATAAAAAATCAATCCATGCCAGTACCAATCAAACTCCTGCTATCCTAGAAAAAGGATGGAAATCCAAATTAACCCAAGATTCCTTGAGGAAAGATTTGATTTAAATACATCCCACAGCTGCAAGCTTCAAAGGAATGCTAGACAAAGCTAGAAAGCATGCAGTAAGGTGCATGGAGGACTCTTTTGCATATGCTAAGGAAAAATGGGATAAACCACATGCAACTCCAGATTTCAAAGTGGGGGACTTAGTTCTTGTATCCACCACTAATTTCAATAACATAAAAGGATGTACAAAGCTGAAAGACTCCTTTGCAGGACCTTTTGTTATTAAGGCCCTCCATGGGGAAAATGCTGTGGAATTAGAGTTATCTGAAGAACTTAACAATAAGCATCCTACATTTCCAGTGAGCTTGATAAAACCATATAAATGTAGTGATGCTGAAAAATTCCCCTTGAGAAATAAAGTTCCCCAAGTTATACCTCCTATGGATTCATCTGGCAATAAGAAAAGTACCAAAGTTCTCAAAGAAAGAAGGTTGAGAACAAACAAAGTAAGGGAATACCTTGTTAGGTACAGTGACCCAACTTGTGAAGATGAATGTTTTCCAGAAAAAGACATAACTGAAGCTACTAAACTTCTCAGAAGGTTCAGGCACACCAGAAATAACAATATTACAAAGTAATATTATTTTCTTCAGGGGGAGGGAATGTGAGCCTTAGAGGTATTTTTATATACCCAAAAGACCACAAATGATAAATTAAAATACAAATATAAATAAAATAAATTTACTTATATTATAAGAATAAAAATTGAAATATAAATACAAATTTATATTTAAAACTAAAAACTTATAAATAATTTAAAAATAAAATTACAATAAAACTTAAAATTATGAAAATTCATTTTTACTTGTGAAAATTATGTAAAAATGAATTTTTAATAAAAATTATGAAATTAGAAAATTATGAAATTGGAATATTTTTGGTAAAAATTTATATAATATATATTATAACTTTTTATACAATAAATAAACATATAAAAATTATTTCACCATTTGATTCCTCATAAAAAATTAGGTGTGGTCACCTCTGAGTGAAATTTTTGTAACTCCACTCTAGATAAGCTTAAATTAAGTTTTTAGTATTTTCAATGCAAAAATTGGAAATCCTCAAAACTTTAATTTAATTCAAACCACATGTGGTGTTAACTAACAGTTTTTGTGTTAAAATTGAGGTGTGGTGTTTAGTTTAGCAGTTATGAGGAATTGAACTATTTTGAATTGAATTCAATTGAAATGTCGAAATGTGCACATGTATTACATAAGTGAACTTTGATTTACACATGAAGTATCAATTATTACTGTATTGTACTGTACAAATCAATTGAATTACATATGTAAATTACAAGTATAATACATGATGAGGAATTAAAGGAACAAATAAATGGGAAAGATTATTGGGGGGGGAAGTAACTTAGCTATAAGGGGGAGCCAGACCCTCAAAATCCTCGCTAACTGGCGTGGGATGTCAAAATCCATGCAAAAGTTCATTACTTTTGGCCTGGAATTGAGTCACAGGGTCTGTGAATCAATTGAGGGTGGTTTTAACTGCTGCCAAGAGGGTAAAACCACCCTTAAGTTAAAAACATTTTAGTAAAAAAAGTTTTAACTGGTTTCTACGCCTCTTACACACATTCTGACGTGTTTTGAAGGCTCTAGACCAGGTATTGCTATAGTAATGGCTGATTTAAGGGTCTAAAATGGCTTAAACCAGCCCTTTTTTGGTCTAAACCCGGGTTCAATGATGCCATAATTGACGTTTCTATTTTCAGAATGTTTTTCATGACTGAAAAGACTAAATTTTACTTTTGGAGTAAGAAAATTGATGTCTATAAAAGAATGTCTTCTTTGCCCCACTTTTCTCTTCATGTTAGAATCTTTTCCTTTTATAATGAGTTTAAACACTGTTAAGCCAATCAATATAAGATTCCAACCACCTTTTTCACCCATTTTAAGCCTTTTAACCACGTGAAAAATCATTATAATCATTGTTTGTAACTCTTATAATCATTTTTACCCCTGAACCACCCCAAAAGTGAATTAGAGCATCTTTCATCACTGTTAACGTTTTCACTTTGTTTCCAAATTCACTCTGGTCACTTTTGGGTGTGTTTTCTCTTTAATAATATTTTTAAAGACTTTGTTCTTTGAATAATAGCTTACAGTTCTTTGCTCAATTAATTCCAATTGAAATTGCTCTTGAAGAAATTTCTTTTGTAGCCTTAAATATCTCTTGTAGAGTATTTTTGGACAAATTTTTATTGTTGGTAAAACAATAAATCTTTATGAAATTATTTTTTTATACCAATGAAGTTATAAAAAATAAAATGGTGTGTTTTCTGTTAGAAATAATATTTCTTACTATTTCAATTGATTTTTACCTTATACAAATTTTGAGGACAGGAGAAGTACTAGATTTTTTAATCAAAGTTTCATATTCACACCTTACACGAACAGTGTAATTATTCAGAGCTCTAAAGTCCCCAAACATTCTACAGCTTCCATTATTCCATGCCACTATGTCTGGTGTTGTTATTTCTACATCCTCATTGTATCCAACCTTCCTTATTATCACAAGGTGTAGAGGTCCTTCAATATGTATTTCCAGAGCTCCTCTTGATTTAGGACTTACGGGCTATGCAGGTCTCCTCAAGAGTGTTGGGTAAGGTCTTTCAATATTAAAGATAATGTCCATCTCATGACCAAAATCCTTTTCCAGTGACTCTTCATCTGATGAAAGGACTTCTTTGTGGTCATATAAAAGTGCAAAAAGTTCACTTTCTCGTTCATGAGTGAGATGAAGACTTCTTTCTGCTTCATTTAATTGCTCAGAATTGAAATTTTCTAACTCTAAGTTGACTGTTGATACATTTTTTACTGTAATTTGTCTTTTAAATGATAAAAAGGAAAATCTTTGACACTTATTGTCCCCAATAGTAAAGTATCTGTCTTTATTGTTAGGTAAATCTATGCCATATGTGATTAAGTAATCATTTCGCAATAAAAAAAGGGTTCTAGAGCATTTTTCCATAACAACAAATTCAACAGTTATTCTTGGATTTCCATTGATATGTGTGAATAAGACAGTAGTTTCAAATATGCCAAATGCTTTCATGGGATTACTTGCACTGTTGAATTTAATGCCATCAATTGGCAACAATTGCTCTTCAATATTTGGTACACAAGTCTTAAGAAAAGATTTTCCAACACAAGAGTAAAAGGCGCCTGGGTAAAGTGAAAGCTTAGTGAGTTTATTGTCAGTTACAACTTCTGTTATACAGGAGTTACCAGGTGTATATCCTTTTACCATGTTTGGTTTGATTTTCATTAGTTGTGAATCTTGAATTTTGTATGAATCCAGTTGACCATTGCTTAATCGTAGCAAGTGGGAATAAGATTCCATGAGGTCAAAAGTGGAATTGATATTTTCTATATATTTTAATAATTCAGAAAATACTGATAATTTATCACCTGAATTATCTTCAATTACCTCATCTTTTTCAACATCAGGTTCCTTTTCAATGTCAATTTCATTGCTTTTCCCCTTGGGAAATGTATTAGCTCAATGTGTGGTGCTTCGGAAAATATTTCACTTTCTTATTACATCTGCAGATTTATGCTTAATATCATTAGAATTTGCTTTGGAATTTTTTTCCACAGAATCTTTCCAAGGTGTATTAAACCTTGTTTTGAAATTCACTCTACAAGAACCAATTCTTGCTCTAGTGGTTACTTCTTCCAATATATTAATAATATCTTCTGCTGAAGATTGTTCAGTAGTCCTGCTTTTGACAGCATTCTCTAAGTCACCTTGACATTGTGTTAGAATTTTTCTGTGAATCATAAATTTTGACATGTCTGGATATAATGCTGTTAATCTTTCTTTTTTTTTGACAAAACCATGGTGAAGCTTTGTCTTTGTCAGCATTAAATCTAGCATATTCAAAGTCTGTTTCAACCTGAAACCTCTGAGCATCATTGGCCCATTTGTTAATAATTTGGGTTTCCCACCAAGTCCAACATTGGTGTCCATATGCCTGTCTCAATTTTATATACCATCTGCGGGCTGATCTGGTAGACAAGGTGTCAAATCTTGCTGTTACCAATCTGTCAGGTAACTCAAAATCTTCTTCAATCATGTCAATACCTCTGATGAATTCTATATGGTCATACTCTCCTTCACCATTGAAGTGAGGCCATTCTTCCAAGGGTGCTTGGCCCCTTGATGGTTGCAACTTATGAAAAGAAGTGGAAATTTTGTTTTTTAGCTGTGAATTTTTAACATCCAATACTTGTGGATTGGGAATTCCTGAATGCTCATTTTGATTCAGACGTGTAGAAATTCTAGGTAAGGTGTGCAGTAATGGCTTAATATCATTAATTTTACTGCTGCTACACCTTTGAGAATTTATGAACTCATGTTGGAAGCTTTGTATTAAGTTTATTAGTTCAATTTTATACATATCTTCCTTATGTTTTGATTCTTGCCATAATTCTGTCTGTTGATTATTGTCAGAAGTGGCTTGATTCAATCTCATTGTTGATTTTGATGCTTCTTGTTGTGAGGTGTCATAACACTTTTTCAGGGAAATCGTATATGTCTTTACATCAGTGAATGAATTTGCAATATCATGATGACTTTCTTCTTGTATTCCTTGATAATATTGATGGATTGCTTATCCTTGTTTAAATTATTCCATCATTATTGAATTGAGAATATTCGTAAGGTTTGTCTATGAAACTCTTGATATTAGTAGCAAAATCAAGAGTACTATGACTGTCCTCAGTAGAAATATATAATATAAAAAATATTATAACCACAAATTTAAATATAATTATTAAAAGATAATTATATAAAAAAATAAATTTAATTATTATTATAAAGAAATATAATAAGACAAAAATTATAATTATAATAAATTATAATAAATTATAATAAATTATAATAAATTATAATTACTCTACTATTGTTGTAGTCACTGACAGTTACAACAATAAGAAGTGTAAAGCTCTTAATGAGACAATTACATGTGGAAAATATGAATATTAACCACTTATAAATGATATAAATATTATTTATAAAAGAATTAAACACAAACTGTGGAAAAATAATTCTTATAGAAGAAAAAATTCTATATAAAAAAACTAATACTAGACAAAAAAACATAGAACTTTAGAGAAAACTTACTTATAATATTTATTTAATACAACAAGTCAAACAACAACAGTTATTATATTGAATAAGAATTATAAGTTAAAAACACGCCAAAAATCAATAATTCTAAAGATAAAACAGCTTTTTATAATAAAAATTGAGATTAAAGAGTTTTTAAGAGTAATTTGTGGATTTTAAAAGATATTTAAGATGATTTAATTTTATATAATAAAATATATTATTGGTGCCTACAACAATAATCTAAATTCTATGATTTCAATTTTTTAATTTTAATTAATAAATAATAAAATAACTTAAGAATTACTTTAATAATAATATTTGATATTTAATAAAACTTTACCTGTTTAAATTTCTAATATGATTGGATTGATAATTAATGATGAACAAAAACAGTGATGAAAAGACTCTTTTTATGTCTTCAGAACAGCTCTCATGATTCATAATGGATATAGAGGGCGTGCTCAGGTCAAAACGAAAAAACCATGCTTAAAAATAAAGTTCTTAACTTAAGGTAACTTAATTTTAATTCCAATTTAAAGTTAAAAGGGTTATTCTTAACTCAATGTAACTTCAATCCTCATTTAAACCAATTCTTTGAAATTTTTAATATAAATAAACTTTTTTCTATTAAATTTCATCACATGAACAACTTAAAAATAGCGTTTCAAGCAGAAAACTCTTAAACTCAATTTTTATTTAATTTTTAAAGAAATTATAATTTTCTTTGAGCTTTAATTAAGAGAGTAAATTTCCAGGCTAATTACCCAGGAAATTTATTTATAAAAGATACTTAAAGTTTAGGTTGGATGTATATAATATTAAATTGTAAGCTGTGTGAAATTTTCAAGCAAATCCATTAAGAATTGGACTTTTGATGAATTTTTGAAGTTATTGCTATTTTTTCACGTAAAATAGCAATACACACTAAACCTTAAGTTTTGATAAGGTTTTAATGCTTGTAACCTTAAAGTTTTAATCTTAATTAAGCTTTGAAAGTTCATAAAGCCTTGAATTCAAGCCTGCATATTGGGCCTTATCCCTTTGGCAGCTTGAAATTCCTGTCTAATTTGGGATAAAACCAGTTAAAACTTTAATTGTTGCCCTTGAGGTATATTTTACATACCCAAATAGGCCACAATTATCTTAAAAAGAAATTTCGAATTGTGCATAAATCATAAGTCATGCATATATGCAAAATTCATCATTTTTGATTTCAGAAAAGATGAATAACTTTTTATTGAGTAAGTAAATCCATGGATTTAAGGCCAGATTTGGATTCTACACACAAATTGACCTAGGGTAGCTCCATAGAGTGAATAACCTCAAATTAACTCTTTGAGGTGGTAAAATGGAAAATACTTCAATACCACATCATCAATACCACATAAAAGATCCGTGAAAATTTTTGTTTTTCTTAATTTCACGCCAAAATAATGGGAATGTGAGAAATCCCATGTTACATATACACTAAGAATAGTGTTATGGATGTTTTGAGCACTTAATATCATGGTATTCCTACATGCACCTTTGGTAAACGCATAGTGGATATCTCACTTTAAGCTTGAATTTCTATTTTGACATAAAAAATAAGCAAGGGGACAAAAGACATCAAAGGGAGCCAGGGTACCCAACTTCTGAGGCCTCAGAGGCGAGGAAAGCTCCAAAACTTGGATTGATGGCTGATCTTGGCCTAATTGGTAAACTAAAACCTTTTGGGAACTTGGTTACCATGTCACAACTACTGTAAATCTTAAGAAAATAGCAAATAACCTGCTATTTTGACATGCCAAGGAGGTGAAGAGCTACTTAGACTCCTGTAAACCTGTCAATTCTTAATTATTTTCCATGGATAAACTGCAAAAGGGTAATTAAGACCCTTTTTGGACTTTTATCCATTGAAAACTCAATTCATCCGTACAGGCCTCATTCAATCAACCTGTATGGCCTTGGCCCAATAGGGCCATTTCATATTCCACTGTGTGAATTCCATTACACAGTTCAAATTTCAAGATGGCCAGAACTGTATTGCCCGATTCGCACAATACAGTCAATTGATTCACCTTCCAGGATCAGTCTTTCAGTTTTTCACATATACTGGCCACCTTTTCAGGACCTGGGGACTTTCTCCACAGTTAATTAATATATTGGATTTATTTTTATCCTTATTTTCATTTACCTTATTAAAGTTAATACTGATAGTCTTAAGTCAGTAATTAGCACCTTTTCTCTTTTCTTCCTTGCCTTTCAGTGGATATTGGTGGTCATATCCTTTACTAATTCCATTCCTTTTCTGGCAGGTTGTGTCAGGGTGAGTCTATGTAGTAGCTTAAAAATAGTAAATACAAGCTAGCACTATGACTGTGACACGTTAAAATAAATAAAAATAAAGTCTTCAGGTCCTACTGCTATGTGGTAACAGTGGTGATGAGTCTATTGAGGACCTGGGTTGCAATGCTCTAATATCTTTGACTGTAAAGAAACACTACAATAATTATATTCTAATTATATCTTTAATAATTCTAAGGACACTATTGATGAATAACAGTCTTGTCACGTAAGAATATTGGTAAAGTAAGATAAGATGATGGGTTTTCAAGGGGAAAACCCTTCTTTTTATATCTTTCAAGACTGTCAAGAGTTATTATCTCTTCACACATCAGAGGAGTGAAAACTTTCACTCCAGTGGTCAGTCTGTGGTTCTGGATCCTCAATTCTGACGTCAATATAGACCGAATTGTGGTTTTGGAACCACAAATGATCATTCTGGATCAATACAGGGTGAAAAAACTTTTCACCTGCCATGTCAGCACTTGGATGACGTTGTTCTGGTGTCTGTATGATCAATATTAGTCATTCTGGGCGGGTTTAAGCTTTAAATAACCATTATTTTAAGTATCAAGACTGTACTGGTTGGTACAGGTTTGGTACAGACCAGTATTGGTCAAAATACTTCCAACCAAGATATCTCAGTCGGTTTTTGAGATATGAAGAAACCAAGAGCACAGAATTGAAGGGCTTAATGAGCTCTTCAATTTGGTATGCTTCATGTTTACCCTTCTTGCAAATAGCAAAAGTTATAAGGGTTTTAAGTTTTTGGATGTAATTTTGTACATCAGTATGAGGCTTCAAAAACTTCCATGCTAGATATCTTCTTCAATTTGGAAGATATCTGTATTCTGATGATACAGTTTTGTAGGGCTTGATTAGCTCTACAGTTTGGTATATTACACTGTACAGTTGTATGAGTGTAGGCCAAAGATACAGGGGTTTGTTTATTTTCTTGTTTTCAGAATATCTGTATTTTGGTTATTAAACCTTTGAACCAAGATCCCTCAGTCAATTTAAGAGATACAGAGGTCTAAGGTGTCTCAAATTAAAGCTCTTGTTGAGATCTTTAATTTGGTTATACCTTTGTACAGTTTTGTACAAGCCCTCTTTGACTTTCAGGGGGACTTGGTTTTGAAAATGAGGTTATATGGTATCTCCAGTTGTAGTGGTGTTACAACAACATGGATGATATCATTGTGTAGCTCTCTATGTGAGCTTTAAGAAAAATACCATTTTGGTATAGAATAACTTAAATATGCATAAGTTAGATGAGAGGTGAAAATAAGGGTTTTGACTTGTTTATTCTCCTCTAGGTTTCCTTATTCTGTTTGGGTAAGGTTGGTGTTTAATTTAAGAGGATTGTTTTCTCTTAATTATTACCTGTATTGACTATGTTTGTTCAATACTTGTCATACCATTATTTATGGTATGTTGGATGTCATGCTAGTGCTCTGTTTTGAGTCACAGGCTGACATACCCTCCCTCAAAAGAAGGCTCATCATTGATGAGACTCTTCAGCCCTCCTGGAGGCTCTGAATCTTCTGAGGTGTATTTGTCCATCTGGGATTTCTTTCTCAGTTAACCATTTGTCCTTATCTGCTGGTTGATTCTTAAATCTAACCAGGTATTGCCTGTTGTCTTTCCCATTAATTCTTATTTTCCTGGCTTTAATGATCTTTTTCACTGGTCCAGGTGAATCATCTTCCTCTACCAATCTTTCATGGGTGACTGTTTTCTTTCTGTCAGGGAATTTTTCCTCATCTGTCTGGTGATAAGGTTTCACCAGGCTCACAGGGAGAACTGGGTGTTTCCTAGAGAACTCTTTGGTCAGGTTGACTTCTACTGCATTCTTTCCTATTAACTTAATAATGGTGAATGGTCCTATGAATGAGTCTCTCATCTTCTAGGGTCCTCTTAGGTTGTTGAAGTTAAGAGTTGAGATTAGAACTTGGTCTCCTTCTTTGAAATCAGGTTCTTGGTGACTTTTATCATATCTCTGTTTGTTATTGTCACAGGGGCTCTTCGAAGTGAAGAGGGCCTGGCACTCAGTAAACTGGGACTCACTTATGGAGGGCTCAAAGATAAGATAAAAGGGGATACACTTAAGAGTGTTAAATATAAATTGCTAAAGAATAAATATAAGAAAAGCAGCAACAAAAGATAAGAGTAAAAGAATAGAAGAGCCAACCACAAACAAGTCCAAGTCCACTGTTTCAACCTGTCAGAATGGAAAGAGAAGGGTTAATAAGGATATGGCCACCCAACTGATACTGTACAGGCGAAGAGAGAAATGCAAAGACTAACTTAAGATTAAATAATTATAATACCCCAAATAAGGATAAGAGTAATTATAAAATAATAAATAAACTAAATTAATTAACTGGGGAAAAGTCCCCAGGGGGGAGAAAGAGGGGCTGGTATATGTGAGAATCACCAGCCCTGATCCAGAGAAGAATTTTCATGAGAATAATTGATTGTTGAATTGAGTCTGGCCAATACAGGTCCTGTACAGCTGTACAGAACCTGTACAAGAGGTGTGGTGTATTTGAGTGATCATACAGTTTCATACTGGTGTATTGAAACTGTATTGGGTGAATCCATCCTGTACAAGTATTGACAGGCTGTATTGATGTACCAAACTGTATGCATGTTTCAGAATGAAGATTGCTGAAACTGACTGCTGATGCAGATACTGGATTTGCTGATTTGAGGTGTTTGAGTGGGTGTATGAATGAATACCCTTACCCCTGATGGATGGTTGTTACAGTATCCCCCTCTTGAAACTGGTGGGCTCCTGAACACCATAATACCCTGCCACTGTTGAGTGGCATCTCAATATCCCCACATTTTTTCAAAAAAAAAATTTTCTTTTAATTTTCTTTCCTCTTGACCATTATCCTGAAAATCCTTCATTCCTTCTTCCCTGCCAAATTCAATTGATTCCCCCTTTTTCCAAGCTTGAGTGAGTATTCCTTCCAGAATATGCCATTTTTTTTCTTTTGATTCAATCAGCCATGCCTTGGGATGTGGCCTTGGGATATATCCCAGAATAAAGGCCATTGAGCACTTGTGCTCAGAAATTGGGGCCCAATGAGTATATGACTTGTACTCATTGGCCCAGACTTAATCCAATGAATGAGTGAAACTTTCCTCCAAGGGGTCTTGTCCCCATCATCCAAGGAATTGGCCTCAGACAGCCCTCCAAGTGGGTTTTGGGCTGTGGCCTCCATCCTGAGTGATCTTGATGAAATTTGCTTTTTATGGCCTTTTAGGCCTTTTCGGGTGCTCTGGTGAAAAACCTTGATATATTGATTTTTGGCCTTTTTTGGCCCTTTTGAGTCTTTGGGATCCTATGGTCCGTGGGCCGTGGTTCGCGGTCCGTGGGCCGTGGGCCGTGGACCGTACGCCGCGGTCCGTGGGGGCTATTGGAGGCCCCCAGGACCAAAATGGAGCCCCTGGGCCCAAATTTGCTGGGGACCCAGGGTGACCAAGGGGTCCAGAAATGGCCCTTACCCATTTTTTACCCTACATGGCTTGGACCCATTGATGGGGTCCAGGACCATCAAGATCCTGGCCTCCCCAAAGTTGCAGGGGAGGCCCTGGGTGATGAGTTCAGCCCCAAAGGGGTATGAACCTTCACCTTAGAGGCTTTGAGGGGGGGCATAATTGAGTTATGGCCCCATTTCCTTGAGTCAAGTTCCTTTTTTCTTGATATGGAGTGGATTGATTCTGACGTCTTGAATCTTCTGCTTGCATATTCTTCAGTTATGAGTTCCAAACTGACTGAGCTCACTGAATCTTCCCCTTCTGCACTGCCACCGTCTATTCTTCATGGTTCTGGCGTCTTCAGTCGATTGTCTTCTCCTTCTATGGCGTCTTCTGGCCATTTTGACCCCTCCCAAACATATGATGGGTTCAGAGCAGTTGAAGTCCTTGATCCTGCCTGTACTGAGTGTTTGGCCAGGGGTAAGGATTGCTTTCAACATTACAATCCTCGATCGTCAAAATGCCATTTCTGCTTTATTGGGAAGAAGCCATGCCGCCGTACCGGATCAACTTTGTCCCGGGTCAAGAGACACTTGTGGAGTAGGAAGGATGGGCCTTATGGGCAGGAATTCCCCATTCTTGAGGAGCCTACCCCTGATGCCACTTCTGGATTTTCTCAATGTGAGTGCTTTGCATATTTTGATTGAATTGGTGCTGATATCTTGATGTAGTGACTGGTTCCAGGCAGAGGGATGTGGCCAGATGGACTAATGTTGGAGGGTCCATTCCAATTGGTGGTAGGCCCATCCACTACAGCTCAGAAATTCCAATTTCAAGGACCAATGCTGATGGAGTGGTGAAAGTAGTGAAGAAGCTAAGAAGAATTGTTGATTCCCCATCAGATCCAGATGCTGAAGGAAGTGATGAGTTGGATGGTGAAGAAGTTCAAGTTATTCCCCATTCAAGTGGCCATCCATCCAGCAATTCCTCCTCTCAACCTCTTGCCAACACCAGATTCCAAAGTCAAGTCATTCCCAGTACTCCAAGAACCTTTCAACCAATGCTTGCCTCTATTCCTACAACCCTTCCTCCTCCTTCACCAACTACTTCCCATACCACCAGGCCTGCCTTGATTCCAGCAGTAAGACCATCACCAGTTCAACAGCCTAGAAACTCACCCATAACCACCTCCCGTCAACTCCAACCTGTGGCCAGCTCCAGCAGAAGAAGGGATGGATTATCCCCTTTGCCGTTTCCTGCCGCCCAAGTCTTTCAAAGAAGAGAACGTTGGCCTATCCGGGTTACCAGAGAAGATCCCAACGCGGCTAGTGAAAATCAAGATGCTGTGGCCAGATTGTTCAGGAGGGTTGATAGAAATAGCAGAGAGGTGATTATGTATGCCAATGACAGGACTATTCCAGGTACTGCTTCTGAAGAGATGGCTGCAAAATTTTCCTGGTATGAAGATGAGTTGATAAATGACTTCCAGAGAACTTTTGATGACTTGGGTAGAGATAACTAGTTTCCTTTTCCTTGTTTGTGTTTGGTTTGACTTCTATCCCCACTCTTATAACTACTAAAAAATAAAAAATAAAAAAGATAATGGAACCTCCCAATACATGATTTGGGGAGGGGATGCTGCTGCTTTAAAGCAATAAAAGAAAGAAAATTATACAAGTAAAGAAAGAAAGAAAAATGAAAGAATAAGAGAAAATGAGAGTAAAGAAAGAAATAAAGAAAAATTCCTGATGGCTGGTCCTTCTTGTGGTGAATTGCTTGATTCTGGCCAAGAAGTGTCTGAAAAGTGAAAACCAAGCATTTGATGCTCACAGAGTGGCCAAGGTGATGTTTTACAAGAAGTAGAACCCTCAGGGATGCATACCAGGAGATGGAACTTACTTTCATAACTTCCACTCCCCACCAAGCACCATAAGACTGAAATAAATTGCCATAAATGCCTTCTGAAATGAATTGCCATAAATGACTACTGAAATGAATTGCCGTAAATGACTTGAAGTAATGAATGTCTTGAATTATGATGATTGGCATAAAATGAAAAGATAATAAAGAAAGAAAATGAAACATAAAGAAAGAAAACATTGGGCCATATCTTGATAAGGTCCAAATCGGAGGGTATTGATGTTGTATGCTTCCTGAACCTGTCCAAAGAATTGACAAGTGCTCACAAAGTGGCCAAGGTGATGCTTACAACAACATATGGGTAGAATACCCCCTTAAAGGTGCATGCCAGGAGAGGAACTTACTTTCATAACTTCTTCTCCCCACCAAGCACCATAAATCAAACTCTTGAGGTATTTGGACCAGGCTTGTCTGGATACAATGAGTGGAAATCCTTGACAAGGTCTGGTGAGTTGGTAAGGTTGGAAGCTGGTTCCCAAGTGGTTCTTTCTGGGTCTTCACTGAATCCTTTCCACTCTACAAGATACCATAAATTACCTCTTTTGAGTTTTGAGTCCAGAACCTGAGCCACTTCCCATTCTTCTTGCTCTTCCACTAAAGCTGGTGGTGGCGGCAATTGATGACGATTTGGGATAGTTGAATTCTTGACTGGTTCTAATAAGGAAACATGGAATACAGGGTGAACTGTCTTCCATTGCTGAGGCAACTTGAGGTGATATGCATGGCTGCCAATCTTCTTAAGAACTTCAAAGGGTCCCAACCATCTTTCTGATAATTTCTTGGTGGGTCTTGTTGTCTTGATGTTCTTGGAAGCTAGCCATACTTTGTCCCCAGGTTGGAAATCAGGTGGAATTGCCCTATTTCTATCTGCATACTTCTTGAATCTCCTTATTGCTGACTCTAATTCTTCTTTGACAACTTGCTGTACTGATTGGAGTTTTGTTGATAAATTTCCAGCAGGTGAGTCTTGAGAAATATGGATTGAGTCAAAGCTGGGATTTCTTCCATAAGGTGAAAAAGGGTTATTGCTTGGTTGATGAATGTTCTGCATTATTATAGGCAAATTCAGCCAGAGGGAGCCAGGTGTACCAGTCATCTTGATGATAGCTGACATACATCCGAAGGTACTGTTCTAGTATCTGATTTACCCTCTCTGTCTGTCCATCTGTTTCAGGGTGAAAGGCAGTTGAAAGATCTCTTGATATCTTGAGCTGCTGACACAATTGAGTCCAGAATGATGAAACAAATAAGGATCCTCTATCACTTACAATACTGACTGGGAGTCCATGCTTGGAAAATACATGGCTAATGAATATTTGAGCTAAATCCAGAGCAGTGATTGTGCCATAAGTTGGAATGAAGATTGCCATTTTTGAGAATCTGTCCACAACTACTAAAATTGAATCAAAGTTGTTGGACAGTGGCAATTGAGTGATAAAGTCTATTGATAATGAATTCCAAGGACCAGATGGAATTGAAAGAGGCTTGAGTAATCCAAACTTCTTGTGATGGATGTTCTTGTTTCTTGAACATTGCTGACATGAGGACACATAGTCCTTGATGAATTAATTCATGCCAGCCCAATAAAAATCCCTCTTGATGAGCTTGAGGGTCTTCTCCTGGCCAGGATGGCCAGCCAATGGTGAGTCATGACGCTTTTGAAGAATATTGAGTTGAAGTTCTTCATTGCTTGGGATTACCACTCTATCTTTGAATAATAATAACTTGGCTTGAGGTTCAAGAGAATAATCTGGAACTGATTCACCTCTTGCTAGTTGCTTGAGTATTTCTTTATAGTCTTTGTCTTGCCATACTTCTTCTTGAATCTTGTCAACTAAATCTGAGAAAATTTCCACTTTGATTGAGAAGAATCTTGACTCTTGAATTCCATCTTGCTTAAGTACTTGATGAAAATTCTGAGGATTCTTGCTGATGAAGTCCACCCCCCTCTCTGGGTACACGTCGTCCCGACGTGATAAGGCATCTGGTAAAGTGGCCAGCCTGCCTGGGCGGTAAGTGATAGTGAAATGAAATTCTGAGAGAAATTCGGCCCAACGGGCCTGACGACGAGTAAGAACTTTGGAAGACATGAAATATTGCAAGGAAGAGTGGTCTATCAAGACCTCAAAGGGATTGGAAAGAGAAAGAAGAAATGCTCTCCAGCGCTTGAGAGCCCAAACTATGCCAAGGAGTTCCTTGTCATGAATCTCATAGTTGAGCTCAGCTGGTAAGAGCTTGCGACTATCAAATGCAATGGGATGCTTTCCAGAGTCATTCACCTGACTCAGTACGGCGCCCAATGCATAATCAGAAGCATCAGTCCCTACTATAGTAGGTAGAGAAGGATTAAAATGAGATAAGATAGGAGCAGAGGTGAAAGCTTCTTTGAGTGCTTGAAACTGACTAAGAGCTTCCTCATTGAAGATAAAGGGAGAATCTTTTTTAAGGAGGGAAGTGAGAGAAGTGATTTTTTTAGAATAATTTTTAATGAAACGTCGATAAAAATTGGCAAAGCCAAGAAAAGATTGAAGAGCCTTGATGTTTCTGGGCTGAGGCCAATTGAGGATTTGCTGAACCTTTGAAGAATACATCTTGAGGCCATCACTTGAAACAACATAGCCCAAGTATTCCACACTTGAGGCATGGAATACACACTTGGAGGCTTTGGCAAACAGATTATTGTCCCTCAGTCTTTGGAGGACAGAGGCCACATGTTTGACATGTTCCTCCTCAGAACTGGAAAAGACCATAATATCATCTAGATAAACCACAACAAACACATCCAAAAAATCTGCAAAGATATCATTTACTAGATTTTGGAAAGAAGCAGGAGCATTGGTCAAACCAAATGGCATGACCAAATACTCATAACTGCCATATTTGGTTCTA
The DNA here is from genome assembly GCA_023105745.1 of Austropuccinia psidii. Taxonomy (NCBI): domain Eukaryota; kingdom Fungi; phylum Basidiomycota; class Pucciniomycetes; order Pucciniales; family Sphaerophragmiaceae; genus Austropuccinia; species Austropuccinia psidii. The sequence goes on along the minus strand of JALGQZ010000002.1, from coordinate 7,827,307 downwards.
AAGGCAGTTAAGTGCTCATCCCCCTCTTTGATTCTCAGAAGGTTATATGCACCACACAAATCTATCTTGGAGAAGATAGTGGAACCGTTGAATATGGTAAGAAGCTGGTTCATAGGAGGAACAGGGTATCTGTTCTTCCTAGTGACAGCATTGAGTTTGCGGTAGTCAACACACAAACGAAGACCTCCATCCTTTTTCTTGACAAAAAGGACAGGTGCTCCTGTTGAAGAGGAGCTTGGTCTAATGAAACCTTTCTCTACATTCTCTGAAATGTAGGCCCGCAGTGTTTCTGACTCTTGATTTGATAATGAGTAGATAACACCAATTGGAGGTAGAAGACCCTCCAATTCGATATGGTGATCACAGGCGCGGTGTGGAGGAAGTTTCTCTGCTTTCACCTTGGAGAATACATCCAAATATTGGTGATAAGCAGGAGGAACAACCTTCAACACAGTTTCAATTTCTTCTGGCTCTTCCTCCTCATCCCACTGCTCCTCCAGGGATGCATGAAAAGATAAGGGAGGAAGGTCCATATCCCCTTGGAAGAGATGAAGTGAAGATATGGCAACATCTTCTCCAACATCCTTCATCTCTTGATGGAAGTAATGACTGAGAGGGAATTATGGAAGGGATATGGACAGAAGAAGGGATGGAAGGTGTCTTAAGTTCACCAGCCAGAGCAACACTGTTGACAGCAGTGGCTAAGTCATTACTAGTAGAAGGAATAATACCACTAGAATCCTTATGATTAGAATCATAGGTGATCAATCCATTTTTCCAATCAATAATGGGATTGAAATGGTAAAGGAAATCATAGCCCAATATCAGGTCTTCTCCTTTGGGTGAATCTATGATAAAGAAATCCCATTCAAAGCTTGGGAAGGAAGGCAAGTCAACTACCCACTTGGTATAATGGGTGATGAACAAGGCAGGGGACTCATTAGAATCCAAAATGAAAAGAGGAATCTTTTCAGGGAGCTCTGACAGAGTCAATGAGTACTTGAGAACAAAATTCTTTGCAATAAAAGAGTTTGTAGCACCAGAATCAATGGAATACTATAAAAAATATCAGAGACAGAAGAGAAAATAAGAAATTTTAAAGATTTCTTGACACTAGTATTCAGAGTGCACAATTGTGCTCTTGAAGGAAATAAGTGAGAACCATTGAACACATCATGATCCCCACTCAGGCTTTTCCCTGCTTGCTATGAAAGCCTCCTGATGATGGCCCAGGCTTGTTCTGAGGTCTCTTGAAGCATTTTTCAATTGGGTGCTTGCCACCACAATAAGTACACAACTGTGAGCCTTAGAGGTAATTTCATATACCCAAAAGAGCACAAATATGAAAAATAACATATTAATATAAATAAAATAAATTTATTTATATTATTAAAATAAAAATAAAAATATAAATATAAAATTATATTAAAAATAAAAAATTAATTATAATTTAAAAATAAAAATACACTAAATTTTGTAAATATAAAATTACATTTATACTTGAAAAAAATTAAGTAAAAATGAAATTTTAACAAAATTGTGAAAAAATAAATAAATTTGGAAAAAAGTTAAATAAAATTTATTATAACTTTTTATCCAATAAATAAACATATAAAATTTATTTCACCATTGGATTCCTCATAAAAAATCAGGTGGGGTCACCTCTGAGTGAAATTCTTGTAACTCAACTCTAAATAAGCTTAAATTAAGTTTTTAGTATTTTCAATACAAAAGTTGAAAATCCTCAAAACTTTAATTGAATTCACACCACATGTGGTGTTAACCATCAATTTTTGTGTTAAAATTGAGGTGTTGTGTTTAGTTTAGAAGTTATGAGGAATTGAAGTATTTTTAATTGAATTCAATTGAAATGTCAAAATGTGCGCGTGTATTACATAAGTGAACTTTGATTTACATATGAGGTGTCAATTATTACTGTATTGTACTGTACAATTGAATTGAATTACATATGTAAATTATAAGTATAATACATGATGAGAAATTAAAGGAAAAATAAATTGGAAAGATTAAATTTGGGGGGGAAAAAGAACTCCAGCTCTAAGGGGGAGCTAGACCCCCAAAATCCTTGCTGACAGGCGTGGGATGTCAAAATTCACGCAAAAGTTCATCACTTTTGGCCTGGAATTGAGTTACAGGGTCTGTGGACTCAATTGATGATGAGGTTTTGATACCAACTGGGGTAGTTTTAGCTGTTGCCAAGAGGGTAAAACTACCCTTAAGATAAAACAATCATAATAAAAACAGTTTTAACTGGTTTCTACGCCTCTGGAACACATTCTGACGTGTTTTGAAGGCTCTAGGCCTGGTATTGCTATAGTAATGGCTGATTTAAGGGTCTAAAATGGCTAAAAATGGCTAAAAATGGCTTAAACCAGCCCTTTTTGGTCTAAACCAGGGTTCAATGATGCCATAATTGGCTTTTCTGTTGTCAGACTGTTTTTCACGACTGACAAGAGTAAATTTTACTTTTGGAGCAAGAGAATTGATGGCTATAAAAGAATGTCTTCTTTGCCCCACTTTTCTCTTCATGTTAGAATCTTTTCCTTTTATTAATTAGTTTAAAACTGTTAAACCAATCAATCAAAGATTCCAACCACCACTTTTAAATCATTTTAATCCTTTTAACCACGTGAAAAAATCATTATAATCATTGTTTGTAACTCTTATAATCATTTTTACCCCTTGAACCACCCCAAAAGTGAATTAAAGCATCTTTCATCACTGTAAACTTTGTCACTTTGTTTCCAAATTCACTCTGGTCACTTTTGGGCGTGTTTTCTCTTTAATATTCTTTTTAAAGACTTTGTTCTTTAATTAATTGCTTGCAGTTCTTTGCTCAATTAATTCCAATTGAAATTGCTCTTGAAGAAATTTCTCTTGTAGCCTTAAAATATCTCTTGTAGAGTATTTTTTGGATAAATTTTTATTGTTGGTAAAACAATAAATTTTTATAATATTATTGTTTTATACTAATAAAGTTATAAACAATAAAATTGGCGTGTTTTCTCTTAAAAATAATATTTCATACTATTTTTAATTGATTTTTACCTTATACAAATTTTGAGGACAGGAAAAGTACTTGATTTTTAATCAAAGTTTCATATCCACACCTTACATTTGGGGGCCCAGCCGTGATATTTTACCTGTGACATATTTTTTTTACTCTTTTTAAATCTTTTTTCTTATATTGAAAAATTTAAAAACATATAAAAAATACTTATAATTCAAAAAAATCCATAAAAAATAACTTTTTTTCATATTATAAGTGAGGCTTATATTTTTATTTCCTTTTTGAAATAACCTTTTTTTACTTAATTAATTGGCTTTTTTATTAATTTTAGTGTCTGACAACGTGGTAAGACAAGAAAACATTGAAACAGCCTCAACAGTAACCAGCATTATCCCTGCCAGTACTGTCAATTCTGATCATAATAGCACTGTTATTGTGACTCAAAATAACCAGCCTGAACCAATATCTTCTGAATTAATTAACTTGGACATAAGTAATACCCTTCAGAAAGCTAAAAATTTGGCCAATAGTAAGTTTTTTGACGTAAAAATACTATTTTAAGCCTTTTTAACCATAATTATGCCTTCAGCCAGATCAGGAGCCAGCTACAACCCCTCAAGCAGCTCCCAAAAAGGTAATAGACGTGATTATGGCAGAGGCCAACCAGGTACAGAAGGAAAAGGGTCAGTTGATGACTTCCAAACAACTAAAATGGGTCATTCTGAAGCTGATAATACCATTTTACCTTCAAAAAGAGCTGACACCGCCACAAGAAGCTTCAGTGGACATATACAAAGCCAGCCACAAAGCTTACAACAATGCACTGCAGTACAAGGAGTACCAGATCCTGGCAGATCTGTGGAAAAACTGCATGAATTCTTACCTGACAGTAAGAAAGTTCTTGGGCCATCCCAACACTTGCAAATTGCTCAATGGATGGCATCCATTGATGGAGAAGAAAAACATGATGCTTTTGACACTAGAATGGAGGAAAAACAACCCTCCACCACCCAAACCAGTGCCAAAAACAGCCCCAGTGGCCAGCAGCAGCAATTCCAACGTGAAAAAGCAGCCACAAACTCCAAACGAGGGCAAAAGGAAGGCACCAGCCCCAAAACCTTACAGCCAGGGCTACAGAATCCCAAAGATTCAGCAGGATGCCATGGAAAATGTATTTCAGATGGCCAGAACCATGATGGAATTACAGAAGAGGGAGGAAGCCAGATTAAGGTTCCAGAAATGATTTCTGACATATTTGATTCTATCCCAGAGTTGTATAATGCTATAAATGACGTGAAAAAACATCTTTCTGATAAAAATGACATCATTTGTAACAACATTAAAACAAACAACCTGAGTCTGTGCCAAATTAATGAAACACTTATGTGTTTTGAAAAAGTTTTAAGAACAATTAAAAATTCTAATAATGACAATTCTTCTAACATTAAAATAAATGAACAATCTGCCATTATTAAAGAATTAACAGATAAATATTCTAAATTCAATATTGATGACATGATTGAAACAAGAATTAAACAAGCCATAAATATTATCAAAACAGATAACAAGAAAGTCCTTGATGACATTTCAAATTCATTTACTGAAGTAAAGACATATACCATTGCCTTGAAAAAGTGTTTTGATGCTTCACAAGAAGAAGTATCAAAATTATCAATGAAATTGAATCAAGTCACTGCTGATAATACAAGACAGACAGAGTTATGGCAAGAACTGACACATAAGGAAGACATGTATAAAATTGAAGTAATAAATTTAATACAAAGCTTCCAACATGAATACAGAAATTCCCAAAGGTGTAGCAACAGTAAAATGAATGACATTGAACAAATACTGAACACCTTACCAAGAATGTCTACACCTCTAAATCAAAATGAGGGCACAAGAATTCCAAATCCACAAATATTGGTTCCTGATAATTCACAATTAAAAAATGAATTATCCACTTCTTTTCATAACTTGGAACCATCAATGGGCCAAGCACTCTTGAAAGAAGTTCCAAAACTTAAAGAATGGCCTCACTTCAGTGGTGAAGGAGAGTATGACCATATGGAATTCATTAGAGGTATTGACATGATCAAAGAGGATTTTGAATTACCAGACAGATTGGTAACAGCCAGGTTTAACACCTTGTTTACCAGATCAGCTCACAGATGGTACATCAAAATAAGACAAGCACATGGACACCAGAGTTGGACTTGGTGGAAAACCCAAATCATCAACAAATGGGCAAATGATGCTTGGAGGTTTAAAGTTGAAACAGCCTTTGAATCTGCCAAATTTAATGCTGATAAAGACAAAGCTTTACCATGGTTTTGCCAACAAAAGGACAGATTAACAGCATTATATCCTGACATGTCAGAATTTATGATCCATAGAAAAATTCTGAGACAATGTGGAGGTGACTTAGAGCATGCTGTCAAAAGCAGGACTACTGAACAATCTTCAGCAGAGGATATTATCAATATATTAGAAGAAGTAACCACCAGAACCAAAATTGGTTCTAGTAGGGTGAATCTTGAAACAAGGTTCAATACACCTTGGAAAGATTCTGTGGACAAAAACCCCAAAGAAAACTCTAATAATGTTGGGTATAAATCTGCAGATACAGTCAAAAAGTGCCATATTTGCCAAAGCACCACCCATTTAGCTAATACATGTCCAAAAAGAGGGAAAATCAATGAAATTAATATTGGAAAGGGACCTGATGTTGAAAAAGATGACATAATTGAAGACAATTCAGATGATAAGTCATCCATATTTTCTGAATCTTCAAAAGATATAGAAAATATCAATGCCACTTTTGACATAATCTTATTCCCACTTGCCACAATTGAGAAATAGTCAACTTGATTTATCAAAAGCTCAAGGGGCACAACTTATGAAAACCAAATCCCAATAGAAGGAATAAAGTGTTACAGACTTGAATACCACCTTCTTTGAAGAGGTCAGAAATAGTTACATTCAAGATAACAATTGTAGCATCTTATACCAATTAGTGAACAAAGACTTTAAAGACAACTCTCTAATACATGCCTTGGATGAAGTATGGACAGGATCATATGATAAAGGAAGATTTCACCTACTTGATGGTATAAAATTCAACAGTACAAGTAACCCAATGAAAGCATTAGGAATCTTTGAGACCAATGTCATATTCCCACACATAAATGGGAATTTGAGAATCACAGTTGAATTGGTTGTTATGGAAAATTGCTCTAGTACCCATTTTTATTGGGAAATGACTATTTAATCATGTATGGAATAGATTTACATAATAACAAAGACAGATACTTTCCTCTTGAGACATCTGGTACTAAGAAAATTACCAAAGTTGTTAAAGAAAGGAAATTAAGAACCAAGAAGGTAAGGGAATACCTTGTTAGGTACAGTGACCCAACTTGTGAAGATGAATGGTTAGAAGAAAAAGATATACCAGAAGCTACCAAACTCCTCAGAAGATTTGGACACACTAGAAACACCAATATTACAAAGTAATATTCTTTTTTTAGGGGGAGGGAATGTGAGCCTTAGAGGTAATTTCATATACCCAAAAGACCACAAATATAAAAAATAACATATTAATATAAATAAAATAAATTTATTTATATTATTAAAATAAAAATAAAAATATAAATATAAAATTATATTAAAAATAAAAAATTAATTATAATTTAAAAATAAAAATACACTAAATTTTGTAAATATAAAATTACATTTATACTTGAAAAAAATTAAGTAAAAATGAAATTTTAACAAAATTGTGAAAAAATAAATAAATTTGGAAAAAAGTTAAATAAAATTTATTATAACTTTTTATCCAATAAATAAACATATAAAATTTATTTCACCATTGGATTCCTCATAAAAAATCAGGTGGGGTCACCTCTGAGTGAAATTCTTGTAACTCAACTCTAAATAAGCTTAAATTAAGTTTTTAGTATTTTCAATACAAAAGTTGAAAATCCTCAAAACTTTAATTGAATTCACACCACATGTGGTGTTAACCATCAATTTTTGTGTTAAAATTGAGGTGTTGTGTTTAGTTTAGAAGTTATGAGGAATTGAAGTATTTTCAATTGAATTCGATTGAAATGTCAAAATGTGCGCGTGTATTACATAAGTGAACTTTGATTTACATATGAGGTGTCAATTATTACTGTATTGTACTGTACAATTGAATTGAATTACATATGTAAATTATAAGTATAATACATGATGAGAAATTAAAGGAAAAATAAATTGGAAAGATGAAATTTGGGGGGGAAAAAGAACTCCAGCTCTAAGGGGGAGCTAGACCCCCAAAATCCTTGCTGACAGGCGTGGGATGTCAAAATTCACGCAAAAGTTCATCACTTTTGGCCTGGAATTGAGTTACAGGGTCTGTGGACTCAATTGATGATGAGGTTTTGATACCAACTGGGGTAGTTTTAGGTGTTGCCAAGAGGGTAAAACTACCCTTAAGATAAAACAATCATAATAAAAACAGTTTTAACTGGTTTCTACGCCTCTGACACACATTCTGACGTGTTTTGAAGGCTCTAGGCCTGGTATTGCTATAGTAATGGCTGATTTAAGGGTCTAAAATGGCTAAAAATGGCTAAAAATGGCTTAAACCAGCCCTTTTTGGTCTAAACCAGGGTTCAATGATGCCATAATTGGCTTTTCTGTTGTCAGACTGTTTTTCACGACTGACAAGAGTAAATTTTACTTTTGGAGCAAGAGAATTGATGGCTATAAAAGAATGTCTTCTTTGCCCCACTTTTCTCTTCATGTTAGAATCTTTTCCTTTTATTAATTAGTTTAAAACTGTTAAACCAATCAATCAAAGATTCCAACCACCACTTTTAAATCATTTTAATCCTTTTAACCACGTGAAAAAATCATTATAATCATTGTTTGTAACTCTTATAATCATTTTTACCCCTTGAACCACCCCAAAAGTGAATTAAAGCATCTTTCATCACTGTAAACTTTGTCACTTTGTTTCCAAATTCATTCTGGTCACTTTTGGGCGTGTTTTCTCTTTAATATTCTTCTTAAAGACTTTTTTCTTTAATTAATTGCTTGCAGTTCTTTGCTCAATTAATTCCAATTGAAATTGCTCTTGAAGAAATTTCTCTTGTAGCCTTAAAATATCTCTTGTAGAGTATTTTTTGGATAAATTTTTATTGTTGGTAAAACAATAAATTTTTATAATATTATTGTTTTATACTAATAAAGTTATAAAAAATAAAATTGGCGTGTTTTCTCTTAAAAATAATATTTCATACTATTTTTAATTGATTTTTACCTTATACAAATTTTGAGGACAGGAAAAGTACTTGATTTTTAATCAAAGTTTCATATCCACACCTTACAACAACCCTGCTTGAATCCTCCTCTCCTTTTCAGAACCGATTAATTTATTGTCCTTATTGAGGAGAGCAGCATGGTGTTTGTCCTTTGAAGATTGAAATTGCTTGCCCTTCTTATTCTTCTTCTGATGAGGCCTCTTTTGAAAAGAGTTTTGAGGAGGCCTAGACTGATTGGATCCACTGACTGGAGGCTTCTTTTCTTGATTGCCACCCTTTTCCTTTTGTCTCTCATGATATCTTGTGTCTAATTCTAGAGTGACATCCATAAGTTCTTGAAGAGTATCAAAAGTTCCAGGGTGAGAAGCCAACTGATCCAATAATCTTGATGCCAATCCTCTTCTGTAAACATGGATATAAGCTCTTTCCCCCCAATCTCCAATTCTTGACATTAAGCTTCTGAAATCTGCTATGTTCAAGGAAACATGACCACTTTCCTTCATCCTCAAATTGTCCAACTCTTGTTCAGCTTTCCTGACTTCATTGGGGTCACCAAACAGAGTGAATAATTGAGATTCAAACAATGGCCAATTATTGAGGAGGTAGGAAGGGTCTTCATTGGAAATATTTGAGAGGTAAGGTTCAATCCATTTGCCAGCTCTACCAGTAAGAAAAGAAGTTGAGTACAAAACCTTCTTCCTGTCAGAGAAGAAGTTTGCTGGATCATTATGGAAAATTAGCTGACAGGATTGGATAAAACCTCTCAACTTATGAGCTTGAGTACCATCAAAAGAATCAGGTGCCTTCATGGATGGAGTCTTGAAAGCAGGGGCTTTGGAATTGTCCCTGGGGGAAACTGCTTGAGTGAGTTGTCCCATGAATTGAGTCATCTGCTCCATCATCTTGAGGAGACTTGGATCAGTTTGAGAGACAAGAGGTTGACTAGAAAGGGCTAGATTAGAACCCTGAGGCACCTCTGGAGCATTTGCCAAGGCATCTGCCACTTCAGTTTCCCCAGAATCTTCCTCTTCCACAGACTCTTCCCCCTCTTCATCTTCAACTTCCCCTAATCTTGCTCTTGCACCTTCAGACATGCCAGGGTAGCCACCCAAAAGTCCAGAAAAGGATCTTGATCTTCTAGATTTCATTCCACCTCTTCTTGAGGGTGCTGCTCCTTCCATTGGTGGTCCTCTGTCCAAATTTGCACTCAGTTGATGAACTGATGGTGTGCGGTCAAGAGGAGCCCTTGCTGTAGGAGTGAGAACAGCTGGAATTTTCTGGGATCTAGTATTCTTTGCTGGGGGGCTATGATGGACTGGCATTATGAAAAGAATTAAAATAACTTGATGGTATTAAGAAGAATAATCAGGCTTGGCCAAATCAATCACAATAAAATCTTGATGAATCTTGAGGAATCAATTCAAATCTTGAGGAATCAAATTCAATCAACAGTCAAATAAATTCAATCAATCAACAATCAATTCAATCAAATATCAATAATCTTGAGGAAATCAATAATCAATCAATATTCAATCAATAATCAATCAATAAGTGTCTTCAAATGAAATCAAGTCTTGAGGAATCAATCAATCAGTTCAAAATCTTCAGAAATCAATTCAATATCTTTATGAGTCAAATCAAATCAATAATCAAAATCAATTCTTGAGGATCAATCAATATCTTGAGAGTTCAAAGTCAATAAATCCAATAAATCCTGAATCAATAACCCAAATGAATCCCAATGAATAATCCAATCAATTAAACCAATCAATAATCCCTAGATAAAACCTGAATAAGAACACAGAAAACATTTGATTGATAAAAGTAAAATGAAGTGATGAAATGGTCAGCAATGATTGAGAAAAGAAAAAGAATCAATTTTCATAAGAGTGAAATGAGTGAGATGAAAATTGATAAGAGAGAAAAAATCATAATCATTAAGATCATTAAATCATAAAAGGAATCATAATTGATGAATGAGAGAAATGAACATAATAAATGAAAAGAAGAATCAAATATGAGTTAATTAATTTAATGTCACAGGGGCTCTTCGAAGTGAAGAGGGCCTGGCACTCAGTAAACTGGGACTCACTTATGGAGGGCTCAAAGATAAGATAAAAGGGGATACACTTAAGAGTGTTAAAGATAAATTGCTAAAGAATAAATATAAGAAAAGCAGCAACAAAAGATAAGAGTAAAAGAATAGAAGAGCCAACCACAAACAAGTCCAAGTCCACTGTTTCAACCTGTCAGAATGGAAAGAGAAGGGTTAATAAGGATATGGCCACCCAACTCATAGTGTACAGGCGAAGAGAGAAATGCAAAGACTAACTTAAGATTAAATAATTATAATACCCAAAATAAGGATAAGAGTAATTATAAAATAATAACCAAACTAAATTAATTAACTGGGGAAAAATCCCCAGGGGGGAGAAAGAGGGGCTGGTATATGTGAGAATCACCAGCCCTGATCCAGAGAAGAATTTTCATGAGAATAATTGATTGTTGAATTGAGTCTGGCCAATACAGGTCCTGTACAGCTGTACAGAACCTGTACAAGAGGTGTGGTGTATTTGAGTGATCATACAGATTCATACTGGTGTATTGAAACTGTATTGGGTGAATCCATCCTGTACAAGTATTGACAGGCTGTATTGATGTACCAAACTGTATGCATGTTTCAGAATGAAGATTTCTGAAACTGACTGCTGATGCAGATACTGGATTTGCTGATTTGAGGTGTTTGAGTGGGTGTATGAATGAATACCCTTACCCCTGATGGATGGTTGTTACAGGGTATCTCTTTGCTCTCTCCAAAGCTCTGTGCTGGGTTTGATGGGTCATTCCCTAATGCCCAGTTTGATAGTTTGAAGTTCTTTCTCTTATCTATCTCCATGCATTGTATGGGTATTTTGGCCCCATTTTCTGGGTCATATGCTGGATTCTCTTGGTCATTTTTCAGTGGCCACCTGCTGAGGCCATCTGCATTAGTATGACTTTTCCCTTCTTTATAGATGATAGTCATATTCCCTCTATATTCTTGTATGGCTATTTGCCACCTAAGCATGTGTCTGTTTGTTGTCTTCATGTTCAACAGTGATTTGAGGGCTGTGCAATCAGTAAAAACTTCAAATACTGCTCCTTCTAAGTAGTAATGGAGTTTCTCTAATGCCCATACCAAACAGAGACATTCTGTCTGAGTAGCTCCATATCTGGCTTCTGAGTCTTTCAGTTGTCTTGATATATAGCAAATTACTCCTTCTTTGGGTATTCCATCCACTAGTTGCCTCTGGTGTAGTGCTGCTCCTAGTCCTTGGCTACATGCTGCATCTATATATAGTTTGAATGGTAGTTCAAAATCAGGCATCATCAGGACAGGGGCATTGTTCAGTTCATATTTGATCTTCTCAAATGCATCTCTTCTTTCTTTGGTGATTTCAAAGACTACATCTTTTGAGCACAGTTTGTATAGGCTACTAGTGATGTGTGCAAAGTTTTTTATGTGGCTTCTGTAGTAAATAGCAAAGCCCAAAAAAGATTGCATTTCCTTAATGTTCTTTGGTACTGGTTTCTTCAGTACTGCAGCAACTTTATTTTGGTCTATAGCTAGACTCAAACCTGAAACTTTGTGTCCTAGGGCTAGCAGTTCTTGCTGTCCAAAGTTACATTTTTTAAGAGATATCTTCATGTTGATTGGTGTACATTTTCCAATATTTTATCAATTTTGCTCACATGGTCTTCCCATGTTTCTGAGTATATTATGATATCATCAATGTACACTACCATCCACCCTTCCATTATTTCATCTTTAAATATGGTATCCATCATCCTCTGAAAATGGGCTGGTGCATTCTTAATGCCAAATGGCATTCTAGTATATTCATATATGCCCATATGGCATATAATTCTTAGCAATTTGATGGAATCTGGTTTCACCCCATTCTGGTGGAAACCTTTCATGCAATCCATTTTTGTAATAAACTTGGCTTTTGCTAGCTTATCTAGTGCATGTGGTATCCTTGGGATGGGGTACCTGTCTGCTTTGGTGTAATTATTCAAAGCCCTGAAGTCACCACATAGTCTGGATTTACCATCATGCCAAGCTATAAGGACTGGTGTAGTGACCTCTACTATCTCATTATGTCCTATTTTTCTTCTTACCTCCATTTCTAGGAGTTCATTGATATGTTTCTCAATCTCTTTCCTAGTTTCCATGCTGGCTGGGTATGGTGGTCTCCTAAGCATAGGTGGATATGGTCTTTCTACATCCAGATATAATTCTATATCATGTCCTTTGATTTTTCCTAGTGGTTCATCTCCTATTGCAAAAGCTCCTCTATGCTTTCTCAATACTTTCAGTAAGTTGAGTTTCATTTTACTGGTCAGTTGAGTGCCATATTGGGCTTCTTTGAATTCTTCCACTAGTTCTTTCAAGGTGTTATCATTTGTTACATGATTTATGTCAAAGGAAAATTTTTTGTCTTTGTTTGTACCTATGGTAAGATATCTGTTTTTACTATTGCAAATATCCATACCATACATTCTTTGGTACTCTGTACCTAGTAAGAATCCTTGTACATGTGCATTCTTTAGAACTAAAAATTCAGGTTCCAGTCTGATATTTCCTTTTTGGTGTGGGATAATTATCTCTTTGATTATTGTCCCCAGTGAGTGCATTTCGCCTGATGCACTTTTAAAGTTTCTTGCTTTTGTTGGGATTATCTCTTCTTCCCATTTGGGGAAGTGTTGTTTCAAGTATTCTTTTGCCACTATGGAGCAACTTGCTCCTGTGTCAATGATCATTGGGTGTTTACAGTTCTCAATGTAAACTGTCAATTTTGTAGGTGTTCCATGAATGAATCCCATCCCTCTATTTGGGGTTACCAGGAATGTTTGTGCATTCTGTGTGTGCTTACAGAGCTCTTTGTCTGTTGTTATTTGTGGTATTCCTGAATCCAGTTCAATGTCTTGTATGTCAAGTGAACTTTCTTCATTGCATTCCACTATGTATTCTTCTATGGTATCAGGTTCACTTTGTGATTCTGCTCTCATACCATTTCCCATGCTGTCAGAATCAGATTTTTCACCTGTTTGTTCTTCTTGTGATTCTTCATCAATTGCATATATTTTCTTTTTTGGTTTTGTGCAATTGTTGGCATAGCGGTCTGGTGATCCACAGTTGTGGCACACATATTTCTTTTTTGGGGTTTCTTTCCCTTTTTCTTTGTTTGTCTCTTTAACTTCAGACCTCTTGTCTTTGAAGTTTGGTTTATAGGATGTGTACTTTCCTATGGAGGTTTTTTTTCTCACATCTTGTATGACATTTGCTATGTCATCAATGCTGCTGATGTTGTTGCATCTGCATTTGACTGCATGTTCTAGGTCTCCTGGCAATTTTGTTAGGAGTTTATGGTTTCTCATTTCTATTTTCATATTGGGATCAATAGCTTTTAGCCTCTTTGTTTGTTTGAGGCACCATTCATAAGGGTCTTTTTCTGTGAAGTATCTATCACTTTCAAAGGACATGGTCTTTTGCCAGATCCAACTACCATTGCTATACTTTTGTATAATCTGGTTCCTCCACCATGGCCAGCTTTTCCTGCCATGTATTTCTTTCATCTCAGTATACCATATGTTTGCATGGCCTCTGAATGCTGTGTTAAGTCTTGTTGTGATCCAGTAGTCTGGTATCTTTGGGACATCAACAAAGAGTCCATCAATATAGTCAATGATTTCCATATGGTCATATTCCCCAATTCCTGAGAACTTTGGCCAGTTTGTTACTTCTGGTAGCTGTTTTAGTGCCTGTTTCCCTGAATAGTTGAGATTTTCCCCATCCTGGTACACTGACTCTGATCTTAACTTTGGAATCTGATATTCAGGTTCCTGGTCATAGTCTTTATCCTCTTCTTTCAATTTTGTAGAGGTAGTAGGTTGACCTTGTGTTGGAGGGTATTGATTGTCTTCCCTGTCATAGAGGTAATCAATTTCTTTGTCAAAGTTATCCTGTTGCTGCTGGATACTCCTCAGATCCCTTCTCACAGTTTGTTGTTCTTCTAGAATTGAGTTCAACTGTCTGTTAGTTTTTTCAAATTCTGTCCAAATTTTGGCCAGATTTGTATTTAAGTCTTTGATGACTGTTGCTTGGAAAGCATTTTCTTCTTTCAATGTTTCCACTTCTGTTCTCATTTTTCCTGAGGTTTCATATGTCCAATCCATGAATTGGGCCAATTTGGTCCATGTGAATTTGTTTTCAAACTCATGAGTGTGGATTGTAGTTTCAGTCATTAATTCTGGGTCTATTGAGTCAGAACTATCAAAACTATTTGTAGGTACAACTATTTCTTGCTTTTGTGTACTTCTTGGACTAAGTCCATCAGCTTTTTCATCAATGGGTCTGCTTCTTTCTTCCTCTGGTTGAAAGAAGTTTTGTTTTTCCCTTGGGCTCCTTTTCTCCTGTTGGAAACTACCCGGAAGGGTTGGGGAGCCTTGGATGAAGTTTCCTTTGGCTTGTAGGGCCTGGAACTGCTGGATTGTTGTGGGGAAGATGGGACTTCTCCTTCCATTCCTGGGGGTACCTGAATCTGACTGGGCTCTTCCTTGTGCCAAGATCTCTCTATGGCTTGTATGGCTGCCTGGTTCTCTTTGATTCTGGTTGCTCTTTCTTCTAAGAGTTTGAAATCTTGTTGGGATTCCAACCTTCCATTTCTGTCATAAGCTCCATCCAAGCCATTTGCTTGAGACAGATCTTCTGGGTTGTTATCCCCACTTCTGCCCATGATGCTGCCATAGTGAACATTTTGTTGTCCATGCTCCATGTGAAGAGGTCTCTCAGGAGTTTGTGTATTTGGAGGACCTGCTCTGCATCTGTCCAATCTCCTGGTTGGACTTCTGGGTTGAATTTGATTTGGAACAAGACCTTGGGTAGGAGTTCCCTGATGGTAAGTCCTTTGCTGGTCATTTGCTCCAGTTCTTCTTCCTCTGTGTCTTCTTGGCCAGTGTTCTGGTTGATTTCTTGGGAATCCAAGATCTCTAAGAAGTGGAGGTGTCATGTTAACAATGTTAAAAAATGACAAACAATAAAAAATGTTGTATTTTTCAAGGTTTATTTACCTTTAGCAGGCCCTTGTACAAATTTATGATCTATACTCTTTGGCAATTTGCCTTTAGAGTTTACAACTGGGTTGATAACAGTGATTTTCTGTTTCTCAATTTGTTTTGGTGATCCAACTGGTTTTGTTGGAGCTTTTCTGGGTTTTTTGGCCCTTGGCACGGCTATTGGTGTCCAATCTTTTGAGTTGATTGTCACTTCACTGTGTCTTTTCTGCTTGCCCTTGGTTTTTGGAAGCACCTCTCTGTCTTCTGAGGCTGTCACGGATGGATTTCCTTGTGACTGGGTTTCTAGTGGAATGTAGTCTTTTTCCACTATTCAGAAAAGATATTTCAGATTGTATATCAGTATTTTATGATAAAACAAAATGATTATATTCAATTCTACTGTTATTTTTCGAAATTTTTAAGTATTTTTATGTTTTTTTTATTTTTTTTATATGTTTTTATTGAAAAATAACAGTTTTTGAGTTTTTCACTTATGTTTTATAAGTGAAAACTGTAATATCCAAGTGTTTTGTGAATGATTCACTTGGATATTATTGTGTTTTTGTATAAACACGTCAAATTTATTAGATTATAATAAATTTGATATGTTATTATAAATATTATAAATAATATTTATTATAACACTTGATAAAAAATATCAATTGATTACAAGTTTTCATGTCAATTTGAGTTATATCTTGTTTTTAAAGGAAATATTTAATTAAAATATTCCTTATAAATAATAAAAAATTATTTTATTATTTAATATTTATTAATTATTTATTAATAAATTGTTTCTATATTAATTTTCACGCACTTTGGTGAAAAATAATAGTAAAATGAATAATATACTGTTTGTATATTATTATTTTATTGAAATTTAAATAATACTGTTGTATTATTATCAAATTTCGTGGAAAATATTTCAATACAATAAAAAAGAGGATATGTACTCTTATTCTCAACAAAAAATATTTGTAATATATATTTTTTGGAGGAAAAAATTTGAATATATGATGTATGACTCTAAAAAAAATGATAATAATATAAAAAAAAAAAAAAATTCGAAATTTTACTTACTGTTAATGAAATACCTTTGAAATAACTGAATTTTGCGCCTAATTCAGTTCAAACACGTCCAATAAGGTTGAAAAACCCACGGCCAGGCCCCCAAAATGTCAGGGTGAGTCTATGTAGTAGCTTAAAAATAGTAAATACAAGCTAGCACTATGACTGTGACACGTCAAAATAAATAAAAATAAAGTCTTCAGGTCCTACTGCTACGTGGTAACAGTGGTGATGAGTCTATTGAGGACCTGGGTTGCAATGCTCTAATATCTTTGACTGTAAAGAAACACTACAATAATTATATTCTAATTATATCTTTAATAATTCTAAGGAAACTACTGATGAATGACAGTCTTGTCACGTAAGAATATTGGTAAAGTAAGATAAGATGATGGGTTTTCAAGGGGAAAACCCTTCTATTTATATCTTTCAAGACTTTCAAGAGTTATTAACTCTTCACACGTCAGAGAAGTGAAGATTTTCACTCCAGTGGTCAGTCTGTGGTTCTGGATCCTCAATTCTGATGTCAATATAGACCGAATTGTGGTTTTGGAACCACAAATGATCATTCTGGATCAATACAGGGTGAAAAAACTTTTCACCTGCCACGTCAGCACTTGGATGACGTTGTTCTGGTGTCTGTATGATCAATATTAGTCATTCTGGGCGGGTTTAAGCTTTAAATAACCATTATTTTAAGTATCAAGACTGTACTGGTTGGTACAGGTTTGGTACAGACCAGTATTGGTCAAAATACTTCCAACCAAGATATCTCAGTCAGTTTTTGAGATATCAAGAAACCAAGAGCACAGAATTGAAGGGCTTAATGAGCTCTTCAATTTGGTATTCTTTATGCTTACCCTTCTTACAAATAGCAAAAGTTATAAGGGTTTTAAGTTTTTGGATGTAATTTTGTACATCAGTATGAGGCTTCAAAAACTTCCATGCTAGATATCTTCTTCAATTTGGAAGATATCTGTATTCTGATGATACAGTTTTGTAGGGCTTGATTAGCTCTACAGTTTGGTATATTACACTGTACAGTTGTATGAGTGTAGGCCAAAGATACAATGGTTTGTTTATTTTCTTGTTTTCAGAATATCTGTATTTTGGTTATTAAACCTTTGAACCAAGATCCCTCAGTCAATTTAAGAGATACAGAGGTCTAAGGTGTCTCAAATTGAAGCTCTTGTTGAGATCTTTAATTTGGTCATACTTTTGTACAGTTTTGTACAAGCCCTCTTTGACTTTCAGGGGGACTTGGTTTTGAAAATGAGGTTATATGGTATCTCCAGTTGTAGTGGTGTTACAACAACATGGATGATATCATTGTGTAGCTCTCTATGTGAGCTTTAAGAAAAGTACCATTTTGGTATAGAATAACTTAAATATGCATAAGTTATATGAGAGGTGAAAATAAGGGTTTTGACTTGTTTATTCTCCTCTAGGTTTCCTTATTCTGTTTGGATAAGGTTGGTGTTTAATTTAAGAGGATTGTTTTCTCTTAATTATTACCTGTATTGACTATTTTTGTTCAATACTTGTCATACCATTATTTATGGTATGTTGGATGTCATGCTAGTGCTCTGTTTTGAGTCACAGGCTGACAGGTTGAAACTGTAAGATGTGACTATGAAACTGATGATAATATTACTATTAATCAACAGTACTATGTCTATTCTTATGAAATATAATAATAAATTATCATTATAACTACAATTAAATAATAAAAAATTATTTCCTTCACGTGTTAAACACTACTAGTGATTCTAACAGTGAGCAAGTAATTGTCTACAAGAATCAATTACAAGAAGATTTTAATAATAAAACTTCTTTTACTAAAATAATAAAATTATTTTAATATATAATTATCTTTTTCAAGAATAATTATAATGGTAATTCTTGAAGAAAATTAATTTTAGAGAAAAACTTTAAGAATTAAAAATAAATCACTCACTAATATTCCAAAGAACTTATTGAAAGATAAAGTAGAGAGATTTGACGTAGAATTGTGGATTTAAGGGATCAAAATGGATTTAAAACAGTATTACAACAATATATAGTTGGATTCTATGATTTCACGTCTTTCTGGTTGATTCTGAAAGATTTGAAACACTTAAGAATAGCTGTAACTAATACTTACTTGTTGGTTATAATGGTTTAAATGATAATAAGATGATGATGATGAAAAAAACAGCAAGAGGAGGCCTCTTTTAGGTCAACAACAGCTCACAGAGGCGTGCCATGGAGCAAACTGAAAAACAAGTGACTGAGAAAGCAATAAACCGTTTTGGATTATTGATTGCATCATCTGTTGTCACATAAGATTATCATAATTACTTAATTGAGGTTTTACGTGACTACCAACCCCAATATGGTTAAGAATAAAAGGAGTAACATCTGTAAATATTCTTTTATTCCAAAATAATCATTGATTTCTCAAAGTTATCAATGTTATTGCCAATTTCATCACAGGATGTAATTATTGTGGAATTTTGAAGATTCAGTGTTTCATGTAGAATAGTCAAAAATGGACTATAAGTAAATATTTTAATTTTACTAGTACAGCTGGTATTATTTTTGGTTGTACCATGATTAATACAGTTCTCCATTAGTCCTGAAAGTTTAAGAAAGATTCATTAAGAATTGTATTTTTAATGAATTTTTGAAGTTTTTACCTCATTTCTACGTAGAATTGCAAATATCAGTGTTTCACTGGTTGCTATGAGGTAAATCAAAGGATACAAGTCCAAAAAGGGTTTTAATTACTCTTTTGGGGTTTATCCATGGAAAGTAATTAAGAATTGACGTGGTTACAGGAGTCTAAGTAGCTCTTTACCTCCTTGGCACGTCAGAATAGCAGGTTATTTGCTATTTTCTTAAGATTTACAGTAGTTGTGACATGGTAACCAAGTTCCCAAAAGGTTCTAGTTTACCAATTAGGCCAATATCAGCCATGGATCCAAGTTTTGGAGCTGTCCACGCCTCTGAGGCCTCAGAAGTTGGGTACCCTGGCTCTCTTTGATGTCTTTTGTCCCCCTTGCCTATTTTTCACGTCAAAATAGAAATTTAAGCTTAAAGTGAGATATCCACTATGGGTGTACAAAAGTCCATGTAAGAATACCATAATATTAAGTGCCCAAAACATGCACAACACTATTATTAGTGTATATGTAACATGGGATTTCTCACATTCCCATTATTTTGGCATGAAATGGAGAAAAACAAAAAAATTCACAGATCTTGTATGTGGTATTGATGATGTGTATTGGAGGATTTTCCATATTAACACCTCAAAGAGTTAATTTGAGCTTATTCACTCTATGGAGTTACCCTAGGTGACTTTTAGTGTGTAATCCAAATCTGGCCTTAAATCCATGGATTTACTTACTCAATGAAACGTTATTCCTCTTTTCTGAAATCAAAAATGATCAATTTTGGATATATGCATGACTTATGAGTTATTCATAATTCAAAATTTGTTTTTAAGATAATTGTGGCCTATTTGGGTATGTAAAATATACCTCAAGGCTCCCTTTCCCTCCCACCAAAAAATAAAATTGTACTACAATTTTATCAATGATAGAAATAATAAAAAGCCCTAAAGGGCGGTTAATGTCCACTGTCCAACCTCTTGACATTACTCAGATCAAGTAATTTAAAGCATATTTATAGACATATTCAGGCTTGTGGCCTTCTTTCATGTCTAAATCTTCTCAATAGTTTATCTGAGTCAGGTATATCTGATTCTGCCAGCCATTCATCTTCATGTACTGGATTTCTATATCTGACAAGATATTCTCTCTAATTTTTACCCCAAGTCTCCTTTCTTTAATGACTTTCTTTATCTTTTTGTCTTCATTCTGTTCCACTGGTGGTACAGTTAAAGGAGTTGGGTTCCTAAGAGGAAACGATTCTTTATCAGCTGGTTGATAAGGTTTTATCAAGCTGACTGGAAAAGTGGGGTGTTTATTTTCCAATTCACCACTCAATTCCACTTGAACTGCATTGGTTCCATGTAAGGCAACAATAACAAAGGGTCCTACATAAGAATCTTTAAGTTTCTTTGCGCCTTTGATATTATTAAAATTCAAGGTTGAAACTAGAACTAAGTCACCTCCTTTGAAGTCTGGTTCTTTATTACTCTTGTCCCACTTCTGTTTTTCATAATCAAGAGCATCATCCATACTTTTTCTTGCATGATGTTTTACTTTATCAAGCATTATCTTGAAGCTGGAAGCTGTAGGATGAATGTCAATCAAGTCTTTCCTCAGTGTGTCTGCTGGGAGTCTTGGATTCCATCCTTTTTCTAACATAGCAGGAGTTTTTCCTGTGGAAGAATGGACTGATGTCTTGTATGCCCATTCTAATGCAGGTATCAGAGTGCACCAGTCATGGGTAAAGCCATCTGAGTCTTTGAATTATAACCCATAAGCACAAAATCTCCTGATCATGTCTTCTAAAGTTTGAATCATCCTCTCTGCTAGCCCATCTGCCTGAGGGTGATATGCTGTAGAGAATGATAACTTAGTCTGTCAGGATGATACTATGATAAAGGTATAACTAGGCCAATTACAACTTTAACTGTGTATGTGACACGGCAGAAAATGATTAAAAAAGATTTATAAAGGTTTTATAATAAGATAAAAGGGTTCTACTATTGACAAATAGTGGTGGTGAGCGCTATTGAGAACCCTGGGTGCAGGCTTTATCTGTTGGATTACAATAATAAAGTCTACAATAATTAAAGATTATAATTATACCTGATTATTTAACCAAGAGTAAAGCTGTTTTTGACAGTTTACTACGTAGGTTATTCAAGAGCAGGATGAGGAAAGGCTTTTGGCTGTGAAAAGCCCTCCTTTGATCCTGAAATTGAGGTGGAAAGGCTGCTAGACCTTTCCACATAAAGGAAGTGAAGATTTTTCACTCTCTATGACAGGATTGTGGTTTGCAAACAACCTGTATACCCTGTATTGGGCTCAGATGTGGTTTTGAAACCACATCTGGGCAGTTTTCACCAATACAGGGTGAAAAATTTCATCTGGGGACCTCACAGCCTGATTCTGACGTGTATGACGCATAGAATGCTGTACAGAAACTGTATGGGACCCCAGTATTGACTGACATATGAGGTATTGAAGTAAAAACATGCTTCTTCGTCTATTTGACACCTCATATTCATGGTTATGGGATATTATCCCATGGTAAGGCTGTATCTGACAGCAGGTGGGATTTTGACCTTAAAATGGTCATAACTCTATCAGTTTTTGAGATATCAAGCATGGTTATCATTAAATATGACAAAGTTATCCCATGTACAAGTATTTTTGTACATTGGCGTGGTCTGGGCAAAAGCTGTATTAAGCTTGTTTGGCCAATAACTTCTGTTGTAGTTGAGCTATGAGGAAATGGATGGCACCATCAGATAGCCCTGATTGTGCTCTTTCCAAAAAGACCCCACTTCAGGTATCTCACACTAAAACTGTAAAAGTTAGATGAGAGGTGAATGTTTTGTTCACCCTTATTTGGTCTGAATTTGACCATAACTCAAGTAATACTGGTGCTAGCTCAGTTTGGCTGGTACCATTGGATAGCCCTGGCTTAGAGCTTCATTTTGAGTACCCATTTGATGGGGTTAAGCCTCTCCTTCTAGATTTTAGATGAGAGGTGAAAATTAAGGTTTATGCTCAGCAATAACTTTCAGCAGGAATAACTTTGTTATTTCGTGTCCTATGGTGATGGGACTTATATTTTCAGGAAGAGGTGAGTTTCCTCTTTCTTTTGATACCTTTTGAGCTAATTTGGCTCAGTTCCATGTTTTGGTGGTATTTTGGCTATACCATTGGTTTATGGTATTTTGGCTGTCATGCTTGTGCTCTGGTTTTGGGTCACAGGCTGACATAGTCCCAAGCAATCTATGAAGATTGGTCCAAAGTGCAGATGTGAAGTTGGGATCTCTGTCACTTATGATATTCTGAAATAATCCTGTATGAGAAATAACTCTACTCCATAGAAGAAGAGCTGTGTCCATAGCAGTGTCATCTTTATGACATGGTAAGAATATGGGAGTCTTGCTATATCTGTCTACAATGACTAAACAAGCATTATAAGTTTTGTCACCACTTGAAGGAAGTGCTGTGACCCAATCCATGTGAACAACTTCCCATGGGGATTTTGGTTCTTTAATATGGATCATAAGTCCAAATGTTTTTGCCTGTACTCCTGTTTGCTTTTTGGCATCTGTCACAGGTATGGCAATATTCAATGGTTTCTTTTCTCGAAGATGGCCACCATGCACAGTTCTTTAATTCTTCAAGTGTTCTGTCCTCTGAAAGGTGTCCAGAGTAGATGCTATAATGGCATTCATGAAGGATTGTATTGATAAGCAATCTGCTGCATAATGTCATTACACAAGAATGTTTGGTTCTGTGGTAAATAATCCCATCAAACAAGTGAAATCTTCCTTCAGAATAGGAATTTCTCCAAACTTCATCTGGTGCATTGACCAAAGATGTATCTTTGCAATCTTTATCTAATAAAGAAGTCAAGATATGGCAATTCTTGTCTTGCTTATAAGATTCTCTGACCTCCTCAAAGAATTCAGTCCCAATATCAGTTATATTAATCCCTTCAATTGGAATCTGTGGTTCAGCTTCCAAGGGTACATAAGCTGGGTTATCAAGAGTGTTGGCTAATGCTCACCTGCTAAGTCAATCAGCATTATTGTGAATTTTTCCTGCTTTGTGGACTATAGTCATGTTTCCTCTATATTCCTGAATGGCTATTTGCCATCTCAACATGTGTCTGTTGGGAGTTTTCATGTTAAGAAGTGATTTTACTGCATTACAGGCAGTTATCACTTCAAAAACACTGCCATCAAGATAATAGTGTAATTTCTCAAGTGCCCATACCAAACATAAGCACTCCATTTGGCTTGCACCATATCTGGCTTCTGTTGGTTTGATTTTCCTTGAGATGTAACAAACTGGTTCTTCTGTAGGTTTGTCATCAATAATTTGGACTTGATGTAGGGCTGCCCCTAATCCATCTCCACATGCATCAATGTACAGTTTAAAAGGAATATTCCAGTCAGGCATGAGGAGTAAAGGTGCTTCTATAAGAGCTTTCCTTATCTTCTAATAAGCTTAAATTCTCTCCTGTGTCATCTCAAATACAGTCTGTTGATCACAGATTCTATAAAGTGACTTGGCTAGAATTGCAAAGTCTTTCAAGTGTTGCCTATAATAACTGGCAAACCCAAGAAAAGACATCATTTATTTTTGATTCTGGGGTATTGGCTTAAGTAACACTGCTGCTACTTTGTTTTGGTCAATACCCAAGCTTAAACTAGAAAAAATATGTCCTAATGCTTTAAGTTCTTCAAAACCAAAATGACATTTCTTATGTGAAATTTTCATGTTCACTTCTGAAACTTTGTGAAGTACCCTTGCAAGTCTTTCAAGATGCAAAGACCATGAATCAGAACATATGATAATGTCATCAATATAAATGATAAGCCATCCTTCAGGCAATTCTGTGGGAAAGATTGTGTTCATCATTCTTTGATAATGGGATGGAGCATTTTTAATGCCAAATGGCATTCTAAGATACTCATAAATACCACAGTGAGTGATAATTATAAGTAATTTCTTAGCTTTAGGCATCAAAACATTCTTATGGAAACCTTTTAATGCATCCATTGACGTTATATACTTGGCTTTAGACAATTGAGTCAAGGTTTCTTGAATTCTAGGGATTGGATACCTATCTGGAACTGTGTAGGTATTCAATGCTCTGAAATCCCCAGCCATTGTTGACTTGTCATTATGCCATGCAATAATAACAGGTGTTGCCACTTCAACTTCCTCATTATGGCCTGCTTTCCATAGTACACCAAGTTGGATCAACTCTTGGATACATTTTTCCAAGGCTTCTCTAGCTCTGGGACTGGCTGGATAAGCTGGTCTTCTAAGTACCGGAAGATATGGCCTGTCAATATTAAAAGTAATATCAACTTCATGTCACCTTATAGCACCTAATGGTTCATTATCAGAGGCAAATGCATTATTGTATGTATATAACACATTAATAAGTTCATTCCTCATTTTTGGTGACAATGATGGATTAATTTGTGCTTCAGAAAGTCTATTAGACACAAATTCATCTTTATAAGTATTCTTGACAGAAGATACAACAGATATTTGTTTTGGCATATTGGAAAAAGCAAATTTTTGTCTTTTGTTATCCCCAATTGTGAAATATCTGTCTTTATGGTTATTGATGTCAATACCATAAATATTTAAGTAATCATTCCCAAGAATGATGTACTGAGATGTGAAATTATCCATTACTACAATCTCAGTTTTCATTCTTACACTTCCTGCTGGGTGTGGAAATACAAGATTAGTGTCTAATATACCCAAGGGGTACATATTGTTACTGGCACTACTAAGTTGCACACCTTCTATTGGTAATAGATGGTTTTTCCATTCATGAAGTATAATTTGGAGATAATCTTTGCCTACACAGGTGCAAAATGCCCCTGTATCCAAATTTAATTTGGCTTCAATATCACTCATCAAAACTGATGTGATACAGGATGCTCCAGCAGTGTAACCCTTTCCTCTAGCGGGTTTTGTTTTACACATTCTGGAATGTTGGATATTGATCAGGTTGCATCACTCCTCACTGTACTGTGGCAAGTGGGTATGGACTTCTGTGACCTCAAAGAAAGCTGTAATGTTTTCAATGGGATATTCCTCCACTGGTGTATCCTCAGAGACTGCATAATCTTGATCAGACTCCTCTTTCTCTTCAGTACACTGAATTTCTTCAATGACTTGAGCTTCATTGATTTTTGTCTTTTTGGTGCAAGTGTTTGCTAAATTTGAAGTACTTCCACATTTATAACACTCCAAGACAGGTCTTTCTGGTCTTTTATCCTCTCTGGGAATCTTTGGGATCATCTTGGATTCCACAGGGATTTTAGTCCAAGTTTTACCAATTCTTGTTCTGGTAATGATATCTTCCATTGCATTAATGTAGTCCTCTGTTGAACAGGGTTCTACACATCTTCTTTTGATAGCATGTTCCAGTTCTCCTCCACACTTTCTTAATATCTTCATATTAATCATGGTGTCAGACATATCTGGGTGTAAAGCAGATAATCTGTCTTTTTGTTTGAAGAACCAAGTAAGTGGCTTATCTTTCTCTGAGTTAAAAATGGCACTTTCAAAAGCCTTTTCCATTTTTAACCTCCAAGAATTGTTGGCCCATTTGGTAATCACTTCAGATTTCCACCAAGACCAATCGTGTTTTCCATAATCCATCCTCATCTTGTAATACCATTTCTTTGCAGTCCTGGTAAACAGAGAGTGTAACTTCCCCACTATGATTTCATCAGGTATATTAAAGTCTTCTTGTAACATATCAATATTCCTGATGAACTCAATATGGTTATATTCTCCTTCACCAGAGAATGTTGGCCATTCTTCTAATTTGGGAATATCTTTGACAGAGACAAAACTTTCTCCTAGAAGTGGGGTAAAACTTCCTTTAACAGAAGGTTTTTCTTCAGTGAAAGGTGTAGAATGTCTTGGCATATGTGGTTCATAATTCTTATGAATTTGTTCTACATTTGAAATGGTTTCATTCTTTAACTCTTCCCTTTCACTGTCACTTTTTGCTAAATGTGTATCAAATTGATTGGTGTTTTCAACTACCTTCAAGACATGCTCTTGTAGAATCTTAAGTTGATCATTCATTGTAAAAATAGAAAGATCTTCCATTTCCTCATTCTGAATCTGGCATTCACTCTCAATTCTGCTACAAGCATTGTTAATTGAATCAAATCTGGCATTTGTTAATTCATACCATTTGGTGTATTTCTTGTCATGTTTTTTCAAGTCATTAATATCTAGTGTTATTTTAGTTAACTTTGAATCAAGTTTACCAATTTCTACATGAATAGCTCTTTGTACATGATTTATTTGCGTGGAAAAGTCCTTTTCATCCTTTCCTGCTCCTTGGCTGTGAATTCCATGAGAGTTCTGGCCATATTGAATACACTGTCCACTGCTGAAGGCTCCAATTTGGGGATCCTGTACCCTTGTGGGTAAGGTCTGTGCCAATTTCCTCTGCCTTTGCCCTTGTCTTGATGGCTCTTGGGACCTCTCTGCTTCTTCTGAGGTCCTTTGGGCTTTTTTTTTGGACACTTCTGGAGCTGGTTTGGAGCTGGCAGACGCCACTGAGGCCTCTGTCTCCAAAGCTGGAGTCATTTCCAGTTCCTTCTGCTGGTCTATGGATAAAAGACTTTGGTTCTTCAACCAATTCTTTATCTTTTTGACCTTGTCTTTGCAAGACAGGGGGCTCAATCCTCCCAAGAGTTCTATGGTCTTCTCCTGACCCAGAAAGCTCTTGATGTGTAAGTAGGAGTTCATGGCCCCCTGCCAAAGGCTTGGGCATATTTCCCACCCCTCTTCTTTGGCTGCTCTGAACCAATTTTTGTACTGGCATTGATATATTTCTATTGCTGCCACTTGAAAATGGTTCAGCCCTGGAAATATGGTCATGAATCAGTTCAGGCCCAGAATTCACGTCAAAATCTGTTGGTACAGACCTTGGGGAATGGGGGGCAACTCTGGCATCCTCCAAATTTGTCTTTCTTGCGGAAGACTTGGCACTTCTGGATTTGGTCTTGCCTCTTCCTTGTCCACATCCATCTGGTTGGACTGAATAGTTGCTTCCATTTCTGGTATGCACCATTTTACACACCTTTTGGTGGTAATTTGGCTTTTTCTGAGTTAAATAAGGTGCCTATTTTAGCAATTTGCACCTCAATACTTTCTTCAGATTCTGCTTCTGAAGATTCTGGACTAGTGATATATCTTTTACTGAGTCTTTTGCCAGCTGCACAGTATTTGATTAAAGACACTAGAAAGAAATTATAAAAGAGAAAAAATTATTTTTTATACTTTTTAAATTATTTTTAAAGATTTTTTATGAGTTTTATATATTTTAATATTAAAAAGATTATTCTTTTTAAAGAAAAAAAATTAAAATTTAAGATTTTGAATGAAAATGAATTCAGAGTAACTGAAAGAATAATTTTATAAGCTTTTTGATGTGAAAAAGCCATGTGTAAAAACAGTATAAGATTAAACCAAATTCCTCAATGAAAAAGATTTCCAAAACAATTTCAAAAACAAGAATTATCTTAACTTTAAAATGAAAGAAAAAATTATTAAATTAATATATTTTAGAGCTTAAAAATATATTAATTAAGGGTACAAGGTTCAAAAAACACGGCCAGGCCCCAAATGTAAGATGTGACTATGAAACTGATAATAATATTACTATTAATCAACAGTACTATGTCTGTTCTTATGAAATATGATAATAAATTATTATTATAACCACAATTAAATAATAAAAAATTACTTCTTTCATGTGTTAAACACTACTAGTGATTTTAACAGTGAGCAAGTAATTGTCTACAAGAATCAATTACAAGAAGATTTTAATAATAAAACTTCTTTTATTGAAATAATAAAATTATTTTAATATATAATTATCTTTTGCAAGAATAATCATAATGGTAATTCTTGAAGAAAATTAATTTTAGAGAAAAACTTTAAGAATTAAAAATAAATCACTCATTAATATTCCAAAGAACTTATTGAAAGATAAAGTAAAGAGATTTGATGTAGAATTGTGGATTTAAGGGATCAAAAGGTATTTGAAACAGTATTACAACAATATATAGTTGTATTCTATGATTTCACGTCTTTCTGGTTAATTCTGAAAGATTTAAAACACTTAAGAATAGCTGTAACTAATACTTACTTGTTGGTTATAACGGTTTAAATGATAATGAGATGATGATGATGGAAAAAACAGCAAGAGGAGGCCTCTTTTAAGTCAACAACAGCTCACAGAGGCGTTCCATGGAGCAAACTGAAAAACAAGTGAGTGAGAAAGCAATAAACCTTTTTGGATTATTGATTGCATCATCTGTTGTCACGTAAGATTATCATAATTACTTAATTGATGCTTTTATGTGACTACCAACCCCAATATGGTTAAGAATAAAAGGAGTAACATCTGTAAATCTTCTTTTATTCCAAAATAATCATTGATTTCTCAAAGTTATCAATGCTATTGCCAATTTCATCACAGGATGTAATTATTGTGGAATTTTGAAGATTCAGTGTTTCATGTAGAATAGTCAAAAATGGACTATAAGTAAAAATTTTAATTTTACTAGTACAGCTGGTATTATTTTTGGTTGTACCATAGTTAATACAGTTCTCCATTAGTCTTGAAAGTTTCAGAAAGATTCATTGAGAATTTTTTTTTAAATGAATTTTTGAAGTTTTTACCTCATTTCTACGTAGAATTGCAAATATCAGTGTTTCACTGGTTGCTATGAGGTAAATCAAAGGATACAAGTCCAAAAAGGGTTTTAATTACTCTTTTTGGGTTTATCCATGGAAATTCATTAAGAATTGACGTGGTTACAGGAGTCTAAGTAGCTCTTTACCTCCTTGGCACGTCAAAATAGCAGGTTATTTGCTATTTTCTTAAGATTTACAGTAGTTGTGACATGGTAACCAAGTTGCCAAAAGGTTCTAGTTTACCAATTAGGCCAAGATCAGCCATGGATCCAAGTTTTGGAGCTGTCCACGCCTCTGAGGCCTCAGAAGTTGGGTACCCTGGCTCTCTTTGATGTCTTTTGTCCCCCTTGCCTATTTTTCACGTCAAAATAGAAATTTAAGCTTAAAGTGAGATATCCACTATGGGTGTACAAAAGTCCATATAAGAATACCATGATATTAAAAGCTCAAAACATGCATAACACTATTCTTAGTGTATATGTAACATGGGATTTCTCACTTTCCCATTATTTTGGCGTGAAATTAAGAAAAACAAAAATTTTCACGGATCTTTTATGTGGTATCGATGATGTGGTATTGAAGTATTTTCAATTTTACCACCTCAAAGAGTTAATTTGAGCTTATTGACTGTATGGAGCTACCCTAGGTCAATTTTTGTGTAGAATCCAAATATGGCCTTAAATTCATGGATTCACTTACTCAATAAAACTTTATTCATCTTTTCTGAAATCAAAAATGATGAATTTTGGATATATGCATGACTTATGATTTATGAATAATTCAAAATTTCTTTTTAAGATAATTGTGGCTTATTTGGGTATGTAAAATATACCTCAAGGCTCACAGAAAGAGTGAATTGAGGATTCACTTGGTTGGCTTCCTTTATTATCTTTGGCGTTTAGCTTCTTATTCTTTTCTTTTATCTTTGGCATACTTGTCTTTTCCATTCTTCTTCTTTAAAGAAATTAAATCTTTATTATTCGTTTATCTTTGGAGCCTTCCGAGTGAGTTCTTGATTCCTGAGTGCCAGGCCCTCTTGCTTCCATAAGAGCCCCTGTGACATTATATTAATTAACTCATAATTTTTTTTCATTCTATTTATTCATTCTTCATCAATTTCATTCATTCCTTCATTCACATTATGACTTTTTAATGCTTATGAATTTAATGATTCTTCGTCACCTCTCAATTTTCTTTCATTCATTCTTCATTCTGAAAATTGAAAGCTGACCCAATTTTATTTTTGGTTATCTTTTTCAATCTTAATCTCAATCATCAAATCTCATGTCTTACCCTTCATTCAGGAGTCTTATCATCTTGATTTTCAAACTGCTCATCAGATTATTCAGACATGTTCTTCATATCAGGATTCAATTTGATTTTTCTTCAAGAATTTTGATTTCAGGAAGGATTCACTTGATAATTGATTTGATTGACTGATTTGATATATTAGACATTGACTTCAAGAAAATTGATTGACCTGAAGATTTCATTGATTTTGCTGAATTTCACATCAAGACTTTGACATAAATTGATTTTGACTCAAGAATTCATTTGACTGATTGATTTTTCATTGCAAGATTTGTTTTCCTTGATTTTTATGGATTGATTTCATTGACTTCAAGATTTTCATTGATATTGATTTTTGACTTCAAGACTCATTTGACTTTGATTGATTGATGTAGCTGAAGATTTTAATTGATCCAATGATTCCCTCAATATTTGATTTTTGATTCCATACTTCAAGAAAGTTTTGATTTTTTTGTTCATTTGTTTTAATTCTTATTCAATCATGCCACTCCAACACTCACCTCCTGCAAAACAGACCAGATCTCAGGCTCGAACTCAAGCTGTTCTTACTCCTACTCCAAGAGTTCCTCTTGACGGCACTCCAGCAGTTACTTGACTGAGGGCCCAATTAGATAGAGGACCCTGCATGGAAGGAGCAGCACCATCCAGGAAGGAAGGAAGAGTGCCAAGAAGATCAAATTCTTTCTCAGGAATAGTTGGCAGTTTTCCAGGCATTTCAAGGACTAGTCTCAAAGGGCCAGGTGAAGACGGTTAAGAGGAGGAGAATTCTGTGGAAGAGGAAGAGTCTGATGGTACTGAAGGTGGTCCTGCTCCAGTGGGGGCATCTCAAGGTACTGGAGGACCAACTCTAGCCCAGTCTAATCAGCCTGTCTCTCATCAATCTGAACCATCTTTATTGGCCATTATGCAGCAAATGACTCAGATTATGGCCAATCTTCAAGCAGATTCCTCTTCTGATTCATCTAGACCACCAGCCTTCAAGACTCCATCTATTAAGGCACCAGAATGCTTTGATGGGACTCAGCCCTTCAAAGTCAGAAGCTTTATCCAGTCTTGTCAATTAATTTTTCATAATTATCTGGCAAGCTTCTCTCGAGACAGGAAGAAGGTTCTTTATGGCACTTCATTTCTTATTGGCAGGGCTGCAAAATGGATTGAGCCTTATCTCTCCAATCTCACCAATCAAGATCCCAAATACCTTCTCAAATCTTGAAATTTATTTGAATCACAACTCTTCACTTTGTTTGGGGACCCAAACGAAGTCAGAAAAGCAGAAGCAGAGTTGGATTCCTTAAGAATGAAAGAAGGAGGGCATGTATCACTATACATTGCCGATTTTAGAAGCTTAGTCTCAAGAATCGGGGATTGGGGTGAAAGAGCTCTCATCCATCATTTAAGGAAGGGATTGCCATCCAGGATTCTGGATCAATTGGCCTCCCATCCTTGAAATATTTATTCTCTTCAAGACTTAATGGACGTTACCCTGGAACTTGATACCAGGTACCATGAAAGGCAAAAGGAGAAGAATCACTATCAAGAGAAGAAACTTGAAGCCCCAAGATCAAGTTCTTATCATCATCAAAATTCTTCAAGCTCAAGTCACAAGAAGAAGAATTTTCATGCTCAAAAGCGGGACAAGGCCCACTCTTCCTTGTTGAATAAGGACTTCAAGTTAAAAGGTTCTGAAAAGAAAGAAGAATCAAGGAGGGCTTGTGTACTTATTGTGGTGGGAAGCATAGTCTTGAGTCTTGCTTCAAAAGACCTCAAAACAAGCTTACCCAACCATCAGGCCAATTTCCCAGCCAGGGAAAAGCCTGAGTGGAGACCATGTTGTGTTCAATGGTCTCCACAGTTTTCCTTCCAGAGCACATTTGTGCATTCTGAATACTGGTGTCGAAAATTCTCTTCAATTTTTTTTTCTTCTCTTTCTGATGTTCTTTACAGTATTCTCTTTTATTCTGGTTCTACACACTCATTTATTGCAAAGCAGTTTGTTCACAAGTACTCATTGACTACGTCAGAACTTCCAGAGAAGATTCCCCTTATCATTCTTGACTCCTCTGAGTCTCCTTCCTTATTTGTGACTCACCATACTAGATATATGGTTTAGCTCCCTTCCTTCCCAAGCTTTGAATGGGACTTTTTGGTCATTGATACTCCCAAGGGAGAAGACCTCATATTGGGCTTTGACTTTCTCAATCATTTTAATCCTTCTATTGATTGGAGGCAAGGGCTGATCACCTTTAATCCTGATCATTTGGACTATTCTGATCCTTCTGAATCTTTCCGTAATGACTTTTCTTCTTCCAAATCATGTGCAGCTCTGGTTGGTGATTCTAGAACACCATCATTTCCATCTTCTGTCCATATTCCTTCCCTTAATTCCCCACAGTCATTACTATCTCCTAGAGACAAAGTCTTCAAAGAGATTCAAGATGTTTGAGAAGATAATTCTGTATCTTCACTTCATCTGTTATTTGGGAATATGGACCTCCCTCTTTCATCTTATCATGACTCCCTGGAGGAGTTGTGGGATGAAGAGGAAGAGCCAGAAGAAGTAGAAACCGTGATGAAGGTTGTTCCCTCTGTCTATCACCAATACTTGGATGTATTCTCCAAGGTGAAAGCAGAAAAACTTCCTCCTCACCGTGCCTGTGATCATCATATTGAGCTGGAGGGGTCTCTACCTCCAGTTGGGGTGATCTACTCTTTATCAAAGCAAGAGTCGGATACACTCAGGGCCTACATTTCAGAGAATGTAGAGGAAGGTTTCATCTGGCCAAGCTCCTCTTCAACAGGAGCACCTGTCCTCTTTGTCAAAAAGAAAGATGGTGACCTCCGTTTGTGTGTTGATTACCGCAAACTCAATGCTATTACTAGGAAGAACAAGTATCCTGTTCCTCCTATGAATCAGCTTCTCAATGTTTTTAATGGTTCTTCTATCTTCTCCAAGATTGATTTGCGTGGTGCATATAACCTGCTCAGAATCAAGGAGGGTGATGAACACTTGACTTGTTTTAGAGCTAAATATGGCAATTATGAGTACTTTGTTATGCCATTTGGGCTCACCAATGCTGCTGCTTCTTTTCAAAATCTTGTCAATGATATCTTTCAAGATCTTCTCAATGTTTATGTTGTGGTTTATTTCGATGACATTATGGTCTTTTCCAAATCTGAGGAAGAACATGTCACTCATGTGTCCACTGTTCTTTCCAGACTCAGAGCCAATAACCTTTTTGCTAAGGCGTCCAAATGCCTGTTTCATGTTTCAAGTGTGGTATATCTTGGTTATGTAGTTTCTGCTGAAGGCCTCAAGATGGACCAAGCAAAAGTCCAGCAGACTCTTAATTGGCTGCCTCCAAGAAACCTCAAGGCTCTTCAATCCTTCCTTGGCTTTGCCAATTTCTGCTGCCGTTTCATCAAGAATTATTCAAAGAAGATCTGTTCACTAACCAGTTTCCTCAAGAAAGATTCATGTTTTCCCCTCAATGAGGAAGCTCGCAGTCAGTTTCACCAACTCCAAGAGGCTTTCACCACTGCTCCAAGCCTTTCCCACTTCAATGCTTCTCTACCTACCATTGTAGAGACTGATGCATCAGATTATGCTTTGGGTGCTGTACTGAGTCAGGTCTCTGACTCAGGAAAACACCCCATTGCATTTGACAGCCGCAAGCTTATCCCAGCAGAGCTCAATTATGAAATTCATGACAAGGAACTCCTTGGTATCGTCTGGGCTCTCAAGCGCTGGAGGGCTTTCCTTCTTTCACTGTCTTCCCCTTTTGAAGTTCTCACCGATCACTCTTCCCTTCAATACTTCATGACCTCCAAAGTGCTCACTCGCCGTCAAGCCGGTTGGGCTGAATTCCTTTCTGAATTTCATTTTTCAATCACTTACCGCCCTGGCCCCCTAGCTACTCTTCCAGATGCCTTATCACGTCGGGACAACATCTATCCGGAGAGGGGGGAGGATTTTATCAGCAAGAACCCAATGAATTTTCAACAACTCATTAAGCAAGATGAAGTTCAACCCTCAAGGTATTTTGAAGTCAAGGTGGAATATTTTTTAAACTTGATTGACTCAATTCAGAAGCAATTATGGCAAGATCCTCAGTACAGAAGTATCCTTGAAGATTTGGGTAAAGGTAAATCTGTCCAAGATTATTCTCTTGATTCCTCTTCCCAACTTCTTCTCTTCAAAGATTGGGTGGTAGTCCCAAATAACTCCACAATTCAACTTAGTATTCTTCAAAAGCGTCACAATTCTCCTCTAGTTGGCCACCCTGGCCAAGAGAAGACTCTCGAACTTGTCAAGCGGGATTTCCACTGGTCTGGCATGACTCAATTTATCAAGGATTATGTTTCATCCTGTCAACAGTGCTCAAGAAACAATAATATGCATCATAAGAAGTTTGGATTCCTAAAACCTCTTCCAATTCCAGATGGTCCTTGGATTGGTCTTTCAATGGACTTCATCACTCAACTGCTGCTGTCCAATTCCTTTGATTCAATCCTGGTCATAGTGGACAGATTCTCAAAAATGGCAGTTTTTATTCCAACAATGTCTTCAACCACTTCCCTGGATTTGGCCAATTTATTCATCAAGAGTATCTTTTCAAATCATGGCCTTCCGTTAATAATTTTCAGTGATAGAGGTTCAATCTTTGTTTCTTCTTTTTGGACCAACCTTTTTCAGCAGCTCAAGATTTCACAAGACTTGTCAACTGCTTATCATCCAGAAACTGATGGACAGACAGAGAGGGTAAATCAGATACTAGAACAGTATCTTTGGATGTATGTCAGTTATCATCAAGATGATTGGAATACCTGGCTCCCTTTGGCTGAATTTGCCTATAATAATTCTGATCACTCTTTAACCAAGCAATCCCCGTTTTTCACTGTTTATGGAAGAGATCCACAATTTGATTCAGTTCACATCACTCAAGATACTCCTGCTGGAAAGTTATCAACAAAAATCCAATCAGTACAGCAAGATTTCAAGAGAGAACTTGAAGCTGCCATAAACCAGTTTAAGAGGTATGCAGATAAAGGTAGAGCAAGTCCACCTGTTTTCAATCCTGGTGACATGGTATGGCTTTCTTCCAAGAATATCAAATCAACCAGACCCACCAAGGAACTATCCGAAAGATGGTTGGGTCCTTTTCCAATATTGAAGAAAGTCAGTTCTCATGCTTACCACCTCAAGCTTCCATCTCAATGGAAATCCATCCACCCAGTCTTCCATATCTCACTCTTGGAACCAGTCAAGACATCAGCAATCCCAAACCGAGATCAAGAACCTACTCCTCCAATTATCATTGAAGAAGAATAGGAATGGGAAGTCTCTCAAATACTGGATTCAAAGCTCAATAGAGGAAAATTATGGTATCTGGTGGAATGGAAAGGTTTCAGTCAAGACCCAGAAAGATCCACTTGGGCACCAGCCGGAAACCTCAAGAATTGTCCTGAACTTGTCAATGATTTCCATTCTTTGTATCCTGACAAGCCAGGACCCAATTCTTCAAAAGCTTGATCATTTTATGGTGCTTGGTGGGGGGAGGAATAACCAAAAGTAAGTCCCACTCCTGGTATGCACCGTTAGGGGTATTCTACTCTTCTTTGTTGTAAGCATCACCTTGGCCACTCTGTGAGCACTTTGAAATTTGGACACAGATTTGTTGGCCTGGCTTTCAACATCAATTCCAAATGATGGCCGTTTTTCACTTGGGAAAATGGACCATTTCACTTTTATTTCCTTTTCCAAGTTTTCCAATTCAATACATTCCTTTATCAATTTATATTCTTATTTATGGCACTGGCGGGAGTGGCAACTACTAAAACTAAGTTCCTCTCCTGGTGTGCACTTCCCTGAGGGGTCAAAAATCTTTTCAAAACATCACCTTGGCCACTCTGTGAGCACCTGGCATTGAATTACTTTATCCAGGTCCCTGGCCCCTCTCAAATCAACCATCAAAATCCGTGATGAAGATTGGACTCCCCCTCAAAATTCATTTTTATTTTTAATTTTTTATTCTCCTTTCCTTTTCTTTATCTTTATTCTTCTTTTTCCTTAAATTTCTTTTATTATAATCTTTATGCCAAAATTCTACATCAAATTCAATCCTTCAACATCTTCAAAGCCAAATGTCAAGAGAAGACTACATCAACCTCAATTCATATGCCAACATTATTATCAGTTCGAAGCTTTCTTTGCATGATTCAACTATCCCTGGAATCCCTCTGTCCAATCCGTCTCAACAGCCTCAACAGGCTTCTACCTTATCTTGGTGCTCAGGAGCTCACCATTCAAGGTAGGGGGGTACTATCACAACCACGAGTTTGACCCTCCTTCTTGATGGTTGCGGAAATCCAACCTGGAGTCAAGTTGGGGCCAATTGGTCACGTCATATCTTTTATGGCCAATTGGCCCCCTTGGGTGTTCTATGGCTCTTATGCCATAAACCATTCCAATGGCCATATCCTGCTGTCATTGGCCTTCTTGGCCAATTTCCACGTCACCAACCCCCAGGCATGCACTCTTGATTTTGGGCCTGGGGGGTCCTTTTGTCTTCTAGGGGTCTCCAGGCCCCCTAGCCATCATCCTTGGTTTTGGGCCACCCCCTTTCATTAGGGGGGTTTAGGCCTAAATGGCCTTTTTCGGCCATTTAGGCCCCCTACGGCTCCTACGGCCTGTAAGCTGCGGTCCGCAGGCCAATTAGGCCCCTTTTGGCCTAATCCAATGAGGCCAAAAGGGGGAAACAATCTACCCCCAAGGCCAGGTAACTCCCAAACCACAATTGGACCCACCTGAGACAAAATTGGCCACCAATCCCTTGGATCCAAAATTGGCCAAAGACCTGTTGGACACCATTTTGGCCATAAATCCCATAGGACCCTATTTTGGCCATGGACCACCATGGACCATATTTCCAGCCATGGCCTCTGGCAGCCACCAGATCAGCTCAGTCAGCCTTCCCCTCAACTTATGGGGAATTCTTTCCATTCCTTCATACCATCCATACTTAAGGTTGCAGGCGTGGTGCATATATGGTATTATATACCATTATGCACCATTTTTGCTCAGCAATCCAATTGTGACATTTTCAGGACCCTTTTCCATCTTTCCATATCAAGGTCTCAAAATCCAACGCCCATTTTGAAGGAGGATTATTCAGCTCATCAGTCTGACAAGTTATGGCGGAAATCAGAAGACTCTTCAAGGATCCCAACCACCTGTATCTGCAGCAGTTGGGTTGGTACATTATTCAGGATTATTCAAAGGGCAACTCTCAAGAGTTATCAAATTAATGCAATCAGTTGTGAAGGCATCAAGTATTTCAATATTCCTTGGACAACTCAATTCATCCATACAGGCCTCATTCAATCAACCTGTATGGCCTTGGCCCAATAGGGCCATTTCATATTCCACTGTGTGAATTCCATTACACAGTTCAAATTTCAGGATGGCCAGAACTGTATTTCCCGATTTAGACAATACAGGCAATTGATTCACCTTCCAGGATCAGTCTTTCAGGTTTTCACATATACTGGCCACCTTTTCAGCACCTGGGGACTTTTTCCCAAGTTAATTAATATATTGGATTTATTTTTATCCTTATTTTCTTTTACCTTATTAAAGTTAATACTGATAATCTTAATTCAGTCATTAGCACCTTTTCTCTTTTCTTCCTCGCCTGTCAGTTGATATTGGTGGTCATATCCTTTCCTAATTCCATTCCTTTTCTGGCAGGTTGAAACTGTGAATTGAGGATTCACTTGGTTGGCTTCTTGGCCTGTGGCTTCCTTTGTTATCTTTGGCCTTTGGCTTCTTATTCTTTTCTTTTATCTTTGGCATACTTGTCTTTTCCATTCTTCTTCTTTAAAGAAATTAAATCTTTATTATTCCTTTATCTTCGGAGCCCTCCAAGTGAGTTCTTGATTCCTGAGTGCCAGGCCCTTTGCTTTCATAAGAGCCCCTGTGACAAAACCTTAATTTTCACCTCTCATCTCCAATCTAGAAGGAGAGGCTTAACCCCATCAAATGGGTACTCAAAATGAAGCTCTAAGCCAGGGCTATCCAATGGTACCAGCCAAACTAAGTTAGCACCAATATTACTGGAGTTATGGTCAATTTCAGGCCAAATAAGGGTGAACAAAGAATTCACCTCTCATCTAACTTCTACAGTTTTAGTTTGAGATACTTGAAGTGGGGTCTTTTTGGAAAGCGCACAATCAGGGCTATCTAATGGTGTCATCCATTTCCCCATAGCACAACTAGAACAAAAGTTATGGGGCAAATAAGCTCAATACAGCTTTTTGCCTATACCATGCAAATGTACAAAACTCTTGTACATGGGATAACTTTGCCATATTAAATGATACCCACATCAAATGAGGTACCATTGTGTAGAGCGCATACAGGGCTATACACTGAAACAATTTTGAGGTTGATATCTGAAGAATTGACAAAGGTATGGCTGTTTTAAGGTCAGATTACCACGAGCTGTCATATACAGCCTTACCATGGGATAATATCCCATAACCATGAATATGAGGTGTGAAATAGACAAAGAAGCTTTTTTTACTTCAATACCTCATATTTAATTCAATACTGGGGTCCCATACAGTTTCTGTACAGCATTCTACGCGTCATACACGTCAGAATCAGGCTGTGAGGTCCCCAGATGAAAATCTTCACCCTGTATTGGTAAAAATGCCCATATGTGGTTTCAAAACCACATCTGAGCCCAATACAGGGTATACAGGCTGTTTGCAAACCACAAGCCAGTACTAGAGAGTGAAAAAATCTTCACTTCCTCTACGTGGAAAGGTCTAGCACCCTTTCCACCCCATTTCAGGATAAAAAGGAGGCTTTTCACAGCCAGAATTGTTTCCTCATCCTGCTCTTGAATATCCTACATAGTAAACTGTCCAAAACAGTTTTACTCTTGGGTAATAATCAGGGTATAATTATAATTTTAATTATTGTAGTTCTTATTATAGTGATCCAACTGGTAAGACTGCATCCAGACTTCTCAACAGCGCTCACCACCACTATTTTTCAATAGTAGAACCCCACTATTGTATTATAAACTATTATATTATCAAAAAATCTTATTTTAAAATTATTTTCACGTGTCACAGTCATAGTTCTAGTTGTAAATAGCCTAATTACTGCTTCAAAATAGACTCCAGCTGACAATATTTTCTTAGGCCATTTGGCATGACCAATGCTCCTGCTTCATTCCAAAATCTTTTGAATGATATCATTGCAGATTTCTTGGATATTTTTTTTGTAGTCTACTTAGATTATATTATGGTCTTCTCTAGTTATGAGGAGGAACATGTCAAAAATGTGGTCTCTGTCCTCCAAAGACTAAGGGACAATAATTTGTTTTCTAAACCCTCAAAATGTGTATTTCATGCCTTGAGTGTGCAATAATTGGGCTATGTTGTTTCAAGTGAAGGCCTCAAGATGCATTCTTCCAAAGTTCAGAAAATCCTCAATTGGCCTCAGCCAAAGAACATCAAGGAACCTCAATCTTTCCTTGGCTTTGACAACTTCTACTGTTGTTTCATTAAAAACTATTCCAAAAACATTTCTTCTCTCACTGCCCACCTTAAAAAAGATTCTCCCTTCATCTTCAATGAGGAAGCTCTTGGTCAATTTCACATACTCAAAGAAGCTTTCACCACTTCTCCTATCCTATCCCATTTCAATCCTTCTCTACCAACTATTGTAGAGACAGATGCTTTTGATTATTCCTTTGGTGCTGTACTGAGTCAGGTGAATGACTCAGGAAAGCATCCCATTGAATTTGATAGTCACAAGCTACTCCCAGCTGGGCTCAACTATGAAATTCATGACAAGGAACTCCTTGGCATAGTTTGGGCTCTCAAGTGCTGGAGAGCTTTTCTTCTTTCTCTTTCTTATTCCTTTGAAGATTTGAAAGAAAACTCTTCCCTTCAATATTTTATGTCTTCCAAAGTTGTTACTCGCCACCAAGCCTTTTGGGAAGAGTTTCTCTTGGAATTTCACTTTTCTATCACTCACCACCCAGGCAGACTTGCCACTTTACCAGCTGCCTTATCACGTG
Source organism: Austropuccinia psidii (assembly GCA_023105745.1). Classification (NCBI taxonomy): domain Eukaryota; kingdom Fungi; phylum Basidiomycota; class Pucciniomycetes; order Pucciniales; family Sphaerophragmiaceae; genus Austropuccinia; species Austropuccinia psidii. Next base: position 7,786,995 of record JALGQZ010000002.1, on the reverse strand, counting down.
GGGATGATGTGTACCCAGAGAGGGGGGTGGACTTCATAAGCAAGAATTCTCAAAGCTTCCATCAAGCTCTCAAGCAAAATGAAATTAAAGGGTCAAGATTTTTCTCCAACAAAGTTGAAGGTTTGTCAGATTTAGCTTATCAAATTCAGAAGGCAGTATTGCAAGAAAAAGATCATAAGGAAATTCTTAAGCAATTAGCAAGAGATTAATCAGTCTCAGATTATTCTCTTGAGCCTCAAGCCAAACTGTTATTATTCAAAGATAATATAGTCATCCCAAGCAATCATGAACTTCAATTGAACTTCCCTCAAAAGTGTCATGACTCACTGTTTGCTGGAAGCCCTGGCAAGGAGAAGACCCTCAAGCTCATTAAGAGGGACTTTTATTGGGCTGGCATGAATTAAGCTATCAAGGACTATGGGTCCTCATGTCAGAAATTTCCAAGAAACAAGAACATTCACCATAAGAAGTTTTGATTACTCAACCCTCTTCAAATTTTATCTGGTCCTTGGAATTCATCATCATTGGGCTTTATCACTCAATTACAATGGGATTCAGTTCACCCTGTCTTTCATGTGTCCTTATTAGAGCCAGTGAAGCAATAAACTATACCAAATCAAAATCAATTACCACCACTACCAGTCATAGTGTCAGCCTGTGACTCAAAACCAGAGCTCAAGCATGACAGCCAAAATACCATAAACCAATGGTATAGCCAAGATACCACCAAAACATGTAGCTGAACCGAATCAGCTCAAAAGGTATCAAAAGAAAGAGAAAAATCATTTCTTTCTGAAAATATAAGTCCCATCACCATAGGACAAAAAATAACAAAGTTATTCCTGCTCAAAGTTGTTGCTGAGCCTAAACCTTAATTTTCACCTCTCATCTATAATCCAGAAGGAGAGGCCTAACCCCATCAAATGGGTATTAAAAATTAATCTCTAAGCCAGGGCTATCCAATTGTACTAGCCACATTGAGCTAGCACCATCATTACTTGAGTTATGGCCAAATTCAGGACAAATAAAGGTGAACAAAACATTCACCTCTCATCTAACTTTTGCAGTTTTAGTGTGAGATACCTAAAGTGGGGTCTTTTTGAAAAGAGAACAATCAGGGCTATCTGATGGTGTCATCCATTTCCTCATATCTCAACTATAGCAGAGGTTATGGTGCAAACAAGCCCAATACAGCTTTTTGCCTAAACCACACATATGTACAAACATCTTGTACATGGCATAACTTTGCCATATTTAATGATAACCATATCAAATAGGGTACAATTGTGTAGAGCACATAAAGGGCTATACACAGAACCAATTTTGAGGTTGATATCTCAAGAATTGACAAAGTTATGGCTGTTTTAAGGTCAGATTCCCACCAGCTGTCATATACAGCCTTACCATGGGATAATATCCCATAACCATTAATATGAGGTGTCAAATAGACAAAGAAGATTTTTTTTACTTCAATACCTCATATTTTAGTCAATACTGGGGTCCCATACAGTTTCTGTACAGCATTCTACATGTCATACATGTCAGAATCAGGCTGTGAGGTCCCCAGATGAAAATTTTCACCCTGTATTGGTAAAAACTGCCCAGATGTGGTTTCAAAACCACATCTGAGCCCAATACAGGCTATACAGGTCTTTGAAAACCACAAGACTGTCTCAGAGAGTGAAAAAATCTTCACTTCCTCTATGTGGAAAGGTTTAGCACCCTTTCCACCCCGTTTCAGGATGAAAAGGAGGCTTTTCACAGCCAGAATTATTTCCTCATCCTGCTCTTGAATATCCTATGTAGTAAACTGTCCAAAACAGTTTTACTCTTGGGTAATAATCAGGTATAATTATAATTTGAATTATTTTAGTTCTTATTATAGTAATCCAACTGGTAAGACTGCACCCAGGGTTCTCAATAGCGCTCACCACCACAATTCTTTAATAGTAGAACCCTTTAAATATATTATAAATATTTATTTTACTCAAAATACTATTATCTTAAATCATTTTTACATGTCACAGTCAAATTTCTAGTTGTAAATAGCCTAATTACTTCTTCAACATAGACTCAGCCTGACACATAGAACAAGAGAAAGAAGAATGGGAAGTGGCTCAGGTTCTGGACTCAAAGCTCAAGAGAGGTATATTATGGTACCTTTTTGAGTGGAAAGAACTCAATGAAGACCCAGAAAGAACAACTTGGAGCCAGCTTCCAACCTTACCAGATCGCCAGATCTTGTCAAGTATTTCCACACTTTGTATCCTGACAAGCCTTGCCCAAATACCTCAAGTGTTTGATTTATGGTGCTTGGTGGGGAATGGAGTTTATTAAAGGAAGTTCCTCTCCTGGAATGCACCTTCAAGGGGGTATTCTACCCAAAGATTTTGTAAGCATCACCTTTGCCACTTTGTGAGCACTTGTCAATTTCTTTGGAGAGGCTGAGAAGGCCTTGAAACATCAATACCCTTGAATTTGTACCTTTCATCAAGATATGGCCAAATTCTCTCTTTTATTATTTATTATTTCTCTTTCTTTTATATTTTATTATTCCAAATTATGTCATTCACTATTCTTTGAGACATTCCTTAAGTCAAATTCATTTATGGCAATTTTTCTATTCTTTTATGATGCTTGGTGGGGAGTGGAAGTTATGAAAGTAAGTTCCATCTCCTGGTATGCATCTCTGAGGGTTCTACTTCTTGTAAAACAACACTTGGCCACTCTGTGAGCATCAAATGTTTGGTTTCATCTTTTCAAGAAAATTATTCCCAAAATCCAGCAACTCCCCACAAGAAGACCAATCCTCAGAGGTTTCTTTATTTTATGCTCTTTATTTTCTTTTCTCTCAATTCTTTCTTTTAATATTATTTAATTTCTTTTACTTGTATGATTTTGAATTTTATTTCTTGTTTTCAAAAGCAGAAGTCATCCCTCCCATAGCTCATTTTGGGAGTCAATTTATCTAATAATCAAACAGAAAAACACTAGTAATGATAAAGACCAACTACAGATAGTCCTCAGAAAGATTTCTTCAAGGATTCTATAAATTTAACAACCAAGGCATCTTCATAAGCAATTCCTATCTGGCCAAAGCCCTAGTGGGCTTACCTGCAACAGAACTTTTCATAGCTCTATCCACAAAAGCTTCAGTCAAGGCATCCCCCTCTGCAAATAGGGATGTGACCACCTTCCTATTCCCCTTCTTCTGACAATTGATGCAGGGTGGCTCAATAAATTGCACAGATTAAAAACCATCATAGGTTTTATTAATGGCATAAATCTCTGTAGGGGCCATACTATCTTCAGAAATATCTTTCAAGTTATCAAAGACACCAGCACCATAAAGTACAGAAGGCGGAGAATCAGTGTGATTGGAGTCACAAATGGAAGTCAGCTTTGAGCTCATCTTCAAGTCAAGATTCAAAGCCAAGACCAAGCAAATCACGGTCAAGTCCAAGTCAGAAAGTCCATTATGGAAATTTGAACTTCAAGAATGGAGTGAAGCACAAGAGAATAGAGGAAATTATCATTAAAAGTTTTTTCATTGGCAAAATTGGCCAATTTTATGCATTTGGGCATTTTTGTGCATTCTGAAAATTTTGCGCATTTTTCCCATAATCACATGAAATCATCTGAAAGGCCTTTAAAATGTCAAAAATCAAAGAAAAAAAGCTGATTGGTGCATTTGTACACTTTTGCGCATTTTGAGCATTTTTGCACATTTTGTGCACTTTGGCTAATTCTACATCAAAAACTTCAAACACTTCATTTTATTCAAAGTTTCATCAAATATGCCATTTTCATGTATATTGGCGTATTTGCGCAAATCTGCACATTTTGTGCATTTCTGGTTATTACTTCTTCATGACCATCAAAATTATCAATTAAGCCTTTTTTGATCAAAACTCCATCAAATTATTGATACTCTTGCATAATTCCATAATTGCGCATTTTGCACATTTTGTGAATTTCAGCCAAATTTGCCAAAGAACTCCAGAAAACACAAAAATTGGGGAAATTTCAATGGACTTCTGCAATTGTCCACAATCAAGAAAGGGGCAATTTTAGCCTAATTTCAAGATGAAGAAAAAATTCTTCAAGGAAGAGTGTTCTTAGGACAGAAACCTGAGGTCATCTACTTATCATGAGCCATCAGGACTCAAGACAAGTTGGATGAAGAACACTGGAATATGAAGAAGAAATGAAAATGCCACAGAAGAAGAAGAAGAGTAGAATCAGAATCAAGTCAAAGCAAAAGGACCTACAAGTTATGAAGATTAAAACTTACTCTGGAGTTATTATTGATGAAGGGAATTATGAGGGATGAAATTTGGGTAATTGGGGGGAAGAAATTTGTTTTCAATTGACCTCATCAACATTCACTTTATCTTATGGTGCACACAGCTCACCACTTTCAAGAGGGGGATAATGTCACAACCATGGTGACAGGGCAGGGTATTACCAATCATTACCAATTGAAAATCTTCCAACACCTAATCAACAAGGGGGTTTCATGGAAGATCCACCAAATACAGCTTCAAACCTCAATACTGCTCAATACAGGCAAGACACAAATACACGATTCACCAAATACAGGCCTGTCCTCCAGACAGATGCAAATACCTGTATTGGATACACCAATACAGATTTACATCTCAACTACAGATTCCTCCATCATAACGTCATGGGTTCTCAACACTCAAACTCCAAGCTGGAACTTTTTCACATGTACCAGCCCCCTTTTACCCACGTGGGGTTTTTTCCCCCAGTTAATTAAAATATTTGATTTATTTATTAATATTATGTTACTTCTTACACAGAAGTATTATTTTATTAATTATGAAGTTACTCTTAGCCTTCCCTCACCTGTTCAGAAGAGTCCTGGTGGTCATATCCTTATTAATCCTTTTCTCCTTTTCTGAACAGGTTGAAACAGTGATTCAGGATTATTTGTGGTTGGCTCTTTGTTATTGCTTTTGTTTTTATTTCATGTCTTTGAATGCTCATAATTTATCAGTAGGAATTTTACACTTTCTCTAATTGCTCTTATCCTTTGAGTACTTCCCTTGGGCCCTCCATAAGTAAGTCTTTTCACTGAGTGCCAGGCCCTCTTCATTTGGAAGAGCCCCTGTGACAGTTTTGTAGCCAACTAATACTATGGTGATGGGTGTTTTGCAGGGCTAAAATGTCTAAAATAAGCCGCGTTTTGGTTCAAAACAGCGCTCAAAGGTTCCATAATTGGGTTTTCTGTTGTCAGTATGTTTCACACAGCTTATGAAAATGAGTTTTTTCTTTTGGGAGTAATATTTATTGCTATAGGAGAATATTTTCTCTACCCCTCTTTTCTCTGCATGTCATAATCTTTTCCCCTTATGACTAGTTTAAAAACAGTTTATCCAATCAATAAAATATTTCAACCACCTCATTGAATTCATTTTGTAAGCTCTTGACCATGTGAAGAAATATTTATAACTACTCCTTGTAGCCTTCCAAATAATTGTTACCCTTCAACCACTTCAAAAGTAAATTAAAGCATGACTTATCACTGTTAAATTTGTAACTTTGTTTCCAAATTCACTCTTCTTACTTTTAGGATTTTCTTCTATTTAATATTAATAATAGAGACCCTGTTCATATATTGACTGGCTGAAGTTCTCTTTGCAATTAATTTCAATTGAAATTTTTCTTGAATAAATTCCTCAATTCATTGTTTTTTTATCACCAAAGCTATCAAAAGACCTATCATAAATCCCTCAGTTCCCATTTTATTATGTCACATGTAATTGAAACTCTTAGAATTGATTCAAATGTAAAATTCATTTGATTTTGTACACTAAATAAGATCAAAGCCAAATCAGTTCTTCTAGTTCAATGAAAGGCCTGAATATTATTGAGATCCTTCAATGAAAGATGTAATTTAATTCAAAAATTCATTAAAACCAAATTTGACATGAATCCATAAACATTATTTCAATAAAGTAGAGCCTTGGATATTTGAGATCTTACTTCTTGAAAAGGTCTTACTCAGAGTTATATGTTTTAATAAATAGGTTATAGGAAGGACATAGATTTCTACCGTAGTATCCCAAAACAAATTAATCCAATGTTTAAATATACACATTGAATTACAATCCATTGGTAAAAACCAACAAATTAATCACATGGAATAATTTGGACATTAGAAGATGGTATAACCCATATGAAATGATATAAAATAATCACCTATTCCAATGTGTGATTAATGACCATTTTTTCTTTTCTGAATGGGTAATCAATAGAGTTCATGGGGACAAAATTATTAATTCAATGAATTCAATACAATTTCGAACTATTAATTTTTGATAAAGAAATTGTTCCTCTATTGTGAGGAAATGCTATTTAGAGCTGAAATCTCCACAAAAATAATTTTGATTGATGAGCTTGGTTTGTTGATGGATAAGAAGAAAGAGGAATAAAGCGCAAAAGCTTGATTAAAGTTTTTTTTAATAAAAAACTATCTTAGAAGGAAGTTGAGATAAATAATAACAAGGATAATAATAGGTGAATCCTACCATTTCCAACTTTGATTACTTAAATTTCATAAATAGAAAAATACATCTCTTTTGAAAAGAATATGAAATGATTCTGACTGAAGATATTCCTAATATCAATCTTATAGATCTTTTCTCTGTTTCTGTCACAAAGTATTATACTGCAAAGTCTTCACATATTGCATTCTTTTACCACAAAATATTGGTTAACTCTTTCCATTTTTGGTTAGAGGGGACTGTTCAATTATTAGCGAAATTTTTAACTTGTCTACACAATTTGTTTAAGCTGAAATCTACACATAGATCTCATCTGAGAAATAATCCAAATTATATCCTTTGTTTTTTGAGAGCTCAGAGAGATCTAAATTAGTCTTTCTATTCCTTATTTCCCACATAAATTAAGATATGTTATAGATCTCATTGCTTATAATTATTAACATAAAGGTTTTAAATGAGTTATTTTTGATGTTTGATACAATACTTGACTCATTTCATCTTCAAGAGCAAAATCTAAAGTTCTGAACGGAAATTCTACAAATTGATTTTTTTTGAAGATCTTATATCAATTAGATATATACCTTTCAATGGAAACTTCCTCAAATTTCTCTGACGGCTTGGATTAATTATAGATCCCTAAAGAATCCTTCTTATAGGGTAAACATCGCTCAGAAAATTTTCTTTATCTGAGTCCACTGAGATAACTGACATTAAAGGAATAATCCATAGTTTCTTCACGTTATTGTGGCTTAAAGAAAAGAGTCATCTTTTTTTCTCCAATTAGTTTCTATGGAATGGCATTGGAAAAGCCCTACCGTACAAGAGCCACTGAGATATATTTCTATAATCTTTTCTATACCTATATATTTACCAACCAATATATGATCCTTTGCAAAGCTGGTATCGTTTATATGTTGGTACCTATATTTTGAAGACGATGAAATATGAACATGAATAAATAGGATTGATCCATGATATTTTCCCTATATTGAGTTATTATATTTTAAAAATTAGATATGGACTATATAATAAGTTTCTCGGTGAAAACCACATCTCTTATACCTGGGAAGAATATTTTATTTGCTAAAAATAGGCTTATGGCACAAATTTTTGATGAGCCAACTCAACCTCTCTCATTAAAATTTTCTTCTGAGTGGGGGATTCGAACCCCCGTCTCCAGCTTTCATTCACTGACCGGATTTAGACTTACCGGCTTCTCAATTCACCGATATCAGCGTCATCCGCGCGCAACGCCAGTTTGTGAGGCTGGCGTTCTACCATTGAACTAACTCAGAGGTATAATTATTCGTCATCAAATTTCGCTTATATATATTTAGTATTTTTCTTTGAATACTTTTTCTAATATCATGATTTAATTCACTCATTCTATGGCACAACCCTTTCCCCAATGCGTGTCAGAAAAAAGCACCCATAACTGAATGACTTCAAAAATCAGTACCATAAACGACCATAAAAGGTATAATAGGAGCACAATTGAGAGAATACTGAAATATTATCCTAATGTGATCTATTTTTGATTTTAAGTCAAACCCTAAGTATCTTGTCACTCTTTTACTTACAAATCTCTCATGCGTTCAGATAATAAATATTTTTCCTTCCCAATTCATGTGAACTAACTATTTGAAAGAGCTCTGTCATCGTAAATTTGCCTCGTGACTTTCCCAAAAATGCTTTGTATTATGAATTTTTGAGTTACATTCTCTTGTTATTGATTATAAAGGAGAACCTCAACACACAATAATTTTGGTTTTGCGATCCCATCTACCTTGGGCTATGAAGTCTTCTATTATTCCATTTTCCATGAATTTCCCTCCCACTCTCAAAATAATCATTTGATACTGTAGATATACTAATTGATTGAATTATGGAGCTGTAAATAATTCATTTTTTCAATCCTGTTCTAACCTTAATTTTGTATTTCATCCCCTAACCTGTGATCCACTGCCCCATCAACTTCGGAAATATGGCTTTTCGTCTGGATGATAGAAAATTGAGACTTAGTATCCATTCTTTTTCAAAGAATACTAGAAATTTGACAGCTTTCCTGTCAACATATTAAACAGAATCATTTGTTTAAAGATAATGAGAAATGGGTATTGCTACTAACTTGATTTAATTGAAAGTTTCTCAAAGCTCTTGTATGGAAATTGGAATGCGTTTAAAGACTATAATTCCAATTTTCTTGATAAGGGATTTTAAACCTAACTGGAATTAGGAAATTGAACAAAGGTTAAAATTTCTGAGCTGGTACACAGAAATGGGTTTTAGATCTTAAAATGATCACAAAATAGAATTCTAGAACGTCAAACTTTCAATGGTACTATTAACAACTTGACACATTAATTTTAGACTTTGATACAGAAGCTTCAATTCAATAATTTCTCTTAATGAGAAATAAAACCTAAAATTAAATCCTCGGAGAATTTTTTTTGATCTTTCATGTCTTAAAAGAATAAGATGATATTAACTTACCTTGAGTGTTATTCAAAAATCAGTCTCCTGATGAAAACCCTGAAGCTCAAGAAATTTCATCACTTTTCATCAATATTTTCAAATTCTCTATATCTTCAAACACCGATTCGCAAAACGGAATAAGTATAAAAATCATAAAAAGGAGAAGATACACAGTTAGAGGAGACATTTAATGGAGATAGATAAATTAGAGATCCTATTGATTAAACATGCCTGAGATTAATCAAGTACATCGATTTTTGCCTTCTAAGTCAGGAATGAATACCAATTTGAATAGATTCAAAAAATTGAGAAAAAATGTATTGAAAATTAATGATGAAAGAAAATATTTACTCGATAAAATATATATTTTATATATTATCTCTTGATGGCCATAAAATTCGGGAGTTAAATTAATGTATAGGGTCTATGGCAGGCTGAAATTTTCACCATGAATATAATAGTAAAATTAATTCTATAGAGCTAGATCTCAATAAATTGGAGAATATCTGGTACATTCTTCCTAGAATAAAATCGAATCATTTTCTGAAAAACAAAATTGGTAGAAAGTCCCATGTTTTCCAATTGTTTTCACAAAATCAAATAACGAAAAAAATTATAGGGGTTGAATGGCTGAAAATTATTTATTATTATTATTATTTTTCTTGAATAGTTTCTCGCTTGAATTAAGCAATTTGCTCCGGAAATGGTTTGGTTATCTATTTTATCAATAGTTATGTGTCTTTGTCCATACGTTGGTTAAGTCATTTGATTGATTATTTGAGCTTTCAACAACATCAAGATAGAATACTTTACATAAGTATCTCATTAGAAACGAAACAAAATAACAATCAAGTACTTGTATCTGTACTTGTAGCCTTCTCTTTGATAATATTCAACGTATAAACTAAAGAATATATTTCAGTGACATGAGATAGTATGAATAAAGAGGCAGTTAAAACAAATACCTAAAGGATAATACAACTGTGTAAATTAGTAACGAAACTGAGAATAGCAGGGTAAACCCTTGACGAAGTTCTAGTAAAAGGATACATGATTAACTAGGTACTTGATGACTCTAGTAAAACGTGACTGAGAGATCTTACCACAACACACACACAACACGTAGTAAAGGAAATGAAAGAAAACAATAAGAGAGAGAGAGAGAGTAAGAAAAAGAAAGAAATAGAAAGAAACAAATAACCGGATTAATATTGTGAAAAATGGCTAGGAGAGTTATGAATAGTACATGTTTCTTATAGCACACAGGGGAATCAGTTCCTCCAGCTTTGTTCTAAGCCGTTGGATAGAGAAGACCGTGCTCTGTCATCTGATGTGTGATTAGACACACTAATGGATTATGTCTGAATCCAGCTGCTAACTCATAGTAGTTTTACCACGAATATCAACAGCCCCTCTTGCGAACGACTTCAGAGTTAAGCATTTACTTGAGGTTGAGGAAGCTTTGAGATTGTAATAGGATAGTTTTGCCAACTGACTTGGTGAGGAAGTCAGCTGCCATGACATTAGTAGAGATGTATTTTAGGTTGATGATTGAGTTCTTGATTAGATCGCAAATGTAGTGATATTTGATGTCCATATGCTTGGTTTTGAATCCATTGTGGTTTGCGTTTGACAAGGCTAAGTCGATGGCTCCCTTGTTGTCATTGAAAAGTTGAGGAGTGGGATTACCTTTATTCAAATCGATTTCTTCTAGTAGTTTTATTAGCCATTCCACTTCTTTAGTCATGTCGGACAGGGCCTTGTACTCCGCTTCCGTTGTTGAGTGTGATACGGTAGGTTGTTTCTTAGTTCTCCATGAGATTAAGTGTCCCTTTACTGTTACTACATAGCCTGATGTTGATCTTCTATCGATTACTGAGTTTCCCCAGTTGGCATCCGCATATGCCACTATACCTTCTTTACCTCCTTTTGAATAATGCAGTGATAGTTCTTTTGTATGATATAGGTACCTTAGGACCTGTAGGCATGCAGTCCAGTGCGTGATTCCAGGTTTTTCCAAAAAACGAGATAAGTGGCTTACTGCAAAAGTAATGTCGGGTCTAGTGTTGGTACTTATGTAGTTAAGAGCTCCTATGGCGCTACGATAGTTGATGTTGAGGTCAGCAAAAGCAGCTTCTTCTTCTCTGGTGGCAACGTTGAGTTGAAGATTTGGTTTAAGAGGAGTGTTAACTGGTGCGTATTTTTCCAGCTCATATTCCCGAGCCAAGTTATTGATGTAGTGTTCTTGTGATAAGGTAAACCCATTGTTTTTGTGGGCAATTTTCACACCAAGTAGTAGACTGGCTTCTCCCAGGTCTTTCATGTCAAAAGACATTTTTATTTCCATTTTGAAGTTGGTGAGATCAGGCCCAAATATTGCCAGGTAATCAACATGCACATATATCCATACAGGTTTCTCCCCTCTTCTAAAAAATACGCATGGGTCTGACACCGCAACTACTGTGGGAACTCCTCTGCGTGTGGGATAAAATGAGGCAGTACCTGGAAGGGGAAATTACAAGAAAACAGTTTTGAATTGCTGTTTGAGACTTGTAACCCTTGCTCTGCTCGTGTGCTAGAATAATCTAGACTGCCCTTCCTAATATGCTAAGTTATCTTTACTGAGTTCACCAAATCAATTTTATTTTATTGATAGTGGCTTGATCAGAAAAAATTGTACTCAACAATCTCTAATCAGACTTTGCTCTACTTAAAACAATGGTTAGTTAAAACCTTAACAAATAAATACTTTTTAAAACTTCCAGAAAATCTGGTTGAATTACACCAAAATAATTTTACAAAAGATAATAAATGAAATAAAAAAAAAGAAAGAAGAACACACTTCTTACTATTAAAAAATCCAAACAAAACTCTTATATATATATATATATATTATTATTTTGAGTGAAACAGTAAAGACAGTTACAATATGAGAGAGAAATAAATAGCACTTGATATCACTTATAACAGTATATGATTAATAAGGGAAAAGTAACTTGAAATATATTCAGGTAAAATAAGTTAAATTAACTGTGTGTTGAGCTATATTTATAACCTAAAGAAAATTCAACTACTATAGTATAATATGTGAGATGTTTTGTGAGGTTATAAAAAATAATAAATTTATAGCTTATTATTTCAACAAACTCTTTGGTCTTATACAATGGTAAGCTGTTGGTTTTGAATATTGATTGTAGAATAGGAGTAGTATTAATTCAATGTAAAGTTATTAATTTGGTGGTAGTTCAGGACTGAAAAAATATATCTTTCCAGTATAATGTGAAAATTGTTTCTTATAACTTCTTAATGGAAGGGTGATTAATGTGAATAGGAATGTGAAAATGTTGTTTTTTATGTTAAATAATTTACTTGAGGTTGTTGATGGGCTTTATTTTAGTTGTATATGTATCTTGATGAAATTGAATTGATTTAAGGGGTTCTACTTTAGCTTAAAAGTAGTAAAATTACTTTGAAAAATTCAGGTTTTATTTTAAGATCTGAGAAAATTACTTTAAAGTGATGGTTTTATTTTAAAACTCTCTAAAAATTACTTTTAAGGATTTAAACACTAAACTCCAGAGACGCCTTGCTCATGAGCTTCAAGCTTTAAGATCCTAATTAAATAAGGCACTAGTCTACCTGCTAGTAAGGGATGAATTAAAATCTTTTCACACTATTGGTTCTCTTGATCTATGTCAACAATGAACCTCAATTACTAAGCTTAATTTATCAAACAATTCTCTAATTTAACCTCTTAGATAAGAGATTTGGAAAAAATAAGTAGAAGTTACAATTTCCAGATGGGAAAAAGTTGGGAGAGGAAAAAAGTTCGAGTATTTCTATTCTTTAGGGGGAATAGGGTTAGGGTTTAGGGTTTTCACAAACTGTTTCATGCATATGCATATGAATACTAGCTCTTCTTTAATTTCCCCTGGATTACTAAGCATTTTATAAACCCATAGATAATTTACTATCACCAAGATAAGGTTTTATACCTTCACTCCACTCATCACTCTTGTCACCCTTTACACTATACCTCCTTAAGTATATTTTTTTTTCCAATAATAATCAGCACTACTAATCAACTCAATAATTTACACCATTAAAATTTAAAGCAATTCCCTTCCACTATCATCAGCACAATAGAATACTCAAAATAATCCACACTACTACTATTCTACAACAAAAAATAGAATGAAATCAAAATAAAATAAATATACCTTCACTAACTCAGAATAATAATAATTTTTTTAAATTCAAACAGAGCTCATCTCAATACTCTTCTTAACAAAAGCAACTAAATAAGGCTTCCTCAAAATATTTTGAATTAAAATCAACCACAACTGCACAATTTCCACCAATAAGAGAAATTAATTCCCATGTAATATTAAAATAATACAGCTTTCATAATTTATATCATTATTGTTTTTTTTTTTAAAAAAAAAATTTACACAAAATTAGAATCCAAAAATTAAATAAGGGGGTTTTTCTTTTCTTGAATTCAAATATTCATTAAATCAGTAGAATACTGACTTGACTTGTTTTGTTTTAGGTTTTTTTTTTATAGAATATGAGTTTTTAAGGTTACACAATCAGGTTCTTTGGATTATGATGTTTATTTCTTTTATTATATTGGTCCATTAAGCTAAACTGGTATAGGTATACCACACTATGAATCCTGTTTTCTTTAGCCACTTCGATAAGTAGTTGTACCAGGCAAGTGGAGCCTGCTTTAAGCCGTAGATTGCCTTATGTAGTCGTAATACCTTCGTTTTTGAATCTTGATTTATTCCATCTGGAATTTTTAGGGTAAGGTCTTCGTCCAGCGGTGCATTGAGGAATGCGCTTTTTACATCCATCTGATGGAATTGGAAACCGTGAGCTGCTGCATGAGAAATTAGAACCCTTAGTGAGCTGATTCTCCCGGTGGGTGAGAATGTGTTGAGGTAGTCAAGACCTTCTATCTGGTGGAAACCTTGCGCGCATAGCCGTGCTTTGTGTTCGATCACCTTATTGTTGTGGTCTTTCATCACCTTGAACACCCAGGTCGTCGTGATTGGATGGTCATTTTCTTTTCTGTCTTCAATGCTCCAAACTCCCAGCTTCTCCATATTTAGTAGTTCCTTGTTGATTGCTAGTACCCATTCTTTTTTCTCTTCGCCCTCTATCGCTGCTTTGTAATTATTCGGGACCAATGTGCTTCTTGTAAGGTTGGTTTTGTGTGCTCTCCTACTGAAAGGAAGTATGTTATTGGTTCTGATTTCACTGGAGATCAGAGTGGGGTGTCTAGGTCCTATCACCCTGATCCTCTGAGCAGGTAGCTCTTCCAAAGCGTCATGGAAGACATCTCCTTCGGTAGCGCTGTCAGAGGGTAAATCAGAAGTGTCAGAATCTAGATCCTGATTCTGATTATTATTTTTGAATGAGAAGTTGAAAACCGGGAACTGTAAAGGAGTGTTTGTAGAATTTATAGAGAAAGCAGGAAAGACAGATTCATCAAATTTGACATGCCTGCTTATGATTACTGCTTTATCTGCCACTCTCAGAACCCGGTAAGCTGTTCATTGATTGGTGTACCCTAGGAATATTCCCTCCCATGCCACGGGGTCAAACTTTGCTTTCCTGTTGGCTTCCGGTATTAGTACCCATGCTCTACACCCAAACGGTCGTAGCTTGTTGATTGATGGTGTTTGGTTATTCCACAGCTGGTAGGGAGTCTTTTCCTGCTGCTGCACCAAGTCGCACAGCATTGTTGCAGTCATTGCAGCTTCTGCCCAAAACTGCGGTGGTAGCTTTGATTGCCATAGGAGGCAGCGAGTCTTTTCAATGACCGAACGGTTTGCCCTTTCCGCTATCCCATTATGCTGTGGGGTATACGGAGGGCTTATGATGTGGTTGATTCCGTTTTCGTCAGTTAGTTTCTTGAAGTTATCGTTTACAAACTCCCCTCCTCCGTCTGTCGTGATGTTTAGGATCTTTTTTCGCAGTTTATTCTCAGCTTGTTCCTTGAAGTACCGAAAATGCGTGTAAGCTTTGCTTTTTATCTTCAGGAATTTGATGTTGATGTAGCCTGTGTATTGGTCTACAATTATCATGAAGTATTTTGCTCCTCTGATTGACGCAGTTTGTATCGGCCCACAAATATCTAGGTGGATATTTTCTAATGGCCGCGTTGTTTTTTGAAAACTGTGTTGAAACGGCAGCTTTGGGAATTTGCTCATTGTGCAGATCTCACAGTTTTCTTTTTGTTTGAAAGACGGAACTAGTTTCCTTATTCCTTCCTCATGCATGTTCCCCAATCGGTCATGCCAGTTGTCACTAGTTGTGTATAGATTTTCTATCCTTGGCAGCGTTACCCAGGTCTCCAGTATACCGCTGTTTGTCGCGCATGTGAAAGCTGGCATATTAGCATTGTTTAGGAAGACTTTGTAACTGTTTTCTTCATTCTTGATTGTAATTTGTTTTGCTAGTTGCGATAGTGCCACAAGATTCATCGTTAGATCTGGGACGTATAGGCAGTTTTTTAAGGACCATGTCTTTCCATTCTTGTCCATTAATTTAGCCGTTCCCTCCCCTGCTGCTTTCAAGGCTGATTTGTCACACCCAGTTGATATTGCCATTTTCACTCCGTGCTGCAGGTCAGTGAAGAATCGCATGTCATTGAACATGTGGTTGGAGGCACCAGTGTCCAATACAATAGTACATGCGGAGCCATTGGTCCGCTTTGTTGTTGTCATCAGTGCTCGTGCAATTGTCAGATTACTTTTTGGTTCTCTTTGTTGTCTTTCCGGTCGAAGGTGTGGATGTAGCTGTCAACATTTGTCGGCTGGGTGGCTTGCTAGTGGATTGTGTTTTCCATATTTACAGTAGTGTATTGTCTTCGAGCGAAATACTTCTCTGTTAAGTGCTAGGGATTGATTGTTGTTTTGGAGATTGAGGGCTTCCTCTTTCAGTGCAACATCATGTAGCAGGCTCAGGATGGCATTGGGATTCCCCAGGGTCTCAGTGTTTGCTGTTACCTTTTCTACGATGTTGTGATATTCTTCAGGCAGTTTTGTTAGGATGGTGAAAGCTAGTGTTGGCGTACCAACCTCTACTTTGACACTAATCACTTCATTTAAGCATTGTCTGATGTCTGAGATAAAGCTACGTAGACTACCATTGTAAGTAATGCTACAGAACCTCATCCAGATTCTATCTTGGTTGTTGAAAGTGGATGATGCAAAGCGTCTTGTCAGCTTATTCCATAGCAGGTGAGCATTTTCCATTGTTTCATCATTGTCAAAGATTTCAGTAAGCGTATTTCAGTCGAGGGTCCCAGCTATTAAATTGCAAGTCTCTGCGTTGGCATCTATAATCTTGTTATCAGCAGCTGAAGGTCTGGTATCACTATTTATTGAAGGCAGTGTTTCGTCGACACAGTGTTGATATAGCTTTTTGTGTTTTAAGAGCATAACGACCCGCCTTCTCCATTCAGGGTAATTGTTTTCTGAAAGGGTTGGGAGAGGTTGGCTTCTATTTTCATTGTCTGCTTCGGATGCCATTATTGTTGTATTATCCCTTAGTATGTACTTGATTGGCTCGTAGATTCGTTTCGAGACTGTAAATCTGATAATATTCAACGTATAAACTAAAGAATATATTTCAGTGACATGAGATAGTATGAATAAAGAGGCAGTTAAAACAAATACCTAAAGGATAATACAACTGTGTAAATTAGTAACGAGACTGAGAATAGCAGGGTAAACCCTTGACGTAGTTCTAGTAAAAGGATACATGATTAACTAGGTACTTGATGACTCTAGTAAAACGTGACTGAGAGATCTTACCACAACACACACACAACACGTAGTAAAGGAGATGAAAGAAAACAATAAGAGAGAGAGAGAGTAAGAAAAAGAAAGAAATAGAAAGAAACAAATAACCGGATTAATATTGTGAAAAATGGCTAGGAGAGTTATTAATAGTACATGTTTTTTATAGCACACAGGGGAATCAGTTCCTCCAGCTTTGTTCTAAGCCGTTGGATAGAGAAGACCGTGCTCTGTCATCTGATGTGTGATTAGACACACTAATGGATTATGTCTGAATCCAGCTGCTAACTCATAGTAGTTTTACCACAAATATCAACACTCTTAACGATTCTGGGGGAGGAAAGCCGATTTGTATTGTCCATCATACAGGGAATGTTTCCCAGAACAAGGTAAATACCCCATAGAGAGGTTGAATTAAAGAAGGAAAGGAGAAACTTGATAATATAATAATTCTTTTGGCCTTTAATTCAGATGGGAATGATATCCTCAATGTGGATTTATTTAATTAAGAGAATTATTTTAATTTTTTCGAGAAGTGAATACCTCCCTTATGAATAATCAAAATATAAGATCTGCCTTTTCTGTCACCATTCGGGATTTCAAAAAAATGGAAGCAGCGCCCAGCCTTTGTATTTGATTATCTTTTACCACAAAATCTCTTTCAAATCTTCCCATTGTTGTTAAGGGAGAGTTTTGCATTATTCCCGAGATTTTAAACTTGTCTACACAATTTGTTGAAGCTTAACTCTACACACAGCTCTCATCTGAAAAAATAATAAAAATAAATTCCTTTATTTTTTGAGAGTTTTGAGAAAGCTAAATTAGTCGTGCTATTACTTGTTTTCAAGCTTAATCGTGATATGTTATAGATCTTATCTCTTACAATTATTGACCTAAAGATTGTCAATGAGCTATTTTCAATGAGTAATAAAATAATTTAATTATTTCACCTTCAGGAGAGAAATCTAAAATTATGAATGGAAATTCCACATATTTTTTTCTTTCTAAGATCTTATATTCATTAGATGTGAACCTTTCAATGGAAATTTTAGATTAACTATAGATCTCTAAAGAATACTTCTTGAAGGGTTAAACATCTTCCAGAACATTTTCCATTTGCTTTATCTGAGTTTACTGAGATAACTGAAATTAAAGCAATAATCCATGGTTTCTTTACGTTATTGTGGCTGAAAGACAAGAGTCATCTTTTTTCTCAAATTAGTTTCTATGAAATGGCATTGGAAAATCCCTACCGTACAAGAGCTACTGAGATAGATTTCTATAATCTTTTCTATATCTATATATTTACCAACCAATATATGATCCTTTACAAAGAAATCATCGTTTCTCTGTTGGTAGCCATACTTTTAAGAGGATGAAATATAAACATAAATAAATAGGATTGATCAACTTATATTTTCCCTATATTGAGTTATTTTATTTTAAAAATTAGATATGGACTATATGATAACTTTCTTGGTCAAAAGCACATCTCTTATACCTGGGAAGAGTATTTTATGTTCCAAAAATAGGCTTATGCGATAAATTTTAGATGAGCCAACTCAACCTCTCTCATTAAAATTTTCTTCTGAGTGGGGGATTCGAACCCCCGTCTCCAGCTTTCATTCACTGACCGGATTTAGACTTACCGGCTTCTCAATTCACCGATATCAGCGTCATCCGCGCGCAACGCCAGTTTGTGAGGCTGGCGTTCTACCATTGACACATCGGGGAAATGCCTGATGTTGCAAATGCAACGTTGCGCTGACGTTGCATTATGTAACGTGAAGCAACCTTACAGTTGACGTTGCACTATTTTCACTTAGTATCAATGTTTAATTTCGCAATTTTTTATGATCAGGCCCTTTATTCATATCTTTGTTATACCAATTCCTTTTTTAATGTATATACGTCATCTGCAGCTACAGTAGCTATGTAGAAATCAATTTAAATAAAAAAATTGGACCCTGATTTAGAGAAATGCCTGTGCCAAAGTTGTGTGATTTAACATATTAATACAGGAGCTCACGTAAAATGAAAAGGTAAAATTGATCACGTACATTTTAAATTTCTGGAAAAATAACATCTTTAAACATCCTACGCATAGGTGCCAATGGTACCACTCTTCAAAATATGTCTGACCAGAGAACGTTTAAGCTTCTCAGTTAAACAACATTAATAAAACATCTCATATAGAATGATACTATATAAACCTACTAAAGTTTGCTCTGATTCTGTGGTTTTTGTAGACAATTTTTGCTTTAGTTCTTCTATTTTGGCGGACAATGTTTGAATTTTTTTTCGCTCATAATATCTATTGAGTGGTGCTTAGGATTTGCGGCGAAGAGTTGCAATTAATTTATTTTGCTGGTTTGGTCAATGAATATTTTTAAATAGTACTATAAAATAGATAAAAAGGTAAATTCGATTATGTTGTATTAAAAGATATAGAACAAGGAGTGAATGAGAGATAAGAAATAATGAATAAAAGACATGTGATATCAAGTCACAAAGAAGTAACAAGATACACAATACCAGTATATAATGGAACGTTGAAAAGAGGACAGGCAATGCAAAGTAAACGATGAGATCTAGGAAAATTATGGGGATGAGCATGAGAGTTTTTTACTGAGATTAGTGAAGTAGAATAATAAAAAAAGGAATTAGTTTGAATTAAAAGCTGGTCTGAAAAACTATTGAGGGAGAAAAGGAATGATGACCGACACTTTAATCGATTGTTGATGGTATTTAAATGGTAAGTTGCATCTTGATCCTTTGAGTAAACGTGTGCCATTTGTGTTATTCCAAGCCGCAGTATCCTTTGATATCTAATTTTTATGTTTTACTGAGCAAATTAACACTATCAACCTGAACGCTTGGCCTTTATGCCAACAGCTTTAATTGCATGAAAATTGTTCAGTTAGCAAAATCGTATCAGTCCTTCAATTTTTGTTTTACGTAAATTAAATAAGATTAAAATTAATAAACGTACCTTTGAATTTTATAGTAGTGTATCTAGTTTTTACGGAATGTGAAAGAAAGTTTTTGTGCAAGATCATAGTTGTAAAAACTTGCTGCGTGGTAGCCTGAATGAGAGGATTGAGCTTGTGTTAGGTTTCAAGAATCCACACGTGGCTCAGGTTTCTGAGATGGGCAACCTCAAGTATTTTCTCATTAAGCTTCTGCAACATTTATTTAAAAACAATCGAACATCTTCCATACAAAAATCCCAAGTTGAGCATTTCCTATTTCTTCTTTCCTTTCAAATTTCTGATCTTTTGATTTTCATCCATAAGTTGCTCAAACGACTTGAAAAATTCTTAAGGTGTTTTCAAAATTCATATGAATTAGATCCTTTATCAGAGTCAGTTTTTTAAACAATTTCCCCTTTAATCATAAGAAATCTCAGCTTTATCACCACTGATACTTTACAATGCATTTTTTCTTTGTTCTCCTAAGTATTATTTAAGCGTGTGTTTAAATCCAAAAATGATTTATTTTGCTTATTACTTTTCAGCTGTCTGTTTCACTGTATGCTTTACCATTTGCATCGGTTCACAAATTAATATCAGTACGCTTCCTTTTTGATGGTTTTTTTGTTATCAGCCTTGTTTTTTGTCACCAAATAAATTCGCTTTCAAAGGTTTTCCATTACAAACCCAAACCTTTCTTACTATATTTATCAAATTAAAATTTCAAAATGAATTCTTCACCTCACCCTTTTTCTGGTTCTGCTCATGGCTACAACAACTTTTTTTCACAAGCCTCACAGAATCAAGAGATTGAAGACCTTAAAATTACAATTGCTGAAAGGGATGGGCTGATCTCAACACTTATGAGCAAAGTCGAAGCTTTGGAGGTCAAAACAGCATCAAAGAAGACAAGGGGAACAAATGCAAGTTCTGAAAGTCAAAAGTCTATACCAACTGATCGTCGAAAAGCAGGAAATAAAAAGAAACCAAAAAAATCAAATCGCAGTAAACAAAGAAAATTTCATGAAGACCCCAAAAAAACGACACCCTCTCCAGATGCTTACCTGTGAAGTGCCGGCAGATTTTAATTTTACAAAGGTGAGTTTCATAAGAACTGGCTTAATTGATGCTTTTTTTCTTACCTCATCTTCATTCTAGGAAGCGTTATATGTCCATATAAGAATACTTTGGGGTATGATTGAAAAACAACCACTACCACCTTCACCTGATAAATCACTCCTCAAAGAATTCAAACAGCGATTTTCCAACAATGATCAAATTCAAGATGCAGCCAACAGTAACACAGGAGCCACTCTTATAAGTGAGAAAGAGGTTCAGACATTACGCGATGCTCGTGCAGGACGCCAAAAGATCGGAAAGCATATAGTCAACCTGAATGAATTTTACTTCCTTTACATCCGTTCACTCCTTTCAAAAGTTGGAATTTGTATTTGGGCGCCAGATCTTGAAGAGGCACCACATTCTTTATACAACAAGGCCTGTAGAATCATCGCCCTCATGACTTTCCGGCAGGTTGCTTGTAGTGGGGCATATCAATATATGAGAGCAAACTTGAAATACTTGAACAACATCAACTTACTAAATCGTGCATATGATCATTTTGTCCATTATCGTATGACAGAGAAGTTCAAGAAAGAGAATAAAGAAGCTGGCAAGAATCTGATGGACAGCGCAAAGGGAGTTACCCAAAGAAGGCGACAAAGGGTAAGATCTTTCCTTTTGCTGACCATTTCTGCATTGTCTTACAAGATATTTCTTGAAATAGCTTTGTAGGAAACAATACAGATTTGCAGTGGCTAACAATTACCCAAACCGATATTTAAAAGTCTTGTCGGATGTGAATGCACACAGTGACAATGAATTTATCCCTCAATACAAAGCTTATGCCATAAAGACTTTGAGTTATCGCTCAGATAGTGCAAATATATTCTTTCATAATTTAGACCGCAAGATGCATGAAAGTGATGAGCTTGCAGGAGCTTTACCCCCATTGCGTCCATGCTGTCGGCCACGGGTCCCTATCAATTCGAAATTCAAAAAGACTCCAAAACGAGTTCCAGTGGACTTTTACCCACCAAAGTGGTTCAACAACCTTGACCATGCCCAGCGATTTTCAATAGCAAATACTAGACAAGTAGCATTCATCCCAACAAATGACATTTCCATGAGCAAGCATCTCAATCCCGATGAAAACCTTCGCGATAAGGCCTTCAACGAGAAATTCTGGCATGTAGTCACAGAACCATATGATCTATCTCATGAGATAGTTGAAAGTAGTGAAGATGATAGTGAAAGAAATGAGCTGTCTGATGGAGACATAATAGATTTGGATAGTTCGGAAGAAGATGAAAGTGATGATGGGAATGTGGAAAACACCGAGGAAAATCAAGATTCCCAAGTTCGATGGATGCCAGATGTAGATGAAGAAATGGTAGATGCGTTCAATCAGCCACAAAGGAATGGACCTGAAGATTTCTTTGAAGAATGCTTTAATCCACGCGTATGGCAGTAGATATTAACTTTATAGCTCTAATTATTCCTCACCTTGTAAAAATTGATATTTTCTGGTTATGTACACTTCTTTCAATATAACTAATGGTTTTTTTATATAGCGGTATCCATCTCATAGTGATAAGACTTCTGATATTTTATTTTCTTTTATCAAAAAATATATTTGAACTTGAGTTACATTTTAAACATGAAAACTCAATATTTTTTAAATTAAGCCTTATCAATCGGAATATTGAATTTCTTGCCTTTATTATGTAATCCGTAATTCATGAACCCAAGCGCTTGTTCTTGAGAGAACAAAGGAATTCTGTGAGCATAGTAGTAGAAGAATGGGGGAAAAAAAGTTCACGCTCTCTGGCTTTCCAAAATTTTTAAACCCTTTACCCAGACCTTTTCCATCTTAACCTTTACCACCCCTCAATTTATTCTTCCTGCAATTTTTCTTACTTTAGCTTGATCTCACAGAATGAACGTGCCTACTAGTGTAGTTAAGGTCTCAGCAACAACCGCTCATAGCACCAAACCCCTCTTTTGTGACTGTGCCGATCCAACGTTTTTGGTGATGGGAGTAGCCCAAGAAAATCGCATCTACTTGCATTGCCCCCACAAAGATCCAAGAGATGGTTGGTCAAGTGGCTGCAAATTTTTTGGTCAGTTTATTCCCCAAGCTGTTTTGACCTCATAATAGTATTAATTAGATATTTTTACAAATCAGTATGGCTTGATGATTACGCATTAAAGGAAAAGCTTTACAAAACACAAATTCTGGTTGCAGTACGCCCAACATTTTGGGAACACATCAAAGTACAAACTTTGGATGATGTGGCGATTTCCATTACAGCCACAATTGGAGATTCCAAAGATTCTGGTCAGTATGATACAACATTATTATAATACAAATTTTCTTGAAACACTAATTAATAATTGTTTCAAACAGTGTCATCATTTAAAGAATTAGAAATCAAAGGAACCTCCAGAGTGGACCAAGCGCGTGACCTTCATGGTGTAATTGAGATTATTGATCAAACTCTCAGCATCCCGAACAAAGACCTTAATCTTTCAGTGATTATGGGGAGAATTTGTCTTATGAAAAGAGTCTTGCGTACTCTAGCTGAAGATGCTGATCTGTCTGCATTAAGTCACAGAACATCTTGAAGCAATCCAGTAATCATTACTGGTTTGAGATTATGTTTCGGTTTTAATAGATACAAGTTTTAGGAGTTGTGCTGATATGAATTGTAAATACTTATGTTAGCGGTCAATGGACTTATACCCCAAGACCCTATGTTTAGATGAATACATGAGAAATTCAAAGCTAAGGAGTTAAAAAAACAATAAAAAAGGTTTACTTGTCCTAAACCTTATGCAAATACGAAGACACTATTATGATAGTAATAACTTGATGCTTCCAATGATAAAAAAGGCATGATTTTATTGGTGATACTTTCTTCTTTCAGACTATGAATTGTCCTTAATAACAAAGTGAAGTAATCTAATATTCACAAAGTTTTCTTTTTCAGAAAAAGAAAGATAAATTATTGATTCATAATCAAAATTTGTTCTTGTGAGACTCAGGAAGTTATTATTTTAAAAATGAAAATGTGAACTACACACAGATATTATCTTAGTAATCTAATAAATCTATTATTTAAACAGTAAGAAAGCTCTTATTTTAGTCTCAAAATATTACCTTTCTTATCATTGAAAAATAACCTTCTCAGTATTATTTTCTCTTCTGCTATCCAAAGAATAACTTATAATTGCTTATGGGCTCTTATTATTAAGATAATAACTTTCTTTTTATTATCAAAGTCTTATCATCTTTATGATTAAAATAATTTATATTCAATATGGGAAAATGAGCCATCTGATTATCCAAACAATCTCTTTATTATGATTAAAATAATAATCTTGTTCTTATTTAAATTATAGTTGGTTTGACCTTTATCTTCCTTTCTAATTCTCAAATGGTATATTTGATCATGACTTTGTCAATTTTGAAATAATAAATTTCTTATTCTCATATTTGTCTCACATTTCCAATGTAAAAAATGTCATTTGGTATGTAGTGTTATAATGAATTTAAATAGTTCACATTTCCTCAGTGGATTAAGATTTTTTCTTATATAAGAACCCCCTAGGTTGGTATTTTCACAATGGCCAATGCATCATTTAAATGAGAATGAAGTCATTATTTTACTAAGAATAGATTAATGCCTTTCATTATAATGAAATTATTAATGGGATTATACTGACAATAAACAATGTAGCATACTGTTAATACCAAGTATAAAAATAGGAAGATTGTTCTCATAGTACTGAGTTGCTTATTTCCAAAATGCAAATGCATAATGTAGCATTTTTCCAATGATCACTTTACATTTTGAATAACCAGCTAATTATTTTGGTAAATGATCACTCCTTTTTTTATGCTTTATTATGAATATATTTTTTAATGAAAACTAATGGTTCTAACATTCAAACACTTCTTTTGTTTAGGAAGAGAAAAATCATTTATTAATTATTAATAAAAAGATTTGCCTGTGAGAATCAGAAACTTCTCATTTGAAAAGGACAGATATATTATTTGAATAAAAATGAATTTATTATTTGAAAAAGAAGAGAGTTATTTTATTTTGAAGATTAACTTTTTATTATTGACAAAATAACCTTACCATCATTAAATTGTTTTCATGACTACTATTAAAATAATTACTTGTCTTTTTTATCATTACCATTAAACAAGTTATATTTCGAATTGTCTTTATAAGATAACATCTTTGTGATTCACTTTTTTATTGAGATAAAACCAAGTCATTATTTCAATAATAAATATATTGTCATAATAATCACTTTTTTACTCTTAAGATAGTGGCTTTGTTATAGTCAAACATAAACTTATTATTATTAGAATGTTTGCTTTGCTGTTATTCAAATAATAGCTCAAAATCAGAATGATGACATTATTTTTATGAAAATATTAACTTTTTGCTTGTTCTGATAATAAAATTGTTATCATCAAAGTCTTAATGTTATTATTTTTGAAATATTCTTTTTAGTATTGAAAAAATGACCATTTTATCATCAAAAGGATTACTTCCTTATGAATCAAATAATTAATTTATTATCAGTAAAATGATCTCCCCTTTTTTAATTTAATAATAGCTTTCTTCACTTTATCATTTATCAAATGATAAATTTCCTATTTTTACATTTGCCTCACATTACCCAATTCCCACTTGTGACTTGGCATGTAGTGTTAGAGCTTCAGATAATACACATCTCCTTAGTGGCTTAATTTATATTTGGATTTGATTGAATCAACTGAAATATTTTGTTTGACCTTTATCTTTCAGTAAGGAAATATTGGTTTTTATTCGCACAATTTTTCATATACCTAGAGCTCACTTTTTGATCAATACAGATCAAAAATAATGAACTAGCCAAAATCCATGATAGAATAAGATCGTAATCATACACAAATTACAACAGTGATACACTATACATTAATCAATATTTGTATCAGTCTCAGGTGCTATGTCACCCTCTCTAATCAAACAAACAAGCATGCTGGGTTTTTTCAAGCCCATGCTCCACGCTGGAAGCTGCCGATATGCACAAATGCCCAATATTTTATGTGGCTGAACTATTTCAAAGTTACCCATGGATTTCAGGTGAGTTATTGAAAGACTTTTGCAAATGACCCCAAGTGGTTGTGTTGGCAGATACTTTTGTTCATCATTTTGTTGTATAAATATAAGTGTATTCCTTTCATTCTTCACAAGAACCTTCAAAATGTGCAAAACTGACCCAAAAATTGATTTATTGTCACAACCTTGATATTGAACAATGTTGTTAGGAGGTTTTTTGCTCATCTTGACCTTATTTGGTCTATGGTCACAGTGTAGTACTGATAATTCCTTTGCATAATTCAAGAAGACCTTGGAGTTGTCAGGATGAGGGATATCTATGTGATCGCGAATTTCAGGGTCAGTGAGTCTCAGGTATGAAAGTACATTGCAATATGTTTCTCGGTCCAGCTCAAAGTCAACCTCAGGCACATCTGAAGACTTTGAAACTTCAGGTAAAATATTTGTTGCGACTAATCGTTGCCACTGACAAAACCTTGTCATTAGTGTTATACCAAATTTCTCTACATAAAAACAAATAATAACACATTTTAGAACAAGAAATCAATAAAAATTAGGATAGTTAAAATAACGCACCAACTTTCCCATCATTTTTGAATTTCTGAAGAAATCCATTTAATCTTTTGCCTGAATTTTCAGATATTGCATTCAATGGGCCCCACCACAAAAGCTGGCTTTCGACATGCAATGAATAATGGAGATTAGGAGTTATTTTACAGTTCAAAAATAGCTGTTGTGAAGTCTTGCAGTAGGATTTGTATCGCTGAGAGAATAGTTTGCATTCGGCTTGAGTAATTGAACGGGAAATTAAAATGTTTGTGCAGCTTATTAATGCACAAAGGTTTGTAAGGAGAAGTCGATTCGAGAAGGAATTCAATTCATATTGCTCAACATCTTCAAGAAAGACATTCAAAACAACTAAAGGCAAGTATATAGAAAAAAGCGATTGCCACTCTGCAGCCTTCAATTTTCCTTCTTTGGCAGTTCCAACGTCCTTTGGTACTCTTGTGATCCCGGATGGTACAACAACCTCCTTGAACAAAGTCTTTAGCCTTGTGACTTGATCAGTAGAAAGACCCGAAATTTTTTGACTTTCACTATCTATTTCCATTCAATCTTCATTAGGCGGGATTTGGTTGCTTTCATTTTTGCTAGCGTTGCTTCCTTCTTGTTTTGAAAGAGTCCATTGCCATCGATTGAGAAAATGGTTTTGAAGAATACCTTCAAACCACATATGCAAGATACCTAAAGAAGTATATTGAACAGGGTCCCAGTATGAAAGCCAATTGAGCTCAGACCAGCGGATCCCTGACTTTTTAGCTATACGATCAGCTTCAGCCTGAGTCTTTGCATCTTTGAATGCATTTGAGTAATCCCGCACAATACGGCTTTTACGAAGGCGGCCAACTTTCAAATGCCCAATTTCAGATTTTGTACACTCACACCAATTACAAAACATGTTTGCTGAATGTGAAGTAAAGCCAGCAACCTTGTGTGTTGCTACCAAATCGCCAATCAAGCACCCAAGCTTGACAACTACATTGCGTCCATTCGGTGACTTTGGGGTACAAATCTTGATTCCAGACTCGAGTTTGATTAGGTCGTTTACCAAAGGAATAAGTATATTATGGATGGTGATGGGGTTGGGCTCGTTGGGAGCAGGAATCATGCCAGCAACAAAGGTGTTTTGCAGCTTCCAGCGAGTAATTGGTGGTAGATTGAGACAGTTGAGTGCTACAACGCCAAGCGAAACTTGCTTCCCTGCTAGCGTGTTTGTGAGAGGGTTAAACCAATCAATAAACAGGCTGAACGATAGAAGAGTTGATGTGACTTTTGACTGTTGTGAATCAGGGTAGAGGTGTTTCCAGGAGGGTGATTGTTGGTAATCAGATATAGAGCTCCCATGACTTTGATAATTTATCTTCCAGTCATCAATCGAGTCTTCAACATGAGGAAAGAACCAGGAAAGCCATTCACAGAAACCTTGAGTAATATATGTGGTGATTGGTTTGCGAAGAATCCTGTCTTTTTTGGATTTCAAAAATTGTTTGAAGTCTTTGCTAGATTGAGGGAGAGAACCGATGAAAGGGGCAATGAAAAGTGATTCACCACAAGGTGATGATTGAGAGAAAAATTGATATTGACACTCTAATGGTGCAGAATAGAGATCATAAAGACAATAACATTTGGAACAACAAACATACTTCTCAAATTGAGGATTAAGCTGGAGTCGTTTGCAAATGCTTTTTATATCCTTTGGAAGACCTTTCTGGAGCTTTACAATCATTCCACTAACTTGAAAGGCTTGAATGACTTTCAACAAATATTTCCTAGCAGTTTGACTATTTTGACGACTAAGACCACAACAAAGGTGTAACCATTCCATGAAACATAAGGAAAGTTCTGAAAAAAATCAAATCAATAAGCTATTGAGTTTCGTAATAGTAAACAAGATCTCACTAGTTAGTTCCATTGCTGTATTTTTATGAGTGGATGATGAATGGGAGTTTTCAGATTTATCACTTGAAGATTGAGAGCCATCATTGGAGGTGTCTTCTTCAACTGAAAGCTTTGAAAAATTATTAAAAGCTGATTCGTCTATTCGAGAGGTATTGGCCCAGTGTCTATTACGAGTGCTTTGCGATACTAGTACCCCTTGGATTTGCTGACCATCTTGATCAGTAAATTGGAAATGCCTGCACTTTGAACAAGTACAAATCTCCATGACAAGAGAGGAGTGAAAGCTAGCAAAAGAGAAAGAAAATGAATACGGAAAAGAAATAAGAGAAGTGAATAAAAAAATTAAATGGATGTAAAGACGAGTTGCACGCAGTTCAAGGATGTAACCCCCCGCAATGTCACCGCAAGGTCAGCGCGACGTTGCATATGTAACGTCAGGCCTTTTCCCGATGTGTGAACTAACTCAGAGGTATAACGATTTGTCTTCAAATTTTGCTTATATAGATTTATTATTTTTTTTTGAATACTTTTTCTAGTGTCATAATGTAATTCACTCATTCTATAGTCCAAGCCTTTCCCCAATAAGTGTCAGAAAAAAAACACCCATTACTGAATGACTTCAAAAATCAGTACCATAAACGACCATAAAAGGTATAACAGGAGCACAATTGGGAGAATACTCAAAAATGTGATCTATTTTTGATTTTAAGTCAACACCTAAGTATCTTCTCATTCTCTTCCTGAAATCTCTCTCACGTTTTCAGATAATAAATATTGTTCCTTCGGAATTAATGAGAACTGTCTGTTTGAAAGAGCTCTGTCATCGTAAATGTACCTCTTGAATTTCACAAAAATTCTTTAGGTTATTAATTTTTGAGCTACATTCTCATGTTATTAATGATAAGGAAGAACGTTAACGCACAAGAATTTTAATTTTGCAATCCCACCTGCCTCGGGCTGTGAAGTCTTCTATTATTCCATTTTCCATGAATTTCCCCCCCACTCTCAAAATAATCATTTGAAACTTTAGATATACTACTTGATAGAATTATTGAGCTATAAATCATTCATTATTTCAATTGTCCTCTAACCTTAATTTTGTATTTCATCCCCTAAACCTGTGATCCACTTCCTCATCAACTTGGGAAATATGGCTTTTCATCTTAATGATAGCAAATTGAGACTTGTTATTCATTCTTGTCCAAAGAATACTAGAAATTTGAGAGCTTTCCTGTCCACATATTAAACAGAATCATTTGTTTCAAGATAATGAGAAATGTGTATTGTTAGTAGCTTGATTGAATTGCCAATTTGTCAAAGCTCTTGTATGGAAATTGGAATGTGTTTGAAGACTATAACTCCAAATTTTCACAATAAGGGATCTTAAACCTAACCGGAATTAGGAAATTGAACAAAGGGTGAGATTTCTGAGCTGGTACACAGAAATGGGTTTTAGATCTTAAAATGATCAGAAAATAGAATTCTAGAACATCAGAGTTTCAATGGTACTATCAACAACTTGACATATGAATTTTTGACTTTGATAAAGAAGCTTAAATTCAATGATTTCTCTCAATGAGAAATAAACCTGAAAATTAAATACTTGGAAAAGTTGTTTGCTCTTTCATGTCTGTCACAACCATGGCAATTCACCCTCTTGGACCTCAATATGGCATGTCCGTGCAATATCCAATTTATGGCAATTTGGCCATATCCATAATGATTTGCCAAATTGGACATTTCATCTTTTTTGGACTTTTATGTTCATTTGACTATCTCGGCCCAACTTGGCCCCTTCACTATCATCAGGCCTTTCATGGCCTTTCTCTGCTTTTGGGAACATTTGGGTATTTTCTAGTCAACAGGGCATATAAAGCTCAAAAGTCTGCCATGGGATTTTTGATCTCTAAATACAGATTTGCGCATTTATCCATTTTATGCAATTTTCCCATGTTATATGGGAAATATGCTCAAATGGCCATATTAGGCAGTTTGGAGCTTAATTGCCAGATTCGCGCATTTTGCAAATTTTTTGTGCACTTTCCACAAATGCCTTTTTAAAGCTGTACTAGCTGTATTTGGCCAAAAACCCAAAATTGGGCAAATCACAAAAAATAACTTTTCAACTTTAAAGCCACTCAAAACCCATTTTTCACTTATATCCTGCTGGAATCAATTCAAAAGACCTTTGGCCATTTCCACCCTCCAATAGCCAAAAGTGCCATAAATGGTGTTATACACCATTATGAATCTTTTTGTAAGGTTTGACTATGAAACTGTGAGCCTTAGAGGTAATTTCATATACCCAAAAGACCACAAATACAAAATTAACATATAAATATAAATAAAATAAATTTATTTCTATTATTAAAATAAAAATCAAAATATAAATATAAAGTTATATTCAAAATTAAAAATAAAATTACATTAAATTTTGAAATTATAAAATTACATTTATACTTGAAAAAATTAAGTAAAAATGAATTTTTAACAAAATTGTAAAAAATAAATAAATTTGGGAAAAAGTTAAAGAAGACTTATTATAGCTTTTTATCAAATAAATAAACATATCAAAATTATTTCACCATTGGATTCTTCATAAAAAATCAGGTGGGGTCACCTCTGAGTGAAAATTTTGTAACTCAACTCTAAATGAGCTTAAATCAAGTTTTTAGTATTTTCTGTATGAAAATTGAAAATCCTCAAAGCTTTAATTTAATTCACATCACATGTAGTGTTAATCACCAAAATCTGTGCTAAAATTGAGGTGTTGTGTATATTTTAGAAGTTATGAGGAATCAAAGTATTTTCAATTGAATTCAATTGAAATGTCAAAATGTGCGCGTGTATTACATAAGTGAACTTTGATTTACATATGAGGTATCAATTATTACTGTATTGAAATGAAAAACCCAATTGAATTACATATATAAATTATAAGTATAATACATGATGAGGAATTAAAGGAAAAATAAATTGGAAAGATTAAATTTGGGGGGGAAAAGGAACTCCAGCTCTAAGGGGGAGCTAGACCCCCAAAATCCTTGCTGACAGGCGTGTGGTGTCAAAATTCACGCAAAGGTTCATCACTTTTGGCCTGGAATTGAGTTACAGGGTCTGTGGACTCCATTGATGATGA
Source organism: Austropuccinia psidii (assembly GCA_023105745.1). Lineage (NCBI taxonomy): Eukaryota > Fungi > Basidiomycota > Pucciniomycetes > Pucciniales > Sphaerophragmiaceae > Austropuccinia > Austropuccinia psidii. Next base: position 7,755,420 of record JALGQZ010000002.1, on the reverse strand, counting down.
GGTGTTGATACCAACTGGGGTAGTTTTAGCTGTTGCTAAGAGGGTAAAACTACCCTTAAGATAAAACAATCATGGTAAAAACAATTTTAACTGGTTTCTACGTCTCTTACACACATTCTGACATGTTTTGAGGGCTCTAGACCAGGTATTGCTATAGTAATGGCTGATTTAAGGATCTAAAATGGCTAGAAATGGCTAAAATTGGCTTAAACCAGCCCTTCCTTGGCTTAAACCAGGGTTCAATGATGCCATAATTGGCTTTTCTGTTGTCATACTTTTTTTCACGACTGACAAGAGTAAAGTTTTCTTTTGGAGTAAGAAGATGGATGGCTATCAAAGAATGTCTTCTTTGCCCCTCTTTTCTCATCATGTTAGAACCTTTTCCTTTTATAATTAGTTTAAACATTGTTAAACCAATCAATAAAAGATTCCAATCGCCTTTCTTAAATCATTTTAAACCTTTTAACCACGTGAAAAAATCATTATAACCATTCTTCATAACTTTCATAATCATTTTTACCCCTGAACCACCCCAAAAGTGAATTAAAGCATCTTTCATCACTGTAAACTTTGTCACTTTGTTTCCCAATTCACTGTGGTCACTTTTGCATTTTTTCTCTCTTTAATATTCTTCTCAAAGACTCTGTTCTTTGATTAATTGCTTGCAGTTCATTGCTCAATTAATTCCAATTGAAATTGCTCCTGAAGAAATTTCTTTTGTAGCCTTAAAATATCTCTTGTAGAGTATTTTTTGGATAAATGTTTATTGTTGGTAAAACAATAACTCTTTATAATATTATTTTTTTATAATAATAAAGCTATAAACAATAAAATTGGCGTGTTTTCTCTTAAAAATAATATTTCTTACTATTTTTAATTGATTTTTACCTTATACAAATTTTGAGGACAGGAAAAGTACTTGATTTTTAATTAAAGTTTCATATCCACACCTTACAGAAACAATAAGTAAAAATTACTAATATTTTACTTATTGTACTATGAATGTCCTTATAAATGAAATAAATAAGATAAAAATAATTATAATAATAAAGAATTATTATAATTATGGCATAAAGTAATTATATTATTAAATAAATATAATAATATAATTTATATTATAAAAAAATAATATATATAAAATAAATATATTAATATAAGATAATTAATATATTTAAAAGCACTTTATTATTGTTACCAACAAAGAATAAAGGCGTAAGAAATTGTTTTTTATTAATAAAAAACAATTAATAACAACAATATTACCAATATTAAAGTTATAAATTAATATAAATACCATTTATATCAATTATAGAATTATTAAAAGTAATAATAGAGAAAAATTATTATAATAAGAGAAATAATCTACTTTTAATGCTTAATATAATAATTTTGAATACCTTTACGCCTAGAAATGTAAATAAAACTTATTTAAATTGTAGTTACAATAAATTTAAGAGAAATTACAAATTTTCTTGGTTTTACGTGGAATTGAGGTTTTTAAGAGAAATTTAAACAAAACAATTTAAATAAGTGCAATAATCAGGTCAAAGATGAAGATTACTATAATATTATCTTTGGTTTTTAATAATATAAAAGTTTTATATATAAAGAATCAAGAAATTACCTTTTTACTTAATGATTTAATGTTTTGTAAGCATCTGAGGGGGAAATCGAGTAAAAAGAGCTCTATTTATATTACATTCCTTCCTCCTAGAGTCCAACAGGGTTCTAGTAGGTGTTCAATGATCATATCCACTGGAATTGATCAATATTTTAAGGTTTGGTGATGATTACATCATGATAAAACCATATTATCTCATTATTACGCCATTATTTAGAGTTATCACTATAACTCTAACTTTGGTGACATCAAGGGTTGGCAGAACCCCAAAATTCATGGATTTTATTATTTTGAATCATAAACTAGCAGTATTCACCAATGCTATCACTAATATGACTGTTAAGCTTAATTTAAGGTTACAGTGAGTGATCATAAATGATCAAATTAAGCTCAAACTTTGATCCTTAATAACTTTTAAGTTTTACATGCTAAAGCAATTCAGAGAGTGTATTATAATAGCTTGGCATAACCTCCTTATTCTGCCAAGAGAATTTTATTACATAATCAAAACTCTATTTTTGATGATTTTTCTTGTAACTCAACTTTTCGGTCAAAATTTAATATTTTAAACTTCAAACCATGATTTCAAGGGGTTATACCTCGAATATTATAATAGAAAATACTTCATTCTTCAAAAATGAACTAGTAGAATCCAACTGTCTACTTTTTTTTAGTTTGGACCACTTTCACAACAAAGTGGTCAACAGCTCTATTGATTTTAATCAATAATTCCTTAAAGGTTTTAACATTGTTTATAACTTGTGAAATAAAGTTCATTTCTGTATCCCTACAGTAATTAAGTTATGAATTTGTTTTTTGTTCATCACTCTATCATGCATATTTCAAAGGATATTAGCTAAAATCCTTGAATATATGTGTTGACCAAAAAAGTGCATATATTCAGCTTAACTCCTTAAGTATTGACTTTGGGAGATTAGCTTATTAATTGTTTTATGTGTGTATTTTTATGGAGAATCCAATGGTACCATTTATTATACATGTTGTTTCATTGGTATTTGAAATAATTAAGGATTTATGTTTTTTATAAGGTATTATTACCTATAACTCATTAGATATTGACTTGAAAGATATGCCATAAAAATGGTATATGTGTATTTTACCATGGGGAATGCGATGATATAATTTATTTCACATGTTTCAAAGTTTCACATTCCCTACCACCCAAAAAGATTGTACCACAATCTGATATGTGTAATTAGGGTATCATCCACTGTCCTACCTCTTCAATAGACTTTGTTAGTCTTGAAGCTCAATAATTCTTAACTTTTCTATTTTTCATGTTTCCTTTCATGTCTGAACCTTCTTAGTAGTTTATCAGAATTTGTTATATCTTTCTCAAGTAGCCATTCATCTTCTTGAGTTGAATTTTGTGAACCTTAGAGGTAATTTCATATACCCAAAAGACCACAAATATAAAAATAACATATTAATATAAATAAAATGAATTTATTTATATTATTAAAATAAAAATCAAAATATAAATATAAAATTATATTAAAAATAAAAAATTAATTAAAATTTAAAAATAAAAATACTTTAAATTTTGTAAGTATAAAATTACATTTATACTTGAAAAAATTAAGTAAAAATGAAATTTTAACAAAATTGTGAAAAAATAAATAAATTTGGAAAAAAGTTAAATAAAAATTATTATAAATTTTTATCCAATAAATAAATACATAAAAATTATTTCACCATTGGATTCCTCATAAAAAATCAGGTGGGGTCACCTCTGAGTGAAATTCTTGTAACTCAACTCTAAATAAGCTTAAATTAAGTTTTTAGTATTTTCAATACAAAAGTTGAAAATCCTCAAAACCTCAATTTAATTCACACCACATGTGGTGTTAACCATCAATTTTTGTGTTAAAATTGAGGTGTTGTGTTTAGTTTAGAAGTTATGAGGAATTGAAGTATTTTCAATTGAATTCGATTGAAATGTCAAAATGTGCGCGTGTATTACATAAGTGAACTTTGATTTACATATGAGGTGTCAATTATTACTGTATTGTACTGTACAATTGAATTGAATTACATATGTAAACTATAAGTATAATACATGATGAGGAATTAAAGGAAAAATAAATTGGAAAGATTAAATTTGGGGGGGAAAAGGAACTCCAGCTCTAAGGGGGAGCTAGACCCCCAAAATCCTTGCTGACAGGCGTGGGATGTCAAAATTCACGCAAACGTTCATCACTTTTGGCCTGGAATTGAGTTACAGGGTCTGTGGACTCAATTGATGATGAGGTTTTGATACCAACTGGGGTAGTTTTAGCTGTTGCCAAGAGGGTAAAACTACCCTTAAGATAAAACCATCATAGTAAAAACAGCTTTAACTGGTTTCTACGTCTCTGACACACATTCTGACGTGTTTTAAAGGCTCTAGGCCTGGTGTTGCTATAGTAATGGCTGATTTAAGGGTCTAAAATGGCTAAAAATGGCTAAAAATGGCTCAAACCAGCCCTTTTTGGTCTAAACCAGGGTTCAATGATGCCATAATGGGCTTTTCTGTTGTCTGACTGTTTTTCACGACTGACAAGAGTAAATTTTACTTTTTGAGTAAGAGAATTGATGGCTATAAAAGAATGTCTTCTTTGCCCCACTTTTCTCTTCATGTTAAAATCTTTTCCTTTTATTAATTAGTTTAAACACTGTTAGACCAATCAATCAAAGATTCCAACCAACATTTTTTAATCATTTTAATCCTTTTAACCACGTGAAAAAATCATTATAATCATTGTTTGTAACTCTTATAATCATTTTTACCCCTGAACCACCCCAAAAGTGAATTAAAGCATCTTTCATCACTGTAAACTTTCTCACTTTGTTTCCAAATTCACTCTCGTCACTTTTGGGCATGTTTTCTCTTTAATATTCTTTTTGAAGACTTTGTTCTTTAACTAATTGCTTGCAGTTCTTTGCTCAATTAATTCCAATTGAAATTGCTCTTGAAGAAATTTCTTTTGTAGCCTTAAAATATCTCTTGTAGAGTATTTTTTGGATAAATTTTTAATGTTGGTAAAACAAGAAATTTTTATAATATTATTGTTTTATACTAATAAAGTTATAAACAATAAAATTGGCGTGTTTTCTCTTAAAAATAATATTCTTTAATTTTTTTAATTGATTTTTACCTTATACAAATTTTGAGGACAGGAAAAGTACTTGATTTTTAATCAAAGTTTCATATCCACACCTTACAAATTTCTATACCTTACAAGGTATTCTCTTTCTTTTTTGTTTCTTGTCCTTCATTCTTTAAGGAATTTTACAATTTTCTTTTCTTCTCCTTCTTCCAAGGGGGGAATTTAAAGTGGGGGTTTATTTCTTAGTAGAAATAACTCCTTGTCACTTGAGCTGTAAGGGTTTCTTAGACTTACAGGGAAGGTTGGGTGTTTGTTCATTAATTCACCTGTGAGTTCCAATTGCATAGAATTGGGTCCATGAAGTGCTTTTATCATAAATGATCCTGAAAAGGAATTTTTCAATTTCTTTGGACCTTTTATGTTATTGAAATTCAGGGTTGATACTAGGACCAAGTCTCCTATTTTGAAGTCAGGTGGTTTATGACTTTTATCCCATCTTTCTTTTGCATATTTGAAAGAATCTTGCATACATCTGTTTGCATGGTGTCTTGCCTTGTCAAGCATTATCTTAAAACTGCTTGCTGTTGGATGTATATCCACTAAGTCCTTTTTGAGGGTATCATGAGGAAGTCTTGGATTCCAACCTTTTTCTAGCATTGCTTGTGTTTTGCCAGTAGAAGAATGGATACATGTTTTATATGCCAGTTCAAGAGCTGGTATTAGTGTACACCAATCATGGGTAAAACCATCAGAATCTTTGAATTCTAGTCCATAAGCACAGAATCTTCTGATCATGTCCTCCAAGGTCTGTATCATTCTTTCTGCTAAACCATCAGTTCTGTGAGCCTTGAGGTATATTTTACATACCCAAATAGGACACAATTATCTTAAAAAGAAATTTCGAATTATAAATAAATCAAAAATCATGCATATATTCAAAATTAATCATTTTTGATTTCAGAAAAAATGAATAACTTTTTATTGAGCAAGTAAATCCATGGATTTAAGGCCAGATTTGGATTCTACACAAAAATTCACCTAGGGTAGCGCCATAGAGTGAATAAGCTCAAATTAGCTCTTTGAGGTGGTAAAATGGAAAATACTTCAATACCAAATCATCAATACCACATAAAAGATCCGTGAAAATGTTTGTTTTTCTTAATTTCACGCCAAAATAATGGGAAAGTGAGAAATCCCATGTTACATATACACTAAGAATAGTGTTATGCATGTTTTGAGCACTTAATATCATGGTATTCTTACATGGACTTTTGGTACACCCATAGTGGATATCTCACTTTAAGCTTAAATTACTATTTTGACGTAAAAAATAGGCAAGGGGGACAAAAGACATCAAAGAGAGCCAGGGTACCCAACTTCTGAGGACTCAGTGGTGTGGATAGCTCCAAAGCTTGGTTCCATGGCTGATCTTGACCCAATTGGTAAACTAAACCTTTTTGGGAACTTGGTTACCATGTCACAACTACTGTAAATCTTAAGAGAATAGCAAATAACCTGCTATTTTGACGTCCAAGGAGGTAAAGAGCTACTTAGACTCCTGTAACCACGTCAATTCTTAATGACTTTCCATGGATAAACCCCAAAAGAGTAATTAAAACCGTTTTTGGACTTGTATCCATTGATTTACCTCATAGCAACCAGTGAAACACTGATATTTGCAATTCTACGTAGAAATGAGGTAAAAACTTCAAAAATTCATTAAGAATACAATTCTTAATGAATATTTATTAAACCTTCAGGACCAATAGAGAACTGTATTATCTATGGTCATACAAAAAAGAATTACAGTTTTACTAGTAAAATTAAAAGTTTTACTTATAGTCCATTTTTGACCATTCTACGTGAAACACTGAATCTTCAAAAATTCACAGTAATTAAAACCTGTGATGAAATTGGCAATAACATTGATAACTTTGAGAAATCAATGATTATTTTGGAATAAAAGAAGATTTACAGATGTTACTCCTTTTATTCTTAACCATATTGGGGTTGGTAGTCACCTAAAAGCATCAATTAAGTAATTATGATAATCTTACGTGACAACAGATGATGCAATCATTAATCCAAAAAGTTTTATTGTTTTCTCACTCACTGGTTTTTCAGTTTGCTCCATGGCACGCCTCTTTGAGCTGTTGTTTACTTAAAAGAAGCCTCTTCTTGCTGTTTTCTCAATATCATCATCATCATATTATTAATCATTTATATCAGTATTACCAACAAGTAAGTAATAGTTAAAACTTTTCTTAAGTGTTTTATTCTTTCAGAATCAATCATAAAGACGTGAAATCATAGAAATCAACTATATATTGTTGTAATACATTTATAAATTCATTTTGATCCTCTAAATCCACAATTCTACGTCAAATCTCTCTATCTTATTTTTCAATAAGTTCTTTGGAATATTAGTGAGTGATATATCTTTAATTCTTAAAGTTTTTCTCTAGTAATAGTTTTCTTCAAGGATTAGCTTTATAATTATTCTTGCAAAAGATAATTATATATTAAAATAATTTTATTATTTTAATAAAAGAAGTTTTTATTATTAAATTCTTCTTGTAATTGATTCTTGTAGACAATTACTTGCTCACTGTTAAAATCACTAGTAGTGCTTAACACGTGAAAGACATAATTCTTCAATTATTTAATTGTGGTTATAATAATATTTTATTATTATATTTCATAAGAACAGACATAGTACTGTTGATTAATAGTAATATTATCATCAGTTTCATAGTCACATCTTACAAGTTCGAGGATGGTAAGCTGTTGAGAATGAAAATTTTGTCCCAAAAAAGTTATGGAGATTTGTGCATAATTCTGAAGTGAATTTTGGGTCTCTGTCACTTATAATATTCTGGAATAAGCCTGTATGGCTAATGACTTCCTTCCATATCATTATGGCTGTGTCCATAGCTGTGTCATCTTTGTGACATGGTAGGAACATGGGAGTTTTGCTATACCTGTCAGCTAATACTAGGCATGCATTATAGCTTCTGTCTCCTCCTGGGGGTAATGCTGCTACCCAATCCATATGAGCCATTTCCCAAAGGGATTTTGGTTCTTAGATTTGGATCATCATTCCAAATTTCTTTCCTGTGGCTCTGTTGGCTTTTTGACATGTGTCACAGGTTTGGAAGTATTCTGCAACATCTTTCTTCCAATTTGGCCACCAAGAGCAGTTTTTCACCCTTTCTAGTGTTCTGTCTTCTGAAAGATGTCCAGCTGCAACACTATCATGACACTCATGTAAAATAGTGTTTATCAGGGTTCTATCTTTTAAGGTCATAACACATGTGTTTTTTGTTCTATGGTAAAGGATTCCATAAAGGAGGTGGAATCTTCCTTCATCATGTGCCTTTTTCCATGTTTCATCTAATTTTGATGAAAGTGATGGATCTTTGCAGTCTTTCATTAGAAGTCGGCTTAAGATATGGCAATTCTTGTCTATCTTATAGCTTTCTTTAACTTGGTTAAAGAATTCTGTGCCAATGTCTATGACACATATTCCTTCTATATGGTGCTCTTCCTATGGTACCCATGCTGGATTGTTGGGGTATTTGCTAGAGCCCATCTGCTAATACCATCTGCATTTTTATGAATATTACCAGATTTATGAACAATAGTCATATTTCCTCTATATTCTTGGATAGCAATTTGCCATCTCACCATATGTCTATTTGGAGTCTTCATATTTAATAGAGATTTTACAGCATTACAGTCTGTAATCACATCAAATACTGTTCCATCCACATAATAATGTAATTTTTTTAAAGCCCACACTAAGCAGAGGAATTCCATTTGGCTTGCTCCATATCTTGCTTCTGTTGGCTTTATCTGTCTTGAAATAAAACAAATTGGTCCTTCCACTGGTTTACCATTGATAATTTGTGTCTGGTGTAGTGCAGCACCTAGTCCTTCTCCACAAGCATCAATGTAAAGTTTGAAGGGTAGTTTCCAATCTGGCATTAGAAGAAATGGGGCATTTGTAAAGGAATTTTTCAATTCTTCATATGCCTTGACTCTTTCTTCTGTCATTTCATAGACTGTTTCTTGGTCACATAGCTTATACAAGGATTTAGCAATTTTTGCAAAGTCCTTTATATTCTGTCTATAGTAACCAGCAAATCCTAGAACTGATTGCATGTCTTTTTTGGTTTGAGGCATTGGCTTAAGTAGTACTGCTGCTACTTTATTCTTGTCTATGCCTAGACTAAGTCCAGATACAACATGTCCTAGTGTTTTTAGCTCACTGTATGCAAAATGACACTTTTTCAAGGAAATTTTCATATTCACTTGCACTATTTTTTGTAGTACCCTTTCTAGTATTGTAAGGTGATTTTCCCAAGTTTCTGAGCAAACTATGATATCATCAATATAGATAATGAATCATCCTTCTTATAATTCTTCAGGAAATATGGTGTTCATCATCCTTTGATAATGGGAAGGTGCATTTTTTATGCCAAATGGCATTCTTAAGTATTCAAAAATTCCACAGTGGATTATTATCCTCAGTAGTTTCTTGGCATTGTCTGTTGAGAAATTTAGATGAAAACCCTTTAAGGCATCCATGGCGGTAATGAACTTAGCTTGGGACAATTGTGTCAATGTCTCATGGATTCTTGGTATTGGATATCTGTCTGGAATGGTATAGCTGTTCAGTGCTCTGAAGTCTCCTACCATCCTTGATTTTCCATTATGCCAAGTTATAATGACAGGTGTAGTGACCTCTACCTGTTCATTATGTCCTACTTTTCTTAATACTCAAAGGTCCATTAATTCTTTAATGTGTGCCTCCAAGGCTTCTCCAGCCCTTGGACTAGCTGGGTAAGCAGGTCTTCTTAATAAAGGTGGGTAAGGCCTTTCCACATTAAGAATTATATACACCTCATGCCCAATTATGGCTCCTAGTGGCTCCTTGTTGGTTTCAAAGACATTTTTGTACCTAAATAAGAGGTCAATCAATTTTTCTTTCATTTTTTCTGTTAATTCTTGATTGAATTCTGCCTCTTTGAGTTGTTCAGATATAAAAAGGTCCTTTTCTGGACTTTTCTCTTCATTTTTAATAACTGTGATTGGTTTTTTGTTATTTAAGAAGCCAAACTTTTGTCTTTTGTTATCTCCTATGGTAAAATATCTGTCTTCTTGGTTAGATATATCTATACCATAAATTGATAAGTAGTTATTTCCAAGTATAAAGTGATTACTAGTACAGTTTTCCATTACTACAAACTCTACTTTAATTCTGACACATTGTGCGGGGTGAGTAAAAATTAGTGTTGAATCAATTATTCCAAAGGGCTTCATGCTCTCACTTGCACTACTAAATTTGACGCCTTGTATTGGCATAAGTTTTTCTTGCCAGTCTGAGACAATGGCTTTTAAATAAATTTTACCAACACACGTGGAATATGCTCCTGTATCCAAGTTCACTTTTCCTTATTGGTTATCAACCATAACAATACTTATACTTGATTTTCCAGCTGTATCTCCCAATCCTCTTGCAGGTTTGGTTCTATACATTTTGGCATCTTGTATATTTGTCAGGTTTGTGTCAGATGTTCCAACTTGTGGTAAGTTTGAGTTAACATCTAGTACATCATACATTATATCAATATTATTAATTCCTGAATTAATTATATTGATTTCATCACTTTCGGAACTTTCTGACTCTTCTGTTTCTTTTTCAGAGTAAGATTCCTCCTCTTTGTCATTGTGGTTTTCTATTTCCACAATTTCATTAATCTTTGCCTTTTTGACGCAATTTTTTGCTAAGTGTCCAATACCTCCACATTTATGGCATTTTCTTTGCTCATTATTGTTGGATGTATTGGGCTTGAAAGCTTCTTTTGATTTATGCTTTTTGATAAATGGTTTATTTGGACTTTTAATGTCCAATTTCTTCCAGGTTATGCCAACTTTTTTTCTTGTTACTATGTCTTCTAGTGCATTGATATACTCTTCTGTGGAGCATGATTCTATAAACCTGCTTCTTAGGGCATGTTCTAGCTCTCCTCCAAATTTCTTAAGTATTTTCATGTGCACCATTTTTTGTGACATTTCTGGGTACAATGCATTGAGTCTTTCAACTTTTTTTAAGAACCAAGTTATAGGTTTGTCTTTGTCTGGGTCAAAGAAAGAATTTTCAAATGCATTTTCTATCTTGTACGTCCAGGCATCATTAGCCCACTTGGTGATTATTTCTTGTTTCCACCAAGACCAGGTATTTTTGCCATTTGTTTGCGTTATGCCATAATACCATCTTTTTTCAGATTTTTCAAACAATTAATGTAATCTTGCAGTAATTAATTCATCTGGTATGGCATAATCTTCTTATAGCATGTCAATTGTTTTGATAAATTACATGTGGTCATATTGACCTTCTCCTGTGAATGTTGGCCATTCTTTTAATTGAGGTGCTTCCTTCATTAAGACTTAGTTATTGTCTTGGTGACTTAAGTCTGTTATGAAAGGATTTGTTAATTCCTCTTTTGGATTAACAGGGCTTCTTATATGAGAAAATGGTGTTGATAACTTTGGCAAATTTGAGTTAGCCTCATTAATTTTATCCATTTTTTCAGTAATAAGCCTTATTTCACTTTGAATGTCATCTTTCAGATGCATTCTTGCTTCATCACTCTTTTCCACATGGTCCAAAAGGAATTTTTGGTGTGATGAAGTATTTTCTTCAAATTTTTCTACAGAAATGCTTAATTTGTTTAATTTTTCTGTAAGATTATCAATACTCACATCATAATTGATTGTCAAAGTTTTCTCTTTGATATCACTTATGTATTTGTACAACTCTTGTTGTCCTTGTATTAATTTCTGAGTATTATCATATAATACTTTTGGTTTATTATTTTCAATCATAAATTTCATGTTATCGATTTTTTTTTATTTTGTACAACAAGTTGTGTTAAAGATGACAAGCTATTATTTATTTCTTGGAAAGATAATAAACTATTTTTAATGTCTTTAAGAGGTAAAATACTATTTTTAAGCTCTTTCAAAGTATTTACAACATCAGGAGACAAGGTTATTTCTTTGGGAAATGGGGTTGTCTCATTCTTTGCTCCTCTTTGTCTTTGAATTACATCAAGGTTCTGGCCATGTTGAATACATTGTCCATGGCATCCTTTTGGATTTTTGGAATCCTGTAGCTTGGAGAATATGGTTTTCTCCAATTCTTTTTCTTGTTCTTCTTCCCTTCTTGGGGAAGTGGGTTGGCTTGGGGCTTGCTCGTAGAAGCTACTGGGGCTTCTTCCTTGGTTGCCTCCTTCTTTTTGGCATGGTACTCCTTGATATTTTTGATTTGAGGTCTGGATGATAGTGGATTCCATCCATTGGAGTATCTCACTATTTCCTCCTCTTTGAGGAACTTTTTCAGGATTTTCCAGGAGTTCTTCACTCCTTGGTGTATTTGGCACAACATTTCCCAATCCTTGTCTTTGTACACTGTTTAGTACTGTTTGTACTTGCTCGTGTAAATGTCTATTTGAGCCCTCTGAATGTGATTTGTGCCTGTTTGAGTCACTCATACTTACTTCCAAACCTAGTTCAGATATCATGGGCATTTCTGGGACTTGCCTTTGGGATAAGGCACTTCCTTGTGTGGATTTTGTTCCACTGGGGATATTGCCCTTCCTTTTACCTTTTGAGGAATCAATTCTAACTCTGAGTCCAGCTCCATCTGATTGGATCAAGTATTGGAAGCCTCTTCTGGTAGTCATATTTTAAGAAAAAATAAGAAATAAGAGGATTTCAGAACAAGAATTCTTCTTATTTCAATTTATAAATGAGGTACTCACCTTCAGAGTCCTGAATAGTGGGTCCTGGAAAGTCCAATCTCTTGGCTTTCTTTTTCTTAGTGATTATTGGTGTTGTAGAACTTTGACAAGTTTCTTACACCAATCATTCAACAGTGGTTTGGTTGTCCTCTGTTGGTTTTTCTTCAAACACTAAAAAAACAAATAAATCTAAGTCTTTTATATAAAAGTGTTATTTTTGGCAAGATAGGCAAATTTCCACATAAAAATTGCTTTGATATCTTAAAAAATGAAAATAAATAAAGAAATGAAATTAAAATGAATAAAAAATAACTTTTTTTATTGGTTTTGATTTATAATTTTTTTGTTTTTTATATTTTTTATTTTTAAAGATTAAAATAAAAAAATGAATATGATTCTTTTCTAAAATTAATTTATAATATAAAGTTATTTTTAATTTAGAAAATATCTTTTTTAATTACTAGAGTCACTCAAAGAAAGTTCTTGCAAGTCTAAGGATGTGAAAAACCACGTGTAAGACAGTACAATTGCTTTCCAAATTCCTCAATAGTATTTAAAATCAATAAATATAAAATTATTATATAATTTTATGATTATAATTATAATTTATTATTGGATAAACCCAAGTATAATCTTTTTAAAGGTCTTTTAGAGTAAATATCACAGCCAGGCCCCCAAATGTAAGGTTTGACTATGAAACAATAAGTAAAAATTACTAATATTTTACTTATTGTACTATAAATGTCTGTATAAATGAAATAAATGAGATAAAAATAATTATAATAATAAAGAATTATTATAATTATGGCATAAAATAATTATATTATTAAATGAATATAATAATATAATTTATATTATAAAAAAATAATATATATAACATAAATATATTAATATAAGATAATTAATATATTTAAAAGCACATTATTATTGCTACCAACAAATAATAAAGGCGTAAGAAATTGTTTTTTATTAATAAAAAACAATTAATAACAACAATATTACCAATATTAAAGTTATAAATTAATATAAATACTATTTATATCAATCATAGAATTATTAAAAGTGATAATAGAGAAAGATTATTATAATAAGAGAAATAACCTACTTTTAATTCTTAATATAATAATTTTGAATAACCTTACGCCTAGAAATGTAAATACAACTTATTTAAATTTTAGTTACAATAAATTTAAGAGAAATTACAAATTTTCTTGGTTTTACGTGGAATTGAGGTTTTTAAGAGAAATTTAAACAAAACAATTTAAATAATTGCAATAATAACATCAAAGATGAAAATTATTATAAGATTATCTTTGGTATTTAATAATAAAAAAGCTTTATATATAAAGAATCAAGAAATTAGCTTTTTATTTAATGATTTAATGTTTTGTAAGCGTCTGGGGGGAAATAGAGTAAAAAGAGCTCTATTTATATTAAATTCCTTCCTCCTAGAGTCCAACAAGCGTCTAGTAGACGTGCACTGATCACATCCACTGGAATTGATCAATACTTTAAGGTTTGGTGATGATTACATCATGATAAAACCATATTATCTCATTATTACGCCATTATTTAGAGTTATCACTATAACTCTAACTTTGGTGACATCAAGGGTTGGCAGAACCCCAAAGTTCATGGATTTTATTATTTTTAATCATAAACTAACAGTATTCACCAATGCTATCACTAATATGACTGTTAAACTTAATTTAAGGTTACAGTGAGTGATCATAAATGATCAAATTAAGCTCAAACTTTGATCCTTAATAACGTTTATGTTTTACACGCTACAGAAGTTCAGGGAGTTAATTCTAATAGCTTGGCATAACCCTATTAATCTGCCAAGAGCATTTCATTACATCATCAAAACTCTATTTTTGATGATTTTTCTTGTAACTCATCTTTTCTCTCAAAGTTTAATATTTTAAACTTCAAACCATGATTTCAAGGGGTTATACCTTGAATATTATAATAAAGAATATTTCATTCTTCACAAATGAACTAGTAGAATCCAACTGTCTACTTTTTTTTAGTTTGGACCACTTTCACAACAAAGTGGTCAACAGCTCTATTGATTTTAGTCAATAATCCCTTACAGGTTTTAACCTTGTGTATAACTTGTGAAATAAAGTTCATTTCTGTATCCCTACAGTAATCAAGTGATGAATTTCTTTTTGGTTCATCACTCTATCATGCATATTTCAAAAGATATTAGCTAAAATCCTTGAATATATGTGTTGACCAAAAAAGTGCATATATTCAGCATAACTCCTTAAGTATTGACTTTGGAGATTAGCTTGTTAATTGTTTTATGTGTAGAATCTTATGGAGAAGCCAATGGTACTATATATTTCACATGTTGTTTCATTGGTATATGAAATAATTAAGGATTTATGTTTTTTATAAGGTGTTATTACTTATAACTCATTAAATATTGACTTTACAGATATGCCATAAAAATGGTATATGTGTATTTTACCATGGGGAATCGAATGGTATAATTTATTTCACATGTTTATGCATTGGGATTTAAGTTAAATCAAGTTTTATGCCTATTTATGGCATTTTTGTAGCTTTAAGGTAATTATTTTTAATGTATAAGTATTTTAAATACTTCTTGTGACCTTTTTGGGTATGTGGTCATATCTCAAAGGTTCACACTTTGTCCATCAGTAATCCAATGGTTATTTCAACTTCTCATCAGGTCATCAAGGCAAGTCATTCAGAGGATTCATCAAGGCTCAAAGAAAAGTGTCAATCTCAAATACCAATGAAGCCATCAAGCAATCATTGGTTATTCTCATTCACAGTATTCCTCCAAGGGAATACTGGCAGTTCCTTCTCAAGGGATATTCAAGAGGCAGTTACAAACAATTTGCCAAGGGTCAGTGCTCCATCAATCCACCTTGGCAGCTACATTCATTCAAGGAGGTCTGGATTCATCAAGACCTGTATTTGTATCACAAACCATGGTAATTTCATTCAAACCAGTTAATTTACCAATTTTGCAAGGTATACACTTCTACAAGCTGTCAATACAGCTTCAAGGATTCAATACAGACCAGCCGTCAGCCTGCAGGAGTCAAACTCTCAACTTTTGACATATACCAGCCTCCTTTGACCCTGGGGGCTTTTCCCCCATTCAATTGATATATTTTGATTTTATTTTATATTTATTTATCTTATCTTTTTGTTAAGTGAATACTGATATTATCAAGTCAGTCCTTTAGCACCTCATTCTTTTTCTTTCTTTGCCTGTCAATGGATATTTGGTGGTCATGTCCTTACTAATTCCATTGTTCATCTTGGCAGGTTGAAAGAGTGATTAAGGACTTAATTTGTTGGCTGTTTGTCTCTTTGGCTTCTTATTTCTCTTTTTTCATCTCATTTTTGTACTTGCATATTTCATAGAGAAATTCATTCCTTTTATTTCCTTTCCTTTATTCTTTTAGGTCTTCCAAATGAGTTCCCTGATTTCTGAGTGCCAGGCCACTCTTGCTTTTCCACCAAGAGCCCCTGTGACATTATATTAATTAACTCATAATTTCTTTTCATTCTGTTCAATCTTTTGTTTTAATTCCATTAACTCATTTCATTGAAATTATGACTCTTTAATGTTTATGAACATTATGATTAATTGTAATTTCTCAAATTTCTCTCATTCATTCTTCATTTTAAAATTGAAAGCTGACACATTTTTCATCTTGTTTCTCTTTTTAAATCTTATTTCAAATCATTAATTTTGTTTCATGCATAATTCAGGAATAATTTGTCTTTTCATTTGATTTTCAAATCTTTTATCAAACTACTCAGACACATTCTTCACATCAAGATTCATATTGATTAATTATTCAAGAATTTTGATTTGTAATTAAGAACTCACTTGATTTGGATTTGATTAATTGATTTGACATGAATTGATATTGACCTCAAGAAGTTGATTGACCTGAAGATTTCATTGATTTTGCTGATTTTCCACATCCAGAATTTTGACATAAAGTGATTTTCTGCAAGAATTTTGATTTTTGATTCTTTGACATATTTATTTATTGACTTGAAGATTTCATTTTGAAATTTGATTGATTGATTTACCTCAAGATTTCATTTTGACCCATTGATTTTGATTTTGATTGTGACTTCATTCTTTCTGTTGATTAGCCTCAAGTTTTCATCTTCAAATTTTTGAATTTTATTATTTTCATTTCAGTTTTTACCCTGAAATAATGTCTGTCCAACACTCAACTCCAGAAAGACCAACAAGAACTCATGACAGAGGTGCAAGGTGTGGATATGAAGCTTTGATTGAAAATCAAGTACTTTTCCTGTCCTCAAAATTTGTTGAAGGCAAAAATTGATTAAAATAGTAAGAAATAATACTTTTAAGAAAAATACAGCCAATTTTTGATCTTTTTAACTTTTTGAGTATAAAAAAATAATATTATAAAGATTTATTGTTTTACCAAAAATAAAAAGTTATCCAAAAATACTCTACAAGAGATATTTAGGGCTACAAACAAAATACAGAGTTGTAAGGTGTGGATATGAAACTTTGATTAAAAATCTAGTACTTTTCCTGTCCTCAAATGTTTTTTAAGGTGAAAATTGATTAAAAATAGTAAGAAATAATATTTTTAAAAGAAATCCAGCCAATTTTCATTGTTTTTGACTTTGTTAGTATAAAACAATAATATTATAAAGATTCATTGTTTTACCAATAATAAAAAGTTATCCAAAAATACACTACAAGAGATATTTAAGGCTACAAAAGTAATTTCTTCAAGAGAAGTTTCAATTGGAATTAATCGAGAAAAGGACTTCAGGAAATTAATATAGGAACAGAGTATTTAAAAGTATTATGAAAGAGAAAACATGCCCAAAAGTGATTAGAGTGAATTCGGAAACAAAGTGACAAAGTTGTCAGTTATGAAAGATGCTTTAATTCACTTATGGGGTGGTTCAGGGGTAAAAATGATTATAAGAGTTACAAAAAATGGTTATAATGATTTTTTCATGTGCTTAAGAAGTTTCAAATGTTAATAAAAGGGTGGTTGGAATCTTTTATTGATTGGCTTAACAGTGTTTAAACTAATTATAAAAGGAAAAGATTTCAACATAAAGAGAAAAGTAGGGCAAAGAAGACATTCTTTTATAGCCATCAATTTTCTTATTCCAAAAGTAAAGTTTACTCTTTTCAGTCGTGGAAAAAACTCTGAAAACAGAAAATCCAATTATGGCATCATTGAGATTTGGTTTAGACAAAAAAGGGGCTGGTTTTAGGCATTTTTGGCCCCTTAAATCAGGCATTGCTATAGTAATACCTAGCTTCAAGCCTTCAAAACATGTCAGAATATGTGTAGGACACATCAAAACCAGTTAAAGGTGTTTTTCTAATTCTTGGTTTGTCTTAAGGGTAGTTTTACCCTCTTGGGAACAGTTAAAACTGCCCTGGTTGGCATCAAAACCTCATCATCAATTGATACACAGACCCTGTGACTCAATTCCAGGCCAAAAGTGATGAAATTTTGCGTGGATTTCGAAATCTCATGCCTGTAATTTTGAAATTTTAATTTAGAATACTTCAATTCCTCATCACTCCTAAACTACACACAACACCTCAATTTTAATACAAAATTGATGGTTACAGAAATTTCACCCAG
The DNA here is from genome assembly GCA_023105745.1 of Austropuccinia psidii. Classification (NCBI taxonomy): domain Eukaryota; kingdom Fungi; phylum Basidiomycota; class Pucciniomycetes; order Pucciniales; family Sphaerophragmiaceae; genus Austropuccinia; species Austropuccinia psidii. The sequence goes on along the minus strand of JALGQZ010000002.1, from coordinate 7,737,224 downwards.
AGGTGACCCCACCTTATAGGAGTTCAATGGTGTAATAATTTTCATATGTTTATTTTTAGGATAAAAAGTTATAATAATTTGTATTTAACTTTTTTCCAAAAATATTTTAATTTTGGTATTTTTGTTGAAAATTCATTTTTACTTAATTTTTTCAAGTAAAAATGTGTTTTCACAAATTTAAATTTCAATGTAATTTTATTTTTAAATTATAATCAAATTTCAATTTTTGTGTATAAATTTATATTGATATCTTAATTTTTTTTTGAGAATATAAATAAATTTATTTTATTTATAATTGTATATTGTTTTATTACTTGCGGTCTTTTTGGTATCTGAAAATACCTCTAAGGCTCATATTCCCTCCCCCTAAAAAACAAATATTACTTTGTAATATTGTTATTTCTAATGTGTCTGAACCTTCTGAGAAGTTTATTAGGTTAATGTATGTCCTTTTCTGCTAACCATTCATCTTCAAAAGCTGGGTAACTGTACCTAACAAGGTATTCTCTTACTTTCTTGGTTTTTAACTTTCTTTCTTTTAGAACTTTGGTCATTTTCTTGGTACCAGAAGATTGTATAGGAGGTAAATTGTGGGGAACTTTCTTTCTCAATGGAAACTTCTCGGAATCACTAGATTTATATTGCTTTACCAAGCTTACTGGAAATGTAGGTTGCTTATTGCTAAGTTCCTCATATAATTCTGCTTAAATTGCATTTTACCAATGGAGGGCTCTAATAACAAAAGGTACTGAAAAGGAGTATTTAAAACTTTACATCCCTTGATGTTGTTGAAGTTAGTGGTGCATAAAAGTACTAAATCTCACGCTTTGAAATCTGGAGTGGCATGTCATTTGTCCCATTTGGGTTTGGCATATGCAAATGAGTCCTCAATGCACCTTATTGCATGCTTTCTAGCTTTGTATATAATTCCTTTAAAGCTACCAGCTGTGGGATGTATTTCAACCAAATCTTTCCTCAATGAATCTTGGGGTAATTTGGGATTCCATCCCTTCTCTAGAATAGCAGGAGTTTGATTGGTACATGAATGGATGTTTTTAATTCCAATTCAAGTGATTGTAAGAGATTACACCAATGATGGGTGAACCCATCACAATCTTTAAATTCAAGTCCATATGCACAAAGTCTTCTAAACATATCTTCCAAGGTTTGGATCATTCTTTCAGCCAGTCCATCAGTTTGTGGGTGGTAGGCTTTGTTCCAAATAATTGGTGAAGATTTGTCCATAGTGCTGAGGTGAGTTTGGGATCTCTGTCACTAATGATATTTGTGAATATGCCAGTCCATGATATTACTATATTCCATATTAGAAGAGCTGTATACATGGGTGTATGATGCTTGTGACATGGTAGAAAGATTGAAGTCTTACTAAATCTGTCAACAATCACTAGGCATGCATAATAGCTTCTATGAACCCCTGGTGGTAGGCCATTTAACTAATCCATATGGACGATTTCCCATGGTTTGCTGGGTTCTTCAATTTTGATCATATTTCCAAGTATTTTGCTTGTTGATTTATTAGCCTTTTGAGATCTTTCACAGGTTTTGCAATACTTTCCCACATCTTTCTGCCAAATTGTCCACCATATACAAGTCTTTATTGTTTCTCTCTTCCTGTCCTCAGACAGATGTGCTGAGAAGGGGCTGTCATGGCATTCTTTCAGTACTAGATTTATTAAGGACCTGTCCACAGCTTTCATTACACATGTATGTTTAGCTCTTTGGTAAATTATACCATCCAGTAAGTGGCATCTTCCTTAATCATATGTTTTCTTCCATATTTCATCTAAGGCATGTATCAAATAGTTGTCTTTACAGTATTTAGTAAGAAATTGGAATAGGATGCTAAAATTCTTATCCTGATTATAGCTGTTTCTTAATTCCTTCAAGAATATTGTGTTCAGATCTGTGACACTGATTCCTTATATTGGGATCTGTGGGGAAGCTTCTTCTGCCACATAATAGGGATTATCAATATTATTTGGTAATGGCCATCTCCTCAGTCCATTGGAATTTTAATGAATATTTCCATCTTTGTGAACAATAGTCATATTACCTCTCTACTCCTGTATGGTTATTTGCCATCTGAGCATATGCCTGTTGGGTTTTTTTATGCTTAAAAGTGATTTAACAGTGGTGAAATATGTTATTAATTCAAAATCACATCCTTCAAGGACGTAATTGAGTTTTTCTAAGGCCCAGACAAGGAATATAAACTCCAGCTGACTTGCCAAATATCTAGCTTCAGTTGGTTTGATTTTCCTGGATATGAAACATATGGGTCCTTTCACAGTTTTATCATTTATAATCTGGACTTGATGAAGTGCAGCACCTATTCCATTTCCTCATTTATTAATATGAAGCTTGTAGGGAAGATTGAAGTCTGGAATGAGTAAGAGTGGAGCAGTTTTCCAGGCTTGTCTTAAAGATTCAAAGGCTTTGACTCTTTCAACAGTCATTTCAAATATTGTGTCCTTGTCACATAATTTATAAGGAGGTCTTTCTATGGATGAAAAATCTTTAATATGATGTCTGTAATATCCTGCAAACCCCAAAAATGACTGAATTTCCTTTTTGTTCTGAGGAATAGGTTTTATTAGCACTGCTGCAAATTTGTTTTTTTCAATTCCAAGGGATAAACCAGATAATACATGTTCCAGTGCTTTTGGTTTTTTAAATATAAAATCACATTTCTTTAAAAAAACTTTCATCTTTACAGATTGAAGTTTGCTTAAAACTCTGGATAATCTGTATATATGTTCTTCCCAAGTCTTGGAATAGACAATAATGTCACAAATGTAAATGATTAACCATCCTTCTGAAATTTCTTCAGGGAAAATTTCATTCATCATTCTTTGGAAGTGTGAATGTGCATTCTTGATACCAAAAGGCATCCTTAAATATTCATACACTCCACAATGAACAATAATTCTCAAGTATTTCCTTGCCCTTGGTGTTGCCACATTTTGATGAAATTGCTTGAGGACATCCATGGTGCTTGTATACACTTCTTGAGATATTTGGGTAAGGGAAATTTGGATTTTTGGTATTGGGTACCTGCCTGCAACAGTGTAATTATTCAGAGCTCTAAAGTCCCCAATAATTCTAGATTTTCCATTATTCCATGCCACTATTCCCGGTGTTGTTATTTCTACCTCCTCATTGTGTCCAACCTTCCTTATTACCACTAGGTCTAGAGATTCTTTAATATATATTTCCAGAGCTTCCCTTGATTTAGGACTTGGTGGTTATGCAGGTCTTCTCAAGAGTGGTGGGTAAGGTCTTTCAATATTCAGGATAATGTCAACCTCAGGACCATCAAGTTCTCCCAGTGGCTCTTTATCTGATGCAAAGGCTGCTTTATGATCACATAAAAGGGCAAAAAGTTCACTTTCTCATTTATAAGTGAGCTTAAGACTTTTTTCTGCTTCATTTGATTGCTCAGAATTGAACTTTTCTAACTATAAGTGGACTGTTGATACATTTTTTACTGTAATTTGTCTTTTAAATGGTAAAAAGGAATATTTTTGACGTTTATTGTCCTCAATAGTAAAGTATATGTCTTTATTGTTATGTAAATATATGCCATATGTGATTAAGTAATCATTTTGCAATAAATAATTGGTTCTAGAGCAGTTTTCCATTACAACAAATTCAACAGTTATTCTTGTATTTCCATTTATATGTGGAAATATGACAGTAGTTTCAAATATGCACAATGCTTTAATGGGATTACTTGCACTGTTGAATTTTATTCCATCAATTGGCAACAATTGATCTTCAAAATTTGGTACACAAGTCTTAAGAAAAGATTTGGAAAAACAAGAGCAGAAGGCTCCTGCTTCAAGTAAAAGCTTAGTGAATTTATTGTCAATTACCACTTCTGTTATACAGGAGTCACCAGCTGTATATTCTTTTCCCATGTTTGGTTTGGTTTTTATTAGTTGTGCATCTTGAATTTTGGATAAATCAAGTTGACCATTGCTTAATTGTGGCAAGTGGGAATAAGATTCCATGATTTCAAAAGTGGAATAGATATTTTATATATATTTTTATAATTCAGAAAACATTGATGATTTATCATCTGAATTATCTTCAATTACCTCATACTTTTCAACATCAGGTTCCATTCCAATGTCAATTTCATTGATTTTCCCCTTCTTGGGACATGTATTAGCTTAGTGTGTGGTGCTTTGGAAAATATCGCACTTTCTCATTACATCTGCAGATTTATACTTAAATAATTAGAATTTTCTTTGGGATTTTTTTCCACAGAATCTTTCCAAGGTGTATTAAAGCTTGTTTTTAGATTCACTCTATGAGAACCAATGCTGGTTCTGGTGCTTACTTCATCCAATCTATTAATTATATCTTCTGCTGAAGATTATTCACTAGTCCTGCTTTTGACAGCATGCTCTAAGTCACTCTGACATTGTCTTAGAATTTTTTCTGTCAATCATCAATTCTGACATGTCAGGATATAATGCTGTTAATCTTTCTTTTGTTTACAAAACCATGGGGAAGCTTTGTCTTTATCAGAATTAGATTTAGCATAGTCAAAGTATGTTTCAACCTTCAATCTCTAAGCATCATTGGCCCATTTTTTAATAATTTGGGTTTTCCACCAAGTACGACTTTGGTGTCCATGTGCCTGTCTCAATTTTAAATACCATCTGTGGGCTGATCTGGTAAACAAGGTGTTTAATCTTGTCATTACAAATTTTTCAGGTAACTCAAAATCTTTTTTAATCATGTCAATAACTCTGATGAATGCCATATGGTCATACTCTCCTTCACCATTGATGTGAGCCTTAGAGGTAATTTCATATACCCAAAAGACCACAAATATAAAAAATAACATATTAATATAAATAAAATAAATTTATTTATATTATTAAAAATAAAAATAAAAAATATAAATATAAAATTATATTAAAAATAAAAAATTAATTATAATTTAAAAATAAAATTACTTTAAATTTTGTAAATATAAAATTACATTTATACTTGAAAAATTTAAGTAAAAATGAAATTTTAACAAAATTGTGAAAAAATAAATAAATTTAGAAAAAAGTTAAATAAAATTTATTATAACTTTTTATCCAATAAATAAACATATAAATTTTATTTCACCATTGGATTCCTCATAAAAAATCAGGTGGGGTCACCTCTGAGTGAAATTTTTGTAACTCAACTCTAAATAAGCTTAAATTAAGTTTTTAGTATTTTCAATACAAAAGTTGAAAATCCTCAAAACCTTAATTTAATTCACACCACATGTGGTGTTAACCATCAATTTTTGTGTTAAAATTGAGGTGTTGTGTTTAGTTTAGAAGTTATGAGGAATTAAAGTATTTTCAATTGAATTCAATTGAAATGTCAAAATGTGCGCGTGTATTACATAAGTGAACTTTGATTTACATATGAGGTGTCAATTATTACTGTATTGTACTGTACAATTGAATTGAATTACATGTGTAAATTATAAGTATAATACATGATGAGGAATTAAAGGAAAAATAAATTGGAAAGATTAAATTTGGGGGGGAAAAGGAACTCCAGCTCTAAGGGGGAGCTAGACCCCCAAAATCCTTGCTGACAGGCGTGGGATGTCAAAATTCACGCAAAAGTTCATCACTTTTGGCCTGGAATTGAGTTACAGGGTCTGTGGACTCAATTGATGATGAGGTTTTGATACCAACTGGGGTAGTTTTAGCTGTTGCCAAGAGGGTAAAACTACCCTTAAGATAAAACCATCATAATAAAAACAGTTTTAACTGGTTTCTACGCCTCTGACACACATTCTGACGTGTTTTGAAGGCTCTAGGCCTGGTATTGCTATAGTAATGGCTGATTTAAGGGTCTAAAATGGCTAAAAATGGCTAAAAATGGCTTAAACCAGCCCTTTTTGGTCTAAACCAGGGTTCAATGATGCCATAATTGGCTTTTCTGTTGTCAGACTGTTTTTCACGACTGACAAGAGTAAATTTTACTTTTGGAGTAAGAGAATTGATGGCTATAAAAGAATGTCTTCTTTGCCCCACTTTTCTCTTCATGTTAGAATCTTTTCCTTTTATTAATTAGTTTAAAACTGTTAAACCAATCAATCAAAGATTCCAACCACCACTTTTAAATCATTTTAATCCTTTTAACCACGTGAAAAAATCATTATAATCATTGTTTGTAACTCTTATAATCATTTTTACCCCTGAACCACCCCAAAAGTGAATTAAAGCATCTTTCATCACTGTAAACTTTGTCACTTTGTTTCCAAATTCACTCTGGTCACTTTTGGGCGTGTTTTCTCTTTAATATTCTTTTTAAAGACTTTGTTCTTTAATTAATTGCTTGCAGTTCTTTGCTCAATTAATTCCAATTGAAATTGCTCTTGAAGAAATTTCTTTTGTAGCCTTAAAATATCTCTTGTAGAGTATTTTTTGGATAAATTTTTATTGTTGGTAAAACAATAAATTTTTATAATATTATTGTTTTATACTAATAAAGTTATAAACAATAAAATTGGCGTGTTTTCTCTTAAAAATAATATTTCATACTATTTTTAATTGATTTTTACCTTATACAAATTTTGAGGACAGGAAAAGTACTTGATTTTTAATCAAAGTTTCATATCCACACCTTACATTTGGGGGCCCAGCCGTGATATTTTACCTGTGACATATTTTTTTTACTCTTTTTAAATCTTTTTTCTTATATTGAAAAATTTAAAAACATATAAAAAATACTTATAATTCAAAAAATCCATAAAAAATAATTTTTTTTCATATTATAAGTGAGGCTTAAATTTTTATTTCTTTTTTTGAAATATCCTTTTTTTACTTAATTAATTGGCTTTTTCATTAATTTTAGTGTCTGACAACGTGGTAAGACAAGAAAACATTGAAACAGCCTCAACAGTAACCAGCATTATCCCTGCCAGTACTGTCAATTCTGCTCATAATAGCACTGTTATTGTGACTTAAAATAACCAGCCTGAACCAATATCTTCTGAATTAATTAACTTGGACATAAGTAATACCCTTCAGAAAGCTAAAAATTTGGCCAATAGTAAGTTTTTTGACGTAAAAATACTATTTTAAGCCTTTTTAACCATAATTATGCCTTCAACCAGATCAGGAGCCAGCTACAACCCCTCAAGCAGCTCCCAAAAAGGTAATAGACGTGATTATGGCAGAGGCCAACCAGGTACAAAAGGAAAAGGGTCAGTTGATGACTTCCAAACAACTAAAATGGGTCATTCTGAAGCTGACAATACCATTTTACCTTCAAAAAGAGATGACACCGCCACAACAAGCCTCTGTGGACATATACAAAGCCAGCCACAGTGCATACAACAATGCACTCCAATTCAAGGAGTACCAGATCCTTGCAGACCTGTGGAAGAATTGCATGAATTCTTACCTGACAGTAAGAAAATTCTTGGGCCATCCCAACACTTGCAAATTGCTCAATGGATGGCATCCATTGATGGAGAAGAAAAACATGATGCTTTTGACACTAGAATGGAGGAAAAACAACCCTCCACCAGCCAAACCAGTGCCAAAAACAGCCCCAGTGGCCAGCAGCAGCAATTCCAACGTGAAAAAGCAGCCACAAACTCCAAACAAGGGCAAAGGGAAGGCACCAGCCCCAAAACCTTACAGCCAGGGCTACAGAATCCCAAAGATTCAGCAGGATGCCATGGAAAATGTATTTCAGATGGCCAGAACCATGATGGAATTACAGAAGAAGGAGGAAGCCAGATTAAGGTTCCAGAAACGATTTCTGACATATTTGATTCCATCCCAGAGTTGTATAATGCTATAAATGACGTGAAAAAACATCTTTCTGATAAAAATGACACCATTTGTAACAACATTAAAACAAACAACCTGAGTCTGTGCCAAATTAATGAAACACTTATGTGTTTTGAAAAAGTTTTGAGAACAATTAAAAATTCCAATAATGATAATTCTTCTAACAATAAAATAAATGAACAATCTGCCATTATTAAAGAATCAACAGAAAAATATTCTAAACTCAATATTGATGACATAATTGAGACAAGAATAAAACATGCCATTAGTACTATCAAAGAGGACAATAAAAAGACTCTGGATTATGTTTCAAAAGCATTTGCTGAAGTAAAGACAAATACAATTGCCTTTAAAAAGGATTTTGATACCTCAAAAGAGGAAATATCAAAATTAACAATGAAATTGAATGAAGTTATATCTGATAATACTAGACAAACAGAGTTATGGAATGAGCTTACATATAAAGAAGACATGTATAAAATTGAAGTAATAAATTTAATACAAAGCTTCCAACATGAATACAGAAATTCCCAAAGGTGTAGCAACAGTAAAATGAATGACATTGAACAATTACTGAACACCTTACCAAGAATGTCTACACCTCTAAATCAAAATGAGGGCACAAGAATTTCAAATCCACAAGTATTGGATCCTGATAATTCACAATTAAAAAATGAATTATCCACTTCTTTTCATAACTTGGAACCATCAATGGGCCAAGCACTCTTGAAAGAAGTTCCAAAACTTAAAGAATGGCCTCACTTCAGTGGTGAAGGAGAGTATGACCATATGGAATTCATTAGAGGTATTGACATGATCAAAGAGGATTTTGAATTACCAGACAGATTGGTAACAGCCAGGTTTAACACCTTGTTTACCAGATCAGCTCACAGATGGTACATCAAAATAAGACAAGCACATGGACACCAGAGTTGGACTTGGTGGAAAACCCAAATCATCAACAAATGGGCAAATGATGCTTGGAGGTTTAAAGTTGAAACAGCCTTTGAATCTGCCAAATTTAATGCTGATAAAGACAAAGCTTTACCATGGTTTTGCCAACAAAAGGACAGATTAACAGCATTATATCCTGACATGTCAGAATTTATGATCCATAGAAAAATTCTGAGACAATGTGGAGGTGACTTAGAGCATGCTGTCAAGAGCAGGACTACTGAACAATCTTCAGCAGAAGACATTATCAATATATTAGAGGAAGTAACCACAAGAACCAGAATTGGTTCCAGTAGGGTGAATCTCAAAACAAGGTTTAATACACCTTGGAAGGATTCTGTGGACAAAATCCCCAAAGAAAACTCTAATAATATTAAAAATAAGTCTGCAGATACAGTTAGAAAGTGCCATATTTGCCAAAGCACCACTCATTTAGCCAATACATGTCCAAAGAAAGGGAAAATCAATGAAATTGATGTGGAGAAAGAACCTGATGACATAATTGAAGAAAATTCAGATGACAAGTCATCCATATTTTCTGAATCTTCAAAAGATATAGAAAATATCAATGCCACTTTTGACATCATGGAATCATATTCCCACTTGCCACAATTAAGCAATGGTCAACTTGATTTATCAAAAATCCAAGATGCACAACTCATGAAAACCAAACCAAACAGAGGAAAAGGTTATACAGCTGGTAACTCCTGTATAACAGAAGTGGTGATTGACAACAAACCCACTAAACTTTTGCTTGACCCAGGAGCCTTCTGCTCTTGTGTTGGTAAATCTTTTCTTAAAGCTTGTGTACCAAACTTTGAAGATCAATTGTTGCCAATTGATGGCATAAAATTCAATAGTGCAAGTAACCCAATGAAAGCATTGGGAATATTTGAGACTAGTGTCATATTTCCACATATCAATGGAAATTTAAGAATCACTGTTGAATTTGTTGTTATGGAAAATTGCTCTAGTACCCATTTCATATTGGGAAATGATTATTTAATCATGTATGGCATAGATTTACACAACAACAAAGACAGATACTTTACTATTGGAGACAATAAGCGCCAAAAATTTGCCTTTTTACCATTTAAAAGACAAATTACAGTAAACAAAGTATCACCAGTCAACTTAGAGTTAGAGAAATTCAAGTCTGAACACTTAAATGAAGCTGAAATAAGCCTTCATTTGGGTGATAAACAAGAAAATGAACTCTTTTCTCTGTTATATGACCATAAAGAAGCATTTGCCTCAGATAAAGAACCCCTAGGGGCAATTATTGGTCATGAAATTGATATTATTCTTAATATTGAGAGACCTTATCCACCACTCTTAAGAAGACCTGCATATCCAGCAAGTCCAAAATCAAGAGAAGCACTAGAAAGCCATATTAAAGAACTTTTAGACCTTGGTGTAATAAGAAAAGTAGGCCACAATGAAGAAGTAGAAATAACTACACCAGTCATAGTGGCTTGGCATAATGGAAAATCTAGAATGGTTGGGGACTTTAGAGCTCTGAACACTTATACTGTTCCAGACAGATACCCAATTCCAAAGATCCAGATTGCCCTCACTCAAATATCTCAAGCAGTATATATAAGCACTATGGATGCTCTTAAGGGATTTCATCAGAATGTGGTAACACCAAGAGCAAGGAAGTATTTGAGAATTATTGTTCATTGTGGAGTGTATGAATACTTAACGATGCCCTTTGGTATCAAAAATGCACCTTCACACTTCCAAAGAATGATGAATGAAATCTTCCCTGAAGAACTCTCAGAGGGATGGTTAATCATTTCAATTGATGACATTATTATCTGTTCAAAGACTTGGGAGGAGCACATGTACAGATTATCAAGAGTTTTGACAAAAATCCAATCAGTAAACATGAAAATCTCCTTGAAGAAATGTCATTTTGGATTTAAAGAACTTAAGGCACTAGGACATGTTGTATCTGGTTTGTCCCTTGGAATTGATAAAAACAAAGTTGCAGCAGTATTGTTAAAACCCATGCCTCAGAATAAGAAGGAAATTCAGTCATTCTTAGGTTTTGCAGGATATTACAGGCAACACATTAAAGACTTTGCATCCATAGCAAGACCACTTTATAAGTTGTGTGACAAAGACACAGTATTTGAGATGACTGTTGACAGAGTCAAAGCTTTTGAGTCTCTAAGAGAAGCATTGACCACTGCTCCACTCTTACTGATGCCAGACTTTAAATTGCCTTTCAAACTGTATATTGATGCATCAGGGGATGGACTAGGTGCTGCACTTCACCAAGTTCAGATCATAAATGACAAACCTGTAGAAGGACCAATATGTTTCATATCCAGGCAAATCAAACCAACTGAAGCCAGATATGGAGCAAGTCAAATGGAATGTCTATGCCTTGTCTGGGCCTTAGAGAAATTGAACTATTTCTTAGAGGGATGTGCTTTTGAAGTAATAACAGATTGTACAGCTGTGAAATCACTTTTGAACATGAAAACACCTAACAGACACATGCTCAGATGGCAAATAGCCATACAAGAATACAGAGGCAATATGACTATTGTTCATAAGGATGGGAATATTCATAAGAATGCAGATGGACTAAGCAGATGGCCATTACCAAATAACATTGATAATCCTGCTTATGTTCCAGAAGAAGCTTCACCACAAATTCCAATAGAAGGAATAAGTGTTACAGACTTGAACACCACCTTCTTTGAAGAAGTCAGAAATAGTTACACTCAAGATAAGAATTGTAGCATCTTATGCCAATTACTTAACAAAGACTGTAAAGACAACTCTCTAATACATGCCTTGGATGAAGTATGGAGAAAATCTTATAATGAAGGGAGATTTCACCTACTGGATGGTATAATTTACCACAGAACCAAGCACACATGTGTCATGACAGTTGTAGACAGGTCATTAATCAATCTTGTACTGAAAGAATGCCATGATAGTCCCTTTTCAGGACATCTTTCTGAGGACAGAACAAGAGAGAAAGTAAAGACCTGCATATGGTGGCCAATGTGGCAAAAAGATGTTGCAGAATATTGCAAAACCTGTGACAGATGCCAAAAGGCAAATAAATCCACTGGCAAAAGACTTGGAAATATGATGAAAATCCAAGAACCAAACAGACCTTGGGAAATTGTCCATATGGATTGGGTAACTGGCCTACCACCAGGAGGTGACAGGAGCTATAATGCTTGCCTAGTAATTGTGGACAGATTCAGTAAAACTCCAATCTTTTTACCATGTCACAAAGATGATACAGCCATGGATACAGCTCTTCTGATATGGAATAGAGTAGTGTCATGGACTGGGATATTTACAAATATCATCAGTGATAGAGATCCCAAATTCACTTCAGCTCTATGGACGAATCTTCACCAATTATTTGGCACAAAACTGTCTTTCTCTACAGCCTACCACCCACAAACTGATGGTCTGGCTGAAAGAATGATCCAAACCTTAGAGGACATGGTGAGAAGATTTTGTGCATATGGCCTTGAATTCAAAGATTGTGATGGATTTACCCATGATTGGTGTACTCTGTTACCAGCACTGGAATTAGCATATAAAACATCAATCCATTCCAGTACCAATCAGACTCCTGCTATTCTAGAAAAAGGATGGAACCCCAAGTTACCCCAAGATTCCTTGAGGAAAGACTTAATTGAAATACATCCCGCAGCTGCTAGCTTCAAAGGAATGCTAGACAAAGCTAGAAAGCATGCAGTGAGATGCATGGAGGACTCTTTTGCATATGCTAAAGACAAATGGGATAAATCTCATGCAACTCCAGATTTCAAAGTGGGGGACCTAGTTCTTGTATCCACCACTAACTTCAATAACATCAAAGGATGTAAAAAGTTAAAAGACTCCTTTGCAGGACCTTTTGTGATTAAGGCCCTCCATGGAGAAAATGCTGTTGAAGTAGAGTTATCTGAAGAACTTAGCAATAAGCACCCTACATTTCCAGTAAGCTTGATAAAGCCATACAAATCTAGTGATGCTGAGAAATTTCCCTTGAGGAATAAGATTCCCCAAGTTATACCTCCTATTGAGACATCTGGTACTAAGAAAATAACCAAAGTTCTTAAAGAAAGGAAATTAAGAACCAAGAAAGTAAGGGAATACCTTGTTAGGTACAGTGACCCAACTTGTGAAGATGAATGGTTAGAAGAGAAAGATATACCAGAAGCCACCAAACTCCTGAGGAGATTCAGACACACTAGAAACACCAATATTACAAAGTAATATTCTTTTTTAGGGGGAGGGAATGTGAGCCTTAGAGGTAATTTCATATACCCAAAAGACCACAAATATAAAAAATAACATATTAATATAAATAAAATAAATTTATTTATATTATTAAAAATAAAAATAAAAAATATAAACATAAAATTATATTAAAAATAAAAAATTAATTATAATTTAAAAATAAAATTACTTTAAATTTTGTAAATATAAAATTACATTTATACTTGAAAAATTTAAGTAAAAATGAAATTTTAACAAAATTGTGAAAAAATAAATAAATTTAGAAAAAAGTTAAATAAAATTTATTATAACTTTTTATCCAATAAATAAACATATAAATTTTATTTCACCATTGGATTCCTCATAAAAAATCAGGTGGGGTCACCTCTGAGTGAAATTTTTGTAACTCAACTCTAAATAAGCTTAAATTAAGTTTTTAGTATTTTCAATACAAAAGTTGAAAATCCTCAAAACCTTAATTTAATTCACACCACATGTGGTGTTAACCATCAATTTTTGTGTTAAAATTGAGGTGTTGTGTTTAGTTTAGAAGTTATGAGGAATTAAAGTATTTTCAATTGAATTCAATTGAAATGTCAAAATGTGCGCGTGTATTACATAAGTGAACTTTGATTTACATATGAGGTGTCAATTATTACTGTATTGTACTGTACAATTGAATTGAATTACATGTGTAAATTATAAGTATAATACATGATGAGGAATTAAAGGAAAAATAAATTGGAAAGATTAAATTTGGGGGGGAAAAGGAACTCCAGCTCTAAGGGGGAGCTAGACCCCCAAAATCCTTGCTGACAGGCGTGGGATGTCAAAATTCACGCAAAAGTTCATCACTTTTGGCCTGGAATTGAGTTACAGGGTCTGTGGACTCAATTGATGATGAGGTTTTGATACCAACTGGGGTAGTTTTAGCTGTTGCCAAGAGGGTAAAACTACCCTTAAGATAAAACCATCATAATAAAAACAGTTTTAACTGGTTTCTACGCCTCTGACACACATTCTGACGTGTTTTGAAGGCTCTAGGCCTGGTATTGCTATAGTAATCGCTGATTTAAGGGTCTAAAATGGCTAAAAATGGCTAAAAATGGCTTAAACCAGCCCTTTTTGGTCTAAACCAGGGTTCAATGATGCCATAATTGGCTTTTCTGTTGTCAGACTGTTTTTCACGACTGACAAGAGTAAATTTTACTTTTGGAGTAAGAGAATTGATGGCTATAAAAGAATGTCTTCTTTGCCCCACTTTTCTCTTCATGTTAGAATCTTTTCCTTTTATTAATTAGTTTAAAACTGTTAAACCAATCAATCAAATATTCCAACCACCACTTTTAAATCATTTTAATCCTTTTAACCACGTGAAAAAATCATTATAATCATTGTTTGTAACTCTTATAATCATTTTTACCCCTGAACCACCCCAAAAGTGAATTAAAGCATCTTTCATCACTGTAAACTTTGTCACTTTGTTTGCAAATTCACTCTGGTCACTTTTGGGCGTGTTTTCTCTTTAATATTCTTTTTAAAGACTTTGTTCTTTAATTAATTGCTTGCAGTTCTTTGCTCAATTAATTCCAATTGAAATTGCTCTTGAAGAAATTTCTTTTGTAGCCTTAAAATATCTCTTGTAGAGTATTTTTTGGATAAATTTTTATTGTTGGTAAAACAATAAATTTTTATAATATTATTGTTTTATACTAATAAAGTTATAAACAATAAAATTGGCGTGTTTTCTCTTAAAAATAATATTTCATACTATTTTTAATTGATTTTTACCTTATACAAATTTTGAGGACAGGAAAAGTACTTGATTTTTAATCAAAGTTTCATATCCACACCTTACAATTGAAGTGAGGCCATTATTTAAGTTTTGGAACTTCTTTCAAGAGTGCTTGGCCCCTTGATGGTTCCAAGTTATGAAAAGAAGTGGAAAATTTGTTTTTTAACTGTGAATTTTCAACATTCAATACTTGTGGATTGGGAATTCCTGCATGCTCATTTTGATTCAGAGGTGTAGAAATTCTAGGTAAGGTGTGCAGTAGCTGCCCAATATCATTCATTTTACTGCTGCTACACCTTTGAGAATTTCTGAACTCATGTTGCAAGGTTTGTATTAAATTTATTAGTTCAATTTTATACATATCTTCCTTATGTGTTGATTCTTTCCCTAATTCTGTCTGTCTATTATTTCCAGAATTGACTCGATTCAATTTCATTGTTACTTTTGATGCTTCTTGTTGTGAGGTGTCAAAACACTTTTTCAGGGAAAGTTTATATGTCTTTACTTCAGTAAATGAATTTGCAATATCATCATGACTTTCTTCTTGTATTCTTTGATAATATTTATGGCTTGCTTATCCTTGTTTTAATTATGTCATCAATATTGAATTTATAATATTTGTCTTTTAATTCTTTAATAATTTCACATTGTTAATTTAAGTTATTTCCAAATAAATTTTCATTATTAGAAGCTTTAATTGTCCCTAAAGATTTTTCAAAACACATAGGTGTCTCATTGATTTGGCTCATACAAAGGTTCTTTGTCTTAGGATTGTTACAAATTGATGAATGTTTATCAGAAATGTGACTTTTCACAACATTTATAGCTATATAAAAGTTTGGAATGACATCTAGAATATCAGAAATGATTTCTGATATTTTAGTCTGGGTTCCTGCTTTTTCTGCAATATCATCATTGTTCTGGCCATCTGAAATACATTTTCCATGGCCGCCTGCTGAATCTTTGGGATGTTTTAGGCCTGGCTGTGACACTTTTTGGCTGATTCTTTGTGTTTGCCCTTTCTTCTGAGACTCTGGCTGCTTTTTTATGTTTCAATTGCTGCTGCTGGCTACTGGGGCTATTTTTGCACTTGTTTGGGTCGTGGAGGGTTGTTTTCCCTCCATTTTCCTGTTAAAAGCATCATGTTTTTCTTTTCCATAAATGGATGCCATCCATTGGGTAACTTTGAAGTTTTGTGATTGCCCAGGAATTTTCTTGCAGTCAGGTAAGTATTGAGACAGATTTTTCCACAGATCTGCAAGGATCTGGTACACTTTGTTCTGCAATGCATTTTTATAGGCCTTGTGACTGGCTTTGTATATGTCCACTGAGGCTTCCTGTGGCAGTGTCAGCTCTGTTTGAAGGTAAAACAGTATTATCAGCTTCATAATGGAATAATTTGTCAGTTTGGAATCCATTAAATGACCCTTGTCCTTCTGTAACTGATTGGCTTCTTCCATAATCACTTCGATAACATTTTTGGAGCTGCGTGAGGGGTTATAGCTGGCTCCTGATTTGGTTGAAGGCATTCTTATTATTAAAAAGGTCCAAAATAGCAATTTTACATCAAAAACTTACTGTTTGGCAAATTCTTAGTGTTTTGGAGAGTATTACTAATTTCCAAACTCATTAATTCTGAAGAAATTGGTTCTGGTTGGTTATTCTGAGGTATAAAAACAGCACCATTATGGTCAGAATTGACAGTAATTGCAGGAATAATGCTAGTAACTGTTGATGCAGTTTCAATATTTTCTTTTCTTACCACATTTTCAGACACTAAAATAAATGAAGAAAGAAATTAATTGAGTTAAAAAAGGATTTTTCAAAAGAGAAATGAGAAATAAAGCCTCACTTATAATATGAAAAAGGAACATTTTTTTGAAATTTTTGAATTATAAGTATTTTTCATGGATTTTTCAAATTTTTGAATATACAAAATAGGATCTAAAAAGAATAAAAAAATATGTCACAGGTAAAATATCACGGCTGGGCCCCCAAATGTATGGTGTGAATTAGAAACGTTGATTGAAAATCAAGTACTTTTCCTGTCCTCAAAATTTGTATAAGATAAAAATTGATTAAAAGTAGTATGAAATAAGAATTTTAAGAGAAGAAAACACCAATTTCATTTTTTTGACTTTATAAGTATCAAATAATAGTATTATAAAGATTTATTTTTACCAACAAAAAAGATTTATGTAAAAATACTCTGCAAAAGATATTTAAGGCTACATAAGAAATTTCTCCAAGAGCAATTTCAATTAGAGTTAATTGAGAAAAGGACAAGAGGCAATTGATATAAGAAAAAAGTATTTGAAATGATTATTAAAGGGAAAACACACCCAAAAATGACCAGAGTGAATTTGGAAACAAAGTGACAAAGTTAACAGTGATGAAAGATGCTTTAATTCACTTATGGGGCGGTTCAAGGGTAAAAATGATTATAAGAGTTACAAAAAATGATTATAATTATTTTTTCATGTGGTTAAAAGCGTTAAAATGATAAGAAAATTGTGGTTGTAATCTTGTATTAATAGGTTTAACAGTGTTTAAACTAAGTATAAAAGGAAAAGATTCCATCATGAAGAGAAAGGTGGGTAAAAGAAGAAATTCTTTTATAGCCATCAATTTTCTTACTTCAAACGTAGAATGTCCTCTTTTCAGTCGTGAAAACAACTGTGACAACAGAAAAGCCCATTATGAAATCATTGAAACCTGGTTTAGACCAAAAAGGGGCTGGTTTTAGCCATTTTTGGACCCTTAAATCAGCCATTACTATAGTAATACTTGTGTTTAAGCCTTCAAATCATGTAAGAATTTGTGTAAGAGACATCAAAACCAGTTGAAACTTTTTGAAAATGATTCTTTTATCTTAAGGGTAGTTTTACCCTCTTGCCAACAGTTAAAACTGCCCTGGTTGGTATCAAACCTCATCATCAATTGAGACACAGACCCTGTGACTCAATTCCAGGCCGGTAGTGATGACCCTTTGCGTGGATTTTGACATCTCACGCCTTTCAGCAATGGATTTGGGGGTCTGGCTCCCCCTTGATGCCAAGATTCCTTTTTCCCCCAGAATAAATCCTTCCAATTTATTTTTTGTTTAATTCCTCATCATTTATTATACTTATAATTTACACATGTAATTCAATTGAGTTTTTACAGTACACAACTGTAATAATTTACACCTCATATTTAAACTGAAGTTCACTTATGTAATACATGTGCACAATATGTGTCAGGGTAACTCTATGATATAGCTTCAAAATGATAATAAAAGCTATAACTCTGAGTGTGACACAAACGTAATGAAGATATTACAGTGAGAATATGAGTCAACGGGATATACTAAAATAATTTAGTGATGGTGAGTGCTGCTGATAGCCCTGGGTGCAGTGTATGCCTATTGGTTTACAATAACAAACCCTAAGACAATTACAACTTATAATTATAACCTGATAATTTCTAAGGGTACCACTTCTTTGAAGAAGTTATACCACATAAGAATATTAAGCACAGGATTGTGGATTAGCCTCCTGATGAGGAAAAGCATCCTTTTATCTTGTTCTAGAGTAGTGGGAGTTTGTTTACCTCTGCACACAAGCACAGAGTGAAAATATTCACTAATGTGAGATCCTTTTTGGTTCTATACACTCAATGAAGACTGGTATTGGGTTTAAATGTGTTTTGAAAACAACAAGTAGTCATTTTTACCCTATACAGGTTAAATATTGGCACCAATGGAGTTTACCGGTGTATTCTGGTGCTTCTGACGCGTCAGAACCTGTATAGAACCTGTATGGACCTCTGTATTTGACTGAACTATGAGGTATTGAAGTATAAACAATATTGTTCATCTTTTTGACAACTCATAATCATACTTATGGGATAGTATCCCACTATAAGGCTGTATTGGCCAAATTGTCGGATTTTGACCTTAAAACAGCCATACATTTGTCAGTTTTTGAGATATCAACCTCACAATTGCTTTGGCATGTAGCCCTGGATGTGTTCTACACAATAGCTCCTCATTTGATATGGTTATCATTAAATATCGCAAAGTTATGCCATGTACAAGCTTTTTTGTACATATATATGTTTTTGTCACAGGGGCTCTTTGAAGTGAAGAGGGCCTGGCACTCAGTAGACTGGGACTCACTTATGGAGGGATCAAGGATATGAGAAGAGATGAACACACTTCAGAGTGTAAGATGATGAATTACTAATAAAATAAAAATAAGAAAAGCAGAAACAAAGGAATAAGAGTAAGAGAATAAGAGATCAAACCACAAGAAAGTTGAATTCCACTGTTTCAACCTGTCAGAATGGAAAGTGAAGAGTTAGTTAGGATATGGCCACCCAGCTCATAATGTGCAGGTGTCACAGGGGCTCTTATGGAAGCAAGAGGGCCTGGCACTCAGCAATCAAGAACTCACTTGGAGGGCTCCAAAAGAGGAAAGAATAATAAAGATTTAATTTCTTCAAAGAAGAAGTATGGAAAAGACAAGGATGCCAAAGATAAAAGAAAAGAGTAAGAAGCCAAAGTCCAAAGGTAATAAAAGAAGCCAAAGGCCAAGAAGCCAACCAAGTGAATCCTCAGTTTACTGTTTCAACCTACCAGAAAAGGAATGGAATTAGTAAAGGATATGACCACCAATATCCACTGACAGGTGAGGAAGAAAAAGAGAAAGGGTGCTAATGACTGACTTAAAATTATCAGTATTAAATTTAATAAGGTAAAAGAAAATAAAGATAAAAATAAAACCAATATATAAATTAACTGGGGAAAAAGTCCCCAGGTGCTGAAAGGTGGCCAGTATATGTGAAAAACTGAAAGACTGATCCTGGAAGGTTAATCAATTGACTGTATTGTCTGAATCAGGAAATGCAGTTCTGGCCATCTTGAAATTTGAACTGTGTGATGGAATTCATACAGTGAGATGTGAAATGGCCCAATTGGGCCTAGGCCATACAGGTTGATTGAATGAGGCCTGTACGGGTGAATTGAGTTGTCCAAGGAGTATTGAAATACTTGATGCCTTGACAACTGATTGAATTGATGTAATACCTCTTGAGAATTGCCCCTTTTGGATAATCCTGAATAATGTACCAACCGAACTCTTGTAGATACAGGTGGTTGGGATCCTTGAAGAGTCTTCTGATTGCCGCCATAACTTGTCAGACTGATGAGTTGAATAATCCTCCTTCAAAATGGGCGTTGGATTTTGAGACCTTGATATGGAAATATGGAAATGGGTCCTGAAAATGTCACCATTGGATTGCTGAGAAAAAATGGTGCATAATGGTATATAATACCATATATGCACCACGCCTGCAACCTCAAGTACGGATGGCATGAAGGAATGGAAAGAATTCCCCATAAGTTGAGGGGAAAAGCCTGCTGAGCTGGTCTGGTGGCCTCTGGTGGTTGCCAAAGTCCATGGCGGGAATGATGGTCCATGGTGGTCCATGGCCAAAAATGGGTCCTACGGGATTCATGGCCAAATTGGTGTCCAGAAGGTCTTTGGCCAATTTTGGGTCCAAGGGAATGGTGACCAATTTTGGTTCATGTGGGTCCAATTGTGGTTTGGGACCCACCTGGCCTTGGGGTCTAGATGGCTTCCCCCCTTTGGCATCATTGGATTAGGCCAAAAGGGGCCTAATTAGCCTGCAGACCACGCCTTACAGACCATACGGACCGCGGACCGCGGCCTATGGACTGTAGGGGGTCTCAATGGCCCAGAAAGGCCATTTAGGCCAAAACCCCACTAATGAAAGGGGTTGGCCAGAAACCAATGGTGATGGCTAGGGAGCCTGGAGGCCCCTAGAAGACAAAAGGACCCCCCAGGCCCAAAATCAAAGATGAAGGCCTGGGGGTTGGTGAGATGGAAATAGGCCAAGAAGGCCAATGACAGCAGGATATGGCCATTGGAATGGGTTATGGCGTAAGAGCCATAGAACACCCAAGGGGGCCAATTGGCCATAAATGGTATGACGTGACCAATTGGCCCCAACTTGGCTCCAGATTGGATTGCCGCAACCATCAAGGAAGAGGGTCAAGCTCGTGGTTGTGACAGTACCCCCCTACCTTGAATGGTGAGCTCCTGAGCACCAAGATAAGGTAGAAGCCTAATGAGGCTGTTGAGACAGATTGGACAGAGGGATTCCAGAGATATTTGAATCTTGCAAAGAAAATTTTGAACTGATAATAATGTTGGCATATGAATTGAGGTTGATGTAGTCTTCTCTTGACATTTGGCTTTGAAAATGTTGAAGGATTGAATTTGAGGTAGAATTTTGGCATAAAGAGAATAATAAAAGAAATTCAAGGAAAAAGAAGGAATAAAGGTAAAGAAACAGATTTAAAGAAAGGAAAAGAAAAAATGAATTTTGAGGGGGAGTCCAATCTTCATCACGAATTTTGATGGTTGATTTGAAAGTGGCCAGGGACCTGGATAAACAAATTTGATGCCAGGTGCTCACAGAGTGGCCAAGGTGATGTTTTGAAAAGGTTGTAGACCCCTCAGGGAAGTGCACACCTGGAGAGGAACTTACTTTTAGTAGTTGCCACTCCCGCCAGTGCCATAAATAAGAGTATAAATTTGATAAGGAATGTATGGAATTGGAAACTTGGAAAGGAAAATAAAAGTGAAATGGTCCATTTGCCCAAGTGAAAAATGGCCATGATTTGGAATTGATGTTGAAAGCCAGACCAACAAATCTGTGTCCAAATTGCAAAGTGCTCAAAGAGTGGCCAAGGTGATGCTTACAACAAAGAAGAGTAGAATACCCCTAATGGTGCATACCAGGAGTGGGACTTACGTTTGGTAATTCCTCCCCCCACCAAGCACCATAGAATGATCAAGCTTTTGAAGAATTGGGTCCTGGCTTGTCAGGATACAAAGAATGGAAATCTTTGACAAGTTCAGGACAATTCTTGAGGTTTTTGGCTGGTTCCCAAGTGGATCTTTCTGGGTCTTGACTGAAGCCTTTCCATTCCACCAGATACCATAATTTTCCTCTCTTGAGCTTTGCATCCAGTATTTAAGAGACTTCCTATTCCTCTTCTTCTTCAATGGTAATTGGAAGAGGAGGCTCTTGATGCCGATTTGGGATTGTTGATGTCTTTCCTGGTTCCAGAAGGGAAATATGGAAGACTGGGTGGATGGATTTCCATTGAGATGGAAGCTTGAGGTGTTAAGCATGAGTACTGACTTTATTCAAGATTGGAAAAGGACCCAACCATCCTTCAGACAGTTTTTTGGTGGGTCTGGTTGATTTGATGTTCTTGGAGGAAAGCCATACCATTTCACCCAGATTGAAAACAGGTGGACTTGCTCTACCTTTATCTGCATACCTCTTCAACCTGTTTATGGCAACTTCAAGTTCTCTCTTGACATCTTGCTGTACTGATTGGATTTTTGTTGATAACTTTCCAGCAGGAGTATCCTGAGTGATGTGAACTGAATCAAATTGTGGATCTCTTCCATAAACAGTGAAAAACGGGGATTGCTTGGTTGAAGAGTGATCAGAATTATTGTAGGCAAATTCAGCCAGAGGGAGCCAGGTGTTCTAATCATCTTGATGATAAGTGACATACATCCAAAGATACTGTTCTAGTATCTGATTTACCCTCTCTGTCTGTTCATCAGTTTCTGGATGATAAGCGTTGACAAGTCTCTTGAGATCTTGAGCTGCTGACAACAATTGGTCCAAAAAGAAGAAACAAAGAGTGAACCTCTATCACTGACAATGCTTAACGGAAGGCCATGCTTTGAAAAGATATTCTTGATGAATAAATGGGCCAAATCCAGGGAAGTGATTGAAGACATTGTTGGAATAAAAACCGCCATTTTTGAGAATCTGTCCACTATGACCAGGATTGAATCAAAGGAATTGGACAGCGGCAGTTGAGTGATGAAGTCCATTGAAAGACCAATCCAAGGACCATTTGGAATTGGAAGAGGTTTGAGGAATCCAAAATTCTTATGATGCATATTATTGTTTCTTGAGCACTGTTGACAGGATGAAACATAATCCTTGATAAATTGAGTCATGCCAGACCAGTGGAAATCCCGCTTGACAATTTCGAG
Organism: Austropuccinia psidii; assembly: GCA_023105745.1. Classification (NCBI taxonomy): domain Eukaryota; kingdom Fungi; phylum Basidiomycota; class Pucciniomycetes; order Pucciniales; family Sphaerophragmiaceae; genus Austropuccinia; species Austropuccinia psidii. The sequence continues at coordinate 7,714,287 of JALGQZ010000002.1, read as the reverse complement.
AGTCTTCTCTTGGCCAGGGTGGCCAACTAGAGGAGAATTGTGACGCTTTTGAAGAATACTAAGTTGAATTGTGGAGTTATTTGGGACTACCACCCAATCTTTGAAGAGAAGAAGTTGGGAAGAGGAATCAAGAGAATAATCTTGGACAGATTTACCTTTACCCAAATCTTCAAGCATACTTCTGTACTGAGGATCTTGCCATAATTGCTTCTGAATTGAGTCAATCAAATTTAAAAAATATTCCACCTTGACTGCAAAATACCTTGAGGGTTGAACTTCATCTTGCTTAATGAGTCGTTGAAAATTCATTGGGTTCTTGCTGATAAAATCCTCCGCCCTCTCCGGATAGATGTTGTCCCGACGTGATAAGGCATCTGGAAGAGTAGCTAGGGGGCCAGGGCGGTAAGTGATTGTAAAATGAAATTCAGAAAGGAATTCAGCCCAATGGGCTTGATGGCGAGTGAGTACTTTGGAAGTCATGAAGTATTGAAGGGAAGAGTGAACGGTGAGAACTTCCAAAGGGGAAGACAGTGAAAGAAGAAAATCCCTCCAGTGCTTGAGAGCCCAGACAATGACAAGGAGTTCCTTGTCATGAGTTTCATCATTGGGCTCTGCTGGGATAAGCTTGCGGCTGTCAAATTCAATGGGATGTTTTCCTGAGTCAGAGACCTGACTCAGTACAGCACCCAAAGCATAATCTGATGCATCGGTCTCCACAATGGTGGGTAGAGAAGGATTGCAGCAGTGGTGAAACTGACTGAGAGGTTCCTCATTGAGGGGGAAATGTGAATCTTTCTTCAGGAAACTGGTGAGTGAACTGATCTTCTTTGAATAATTCTTGATGAAACGGCGGTAGAAATTGGCAAAGCCAATGAGGGATTGAAGAGCCTTGATTGTCAGCCTGTCACTCAAAACCAGAGCACAAGCATGACAGCCAATATACCATAAACCAATGGTATAGCCAAGATACCACCAAAACATGGAGCTGAGCCAGATCAGCTCAAAGGTATCAAAAGAAAGAGGAAACTCACCTCTTTCTGAAAATACAAGTCCCATCACCATAGGACAAGAAATAACAAAGTTATTCCTGCTCAAAGTTAGTGCTGAGCACAAACCTTAATTTTCACCTCTCATCTAAAATCTAGAAGGAGAGGCTTAACCCCATCAAATGGGTATTCAAAATGAGGCTCTAAGCCAGGGCTATCCAATGGTACCAGCCAAACTGAGCTAGCACCAATATTAATGGAGTTATGGTCAATTTCAGGCTAAATAAGGGTGAACAAAACATTCACCTCACATCGAAGTTCTACAGTTTTAGTGTGGGATACCTGAAGTGGGGTATTTTTGGAAATAGCACAATCAGGGATATCTGATGGTGTCATCCATTTCCTCATATCTCAACTACAGCAGAAGTTATGGGGCAAACAAGCTCAATACAGCTTTTTGCCCAAAACACGCAAATGTACAAAATTCTTGTACATGTGATAACTTTGCCATATTTAATGATACCCATATCAAATGAGGTACCATTGTGTAGAACACATACAGGGCTACACACTGAAAAAATTTTGAGGTTGATATCTCAAGAATTGACAAAGTTATAGCTGATTTAAGGTCAAAATCCCACCTGCTGTCATATACAGCCTTACCATGGGATAATATCCCATAACCATGAATATGAGGTGTCAAATAGACAAAGAAGCATGTTTTTACTTCAATACCTCATATGTCAGTCAATACTGGGGTCCCATACAGTTTCTGTACAGCATTCTACGCATCATACACGTCAGAATCAGGCTGTGAGGTCCCCAGATGAAAATTTTCACCCTGTATTGGTGAAAACCGCCCAGATGTGGTTTCAAAACCACATCTGAACCAATACAGGTTATACAGGCTGTTTGCAAACCACAAGCCAGTACCAGAAAGTGAAAAATCTTCACTTCCTCTACGTGGAAAGGTCTAGCACCCTTTCCACCCCATTTCAGGATAAAAAGGAGGCTTTTCACAGCCAGAATTGTCTCCCCATCCTGCTCTTGAATACCCTACGTAGTAAACTGTCCAAAACAGTTTTACTCTTGGGTGATAAAACAGGTATAATTATATATTAAATTATTGTAACTCTTATTATAGTAACCCAACTGGTAGGATTGCACCCTGGGTTCTCAGTAGCGCTCACCACCACTATAATCCAATAGTAGAACCCCTTAATTATCTTATAAATCATCTTAAAAATCCAAAACCCTTATTTTAAATCGATTTTCTACGTGTCACAGTCATAATTATAGTTGTAAATACTCTTATTACCACTTCAATATAGACTCAGCCTGACATTTTGGGGGCCTGGCCGTGTTTTTTACTTATTTTTTGGACCCTACAAGTAAGTTTTTCTCTTCTTTATTATTTATTGACATCTGTTTTACTTTTTTTAGGCTTCATTTTCTCTTTAAAAATATATTTTATATATATTTTTTCTTTAATTTTTGAAATACTCCCATATTATAGAGTATCTGTCACGTGGCTTATAACCACAAGACTAGTATTTTTGGCGTGTTTTGTATATAAAAACACTTTAAGCCACTAATACAGCCTTAATTCTTAAGTGAATTAAGACAACTCATACTGATAAACCAACAGTTGAGGCGTGTTTGGGCACATTGTTAACTCAATTACCCTGCAATACACCATTCTTTTAACAGATTATACTTGCTAATTACAAGTATTCTGTGAGATATTGGCATACAAACAGTATATCATATATCAGTAAGCTGTATTTTTGACGTGGAATTGTTAATTAAATTACATTGTCATCATACAAGGGCATCTGTAGTAACATACAAGCCCAGAGGCCATTCTTAGACGTGCAAAACCAGCCTTTTAAGAAGTCTTAACTGACATGAGCCCTCTTTTTTCCTGCTTTGATTCAGTGGAAGAAAACTTCATACCACTTGAGACCCAGTCACAGGCCAACATACCAGTGACACCCTCAGAACCAGGGGGCAGCAAGGGAAAAGGAAAAAGACTTAGTGAAGGCCTCATTACAGCCAAAAGGTGGACACCAATAGCCACTCAGAGGAATAGAAAACCACAAAACTCTGCTTCTATACAAGGTAAACCAACCTTAACCACTTGTACAGGAAAGATTACAATTATTAACCCAGTTGTAACTTCCAAAGGCAAACTGCCCAAGTCAGCAGACAATAATTTGTACAAGGCACAGTCAAAGGTAAATACCCTAAGAACATAAAGTTTTTGACTGCTTGCAAACACTGATATGTCCCCTGCATACCTCAGAGACCTTGGCTTCCAAAGGAACCAGCCAGAGGACAGAGAAGGATTGTCCAGAACCAGAAGACCAGGAAGAGGACACCTTGGACACAGTGGTGGATGGCAAAACAATGAGGGAGATAATATCAACCTTGCCATTCACACTCCAATTCAACAGAAACCTCAAACCAGAGGACTGGAAGGATATGGATCAAGTTCTTCAGATCCACCAACTCCTCAAAGACCTATCTCAATGGAGCATGGACAACAAGAGGTTCAACCTAGCAACTCACTGGGCAGAGCTTGGATCAAGTTTCCAGAAGATCTGTCTCAGAGAGATAGACTTCAAAGACCTTATGGAAATCACCAAAGGTTGGAATCCTACCAGGCAGCATAGACTCCTGGAGGCAAGGGCACAGAGGATAAGGGAGAATCAAGCCACTATCCAAGCTATAGAAGAACAGTTAACCCAGACAGGGCCTACTCAGATTCCTTCAGGTTCACAAGTAGCAGGCCAAATCAGCTCTCCAGTGGCTTCACACCATTCAGAAACCAGCAGATCAGTGGCCAAGAGTCACCATTCTTCACAATCCCAGGAAGTTTCCAGGAGAAGACAAGGGAACAAGGGCAAGAACAAAACCTCCTTCAACCAGAGGAGGAAAAATTCAGACCCCATGATCCGGAAGCTGTTATATTTGGTAAAAGAAGTACACAAGAACCAGAAGTAGTTGTAAACCACTCTAGAATCAGTAGCCCTAGTAATAGAAACATTACCCCCACTCAGACTGAAAATAACATTGTCACATCTGAGAGTAACATCAACAGTGATACACTGTGGTTACAAATGTGCCAATATGCTGAACAATCTGCAAAGCAGTTTGCAGAAATTAAAGCTAGCCAAGAGAGGATGAGACAAACTCAAGCCTCCTTGGAACAAATAGTTAAGAATCTTCAAGAAGGATATGCTCAACTGAGCAAAGCCTCTGAAGAAACCAACAAAAGACTGAATATAGTCTTTGAAGAACAACACCACAGCACAAGGGACAGTGAGTGTCTGGATCAAGACATTAACAAATTGTTTAATGCCTATCATAGCTTAAAGCCCCAACCACAAGGCCAAGCTATGGAGAATCCATATCAACCAGATGACATCAAAACAGATGCCATGTTGTTGAATAAGGAAAGATCTCCATCACAATACCAGGATGGAGATGGCATGTCTTATTCAGAGAAGGAAGCCTTGAAACAGCTTCCTGAGGCCTCAAACTGGCCCAAATTCTCTGGATCAGGAGAATATGATCATATGGAACTCATAGATTATATTGATGGACTCTTCATTGATGTACCAAGCATACCAGACTACTGGATTACTGCTAGATTGAATACTTCATTTAAAGGTCATGCAAGTATATGGTACACAGAAATGAAAGAAATCCATGGCAGAAGAAACTGGCCATGGTGGAAGAGTCAAATCATCCAAAAGTACAGTAATGGAACTTGGATATGGTAAAAGACCATGTCATTTGAAAATGACAAATACTCTGTGGACAAAGATCCATATGAGTGGTGTCTTAGAAAGTCTAAAAGACTCAAAGCCATTGATCCTCAGATGAACATCCAAATGAGGAATCACAAACTCCTGAAACAACTGCCAGGAGAACTAGAGCATGCAGTAAAATGCAGGTGCAACCAGAATTGCACTCTAGATGACATAGCCAACACCTTACAAGAGATAAGGAAGAGGACTAATATAGGGAAATTCACCCCATATAGAAGCAGCAGTTTCAAAGAAAAACAACGTTTCAGGGTAGAGTTTAAAGACAAACCCAGAGAAAGAGTGGCAGAGGTGGCTAAGAAGAAGAATTCTTGTCACAATTGTGGTTCAACAGACCACTATGCCAACAACTGTCCAAAGGCAAAGAAGAAAGTCTATGCCATAGAGAAAGTCCCCGAGGAAGAACCTCCAACAGAGGATTCTGAATCAGACTCCATGGGTCATGCAATCAGAGAACCATCTGAGGATGAGCAAGACCCAAGAGAAGAATTTCTAGTGGAATACCAAGAGGAAACCCCACTGGAAATCCAGGACATACAGTTGGAAGCAGGAATGCCACAGGATACTGCTAACAAGAACTGGTGCAAACACACACAAGATGCACAAACATTCCTGGTTACAACAACCAAAGGAATGGCATATATACATGGGACAGCCACAAAAATGACTGTTTGTATTGACAATTCTCAGCACCCACTGATTATTGATAGTGGAGCACACTGCTCCATAGTAGCCAGGAATTATCTGGATACCCACTTCCCAAATTGGTAAAAACAGCTCTTTCCCACTAAGGCAAAGAACTTTAAAAGTGTCAGCCTGTGACTCAAAACCAGAGCACAAGCATGACAGCCAATATACCATAAATCAATGGTATAGCCAAGATACCACCAAAACATGGAGCTGAGCCAAATCAGCTCAAAAGTTATCAAAAGAAAGAGGAAACTCACCCCTTTCTGAAAATATAAGTCCCATCACCATAGGACAAGAAATAACAAAGTTATTCCTGCTCAAAGTTATTGCTGAGCATAAACCTTAATTTTCACCTCTCATCTAAAATCTAGAAGGAGAGGCCTAACCCCATCAAATGGGTACTCCAAATGAAGCTCTAAGCCACGGCTATCCAATGGTATCAGCCAAACTGAGCTAGCACCAGTATTACTTGAGTTCTGGTCAAATTCAGGCCAAATAAGGGTGAACAAAACATTCACCTCTCATCTAACTTCTACAGCTTTAGTGTGGGATACTTGAAGTGGGGTCTTTTTGGAAAGAGCACAATCACGGATATCTGATGGTGCCATCCACTTGTTCATATCTCAACTATAACAGAAGTTATGAGGCAAACAAGCTCAATCCAGCTTTTTGCCCAAACCACGCCTATGTACAACATGGGATAACTTTGTCATATTTAATGATAAACATACCAAATTGGGTATCATTGTGTAGAGCTCATAGAGGGCTATCCAATGAACCAACTTTGAGCATGATATCTCAAACACTGACAGAGTTCTGGCTGTTTGAAAGATATAATCCCACAATATGGCCAATACAGCTGTATTATGACAGGATACAGTTGTACTCTGATTATGAGGTGTCAAACAGACGCTGAAGCTTATTTATACTTCAATACCTCATAATTAAGTCAAATACAGAGGTCCATACAGGTTCTGTACAGTTTCTGACGCGTCAGGAGCACCAGAATACACCTGTAAACTCCATTGGTGAAAATATTCACCCTGTATAGGGTAAAAATGACTACTTGTGGTTCTAACACCACATTTCAGCCCAATACTAGCCTTTATTGAGTGTATAGAACCCCAAACCAGCCCACAGTAGTGAAAAGTTTCACTCTGTGGTCGTGTGCAGAGGTAAACCACCTCCCACTACCCCAGATCAAGATAAAAGGAGGCTTTGCCTCACCAGGAAGCAAATCCAGCATCCTGTTCTTGATATTCTTAGGTGGTATAACTTCTTAAAAAGGAAGTGATACTCTCAGAATTTAACAGGTATACTTTAAGTAAGTATTGTAGGGTTTGCTATTGTAAACCAACAGGCAAACACTGCACCCAGGGCTATCAGCAGTACTCACCATCACCAAATTATTTTAGTATAGCCCTTTTCACTCATATTCTCACTCTAAATATAATCATTATTTTCGTGTCACACTCAGAGTTATAGCTTTTATTATCTTTCTGAAGCTATATCATAGAGTCACCCTGACAAAAAGTTCATCAGGTAAGATGACTTCCAATGGGACAATTATCAAAGACATAATTATACCCCACAGGAAGGGTAATATCAGACTCAACCCAGAGTTTGTAGTGCTTAATGATGCCCACATCCAAGGATTTTTACTGGGAACAGATTACCAGAGGATGTATGGCACAGAAATTTACAACAGTAAAAATAGGCACATCACCATTGGTACTAACAAGGAAAAGACATTTTCACTTGACATATACCAGATATCTTCTCAAGATCCACTAGAAGAACTTCTGAAGGAATTCAGAGAGGGACAGTTTAGCACTACCCTCACCAGTAAACAAAAACTAAGTTTATTGAAGATGCTGAGAAAGAACAGACCAGCATTTGCCATTGGTGAAGAACCATTAGGCAAGATCAAAGGCCATGATATAGAACTATATCTGGATGTGGAAAGGCCTTATCCACCCATGCTGAGGAGACCTCCTTATCCAGCAAGCCTGGAAACCAGGAAAGAAATTGAGAAACATATCAATGAACTCCTGGATATGGATGTCATCAGGAAGATTGGACAAAATGAAATAGTGGAAATTACCACCCCTGTCCTGATCACCTGGCATGATGGCAAGTCTAGACTGTGTGGAGACTTCAGAGCCCTGAATAACTACACAAAAGCAGACAGGTACCCTATACCAAGGATATCCCATGCCTTAGATAAACTGGCCAAGGCCAGATATATAACCAAAATGGATTGTATGAAAGGTTTCCACCAAAATGGAGTTAAACCAAACTCCATGAAGTTACTCAGGATAATATGCCATATGGGTATATATGAGTACACCAGGATGCCATTTGGCATCAAGAATGCACCAGCCCACTTCCAAAGGATGATGGACACCATATTTCAAGAAGAAATAATGGAAGGCTGGATGGTAGTTTATATTGATGATATCATTATATACTCAGAGACATGGGAAGACCATGTACAATACATAGACAGAGTTCTAAGTAAATGTATACCCATTAATCTGAAAATTTCACTCAAAAAGCGTAATTTTGGCCAACAAGAGCTACTAGCTCTAGTGAATGAAGTCTCAGGTCTTAGTCTGGCAATTGACCAGAACAAAGTAGCAGCAGTACTGCAAAAACCAGTACCAATGAACATCAAAGAGATGCAATCTTTCCTTGGGTTTGTGTCACAACCACGAGTTTGACCCTCCTCCTTGATGGTTGCGGCAATCCAACCTGGATCCAAGTTGGGGCCAATTGGCCACGTCATATCATTTATGGCCCATTGGGCCCTTTTTGGGTGTTCAATGGCTCTTACGCCACAACCCATCCCAATGGCCATTTATGGCCTCAGGCCATATCCTGCTGCCATTGGCCCTCCTGGCCAATTCACACCTCACCAACCCCCAGGCCTTCATCATTGATTTTGGGCCTGGGGGGTCCTTTTTGTCTTCTAGGGGTCTCCAGGCCCCCCCTTTTCATTAGGGGGTCTTGGGCCCAAATGGCCTTTTTGGGCCATTTAGGCCCCCTACGGTCCGTAAGCCGCGGTCCGCAGGCCTTTTAGGCCCCTTTTGGCCTAATCCAATGAGGCCAAAAGGGGCAACCACCTAGCCCCCAAGGCCAGGTGGGTCACAAACCACATCTGGGCCCACCTGAGCCAAAATTGGCCATATTTCCCTTGGACCCAAAATTGGCCAAAAATGCCTTGGACACCCTTTTGGCCATAAATCACGTAGGACTCATTTTTGGCCATGGACCACTATGACCCAATATCTCCGTCATGGCCTCTGGCAAACACCAGGGGCCACCAAATCAGTTCATCAAGCTTTTCCCTCAACCTAAGGAAAATTCTTCTATTCCTCCATGCACCCCATACTCAAGGTTGCAGGAGTGGTGCATATATGGTGTTATATACCATTATGCACCATTTTTGCTCAGCAGTTCAATGGTTACATTTTCAGGACTCAATTCCACCTTCTCAACTCAAGGAACCAAAATCCAACGCCCATTTCGAAGGAGGACTTTTGGACTCATCAGTTTGGTAATCCATGGCAGCAAGCAGAAGACCATTCAAGGACTCCAACCACCTGGCTATGCAGCAGTTGGGTTGGTACTCTCATTCAGGATTCTTCAAAGGTTCATTCTCAGAGGTATTCCATCATTTCAATCAGTTGTCAAGGCATCAAGTATTTCAATACTCCTTGGACAACTCAATTGGTTCATACAGGCGGCAATCAATCAACCTGTATGTACTTGGCCCAATTGGGCCAATTCATATTCCACTGTGGGAATTCAATCACACAGTTCAATTTCAAGATGGCCAGAACTGTATTGGCCCGATTCGGACGATACAGCCGGTGATCCATCTTCAGGATCAATCTTTCAGTTTTTTCACATATACTGGCCACCTCTTAGCACCTGGGGACTTTTTCCCCAGTTAATTAATATATTTGATTTATTTTTATCCTTATTTTCTTTTACATTATTAAAGTTAATACTGATAATCTTAAGTCAGTCATTAGCACCTTTTTCTCTTTCTTTCTTCGCTTGTCAGTGGATATTGGTGGTCATATCCTTTACTAATTCCATTGTTCTTTCTGGCAGGTTGAAACAGTGAATTGAGGATTCACTTGGTTGGCTTCTTGGCTTTGGCTTCCTTTTATTTTGGCCTCTGGCTTCATTCTTCTTATTCTTTGTTATCTTTGGCATATTTGTCCTCTGTCTATTTCCTGCGTAAGAAATATATTCCATAGTATTTCTTATCATCTTTTGGAGCCCTCCAAGTGAGTTCTTGATTCCTGAGTGCCAGGCCCTCTTGCTTCCATAAGAGCCCCTGTGACAGTTTGCTACCTACTATAGGAACCATATCAAAAATCTTGCACACATAACTAGTAGTTTATACAAGTTATGTTCAAAAGATGTAGTTTTTGAAATAACCAAGGAAAGGAGGGATGCATATGAGAGAATCAAATATGAACTCACCAATGCACCATTACTCATCTTACCTGACTTTGAACTACCATTCAAGTTATATATAGATGCAGCATGCAGCCAAGGCTTAGGAGCAGCCCTTCACCAAAGACAAATTGTGGATGGTGAACCAAGAGAGGGTGTAATATGTTACATCTCTAGGAAACTGAAAGATTCAGAAGCCAGGTACGGGGCCACCCAGACTGAATGTCTATGTCTAGTCTGGGCTCTAGAAAAACTCCATTATTATTTGGAGGGTGCAGTCTTTGAAGTCTACACAGACTGCACAGCCTTGAAGTCTTTACTAAACATGAAGACTACAAATAGACATATGCTTAGATGGCAAATAGCCATCCAGGAGTATAGAGGGAACATGACCATCATATACAAAGAAGGTAAAAGCCATACCAATGCAGATGGCCTCAGCAGATGTCCACTGGACAATGTCAAAAGCACTCCAGCTTATGACCCAGAAGTTGCAGCAAAAATCCCTATCCATTTCATGGAAATATATAGGAGGAAGAACTTCAGACTTTCTGAATGAGCACCAGAAAGTGGTACCCTTGACAGTGGGAACACTGACTCAGAAGGGACAGAAACTCCCATACTGGGAATAAGTTCCTCAGAACTGCACAATGAATTTTTTAGTGCAGTACAGAAGTCTTATGTCAAACACAAACAGTGTAGCATACTACTCCAACTCCTTCAGCAAAAGTACAGGAGCCCAGAACTGGAAACCCAGCTGGAAGAACCCTGGTTGAGGGCCTATAAGGACAATAAGTTTTTTCTTATAGATGGCCTGCTCTACCACAGAGAAAAGCACACAATTGCACTCACAGTGGTAGACAGAGACCACATCTCATTGATCCTACAAGAATGCCATGACTCCCCCTATATGGGACACATGAGTGAGGACAGGACCAAAGAGAGGGTAGCAAGCACAGCTTGGTGGCCCAAGTGGGAACAAGAGTTGAGTGAATACATCAACACTTGTGAAAGATGCCAAAAGGCAAATAGGAAACATGGGAAGAAGTATGGGTTGCTTCAACACATAGAAGAGCCCAAACACCCATGGGAAACCATCAACATGGACTGGGTAACAGGACTTGTCCCAGGGGGCAAAGAAAACTATAATGCCTGTTTGATTATAGTTGATAGGTTCAGCAAGAGCATGAGGTGTCTACCATGCCATAAAGAAGACACAGCCATGGATACTGCTCTGTTGTTTTGGAATAACATCATATCTACCTGTGGAGTCCCTAAAATCATCATTAGTGATAGGGACCCAAAATTCACATAAGAATTTTGGACCAACTTGTATGACATGCTTGGCACCAAGCTTGCTTTTTCCACAGCTTACCATCCCCAAACAGATGGGCTAGCTGAAAGGATGATCCAGACTATGGAAGACATCCTTAGGAGGTTCTGTGCCTATGGCATGGAATACAAGAACCATGAAGGATACACCCATGACTGGGTTACCCTTCTACCAGCTGTCCAACTGGCTTATAATACAAGTCAGCACTCAACAACAGGAAAAACACCTGCAGTGGTAGAGAAAGGGTGGAATCCCCTGTTGCCTGTGGATCACTTGAAGAAGAATCTTCTTACCATCCACCCCACAGCCAAAGACTTCCATGATATGTGGAAAAGGGCTTGTGACACAGCTGCCAGATGCATAGCTGAGGCAAAATAATATAATAAGCAAAGGTGGGACAAGACACACATAGAACCTGACTTTAAGGAAGGGGACCAGGTGCTAGTGCCTAAACTGAACTTTAATAATCTCAAAGGACCCAAGAGGATGAGGGACTCATTTGTAGGGCCTTTCACTATCATTAGGTTGATAGGAAGAAATTCAGTGCAAGTCAAACTCACTGAGGAATTTTCAAGGAAACATCCAGTCTTTCCAGTGAGTTTGGTCAAACCATACTTCCAAACAGAGGAGGAAAAATTCCCCTCAAGTAGGAAGAACCCCAAACCACAAGAGATAGTGGAAGTGGAAGACTCCCCTGGACCTGTGAGTAAGATCATCAGGGCCAGGAAGATTAGACTGAATGGGAAGGATCAAAGACAATACGTAGTCAGATTCAAGAACCAGACAGCAGATAAAGACAAATGGTTGGAAGAGGATGCCATACCAGATGGGAACCTTAATTTAAGGAGATTCAGAGCCTCTAGGAGGACTGAACAGTCTCATCAATGATGAGCCTTTTTTAGAGGGAGGGTATGTCAGCCTGTGACTCAAAACCAGAGCACAAGCATGACAGCCAAAATACCATAAACCAATGGTATAGCCAAGATACCACCAAAACATGGAACTGAGCCAAATCAGCTCAAAAGGTATCAAAAGAAAGAGGAAACTCACATCTTTCTGAAAATACAAGTCCCATCACCATAGGTCAAGAAATAACAAAGTTATTCCTGCTCAAAGTTAGTGCTGAGCATAAACCTTAATTTTCACCTCTCATCTAAAATCTAGAAGGAGAGGCTTAACCCCATCAAATGGGTATTCAAAATGAACCTCTAAGCCAGGGATATCCAATGGTACCAGCTAAACTGAGCTAGCACCAATATTACTGGAGTTATGGTCAATTTCAGGCTAAATAAGGGTGAACAAAACATTCACCTCCCATCTAACTTCTACAGTTTTAGTGTGGGATACCTGAAGTCGGTTTTTTTTGGAAAGAACACAATCAGGGATATCTGATGGTGTCATCCATTTCCTCATATCTCAACTACAGCAGAAGTTATGGGGCAAACAAGCTCAATACAGCTTTTTGCCCAAAACACGCAAATGTACAAAAATCATGCACATGGGATAACTTTGCCATATTCAATGATACCCATATAAAATGAGGTACCATTGTGTAGAGCACATACAGGGCTACACACTGAACCAACTTTGAGCTGATATCTCAAGAATTGACAAAGTTATAGCTGATTTAAGGTCAAAATCCCACCTGCTGTCATATACAGCCTTACCATGGGATAATATCCCATAACCATGAATGTGAGGTGTCAAATAGACAAAGAAGCATGTTTTTAATTCAATACCTCATATGTCAGTCAATACTGGGGTCCCATACAGTTTCTGTACAGCATTCTAGGCATCATACACGTCAGAATCAGGCTGTGAGGTCCCCAGATGAAAGTTTTCACCCTGTATTGGTGAAAACCGCCCAGATGTGGTTTCAAAACCACATCTGAGCCCAATACAGGTTATACAGGCCGTTTGCAAACCACAAGCCAGTACCAGAAAGTGAAAAATCTTCACTTCCTCTATGTGGAAAGGTCTAGCACCCTTTCCACCCCATTTCAGGATAAAAAGGAGGCTTTTCACAGCCAGAATTGTCTCCCCATCCTGCTCTTGAATACCCTATGTAGTAAACTGTCATAAACAGTTTTACTCTTGGGTAATAAACAGGTATAATTATATATTTAATTATTGTAACTCTTATTATAGTAACCCAACTGGTAATATTTGTAAGATGTGACTATGAAACTGATGATAATATTACTATTGATCAACAGTACTATGTCTGTTCTTATGAAATATAATAATAAAAATTATTATAACCACAATTAAATAATTACAAAATTATTTCTTTCACGTGTTATACACTACTAGTGATTATAACTGTGAGCAGTAATTGTCTACAAGAATCAATTACAAGAAGAATTTAATAATAAAAACTTCTTTTATTAAAATAATAAAATTATTTTAATATATAATTATCTTTTACAAGAATAATTATAAAGATAATTCTTGAAGAAAACTATTACTAGAGAAAAACTTTAAGAATTAAAGATAAATGACTCACTAATACTCCAAAGAACTTATTGATAGATAAAAGTAGAGAAATTTGACGTAGAATTGTGGATTTAAGAGATCAAAATGATTTATAGCAGGATTACAACAATATATAGTTAGATTCTATGATTTCACGTCTTTCTTATTGATTCTGAAAGATTTAAAACACTTAAGAATAGTTTAACTAATACTTACTTGTTGGTAACAATGATATAAAATGATAATAAGATGATGATGATCGGAAAAAACAGCAAGAGGAGGCCTCTTTTAAGTCAACAACAGCTCACAGAGGCGTTCCATGGAGCAAACTGAAAAACCAGTGAGTGAGAAAACAATAAACCCTTTTGGATTATTGATTGCATCATCAATTGTCATGTAAGATTATCATAATTACTTAATTGATGTTTTTACGTGACTACCAACCCCAATATGGTTAAGAATAAAAGGAGTAACATCTGTAAATCTTCTTTTATTCTAAAATAATCGTTGATTTCTCAAAGTTATCAATGTTATTGCAAATTTCATCACAGGTTGTAATTACTGTGAATTTTTGAAGATTCAGTGTTTCACGTAGAATGGTCAAAAATGGACTGTAAGTAAACCTTTTAATTTTACTAGTAAAACCACAATTCTTTTTGGTTTTACCATAGATAATACAGTTCTCTATTTGTCCTGAAAGCTTCAGAAAGATTCATTAAGAATTGTATTTTGAATGAATTTTTGAAATCTTACCTCATTTCTACGTAGAATTGCAAATAGCAGTATTTTGCTGGTTGCTATGAGGTAAATCAATGAATATGGGTCCCAAAAGGGGTTTAATTACTGTTTTAGGGTCTAGTCGTGGAAATTCATCAAGAATTGACGTGGTTACAGGAGTCTAAGTAGCTCATTACCTCCTTGGCACGTCAAAATAGCAGGTTATTTGCTATTTTCTTATGATTACAGTAGGTGTAACTTGGTAACCAAGTTCCCAAAGAGTTTTAGTTTACCAATTGGGCCAAGATGAGCCATGGATCCATGCTCTGGAGCTATCCACGCCTCTGAGGCCTCAGAAGTTGGGTACCCTGGCTCTCTTTGATGTCTTTTGTCCCCCTTGCTTATTTTTCACGTAAAAATAGAAATTTAAGCTTAAAGTGAGATATCCACTATGGGTGTACCAAAAGTCCATGTAAGAATACCATGATATTAAGTGCTCAAAACATGCATAACACTATTCTTAGTGTATATGTAACATGGGATTTCTTACTTTCCCATTCTTCTGGCTTAAAATCAAGAAAAACAAAACTTTTCACAGATCCTTTATGTGGTATTAATGATGTGGTATTGAAGTATTTTCCATTTTACCACCTCAAATACTTAAATTGAGCTTATTCACTCTATGGGGCTACCCTGGGTGAATTTTTGTGTAGAATCCAAATCTGGTCTTAAATCCATGGATTTACTTACTCAATAAAAGGTTATTCATCTTTTCTGAAATTGAAAATGATGAATTTTGGATATATGCATGACTTATGAGTTATGCATAATTCAAAATTTCTTTTTAAGATAATTGTGGCCTATTTGGGTATGTAAAATATACCTCAAGGCTCACATTCCCTTCCACCAAAAAATAAAATTGTACTACAATTTTATTAGTGATAAAAGAATAAGGCCCCAAAGGGGGGTAATGTCCACTGTCCAACCTCTTCACATCACTCAGATCAAGTAATTTAAAGCACATTTAAAGACATATTCAGGCTTGTGGCCTTCTTTCATGTCTAAATCTTCTTGAGAGTTTATCTGAGTCAGGTATTTCTGATTCTGCCATCCATTCATCTTCATGTACTTAATTTCTATATCTGACAAGATATTCTCTTTGATTTTTACCTCTAAGTCTCCTTTCTTTATCTTTTTGTCTTCATTCTGTTCCACAGGTGGTTCCGTTAAAGGAGTTGGGTTTCTTAAAGGAAACAATTCTTTATCAGCCGGTTGATAAGGCTTTATCAAGCTGACTGGAAAGGTGGGGTGTTTATTTTCCAATTCACCACTCAATTCCACTTGAACTGCATTGGTTCCATGTAAAGCAACAATAACAAAAGGTCCTACATATGAATCTTTAAGTTTCTTTGGGCCTTTGATATTATTAAAATTCAAGGTTGAAACTAAAACTAAGTCCCCTAATTTGAAGTCTGGTACTTTATGACTCTTGTCCCACTTCTGTTTTGCATAATCAAAAGCATCATCCATACTTTGTTTTGCATGATGTTTCACTTTATCAAGCATTATCTTGAAGCTGGAGGCTGTAGGATGAATGTCAATCAAGTCTTTCCTCAGTGTGTCTGCTGGGAGTCTTGGATTCCATCCTTTCTCTAACATAGCAGGAGTTTGTCCTGTGGAAGAATGGACTGATGTCTTGTATGCCAATTCTAGTGCAGGTATCAGAGTGCACCAGTCATGGGTAAAGCCATCTGAGTCTTTGAATTCTAATTCATAAGCACATAATCTCCTGATCATGTCTTCTAAAGTCTGAATCATCCTCTCTGCTAGCCCATCTGTTTGAGGGTGATATGCTGTAGAGAATGATAACTTAGTCCCAAACAATATATGAAGATTGGTCCAAAGTGCAGATGTGAACTTGGGATCTCTGTCACTTATGATATTCTTAAATAATCCTGTATGAGAAATAACTCTACTCCATAAAAGAAGAGCTGTATCCATAGCAGTGTCATCTTTATGACATGGTAAGAATATGGGAGTTTTGCTATATCTGTCTACAATGACTAAACAAGCATTATAACTTTTGTCACCACTTGGAGGAAGTGCTGTGACCCAATCCATGTGAACAACTTCCCAAGGGGATTTTGGTTCTTGAATATGGATCATCAATCCAAATTTCTTGCCTGTGATCCTGTTTGCTTTTTTGCATCTATCACAGGTATGGCAATATTCAATGGTTTCTTTCCTCCAAGATGGCCACCATGCACAGTTCTTCACTTTTTCAAGTGTTCTGTCTTCTGACAGGTGTCCAGAGTAGATACTATCATGACATTCATGAAGAATGGTATTGATAAGTAATCTACTACACAGTGTCATCACACAAGAATGTTTTGTTCTATGGTAAATAATCCCATCAAACAAGTGAAATCTTCCTTCAGAATAGGAATTTTTCCAAACTTCATCAAGTGCATTAACTAAAGATGTATCTTTTCAGTATTTGTCTAATAAAGAAGTCAAGATATGGCAATTCTTGTCTCGTTTATAAGATTCTCTGACCTCTTCAAAGAATTCAGTCCCAATATCAGTTATGTTAATTCCTTCAATTGGAATCTGTGGTTCAGCTTCCAAAGGTACATAAGCTGGGTTATCAGGAGTGTTGGCTAAAGCCCATCTACTAAGTCCATCAGCATTCTTGTGAATGTTTCCTGCTTTATGAACTATAGTCATGTTTCCTCTATATTCTTGAATGGCTATTTGCCATCTCAACATATGTCTGTTGGGAGTTTTCATGTTAAGAAGTGATTTCACGGCATTACAGTCAGTTATCACTTCAAAACCACTGCCATCAAGATAATAGTGTAGTTTCTCAAGTGCCCATACCAAACATAAGCACTCCATTTGGCTTGTACCATATCTGGCTTCTGTTGGTTTGATTTGTCTTGAGATATAACAAACTGGTCCTTCTGTAGGTTTTTCATCAATAATCTGGACTTGATGTAGGGCTGCCCCTAGTCCATCTCCACATGCATAAATGTATAACTTAAAAGGAATATTCCAGTCAGGCATGAGGAGTAAAGGTGCTTCTGTAAGGGCTTTCCTTATCTTCTCATAAGCTTTAATTCTCTCCTGTGTCATCTCAAATACAGTCTGTTGATCACAGATTCTATAAAGTGACTTGGCTAGAATTGAAAAGTCTTTCAGGTGTTGCCTATAGTAACTGGCAAACCCAAGAAAAGACATCATTTCTTTTTTATTCTGGGGTATTGGTTTAAGTAACACTGCTGCTACTTTGTTTTTGTCAATACCCAAGCTTAAACCAGAAACAATATGTCCTAATGCTTTGAGTTCTTCAAAACCAAAATTGCATTTCTTAAGTGAAATTTTCATGTTCACTTCTGCAACTTTATGTAGTACTCTTGCAAGTCTTTTAAGGTGCAAAGACCATGAGTCAGAACATATAATAATATCATCAATATAAATGATAAGTCATCCTTCAGACAATTCTGTAGGAAAGATGGTGTTCATCATCCTTTGATAATGGGATGGAGCATTTTTTATGCCAAATGGCATTCTAAGATACTCAAAAATGCCACAGTGAGTGATAATTCTAAGTAATTTCTTAGCTTTAGGCGTCAAAACATTTTTATGGAAGCCTTTCAATGCATCAATTGATGTTATATACTTGGCTTTAGACAATTGAGTCAAGGTTTCTTGAATTCTAGGGATTGGATACCTATCTGGAACTGTGTAGGTATTCAATGCTCTGAAATCTCCAACCATTCTTGACTTATCATTATGCCATGCAATAATAACAGGTGTTGTCACTTCAACTTCCTCATTATGGCCTACTTTACTTAGCACACCAAGTTGGATCAACTCTTGGATATGTTTTTCCAAGGCTTCTCTAGCTCTCGGACTGGCTGGATAAGCTGGTCTTCTAAGTACTGGAGGATATGGTCTGTCAATATTAAGAGTAATATCAACTTCATGTCCTCTTATAGCGCCTAATGGTTCATTATCAGAGGCAAATGCATTTTTATATGTGTATAACACATTAATAAGTTCATTCCTCATCTTTGCTGACAATGATTGATTAATTTGTGCTCCAACAAGTTGATTAGTCACAAATTCATCTTTGTAAGTATCCTTGACAGAAGATACTACAGATATCTGTTTGGGCATATTGGAGAAAGCAAATTTTTGTCTCTTGTTATCTCCAATTGTGAAATATCTGTCCTTATGGTTATTTATATCAATACCATAAATATTTAAGTAATCATTTCCAAGAATGATGTGCTGAGATGTGCAATTATCCATTACTACAATCTCAGTTTTCATTCTTACACTTCCTGCTGGATGTGGGAAAACAATATTAGTGTCCAATATTCCCAGGGGGTACATATTGTTACTGGGACTACTGAATTGTACACCTTCTATTGGTAATAGATGGTTTTTCCATTCAGGAAGTATAATTTGGAGATAATCTTTGCCCACACAAGTGCAAAATGCCCCTGTATCCAAATTTACTTTGGCTTCAATATCACTTATCAGAACGGATGTGATGCAGGATGCCCCAGCAGTATAACCCTTTCCTGTAGCAGGTTTTGTTTTACACATTCTGGCATCTTGAATATTGATCAGGTTGCAGCAATCCTCAATGTACTGTGGCAAGTGGGTATGGACTCCTGTGACCTCAAAGAAAGCTGAAATGTTCTCAATGGGATAGTCCTCCATTGGTGTATTTTCAGAGACTGCAGAATCTTGATCAGACTCCTCTTTCTCTTCAGTACACTGAATTTCTTCAATGACTTGAACTTCATTGATCTTTGTCTTCTTAGGACAAGTGTTGGCTAAATGTGAAGTACTTCCACATTTATGACACTTCAAGACAGGTCTTTCTGGTCTTCTTTCATCTCTAGGAATCTTTGAGACTATTTTGGACTCTATTGGGTTTTTAATCCAAGTCTTACCAATTCTTGTTCTGGTAATGATATCTTCCATAGCATTAATGTAGTCCTCTGTTGAACAAGGTTCCATACATCTGCTTTTAATAGCATGTTCCAGTTCTCCTCCACACTTTCTTAATATTTTCATATTAATCATAGTGTCAGACATATCTGGGTGTAAAGCAGATAATCTGTCTTTTCGTTTGAAGAACCAAGTAAGTGGTTTGACTTTTTCTGAGTTAAAAATGGCACTTTCAAAAGCATTTTCCATTTTAAACCTCCAAGAATTATTGGCCCATTTGATAATCACTTCAGATTTCCACCAAGACCAGTCATGTTTACCATGATCAATCCTCATTTTGTAATACCATTTCTTTGCAGTCCTGGTAAATAAACAGTGTAATTTTCCCACTATGATTTCATCAGGTATATTGAAGTCTTCTTGCAACATATCAATAGTCCTGATGAGTTCAATATGGTTGTATTCTCCTTCACCAGAGAATGTTGGCCATTCTTCTATTTTGGGAATATCCCTTGTAGAGTAGGCATTTTCTCCTAAGAATGGGGTGAGACTTTCTTTAACAGAAATTTTTCTTCAGTTAAAGGTGTAGAATGTCTTAGCATATGTAGTTCATGATTCTTATGAATTTGTTCCACACTTGCAATTATTTCATTCTTCAACTTCTGCCTTTCACTGTCACTTTTAGCTAAGTGTATGGCAAATTGATTGGTATTCTCAACTATTTTTAAGACTTGGTCTTGCAAAATTTTAAGTTGATCATTCACCTTAAAAATGGAAAGATCTTCCATTTCATCATGCTGAATTTGGCACATATTTTCAATTCTTTTGCAAATATTGGTAATTGAGTCAAGTTTGGCATTTGTCACTTGGTGCAATTCAAAGTATTTTTTGTCATTTTTCTTTAATTCAACTATATCTGATGCAATTTTAGTTAACTTTCCATCAAGTTTACCAATTTCTACATTAATACTAGTCTGTACACCAATTATTTGCGTGGAAAGTTTCTGTTCATCCTTTCCTGCTCCTTGGCTGTGAATTCCATCAGAGTTCTGGCCATATTGAACACACTGTCCACAGCTGAAGGCTCCAATTTAGGGATCCTGTACCCCTGTGGGTAAGGTCTGTGCCAATTGGCTTTGCCTTTGCCCTTTCCTTGATGGTTCTTGGGACCCTTCTGTTTCCTCTGAGGTCCCTTGGGCTTGTCTTTGGACACTTCTGGAGCTGGTAGACGCCACTGGTGCCTCTGTTTCCAAAGCTGGAGTCATTTCCAACTCTTTCTTCTGGTCTATGGATAAAAGACTTTGGTTCTTCAACCAATTCTTTATCTTTTTGACCTTGTCTTTGCAAGACAGGGGGCTCCATCCTCCTAAGATTTCTATGGTCTTCTCCTGACCCAGAAAGCTCTTGATGTGTAAGTAGGAGTTCATGGCTCCCTGCCAAAGGCTTGGGCAGATTTCCCACTCCTCTTCCTTGGCTGCTCTGAACCAGTTTTTGTACTGGCATTGATATGTTTCTATTTCTGCCACCTGAAAGTGGTTCAGCCCTGGAAATATTACCATAAATCAGTTCAGGCTCTGAATTCACGTCAAAATCTGTTGGTACAGACATTGGGGAATGGGGGGCAACTCTGGCATCCTCCAAATGTGTCTTTCTTGTGGAAGACTTGGCACTTCTGGATTTGGTCTTGCCTCTTCCTTTTCCACATCCATCTGGTTGGACTGAATAGTTGCTTCCATTTCTGGTATGCACCATTTTTACGTCAATTTAAGGATAAAGAGTAAAAATAAAGATAAAAACACACCTTTTGGTGGTAATTTAGCCTTTTCTGAATTCAATAAGGTGCCTCTTTTAGCAATTTGCACCTCAATACTTTTCTCAGATTCTGCTTCTGAAGATTCTGGGCTAGTAATATATCTTTTACTGAGTCTGTTGCCAGCTGCACAGTATGTGATTAAAGACACTAAAAAATTATAAAAGAGAAAAATTATTTTTTATACTATTAAAAATATTTTTAAAGATTTTTTATAAGTTTTATATTTTTTAATATTAAAAAGATTATTCTTTTTAAGGAAAAAAAAATTAAAACTCAAGATTTTGAATGAAAATTAATTCAGAGGAACTCAAAGAATAATTTTATAAGTTTTTGGATGTGAAAAAGCCACGTGTAAAACAGTATAAAATTAAACCAAATTCCTCAATGAAAAAGATTTCCAAAACAATTTCAAAAATAAGAATTATTTTAACTTTAAAATGAAAGAAAAAATATTAAGTTAATATATTTTAGAGCTTTAAAATATATTATTTAAGGGTACAAGGTTCAAAAAACACGGCCAGGCCCCCAAATGTAAGATGTGACTATGAAACTGATGATAATACTACTATTGATCAACAGTACTATGTCTGTTCTTATGAAATATAATAATAAAAATTATTATAACCACAATTAAATAATTACAAAATTATTTCTTTCACGTGTTATACACTACTAGTGATTATAACTGTGAGCAGTAATTGTCTACAAGAATCAATTACAAGAAGAATTTAATAATAAAAACTTCTTTTATTAAAATAATAAAATTATTTTAATATATAATTATCTTTTACAAGAATAATTATAAAGATAATTCTTGAAGAAAACTATTACTAGAGAAAAACTTTAAGAATTAAAGATAAATGACTCACTAATACTCCAAAGAACTTATTGATAGATAAAAGTAGAGAAATTTGACGTAGAATTGTGGATTTAAGAGATCAAAATGATTTATAGCAGGATTACAGCAATATATAGTTGGATTCTATGATTTCACGTCTTTCTGATTGATTCTGAAAGATTTAAAACACTTAAGAATAGCTTAACTAATACTTACTTGTTGGTAACAATGATATAAAATGATAATAAGATGATGATGATCGGAAAAAACAGCAAGAGGAGGCCTCTTTTAAGTCAACAACAGCTCACAGAGGCGTGCCATGGAGCAAAATGAAAAACCAGTGAGTGAGAAAACAATAAACTCTTTTGGATTATTGATTGCATCATCAATTGTCACGTAAGATTATCATAATTACTTAATTGATGTTTTTACGTGACTACCAACCCCAATATGGTTAAGAATAAAAGGAGTAACATCTGTAAATCTTCTTTTATTCTAAAATAATCATTGATTTCTCAAAGTTATCAATGTTATTGCCAATTTCATCACAGGTTGTAATTACTGTGAATTTTTGAAGATTCAGTGCTTCACGTAGAATGGTCAAAAATGGACTGTAAGTAAAACCTTTAATTTTACTAGTAAAACCATAATTATTTTTGGTTGTACCATAGATAATACAGTTCTCTATTAGTCCTGAAGGTTTCAGAAAGATTAATTAGGAATTGTATTTTTAATGAATTTTTGAAATTTTACCTCATTTCTACGTAGAATTGCAAATAGCAGTATTTTGCTGGTTGCTATGAGGTAAATCAATGAATATTGGTCCCAAAAGGGTTTTGGTTACTCTTTTAGGGTCTAGTCGTGGAAAGTCATCAAGAATTGACGTGGTTACATGAGTCTAAGTAGCTCATTACCTCCTTGGCACGTCAAAATAGCAGGTTATTTGCTATTTTCTTATGATTACAGTAGGTGTAACTTGGTAACCAAGTTCCCAAAGAGTTTTAGTTTACCAATTGGGCCAAGATGAGCCATTGATCCATGCTCTGGAGCTATCCACACCTCTGAGGCCTCAGAAGTTGGGTACCCTGGCTCTCTTTGATGTCTTTTGTCCCCCTGGCTTATTTTTCATGTAAAAATAGAAATTTAAGCTTAAAGTGAGATATCCACTATGGGTTTACCAAGAGTCCATGTAAGAATACCATGATATTAAGTGCTCAAAACATGCATAACACTATTCTTAGTGTATATGTAACATGGGATTTCTCACTTTCCCATTATTTTGGCTTAAAATCAAGAAAAACAAAAATTTTCACGGATCTTTTATGTGGTATCAATGATGTGGTATTGAAGTATTTTCCATTTTACCACCTCAAATACTTAAATTGAGCTTATTCACTCTATGGGGCTACCCTAGGTGAATTTTTGTGTAGAATCCAAATCTGGTCTTAAATCCATGGATTTACTTACTCAATAAAAAGTTATTCATCTTTTCTGAAATTGAAAATGATGAATTTTGGATATATGCATGACTTATGAGTTATGCATAATTCAAAATTTCTTTTTAAGATAATTGTGGCCTATTTGGGTATGTAAAATATACCTCAAGGCTCACAAGATTGCACCCTGGGTTCTCAGTAGTGCTCACCACCACTATAATCCAATAGTAGAACCCCTTAAATATCTTATAAATCATCTTAAAAATCCAAAACCCTTATTTTAAATCAATTTTCTACGTGTCACAGTCATAATTCTAGTTGTAAATACTCTTATTACCACTTCAATATAGACTCAGCCTGACATTGGTGTTTCTTGGAGGCGGCCAATTGAGAATCTGCTGGACTTTTTCTTGGTCCATCTTGAGGCCTTCAGAAGAAACTACGTAACCAAGATATTCTACACTTGAAACATGAAACAGGCATTTGGACGCCTTAGCAAAAAGGTTATTGGCTCTGAGTATGGAAAGAACAGTGGACACATGAGTGACATGTTCTTCCTCAGATTTGGAAAAGACCATAATGTCATTCAAATAAACCACAACATAAACATTGAGAAGATCTTGAATGTTATCATTGACAAGATTTTGAAAAGAAGCGGGAGCATTCGTGAGCCCAAATGGCATAACCAAGTACTCATAACTGCCATATTTAGTTCTCAAACAAGTCAAGTGTTCATCACCCTCCTTGA
This sequence comes from Austropuccinia psidii, assembly GCA_023105745.1. NCBI lineage: Eukaryota > Fungi > Basidiomycota > Pucciniomycetes > Pucciniales > Sphaerophragmiaceae > Austropuccinia > Austropuccinia psidii. Next base: position 7,689,977 of record JALGQZ010000002.1, on the reverse strand, counting down.
TTCTGAGCAGGTTATATGCACCACGCAAATCAATCTTGGAGGAGATAGAAGAACCATTAAAAACATTGAGAAGCTGATTCATAGGAGGAACAGGATACTTGTTCTTCCTAGTAACAGCATTTAGTTTGCGGTAATCAACACACAAATCGAGGCCACCATCTTTCTTTTTGACAAAGAGAACAGGTGCTCCTGTTGAAGAGGAGCTTGGCCAGATAAAACCTTTCTCTACATTCTATGAAATGTAGGCCCTGAGTGTATCTGACTGTTGTTTGGACAAAGAGTAGATAACCCCAACTGGAGGTAGAGACCCCTCCAGCTTGATATGGTCATCACAGGCGCGGTGAGGAGGATGTCTTTCTGCTTTCACCTTGGAGAATACATCCACATATTGGTGATAGACAGAAGGGACAACCTTCAACACGGTTTCTACTTCTTCTGGCTCTTCCTCTTCATCCCACACCTCCTCCAGGGAGTCATGATAAGATGAAGGATCAAGGTCCATATTCCCAAAGAGGAGATGAAGTGAATATACAGAATTATCTTCTCCAACATTTTGAATCTCTTTGAAGACTTCATCTCCAGATAATGGAAATGACTGATGGGAATTAAGGGAAGGAATATGGACAGAAGATGGAATTGATGGTGTTCTAGAATCACCAACCAGAGCTGCACATGATTTGGCAGTAGAAGAGTCATTACGGAAAGAATTAGGAGGATCAAAATAGTCCTTATGATCAGCATTAAAGGTGATCAGCTCTTGCCTCCAATCAATAGAAGGATTAAAGTGATTTAGAAAGTCAAAGCCCAATATGATGTCTTCTCCCTTGGGAGTATCAATGACTAAAAAGTCCCATTCAAAGCTTGGGAAGGAAGGGAGCTCAACCATATATTTAGTATGGTGAGTCACAAAGAAGGAAGGGGACTCAGAGGAGTCCAAAATGATGAGAGGAATCTTCTCTGGAAGTTCTGACGTAGTCAATGAGTACTTGTGAACAAACTTCTTTGCAATAAATGAGTGTGTAGCACCAGAATCAATGAGAATACTGTAAAAAACATCAGAGAGAGAAGAAAAAACAAAACATTTAAGAGAATTTTTGATACCAGTATTCAGAATGCACAAATGTGCTCTGGAAGGAAAACTGTGAAGACCATTGAACACAACATGGTCTCCACTCAAGCTTTTCCCTGGCTGGGAAATTGGCCTGACGGTTGGGTAAGCTTGTTTTGAGGTCTTTTGAAGCAAGAATCAAGACTATGCTTCCTACCACAATAGGTACAAAGACCCTCTTTGATTCTTCTCTCTTTTTCAGAATTCATGAGCTTGAAGTCTTTATTCAACAAAGAAGAATGGGGCTTGTCCCTCTCCTAAAAATTCTTCTTCTTCTTGTGACTTGAACTTGAAGAATTTTGAGGATGGGAAGTACTTAATCTTGGGGCTTCAAGTTTCTTCTCTTGATAGTGATTCTTCTCCTTTTTCCTTTCATGGTACCTGGTATCGAGTTCCAGGGTAACGTCCTTAAGTCTTGGAGAGAATCAATTCTTGAAGGATGGGAGGCCAATTGATCCAATATACTGGATGGCAATCCCTTCCTGAAATGATGGATGAGAGCCCTTTCACCCCAATCCCCAATTCTCAAAACTAAACTCCTGAAATTGGCTATGTATAGTGAAACATGGCCACCTTCCTTGACTCTTAGTGAATCCAATTCTGCTTCAGCCTTTCTGACTTCATTTGGGTCACCAAATAGAGTGAAGAGTTGAGATTCAAAAAAAAACCAAGAATTGAGAGGGTAATTGGAGTCTTGATTGGTGAGATTGGGAAGATAAGGCTCAATCCATTTTGCAGCCCTGCCAATGAGAAATGAAGTGGAATAAAGAGCCTTCTTTCTGTCTTGAGAGAAGTTTGCCGGGTCATTATGAAAGATTAATTTGCATGACTGAAGGAAGCTTCTGACTTTGAAGGGCTGAGTCCCATCAAAGAATTGTAGTGCCTTCATAGATGGAGTCTTGAAGGCTGGTGGTCTTGATGATCCAGAAGAAGAAGCTGCTTGAAGATTGGCCATAATATGAGTCATCTGCTGCATAATGGCCAATAAAGATGGTTCAGATTGATGAGAGACAGGCTGATTATACTGGGCTAGAGTTGGTCCTCCAGTACTTTGGGATGCCCCCAAAGGAGCAGGAAGACCTTCAGTACCATCAGACTCTTCCTCTTCCACAGAATTCTCCCCCTCCTCATCATCATCTTCACCTTGAACCTTGAGACTGGTTCTTGAAAGTCCTGGAAAACCGCCAACCACTCCTGATAATGAAATTTATCTTCTTGGCCCTCTTCCTTCCTTCCTGGATGGTGCTGCTCGTTCCATTTGGGGTCCTCTATCCAAATGGGCCCTCAGTTGAGGAACTGCTGGGGTGCCATCAAGAGGAACTCTTGGAGTTGGAGTAAGAGCAGCTTGAGCTCTGGCCTGAGATCTGATTTGTCTTGCAGGAGGTGAATGTTCAATGCGCATGATTTCAGGAATAAAAAATTAAAAAAAGTGAACAAAATCAAAACTTGCTTGAAGTACAGAATCAACAATCTAATCTTGAGGAAATCAATGAATCAATTAAAATCTTCAGGTAAATCAATCAATCAAGGTCAAATGAGTCTTGAAGTCAAAATCAATACCAATGAAAATCTTGAAGTCAATAAAATCAACCAATCAAATCAATAAAAATCAAATCTTGCAGAGAAAATCAATCAGTCAAATGAATTCTTGAGTCAAAATCAATTTATGTGAATTCTTGATGTGAAATTCAGCAAAATCAATGAGAACTCTTCAGGTCAGTCAAATGTCAATTATATAAAATCAGTCAATCAAATCAATTATCAAGTGAATTCTTCCTGAAAATCACAACTCTTTAAGAAAAATCAAATTGAATCCTGATATGAAGAACATGTCTGAATAATCAGATGAGCAATTTGAAAATCAAAATGATAAGATGCCTGAATGAAGGATAAAAATGAGATTGATGATTGAGATTAAGAGTGAAAAAGATAACAAAAATAAAAATTGGGTCAGCTTTCAATTTTCAGAATGAAGAATGAATGAGAGAAAATTGAGAGGTGAAAAAGAATCATTACATTCATAAGCCTTAAAGAGTCATAATTTTGAAGAATGAGTGAATGAAATTATAAAGAAAGAATGAACAGAATGAAAGAAATTATGAGTTAATTAATATAATGTCACAGGGGCTCTTATGAAAGCAAGAGGGCCTGGCACTCAGGAATCAAGAACTCACTTGGAGGGCTCCAAAAGAGGAAAGAATAATAAAGATTTAATTTCTTTAAAGAAGAAGAATGGATAAGAAAAGTATGCCAAGGATAAAATAAAAGAGTAAGAAGCCAAAGGCCAAAGGTAATAAAAGAAGCCAACCAAGTGAATCCTCAGTTCACTGTTCCAACCTGCCAGAAAAGGAATGGAATTAGTAAAGGATATGACCACCAATATCCACTGACAGACGAGGAAGAAAAGAGAAAAGGTGCTAATGACTGACTTAAGATTATCAGTATTAACTTTAATAAGGTAAAAGAAAATAATGATAAAAATAAATCCAATATATTAATTAACTGGGGAAAAAGTCCCCAGGTGCTGAAAGGTGGCCAGGATATGTGAAAGACTGAAAGACTGATCCTGGAAGGTGAATCAATTGACTGTATTGTCCAAGTAAGGAAATAAAGTTCTGGCCATCTTGAAATTTGAACTGTGTGATGTAATTCACACAGTGGAATGTGAAATGGCCCAGCTGGGCCTAGGCCATACAGGTTGATTGAATGAGGCCTGTACAGATGAATTGAGTTGTCCAAGGAGTATTGAAATACTTGATGCCTTGGCAACTTATTGAATTGATGTAATACCTCTTTAGTATTGCCCCTTTTGGATAATCCTGAATAATGTACAAACCCAACTCCTGCAGATACAGGTGGTTGGGATCCTTGAAGAGTCTTCTGATTGCCGCCATAACTTGTCAGACTGATGAGTTGAATAATCCTCCTTCAAAATGGGCGTTGTATTTTGAGACCTTGATATGGAAAGATGGAAATGGGTCCTGAAAATGTCACCATTGGATTGCTGAGGAAAAATGGTGCATAATGGTATATAATACCATATATGCACCACGCCTGCAACCTCAAGTACGGATGGCATGAAGGAATGGAAAGAATTCCCCATAATTTGATTGGAAAAGCCTGCTTAGCTGGTCTGGTGGCCTCTGGAGGTTGCCAAAGTCCATGGCTGGAATAATGGTCCATGGTGGTCCATGGCCAAAAATGGGTCCTACGGGATTCATGGCCAAATTGGTGTCCAGAAGGTCTTTGCGCAATTTTGGGTCCAAGGGATTGGTGACCAATTGTGGCTCAGGTGGGTCCAATTGTGGTTTGGGACCCACCTGGCCTTGGGGGATAGATGGCTTCCCCCCTTTGGCCTCATTGGATTAGGCCAAAAGGGGCCTAATTGGCCTGCGGACCGCGGTACGTGGCCTACGGACCATAGAAGCCCTAGGGGGTCTAAATGGCCCAAAAAGGCCATTCAAGCCAAAACCCCACTAATGAATGGGGTTGGCTAGGGAGCCTGGAGGCCCCTAGAACACAAAAGGACCCCCAGGCCCAAAATCAAAGATGAAGGCCTGGGGGTTGGTGAGGTGGAAATAGGCCAAGAAGGCAAATGACAGCAGGATATGGCCATTGCAATGGTTTATGGCATAAGAGCCATAGAACAACCAAGGGGGGCAATTGGCTCCAGGTTGGATTGCTGCAACCATCAAGGAGGAGGGTCAAACTTGTGGTTGTGACAACAGGCAAATAAAGAAAAGACAAAGACTAACATAAAATTAAATAATTATAATACCCAAAATAAGGATAAGAATAATTATGAAATAATAAATAAACAAATTAATTAACTGGGGAAAAGTCCCCAGGGGGAGAAAGAGGGGCTGGTATATGTGAGAATCACCAGCCCTGATCCCAAAAGAGAATTTTCATGGGAATAAATGATGATTGAATTGAGTCTGGCCAATACAGGTCCTGTACAGCTCTAGAGGGCCTGTACAAAAGGAGTGGTGGTATTGAGCAATCATACAGTTTATAAATGGTGTATCCAAACTGTATTGGGTAATTCCAACCTGTACAAGTATTGACAGGCTTTATTGATGAACCAGACTGTATGCATGTTTCAGAAAGGAAGATTGCTGAAAATGGATGTTGATGCACACAGTGGATTTGCTGGTTTAAGGTTTTTGAGTGGGTGTATCAATGAATACCCTTACCCCTGATCAGTGGTTAATACAGTATCCCCCTGTTGAGACTGGTGGGCTCCTGAACACCATAATACCCTGCCACTGTTGACTGGCATCTCAATATCCCCACATTTTTTCAAAAATTTTCATTTTAATTTTCATTTCCTCTTCACCATTATCCTGAAATACTTTTTTCAATTCTTCCCTGCCAAATTAATTGGATTCCCCCCTTCTTTAACTTGAGCAAGTCTTCCACTTCAAAATATGCCTTTTGTTATTCTTTTGAGTCAATAAGTCCTTCTTTTTGGGGCATGGCCTTGGGTTGTATCCCAAAATGATGGCCACTGAGCTCTTCTGCTCAAAAAATGATGCAAAATGAGTATATCAATTCATACTCATATGACAAGGGCCAACCTGATGTTGGGCCCTTCCTTGCCTTGACTGAAAGTGTCTTGGAAAAGAAGCTTCAAGGGATCTTGTCCCCATTTACCTTTGAAATACCTTCCCTGGATTTACCATAGCTATTTTGAGCCTTGACCCTTGTAGGGTGCTTCTTTGATAAAATTGATTTCATGGCCACTCAGGCCTTTCTTTGGGTCTTGGGGTGAAAATGGTGAAAAATTGATATATGGCCATTTTTCCCCATTTTGCAGTGCTGGTGTCCTATGGTCTGCGGGTCATTGGCCGTGGACCATACTGCACGGTCCAAGGTCCGTGGGGGCTATTGGAGGCCCCCTGGGCCCAATTTTGCTGGGGACCCAGGGGTGCCATGGGACCATAAATTGGCCCCTGGCCCAATTTCCACCTACATGGCCTACACCCATTGAGAGGGTCCAGGACCATCAAGATCCTTGCTGTCCCAAAGTTGCAGGGAGGTCCTGGGTGATTAATTCAGCCCCAAAGAGGTCTTGAATCTTCAACTTGGAGGCTTTGAGGGGTGGCCATCATTGAGTTATGGCCCCATTGCCTTGAGGTCATGGTTTTTTACATGGAGTGGACTGCTTCTGACATATTTTTTTTCACTGAATCTTCTTCTTTTGCAACCCTAACTTCCGTTCTTTGTGGTTCTAGCGTCCTTAATCAATTGGCTTCCCCCTCCATGGCTTCTTTGGGACATTTTGATCCCTCCCAAACTTATGATGGCTACAAGGCAGTTGAATTTCTTGATCCTGCTTGTACTGAATATTTGGCCAAGGGTAAGGATTGGTTTCAACATTAAAATCCCCAATCTTCAAAGTGTCACTATTGCTTCATTGGAAAGAAGCCATGTCGTTGTACGGTGTTGCAAGCTTCAAATGTCAGGAGGTATTTATGGAGTAGAAAGGGTGGGCCTTTTGGAGAAAATTTTCCAGTTTCTGAGGCACCTACTCCTGATGGAACTTCAGGGTTTTGTAAATATGAGTAATTTGAGTATTTTGATTGAATTTTGTACTGATATTCTTTATTTAGTGACTGGTTCTAGGCAGAGGGATGTGGCAAGGTGGACTAATGTTAGAGGACCCATTCCAGTTGGTGGTAGGCCAATATACTCCAGCTCAGAAGTCCTAATCTCCAGAATCAACACTGACAGTGTAGTGAATAGAATAAGAAGGATTTCTGATTCCCCACCTGATCCAGATGCTGAAGGTAATGAAGAGTTGGATGGTGAAGAAGTTGAATTTGTTCCTCATTTGGTTGGCCATCAATCCAGCACTTCCTCTTTTCAGCCTCTTGTAAACAGATTCCAAAGTTACATAATTCTCAGTACTCCCAGAACTTTCCAACCTACTCTTGCTGCCATTCCTACTTCCCTTCCTCCTTCTTCACCAAGTCCTTTCCATGACAGGCCTGCCTTGAATCAAGAAGTAAGATAATCACCCATCCAGAAACCTAGAAACTCACCCATAACCACCTTTCTAAAGCTACAACCTATGGCCAGCTCCAGCAGAAGAAGGAATGGATTTTCTCCTTTACCGTTTCCTGCCGCTCGAGTATTTCAAAGAAGAGATCTTTGGCCTATCACAGTTACCAGAGAAGATCCAAATGCGGTGAGTGAAAACCAGGACGCTGTGGCCAGGTTGTCCAGGAGAGTTGATTGAAATAGTAGGGAGGTGATTATGTATGCAAATAATAGAACTATTCCAGGTACTGCTTTTGAAGATATGGCTGCACAATTTGCCTGGTATGAAGATGAGATGATAAATGACTTTCATAGAACCTTTAATGATTTGGGTAGAGATAAATAGCTTATTTGTTCTTGTTTGTGTTTGGTTTCACTTCTATCACCACTCTTATAACTACTAAGAAATGAAAAAAATGAATGGAACCTCCCAATACATGACTTGGGAGGGGATGCTGCTGCTTTAAATAAATAAAAGAAAACAAAATTATACAAGTAAAGAAAAAGAAAGAAAAGGAGAGAGAAAGAGATTAGAGAAAAGAAACAGAGATATTCCTGAGGTTTGTCCTTCTTGTCGCGAGTTGCTTGAATTTTTGCAAAGAATTGTCTGAAAGATAAAACCAAGCATTTTATGCTCACAGAGTGGCCAAGGTAATGTTTTACAAGAAGTAGAACCCTCAGGGATGCATACCAGGAGATGGAACTTACTTTCCTAACTCCCACTCCCCACCAAGCACCATAAAATGAAACAAATTGCCATAAATGACTTGAAGTAATGAGTGTCTTGATTCATGAGGATTGGCATAAATTGAAATAATAATGAAAGAGAAAGAAAATAAAGATAAAAGATAAAAGAAGAACAAATTTGGCCATATCTTGATGAAGGTCCAAATTTGAGGGTATTGATGTTGCAAGGCCTTCTGAATCTGTCCAAAGAATTGACTAGTTCTCACAAAGTGGCCAAGATGATGCTTACAACAACATTTTGGTAGGATACCCCCTTAAATGTGCATGCCAGGAGAGGAACTTACTTTCAGAACCTCTTCCCCCCACCAAGCACCATAGAAATCAAACATTTGAGGTATTTGGACCTGGCTGTCACAGCCAAGGAGGCAGGGGCATTACCAATCATCTTCAACAATCATTACTTCATTGATACCTTTCAAAACCCAATCAGCAAGGGGGTTTCATTCAACATTCTCCAAATACAGTTTTCAGACCTCAATACAGTTTCATACAGACAAGACCCAAATACAGGATTCACTAAATACAGGCCTGTCATCAATACAGGAGCAAATACCTGTATTGACTGTGTAACCTGTATTGGATTCACCAATACAGGATTCAATCCCACATCCAACTTCTTCCAGCATACAGGCAAGAATCTCACTACTCAAACTCCAAGGATGGTATTTCTCACATATACCAGCCCCTGTTCATCCGCCTGGGTGTTTTTCCCCAAGTTAATTAAAATATTGGATTTATTATTTAATATTATTTTATTAGGGTGTTGGTAAACACACATAAGCTTTTAGTAAAAACACGTAAGCCCTTACGTGTTTTTACCATAAACTTACGTGTTTTTACCAAATTATGGCCAAAACACGTAATTTTATGGTAAAAACACGTAAGTAAGCTAATTTTTTTATAAAAATTCCTCAGGCTCATTTTTGAGAATTTTTAACTTTTTTTTTTGCCATATTTTTTCCGACATGGGATGTGAAGGTCCCCAAATTTTTTCAATTTTTTTTTTTTGCCCAATTTTTCTATTTTGGGCAATTTGGTGAAATGGCCCATTTTTTTGAAAAAATTCATTAAAAATGTTCCCACTTATGAATTTCAAGAATTTTTTTTTAAAATGAAGGTGAGAATGTTGAGAATAATAAACCAGAAGCCCAACATTTTGGTATTTTTTTGCAAGAACATTTGTAGGCCCAAAAAGTCCATGTTTTTTGATGTTTTTTTGTTCATGTTTGTAATTAAATTGAAAATGCCATTTATGACATAAATTGAATTCAAAATGTAATTTATGATGGGTGGAAGTTAAAGTTTGATTTTTGGCATTAACAGTGCCATTTATCACATCAAAAGTGCCATAAATAGCCTCACTAATGACATAATAATGCCATAAATGGCATCAAGAATGACATACAGATGCCATTTATGGCCAGAAAATTGGCATAAATGGCATTACAGCAATGCCATAAATTGAATTTAATGGCCTTGAAAATGCCATTTATGCATTTAAAAATGCCATAAATGGCCTTAAAAATGGCATTAATGGCCTTAACATTGGCCTTAAAAATGGAATTAATGGCCTTAACTATAACATAAATGGCATCAAAAATGCCATTTATGGAATCAAAAATTCCATTTGTTGCATTACATAAATGGAATTAACAATGCCATTTATTGGCATTATGCCATTTATTGCATTGATAATGCCATTCATGGTATCAGTAATGCCATTAATGGCATTGTTAATGTGGCATTATTAATGCCATTTATGGCAATAATGGCATCAGAAATGTTGCATTTTTGATGCCACAAATGGCATTGTTGATTCCATAAATGACATTAATGGCATCAATAATATTTCATTGATAATGCCATTAATGGCACAGTTAATGCCATTTATGACACTGCTAATTCCACTTATGGCACTGTTAATGCCATTTATGGCATTGTTAATGCCATTTATGGCATTGTTAATGCCATTTATGGCATTGTTAATGCCATTTATGGCATTGTTAATGCCATTTATGGCATTGTTAATGCCATTTATGGCATTTTTAATGCCATTTATGACACTGGTAATGCCATTTATGGGACTGTTAATGCCATTTATGGCATTGTTAATGCCATTTAGGGCATTGTTAATGCCATTTATTGCATTGTTGATTCCATTTATGGCATTGTTAATGCCATTTATTGCATTGTTGATTCCATAAATGGCATTAATGGCATCAGAAATATTTCATTGATAATGCCATTAATGGCACTGTTGATGCCATAAATAGAATTTTTAATGCCACAAATGGCATTAATGGCATCATAAATGCCATAAATAGCCATATTTCATTTAAAAACCATCCCTTACGTGTTTTTACCAATTGATGGTAAAAACACGTAAGTTTTAAGTAAAAACACGTAAGCTCTTATGTGTTTTTGCCAATTTGCTTACGTGTTTTTACCAATACCCTTTTATTATTTATTAAGTAAGTCTTTGCCTTCCCTCACCTGTTCAGTAGAGTCCTGGTGGCCATATCCTTTATTAATCCTTTTCTATTTTCTGAACAGGTTGAAACAGTGGTACAGGATTATTTGTGGCTGGCTCTTTATTATTGCTTTTGTTTTTTCTCTCATATATTTTATGCTTATTATTTTATCACTAGGAATTTATCCTCTTACTCCATTACTCTTATCAATTGAGTATTTCATTCTGAGCCCTCCATAAGTAAGTCTGTTCACTGAGTGCCAGGCCCTCTTCATTTAGAAGAGCCCCTGTGACATTATTTTAATTAACTCATAATTGCTTCTTTTTTCAATCATTTTATTCATTTCTCTCATTCTTCAATTATGATCTTTTCATGATTTTATGATTTTTATGATTTTTATGATTTCATTATCTCTCATCAATTTTCATCTCATTCATTTCATTCAAATGAAAATTGATCCTCTTTCTCATTTCAAAATTCTGTTGACCATTTCACTTTATTCTTTATCATTCTCATTTCTTTTTTTTCTCAATTCAGGTTTTTATCAGGTTATTTGAGTGGAAGTATTTGGTTTAATTGATTCAGAATTCAGGTATTTTATTTATTTGGGGTATTCAGTGATTTTGATTTTGAAATTTCTCAAGATTATTGATTGATTGATTGATTCCTCAAGACATTGATTTCACCTCAAGATTTTGAATTGACTTTGATTTGATTTGATTTGATTGACTTGATTTGATCCTCAAGATAGCTGATTTATCCTCAAGATTTGAATTGATTGAATTGATTTTGAAGATATTTATTGAATTCCTCAAGACTTAATTGATTTGATTTTTGGATTGACTTGATTGACTTGAATTGATTTATTGATTGATATTGATTATCCATAAGAATTTGATTCTGTCATTTTCATTCTTCAAGATTTCTCAGAGTATTTTCACTTCAAGACTGTTTATTGATTCTTCAAGATCATCAATATTCTAATTTAATTTGATTTGGTCAAGCCTTATTTTATTCAGTTCATGGGTCAACTCACTCAAGCAGTTGCCCCAAGGGACACCTCAAAAGTCCCTGCATTCAAGACTACATCAATGAAGGCACCTGATTCTTTTGATGGTACTAAAGCTTATAAACTGAGAGGATTTATTCAATCCTGTCAATTGATCTTTCATAATGACCCAGAAAACTTCTTCTCTGACAGGAAGAAGGTCTTATACTCAACTTCTTTTCTTACTGGTAGAGCTGGAAAATGGATTGAACCTTACCTCTCAAATATCGCCAATGAAGACCCATCTTATCTCCTCAATAACTGGCAGTTATTTGAAACCAAGTTATTCACTCTGTTTGGTGATCCCAATGAAGTCAGAAAAGCTGAACAAGAGTTGGACAATTTGAGGATGAGGGGAAGTGGTCAAGTTTCCTTGTACATAGCTGATTTCAGAATCTTAATGTCAAGAATTGGAGACTGGGGGGAAAGGGCCTATATTCATGTATATAGGAGAGGCTTGGCATCAAGATTGTTGGACCAATTGGCTCCTCACCCTGGAACTTTTGATAGTCTTCAAGAACTCATTGACATCACCTTGGAATTAGATACCAGGTACCATGAGAGGCAGAAGGAAAAGGGTAGTAATCAAGAGAAGAAGCCTCCAATCAGTGGATCCAACTCCTCCAAGCCCCCTCAAAGTTAATCATCAAAGAAGCCTTATCACAAGAAGAATAAGAAGGGGAATAATTTTCAAGTGTCCAAAGACAAGCCTCATGCTTCTCTCCTCAATAAGGATTATAAATTAATTGGTTCTGAAAAGGAGAGGAGGATCAAAGAAGGCTTGTGCAATTATTGTGGTGGTAAGCACCCATTTGAAAAATGCTTCAAGAGGCCTGAGAATAGGCAAGGGTCATCAAAAGACTTCCCTAGCAAGCAGGGAAAAGCCTGAGTGGGAATCATGACGTGTTCAATGGTTCTCACTTATTTCCTTCAAGAGCACAATTGTGCACTCTGAATACTAGTGTCAAGAAATCTTTAAAATTTCTTATTTTTTCTTCAATCTCTGATATTTTTTATAGTATTCTCATTGATTATGGTGCTACAAACTCTTTTATTGCAAAGAATTTTGTTCTCAAGTACTCATTTACCATGTCAGAGCTCCCTGAAAAGATTCCTCTTTCCATTTTGGATTCCAATGAATCCACTTCCCTGTTCATCACCCATTATACCAAGTGGGTTGTTGATTTAACTACCTTCCCAAGCTTTGAATGGGATTTCTTTATCATAAATTCACCCAAGAGAGAAGACCTGATATTGGGCTATGATTTTCTTTACCATTTTAATCCCATTATTGATTGGAAAAATGGATTGATCACCTATGATTCTAGTCATAAGGATTCTATTGGTATTATTTCTTCTACTAGTAATGACTTTTCCACTGCTGTCAACAGTGTTGCTCTGGTTGGTGAACTTAAGACAACTTCCCTTCCTCCTTCTGTCCATAACCCCTCCATTTTTCCCTCTCAGTCATTACTTGCATTAAGAGATGAAGTCTTCAAAGAGATAAAAGATTTTGGAGAAGATGTTTCTATATCTTCACTTTATCTCTTTCAAGGGGATATGGACCTTCCGCCTTTATCTTTTCATGCCTCCCTGGAGGAGCAGTGGGATGAGGAGGAAGAGCCAGAAGAGATTGAAACTGTGATGAAGGTAGTCCCTCCTGTTTATCACAAATATTTGGATGTATTATCTAAAGTGAAAGCAGAGAAACTTCCTCCACACCGTGCTTGTGATCATCATATTGAACTGGAGGGTCTTCTACCTCCAGTTGGTGTTATCTACTTTTTAGCAAAGAATGAGTCAGAAACACTGTGGGCCTACATTTCAGAGAATGTAGAGAAAGGTTTCATCAGACCAAGCTCCTCCTCAACAGGAGCACCTGTGCTTTTTGTTAAGAAAAAGGATGGGGGCCTTTGTTTGTGTGTTGACTACCACAAACTTAATGCTGTCACTAGGAAGAACAGGTATCCTGTTCCTCCAATGAATCAGCTTCTTATTGTCTTTGACGGTGCTACTATCTTCTCCAAGATAGATTTGCATGGTGCTTATAACCTCTTGAGAATCAAAGAGGGGGATGAGCACTTAACTGCGTTTAGAACTAAATATGGCAGTTATGAATATTTGGTTATGCCATTTGGCTTGACCAATTCTCCTGCTTCATTCCAGAATCTTGTGAATGATATCTTTGCAGATTTCTTGGATAATCTTGTTGTAGTGTACTTAGATGATATTATGGTCTTCTCTAGCTCTTTGGATGAACATGTTAAACATGTGGCCTCTGTTCTCCAAAGACTGAGAGACAATAATTTATTTGCCAAAGCCTCAAAGTGTGTATTCCATGCCTCAAGTGTGGAATACTTGGGCTATGTTGTTTCAAGTGATGGCCTCCAGATAGATTCTTCAAAGGTTCAACAAATTGCCAATTGGCCTCAGCCCAAGAACATCAAGGCCCTCCAATCTTTTCTTGGTTTGCCAAATTTTATCATCGTTTCATTAAAAATTATTCCCAAAAAATCTCTGCTCTCACTTCCCCCCTTAAAAAAGATTCTCCCTTTATCTTCAATGAGGAAGCTCCTAGTCAGTTTCAAATACTCAAAGAAGCTTCCACCACTGCTCCTATTCTCTCTCATTTCAATCCTTCTCTACCAACTATTGTAGAGACTGATGCTTCTTTTTATGCGTTGGGTGCTGTACTGAGTCAGGTGAATGACTCAGGAAAGCATCCCATTGCATTTGATAGTCACAAGCTCTTACCAGCTGAACTCAACTATGATATTGATGACAAGGAGCTCCTTGGCATAGTTTGGGCTCTCAAGCGCTGGAGAACTTTTCTCCTTTCTCTTTCTGATTCCTTTGAGTTCTTGACAGACCATTGTTCTCTTCAGTATTTTATGTCCTCTAAAGTCCTTACTCGTTGTCAAGCCTGTTGGGCAGAATTTCTATCTGAATTCCATTTTATCATCACTTACCGCCCAGGCAGGCTGGCCACTTTACCAGATGCCTGGTCACGTCGGGACAACATGTACCCAGAGAGGGGGGTGGATTTCATCAGCAAGAAACCTCAAAATTTTCAACAAGTTCTCAAGAAAAATGAAATTCAAGAGTCAAGATTCTTTTCAATAAAATTTGATATTTTTTCAGATGTAGTTGATCAAATTCAAAGACAAGCATGGCAAGAAAAAGATTATAAGGAAATCCTTAAAAAATTAGAAAGAGGAGAATCAGTCCCAGACTATTCACTTGAACCTCAAGCAAAATTATTATTGTTCAAAGATAGAGTAGTCATTCCAAGCAATCATGAAATTCAATTGGACATTCTTCAAAAGCGTCATGACTCACCGTTGGCTGGCCATCCTGGCCAGGAGAAGACCCTCAAGCTCATAAAGCGGGATTTTTATTGGGCTGGCATGAATCAAATCATCAAGGACTATGTGTCCTCATGTCTGCAATGTTCAAGAAACAAGAAAATTCACCATAATAAGTTTGGATTACTCAAGCCTCTTCAAATTCCATCTGGTCCTTGGAATTCTTTATCAATGGACTTTATCACTCAATTGTCCCTGTCAAGCAACTTTGATTCAATTTTAGTAGTTGTAGACAGATTTTCAAAAATGGCAATATTTATTACAACTTATTAAATAATCACTGCTTTGGACTTAGTTCAAATATTCATTAATCATGTATTTTCCAAACATGGTCTTCCAATCAGTATTGTTAGTGATAGAGGTTCATTATTTGTTTCATCATTTTGGACTCAATTGTGTCAGCAGCTCCAGATATCAAGAGATCTTTCAACTGCCTTTCACCCTGAAACAGATGGACAGACAGAGAGGGTATATCAGATTCTAAAACAGTATCTTTGGATGTATGTCAGTTACCATCAAGATGATTGGCACACCTAGCTCCCTCTGGCTGAATTTTCCTATAATAATGCAGAACATTCATCAACAAAATAGTCTCCATTTTTCACTATTTATGGAATAAATCCTAGCTTTGATTCAATTCACATTTCTCAAGATAAACCTGCTGGATAGTTATCATCAAAACTCCAATCAGTACAGCAAGTTTTCAAAGAAGAATTAGAGTCAGCAATAAAGCGTTTTAAGAAGTATGCAGATAGAAATAGAGCAATTCCACCTGATTTCCAACCTGGGGACAAAGTATGGCTAGATTCCAAGAACATCAAGACAACAAGACCCACCAAGAAACTTTCAGAAAGATGGCTGGGACCCTTTGAAGTTCTCAAGAAGATTGGCAGCCATGCATATCACCTCAAGTTGCCTCAACAATGGAAGTCAGTTCACCCTGTCTTCCATGTGTCCTTGTTAGAACCAGTGAAGCAATCAACTATCCCAAATTGACACCAATTGCCACCACCTCCAGTAATAGTGGAAGAGCAAGAAGAATGGGAAGTGGCTCAGGTTCTGGACTCAAAGCTCAAGAGAGGTACATTGTGGTATCTAGTGGAGTGGAAAGGATAAAATGAAGCCCCAGAAAGAACAACTTGGGAACCAGCTTCCAAACTTACCAACTCCCCAGACCTTGTCAAGGATTTTCACACTTTGTATCCAGACAAGCCTGGCCCAAATGCCTCAAGAGTTTGATTTATGGTGCTTGGTGGGGATTGGAGTTTATGAAAGTAAGTTCCTCTCCTGGCATGCACCTTTAAGGGGGTATTCTACCCAAATATGTTGTAAGAGTCACCTTGACCACTTTGTGTGCACTTGTCAATTTATTTGGACAGGTTTAGAAGGCCTTGCAACATCAATACCCCAAATTTGGACTTTTCATCAAGATATGGACAAATTCCCTTTTTCTTTTTATTCTTTTTCTTTCTTTCACAAATTTTATTCCAAATTATGCCATTCAATATCTTTCAAGACATTCATTACCACAATTCATGTTATGGCATAATTTCTTTTTCATTTATGGTGCTTGGTGGGGAGTGGAAGTTATTAAAGTAAGTTCCATCTCCTGGTATGCATCCCTGAGGGGTCTGCTTCTTGTAAAACATTATCTTGGCCATGCTGTGAGCAGCAAATGCTTGATTTTATCTTTCAGAACATTTTGGCCAAAATCAAGCAACTCACCACAAGAAGGACAACCCTCAGGCATTTTCTTATTTCTATTTATTTACTCTCTTTTTCTCTCAATTCTTTTTCATTTTTATTTTTTATTTCATTTTCTTTTACTTGTATGTTTTATTTCTTATTTCAAAAGAAGTAGTCATCACTCCCATATCATGTTTGGGGAGTCAATTCATTCAACAATCAAAGAGCAAAACACTAGTAATGGTAAAGACCAGCTACAGATAACCGTCATAAAAACTTCTTCAAGTCAGCCTTAAACTCATTCCTTAAGATCAAAATTGAAAGCCAAAACCCAATCAGCAAGGCATTTATGGCAATTGACCAGTCAAGGAGGAGATAATAAGAAAGACATTCAGGAAGAAATCAAGATCATAAAGGAAAAAACTGCTTCAAATGGCCCAATTGGCCAATTTCATGAATTTATGCACTTTGGCACAAATGGCCATATCAAACCTCAAATCTTCAAAATAGCTCATTTTTATCATTTTTCATCAAAATATGCTTAATTATGCATATTGGCAAATTTGCGCGTTTGCGCAATTTTGCGCAAAAAACCTGTTTATATTGTCAAAAGGATTCAAAAGGCCTTTTTGGCCCATTTCATCAGAATTGCGCATTTGCGCACTTTGCGCAAATTTTGCGTATTTTTGCTCAAATTTGCGCACTTTGTGCAAATTGGCCAAAACCCCTTTAATCACAAAATCAGGGATTTTGGCCAGGACTTCTAAAATGGTCCAAAACCTCAAGTATTGGCCATTTTTGCCAACACTCTCAAGATTCAAATTATGATGAAATCAGGTGTTCTTGGGACATAAGCCCAGGTCACCCCCTTTTCAAAAGCCATGAGGACTCAAGAAAGGTTTAGTGAAGACACTCAAGACAGGATTGAAGGAAATTTAAGAAGAATGAAGGCATTCTGAAGGAAAAGAGGGAATGCAGAATCAAGATCAAGGAGAAGATATCTACAAGTGATTAAATGAAGATTTTTTTTGAGTATTGATTGAAGAAAAAAGTTTAATGGGATAAATTTAAGGAATTGGGGGAAAGAACTGTATGGATTGATTGCAAGCTCATCAAGACTCACTATACTTATGGTGCTCAGAGCTCACCACTTTCAAGAGGGGGATAATGTCACAGCCAAGGAGGCAGGGCCATTACCAATCATCTTCAACAATCATTACTTCATTGATACCCTTCAAAACCCAATCAGCAAGGGGGTTTCATTAAACATTCTCCAAATACAGTTTTCAGACCTCAATACAGTTTCATAAAGGCAAGACCCAAATACAGGATTCACCAAATACAGGCCTGTCATCAATACAGGTGCAAATACCTGTATTGACTGTATAACCTGTATTGGATTCACCAATACAGGATTCAATCCCACATCCAACTTCTTCCAGCATTCAGGCAAGTATATCAACACTCAAACTCCAAGGCTGGTATTTCTCACATATACCAGCCCCTCTTCATTGGCCTGGGGGTTTTTCCCCAAGTTAATTAAAATATTGGATTTATTATTTAATATTATTTTATTTCTCATTAAGAAATATTATTTTATTATTTATTAAGTTAGTCTTCTCCTTCCCTCACCTGTTCAGTAGAGTCCTGGTGGCCATATCCTTTATTAATCCTTTTCTCTTTCCTGAACAGGTTGAAACAGTGGTGAAGGATTATTTGTGGTTGTCTCTTTATTATTGCTTTTGTTTTTTCTCTCATATCTTTTATGCTTATTATTTTATGACTAGGAATTTCTCCTCTTACTCCATTACTCTTATCAATTGAGTATTTCATTCTGAGCCCTCCAAAAGTAAGTCTGTTCACTGAGTGCCAGGCCCTCTTCATTTAGAAGAGCCCCTGTGACACAGGCTTGTCTTGATACAATGAGTGGAAGTCCTTGACAAGGTCTGGTGAGTTGGGAAGGTTGGAAGCTGGTTCCCAAGTTGTTCTTTCTGGGTCTTCACTGAATCCTTTCCACTCTACAAAATACCATAATTTGCCTCTTCTGAGTTTGGAGTCCAGAACATAAGCCACTTCCCATTCTTCTTACACCTCCACTAGAACTGGTGGTTGTGGAAATTGATGTCCATTTGGGATAGTTGATTTCTTCACTGGTTCTGATAAGGACATATGGAATACAGGGTGAACTGACTTCCATTGTAGAGGCAACTTGAGGTGGTATGCATAGCTTCCAATCTTCTTAATGACTTCAAAGGGCTCCAGCCATATTTCTGAAAGCTTCTTGGTGGGTCTTGTAGTCTTGATGGTCTTGGAAGCTAGCCATAACTTATCCCCAGGTTGGAAATCAGGTGGAATTGACCTATTTCTATCTGCATACTTCTTGAATATCCTTATTGCTGACTCTAATTCTTCTTTGACAACTTGCTGTACTGATTGGAGTTTTGTTGATCAATTTCCAGCAGGTGAGTCTTGAGAAATATGGATTGAGGCAACACTGCGATTTCTTCCATAAATGCTAAAAAAAGGTGATTGCTTTGTTGATGAATGTTCTGCATTATTAAAGGAAAATTCAGCCAGAGGGTGCCAGGTGTGCCAGTCATCTTGAAGGTATTGGAGGTACATCCAAAGATACTTTTCTAGAATCTGATTTACCCTCTCTGTCTGTCCATCTGTTTTAGGATGGAAAGCAGTTGAGAGATCTCTTGATATCTTGAGCTGCTAACATAGATTAGTCCAAAATGATGAAACAAATAAAGAACCTCTATCACTAACAATACTGACTGGAAGGCCATGTTTGGAAAATACATGACTAATAAAGATTTGAGCTAAGTCCAGGGCAGTGATTGATCCATAAGCTGGAATGAATATTACCATTTTTGATAATATGTCCACAACTACTAAAATTGAATCAAAGCTTTTTGACAGTGGCAACTGAGTGATAAAGTCCATTTATAATGAATTCCAAGGACAAGACGTAATTGAAAGAGGCTTGAGTAATCCAAACTTCTTATAATGAATGTTCTTGTTTCTTAAATATGCCTGAAATGAAGACACATAGTCCTTAATGAATTGATTCATGCCAGCCCAATAAAAATCCCTCTTGATGAGCTTGAGGGTCTTCTCCTGGCCAGGATGGCCAGCCAATGGTGAGTCATGATGCTTTTGAAGAATAATGAGTTGTATTTCTTCATTGCTTGGGATTACCTGTCAGGCTGAGTCTATGTTGAAGAGGTAATAAGGCTATTTACAACTAAAACTATGACTGTGACCCAGTAAAAAATAGATTTTTAAAGATAAAAGGTTGATAAAAGGTGATTGAATTGAGATTTTAAGGGCTTTACTATGGAAATATAGTGGTGGTGAGCGCTGCTGAAAGCCCTGGGTGCAGTTTTATCTGTTGGGTTACAATAATAAAGACTACAATAATTAAGTTTATAATTATACCTGATTATTAACCAAGAGTAAAACTGTTTTTGACAGTTTACTACGTAGGTTATTCAAGAGCAGGATGAGGAAAGGTTTTTGGCTGTGAAAAGCCCTCCTTTTATCCTGAAATTGAGGTGGAAAGGCTGCTAGACCTTTCCACGTAGAGGAAGTGAAGATTTTTCACTCTCTATGACAGGCTTGTGGTTTGCAAACAGCCTGTATACTCTTTATTGGGCTCAGATGTGGTTTTGAACCCACATCTGGGCGGATTTCACCAATACAGGGTGAAAATTTTCATCTGGGGACTTCACAGCCTGATTCTGACGTGTATGACGCGTAGAATGCTGTACAGAAACTGTATGGGACCCCAGTATTGACTGACATATGTGGTATTGAAGTAAAAAACATGCTTCTTTGTCTTTTTGACACCTCATATTCATGGTTATGGGATATTATCCCATGGTAAGGCTGTATCTGACAGCAGGTGGGATTTTGACCTTAAAATGGTCATACCTCTGTCCGTTTTTGAGATATCAAGCTCATAGTTGATTCATTGAATAGCTCTGTATGAGCTCTACACAATGGTACCCAACTTGACATGGTTATCATTAAATATGACAAAGTTATCCCATGTACAAGTATTTTTGTACATTGGCGTGGTCTGGGCAAAAGCTGTATTAAGCTTGTTTGGCCAATAACTTCTCTTGTAGTTGAGCTATGAGGAAATGGATGGCACCATCAGATATCCCTGATTGTGCCCTTTCCAAAAAGACCCCACTTTAGGTATCTCACACTAAAACTGTAAAAGTTAGATGAGAGGTGAATGTTTTGTTCACCCTTATTTGGTCTGAATTTGACCATAACTCAAGTAATACTGGTGCTAGCTCAGTTTGGCTAGCACCATTAGATAGCCCTGGCTTAGAGCTTCATTTTGAATACCCATTTGATGGGGTTAAGCCTCTCCTTCTAGATTTTAGATGAGAGGTGAAAATTAAGGTTTATGCTCAGCAATAACTTTGAGCAGGAATAACTTTGTTATTTCTTGTCCTATGGTGATGGGACTTATATTTTCAGAAAGAGGTGAGTTTCCCCTTTCTTTTGATACCTTTTGAGCTAATTTGGCTCAGCTCCATGTTTTGGTGGTATTTTGGCTATACAATTGGTTTATGGTATTTTAGCTGTCATGCTTGTGCTCTGGTTTTGAGTCACAGGCTGACATTACCACTCTATCTTTGAATAAGAATAGCTTGGCTTGAGGTTCAAGAGAATAATCTGGAACTGATTCACCTCTTGCTAGTTGCTTGAGCATTTCTATATAGTCTTTGTCTTGCCATACTTCTTTTTGAATCTTCTAAACTAAATCTGAGAATATTTCCTCTTTTATTGAGAAGAATCTTGACTCTTGAATGCCATCATTCTTGATAACTTGATGAATATTGTGAGCATTCTTGCTGATGAAGTCCACCCCCCTCTCTGTGTAAGGTGTGGATATGAAACATTGATTAAAAATCAAGTATTTTTCCTGTCCTCAAAATTTGTATAAGGTAAAAAAATCAATTAAAAATAGTAAGAAATATTATTTTTAAGAGAAGACACACCAATTTTATTGTTTGTAACTCTATTAGTATAAGAAAATAATATTCTAAAGATTTATTGTTTTACCAACAATCAAAATTTATCCAAAAATACTCTAAAAGAGACATTTAAGGCTAAAAAAGAAATTTCTTCAAGAGCAATTTCAATTGTAATTAATTGAGCAAATAACTGCAAGCAATGAATTAAAGAAAAAAGTTATTAAAAAGATATCTAAAGAGAAAACATGCCTAAAAGTGACCAGAGTGAATTTGGAAACAAAGTGACAAGGTTAACAGTGATGAAAGATGCTTTAATTCACTTTTGCGGTGGTTCAGGGGTAAAAATCATTATAAGAGTTACAAAAAATGATTATGATGATTTTTTCACATGGTTAAAAGGTTTAAAATGATTGAAAAAGGTGGTTGGAATCTTTTATTGATTGGTTTAACAGTGTTTAAATTAATTATAAAAGGAAAAGATTCTAACATGGAGAGAAAAGTGGGGCAAAGGAGACATTCTTTTATAGCCATCAATTTTCTTACTCCAAAAGTAAAATTTACTCTTGTCAGTCGTGAAAAACAGTCTGACAACAGAAAAGCGTATTATGGCATCATTGAACCCTGGTTTAGGCCATTTTTAGCCATTTTAGACCCTTAAATCAGCCATTACTATAGAAATACCTGGTCTAGAGCCTTCAAAACACGTCGGAATGTCTTTATGAGGCGTAGAAAACAGTTAAAACTGTTTTTACTAACATTGTTTTTAACATAAGGGTAGTTTTACCCTCTTGGCAGCAGTTAAAACCACCCTGGTTGGTATCAAAACCTCATCATCAATTGAGTCACAGACCCTGTGACTCTATTCCAAGCCAAAAGTAATGATCTTTTTCATGGATTTTGACATCCCATGCCAGTCAGCAAGGATTTTGGGGGTCTGGCTCCCCCTTAGAGCTAGAGTTCCTTTCCCCCCCCCAATTTTAATCTTTCCAATTTATTTTTTCCTTTAATTCCCCATCAGGTATTATACTTGTAATTTAAATTTGTAATTCAATTGAATTGTACAGTAAAATACACTAATAGTTGATACCTCTTATGTAAATCAAAGTTCACTTATGTAATACACGTGCACATTTTGACATTTCAATTGAATTCAATTTAAAATACTTCAATTCCTCATAACTTCTAAACTAAACACAACACCTCAATTTTAACACAAAAATTGATGTTTAACACCACATGTGGTGCAAATTAAATTAAATTTTTGAGTATTTTCAATTTTTGTATTGAAAATACTAAAAAATCAATTTAAGCTTATTTAGAATTGAGTTACAGAAATTTCATCCAGAGGTGACCCCACTTTATTTTCTATGAGGAATCCAATGGTGTGATAATTTCTTTATGTTTATTTATTGGAAAAAAAGTTATAATATATTTCATATATTGTTTTACCAAAAATATTTTCATTTCATAATTATAAATTTTATTGTGATTTTATCTTTAAATTATAATCAAGTTGTGATATTCAAATATAAATTTGTATTTATATTTCAATTTTTATTTCTATAATATGAATAAATTTATTTTATTTATATTTTTATCTTAATTTATCTTTTGTGGTCTTTTGGGTATATGAAAATACCGCTAAGGCTCACATTCCCTCCCCTTAAAAAAAGAATGTTACTTTGTAATACTGTTATTTATAGTGTGCCTGAACCTTCTGAGATGTTTAGTAGCCTCAGGTATGTCCTTTTCTGGCAACCATTCATCTTCACAAGTTGGGGCACTGTACCTAACAAGGTATTTTCTTACTTTGTTGGTTCTCAACTTTCTTTCTTTGAGAACTTTGGTAATTTTCTTACTACCACATGACTCAATAGGAGGTATAGCTTGGGGACCTTTATTCCTCAAGGGGAATTTTTCAGCATCACTAGATTTATATGGCTTTATCAAGCTTACTGGAAATTTAGGATGCTTATTGCTAAATTTTCCAGATATCTCTACTTCAACAGCATTTTCTCCATGGAGGGCCTTAATAACAAAAGGTCCTGAAAAGGAGTCTTTCAGCGTTTTAAATCATTTGATGTTATTGAAGTTAGTGGTGGATACAAGAACTAAGTCCCCCACTTTGAAATCTGGAGTTGCATGTGATTTATCCCATTTGTCCTTAGCATATTCAAAGGAGTCCTCCTGGCACCTTACTGCATGCTTTCTAGCTTTGTCTAGCATTCCTTTGAAGCTAGCAGCTGCGGGATGTATTTCAATTAAGTCTTTCCTCAAGGAATCTTGGGGTAATTTGGGGTTCCATCCTTTTTCTAGGATAGAAGGAGTTTTATTGGTACTGGCATGGATTGATGTTTTCTATGCTAATGCCAGTGCTGGCAACAGAGTACACCAATCATGGGTAAATCCATCACAATCATTGAATTCAAGGCAATATGCACAAAATCTTCTTACCATGTCCTCTAAGGTTTGGATCATCCTTTCAGCCAGACGATCAGTTTGTGGGTGGTAGGCTGTAGAGAAAGACAGCTTAGTGCCAAATAATTGGTGAAGATTTGTCCATAGTGCTGAAGTTAATTTGGGATCCCTATCACTAATGATATTTGTAAATATGCCAGTCCATGACACTACTATATTCCATAGCAGAAGAGCTGTATCCATGGCTGTATCATCCTTGTGAAATGGTAAAAAGATTGGAGCTTTACTGAATCTGTCCACAATCCCTAGGCAAGCATTATAACTTCTGTCACCTCCTGGTGGTAGGCCAGTTACCAAATCCATATGGACAATTTTCAAAGGTCTGCTTGGTTCTTGGATTTTTATCATATTTCCAAGTCTCTTGCCAGTGGATTCATTTGATTTTTGACATCTGTCACAGGTTTTGCATTACTCTGCAACGTCTTTTTGCCACATTGGCCACCATATACAGGTCTTCATATTTTCTCTAGTCCTGTCTTCAGAGAGATGTCCTGAGAAGGGGCTGTCATGGCATTCTTTCAGTACAAGATTGATTAATGACCTTTCCACAGCTTTCATGACACATGGTTGCTTGGTTCTGTGGTAAATTATTCCATCCAATAGGTGAAATCTTCTTTCATAATAAGATTTTTTCCATACTTCATCCAAGGCATGTATGAGCAAGTTGTCTTTACAGTCTTTGTTAATTAATTGGCATGAGATTCTACAATTCTTATCTTGAGTGTAACTGTGTCTTACTTCTTCAAAGAAAGTGGTGTTCAAGTCTGTAACACTTATTCCTTCTATTGGGATCTGTGGTGAAGCTTCTTCTGGAACATAAGCAGGATTATCAATGTTATTTGGTAATTGCCATCTGCTTAGTCCATCTGCATTCTTATGAATATTCCCATCCTTGGGAACAATAGTCATATTGCCTATGTATTCTTGTATGGCTATTTGCCATCTGAGCATATGTCTGTTGGGTGCTTTCACATTTAAAAGTAATTTGACAGCTGTACAATCTGTTATCACCTCAAAAACACATCCCTCTAAGAAGTAGTTCAATTTTTCCAAGGGCCAGAAAAGGCATAGAAATTCCATTTGACTTGCTCCATATCTGGCTTCAGTTGGTTTGATTTTCCTGGATATGAAACATATAGGTCCTTCTACAGGCTTTTCATTTATGATCTGAACTTGGTGAAGTGCAGCACCCAACCATCCCCTGATGCATCAATATACAATGTAAAAGGCAATTTAAAGTCTGGAATCAGTAAGAGTGGAGCAGTGGTCAAGGCCTCTCTTAGAGACTCAAAAGCTTTGACTCTGTTAAGAGTAGTTTCAAATACTGTGTCTTTGTCACACAATTTAGAAAGTGGTCTTGCTATGGATGAAAAATCTTTAATGTGTTGCCTGTAATATCCTGCAAAACCTAAAAATGACTTTATTTCCTTTTTGTTTTGAGGCATGGGTTTTAGCAATACTGCAGCAACTTTGTTTTTGTCAATTCCAAGGGACAAACCAGATACAACATGTCCTAGTGCTTTATGTTCCTTAAATCCAAAATGGCATTTCTTCAAGGAGAGTTTCATGTTTACTGATTGAATTTTTGTCAACCCTCTGGACAATCTGTACATGTGCTCTTCCCAAGTCTTGGAACAGACAATAATGTCATCAATGTAAATGATTAACCATCCCTCTGAAAGTTCTTCAGGGAAGATTTCATTCATCATTCTTTGGAAGTGTGAAGGTGCATTTTTGATACTAAAGTGCATTCTAAAATATTCATACACTCGACAATAAACAATAATTCTCAAATATATTCTTGCTCTTGGTGTAACCACATTTTGATGGAATCCTTTAAGGGCATCTATAGTGGTTATATACCCTCCTTGAGATATTTGAGTAAGGGCAATTTGGATTTTTGGTATTGGGTATCTATCTGGAACAGTGTAAGTGCTCAGAGCTCTAAAGTCCCCAACCATTCTGGATTTTCCATTATGCCATGCCACTATGACTGGTGTAGTTATTTCTACTTCTTCATTATGGCCAACTTTTCCTATTACACCAAGGTCTAGAATTTCTTTCATATGAGCTTCCAGAGCTTCTCTTGACTTGGGATTTGCTGGGTATGCAGGTCTTCTCAAGAGTGGTGGATAAGGTCTTTCAATATTAAGAATGATATCAACTTCATGACCAATAATTGCTCCTAGAGGATCTTTGTCTGAAGCAAAAGCTCCTCTTTGGACATACAAAAGAAAATAAAGTTCATTTTCTTGTTTATCAGTCAGATGAAGGCTTATTTCAGCCTCCTTCAACTGTTCAGATTTGTATTTCTCCAATTGTAAGTTGACTGGTGATACTTTATCTACTGTAATTTGTCTATTAAATGGTAATAAGGCAAATTTCTTATGCTTATTTTCTCCAATAGTAAAGTATCTGTCTTTGTTGTTATGTAAATCTATTCCATACATGATTAAATAGGCATTTCCCAATATAAAATAGGTACTAGAGCAATTTTCCATAACATCAAATTCAACTGTGATTCTTAAATTCCCATTAATTTGTGGGAATATGACATTGGTCTCAAAAATTCCTACTGCTTTCATTGGGTTACTTTGTCAGCTGGAGTCTATGTTGAAGCAGTAATTAGGCTATTTACAACCAGAACTATGACTCTGACACATGAAAATAATTTTTGAATAAGAGTTTTTCATAATATAATAGTTTGTAATATAATAAAAGGGTTCTACTATTGAAAAATAGTGGTGGTGAGCGCTATTGAGAACCCTGGATGCAGTCTTACCAGTTGGATTACTATAATAAGAACTACAATAATTGAAGTTATGATTATACCCTGATTATTACCCAATATTAAAGCTTTTTTGGACAGTTTACTATGTAGGATATTCAAGAGCAGGATGAGGAAACAATTCTGGCTGTGAAAAGCCTCCTTTTTATCCTGAAATGGAGTGGAAAGGGTGCTAGACTTTTCCACATAGAGGAAGTGAAGGTTTTTTCACTCTCTAGTACTGGCTTGTGGTTTGCAAACAGCCTGTAGAACCTGTATTAGGCTCAGATGTGGTTTTGAAACCACATCTGGGAAGGTTTCACCAATACAGGGTGAACATTTTCATCTGGGGACCTCACAGCCTGATTCTGACGTGTATGACATGTAGAATGCTGTACAGAAATTGTATGGGACCCAAGTATTGACTGACATATGAGGTATTTCAGTAAAAACAAGCTCCTCCATCCATTTGACACCTCATATTCATGGTTATGGGATATTATCCCATGGTAAGGCTGTATATGAAAGCAGGTGGGAATCTGACCTTAAAACAGCCATACCTTTGCCAATTCTTGATATATCAACCTCAAATTGGTTTGGTGTATAGCGCTGTATGTTCTCTACACAATGGTACCTCATTTGATATGGGTATCATTAAATATGGCAAAGTTATCCCATGTACAAGATTTTTGTACATTTGCGTGGTATAGGCAAAAAGCTGTATTGAGCTTATTTGCCCCATACCTTTGGTTCTAGTTGAGCTAAGGGGAAAAGGATGACACAATCAGATAGCCCTGATTTTTCTCTTTCCAAAAATACCCCACTTCAAGTATCTCACACTAAAACTGTAGAAGTTAGATGACAGGTGAATGTTTTGTTCACCCTTATTTGGCCTGAAATTGACCATAACTCCAGTAATATTGTGCTAGCTCAGTTTACCTGGTACCATTGGATAGCCCTGGCTTAGAGCTTCATTTTTAGTACCCGTTTGATGGGGTTAAGCCTCGCCTTCTAGATTTTAGATGAGAGGTGAAAATTAAAGTTTATGCTCAGGAATAACTTTGAGTGGGAATAACCTTGTTATTTCTTATCCCATAGTGATGGGACTTATATTTTCAGAAAGGGGTAAGTTTCCTCTTTCTTTTGATACCTTCTGAGCTGATTTGGCTCAGCTCCATGTTTTGGTGGTATCTTGGCTATACCATTGGATTATGGTATTTTGGCTGTCATGCTTGTGCTCTGGTTTTGAGTCACAGGCTGACATACCCTCCCTCTAAAAAAGGCTAATCCTTGATGAGAATGCTCAGTCCTGTTAGAGGCCCTGAATCTCCTTAGATGAAGGTTCCCATCTGGTATGGAATCTTCTGCCAACCATTTGTCTTTATCAGCTGTTTTGTGCTTGAATCTGACTAAGTATTGTCTTTGATCCTTTCCATTAAGTCTGATCTTCCTGGCCCTGATGATCTTACTCACAGGTCCTGGGGATTCCTTCACTTCCACTATATCAGGTGGTGTGGGGTTCTTCTTCCTGGAGGGGAATTTATCCTCCTATGTTTGGAAGTATGGTTTGACCAAACTTCCTGGGAAGACTGGGTGTTTCCTGGCAAATTCCTCTGTAAGTTTGACTTCCACTGCATTCTTTCCTATCAACCTAATGATAGTGAAAGGCCCTACAAATGAGTCCCTCATCTTCTTGGGTCCTCTAAGATTACTCAAGTTCAGTGTAGACACTAGCACCTCGTCCCCTTCCTTAAAGTCAGGTTCCATGTGTGTCTTGTCCCACCTCTGTTTGTTATATTCTTTGGCCTCAGCTATGCATTTGGCAGCTGTGTCACAAGCCCTCTTCCACATATCATGGAAGTCCTTGGCTGTGGGGTTGATGGTCAGAAGATTCTTCTTTAAGTGATCCACAGGCAACAGGGGATTCCACCCTCTCTCTACCACTGCAGGTGTTTTGCCTGTGGTAGAGTGCTGACTTGTATTATAAGCCAGTTGGACAGCTGGTAGAATGGTAACCCAGTGATGGGTGTATCCTTCATGGTCCTTGTATTCCATGCCATAGGCACAGAACCTTCTAAGGATGTCTTCCATAGTCTGGATCATCCTCTAAGCTAGGCCATCTGTTTGGGGATGGTAAGCTGTGGAAAACGCAAGCTTGGTTCCAAGCATGTCATACAGATTGGTCCAAAATTCATATTTGAATTTTGGGTCCCTATCACTAATGATGATTTTAGGGACTCCACAGGTAGATATAATGTTATTCCAAAATAACAGGGCAGTATCCATGGCTGTGTCCTCTTTGTGGCATGGTAGACACCTCATACTCTTTCTGAACCTATCAACTATGATCAAGCAGGCATTGTAGTTTTCTTTGCCTCCTGGGACAAGTCCTGTGACCCAGTCCATGTTGATGGTTTCCCATGGGTGTTTGGGTTCTTCTCGATGTTGAAGTAACCCATTGTAACAACCACTCACCAAGGGGTAAGGGTATTCATTCATACACCCACTCAAGCACCTCAAATCAGCAGATCCAGCACTTGTATCAGCATTCAGTTTCAGCAATCTTCATTCTGCAGCATTCATACAGCTTGGAATCTCAATACAGCCTGTCAATACCTGTACAGGTTGGTTTCACCCAATACAGTTTCAAATACACCAGTATGAAACTGTATGATCACTCAAATACACCACACCTCTTGTACAGGTTCTGTACAGCTGTACAGGACCTGTATTGGCCAGACTCAATTCAGTAATCAATTATTCTCATGAAAATTCTTCTCTGGATCAGGGCTGGTGATTCTCACATATACCAGCCCCTCTTTCTCCCCCCTGGGGACTTTTCCCCAGTTAATTAATTTAGTTTATTTATTATTTTATAATTATTCTTATCCTTATTTTGGGTATTATAATTATTTAATCTTAAGTTAGTCTTTGCATTTCTCTCTTCGCCTGTACAGTATGAGTTGGGTGGCCATATCCTTATTAACCCTTCTCTTTCCATTCTGACAGGTTGAAACAGTGGACTTGGACTTGTTTGTGGTTGGCTCTTCTATTCTTTTACTCTTATCTTTTGTTGCTGCTTTTCTTATATTTATTCTTTAGCAATTTATCTTTAACACTCTTAAGTGTATTCCCTTTTATCTTATCTTTGAGCCCTCCATAAGTGAGTCCCAGTTTACTGAGTGCCAGGCCCTCTTCACTTCGAAGAGCCCCTGTGACATTAAATTAATTAACTCATATTTGATTCTTTCTTTTCATTCATTTATATTCATTTCTCTCATTCATCAATTATGATTCCTTTTATGATTTAATGATCTTAATGATTACGATTTTTTCTCTCTTATCAATTTTCATCTCACTCATTTCACTCTTATGAAAATTGATTCTTTTTCTTTTCTCAATCATTGCTGACCATTTCATCACTTCATTTTACATTTATCAATCAAATTTTTTCTGTGTTCTTATTCAGGTTTTATCTAGGGATTATTGATTGGTTTAATTGATTGGATTACTCATTGGGATTCATTTGGGTTATTGATTCAGGATTTATTGGATTTATTGACTTTGAACTCTCAAGATATTGATTGATCCTCAAGAATTGATTTTGATTATTGATTTGATTTGACTCATCAAGATATTGAATTGATTTCTGAAGATTTTGAACTGATTGATTGATTCCTCAAGACTTGATTTCATATTGAAGACACTTATTGATTGATTATTGATTGAATATTGATTGATTATTGATTTCCTCAAGATTATTGATATTTGATTGAATTGATTGTTGATTGATTGAATTTATTTGACTGTTGATTGAATTTGATTCCTCAAGATTTGAATTGATTCCTCAAGATTCATCAAGATTTTATTGTGATTGATTTGGCCAAGCCTGATTATTCTTCTTAATACCATCAAGTTATTTTAATTCTTTTCATAATGCCAGTCCAGCATAGCCCCCCAGCAAAGAATACTAGATCCCAGAAAATTCCAGCTGTTCTCACTCCTACAGCAAGGGCTCCTCTGGACCGCACACCATCAGTTCATCAACTGAGTGCAAATTTGGACAGAGGACCATCAATGGAAGGAGCAGCACCCTCAAGAAGAGGTGGAATGAAATCTAGAAGATCAAGATCCTTTTCTGGACTTTTGGGTGGCTACCCTGGAATGTCTGAAGGTGCAAGAGCAAGATTAGGGGAAGTTGAAGATGAAGAGGGGGAAGAGTCTGTGGAAGAGGAAGATTCTGGGGAAACTGAAGTGGCAGATGCCTTGGCAAATGCTCCAGAGGTACCTCAGGGTTCTAATCTAGCCCTTTCTAGTCAACCTCTTGTCTCTCAAACTGATCCAAGTCTCCTCAAGATGATGGAGCAGATGACTCAATTCATGGGACAACTCACTCAAGCAGTTGCCCCCAGGGACAATTCCAAAGCCCCTGCTTTCAAGACTCCATCCATGAAGGCACCTGATTCTTTTGATGGTACTCAAGCTCATAAGTTGAGAGGATTTATCCAATCCTGTCAACTAATTTTCCATAATGATCCAGCAAACTTCTTCTCTGACAGGAAGAAGGTTTTGTACTCAACTTCTTTTCTTACTGGTAGAGCTGGCAAATGGATTGAACCTTACCTCTCAAATATTTCCAATGAAGACCCTTCCTACCTCCTCAATAATTGGCCATTGTTTGAATCTCAATTATTCACTCTGTTTGCTGACCCCAATGAAGTCAGGAAAGCTGAACAAGAGTTGGACAATTTGAGTATGAAGGAAAGTGGTCATGTTTCCTTGTACATAGCAGACTTCAGAAGCTTAATGTCAAGAATTGGAGATTGGGGGGAAAGAGCTTATATCCATGTTTACAGAAGAGGATTGGCATCAAGATTATTGGATCAGTTGGCTTCTCACCCTGGAACTTTTGATACTCTTCAAGAACTTATGGATGTCACTCTAGAATTAGACACAAGATATCATGAGAGGCAAAAGGAAAAGGGTGGCAATCAAGAAAAGAAGCCTCCAGTCAGTGGATCCAATCAGTCTAGACCTCCTCAAAACTCTTTTCAAAAGAGGCCTCATCAGAAGAAGAATAAGAAGGGCAAGCAATTTCAATCTTCAAAGGACAAACCCCATGCTGCTCTCCTCAATAAGGACAATAAATTAATTGGTTCTGAAAAGGAGAGGAGGATTCAAGCAGGGTTGTGTACTTATTGTGGTGGCAAGCACCCAATTGAAAAATGCTTCAAGAGACCTCAGAACAAGCCTGGGTCATCATCAAAAGGCTTCCCTAGCAAGCAGGGAAAAGCCTGAGTGGGGATCATGATGTGTTCAATGGTTCTCACTTATTTCCTTCAAGAGCACAATTGTGCACTCTGAATACTAGTGTCAAGAAATCTTTAAAATTTCTTATTTTCTCTTCTGTCTCTGATATTTTTTATAGTATTCTCATTGATTCTGGTGCTACAAACTCTTTTATTGCAAAGAATTTTGTTCTCAAGTACTCATTGACTCTGTCAGAGCTCCCTGAAAAGATTCCTCTTTTCATTTTGGATTCTAATGAATCCCCTGCCTTGTTCATCACCCATTATACCAAGTGGGTAGTTGACTTGCCTTCCTTCCCAAGCTTTGAATGGGATTTCTTTATCATAGATTCACCCAAAGGAGAAGACCTGATATTGGGCTATGATTTCCTTTACCATTTCAATCCCATTATTGATTGGAAAAATGGATTGATCACCTATGATTCTAATCATAAGGATTCTAGTGGTATTACTCCTTCTACTAGTAATGACTTAGCCACTGCTGTCAACAGTGTTGCTCTGGCTGGTGAACTTAAGACACCTTCCATCCCTTCTTCTGTCCATATCCATTCCATAATTCCCTCTCAGTCATTAATTCCATCAAGAGATGAAGTCTTCAAAGAGATAAAGGATGTTGGAGAAGATGTTGCCATATCTTCACTTCATCTCTTCCAAGGGGACATGGACCTTCCTCCCTTATCTTTTCATGCATCCCTGGAGGAGCAGTGGGATGAGGAGGAAGAGCCAGAAGAAATTGAAACTGTTCTGAAGGTTGTTCCTCCTGCTTATCACCAATATTTGGATGTATTCTCCAAGGTGAAAGCAGAGAAACTTCCTCCACACCGCGCCTGTGATCACCATATCGAATTGGAGGGTCTTCTACCTCCAATTGGTGTTATCTACTCATTATCAAATCAAGAGTCAGAAACACTGCGGGCCTACATTTCAGAGAATGTAGAGAAAGGTTTCATTAGACCAAGCTCCTCTTCAACAGGAGCACCTGTCCTTTTTGTCAAGAAAAAGGATGGAGGTCTTCGTTTGTGTGTTGACTACCGCAAACTCAATGCTGTCACTAGGAAGAACAGATACCCTGTTCCTCCTATGAACCAGCTTCTTACCGTATTCAACGGTTCCACTATCTTCTCCAAGATAGATTTGCGTGGTGCATATAACCTTCTGAGAATCAAAGAGGGGGATGAGCACTTAACTGCCTTTAGAACCAAATATGGCAGTTATGAGTATTTGGTCATGCCATTTGGTTTGACCAATGCTCCTGCTTCTTTCCAAAATCTAGTAAATGATATCTTTGCAGATTTTTTGGATGTGTTTGTTGTGGTTTATCTAGATGATATTATGGTCTTTTCCAGTTCTGAGGAGGAACATGTCAAACATGTGGCCTCTGTCCTCCAAAGACTGAGGGACAATAATCTGTTTGCCAAAGCCTCCAAGTGTGTATTCCATGCCTCAAGTGTGGAATACTTGGGCTATGTTGTTTCAAGTGATGGCCTCAAGATGGATTCTTCAAAAGTTCAGCAAATCCTCAATTGGCCTCAGCCCAGAAACATCAAGGCTCTTCAATCTTTTCTTGGCTTTGCCAAATTTTATCGACGTTTCATTAAAACTTATTCTAAAAAAATCACTTCTCTCACTTCCCTCCTTAAAAAAGATTCTCCCTTCATCTTCAATGAGGAAGCTCTTAGTCAGTTTCAAGCACTCAAAGAAGCTTTCACCTCTGCTCCTATCTTATCTCATTTTAATCCTTCTCTACCTACTATAGTAGAGACTGATGCTTCTGATTATGCATTGGGCGCCGTACTGAGTCAGGTGAATGACTCTGGAAAGCATCCCATTGCATTTGATAGTCGCAAGCTCTTACCAGCTGAGCTCAACTATGAGATTCATGACAAGGAACTCCTTGGCATAGTTTGGGCTCTCAAGCGCTGGAGAGCATTTCTTCTTTCTCTTTCCAATCCCTTTGAGGTCTTGAGAGACCACTCTTCCTTACAATATTTCATGTCTTCCAAAGTTCTTACTCGTCGTCAGGCCCGTTGGGCCGAATTTCTCTCAGAATTTCATTTCACTATCACTTACCGCCCAGGCAGGCTGGCCACTTTACCAGATGCCTTATCACGTCGGGACGACGTGTACCCAGAGAGGGGGGTGGACTTCATCAGCAAGAATCCTCAGAATTTTCATCAAGTACTTAAGCAAGATGGAATTCAAGAGTCAAGATTCTTCTCAATCAAAGTGGAAATTTTCTCAGATTTAGTGGACAAGATTCAAAAAGAATTATGGCAAGACAAAGACTATAAAGAAATACTCAAGCAACTAGCAAGAGGTGAATCAGTTCCAGATTATTCTCTTGACCCTCAAGCCAAGTTATTATTATTCAAAGATAGAGTGGTAATCCCAAGCAATGAAGAACTTCAACTCAATATTCTTCAAAAGCGTCATGACTCACCATTGGCTGGCCATCCTGGCCAGGAGAAGACCCTCAAGCTCATCAAGAGGGATTTGTCTTGGGCTGGCATGAATCAATTCATCAAGGACTATGTGTCCTCATGTCAGCAATGTTCAAGAAACAAGAACATCCATCACAAGAAGTTTGGATTACTCAAGCCTCTTTCAATTCCATCTGGTCCTTGGAATTCATTATCAATGGACTTTATCACTCAATTGCCACTGTCCAACAACTTTGATTCAATTTTAGTAGTTGTGGACAGGTTCTCAAAAATGGCAATCTTCATTCCAACTTATGGCACAATCACTGCTCTGGATTTAGCTCAAATATTCATTAGCCATGTATTTTCCAAGCATGGACTCCCAGTCAGTATTGTCAGTGATAGAGGATCCTTATTTGTTTCATCATTCTGGACTCAATTGTGTCAGCAGCTCAAGATATCAAGAGATCTTTCAACTGCCTTTCACCCTGAAACAGATGGACAGACAGAGAGGGTAAATCAGATACTAGAACAGTACCTTCGGATGTATGTCAGCTATCATCAAGATGACTGGTACACCTGGCTCCCTCTGGCTGAATTTGCCTATAATAATGCAGAACATTCATCAACCAAGCAATCACCTTTTTTCACCATTTATGGAAGAGATCCCAGCTTTGACTCAATCCATATTTCTCAAGACTCACCAGCTGGAAAGTTATCAACAAAACTCCAATCAGTACAGCAAGTTGTCAAAGAAGAATTAGAGTCAGCAATAAGAAGATTCAAGAAGTATGCAGATAGAAATAGGGCAATTCCACCTGATTTCCAACCTGGGGACAAAGTATGGCTAGCTTCCAAGAACATCAAGACAACAAGACCCACCAAGAAATTATCAGAAAGATGGTTGGGACCCTTTGAAGTTCTTAAGAAGATTGGCAGCCATGCATATCACCTCAAGTTGCCTCAGCAATGGAAGACAGTTCACCCTGTATTCCATGTGTCCTTATTAGAACCAGTCAAGCATTCAACTATCCCAAATCGTCATCAATTGCCGCCACCACCAGTTTTAGTGGAAGAGCAAGAAGAATGGGAAGTGGCTCAGGTTCTGGACTCAAAACTCAAAAGAGGTAAATTATGGTATCTTGTAGAGTGGAAAGGATTCAGTGAAGACCCAGAAAGAACCACTTGGGAACCATCTTCCAACCTTACCAACTCACCAGACCTTGTCAAGGATTTTCACTCATTGTATCCAGACAAGCCTGGTCCAAATACCTCAAGAGTTTGATTTTTGGTGCTTGGTGGGGAGAAGAAGTTATGAAAGTAAGTTCCTCTCCTGGCATGCACCTTTAAGGGGGTACTCTACCCATATGTTGTTGTAAGCATCACCTTGGCCACTTTGTGAGCACTTGTCAATTCTTTGGACAGGTTCAGGAAGCATACAACATCAATACCCTCCAATTTGGACCTTATCAAGATATGGCCCAATGTTTTCTTTCTTTATGTTTCATTTTCTTTCTTTATTATCTTTTCATTTTATGCCAATCATCATAATTCAAGACATTCATTACTTCAAGTCATTTACGGCAATTCATTTCAGTAGTCATTTATGGCAATTCATTTCAGAAGGCATTTATGGCAATTTATTTCAGTCTTATGGTGCTTGGTGGGGAGTGGAAGTTATGAAAGTAAGTTCCATCTCCTGGTATGCATCCCTGAGGGTTCTACTTCTTGTAAAACATCACCTTGGCCACTCTGTGAGCATCAAAATGCTTGGTTTTCACTTTTCAGACACTTCTTGGCCAGAATCAAGCAACTCACCACAAGAAGGACCAGCCATCAGGAATTTTTCTTTATTTCTTTCTTTACTCTCATTTTCTCTTATTCTTTCATTTTTTCTTTCTTTCTTTACTTGTATAATTTTCTTCTTTTATTTCTTTAAAGCAGCAACATCCCCTCCCCAAACCATTTATTGGGAGGTTCCATTATCTTTTTTATTTTTTATTTTTTATTTTTCTAGTTGTGATAAGAGCATGGATAGAAGCCAAACCAAACACAAACAAGGACAAGCAACTGGTTATACTTACCCAATTCATCAAAATTCCACTAGAGGCCATGGTTAACTCACGGCCGAAGATACGCAAGCAGAAGATTCAGTACGGCAGAATCAGTCCAGTTGTAGGCCCAAGATTTGACCTCAAGGGAATTGGGCCACAAGTCAATCATGGCTCCCCTCAAAACCTCTCAAATGTCAAGGCCCAAGACCCCTTTAGGGGCTGGAACCAGCATGGGGGGCCTCCCCTGAAGCTTGGGGAAGGCCAAGTTCTTGGAGGTCCTGGACCCCACCAATGGGTCCAGGCCATATAAGGTGAAGATCCTTTTTTGGGCCAATCCAGGTCCCATGGCACCCCTGGGTCCCCAGCAAATTTGGGCCCAGGGGCTCATTTTGGCCCTGGGGGCCTCCTATAGCCCCCACGGCCCGCGGACCGCAAGACCCCAAATTACCCCAAAGGCCCGTAAAGGCCAAAAAATCCCAATTTTCAAGAAAAGGCCAAAAATGGCCATGAACCAAAATTTCACCCAAAACACCAAGGACCCAAGAAAAGGCCAGAATTGGCCATGAATCACAGGTCACCCCAAGGCACTAAGGACCCAAACAAAAGGCCAAAATGGCCATAAATTCAAGGATCCTCAAGACTCCCCATAGAGAAGGCACCAGCCCAAAATCACTAAAAAGGGCTGGTTGAGGCATTTTGAAAGCCATTGGGGACAAGACCCCTGAACTCTTGGCCCCATCATTTCTTTGATTGGGCTGGCCAGGTGGGTACACTTCATATACTCATCTGGCACCATTTTTTGAGCACAAGAGCTCAGTGGCCATCATTTTGGGATACAACCCAAGGCCACGCCCCAAGGACGTCAGTTGTTGAAATCAGAAGAAAACAGTTCGAAGTGGGGTATTTACTCGAAGTTAAAGAAGGGGAAAATGAATTTAATTGACAGAGAAGAGATGGAGAAGGATTTCGAGATAATGGTCAAAAGAAAACTTTTCAAAGCATCGTGTGGGGTAGTGAGATGCCACTCAACAATGGCAGGGTATTATGGTGTTCAGGAGCCCACCAGTTTCAAGAGGGGGATACTGTAACAACCACTCACCAAGGGGTAAGGGTATTCATTCATACACCCACTCAAGCACCTAAAATCAGCAGATCCAGCACTTGTATCAGCATTCAGTTTCAGCAATCTTCATTCTGAAACATTCATACAGCTTGGAATCTCAATACAGCCTGTCAATACCTGTACAGGTTGGTTTCACCCAATACAGTTTCAAATACACCAGTATGAAACTGTATGATCACTCAAATACACCACACCTCTTGTACAGGTTCTGTACAGCTGTACAGGACCTGTATTGGCCAGACTCAATTCAGTAATCAATTATTCTCATGAAAATTCTTCTCTGGATCAGGGCTGGTGATTCTCACATATACCAGCCCCTCTTTCTCCCCCCTGGCGACTTTTCCCCAGTTAATTAATTTAGTTTATTTATTATTTTATAATTATTCTTATCCTTATTTTGGGTATTATAATTATTTAATCTTAAGTTAGTCTTTGCATTTCTCTCTTCGCCTGTACAGTATGAGTTGGGTGGCCATATCCTTATTAACCCTTCTCTTTCCATTCTGACAGGTTGAAACAGTGGACTTGGACTTGTTTGTGGTTGGCTCTTCTATTCTTTTACTCTTATCTTTTGTTGCTGCTTTTCTTATATTTATTCTTTAGCAATTTATCTTTAACACTCTTAAGTGTATTCCCTTTTATCTTATCTTTGAGCCCTCCATAAGTGAGTCCCAGTTTACTGAGTGCCAGGCCCTCTTCACTTCGAAGAGCCCCTGTGACACCCATACTTCTTCCCATGTTTCCTATTTTCCGTTTGGCATCTTTCACAAGTTTTGATGTATTTTCCCAACTCTTGTTCCCACTTGGGCCACCAAGCTGTTCTTGCTACCCTCTCCTTGGTCCTGTCTTCACTCATTTGTCCCATATAGGGGCAGTCATGGCATTCTTGCAGGATCAGAGAGATGTGGTCTCTGTCTACCACTGGGAGTGCACTTGTGTGTTTCTCTCTGTGGTAGAGCAGGCCATCCATAAGGAAGAAATTGTTATCCTGATAGGCCCTCAACCAGGGTTCTTCCAGCTGGGATTCCAGTTCTGGACTCCTGTAATTTTGTTGAAGGAGTTGTAGTAGTATGCCACACTTTTTGTGTTTGGCATAAGACTTCAGTACTGCACTAAAAAATTCATTGTCCAGTTCAGAGGAACTTATCCCCAGTATGAGAGTTTCTGTCCCCTCTGAATCAGTGTTTCCACTGTCAAGGGTACCACTTTCTGGTGCCCATTCAGAAAATCTGAAGTTCTTCCTCCTATCTACTTCCATAAAAATGGATAGGGATTTTGGCTGCAACTTCAGGGTCATAAGCTGGATTTCTCTTGACATTATCCAGTGGCCATCTGCTAAGGACATATGCATTGGTATGACTTTTACCTTCCTTTTATATGATGGTCATGTTCCCTCTATACTCCTGGATGGCTATTTGCCATCTCAGAATGTGTCTATTTGTAGTCTTCATGTTCAGTAAAGACTTCAAGGCTGTGCAGTCTTTGTAGACTTCAAAGACTGCACCCTCAAGATAATAATGGAGTTTTTCTAGAGCCCAGACTAGACATAAACACTAAGTTTGGGTGGCCCCATACCTGGCTTCTGAATCTTTCAGCTGCCTTGAGATGTAGCAAATTACTCCTTCTCTTGGTTCACCATCCACAATTTGTCTTTGGTGAAGGGCTGCCCCTAGGCTTTGACTGCATGCTGCATCTATATTGTAAGATGTGACTATGAAACTGATGATAATATTACTATTAATCAACAGTACTATGTCTGTTCTTATGAAATATAATAATAAAATATTATTATCACCACAATTAAATAATTAAAAAAATTTTCTTTCACGTGTTAAACACTACTAGTGATTTTAACAGTGAGCAAGTAATTGTCTACAAGAATCAATTACAAGAAGATTTTAATAATAAAAACTTCTTTTATTAAAATAATAAAATTACTTTAATATATAATTATCTTTTGCAAGAATAATAATAATGGTAATTCTTGAAGAAAACTCTTTTTAGAGAAAAACTTTAAGAATTAAAAATAAATCACTCACTAATATTCCAAAGAACTTATTGAAAGATAAGGTAGAGAGATTTGACGTAGAATTGTGGATTTAAGGATCAAAAATGGAATTAACACAGTATGACAACAATATATAGTTGGATTCTATCATTTCACGTCTTTCTGGCTGATTCTGAAAGATTTAAAACACTTAAGAATAGTTGTAACTAATACTTACTTGTTGGTAATAATGGTTTAAATGAAAATAAGATGATGATGATGTGGAAAAAACAGCAAGAGGAGGCCTCTTTTAAGTCAACAACAGCTCACAGAGGCGTGCCATGGAGCAAACTGAAATACCAGTGAATGAGAAAGCAATAAACCTTTTTGGATTATTGATTGCATCATCTGTTGTCACGTAAGATTATCATAATTACTTAATTGATGCTTTTACGTGACTACCAACCCCAATATGGTTAAGAATAAAAGGAGTAACATCTGTAAATCTTATTTTATTCCAAAATAATCATTGATTTCTCAAAGTTATCAATGTTATTGCCAATTTCATCACAGGATGTAATTACTGTGAAATTTTGAAGATTCAGTGTTTCATGTAGAAGAGTCAAAAATGGACTGTAAGTAAAACTTTGAATTTTACTAGTAAAGCTTTAATTCTTTTTGGTTGTACGATATATAATTCAGTTCCCCATTAGTCCTGAAAGTTTCAGAAAGATTAATTCAGAATTGTATTTTTAATGAATTTTGAAGTTTTTACCTCATTTCTACGTAGAATTGCAAATATCAGTGTTTCACTGGTTGCTATGAGGTAAATCAATGGATAAAAGTCCAAAAAGTGTTTTAATTACTCTTTTGAGGTTTATCCATGGAAAGTAATTAAGAATTGACGTGGTTACAGGAGTCTAAGTAGCTCTTCACCTCCTTGGCACATCAAAATAGCAGGTTATTTGCTATTTTCTTAAGATTTACAGTAGTTGTGACATGGTAACCAAGTTCCCAAAAGGTTCTAGTTTACCAATTAGGCCAAGATCAGCCATGGATCCAAGTTTTGGAGCTGTCCATGCCTCTGAGGCCTCAGAAGTCGGGTACCCTGGCTCTCTTTGATGTCTTTTGTCCCCCTTGCCTATTTTTCACGTCAAAATAGAAATTCAAGCTTCAAGTGAGATATCCACTATGGGTGTACCAAAGGTCAATGTAAGAATACCATGATATTAAGTGCTCAAAACATGCATAACACTATTCTTAGTGTATATGTAACATGGGATTTCTCACTTTCCCATTATTTTGGTGTGAAATTAAGAAAAACAAAATTTTTCATGGATCTTTTATGTGGTATTGATGATGTGGTATTGAATTATTTTCCATTTTACCACCTCAAAGAGTTAATTTGAGCTTATTCACTCTATGGAGCTACCCTAGGTGAATTTTAGTGTAGAATCCAAATCTGGCCTTAAATCCATGGATTTACTTACTCAATAAAAAGTCAGTCTTCTTTTCTGAAATCAAAAATGATGAATTTTGGATATATGCATGACTTATGAGTTATGCATAATTCAAAATTTCTTTTTAAGATAATTTTGGCCTATTTCGGTATGTAAAATATACCTCAAGGCTCACATATATATAGCTTGAATGGTAGTTCAAAGTCAGGTAAGATGAGCACAGGTGCATTTGTGAGTTCATATCTGATCCTCTCATATGCATCCCTCCTTTCCTTGGTTATTTAAAAAACTACATTTTCTGAACATAACTTGTACAAGCTACTAGTTATGTGTGCAAAGTTTTTGATGTGGTTTCTATAGTAGCTAGCAAACCCAAGGAAAGATTGCATCTCTTTGATGCTCTTTGGTACTGGCTTTTGCAGTACTGCTGCTACTTTATTCTGGTCAATTGCCAGACTTAGACCTGAGACTTTATGTCCTAGAGCCAGTAACTCTTGTTGGCCAAAATTGCACCTTTTAAGTAAAACTTTCAGGCTTATGGGTGTGCATTTACTTAGTACTCTGTCTATGTATTGCACATGGTCTTCCCATGTCTCTGAGTATATAATGATATCATCAATATATACAACCATCCAGCCTTCCAGTATTTCTTCTTGAAATATTGTGTCCATCATCCTTTGGAAATGGACTGGTTTATTTTTGATGCCAAATGGCATCCTGGTATACTCATATATGCCCATATGGCATATTATTCTGAGTAATTTCATGGAGTTTGGTTTAACTCAATTTTGATGGAAGCCTTTCATACAATCCATTTTGGTTATGAATTTGGCTTTTGCCAGTTTATCCAAGGCATGAGGTATCCTGGGTATAGGGTACCTGTCTGCTTTTGTGTAGTTATTCAGAGCTCTGAAATCTCCACACAGTTTAGACTTGCCATCATTCCAGGTGATTAGGACAGGGGTGGTGATTTCCACTATTTCATTATGTCCAATCTTCCTGATGACATCCATATCCAGGAGTTTATTGATATGTTTCTCAATTTCTTTTCTGGTTTCCAGGCTTGCTGGATAAGGAGGTCTCCTAAGCATGGGTGGATAAGGCCTTTCCACATCCAGATATAGTTCTATATCATGGCCTTTGATCTTGCCTGATGGTTCTTCACCAATGGCAAATGC
This sequence comes from Austropuccinia psidii, assembly GCA_023105745.1. NCBI lineage: Eukaryota > Fungi > Basidiomycota > Pucciniomycetes > Pucciniales > Sphaerophragmiaceae > Austropuccinia > Austropuccinia psidii. The sequence goes on along the minus strand of JALGQZ010000002.1, from coordinate 7,647,731 downwards.
TGGCCTGTTCTTTCTCAGCATCTTCAATAAACTTAGTTTTTGTTTACAGGTGAGGGTAGTGCTAAACTGTCCCTCTCTGAATTCCTTCAGCAGTTCTTCTAATGGAGATATCTGGTATATATCAAGTGAAAATTTCTTTTCCTTGTTAGTACCAATGGTGATGTGCCTTTTTTTACTGTTGTAAATGTCTACGCCATACATCCTCTGGTAATCTGTCCCCAGTAAAAACGCTTGGATGTGGGCATCCTCAAGCACTAAAAACTCTGGGTTGATTCTGATATTACCCTTCCTGTGGGGTTTGTTTATCTCTTTGATAATTGTCCCAATGGAAGTCATATTTCCTGATGCACTTTTAAAGTTCTTTGCCTTAGTGGGCAAGAGCTGTTTTTCCCAGTTTGGGAAGTGGGTATCCAGATAGTTTCTGGCCACTATGGAGCAATGTGCTCCACTATCAATGATCATTGGGTGCTGAGCATTGTCAATACAAACAGTAATTTTTGTGGCTGTCCCATGTATATATGCCATTCCTTTGGTTGGTGTAACCACGAATGTTTGTGCATCTTGTGTGTGTTTGCACAAGTTTTTGTTAGAAGTGTCCTTTGGCATGCCTGCTTCCAATTGTATGTCCTGAATTTCTAGTGGGGTTTCCTCTTGGTATTCCACTAGAAATTCCTATCTTGGGTCTTGATCATAATCAGATGGATCTCTGGTGGCATCACCCATGGAGTATGATTCAGAATCCTCTGTTGGAGATTCTTCCTCTGGGACTTTGTCAATGGCATAGACTTTTTTCTTTGCTTTTGGACATTTGTTGGGATAGTGGTCTGTTGAACCACAATTGTGACAAGAATTCCTCTTCTTTGCCACTTCTGCCACTCTTTCTTTGGGTTTGTCTTTAAGCTCTACACTGAAAGGCTGTTTATCTTTGAAACTACTGCCCTTATATGGGGTAAATTTCCCTATATTAGTCCTTTTCCTTATGTCTTGTAAGGTAATGGCAATGTCATCTAGAGTGCAATTTTGGTTGCATCTGCATTTTACTGCATGCTTTAGTTCTCCTGGAAGTTGTTTCAGAAGTTTGTGATTCCTGTCATAACCATGGCAATTCACCTCCTTGGATCCCCATATGACATATCAAGCCACAGTCCTTTTATGTCCAATTGGCCATATCCATCACCGGTGGCCAATATGGCCACGTCATCATCTTATGGACCATTAATGGCCATTTGTGTTTTGGGGCCTTCATGGCCCTTCACCTCAATCCAGAACCCATAGCGGCAATTTATTCCCAAATGGGTATTTCTGGTCATTTCCCTCAAAACCAGGGGAAATGGCCCAAATGGCTGTTTTTGGCCATTTGGGCTCATAATGCGCATTTTGCGCACTTTGACGCAAAGTGTCCAAAAGACACTTTCCCGCCTTTTGGGCCAGTTTTTGGCTCAAAACCCAAAAGTGGCCAAAAACCCGAAAGGACACAGACACACCTTTCCAAGCTCTGAAGCCATCACATCCATCCTTTTCCCCTCTGTATTTCCATCTAAAGACCTTTGGACGTAATCTTCTTTCCAATGAACCAATATGACATAAATGATGTTATATATCATTATGCATCATTTTTCAACAGCAATTCAATGGTTGACATATCAAATGGTCATTTAAACATTCCAACATATCATCATGTCATCAAGGCACCCAATCATTCAGAGGACTCATCAAGGCTCAAGAGCAAGTGTTTCAGCGTCAAAGACCAATCATGCCATCAAGACGTCATTGGATAATTCCATTCACAGTATTCCTCCAAGGCAATACTGTTCAACCATTCTCAAGGGATTCAAGAGGCAGTTCATTTATTCATTCATTCATTCAATTGTCAAGTGTCAAAGATCCACTCAATCCATCTTGGCAACCATATTCATTTCACTACAGTCTGGATCCATCAAGAACTGTATTTCATTTTGAAGCATGGGAAATTAATTCAACCCAATTCAATTTCAATATTAGCCAGCTGTATCAATTCCCAAAACAATCAATACAGCTTCAAGGATCAATAAAGATCAGTTTTCAGCCTGAAGAACTCAAGCTCTCAACCTTTCACATATACCGGCTACCCTTTCCACCCTGGGGGGTTTTCCCCAGTTAATTAATATATTTTGATTTTATTTTATCTTTATTTATCTTACCTTTTTTGTTAAGTGAATACTAATATTATCAAGTCAGTCATTTAGCACCTTTTCTCTTTTTCTTTCTGTGCCTGTCAATGGATATTTGGTGGTCCTATACTTACTAATTCCATTGTTCATTTTGACAGGTTGAAACAGTGATTAAGGACTTACTTGGTTGGCTCTTTGGCCAATTGGCTTCTCTTTCCTCTCATTGCATCTCATCTTGTACCTGCATATTTCTTAGAGGAATTTATTCTTTTATTTTTATTTCTTTATTCTTTGGAGTCTTCCAAGTGAGTTCCCTGATTGCTGAGTGCCAGGCCACTCTTGTATTTCTGTCCAAGAGCCCCTGTGACATTATATTAATTAAATCATAATTTCGTTTCATTCTGTTCATTCTTTCTTTATAATTTCATTCACTCATTTCATTGAAATTATGACTCTTTAATGCTTATGAACCTTATGATTCATCGTCACCTCTCAATTTTCTCTCATTCATTCTTCATTCTCAAAATTGAAATCTGACCCCAATTTTATTCTTGTCTCTTTTTCTTAAATCTTATCTCAAATCATCATTTTAATTCATTCATAATTCAGGTGTCATCTTAATTTTCATTTTATTTCAAATTTTTCATCATATTATTCAGACACATTCTTCACATCAAGATTCATATTTGATTAATTCTTCAAGAATTTTAATTTTTAAAAAAGAGCTCACTTGATTTTGATTGGATTGATTCATTTGACATAAATTGATATTGACCTCAAGAAAATTGATTGACCTGAAGATTTTATTGATTTTGCTGATTTTTCACATGAAGAATTTTGACATAAATTGATTTTGCCTCAAGAATTCATTTGATTGATTAATTTTCTGCAAGTTTTGATTTTGATTTATTTGACATTTTATTTATTGACTTCAAGTTTTTATTTGATATTTAATTGATTGATTTACCTGAAGATTTCATTTGATTTATTGATTTTTATTGATTTTCGTCGAGATATTGATTTTGATTTTTGACTTCAAGCATTATTTCAAATTCGCTCAAGTTTTCATCTTCAAATCTTGATTCTGTTTCATTTCATTTCATTTTATCCTGAAATCATGCCCATCCAACACTCAGCTCCTGCAAGGCAGACAATATCTCAGGCCATAAATCAACCTGTTCTCACTCCAAATCCAAGGGCTCCTCTTGATGGAACCCCAGCAGTTTCTCAACTGAGGGCCAAATTGGACAGAGGACCCACTTGGAAGGAGAAGCACCATCCAGGAAGGAAGGAAGAGTGCCGGGAAGATCAAGCTCATTCTCAGGAGTAGTTGGCAAATTTCCAGGAACTTCAAGGACCATTTTCAAGGGTCCAGGTGAAGATGGTGAAGAGGAGGAGGAGAATTCTGTGGAAGAGGCAGAGTCTGATGGTACTGAAGGTCTTCCTGCTCCTGTGGAGGCATCCCAAGGTACTGGAGGGTCAACTATAGCCCAGTCTAATCAGCCTGTTTCTCATCAGTCTGAACCATCTTTATTGGCCATTATGCAGCAAATGACTCGAATTATGGCCAATCTTCAAGCAGCTTCATCCTCTGAAGCATCAAGACCACCAGCTTCAAGACTCCATCTATGAAGGCACCAGAATGCTTTGATGGGACTCAGCCCTTCAAAGTTAGAAGCGTTATTCAGTCTTGTCAATTGATTTTTCATGATGATCCGGCAAACTTTGCTCAAGACAGAAAGAAGGTCCTTTATGCCACTTCATTTCTTATTGGCAGGGCTGCAAAATGGATTGAGCCTTATCTTTCTAATCTCACCAATCAAGATCCAATTTACCTTCTCAATTAATGGAAATTATTTGAATCTCAACTCTTCACCTTATTCGGGGACCCAAATGAAGTCAGAAAAGCTGAAGCAGGATCAGATTCTTTAAGAATGAAAGAAGGTGGGCATGTATCTTTATACATTGATAATTTCAGAAGTCTTGTCTCAAGAATTGGAGATTGGGGTGAAACAGCTCTTATCCATCATTTCAGGAAGGGATTGCCATCCAGGATTTTGGATCAATTAGCCTCCCATCCTTCAAGAATTGACTCTCTTCAAGACTTGATGGATATTACCCTGAAGCTTGATACCAGGTACCATCAGAGGCAAAATGAAAAGAGTCATCATCAAGAGAAGAAGCCAGAAGCCTCAAAGTCAAGTTCTTCTCATCCTCAAAATTCTTCAAGTCCAAGTCATAAGAAGAAGAATTTTCAGAAGAGGGACAAGCCCCATTCTTCTTTATTGAATAAAGATTTCAAGCTCATGAACTCTGAAAAAGAAAGAAGAATCAAGGAGGGTCTTTGTACCTATTGTGGTGCAAAGCATAGTCTTGAGTCCTGTATCAAAAGGCCTCAAAACAAGCTTACACAACCGTCAGAAAAATTTCCCAGCCAGGGAAAAGCCTCAGTGAAAATCATTTTGTGTTCAATGGTCTTCACAGTTTTCCTTCCAGAGCACAATTGTGCATTCTGAATACTGGTGTCAAAAATTCCCTTAAATTTTTGTTTTTTCTTCTCTCTCTGATATGTTTTACAGTATTCTCATTGATTCTGGTGCTACCAACTCATTTATTGCAAAGCAGTTTGTTCACAAGTATTCTTTGACCATGTCAGAACTCCCAGAGAAAATGACCCTTATTATTCTTGACTCCTCAGAGTCTCCTTCCTTATTTGTGACTCACCATACTAAATATATGATTGAGCTCCCTTCCTTCCCGAGCTTTGAATGGGACTTTTTATTCATTGATACTCCCAAGGGAGAAGACCTCATATTGGGCTTTGACTTTCTTAATCATTTGAATCCATATATTGATTGGAGGAATGGGCTGATCATAAGGAATATTATGATCCTTGAAATCTTTCAGTAATGACTTTTCTTCTGCCAAAAAATGTGCAGCTATGGTTGGTGATTCTAGAACACCATCATTTCCATCTTCTGTCCATATTCCTTCCCTTAATTCCCATCAGTCATTACTATCATCTAGAGATGAAGCTTTCAAAGAGATTCAAGATGTTGCAGAAGATAATTCTGTATCTTCACTTCATCTCTTCTTTTGGAATATGGACCTGCCTCATTCATCTTTTCATGACTCCCTGGAGGAGTTGTGGGATGAACAGGAAGAGCCAGAAGAAATAGAAACTGTGATCAACTTTGTTCCTTCTGTTTATCACCAGTACTTGGATTTGTTCTCCAAGGTGAAAGCAGAAAAACTTCATCCTCACCACACCTGTGATCATCATTTCAAGTTGGAGGGGTCTCTACCTCCAGTTGGGGTGATCTACTCTTTATCAAACCAAGAGTGAGATACACTCAGGGCCTACATTTCAGAGAGTGTATAGAAAGGTTTCATCTGGCCAAGATCCTCTTCAACAGGAGCACCTGTCCTCTTTTTCAAAAATAAAGATGGTGGCCTCCATTTGTGTGTTAATTACCGCAAACTCAATGCTGTTACTAGAAAGAACAAGTATCCTGTTCCTCCTGTGAATCAGCTTCTTACTGTTTTCAATGGTTCTTCTATCTTCTCCAAGATTTATTTGCGTGGTGCATATAACCTTCTCAGAATCAAGGAAGGTGATGAACATTTGACATGGTTTAGAACTAAATATGGCAGCTATGAGTATTTGGTTATGCCATTTGGGCTCACCAATGCTCCTGCCTCTTTCCAAAACCTTGTGAATGATATTTTTTATGATCTTCTTGATATTTATGTTGTGGTTTATTTGGATGACATTATGGTCTTTTCCAAATCTGAAGAAGAACATGTCACTCATGTGTCCACTGTTCTTTCCAGACTCAGAGCCAATAACCTCTTTGCTAAGTCCTCCAATTGCCTGTTTCATGTTACTAGTGTAGAGTATTTGGGTTGTGTTGTTTCTTCTGAAGGCCTCAAGATGGACCAAGCAAAGTTCCAGAAAATTCTCAATTGGCCACCTCCAAGAAACCTCAAGGCTCTTCAATCATTCCTTGGCTTTACCAATTTTAACCGCTGTTTCATCAAGAATTATTCAAAGAAGATTAGTTCACTCACAAGTTTCCTCAAGAAAGATTCCCGTTTTACCCTCAATGAGGAAGCTCTTAGACAGTTTCATCAACTAAAACAGGCTTTCACCATTTCTCCAATCCTTTCTCACTTTGATCCTTCTCTACCCACCATTTTACAGACTTATGAATCATATTATGCCTTGGGTGATTTAAGGTGTGGATATGAAACTTTGATTCAAAATCAAGTACTTTTCCTGTCCTCAAAATTTGTATAAGGTAAAAATAAATTAAAAATATTAAAGAATACTATTTTTAAGATAAAACATGCCAACTTTATTCTTTATAACTTTATTATTATAAAACAATTTTATTATAAAAATTTATTGTTTTACCAACAATAAAAATTTATCCAAAAAACACTCTACAAGACATATTTTAAGGCTACAAAAGAAATTTCTTCAAGAGCAATTTCAATTGGAATTAATTGAGCAAAGAACTGCAAGCAGTTAATTAAAGAACAAAGTCTTTAAAAAGAATATTAAAGAGAAAACATGCCCAAAAGTGACCAGAGTGAATTTGGAAACAAAGTGACAAAGGTTACAGTGATGAAAGATGCTTTAATTCACTTTTGGGGTGGTTCAGGGGTAAAAATGATTATAAGAGTTACAAACAATGATTATAATGATTTTTTCACGTGGTTAAAAGGAGTAAAATGATTTAAAAATGGTGGTTATAATCTTTGATTGATTGGTTTAACAGTGTTTAAACTAATTAATAAAAGGAAAAGATTCTAACATGAAAAGAAAAGTGGGGCGAAGAAGACATTCTTTTATAGGCATCAATTCTCTTACTCCAAAAGTAAAATTTACTCTTGTCAGTCGTGAAAAACAGTCAGACAACAGAAAAGCCAATTATGGCATCATTGAACCCTGGTTTAGACCAAAAAGGGCTGGTTTAAGCCATTTTTAGCCATTTTTTAGCCATTTTAGACCCTTAAATCAGCCATTACTATAGCAATACCAAGCCTAGAGCCTTCAAAACACGTCAGAATGCGTGTCAGAGACGTAGAAACCAGTTGAAACTCTTTTTACTATTATGGGTTTATCTTAAGGGTAGTTTTACCCTCTTGGCAACAGCTAAAACTACCCCAGTTGGTATCAAAACCTCATCATCAATTGAGTCCACAGACCCTGTAACTCAATTCCAGGCCAAAAGTGATGAACATTTGCGTGAATTTTGACATCCCACGCCTGTCAGCAAGGACTTTGGGGGTCTATCTCCCCCTTAGAGCTGGAGTTCCTTTTCCCCCCAAAATTTAATCTTTCCAATTTATTTTTCCTTTAATTCCTCATCATGTATTATACTTATAATTTACATATGTAATTCAATTCAATTGTACAGTACAATACAGTAATAATTGACACCTCATATGTAAATCAAAGTTCACTTATGTAATACATGTGCACATTTTGACATCTCAATTGAATTCAATTGAAAATACTTCAATTCCTCATAACTTCTAAACTAAACACAACACCTCAATTTTAACACAAAAATTGATGGTTAACACCACATGTGGTGTGAATTAAATTAAGGTTTTGAGCATTTCCAACTTTTGTATTGAAAATACTAAAAACTTAATTTAAGCTTATTTAGAGTTGAGTTACAAGAATTTCACTCAGAGGTGACCCCACCTGATTTTTTATGAGGAATCCAATGGTGAAATAATTTTTATGTATTTATTTATTGGATAAAAAGTTATAATAATTTTTATTAAACTTTTTTCCAAATTTATTTATTTTTTCACAATTTTGTCAAAATTTCATTTTTACTTAATTTTTTCAAGTATAAATGTAATTTTATACTTACAAAATTTAATGTATTTTTATTTTTAAATTGTAATTAATTTTTTATTTTTAATATAATTTTATATTTATATTTTGATTTTTATTTTAATAATATAAATAAATTTATTTTATTTATATTAATATGTTATTTTTATATTTGTGGTCTTTTGGGTATATGAAATTACCTCTAAGGCTCAGAGGTGCTGTACTGAGTCAGGTTTCTGGCTCAGGAAAACATCCCATTGCATTATATAGCCGCAAGCTTCTCCCTGCTGAGCTCAATTATGAGATTCATGACAAGGAACTCCTTGGCATAGTCTGGGCTCTCAAGCGCTGGAGAGCTTACCTCTTTTAAAGTTCTCACCGATCATTCATCACTTCAATATTTTATGTCAACAAAGATTCTCACTCCCCCACAAGCCCGCTGGGCTGAATTTCTCTCTGAATTCCATCTTTCAATCACTAACCGCCCTGGCCGCTTGGCCACCCTTCCAGATTCTTTATCACGTCGGGACGATGTTTACCCAGAGAGGGGGGAAGATTTCATCAGCAAGAATCCAATGAATTATTAAAAAATAATCAAGCAAGATGAAATTCAAGCCTCAAAATTCTTTGCAGTCAAGGTGGAAGCATTTTAAGATTTGATTAACATAATTCAGAAGGCATTATGGCAAGATTCTCAATATAGAAGTATCCTTCAAGATTTGGGTAAAGGTAAATCTGTCCAAGATTATTCTCTTGATTCCTCCTCCAAACTTCTTCTGTTCAAAGATCAGGTGGTGGTCCCAAATGACCCCACAATTCAACTCAGCATACTTCAAAAAAGGCATGACTCTCCTCTAGCTGGACACCCTGGCCAAGAGAAGACTCTCAAACTTGTCAAGCGGGATTTCCACTGGTCCGGCATGACTCAATTTATCAAGTATTCTGTATCATCCTGTCAACAATGTTCAAGAAACAAAAATATTCATTACAAGAAGCTTGGAATCCTCAAGCCTCTTCCAATTCCAAGTGGTCCTTGCATTTGTCTTTCAATGGATTTCATCACTCAATTGCCACTGTCCAATTCCTTTGACTCAATCCTTGTCATAGTGGATAGATTCTCAAAAATGGCAGTTTTTATTCCAACAATGTCTTCAATCACTTCACTAGATTTGGCCCATTTATTCATCAAGAATATTTTCTCAAAGCATGGCCTTCCCTCAAGCATTGTTAGTGATAGAGGTCCTCTTTTTGTTTCTTCTTTTTGGACCAATCTTTGTCAGCAGCTCAAGATTTCAAGAGATCTGTCAGCTGCTTACTATCCAGAAACTGATGGGCAGACAGAGAGGGTAAATCAGATACTAGAACAGTACCTTTGGATGTATGTCAGTTATCACCAAGATGATTGGAACACCTGGCTCCCTCTGGCTGAATTTGCCTACAATAACTCTGACCACTCTTCAACAAAACAATCACCGTTTTTCACTGCTTATGGAAGAGATCCACAATTTGAATCAGCTCACATCACTCAAGATACTCCTGCTGGAAAGTTATCAACAAAAATCCAATCAGTACAGCAAGATGTCAAGAGAGAACTTGAAGTTGCCATAAACAGGTTTAAGAGGTATGCAGATAAAAGTAGAGCAAGTCCACCTGTTTTCAATGCTGGTGACATGGTATGGCTTTCCTCCAAGAGCATCAAATCGACTAGACCCACCAAAAAACTTTCTGAAAGATGGTTCGTTCCTTTTGCAATCTCGAAGAAAGTCAGCACTCATGTCTACCACCTCAAGCTCCCATCTCAATGGAAGTCCATCCACCCAGTCTTCCATATTTCACTCTTAGAACCAGTGAAGACATCAACAATCCCAAATGGGAATCAACAGCCTCCTCCTCCAATCATCATTGAAGAAGAAGAGGAATGGGAAGTCTCTCAAATATTGGACCTAAAGCTTAAGAGAGGAAAATTATGGTATCTGGTAGAATGGAAAGGTTTCAGTCAAGACCCAAAAAGATCCACTTGGGAACCAACAAAGAACCACAAGAATTGTCCTGAACTTGTCAATGATTTTCATTCATTATATCCTGACAAGCCTGGGCCCAATTCTTAAAAATCTTGATCCATTATGGTGCTTGGTGGGGAGAGGAATTACCAAAAGTAAGTCCCACTCCTGGTATGCACCTTTAGGGGTATTCTACTCTTTTTATTTTTGTAACCATCACCTTGGCCACTCTTTGAGCACTTTGCAATTTTGGAAACAGATCTTTGGAATGGCTTTCAACTTCATTTCCAATCTTATGTCTATTTTCACTTGGGACAATGGGCCATTCACTTTTCAATTCATTTCCAAGACTTCACAATTCAAATTCATTCCTTCAACATTTTTGTTTTTATTTTTATGGCACTGGCAGGAGTGGTAACTACCAAAAGTAAGTTCCTCTCCTGGTGTGCACTTCCCTGAGGGGTCTACAATCTTGTAAAAACATCCCTTGGCCACTTTGTGAGCACCTGGCATCGAATTTCTGTTTCCAGGTCCTTGGCCAATTTCAAAATCAGTTATCAACCTCCATGATGAAGATTGGAACCTCCCCAAGATTCAATTCATTTTTCTTTTCTCTTTTCTCTTTCTTTTATTTTCATTTTCATTTGTTATATCAAATTTTATTTTTATTTTCATTTTATCATGTTGAATTTCATGTCAAAATTATCATTCATTTCAAACATCATCAATCTTGAAGCCAATCTCAAAAGAAGATCCAGCAAGTCCTGCGTCATATGACAAATTTTTAACATCAGTTATTATTTTATTTTCTTCTTGAAAGAACTTTCCTCTATGCCACTCTCAATCCTTTCCAATATCCTCAACAGGCTTCACCCTGTATTGGTGCTCAGGAGCTCACCATTTCAAGGTGGGTGGTACTGTCACAACCATGGAAATTCACCTCCTTGGATCCCCATATGGCATATCTAGCGACAGTCCTTTTATGGCCAATTGGCCATATCCATCACCGGGGGCCAATATGGCCACGTCATCATCTTATGGACCATTTATGGCCATTTGTGTTTTGGGGCCTTCATGGCCCTTCACCTCAATCCAGAACCCATAGCGGCAATTTATGCCCAAATTGGTATTTCTGGTCATTTCCCTCAAAACCAGGGGAAATGGCCCAAATGGCTGTCTTTGGCCATTTGGGCTCATAATCCGCATTTCTGCACATTTGCGCACTTTGATTCAAAGTGTCCAAAAGACACTTTCCCGCCTTTTGGGCCAGTTTTTGGCTCAGAACCCAAAAGTGGCCAAAAACCCCAAAGGACCCAGAAACACCTTTCCAAGCTCTGAAACCATCACATCCATCCTTTTCCCCTCTGTCTTTCCATATCAAGACCTTTGGATGTAATCTTCTTTCCAATGACCCAATATGCCATAAATGATGTTATATATCATTGTGCATCATTTTTCAACAGCAATCCAATGGTGGCAATATCAAATGGTAATTTAAACATTCCAACATCTCATCACGTCATCAAGGCACCCAATCATTCAGAGGACTCATCAAGGCCCAAGAGCAAGTGTTTCAGCGTCAAAGACCAATCATGCCATCAAGACATCATTGGATAATTCCATTCACAGTATTCCTCCAAGGCAATACTGTTCAACCATTCTCAAGGGATTCAAGAGGCAGTTCATTCATTCATTCATTCAATTGTCAAGTGTCAAAGCTCCACTCAATCCATCTTGCCAACCATATTCATTTCAATACAGTCTGGATCCATCAAGAACTGTATTTCATTTTCAAGCATGGGAAATTAATTCAACCCAATTCAATTTCAATATTAGCCAGCTGTATCAATTCCCAAAACAATCAATACAGATCAGTTTTCAGCCTGAAGAACTCAAGCTCTCAACTTTTCACATATACTGGCTACTGCTTCCACCCTGGGGGGTTTTCCCCAGTTAACCATTTTTGTTAAGTGAATACTGATATTATCAAGTCAGTCATTTAGCACCTTTTCTCGTTTTCTTTCTTTGCCTGTCAATGGATATTTGGTGGTCATATCCTTGCTGATTCCATTGTTCATTTTGACAGGTTGAAACAGTGATTAAGGACTTACTTGGTTGGCTCTTTGGCCATTTGGCCTCTCTTTCCTCTCATTGCATCTCATCTTGTACCTGCATATTTCTTAGAGGAATTTATTCTTTTATTTTTATTTCTTTATTCTTTGGAGTCTTCCAAGTGAGTTCCCTGATTGCTGAGTGCCAGGCCACTCTTGTATTTCTGTCCAAGAGCCCCTGTGACAATTCCTCATTTGGATGTTCATCTGAGGATCAATGGCTTTAAGTCTTTTAGACTGTCTAAGACACCACTAATATGGATCTTTGTCCACAGAGTATTTGTCATTTTCAAATGACATGGTCTTCTGCCATATCCAAGCTCCATTACTGTACCTTTGGATGATTTGACTCTTCCACCATGGCCAGTTTCTTCTGCCATGGACTTCTTTCATTTCTGTGTACCATATTATAGCATTACCTTTAAATGCAGTATTCAATATAGCAGTAATCTAGTAGTCTGGTATGCTTGGTACATCAATGAAGAGTCCATCAATATGATCTATGAGTTCCATATGATCATATTCTCCTGATCCAGAGAATTTTGGACAGCTTGAGGTCTCAGGAAGCTGTTTCAAGGCTTCCTTCTCTGAATAAGACATTCCATCTCCAACCTGGTATTGTGATGGAGATCTTTCCTTATTCATCAACATGGATTCTGGTTTGATGTCATCTGGTTGATATGGATTCTCCATAACTTGGCCTTGTGGTTGGGGCTTCAAGTTATGGTAGACATTAAATAATTTGTTTATGTCTTGGTCCAGACAATCCCTTTCCCTTTTGCTGTGTTACTGTTCTTCAAAGACTATATTCAGTCTTTTGTTGGTTTCTTCAGAGGCTTTGCTCAGTTGAGCATATCCTTCTTGAAGATTCTTAACTATCTGTTCCAAGGAGGCTTATGTCTTTCTCATCCTCTCTTGGCCAGCTTCAATTTCTGCAAACTTCTTTGCAGATTGTTCAGCATATTAGGACATTTGTAACCACGGTGTATCACTGTTGATGTTACTCTCAGATGTGACAATGTTATGTTCAGTCTGAGTGGGTGTAATGTTTCTATTACTAGGACTACTGATTCTAGAGTGGTTTACAACTAATTCTGGTTCTTGTGCACTTCTTTTACCAAATCCAACAGCTTCTCAATCATAGGGTATGACTCTTTCCCCCTCTGGTTAAAGGAGGTTTTGTTCTTGCCCTTGTTTCCTTGTCTTCTCCTGGACGCTCCCTGGAATTGTGAAGAATGGTGACTCTTGGCCACTGATCTGCTGGTTTCTGAATGGTGTGAAGCCACTGGAGAGGTGATTGTCACAGGGGCTCTTGGACAGAAAAACAAGAGTGGCCTGGCACTCAGCAATCAGGGAACTCACTTGGAAGACTCCAAAAGGAATAAAGAATAAAAAATAATAAGAATGAATTGCTCTAAAAGATATGCAGGTACAAGATGAGATGCAAAAGAGGAAAGGGAAGCCAAATGGCCAAAGAGCCAACCAAGTAAGTCCTTAATCACTGTTTCAACCTGCCAAAAATGAATAATGGAATTAGTAAGGATATGACCACCAAATATCCATTGACAGGTGAAGAAAGAGAAAGAGAAAAGTGCTAAATGACTGACTTAATAATATCAGTATTTGCTTAACTAAAATTAAAAGAAAATAAGGATAAAATAAAATCAAAGTATATTAATTAACTGGGAAAAACCCCCCAGGGTGGAAAGGGTAGCCAGTATATGTGAAAAGTTGGGAGCTTGAGTTCTTCAGGCTGAAAACTGATCTGTATTGCTCCTTGAGGCTGTATTGATTGTTTTGGGAATTGATACAGCTGGCTAATATTGAAATTGAATTGGGTTGAATTAATTTCCCATGCTTCAAAATGAAATACAGTTCTTGATGGATCCAGACTGTAGTGAAATGAATATGGTTTCCAAGATGGATTGAGTGGAGCTTTGAAACTTGAAAACTTCTTTTTGGCACTGCCTCTTGAATACACTTTGAGAATGAATTGACAGTATTCCCTTGGAAGGAATACTTGGAGTGAGAATAACCAATGACTGCTTGATGGTGTCATTGGTCTTTGACGCTGAAACACTTGCTCTTGAGCCTTGATGATTCATATGAATGATTGGGTGCCTTGATGACGTGATGAGATGTTGGAATGTTGAAAAGACCATTTGATATTGCCACCATTGAATTGCTGTTGAAAAATGATGCACAATGATATATAACATCATTTATGGCATATTGGTTGATTGGCAAGAAGATTGCGTCCAAAGGTCTTGAGGTGGAAAGGCAGAGGGGAAAGGGATGGATGTGATGGCTTCAGAGGTTGGAAAGGTGTTTCTGGGCCCTTTGGGGTTTTTGGCCACTTTTGGGTTCTGAGCCAAAAACTGTCCCAAAATGCGGGAAATGGTCTTTTGGACACTTTGCATCAAAGTGCGCAAAAATGCGCAAAATATGCAAAAGTGCGCAAACGCACAAAGTGCGCAAAATGCGCATTATGAGCCCAAATGGCCAAAAACAGCCATTTGGGCCATTTCCCCTGGTTTTGAGGGAAATGACCAGAAATACCCATTTGGGCATAAATTGCCCAAATGGGTTCTGGATTGAGGTGAAGGGCCATGAAGGCCCCAAAACACAAATGGCCATAAATGGTCCATAAGATGATGACGTGGCCATATTGGCCACTGGTGATGGATATGGCCAATTGGCCATAAACGAACTGTGGCTTGATATGCCATATGGGGATCCAGGGAGGTGAATTGCCATGGTTGTGACAGTACCCCCCACCTTGGAATGGTGAGCTCCTGAGCACCAATACAGGGTGAAGCCTGTTGAGGCTATTGGAAGGATTTTGAGAGAGTGATTCAAGAGGACTGATTAAGATAAAAAATTTGAAAACTGATATTAAAAATTTGACATTTGACGGGGGACTTGCTTGATCTTCTTTTGACATTGGCTTCATGATTTGAATTGAATTTTAAAATGAATGAAATTTTTTTTTGATGTGATAATTGACGTGATAAGAGAAAATTTAAAATGAAAATAAAATAAAAATAAAGAATGAAAATGAAAATAAGGAAAGAAAAGAAAAGAGAAAAAATGAATTGAATCTTGAGGAGGTTCCAATCTTCATCACGGAGGTTGATAACTGATTTTGAAATTGGCCAAGGACCTGGAAAGAGAAATTTGATGCCAGGTGCTCACAAAGTGGCCAAGGTGATGTTTTGACAAGATTGTAGACATCTCAGGGAAGTGCACACCAGGAGAGGAACTTACTTTTAGTAGTTACCACTCCCGCCAGTGCCATAAAAATAAAAAACAAAAATGTTGAAGGAATGAATTTCAATTTGGAATCTTGGAAATGAATTGAAAAGTGAATGGCCCATTGTCCCAAGTGAAAATGGTCATAAGATTGGAAATGAAGTTGAAAGCCATTCCAAAGATCTGTGTCCAAAATTGCAAAGTGCTCACAGAGTGGCCAAGGTGATGCTTACAACAAAAAGAGTAGAATACCCCTAAAGGTGCATACCAGGAGTGGGACTTACTTTTGGTAATTCCTCTCCCCACCAAGCACCATAATGAATCAAGCTTTTGAAGAATTTGGCCCAGGCTTGTCAGGATATAATGAATGAAAATCTTTGACAAGTTCAGGACAATTCTTGAGTTTTTCGGTTGGTTCCCAAGTGGATCTTTCTGGATCTTGACTGAAACCTTTCCATTCCACCAGATACCATAATTTTCCTCTCTTGAGCTTTGAGTCCAGTATTTGAGAGACTTCCCATTCTTCCTCTTCTTCAATGATTATTGGAGGAGGAGGCTCTTGATGCCTATTTGGGATTGTTGACATCTTGACTGGTTCCAAAAGGGAAATATGGAAAACTGGGTGGATGGATTTCCATTGAGGTGGTAGGCATGAGTGCTGACTTTCTTCAAGATTGGAAAAGGACCCAGCCATCTTTCAGACAGCTTTTTGATGGGTGTGTTTGATTTGATGTTCTTGGAAGAAAGCCATACCATGTCACCGGGATTGAAAACAGGTGGACTTGCTCTACCTTTATCTGCATACCTCTTAAACCTGTTTATGGCAACTTCAAGTTCTCTCTTGACATCTTGCTGTACTGATTGGATTTTTGTTGATAACTTTCCAGCCTGAGTATCTTGAGTGATGTGAACTGAGTCAAAATGAGGATCTCTTCCATAAACAGTGAAAAACGGTGATTGTTTTGTTAAAGAGTGGTCAGAGTTATTGTAGGCAAATTCAGCCAGAGGGAGCCAGGTGTTCCAATCATCTTGATGATAACTGACATACATCTGAAGGTACTGTTCTAGTATCTGACTTACCCTCTCTGTCTGTCCATCAGTTTCTGGATGATAATCAGTTGACAAGTCTCTTGAAATCTTGAGCTGCTGACAAAGGTTGGTCCAAAAGGAAGAAACAAAAAGAGAACCTTGATCACTAACAATTCTTGAAGGAAGGCCATGCTTTGAGAAAATATTCTTGATGAATGAATGGGCCAAATCTAATGAAGTGATTGAAGCTATTGTTGGAATAAAAACCGCCATTTTTGAGAATCTGTTCACTATGACTAAAATTGAATCAAAGGAATTTGACAGTGGCAATTGAGTGATGAAATCCATTGAAAGACAAATCCAAGGCCCACTTGGAATTGGAAGAGGCTTGAGAAGTCCAAACTTCTTGTGATGAATATTTTTGTTTCTTGAACACTGTTGCCAGGATGAGACATAAGCCTTGATAAATTGAGTCATGCCGGACCAGTGGAAATCCCGCTTGACAAGCTTGAGAGTCTTCTCTTGGCCAGGGTGTCCAGCTAGAGGAGAGTCATGCTGCTTTTAAAGTATATTGAGTTGAATTGTGGGGTCATTTGGGACCACCAACCAATCTTTGAAAAGGAGAAGTTTGGAAGAGGAATCAAGAGAATAATCTTGGACAGATTTACCTTTACCCAAACCTTCAAGGACACTTCTATATTGAGAATCTTGCCACACTGCCTTCTGAATTGAGTCAATCAAATTTGAAAATTAATCCACCTTGACTGCAAAAACCTTTGAGGCTTGAATTTCAGCTTGCTTGATTATTTTTTGATAATTCATTGGATTCTTGCTGATGAAATCCTCCCCCCTCTCTGGGTAAACGTCGTCCCAACGTGAAAAGGCATCTGGAAGGGTGGCCAAGCGGCCAGGGTGGTAAGTGATTGAGAAATGGAATTCAGATAAAAATTCAGCCCAGCCGGCTTGACGGCGAGTGATAATCTTGGAAGACATAGAATATTGAAGAGATGAATGATGAGTGAGAACTTCAAAAGGGGAAGAAATTGAAAGAAGGAAAGCCCTCCAGCGCTTGAGAGCCCAGACTATGCCAAGGAGTTCCTTGTCATGAATCTCATAATTAAGCTCAGCTGGGAGGATCTTGCGGCTATCAAATGCAATGGGATGTTTTCCTGACTCAGTACAGCACCCAAGGCATAATCTGATGCATTGGTCTCTACAATGGTGGGTAGAGAAGGATTGAAATGAGAAAGGATTGGAGCAGTGGTAAATGCCTCTTTGAGTTGATGAAACTGTCTAAGTGCTTCCTCATTGAGGTTAAAATGGGAATCTTTATTTAGGAAACTAGTGAGTGAACTAATCTTCTTTGAATAATTCTTGATGAAACGGCGGTGAAAATTGGCAAAGCCAAGGAATGATTGAAGAGCCTTGAGGTTTCTTGGAGGTGGCCAATTGAGAATTTGCTGGACTTTTGCTTGGTTCATCTTGAGGCCTTCAGCAGAAACAACATAACCTAAATACTCTACACTAGAAACATGGAATAGGCATTTGGACGCCTTAGCAAAGAGGTTATTGGCTCTGAGTCTAGAAAGAACAGTGGACACATGAGTGAGATGTTCTTCCTCAGACTTGGAAAAGACCATAATATCATCCAAATAAACCACTACATAAACATCAAGAAGATCATAGAAAATATCATTGACAAGATTTTGAAAAGAAGCAGGAGCATTGGTAAGCCCAAATGGCATAACCAAGTACTCATAACTACCATATTTGGCTCTAAAAAAAGTCAAATGTTCATCACCTTCCTTGATTCTGAGCAGGTTATATGCACCACGCAAATCAATCTTGGAGAAGATAGAAGAGGCATTGAAAACAGTGAGAAGCTGATTCATAGGAGGAAAAGGATACTTGTTCTTCCTAGTAACAGCATTGAGTTTGCGGTAATCAACACACAAACGGAGGCCACCATCTTTCTTTTTGACAAAAAGAACAGGTGCTCCTGTAGAAGAGGAGCTTGGCCAGATGAAACCTTTCTCTACATTCTCTGAAATGTAGGCCCTGAGTGTATCTGACTCTTGGTTTGATAAAGAGTAGATCACCCCAATTGGAGGTAGAGACCCCTCCAGCTCAATATGATGATCACAGGCACGGTGAGGAGGAAGTTTTTCTGCTTTCACCTTGGATAATACATCCAAGTACTGGTGATAAACAGAAGGAACAACCTTCATCACGGTTTCTATTTCTTCTGGCTCTTCCTCTTCATCCCACAACTCCTCCAGGGAGTCATGATAAGATGAAGGAGGAAGGTCCATATTCCCACAGAAGAGATGAAGTGAAGATACAGAATTATCTTCTCCAAAATCTTGAATCTCTTTGAAGACTTCATCTCTAGATGATAGTAATGACTGATGGGAATTAAGGGAAGGAATATGGACAGAAGACAGAAATGATGGTGTTCTAGAATCACCAACCAGAGCTGCACATGATTTGGCAGAAGAAAAGTCATGACTAAAAGAAATTGAAGGATCAGTATAGTCCTTATGATCAGAATTAAAGGTGATCAATCCTTGCCTCCAATCAATAAACGGATTAAAATGATTAAGAAAGTCAAAGCCCAATATGAGGTCTTCTCCCTTGGGAGTATCAATGACTAAAAAGTCCCATTCAAAGTTTGGGAAGGAAGGGAGCTCAACCATATATTTAGTATGGTGAGTCACAAATAAAGAAGGAGACTCAGAGGAGTCAAGAATGATAAGGGGAATCTTCTCTGGAAGTTCTGACGTAGTCAATAAATACTTGTTAACAAACTGCTTTGCAATAAATGAGTTGGTAGCACCAGAATCAATGAGAATACTGTAAAAGACATCAGAAAGAGAAGAGAAAAAAAAGAATTTAAGAGAATTTTTGACACCAGTATTCAGAATTCACAATTGTGCTCTGGATGTAAAACTGTGAAGACCATTGAACACAACATGATCTTCACTCAGGCTTTTGCCTGACGGTTGGGTAAGCTTGTTTTGAGGCCTTTTGAAACAGGACTCGAGACTATGCTTCCCACCACAATAGGTACAAAGACCCTCCTTGATTCTTCTTTCTTTTTCAGAGCTCATGAGCTTGAAATCTTTATTCAACAAAGAAGAATGGGGCTTGTCCCTCTTCTGAAAATTTTTCTTCTTCTTTTGACTTGAGCTTGAAGAATTTTGAGGATGAGAAGAACTTGACTTTGAGGCTTCTGGCTTCTTCTCTTGATGATGACTCTTTTCATTTTGCCTCTCATGGTACCTGGTATCAAGTTCCAGGGTAACGTCCATTAAGTCTTGAAGAGAGTCAATTCTTGAAGGATGGGAGGCCAATTGATCCAAAATCCTGGATGGCAATCCCTTCCTGAAATGATGGATGAGAGCTCTTTCACCCCAATCCCCGATTCTTGAGACTAAACTTCTGAGATCAGCAATGTATAAGGATACATGCCCACCTTATTTCATTCTTAAAGAATCCAACTCAGCTTCTGCTTTTCTGACTTCATTCGGGTCACCAAATAGAGTGAAGAGTTGAGATTCAAATAAAGGCCAAGAATTGAGAAGGTAATTTGAATCTTGATTGGTGAGATTGGAAAGATAAGGCTCAATCCATTTTGCAGCCCTGCCAATGAGAAATGAAGTGGCATAAAGGACCTTCTTTCTGTCTTGAGCAAAGTTTACCGGATCATTATGAAAAATCAATTGACAGGACTGAATAAAGCTTCTAACTTTGAAGGGCTGAGTCCCATCAAAGCATTCCAGTGCCTTCATAGATAGAGTCTTGAAGGCTGGTGGTCTTGATGCTTCAGAGGATGAATCTGCTTGAAGATTGGCCATAATTTGAGTCATTTGCTGCATGATGGCCAATAGAGATGGTTCAGACTGATGAGAGACAGGCTGATTAGACTGGGCTAGAGTTGGTCCTCCAATACCTTGGGATGCCTCCACCGGAGCAGGGACACCTTCAGTACCATCAGACTCTTCCTCTTCCACAGAATTCTCCTCCTCCTCTTCACCATCTTCACCTGGACCTTTGAAAATAGTCCTTGAAGTTCCTGGAAATCCACCAACTACTCCTGAAAATGAACTTGATCTTCTGGGCCCTCTTCCTTCCTTCCTGGATGGTGTTGCTCCTTCCATGCGGGGACCTCTATCTAATTGGGCCCTCAGTTGAGGAACTGCTGGGGTGCTATCTAGAGGAGCTCTTGGAGTTGGAGTGAGAACAGCTTGAGCTCTGGCCTGAGATCTTGTCTGTCTTTCCGGAGGTGAGTGTTGAACAGGCATTATATCAGGAATAAAATGAAATAAATGAATTAAACCAAAATTTGCTTGAAGTGAAAAGAGTCAACAATCAAATCTTGAGGAAAAATCAATGAATAAAATGAAAATCTTCAAGTACGTCAATAAAATCAAAATCAAATGAAGTCTTGAAGTCAAAATCAAATCAATGTCTTGAAGTAAATCAATGAATCAAATCAAATGAATCTTCAAGGCAATAAATCAATGAATCAAATCAATCAAAAATCAAAGTCTTGCAGAAAATCAATCAATCAAATGAAATCTTGAAGAAAAATCAATTTATGTCAAAATTCTTGATGTGAAAAATCAGCAAAATCAATCAAATCTTCAGGTCAATCAATTTTCTTGAGGTCAATATCAAATATGTCAACTCAATCAATCAATCAAAATCAAGTGAATTATTCTTTAAAAACCAAAATTCTTGAAGAATGAATCAATTATGAATCTTGATGTTAATAACGTGTCTGAATATCTTGATGAAAAATTTGAGAATCAAAGAAAATCAAGATGAAGCCTGAATTATGAATGAAATGAAAATTGATGATTTGAACAAGATTTTAAAAAGAATAACAAAAATAAAAATGGGTCAGCTTTCAATTTTCAAAATGAAGAATGAGTGAAAGAAAATTGAGAGGTCACAATGAATCATTAAGTTCATAAGCGTAAAAGAATCATAATTTTGATGAAATGAGTGAATGAAATTATAAAGAAATAATGAACAGAATGAAAAAGAAATTATGAGTTAATTAATATAATGTCACAGGGGCTCTTGGACAGAAAAACAAGAGTGGCCTGGCACTCAGCAATCAGGGAACTCACTTGGAAGACTCCAAAAGGAATAAAGAATAAAAAAATAACAAGAATGAATTCCTCTAAAAGATATGCAGGTACAAGATGAGATGCAAAAGAGGAAAGGGAAGCCAAATGGCCAAAGAGCCAACCAAGTAAGTCCTTAATCACTGTTTCAACCTGCCAAAAATGAATAATGGAATTAGTAAGGATATGACCACCAAATATCCATTGACAGGTGAAGAAAGAGAAAGAGAAAAGTGCTAAATGACTGACTTAATAATATCAGTATTTGCTTAACTAAAATTAAAAGAAAATAAGGATAAAATAAAATCAAAGTATATTAATTAACTGGGAAAAACCCCCCAGGGTGGAAAGGGTAGCCAGTATATGTGAAAAGTTGGGAGCTTGAGTTCTTCAGGCTGAAAACTGATCTGTATTGCTCCTTGAGGCTGTATTGATTGTTTTGGGAATTGATACAGCTGGCTAATATTGAAATTGAATTGGGTTGAATGAATTTCCCATGCTTGAAAATGAAATACAGTTCTTGATGGATCCAGACTGTATTGAAATGAATATGGTTGCCAAGATGGATTGAGTGGAGCTTTGACACTTGACAAATTCTTTTTGGCACTGCCTCTTGAATACACTTTGAGAATGAATTTACAGTATTCCCTTAGAAGGAATACTTGGAGTGAGAATAACCAATGACTGCTTGATGGCGTCATTGGTCTTTGACGCTGAAACACTTGCTCTTGAGCCTTGATGATTCCTCTGAATGATTGGGTTCCTTGATGACGTGATGAGATGTTGGAATGTTGAAAAGACCATTTGATATTGCCACCATTGAATTGCTGTTGAAAAATGATGCACAATGATATATAACAGCATTTATGGCATATTGGTTGATTGGCAAGAATATTACGTCCAAAGGTCTTGAGGTGGAAAGGCAGAGGGGAAAAGGATGGATGTGATGGCTTCAGAGCTTGGAAAGGTGTTTCTGGGCCCTTTGGGGTTTTTGGCCACTTTTGGGTTCTGAGCCAAAAACTGGCCCAAAAGGCGGGAAAGTGTCTTTTGGACACTTTGCGTCAAAGTGCGCAAAATGCGCATTATGAGCCCAAATGGCCAAAAACAGCCATTTGGGCCATTTCCCCTGGTTTTGCGGGAAATGACCAGAAATACCCATTTGGGCATAAATTGCCGCTATGGGTTCTGGATTGAGGTGAAGGGCCATAAATGGTCCATAAGATGATGACGTGGCCATATTGGCCCTGTTGATGGATATGGCCAATTGGCCATAAAAGAACTGTGGCTTGATATGCCATATGGGGATCCAGGGAGGTGAATTGCCATGGTTGTGCCACTGATTTGGCCTGCTCCTTGTGAGCCTGAAGGAATCTGATTAGTCCCTGTCTGGGTTAACTGTTCTTCTATAGCTTGGATAGTGGCTTGATTCTCCCTTATCCTCTGTGCCCTTGCCTGCAGGAGTCTGGACTGCCTGGTAGGATTCCAACCTTTGGTGTTTACCATCAGGTCTTTGAAGTCTACCTCTCTGAGACAGATCATCTGGCAACTTGCTCCAAGTTCTGCCCAGTGAGTTTCTAGGTTGAACCTCTTGTTGTCCATGCTCTATTGAAACAAATCTTTGAGGAGTTGGTGGATTTGAAGAACTTGATCCATATCCTTCCAGTCCTCTGGTTTGAGGTTTCTGTTGAATTGGAGTGTGAATGGCAAGGTTGATATTATCTCCCTCATTGTTTTTCCATCCACTACTGTGTCCAAGGTGTCCTCTTTCAGGTCTTCTGGTTCTGGAAAAACCTTCTCTGTCTTCTGGTTGGTTCCTTTGGAAGCCAAGATCTCTGAGGTGTACAGGTGACATGTTAGTGTTTGCAAGCAGTCAAAAGCTTTATGTTCTTAGGGTATTTACCTTTGATTGTGCCTTGTACAAATTTTTTGTCTGCTGATTTGGGAAATTTACCTTTAGAGGTTACAACTGGGTTAATTATAGTAATTTTCCCTGTACAAGTTATCAAGGTTGGTTTACCTTGTATTGATGCAGAATTTCATGGTTTTCTACTCTTCTGCGTGGAAATGGGTGTCCACTTCTTTGCTGTTATCAGGCCTTCACTGTGCCTCTTTCCTTTGCCTTTTCTGCCCTCTGGTTCTGAGGTTGTCACTGGTTTATTGGCCTGTGACTGGCTTTCAAGTGGGATGAAGTTATCTTCCACTGAATCAAAACGGGAAAAAGAGGGCTTATGTCAGTTAAGACTTCTCAAAAAATGCTGGTTTTGCATGTCTAAGAATGGCCTCTGGGCTTGTATATTATTACAGTATGTCCTTGTACAATGACAGTGTGATGGAATCAACAATTCCACATCAGAAATACAGCTTACTGATATTTGGTACACTGTTTTTATACCAATATCTCACAGAATAACTTGTAATTAGCAAGTGTAAACTGTCAAAAAGTGGTGTGTAGCAGGGAAATTGAGTTAACAATATGTCCAACCATGCCTCAACTGCTGTTTTATCAGTATGAGGTGTCTTACTTCAATTAAAAAATGAGACTGTATTGATGGCTTAAGTGTTTTTATATGTAAAACATGCCAAAAATAAGGGTCTTGTGGTTATTAGCCACGTGACAGGTACTCTTAAAATATGAGTAAAAAAGGTGGTATTGTGGTATTCCATACCTTTTTACCAGTTTCAAGAAATTGTTTGAAAATTAACAGTTGGCAAATCAAGATCAAAAATGAATAATTCAGGAAATCACCACTCAAAGGACATGATTAAAGATCACACACACTCAGGAATAACCTCAATAGTAGGGAGGAATGGAAGATTTAGCATTCAGAATTGAAATAATCAATATATTTCTACAATTCAATAAATAATAAGGGAATCCAATCTTATGGAATTATTCAAGAAAACCTACATATAAGCCTTACAGAATCAAAAATAGGCTTAATACATACAGAAACTCAAAATTACACAGGAAAAGTAACATTGTAACATTATATCCACTCTAAATCCATCAAGAAGATTATATTACCAAGAATTACAGTGACCAAATACAGTGCATGTGACACAAGGATCATATGACAGTATCCAATTCAACTCAATACATGAAAATCCACTAAAAACTTAAAAAAATTACACAACAATACAGGAGCCCAAATAAGACTTATGCAGTCCACATGCATAAGATCTGTGCAGTACACAGCCTCAGGATCATTGTCAGGCTGAGTCTATGATAAAGGTGTATATGAGTATTTACAAGCTTTAACTATGACTGTGACACGGTAAAAATGGTTTTAAAAGATGATAAGATTGATAATAAATGATTTAATTTAAGATTTAAAGGGCTTTACTATAAAGATATAGTGGTGGTGAGCGCTGTTGAAAGCCCTGGGTGCAGCTTTACCTGTTGGATTACAATAATAAAGACTACAATACTTTAAATTAAGAGTATACCTGATTAGTTAACCAAGAGTAAAACTGTTTTTGACAGTTTACTACGTAGGTTATTCAAGAGCAGGATGAGGAAAGGTTTTTGGCCGTGAAAAGCCCTCCTTTTATCCTGAAATTGAGGTGGAAAGGCTGCTAGACCTTTCCACGTAGAGGAAGTGAAGATTTTTCACTCTCCAGGACAGGCTTGTGGTTTGCAAACAGCCTGTATACCCTGTATTGGGCTCAGATGTGGTTTTGAAACCACATCTGGGCAGTTTTCACCAATACAGGGTGAAAACTTTCATCTGGGGACCTCACAGCCTGATTCTGACGTGTATGACGCGTAGAATGCTGTACAGAAACTGTATGGGACCCCAGTATTGACTGACATATGAGGTATTGAAGTAAAAACATGCTTCTTCGTCTATTTGACACCTCATATTCATGGTTATGGGATATTATCCCATGGTAAGGCTGTATCTGACAGCAGGTGGGATTTTGACCTTAAAATGGTCATAACTGTGTCAGTTTTTGAGATATCAAGCTCAACGTTGGTTCATTGAATAGCCCTGTATGAGCTCTACACAATGGTACCCAACTTGACATGGTTATCATTAAATATGACAAAGCTATCCCATGTACAAGTATTTTTGTACATTGGCGTGGTCTGGTCAAAAGCTGTATTAAGCTTGTTTGGCCAATACCTTCTGTTGTAGTTGAGTTATGAGGAAATGGATGGCACCATCAGATAGCCCTGATTGTGCTCTTTCTAAAAAGACCCCACTTTAGGTATCTCACACTAAAACTGTAAAAGTTAGATGAGAGGTGAATGTTTTGTTCACCCTTATTTGGTCTGAATTTGACCATAACTCAAGTAATACTGGTGCTAGCTCAGTTTGGCTGGTACCATTGGATAGCCCTGGCTTAGATATTCATTTTGAATACCCATTTGATGGGGTTAAGCCTCTCCTTCTAGATTTTAGATGAGAGGTGGAAATTAAGGTTTATGCTCAGCAATAACTTTGAGCAGGAATAACTTTGTTGTTTCTTGTCCTATGGTGATGGGACTTATATTTTCAGAAAGAGGTAAGTTTCCTCTTTCTTCTGATACGTTTTGAGCTAATTTGGCTCAGCTCCATGTTTTGGTGGTATTTTGGCTATACCATTGGTTTATGGTATTTTGGCTGTCATGCTTGTGCTCTGGTTTTGAGTCACAGGCTGACATACCCTCCCTCTAAAAAAGGCTCATCATTGATGAGACTGTTCAGTCCTCCTAGAGGCTCTGAATCTCCTTAAATGGAGGTTCCCATCTGGTATGGCATCCTCTGCCAACCATTTGTCTTTGTCAGCTGTCTGGTTCTTGAATCTGACTAGATATTGTCTCTGATCCTTCCCATTGAGTCTGATTTTTCTGGCCCTGATGATTTTACTCACAGGTCCAGGAGAGTCTTCTACTTCCACTATTTCTGGTGGAGTGATGTTTTTCTTCCTGGAGGGGAACTTATCCTCTTCTGTTTGGAAGTATGGTTTGACCAGGCTTACTGGAAAGACTGGGTGTTTCCTAGAAAACTCCTCAGTGAGCTTGACCTCTACTGCATTCTTCCCTATCAGCTTAATGATAGTCAAGGGCCCTACAAATGAGTCTCTCATTTTCTTGGGTCCTTTGAGATTGTTAAAGTTTAGTGTAGACACTAACACCTGGTCCCCTTCCTTGAAGTCAGGTTCCATATGTGATTTGTCCCACCTCTGCTTATTATACTCTTTGGCCTCAGCTATGCATTTGGCAGCAGTATCACAGGCTTTCTTCCACATATCATGGAAGTCTTTGGCTGTGGGGTGGATGGTCAGAAGATGTTTCTTCAAGTGATCCACAGGTAAAAGGGGATTCCACCCTTTCTCTACCAGTGCAGGTGTTTTTCCTGTGGTAGAGTGCTGGCTTGTATTATAAGCCAGTTGGACTGCTGGTAAGAGGGTGACCCAATCATGGGTATATCCCTCATGGTCCTTGTATTCCATGCCATAGGCACAGAACCTCCTGAGGATGTCCTCCATTGTTTTGATCATCCTCTCAGCTAAGCCATCTGTTTGTGGATGGTAAGCTGTGGAAAAAGCAAGCTTGGTGCCTAGCATGTCATATGAATTGGTCCAAAATTCAGATGTGAATTTTGGGTCCCTGTCACTAATTATGATCTTAGGGACTCCACAGGTGGATATGATGTTATCCCAAAATAACAGAGCAGTGTCCATGGCTGTGTCCTTTTTATGGCATGGTAGACATCTAATGCTCTTGCTGAACCTATCTACTATGATTAGGCAGGCATTGTAGTTTTCTTTGCCTCCTGGGACAAGTCCTGTGACCCAGTCCATGTTGATGGTTTCCCATGGGTGTTTGGGTTCTTCTATGTGTTGAAGCAACCCATATTTTTTCCCATGTTTTCTATTTGCCTTTTGGCATCTTTCACAAGTGTTGATGTATTCACTCAACTCTTGCTCCCACTTGGGCCACCAAGCTGTGCTTGCTACCCTCTCTTTAGTCCTGTCCTCACTCATGTGTCCCATGTAGGGGCAGTCATGGCATTCCTGCAGGATCAAGGAGATGTGGTCTCTGTCTATCACTGTGAGTGCACTGGTGTGCTTTTCTCTGTGATAAATCAGGCCATCTATAAGGAAGAATTTATTGTCCTTATAGGCCCTCAACCAGGGTTCCTCCAGCTGGGTTTCCAGTTCTGGGCTCCTGTATTTTTGTTGAAGGAGTTGGAGTAGTATGCTACACTGTTTGTGTTTAGCATAGGATTTCAGTACTGCATTGAAAAATTCATTGTGCAATTCTGAGGAACTTATTCCCAGTATGGGGGTTTCTGTCCCTTCTGAATCAGTGTTTCCACTGTCAAGGGTACCACTCCCTGGTGCCCATTCAGAGAATCTGAAGTTCTTTTTCCTATTTATTTCCATAAAATGGATAGGAATTTTTGCAGCAACTTCAGGGTCATAAGCTGGATTGCTTTTGACATTGTCCAGTGGCCATCTGCTAAGGCCATCTGCATTGTTATGGCTTTTACCTTCCTTGTATATGATGGTCATGTTTCCTCTATACTCCTGGATGGCTATTTGCCATCTCAGCATGTGTCTATTAGTAGTCTTCATGTTTAGTAAAGACTTCAAGGCTGTGCAGTCTGTGTAGACTTCAAAGACTGCACCCTCCAAATAATAGTGGAGTTTTTCTAGAGCCCAGACTAGACATAGACATTCTGTCTGGGTGGCCCCATACCTGGCTTCTGAATCTTTCAGCTGCCTAGAGATGTAACATATTACACCTTCTCTTGGTTCACCATCCACAATTTGTCTTTGGTGAAGGGCTGCTCCCAAGCCTTGGCTGCATGCTGCATCTATATATAACTTGAATGGTAGTTCAAAGTCAGGCAAGATGAGCACAGGTGCATTTGTGAGTTCATATTTGATCCTCTCATATGCATCCCTTCTTTCCTTGGTTATTTCAAAAACTTCATCCTTTGAGCATAACTTGTATAAACTACTAGTTATGTGAGCAAAGTTTTTGATGTGGTTTCTATAGTAGCTAGCAAATCCAAGGAAAGATTGCATTTCTTTGATGTTGTTTGGTACTGGCTTTTGCAGTACTGCTGCTACTTTGTTCTGGTCAATTGCCAGACTAAGGCCTGAGACTTTGTGTCCTAGAGCTAGTAGCTCTTGTTGGCCAAAATTACACTTTTTAAGTGAAATCTTCAGATTGATGGGTGTACATTTACTTAGCACTCTGTCTATGTATTGTACATGGTCTTCCCATGTCTCTGAGTATATAATGATATCATCAATATACACTACCATCCAGCCTTCCATTATTTCTTCTTGAAATATGGTGTCCATCATCCTTTGGAAGTGGGCTGGTGCATTCTTGATGCCAAATGGCATCCTGGTGTACTCATATATGCCCATATGGCATATTATTCTGAGCAACTTCATGGAATTTGGTTTAACTCCATTTTGGTGGAAGCCTTTCATACAATCCATCTTGGTTATGTATTTGGCTTTGGCTAGCTTATCCAAGGCATGAGGTATCCTTGGTATAGGGTACCTGTCTGCTTTTGTGTAGTTATTCAGGGCTCTGAAATCTCCACACAATCTAGACTTGCCATCATGCCAGGTGATTAGGACAGGAGTGGTGATTTCCACTATTTCATTATGTCCAATCTTCCTAATGACATCCATGTCCAGGAGTTCATTGATATGTTTCTCAATCTCTTTCCTGGTCTCCAGACTTGCTGGGTAAGGAGGTCTCCTTAACATGGGTGGATAAGGCCTTTCCACATCCAGATATAGTTCTATATCATGGCCTTTGATCTTGCCTAATGGTTCTTCACCAATGGCAAATGCTGGTCTATTCTTCCTCAGCATCTTCAGTAAACTTAACTTTTGTTTACTGGTGAGGGTAGTGCTAAACTGTCCCTCTCTGAATTCTTTCAGAAGTTCTTCCAGTGGGTCCTGAGAAGATATCTGGTATATATCAAGAGAAAATTTCTTTTCCTTGTTAGTACCAATGGTAATATGCCTATTCTTACTATTGTAAATATCTATGCCATACATCCTCTGGTAATCTGTTCCCAGTAAAAACCCTTGGATGTGGGCATTTTCAAGCACTACAAACTCTGGGTTGAGTCTGATATTACCTTTTCTGTGGGGTATAATTAACTGGTTGATAATTGTCCCAATAGAGGTCATCTTTCCAGATGCACTCTTAAAGTTCTTTGCCCTGGTGGGCAAGAGTTCTTTTTCCCAGTTTGGGAAGTGGTTATCCAGATAATTTCTGGCCACTATGGAGCAGTGTGCTCTACTGTCAATGATCAGTGGATTCTGAGCATTGTCAATACATACAGTCATTTTTGTGGCTGTTCCATGTATGTATGCCATTCCTTTGGTTGGTGTAACCAGGAATGTTTGTGCATCTTGTGTATGTTTACACAAATTCTTGTTGGCAGTGTCTTGTGGCATTCCTGCTTCCAACTGTATATCCTGGATTTCTAGTGGGGTTTCCTCTTGGTATTCCACTAGAAATTCTTCTCTTGGGTCTTGATCCTCATCAGATGGTTCTCTAATGGCATCACCCATAGAGTCTGATTCAGAATCCTCTGTTGGAGGTTCTTCTTCAGGGACTTTTTCCATAGCATAGACTTTCTTCTTTGCTTTTGGACAGTTGTTGGCATAGTGGTCTGTTGAGCCACAATTGTGACAAGAATTCTTCTTCTTTGCCACTGTGGGAACTCCTCTTGTGTGGGATTAAAATGAGGCAGTACCTGGAGGGGGAAATCACAGGTAACTAGTTTTGAATTGCTAATAACTCCTGTAACCAAGGGTGGCAAGGGTGTATTGCCTGCCCCTCCTAAAATACTGAACAAAATCTTCCTTGGAGCTCACAAACCAAAATAAAATTAGTAAGTGGCTTTACAACTGCAGAAGACAAAATTCAGCAGTCTCAGATCAGACCTATTCAATAAATAATATGAAAAATAATGTCAGTAATTTGGTTAATTTTTAGATTTAATGAAATACTTTTCTGTTTTAATTTTAATAGTTTTTGGTGAAATTGAGGTGAGTTTTTTCTTCTTGGTTAAAATTCCTTTTGCAAGATGGTTTTTTTAAGGTGTTCTGGAAAATTTGATGAGTGTTGATAAAGGTAATTTTGTTAAGGTAAAGCTATAATAGAGTGAAATAATTTTTGGAAGGTTTGTTATTTTTTTTAAGAGTTGTTGATAATGAGATAAAATAGTCTTTGTTAAATTTAAGAGGTAAGATTCTTTGATATTGGATTTTTAAAGGGGTAATTTATTTTTTAAGTCTTGATAAATGGTTTTAATTTTACTGGATAAATTATTTTAATAGAGTAGTAACCCTAATCTTGGGTACTAGGTAATTTTTTAATAATAATTTTTATTTTAATAATAAGATTCCACTGAGCTTAGCTACTGGGTAATCTTCAACACTATACTTCCACTGAGCTTAGCTACTGGGCAAGTAATTTCTAATATAATATACTGGACTACCTCCCAGGTGAGGGATGACTTATTCCTGTGCTTGTAATGTGCAGAGGATATATTGTGCATGGGATATAATTTGCATTTTGGGGGGAGAGAGCCCCTCTATTTATACCTTTTGGGAGCCTAGAGGGCCCTCCATGGGAGCTGTCTTTTTCCACTTTAATTCCTCTTGATTTCATCATGTGACTCTGTTTTTGGTGAGGACCTTTCTTGCATGGGTCAGGTGATTTAAGGTTTGGTGATAATTTTCTCTCTGCACAGCCTCCATTTATCACATGATTGTCTTTTGGTGAACTAATTATGATGTGATATTCTTGAATTTTCCTTGCATACATGAGGTGATTCAATTTTGGCTGAGGAGTTTTCTTGTGCACAGCCTTTTTTCTGTCACATGATATTCTGTTGGTGGATTCAGTATCACATGATTACCTTGTAATTCCTTTGCATATGTCCTATTTTAGTTTTGGTAGAAGTGGCTGTGTAATTTATGCAGGTGTCATGGTTTTTTTTCTTCTTTTTGAACTTTAAAATGAGGTCAGGTGATAACTTCTTGCATTGGTGAATTTACTGTTTTTATGAGATGATGTGATTTTTGATTTTGACACATGCTGTGCATAGTCATGTGGTTGAGATTTAATTGGAATTGTGTACTGCATGCAGCCTGTTGTAACTAGCTTTGGTTTGCATGAGGTGATGAGTGGTGTAAATAATTTTGATTATGTTTTAAGGTTTTAAGTGGGGTTACTGTGGATATAAGATAAAGTACTCCTGGGGCTGTGTTGCAAATGAGCTGCAGGAATTCCATGGGGCTGGGCTTTGCATCATGTGACTTTGAATGCAAGTTGGCTGTATAACTAATGCATGTGTCATTTTCTTGCTGCATGAGTCCTATGGCTGTAAGGGGGTGTAAAGCTGGGTGGGGTGTGTAATTTAAAGGGTGGTACCTCATTTGTTGTAACTAGTTTGCTATATGTAAATTGATCTTTACATATGCATAGTGAAATTGAATAAGTTATCTAAACACATACACTTCCCTTTGGTGCCTGTGCCATGGTTTTATGAGTTAAATCCAGCTTCTTGCTGTAAAATTGACCTTTTGGTGTAAAATTTGAGTGTAAGTCTGCCTGTAGGCTGGATTTCCTGCTGTTATAGGGTACTATGAGCTTGAGCCTGGTGAAAAAAATGGTATGGAATACCACACCACTTCTGCCACTCTTTCTCTGGGTTTGTCTTTAAACTCCACCCTGAAAGGTTGTTTCTCTTTGAAACTACTGCTTCTATATGGGGTGAATTTCCCTATATTAGTCCTTTTCCTTATGTCTTGTAAGGTATTGGCTATATCATCTAGAGTGCAATTTTGGTTGCATCTGCACTTTACTGCATGCTCTAGTTCTCCTGGCAGTTGTGTCAGAAGTTTATGATTCCTCATTTGAATGTTCATTTGGGGATCAATGGCTTTAAGTCTTTTAGACTGTCTAAGACACCACTCATATGGATCTTTGTCCACAGAGTATTTGTCATTTTCAAATGACATGGTCTTTTGCCATATCCAAGTTCCATTACTGTACTTTTGGATTATTTGACTCTTCCACCATGGCCAATTTCTTCTGCCATGGATTTCTTTCATTTCAGTGTACCATATACTTGCATGACCTTTAAATGCAGTATTCAGTCTAGCAGTAATCCAGTAATCTGGTATGCTTGGTACATCAATGAAGAGTCCATCAATATAATCTATGAGTTCCATATGATCATATTCTCCTGATCCAGAGAATTTGGGCCAGTTTGAGGCCTCAGGAAGCTGTTTCAAGGCTTCCTTCTCTGAATAAGACATGCCATCTCCATCCTGGTATTGTGATGGAGATCTTGCCTTATTTAACAACATGGCATCTGGTTTGATGTCATCTGGTTGATATGGATTCTCCATAGCTTGGCCTTGTCTTTGGGGCTTTAAGCTATGGTAGGCATCAAACAATTTGTTGATGTCTTGGTTCAGACACTCCCTGTCCCTGCTACTATGGTGTTGTTCTTCAGAGACTTGATTCAGTCTCTTGTTGGTTTCTTCAGAGGCTTTGCTCAGTTGAGCATATCCTTCCTGAAGGTTTTTAACTATCTGCTCCAATGAGGCTTGAGTTTTTCTCATCCTCTTTTGGGCAGCTGCAAATTCTGTAGCCTGCTTTGCAGATTGCTCAGCATATTGGGACATTTGTAACCACAGTGTGTCACTGTTGATGTTACTCTCAGATGTGATAATGTTATGTTCAGTCTGAGTGGGTGTAATGTTTCTATTACTAGGACTACTGATTCTAGAGTGGTTTACAACTACTTCTGGTTCTTGTGTACTTCTTTTACCAAATCTAACAGCTTCTGGATCATGGGGTCTGACTCTTTCCTCCTCTGGTTGAAGGAGGCTTTGTTCTTGCCCTTGTTGCCTTGTCTTCTCCTGGAAACCTCCTGTAATTGTGAAGAATGGTGACTCTTGGCCACTGATCTGCTGGTTTCTGAATGGTGTGAAGCCACTGGAGAGCTGATTTGGCATGCTCCTTGTGAACCTGAAGGAATCTGAGTATGCCCTGTCTGGGTTAACTGTTCTTCTATAGCTTGGATAGTGGCTTGATTCTCCCTTATCCTCTGTGCCCTTGCCTCCAGGAGTCTGTGCTGCCTGGTAGGATTCCAACCCTTGGTGATTACCATAAGGTCTTTGAAGTCTATCTCTTTGAGATAGATCTTCTGGCAACTTGATCCCAGTTCTGCCCAGTGAGTTGCTAGGTTGAACCTCTTGTTGTCCATGCTCTATTGAAACAAATCTTTGAGGAGTTGGTGGATTTGAAGAACTTGATCCATATCCTTCCAGTCCTCTGGTTTGAGGTTTCTGTTGAATTGGAGTGTGAATGGCAAGGTTGATATTATCTCCCTCATTGTTTTGCCATCCACCACTGTGTCCAATGTGTCTTCTTTCAGGTCTTCTGGTTCTAGACATTCCTGCTCTATCCTCTGGCTGGTTCCTTTGGAAGCCAAGGTCTCTGAGGTATGCAGGGGACATATCAGTGTTTGCAAGCAGTCAAAAACTTTGTGTTCTTAGGGTATTTACCTTTGACTGTGCCTTGTACAAATTTGTTATCTGCTGATTTGGGCAGTTTGCCTTTGGAGGTTACAACTGGGTTAATAATTGTAATCTTCCCTGTACAAGTGGTTAAGGTTGGTTTACCTTGTATTGAAGCAGAGTTTTGTGGTTTTCTACTCCTCTGAGTGGCTATTGGTGTCCACTTCTTGGCTGTAATGAGGCCTTCACTAAGCCTTTTTCCTTTACCCTTGCTGCCCTCTGGTTCTGAGGGTGTCACTGGTGTGTTGGCCTGTGACTGGGTTTCAAGTGGGATGTAGTTTTCTTCCACTGAATCAAGACAGGAAAAAGAGGGCTTATGTCAGTTAAGACTTCTTACAAGGCTGGTTTTGCACGTTTAAGAATGGCCTCTGGGCTTGTATATTATTACACTATGCCCCTGTATAATGACAGTGTGGTTGAATCAACAGTTCCACGTCAGAATTACAGCTTTTGGTACCCTGTCACACTGTTTGTGTGCCAGTATCCCACAGATACACTTGTGGTTTGCAAGTGTATTCTGTAAAAGTGGTTTGTATACAAGTGTTATTGAATTAACAATACACTTTACCACGCCTCAACTGATGGTTTTTCAGTCAGAGGTGTCCTTATTCAGTCAAGAATACAGGACTTTATTAGTGGCTTATGTGTTTTTATATGCAAAACACGCCAAAAATAATAAATTACTGTGGGTATTAACCACGTAAAAATACTCTTATAATATGAGTATATATAAAATATATATTTTTAAACAGAAATTACGCCTAAAAATGATAAAACAATGTGTTAATAAGTCATGAAAAAGAGAAAAGACTTACTTGTAAGGTCCAAAAAGTTAAAAAAAAACACGGCCAGGCCCCCAAAATGTCAGGCTGAGTCTATGATAAAGGTGTATATGAGTATTTACAAGCTTTAACTATGACTGTGACACGGTAAAAATGGTTTTAAAAGATGATAAGATTGATAATAAATGATTTAATTTAAGATTTAAAGGGCTTTACTATAAAGATATAGTGGTGGTGAGCGCTGTTGAAAGCCCTGGGTGCAGCTTTACCTGTTGGATTACAATAATAAAGACTACAATACTTTAAATTAAGAGTATACCTGATTATTTAACCAAGAGTAAAACTGTTTTTGACAGTTTACTACGTAGGTTATTCAAGAGCAGGATGAGGAAAGGTTTTTGGCCGTGAAAAGCCCTCCTTTTATCCTGAAATTGAGGTGGAAAGGCTGCTAGACCTTTCCACGTAGAGGAAGTGAAGATTTTTCACTCTCCAGGACAGGCTTGTGGTTTGCAAACAGCCTGTATACCCTGTGTTGGGCTCAGATGTGGTTTTGAAACCACATCTGGGCAGTTTTCACCAATACAGGGTGAAAATTTTCATCTGGGGACCTCACAGCCTGATTCTGACGTGTATGACGCGTAGAATGCTGTACAGAAACTGTATGGGACCCCAGTATTTACTGACATATGAGGTATTGAATTAAAAACATGCTTCTTTGTCTATTTGACACCTCATATTCATGGTTATGGGATATTATCCCATGGTAAGGCTGTATCTGACAGCAGGTGGGATTTTGACCTCAAAATGGTCATAACTCTGTCAGTTTTTGAGATATCAAGCTCAAAGTTGGTTCATTGAATAGCCCTGTATGAGCCCTACACAATGGTACCCAACTTGACATGGTTATCATTAAATATGACAAAGTTATCCCATGTACAAGTATTTTTGTACATTGGCGTGGTCTGGTCAAAAGCTGTATTAAGCTTGGTTGGCCAATACCTTCTGTTGTAGTTGAGTTATGAGGAAATGGATGGCACCATCAGATAGCCCTCATTGTGCTCTTTCCAAAAAGACCCCACTTTAGGTATCTCACACTAAAACTGTAAAAGTTAGATGAGAGGTGAATGTTTTGTTCACCCTTATTTGGTCTGAATTTCACCATAACTCAAGTAATACTGGTGCTAGCTCAGTTTGGCTGGTACCATTGGATAGCCCTGGCTTAGAGCTTCATTTTGAATACCCATTTGATGGGGTTAAGCCTCTCCTTCTAGATTTTAGATGAGAGGTGAAAATTAAGGTTTATGCTCAGCAATAACTTTGAGCAGGAATAACTTTGTTGTTTCTTGTCCTATGGTGATGGGACTTATATTTTCAGAAAGGGGTAGGTTTCCTCTTTCCTCTGATACCTTTTGAGCTAATTTGGCTCAGTTCCATGTTTTGGTGGTATTTTGGCTATACCATTGGTTTATGGTATTTTGGCTGTGATGCTTGTGCTCTGGTTTTGAGTCACAGGCTGACAATCATAAAATACAACTCAATTCAATTTCAACCAGCTGCATGCAAGGGGAATACACTAAACTGTAAACCACACAGAAATTACAGTAATCAAGAATTAAAACCCAAGATATCCCCACATTACACAGCATGATCACCTGGAACTAGATAAATCTTACAAACAAATTATACAGGGGCTTATTCACATGACACCACCTTCATCCTTAACTCACCAGCATTAATTCCTCAAGGCTATGCAAGCTGACTAAAGCAGTGCAAAAGAGAAGTCACCTGATATTTTTATCAAAATCCCCACCAAGAAAAACAGCTCAACCTTCATTTTGACCAAACAAATGGAAAAAATATCTCAGTCATATGACACCATTCTTAATTTTACACACTAGCATTAATCTCTCAAGGCTGTGCAAGATTACTAATACAGTGTAGCAGATAGGTCATCTGACTTTTGTTACAAAAAATCTACACCAGCAAAATTACCTCAAGGGCAAGAATAACACTTTACATGGAGAGCCCATGGGTACTTCTCACAACATAAAAGGAGGCCTCTCTCTCTCATTTTTTCTCCTCTTTCCTCATGCAAATAATTATATACCAAAAAGGAGGATAATTATTCATCCCTTACTAGTAGGTTAATCTAGAAATTATTATTATTATTATTATTATTATTATTACATTACATTAAAAGTGATTTATATATAGCTGTAGTTAACAGTAGGTCTTCCTATATTATAAATTCATCTATTAGTGAAATACTCATATTCAAAAAAATATTTATATTATACTCTTCTCACTAGAAGAAAATCTATATCACTATTATTATTATCACAAAATATATTTTACATATTATCAAAATTATTTACCAACAACAACTATTTAAACTATCAAACAATATTATTATCTTATCACTATTACTAAGTTTTCTCATATTGAGCTATTATCCATTAAAAAAAATACCTTAAACAAAGAGAACAACTTAAAATCACCACTCAGTACTACTATATCTATTATTTATCTACTCAATTATTATTTTATTATCTTGAAATCCCCTACAAATTTTTTATTTAAAGTTATTATTATTTTATCATTGGTCTGATTATTGAATAGTTCTGATAGAGACTGCTGAAAAGTCTTCTCTAGTTGTAAAGCCACAATCTTAAATATTGATTTGTGAGCTCTGTAGGGAGATTTTTTAGTATATTCAGAGGGGCAGCTAAAACACCATTAGCACCCTTGGTTACAGGATTATTTCATCAATTCAAAACTGTTTACCTGTGATTTCCCCCTCAAGGACTGCCTTATCCAATCCCACATAAAAGGAGTTACACATCTGTTGTCCCAACAGTGGCCAATTCAACTTCAACATTCAATAATTAGTCAATCATCAATAAAAGAAGAAACCCAAATCAACATAACTCACAAAAATAATTATCATTATCAAGAATTAACAATCAACACTCTCATACAATCTGGAATCTGGAAACAAATCCCATTCCAAATCATCATCACCATCACAATCCTCAAATCAATCATATCATTTTTATTATCCAGTAAAAGAAGGAACACCAGAAAACCAAACACCCAAGGATATTGATTTACTCATTGCAACACCAAGAACAGAACAGAAGGAAAAGGAAGAATTAAGGAGATTTTTCTTCAAGTTAATTCAAGAAGCAAGGAAAAACAAGAGAAGTAAAAAAGAATTTAAAGGATCAGTTTATCAAGTAGAAGTGAATCAACAATCAACATCTGACTTACCACCATTACCTGAAGATACTGTAGAAGGACAGTATGCAGAAGAAAGTGAAGAGGAAGATCAAACAGTACAGATCCAAAGTCTTATGAAACAAATGCAAGATTTATTATTAACACAAAGTAAAAAGAAAGGAAAAAGAAGGGAACAAACATCTTACACACCTGGAGCCAGTCCAAGTGAACAAACATTACCAAGGCATGTTAGGCCTGAAGACTCACCAATATCACCTACACTTGGTCCTAGAGCAACATCCACACCCAAAACAGAACAAAGATCACATAGTATCCCAAAGAAAGTATTTTTAACTACACCAAGCCATCCAAGTCCATTACAAAAGGAAATTCCTAAGGTAACATTTCCTATTGTTAAGATAAGAGCTAAAGATTATAATCTTGTTTTTGATGGTAATGAAGTAGAAAAATTCATAAAGAGAGTGGAAGCAGCAGCTGAAATTGAAGGAGCTAGTGGAGAAGATATAGCAAGACAAGTTATTTATATGTCAGCATCTGAAGAAGTTAAGGAGAAAATTGAAGCAATGCAAGGTTATGAAGAGAAGAACTGGACAAAACTCAAAGAAGAACTTACTACAGAATGGGGAAGAGTAGAGCCAGACAGAAGATATAGACCAGAATCTTTGGAGAAGCTTTTCAATAATACCAAAAGAGAAGGAGGAATTAGAAGCTTAGCTGAATACAAGAGATTTATTGGAGAATATGAAAAGATCACAAATTATCTGTATAAATATGGATACATTAGAAGGGAAGTTGAGCATAATGAAGAGCTCTATGCCAGTCTTTCAACAGAAATTAGGACTTCTATAATTAAGGAGATGAGAAGAGATAAGTTAATGATCCAAGCAAGGGATGGTGGATATATTGTACCAGAAATTAAGATGTTGAAGAGCTATATAGAGCAAGAACTAGAAACTGTGATCATATCAAGGGATAGAGTAGAAGATAAAATTTCTCAGGATGGACTCAACTATAATTATTTAGATAAGGCACAAGAAAAGAAAGTTAAATTTGAAGATGAAACAATGGAAAATGCCTTGAATCAATTGAAGGATCTTAATAAGAAAATTAAAGAACAAAAAAAAACAGAAGCCAGGATCAAGAAGAAAAAAAGGAAATGAAGGATTTCATTCAGCAAATTAAGGAATTAACAGAAGCAGTACTACCTCAAAGTAAAACAGGTCAGGTAATCAAGCAGGAAAATTAAACAAGGTACCCAAAAGATAGATTGCCACCCTTTTCACAAAGGCATATTCCTTATACACCAGCACAAAACACACCAAAACCATATCTCAAATGCTATTATTGTTTGGAGGAAGGACATTCAGTGAATAGATGCAGCTACCTCTTTGAAGATCAAAATAAAAAATGGGTCAGCAGACAAGGAGGTGGATTTTTATTTCCCAATTGGCAAAGAGTTCCAACTGATGGTAAAATAGCTCCAAAGAAGTTAGTTGAAGACTTTGCAAAAGACCTAGAAGAACTCACAAAGAAAATGAGAGAAGATGAAGCTAAAGAATCATTACCCAAACCTAATCCAATGAACATAATACGATTAAAGAAAGATGATAGTGCAACTGCTATAGCTAAAGTTGAAAACTGGGGAAGCTGGAAACCACCAACTATTTCATCAGCCAATGAGCCACTTTCAAATAATTATGGATTAAGAAATACTAAAGAAAGAAACTCAAGAGCAGAAAATACCAATCAAGATGCTTTAAGATCACATTCAAAAGTGAAAACACCATTAAACAAAAGACCAAATATACCTGGAGCTTATATTGAAGATGAGCAAAAGTGTGAGCATTTGAGATATGACCACATACCCAATAAGGTCACAAAAAAGACTCAGAATAATTATACCTTTAATATAATTATATTAAAATTAATTAGAATAATTATACACTAAAAATAATTACTCAAATATACAAAAAATACCATAAATTGGTACTAAAATTGGTTTAACTTAAAAACCAACGAATCAACATGTAAAACAAACTATACCATTGGATTCCCCATGGAAAAATACACATATACTATTTTTATGGCATATCTGTAAAGTCAATATTTAAGGAATTATAAGGTATAATACCTTATAAAAACCATAAAAACTTATTTATCATAGAAACTAATGGAACAACATGTGAAATAAATTATACCAATGGATTCCCCACAAAGAGCCACATATAAAACAATTAATAAGCTAATTTCCAATGTTAATACTTAAGGAATTATCCTGAATATATGCACTTTTTTGGTCAACGCATATATTCAAGGATCATAGCTAATATCTTCTAGACTATACATGATAGAATGATGAACCAAAAATAAAGTTACCACGTAATTACTGTAAGAACACAGATATGAACTTTATTTTACAAATTATAAACAAGGTTAAAACCTATGATGAATTATTGATAAAAATCAACAGAGCTGTCGACCACTTTGTTGTGAAAGTGTTCCAAACTTAAAAAATAGTACACAGTTGGATTCTCCTAGTTCATTCGTGAAGAATGATGTAATTTTTATTATTAAATTCAGGGTATAACCCCCTGAAATCAAGGTTTGAAGTTTAAAATATTGAATTTCGACAGAAAAGATGAGTTACAAGAAAAATCATCAAAATTAGAGTTTTGATCATGTAATAAAAATCTCTTGGCAGAATAATAAGGTTATGTCAGGCTATCAGAATTCACTCTCTGAATTGCTGTAGCGTGAAAACCTTAAAAGTTATTGAGGATCAAAGTTTGAGCTTAAATTGAGCTGTTATGATCACATACTGTAACCTTAAATTAAGTTTAACAGTCTTAAGAGTGATAAAATTGGTGAATACTATTAGTTTATGATTAAAACTAATAAAATCCACGAAATTTGGGGTTCTGCCAAGCCTCTGATGTCATCAAGCTTAGAGTTACAGTGATAACTCTAAATAATGGTGTAATAATGATGCAATATGGTTTGATCATGATGTAATCACCCTCAAACCTTAAAATATTGATCAATTCCAGTGGATATGATCAGTACACGTCTACTAGAAGCCTGTTGGACTCTAGGAGGGAGGTATTTACTATAAATAGAGCTCTTTTTACTCTATTTACCCCTCAGACGCATCAAAAACATTAAATCAATTAAATCAAAGGTAATTTCTTTATTCTTTATATATAAAAGCATTATATTATTAAAGACCAAAGACCTCCTTGCTATAATCATCTATTTTGACGTGATTAAATCATTTATTTAATTGTTTTTGTTAAAAAATCTCTATAAAACTCATTTCCACGTAAAAATCCAGAATAATTTGGAATTTTCTTTATTTTTATTGTAAATACAATTTGAAAAAGTTGTATTTATATTTTTTGGCGTAAAATACTTCAAAATTATTATATTAAGTGTTAAAAGTAGGTTATTTTCTCTTATTATAATAATTTCTCTATTATTACTCTCTTAATAATTCTTTAATTAATATAAATAGTATTTATATTAATTCATAACTTTAATATTAGTAATATTATTGTTATTAATTGTTTTTTATTAATAAAAAACAATTTTTTACGCCTTATTATTTGTTGGTAACAATAATAAAGAGCTTTATAATATATTAATTATTTTATATTAATATATTATTTATAATATTATAATTTCATATAATATTAATTATATTATTATATTTATTTAATAATATAATATTTTTACGCCATAATAATAATATTTCTTTATTATTATTATTATCTTAATCTTATTTATTTCAATTATAAGGACATTCAGAGTACAATAAGTAATAAATTAGTAATTTTTACTTATTGTTTCATAGTCAAACCTTACATTTGGGGGCCTGGCCGTGATATTTACTTAAAAGACCTTTAAAAAGATTCTATTTGGGTTTATCCAATAATAAATTATATTTATAATCATAAAATTATATAATAATTTTATATTTTATTGATTTTAAAAGCTATTGAGGCATTTGGAAAGCAATTGTACTGTCTTACACGTGGTTTTTCACATCCTTGGACTTGCAAAAACTTTCTTTGAGTGACTCTAGTGATTAAAAGAGATATTTTATAAATTAAAAATAAATTTTATTATAATTTAATATTATAAGAATCATATTCATTTTTTATTTTATTCTTTAAAAATGAAAAAAAAATATATATAAAAAATATTAAAAAATATTAAAACCAATAAAAAAAGTTATTTTTATTCATTTTTATTCATTTCTTTATTTATTTCACTTTTTTAAAAGATATAAAAGCAATTTCTACGTTGAAAATTGCCATATCTTGCCAAAAATAACACTTCTTATAAAAAGACTTATATTTATTTGTCTTTTTTAGTGTTTGAAGATAACCCAACAGAAGACAACCAAGCTACTGTTGAGAGATTGGTGGAAGAAACTTGTCAAAGTTCTCCAACACCAGTTATCACCAAAAGAAAGAAAGCTAAGAAATTAGACTTTCCAGGGCCCACCATTCAAGACTCTGAAGGTGAGCACCTCTTTTTTAAATTGCCATAAAAAAATTTTACTCCAAAATACTTTTATTTTTTCTTATTCTTTAATTATGACTACCAGAAGAGGTTCCCAATACTCCATCCAATCAGATGGAGCTGGACTCAGAAGTAGAATTGATCCCTCAAAAGGGAAAAGAAAGGGCAATATCCCCAGTGGAACAGAATCCACACAAGGAAGTGCCTTATCCCAAAGGCAAGTCCCAGAAATGCCCATGATATCTGAGCCTGAATTGGAACTAAGTATGAGTAACTCAAACAGGTACAAATCACATTCAGAGGGCTCAAATAGACATCTACATGAGCCAGTACAAGCAGTATTGCACAGTGTACAAGGACAAAGACTGGGAAATGCTGCCTCAAATACACCAAGGAGTGATGAACTCCTGGCACATCCTGAAAAAGTTCCTCAAAGAGGAGGAGATAGTGAAATACTCCAATGGATGGAATCCACTGTCATCCAAACCTCAAATCAAAAAAATCAAGGATTATCATGCCAAAAAGAGGGAGGCAACCAAGGAAGAAGCCCCAGTAGCTTCTACCAGCAAGCCTCAAGCCAACCCACTTCCCCAAGAAGGGAAGAAGAACAAGAAAAAGCATTGGAGGAAACCATACTCCCCAAGCTACAGAATCCCAAGAATCCAAAAGGATGCCATGGACAATGTTTTCAACATGGCCAGAACCTTGATGGAACTCAAGGACAAGGAAGAGCAAAGAATGAGACAACCTCATTTCCCAAAGAAATAACCTTGTCCAAAGACGTTGTAAATACTTTAACAGAAATTAAAAATAGTATATTACCTCTAAAAGAAATTAAAGACAGTTTATTATCACTACAAGA
This sequence comes from Austropuccinia psidii, assembly GCA_023105745.1. Classification (NCBI taxonomy): domain Eukaryota; kingdom Fungi; phylum Basidiomycota; class Pucciniomycetes; order Pucciniales; family Sphaerophragmiaceae; genus Austropuccinia; species Austropuccinia psidii. The sequence continues at coordinate 7,604,216 of JALGQZ010000002.1, read as the reverse complement.
AATAAATAACAATTTATCTTCTTTAACAAAAATTGTTGTGCAAAACAAGAAAGAAATTGACAACATTAAGTTTATTGTTGAAAATAATAAACCAAAAAATTTAATTGACAATACTCAAAAATTAATACAAGGACAACAAGAATTGTATAAATACATAAGAGATATCAAAGATAAGACTTTGACAATCAATTATGATGTGAGTATTGACAATCTTACAGAAAAATTAAATAAATTAAGTATTTCTGTAGAAAAATTTGAAGAAAAGACTTCATCACACCAAAAATTACTTTTGGACCATGTGGAAAAAAGTGATGAAGCAAGAATGCATCTGAAAGATGATATTCAGAGTGAAATAAGGCTTATTACTGAAAAAATGGATAAAATTAATGAGGCTAATTTAAATATGCCAAAGTTATCAACACCATTTTCTCATATAAGAAGCCCTGTTAAAACAAAAGAGGAATTGTCAAATCCTTTCATAACAGACTTGAGTCACCAAGACAACAACCAAGTCTTAATGAAAGAAGCACCTCAATTAAAGGAACGGCCAACATTCACAGGAGAAGGTGAATATGACCACATGTCATTTATTAAAACAATTGACATGTTACAAGAAGACTATGCCATACCAGATGAATTAATCACTGCAAGATTACATTCATTGTTTGAGAAATCTGCAAAAAGATGGTATTATGGCATAAAACAAACAAATGGTAAAAATACCTGGTCTTGGTGGAAACAAGAAATAATCACCAAGTGGGCAAATGATGCCTGGAGGTATAAGATAGAAAATGCATTTGAAAACTCTTTCTTTGACCCAGAGAAAGATAAACCTTTAACTTGGTTCCTAAAACAAGTTGAAAGGCTTAATGCACTGTACCCAGAAATGTCACAGAAGATGGTGCACATGAAAATACTTAAAAAATGTGGAGGGGAACTAGAACATGCCCTAAGAAGCAGGTGTATAGAACCATGCTCCACAGAAGAGTATATAAATGCACTAGAAGATATAGTGACAAGAACAAAAATTGGCAGGACTTGGAAAAAATTGGACATTAAAAGCCCAAATAAACCATTTATCAAAAAAGATAAATCAAAAGAATCCTTTAAACCCAATACATCCAACAATAATGAGCAAAGAAAATGCCATAAATGTGGAGGTATTGGACACTTAGCCAATAATTGCCTTAAAAAAGCAAAAATTAATGAAATTGTGGAAACAGAAAACCACAATGACAAAGAAGAAGAATCTGACTCTGAAAAAGAGACAGAAGAATCAGAAAGCTCTGAAAGTGATGAAATCAATATAATTAATGCACAAATTAATAATATTGATATAATTTATGAAGTACTGGATGTTAACTCAAACTTGCCACAAGTTGGAACATCTGACACAAATCTAACAAACATACAATATGCCAAAATGTATAGAACCAAACCTGCAAGAGGAATGGGATATACAGCTGGAAAATCAAGTATTAGTATTGTTATGGTTGATAACCAAGAAGGAAAGGTTAACTTGGATACAGGAGCATATTGCACTTGTGTTGGCAAAAGTTATTTAAAAACCATTGTCCCAGACTGGAAAGAAAAACTTATGCCAATACAAGGTGTCAAATTTAGTAGTGCAAGTGAGAGCATGAAGCCCCTTGGAATAATTGATTTAACACTAATTTTTCCTCATCCCTCACAATGTGTCAGAATCAAAGTAGAGTTTGTAGTAATGGACAACTGTACTAGTAATCATTTCATACCTGGGAATGACTACTTATCAATCTATGGTATAGATATCTCCAACCAAAAGGATAGATATTTTACCATAGGAGATAATAGAAGACAAAAGTTTGGATTCTTAAATAACAAAAAACAAATCACAGTTATTAAGAATGAGGAAAAAATTCCAGAAAAAGAACTTTTTATATCTGAACAACTCAAAGAGGCAGAATTCAATCAAGAATTAACAGAAAAAATGAAAGAAAAATTGATTGACCTCTTATTTAAGTATAAAAATGCCTTTGCAACTGACAAAGAGCCACTAGGTGCCATAATTGGACATGAAGTGGATATAATTCTTAATGTAGAAAAACCTTACCCACCTTTATTAAGAAGACCTGCTTATCCAGCCAGCCCAAGAGCTAGAGAAGCCCTAGAGGTGCACATTAAAGAATTAATGGACCTTGGAGTATTAAGAAAGGTTGGACATAATGGACAAGTAGAAGTTACTACACCTGTCATTATAACTTGGCACAATGGAAAATCAAGGATGGTAGGAGACTTCAGAGCCCTGAATACCTATACCATTCCAGACAGATATCCAATACCCAGAATCCATGAGACATTGACCCAATTGTCACAAGCTAAGTTCATCACAGCTATGGATGCTCTTAAGGGTTTTCATCAAAATGTCTTAACAGACAATGCCAAGAAACTACTAAGAATAATAGTCCATTGTGGAATTTTTGAATACTTAAGAATGCCATTTGGGATAAAAAATGCACCTTCCCATTATCAAAGAATGATGAATAACATATTTCCTGAAGAATTATCAGAAGGATGGTTAATTATCTACATTGATGATATCATAGTTTGCTCAGAAACTTGGGAAAATCACCTGACAAGACTAGAAAGGGTACTACAGAAAATAGTCCAAGTAAATATGAAAATTTCCTTGAAAAAGTGTCATTTTGCATATGGTGAATTAAAAGCACTAGGACATGTGGTATCTGGACTTAGTCTAGGCATAGACAAAAATAAAGTAGCAGCAGTACTACTTAAACCAATGCCTCAAACTAAAAAAGAAATCCAATCATTTCTAGGATTTGCTGGTTACTATAGACAGCATATAAAGGACTTTGCAAAGATTGCTAAATCCTTGTACAAGCTATGTGACCAACAAACAGTCTATGAGATGACAGAAGAAAGAGTCAAGGCATATGAAGAATTGAAAAATTCTTTAACAAATGCCCCATTTCTTCTAATGCCAGATTGGAAACTACCTTTCAAACTGTACATTGATGCTTGTGGAGAAGGACTAGGTGCTGCACTTCACCAAACACAAATTATCAATGATAAACCAGTGGAAGGACCAATTTGTTTCATTTCAAGGCAAATAAAGCCAACAGAAGCAAGGTATGGAGCAAGCCAAATGGAATGCTTATGCCTAGTGTGGGCTTTAGAAAAACTGCATTATTATTTGGATGGCACAGTATTTGATGTAATCACAGACTGTAATGCTGTGAAATCACTATTAAATATGAAAACTCCAAATAGACATATGCTGAGATGGCAAATTGCTATCCAAGAATATAGAGGAAATATGACTATTGTTCATAAATCTGGAAATATTCATAAAAATGCAGATGGTCTTAGCAGATGGGCTCTAGCAAATACCCCTGACAATCCAGCATGGGTACCACAAGAAGAGCACCATATAGAAGGAATATGTGTTACAGACATTGGCACAGAATTCTTTAACCAAGTTAAAGAAAGCTATAAGACAGACAAAAATTGCCATATCTTAAGCCAACTTCTAATGAAAGACTGCAAAGATCCATCACTTTCATCAAAACTAGATGAAATATGGAAAAAGGCATATGATGAAGGAAGATTTCACCTCCTTGATGGAATCCTTTACCATAGAACAAAACACACATGTGTTATGGCCTTAACAGACAGAACACTAATAAACACTATTTTACATGAGTGTCATGATAGTGTTGCATCTGGACATCTCTCAGAAGATAGGACACTAGAGAGGGTGAAAACCTGCTCTTGGTGGCCAAATTGGAAGAAAGATGTTGCAGAGTACTGCCAAACCTGTGACAGATGCCAAAAAGCCAACAGAGCCACAGGAAAGAAATTTGGAATGATGATCCAAATCCAAGAACCAAAATCCCCATGGGAAATAGTTCATATGGATTGGGTAACAGCCTTACCTCCAGGAGGAGACAGGAGTTATAATGCTTGCCTAGTGTTAGTGGACAGGTACAGTAAAACTCCAATGTTCTTACCATGTCACAAAGATGACACAGCTATGGATACAGCCATAATGATATGCAATAAAGTCATTAGCCACACAGGCTTATTCCAAAATATTATAAGTGACAGAGACCCAAACTTCACTTCAGCATTATGGACAAACCTCCATAACTTGTTTGGGACAAAGTTATCATTCTCAACAGCTTATCATCCTCAAACTGATGGTCTAGCAGAAAGAATGATACAAACCCTAGAGGATATGATCAGAAGATTCTGTGCTTATGGGCTAGAATTCAAGGATTCTGATGGTTTTACCCATGATTGGTGTACACTAATACCAGCACTTGAACTGGCATATAAGACATCAATCCATTCTTCTACTGGCAAAACACCAGCAATGCTAGAGAAAGGTTGGAATCCAAGACTTCCTTATGATACCCTCAAAAAGGACTTAGTGGATATACATCCAACAGCAAGCAGTTTCAAGATAATGCTTGACAAAGCAAGACACCATGCAAACAGATGCATGCAAGATTCTTTTAAATATGCAAAAGAAAGATGGGATAAAAGTCATAAACCACCTGACTTCAAAATAGGGGACTTGGCTTTAGTATCAACCCTTAATTTCAATAACATAAAAGGCCCAAAGAAATTGAAAGATTCCTTTGCAGGACCATTTATGATAAAAGCACTTCATGGACCCAATGCTGTGCAATTAGAACTCACAGGTGAACTAATAAACAAACACCCAACTTTCCGTGTAAGTCTGATAAAAGCTTACAGTTCAAGTGGTAAGGAGCTATTTCCACTAAGAAATAAACCCCCACTTGAAATTCCCCCCTTAGAGGAAGGAGAGGAAAAGAAAATAGTAAAAGTCCTTAAAGAAAGAAGGACAAGAAACAAAAAAGAAAGGGAATACCTTGTAAGGTATAGAAATTCAACTCAAGAAGATGAATGGCTACTTGAGAAAGATATAACAAATGCTGATAAATTACTAAGAAGGTTCAGACATGAAAGAAAACCTGAAAAATAAAAAGTTAAGCATTATTGAGCTTCAAGACTAACAAAGTCTATTGAAGAGGTAGGACAGTGGATGATACCCTAATCACATATATCAGATTGTGGTACAATCTTTTTTGGTGGTAGGGAATGTGAGCCTTTGAGATATGACCACATACCCAATAAGGTCACAAAAAAGACTCAGAATAATTATACCTTTAATATAATTATATTAAAATTAATTAGAATAATTATACACTAAAAATAATTACTCAAATATACAAAAAATACCATAAATTGGTACTAAAATTGGTTTAACTTAAAAACCAATGAATCAACATGTAAAACAAATTATACCATTGGATTCCCCATGGAAAAATACACATATACCATTTTTATGGCATATCTGTAAAGTCAATATTTAAGGAATTATAAGGTATAATACCTTATGAAAACCATAAAAACTTATTTATCTCAGAAACTAATGAAACAACATGTGAAATAAATTATACCAGTGGATTCCCCACAAAGAGCCACATATAAAACAATTAATAAGCTAATTTCCAATGTTAATACTTAAGGAATTATCCTGAATATATGCACTTTTTTGGTCAACGCATATATTCAAGGATCATAGCTAATATCTTCTAAACTATACATGATAGAATGATGAACCAAAAATAAAGTTACCACGTAATTACTGTAAGAACACAGATATGAACTTTATTTTACAAATTATAAACAAGGTTAAAACCTATGATGAATTATTGATAAAAATCAACAGAGCTGTTGACCACTTTGTTGTGAAAGTGTTCCAAACTTAAAAAATAGTACACAGTTGGATTCTCCTAGTTCATTCGTGAAGAATGATGTAATTGGTATTATTAAATTCAGGGTATAACCCCCTGAAATCAAGGTTTGAAGTTTAAAATATTGAATTTCGACAGAAAAGATGAGTTACAAGAAAAATCATCAAAATTAGAGTTTTGATCATGTAATAAAAATCTCTTGGCAGAATAATAAGGTTATGTCAGGCTATCAGAATTCACTCTCTGAATTGCTGTAGCGTGAAAACCTTAAAAGTTATTGAGGATCAAAGTTTGAGCTTAAATTGAGCTGTTATGATCACATACTGTAACCTTAAATTAAGTTTAACAGTCTTAAGAGTGATAAAATTGGTGAATACTATTAGTTTATGATTAAAACTAATAAAATCCACGAAATTTGGGGTTCTGCCAAGCCTCTGATGTCATCAAACTTAGAGTTACAGTGATAACTCTAAATAATGGTGTAATAATGATGCAATATGGTTTGATCATGATGTAATCACCCTCAAACCTTAAAATATTGATCAATTCCAGTGGATATGATCAGTACACGTCTACTAGAAGCCTGTTGGACTCTAGGAGGGAGGTATTTACTATAAATAGAGCTCTTTTTACTCTATTTACCCCTCAGACGCATCAAAAACATTAAATCAATTAAATCAAAGGTAATTTCTTTATTCTTTATATATAAAAGCATTATATTATTAAAGACCAAAGACCTCCTTGCTATAATCATCTATTTTGACGTGATTAAATCATTTATTTAATTGTTTTTGTTAAAAAATCTCTATAAAACTCATTTCCACGTAAAAATCCAGAATAATTTGGAATTTTCTTTATTTTTATTGTAAATACAATTTGAAAAAGTTGTATTTATATTTTTTGGCGTAAAATACTTCAAAATTATTATATTAAGTGTTAAAAGTAGGTTATTTTCTCTTATTATAATAATTTCTCTATTATTACTCTCTTAATAATTCTTTAATTAATATAAATAGTATTTATATTAATTCATAACTTTAATATTAGTAATATTATTGTTATTAACTGTTTTTTATTAATAAAAAACAATTTTTTACGCCTTATTATTTGTTGGTAACAATAATAAAGAGCTTTATAATATATTAATTATTTTATATTAATATATTATTTATAATATTATAATTTCATATAATATTAATTATATTATTATATTTATTTAATAATATAATATTTTTACGCCATAATAATAATATTTCTTTATTATTATTATTATCTTAATCTTATTTATTTCAATTATAAGGACATTCAGAGTACAATAAGTAATAAATTAGTAATTTTTACTTATTGTTTCATAGTCAAACCTTACAAAAAGGAAGAAGAGAAAACAATTATTCCAACTAAATATAAGAAGCCTCAACTGGTGAAAAATGAAACGGAAATACTTCCACAGGAGCCTAAAAATGATCACACTGAAAATACTCAAGAACCAATCAAGAAATTCAAGGAAAGAAAAATTGTTAAGGAAGAAAAATTAGATATTCAAGAGATTATGGCACAAATTATCAAAAAGGTATTGGATCAGAAAATAAATCTGACCTTGGAACAAATTCTAGTCATGTCACCAAAGTTTTTTAATCAATTAAAGAATCTTTCAGAAGAAGAGAAGAACTCTATCAACTCAATTGATACAAAGGAAATTCAAACCAAACTAATAAATCATCATTTGGGTAGTTATGAACAGCCAAAATTACATTATGCCTGTCCATTGGGATTTATGCAAGTATATTTATGAGAAGAAGGACATGAAATAATGGCATTAGTTGATACAGGATCAGAATTAAATATAATACCAGAGGATTCAGCAATCAAAGCAGGACTCACCACAAGATGTCTCAACATGAATTTAAGGGGAATTGGTGGTCACTGTACTTCAATTGTTGGATTAGCAGAATTTACCCCAATTACTTTAGTCACTGGGGAAGAAAGAAATATACACCTTTTTGTAGCAAGGGGAGCAGTACACACAGTATTGGGAAGGCCCTTCCTTGCAGACAATAACATCAGATTAGACTTTTCTCAACAAAAAGGGGAAATATTCAGTTACATAGAGTCAGATGGAAGAAGACTTTGCTTACCTATTTGTTCACCACAGAAAGTAGGATGGAGAGAAAACCCACCATCAGGCATGGAGGCCTGTGCATCTGCAACAGTGGAAGGATATAATGGTCTAAATATAGAAGATAAGGAAGTTTCTGGCAATATGGGAAGTGATATCAAATTTTTCAAAAATAAAGAGTCACTTCAAGGAATTCAAACTTTGACCAACAGACATGTAGAGAATAAGACTTCACCTAAACACCTAACAGGAATTTTGGACTTAGAGAAACAAAATACCAGGAAAAATGAAAGTTCAACCAAGACTATCCATCAAGACTCCATAATAAAAGAAGAACAGGGGGTCATAAAAACAGAATCCAACACAATTAGTCAAGGGGAATTCATTCTGCAATAAATACTTGGAATCACTCACAGAGACCCTGATTATAATCTGGTTACTAAGAAGAAATCCCTCAAAAGCAGATTATTACCCCAGAAATTAGTCAAATCAATATCCAAACTAATCAGGAAGGAAAAGGAGACTATTAGATATAAACCAAAACAAAGCTCAAAACCTGAAGAAATTAATCCAAGGGCACAGCCCTCAACACTAATCAGTGGTATTACAAAGGAAGAAACAGTTAAGAATATGAAGTACCTACCCTCCTTGGACCCAGAATATCTAAATCAAAATTCAGTACAAAACAGAGAAAGCACAAAAGTCAATGAAAATACATTCGACCCTCCTGTAGCAGGTATTGAAGAAAATTTGGGATATACTGAGCTTACCAAGCTTTCAAAAGAGGAAGGACTTGAACAGAAAACTGAAAATCCCAGCTTCAACCAAAAAGAGGAAAAGTCAATCAACCTGAAGGAATCACCCATGTCAACTACAAAGGAACATAAAGTAACAAAAACTAAAATTCAAAATAACAATTCTGACATATTTTGTCAAGGTCAAAATAAAAAGGAAATGGACATTCATAAAGAATTCACTTACCCAATAAGCACAGAATATTGTGTGGAAAACAAATCAGAGACTTATCTTCCCATAGAAAATAACCTGTGTCATATCCATAAATCCAATAAGGATCCAACATTCCCTGAATATTCTCAACACCTTAAACATTTCAACCCAAGCAGAGAGTTGAATAAGGAAATCCAACCTGAAAATAAAGCTATCAAGAAAGTGGTAACTGTAGAAAAAGGAAGTGAAATTACCAAAAATGAAGTTCCATTTAACCCAAAACCTCAAGATTTTACCAGCATCAGAAATCCTATAAAACCATATTTTATGGAAAAGAAACCACAGCCAAATGATATGTGTAGTTCTAATTCTACAAATCATTCAACAAATGACAAAGAGGAGGACTCACCTACCCCACACCATCACTCTGATAAAGAAAATACCAATTTGAATCTGGAAACAAATCACTTTTCTTTAGGCAAAGCCAAGGAAAGCCAAATGAACAAAAATGAAGAAATAAATGAAGACATCAGTAACAGACAAGGAAAACAGGATCAAAAGGCTCTATTAAAACAAACAAATATTGAAGAGCTTGAAGCAGATGGAATTTTACTTACAGAAGACCAATTTCCCTGGGAAGGCTATACCAATCGGCAGCCTTTGAGGAATGAAAACTGCAACCTGGAACTGTACAAAATAACCAAATGGGATTATCAATGCTCAGTTCAGCATGTAAAGTGGCTAGAAGGAATAAAGAAAGAAAGGAATAAAACAACAGAAAGTAGTAAAAAGAAGAAGAAGACTAAGGAAGAAAAGTAGTATTTCTGGATTACCCAGAATAAAAAGATAGGCCCAAATTTGCAAGCCCATTTGGCAAGGCAATATCAGACCTCAGCACAAAATGAGGACTAGAAAGAGAACAAAAATGAAAATGGAAGCACAAATCATGAGTATTTAAGGGATGATAATGAAGATTTTCAAGATCAATATCTCAATTAAGAAAGAAGAAATGAGCTTACAGCTAAGAAGGCCAAATTCAAGAAAGGTCTTGACAACAAATTATCATATTATCAATGACTCTTTTTATTATAATTAAACATTTTTCTTTATTATTTCATAAATTTTAGTCTTATTCTAGTATCAAATATCCATAAAAAATATATAAAAAAATATAAAAATAAAACAAATAAAAATAAAATATCAAAAAAAAAATAATATATATATAAAAAAAAAGAGTTTCAAGTGAATCAGTATCATTATTGCATTTTATCTTATGTATTAGTATATATAAAAAAAAAAAAAAGAAAAAAAAAAAAACAATAACTTAACTAAAAAATTAGGGTGGGTGTCTATTCCTTAAATCCATCCCTTATGATTTAAGTTTTTGGGATGAAATTCTGGGGAATTTCAACTTTTACTCTATAATTTACCCTCATCAATATTAAATATCATAGTAAATAATATCACCACATTCAGGAATTTAACCCAAAGGAAGAATCACACAAACAAATCAAGAATATATATGTGAAGAAATTGATGAAGTCAAACAATAAATACATAATCAAAAGGATAACTGGCCAGGTTAAACCCAAATGAAAATGTTTTCTTATACAATTAATTCTTTTTTTTCTTATTAATTCACTTTGGATATTCAAAATGTCTTATTATTAAAGACACAAAAATTATTATTATTATTATCATTATTATTTTGGGGAATTGGGAGAAAACACCTCCTTTTATATTAAAGATGGACAATCTTCTTTTACCCACAGATTAGGCCTTAAACCCTTCATATATCAAAGGCTAGGCAAAACTCTAAATATTCATCTTATCAACCATTTAACCCCATTTATTATTTAAATTCAAAAAAAAATAAAAATAAAAAAAATAAAAAAAATAAAAATAAAAAAATAAAAATAAAAATAAAAAATAAAAGAAAAGAAAAAATATATATGTAGATGTAAAATAATACTTATTTTTTTTAATTTTATTTTTCTTAGTGTTATTCATTTATTTATTTATTTTTACTTATTTTTTTTATTCTATTATTATATCATTTTTTTTCTCATTTTATCTTATTGTTATCTTATTTATTATTATTTTTGTTTTATGGTTATTTAAGTTTTTATTATTATTTATTTTTTATTGCTTTATTGTTTATTTTTTTAATTTTGTTTTTTAGTATTGCTTTTTTTTCTCTCTTCTTATCTTACAGGTAATGGGGTCTTGGCATGAGAATCAAAAGGACCATGTATTGTTTTTTTTATTTCAAACCCTTTTACCCCAACCACCTAATAAAACAAAATAAAATCATATATATATAAATATATATATAAAAAAAGAAAAGAAAAAAAACAACAACAACAACAAGCGGAATGGATTGACATTTGGTTATATAATTCCATAACCATACGCAACGACGAACACAAACAGCAAAGTTCCGTAGGATTCAAAGAAGATGCCACTGTTTCACGGTAGTTTTCGTAGAAGTCGTTGACGTAACGCCGAAACATTCGATCGAAAGCCGCGTAGATCTGATGGAATTGCTCCTTGCGGCGAAATCGTAAAGCTGGCAGTGAAGCAGAAACAGGGCAAGGTTTGTAAGGAGGTGGAGGAGTGGGAATAGGTGACGATATAAGGGAACCATTGATCAAAGGAGGAATCGGGTCGCCAAAAATGGACGCGACTTCAGAAGATGTTGGCCCACTAAAACCGTTAACGTGGAAAGTAGGAGCCGGATCATCATTGTTGAAGGATGACAAAGCCGTTTGGACAAGGCTCGACTCGGGTAAAATGACGACTGGAATAGAAGACGAGGGTGGAATGGTCGCAGGCGTCAAATGACGGTCATTTGGCATACAGTTAATCGTATAACGAATTCCTCCATAGAAAACCATAATGACGTCTCGACCATCGTCGGACGTATTAATGAAAAAGGCGGTGGTGGGCATCACGAATCAAGATAAAAGATATAATAAGAATATTAGTATAATAAAAAATAAAATAAAATAAAAAAAAGAAACCGGACATACCTTGCTGAGAATATGCCACGGCGTTACACCCTAAAACCCGCCAATACCTTATCAAAAGAAAAAAAAATATATATAAAATAAAATAAAATAACGTACCGAAGTAACTACGGCCAACAATAAGGATTGGCATTGCTAGAAACCAACCGCAACATAGAAATAACCAGAAGTGGTGTCAAAAGATGGAGGAAGAAGCCACAAAAAGAAGAAATGATGATAACAAAAGAAAAGAAACGTTGCGAAATAAATAAAAATAAACTAATAATAAAACAAACAAAAAAAATAATAATAATAAAAAGAAAATCAGATTGAGAGGACAGAAGAAGAGACACCCGCGGCTAGAAAAAAAAACCAAACACTTCAAATTTAAAGTATTCACACCCAGATACTTCAAAAAAAAAATTATTAAAAATTAGAATTATTATATTATTAAAATTAAATTAAATTTATTAAACATTAAAATTATTATATTATTAAAATTAAATTAAATTTATTAAAAATTAAAATTATTATATTATTAAAATTAAATTAAATTTATTAAAAATTAAAATTATTATATTATTAAAATTAAATTAAAATTATTATTATTATTAAAAAAAAAAAAAATTAAATTACATTTATTAAAATTAAAATTATTATTATTATTAAAAAAAAAAAAATTAAATTAAATTTATTAAAATTAAAATTATTATTATTATTAAAAAAAATTAAAAAAAAAAAAAAAAAAAAAAAAAAAAAAAACATCATGACTGGTATAAAAAGTGGTAATTAGGGCAAAAATTTTAAATGGAGAGGGGGTACCCACCCAGTTAATAATCATCAATGGGTGTAGTTTAAAGTTGTCATGAAGAGGATTACATGGGGAAGGAGGATATTAGACCTCAACACTAATAAATACAATAAAAAATAGGTCAAAACAAATCCAATTAAGTAAATATTTCAAATCAACAAATTTCAACTCAAGAAGAGGTCCTAGATAAGACCTTAAACTGTCTGGATCATTATTTCATTATTCATCAAGACAATTAAACAAATTTCAACTCAAGCGAAGGTCCTTAATATGACCTTAAACTGTCTAAATTTCCTATTTTTTTTATTTATCTTCAACAACTTAGCTCAATAAATGGTCCTTAAAAAGACCTCAAACTGTCAGAAAAACTCTCTTATAGTACTTATTCAAAATCAAGACTCAATAAAAGGTCCTGAGTATGACCTTAAACTGCCTCATCAGCATTATTTTATGCTAATTACAGTCTCAGGACTAAAGCAGAGGTCCTGGATAAGACCTTAAACTATACCAATTTTCTTTTTTATTATTTTTTCATTTATTTTATTCTATGGAAATACTGGTGGAAATATTTAATCAAGATAATTTATCAGTAGCTGGAAGAATGTTTATCAAATGGAGAGGGAAATCACCCTAAATCAGTATTAATGATATAGGACAACATTAACATGGATAAACAAACATAAAAAACCACAAAAAGGAATTTTTGGAGGTTCAAAATTAATATAAAGATACACAAACAGAAACTATCAACGGAATTTATTAAAATAGGAAGATTAAAGAAGAGAAATCCTCATTTATAAACCCAGAAAACTGTACTTGAAACTGGAATGCTGGGGACAGCATTAAATGGAGAGGGGGATGTGGTATTCCATACCTTTTTACCAGTTTCAAGAAATTGTTTGAAAATTAACAGTTGGCAAATCAAGATCAAAAATGAATAATTCAGGAAATCACCACTCAAAGGACATGATTAAAGATCACACACACTCAGGAATAACCTCAATAGTAGGGAGGAATGGAAGATTTAGCATTCAGAATTGAAATAATCAATATATTTCTACAATTCAATAAATAATAAGGGAATCCAATCTTATGGAATTATACAAGAAAACCTACATATAAGCCTTACAGAATCAAAAATAGGCTTAATACATACAGAAACTCAAAATTACACAGGAAAAGTAACATTGTAACATTATATCCACTCTAAATCCATCAAGAAGATTCTATTACCAAGAATTACAGTGACCAAATACAGTGCATGTGACACAAGGATCATATGACAGTATCCAATTCAACTCAATACATGAAAATCCACTAAAAACTTAAAAAAATTACACAACAATGCAGGAGCCCAAATAAGACTTATGCAGTCCACATGCATAAGATCTGTGCAGTACACAGCCTCAGGATCATAAAATACAACTCAATTCAATTTCAACCAGCTGCATGCAAGGGGAATACACTAAACTGTAAACCAGACAGAAATTACAGTAATCAAGAATTAAAACCCAAGATATCCCCACATTACACAGCATGATCACCTGGAACTAGATAAATCTTACAAACAAATTATACAGGGGCTTATTCACATGACACCACCTTCATCCTTAACTCACCAGCATTAATTCCTCAAGGCTATGCAAGCTGACTAAAGCAGTTCAAAAGAGAAGTCACCTGATATTTTTATCAAAATCCCCACCAAGAAAAACAGCTCAACCTTCATTTTGACCAAACAAATGGAAAAAATATCTCAGTCATATGACACCATTCTTAATTTTACACACTAGCATTAATCTCTCAAGGCTGTGCAAGATTACTAATACAGTTTAGCAGATAGGTCATCTGACTTTTGTTACAAAAAATCTACACCAGCAAAATTACCTCAAGGGCAAGAATAACACTTTACATGGAGAGCCCATGGGTACTTCTCACAACATAAAAGGAGGCCTCTCTCTCTCATTTTTTCTCCTCTTTCCTCATGCAAATAATTATATACCAAAAAGGAGGATAATTATTCATCCCTTACTAGTAGGTTAATCTAGAAATTATTATTATTATTATTATTATTATTATTACATTACATTAAAAGTGATTTATATATAGCTGTAGTTAACAGTAGGTCTTCCTATATTATAAATTCATCTATTAGTGAAATACTCATATTCAAAAAAATATTTATATTATACTCTTCTCACTAGAAGAAAATCTATATCACTATTATTATTATCACAAAATATATTTTACATATTATCAAAATTATTTACCAACAACAACTATTTAAACTATCAAACAATATTATTATCTTATCACTATTACTAAATTTTCTCATATTGAGCTATTATCCATTAAACAAAATACGTTAAACAAAGAGAACAACTTAAAATCACCACTCAGTACTACTATATCTATTATTTATCTACTCAATTATTATTTTATTATCTTGAAATCCCCTACAAATTTGTTATTTAAAGTTATTATTATTTTATCATTGGTCTGATTATTGAATAGGTCTGATAGAGACTGCTGAAAAGTCTTCTCTAGTTGTAAAGCCACAATCTTAAATATTGATTTGTGAGCTCTGTAGGGAGATTGTTTAGTATATGCAGAGGGGCAGCTAAAACACCATTAGCACCCTTGGTTACAGGATTATTTCAGCAATTCAAAACTGTTTACCTGTGATTTCCCCCTCAAGGACTGCCTTATCCAATCCCACATAAAAGGAGTTCCACAGTATATGTACCAAAAAAGAGAAATATATATATAATATATATATCTTTAAGAAATATTACGCCTAAAAAGAATAAAACAATTGTCAGAAAGTGAGAAATAAGAGAAACACTCACTTATAAGGGTCCAAAAAGGTTTAAAACACGGCCAGGCCCCCAAAATGTCAGCTGGAGTCTACGTTGAAGCAGTAATTAGGCTATTTACAACTAGAACTATGACTGTGACACGTGAAAATAATTTTCAAAATATTGGTTTTTAATAATATAATAAAAGGGCTCTACTATTGAAAAATAGTGGTGGTGAGCGCTATTGAGAACCCTGGATGCAGTCTTACCAGTTGGACTACTATAATAGGAACTACAATAATTAAAATTATAATTATACCCTGATTATTACCCAATAGTAAAGCTGTTTTGCACAGTTTACTACGTAGGGTATTCAAGAGCAGGATTAGGAAACAATTCTGGCTGTGAAAAGCCTCCTTTTTATCGTGAAATGGGGTGGAAAGGGTGCTAGACCTTTCCACGTAGAGGAAGTGAAGATTTTTTCACTCTCTAGTACTGGCTTGTGGTTTTCAAACAGCCTTTATAACCTGTATTGGGCTCAGATGTGGTTTTGAAACCACATCTGGGCGGTTTTCACCAATACAGGGTGAAAATTTTCATCTGGGGACCTCACAGCCTGATTCTGTTGTGTATGATGCGTAGAATGCTGTACAGAAACTGTATGGGACCCCAGTATTGTCTTACATATGAGATATTGAAGTAAAAACAAGTAACTTCGTCTATTTGACACCTCATATTCATGGTTATGGGATATTATCCCATGGTAAGGCTGTATATGACAGCAGGTTGGAATCTGACTTTAAAACAGCCATAACTTTGTCAATTCTTAAGATATCAACCTCAACGTTGGTCTACTGTATATCCCTGTATGTGTTCTACACAATGGCATCTCATTTGATATGGGTATCATTAAATATGGCAAAGATATCCCATGTACAAGATTTTTGTACATTTGCATGGTATAGGCAAAAAGCTGTATTGAGATTATTTGCCCCATAACTTTTGTTCTAGTTGAGCTATGGGGAAAAGGATGACACCATCAGATAGCCCTGATTGTGCTCTTTCCAAAAGGACCCCACTTCAAGTATCCCACACTAAAACTGTAGAAGTTAGATGAGAGGTGAATGTTTTGTTCACCCTTATTTGGCCTGAAATTGACCATAACTCCAGTAATATTTGTGCTAGCTCCGTTTGGCTGGTACCATTGTATAGCCCTGTCTTAGAGCTTTATTTTGAGTACCCATTTGATGGGGTTAAGCCTCTCCTTCTAGATTTTAGATGAGAGGTGAAAATTAAGGTTCATGCTCAGCAATAACTTTGAGCAGGAATAACTTTGTTTTTTCTTATCCTATAGTGATGGGACTTATATTTTCAGAAAGAGGTAAGTTTCCTCTTTCTTTTGATACCTTCTGAGCTGATTTGGCTCAGCTCCATGTTTTGGTGGTATCTTGGCTATACCATTGGATTATGGTATTTTTGCTGTCATGCTTGTGCTCTGATTTTGAGTCACAGGCTGACATACTTGCACTGTTGAATTTTATACCATCAATTGGTAACAATTGGTCTTCAAGATTTGGTACACAAGTTTTAAGAAAAGATTTGCCAACACAAGAGCAGAAGGCTCGTGGGTCAAGTAAACGTTTGGTGGGCTTGTTGTCAAACACCACTTCTGTTATACAGGAGTTACCAGCTGTATAGCCTTTCCCTCTGTTTGGTTTGGTTTTCATAAGTTGTGCATCTTGAATTTTTGATAAATCAAGTTGACCATTGCTCAATTGTGGCAAGTGGGAATGAGATTCCATGATGTCAGAAGTGGCATTGATATTTTTTATATCTTTTGAAGATTCAGAAAATATGGATGACTTATCCTCTGGATTGTCCTCAATTATGTCAACTTTTTCAACATCAGGTTCCTTTTCAATATCAATTTCATTGATTTCCCCCTTTTTGGACATGTATTGGCTAAATGGGTGGTGCTTTGGCAAATATGGCACTTTCTGACTGTATCTGCAGATTTATACTTAACATTATTAGAATATTCTTTGGGGTTTTGGTCCACAGAATCTTTCTAAGGTGTATTAAACCTTGTTTTAAGATTCACCCTACTAGAACCAATTTTAGTTCTTGTGGTTACTTCTTCTAATATATTGATAATATCCTCTGCTGAAGATTGTTCAATAATCCTGCTTTTGACATCATGCTGTAAGTCACCTCCACATTGTCTCAGAATCTTTCTATGGATCCTAAATTCTGACATTTCAGGATATAATTCTGTTAATCTGTCTTTTTGTTGGCAAAACCATGGTAAAGCTTTGTCTTTATCAGCATTAAATTTGGCGTATTCAAAGGCTGTTTCTACTTGAAACCTCCAAGCATCATTGGCCCATTTGTCGATGATTTGGGTTTTCCACCAAGTCCAACTTTGGTGTCCATGTGCTTGTCTCAATTTGATGTACCATCTGTGAGCTGATTTGGTAAATAAGGTGTTAAACCTGTCTGCTACCAATCTTTCTGGTAATTCAAAATATTCTTTAATCATGTCTATTCCTCTGATGAATTCCATATGGTCATATTCCCCTTCACCACTGAAGTTAGGCCATTCCTCAAGTTTTGAAACTTTTTTCAAGAGTGCTAGGCCCATTGATGGTTCCAAGTTATGAAATGAAGTAGAAAATTTATTTTTTAATTGAGAATTTTCAATATCCAATACTTGTGGATTGGGAATCCCTGTACCCTCATTTTGATTCAGAGGTGTAGACATTCTTGGTAAGGTGTTTGGTAGTTGTTCAATATCATTCATTTTACTACTGTTACATCTTTGATAATTTCTTAATTCATGTTGTAAGCTTTGTATATAGGTGATTACATTCTTTTTATGATCATCCTCTTTATATGTCAGCTCATTCCATAATTCTGTTTGCTTAGTATTATCAGATATAACTTCATTTAACTTTATTGTTAATTTTGATATTTCCTCTTTTGACGTATCAAAACACTTTTTCAAGGCAATTATATGTGTCTTTACTTCAGTAAATGATTTTGGAATATCATCAAGAGCTTTCTTTTTATCCTCTTTGATATTATTTATGGCTTGTTTTATTCTTGTTTCAATCATGTCATCAATATTGAATTTAGAATATTTGTCTGTCAATTCCTTAATGATAGCAGATTTTTCATTTATCTTATTGCCAAAGGAATTATCATTATTGGAAGTTTTAATTGTTCTTAAAACTTTTTCAAAACATTTAAGTGTTGCATTGATTTGGCTGAGACTCAAGTTATGTGTTTTCAGATTGTCACAAATTGATGCATTTTTATCAGAAAGATGACTTTTTAAGTCAGTTATAGCTTCATACAACTCTGGAATAGAATCAAAAATATCAGAAATCATTTCTGATATTTTAATCTGGCCTCCTCTTTCTTTTGTAATTCCATCATTGCTCTGGCCATCTGAAACACATTTTTCATGGCATCCTGTTGAATTTTTGAAATCCTGTAGCCCTGACTGTAAGGTTTGGTGGCCGCTGCCTTTCCTTTGCACTTGTTTGGAGCTTTTGGCTGCTTTTTCACATTGGAAATTCTGCTGCTGGGCACTGGGGCTGTTTTTGGCACTTGCTTGGGTGGTGGAGGGTTTCTTTTCCTCCATTCTAGTGTCAAGAGCATCATGTTTTTCTTCTCCATCAATGGATGCCATACATTAAGGAATTTTCAAGTATTGGGAGGGCCCAGGAATTTTCTCACAGTCAGGTAAGAATTCATGCAGTTTTTCCACAGATCTGCAAGGATCTGGTACTCGTTGTACCGCAGGGCATTGTTGTATGCTTTGTGGCTGGCTTTGTATATTTCCACTGAGGCTTATTGTGGCGGTGTCAGCTCTTTGTGAAGGTAAAATGGTATTATCAGCATCAGAATGACCTATTTTAGTTGTTTGGAAGTCATCAACTGACCCTTTTCCTTATGTACCTGGTTGGCTTCTGCCATAATCATGTCTATTACCTCTCTGGAGCTGCTTGAGGGGTTATAGCTGGCTCCTGATCTAGTTGAAGGCATATTTTATGATTAAAAAGGCTTAAAATAGTATTTTTATGTCAAAAAACTTACTATTGGCCAAGTTCTTAGCTTTCTAAAGGGTATTACTTATATCCAAGTTAATCAATTCAGAAGATATTGGTTCAGGTTTGTTATTTTGAGTCACAATAACAGTACTATTATGGTTGGAATTAACAGTATTGGCAGGAATAATGCTGGTGACTGTTGAGGCTGTTTCAATGTTTTCTTGTCTTACCACGTTGTCAGACACTAAAATTAATGAAAAAGCCAATTAATTAAGTAGAAAAAAGATCATTTCAAAAAAATAAATAAAAATATAAGCCTCACTTATAATATGAAAAAAATTGTCTTTTATGGGTTTCTTTGAAGTATAAGTATTTTTTATATGTTTCTTAAATTTTCCAATATGAGAAAAAAAGTTTAAAAAAAAGTAAAAAAATATGTCACAGGTAAAATATCACGGCTGGGCCCCCAAATGTAAGGTGTGGATATGAAACTTTGATTAAAAATCAAGTACTTTTCCTGTCCTCAAAATTTGTATAAGGTAAAAGAATCAAGTAAAAGAGTAAGAAATAATATTCTTAAGAGAAAACACACCAATTTTATTGTTTATAGCTCTATTAGTATAAAACAATAATATGATAAAGATTTATGGTTTTACCAACAATCAAAATTTATCCAAAAATACTCTACAAGAGATATTTAAGGCTAAAAAAGAAATTTCTTCAAGAGCAATTTCAATTGGAATTAATTGAGCAAATAACTGCAAGCAATTAATTAAAGAACAAAGTTTTTAAAAGGAATATTAAATAGAAAACACGCCCCAAAGTGACCAGAGTGAATTTGGAAACAAAGTGACAAAGTTAACAGTGATGAAAGATGCTTTAATTCACTTTTGGGGTGGTTCAGGGGTAAAAATGATTATAAGAGTTACAAACAATGATTATAATGATTTTTTCACGTGGTTAAAAGGCTTAAAATGATTTAAAAAAGGTGGTTGGAATCTTTTATTGATTGGTTTAACAGTGTTTAAACTAATTATAAAAGGAAAAGATTCTAACATGAAGAGAAAAGTGGGGCAAAGAAGACATTCTTTTATAGCCATCCATTTTCTTACTCCAAAAGTTAAATTTACTCTTGTAAGTCGTGAAAAACAGTCTGACAACAGAAAAGCCAATTATGGCATCATTGAACCCTGGTTTAGGCCATTTTTAGCCATTTTAGACCCTTAAATCAGCCATAACTATAGCAATACCTGGTCTAGAGCCTTCGAACCACGTCAGAATGTGTGTATGAGGTGTAGAAAACAGTTGAAACTGTTTTTACTAACATTGTTTTTAACATAAGGGTAGTTTTACCCTCTTGGCAGCAGTTAAAACCACCCTGGTTGGTATCAAAACCTCATCATCAATTGAGTCAAAGACCCTGTGACTCAATTCCAGGCCAAAATTAATGAACTTTTCCTTGGATTTTGACACCCCACGCCAGTCAGCAAGGATTTTGGGGGTCTGGCTCCCCCTTAGAGCTAGAGGTCCTGTCAGCCTGTGACTCAAAACCAGAGCACAAGCATGACAGCCAAAATACCATAAACCAATGGTATAGCCAAGATACCACCAAAACATGGAGCTGAGCCAAATCAGCTCAAAAGGTATCAAAAGAAAGAGGAAACTCACCTCTTTCTCAAAACATAAGTCGCATCACCATAGGACAAAAAATAACAAAGTTATTCCTGCTCAAAGTTATTGCTGAGCATAAACCTTAATTTTCACCTCTCATCTAGAATCTAGAAGGAGATACTTAACCCCATCAAATGGGTATTCAAAATGAAGCTCTGAGTCAGGGCTATCCAATGGTACCAGCCAAACTGAGCTAGCACCAGTATTACTTGAGTTATGGTCAAATTCAGGCCAAATAAGGGTGAACAAAACATTCACCTCTCATCTAACTTCTACAGTTTTAGTGTGGGATACTTGAAGTGGGGTCTTTTTGGAAAGAGAACAATCAGGGCTATCTGAACGTGCCATCCACTTCTTCAGACCTCACCTATAACAGAAGTTATGAGGCAAACAAGCTCAATACAGCTTTTTGCCCAAACCACGCCTATGTACAAAAAACCTTGTACATGGGATAACTTTGTCATATTTAATAATAACCATACCAAACTGGGTATCATTGTGTACAGCGCATACAGGGCTATTCAATGAACCAACTCTGAGCATGATATCTCAAAAACTGACAGAGGTATGGCCATTGGAAGGTTATAATCCCACAATATGACAAATACAGCTGTATTATGACAGGATACAATTGTACTCTGATTATGAGGTGTCAAATAGACAAAGAAGCATGTTAATACTTCAATACCTCATAATTCAGTCAATACTGGGGTCCCATACAGTTTCTGTGCAGCATTCTACGCTTCATACATGTCAGAATCAGGCTGTGAGGTCCCAAGATGAAAATTTTCACCCGGTATTGGTGAAAACTGCCCAGATGTGGTTTCAAAACCACATCTGAGCCCAATACAGGGCATAAAGGCTGTTTGCAAACCACAATTCAGTCCTAGAGAGTGAAAAATCTTCACTTCCTCTACGTGGAAAGGTCTAGCACCCTTTCCACCCCATTTCAGGATAAAAAGGAGGCTTTTCACAGTCAGAATTGTCTCCTCATCCTGCTCTTGAATACCCTACATAGTAAAATGTCAAAAACATTTTAATCTTGGGTAATAAACAGGTATACTCTTAATTTAAAGTATTTTAGTCTTTATTATTGTAACCCAACAGGTAAAGCTGCACCCAGCGCTTTCAACAGCGCTCACCACCACTATATTTCTTATAGTAAAGCCCTTTTTATTATTAAATTAAACCATCTCTAACCCTTATAATAGTATTTTAAACTATTTTCCACGTGTCACAGTCATATTTTTAGCTGTAAATAGCTTTATTACCACTTCATCATAGACTCATCCTGACAGGTCCTTTTGCCCCCCAAATTTTGATCTTTCCAATTTATTTTTTCCTTTAATTGCCCATCATGCATCATACTTGTAATTTACATATGTAATTCAATTGAATTGTACAGTACAATACAGTAATAATTGATAGCTCATATGTAAATCAAAGTTCACTTATGTAATACATACACACATTTTTACATTTCAATTTAATTCAATTGAAAATCCTTCAATTCCTCATAGCTTCTAGACTAAACACAACACCTCAATTTTAACACAAAAATTGATGGTTAACACCACATGTGGTTTGAATTAAATTAAAGTTCTGAGGGTTTTCAATTTTTGTATTGAAAATACTAAAAACTTAATTTAAGCTTATTTAGAGTTGAGTTACAGAAATTTCATCCAGAGGTGACCCCACTTTATTTTTTATGAGGAACCCAATGGTGTGATTATTTCTTTATGTTTATTTATTGGTTAAAAATTTTTAATATATTTTCTATAAATTTTTACCAAAAATGTTTTAATTTCACAATTTTTATTAAAAATTCATTTTTACTTAATTTTCACAAGTAAAAATAAAATTTCATAATTTTAAATTTTATTGTAATTTTATTTTTAAATTATAATTAAATTTTGATTTTTAAATATAAATTTGTATTTATATTTCAATTTTTATTTTTATAATATAAATAAATTTATTTTATTTATATTTGTGTCTTAATTTATCTTTTGTGGTCTTTTGGGTATATGAAAATACCTCTAAGGCTCACACTCTGGGTACACGTTGTCCCGAAATGACAAGGCATCTGGTAAAGTGGCCAGCCTTCCTGGGAAGTGAGTAATAGTGAAATGAAACTCAGAAAGGAATTCAGCCCAATGGGCCTGACAACGAGTAAGAACTTTGGAGGCATGAAATACCAAAGAGAAGAGTGGTATTCCAAGACCTCAAAAGGATGGGGAAGAGAAAGAAGAAAAGCTCCCCAGCGCTAGAGAGCCCAAACTATGCCAAGGAGTTCCTTGTCATGAATTTCATAGTTCAGCTAAGCTGGGGAAGCTTGTGACTATCAAATGCAATGGGATGCTTTCCTGAGTCATTCAACTGACTCAGTACATCACCCAAGGCATAAGTCTCTACAATAGTTGGAAGAGAAGTATTGAAATTAGAAAGGATACGAGCAGTGGTGAATGCTTCTTTGAGTATTTGAAACTGACTTAGAGCTTCCAAATTGAAGATAAAGGGAGAGTCTTTTTTGAGAAGGGAAGTGAGAGTAGTGATTTTTTTGGAGTAATTTTTAATGAATCATTGATAGAAATTGGTAAAGCCAAGAAAGGATTGAAGAGCCTTGATGTTCTTTGGCTGAGTCCAATTCAGGATTTGTTGATCCTGGCATGCACCTTTAAGGGGGTATTCTACCCATATGTTGTTGTAAGCATCACCTTGGCCACTTTGTGAGCACTTGTCAATTCTTTGGACAGGTTCAGGAAGCATACAACATCAATACCCTCCATTTGGACCTTATCAAGATATGGCCAAATGTTTCTTTCTTTCTTTATGTTTTCATTTTCTTTCTTTATTACCATTTCAATTTATGCCAATCATCATAATTCAAGACGTTCTTTACTTCAAGTCATTTACGGCAATTCATTTCAGTAGTCATTTATGGCAATTCATTTCAGAAGGCATTTATGGCAATTTATTTCAGTCTTATGGTGCTTGGTGGGGAGTGGAAGTTATGAAAGTAAGTTCCATCTCCTGGTATGCATCCCTGAGGGTTCTACTTCTTGTAAAACATCACCTTGGCCACTCTGTGAGCATCAAATGCTTGGTTTTCATTTTTCAGACACTTTTTTGGCCAGAATCAAGCAACTCACCACAAGAAGGACCAACCATCAGGATTTTTCTTTATTCCTTTCTTTACTCTCATTTTCTCTTATTATTTTTCTTTCTTTCTTTACTTGTATAAGTTTCTTTCTTTTATTTCCTTTTTATTTTCATTGGAAGCAGCAGCATCCCCTCCCAAATCACGTATTGGGAGGTTCCTTCATTATTTTAATCATTTTATTTTATCTCATTTATTAGTGGTTATAAGAGCATGAATAGGAGTCAAACCAACCGTAAACAGGAACAAGAAACTGGATTTCACTCCACCCAAATCGTCAAGTCTACATCAAATCAAAAGTTCGACCTCAAGGGAATTTGGGCCACAAGTCAATCATGACCCCCCTCAAACCCTCTCAATGTCAAGGTCCAAGGCCCCTTTGGGGGCTGAAGTCATCATGGGGGGCCTCCCCTGCAAGTTTGGGGAAGGCCAAGTTCTTGGTGGTCCTGGACCCCACCAATGGGTCCAGGCCATATAGGGGAAATTTTCTTTTCTGGGCCATTTTAGGTCCCATGACCCCCTTGGGTCCCCAGCAAATTTGGGCCCAAGGGGTCCATTTTGGCCCTGGGGGCTTCCAATAACCCCCACGGACCGCGGACCGCGGCGTACGGCCCACGGACCACGGACCGTAGGACCCCAAATGCTTCAAAAGGCCAAAAAGGCCAGAAAATTCCATAAACCCATAATTTGGCCATAAAAGGCCATGGACCAAGTTTCACCCAAAGACACCAAGAAGCCAAAAAAGGCCAAAATGGCCATAACTTCAAGGATCCTCAAGATCCTCCATAGAGAAGGCACCAGCCCAAAATCACTATAAAGGGCTGGTTGAGGCATTTTGAAGGCCATAGGGGACAAGACCCCTGAATTCTTGTCACCATCATTTTCTTTGATTGGGCTGGCCAGATGGGTACACTTCATATACTCATCTGGCACCATTTTTTGAGCACAAGAGCTCAGTGGCCATCATTTTGGGATACAACCCAAGGCCACGCCCCAAGGACGTCAGTTGTTGAAATCAGAAGAAGAACAGTTCAAAGTGGGGTATTTACTCAAAGTTAAAGAAGGGGGGGAGTAAATTTAATTGACAGAGAAGAGAGGGAGAAGGATTTCGAGATAATGGTCAAAGAAAACTCTTCAAAGCATTGTGTGGGGTAGTGAGATGCCACTCAACAATGGCAGGGTATTATGGTGTTCAGGAGCCCACCAGTTTCAAGAGGGGGATACTGTAACAACCACTCATCAGAGGTAAGGGTATTCATTCACACACCCACTCAGACACCTCAAATCAGCAGATCCAGCATTTGTATCAGCATTCAATTTCAGCAATCTTCATTCTGAAACATGCATACAGCTTGGTACCTCAATACAGCCTGTCAATACCTGTACAGGCTGGTTTCACCCAATACAGTTTCAATACACCAGTATGGAACTGTATGATCACTCAAATACACCACACCTCTTGTACAGGTTCTGTACAGCTGTACAGGACCTGTATTGGCCAGACTCAATTCAATCATCAAATATTCTCATGAAAATTCTTCCTCTGGATCAGGGCTGGTGATTCTCACATATACCAGCCCCTCTTTCTTCCCCCTGGGGACTTTTCCCCAGTTAATTAATTTAGTTTATTTATCATTTCATAATTATTATGATCCTTATTTTGGGTATTATAATTATTTAATTTTAAGTTAGTCTTTGCATTTCTCTCTTTGCCTGTACAGTATGAGTTGGGTGGTCATATCCTTATTAACCCTTCTCTTTCCATTCTGACAGGTTGAAACAGTGGACTTGGACTTGTTTGTGGTTGGCTCTTCTATTCTTTTACTCTTATCTTTTGTTGCTGCTTTTTCTTATATTTATTCTTTAGCAATTTATCTTTAACACTCTTAAGTGTATCTCTTCTTATCTTATCTTTGAGCCCTCCATAAGTGAGTCCCAGTTTACTGAGTGCCAGGCCCTCTTCACTTCGAAGAGCCCCTGTGACAATCACTTGAAAAAACATAGCCCAAGTATTCCACACTTGAGGCATGGAATACACCCTTTGAGGCTTTGGCAAACAAATTATTCTACCTCAGTATTTGGAGGACAAAGGCCACATGTTTGACATGTTCCTCCTCAGAACTGGAAAAGACTATAATATCATCTAAATAAACTACAACAAAAATATCCAAGAAATCTTCAAATATGTCATTCACAAGATTCTGGAAATAAGCTGGAGCATTGTTAAGCCCAAATGGCATAACCAAATACTCATAACTACCATATTTGGTTCTAAAGGCAGTTAACTGCTCATCCCCCTCTTTGATTCTCAGGAGACTATATGCACCACACAGATATATCTTGAAGAAGATAGTGGAACTGTTGAATACGGTAAGAAGGTGGTTCATCAGAGGAACAGGATACCTGTTCTTCATAGTGACAGCATTGAGTTTGCGGTAGTCAAAACACAAACGAAGACCTCCATACTTTTTCTTAACAAAAGGACAGGTCCTCCTGTTGAAGAGGAGCTTGGCTTTATGGAACCTTTCTCTACATTCTGTGAAATGTAGGCCCACAGTGTTTCTGACTCTTGATTTGATAATGAGTAGATAACACCAACTGGAGGTAGAAGACCCTCCAATTAAATATGATTATCACAGGTGGGGTGTGGAGGAAGTTTCTCTGCTTCAACTTGGAGAATACATCCAAATATTGGTGATGAGCAGGAGGGACTACCCTCAACACAGTTTTAATTTCTTCTGGCTCTTCCTCCTCATCCCACTGCTCCTCCAGGGAGGCATGAAAAGAAAAGGGAGGAAGGTCCATATCCCCTTGAAAGAGATGAAGTGAAGATATAGAAACA
This sequence comes from Austropuccinia psidii, assembly GCA_023105745.1. Lineage (NCBI taxonomy): Eukaryota > Fungi > Basidiomycota > Pucciniomycetes > Pucciniales > Sphaerophragmiaceae > Austropuccinia > Austropuccinia psidii. The sequence continues at coordinate 7,577,024 of JALGQZ010000002.1, read as the reverse complement.
TCTTATCCAACATCTTTTATCTCTTTGAAGACTTCATCTCTTAATGCAAGTAATGACAGAGAGGGAATGATGAAAGGGATATGGACAGAAGAAGGAAGGGAAGGTGTCTTAAGTTCACTAACCAGAGCAACACTGTTGACAACAGTGGCAAGGGCATTACTAGTAGAAGAATTGATACCACTAGAATCCTTATGATTAGAATCATAAGTGATCAATCCATTTTTCCAATCAATAATGGGATTAAAATGGTAGAGGAAATCATAGCCCAATATCAGGTCGTCTCCTTTGGGTGAATCTACGATAAAAAATTCCCATTCAAAGCTTGGGAAGGAAGGAAATTCAACTAAACATTTGGTATAATGGGTGATGAACAAGGCTGGGTATTCATTTGAATCCAGAATGAAAAGAGGAATCTTTTCAGGGAGCTCTGACATAGTCAATGAATACTTGAGAACAAAATTCTTTGCAATAAAAGAGTTTGTAGCACCAGAATCAATGAGAATACTATGAAAAATATCAGAGACAGAAGAAAAAAATAAGAAATTTTAAAGATTTCTTGACACTAGTATTCAGAGTGCACAATTGTGCTCTTGAAGGAAATAAGTGAGAACCATTGAAAATGTCATGATTCCCACTCAGGTTTTTCCCTGCTTGCTAGGGAAGCCTTTTGATAAACCCTACCTATTCTCAGGCCTCTTTAAGCATTTTCAAATGGGTTCTTTCCACCACAATAATTGCACAAGCCTTCTTTGATCCTCCTCTCCTTTTCAGACCAATGAATTTATTGTACTGATTGAGGAGAGCATAATGGGGCTTATCCTTTGAAACTTGAAATTGCTTGCCCTTATTTTTCTTCTTATGGTGAGGCCTTTTTGAAGATGAGTCCTGAGCAGGCCTTGAATAATTGGATGAAGTAACAGGAGGCTTTGTTTCTTGATGAATACCCTTCTCTTTCTGCCTCTCATGGTATCTGGTATCTAATTCCAAGGTAATGTCCATGAGTTCTTGAAGAGTATCAAAATTACCAGGGTAGGAAGCCAACTGGTCCAAAAGTCTTGATGCCAATCCTCTTCTATAGACATGGATATAAGCTCTTTCTACCCAATTTCCAATTATTGACATTAAGCTTCTGAAATCAGCAATGTACAAGGATACATGACCACTTTCCTTCATCCTCAAACTGTCCAACTCTTGTTCAGCTTTTGTGACTTCATTTGGATAACCAAACAGAGTGAATAATTGAGTTTAAAATAACTGCCAATTATTGAGGAGGTGGGAAGGGTCTTCATTGGAAATATTGGAGAGATAGGGTTCAATACATTTACCAGCTCTACCAGTGAGAAAAGAAGTTGAGTACAGGACTTTCTTCCTGTCAGAGAAGAAATTTTCTGGATCATTGTGGAAAATGAATTGACGGGATTGGAGAAATCCTCTCAATTTATGAGCTTCAGTACCATCAAAAGAATCAGGTCCCTTAATTGATGGAGTCTTGAATGCAGGGGCTTCGGAATTGTCCCTGGGGGCTGCTGCTTGAGAAATTTGTCCCATAATAGTGGCCATTTGCTCCATGATCTTGAGGAGTCTTGGGTCCGATTGAGAGACAAGAGGTTGATTAGGAGGGGCTAGATTAGGACCCTGGGGTACCTCTGGAGCATTTTCCAAGGCATCTGCCACTTCAGTTTCCCCAGAATCTTCCTCTTCCACAGACTCCTCCCCCTCTTCATCTTCAACTTCTCCAAGTCTTGCTCTTGCACCTTCAGACATGCCAGGATAACCACCCAACAGGCCAGAGAAAGATCTTGATCTTCTTTATTTCATTCCACCTATTCTGGAGGGTGCTGCTCCTTTCATTGGTGGTCTTCTGTCCAAATTTTCACTCAGTTTATGAACTGATGGTGTGGGGTCAAGAGGAACCCTTGCTGTAGGAGTGAGAACAGCTGGATTTCTTTGAGATATAGTATTCTTGGCTGCAGGGCTATGCTGAACTGGCATTATTGATGTCACAGCCATGAAGACAGGCAGGGCATTACCACTCATTACTAATGGAAAATCTTCCAACACCTAATCAGCAAGGGGTTTCATGGAAGATTTACCAAACACAGTTCCAATACTCAATACAGCTCAATACAGGAAAAACCCAAATACAGGATTCACCAAATACAGGCCTGTCCTCAATAGAGGTGTAAATACCTGTATTGATTCGAATAACTGTATTGGATACACCAATACAGTTTCACATCTCAAATACAGGTTCCTCAATCATACAATCATGGTTTCTTAACGCTCAAACACCAGGCTGGCACTTTTTCACATATACCAGCCCCCTTTCACCCACCTGGGGGTTTTCCCCCAGTTAATTAAAATATTGGATTTATTATTTAATATTATTTTATTTCTCATTAAGAAATAATATTTTATTAATTATTGAGTTAGTCTTTGCCTTCCCACACCTGTTCAGTAGAGTCCTGGTGGCCATATCCTTTATGAATCCTTTTCTGTTTTCTGAACAGGTTGAAACAGTGGTACAGGATTATTTGTGGTTTGCTCTTTATTATTGCTTTTTTTTTTCTCTCATATCTTTTAATGCTTATTATTTTATGACTAGGAATTTATCCTCTTATTTCATTACTCTTATCAATTGAGTATTTTATTTTGAGCCCTCCATAAGTAAGTCTGTTCACTGAGTTCCAGGCCCTCTTCATTTAGAAGAGCCCCTGTGACATAGTTTTAGTTAACTCATAATTTCTTCTTTTCTTTCATTCATTCTTATTCATTTCTCTCATTCTCAATTATGATTTTTTCATGATTTTATGATTTTTATGATTTCATTATCTCTCATCAATCTTCATCCCATTCATTTCATTCAAATGAAAATTGATTCTCTTTCTCATTTCAAACATTTTGCTGACCATTTCATTTTCTTCTTAATTCTCAATCAATTTTCATTTTCATTTTCTGTCTGAATTCAGGTTCTTTTATCAGGTTTCATTGATTGGAATTTGGGATTAATTGATTAATCGTTTCAGGAGTTTATTGAATTGGGGTTATCATTGTTGATTTGAAATTATCAAGAATTATTGATTGATTGATCTGATTATTCAAGAAATTGACTTTACCTCAAGACTCTTATTTGATTTGCTTTATTGATCTGATTTGATTCCTCAAGATATCTTATTTATCCTCAAGATTTGATTTAATTGATTGATTTGAATTTGATTCCTCAAGAAAATTGAATTGACTTTTGAAGATATTGATTGAATTCCCAAGACACAATTGATTTGATTTACTGATTGACTTGATTGAAATTGATTATTCATAAGAATTTGACTTTGTCATCTTCACTCTTCAATATTCATTAATATTGATTCACTTCAAGACTATTGATTGATTTCTCCAGTTCATCAAGATTCTCATTTGATTGGTTTTGTCAAGACTTGTTTATTCTCAAGTATCATCAAGTTTTCTTTTCTTTCTTCAATAATGCCAGTTCAGCATAGCCCCCCAGCCAATAATACAAGATCTCAAAGACATCAAGCTGTTCTTGCTCCTACAGCAAGGGCTCCTCTTGACCACACACCATCAGTTCATCAACTGAGTGCAAACTTGGACAGAGGACCACCAATGGAAGGAGCAGCACCCTCCAGAAGAGGAGGTGTGAAGTCAAGAAGATCAAGATCATCCTCTGGCTTGTTGGGTGGCTATCCAAGCATTCCTCAAGGGCCTAGAAGCAAATTATGGGGAGTAGTCTGACAAAACTGAAGTAGAAGCTGGCTTGGCAGGTGCCCCTGAGGCTTCTGAAGCTCCAAATCTAGCCCTTTATAATCAACCTCTTGTCTCTCAAGCTGAGCCCAGTTTTCTCAAAAAAAAGGAGCAGATGACTCAATTCATGGGTCAACTCACTCAAGCAGTTGCCCCAAACGACACTTCAAAAGTCCCTGCATTCAAGACTCCATCAATGAAGGCACCTGATTCTTTTGATGGTACTAAAGCTTATAAATTGAGAGGATTTATTCAATCGTGTCAATTAATTTTCCATAATGACTGTAAGGTGTGGATATGAAGCTTTGATTAAAAATCAAGTACTTTTCCTGTCCTCAAAATTTGTATAAGGTAAAGTTCAATTAAAAATAGCAAGAAATATTATTTTTAAGAGAAAACACACCAATTTCCTTGCTTATAACTTTATTACTATAAAACAATAATATTATAAAGATTTATTATTTTACCAACAATAAAGATTTATCCAAAAATACTCTACAAGAGATGTTTAAGGCTACAAAAGAAATTTCTTCAAGAGCAATTTCAATTGGAATTAATTGAGAAAAGAACTGCAAGCAATTAATTAAAGAACAAAGTCTTTAAAAAGAATATTAAAGAGAAAACATTCCCAAAAGTGACCAGAGTGAATTTGGAAACAAAGTGACAAAGTTTACAGTGATGAAAGATGCTTTAATTCACTTTTGGGGTGGTTCAGGGGTAAAAATGATTATGAAAGTTACAAACAATGATTATAATGATTTTTTCACGTGGTTAAAAGGTTGAAAATGCTTTAAGAAAGCTTGTTGGAATCTTTTATTGATTGGTTTAACAATGTTTAAACTAATTATAAAAGGGAAAGATTCTAACATGAAGAGAAAAGTGGGGCAAAGAAGACATTCTTTTATAGCCCTCAACTTTCTCACTCCAAAAGTAAATTTTACTCTTATCAGTCGTGAAAAACAGTCTGACAACAGAAAAGCCAATTATGGCATCATTGAACCCTGGTTTAGACCAAAAAAGGGCTGGTTTAAGCCATTTTTAGCCATTTTAGACTCTTAAATCAGCCATTACTATAGCAATACCTGGTCTATAGCCTTCAAAACACGTCAGAATGTGTGTAAGAAACGTAGAAACCAGTTAAAACTGTTTTTACTATGATTGTTTCATCTTAAGGGTAGTTTTACCCTCTTGGCAACAGCTAAAACTACCCCAGTTGGTATCAAAACCTCATCATCAATTGAGTCCACAGACCCTGTAACTCAATTCCAGGCCAAAAGTGATGAACTTTTGCGTGAATTTTGACACCACACGCCTGTCAGCAAGCATTGTGGGGGTCTAGCTCCCCCTTAGAGCTGGAGTTCCTTTTCCCCCCCAAATTTAATCTTTCCAATTTATTTTTCCATTAATTCCTCATCATGTATTATACTTTTATTGTACATATGTAATTCAATTCAGTTGTACAGTTCAATACAGTAATAATTGATACCTCATATGTAAATCAAAGTTCACTTATGTAATACATGCGCACATTTTTAAATTTCAATTGAATTCAATTGAAAATACTTTAATTCCTCATAACTTCTAAAATATACACAACACCTCAATTTTAACACAAATTTTGGTAATTAACACTACATGTGATGTGAATTAAATCAAAGTTTTGAGGATTTTCAATTTTCATACAGAAAATACTAAAAACTTAATTTAAGCTTATTTAGAGTTGAGTTACAAAATTTTCACTCAGAGGTGACCCCACCTGATTTTTGATGAGGAATCCAATGGTGAAATAATTTTTATATGTTTATTTATTGGATAAAAAGTTATAATAATTTTTATTTAACTTTTTTCCAAATTTATTTATTTTTTTACAATTTTGTTAAAAATTCATTTTTACTTAATTTTTTCAAGTATAAATGTAATTTTATAATTTCAAAATTTAATGTAATTTTATTTTTAAATTGTAATTAAATTCTTAATTGTGAATATAATTCTATATTTATATTTTGATTTTCATTTTAATAATATAAATAAATTTATTTTATTTATATTTTTATTTTAATTTTGTATTTGTGGTCTTTTGGGTATATGAAATTACCTCTAAGGCTCACATTCCCTCACCCTAAAAAAATAATATTACTATGTAATATTGGTATTTCTAGTGTGTCTGAATCTCCTTAAGAGTTTGGTAGCTTCTGGTATATCTTTTTCTCTTAACCATTCATCTTCACAAGTTGGGTCCCTGTACCTAACAAGGTATTCCCTCACTTTCTTGGTTCTTAATTTTCTTTCCTTAAGAACTTTGGTAATTTTCTTAGTACCAGATGTCTCAATAGGAGGTATAACTTGGGGAATCTTATTCCTCAAGGCAAATTTCTCAGCATCACCAGATTTATATGGTTTTACCAAGCTCACTGGAAATGTAGGATGCTTATTACTAAGTTCTTCAGATAATTTTACTTCAACAGCATTTTTTCCATGGAGGGCTTCAATAACAAAAGTTCCTTAAAAGGAGTCTTTGAGCTTTCTACATCCTTTGATGTTATCAAAGTTGGTGGTGGATACTAGTACTAAATCCCCTACCTTGAAATCTGGTGTAAGGTTTGTCTATTAAACTCTTGATAATAGTAGCAAAATCAAGAGTACTATTACTGTCCTCAATAGAAATATATAATATAATAAAATATTATAACCACAAATTTAAATATAATTATTAAAAATAATTATATATAAAAAAATAAATTTAATTATTATTATAAAAATATAATAATAAAAAAAATATAATAATTATAATAAAATTATAATTATTCTATTGTTGTTATAGTCACTGACAGTTATAACAATAAGAATTGTAAAGCTCTTAATGAGAAAATTACACGTGGAAATATAAATATTAACCACTTATAAATAATATAAATATTATTTATAAAAGAATTATAACACACACTGTGCAGAAGTAATTCTTATAGAATAAAATTCTATATAAAAAAAACTAATACTAGATAAAAAAATATAGAACTTTAGAGAAAACTTACTTATAATATTTATTTAATACAACAAGTTAAACAACAACAGTTATTATATTAAATAATGATTATAAGTTAAAAACACGCTTAAAATCAATAATTTTAAAGATAAAACAACTTTTTATGATAAAATTCAAGATTAAAGAGTTTTTAAGAGGAATTTGTGGATTTTAAAAGATATTTAAGATGATAATTTTATAATATAAAATATATTATTGATGATTACAACAATAATCTGAATTCTATGACTTCAATTCTTTAATTTACAATTAATAAAGAATAAAATAACTTAAGAATTACTTTAATAATAAGATTTTATAAATAATAAAACTTTACCTGTTTAAATGTCTAATATGATTGGATTGATAATGAATGATGGACAAAAACAGTGATGAAAAGACTCTTTTTATGTCTTCAGAGCAGCCCTCATGATTCATAATGAATATAGAGGGCGTGCTCAGGTCAAAACTGAAAAACCATACTTAAAAACAAAGTTCTTAACTTAAGGCAACTTGTTTTTAATTCCAATTTAAAGTTACCAGTGTTATTCTTAACTCCATGTAACTTTAATCCTCATTTAAACTAATTATTTTAAGTTTTTAATATAAAGAAACTTATTTATATTAAATTTCATCACATTAACAACTTAAAAATAGAGTTTCAAGCAGAAATCTCTGAAACTCAATTTTTCATTAATTTTTAAAGAAATCATAATTTTCTTTGAGCTTAATTAAAAGAGTAAATTTCCAGGCTAATTACCCAGGAATTTTATTTATAAAAGATACTTAAAATTTAATTTATATATAGATAATATTATTTCCTAAGCTGTGTGAAAGTTTCAAGCAAATCCATTAAGATTTGGATCTTTAATGAATTTTTGAAGTTATTACTATTTTTCTACGTAAAATAGCAATACACACCAAACCTCAGCTTTTGATAAGGTTTTGATGCTTGTAACTTTAAAGTTTTAAGCTTATTTAAGCTTTTTAAGCCTGATTAAGCTTTGACAGTTCTTAAAACCTTGATTTCAAGCCTGCATATTGGGATTTACCCTTTGGCAGCTTGGAATTCTTGTCCAAATTGGGATAAAACCAGTTTAAACCTTAAGGTTGGATCGAAATCTAATCTTAAAGTTTAAATAAGGTTGAAAATCCTCCAATACAGGTGGACAACCTTAATTGAATCATTGCAGATCCAAAAAGTTGGGTACCCCAGCTCGATTTGGTCTTTTTCCTTTGTCCCACCTTTTTGCGTGGATTTTTCCCTTTTATTTATTTAAAGCCATACCATGGCTTTAGACCCTTTTAAATTGAGCTCACGCAGGATTTACATTCTGTATGGCAAATCCTTAGCCAATTCAGTAAATATACACCACACCTCAATTTTAACTAAAATTTTGGTAAGTTTGCATTAACCTTATGCAACTTTAAATTTAAGCTTATTTAAGCTTAAATTTAACAATTTTAAAAAATGTTAAAAAAGTTACATTAGTACTGTGAGATTTTTAAATCTTCTAATAACACAAGAAATAAGTGTTTTTGGGTATAACACCTTATGGATGTACCCTAGGTTATTTTTGGTGTAGAATCCAAAAATGACATAATATTTATAACTTTGTTTATCCAAAATAAAGTTATACTTATTTTTTGTTATTTTTTATTTCAATTTCAACTAAAAAGTCTGTTTAAGACAAAATTAGCTGTTTATAAAATCATTTGTGGCCTTATTGGTATGTTATACATACCTCACAGGCTCACATCTGGAGTGGCATGAGATTTGTCCCATTTACCTTTAGCATATGCAAGAGAGTCTTCCATGCATTTTACTGCATTCTTTCTGGCTCTGTCTAGCATTTCTTTGAAGCTGGCAGCTGTAGGATGTATTTCAACCAAATCTTTCCTGAAAGAATCTTGGGGTAATTTGGGATTCCATCCTTTTTCCAAAATAGCAGGAGTCTCATTGGTACTGGCATGAATGGAGGTTTGGTATGCCAGTTCCAGTGCAGGGAGAAGAGTACACCAATTGTGGGTGAAACCATCACTATCTTCAAATTCAAGGCCGTATGCACAAAATCTTCTTACCATGTCCTCTGAGTTTTGGATCATCCTTTCAGCCAGGCCATCAGTTTGTGGGTGATAGGCTGTAGAGAAAGACAGTTTAGTGCCAAATAATTGGTGGAGATTTGTCCATAGTGCTGAAGTAAATTTGGGATCCCTAGCACTAATGATCTTTGTAAATATCCCAGTCCATAACACTACTCTATTCCATATCAAAAAAGCTGTATCCATGGCTGTATCATCCTTGTGACATGGTAAAAAGATTGGAGTTTTACTGAATCTGTCCACAATTACTAGGCAAGCATTATAGCTTCTGTCACCTCCTGGTGGTAGGCCAGTTACCCAATCCATATGGACAATTTCCCAAGGTCTGCTTGGTTCTTGGATTTTTATCATATTTCCAAGTCTCTTGCCAGTGGATTTATTTGCCTTTTGACATCTGTCACAGGTCTTGCAATACTCTGCAACATCTTTCTGCCACATTGGCCACCATATAAAGGTCTTTACTTTCTCTCTTGTTCTGTCTCCAGACAGATATCCTGAAAAGGGGCTATCATGGCATTCTTTCAGTACAAGATTGATTAATGACCTGTCTACAACTGTCATGACACATGTGTGCTTGGTTCTGTGGTAAATTATACCATCCAGTAGGTGAAATCTTCCTTCATCATGAGATTTTTTCCATACTTCACCCAAGGCATGTATTAGGGAGTTGTCTTTACAGTCTTTTTTGAGTAATTGGAATAAGATGCTACAATTCTTATCTTGAGTGTAACTAATTCTGAATTCTTCAAAGGAGGTGGTGTTCAAGTCTGTAACACTTATTCCTTCTATTGGGATTTGTGGTGAATCTTCTTCTGGCACATAAGCAGGATTATCAATATTATTTGGTAATGGCCATCTGCTTAGTCCATCTGCATTCTTATGAATATTCCCATCCTTATGAACAATAGTCATATTGCCTTTGTATTTTTGTATGGCTATTTGCCATCTGAGCATATTTCTATTGGGTGTTTTCATGTTTAAAAGTGATTTGACAGCTTTAAAATCTGTTATCACCTCAAAAACACATCCCTCCAAGAAGTAGTTTAATTTTTCCAAGGCCCAGACAAGACATAGACATTCCATTTGACTTGCTCCATATCTGGCTTCAGTTGGTTTGATTTGCCTGGATATGAAACATATAGGTCCTTCTACAGGTTTATCATTTATGATCTGAACTTGGAGAAGTGCAGCACCTAGTCCATCCCCTGGTGCATGAATATACAATTTGAAAGGCAATTTAAAGTCTGGCACCAGTAAGAGTGGCACAGTGGTCAAGGCTTCTCTCAGAGACACAAAAGCTTTGACTCTGTCAACAGTCATTTCAAATACTGTGTCTTTGTCAAACAATTTATAAAGTGGTCTTTCTATGGATGCAAAATCTTTAATGTGTTGCCTGTAATATTCTGCAAAACCTCAGAATGACTGAATTTCCTTCTTGTTCTGAGGCATGGGTTTTAGCAATACTGCTGCAACTTTTTTTTTGTCAATTGCAAGGGACAAACCAGATACAACATGTCCTAGTGCTTTATGTTCCTTAAATCCAAAATGGCATTTCTTCAAGGAGATTTTCATGTTTACTGATTTAATTTTTGTCAAAACTCTGGACAATCTGTATATGTGCTCCTCCCAAGTCTTGGAACAGACAATAATGTCATCAATGTAAATGATTAACCATCCCTCTGAGAGTTCTTCAGGGAAGATTTCATTCATCATTCTTTGGAAGTGTGAAGGTGCATTTTTGATACCAAAGGGCATCCTCAAGTACTCATACACTCCACAATGAACAATAATTCTCAAGTATTTTCTTGCTCTTGGTGTTACCACATTTTGATGGAATCCTTTAAGGGCATCCATAGTGGTTATATACACTCCTTGAGATATTTGAATAAGGGAAATTTGAATTTTTGTCATTGGGTATCTATCTGGAACAGTGTAAGTGTCAAGAGCCGTAAAGTCCCCAACCATTCTGGATTTTCCATTATGGCATGCCACTATGACTGGTGTAGTTATTTCTATTCTTCATTGTGGCCTACTTTTCTTATTACAACAAGGTCCAGAAGTTCTTTGATATGAATTTCTAGAGCTTCTCTTGATTTTGGACTTGCTGGATATGCATGTCTTCTTAAGAGTTGTGGATAAGGTCTCTCAATGTTAAGAATGATGTAAGCTTCATGACCAATAATTTCTCCTAGAGGTTCTTTGTCTGAAGCAAATGCTCCTCTGTGGTCATACAAAAGGGAAGAAAGTTCATTTTCTTGTTTATCAGTCAGGTGAAGGCTTATTTCAGCCTCATTTAACTGTTCAGACTTGAATTTCTCTAACTCTAAGCTGACTGGTGATACTTTGTTTACTGTAATTTGTCTTTTAAAGGTAAAAAGGCAAATTTCTGGTGCTCATTGTCTCCAATAGTAAATTATCTGTCTTTGTTGTTATGTAAATCTATTCCATACATGATTAAATAGTCATTTCCCAATATAAAATGGGTACTAGAGCAATTTTCCATAACAACAAATTCAACTGTGATTCTTAAATTCCCATTTATGTGTGGGAATATGACATTGGTCTCATAGATTCCTAATGCTTTCATTGCATTACTTGCACTGTTGAATTTTATACCATCAATTTGTAACAGTTGGTCTTCAAAATGTGGTACACAAGTCTTGGGAAAGGATTTTCCAACACAAGACCAGAAGGCTCCTGGGTCAAGCAAAAGTTTGGTGGGCTTGTTGTCAATCACCACTTCTGCTATACAGGAGTTACCAGCTGTATAACCTTTTCCCTTGTTTAGTTTTCTTTTCATAAGTTGTGCATCTTGAACTTTTGATAAATCAAGTTGACCATTGCTCAATTGTGGCAAGTGGGAGTAAGATGCCATGATGTCAAAAGTGGCATTGATATTTTGTAAATCTTTTGAATATTCAGAAAGTATTGATGACTTATCATCTGAATTTTCTTCAATTATGTCATCTTTTTCAACATCAGGTTCCTTTTCAATATCAATTTAATTGATTTTTCCTTTCTTTGGACATGTATTGGCTAAATGGGTGGTTCTTTGGCAAATATGGCACTTTCTGACTGTATCTGCAGATTTATACTTAACATTATTAGAATTTTCTTTGGGGTTTTTCTCCACAGAATCTTTCCAAGGTGTATTGAACCTTGTTTTGAGATTCATCCTACTAGAACCAATTTTGGTTCTGGTGGTTACTTCTTCTAATATATTGATAATATCCTCTGCTGAAGATTGTTAAGTAGTCCTGCTTTTGATAGCATGCTCTAAGTCACCTCCACATTGTCTCTGAATGCTTCTATGGATCATAAATTCTGAAATGTCAGGATATAATGCTGTTAATATGTCTTTTTGTTGGCAAAACCATGGTAAAGCTTGGTCTTTATCAGCATTAAATTAGGCAGATTCAAAGGCTGTTTCAACTTGAAACCTCCAAGCATCATTTGCCCATTTGTTGATGATTTGGGTTTCCACCAAGGCCAACTCTGGTGTCCATGTGCTTGTCTCATTTTGATGTACCATCTGTGAGCTGATTTGGTAAACAAGGTGTTAAATCTGGCTGTTACAAATTTTTCTGGTAATTCAGAATCCTCTTTGATCATGTCAATACCTCTAATGAATTCCATATGGTCATACTCTCCTTCACCACTGAAGTGAGGCCATTCTTTAATTTTTGGAACTTCTTTCAAGAGTGCTTGGCTGTTACAGGCGCTCTTATGGAAGCAAGAGGGCCTGGCACTCAGGAATCAAGAACTCACTTGGAGGGCTCCAAAAGATGATAAGAAATACTATGGAATATATTTCTTAAGCAGGAAATAGAGAAAGGATAAATATGCCAAAGATAACAAAGAATAAGAAGAATGAAGCCACAGGCCAGAATAAAAGGAAGCCAACCAAGTGAATCCTCAATTCACTGTTTCAACCTGCCAGAAAGAACAATGGAATTAGTAAAGGATATGACCACCAATATCCACTAACAGGCGAAGAAAGAAAGAGAAAAAGGTGCTAATGACTGACTTAAGATTATCAGTATTAAATTTAATAATGTAAAAGAAAATAAGGATAAAAATAAATCCAATATATTAATTAACTGGGGAAAAAGTCCCCAGGTGCTGAGAGGTGGCCAGTATATGTGAAAAAACTGAAAGATTGATCCTGAAGATGGATCACCGGCTGTATCGTCCAAATCGGGACAATACAGTTCTGGCCATCTTGAAATTGAACTGTGTGATTGAATTCCCACAGTGGAATATGAATTGGCCCAATTGGGCCAAGTACATACAGGTTGATTGATTGCCGCCTGTATGAACCAATTGAGTTGTCCAAGGAGTATTGAAATACTTGATGCCTTGACAACTGATTGAAATGATGGAATACCTCTGAGAATGAACCTTGGAAGAATCCTGAATGAGAGTACCAACCCAACTCCTGCATAGCCAGGTGGTTGGAGTCCTTGAATGGTCTTCTGCTTGCCGCCATGGATTACCAAACTGATGAGTCCAAAAGTCCTCCTTCGAAATGGGCGTTGGATTTTGGTGCCTTGAGTTGAGAAGGTGGAATTGAGTCCTGAAAACGTCACCATTGAACTTCTGAGCAAAAATGGTGCATAATGGTATATAACACCATATATGCACCACTCCTGCAACCTTGAGTACGGGGTGCATGGAGGAATAGAAGAATTTTCCTTAAGTTGAGGGAAAAGCTTGATGAACTGATTTGGTGGCCCCTGGTGGTTGCCAGAGGCCATGATGGAGATATTGGTCCATAGTGTTCCATGGCCAAAAATGAGTCCTACGTGATTTATGGCCAAAAGGGTGTCCAAGGCGTTTTTGGCCAATTTTGGGTCCAAGGGAAATATGGCCAATTTTGGCTCAGGTGGGCCCAGATGTGGTTTGGGACCCACCTGGCCTTGGGGGCTAGGTGGTTGCCCCTTTTGGCCTCATTGGATTAGGCCAAAAGGGGCCTAAAAGGCCTACGGACCGTAGGGGGCCTAAATGGCCCAAAAAGGCCATTTAGGCCCAAGACCCCCTAATGAAAAGGGGGGGGCTGGATCCACTGGTGGAGGCTAGGGGGCCTGGAGACCCCTAGAAGACAAAAAGGACCCCCCAGGCCCAAAATCAATGATGAAGACCTGGGGGTTGGTGAGGTGTGAATTGGCCAGGAGGGCCAATGGCAGCAGGATATGGCCTGAGGCCATAAATGGCCATTGGGATGGGTTGTGGCGTAAGAGCCATTGAAAACCCAAAAAGGGGCCAATGGGCCATAAATGATATGACGTGGCCAATTGGCCCCAACTTGGCTCCAGGTTGGATTGCCGCAACCATCAAGGAGGAGGGTCAAACTCGTGGTTGTGACAGTACCCCCCTACCTTGAATGGTGAGCTCCTGAGCACCAAGATGAGGTAGACGCCTGTTGAGGCTATTGAGACGGATTTGACAGAGGGATTCCAGAGGCATTGAATCTTTAGAAGAAAAATTGAACTGATAAACTTGTTGGCATATGAATTGAGGTTGACTTGGTCTTCTCTTGACAATTGGCTTTGACAATGTTGAAGACATGATTTGACATAAAGATTTGGCATTAAACAGTTATAAGAAAAGAATTAAAGAGAAAGAAAAGAAAAATGAAAGAGAAATGAATTTCGAGGAGGAATCCAATCTTCATCAAGGATTACAACAGTTGATTTTGAAAGTGGCCAAGGACCTGGATAAAAGAGTTTGATGCCAGGTGCTCACAGAGTGGCCAAGGTGATTTTTTGACAGAATGTAGACCCCTCAGGGAAGTGCACACCAGGAGAGGAACTTACTTTTAGAAGTTGCCAATCCTGCCAGTGCCATAAATAAGAATATAAATTGTATTAAGGAGTGTCTTGAATTGGAAAACTTGGAAAGAAAAATGAAATTGAATGGTCCATTTGCCCAAGTGAAAAATGGCCATAATCTTGGAATTGATGTTGAAAGCCAGGCCAACGAATCTGTGTTCAAATTGCAAAGTGCTCACAGAGTGGCCAAGGTGATGCTTACAACAAGGAGGAATAGAATACCCCTAAAGGTGCATACCAGGAGTGGGACTTACTTTTGGTAATTCCTCCCCCCACCAAGCACCATAAAAGATCAAGCTTTTGAAGAATTGGGTCCTGGCTTGTCAGGATACAGAGAATGGAAATCTTTGACAAGGTCAGGACAATTCTTGAGGTTTTTGGCTGGTTCCCAAGTGGATCTTTCTGGGTCTTGACTGAAACCTTTCCATTCCACCAGATACCATAATTTTCTCCTCTTGAGCTTAGAATCCAGTAGTTGAGAAACTTCCCATTCCTCTTCTTCTTCAATTTTAATTGGAGGAGGAGGCTCTTGATGCCGATTTGGGACTGTTGATGTCTTTACTGGTTCCAAGAGTGAGATATGGAAGACTGGGTGGATGGATTTCCATTGAGGTGGTAAGCATGGGAACTGACTTTCTTCAAGATTGGAAAAGGACCCAACCATCTTTTGGATAGTTTCTTGGTGGGTCTGGTTGATTTGATATTCTGGGAGGAAAGCCATACCATGTCACCAGGATTGAAAACAGGTGGACTTGCTCTACCTTTATCTGCATACCTCTTGAACCGGTTTATGGCAACTTCAAGTTCTCTCTTGACATCTTGCTGTACTGATTGGATTTTTGTTGATAACTTTCCAGAAGGTGTGTCTTGAGTGATGTGAACTGAATCGAAATGTGGATCTCTTTTATAAACAGTGAAAAACAGGGATTGCTTGGTTGAAGAGTGATCAGAATTATTGTAGGCAAATTCAGCCAGAGGGAGCCAGGTGTTCCAATCATCTTGATGATAACTGACATACATCCAAAGATACTGTTCTAGTATCTGATTTACCCTCTCTGTCTGTCCATCAGTTTCTGGATGGTAAGCAGTTGACAAGTCTCTTGAAATCTTGAGCTGCTGACAAAGATTGGTCCAAAAAGAAGAAACAAAGAGTGAACCTCTATCACTGACAATGCTTAATGGAAGGCCATGCTTTGAAAATATATTCTTTATGAATAAATGGGCCAAGTCCAGGGAAGTGATTGAAGACATTGTTGGAATAAAAACCGCCATTTTTGAGAATCTGTCCACTATGACCAGGATTGAATCAAAGGAATTGGACAGCGGCAGTTGAGTGATGAAGTCCATTGAAAGAAAAATCCAAGGACCGTTTGGAATTGGACGAGGTTTGAGCAATCCAAGCTTCTTATGGTGAATATTCTTGTTTCTTGAGCACTGTTGACAGGATGAAACATAATCCTTGATAAATTGAGTCATGCCGGACCAGTGAAAATCCCGCTTGACAAGTTTGAGAGTCTTCTCTTGGCCAGGGTGGCCAGCTAGAGGAGAATCATGATGCTTTTGAAGAATACTAAGTTTAATTGTGGAGTCATTTGGGACTACCACCCAATCTTTGAAGAGAAGAAGTTGGGAAGAGGAATCAAGAGAATAATCTTGGACAAATTTACCTTTACCCAAATCTTCAAGGATACTTCTGTACTGGGGATCTTGCCATAATTTCTTCTGGATTGAATCAATCAAATTTGAAAAATATTCCACCTTGACTGCAAAAAACTTTGAGGGTTGAACTTCATCTTGCTTAATGAGTTGCTGAAAATTCATTGGATTCTTGCTGATGAAAACCTCCCCCCTCTCTGGATAAACGTCGTCCCAACGTGATAAGGCATCCGGAAGAGTAGCTAGGCGGCCAGGGCGGTAAGTGATTGAGAAGTGAAATTCAGAAAGGAATTCAGCCCAACAGGCTTGACGGTGAGTGAGTACTTTGGAGGTCATGAAGTATTGAAGGGAAGAGTGATCGGTAAGAACTTCAAAAGGGGAAGCCAGTGAAAGAAGAAAAGCCCTCCAGCGCTTGAGAGCCCAGACGATACCAAGGAGTTCCTTGTCATGAATTTTGTAATTGAGCTCTGCTGGGATAAGCTTGCGGCTGTCAAATGCAATGGGATGTTTTCCTGAGTCAGAGACCTGACTCAGTACAGCACCCAAGGAATAATCTAATGCATCGGTCTCTACAATGGTGGGTAGAGAAGGATTGTAGCGGTGGTGAAAGCCTCTTTGAGTTGATGAAACTGACTAAGAGCTTCCTCATTGAGGGGAAAACAGGAATCTTTCTTGAGGAAACTGGTGAGTGAACTGATCTTTTTTGAATAATTCTTGATGAAACGGCGGTAGAAGTTGGCAAAGCCAAGGAAGGATTGAAGAGCCTTGGGGTTTCTTGGAGGCGGCCAATTGAGAATCTGCTGGACTTCTGCTTGGTCCATCTTGAGGCCTTCAGAAGAAACTACATAACCAAGATATTCCATGCTTGAAACATGAAACAGGCATTTGGACGCCTTAGCAAAAAGGTTATTGGCTCTGAGTCTGGAAAGAACAGTGGACACATGAGTGACATGTTCTTCCTCAGATTTGGAAAAGACCATAATGTCATCCAAATAAACCACAACATAAACATCGAGAAGATCTTGAAAGATATCATTGACATGATTTTGAAAAGAAGCAGGAGCATTGGTGAGCCCAAATGGCATAACCAAGTACTCATAACTACCATATTTAGTT
Organism: Austropuccinia psidii; assembly: GCA_023105745.1. Lineage (NCBI taxonomy): Eukaryota > Fungi > Basidiomycota > Pucciniomycetes > Pucciniales > Sphaerophragmiaceae > Austropuccinia > Austropuccinia psidii. The sequence goes on along the minus strand of JALGQZ010000002.1, from coordinate 7,559,537 downwards.
CTAAAACAAGTCAAATGTTCATCACCCTCCTTAATTCTGAGCAGGTTATATGCACCACGCAAATCAATCTTGGAGAAGATAGAAGAACCATTAAAGACATTGAGAAGCTGATTCATAGGCGGAACAGGATACTTGTTCTTCCTAGTAACAGCATTGAGTTTGCGGTAATCAACACACAAACGGAGGCCACCATCTTTCTTTTTGACGAAAAGAACAGGTGCTCCTGTTGAAGAGGAGCTTGGCCGGATGAAACCTTTCTCTACATTCTCTGAAATTTAGGCCCTGAGTGTATCTGACTCTTGTTTGGATAAAGAGTAGATCACCCCAACTGGAGGTAGAGACCCCTCCAGCTCTATATGATGATCACAGGCGTGGTGAGGAGGAAGTTTCTCTGCTTTCACCTTGGAGAATACATCCAAGTATTGGTGATAGACAGAAGGAACAACCTTCATCACGGTTTGTACTTCTTCTGGCTCTTCCTCTTCATCCCACAACTCCTCCAGGGAGTCATGATAAGATGAAGGAGGAAGGTCCATATTCCCAAATAAGAGGTGAAGTGAAGATACAGAATTATCTTCTCCAACATCTTGAATCTCTTTGAAGACTTCAGCTCTAGGAGATAGTAATGACTTTGGGGAATGAAGGGAAGGAGTATAGACAGAAGATGGAAATGATGGTGTTCTAGAATCACCAACCAGAGCTGCACAAGATTTGGCAGAAGAAAAGTCATTACGGACAGAATTAATAGGATCGGAATAGTCCAAATGATCAGGATTAAAGGTGATCAGCCCTTTCCTCCAATCAATAGAAGGATTAAAATGATTGAGAAAGTCAAAGCCCAATATGAGGTCTTCTCCCTTGGGAGTATCAATGACTAAAAAGTCCCATTCAAAGCTTGGGAAGGAAGGGAGCTCAACCATATATCTGGTATGGTGAGTCACAAATAAGGAAGGAGACTCAGAGGAGTCAAGAATGATAAGGGAAATCTTCTCTAGAAATTCTGACATAGTCAATGAGTACTTGTGAACAAACTGCTTTGCAATAAATGAGTGTGTAGGACCAGAATCAATGAGAATACTGTAAAAAACATCAGAAAGAGAAGAAAAAACAAAAAAATTAAGAGAATTTTTGACACCAGTATTCAGAATGCACAATTGTGCTCTGGAAGGAAAACTGTGAATACCATTGAACACAACATGATCTTCACTCAGGCTTTTCCCTGGCTGGGAAATTTGCCTGACGGTTGGGTAAGCTTGTTTTGAGGCCTTTTGAAACAGGACTCAAGACTATGCTTCCCACCACAATAGGTGCAAAGACCCTCTTTTATTCTTCTTTCTTTTTCAGAGCTCATGAGCTTGAAATCTTTATTCAACAAAGAAGAATGGGGCTTGTCCCTCTTCTGAAAATTCTTCTTCTTCTTTTGACCTGAGCTTAAAGAATTTTGAGGATGAGAAGAACTTGACTTTGAGGCTTCCGGCTTCTTCTCTTGGTGATGATTCTTCTCCTTTTGCCTCTCATGGTACCTGGTATCAAGTTCCAGGGTAACGTCCATTAAGTCTTGAAGAGAATCAATATTTGAAGGATGGGAGGCCAATTGATCCAGAATCCTGGATGGTAATCCCTTCCTGAAATCATGGATGAGAGCTCTTTCTCCCCAATCCCCAATTCTTGAAACCAAACTCCTGAAATCGGCTATGTATAGTGAAACATGGCCACCTTCTTTCATCCTAAGGCCATGCAACTCTGCTTCAGCTTTTCTAACTTCATTTAGGTCTCCAAATAAAGTGAAGAGTTGGGATTCAAATAATGGCCAAGAATTGAGAAGATAACTTGAGTCTTGATTGGTGAGGTTAGAAAGGTAAGGCTCAATCCATTTTGCAGCCCTGCCAATAAGAAATGAAGTGGCATAAAGAACCTTCTTCCTGTCCTGAGAGAAGTTTGCCAGATCATTATGAAAGATAAGCTGGCATGACTGAATAAAGCTTCTGACTTTGAAGGGTTGAGTCCCATCAAAGCATTCTGGTGCCTTCATAGATGGAGTCTTGAAGGCTGGTGGTCTTGATGAATCAGAAGAAGAAGCTGCTTGAAGATTGTCCATAATCTGAGTCATTTGCTGCATAATGGCCAATAAAGATGGTTCAGACTGATGAGAGACAGGCTTATCAGACTGGGCTAGAGTTGGTCTTCCAGTACCTTGGGATTCCCCCACCGGAGCAGGAACACCTTCAGTACCTTCAGACTCTTCCTCTTCCACAGAATTCTCCTCCTCCTCTTCACTGTCTTCACCTGGACCTTTGAAACTAGTCCTTGACATGCCTGGAAAACCACCAACTACTCCTGAAAAAGAATTTGATCTTCTTGGAACTCTTCCTTCCTTCCTGGATGGTGCTGCTCCTTCCATGCGGTGTCCTCTATCTAATTGGGCCCTCAGTTGGGGAACTGCTGGGGTGCCATCAAGAGGAACTCTTGGAGTAGGAGTAAAAACAGCTTGAGTTCAAGCCTGAGATCTTGTCTGTCTTGCCGGAGGTGAGTGTTGAACAGGTATGATATCAGGAATAAAATGAAATAAATGAATTAAAAATCAAAATTTGCTTGAAGTGAAAAGAGTCAACAATCAAATCTTGAGGAAAATCAATGAATCAAAATGAAAATCTTCAAGTATGTCAATAAATCAAAATCAAATGAAGTCTTGAAGTCAAATCAAATCAATGTCTTGAAGTAAATCAATGAATCAAATCAAAATGAAGTCTTCAAGTCAATAAATCAATGAATCAAATCAATCAAAAATCAAAGTCTTGCAAAAAATCAATCAATCAAATGAAATCTTGAAGAAAAATCAATTTATGTCAAAATTCTTGATGTGAAAAATCAGCAAAATCAATGAAATCTTCAGGTCAATAAATTTTTTGAAGTCAATATCAATTATGTCAAATCAGTCAATCAAATCAATTATCAAGTGAATTCTTCCTGAAATCAAAATTCTTGAAGAGAAAATCAAATTGAATCCTGATATGAAGAACGTGTCTGAATAATTTGATGAATAATCTGAAAAACAAATAATAAGACGTCTGAAATGAAGGATAAAATGAGATTGATGATTGAGATTAAGATTGAAAAGATAGACAGAAAAATTAAATTTGGGTCAGCTTTCAATTTTCAGAATGAAGAAATGAATGAGAGAAAATTGAGAGATGACAAAGAATCATAGATTTTCATAAGCGTTAAAGAGTCATAATTTCGATGAATGAATGAATGAAATTGATGAAGAATGAATGAATCAAGATGATGAAGAATGAATGAATAGAATGAAAAGAAATTATGAGTTAATTAATATAATGTCACACGGGCTCTTATGGAAGCAAGAGGGCCTGGCACTCAGGAATCAAGAACTCACTTGGAGGGCTCCAAAAGATGATAAGAAATACTATGGAATATATTTCTTAAGCAGGAAATAGAGAAAGGACAAATATGCCAAAGATAACAAAGAATAAGAGGAATGAATCCAGAGGCCAGAATAAAAGGAAGCCAAAGCCAAGAAGCCAACCAAGTGAATCCTCAATTCACTGTTTCAACCTGCCAGAAAGAACAATGTAATTAATAAAGGATATGACCACCAATATCCACTGACAGGCAAAGAAAGAAAGAGAAAAAGGTGCTAATGACTGACTTAAGATTATCAGTATTAAATTTAATAATGTAAAAGAAAATAAGGATAAAAATAAATCCAATATATTAATTAACTGGGGAAAAAGTCCCCAGGTTCTGAGAGGTGGCCAGTATATGTGAAAAAACTGAAAGATTGATCCTGAAGATGGATCACCGGATGTATCGTCCGAATTGGGCCAATACAGTTCTGGCCATCCTGAAATTGAACTGTGTGATTGAATTCCCACAGTGGAATATGAATTGGCCCAATTGGGCCAAGTACATACAGGTTGATTGATTGCCGCCTGTATGAACCAATTGAGTTGTCCAAGGAGTACTGAAATACTTGATGCCTTGACAACTGATTGAAATGATGGAATACCTCTGAGAATGAACCTTGGAAGAATCCTGAATGAGAGTACCAACCCAACTCCTGCATAGCCAGGTGGTTGGAGTCCTTGAATGGTCTTCTGCTTGCCGCCATGGATTACCAAACTGATGAGTCCAAAAGTCCTCCTTCAAAATGGGTGTTGGATTTTGGTGCCTTGAGTTGAGAAGGTGGAATTGAGTCCTGAAAACGTCACCATTGAACTGCTGAGCAAAAATGGTGCATAATGGTATATAACACCATATATGCACCACTCCTGCAACCTTGAGTACGGGGTGCATGGAGGAATAGAAGAATTTTCCTTAAGTTGAGGGAAAAGCTTGATGAACTGATTTGGTGGCCCCTGGTGGTTGCCAGAGGCCATGATGGAGATATTGGTCCATAGTGTTCCATGGCCAAAAATGAGTCCTACGTGATTTATGGCCAAAAGGGTGTCCAAGGCGTTTTTGGCCAATTTTGGGTCCAAGGGAAATATGGCCAATTTTGGCTCAGGTGGGCCCAGATGTGGTTTGAGACCCACCTGGCCTTGGGGCCTAGGTGGTTGCCCCTTTTGGCCTCATTGGATTAGGCCAAAAGGGGCCTAAATGGCCCAAAAAGGCCATTTAGGCCCAAGACCCCTAATGAAAAGGGGGGGCCTGGAGACCCCTAGAAGACAAAAAGGACCCCCAGGCCCAAAATCAATGATGAAGGCCTGGGGGTTGGTGAGGTGTGAATTGGCCAGCAGGGCCAATGGCAGCAGGATATGGCCATTGGGATGGGTTGTGGCGTAAGAGCCATTGAACACCCAAAAAGGGGCCAATGGGCCATAAATGATATGACGTGGCCAATTGGCCCCAACTTGGCTCCAGGTTGGATTGCTGCAACCATCAAGGAGGAGGGTCAAACTCATGGTTGTGACATTGGCCCATTGATGGTTCTAAGGCATGAAAAGAAGTAGAAAATTCATTTTTAACTGTGAATTTTCAATATCCAATACTTGTTGATTGGGAATCCTTGCATCTTCATTTTGATTCAGAGGTGTAGACATTCTTGGTAAAGTGTTTAGCAGTTGTTCAATATCATTCATTTTACTGTTGTTACACCTTTGTGAATTTCTTAATTCATGTTGCAAGTTTTGTATAGAGCTTATGACATTCTTTTTATGATCATCCTCTTTATATGTTAGCTCATTCCATAATTCTGTTTGTTTAGTATTATCAGATATAACTTCATTTAACTTTATTGTTAATTTTGATATTTCCTCTCTTGAGGTATTAAAATGCTTTTTCAGGGAAACTATATTGTCTTTACTTCAGGAAATGATTTTGAAATATGATCAAGAGCTTTTTTATTATATTCTTTGATAGTGCTTATGGCTTGTTTTATTCTTGTCTCAATTATGTCATCAATATTGAATTTACAATATTTGTCTGTTAATTCTTTAATGATGGCAGATTGTTCATTCATCTTAATGCCAAAAGAATTATCATTATTGGAAGTTTTGATTGTTCTTAAAACTCTTTCAAAGCATTTAAGTGTATCATTTATTTGGCTCAGACTCAAGTTATTTGTTTTGAGATTGTCACAAATTGATGTATTTTTATCAGAAAGATTACTTTTACGTCAGAAATACCTTTATACAACTCTGGAATACAATCAAAAGTATCAGAAACCATTTTTGATATTTTAATATAGCTTCTTCCTTCTTTTGTAATTCCATCATGGTTCTGGCCATCTGAAATACATTTTCTATGGCATCCTGTTGAATCTTTGGGATTCTGTAGCCCTGGCTGTAAGGTTTTGGGGCTGGTGCTTTCCCTTTGCCCTTGTTTGGAGTTTGTGGCTGCTTTTTCACGTTGAAATTGCTGCTGCTGGCCACTGGGGCTGTTTTTGGCACTGGTTTGGGTGGTGGTGGGTTGTTTTTCCTCCATTCTAGTGTCAAAAGCATCGTGTTTTTCTTCTCCATCAATGGATGCCATCCATTGAGCAATTTGCAAGTATTGGGATGGCCCAGGAATTTCCTCACAGTCAGGTAAGAATTCATGCAATTCTTCCACAGGTCTGCAAGGATCTGGTACTCCTTTAGCTGAAGTGCATTGTTGTATGCACTGTGGCTGGCTCTGTATATGTTCACTGAGGCTTGTTGTGGCAGTGTAAGCTCTTTTTGAAGGTAAAATGGTATTATCAGCTTCAGAATGACCCATTTTGTAAGGTTTGACTATGAAACAATAAGTAAAAATTACTAATATTTTACTTATTGTACTATGAATGTCCTTATAAATGAAATAAATAAGATAAAAATAATTATAATAATAAAGAATTATTATAATTATGGCGTAAAAATAATTATATTATCAATCAAATATGATAATATAATTTATATCATAAAATATAATATAAAATAATTAATATATTCATTGGCACTTTATTATTGTTACAAACAAATAATAAAGGCGTAAAAAATTGTTTTTTATTAATAAAAAACAATAACAATAATATTACCAATAATAAAGCTATAAATTAATATAAATACTATTTATATTAATTAAAGAATTATTAAAGTAATAATAAAGAGAAAATTATTATAATAAGAGAAAATAACCTACCTTTAATACTTAATATAATAATTTTGAAATATTTTACGCCAAATAATGTAAATACAACTTATCCAAATTGTATTTACAATAAAAAATAGAGAAAATTACAAATATTCTTGATTTTTACGTGGAAATGATATTTTAGAGTGATTTTTAGCAAAAGCAATTAAATAAATGATTCGATCACGTCAAAATTGATGATTATAATAAGATTATCTTTAGTCTCTAATAATATAAAGGATTTATACATAAAGAATAAAGATATTACCTTTTAATTGAATTGATTTAATGTTTTTGTTGCGTCTGAGGGGAAAACAGAGTAAAAACAGCTCTATTTATAGTAAATACCTCCCTCCTAGAGTCCAACAGGCTTCTAGTAGACGTGTACTGATCATATCCACTGGAACCGATCAATATTTCAAGGTTTGGTGATGATTACATCATTATTACGCCATTATTTAGAGTTAACACTATAACTCTAAGTTTGATGACGTCAAAGGCTTGGAAGAACCCCAAAATTCGTGGATTTTATTAGTTTTAATAATAAACTAATAGTATTCACCAATTTTATCACTCATATGACTGTTAAACTTGATTCAAGGTTACAGTGAGTGATCATGAATGATCAAATTAAGCTCAAACTTTGATCCTGAATAACTTTTAAGATTTACACGCTACAGCAATTCAGAGAGTGAATTCTAATATCTTGGCATAACCTTATCATTCTTCCAAGAGCATTTTATTACATCATCAAAACTCTATTTTTGATGATTTTTCTTGTAACTCATCTTTTCTGTCGAAATTTAATATTTTAAACTTCAAACTATGATTTCAAGGGGTTATACCTTGAATATTATAATAAAAAATACATCATTCTTCACGAATGAACTAGTAGAATCCAAATTTCTACTTTTTCTTAAGTTTGGACCACTGTCACAACACAGTGGTCAACAGCTCTATTGATTTTAATCAATAATTCCTTACAGGTTTCAACCTTGTTTATAACTTGTGAAATAAACTTCATTTCTGTATGCCTACAGTAATTACGTGATGACTTGAGTTTTGGTTCATCACTCTATCATGCATATTTCAAGAGATATTAGCTAAAATCCTTGAATATATGTGTTGACCAAAAACATGCATATATTCAGGTTAATTCCTTAAGTATTGATTTTGAAGCTTAGCTTCTCAATTGTTTCATATGTGGATTTTTATGGATAATCCAATTGTACCATTTATTTTACATGTTGTTTCATTGGTCTTTGAAATAAATAAGGATTTGTGTTTTTTATAAGGTATTATTACTTATAACTTATTAAATATTGACTTTACAGATATGCCATAAAAATGGTATATGTGTACTTTACCATGAGGAATCCAATGTTATAATTTATTTCACATTCTTATTCATTGTGTTTTAAGTTAAACCAAGCTTTATGCCAGTTTATGGTAATTTTGTAGTTTTAAGGTAATTATTTTTAATGTATAATTATATTGTATATTTCTTGTGACCTTTTTTGGGTATGTGGTCATATCTCAAAGGTTCACACAAAACTTCCAATAATGATAATTCTTTTGGCATTAAGATAAATGAACAATCTGCCATTATTAAAGAATTAACAGACAAATATTCTAAATTCAATATTGATGACATAATTGAAACAAGAATAAAACAAGCCATAAGCACTATCAAAGAAGATAATAAAAAAGCTCTTGATGATATTTCAAAATCATTTGCTGAAGTAAAGACAAATATAGTTGCCCTGAAAAAGCATTTTGATACCTCAAGAGAGGAAATATCAAAATTAACAATAAAGTTAAATGAAGTTATATCTGATAATACTAAACAAACAGAATTATGGAATGAGCTAACATATAAATAGAATGATCATGAAAAGAATCTCATAAACTCTATACAAAACTTGCAACATGAATTAAGAAATTCACCAAGGTGTAACAACAGTAAAATGAATTATATTGAACAACTGCTAAACACTTTACCAAGAATGTCTACACCACTGAATCAAAATGAAGATGCAAGGATTCCCAATCCAAAAGTATTGGATATTGAAAATTCACAGTTAAAAAATGAATTTTCTACTTCTTTTCATAACTTAGAACCATCAATGGGCCAAGCACTCTTGAAAGAAGTTCCAAAACTTAAAGAATGGCCTCCCTTCAGTGGTGAAGGAGAGTATGAGCATATGGAATTCATTACAGGTATTGACATTATCAAAGAGGATTTTTAATTACCAGACAGATTGGTAACAGCCAGATTTAACACCTTGTTTGCCAAATCAGCTCACAGATGGTACATCAAAATAAGACAAGCACATGGACACCAGAGCTAGACTTGGTGGAAAACCCAAATCATCAACAAATGGGCAAATGATGCTTGGAGGTTTAAAGCTGAAACAGCCGTTGAATCTGCAAAATTTAATGCTTATAAAGACAAAGCTTTACCATGGTTTCACCAACAAAAAGACAGATTAACAGCATTATATCCTGACATGTCAGAATTTATGATCCATAGAAAAATTCTGAGACAATGTGGAGGTGACTTAGAGCATGCTATCAAAAGCAGGACTACTGAACAATCTTCAGCAGAGGATATTATTAATATATTAGAAGTAACCACCAGAACCAAAATTGGTTCTAGTAGGGTGAATCTCAAAACAAGGTTTAATACACCTTGGAAAGATTCTGTGGACAAAAGCCCTGAAGAAAATTCTAATAATGTTAGGTATAAATCTGCATATACAGTCAGAAAGTGCCATATTTGCCAAAGCACCACTCCTTTAGCTAATACATGTCCAAAAAGGGGGGAAATAAATGAAATTAATATTAAAAAGGAACCTGATATTGGAAAATATGACATAATTGAAGACAATTGAGATGATAAGTCATCCATATTTTCTGAATCTTCAAAAGATATAGAAAATATCAAATCCACTTTTGACATCATGGAATCTCATTCCCACTTGCCACAATTGAGCAATGATCAACTTGATTTTTCAAAAGTTCAAGATGCACAACTTATGAAAACCAAATCCCAATAGAAGGAATAAGTGTTACAGACTTGAACACCACCTTCTTTGAAGAGGTCAGAAATAGTTACATTCAAGATAAGAATTGTAGCATCTTATGCCAATTAGTGAACAAAGACTGTAAAGACAACTCTCTAATACATGCCTTGGATAAAGTAAGGAAAGAATCTTATGATGAAGGAAGATTTCACCCACTGGATGGTATTATTTATCACAGGACCAAGCACACATGTGTCATGACAGTTGTGGACAGGTCATTAATCAATCTTGTACTAAAAAGAATGCCATGACAGCCCCTTCTCAGGACATCTGTCTGAAGACAGAACAAGAGAAAAAGACATACCTGAAGCTACTAAACTTCTCAGAAGGTTCAGACACACTAGAAATAACAATATTAAAAAGTAATATTCTTTTTTTAGGGGGAGGGAATGTGAGCCTTAGAGGTAATTTCATATACCCAAAAGACCACAAATACAAAATTAACATATAAATATAAATAAAATAAATTTATTTATATTATTAAAATAAAAATCAAAATATAAATATAAAATTATATTCAAAATTTATAATTTAATTACAATTTAAAAATAAAATTACATTAAATTTTGAAATTATAAAATTACATTTATACTAGAAAAAATTAAGTAAAAATGAATTTTTAACAAAATTGTAAAAAAATAAATAAATTTGGAAAAAAGTTCAATAAAGATTATAATAACTTTTTATCAAATAAATAAAAATATAAAAATTATTTCACCATTGGATTCCTCATAAAAAATCAGGTGGGGTCACCTCTGATTTAAAATTTTGTAACTCAACTCTAAATAAGCTTAAATTAAGTTTTCAGTATTTTCTGTATGAAAATTGAAAATCCTCAAAACTTTAATCTAATTCACATCACATGTAGTGTTAATCACCAAAATGTGTGTTAAAACTGAGGTGTTGTGTATATTTTAGAAGTTATGAGGAATTAAAGTATTATCAATTGAATTCAATTGAAATGTCAAAATGTGCGCGTGTATTACATAAGTGAACTTTGATTTACATATTAGGTATAAATTATTACTGTATTGAACTGTACAACTCAATTGAATCACATATGTAAATTATAAGTATAATACATGATGAGGAATTAAAGGAAAAATAAATTGGAAAGATTAAATTTGGGGGGGAAAAGGAACTCCAGCTCTAAGGGGGAGCTAGACCCCCAAAATCCTTGCTGACAGGCGTGTGGTGTCAAAATTCACGCAAAAGTTCATCACTTTTTGGCCTGGAATTGAGTTACAGGGTCTGTGGACTCAATTGATGATGAGGTTTTGATACCAACTGGGGTAGTTTTAGCTATTTCCAAGAGGGTAAAACTACCCTTAAGATAAAAAAATAATAGTAAAAACAGTTTTAACTGTTTTCTATGTCTCTTACACACATTCTGATGTGTTTTGAAGGCTCTAGACCAGGTATTGCTATAGTAATGGCTGATTTAAGGGTCTAAAATGGCTAAAAATGGATTGAACCAGCCCTTTTTTGGTCTAAACCAGGGCTCAATGATGCCATAATTGGCTTTTCTGTTGTCAGACTGGTTTCACGACTGACAAGAGTAAATTTTACTTTTGGAGTAAGAAAATTGATGGCTATAAAAGAATGTCTTATTTGCCCCACTTTTCTCTTCATGTTAGAATCTTTTCCTTTTCTAATTAGTTTAAACACTGTTAAACCAATCAATAAAAGATTCCAACAACAATTTTTAAATCATTTTAATCCTTTTAACCACGTGAAAAAATCATTATAATCATTGTTTGTAACTCTTATAATCATTTTCACCCCTGAACCACCCCAAAAGTGAATTAAAGCATCTTTCATCACTGTAAACTTTGTCACTTTGTTTCCAAATTCACTCTGGTCACTTTTGGGCGTGTTTTCTCTTTAATATTCTTTTCAAAGACTTTTTTCTTTAATTAATTGCTTTCAGTTCTTTGCTCAATGAATTCCAATTGAAATTGCTCTTGGAGAAATTTCTTTTGTAGCCTTAAATATCTCTTGTAGAGTATTTTTGGATAAATCTTTATTGTTGGTAAAACAATAAATCTTTATAATATTATTTTTTTATACCAATAAAGTTATAAACAATAAAATTGGCGTGTTTCCTCTTAAAAATATTATTTCTTACTATTTTTAATTGATTTTTACCTTATACAAATTTTGAGGACAGGAAAAGTACTTGATTTTTAATCAAAGTTTCATATCCACACCTTACATAGCTCTACCCAAATCATCAAAAGTTCTCTGGAAGTCATTGATCAACTCATCTTCATACCCAGCAAACCTTTCAGCCATCTCCTCAGAAGCAGTTCCTGGAATAGTCCTATCATTAGCATACATGCTCACCTCCCTACTATTTCTGTCAACCGTCCTGAATAACCTGGCCACAGCGTCTTGATTTTCACTCACTGTATTTGGATCTTCCCTGGAAACTTGGATAGGCCATCAATCCTGGCATTGAAACACTTGAGAAGCAGGAAACGGCAAAGGAGAGAGTTCTTTTCTCCTTTTACTGGTACTGGCCAGAGGCTGGGGTTGTTGAGAGGTTACCATGGGTGAGTTTCTGGGCTGTGGAATGGGGGATGGTCTTACTGCTTGATTTAAGGCAGGCCTGGTGTGGGAAGGGTTGGGTGAGGCAGGAGGAATGGTGGCAAGAGTAGGCTGGAAGTTTCTCGGGGTACTGTGGATTATATGGCTCTGGAGTCTCTTTGCAGGAGGATGGGAACGGGAAGAAAAGATTGGATTAGCAGCAGAAATGGGAACCACCTCAACTTCCTCACCATCAAGTTCATCACTACCTTCAGCATCCAGATTGGGTGGGGAATCGGCAATTCTTCTTATTTGTTTCACCACTCCTTCATTATTGATCCTAGAGATTGGGACTTCTGAACTGGAGTATATGGGCCTACCACCAACTGGAAGGGGCCCCCCAACATTGGTCCATCTGGCCACATCCCTTTTCCTAGAACCAGTTACTGAAGAATCAAGATATCAGTATCCATTCAAGCAATAAAATTTTGTCACTCACAAGCAGAATACCCTGAATATGCATCAGGAGTAGGGGCCTCAGACACTGGGAACTCTTTCCCAAAAGGCCCATCTTTATTACTCCATAAATACCTCCTCACATTTGAAGCTTGTCTCACAGTTTGATGGCATGGCTTCTTTCCAATGTAGCAGTAGTGACATTTTAAATACCTGGGATTTTAATGTTCAAAACAATCCTTATCCTTGGCCAAACATTTAGTACAAGCAGGATCAAGAACTTCAACTGCCTTGTAACCATCATAAGTTTGGCAGGGATTGAAATGTCCAGAAGAGGCCATTGAGGGTGAATCCAATTTACTGAGGACACCAGAACCACAAAGGACAGATGGTGGCGGCACAGAAGGGGAAGATTCAGTGAGTTCAGTCAGTTTGTAACTCATGGCTGAGAATATGCAAGCAGAAGATTCAGCATGTCAGAATCAGTCCACTTCAAGCCCAAAGAAAATGACCTCAAGGTAATGGGCCATAGCTCAATTATTGGCCCTCCTTAAAGCCTCCAAGGTGATGGTTCAAGATCCCTTTGGGGCTGAATTCATCACCCAGGACCTCCCCTGAAACTTTGGGGAGGCCAGGATCTTGATGGTCCTGGACCCTCTCAATGGGTCCAGGCCATGTAGGTGAAAAATTGGGCCATGGGCCACTTTTTTGTCCCATGGAACCCCTGAGTCCCCCGCAAAATTGGGCCCAGGGGGTCATTTTGGTCCTGGGGGCCTCCAATAGCCCCCATGGACCATGGACCGTAGGACCCCAAGAACCCCAAATGGCCAAAAAAGGCCATAAATTCATGAAATCAAAAAAAGCACCCAAGACCCAGAAAAGGCCAAAAGGGCCATAAATTCAATCTCCCTCAAGAATCACCATAGGAAGGGCCAAGGCCCAAGATACTATGGTAAGGCCAAAGAGGATTCAAGACCATATTGAGGCATTTCCAAGGTTATTAGGGACAAGACCCCCTTGAAGATTTTTCCAAGACAATTCCAGTCAAGGAAAGGAAGGGCCCAACATCAGGTTGGCCCTTGAAAAATGAGATATACAATGATATACTCATGCTTCATCAATTTTTGAGCAGAAGAGCTCAATGGCATTCATTTTGGGATACAACCCAAGGCCATGCCCCAAAAGGAAGGACTGACTGAATCAAAAGGACAAAAAAGCATATTTCAAAGTGGAAGAACTTACTCAAGTTAAAGAAGGGGGAATTCAAATCAATTTTACAGGGAAGATAGGAGAGGGGATTTTCAGGATAATGGTCAAGAGGAAAAAGATAATTAAAAGGAAATTTTTTTTGAAAAAATGTGGGGATATTGAGATGCAACTCAACAGTGGCAGGGTATTATGGTGTTCAGGAGCCCACCAGTTTCAAGAGGGGGATACTGTAACAACCACTCATCAGGGGTAAGGGCATTCATACTTACACCCACTCAAACACCTCAAACCAGCAAATCCACTGTGTGTATCAGCATTCAGCTTCAGCAATCTTCCTTGCTGAAACATGCATACAGTCTGGTTCATCAATACAGCCTGTCAATACTTGTACAGGTTGGAATCACCCAATACAGTTTGGATACACCATTTCCAAACTGTATGATCACTCAATACCACCACTCCTCTTGTACAGATCCTGTACATCCTTACAGGACCTGTATTGGCCAGACACAATTCAATCATCAAATCTTCTCATGAAAGTTCTCTGCCTGGATCAGGGCTGGTGATTCTCACATATACCAGCCCCTCTTTCTCCCCCTGGGGACTTTTCCCCAGTTAATTAATTTAGTTTATTTATTATTTTATAATGATTCTTATCCTTATTTTGGGTATTATAATTATTTAATTTTTAGTTAGTCTTTGCCTTCTTTCTTTCTTTGCCTGTACAGTATGAGTTGGGTGGCCATATCCTTATTAACCCTTCTCTTTCCATTCTGACAGGTTGAAACAGTGGACTTGGACTTGTTTGTGGTTGACTCTTTTATTCTTACTCTTATTTCTTGTTGCTGCTTTTCTTATATTTTTTAATTTAGTAATTCATCTCTTAAAACTCTTAAGTGTATTTCTTTCTTACCATATCATTGAGCCCTCCATAAGTGAGTCCCAGTTTACCTAGGGCCAGGCCCTCTTCACTTAGAAGAGCCCCTGTGACATCATTAATTAAAAATATAGCAAGTAATATTAGATATGTTCAATATATTCATTGAAATAATAATTAATAAGACAGTTATAATAATGAATAATCAATAATAAATCATATTTAATACAAATTGATAAATATTTGTGATAAAATTTGAGAATTATGAACCATAACTGAAATACAATATCAAAATAATTAATAATATAACAATGATGGTCATAATCAATGATTCATTCACAATAATTAATGATAATAATCCATAAAAATAATTAAAGAGAAGATCAATATTTGAGAAAATATTATGATAATTTCTCAATAAATAATTTTGAACTAAGTTAATCTATGATAATAATGATTAAAAAGTGACCTATATTAAAATCCAAAAATTAATTATAATTGATGAATTTCTTATTATTATATCTAACAGATAAACTGTAATAATGATTTAATAATTATAGTAATATAACTCAAATTAAAGAAATTGACCAATACCAAGATTATGGGAAATAAAATGCTTTTTCTCATTGAAATTTTCAATTCAAAATGATGTTATTGATAATAATTTTCTTCTTTGGTAAATTATTTTATTATGGTTGAATGAATAACTCTTTTTTTGTGAATAATAAAATTTTTATTTTTGAAATCAATATTTTTTTCACTCCACATTCTAGCTTTGAGATAATAACAGAAATAACTTTTTTTCTTGAATAAGCACATTTTTATTGGTGAAATGAATAATATTTTACTCTCCACATGCTATCTTTGATATTATAACAGATATAGTAAGCTGATGGGTTCCATTTTTTAGGGATTATGATTTCAAGAAATGGTTATTTTCATTTTATTTTTCTTGCATGGTCATTCCAATAACAAAAAAAGGATTTTTTCCCAATATTCTATGGCAGAAACGTATATATTTTATTTGTTATAATCATCATATTCCTCCATTTTACTCTAATATCATTGATTAATGACATAAAACATTTTCTATTTCATAAATAAAACATGATTATCTGAATATTCATATGAAATATTGATGCTTATAAATTTTAATATATAATAAGTATATTTTGATTTGATAAGAATTAATATATAGGAGATTATAATACGAGTAAATATGAATGAAAGTGTCTTTGCAATAAATTCAGAATAATATCAATCCAAATTTCATTATTCAAAATAATGAATCTAAAGTTTGATTTAAAATATTTGAAGCTAGCTCAAATTCAATTCTGAATATTTGGTCAGGCTGAAGATTTTATATTGAATATTTGATTGCCCTTGAAATTTGACATATTTTTGAAAAGGTATTCTTTGCCAATCATTAACCAGGCCTTAAATCTATAATTTTCTCTTTCCTCCTAGTCTTTCATTACTCCCTTCAATTTTCTGATTCAAATTAGTATTTCTTTACTTTTTGATAGTAAATTAATATCTTTTTAATTGTATTTTTGTTTCCTCTCAGTTTTTTGAAATAATGTTATGGATGTGAAAAAAATTACTTTGTTATTGAAACTGTTTTTTGTCTTATATATTTTAAAATAATGAAATTCACATTCCTTCTCCCATCTATAATGATTTTTTTCAAAAAAGTAAAATTACCCTTGAATTAATTTTCATGACCTTTGTTTAAAGCTAACTAATTTCCTCAAAGAGAGACTTTATGAAAGATATAACTAAGATATCTCCAAATTTCTAAAGGCTGGATATTATTTTTCTTCTAAATTATTTTTTAGAATTTCATTGAAGATATTAAGAGATTTCAATAAAACATCTTGATCTAATTAGTTATATATAATATTGGATAAAAACTTTTCATCTTATTTCTATTTAATTTATTTATATATATTGCAAAACATATCATTTGGGTTTTTAATGGAATATCAATTCAGAATTATTTGAGATTTGAAAATCTTCAATTTAGTTTGATTTAATTCATTTATGAACAAAAGCTCAAAAACCCTTTAAAATTAATGGACTTTCATTTTCAAAAAGTATAATTTAAACCCTTTTTATTCAATAATAATAATATTTATATTTATATATATTAATTCAGGTTGACTTTCTCAAAACAGTCAGTGATCTTTATTCATTCAATACTTGAGTCTTTTAAGATCTGTCCAATTTTTATTAATTGGATTAATCAAATATTTTGTTTTTATGTAACTAGAGCTAAAGAATTTAAATAAATATTCAATCAAAGCAATAATATTATAAATTCTGAATAATTATAGTCCTTTTAATATAAGTAGTTAACTTTGAGTTCAAGTTTTCCATTTAATTTATTTATTACATAAATAATATCTTATCAGAAGCTTAGTTAGGATTAAGTAGTAAGTATAATACATGTAGGACATTTTGTAAGAAAACTTGAACCTTTTATAGATGGACTTCATAAAGTAAAAATACCAGTCTTTCTTTGGTTTTCTCTAGTTTAGATTTTAGAAATAGTTAATTGCTGAAATTGAATATCTTTTTTCAAAAAAATAAAGGTTTAGGATGGAAAAAATGTCCATTTTGAGTTGATATGTTGGAGAGCACCAGGTTGGGCTGGTTTCATAGGCCAAAAAACACAGATCAACTGCGATGTTGGGGGCGGGATTGATTAATTTGCCTAGCAAGTGTCTTAAAAAAGTAACTCACTCTTCATTGCGTTACTCATTTCAAGTTTTTCTATAAAAGAAATAACAAAATTTCTTAAAATTAATAAGTTTTGATAACCACCAACGGTTTATAGAAAATGTTCGTCTTATCACATTTAAAGGTTAGTTTCATAAATAAACTTATTTTTGTTTTTATAATGTTTTCGCTAACAAAAATTTCATTATTCCTATTGGTATTATTATTTTGATGACGAAAGTAATAAATTTGATTTTATTGATCTTTTTTAGGATACAATTAAAGTTCAAGCTCGGGATTTTGGAAAAGATCGAGCTTTTGTGCTTTCAGCTGAAATTAATAGGAAATATTCCAACAAGGTATTTAATTTTAGCATCCAAAATTTATTTAATGATAACTCGATTTTTCATACTTTTTCTATTTCCGTTTGTGAAGGTTCTTCCTGATGTCGGCCTGTGTATAGCATTATTCGATTTGCTGAGCGCTTCGGAAGGCAAGGTTCTCTATGGAGATGGCTGTTTATATCATCTAGGTATGAGGGTCTTCATTTTTACTATTCTAATCCTTAGGAATTTCGTCCCTTGCTGATTCTCTCGGAGCAGTCGAATTTACTTTAGTTGTCTTTCGACCATTTGTTGGGGAAAGCCTCGTAGGCGTCGTAAAGTCTTGTACACCTGCTGGGATTCGAGGTATAGCTAAAATCAAAACAATAAACCTCATGATAATTAAATTTAGCCCATCTAACTATCGTCATCTTGACAGTCTCCCTTAAATTCTTTGACGATATTTACATCCCTACCCGAGCCTTACAATATCCTTCTGCATAGTAAGACGTCCGATGATTTTATTCAAGCCTAAAAACCTTTTGCGACTAGTCCTCTACTACTACAAACTCTTACCATGATGTGCATGAAACTAGCGATCCAGTCCTCAAGGAATTTTTTTGGGCCTCTGAGTACTCCGATCCTGAAGCCGCTGCCTCTATGCCCGCCGACTTGTGTTCTTATCCCAACGAGCGCCGGCTTTATCTACAGGTCGGAGAGCCGATCCGCATAAGAATTGAAGGTGAACATTTTTGCGACATCGGACCCAAGGAGGCGCCCAAGGCAATCATACCTTTGCCTGAAAACGCTGAAGCTAATCTTCAAGAGCAAGATCGAAAAGAACAGGAAGAAGGCATCTCCCCCTATAGTCTGATTGTTGGTACCGCCCTTTTAAAAGTTTGTCCTGTTACTATTGCCTCAGAAGAGCTCAAATCTCTTAAGTTTAGGCGACTTGCAACGGCGCTGGCTTGGGTATTTTGGCGTGGTGGCAATCGAATGATGAGGAAGAGTAAAATGCTGGTCATAGATTAACCTATAATGCTTGTAATAGTTTATACCCCCAGGCAAAGGTTGCTTGACTTTCTGAATTCGCCCAAGCTGTTGACTACTGCCTCAAAATAAAGACCGACTTGGAAGCAATCAAGATGATAATTCATCACACGTATTGGATAACTAGCTACAATGACAAGTTTCCACCTGGCATCACTTATTTGATCCCTCGCAACTTGCATGTTTGTGTATTTCATTGACTATATTAATCATATGACTTATTATTTCAATTGTCTTGAAGTAACTAATTATTTGCTTATGCTCAAAGTCGTCTAGGACAGGGGAGTGCCAACATATTGGGCAGCTTACGGTTAGAATTCAAGATGAAAGCTGGTGCAATACGTGGGAAGCAGTGCCTGTTTCACTGTGACAACATGTGCAATGAGGCATTGTGGCATGCTTTGAAGTTGGGCTCACAGGCCAATATGTCGAAGTGAAACTGTGTTTTCAGATGGGGATGCAGCCCAGTCATTAAATTTAAATTCAAGTGGATCATTGGCTCAGGTGAAAAAAGTAGCGACAAGCAAGACTGATTACGCAGAAAAGCAAGTAACTAGGTACAAAATTACAACTGGAACAAGACAAGACAAAAATTGGAAGAGAATGGCGAGTTCAGAATGACCCGCACCCCCGGCCTATTCCACAGTCAAGCACATCTGATCACAAGACCAGAGGCCGACCGGACGCCATACGACCAAAAAGAGCCGATGGGGTGGATAACAGTGCCTCAGGTCATCGAGCTCTTCTTCAAAGAACAAGGGCAGGTCTCGCTTCATGGGGTGCGAAGGGCCTAGGAATCATCAACACTCGTAAACATTGTGGCTCAATTGAGCTCATGAGACAAACAAAAAGGGTATCTACTGTAAATAGATCCTGAAGAGCTGTGGGGTGAAATCGGGGTGGGTCAGCGATTGGAAGGGCTGGAATGGGAAAAAGTAGACGGCTAGAGAAAGAAAGCTCACTTTGGTCATAGGGAAAATATGTGGGGGCGACTTGGCGGGGCTTATATAGCCATCCGGACCAGCCGCCTGCCTGGTAACTTGTGGGTGCAGTCGGCGCTGGCTCAAATTAAGATTGCATATATTCAATATGCGTAGTGGGGGACGCCAGCTTGGACCTAATCACCAATAACATCATTTTTTCATCAGCGCAGGGACGAAGCAGATGACAATACTGATTATTTTCTCCATTACGGACTGCGGATATTGATTAACATCTTCCGCCTCGATTGACACCAAGCCAACTGTTTGTCAGCTAAATCAATGCCAAATTGGTAAATTTATTCATTTTGTAGCCAGATCTATCTTAAATCCACTTCAAGGCCATTTGCATAAACTTTGATAAAATTAAGTGTATTTATCAGTTGGCTAAGGTTTCAACTCTCATTGATGATAAAAGCAGATTTATTTTATTTTATTTATTGGTCAAAATTATGCTCATGTTATTTTATATTGACTCATTCCAGCAATTAATAATTATATAAGAAAAACACTTAAAAGAAAGAAAGACTTTTTGTGTTAAAAAAGAACATCCTCAGTTTAACTTAGCCAAAAAAACAATATTACTGTTTCATTTCAATATTAGAATATTTCTTAATTAGGATTGAAGATGAAAAAAATGACTAGAAACTAACCTAAATGATTTTAAAAGAACTATTTTTCTGGTTGAGTTCTCTTAGGATGATATGATAATTTGTTTAGATAACTTAATTTGTGCTATAATTTTACTAAATGTTTCCATTATAAGAAAGAATTTTAGATAATTCAATAAGAATTTTATTAAAAACTTAGCATATTGGAAAAAAGTTTAAGATCTAAAAAAAGGTACTAAGTAATAATATAAATTATGCAGTAAACACTTGTCTAACCCCTAGCTGTCAGTGGACACAAGAAGGTTACAACAGGCTATGTCCTTCCATGTTTCCCTGTACTTACCCATAACCCATGGTTTAGGCCCAATTGTCAAAATATCTTGAAAAGTTTCTTTGGAAAAAGTACTTTTTAAGTTCTTTAATTTCATTCTTAAGCTATTGCAGTTCATATGTGTATTGTATCAGCTACAATTCAAAAGATAATTGATAAAAAAAGTAGTAAAATTTTTTGATTAAAGAAGAAAATAATTCAGAGAAGAGAATTATCAAAATATTCATTGATAGATATTTGTTGTGAGGTTTTAATCAAATAGGAGTCAAGCCCATGTGCATAAGCTTTGAGCAAGGAGTCTTAGTAATCGTCTTGAGCTTAGTTATAATAAGTAAGGCATTTCAGAAGGATGGAGATTTCTTTTTGAGCCTCTCTAGTAGTTGTCATCTCAAGTAGATCTTCTTTCACTGTGTCATTCTATTTTTTGCTTCTTGTTACTGAGTATTGAAAGTAGCTTCTTGATCATTATTCATTTTGAATTGTAAGATATCTTCCAGGCTTCATTTATCAAAGTTGCATTCAGAATTGAGATTTAAAAATTATTCAATACTCATAACTCCCCTTTAATGAATTATTGCTAAATTTACAGTTCTATCAGATTTTTATCTAAAATCATCTTCTGTCTGTATAAGGCCAGCCTCATGTACTGATTCATCATGATCAAAAAATGGAATGATCTTTTTATGCTCCCTGAATATTGAAATTTTTGTACAGGATATTGAGGACCATGCTAGTATTAAGATGTGAATAACTAAAATATGATTTATTTAATGACTATTTGAAAGCACGATTTTGGAATGAAATTTTTTTAAAAAATAGGAAAGGATACAGAAAAAACCAATAGGATCCAAAAGTATCAATAATCTCAGAGTATAATGACTGTATATGAGCCCCTAGTTCTGGTGCAAAAAACTAAACCTCAATGTTTCTGAGGCAATCAGGGATTAGGGGTCCTTTGATTCATAAAGAGGTAATATTAATGAGCTTTTTAGTGAATTTTATTTTTTTTACCATTCAATAAGCCAAATTTGGAGTTCATCCATGAATTTTTGTTGAAATAATACTGATATCTCAGCTTATGGGCCCATTTGTCATTAAATAATCATGTCAATTCATATTTAACAATGAAAGGGTATGGAAAACTTTATTACCAGCCACATGTCATGTGAATAGAATGCTGATATTTTTCTTGTATTCTTTTCACTGCAGAATTGGAACAACTGAAAATTTCTTATCTTATGGAAGGAAAAATGAATAAACTATATCAAGCTTCAGTTATAGTAGCAAAAAATAAGAAAAATGCATAGATAAAAAATTCCTGTTTCATCCATGTGTAATATTTGCTTTTTATATCAGTCATAAAGTAAAATTTTCAAAAAATTACTTTCCAATTCAATTTTTTAGGGATTAGCTTCAGAATCTTAACCATTAAACACCATTTGGGATGGTTTTTTTGCATCATTAAGGCCTCAAGCCAACCATTTATTGGATTACCTGTCTTCCAAGAAAGCCATAACCACTTCTTATAGAGGATCTCACCAGTGATTTATAATTTTGTGCACAAGTCTTTTGAGGTCCAATCCTAACAAATTTTGTTGATATTTTAATTGTTAATGTAATTAAGTAATTTTGTTGTTTAAAACTATGACTGGGACTTGCTTCCAATATCATAATTATCCTTTATCCAGGAAGAAATGGATCGCTTCTTGAAGCCAAGATGAAGAAATATTGTGGAAAACTGGCTTGGATTCTTGCTACTTGCATTTTGAAACCTCAGAATCTCTACCTTTTGAAGAATTGTGGAATTGAATATGGGATATTTGATTGTTTGTTTTTTCAATTTTATAAATTCTTTCTTGTATTTTCTTTCATTGAAAAAAGGAGAATTTTATCAAAAATTAATCTGTAATGTGGTATTGAGCTTATTGCACAGGGTTTCTATCTAGGATTATTGAAATTACCTTAACTGGATTCCTTGAAATTTCAAGTATTTGAAATTATTTCCTTCACCATGGAAGCAAGAATAAATAGTTTCCAGGAGAATATTGTCCAGAGTAAGATAACCATAATTTTAAATACACTTCTCCTTTACTTTTGCTATTGAATATACCCTTCATAATATATTCTGGATTTTTCTCTTCTTTTGTAGTATTTTATAATTGATATCATTGGAGTATTTCTCAAAATACCAAGAGATAGCTTTCAAATAATATATGAGACATCATAATAAAGTAAAATATAAATAAATACTTAGTTTTTCATGGCTCAAGAAAAGAGATTAGTGGGTGGGGTGAGAAAATAAAATAAGATCAATCAACAGGTAGATAATGAAAATAAAGACATAAGGCAAAAGTCATTGGATTTTTGATGGTGGATGAAAGGAAAAATAAGAAATAGTCTATTTTTTTTGAAAATTTAATTTAAAAATATCCTTTTCAAATTAACTTTTATCTTTAGGAATTATTAAATCATTTTGAAAGAGCTTATTATTTATCAATATAATGGAAATCATGAGATTATTGAAATTTTTGAGGGAAAGATTTTATTAATTAAAAAATATTTTTAAAATTATATTTAGATGTAATTCTGAAACAAATCTTCTTTTTATATCAATGTATTTTATAAGGTATTATAAATGATAATATATATATATATATAGATCAAACTCTCATATATACCCATTTTTCCAAAGTAGCTAGCCCCTCAAAAAATTCATGAAATGTTTCATTCATATCTATTAATGGGGGAAATACCAAAGGAATCATAAAACCCTCATCAGAATCATGATTTTTTTCAGCCTGTGACTCAAAACCAGAGCACAGGCATAGCAGCCAAAATATCATAAACCAATGGTAGCACAACATACCACCAATAGTGGAACTGAGACAAAATATCTAATGAATAATATTAAAAGAAAGAGGAAAGCCACCTCTTTAAAAATATATAACTCCCATAACCATAAGATAAGGAATGAAAGAGCTATTACAGCACAAAAAAAGAACTGAGCATAAACCTTAATTTTCACCTCTTATCTAAAATCCAGAGAAAAGTGCAGAGCCCCATCATTTTTGTATTTCAACTGAAGCTTTCACTCAGGGATATGTAATGGTACTATCCAAATCAAGCTAGCATCAAAAATACTGATGTTATGGGTAAAAATAAGCCAAATAAGGGTGAACAAAATATTAACCTCTCATCTAACTTATGCAGATTTAGTGTGAGATACCTAAAATGGTGTCCTTTTGGAAAGGGAAAAACCAGGGATTTCTGATGGTGCCATCCATTTCCTCATTGCTCATCTAGAACAAAAGTTATGGAGCAAACAAGCTCAATACAGGATTCATAAAAGATCCACAAATTGGTAATGGAATTTAGAATTTGTATGGCTTTGCCATATTTAATGATAGATCTACCAAATGAGTCACCAATGGGTATAAATTATTGAGGGCTACAGAATGAGCCACTTTTGAGCTCTATATCTTAAAAAATGACAAGGATATTCAGAATTTAAGATCATAATACTACACCAGCCAGTATGGGATCTTACTATAGGACAGCTGTCCATATAATTGAATCAAAGGCTTTTTATTATTTAATTTCTCATAACCCAAAAAAAAAGAGTCATACAGGAATTTTTTTACAGTTTCTGACATGTCAGAATCACCACAACACATCTGTAAGCTAAATTGGTGAAATGTTTTACCCTGTATAGGGTAAAGATGAAAACTTGTGGTTATAAAGCCACATTTCAACCCAATAACAGTCTGAATTGAGTGTATAGAGCCACATAACAGCCAACAGTAGTAAAAACATTCACTATGTGGTCATGTGAAGAGGTAGGCACACTCCCAGTACCCCAGAAAAAGACAAAAGCAGCCTTTCCCTCACCAAAAGGAAAATCCATCATCCTGTTCTTAGTATTGTTAAATGGTATAGCTTTGTGAGTAAGTGGTAACCTTAGAATCTAACAGCTTCATAAATGTATTAAAATGAACTGGGTAATATCAAGTCATCACAATTTTTTTATTTTCAATAGACAATGTTTTACTGATTTAATGGCTTATATAGAGTTTTTATTTAATGTAAGCCAGTCATAGATTATTTAATATGAAAAATTCATGGTTTAATTAATATAAACCAATGATGGCTTACTTAATATAAACTATTATTGCTTTACGTAATATAAAAATTTCTTGGTTTATGTAATATAAACCAGTCATGGTTCCCCATGGTGATGAATCAATAACTCATGATGAGAAATTGATCAAATAGTTTATATTGAAAGAACCCAGAATGGTTTATATTAAGTAAACCACAACTGGTTCATATTAGATAATACATGACTTGTTTATATTAAATAAAACATGAATGGTTTACATTACATAAGAAATGAATAGTTTATTTTAAATAAAACATTAAGTAAGTAAAACATGGTCTATTAAAAATGAAACAAATTAGTGTGACTTGATATCACATAGGTCATGTTTATGAATTTATGCAGGGTAAACACTATACCCAGGGCTATAAGTAGTACTCACCATCACTAAAATGTTTAGTATAGTCCTTTTAACCATCTTATCATTAACTTATCATCATTATTTTTATATCACACTCAGATTTATAGCTTTTTATTATCATTTTAAAGCTATATTGTAGGGTCACTCCGACATTTTGGAAGCCTGGCCTGGGCTTTTACCTATTTTAGACAAATTCTAGCTTTTTTTCACCTTTTTAACCTATTTCTATTCTTATTAGAGCCTATAGACCTTTTTTCTTGCTTATTTTGACTTTTACAAAGCCATAAGAAGCCCTTCAAGGGATTCATTTTGTGGTTTTTCTCTTTTATCATCTTTTTTATTAAAAATCATAAGAAATAATTAAAAAAGAAAAAGAAAATGAAAAAATGAAAAAATACAGACTACATATTTTTTCAGAACAAAAAATGTATTTAATCATTTTAAAGAGTTATAAATAGATAATTTATATATATAAAATACTCTCTTTTGTAAAAAAATATAGTCATATTTTTTTTATTAATTTTTTGTTTTTTGAGGATATATATACAAAGTATATATTAGCTAAATTTTTATTTGAGAAAAGCCCTTAGAATTAATTTTTTTCACCCAAATTAGCATGAAAAATTGATTATTATAATTATTATTGATAATTTCAGTAATAATAATTTGTTTAAAAAAATATAATAATATATTTTTACTGAGTTTTTTTTTTCATAATACTATATACAGAGTATATATTTTTGAATTTTTCTTCAAGAAAAACCCTTATAACTCAATTTTCACCCAAATTGGCATGAAAGTTAATTATTATCATCATTGTTGATAGTTTCAATAATGATTATACTTTATAAAAGACCTTCTTGAGAGAATATATACTTTCTTATCATTTTTTTCTCATAATAATATATACAGAGTATAAATTATTAAAATTTACCTTTAAGAAAAACGCTTATAATTTATTTTTTAACCGAAATTGGCTTGAAAATTCATTATTATCATTATTATTGATAGTTGCAATAATAATACTTCATTTAATATATATATATAATCATATTTCTTTTTTAATGATTTTTTTCATAATAACATATACAAATTATATACTATTACAATTTTTCTTGGAGAAAGAACTTGATAATTGATTTTTCACCCAAATTGGTGTGAAAAATTGATTGTCATCAGTAATATTGATAATTTCAATAATAACACGTATTAAAAAGAAAATAGAAGAATTTTTTTTCTTGAAATTATTTTAATAATATATAAAGAGTATATATTTTTTGGATATTTCTCTAAGAAAAACTCTTAAAATTATTTTTTCACCCAAAATGGTGTGAAAAATTGATCATAATAATTATCATGGATAATTTAAATAATCATACTGATTCAAAAATGAATATTGTCATATTTCTTATTTTTTTTTTTTTAAATACATAAAAAGTATATATTTGGATTGTTTCTTTAAGAAGAACCCCTATAATTAAGTTTTTCACTCAAATTGGTGCGGAAAATTGACTATTATTATTATTATTATTATTATTATGATCATTATTATTATCATTGATAATCTGAATAATAATACTTATCCAAAGAAGAAATAAAGTCATATTTTATTTACTGAAATCTCATAACATTTACAAAGTAAATATTTTTTGGTGTTTTCTTTTATGAGAGCTTCTATAATTCAGTTATTCACCAAGATTAGTGTGGAAAAATTATTTTACTGTTGAGATTTTCAATAATACTTTGTCCAAATATATATATAACTATGTTTTACTTGTTGATAAGAAAAATATATAAGAAGATATACATATTTTTAACTGACCCAAATTGGATTAATTAACTTAACATTATATTTTTATAATAAGATAAACCCCTTATTCTAAAAATAAGATATTATTCCACCTCATGTCAGAAATCTTTGTTTTTAAAGAGATAATCCGATAAAAAGGCAATAAACCATCAGGAGGAATAGATACCTGAAAGGGAGAGAAGTTGAAGTTGATCAAAGTAATAGGATATGGAAAAATGGATCTTCCTCCACCTTTAAAGACGGTTTCCAACAGAATTCCTCCAGGAGAGGCTTTCATAGAATCAGAAAAATGTATTATAACCCATAAAAAGCTCAAATAACTCCTCCAATGGAGAATGGAAGAGAGGGAATTTAACCTAGAGCTCAACTGGAAAAAACTTGTAGAAAATATTCAGAATATTTCCTTCAAAGAGCTCATGGAAATAACCAAAGGGAAAAATTTCAACAAGAAGGTCAAAATTCTGAAAGAAGGGCAAGTCAAGATTAAATACAATTGAGATACCATCTGAGATATAAAGAAGAAATGGAACTATAGGGAGAATACTCTGACTACTTCAGGCTCACAAGGAGTTGTAAAAAAACCAAACTATCCAGTGGCTTTACACCACTCAGGAACCAGAAGATAAGTGACCAAGAGTCACATTCTTCCCAAGAACAGGTAGTATCTAGGAGAGGAATAGGATAATAGGACAAGAGAAATACTTCTTTCAAAAAGAGGCAGAAAGAGTCAGACCCTATGATACATCAATTTTTGGACCTGGTGAAAGAAGTCCAAAAAACAACAAATAGTTTCAAATAATTCTGATGAAGCTAGAATCCCTACAATAAGGAAAGATATCTCCACTCAAAATGCAAATATTCTTGTTATACCTGAGAGTAGAATCAACAGAAATGAACTGTTTCCAAAAATTTCCCCAATTGAAGAACAAACTCAAAATAAGCTTTAAAGTCTTCATGAAAAAATTTCAAGGTTAAAAGAGGTTAATACCCTAAAAATAAAAACAATTCAT
Organism: Austropuccinia psidii; assembly: GCA_023105745.1. NCBI lineage: Eukaryota > Fungi > Basidiomycota > Pucciniomycetes > Pucciniales > Sphaerophragmiaceae > Austropuccinia > Austropuccinia psidii. The sequence goes on along the minus strand of JALGQZ010000002.1, from coordinate 7,531,418 downwards.
ACTATTCAAGAAGACTATAATACATTAAGTAAAGCCTCAGGAGATACCAACAAAAGACTAAATAAAGTATTGGAGGAGAAATATAACTGAAAGAGGGACAGGGAATACCTGGATCAAGACATGAAAAGATTGTTCAATTTATTCCAAAACATAAACTGAGAAACACAGGGCAATGTTTCTGGAAATACTACATCTCACCAAGGGGACATCAAAACAGATTCCCAACTGGACAATAAGAAGAGATCACCATCACAATACCAAGATGGGGATAACATGACTTATTTGGAGAAGGAAGAATTGAAACAACCTCCAGAAGATACAGGTTGGCCCAAATTCTCTGGTTTAGGAGAATATGATCACATGGAGCACATTGATTATATTGATAGACTCTTTACTGATTTAACAAGTATAACAGACTACTGGGTAACAGCTTGTATGAATATAGCATTCAGAGACCATGGTGGTATATGGTACACTGAGATGAAAGAAATCAATGGTGGAAAGAGTTGTCAATGGTTGAGAATCCAAATAACAAAAAAGTAAAGTAATGGTACAAGGATATGGGATAAAACTATTTAATTTGAAAATGACAGATACACAGTAGAAAAAAATCCATATTATTGGTATCTGAGACAGTAAAACAAGCTAAAAGCCATTGACCCTCACATAAAGACAGAAATGTTATATCAAAAACTGTTGAACAAACTACCAGGAGACTTAGAGAATGCAGTAAAATTCAGATTCTTCAAATAGTGCACCTTGGCTGCAATATCAAATACCTTGCAAGAAGTTAGAATCAAAACATACATTGGTAGATATTATACCCATAGAGCTGGTGATAACAGGGAGAATTCAAACCTGGAAGCCACAGAAGCTCATGATTCAGAAGTTGAAATGACAAAAGCAAGTCACAACTTTGGAGCACCAAATAACTATACAAAAAGGTGTCCCAAAGCCATAAGAAAGTCTCGTCAATTATGAGACTTTTCTGTAGGGAGGGTATGTCAGTGCGTGACTCAAAAAAAGAGCATAAGCATGAAAGCCAAAATAACATAAACCCATGGTAGAGCAAAATATTACCAAAAATATAACTGAGGCAAAATATCTCATTAATGTTATTAAAAGAAAGTGGAAAGCCACCACTTTGAAAATATATAAATCCCACAACCGTAAGATAAGGAATGACAGATTTATTCCAGCTCAACACAAGAGCTGAGCATAAACCTTAATTTTCACCTCTAATCTAAAATCCAGGAAAAAGTTCAGAGCCCCATAATTTTTGTATTTTAACTGAAGCTTGCAATAAGGCATATTTATTGGTACTATCCAAATCAAGCTAGCATCAAAACTACTGAGGTTGTGGCTAAAAATAAGCCAAATAAGGGTGAACAAAATATTGACCTCTCATCTAACTTATGCAGATTTCATGTGAGATACATAAAGTGGTTTCCTTTTGGAAAGGGAAAAACCAGGTATTTCTGATGGTTCCATCTGATTTCCCATAGCTCATATAGAAGAAACATTATGGAGCAAAAATCCTCAATAAAAAGTTCATAACAAATCCAAAAACTGATAATGGAATTTATAATCTGTATACCTTTTCTGTCAGGTTCAGTCTATGTAGTAGCTCAAAAATGCTAAATAAAAGCGAGAGATATGACTGTAACACAATAAAAATATTGAAAGGTTCTATTGTTAGATGATAACAGTGGTAATGAATCTACTGAGAACCTTGGTTGAAATGATTTAATATAAATTGACTGTATAGATTACTATGATAATTAATTAATTTAATTATATCAATATAAGCCTAAGAGTACTACTGGTATAAGACGGTTTTACTATGTAAGGACAATAATTCATGATGATGAGGTCCTTTTACAGTGAGAAAAGTCCTGCTTTTATCCCTTTGGGGGACTTTGAGGGGCTGATAAGCTCTTCAAACGTCTTCAGATTGAGAATTCTAACTATTCAGGATGGATTGTGGGTCTTTATAATCAATTTTGACATCATCCTAGTCAGAATTGTTGTTTTGGGACCACAAATGATCATTATGGATCAATAAAGGGTAAAAAACTGTTCACATGCCACATCAGCACTGTAATGATGTATACAGAGTGTTTGAATGTCTAATATTAGTAATTCTGGCCAGGTGTAAGCTTTCAAAAAGCATTATTTTAAGTATTAAGCCAGTACTGGTTGGTACAGGTTTTGTACAGAATGGTATTGGTCAAAAAAACTTCCAACCCATATATCTAAGTAATTTTTTAAGATATCAAGAATACAAGAGCATAGGATTAAAGGGCGTGAGAAGATATTTAATCTGGTATGTTTCATGTTAATCCTTTGCAAGAATTATGGAAATTATAAGGGTTTCTAGTTTTTTTAATGTATTTTTTTCATTAGTATATGGCTTGATGAACTTCCAAGCCAGATATCTCTTTCAATTTAGAAGATACCAGAATTTTTATGATACATCATTGTAGGTCTTGATTATCTCTAACGTTTGGTATACTTCACTGTAAATCTGTCTGAACATATGGAAAAGAAGCAGGAGGCTCTTTATATTGTTTCTTTCGGAAAGCCAGTATTTGTTTTCTTAAACCTTTGATGTAATATCTTGCATCCATCTTTTAAGGTACAGGTTTAAGGGGTATATCTAATTAAATGTCTCACTGAGATATTTAATTTGGCTTTGCTTTTGTACAGTTTTGTACAAGCCCTGTTTGAATTTTGAGGTGTTCTTTGTGAATAAAAGAGGTATAATGGTATTTTCTGAAGTAGAAATTCTACAGATTAATGGATGATACCATTTGATAGCTCTCATTGAGAGATTTAAGAAAAATACCTCTTTGGTGGGATTTTAATTAACTATGCTTAAGCTAGATGAGAGGTACAAATAAGTGTTTCTGCTTATTTGGTATTATCTTTGACGGGGCATATATTTGTTCTTCCTTATCCTATTTTGTTAAGGTTGGTATATTTATATTTGGGAAGTTTCCCTATTTATACAATACCTTTATTGGGTAAATTTGTTGAATACTCTTCATACCATTACTTATGGTATGTTGGATGTAATGCTGGTGCTCTGTTCAGAGTCACAGGATGAAATCAGGTTGGTAAATTATTATTTGCAGATTTTCCTCCTTATATTTATACCTTTATTTTCTATTTTTGTCCAATACTTGCTATAACATTACTTGTGGTATGTGGATGTCAAGCTGGTACTCTGTTTGGAGTCACAGGTTGAAATTTGCTATATTTAATTCAGCTATACCAAATGAGTAACCCCTATTTAGAACTCATAAAGAGCTTCAAAAGGAGCCAATTTTGAGATCTCTATATCAAAACATGAAAAGTATATTCAGAATTTAAGATTAGAATACCACACTAGCTAATATGGGATCTTACTGTGGGACATATTTCCGTATAAGTGAATAAACAGCTAATTAATAAAATAACATTCTTTTTATTCTTTAATTTCTCATATCCGGACAATTAAGAGTAATAAAGGAAGGTTCTGTACAGTTTCTAATGCATCAGAAGCACCATAATACACCTGTAAACTCCAGTGGTGAAAACCTCCAATCTTTATAGGGTAAAAATAACAACTTGTGGGTCTCAAGCCACAGTTCAACCCACTACCAGTTTGGATTGAGTGTATAGAATCACATGCCAGCCCCAATAGTGAAAGGTTTCACTCTGTGGTCATGTAAAAAGGTAAGCAACCTCCCACTACCAAAGAATGAGTTAAAAGGAGCCTTTTCCACACCAAAAGGCAAATACATCATCCTTTTTTTAGTATTATTATTTGGTATATCTTATAAGCTTTAATTATTGTAGGGTATATTATTGTGACCCAACAGGTAAAAACTGCACCAAGGGTTATAATCAGTACTCACCATCAATCAGATCTTTAGTATAGACCTTTTTACCATCTTATTATTAATCTATAATTATTATTTTTGTGTCAAATTCAGAGTTGTAGATTTTTATTATCATTGTGAAGCTATATCATAGAGTCACCCTGACAATTTGCTTGATGATTTTGAGACAAAGAATTGTTATTAATAGAGGTAACACTATTGATTTAAAGTGGGTCATGAAGCTCAAAGTTTTGATCAGGTGAGAAGAAAATTAAATTGAATTTAAAATGCTTTCCTCAAATTATAGCCCAACCAAATCCTACCCCCACATGTAGATCATGATTGGGTTACTGTTCTGGTGATGAATTACAAAAATAATCACAGAACTTTTTTCTTTTAGATTTGTTCTATGGATATCTCTCTCCTTTCTTTTTCTGATAATTTTTTCGTATTTAATCATGCAGTAATCAGCTAAAATAAAAATAAAAAGACATTGAAACACTAAAATGAAAGCTGAATCAGAAGAAAAACAAACTAGAAGTAAAAGGAAAAAGGAGAAAGCAATAAAATATTGATATTTTGGAATTAATGACTTGAGAATACGGATAGTAGAGTGCATTTGAAATCCCAAAAACCATAATGGTCAGCTTAATTTCTTTATTTGATAATAATACTGATTTGAATTCCCTTTATAGCTTTTTGGAGAAACAAGAAATACTATCTGGGGTGGGGGAAACTAGGATTCCAATATTTAATGAAACTTTAAAGTTGATTAATCAAAACCATGAATATGGCATACTAGAATCGCATGGACCAAGAATCCACCAGAAACATAAAACGCGAGGGAAATTATAAAATTTTGAAGGAAGAAATGCAAAAAACTGGACTCGGATTTTCCAATAGTTTCTAAGAAATCTATTAGTATAGAGACAATTAGTATCCATTTTATCAATGAATTGATTTCAATATTGAAGAAAAAACAATCTCTTTAAATCAATTGACACAGACACAAGGTCTATGGAAAAAATGGATCAGAAAATGAAACTTCATATTGTTTGAATTGATGATCCTAACAAATACTCAACTTGACAGCAAACCTAAACAAGGATGAGGGAGAAAAAAAAGAAAATGTAAGAAATGAAGTGCATTGAATGAAAGAAGGAGTTGACAATTACTCTGAGAAAAAGGAAAAGAAGAGTTTCTGAAAGATAAAAAATGAATATGAAAATATTCAGAGTGAAACAAAAAACATTAAAAAAATCTAAAATATGCAATAAATGGAGGAGGAATGGGCCCTTCAAAATGAAATTTAATTTCTCATTGTGCATCAATGAAAAGAAAGCCACATACTACAAGGATTCATCAATAAAATGAACATTATTCCTTTTTGAAATGAAGAAAATATTTCAGGAAGAATTAACTGATGAACAAGAGGATTGAGTGGTCTGAGCTCAATATGGAAAGCTAATTTGAGCTTGAGCACTTGAAACTTGAAAAAGAACTCAAAAAACATGAGCCGACTTGAAAATAAAAATAGAATAATCCTAAAAATAGAATTAAATTAAGATGGAAAAATGAAAATGGAACAAGAATATTTCATTGGAGAATCAATAATTCAAAGATTCACAGCCACAAACAAATGAACCTGCTTAAAATTCTCAGGGGGAAGGTATGTGGAAGGTGTGGATATAAAAGTTTGATCAAGAATCAAGTAGAGGTTACCCAAAATAGCTGTCTATCCATCTCACTCAAAAATAACTTCTTGTTACTTTACTTTAAATATTTTCTGCATTGTTTGTGTTCAATTTTTTTCCAACCTATATATTAAACCTTAAATGATATATTAAAATCTTTTCTCCCTGAAATTTAGTTTTATATGAGAATTATAGCTCATATTATGACCAAACTATGGAATGGTAGAGACAAAGAAAATATTGTGAATTTAAAACCCCAAAGAAGAGAATACCTCAAATGACAAAAGGAATCCTCTGGAAACCCCCTAGGAGGTCAACAAGCTGTTTTTCAAATTTCATTTATTGATTTAAAGCTCTTGAAAGGCAAGTTTGGTTTTTGGGATTATCTATGTAAGATGTGTCTATGAAACTGTTGATAATATTACTATTAATAAACAGTACTATGACTGTTCTTATGAAATATAATAATAAAAATTATTATAGCCACAATTAAATCATTAATTAATTATTTCTTTTACTTGTTATAAACTACTAGTGATTATAATAGTAAGCAGTAATTGTCAGAAAGAATCAATAATGGAAAGTATTTAATAATAAAATTATTATTTCAAGAATAATTATAAATATAATTCTTGAATAAAACTGATACTAGAGAAAAAACTTTAAGAATTAATTAACACTACTCACCAATACTCCAATGAACCTTGGAAAGAGTTGGTAGAGAGATTTGACGAATGAATTGTGGATTCAAAGGATAAAAAACTGATTTATAGCAGTATTAAAACAAATTATAGTTTATTTTTATGATCTCATGTTATTCTGATTGATTTTGAAAGAATAAAACACTAAAGAAAAGCTTTAGCTAACACTTAATTGTTGGTAATAAAGGTATAATTAGATGATAAGATGATTTGGAAAAAACAGCAACAGGAGGCCTCTTTGAAGTCAACAAAAGCTCACAGAGGCATTAAATGGAGTAAAATGAAAAACTAGTGAGTGATAAAGCAATCATCTTTTTTGTATTATTGATTGCATCATCTGTTGTCACATAAGATTGTCATAATTACTTAATCAAGGCTTTTATGTGACTTCCAACCCATTTATGGCTAAGAATAAAAGGAGTAAGAATTGTAAATCTTTGTTTATTTCAAAATAAGAATTAATTTCTCAAAGTTATTAATTTTATTGCACATTCCATCACAGGTTGTATTCTCTGTGAATTTTTGAAGATTCAGTGTTTCACATGGAATCATCAAAAATGGACTGTAAGAAAAACCTTCATTTTTACTTATGGAGCCATAATTATTTTTGGTTTTGTTATGAATAGCACAATTTCCCATTGGTCTTGAAAGTTTAAGACAGATTAATTAAGAATTGTATTTTTAATAAATTTTTGAAGTTTTTACCTCATTTCTACATAGAATTGCAAATAGCACAGTATAGCTCGTTGTTATAAGGTAAATAAATGGATACTAGTCCAAAAAGGGTTTTGATTACTCTTTTAGGGCCTATAAATAGAAAATAATTAAGAATTGACATGGCTACAGGAGTCTAATTCACTCTTTACCTCCCTGTCACATAAAAATAGAAGCTTATTTGCAATTTTCTTATGATTTTAATGAGAGTTTAACTTGGTAACTAAGTTCCAAAAAGGTTTTAGTATACTAATTGAGCCATTATCAAGATTTAGAGCTTTCAATGCCTCAGAGGCCTCAGAAGTGGGGTACCCTGGCTCTTTTTGATGTCTTTTGTGCCCCTTAGCTATTTTCACATCAAAAATAGTAGCTTAGTATTAAAGACTGATATCCACTATGGGTGTACCAAACATTTCTGTAAGAATACCATTTTTTAAGCTCCACAAACATGCATAACACTAATATGAGTGAGCATGTAAGATGGTATTTCTCACTTTGCCATTATTTTGGTGTGAAATTGAGAAAAACAAAAAAATTCACAATTCTTTTATGTCATATTGAAGTATTTTCCATATTACCACCTCATAGAGTTAGTTTAAGCTTATTCACTATATGTAGCTACCCTAGGTGAACTTTTGTGTAGAACCCAAATCTGGCCTCAAATCCATGGATTTACATACTCACAAAAAAGGTATTCATCTTTTTTTGAATCAAAAATGATGAATTTTGGATATATGCATGACTTATGGGTTATGCATAGTTCAGATTTTACTTTAATATTAACTTTTGCCTATTTGTGTATGTAAAATATACCTCAAGGCTCACATTCCCTCCCACAAAAAAATAGAATTGTACTACAATTTTATTAATGATATTCAAGAAGAAAAAGGCCCCAAAGGGGGTTAATGTCCACTGTACAATGTCTTTTTATTACTTAGATCAAGTGATTTAAAGCACATTTGTAGACATACTCAGCCTTTTTGCCTCCTTTCATGTCTCAATATTCTCAAACGTTTATCTGATTCAGGTATATCTGATTCTGCCAACCACTCATCTTCATGTACTGGATTTCTATATCTGACAAGATATTCTCTTTCATTTTTACCCCTGAGTCTCCTTTCTTTATATTTTTTCTTCATTCTGTTCCACTGGTGGTACAGTTAAAGGAGTTGGATTCCTTAAAGGAAAAAAATTCTTTATCAGCTTGTTTATATGGTTTTATCAGGCTGAATGGAAAGGTGGGATGTTTATTTTCTAATTAACCACTAAATTACACTTGAGCTGCATTGGTTACATGTTTTCACAGGGAATCTTGTTGGAAGACAAGAGTGGCCTGGCACTCAGGAATGAAGAACTCACTTGGAGGGCTCCAAAAGAATAACGAAATAACAAGGATTATATTTCTTTGAGGAAGAATAAGAATAAGGACAAATATGGCAAAGATAAAATAAAGAAGGAAGCCAATGGGAAAAGATAATAAAGAAAGCCAAAAGCCAAAGAGTCAACCAAACGAATCCTCAATTTTCTGTTTCAACCTGCCAGAAAGAAAAATGGAATTAGTAAAGGATATGACTACTAATATCCACTGACAGGCAAAGAAGAAAAGGTGCAAATGAATAACTTAAAATTATCAGTATTTACTTTAATAAATGAAAAGAAAATAAGGATAAAAATAAATCCAATATACTAATTAACGAGGGAAAAAGTCCCCAGGGAAGAAAAGGTGGCCAGTATATGTGAAAAGTTGAAGACTGATACTGGAGGGTTGATCACCTGGCTGCATTGACTGTTTTGGGTCAACAGAGATCTGGCCATCTTGAGAATTGAACTGTGTGACCAAATTCCCACAGTGGAATGTGAATTGGCCCAAAAGGGCCAAAGCCATACAGGTTGCTTGAATACAGACTGTATGAACCAATTGAGTTGTCCAAGGAATACTGAAGTACTTGATGCCTTGAGAACTGAATGAATGACTGATAACCTCTGGAAATTACCCTTGGAATAATCCTGAGATGAGATAACAACCCAAATCCTACAGGGCCAGCTGGTTGGGGTCCTTGAATGGTCTTCTGGTAGCCACCAGGGATTGAAAGACTGAATGACTGAAAAATCTTCCTTAGAAATGGGTGATTGATTTGGGAACTTAAATTGGGTCCTGAAACATTAACATTGGCTTTCTGAGCACAAATGGTGCATAATGGTATATTATACCATATATGCACTATGCCTGGATCCTTTGGTACGGGGTAAATTGATGAAGGAGAGGTCTTCCCCTGAATTGAGGGGAAGCCTTTCTGGACCTGAGCTCGTGGAATCTGGTGGTTTCCAGAGGCCATGGATTGAAAATGGTCAAAATCTGGCTCTTGGCCAATTTGGGTCCTGGTGTACTTTTTGGCCATTTTGTGATTGATGAGATTAAGGGCCAAAATTGGCTCAGGTGGGCTCACTTGTGGTTTGGGACCCACCTGGCCTTGGGGGCTGGTGGGCTGCCTCCTTTTCCCCTTTTGGCATCATTGGATTTAGGCCAAAAGGGGCCTATATATCCCATGTATTACTGACTGCAGGCCATAGAGGCTGTAGGGGGCCTAATTGGCCCAAAAAGGCCATTTAGGCCATAGACCACATAATCAAGGGGGTTGGTACAAAGGCCCCTGGAAGACCAAATGGACCCCCCAGGCCCAAAAGAAAGGTATTGGCCTGGGGGTTAGTGCGGTGGAAAATTGGCCAAAAGGGCCAATGGTTGAAGGATATGGCCTGAGGCCATAAGTGGGAAGTGAAAGGGGATATGTCCCACAGGTCATAAAGCACCAAGATGGTCCAATTGGCCATAGAATGGGATCAGGCTAGATTCCCCGTAAGACCCATTGGGGGGGTTATTACCCATGGTTGTGACACATGTAAGGCAACAATAAAGCAAGGTCCTACATAAGAATATTTAAGTTTCTTTGGGCCTTTGATATTATTAAGCTCAAGGTTAAAACTGGAACTAAGTACCCTACTTTGAAGTCTGGTACTTTATGACTCTTTTTCCACCTCTTTTTTTCATAGTCAAAAGCATCATTAATGCTTTATTTTTTAAGGTGTTTAACTTTATCAAGAATTATATTGAATCTGGAAGCTTTAGGATAGATTTCAATTAAGTATTTCCTCAGTGTGGCTGCTTGGAGTCTGGCACAGGGGCTCTTATGGAAGCAAGAGGGCCTGGCACTCAGGAATCAAGAACTCACTTGGAGGGCTTCAAAGATGATAAGAAATACTATGGAATATATTTCTTAAGCAGGAATAAGAGAAAGGACAGATATGCCAAAGATAACAAAGAATAAATAGAATGAAGCCAGAGGCCAAAGATAAAGAAAGCCAACCAAGTGAATCCTCAATTCACTGTTTCAACCTGCCAGAAAGTACAATGGAATTAGTAAAGGATATGACCACCAATATCCACTGACAGGCAAAGAAAGAAAGGAGAAAGGGTGCTAATGACTGACTTAAGATTATCAGTATTAACTTTAATAATGTAAAAGAAAATAAGGATAAAAATAAATCCAATATATCAATTAACTGGGGAAAAAGTCCCCAGGTGATGAAAGGTAGCTGGTATATGTGAAAACTGAAAGATTGATCCTGGAAGGTGGATCAATGGCTGTATTGTCCGGATTGGGAAATACAGTTCTGGCCACCTTGAAATTTGAACTGTGTGATGGAATTCCCACAGTGGAATATGAAATGACCCAATTGGGCCAAGACCATACAGGTTGATTGAATGAGGCCTGTACGGATGAATTGAGTTGTCCAAAGGAGTATTGAATACTAGATGCCTTGACAACTGATTGAAATGATGTAATACCTCTTGAGAATTGCCCTTGAATAATCCTGAATGAATTGTTCCAACCCAACTTCTGCAGATACAGGTGGTTGGGATCCTTGAAGAGTCTTCTGATTGCCGCCATAACTTGTCAGACTGATGCGCTGATTAATCCTCCTTCAAAATGGTCGTTGGGAAGGTGGAATTGGATCCTGAAAAAGTCACCATTGGATTGTTGAGCAAAAATGGTGCATAATGGTATATAATACCATATATGCACCATGCCTGCAACCTTGAGTACGGATGGTATGAAGGAAAGGAAGAAATCCCCTGGAGTTGAGGGGAAAGGCGGACTGAGATGATCTAGTGGCCTCTGGTTGTTGCCAGAGGCCATGGCTGAAGTATTGGTCCATGGTGGTCCATGGCCAAAATTGGGTCCTATGGGATTTATGGCCAAAATGGTGTCCATGAGGTTTTTGGTCATTTTTGGGTCCAAGGAAAGGGTGGCCAAAAATGGCTCAGGTGGGCCCACCTGGCTGGCCCCTTTTGGCCTCATTGGATTAGGTCAAAAGGGGCCTAAATGGCCTACGGACCGTGGACCGTGAATCACAGCCCACGGGCCGTAGGAGCCGTAGGGGGCCTAAATGGCCCAAAAAGGCCATTTAGACCAAAACCCCAATAATGAAAGGGGTGGACCTGAATCCAAGGATGAGGGCTAGGGGGCCTGGAGGCCCCTAGAAGAAAAATTGACCCCCAGGCCCAAAATCAAAGATGAAGGCCTGGGGGTTGGTGAAGTAGGAATTGGCCAAAAGGGGCAATGGCGGCAGGATATGGCCTGAGGCCATAAAATGGCCATTGGAAGGTGTTATGGCGTGGGTGCCATGGAACACCCAAGGGGGCGAATTGGCCATAAAAGATATGAAGTGAACAATTGGCCCCAACTTGGCTCCAGGTTGGATTTCCGCAACCATCAAGGAGGAGGGTCCAACGCATGGTTGTGACAGAGTCTTGGATTCCATCATTTTTCTAACATAGAAGGGGGTTCACCTATGGAAGAATGAACTTGTTTATTATATGCCAGTTCTAATTTAGGTATTAGAGTGCACCAGTAATGCGTAAATACATCTCAGCATTTGAATTTTAATCAATAGGCAAAGAATTTTCTTATCATGTCCTCTAAAGCTTGAACCATTCTCTCTGCTAGCCTATCAGTTTGAGGGTGGTATGCTATAGAAAATGATAAATTGGTCCCAAAAAATATATTAATATTGGACTAAAGTGTAGATGTGAACTTGGGGTCCCCATCACTCATGATATTCTTAAATAACCCTGTATGAGAAATAACTCTATTCCCAAGAAGTAGAGCTGTATCCAGAGAAGTGTCATTCTTATCAAATGTCAAGAATATGGGAGTTTTGCCATATCTGTCTACAGTGACTAAACAAGCATTATAGCTTCTGTAACCACTTGGAGGAAGTGCTGTGACCCAATCCATGTGAGCATCTTCAAAAGGGGATTTCGGCTATGGAATATGGATCATAAGTCCAAATTTCTTGCATATATTCCTGTTTGCTTTTTGGAATCTGTAACAGGTATGGCATTATTCAATGTCTATTTTCTCCAACATGTCCACCATGCACAGTTTTTCACTTTTTCAAGTATTTTGTCTTCTGAAAGGTTTCCAGAATAGATTCTACTGTGACATTCATCAAGAATGGTATTTATAAGAAATCTATTTCATAATTTCATTACACAAGAGTGTTTGGTTATGTGGTAAGTTATGCCATCAAAAAAGTTAAATCTCGCATAAGAATAGGAATTTTTCCATATTTCATCCAGTTAATCAACCAGAGCTGTGTGTTTGTAGTCTTTATTGAGCAAGGCTTTCAATATATGGCAATTTTTTTCTTGTTTACAAGACTCTCTGACTTCTTCAAAGAATTAAGTCCCAATATCAGTTATGTTGATTCCCTAATAAGAATCTGTGGTTCTTCTTCCAAAGGCACATAAGCTGGGTCATCAGGAGTATTGGCTAATGCCCATCTACTAAGTCCATCAGAATTCTTCTGAATATTCCCTGATTTATGAACTATAGTCATGTTACCTCTGTGTAAGTATCTTTATTTGCAGATACTACCAATATTTGTTTGGACACCTTGGGAAAAGAAAATTTCTGTCTTTTATTTTCTCCATTGGTAAAATATCTGTATTTATGGTTATTGATGTCACTACCATAAATATTTGAGTAATAATTTACAAAAATGATATTCTGAGATGTACAATTTTCTATTACTACTATCTCTGTCTTCATTCTAACACTTCCTGCAGGGTGTGGAAGTAAAAGATTAGTGTCCAATATGCCCAATGGGTACATGTTATTATTGGAACTACTACATTGAACACCCTCTATTGGTAATAAATGGTTCTTAAATTCAGGGAATATGACTTGAAGGTAGTCTTTGTGTATACAAGTGAAAAATTCCCCTGTGTCCAAATTTAATTTGGCTTCAACATCATTCATCAGGATTGATGTAATGATAGATTCTCCAGAAGTGTAACCTTTGCCTTTTTCAGGTTTAGTCTTATACATTCTGGCATCCTGGATATTGATCAGATTAGAAAAATCTTTACTATATTGTGTTAAGTGAGTATGCACTTCACTGAATTCAAAGAAAGATGTAATGTTTTCAATGGGATAGTCCTCTACTGGTGTGTCTTCAGAAATTGCAGAATCTTGGTCATATTCTTCCTTCTCTTCAGCACACTGAACCTCTTCAATGATTTTAGTTTTTTTGGTGCAAGTCTTGGCTAAATGTGAGATGCTTCCACATTTATGACACTTCAAGACAGATATTTCAGGTCTTTTATCCTCTCTGGAAATCTTTGGGACCATTTTGGACTCCATAGGGTTTCTAGTCCAGGTGTTACCAATTCATTTCCTAGTAATGATATCTTCTATTGCATTAATATATTCATCTGTTGAACCGGGTTCTACACATCTGCCCTTGATAGCCTGTTCTAGTTCTCCTCCAAATTTTCTTGATATCTTCATATTAATCATTGATTCAAACATATCTTGGTGTAAAGCAGATAATATGTATTTCTGTTTGAGGAACCAAGTAAGTGGCTTATCATTTTCTGAGTTAAAAATGGCACATTAAAAAGAATTTTCCATTTTAAATCTCCAAAGGTTATTGGCTCATTTGATGATTATTTCAGATTTGCAGAAAAGCCAAGCATGTTTACCATGGTCTTGTCTAATCTTACAATAAAATTTCTTTGCAGTTCTGGTAAACAAGGAGTGTTATATACACTACTAGTAATTATAAAAGTAAGCAGTAATTGTCTACAAGAATCAATTACAATACGTATTTGATAATAAAACTCCTTCATTAATATGATAAGATTATTTAACATATAATTATGTTTTGCAAGAATAATTATAAATATAATTATTGAAGGAAACTAATACTAGAGAAAGAACTTTGAAAATTAATTAAAACTACTCACTAATACTCCAATGAGCCTTGGAAAGAGTTGGTAGAGAGATTTGATGGATAAATTGTGGAGCTAAAGAATCAGAAATTAATTTATAAAAGGATTACAATTAATTATAGTTTATTTCTATGATTAAATGTCTCTACTATTTATTCTGAAAGAATAAAACTCTTAAGAAAAGTTCTAACTAATACTTACTTGTCGGTAATAAGGGTATAATTGGATAATAATATGATTTGGAAAAAACCGCCAGAGGAGGCCTCTTTTTAGTCAGCAACAGCTCAAAGAGGCATTTCATGGAGCAAAATGAAAAACCAGAAAGTGAGAAAGCAATTATTCTTTTTGGATTATTGATTTCATCATCTGTTGTCACATAAGATTATCATAATTACTTAATTAAGGCTTTTTTGCAACTACCATCCCATTTATGGCTAATAATAAAAGGAGTAGCAACTGTAAATATTATTTTATCTATAAATAAGAATTAATTTCTAAAATTTATCAATTTTATTGGAAATTCCATCACAGGTTTTTTCTTTTTTGTGAATTTTTGAAGATTCAGCATTTCACATGGAATCATTAAAAAATGGACTGTATGCAAAACCTTTAATTTCACTTAGGAAACCATAATTGTTTTTGATTTAGTTATGAATAACAATATTTTCCATTGGTCCTTAAAGTTTCAGAAATATTATGTAAGAATTGTTTTTTCATCAATTTTTGAAGTTTTTAACTCATTTCTACATAGAATTGCATATAGCACAGTATAGCTGGTTGCTATTAGGTAAATCAATGGATGATAGTCCAAAAAGGGTTTCAATAACTACTTTAGGGCTTATCAATGGAAAAAAATTAATAATCAACATGGTTACAGGAGTCTAAGTTTCTCTTTACCTCCTTGTCACATCAGAATAGCAGCTTATTTGCATTTTTCTTATGATTTTAATGGGAGCTTAAATTGGTAACACCGTTACCAAAAGGTTTTGGTACACTAATCGAGCCATTATAAGCTATTAATCCAAGATTTAGAGCTGTCCATGCCTCAGAGGCCTCAGTATATGGGTACTCTGGCTCTCTTTGATGTCTTTTGTCCCCCTTAGCTATTTTCACATCAAAAATAGTAATTTAGGCTTCAAGACTGATATCCACCATGGGTGTACCAAAACTGTGTGCAAGAATAACATGTTTTCAAGTTCAAAAAAAATCCATAAAGCTAATATTAGTGTATTTGTAACATGGTATTTCTTTTTTCCCCATTATTTTGGCTTGTATATGAGAAAAACAAAGATTTTCAGAATTCTATCATATGGTATTGATGATGTGGTATTGAAATATTTTCCATAGTACCACCTAATAGATTTAAATTAGGATTATTCATGCTATGGAGCTACCCTAGGTGAATTTTTGTTTAGAATTCAAATCTGGCCATAAATTCATGGATTTACTTACTCACAAAAAATTTATTCATCTTTTCCTAAATCAAAGATGATGAATTTTGAAAATATGAATGACTTATGGGTTATGAATAGCTCAGAATTTCTTTTAATATTAACTGTGGCCTACTTGGGTATGTAAAATATAACTCAAGGCTCACAATCTATATAGGATATATCATACTTTATTTCCAATTGAAAACTGTCAAATACTTAATATTTTAACTGAGGAACACATGAGAAATATCTTGGAAAATAATTTCCTCAGACCTCAATGTAAAAATGGCTTAATTAAATTGAATTTATGGACAAATATCTCTGTCAGCTGACCACTTTTCCTGTCATGAAAGGTTTTATGAGGAAAAATTATGTAAAAGATAGTAATTTTGAGCTTTTAAAATTCCGAAATTATTTTTGATGATTTCTTTGGTCTCAAATAATACTATTATGATGATTTATTGTTTTATCCACAATAGAAATTTATTCAAATATACTTTACAAGATATTTTTATTGCTATAAAGAAATTTATTCAAGAGAGATTTCATTTTAAATGAATTGAGTTAAGACATTAAAGAAATTAATAAGTGAAAAGAGTTTGAAAAAATTATTCTTAGAGAGTAAAAATTCCCAAAAGTGGCCAGAGTGAATTCGGAAACATTGTGACAAAGCTTCCAGTAATGAGGGATGATTTAATTCACATTTCAGGTGGCTCAGGGGTAAAATGATCATGAAGAGTACAAAATATGACTAGATTTTATTAACATGGTCAAAAGGCTTAGAATCACTTAAAAGTGGTGTTTTGAATCACCTATTTATTTTTTTAACAATGTTGAAACCAATTATAGAAGGGAAATATTCAAAAATGAAGAGAAAAGATGGGAAGAAGGATAACTTCTTTAATTGGCACTATTTTTCTTCCTCCAAGGATAGATATTTCTCTCACCAGCTTTAAGATAGATATCATAGTTCATCAAAAATTGAAAAAAATATTCTTGAAAAACATGAAGTAAAAATAAAATTTCAACTAACTTTTTTAAAGAAAATAAATTTTGGAGGAAATTTAATAGAAATTATTATTTATTCCTTATAATTAAGAAATAGACGTATAGAATTTATTCCACAATTAGATTGCCCATACACTTTAATGTGTGGTAACCTCTGAGTAGAATTCCTGTGAGCCTTAGCAGTATTTTCATATATCCAAAAGACCACGAATGATAAAAAATTACAAAATTATAAATAAAAAAAATTTATTTATGTCATTAATAACAAAATCAAAATCAAAATATAAAGTTCATATAATAAAAAACTCTAATTATAATTGAAAATGAAAATTACTTGGGAATTTAAAATTGTGAAAACACATTTTTACTTGAAAATTAAGTAAAAAAGTATTTTCAACAAAAGTACCAAAATTGAAATATTTTTGGAAAAAGGGTGAATAAAAAAAATCATAACCCTTTATCCTACAAATAAACGTATGAAAATTGTTTTACCATTTGACTCTTCATAAAAAATAAGGTGGGGTCACCTCTGGGTAAAATTTCTATAACTTAACTCTAAATAAGCTTAAATTAAGTTTTTAGTATTTTCTGTACAAAATTTGAGAATACTCAAAACCTTAATTTAATTCACATCAAATGTGGTTTTAAACATCAAGGTTTGTGTTGAAATTGAGGTGTTGTGTGTAGTTTAGAAGCTATGAGGAATTGAAGTATTTTTGATTGAAATGTCAAAATGTGTGTGTGTATTGCATAAGTGAACTTTAATTTACATATGAGGTATCAATTATTACAATTGTGTACTGTAAAAACTCAATTGAATTGCATATTTAAATTAAAAGTATAATACATGATGAGGAATTAAAGAAAAAATGAATTGGAAAGATTGAGTCTGGGGGGTGAAAAGGACTCTTGGCTCTAAAGGGGAGCCAGAACCTCAAATTCCTTGCTTACAGGCGTGAGATGTCACAATACAAGAAAGCGTTCATCAATTTTGGCCTAGAATTGAGCTACAGGGTCTGTGGACTCAATTGATGATGAGGTTTTGATACCAACTGGGGTAGTTTTAGATGTTGCTAAGAGGGTAAAACTACCCTTAAGATAAAACAATAATAATAAAAACAGTTTTAGCTGGTTTTGATGTCTCTTACACACATTGTGATGTGTTTTGAAGGCTTAAAACCAGGTATTACTATAGCAATGGCTGATTTAAGGGTCCAAAATGGCTAAAACAAGTGTTTTTTTTGGTCTAAGCCAGGGTTCAATGTTTCCATAATTGGATTTTCTGTTTGCAGAGTGTTTTCCACGACTTACAAGAGTAAATTGCACTTTTGGAGTAAGAAAATTAATGGCTATAAAAGAATGTCTTCTTTGCCCCACTTTTCTCTTCATCTTAGAATCTTTTCCTTTTATAATTAGCTGAAAAACTGCTAAACCAATCAATAAAAAATTCCAAAAACCCTTTTATTATCATTTCAAACCTTTAATCTATGTGAAAAATCATTAAAATCACTGTTTGTAGCCCTTTTAATCATATTTACCTTTGAACCACCCCATCAGTTAATTAGAGCATCTTTCATCACTGTTAGATTTGTCACTTTGTTTCCAAATTCACTCTGGTCACTTTTGGGTGTGTTTCCTCTTTAATATTCCTTTTTGAAGACTCTGTTCTTATATCGATTTCCTTAAGTCCTTTTCTCAATTAATTCCAACTGAAATTGCACTTGAAGAAATTTCTTTTGTAGCCTTAAATCTCTCTTGTAGAGTATCTTTGTGTGAGCCTTGAGGTATATTTTACATACCCAAATAGGCCACAATTATCTTAAAAAGAAATTTTGAATTATGCAAAACTCATAAGTCATGCATATATCCAAAATTCATCAATTTCAATTTCAGAAAAGATGAATAACTTTTTATTGAGTAAGTAAATCCATGGATTTAAGGCCAGATTTGGATTCTACACAAAAATTCACCTGGGGTAGACCCATAGAGTGAATAAGCTCAATTTAAGTATTTGAGGTGGTAAAATGGAAAATACTTCAATACCACATAAAAGATCCGTGAAATTTTTTGTTTTTCTTGATTTTTAGCCAAAATAATGGGAAAGTGAGAAATCCCATGTTACATATACACTAAGAATAGTGTTATGCATGTTTTGATCACTTAATATCTGTAACAGCCACGCGGCTGCTAAGATGACTCGACTGCGCAAACCACAAGTTATGCAGCGTGGGACTTACTATATAACTAAGCACGAGGAGCAATGCACAAACACCATCGGTGTTTATCTCTACTACAGGTTATGGGCCCTTAACAACGCGCCTTTTTTATCTTTTCTCATCTAAACTACTCCATTTCCTTCCACCGATCACCCATTTTTTTATTTTTTTTTCTCTTATTTTTTTATTATTATTATTTTTTCTCTTTATTTCTCTCCTTTTCTCATTTCGCTCTCTTCTCGTCTTACATCTGACTTCACATGAGTAACGATATTGGACGTTACTCGACCCGTTCACATAACAAAACCGACGCTGCTAGTACATCGATGGTCGAGACCAAAACCATGTCTGAACCAAACAAAGACAGCGAAATAGCCATCGACCGTGGTATCAGCATGCTTAAGCCTGAGCACATATTACGAATCGACGGCTCAAACTTTCAAACATGGGAAAGGCGATTACGATTAATTTTCGACACATATTTAGAGGACCCACTATACTTGCAGCGAGATGACATCTCTGATGGCAAGCATGAACGCTTTTGCCGTGCCATACTTCTGAGCTCGGTTCCGGACCCCATTCAGGACAATATTATTACCATGCGACCATGTCACACGATATATACTTGGTTGAAGAACCACTACTTCGTAATGACTAGGACATCACAATGTATTGCTTTCAATAATTTGATGTCAATAGAGTTAAAGGAAGGCGAGGCACCATCCAGCTTGGTTCTTCGTTTGAACGAGGCGCTCATGGAACTCAAGAACCGATCTGGAAGAATAGAAGAGGATCATGTGATGGGCCATCTAATCCAGCGCGCCGTTATGCGCAGGCCTAGTGTATACAGGGCAATGATGGACAAATTGGACACTGAGATCTCGTGCGGAAGACCTCCTACATTTGCATCCTGCGTACTTACCCTTGAATCTTGCTTCCAGAGACCTGAAATAAATGACATCACACCTTCATTCAACTCAATGACAATACACCAAAAACCCTTACCCATGCCTGAAGATGACGAGCACCGCGCTATGCGTACCATGCTACAAATGACTTGCCACAACTGCAACAAGCGAGGACACATGGCTAGGGATTGTCCCGAGCCCAAGCTGGCGAGATCCACTACTTCTGCCCCTCCTTTAACTGTGCGACCGGCCATGGCACCTGCTAATTTCCAAGCTCACTACCCGATCATTACACCGCCGACGACCTTTCCTTTTCACAATTCTCATCAACCCTTTTATCATAACCAGACACCAAAACCGACCAAACAGCCTGATTTTTATCGCCCTAGATACCAAGAACGACCGATTCCTGCTGTGAAGGCCAAAATCGTCGAGATAGGCTCAACAGACGAACCCGAGCACGAAATAGCCGTTGATGATGTGACGAACCCCGGTGATAGGCAATCTGTCTATGATACTGGGGCAAGTCATTCACTGACAGGTGATTTTTCTGCCCTTTGTCGATATAAGAAACTGACCAGACCCATACCTTTGTCTGTCGCTACCAACACAGCCCAGCGAAGTTTTGTCACAGGCGTGGGCAGCCTGATATACCCGGGATACAACGGCAGACAGGTAATCATCAATGGCGTTTTTTACTCGCCTGATGCCGTGGGAACTTTAATATCACCTGCTGCGCTTATCAACTCCGGCGCCAAAATGGATCATATCGGCAACGATGTGTTGATTCGTGGCAATTGTGGGGAACCTCTATTACGAGCTAACTATAGCGAAGATGGTCGGAAGTGGCTATTACCTTTGTTTAGTAGATTGTTAGCTCGTGCAATTGATGATATTAATTTTACCCCGCCCCAGACTGCAACCCCTTGCATAGAGGGAATCTCTCTTCTTGATGCGCCAAATTTTCTTTCTGCTATGAGTACTAAAACAGATAAAGATAAACAAAACGCCCTTTTGGATGCTGATCATCAAAACTTGAAAACCGAACTTATGAAATGGCATTGCTTATTTGGTCATATAGGTCTTCGACGGATCCGGAAGCTACTTGGAAGAGCCGCACCCATGTGTTTGCTCACATCTAAACAAGAAATCAACGATTGCGAAGATTGCCTTCGGGCGAAGAGTCTGCGCCAATCATCGCTTTCCCCAAATGACAGGTCAGTTGTGCCACTTGACCTAATAGTTGCTGACTTAATGGGACCTTTTGATGTACCAACGGTCCATGGTGGACGCTATGCCCTCAACATTCGGGATGTAGCCTCCACTTATGGCGAGTGCCATATTTTATCAAACAAGTCCGATGCACCGTCACGCTTAAGGGAAGTCATCTTGCGATGGCAGCGATTAAGCGCTAGATCACTTAAAACTCTGAGGACCGATAACGGTGGTGAATTCAACAGCATTGAATTCGATCGATGGCTAAAGAATGAAGGCATCCACCACGAACGGAGCCTCCCTTTCTTTCACCAACAGAATGGAATTGCGGAACGCTACAACCGCACTGTCGCTGACATGGGAAGGACCATTCTATTGGGTTCAGGTTTACCTAAAACGTTTTGGGGGCATGCTTTCATGTGGGCTGCATATACTAACAACCTTTTGCCGAATACTCACACAGGTGACTTGACCCCCACTGAAATCCTCTTCGGCTCCAAACGAAGTTTGGATAGGATGCGGACTTTCGGTGAGACCGCTTTTGTACACATACCTCAAGAGAAGAGACAAAAACTTAGCGACCGAGCGGTGAAGGCAAGGGTTGTATTACACCTACCGGATGGGAAAGGATGGGTTTTTTACGATGAAGACAACAACAGGTTCATATCATCGGCATGGGCCAAATTTCCGGAATCAGAGGAACTGACAAGACACTTATCGAAGATTTGCGCATCTCCCAAGAAGGGGGATATTGATTTCATGTTGAATAACTTGAAGCTTGGCGACTTCAAACATGAGGACCTGATTGACGAACAGAATCATTTTGTCGAAAAGCTAAGTCATCCGACTCAAGTAGCTATGTCGCTGACTCCTAAAACTTACAAACAGGCTATGAATAGCCTGGACGGTGCTGAATGGAGGAGTGCGATTGAGAACGAGTTATTGAACATGAAAAAGCACCACGTATTCGAAATCTTACCTAAGCCTGATTGCGTTAAGCCGATCGGGGGAGGCTGGGTATTCGTAAAGAAACCAGGTGTTGATACCCAGTCGGCACGATTCAAGGCACGATACGTAGCTCGAGGAAATTCTCAGCTAAGTGGTGTTGACTTTCATGAAACTTTTGCGCCTACTGCCACCTTTGCTTCGCTCCGTATACTGCTGACCCTGGCCGCCAAATCCAACTTGATCACCGCTAGCTTCGATTTCACCGCAGCGTATCTGAATGCTTACATTGACGAGGAAGTTTGGATACGTCCACCTGATGGACTGGTAATCCCTTCCGGCTCTGGTTGTAAATTACGTAAGGCATTGTACGGTACGCGACAAGCAGGACGATGCTGGTGGAGTCACCTGAAAAGTTCGCTAGCCTCAAGAGATTTTATACCAAGCAGCTATGACTCAAGTGTATATATCAACTCAACAGTCGGGTTGACAGTCTGGCTCCATGTGGATGATGGCGTGGTATTTGGACGAAGACAGGACGATATTGACAGCCTTAAACGCTCACTGTGTGAGGAGTTCGACATCAAGTGGAATGATGGATTGAAGCATATTATCGGGATTGAGATTGAACAAACGGAGGATGGTTTTCACCTGAGGCAACCGTGTCTGGTGCAATCTATTATCGAGAAATATTGGGACAAACGTCATGTGGCTCAGACTCCTCTACCACCGAAATACACAATGGTAAGTTTGACTAGCGACGGCGAGATCATGCGCCAGGCAGATTTTATCGCGGCAATTGGGGCACTAAGCTACGTAGCTACAGGTACGCGGCCGGACATAGCATTTGCAGTCAACCTCCTTGCACGTCACTCTAAATATCCAGGTAAGGAGCATTGGAATTGTTTGCAACACCTCCTAGGCTATCTGAACGGCAGTATTACTAGACGACTCTCACTCATCCCCAGGGTTGATGCAACCGACCTTGAGATCTATTCTGATGCTAGTTGGGGGGGTGAGTTCTCTAGGTCTACACATGGATATCTAGTGCGATTTTTTGGATGCACAATATCATGGTGCTCAAAGCGTCTAGTCACTGTTGCTTCTTCCAGTTGTCATGCCGAATTCATGGCCCTTGGTATTGCAGCGCGACACGGGCTATGGGTGCAAAATCTCCTTCAGGAGATCACCAACAACACGATGATACTTAAGTTGAAGTGCGACAATGCATCCTGTATGCGTATAGCTAGTGACTGCACATCGAACAAACGGACCCGACACTCTGACAGAGAATTTTTTATCACTAACCAGCTCCTACACTGCGGTCTTGCTACACTTACATGGGTTTGTTCAACGGAGATGATGGCTGATGTGTTTACAAAGGCATTGGGTCCCCAGATGCACTCGGCTTTCACAAAGCAGCTACTGCGCTGATAGCTGACGTTTGGCATTCTTTTTCTTACTGCGTGTTATTATTTTTTGTGTGCCCTTGTATATACATATTTTCATTTTATTTTTTTCCTACCCGTTGTATGCGTCTACGTCGAGGGGGCGGGTGTAACAGCCACGCGGCTGCTAAGATGACTCGACTGCGCAAACCACAAGTTATGCAGCGTGGGACTTACTATATAACTAAGCACGAGGAGCAATGCACAAACACCATTGGTGTTTATCTCTACTACAATATCATGGTATTCTTACATGGACTTTTGGTACACCCATAGTGGATATCTCACTTTAAGCTTAAATTACTATTTTGACGTAAAAATTAGGCAAGGGGGACAAAAGACATCAAAGAGAGCCAGGGTACCCAACTTCTGAGGCCTCAGAGGCGTGGATAGCTCCAGAGCATGGATCCATGGCTCATCTTGGCCCAATTGGTAAGCTAAAACTCTTTGGGAACTTGGTCACCAAGTTACACCTACTGTAATCATAAGAAAAATAGCAAATAACCTGCTATTTTGACGTGCCAAGGAGGTAATAAGCTACTTAGGCTCCTGTAACCACGTCAATTCTTGATGAATTTCCATGACTAGACCCTAAAAGAGTAATTAAACCCTTTTGGGATCCATATTCATTGATTTACCTCATAGCAACCAGCAAAATACTGCTATTTGCAATTATATGTAGAAATGAGGTAACAACTTCAAAAATTCATTAAAAATACAATTCTTAATGAATCTTCCTGAAACTTTCAGGACCAATGAAGAACTGTATTATCTATGGTACAACCAAAAAGAATTACAGTTTTACTAGTAAAATTAAAAGCTTTACTTACAGTCCATTTTTGACCATTCTACGTGAAACACTGAATCTTCAAAAATTCACAGTAATTACAACCTGTGATGAAATTGGCAATAACATTGATAACTTTGAGAAATAAATGATTATTTTAGAATAAAAGAAGATTTACAGATGTTACTCCTTTTATTCTTAACCATATTGGGGTTGGTAGTCACGTAAAAGCCACAATTAAGTAATTATGATAATCTTACGTGACAACAGATGATGCAATCATTAATCCAAAAGGGTTTATTGTTTTCTCACTCACTGGTTTGTCAGTTTGCTCCATGGCACGCCTCTGTGAGTTGTTGTTGACTTAAAAGAAGCCTATTCTTGCTGTTTTTTCCATATCATCATCTTATCAATTTATTAAATCATTATTACCAACAAGTAAGTATTAGTTAAAGCTATTCTTAAGTGTTTTAAGTCTTTCCAAATCATCCAGAAAGACGTGAAATCCTAGAATCCAACTATATATTGTTGTAATACTGTTATAAATCTTTTTGATCCCTTAAATCCACAATTCCACGTCAAATTTCTCTACTTTTATCTATCAATAAGTTCTTTGGAGTATTAGTGAGTCATTTATCTTTAATTCTTAAAGTTTTTCTCTAGTAATAGTTTTCTTCAAGAATTATATTCATAATTATTCTTGTAAAAGATAATTATATATTAAAATAATTTATTTATTTTAATAAAGAAGTTTTTATTATTAAATTCTCCTTGTAATTGATTCTAGTAGACAATTACTGCTCACTGTTATAATCACTAGTAGTGTATAACACGTGAAAGAAATAATTTTATAATTATTTAATTGTGGCTATAATAATTTTTTATTATTATATTTCATAAGAACAGACATAGTACTGTTGATTAATAGTAATATTATCATCAGTTTCATAGTCACATCTTACATTTGGGGGCCTGGCCATGATTTTATCCATAGACTTGGCTTTAATCATATTCTAGACTTCATTTTTTGTGTTCTAAAAAACCACCATACCTACCACATCTTACATTTGGGGGCCTGGCCGTGTTTTTTGAACCTTGTACCCTTAATTAATATATTTTTAAGCTCTAAAATATATTAATTGAATATTTTTTTCTTTCATTTTAAAGTCAAAATAATTCTTATTTTTGAAATTGTTTTGGAAATCTTTTTCATTGAGGAATTTGGTTTAATTTTATACTGTTTTACACGTGGCTTTTTCACATCCAAAAACTTATAAAATTATTCTTTGAGTTACTCTGAATTAATTTTCATTCAAAATCTTAAATTTTAATTTTTTTTCTTTAAAAAGAATAATTTTTTTAATATTAAAAAATAATAAAATTCATGAAAAATCTTTTAAAAATATCTTAAAACACAAAAATAATTTCTTTTATCATATTTTTTCTCTTTAAGTGTCTTTAATCAAATACTGTGCAGCTGGTAACAGACTCAGTAAAAGATACATCAATAGTCCAGAATCTTCAGAAGCAGAATCTGAAGACAGTATTGAGGTGCAGATTGCTAAAAGAGGCACCTTATTCAACTCAGAAAAAGCTAAATTACCACCAAAAGGTGTGTATTTTATCTTATATTTTCACCTTTTATCTTTAAATTGACGTGAAAATGGTGAATACCAGAAATGGAAGCAACTATTCAGTCCAACCAGATGGATGTGGAAAAGGAAGAGGCAAGACCAAATCCAGAAGTGCCAAATCTTCCACAAGAAAGACACATCTGGAGGGTGCCAGAGTTGCCCCCCATTCCCCAAGGTCTGTACCAACAGATTTTGACGCAAATTCTGAGCCTGAACTGATTTATGGTAATATTTCCAGGGCTGAACCACTTTCAGGTGGCAGCAATAGAAATATATCAATGCCAGTACAAAAACTGGTTCAGAGCAGCCAAGGAAGAGGAGTGGGAAATCTGCCCAAGCCTTTGGCAGGGGGCCATGAACTCCTACTTACACATCAAGAGCTTTCTGGGTCAGGAGAAGACCATAGAACTCTTGGGAGGATGGAGCCCCCTGTCTTGCAAAGAAAAGGTCAAAAAGATAAAGAATTGGTTGAAGAACCAAAGTCTTTTATCCATAGACCAGAAGAAAGAGTTGGAAATGACTCCAGCTTTGGAGACAGAGGCACCAGTGGCATCTACCAGCTCCAAACCAGCTCCAGAAGCGTCCAAGAACAAGCCCAAAGGACCTCAAAAGAAACAGAGAGGTCCCAAGAACCATCAAGGCAAGGGCAAAGGCAAAGCCAATTGGCACAGACCTTACCCACAAGGGTACAGGATCCCCAAATTGGAGCCTTCAGCCGTGGACAGTGTCTTAAATATGGCCAGAACTCTTATGGAATTCACAGCCAAGGAGCAGGAAAGGATGAACAGGACTTTTCCACGCAAATAAATGATGTAAATAGAAGTATTAGTGTCGAAATTGGCAAACTTGAGTCAAAGTTGAAGCAAATTACATTAGACATCAATGATTTAAAGAAAAATGACAAGCAACATTCTGATTGGCATCAATTGACAACTGTCACCCTTGAGTCAATTAGCAATGCTTGTGAAAGAATTGAGAACCAATGTCAAAATAATGACACAGAGGATCCTTCCATTTTTAAAGTGAATGATAGACTTAAAACTATTGAAGACCATGTCTTACAAATAGTTAAGAACACTAATCAATTTGCTATACATTTAGCAAAAAGTGACAGTGAGAGGCAGAAATTAAAGAATGACATAATTGCAAGTGTGGAGCAAATTCATAAAAATCATGAACCACATATGCCAAGACATTCTACACCTTTGACTGAAGAAAAACTTTCTGTCAAAGAAAGTTTGACTCCATTCTTAGGAGAAAATGCCTACTCTGCAAGAGATATTCCAAAAATAGAAGAATGGCCAACATTCTCTGGTGAAGGAGAATACAACCATATTGAATTCATCAGGACTATTGATATGTTGCAAGAAGACTTCAATATACCTGATGAAATCATAGTGGGAAAACTACACTGTTTGTTTACCAGAACTGCAAAGAAATGGTATTACAAAATGAGGATTGATGATGGTAAACATGACTGGTCTTGGTGGAAATCTGAAGTGATTACCAAATGGGCCAATAATTCTTGGAGGTTTAAAATGGAGAATGCTTTTGAAAGTGCCATTTTTAACTCAGAAAAAGACAAACCACTTACTTGGTTCTTCAAACAAAAAGACAGATTATCTGCTTTACACCCAGATATGTCTGACACTATGATTAATATGAAAATATTAAGAAAGTGTGGAGGAGAACTGGAACATGCTATCAAAAGCAGATGTGTGGAACCTTGTTCAACAGAGGACTACATTAATGCTATGGAAGATATCATTACCAGGACAAGAATTGGTAAGACTTGGATTAAAAACCCAATAGAGTCCAAAATAGTCTCAAAGATTCCTAGAGAGGAAAGAAGACCAGAAAGACCTGTCTTGAAGTGTCATAAATGTGGAAGTACTTCACATTTAGCCAACACTTGTCCTAAGAAGACAAAAATCAATGAAGTTCAAGTCATTGAGGGAATTCAGTGTACTGAGGAGAAAGAGGAGTCTGATCAAGATTTTGCAGTCTCTGAAGATACACCAGTGGAGGACTATCCCATTGAAAACATTTCAGCTTTCTTTGAGGTCACAGAAGTCCATACCCACTTGCCACAGTACAGTGAAGATTGCTGCAACCTGATCAATATCCAAGATTCCAGAATGTGTAAAACAAAACCTGCTAGAGGAAAGGGTTATACTGCTGGAGCATCCTGTATCACATCAGTTCTGATGTGTGATATTGAAGCCAAAGTGAATTTGGATACAGGAGCATTTTGCACTTGTGTTGGCAAAGATTATCTCCAAATTATACTTCCTGAATGGAAAAACCATCTATTACCAATAGAAGGTGTACAATTCAGTAGTGCCAGTAACAATATGTACCCCTTGGGCATATTGGACACTAATATTGTATTCCCACATCCAGCAGGAAGTGTAAGAATGAAAACTGAGATTGTAGTAATGGATAATCGCACATCTCAGCACATCATTCTTGGAAATGATTACTTAAATATTTATGGTATTGATATAAATAACCATAAAGACAGATATTTCACAATTGGAGATAACAAGAGACAAAAATTTGCTTTCTCCAAAATGCCAAAACAGATATCTGTAGTATCTTCTGTCAAGGATACTTACAAAGATGAATTTGTGACTAATCAACTTGTTGAAGCACAAATTAATCAATCATTGTCACCAAAGATGAGGAATGAGCTTATTAATGTGTTATACACATATAAAAATGCATTTGCCTCTGATAATGAACCATTAGGCGCTATAAGAGGACATGAAGTTGATATTACTCTTAATATTGACAGACCATATCCTCCAGTACTTAGAAGACCAGCTTATCCAGCCAGTCCCAGAGCTAGAGAAGCCTTAGAAAAACATATCCAAGAGTTGATCCAACTTGGTGTGCTAAGGAAAGTAGGCCATAATGAGGAAGTTGAAGTGACAACACCTGTTATTATTGCATGGCATAATGATAAGTCAAGAATGGTTGGAGATTTTAGAGCTTTGAATACCTACACAGTTCCAGATAGGTATCCAATCCCTAGAATTCAAGAAACCTTGACTCAATTGTCTAAAGCCAAGTATATAACATCAATGGATGCATTGAAAGGCTTCCATCAAAATGTTTTGACGCCTAAAGCTAAGAAATTACTTAGAATTATCACTCACTGTGGTATTTTTGAGTATCTTAGAATGCCATTTGGCATTAAAAATGCTCCATCTCATTATCAAAGAATAATGAATACCATCTTCCCCACAGAATTGTCTGAAGGATGGCTTATCATTTATATTGATGATATTATTATATGTTCTGACTCATGGTCTTTGCACCTTGAAAGACTTGCAAAAGTACTTCATAAAGTTGCAGAAGTGAACATGAAAATTTCACTTAAGCAATGCAATTTTGGTTTTGAAGAACTCAAAGCATTAGGACATGTTGTTTCTGGTTTGAGCTTAGGTATTGACAAGAATAAAGTAGCAGCAGTGTTACTTAAGCCAATACCCCAGAATAAAAAAGAAATGATGTCTTTTCTTGGATTTGCTAGTTACTATAGGCAACACTTGAAAGATTTTGCAATTCTAGCCAAGTCACTCTATAGAATCTGTGATCAACAGACTGTATTTGAGATGACACAGGAAAGAATTAAAGCTTATGAGAAGATAAAGAAAGCCTTTACAGAAGCACCTTTACTCCTCATGCCTGACTGGAATATTCCTTTTAAATTGTACATTGATGCATGTGGAGATGGACTAGGGGCAGCCCTACATCAAGTCCAGATTATTGATGACAAACCTACAGAAGGACCAGTTTGTTATATCTCAAGAAAAATCAAACCAACAGAAGCCAGATATGGTGCAAGCCAAATGGAGTGCTTATGTTTGGTATGGGCACTTGAGAAATTACACTATTACCTTGATGGCAGTGTTTTTGAAGTGATAACTGACTGTAATGCTGTAAAATCACTTCTTAACATGAAAACTCCCAACAGACATATGTTGAGATGGCAAATAGCCATACAAGAATATAGAGGAAACATGAATATAGTTCATAAAGCAGGAAACATTCACAAAAATGCTGATGGACTTAGTAGATGGGCTTTAGCCAACACTCCTGATAACCCAGCTTATGTACCTTTGGAAGCTGAACCACAGATTCCAATTGAAGGAATTAACATAACTGATATTGGGACTGAATTCTTTGAGGAGGTCAGAGAGTCTTATAAACAAGACAAGAATTGCCATATCTTGACTTCTTTATTGGATAAAGACTGCAAAGATACATATTTGGTTAATGCACTAGATGAAGTTTGGAAAAATTCCTATTCTGAAGGAAGATTTCACTTGTTTGATGGGATTATTTACCATAGAACAAAACATTCTTGTGTGATGACACTATGTAGTAGATTACTTATCAATACTATTCTTCATGAATGTCATGATAGTATCTACTCTGGACACCTGTAAGAAGACAGAACACTTGAAAAAGTAAAGAACTGTGCATGGTGGCCATCTTGGAGAAAAGAAACCATTGAATATTGCCATACCTGTGATAGATGCCAAAAAGCAAACAGGAGTACAGGCAAGAAATTTGGACTTATGATCCATATTCAAGAACCAAAATCCCCTTGGGAAGTTGTTCACATGGATTGGCTCACAGCACTTCCTCCAAGTGGTGACAAAAGTTATAATGCTTGTTTAGTCATTGTAGACAGATATAGCAAAACTCCCATATTCTTACCATGTCATAAAGATGACACTGCTATGGATACAGCTCTTCTTTTATGGAGTAGAGTTATTTCTCATACAGGGTTATTTAAGAATATCATAAGTGACAGAGACCCCAAGTTCACATCTCCACTTTGGACCAATCTTCATAGATTGTTTGGGACTAAGTTATCATTCTCTACAGCATATCACCCTCAAACAGATGGGCTAGCAGAGAGGATGATTCAAACTTTAGAAGACATGATCAGGAGATTTTGTGCTTATGAATTAGAATTCAAAGACTCAGATGGCTTTACCCATGACTGGTGCACTCTGATACCTGCACTAGAATTGGCATACAAGACATCAGTCCATTCTTCCACAGGACAAACTCCTGCTATGTTAGAAGCGGGATGGAATCCAAGACTCCCAGCAGACACACTGAGGAAAGACTTGATTGACATTCATCCTACAGATTCCAGCTTCAAATTAATGCTTGATAAAGTAAAACACCATGCAAAACAGAGTATGGATGATGCTTTTGATTATGCAAAACAGAAGTGGGACAAGAGTCATAAAGTACCAGGCTTCAAAGTAGGGGACTTAGTTCTAGTTTCAACCTTGAATTTTAATAATATCAAAGGCCCAAAGAAACTTAAAGATTCTTATGTAGGACCTTTTGTTATTGTTGCTTTACATGGAACCAATGCAGTTCAAGTGGAATTGAGTGGTGAATTAGAAAATAAACACCCCACATTTCCAGTCAGCCTGATAAAAACTTATCAACCAGCTGATAAAGAATTGTTTCCTTTAAGAAACCCAACTCCTTTAACTGTACCACCTGTGGAACAGAATGAAGACAAAAAGATAAAGAAAGTCATTAAAGAAAGGAGACTTAGGGGTAAAAATCAAAGAGAATATCTTGTCAGATATAGAAATCCAGTACATGAAGATGAATGGATGTCAGAATCAGAAATACCTGACTCAGATAAACTCTTAAGAAGATTTAGACATGAAAGAAGGCCACAAGCCTGAATATGTCTATAAATGTGCTTTAAATTACTTGATCTAAGTAATGTGAAGAGGTTGGACAGTGGACATTAACCCCCTTTGGGGCCTTATTCTTTTATCACTAATAAAATTGTAGTACAATTTTATTTTTTTGGTGGGAGGGAATGTGAGCCTTGAGGTATATTTTACATACCCAAATAGGCCACAATTATCTTAAAAAGAAATTTTGAATTATGCAAAACTCATAAGTCATGCATATATCCAAAATTCATCAATTTCAATTTCAGAAAAGATGAATAACTTTTTATTGAGTAAGTAAATCCATGGATTTAAGGCCAGATTTGGATTCTACACAAAAATTCACCTAGGGTAGACCCATAGAGTGAATAAGCTCAATTTAAGTATTTGAGGTGGTAAAATGGAAAATACTTCAATACCACATCATTAATACCACATAAAAGATCCGTGAAAATTTTTGTTTTTCTTGATTTTTAGCCAAAATAATGGGAAAGTGAGAAATCCCATGTTACATATACACTAAGAATAGTGTTATGCATGTTTTGATCACTTAATATCATGGTATTCTTACATGGACTTTTGGTACACCCATAGTGGATATCTCACTTTAAGCTTAAATTACTATTTTGACGTAAAAATTAGGCAAGGGGGACAAAAGACATCAAAGAGAGCCAGGGTACCCAACTTCTGAGGCCTCAGAGGCGTGGATAGCTCCAGAGCATGGATCCATGGCTCATCTTGGCCCAATTGGTAAACCAAAACTCTTTGGGAACTTGGTTACCAAGTTACAACTACTGTAATCATAAGAAAAATAGCAAATAACCTGCTATTTTGACGTGCCAAGGAGGTAATAAGCTACTTAGGCTCCTGTAACCACGTCAATTCTTGATGACTTTCCATGACTAGACCCTAAAAGAGTAATTAAACCCTTTTGGGATCCATATTCATTGATTTACCTCATAGCAACCAGCAAAATACTGCTATTTGCAATTCTACGTAGAAATGAGGTAAAAACTTCAAAAATTCATTAAAAATACAATTCTTAATGAATCTTCCTGAAACTTTCAGGACCAATGAAAGACTGTATTATCTATGGTACAACCAAAAAGAATTATGGGTTTACTAGTAAAATTAAAAGTTTTACTTACAGTCCATTTTTGACCATTCTACGTGAAACACTGAATCTTCAAAAATTCACAGTAATTACAACCTGTGATGAAATTGGCAATAAAATTGATAACTTTGAGAAATCAATGATTATTTTAGAATAAAAGAAGATTTACAGATGTTACTCCTTTTATTCTTAACCATATTGGGGTTGGTAGTCACGTAAAAGCATCAATTAAGTAATTATGATAATCTTACGTGACAACAGATGATGCAATCATTAATCCAAAAGGGTTTATTGTTTTCTCACTCACTGGTTTTTCAGTTTTCTCCATGGCACGCCTCTGTGAGCTGTTGTTGACTTAAAAGAAGCCTATTCTTGCTGTTTTTTCCGTATCATCATCTTATCAATTTATTAAATCATTATTACCAACAAGTAAGTATTAGTTAAAGCTATTCTTAAGTGTTTTAAGTCTTTCCAAATCATCCAGAAAGACGTGAAATCCTAGAATCCAACTATATATTGTTGTAATACTGTTATAAATCTTTTTGATCCCTTAAATCCACAATTCCACGTCAAATTTCTCTACTTTTATCTATCAATAAGTTCTTTGGAGTATTAGTGAGTCATTTATCTTTAATTCTTAAAGTTTTTCTCTAGTAATAGTTTTCTTCAAGAATTATATTCATAATTATTCTTGTAAAAGATAATTATATATTAAAATAATTTATTTATTTTAATAAAGAAGTTTTTATTATTAAATTCTTCTTGTAATTGATTCTAGTAGACAATTACTGCTCACTGTTATAATCACTAGTAGTGTATAACACGTGAAAGAAATAATTTTATAATTATTTAATTGTGGTTATAATAATTTTTTATTATTATATTTCATAAGAACAGACATAGTACTGTTGATTAATAGTAATATTATCATCAGTTTCATAGTCACATCTTACACTTTGAATAAATTTTTATTGATTGTAAGGTGTGGATATGAAACTTTGATTAAAAATCAAGTACTTTTCCTGTCCTCAAAATTTGTATAAGGTAAAAATCAATTAAAAATAGTAAGAAATATTATTTTTAAGAGAACAAATGCCAATTTTATTGTTTAAAGCCTTATTAGTATAAAACAATAATATTATAAAGATTTATTGTTTTACCAACAATAAAAATTTATCCCAAAAATACTCTAAAAGAGATATTTCAAGGCTACAAAAGAAATTTCTTCAAGAGAAATTTCAATTGGAATTAATTGAGCAAAGAGCTGCAGGCAATTAATCAAAGAACAAAGTCTTTAAAAAGAATATTAAAGAGAAAACACACCCAAAAGTTACCAGAGTGAATTTGGAAACAAAGTGACAAAGTTAACAGTGATGAAAGATGCTTTAATTCACTTTTGGGGTGGTTCAGGGGTAAGAATGATTATAAGAGTTACAAACAATGATTATAATGATTTTTTCACGTGGTTAAAAGGTTTAAAATGATTTAAGAAAGGTGGTTGGAATATTTTATTGATTGGTTTAACAATGTTTAAACTAATTATAAAAGGAAAAGATTCTAACATGAAGAGAAAAGTGGGGCAAAGAAGACACTCTTCTATAGCCATCAATTTTCTTACTCAAAAAGCAAAATTTACTCTTTTCAGTCGTGAAAAACAGTCTGACAACAGAAAAGCCAATTATGGCATCATTGAACCCTGGTTTAGACCAAAAAAGGGCTGGTTTAAGCCATTTTAGACCCTTAAATCAGCCATTGCTATAGCAATACCTGGTCTAGAGCCTTCAAAACACGTCAGAATGTGTGTAAGAGGCGTAGAAACCAGTTGAAAATTTTTTTACTATGATTGTTTTATCTTAAGGGTAGTTTTACCCTCTTAGCAACAGCTAAAACTACCCCAGTTGGTATCAAAACCTCATCATCAATTGAGTCCACAGACCCTGTAACTCAATTCCAGGCCAAAATTGATGAACCTTTGCGTGAATTTTGACACCACACGCCTGTCAGCAAGGACTTTGGGGGTCTAGCTCCCCCTTAGAGCTGGAGTTCCTTTTTCCCCCCAAATTTAATCTTTCCAATCTAATTTTCCTTTAATTCCTCATCATGTATTATACTTATAATTTACATATGTAATTCAATTGAGTTGTACAGTTCAATACAGTAATTATTGATACCTCTTATGTAAATCAAAGTTCACTTATGTAATACACGTGCACATTTTGACATTTCAATTGAATTCAATTGAAAATACTTCAATTCCTCATAACTTCTAAAACATACACAACACCTCAATTTTAACACAAATTTTGGTGATTAACACTACATGTGATTTGAATGAAATTAAAGTTTTGAGGATTTTCAATTTCCATACAGAAAATACTAAAAACTTAATTTAAGCTTATTTAGAGTTGAGTTACAAAATTTTCTCTCAGAGGTGACCCGACCTGATTTTTTATGAGGAATCCAATGGTGAAATGATTTTTATATGTTTATTTATTGGATAAAAAGTTATAATAACTTCTATTTAACTTTTTTCCAAATTTATTGATTTTTTTACAATTTTGTTAAAAATTCATTTTTACTTAATTTTTTTCAAGTATAAATGTAATTTTATCATTTCAAAATTTAATGTAATTTTATTTTTAAATTTTAATTAAATTTTTAATTGTGAATATAACTTTATATTTATATTTTGATTTTCATTTTAATAATATAAATAAATTTATTTTATTTATATTTTTATGTTAATTTTGTATTTGTGGTCTTTTGGGTATATGAAATTACCTCTAAGGCTCACATTGTTGCTAGAGAGATAAATCTGTATAATATTCTTTTTTTAAGCTTATAAAGTTAAGAGAAATGAATCTGGCATATCTTCTTTTAAAAATCATATTTTTACCTTATATAAATTCTGAGGACAGGAAAAACACTTGATTTTTAATAAACGTTTCATATCCACACCTTACAATTTCTGCAACTCAACTCTAAGTAAGCTTAAATTAAGCTCCCAGTATTTCCTGTATAGAAATCTGAAAATCCACAAAGCTTTAATTCAATTTACCCCAAACATGCTGTTAACCATTCATTTTAGTGCTAGAATTTGGGGTGAGGTGTGTAACTTAGAAGCTATGAGGAATTGAATAATTTTCAATTGAAATGTCAAAATGTGCATGTGTAGTACATAAGTGAAGTTAAGCCTACATATGAGGAATTAAGAATTATAGTTGTGTACTCTAAGTTTCAATTCATTTAAATATGTAAAATTTTAAGTATAATACACAATGAGGAATTTAAGAAAAATAAATTGGAAAGATGAAATACCTGAAGGAAAAGGAATCTTGGCTCCAAGTGTGCCAGACTTCCCTGAATTTGGTTTAGCTGTAAAGGGATGTTAAAAACATTATTAAAAGTTTTGGAAGCCTCTAGCAAGCTATTAATATAGTAATTGCTGGCTTTTATGAAAAAATGTATGAAAAAAGGCCTTTTTTTGATCTAAAAAGAGTGTTGGTATGACTCTATGATATAGTAATAAACAAGCTATCAATATCAGTTTGACACAAAATAAATACTAAAACACAAGTTAAAAGGGCTCTACTACAGTGATACAGTGGTGATGAGTCTACCAAAAGCCCTGGTTTCACTGATTATCAGCTGTATTGAAAAAAATGATCACCAAAATAATTAATAATATAATAATATCCGCTTAATTGTAAGAGTACTTATGTTTTTGACAGCTTTACTTTGTAAGAATTCCAATAAAAACAAGATGATCTCTTATTTTTGTGAGGAGAAGACCTCTTTTTATCTTAATACAGGGTAGTGGGAGGTTATCCACCTTTGAAGACGACCAAAGAGTGAAATTTTGCACTCCTGTGGCTTACTTGTGGTCCCACAGGGTCAATACAGCCTTGCAATGAGCTTAAATGTGGTTTTGGGACCACAAGTTGCCATTTTTACCCCATAAAGGGTGAAAAATATTTTGTACAAGACTTCCAGACCTTTCATGGTGCCTCTGAGGAATCATAAAATATAAATCACATGTCTGGGTTCTTCTTATTAGTAAGGTTATGCATAATCAAAGTTTAATAATCTTCTGAATAGCTTTGATGACTCATAATTCAATTATATGGGAGGAAGTCCCATAGTACCACCCTGTACAGGAAGGTGAGGTAATTTATTATACGAATTATGAGGAATTAGCTTATAAAATGCCTTTTGGCTACTTTGACACCTAATAATTTAACTGTCTGAGATAGTATCCCACAATAAAACTTGGTGTGGAATTATAGCCTTGGATCCTCAATACTGTTGTCAGTTTTGAAGATGAATAGCTCAAGAGTGCCTCAAATTGTAGCCACATGTAAGCTCCAAAATATGGTCATACCTGTGACTCACTTTGGATTCAGTATGTCACAGAGCTACAGACTCAAAGTATTTTGAATTCTCTGTAAAATGGTATTATTATTTTTTTCAGGGAAAAGAAACAATAAATGTTGATCTGTGTAGGATACAGGAGTAAGGGTTACATTTTTGTTTAGCCCCTTTTAGAAAATATGCTACTTGACATGTCTCCCATCAAAACTGTGAAAGCTATATGAGAGGTGAAAAAATGGTATCATTTTTCCTGGTTTGAAAATTTCTGATCCAGTGGTCCTACAGTCTTTTAAATAGTACCATTTCATAGCCCTCATTAAGAGATTTCATAAAAGACCACCCTTGGTGGGTTGATGACCCAAACTTTATAGTTTGGATGAGAGGTGAATATCAAGTTTCATACTCAGAAAGAGTTTACAACCTCAATAAATTGGGTAATTCTTACTGTTTGGTCATAAGAATGATATTTTATGATATGGAAAGGCTTACTCCTTCAGAATTTCACATTTCAAGACTAAATTTGATAGGTTCTTCTCTTTTTTCTGATGGCCCTATTGTACCTTTATTTGGTTCAATAATGGTTAAAGATTTGTATTTTTCTCCTTCTTATGTACCATGTTGATGGTACTTTTAAGTATAATGCTTTTTCTCTGGTTTTGAGTCACAGGCTGACATACACTGCCCCAAAAAAGGCTCATAATTGATGAGAATATTCTGTACACATAGAAGCTCCAAGGCCTTTCATATGTACTTGTAGTTTTTTGGCCCCTTTGTTTTACCTGGTTTTACATCTCTGCATTCAATCAGGTTTAATTTGTGTGCCAGATTTTCTGCTTTTGTCTTGAAAAGATATATCCTCTTTCTGGACTCTCCCATTTTCATTTTCATTTTATTATCATTATGTATTCTTATAGTATACACCTTTTGATAGTTTGTACCCAGAAGGAAACCATTAATTTCTGAATTTTCAAGCACCACAAACTCAATATGAAACCTTGATTTTTCCTTCAACTGTGGTGTTATCATCTCTTTCTCAGCTGTTCCAAGTCATTTCATGTTACCTGAGGCACTTCTAAAATTTCTGGCCTCTGTTTCAGGCAATCTTTCATACCAGTCAGGAAAGTATTTGCCAAAGTATTGCTTGGCTAACCCTGAGCAGTTTTGTGAGCCTTAGAGGTATTTTCATATACCTAAAAGGCCACAAATAATGTGAATTATTTATAATGAAAATAATAAATTTCCTTTTAAATATAAATAGAAATATAAATTTCAAACTTTCAAGGAAAATTAAATAATAAAATCACATTAAAATTTCTTTTTACTTGAAATAATGAAGTAGAAATAAAATTTCATCAAGAATATTGAAGATAAGATTTTTTGCAAAAGAGTTGATAAAAACAATCATAAATTTTTTCCCAAGTAATAAGAATATTAAACCTATTTTATGATTGTATTCCTCATTAAAAATTGGGTGGGGTCACCTCTGAGTGAAAATTCTGTAAGTAGACTCTGAATAAGCTTAAATAAAGTTTTTAATATTTTCTGTATGAAAATATTAAAATCATAAAAACCTTAATTTTATTCACACCCCATAAGGTGTTAAAAATATATTTTTGTGTTAAAATTGAGGTGTTTTGTGTAGTTTAGAAGCTATGAGTAATTGAAATATTTTCAATTGAAATGTCAAAATGTGCATGTGCATTACATAAGTGAACTTGAATTTACATATGAGGAATTAATAATTACAGATGTGTAATGTAATTCTTCATTTGAATTTAATGTGTAAGTCTCAAGTATAATACACAATCTGGAATTAAAGAAAAAATAAATTGGAAATATTAATTCTGAGGGGGAAAAGCAATCTTTACTCAAAGAGTGCCAGACTCCCCAAATTCCTTTCTGACAGGAATGGGATGTCAAGATGCACACAAACATTCATAAACACCGTCCTGGAATAGAGTGAAAGGGTCTGGGACTCAATTGATCATGGGGTTTTGATACCAACCAGGCCAGTTTCAACTGTTTCCACAAGGGTAAAGCTACCCTTAAGCTAAAAACAACTTAGAGAAACAGTTTTAACTGGTTTAAAGTCATTTTAAAAGATACTTATGGTTTTTTTGAAGGGAATAGGCCAGTTATTAATATATTAATCGCTGGTTTAAGGAACTCAAATGGCTAAAGATAGCAAAAAATTCCTAAAACCAGCCCTTCTTTTTACAAACCATAGTTCAATGATGCCATAATTAGCTTTTATGTTATCAATGTGTTTCTCACGACTGATGAGAGCAAATTCTACCTTTTGAGTGAGAGAATTTGTGTCTCTAAAAGAATATCTTCTTTGTCCCACTTTCCACTTAATGTTAGAATCTTTTCCTTTTATAATTAGCTTAAAAGCTGTCAAACAAATCAATAAAATATTAAAACCACCATTTTTAAGTCATTTTAAGTCTCTGAAAAAAATGAAAAAAGAATTATAATCATTGGTTTCAACTCTTATAATTTTTTTACCCTTGAGCCACCCCAAAAGTGAATTAAAGAATTTTTGATCACTGTTAGCTTTGTCACTTTGTTTCCAAATCCACTCAATCACTTTTAGGGGTGTTTTCTATTTGATATCCTCTTTTCCAATTGAAAGTTCTCTTGAATAAATGCCCTTTTTAGCCATAAATATCTCTAGTAGAATGTTTTTGCATAAATATTTATTATTGGTAAAACAATACATCTTTATCATATTATGTTTTGATGATAAAAAAAGTTAAAAACAATAATTTTGGAATTTTTAATGTAAAGATCTTAAATTTTACTATTTTTTGTCAAATTTCAAAGACAGTTAAAGTAATTTATTCTTAATAAAATCTTTATATCCAAACCTTACAAGGTTTCTCCTGTGTCAATTATCAAGGGATGTTTCTTCTTCTCAACTTAAATATTTGATTTTGATGGTGTCCAATGACTAAATCTCATGCCTGATTTTGGTATTTCAAAAATGAATCGGAATATAGGGTTCTCTTACTTCAAAAATAATAAAATGTATTTTGGGAAATATGGTTTCTAGTGAGGGTGTAGTTAATCCTTTGTTTCATTATTTCTCATATTCCACTATTTTTTGGTTTATGGGATCTGATTCACTGCTTGATGAAACTATAAGCCCCTTACCCATGCTATCACCTTCAGACCTTGTCTCTGTTTGGTCTTCTGGAAATTACTTTCTTTCAAATACCTTCTTCCCTTTTGGACAGTTATTTTCATACTGATCAGGTGAGCCACAGCTATGACAGGTCTTCTTCTTTGGTGCTTCTGAAATATTGGGATACTATGAGACTTGAGGTATATTTTACATACCCAAATAGGACACAATTGATACTCAAAGACATTCACAACTATTCATAACTCGTAACTCATGCATATATCCAAGATTTATCATTATTTATTAAGAAGAGATGAATAACTTTCTTGTGAGTAAGTA
Organism: Austropuccinia psidii; assembly: GCA_023105745.1. Taxonomy (NCBI): domain Eukaryota; kingdom Fungi; phylum Basidiomycota; class Pucciniomycetes; order Pucciniales; family Sphaerophragmiaceae; genus Austropuccinia; species Austropuccinia psidii. The sequence continues at coordinate 7,490,875 of JALGQZ010000002.1, read as the reverse complement.
AATCCATGGATTCAAGGACAAATTTGGATTATAAACAAAGGTTTACATGGTGTAGTTCCATAAAGTGAATGAGCTGGAACTAACTCTATGAGGTGGTAATGTGGAAAATAATTCAACACCACATCATCAATAACACATAAAAGAATTGTGATTTTTTTTTCTCAATTTCACACCAAAATAATGGGAATGTGAAAATCACATGTTTCATATACATTAAAAAAAGAGTCAGGCATGTTTATTGCACTTGATATTACACTATTATTACATAAAGGTTTGATAAACCCATAGTGGATATCAGTCTTGAAGCCTGAATTACTATTTTTGATGCAAAAATAGCTAAACGAGAGAAAAGACATCAAAGAGAGCCAGGGTACCCAGCTTCTGAGGCCTCTGAGAAGTAGATAGCTCTAACGCTTGGATCCATGGATGCTCATGGCCCAATGAGTATACTGAAACCTTTTGGGAACATGGTTACAAAGTTAAAGTCACATCAAATTGTATGAAAATAACAAAGAATCTGCTATTTTGATGTTACAAGGAGGTAATGAGCAGCTCTGACTCCTGTAGCCATGCCAATTGCTATTAATTTTCCATTTATAAACCTTAAAAAGACCAATTAATTTTTTTTTTGAACTAGTATACATGCGTTTACCTCATGGAAATTGGCTATTACTTTGCTATTTGCACTTCTATTTTTATATAAGGTACAAACTTCAAAAATGCATTAAAAATACAGTTCTTAACAATTCTTTCTGAATATTTTGCGACAAATGGAGAAAACACTAATTCATGTAGAAACCGAAAAAAATTATTACCTCAAAATTCAAATTGGAATTTTTACTTACAGTCAATTTTTGATAATTCCACATGAAACACTGAATCTTCAAAAATTCACAGAAAATACAATCTGAAATGAAATTTGCAATAAAATTGATAAATTTGAAAAATTGATCATTATTCTGAAATAAAAGAAGTTTTACAGTTGTTAATCCCTTAGTTATTAGCCATAAATTGGTTGATAGTCATGTAAAATTACTTAATTAAGTAATTATGAGACTCACACATAACAGCAGTTGATGTAACCAATTAAACTAAGAGTATTAATGGTTTCTCACTAATTGTTTTTTCAGCTTGCTCCATGGAATGCCTCTGTGAGCTGTTGTGGACTTAAAAGAGGCCTGATGCTGTTTTTTCCCAATCATCTTATTATTTAATCATCTCATTAGTACCAACAGGTAAGTATTACTTAATACTTTTCTTAAGTGTTTTAATTCTGTTAGAGTAAATAAGGAAGATGTTAAATCATATAAATATACTATTTACAATAGTATGTAACTATTATATTGTTGTATTACTGTTCTAATTCAAATTTGATCTTTTAAATCCACACCTAATATGTCAAATCACTCTACCAATTCTTATCAAGGTATAGTTGGAGTATTAGTGAGTGTTTTCACTTAATACTTGAATATTTTCTTCTATAATTCTCTTTAAAATTATTCTTGCAAAATATCATTATACATTAAGATCATTTTATATTATTTTAATAAGAAGTTTTATTCTTGATACTTCTTGTAATTGATTCCAGCAGAAAATTACTTCTTACTGTTATAATCACTAGTAGTGTATAACAAGTAAAATAGATAATTGTGTGATTAATAATTCAATTGTGGTTATAATAAATTCATTTATTATATTTAATAAGAACAGTGCCAGTACTCTTGGTTAATAGTAATATTAGCAAGATTTTCATGGACACATCTTACATCTGGGGGCCTGGCCATGTTCTTTAACCATGAAACCTTAATTGATATATTTTTAAGCTCTAAAATATATTAATTAAAGAATATTTTCTTTAATTTTTTGAAATTGTCTTGAAAATATTTTTCATTTAGGAATTTGGATTAAATTTATATTGTTTTATGCATGGCTTTTTCACATTAAAAAGGCTATAAAATTCTTCTACAAGTTACACTGAGTTAAATTTTGATTAAAATCCTTGTATTTTATTTTGTTTCTTACAAATGATTTTTTTCAATATAAAAAATTATGAAAATATCTCAAAAGTATAAAAAATAAATTTTCTTTTATCAATCTTTCTAGTGTTTTTAATTAATATATTGAAGCTGGTAGTAAGCTCAGTAAGAGGTATATTGACAGTCCAGAATCCTCAGAAGAAGAATATGAAGAGGATATTTAAGCTCAAATATCCAACAGAGGAACTTAATTCAAAGCAGAGGTATCGAAAGAACCACCAAAAGCCGTGCGTTCTTTGTCTTTATTCCTTTTTTCTCTTAAACTGAAATGAAAATGGTGCATACCAGAAATCAAAGAAACTATTCAGTCCAACCTAATAGATCTTGAAAAGGAAGAGGAAAGATCAGGACTAGACCTGGCAGGGCTTCCTCAAGAAAGGAACATCTGGCAGATTCCAGAACTTCCCCCTTTCCCCAAGGTCTGTACCAACTACATTTGACATTAACTCTGAGCCTGAACTTATTAAAGGGAATTTTTGAAGAGTTGAAACCCTTCCAAGTGGCATCGATAAGAATATATATAAGTCCCAGTAAAAGCATTGTACAGAGAAGCCAAGGAAGAGAAATTGGAAATTTGTCCAAGCCTTTGGCAGGAGGTCATAAACTCCTGCTTACATGTAAAGAGGTTTCAGGATGAGGAGAAGACCATAGAACTCTTAACAAGATGGAGCCCCTTATCTTGTAAGGATAAGGTCAAAAAGATAAAGAATTTGTTGAAGAATCAAAGTATTTTATCCATAGACAAAAACAAGTAACTAGAAATTACGCAAGCTTGGAAGAAAGAAGGAGAAGTAGCCTCAACAAGCTCCAGAGAAGTCTAAAGAGGAGCCCAAAAGGAACTTAGAAGAAACAGAGAGGACCCAAGAGAAATCAAGACAAGGGAAAAGGCAAAGAAAATTGGCACACACCTTACCCACAAGGGTACAGAATTCCCCAATAGGAACCTTCAGCCATGGACAGTGTCTTCAATATGGCCAGACCCCATATGGAGTCCACAGAAAATTAACACGAAAGGATAAACAGGACCTTTTCACATAAATACTAGATTAAGTTAGATATATTCAGTCTATTATGGGTGTAAAACTTAATAATTTTGATAAATAATTAAAGAAATTAACATCAAACATAAATGAACTAAGCAACAATGACAGAACTTTCACTGAATGGTGCAAAGTGAAAAATTCTAGACTTGAGTCAATTTCCAACACATGTGACAGGTTTGAGAGTAAATGTCAGGTAAAAAATGATGAATTGCAAGATCTTTCCATTAATCACATTAATTACCAGCTTACAAATCTGAGATATCATGTTTTAGAAATATTTCATAATACCAATCATTTTGCCACACATCTGGAAAAAAGTGACAGTGAAAGAAAGAAAGTAAATAGCTTAATGATTGCACATGTGGACTAAAATCATAAGAATTATTAACCTAATTCACATGCTCACTGACATTCCACACTTTTAACTGAATGGAAGTTTAACCCCTTTTCTAGGAGAAAATGCAATTTCTGCAAGAGATATTCCCAAGCTAGAAGAATGGCCAACATTCTCTCGTGAAGGCCAATATAAATATATTGAGTTCATTATAAAAATTTATATTTTTAAGGAATATTTTCATATGCCTAAAGAAATGATAGTGGGAAAATTGCACTCTTTTTTTACCAGAAATGCAAAGGAATGGTATTACAAGATGAGACAAGAACATGAAAGACATGATTGGATTTGGTGGAAATCTTAGATAATCCCAAAGTGGGCCAACAATTCCTGGAGATTTAAAATAGGAAATTCTTTTGAAGGTGCCCATTTTAAGTCAAAAAAAGATAAAACACTTACTTGGTTCCTTAAAAAAAAGATAGATTATCTGCTTTACACCCAGATATATCTGAATCTATGATTGATATGAATATATTAAGAAAATATGGAGAACTAGAATATGCTATCAAGTGTAGATGTGTAGAACCCTTTTCAACACAGGGCTATATTAATTCTATGGAAGATATCCTTACTAGAAAAATAACTGGTAAAACATGGACTAGAAACTCTATGGAGTCCACAATGGTCCCAAATACTTCTAGGGAGGATAGAAGACCTGAAATATCTGTCTTTAAGTGCTATAAATGTTGGAGAGCCTCACATTTAGCTAACACTTGGACCAAGAAGACTGAAATAAATTAATTTCAAGTCATTGAAAAGGGTCAGTGTGCTGAAGAGAAAGAAGAATCTGAACAAGATTCTGCAATCTCTGATTACACAGCAGCAGAAGACTATCCTATTGAGAACATCACAGCCTTCATTGAAGTCACTGAAGTACATACTGACTTTCCACAATATAGTGAATATTGCTACAACCTGATTGATATTGGGGAGGACATGATTTGCAAGAATAAACCTGCTAGAGGAAGCGGTTACACTTATAGAGCGTGTTGTATCACATCAAGATGAATGATTTTGGAGACAAATTCAATTTGGAAACAGGAGCATTTTGTACTTGTGTAGGCAAAGAATACCTTCAAGTCATACTTCCCCAATGGAAAACCCACTTATTACCAATAGAAGGTGTGCATTTCAGTTGTGCTAGTAGCAATATGTAGCCTTTAGGTATATTGGACACTAACCTGATATTCTCACACCATGCAGGAAGTATGAAAATGAAAACAGAAATAGTAGCAATCAAAAATTGTACTTTTCAACATATCATTCTTGGAAATGACTACTTAAACATTCATTTTATTGACATTAGTAACCATAAATACATCTATTTTACAAATGGAGAGAAAAAGAGAAAAAACTTCCTTTTTACAGTATTCCCCAACAGATATCAATAGTATATTCCAATAAAGATACATGTGAGCCTTAGAGGTAATTTCATATACCCAAAAGACCACAAATACAAAATTAACATATGAATATAAATAAAATAAATTTATTTATATTTTTAAAAGAAAAATATAAATATAAATATAAAATCATATTCAAAATAAAAAATTTAATTACAATTTAAAAATAAAATTACATTAAATTTTGGAATTGTAAAATTACATTTATACTTGAAAAAATTAAGTAAAAATGAAATTTTAACAAAATTGCAAAAAAATAAATAAATTTGGAAAAAATTTAAATAAAAATTATTATAACTTTTTATCCAATAAATAAACATATAAAAATTATTTCACCATTGGATTCCTCATAAAAAATCAGGTGGGGTCACCTCTGAGTGAAATTCTTGTAACTCAACTCTAAATAAGCTTAAATTAAGTTTTTAGTATTTTCAATACAAAAGTTGAAAATCCTCAAAGCTTTAATTTAATTAAAACCACATGTTGTGTTAACCATCAAATTTTGTGTTAAAATTGAGGTGTTGTGTTTAGTTTAAAAGTTATGAGGAATTGAAGTATTTTCAATTGAATTAAATTGAAATGTCAAAATGTGCGCGTGTATTACATAAGTGAACTTTGATTTACATATGAGGTATCAATTATTACTGTATTCTACTGTACAATTCAATTGAATTACATATGTAAATTATAAGTATAATACATGATGAGGAATTAAAGGAAAAATAAATTGGAAAGATTAAATTTGGGGGGGAAAAGGAACTCGAGCTCTAAGGGGGAGCTAGACCCCCAAAGTCCTTGCTGACAGGCGTGTGGTGTCAAAATTCACGCAAAGGTTCATCAATTTTGGCCTGGAATTGAGTTACAGGGTCTGTGGACTCAATTGATGATGAGGTTTTGATACCAACTGGGGTAGTTTTAGCTGTTGCTAAGAGGGTAAAACTACCCTTAAGATAAAACAATCATAGTAAAAAAAATTTCAACTGGTTTCTACGCCTCTTACACACATTCTGACGTGTTTTGAAGGCTCTAGACCAGGTATTGCTATAGCAATGGCTGATTTAAGGGTCTAAAATGGCTAAAAAATGGCTAAAAATGGCTTAAACCAGCCCTTTTTGGTCTAAACCAGGGTTCAATGATGCCATAATTGGCTTTTCTGTTTTCAGACTATTTTTAACGCCTGAAAAGAGTAAATTTTACTTTTGGAGTAAGAGAATTGATGGCTATAAAAGAATGTCTTCTTTGCCCCACTTTTCTCTTCATGTGAGAATCTTTTCCTTTTATAATTAGTTTAAACATTGTTAAACCAATAAATAAAATATTCCAACCACCTTTTTTAAATCATTTTAAACCTTTCAACCACGTGAAAAAATCATTATAATCATTGTTTGTAACTTCTATAATCATTTTTACCCCTGAACCACCCCAAAAGTGAATTGAAGCATCTTTCATCACTGTAAACTTTGTCACTTTGTTTCCAAATTCACTCTGGTCACTTTTGGGCGTGTTTCATCTTTAATATTCTTTTTAAAGACTTTTTTCTTTAATCAATTTCTTGCAGTTCTTTGCTCAATTAATTCCAATTAAAATTGCTCTTGAAGAAATTTCTTTTGTAGCCTTAAATATCTCTTGTAAAATATTTTTGGATAAATTTTTATTGTTGGTAAAACAATGAATCTTTATAATATTATTGTTTTATACTAATAAAGTTATAAAAAATAAATTTGGTGTGGTTTCTCTTAAAAATAATATCCTCTACTATTTTTAATTGATTTTTACCTCATACAAATTTTGAGGACAGGAAAAGTACTTGATTTTTAATCAAAGTTTCATATCCAGACGTTACATTTGGGGGCCCAGCCGTGCTATTTTACCTGTGACGAATTTTTTTTACTCTTTTTAAATCTTTTTTTCTTATATTAAAAAATTTAAAAACATATAAAAAATACTTATAATTCAAAAAATACATAAAAAATATTTTTTTTAATATTATAAGTGAGGCTTATATTTTAATTTTTTTTAAATATCCTTTTTTTTACTCAATTAATTGGTTTTTTTCATTGATTTTAGTGTCTGAAAACGTGGTAAGACAAGAAAACATTGAAACAGCCTCAACAGTCACCACCATTATTCCTGCCAGTACTATTAATTCAGACCATAATAGCACTGTTATTGTGACTCAAAATAACCAACCTGAACCAATATCTTCTGAATTGATTAACTTGGACATAAGTAATACCCTTCAGAAGGCTAGGAATTTGGCCAATAGTAAGTTTTTTGACATAAAAATACTATTTTAAGCCTTTTTAACCATAATTATTCCTTCAACCAGGTCAGGAGCCAGCTATAACCCCTCAAGCAGCTCCCAGAAAGGTAATAGATGTGATTATGGCAGAGGCCAATCAGGTACAGAAGGAAAAGGGTCAGTTGATGACTTCCAAACAACTAAAATGGGTCATTCTGAAGCTGATAATACCATTTTGCCTTCAAAAAGAGCTGACACCGCCACAACAAGCCTCTGTGGACATATACAAAGCCAGCCACAGTGCATACAACAATGCACTTCAATTAAAGGAGTACCAGATCCTTGCAGACCTGTGGAAGAATTGCATGAATTCTTACCTAACTGTGAGAAAATTCCTGGGCCATCCCAACACTTTCAAATTGCTCAATGGATGGCATCCATTGATGGAGAAGAAAAACATGATGCTTTTGACACTAGAATGGAGGAAAATCAACCCTCTACCACCAAAGCAAGTGCCAAAAACAGCCCCAGTGGCCAGCAGCAGCAAACCCAACGTGAAAAAGCAGACACAAGTTCCAAACAAGGGCAAAGGGAAGGCACCAGCCCCAAAGCCTTACAGCCAAGGATACAGAATTCCAAAGATTCAGCAGGATGCCATGGAAAATGTATTTCAGATGGCCAGAACCATGATGGAATTACAGAAGAAGGAGGAAGCCAGATTAAGATTCCAGAAATGATTTCTGATATATTTGATTCCATCCCAGAATTGTATGATGCTATAAATGACGTGAAAAAACATCTTTCTGATAAAAATGAAACCATTTGTAACAACATTAAAACAAACAACCTGAGTCTGTGCCAAATTAATGAAACACTTATGTGTTTTGAAAACGTTTTAAGAACAATTAAAATTTCCAATAATGATAATTTGTTTGGCAATAAAATAAATGAACAATCTGCCATTATTAAAGAATTAACAGATAAATATTCTAAATTGAATATTGATGACATAATTGAAACAAGAATTAAACAAGCCATAAATATTATCAAAACAGATAACAAGAAAGTCCTTGATGACATTTCAAACTCATTTACTGAAGTAAAGACATATAACATTGCCTTGAAAAAGTGTTTTGATGCTTCATAAGAAGAAGTATCAAAATTATCAATGAAATTGAATCAAGTCACTGCTGATAATACAAGACAGACAGAGTTATGGCAAGAACTGACACATAAAGAATACATGTATAAAATTGAAGTAATAAATTTAATACAAAGCTTCCAACATGAATACAGAAATTCCAAAAGGTGTAGCAACAGTAAAATGAATGACATTGAACAAATACTGAACACCTTACCAAGAATGTCTACACCTCTGAATCAAAACAAGGGCACAAGAATTCCAAATCCACAAGTATTGGATCCTGATAATTCACAATTAAAAAATGAATTATCCACTCCTTTTCATAACTTGGAACAATCAATGGTCCAAGAACTCTTGAAAGAAGTTCCAAAACTTAAAGAATGGCCTCACTTCAGTGGTGAAGGAGAGTATGACCATATGGAATTCATTAGAGGTATTGACATGATGAAAGAGGATTTTGAATTACCAGACAGATTGGTAAAAGCCAGGTTTAACACCTTGTTTACCAGATCAGCTCACAGATGGTACATCAAAATCAGACAAGCACATGGACACCAGAGTTAAACTTGGTGGAAAACCCAAATCATCAACAAATGGGCAAATGATGCTTGGAGGTTTAAAGTTGAAACAGCCTTTGAATCTGCCAAATTTAATGCTGATAAAGACAAAGACTTACCACGTTTTTTCCAACAAAAGGACAGATTAACAGCATTATATCCTGACATGTCAGAATTTATGATCCATAGAAAAATTCTGAGACAATGTGGAGGTGACTTAGAGCATGCTGTCAAAAGCAGGACTACTGAACAATCTTCAGCAGAGGATATTATCAATATATTAGAGGAAGTAACCACCAGAACCAAAATTGGTTCTAGTAGGGTGAATCTCAAAACAAGGTTTAATACACCTTGGAAAGATTCTGTTGACAAAAACCCCAAAGGAAATTCTAGTAATATTAAGTATAAATCTGCAGATACAGTCAGAAAATGCCATATTTGCCAAAGCACCACCCATTTAGCCACTAAATGTCCAAAAAGGGGGAAAATGAATGCAATTGACATTGAAAAGGAACCAGATGTTGAAAAAGAAGACATAATTGAAGACAAATCAGATGATATGTCATCCATATTTTCTAAATCTTCAAAAGATATAGAAAATATCAATGCCACTTTTGACATCATGGAATATTATTCCCACTTGCCACAATTGAGCAATGGTCAACTTGATTTATCAAAAGTTCAAGATGCACAACTTATGAAAACAAAACCAAACAGAGGGAAAGGTTATACAGCTGGTAACTCTTGTATAACAGAAGTGGTGATTGACAACAAGCCCACCAAACTTTTGCTTGACCCAGGAGCCTTCTGCTCTTGTGTGGGAAAATATTTTCTTAAGACTTGTGTACCAAATTCTGAAGACCAATTGTTACCAATTGATGGTATAAAATTTAACAGTGCGGGTAACCCAGTGCAAGCATTAGGAATCTTTGAGACCAATGTCATATTCCCTTACATAAATGGGAATCTAAGAATCACAGTTGAATTTGTTGTTATGGAAAATTGCTCTAGTACCCATTTTATATTGGGAAATGACTATTTAATCATGTATGGGATAGATTTACATAATAACAAAGACAGATAATTTACTATTGGAGACAATAAGTGCCAAAAATTTGCCTTTTTACCATTTAAAAGACAAATTACAGTAAACAAAGTATCACCAGTCAACTTAGAGTTAGAGAAATTCAAGTCTGAACAGTTAAATGAGGCTGAAATAAGCCTTCATCTGACTGATAAACAAGAAAATGAAGTTTCTTCCCTTTTGTATGACCACAGAGGAGCATTTGCTTTAAACAAAGAACCTCTAGGAGCAATTATTGGTCATGAAGTTGACATCATTCTTAACATTGAGAGACCTTATCCACCACTCTTAAGAAGACCTGCATATCCAGCAAGTCCAAAATCAAGAGAAGCTCTAGAAATTCATATCAAAGAACTTCTGGACCTTGGTTTAATAAGAAAAGTAGGCCACAATGAAGAATTAAAAATAACTACACCAGTCATAGTGGCGTGGCATAATGGAAAATCCCAAATGGTTGGCAACTTTAGAGCTCTGAACACTGACACTGTTCCAGACAGATACCCAATACCAAAAATCCAAATTGCCCTTACTCAAATATCTCAGGCAGTGTATATAACCACTATGGATGCCCTTAAAGGATTCCATCAAAATGTGGTGACACCAAGAGCAAGAAAATACTTGAGAATTATTGTTCATTGTGGAGTGTATGAATACTTGAGGATGCCCTTTGGTATCAAAAATACACCTTCACAATTCCAAATAATGATGAATGAAATCTTCCCTGAAGAGCTTTCAGAGGGATGGTTAATCATTTACATTGATGACACTATTGTCTGTTCCAAGACTTGGGAGGAGCAAATGTACAGATTGTCCATAGTTTTGACAAAAATTAAATCAGTAAACATGAAAATCTCCTTGAAGAAATGCCATTTTGGATTTAAAGAACTTAAGGCACTAGGACATGTTGTATCTGGTTTATCCCTTGGAATTGACAAAAACAAAGTTCCAGCAGTATTGCTAAAACCCATGCCTCAGAACAAGAAGGAAATTCAGTCATTCTTAGGTTCTGCAGGATATTACAGGCAACACATAAAAGATTTTGCATCCATAGCAAGACCACTTTATAAATTGTGTGACAAAGACACAGTATTTGAAATGACTTTTGACAGAGTCAAAGCTTTTGATTCTCTAAGAGAAGCATTGACCACTGCTCCACTCTTACTGATGCCAGACTTTAAATTGCCTTTCAAACTGTATATTGATGCATCAGGGGAAGGACTAGGTGCTGCACTTCACCAAATTCAGATCATAAATGATAAACCTGTAGAAAGACCCATATGTTTCATATCCAGGCAAATCAAACCAACTGAAGCCAGATATGGAGCAAGTCAGATGGAATGTCTATGCCTTGTCTGGGCCTTGGAGAAATTGTACTACTTCTTAGAGGGATGTGTTCTTGAGTTGATAGAAGATTGTACAGCTGTCAAATCACTTTTAAACATGAAAATACCCAATAGACATATGCTCAGATGGCAAATAGCCATACAAGAATACAGAGGCAATATGACTATTGTTCATAAGGATGGAAACATTCATAAGAATGCAGATGGACTAAGCAGATGGCCCTTACCAAATAATATTGATAATCCTGCTTATGTGCCAGAAGAAGCTTCACCACAAATTCCAATAGAAGGAATAAGTGTTACAGACTTGAACACCACCTTCTTTGAGGAAGTCACACGTAGTTACACTCAAGATAAGAATTGTAGCATCTTATGCCAATTACTTAACAAAGACTATAAAGACAACTCTCTAATACATGCCTTGGATGAATTATGGAGAGAGTCTTATGATGAAGGAAGATTTCACCTACTGGATGGTATAATTTACCACAGAACCAAGCACACATGTGTCATGACAGTTGTAGACAGGTCATTAATCAATCTCGTACTGCAAGAATGCCATGATAGCCTCTTTTCAGGAAATCGGTCTGAAGACAGAAAAAGAGAGAAAGTAAAGACTTGCATATGGTGGCCAATGTGGCAGAAAGATGTTGCAGATTATTGCAAAACTTGTGACAGATGCCAAAAGGCAAATAAATCCACTGGCAGTAATTGAGGACAGATTCAGTAAACTCCAATCTTTTTACCATGTCACAAAGATGATACAGCCATGGATACAGGTCTTCTGATATGGAATAGAGTATTGTAATGGACTGGTATATTTACAAATATCATTAGTGATAGGGATCCCAAATTCACATCAGCACTATGGAAAAATCTTCACCAATTATTTGGCACTAAACTGTCTTTCTCTACAGCCTACCACCCACAAACTGATGGACTGGCTGAAAGGATGATCCAAACCTTAGAGGACATGGTGAGAAGATTTTGTGCATATGGCCTTGAATTCAAAGATTGTGATGGATTTACCCATGATTGATGTACTCTGTTTCCAGCACTGGAATTAGCATATAAAACATCAATCCATGCCAGTACCAATCAGAATCCTGCTATTCTGGAAAAAGGATGGAACCCCAAGTTACCCCAAGATTCCTTGAGGAAAGACTTGATTGAAATACATCCCACAGCTGCTAGCTTCAAAGGAATGCTAGACAAAGCTAGAAAGCATGCAGTAAGGTGCATGGAGGACTCTTTTGCATATGCTCAAGACAAATGGGATAAATCGCATGCAACTCCAGATTTCAAAGTGGGGGACCTAGTTCTTGTATCCACCACTAACTTCAATAACATCAAAGGATGTAAAAAGTTGAAAGACTCCTTTGCAGGACCTTTTGTGATTAAGGCCCTCCATGGAGAAAATGCTGTTGAAGTAGAGTTATCTGAAGAACTTAGCAATAAGCATCCTAAATTTCCAGTGCGCTTGATAAAGCCATATGAATCTAGTGATTCTGAGAAATTTCCCTTGAGGAATAAGATTACCCAAGCTATACCTCCTATTGAGACATCTGGTACTAAGAAAATTACCAAAGTTCTTGAAGAAAGGAAATTAAGAACCACGAAATTGAGGGAATACCTTGTTAGGTACAGTGACCCAACTTGTGAAGATGAATGGTTAAAAGAAAAAGATATACCAGAAGCTACCAAACTGCTCAGGAGATTCAGACACACTAGAAACACCAATATTACAAAGTAATATTCTTTTTTAGGGAGAGGGAATGTGAGCCTTAGAGGTAATTTCATATACCCAAAAGACCACAAATACAAAATTAACATATGAATATAAATAAAAGAAATTTATTTATATTATTAAAATAAAAATCAATATATAGATATAGAATCATATTAAACATAAAAGATTTGATTACAATTGAAAAATAAAAGTACATTAAATTTTGGAATTATAAAATTACATTTATACTTGAAAAAATTAAGTAAAAATGAAATTTTAACAAAATTGCAAAAAAATAAATAAATTTGGAAAAAAGCTAAATAAAAATTACTATAACTTTTTATCCAATAAATAAACATATAGAAATTATTTCACCATTGGATTCCTCATAAAAAATCAGGTGGGGTCACCTCTGGGTGAAATTCTTGTAACTCAACTCTAAATAAGCTTAAATTAAGTTTTTAGTATTTTCAATACAAAAGTTGAAAATCCTAAAAACTTTAATTTAATTCACACCACATGTGGTGTTAACCATCAAATTGTGTGTTAAAATTGAGGTGTTGTGTTTAGTTTAAAAGTTATGAGGAATTGAAGTATTTTCAATTGAATTCAATTGAAATGTCAAAATGTGCCCGTGTATTACATAATTGAACTTTGATTTACATATGAGGTATCAATTATTACCGTATTGTACTGTACAATGCAATTGAATTACATATGTAAATTATAAGTATAATACATGATGAGGAATTAAAGGAAAAATAAATTGGAAAGATTAAATTTGGGGGGAAAAGGAACTGCAGCTCTAAGGCTGACCTAGACCCCCAAACTCCTTTCTGAAAGGCGTGGGATGTCAAAATTCACGCAAATTTTAATCACTTTTGGCCTGGAATTGAGTTACAGGGTCTGTGGACTCCATTGATGATGAGGTTTTGATACCAACTGGGGTAGTTTTAGCTGTTGCCAAGAGGGTAAAGCTACCCTTAAGATAAAACAATCATAGTAAAAACAGTTTTAACTGGTTTCTACATCTCTTACACACATTCTGACGTTTTTTGAAGGCTCTAGACCAGGTACTCCTATACTAATGGCTGATTTAAGGGTTTAAAATGGCTAGAAATGGCTAGAAATGGCTAAAACCAGCCCTTTTTGGTCTAAATCAGGGTTCAATGATGCCATAATTGGCTTTTCTGCTGTCAGACTGTTTTTCAAGACTTACAAGAGTAAATTTTACTTTTGGAGTAAGAAAATTGATGGCTATAAAAGAATGTCTTCTTTGCCCCACTTTTCTCTTCATCTTAGAATCTTTTCCTTTTATAATTAGTTTAAACATTGTTAAACCAATCAATAAGTGATTCCAACCACCTTCATTAAATTATTTTAAACCTTTTAACCACGTGAAAAAATCATTATAATCATTGTTTTTAGTTTTTATAGTCATTTTTTACCCCTGAACCACCCCAAAAGTGAATTAAAGAATCTTTCATCACTGTAAACTTTGTCACTTTGTTTCCAAATTCACTCTGGTCACTTTTGGGTGTGTTTTCTCTTTAATATTTGTTTTAAAGACTTTGTTCTTTAATTAATTGCTTGCAGTTCTTTGCTCAATTAATTCCAATTGAAATTGCTCTTGAAGAAATTTCTTTTGTATCCTTAAAATATCTCTTGTAGAGTATTTTTTGGATAAATTTTTATTGTTGGTAAAACAATAAATATTATTGTTTTATACTAATAACGTTATAAACAACAAAATTGGAGTGTTTCCTCTTAAAAATAATATTATTTACTATTTTTAATTGATTTTTACCTTATACAAATTTTGAGGACAGGAAAAGTACTTGATTTTTAATCAAAGTTTCATATCCACACCTTACATCAGTGGAGAATGGAAGACAGGGAATCAAACCTAGAGCTACACTAGAAAGAACTTTTAGAAATTATCCAGAAGATTTCCCTCAAAGAGATATTATTCAAAAAACCTATCATAGAAGAGAATTTAAACCAGAGATAACATATTCTTACTCTTTCAGGCTCATAAGGAGTGGTAACCTAACAAAACTCCCTAGTGTCTTCACATCAATCAGGCACCAGCAGATCAGTGAGCAAGAGTCACCATACTTTCCAATCCCAGGTAAGATACAGGAGAGGAAGATTATCATAGGACAAGAAAAAGACTTCCTTCAACCAGGGGCAGAAAGAGTTGGATCCTATGATCCAGAACTTGTGGGACCTTCCAAAAGAAGTATAAAAAAACAAAAAACAGTTCTAAAAACTTCTAATGAAGCTAGCATCCCTAGAATAAGGAATGATATCTCCACTCAGTTTAAACAAAATGTTGTGATCCCTGAGAGTACTATAAGTAGTAATACTCTATGGTTACAATTTTCCCAATTTGTAGAACAAACTCAAAGAGAGTTTGAAATATTCCATGAAAATATTTCAAGGCTACAAGAGGTTAATACCTTAAAAAGCAAAACTATTCATACTCTTCAAGAGGGCTATACTAAACTGAGTAAAGCCTCAGGAGAGACCAAAAGAAGACTAAACCAAGTCTTAGAGGAGCAAAATCACTGCAAAAGGGATAGGGAATACCTGGATAAAGATATTGAAGATTTTTTCAATGGCTGCCAAAACAAAAAGCCCCAACTACAAGGCAATGTTTTGGATAATCCATACCACCAGGAAGACATAAAACCAGATGCCTTTTTGGAGAATAAGCCAAAATCCCCATCACAATACCAAGATAGATATAACATGACTTATTCAGAGAAGGAAGAACTGAAACAGCTTCCAGAGGCCTCAAGCTGGCCGAAATTCTCTGGTGTAGAAGGATATGATCACATGGAGCTCATTGATTATATTGATGGACTCTTCATTGAGGTACCAAGTATAAAAGATTACTGGATTACTGCCAGATTAAATAAAGATTTCAAAGGGCATGCTAGTTTTTGGTACACATAAATGAAAGAAATCCATGGCATAAGAAACTGGCCATGGTGGAGGAGCCAAATACTGCAAAATTACAGAAATAATACATGTATATGGCAGAAAACCCTTTCATTTGGAAATGATAGATACACAGTGGACAAAGATCCATATGATTGGTGTCTGAGACAGTCATAAAGGCTAATAGCCATTGACTCTCACATAACAACAGAAATGAGAAATCACAAACTGTTGACCAAACTACTAGGAGACTTAGAGCATGAAGTAAAATGTAGATGCTCCAAAGATTCCACCTTGGATGAAATATCAACTAATTTTTAAGAAGTAAGGATTAGAAAATCTATTGATAGATACAATACCCATAGTACTGGTGATAAAAGGGAGAATCCAACCCTGGAAGAAAAAGAAACACATTATTCAGAATCCGAAATCACAACAGGATCTCACAACTGTGAATCATCCAATCACTATTCAGACAATTTTCCCAAAGACAGGGAAGAGATATTTTAAAGAGAGAAAGAAACAAGAGAAGTCCAACAAGTTCATGAATCTGACTCTGATAGTGTGAGGAATAGCTGTGAACCTAACCCCAATGAGGAGTATTTGGTGGAATTTGCGAAACATTAAGAAAAGGAAATTTTTCAGTCCACTTAAAAAGAAGGAAATCAATGACCAAAAATTTGGATGGTTTGAAACATATTCCACCAGACAAGGAGGGTATGACCACAAGAAAGGTTTTGGCTAAAGGCAACATGAACCACACTAGTCCCTCAAAGAAGACAGGAAAGTCTCATCAATTATGAGCCTTTTTTATAGGGAGGGTATGTCAGCCTGTGACTCAAAACTAGAGCACAAGCATGACTGCCAGAATACCATAAACTAATGGTAGAGCAAAATACCACCAAAACATGGAGCTGAGCCAAACAGGTTCAAAAGTTATCAAAAGAAAGTGGAAACTTACCTCCTTCAAAATATAAAATTCTCATCATCATAGGACAGAGAATAACAAATTGTGTCATGCTCAAAGTTTTTGCTGAGCATAAACCTTAATTTTCACCTCTCATCTGAAATCCAGAGGTAGAGGCTTAACCCCAGCAAATGGGTATTCAAATTGAAGCTCTAAGTCAGGGCTATCCAATTTTACTAGCCAAATTGAGCCAACACCAACAATACAGAATTTATGGCCAAGATAAGTTCAAATAAGGGTGGACAAAATATTCACCTCTCATCCAACTTCTACAATTTTAGTGTGATATACTTAAAGTGGGGTCTTTTTGGTAAGAGCACAATCAGGGCTATCTGATGGTGCCATTTATTTCCCCATATCTCATTTAGAGCAAAGGCTATGGGGCCAACAAGTTCCATACAGATTTTGAGATAATGGTATATCTGGATAACTAAAATTGAACATGGCATAACTTTGCCATATTTTATGCTAAATATGTCGAATGAGGTACCATTGTGTAAATCCCATCCAGGGCTACACAATGAACCAACTTTTAGCTCAATATCTTAAAAAATGTCAAAGGTATAGCAGTTTCAAGGTCAAAGTCCCACATTTGAACCAATACAGCTTTACTGTGGGATAATATCCCATACATATGATTATGAGGTGTCAAATGGACTAATAATCCTGTTCATACTTCAATAGCTCATAGTTCAGTCAGCTACAGGGTCCATACAGGTTCTTTATAGCTTCTGACACGTCAGAAGCACCAGAACACATCTGTAAACTCCATTGGTGAAATTCTTCACCCTGTATAGGGTAAAATGGCAACTTGCGGTTCTAAAAACACATTTCCACCCAATAACAGTCTGTATTGAGTGTGTAGAGCCACAAACCAGCCCAAAGTAGTGAAAAGTTTCACTCAGTGGTTGTGTGCAGAGGTAAAAAACCTCTCACTACCCCAGAACAAGATGAAAGGAGGCTTTTCCTCACCAGAAAGCCAATCCATCATCCTCTTCTTAAATTCCTACATAGTACAGCTTTCCAAAGCAGTTACACTCTTGGAAAACAAGTCAGGTAAGCTTTAAACCTAATTATTGTAGTCTTTATTATTTTAACCCAACAGGTCTTTAAACTTAAGTATTGTAGTCTTTATTATTGTAACACAACAGGTAAAGCTGCAACCAGGGCTTTCAGTAGTGCTCGCCACCACTAATTGTATCAGTAAATGCCTCAATATCTTTCAAACAAAACCTTCTTTCATACTTCTTATCCATTTCACAGTCATAGGTAAAGCTGTATATCCCTTTATTACTACCTTATCATAGACTCAGCCTGACACATCTTCAATTCCTCCTCCTTCACCTAATCCTTCCACTTCCAAGCCATCACCAGTCCCCATCACCCAACAATTAAAACCTGTAGCAGGTACCAGCATGAGAAGAGAATAACAGTCACCTTTGCCATTCTCAGCCACTCAGGTTCTTCAAAGAAGGGAGAATTGGTCTATCTGGGTTACCAGAGAGGGTCTAAATGTGGTGAATGAAGGTCAAGATTCTGTGGCTAGGTTTTTCAGAAGATTTTATAGAAATGGCAGGGAGGTAATTATGTATTCCAATGATATAACGATTCCTGGTACTGCTTCTGAGGATGTGGCTGCTAGGTGTTCATTGAATGATGAATTTAAAAACAATCTCCAGATGAATTTTGATGATTTTGGTAAAGATAACTAGTTTTGGCTTTGTTTTTGTTTGGTTTGTCTTTTATCCCTACTCTTATTTATACAACAGAAAAATTGAACCTCCCAACACATGATAGGGTAGGTGATACTTGTGCTTTTAGAAACAAATAAGAATAAAAAAAAATTATAAAAATAAATAATAAAGAAAGGCAATAAGAGAATTAAGAGAAAAAGAAATAAAAGGAACTTGTGAGAGGTTCCCTTCTTGAGGTGAGCTGCTTGATTTTGGCCATATATTTCCTGAAATATAAACACCAAGCAGTCTATGCTCACAGAGTGGCTGAGGTGTTGTTTCACAATAATTGGAAACCCTAAGGGCTGCATAGCAGGAGATTGTAAGGTGTGGATATGAAACTTTGATTAAAAATCAAGTACATTTCCGGTCCTCAAAATTTATATAAGGTAAAAATCAATTAAAAATAGAAAGAAATATTATTCTTAAGAGAAAACAGGCCAATTTTATTGTTTATAACTTTATTAGTATAGAACAATAATATTATAAAGGTTCATTGTTTTACCAACAATAAAAATTTATCCAAAAATACTCTACAAGAGATATTTAAGGCTACAAAAGAAATTTCTTCAAGAGCAATTTCAATTGGAATTAATTGAGCAAAGAACTTCAAGCAATTAATTAAAGAAAAAAGTCTTTAAAAAGAATATTAAAGAGAAAACACGCCCAAAAGTGACCAGAGTGAATTTGGAAACAAAGTGACAAAGTTAACAGTGATGAAAGATGCTTTAATTCACTTTTGGGGTGGTTCAGGGGTAAAAATGATTATAAGAGTTACAAAAAATCATTAAAATGATTTTTTTCACGTGGTTAAAAGGTTTAAAATGATTTAATGAAGGTGGTTGGAATCACTTATTGATTGGTTTAACAATGTTTAAACTAATTATAAAAGGAAAAGATTCTAAGATGAAGAGAAAAGTGGGGCAAAGAAGACATTCTTTTATAGCCATCAATTTTCTTACTCCAAAAGTAAAATTTACTCTTGTCAGTCGTGAAAAACAGTCTGACAACAGAGAAGCCAATTATGACATCATTGAACCCTGGTTTAGACCAAAAAGGGGCTGGTTTAAGCCATTTTTAGCCATTTTAGACCCTTAAATCAGCCATTACTATAGCAATACCTGGTCTAAAGCCTTCAAAACACGTAATAATGTGTTGATGAGGCATGGAAACCAGTTAAAGCTGTTTTACTAGCATTGTTTTAACTTAAGGGTAGTTGTACCATCTTGGCAGCAGTTAAACCCACCCTGGTTGGTATCAAAACCTCATCATCAATTGAGTCACAGACCCTGTGACTCAATTCCAGGCCAAAAGTAATGAGCTTTTGCGTGGAAGTTGGCATCCCACACCAGTCAGCACGGATTTTGGGGGTCTGGCTCCCCCTCAGAGCTAGAGTTCCTTTCCCCCCAATTTATTTTTGCCTTTAATTCGTCATCATGTATTATACTTGTAATTTACATATGTAATTCAATTGAATTGTAAAGTAAAATACAGTAATAATTGATACCTCATATGTAAATCAAAGTTTACTTATGTAATACACACGCACATTTTGACATTTCAATTGAATTCAATTGAAAATACTTCAATTCCTCATAACTTCTAAGCTAAACACAACACCTCAGTTTTAACACAAAAGTTGATGGCTAACACCACATGTGGTGCAAATTAAATCAAAGTTTTGAGGATTTTCAGCTTTTGTATTGAGAATAATGAAAACTTAATTTAAGCTTATTTAGAGTTGAGTTACAGAAATTTCATCCAGAGGTGACCCCACTTTATTTTTTATGAGGAATCCAGTTGTGTGATAATTTCATTATGTTTATTTGTTGGATAAAAAGCTATAATATATCTTATATAGCTCTGTACCAAAAATATTTTAATTTCACAATTTTTATTAAAAATTCATTTTTACTTTATTTTTACATGTAAAAATATAATTTCATAATTTTAAATTTTATTGTAATTTTATTTTTAAATTATAATTAAATTTTGATTTTGAAGTATAAACTTGTATTTATATTTCAATTTTGATTTTTATAATATAAATAAATTTCTTTTATTTATATTTGTATCTTAATTTATCTTTTTGTGGTCTTTTGGGTATATGAAAATACCTCTAAGGCTCACAGAGATGGAGCTTACTTTCATAACTTCAACTCCCCACAAAGAACTATAAAGAACAGAAAAACATTTGCCATAAAATTAATTTTTCTAAGGAATTTCTTGAATAATTCTTAATGCAATAATTAAGAAAGGGAATTTGGCCATATCTTGATAAAAAAGTCCAAATTTGAGGGTATATATGTTTCATGGCCTTCTTAATCTGTCTAAAGGGTTGAGAAGTCCTCACAAAGCTGCCAAGGTGATTCTTACACCAAATTTGGGTAGAATACACCCTTAAAGGTCCATTCCAGGAGAGGAACTTACTTTCATAAACTCTAGTCCCCACCAAGCACCATAAAATCAAACTCTTGAGGCATTTGGGCCAGGATTGTCAGGATATGGAGTGTGAAAATCCTTGAAAAGTTCTTGTGAGTGTGTAACACTGGAAGCTGGCTCCCAAGCTGTTCTTTCTGGGTCTTCACTGAATCCTTTCCACTTTACAAGATACCATAATTTATGTGAGCCTTTGAGATATGACCACATACCCAATAAGGTCACAAAAAAGACTCAGAATAATTATACCTTTAATATAATTATATTAAAATTACTTAGAATAATTATACATTAAAAATAATTACTTAAATATACAAAAAATACCATAAATTGGTACAAAAATTGGTTTAACTTAAAAACCAATGAATCAACATGTGAAATAAGTTATACTATTGGATTCCCCATGATAAAATACACATATACCATTTTTATGGCATATCTGTAAAGTCAATATTTAATGAATTATAAGGTATAATACCTTATAAAAACCATAAAACCTTATTTATCTCAAGAACTAATGAAACAACATGTGAATTAAATTGTACCAGTGGATTCCCCACGAAAGTCCACACATAAAACAATTAATAAGCTAATTTCCAAAGTTAATACTTAAGGAATTAACCTGAATATATGCACTTTTTTGGTCAACGCATATATTCAAGGATCATAGCTAATATCTCCTAAACTATACATGATAGAATGATGAACCAAAAATAAAGTTACCACGTAGCTACTGTAGGAACACAGATATGAACTTTATTTTACAAATTATAAACAAGGTTAAAACCTATGATGAAATATTGATAAAAATCAACAGAGCTGTTGACCACTTTGTTGTGAAAGTGTTCCAAACTTAAAAAAAGTATACAGTTGGATTCTACTAGTTCATTCGTGAAGAATGATGTAATTTGTATTATTAAATTCAGGGTATAACCCCCTGAAATCAAGGTTTGAAGTTTAAAATATTGAATTTCGACAGAAAAGATGAGTTACAAGAAAAATCATCAAAATTAGAGTTTTGATGATGTAATGAAACGCTCTTGGCAGAATAATAAGGTTATGCCAGGATATCAGAATTCACTCTCTGAATTGCTGTAGCGTGTAAATCTTAAACGTTATTGAGGATCAAAGTTTGATCTTAATTTGAGCAGTTATGATCACTCACAGTAACCTTAATTTAAGTTTAACAGTCTTAAGAGTGATACAATTGGTGAATACTATTAGTTTATGATTAAAGCTAATAGAATCCACGAAATTTGGGGTTCTGCCAAGCCTCTGATGTCATCAAACGTAGAGTTATAGTGATAACTCTAAATAATGGTGTAATAATGATGTAATATGGTTTGATAATGATGTAATCATATCCAAACCTTAAAATATTGATCAATTCCAGTGGGTATTATCAGTACACGTCTACTAGAAGCCTGTTGGACTCTAGGAGGGAGGTATTTACTATAAATAGAGCTCTTTTTACTCTTTTTTCCCCTCAGACGCATCAAAAACATTAAATCAATTAAATCAAAGGTAATTTCTTTATTCTTTATATATAAAACTATTATATTATTAAAGACCAAAGACCACCTTGCTGTAATCATCTATTTGGCGTGATTAAATCATTTATTTAATTGTTTTTGCTAAAAATCTCTTTAAAAACTCATTTCCATGTTAAAATCCAGAGTAATTTGTAATTTTCTTTATTTTTATTGTAAATACAATTTGAAAAAGTTGTATTTATATTTTTTGGCGTAAAATATTTCAAAATTATTATATTAAGTGTTAAAAGTAGGTTATTTTCTCTTATTATAATAATTTCTCTATTATTACTCTCTTAATAATTCTTTAATTAATATAAATAGTATTTATATTAATTCATAACTTTAATATTAGTAATATTATTGTTATTAATTGTTTTTTATTGATAAAAAGCAATTTTTTACGCCTTTATTATTTGTTGGTAACAATAATAAAGAGCTTTTTAAATATATTAATTATTTTATATTAATATATTTATTTATTATATTATATTTTCATAATATAAATTATATTATTATATTTATTTAATAATATAATTATTTTACGCCATAATAATAATAATTATTTATTATTATTATATTTTTAATCTTATTTATTCAATTCATAAGGACATTCAGAGTACAATAAGTAATAAATTAGTAATTTTTACTTATTGTTTCATAGTCAAACCTTACAATTTACCTCTTTTTACGTTTTATTACAGAACCTGAGACACTTCAAATTCCTCTTTCTCTTTCACTACTATTGATGGTGGAAGCAATTGATGGGATATTTGACTTCTTGACTGGTTCTAACAAGGAAATATGGAATACAGGCTGAACTGCTTTCCAATGTGAAGGCAACTAAAGGTGATATGCATGAATTCCAATCTTCTTCAATACTTCAAAGGGTTTCAAATATATTTCTGAGAGCTTCTTGGTGGGTCTTGTAGTATTGATATTCTTTGAGGCTAGCCATACTTTGTCCGCAGGTTGGAATTTAGGTGGAACTGTCCTATTTCTATCTGCATAATTCTTGAAATGATTTATTTCTCATTCTAACTCTTCTTTTACAGCTTTCTGTACTTATTGGATTTTTTTGATACCTTTCCAGAAGGTGTGTCTTGAGAAATTTGAATTGAATCAAAGCTGGGATCTCTTCCATAAATGTTTAAAAAGGGTGATTGTTTTGGTGATATGGGTTATGCATTATTGTAGGTAAATTCAGCAAGAGGGTGCCAGATCTGCCATTAATCTTGATGGTAAATGACCTAAAACCAAATATACTGTTATAGAATCTGATTTACCCTCTCTGTCTGTCCATCTTTTCCAGGTTTAAAGGAAGCTTAACTATCCTTTGATATTTTGAGCTGCTGACATGATTGGATCCAGAATGATGAAACAAATAAGGAGCCTCTATCACTCACAATACTGACTAGTAGTTCATTCTGGGAAGGGAAATGGCTAGTGAAGATTTGGGCTAAGTCCAGGGAAGTAATTGCTAAATGATCTTAGATATATATTGCCATTTTTGAGAATCTGTCCCCCACTACTAACACTGAATCAAAGTTGTTGGACAGGGGCAATTTAGTTATAAATTCCATTGATAATGAATTCTAAGGACCAGATGGAAATTGAAGAGGCTTGAGTAATCCAAATTTTGTATTGTGAATGTTCTTTTTTCTTGAACAATGCTGAAATGAGGACACATAGTCCTTGATATTTTGATTCATTCTAAGCCAATGTTAATCCCTCTTAATGTGCTTGAGGGTCCTCTTCTGGCCAGGATGGCCAGCCAATGGTGATTCATGACACTTTTGAAGGATATCCAATTTAATTTAATTATTGCTTGGTATGACTACTCTAACTTTTAATAATAACAATTTGGCTCAAGGTTCAAGAGAATAATCTTAGACTGATTCACCTCTTGCTAATTCTTTGAGCATTTCTTTGTAGTCTTTGTCTCACCATACTTCTTCTTGAATCTGATCCACTAAACTGAGAATACTCCAATCTTGATTTCTGAATTTCATTCTTCTTGAGAGCTTTATGGAAATTTTTACAATTCTTGCTGATGAAATTCACCCCCCTCTCTGGGTACACATTGTCCCAACATGACAAGGCATCTGGTAAAGTGGAAAGCCTGCCTGGGAAGTAAGGGATAGTGAAATAAAACTCAAAAAGAAATTCAGACTATGGCATGTTACAAAAATTAAGAACTTTTGACAAAATGAACTATTGAGGGGAGGAATGCTCTTTAAATAATTCAAAAGAAATAGAGAGAAAGAAGGAAAGCTGTGAGCCTTGAGGTATATTTTACATACCCAAATAGGCCACAATTATCTTAAAAAAGAAATTTTGAATCATGCATAACTCATAAGTCATGCATGTATCCAGAATTTATCATTTTCAATTTCAGAAAAGATGAATAACTTTTTATTGAGTAAGTAAATCCATGGATTTAAGACCAGATTTGGATTCTACACAAAAGTTCACCTAGGGTAGCCCCATAGAGTGAATAAGCTCAATTTAAGTATTTGAGGTTGTAAAATGGAAAATACTTCAATACCACATCATTAATACCACATAAAAGATCCGTGAAAATTTTTGTTTTTCTTGATTTTAAGCCAAAATAATGGGAAAGTGAGAAATCCCATGTTACATATACACTAAGAATAGTTTTATGCATGTTTTGAGCACTTAATATCATGGTATTCTTACATGGACTTTTGGTACACCCATAGTGGATATCTCACTTTAAGCTTAAATTTCTATTTTTACGTGAAAAATAAACAAGGGGGACAAAAGACATCAAAGAGAGCCAGGGTACCCAACTTCTGAGGCCTCAGAGGCGTGGATAGCTCCAGAGCATGGATCCATGGCTCATCTTGGCCCAATTGGTAAACTAAAACTCTTTGGGAACTTGGTTACCAAGTTACACCTACTGTAATCATAAGAAAATAGCAAATAACCTGCTATTTTGACGTGCCAAGGAGGTAATGAGCTACTTAGACTCCTGTAACCACGTCAATTCTTGATGACTTTCCATGACTAGACCCTAAAAGAGTAATTAAAACCCTTTTGGGACCCACATTCATTGATTTACCTCATAGCAACCAGCAAAATACTGCTATTTGCAATTCTACATAGAAATGAGGTAAAAACTTCAACAATTCATTAAAAATACAATTCTTAATTAATCTTTCTGAAACGTTCAGGACCAATAGAGAGCTGTATTATCTATGGTACAACCAAGGAGAATTACAGTTTTACTAGTAAAATTAAAAGTTTTACTTATAGTCCATTTTTGACCATTCTACGTGAAACACTGAATCTTCAAAAATTCACAGTAATTAAAACCTGTGATGAAATTGGCAATAACATTGATAACTTTGAGAAATCAATGATTATTTTGGAATAAAAGAAGATTTACAGATGTTACTCCTTTTATTCTTAACCATATTGGGGTTGGTAGTCACGTAAAAGCATCAATTAAGTAATTATGATAATCTTACGTGACAACAGATGATGCAATCATTAATCCAAAAAGCTTTATTGTTTTCTCACTCACTGGTTTTTCAGTTTGCTCCATGGCACGCCTCTGTGAGCTGTTGTTGACTTAAAAGAAGCCTCTTCTTGCTGTTTTTTCCGTATCATCATCTTATCAATTTATTAAATCATTATTACCAACAAGTAAGTATTAGTTATAAGCTATTCTTAAGTGTTTTAAATCTTTCAGAATCAACCAGAAAGACGTGAAATCATAGAATCCAACTATATATTGTTGTAATACTGTTATAAATCCTTTTCATCCCTTAAATCCACAATTCTACATCAAATTTCTCTACTTTTATCTATCAATAAGTTCTTTGGAGCATTAGTGAGTCATTTATTTTTAATTCTTGAAGTTTTTCTCTAGTAATAGTTTTCTTCAAGAATTATCTTTATAATTATTCTTGTAAAAGATAATTATATATTAAACTAATTTTATTATTTTAATAAAAGAAGTTTTTATTATTAAATTCTTCTTGTAATTGATTCTTGTAGACAATTACTTCTCACTGTTATAATCACTAGTAGTGTATAACACGTGAAAGAAATAATTTTATAATTATTTAATTGTGGTTATAATAATTTTTTATTATTATATTTCATCAGAACAGACATAGTACTGTTGATTAATAGTAATATTATCATCAGTTTCATAGTCACATCTTACATTTGGGGGCCTGGCCATGTTTTTTGAACCTTGTACCCTTAATTAATATATTTTTAAGCTCTAAAATATATTAATTTAATATTTTTGTCTTTCATTTTAAAGTTAAAATAATTCTTATTTTTGAAATTGTTTTGGAAATCTTTTTCATTGAGGAATTTGGTTTAATTTTATACTGTTTTACACGTGGCTTTTTCACATCCAAAAACTTATAAAATTATTCTTTGAGTTACTCTGAATTAATTTTCATTCAAAATCTTAAATTTTAATTTTTTTTCTTTAAAAAGAATAATTTTTTTAATATTAAAAAATATAAAAACTTATAAAAAATCTTTAAAAATATTTTAAATAGTATAAAAAATAATTTTTTCTAGTGTCTTTAATCATATACTGTGCAGCTGGCAACAGACTCAGTAAAAGATATATTACTAGCCCAGAATCTGAGGAAGGTATTGAGGTGCAAATTGCTAAAAGAGGCACCTTATTTAATTCTGAAAAGAATAAATTACCACCAAAAGGTGTGTTTTTATCTTTATTTTTACTCTTTATCCTTAAATTGACGTAAAAATGGTGCATACCAGAAATGGAAGCAAATATTCAGTCCAACCAGATGGATGGGGACAAGGAAGAGGCAAGACCAAATCCAGAAGTGCCAAGTCTTCCACAAGAAAGACACATTTGGAGGATGCCAGAGTTGCCCCCCATTCCCCAAGGTCTGTACCAACAGATTTTGACGTGAATTCAGAGCCTGAACTGATTTATGGTAATATTTCCAGGGCTGAACCACTTTCAGGTGGCAGCAATAGAAATATATCAATGCCAGTACAAAAACTGGTTCATAGAAGCCAAGGAAGAGGAGTGGGAAATCTGCCCAAGCCTTTGGCAGGGGGCCATGAACTCCTACTTACACATCAAGAGCTTTCTGGGTCAGGAGAAGACCATAGAACTCTTAGGAGGATGGAGCCCCCTGTCTTGCAAAGACAAGGTCAAAAAGATAAAGAATTGGTTGAAGAACCAAAGTCTTTTATCCATAGACCAGAAGAAAGAGTTGGAAATGACTCCAGCTTTGGAGACAGAGGCACCAGTGGCGTCTACCAGCTCCAAACCAGCTCCAGAAGTGTCCAAAGACAAGCCCAGGGGACCTCAGAGGAAACAGAAGGGTTCCAAGAACCATCAAGGCAAAGGAAAAGGCAAAGCCAATTGGCACAGAACTTACCCACAAGGGTACAGGATCCCCAAATTGGAGCCTTCAGAAGTGGACAGTGTCTTCAATATGGCCAGACCTCTGATGGAATTCAAAGCCAAGGAGCAGGAAAGGATGAACAGAAACTTTCCACGCAAATAATTGGTGTACAGACTAGTATTAATGTAGAAATTGGTAAACTTGATGGGAAGTTAACTAAAATTACATCAGATATACTTGAATTAAAGAAAAATGACAAAAAATACTTTGAATTGCACCAAGTGACAAATGCCAAACTTGACTCAATTACCAATTCTTGCAAAAGAATTGAAAATATGTGCCAAATTCAGCATGATGAAATGGAAGATCTTTCCATTTTTAAGGTGAATAATCAACTTACAATTTTGCAAGACCAAGTCTTAAAAATAGTTGAGAATACCAATCAATTTGCCATACAATTAGCAAAAAGTGACAGTGAAAGGCAGAAGTTGAAGAATGAAATAATTGCAAGTGTGGAAAAAATTCATAAGAATCATGAACCACATATGCCAAGACATTCTACACCTCTAACTGAAGAGAAAATTTCTGTTAAAGAAAGTCTCACCCCATTCTTAGGAGAAAATGCCTACTCTACAAGGGATATTCCCAAAATAGAAGAATGGCCAACATTCTCTGGTGAAGGATAATACAACCATATTGAATTGATCAGGACTATTGATATGTTGCAAGAAGACTTCAATATACCTGATGAAATCATAGTGGGAAAATTACACTGTTTATTTACCAGGACTGCAAAGAAATGGTATTACAAAATGAGGATTGATGATGGTAAACATGACTGGTCTTGGTGGAAATCTGAAGTGATTACCAAATGGGCCAATAATTCTTGGAGGTTTAAAGTGGGAAAAAGGTTTTGAAAGTGCCATTTTTAACTCAGAAAAAGACAAACCACTTACTTGGTTCTTCAAACAAAAAGAAAGACTATCTGCTTTACACCCAGATATGTCTGACACTATGATTAATATGAAAATATTAAGAAAGTGTGGAGGAGAACTGGAACATGCTATCAAAAGCAGATGTGTGGAACCTTGTTCAACAGAGGACTAAATTAACGCTATGGAAGATATCATTACCAGGACAAGAATTGGTAAGACTTGGATTAAAAACCCAATAGAGTCCAAAATAGTCTCAAAGATTCCTAGAGAGGAAAGAAGACCAGAAAGACCTGTCTTTAAGTTTCATAAATGTGGAAGTACTTCAAATTTAGCCAACACTTGTCCTAAGAAGACAAAGATCAATGAAGTTCAAGTCATTGAATAAATTCAGTGTACTGAAGAGAAAGAGGAGTCTGATCAAGATTCTGAAGTCTCTGAAGATACACCAGTGGAGGACTATCCCATTGAGAACATTTCAGCTTTCTTTGAGGTCACAGAAGTCCATACCCACTTTCCACAGTACAGTGAGGATTGCTGCAACCTGATCAATATCCAATATGCCAGAATGTGTAAAACAAAACCTGCTACAGGAAAGGGTTATACTTCTGGGGCATCCTGTATCACATCAGTTCTGATGAGTGATATTGAAGCCAAAGTAAATTTGGATACAGGGGCATTTTGCACTTGTGTGGGCAAAGATTATCTCCAAATTATACTTCCTGAATGGAAAAACCATCTATTACCAATAGAAGGTGTACAATTCAGTAGTGCCAGTAACAATATGTACCCCCTGGGCATATTGGACACTAATATTCTATTCCCACATCCAGCAGGAAGTGTAAGAATGAAAACTGAGATTGTAGTAATGGATAATTGCACATCTCAGCACATCATTCTTGGAAATGATTACTTAAATATTTATGGTATGGATATAAATAACCATAAGGACAGATATTTCACAATTGGAGATAACAAGAGACAAAAACTTGCTTTCTCCAATATGCCAAAACAGATATCTGTAGTATCTTCTGTCAAGGATACTTACAAAGATGAATTTGTGACGAATCAACTTGTTGAAGCACAAATTAATCAATCATTGTCACCAAAGATGAGGAATGAACTTATTAATGTGTTATACACATATAAAAATGCATTTGCCTCTGATAATGAACCATTAGGCGCTATAAGAGGACATGAAGTTGATATTATTCTTAATATTGACAGACCATATCCTCCAGTACTTAGAAGACCAGCTTATCCAGCCAGTCCCAGAGCTAGAGAAGCCTTAGAAAAACATATCCAAGAGTTGATCCAACTTGGTGTGCTAAGGAAAGTAGGCCATAATGAGGAAGTTGAAGTGACAACACCTGTTATTATTGCATGGCATAATGATAAGTCAAGAATGGTTGGAGACTTCAGAGCATTGAATACCTACACAGTTCCAGATAGGTATCCAATCCCTAGAATTCAAGAAACCTTGACTCAATTGTCTAAAGCCAAGTATATAACATCAATGGATGCATTGAAAGGCTTCCATCAAAATGTTTTGACGCCTAAAGCTAAGAAATTACTTAGAATTATCACTCACTGTGGTATTTTTGAGTATCTTAGAATGCCATTTGGCATTAAAAATGCTCCATCCCATTGTCAAAGGATGATGAACACCATCTTTCCTACAGAATTGTCTGAAGGATGCCTTATCATTTATATTGATGATATTATCATATGTTCTGATTCATGGTCTTTGCACCTTGAAAGACTTGCAAGAGTACTTCATAAAGTTGCAGAAGTAAACATGAAAATTTTACTTAAGAAATGCAATTTTGGTTTTGAAGAACTCAAAGCATTAGGACATATTGTTTCTGGTTTAAGCTTGGGTATTGACAAAAACAAAGTAGCAGAAGTGTTACTTAAACCAATACCCCAGAATAAAAAAGAAATGATGTCTTTCCTTGGATTTGCCAGTTACTATAGGCAACACCTGAAAGACTTTGCAATTCTAGCCAAGTCACTATATAGAATCTGTGATCAACAGACTGTATTTGAGATGACACAGGAGAGAATTAAAGCTTATGAGAAGATAAGGAAAGCCCTTACAGAAGCACCTTTACTCCTCATGCCTGACTGGAATATTCCTTTTAAGTTGTACATTGATGCATGTGGAGATGGACTAGGGGGAGCCCTACATCAAGTCCAGATTATTGATGACAAACCTACAGAAGGACCAGTTTGTTATATCTCAAGACAAATCAAACCAACAGAAGCCAGATATGGTGCAAGCCAAATGGAGTGCTTATGTTTGGTATGGGCACTTGAGAAACTACATTATTATCTTGATGGCAGTGCTTTTGAAGTGATAACTGACTGTAATGGCGTGAAATCACTTCTTAACATGAAAACTCCCAACAGACATATGTTGAGATAGCAAATAGCCATTCAAGAATATAGAGGAAACATGACTATAGTTCATAAAGCAGGAAACATTCACAAGAATGCTGATGGACTTAGTAGATGGGCTTTAGCCAACACTCCTGATAACCCAGCTTATGTACCTTTGGAAGCTTAACCACAGATTCCAATTGAAGGAATTAACATAACTGATATTGGGACTGAATTCTTTGAAGAGGTCAGAGAATCTTATAAACAAGACAAGAATTGCCATATCTTGACTTCTTTATTAGATAAAGACTGCAAAGATACATCTTTAGTTAATGCACTTGATGAATTTTGGAAAAATTCCTATTCTGAAGGAAGATTTCACTTATTTGATGGAGTCATTTACCACAGAACAAGACATTCTTGTGTTATGACATTGTGCAGTAGATTACTTATCAATACCATTCTGCTTGAATGTCATGATAGTATCTACTGTGGACACCTGTCAGAAGACAGAACACTTGAAAAAGTGAAGAACTGTGCATGGTGGCCATCTTGGAGGAAAGAAACCATTGAATATTGCCATACCTGTGATATATGCCAAAAGGCAAACAGGAGCACAGGCAAGAAATTTGGATTGATGATCCATATTCAAGAACCAAAATCCCCTTGGGAAGTTGTTCACATGGATTGGGTCACAGCACTTCCTCCAAGTGGTGACAAAAGTTATAATGCTTGTTTAGTCATTGTAGACAGATATAGCAAAACTCCCATATTCTTACCATGTCATAAAGATGACACTGCTATGGATACAGCTCTTCTTTTATGGAGTAGAGTTATTTCTCATACAGGGTTATTTAAGAATATCATAAGTGACAGAGATCCCAAGTTCACATCTGCACTTTGGACAAATCTTCATAGATTGTTTGGGACTAAGTTATCATTCTCTACAGCATATCACCCTCAAACAGATGGGCTAGCAGAGAGGATGAGTCAGACTTTAGAAGACATGATCAGGAGATTTTGTGCTTATGGATTAGAATTCAAAGACTCAGATGGCTTTACCCATGACTGGTGCACTCTGATACCTGCACTAGAATTGGCATACAAGACATCAGTCCATTCTTCCACAGGACAAACTCCTGCTATGTTAGAGAAAGGATGGAATCCAAGACTCCCAGCAGACACACTGAGGAAAGACTGTATTGACATTCATCCTACAGCTTCCAGCTTCAAGATGATGCTTGATAAAGTAAAACACCACGCAAAACAAAGTATGGATGATGCTTTTGATTATGCAAAACAGAAGTGGGACAAGAGTAATAAAGTACCAGACTTCAAAGTAGGGGACTTAGTTTTAGTTTCAACCTTGAATTTTAATAATATCAAAGGCCCAAAGAAACTTAAAGATTCTTATGTAGGACCTTTTGTTATTGTTGCTTTACATGGAACCAATGCAGTTCAAGTGGAATTGAGTGGTGAATTGGAAAATAAACACCCCACCTTTCCAGTCAGCTTGATAAAGCCTTATCAACCAGCTGATAAAGAATTGTTTCCTTTAGGAAACCCAACTCCTTTAACTGTACCACCTGTGGAACAGAATGAAGACAAAAAGATAAAGAAAGTCATTAAAGAAAGGAGACTTAGGGGTAAAAATCAGAGAGAATACCTTGTCAGATATAGAAATCCAGTACATGAAGATGAATGGATGGCAGAATCAGAAATACCTGACTCAGATAAACTCTTAAGAAGATTTAGAAATGAAAGAAGGACACAAGCCTGAATATGTCTTTAAATGTGCTTTAAATTACTTGATCTGAGTAGTGTAAAGAGGTTGGACAGTGGACATTACCCCCCTTTGGGGCTTTATTCTTTTATCACTAATAAAATTGTAGTACAATTTTATTTTTTGGTGGGAGTGATTGTGAGCCTTGAGGTATATTTTACATACCCAAATAGGCCACAATTATCTTAAAAAAGAAATTTTGAATTATGCATAACTCATAAGTCATGCATATATCCAAAATTCATCATTTTCAATTTCAGAAAAGATGAATAACTTTTTATTGAGTAGGTAGATCCATGGATTTAAGACCAGATTTGGATTCTACACAAAAATTCACCTAGGGTAGCCCCATAGAGTGAATAAGCTCAATTTAAGTATTTGAGGTTGTAAAATGTAAAATACTTCAATA
The DNA here is from genome assembly GCA_023105745.1 of Austropuccinia psidii. NCBI lineage: Eukaryota > Fungi > Basidiomycota > Pucciniomycetes > Pucciniales > Sphaerophragmiaceae > Austropuccinia > Austropuccinia psidii. The sequence continues at coordinate 7,457,399 of JALGQZ010000002.1, read as the reverse complement.
CCACATCATTAATACCACATAAAAGATCCGTGAAAATTTTTGTTTTTCTTGATTGTAAGCCAAAATAATGGGAAAGTGAGAAATCCCATGTTACATATACACTAAGAATAGTGTTATGCATGTTTTGAGCACTTAATATCATGGTATTCTTCCATGGACCTTTGGTACACCCATAGTGGATATCTCACTTTAAGCTTAAATTTCTATTTTTACGTGAAAAATAAACAAGGGGGACAAAAGACATCAAAGAGAGCCAGGGTACCCAACTTCTGAGGCCTCAGAGGCGTGGATAGCTCCAGAGCATGGATCCATGGCTCATCTTGGCCCAATTGGTAAACTAAAACTCTTTGGGAACTTGGTTACCAAGTTACACCTACTGTAATCATAAGAAAATAGCAAATAACCTGCTATTTTGACGTGCCAAGGAGGTAATGAGCTACTTAGACTCCTGTAACCACGTAAATTCTTGATGACTTTCCATGACTAGACCCTAAAAGAGTAATTAAAACCCTTTTGGGACCCACATTCATTGATTTACCTCATAGCAACCAGAAAAATACTGCTATTTGCAATTCTACATAGAAATGAGGTAAAAACTTCAAAAATTCATTAAAAACACAATTCTTAATGAATCTTTCTGAAACTTTCAGGACCAATAGAGAACTGTATTATGCATGGTACATCCAAAAAGAATTACAGTTTTACTAGTAAAATTAAAAGTTTTACTTATAGTCCATTTTTGACCATTCTACGTGAAACACTGAATCTTCAAAAATTCACAGTAATTAAAACCTGTGATGAAATTGGCAATAACATTTATAACTTTGAGAAATCAATTATTCTTTTGGAATAAAAGAAGATTTACAGATGTTACTCCTTTTATTCTTAACCATATTGGGGTTGGTAGTCACGTAAAAGCATCAATTAAGTAATTATGATAATCTTACGTGACAACAGATGATGCAATCATTAATCCAAAAAGGTTTATTGTTTTCTCACTCACTGGTTTTTCAGTTTGCTCCATGGCACGCCTCTGTGAGCTGTTGTTGACTTAAAAGAAGCCTCTTCTTGCTGTTTTTTCCATATCATCATCTTATCAATTTATTAAATCATTATTACCAACAAGTAAGTATTAGTTATAAGCTATTCTTAAGTGTTTTAAATCTTTCAGAATCAACCAGAAAGACGTGAAATCATAGAATCCAACTATATATTGTTGTAATACTGTTATAAATCCTTTTGGTCCCTTAAATCCACAATTCTACGTCAAATTTCTCTACTTTTATCTATCAATAAGTTCTTTGGAGTATTAGTGAGTCATTTATTTTTAATTCTTACAGTTTTTCTCTAGTAATAGTTTTCTTCAAGAATTATCTTTATAATTATTCTTGTAAAAGATAATTATATATTAAAATAATTTTATTATTTTAATAAAAGAAGTTTTTATTATTAAATTCTTCTTGTAATTGATTCTTGTAGACAATTACTGCTCACTGTTATAATCACTAGTAGTGTATAACACGTGAAAGAAATAATTTTTAATTATTTAATTGTGGTTATAATAATATTTTATTATTATATTTCATAAGAACAGACATAGTACTGTTGATTAATAGTAATATTATCATCAGTTTCATAGTCACATCTTACAAAAGCTCTTCAGCGCTTGAGAGCCAAATCTATGCCAAGGAGTTCCTTTTCATGCATTTCACAGTTGAGCTAAGCTGGGAGAAACTTGAAACTGTTAAATGAAATGGGATTCTTTCCTTAATCATTCACCTGACTCAGTACAGAACCCAAGGAATAATCAAAAGCATCAGTCTCTACAATAGCTGGTAGAGAAGGATTGAAATGAGAGAGGATGGGGACAGTGTTGAAAGCTTCCTTGAGTATTTGAAATTGTCTAAGAGCTTCCTCATTGAATATAAAGGGATAATTTTTCAATAAGGGAAGTGAAAGAAGTGATTCTTTTGAAATAATGTTTAATGAAAAAAAGATAAAAGTTTGAAAATCCAATAAAGTATTTAATGTTTTTGAAGTTCTTAGGCTGAGTCCAATTGAGGATTCTTTGAACTTTTGAAGAATCCATCTTGAGAAAATCACTTGTAACAGCATAGCCCAATTATTCCACACTTGAGGCATGGAATAAATGCTTTGAGGCTTTAGAAAATAGATTATTGTCCCTCAGTATTCAGAGTAAAGTAGCCACATGTTTTACGTGTTCCTCCTCAGAACTAGAAAAAGAAAAAAATATCATTCAAGTAGACTACTACAAGAATATCCAAAAATATGCAAATATCTCATTCACAAGATTTCGGAATGAAGAAGGAGCATTGGTCAATCCAAATAGAAAAACCAAATACTCATAAATACCATATTTGGCTCTAAAGTAGGTTAAGTGCTCATTCCCCTCTTTGTTTCTCAGGAGATTATAAGCACCATGCAGATCTATCTTGGAGACAATAGTGGAAGAATCTGGTTCATTGGAGGAAAAGGATACCTGTTGTTCCTAGTGACAGAATTGAGCTTGGGGTAGTCAACACACAAATGAAGGCCACCATCCTTTTTCTTGACAAAAAGGATAGGTGCTCCTCTTGAAGAGGATCTGTGACATATTAATCCTTTAGCTAAATTCTCTAAAATGTAGGCTCCTGTTTTAACTAATGTAGCTCCATGTGGATGGTATGGGTAATACCATCAGCTACATGCACTTCAGGATGCAGTGCTCTAAACCTTGTGGTACTGTCACATGGTGGAATATAATCTACTACTTGCCAGTATTATCCAGTCTTTGAACTTGTTTAATAGCCTTTTTGTAAATAATTCTCTTTGTTGATGTCTGGAGAACAAAATTTTGACAATAAGCCAGTTACCAAAATCATGGGCTTTATTCTGGTTGGAGACAAGGGGAAGGTCCCAATCAAACAGCCAACAATTGCTTTGTTTTCAACTCCATTGTTGTACAAGAGTTCCACCCCTTGGTGGTTACTCGTAGGTGACTGTTGTGACTGATGTGGCTCCATGAGGAGGATTTGTGGAATACCATCAGCTACATGAGCTTTGGGATATAGTTCTCTAAGGCCAGGGGTACTTCCACATGGTGGAATGTAATCTACAACTTTCCAGTATTAACCAGTCTCTCAACTGGCTTTGTAAGATGTGACTATGAAACTGATGATAATATTACTATTAATCAACAGTACTATGTCGGTTCTTATGAAATATAATAATAAAGTATTAGTATAACCACAATTAAATAATTAAAAATTATTTCTTTCACGTGTTAAACACTACTAGTGATTTTAACAGTGAGCAAGTAATTGTCTACAAGAATCAATTACAAGAAGATTTTAATAATAAAACTTCTTTTAATATATAATTATCTTTTGCAAGAATAATTATAATGGTAATTCTTGAAGAAAACTAATTTTAGAGAAAAACTTTAAGAATTAAAAATAAATCACTCACTAATATTCCAAAGAACTCATTGAAAGATAAAGTAGAGAGATTTGACATATAATTGTGGATTTAAGGGATCAAAATGGATTTAAAACAGTATTACAACGATATATAGTTGGATTCTATAATTTCATGTCTTTCTGGTTGATTCTGAAAGATTTAAAACACTTAAGAGTAGCTGTAACTAATACTTACTTGTTGGTTATAATGGTTTAAATGATGATAAGATGATGATGATGTGGAAAAAACAGCAAGAGGAGGCCTCTTTTAAGTCAACAACAGCTCACAGAGGCGTGCCATGGAGCAAACTGAAAAACCAGTGAGTGAGAAAGCAATAAACCCTTTTGGATTATTAATTGCATCATCTGTTGTCACGTAAGATCATCACAATTACTTAATTGATGCTTTTACGTGATTACCAACCCCAATATGGTTAAGAATAAAAGGAGGAACATCTGTAAATCTTCTTTTATTCCAAAATAATCATTTCTTTCTCAAACTTATCAATTTTACTTCCAATTTCATCACAGGATGTAATTACTGTGAATTTTTGAAGATTCAGTGTTTCACGTAGAATAGTCAAAGGTGGACTGTAAGTAAAACTTTTAATTTTACTAGTAAAACTTGATTTTTTTTGGTTTTACCATAGATAATAAAGTTCTTCATTAGTCCTGAAGGTTTCAGAAAGATTCATTAAGAATTGTATTTTTAATGAATTTTTGAAGTTTTTACCTCATTTCTACTTAGAATTGCAAATATCAGTGTTTCACTGGTTGCTATGAGGTAAATCAATGAATACAAGTCCAAAAAGTGTTTAATTGCTCTTTTGGGGTTTATCCATGGAAAGTCATTAAGAATTGACGTGGTTACAGGAGTCTAAGTAGCTCTTTACCTCCTTGGCACATCAAAATAGCAGGTTATTTGCTATGTTCTTAATATTTACAGTAGTTGTGACATGGTAACCAAGTTCCCAAAAGGTTCTAGTTTACCAATTAGGCCAATATCAGCCATGTATCCAAGTTTTGGAGCTGTCCACGCCTCTGAGGCCTCAGAAGTTGGGTACCCTGGCTCTCCTTGATGTCTTTTGTCCCCCTTGCCTATTTTTTACGTCAAAATAGTAATTTAAGCTTCAAGTGAGATATCCATTATGGGTGTACCAAAAGTCTATGTAAGAATACCATGATATTAAGTGCTCAAAACATGCATAACACTATTCTTAGTGTAGATGTAACATGGGATTTCTCACTTTCCCATTATTTTGGCGTGAAATTAAGAAAAACAAAAATTTTCACGGATCTTTTATGTGGTATTGATGATGTGGTATTGAAGTATTTTCCATTTTACCACCTCAAAGAGTTAATTTGAGCTTATTCACTCTATGGAGCTACCCTAGGTGAATTTTAGTGTAGAATCCAAATCTGGCCTTAAATTCATGGATTTACTTACTCAATAAAAAGTTATTCATCTTTTCTGAAATCAAAAATGATGAATTTTGGATATATGCATGACTTATGAGTTATGCATAATTCAAAAAAAAAATTAAGATAATTGTGGCCTATTTGGGTATGTAAAATATACCTCAAGGCTCACAGGCTTAATAGCCTTCTTTTGAGATAGTTCTCTTTGTGGAGGTCTGAAAGACAGCATTGTAACGCCTTTCAATGAGCTGAAATGTGGTTTTGGGACCACAAGTTGCCATTTTTACCACATAAAGGGTGAAAGATATTTGCTACAAACCTTCCGAACCTTTTCTGGTGCTTCTGGAACATCAGAAAATTGAAATTACATTTCTGGGGTCCTCTTATTATTTTCACAGAGGCTCTTGGGGAAAACAAGAGTGGCCTGGAGCTCAGGAATCAGGAACTCACTTGGAAGAATCCAAAGAATCAAAGAAAGAAAATCAGAATATATTTCTTTAATAAATAAGAAGTTCAAGTACAATATGTGCATATAATAAGAGTAGGGAAGCCAAAGGCCAAAGAGCCAACCAAGCAAGTGCTTAATTCACTGTTTCTACCTTTCAGAAAGGAATAATGGAATCAGCAAAGAATATTACCGCCAATATCCGCTTACAGGAAAAGAAAGAGGTGCAAATGACTTACTTAATAAAATAATTACTTACCTCAAAAGAATGAAAATGAAATAAAGATAAAAGTAAATCCAGTAGAATATTTAACTGGGAAAAAAGTGTCCAGTATATGTGAGAAGCTGAAAGAGTGATCCTGTAGGATTGTAACCCCAGATTTATGATTGGTGTACAGCTTTATTGAATTTTGAGGGAAATACAGCTTGTCCATCTTGGGAAATGAGCTTGGTGTTTTTGAAAACCACGTTCTTTGAATTAAATTGGCCAAAAGGGGTCAATTCCATACAGGCATCTGAGAACAGCCTGTATGGATGAATTAAGTTGTCCAGGGATTGTTGGAGCTTTGACATCTTGACAGCTGATTTAATTTACTTCCTCTGGGGAATACTTGACCAGTATTCCCTTGGGATAAATATATCTGAAATGGAATGACTAATTCCTGCAATTGGCCAGATGGCTTTTATTTCCAAGTGTTCCAGATGAAGTCCTATCTATTTCCCCCTATGGTATATGTATTGATACCAAAGCATACCTTCCTTCAAAAATGTTTTGAGGTCTGATGGCTTGTTTTTAATGAAGGATTTGGCCTCTGAAACAGGCATAATTGGATTTCTGAAGGAAAATGGTGAGGAATTGTTTATAACTGTCAGGATGAGTCTATTATGAAGCAGTAATAATGGTACTTACAATTATAACTATGACTTTGACATGGATAATTAGAATAATAATTGTTTTAAATAATAATATAAGGGGCTTTAGTATTGTAAGATAGTAATGGTGAGTGCTGCTGAAAGCCCTGGGTAAAGTCTTACCAGCTGGATTACTATAATAAGAGCTAAAATAATTAAGCTTTAAAGTATACCTGATTATTTTCCAAGAGTATTACTGTTTTTGACAGTTGTACTACATAGGAATTCAAGAGCAGGATGGGGATTCCTTTTCTGAAAGGGAAAAGATCTCCTTTTATCTTAAAATGCGGTGGAAAGGTCCTCTAGACCATCCACATGGAGGAATTGAAGATGTTTCACTTCTGAGTGCTGAATTGTGGGTTGCAGGAGGCCTTTATACTCTATATTGGGCTCAGATGTGGCTTTTAAACCACATCTGTGCAGTTTTCCCCCAATAGAAGGTGAAAGTTTTCATCTGGAGACGACACAGCCCTCTTCTGACATGTATGAAGCATAGAGTTCTGTAAAAAAACTGTATGGGACCCCAGTATTGAATGAACTGTGAGGATTTGAAGTATAAACAAGCTTCTTTGTCTATTTGACACCTCATAATCAAAGCTATGGGATATTATCCCACAGTAAAGGTTTATTGGACCAACTGGGGGATTCTATCTTTAAAACTGCCATATCTTTTTCAGTTTCTGAAATATTGAGTAGCCCTGTATGGGATCTACACAATGGTACCTCATTTGGTATCGGTATCATTAAATATGCCATGTTTAATTTTAGGTATCCAGATATATGATTTCCTCAGAATATGTATGAAACTTGTTTTCCCCATAGCTTTTGTTATGGATGGGATATGGGGAAATGGATGGCACCATCAGATAGCCCTGATTGTTTTCTTTTCAAAATGACCCCACTTTAGGTATCTCACACTAAAACTGTAGACGCTACATGGGAGGTTAATATTCTATTCACCCTTATTTGACCTTATTTCAGCCATAACTTATGTAGTTTTGGTGCTAGCTCAATTTAGCTAGTACTATTGGATAGCCCTGGCTTAGAGATTTAATTTAAATACCCATTTGCTGAGGCTAAGCCTCTTTCTATGGATTTCAGATGAGAGGTGAAAAGTAAGGCTAATGTTTAGCAACTTCTTTTAGAAGGAGTAACTTTGTTATTCTTTGTCCTGTCATTATGGGACTTGTATATTTGGAAAGAAGTTATTTTCTTCTTCATTTTAATACCTTTTTAGCTGGTTCGGCTCAGAGCCATGTTTTGGTGATATTTTGCTCTAACATTGGTTTATGGTATTTGGCTGTCATGCTTATGCTCTGGCTTTGATTCACAGGCTGACAATAACACCATATATGACATTTGTGGGGATTCATGCCCATTCTGAGGTTTTTGGTTGTTTTGACCAAGAGGGAATGGATAGCCAAAATTGGTCCAGGTGGGCCAGAATGTGGTTTGGGGCCTAATACCATGGCCCCTTAGTGTCATTATAATTGGGGAAGAGGGGTCTATGGCCTGGAAGCCACAGTCCGTAACATGTTTCCTAGAGGCTGTGGGGGCTAAATGGACCAAAAAGGCAACTTAGGCCCTAAACCCCCTAATTAAAGGTGGAAGGCTGATGGCCTGAAGGTAATGAAAGGGTCCCTGGGACCAATGGGATAGGATATGGCCTGTGAGGAAATAAAACATGCTTTGGGCCAGTATGGCCAATTGGCCATAAGGTTGTTATGAAGGCAGTCTCTTTAAATCCATGCATGGGGGGTAAATCCCATGGTTGCAACAATTAGGCCGGTTATGAGTAAGCAAAGCTGAATCATCTTTTTAATAGCGTTTATGACTCATAATTCAATTACATGGGAGATTTTCCCACAGTACCTTTGAGCAATTGAGCTATGACCTCACATTCAATAAATGTCTCAAAGAATATTAAAGAACTTGTTTTCATAATGAAAATCAAAATTAGACTCTAAAAACCATAGAAATAAGTAGAAATGCAATAAAAAGGGGTAGATTCTTGATTATTTCAGAAACAAATTCATAAAAATCTGAATTTAATTAAATCATTAGGTTCTCCATCAAAACAATATATGACTCCTTTATGACATATCTGTGAACCCAATACTTGCTGAGATACCTGAATATATTCCCCCTTATGATGAGTGCATATATTCATGGTTTTTAGCTCATATCTTTTGTAAATAATCATAATAAAGACTTGATAAAAGATCAAAGCTATCACTAACTAGCTATAACAATAAATAAATAAGCTTTATTTGGAAACTTATAAGCAAGCTTAATAATAATAAGTAGAAATTGGTCAGAATAGAAATGCCAGGTGAGAACTCAAAATTAAAAGTGGTCCAAAATTCAAAAAGACATATATATTCTGATTATAAAAACTCATATGTGAATAATTAAATAATACTTATTATTATATGCAAGGTATAATTCTATGAAATAATTGTCAAAAGTCCAAAATAGCAACTTTTGACAGAAAAGATGAATTATAAGAAAACTCATCAAAAAATACTGTTTTTATTATGTAATGTAATCTGCTTTAAGCCTTAGTAGTAAAATTAAAAGATATTAGAATTCACTCTCTGAATTTTATTGGTGTGAAAAATTAAAATTTCTCAATGATGAAAGTTAAGGCTTAAATATGATTGTTTTTCATCTTGAACTGTAATCTCATTTTAAGTTTAACAGTTTAATAAAAGATAAAACAGGTTTTTCTTGGTATTTTATGATTAATACTACTCTAATCAGAAAAATTAGATCATATCTCAAGCTTATGATGTCTGTCAGCCTGTGACTCAAACCCAGAGCAAAAGCATGGCAGCCAAATACCATAAATCAATGGTATAGCCAAGATACCACCAAACCATGGAGCTGAGCCAAATCAGCTCAAAAAGGTATCAAAAGAGAGAGGAAATCCACCACTCTCCAAATACACTAGTTCCACCATCATAGAACAAATAATAACAAAGTTCTTCCTGCTCAAAGTTGCTGCTGAGCATAAACCTTAATTTTCACCTCTCATCTGAAATCCAGAGGAAGAGGCTTAACCCCCTCAAATGGGTATTCAAAATGAAGCTCTCTAAGTCAGAGTTATCCAAGGGTACTAGCTAAATTGAGCTAGCACCAGAATTACAGAAGTTATGACTAAAATAAGGTCAAATAAGGGGGAATAAAATATTCATCTCTCATCTAACTTCTACAGTTTTGGTGTGAGATTCCTAAAGTGGGGTCTTTTGGTAAGAGCACAATCAGGGATATCTGATGGTGCCATCCATTTCCTCATATCTCATCTAGAAAAACAGCTATGGGGAAAACAAGTTCCATACAGATTTTGAGATAATCATATATCTCGATAACTAAAATCAAACATGGCATAACTTTGCCATATTTAATATTGACCATGTCAAATGAGGTACCATTGTGTAGATCTCATCCAGGACTACAAAATGAACCAACTTTAAGCTTGATATCTTAAAAACTGACAAATGTATAGCAGTTTTAAGGTCAAAGTCCCACATTTGGACCAATACAGCTTTACTGTGGGATAATATCCCATAGGTATGATTATGAGGTGTCAAATAGACAATGAAGCCTTTTTATGATTCAATACCTCATATTTAAGTCAAATAAAGGGGTCCATACAGGTCCTTTACAGCTTCTGACGCGTCAGAAGCACCAGAACACACCTGTAAACTCCATTCGTGAAGATTTTCACCCTTTATAGGGTAAAAATGACAACTTGTGGTTCTAAAAACACATTTCCACCCAATACCAGTCTGTATTGGGTGTGCGGAACCACAAACCAGCCCGCAGTAGTGAAAGGTTTCACTCGGTGGTTGTGTGCAGAGGTAAACAACCTCCCACTACCATAGAAAAAGATAAAAGGAGGCCTTTCCTCACCAGAAGGCCAATCCAGCATCCTTTGCTTGGTATTCTTACGTGGTATAACTTCTTAAAAGAAGTGGTACCCTTAGAGTTCAACAGGTGTAATCATAAATTGTAATTATTGTAGGGTTTATTATTGTAAACCAACAGATAAACACTGCACCCAGGGCTATCAACAGTACTCACCATCACTAAATTCATTTAGTATAGCCCTTTTAACCATGTATTATCTTAATTATCATCTTTATTTTCGTGTCACACTCATAGTTATAGCTTTTAGTTGCCATTGTACAGCTATATCATAGAGTCACCCTGACGGTTTGGGGCCTGGCCGTGTTTTTATAGTTTTTGGACCTTTTAAGTGAGTTTTTCTCTTATTTTATTCATTCTGACACTTTTATTTCTTTTTTTAGGTCCAAAATGTATTAAAAAAATATATATAATATATATAATATACTTATTTTTTGAGTGGTATATACTATATACCACTGTGTTTTTTTATCTATTTTATTTTCATTTCCTTGTTGTGTGGCTGATTATAATTTAATCACCACAAAGCCCTTATTTTTGGCATTTTTTACATATTAAAATACCTTAAGCCATCAATAGAGTCCTTTTTTAAATAAAAAGGATACCTCTTACTGTAAAACCAACAGTATCAGAGTCGTGGTTGGGTATATTTATAATTTCAATTGCCCTTTACATAACCACCTCTAGATTGTACTTGCTAATTACAAGTCAATCTGTAAGATACTGGTATACAAACAGTGTACCAGATATCCATAAGCTGAATTTTTGACGTGTAATTGTTAATTTCAATTACACTGTCATGATACAAGGGCACACTATAGAGAGATATTGCCCAGAGGCCATTCTTACATGTGAAAACCGCCTTTTAAGAAGTCTTAACTGACATTAATCCCTCTTTTCCTGTTTGATTGAGTGGAAGAGAACTACATCCCACTTGAGACCCAATCACAGGCCAACACACCAGTAACACCCTCAGAACCAGAGGTGTAAGGTGTGGATATAAAACTTTGATTAAAAATCAAGTGCTTTTCCTGTCCTCAAAATTTGTATAAGGTAAAACTCACTTAAAAATAGTAATAAATATCATTTTTAAGAGAAAACACGCCAATTTTATTGCTTATAACTTTTTGTTTTACCAACAATAAAAATTCATCCAAAAAATACTCTACAAGAGATATTTTAAGGCTACAAAAGAAATTTCTTCAAGAGCAATTTCAATTGGAATTAATTGAGCAAAGAACTGCAAGAAATTAATTAAAGAACAATGTCTTTAAAAAGAATATTAAAGAGAAAACACACCCAAAAGTGACCAGAGTGAATTTGGAAACAAAGTGACAAAGTTTACAGTGATGAAAGATGCTTTAATTCACTTTTGGGGTGGTTCAGGGGTAAAAATGATTATAAGAGTTACAAAAAATGATTATAATGATTTTTTCACGTGGTTAAAAGGATTAAAATGATTTGGTAAAGGTGGTTGGAATCTTTTATTGATTGGTTTATCAATGTTTAAACTAATTATAAAAGGAAAAGATTCTAACATGAAGAGAAAAGTGGGGCAAAGAAGACATTCTTTTATAGCCATCAATTTTCTTACTCCAAAAGTAAAATTTACTCTTGTCAGTCGTGAAAAACAGTCTGACAACAGAAAAGCCAATTATGGCATCATTGAACCCTGGTTTAGACCAAAAAGGGCTGGTTTAAGCCAATTTTAGCCAATTTTAGCCATTTTAGACCCTTAAATCAGCCATTACTATAGCAATACCAGGCCTAGAGCCTCCAAAACAAGTCATAATGTGTGTCAGAGACGTAGAAACCAGTTAAAACTGGTTTTACTATGATGGTTTATCTTAAGGGTAGTTTTACCCTCTTGACAACAGCTAAAACTACCCCAGTTGGTATCAAAACCTCATCATCAATTGAGTCCACAGACCCTGTAACTCAATTCCAGGCCAAAAGTGATGAACTTTTGCGTGAATTTTGACATCCCACGCCTGTCAGCAAGGATTTTGGGGTCTAGCTCCCCCTTAGAGCTGGAGTTCCTTTTCCCCCCCAAATTTAATCTTTCCAATTTATTTTTCCTTTAATTCCTCATCATGTATTATACTTATAATTTACATATGTAATTCAATTGAATTGTACAGTACAATACAGTAATAATTGATACCTCATATGTAAATCAAAGTTCACTTATGTAATACATCATAACTTCTAAACTAAACACAACACCTCAATTTTAACACAAAAATTGATGGTTAACACCACATGTGGTGCGAATTAAATTAAAGTTTTGAGGATTTTCAAATTTTTTATTGAAAATACTAAAAACTTAATTTAAGCTTATTTAGAGTTCAGTTACAAGAATTTCACTCAGAGGTGACCCCACCTGATTTTTTATGAGGAATCCAATGGTGAAATAATTTTTATATGTTTATTTATTGGATAAAAAGTTATAATAATTTTCATTTAACTTTTTTCCAAATTTATTTATTTTTTCACAATTTTGATAAAATTTCATTTTTACTTAATTTTTTCAAGTATAAATGTAATTTTATACTTACAAAATTTAATGTATTTTTATTCTTAAATTGTAATTAATTTTTTATTTTGAATATAGTTTTATATTTATATTTTGATTTTTATTTTAAAAATATAAATAAATTTATTTTATTTATACACATATGTTATTTTTGTATTTGTGGTCTTTTGGGTATATGAAATTACCTCTAAGGCTCACAAGAGGGCAGCAAAGGCAAAGGAAAGAGGCACAGTGAAGGTGTTATCATAGCAAAGAAGTGGAAACCAAATGCCACCCAGAGGAATAGAAAACCACAAAGCTCTGAATCAATACAAGGTAAAACAAACTTAACCACTTCTACAGGGAAGCTTAAAATTATTAACCCAGTTGTAACCTCCAAAGGCAAATTTCCAAAAGCAGTATATAGCAAATTTGTACAAGGCACAGTCAAGGGTAAATACCCTAAGAACATTAAGTTGTTGACTTCTTGCAAACACTGATATGTCACCTGTACACCTCAGAAGCCTTGGCTTCCAAAGGAACCAACCAGAGGACAGAGGAGGCTTGTCCAGAACCAGAAGACCTGGAGGAGGACACCTTGTACACAGTGGTGGATGGCAAGACATTGAGGGAAATAATACCCACTCTTCCATTTACATTCTAATTCAGCAGAAACCTCAAATTAGAGGACTGAAAGGATATGGATCAAATTCTTCAGCTCCACCAACTCCTCAAAGACATTTTTCAATGTAGCATGGACAACAAGAGGTTCAACCTAGCATCCCACTGTGAAGAACTTGGAGAAATTTGCCAGAAGATATGTCTCAAAGAGATAGACTTCAAAGACCTTATGATAATCACCAAAGTCTGGAATCCCACCAGAAATTTCAGACTCCTGGAGGTGAGGGCAAACAGGATAAGGGAGAATCAAGCCACTATCCAAGCTATAGGAGAACAACTGACCCATACAGGGCATACACAGATTCATTCAGGTTCACAAGGAGTAGGCCAAACCAGCTCTCCAGTGGCTTTACACCATCAGGAACAAGCAGATCAGTGGTCAAGAGTCACCATTCTTCACTTTCCCAGGAAGTTTCCAGGAGAAGACAAGGACACAAGGGCAAAAACAAGACCTCTTTCAACCAAAGGCAGAAAGATTCATACCCAATGATCCAGAAGCTGCTGGACTTGGTGAAAGAAGTACACAAGAACCAGAAATAGCTGTACATACTTCTAGAATCAGTATCCCCATCAATAGAAATATTACCACCACTCAGATTGAACATAATGCTGATACACCTGAGATTAACTTAAACAGTGATGCACTGTGGTTGCAAATGTCCCAATTTTCTGAGAAAACTCAAAAGAAGTTTTCAGAACTCCAAGAAAGCCATGAGAGGATGAAAATATTAACAGCCTCCATGGAAAAAGTTGTCAAAACTCTTTGAGAGGGGCATGCTCAATTGAGAAAAGCCTCTGAAGAGACCAACAAAAGACTGAATCAAGTCTTTGAAGAACAAAGCCAAAGCAATAGGGACAGGGATTGTCTGGATCAAGACATAAACAAACTGTTTAATGTCTACCATAACATAAATCCTCAACCAAAAGGCCATGTCATGGATAAGCCATATCAGCAAGAACACATCAAACCAGATTCCTTTTTTGGAGAATAAGGCAAGATATCAATCTCAAGACCAGGATGGAGACAATGTGTCTTATTCTAAGAAGGAAGCCTTAAAACAGCTTCCAGAGGCCTCGAGCTGGCCCAAACTCTCTGGAACAGGAGAATATGATAATATGGAGCTCATTGATTATATTAATGGACTCTTCATTAATCTACCAAGCATACCAGACTACTGGATTACTACTAGACTTAATACAGCATTCAAAGGACATGCTAGTATTTGGTACACAGAGCTGAAAGAAATACATGGAAGAAGTAACTGACCATGGTGTAAGAGTCAAATCCTTCAAAAGCATAGCAATGGTACCTGGATATGTCATTTGAAAATGACAAGTACTCTGTGGACAAAGATCCATATGAGTGGTTTCTCAGACAGTCTAAAAGACTTAAATCCATTGATTATCAAGTGAACATTCAGATGAGGAATCACAAACTCCTGACAAAACTGTCAGGAGAACAAGAGAATGCAGTGAAATCCAGATGCAACCATAATTGCAATCTAGATGACATTGCAAATTCCTTACAAGACATAAGGAAAAGAATAAATATAGGGAAATATTCCCCATATAAAAGCAGTGGTTTCAAAGAGAAACAACCTTTCAGGGTAAAGTTTAGAGACAAACTCAGAGAAAGAGTGGCAGAAGTGACCAAGAAGAAAATTCTTGTCACAATTGTGGTTCAACAGACCATTATGCCAATAACTGTCCAAAGGCAAAGCAGAAAGTCTATGCCATTGAGAAAGTCCCAGAGGGGGAATCCCCCACAGAGTATTCTGAATCAGACTCTATGTGTGATGCCATTAGAAAACAATATGATGAAGAACAAGACCCAAAAGAGTAATTTCTAGTGGAGTACCAAGAGGAAAAACCACTAGAAATTGAGGGCATACACTTAGAAGCAGGCAGGCCACAGGAAACTGCAAACAAAAACTTGTGCAAACACACACAAGATGCACAAACATTCCTAGTTACATCAACTAAAGGAATGGCATACATACATGGGACAGACACAAAGATGACTGGCTGCATAGACAATTCTCAACACCCATTTATCATTGACAGTGGAGCACACTTCTCAATAGTGGCCAAAAATTATCTGGATCACCACGTCCCAAATTGGGAAAAACAACTCTTGCCAACCCAGGCAAAGAACTTCAAAAGTGCATCAGGGAATATGACTTACTTTGGGAAAATTATCCAGGAGATAATTATACCTCATAGGAAAGGTAATATCAGACTCAACCCAGAGTTTGTTGTGCTTGAAGATGCCCACATCCAAGGGTTTTCACTGGGAAAGTATTACCAGAGGATGTATGGCATCAACATTTACAATAGTAAAAACAGGCACATTACCATTGGTAAAAACAAGGAGAAGAATGTTTCACTTGACATATACCAAGTATCTACCCATGACCCTCTAGAAGAATCACTGAACAAATGCAGGGAGGGAAAATTTAGCACTACCCTCACCAGTAAACAGAAACTGAGTTTACTGAAGATTCTGAGGAAAAACAGACCAGCATTTGCCATTGGTGAAGAGCCATTAGGCAAAATCAGAGGTCATTATATAGGATTATATCTGGATGTGGAAAGACCCTATCCACCCATGCTGAGAAGGCCTCCATACCCAGAAAGTCTGGAAACTAGGAAGGAAATGGAGAAACACATCAATGAGCTCCTAGAAATGAATTTCATCAAGAAGATAGGAAAGAATGAAATAGTGGAAATCACCACTCCTGTCCTTATCACCTGGCATGATGGCAAATCTAGGTTGTGTGGGGATTTCAGAGCTTTGAATAACTACACAAAATCTGACAGGTACCCTATACCAAGGATACCTCATGCCCTAGACAAACTGACAAAAGCCAAATAAATAACCAAGATGGATTTTATTAAAGGCTTTCACCAGAATGGAGTTAAACCAAACTCCATGAAACTACTCAGAATCATATGCCATATGGGCATATAGGAGTACACCATAATGCCATTTGGCATCAAGAATGCACCATCCCACTTCCAAAGGATGATGGACACAATATTTCAAGAATAAATATTGGAAGGCTGAATGGTAGTATATATTGATGAAATAATTATATACTCAGATACATGGGAGGACCATGTGCAGTACGTAGACAGAGTTCTAAGTAAATGCACATGCATTAATCTGGAAATTTCTCTTAAAAAGTGCAATTTGTGCCAACAAGAGTTACTAGCTCTAGGACATAAAGTCTGGGGTATTAGTCTGGCCATAGACCAGAATAAAGTAGAAGCAGTACTGTTAAAACCAGTACCAAAGAACATCAAAGAGATGAAATCTTTCCTTGGACTTGATATCTACTACATAAACCACATCAGAAATTTTGCCCACATAGCTAGTATCCTATACAAGTTATGTTCAAAGGATGTAGTTTTTGAAATTACCAAGGAAAGAAGGGATGTATATGAGAGAATAAAAAATGAACTCACACATGCACCTGTGCTCATCTTACCTGATTTTGAACCACCCTTCAAGCTATACCTAGATGCAGCATGTAGCCGAGGCTTAGGGGAAGCCCTTCACCAGAGACAAATTGTGGACGGTGAACCAAGAGAGGGAGTAATATGCTATATCTCTAGGGAACTGAAATATTCAGAAGCCAGGTATGGGGCCACCCAGACTGAATGCCTATTCTTAATCTGGGCCCTGGAAAAACTCCACTATTATTTGGAGGGTGCAGGCTTTGAAGTCTACACAGACTGCACCCCCTTGAACCCTTTACTGAACATGAAGACTACCAACAGACACATGTTGAGGTGGCAAATAGCCATTCAATAGTATAGGGGCAATATGATCATCATATTCAATGAATGTAAAAGCCATACCAATGCAGATGGCCTCAGTAGATGGCCACTGGACAATTTCAAAAGCAATCCAGCTCATGACCCTGAAGTAGCAGCCAAAATCCCTATCCATTTCATGGAAGTAGATAGGAGGAAAAACTTCAGATTTTCTTAATGGGTACCAGAAAGTGGTACCCCTGACAGTGGAGACACTGATTCAGAAGGAACAGAAACTCCCAAATTGGGATTAAGCTCCTCACAACTGCATAATGAATTTTTCAGTGCAGTAATGAAGAAATATGCCAAACACAAACAGTGTGGCATACTGTTGCAGCTCCTTCAATGGAAGTACAGGAGCCCAGAACTGGAATCCCAGTTAGAGAAACCCTGGTTGAGGGACTATAAGGACAACAAGTTTTTCCTTATATATGGCCTGCTCTACCATAGAGAGAAACACACAAGTGCACTCAAAGTAGTAGGCAGGGACCATATATCCCTGATCCTGCAGGAATGCCATTACTGCCCCTATATGGGACACATGAGTGAAGACAGGACCGAGGAAAGGGTAGCAAGCACAGCTTGGTGGCCCAAATGCGAACAAGAGTTGAGTGAATATATCAACACCTGTGAAATATTCCAGAAGGCAAATAGAAAACATGGGAAGAATTATGGGCTACTTCAACACATAGAAGAACCCAAACACCCATGGCAAACCATCAACATGGACTGGGTTACAGGACTTGTTCCAGGAGGCAAAGAAAACTTCAATGCTTTCCTGATCATAGTTAATAGGTTCAGCAAGAGTGTGAGAGGTGACTACCATGTCACAAGGAGGATACAGCAATTGATACTGCCCTGTTATTTTGGAACAACATCATCTCCACCCATGGAGTCCCTAAAATTATCATTAGTGATAGGGACCCAAAATTCATATCAGACTTTTGGACCAACTTGTATGACATGCTTGGTACTAAACTTGAATTCTCAACAGCTTACCACCCATGGAAAGTTGGTTTAGCTTAAAGGATGATCCAAACCATGGAGGATATCCTTAGGAGGTTCTGTGCATATGGCATGGAATACAAGAACCATGAAGGATACACCCATTACTGGGTTACCCATCTACCAGCAGTCCAACTGGCTTATAATACTAGCTAGCATTCTATCACAGGGAAATCACCTTCACTGGTAGAAAAGGGTGAAACCCCCTATTGCCTGTGGATCACTTGAAGAAGAATCTTCTAGCTATCCACCCCACAGCCAACAACTTCCATGATATGTGGAAGAAGGCTTGTGACACAGCTGCCAAATGCATATCTGATGCAAAAGAATACAATAAAGAGAGGTGGGAAAAGTCACACATGGAACCTGACTTCAAACAGGGGGACCAATTGTTAGTGTCTACAACAAACTTCAACAATCTTAAGGGATCAAAGAAGATGAGAGACTCGTTTGTAGGGCCCTTCACTATCATTAAGCTGATAGGGAAAATTCAGTGGAAGTCAGACTCACAGATGAATTTTCCAGGAAACACCCAGTATTCCCAGTGAGTCTGGTTAAACCATACTTCCAGACGGAGGAGGATAGGTTCCCCTCCAGGAAGAAGAATCCCAGTCCACCAGAAATAGTGGAAGTGGAGGAATCCCCTTGTCCTGTGAAGAAAATCATCAATGCCAGGAAGATTATACTGAATGGTAAAAACCAGAGGCAGTACTTGGTCAGATTTAACAACCAGACAGAAGATAAAGACATATGGTTGGCTGAAGATGCCATACCATATTGGAACCTTCATCTAAGGGGATTCAGGGCCTCTAGGAGGACGTAACAGTCTCATAAATGATGAGCCTTTTTTAGATGGAGGGTATGTCAGCCTGTGACTCAAAACAAGAGCACAAGGATGACAGCCAAATACCATAAATCAATGGTTTAGCCAAGATACCACCAAATCAGCCCAAACTTTATCTAAATAGAGAGGAAAACCACCACTCTCCAAATACACAAGTCCCACAATCATAGTACAAAGAATAACAAAGTCATTCCAGCTCAAAGCTGTTTCTGAGCATAAACCTTAATTTTCACCTCTCATCTGAAATTCAGAGGAAGAGGCTTAACCCCTTCAAATGGGTATTCAAAATAAAGCCCTCAGTCAGGGCTATCCAATGGTCCTTGCCAAATTGAGCTAGAACCAGAGTTACAGAATTTATTACCAAAAAAAGGTCAAATAAGGGTGAATAAAATATTCACCTCTCATCTAACTTCTACAGTTTTAGTGTGAGATACCTAAGGTGGGGTCTTTTTTGGAGGAGCTCAATCAGGAATATCTGATGGTTCCATCCATTTCCCTATATGTTATCTATAACAAAGGTTATGGGGCAAACAAGTTCCATACAGATTTCAAGATAATCATATATCTGGATAACTAAAATCAAACATGACATAACTTTGCCATATTTAATTTTAACCATGTCAAATTAGGTACCATTGTGTAGATCCCATCCAGAGCTACACAATGAACCAACTTTGAGCTTTATATCTTGACAACTGACAGAGCTATAGCAGTTTTTAGGTCAAAGTCCGGCATTTGGACCAATACAGCTTTACTGTGGGATAATATCCCATAAGTATGATTATGAGGTGTCAAATAGACAATTAATCCTGTTTATGATTCAGTACCTTATAGTTCAGTCAAATAAAGGGGTCCATACAGGCTCTGTACAGATTCTGACACTTCAGAAGCATCAGAACACACCTGTAAGCTCTATTGGTGAAAGTCTTCACCCTGTATAGGGTAAAAATGACAACTTGTGGTTCTAAAACCACATTTCCACCCAATACCAGTCTGTATTGAGTGTGTAGAACCGCAAACCAGCCCACAGTAGTGAAAGGTTTCACTCGGTGGTTGTGTGCAGAGGTAAACAACCTTCCACTACCCCAGAATAAGATAAAAGGAGGCCTTTCCTCACCAGAAGGCCAATCCAGAATCCTTTTCTTAGTATTCTTATGTGGTATAACTTCTCAAAAGAAGTGGTACCCTTATAACATAACAGGTATAATTATAAATTGTTATTATTTCAGGGTTTATTATTGTAAACCAACACATAAACACTGCACCCAGGGCTATCAACAGTACTCACCATCACTAAATTCAGTTAGTATAGCCCTTGTAACCATCTATTATTTTAACTATCATCTTCATTTTAGTGTCACACTCATAGTTATAGCTTTTATTTGTCATTGTACAGCTATATCATAGAGTCACCCTGACAATGTCAGAAAACTATAGTTAAAGTGATAACTCTAAAAAATGGTGTAATAATGATGTCATTGTCACCAAACCTTATAATATATATCAGTTCCAGTGGATAAAATAAGTACACATCTACCATAAGGAAGTATATTCACTATGAAAATCCCCTTCTTCCTTTTCCTCCCCCTCAGGTGCATCAAATACAATATAAAATTTGATAAAAAGGTAATATTCCTTAGTATTTATGTGATACTCTTATATTGTACAAAATATCAATTCATATAGTTTATTAATTACTAAATTATACATGATTATATTAATCTTTCATTGTCATTTGTTAAAATTCTCTTGAAGTCTCCAAAATCATGTAAAAATTGTAAAAATGGTATTTCTCTCTATTTTCTATTGTAAAGACAATTTAAACAAGTTTTATTTACATTATTAGGCATAAAATTGATCAAAACTATTAAATTAAGTGCTAAAAGTACCTTTTTTACTCTTATTCCAATATTTTTGCCTATTATTCTTTTATTAATATGAATAGTATACATATTAATATATAACTTTAATATTGGGAATATTACTATTATAAATTTTTCTTTATTACTAAATAGCAATTTCTCATGTATTTATTATTTATTGGTAACAATAATAAATTGTCATAAATATATTAATTTATCTTTTTATTATCTTGGCTTTATAATACAATTCATATGAGTTTTTTTTGAATAATATAAATATTTTACACCATTATTATAGCCATTGTTAATATTTTTATTCATTTTTATTTGGAAATTCAGAGAACAATAGGTAAAATATCAGCAATTTTTACTTATTTTTTCATAGTAAAGCCTGACATTTGGGGGCCTTGATGTGGTCTTTAATTGAAAGACCTTATAGAAGATTCAAATTGAGTTTATCCAATAATGAATTATATCTATAATTTCAAAATTATATAATAATCTTATATTTATCTAATTTGAAAGCTATCAAAGCGTTTGGAAAGAAATGTTACTGTCTT
Organism: Austropuccinia psidii; assembly: GCA_023105745.1. Lineage (NCBI taxonomy): Eukaryota > Fungi > Basidiomycota > Pucciniomycetes > Pucciniales > Sphaerophragmiaceae > Austropuccinia > Austropuccinia psidii. The sequence goes on along the minus strand of JALGQZ010000002.1, from coordinate 7,435,949 downwards.
ACATTTAATTTTTCACATCCTTAGACTTGCAAGACCTTTCTTTGAGTGACTCTAGTTATCAAATAAGATATTTATAAATTAAAAATATGATTTTTTATTATGAGTAAGGAGTAATACTATTCTTATTATTCAGAAAATTAAAATAAAACACATTCTTTCTTGCTTTAATTACTCTCTTATTTGAAAGGATAAAAAGAAAATTTTCATGTGGAAATTGCCATATTTTTATAAAAATACAGGTTTATAAAATATTTATATTCATTTGTCTTTTTTAGTGTTTGAAGATAACCCAACAGAGGATAACCAAAAAAACTTTTGCCAGATTGGTGGAAGAATCTTGTCAAAGGTCTCCACCACAAATAATGAACAATAAAATTAAACCCAAGGCATTGGTTCTTCCAGTACCCATCATTCAGGACTCTGAATGTGAGCACCTCTCTTAAATCTTCATAGAAAAGGAAAATTGTATTATTTTTTCAATTTCTTTTTATTATCTCTTTATTTCTCATCATCAAAAATAGAATAGGTTCCCAATACTCCATCCATTCATGTGGAGGTGATCACAAAAGGGAAAAGAAAGTGAAAAGTACCCAGTTGAGCAGAATCCACAAAAGGAAGTGCCATATCCCAAAGGCAAGTCCTTGAAATTCACATTATCTGTGAGCCAGATATAGACCTATTTTTGAGTCATTCAAACAGAAACAAATAAGATTCAGAGGGCTCAAATGAATATATACATGAGCCATTCAAAACAGTACTACACAGTATAAAAAGATAGGTACTTTGAAATGTTTCTTTAAATCCACCAAGGAGCAATGAGCTCCTGGCACATCCTCAAGAAACACCTTCAAGAGGAGGTAATAGTGAGATACTTCAATGTATGAAACCCACTATCATCCAAACCTCAAATCAAAAGCATAAATAAATGGAAAAACAAAAAGAGGGAGGAAAGCAAGGAAGAATCCCCAGTATCTTATACCAGAAAGTGGCAAGCCAACCAGGCTCCCCAGGAAGGAAAAAGAGGAAGAAAAATAATTTGAGGAAACCATATTACCCCAGTTACAGTATCCCCAGAATCCAAAAATATGTGATTAACAATGTCCTCAAAATGGCCAGAACCTTGATTGACTTCAAGGAAAAATAGTAACAAAGAATGATACATCCATCTTTCCCAAATAAATAGCTTTGTCTACTAATGTTTTGGATACTTTATCTAAAATTAAAAAAGGTATGTTACCTTTACAATACATCAAAGACAGCTTATTAGAGTTAAAATAAATAAAGAGAAGTATATTATCTTTATCCCACATTGCTTTACAAAGGAAAAAAAGAAATAGATAATATCAAATTTTTGGTTAAAAATAATAAATCAAAGCCTCCAATTGACAATACTCAAGAATCAATACAAGAAAAACAAGAGTTGTATAAGTACGTAAAGAGATATCAAATAAAAGACTTTGAAAATCAATTATGACCAAAGTATTGAAAATTTAACAGAACAATCAAAAAAAAGGCCGTTTCTCTTGAAAAATTTGAAGAAAAGCCTTCATCACACCAAAATTTGCTTCTGGGCCATGTAGAAAAAAGTGATGAAGCAAGAATGAATATTAAAGATTGAGTCAAAAGTTAAATTAGCCTTATTACTGAGAAAATGGATAAAATAAATTAGGCTAACTTGAATCTGCCAAAATTATCAACCCCATTTTCCTATATAAGAATCCCTGTTAAGCCAAAATGGGAAATAAAAAATCCCTTAATAACATATTTATGTCATCAAGACAACAATCAATTCTTAATAAAAGAAGCACTGCAACATAAATAATGGCCAAAATTCACAGTTGAAGGTAGATATTACCTCATTTCATTTATTAAAACAATTTATATGTTTCAAGAAGTTTATTCCAAACCAGATGAATTAACCACTTCAATATTCCATTCACTACTTGAGAAATTTGAAAATAGGTGGTATTATGGAATAAGAAAGGAAAATGGAATTAATACCTGGTCTTTTTAGGAAAATGAAATACTAACTAAGTGGTAAGATGGTGTTTGGAGGTATAAAATAGAAAATCACTTTGAAAAATCATTCTTTTACCCAGAAAAAGGAAAACCTTTAACTTGGTTCTTGAAACAAGTTGAAAGAAAAAATGAATTATATCCATAAATTTCACAAAATATGGTGCAGATAAAAATACTTAAGAAATTTGGACATGAACTGGAACATTCACTCAGAAGCAGATGCATAGAACCATTTTCCACAGAATATTACATCAATCAACTGGAAGACATTGTTGCAAGAACTATGAGTAAGCTGGACATTAAAAGCCCAAATAAACAATTTATTAAGAGAGATACTCCAAAAGAACCTTTCAAGCCCAATAGAACTAATGGGTAAAGAGAATAACATAAATTGGGTTATATTGGAAACTTGGACAATAATTTCCTGAAAAAGGCAAGAATCAATGGAATTGTGGAAACAGAAGACCACAATGACAAAGAAGAGGAATCTAATTCTGAAAGAAAAAGGCAAGAATAATAAACTTCTGAAAGTAAACAAATCAATATAATTAATTTCCAAATTAATAATATTGATTTAAGCTATGAGGTACTAGACATAAACTCAAATTTACCACAAATTTGAACATCTGATACATGTGTTGAAAATATACAAGATGCCAAATTTCATAGAGCCAAACCTGAAAAATGAATGGGCTATACAGCTGTAAAATCAATTATAAGTATTTTTATGACAAAAAATCAAGGGGAAAGGATAAATCTACACACAGGAGCAATGCACTTGCTTTGGAAAAAAAAATTTACAAACACTTATACTAGATTGGGAATACATACTCATACCCACACAAGGGATATAACTTATTAGTTTTATGGAAAGCATGAAGCCCCTTGGAATTATTTATTTAACACCAATTTTCCCAAATCAATCTCAATGTATAAGAATTGAAGTGGAGTTTGTAGTAATGGAAAATTTTACCAGTAACCATTTCATACTAGGAAATGATTACTTATCAATTTATTGAACAGATATCTCAAGCCAAAAAGATAGTTATTTCACCATAAGAGACAATCAAATACAAACATTTGTCTTCTTAAATAATAAGAAAGAAAGTAATTTTTTGAAAATTATTGAACCAAGCCCAGAAAAACACTTATTTATAAGTGAACAACTGAGGGATTCAGAATTCAATAAGTAATTAGCAGATAAAATGAATAACAGTTAATTGATCTCCTATGTAAATACAAAAATTCCTTTTCAACTGATAAAAACCCACTAGGTTCTATTATTGAAAATGAGCTAGATATTATTCTAAATGTAGAAAAACCTTATCCACCCCTGTTAAAAAGAACAGCTGATCCACCCAGACCAAGATCTAAAGAAGCCTTGCAGGCCCACATTAAAGAACTAATGGATTTAGGGGTCTCAAGGAAAGTAGGACATAATTATAAGGTATAGGTAGATACCCCTGTCATTATAGCCTGGCACAATGCTAAATAACAAATTGTAGGGGATCTTAGAGCTTTTGATACCCGCACCAACCCTGAAAGATACCCAATACCTAGAATCCATCAGCCATTAACACAACTGTCACAAGATAAGCTTATTACATCCATCAATTCTCTTCAAGATTTCACCAAAATTTCTTAATATAAAATTCCAAAAAACTACTAAGGATAATAGTCCATTGTAGCATATATTAATTCCTAATAAGGACATTTGATATACAAAATTCCCCTTCCCATTATCAACTAACAATGAATACTATATTCCCTTAAGAACTATCAGCGGAATGGCTAATTATCTGCATTGATTATATCATATTTTTCTCAAAAACTTGGGAAAACTGCCTTACAAGACTTGAAATAATCTTATTAAGAATTGCTCAAGTCAATATGAAAATATCATTCAAGAAATTTCATTTTTCATATAGTGAGCTAAAGGCACTAGTACATTTTTTATCTGGACTAAGCTTGGAAATAGATAAAAACAAAGTAGCAGAAGTACTACTTGAACAAATTACCTAAAATAAGAAATAAATGAAGTAATTCTTAGGATTTGCTGTAAATTATAAACAGCATATGAAGTAGTTTTCAAAAATTGCAAAATCTCTTTATAAGTGCTTTGATCAAAAAACTGTCTATGTAAATACTTAATAAAGAGTGAAAGAATATGAGTAACTGAAGAAATCCTTCAGAAATTCCCCTCTCCTCTTAGTTACAGATTGGAAATTACCATTCAAATCTTCCATTGATTATTTTGGGGAAGTATTAGGTGCTTCACTACACCAAACCCCAAGCATCAATTACAAACCTGTTGAAGGGCCAATTTGCTTTATTTTCAGAAAAGTCAAGCCAATAGAAGCAAGGTATGGTGAAAACCAAATGGAATTCCTTTCCTTAGTGTGCTCTTTAGAGAAGCTACACTATTACCTAGATGGAACAGTCTTTGATTTCATTACAGATTGTAATTCTTTAAAATAATCATTAATTATGAATAAACCAAATAGACATATGCTTTGATGGCAAATTGCTATCCAATATTATAGATTTTATATGAATATATTCCACAAATATCAAAATAATCATCAAAATGAAGATGGGATTCATAAAATACACCTGAAAACCCAGCATGGCTATCACAGGAAGAAAACCACATAGAAGGAATATTTGTCACAGACATTGGCACAAATTTTTTTAACAAAGTTAAATAAATATACATGTTGGATAAGAATTGCACTATTTTATTCCAGCTCTTAATTGAATACTGAAAAGACCCATCATTATCTTTCAAAATCTATGTATCATAGAAAAATATTCATGATAAAGGAAGATTCCACCTCCTTGATTGAATAAATTCTTTATCATAGAACCAAAAAACCATGGGCTATTACTATAAAAAGATGCAGTTTTATGAATACTATACTAAATTAATTCCATGATAGTGTTGTTTCTGGAAATCTCTCAGAAGACAGCACACTAGAAAGATTGAAAAGGATTTCTTGGTGACTAAATTGGAGAAAAGATGTTTCAGAATATTGCCAAACTTGTGAAAGATTCCAAGAAGAAAATGGATCCACAGGAAAGAAGTTTGGAATTATTATTCAAACCTAAGAACCAAAATCTCCAAGGAAAATATTTCATATGTATTGGGTAACAGCTCTACCCCCAGGAGGAGAAAGGAGTTTTAATGTATTCCTAGTGTTAGTTGATAGTTACAGTAAAACCCCAATGTTCTTACCATGCCACAAAGATTACACAGCTTTTTATACAGCCATAATGATATCAAATAGATTTATTATCCATAAAGGCTTATTTCAAAATACCATAAGCTATAAAGATCCCAAATTCACTTCCGCTTTATGAAATAATCTCCATAAATTGTTTTGCACAAAATTATCATTCTCAACAGCCTATCACCCTCAGACTGATGGACTATCAGAAAGAATGATAAAATCTCTAGAGTAAATTATCAGAAGATTCTGTGCTTATGGGCTAGAATTTGAAGACTTTGATGGTTTTACCCATTATTGGTGTACTCTAATACCAGCTCTTGAGCTGGAATATAAGCCATCAATGAATTAATCAACAGGTAAAACACCTGCAATGTTTTAAAAAGGTTGGACCCCAAGACTACCCTATGATTCCCTTGAAAAGGACTTAGCTGAAATATACCCAACAGAAAGAAGCATTGAGTTAATGCTTGATAAAGAAAGACATCATGAAAATAGATGTATGCAAGACTCTTTCTGATACAAAAAAGAAATATAGGAAAAGAGTCATAAACCACCTTATTTCAAAATAGGAGGCTTAGTCATAGTATAAACACTTAATTTAAATAATATTAAAGGACCAAATAAATCACAATATCAATTTTCAGGACCTTTTATGATAAAAGCCCTACATGTCACTAATTCTGTACAACTAGAGCTAACACATGACTTAATAAATTAAAACACCCGAAATTTGCTGTAACTTTGATAAAACCTTACAGCTGAAGTTATAAGGAATTATTTCCCCTAAGAAATATACCACCACTTTGAATTCCACCTCTAGAAGAAGAAGAATAAGAAAATAAAATTGTGAAAGTCCTTAAAGAAAGGATGACAAGAAGCAAAAAGTAAAGGGACTACCTTGTAAGGTATAGAAACCCAGCACAAGAAGATGAATGGCTACTTGATAAACATATAACTAACTATGAGAAACTGTTAAGAAGGTTTATAAATGGAATAATGCCTAAAGAATGAAAAATATAAGAATTATTCGGCTTCAAGACTAAAAATGTGTATTCAAGAGGTAGGGCAGTGGATGATGCCCTAATTAACTATATCAGATTATGATCCAATCTTCTTTTGTGGTAGTAAATGTAAGCCTTTGAGATTTTACTGCATATCCAAAAGGGTCACAAAAGCTTTTACAGAAATTATTTCAAAAATTGAAATTAAAATTTTAATTATATAAACAATTAAAATGAGTAAAAATGTCATAAAAAGGAATAAATTCTTGATGATATCAGATACCAATTCCTAAAAATTTGGAATAAATTACACCATTCAATCTCCCATAAATAAATACATATATGACTCCCTTATGTCATATCTCTAAGCCCAAAACATACTGAGATACGTGGATATATGCACTTTTATGATCAATGCAAATATTCATGGTTTTTATCTCATATCTTTTTAAATACTCATGTTAAAGACTTTATCAAAAATCAAAGTTACCACCAATTATCTTTCAAAATAAATATATAAAATTCATTTGGAAACTTATAGACAATGTTAAGAATAATAAGTAGAAATTGGTCAAAATATAAATACCAGTTGACCACTCAAAATCAAATGTGATTCAAACTTACAAAAGTAGATATTCTGTCTCTAATAGTTCATATGTGAGTAATGAAATAATATTTATCATGATATGCAAGCTATAACTCTATGAAAGAATGGTTAAAAGTTTAAAATAGAAAATTGTGAAAGAAAAGATGTCATCAAAAATAGAGCTTTTATTATTTAATAAAATCCTCTAGAACCTTTGTAAAACCATTTCAAGATATTATAATTAACTCTCCAAATTGCAGTCGTGTAAAATACCTAAAATGTATCAAAAATTGCAGTTCAAGCTCAAAAATGATCATTTTTGATCTTTAACTGTAATCATAGATTAAGTTTATCAATTTAATGAGAGATAAAACTGGTGGATCTTGGTATTTTATCATTAAAACTACCTCAATCAAAAGTAATTAAGTCATACAACAAACTCATCATTTCAGCAAATTATAGTTACATTGATAGCTCTAAAAAATGGTGGAATAATGAGATAAAAAGGGTTAATAATGATGTAATCATCACCAAACCTTATATTATTGATAAATTCCAATGGATAAAATAAGTGTAAATCTACTACAAAAAAAGTATATTAACTATTAAAATACCCCTTCTTCATCTATTTCCCCCCTCAGGCACATTAAATACAATGAAAAAATCAGATAAAAAGGTAATATTTTTCATTCTTTATACAATACTCTTATATTAGAAGAAGATAAAAGTCATATCTTGTATTTTAAATTTAATTCTATTTTAAATTAAATTCTAATTTATTATATTGATATTTTATTTTTACTTTTTAATATTCTCTTAAAATCTGTAAAGTCGCATAAAAATGGTAATAATTGTGTTTCTCTCTATTTCTTATTGTAAATACAATTAAAATAAGTTAGTACTAAATTCTTAGGCATAAAATTGATCCAAATTATTACATTAAGTGTTAGAAGTATTTTATTCTCTATTATTATTATTATTTTAATATAAGTGGTATTTATATCAATATATAGCTTAAATATTGGTAGTATGACTGCTATTAATTATTTCCATTATTAAATAGCAATTTCTCATAAATTGATCATTTTTTTGTAGCAATAATAAATTGCCATAAATATATTAATATATTCGTTTAATTATATTATTTGATTATTTTTGAATAACATAAATATTTTATACCATAATTACAATAATATTTTCTTATTATAATTCTTTTTAATCTTGTTCTTCATTTCTACTAGTAAATTCAAAGTACAATAAGTAAAATATTAGTAATTTATACTTATTGTTCCATAGTCAAACCTTACAGTACCACCCTGTACAGGCAGTTGAGGTAGTCTATTATACAAATTATGTGTATTCAACTTACAAACAGCCTTTTCGATTCTTTGACACCACATAATTAAATTGTCTGAGGTAGTATCGCACAATACCACTTGGTGTGGGATTATCACCTTAGATCCTCAACAGCTTTGTCCGTTTTGAAGATACAGAGCTCAAAAGCGGCTCAAATTTTATCCATATGTGAGCTATACAAGATTTTAAGACTTATTACCCACTTTTTATTGAGTATGTAAGAGCTCTACAGACTCAAAATATTTGCAATTGTCTGTCAAATTGTATTTTTCTTGTTTTGAGAGAAAAGTACCAATACCTTTTGATCTGTGTAAGATATGGGAGCAAGGGTCACATTTTATATATCCCTACTGTAACCCTTTTTAGAAAACATGCTAATTGAAAGGTCTCCCATCAAGACTGTGGCAGCTAGATGATAGGTGAAAAAATGGTATAATTTTTCCAGGTTTGACAAATAGTACTTGCTTGATGATTTCTGATCTATTTTTTTGAAAGTCTTTTAAATATTACCATTGGATAACCTTCATTAAGAGATTCAATAAAAAAACCCACTTGGTTGGCCTGCAATCCAAAGTCTAGATTTTGGATGATAGGTTAAGATTAAGCTTTATGCTCAGAAAGAGTTTACAACCTCTGTGAGCCTTGAGGTATATCTTACATACCCAAATAGGCCACAATTATCTTAAAAAGGAATTTTGAATTATGCAAAACTCATAAGTCATGCATATATCCAAAATTCATCATTTTCAATTTCAGAAAAGATGAATAACGTTTTATTGAGTAAGTAAATCCATGGATTTAAGACCAGATTTGGATTCTAAACAAAAATTCACCTAGGGTAGCTCCATAGAGTGAATAAGCTCAATTTAAGTATTTGAGGTGGTAAAATGGAAAATACTTCAATACCACATCATTAATACCACATAAAAGATGCATGAAAATTTTTGTTTTTCTTGATTTTTAGCCAAAATAATGGGAAAGTGAGAAATCCCATGTTACATATACACTAAGAATAGTGTTATGCATGTTTTGAGCACTTAATATCATGGTATTATTACATGGACTTTTGGTACACCCATAGTGGATATCTCACTTTAAGCTTAAATTACTATTTTGACGTAAAAATTAGGCAAGGGGGACAAAAGACATCAAAGAGAGCCAGGGTACCCAACTTCTGAGGCCTCAGAGGCGTGGATAGCTCCAGAGCATGGATCCATGGCTCATCTTGGCCCAATTGGTAAACTAAAACTCTTTGGGAACTTGGTTACCAAGTTACACCTACTGTAATCATAAGAAAAATAGCAAATAACCTGCTATTTTGACGTGCCAAGGAGGTAATGAGCTACTTAGACTCCTGTAACCACGTCAATTCTTGATGACTTTCCATGACTAGACCCTAAAAGAGTAATTAAACCCTTTTGGGATCCATATTCATTGATTTACCTCATAGCAACCAGCAAAATACTGCTATTTGCAATTCTACGTAGAAATGAGGTAAAAACTTCAAAAATTCATTAAAAATACAATTCTTAATGAATCTTTCTGAAACGTTCAGGACCAATGAAGAACTGTATTATCTATGGTACAACCAAAAAGAATTATGGTTTTACTAGTAAAATTAAAAGTTTTACTTACAGTTCATTTTTGACCATTCTACGTGAAACACTGAATCTTCAAAAATTCACAGTAATTACAACCTGTGATGAAATTGGCAATAACATTGATAACTTTGAGAAATCAATGATTATTTTAGAATAAAAGAAGATTTACAGATTTTACTCCTTTTATTCTTAACCATATTGGGGTTGGTAGTCACATAAAATCATCAATTAAGTAATTATGATAATCTTACGTGACAACAGATGATGCAATCATTAATCCAAAAGCGTTTATTGTTTTCTCACTCACTGGTTTTTCAGTTTGCTCCATGGCACGCCTCTGTGAGCTGTTGTTGACTTAAAAGAAGCCTATTCTTGCTGTTTTTTCCAATCATCATCTTATCAATTTATTAAATCATTATTACCAACAAGTAAGTATTAGTTAAAGCTATTCTTAAGTGTTTTAAATCTTTCAAAATCATTCAGAAAGACGTGAAATCATAGAATCCAACTATATTCTTTTGTAATACTGTTATAAATCCTTTTGATCTCTTAAATCCACAATTCTACGTCAAATTTCTCTACTCTTATCTATCAATAAGTTCTTTGGAGTATTAGTGAGTCATTTATTCTTAATTCTTAAAGTTTTTCTCTAGTAATAGTTTTCTTCAAGAATTATCTTTATAATTATTCTTGCAAAAGATAATTATATATTAAAATAATTTTATTATTTTAATAAAGAAGTTTTTATTACTAAATTCTTCTTGTAATTGATTCTTGTAGACAATTACTTGCTCACTGTTAAAATCACTAGTAGTGTTTAACACGTGAAAGAAATAATTTTTAATTATTTAATTGTGGTTTTAATAATTTTTTATTATTATATTTCATAAGAACAGACATAGTACTGTTGATTAATAGTAATATTATCATCAGTTTCATAGTCACATCTTACATTTGGGGGCCTGGCCGTGTTTTTTGAACCTTGTACCCTTAATTAATATATTTTTAAGCTCTAAAATATATTAATTGAATATTTTTTTCTTTCATTTTAAAGTCAAAATAATTCTTATTTTTGAAATTGTTTTGGAAATCTTTTTCATTGAGGAATTTGGTTTAATTTTATACTGTTTTACACGTGGCTTTTTCACATCCAAAAACTTATAAAATTATTCTTTGAGTTACTCTGAATTAATTTTCATTCAAAATCTTAAATTTTAATTTTTTTCTTCAAAAAGAATAATTTTTTTAATATTAAAAAATAATAAAATTTATAAAAAATCTTTTAAAAAATATCTTAAAACACAAAAATAATTTCTTTTATCATATTTTTTTCTCTTTAAGTGTCTTTAATCAAATACTGTGCAGCTGGTAACAGACTCAGTAAAAGATACATCAATAGTCCTGAATCTTCAGAAGCAGAATCTGAAGACAGTATTGAAGTGCAGATTGCTAAAAGAGGCACCTTATTCAACTCAGAAAAAGCTAAATTACCACCAAAAGGTGTGTATTTTATCTTATATTTTCACCTTTTATCTTTAAATTGACGTGAAAATGGTGCATACCAGAAATGGAAGCAACTATTCAGTCCAACCAGATGGATGGGGACAAGGAAGAGGCAAGACCAAATCCAGAAGTGCCAAATCTTCCACAAGAAAGACACATCTGGAGGATGCCAGAGTTGCCCCCCATTCCCCAAGGTCTGTACCAACAGATTTTGACGTGAATTCTGAGCCTGAACTGATTTATGGTAATATTTCCAGGGCTGAACCACTTTCAGGTGGCAGCAATAGAAATATATCAATGCCAGTACAAAAACTGGTTCAGAGCAGCCAAGGAAGAGGAGTGGGAAATCTGCCCAAGCCTTTGGCAGGGGGCCATGAACTCTTACTTACACATCAAGAGCTTTCTGGGTCAGGAGAAGACCATAGAACTCTTAGGAGGATGGAGCCCCCTGTCTTGCAAAGACAAGGTCAAAAAGATAAAGAAGTGGTTGAAGAACCAAAGTCTTTTATCCATAGACCAGAAGAAAGAGTTGGAAATGACTCCAGCTTTGGAGACAGAGGCACCAGTGGCATCTACCAGCTCCAAACCAGCTCCAGAAGTGTCCAAGGACAAGCCCAAGGGACCTCAGAAGAAGCAGAAAGGTCCCAGGAACCATCAAGGCAAAGCCAATTGGCACAGACCCTACCCACAAGGGTACAGGATCCCCAAATTGGAACGTTCAGCCGTGGACAGTGTCTTCAATATGGCCAGAACTCTTATGGAATTCACAGCCAAGGAGCAGGAAAGGATGAACAGGACCTTTCCACGCAAATAACTGATGTACATAGAAGTATTAATGTAGAAATTGGCAAACTTGAGTCAAAGTTAAAGCAAATTACATTAGACATCAATGATTTAAAGAAAAATGACAAGCAACATTCTGAATGGCATAAATTGACAACTGTCACCCTTGAGTCAATTAGCAATGCTTGTGAAAGAATTGAGAACCAATGTCAAAATAATGACACAGAGGATCCTTCCATTTTTAAAGTAAATGATAGACTTAAAACTCTTGAAGACCATGTCTTACAAATAGTTAAGAACACCAATCAATTTGCTATACATTTAGCAAAAAGTGACAGTGAGAGGCAGAAATTAAAGAATGATATAATTGCAAGTGTGGAGCAAATTCATAAGAATCATGAACCACATATGCCAAGACATTCTACACCCTTGACTGAAGAAAAACTTTCTGTCAAAGAAAGTTTGACTCCATTCTTAGGAGAAAATGCCTACTCTGAAAGAGATATTCCCAAAATAGAAGAATGGCCAACATTCTCTGGTGCAGGAGAATACAACCATATTGAATTCATCAGGACTATTGATATGTTGCAAGAAGACTTCAATATACCTGATGAAATCATAGTGGGGAAATTACACTGTTTGTTTACCAGAACTGCAAAGAAATGGTATTACAAAATGAGGATTGATCATGGTAAACATGACTGGTCTTGGTGGAAATCTGAAGTGATTACCAAATGGGCCAATAATTCTTGGAGGTTTAAAATGGAAAATGCTTTTGAAAGTGCCATTTTTAATCAGAAAAAGACAAACCACTTACTTGGTTCTTCAAACAAAAAGACAGATTATCTGCTTTACACCCAGATATGTCTGACACTATGATTAATATGAAAATATTAAGAAAGTGTGGAGGAGAACTGGAACATGCTATCAAAAGCAGATGTGGGCAACCCTGTTCAACACAGGACTACATTAATGCTATGGAAGATATCATTACCAGAACAAGAATTGGTAAAACTTGGGTTAAAAACCCAATAGAGTCCAAAATAGTCTCAAAGATTCCTAGAGAAGAAAGAAGACCAGAAGGACCTGTCTTGAAGTGTTATAAATGTGGAAGTACTTCACATTTAGCCAACACTTGCCCTAAGAAGACAAAGATCAATGAAGTTCAAGTCATTGAAGAAATTCAGTGTACTGAGGAGAAAGAAGAGTCTGATCAAGATTCTGCAGTCTCTGAAGATACACCAGTGGAGGACTATCCCATTGAAAACATTTCAGCTTTCTTTGAGGTCACAGAAGTCCATACCCACTTGCCACAGTACAGTGAAGATTGCTGCAACCTGATCAATATCCAAGATGCCAGAATGTGTAAAACAAAACCTGCTAGAGGAAAGGGTTATACTGCTGTAGCATCCTGTATCACATCAGTTCTGATGAGTGATATTGAAGCCAAAGTAAATTTGGATACAGGGGCATTTTGCACTTGTGTTGGCAAAGATTATCTCCAAATTATACTTCCTGAATGGAAAAACCATCTATTACCAATAGAAGGTGTACAATTCAGTAGTGCCAGTAACAATATGTACCCCTTGGGCATATTGGACACTAATATTGTATTCCCACATCCAGCAGGAAGTGTAAGAATGAAGACTGAGATTGTAGTAATGGATAATTGCACATCTCAGCACATCATTCTTGGAAATGATTACTTAAATATTTATGGTATTGATATAAATAACCATAAGGACAGATATTTCACAATTGGAGATAACAAAAGGCAAAAATTTGCTTTCTCCAATATGCCAAAACAGATATCTGTAGTATCTTCTGTCAAAGATACTTACAAAGATGAATTTGTGTCTAAACAACTTTTTGAAGCACAAATTAATCCATCATTGTCACCAAAGATGAGGAATGAACTTATTGATGTATTATATACATACAATATTGCATTTGCATCTGATAATGAACCATTAGGCGCTATAAGGGGACATGAAATTGATATTACTCTTAATATTGATAGACCATATCCTCCAGTACTTAGAAGACCAGCTTATCCAGCTAGTCCCAGAGCTAGAGAGGCCTTGGAAAAACATATCCAAGAGTTGATCCAACTTGGTGTGCTAAGGATAGTAGGCCATAATGAGGAAGTTGAAGTGACAACACCTGTTATTATTGCATGGCATAATGATAAGTCAAGAATGGTGGGAGATTTTAGAGCTTTGAATACCTACACAGTTCCAGATAGGTATCCAATCCCTAGAATTCAAGAAACCTTGACTCAATTGTCTAAAGCCAAGTATATAACATCAATGGATGCATTAAAAGGCTTCCATCAAAATGTTTTGACGCCTAAAGCTAAGAAATTACTTAGAATTATCACCCACTGTGGTATTTATGAGTATCTTAGAATGCCATTTGGCATTAAGAATGCTCCATCTCATTATCAAAGAATGATGAATACCATCTTCCCCACAGAATTGTCTGAAGGATGGCTTATCATTTATATTGATGATATTATTATATGTTCTGACTCATGGTCTTTGCACCTTGAAAGACTTGCAAGAGTACTTCATAAAGTTGCAGAAGTGAACATGAAAATTTCACTTAAGAAATGCAATTTTGGTTTTGAAGAACTCAAAGCATTAGGACATGTTGTTTCTGGTTTGAGCTTGGGTATTGACAAGAATAAAGTAGCAGCAGTGTTACTTAAACCAATACCCCAGAATAAAAAAGAAATGATGTCTTTTCTTGGATTTGCTAGTTACTATAGGCAACACTTGAAAGATTTTGCAATTCTAGCCAAGTCACTTTATAGAATCTGTGATCAACAGACTGTATTTGAAATGACACAGGAAAGAATTAGAGCTTATGAGAAGATAAAGAAAGCCCTTACAGAAGCACCTTTACTCCTCATGCCTGACTGGAATATTCCTTTTAAATTGTACATTGATGCTTGTGGAGATGGATTAGGGGCAGCCCTACACCAAGTCCAAATTATTGATGACAAACCTACAGAAGGACCAGTTTGTGATATCTCAAGAAAAATCAAACCAACAGAAGCCAGATATGGTGCAAGCCAAATGGAGTGCTTATGTTTGGTATGGGCACTTGAGAAATTACACTATTACCTTGATGGCAGTGTTTTTGAAGTGATAACTGACTGTAATGCCGTGAAATCACTTCTTAACATGAAAACTCCCAACAGACATATGTTGAGATGGCAAATAGCCATTCAAGAATATAGAGGAAACATGACTATAGTTCATAAAGCAGGAAACATTCACAAAAATGCTGATGGACTTAGTAGATGGGCTTTAGCCAACACTCCTGATAACCCAGCTTATGTACCTTTGGAAGCTGAACCACAGATTCCAATTGAAGGGATTAACATAACTGATATTGGGACTGAATTCTTTGAAGAGGTCAGAGAGTCTTATAAACAAGACAAGAATTGCCATATCTTGACTTCTTTATTGGATAAAGACTGCAAAGACACATCTTTGGTTAATGCACTAGATGAAGTTTGGAAAAATTCCTATTCTGAAGGAAGATTTCACTTGTTTGATGGGATTATTTACCATAGAACAAAACATTCTTGTGTAATGACACTGTGTAGTAGATTGCTCATCAATACCATTCTTCATGAATGCCATGATAGCATTTACTCTGGACACCTATCAGAAGACAGAACGCTTGAAAAGGTGAAGAACTGTGCATGGTGGCCATCTTGGAGAAAAGAAACCATTGAATATTGCCATACCTGTGATAGATGCCAAAAAGCAAACAGGAGTACAGGCAAGAAATTTGCATTGATGATCCATATTCAAGAACCAAAATCCCGTTGGGAAGTTGTTCACATGGATTGGGTCACAGCACTTCCTCCAAGTGGTGACAAAAGTTATAATTCTTGTTTAGTCATTGTAGACAGATATAGCAAAACTCCCATATTCTTACCATGTCATAAAGATGACACTGCTATGGATACAGCTCTTCTTTTATGGAGTAGAGTTATTTCTCATACAGGGTTATTTAAGAATATCATAAGTGACAGAGACCCCAAGTTCACATCTGCACTTTGGACCAATCTTCATAGATTGTTTGGGACTAAGCTATCATTCTCTACAGCATATCACCCTCAAACAGATGGGCTAGCAGAGAGGATGATTCAAACTTTAGAAGACATGATCAGGAGATTTTGTGCTTATGGATTAGAAGTCAAAGACTCAGATGGCTTTACCCATGACTGGTGCACTCTGATACCTGCATTAGAATTGGCATACAAGACATCAGTCCATTCTTCCACAGGACAAACTCCTGCTATGTTAGAAAAGGGATGGAATCCAAGACTCCCAGCAGACACACTGAGGAAAGACTTGATTGACATTCATCCTACAGCTTCCAGCTTCAAATTAATGCTTGATAAAGTAAAACACCATGCAAAACAGAGTATGGATGATGCTTTTGATTATGCAAAACAGAAGTGGGACAAGAGTCATAAAGTACCAGACTTCAAAGTAGGGGACTTAGTTCTAGTTTCAACCTTGAATTTTAATAATATCAAAGGCCCAAAGAAACTTAAAGATTCTTATGTAGGACCTTTTGTTATTGTTGCCTTACATGGAACCAATGCAGTTCAAGTGGAATTGAGTGGTGAATTGGAAAATAAACACCCCACATTTCCAGTCAGCTTGATAAAACCTTATCAACCAGCTGATAAAGAATTGTTTCCTTTAAGAAACCCAACTCCTTTAACTGTACCACCTGTGGAACAGAATGAAGACAGAAAAATAAAGAAAGTCATTAAAGAAAGGAGACTTAGGGGTAAAAATCAAAGAGAATATCTTGTCAGATATAGAAATCCAGTACATGAAGATGAATGGATGGCAGAATCAGAAATACCTGACTCAGATAAACTCTTAAGAAGATTTAGACATGAAAGAAGGCCACAAGCCTGAATATGTCTGTAAATGTGCTTTAAATTACTTAATCTGAGTAATGTGAAGAGGTTGGACAGTGGACATTAACCCCCTTTGGGGCCTTATTCTTTTATCACTAATAAAATTGTAGTACAATTTTATTTTTTGGTGGGAGGGAATGTGAGCCTTGAGGTATATTTTACATACCCAAATAGGCCACAATTATCTTAAAAAGAAATTTTGAATTATGCAAAACTCATAAGTCATGCATATATCCAAATTCATCATTTTCAATTTCAGAAAAGATGAATAACTTTTTATTGAGTAAGTGAATCCATGGATTTAAGACCAGATTTGGATTCTACACAAAAATTCACCTAGGGTAGCTCCATAGAGTGAATAAGCTCAATTTAAGTATTTGAGGTGGTAAAATGGAAAATACTTCAATACCACATCATTAATACCACATAAAAGATCCGTGAAAATTTTTGTTTTCCTTGATTTTTAGCCAAAATAAGGGGAAAGTGAGAAATCCCATGTTACATATACACTAAGAATAGTGTTATGCATGTTTTGAGCACTTAATATCATGGTATTCTTACATGGACGTTTGGTACACCCATAGTGGATATCTCACTTTAAGCTTAAATTACTATTTTGACGTAAAAATTAGGCAAGGGGGACAAAAGACATCAAAGAGAGCCAGGGTACCCAACTTCTGAGGCCTCAGAGGCGTGGATAGCTCCAGAGCATGGATCCATGGCTCATCTTGGCCCAATTGGTAAGCTAAAACTCTTTGGGAACTTGGTTACCAAGTTACACCTACTGTAATCATAAGAAAAATAGCAAATAACCTGCTATTTTGACGTGCCAAGGAGGTAATGAGCTACTTAGACTCCTGTAACCACGTCAATTCTTGATGACTTTCCATGACTAGACCCTAAAAGAGTAATTAAACCCTTTTGGGATCCATATTCATTGATTTACCTCATAGCAACCAGCAAAATACTGCTATTTGCAATTCTACGTAGAAATGAGGTAAAAACTTCAAAAATTCATTAAAAATACAATTCTTAATGAATCTTTCTGAAACGTTCAGGACCAATGAAGAACTGTATTATCTATGGTACAACCAAAAAGAATTATGGTTTTACTAGTAAAATTAAAAGTTTTACTTACAGTTCATTTTTGACCATTCTACGTGAAACACTGAATCTTCAAAAATTCACAGTAATTACAACCTGTGATGAAATTGGCAATAACATTGATAACTTTGAGAAATCAATGATTATTTTAGAATAAAAGAAGATTTACAGATGTTACTCCTTTTATTCTTAACCATATTGGGGTTGGTAGTCACATAAAAGCATCAATTAAGTAATTATGATAATCTTACGTGACAACAGATGATGCAATCATTAATCCAAAAGGGCTTATTGTTTTCTCAATCACTGGTTTTTCAGTTTGCTCCATGGCACGCCTCTGTGAGCTGTTGTTGACTTAAAAGAAGCCTATTCTTGCTGTTTTTTCCAATCATCATCTTATCAATTTATTAAATCATTATTACCAACAAGTAAGTATTAGTTAAAGCTGTTCTTAAGTGTTTTAAATTTTTCAAAATCATTCAGAAAGACGTGAAATCATAGAATCCAACTATATTCTGTTGTAATACTGTTATAAATCCTTTTGATCTCTTAAATCCACAATTCTACGTCAAATTTCTCTACTCTTATCTATCAATAAGTTCTTTGGAGTATTAGTGAGTCATTTATTCTTAATTCTTAAAGTTTTTCTCTAGTAACAGTTTTCTTCAAGAATTATCTTTATAATTATTCTTGCAAAAGATAATTATATATTAAAATAATTTTATTATTTTAATAAAGAAGTTTTTATTACTAAATTCTTCTTGTAATTGATTCTTGTAGACAATTACTTGCTCACTGTTAAAATCACTAGTAGTGTTTAACACGTGAAAGAAATAATTTTTAATTATTTAATTGTGGTTATAATAATTTTTTATTATTATATTTCATAAGAACAGACATAGTACTGTTGATTAATAGTAATATTATCATCAGTTTCATAGTCACATCTTACAACCTCAATAACCTGGGTAATTCTTGTTGTTTGGTCATAAAAATAATACTTTCTGATATGGGAAGGTTTACTCCTTCATATTGTCACATGTACAAACTAACTTTTCTAGGTTATTATCTTTGTGTTTATGGCCCTCTTTTACCTTCATTTGGCTTAATAATTGTTAAAGGGGAGTATTTTACTTCTTCTTATGTACTATGTTTATGGTACTTTTGAATTTCATGCTTTTGCTCTGGCTTGGAGTAACAGGCTGAAACAAATGGTAAATTTTTCCCTAATTTTACTTTAGATTTTCAATATTTTTCTAACAGCTGGTGATAGAAAAATTTACACTTTGAGGAACAAAAATGTAATCTATGAAATAATATATTCTTTTCCAATCCTTTCTTTTCATGTTAGACTCTTTTCCTTTTACATTTATCTTATACATTGTTAAACTAATAAAGGAAATATTCTGATCACCATTTTCAAACAATCTTAAACATTTTAAACACTTTAGAAAATAATTATAATAAGATTTTGCCACTCTCTAAGATCCTTTTTCCCCTTCACCACCCCAAAAGTGGATTAAAGCAGCTCTCATCACTGTACAATCTATCACTTTCTCCAAACTCTCTTGGGTAACATTTGTTAAGTTTTTCTGTTTAATAAGTATTTTTGAGTGTATTATAGCTTATTAATTTCTTGCAGTTCTTAACTCAATTGATTTCAATTGAAATTTCTGTTGAAGAAATATCTTTGTAGCTATAAATATATCCTGTAGAGTATATTGGGATAAATATTTATTTTTTTCAAAACAATATATCTTTATAAAGTTACTTTTTATACTAAAGAAGTCAAAACCAATAATTTTGGTGTGTTCTCCATTTAAAAAACACTTCAAAATCATTATTTTTTACATCATTTTACCTTATAAATATTTTCAGGACAGGAAAAGTACTTCATTTTTATTCAAATTTTAATATCCACACCTTACACATACATTCCCCCTCAGAATTTTGAACAGGTTCATTTATTTTGGTTTGTAATTTTTTTGTTTAATAAATATTCCAATGAAGAAATCTTGTTCCATTTTCATTTTTTCCATCTGTTTCATTCTCTTTTTAGAATTCTTCCATTTTCATTTTAAATTTAGCTTATGTTTTTTGAGTTATTTTTTAAGCTTTAACTGTTAAAGCTCACTTTAAATTTCAATTTCAGGCCTTGAAATCACAGTCCTCTTTCTCATTGGTTAATTTTTCACCAAATATGTCTTTTATTTCCAAAAAAATGTGTTTTCTTTTTTTGGGTAAATCCTTTGAGGTGGCTTTCTTGGTCCTTATTCCTAAATAGAAATTGAATTCCCTTTTGAAGGGAAAATTATTATTTTTTATTTCTTGCATATTATAGATCTTTTTCAATGTTTTTTTTTCTTGATCAATATTTACATTTTAATTCTTTGCGTTCTTTTGGGTATATGAAAATACCTCCAAGGTGCACAATCTTCCCCTGATAAAGATTATCACTTTTTATATTGCTATTTATAGTGTGTCTAAAACTTGTGAGAGGTTTGGTACCATCATTTATGTCTTTCTCTGATAGCCATTAATCTTTGCAAGCTTTATCACTATAGCTCACACAGTACTCTCTTACATTCTTGGTCCTCAATTCACTTTATTTGAGAGATTTAGTAATTTCCTTGGTAATTGATGTTTGGAAAGGAGTTAAATGCTTGGGAAATTTCTCAGAATCACCATATTTAAAATATTTGATTTAGATTACTAGAAATTTGGGATGCTTGTTGCTAAGTTATTCAGACATTTCCACTTCTACAGCACTTTCTCCGTGAAGAGCTGTCACTAAAAAAGGTACTGAAAAGGAGTGTTTTATATTTTTTAATCCTCTGATTTTGTTAGAGTTGGTAGTGAAACCAAGTACTAGGTCCCCAAATTTCAAGTCTGTAACTGTATATGACTTGTACCATTTGTCTTTGTAATTGCAAAATGAATCCTCAATGCATCTTAATTAATATTTCTTAGCTCTGTCTAAAATTCCCTAAAAGCTATCAGATGTGGGATTTATCTAAAAATAATTTTTCCTCATAAAATAATGGGTTAGTCTGGGATTTCATCCTTTATCTAGAATAGAAAGAGTTTGGTTAGTACTAGCATTAACAAATTTTTTATATTCTAGTTTAAGTGAAGCTAGAAGGTTACACAGATCATGAGTAAATTCATAACCATATTTGAGCTCTAAGATATATTTACAGAACCCTCTTACTATATCTTCCAATATTTGTATCATTATTCCAGCTTATCAATCATTTTGGTGGGTGTTAATCTGTAGAGAAGTAGAATTTGGTCCCAAATAATTATTGAAGATTCTTACATAGTACTGAAATGAACTTTAAATATCTATCACTAATAATATTGGCAAACAAATAATGGGTAAATCCATCACAATATTTGAGCTTTAAACCATACATGAAAAATTCTCTGACCATATCTTCTAATTTCTGTATCATTACTCTAGCTAATCCATCAAACTGTGGGTGGCACACAGTAGAGAAGGATGCTTTGGTTGCAAGTAATTGGTGAATATTTTTCCATAGTTCTGAAGTAAATTTGAACTCTCTATCACTAATTATGTTGGTAAATATACCATTCCATGAAGCGAATCTACTCTACATTAAAAGAGCTGTGTTCATGGCTGTATCAATTTTGTGAAATTGTAAAAATATTGGATTTTTACTAAATCTGTCTTAAATCACTAGGAAGTAATTTTATATTCTGCAACCCCATTGTTGTAGGTAAGTTTCTCAATCCATATATAAATTTTCCCAATATCTACTGAGTTCTTGTACTTTGATCATATTTTCATCTTTTTTTCAGTGCATTTATTGGATTTTTGACAACTGCCATAGGTCTTTCAGTATTCTAAAACATCTTTTTCCTACATTAGCCACCATATGCAGGTACCAAACTTTTTTCTTGTTCTTTCCTGAGAAAGGTTTCCTGAGAAGGGGCTTTCATGGAAATATCTCAATAAAAGTTTAATCAGAGATCTATATATAATGGTAATAACAGAGATTTTTTTGTTCTATGGTAGATTATGCCATCAAATAGGTGAAATCTTCCTTTATCATCGAATATTTTCTACATCTCATTCAAGGAATGTTTTAAGGATGTATTCTTAGAATATATAGAAAGTAATTGGAATAAAAGGATTCAATTCTTGTTCTTATTATTGCTGTTCCTTAATTCTTCAAAAAAGGTAGTGTTAATGTCTGTAGCACTTATTTGCTTCTATTGGTACCTTCTGGAACACATGCAGAATTTTTAATATTATTTGGTAATGGCCATCTACTAAATACAACTCCATTCTTTTGAACATTCCCATCTTTATGTACAATGGTCATATTTCACCTGTATTCTTGTATGTCTATTTTCCATACAAGCATATTTCTGTTGGGTGTTTTTATGCTTATAAGTGATTTCACAGCTATAAAGTCTGTTATTACTTCAAAAGCACATCCCTAAAGGAAATAATTCAGTTTCTAAAAGGTCCAAACAAGGAATAGGCACTCTATTTTGGATTCTTCATATCTGGCTTTATTTAATTTTATTTTCCTAGATATAAGACATATTGGCCCTTCCACAGGCTTTTTATTAATAATTTTAACTTGGTGGAGTGAAGCTCCAAGCCTATCTTCTGATTCATTCATATAAAAAAAATTAAATTGAAATCTGGCATTTTTTGTAAGATGTGTCTATGAAACTGTTGATAATTGTAAGGTGTGGATATGAAACTTTGATTAAAAACCAAGTACTTTTCCTGTCCTAAAAATTTGTATAAGGTAAAAATCAATTAAAAATAGTATGAAATATTATTTTTAAGAGAAAACACGCCAATTTTATTGTTTATAACTTTATTAGTATAAAACAATAATATTATAAAAATTTATTGCTTTACCAACAATAAAAATTTATCCAAAAAAATACTCTACAAGAGATATTTTAAGGCTACAAAAGAAATTTCTTCAAGAGCAATTTCAATTGGAATTAATTGAGCAAAGAACTGCAAGAAAGTAATTAAAGAACAAATTCTTTAAAAAGAATATTAAAGAGAAAACACGCCCAAAAGTGACCAGAGAGAATTTGGAAACAAAGTGACAAAGTTTACAGTGATGAAAGATGCTTTAATTCACTTTTGGGGTGGTTCAGGGGTAACAATGATTATAAGGATTACAAACAATGATTATAATGACTTTTTCAAGTGGTTGAAAGATTTAAAATGATTTAATAAAGGTGGTTGGATTCTCTTATTGATTGGTTTAACAATGTTTAAACTAATTATAAAAGGAAAAGATTCTAACATGAAGAGAAAAGTGGGGCAAAGAAGACATTCTTTTATAGCCATCAATTTTCTTACTCCAAAAGTAAAGTTTACTCTTTTCAGTCGTGAAAAACAGTCTGACAACAGAAAAGCCAATTATGGCATCATTGGACCCTGGTTTAGACCAAAAAGGGCTGGTTTAAGCCAATTTTAGCCAATTTTGGCCATTTTAGACCCTTAAATCAGCCATTACTATAGCAATACCAGGCCTAGAGCCTTCAGAACACGTCAGAATGTGTGTCAGAGGCGTATAAACCAGTTAAAACTGTCTTTACTATGATTGTTTTATCTTAAGGGTAGTTTTACCCTCTTGGCAACAGCTAAAACTACCCCAGTTGGTATCAAAACCTCATCATCAATTGAGTCCACAGACCCTGTAACTCAATTCCAGGCCAAAAGTGATGAACTTTTGCATGAATTTTGACATCCCACGCCTGTCAGCAAGGATTTTGGGGGTCTAGCTCCCCCTTAGAGCTGGAGTTCCTTTTCCCCCCCAAATTTAATCTTTCCAATTTATTTTTCCTTTAATTCCTCATCATGTATTATACTTATAATTTACATATGTAATTCAATTCAATTGTACAGTACAATACAGTAATAATTTACCCCTCATATGTAAATCAAAGTTCACTTATGTAATACATGCGCACATTTTGACATTTCAATTGAATTCAATTGAAAATACATCAATTCCTCATAGCTTCTAAACTAAACACAACACCTCAATTTTAACACAAAAATTGATGGTTAACACCACATGTGGTGTGAATTAAATTAAGTTTTTGAGGATTTTCAACTTTTGTATTGAAAATACAAAAAACTTAATTTAAGCTTATTTAGAGTTGAGTTACAAGAATTTCACTCAGAGGTGACCCCACCTAATATTTTATGAGGAATCCAATGGTGAAATAATTTTTATATGTTTATTTAATGGATAAAAAGTTATAATAATTTTTATTTAACTTTTTTCCAAATTTGTTTATTTTTTCACAATTTTGTTAAAATTTCATTTTTACTTAATTTTTTCAAGTATAAATGTAATTTTATACTTACAAAATTTAATGTATTTTTATTTTTAAATTGTAATTAATTTTTTATTTCTAATATAATTTTATATGTATATTTTGATTTTTATTTTAATAATAGAAATTTTATTTATATTAATATGTTATTTTTGTATTTGTGGTCTTTTGGGTATATGAAATTACCTCTAAGGCTCACATTCCCTCTCCCTAAAAAAGAATATTACTTTGTAATATTGGTGTTTCTAGTGTGTCTGAATCTCCTGAGGAGTTTGGTAGATTCTGTTATATCTTTTTCTTCTAACCATTCATCTTCACAAGCTGGGTCACTGTACCTAACAAGGTATTCCCTTACTTTCTTGGTTCTAAATTTTCTTTCTTTAAGAACTTTGGTAACTTTCTTAGTACCAGATGTCTCAATAGGAGGTATAACTTGGGGAATCTTATTCCTCAAGGGAAATTTCTCAGCATCATTAGATTTATATGGTTTTATCAAGCTCACTGGAAATGTAGGATGCTTATTGCTAAGTTCTTCAGATAACTCTACTTCAACAGCATTTTCTCCATGGAGGGCCTTAATCACAAAAGGTCCTGCAAAGGAGTCTTTCAACTTTTTACATCCTTTGATGTTATTGAAGTTAGTGGTGGATACAAGAACTAGGTCCCCCACTTTGAAATCTGGAGTTGCATGTGATTTATCCCATTTGTCTTTAGCATATGCAAAAGAGTCCTCCATGCACCTTACTGCATGCTTTCTAGCTTTGTCTAACATTCCTTTGAAGCTAGCAGCTGTGGGATGTATTTCAATCAAGTCTTTCCTCAAGGAATCTTGGGGTAACTTGGGGTTCCATCCTTTTTTGCAGAATAGCAGGATTATGATTGGTACTGGCATGGATTGATGTTTTATATGCTAATTCCAGTGCTGGAAACAGAGTACATCAATCATGGGTAAATGCATCACAATCTTTGAATTCAAGGCCATATGCACAAAATCTTCTCACCATGTCCTCTAAGGTTTGGATCATCCTTTCAGCCAGGCCATAAGTTTGTGGGTGGTAGGCTGTAGAGAAAGACAGTTTAGTGCCAAATAATTGGTGAAGATTTGTCCATAGTGCTGAAGTGAATTTGGGATCTCTATCACTGATGATTTTTGTAAATATCCCAGTCCATGACACTACTCTATTCCATATCAGAAGAGCTGTATCCATGGCTGTATCATCCTTGTGACATGGTAAAAAGATTGGAGTTTTACTGAATCTGTCCACAATTACTAGGCAAGCATTATAGCTTCTTTCACCTCCTGGTGGTAGGCTAGTTACCCAATCCATATGGACAATTTCCCAAGGTCTGTTTGGTTCTTGTATTTTTATCATATTTCCAAGTCTCTTGCCAGTGGATTTATTTGCCTTTTGGCATCTGTCACAGGTTTTGCAATGCTCTGCAACATCTTTCTGCCACATTGGCCACCATATGCAGTTCTTTACTTTTTCTCTTGTTCTGTCTTCAGACAGATGTCCTGAAAAGGGACTATCATGGCATTCTTTCAGTACAAGATTGATTAATGACCTGTCTACAACTGTCATGACACATGTGTCCTTGGTTCTGTGGTAAATTATACCATCCAGTAGGTGAAATCTTCCTTCATCATAGGATTTTCTCCATACTTCATCCAAGGCATGTATTAGAGAGTTGTCTTTACAGTCTTTGTTAATTAATTGGCATAAGAGGATACAATTCCTATCTTGCATATAACTGTTTCTGATTTCTTCAAAGAAGGTGGTGTTTAAGTCTGTAACACTTATTCCTTCTATTGGAATTTGTGGTGAAGCTTCTTCTGGCACATAAGCAGGGTTATCAATATTATTTGGTAATGGCCATCTGCTTAGTCTATCTGCATTCTTATGAATATTCCCATCCTTATGAACAATAGTCATATTGCCTCTGTATTCTTGTATGGCTATTTGCCATCTGAGCATGTGTCTGTTGGGTGTTTTCATGTTTAAAAGTTATTTGACAGCTGTACAATCTGTTATCACTTTAAAAGCACATCCCTCTAAGAAGTAGTTCAATTTCTCCAAGGCCCAGACAAGGCATAGACATTCCATCTGACTTTCTCCATATCTGGCTTCAGTTGGTTTGATTTGCCTGGATATGAAACATATGGGTCCTTCTACAGGTTTATCATTTATGATCTGAACTTGGTGAAGTGCAGCACCTAGTCCATCCCCTGATGCATCAATATACAGTTTGAAAGGCAATTTAAAGTCTGGAATCAGTAAGAGTGGAGCAGTGGTCAATGCTTCTCTTAGAGACTCAAAAGCTTTGACTCTGTCAACAGTCATTTCAAATACTGTGTCTTTGTCACACAATTTATAAAGTGGTCTTGCTATGGATGCAAAATCTTTAATGTGTTGCCTGTAATATCCTGAAAAACCTAAGAATGACTGAATTTCCTTTTTGTTCTGAGGCATGGGTTTTAGAAACACTGCTGCAACTTTGTTTTTCTCAATTACAAGGGACAAACCAGATACAACATGTCCTAGTGCTTTAAGTTCTTTAAATCCAAAATGGCATTTCTTCAAGGAGATTTTCATGTTGACTGATTGAATTTTTATCAAAACTCTGGACAATCTGTACATGTGCTCTTCCCAAGTCTTGGAACAGACAATAATGTCATCAATGTAAATGATTAACCATCCCTCTGAGAGTTCTTCAGGGAGAATTTCATTCATCATTCTTTGGAAGTGTGAAGGTGCATTTTTAATACCAAAGGGCATCCTCAAGTATTCATACACTCCACAATGAACTATAATTCTCAAGTATTTTCTTGCTCTTGGTGTCACCACATTTTGATGGAATCCTTTAAGGGAATCCATAGTGGTTATATACACTGCTTGAGATATTTGAGTAAGGGCAATTTGGAGTTTTGGTATTGGGTATTTGTCTGGAACAGTGTAAGTGTTCAGAGCTCTAAAGTCCCCAACCATTCTGGATTTTCCATTATGCCACGCCACTATTAATGGTGTAGTTATTTCTACTTCTTCATTGTGGCCTACTTTTCTTATTACACCAAGGTCCAGAAGTTCTTTGATATGAATTTCTAGAACTTCCCCTGATTTTGGACTTGCTGGATAAGCAGGTCCTCTTAAGAGTGGTGGATAATGTCTCTCAATGTTAAGAATGGTGTCAACTTCATTACCAATAATTGCTCCTAGAGGTTCTTTGTCTGTAGCAAATGCTCCTCTGTGGTCATACAAAAGGGAAGGAATTTCATTTTCTTCTTTATCAGTCAGATGAAGGCTTATTTCAGCCTCATTTAACTGTTCAGACTTGAATTTCTCTAACTCTAAGTTGACTGGTGATACTTCGTTTACTGTAATTTGTCTTTTAAATGGTAAAAAGGCAAATTTTTGGCGCTTATTGTCTCCAATAGTAAAGTATCTGTCTTTGTTATTCTGTAAATATATCCCATACATGATTAAATAGTCATTTCCCAATATAAAATGGGTACTAGAGCAATTTTCCATAACAACAAATTCAACTGTGATCCTTAAATTCCCATTTATGTGTGGGAATATGAAATTGGTCTCAAAGATTCCTAATGCTTTCATTGGGTTACTTGCACTGTTGAATCTTATACCATCAATTGGTAACAATTGGTCTTCAAAATTTGGTACACAAGTCTTAAGAAAAGATTTTCCAACACAAGAGCAGAAGGCTCCTGGGTCAAGCAAAAGTTTGGTGGGCTTGTTGTCAATCACCACCTCTGTTATACAGGAGTTACCAGATGTATAACCTTTTCCTCTGTTTGGTTTTGTCTTTATAAGTTGTGCATCTTGAACTTTTGATAAATCAACTTGACCATTGCTCAATTGTGGTAAGTGGGAATAAGATTCCATGATGTCAAAAGTGGCATTGATATTTTCTATATCTTTTGAAGATTTAGAAAATATGGATGACTTATTATCTGAATTGTCTTCAATGCTGTCTTCTTTTTCAACATCTGGTCCCTTTTCAATGTCAATCTCATTGATTTTCCCCCTTTGTGGACATGTATTGGCTAAATGGGTGGTTCTTTGGCAAATATGGCATTTTCTGACTGTATCTGCAGATTTATATTTAATATTACTAGAATTTTCTTTGGGGTTTTTGTCCACAGAATCTTTCCAAGGTGTATTAAACCTTGTTTTGAGATTCATCCTACTAGAACCAATTTTGGTTCTGGTGGTTACTTCTTCTAGTATATTGATAATATCCTCTGCTGAATATTGTTCAGTAGTCCTGCTTTTGACAGCATGCTCTAAGTCACCTCCACATTGTCTCAGAATTTTTCTATGGATCATAAATTCTGACATGTCTGGATATAATGCTGTTAATCTGTCTTTTTGTTGGCAAAACCATGGTAAAGCTTTGTCTTTATCAGCATTAAATTTGGAAGATTCAAAGGCTGTTTCAACTTTAAACCTCCAAGCATCATTTGCCCATTTGTTGATGATTCGGGTTTTCCACCAAGTCCAACTCTGGTGTCCATGTGCTTGTCTTATTTTGATGTACCATCTGTGAGCTGATCTGTTAAACAAGGTGTTAAACCTGGCTGTTACCAATCTGTCTGGTAATTCAAAATCCTCTTTGATCATGTCAATACCTCTAATGAATTCCATATGGTCATACTCTCCTTCACCACTGAAGTGAGGCCATTCTTTAAGTTTTGGAACTTCTTTCAAGAGTGCTTGGCCCATTGATGGTTCCAAGTTATGAAAAGAAGTGGATAATTCATTTTGTAATTGTGAATTATCAGGATCCAATACTTGTGGATTTGGAATTCTTGTGCCCTCGTTTTGATTTAGAGGTGTGGACATTCTTGGTAAGGTGTTCAGTATTTGTTCAACGTCATTCATTTTACTGTTGCTACACCTTTGGGAATTTCTGTGTTCATGTTTGAAGTTTTGTATTAAATTTATTGCTTCAATTTTATACATGTCTTCCTTATGTGTCAGTTCTTGCCATAGCTCTGTCTGTCTTGTATTATCAGTAGTGACTTGATTCAATTTCATTGATAATTTTGATACTTCTTCTTCTGAAGCATCAAAACACTTTTTCAAGGCAATGGTATATGTCTTTACTTCAGTAAATGAATTTGAAATGTCATCAAGGACTTTCTTGTTATCTGTCTTGATAATATTTATGGCTTGTTTAATTCTTGTTTCAACTATTTCATCAATATTGAATTTAGAATATTTATCTGTTAATTCTTTAATAATGGCAGATTGTTCATTTATTTTATTGTTAGAAGAATTATCATTATTGGAATTTTTAATTGTTCTTAAAACCTTTTCAAAACACATAAGTGTTTAATTAATTTGGCACATACTCAGGTTGTTTGTTTTAATGTTGTTACAAATGGTTTCATTTTAATCAGAAAGATGTTTTTTCATGCCATTTATAGCATCATACAACTCTGGGATGGAATCAAATATATGAGAAATCATTTCTGGAATCTTAATCTGGCTTCCTCCTTCTTCTGTAATTCCATAATGGTTCTGGCCATCTGAAATACATTTTCCATGGCATCCTGCTGAATCTTTGGGATTCTGTAGCCCTGGCTGTAAGGTTTTGCGGCTGGTGCCTTCCCTTTGCCCTTGTTTGCAGTTTGTGGCTGCTTTTTCACATTGGAATTGCTGCTTCTGGCCACTGGGGCTGTTTTGGGTGGTGGTGGGTTGTTTTTCCTCCATTATAGTGTCAACAGGATCATGTTTTTCTTCTCCATCAATGGATGCCATCCATTGAGCAATTTGCAAGTGTTGGGATGGCCCAGGAATTTCCTTACCTTCAGGGAAGAATTCATGCAATTCTTCCACAGGTCTGCAAGGATCTGGTACTCTTTGAATTGAAGTGCACTGTTGTATGCACTGTGGCTGGCTTTGTATATGTCCACAGAGGCTTGTTGTGGCGGTGTCAGCTCTTTTAGAAGGTAAAATAGTATTATCAGCTTCAGAATGACCCAATTTAGTTGTTTGGAAGTCATCAACTGACCCTTTTCTTTCTGTACCTCATTGGCCTCTGCCATAATCACGTCTATTACCTTTTTGGGAGCTGCTTGCGGGGTTATAGCTGGCTCCTGATCTGGTTGAAGGCATAATTATGGTTAAAAAGGCTTAAAATAGTAATTTTACGTCAAAAAACTTACTATTGGCCAAATCTTTGGCTCTCTGAAGAGTATTACTTATGTCCAAGTTAATCAATTCAGAAGATATTGGTTCAGGTTGGTTATTTTGAGTCACAATAACAGTACTATTATGGTCTGAATTAATAGTGCTTGCAGGAACAATGCTGGTGACTGTTGAGGCTGTTTTAATGTTCTCTTGTCTTACCACGTTGTCAGACACTAAAATTAATGAAAAAGCCAATTAATTAAGTAAAAAAAAGGTTATTTCAAAAAAGAAATAAAAATTTAAGCCTCACTTGTAATATGAAAAATTTTATTTTTTTTATGGATTTTTTGGATTATAAGTATTTTTTATATGTTTTTAAATTTTTCAATATAAGATAAAAGATTCAAAAAGAGTAAAAAGATATGTCGCAGGTAAAATATCATGGCTGGGCCCCCAAATGTAAGGTGTGGATATGAAACTTTGATTAAAAACCCAGTAATTTTCCTGTCCTCAAAATTTGTATAAGGTAAAAATCAATTAAAAATAGTATGAAATATTATTTTTAAGAGAAAACACACCAATTTTATTGTTTAGAAATTTATTGTATTACCAACAATAAATATTTATCCAAAAAAATACTCTACAAGAGATATTTTAAGGCTACAAAAGAAATTTCTTCAAGAGCAATTTCAATTGGAATTAATTGAGCAAAGAACTGCAAGCAATTAATTAAAGAAAAAAGTCTTTAAAAAGAATATTAAAGAGAAAACACGCCCAAAAGTGACCAGAGTGAATTTGGAAACAAAGTGACAAAGTTTACAGTGATGAAAGATGCTTTAATTCACTTTTGGGGTGGTTCAGGGGTAAAAATGATTATAAGAGTTACAAACAATGATTATAATGATTTTTGAACGTGGTTAAAAGGTTTAAAATTATTCAATAAAGGTGGTTGGAATCTTTCATTTATTGGTTTAACAATGTTTAAACTAATTATAAAAGGAAAAGATTCTAACATGAAGAGAAAAGTGGGGCAAAGAAGACCTTCTTTTATAGCCATCAATTTTCTTACTCCAAAAGTAAAATTTACTCTTGTCAGTCGTGAAAAACAGTCTGACAACAGAAAAGCCAATTATGGCATCATTGGACCCTGGTTTAAGCCATTTTTAGCCATTTTTAGCCATTTTAGACCCTTAAATCAGCCATTACTATAGCAATACCAGGCCTAGAGCCTTCAAAACACGTCAGAATGTGTGTCAGAGGCGTAGAGACCAGTTAAAACTGTTTTTACTATGATTGTTTTATCTTAAGGGTAGTTTTACCCTCTTGGCAACAGCTAAAACTACCCCAGTTGGTATCAAAACCTCATCATCAATTGAGTCCACAGACCCTGTAACTCAATTCCAGGCCAAAAGTGATGAACTTTTGCGTGAATTTTGACATCCCACGCCTGTCACCAAGGATTTTGGGGGTCTAGCTCCCCCTTAGAGCTGGAGTTCCTTTTCCCCCCCCAAATTTAATCTTTCCAATTTATTTTTCCTTTAATTCCTCATCATGTATTATACTTATAATTTACATATGTAATTCATTTCAATTGTACATTACAATACAGTAATAATTGACCCCTCATATGTAAATCAAAGTTCACTTATGTAATACACGCGCACATTTTGACATTTCAATTGAATTCAATTGAAAATACATCAATTCCTCATAGCTTCTAAACTAAACACAACACCTCAATTTTAACACAAAAATTGATGGTTAACACCACATGTGGTGTGAATTAAGTTAAGTTTTTGAGGATTTTCAACTTTTGTATCGAAAATACAAAAAACTTAATTTAAGCTTATTTAGAGTTGAGTTACAAGAATTTCACTCAGAGGTGACCCCACCTAATTCTTATGAGGAATCCAATGGTGAAATAATTTTTTTATGTTTATTTAATGTATAAAAAGTTATAATAATTTTTATTTAATTTTTTTCCAAATTTGTTTATTTTTTCACAATTTTGTTAAAATTTCATTTTTACTTAATTTTTTCAAGTATAAATGTAATTTTATACTTACAAAATTTAATGTATTTTGATTTTTAAATTGTAATTAATTTTTTATTTTTAATATAATTTTATATTTATATTTTGATTTTTATTTTAATAATATAAATTTTATTTATATTAATATGTTATTGTTGTATTTGTGGTCTTTTGGGTATATGAAATTACCTCTAAGGCTCACAATAATATTACTATTAATCAACAGTACTATGATTGTTCTTAGGAAATATAATAATAAAAAATTATTATTACCACAATTAAATAATTAAACAATTATTTCTTTTACATGTTATGCACTACTAGTGATTATAACAGTAAGCAGTAATTGTCTACTAGAATTAATTACAAGAAGAATTTAATAATAATAAACTTCTTTTATCAAAATAATAAAATCATTTTAATATATAATTATCTTTTACAAGAATAATTACAAAGATAATTCTTGAATAAAACCATTACTAGAGAAAAGCCTTCAAGAATTAAGATAAATCACTCACTATTAATCTAATGAACCTTTTAGAAGATGATAGTAGAGAGATTTGATGTAGAATTGTGGATTTAATGGATCATAATTGATTTATAGCAATATTACAACAATATATAGTTTATTTCTATGATTTCACGTCTTTCTGATTGATTTCTGAAAGAATAAAACACTTAAGAAATAGTTTTAACTAATACTTCCTTGTTTGGTAATAAAGGTATAATCTAGTAATGTGATGATCTGGAAAAAACCCCAAGAGGAGGCCTCTTTTAAGTCTGAGACACCTCACATAGGTGTTCCATGAAGCAAACTAAATAACTAGTGAGTGAGAAAACAATAAACATTTTTTTATTATTGATTGCATCATCTGATGTCACGTAAGATTATCATGATTACTTAATTGAAGCTTTTACGTGTCTACCAACCCATATATGGTTAAGAATAAAAGGAGTAACAACTGTTAATATTATTTTATTCCTAAAATTGATCAATGTTATTGGAAATTTTGTCACAGAATGTATTTTCTGTAAATGTTTAAAGATTCTGTGTTTCACGTGGAATTATCAAAAATGGACTGTAAGTAAAACTTTTAATTTTACATATGAAAGTATAATTCTTTTTGGTTTTTATATGAATCATACAGGTCTTAATTGGTCCAGAAAGTTTAAGAAATATGAATTAAGAATTGTATTTTTAATGAATGAATTATTGAAGTTTTTACCTCATTTCTACGTAGAATTTCAAATAGCAGTATATGGCTAGTTGCTATGAGGTAAATCAATGTATACTAGTCCAAAAAGGGTTTCAATTACTCTTTTAGGACTTATCCATGGTAATTCATTAATAATTGACATGGTTACAGGAGTCTAAGTTTCCCTTTACCTCCTTGGCACATCAAAATAGCAGGTTATTTGCTATTTTCTTATGATTTACTGAAGTTGTAACATGGTAACCAGGTTCCCAAAAGGTTTTAGTTTACTAATTGGGCCAAGATCAGCCATGGATTTAAGCTTTGGATCTGTCAATGACTCAGAGGCGTCAGAAGCTCGGTACCCTGGCTCTCTTTGATGTCTTTTGTCCCCCTTGCCTATTTTTTATGTCAAAATAGAATTTTAAGCTTCAAGTGAGATATTCACTATGGGTGTACCAAGAGTTCATGTAAGAATACCAAGATATTGAGTGCCCAAAGCATGCATAACACTATTCTTAGTGTATATGTAACATGGGATTTCTCACATTCCCATTATTTTGGCATGAAATAGAGAAAAACAAAAAATTTCACAGATCTTTTATGTGGTAATTATGATGTGGTATTGAATTATTTTTGATATTACCACCTCAAAGAGTTTATTTGAGATTATTCACTCTATGGAGTTACCCTAGGTGAATCTTTGTGTAGAATCCAAATCTGGCCTTAAATCCATGGATTTACTTACTCA
Source organism: Austropuccinia psidii (assembly GCA_023105745.1). Lineage (NCBI taxonomy): Eukaryota > Fungi > Basidiomycota > Pucciniomycetes > Pucciniales > Sphaerophragmiaceae > Austropuccinia > Austropuccinia psidii. Next base: position 7,401,333 of record JALGQZ010000002.1, on the reverse strand, counting down.
ATAAAAAGGTCTTTATCTTTTCTGAAATCAAAAATGATGAACTTTGAATATATGCATGAATTATGGGTTATGCATAGTTCATAATTTATTTTTAAGATAATTGTGGCCTATTTGGGTATATAAAATATACCTCAAGCCTCACATTCCCTCCCACCAAAAAATAAAATTGTACTACAATTTTATCAATGGTATAAAGAAGAAAAAGGCCCCAAAGGGGGTTAATGTCCACTGTCCAGCCTCTTTTCATTACTCAGATCAAGTAATTTAAAGCACATTCATAGAAATATTCAGGCTTGTGGCCTTCTTTCATGTCTAAATATTCCCAAGAGTTTATCTGAGTCAGGTATTTCTGATTCTGCCAGCCATTCATCTTCATGTACTGGATTTCTATATCTGACAAGATATTCTCTTTGATTTTTATCCCTAAGTCTCCTTTCTTTAATGACATTCTTTTATCTTTTTGTCTTCATACTGTTCCACTGGTGGTACAGTCAAAGGAGTTGGGTTCCTTCAAGGAAACAATTCTTTGTCAGTTGTTTGATAAGGTTTTATCAGGATTACTGCAAAGGTGGGGTGTTTGTTTTCCAATTCACCACTTAATTCCACCTGAACTGCATTGGTTCCAAGTAAGACAAAAATAACAAAAGGTCCTACATAAGAATCTTCGAGTTTTTCTGGCCTTTGATATTATTAAAATTCAAGGTTGGAACTAGACCTAAGTACCCTAGATTGAATTCTGGTACTTTGTGACTCTTGTCCCACTCCTGTTTAGCATATTCAAAAGCATCATTCATACTTTGTTTTGCATGATGTTTCACTTTATCAAGCATTACTTGGAAGCTGGAAGCTGTAGGATGAATTTCAATCAAGTCTTTCCTCAGTGTATCTGCTGGGAGTATTGGATTCTATCCTTTTTCTAAAATAGCAGGAGTTTGACCTGTGGAAGAATGGACTGATGTCTTATATTCCAATTCTAATGCAAGTATCAAAGTGGAGCAGTCATGAGTAAAGCCATCTGAGGCTTTGATTTCTAACCCATAAGCACAAGATCTCCTGATCATTTCTTCTAAAGCTTTAATCATTCTCTCTTCTAGCCCATCTGTTTGAGGGTGATATGCTGTAGAGAATGATAACTTAGTCCCAAACAATCTATGAAGATTGGTCCAAAGTGCAGATGTGAACGTGGTATCTCTGTCACTTATGATCTTCTTGAATAGTCCTGTATGAGAAATAACTCTACTACATAGAAGAAGAGCTGTGTCCATAGCTGTGTCATCTTTATGACATGGTAAGAATATGGGATTCTTTCTATATCTGTCTACAATGACTAAACAAGCATTATAACTTTTGTAACCACTTGGAGGAAGTTCTGTGACCCAATCCATGTGAACAACTTCCCAGGGGGATTTTGGTTCTTGAATATGTATCATAAGTCCGAATTTCTTGCCTGTACTACTGTTTGCTTTTTGACATCTGTCACAGGTATGGAAATAATCAATGGTCTCTTTTCTCCAAGATGACCACCACGCACAGTTCTCCACTTTTTCAAGTGTTCTGTCCTCTGACAGGTGTCCAGAGTAGATGCTATCATGTCATTCATGAAGAATGGTATTAATAAGCAATGTGCTACACAATGTCATTACACAAGAATGTTTGGTTCTGTGGTAAATAATCCCATCAAGCAAGTGAAATCTTCTTTCAGAATAGAAATTTTTCCAAACTTCATCCAGTGCATTGACTAAAGATGTATCTTTTCAGTCTTTATCTAATAAGGAAGTCAAGATATGGAAATTCTTGTCTTTCTTATAAGATTCTCTGACTTCTTCAAAGAATTCAGTCCCAATATCAGTTATGTTAACTCCTTCAATTGGAATCTGTGGTTCTGCTTCCAAAAATACATAAGCTGGGTTATCAGAAGTATTGGCCAATGCCCATCTGCTAAGTCTATCAGCATTCTTGTGAATTTTTCCTGATTTATTAACTATAGTCATGTTTCCTCTATATTATTGAATGGCTATTTGCCATCTCAACATATGTCTGTTGGGAGTTTTCATGTTAAGAAGTTATTTCAGGGCATTTCAGTCAGTTATCACTTCAAAAGCACTGCCATCGTGATAATAGTGTAGTTTCTCAAATGCCCATACCAAACATAAACACTACATTTGGCTTGCACCATATCTGGCTTCTGTTGGTTTGATTTTTCTTGAGATGTAACAAGCTGGTCCTTCTGTAGGTTTGTCATTGATAATTTGGACTTGATGTAGGGCTTCCCCTAATCCATCTCCACAGGAATCAATGTAAAATTTTAAAAGGTATATTTCAGTCAGGCATGAGGAGTAAAGGTGCTTCTGTAAGAGCTTTCCTTATCTTCTCATAGGCTTTAATTCTCTCTTGTGTCATCTCAAATACTGTCTGTTGATCACAGATTCTATATAGTGACTTGGATAGAATTGCAAAGTCTTTCAAGTGTTGCCTATAATAGCTGGCAAATCCTAGAAAAGACATCATTTCTTTCCTATTCTGGGGTATTCGTTTAAGTAACACTGCTGCCACTTTATTTTTGTCAATACCTAAGCTTAAACCAGAAACAATATATCCTAATTCTTTGAGCTCTTCAAAACCAAAACTGAAATTCTTGAGTGAAATATTCATATTCACTTCTGCAACTTTGTGAAGTACTCTTGCAAGTCTTTCAAGGTGCAAAGACCATGAATCAGAACATATGATGATATCATCAATATAAATGACAAGCCATCCTTCAGATAATTATGTGGGGAAGATGGTATTCATCATTCTTTGATAATGAGATGGTGCATTTTTAATACCAAATGGCATTCTAAGATACTGTCACAGGGGCTCTTGGAAGAAGAGGGCCTGGCACTCAGGAATCAAGAACTCACTTGGAGGGCTCCAAAGATAAAAGAATAATAGGAATGAATTTTCTCTAAGAAAGAATATGGGAGAAAACAAGTATGCCAAAAGATGAGATAAGAAAAGATGAAGCCAATGGCCAAAGATAATAAAGAAGCCAAAAGCCAAGAAGCCAACCAGGTGAATCCTCAATTCACTGTTTCAGCCTGCCAGAAAAGGAAATGGAATTAGTATAAGGATATGACCACCAATATCCACTGGACAGGCGAGGAAATAAAAGAAAAGGGTTCTGAATGACTGACTTAAGATTATCAGTATTAACTTTAATAAGGTAAAAGAAAATAAGGATAAAAATAAATCCACTATATTAATTAACTGGGGAAAAAGTCCCCAGGTGCTGAAAGGTGGCCAGTATATGTGAAAAACTGAAGGATTGATCCTGGAGTTGGATCACCGGCTGTATTGTCCGAATTGGGCCAATACAGTTCTGACCATCTTGAATTTGAAACTGTGTGATTGAATTCCCACAGTAGAATATGGATTGGCCCAATTGGGCCAAGTACGTACAGGTTGATTGATTACCGCCTGTATGAACCAATTGAGTTGTCCAAGAAGTATTGAAATACTTGATGCCTTGACAACTGATTGAAAAGATGTAATACCTTTTGAGAATTTCCCTTAGAATAACCCTGAATTAAATTGCCAACCCAACTCCTGCTGAGCCAGGTGGTTGGAGTCCTTGAATGGTCTTCTGATTGCCGCCATGGATTACCTAACTGATGAGTCCAAAGGTTCTCCTTCGAAATGGGCGTTGGATCTTGGTACCTTGAGTTAAGAAGGTTGATTTGGATCCTGAAAACGTCACCATTGAATTGCTGAGCAAAAATGGTGCATAATGGTATATAACACCATATATGCACCACTCCTGCAACCTTGAGTACGAGGTGCATGGAGGAATGAAGCAATCCTCCCTTAAGTTGAGGGAAATGCTTGTTGAGGTGATTTGGTGGCCTCTGGTGGTTGCCAGAGGCCATGGTGGTCCAGGGCCAAAAATGGGTCCTGAGGGATTTATGGCCAAAAATGGATCCAAGGTGTTTTTGGTCCAATTTGGGTCCAAGGGATTGGTGGCCAAAAATGGCTCAGGTGGGCCCAATTGTGGTTTGGGACCCACCTGGCCTTGGGGGCTAGGTGGCTGCCCCCTTTGGCCCCTTTTGGCCTCATTGGATTAGGCCAAAAGGGGCCTAATCCGCCTACGGACTGTGGACCGCGTATTACGGCCCACGGACCGTAGAAGCCGTGGGGGGCCTAAATGGCCCAAAAAGGCCATTTAGGCCAAAACCCCCATAATGAAAGGGGTGGCCATGGGGCCTGGAAGGCCCTGGAAGACAAAGGGACCCCCCAGGCCCAAAAACAGTGATGGAGGCCTGGGGGTTGGTGAGGTGGAAATTGGCCAAGAGGGCCAATGACGCAGGATATGGCCTGAGGCCATAAGTGGCCAATGGAATGGGTTATGGCGTAAGAGCCATGGAACACCCAAAAGGGGTCAATTGGCCATAAATGATATGACATGGCCAATTGGCCCCAACTTGGCTCCAGGTTGGATTGCCGCCGCCATCAAGGAGGAGGGTCAAAATACGTGGTTGTGACAGTACCCCCCTACCTTGAATGGTGAGCTCCTGAGAACCAAGGTAAAGTAGAGGCCTGTTGAGGCTAATGAGACGTAAGGATTCCAGAGGTATTGAATCTTGAAAAGAAGAATTGAACTGATAAGCTTGTTGGCATATGAATTGAGGTTGACTTGATCTTCTCTTGACATTTGGCTTTGACAAGGTTGAAGACATGATTTGACATAAAGATTTTGGCATTAAAGAGTTATAAGAAAAGAAATTTTAAAAGAATATAAAGAGTAAAAGAGAAAAGGAAACAGATATAAAGAGAGAAACAGAAAAAATAAAGAAAATGAAATTTGAGGAGGAATCCAATCTTCATCACGGATTACGACAATTGATTTTGAAAGTGACCAAGGACCTGGATAAAAGAATTTGATGCCAGGTGCTCACAGAGTGGCCAAGGTGATGTTTTGACAGATTGTAGACCCCTCAGGGAAGTGCACACCAGGAGAGGAACTTACTTTTAGTAGTTGCCACTCCCGCCAGTGCCATAAATAAGAAAGCTCTTGATAAATGAATGTGTTGAAAGAATAAAGTCTTGGGAGGGAGAATAAAAAAGGAATGGTCCATTTGCCCAAGTGTAAATGGCCATAAATTTGGAATTCGGATGTTGAAAGCCGGGCCAAGAAGTCTGTGTCCAAATTGAAAAGTGCTCACAGAGTGGCCAAGGTGATGCTTACAACAAAGAAGAGTAGAATACCCCTAAAGGTGCATACCAGGAGTGGGACTTACTTTTGGTAATTCCTCTCCCCACCAAGCACCATAAAAATTCAAGCCATTGAAGAATTGGGTCCTGGCTTGTCAGGATATAACGAATGAAAATCTTTGACAAGTTCAGGACAATTCTTGAGGTTTTCAGCTGGTTCCCATGTGGATCCTTCTGAATCTTGACTGAAACCTTTCCATTCCACCAGATACCATAATTTTCTTCTCTTGAGCTTTGAATCCAGTACTTGTGAGACTTCCCATTCCTCTTCTTCCTCAATAATGATTGGCGGAGGAGGCTCTTGATGCCGATTTGGGATTGTTGATGTCTTGACTGGTTCCAAGAGTGAGATATGGAAAACTGGGTGGATGGATTTCCATTGAGATGGAAGCTTGAGGTGGTAAGCATGAGTACTGACTTTCTTCAAGATTGGAAAGGGACCCAACCATCTTTCAGACAGTTTCTTGGTGGGTCTAGTTGATTTGATATTCTTGGAAGAAAGCCATACCATGTCACCAGGATTGAAAACAGGTGGACTTGCTCTACTTTTATCTGCATACCTCTTAAACCGGTTTATGGCGATTTCAAGTTCTCTCTTGACATCTTGCTGTACTGATTGGATTTTTGTTGATAACTTTCCAGCAGGAGTATCTTGAGTGATGTGAACTGAATCAAATTGTGGATCTCTTCCATAAACAGTGAAAAACGGTGATTGCTTGGTTGAAGAGTGATCAGAATTATTGTAGGCAAATTCAGCCAGAGGGAGCCAGGTGTTCCAATCATCTTGATGATAACTGACATACATCCGAAGATACTGTTCTAGTATCTGATTTACCCTCTCTGTCTGTCCATCAGTTTCTAGGTGATAAGCAGTTGACAAGTCTCTTGAAATCTTGAGCTGCTGACAAAGATTGGTCCAGAAGGAAGAAACGAAGAGTGAACCTCTATCACTGACAATGCTTGATGGGAGGCCATGTTTTGAGAAAATATTCTTGATGAATAAATGGGCCAAATCCAGTGAAGTGATTGAAGACATTGTTGGAATAAACACTGCCATTTTCGAGAATCTGTCCACTATGACAAGGATTGAGTCAAAGGAATTGGACAGTGGCAGTTGAGTGATGAAATCCATTGAGAGGCAAATCCAAGGACCATTTGGAATTGGAAGAGGCTTGAGAAATCCAAACTTCTTATGATGAATATTCTTGTTTCTTGAACACTGTTGACAGGATGAAACATAATCCTTGATGAATTGAGTCATGCCGGACCAGTGGAAGTCCCGCTTGACAAGTTTGAGAGTCTTCTCTTGGCCAGGGTGTCCAGCTAGAGGAGAATAGTGACGCTTTTGAAGAATGCTGAGTTGAATTGTGGAGTCATTTGGGACTACCACCCGATCTTTGAAGAGAAGAAGTTGGGAGGAGGAATCAAGAGAATAATCTTGGACAGATTTACCTTTACCCAAATCTTCAAGGATACTTCGGTTCTTAGGATCTTGCCATAATTTCTTCTGAATTGAATCAATCAAATTTGAAAAAGAATCCACCTTGACTGCAAAAAACTTTGAGGGTTGAACTTCATCTTGCTTAATGAGTTGCTGAAAATTCATTGGATTCTTGCTGATGAAATCCTCCCCCCTCTCCGGATAGATGTCGTCCTGACATGATAAGGCATCTGGAAGAGTTGCTAGGCGGCCAGGGCGGTAAGTGATTGAAAAATGAAATTCAGATAAGAATTCAGCCCAGCGGGCTTGACGGCGAGTGAGTACTTTTGAGGACATGAAGTATTGAAGGGAACTGTGATCGGTGAGAACTTCAAAAGGAGAGGACAGAGAAAGAAGAAAAGCCCTCCAGCGCTTGAGAGCCCAGACTATACCAAGGAGTTCCTTGTCATGAATTTCATAGTTGAGTTCTGCTGGAATAAGCTTGTGGCTGTCAAATGCAATGGGATGTTTTCCTGAGTCAGAGACCTGACTCAGTACAGCACCCAAAGCATAATCGGATGCATCGGTCTCTACAATGGTGGGTAGAGAAGGATTGGAGCGGTAGTGAAGGCCTCTTTGAGTTGATGAAACTGGCTAAGAGCTTTCTCATTGAGGGGGAAACAGGAATCTTTCTTGAGGAAACTGGTGAGTGAACTGATTTTCTTTGAATAATTCTTGATGAAACGGTGGTAGAAGTTGGCAAAGCCAAGGAAGGATTGAAGAGCCTTGAGGTTTCTTGGAGGAGGCCAATTAAGGATCTGCTGGACTTTTGCTTGGTCCATCTGAAGGCCTTCAGAAGAAACAACATAACCAAGATATTCTACACTAGAAACATGAAAAAGGCATTTAGAAGCCTTGGCAAAAAGGTTATTGGCTCTGAGTCTGGAAAGAACAGTGGACACATGGGTGACATGTTCATCCTCAGATTTGGAAAAGACCATAATGTCATCCAAATAAACCACAACAAAAACATCAAGAAGATCTTGGAATATATCATTGACAAGATTCTGAAAAGAGGCAGGAGCATTGGTGAGCCCAAATGGCATAACCAAGTACTCAAAACTGCCATATTTAGTTCTGAAGCATTTCAAATGTTCATCGCCCTCCTTGATTCTGAGCAGGTTATATGCACCACGCAAATCAATCTTGGAGAAGATAGAAGAACCATTAAAGACATTAAGAAGCTGGTTCATAGGAGGAACAGGATATTTGTTCTTCCAAGTGACAGCATTGAGTTTGCGGTAATCAACACACAAACGGAGGCCACCATCTTTCTTTTTAACAAAGAGGACAGGCGCTCCTGTTGAGGAGGAGCTTGGCCGGATGAAACCTTTCTCTACATTCTCTGAAATGTAGGCCCTGAGTGTATCTGACTCTTGTTTGGATAAAGAGTAGATCACCCCAACTGGAGGTAGAGACCCCTCCAGTTCGATATGATGATCACAGGCACGGTGAGGAGGAAGTTTCTCTGCCTTCACCTTGGAGAATACATCCAAGTATTGGTGATAAACAGAGGGAACAACCTTCATCACGGTTTCTACTTCTTCTGGCTCTTCCTCTTCATCCCACAACTCCTCCAGGGAGTCATGATAAGATGAAGGAGGAAGGTCCATATTCCCAAAGAAGAGATGAAGTGAAGATACAGAATTATCTTCCCCAACATCTTGAATCTCTTTGAAGACTTCATCTCCAGATGATGGTAATGACAGATGGGAATTAAGGGAAGGAATATGGACAGAAGATGGAACTGATGGTGTTCTAGAATCACCAACCAGAGCTGCACATGATTTGGCAGAAGAAGAGTCATTACGGAAGGAATTGGAAGGATCAGAATAGTCCTTTTGATCGGTATTAAAGGTGATCAGCCCTTAACTCCAATCAATAGAAGGATTAAAATGATTGAGAGAGTCAAAGCCCAATATGAGGTCTTCTCCCTTGGGAGTATCAATGACTAAAAAATCCCATTCAAAGCTTGGGAGGGAAGGGAGCTCAACCATATATTTAGTATGGTGAGTCACAAATAAGGAAGGGGATCCAGAGGAGTCCAAAATGATAAGAGGGATCTTCTCTGGAAGTTCTGACGTAGTCAATGAGTACTTGTGAACAAACTGCTTTGCAATGAATGAGTGTGTAGCACCAGAATCAATGAGAATACTGTAAAAAACATCAAAAAGAGAAGAGAAAACAAAGAATTTGAGAGAATTCTTGACACCAGTATTCAGAATGCACAATTGTGCTCTGGAAGGAAAACTGTGAAGACCATTGAACACAACATGATCTTCACTCAGGCTTTTCCCTGGCTGGGAAAACTGCCTGACGGTTGGGTAAGCTTGTTTTGAGGCCTTTTGACACAGGACTCAAGACTATGCTTCCCACCACAATAGGTACACAAACCCTCCTTGATTCTTCTTTCCTTTTCAGAACCTTTCAACTTGAAGTCCTTATTCAACAATGAAGAATGGGGCTTGTCCCGCTTTTGAGAATGAAATTTCTTCTTTGGTCTTGAACTTGAAGAAACTTGATGATGAGAAGAGTGAGATTTTGAGGCTTCAGGCTTCTTCTCTTGATGATGATTCTTTTCCTTCTGCCTCTCATGGTACCTGGTATCAAGTTCCAGGCTGACGTCCATTAAATCTTGAAGAGAATCAATGTTTGAAGGATGGGAGGCCAATTGATCCAGAATCCTGGTGTGAGCCTTAGAGGTAATTTCATATACCCAAAAGACCACAAATATAAAAAATAACATATTAATATAAATAAAATAAATTTATTTATATTATTAAAATAAAAATAAAAAATATAAATATAAAATTATATTAAAAATAAAAAATTAATTATAATTTAAAAATAAAATTACTTTAAATTTTGTAAATATAAAATTACATTTATACTTGAAAAATTTAAGTAAAAATGAAATTTTAACAAAATTGTGAAAAAATAAATAAATTTGGAAAAAAGTTAAATAAAATTTATTATAACTTTTTATCCAATAAATAAACATATAAATTTTATTTCACCATTGGATTCCTCATAAAAAATCAGGTGGGGTCACCTCTGAGTGAAATTTTTGTAACTCAACTCTAAATAAGCTTAAATTAAGTTTTTAGTATTTTCAATACAAAAGTTGAAAATCCTCAAAACCTTAATTTAATTCACACCACATGTGGTGTTAACCATCAATTTTTGTGTTAAAATTGAGGTGTTGTGTTTAGTTTAGAAGTTATGAGGAATTGAAGTATTTTCAATTGAATTCAATTGAAATGTCAAAATGTGCGCGTGTATTACATAAGTGAACTTTGATTTACATATGAGGTGTCAATTATTACTGTATTGTACTGTACAATTGAATTGAATTACATATGTAAATTATAAGTATAATACATGATGAGGAATTAAAGGAAAAATAAATTGGAAAGATTAAATTTGGGGGGGAAAAGGAACTCCAGCTCTAAGGGGGAGCTAGACCCCCAAAATCCTTGCTGACAGGCGTGGGATGTCAAAATTCACGAAAAAGTTCATCACTTTTGGCCTGGAATTGAGTTACAGGGTCTGTGGACTCAATTGATGATGAGGTTTTGATACCAACTGGGGTAGTTTTAGCTGTTGCCAAGAAGGTAAAACTACCCTTAAGATAAAACAATCATAATAAAAACAGTTTTAACTGGTTTCTACGCCTCTGACACACATTCTGACGTGTTTTGAAGGCTCTAGGCCTGGTATTGCTATAGTAATGGCTGATTTAAGGGTCTAAAATGGCTAAAAATGGCTTAAACCAGCCCTTTTTGGTCTAAACCAGGGTTCAATGATGCCATAATTGGCTTTTCTGTTGTCAGACTGTTTTTCACGACTGACAAGAGTAAATTTTACTTTTGGAGTAAGAGAATTGATGGCTATAAAAGAATGTCTTCTTTGCCCCACTTTTCTCTTCATGTTAGAATCTTTTCCTTTTATTAATTAGTTTAAAACTGTTAAACCAATCAATCAAAGATTCCAACCACCACTTTTTAATCATTTTAATCCTCTTAACCACGTGAAAAAATCATTATAATCATTGTTTGTAACTCTTATAATCATTTTTACCCCTGAACCACCCCAAAAGTGAATTAAAGCATCTTTCATCACTGTAAACTTTGTCACTTTGTTTCCAAATTCACTCTGGTCACTTTTGGGCGTGTTTTCTCTTTAATATTCCTTTTAAAGACTTTGTTCTTTTAATTAATTGCTTGCAGTTCTTTGCTCAATTAATTCCAATTGAAATTGCTCTTGAAGAAATTTCTTTTGTAGCCTTAAAATATCTCTTGTAGAGTATTTTTTGGATAAATTTTTATTGTTGGTAAAACAATAAATTTTTATAATATTATCGTTTTATACTAATAAAGTTATAAACAATGAAATTGGCGTGTTTTCTCTTAAAAATAATATTTCATACTATTTTTAATTGATTATTACCTTATACAAATTTTGAGGACAGGAAAAGTACTTGATTTTTAATCAAAGTTTCATATCCACACCTTACATTTGGGGGCCCAGCCGTGATATTTTACCTGTGACATATTTTTTTTTACTCTTTTTAAATCTTTTTTCTTATATTGAAAAATTTAAAAACATATAAAAAATACTTATAATCCAAAAAAATCCTTAAATAATAATTTTTTTCATATTATAAGTGAGGCTTATATTTTTATTTCTTTTTTGAAATAACCTTTTTTTACTTAATTAATTGGCTTTTTCATTAATTTTAGTGTCTGACAACGTGGTAAGACAAGAAAACATTGAAACAGCCTCAACAGTAACCAGCATTATCCCTGCCAGTACTGTTAATTCTGATCATAATAGTACTGTTATTGTGACTCAAAATAATCAACCTGAACCAATATCTTCTGAATTAATTAACTTGGATATAAGTAATACACTTCATAAAGCCAAATATTTGGCCAATAGTAAGTTTTTGACGTAAAAATACTATTTTAAGCCTTTTTTAACCATAATTATGCCTTCAACCAGGTCAGGAGCCAGCTACAACCCCTCAAGCAGCTCCCAAAAAGGTAATAGACGTGATTATGGCAGAGGCCAACCAGGTACAGAAGGAAAAGGGTCAGTTGATGACTTCCAAACAACTAAAATGGGTCATTCTGAAGCTGATAATACCATTTTACCTTCAAAAAGAGCTGACACCGCCACAACAAGCCTCTGTGGACATATACAAAGCCAGCCACAGTGCATACAACAATGCACTCCAATTCAAGGAGTACCAGATCCTTGCAGACCTGTGGAAGAATTGCATGAATTCTTACCTGACAGTAAGAAAATTCTTGGGCCATCCCAACACTTGCAAATTGCTCAATGGATGGCATCCATTGATGGAGAAGAAAAACATGATGCTTTTGACACTAGAATGGAGGAAAAACAACCCTCCACCAGCCAAACCAGTGCCAAAAACAGCCCCAGTGGCCAGCAGCAGCAATTCCAACGTGAAAAAGCAGCCACAAACTCCAAAGAAGGGCAAAGGGAAGGCACCAGCCCCAAAACCTTACAGCCAGGGCTACAGAATCCCAAAGATTCAGCAGGATGCCATGGAAAATGTATTTCAGATGGCCAGAACCATGATGGAATTACAGAAGAAGGAGGAAGCCAGATTAAGGTTCCAGAAATGATTTCTGACATATTTGATTCCATCCCAGAGTTGTATAATGCTATAAATGACGTGAAAAAACATCTTTCTGATAAAAATGACACCATTTGTAACAACATTAAAACAAACAACCTGAGTCTGTGCCAAATTAATGAAACACTTATGTGTTTTGAAAAAGTTTTGAGAACAATTAAAAATTCCAATAATGATAATTCTTCTAACAATAAAATAAATGAACAATCTGCCATTATTAAAGAATTAACAGATAAATATTCTAAATTCAATATTGATGACATAATTGAAACAAGAATTAAACAAGCCATAAATATTATCAAGACAGATAACAAGAAAGTCCTTGATGACATTTCAAATTCATTTACTGAAGTAAAGACATATACCATTGCCTTGAAAAAGTGTTTTGATGCTTCACAAGAAGAAGTATCAAAATTATCAATGAAATTGAATCAAGTCACTGCTGATAATACAAGACAGACAGAGTTATGGCAAGAACTTACACATAAAGAAGACATGTATAAAATTGAAGTAATAAATTTAATACAAAGCTTCCAACATGAATACAGAAATTCCCAAAGGTGTAGCAACAGTAAAATGAATGACATTGAACAATTACTGAACACCTTACCAAGAATTTCTACACCTCTAAATCAAAATGAGGGCACAAGAATTTCAAATCCACAAGTATTGGATCCTGATAATTCACAATTAAAAAATGAATTATCCACTTCTTTTCATAACTTGGAACCATCAATGGGCCAAGCACTCTTGAAAGAAGTTCCAAAACTTAAAGAATGGCCTCACTTCAGTGGTGAAGGAGAGTATGACCATATGGAATTCATTAGAGGTATTGACATGATCAAAGAGGATTTTGAATTACCAGACAGATTGGTAACAGCCAGGTTTAACACCTTGTTTACCAGATCAGCTCACAGATGGTACATCAAAATAAGACAAGCACATGGACACCAGAGTTGGACTTGGTGGAAAACCCAAATCATCAACAAATGGGCAAATGATGCTTGGAGGTTTAAAGTTGAAACAGCCTTTGAATCTGCCAAATTTAATGCTGATAAAGACAAAGCTTTACCATGGTTTTGCCAACAAAAGGACAGATTAACAGCATTATATCCTGACATGTCAGAATTTATGATCCATAGAAAAATTCTGAGACAATGTGGAGGTGACTTAGAGCATGCTGTCAAAAGCAGGACTACTGAACAATCTTCAGCAGAGGATATTATCAATATACTAGAAGAAGTAACCACCAGAACCAAAATTGGTTCTAGTAGGGTGAATCTTAAAACAAGGTTTAATACACCTTGGAAAGATTCTGTGGACAAAAACCCCAAAGAAAATTCTAGTAATATTAAATATAAATCTGCAGATACAGTCAGAAAATGCCATATTTGCCAAAGCACCACCCATTTAGCCAATACATGTCCAAAAAGGGGAAAAATCAATGAAATTGACATTGAAAAAGAACCAGATGTTGAAAAAGAAGACATAATTGAAGACAATTCAGATGATAAGTCATCCATATTCTCTGAATCTTCAAAAGATATAGAAAATATCAATGCCACTTTTGACATCATGGAATCTTATTCCCACTTACCACAATTGAGCAATGGTCAAGTTGATTTATCAAAAGTTCAAGATGCACAACTTATGAAGACAAAACCAAACAGAGGAAAAGGTTATACAGCTGGTAACTCCTGTATAACAGAAGTGGTGATTGACAACAAACCCACCAAACTTTTGCTTGACCCAGGAGCCTTCTGCTCTTGTGTTGGAAAATCTTTTCTTAAGACTTGTGTACCAAACTTTGAAGACCAATTGTTACCAATTGATGGTATAACATTCAACAGTGCAAGTAACCCAATGAAAGCATTAGGAATCTTTGAGACCAATGTCATATTCCCACACATAAATGGAAATTTAAGGATCACAGTTGAATTTGTTGTTATGGAAAATTGCTCTAGTACCCATTTTATATTGGGAAATGACTATTTAATCATGTATGGGATAGATTTACATAATAACAAAGACAGATACTTTACAATTGGAGACAATAAGCGCCAGAAATTTGCCTTTTTACCCTTTAAAAGACAAATTACAGTAAACAAAGTATCACCAGTCAACTTAGAGTTAGAGAAATTCAAGTCTGAACAGTTAAATGAGGCTGAAATAAGCCTTCATCTGACTGATAAGCAAGAAAATGAACTTTCTTCCCTTTTGTATGACCACAGAGGAGCATTTGCTACAGACAAAGAACCCCTGGGAGCAATTATTGGTCATGAAGTTGACATCATTCTTAACATTGAGAGACCTTATCCACCACTCTTAAGAAGACCTGCTTATCCAGCAAGTCCAAAATCAAGAGAAGCTCTAGAAATTCATATCAAAGAACTTCTAGACCTTGGTGTAATAAGAAAAGTAGGCCACAATGAGGAAGTAGAAATAACTACACCAGTCATAGTGGCGTGGCATAATGGAAAATCCAGAATGGTTGGGGACTTTAGAGCTCTGAACACTTACACTGTTCCAGACAGATACCCAATACCAAAAATCCAAATTGCCCTTACTCAAATATCTCAAGCAGTGTATATAACCACTATGGATGCCCTTAAAGGATTCCATCAAAATGTAGTAACACCAAGAGCAAGAAAATACTTGAGAATTATTGTTCATTGTGGAGTGTATGAATACTTAAGGATGCCCTTTGGTATCAAAAATGCACCTTCACACTTCCAAAGAATGATGAATGAAATCTTCCCTGAAGAACTCTCAGAGGGATGGTTAATCATTTACATTGATGACATTATTATCTGTTCAAAGACTTGGGAGGAGCACATGTACAGATTATCAAGAGTTTTGACAAAAATCCAATCAGTAAACATGAAAATCTCCTTGAAGAAATGTCATTTTGGATTTAAAGAACTTAAGGCACTAGGACATGTTGTATCTGGTTTGTCCCTTGGAATTGATAAAAACAAAGTTGCAGCAGTATTGCTAAAACCCATGCCTCAGAATAAGAAGGAAATTCAGTCATTCTTAGGTTTTGCAGGATATTACAGGCAACACATTAAAGACTTTGCATCCATAGCAAGACCACTTTATAAGTTGTGTGACAAAGACACAGTATTTGAGATGACTGTTGACAGAGTCAAAGCTTTTGAGTCTCTAAGAGAAGCATTGACCACTGCTCCACTCTTACTGATGCCAGACTTTAAATTGCCTTTCAAACTGTATATTGATGCATCAGGGGATGGACTAGGTGCTGCACTTCACCAAGTTCAGATCATAAATGACAAACCTGTAGAAGGACCAATATGTTTCATATCCAGGCAAATCAAACCAACTGAAGCCAGATATGGAGCAAGTCAAATGGAATGTCTATGCCTTGTCTGGGCCTTAGAGAAATTGAACTATTTCTTAGAGGGATGTGTTTTTGAAGTAATAACAGATTGTACAGCTGTGAAATCACTTTTGAACATGAAAACACCTAACAGACACATGCTCAGATGGCAAATAGCCATACAAGAATACAGAGGCAATATGACTATTGTTCATAAGGATGGGAATATTCATAAGAATGCAGATGGACTAAGCAGATGGCCATTACCAAATAACATTGATAATCCTGCTTATGTGCCAGAAGAAGCTTCACCACAAATTCCAATAGAAGGAATAAGTGTTACAGACTTGAACACCACCTTCTTTGAAGAAGTCAGAAGCAGCTACACTCAAGATAAGAATTGTAGCATCTTATGCCAATTACTTAACAAAGACTGTAAAGACAACTCTCTAATACATGCCTTGGATGAAGTATGGAGAAAATCTTATAATGAAGGGAGATTTCACCTACTGGATGGTATAATTTACCACAGAACCAAGCACACATGTGTCATGACAGTTGTAGACAGGTCATTAATCAATCTTGTACTGAAAGAATGCCATGATAGTCCCTTTTCAGGACATCTTTCTGAGGACAGAACAAGAGAGAAAGTAAAGACCTGCATATGGTGGCCAATGTGGCAAAAAGATGTTGCAGAATATTGCAAAACCTGTGACAGATGCCAAAAGGCAAATAAATCCACTGGCAAAAGACTTGGAAATATGATGAAAATCCAAGAACCAAACAGACCTTGGGAAATTGTCCATATGGATTGGGTAACTGGCCTACCACCAGGAGGTGACAGGAGCTATAATGCTTGCCTAGTAATTGTGGACAGATTCAGTAAAACTCCAATCTTTTTACCATGTCACAAAGATGATACAGCCATGGATACAGCTCTTCTGATATGGAATAGAGTAGTGTCATGGACTGGGATATTTACAAATATCATCAGTGATAGAGATCCCAAATTCACTTCAGCACTATGGACAAATCTTCACCAATTATTTGGCACTAAACTGTCTTTCTCTACAGCCTACCACCCACAAACTGATGGCCTGGCTGAAAGAATGATCCAAACCTTAGAGGACATGGTGAGAAGATTTTGTGCATATGGCCTTGAATTCAAAGATTGTGATGGATTTACCCATGATTGGTGTACTCTGTTACCAGCACTGGAATTAGCATATAAAACATCAATCCATTCCAGTACCAATCAGACTCCTGCTATTCTAGAAAAAGGATGGAACCCCAAGTTACCCCAAGATTCCTTGAGGAAAGACTTAATTGAAATACATCCCACAGCTGCTAGCTTCCAAGGAATGCTAGACAAAGCTAGAAAGCATGCAGTGAGATGCATGGAGGACTCTTTTGCATATGCTAAAGACAAATGGGATAAATCTCATGCAACTCCAGATTTCAAAGTGGGGGACCTAGTTCTTGTATCCACCACTAACTTCAATAACATCAAAGGATGTAAAAAGTTAAAAGACTCCTTTGCAGGACCTTTTGTGATTAAGGCCCTCCATGGAGAAAATGCTGTTGAAGTAGAGTTATCTGAAGAACTTAGCAATAAGCACCCTACATTTCCAGTAAGCTTGATAAAGCCATACAAATCTAGTGATGCTGAGAAATTTCCCTTGAGGAATAAGATTCCCCAAGTTATACCTCCTATTGAGACATCTGGTACTAAGAAAATAACCAAAGTTCTTAAAGAAAGGAAATTAAGAACCAAGAAAGTAAGGGAATACCTTGTTAGGTACAGTGACCCAACTTGTGAAGATGAATGGTTAGAAGAGAAAGATATACCAGAAGCCACCAAACTCCTGAGGAGATTCAGACACACTAGAAACACCAATATTACAAAGTAATATTCTTTTTTAGGGGGAGGGAATGTGAGCCTTAGAGGTAATTTCATATACCCAAAAGACCACAAATATAAAAAATAACATATTAATATAAATAAAATAAATTTATTTATATTATTAAAATAAAAATAAAAAATATAAATATAAAATTATATTAAAAATAAAAAATTAATTATAATTTAAAAATAAAATTACTTTAAATTTTGTAAATATAAAATTACATTTATACTTGAAAAATTTAAGTAAAAATGAAATTTTAACAAAATTGTGAAAAAATAAATAAATTTGGAAAAAAGTTAAATAAAATTTATTATAACTTTTTATCCAATAAATAAACATATAAATTTTATTTCACCATTGGATTCCTCATAAAAAATCAGGTGGGGTCACCTCTGAGTGAAATTTTTGTAACTCAACTCTAAATAAGCTTAAATTAAGTTTTTAGTATTTTCAATACAAAAGTTGAAAATCCTCAAAACCTTAATTTAATTCACACCACATGTGGTGTTAACCATCAATTTTTGTGTTAAAATTGAGGTGTTGTGTTTAGTTTAGAAGTTATGAGGAATTGAAGTATTTTCAATTGAATTCAATTGAAATGTCAAAATGTGCGCGTGTATTACATAAGTGAACTTTGATTTACATATGAGGTGTCAATTATTACTGTATTGTACTGTACAATTGAATTGAATTACATATGTAAATTATAAGTATAATACATGATGAGGAATTAAAGGAAAAATAAATTGGAAAGATTAAATTTGGGGGGGAAAAGGAACTCCAGCTCTAAGGGGGAGCTAGACCCCCAAAATCCTTGCTGACAGGCGTGGGATGTCAAAATTCACGCAAAAGTTCATCACTTTTGGCCTGGAATTGAGTTACAGGGTCTGTGGACTCAATTGATGATGAGGTTTTGATACCAACTGGGGTAGTTTTAGCTGTTGCCAAGAAGGTAAAACTACCCTTAAGATAAAACAATCATAATAAAAACAGTTTTAACTGGTTTCTACGCCTCTGACACACATTCTGACGTGTTTTGAAGGCTCTAGGCCTGGTATTGCTATAGTAATGGCTGATTTAAGGGTCTAAAATGGCTAAAAATGGCTAAAAATGGCTTAAACCAGCCCTTTTTGGTCTAAACCAGGGTTCAATGATGCCATAATTGGCTTTTCTGTTGTCAGACTGTTTTTCACGACTGACAAGAGTAAATTTTACTTTTGGAGTAAGAGAATTGATGGCTATAAAAGAATGTCTTCTTTGCCCCACTTTTCTCTTCATGTTAGAATCTTTTCCTTTTATTAATTAGTTTAAAACTGTTAAACCAATCAATCAAAGATTCCAACCACCACTTTTTAATCATTTTAATCCTCTTAACCACGTGAAAAAATCATTATAATCATTGTTTGTAACTCTTATAATCATTTTTACCCCTGAACCACCCCAAAAGTGAATTAAAGCATCTTTCATCACTGTAAACTTTGTCACTTTGTTTCCAAATTCACTCTGGTCACTTTTGGGCGTGTTTTCTCTTTAATATTCCTTTTAAAGACTTTGTTCTTTTAATTAATTGCTTGCAGTTCTTTGCTCAATTAATTCCAATTGAAATTGCTCTTGAAGAAATTTCTTTTGTAGCCTTAAAATATCTCTTGTAGAGTATTTTTTGGATAAATTTTTATTGTTGGTAAAACAATAAATTTTTATAATATTATTGTTTTATACTAATAAAGTTATAAACAATAAAATTGGCGTGTTTTCTCTTAAAAATAATATTTCATACTATTTTTAATTGATTTTTACCTTATACAAATTTTGAGGACAGGAAAAGTACTTGATTTTTAATCAAAGTTTCATATCCACACCTTACACCTGGAGGCCAAGCCCTTCCTGAAATGATGAATAAGAGCCCTTTCACCCCAATCCCCAATTCTTGAAATCAAACTCCTGAAATCGGCAATATACAAAGCAACATGCCCACCTTCTTTCATCCTAAGGCCATCCAATTCAGCTTCTGCTTTTCTAACTTCATTTGGGTATCCAAATAAAGTGAACAATTGGGATTCAAATAATGGCCAGGAATTGAGGAGATAATTTGAGTCTTGATTATTGAGGTTAGAAAGATAAGGCTCAATCCATTTTGCAGCCCTGCCAACTAAGAATGAAGTGGCATAAAGAACCTTCTTTCTGTCTTGAGAGAAGTTTGCCGGATCATTATGAAAGATGAGTTGACAAGATTGAATAAAGCTTCTGACTTTGAAGGGCTGAGTCCCATCA
Organism: Austropuccinia psidii; assembly: GCA_023105745.1. NCBI lineage: Eukaryota > Fungi > Basidiomycota > Pucciniomycetes > Pucciniales > Sphaerophragmiaceae > Austropuccinia > Austropuccinia psidii. The sequence goes on along the minus strand of JALGQZ010000002.1, from coordinate 7,381,423 downwards.
AAGCATTCTGGAGCCTTCATAGAGGGAGTCTTGAAGGCTGGTGGTCTTGATAATTCAGAAGAAGAAGCTGCTTGCAGATTGGCCATAATCTGAGTCATTTGTTGCATAATGGCCAATAAAGACGGTTCAGACTGATGAGAGGCAGGCTGATCAGACTGGGCTAGAGTTGGTCCTCTGGTGCCCTCAGATGCTCCCACAGGAGCAGGAGCAGCCTCAGTGCCATTGGACTCTTCCTCTTCCACAGAATTCTCCTCCTCCTCTTCCCCATCTTCACCTTGAACCTTCGGACTGGTTCTTGAAAATCCTGGGAATCCGCCAACCACTCCTGATAAAGACATTGATCTTCTTGGCCCTCTTCCTTCCTTCCTGGATGGTGCTGCTCCTTCCATAATGGGTCCTCTGTCCAATCTGGCCCTCAGTTGAGAAACTGCTGGGGTACCTTCAAGAGGAGCCCTTGGAGTTGGAGTCAGAACAGCTTGAGCTCTGGCCTGAGATCTAGTCTGTCTTGCTGGAGGTGAATGTTGAACTGGCATGATTTCAGGAATAATCAACCAAAATAAATGAAATAAAATCAAAATTTTCTTGAAGTACAAAATCAACAATCAAATCTTGAGGAAATTGGATAATCAATGAATCAAAATTCTTCAAATACGTCAATCAATCAAATCAGAATGAGTCTTGAAGTAAAAATCAATATCAATGAGAATCTTGAAGTCAATAAAACAATCAATCAAAAAATCAAAATCAAATCAAATCAAAATCTTGCAGAAAAAATCAATCAATCAAAATGAATTCTTGAGTCAAAATCAATTTATGTCAAAAATCTTGATGTGAATAATCAGCAAAATCAATAAAATCTTCAGGTAAATCAATTATCTTGAGGTCGATTTCAATTATGTCAAATTAGTCAATCAAATCAATTTTCAAGTGAATTCTTCCAAAAATCAAGAGTTCTTGAGGAATAAATCAAAGTGAATCCTGATATGAAGAACGTGTCTGAATAACCTGATGAATAACTTGAGAACCAAAGATAAAAAATGCCTGAATTATGGATAAAAATAGATTGATTAAGATTGAGAATGAGATTGAAAAGATAACAAAAAATAAAAAATGGGTCAGCCTTCAATTTTCAGAATGAAGAATGAATGAGAGAAAATTGAGAGGTGACGAAGAATCATAAGATCATAAAACATTAAAGAATCATAATTTTGATAAAATGAATGAATGAATTTAAAATATAAGAATAAAAGAATGAATGAATGAAGAAGAATTATGAGTTAATTAATATAATGTCACAGGGGCTCTTGGAAGAAGAGGGCCTGGCACTCAGGAATCAAGAACTCACTTGGAGGGCTCCAAAGATAAAAGAATAATAGGAATGAATTTTCTCTAAGAAAGAATATGGGAGAAAACAAGTATGCCAAAAGATGAGATAAGAAAAGATGAAGCCAATGGCCAAAGATAATAAGGAAGCCAAAAGCCAAGAAGCCAACCAGGTGAATCCTCAATTCACTGTTTCAACCTGCCAGAAAAGGAAATGGAATTAGTATAAGGATATGACCACCAATATCCACTGGACAGGCGAGGAAATAAAAGAAAAGGGTGCTGAATGACTGACTTAATATTATCAGTATTAACTTTAATAAGGTAAAAGAAAATAAGGATAAAAATAAATCCACTATATTAATTAACTGGGGAAAAAGTCCCCAGGTGCTGAAAGGTGGCCAGTATATGTGAAAAACTGAAGGATTGATCCTGGAGTTGGATCACCGGCTGTATTGTCCGAATCGGGCCAATACAGTTCTGACCATCTTGAATTTGAAACTGTGTGATTGAATTCCCACAGTAGAATATGGATTGGCCCAATTGGGCCAAGTACGTACAGGTTGATTGATTACCGCCTGTATGAACCAATTGAGTTGTCCAAGAAGTATTGAAATACTTGATGCCTTGACAACTGATTGAAAAGATGTAATACCTTTTGAGAATTTCCCTTAGAATAACCCTTAATTAAATTGCCAACCCAACTCCTGCTGAGCCAGGTGGTTGGAGTCCTTGAATGGTCTTCTGATTGCCGCCATGGATTACCAAACTGATGAGTCCAAAGGTTCTCCTTCGAAATGGGCGTTGGATCTTGGTACCTTGAGTTAAGAAGGTTGATTTGGATCCTGAAAACGTCACCATTGAATTTCTGAGCAAAAATGGTGCATAATGGTATATAACACCATATATGCACCACTCCTGCAACCTTGAGTACGAGGTGCATGGAGGAATGAAGCAATCCTCCCTTAAGTTGAGGGAAATGCTTGTTGAGGTGATTTGGTGGCCTCTGGTGGTTGCCAGAGGCCATGACGGTGAAGTTGGTCCATGGTGGTCCAGGGCCAAAAATGGGTCCTGAGGGATTTATGGCCAAAAATGGGTCCAAGGGATTGGTGGCCAAAAATGGCTCAGGTGGGCCCAATTGTGGTTTGGGACCCACCTGGCCTTGGGGGCTAGGTAGCTGCCCCCTTTGGCCCCTTTTGGCCTCATTGGATTAGGCCAAAAGGGGCCTAATCCGCCTACGGACCGCGGTACGTGGCCTACGGACCGTAGAAGCCGTGGGGGGCCTAAATGGCCCAAAAAGGCCATTTAGGCCAAAACCCCCATAATGAAAGGGGTGGCCATGGGGCCTGGAAGACAAAGGGACCCCCCAGGCCCAAAAACAGTGATGGAGGCCTGGGGGTTGGTGAGGTGGAAATTGGCCAAGAGGGCCAATGACGCAGGATATGGCCTGAGGCCATAAGTGGCCAATGGAATGGGTTATGGCGTAAGAGCCATGGAACACCCAAAAGGGGTCAATTGGCCATAAATGATATGACATGGCCAATTGGCTCCAGGTTGGATTGCCGCCGCCATCAAGGAGGAGGGTCAAAATACGTGGTTGTGACAGATACTCATAAATACCACAGTGAGTGATAATTCTAAGTAATTTCTCAGCTTTAGGTGTCAAAAGAGTTTTGTGAAAGCCTTTCAATGCATCCATTGATGTTATATATTTGGCTTTAGACAATCGGGTCAAAGTTTCTTGAATTATAGGAGTTGGATACCTATCTGGACCTGTGTAGGTATTAAATGCTCTAAAATCTCCAACCATCCTTTATTTATAATTATTCCAAGCAATAATAACAGGTTTTGTCACTTCAACTTCTTCATTATGTCCTACTTTCCTTAGTACACCAAGTTGGATCAATTCTTGGATATGTTTTCTAAGGCTTCTCCAGCTCTGGGACTGGCTGGATAAGCTGGTCTTCTAAGTACTGGAGGATATGGTCCGTCAATATTAAGAGTAATATCAACTTCAATTCCTTTTATAGCACCTAATGGCTCATTATCAGAGGCAAATGCATTATTATATGTGTATAACACATCAATAAGTTCATGTCTCATCTTTGGTGGGAATGATGGATTAATTTGTGCTTCAACAAGCTGATTAGCCACAAATTCTTCTTTATAAGTATCTTTTTTAGAAGATACTACAGATATTTGTTTTGGCATATTGTAAAAGCAGATTTTTGTCTTTTGTTTTCTCCTATTGTGAAATATCTATCCTTATGGTTATTGATGTCAATACCATAAATATTCAAGTAATCATTTCCAAGAATAATGTGTTGAGATGTGCAATTGTCCATTACTACAATCTCAGTCTTCACTCTAATACTTCCTTCTGGGTGTGGAAATACAAGATTAGTGTCCAATATACCTAAAGGGTACATATCATTACTGGCACTACTAAATTGTACACCCTCTGTTGGTAATAGATGATTTTTCCATCCAGGGAGTATGGCTTGAAGATAATATTTGCCCACACAAGTACAAAATTATCCTGTATCCAAATTCACTTTGGCTTTAATATCATTCATAATGATTTATGTGATACCAGATGCTCCAGCAGTGTACCCTTTACCTCTAGCAGGTTTGGTTTTACACATTCTGGAATCCTGGATATTGATCAGGTTATGAGAATCCTCACTGTACTGTGGCAGGTGAGTATGGACTTCTGTGACCTCAAAGAAAGCTGTAATGTTTCCAATGGGATAGTCCTCTACTGGTGTATCCTCAGAGACTGCAGAATCTAGGTCAGATTCTTCTTTCTCTTCAGTGCACTGACCTTCTTCAATGACTTGAACTTCATTGATTTTTGTCTTTTTGGTGCAAGTGTTGGCTCAATGTGAAGTACTTCCACATTTATGACACTTCAAGACAGGTCTTTCAGGTTTTCTGTCCTCTCTGGAGTTCTTTGGGACCATTTTGGCTTCCATAGGAGTTCTAGTCCAAATTTTACCAATTCTTGTTCTAGTAATGATATCTTCCATTGCATTAATGTAGTCCTCTGTTGAACAGGGCTCTACACATCTGCACTTGATAGCATGTTCCAGTTCTCCTCCACATTTTCTTAATATTTTCACATTGATAATAGTTTCAGACATATTTGGGTGAAAAGCATATAATCTGTCTTCTTTTTTGCGGAACCAAGTAAGTGGTCTATCTCTTTCTGAGTTAAAAATGGCACTTTCAAAAGCATTCTCCATTTTAAACCTCCAAGAATTATTGGCCCATTTTGTAATCATTTCAGATATCCACCAAGACCAATCATGTTTTCCATGATCTTGTCTCATTTTGTAATACCATTTCTTTGCATTTCTGGTAAACAGAGTGTGTAATTTGCCCACTATAATTTCATCAGGTATGGGAAAATCTTCTTGCAACATATCAATAGTTCTTATTAACTCAATATGGTTGTATTCTTCTTCACCAGAGAATGTTGGCCATTCTTCTAATTTGAGAATATCTTTTGCAGAGATAACATTTTCTACTAAGAATGGGGTCAAACTTCCTTTAACAGAAGGTTTTTCTTCAGTCAAAGGTGTGAAATCTCTTGGCATATGTGGTTCATAATTCTTATGAATTTGTTCTACATTTGAAATGATTTCATTCTTTAACTTCTGCCTTTCACTTTCACTTTTTGCCAAATGTGTGGCAAACTGATTGGTATTCTTAGTTATTTCCAAGACATGATCTTTCAGAATTCTAAGTTGATCATTAATGTTTAAAATGGAAAGATCTTCCATTTCATCATTTTTAACTTTACATTTACTCTCAATTCTGTCACATGTATTGGTAATTGAATCAAGTTTAACATTTGTCAATTGATACCATTCAGCATACTTCTTGTCATTTCTTTTCAATTCACTCATGTCCAATATTATTTTATTTAACTTTGCATCAAATTTTCCAAGTTCTACATCAATACTAGATTTAACAAAGTGTATTTCATCTATTATTTGCGTGGAAAAGTCCTGTTCATCCTTTCCTGCTCTTTGGCTGTGAATTCCATAAGAGTCCTGGCCATATTGAAGACACTGTCCACGGTTGAAGGCTCCAATTTGGGAATCCTATACCCTTGTGGGTAAGGTCTGTGCCAATTGGCTTTGCCTTGATGGTTCTTGGGACCTTTCTTATTCTTCTGAGGTTCTTTGGGCTTGTCTTTGGAAATTTCTGGAGTTGGTTTGGAGCTGGTAGACGCCACTGGGCCTTCTTTCTCCAAAGCTGGAGTCATTTCCAACTCCTTCTTCTGGTCTATGGATAAAATACTTTGGTTCTTCAAACAATTCTTTATCTTTTTGACTTTGTCTTTGCAAGAAAATGGGCTCCAGCCTCCTAAGAGTTCTATGGTCTTCTCCTGACCCAGAAAGCTCTTGATGTGTAAGTAGGAGTTCATGGCCCCCTGCCAAAGGCTGGGCATATTTCCCACTACCCTTCTTTGGCTTCTCTGAACCAATTTCTGTATTAGAATTGATAAATTTCTATTGCTGCCACTTGAAAGTGGTTCAGCCCTTAAAATATTATCATGAATCAGTCCAGATTAAGAATTCATGTCAAAGTTTGTGGGTACAGACCTTGGGGAATGTGGGAAGCTCTGTCATCCTCCATATGTGTCTTTCTTGATGAAGATTTGACACTTCTGGATTTGGTCTTGCCTCTTCTTTTTCCACATCCATCTGGTTGGACTGAATAGTTTCTTCCATTTCTGTATGCACCATTTTCACATCAATTCAAGATAAAATAAGAATTGAAAACAGAAAACACACACCTTTTGGTGGTTGTTTGTATTGTTCTGTCTTAAACAATGTGCGTCTTTTAGCAATTTGCACTTCAATACTGTCTTCAGATTCTGCACTGGTAATTTATCTTTTACTGAGTCTGTTACCAGCTGCACAGTATTTGATTAAAGACACTAGAGAAAGAATTGATAAAAGAAATTTATTTATACTTTTATAATAATTTTAAGATTTTTATAAATTCTGATTCTTTAATATTAAAAAAAATTATTCTTTTCAAAGGAAAAAAAATTAAAATTTAAGATTTTGAATCAAAATTCATTCAGAGTAACTCAAAGAATAATCTTATAAGTTTTTGGATGTGAAAAAGCCATGTGTAAAAACAGTATAAAATTAAACCAAATTCCTCAATGAAAGGATTTTAAGACAATTTCAAAAATAAAAATAATTTTAACTTTAAATTGAAAGAAAAAAATTATTAAATTAATATATTCTAGAAGTTGAAAATATATTAATTAAGGATACAAGGTTCAAAAAACACAGCCAGGCCCCCAAATGTAAGATGTGTCTATGAAACTGTTGATAATATTACTATTAATCAACAGTACTATGATTGTTCTTAGGAAATATAATAATAAAAAATTATTATAACCACAATTAAATAGTTAAAGAATTAATTCTTTTACATTTTATACACTACTAGTGATTATAACAGTAAGCAGTAATTGTCTACTAGAATCAACTACAAGAAGAATTTAATAATAAAAAACTTCTTTTATTAAAATAATAAGATTATTTTAATATATAATTATCTTTGACAAGAAAAATTATAAAGATAATTCTTGGAGAAAACTATTACTAGAGAACAACGTTTAAGAATTAAGATAAATCACTCACTATTAATCTAATGAACCTTTTAGAAGATGATAGTAGAGAGATTTGATGTAGAATTGTGGATTCAATGGATCAAAATTGATTTATAGCAATATTAAAACAATATATAGTTTATTTCTATGATTTCAAGTCTTTCTGATTTATTTCTGAAAGAATAAAACACTTAAGAAATATTTTTAACTAATACTTACTTGTTTGGTAATAAAGGTATAATCTAGTAATGTGATGATCTGGAAAAAACACCAAGAGGAGGCCTCTTTTAAGTCTGAGACACCTCACATAGGTGTTCCATGAAGCAAACTAAAGAAATAGTGAGTGAGAAAACAATAAACATTTGTGTATTATTGATTGCATCATCTGATGTCACGTAAGATTATCATAATTACTTAATTGAAGCTTTTAAATGTCTACCAACCCATATATGGTTAAGAGTAAAAGGAGTAACAACTGTTAATATTATTTGATTCCTAATATTGATCAATTTTATTGGAAATTTCATCACAGAATGTATTTTCTGTAAATTTTTAAAGATTCTGTGTTTCACGTGGAATCATCAAAAATGGACTGTAAGTAAAACTTTGAATTTTAAATATAAACGTATCATTCTTTCTGGTTTTTATATGAATTATACATTTCTCAATTGGTCCTGAGAGTTTTAGAAAAATTAATTAAGAATTGGATTTTTAATGAATTTCTGAAGTTTTTACCTCATTTCTACATAGAATTGCAAATAGCAGTATATGGCTAGTTGCTATGAGGTAAATCAATGTATACTAGTCCAAAAAGGGTTTTAATTACTCTTTTAGGGTTTATCTATGGTAATTCATTAATAATTGACATGTTTACAGGAGTCTAAGTTGCTCTTTACCTCCTTGGCACATCAAAATAGCAGGTTATTTGCTATTTTCTTATGATTTACTGAAGTTGTAACATGGTAACCAAGTTCCCAAAAGGTTTTAGTTTACTAATTGGGCCAAGATCAGCCATGGATCCAAGCTTTGGAGCTGTCAATGCCTCAGAGGCCTCAGAAGCTGGGTACCCTGGCTCTCTTTGATGTCTTTTGTCCCCCTTGCCTATTTTTTACGTCACAATAGAATTTTAAGCTTTAAGTGAGATATCCACTATGGGTGTACCAAAAGTGCATGTAAGAATACCATAATATTAAGTACCCAAAACATGAATAACACTATTCTTAGTGTATATAAAGCATGGTATTTCTCACATCCCCATTATTTTGGCATGAAATAGAGAAAAACAAAAATTTTCACAGATCTTTTATGTGGTATTGAAGTATTTTCCATATTACCACCTCAAAGAGTTGATTTGAGCTTATTCACTCGATGGAGTTACCCTAGGTGAATTTTTGTGTGAAACCCAAATCTGGCATTAAATCCATGGATTTGCTTACTCAATAAAAAGTTATTCATCTTTTCTGAAATCAAAAATGATGAATTTTGAATATCTGCATGACTTATGGGTTATGCATAGTTCAGAATTTATTTTTAAGATAATTGTGGCCTATTTGGGTATGTAAAATATACCTCAAGGCTCACATTTTTAGTAGTGGGGAATTGGTTAAGGCTTTTCTCAGGGATTTAATGGCTTTGTCTCTATCAAAAGTCATTTCAAACATTGTATCTTTGTCACCCATTTTGGAAAGAGGTCTTGAAATTGATCAAAATTCTTTAATATTCTGTCTGTATTAGCAGGAAAGTCTTAGAAATGGTTGGATTTACTTCTCTTTATGAGGAACAGCTATCAACAAGACAGCTGAAACTTTATTTTTGTATATGACAAGGTGCAGACCAGATACTACATGTCCTAGGGCTTGCAGTTATTTGAAGCCAAAGTGACATTTCTTTAAAGAAATCTTCATGTTTACTGATTGTATCTTTCCAAGAACCCTGGATAATCTATTCATGCATTCTTCCCAAGTATTAGAGAAAAAAAATAATTTAATTAATGTATATGATCACCCCTCCTTCTGAAAGCTCCTCAGGGAAAGTTATATTCATTATTCTATGAGAAATGTGAAGGTTCATTTTTGATACCAAAAGGCATTCTTAAGTATTCATACATCCTAAAATGAATAACAATTCTCAAATATTCTCTTTCTCTTGGTTTTACCACATTTTAATGGAATCCTTCCCAGGAATTAATGGTGCTCATTTACACTTCTTAAGATATTTGAGCAAGGGAAATCTGGATTTTTGGTATGGGGACCTTTCTGGAATAGTGTAAGTATTTAAAGGTCTGAAATCCACAACCATTCTGGATTTTACCTAATTCCATGCCACTAGGACTGGTGTAGTTATTTCTACTTCCTCAATGTAGCCAACCTTCTTTATTACTCCAAGCTCTAAGAGTCCTTTGATATTTAACTCAAGGGCTTTCTAGGAATGCAGGTCTCTTTAAGAGTGGTTGGTAAGGTCTTTCAATGTTCAAGATAATATCAAATTTGTGACCAATAATGGAGAATTACCATTTCAATTGAAAAGAAAAAGAAAAATTCAATCTTTTCATATTTTTACACATAATTTTGAATTTTCTTTGGATATTTTATAAGCTTAACCAATGGTATGAAGCTTTTCTTAGAAACTCCTTTTGCATCAAGTAAAAAAAAAATGGTATTTAGACAGTTGATGAAACAAACAAAATCTTTTGCGATGATTTTTCCAACAGATCATCTTAATTTTTTATATCAAGTTGCTGAATCAGAGCTCTTGAGAATTCATCCACCTGGGCTACAGGTCCAAATGGTGTTTGCAGCCCTACCATTTTTGATAGGAAATGATACAGGCTGGACTATTCTATGGCTTTTTTAATAGTGAGTGGACACTGCAACATGCAATGTCATATATGCATAATCGTAAAATACCAAATAACTTTTGTTAACTTTTCTTTTCTGATTTGATCCTTTTTTTTAAACCAATTTTTAATTGTTAATTTTTCTTCAAATATCATGCCAAATAATCGGTTAGTAAAATTTCAATTTTTTTTAAAAAAAATAGAAAAACACAAATAATTTAGTGATTAATTTTTTTTTTTCGAGATAATATTTTTGTTTAGAATTAAAACTTTTAAATCATTAACATCAAAAAAATCGAAATTAATTTTATCAAATTTAAATCCAAATTCAAGAAGATCAAAACAATTCAATAGAGTAAATAATTTTAACTTTTTAAATTTTTTAAAATTTAATTTAATATTTTTCTTTTAAGGTTTTATTAAGAGATGAAAAATTAAAAAAAGAGAAAAATGATAGAAAAAAGATTGAAAGTTTGAAAGGTAAGAAAAGTTTTTTCATTTTTTTTCCAACCAAAAAACAAAAAAGAAACCTTCTATTAATGTTATTATTATTATTATTATTTTTCTTTATGTATAGTAAATCGATTAATTTGGTTTTATGATTACTTGAAATTAAATAATTTAAATTCTTTAAAAAGTTTGAATGAAGTACATAATTTAATTGAAAATTATATAAATAGGAATTTCAATGAAATTGAAATCGAAAAAAGTAAAAGAATAAAAGGTCGATCTAAGAGTTTATTACAAGAAAAGTTGGAAATAGAATCTGAAAGAGATGAAAATGAGTATTCCACAAGTGGATTCGGTATGCGATTTTTATACAATCCTTGCTGAAAAGTCAACAATTTCTTGACTTTTAACAATTTGTAATTTACTACCTTGCTTCATTGATTTTAGTCGTACCTGATCTTGTCTCACCGGAGAATGTTATGCTTTTGCGTCAATGGTCCGAAAAACGTGGCGATCCTTCCTTTTTACCTCGCATTCGTCTTTTGAGACTGTTCAAAAATGATATGGGAACCGTAGTCGAAGAGCAAAAGGGCGCCTCACACTCCATCAAATTAGATGAGCCTATTGTGGGAAATATGGATTGTATTAATGATGTCAAACTAGACAACGATGACCAGCAGAGGTCATAAATGTAATTGCAATTAAATCCTCAAGAATCTCATGATTATCATCTTTATTTTTTGGCTCACAATTCACACTGAGTTCAGCAAATTTGGCGACAGTCGCGTGTCGAATGAAGCCCTTTTCCTTTCTTCGCAAAGTGCTTTACAAAGTTTAAACAATTATCCCATATAAAGTGCAAGCAGAAGAGTTCATTGTTTAAATGACATTGCTCGAAATGTTGTTGTAAAACCTTTGCAGGATCTTATGCTGACAAAAATACACTCGGTTCATAAAATCCCGAGATGATCATGTAGCTACATCCCTATCTTCATTACCCAAGCGTTGATATATCAAGAGAGTGGGATTTGAAGCTAAAACTTCAGTGACACTACATTGATCCACGTCCTCATCGGAAACTCTCCACCAAGTCCCTGTGGATGGTGCGCGCCTGAATGTAAGATAATGACCTGAAAAGTGTGTGCCTTGATGTACAATAACACTTAATAGCCTATAAAGGTAGAGCAAAGTTTTAGTCGGAGGTGCGATGGCAGGATTAGATGACGAAATCGGAGCTTCGGCTCGCGCGCACAGACTTTGGTTGGTGGTAAAGTTATCGAGGATTAAGATTTCAGGGAAGATTAATTGGCACGGATTCTTAAGCACTTGTCCTGAGGCAAACAAAGTTGATCGTGAGATATGAAAGGCTAAGACGTCTGGTGGCTACAAAAATTATGGAAAGAAAAACGATGAAAAAGGGCAGATCAATTGGATTCGTGGAAAGGATAAAAATTCGACACGGACCCTGGCGAACATAGTTTGCTTTGTTGTTAATGGACTCCAAATAGGCTGCAAGAGATTTTCAACCGCAAGCGCAAGTTCTTGATTTGGGTCCTCTTTTACGGCACAACTAATTTGATTTAGCCTCTTCTTCAAGTCATGACGTCTGAGTTTTGAGGAAGTTTCTTTCACTTCTAAATTTAATAATCTTTCAGCGTTGATTAAAGTGCACTTTCGGCAAGTGTATTGTTCCAAAAATTCCAGGTTTGTAAAATCCTTCAGGCAATCTTCTATAGTACACGATGACTAAAACAAGGGAAAATCAGCTCAAGTCATGAACTTTTTCACCCAAACAATTGAATAGTAGAAGATAAGTCAATTCTTGGTTTGAGATAAAGTTAGATGATATCAAGCTATTGATAGCTTACCCGGTTTGGTAAAATAAAAGTGAGATGATCAGTTGGCAAATGTTGAATCCCAGCTGAAAAACCACAAGCAGCACAAGCGACTCTATTTGCCATCAAACCACGAAACGGACTACGAGGAATCTTGAGACGATGATTAACGTTGGGAGGAGAGTGATTTGACCTAGTTGAATTTATAACGAGTCCAGCCAAGCCGATCAAGGATTCTTTTGAAGATATGAATTGAGTTATCTCCTGCTCGATCGCTTCGATGAGCATGATTAACAATTCATGAGCATCTTGTTGATCAGAATTAAATAATCTATTGAAATCTAATTGACTTGATATTAATGATTGGATCAATTCAGTCGGCCTTAAGATCGTTTGAGATTTTCTTGAGGAATTCAACTGATCGATTAATTTTATTAATTCAAAAATGATGATAGAATTTCGATTTGAAGATAATGAGTCATTTGATTCGATAAAATGATTTTTAAGATAATTCAAATAGCCATAAAAATCCGTTATTGAGGCCAAAGCTTGGATGACTGCATTCAGGAAGCAAAGATTAGCCGATGAATTGGCCAGACCAGGATAATAACGTTCTTCCTGTTGAGATCTAGAATGGATCGGTCATGCTTAGTTAGTGTTCATTGCTTATCGATTAAAGATGAAAATGAAACTTACTCATCCTTGGAATTTTTATTGATGATCGATCTCATCAAATTAGCCTTGGTCATCGTTGGAAGTGTTCTATCGATCTTTTCTGATGGATCTCGCCTAAGAGATTTTTTGAAATTTGAAGATGAGTCTTTCCTCATCACCAGCAATCCACTGAAGATTGGCAAATTTGGCCATAAATCTAATTTATTCACTTGATAAGATATACCCAATTAACTAAAATCTTAAAACAAAGTATTAAAAGTTGCTTATTACTTGACTTTCTCTCTTTTTTTCAAAAAAAAAAAAAAAAAAAAAAAAAAAACTTGAACATTTTGAAAACATTTCTCATTAACAATCTTTTAATCTCAATTTTCTTGAAAACATGATTTTTTTATTGAGAAAAGTTTCAATAACACTTAACCTCAAAAAAGGGTCTTCTTTAAAATTATTTTGTTATGGTCAAAATTCCAATCAGAATAAATTTGAAGAATTTTTACATAATCAAGTTTATAAAACTCGTGTTGAGCTTTATAAGATAAAATGTTTTTCTTTCTTAAATGATTAATATGAATATTTATATGTATTTCAAAAATGAAATCTAATTCTTTAAATCTAATTGAAGCATCAAATTCTTCTAATTTCAAAATAATTTTTGTTTAAAAAAAAACAAACTTCAAAAGTAATTCAGAATAGCTTTTGATTGAAATTGAATAATTGTGGCCCAGTTTATGGTCAGGTTTTAAACCTTACTTTTGAATTGTTTTTACTGCTGATTTACTTCAATTTTAACTCGAAATGACTTTAATCAATTTTCAAAATTCAATCAGATCAACTTGATCTTTTTTCATTCAAAATTACACTATATCCCTTGATTTATCATTTTAATTCCAAGCACAGCCTCCCATGTGCAATTATTAAAAGATAAATTCCACAAAATATTGTTTCATGGTAAAAGTTGAATTGAACACATACCAAATTCCCCCAAATTGGTCTCAGCGCATTCCAATGAATTGAATAAATTGATGATGGTGAGTCAGAAAGATACTCAAATTATTTCAGGAGAAACACCAATTCAATGTTCCAACAAAAGGTTCAAGAGGTATATGCATGAAGAAGCACAATTAAACTGACAGAAAGTAGAAAATAAGTATTATCTTAAATAAAAAAATAAAATCAATAAGTGTATTAATGCTAGAGAACAGAAATTGAAACAGGTCAAAGGTTGACTAGCTCTTCAAGAAAGCCAGAAGACTTTCAAAACAGCTTTTCTATTGATGTTGTAGTATTCCATACCTTCTGGTTCAGTTTAAAGCCCACCTCATTCACAAAACATTTCCTTGTCTATTGAAGGTGTCAAGAATTTAATCTTTTGTAGCTCACAAAGACAATACGCAGGGAAATTATATTGTTCCAAAATTCAAAAAAAGAAGAATCTATTGAACTACACAACGAACTCTACAAAGAAGACTTGAAAAAGTTGAGGTAAAATATTAAATTACATAAAAAAATATAATTTAATAATCCTATCCTACTTTTGCTTCATCAATGACCCCCAAGCCTTCAAATTCAGTAAAATAGTAACATATTTACCCAAAAGGAGAAAAATGAACCAAATCTCCACTCGAGCTCAATATATACATCCTCCTTTTAAATAGACCTTCACAGCCTCACAAATCTGATGAACGCAAAATTCAAATATAAAGTAATTACACCACATGATCATGAATCTAATAAGATACATCTCAGATAACCTTCATAAGCAAAAATATACAAAACAGAAAAGCCCAACCCCCAACCCTCCAAACAAACTACAGAAAAATTCAATCGTAAAACTAATTTTCTGTAATAAAAATCCACCGAAAATCTAAATTACTAAGACTTGAGATACTTATCATTAGAAGAGCCCCCAAATTCTAAAATTAAATGAATAGTAAATCAAATGCAGATCCTGAAAAATACTATACAAACACAGCCCTTCATGCATAGGGAAATATGTACAAAGCCTCAAAATAAAACTTAATAATATCAAGGGGTCTCAGTCCTTGAAAAAATGGCCCTGGGAGATGAGAAAATCCAGCTTACTGATTTGACCTTTCCCCAATGGACCGGGGGTAATCTTTTTTGTATAATCCCAAAAAAATTGAAATTGAAATTTTCTATTGATTTTGTATTTTCTTAAGCATTTTTTTATATTTCACTTGTGTTATCAGCTCTAATACTTTTCATTTCCAACAGCAAGCTTTTTTGGAAATGCCTAGGAACTCAGCACATCAATATTTTATTTTTAAATTAAAAAAACCGGAAAAAAAAGCTCAACTAAAACTAATATGGACTTGGCTACAAATATTTATTGAACCTGAGTTTCCAACCATTCGAATGCTCTTGTTTAACAATAGCCTGGTAACAGTTATGATTTTGGAATGGCTTTTTAGCCCAGAGTTTTGTTTCGAAGGAATTCTTCAACAGGTTTTAAACAGACAGTATGTATTATACATTATCTGTTAAATTGAGGGTGGTGAATAATGATGTCACTTGGCCAGTTACTTTATCAGATGTCTATTAGAATATTAAAATGCTATAAGAGGAGAGATGAATCCTCTTAAATAAAAAATCACTCTTAGATTATAGATAAAAAATATGATCTTATAGTTAGATCATGTTGTTAGTTACTCTTGTTCAACATAAGTAGAGTCAATAGCACTTGTCCCATTTACCCATTGACTCTTAAACTTTTTTATCTTAAACCCTTTCTAGGTGTGCTTGTTTTCTCTACTGATCCTCCTTTCTTTTTCTAATCAAAGGTATTCATACCTTGTCATTCAGGTTGGTTCCGCTAGAATCATTGATATGCAATTATAATATCAACTCTTAATCTTTTGTATCTTACACCCTTTTTAGGTGTGCTCGCTGTCTCTAATTCTCCTCCTTGCTTTTTATAGTCAAAGGTATTCATACCTTTTCATTCAGGTGTTGTGCTTTTATAGGTTATGGGCCCAGAAGCGCAAAACAGCTCTGCTGCTGCCAGAAATGGCATGCCAATGCAGCTATGCCAACTTGGATGCCTCCATTAGAGCCTACTTTCTATTCATAGGCTTCCCAAACTATATTGACGGGAATTTACCCCCTCCTACTGATGACAGAAGGGATTTCCATCTTAAATATTGCAAACAAAAACAAAAAAATCAGATGGTGTGATTCGTCAATCTCTGAACACAAACAATCGTGCCAATTTTCTCAACAAGGAAAATGAGAAAGAACCTATTTCGCTGTATAAAGTAATAATAAATTACTATCATTCTAACCAAAGCACTACTCAGGCTAGGGTCTTGAAAAAAATTAACGACTTCATAAGAAACATAAGGATACAGTTGATTTATCTGAACTCAGTAAGGATCAGAGTTGCAAACCCTAGTAGGTCGTCAGTAGTAGACATCTCTTATGAGTTGCTTGCTTAAATCATAGTCAGCAAGCTATCTCAGGGCTATGGTGGGTTAAAACGCTTGATATATGAACAACAACCCTTACTCATTGATAAGATAATAGAAAAACTTGATGATTACATCCAAGACAGAAGAAACTTGTCAATCACCAACACCAACAACATCAAGAATTAAAGTGCCTTTTTCAACAAAAGAGAGCCGTTTTGTAAAAATGGAGTACACAATCCACTTACAAAGCGCCTAGCTGAGTATTGTCAACAGCTAAAGAAAAAGAAAGGAAAAAAGAACACATTGGACAAGTCTGAAAAGTTAAACACACCAAAAGCATCCAATTCAAGGAAAGTGATCCATCTGGTAACACAAGTCATGTAGTTAAATTTTCTAAAGACTTCAAGGCTAGCAGTAATTCATCAAACATTTCCATCTATCTTTATTCTTCTGCCTCTTGCCACATGGTAGGATTTCTAGACTTGTTTATTAATTTTAAAAAAGGATCCTTCAGGGTAGAAACTTCTGATGGATTGCACACAGCTCCCTTGGAAGATGGTGACGTTTCCTTTGACTACAGAGGAAAAATAATAACTCTTAAATGTATATATGTCCCTAAAATTAAGGAAAATTTAATTAGCATGGGGAAGCTGTGGAAGCATGGTTTCCTTATCAAGAAATTACCAAATGATTGTTTCTCAATTAGATGGGTAAATTTTTTCCTTATGGATGGATGTTTCAAGGATAACATGTTTCACTTAAGCCTTTTGATGACTAAACCTTATCAATCATATGTGTCCAAGCTTTCTGCAAGTACTCTGAATAATAGAGCTGGCATCTTTACAATGAAGTACTCAGGCATATTTACCCACAAGCAAAAATACAACCCTTTTTTGAAGCCTGCACTGTTAGAAAAGCTCACAAAATACCATAAAAATGCAAACTGTTAAAAGCCCCTTATTCTGGACACACAGTACATTCTGACTTATCAGGAAAAATATATTCCTCAACCATTGGCAGTGGTCAGTATTATGTGAAATTTACAGCTGATTTCTCAAAATTCAAAACTGTGTAAATCCTTAAGAGCAAATCAGAGGCATGTAGAGAAATCAAAAACTATTTTCATCAGGTTAAAACAATACAAAACAATCCTGTCAAGGTCATGGTAAATGACAATGGTGGAGAATATGTATTGACCAATGTTCAAAACTTTATTGCTCAAGAAGGAATAAGGATGGAATTCACAGCACCATACTCACCACAGAAAAACTCAGTATCATACAGAGGAAATAGATCAATATTGGAAAAGGCACGTTCATTACTATTCAACTTCAAACTCCCTACCCTCTTTTGGTGAGAAGAAGCCATCACTAGCGTCTTTATTGAGAAAATCACACCTTCACTACTGGCTCATTCAGATACTCCATTTGAGATATAGTATGGTAAGAAATTTGACTTGTCAAGACTTTGATCTTTTGGGTGTTCTTGTTTTGTCAACATCGCAAAGGTCAAAACACATGAGAAGTTTTTTCCCACAGAAACAAAATCTATCTTCCTTGGCTATGACAATTACAAACACAACTACAGAGTCATGTTAATGAACGGAAAAATAACTTACAGCCATGATGTTATATTTGATGAGAATAACTTCCCTTCACCACCCTCCAAGACAAATTTTATTCCTAGATCAATGGCCAACAATGACAGTTTCTTTGAAGCTACACCTACTAGCTCATGCACTGCAATACAACCCTCAGTAGTAAATAATGAGACAAGTTAACAACAAAACCAAAAATCCTCAATGTCAGTCCCTGGACGACCTGGTTGGGATATTCTTTTAACATGAAATACAGCACCAAAGAATTTCTCCTCAGACTTTCATAAATGAAATACTGTGGAAAGAAAGCGTAGAAGAGCCAGGATGACATTAATAAATCACCTATCAGCAAACCCCAAGTTGTGGAACGATATGATGAAACATCCAGATGAAAAGTAATTGGTCTCTGCCCCTAACAATGAACTTAATAATATCACCTCCAGAGGAGTTATTGAGACGGTCCTTTTACCCACAGGAAAAAGGGAAATTATTTTTTCAGTACAATTCAAGCCAAAATCCGACTCAGATGATACACCTGTAAAAAAAAGGTTAGAACCTGTGCTAAAGGTTTTTCATAGAAGCCTGGTGTAGACTATGACAACACAATATCACCCACAGAAAAGCTTACTTCCTTGAGGGATTTATTATTTATTTCTAGAAACAAGAGGCTTAAAATACATCATATGGATGTTGTGGAAGCCTTTCTAAACCCATCCTTAAATGAATAAATCTATATGAAAATTTCTAAATTTATAAAAAGAAATAATGAAAGAGAATTTTGGAGGTTAGGAAAACCCCTGTATGGCTTAAAACAATCATGAAGGTACTGGTATCTTGACATTTCTAACTTCTTTTGTCAATTGGTCTCAGACCCAGAAATGCCAATCCAGGGCTCTTCATCTCCACTTTGAAATATTGGAAAGGTTTTTTTCCACACACATGTGGATGATTTGATGGTGGCTTCAAAAAATATCAGGAGATTTAAGACCCTGATAAGTGAACAATTTGAAATGGAGGACCTAGGTCTTTCCACCTCTTTGTTGGGAATGAAAGTAATAAAAAGGGATAACTTTTATTTTCTATCCCAGTTCTCATACATTGTCAATTTATTGGACAGCTATGACATGAAGAATTGTAAACCTGTGTCAACCCCTATGGTACCAAACACAAGGCTACAAGAGGAAACTGATGAAGAAAGAAAAGAATTTGAAACATTGTGCATCAGCTATTGACAAGCAATAGGTAAAATAAGCTATCTCCAAGTAGAAACAAGGGGAGACCTAGCTTTTTTTACCTCTCAGTTATCTCAATATCTTAAAAAACCAGGAATGAAACACTTTTTGGACTTTGGACACCTATTCAGATATTTACAAGGAAAAAACATCTTATGCTTTTGCTAGGTGGAAAATCCACATCTCTATCCTTGTTATGTGATGCTGACTTTGCTAGCTGTAAGGAGACTAGAGAATCAATCAGAGGGTTAATGAAAAAAATCAGTGATTCTTTTATTGTGAGCCTTGAGGCATATTTTACTTACCCAAATAGGCCACAATTATCTTAAAAATAAATTTTGAATTATGCATAACTCATAAGTCATGCATATATCCAAAATTCATCATTTTTGACTTCAGAAAAGATGAATAACTTTTTATTGAGTAAGTAAATCCATGGATTTAAGCCCAGATTTGGATTCTACACAAAAATTCACCTAGGGTAGCTCCATAGAGTGAATAAGCTCAAATTAACTCTTTGAGGTGGTAAAATAGAAAATATGTCAATCCCACATCAGCAATGCCACATAAAAGATCTGTGAAAATTTTTGTTTTTCTTACTTTCACGCCAAAATAATGGGAATGTGAGAAATCCCATGTTACATATACACTGAGAATTGTGTTATGCATGTTTTGAGCACTTAATATCATGGTATTCTTACATGGATGTTTGGTACACCCATAGTGGATATCTCACTTGAAGCTTAAATTTCTATTTTGACGTGAAAAATAAGCAAGGGGGACAAAAGACATCAAAGAGAGCCAGGGTACCCAACTTCTGAGGCCTCAGAGGCGTGGACAGCTCCAAAGCTTGGTTACATGGCTGATCTTGGCCCAATTAGTAAACTAAAACACTTTGGGAACTTGGTTACCATGTTACAACTACAGTAAATCATAAGAAAATAGCAAATAGCCTGCTATTTTGACGTGCCAAGGAGGTAAAAAGCTACTTAGACTCCTGTAACCATGTCAATTCTTAATTATTTTCCATTTATAAACCCCAAAAGAGTAATCAAAACCCTTTTTGGACTTGTATCCATTGAATTACCTCATAGCAACCAGTTAAACACTGATATTTGCAATTCTATGTAGAAATGAGGTAAAAACTTCAAAAATTCATTCAAACTACAATTCTTAATGAATATTTCTGAAACTTTCAGGACCAATGGAGAACTGTATTATCTATGGTACAACCAAAAATAATTACAGGTTTACTAGTAAAATTATAAGTTTTACTTACAGTCCATTTTTGACTATTCCACGTGAAACACTGAATCTTCAAAAATTCACAGTAATTACAACCTGTGATGAAGTTGGAAATAGCATTGATAACTTTGAGAAATAAATGATTATTTTGGAATAAAAGCAGATTTACAGATGTTACTCCTTTTATTCTTAACCATATTGGGGATGGTAGTCACGTAAAAGCATCAATTAAGTAATTATGATAATCTTACATGACAACAGATGATGCAATCAATAATCCAAAAGGGTTTATTGTTTTCTCACTCACTGGTTTTTCATTTTGCTCCATTGCACGCCTCTGTGAGCTGTTGTTTCCTTAAAAGAGGCCTCTTCTTGCTGTTTTTTCCACATCATCATCTTATAATCATTTAAATCATTATTACCAACAAGTAAGGATTAGTTAAAGCTATTCTTGAGTGTTTTAAATCTTTCAGAATCAATCATAAAGACGTGAAATCATAGAATCCAACTATATATTGTTGTAATAATGTTATAAATACCTTTTGATCTTTTAAATCCACAATTCTACAGCAAATCTCTCTATCTCATCTTTCAATAAGCTCTTTGGAATATTAGTGAGTGATTTATTCTTAATTCTTAAAGTTTTTCTCTAAATTATTAGTTTTCTTCAAGAATTATATTTATAATTATTCTTATAAAAGATAATTATATATTAAAATAATTTTATTATTAAAATCTTCTTGTAAGTGATTCTTGTAGACAATTACTGCTCACTGTTAAAATTACTAGTAGTGTTTGACACATGAAAGAAATAATTCTTTAATTATTTAATTGTGGCTATAGTAATATTTTGTTATTATATTTTATAAGAACAGACATAGTACTGTTGATTAATAGTAATATTTTCATCATTTTCATAGTCACATCTTACATTTGGGGGCCTGGCCGTGTTTTCTGAACCTTGTACCCTTGATTAATATATTTTTAAGCTCTAAAATATATTAATTTAATTATTTTGTTTTCTTTCATTTTGAAGTTAAAATCATTTTTATTCTTGAAATTGTTTTGAAAATCTTTTTCATTGAGGAATTTGGTCTAATTTTATACTGTTTTTACATGTGGCTTTTTCACATCCAAAAACTTATAAAATTATTCTTTGAGTTACTTTGAATTAATTTCATTCAAAATCTTAAATTTTAATTTTTTTAATATTAAAAAATATAAAACTTATAAACAATCTTTGAAAATATATTAAAAAAGTATAAAAAATAATTTTTCTCTTTTATAATTTTTTTCTAGTGTCTTTAATCAAATACTGTGCAGCTGTTAACAAACTCAGTAAGAGATATATTACCAGTCCAGAATCTGAAGACAGTATTGAAGTGAAAATTGCTAAAAGAGGCACCTTATTTAACTCAGAAAAGACTAAATTACCACCAAAAGGTGTGTATTTTATCTTATATTTTCACCTTTTATCTTTAAATTGACGTGAAAATGGTGCATACCAGAAATGGAAGCAACTATTCAGTCCAACCAGATGGATGTGGACAAGGAAGAGGCAAGACCAA
The DNA here is from genome assembly GCA_023105745.1 of Austropuccinia psidii. Taxonomy (NCBI): domain Eukaryota; kingdom Fungi; phylum Basidiomycota; class Pucciniomycetes; order Pucciniales; family Sphaerophragmiaceae; genus Austropuccinia; species Austropuccinia psidii. The sequence continues at coordinate 7,359,596 of JALGQZ010000002.1, read as the reverse complement.
ATCCAGAAGTGCCAAGTCTTCCTCAAGAAAGACACATTTTGAGAATGCCAGAGTTGCCCCCCATTCCCCAAGGTCTGTACCCACAGATTTTGACGTGAATTCTGAGCATGAACTGATTCATGGCAATATTTCCAGGGCTGAACCATTTTCAAGTGGAAGAAATAGAAATATATCAATGCCAGTACAAAAATTGGTTCAGAGCAGCCAAAGAAGAGGAGTGGGAAATATGCCCAAGCCTTTGGCAGGGGGCCATGAACTCCTACTTACACATCAAGAGCTTTCTGGATCAGGAGAAGACCATAGAACTCTTAGGAGGATGGAGCCCCCTGTCTTGCAAAGACAAAGTTGAAAAGATGAAGAATTGGTTGAAGAACCAAAGTCTTTTATCCATAGACCAGAAGAAGGAACTGGAAATGACTCCAGCTTTTCAGACAGAGGCCCCAGTGGCATCTACCAGCTCCAAACCAGCTCCAGAAATGTCCAAAGACAAGCCCAAAGGATCACAGAAGAATAAGAGAGGTCCCAAGAACCATCAAGGCAAGGGCAAAGGCAAAGCCAATTGGCACATACCTTACCCACAGGGGTACAGGATCCCCAAATTGGAGCCTTCAGCTGTGGACAGTGTGTTAAACATGGCCAGAACTCTCATGGAATTCACAGCCAAGGAGCAGGAAAGGATGAAAAGAACCTTTCACGCCAATAGATCATGTACAAAGAGGTATTAATGTAGAAATTGGTAGACTTGATTTAAAGTTAACTAAAATAACATTGGATATTAATGATTTGAAAAAACATGATGAGAAATATACTGAATGGTATGAATTGACACATGCCAAATTGGATTCAATTATCAATGCTTGTAGCAGAATTGAGAGTACATTTCAGATTCAGAATGATGAAATGGAAGATCTTTCCATTTTTAAAATGAATGATCAACTTAAAATTCTACAAGATCATGTCTTGAAGATAGTTGAAAATACCAATCAGTTTGCTACACATTTAGCAAAAAATGACAGTGAAAGGCAGAAGTTAAAAAATGAAATCATTGCAAATGTAGAACAACTTCATAAGAATTATGAACCACATATGCCAAGAAGTTCTACACCTTTGACTGAAGAAAAACTTTCTGTTAAAGGAAGTTTTACCCCAATTTTAGGAGAAAATGTTGTCTCTGTTAAAGATATTCCAAAATTGGAAGAATGGCCAATATTCTCTGGTGAAGGAGAATATAACCACATTGAGTTCATCAGGACTATTGATATGTTGCAAGAAGACTTTAATATACCTGATGAAATCATAGTGGGTAAATTACACTGTCTTTTTACCAAAACTACAAAGAAATGGTATTACAAGATGAGGATAGATCATGGAAAACATGATTGGTCTTGGTGGAAATCTGAATTGATTACCAAATGGGCCAATAATTCTTGGAGATTTAAAATGGAGAATGCTTTTGAAGGTGCCATTTTTAACTCAGAAAAAGATAAACCACTTACTTGGTTCTTCAAGCAAAAAGACAGGTTATCTGCTTTACACCCAGATATGTCTGACACTATGATCAATATGAAAATATTAAGAAAGTGTGGAGGAGAACTGGAACATGCTATCAAAAGCAGATGTGTAGAGCCCTGTTCAACAGAGGACTACATTAATGCAATGTAAGATATCATTACCAGAACAATAATTGGTAAAACTTGGACTAGAATCCCTATTGAATCCAAGATGGTCCCAAAGATTCCCAGAGAGGATAAAAGACCAGAAAGACCTGTGTTGAAGTGTCATAAATGTGGAAGTAATTCACATTTAGCAAACACTTGCACCAAAAAAGACAAAAATAAATGAAGTTCAAGTCATTGAAGGAATTCAGTGTACTGAAGAGAAAGAGGAATATGATCAAGATTCTGCAGTCTCTGAGGATACACCAGTGGAGGACTATCCCATTGAAAACATTACAGCTTTCTTTGAAGTCACAGAAGTCCATACCCACTTGCCACAGTACAGTGAGGATTGCTGCGACCTGATCAATATCCAAGATGCCAGAATGTGTAAAACAAAACCTGCTAGAGGAAAAGGTTACACTGCTGGAGCATCCTGTATCACACCAGTTTGGATAAGTGATATTGAAGCCAAAATAAATTTGGATACAGGGGCATTTTTCACTTGTGTGAGAAACAATTATCTCCAGGTTATACTTCCTGAATGGAAAAACCATCTATTGCCAATAGAAGGTGTGCAATTTAGTAGTTCCAGTAATAATATGTACCCCTTAGGTATATTAGAAACTAATCTTGTATTTCCACACCCAGCAGGAAGTGTGAGGATGAAAACTGAGATTGTGGTAATGGATAATTGCACATCTCAGCACATCATTCTTGGAAATGATTACTTAAATATTTATGGTATTGACATCAATAATCACAAAGACAGATATTCCACAATTGGGGATAACAAAAGACAAAAATTTGCTTTTTCCAATATGCCAAAACAAATATCTGTGGTATCTTCTGTTAAGGATACTTATAAAGATGAATTTGTGTCTAATCAGCTTGTTGAAGCACAAATTAATCCATCATTATCACAAAAAATGAGGAATGAACTTATTAATGTGTTATACATATACAATAATGCATTTGCCTCTGATAATAAACCATTAGGTGCTATAAGGGGACATGAAGTTGATATTACTCTTAATAATGACAGGCCATATCCTCCAGTACTTGGAAGACCAGCTTATTCAGCCAGTCCCAGAGCTAGAGAAGCCTTGGAAAAACATATCCAAGAGTTAATCCAACTTGGTGTACTAAAAAAAGTAGGCCATAATGAGGAAGTTGAAGTGACGACACCTGTTATTATTGCCTGGCATAATGACAAGTCAAGAATGGTTGGAGATTTCAGATCATTGAATACCTACACAGTCCCAGATAGGTATCCAATCCCTAGAATGCAAGAAACCTTGACTCAATTGTCTAAATACAAGTATATAACATCAATGGATGCATTGAAAGGCTTCCATCAAAATTTTTTGATGCATAAAGCTAAGAAATTACTTAGAATTATCACTCACTGTGGTATTTATGAGTATCTTAGAATGCCATTTGGCATTAAAAATGCTCCATCCCATTATCAAAGGATGATGAATACCATCTTTCCCACAGAATTGTCTGAAGGATGGCTTATCATTTATATTGATGATATTATCATATGTTCTGATTCATGGTCTTTGCACCTTGAAACACTTGCAAGAGTACTTCACAAGGTTGCAGAAGTGAACATGAAAATTTCACTTAAGAAATGCAATTTTTGTTTTGAAGAACTCAAAGCATTAGGACATTTTGTTTCTGGTTTAAGCTTAGGTATTGACAAAAACAAAGTAGCAGCAGTGTTACTTAAGCCAATACCGCAGAATGAAAAAGAAATGATGTCTTTTCTGTGGTTTGCCAGCTATTATAGGAAGCACTTGAAAGACTTTGCAATTCTAGCTAAATCACTTTATAGAATCTGTGATCAACAGACTGTATTTGAGATGACACAGAAGAGAATCAAAGATTATGAGAAGATAGAGAAAGCTCTTACAGAAGCACCTTTACTCCTCATGCCTGACTGGAATATCCATTTTAAATTGTACATTGATGCATGTGGAGATGGATTAGGGGCAGCCCTACATCAAGTCCAAATTATTGATGACAAACCTATAGAAGGACCAGTTTGTTACATCTCAAGACAAATCAAACCAACAGAGGCCAGATATGATGCAAGCCAAATGGAGTGCCTATGTTTGGTATGGGCACTTGAGAAATTACACTATTATCTTGATGGCAGTTTTTTTGAAGTGATAACTGACTGTAATGCAGTAAAATCACTTCTTAACATGAAAACTACCAACAGACACATGTTGAGATGGCAAATAGCCATTCAAGAATATAGAGGAAACATGACTATAGTCCACAAAGCAGGAAACATTCACAAGAATGCTGATGGACTTAGCAGGTGGGCATTAGCCAACACTCCTGATAACCCAGCTTATGTACCTTTGGAAGCTGAACCACAGATTCCAATTGAAGGAATTAACATAACTGATATTGGGACTGAATTCTTTGAAGAGGTCAGAGAATCTTATAAGCGAGACAAGAATTTCCATATCTTGACTTCTTTATTAGATAAAGACTGCAAAGATACATCTTTAGTCAATGCACTAGATGAAGTTTGGAGAAATTCCTATTCTGAAGGAAGATTTCACTTGTTTGATGGGATTATTTACCACAGAACCAAACATTCTTGTGTAATGACATTATGCAGCAGATTGCTTATCAATACAATTCTAAATTAATTCCATGATAGCATCTACTCTGGACACCTGTCAGAGGATAGAACACTTGAAAAAGTGAAGATCTGTGCATGTTGGCCATCTTGGAGAAAGGAAACTATTGAATATTGCCATACCTGTGACAGATGTCAAAAAGCAAACAGGAGTACAGGCAAGAAATTTGGACTTATGATCCATATTTAAGAACCAAAATCCCCTTTGGAAGTTGTTCACATGGATTGGGTCACAGCACTTCCTCCAAGTGGCGACAAAAGTTATAATGCTTGTCTAGTCATTGTGGACAGATATAGCAAGACTCCCATATTCTTACCATGTCATAAAGATGATACTGCTATGGATACAGCTCTTCTTCTATGGAGTAGAGTTATTTCTCATACAGGATTATTTAAAAATATCATAAGTGACAGAGATCCCAAGCTCACATCTGTACTTTGGACCAATCTTCATAGATTGTTTGGGACTAAGTTATCATTCTCTACAGCATACCACCCTCAAACAGATGAGCTAGCAGAGAGGATGATTCAAACTTTAGAAGACATGATCAGGAGATTTTGTGCTTATGGGTTAGAATTCAAAGACTCAGATGGCTTTACCCATGACTGGTGCACTCTGATACCTGCACTAGAATTGGCATACAAGGCATCAGTCCATTCTTCCACAGGACAAACTCCTGCTATGTTAGAAAAGGGATGGAACCCAAGACTCCCAGAAGACACACTGAGGAAAGACTTGATTGAAATTCATCCTACAGCTTCCAGCTTCAAAACAATGCTTGATAAAGTAAAACATCATGCAAAACAAAGTACAAATGATGCTTTTGATTATGCAAAACAGAAGTGGGACAAGAGTCATAAAGTACCAGACTTCAAAGTAGGGGACTTAGTTTGAGTTTCAACCTTGAATTTTAATAATATCAAAAGGCCAAAGAAACTCAAAGATTCTTATGTAGGACCTTTTTTTATTGTTGCCTTACATGGAACCAATGTAGTTCAAGTGGAATTGAGTGGTGAATTGGAAAATAAACACCCCACTTTTGCAGTCAGCTTGATAAAGCCTTATCAACCAGCTGACAAAGAATTGTTTCCTTTAAGGAACCCAACACCTTTAACTGTGCCACCAGTGGAACAGAATGAAGACAAGAAGATAAAGAAAGTCATTAAAGAAAGGAGACTTAGGGGTAAAAATCAAAGAGAATATCTTGTCAGATATAGAAATCCAGTACATGAAGATGAATGGCTGGCAGAATCAGAAATACCTGACTCAGATAAACTCTTGAGAAGATTTAGACATGAAAGAAGGCCACAAGCCTGAATATGTCTATAATTGTGCTTTAAATTACTTGATCTGAGTGATGTAAAGAGGTTGGACAGTGGAAATTAACCCCCTTTGGGGCTTTTTTATTACTTATACCATTAATAAAATTATAATACAATTTTATTTTTTTGGTGGGAGGGAATGTGAGCCTTGAGGTATATTTTAAATACCCAAATAGGCCACAATTATCTTAAAAATAAATTTTGAATTATGCATAAATCATAAGTCATGCATATATCCAAAATTCATCATTTTTGATTTCAGAAAAGATGAATAACTTTTTATTGAGTAAGTAAATCCATGGATTTAAGCCCAGATTTGGATTCTACACAGAAATTCACCAAGGGTAGCTCCATAGAGTGAATAAGCTCAAATTAACTCTTTGAGGTGGTAAAATGGAAAATACTTCAATACCACATCATCAATACCACATAAAAGATCCGTGAAAAATTTTGTTTTTCTTAATTTCACGCCAAAATAATGGGAATGTGAGAAATCCCATGTTACATATACACTGAGAATAGTGTTATGCATGTTTTTAGAACTTAATATCATGGTATTCTTACATAGACTTTTGGTACACCCATAGTGGATATCTCACTTGAAGCTTGAATTTCTATTTTGACGTGAAAAATAAGCAAGGGGGACAAAAGACATCAAAGAGAGCCAGGGTTCCCAACTTCTGAGGCCTCAGAGGCATGGACAGCTCCAAAGCTTGGATACATGGCTGATCTTGGCCCAATTAGTAAGCTAAAACACTTTGGGAACTTGGTTACCATGTTACAACTACAGTAAATCTTAAGAAAATAGAAAATAGCCTGCTATTTTGACGTGCCAAGGAGGTAAAAAGCTACTTAGACTCCTGTAACCATGTCAATTCTTAATGATTTTCCATGGATAAACCCCAAAAGAGTAATTAAAACCCTTTTTGGACTTGTATTCATTGAATTACCTCATACCAACCAGTTAAACACTGATATTTGCAATTCTACGTAGAAATGAGCTAAAAACTTCAAAAAATCATTAAAAATACAATTCTTAATGAATATTTCTGAAACATTAAGGAACAATGGAGAACTGTATTACCTATGGTACAACCAAAAAATAATTACAGGTTTACTAGTAAAATTAAAAGTTTTACTCACAGTCCATTTTTGACTATTCTACGTGAAACACTGAATCTTCAAAAATTCACAGTAATTACAACCTGTGATGAAATTGGCAATAACATTGATAACTTTGAGAAATCAATGATTATTTTGGAATAAAAGAAGATTTACAGATTTTACTCCTTTTTTTCTTAACCATATTGGGGATGGTAGTCACATAAAAGCATCAATTAAGTAATTATGATAATCTTACGTGACAACAGATGATGAAATCAATAATCCAAAAGGGTTTATTGTTTTCTCACTCACTGATTTTTCATTTTGCTCCATGGCACGCCTCTGTGAGCTGTTGTTGACTTAAAAGAGGCCTCTTCTTTCTGTTTTTTCCACATCATCATCTTATTATCATTTAAATCATTATTACCAACAAGTAAGGATTAGTTAAAGCTATTCTTAAGTGTTTTAAATCTTTCAGAATCAATCAGAAAGACGTGAAATCATAGAATCAAACTATATATTGTTGTAATACTGTTATAAATACCTTTTGATCTTTTAAATCCACAATGCTATGTCAAATCTCTCTATCTCATCTTTCAATAAGCTCTTTGGAATATTAGTGAGTGATTTATTCTTAATTCTTAAAGTTTTCATCTAAATAATTAGTTTTCTTCAAGAATTATATTTATAATTATTCTTATAAAATATAATTATATATTAAAATAATTTTCTTATTTTAATAAAAGAAGTTTTATTATTAAAATCTTCTTGTAATTGATTCTTGTAGACAATTACTGCTCACTGTTAAAATCACTAGTAGTGTTTAACATGTGAAAGAAATAATTCGTTAATTATTTAATTGTGGCTATAATAATATTTCATTATTATATTTCATAAGAACAGACATAGTACTTTTGATTAATAGTAATATTGTCATCAGTTTCATAGTCACATCTTACATTTATTGCATGGAAAAGCAGAAATAAATTCACTGTAGCCACTTCCTCTTGTGAAGCAGAATACAAGCCTCAATTTTAAGGAAGAAAGGAAGAAATTTGGAGTGGAATTCTTTTGAAAGATCTTTGATTAAATGTTTTTTATCCATTATAAATTTATGCTGATAACCAGAGAGAAATTTCACTGGAAGGTAATTCTCAAAGAACCAACAGAAACAATCATTTTGATACACTTTTTCACTGGACTCAAGAGGTGAGCCGGAGAGGTATTTTTATATACCCAAAAGACCACAGATAATAAAACAATGATACAATTATGAATAAAACAAATTTATTTCTATTATAAATTCAAAAATTGAAATATTAATATAAAATTTATATAAAAAATTTAAATCTTAATTATAATTCAAAATCAAAATTACTTTGAAATTTAAAATTTTGAAAATACATTTTTACTTGAAAAAATTAAGTAAAAATGAAGTCTTATCAAAAATATTGAAGTTAAAATATTTTTGGAAAAAATTTGAATAAAAATTGTCACAACTTTTTATACAATAAAGAAACCTATGTAAATTATTTCACCGTTGGATTCCTCATAACAAATAAGGTGGGGTCACCTCTGGGTAAAATTTCTGTAACTCAACTCTAAATAAGCTTAAATTGAGTTTTAGTATTTTCTGTACAAAATTTGAAAATCCTCAAAACTTTGATTGAATTCACATCAAATATGGTGCTAACCATCAATTTTTGTGTGTAGTTTAGAAGTTATGAGGAATTGAAGTATTTTCAATTGAAATATCAAAATGTGGGCATGTATTACATAAGTGCACTTTAATATACATATGAGGTATCAATTATTACAGTTTTTTACTTTTGAAACTCAATGTAGTTACATATTTAAATTCCAAGTATAATATATGATGAGGAATTAAAGAAAAAATAAATTGGAAAGATTGATTCTGGGTGAAAAAAGGAATCTTGGCTCTAAGGGGGAGCCAGACCCCCAAATTCCTTTCTGACAGGCATGAGATGTCAAAATAAAAACAAACGCTCATCACTTTTGGCCTGGAATTGAGTCACAGGGTCTGTGTCTCAATTGATGATGAGGTTTTGATACCAACCAGGGAAATTTCAACTGTTGCCAAGAGGGTAAAACTACCCTTGAGTTAAAAAAAATCATATTAAAAAATTTTCAACTGGTTTTGACGTCTCTTAAACACATTTTTACATGTTTTGAAGGCTTGAAACCAGGTCTTACTATAGAAATGGTTGATTTAAGGGTCCAAAATGGATAAAACCAGCCCCTTCTTGGTCTAAACCAGGGTTCAATGATGCCATAATTGTCTTTTTTGTTGTCAGAGTGTCTTTGACAACTGAAAAGAGTAAATTTTACTTTTGGAGTAAGAAAATTGGTGGCTATAAAACAATGTCTTCTTTGACCCACTTGTCTCTTCATGTTAGAATCTTTTCCTTCTATCATTAGTTTAAACCCTGTTAAACCAATCAATAAAAGATCTCAACCACCTTTCTTGAATAATTATAAGCCTTTGAACCATGTTAATGAATAATTAATATCATTTTTTGTAACTTTTATAATCATTTCTACCCTTGAGCCACCCCATAAGTGAATTAAAGCATCTTTCATCACTGTTAACTTTGTCACTTTGTTTCCAAATTCACTCTGGTCACTTTTGGGCCTTTTTTCTCTTTAATAATCTTTTTAGAGAATTTCTTCTTATATTAATTTCCTGCAGTTCTTTTCTCAATTAATTCCAGTTGAAATTGCTCTTGAAGAAATTTCTTTTGCAGCCTTAGATATCTTGTGTAGAGTATTTTTGGATAAATTTCTATTGTTGTTAAAGCAATAAATATTTATGATATTATTTTTTTATATTTCAAAAGTTGAAAACAATAAGCTGGGTGTGTTTTCTCTTAAAAATATTTATTTTTAACATTTACAATCATATTGTACCTTATACAAATTTTGAGGACAGGAAAAGTACATGATTTTTAATCAAAGTTTCATCTCCACACCTTAAATTTGGGGGCCTGGCCATTATATTTTACCTGTGAAATAGCTTTTTTTACTTTTTTAATCCTTTTTCTTATATTGGGAAATTCACAAAAACCTATAAAAAATACTTATAATCCAAAAATCCATAAAAAATAAACAAAATTCATATTATAAGTGAGGCTTTATTTTTTCATTTCTTTTTTTTGAAAAACCTTTTTTGACTTAATCAATTGCTTTTTTTCATTAATTTTAGTTTCTGAAAATGTGGTAAGACAAGAAAATATTGAAACTGCATCAACAGTAACTAGCATGATCCCTGAAAGTACTGTCAATTCTGAGCATAATAGTACTATTATTATAACCCAGAATAACCAACCAGAGCAAATTTCTTCTGAATTGATAAAATTGGACATAAGTAATGCCCTTCAGGAAGCAAATAATTCCTCCAATAGTAAGTTTTTGATGTATAATTACTATTTTTAAGCTTTTAAATCATAAGTATGCCTTAATGTCAGGCTGAGTCTATGATGAAGTAGTAATTAGGCTATTTACAACTTTAACTGTGACTGTGACACAGTAGTAAAGGTTTAAAATAAGAGTATTTTGATAATAAGGGTTCATAATGAAAATAAAAGGGCTTTACTATTTGTGGAATAGTGGTGGTGAGTGCTGTTGAAAGCCCAGGGTGCAGCTTTACCCATTGGATTACAATAATAAAGACTAAAATACTTAAGCTTAAAATATACCTGATTATTTTCCAAGAGTATAACTGTTTTTGACAGTTGTACTATGTAGGAATTCAAGAGCGGGATGAGGAAACCTTTTCTAGCTGTGAAAAGGCCCCCTTTTGATCCTGAAAAGGGGTGGAAAGGCTGCTAGACCTTTCCACGTAGAGGAAGTGAAGATTTTTCACTCTCCAAGACAGGCTTGTGGTTTGCAAAAGACCTGTATAGCCTGTATTGGGCTCTGATGTGGTTTTGAAACTGCATCTGGGCAGTTTTCACCAATACAGGGTGAAAATTTACATCTGGGGACCACACAGCTTGATTCTGAAATGTATGACGTGTATAATGCTGTACAGAACCTGTATGGGACCCCGTATTGAATTAAATATGAGGTATTGAAGTATAAACACACTTCTTTGTCAGTTTGACACCTCATAATCATAGTTATGGGATATCATCCCACAGAAAGGCTGTATTGGCCAGACTGTGGGATTTTGACCTTAAAACTGCCATAACTTTGTCATTTTTTGAGGTATCCACTTTGAAATTGGTTCAGTGTGTAGCCCTGTATGTGCTCTACACAATAGTTCCTCATTTGATATGGCTATCATTAAATATGGAAAAGTTATGCCATGTACAAGTTTTTTTGTACATATGCGTGGTTTAGGCAAAAAGATGTATTGGGCTTGTTTGTCCTATAAATTTTGTTCTAGTTGATATATGGGGAAATGAATTACACCATCAGATATCCCTGATTGTTCTATTTCCAAAAAGACCCCCTTTAGGTATCTCACACTAAAACTGTAAAAGTTAGATGAGAGGTGAATATTTTGTTCACCTTTATTTGGTCTGAATTTGGCCATAACTTCAGTGATACTGGTGCTAGCTCAGTTTGGCTGGTACCATTGGATAGCCCTGACTTAGGAATTCATTTTGAATAACCATTTGATGGGGTTAAGCCTCTTACTCTGTATTTCAGATGAGAAGTGAAAATTAAGGTTTATGCTCAGCAACAACTTTGAGCAGGAATAACTTTGTTATTCTTTTTCCTATGGTGATGAGACTTGTATATTTGAAAAGGGGTAAGTTTCCCCTTTCTTTTGATACCTTTTGAGCTGATTTGGCTCAGCTCCATGTTTTGGTGGTATCTTGGCTATACCATTGATTTATGGTATCTGGCTGTCATGCTTGTGCTCTGGTTTTGAGTCACAGGCTGACACTTAAATCGGATAGAGAGCCAGCTATAACCCCTCAAGAAGCTCCCAAAAAGGTTATAAATGTGATCATGGCAGTGGCCAATCAGTTTCAGGAGGACAAGGGTTGGTAAATTAATCCCAAACTGACAAATTATGCCATTCTGAAGCTGATAATACTGTTTTACCTTCATGAATAGCTGACCCCTCCATAAGAAGCCTCTGTGGATATATACAAAGCCAGCCAGGAGGCTTACAAAAATTCATTGTAGCACAAAGAGTACCAGATCCTTGCAGATCTGTGGAAAAACTGCATGAATTATTACCTGACTGTGAGAAAATTCCTGGTTCATCCCACCACTTGCAAGTTACTCAATGGATGGCATCCATTGATGGAAAAGAAAAACATGATTCTTTTAAAAACAGAATGGAGGTAAAACAACCCTCCACCACCCAAGCAAGTACCAAAAAATCCCCAATAGCCAGTAGCAGCAATTCCAATGTGAAAAAGCAGCCACTAGCCCAGAACAAGGGCAAAGGAAATGCACCAGCCACAAAACCTTACAACCAGGGCTACAGAGTCCCCAAGATTCAGCAGGATGTCATGGAAAATTTATTTCAGATGACCAGAACAATGATGGAATTACAGAAAAAGGAGGAAGCCAAATTAAAATATAAGAAATGATTTCTTACATTCTGAATGGTATTCCAAAATTTTGCATAGCTATAAATGACATGAAAAGTCATATTTATGATAAAAATACATTGATTTGTAGAAATCTCAAAATAAATAACCTAAGTCTGAGCCAAATAAATGAAACACTTATGTGTTTCAAAAAAGTTTTAAGAAAAATTAAAACTTCCAATAATGAAAATTCATTAGGTAATAAAGTAAATGAACAATATTCCATTATCAAAGAATTAACAGATAAATCCTGAAAATTCAATATTTAGGACATAATTCAAACAAGAATATAACAAGCCATTAATATTATCAAAGCAGATAATAAGAAGATCTTTGATGACATTTAAAATTCATTTACTGAAGTAAAGACATATACAATTTCCTTGAAAAAGTGTTTTGACACCTCACAAGAGGAAGTATTAAAATTAACAATGAAATTGAATCAAGTCACTGCTGATAATACTAGACATACAGAATTATGAAAAGAACTTAAAAATCAAGAAGACATGTATAAAATTGAAGTTATAAATTTAATAAAGGCTTTCAACATGAATTCAGAAATTCCCAAAGGTGTAGCACCAGTAAAATGAATGATATTGAAAAATTACTGCACACCTTACCAATAATGTCCACACCTCTAAACAAGGATGAGGGTACAAGAAATTCCAACCCACAAGTATTGGATTTAGAAAATTCACATTTAAATAATGAATTTTCCACTTCTTTCCATAACTTGGAACCATGAATAGGGCCAAGAACTTATGTAAGAAGTACCAAAGCTTAAAGTGTAAGGTTTTACTATGAAACAATAAGTAAAAATTAGTCATATTTTACTTATAGTACTCTGAATGTCCTTATAAATGAAATGAATGAGATAAAAATGATTATAATAATGAGGATTCATTATGATTAGGGCATAAAAATAATTTTATTATTAAATAAATATAACAATATAATTTATATTATAAAGGAAGAATATAATAAATAAATATATTAATATATTTAAACGCACTTTATTATTGTTACCAACTAATAATAAAGGTGTAAAAAATTGTTTTTTATTAATAAAGAACAATTAATAACAATAATATTACTAATATTAAAGTTATATATTAATATAAATGCTATTTATATTAATAAAAGAATTATTAAGAATAATAATAGAGAGAAATTATTATAATAAGATAAAATAACCTAATTTGAACACTTAATATAATAACTTTGAATTATTCTATGCCAAATAATGTCAATAAAACATATTTAAACTGTATTTACAAATAAAAATAAAAGAAATTACAAATATTCTTGATTTTACATGGAAATGAGATTTTTAAGAGAATTATAACAAAAGCAGGTGAAAAATTGGAGTCATAACATCAATATTAATGATTATAATTAAGATTAAATTTTTTCTTTGATAATATAGTAGTTCTATATCTAAAGAATAAAGATTTTCCCTTTTGAGTTAATTGTTTTATTGTTTTTGATGCATCCGAGGGGAAAATAGAGTAAAAAAAGCTCTATTTATGTTCAATTCCTCCCTTCTTGAGTCCAGTAGGCTTACAGTAGACATTTGCTTAGGGTATCCACTGGAAATTATCACTATTTTAAGGTTTAGTGATGATTACATCATGATCAAACCATCTTATCTCATTATTACACCATTATTTAGAGTTATCACTATAACTCTAAGTTTAATGAAATCATAGGCTTGGAAGAAGCCTAAAATTAGTGTATTTTATTAGTATTGATCATAATCTAATACTATTAGCTAGTTTTATTACTTATATAACTGTTAAGCTTAAAATAAGATTACAGTGAGTGGTCATAAATGATCAATTTTAAGCTTGAGCTTTGATCATTAATAAATTTGAATTTATACACACCACAGCCATTCAGAGAGTGAATTCTGATATCCTTGCATGTCATTATTTGACTGCCATGAGAATCTCATTACATCATCAAATCTCTATTTTTGATGATTTTTCTTGTATCTCATATTTTCTGTCAAAATTCAATATTTTCAACTTCAAACCTTGATTTCAAGAGGTTTTACCTTGAATATTATGGTAAAAAATACATCATTATTCACGTATTATCTATTAGAGCCTGAACATTGACTTTTTTTTAAGTTTGGACCACTTTCACAACAAAGTGGTCAACAGCTCTAGCAATTTTGTTCAATAAATCCTTACAAGCTATAACCTTGTTTATAACTTGTCAAGTAAAGTTCATATCTGTGTTCTTACAGTAATTATGTGTTATCTTTATGTATGGTTTAACTCTCTATAATTTTTATTACAATAGACATTAGCTAAAAACCATGAATGTATGCACTGACCAAAAAAGTCCATATATTCAGCTTAATTCCTCAAGTATTTACTTTAGAGAAATTACATAAAGCTGTTTTATGTTTAGTTTTTAATGAAGCATTCAACGGTGAAGTTAATTTTACATTTTGTTTCATTGGTTTCTGAGTTGAATTGGATTTTATGTATTTCTTAGGGTATTCTTACTTATTATTCAGTAATCATTGACTTTACAGATATGGCATAAAAATGATATATGTGTATTTTACCATGAGTAATTTAATGGTGTGGTTTTTTTCACATGTTTACGCATTAGATTCTGAGTCAATTCATATTTTATGCCTATTTATGGCATTTTCACTGGTTTTAACATAATTATTAAGAGTATAATTATTATAAGGTTTTCTTGTGACCTTTTAGATATGTGGTCATATCTCAAAGGCTCACATTCCCTGCCACCAAAAAAAAAATGGACCACAATCTGATATAGTTAATTAGGGTATCATTCACTGTCCTACCTCTTCAATAGACTTTGTTAGTCTTGAAGCTCAATAATGCTTGATTTTCTATTCTTTAGGTCTTTTTTCATGCCTGAACCTTCTTAATAGCTTATCAGCATTTTTTATATCTTTCTCAAGTAGCCATTCATGCTCTTGAGTTAGGTTTCTATACCTTACAAGGTATTCCCTTTCTTTTTTTTCTTGTCCTTCTTTCTTTAAGGAATTTTACAATTTTCTTTTCTTCTCCCTCCTCTAAAGGGGGGATTGCAAGTGGGGGTTTATTTCTCAATGGAAATAATTCCTTGTCACTTGAGCTGTAAGGCTTCATCAGACTTACAGGGAAAGTTGGGTGTTTGTTCATTAATTCACCTGTTAGTGCTAGTTGCACAGAATTAGGTCCATGTAGTTCTTTTAACATGAATGGTCCTGCAAATGAATCTTGCAATTTCTTTGGGCCTTTCATATTATTTAGATTTAGAGTTGACACTAAGACCAAGTCTCCTATTTTGAGGTCAGGTGGTTTATGACTTTTATCCCATCTTTCTTTTGCATATTTGAAATAATCTTTCATACATTTGTTTTCATGGTGTCTTGCTTTGTCAAGAATTATTTCAAAACTACTTGCTGTTGGGTGTATATCCACTAAGTCCTTTTTGAGGGTATCATAAGGAAGTCTTGTATTCCAGCCTTTTTCTAGAATTTATGGTGTTTTGCCAGTTGAAGAATGGATTTATTCTTTATATTCCAGTTCAAGAGTTTGTATTAATGTACACCAATCATGGGTAAAACCATCAGAATATTTGAATTCTAGTCTGTAAGCACAGAATCCCCTGATCATGTTTTCTAATGTCTGTATCATTCTTTCTTCTAGACCATTAGTTTGTAGGTGGTATGCTTTTGAGAATGATAATTTTATTCCAAACAGGTTATGGAGGTTTTTCCATAATGCTGAAGCAAATCTTGGGTCTCTATCACTTATTATATTTTGAAATAGGCCTGTGTGGCTAATAGCTTTATTCCATATCATTATGACTGTTTCCATAGCTGTATCATCCTTGTGAAATGATAAGAACATTGGAGTTTTGCTGTATCTGTTGACTAATACTAGGAATGCATTGTAACCTCTGTCTCCTCCTTGAGATAAAGCTGTTACCCAATCCATGTAAACTATTTCCCAAGGGGATTTTGGTTCTTGGATTTGGATCATCATTCCAAATCTCTTTCCTGTGGCTCTGTTTGCTTTCTGGAATCTGTCACAGGGTTATAGGTATTCTGCAACATCTTTCTTCCAATTTGGCCACCAAGAGCAGGTTTTTACCCTCTCTAGTGTTCTTCCTTTTGAGAGATGTCCAGCTGCAACACTATCATGACATCTATGTAGTATAATTTTTATCAGATCTCTATCTGTTAAAGACATAACACATGTATTTTTAGTTCTATGATAGAGGATTCCATCAAGGAGGTGGAATCTTCCTTCATCATATGCTTTTCTCCATATTTCATCTAGTTTTGATGAAAGTGATGGGTCTTTACAGTCTTTCATTAGAAGTTGGCATAAGACGTGGCAGTTTTTTTCCATTTTATAGCTTTCTTTCATTTGGTTAAAGAATTCTGTGCCAATATCTGTGACACATATTCCTTCTATATGGTGCACTTCCTGTGGTACCCATGCTGGATTTTAAGGTGTATTTGCCAGAGCCCATGTGCTAGGACCATCTGAATTTTTATGAATATTACCATATTTATGAACTATAGTCATATTTCCTCTATATTCTTGGATGAGGATTTGCCATCTTGGCATATGTCTATTTGGAGCTTTCATGTTTAATAAAGATTTTACAGCATTGCAATCTGTAATTACATCAAACACTGTTCCATACAAATAATAGTTTAATCTTTCTAAAGGCCACACTAAGAAAAGGCATTCCATTTGGCTTGCTCCATACCTTGCTTATGTTGGCTTTATTTGTCTTTAAATGAAGCAGATTGGTCCTTCAACAGGTTTTTCATTGATTATTTGTGTCTGGTGTAGTGCAGCACCTAGCCCTTCTCCACAAGCATCAATGTATAGTTCAAAGGGTACTTTTCAATCTGGCATTAAAAGAAATGGGGCATTTGTTAAGGAATTTTTCAGTTCTTCATATTCCTTGACTCTCTCTTCAGTCATTTCATAGACTTTCTGTTGGTCACAGAGCTTATACAAGGATTTAGAAATTCTTGCAAAGTCTTTTATATGCTGTCTGTAATAACCAGCAAATCCTAGAAATGATTGCATTTCTTTTTTGGCTTGGGGCATTGGCTTCACTAGTACTGCTTCTACTTTTCTCTTATCTATGCCCGAACTGAGTCCAGATACGACATGTCCTAGTGCTTTCAGTTCACTGTATGCAAAATGACACTTTTTCAAGGAAATTTTCATGTTTACTTGTACTATCTTCTGAAAGACTCTTTCTAGTGTTGTTAAGTGACTATCCCAAGTTTCTGAGCAAACTATGATATCATCAATATAGATAATTAACCATCCTTCTGACAATTCTTCAGGAAATATGGTATTAATCATCCTTTGATAAGGGGAAGGTGCATTTTTTATACCAAATGGCATTCTCAGATATTCAAAAATTCCACAGTGGACTATTATCCTCAGTAGTCTTTTGGCATTGTCTGTTAAGAAATTTTGATTAAAACCCTTTAGGGCATCCATGGCTGTGATTAACTTAGCCTGTGACAATTGTGTTAATGTCTCATTTATTCTGGGTATTGGGTATCTGTCAGGGATAGTATAGGTGCTTAGAGCTCTAAATTCCCCTACCATCCTTGATTTTCCATTATGCCAAGCTATAACAACAGGTGTAGTAACCTCTACCTCCTCATTATGTCCTACTTTCCTTAATACTCAAAGCTCCATTAATTCTTTAATTTGTACCTCAAAAGCTCCTCTAGCTCTTGGGCTAGCTGGGTAAGCTGTTCTTCTTAATAAAGGTGGATAATTTTTTTCCACATTAAGGATTATTTCTACCTCATGTCCAATTATGGAACCTAGTGGTTTTTTGTCAGTTGCAAAGGCATTTTTATATTTAAATAAAAGGTCAAGCAATTTTGCTTTCATTTTGTCTGTTAATTTTTGATTAAATTCTTCCTCTTTAAGTTGTTTAGCTATGAAAAAATTCTTTTCTGGTTTTTTTTCTCCATTCTTAATAACTGTAATTTGTTTTTTGTTATTTAAGAAGCCATTTTTTTCCTTTTATTGTCTCCTATGGTAAAATATCTATCTTTTTGGTTAGGAATATCTATGCCATAAATTGTGAAGTAATCATTTCCAAGTATAAAATGGTTAATAGTGCAGTTTTCCATTACCACAAACTGTACTTTAAGTCTTATACATTGTGAAGGATGAGGAAAAATGAGTGTTAAGTCAATTATTCCAAGGGGCTTCATGCTTTCACTTTCACTACTAAATTTGACTCCTTGTATTTTTATAAGTTTTCTTTCCCAATTTGGTACAATTGTTTTTAAATAACTCTTACCAGCACAGGTACCATATGCTCCTGTATCTAAGCTCAATTTTTCCTCTTGGCTTTCCACCATGACAATACTTATACTTCATTTTCCAATTGTATATCCCCTCCCTTTTTCTGGTTTGGTTCTATACAATTTAGCATCTTGTATGTTTGTCAGGCTTGTTTCAGATGTTCCAACTTGTGGTAAGTTTGAATTGAAATCCAGAAATTCATATATTAAATCAATATTATTAATTTTTGCATTAATTATATTAATTTCATCATTTTCAGAAGTTTCTGATTCTTCAGTGTCCTTTTCAGAGTCAGATTCTTCTTCTTTGTCATTGTGGTTTTCTGTTTCCACAATTTCATTGATTTTTTCTTTTTTAAGGAAATTATTGGCTAAGTGTCCAATACCTCTACATTTGCGGCACTTTCTTTTCTCATTACTGTTGGATTTATTGGGCTTGGAATGTTCTTTTGGTTTATCTTTCTTGATAAATGGTTTATTTGAACTTTTAATGTCCAATTTCTTCTAATTGCTGTCAATTTTTGTCCTTGTCACTATGTCTTCTAGTACATTGATAGACTCTTCTGTGGGGAATAGTTCTATACACCTGCTTCTCAGGGCATGCTCCAGTTCTCCTCCACATTTCTTAATTATTTTCATGTGTACGATTTTTTGTGACATTTCTGGGTACAGTGCATTTAATCTTTCAACTTGTTTTATGAACCAAGTCAAAGTTTTATCCTTTTCTGTGTCAAAGCAAAAAATTTCAAATTCATTCTTTATTTTGTACCTCCAGGAATCATTAGCCCACTTGGTGATTATTTCTTGTTTCCACCAAGACCAGGTATTTTTGCCATTTGTTTGCCTTATGCCATAATACCATCTTTTTGTAGATTTCTCATATAGTTAGTGTAATCTGGAAGTGATTAGTTCATCTGGTATGGCATAATATTCTTGTAACATGTCCATTGTTTGAATAAATTACATATGGTCATATTCACCTTCTCCTGTGAATGTTGGCCATTCTTTTAATTGAGGTGCTTCATTCATTATAACTTGGTTATTGTCTTGATGACTCAAGGCTGTTATGAATGGATTTGTTTTTTCCTCTTTTGGTTTAACAGGACTTCTTATGTGAGAAAATGTGGTTCAAACTCAACTTTGGAATGTTCTAGTTAGCCTCACTTATTTTATCAATTTTTTCAGTAATAAGCCTTATTTCACTTTGAATGTCATCTTGAAGATTAATTCTTGATTAATCAATTTTTTCTATATGGTCTAGAAGCAATTTTATGTGTTATGAAGTCTTTTCTTCAAATTTTTCCACATAAATACTTGATTTGTTTAATTTTTCTGTAAGATTATCAATACTTACGTCATAATTGATTGTCAAAGTTTTTTCTTTGATATCTTTTATGTATTTATCATATTCCTGTTGTCCTTGTATTAATTTCTGAGTATTGTTGATTAAAACTTTTGGTTTATTATTTTCAACCATAAAATTAATGTTATAAATTTCTTTTTTATTTTGTATAACAATTTTGTTGGAGATGATAAATTATTCTTCATTTCTTGTAAGGATAATAAACTGTTTTGAATTTCTTTAAGAGGTAAAATACTATTATTAATTTCTGTTAAAATATTTACAACATCTGGATACAAAGTTATTTCTTTGGGAAATGAGGTTTTCTCATTCTTTGTTCCTCCTTGTCCTTGAATTCCATCAAGGTTCTGGCCATGTTGAAGACATTTTCCATGGCATATTTTTGAATTTTTGGAATCCTGTAGCTTGGGGAATATGGTTTTTTCCAGTTCTTTTTCTTTTTATCTTTGGGATATGGCACTTCCTTGTGTGGATTCTGTTCCACTGGGGATTTACCCCTTTCTTTTCCCTTTTGAGGGATCAATTCTATCTCTGAGTCCAGTTCCATCTGATTGGATGGATTATTGGGAACCTCTTCTAGTAGTCATAATTTAAGAAATAAGCAATAAAAAGATTTCAGGACAAGGATTTCTTTTTATGGAATTTAAAAAGGAGGTACTCATCTTCATAGTCCTGAATAGTGGGCCCTGGAAAGTATACTTTATTAGCTTTCTTTTTCTTAATGTAAATTGGTGTTGGGGATCTTGGGTAAGTTTCTTCCACCAATCTTTCAACAGTGGTCTGATTTTCCTTTGTTGGATTGTCTTCAAAAACTAAAAAGACAAATGAATATAGCTCTTTTGAGAAGTGTTGCTTTTTTAAGATAAGGAAACTTTACACATGAAAATTGCTTTTATATCTTGGAATAAATGAAATTAATAAAGAAATGAAAAAAAAGAATAAAAATAAAAATTTTATTGGTTTTTATTTTTTTTATATTTTTATTTTTGAAGAATAAATAAAAAATGAAGATAATTCTTGTATGAAACTAATTTATAATATAAAATTATTTTTAATTCATAAATATCTTTTCTAATCACTAGAGTCACTCAAAGAAATTTCTTGAAAGTCTAAGGATGTGAAAAACCCACATGTAAGACAGTACAATTGCTTTCCAAATTCCTCAATAGCTTTTGAAATCAATAAATATAAGCTTATTATATAACTTTATGATTATAATTATAATTTATTATTGAATAAACTCCATTTATTCCTTTAAAAGGTCTTTTCAAGTAAATATCATGGCCAGGCCCCCAAATGTAAGGTTTGACTATGAAAAAATAAGTAAAAATTACTAATATTTTACTTATTGTGCTCTGAATGTCCTTATGAATGAAATAAATAAGATAAAAATAATTATAATAATAAAGATTTATTATAATTATGGAGTAAAAGTAATTATATTATTAGATAAATATAATAATACAACTTATATTATAAAGGATTAATATAATGAATAAATATATTAATATTTAATAATTAATATATTTAAAGCCACTATATTATTGTTACCAACAAATAATAAAGGCATAAAAAATTGTTTTTTATTAATAAAAAACAATTAATAACAATAATATTACTAATATTAAGGTTATATATTAATATAAATACTATTTATATTAATAAAAGAAGTATTAAGAATAATAATAGAGAGAAATTATTTTAATAAGAAAAAAAAACCTACTTTGAACACTTAATATAATAATTTTGCATTATTTTATGCCAAATAATGTCAATACAGCATATTTAACTCTTATTTACAAATAAAAATAAAATATATTACAAATATTCTTGATTTTTCATGGAGATGAGATTTTTAAGAGAATTATAATAAAAGAAGGTGAACAATTGGAGTAATAAAGTCAAGATTGATGATTATAATTAATATCACCTTTGGTCTTTGATAATATAGTAGATTTATATATAAAGAATAAAGATTTTCCCTTTTTATTTAATTGTTTTATTGTTTTTGATGTGTCTGAGGAGAAAATAGAGTAAAAAGAGCTCTATTTGCAGTAAATTCCTCCCTTCTAGAGTCCAGTAGGCTGATAGTAGACATTTAATTATGGTATCCACTGGAAGTTATCAGTATTTCAAGGTTTAGTGATGATTAAATCATGATCAAACCATCTTATCTCATTATTACACCATTATTTAGAGTTATCACTATAACTCTAAGTTTAATGACATCATAGGCTTGGAAGAAGCCTAAAGTTCGTGTATTTTATTAGTATTAATCACAATCTAATACTATTAGCTAGCTTTATTACTTATATAACTGTTAAGCTTGAAATAAGATTACAGTGAGTGGTCATAAATGATCAATTTTAGGCTTAAACTTTGATCATTAAGAAATTTTAAGTTATACATGCTAAAGCCATTCAGAGAGTGAATTCTAGCAGCCTGGAATGTCATTATTGAACTTCCAAGATAATTTTATTACACCATCAAAACTCTATTTTTGATGATTTTTCTTGTCTCTCATCTTTTCTGTCAAAATTCAATATTTTAAACCTCAAACCTTCATTTCAAGGGGTTTTACCTTGAATACCATGATAAAAAATACTTCATTATTCACGTATGAGCTATTAGAACCTGAATATTCACTTTGTTTTAAGTTTGGACCACTTTCACAGCAAAGTGGTCAACAGCTCTAGCAATTGTGTTCAATAAATCCTTACAAGTTATAACCTTGTTTATAACTTGTCAAATAAAGTTCATATCTGTGTTCTTAAAGTAATTATGTTTTAACTCTATTTTTTTGTTGAACTCTCTATCATGTAAATTTCAAGAGATATTAGCTAAAAACCATGAATGTATGCACTGACCAAAAAGGTGCATATATTCAGCTTAATTCCTTAATTATTGACTTTAGAGAAATGACATAAAAAAAATTATTTGTATTTTTTTCATGAGGAATCCACTGGTGGAATTCATTTCACATTTTTTTTTTCATTGGTTTCTGAGCTGAATGGGATTTTATGTCTTTTTTAGGGTATTCTTACCTATTATTCAGCAATTATTGACATTACAGATATGCCATAAAAATGATATATATGTGTATTTTACCATGAGGAATCTAATGTTCTTATTTCTTTCAAATTCTTAATCATTTTATTCTGAGTTAATTCAGAGTTTATGCCTATCTATGGCATTTTCACTAGCTTTCAGATAATTATTAAGAGTATAATTATTATAAGGTTTTCTTGTGACCTTTTTGGATATGTGGTCATATCTAAAAGGCTCACATAAAGAATAGCCTCACTTCAGTGGTGAAGGAGAGTTAAAAATATGGAGTTCATCAGAGGTCTTGAGATGATTACAGAAGATTTTGAATTACCAAACGGAATGGTAACAGAAAGATTCAAAGCCTTGTTTACCAGATCAGCCCATAGATGGTATATCAAATTAAGACAAGCACATGGACACCAAAGTTGGACTTTGTGGAAACCCCAAATTATTAACAAATGGTCAAATGAGGCTTTAAGATTTAAAGTGTAAACAGCCTTTAACTCTTCCAAATTTAATTCTGATAAAGACAAAGATTTACCATGGTTTTTCCAGCAGAAGGATAGATTAATAACATTATATCCTGACATGTCAGAATTTATGATTCACAGAAAAATCTCAAGACAGTGTGGAGGTGACTGAGAGCATGCTGTCAAAAGCAGGACTACTGAACAATCTTCAGCAGAAGATCTTATAAATATATTGGAAGAAGTAACCCCCAGAACCAGAATTGGTTCTATTAGGGTGAATATTAAAACAAGGTATAATACACCTTGGAAAGATTCTGTGGATAAAAATCCCAAATAAAATTCTAATAATATGAAGTATAAATCTGAAGATATTATCAGAAAGTGCCATATTTGCCAAAGCACAACACATTTAGCTAATACATGTCCAAAAAGGGGGAAATTAATGAAATTGACATTTAGAAGGAACCTGGTGTTGAAAAAGAAGATGTAATTGAAGACAATTCAGATGATAAACGACCAATATTTTCTGAATCTTCAAAAGATATAGAAAATATCAATTTTTCATTTGACATCATGGAATCTTATTCCCATTTGCCACAAATAAGTAATATTCAACTTAATTTATAAAAAATTAAAGATTCACAGCTTATGAAAACCAAGCCAAACAGAGGAAAAGTTTATACAGCTGGTAATCCCTATATAACAGAAGTGGTAATTGATAGCAAACCCACTAAGCTTTTACTTGACCCAGGAGCCTTCTTCTCTTGTTTGGAAAATCTTTTCTTAATAATTGTGTACCAAATTTTGAAGATCAATTATAACCAATTGATGGCATAAAACTCAACAGTGCAAGTAATCCAATTAAATCATTGGGATTTGTTGAGACTACTTTTATATTTCCACATATAAATGGAAATCTAAGAATAACTGTTAAATTTGTTGTTATGGAAATTTGCTTCAGTACCCATTTTATATTGGAAAATAATTATTTAATCATTTATTTCTTAGACTCACATAAGAACAAAGACAGATACTTTACTATTGGGGACAATAAGCATGAAGAATTTGCCTTCTTATGTTTTAAGAGACAAATTACAGTAAATAAAGTATCACCAGTTAGCTTAGAGTTAGAAAAATTCAAGTCTGAACAGTTGAATGAAGCTGAAATAAGTCTTCATCTTACTGATAAACAGTAAAAATGAACTATCTGCCCTTTTATATGACCACAACAAAGCCTTTGAATCAGATAAAGAGCCACTAGGGGTAATTCTTGGTCATGAAGCTGACATTATTCTAAATATTGAAAGACCTTACCCACCACTCTTGAGAAGACCTTCATATTCATAAAGCCCAAAATCAAGAGAAGAACTTGAACTCTATATTAAGGAGCTTCTAGACCTGGGGGTAATAAGAAAGGTTGGTCAAAATGAAGAAGTAGAAATGACTACACCAGTAATATTGGAATGGCATAATGTAAAACCAGAATGGTTGGGTACTTTAGAGCTCTCAAAATTTACACTATCCCATACAGGTACCCAATACCAAAGATCCAAATTTCCCTCACCAAAATATCTCAAGAAATGTACATAGGTACTATGGATTCCCTTGAATTATTTCATCAAAATGTAGTGACACCAAGGGCAAGGAAATACTTGAGAATTATTGTTCACTGTGGGGCTTATGAATATTTGAGAATTCCTTTTGGTATCAAGAATGCACCTTCACACTTGCAAAGGATGATTAATTAAATCTTTCCTGAAGAACTTTCATAAGGATGATTAATCATTTACATTGATGATATCATTGTCTGTTCCAAGACTTGGAAGGAACATATATACAGATTATCCAGAGTTTCAAGAAAAATTCAATCTTTAAAAATGGAAATTTCTTTAAATAAATGTTATTTTTGATTTGAAGAACTCAAAGCTCTGGGACATGTAATATCTGGTTTATCCCTTGGAATTGAAAAAACGAGATTGTAGCAGTACTACTGAAGCCTATTCCTCAGAACAAAAAAGAAATTCAGTCCATTTTAAGGTTTGCAGGATATTACAGGCAGCATATTAAAGATTTTCATCCAAAGAAAGGCCTCTATAAATTGTGTGACAAAGACACTGTATTTGAGATTACTGTTGACAAGGTAAAAGCCTTTGAGTCTTCAAGACAAGGTTTACTGATGCCAGATTTTGAGCTGATCTTTGAGATTTATATTGATGCATCAGGGAATGGGCTGTGTGGTTCACTTCATCAAATCCAGATTATAAATGAAAAACCTATGGAAGGAACCATATGTTTCATATCTAGACAGATCAAACCAACTGAATACAGATATGGGGAAAGTCAAATGGAATGTCTATGCCTTGTCTGGGCCTTGGAAAAACTTAATTACTTTCTGGAAGTATTTGTTTTTGAAGTAATAACATATTTTACCACTGTCAAATCACTTTCAAGCATGAAAACACCCAACAGGCACATGCTCAGATGGCAAATAGCTATACAAGATTATAAAGGGAATATTACCATTTTGCACAAGGATGGCAATATTCACAAAAATGAATATGGACTAAGCAGATGGCCATTACCAAATAGCATTTATAATCCTGCTTATGTGCCAGAAGAAGCTTCCCCACAGATCCCAATAGAAGTAATTAGTGTTACAGACCTGAACACCACATTCTTTGAGGAAGTAAGAATAAGTTATACTCAGGATAGGAATAGTAGAATCCTATGCCAATTACTTCTAAAAACCCCAAAGATAACTCCTTGATACATTCCTTAGATAAAATATGGAAGAAATAATATGATGAATGAAGATTTCATCTACTGGATGGCATAATCTACAATAGAGCTAAATGCACATTTTTAAGGAAAGTTGTGGACAGATACTTGATCAATCTTGCACTGAAAGAGGGCCATGACAGTCCCTTCTCAGGAAACCTATCTGAGGAAAGAACAACAGAGAAATTCAATACCTGTATATGGTTGCCAATGTGGCAAAAAGATGTTTCAGAGTATTGCAAAACCTGTGACATATGTCAGAAAGGAAATAAATCCACTGCCAAAAGACTTGGAAATATGATCAAAATTCAAGAACCCAGCAGACCTTGGGAAGTTGTCCATATGGATTGGGTAACTGGCCTACCACCAGGAGGTGATAAAAGCTATAATGCATGCCCAGTGATTTGTTCACAGGCTCAGTAAAACTCCAATTTTTTTGCCATGTCACAAAGATGATACAGCCATGAATACAGCTTTTCTTATATGGAATAGAGTAGTATCATGGACTGGCATATTCAAAAACATTATTAATGACAGAGATCCCAAATTTACTTCATCACTGTCGAAAAACCTTCACCAATTGTTTGGAACAAAGTTATCCTTCTCTACAGCTTACCACCCACAAACTGATGGTCTAGCTGAAAGAATTATCCAAACTTTGGAAGACATGGTCAGAAGATTTTGTGCATATGGCCTATAATTTAAATATTGTAATGGATTAACCAATGATTTGTGTACCCTTTTACCTGAGCTATAATTAGCATATAAAACATTCATTCATGCCAGTACTAATCAAACTCCTGCTATTCTAGAAAAAGGATGTAATCCCAAATTACCCCAAGATTCCTTGGGGAAAGATTTGGTTGAAATACATCCCAGATCTATTATCTTCAAAGGAATTCTAGAAAAAGCTAGAAAGAATGCAGCAAGATGCATGGAAGACTCATTTTCATATGCCAAAGACAAATGGGATAAATCACATGCCGCCCCAGACTTCAAAGTAGGATATTTGGTACTTGTATCTATCACTAACTTCAATAACATCAAAGTATTTAGAAATCTCAAATACTCCTTTCCAGGACCTTTTGTTATTAAAGCCGTTCATCGAGAAAACGCTGTTGAATTAGAATTATCTGAGGAACTTAGTAATAAGCATCCTACATTTCCAGTAAGATTAATAAATCCATATAAATCTAGTGATTCTGAAAAGTTTCCTTTGAGAAATAAATTTCTCCAGAACATACCTCCTGTTGAACCATCTGATACTAATAAAATTACCAAATTTCTCAAAGAAAGAAAGTTCAAAACCAAGAAGGTAAGGGAATACCTTGTAAGGTACAGTGACCCAGCTTATGAAGATTAATGATTGGAAGAAGAGGACATACCTGAATCTACCAAACTTCTCAGAAGGCTCAGACACACTAGAAATAAAAAATATTACAAAGTAATATTCTTTTTTAGGGGAAGGTACTGTGAGCCTTAGAGGTATTTTTATATTGCCAAAAGACCACAAATAATAAAACAATGATAAAATTATAAATAAAATACATTTATTTATATTATAAAGTACAAAATTAGAATATAAATATGAAATTTATATACAAAATTGAATTTTTAATTATAATTTAAAATTAAAATTACTTTGAAAATTGAAATTTTGAAAATACATTTTTACTTGAAAAAATTAAGTAAAAATGAATTTTTTTCAAAAATATTAAAATTCAAATATTTTTGGAAAAAATTTAAATAAAAATTATTATAACTTTTCATCCAATAAATAAACATATAAAAATCATTTCACTATTGGATTACTCATAACAAATAAGGTGGGATCACCTCTGGGTAAAATTTCTGTAACTCAACTCTAAATAAGCTCAAAATAAGTTTTGAGTATTTTCTGTACAAAAGTTGAAAATCCTCAAAACCTTAATTTAATTCACATCACATGTGGTTTTAACCATCAATTTTTGTGTCGAAATTGAATTGCTGTTTGTAGTTTAGAAGTTATGAGGAATTGAAGTATTTTCAATTGAAATGTCAAAATGTGTGCATGTATTACATAAGTGAACTTTAATATACATATGAGGTATCAATTATTAAATTTTTTTACTGTAAAAACTCAATTTAATTACATATCTGAATTACAAGTATAATACATGATGAGGAATTAAAGAAAAAATAAATTGGAAAGATTGATTCTGGGGGGGAAGGAATCTTGGTTCTAAGGGGGAGCCAGACCCCCAAATTCCTTTCTGACAGGCAGGAGATGTCAAAATAAACACAAATTTTCATCACTTTTGGCCTGGAATTGAGTCACAGGGTCTGTGTCTTAATTGATGATGGGGTTTTGATACCAACCAGGGCATTTTTAACTGTTTCCAAGCGGGTAAAACTACCCTTAAATTAAAACAATCATATTCAAGCCAGTTTTAACCTTTTTTGACGTCTCTTACACAAATTCTGATGTTTTTTTAAGGCCTTAAACCAGGTATTACTATAGCAATGGCTGATTTAAGGGTCCAAAATGGCTAAAACTAGCCCTTTTTTGGTCTAAGCCAGGGTTCAATGATGCCATAATTGGCTTTTCTATTTTCAGAGTTTTTTTAAAGACTGAAAAGAGTAAATTTTACTTTTGGAGTAAGAAAATTGGTGGCAATAAAACAATGTCTTCTTTGCCCCACTTTTCACTTCATGTTAGAATCTTTTCCTTTTATAATTAGTTTAAACACTGTTAAGCCAATCAATAAAAAATTCCAGCCACCTTTCTTGAATCATTTTAAACCTTTTAACCACATGAAAAAATCATTATAATCATTTTTACCCTTGAACCACCCCATAAGTGAATTAAATCATCTTTCATCACTGTTAACTTTGTCACTTTGTTTTCAAATTCACTCTTGTCACTTTTGGGCATGTTTTCTATTTAATGATATTTTTAGAGAATTTTTTATTATTTGATTTTCCTAAAGTTCTTTTCTCAATTAATTCTCATTGAAATTTCTTTTATAGCCTTAAATATCTCTTTTAAAGTATTTTTGGATAAATTTTTATTTTTTTTAAAACAATAAATCTTTAAAATATTATTTTTTTATACTTATAAAGCTTTAAAAAATAAATTTGAAATGTTTTCTATTAAAAATCTTAATTCTTAACATTTTTAATCATATTTTACCTTATAAAAATTTTGAGGATAGGAAAATTAATTGATTTTTAATCAAAGTTTCATATCCACACCTTACACAAGAAAAAATAAAGAAAAACAAATTATAACTATCATATTTACCTTCTCAAGAAATGCCTTCTGATGTTCTGACAAAAGCATTAGAAAAACCGTCCCATCTCATATTTGTCAAAAATCTTGGAATCATGAATCCTAAGAATGAGGGGGTATTAGAATATTAGAATGCAATAAGAGAAGATATAAAACCTCTTCTAAAGAACTCTTAGATTATAGATACAGAAGATCATGTTTTGAGTTAATTTTTTTCAACATATATAGAGTTGATTTCACTTGTCCCATTTACCCATTTACTCTTAACCTTTTGTATCTTACACTCTTTCTAGGTGTGCTCATTGTCTCTACTGCTCCTCCTTGCTTTTTTTTAATTAAAGATATTCATACCTTGTAATTTAGGTGATTCTATTTTATTATGTCAACCCCAAATTCCAAGAGAAGAATTCAATCTGAAAGTTTTGCTGTCCCTGTGAGAGACAGATTTCAAGCAAGCCATGTGCATAACTCATAATGGCTTTTTAAAAATTTATAATTTGTTAAAATATTATCATTTTTTTCAAAATCATATCAACTAGAGACAGATTGATGTGTTTCAACATTTAGAACTCACTTTGGAACATCTCTGCACCAATGGCAATGGTGCCTCATTAGGACATCTCACATGCACTTATCAAGTTATCTGGGGGAGTGTGGTCATGATCCTAAAAAGGGTAATTAAGGAACTAATTAAATTGGGTCCTCAATATGTATGTTAGCCATATGCATAGCAAAGAAACAAAATATTAATGTATTTAGCTAGTGCAGGCTTTCCAGGATGTGTTGTATTTATGTATGGCACAACTATTCCACTATTTCAACAACCTGTAATTTATGGAAAGGTATTTTAAGATCACTGTCAGTGCTAATAATTAAATTTTAAATTGATTTGTGATCATATTAGATAAATCACAGCTATTCTCAGTGGTTTTCCTGGCTCTTTCAGGTATAGTTCAATGTATAAACAGATGGTCTTGTTTGAATGGCCACTTGAATTTTTAATTAATGGTGAGCTCAATTCATCTATTTACATCCTTAATTTGTTTTTTTTGATCCATTTTAATCATAGGTCAGTATATCATTTAGGGATAAATTTTATTCAATTTTATGAGGGGGCTTCTGCTGATAATTCAATAAATTTCTCTTTTAACTATTATATTTCACAATCACAGGTTAGGATAGAACATTGTGTTAGAGTTTTTAAAAGACAGTGTTCCTCACTCCATAACTTATAGTTTAAATGCAAGAAACCAATGGATCTTTTTATTAGTAATTTTACACAAAATTCTCCTTTAGGATGAAGAAGATTGTAAATATCACAATAATAAAGACATTTTGGATATTTTTGGTAATGAGATTGTTGAAGTTATTAATGATTCTCAAGTACATCACTCACATGTTCAAGATTTTTACTTGCATTTTCATTTTTTATATAGATTACTACTCTTGATTGTAAATTAATGAGACCTCTTTAGTTCTACTGTTTTACTAAAAAATATTTTTAATCAAATGAGGGAAGTGGTCTTATGTCAGGATTTTTGGTTTAGTTTTGTCAATTTGTTTTTATCTACTTTTATTCAAATAAATGTAAAAAAAAAATAATTATTATTTCTTCAATTTTGGGTTAGAAACATGAAGCTTTAAAGTATATTTAAGTAAAATCTTTGTCAGTTAAAATTGATAAAACCTATTTACTTTTTCAAGGTGAGAGGCATGTTTTAGTTTCATTAATTCATCATCATGTTTTTGTAATACAATTACAAAGAAATATCAATATTCTATTTCAAGATTAAATTACTTTTCTTGTAATTTTATTTAATTAAGAAATTTATGATGTAATTACAAAGATAAATTGAAAAAAATCCATTTGATTCACTTTCATAAATACTGAAATACATAATATGGAGTCAAGAATTGTATTAAAAATTTTCTGAGATAAATTAAACTGAAACTAAGCCAAAATAAATCAAACTTATATTAAATTATTAAACTCAACAATTTTTTCACTGGCTTTAACCAGAAATAATAATTCCCTTTCTGTTGATAATCTTTATTATGTTGCCTTTGCCATTGACTAATTCTCAATTTGTTCTTTTTCTAAGGAAAAATGGTGTTTCATACATTCTTTTTCCATATTTTAATCACACTGATGTTTCTCCTTGTCTTCTACATATAATCTCAGTTGGTGCTCAAACTTCTCCTTCTCTAGATGATACTCCCTTTCTTTTTTCTTTAACATCCAAAAAAAATTTGTTTTTCAAACTTTTCTTTTGCTTTGCCATCCAAACAAAGTTTTTTCTAAAACTTCCCTTTATCTATTACATAACTAAAGCTTTTTTTTTTCTTAATACCACTTTCTATTCTGTAATTTTATGAAATTTTCAAACAATTTTGAGTGAAACTTTTCTGTCTCTTTTCCTTCCTCATCATGATTTTCTTTTAATGTTTTTCATTTAACTATTCCCAATCTCAACTGAGTTTTTGATGTTCTGACCTCACTATCTGATGTGGGAATTGGTAAGTTTTTGGCTTAGAATTCTTTTGAATCCATAACTTGATTTTTTTTTGTTGTTTCTTGTGTTTTAGCTCATATTCTGAGAGCCCCAAATAGCTTTTTTTTTAGAGCCATCCAAGTAAAATTATCCATTCCCCTCATTAACCTGAATTAATTTAGCTGATTTAGTTGATTACATTACACCAAATTCTGATATGTTGGCCTTTTTTCCAAAAAAAAATGGTGTTCATTTGATTATAACATGGACAGATTAAATCAGCTTTCTGTGCCATTTTCATTCCAAAGTCTGTCTCTTTTAGATAAGCCCCAGTGTTGTTAACCCATAATCATGTGTTGAGGTATTTTCTTTTTTACATACTTAAAATTTGTGAAAAATTCCTGTTAAGGATAATCATCAATGTTATACAAATAGTATAAAGAAAATAAATAGACACCCCTGGAGAAAAGATATCTTTTCTCAGGGTAAAAGTTTAAGTACTTATCTTGTAGTTACAATCTGCTTAGGGTTTGTGTAATTTGACACTATCATCATAAATTCCAATTGATACCCAGGAATGGATTCAACACATCAAGATATCCAGAAAAGAGCTAATAAGCTGCCTCTCTTTTAATAAGTTGTTCACCAATTTTTTTCTTTGTATTTTTTCCAAAAAAAGATGATTATAATTTTTTTTTAATCTTCAATTTATTTTAATATGTTTTAATAATCTTTTATAGTAAATTTTGGTTTTATTTCAATAATTTCCTTCATATTTTTTCCTTTACATCTTTTTTTTTTTTTAATTATAAATTGATGGTTCTTTATATAACAAGTCAGAAGCCCCACCACTGGCCTCATTGGTTTCCCAGCTAGTTCCACTTGATGATTGCAAAGGTGTGAGGCTCATGTTCTCAAACCCTTGAACCTGGTTGTTTATTTCCCTTTTATCTACCATTTAGCCTAACTCTGATCTGATTCTCTAGTCCAATGGCGCATATCCTTCAAGGATGGGCTTATTCCTATTTTCCTTCCTGTGATTATGGATATAAATAATCAAAATTTGCTGGTACTTGAGGAGAAATATTCTTTCCAGACCAACCTTTGTGTCCCCTGGGTGAATAATTTCTGAATGAGTTTGAATTTGGAAGTTATTGAATACTCAAATCTGTAGGTGAATCCACCAAGGTTTTATTGATATGGTAGCTTGGAATAGTTCCAACCAATTTAATTTCACCATGTGTTGAAGGAATCCCCTCTTAATCTTGAGTCCAGTGGAAATCCTATTGACACAAATTTTTCCTAAGATGAACAATACCATTTCCTTTATTCTTTTGATCTTTAAATTGATCTTTAAATATGGTTTCAAAGTTAATTGGGTGATTATTAATTTTGATTTTCATTTAAAATCAAAAAAAATTATAATTTTTCAATGTCAAAATCAGGATTAAATTCTAAAAAGAAATCAAATTAAACTTAAAAATAAACTTAATTTTTTTTTTTTTATTTTCTTTAAACTAAAAAATCATTTCAATTAAACCTAAAAGATCTATTAACCTTTTATTTTCATCAAATTTATCAATAAATAATTTCAAACAAGTTTCAGAGAGAAAAAAACACTTCAATATTCAAGATTATCACAGAAAAAGACTGATTCCAAATTTAATATTTTTCCCTATTAAGCCAAGAAAATATATCAAATACAATCCAAAATGATATTTGATGTTGGCTGATAGGAAATTATTTCCAATGGTCTCAAAGTTTTATTCCTCAAAAAAAAATTCAATAATTGAATAAATCAAAAAAAGATAGTTAGAAGATTTTAATAAAAAATAGATAAGATCTTAAAAGATATCCAAAAATAAATTGTAAAAGTAGAGATAATTTATGAAAAAATGAATTTTAAATTTTTGGAAAAATAAGAGAAAAAAAAAAATCAGGGAAAAAAAAAATTTAAGAAATAAATGAAAAATTTGGAATCTGTCTATGGACCTGAAGAAAAATTTAATTTACATTATTGGGAAAAAAAAAATTTGGGCTTGCATTTTATTTTTCTTATTTGGTTTTTCCTAATAGGGATTTTTTTATAAAGATCCAGGAAGAATAAATGATCATTTTCATAAAGGACTGAGACACCTTATTATAAGATAAATCAAATAGTAAAATACACATCCTCAACCCATAGAATATATTCACACCCTCCAAATAATATAAATATATTTATTTCAAAGATAATTCTATTTAATTTGAATTCAAAATTTCATTTGAGAAAAAAGGTTAATCACAGGAAAGATATACCCCAAAGTTATATTACACAATTCAATCTTTTCCCCACAATACTCTAAATTAAATTAGAGAATCAAAGGATATATCCTCACCATAATCAATCCATAAAGGGTGTGATCTCTTACCAATTCAGCTTAGTGGTTCAGTTGCACTAATTTATATATGAAAATAAATTCTAGCTAAAATTCTCCAGGGGGAATACTAAATCCTAATAATGGGAAGTAAAATGTAAGGTTATTCTACAAATCTCTTAATAAAATTCTCATTAATTGAGATTAATCTCATTGTCCTCTAATAATAATACAATAGAAAGGTTAATGGTATTGTTAATAATATTAACTAATTGAATATTATAATGAATAGGTAAATTATTCAATCATAGGAATTATAATAATTAAAGAAATTCTATTATTATTATTTATCACTGTAAATTATAATTTTACAAATATGAAAGCTCTACTAAGAGAAATAATAATTCAATTGAATAATCTAAAACTAATCATGAATAAAATATTATTAATAAGTAAAAAAATTATACACAATCATATAATTAAAATATGGAAAAGAATCTTAAGTAAATCAATAATGAAACAAATTTTGTTTCTTTTTTTAAAATGTTTTGTCCAAAAAAAAGAAAAAAAAAAGAGGAATTTTGGTTCAAATTATTATCATTCTTGATCAAAACTTTATATTCAAATTAAAATATTATTATTTAATAAATTAATTCATAATTTTATGAATCAATTCTGAAAGGATTGAAAAAATTATATCCTTAAAAGATACATAACATGTGTTTTACCCAAAAAAAAAAAAAAAAAAAAGGAATTTTATTGAAAATTATTTATATTCTTGGTAAAACTTCTATTTTCAAGAAAAATTATTAGTAATTAATTAACTAATGAAAAATTTTATATATAAAATATTTAGAACTTTTAATTTAAAGTCCTAAAAGATAAATAAATGTGTTTTTGTTTTGTCTCAAAAAAAAAAGCTAAATTTAAGCCATTTTTGAAGAAATAATATTATTATTATTTTCTCAACCTTGTAACTTAAGTTCAAAATATTAATCTTTAACAAACTTTTGAAACATTTTATTAATAAATCTTTAATAATCAATTTTAAATTAAACTCATTAAAGATATATTTATGTGTATTTTTTTTACCCCACAAAAAAAAAAAAAAAATTTTTTTTTTGAGAAAAAAAAAAAAAAAAAAAATTCATTCTTCTTAGTCAAAAAAAAAATTTAAAAATAAATCTTAAAAAATTTTGATTATAATTTTATTTTTTTACCCAAAAAAAAAAAAAAAAAAAAAAAAAAAAAAAAACAAATTTTATAAATAAAGACCAATTTATTTGTTGATTTTTTTTTTTTATATATATATAATTTATAAAACTATAATCAAAAGAAAATTTAATATAATTTTTAATTAAATAATTTTTTTTTTTTTAATAAATAAATAAATAATTAATTATTAAAATTTGTTTTTTTAATTAATTTAATTTGAATAAATTAAATTAAATTAAAAAAAAAAAAAAAAAATTATTTTTTAAAATAGATTTTATTCTATGAATATATTTCTTAAAATTAATATAATTTTTTTTTTTTTTTTTTTTTTTTTTAATTATTTTAAATTTTTTTTTTTTTTTTTTTAAAAAAAAAAAAAAAAAGAATTACAAAATTATTTAAATAAAAAGAAAAATTTTATAATGATTTTAATTCTAATAATAATCTATTTTTATTTTTTTTTTAATAAATGAAATAGTATAAAATTTTTAAACATTATAAAAAATAATAATAGGGGGTGTCAAAGTTACCAAATCCCACACTCAAAATCCCGAGTTTTTTTTTGCCAAAATCCCACATTAATTTTTTGGGATTTCAGAAATCCCACACCTAAAGAGGCGAGGTATTTTGAGGTACAAAAACCCAGGTTTTTTGGTACCAAATCCCGTGTTTAAATACCAAAATCCCACCTTTAGCTTCCCATAAAGGCACATTTTTCAAACACACAACTCAGTAAGGGCATGTTAAATTGCATAAAAATTTCCTTCTCTTGCATAAAATCTAAATACACTCATCATTTATTAAGTTATTTGATTTCAAATTTCATTTACTACCAGCCGTTTCTTTATTTACCATGCCCAAGGCATCGCAAAGGCTACCTTTACTTCAGACCTTGAACTCACTTCAGTTCATCGATGCTCTCAACTCTGATAGTGATTCTGATATCCAGGAAGATATAATCTTGTTAGATATGATAACCTCACAAAGATACATCAATCCTCGTAGAAGATATCCATCTCATTACATGTATACAATGAATGATTTACAGACATTCTCATCTGAAAAGTTTCGACAGCTATGTAGGACAACACATGAATCATTTGAAAAATTGGTTGCACAAATTCAAGCTGATAAAATCTTTCAAAACTCATCACAAAACAAACAACGCAATCCTGCCATCCAATTGGCTGTGGCATTATCAAGGCTAGGATCAAATGGAAATGGGGCCGCTTTGGGAAAGATTGGAATGTTGTTTGGAATTAGCCATGGGGCTATTGTGTTGTACACTCAAAGAGTCATTCAGATATTAATGAAGTTGAAGCGCAAAGTAATTGTGTGGCCAACAATAGAACAACGCAGAGAAATGTCTCAAGTAATGCAAGCAGAAGGCTTCCCTGGGTGCATTGGGTTTATTGATGGGAGTCTCATACCATTATCACAACGTCCTCCCAATGATGGTGAAGCGTATTTTGATCGCAAAAAAAGGTAAGCTGTTGAATCTTTATTCTTTATTTCAATCTTACTGATGGTTTACATATAAGGTATTCTATGTCAATACAACTGGTTTGCGATATCAACAAGCAGTTCACTGCTCTGCATGTTGGTTGTACTGGGTCACTTCATGATTCGAATGTCTATCAACATATGAAAATAGCACAAACACCTCAAGAGTTTTATGAAAAGGATCAGTACTTACTTGCAGATTCGGCATATGCAAGCTCTCCTTGGGTTGTTCCAGCATATAAGGGAGTTGTAGCACATAATGAAGACAACCGTTCGTTCAATTACTGTCTAGCAAAATCAAGGGTCAGAATCAAGCATGCAATTGGCATTTTGAAGGGGAGGTGGTTTTCTCTAAGGGAAATGAGAAATCAAATGAGGTATAATCATGAAATTGAATATTTTGTTAGTTGGGTTGTGTCTTGCACGATTTTACATAATATGTTAGCTCAAATTGGTGATGAGTGGTTTGATTTATATGAAGATGATGATCCACCACAAGTGGAAAATCTGGCCAACAATGACATTGGGGAAGATGTGCTAAATATGCGTGAGAAAATTAAACCAATCACTTTGGCATGGAAAAATAGTCAATTGTAAATTTCTTCAGGACCAATGTTTTATGTACTTAATTTAATGGCATACAACGGAGTGGAGATGTTATTCATAAAATAAAAGTATTCACAATTAACATTTTTTACTTCTTTTTTGATCCTGCATATTTCGTTCAAAGTACCCATTGACTCTTGAATTTATTTTGGTGGGTGTCATTTTCAAGAATTTGTCACCTACATTAAATAATTTATGGTTTATTTGAAAAGAACATCCAAAATGAGTAATTGTGTCATGATTGATAATTTCTGGAGGTGGTTTTGTTGTATGATGAACCATTGTTGATGTCTTCCAAAGTATTTCCATGATGCCAGGTTTTTTTGAAAAATCGATCTCCATTTTTAATTCAGGGAAGTGTAAGCCATGTCCAGAGGGGGTGAAGATAGTAGGAAGTGGAAGGAAATCTTTTTTTGATACAAAAGAAAAAATACCATAAGTCCAGGAATTGAGATCGTTTAAATCTTTGTGTGGCTTATTGAAAAATCCATCTTGGGTGACAATGACATTGGTAAACGATTTGAATCCTTCCTTGGGATTGGCAGAAGTCCATTTGAGTTGACTGAAGTTGGGTAATT
Organism: Austropuccinia psidii; assembly: GCA_023105745.1. Taxonomy (NCBI): domain Eukaryota; kingdom Fungi; phylum Basidiomycota; class Pucciniomycetes; order Pucciniales; family Sphaerophragmiaceae; genus Austropuccinia; species Austropuccinia psidii. The sequence continues at coordinate 7,321,261 of JALGQZ010000002.1, read as the reverse complement.
GGGCTGCTTCCATTAATGATTGATTTTCATTTGCTGCTAATTTTGAAAAATGGGAGATTCTTGAGTAAATGAATTCGTCATATTCATGAAGCTTGATCCATTGATTGTTATCTGTTTCAATTTGATGAGGAGTTAAACCAGGTTTTCTGGAGTAAACACCTAATAATTTTGTAATCAGTCAGTAATTATTAAGGGAATATGACAAAAAGATCACACACCTGCAGATTTTCCAGCATCAGAACCAGATCGAAACCCAATACCTTTAATAATGCCACCTTCGAGTTGCTTATTGGTTTTAATTTCTTGTCGATTTTGAGATAAGGACATTAATGTCATGACGATTTTTTGCAGCATTTGAGAGTGGCCAGAATAATTATCAAATGGGGTTATTTCATATATGATGACAGGCAAAACCGGCTTGGATGTTTTATTAATGAGGATATAAGGATGGGGGAGAGTGTTAAGTGATGGAAGTTTTAACCATGAGGCATTGGAAGATTTCTTGTCAATCAAAATTGTGGAAAAGTTTTTAAATTCTTTTTTGGAATGGCCAAGGTGAGACATTATTTCTTTTGAATCATGGATGTGTTGTCTTTGGCTTCGGGTGAGCTTTCTTTTATTATTTAATTTGGTATTATTATCCTCATGATGTTCTATATTTGGTTTAGTCCTAACCATGACATCAAGAGGAGTAATATGAGCTTCATCATCTTCCAAATCATTCTGATGATGTGCTGAGTCTGGTTTAGTCCTAACCATGACATCATCAAACTGATTGGAAGAATGAGAAGGAGGAGGAGATTTTTTTTTGAATTTTAAGGATGATGGAAGGGATGGGAAATGAAATGACATTGCAAAAGAAACCCTTATAAATAATCCACCCCTACATGAACAAATAAAACAAAAAAGGAAAAAAAAGGTTAGTAAAGATCATAATCCAAAAAAAAAAGTCGGAAATGGATAATGATGGGTGATGGTTAGTAAAGATCATAATCCAAAAAAAAAAGTCGGAAATGGATAATGATGAGTGATGGTTAGTAAAGATCATAATCCAAAAAAAAAAAGTCGGAAATGGATAATGATGAGTGATGGTTAGTAAAGATCATAATCCAAAAAAAAAAGTCGGAAATGGATAATGATGAGTGATGGTTAGTAAAGATCATAATCCAAAAAAAAAAGTTGGAAATGGATAATGATGAGTGATGGTTAGTAAAGATCATAATCCAAAAAAAAAAGTCGGAAATGGATAATGATGAGTGATGGTTAGTAAAGATCATAATCCAAAAAAAAAAGTCGGAAATGGATAATGATGGGTGATGGTTAGTAAAGATCATAATCCAAAAAAAAAAGTCGGAAATGGATAATGATGAGTGATGGTTAGTAAAGATCATAATCCAAAAAAAAAAAGTCGGAAATGGATAATGATGGGTGATGGTTAGTAAAGATCATAATCCAAAAAAAAAAGTAGGAAATGGATAATGATGAGTGATGGTTAGTAAAGATCATAATCCAAAAAAAAAAGTCGGAAATGGATAATGATGAGTGATGGTTAGTAAAGATCATAATCCAAAAAAAAAAGTCGGAAATGGATAATGATGGGTGATGGTTAGTAAAGATCATAATCCAAAAAAAAAAGTCGGAAATGGATAATGATGAGTGATGGTTAGTAAAGATCATAATCCAAAAAAAAAAGTCGGAAATGGATAATGATGAGTGATGGTTAGTAAAGATCATAATCCAAAAAAAAAAAGTCGGAAATGGATAATGATGAGTGATGGTTAGTAAAGATCATAATCCAAAAAAAAAAGTCGGAAATGGATAATGATGAGTGATGGTTAGTAAAGATCATAATCCAAAAAAAAAAGTCGGAAATGGATAATGATGAGTGATGGTTAGTAAAGATCATAATCCAAAAAAAAAAGTAGGAAATGGATAATGATGAGTGATGGTTAGTAAAGATCATAATCCAAAAAAAAAAGTCGGAAATGGATAATGATGGGTGATGGTTAGTAAAGATCATAATCCAAAAAAAAAAGTAGGAAATGGATAATGATGAGTGATGGTTAGTAAAGATCATAATCCAAAAAAAAAAGTCGGAAATAGATAATGATGAGTGATGTATGATGATGATTATAAAAAAAGAAAGAAATAAGATGGGTGGGTGAGTTGTGGATGATGATGGTGATGGGAGGTGCAAAAAAATGATTAAAATATTTCAAAAGACCAAAAGGACATTACCTACAGAAAAATTTAAAAAAAATTAGCAAAAAAGGATTGTGATTGAACAAAAAGAAGAGAAATTCACTTACCTGAATTTTGAAAAAAGTGAGTTTTTTTTTAAGAGGGAAGGGTGAAAAATAAAAATAGAATAAAAATAATTGAGAATTGACAAATCAAATTTAAAAAATTTGGTGTTTTTTTTTAAGAGGGAGGAGTGAAAAGCAAAAATGAAAATTAAAATTTGAAATTCAAAAAAAAAAAATTTAAAAAAAGTTTTTTTTTTTTTTAATTGGGAGGGGTGAGCAGTAAAAAAAAAAAAAAATTAAATGAAATTAAAGGAAAAAATCAACTTTAAAAAGCAAATTAAAAATTAAGAATTAAAAATCAAAAATCAACTGAACAAGGGACTTTGCCCATTTAAAAGTTGAAACCCTTAAAAATAAAAAATAACCATTAAATTTAAAAAAATATATAGAAAAAGATGAAAAAATTTCCCAACAAACCATAAAATGACATTTTCATAAAAAAGGAAAAAAACTGTCATTGAATTTGATTTTTGAACAGACTTCATATAAATGCTCAATGCAAAACTTGCCCAAATTTGCAAATCTGCCGCAAATTGCAAATAAATGTCATATGCACTTGGAATGGCAAGTTGGTGCGTCAATTATGCATAAAAATTGAAATTTCCCTTTGGTAATAAAGTGGAGTTAGATTTCATGACATAAGATCAATAATTAAACAAGCACCATATATAAATTGATCACATTACACATATGTAATAAGTTATTTTTTATTGACTAATGCCAGAATGCGTTCCAGCTCCCCGATTGGCCTGCTTGATGACAATGCCGCTATAGTGAGATCCATCTGGCATTGCTTTTCCTTCAATTCCAATTCACGATTCCACTTTTCTTTTTCAAATTCATGTTTCTTTGCATTTTGCTTCTCGTCAAACTCCATTTGTTTTTGTAGCTTGACTTCTTCAAACCATTGTTTTTCCATGTTGCACACTTTCTCTTCATTCCACCTCTCCCTGTCCCACTCCAAACGTGCATGATCACTTATTTCACGGGCTAATAAGCATGAATTTTGTCAGTAGGATTCTTAATAGTATCCATAATTGCAAGTCATACCTTTGTTCCGTGATTCAAGTATATTTGCATAAGTAGGTGCAAACATATCCAGCGACCTTTTCCTAGAACCACTCTTGTCATTCAAGTTGGGTGTCATGGCTTGATTACGCTTTTGTGCTGAATTCATTATGGATTTACTTTGCTGATCAAAGGAGGAATAATCAATATTGGTGTGAATAAATATGACTCTTAAATGTACTTACCAAATCATCTTGAAGGTTTTCCACTGGAACCAAGTTATCCTCATTATGAAGCAAACGATCCAGATTGTGAGGTGAATCCAAGTGATTATTCTCCTTTGAAAAGCAAATGGGCTTTAATTATCTGAGGTATAAAAAGGAAGAGACCATAGCGTACCTTATCAAGCAAAACATCATCATCATCACCATTGAGACTGTCTTTTTCTTGCGAATCATAGCTTGCAATGGGAGTGACATTGGGCTTGTGGCCAAAGAGCACATCCATTTCTGCATAGCAAGGACACATACTTTCCAGCTTTTCACTCATGGATTTTATTCCTTTACTCTCATCTTCTTCCGTTATTCCAGCCCCAGTTAAGTTTTCGAATTTTTTGGCTGCCATATATTTCTTTTTATATGTTCGCCATCGATCTCGGATGCTGCTTGAACTAAGGTTTAGGCGATTTCGTGATTTTTTGTTGACCTCAATGGCCATAAGCTGAAACCCATGCTGCTTTGAGGAAGGAGGTCTTCCAATAGTTGTTGAACCGCTAGTACCAAAACATGACTCGAAATTGGACTTGACTGAAAGCCAATTAATTATTGTTAAATAATCTGTACGTATTAAGTGACCTGATGGATGAGGCAGGCCAGAGGTGATCTTCATGTCTGTCTTGATTTGTCTTGCTTTGGATCGAGGCATTATTATATGGATGATGAAGTATAAATGGACTATCAGCTGTTCAGTCAGATTGTCCAAAATGGAGTTCAGAAGAACATGTTGTACAGGTATGAATTGTGAGTACTCATTTGGGTTAGGTTTCAAGCTGAAATCCCAGATGCATGGGATTTGGTCAAAATACCAGGGGACTCAGTTAAAATACCATGGGATTTATACATAAAAAACCTGGGATTTAGTGTTGGGATTTGGGTTCCAAATCCCGTGTTATTTTAAGGCGGGATTTGGTGACTTTGACACCCCCTAATAATAATAATAATTTCAAATTGAAAATCAATTAAATATATATAAATATTTGAAATATAAAAAATAATTAAGAAAGAAAAAAAATAAATAAAATAAATAAATAAATAAATAAATTTTTTTTTTTTTTTTTTTTTTTTTTACCTATTATTTAAATTATATCATTGAATTTTTTAAATATCAATTTTTTTTTTTTTTTGATATTGATAAAAAAAAAAAAAAAAAAAAAAAAAAATAATAATTTTTTTTTAAATTCATTTCAAATATAATTAAAATTTAGTTTACTTAATTATTTTAAATAATTTTCAAATTTCCAAAAAAAAAAAAAAAAAAAAATCTTATGAAAAAAAATTTTGATACAAATAAATTAATTTATTTATTTAAATCATTTTTAATATTTTATTTCACCTTTTAAAAAAAAATTTTTTTAAATGATTTCAAATCTCATAAATTGGAATCACATTTTTTTTTGTTATCATACTCTAATTTAAAATATAACCAAATGAAATTGAAAAGTCAAAACTGTTTTTTTTTTTTTTTTTTTTCAAGTAGTAAATTCCTTTATATATATTTTTTTTCTCATAAATATGAAAAATTAAATTAAATTTAAATTATAATATAATAAGGGGATTCAGTATTGAGTTAAAATTCCCTTATTTTTTTATTTTTTTGTTTTAAAAAATTTATTTCTGATTTGGGGTCCTTTTTTTGGTTTTGGGATATGATCATTTTAAACATTAAAATTCCCAAATTAGAGATAAATCATTTAATTAAAATGAATTTGTAAAAGTTTGATATTTTTTGTTTTTTTTTTTAAAAAAAAAAAGTTGTGATTGGTTATAAAAATCATGGTAAATCATTCAATTATGTGAGATTATAAGTGATTTACTCTTTTTTTTATTCTAATGAGAATTAAACAAATTAAAACTTGAATGAAATGATTAAATCAGATTTCCATTTCTATAATACACAAGATTGAATCCTTCTAATATATAATTTAATTTTAATTGTTTTTTTTTGTTTTTTTTTTTAATGTTCAGTAATATATAAAATTATATTTAAAACTTAAAAATTCAAAACTATTAATTTATTTATTTATTTTTTTAAGAAAAAAAACAAAAAAAAAAGAATAATTTAAAAAAAATAAAATAAATAAATTTAAAATTAATTTATTTTTTATTTTTTTTTTAATTAACCAAATATTACTTATTTCAATTTTATAAATTAAATTAAAGTTTTTTACTGAGTACAAACAGTAGTATACAGTACTGTACAGTACTGTACAACACAGTGCAGTACAATACAATACAATTGTAACATGAATAAATTTTAAATATATTTAAATAATTTTTAATTCATAATTAAACATGTTTTTTTTTTTTATTTTTTAATTTTTTTGTAACTTTATAGTTTATATCTTGAATTTTTTTTTTTTTTTTTTTTCTTTTAATTTAATTAATTATTTTAAATTTTAAATTTTTTAAGAATAAAATTAATTTTTTTTTTTTTTTTTTTAATTTTAAAAGTTTTATTATATTATACTATACTTTACTGTATTCTTATTTTATACAATTTTATTTTATTTTTATTTTTTTTTCCCTCTTTTTAAAAACTTTTTATTATAAATAAAAATAAATAAATAAATAAAATAAAACTTTTTTTTACAATAAATTTTTTTTTGAAAATTTAAGTTTTTTTTTTTTTTTTTTTATTTTTTTTAAATTTTGTATCATATTTATTTTAATTTAATTTAAGTTTTTTTTTTCTTTAAAAAATAAATAAATTTCCAATTTATCGTTATTTCTCTTTTTTTGTTTTTTAAGATTAATTAATTTGTTTTAAAGGAAAAAATAAAAGATTATGACGTCATATTTTTTAAAAATTTAATTCTTAAAACTACAGCTTTTGATACAAATGAAATAAATTAAATAAACAACTCAAGATTAATTAATTAATTATTTTTTTTTTATAAATAAAATGGCGCTTTTTTTTTTTTTTTTTTTGATTTGAGTAACTTTTTTAATTTTAAAAGAATTCATTTTAGTTTTTTATTTTAAAGCAGAGAAAAAATTTTTTACGCCACATTATTCATATAAGATTTGCTTCAAGTTACGCCTCAATTTTTTTTTTTTGATTTTTTTTGTTACGTGTAAAATCAATGATCTACAGTAGTACAAACCGGGGGTATCGTCGTGATTTTTTTTTTTTTTTTAGAAAAAGAACAAAGTGTTTAAAAGATATAAAAAAGTACAGTACAATTGCATATTTTGAAGGCGTGTACTGTACTGTACTGCGTAGAAAACATATTACATAGCCTCTTTCAAGTTTCTAATCATGTTAAGTTGTTAACGTTCTCTTAAATTTGAACTATTGATTGCTTACACCATGCGAAAATTCAAACGAGATAAAACTGCAGCTACTGTACACTGTACTGTACAACAGTTAATAAAGTTGTCATTAATCTTTTTTTCATCTTTGTGTAAGACAATACCCTCTTGTTCGTACTGTACACAGTACACTTTAGTAAAAAATAATTTGATGAAATTTTTCATTACTTACTCTGCTTATACTCTGCTTACAGTGGACGGATTAAGGTTAATTAAATTTATTTCTTTTGAAAAAGATCTCTCTTACTTGAAATTCAACATTTTTGCCTTGGCAACTCTTTTTTAAAAAAAACTTTTAGTTGAGATGATCTTCAAAGCTAATTGTTCACGACCACCATACAGTACGGTAACTGTAACTGTAACTGTAACTGTAACTGTAACTGTAACTGTAAGTCTGCACACTGCAGTGAATGTGCTGTATAATTTTGATCGAATTTAAAGATTTTTATATCATCAAATCGTTAACTTTGATATTCTTTTAACTTGATACAGTAAACTGTAAAGTGTAACACACAGTTTTACCCTACTGTATTGTACAAGTACAGTTTATCACTCTAACTTACTCTCAGTGTCTCACTCAGCCTTTTAAAGATTTATCTTGATTAGAAACAACAGCACAGCACAGCACAGTGACGTACTGTTGTACAGTACTGTATGTTATATAAATTGTAATTTACCCATAAAATACTGTTATATTTTAAATTGCTCGCTCCAGATAAAAATGATAATCATCATTGCTCTTTATTGATCGATACTTGGATTCTTAAATTGTTGATTTGTGATTTGATCTGACTGGAAATTAAAAATTAAAAATTAAAAATTAAGAATTAAAAATTAAGAATTAAAAATTAAAAATTAAAAATTAAGAATTAAAAATTAAAAATTAGAAGATTTTTTTTTAAAAGATTCTCATAAAAATTGTTTTCATGATTTATCTCATTCTCTGATCTCAGCCGCATTAATAGTCTTAAGACTAGGGGACACCACTAGGTACTCTCCATTGCACACCACCACCACCATAACTAATCTTTTAACAAATAAACTCTAATCATTTTACACAATTCAGACTGTGAGACCTGTACCGTTGCACACCCACAACACTTTAATTTCCACATCATATAAAATACTCTACTGTGTACTCAGTACTCAGTACTGTTGTACTGTTTTACACTACTCTACTCTACTCACTTCACCCAAATCACCCACACTTGTTGCAAGTCGTAAACTGATTTCAACTAAATTATAGCTTCACCCTCCTACCCTACCCTACTGTACTATTTATAGTGCCTTTGTATAGATACAACTATATTATACTATACATTCAACCATTCTGCCATACCATCAAAATACACAACTACACACAACATGAATGAATGAATGTACAGTACATTACTGTACTGTATGTACAAACAAACACAAAGTTTGCAAATTGTGACAACTTAGTGACAACTGTATCGTATGGTCTTGATTATTGACTATTGATTATTTTAATTGAGTATTGAATAGTATTGACTACTTTTGACTATTTATTGATTGTGTGGAGTCTAAGAGTCTGGTGTGCACTGTGTACTGTACTGTCTAGGGGTGTACTGTACTGTGAACACTCTTTACTGTTGTCCTGCCCTCAATTTCTGACTTGGATGGTCTACTACAGTAATTTTGGCCTTTCAAGTTCCATCTTAGCCCTTCTTAAAACTCCTCATGGTTCATTCAAATTCACATTCAATTCAATTCAATCCAATCAAATATACTACACCTGACTACACTACACTACACTACACTACACTACAGCCTACACTTGCCTCATACTCATATCATTTATTAATCAAATTATGTTGATTTAGCATGTTCAAATTCTTTATCGGTGATTTTTACTTGGAATTCTTCAAAAGTTGGTTTTAAGAAATTTTTTAAATTTTATAAATTTTATAAATTTTATAAATTTTTATTATATCATCATCCCTTACAGCTTTTTACGCTCAATCTTAATCTGATTTCATCCATTTAATCTCATCATCAACTTTTCAATTAATTCTTTTAATCTTCTCATTTTCTTCTTTTTTTTAAATTCATCCTGATTTATTTATTCTTGATTGAATATTTTTACCTTTTAATCTTGAAATCTTAAATGAATTCAATCATCAAATTAGAACATTCTTATCTCAACAACAATCATCAACTTAATCATGATCATCTAACCCTTTCAAAACGTCGTCCTCGTCATAGATTGAGTTGCGCTGAGTGTCGTCGTCTAAAACTAAAATGTATGTATTAAAATTGTCAACTTTTCATCTTTTATTAAAATTTACCATCTTATCATGATTTTTTTCATTCAGTTTACTTTGATCTTTTCCTTTCTTTCTTCTCCTTTCAAGATTTTTTTATTTAAATTAAATTAATCATCTTAAATTTATTATCAATCCATTCAATATTTACATTTTATTTTATTTTTTTTACTCAAATTCATTCTTTGGACTAACTCAAATCAGTTGCTTATTCATCTATTCTAAACATCAACTTTCTTATTCAATTCATTCCACTTTTGCCTTTTTGGGCGCTTTGTATCATTCAAATTTAATTAATTTATTCAAACCCCTTTCAATTTTTTTAATTTCAATAATTTCTTAATCATTCCTTCATTTCTTTGCCTAGTTTTCATGACTTAATCATCTTTTCTTTTTTTTTTTTTTTTTTTTTTTTCACTTTAATAAATTTATTTTAGGTGATCGAACTTGGCCTTGCTCTTCTTGTACTAAAAGGTCAGTTCATTCTTATCTCGCTTTTTATATATAAAACTTTTTAATTCTCATCAACTTCTTTTGTTTGGCTTTCATTAGAGGTTGCGCTAGAATCTGTCCCGAAGGTACCCTACAAGCTAAAATTAGATCAAAGGATACTTCAATCCTTCTTGCAAAGATTGCCGAACTAGAAAGTCTTTTACAACAAAAAGATCGCGATTCAAGACCTCAAAATAATCAAATCATTCATGATCAAAATCATCCTAATATCATTCCAACTGACTTTACTCCTTCAATACCTTTCTCAAATCAAGTCCAAGATCCAACTCTACTTGCTCTTATTGATGGTATAGGTACTCTCAACCTTAGTGGTGATGGCCGCTCTCGCTTTCTTGGCTTGTTAGTGGATTCAATCATATCTTACATCAACATTACCTACAATTTTCTCTTAACATCAATTTATCATATCATTTTAATTTAATACAAATCTTTTTTAAAATTAAAGGAGCGCTAGTAGTGCTTTTTTAGATGGGGTTAGTACTTTTTCACTTTCATTTCATCCTTTAAAATTTATTTAAAAATTTAATCATAAAATTATCCTCTTACTTATCTTTCCATCCTTTTACATATTTCTTTAGGATTGGTCTGATACAGAATCTCTTTCATCCACTCCTGGTACTTCTGAGGGTCCTGATGATTCATTAGATTTCTCCTCACCTTTGAAATTTCACTTTGGTTTAACTCGACGTCCTATCGATCCTAATCATCTCAAATCACTCTTACCTGAACGTCGTGAAGCTGAAAGATTGGGCGTGCGTCTATACGGTTTGATCATAGCCATATTGAATTCAACCTGATATATTTTTGTCTTATCAGAATATTCCTTTTGGTTATGTTTTTCACGTTTATGGCATATTGAGTCTATCGGAGTTTACATTACTCTTAGATGAGGTTTATAGTGACAAACGTAATGAAATTTGTATGACCAGGCTAGCTTTATTATATGCTACATTGTGTGTAAAACTTTTTTTTTTTTCTTTCTCACAATCTTTCATGATAAGCTCATTCAACTTTCAATCTTATTGTAATATCAACAGTTCTCTTGGCGTTTTATTCGACCCAGCAATTCAAGCCTTACATCCAGATGCTCGAAAATGGCATGATGCAGCTGAAAGCTGTTTAATGTCTACTCATTACTTCTCAAATCCCACTTTGGCAGCTGTCCAAGTATATATATATTTTTATCTTTTTTTGTGTTCTTTTTCTTTTCATTTATACTCATCTTATCTTTCATCAATCAGGCAATTCACGTCATGGGCTTGTATTTACTCAACTCACGTCCCGATGCAACTGAAATGTATTGGCCAGTCTTAGGTACAGCTATGCGTCTCTGCCAATCCATGGGCCTCCATAGAGGTCAGACATACACCAGTTCATTCTTTTTCGATGTCCAGAGAACTATTAATCAGACAATTTCTTCTTGAATTTATGTCTTATATTCAGATGGCTCCAATTGGGGATTAGAACTAACCGAGTTAGATGTTCGTCGTAGGACATTTCATGAGTTATTGTCATTGGATAGAATGCAAAGTTTATTATTGGGCAGACCTTATGCTATTAGGTGAGTTTCTTAAAAAAAATATTTATATCTCAATTTGACTTTTTAAACTTTCTTATTAATCTCAATCTTCTAGTGATAAACATCACGATACTTTCATACCCCATTCTTCTACTCTGAAAGATGAAAAAAGTGGTGGATCGAATAATACCTTTGCAACTTTTAAATGGCAGTTTTCTTCATGTATTGGCCATGTTATCGATGACGCTTTTAGCATTTCATCACCTTCATTAGCCATCATTAATCGTTTAGACGAAGAACTACGTCAATTTGATGTCAAGCTATCATCCGAGCTCAAGTGTCCTAATATCCCTTCTCTCTCAAATGGTCCTTCGTGGAATGATACACCACAAACTAATAATGTTTTTGGTATGACCGGTCCAATCAATTTAAGACTCACTATGCAACAGGTACTCCTTTGTTCATCATACCATCACCCTCAAAACTACTCTAACGATTACATTTTTGATAACCTTACTTAAAAGCACTTTATGGCCTTGTTGGAGAATACCACCCTACTTTTCTTACATAGGCGTGCCTTTGCATTGGCTCTTTCTGATTCAGTGGCCGAACCCTTAAATTCCTCATTTTCAAAAAGCGTCGTTGCCGTTATTGTCGAGTCATCACGAAACCTGATCATGGTTGCTCATTCAGCTCAAAGTTCATATCCTGAGCTTGCTAATCGATTTTGGTATCTCTTCTTTCACGCTTATAGTGGAGCAACTTGTGTAGCCACTTTGCTCATCAAATCTCCCGGGTGTATGTTGGCTAAGAATGCTTGGTCAACCTTATCGATTGCCTTGTCGGTTTTTAGAACAGCTGCACCACATGGTCCACTTTGTCGAGATTTATTGATCCGCTTGAATCGACTCCACAAACAAGCTATGAAAAATTTAGGAACTTATGCCTCTGGTGATATAATCTCAAATCAAAGGCGTTTGTCTTTTAACTCTTTTAATCAAAATCAAACCCTTCGCTCATTAGGCCCAAACAATCAAGATGAAGTTTCAACCCCTTTAGCTAATTTTCTTCAATCAACTAAATTTTCATCTCATGGAACTCGTGATGACTTACCTTGTGAATTAGGTGCATCAACTCGATTAACTCGTAAGAATCGAACGCCAAGTATGTCAAATTCTTCTGCAACATCAGGTCAAGGCCCATCTTTGAGCTCTCCATCTCGTTCAAGGGGTACTTCTTTTGGTTCATCCAGTCCAAACGATGCGCCAAGAGTTACAATCAATATTGGAACTGTTGGTGGTCTTAGTCAAGCTAATTCTCATGGAATTAATCATAATGTAGTTCATAACAATTCAAATAAGAATAATGGTCCCAATAGCACTTTGGCTACATCTTTCAATAACTTTTCTTGGAATGGCTTAGGCAACTCTCCTGGTGATGAATTTGATGAAGAAGAGGGAAATGAACCGCCTTGTTGGGAGAATCTTAGTGTGGAACCTGCCGAAGAACCATTTAACAATCAAATTTTTAATGTACCTCATGCTCAATCTACTAATTATTTTGAGGGCTTTAGTGAACACTTTCACCCACCAATGGTCTTGCCTTCAAGTGAAGTCTTGATGTCCTCTACTGGTTCAAATTTTGGAAGCGTTTACGGGCCGGCACCTAATCCTCACTCTTTCGAAAATAGCCCCGGTCTGACTGCTGTTAGTTCTCCTCTAGTTCCTTTATCCGGTAATCTCAATTCACATGACAACCATAACCCTACAGAAGTGATCACAAGTCCTACAAATACTCAATTTGATTTGCTGGATACATTTTTGACTTGGTCAAATTAAGGAGTTATAAGTAACCGTACGAGTGATTTTGATTTTCTCTTTGAAGAAAGGTAGTCGTTTTTTGTAATGTTTGTCAAAATCCTTTCTTTTTGATCAAAAAACCTCAAAAACTTGAAAATGTTCAAGTCAATTAAGATCCTCAAGCTTGAATGTTGATGGTTTTTTTTATATAGACAAGAAAATGATTAAACAAATGAGGAAATTGACAAAAATCCTAGTTTTATTTATTTATTATTTATTTATAAAGAATATGGTACTTTATTTGATAGAGATGGCTTTAATTTTTCTTTGTAGATGGCTTCTTAACTATAAGATTTATAAACTTGATGATTTATTGATTAGATTGATTCGCCCATGATCTGTTTAGAATCTCTAACACAATGATGATTGAATTTGTAGCTTCATGTAGTCAAATTGTAGTTACAATATTCAATAAATTGTATTATCAATTACATAACGGGTCAAAAAAAAAAGTTATATAATATCGTGACTTGGAAAAGTGTCAGTATTAATTGACACATGTTCATAGCCAATAACCCTGATCAGCTGAATATGCAAAATCGGATTTTGAATTTAGCTATGAACTGAATTGTTGAGTCATGTTTCTCACTTTGTTTTTGAAAGCTTTGCCTGGAAATCGACTTTTATTGCGAACTGATATATTTATTTGAAACGAAAGATGAAGAACAAAGACTGAAACTTGTGCTAGGTTGTATGTAACATTGGATCTCAAATTCAAACTTGAAAGAAATGAAACTATTCAATCCAATTTTTGAAGAAATAGTAGACCAAATCAAGAAAGATTCTTTTTTAAATTTTAAAATAAAAATAAATCAAAATTAAAACTTAATATATATATATCATTGAATAATAAAAAATGATTTTGAAAAAAAAAAAAAAAAAAAAAAATAGAAAAGAGGAGGATTATTTTAAGTTAATAAAAAAAAAAAATCTTATCAAGAAATTTCATGAAGGAAATTGAACTAAAAAAAAAAGAGTGAGTTAGTTAGTTAGTAAGTGAGAAATAAATCATATTATCTTTTTTTTTTTTTTTTGAATTGTTGATTTTTTTTTTTTTAATATATAAGATTATTATAAATTATTTAATTAAAAATCTTTTAAAAAATTATTAAAAAAAAAAAAAAAAAAAAAAAAAAAAATATCATTTATATTCAAGAATAAAAAAAAAAAAAGAAAAAAATAAATAAATTAAATCTTTTTTTTTTTTTTTTTTTTAATTAAAAAATAAAAAAAAAATAAATAAATTAGATCTTTTTTTTGTTTTTTTTTTTTTATTTAAAAAATAAAAAAAAAAAATAATAATTTTCTACAAATTTTATCAAATTTAATTAAAAAAAAAAAAAAAAAAATTTTCATTAAAAGAAGTTCTTTTTTTTTTTTTTTTTTTCAATTTTTTTTTTTTTTTTTTTTTTTTTTAAAAAAAAAAAAGATTTAAATTTTAAGAATTTTTTTTTTTTTTTTTAAGTTATTTTTTTAATTTAAAAATTTTAAAAATTTTTTAAAAAATTTTAAAATATTTAAATTAATAAACTTGATTATAATTATTAAGTAAATTAATTAATACTAATTCAAAAAAAAAAAAAAAGAAAAAAAAAAAAGGGAAAAAGGGTTTTAATTATTATTTTTAAAATTTATTAATTTAAATTTTTTTTAAAGTATTAAAAGTTTCTCTTTACTTAATTTTTAATTTCAAAAAAAAATAATAATAATAATAATAGAAGTTTATTTTTTTTATTATTTTTTTATAATTTAATGAGATTTTTAAATTAATAATAATTAAGTTTCCTAAAAAAAAAAAAAAAAAAAAGTTTTTTTTTTTAGTTATAAATTAATTAAATTATTAAAAAAAAAAAAAAAAAAAAAAAAACTATGAATTTAATTTTTATAATAATTAAAGATTTGAATGAAATTATTTTATAAATCTTCAGAAGTTATATATACCTTAAAATTTTTTTTTTCAATATCTTTTATTCCCCATTCTTAAATATTTTCATATCAAAAAAAAAAATAATAATAATAATAATAATTCAAGTTTAAAGATTAATATAAACTATAAATCTATTAAAAACTTTTATATAAGAATAATGAAATTTTTTTTTTTTAAGTTCCAAAAAAAAAAAAAAAAATAAAAAAAAATTTGCATAAAGTTATTCTTAGTATATATATTGTATGTAACATAGAATTTCTCACATTCCCATATTTTTTTTTTTTTTTTTTTTTTTTTTTTTTTTTTTTTTGGTTTAAAATTGAGAACAAAAAAAATTTTTTTTTTTTTTTTTTTTTTTTTTTTTTTTTTTTTTTTTTTTTTTTACAATTCTTTTAATTTGATAATTAAATTATTTATAATATTAAATTATTTTTTCAAATTAAAAAAAAAAAATTAAGAAAATTTAATTTAATCTTATTCAATTTAATTATAAATTTAACTTAATTTTTTTTTTTTTTTGTTTAGAATTTAAAAATTTGAAATTTAAATTTATAAATTTAATAATTATTAATAAAAAAAATTTATTTAATCTTTTTTTTAAATAAATAAATAAATAAATTAAAAAAAAAAAAATAATAATAATGATGATGATAATGAATTTTGATTTTTTTATTAATAATTTTAAAAAGGTTATTAAATAATTTTTTTTTAATTTAATTTAATTTTTATAATTTTTTAATTATTTCAATAATTAAATTAATTATATTTCAAAAAATCTTACAAAAAAAAAAAAAAAAAAAAAGGTTTATTAAAAAATTAAACTTTTTAAAAATTATAAAAAAAAAAAAAAAAAAAAAAAAATCAATTAAAGATAAAGAAGAAAGATTAAATTTCTTTTTTTTTTTTTTCTGATTTTTCTTTTTTTTATTTTTTAAAAATATCTTTTTTTTAATAAAAATGGGAATTATTGTATTATTCCTTTGATTCATAATTTTTTTTTTTTTTTCATTATGAAATTAAAAAAATCTAATCATCAATTAAATCAAAATTAAAAAGAAAAAAATTATATATTTTCTTTAAGGGGATTTAGAACATTATAAAATTATAATAAGTTAAAAAGAGAAAGTTTTAAAAGAAAATTTTTTAAGTGATGAATGATTTCACAATTTTTTTTTTTTTTTTTTTCAGAATAAATTTTTGTATTTTTGGTTTAAGTATTTTAATTGAATTCTTTTTTTTTTTTTTTTTTTTTTAATAGGTCAGTATACTAATTAAAATTTAAAATGGTTTTTGAAGATATTTCATCCTATTCTTTATGATCCCATCACATTTTTGTTAGCTTATCAACTTTTTAAATGTTAGTCTTGCACTCTTAATCCATATTGAGTGAATTTTTGTAAAAAAATAGTGACACTTTAATGAAGTAATTATTTCTATATTCATTGGTGGAACCTTTTAAGTACAGTTTGGAAATAATAAATGAATTTAAATATTTTCCAAATTAATGTTCTCAATAAAATATGAAAGTAAATTATCTAATAGAAGAATTATTTTAAAACTTTTTTTTTTTTTTTTCTTTAATATTAATATCAAAATTCTTGAATCAATCTTAAAAAAAAAAAAAAAAATGAACTTTTCATTAATATCCTCTTATTATAAAAAATTTAGAAATTTAATTTTTTTAAAAAAAGTTTTCTTAAAAAAATCAATTTTGTTATTTAAAATTTCAAAAAAAAAAAATAATCTTTAAATAATTTTAAGAGATATAAATCAAATTTAAAATTAATTAATAAATTTAAATTTATTTTTAAATTTTTTTAATTCATTTTAATAGTTTTTTTTTTATTAAAAATCTTTAAATAAGGAGAAATTATTTTTTTTTTTAAAAAAAAAAAAAAAAAAAAACTTATAAAACTAAAATTAAATCAAATTATTGAATTATATAGAAAGAAGGTTGAAAAAAAAAAAAAAAAAAAAAAAAAAAACTTATTTAATCCATATCATAAATATAATAATAATAATAATAATAATAATAATAATAATAATTTTTTTTTTTTTTTTTTTTTTTTAAAAATTTTTTTTTTTTTTTATAAAATTATAAATATTTTAAATAATTTCTTAATAAAAAAAAAAAAAAAAAATTAATTAATTAATTAATTAATTTAAGATGATTTAATTTTTTTTTTTAAAAAAAAAAAAAAAAAAATTTTTTTTAAAAAATAAAAAAAAAATAATCTTTTTTAAAAAATAAAAAAAAAAAAGATTTTTTTTTTTTTTTTAAATTAATGAATAAATTAATTTTTAAAAAAAATTAATTAAAAATTTAAAGATTAATTTAAAAAATTAAAATTTTTTTTATATCTTAATTAAATTTAAATTTATTTATTAATTAATTAATTTTTTTCCAATTATTTAAAGTTTTTTTTTTTTTTTTTAAAAAAAAAAATTATATATTATTAAATTATTTAATTCAAATTCTTATTAATTAATTAATTAATTATAGATTTTTTTTTTTTTTTTCTAAATAATTTTGCTTATTTTAGCTTATAATAATAAATTAGAAAATTTAAATTTAATCTGAACCCAAATTAAAAGAAATGTTTTAGTTAATTTTTTCTTTTATTTTGAGATATTTATAAGAATATCTCTAGATATTTTCCATTTTCAAAAAAAAAAAAAAAAAAAAATTTCAGAGATTTTGAGTTTAATTAAAGTGTTTTTTTTTTTTTTAACTTGGGATACTTAATTTTCTTCAAAAAAAAAAAAAAAAAAAATTCCTCAAGAAATTATTTTAATTTATATTATAGATTTTAATAAAAGCAAGGAAATAAATTATGAAGGGGTTTATATTTCATAAATAAGAGTTTTGATAAAATAAATAAATAAATATATATGGTAAAACCTGTTTTAAGCCATTAATGGTTGTGAATACCATTTGAAATAGGGTAGGAATAGTTATTAAATAGAAAAGTAACTTTTAAAGATCATAATCTAAGGAAATAAATTGTTTTTACTATTATTTAATTCAAAATTATTTAAATTAATTTCTCAAATAAATAAATTTAATTCATAAAAAATATAGAATTATAATATAAATTAAATAATATAATTAATCAATAAAGAAAAATATAAGAAATAAATTAAATGAATAAATAGAGTATTTAATTTTATTAAATCAAGAAAGGATAAAATTAATAGAAATGAAAAAATAAAAAAAAAATATAATTTAAATTTTTAAATGGACTTTAAGTAATTCATTAAGTAATTTTTTTTTTTTTTAAATTGTTAATTAGATTTTTTTAAATAATCATAAAAAGTTAAGACTCAATTTATTCATTAACTTTATCAGATTTATTGAATTATCTGAATTATAAATAACAAAAAAAAAAAAAACCAAGATGAAATTTTTCAATTCAATAATTTGTTGAAAATTTAGAATTGAATCTTAATTAAAAATTTTCTTCTTTTTATTAATTTAGATGATTATTTTAATAAAAATGTTTTTATTTGAAAATAATATTAAATTTATTTTCTTTCTTATGGTAAAAAATTATATTAATGTTAAAACGGCTTCCTCAATTTGTTTTATGAAAATTTAATTTTTCCAAAAATCAAGGTGATGTGATTTTTTTTTAATTTAGTTATTCACTTTTTTGGAAAATTTTGAGTTTTCATAAAGGATTTACAATTATTATAATATTGATGATCATGTTGGAATCCATTTTTTTTTTGAAGCCATACAAATTTTTGTACTTCTAAATTTATAGAAATTGAAAATTTCCTTTTTCAGATTCATTTAAATTTATTATTAAAGTGATTTATGTCTTTTTTCAACTTAAATTTGATTTATTTGGTTGTATTATAACACTTTATAAGGTAGAATAATTTAGCAAAATCTGTCAGCCTGTGACTCAAAACCAGATCACAAGCATGACAGCCCAAATACCATAAAGCAATAGTAGATAAAAATAACACAAAAAACTGGAATGAGCTAAAATATCTAATGAATGGTATTGAAAAAAGAGAGGAAATTAATCTCTTTACAAATATATAACTCCCATAGCCATAAGACAAATAATAACAAAGTTATTCATGCTCAAAGAAATAACTAAGCATAAACCATACTTTTCACCTCTCATCTAAAGTCCATAAGAAGAGAAAAAACTGCATAAAATGAGTTATAAAATTGAAGATCTCAAGAATGGCTATCTAATGGTACTATTCAAATTGAGCTAGCATCAAAACTACAGAAGTTGTGGCCAAAAATAAGCAAAATAAGGGTGAACAAAATATTAACATCTCATCTAACTTCTAAAGTTTTAGTGTAAGATAAACAAAGTTGGGTCTTTTTTGGAAATAGAACAATCAGGGATTTCCAATGGCTCCATCCATTTTCTCACAGCTCATCTAGAACTAAAGTTCTGGAGAAAAAAAACTCTATACAGGATTTAAGAAAAATCCATATCTGAGCAATGGAGTTTAGAAGTGATATAGCTTTTCCATATTTAATTCTACCAATAAAAAATGAGAAAAAATTGTGAAAAGATAATTTATGGCTACAAAATGTACCAGATTGGAACTCTATATTTTCAAAAATGACAAAGCTATAGCAAAATTGAGGTCAAAATCCCAATACTGTGAGATACTATACCATATCCTTGAATATAAGGTGTCAATTCTATGGAAAATCCTTTTTACATTTAAATAACTCATAGTTTAGCCTGTATGGGGTCCCCATACAGGATCTTTACAGAATTCTATGCACCATGCATGTCAGAAGAGGGCTGTGTGGTCCCCAAATGAAAACTTTCACCCTCTATTGGTGACAATTGCCCAGATGTGGTTTCAACACCACATCTGAGCCCAATGAAGGTCTTAAAGGCTTTTTATTAACCAAAAGACTTTCCTTGGAAAGGATAATTATTCAATCTTCCTATGTGAACAGGTACAGAGGCCTTTTACACTCAATTTTAGGATAAAAAGGCACTTTCTCTCTCCCAAAAAAGAGAATACCCATCCTGATCTTTAATTCCTACATAGTAAAACTGTCAAAAAACATTTATAATCTTGGAAATTGTAAGATTTGACTATGAGACTGATGATAATATTACTATTAATCAACAGTACTATGTCTGTTCTTATGAAATATAATAATAAAATATTATTATAGCCACAATTAAATAATTAAAGAATTATCTCTTTCACTTTTTAAACACTACTAGTGATTTTAACAGTGAGCAGTAATTGTCTACAAGAAGAATTCAATAATAAAAACTTCTTTTATTAAAATAATAAAATTATTTTAATATATAATTATATTTTTCAAGAATAATTATAAAGATAATTCTTGAAAAAAACTTTAAAAATTAAAGATAAATGACTCACTTATACTCTAAAGAACTTATTGAAAGATATAAGTAGAGAAATTTGACATAGAATTGTGGATTTAAGGGATCAAAATGATTTATAGAAGGATTACAACAATATATAGTTGGATTCCATGATTTCACGTCTTTATGATTGATTCTGAAAGAATTAAAACACTTAAGAATAGTTTAACTAATACTTACTTGTTGGTAACAATGATATAAATGGATAATAAGATGATTTGATGTGGAAAAAACAGCAAGAGGAGGCCTCTTTTAAGTCAACAACAGCTCACAGAGGCGTTCCATGGAGCAAATTGAAAACTAGTGAGTGAGAAAACAATAAACCCTTTTGGATTATTGATTGCATCATCTGTTCTCACATAGGATTACTTAATTGATGCTTTTATGTGACTACCAAACCCAATATGGTTAAGAATAAAAGGAGTAACATCTGTAAATCTTCTTTTATTTCAAAATAATAATTTATTTCTCAAAGTTATCAATGTTATTGGAAATTTAATCACAGGTTGTAATTACTGTGAATTTTTGAAGATTCAGTGTTTCACATAGAATAATCAAAAATGGACTGTAAGTAAAACTTTGAATTTTACTAGTAGAAACATGATTAATTTTGGTTGTACCATAGATAATACAGTTATAAATTGGTCCTGAAAGTTTCAGAGATCTTCATTAAGAATTGTATTTTTAATGAATTTTTGAAGTTTTTACCTCATTTCTATGTAGAATTGCAAATATCAGTTTTTAGCTGGTTGCTATGAGGTAAATCAATGGATACAAGTCCAAAAAGGGTTTGAATTACTCTTTTAGGGTCTATCCATGGAAATTCATTAATAATTGACATGGTTACAGGAGTTCAAGTAGCCTTTACCTCCTTGGCACGTCAAAATAGCAGGTTATTTGCTATTTTCTTATGAGTTACTGTAGTTGTAACATGGTAACCAAGTTCCCAAAAGGTTTTAGTTTACCAATTAGAAAAAGATCAGCCATAGATCCAAGCTTTGGAGCTGTCCACGCCTCTGAGGCCTCAGAAGTTGGGTACACTGGCTCTCTTTGATGTCTTTTGTCCCCCTTGCCTATTTTTCACGTCAAAATAGAAAATTAAGCTTCAAGTGAGATATTCACTATGGGTGTACCAAAGGTCCATGTAAGAATACCATGATATTGAGTGCCCAAAACATTCATAACACTATTCTTAGTGTATAAGTAACATGGGATTTCTCACATTCCCATTATTTTGGTGTGAAATTAAGAAAAACAAAAATTTTCATGGATCTTTTATGTGGTATTGAAGTATTTTCCATATTACCACCTCAAAGAGTTAATTTGAGCTTATTCACTCTATGGAGCTACCCTAGGTGAAGTTTTGTTTAGAATCCAAATCTGGCCTTAAATCCATGGATTTACTTACTCAATGAAAAGTTATTCATCTTTTCTGAAATCAAAAACGATGAATTTTGAATATATGCATGACTTATGAGTTATGCATAATTCAGAATTTATTTTTAAGATAATTGTGGCCTCTTTGGGTATGTAAAATATACCTCAAGGCTCACAGAAATAATCAGGATTAATTTAATTCTTAATTATTTTACTGCTTATTATAATTAGTAAATTGCAAATCAGTGAACCCAGAGATTTCAGAAGCACTAACCACCACTATTTTCTAATAGTAAAACTTCAAAAATACCCTTAAATCTATTTTTTATTTCATATAACCATGTCACAGTCATATTTAAAGCTTTAACCAAATTTAAAATAGTATCATCATAGACTCAGCCTGACAAAACCTTTTAAATCCAAATTGGAATTTTAACATCAATTCAAAAAGGATCAGTAATATTAGGAAATTAACATAGAAGAAGCCTATCCCATCCATTTTAAAGATATTATTTCAATAATAATATAATAGAATTCAGAACACTTGTTTTTAGTGCTTTATGAATTTATTTTGGATCGGTTTCCCCACTTTAAGCTTGTGTTTTGTGATTTTTGAGGTTCTTAGTATTTTTAAAAAATTTGAGCCACCTATAAATTGGTATTACTGAAATCCTGTAAAAAAGACTTCAATTTTGAACATAAGATGTTTCTGTAAGAGTGACAATATTCTGGAGAACTTTCTGAACACAATCTTACAGATTTCAATTATTCAAGCTCATTCCCTGATTATCTTTATTAATTTTGGATTCATCTTTAAGCCACTTAGTTATTCAGGGTTGTTTAAGAGATGGACTAGGGTAAATTACATCAGAATGGTTTTCTTTCAAATTTTGATTTATGGAATTTTTATGATAACAATAAAGGATTTCAATATCTTAGGCCAATGTGGAAAGGAAAGAATGTTTTTTTTTGTTTCCTAGGGTTTTTATTTCTTGAATATCCCAGTTTTTTATGATATGATTATTCCTGATGAACCTGTTCACTTTGGTCTCCATTATCAATTGAATTCTTGAGGGCTTTGAATTCAATTTTTGATAGTTTGATTTTATATTTCTCATTGTAATTTCTATGAATTAATCACTGATAAATAGTGTATTCTTCAATTGGGTTGCCTTTCTGGTCCAAATACTCCTCTTCTTCTACCTTAGCTGGATTAAACTTGACTTTATCAGGAAAATATTTCTATTTTAAGTCTTTTTTTCAAGACTCTTCAAAGATTTTTTGAAATTATTAAGCTCAAAATATTCTATCATATTATATGTAGAAAGGAAAAGACTAGGGCTCAAAGTTTCAGTAAAGATTATTATATTTACACATTTTGTGAAATAGATAATCTGAAAAGGTGGACCTTTGATTTTAAGAATAGACACCATGTTTACATGTTGATTATGTTTGGGAAGAAAAAGTATATGTGGTAAAACAGGTAAATTTCAGTTTGGTTGAAGAAAAATTCATGGGTTACTATTTTAAATAGGTTATGGTTTCAAAAAAAAAATTAAGCCAAAATAATGTTGATGAACAATATTTCAAATTTACTAGTAAAGGTTATTTTAGACTAGAAAATTTTTACTAAAAATATTAATTTTTAAAGTAAGATGTTTTTTATAAAAAAAAATTAACATAAATGAATAAATAAAATTTTGTTTAAAAAAAACTCATATATAAAAATTATATTTAAATAAAATTTTTGATAAAAAGTGTTCATTTAAGTAATATTTTTTAACAAAAAAATACTGATACATAGAAATAATATTTCTGATTTTAATAAAAATTAATTGAGATAAGATTTTGATAGAAAAAAGGACAAATCAAAAAAATATTTCTTGATAAATAAAATAATATATTTAAAATTTTTGGTACAAAAATCTACATTCTTTTTTTTTGTTTTTTTTTCTAAGAAAAGGAATCAAATTTATCTAGTATGTACAGTTCCCTAAAGAAAAGATCCAAACACTTCCTTGGGGAACTTTTTTTTCTTTCACTTTACAATAACTTCATTTAATATTAGAACATCTCCAACTGTTTCAGTATATTTTTCCTTTAAGTTACATTTTGTAATGGAAATTTACAGAAACAAACTGTACAGAATTTCTGTCAAAATCAATCATTTTCTAATTTTCATTCTGTACCTGTAAAATCTGAAATTACAGAATGGAAAGCACAATGATTTGTTTTTTACAGACCTATGAGGTATCATAATTATCAGTTTTTTGTCAAAAAATTATATATAAATCCTTTTATTTCTTTATTCATTAGGAAACAAGTCAAAAAAATTTGTTTTTGAAATAAATGAGTTGATAAATAGATTGTTAAAAGTTAAAGTTGAAGGAAAGGGGGATGATATTCAAAAACCATTTGGTCACAGAATGAATTTCAGAATTATCTAGCCAAAAATTAATTCAAATCCAGGATACAGAATTTTATGGAATTATGTTGTTACAGAATGTCTTACAGCAGAAAATTGTGAGGAATTGGAAAAAAATCTGTAAAAACACCTTAAAAAAGGGGTTTACAGAAGAAATCACAGATGCTCTTAGTAATCTCTATGAAAAAAAGCTATCCCCACCAGAAGGGGTAGAAGGTCCAACCTAGGTCCAACCCAGCTTCCAGTTTGCTTCATACTTGGCTCTAACTTGATATTATTATTTGGTTATCTTCCAACCCAGAATTTCAAGGCTTGAAAATAATTTACACAAAATCAATTGAATTATTAAGCTTCTTGAAATTCAGGGAAATTATTTGAAGCCAAAAATAGAGAATTTCATATCCAAACTTAACTAATAACCCTTGAAGAATTCTTTGTATATTTCTCAATTTAAAAGAAGCTTATTTCCCATCTACTACTGCACAATACCTTTTATAGGTCTTCCCTCCTAAAAGTCTCTTATGATATTTTAATATTTCCAACTTAAAAATATTTAGATCAAAATATTTTGCTTTCAGAAATTTATAATTGGAAGAATTAGGATACATCAATTACTTTTTTACTCATTTTAAAGAGAATTTTGAAATTTCTTATGACATTAAAATTAAAATGTATTTTTTTAAAGCAAAATTACTTATGATAGGTTTGTATGGCTCTTATTCCTGAAAATTGTCTTTTTTGGATTAATGGGCAGAAATATTATTATTCTTTTTACAGAATTTAATATTTAATACTTTTCATGAAATTATTCATGACAAAAGGAACCTTAGTCCTCTTGTTTGTTAAATATTCTCTCTCCAAACAATTTTTAACACATAATACACCCAAAAGTCATAATATAAACCAATTGATATGAATATAGTATAAAATTGTATTCCTTCAATAATAAAGGTATCATTTCAAAGATACTAATTAGGTCCTACTATTTTAGGAAATGGAAAATTTACTCAAATTATTGATTTTTATTTAATTTGACAGCATGAAAAAGTAGTTTCAAAATGACATTTTCAAATCAAAAGAGGGGAATGATTTAATATTTTTTAATCAAAACACAAATTTTACAAATGAATCTTAATTTTATATATTGCATTTGTTTGTATATGTGATCATAATATTATAAATTAATGTATCTACTAAGGTGCACATGATATAAAAAAAGGATTCAACTCTCAAGTCTTTGATGAGGCTAAAAACCAAATTTGGAGAATTTATAATTCCAATAGAAATTTGGCTTGATTATATGAATATTATATTATTACATATTCATTTTCTAGAAAATAACTATTACTCTAAGACAAATATGCCAAAAAAATTTAAAAAAAAGTCTTTTCTTACCATTTCTTACTAATAATACATTAATTATAGCTGTCATATTTTATGGTGGAGAATTATCATTTCAAGTTTATGAATAATAATTATTTGGTTGTAAAATCTATTGGCCATAATATATTTTATTTAAGGGATATTGGAATCCAAGCTCAAATGAATGATTAGCACTCTAAAAAATCACAATTCACAATTACATAAATGTAATAAATTCCAAAAATATTTTGAACCTTATCAAGACTATCTTAATCATATTTGGACAAAGGTGTTTCATTTCAATTCAATTAAAACACACTAAATTTGAAATCTTACCCATTCATAAATAAAACATTAATCAAACGTGAAACCTTTATTATTTCTTTAAAAAAACATTTTGGATAATATTTCTAGCTGTATAATGAGTTAAGATTACTGTAAAGATTATGTATTTTTATTATCTCCTTTACTTTATAAACTTAGAATATTTGCTAAATAATATGTATTCTTTCATCCTAAAAACTTCAAAATACTATGCTTCTAAGAATTCACCACTACAATATTTGGAAGGATGAATACACTTAAAATTTGCCTTATAAGTTGAAAATTTCAAAAATATCAATTCTTCCTTGGCATTTTTAAAATCAATCTTAATTTTAAAATACTTATTTAAACTGTTGATATAATTGAATATAATAAGTAATATATAGGGAAGATGCTGTGGTTGTCAGCCTGTGACCCAAAACCAGAGCACAAGCATGACAGCCAAATACCATAAATCAATGGTATAGCCAAGATACCACAAAAACATGGAGTTGTGCCAAATCAGCTCAAACGGAATCAAAAGAAATAGGAAACTCACCTCTTTCCAAAGATAAAAGTCCCATCATCATAGGACAAAGAATAACAAAGTTATTCCTGCTCAAAGTTGTTGCTGAGCATAAACCTTAATTTTCACCTTCCATCTGAAATACAGAGTAAGAGACTTAACCCCATCAAATGGGTATTAAAAATGAAGCTCTAAGTTAGGGATAGCCAATGGTACCAGCCAAACTGAGCTAGCACCAGTATTACAGAATTTATGGTCAAATTAAGGCCAAATAAGGGTGAATAAAATATTCACCTCTCATCTAACTTCTAGAGTTTTAGTGCAAGATACCTAAAATGGGGTCTTTTTGAAAATAGAACAATCAGGGCTATCTGATGGTGCCATTCATTCCCTCATATCTCATCCAGAACAAAAGCTATAAGGCAAACAAGCCCAATACAGCTTTTTGCCTAAAACAGGCATATGTACAAAAAATCTTGTACATGGGATAACTTTGCCATATTGAATTATAACCATACCAAATGAGATACCATTGTGTAGAACACATACAGGGCTACACACCAAACCAATTTTGAGGTTGATATCTCAAAAACTGACAAAGGTATAGCTGTTTTAAGGTCAATATCCCACAGTTTGGCCAATACAGACTTACCTTGGGATAATGTCCCACAGCCATGATTATGAGGTGTCAAACAGACAAAGAAGCTTGTTTTTACTTCAATACCTCATAGTTAATTCAATACTGGGGTCCCATACAGGTTCTGTACAGCATTCTACGCATCATACACGTCAGAATCAGGCTGTGTGGTCCCCAGATGAAAATTTTCACCCTGTATTGGTGAAGACTGCCCAGATGTGGTTTCAAAACAACATCTGAGCCCAATAAAGGGTATACAGGCCTGTCCTGGAGAGTGAAAAGTCTTCACTTCCTCTACGTGAAAAGGTCTAGCAGCCTTTTCATCCCATTTCAGGATCAAAAGAGGCCTTTTCACTGCCAGAAAAGGAATCCCCATCCTTCTCTTTAATTCCTACGTAGTACAACTGTGAAAAACAGTTATACTCTTGGAAAATAATCAGGTTATACTATAAACTTTAGTATTGTAGTCTTTTATTATTTTAACCCAACAGATAAAGCTGCATGCAGGGCTTTCAACAGCGCTCACCACCACTAATTCTCATGAGTGAAGCCCTTTTAATTTATAATTAAACCTTTTTTAATACTTCTTATCCATGTCACAGTCATATTTAAAGCTGTAAATAGCCTTATTAATTCTTTATCATAGACTCATCCTGACATTTTGGGGGCCTGGCCGTGTTTTTTGACCTTTTTTTGGACCTTACAAGTAAGTTTTCTCTCTTATTTTCTCTATTCTGAAAAACTTGTTTTTATCTTTTTGGGCATAATTTCTTTTTAAATAAATATACAAAACACATATTTTTTTTATATATTTAAGTGGTATATATTATATACCACTAATTTTTATCTTTTTTAATCATATTGTTGCATGATTGATTATAATTTAATCACCACAAAACCTTAATTTTTGGTGTGTTTTGCATATAAAAACACTTTAAGCCATTAATACAGTCCTTTTTTAATCAAATAAGGACACCTATTACTGTAAAACCAACAGTTGAGGTGTGGTTGGGTGTATTGTTAATTCAATTACCCTCTTACATACCACTTTTGTCAGATTATACTTGCTAATTACAAGTTATTCTATGAGATACTGGCATAGAAAAAGTGTACCAGATATATGTAAGCTGTATTTTTGACATGAAACTGTAAATTCAATTACGCTGTCATTATACAAGGGTATATCTTAGTAACATACAAGCCCAGAGGCCATTCTTAGATGTGCAAACAGAATTTTAAGAATTATTAAATGACATCAAGCCCTCCTTTCCTGTTTTATTCAGTGGAAGAAAACTACATACCACTTGAGACCCAGTCACAGGCCAACACACCAGTGACACCCTCAGAACCAGAGGGCAGCAAGGGCAAAGGAAAGAGGCATAGTGAAGGCCTCATAAGAGCAAAAAAAGTGGACATCCATTGCCACTCAGGGGAATAGAAAACCATGAAACTCAGCTTCAATACAAGGTAAACCAACCTTAACCACTTGTACAGGGAAGATTACCATAATTAACCTAGTTGTAACCTCTAAAGGTAAATTACCAAAATCAGCAGACAACAAATTTATACAAGGCACAGTCAAAGGTAAATACCCTGAGAAAATAAAGTTTTTGACTGCTTGAAAACACTTATATGTCACCTGTACACCTCAGAAACCTTTGCTTCCAAAGGAACCAACCAGAGGACAGAGAAGGCTTGTCCAGAATTAAAAGACCTGGAAGAGGACAACTTGGACACAGTGGTGGATGGGAAGACACTGAGGGAAATAATACCCACTCTGCCATTCACTTTCCAATTCAACAGGAACCTCAAACCAGAGGACTGGAAAGATATGGATCAAGCTCTTAAGCTACACCAACTCCTCAAAGATTTATTTCAATGGAGCATGGACAACAAGAGGTTCAACCTGGAATCCCACTGGACAGAACTTGAAGAAAGTTTCCAGAAGATTTGTCTCAAAGAGATAGACTTCAGAGACCTTATAGTAATCACCAAAGGTTGAAATCCAACCAGGAAGTTCAGACTCCTGGAGGTGAGGGCAAACAGGATAAGGGAGAATCAAGCCACTATCCAAGCTATAGAAGAACAGCTGACCCAGACAGGGCATACTCAGATTCCTTCAGGCTCACAAGAAGCAGGCCAAATCAGCTCTCCAGTGGCTTCAAACAATTCAGAAACCAACAGATCACTGGCCAAGAGTCACCATTCTTCACAATCCCAGGAAGTTTCCAGGAGAAGACAAGGATACAAGGGCAAAAACAAGACCACCTTCAGCCAGAGGAAGAAAGAGTCAGACCCAATGATCCAGAAGCTGTTGGGTTTGGTGAAAGAAGTGCACAAGAGCCAGAAGTAGTTGTAAATAACTCTAGAATCAGTGGTCCCATTAAAAGAAATACTACCCCCACTCAGATTGATCATAATGTTGTCACACCTGAGAGTAACCTAAACAGTGATTCACTGTGGTTACAAATGTCCCAATTTTCTGAGAAAGCTCAAAAGAAGTTTGAAGAACTCCAAGAAAGCCATGAGAGGATGAAAAAATTAAAAGCCTCCATGAACAAAATTGTCAAAACTCTTCAAGAGGGACCTGCTCAGTTGAGCAAAGCCTCTGAAGAGACCAAAAAAAGACTGAATCTAGTCTTTGAAGAACAACACCACAGAAAAAGGGACAGGGATTGTCTGGATCAAGACATAAACAAGCTGTTTAAGGTCTACCATAACATGAAGCACCAACAACAAGGCCATGTTATGGATAATCCATATCATCAAGATGACATCAAACCAGATGCCATGTTGATGAATAAGGAAAGATCTCCATCACAATACCAGGATGGAGATAATATGTCTTATTCAGAAAAGGAAGCCTTGAAACAGCTTCCTGAGGCCTCCAGCTGGCCCAAAATCTCTGGAACTGGAGAATATGATCATATGGAGCTCATAAATTATATTGATGAACTATTAATTGATTTACCAAGCATACCAGACTACTGGACTACTGCTAGACTTAATACAGCATTCAAAGGACATGCTAGTATATGGTACACAGAAATGAAAGAAATCCATGGCAGAAAAAACTGGCCATGGTGGAAGAGTCAAATCATCCAAATGTACAGCAATGGTACTTGGATATGGCAAAATAACATGTCACTTGAAACTGATAAGTACTCTGTGGAAAAAGATCCATATGAGTGGTGTCTCAGACAGTCTAAAAGACTTAAAGCCATTGATCCTCAAATGAAGACTCAGATGAGTAATCACAAACTCCTTACACAAATGCCAGGAGAACTAGAACATGCAGTAAAATGCAGATGCAGACACCATTGCACTCTAGATGAAATTGCAAAGCCTCTACAAGATGTAAGGAAAAGAAATAACATAGGGAAATACACCCCATATAAAAGAAGTGGTTTCAAAGAGAAACAACCTTTCAGGGTGGAGTTTAAAGACAAACCCAGAGAAAGAGTGGCAGAAGTGGAAAAGGAGAAAAATTCTTGTCACAACTATGGTTCAACAGAAAACTATGCCAACAACTGTCCAAAGGCAAAGAAGAAAGTCTATGCCATTGAGAAAGTCCCAGAGGAGGAATCCCCAACAGAGGATTCTGACTCAGACTCTATGGGTGATGCCATCACAGAACAATCTGATGATGACCAAGACCCAAGAGAAGAATTCCTAGTGGAATACAAAGAGGACACTCCACTGGAAATCCAAGACATACAGTTGGAAGCAGGGATGCCACAAGATACTGCCAACAAAAACTTGTGCAAACACACATAAGATGCACAAACATTCCTGGTTACACCAACCAAAGGAATCACATACATACATGGAACAGCCACAAAAATGACTGTTTGTATTGACAATTCTCAACATCCATTGATCATTGACAGTGGAGCACACCGCTACATAGTGGCCAGAAATTATCTGGATAACCACTTCCCAAATTGGGACAACCAGCTCTTGCCCACAAAGGCAAAGAACTTCAAAAGTGATTCAGGGAAGATGACTTCCATTGGGACAATTATCAAAGAGATAATTATACCCCACAGGAAGGCTAATATCAGACTCAATCAGGATTTTGTAGTTCTTGATGATGCCCACATCCAAGGGCTCTTACTGGGGACAGATTACCAGAGGATGTATGGAATTGACATTTACAACAGTAAAAACAGGCACATTACCATTGGTACCAACAAGGAATAGAAATTTTCACTTGATATATACCAAATATCTTCCCAAGATCCACTGGAAAAACTACTGAATGAATTCAGAGAGGGGAAGTTTAGCACTACCCTCACCAGTAAACAGAAACTAAGCTTACTAAAAATTCTGAGAAAGAATAGACCAGAATTTGACATTGGTGAAGAACCATTAGGAAAGATCAGAGGCCATGATATAGAACTATATCTGGATGTGGAAAGACCTTATCCACCCATTCTCAGGAGACCTCCTTACCCAAAAAGTCTGGAAACCAGGAAGGAAATCAAAAAACCTATCAATGAACTCCTGGACATGGATGTCATCAGAAAGATTGGACACAATGAAATAGTGGAAATTACCACTCCTTTCCTAATCACCGGGCATGATGGCAAGTCTAGGCTGTGTGGAGATTTCAGAGCTCTGAATAACTACAATAAAGCTGAAAGGTACCCTATATCCAGGATACCTCATGAATTAAACAAAATGGCAAAAGCCAAATACATAACCAAAATGGATTGTATGAAAGGCTTCCACCAGATTGGAGCTAAACCAAACTCCATAAAATTACTCAGAATAATATGCCAAATGGGCATATATGAGTTGACCAGGATGCCATTTGGCATCAAGAATGCACCAGCCCACCTCCAAAGGATGATGGATACCATATCTCAAGAAGAAATATTGGAAGGCTGCATGGTAAAATATATTGATGACATCATTATATAATCAGAGACATGGGAAGACCATGCGCAATACATAGACAGAGTGCTAAGTAAATGAACACCCATAAATCTGAAAATTTGACTTAAAAAGTTCAATTTTGGCCAACAAGAGCTACTAGCTCTAGGACATAAAGTATCAGGTCTTAGTCTGGCAATTGACCAGAGCAGAGTAGCAGCAGTACTGCAAAAGACAGTACCAAGAAAAATCAAAGAGATGCAATCTTTCCTTGGGTTTTCTAGCTACTATAGAAACCACATCAAACATTTTGCCCACATAACTAGTAGTTTATACAATTTATGTTCAAAAGATGTAGTTTTTGAAATTGCAAAGGAAAGAAAGGATGCATATGAGAGGATAAAATATGAATTAAAAAATACACCTGTTCTCATCTTCCTGAATTTGAACTACCATTTAAGTTATATATAGATGCAGCATGTAGCCAAGGCTTAGAAGCAGCCCTTCACCAAAGACAAATTGTGGATGGTGAACCAAGAGAGGGAGTAATATGTTACATCTCTAGGAAGCTGAAAGATTCAGAAGCCAAGTATGGGGCCACCCAGAATGAATATCTATGCTTAGTCAGGGCTCTAGAGAAACTCCATTATTAATTGGATGGTGCAGTATCTGAAGTCTACACAGACTGCACAGCCTTTAAGTCTACACAGACTGCACAGCCTTTAAGTCTACACAGACTGCAAAGCCTTGAAGTCTTTACTAAACATTAAGACTACCAATAGAAACATTCTAAGGTGGCAAATAGCCATCCAGGAGTATAGAGGGAATATGACCATCATATACAAAGAAGGTAAAAGTCATACCAATGCAGATGACCTCAGAATATGGCCACTGAATAATGTAAGAAGAAACCCAGCTTATGAATCTGAAGTAGCAGCTAAAATTCCTATCCATTTCATGGAAATAGACAGGAAGAAAAACTCCAGATTTTCTGAATGGGCACCAGAAAGTGGTACCCCAGACAGTGGAAACACTGACTCAAAAGGAACAGATACTCTCATATTGGGAATAAGCTCCTCAGAACTGCACACTGAATTCTTCAATGCAGTGATGAAGACATATGCCAAACACAAACAGTGTGGCATATTCTTACAACTCCTCCAACAAAAGTACAGGAGCCAAGAGCTGGAATCCCAGTTAGAGGAACCCTGGTTGAGGGACTATAAGGACAATAAATTTTTCCTTATAGATTGCCTGCTCTACCATAGAGAGAAGCACACTAGTGCACTCACAATAATAGACAGAGACCATATATCTTTGATCCTGCAGGAATGCGATGATAGCCCCTATATGGGACACATGAGTGAAGACAGGACCAAAGAAAGGGTAGCAAGCACTGCTTGGTGGCCCAAATGGGAACAACAGTTGAGTGAATAAATCAACACTTGTGAAAGATTACAAAAGGAAAATAGGAAACATGGGAAGAAGTATGGGTTACTTCAACACATAGAAAAACCTAAGCACCCATGGGAAACCATAAACATGGACTGGGTTACAGGACTTGTCCCAGGAGGAAAAGAAAAATTCAATTCCTGCTTAATCATAGTTGATAGGTTCAGAAAGAGGATGAGGTGCTTACCATGTCACAAGGAGGATACAGCCATGGATACTGCTCTGTTATTCTGGAACAACATCATATCCACCTGTGGAGTCCCTAAGATCATAATCAGTGATAGGGACCCGAATTTCACATCTGAAGTTTGAACCAACCTATATGACATGCTGGGTACTAAACTTTCTTTTTCTACAGCTTTCCATTCACAAACAGATGGACTAGCTGAGAGGATGATCCAGACAATGGAGGACATCCTTAGAAGATTCTGTGCCTATGGCATGGAATATAAGGACCATGAAGTTTAAACCCATGACTGGGTTACCCTTCTACCAGCAGTCCAACTGGCTTATAACACAATTCAGCACTCTACCACAGGAAAAACACCTGCCCTGGTAGAAAAAGGGTGGAATACCCTATTGCCTGTGTATCACTTGAAGAAGAACCTTCTGACCATCCACCCCAAAGCCAAAGATTTCCATGAAATGTGGAAGAGAGCTTGTGACACAGCTGCCAAATGCATAGCTGAGGAAAAAGAATATAACAAGCAGAGGTGGGACAAATCACACATGGAACCCCTGAATTTAACAAAGGGGACCAAGTGTTAGTGTCTACACTTAACTTTAATAATCTCAAAGGACCCAACAAGATGAGAGACTCGTTTGTAGAGCCTTTCACTATCATTAAATTGATAGGGAAAAATGCAGTGGAAGTCAAAATCACAGAGGATTTTTCCAGGAAACACCCAGTCTTCCCAGTGAGTTTAGTCAAGCCATACTTCCAGACAGAGGAGGATAAATTCCCCTCCAGGAAGAAGAACCCCACACCACCAGAAATAGTGAAGGTGGAGGATTCCCCTGGACCAGTGAAAAAAATCATCAAGGCCAGGAAGATCAGACTTAATGGTAAGGATCAGAGACAGTACTGAGTGAGATTCAAGAACCAGACAGCTGACAAGGACAAATGGTTAGCAGAAGCTGCCATACCAGATGCAAACCTTCATTTAAGGAGATCAAGAGCCTCTAGGAGGACTGGAAAGTCTCATCAATGATGAGCCTTTTTTAGAGGGAGGGTATGTCAGCCTGTGACTCAAAACCAGAGCACAAGCATGACAGCCAAATACCATAAATCAATGGTTTAGCCAAGATACCACCAAAACATGAAACTGAGACAAATAATCTCAAAAGTTATCAAAGGAAAGAGGAAACTAACCTCTTTCCAAAAATACAAGTCTCATCATCATAGGACAAAGAATAACAAAGTTATCCCTGCTCAAATTTGTTGCTGAGCATAAACCTTAATTTTCACCTCTAATCTGAAATAAAGAGTAAGAAGCTTAACCCCATCAAATGGGTGTTAAAAATGAAGCTCTAAGTCAGGGCTGTTAAATGGTATCAGCCAAACTGAGCTAGCACCAGTATTACAGAAGTTATGGTCAAATTCAGGCCAAATAAGGGTGAATAGAATATTCACCTCTCATCTAACTTCTACAGTTATAGTGTGAGATACCTAAAGTGGGGTATTTTTGGAAAGAGAACAATCAAGGATATCTGATGGTGCCATTTCTTTCCCCATATCTCATTTAGAACAAACATCATAAGGCAAAAAGGCCCAATACAGCTTTTTGCCTCAAACATGCATATGTACAAAACATCTTGTACATGGGATAACTTTGCCATATTTAATTATAACCATACCAAATGGGATACCATTGTGTAGAACACATAGAGGGCTACACACCGAGCCAATTTTGAGGTTGATACCTCAAAAACTGACAAAGCTATAGCTGTTTTAAGGTCAGAATCCCACAGTTTGGCCAATACAGCCTTACCATGATTATGAGGTGTCAAACAGACAAAGAATCTTGTTTTTACTTCAATACCTCATAGTTCATTCAATACTGGGGTTCCATACAGGTTCTGTACAGCATTCTACACATCATACACATCAGAATCAGGCTGTGTGGTCCCCAAATGAAAATTTTCACCCTGTATTGGTGAAGACTGCCCAGATGTGGCTTCAAAACCACATCTGAGCCCAATACAAGCTATAAAGACCTTTTGCAAACCACAAGCCTGTCCTGGAGAGTGAAAAGTCTTCACTTCCTCTATGGGAAAAGGTCTAGCAGCCTTTTCACCCCATTTCAGGATAAAAGGAGGCCTTTTCACTGCCAGAAAAGCAATCCCCATCCTGCTCTTGAATTCCTACATAGTACAACTGTCAAAAACAGTTATACTCTTGGAAAAAAATCAGGTTATACTATAAACTTTAGTATTGTAGTCTTTTATTATTGTAACCCAACAGATAAAGCTTCACCAGGGCTTTCAACAGTGCTCACCACCACTATTTCTCCTTATTAAAGCCCTTTTAATTTATAATTAGACCTTTTTTAATACTTTTTATCTGTGTCAAAGTCATATTTAAAGTTGTAAATAGCCTTATTACTTCTTGATCATAGACTCATCCTGACAGTGGTATACCAAGACAGTTCAGCTGAATAAATCTTTCATTTTTATGGTAATTATTTATAGAAAGAGGATACCAATAGTGTAAGTTTGGACTATGAAACAATAAGTGAATATTAATAATGTCTTACTTCTTGTACTCTGGATTTCCTTATTAAATTAATAAATAAGATAAAGAATAATTATAATTATGGTGAAAAATGCTTATATTATATGAATAAATGAAATAATATACTAAAAATGGATATATATTGATATATTTATGGAAATTTATTATTTTTACAAAAAAAATAATAAATGCATAAAAAATTATTATTTAATAATGAAAAACAATTCATAACAGTAATACTACACATATTAAAGCTATATTTTAATATAAATACTATTCATATTAATAAAAGACTTATTAAGAATAATAATAGAGAGAAATTATTAGAAAAAGAGAAAATGACCTACTCTTAACACTTGATATACTCATTCTGAATAAAGTTACACAAAATAATGTAAATAGAACTTATTTAAATTGTATTTACAAATACTCTCAATTTTATGTTGAATTAGAAATTTTAGAGAGAATTTAGAAAAAAAATTAAATATTGGTGCAATCATGTCAAAATTGATGATTAATAGAAGGAGGAACTTGAGTATTTAATAATATAATAGCATCATATGAAAAGAATAAAGCTATTACCTTTTGATTCAATATTTTTAATGTTTTTGATGCACCTGAGGGGGATATAGAGGTAAAAATGGCTCTACATATGGTAAGGTCCTCCCCCCTAGAGTCCAGAAGGCTTTTAGTAGACATGTAATGATGGTATCCACCGGAATTTAACATTAATTTAAGGTTTAGTTTTGATTAAATAACAATCAAACCATCCTATCTCATTATTAAACCATTATTTAGAGTTATCACTATAGCCTTATGTTTTCTGATATAATAGAATAGGAAAAAGCCTAATATCTGTGGATTCTATTAGTATTGATCATGATGTGATAGTAAACACCAGTTTTATCCCGTATATACCTGTTAAAATTGAAAAAAGGTCACAGTGAGTGATCATAAATGATCAATTTGAAGTTTAAAATTTGATTGTGAGCCTTGAAGTATATTTTACATACCCAAATAGGCCACAATTATCTTTAAAAATACTTTTTGAATTATGCATAACCCATAAGTCATGCACATATTCAAAATTAATCATTTTTGATTTCAGAAAAGATTGATAGCTTTTTTGTGAGTAAGTGAATCCATGGATCTGAGGCCAGATTTAGATTCTACACAAAAATTCACTGAGGGTATCTCCATAGAGTGAATAAGATCAAATTAACTCTATGAGGTGGTAATATGGAAAATACTTCAATACCACATAAAAGAATTGTGAAAAGTTTTGTTTTTCTCAATTTCACACCAAAATAATGGGAATGTGGGAAATCCCATGTTACATATACACTAATATTAGTGTTATGCATGTTTGTGGCACTTCAAAAATGGTATTCTTCCAGAACCTTTTGGTACACCCATAGTGGATATCAGTCTTTAAGCCTAAACTACTATTTTTGATGTGAAAGTAGCTAAAAGGGACAAAAGACATCAAAGAGAGCCAGGGTACCCAACTTCTGAGGCCTCTGAGGAATGGAAAGCTCTAACTATTTTATCAATGGCTGATAATTGCCCAATTAGTATACTAAAGCCTTTTGGGAACTTAGTTACCAAGTTAAAATCTCATCAAATCATAAGAAAATTGCAAATAAGCTGCTATTTTGACGTTCCAAGGAGGTAAAGAGCAAATCAGACTCCTGTAACCATTTCAATTCCAAATGATTTTCCATGGAAAAACCCTTTTTGGACTATTATCTATTTATTTACCTCATAGCAACCAGTAATATAGTGCTATTTGCAATTCTACACAGAATTGAGGTAAAAACTTCAAAAATTCATTGAAAATACAATTATTAATGAATATTTCTGAAACTTTCAGGACCAATTACTAACAGTATAGTTAGCAACCAAACAAAAAAAATCATACTTTAATAAGTAAAATCAAAAGTTTTACTTACAGTCCATTTTTGAAGATTCCACATGAAACATGGACTCTTCGAAAATTCACAGAAAATACAATATGTGATGAAATTTCCAATAACATTGTTAAATTTGAAAAATGAATAACTATTCTAAAATAAAAGAAGATTTACAATTTTTACTCCTTTTATTCTTCACCATAAATGGGTTGGTAGTCGCATGAAAGCATCAATTAAATAATTATGATAATCTTACATGACAACAGATGATGCAATCAATAATCCAAAAAGGTTTATTGTTTTCTCACTAACTTGTTTTTCAGTTTGCTCCATGGAATGCCTATGTGAGCTGTTTTTGACTTAAAAGAGGCCTTCTCTTGCTGTTTTTTTTTTCAAATTATCACATTATTACCAACAAGTAAGTATTGGTTAATATTTTCTTAAGTGTTCTATTCTTTCAGAATCAATCAGGAATATGTTAACTAATAGAAATAAACTATATATTTCTGTAGTATTTTTATGAATCAATTTTGATCCTTTTAAATCCACAATTACCCATCAAATTTCTCTACTATTATCTTTCAATAAGTTCTTTGGTGTAAGGTGTGGTTATGAAACTTTGATAAAATATCAAGTACTTTTCCTGTCCTCAAAATTTGTATAAGGTAAAATTCTTTAAAAATAGTAAGAAATGGTATTTTTAAAGAGAAAAAAGCACCAATTTCATTGTCTTTAACTTCGTAAGTATAAAAAAATAATATAATAAAAGTTCATTGCTTTACCAAAAATGAAGATTTATCCAAAAATACTCTACAAGAGATATTTAAGGCTACAAAAGAAATTTCTTCAAGAGCAATTTCAATTGGAATTAATTGAGCATAGAACTGCAAGCAATTAATCAAAGAGAAAAGTCTCTAAAAATATATTTAAAGAGAAAACATGCCCAAAAGTGACCAGAGTGAATTTGGAAACAAAGTGACAAAGTTAAAAGGGATGAAAGATGCTTTAATTCACTTTTGGGGTGGTTCAGGGGTAAAAATGATTATAAGAGTTACAAACAATGATTATAATAATTTTTTCATGTGGTTAAAAGGTTTAAAATAAAATGAAAAAGGGTGGTTGGAATTTTTTATTGATTGGTTTAACAGTGTTTAAACTAATTATAAAAGGAAAAGATTCTAACATGAAGAGAAAAGTGGGGCAAAGAAGACATTCTTTCATAGCCATCAATTCTCTTACTCCAAAAGTAGAATTTACTCTTGTAAGTCGTGGAAAACACTCTGACAACATAAAAGCCAATTATGGCATCATTGAACCCTGGTTTAGACCAAAAAAGGGCTGGTTTTAGCAATTTTAGACCCTTAAATCAGCCATTACTATAGTAATACCTGGCCTAGAGCCTTCAAAACACGTCAGAATGAGTGTGAGAGACTTAGAAGCCAGTTAAAACTGTTTTTAATAAGATTGTTTCATCTTAAGGGTAGTTTTACCCTCTTGGCAACGATTAAAACTACCCTGGTTGGTATCAAAACCTCATCATCAATTGAGTCACAGACCCTGTGACTCAATTCCAGGACAAAAGTGATGAACCTTTGTGTGAATTTTGACATCTCACACCTGCCAGCAAGGACTTTGGGGGTCTGGCTCCCCCTTAGAGCTAGAGTTCTTTTCCCCCCCGAATTTAATCTTTCCAATTTATTTTTTCCTTTAATTCCTCATCATGTATTATACTTACAATTTACATATGTAATTAAATTGAGCTTTAAAGTAAACTACTGTAATAATTGACACCTCATCTGTAAATCAAAGCTCACTTATGTAATACATGTGCACATTTTGACAATTCAATTGAAAATACTTCAATTCCTCATAAATTCCAAAATATACACAACACCTCAATTTTAACACAAAAATTGATGATTAACACTCTATGTGATGTTAATTAAATTAAGGTTTTGAGGATTTTAAAATTTTATACAGAAAATACAAAAAACTTAATTTAAGCTTATTTAGAGTTGAGTTACAAAAATTTTGCTCAGAGGTGACCCCACCTAATTTTTTATAAGGAATCCAATTGTGAAAGAAATTTTATATGTTTAGTTTTTGGATAAAAAGTTATGATAAAGCTTATTTGACTTTCTTCTAAAATTATTCTATTTTGGTTAATTTTGTTAAAAATTCATTTTTACTTAACTTTTTCAAGTAAAAATGTGTTTTTACAATTTTCAAATTTAATGTATTTTTATTTTTAAATTATATTTTTTATTATGTATATAAATTCATATTTATATTTTAATTCTTATTTTAATAATTTAAATAGATTTAGTTTATTTATGTTTGTATATTAATTTTTTGTTTGTGGTATTTTGGGTAAATGAAAATACCTCCAAGGCTCACATTCCCTCACCCTGAAAAAGGAATATTACGTTGTAATATTGTTATTTCTAGTATGTCTGAATCTTCTGAGAAGTTTGGTAGCTTCAGGTATGTCCTTTTCTTCTAACCATTCATCTTCACAAGTTGGGTCACTGTACCTAACAAGGTATTCCCTTACTTTTTTGGCTCTTAATTTTCTTTCTTTAAGAACTTTGGTAATCTTATTAAAACCAGATCTCTCAATAGGAGGTATAACTTGGGGAACTTTATTCCTCAAGGGAAACTTTTCAGAATCACTAGATATATGTGGCTTTATCAAGCTCACTGGAAATGTAGGATGCTTATTACTAAGTTCTTCAGATAATTATACTTCAACAGAATCTTCTCCATGGAGGGTTTCAATAACAAAAGGTCCTGCAAAGGAGTCTTTGAGCTTTATACATCCTTTGATGTTATTGAAGTTGGTGGTGGATACTAGTACTAAATCCCCACTTTGAAATCTGGAGTGGCATGTGATTTGTCTCATTTATCTTTAGCATATGCAAATGAGTCTTCCATGCATCTAACTGCATGCTTTATAGCTCTTTATAGCATTACTTTAAAGCTGGCATGTGAGCCTGAAAGCTTGTAAATCTTTACCAGCTATACAGACTCCAATTACTTTCTTTAAATTTTTGTCTCATGTTCTTTTATTATTTTGTATAAATTTCAAATACTTCAATTCATATTATTTTAATATGAATTAAACCTTGTTTCTATGACTGATTACTTATTTTGTCATAGTATATGTTCCCACTATGCCACCAGTTTTGTTGTTAGATTTGCTCCTGTTACCATAACAAATCATTCTCTATTCAAACAAAGCTATTTCATATTATTTTGATTTTGAATTTGTAAATACAATATTTAAAGAGGCTTAATTCTCTTTGAAATTAGTTCTCAGAGCTCTTACACAAATATATTTTTACAATTAAAATAATTTACATTTTATTTTAGAAATATTAAGCGCTCTCACCTAGAAGTGATTCAATTCACTTTACCCTTTATAGTACCATTGAAGCTTAAATACCAACAGTACATCATTATAAGCCAAGTGACACGTCTATTAATCTCATTAAAATAGTATTCCACTTATAATTAGTTGATTAAATTACTAATATTTAGTCTAGAAGCCACAAAAGAGGCCCCAGCTAACATGGAAGCTGTAGGATGTATTTCAACCAAATTGTTTCTTAAAGAATCTTGGGGTAACTTGGGATTCCATCCCTTTTCTAGAATAGCAGGAATTTGATTGGTACTGGCATTAATTGATGTCTCATATTCCAATTCTAATGCTGGCAGAAGGGTACACCAGTCATGAGTGAATCCATCACAATATTTGAATTCAAGGCCATATGCACAAAATCTTCTCACCATGTCTTCCATGGTGGTAGGCTGTAGATAAAGACAGCTTAGTGCCAAAAAATTGGTGAAGATTTGTGCACATTGCTGAAGTGAATTTGGGATCACTGTCACTAATCATATTTGTGAATATGCCAGTCCATGATACTACTCTATTCCATATCAGAAGAGCTGTATCCATGGCTCTATCATCTTTGTGACATGGTAAAAAGATTGGAGTTTTACTGAATCTGTCTACAATCACTAGGCAAGCATTATAACTTCTGTAACCTCCTGGTGGTAGGCCAGTTACTCAATCCATATGGAAAATTTCCCAAGGTCTGCTGGGTTCTTGGATTTTGATCATATTTCCAAGTATTTTGCCTGTGGGTTCATTTTCCTTTTGACATCTGTCACAGGTTTTGCAATACTATTCAAAATATTTCTGCCACATTGGCCACCATTTGCAGGTCTTTACTTTTTCTCTCGTTCAGTCTTCAGACAGATGTCCTGAAAAGGGGCTGTCATGGTA
Organism: Austropuccinia psidii; assembly: GCA_023105745.1. Lineage (NCBI taxonomy): Eukaryota > Fungi > Basidiomycota > Pucciniomycetes > Pucciniales > Sphaerophragmiaceae > Austropuccinia > Austropuccinia psidii. The sequence goes on along the minus strand of JALGQZ010000002.1, from coordinate 7,278,969 downwards.
TTATTTCAGTACAAGATTGATTAATGACCTGTCCACAACTGTCATGACACATGTGTGCTTAGTCCTGTGGTAAATTATACCATCCAGTAGGTGAAATATTCCTTCATCATGAGATTTCTTCCATACTTCATCCAAGGCATGAATTAGAGAGTTTTCCTTACAGTCTTTGTTAAGTAATTGGCATAAGGTGCTACAATTCCTATCTTGAGTGTAACTGTTTCTTACTTCTTCAAAGAAGGTGGTGTTCAAGTCTGTAACACTTATTCCTTCTATTAGGATATGTGGGGAAGCTTCTTCTGGCACATAAGCAGGATTATCAATATTATTTGGTAATGGCCATCTGCTTAGTCCATCTGCATTTTTATGAATATTCCCATCTTTATGAACAATAGTCATATTTCCCCTATACTCTTGTATGGCTATTTTCCATCTGAGCATATGTCTGTTGGGTGTTTTCATGTTTAAAAGTGATTTAACAGTGGTAAAATCTGTTATCACTTCAAAAACACATCCCTCCAGAAAGTAGTTGAGTTTTTCTAGAGCCCAAACAGGGCATAATCCATTCATTTGACTTTCTCCATATCTGGCTTCAGTTGGTTTGATTTGCCTGGATATGTGTGAACCTTTGACATATGACCACATACCCAAAAAGGTCACAAGAAATATTTAATATAATTATACATTAAAAATAAGTACCTTAAAACTACAAAAATACCATAAATTGGCATAAAAATTGGTTTAACTTAAACACCAATGAATAAACATGTGAAATAAATTATACCATTGGATTTCCCATGGTAAAATACACATATACCATTTTTATGGCGTATCTGTAAAGTCAATATTTAATCAGTTATAAGTAATAATACCTTATAAAAAACACAAATCCTTATTTATTTCAAAAACCAATAAAGCAACATGTTAAATAAATAGTACCATTGGATTTTCCATAAAAATCCACATACAAAACAATTAGGAAGCTAAGCTTCAAAATCAATACTTAAGGAATTAACCTGAATATATGCACTTTTTTGGTCAATGCATATATTCAAGGATTTTAGCTAATATCTCTTGAATTATGCATGATAGAGTGATGAACCAAAAATAAAATCATCACGTAATTACTGTAGGAATACAGAAATGAAGTTTATTTTACAAGTTATAAACAAGGTTAAAACCTGTAAGGAATTATTGATTAAAATCAACAGAGCTGTTGACCACTTTGTTGTAAAAGTGGTCCAAACTTAAAAAAAGTATACAGTCGGATTCTACTAGCTCATTCGTGAAGAATGATGTATTTTGTATTATAATATTCAAGGTATAACACCTTGAAATCATATTTTGAAGTTTAAAATATTAAATTTTGACAGAAAAGATGAGTTACAAGAAAAATCATCAAAAATAGAGTTTTGATGATGTAATGAAATGCTCTTGGCAGAATTATGAGGTTATGCCAAGATATCAGAATTCACTCTCTGAATTGCTGTAGCGTGTAAATCTTAAGAGTTATTAAGGATCAAAGTTTGAGCTTAATTTGATCATTCATGATCACTCACTGTAACCTTAAATTAAGTTTAACAGTCATATGAGGGATACAATTGGTGAATACTATTAGTTTATGATTAAAACTAATAAAATCCACGAATTTTGGGGTTCTGCCAAGCCTTTGACGTCATCAAACTTAGAGTTATAGTGATAACTCTAAATAATGGCATAATAATGATGTAATATGGTTTGAGCATGATGTAATCATCACCAAATCTTAAAATATTGATCAATTCCAGTGGATATGATCAGTACACGTCTACTAGAAGTCTGTTGGACTCTAGGAGGGAGGTATTTACTATAAATAGAGCTCTTTTTACTCTGTTTTCCCTTCAGACGCATCAAAAACATTAAGTCAATTAACTCAACAGGTAATATCTTTATTCTTTATATATAAATCCTTTATATTATCAAAGACCAAAGACCATCTTATTGTAATCATCAATTTTGACATGATTAAATCATTTATTTAATTGTTTTTGCTAAAAATCTCTCTAAAATCTCATTTCCACGTAAAAATCAAGAATATTTGTAATTTTCTCTATTTTTATTGTAAACACAATTTGGATAAGTTGTATTTACATTATTTGGCGTAAAATATCTCAAAATCATTATATTAAGTAGTAAAAGTAGGTTATTTTCTCTTATTATAATAATTTTCTCTTTATTATTACTTTAATAATTCTTTAATTAATATAAATAGTATTTATATTGATTTATAACTTTAATATTGTTAATATTATTGTTATCGATTGTTTTTTATTAATGAAAAACAAATGTTTATGCCTTTATTATTTGTTTTTAACAATAATAAAGTGCCATTAAATATATTAATTATCTTATATTAATATATTTATCTTATTATATTATATTTTATAATACAAATTATATTATCATATTTAATTGATAATATAATTATTTTTTTGCCATAATTATAATAATTCTTTATTATTATAATTATTTTTGTCTTATTTATTTCATTTGTAAGGACATTCATAGTACAATAAGTAAAATATTGGTATTATTTACTTATTGTTTCATAGTCAAACCTTACAATATGAAACATATGGGTCCTTCCACAGGTTTATCCTTGATAATCTGGACTTGATGAAGTGCAGCACCAAGTCCATCTCCTTATGCATCAATACAAGGCTTAAAAGGCAGCTTAAAGTCTGGCATTGGTAAGAGTGGAGCAGTGGTCAAGGCTTATCTCAGAGATTCAAAGGCTTTGACTCTGTCAACAGTCATTTCATAGACTGTGTCTTTGTCACATAATCTATAAAGAGGTCGTGCTATGGATGCAAAATATTTAATATGCTGCCTGTAATATTCTGCAAACCCCCAAAATGACTGAATTTCTTTCTTATTCTGAGGCATAGGTTTCAGCAAGACTCCTGAAACTTTATTTTTTCAATTCCAAGGGATAAACCAGATACTACATATCCCAGTGCTTTAAGCTCTTTAAATCCAAAATGGCATTTCTTTAAGGAAATTTTCATGTTGACAGATTGGATTTTTGTCAAAACTCTGGATAATCTGTACATATGTTCTTCCCAAGTTTTGGAACAGACAATAATATCATCAATGTAAATGATTAATCATCCTTCTGAAAGCTCTTCAGGGAAGATTTCTTTCATCATTCTTTGGAAGTGTGAAGGTGAATTATTGATACCAAAAGGCATCCTCAAATATTCATATACTCCACCATGAACAATAATCCTCAAGTATTTTCTTGCTCTTGGGGTCACCACATTCTGATGAAATCCTTTAAGGGCATCCATAGTGGATATATATACTGCTTGAGATATCTGGGTAAGAGCAATTTGGATTTTTAGTATTGGGTATCTGTCTGGAACAGTGTAAGTGTTCAGAGCTCTAAAGTCCCCAACCATTCCAGATTTTCCATTATTCCATGCCACTATTACTGATGTAGTTATTTCCACTTACTCATTATGGCCAACCTTTCTTATTACACCAAGATCTAAAAGTTCTTTAATATGAATTTCTAGAGCTTCTCTTGATTTAGGACTTTCTGGATATGCAGGTCTTCTTAAGATTGGTGGATAAGGTCTCTCAATATCAAGGATGATGTCAGATTCATGACCAATGATTGCTCCCAAAGGTTCTTTGTCTGATGAAAATGCTCCTCTGTGGTCATGTAAAAGGTAAGAAAGTTCATTTTCCTGATTATCAGTCAGATTAAGGCTTATTTCAGCTTCATTTAACTGTTTATATTTGAATATTTCCAACTCTAAGTTGACTGCTGCTACTTTACTTACTGTAATCTGTCTTTTAAATGGTAAAAAGGCAAATGTTTGACGCTTGTTGTCTCCAATAGTAAAGTATCTATCTTTGTTGTTGTGTAAGTCTATTCCATACATGATCAAATAGTCATTTCCCAATATAGAATGGGTACTAGAGAAATTTTCCATAACAAAAAATTCAACAGTGATTCTTAAATTTCCATTAATATGTGGGAATATGATATTGGTCTCAAAGATTCCCAATTCTTTAATTGGATTACTTGCACTATTGAATTTTATGCCATCAATTGGTAACAAGTGGTCTTCAAAATTTGGTACACAAGTCTTAAGAAAAGATTTTCCAACACAAGAGCAGAAGGCTCCTGGGTCAAGTAAAAGTGTAAGGTTTGACTATGAAACAATAAGTAAAAATTACTAATATTCCACTTATTGTACTATGAATGTCCTTATAAATAAATTAAATAGGATAAAAAATAATTATAATAATTATGGCGTAAAATAATTATAGGGTGTTGGTAAAAACACGTAAGCAAATTGGTAAAAACACGTAAGAGCTTACGTGTTTTTACTAAAAACTTACGTGTTTTTACCATAAATTGGTAAAAACACGTAATTTTATGGTAAAAACACGTAAGGGGTGTTTTTTGAATAGAATTTAGCTATTTGTGGCATTTCTGAAGCCATTGATGCCATTTATGGCATCAGAAAAGCCATTTATGGAATTAAAAATCCCATCAATGGCATTGGTAAGGCCATAAATGGCATTTTCAAGGCCAAAAATGACATTGTTAAGGCCATAAATGGCATTTTAAGGCCATTTATGGCATTTTTAAGTCTATTAATACCATTTCTTAAGGCCATTTATGGCATGACTGGACTTAACAATTGCATTGTTAATTTCATAAATGCCACTTTTAATTCCACAAATGGAATTTTTAGAGCCATTTATAGCATTTTGGAAGCCATAAATGACCATTGTTAATTCCATTTATGGCAGTTTTGAGGCCATAAATGGCCAATGTTAATTCCTTAATGGCATTTTTGAGGCCATAAATGGCTATTGTTAATTCCATTCATGGCAGTATTCATTCCATTCATGGAATTTTCAATTCCATTTATGGCATTTTTGGGGCCATAAATGGCATTTTTGAGGCCATAAATGGACATTGTCAAGGCTTTAAATGGCCATTGTTAAGTCCATTTATGGCATTTTTGAGGCCATTTATGGCATTGTTAAGGCCACACAATGCCATTTATGGCATTTTTGTAATGCCATTTATGGAAATGTTATTGCCATAAATGGCATATATATCATTCTTGATGCCATTTATGGCACTTTTGATTCCATTTATGGCATTATTATGTCATTTGTGATGCCATAAATGCCACTTTTAATTCCATAAATGGCACTTTTAATGCCATAAATGGCACTTTTACTGCCATAAATGGCACTTTTAATGCCATTAATGGCACTGTTAATTCCACAAATAGAATTTTTAAATCCCACTAATTTCATAAATTAAATTTTTAATTGAATTGATGTCATAAATAACATTTTCAACTTAATTACAAAGATGAACAAAAAACAGAAAAAAGGAACTTTTTGGGCCTACAACTGTCCTGGCAAAAAAAATCCCAAAATTTTGGGTTTCTGGCTTATTATTCTCAACATTCTCACCTTCATTTTGAAAAAAAAATTATTGAAATTCATAAGTGGGAACATTTTTAATGAATTTTTCCAAAAAAATGGGCCATTTTACCAAATTGCCCAAAACAGAAAAATTGGGAAAAAAAAAAAAATTGAAAAAATTTGGGGACCTTCATATCCCATGTCGGAAAAAATATGGCAAAAAAAATGTTAAAAATTCTCAAAAATGAGCCTGAGGAATTTTTATAAAAAAATTAGGTTACTTATGTGTTTTTACCATAAAATTACGTGTTTTTGCCATAATTTGGTAAAAACACGTAAGGGCTTACGTGTTTTTACTAAAAGCTTACGTGTGTTTACCAACACCCTAATTATATTATTAAATAAATATAATAATATAACTTATATTATAAGAAATAATATATATAAGATAAATATATTAATATAAGATAATTAATATATTAAAAAGCACTTTATTATTGTTAACAACAAATATTAAAGGCATAAAAAATTGTTTTTTATTAATAAAAAACAATTAATAACAATAATATTACCAATATTAAAGTTATAAATTAATATAAATACTATTTATATCAATTATAGAATTATTGAAAGTAATAATAGAAAAACGTATTATAATAAGAGAAGTAACCTACATTTAATGCTTAATATAATAATTCTGAGTAAATTTACGCCTAGAAATGTAAATAAAACTTATTTAAATTGTAGTTACAATAAAGTTTAAGAGAAATTACAAATTTTCTTGATTTTACATGGAATTGAGGTTTTTGAGAGAAATTTAAACAAAACAATTAAATAATTGTAATGATCACGTCAAAAATGAAGATTATTATAAGATGAAATTTGGTCTTTAATAATATAAAAATTTTATATATAAAGAATAAAGAAATTACCTTTTTTATTTAATGATTTAATGTTTTGTAAGCGTCTGAGGGGAAAACAGAGTAAAAAGAACTGTATTTATAGTAAATACCTCCCTCCTAGAGTCCAACAGGCTTCTAGTAGACGTGCACTGATCATATCCACTGGAATTGATCAATATTTTAAGGTTTGGTGATGATTACATCATGATTAAACCATATTATCTCATTATTACGCCATTATTTAGAGTTATCAATATAACTCTAAGTTTGATGAAATCAAGGCTTGGGAGAACCCCAAATTTCGTGGATTTTATTAGTTTTAATCATAAAATAACAGTATTAACCAATTCTATCACTCATATGACTGTTAAACTTAATTTAAAGTTACAGTCAGTGATCATAAATGATCAAATTAAGCTCAAACTTTGATCCTTAATAACTTTTGAGATTTACACGCTACAGAAATTCAGAGATTGAATTCTAATAGCTTACCATAGCTGTATTATGCTACCAAGAGAATTTTATTACATCATCAAAACTCTATTTTTAATGATTTTTCTTGTAACTCATCTTTTCTGTCGAAATTTAATATTTTAAACTTCAAACCATGATTTCAAGGGGTTATATCTTGAATATTATAATATAAAACACATCATTCTTCACAAATTAACTAGTAGAATCCGACTGTATACTTTTTTTAAGTTTGGACCACTTTCAGAACAAAGTGGTCAACAGCTCTGTTGATTTTAGTCAATAATCCCTTACAGGTTTTAACCTTGTTTATAACTTGTAAAATAAACTTCATTTCTGTATTCCTCCAGTAATTACGTGATGACTTTATTTTTGGTCAGCTACTCTATCATGCATATTTCAAAAGATATTAGCTAAAATCCTTGAATATATGCGTTGACCAAAAAAATGCATATATTCAGCTTAATTCCTTAAGTATTGACTTTGGAGCTTAGCTTCATAATTTTTTTATATGTGTATTTTCATGGAGCATCCAATGATACGATTTCGTTTACATGCTGTTTCATTGGCCTTTGAAAAAAATAAGGATTTGTGTTTTTTATAAGGTATTATTACTTATAACTCATTAAATATTAACTTTACAGATATGCCATAAAAATGGTATATGTGTATTTTACCATGGGGAATCCAATGGTATAGTTTAATTCACATGTTTGTTAATTGGTTTTCAAGTTAAAACAAGTTTTATGCCAATTTATGGCATTTTTGTAGTTTTAAGGTAATTATTTTTAATGTATAATTATTTTAAATATTTCTTGTAACCTTTTTGGGTATGTGGCCATATCTCAAAGGTTCACATTCCCTACCACCAAAAACAATTGTACCAAAATCTGATATGTGTAATTAGGGTATCATCCACTGTCTTACCTCTTCAATAGACTTTGTTAGTCTTGAAGCTCAATAATGCTTAACTTTTCTATTTTTCTGGTTTTCTTTCATGTCTGAACCTTCTGAGTAGTTTATCAGCATTTGTTATATCTTTCTCAAGTAGCCATTAATCTTCTTGAGTCAAATTTCTATACCTTACAAGGTATTCTCTTTCTTTTTTGTTTCTTGTCCTTCTTTCTTTAAGGACTTTTACAATTTTCTTTTCTTCTCCTTCTTCCAAGGGGGAATTTCAAGTGGGGGTTTATATCTTAGTGGAAATAACTCCCTGTCACTTGAGCTGTAAGGTTTTATCAGTCTTACAGGGAAAGCTGGGTGTTTGTTCATCAATTCACCTGTGAGTTCCAATTGCACAGCATTGGGTCCATGAAGTCCTTTTATCATAAATGGTCCTGCAAAGAAATATTTCAATTTCTTTTGACCTTTTATGTTATTGAAATTAAGGGTTGATACTAGGACCAAGTCTCCTATTTTGAAGTCAGGTGGTTTATGACTTTTATCCCATCTTTCTTTTGCATATTTGAAAGAATCTTGCATACATCTGTTTGCATGGTGTCTTGCTTTGTCAAGCATTATCTTAAAACTGCTTGCTGTTGGATGTATATCCACTAAGTCCTTTTTGAGGGTATCATAAGGAAGTCTTGGATTCCAACCTTTTTCTAGCATTGCTGGTTTTTTGCCAGTGGAATAATGGATTGATGTTTTATATGCCAGTTCAAGAGCTGGTATTAGTGTACACCAATCATGGTTAAAACCATCAGAATCTTTGAATTCTAGTCCATAAGCACAGAATCTTCTGATCATGTCCTCCAAGGTCTGTATCATTCTTTCTGCTAAACCATCAGTTTGAGGATGGTAAGCTGTTGAAAATGATAATTTTGTTTCAAACAAGTTATGGAGATTTGTCCACAATGCTGAAGTGAACTTTGGGTCTCTGTCACTTATAATATTTTGGAATAATCCTGTATGGCTGATATCTTTATTCGATATCATTATGGCTGTGTCCATAGCTGTGTCATCTTTGTGACATGGTAGGAACATGGGAGTTTTGCTATACCTGTCAACCAATACTAGGCATGCATTATAGCTTCTGTCTCCTCCTGGAGGTAATACTGTTACCCAATCCATATGAACTATTTCCCAAGGGGATTTTGGTTCTTGGATTTGGATCATCATTCCAAATTTCTTTCCTGTGGCTCTGTTAGCTTTTTGACATCTGTCACACGTTTGGCAGTATTCTGAAACATCTTTCTTCCAATTTCGCCACCAAGAGCAGGTTTTCACTCTTTCTAGTGTTCTGTCTTCTGAAAGATGTCCAGCTGCAATACTATCATGACACTCATGTAAAATAGTGTTTATCAGGGTTCTATCTGTTAAGGCCATAACACATGTGTGTTTTGTTCTATAGTAAAGGATTCCATCAAGGAGGTGGAATTTTCCTTCATAATATGCCCTTTTCCATGTTTCATCTAATTTTGATGAAAGTGATGGGTCTTTGCAGTCTTTCATGAGAAGTTGGCTTAAGATATGGCAATTCTTGTCTATCTTATAGCTTTCTTTAACTTGGTTAAAGAATTCTGTGCCAATGTCTGTAACACATATTCCTTCTATGTGGTGCTCTTCCTGTGGTACCCATGCTGGGTTGTCAGGGGTATTTTCTAGAGCCCATCTGCTAAGACCATCTGAATTTTTATGAATATTTCCAGATTTATGAACAATAGTCATATTTCCTCTGTATACTTGGATAGCAATTTGCCATCTCAGCATATGTCTATTTGGAGTTTTAATATTTAATAGAGATTTTACAGCATTACAGTCTGTAATCACATAAAATACTGTTCCATCCAAGTAATAATGTAATTTTTCTAAAGCCCACACTAAGCAGAGGCATTCCATTTGGCTTGCTCCATATCTTGCTTCTGTTGGTTTTATTTGTTTTGAAATAAAACAGATTGGTCCTTCTACTGGTTTATCATTGATAATTTGTGTCTGGTGTAGTGCAGCACCTAGTCCTTCTCCACAAGCATCAATGTACAGTTTGAAGGGTAGTTTCCAATCTGGCATTAGAAGAAATGGGGCATTTGTCAAGGAATTTTTCAATTCTCTATATGCCTTGACGCTTTCTTCTGTCATTTCATAGACTGTTTGTTGGTCACATAGCTTATACAAGGATTTAGCAATTTTTTCAAAGTTCTTTATGTGCTGTCTATAGTATCCAGAAAATCCTAGAAATGATTGCATTTCTTTTTTGGTTTGAGGCATTGGCTTAAGAAGTACTGCTGCTACTTTATTCTTGTCTATGCCTAGACTAAGTCCAGATACAACATGTCCTAGTGCTTTTAGTTCACTATATGCAAAATGACACTTTTTCAAGGAAATTTTCATATTAACATGCACTATTTTTTGTAGTAACCTTTCTAGTCTTGTGAGGTGATTTTCCCAAGTTTCTGAGAAAACTATGATGTCACCAATATAGATGATTAACCATCCTTCTGATAATTCTTCAGGAAATATGGTGTTCATCATCCTTTGATAATGGGAAGGTGCATTTTTTATGCCAAATGGCATTCTTAAGTATTCAAAATCCCACAGTGGACTATTATCCTTAGTATTTTCTTGGTATTGTCTGTTAAGACATTTTGATGAAAACCCTTTAAGGCATCCATGGCTGTAATGAACTTAGCTTGTGACAATTGTGTCAATTTCTCATGGATTCTGGGTATTGGGTATCTGTCTGGAATGGTATAGGTGTTCAGGGCTCTGAAGTCTCCTACCATCCTTGATTTTCCATTATGCCAAGTTATAATGACAGGTGTAGTGACCTCTACTTGTTCATTATGTCCTACCTTTCTTAATACTCCAAGGTCCATTAATTCTTTAATGTGTACCCCCAAGGCTTCTCTAGCCCTTGGACTAACTGGGTAAGCTGGTCTCCTTAGTAAAGGTGGGTAAGGGTTTTCCACATTAAGAATTATATCCACCTCATTCCCAATTATGGCACCTAGTGGCTCCTTGTCAGTTGCAAAGGCATTTTTGTACTTAAATAAGAGGTCAATCAATTTTTCTTTAATTTTTTCTGTTAATTCTTGATTGAATTCTGCCTCTTTCAGTTGTTCAGATATAAAAAGGTCCTTTTCTGGACTTTTCTCCTCATTCTTAATAACTGTTATTTGTTTTTTGTTATTTAAGAAGCCAAACTTTTGTCTTTTGTTATCTCCTACGGTAAAATATCTGTCTTTTTGGTTAGAGATATCTATACCATGAATTGATAAGTAGTCATTTCCAAGTATGAAGTGATTACTAGTACAGTTTTCTGTTACTACAAACTCTAATTTAATTCTGACACATTGTGAAGGGTGAGGAAAAATTAGTGTTAAATCAATTATTCCAAGGGGCTTCATTGTCTCACTTGCACTACTAAATTTGACACCTTGTATTGGCATAAGTTTTTCTTGCCAGTCTGGGACAATGGTTTTTAAATAACTTTGAGCAACACAGGTGCAATATGCTCCTGTATCTAAGTTCACTTTTCCTTCTTGGTTATCAACCATAACAATACTTATACTTAATTTTCCAGCTGTATATCCCATTCCCTTTGCAGGTTTGGTTCTGTACATTTTGGCATCTTGTATATTTGTCATGTTTGTGTCAGATGTCCCAACTTGTGGTAAGTTTGAGTTAACATCCAGTACTTCATAAATTATATCAATATTATTAATTTGTGCATTAATTATATGAATTTCATCACTTTCAGAGCTTTCTGACTCTTCTGTTTCTTTTTCAGAGTCAGATTCCTCCTCTTTGTCATGGTGGTTTTCTGTTTCCACAATTTCATTAATCTTTGCCTTTTTGAGGCAATTATTGGCTAAATGTCCAATACCTCCACATTTATGGCATTTTCTTTGCTCATTATTGTTGGATGTATTGGGCTTGAAATATTCTTTTGATTTATCTTTTTTGATAAATGGTTTATTTGGAATTTTAATGTCCAATTTCTTCCAAGTTCTGCCAATTTTTGTCCTTGTCACTATGTCTTCTAGTGCATTGATATACTCTTCTGTGGAGCATGGTTCTATACACCTGCTTCTCAGGGCATGTTCCAATTCATATCCACATTTCTTAAGTATTTTCATGTGTACCTTTTTTTGTGACATTTCTGGGTACAGTGCATTTAATCTTTCAACTTGTTTTAAGAACCAAGTCAAAGGTTTATCTTTGTCTGGGTCAAACAAGGAGTTCTCAAATGCATTTTCTATTTTGTACCTCCAGGCATCATTAGCCCACTTGGTGATTATTTCTTGTTTCCACCAAGAACAGGTATTTTTGCCATTTGTTTGTCTTATGCCATAATAACATCGTTTTGCAGATTTTTCAAATAATGAATGTAATCTTGCAGTGATCAATTCATCTGGTATGGAATAATCTTCTTGTAGCATTTCAATTGTTTTGATAAATGACATGTGGTCATATTCACCTTCTCCTGTGAATGTTGGCCATTCTTTTAATTGAGGTGCTCCCTTCATTAAGACTTGGTTATTGTCTTGGTGACTCAAGTATGTTATGAATGGATTTGTTAATTCCTCTTTTGGTTTAACAGGGCTTCTTATGTGAGAAAATGGTGTTGATAACTTTGGCATATTTGAGTTAGCCTCATTAATTTTATCCATTTTTTTCAGTAATAAGCCTTATTTCACTTTGAATGTCATCTTTCAGATGCATTCTTGCTTCATCACTCTTTTCCACATGGTCCAAAAGTAATTTTTGGTGTGATGAAGTCTTTTCTTCAAATTTTTCTACAGAAATGCTCAATTTGTTTAATTTTTCTGTAAGATTATCAATACTCATGTCATAATAAATTGTCAAAGTTTTTTCTTTGACATCACTTATTTATTTGTACAACTCTTGTTGTCCTTGTATTAATTTTTGAGTATTATCAATTACTAATTTTGGTTTATTATTTTCAATCATAAATTTTATGTTATCAATTTCTTTTCAATTTTGTACAAGTTTTGTTAAAGATGATAAGCTATTATTTATTTCTTGGAAAGATAATAAACTATTTTTAATGTTTTTAAGAGTTAAAATACTATTTTTAAGTTTTGTTAAAGTATTTACAACATTGGGAGACAAGGTTATTTATTTGGGAAATGGGGTTGTCTCATTCTTTGCTCCTCTTTGTCTTTGAATTCCATCAAAGTTCTGGCCATGTTCAATACATTGTCCATGGCATCTTTTTGGATTTTGGGGATCCTGTAGCTTGGGGAATATGGTTTTCTCCAATTATTTTTCTTGTTCTTCTTCCCTTCTTGGGGAAGTGGGTTGGCTTGGGGCTTGCTGGTAGAAGCTACTGGGGCTTCTTCCTTGGTTGCCTCCTTCTTTTTGGCATGGTACTCCTTGATCTTTTTGATTTGAGGTTTGGATGGTAGTGGATTCCATCCATTGGAGTATCTCACTATTTCCTCCTCTTTGAGGAACTTTTCCAGGATTTGCCAGGAGTTCATCACTCCTTAGTGTATTTGGGGCAACATTTCCCAATCTTTGTCCTTGTACACCATGTAGTACTGTTTGTACTGGCTCATGTAAATGTCTATTTGAGCTCTCTGAATGTGATTTGTACCTGCGTGAGTCACTCATACTTAGTTACAATTCTGGTTCAGATATCATGGGCATTTTTGGGACTTGCCTTTGGGATAAGGCACTTCCTTGTGTGGATTCTGTTCCACTGGGGATATTTCCCTTCCTTTTCACTTTTGAGGAATCAATTCTACCTCTGAGTCCAGCTCCATCTGATTGGATGAAGTATTGGGAGCCTCTTCTGGTAGTCATATTTTGAGAAAAATAAGAAATAAGAAGATTTCAGAACAGGAATGCTTCTTATGGCAATTCATAAATGAGGTACTCACCTTCAGAGTCCTGAATAGTGGGTCCTGGAAAGTCCAATTTCTTGGCTTTCTTTTTCTTAGTGATTATTGGTGTTGGAGAACTTTGGCAAGTTTCTTCCACCAATATTTCAACAGTGGTTGGGTTGTCCTCTGTTGGATTGTCTTCAAACACTAAAAAAGAAAAATAAATATAAGTCTTTTATATAAAAGTGTTATTTTTGGTAAGATATGGCAATTTTCCACATGAAAATTGCTTTTATATTTTTTTTTTAAAAAGTGAAAATAATTAAAGAAATGAAATTAAAATGAATAAAATGACTTTTTTATTGGTTTTGAATATTTTTAATATTTTTTATGTTTTTATTTTTAAGGAATAAAATAAAAATGAATATGATTCTTTTATAAAATTAATTTATAATATAAAATTATTTTTAATTTATAAAATATCTTTTTTAATCACTAGAGTAACTCAAAGAAAGTTTTTGCAAGTCTAAGGATGTGAAAAACCACGTGTAAGACAGTACAATTGCTTTCCAAATGCCTCAATAGCTTTTAAAATCAATAAATATAAAACTATCATATAATTTTATGATTATAATTAAAATTTATTATTAAATAGACCCAATTAGAATCTTTTTAAAGGTCTCTTAGAGTAAATATCACGGCCAGGCCCACAAATGTAAGGTTTGACTATGAAACAATAAGTAAAAATGACTAATATTCCATGGTATATAAATCAAAAAATGATGCAAACCCCTGGGTATCCTCCTTCAACAGTGTGTCAAGCTACCTAAATGTACAAAACATAGGATATTTCATGGATAATAAGCTTACTAGCTTGCTAATTTTGTATGGATTCTTTTTATATGCTTAGGTTTTTAATGAAAAACAAATGGATAAACAAATTGCTTGCAATTATAGGCACCTGTGACATGGGTCAGCCATTCTAAATACCCAAATGTGTGGCTGAAAGTATCTGAAAAAATATCCCAAGGTTAGGGCCCAGGTTTGAAGAAGGTTAGACCTGGGTGGGACCTGCTACCCCCACCAACAGGGATAGTTATTTAGGCTTATTATTTAAGCTTTGTAATTCTTCAAGAATCTATTATAATCATTCTTGAAAAAAATAATTATGAATTAAAATAGCTTTCTATTTTTTTGATAAGAATTTTCTTACTAATACTTCTTATAATTAAGTCTAGTAGATGATCACTACTTAATTCTATAATAGCTGGTAGTGTATAGAAAGTAAAAGAAATAATTAAGAGCTTATATATTTATTTGTGTCTATGATAAGATTACTTATTATATTTCATAAGAACAGTCATAGTACCCTCCAATGATAGTAATATTGTCAAGGGTTTCATATAAAGGTATTGAATATTTTCAGGAAAAATGATATTTCCATTTAATAATTTCTCAATTGGATTTTTATTTATTCATCCATTTATTTTATCAACTTGCATCCACCACCCAACTGCCACAGTTGAAACATCAAGGTATTCATGTGGCTTATTGGAAAATTCATTTTTGGTTAATGTGAAAGATGATGCAAAGTCTTGAGAAGCTAAATTGTCACGAAAATTATTGGAAAAAGATGGAAGTCAATTTCTTTGAAGATTTTGTTGTTCTCAACTAAATAGTCCAGAGGCATAATCTTGAAATCATTTTTAAAGGTAAAATCCTAGCCTGGATAGCATTGGTTCCCAATCATTTCAATATTTCTTGTTGATTCATAAAATCCAAATATTTTTTTTCTTTGTCCTTTATTTCTGCCATCCAAGAGGCTATATTTTACCTGAGAGTATTTTCTTATTTATTTTTACTGGATGTAAGTAATTTTTCTCTTGAAATAAGGTCCATGAAAGTTTATTCCATTCAATTTTCTCTTTTATATTAATTTGGGAAAATTATAAGAAAACTATAATGGAAATTTAAGTTTTAGTTGGGTAAAAGACAAGGGTTGACTCAGAAGAAATATCTTGAAATTGTTCGTAATTATTTTTAAATAAAGATTCCAATGTAATTCCAAGATCTGTATTTTTTGGATTAATCAATTTCTGTTTTGAACAATTCTTCTTGCAGTTTATTTAAGGTTAACATTAGATAATTCTGAAGAATCATCAAAATTTTCATTTGAATTCTAGGGCACTTTTGAGGTGGATGGTATGAATTTCTTCTTATTTTCTAAGAAACCCATTTAAAAAAAGAAATCAGCTTCATATAAGTAAGTAAAATTAGAATAGAAATACTGGAAATATTCTATTTTATGGTGGTAAATGCCAATATGCCGCACCTATTCGGTATATGATATGCTCACATATCTTACACGGCCACCAATAGTTATATAATATTCCTAATATTTAACTCTAACTTTATTAAATATTAATTATATAATGGCTTTACTTTCCTTGAGTTTTTTTTCTTTCAATAGCCTCAGAAACTTGTTTCTTGTGTTTCTTACTTGGATAAACCATTTTTAAAATGAATTTTTTGTCAAATTACAAAGAAGAAAAATAAATACAACTAAACCAAAAATTCCTGGAAAATGATATTGAGAAAGAAAACATACATGACAAACCTTTATTTTTTTTCAAAAAGATATTAAGAACATATTGCCAAAATGTTAAGATATATATCTCATAGAGAGAGGTACTGAGAGTGAAGGGAAACAAAATCAAAAATGAATAAAAGCTTACTTTTTCATTGATTTATTTTTTTAAGGAAAATGATAGGAACCTAAAAGAATGAGAAGTTAATAAGAATACCTTCTTGAGGTACTGAGAGTGAGAGTGAGAAAAATGAATAAAAAAATTACTCCTTTTTTTTAAAAAAAAGGAATTAAAAAAATAAAAGCTATAAAATAATGAAAATAAATTAATGAAATTACCTCCTAGAGGTAGTGAGAGTGAAAGGGAGATAAATAAATAAATAAATAAATACTTCTTTTTGTTTTTTTTAAAAAAATAAATGAAAAAAAAGAAGCTTATTAAAATCCCTGCTTGAGGTACTGAGATTGAGAGCAAGAAAAATGAATGGAAAGACCTATTAGAGGTACTGGTAGTGAGAGAAAGAAAAATAAAGAAAAAAACCTTCTTTTTTTGTGTTTTTCAAAAGAAATAATAATAAAATTAATTAAAGTACCTCCTAGAGGTACTTCCAGTGAGAGCAAGAAAAATAAATAAATAAAATTGCTTTTTTTGTTTTTTTGAAAAGAAAAGAAAAACCAAAATGATGAACATTTAGCATTATACCAATCCAATATGAATGGTTTAATCTTTTTACTGGAGATTTTGGCCTATACCAATGATTTGTCTTTCATTTATTATTTTCAGCTCTGGTGGGTCTTCATCATCATACAGCTTGAGCCATTGTTCACCAATTCGTGCCAACAAATTATGTAATATTACATAAGTCATAACTCAAGTCACAAAATTTTTAATATCTTCAAATCCTTTGATTTGACATCTAATTTTCTGTAAACTAGACCAATTTCCTTTGATAATACCAACAGAATGCTCAATATGGACCTAATATTGAGAAATACAATAGTTAAATTTTCTTTTATCATTTTTTTGGATCAAATTTCCTTTATAATATTGAATATACTGAATCAGAAAGTAAGTATTGTTCAGGAGTGTTGTAAATACTCATATGCTGAAATACTCTTTAGTAACTTACTGAGCCTGGAAGAACAACATGTAAATCCCACAAAACATTCATTCACATCACAAAAAAACTCAATTTACAAGGAGTAGCTATCCAACAAACAATTGGTCATTTATATATATTAATTTTCAGAAAATATGGAAGTAAATACTTGTGATTTATATAAAAGGAAACTTATTAAGCATTGGAGTCCTTTTAAATAATGGAATAAAACTAATGAAACCAGGGAATCCTCCTGCTTACATTACCTGAGATAGCTCCCTGTGTTCATCATGATTGGGCCATGCAATATAATATGAATTGTGTTTCAATAATGGGGAAATGATTATTCTGTAGTAATTGATGATGGTTCCCTGAAAGATCTCAAACAGTTCCCCAAGCCTTCTGACTGAAGAGCCTTTACCATTTTTACCAAATTGAAAAAGTGCTACATATAATTGCATACTAATATCACATTGCTTAAAAATGTGTTTTATTTCATATTTTGTCCACACTAATAAGAAGGATAAAGCCTTGAAATCTTATATATTATTTTTTACATAGTTTTCACAACTTCCAGGATAATAAAACTTCCAAATCAATGCTTTGGTAAATATAAGGTGGTCGAGGAAACTGGGGCTTGGTTAGATATTGTTTTTCATGGAGGTGATTTAGTAAGCGAATGTCTTCCTCCAGCTCTCAAACGGTATCATACTCAAATTCATAAGCATATTTGGCTGTCTGTGCATCTAAAAAAATCTGTTTGCGTTGAGAACTGGGTGAATTATGAACTGGGAAGAAGAAAATAATTTTTTTTAAAGTTCTTAAAAAAATTCTGTATTTGGGGCCAAACAATTGAGCTTATTGAGCTGAAAACACCACAAAGCTTTCCGCGTAATATTTACAAAACACCCAAAATTAAATCTTTCATTTTTTTGTAAAAAGCCAAGGTGATTTGGTTGTGGAGTTTTTCAGCTTTGAGAGGGGCTAATATTTCTGAATTTAATACAACTGATTTTTTAAATGAACTCAAAGGAACTTATTTTTAACTCAGAATCAATAAGCTTAAAGTCTCTGTTATCCTATGGATTTGATAATAATATTCTTATCAATTTTGAAGAAAGCTTGAAGAAAGCTATGAATATTATTTTTTATTCTCCCACTTTCAAATATATCCATGGTAATTTTTATCTAAACTTATAATGAACAAATAAATAAATAATCTGGTAAAAAATATTTCAATTATTTTATTTGGGCTTTTTTTGTATAGTTTCATCCTTTTCATATATTAATATATATATATATTTAATTTTATTTGGGATCTTAATAATTGGATAATTATTTCTTTTTGATTGATTTAATTGCATTTTATTATGACCTAAACTATTTAATAGCTCAAAATATTTATTTTACATATTTTTAAAAAGAATAATTTAATTTTGTAATAATTTTAAAGAAATTGATAAAACATTTATCTTGAAAACATGAAAAAGATTGGGTTTTCTTTTTGAAAAAAACAAATATCTGAAATTAGTATAAAATAATTTTTTCCTGATGAGAAAAAGGAATGAAATTTGAAATTTTAAAGTATAATAGTTTTAGATTAATGATAAAATTAAAAAAATGAAGAAATTTAATGATGAAAAAAATTTATTTAAGGGATAGAATACATTTTTTTGTTGAGAACTAATTTATCCATTCTTCAGGCACTCTTATCAATGGAAATTTTTTCTTTTCAAAAATATTTTAAAAAAATAATGATAATGAGTTTGGTCTATAATTACATATATATACTCAAACATATATCAAAATTAATTATTATTATTATATTTGAAATTAAGTTCAAATTAGATTTAAATAGTTCTTTTTAAAAAGAATAATAGATTAAAATTGAAACCCAAACAATCATTATTTTAATTGAATAATTCTGGATCTTTGAGCTTTAATGTCAAAAAGTGATTATAAAAAATCAATTAGTGTTATCTAAATTTGGAAACAATCTGCTTTATTTTTAGTATCAAATATAAAATATGAAGTTTCCCACTCAAAAATGAATAATAGGCAATTTCCGACCTGCTAGATCCCAAGTTTTTTGCCCCAAATCTCAGACTTTCTTTTTGACATTTGAAAAGTCCCACATCTAATTAGCTGTGGTATTTTAGGTACAAATCCCCATGTTTTTTAGAACCTAAACACTTTTTTTCTTCAAATCCCACATTTTACAAGGACTCTTTTGAATGTGTTTAAACTCCTTCAGAACTAAATCTACAAATCTACCCACTATTAATCAGGCCAAAAAACCCTCCACAAATCTTTAATCCAGGACTTAGAGTCATTGAATTACATACAATATTTACATCTGGCCTCCAATTTGGAAATTGATGAAGAAATCCTCATATTAAATTCAATTCTTGAAAGAAATTATATGAGACCGTGTAGCTTCAGCCTTGAACCTTACATATACACATAAAATTACTTGACAAATTTAGCACTTGAAAAACCTAGAAAATCATGTCAAAGAACTCATATTCCACTTGATAGATTATTTCAGATGATTCAAGATGGAAAATTTTCCAAAAATACTCAATATAAAAGCAAAGGGGCCCATAGATTCAATCAATATTTTGTATTTATAGGGAGAAATGAAATATCTATATCCTTCCAGAAAAAAAGAGGAAGCTGAACTGAAAATATCAAGACAAAAGATCAAGATTTTTTTGTATATTCATGTGGAAAAGCAAAAAATGCAAAAATCCAACTGAGAAAATTTACTGGAAAAAGGGTTTATCAAAAAAAATTCTTTTTACACACATTTCCAAATTAAAACCTTTTCCCCATGTGTAAATGAAGCTTTTTGAAAATGAATTAAAACAATCTTCATATTTTTTACATAATTTTGTATTAATATGAGAAAGCTTTAAAATATTTGAAAATTGATATTTTTAGAACGAAAACTGAAAGGAAATATAATTTGGATGAATGACTTTCAAATAAAAAATAATGATTTTTTTTTTAAAAAAAGCAAGACTTAATTTTCATAAATTTTTGCAATTTTATATTGGAATAAAGAAGTCTTAAAGATATTCCAAAAAAATATTCAAACTAGGTACAGTTTCTTTTTCTTTATTCTTTTTTCATTTTTTTGGGCTTATAGTTTTTTGATCAAAAGCTTTTGTTTTGTCACAACCACAAAAAATGACCCTCCGCAATGGGTGTTGCAGCAATCCAAGCCTGAAACCAAGTTGGGGCCAACTGGCCACACCATATCTTTTATGTCCAATTGGCCCCCTCTGGTTCTCCATGGCCTTTTGCTCATAACACCTTTCCCCTGGCCATATCCTGCCATCATTGGCCTCCTTGGCCAATTTCCACCTCACCAACCCCCAGGAATTTATCTTTGTTTTTGGTCCTGGGGGGTCCTTTTAGTCTTCCAAGGGCCTAGGGACGCTCTAGCCACCACCAGGGCCCTTGGCCCAACCCCTTATATTAGTGGGGTTTGGGTCTAAATGGCCTTTTTGGGCCATTTAAACCCTCTACAGTCCGTGGGCTACTTAGGCCCCTTTTTACCCAATTGCAATCAGGTCAAAAGGGGCCACCGGGGGCAGTCCCTCAGCCCCAAAGCCAGGTGGGTCCACCTGAGCCAGTTTTTGGCCCCAAATTGGCCAAAAAGGCGTTAGGACCACTATGGACCCCATTTTTAGCCATGGCCTCTGGTAACCCCCAGAGGCCACCCAAAGCTCAAATCCACTCTTCCCCTCAACTCAAGGGGAAGATTTTCCCATTCCTCCATGCACCCCATACTCAAGGATACAGGGATGGTGCATATATGGTATTATATACCATTATGCACCATTTTTCCTCAGCAATCCAATGGTGACGTTTTCAGGACACATTTCCATGATTCCAAATCAAGGTCCCCAAGCTCCATCACCAATTTTGAAGGAGGACTCTTCAGCTCATCAGTCTGGCAATCCTTGGCGGCTATCGGAAGATCATTTCAGGACCCCAACCACCTGGCCCTGCAGGAGTTGGGTTGGAAATTCTTCCAGGATCATTCCAAGGGCCATTCTCAGAGGTTATTTATCATTCAATCAGCTGTCAAGGAATCAAGTACTTCAATACTCCTTGGAAAACTCAATTGATCCATACAGGCAGCAATCAATAAACCTGTACGTCCTTGGCCCAATTGGGCTAATTCATATTCCACTGTGGGAATTCAATCACAGAGTTCAATTTTCAAGATTTACAGAACTGTATTGGCCCAATTCAGAAAATACACCTGGATGATTCCCCTTCCAGGATCAGCCTCTCAGTTTTTCACATATACTGGCCACTTTTCATCACCTGGGGACTTTTTCCCCAGTTGATTAATATATTGGATTTATTTTTATCCTTATTTTTCTTTTACCTTATTAGAGTAAATACTGATAATCTTAAGTCAGTCATTTGCACCTTTTCTTCCTTGCCTGTCAGTGGATATTGGTGGTCATATCCTTTACTAATTCCATTGTTATTTCTGACAGGTTGAAACAGTGAATTAAGGATTAATTTTGTTGGCTCTTTGGCTTTTGGCTTCTTATTATCCTGGCCATTGGTTTCCTTTTCTTTT
The DNA here is from genome assembly GCA_023105745.1 of Austropuccinia psidii. Classification (NCBI taxonomy): domain Eukaryota; kingdom Fungi; phylum Basidiomycota; class Pucciniomycetes; order Pucciniales; family Sphaerophragmiaceae; genus Austropuccinia; species Austropuccinia psidii. Next base: position 7,257,073 of record JALGQZ010000002.1, on the reverse strand, counting down.
ATCTTTGGCATATTTTTCTTTACCCTTTTTATTCTTCTTTAAGAAATATATTCTTTTATTATTTATCCTTTTGGAGCCCTCCAAGTGAGTTCTTGATTCCTGAGTGCCAGGCCACTCTTAATTTCATAAGAGCCCCTGTGACATTATATCAATTAACTCATAATTTATTTTCATTCTGTTCATTAATTCTTTTATCATTCTGATTCACTCATTTCATTGAGATTATGACTCTTTAATGCTTATGATCTTTATGATTCTTTTTCACCTCTCAATTTTCTCTCATTCATTCTTCATTCTGAAAATTGAAAGCTGACCCATTTTATTTTTGATTTTATCTTTTAATTTTTCTCAAATCATCATCTTCACTTCATTCATAATTCAGGTGTAACCTTGTTTTAATTTGATCCTCAAATTGTTCATCAAAATTCATTCAGACACACTCTTCACATCAAGATTCATTTTGATTTATTCATCAAGAATATTTGATTTTAAGAAGACTTCACTTGATTTGATTTGATTGATTTATTTGACATAACTGATATTGACCTCACAAAAGTTGATTGACCTGAAGATTTAATTTACTTTGCTCATCTTATCACATCAACATTTTTGACATAAATTGATATTTCCTCAAGAACTCATTTGATTGATTGACTTTGCAAGATTGTGATTTTGATTGATTTGACTAATTGATTCATTGACCTCAAGTTTTCATTTTATGTACCTGAAGATCTCATCCTTATTGATTGATATTCCTCAAGATTTGATTTTTGATTTTGGACTTCAAGCACATTTTTGATTTTTTAATTCATTTATTTCATATTTATCCTGATATCATGCCCATCCAACACTCACCTCCTGCAAGGCAGACAAGATCGCAGGCCAGACCTCAAGCTGCTCTTACTCCAACTCCAAGAGCTCCTCTTGATGGCACCCCAGAAGTTCCTCAACTGAGAGCCCAATTGGATAAAGGACCTCGTATGGAAGGAGAAGCACCATCCAGGAAGGAAGGAAGGGGGCCAAGAAGATAAAGCTCATTCTCAGGAGTAGTTGGCGGATTCCCAGGAACTTCAAGGACCATTTTCAAGGGTCCAGGTGAAGATGGTGAAGAGGAGGAGGAGAATTCTGTGGAAGAGGAAGAGTCTGATGGTACTGAAGGTGCTCCTGCTCCTTTAGGGGTATCCCAAGGTACTGGAGGACCAACTCTAGCCCAGTCTGAACCATCCTTATTGGCCATTATGCAGCAGATGACTCAAATTATGGCCAATCTTCAAGCAGCTTTGGCTTCTGATTCATCAAGACCACCAGCCTTCAAGACTCCATCTATGAAGGCACCAGAATGCTTTGATGGGACTCAACCCTTCAAAGTCAGAAGCTTTATTCAGTCTTGTCAATTAATCTTTCATAATGATGCAGCGAATTTATCTCAAGACAGAAAGAAAGTTCTCTATGCCACTTCATTTCTTATTGGCAGGGCTGCAAAATGGATTGAGCCTTATCTTTCCAATCTCACTAATCAAGACCAAAGATACCTTCTTAATTCTTGGACATTATTTGAATCTCAAATCTTTACTTTATTTGAGGACCCAAATGAAGTCAGAAAAGTTGAAGCAGAGTTGTATTCCTTAAGAATGAAAGAAGGTGGGAATTTATCTTTATACATTGCTGATTTTAGAATTTTGGCTTCAAGAATTTGGGATTGGGGTGAAAGGGCTCTCATTCATCATTTCAGGAAGGGATTGCCATCCAGGACTTTTGATTAGTTGTCCTCCCATCCTTCAAGAATTGACTCTCTTCAAGACTTAATGGACATTACCCTGGAGCTTGATACCAGGTACCATTAGAGGCAAAAAGAGAAGAGTCATCATCAAGAGAAGAAGCCTGAATCCCCAAAGTTGATTTCTTCTCATCCTCAAGATTATTCAAGCTCAAGTCATAAGAAGAAGAAGAATTTTCAGAAGAGGGACAAGCCCCATTCATCTTTGCTGAATAAAGACTTCAAATTAATGAATTCTGAAAAGGAAAGAAGAATCAAAGAGGGTCTATGTACCTATTGTGGTGGGAAGGATAGTCTTGAGTACTGTTTCAAAAGGCCTCAAAACAAGCTTACCCAACTGTCAGGCCAATTTCCCAGCCAGGGAAAAGCCTGAGTGAAGATCATGTTGTGTTCAATGGTCTTCACTGTTTTCCATCCAGAGCACAATTGTGCATTCTGAATACTGGTGTCAAAAATTCTCTTAAATTCTTTGTTTTTTCTTCTCTCTGATTTGTTTTACAGTATTCTCATTGATTCTGGTGTTACCAACTCATTTATTGCAAAGCAGTTTGTTCACCAGTATTCTTTGACCATTTCAGAACTACCAGAGAAGATTCCTCTTATCATTCTTGACTCCTGTGAGTCTCCTTGCTTATTTGTGACTCACCATACTAAATATATGGTTGAGCTCTCTTCATTCCCAAGCTTTGAATGGGATTTTTTTAGTCATTGATACTCCCAAGGGAGAAGACCTCATATTGGTATTTGACTTTCTTAATAATTTTGATCCTTCTATTGATTTGAGGCAAGGGCTGATCACCTTTAATGCTGATCAAAAGGACAATTCTGATCCTTCAACTTCTTCCAGTAATGACTTCTCTTCTGCCAAATCATGTGCAGCTCTGGTTGGTGATTCTAGAGAACCATCATTTCCATCTTCTGTTCATATTCCTTCTCTTAATTCCCATCCATCATTACTATCTTCTAGAGATGAAGTCTTCAAAGAGACTCAAGATGTTGGAGAAGATAATTCTTTATCTTATCATGATTCCCTCGAGGAGTTGTGGGATGAGGAGGAAGAGCCAGAAGAAGTCAAAACTGTGTTGAAGGTTGTTCCATCTGTCTATCACCAATATTTTTATGTATTCTCTAAGGTAAAAGCAGAAAAACGTCCTCCTCACTGCGCCTGTGATCATCATATTGAGCTGGAGGGGTCTCCACCTCCAGTTGGAGTGATCTACTCTTTATCAAACCATAAGTCAGATACACTCAGGGCCTACATTTCAGAGAATGTAGAGAAAGGTTTCATCTGGTCAATCTCCTCCTCAACAGGAGAACCTGCCCTCTTTGTTAAAAAGAAGGATGGTGGCCTCCATTTTTGTGTTCATTACCGCAAACTCAATGCTGTGACTAGGAAGAGCAAGTATCCTTTCCCCCTATGAATCAGCTCCTCAATTTCTTTAATGGTTCTTCTATCTTCTCCAAGATTTATTTGCGTGGTGCATATAACCTGCTCAGAATCAAGGTGGGTGATGAACATTTGACAGCTTTTAGAACTAAATATGGCAGTTATGAATACCTGGTTATGCCATTTGGGCTCACCAATGCTCTGGAATCTTTTCAAAATATTGTCAATGATATTTTCCAAGATCTTCTTGATGTTTATGTTGTGGTTTATTTGGATGACATTATGGTCCTTTCCAAATCTGAGGAGGAACATGTCACTCATGTGTCCACTGTTCTTTGCAGACTCAGAGCCAATAACCTTTTTGCTAAGGCTTCCAAGTGCCTATTCCATGTTTCTAGTGTGGAATATTTGGGTTATGTTGTTTCTTCTGAAGGCCTCAAGATGGACCAAGAAAAAGTCCAGCAGATTATCAATTGGCCACCTCCAAGAAACCTCAAGGCTCTTCAATCTTTCTTTGGCTTTGCCAATTTCTATCACCGTTTCATCAAGAATTATTCAAAAAGGATCATTTCACTCACCAGTTTCCTCAAGAAAGATTCCTGTTTCCCCCTCAATGAGGAAGCTCTTAGTAAGTTTTGTCAACTCAAAGAGGCTTTCACCACCACTCCAATCCTTCTCTACCCACCATTGTAGAGACCAATGCATCCAATTATGCCTTGGTTTCTGTACTGAGCCAGGTCTCTGACTCAGGAAAACATCCCATTGCATTTGAAAGCCGCAAGCGTATTCCAGAAGAGCTCAGCTATGAGATTCATGACAAGGGACTCCTTGGCATAGTCTGGGCTCTCAAGCGCTGGAGTGCTTTTCTTCTCTCTCTTTCCCCCCTTTTTAAGTTGTCACTGATCATTCTTCTCTTCAAAAGTACTCACTTGCCGTCAATCCCGCTGGGCTGAACTCCATTTCTCAATCACTTACCACCCTGGCTGCCTAGCTACTCTTCCAGATGCCTTATCACGTTGGGACAACATTCATCCGCAGAGGGGGGAGGATTTCATCAGCAAGAACCCAATGAACTTTCAACAGCTCATCAAGCAGGATGAAGTCCAACCCTCAAGGTGGAATCTTTTTCAGATTTGATTGACTTGATTCAAAAGAAATTATGGAAAGATTCTCAGTACAGAAGTATTCTTCAAGATTTGGGTAAAGGTAAATCTGTCCAAGATTACTCTCTTGATTCCTCTTCCCAACTTCTTCTCTTCAAAAATCAGTTGGTGGTCCCAAATGACCCCACAATCCAGCTGAGCATTCTTCAAAAGCGTCATGACTCTCCTCTAGCTGGACACCCTGGCCAAGAGAAGACTCTCAAGCTTGTCAAGCGGTATTTCCACTGGTCCGGTATGACTCAATTCATCAAGGATTATGTCTCATCCTGTAAACAGTCTTCAAGAAACAAGAATATTCATCAAAAGAAGTTTTGATTCCTCAAACCTCTTCCAATTCCAAATTTTCCTTGGATTTGTCTTTCAATGGACTTCATCACTCAACTGCCACTGTCCAATTCCTTTGATTCAATTTGGGTCATAGTGGACAGATTCTCAAAAATGGCAGTTTTTATTCCAACAACGTCTTCAATAACGTCACTGGATTTGGCCCATTTATTCATCAAGAATATCTTTACAAGACATGGCCTTCCTTCAAGCATTGTCAATTATAGAGGTTCACTTTTTGTTTCTTCCTTTTGGACCAATCTTTGTCAGCAGCTAAAGATTTCAAGAGATCTGTCAACTTCTTACTATCCAGAAACTGATGGACAGACAGAGGAGGTAAATCAGATACTAGAACAGTACCTTTTGATGTATGTCAGTTATCATCAAGATGATTGGAACACCTGGCTCCCTCTGGCGGCATTTTCTTACAATAACTCTGACCACTCTTCAACAAAACAATAACTGTTTTTCACTGTTTATGAAAGATATACAATTTGACTCAGTTCACATTACTCAAGATACTCCTTCTGGAAAGCTATCAACAAAAATCTAATCAGTACAGCAAGATTTCAGGAGAGAACTTGAAGTTTTCATAAACAGCTTTAAGAGGTATGCAGATAAAAGTAGAGCAAGTACACCTGTTTTCAATCCTGGTGACATGGTATGGCTTTCTTCCAAGAACATCAAATCAACCAGACCCACCAAAAAACTGTCTGAATGATGGTTGGGTCCCTTTCCAATCTTGAAGAAAGTCAGTGCTCATTCCTACCACCTCAATGGAAATCCATCCACCCAGTCTTACATATTTCCCTCCTTGAACCAGTCAAGACATAAACAATCCCAAATCGGCATCAAGATCCTCCTCCCCCAATCATTATTGAAGAAGAAGAGGAATGGGAAGTCTCTCAAATACTGGATTCAAAGCACAGAAGAAGAAAATTATGGTATCTGGTGGAATGGAAAGGTTTCAGTCAAGACCCAGAAAGATCCACTTGGGAACCAGCTGAAAACCTCAAGAATTGTCCTGAACTTGTAAAAGATTTTCTTTCTTTATATCCTGACAATCCTGGACCCAATTCTTCAAAAGCTTGATTTTTCATGGTACTTGGTGGGAAGAGGAATTACTAAAAGTAAGTCCCACTCCTGGTATGCACCTTTAGGGGTATTCTACTCTTTTTTGTTGTAAGCATCACCTTGGCCACTCTGTGAGCACTTTGCAATTTTGGACACAGATTTCTGGCCTGGCTTTCAACATAAATTCCAAAATCATGGCCATTTCCACTTGGGAAAATGGACCATTCGTTTTCTTAATTTCTTCCCAAGTCCTTCCAATTCCAATTAATTCCTTCAGAAACTTTTTTGCCTTTTTACAGCACTGGCGGGAGTGGTAACTACCAAAAAGTAAGTTCCTTGCCTGTTATGCACTTCCCTGAGGGGTCTACAAGCTTTCAAAACATCACCTTGGCCAGTATGTGAGCACCTGGCATAAAATTCTGTTTCCCAGTTCCTTGGGCACTTTTGAATTAACTGTCAAAATCCGTGATGAAGATTGGAACCCCCCTCAAAAAACGTTTTTCTTTTCTCTTTTATCTTTGTTTTCTTTATCTTTCTTATAATCCTTCATTCCAAAATTCTTATGCCTAAATAAATTCTTGACACTTTCAAAACCCAAAGTAAAGAGAAGACCAAGTCAACCTCACTTCATATGCCAACATCCTTATCAGTTTGAAAATTTTTCTCTTCAAGATTCCATACCTCTGGAATCTTGTAAGGTGTGGATATGAAACTTTGATTAAAAATCAAGTACTTTTCCTGTCCTAAAAATTTGTATAAGGTAAAAATCAATTAAAAATAGTATGAAATATTATTTTTAAGAGAAAACACGCCAATTTTATTGTTTATAACTTTATTAGTATAAAACAATAATATTATAAAAATTTATTGTTTTACCAACAATAAAAATTTATCCAAAAAATACTCTACAAGAGATATTTTAAGGCTACAAAAGAAATTTCTTCAAGAGAAATTTCAATTGGAATTAATTGAGCAAAGAACTGCAAGCAATTTATTAAAGAACAAAGTCTTTAAAAAGAATATTAAAGAGAAAACACGCCCAAAAGTGACCAGAGTGAATTTGGAAACAGAGTGACAAAGTTTACAGTGATGAAAGATGCTTTAATTCACTTTTGGGGTGGTTCAGGGGTAAAAATGATTATAAGAGTTACAAACAATGATTATAATGATTTTTTCACGTGGTTAAAAGGATTAAAATGATTTAAAAGTGGTGGTTGGAATCTTTGATTGATTGGTTTAACAGTTTTAAACTAATTAATAAAAGGAAAAGATTCTAACATGAAGAGAAAAGTGGGGCAAAGAAGACATTCTTTTATAGCCATCAATTCTCTTACTCCAAAAGTAAAATTTACTCTTGTCAGTCGTGAAAAACAGTCTGACAACAGAAAAGCCAATTATGGCATCATTGAACCCTGGTTTAGGCCAAAAAGGGCTGGTTTAAGCCATTTTTAGCCATTTTTAGCCATTTTAGACCCTTAAATCAGCCATTACTATAGCAATACCAGGCCTAGAGCCTTCAAAACACGTCAGAATGTGTGTCAGAGGCGTAGAAACCAGTTAAAACTGTTTTTATTATGATTGTTTTATCTTAAGGGTAGTTTTACCTTCTTGGCAACAGCTAAAACTACCCCAGTTGGTATCAAAACCTCATCATCAATTGAGTCCACAGACCCTGTAACTCAATTCCAGGCCAAAAGTGATGAACTTTTGCGTGAATTTTGACATCCCACGCCTGTCAGCAAGGATTTTGGGGGTCTAGCTCCCCCTTAGAGCTGGAGTTCCTTTTCCCCCCCAAATTTAATCTTTCCAATTTATTTTTCCTTTAATTCCTCATCATGTATTATACTTATAATTTACATATGTAATTCAATTCAATTGTACAGTACAATACAGTAATAATTGACACCTCATATGTAAATCAAAGTTCACTTATGTAATACACGCGCACATTTTGACATTTCAATTGAATTCAATTGAAAATACTTCAATTCCTCATAACTTCTAAACTAAACACAACACCTCAATTTTAACACAAAAATTGATGGTTAACACCACATGTGGTGTGAATTAAATTAAGGTTTTGAGGATTTTCAACTTTTGTATTGAAAATACTAAAAACTTAATTTAAGCTTATTTAGAGTTGAGTTACAAGAATTTCACTCAGAGGTGACCCCACCTGATTTTTTATGAGGAATCCAATGGTGAAATAATTTTTATATGTTTATTTATTGGATAAAAATTTATAATAATTTTTATTTAACTTTTTTCCAAATTTATTTATTTTTTCACAATTTTGTTAAAATTTCATTTTTACTTAATTTTTTCAAGTATAAATGTAATTTTATACTTACAAAATTTAATGTATTTTTATTTTTAAATTGTAATTAATTTTTTATTTTTAATATAATTTTATATTTATATTTTGATTTTTATCTTAATAATATAAATAAATTTATTTTATTTATATTAATATGTTATTTTTGTATTTGTGGTCTTTTGGGTATATGAAATTACCTCTAACGCTCACATTCCCTCCCCCTAAAAAAGAATATTACTTTGTAATATTGGTGTTTCTAGTGTGTCTGAATCTTCTGAGGAGTTTGGTAGCTTCTGGTATATCTTTTTCTTCTAATCATTCATCTTCACAAGTTGGGTCACTGTACCTAACAAGGTATTTCCTCACTTTCTTGGTTCTTGATTTCCTTTCTTTAAGAACTTTGGTAATTTTCTTTGTACCAGATGTCTCAATAGGAAAGTATCTGTCTTTGTTATTATGTAAATCTATCCCATACATGATTAAATAGTCATTTCCCAATAAAAATGGGTACTAGAGCAATTTTCCATAACAACAAATTCAACTGTGATTCTCAAATTCCCATTCATGTGTGGGAATATGACATTGGTCTCAAATATTCCTAATGCTTTTATTGGGCTCCTTGTACTGTTGAATTTTATACCATCAAGTAGGTGAAACCTTCCTTTATCATATGATCCTTTCCATACTTCATCCAAGGCATGTATTAGAGAGTTGTCTTTACAGTCTTTGTTCACTAATTGGTATAAGATGCTACAATTGTTATCTTGAATGTAACTATTTCTGACCTCTTCAAAGAAGGTGGTGTTCAAGTCTGTAACACTTATTCCTTCTATTGGGATTTGGTTTTCATAAGTTGTGCCCCTTGAGCTTTTGATAAATCAAGTTGACTATTGCTCAATTGTGGCAAGTGGGAATAAGATTCCATGATGTCAAAAGTGGCATTGATATTTTCTATATCTTTTGAAGATTCAGAAAATATGGATGATTTATCATCTGAATTGTCTTCAATTATGTCATCTTTTTCAACATCAGGTCCCTTTCCAATATTAATTTCATTGATTTTTCCCCTTTTTGGACATGTATTAGCTAAATGGGTGGTGCTTTGGCAAATATGGCACTTTTTGACTGTATCTGCAGATTTATACCCAACATTGTTAGAATTTTCTTTGGGGTTTTTGTCCACAGAATCTTTCCAAGGTGTATTAAACCTTGATTCAAGATTCACCCTACTAGAACCAATTTTTGTTCTGGTGGTTACTTCTTCTAATATATTGATAATATCCTCTGCTGAAGATTGTTCAGTAGTCCTGCTCTTGACAGCATGCTCTAAGTTACCTCCACATTGTCTCAGAATTTTTCTATGGATCATAAACTCTGACATGTCAGGATATAATGCTGTTAATCTGTCCTTTTGTTGGCAAAACCATGGTAAAGCTCTGTCTTTATCAGCATTAAATTTGGCAGATTCAAAGGCTGTTTCAACTTTAAACCTCCAAGCATCATTTGCCCATTTGTTGATGATTTGGGTTTTCCACCAAGTCTAACTCTGGTGTCCATGTGCTTGTCTTATTTTGATGTACCATCTGTGAGCTGATCTGGTAAACAAGGTGTTAAACCTGGCTGTTACCAATCTGTCTGGTAATTCAAAATCCTCTTTGATCATGTCAATACCTCTAATGAATTCCATATGGTCATACTCTCCTTCACCACTGAAGTGAGGCCATTCTTTAAGTTTTGGAACTTCTTTCAAGAGTGCTTGGCCCATTGATGGTTCCAAGTTATGAAAAGAAGTGGATAATTCATTTTTTAATTGTGAATTATCAGGATCCAATACTTGTGGATTTGGAATTCTTGTGCCGTCATTTTGATTTAGAGGTGTAGACATTCTTGGTAAGGTGTTCAGTATTTGTTCAATGTCATTCATTTTACTGTTGCTACACCTTTGGGAATTTCTGTATTCATGTTGGAAGCTTTGTATTAAATTTATTACTTCAATTTTATACATGTCTTCCTTATGTGTCAGTTCTTGCCATAACTCTGTCTGTCTTGTATTATCAGCAGTGACTTGATTCAATTTCATTGATAATTTTGATACTTCTTCTTGTGAAGCATCAAAACACTTTTTCAAGGCAATGGTATATGTCTTTACTTCAGTAAATGAATTTGAAATGTCATCAAGGACTTTCTTGTTATCTGTTTTGATAATATTTATGGCTTGTTTAATTCTTGTTTCAATCATGTCATCAATATTGAATTTAGAATATTTATCTGTTAATTCTTTAATAATGGCAGATTGTTCATTTATTTTAATGTTAGAAGAATTGTCATTATTAGAATTTTTAATTGTTCTTAAAACTTTTTCAAAACACATAAGTGTTTCATTAATTTGGCACAGACTCAGGTTGTTTGTTTTAATGTTGTTACAAATGGTGTCATTTTTATCAGAAAGATGTGTTTTCACGTCATTTATAGCATTATACAACTCTGGGATGGAATCAAATATGTCAGAAATCATTTCTGGAACCTTAATCTGGCTTCCTCCTTCTTCTGTAATTCCATCATGGTTCTGGCCATCTGAAATACATTTTACATGGCATCCTGCTGAATCTTTGGGATTCTGTAGCCCTGGCTGTAAGGTTTTGGGGCTGGTGCCTTCCCTTTGAATTGAAGTGCATTGTTGTATGCACTGTGGCTGGCTTTGTATATGTCCACAGAGGCTTGTTGTGGCGGTGTCAGCTCTTTTTGAAGGTAAAATGGTATTATCAGCTTCAGAATGACCCTTTTTAGTTGTTTGGAAGTCATCAACTGACCCTTTTCCTTCTGTACCTGGTTGGCCTCTGCCATAATCACGTCTATTACCTTTTTGGGAGCTGCTTGAGGGGTTGTAGCTGGCTCCTGACCTGGTTGAAGGCATAATTATGGTTAAAAAGGCTTAAAATAGTATTTTTACGTCAAAAAACTTACTATTGGCCAAATTTTTAGATTTCTGAAGGGTATTACTTATGTCCAAGTTAATTAATTCAGAAGATATTGGTTCAGGTTGGTTATTTTGAGTCACAATAACAGTACTATTATGATCAGAATTAACAGTACTGGCAGGGATAATGCTGGTTACTGTTGAGGCTGTTTCAATGTTTTCTTGTCTTACCACGTTGTCAGACACTAAAATTAATGAAAAAGCCAATTAATTAAGTAAAAAAAAGGATATTTCAAAAAAGAAATAAAAATATAAGCCTCACTTATAATATGAAAAAAAGTTATTTTTTATGGATTTTTTGAATTATAAGTATTTTTTATATGTTTTTAAATTTTTCAATATAAGAAAAAAGATTTAAAAAGAGTAAAAAAAATATGTCACAGGTAAAATATCACGGCTGGGCCTCCAAATGTAAGGTGTGGATATGAAACTTTGATTAAAAATCAAGTACTTTTCCTGTCCTCAAAATTTGTATAAGGTAAAAATCAATTAAAAATAGTATGAAATATTATTTTTAAGAGAAAAAACGCCAATTTTATTGTTTATAACTTTATTAGTATAAAACAATAATATTATAAAAATTTATTGTTTTACCAACAATAAAAATTTATCCAAAAAATACTCTACAAGAGATATTTTAAGGCTACAAAAGAAATTTCTTCAAGAGCAATTTCAATTGGAATTAATTGAGCAAAGAACTGCAAGCAATTAATTAAAGAACAAAGTCTTTAAAAAGAATATTAAAGAGAAAACACGCCCAAAAGTGACCAGAGTGAATTTGGAAACAGAGTGACAAAGTTTACAGTGATGAAAGATGCTTTAATTCACTTTTGGGGTGGTTCAGGGGTAAAAATGATTATAAGAGTTACAAACAATGATTATAATGATTTTTTCACGTGGTTAAAAGGATTAAAATGATTTAAAAGTGGTGGTTGGAATCTTTGATTGATTGGTTTAACAGTTTTAAACTAATTAATAAAAGGAAAGGATTCTAACATGAAGAGAAAAGTGGGGCAAAGAAGACACTCTTTTATAGCCATCAATTCTCTTACTCCAAAAGTAAAATTTACTCTTGTCAGTCGTGAAAAACGGTCTGACAACAGAAAAGCCAATTATGGCATCATTGAACCCTGGTTTAGGCCAAAAAGGGCTGGTTTAAGCCATTTTTAGCCATTTTAGACCCTTAAATCAGCCATTACTATAGCAATACCAGGCCTAGAGCCTTCAAAACACGTCAGAATGTGTGTCAGAGGCGTAGAAACCAGTTAAAACTGTTTTTATTATGATTGTTTTATCTTAAGGGTAGTTTTACCCTCTTGGCAACAGCTAAAACTACCCCAGTTGGTATCAAAACCTCATCATCAATTGAGTCCACAGACCCTGTAACTCAATTCCAGGCCAAAAGTGATGAACTTTTGCGTGCATTTTGACATCCCACGCCTGTCAGCAAGGATTTTGGGGGTCTAGCTCCCCCTTAGAGCTGGAGTTCCTTTTCCCCCCCAAATTTAATCTTTCCAATTTATTTTTCCTTTAATTCCTCATCATGTATTATACTTATAATTTACATATGTAATTCAATTCAATTGTACAGTACAATACAGTAATAATTGACACCTCATATGTAAATCAAAGTTCACTTATGTAATACACGCGCACATTTTGACATTTCAATTGAATTCAATTGAAAATACTTCAATTCCTCATAACTTCTAAACTAAACACAACACCTCAATTTTAACACAAAAATTGATGGTTAACACCACATGTGGTGTGAATTAAATTATGGTTTTGAGGATTTTCAACTTTTGTATTGAAAATACTAAAAACTTAATTTAAGCTTATTTAGAGTTGAGTTACAAGAATTTCACTCAGAGGTGACCCCACCTGATTTTTTATGAGGAATCCAATGGTGAAATAATTTTTATATGTTTATTTATTGGATAAAAATTTATAATAATTTTTATTTAACTTTTTTCCAAATTTATTTATTTTTTCACAATTTTGTTAAAATTTCATTTTTACTTAATTTTTTCAAGTATAAATGTAATTTTATACTTACAAAATTTAATGTATTTTTATTTTTAAATTGTAATTAATTTTTTATTTTTAATATAATTTTATATTTATATTTTGATTTTTATCTTAATAATATAAATAAATTTATTTTATTTATATTAATATGTTATTTTTGTATTTGTGGTCTTTTGGGTATATGAAATTACCTCTAAGGCTCACAAATCTCTATGTCCAATCCATCTCTACAGCCTCAATAGGCTTTTACCTTATCTTGGTGCTTAGGAGCTCACCATTCAAGGTAGGGGGGTACTGTGACAACCAGGAATAATGACCCTCCACAATTGGTGCTGCGGCAATCCCAGCCTGAAACCAAGTTGGGGGCAATTGGCCACACCATATCTTTTATGGCCAATTGGCCCCCTCTGGTGCTTCATGACCTTTTGGTCATAACACCTTTCCCCTGGCCATATCCTGCCATCGTTGGCCTCCTTGGCCAATTTCCACCTCACCAACCCCCAGGCCTTTGTCTTTGTTTTTGGGCCTGGGGGTCCTTTCAGTTTTCCAAGGGCCTAAGGCCCCTTGGCCCAACCCCTTATATTAGTGGGGTTGGGCCTAAATGGCATTTTTGAGCCATTTAAGCACCCTACGGCCTCTACGGCCCATGGGCCACTTAGGCCCCTTTTGACCCAATTTCAATGAGTCCCAAAGGGGCCAAGGGGGGCAGTCCCTCAGCCCCAAACCACAAGTGGGCCCACCTGAGCCAATTTATGGCCCCAAAAAGGCCTTAGGACCACTATGGACCCCATTTTTAGCCATGGCCTCTGGTAACCCCCAGAGGCCACCAGCAGCTCAAATCCACTCTTCCCCTCAACTCAAGGGGAAGATTTTCCCATTCCTCCATGCACCCCATACTCAAGGATACAGGTATGGTGCATATATGGTATTATATACCATTATGCACCATTTTGCTCAGAAATCCAATGGTGATGTTTTCAGGACCCATTTCCATGATTCCAAATCAAGGTCCCCAAGCTCCATCACCAATTTTGAAGGAGGACTCTTCAGCTCATCAGTCTGGCAATCCATGGCGGCTATCAGAAGATCATTTCAGGACCCCAACCACCTGGCCCTGCAGGAGTTGGGTTGGCAATTCTTCTAGGATCATTCCAAGGGCCATTCTCAAAGGTTATTCATCATTAAATCAGCTGTCAAGGCAGCAAGTACTTCAATACTCCTTGGACAACTCAATTGATCCATACAGGAAGCAATCAATTAACCTGTACGTCTTTGGCCCAATTGGGCCACTTCATATTCCACTGTGGGAATTCAATCACACAGTTCAATTTTCCAGATTGCCAGAACTGTATTGGCCCAATTCAGACAATACAGCTGGATGATTCATGTTCCAGGGTCAGCCTCTCAGTTTTGCACATATACTGGCCACCTTTTATGACCTGGGGACTTTTTCCCCAGTTAATTAATATATTGGATTTATTTTTATCCTTATTTTTCTTTTACCTTATCAAAGTAAATACTGATAATCTTAAGTCAGTCATTTTCACCTTTTCTTCTTTGCCTGTCAATGGATATTGGTGGTCATATCCTTTACTAATTCCATTGCTATTTGTGGCAGGTTGAAACAGTGAATTAAGGATTAATTTGGTTGGCTCTTTGGCTTTTGGCTTCTTATTATAATGGCCATTAGCTTCCTTTTCTTTGATCTTTGGCATATTTGTCTTGACCCTTTTTATTCTTTTTTAAGAAATAAATTCTTTTATTATCTATCCTTCTGGAGCCCTCCAAGTGAGTTCTTGATTCCTGAGTGCCAGGCCACTCTTACTTTCATAAGAGCCTCTGTGACACATTTCCACTTCACAATATGAATATTCCATATATTTATCACCCACTTTGAATAACTTATAATTAATTCAAAAAAATCAGAAATTAGTAACTGATTGATTTTTATTTAATTGAGGTGATTTTTTTGAACTTTAATAATAGTTTTTAGAAGTCTTCCAAAGAAAATCAATGATAATAGGCTGTTTTTAGGAGCCCAACTCAAATTTAAGTTCAGGAAAGTGTAGCACATGGTTTTATGGCTTTAATGGAATTGGAATTGGAATGAAATAATATCTTCGAATAAATGAAAAAATTCCAGAATTCCATTAATAAACTCCATTTTAATACTTATTTTGTCTATCAGTAAATTTGTCCTTTGTTATAATTACATATAAAAAAATGAAATTATTTGAAAGATTTTTAAATCATCCAGTTTAACTAAAACTTGTTAAACTTACTTCTTTCACGATTTTTAGAGTTAGAATTTCTCCTTGATCAAATAAAAATTGTATTCTTAAAAAAAGAATCATATTCATCCAGTTCATCTCATTTATCATCAGCTTCTTCAATATCATTTATGTTCAATTCACTTATTTTTGAATAAACCTCATAGGATCTTTGTCTAAAAAAAACTCCTTTCTTGACTCTAAAAAATGTTATTTTATTCTTTATTTTCTGTCTATTATGGACAAATCTAAAAAATAATATATTTTATTCTTGAAGATTTTGTGATACTGGATTAATTTGATTTGATGAGTTATTTTTATATATTATTATTAGAGGATTTTTGAATTTTTCTTAATAAATAAGTATGTATGGATATTTATTATCATTTATGTGTGGAAGTGTTAACAAGTTTTGATTTTGGTTTTTTTCTGATTGGTATTATTGCATATTCTTTGAATGATTCATATTGAAATTGAATGTCTCATATTACTTATTTTTCAAAGTTCTCTTTTAATTGGTTTGTCTTATTGATTTGAATACTTATGAATTGATTATTGATCATTAACATTTTTATGATCCAAAGGCGTTGTTGTCACCAATATATTATGATGGTTATCAGGATTGGTGGTAGTTATATTTTGGATTTGAAATAGGATTTTAAATAATGAAACATTATTTAACAAAATAAAAAACAAATAACAGTCCAATAATCCACCCCTGAATTCAAATTTGAATAATAATAATAATTAGACATGATTCTATTTTTTTCTCAAAAATGATGGTATTTTTTTTAGAAAAATATTAGTGATGATATTATACAAAAACAAACATTTTCTGATCATGTTCAAGAAAAAATCAAGATGAATTAATTTAGAAAAAATAAAAAAAGGAGGCTGTAATAGCATTCCATGATATTTTTTTTCAAAAAAAGCTTTGAATAAATTCTAGAAGAATTCCAAATCAATTTGGAAGCTTTCTAGGGGTCCCGAAGCTAGAAAAGAAGCAGTAAAATAGATTTAGCAATGGTTGTAGAGGCCAGGGAGACCAATGGGAGGGGTAAGGGAGGAGTTGGGTTGCTGGCTGATGATGACGATGGGGAGGTACAGGTTGAGGATAGTGATGAAAATCTTGAGCTGGAGGTAAGTGATAGTGATGATGAAAGTTTGTTTGAAAATAAAATCATAAATTATAAATTAAATCTTTTCTATTGAAAAATTAAATAAAATTTGAAAAAAAATAAAAAAAACTTGGCGGAATTTATATGGAAAAATAAATGAAATGAAATGATACTTTGCTTTGAAAACAAATTTGAATTCAATAATTTTTTTTAAAGTGAGGAGGATCAAATTTCTCTAAGTCTGGATTTGAATCGAAAAAAAAAATCAAAAAAAATCAAAATCAAATTTGAAAAAGAAGTTTGATGATTTTTTCTTTTTGAAGTGATGAGGATTTATTTTTTTTTAATTTTGATTTTAATTGAAAGATAAATCAATTTCAAAATAAAATTGATGTTTTTTTGATAGAATGAATTTATTAAAAAGATAAATTTGAGAATCAAAAATGAAAAAAGAACATGGCATATGATTTTTTATTTTTTTATGAAAATAAATTTTGTGAATTATTTTTCTTGTTTTTTTTGAAAAAAACAGAATTTAAAAGCTTCATATCTTTTTAAAACAAATTTCAAGCTCAGACACATCCAGGCCTCCACAAAACACAGATTTTATTATTCAATTTCAGTTGAGAATGAAATAATTCCTGGAGTTGAAAATGACAACTGAGATTGTAAAAAAAATCAGAAAACATCATATAATTTAAATAAAAAAAGCATTAAACGAAATATTTCTTTCAAAATCAAGAAAAGTTCAAGATGAGCTCATTGTGGCAATAGTAAGAGAGATAAATCACACTGCTTTCCCCTAAAATTCAGTTATTTTACCATTTACCCTTTTCAAATTCATTTTTAATCATTCGTTTTTTCTCCTCAAATTAAATTTTCATGTTCCTGTCTCTCTTTGAAAACCTTTTCTTCAGCTTCTTCTCATGTTCATATTTAAATTCAATCTCATTCAAAATCTTCTCTTCTTCAAGCTTCTTTTTAACTGTGGCTCTTTCTACCTCCCATGTGTACTTGTCCTACTAAAATTGTGAATTGCCAATTCTTCATCGCCTATGGAATAAGAAATTAGAGTTTTAAATTTACCATTAAAAGTAAATAATTCTTAATTTCTTGGTGTTTTTCCAATAGATTGGTGTAAAATGGAAAAAGAAAATCCATTGATCTTGTACTACCTCCACTTTGCTCATTTAAATTGAAATTGGCGATTTGCTTTTTGGTTTTGAATGGATCAACTTCAGGTCTTTATTTCAATATTCGAAATAAATACAATTATTAATTAATTATTGGGTTTGATTAGACACGAGATGGAATTCTTTCATTCTGATCAACCATATTTGTTGCCTCTGTTAAATCCACATATTCAGGGCCATTATCCTATTTTTCAATCATAAAACTCTAAAGAAATATTATATGACAAACCAATAAATGACAGAATTCAATAAATCCAAAAGAATCAAAATTTCTACCTGAAAAACTGGATCAATTTTGTCTTCATTATCTTTGATTGATTCAACATCTTGAAAATCATAGCTTTCAATTGTAAAAATATTTTTCTTATTGCCAAATAATGAATTCATTCCATAACAGCATGGACACATGCTTTCTAATTTATCATCAAGTGTCTTCAATAGTTTCTTTTAACCTTCCTTGGTAATACCTGCACCTGTAGTATTTTTGGCTATGAAGTATTCTTTATATGTCAATCATTGGTCACATATATTTGCTGAAGTAATATTAAATTTTTTATCAGATTTCCTAATAAACTAAAGAGCCATGAACTGTAATCCATTTCTCTTGCTTTATGGAGGCCTTCCAATTTAGGTTGAGCCACTAGTTCAAAAGCAGGCATCAAAATTTGCCTTTATCTTCAGCCATTTAATTATATATGAGTAATTGTCCCATATTAGCTGAACCAAATTTTGTGAATCGGATCCTGTAGATTTTTTAGACTGTGATTATTTTGGGGTTTTTTTGAGGGAATTGATATTGGGGAATTTTTAAACCAAAAATGAAAAATTGTGACAAAAATAACAGATATGAATGATATCTGAGCAACAAGAAAGCAAATATTTGTATGTTATTTGAATGAGCTGTTTGTGACAACCATCCCTCAGGGGTAAGGGGATTCATTCATATACCCACTCAAACACCTCAAAATCAGAAGATCCACTGTTGCATCAATATTCAGTTCCAGCAATCTTCATTCTGAAACATTCATACAGCTTGGTACATTAATACAGCCTGTCAATACCTGTACAGGTTGGATTCACCCAATACTGTTTCAATACACCAGTATGAAACTGTATGATCACTCAAATACACCACACCTCTTGTACAGGTTCTGTACAGATGTAAAGGACCTGTATTGGCCAGACTCAATTCAATAATCAATTATTCTCATGAAAATTCTTCCTCTGGATCAGGGCTGGTGATTCTCACATATACCAGCCCCTCTTTCTCCCCCCTGGGGACTTTTCCCCAGTTAATTAATTTAGTTTATTCATTATTTCATAATTATTCTTATCCTTATTTTGGGTATTATAATTATTTGATTTTAAGTTAGTCTTTGCATTTCTTTCTTTGCCTGTACAGTATGAGGTGGGTGGCCATATCCTTATTAACCCTTCTCTTTTCATTCTGACAGGTTGAAAAAGTGGACTTGGACTTGTTTGGGGTTGGCTCTTCTATTTCTTAATCTTATTTCTTTGTTGCTGCTTTTCTCATATCTTTTATTATAGTAATTCATTCCTTACACTCTTAAGTGTATTCAATCCCTTCTTACCATATCTTTGAGCCCTCAATAAGTGAGTCCCAGTTTACTGAGTGCCAGGCCCTCTTCACTTTGAAGAGCCCCTGTGATACTGTTGCAGCCACAATCAGGGGATAATGATATGCAGTCCTACCATCAATCATACCAACCAGACTAGCAGACAAGTAGCACAAATAAGAATTCAGCTTCAGCAACTCTCTTGAAGAGCTCAATACAGTCAGGGATTCCCAATACAGCCTTCTATTATTCATACAGACTGTGCTCACTCAATACAGCCCTGGGTTCATCAATCTGGGACTGTATGATCACCAATTCCCATCACACCTTCTGTACAGACACTGTGCATCAATACAGGGCCTGTACTATAAAAAATCAATTCAATAAATTATTTCTCTCAAGAAAACTCAATCTTTGGATCAGGGCTGGTGGATTCTCACATATACCAGCCCCTCCTCCTTCCCCTGGGGACATTTCCCTAGCTAATTGCTATAGTTGATTTATCATTTAATGAATATTCTTACTCTTATTTTTGGGTATTATATTTATTGGTATTAAGTTAGTCTTTGCATATTTTCCTCACCTGTTCAGTAGAGGTTTGGTGGCCATATCCTTATTAACCCTTCTCTTTCTTTCTGAAAGGTTGAAACAGTGGACTTGGAATTGTTTGTGGTTGGCTCTTTTATTCTTACTCTTATTTTCTATGTTTCTGCTTTTCTTATATTTATTTTATTGAAAATCTTATCTTATTTATACTCTTAAGTTTACTCACTCTTTTTCCAATCCTTGAGGCCTCCATAAGTGATTCCCAGCTACTGAGTGCCAGGCCCTATTCACTTTGAAGAGCCCCTGGGACATTATATTATTTAACTCATAATTTCTTCTTTGTTTTAATTATTTTGATATTCAATTCTCCCATTCATCAACTATGATCCCTTTATGAATTTATGATTTTTTCATGATTTTCATGATTTTTTATGACTTTATGATTTCTCATCAATTTCAATCTCATTCATTTCACCCATATGAAAATTGACTCCTTTTCATCTCTTAATTCTGTTGACCTTTAAAATTTCATTCTTAATTCTTAATCAAATCTTAACTTCTTTCTGTCTGAATTCAGGTTTTTTAGGTTTTAATTTATTGGTTATTTTGTTATTGGTAATCATAAGGACATTTATTATAACTTCAAGATTGATTTATTTGATTTACTTGAATTTTATTTCTCAATAAAGCAGGTTCATCCTCAAGATCTGATTTCATTCATTGATTGAGTTTGATTCCCCAAGATATTGAATTGACTGTTGAATATGTTGACTTATTTATTGAATTCCTCAAGACATAATTGATTTTTATTTTGAATTTAATTGGCTTGTATTAATTGATATTGATTTGAATTTCTTCAATATTTTGATTTGTTCCTCAAGACTCTCATCCAATCTCATTTGGTCAAGCCTTACTTTTCATTTTCAAAGTATCATCAAGTTCTTATTTTTTCTTATTCTAAAATAATTCCAATTCAGAATAGCCCTCCAGCCAAGAATACAAGATCTCAAAGAAATCAAGCTGTTCTCACTCCTACAGCAAGGGCTCCTCTTGACTACACACAATCAGTTGATCAACTAAGTGCAACTTTGGACAGAAGACCACAAATTTAAAGAGAAGCACCCTCAAGAAGAAGGGGTGTGAAGTCAAGAAGATTAAAATCCTTTTCTGGCATTTTGGGTGGGTATCCAAGAATTTCTTGAGGGCCTAGAAGCAGATTAGGGGACAATGAAGATGCAGAGGGGGGGGAGTCTGAAGAAACTGAAGTGGAAGCTTCCTTGGAAGGTGCCCCTGAGGCTTTTGAGGCTCCATATATGTGAGCCTTTGAGATATGACCACATATCCAAAAAGGTCACAGAAAGATTTCTGTAATAACTATACTTGTGATAATTGTCTCAAAAATTAATAAAATACCATAAATAAGTACAAAATCTGGATTAACTCAGAATCTAATGGATAAGCATGTGAAATAAGTTACACCATTAGATTCCTCATGGTAAAACACACATATGTCATCTTTATGGCATATCTGAAAAGTCAATAATTACTGAAGTATAGATAATAATATCTTAAAAAAGGTACAAAACCTCATTTATCTCAGAAAAAAATGAAACCACATGTGAAATAATATGTATCATTGGATTATCCATAAATTCTTTCACATAAGACAATTATAAAGCTAATCTCTAAAGTCAATACTTAAGGAATTAAGCTGAATATATGCACTTTTTGGTGAATGCATATATTCATGGTTTTTAGCTAATATCTCTTGAAATATACAAGATAGAGAGATAAACCAAAGATAAAGTTACCACGTAATTACTTTAGAAATACTGATATGAACTTTCTTTCACAATTTATAGACAATGTTAAAACCTGTACTGGATTATTGAATAAAATCAATAGAGATGTTGACCACTTTGTTGTGAAAGTGGTCCAAACTTAAACAAAGTAGAAAGTCAGATTCTAATAGCTCATATGTGAATAATGGCTTAATTCGTATCATAATATTCAAGGTATAACCCCTTGAAATCATGGTTCAAAGTTCTAAATATTAAATTTCAACAGAAAAGATGAGTTACAAGAAAAATCATCAAAAATAGAGTTTTGATGATGTAATGAAATGCTCTTGGCAGTTTAATGATGACGTGCCACGCTATCAGAATCCACTCCCAGAATATCTGTAGCATGTATAAATTAAAATTTACTAATTATCAAAGTTTAAGCTTCAATTTGATCATTTATGATCACTAACTGTAATCTTATTTTAAGCTTAACAGTCATACAAGTTATAAACCTGATGAATACTATTAGATTATGATTAATACTAATAAAATCCATGAAGTTTAGGCTTCTTCCAAGCCTATGATGTCATCAAACTTAGAGTTATAGTGGTAGCTCTAAATAATGACGTACTAATGAGATAAGATGGTTTGATCATGATGTAATCATCACTAAACCTTAAAATATTGATCTTTTCTAGTAGAAAGAATCAGTACACGTCTACTAGAAGCCTTCTGGACTCTATAAGGGAGGTATTTACTATAAATAGAGCTCTTTTTACTCTATTTTCCCCCAGACGCATCAAAAACACTAAGATAATTAAATCAAAAGGTAAATTCTTTATTCTTTATATATCAAACTTTTATATTATCAAAGACCAAAGATCATCTTTATTATAATCATCAATATTGTTGTTATTACATCAATTATTTAATTGTTTTTGTTCAAAAATCTCTTTAACTCAATTTCCACGTAAAAATTAAAGAATATTTGTAATTTCTCTATTTTTATTTGTAAATACAGTTTGTATAAATTGTATTAACATTATTTTGGCAAAAAATCTTTCAAAATTATTATATTAAGTGTTGAAAGTAGGTTATTTTCCCTTTTATCATTATTTTCCATAATTTTTTTATTAATATAAATAGTATTTATATTAATAAATAACTTTAATATTAGTAATATTATTGTTATTGATTGTTTTTTATTCATAAAAATCAATTTTTTACGCCTTTATTACTTGTTGGTAACAATAATGAAGTGCTTTTGAATATATTAATTATCTTATATTAATATATTTGATTATTATATTATTATATTTATTTAATAATATAATTATTTTTACGCAATAATTATAATAATTCTTTATTATTATTATTATTTCTTATCTTATTTATTTCATTGATAAGGAAATTCATAGTACAATAAGTAAAATATTAGTAATTTTTACTTATTTTTTCATAGTCAAACCTAACATTTGGGGGCCTGGCCATGTTATTTACTTTCAAATACCTTTAAAAAGGATTTTAATTGCGTTTATCCATAATAAATTATAATTATAATCATAAAATTAAAGAATAATTTTATATTTATTGATTTTAAAAGCTATTGAAGCATTTGGAAAGCAATTGTACTGTCTAACACGTGGTTATTCACATCCTTAGACTTACAAGAACGTTTTTTGAGTGACTATAGTGATTAAAAAAGATATTTATAAATTAAAAATAATATTATAAAAGAATAATATTCATTTTTATTATATTCTTTAAAAATAAAAACATAAAAAATATTGAAAACCAACAGAAAAAGTTATTTTTCTTCATTCTTATTCATTTCTTTATTCATTTCATTTTTAAAAGATATAAAAGCAATTTTTACGTGGAAAATTGCCATAACTTACCACAAAATAGCACTTCTTATATAAAAGAATTATATATATCTGTCTTTTTTAGTGTTTGAAGACAATCCAACAGAAAACAACCAAGCCACTGTTGAAAGATTGGTGGAAGAAACTTGCCCAAGTTCTCCAACACCAATTTTCATTAAGAAAAAGAAAGCTAAGAAATTAGACTTTGCAGGACCCACTATTCAGGACTCTGAAGGTGAGTACCTCATTTATAAATTGCCATAAGAAGAATTCTTGTCCTGAAATCCTCTTATTTCTTATTTCTTAAATCATGACTACCAGAGGAAGCTCCCAATACTTCATCCAATCAGATAGAGCTGGCCTCAGAGATAGAATTGATTCCTCAAAAGGGAAAAGAAAGGGCAATATCTCCAGTGGAACAGAATCCACACAAGGAAGCTCCTTATCCCAAAGGCAAGTCGCAGAAATGCCAATGATTTCTGAACCAGAGTTAGAACTAAGTATAAGTAACTAAAACAGGTGCAAATCACATTCAGAGGGCTCAGATAGACATTTACTGGAGCCAGTACAAACAGTACTACACATTGTACAAAGACAAGGACTGGGAAACTTTGCCTCAAATACACCAAGGAGTGATGAGCTCCTGGCACATCCTCAACAGGTTCCTCACAGAGGAGGAGATAGTGGTATACTCCAATGGATGGAATCCACTGTCATCCAAGCCTCAAATCAAAAATATCAAGGAGTAACACTCCAAAAAGAGGGAGGAAAGCAAGGAAGAAGCCACAGTAGCTTCTACCAGAAAGCCTCAAGTCAACCAACCTCCTCAAGAAGGGAAGAAGAGCAATAAAAGGAATTGGAGGAAACCATATTCCCCAAGCTACAGGATTCCAAAAATCCAAAAAGATGCCATGGATAATGTCTTCAACATGGCCAGAATTTTGATGGAATTCAAAGACAAAGAGAAGCAAAGAATGAGACAACCCCGTTTTCCAAAGAAATAACCTTACCTCCTGATGTTTTAGATACTTTAATAGAGCTTAAATACAGTATTTTTCCTCTTAAAGACATTAAAAATAGTTTATTATCTTTACAAGAAATAAATAATAGCTTGTCATCTTTAACAAAACTTGTTGTACCAAATAAGAAAGAAATTGATAACATTAAATTTATGGTTGAAAACAACAAACCAAAAGTCTTAATTTATAATACTCATAAATTGATACAAGGACAACAAGAATTGTATAAATACATAAAAGATATCAAAGATAAAACTTTGACAATAAATTATGACGTGAGTATTGATAATCTTACAGAAAAATTAAACAAATTAAGTATTTCTGTAGAATAATTTGAATAAAAAACTTCATCACACCAGAAATTACTTTTAGACCATGTGGAAAAAAGTGATGAAGCAAGAATGCATCTGAAAGATGATATTCAAAGTGAAATAAGGCTTATCACTGAGAAAATGGATAAAATTAATGAGGCCAGCTCAAATATGCCAAAGTTATTAACTCCATTTCCTCACATAAGAAGCTCTTTTAAGCCAAAAGAGGAATTAACAAATTCATTCATAACAGACTTAAGTCACCAAGACAATAACCAAGTCTTAATGAAGGAAGCACCTCAATTAAAAGAATGGCCAACATTCACAGGAGAAGTTGAATATGACCATATGTCATTTCTTAAAACAATTGACATGTTACAAGAAGATTATGCCATACCAGATGAACTGATCACTGCAAGATTACACTCACTGTTTGAGAAATCTGCAAAAAGATGGTATTATGGCATAAGACAAACAAATGGCAAAAATACCTTGTCTTGGTGGAAACAAGAAATAATCACCAAATGGGCTAATGATTCCTGGAGGTACAAAATAGAAAATGCATTTGAGAACTCCTTCTTTGACCCAGACAAAGATAAACCTTTGACTTTGTTCTTAAAACAAGTTGAAAGATTAAATGCACTGTACCCAGAAATGTCACAAAAAAAGGTACACATTAAAATACTTAAGAAATGTGGATATGAATTGGAACATGCCCTGAGAAGCAGGTGTATAGAACCATGCTCCACAGAAGAGTATATCAATGCACTTTAAGACATAGTGACAAGGGCAAAAATTGGTAGAACTTGGAAAAAATTGGACATCAAAAGTCCAAATAAGCCATTTATCAAAAAAGATAAATCAAAAAAAGCTTTCAAGCCCAATACATCCAACAATAATGAGCAAAGAAAATGCCATAAATGTGGAGGTATTGGACACTTAGCCAATCACTGCCTCAAAAAAGGCAAAGATCAATGAAACTGTGGAAACAGAAACCCACAATGACAAAGAAGATGAATCTGACTCTGAAAAAGAGACAGAAGAGTCAGAGACTTCTGAAAGTGATGAAATTAATATAATTAATGCACAAAATCATAATATTGATATAATTTATGAAGTACTAGATGTTAACTCAAACTTACCACAAGTTGGAACATCTGACACAAACCTGACAAATGTGCAAGATGCCAAACTGTATGGAACTCAACCTGCAAAAGGAATGGGATATAAAGCTGGAAAATAAAGTATAAGTATTGTCATGGTTAATAACCAAGAGGAAAAAGTGAAATTGGATACAGGAGCATATTGCACCTGTTTTGTTAAAAGTTATTTAAAAACAATTGTTCCAGATTGGCAAGAAAATGTATACCAATACGAGGTGTCAAATTTAGTAGTTCAAGTGAGAGCATGAAGCCCCTTGGAAGAATTGACTTAACACTCATTTTTCCTCACCCTTCACAATGTGTCAGAATTAAATTAGAGTTTTTACTAATGGACGACTGTACTAGTAATCAATTCATACTTTGAAATTACTACTTGTCAATCTATGGTATAGATATCTCTAACCAAAGGGATAGATATTTTACTATAGGAGACAACAAAAGACAAATGTTTGGCTTCTTAAATAACAAAAAAAATTACAGTTATTAAGAATGAAGAAGAAAGTCCAGAAAGAAACTTTTTATATCTGAACAGCTCAAAGAGGCAGAATTCAATCAAGATTTAACAGAAAAAATGAAAGAAAAATTGATTGACCTCTTATTTAAGTATAAAAATGCCTTTGCAACTGATAAAGAGCCACTATGTGCCATAATTTTTCATGAGGTAGATATAATTCTTAATGGTGAAAAACTTACCCACCTTTACTAAGGAGACCTGCTTACCCAGCTAGTCCAAGGGCTGGAGAGGCCTTGGAAGCACACATTAAAGAATTAATGGACCTTGGAGTATCAAGGAAAGTAGGACATAATGAACAGGTAGAAGTCACTATACCTGTCATTATAACTTGGCATAATGGGAAATCAAGAATGGTAGGGGACTTCAGAGCCCTGAACACCTATACTATCCCTGACAGATATCCAATACCCAGAACCCATGAGACATTAATACAATTATCTCAGGCTAAGTTCATAACATCCATGGATGCTCTAAAGGGTTTTCATCAAAATGTCTTAACAGAAAATTCCAAGAGACTACTAAGAATAATAGTCCACTGTGGAATTTTTGAATACTTAAGATTGCCATTTGGTATGAAGAATGTGCCTTCCCATTATCAAAGGATGATAAATACCATATTTCCTGAAGAATTATCAGAAGGATGGTTAATTATCTATATTGATGATATCATAGTTTGCTCAGAAACTTGGAAAAATCACCTCACAAGACTAGAAAGGGTACTACAAAAAATAGTGCAAGTAAATATGAAGATTTCCTTGAAAAAGTGTCATTTTTCATAGTGAACTAAAAGCACTAGGACATGTTGTATCTGGACTTAGCCTAGGCATAGACAAGAATAAAGTAGCAGCAGTACTACTTAAGCCAATGCCTCAAACAAAAAAAGAAATGAAAACATTTCTAGGATTTGCTGGTTACTATAGACAGCATATAAAGTACTTTGAAAAAATTGCCAAATCCTTGTATAAGCTATGTGACCAACAAACAGTCTATGAAATGACTGAAGAAAGAGTCAAATCATATAAAGAACTGAAAAATTCCTTAACAAATGCCCCATTTCTTCTAATGCCAGATTGAAAACTACCCTTTAAGCTTTACATTGATGCTTGTGGAGAAGGACTAGGTTCTGCACTACACCAGACACAAATCATCAATGATAAACCAGTGGAAGGACCAATTTGTTTTATTTCAATACAGATAAAGACAACAGAGGCAATATATTGAGCAAGCTAAATGGAATTCCTATGCTTAGTTTGGGCTTTAGAAAAATTACACTATTACTTGGATGGAACAGTATTTGATGTGATTACAGACTGTGATGCTTTAAGATCTCTATTGAATATGAAAACTTTGAATAGACATATGCTGAGATGGCAAATTGCTATCCAAGAATATAGAGGAGGTATGACTATAGTTCATAAATCTGGTAATATTCATAAAAATGCAGAGGGGCTCTAGCAAATACTTCTGCAAATCAAGCATGGGTACCACAGGAGGAGTACCATATAGAAGGGATATGTGTCACAGACATTGGCACAGAATTCTGTAACCAATTCAAAGAAAGCTATAGAATCAATAATAATTGCCATATCTTGAGCCAACTTCTAATGAAAGACTGCAAAGACCCATCACTTTCATCAAAATTAGATGAAATATGGAAAAAGGCATATGATGAAGGAAGATTCCACCTCCTTGATGGAATCCTCTATCATAGAACAAAACACACATGTCTTATGGTCTTGACAGACAGAAATCTAATAAACACTATTTTACATGAGTGTCATTATAGTGTTGCAGCTGGACATCTCTCAGAAGATAGAATACTAGAGAGGGTGAAAACCTGCTCTTGGTG
Organism: Austropuccinia psidii; assembly: GCA_023105745.1. NCBI lineage: Eukaryota > Fungi > Basidiomycota > Pucciniomycetes > Pucciniales > Sphaerophragmiaceae > Austropuccinia > Austropuccinia psidii. The sequence goes on along the minus strand of JALGQZ010000002.1, from coordinate 7,228,814 downwards.
GCCAAATTGGAAGAAAGATGTTGCAGAATACTTCCAAACCTGTGACAGATGTCAAAAATCCAACAGAGTCACAGGCAAGAAATTTGGAATGATGATCCAAATTGAAGAACCAAAATCCCCTTGGGAAATAGTTCATATGGATTGGGTAACAGCATTACCCCCAGGAGGAGACAGAAGTTATAATGCATTCCTAGTGTTAGTTGACAGGTATAGCAGAACTTCTATGTTCCAACCATGTCACAAAGCTGACACGGCCATAATGATATAGAATAAAGTCATTAGCCACACAGGCTTATTCCAAAATATCATAAGTGACAGAGACCCAAAGTTCACTTAAGCATTATGGACAAACCTCCATAGCTTGTTTGGGACAAAATTATCTTTCTAAACAGCTTACCATCCTAAAACTGATGGTTTAGCAGAAATAATGATACAAATCTTGGAGGACATGATCAGAAGATTCTGTGCTTATGGACTGGAATTTAAAGATTCTGATGGTTTTACCCATGATTGGTGTACATTAATACCAGCTCTTGAAATGGAATATAAAAAATCAATCCATTCTTCTACTGGAAAAACACCAGCAATGCTAGAAAAAAGGTTGGAATCCAAGACTTCCTTATGATACCCTCAAAAAGGACTTAGTGGATATACATTCAACAGCAAGAAGTTTTAAAATAATTCTTGACAAAGCAAGACACCATGAAAACAGATGTATGCTATATTCTTTCAAATATGCAAAAGAAAGATGGGATAAAATTCATAAACCACCTTACTTCAGAATAGGAGACTTTCTCATAGTGTCAACCTATAATTTCAATAATATAAGAGGACCAAATAAATTGAAAGATTCCTTTGAAGGACCATTCATGATAAAAGCACTACATGGACCTAATGCTGTGCAATTGGAGCTCACAGGTGAACTAATGAACAAACACCCAACTTTCCCTGTAAGTCTGATAAAACCTTACAGCTCAAGTGACAGGGAGTTATTTCCACTAGGAAATAAACACCCCCTTTGGAAGAAGGAGATGAAAAGAAAATTGTGAAAGTCCTCAAAGAAAGAAGTACAAGAAATAAAAAAGAAAGTGAATAACTTCTAAGGTAGGTAAATCCAACTCAAGAAGATGAATGGCTACTTGAGAAGGATATAAAAAATGCGGATAAGCTACTAAGAATGTTCAGACATGAAAGAAAACCTAAATAATAGAAACATAAAGCATTATTGAGCTTCAAAACTAACAAAGTCTATTGAAGAGGTAGGACAGTGGATGATACCCTAATTAACTATATCAGATTTTGGTACAACCTTTTTTGGTGGTAGGTAATGTGAGCCTTTGAGATATGACCACATATCCACAAAGGTCACAGCAAAATTTCTGTAATAATTATACTTATGATAATTGTCTCAAAAATTAGTAAAATACCATAAATAAGTACAAAATCTGGATTAACTCAGAATCTAATGATCAAAAATTTGAAATGAATTACTTAATTAGATTCTTCATGGTAAAATACACATATGTCATTTTTATGGCATATCTGAAAAGTCAATAATTACTGAAGTATAGATATTAATATCTTTAAAAAGGTACAAAACCTCATTTATCTTGGAAGCCAATGAAGCCACATGTGAAAGAAATTGTATCATTGGATTATCCATAAAATCCTTCACATCAAACAATTATAAAGCTAATCTCTCAAGTCAATACTTAAGGAATTAAGCTGAATATATGCACTTTTTGGTCAATGCATATATTCATGGTTTTTAGCTAATATCTCTTGAAATTTACAAGATAGAGAGATAAACCAAAAATAAAGTGACCACGTAATTACTGTAGGAATACAGATATGAACTTTATTTCACAAGCTATAAGCAAGGTTAAAACTGGTAATGAATTATTGAATAAAATCAATAGAGCTGTTGACCACTTTGTTGTGAAAGTGGTACAAACTTAAAAGAAGTAGACAGTCAGCTTCCAATGCTTCATATGTGAAGAATGACGTAATGTTTATTATAATATTCAAGGTATAACCCCTTTAAATCATGGTTCAAAGCTCAAAATATTAAATTTCAACAGAAAAGATGAGTTACAAGAAAAATCATCAAAAATAGTGTTTTGATGATGTAATTGAATGCTCTTGGAGGTTTAATAATTATGTGCCAGGCTATCAGAATCCACTCTCAGAATATCTGTAGCATGTACAACTTAAAAGTTATTAATTATCAAAGTTTAAGCTTCAATTTCATCATTTATGATCACTCACTGTAATCTTATTGTAGGTTTAACAGTCATGTAAGTGATAAAACTAATGAATACTATTATATTATGATTAATACTAATAAAATCCACAAAGTTCAGGCTTCTTCCAAGCGTATGATGTCATCAAAATTAGAGTTATAGTGATAACTCTAAATAATGGCGTACTAATGAGATAAGATGGTTTGATCATGATGTAATCATCACTAAACCTTAAAATATTGATCATTTCTAGTAGAAATCATCAGTACATGTCTACTAGAAGCCTGCTGGACTCTATAAGGGAGGTATTTACTATAAATAGAGCTCTTTTTACTCTATTTTCCCCACAGACACATCAAAAACACTAAAATAATTAAATCAAAAGGTAAATTTTTTATTCTTTATATATAAAAATTTTATATTATCAAAGACCAAAGATAATCTTTATTATAATCATCAATCTTGTAGTGATTACAACAATTATTTAATTGTTTTTGTTCAAAAATCTCTTTAACTCAATTTCCACATAAAAAGTAAAGAATATTTGTGATTTCTCTATTTTTATTTTTAAATACAATTTGTATAAATTGTATTTACATTATTTTGGCGCAAAATCTTTCAAAATTATTATATTAAGTGTTAAAAGTAGGTTATTTTCTCTTTTATAATAATCTTTCTTTATTATTATTTTTAATAATTCCTATATGAATATAAATAGTATTTATATTAATAAATAACTTTAATATTAGTAATATTATTGTTATTAATTGTTTTTTATTTATAAAAAACAATTTTTCACGCCTTTATTACTTTTTGTTATACAATAATAAAGTGCTTTTAAATATATTAATTATCTTATATTAATATATTTATTTATTATATTATTATATTTATTTAATAATATAATTATTTTTATGCCATGATTATAATACTTACTCATTATTATAATTATTTTTAATCTTATTTATTTTATTCATAGGGACATTCATAGTACAATAAGTAAAATATTAGTAATTTTTACTTATTGTCTCATAGTCAAACCTTACAATATCTAGCCCTTTCTAGCCAAACTCTTGTCTCTCAAGCTGAACCAAATTTTCTCAAGATGATGGAGCAGATGACTCAATTAATGGGACAGCTTTCTCAAGCAGTTTCCCCCAGGGACAATTCAAGAGCCCCATAACTCAAGACTCCATCAATAAAGGCACCTGATTCTTTTGATGGTACTCAAGCCCATAAATTGAGAGCATTTATCCAATCCTGTCAGCTAATTTTCCATAATGACCCAGAAAAATTATTCTCTGACAGGAAGAAAGTTCTTTACTCAACTTCTTTTCTCACTTGTAGAGCTTGAAAATGTATTGAACCATATCTCTCAAATATCTCCAATGAAGACCCATCCTATCTCCTCAATAACTTTCAGTTGTTTTAAACCCAGTTATTAGCTCTTTTTGGTGCTCCCAATGAAGTTAGGGAATCTGAACAAAAGGTGGATAATCTTAGGATTAAGGAAAGTGGTCATGTATCCTTGTACAGTGCTTATTTCAGAAGCTTAACTTCAAGAATTGGGTATTGGGGAAAAGGGCTTATATCCATTTTTATAGAGGATTATTGGCCTCAAGACTTCTGGACCAGTTGGATTCTCACCCTGGCAGCTTTGACACTCTTCATGAACTCATGGACATTAATTTGTTGTTAGACGCAAGGTACTATGAGAGGCAGAGGGAAAAGGGTAGTCATCAAGAGAAGAAGCATCCAATTACTAGATCAAATTCTTCCAGGCCTCCTCAAGATTCATCTTCCAAAAAGAACAAGAAGGGGAAGAATTTTCAATTTTCAAATTATAAGTCTCATTCTGCTCTCCTCAATAAGGACAATTAACCAATTGGTTCTGAAAAGGATAGGAGGATTAAGGAGGGTTTATGCACTTATTGTGGTGGAAAGCACCCAATTTGAAAATGCTTTAAGAGGCCTCATAATAGGCCAGGTTCATGAAGAGGCTTCCCTAACAAGCAGGGAAAATCCTGAGTGGGAACAATGATTTGTTCAATGCTTCTCACTTATTTCCTTCAAGAGCACAATTGTGCACTCTGAATACTAGTGTCAAGAAATCTCTATAATCTCTTATTTTTTCTTCTGTCTCTGATATTTTCTATAGTATTCTCATTGATTCTGGTTGTAAAAACTCTTTTATTTCAAAGAATTTTGTTCTAAAGTACTTATTGACTATGTCAGAGCTCCCTGAAAAGATTCCTTGTTTCATTTTGGATTCTAATGAATCCACTTCCTTGTTCATCCCTCATTATAACAAGTGGGTTGTTTACTTTCCTTCTTTCCCAAGCTTTGAAAAGACTTTTTTATCATAGATTCACCCAAGGGAAAATACCTCATATTGGGCTATGATTTCCTTTACCATTTTAATCCCATTATTGATTTGAAAAATGTATTGATCACCTATAATTCTAGTCATAAGGATTCTAGTGATATTAATTCTTCTACTATTAATGACTTTGACACTGCTGTCAACAGTGTTTCCCTGGTTGGTGAACTTAAGACACCTTCCTTTCCTTCTTCTTTCCTTATCCCTTCCATTATTTCCTCTCAGGAACTACTTGAATCAAGAGATGGAGTCTTCAAAGAGATAAAAGATGTTTGAGAAGATGTTGCTATATCTTCCCTTCATCTCTTTCCAGGGGATATGTACCTCCCTCCTTTATCCTTCCATGCATCCCTGGAGGAGAAGTGGGATGATGAGCAAGAGCCATAAGAAATTGAAACTGTTCTGAATGTTGTTCCTCCTGCTTATCACCATTATTTGGATGTATTTTCCAAGGTGAAAGCAGAGAAACTTCCTCCACACCATGCCTGTGATCATCATATCAAACTGGAGGGTCTTCTACCACCAATTGGTGTTATTTACTCCTTATAAGACAAATAGTTAGAAACACTGCAGGCCTACATTTCAGATAATGTGGAGAAAGGTTTCATCAGGCCAAGCTCCTCTTCAAGAGGATCACCTGTCCTTGTTGTTAAGAGAACTGATGGTGGCCTCCATTTTTGTGTTGACTACCACATAATCAATTCTGCCACTAGGAAGAACAGGTATCCTGTCCCTCCCATGAATCAGATTCTCACTATCTTCCCCAAGATAGACTTTTGTGGTGCTTATAATCTCCTGAGAATTAAGGAGGGGATGAGCATTTAACTGCATTTAGGACCAAATATTTTAGTTATGAGTATTTGGTGATGCCTTTTGGATTAACCAATTCTCCTGATTCATTTGAGAATCTGGTAAATCATATCTTTGCAGACTTCTTGGATATCTTTGTTGTAGTTTATTTAGATGATATTATGGTCTTCTCAAGCACTGAGGAGGAAAATGTTAAACATGTGGCCACTGTCCTCCAAAGGCTGAGGGATAATAATTTCTTTTCCAAAGCCTCAAAGTGTGTATTCCATGCCCCAAGTGTGGAATACCTTTTCTATGTTGTTTCGAGTGACAGCCTCAAGATGGATTCTTTAAAAGCTCAACAAATCCCCAATTGGCCTCAGCCCGAGAACATCAAGGCTCTTCAATGATTTCTTGGATTTGCCAATTTCTATTGTTGTTTCATTAAAAATTACTCCGAAAAAATCACTTCTCTCACTTCCCTTCTTAAAAAAGATTCTCCCCTTATCTTAAATGAGGAAGCTCTTAACCAGTTTTAATTACTCAAAGAAGCATTCACCACTGCCCCTATCCTTTCTCATTTCAATCCTTCTGTACCAGCTATTGTGGAGACTGATGCTTCTGATTCTTCCTTGGGTGCTTTACTGAGTCAGGTTAATGACTCAGGAAATAATCCCATTAAATTGATAGCTGCAAGCTCCTCACAGCAGAGCTCAACTATGAAGTTTATGAAAAGGAACCCCTTGGCATACTTTGGGCTCCCAAGTGCTGGAGAGCTTTTATTCTTTTGAGGTCTTGACAGACCATTCTTCTCTTCAGTACTTCATGTCTTCCAAAGTCCTTACTCGTTTTCAGGCCTGCTGGGCAGAATTTCTCTCTGAGTTTCACTTTACTATCACTTACTTCCCAGGAATACTGGCCACTTTACCAGATCCCTTGTCACATTAGGATGAGATGTACCCAGAGAGGGGGTGGAATTAATTGAAAAAAATCCTCAAAATTTTCATCAAATTCTTAAGCAAGATGGAATTCAAGAATCAATATTATTTTCAATTAAATTAGATATGCTCTCAGATTTAGTTTACCAGATTAAAAAAGAAGTATTGAAAGACAAATATTACAAAGAGGTACTCAAGAAACTAGAAAGAGGTGAATCAGCACCAGATCGTTCTCTTGAACCTCAATCCAAGTTAGTGTTATTCAACATAGAGTGATTATTCCAAGAAATCAAGAATTTCAACTGGATATCCTTCAAAAGCATCATTACTGACCATTGGCTTGCCATCCTGGCCAGGAGATTACCCTAAAGCTCATCAAGAGGAACTCTTACTGGGCTTTCATGAATCAAAGCATCAAGCACTATGTGTCCTCATGTCAGCAATGTTCAAGAAACAAGAACATTAATCATAAGAAGCTTGGATTACTTAAGCCTCTCCAAATTCCATCTGGTTCTTGTAATTTCTTATGAATGGACTTTATCACTCATTTTCCATTGTCCAAAACCTTTGACTCAACTTTAGTAGTTGTGGACAGATTATCAGAAATGGCAATATTCATTCCAACTTATTCAACAATTAACTACTTGGACTTAGCTTATATTTTCATAATTAATGTCTTTTCCAATAATGGCCTTCCAGTAAGTATTGTTAGTGATAGAGGTTCATTATGTGTTTCATCATTTTGGACCCAATTATGTCAGCAGCTCAAGATATCAAGATATCTTTCAATTTCTTTTCACCCTGAAACAAATGGACAGGCAGAGAGGGTAAATCATATTCTAGAACAGTATCTTCTGATGTATGTCAGTTTCCATCAAGATTATTGGAACATCTGACTCCCTCTGGCCCAATTTGCCTGCAATAATGCAGAACATTCATCAACCAAGCAATAACCTTTTTTCACCTTTTATGAAAAAATTACCAGCTTTGATTCAATTCAAATTTCTGAAGGCACACCTGCTGGAAAGTTATCAACAAAAATTCAATCAGTACAGAAATTATTCAAAGAATAATTGGAGTCAGCAATAAGAAAATCTAAGTATGCAGATAGAAATAGGAAAATTACACCTTATTTCAAATCTGGGGACAAAGTATGGCTAGCCTCAAAGAATATCAAGACTGAAATACCCACGAAGAGACTTTCAGAAAGATGGTTGAGACCCTTTGAAGTATTGAAGAAGATTGACTGTAAGGCTGAGTCTATGATGGAGGTATTAAAATTGTATATAAAGCTCTAACTATGACTGTGACACAAATTCAAATATTTGAAAAGGGGTTCTAAAGAGTCTAATAAGGGTTTTACTAAAGATTTGTATTGGTGGTGAGCGCTGTTGAAAGCCCTGGGTGCAGTGTTTATCTGTAGGGTTACAATAATTAAAATTATAATTATACCTGTTAATTCTCCAAGAGTATAGCTTTTTCTGAAATCTGTACTAGATAGGAATTTAAGAGAAGGATGAGGAAAGCTTTTCTGGCCAAGAAAAGGCCTCCTTTTATCCTAAAATGGGGTGGAATGGTCCTCTAGGCCATCCACGTAGATTAAGTTAATATTTTTTCAATTCTTAGTACTGGCTTGTGGTTTCCACAAAGCCTGTATACACTGTATTGGGCTCAGATGTGGTTTTGAAACCACATCTGGGCAGTTTTCACCAATACAGGGTAAACGTTTTCATCTGGGGACTACACAGCCCTCTTCTGACATGTATGGTGTGTATAATGCTGTACAGAACCTGTATGGGACCCAAGTATTGAATGAACTATGAGTTATTGAAGTATAAACATGCCTCTTCATCTGTTTGACACCTCATCATCATAGCTGTGGGATATTATCCCACAGAAAAGGTGTATTGGCCCAATTGTGGGACTTTAGCCTTAAGAATGCTATAGCTTTGTCAGTTTTTGAGATATTGAGCTCAAAGTTGGCTCATTGTATATCCCTGGATGATATCTAAACAATGGTACCTCATTTGGTATGGGTAAAATCCAATATGGCAAAGTTATGCCATCTACAAGTTTTGTTATTCATATATATGATCTTCTTAATATCTGTATGGAGCTATTTTGCTCCATAACTTTTGTTCTAGATGAGATATAGAGAAATGAAAGACACAATCAGATATCCCTGATTGTTCTCTTCCCAAAAAGGCCCCACTTTAAGTATCTCACACAAAAATTAAAGAAGTTATATGAGGTGAATATTTTGTTCACCCTTATTTTGGCCATACATTCTGTAATTTTTGTGTTAGCTCAACTTGGCTAGTACCATTGAATATACCTCACTAATATATTTAATTTGAATACCCATTTTCTGGGGTTAAGCCTCTTCCTCTGAATTTCAGATGAGAGGTGAAAATTAAGGTTTATGCTCAGCAACAACTTTGAGCAGGAATAACTTTGTTGTTCTTTGTCCTATGATGATAGGACTTGTATATTTGAAAAGGTGTGAGTTTCCTCTTTCTTTTGGTACCTTTTGAGCTGATATGGATAAGCTTCATGTTTTGGTGGTATCTTGGCTTTACCATTTGTTTATGGTATTTGGCTGTCATGCTTGTGCTCTGGTTTTGAGTCACAGGCTGACATTGGCAGTCATGCATATCACCTCAAGTTTCCTGAACAATGGAATTAAGTTCACCCTGTGTTTCATGTGTCCTTATTAGAACCAGTCAAGCAGTCATGTATCCCAAATGGAAATCAATTGCCACCACCACCAATCCTAGTGGAGGAGCAAGAAGAATTGGAAGTGTTCTGGACTCAAAACTCAAAAGAGGTGAATTATAGCATCTTGAAGAGTGGAAAGGATTAAGTGAATACCCAGAAAGAACAACTTGGGAACCAGCTTCCAACCTTAACAGCTCACCAAACCTTGTCAAGGATTTCCACACTTTGTAACCTGACAAGCTTGGCCCAAATACCCCAAGAGTTTGATTTTATGGTGCTTGGTGGGGAGTAGAAGTTGTGAAATTAAGTTCCACTCCTGAGATTCACCTTCAAGGGGGTATTCTACCCAAACAAGCTGTAAGCATCACCTTGGCCACTTTGTGAGCACTTGTCAATTCCTTTGGACAGGTTTAGAAGGTCTTGAAGCATCAATACCCTTGAATCTGAACCCTTCATTAAGATATGGCCAAATTTCTCCTATTTTCTTTTCCATTTTCTTATTCAAAATTATGTCATTTATCATTATTCAATACATTATTATAATAAAATTCCTTTATGGAAAGGTTTTTCCATTATTTTGTGGTGCTTGGTGGGGATTGGAAGTTATGAAAGTAAGTTCCATCTCCTGGTATGAATCTCTGAGGGTTTCTACTTCTTGTAAAACAATACCTTGGCCACTCTTTGAGAAACAAATGTTTGGATTTATCTCTCAGGAGAATTTATGGAAAAAATTAAAGCAACTTACCACAAGAGGGACACCTCTCAGAAGTTTCTTTTATATTCTCTTTTTATCTGCTTTCTTTTATTCTTTACTTGTATAATTCTTTTCTTTTAATTTCTTTCAAGCAGAAGCATCCCCTCCCATATCATGTACTGGGGGGGTTGATTCTCATTCTAGTAGCAGTAAGAATGGGCATGAAGGATAAACCAAACACAAAAAAAGTTCAACAAGAAGTTTCATTCTTCACCAAAGCCATCAAAAGTCTCATAAAATTTATTGACCATCCCACTCAAAACAGGGATGATTCATCAAGAAATCAAGTATCAAATTTAATGCTTATGGAATAAAATTATCTCTGGGATTGGCTCAAAGGACTCCAAAATCCACTCTCACTATTCACCTGGAAGGACCACCCATGAAGAAAATCCAAGCCTTTTTGAATGCTCCTCAAAGGGTCCTCAAAGACCCAGGAAATTTGGCCACCAATACTCCCAATCAACCCTCAGGAACCCCTAAAGCCTCCTTCAAAAGGGCATTCATATGGCCTTTCAGAGTCCTAAATCCTCCTCTATACCATAGCCAATATTGGTCTAGAGCGCCCAGAAACCCTCCAGGACACCCACAGGCAGCCAATAAAGCCTATGGACTAAAAATATGGGCCCAATTTCTTGAGTTGGCCCCCCAGGACCCAAATCAAGGGCATCGGCCAAGGGGTTCAGGACAAGTGGGGTGAGCCAGAACCAAACTGGCGTATATGCCATTTTGACAAAGGATTAAGGGGAGTTTATTCAGTGTTCAGTGACAAAAATAAAGTGAAATTATGGCCAGTTCTGGTTATGACAACAGAAGGAGCTTAAGACTTATAAGGCCAGCCTTCCAAGGATATATTGGAGAGTCAGAAAGGTCCATTACTGAAACAGCAAGACCTTAAAATATTGATGCATATATCCATTATGCATCATTTTAAAATCCTTCTTCAGTGGTGACAATAATTTTGCATTTTCTTCCACAATATTTGTAAACTTTCATTTTTCTCACTCTATTGACTTTATTTTTTTTTCAAGACCAAGTAAATGCAAGTGAGAGTTCCAACTGAAGTCCACTTTCAGAATACAATCAAGACTTGTGACAATTCATCAATGGCACATTTTTATTCAAGGAAATGACCAAAGATGTTGAGTTCAGGGAAGAGGATTCAGATCTAAAATATGTGGTGATAGGTGAAATTTTCAAACAAATGATTCCTATTTTGGTGTCCAAGAGCCCACCAGTTTCAAGAGGGGGATAATGTCACAGCCACACTCAGGGGATAATGGTGTGCAGTACTACCTTTAATCATACCAACCAGAGTAGCAGATCAGTAACACAAATCAGCATTCAGATTCAGAAACTCTCTTGAAGAGCTCAATACAGTCAGGAATCCCCAATACAGCCTTATATTATTCATACAGACTGTGCTCACTCAATACAGCCCTGGGTTCATCAATCTGGGACTGTATGATCACCAATTCCCATCACACCTTCTGTACAGACCCTGGGTATGAATACAGGGACTGTATTATTCAAAATCAATTCAATCAATGATTCCTCTCAAGAAAACTCAACCTTTGGATCAGGGCTGGTTGATTCTCACATATACCAGCCCCTCCTCCTTCCCCAGTTAATTAATAAAGTTTATTTCTTGTTGAATTAATATTCTTACTATTATTTTTGGGTATTATATTTATTGGTATTAAGTTATTCTTTGCATATTTTCCTGACCTTTTCAGTAGAGTTGTGGTGGCCATATCCTTATTAAACCTTCTCTTTCTTTCTGACAGGTTGAAACAGTGAACTTGGACTTGTTTGTGGTTGGCTCTTTTATTCTTACTCTTATTTTATTTGTTTCTTATTTTCTTATATTTATTTTATTATCAAACTTATCTTATTTACACACTTAAGTGTACTCACTCTAATTCAAATCCTTGAGCCTTTCATAAGTGAGTCCCAGCTACCAAGTGCCAGGTCCTCTTCACTTTGAAGAGCCCCTGTGACATGAGTAAACAGAAAAAAGGGTAAGGAATAATATTGTAAAAAAAATGATTAAAGCCATATTGCAGGGTGGTTGGGGAAATTTAATGTTTTGTAAAATTTTAGGTTTAGGTTTCAAATTTGAAATCACAAAATTTCTCAAAAAAAAAAACAAGGAGCTCTGTTCAAAAAACTAGGGTTTTTTCAGGTGTGATTTGGAGTAAAATCCCATATTATTTCTATGTGGTATTTGGCAAGTTTGAGACTTCCTATTACTTATTTATCATTATGTATAAAATGATATATTTTTTTTGTAAAAACGTAATATTTTTGAAATAAATTTGAAAATTAATGTCTTGATATGAAAAAAACAAATGATTTTTTCAAAAAATATTCTAATGATTTCTTTTTTTTTAAAAAATATTCTAATGATTTCTTTTTTTTCAAAAAATATTCTAATGATTATTTTTTTTCTTTTCAAAATATTGAATTTAATTTTTTTTTTCCACTTCTGTTTTTTTTAGTTAAATAAAGAATAATCTAAAAGTCAAATAATTCCATCTTTTAAACTCTTATATATTTAATTATCATGTAAATTTTATTTACTTGATTATTAATTAATTGAGAGAAAAGTATACATTATTTCTCAAAAAATTATTTGAAATATATTAACTTAGTGATGGAATTTTTACAAGGTTTTTAAAATTAGCAAATTCATCAAAAAATACAAAAAAAAAATCAATTTTTATTATTTTTAATCTTTATCATTTAACTAAATTAAGATTAAATTGGAGAAAGCTTAGATTATCCAGAAAAAAAAATTCTTAGATGTAAACTTTCAATAGACATATATATATATTAAGAATAGTAAAGTAAATATTGTTAATTATTTTTTTATAAGATTCCTTTTTTAAAAACAAAGAAATTCTTTAAATTTTATTTAACTATTATTCAGTTTCTATTTTTATTTGTTTTTTTTAATTTTGATTTTCTAATAATTTAATTTAAGATTTAAGCTGTATTTTTTTAATAGAAATATGGTCCTTAGGGTTATTTTGGAAAAATTTCAAAATTCAATTTCAAATTCTTGTATTATTGTGAATTAAATTTTTACAAGTTTTTCCCAAAAGATTTTAAAAATTTGTTAAATTTTTTTTTAGCTTATTTCAAAAGAACCAATCCACACAGTTAAAATCATTACAGTAGTTTAGAGCTCATAAAAAAAGGAAAATTCATTAATGAAAATCTTTGAACCAGAAGTTCTTCGACTGTTTTTTTTGAAAAAAATCAAGGTATCAAGTTGAGAGATAGATTACGATGATTCAATTTATGAATTTCAATATTTGAGTCATTCAGTCCACCTTGATTTTGTTTTGTCTACCAGCCATACATGACTTGAAATTGTGCTAAACTAAATTGATACACCATATATATACTATTTAATAAAAAAAAATCAAATTATAATGAATAATTTTATAAAGAAACCATCAGAATTTCGAGAAAGTAAGAAAAATTAACTAAAACAAAAAAAGAAGATCTTCATGAAATTATATTAATATATATATAATGCCAAAAAGCTATAATAATGAATAAATATAATAAAAAATATCTTTATTAATGAATGTATAAGATTCTTTGATTTCTTTATATATATGTATATATATTTCAAAAAATTCAATATTTGATTTTTTTTCATGAACTTTTCTTAACATAAATAAAAAAAATTATCTTAATTAATGAAATATTTATTTAAAGATGTTTTTTCTTGTTCTTTTTTTTTAAATTAAAATACTTCTGATTTTTATTATTATTATTTCAAAATTTCAAAATTCAAAGCAATCAAAAGTCTTTATTCTTAATTTTTTCTAAGATGTTAATTGTTTTCTCTTTATAAAAGAATTAATTTTATGTGAGATTATTCAATAAGCTGGGGTAAAGTGACTACTGCGCCTCAGAGTTTCTTCAAGTTCTTGGTGGGGGTACTCCTTTGATTGTGCTTCGAAGAGATTTTTGCTCAGGCTTTCTTCTAAAAAGCAGTCCAACAGTTGCCTTTGGCCACCATCGATTGGCTCTGTTGATCTGTAAGTTTGACTTAGCCTGGCTGTAAGTTTACTGCCAGCGGGGTGCTGTGCCCGCGCAGCCGCGCCGCTGCTGCGCTGTCGATACTCATCGTCTTAGGGTTGGCGGACTTGGTCCAATTTGGCCGGACTGGTCTGGTGCGCTGGTCAGGCCTGACGGAAGAACTACTCATCGGACTCAGCAATCATGGTAGGTTATCGTCCTTTGAGGACTGCTTCATGCTCATTTGGCTGCTCTCACTGATCTGAATGGTACTTTTTTTGTGTTCTGCAGGCCAAAGCAGCAGCAGCCGCAACTAGCTCCAGTCACAAAGCTCAAAAGAAGAAAAAATGGTCCAAAGGCAAAGTCAAAGACAAGGCCAACAACGCTGTTATCTGTGACAAGACTACCTATGACAAGATCTTCAAGGAAGTTCCTACATATAAAATGATCTCGCAATCCGTTTTGATTGATCGAATGAAAATCAATGGAAGTCTTGCACGAGTAGCCATCCAACATCTAGAGCGTGAAGTAAATGATAGATTGATTGATTGTAGCTTAAATTCACCCAACTGATCTCCAATCTCTCGACAGGGATTAATCAAACGAATCGTTCACCATCGAGGTCAACTAGTCTACAGTAAGCATCGATGATGAATAAGAATGTGTTTATTATTTTATCTTCTGATCATTTCCCATGCTTCCCAACACTGTTTAATAGCTCGTGCAACTGCTGGTGCTGAATAAAAGTCCATATATATGTCACTTACCATTTTGAACTATGTAAACGCCAAATTCAAAATCTATGCTGCCTTAATTGATAAACCATGACCATTTGCCACTAGCCCGATTGCTTGTGTGAATTGTTTGTTGGAGTTTCCTGATGTGATCCGGCTGTTAACGTACTCCAATTGTCTGGTGATTAAGGCTTGAGTCGATGTGTTGTTGAGCAGAAATTCTAAAAACTATGACTTGACCACGTAACCATGCCAGCGTTGAGGCTATGACTGAGATGAAAATGATGTTTTTTCAATGAATGTGAGAGATTAACACCCAAATTTTTTGAGAGTTAAGCTTGCCTGATCAATTCTCAAATATCTTTTGAAAATTGAATGAGATTATTTGATTTTTAAGGATTAAGGATGAATTTTTAGTTGAATCAGATTAAATTTTTCAAAAAATAAGCACCAATTGATGCAATTTTTTGATAAATTTTTGAAATTTTTGAAATTTTTGAGAATCAAAGCTCAGTTTAATTCAAATTTGAGGGTGATGAGATGGCTTTTGGCCAAAAATTAATTTAATCCAGTCCGTCCAGGCCAAGTTGAGTCGTCGTAAATTCAATTTCTACCAAAATTTTCACTTTCTTTTTTGAAAATTCTCGAAATGTCTTCAAATCATCAACTTCCTTCGCAACAGCAACCACATCTTCAAAAGTTCAATCAAACTTCTTCAACAAATCCCAATTTAAAATCTAATTCAGTCAATCACCCTTTGATTAAAAGTAATACGGTACGTCGATTTTAGATCAAAATTTTTTATTCATTCGGCGAAACTAATATTGCTTTTAAATCTTTAGAATCCTTTGATAAACCCTTTGATCTCATCTCAGATGGAATCAACCGTAACTCGTTTGTTGGTCGCTACTAAACAATTGCTAGAAAGCTTAACCGAATGGTCTCTCGGAAAGATTGATGAGAGCGTCGTATCAGATATTTACGTTAGACTGGGAAATGAGTTCAATACGGCAAGTTTAGCCTTCTCAAAAGAAGGTATAGACATGAGGTCTGTAAACTTTTTTTACGTCTTCGTCTTCATCTTCATTCATTCATACATTTAAATTCATCTAAATCTTTGTTAATCTTCCTTTCAAGTTTTGGTCTGTTTTGCAATCAATTAGTGATTTGAATTCTGTACCAGATGATTTAAGAGCTTGTCTTGAAACGGCTTTGTCAGAAGATGCATCTCCAACCACTCTCAATCAACATCTACCTCAAGTTCGTCAAATTGTCGTACATCTCCTTCAAGGTTTAAAATCAAAACAAGCTAAATGGAGGGCTACAAAACGTCAACAAGAATTAGATCAAAACTCTTTCAATCGTCCTGCTTCTGCTTCCTCTTCTAGCTCCCATCCATCAGATCAAACGTTTCATCATCAAAATCGTAATGGGCCTTGGAATTCAAATCCTGCTAAAACTAGGGATAACCTTCGTCGAGTAGCCGTAACTTCTTCATCGTCTCCTCCTCCTAATAACCTAATTTCAAGCACTCCTACTATCAATGCCCTTCGAAATCAATCATCTAGAGCTATCAGCCCAAATCGTGGTAACCTTTTATCATCTCATTCAGATATCAATTCTTTCAATATCAAATCGACCGATAACCCTTCTCATCTTCCTCAAATTAATCACAAACTCTCATCAGATCATCATTCCCCCTCCAAATCAACCTCAAAGTCTAGACTATCTCCCGTAAATAGAGCTTTTCGCTCTGTAAATGAAATCTCAGATCGTATCAGGGCTCCCTGGTCATCATCATCATCATCATCTCACTCTCATTCATCTCCCTTACAAAAAAATCAAAATGAAATTCATTCACCAAATACGTATGATATCCCTCTACCTCCCGTCCCTCAATCTCCACCTAAAGATCCTTCAATTCAAGCTCAAGTTTCATCCCTTGAAGCCCTAAGAAAGGCTGATATTCTCCAAAGGCGTGCATCAAAACGTTTCTCAACTTATACTTATAATAAGATTACATCTACTGCTTCCCCTCATAAAAGAACTCTTGATGGTCCTCAAAACGTTAGTGGCTTAGGTATCAACTTCGCTACCTTACCACGCTCCCCTACAGCTTTATCACACCTAACTCAACGTGAGGATAATGATGCAGCCAAAGAATCAAGTCAAGCTGGTAGAGAATTACTAAAAGGTTCCAGCTCAACTAAATCAAATCATAACAAAGAACCATCTAAACCTATCGTCTCCAAATCAAAACCCATTTTAACCAATCAAGGTCAGCCATTTCATTTAACATTCTCAATACTACTATTAAAACTAAAATTTTATCATCCTCTCATCTGATCTCAGACTCATCTCTTTCCGACAAAGAATCTGTCTTAACACCAAATATTGACCATTCTCAATTTAGCCTTCCTGCCTCTCATCCTGCCACACCAGAGAGAAGTCATCCATCAACTCAAGTACTTTCGACTCCACCTAATCTCAATTCTATCAATTTTTTAAAAACTTCACCACCTCCTCCAGAACATCCAACCATATTTTTACAACTTGGAAGGGACGTCAAAAAAGTCACCTTGGACTCCTCACCAACAATTGCCTCATTAAGAGTAATGTTTATGGATCGATTTCAATATAATTCAGGCTTGGATAATTTTCCAGAAATCTATCTCAGGGATCCCCAAAGTGGAATTCAATATCTTTTGGAAGATTTAAGTGATGTTAAAGATCGTGTCGTTTTAAGCTTAAACATTGACGGTCAGTAATCAAAATAAATAATCAAGATCAAGAAAGTTAAAATTAATCAATGACTTTTATTTCTTAGCACTCGATCAAGTCAAAACTCACATTGACTCAGGTTTATCAACTCTAGCACGAGAAATCAAAGATTTAAAGTCGTCTATTACTACACTTCGTCGACAATCAATCCCTCCATCAGCAGTCACAATAGTCAACCCACTCAAACCTGAAAATAATTTACCCCCTCCTTTAGGATCGACTGACATTCAATTTCATCATTCAGCCCAGCAACAGGCTCCCAAAGTTGACCATTCAACTGATCCTGTCAGACCAAACTCGCCAGAATCATCACACTTAAAAGCAGACCAATCAAAAGCTGACTCATCATTACTTAACGAGCAAAACTCAGTAACGGAAAGTGGATCCGAGAAGAAATTAAAACAATTGAGCGGATCATTCAAAGGTCAATTTGCTCAAGTTCAAGCCCTTAGGCGAGAGCTTGGGATCTTAAGGCAATTATATGGAACATTTACTGGTGAAACCAAAAACATGTTAAGCACACTTAGGTCTCAAACCGAGCTTGTCAAACAAGTCGCCGTCACAAAAGTCTCAAGTACACGAACATTTATTGATTCGGGTAAAGTGAAGCTTGAAAGTCGAAGTCAAGACCTTGTGGCCAAAGTAGAATCTTTACAAGATACAGTTGAAGACCTCAAGCAGGACGTCACAAACCGAAAGATCAAACCTAAACCATCAACAATGGTTACTGTCTCAGAATCAATCGAGAGTGTCAAATCGGATTTAGAAGAATTAACAAATTTTATTGGAACTATGAAACCGTCATGGAAAAAAGCTTGGGAAGATGAATTACAAAACATAGTAGACGAACAACAATTATTGAATTATCAAGAAGATTTAGTTAAAGATTTGAAAGAAGATTTGGTGGCGGTATCAAATCTATTTGGTCACGTAAAAGATTATTTGGACGCAAAGAAAGTTTCAAAGGTTAAACCGAGGGAATTCTCATCATTTAATTCAATGGGTAGCTTAATAAGTAATAACCCAAAAGAAGGTTTAGAAACCGTTTTAATGCAAGTCAAAGCATTAGAACCGAATCCTCAAAGTCGGTTAAAAGCAATCGAATTAGCCGAAAAACAAAGAGAAAAAAGTTTGCAAGAAGTTAAAAACGATGATGAATTTGCAAAAGAGTTAATTGGGTTTGTCGAAGGAAAAAAATTGAAAATGACAGGTGGGACGGATGAAATTGAAAGAGTTAGAAATATTAAAAGTGAGCAAGCTTTGAAGATGATGATGAAAAGTTCATCAAAGGAAAACGAATTTGAAAGCAATCACGAAATTGAAGGTAATCAAGCAATTGTCGATGAAACTGATAAAAGCGAAATTAAAGACGAAAATACAGATCACAGAGATCAAGAAGATGAGAAAGGCATAAAAGAAGAAGTCAAGGATGAACACGAGAAAGCAGATATTGAAGAAACAGACAAGCCTGAAGGCGAGAAAGAAGATGACTGAGTTTTTCTTCCTTGAAAAAACAATAACACCTATACAAACACCGGGGACTACGATATAATGTGCTTCATTTTTATTTTTATTTTAATTGTAGCGAAAAGGAATATCTTGCTTTGTTTTTCGTTAAAATTTCATCATGTAAAAAAGTAAGATAACAAAATTAATGAAATTATTACTTTGGTTTTGGTTGCATATGTTACCCATCTTTTATTATATTTTTTTATATCTTTTATATTTTTTGGATAAATCAGACCCAAAGCTTGAATGTTCTTGACTGTATTGAAATGTTTTTAACCTGTGCTCAAATTCCCTTTACGCTTACTCTGCTATCGCCGCCGAGACTAAAAGTAAAAGAGCAGTTAAGATATAGTACATTAGTTTTTGGTGTGGATCAGTGACTAAAGTTCAAGTTTTATTGAGAGCTTTTGTATAAACTCGATTACACTAATAGATCAAACCCACTAACTAAGACCCGGTTCATGATCGGGTTTTGACTTTGTTTTGAAAATATCTTGAAATTATTTTCAAATTATTATTACGTAAATTTTTAGTGTAATTTTAGTATTATTTTTTTTCAAATTTTTGTGGCGTGCACATGTGTACCGCCGAAATATTCAATTTTTTCATACGTGCTATTTCTGACTTTTTTATTAACTAATCTCACCATAGAAGATGCAACCATCCTTTTGGCCATCACCACAGTAGTAGTGGCCCCAATGTTTCATATAACCTGCTATAATGAATTGAGACATCAACAATGTAATCTGCTACAACATCATGGATGATTCAATCCTTAGAGTAAACGTGTTTTATTGGTCTTTTCCAGATGGGACATCCAGAATTCTTTGCCTTAATACAATA
The DNA here is from genome assembly GCA_023105745.1 of Austropuccinia psidii. NCBI lineage: Eukaryota > Fungi > Basidiomycota > Pucciniomycetes > Pucciniales > Sphaerophragmiaceae > Austropuccinia > Austropuccinia psidii. Next base: position 7,209,087 of record JALGQZ010000002.1, on the reverse strand, counting down.
TTTAAGGCCTCATGTGAGAAATGGAGATCATGATGATATTTGAGGCCTGACAATGGAAGAGAAGGTTGGTGTCATGCTTTATTGTGTGGGCCATGGTAGCGCATATGAAACAGTGGGTCACCTGTTCAATATTGGTAAGTCTACTGCTTACAATGTGTCACAAACAATTGTACAAGCAATATTGGAGGCATTTCATGATTCAACAATAGTGTAAGTCTCATTTTGCCTTAATTCATTCAACTTGTTAATTTTTGGGCCTTTTCACAGATTTCCCAACATAGATGATGAAGGTGAGTGGGAAAGCATCCAGGATTCATTCAAGAGAAGAAGAAGTCTCACCAATATAATTCGGGCAAATGATGGAGCTCATATTCCCATCATTCCCCCCACATGATCAATGGATGCTTATGTCGATTGCAAAGGTTGGCATTCAATTGCCTTCCAATGCATCATGGATGGTAACAGCAATTTTTGCAATGTGAGTTTAAATCAGAAATTTTTTATAAGGTCATGTTTGATCAATGCATGCTATACAGGTGTACAGAGGGCTTCCTGACTCAGTAAATGGTAGTTGAATGTTCTGAAATTCTCAAATTGGAAAAGACTTTCTCAATGGCATCACAAGATTTTCAAGAGATTGTTTGCTTATAGGTGATTTGGGATATTTGACGAAATTGCCAATACTTACACCCTCAAGAAATCAACATGAAACCAGTCCTATTAACTTCAATAACATACACTCTTCAACAAGGTGTGTCATGATTATGTTTTTGTATTTTACCCTTGTATTGTTTGCTAAGCTTTTGTGTTTTTACAGAATAATTATTGAGCAAACTTTTGGGTTCTTAAGAAATTGTTTTTGTTGTTTGCTGGACATCAGGCCTTTCTGCCTTTATACATGACAAAGGTGACAGTTGCTTGCATGATTTTGAATGACTTACTCAATGGGAAAGGGTTGAAAATTGATAATTAGGTTATTTTGACAGATTTTTCATGAGTAAAATTGCTTTCAAGAAAATTTATTTAATTAGTTATGTGCTTTGACTAATCACTGGTATTATAATTACGTGAGTTATTATTTAAAAATATGTAATTCTTGGAGGAATATTAATAAGATTTGGAGTACTTTGTACCACTAAGAATAATGAAATATTGACAAATGATTTCAATCTGGTTTAAAAAAAAGGTCTTTCCACAAAGGAAGAGTTGCAAAAGAAAATCATTCACATATTGAATGCATTTTTAAGAACATTAACACACTGGGAGAAAATATTGTGAAAGTAAGAATGATATAATAATGTCTTTGGAAATCTCCTTTGTGATATTGTGAAAAAAATAAGATATATGATTTATGTACTCAAGATATACTATAATATCATATTTAGCAATTTTTTCTTGATCACATCCAACTTGGCTTTATATTTCTGTTGCAAATGGTCAGGTATTTGTTGTTTTTCAGAAAATTCTAATTGTAAATTGTCTATTTCACTATTTTGAGAAGATATGTGTTTTTAAAAAAGATCTTTTCTCATACATTCAATTTCCTTTAACAGCTGACTAATATTGTGTTGAACATCTAAAAGCTGTGATCCATCGCCCATGCCATCATGAGTGTTTTGATCTTTGGAGGTGTTGGAACTGGACATGGTATGATTGGTTAGCTAATTTCATTTGGGATAAAATTAGTCAGAAATTAGAGACCTGATAATGATTTAATAAGAATAATTAAATATATAGCTTAGCAGCTCTGAAAAATTTATGCTGCACTGATTTCTTGCAGGGCACATGTGGTTTTTTGTGGAAGGATATATTACTCATTGATGTCATGAACTTAGGTAACCTTAATCAATGATCAGTTAACCTGACTTCAGAGCTCATAGGGAGTCACCTATTAGATCTTCCACCTGATTTTCAAGAGGAAAATTATCTTCTATTTTCAGATTATCCTTAAATTTGTCTCATCTATTTGGATAGTTTGCATCTTTTATGTACTTATTTCAATTCCAATTCACTTTGGGGTGAATATATTAAGTATCCAAATTGATAACTTGAACTTAATAATGCAAAAGTGTCAGCTTATTTGAAATATACAGTCAATATCTCAATTTCAAGCACCAAAGAAAAAATAAAATTGTGTTATTCCATCAATTATTGTATTAAAAAAAAGTTATAGTAAACCCTTATATCATTTCCAAAATTAGAAAACAATATTTTTTTATTAATTTGTATAACAGCCTTCCTCATTCTTACATCATGTATTTTCTCAGATACTATTTTTGTCTATTGAGGTGAATCACTTAAACCCTTTGGACAGCACATATCCCACAATTACTACTTTTTTTCCAACAATAAGTAAACTGTAATTATTAAGAAACCACTTACTATTAAAAAGGTAAATCCTCAACTTTAATTCCTCTGATTTTTGCCAAAATGGTCGAAATCACTATATCTAACCAATCATTACTCACTTTCTCTTCTTCCTATAGTTTGGCCTCTTGTTCCCTTTGCATTCTATTTTTCTCCTGCCCACACTGGATTAGAATAATTGAAGGTCTGACCATATTTTGAATATTTTGATTCATATTTCTCATAAGATTACTATCTTGTCTGGTTGATGCAAAACTTACTGTCAACAATTGACTCGTTGAATATCACCCGCTAAAAGGATATGATTTGGGACTTCTCACATTGTTGGACAGATTCCCTGGCAGATTGACTTAAACAGATACCAACTCCACTCTACTATGATTGATTGATCCAGTTGGAGAATTGAAAGGCACATTTACTGGAATTTCCTCTTTCTCACTTATATCATCATTTTTCACTCCTACATCCCCTCTTTGTGTTTGTGCTTATGAGAAGTTACTTCATTCAATTCCAATTTCATTCATCCCAATATTATTGCAATTAAAATATTATAGCATATTTCAAACATACAGAAACTCACAAACATTAGTACAGTTTATCTCAAATTGTTGTATTTTACTTACCTCCTGTGTCATGTGATGACTTTGAAATTGAATTAATAGACCCCCTCCTCCAATGGCATCAAATGAGTCTTTAATGATCTAGAATTACAAAATACTTATCAATAATTAAAGTTACTATTATGAACAATAAGAATTAATTGATGCCTTATAGTGTTTCTTAAATTTTTCAAACAATAAGTCTTTAAAAGACTCATAATTTAGTTTGTGACATTCTTAATTTTTGAAAAAACAACACCAAGGTACAAAGACTGTTGAAGTTACTCCCAATTTTTTGTAACCCACCCTTAGCTACATAACTAAGTCCAATAATTCTTTCATGATTTCCTTTCTAAAAAAGGAACAGGCCTTCTTATTTTTTTAATTTATTGTTGTGCCAGACATCTTTCTGATTTCTGAAATGGATGTTCTTCAGCAGTTACACAATCATCCATTTTTTTGACTTTTGAGACAGAAATCATGTTCAAGCTGTTGTCAATACAATTGAGACTTTTCATGTGTGTAACATTTCTATTTTTTTTGTGAAGATTTACTGGGGGTTTCTTCCAAATTTTACTGTGATTCTTCATGATTTGTAGGTATGGAATTGATGTTTTGTGTCCTGAATTGAGGGCTGAGAGTAGGTGAATCAGGAGTTTCTTCTTGTTTTTTCATATGAACAAGACTCCTTTGAATGAGTTCAAATGCTGATAATTGGTAATAAAGTGTGATATTTTCCACTGTTAAAGTATGAGGTGTAGAACAGAGTAATAAAAATCCGATTTTGATAAATTTTGTAAAAAAGCTCAAGCCATCACCACAATAATTTGAAAAAAAAATATACTAAAATAAAATTAAAATCTGACATAATAATTATTTGAAAATAATCTCAAGATATCTTCAAAACAAGGCAAAATCAGATGATGAATCAAACCTAATACTAACTAATTTTTCTGCTTATTTTCATTTTTTTTTAATTAAAGAAGAATGGTAAAGTTTTCACTAATATTACTAGAGCCACAAGAAACACCTGGATCTGAAGCCCAGGTGAAGAAATTTACAAATTCACATAGGGGTATAATTTAGAAATTTTAAGAATTCACATTTTCTTGGAAAATTAATGCACATTTAAAGTAATATGAGCTAGTAATTACCCAGAGCTTAAGACAAAAGGGTTGAATTTCTTCAAAAAAAGTACATAATTACTTCCAAAAGGGTATATATGGTATATCTTTTGTGTTCAGATGACAATCATAATTCAATTTTCTTGAAAAATACACAGAGGTATTCAAATGTGATTTTAAAGAGGTGAAGAATTTTTTTTAGAATTTTTGGCCTTTTTTTCTTCATAAAATAGATTTAAAAACTAAATAAAATCAAGAAAATACTTTTTGTAATTGAAATATTTTATCAATTATTTTTGATGATTTCTTAAATTTTTGATTAATTTAAGAGACTTTCAGAATAAATAGTTATTTTAAAAAAAAATACAAAATTTGAATGAGATTTAATTTAACATATTTGAGATAACACAGAAAAAAAGATTTAGAATTTAAAAAAAAAAGGTTAATTATTTAATAAGTTTTTATTTTATTTTATCAATTAAAACATAAAATCAATAGAAAAGAAAAATTTTGACATAAAATAAACTATTTACTTTATTATATATCATTATTTATTTATTTAATCATTATTTCTATCACCAAATTCATAAAAAAAAAGGAATTTATAAATATTTTTTTTATAATGATAAATATATATCAATATAATTTAATTATTTAAACAAAAAAATAAAAAAAATATTTTTTTTAAATATAATTATTCAAAATTTTTCTTTATATTATCAAAAAGATTCTTTTTTTCTACTTTTTTTTTTTCAAAAAAGACGAATAAGAGGATAAATTCACTCATTAATTTAATACAAAAAATGCCTCTTTCCAAATATGAGCTCAAACGATTAAGATTCATACAACATTTGAAAATGATTACAGCTATAAAAAATGCAATGATTTACTTTAATTAGCCCTTTAATTGTTTAAATAAGGCTTTAATGGCAATAGGATGGCGTTTTGGGGCTAGCTAGGAGGCCATTGTATTATGTATTCATAGGATTATTGCATGTTTGGTAAAATTTAAACAAATATTTATCAAATTTCCTGATACTAAGGAAAGAGAAAAAACTGAATAATTCATGAAGAATGAGGGATTTCCGGGTTTCATTTAATTCATAGATGGGAGTTTGATATAATTGTCTAATTGGCCTGAAAAGGATGGTTGATCATATTTTGATTATTAAAAAAGGTGAGTATTGATATATATCTATATTTTACAATATAATATGACTTTGAAGAACTTTTTAATAGTAGATCTAGGTACTCAATGTCACTGAATCTTGTTTGTGATATAAAAAACAGCTCATTGCATTACATGAAAGCTGTGTAGGTTCATTTCATGATTCAAATGTGTATCAACATATGAGGATAGCAAGAAACCCCAAGAAGATTTATGAAAAGATAAATATTTACTTTCAAATTGAGATTTTTCAAGCTCTTCATATACGGTAAAAAAATAAGAAGGTTCAGTGCCTCAAAATGAGAAAAATAGTAGCTTTAACCTGTGCCTTGAAAGATCAACAGTCTGCATTGAGCATGCTATTGAAATTTCAAGGGTTCAGTGATATTCATAAAGAGAAATATGTAATTATATGAGGAAAAAGGTTCAGATAAAGAATTTTTTTATTGGGTTGTTTGCTTTATCATATTTCATAAAATGGTCTCACAAGTTGGGGATAAATGGGAGGATCTGTTCAATGATGAGAATCCTCCAGAGTTTCAAAAAGTTGTTAAGTATAAGAATGTCAAGGATAATTTTAAAGTTATCAGCTTCAAAATAATCTAATAATTAATGATTTTGGTCTTAATTAATAAGAAATATAGAAGTAATTCCTTTTTATTGTTATATTTAGTAAAAAAGTATAAGTGAATTATATTTTATGCGATAATTATTTCTGCTCTTTTTTAATTTACTTTTCAATCATTATAATTTTTGAATAAATATAAGACAGTTATTTTAATATAAGATTTTCTTTCTTAAAATAAGATTTTTATTATTAAGATATTTATAAAAAGAAATTTCATGTAATATTTATTTGATGTGAGAATTTGTTTTTCCAAATTCATTATTTTTATTAATATAAGTATCAAAAGAAAATTGGTTTCTCCTCTTTTATTTGATTACTATTTGAAATTTAACTAATTAAAAAAGAGAAAATTGAAAAAAGAATTAATAATCATTCAGAATAATTTGAATTGAAATTGGAGATGACATCTTTCATCAAATTCAAACTAAATATTTTGAATTTTATTTTTTTAATTTTTTGGTTCTTTGCTTTTTAATTTGAAGCTTACTTCTCTTCAATTTGAGTTTTCTCTTTTTTACATTTCATGATATCTTGTTTTTTCTTTGTTTGTCAATTTCCTGTAAATTTCCATAATTTCGTTATTTTGTTTCTCTTTTTTATTTTACTGTTATTTTTTCATTGATTTCCTTGTTAATTTTTTCTTCTTGTTTTTGAGGATGTATTTTCCGTTTTTCTAATTTATTTTAGAATATCTGAATTTTGAAGTTTTTTTTTTATTTCTTTTTTTTTTAATTTTTAATTTTTCATTTTTTCATTCTTTTTCATTCTCACTTTGATTATTTTTTTTTCTTATTTTTTAATAATTTTTTTTCATTTTCTTTTTTTTAAGCCTCTGGGATGGAGATACACCAGAATCAGTGTGTTATACTGATTCCAGTGTATCTCCACCCAAAAAGTTTCAAAAAAAATAATTCAAAATTACAAAAAAAACATATCAAAAATTAAATGAAAAAATATATCAAAAATTCAAAAATAAAATAAAAAAATGGAAAATATTGAAAAAAAAACTGAACAAAAAAATAACATAAAAGCTTGGAAGAACATCAAAGTAGAAAAGAAAAAAAAGGGGAAAAAAATAAAAATAAAAATGAATAAAATGAGTTTTGAATTCTTTGAAAATTGAACTTAAATAGTTTGAAACAAAGTTAATAAAAAATTAAATTATAATTAGAATGAAATTAAAATAAAACCAAAATGAAATTAATATATATATATACATAAATATTAAATTAATATAGAATAAATATGAAAGTAAATTCAAATTCAAAAAAAGAGAGAAATAGTACTGTTTTTAAAATAATAATAAAAAGACCAAAAATTTGAAGAAAAATATGGGAAAGTGAGTAAAAATCAAAAATAAACCTTCAAAGCAAAAAAGAAAATTGATAAAATTTGTGAAAAAAATACATTTATTTTAAACAAAACCAAAGAAGAAAGTTGAAAATAAATAAATGAATAAATTTCAAATTCTTAAAATTCAGGAATTAGAACTAGAAATATCATTTGAAACAATGTTTATAAAATATAAAAATTTGAAGACAAAGAATTGAACAAAAAGAAAGGAATCAAAAAAGGTATAGTTTTCATGACAAAAAGATAAAATTTTGAAAAATTACCCTAGAAGGATATGCAAGAACATTTGTGTGGAAATGGGTATATTAACAGGAAACCATGAATTTAAATGTAGTACATCCCTGTGCATCAAAAGAATTCTGAAGCTGAAGTTTATCTAACACTTAATTTTTACTCCTTAAACTGATTAAAAAACCTTGTAAAGCTTGATGGAAAGACATTTTATTTTTTTAAAGTGGATTGATAGAATGTTGAAGGATATTTCTTCAAAAAAATTCTATAAACGGTATTTGTAAGTATTTTTAATTCATAGCCTTAAAGATGATTTGAGACCTTTTATAGTTAAGGATTGTATAAGAATAATTGAATTTTAAATCGTTGTATATGCAATTTTTTTCCAACTTGATTGTAACAAGGATACAACCTAGCCAGTGGAGATGAGTTAGACAAATATTCAAGAATTTTTTGAAAGAAATTAGACACAAGCTTCATCAAAAGCTAAGAATAAACTAAAAAATATCAAAGTGGGTCCAAAAAAGCTTTATTCTTAATATATAAACATTTTCAAGAATAAAGAGGATTTTGGACGACTTAGTCTGGTTTTTAACATTGTGAGCCTTGAGGTATATTTTAAAGACTCAAATAGGCCACAACTATCTTCAAAACATAAAAATTAATTTTGAACTATGCATAACCCATAATTCATGCATATATTCAAAATTGATCATTTTTTATTTCAGAAAAGATGAATAACTTTTTTATGAGTAATTGAATCCATGGATTTAAGGCCACATTTGGATTATAAACAATAATTCACCTAGGGTAACTCTATAGAGTGAATAAGCTTAAAATAACTCTAAGAGGTGGTAATATGGAAAATACTTCAATACCACATAAAAGAATTATGAAAATTTTTGTTTTTCTCAATTTCAGGCCAAAATGATGGGAATGTGAGATATGCCATGTTACATATACACTGAGAATGGTGTTATGAATGTTTTTGGCACTTTAATATTATGGTATTCTTACATACACTTTTGGTACACCCATAGTGGATATCAGTCTTAAAGCCTGAATTTCTATTTTTGATGTGAAAATAGCTAAAGGGGACAAAATACATCAAAGAGAGCCAGGGTACCCAACTTCTGAGGCCTCTGAGGCATGGATAGCTTTAGAGCTTGGATCAATGGCTGATCTTGGCCCAATTATTATACTAAAACCTTTTGGGAACCTGGTTACCAAGTTAAAATCTCATTAAATCATAAGAAAATAGCAAATTAGCTGCTATTTTGACATGCCAAGGAGGTAAAGAGCAGCTTAGACTCCTGTAACCATGTCAAATATCAATTATTTTCCATGGATAAACCCTAAAAGAGTAATTCAAAAACTTTTTGAGCTAGTATCCATTGATTTACCTCATAGAAACCAGTTAAACACTGATATTTGCAATTTTATGTAGAAATGAGGTAAAACCTTCAAAAATTCATTCAAAATACAATTCTTAATCAATATTTCTGAAGCTTTCAGGGCCAATGGAGAGCTATATGATCCATAAATAAGCCAAAAATAATTACAGTTTCATAGGTAAAATTAAAAGTTTTACTTACAGTCGATTTTTGATAATTCCATGTGAAATACTGAATATTCAAAAATTCACAGAAAATACAACCTGTGATGAAATTTCCAATAAAACTGATAGCTTTGAGAAATTGGTGCTCATTTTTAAATAAAATAATATTTAAAGTTGTTACTCCTTTTATTCTTAACAATATTTTGGTTGGTAGTCATGTAAAAGCATCAATTAAGTAATTATGATAACCTTACATGACAACAGATGATGCAATCATTAATTAAAAAGGGATTACTGTTTTCTCACTCACTGGCTTTTCAGTTTTCTCAATGGAATGCCTATGTGAGCTGTCTTAGACTTAAAATAGGTCTCCTCTTGCAGATTTTTCCAAATCATTACATTAGTCCATTATACCATTATTACCAACAAGTAAGTATTAGTTAGTCTTTTCTTAAGTGTTTTATTCTTTCAGAATCAATAAGGAAGGCATTAAATCATAGAAATAAACCATATATCATTGTAATCCTGTTATAAATCAATTTTGATCCTTTAAATCCACAGTTATCTGTCAAATTTATCTACTATTATCATTCAATAAGTTCCTTGGAGTATTAGTGAGTGTCTTGTCTTAATTATTAAAGTTTTTGTCTAGTAATAGTTTTATTCAAGGATTATTCTCTATAGTTATTCTTGCAAAAGATAATTATATATTGTAATAATTTTATTATTTTAATAAAGAAGTTTTTATTATGAAATTGTTCTAGTAATTGATTCTTGTAGACAATTACTGCTTACTGTTATAGTCACTAGTAGTGAATAACAAGTAAAAGAAATAATTAAGTAATTAATTATTTAATTGTGGCTATAATAATTTTTATTATTAGATTTCATAATAACAGTAATAGTACTGTTGATTAGTCATAATATTGCCAACAGTTTCATAGAAAAATCTTACAAAAATAGAATTCCAAAAGCTTAAATGACAATCTGATTACCATTGGATCAGACAGCACAATAATGTATACTAAGTTTCTTGATCAATAGAGTTTTTTTATCAGATTATTAGTTGTTGAAAAGAGAAATTTATGAATATATTCCTTTCTTTCAGTTTGAGTAATCAGAAATTTCAACTGTCCTCTCTATAATTTTTACCACAAAAACAAAATTATATATTATAATGATTAAATATTGATAATTATATTTGATATAATCATGAGAATAATGTGAGGTGGCCAATTGATATAGATTAATTCAATTATTCTTTCTCTAAATTAAAAGGATTAAAAAAACCATAGATTATGACCATAAGGGATATTTTTTTTGGCTCTTTACAAAAAAAGGTTTTGAGAAAAGAAGCACCTTTGCAAGAATATTAGGCTTTGAATTCATGAACACATAAATGAGCTCAATGAATTTTGAAATTCTGAAAGATACCTTCTTAGATTAAACTCTTCCATTTTTGAGAAAATTAATAGAATGGTTTTTGAATAAAAGAAGAGGATAATATTGAATTTATAAATGTTCATATCTTATATCAATAGGGCTGAAATCATAGTTCTTGAAAGGTAATTGAATCAAATTTTTGTAAAAAATTCCAAAGTAAAGCTATAAGCTAAACATGTACATATAGAAGAGGCTGAAAAAGTTTGAGAAAATTCCTACCTTGAGGGAATAATTCAGAAAATACATGAGAATTCCCAAGTAATAGAATCCATTCCAATTTCATTAATGGAGGATTAGAGGTGTGGGTATTATCCTCTTTGAAGCTCACTACTTCAATTTGATTATCTGAATCCTTAAAAAAGTCCTTTTGACTATATTCATATATTCACAAAGGCCAAAAAAAGGTATTCAAATTTTTGAAGTCAGAAGTTAAACTTCAAGGAAATTATTGATTGAAAAGAGCTAGGATTAAAATTCTTGGAAACATACTAATTTATGGATTTCAGGCTGAGGGAATACATGTTATGCCAGAAATATCCAAAACTTTGGAATACAATGAGATTTGTACATACATAAGCTCTACCATTAGTTTGAGCTTATGATATATATATTAATATCATTGAGAAAATTTCTTAAGCTGAGAAATATGAAAGACTTCTTAATAAAACAATCATTAATTAAAAAAGGAGGTTTTGAACTTGGTATATCATTTGTGTACCAAAATGAGGTATTTGTGTTTCAATATCATCATGAATCTTTCAATATGGTTCTGAAAATAATTTAAATATGTGATATTGATCTAACAGCTAATTGAATTTCCTAAAGTGTTCATTTTGTTTTGTTGAGATCAAAAACCAATATTCATAACAAATTACATTTATGTTGGCCAAAAGATATTTCTATAAATTAAATATTCTTCATTGATTGAAAATAATAATTTTAAATCATAACATATTAAAGTGATACTTAGTTTTTAATTAGTAAAAGACTGGGATTCAGCAAAAAATGAATGAGATTAATTCAATTATTCCTTTACTATGAATTTTTCTCTGTGGGAACAAAGTCAGGAGATAATTAAATATCTATAAAAGAAAGATTAATTATAATTGAAATAGTTACCTCTTTGAATTGAGATTTAAGCATATTAAAATACTTGGGAATTAATTACCATTAATTTATATTATCAGAGGGTTTTTACAGCTTTCCATTCTGGATAATATTTCCATTCATATAAGAAAGTGAAATATTTCAAAAGAATATTTATATTGAATTACTTTTTCAATAAAGAAATGTTAATTTATTCCTGTTCTTTGATTGGAAAAACTTACTTTAATATTTTTTTGTCCTTTTTAAAAGAACAAAATATTAGATCTTTGATTGCATTTTATTTCACCAAAAAAGTAGTATTTAATTATTTTTTTAATCCATAATACTTATAGAATTCATTAGTTAATAATTCAAATTAAATTTTCAACATCTATATTATTCTCAGACAGTTGGGAATATGCTGCATTATATTATATTGTAAGAGATTTTTTTACCAATGTGACCTCTCAGGTTATTTTGGTCCTTGTAGAAAGGTTTAGAAATTATTGGATATTGATATTTCAGAAATTGATAGCCTTAATCTCAGGCTTGAAAGAGAAGATTAAAATTTAGAAATAGAAGTATAGAGAGCTGTTCCCAATGACTTTTTGTTCTTGAGAAACTTAATTTAAATTTGATACTAACAAAGGATTTACAAATGGTGTTTCAATGGGTAATAAAGAAGGTTATCTATTTCACTTGTAACATTTGACTATGAAACTGATGATAATATTACTATTAATCAACAGTACTATGTCTGTTCTTATGAAATATAATAATAAAATATTATTGTAACCACAATCAAATGATTAAAGAATTATTTCTTTCATGTGTGAAAAACTACTAGTGATTTTAACAGTGAGCAGTAATTGTCTACAAGAATCAATTAAAAGAAGAATTTAATAATAAAAACTTCTTTTATTAAAATAATAAAATTATTTGAATATATAATTATCTTTTGCAAGAATAATTATAAAGATAATTCTTGAAGAAAACTAATTTTAGAGAAAAACTTTAAGAATTAAAGATAAATGACTCACTTATACTCCAAAGAACTTATTGAAAGATATATGTAGAGAAATTTGACGTAGAATTGTGGATTTAAGAGATAAAAATGATTTATAGCAGGATTAAAGCAATATATAGTTGGATTCTATGATTTCACGTCTTTCTTATTGATTCTGAAAGAATTAAAACACTTGAGAATAGTTTAACTAATACTTACTTGTTGGTAACAATGATATAAATGGATAATAAGATGATGATGACTTTTGGAAAAAACAGCAAGAGGCCTCTTTTAAGTCAACAACAGCTCACAGAGGCGTGCCATGGAGAAAACTGAAAAACCAGTGAGTGAGAAAACAATAAGCCTTTTTGGATTATTGATTGCATCATCTGTTGTCACATAAGATTATTATAATTACTTAATTGATGCTTTTACATGACTACCAACACCAATATGGTTAAGAATACAAGAAGTAACATCTGTAAATCTTCTTTTATTTCAAAATAATCATTGATTTCTCAAAGGTATCAATGTTATTGGAAATTTCATCACAGGTTGTAATTACTGTGAATTTTTGAAGATTTAGTGTTTCACATAGAATAGTCAAAAATGGACTGTAAGTAAAACTTTTAATTTTACTACTAAAACTATAATTATTTTTGGTTGTACCATAGATATACCAGTTCTCCATTGGTACTGAAAGTTTCAAAGAGATTCATTAAGAATTGTATTTTTCAATGAATTTTTGAAGTTTTTACCTCATTTCTACATAGAATTGCAAATATCAGTGTTTAACTGGTTGCTATGAGGTAAATCAATGGATACAAGTCCAAAAAGGGTTTTAATTACTCTTTTAGGGTCTATCCATGGAAATTCATTGAGAATTGACATGGTTACAGGAGTGTAAGTAGCTCTTTACCTCCTTGGCACATCAAAATAGCAGGTTATTTGCTATTTTCTTATTATTTACTGTAGTTGTAACATGGTAACCAAGTTACCAAAGTGTTTTAGTTTACTAATTGGGACAAGATCAGCCATGGATCCAAGCTTTTGAGCTGTCCATGCCTCTGAGGCCTCAGAAGTTGGGTACCCTGGCTCTCTTTGATGTCTTTTGTCCCCCTTGCTTATTTTTCACATCAAAATAGAAATTTAAGCTTCAAGTGAGATATCTACTATGGGTGTACCAAAGGTCCATGTAAAAATACCATGATATTAAGTGCACAAAACATGCATAACACTATTCTTAGTGTATATGTAACATGGGGTTTCTCACATTCTCATTAATTTGGCATGAAATTAAGAAAAACAAAAATTTTCACAGATCTTTTATGTGGTATTGATGATGTGGTATTGAAGTATTTTCCATATTACCACCCCAAAGAGTTAATTTGAGCTTATTCACTCTATGGAGCTACCCTAGGCGAATTTTTGTGTAGAATCCAAATCTGGCCTTAAATCCATGGATTTACTTACTCAATAAAAAGTTATTCATCTTTTCTGAAATAAAAAATGATGAATTTTGGATATATGCATGAATTATGAGTTATGCATAATTCAGAATTTATTTTTAAGATAATTGTGGCCTATTTGGGTATGTAAAATATACCTCAAGGCTCACATTCCCTCCCACCAAAAAATAAAATTGTACTACAATTTTATCAATGGTATAAAGAAGAAAAAGGCCCCAAAGGGGGTTAATTTCCACTGTCCACCCTCTTTACATTACTCAGATCAAGTAATGTAAAGCACAATTTATAGACATATTCAGGCTTGTGGCCTTCTTTCATGTCTAAATCTTCTTAAGAGTTTATCTGAGTCAGGTATTTCTGATTCTGCCAGCCATTCATCTTCATGGACTGGGTGTCTATATCTGACAAGATATTCTGTTTTATTTTTCCCCCTAAGTCTCCTTTCTTTAATGACTTTCTTTATCTTTTTGTCTTCATTCTTTTCCATGGGTGGTACAGCTAAAGGAGCTGGGTTCCTCAAAGGAAACAATTCTTTGTCAGCTGGTTGATAAGGTTTTATCAAGCTGACTGGAAAAGTGGGGTGTTTATTTCCAATTAACCACACAATTCCACTTGAACTGCATTGGTTCCATTTAAGGCAACAATAACAAAAGGTCCTACATAAGAATCTTTAAGTTTCTTTGGGCCTCTAATATTATTAAAATTCAAGGTTGAAACTAGAACTAAGTCCCCTACTTTGAAGTCTGGTACTTTATGACTCTTGTCCCACTTCTGCTTTGCATAATCAAAAGCTTCACCCATGCTTTGTTTTGCATGTGTTTTACTTTATCCAGAATTATCTTGAAGCTGGAGGCTGTAGGATGAATGTCAATCAAGTCTTTCCTCAGTTTGTCTTCTGGGAGTCTTGGATTCCATCCTTTTTCTAACATAGCAGGAGTTTGTCCTGTGGAAGAATAGACTGATGTCTTATACACCAATTCTAATGCAGGTATCAGAGTGCACCAGTCATGGGTGAAGCCATCCGAGTCTTTCAATTCTAATCCATAAGCATAGAATCTCCTGATCATGTCTTCTAAAGTTTGAATCATTCTATCTGCTAACCCATCTGTTTGAGGGTGATATGCTGTAGAGAATGATAACTTATTCCCAAACAATCTATGAAGATTGGTCCAAAGTGCAGATGTGAGCTTGAGATCTCTGTCACTTATAATATTCTTAAATACTCCTGTATGAGAAATAACTCTACTCCATAGAAGAAGAGCTGTATCCATAGCTGTGTCATCTTTATGACATGGCAAGAATATGGGAGCTTTTCTATATCTGTCTACAATGACTAAACAAGCATTATAACTTTTGTCACCACTTGGAGGAAGTGCTGTGACCCAATCCATGTGAGCAACTTCCCAAGGGGATTTTGGTTCTTGAATATGGATCATAAGTCCAAATTTCTTGCCTGTACTCCTGTTTGCTTTTTGGCATCTGTCACAGGTATGGCAATACTCAATGGTTTCTTTTCTACAAGATGGCCACCATGCACAGTTCTTCACTTCTTCAAGTGTTTTGTCTTCTGATAGGTGTCCAGAGTATATGCTATCATGGCATTCATGAGGAATGGTATTGATAAGAAATCTGCTACATAATGTCATCACACAGGAATGTTTGGTTCTATGGTAAATAATCCCATCAAACAAGTGAAATATTCCTTCAGAATAGGAATGTTTCCAAACTTCATCCAGTGCATTGACTAAGGATGTATCTTTTCAGTCTTTATCTAACAAAGAAATCAAGATATGGAAATTCTTGTCTTGCTTATAAGATGCTCTGACTTCTTCAAAGAATTCAGTCCCAATATCAGTTATGTTAATTCCTTCAATTGGAATCTGAGGTTCAGCTTCCAAAGCTACATAAGCTGGGCTATCAGGAGTGTTGGCTAATTTCCACCTACTAAGTCCATCAGCATTCTTGTGAATGTTTCCTGCTTTATGAACTATAGTCATGTTTCCTCTATATTCTTGAATGGCTATTTGCCATCTCAACATATTTCTATTGGGAGACTTCATGTTAGGAAGTGATTTCACGGAATTACAGTCAGTTATCACTTCAAAAACACTGCCATCAAGATAATAGTGTAGTTTCTAAAGCGCCCATACCAAACATAAGCACTCCATTTGGCTTGAACCATATCTGGCTTCTGTTGGTTTGATTTGTCTTGAGATGTAACAAAGGGGTCCTTCTGTAGGTTTGTCATTAATAATTTGGACTTGATGTAGGGCTGCTCCTAATCCATGTCCACATGCATCAATGTACAATTTGAAAGGAATATTCCAGTCAGGCATGAGGAGTAAAGGTGCTTCTGTAAGAGCTTTCTTTATCTTCTAATAAGCTTTAATTCTCTCCTGTGTCATCTCAAATACAGTCTGTTGATCACAGATTCTATATAGTGACCTGGCTAGAATTGCAAAGTCCTTCAAGTGTTGCCTATAATAACTGGTAAATCCAAGAAAAGACATCATTTCTTTGTTATTTTGGGGTATTGGCTTATGTTACACTGCTGCTACTTTGTTCTTGTCAATACCCAAGCTTAAACCAGAAACAACATGTCCTAATGCTGTGAGTTCTTCAAAACCAAAATTGCATTTCTTGAGTGAAATTTTCATATTCACCTCTGCAACTTTGTGAAGTACTCTTGCAAGTCTTTCAAGGTGCAAAGACCATGAATCAGAAAATATGATAATATCATCAATATAAATGATGAGTCATACTTCAGATAATTCTGTGGAAAAGATGGTATTCATCATTCTTTGATAATGGGATGGAGAATTTTTAATGACAAATGGCATTCTAAGATACTCATAAATACCAGAGTGAGTGATAATTCTAAGTAATTTCTCAGCTTTAGGCCTCAAAACATGTTGATGAAAGCCTTTCAATGAATCCATTGATGTTATGTACTTGGCTTTAGACAATTGAGTCAAGGTTTCTTGAATTCGAGGAATTGGATACCTATCTGGGACTGTGTAGGTATTCAATGCTCTAAAATCTCCAACCATTTTTGATTTATCATTATGCCAAGCAATAATAACAGGTGTTGTCACTTCAACGTCTTTGTTATGGCCTACTTTCCTTAGTACACCAAGTTGGATTAACTCCTGGATATGTTTTTCCAAGGCTTCTCTAGCTCTTGGACTGGCTGGATAAGCTGGTTTTCTAAGTACTGGAGGATATGGCCTGTCAATATTAAGAGTAATATCAACTTCATGTCCCCTTATAGCACCTAATGGTTCATTATCAGAGGCAAATGCATTATTGTATGTGTATAACACGTAAATAAGTTCATTCCTCATCTTTGGTGACAATGGTGGATTAATTTGTGCTTAAATAAGTTGATTAGACACAAATTCATCTTTATAAGTATCCTTAACAGAAGATACTACAGATATTTGTTTTGGCATATTGGAAAAAGAAAATTTCTGTCTCTTGTTATCCCCAATTGTGAATTATCTGTCTTTATGGTTATTGATGTCAATACAATAAATATTCAAGTAATCATTTCCAAGAATGATGTGCTGAGATGTGCAATTATCCATTACTACTATCTCTGTATTCATTCTCATACTTCCTGCAGGGTGTGGGAACACAATATTAGTGTCCAATATTCCCAAAGGGTACATATTGCTACTGGCACTACTAAATTGTACACCTTCTATTGGTAATAGGTGGTTTTTCCATCCAGGAAGTATAACTTGTAGATAATATTTGCCTACGCAAGTGCAGAATGCCCCTGTATCCAAATTTACTTTGGCTTCAATATAATTCATCAGAGTTGATGTGATACAATATGCTCCAGCAGTATATCCCTTACGTCTAGCAGGTTTGGTCTTACACATCCTGGAATCCTGGATATTGATCAGGTTGTAGCAATCCTCACTGTACTGTGGCAAGTGGGTATGGACTTCTGTGACCTCAAATAAAGCTGTAATGTTTTCAATTGGATAGTCCTCCACTGGTGTATCCTCAGAGACTGCAGAGTATTGATCAGATTCTTCTTTCTCTTCAGTACACTGAATTCCTTCAATGACTTGAGCTTCATTGATTTTTGTCTTTTTTGGGGCAGGTGTTGGCTAAATGTAGAGCGCTTCCACATTTATGACACTCCAAGACAGGTTTTTCTGGTCTTCTGTCCTCTCTGGGAATCTTTGAGACCAACTTGGATTCCATAAGGTTTTTAGTCCAGGTTTTACCCATTCCTGTTCTGGTAATGATATCTTCCATTGCATTAATGTAGTCCTCTGTTGAACAGGGTTCTACACATCTGCTTTTGATAGCACGTTCCAGTTCTCCTCCACACTTCCTTAATATTTTCATATTAATCATAGTGTCAGACATATCTGGGTGTAAAGCAGATAATCTGTCTTTTTGCTTAAAGAACCAAGTAAGTGGTTTATCTTTCTCTGAGTTAAAAATGGCACTTTCAAAAGCATTTTCCATTTTAAACCTCCAAGAATTATTGGCCCATTTGGTAATCACTTCTGATTTCCACCAGGACCAATCATGTTTCCCATGATCCATTCTCATCTTGTAATACCATTTCTTTGCAGTTCTGGTAAACAGACAGTGTAATTTTCCCACTATTATTTCATCATATATATTAAAGTCTTCTTGCAACATATAAGGCGTTCTGATGAACTCAATATGGTTATATTCACCTTCACCAGAGAATGTTGGCCATTATTCTAATTCGGGAATATCTTTTTCAGAGATAACATTTTCTCCTAAGAGTGGGGTCAAACTTCCTTTAACAGAAGGTTTCTCTTCAGTCAAAGGTGTAGAATTTCTTGGCATATGTGGTTCATAATTTTTATGAATTTGTTCCACATTTGCAATGATTTCATCCTTTAACTTTTGCCTTTCACTGTCACTTTTTGCTAAATGTGTAGCACATTGATTGATATTCTCACATATTTCTAAGATATGATCGTTTAGAATTTGAAGTTGGTCATTAATGTTAAAAATGGAAAGATCTTCCATTTCATCATTTTTAACTTGACATTTACTCCCAATTCTGTCACATGTATTAATGATGGAATCAAGTCTGACATTTGTCAATTGATACCATTCAGTATGCTTCTGGTCATTTATTTTCAATTCACTGATGTCTGATGTAATTTTATTTATCTTTGCATCAAATTTACCAAGTTCTACATCAATACTACTTTTTACAAAATGTATTTGTTGTATTATTTGCGTGGAAAAGTTCTGTTGATCCTTTCCTTCTCCTTGGCTGTGAATTCCATCAGAGTTCTGGCCATGTTGAATACACTGTCCACAGCTGAAGGTTCCAATTTGGGGATCCTGTACCCTTGTGGGTAAGGTCTGTTCCAATTGGATTTGCCTTTGCCCTTGCCTTGATGGTTCTTGGGACCTCTGTTCTTCTTATGAGGTTCTTTGGGCTTGTCCTTGGACACTTCTGGAGCTGGGTTGGAGCTGGTAGACGCCACCGGGGCCTCTGTCTCCAAAGCTGGAGTCATTTCCAACTCTTTCTTCTGGTCTATGGATAAAAGACTTTGGTTCTTCAACCAATTATCTATCTTTTTGACCTTGTCTTTGCAAGACAATGGGTGCCAACCTCCTAAGAGCTCTATGGTCTTCTCCTGACCCAGAAAGCTCTTGATGTGTAAGTAAGAGTTCATGCCCCCCTGCCAAAGGCTTGGGCATATTTCCCACTCTTCTTCTTTGGCTGCTCTGAACCAATTTTTGTACTGGCATTGATATATTTATATTTCTGCCACCTGAAAATGGTTCAGCCCTGGAAATATTGCCATGAATCAGTTCAGACTCAGAATTCATGTCAAAATCTGTGGGTACAGACCTTGGGGAATGGGGGGAAACTCTGGCATTCTCCAGATGTGTCTTTCTTGAGGAAGATTTGGCACTTCTGGATTTGGTCTTGCCTCTTCCTTGTCCACATCCATCTGGTTGGACTGAATAGTTGCTTCCATTTCTTGTATGCACCATTTTCATGTCAATTTACAGATCAAAAGTGAAAATATAAGATAAGACACACACCTTTTCGTGGTAATTTATTCTTTTCTGAGTTAAATCAGGTGCCTCTTTTAGCAATTTTCACCTCAATACTGTCCTCAGATTCTGCTTCTGAAGATTCTGGACTGGTAATATATCTCTTACTGAGTATGTTACCAGCTGCACAGTATTTGATTAAAGACACTAGAAAAATTATAAAAGAAATTTTTTTTTTATACTTTTTAAAATATTTTTAAGATTTTTTATGAATTTTTATTTTTTAATATTGAAAAAAAATATTCTTTTTTTTTTAAAAAAAAAAAAATTTAAGAATTTGAATCGAAATTAATTCAGAGTAACTCAAAGAATAATTTTATAAGTTTTTGGATGTGAAAAAGCCATGTGTAAAAACAGTATAAAGTTAAACCAAATTCCTCAATGAAAAAGATTTTAAGACAATTTTAAAAATAGAAATTTATTTTAACTTTGAATTGAAAGAAAAAAATTATTAAATTAATATATTTTAGAGCTTGAAAATATATTAATCAATTGAAAAAGGTTCAAAAAACATGGCCAAGCCTCCAAATATAAGATATGGGTAGGTATGGTAGTTTTTAGAACAAACAATGAAGTCTAGAATATTATTAAAGCCAAGTCTATGGTTTAAATCATGGCCAGGCCCCCAAATGCAAGATTTGACTATGAAACTGATGATAATATTACTATTAATCAACATTACTATATCTGTTCTTATCAAATATAATAATAAAATGTTATTATAACCACAATTAAATAATTAAAGAATCATTTCTTTCACATGTTAAACACTACTAGTGATTTTAACAGTGAGCAGCAATTGTCTACAAGAATTGATTACAAGAAGAATTTAATAATAAAAACTTCTTTTATTAAAATAATAAAATTATTTGAATATATAATTATCTTTTTCAAGAATAATTATAAAGATAATTCTTGAAGAAAACTAATTTTAAAGAAAAGCTTTAAGAATTAAAGATAAATGACTCACTTATACTCCAAAGAACTTATTGAAGGATATAAGTAGAGAAATTTGATCTAGAATTGTGGATTTAAGAGATCAAAGTGATTTATAGCAGTATTAAAGCAATATATAGTTGGATTATATGATTTCACATCTTTCTGATTGATTCTGAAAGAATTAATACACTTAAGAATAGTTTAACTAATACTTACTTGTTGGTTACAATGATATAAATGGATAATAAGATGATGTTGATTCTTGGAAAAAACAGAAAGAGGAGGCCTCTTTTAAGTCAACAACAGCTCACAGAGGAATGCCATGGAGCAAACTGAAAAAAAGTAAGTGAGAAAACAATAAACCCTTTTGGATTATTGATTGCATCATCTGTTGTCACGTAAGATTATCATAATTACTTAATTTATGCTTTTATGTAACTACCAACCCCAATATGGTTAAGAATAAAAGGAGTAACATCTGTAAATCTTCTTTTATTTAAAAATAATCATTGATTTCTCAAAGTGATAAATGCTATTGGAAATTTCATCCCAGGTTGTAATTACTGTGAATTTTTGAAGATTCAGTGTTTCACATAGAATAGTCAAAAATGGACTGTAAGTAAGACTATGATTCTTTTTGATTGTACCATAGATAATACAGTTCTCCATTGGTCCTGAAAGTTTCAGAGAGATTCATTAAGAATTGTATTTTCAATGAATTTCTGAAGTTTTTACCTCATTTCTACGTAGAATTGCAAATATCAGTGTTTAACTGGTTGCTATGAGGTAAATCAATGGATACAAGTCCAAAAAGGGTTTTGATTAATCTTTTAGGGTTTATCAATCGCAAGCCATCAAGAATTGACATGGTATAGGAGTCTAAGTAGGTCTTTACCTCCTTGGCACATCAAAATAGCAGGTTATTTGCTATTTTCTTATGATTTACTGTAGTTGTAACATGGTAACCAAGTTCCCAAAGTGGTTTAGTTTACTAATTGGGCCAAGATCAGCCATGGATCCATTCTTTGGAGCTGTCCATGCCTCTGAGGCCTCAGAAGTTGGGTACCCTGGCTCTCTTTGATATCTTTTGTCCCCCTTGCTTATTCTTCACGTCAAAATAGAAATTTAAGCTTCAAGTGAGATATCTACTATGGGTGTACCAAAGGTCCATGTAAGAATACCATGATATTAAGTGCACAAAACATGCATAACACTATTCTTAGTGTATATGTAACATGGGGTTTCTCACATTCTCATTATTTTGGCATGAAATTAAGAAAAACAAAATTCTTCACGGATCTGTTATGTGGTATTGATGATGTGGTATTGAAGTATTTTCCATATTACCACCTCAAAGAGTTAATTTGAGCTTATTCACTCCATGGAGCTACCCTAGGTGAATTGTTGTGTAAAATCCAAATCTGGCCTTACATCCATGGATTTACTTACTCAATAAGAAGTTATTCATCTTTTCTTAAATCAAAAATGATGAATTTTGGATATATGCATGAATTATGAGTTATGCATAATTCAGAATTTATTTTTAAGGTAATTGGGCCTATTTGGGTATGTAAAATATACTTCAAGGCTCACATCACTTTTTCCTCTATTTATTTGAATCAGTATCATTTACAAATTTGGGAAGAAGTCATAATAAAACATGCACATTGAGTTCTTTGGTATGAGGTAGAAAAAAAACTGATGGGTAACTCTTTGGAGAAAAATATCTTTATATCAATATTTTGAAAGTTCAAAATATCAACATGGGATAAGATAAATTCCAGAAAACAAAGGCATAATAGGTAATATGTGATAGAAAATTGGAAAAT
Organism: Austropuccinia psidii; assembly: GCA_023105745.1. Taxonomy (NCBI): domain Eukaryota; kingdom Fungi; phylum Basidiomycota; class Pucciniomycetes; order Pucciniales; family Sphaerophragmiaceae; genus Austropuccinia; species Austropuccinia psidii. The sequence goes on along the minus strand of JALGQZ010000002.1, from coordinate 7,186,209 downwards.
AACATCTTTTGATTTTGAGAAATATACAATGGCATATTTACTGATTATTGGACTTATCTTGAGCTTAAAGATTTTGGTTTTGGAATCAAAGAAGATCATGGAACATGCAATTATTCAGAATTACAAGAGGCTTCATAAGTCAATTGATTTTGTGTGCAGTATGTCTCAACCTTGATAATCCAGCTTGGCAAAGGACCAAATAATAATAGCAAGTTAGAGTCCAGTATGAAGCAGAATGAAAGCTGCGCTGGAACTGCTACCTCTGCCAGCAAGGATAGCTTTTTTTCATGGTGAGTATTGGGTTTTTTCCAGTGAGTTGCAATTTTATCCTTAAAACTTCCATAGCTTTGTAATTTTTGAAGATAGAGAGCTCAAAAGTGACTCATCTTTATCCCTTAGTGAGTTATAAACAATGGTTACTCATCTGGTATGCCTAACATTAAGTATGAAAAAAGCTATATAGGTTTCCAATTTCATTAATAGAATTTGTGTTTTTGATAAAGCCTGTATTAAGCTATTATCCTTAATACTTTTTTTCCTATAGGTGATAAAAATTCATGCAGGGTACCATTAGACAGCTCAGATTATGGTATTTCCAGGAAATCTCACTTTGGGTATCTCATAACCAAACTGTAGAACTTAGATGAGGAATGAATATTCCATTCACCATTATTTTTCCTATGATTGGCTCTCACTTCTGTACTTCTGATGCTATCCCAATTCAGGTAGTGCCATTGGATAATTCTAATTGAGAAGCAATTTAATTTGGTTCTCCCTCTTTCTCTAAACTTTAGATGGAGGTGAAAATCAAGGTTTATGCTCAGTTCTGTTTTAAGCTGGAATAACCTTTTTATTCCTTTCTATATGGCTATGGGAACTGTATATATTGAGTGAGGTCACTTTCCCCTTTCTTTTTCATGCCATCATGACCTATTTTGGCTCAGGTAACTTTCAATTGGCATGTTTCTCTAACATTGGTTTATGGTATTTCAACTTCATGATTGTTCTATGTTTTTGAGTCACAGGCTTACAAAACACATCCTTTTGACCAATCAAAATTAATTTCTATAGAATTCTAGAAAAATTTCTTTTCAATAATTCAGTCCTTGTGCTTCAAATCAATTACTGTGAGTTCAACAAAAAAGGTTATGGAACCAATGAGGAAATTATATTACAATTTGAATACATTGATTTTTAATTAAAGTGTAAATTCTCTCTAACTCGGATAAAGACCTGGAAGAGGGAGTTTATGATATTTTTAAAAAAATATGGCTTTTTTCTCACTAAAATTTATTTCCTTGATAAATTTCTCTTTTATGTGATTTAATTGGAATTGAAGCTTTATATCCTCAAAGGTTATTCAATTTTCAATCTTTTTATCCTTGAAAACTTGATTTTAAACCTTCTTCCACATACAGACTATATCTGAATCTCCTTCAAGAATTTCCATTGATTAATTTTCTTGAGCAATGCTAATTTTGAATCATTCCATTTTCCTTACCCAAATATAACATTTGAATATGAGAGGTTTTTTGGAGAATCAATCTTGAAATAACAGTTCTGTGATGATTATAAATAATAATAATGACTCAATATTTTTTGAAATTTCAATAAATGTGTGTAAAATTGTGAAAAAACATGCATTGATTCTTTCCTCCCCTCACTACAATCATTAAGGCTGAGATTTACTGACCATTCATGAGTCTCAAGTGGATGAATATCTGACCCTTTTAACCATTCAGATACCCTAAGAAAATTGAAAACTAAAAAAAACTGAGGTAAATGAAACATGAATTAAAAATATTGTCAATTAATTCCCACATCACATTGTGTGAGCTGCAAGTGATGATATGCAAAAATCCAAAGAACACTAAGCTCTAGGTTTGAATTAATTTTATCCTCATAATTGTCATCAAAATACTCCCCTTTCAAAACAAAATCAGAAATTGGAGAAATATTGAGCTTGTGACCAAATATGATATCCATTTCATTGTAAAAAGAGAAAATTATTTTCAAATTTTCAGTAACTTCGTTGATTCCCTTCATTGAATCATTCTTTGTGACTCCTGAATCAGTAGAACATTTAAATTCTTTGGCCAAATTTCTTTTCTTCTTATATGTTCTCCATTGGTCTGGCATACCTACTGCCATAAGATCTCTGAGTTTTTAGGAATGTTTATAGGTTGAAATAGATTCTGTTTGCTTGAAGGTGGGCTTACAACTAAGTTTTGACCAGTTGTCTTGAAGAAAGAATTGTAATTTGATGTTTTCTTTAAAAAATTTATTATAAATAGATAAACTGTCATAGCCACAATCAGGGGAAAATGGTATTCAGTCCTATCTTTACTCATACCAACCAGACTAGTAACTCAATAGAAAAAATCAGAATTCAGCTTCAGAAGCTTTCTTGAAGAGCTCAATACAGTCTGGAATCCCCAATAAAGCCTTTTATTACTCATACAGGATGTGCTCACTCAATACAGCCTTTGATTCATTACCCCGGGACTGTATGAGCACCAACTCCCACCACACCTCCTGTACAGAACCTGGGCATCGACAAAGGGCCTCTATTATCCAAAATCAATGCAATCAATGATTTCTTACAAGAGAATTAACTCTTTGGCTCAGGGCTGGTGAATTCTCACATATACCAGCCCCCATTTCTCCCCCTGGGGATTTTTCCCAAGTTAATTAATATATTTTATTTATTATTTGATATAAATTCTTATTCCTTATACTTGAAGTACTTTATTTACTGGTACTAAGTTGGTCACTGCATTACCTCACCTGTCCAGTAGAGCTGTGGTGGCCATATTCTTATTAACCCCTCTCTTTTCTTTGTGAAAGATTGAAACAATGGACTTGAAACTGTTTTTGGTTGGATCTTTTATTTATTAATATTATTCTTTTATTTTTGCTTCTTTCTTATATTTATTTTATTTGTAATTCCAATTATTATTACACTAGTAAGTGTATTCTTTATCTTATCCCACTTGAGCCCTCCATAAGTGACTCCCAGTTTACTGAGTGCCAGGCCCTGTTCACTTAGAAGTGCCCCTGTGACAATAAACATCCTGAGTGATATTCCATTAAGCATTCATATAGTGGAGTGTATTAGTGATATTGATTAACTCTTTTTTATTTTATACCAGAGATTTTCAAAGCAAACTTTTGGGTGCAAACCCAAATCAAGAATAATTGGAGGAAAACCAATATCATTAATAAGCTGATGAAAATGAAATAAAAAAGGAACCAATTTGATTAATTTTGAGTATTTTTGCATAGAATTTCAAAAGTGGATTATTTTGGGAAATTGGGAAAATGATGTGATTTGTTGAAATTAAAATTTCAAAATAAAAATGAATTGGGCTTTCAATTTTAAGTCACAAATCTTTTGAAAAACTGAAATTTCAGTAAAATTAAGGGTCACTCAAATAAAAGAATTCATATTTTGCATTGAAAAAACTGGAGTTTTCCAATTTTTACTTTGGGCTTTGATTCAAAAACCTGCATTCTGTCAAGGTGGTATTTGGTGGGTTTGAGATACCCCAATATCAAGAAAAATCAAGACAAATCTACATTTAGTTTTATTTGAATATTATATATCTTTTCTGAAGAAGATTCTTACCTTTTTTGTATCAGATTGAGAAATATAAGTTTTTTCTCAAGTTTTGATTCTTTAGTTATTTATATTTCAAGGGAATTGATAAAAAAATTGAGGGGCCCCACATGTGCCTTCCACCAAGAATATATTTAGAAAATTGTGGCACAAATTAAGTAACTCAGTGTGCTAAATTTATTCAAATAGGACATTACAGCCTTGAAAATTAGTTCAAGGTGGAAATTCCGATTTGCTTCATTGTTTATGAGATTTTAGAATTGGCACACCCATGAACACCCACCTTATATCCTTTTTGAAAAATTTGGCTAAAGGGGACAATACTGAAATATTTCCTCTCAATTTGTATGAATAGAAATGGTCAGATAATACCTCCAAATGAAATTTCCAAACATAAAGAGGGGAAATTCATTTGTCTAGCCCTCAAGGGGGATCTTTTGAGGAGGGTCCTGTAGTGGCCCTCAAAAGGGCCAAACTGGCCAACTACATAAGAATGCCACCCCAAAATACAGTTTCTTGGGGAAGGGGAAATATCAATAATCAAAAAATGGTATCATGTATCAAAGGGAAATAATTTTGAATTCCCATCAAATATTGGGATCACAAAAGGGACAATTTGGCCAAAAATGGGACTTCCTAACCCCCTGGGGCCCAATGTTTGGCCATTGCAAGGAAATTAAGGGGGTAATAGTAAGTATTTACTCTTCTTACAATATCATTAGATGGCTATTGGATTAAGTAACTCATAATGTGCCTTTTGGGGCCTCTATTAGACACCATGAATTTACTTTTTATGGGGAAGAAATTACATTTCAAGAGAAGATATAAAGTTGAGATTTCAAAGAGTAAGTAATACATAGCTATCAGTTGTCTAAAGGAACAGCTGAGAAATCGGATTTTAATTTGAATTGAAAAATGTCTTTTAAGCTCAATAATAAGTGTTTTTGATAGCAATAAGCCTATGCCATTGCTTCTGCAACAGAATATTTCTTCTAGTTCATGCTGATTTCAGGCATTCGAAAGAGTGAAAAAGACTTGAAGGCCAAGGGAACAAAATGAAGATTTTTCATAAAAAGAACAAAATAGTTCAGTTAATTTTTTCAGGAGGGGTGAAGAATATATTGGAATAATGAGACAGACTGAATCTTTGATTTAAAAAGAACTTTCCTTGAACACCTGCTGCAAATTTGATATTTCAATTCTGGAATTAAAATAAAATATATTTTGGTTGCTCGAGTATAAAAGCAGTAATATTTTGATAAATATTAATTAAACACACCCTAAATAGCTGTTAATTTATCAAAAAATCTTTTCTTCTAAATTTCTTGTTCCAAGTAGCTGCTTATAATTTACCACATATCATCACTATCGTAAATGTTGTAGGAGATATACCATTTCTGGCATCTAGGAAAATGGAAATTAAAAATTGCCATTATGAAAAAATCTAAGACCATTCAAAGAATAAAATTTTATGAAATTTATCACGTAGAAATCCTGAAATTAGTGATATTTACTTCCACAATAATAGCATTACAAGTCCAAATATTTCAATATTTGGTGCAAATTTTGTGCATATGAGTTATGAATTATTCATAAAATTCTCAATGCTACCTCAGGATTAAATGTTGTGTATATTCTTAGCTTTAAATACTTTTGGAAAAGCTTGAAAGCTTAAGTTTCAAGCTTTACTTAAACACTATACTCAGAACATAAATCCTCAATTTAAGGCTCAGGCTCCTAATCTGAATTAGCTGGAGATGGTATATTTTGTGAGTTTGTTGTTGTGGATCTGGTTTTTTTCTTCTGTGTAGAATCCCGTACCTCACATCAGGAATGATCAATTTTTGTTTTTTTATTGGCACCATTTTGTCCTCCTCTGCCTTTTGTGGCTGCTTGAATATCTTGAGTATGGTCTTGAGTATGGGGAAACTGTTTCCTCCCTTTCAATAATTCTTCAATAACTCTTATCGAATCCATTCTTTTATAAAATGGTGTGGTATTCCTAGAGCATATTGGCTCAATGGACCATAAATTCATCTTTTTTGGATTGAAAAAATGGTCGATTTAAGTGAAGGAACCATTCTTCTCCAACCTGAGGGTATCAAGCTATAAAGTAGCAAGAATTCCAAATTAAAGTAACTCAAAAGTGGATAAGAAAAGATTCTACTTATAATGTGATACCCCACTGTACCATACAGCACTACAAAGTGTGAAGGATTGGTTTACCAATAATGATCACCAATGTTCCATTTCTTTTTACTTGTTTTAATTTTAATCTTTCAAATCATTTTAAGTGGGTAGTAAGATATTAATATAGCACAAAAGGGTCTGTATTATAATGAGAATGCATGATATAATAATTTATGGCAGAGCTATAGTTTCATAGGGGTCACACTATTAGGAAAGGTTTATTTGAATAACTTGCAGGAAGTTTGGTTTTAAATTGGTGTTACTGGGCTTAATATTTGAAAGAAAAAGGGAAATATGGTATCAAGAATCTATCATGGCTAGCTCAAGGTAGAAAAAATAAAGGAGGTTGAATGACATTAAAGATGTTTTACAGGATATGCACGGCTCATTTCTATTAAGTATGACCTTGGAATTCTCCATGGAAGGCTTTGTTTAGTGGTTTGGAATAGTTAAACAAAGACTTTAAGCTGGAATTAATAAGGAGGAGATTTTTCATCATTATATAGTATGAAGACAACAAGTGAATATTCATAGAGGGATATTGAAGGAAAAAAATGAATTATTCGAAATGAAAAGCAGGAAAATGGAGCAAGGAATATGCATATTCCAAATGAATAATTCAATATAGAGCACTAGAGTCAAAGCCACAATTTAGACCGAAGAAAAGGAAAGGAAGAACCAGGAACTTTATACAAGATTAAATCAATATGAAACCACAAGCTAGCCTGAATTAAAGATGGACATTTTTCTCACAACCCCTAACCATAGAGAGTATAAAGAATTAAAATTTTCATTTTTCAAACCTAATGCTTTTTCTGAAAATGCATTTAGAATTTATTTTTTCCAGAGTTCATCCCTTACTAGTAGGTTAATATAGATAATCACTATATTGAAAATTGGGAGAAAAGGCCCCTTTATTGAATAGTAGCTATTATAAGAGTAATATATAGTAAGAGGAAAAGGCCCCCCATTATTGAAAAACAGTTTTTTAATCATAATATTTTTTTGGGGAAAATTCCCCTCCATCAAAAACAATAGCTTTTATTATGAGTACAGTCTGAGTGAGCTATAATCAAGTATTATTAAAGAGTGTAATTACAAAGTTTATAGATTAAAAAATCAGCTTAAATAAACATATGAAGATTATTAGTGTTACTATTAGAATTAGTATATCAAAAAAACTCATCATACCATACTCAGTTACTTTTATTCTTATCATAGCGCTATCAATAATTGTAAATGGCTTTCAACAGTTTTGACTTAGTTATTAAAAATAAACATCTGTGTTATCCTAAATCATCATGAAAAATTGACTTTTACAAAATCAAAAAACCAAAAAATGTCTCTTAGTACTCATCAAGATATCATATGAGTGGAATTTACACATATTTATGAATTTTTATACTTTTTAACATTTTCAAAGCTTTAAATAACTTTTGTTTTTAAGAATAAATCTAATTCTGATAGAGTCTTTTGAATTGATTTGTATGATTCAGCCACCATAAAATGAAATAGATTGATTGTGGAGCTCAAGTAAAGATAATTCAGAATTATTTGGAAGTGCAGTCTAGAGTATTCTAGCACACAAGCAGAGCAAGGCTCAGAAGTATAATGTCACAAACATGGGAAAGAACCCTCCCAATTTGTGTTCTACAGAAAGTTAAGCCTCCAACAGTATATGGCCAATTGGCCTCTTATGGTGTTTTAATGGACTTTGGCCCACATTCACTTTCCCTGGCCCTCTTGGCCAATTCTCCACCTCACCAACCCCCAGGCAAATACCTCTGTTTTTGCACCTGGGGGGTCCCTTTTCCATCCAGAGACTTTTGGCCCCTCTAGCAAGGTCCAGGGCCTCTGGACCACCCCTTTTTATTAGGGGGGTTTGGGCCTTTTATGCCCCCTATGGCCCACCATCCATGGGACACCTGTAGGCCCCTTTTGGTCCAAATCCAATGAGGCAAAAGGGGGCTATACCTCAATAACCCAATACCAGGTGGGCCCCAAACCATAATGTGGCACACCTGGCTCCAATATGAATCATCAATTCCCCAGGGACTTAAAATTCCTGTAACTGGTCATTGACCTCTGGCAACCATCAGAGGCCACCAGCCACCTTCAAAAAGGTTCTCCCTTCAAGATAAGGGAAACCATGACCCAGCTCAATGAACCATGACTGGTTCATATATGGTATTGTATACCATCATGCACCATTTTTCCCCGGTAATCCAATGGTGATGGTTTCAGGACTCCATTATGTCATTTCAGATCAGGTCCCCAAGTCCCTCACCCACTTTCAAAGGAAGACTTCAGTAATTCAGTCTTGCAATCCATGGTGGCTACCAGAAGACTATTCAAGGACAAAAATCACCTGGCATTTCAGGTGTTGGACATTTCATCTCAACAGTATTCTCCCAAGGGAATACTGGCCCAGGATTTGTCAATGTCAATTCTAAAGTGGTTTTTGATAATCAAATCAGTTTTGGAGGCATAAAGAGCTACAGAACTCCCTGGACATCTCAATTAGTCCATACAGGTGGTATTCAGGAAGCCTGGATGGCATTGACCCATTTGGGTGAATTCAAGACACACAGTTGAATTCTCAAGATGGCCATATCTGTATTGACCCAAAACAGTCAATACAGCTGGGTAATAAACCTTACAGGATAGGTCTTCAGCTTTTGACATATACTGGCCACCTTTTATTCCCTAAGGAGCCTTTTCCCTAGCTAATTAGTATATTGGATTTATCTTTATTATTATTTTATTTTCATTCTTGAAAGTAAATAATGATATTCTTAAGCCATTGAATTTCACCTTTCTCTTTTCCTGTCAGTGGATATTGGTGGTAATGTCCATTACTAATTCCATTGTTCTTTCTGGAAGGTTGAAACAGTGAATTGAGGATTCATTTGAATACTTCATTCTTATCTTTTGGAATATCTTTGACTTTATCTTATTTTCCTTTAAATAAATATATTATTCTTTTATTTCTTCATCTTTTGGAGCGCTCCAAGTGAGTTCTTGATTGTTGAGTGCCAGGCCACTCCTGTTCTCCAAAAAGCCCCTGTGACATTATATTAATTAACTCATAATTGATTCTTTATTTTTATCTCCAAATAATTCATTTATCAATTGTGTCTCTTTTATGAATTTGATGATTTTTCTTTGAATTCTCAATTTCCAATCACTCTTTTTCTCATGAAAGTTGCTTTTCACATTATGGATTTTCTCTCAACTTTATGAAAATTTTATTTTCTTTCAGAATTGTGTGGCTGACCATTATTTTTAGTCATTCTTATTCCACTCAATTTTCATTCAGGTCCCAGGTTTAATTTGAATTTAAATTAGTCTCAAAATTCATTCATCAATATTAATTCTGAAATATTCTTCAAGAATTTTGATTAAAAGTAAGACTTTCACTTGATTTGACATAATCGATTTTGACCTCAACATTGATTTAGGTGAAGACTCCATTGTTTTTATTTTGAATCGCTTTCATTCTGATCATTGATTTGAATTCATCAAGATATTGACTCATTGATTAACTTATCCTTCAAGATTCATTGTTGACTATTGAATTCAAGATTTCATTCAATACTTGATTGATTGATTGACCTAAAGTTTTTTCACTTTGATTGATTGAATTTATCAAGATATTGATTTTTGATTTTGACTTCAAGCCTTTTTGTAAAATTTTCTCAAGTCTTCAAATTCAGTTATTGATTTGTATTTAAGTTTTAGTTGAATTAATTCTAAAAATTATGCCTTTACAATTCCCACCTCCTGAAAGACAGACAAAATCTCAGGCCAGAGCTAAAGCTGTAATCACTCTAACACCAAGAGTGCCTCTAGATGGGACTCCAGACGTTCCTCAACTGAGGGCCCATTTACACAGAGGACAAGTCATGGAAAGGGCAGAACAATCCAGGAAAGAAGGAAGAGGGCCTGGAAGAACAAGCTCATTATCAGGAGTAGTTGGCACTTTTCCAGGAATTTAAAGGACCACACTCAAAGTTCCTGGTGAAGATGATGCAGAGGAAGAGGAGAATTCTGTGGAAGAGGAAGGGTCTGATAGTACTGAGGCTTCTCCTACTCCTGTGGGGGCATCTCAAGGTACTGGAGGGCCAACTATAGCCCAGTCTGATCAGCCTGTCTCTCATCAGTCTGAACCATCTTTATTGGCCATTATGCAACAAATGACCCAGATTATGGCCAATCTTCAAGCTTCTTTATCTTCTGAAGCCTCAAGACCACCAGTGCTAAAATCTCCATCTATGAAGGCACCAGACTGCTTTGATGAGAATGAACCCCTAAAGCTCAGAGGTTTTATTCAGTCCTTCCAATTTATTTTTTCATAATGACAAGGCAAATTTCTCTGAAGACAGGAAGAAAGTTCTTTATGCCACTTCATTTTGCATTGGAAGGGCTGAAAGAAAATTGAGCCTTGTCTTTCCAATCTAACCAATCAAGACCCAGCATACCTCCTCAATAATTGGGCCTTATTAAAATCCCAACTTTTCACTTTATTTGAGGAGCCAAATGAAGTTAGAAAAGCTGAGGCAGAGCTGGATTTCCCAAGAATGAAAGAAGGTGGACATGTATCATAATACATTTCTGATTTAAGAAGGCTAGTTTCAAGAATTGGGAATTGGGGTAAAAGGGCTCTTATCAATCATTTCAGGAAGGGACTTGCTTCCAGAATTCTGGATCACTTGGCCTCCCATATTTTACAAATTGATTCTCTTCAAGACTTAATGGACATTACCCTGGGACTTGATACCAGGTACCATGAGAGACAAAAGTAAAAGAATCATTATCAAGAAAAGAAGACTGAAGCCTCAAAGTCAAGCTTTTCTCATAATCAAGATTCTTCAAGCTCAAGTGACAAGAAGAAGAATTTCACAGTTCAGAAAAGGGACAAGCCCCATTCTTCCCTCCTGAATATGGACCACAAGCTGATGGGTTCTGGAAAGGAAAGAAGAGTAAATGAGGGCTTGTGCCCCTATTGTGGTGGGAATCATAGTCCTGAGGCCTGTTTCAAAAAGACTCAGAACCAGTTTACCTGGCCACCATCAGGCAAAAGCCTGAGTGAAGATCATGTTGTGTTCAATGGTCTTCACTATTTTCCCCCCAGAGCACAATTTTGCATTCTGAATACTGGTGTAAAATATTCTTTAAAATAATTTGTTTTTGCTTCTCCCTCTGATATATTTTACAGTATTCTCATTGATTCTGGTGCTACCAGCTCATTTATTTCAAAGCAGTTTATTCACAAGTATTCAATGACAATTTTAGAATTCCCAGAGAAGATTCCCCTTATCTGTTTGGACTCATCTGAGTCCCCTTCTTTATGGGTCACTCACCATAATAAATGTATGGTTGAGCTCCCTTCCTTCCCAAGCTTTGAATGGGAATTTTTAGTCATTTATACTTCCAAGGGAGGAGACCTCATATTGGGCTTTGATGTTCTTAATCATTTGAATTAATCTATTTATTGGAGGCAAGGGGTGATCACCTTTAATGCTGATCATAATGACTATTATGATCCTTCTAAATATTCCAGTAATGACCTTTATTCTGCCAAATAATGTGCAGCTCTGGTCTGTGATTCTAGAACACTATCATTCCTGTCTTCTGCCCATATTCCTTCCATAAATTCCCATCAGTCATTACTATCATGTAGAGATGAAGTCTTCAAAAATATTACAGATTTTGGAGAAGATAATTCTGCATCTGTAATTTTTCTCTTCCTTGGGAATGTGGAAATTCCTCCTTCATATTATCATGACTACCTGGAGGTTTTGTGGGATGAAGAGGAATAGCCAGAAGAAATAGAGACTGTGATCAAGGTTTTTCCCTCTGTTTATCATCATTATTTGGATATTTTCTCCAAGGTTAAAGCAGATAAACTTCCTCCTCACTGCACCTGTGATCCTCATATCAACCTGGAGTGGTCTTTACCTCCATTGGGGGTGATCTACTGTTTATCAAACCAAGAGTCAGATACACTAAGGGCCTACATTTCAAAGAATATAGAGAAAGGTTTCATCCGGCCAAGCTCCCCTTCAACAGGAGAAACTCTTCTCTTTGTCAAAAAGAAATATGGTGGCCTCCATTTGTGTGTTGATTACCACAAAGTCAATTCTGTTACTAGGAAGAACAAATATCCTGTTCCTCCTATGAATAAGATTCTCACTGTTTTTAATGGTCCTTCTATATTTTTCTAGAGTGATTTGTGTGGTGTATATAACCTACTCAGTATCAAGGAAGGTGATGAAAAGTTTAAAGCTTTTACAACCAAATATGGCACTTATGAGCACTTGGTTATGCCATTTGGGCTTACCAATTCCCCCGCCTCTTTTTAAAATCTTTTCAATGACATTTTATCTGATCTTCTAGATGTTTATTTAGTTGTTTATTTGAATTATATTATGGTTTTCTCCAAGTATGAAGAAGAACATGTCACTCATGTGTCCAATGTTCCTGCAAGACTTAGGTCCAATAACTTTTCTGCTAAGACGTCCAAGTGACTTTTCCATGTCTCAAGTGTGGAGTATTTGGGTTATGTGGTTTCTTCTGAAGGCTTAAAGATGGACCAATCAAAAGTCCAGCAAATCTTCAATTGGCCTCCTCCAAGAAGCCTCAAGACTCTTTGATTCCTTGGATTTGCCAACTCCTACCGCTATTTCATCAAGAATTACTCAAAGAAAAAAAGTTCACTCACAAAATATCTCAAGAAAGATTCATTTTTCCCCCTCAATGACAAAGCTCTTAGTCAGCTTCACCAGCTCAAAGAGGCCTTCACAGCCACTCCAATCCTTCTCTACCCATCATTGTAGAGACCAATGCTCCAGATTATGCCTGTGTGCTTGTCACAGACGGTGAAAATGTGACCTATAATACCAGAAAAAGATCAAGGAAATTCAACCTTGATCTTTTAGCCTTTTCTGCTCAGTTGTGAAGATTGCACAATCAAGAAACCTAGGGTTTAGTCATGGTGGTGGTGGGGGACCACCTGTTCTGAAATGACCCTGAGTGGAGAGCTCAAGTGCTTGTTTATGGTTTCTGGCATCAATGTGATACAATTATTGCATGAGTGCCATGCTATTATGGTGAAAAAAGGCATCAAAAAAGAAGAATTAATGATTCAGCCTCCCTCAAATGACACTAGAAATCAGGAGAGCATTGATCCCCTCAAACATTTCATTTGAACCCCACTTGTGGCCAGCTAAAATATACATAACTCACAAGGGGATGAGTTAATCATATATATGCAAAACCTACACCCAATAGCTAAAGGCAATCATATATTGGACCATTGGAAGGTAAGTCCTTTGATGTCATTGTGTTATTGTTTCCCACAATAGCTCATAAATTTGTAAATATCTTTTCAGTTCCCAATTCTGGCAGGGAACTTCCCAATCCTTGGAAAGCTGGCTCAAAAGTACTTGTCCATCCATGCCTCTTCACCTGTGGTGCAGAAAGTGTTTTCTCACAGTGGCTGACTTAAATGCCCTACTCAGGATTTTCTCGGATCTTGGATAATTACCCACCTCACTTGTTTGAAGGAGTGGTTAAATTTGTCACCAATTTAAATTGAGCTGGTGGGATTGCACTAGTTCTGAGAGTTGGTTGCATATTTTTGTATCTATAATGATTGGAAGTTAGATTACTTAAAAAGTGTGAAATAGCGTCTTGTATGGGTTTTACTTGGTGATTACAGTTGGCCTGAATAAGTCTTACTACTTGGCCAAGCAAAGACTTATGCAGTCGCAGTCTGTGTAAAGAATATTTAGGTTTAAGTCTGATACTGTCGTGAATTTAAGCAGTTGAAATTGCAACTGCTTTTGGAGCAAATAGCCACCCTTGATAACTTCTATTCTGTTTTAATCTTCAATAATAAATGAGCTTAATGATATCTAGGATGACTTAGTTCATATAGATAAGCTCCAGATGCACATTTTTGACTACAAGAATCTGTTCATTAAACCATATTACTCTTGATTGAAGCATCACTTACTCTAGAGTAGTATAAAGAAATTAAAACAAAAATACCAATCCCAATTCTTCTTCTTCATAATCTGAGAAAGAAAATCACAAAGTTAATAAAATGATTTAGTTCATTCTTTTAGGAAAAAATATCACTAAACTCATCACAAATTCATTTGCCTCCTCAAAGTAATATATCAAATTTTCTCTCTAAAGATAAAGAGAAAGTTAATTGGACAGAGAGAACCTACTAGTTCTTTTTTCTATTCAATGAATCAACTTGAAGAAAGATTTTCTGCCTGAGTAATATTTATTTTTATGTTCTTTCATAACAAATCTATTTTTATGCTTTCATTTGCACTTGAGTATATATTTATCCAAATTATTTCCGAAAAAAGTGAATTTTTATTGTGTTATATGTCAATTTTGTTGTGTTTTCAAAAATTGGGAAAAGGAGGAACAGTAATTTACTTCATATATTCCTCTATCTGACCTGAAATTCCTTACCAATTTTTGACAGAAGTGTTGTTTGGCAGACATAATGCTCTCTATTGATTTTTTCTTTCAAAAATTCTGCCCTTTTTTACTATTTCTCACTTCAAGAGATTTTTTACATATTATTCTCAAATTAATTATTTGGATATATCTATATTCATTCAAGCTTTATCTTAACTTATTGATGAGTATGATCAAGTAAGAATCAATATACAACAATTGAAAGTGGATAATGATTCCCCCTGAGTAATATCAGTGTTTGATCTAGTTTATGAGCTTGATTAAGGTCAAGAATATTTTAAATTTGAGTTTTATTACCTATTAGTAACAAAATTGCTCTTTATAATTATAAAATACTAGAAGTAACTATTCAATATTATAGGGCTATCATATAAATGATATCATACACAGAACTACCTTAATGCCTCATTTTCGTGATTACTCAAGAATAACTTGAAAAATACATATTAATTGTAAATGAAATATATAAAAATTAAAAACAAATCAAATATCTTGGCTGATTATACTATTCTTTGGGGAATAAAAAATCCTGGTGTTTTGGGAAATGATAGCAGAAATTCAGGGATTGTAATATTGAATTAATTTGGTTAGGCATTTTTATTATTATGTATCATCTACTTCAAATAATAGTCTTTTATTGATAAGTGTCTATGTGGCATTTATCTCAATTGTACTACTGATAAGTACCATTGGTATCTAGTTTTGACAGTTTCAGTGGATTATCAAAATCTGTGAGATTAAATATATAAAATATATATTGAGACGCTAGCACAAAGAATCTTTTAATAGTCTTGAGCCTAAAAAATGAAAGTATCCAATATTATAGTACAGAAAAATTAATAAATGGATTGATTGAAACTATTTAAGCTTAATAAAGCCAAATTTCAATCTCATAGTTTAGATCATAATCCTGCATGAATTAAAGAGCTTATCATCATGGAAACTCTTGGAATATGTAGCCATCCAAGTAAGGGAAAACTCTACAATAATTATTATTAATGAGCTTTATAAATGCAAGATATAATAATCTAACACCTGGGTGTTTACAGAAATAATCCTCATTTGCTTTATAAGGCTTAACCCAGAATAAGATGAATGATAGATCATTGAAAGAATTGAACCAAATAGTTAATGTGAGCCTTAGAGGTATTTTCATATAATCTAAGACCACAAAGGATAAAGATAAGTTATAATTAAAAATAATGAATTTATTTTTCATATACAACAAAAAATGAAACATAAATATCAAATTTAAATAAAATAAGAAAATTCATAGTTAGAATTTGGAATTAAAGTTACATTAAAACTAATAAATGTGAAAAAATATTTTCACATGAAAAATTAAAGTAAAAAGAAATTTACCTCAAAAATATTTTGGTGAAGTTTTAATTAACATTCTAAATTTTTTTCAATGAATAAACTTGTGCATTATTTTACCATTGGATTGCTCATAAAAAAGTGGGTGGGGTCACCTCTGAGTGATAATTTTGTAACTCAACTGTAAATAAGCTTGTATTTAGTTCTCAATATTTTCCATATTAAAATATAAAAAACTCAAGAATTTGATTTCATTGAAATCAAATTTTGTGTTAACCATGAATTTTTGTGTTGAAATTGAGGTGTGGTGTGTGATTTAGAAGTTATGATGAATTGAAGTATTTTCAATTCAAATGTCAAAATGTGCATGTGTATTATTTAAGTGAATTTAAATTTACATATGAGGAATCAATAATAAAATTTGTGTACTTTGATGTTTCAATTAAATTACACATGTAAACTTTAACTATATTACATGATGAGGAATTGTAGAAAAAATGAATTGGAAAGATTAATTTTGGGGGGAAAAGGAATCTTGGCTCCATGGGTTCCAAACTCCCCCAAATTCCTTTCTGACAGGTATGAGATGTCAAAATTCACACAAAGTTTCATTGCTTTTGGCCTGGAATTGAGTCACAGGGTCTGTGACGCAATTGATGATGAATTTTGGATACCAACCAGGGAGATTTTAGCTGTTACCAAGAGGGTAAAACTACCCTTAAGTTAAAACAATTTTTAACTGGTTTTAAGGTCTCTTACACAAATTCTGACATGTTTTAAAGGCTTTAAGCCAAGTATTACTATAGAAATGGCTGGTTCAAGGAACTAAAATGGCTGCAACAAGCCCTTTTTTGGTCTAAACCAGGGTTCAATGATGCCATAATTGGCCTTTATGTTGTTAGATTGTTTTCCACAACTGACAAGAGTAAATCTTACTTTTAGAATAAGAAAATTTGTGGTTATAAAAGAATTTCTTCTTTGCCCCACTTTTCTATTCATGTTGGAGTCTTTTCCTTTTATAATGAGTTTAAAAACTGTTAAACCAATCAATAAGAGATTACAACCGCCTTTATTAAATCATTTTAAAACTTTTAAAAATGTGAGAAAATCATTATAATTATTTTTACCCTTGAACCACACCAAAAGTGGATTAAAGCATCTTTCATCACTGTTAACTTTCTCACTTTGTTTCTGAATTCACTCTGGTTGCTTTTGGGTGTAATATATCTTTAATAATATTCTTGAAGACTTTATGCTCATATTAATTTCCTGAACTCTTTTTCTCAATTCATTCCAATTTAAATTGTTTTTGAAGGAATTTCTTTTGTAGCCATAAATATCTCTTGTAGAGTATTTTTGGATAAATTATTATTTTTTGTAAAAAAATAAATCTTTATAGTATTGTTTTGCTATACTAAAAAAGTTAAAAAAAATAAATTTGGTGTGTTTTTAATCAAAACTCTTAAAAATTACTATTTTTAATCAAAATTACCTTAGAAAAGCTTTGAGGACAGGAAAAGTACTTGATTTTAAACCAAATTTTCATATCCACACCTTACAGCTAGTTAAGTAATGGAGAGCTGAAATAGAATCAAGGTAAAAAATTTTATTATTCTCATATATACTAGCTACTCATACTTAGAATTATACTCCATAATTGAGATTTATATCAGTCTCTGATACCATAGCAGCTTGCTCCAGGTGTCAAGAGAGGCAATATTATTTACCTGTTAATTCCCAAGAATCTCACTGAAATTCCCCCTTTATCATTTACCAAAATACAATGATTATTCCAAATGGAATGGAAATTATTTCATTAAGATTTATCTAGATAGGACTATTTGAAAGTGTTACAATTTAAATCTCAACATTATAAGTGTCACTGTTTACAGAGTGAGCTCTGCTTATCATAAATATAAATATGTTGAAGAATAATCTTCTGATCCAGAAAAGAGATATGTTAGAGAAATTTCCTGAGATACTTCCTGATATTCATGAAAAAACCTTTTTTGATAGAGTTTTGTCATAAATGAGGTGTTCTTACCCCAATATAATTTTCTACATATGCTGATTGAATTTCAAGATTTTTGCAATTATATTTCTTATAATATAAAATGTTAATTTTAACTTGATACTTTTTATTATATCAAATTCTTCAATTGTTTTTCATTATTAAATATTGAATTCTTGTCCTTCCTCATGTGTAGATACAGGATATAAAAGCATTTTATTTGCTTATTTTTACGTGAAAGGTACACAGTGATAATAAAGATGAGGATTTCAGTGAAGCTGGTTAACCAAGCTACATATTTGGCCAGTTCATAACCAAATCTCACAAGGATTGTAATTGAAAAGTCATAATTTGTACTAAATCCGACTTTGCGTTAAATATAACTCACATTCCTCAGAGGAGGCCCCAAAATAAAATTTGGACTATTTTGGGGGGTTTTTGCAATAAGGCTGGAACCCAATACCAAAAAATTGGGATATTCCCGCAGGAAGCCCCAACTGGTCCAGGACAAGGTTGGGTCTTTTTTGTTTTTTTTAAAAAATTCCTGAAGGGGATGGGGGACAGGATGGGTCAGGAAACCCACCAGAGGTCCCAAAAACAGTAAACAGTCAAAAAAGGAGAAATAAGTACCAATAAAGTAAAAAAATTACAAAACATTGAAGATGAAGTGAAAGAAATTTTAAAAAATATGAAAAAAATACATTCCCGGTTATACCGGGTAGTTGGGACCCGGGATAAAGAAGAAAGAAGAAACCACAGGGTTTCAATCTGGGAGGGGTACGGAACAGGACAAAACCTCCAGGAATTCCATGAGTGGCAACCTTAGTTTGCATTAGCTGATGCAAACAACACCCCAAAAGCTCAGCCTTTCATTTCAGTGTATTTTTTGATGTTTTTTGGGGTTGACCCTCAATAATCACAAATATAATTGATACAAATTTCTATTTTTTATCATTAAAGCTGACTATAGCTGACTACAGTTGATCACTGACCACAAAATTTCTAGACTAATACTTAAAAAGGATTATGTGGCTTATATTATTGATTTTCTTGCTCAGTAATAGTCAAATACTACTCAGATATTTATTACTAACAATGTATTCATTCATTAGAATATGTGGCACTCTAAAACTAGAATGATATCCCCAATATTGATTATTTTTTGTAAATATATCTTTCAGACTTTTGAGAATACATGGGGCTAAAATATCATATTAATCCCCACACAAAGGAGAAAATATGTATCAATATTCAATTACACCAAATCACAGATATATTTCACCAATATTTTCTGTTTCCATACCTTCATATTAAATTGATTGAATTAGACTTTCAGATATAATATTCTGGATAATCTATAATTTCCAAATTTAGGGAAACACATTCATACATAAATTCATTTCTGTATAACTTTTTTCCCCTCTTTTCACATCTCCTATCAGATTCACCTTGGATAAATTGCAGTTTTTCCAAAAGAAAAAATTGAAATGAATACTTTGTGTTGATTTTTCTCTGATGAAGAGTCTGAAAGTTGCTGTATGAAAAATGATAATAATAATAATGCTGTTTTACTTATGAATTTACTTAAATCATTAATAAAACATTGGGTATAATATCTTTAATTGTTAGAATTTTTCTATAAATATGGTGCTGAAATATGAAAGCTCTTTTTAAAATATAATAAGCATTAAAAATTTGATAATTAATTTGCATTTTCTTCAAGAGTAAGAGATTCTTTAATATGAAAATTTAGAAATGAGCAAACTAATTTCAATCTTTTTTTTAGAGTGATGATCATTGTCAGGGTGAGTCTATGATAAAGGTGTATATAAGTATTTACAAGCCTTAACTATGACTGTGACACGGTAAAAATAGTTTAAAAGGTGATAAAGTTGGTAATAAATGATTTAAATTAAGATATTAAGGGCTTTACTATAGATATCTAGTGGTGGTGAGCGCTGTTGAAAGCCCTGGGTGCAGCTTTACCTGTTGGGTTACAATAATAAAGACTACAATACTTTTAATTTAAGAGTATACCTGATTATTAACCAATAGTAAAACTGTTTTTGACAGTTTACTACGTAGGTTATTCAAGAGCAGGATGAGGAGACGATTCTGGCTGTGAAAAGCCTCCTTTTTATCCTGAAATGGGGTGGAAAGGGTGCTTGTAAGGTTTGTCTATGAAACTATTGATAATAGTAACAATATCAAGAGTACTATGACTGTCCTCAGTAGAAAAATATAATATAATAAAATATTACGACCACAAATTTAAATATAATTATTAAAAATAATTATATATAAAAAAATAAATTTAATTATTATTATAATAATATAATAATAAAAAAAATATAATAATTATAATAAATTATAATTATTCTATTATTGTTATAGTCACTGACAGTTATAACAATAAGAAGTGTAAAGCTCTTAATGAGACAATTACACATGGAAAATAAGAATATTAACCACTTATAAATAATATAAATATTATTTATAAAAAGAATTAAACACACACTTTGCAGAAATAATTCTTTTAGAATAGAAATTCTATATAAAAAAACTAATATTTAGATAAAAAAAAAATATAGAACTTTAAAGAAAACTTACTTATAAGATTTATTTAATATAATAAGTCAAACAACAACAGTTATAATATTAAATAATAATTATAAGTTAAAAACATGTCAAAAATCAATAAATTCAAAGATAAAACAACTTTTTATAATATAAATTATGATTAAAGAGTTTTTGAGAGGAATTTGTGGATTTGAAAAGATATTTAAAACAATAATTTTATATAATAAAATATATTATTGGTGATTACAACAATAATCTAAATTCTATGACTTCAATTCTTTAATTTCAATAAATAAAGAATAAAAATAACTTAAGAATTACTTTTAATAATAAGATTTTATATGCAATAAAACTTTACCTGTTTAAATGTCTAATATGATTGGATTGATAATGATTGATTGGTAAAAACAGTGATGAAAAGACTCTTTTTATGTCTTCAGAGCAGCTCTCATGATTCATAATGGATGTAGAGGGCGTGCTCAGGTCAAAACTGAATAACCATGCTTAAAAAGAAAGTTCTTAACTTAAGGCAACTTATTTTTACTTCCAATTTAAAGTTACCAGTGTTATTCTTAACTCCATGTAACTTTAATCCTCATTTAAACTAATTATTTTAAGTTTTTAATATAAATAAGTTTATTTATATTAAAGTTCATCACATGAACAACCTAAAAATAGAGTTTCAATTAGAAATCTCTTAAACTCAATTTTTAATTAATTTTTAAAGAAATCATAAATTTCTTTGAGTTTAATTAAAAGAGTAAATTTCCAGGCTAATTACCCAGGAAATTTATTTATAAAAGATACTTAAAATTTAATTTATATATTGATAGTATTAAATTCTAAGTTGTGTGAAATTTTCAAGCAAATCCATTAAGAATTGGATTTTTAATGAATTTTTGAAGTTTTTGATATTTTTCCACGTAAAATAGCAAAACACACTAAACCTTAAGTTTTGATAAGGTTTTAATGCTTGAAACTTTAAAGTTTTAAGCTTATTTAAGTTTTTTAAGCTTAATTAAGCTCTGACAGTTCTTAAAACCTTGATTTCAAGCCTGCATATTGGGATTTACCCTTTGGCAGCTTGAAATTCCTGTCCAAATTGGGATAAAACCAGTTTAAACCTTAAGGTTGGATCAAAGTCTAATCTTAAAGCTTAAATAAGGTTGAAAATCCTCCAATACAGGTGGAAAACCTTAATTGAATCCTTGCAGATCCAAAAAGCTGGGTACCCCAGCTCTATTTGGTCTTTTTCCTTTGTCCCACCTTTCTGTGTGGATTTTGCCCTTTTATTTATTTAAAGCCATACTATGGCCTTAAACCCTTTTAAATTGAGCTCACGCAGGATTTACATTCTGTATGGCAAATCCTTAGCCAATTCAGTAAATATACACCACACCTCAATTTTAACTAAAATTTTGGTAAGTTTGCATAAACCTTATGCAACTTTAAATTTAAGCTTAATTAAGCTTAAATTTAACAATTTTAAAAAAATGTTAAAAAGCTACATTGGTACTGTGAGATTCTTAAATCTTCCAATAACATAAAAAATAAGTGATTTTGGGTATGACACCCTATGGGTGTACCCTAGGTTATTTTTGGTGTAGAATCCAAAAATGACATATTATTTATAACTTTGTTGATCCAAAAAAAAGTTATACTTATTTTTTATTATTTTTTATTTTAAATTCAACTAAAAAGTCTGTTTAAGACAAAATTAACTGTTTATAAAATCATTTGTGGCCTTATGGGTATGTCATACATACCTCACAGGCTCACAGTGCTAGACCTTTCCACGTAGAGGAAGTGAAGATTTTTTCACTTTCTAGTACTGGCTTGTGGTTTGCAAACAGCCTGTATAGCCTGTATTGGGATCAGATGTGGCTTTGAAACCACATCTGGGCGGTTTTCACCAATACAGGGTGAAAATTTTCATCTGGGGACCTCATAGCCTTATTCTGATGTGTATGACGCATAGAATGCTGTACAAAAACTGTATGGGACCCCAGTATTGACTGCCATATGAGGTATTGAATTAAAAACATGCTTCTTCATCTATTTGACACCTCATATTCATGATTATGGGATATTATCCCATGGTAAGGCTGTATATGACAGCAGGTGAGATTTTAACCTTAAAACAGCTATAACTTTGTCAATTCTTGAGATATCAACCTCAAAATTGCTTCAGTGTGTAGCCCTGTATGTGCTCTACGCAATGGTACCTCATTTGATATGGGTATCATTAAATATGGCAAAGCTATCCCATGTACAAGATGTTTGTACATTTGCGTGTTTTAGGCAAAAAGCTGTATTGAGCTTGTTTGCCCCATACCTTCTGCAGTAGTTGAGATATCAGGAAGTGGATGACACCATCAGATAGCCCTGATTGTGCTCTTTTCAAAAAGACCCCACTTCAGGTATCCCACACTAAAACTGTAGAAGTTAGATGAGAGGTGAATGTTTTGTTCACCCTTATTTGGCCTGAAATTGACCATAACTCCAGTGATATTGGTGCTAGCTCAGTTTGGCTGGTACCATTGGATATCCCTGGCTTAGAGCTTCATTTTGAGTACCCATTTGATGGGGTTAAGCCTCTCCTTCTAGATTTTAGATGAGAGGTGAAAATTAAGGTTTATGCTCAGCAATAACTTTGAGCAGGAATAACTTTGTTATTTCTAGTCCTATGGTGATGGGACTTATATTTTCAGGAAGAGGTGAGTTTCCTCTTTCTTTTGATACCTTTTGAGCTGATTTGGCTCAGCTTCATGTTTTGGTGGTATCTTGGCTATACCATTGGTTTATGGTATTTTGGCTGTCATGCTTGTGCTCTGGTTTTGAGTCACAGGCTGACATACCCTCCCTCTAAAAAAGGCTCATCATTGATGAGACTGTTCAGTCCTCCTAGAGGCTCTGAATCTCCTTAAATGAAGGTTCCCATCTGGTATGGCATCCTCTGCCAACCATTTGTCTTTATCTGCTGTCTGGTTCTTGAATCTGACTAGGTATTGTCTTTGATCCTTCCCATTGAGTCTGATCTTCCTGGCCCTGATGATCTTACTCACAGGTCCAGGGGAGTCCTCCACTTCCACTATCTCTTGTGGTGTGGGGTTCTTTCTCCTGGAGGGGAATTTATCCTCCTCTGTCTGGAAGTATGGTTTGACCAAACTCACTGGAAAGACTGGATGTTTCCTTGAAAACTCCTCAGTGAATTTGACTTCCACTGCATTTTTCCCTATCAACTTAATGATAGTAAAAGGTCCTACAAATGAGTCCCTCATCTTTTTACGTCCTTTGAGATTGTTGAAGTTCAGTGTAGACACTAACACCTGGTCCCCTTCCTTGAAGTCAGGTTCCATATGTGATTTGTCCCACCTCTGCTTATTGTATTCTTTTGCCTCAGCTATGCATTTGGCAGCTGTGTCACAGGCCCTCTTCCACATATCATGGAAGTCTTTGGCTGTGGGGTGGATAGTCAGGAGATCTTTCTTCAAGTGATCCACAGGCAACAGGGGGTTCCACCCTTTCTCCACCAGTGCAGGTGTTTTACCTGTGGTGGAGTGCTGGCTTGTATTATAAGCCAGTTGGATTGCTGGTAAGAGGGTAACCCAATCATGGGTGTATCCCTCATGGTCCTTGTATTCCATGCCATACGCACAGAATCTTCTGAGGATGTCCTCCATTGTTTGGATCATCCTTTCAGCTAGGCCATCTGTTTGTGGATGGTAAGCTGTGGAAAAAGCAAGTTTGGTACCAAGCATGTCATATAAGTTAGTCCAAAATTCAGATGTGAATTTTGGGTCCCTATCACTAATGATGATATTAGGGACTCCACAGGTAGATATGATGTTATTCCAAAACAACAGAGCAGTATCCATGGCTGTGTCTTCTTTATGGCATGGTAGACACCTCATGCTCTTGCTGAACCTATCAACTATGATCAAACAGGCATTATAGTTTTATTTGCCTCCTGGGACAAGTCCTGTAACCCAGTCCATGTTGATGGTTTCCCATGGGTGCTTGGGTTCTTCTATGTGTTGAAGTAACCCATACTTCTTCCCATGTTTCCTATTTGCCTTTTGGCATCTTTCACAAGTGTTGATGTATTCACGCAACTCTTGTTCCCACTTGGGCCACCAAGCTGTGCTTGCTACCCTCTCTTTGGTCCTGTCTTCACTCATGTGTCCCATATAGGGGAAGTCATGGCATTCTTGTAGGATCAATGAGATGTGGTCTCTGTCTACCACTGTGAGTGCACTTGTGTGCTTTTCTCTATGGTAGAGCAGGCCATCTATAAGAAAAAACTTATTGTCCTTATAGGCCCTCAACCAGGGTTCTTCCAGCTGGGTTTCCAGTTCTGGACTCCTGTATCTTTGTTGAAGGAGTTGGAGTAGTATGCTACACTGTTTGTGTTTGGCATAAGACTTTGGTACTGCACTGAACAATTCATTGTGCAGTTCTGAGGAACCTATTCCCAGTATGGGAGTTTTTGTCCCTTCTGAGTCAGTGTTTCCTCTGTCAAGGGTACCACTTTCTGGTGCCCATTCAGATAATCTGAAGTTTTTCCTCCTATCTATTTCCATGAAATGGATAGGGATTTTCGCTACAACTTCTGGGTCATAAGCTGGATTGCTTTAGACATTGTCTAGTGGCCATCTGCATTGGTATGGCTTTTACCTTCCTTGTATATGATGGTCATGCTCCCTCTATACTCCTGGATGGCTATTTGCCATCTCAGCATATGTCTACTTGTAGTCTTTATGTTTAGTAAAGACTTCAAGGCTGTGCAGTCTGTGTAGACTTCAAAGACTGCACCCTCCAAATAATAATGGAGTTTTTCTAGAGCCCAGACTAGACATAGACATTCAGTCTGGGTGGCCCCATACCTGGCTTCTAAATCTTTCAGCTGCCTTGAGATGTAGCAAATTACTCCTTCTCTTGGTTCACCATCCACAATTTGTCTTTGGTGAAGGGCTGCTCCTAGGCCTTGACTGCATGCTGCATCTATATATAACTTGAATGGTAGTTCAAAGTCAGGTAAGATGAGCACAGGTGCATTAGTGAGTTCATATTTGATCCTCGCATATGCATCCCTACTTTCCTTGGTTATTTCAAAAACTACATCTTTTTGAAAATAACTTGTATAAACTACTAGTTATGTGTGCAAAACCTTTGATATGGTTTCTATAGTAGCTAGCAAACCCAAGAAAGGATTGCATCTCTTTGATGCTTTTTGGTACTGGTTTTTGCAGTACTGCTGCCACTTTATTCTGGGAAATTGCCAGACTAAGACCTGAGACTTTATGTCCTAGAGCCAGTAACTCTTGTTGGCCAAAATTGCACTTTTTAAGTGAAATTTTCAGATTTATGGGTGTGCATTTACTTAGCACTCTGTCTATGTATTGCACATGGTCTTCCCATGTCTCTGAGTATATAATGATATCATAAATATATACTACCATTCAGCCTTCCAATATTTCATCTTGAAATATTGTGTCCATCATCCTTTGGAAGTGGGCTGGTGCATTCTTGATGCCAAATGGAATTCTGGTGTACTCATATATGCCCATATGGCATATTATTCTGAGTAATTTCATGGAGTTTGGTTTAACTCCATTTTGGTGGAAGCCTTTCATACAATCCATCTTGGTTATATATTTGGCTTTGGCCAGCTTATCCAAGGCATGAGGTATCCTTGGTATAGGGTACCTATCTGCTTTTGTGTAGTTATTCAGGGCTCTGAAGTCTCCACACAATCTAGACTTGCCATCATGCCAGGTGATGAGGACAGGAGTGGTGATTTCCACTATTTCATTATGTCCAATCTTTCTGATAACATCCATGTCCAGGAGTTCATTGATATGTTTCTCAATTTCCTTCCTGGTTTCCAGGCTTGCTGGATAAGGAGGTCTCCTCAGCATGGGTAGATAAGGCCTTTCCACATCCAGATATAGTTCTATATCACGGCCTTTGATCTTGCCTAATGGTTCTTCACCAATGGAAAATGCTGGTCTATTCTTTCTCAGCATCTTCAGTAGACTTAGTTTTTGTTTACTGGTGAGGGTAGTGCTAAACTGTCCCTCTCTGAATTCCTTCAGGAGTTCTTCTAGTGGATTTTGAGAAGATATCTGGTATATGTCAAGTGAAAATTTCTTTTCCTTGTTAGTACCAATGGTGCTGTGCCTATTTTTACTGTTGTAAATGTCTATGCCATACATCCTCTGGTAATCTGTTCCCAGTAAAAACCCTTGGATGTGGGCATCATTAAGCACTACAAACTCTGGGTTGAGTCTGATATTGCCCTTCCTGTGGGGTATAATTATCCCTTTGATAATTGTCCCAATGGAAGTCATCTTCCCTGATGCACTTTTAAAGTTCTTTGCCTTAGTGGGCAAGAGCTCTTTTTCCCAGTTTGGGAAGTGGGTATCCAGATAGTTTCTGGCCACTATGGAGCAGTGTGCTCCACTATCAATGATCAGTGAATGCTGAGCATTGTCAATACAAACAGTCATTTTTGTGGCTGTCCCATGTATATATGCCATTCCTTTGGTTGGTGTAACCAGGAATGTTTGTGCATCTTGTGTGTGTTTGCACAGGTTCTTGTTAGCAGTGTCCTGTGGCATGCCTGCTTCCAACTGTATGTCCTGGATTTCCAGTGGGGTTTCCTCTTGGTATTCCACTTGAAATTCCTCTCTTTGGTCTTGCTCATCCTCAGATGGTTCTCTGATGGCATAACCCATTGAGTCTGAATCAGAATCCTCTATTGGAGGTTCTTCCTCAGGGACTTTCTCTATGACATAGACTTTTTTCTTTGCCTTTGGACAGTTGTTGGCATAGTGGTCTGTTGAACCACAATTGTGGCAGGAATTCTTCTTCTTAGCCACTTCTGCCACTCTTTCTCTGGGTTTGTCTTTAAACTCTACCCTGAAAGGTTGTTTCTCTTTGAAACTACTGCTCTTATATGGGGTAAATAGTCATTTTCCTTATGTCTTTTAAGGTGTTGGCAATGTCATCTAGAGTGCAATTCTGGTTGCATCTGCATTTTACTGCATGCTTTAGCTCTCCTGGCAGTTGTGTCAGAAGTTTGTGATTCCTCATTTGAATGTTCATCTGAGGATCAATGGCTTTAAGTCTTTTGGACTGTCTAAGACACCACTCATATGGATCTTTGTCCACAGAGTATTTGTCATTTTCAAATGACATGGTCTTTTGCCATATCCAAGTTCCATTACTGTACTTTTGGATGATCTGACTCTTCCACCATGGCCAGTTTCTTCTGCCATGGATTTCTTTCATTTCTGTGTACCATATACTAGGCTGAACTTTAAATCCAGTATTCAATCTAGCAGTGATCCAGTAGTCTGGTATGCTTGGTACATCAATGAAGAGTCCATCAATATAATCTATGAGTTCCATATGATCATATTCTCCTGATCCAGAGAATTTGGGCCAGTTTGAGGCCTCAGGAAGCTATTTTAAGGCTTCCTTCTCTGAATAAGACATGCCATCCCCATCCTGGTATTGTGATGGAGATCTTGCCTTATTCAACAACATGGCATCTGGTTTGATGTCATCTGGTTGATATGGATTCTCCATAGCTTGGACTTGTGGTTGGGGCTTCAAGCTATGGTAGGCATTAAACAATTTGTTAATGTCTTGATCCAGAAACTCCCTGTCCCTTGTGCTGTGGTGTGGTTCTTCAAAGACTATATTCAGTCTTTTGTTGGTTTCTTCAGAGGCTTTTCTCAGTTAAGCATATTCTTCTTGAAGATTCTTAACTATCTGTTCCAAAGAGGCTTGAGTTTATCTCATCCTCTCTTGGCCAGCTTTAATTTCTGCAAACTGTTTTGCAGATTGTTCAGCATATTGGGACATTTGTAACTACAGTGTATCACTGTTGATGTTACTCTCAGATGTGACATTGTTATTTTCAATCTGAGTGGGGGTAATGTTTCTATTACTAGGACTAATGATTCTAGAGTGGTTTACGACTACTTCTGGTTCTTGTGTACTTCTTTCACCAAATCTAACAGCTTCTGGATCATGGGGTCTGACTCTTTCCTCCTCTGGTTGAAGGAGGCTTTGCTCTTTCCCTTGTTTCCTTGTCTTCTCCTGGAAACTTCCTGGAATTGTGAAGAATGGTGACTCTTGGCCACTGATCTGCTGGTTTCTGAATGGTGTGAAGCCACTGGAGAGTTGATTTGGCCTGCTCCTTGTGAACCTGAAGGAATCTGAGTAGGCCCTGTCTGGGTTAATTGTTCTTCTATTGCTTGGATAGTGGCTTGATTCTCCCTCATCCTCTGTGCCCTTGCCTCCAGGAGTCTGTGCTTCCTGGTAGGATTCCAACCTTTTGTGATTACGATAAGGTCTTTGAAGTCTATCTCTTTGAGACAGATCTTCTGGCAACTTGATCCAAGTTCTGCCCAGTGAGTTGCTAGGTTGAATGTCTTGTTGTCCATGCTCCATTGAAATAAGTCTTTGAGGAGTTGGTGGATCTGAAGAACTTGATCCATATCCTTCCAGTCCTCTGGTTTGGGGTTTCTGTTGAATTGGAGTGTGAATGGCAAGGTTGATATTATCTCCCTCATTGTTTTGCCATTGACCACTGTGTCCAAGGTGTCTTCTTTCAGGTCTTCTGGTTCTGGACAATCCTTCTCTGTCCTCTGGCTGGTTCCTTTGGAAGCCAAGGTCTCTGAGGTATGCAGGGGACATATCAGTGTTTGCAAGCAGTCGAAAACTTTATGTTCTTAGGGTATTTACCTTTGACTGTGCCTTGTACAAATTTGTTATCTGCTGATTGGGGCAGTTTGCCTTTGGAGGTTACAACTGGGTTAATAATTGTAATCTTCCCTGTACAAGTGGTTAAGGTTGGTTTACCTTGTATTGAAGCAGAGTTTCGTGGTTTTCTACTCCTCTGAGTGGCTATTGGTGTCCACCTTTTGGCTGTAATGAGGCCTTCACTAAGTCTTTTTCCCTTGCCCTTGCTGCCCTCTGGTTCTGAGGGTGTCACTGGTATGTTGGTTTGTGACTGGGTCTCAAGTGGTATGAAATTTTCTTCCACTGAATCAAACAGGAAAAAAGAGGGCTTATGTCAGTTAAGACTTCTTAAAAGGCTGGTTTTGCATGTCTAAGAATGGCCTCTGGGCTTGTATATTATTACAATATGCCCTTGTATAATGACAATGTAATTGAATCAACAATTCCATGTCAAAAATACAGCTTACTGATATGTGGTATACTGTTTGTATACCAATATCTCACAGAGTACTTGTATTTAGCAAGTATAATCTGTCAAAGATGGTGTATTACAGGGTAATTGAGTTAACAATGTGCCCAAACACGCCTCAACTGTTGGTTTATCAGTATGAGCTGTCTCAATTCAATTAAGAATCAGGACTGTATTAGTGGCTTAAGGTGTTTTTATATGCAAAAAAAGCCAAAAATACTGGTCTTGTGGCTATTAGCCACTTGACAAATACTCTTTAAAATATGAGTATAATTAAAATTTAAAATAAATATATATATAAAATATATATTTAAAAAGGAAATGACGCCTAAAAAAGATAAAAAAGAGAAAACCTTACTTGTAAGGTCCAAGAATAAGTAAAAAACACGGCCAGGCCCCCAAAATGTCAGGGTGAGTCTATGATAAAGGTGTATATAAGTATTTACAAGATTTAACTATGACTGTGACACGGTAAAAATAGTTTAAAAGGTGATAAAGTTGGTAATAAATGATTTAAATTAAGATATTAAGGGCTTTACTATAGATATATAGTGGTGGTGAGCGCTGTTGAAAGCCCTGGGTGCAGCTTTACCTGTTGGGTTACAATAATAAAGACTACAATACTTTTAATTTAAGAGTATACCTGATTATTAACCAATAGTAAAACTGTTTTTGACAGTTTACTACGTAGGTTATTCAAGAGCAGGATGAGGAGACAATTCTGGCTGTGAAAAGCCTCCTTTTTATCCTGAAATGGGGTGGAAAGGGTGCTAGACCTTTCCACGTGGAGGAAGTGAAGATTTTTTCACTTTCTAGTACTGGCTTGTGGTTTGCAAACAGCCTGTATAGCCTGTATTGGGCTCAGATGTGGTTTTGAAACCACATCTGGGCGGTTTTCAGCAATACAGGGTGAAAATTTTCATCTGGGGACCTCACAGCCTTATTCTGACGTGTATGATGCGTAGAATGCTGTAAAGAAACTGTATGGACCCCAGTATTGGCTGACATATGAGGTATTGAAGTAAAAACATGCTTTTTCATCTATTTGACACCTCATATTCATGATTATGGGATATTATCCCATGGTAAGGCTGTATATGACAGCAGGTGGCATTTTAACCTTAAAACAGCTATAACTTTGTCAATTCTTGAGATATCAACCTCAGAATTAGTTCAGTGTGTAGCCCTGTATGTGCTCTACACAATGGTACCTCATTTGATATGGGCATCATTAAATATGGCAAAGTTATCCCATGTACAAGATTTTTGTACATTTGCGTGTTTTAGGCAAAAAGCTGTATTGAGCTTGTTTGCCCCATACCTTCTGCAGTAGTTGAGATATGAGGAAGTGGATGACACCATCAGATAGCCCTGATTGTGCTCTTTTCAAAAAGACCCCACTTCAGGTATCCCACACTAAAACTGTAGAAGTTAGATGAGAGGTGAATGTTTTGTTCACCCTTATTTGGCCTGAAATTGACCATAACTCCAGTGATATTGGTGCTAGCTCAGTTTGGTTGGTACCATTGGATAGCCCTGGCTTAGAGCTTCATTTTTAGTACGCATTTGATGGGGTTAAGCCTATCCTTCTAGATTTTAGATGAGAGGGGAAAATTAAGGTTTATGCTCAGCAATAACTTTGAGCAGGAATAACTTTGTTATTTCTAGTCCTATGGTGATGGGACTTATATTTTCAGGAAGAGGTGAGTTTCCTCTTTCTTTTGATACCTTTTGAGCTGATTTGGCTCAGTTCCATTTTTTGGTGGTATCTTGGCTATACCATTGGTTTATGGTATTTTGGCTGTCATGCTTGTGCTCTGGTTTTGACTCACAGGCTGACAATCATGAATTTCTTTCCACAATCAGTAATACTGAGAATTATTCAGAAATATCATTTATTCTGGCTTTATTTATCCTATAGAAAACTCCTCACTAGCTTAAATAGAAGTTATCTATATTCAAAAAATGACTCACAGAATACCAAATGATGGAAATCATAGAATGGGTACAGAATAAAGCTAAATAAGATCTGTTTATTATATTTTTACTTTAATTAATGAGGATTATTCAAGTTAATATTCAATAAAATAAAGAAGGATTTAATAGAAAATGTTTATTTTATCTTTAATTTAAACTAGATACCTCATGGCTATTCTTTTAATTATCCTTCTCAACAATATTGTATGAAAGTTGCTCTTGATTTTTAGGCACTTGTAAATTATCAGAGAGTAATTATTCCTCTGACAGACTCAATTAAAGGAAAACTTGGAGACTATAATCTAGGATAGAAGTTATCTTATATCATATTCAGAGCTTACTTAATTCCTTCAATTTCTTAATTTGTGAAGAAAATGTCATCTGATCATTCTGATATAGCTCAAACAACAAGTTTTTCTCACAGAGAATGGTTAATAATTAGTTATTTTGATACTTATTAAGTACTTGGAAATAGATTAAATATAAAGTAAATACCTTTTAATTCACCCTTCAAAACAGAAAAGTCTTCTATATTTAATTGAAACATTTTTGAAACTCTAAAAAGACTGATTGATGACAGTTTCATTTCTACCAAGCTAATTTAACAACTTCCTAATATGAGGAAGCTCTTATTAAAAGTTTATTATAGAATCTTTACATCATATTTCTTATAGCTCATGTAATTATTCTTTGACGTTTTTTAATAAATAAGTGGGCTTACCCACTAATAGATGGCTTGATATCTGTTAGCCTGGGGCCTCTAACGTGGCTTCCAGTCTAATTATTAGTAATTTTAATAGACTAAAAAGGCAGTGGAGTACTATCAGGTTAAACTGATAGAGACATCACTATTTAGAAAGGTATTTAATTGGTGGAATGAGCTTCACCAATATGAAAAATACTGAAAGTAATTTTTATTACTTATATTTGAGAGATCTAATAACAAAAAAGTTGTTATGGATTTATTTGAAAAGAAATATATTTGTAAGAGCTCTGAGGAATAATTCTCAAGGAGAATGTTCCTCTTTAAATTATGTAGGTACAAAAGCAAAATAAAACCCAAATGGACTAATACATTTCTTATTATTTTTTAGCAGAAAGGGTATTGTGATAGTAACAAGATATGTAACCAAGCATATGTTGTTGTTATAGAAGCAAAGTTACTATATCAACAAAGTAAAATGGTGTTATAGAAACAATATTTCTGAAACTACAAGTCTTGAAGATTCGATTTGGTAACAAGATTATTATACAAACAGATCTTGAATGAGTGCCTTGTAAACAAAAAGAGAAGAAAACCAAATTAAAAGTGAATTTACATAGATGAATTGAAATAATTCAAAGAAAATTTAATGAAAGTGTTTGGAGCTTGTGTAGCATGTAATTATTTTCATTCTTGCAGGCTCACAATATCAAGACAGTCATCTCATGCAAGTAGGGGCTTTTCCTAAAATATGGGAGTCTTATAATAAAATTCTGTAATTCTGACATTATGAAAAGGTATCTTAAACCCTCAATGAATCATTGGCCAGGGATTATATGAGCTCAAAATAAAAGTCTCTGTTAAACAAAAAAATAATTCTTTTTAATTCTTATATCAAGCTCTTTATTATTTCTCATTGTACATCATGCCTTCCCAAGAATTCAATATATATGAAGGAATATCTTTATTCTAATTACCTTAACATCTAAGCAGGCCAGAAAAGATAAAGTAAAAACTACATTGTGGAACAATGAAAAATTGGAGCTCATTATTCTTCTATTTAAATTTTTGAGAAAGATTGAGATTAATACTTTGAAGCCCCCTTGAAATATTATAGGAGATTCAAATTGATGGTTTTAATAAATATATAGTACATGTGAGGCATAAGCTGGACAGATATTATCAAAAATATGAGAAATCAAATGGGAATATCATATTTAAAATCCTTCTAATATTACTTATAATAACTCATCAAGTAAGTTAAACCTTAATTTAATATCCTGACTATTTGGTCAGATATTTTGATAAATCTATCAAGGGAAAGAATGGTATCTTTTAGGACTAAAAAACAAATTTACAGCTTAATAACGGGACTTTCTTGTTTCAAACTCTGCATATTAATACAGAGGTGCCCCAAGATCAGAAAAGTCTAGGGGTATTTGCAGAGTCAACCTCTTTTATGATACAAATGAGTTCTTATTTTCTTTATAATTGAAATGATTTTGAAGTTTTTTTGTGTCAAATCTTATTGATTATTTATTTAAACACAAGGAAGAATAATTTGAGTTCTCAAATGTGGAAGAAATAAATTCATGCCTTGTAAAAAAAAGGTAGTACTTGGGAAATTCTATTATAGATATTGACTGATGAAGAAAACTTTTCTTCATATTTTGATTATACCTAGGATAAATTAAAGAAACAAAAAAGTTAAAAATGAGGAATAAAATTAGAATGATGAAATAATATCACAGTCATAGGATGTTACTGGGCAGCCAGCTACATAAAAAATGCCCTGGTGTAATCCCAGCGTGTTTACAGAACAGGCTCTTAAGCTCAAACACCTCACCCTGAGTTGACATCATTTCTCCTCTTGCCTTTATCCTTACTGTTGAAAATTGGGATGGAACCAACTAAAATACAACACACTCCTTGACTCCTGAAAGCCTGAAGACAGTTTCAATCAACACAAAAAATGCCCAACCACCACACAGATCTTCATGTCAAAACAATTGTCCAAAAACCACTGTGTATATTGTCCTTGAAAGATGATCTGCTCTTAATCTCAATAATTGACCATCACCCAAAACTCTCTCCCCTTCTCTTGTTCTACCTCTTCTTTTATTTCATTCCTCTCTCCCCTTCTCTTGTTCTACCTCTTCTTTTCTTTCATTCCTCTCTCCTTCTTTTCTTCTTCTTTATTACTCTTTCTTCCTTCCATTTTCATTCACTCCTTATCTATTGTCACTCAGGTAGAGTCTTTGTCTCTACCCTTACGTTGTACTAAAGGCCAATCATCTGACTAATATCCTACTTCAGTCCATATTTGTTTTTCTTTCTTACAGTTGTTGCATCCTTATTTAATTTATTACCTTGTTATCCACCCTTGGTTGAATACCTTCTATATTTCTATCTACTTTGTCACTGTGGTCAACACTGATTTAATGAACCCTTAGCTCAAATATTCTAACAGATTTACAGTCTCAAGCCTGAACAAAAAAGAGGTGGATATGAAGCATCAATGGAAGACCAATCATACAAAGCAAAATAAAATACCATGGTGCCCATTATTGAGAACAAAAACTTTAGCAAATGGCATCTTTGAATGAGATTCCTAATCAGATTGAAGGATCTCTTGGATGTCTGTGAGAAGGCACTAAGTGCCAATGCAACAACTGTGAGCCTGTGAGGTATGTATGACATACCCATAAGGCCACAAATGGATTTATATAATGTTGATTTAGTCTTGAACAGACTGTTCAATTGGATTTGAAATAAAAAATAACAAAAAATAAGTATAACTTTTCTGGATAAACAAAATTATGATTATTATATCATTTTTGGATTCTATACCAAAAATAACCTAGGGTACACCCACAGGGTTTTATACCCAAAAATGATTATTTCTGATGTTATTACAAGATTTAAGAATCTCACAGTACAATTTCAACTTTTCTCAACCTTTTCATAAAAATTGTTGAATTTAAGCTTAAATAAGCTTAAATTTAAAGCTGCATAAGGTTTATGCAAAAATACCAAAATTTTAGTTAAAATTAAGGTGCTGTGTATATTTACTGAATTGGCTAATGATTTGCCATACAGGATTTAAATCCTGCGGGGCTGAATTTAAAAGGGTTTAAGGCCATAGTATGGGTTTAAATAAATAAAAGGGGAAGATCCATGCAGAAAGGTGGGACAAAGAAAAAAGACCAAACAGAGCTGGGTACCCATCTTTTTGGATATGGAGGATAAAATTAAGGTTTTCCACCTGTATTGGTGGATTTTCAACCTTATTTAAGCTTTAAGATTAGACTTTGATCCAACCTTAAAGTTTAAACTGGTTTTATCCCAATTTAGACAGGAATTTCAAGCTGCCAAAGGGTAAATCCCAATATGAAAGCTTGGAATTAAGGTTTTAGGAACTGTCCAAGCTTAAATAAGCTTAAATTTTCAAATTTCCAAGCATTAAAACCTTATCAAAAGTTAAGGTTTGGTGTGTATTGCTATTTTATGGGAAAAATGGTAATAAATTAAAAAATTCATTAAAAATCAAATGCTCAATGTATTTGCCTGAAATTTTCACTACGCTTACAAATCAATTTTATCTGTGTATGCATCAAATTTCAAGTATTTCCTTTAAAATAATTTCACTGATAATTAGCCTGAAAAGTTACTCGTTTACGTATACTTGAAGAAAATTAAGATTTCTTTGAAAATGGATTAAAAATTGAGTTTACAAGATTTTTGCTTGAAAATCTATTTTTAAGGTGTTCATGTGATTAAATTTGATATAAAAAAACTTATCCTATATGAAAATGTAAAATAATTAACCCAAATTAGGATTAAAGCTACTTGGAGTTTAGAATACTACTGGTAACTTCAAATTGGAATTGGAAATAAGTTACCTTAAGCTAAGAACTTCATTTTTACCCATGGTTTTTAAGTTTTGACCTGAGCACGCCCTCTATATCCCTAATTCATCATGGGAGCTGCTCTGTAGACATAAAAAGAGTCTATTCACCACTGGTTTTGTCCATCAATCATTATTAATCCAATTATATTAGACATTTAAACAGGTAAAGGTTCATTACATGTAAAGTCTTATTATTAAAGTAATTCTTAATTTATTTCATTCTTTATTGATCTTAAATTATATAATTGAAATCATAAGATTCAGATTATTGTTTCAATCACCAATAATATATTTTATTCTATAAAATTATCATCTTAAATATCTTTTAAAATCCACAAATTACTCTTAAAAACTCTGTTAATCATATTCTTTATTATGAAAATTTGTTCTATCTTTAAAATATTGATTTTTGGCATGTTTTTAACTCATAATAATCTAATATAATAACTGTTGTATTTAACTTGTTGTATTAAATATATATTATAAGTAAGTTTTTCTCTGAAGTTCTATATTTTTTATCTATTATTAGTTTTTTTATATAGACTTCTTCTATGAGAATTATCTCTTCATAGTGTTTTTGATATTTTTCTTTCTAAACAATATCTATATATTATTTATAAGTGGTTTAATATTATTTTTTACATGTGTAATTGTCTCATTAAGAGCGTTTCACTTCTGATTGTTACAATTTTCAGTGACTATAACAATAATAGAATAATTACAATTCATTATAATTATTAATATTTGTGTTATTATTAGATTATTTAATAATAATAAAACCTTTTTTTCATAAAATCATTTTTAATAATTATATTAATTTGTGGTTATAATATTTCATTATATTATATTTTCTACTGAGGACAGTGATAGTACTCTTGATATTTGCTACTATCATCAAGAGTTTCATATAAAAACCTTACACTTGAGGGCCTGGCTGTGGTTTGAACTAGTATTTGGGACATAAAGCATATTATAGACCTTACTTTACTGTTTGATAATGTAAAATTGCCATATCTACTTTAATTTTTTCTTTTTTGGGACTTATCCCTTATAAATAATCTTCATAATATTAATAAAGTAATTTTTTCTTAAGAATATTTTTTGAAACAATATACTATTGAGTGATTTGGATTGAATTTCTCTTTTCTAACTAGTGGCTTTCTCACATCACAGACTTGTAGTTTATTCTTTGAGTTATTCTAGTATAAAGTGAATAATAATACAATTTTGATTAATAAATTTGAATTGCATGATTTTTATTTCTTCAAAAAATATAAAATGAAATAAAAAATTTATAAAAGTCAAAAATTTTTACTTGAAAATATTTTTCTTCATTCTTTATAAATTGTTTCTTTATTTTTGACGTAATTTGCCATAAATTACATTGAAACAACTTTATCAAATAAGTTGAGTTTATAAGTTATTTTTATTGTTTAATGAAATAAATTATATTTTTTATTTTCTCTAGTGTCATCCACCAGAGAAAGTTCTTTAGACTCTAAGGTCTCAGAGTCTAGTATTGAAATTTGAACCAACCCAGCACCAAGGGGTTTAATTACCAAAGAACCCTTGAAAGGTCCAGAAGGTGAATTCAATCTTTTCTTAGTCCATTTTTCTCTAAATTGATTTGAAATGAATCCTACTAAAAGTGGAAGTAACTACTAACTCCAATAAAATGGATCTGGACCAGGACAAGATTGTCAGCCCAGAGGAGAGGCACAAATGGAAGATGCCTGAGCTTCCACCAGTTCCCAAAGATTAGCCAGAACCTTTGACACTCTTATTGAGAGTCCAGAAGCTTACATAACTTCAACTCCTGTTTTCAGACCTGAATCATTTCCAACGGGAGTACAAGAACTGGTTTATGGCGGCAAAGCAGCAGGAGTGGGAACTTCTGCCAAGTCTTTGGATAGGCACAATGAGCTCATATCTTCAAGTGAAGAAGCTCAGGGGCCCATAAAAGACATATTATCTTCTGAAGTCTTGGACACCCATGTCTTGCAAAGGAAACGTTCAACAGATAAAAGCTTTGTTGAAAACCCAAAGCATGTTGTCAGAGGACCAGAAGAAGAAGTTGGCCCAAGGAAAGGCAAACAGCCCAGTGGAAGCTTCCCAAGCCTCTACAAGCAAAAATGTACCTCAACAAGTACCAAAAAAGGGCAATAAAATCCCAAAGAGCAATCAGAAGGGAAAGGAAAAGCCCAAGTGGAACAAGCCTTACCCACAGAACTACGGAATTCCCAAGAAAGAGAAGACAGCCATCAACAATGTGTTCAATATGGCAAGAAATCTGATGGAATTCAAAACAAAGGAGGAGGAAAGAATGAAACAATCCTTTCCAAAGAAATACACCTTGTAAAGCTTGTGAATCATTTTGACACTTGTAATAAATATATTTCAGAAAAGTTGGACAATTCTGAGTATATCCAACAAAAGTTGGGTAGAGAGATTTTACAAGTAAAAGAGACACAAAAGACCATTATTGGTCTAGAAAGTGTTTATAAAGACAAGATTTTGTCTTTGACACAAATTTGTGCAATAATTAAGTCTAAAGCTACCTTACTTAATCAACCAGATGACAATTCTATACATATTATTACTAAAAAATTAAGAGAATTAAGAATACAAGTCCAGAACTTGGAAAATTCAACTGGTCACAATGCAGCTCTTTTCCAAGAACAATTGGAAAAAAGAAATAAAGCAAGACTTTAACTTAAAGAAGATATTGAATCAAGTATTAATAATATATCACTGAAGAATGAATTGCCAAGACAGTCCACACCAATTCTTGACAGAAATATGCTGAACTTGAACAATGACTTACATCAGGCAATTCCAAGTAGTGCAGAAGTTGAGACTGCTGGCAACTTTAAAGACATTCCAAGGTTAGAGGAATGGCCAACCTTCCGTGGTGAAGGAGAATATAATCATATGGAATTTATGAAATAAATTGATATGTTAAAATAAGACTTTAACATACCAAATGAATACATAATTAACAGATTACACTCATTGTTTACCAAATCAGAAAAGAAATGGTATTACAAAATGACACAAGACCATGGTAAACATTCTTGGCTTTGGTGGAAAGAACAAATTATTTCCAAATGGGAAAATGATTCTTGGAGATTTAAGATAGAAAATTGCTTTGAAGAATCCATATTTAATATTGAGAGGGACAGGCCCATGCCCTGGTTTCTTAAGCATAAGGACAGATTAAATGCCCTCCATCCTGATATGTCTGAAGGAATGGTACATAAAAGGATATTAAGAAGATGTGGTGGTGACCTTGAGCATTCTATAAGAAGAAGTTCTATTGAGCCTTTCCCTACAGAAGATTATATCAACGCCATGGAAGACATTACAACCAGAAGAAAAATTGGAATAAATTGGTATAAACCCCCAATAGATAACAAGACTAGTGGGAAACCAATTTCAAAACCAAATAAACAACATGAGGAAGCTCCTTTGAAATGTCATAAATGTGGAAGTAAATGTCATTTGGGCAATACTTGTCCAAAAAAGAAAAGAATCAATGGGATAGAAATTGAAAAAGAGGATGACACAAAAGAAGCCAATGATGTATCTTTACATGAAATTGACTCTGAGCCTTCTGAAGAAGAAGAAATAATGGATAAACTTGGTATAGAAAAAATTAATGTTTCCTTTGGGGTCACAGAAGTGCATACTCACTTACCACAGTATAGTGATGAATGTATGGATCTCATACATCTGCAAGATGCTAAGATGCAGAAAGCCAAACCTGCCAGAGGTAAAGGTTATACAGCTGGATCATCTTGCATCACTAATATTGTGATAAACAAAAAAGAAGCCAAGATAAATCTTGACTCAGGTTCATTTTGTACTTGTGTTGGAAAAGATTATCTTGGAATGATTTATTACAATTGGCAAGAAAGGTTAATGCCAATTGAAGGTATAGAATTCAGCAGTGCTAGCTAAGATATACATCCTTTGGGAATTCTTGAAGCAGAAATGATACTCCCTCATCCTGCAGGAAGTATAAGAATGAAAGTTGAATTTATTTTAATGAATAATTGTACTTCACAACAATTTACACTTGGAAATTATTATTTTAATATGTATGGATTGATATTAATAATCATAAAGACAGATACTTCACTATAGGGGAAAAAAAGGCAAAAATTGGCTTTTCCTCAAGAAGAAAGATAAATAACTGTCATTAGACAAGTAAATAATTATAATAAGGAAATATTTGTGTCAGATCAATTAATTTAAGCACAAATTAACCCTGAATTAACATTAGAAATGAAGGAAGAATCTATTGAAATTTTATTTCAATACAAGGAAGCCTTTGCTTCTGATAATGAACCAATTGGAGCTATCAAAGGCTATGAAGTGGAAATTATGCTTAATGCAAAAATACCTTACCCTACACCATTAAGAAGACCAGATTACCCAGCTAGCCCTAGAGCTAGAGAAGCATTGGAAACTAATATTGATGAGCTGATGAAACTGGGAGTTCTTAGAGAGGTTGAGAACAATGAAGAAGTAGAAGTCACAAATCCTGTAATCATTTCTTGGCATAATGATAAATCAAGGATGGTTGGTGATTTTAGAACATTTAATAACTACACTATTCCAGATAGGTATCCCATCCCTAGAATCCATGAAACTTTTACTCAATTATACAAAGCAAATTTAATCACTTCTATGAATTCCCTTAAATTTTTTTCATGGGAATGTTTTGACACCTCCTGCTAGGAAATTATTGAGAATAATTTCTCATTGTAGTATTTATGAATAATTGAGGATGCCCTTTTGTATCAAGAATGAACCCTCTCATTATCAAAGAATGATGAATACCATTTTCCCGCATGAATTATCAGAGAGATGGTTGATCATTCATATTTATGACATTATCATTTGTTCAGAAACCTGGAAATTGAATTGAGAGAGACTTTCATTAGTACTTAAGAGGATTCTTGAAGTGAACATGAAAATATCTCTTAAAAAATGTAATTTTGGGTTTCATGAGCTGAACGCTCTAGGACATGTGGTCTCAGTACTGATCCTTGGTGTTGATAAAAACAAAGTGCCTGCAGTTTGACTGAAACAAAGGTCCCAGAACAAAGAAGAATTGATTTCTTTGTTAGGGTTTTCCAGTTATTGAATGCAACAACTTAAAGATTTTTCAATCCTTTCCAAATCATTATACAGAATTTGTGATCAACAAACTGTCTTTGAGATGACACAGGAAATGATTAAAGCATATGGAAAGATCAGGTATGCCTTGAATAATGATCAATTATTATTGATACCAGAATGCAAACTTCCTTTCAAGGTGTATAATGATTCATGTGGTGAGGGTCTAGGTGCAGCTCTTAATCAAGCTCAAATTTTCAATGACATGCCTTATGAACGTCCAATTTGTTTTATCTCAAGACAACTCAAACTTACTGAGGACAGATATGGA
Organism: Austropuccinia psidii; assembly: GCA_023105745.1. Taxonomy (NCBI): domain Eukaryota; kingdom Fungi; phylum Basidiomycota; class Pucciniomycetes; order Pucciniales; family Sphaerophragmiaceae; genus Austropuccinia; species Austropuccinia psidii. Next base: position 7,144,716 of record JALGQZ010000002.1, on the reverse strand, counting down.
GCTAGACAAATGGAGTGTCTTTGCCTTGTTTCGGATCTAGAAAAACTTCGTTGATATCTTTATGGTAGTGTGTTTTAAGTAATTACTGATTGTAATGCAGTAAAATCACTTCTTAACATGAAAACTACAAACAGACACATGTTAAGATGGTAGATTGTTATACAGGAGTATAGAGGTAATATGACCATAGTACATAAAGCTGGAAATATTCACAATAATGCTAATGGATTGAGTAGATGGGAATTACCCAATAAACCTTAAAATCCTGCCTATGTTCCTACAAGTGCAGAACTTCAGATTTCAATTGAAGGAATTAACATCACAGATGTGGGTACAGAGCTCTTTGAAGAAGTTATAGAAAGCTATAAGAAGGATAAGAATTTTCATATTCTGACTGCTCTACTTGAAAAAGATTGCAAAGATGCAGCTTTGGGTAATTCTCTGGATAATATTTGGAAGACATCTTATGACAATGGAAGATTCCATTTATTTTATGGTATCTTATATCATAGATCTAAACACATATGTGTCATGGTCTTATGTAGTAGAATGTTGATGAACGCAATACTATTAAAATGCAATGATAACATCTATTCTGGACATCTGCCTGAAGAAAGAACAGTGGAAAGAATTAAGACATGTTCCTGGTGGCCATCTTGGAGAAAATATGTCATTGAGTACTGTCATAGTTGTGATAGATTACAGAAAGCCAATAAAGCTACTGGTAAGAGATTGGGTTTAATGATTCATATCCAAGAATAAAGTACCCCATAGGAATTGGTTAATATGAATTGGGTAACTACTTTACCCCCTGGAGGTGATAAAAGCTACAACGAATGTCTTGTTATTGTGGAAAGATATAGCAAAACTCCAATATTTTTACCATGTCATAAAGATGACACAGCTCTTTTGGTTTGGAACAGAGCCATATTCCATACTGGTCTCTTCAAAAATATCATTGGTGATAGGGACCCGAAATTTACATCAGCATTATGGACTAATTTAAATAAGTGTTTGGGTACAAAACTATCATTCTCAATGGCATACAATCCACAAACAGATGGGTTAGCAGAAAGAATGATTCAAACCCTTGAGGAAACAATCAAAAGATTCTGTGCTTATGGCCTGGAGCTTCAAGATTCTGATGGCTTTACCCATGACTGGTGTACTCTTATACCAGCTTTGGAATTGGCCCATAAGACTTCTATCCATGCTTCAACAGGCAAAACTACTGCAATGTTGGAAAAAGGATGGAACCCTAACCTTCCAGTTGATACTTTGAAGAAAGATTTAGTTGATATCCATCCAACTGCTTCAAGCTTTAAGCTATTACTTGATAAAGTGAGACATCATGCAAAGCAAACCATTAATGATTCCATTGAATATGCTAAACAGAAGTGCGATAAAAGTCATAAACCCCAGAATTCAAAGTAGGGGACTTTATACTAGTTTCAACCTTGAGCTTTAAAAATATTAAAGGCCCAAAGAAACTGAAAGATTGCTTTTCAGGAACATTTATCATTAAAGCCCTTCATGAGAAAAATGCAGTACAAGTACAACTGTCAGGAGAATTGGAAAACAAACATCCAAATTTCCCTGTCAGTCTGGTAAAGCATTACACTTCAAGCAACAAGGAATTATTTCCTTTGGGAAATAAAACACCCTTAGAAGTACCCCCACTTGATTAAAGTCAGGAGAAAAAGGTACTGAAAGTCCTGAAAGAAAGAGTACTTAGGGGATCAAATGAAGGAGAATACTTAGTCAGGTACAGGAATCCACAACATGAAGATGAATGAATTGCAGAAAGTAGAGTACCTGATTACCAAAAAGTTTCTCAGAATATTCAGACATGAGAGAAGACCAATTCCTCAATAAAAATTTTGAACTGTGTGCTTTACATACTTAAAAATTATAAGTAGAGAGGTTGGAAAGTGGATTATACCCCCCAAATAAATTGGGGGTATACTACAAAGCAAAAATTGTGGTACAATTTATTTTTTGATGGTAGGGAATGCAAGCCTGTGAGGTATGTATGACATACCCATAAAGCCACAAATAGCTTTATATAAAGTTGATTTAGTCTTGAACAGACGTTTCAATTGGATTCAAAATAAAAATTAACCAAAAAATATATTATTTTTCGTTGGATAAACAAAGTTATAATTAGGGTAATAACCTAGGTTACACACACAGGGTGTTATACCCAAAAATGATTATTCCTTATGTTATTAGAAGATTTGGGAATCTCACATTACAATTGCAGGTGTAACATTTTTTAAAAATTGTTAAATTTAAGCTTAAATCAGCTTAAATTTAAAGTTGCATAAGGTTTGTGCAAAGCTACCAAAATTTTAGTTAAATTAAGGTGTTGTGTATATTTACTGAATTGGCTAAGGATTTGCCATACAGGATGTAAATCCTGCGTGGGCTCAATTTAAAAGGGTTTAAGGCCATAGTATGGCTTTAAATAAATAAAAGGGCAAAATCCATGCAAAAAGGTGGGACAAAAGAAAAAGACCGAACAGAGCTGGGGTACCTAGCTTTTTGAATATGCAAGGATTCAATTAAGGTTTTCCACCTTTATTGGTGGATTTTCAACCTTATTTAAGCTTTAAGATTAGACTTTGAGCCAACCTCAAAGTTTAAACTAGTTTTATCCCAATTTGGACAGGAATTTCAAGCTGCCAAAGGGTAAATCCAAAAATTCAAGCTTGAAATTGAGGTTTTAAGAACTGTCAAAGCCTAAATAAGCTTATAAATTTAAATTTAAAAGCATCAAAACCTTCTCAAAAGTTAAGGTTTGGTTTGTATTGCTATTTCACAGGGAAAAATAGTTTTAACTTCAAAAATTCATTAAAAATCCAATTCTTCATGGATTTGCCTGACAATTTCACCAAGCTTAAGAAATAATTTTATCTGTGTACAAATTAAATTTTAATTATCTTTTATAAACAGGTTTTATTGTTAATTAGCCTGGAAATTTACTATTTTAATTATACTTAAAGAAAATTAAGATTTCTTTAAAAATTATTTAAAAATTGAGCTTAAGATATTTTTGCTTGAAACTCTATTTTTAAGCTGTTCATGTGGTTGAGTTTAATAAAAATAAACTTATCTTATATTAAAATTTAAAAGAATGAACCCAAATGAGGATTAAAGCAACTTGGAGTTAAGAATAACACTGGTAACTTTGAATTGGAATTAAAAATTAGTTACCTTAAGTCAAGAACCTTATTTTTAAGAATTGTTTTTCATTTTTGACCTGAGCACACCCTCTATGTCCATAATGAATCATGAGAGCTGCTCTGTAGACATAAAAAGAGTCTATCCATAACTGCTTTTGTCCATTAATAATTATCAATCCAATTATATTAGACATTTAAACAGGTAAAGTTTTATTACATATAAAATATTATTATTAAAGGAATTCTTAATTTATTTTATTCTTTATCAATCTTAAGTTAACAAATTGAAATCATAGAATTCAGATTATTTTACTAATCACCAATAATACATTTTATTTTAAAAAATTATCATCTTAAAAGTCTTTTAAAATCCACAAATTACTCTCAAAAACTCTTTTAATCATATTTTTTATTATATAAAGTTGTTTTATCTTTAAAATAATGATTTTTTGGGGTTTTTTACTTATAATAATTATTCAATATAATAAATGTTTTATTTAACTTTTTGTATTTAATATATATTATAAATGAGTTTTTCTCTGAAGTTCTATATTTTTTTGTCTATTATTGGTTTTTTTATATAGAAATTTTCTATAAGGATTATTCCTACACAGTGTGTGTTGTAATTCTTTTATAAATGATATTAATACTATTTACAAGTGGTTAAATATTAATATTTTCCATGTGTAATTGTCTCATTAAGAGATTTACACTTCTTATTTTTGTAATTGTCAGTGACTACAACAATAATAGAATCATTATAATTTATCATAATTATTAAGATTTTTTTATTATTAAATTATTTCTGTCAGCCTGTGACTCAAAACAGAGCACTAGCATGACATCCAACATACCATAAATAATGGTATGACAAGTATTGAAAAAATATAGTCAATACAGGTAATAATTAAGAGAAAACAACCCTCTTACATTAAACACCAACCTTATCCAAACAGAATAAGGAAACCTAGAGGAGAATAAATAAGTCAAAACCCTTATTTTCACCTCTCATCTAACTTATGCATATTTAAGTTACCCTATACCAAAATGGTATTTTTCTTAAAGCTCACATAGAGAGCTACACAATGATATCATCCATGTTGTTGTAACACCACTACAACTGGAGATACCATATAACCTCATTTTCAAAACCAAGCCCCCCTGAAAGACAAAGAGGGCTTGTACAAAACTGTACAAAAGTATAACCAAATTAAAGATCTCAACAAGAGCTTTAATTTGAGACACCTTAGACCTCTGTATCTCTTAAATTGACTGAGGGATCTTGGTTCAAAGGTTTAATAACCAAAATACAGATATTCTGAAAATAAGAAAATAAACAAACCCCTGTATCTTTGGCATACACTCATACAACTGTACAGTGTCACATACCAAACTGTAGGGCTAATCAAGCCCTACAAAACTGTATCATCAGAATACAGATATCTTCCAAATTGAAGAAGATATCTGGTATGGAAGTTTTTGAAGCCTCATACTGATGTACAAAAATACATCCAAAAACTTAAAACCCTTATAACTTTTGCTATTTTTAAGAAGGGTAAACATGAAGCATACCAAATGGAAGAGCTCATTAAGCCCTTCAATTCTGTGCTCTTAGTTTCTTGATATCTCAAAAACTGACCAAGATATCTTGGTTGGAAGTTTTTTGGCCAATACTGGCCTGTACCAAACCTGTACCAACCAGTACAGTCTTAATACTCAAAATAATGGTTGTTCAAAGCTTAAACCCGCCCAGAATGACTAGTATTAGTCATACAAACACCAGAACAACGTCATCCAAGTGCTGACGTGGCAGGTGAAAAGTTTTTTCATCCTGTATTGATCCAGAATGATTATTTGTGGTCCCAAAACCACAATTCTGCCTCAACTGACGTCAGAATTGAGTATCCAGAACCACAAACTGGCCAATGGAGTGAAAATTTTCACTCCTCTGACGTGTGAAGAGTAAATAACTCTTGACAGTCTTGAAAGATATAAAAAGAAGGGTTTTTGCCTTCAAAAATCCTCATCTTATCTTTTTATTATATATTCTTACGTGACAAGACTGTTAATCATCAGTAGTGTCCTTAGAATACTCAAAGATATAATTAAATATAATTATTGTAGTGTCTCTTTACAGTCAAAGATATTAGAACATTGCAACCCAGGTCCTCAATAGACTCATCACCACTGTTACCACGTAGCAGTAGGACCTGAAGAATTTTTTATTACTTATTTTTGACGTGTCACAGTCATAGTACTAGCTTGTATTTACTGTTTTTAAGCTTCTACATAGACTCACCCTGACAATTTGGGGGCCTGGCCGTGGTTATTCAACCTTATTGGACGTATTTTGAACTGAATTAGGCGTAAAATTCAGCTATTTGAAAGGTATTTCACTACAAGTGAGTAAATTTTTATTTTATTATCATTTTTTTTTTATATACAAATCTTTTTTTACTCCAAAAATATATATTATAAAATATTTTTGTTGAGAATAAGAGCACATATCCTCTTTATTTTTTTTTTTTATTGCAATAAATTCCACGAAATTTCATAATAATACATCTGTATTATTTAAATTTCAATACAAATAATAATATACAAACAGTATATTATTTATTTTACTATTATTTTTCACCAAAGTGCGTGAAAATTAATATATCAACATTTATTAATTAATAATTAATAAATATAAAATAATAAAATAATTTTTTATTATTTTACAAGGAATATTTTAATTAAATATTTCCTTTAAAACAAGATATAACTCAAATTGACGTGAAAACTTGTAATTACTTGATATTTAACTAATATCAAAGTCTTATAATAAATATTATTTATAATATTTATAATAAAAAATCAAATTTATTATAATTTAATAAATTTGACGTGTTTACACAAAAAACCACAATAATATCCAAGTGAATCATTCACAAAACACTTGGATATTACAGTTTTTTCACTTATAAAACATAAGTGAAAAAACTTAAAACTGTTATTTTTCAAACAAAAACATATAAAAACAATAAAAAAAAAACACTTAAAAATTTCGAAAAATAACAGTAGAATTGAATATAATCATTTTGTTTTATCATAAAATACTGATATACAATCTGAAATATCTTTTCTGAATAGTGGAAAAGGACTACATTCCATTAGAAACCCAGTCACAAGGAAACCCATCTGTGACAGCCTCAGAAGACAGAGAGGCGCTGCCAAACACCAAGGGCAAGCAGAAAAGACACAGTGAAGTGACAATCAACTCAAAAGATTGGACACCAATAGCTGTGCCAAGGGCCAAAAAACCCAGAAAAGCTCCAACAAAACCAGTTGGATCACCAAAACAAGTTGAGAAACAGAAAATCACTGTTATCAACCCAGTTGTAAACTCCAAAGGCAAATTGCCAAAGAGTATAGATCATAAATTTGTACAAGGGCCTGCCAAAGGTAAATAAACCTTGAGAAATACAAAATTTTTTATTGTCTGTCATTTTTTAACATTGTTAACATGACACCTCCACTTCTTAGAGATCTTGGATTCCCAAGAAATCAACCAGAACATTGGCAAAGAAGACACAGAGGAAGAAGAACTGGAACAGATGACCAGCAAAGGACTTACCATCAGGGAACTCCTACCCAAAGTCTTGTTCCAAATCAAATTCAACCCAGGAGTCCAACCAGGAGACTGGACAGATGCAGAACAGGTCCTCCAAATACACAAACTCCTGAGAGACCTTTTCACATGGAGCATGGACAACAAAATGTTCACCATGGCAGCATCATGGGCAGAAGTGGGGATAACAACCCAGAAGATCTGTCTCAAGCAAATGGCTTGGATGGAACTTATGACAGAAATGCAAGGTTGGAATCCCAACAAGAATTTCAAACTCTTAGAAGAAAGAGCAATCAGAATCAAAGAGAACCAGGCAGCCATACAAGCCATAGAGAGATCTTGGCACAAGGAAGAGCCCAGTCAGATTCAGGTACCCCCAGAAATGGAAGGAGAAGCTCCATCTTCCCCACAACCATCCAGCAGTTCCAGGCCTTACAAGCCAAAGGAAACTTCATCCAAAGCTCCCCCACCATTCCAGGTAGTTTCCAACAGGAGAAAAGGAGCCCAAGGGAAAAACAAAACTTCTTTCAACCAGAGGAAGAAAGAAGCAGACCCATTGATGAAAAAGCTGATGGACTTAGTCCAAGAAGTACACAAAAACAAGAAATAGTTGTACCTACAAATAGTGTTTCTAGTTCTGACTCAATAGACCCAGAATTAATAACTGAAACTACAATGCACACTCATGAGTTTGAAAACAAATTCACATGGACCAAATTGGCCCAATTCATGGAGTGGACACATGAAACCTCAGAAAAAATGAGGACAGAAGTGGAAACATTGAAAGAAGAGAATGCTTTCCAAGCAACAGTCATAAAAGACTTGAATTCAAATCTGGCCAAAATTTGGACAGAATTTGAAAAAACTAACAGACAGTTGAATTCAATTCTAGAAGAACAACAAACTGTGAGGAGGGATCTGAGGAATATCCAGCAACAGCAGGATAACCTTGACAAAGAAATTGATTACCTCTATGACAGGGAAGACAATCAATACCCTCCAACACAAGGTCAGCCTACTACCTCTACAAAATTAAAAGAAGAGGACAGAGACTATGACCAGGAACCTGAATATCAGATCCCAAAGTTAAGATCAGAGTCAGTGTACCAAGATGGGGAAAATCTCAACTATTCAGAGAAACAGGCACTGAAACAGTTACCAGAAGTAACAAACTGGCCAAAGTTCTCAGGAATAGGGGAATATGACCATATGGAGATCATTGACTATATTGATGGACTCTTTGTTGATGTCCCAAAGATACCAGACTACTGGATCACAACAAGACTCAACACAGCATTCAGAAGCCATGCAAACATATGGTATACTGAAATGAAAGAAATACATGGCAGGAAAAGCTGGCCATGGTGGAGGAACCAGATTATACAAAAGTATAGCAATGGTAGCTGGATCTGGCAAAAAACCATGTCCTTTGAAAGTGATAGATACTCCACAGAAAAAGACCCTTATGAATGGTGCCTCAAACAAACAAAGAGGCTAAAAGCTATTGATCCCAATATGACAATAGAAATGAGAAACCATAAACTCCTGACAAAATTGCCAGGAGATCTAGAACATGCAGTCAAATGCAGATGCAATAACATCAGCAGCATTGATGACATAGCAAATGTCATACAAGATGTGAGAAAAAAGACCTCCATAGGAAGGTACACATCTTTCAAACCAAACTTCAAAGACAAGAGGTCTGAAGTTAAAGAGACAAACAAAGAAAAGGGGAAAGAAACCCCAAAAAAGAAATATGTGTGCCACAACTGTGGTTCACCAGACCATTATGCCAACAATTGCACAAAACCAAAAAAGAAAATATATGCAATTGATGAAGAATCAGAAGAAGAACAAACAGGTGAAAGATCTGATTCTGACAGCATGGGAAATGGTATGAGAGCAGAATCACAAAGTGAACCTGATACCATAGAAGAATACATAGTGGAATGTAATGAAAAAAGTTCACTTGATATACAAGACATTGAATTGGATTCAGGCATACCACAAATAACAACAGACAAAGAGCTCTGTAAGCACACACAGAATGCACAAACATTCCTGGTAACCCCCAATAGAGGGATGGGATTCATTCATGGAACACCTACAAAATTGACAGTTTACATTGAGAACTGTAAACATCCCATGATCATTGACACAGGAGCAAGTTGCTCCATAGTGGCAAAAGAATACTTGGAACAACATTTCCCCAAATGGGAAGATGATATAATCCCAACAAAAGCCAGAAACTTCAAAAGTGCATCAGGCAAAATGCACTCACTAGGGACAATAATCAAAGAGATAATTATCCCACACCAAAAAGGAAATATCAGACTAGAGCCTGAATTTGTAGTTCTAGAAAATGCACATGTACAAGGATTCTTACTAGGTACAGAGTACCAAAGAATGTATGGTATGGATATTTGCAATAGTAAAAACAGATATCTTACCATAGGTACAAACAAAGATAAAAAATTTTCCTTTGACATTAACCATATAACAAATGATAACACCTTGAAAGAACTAGTGGAAGAATTCAAAGAGGCCCAATATGGCACTCAACTCACCAGTAAGATGAAACTCAACTTACTGAAAGTATTGAGAAAGCACAGAGGAGCTTTTGCAATAGGAGATGAACCACTAGGAAAAATCAAAGGACATGATATAGAATTATATCTGGATGTAGAAAGACCATATCCACCTATGCTTAGGAGACCACCATACCCAGCCAGCATGGAAACTAGGAGAGAAATTGAGAAACACATCAATGAACTCCTAGAAATGGGGGTAATAAGAAAGATAGGACATAATGAGATAGTAGAGGTCACTACACCAGTCCTTATAACATGGCATGATGGTAAATCCAGACTATGTGGTGACTTCAGGGCTTTGAATAATTACACCAAAGCAGATAGGTACCCCATCCCAAGGATACCACATGCACTAGATAAACTAGCAAAAGCCAAGTTCATTACAAAAATGGACTGCATGAAAGGTTTTCACCAAAATGGGGTAAAACCAGATTCCATCAAATTGCTAAGAATTATATGCCATATGGGCATATATGAATACACCAGGATGCCATTTGGCATTAAGAATGCACCAGCCCATTTTCAGAGGATGATGGATACCATATTTCAAGATGAAATAATGGAAGGGTGGATGGTAGTGTACATTGATGATATCATAATATACTCAGAAACATGGGAAGACCATGTGAAGAAAATTGATAAAGTATTGGGAAAATGCACACCAATCAATATGAAGATATCTCTTAAGAAATGTAACTTTGGACAGCAAGAACTGCTAGCCCTAGGACACAAAGTTTCAGGCTTAAGTCTAGCTATAGACCAAAATAAAGTTGCTGCAGTACTGAAAAAACCAGTACCAAAGAACATCAAAGAAATGCAATCTTTTTTGGGCTTTGCCAGTTACTACAGAAGCCACATAAAGAACTTTGCACACATCACTAGTAGCCTATACAAACTGTGCTCAAAAGATGTGGTCTTTGAAATTACCAAGGAAAGAAGGGATGCATTTGAGAAGATCAAACATGAACTGACCAATGCCCCTGTCCTAATGATGCCTGATTTTGAACTACCATTCAAACTATACATAGATGCAGCATGCAGCCAAGGGCTAGGAGCAGCACTACACCAGAGGCAACTAGTAGATGGCATACCAAAAGAAGGAGTAATTTGCTATATCTCAAGACAACTGAAAGACTCAGAAGCTAGATATGGAGCTACTCAGACAGAATGTCTATGCTTGGTATGGGCATTAGAAAAACTCCACTACTACTTAGAAGGAGCAGTATTTGAAGTTTTTACTGACTGCACAGCCCTCAAGTCACTGTTGAACATGAAAACAACAAACAGACACATGCTTAGGTGGCAAATAGCCATACAAGAATACAGAGGGAATATGACTATCATCTATAAAGAAGGGAAAAGTCATACTAATGCAGATGGTCTCAGCAGGTGGCCACTGAAGAATGACCAAGAAAATCCAGCATATGACCCAGAAAATGGGGCCAAGATACCTATACAATGCATGGAGATAGACAGGAGAAAGAACTTCAAACTATCAAACTGGGCATTAGGGAATGATTCATCAAACCCAGCACAAAGCTATGGGGAGATTAAAGAGATACCCATACTGGGAATCAGCTCCTCTAATCTGAATACAGAATTCTTTAGTATAGTACAATCAGCATACAATAAACACAAACAGTGTAGTATATTGATACAACTACTAAAACAAAAGTACAGGAGTCCTGAACTAGAGAGTCAATTGGAAGAGCCATGGCTCAAAAACTTTAAAGAAAATAGATTTTTTCTGATAGATGACCTACTGTACCATAGGGAAAAACACACAAGTGCCCTGGTAATAATAAGTAGAGAACACATTTCCCTCATACTACAGGAATGCCATGACTGCCCATACATGGGACATATGAGTGAAGAAAGAACTAAAGAAAGAGTCTTTAGCACAGCTTGGTGGCCAAAGTGGGAACAAGACTTGAGTGAATACATCAACACTTGTACCAGATGCCAAAAAGCCAACAGAAGTCATGGCAAAAGATATGGATTACTCCAGAGTATAGAGGAGCCCAAACACCCCTGGGAAATAATAAACATGGATTGGGTAACAGGCCTGGTCCCTGGAGGAAAAGACAGCTTTAATGCATGCCTAGTAGTAGTAGACAGGTATAGCAAGAGTGTCAGATGTCTCCCCTGTCACAAAGAGGACACAGCAATGGACACAGCCATATTGTTCTGGAACAATGTGATAGCTAACTGTGGAGTCCCAAGAATTATAATTAGTGACAGAGACCCTAAATTCACATCAGAATTTTGGACTAATCTATATGAGATGCTGGGAACCAAACTAGCATTTTCCACAGCTTATCATCCACAAACAGATGGTCTAGCAGAAAGAATGATCCAAACATTGGAAGACATCATTAGAAGGTTTTGTGCATATGGCATGGAATATAAAGACAATGAGGGATATACCCATGACTGGGTAACCCTCCTACCAGCTGTGCAATTGGCATACAACACAAGTATACACTCAGTGACAGGAAAAACCCCTGCCACATTAGAGAAAGGATGGAACCCACTACTTCCAGTAGATTACTTGAAGAAGAACCTCCTCTCAGTACATCCTACAGCTAAAGACTTTCACATAATGTGGAAGACTGCCTGTGAAAAAGCAGAGCAATGTGTGGCTGAAGCCAAATTATATAACAAACAGAGATATGATAAAAGTCACCAAGAACCTGATTTCAAAGAAGGGGACCAAGTTCTAATCTCAACTCTTAACTTCAACAACCTAAAAGGACCCAAGAAGATGAGAGACTCATTCATAGGACCATTCACCATTATCAAATTGATAGGAAAGAATGCAGTAGAGGTCAACCTGACCAAAGAGTTCTCTAGGAAACACCCAGTTTTCCCTGTGAGCCTGGTCAAACCTTATCACCAGACAGATGAGGAGAAATTCCCTGACAGGAAGAAGACAGTCACCCATGAAAGATTGGTAGAGGAAGATGACTCACCTGGACCAGTGAAAAAGATCATTAAAGCCAGGAAGATCAGAATCAATGGGAAAGACAACAGGCAATACCTGGTTGGATTTAAGAATCAACCAGCAGATAAAGACAAATGGCTAACTGAGAAAGAAATCCCAGATGGACAAATACACCTCAGAAGATTCAGAGCCTCCAAGAGGGCTGAAGAGTCTCATCAATGATGAGCCTTCTTTTGAGGGAGGGTATGTCAGCCTGTGACTCAAAACAGAGCACTAGCATGACATCCAACATACCATAAATAATGGTATGACAAGTATTGAACAAATATAGTCAATACAGGTAATAATTAAGAGAAAACAACCCTCTTACATTAAACACCAACCTTATCCAAACAGAATAAGGAAACCTAGAGGAGAATAAATAAGTCAAAACCCTTATTTTCACCTCTCATCTAACTTATGCATATTTAAGTTACCCTATACCAAAATGGTATTTTTCTTAAAGCTCACATAGAGAGCTACACAATGATATCATCCATGTTGTTGTAACACCACTACAACTGGAGATACCATATAACCTCATTTTCAAAACCAAGCCCCCCTGAAAGACAAAGAGGGCTTGTACAAAACTGTACAAAAGTATAACCAAATTAAAGATCTCAACAAGAGCTTTAATTTGAGACACCTTAGACCTCTGTATCTCTTAAATTGACTGAGGGATCTTGGTTCAAAGGTTTAATAACCAAAATACAGATATTCTGAAAATAAGAAAATAAACAAACCCCTGTATCTTTGGCATACACTCATACAACTGTACAGTGTCACATACCAAACTGTAGGGCTAATCAAGCCCTACAAAACTGTATCATCAGAATACAGATATCTTCCAAATTGAAGAAGATATCTGGTATGGAAGTTTTTGAAGCCTCATACTGATGTACAAAAATACATCCAAAAACTTAAAACCCTTATAACTTTTGCTATTTTTAAGAAGGGTAAACATGAAGCATACCAAATTGAAGAGCTCATTAAGCCCTTCAATTCTGTGCTCTTAGTTTCTTGATATCTCAAAAACTGACCAAGATATCTTGGTTGGAAGTTTTTTGGCCAATACTGGCCTGTACCAAACCTGTACCAACCAGTACAGTCTTAATACTCAAAATAATGGTTGTTCAAAGCTTAAACCCGCCCAGAATGACTAGTATTAGTCATACAAACACCAGAACAACGTCATCCAAGTGCTGACGTGGCAGGTGAAAAGTTTTTTCATCCTGTATTGATCCAGAATGATTATTTGTGGTCCCAAAACCACAATTCTGCCTCAACTGACGTCAGAATTGAGTATCCAGAACCACAAACTGGCCAATGGAGTGAAAATTTTCACTCCTCTGACGTGTGAAGAGTAAATAACTCTTGACAGTCTTGAAAGATATAAAAAGAAGGGTTTTTGCCTTCAAAAATCCTCATCTTATCTTTTTATTATATATTCTTACGTGACAAGACTGTTAATCATCAGTAGTGTCCTTAGAATACTCAAAGATATAATTAAATATAATTATTGTAGTGTCTCTTTACAGTCAAAGATATTAGAACATTGCAACCCAGGTCCTCAATAGACTCATCACCACTGTTACCACGTAGCAGTAGGACCTGAAGAATTTTTTATTACTTATTTTTGACGTGTCACAGTCATAGTACTAGCTTGTATTTACTGTTTTTAAGCTTCTACATAGACTCACCCTGACAATTTCATAATAATGAATTTTTTTAATATAGTTATTTTCAATAATTATATAAATTGGTGGTTATAATATTTTATTATATTATATTTTTCTACTGAGGACAGTCATAGTACTCTTGATATTGCTACTATTATAAAGAGCTTCATGGACAAACCTTACAACAACACCTGCAGCTAACAAATGGAATAAGGCTGGTTATGAAGCAATCAACCTCATTACCTCCAAATTCAACCATCATTCTTTCTTTGCAATAGTCAATTCTGAAACTTCAGACAATGCACATCTTCTATGGAAAAAAGTGAAAGACCAGTACACATATAAAAATGCTCTAAACAAGAGACAAGTGTTGATGAATTGGAAAAAATCAGACTACAATGGGAATTTACAAACATATATCAACAACTGCCAAAAGTTCTTACTTGAACTTGATTCCATCAGTATCAAAGTTCCCCTAGAGATAGTCTCATAATGTATCTTGGGAAAGCTCACTGGAGATGCCAAACTTTCCCAATTAATTGATCTACTAACAATGAACAAAGAAATCATTGAAAGACCACACCTAATACTGAGTCAACTTCAATAGTATGTTAACCACCTCAATAAAAAAAGGAAAAGATCAACCACCAACTCCTTCTGAATTAGTCTCTGTGTCCCATCATCCCTCCAAAATTACATATTACTGTTCCAATGGACAACATAACATTAAACACACAACTCACATCAAAGAATGCTATGCTGAACACCCTCATCTTAGACCACCAAGAAAAGAAAAAGAGAGGAAGTTGACCAACCCTAATAAGCCAATGCCATTCCTTCACCTCTCCTCTTCTAAAGAACTTGCAACCTTTGCTTCCAAACCTTCCTCTCACCAAAGATTGGTTGTTGACTGTGGTGCCACACACCATATTTTCAAAAATGAGAAGTTCTTCACCAAACCTTTCATCTCAAACAATTTGAAGGTAGCAACTTGAGATCCTCACAGCTTACTCCTGTCCAAAGGAGCTGGAACAATGTTGATAATATTTCATGGTAAGAGACTGCAGGTGGATGGCTTCTTATTTGTCTCTAAGCTCAAGTGTAACCTTATCAGGCTTCTAAAGCTGTTTTCAAAAAAACTTACAATCATTAAACAAAAATAAACCTTCTGTCTTGATAGCAACAGTACAACAGTTCTTAGAGGGAGTGTTGACAACAACTTAATGCTCATTGATTACTCCCTACCTGAAATGCTTCTCACTGAAGCCTCCCTATGGCACAATCAACTAGGTAACACAGGTCCTGCAGTAATAAAATTAATGGGACTTCCCATCCCTGATGAAGAATTTCATGTGTGCAATGTAAACAAAGCACACAAGCAACCCTCAAAGAGTAAGTTTGAATGCACAAATACTCCCCTTGATTGTGTACATATTTATCTTGTTGGGCCAATCTCCTCTCCATCCATTTCAGGAAAACAATTCCTTCTCACTGTGGTGTATCAGGAAACATCATTTAAAATTGTTAGAGTCCTCAAAAACAAATCAGATGCCTACAAAGAATTTGTGGAAATGAAGAAAATGATGGAAAATTAGAAAGATTTTCCAATAAAGAAATTGGTCTCCAATCAAGCAGGTGAATCTCTTAATAACCAATTTCAGGACCTAGCAACCACCTCCGGATTTGTTCACTGTTTCTCTCCAGCTTATACTCCTGAGAAAAATTGATTTTCAGAACAAGCCAACCAAACTATTCTGAGAAGGCAAGGTGTATGTTTAATAGAGCTACCCTACCTAACCCCTACTAGGGGGAAGCTGTGAACACCGTCATTGTACTATTGTATATCAATAACACTCCTTCTTGCCACAACAAGTCCCCTTATTCTCTTTGGAAAAACTCTTGGCCCATCAAAAAACTTCAGACCTTTGGATGCCTTGTGGTGGTTCTCATTCCTAAAGATCATTGAGATTGGAAACTTGGACCAACCTGAATCACAGGGATTCTTTTCAGATACAAGAATGATGTTTCAGCCTACCAAGTCCTGCAATCCTCCAACCAAAGAATTTTGATCTCTCATCATGTAAGATGTGACTATGAAACTGATGATAATATTACTATTAATCAACAGTACTATGTCTGTTCTTATGAAATATAATAATAATATATTATTATAACCACAATTAAATAATTAAAAATTATTTCTTTCACATGTTAAACACTACTAGTGATTTTAACAGTGATCAAGTAATTGTCTAAAAAAATCAATTACAAGAAGATTTTAATAACAAAAACTTCTTTTATTAAAATAATAAAGTTATTTTAATATATAATTATCTTCTTCAAGAATAATTATAATGGTAATTTTTGAAGAAAACTAATTTTAGAGAAAAGCTTTAAGAATTAAAAATAAATCACTCACTAATATTCCAAAGAACTTATTGAAAGATAAAGTAGAGAGATTTGATGTAGAATTGTGGATTTTAAGGATCAAAATGGATTAAAACAGTATTACAACAATATATAGTTGGATTCTATGATTTCACGTCTTTCTAATTGATTCTGAAAGATTTAAAACACTTAAGAATAGCTTTGTAACTAATACTTACTTGTTGGTAATAATGATTTAAATGATAATAAGATGATGATGTGGAAAAAACAGCAAGAGGAGGCCTCTTTTAAGTCAACAACAGCTCACAGAGGCATGCCATGGAGCAAACTGAAAAACCGGTGAGTGAGAAAGCAATAAACCTTTTTGGATTATTGATTGCATCATCCGTTGTCACGTAAGATTATCATAATTACTTAATGGATGCTTTTACGTGACTACCAACCCCAATATGGTTAAGAATAAAAGGAGTAACATCTGTAAATCTTCTTTTATTCCAAAATAATCATTTATTTCTCAAAGTTATCAATGTTATTGCCAATTTCATCACAGGATGTAATTACTGTGAATTTTTGAAGATTCAGTGTTTCACGTAGAATAGTCAAAAATGGACTGTAAGTAAAGCTTTTAATTTTACTAGTAAAACTGTAATTCTTTTTGGTTGTACCATATATAATACAGTTCTCCATTAGTCCTTAGGGTTTCAGAAAGATTAATTAAGAATTGTATTTTTAATGAATTTTTGAAGTTTTTACCTCATTTCTACGTAGAATTGCAAATATCAGTGTTTCACTGGTTGCTATGAGGTAAATCAATGGATAAAAGTCCAAAAAGGGTTTTAATTACTCTTTTGGGGTTTATCCATGGAAATTCATTAAGAATTGACATGGTTACAGGAGTCTAAGTAGCTCTTTACCTCCTTGGCACGTCAAAATAGCAGGTTATTTGCTATTTTCTTAAGATTTACAGTAGTTGTGACATGGTAACCAAGTTCCCAAAAGGTTCTAGTTTATCAATTAGGCCAAGATCAGCCATGGATCCAAGGTTTGGAGCTGTTCACGCCTCTGAGGCCTCAGAAGTTGGGTACCCTGGCTCTCTTTGATGTCTTTTGTCCCCCTTGCCTATTTTTCACGTCAAAATAGAAATTTAAGCTTAAAGTGAGATATCCACTATGGGTGTACCAAATGTCCATGGAAGAATACCATGATATTAAGTGCTCAAAACATGCATAACACTATTCTTAGTGTATATGTAACATGGGATTTCTCACTTTCCCATTATTTTGGCATGAAATTAAGAAAAACAAAAATTTTCACGGATCTTTTATGTGGTATTGATGATTTGGTATTGAAGTATTTTCCATATTACCACCTCAAAGAGTTAATTTGAGCTTATTCACTCTATGGAGCTACCCTAGGTGAATTTTAGTGTAGAATCCAAATCTGGCCTTAAATACATGGATTTACTTACTCAATAAAAAGTTATTCATCTTTTCTGAAATTAAAAATGATGAATTTTGGATATATGCATGACTTATGAGTTATGCATAATTCAAAATTTCTTTTTAAGATAATTGTGGCCTATTTGGGTATGTAAAATATACCTCAAGGCTCACACATCATGTGGCATTTGATGAAGCAGAATTCCCCTCCCACTATGCACCTGGCAATGTCAAGCATTCCCCAATCTCTCTCCCTGCTCAAGCATCTGAAGCTGTTTCAGTAGATGAAGCCTGCACAGTAGATTTGACCTCCATCAATAAGTCAGCCCCTGAAGAAAGCTCTCCAATGCAGACAGGTGTGGTAGATGAATTCCACCCTGTTCCATCATCAGCTGTGGTAGATGAAACCAACACTGATGTTCCTTCCAAGGGTAAGAATGAAACACCAGCAATCTCCAGAATCAAAGTCATTGGACCTAGAAACCCTACAATCATATTTTCCTACCTGAACACCAACAATATACTCCTCTACTCAAGGAGGAGTAATGCCCTAGTTACCACTGCAAGTGAAGCTCCTTGTTCCTTCAGAGAAGCTCAAAACAGTGTCAACAAGTCTATATGGACCAATGCAATCAAGGAGGAACATTTGTCAATGGAAACCTAACAACTTTGGGATGTGGTAAGCATTGACCCAAACTACAAAGTTGTTGGTATGACATTGGTCTTCAAGATCAAGCATTACCACAACAACCAGATCGTAAAGTACAAAGACAGGCTATGTGCTCAAGGGTTCACTCAAGTGGTGGGCATTGACTTTGAGAAAACCTTCTCTCCAACTGGACGACTCCACTCTCTGAGGACCCTCATTGCCTTTGCCTCCACAGACAACCTCCAGTTCAACCAAATCAATGTGTGCAGTGCCTTCCTGAATGCTCCACTGGAAGAAATGGTCTATATCTCCATTCCTCAAGGTCTTGATCTAGATCAACAACAGCAATGCCTTAGACTAAAAAGGCTATTTACGGTCTCAAGCAAGCCCCCCTTGCCTGGTACATTTGACTCAAAGAATGGTTGGTCTCAGTTTGTTTCTCCATCTGAACTCTTGATCCCTGTGTGTTCTATTGAGCAAACCCCGACTCAGCTGGCTCTATATCAATATGGACAATATAGCTATCTTTGGAAAAAACATGGAAAACTTCAAGAAAGAAATAGCCTCAGAGTTTGACATCAAGGACATTGGTCCCACTGATCTCATCTTAGGAGTTAAGGTCAATCAAACAAAGGATTGTATCTGGCTTGACCAGAAACACTTTGCAGAATCACTTGTTGAACTCTATGGCATGGGAGAGTGTTGACCTGTTTCAACACCTCTTGTCCCTCACTCACAGTTGTCCCCAGCAACTGAAGATGAGGTAACAGAGCTCAACATACTCAACATCAGCTATTGTAGTGCCGTCGGTAGTGTCAAATATCTTAGCTCCGCCACTAGGCTGAATCTCTCCTTTGCAGTCAGCTCTCTCTTCCAGTACCTGAAAAATCCCGGAATACGCCAGTGGAATGGTTTTCTTCATGTCCTGAGGTATCTTAGGGGCTCTCTTGACCTTGGATTACTTTACTTGTGAGGAAGGAAATAAGGCCTCACTGCATAAAGTGATGCTGTCAGGCTGAGTCTATGATAAAGGTGTATATGAGTATTTACAAGCTTTAACTATGACTGTGACACGGTAAAAATGGTTTTAAAAGATGATAAGATTGATAATAAATGATATAATTTAAGATTTAAAGGGCTTTAATATAAAGATATAGTGGTGGTGAGCGCTGTTGAAAGCCCTGGGTGCAGCTTTACCTGTTGGATTACAATAATAAAGACTACAATACTTTAAATTAAGAGTATACTTGATTATTTAACCAAGAGTAAAACTGTTTTTGACAGTTTACTACGTAGTTTATTCAAGAGCAGGATGAGGAAAGGTTTTTGACTGTGAAAAGCCCTCCTTTTATCCTGAAATTGAGGTGGAAAGGCTGCTAGACCTTTCCACGTAGAGGAAGTGAAGATTTTTCACTCTCCAGGACAGGCTTGTGGTTTGCAAACAGCCTGTATACCCTGTATTGGGCTCAGATGTGGTTTTGAAACCACATCTGGGCAGTTTTCACTAATACAGGGTGAAAATTTTCATCTGGGGACCTCACAGCCTGATTCTGACGTGTATGACGCGTAGAATGCTGTACAGAAACTGTATGGGACCCCAGTATTGGCTGACATAAGGTTTTGAAGTAAAAACATGCTTCTTCGTCTATTTGACACCTCATATTCATGGTTATGGGATATTATCCCATGGTAAGGCTGTATCTGACAGCAGGTGGGATTTTGACCTTAAAATGGTCATAACTCTGTCAGTTTTTGAGATATCAAGCTCAACGTTGGTTCATTGAATAGCCCTGTATGAGCTCTACACAATGGTACCCAACTTGACATGGTTATCATTAAATATGACAAAGTTATCCCATGTACAAGTATTTTTGTACATTGGCGTGGTCTGGTCAAAAGCTGTATTAAGCTTGTTTGGCCAATAACTTCTGTTTTAGTTGATTTATGAGGAAATGGATGGCACAATCAGATAGCCCTGATTGTGCTCTTTCCAAAAAGACCCCACTTTAGGTATCTCACACTAAAACTGTAAAAGTTAGATGAGAGGTGAATGTTTTGTTCACCCTTATTTGGTCTGAATTTGACCATAACTCAAGTAATACTGGTGCTAGCTCAGTTTGGCTGGTACCATTGAATAGCCCTGGCTTAGAGCTTCATTTTGAATACCCATTTGATGGGGTTAAGCCTCTCCTTCTAGATTTTAGATGAGAGGTGAAAATTAAGGTTTATGCTCAGCAATAGCTTTGAGCAGGAATAACTTTGTTATTTCTTGTCCTATGGTGATGGGACTTATATTTTCAGACAGAGGTGAGTTTCCTCTTTCTTTTGATACCTCTTGAGCTAATTTGGCTCAGCTCCATATTTTGGTGGTATTTTGGCTATACCATTGGTTTATGGTATTTTGGCTGTCATGCTTGTGCTCTGGTTTTGAGTCACAGGCTGACAGATGCCAACTGGGGAAACTGTATTCAGACTAGAAGATCAATCACGGGCTTCCTGGAATCCTTCAATGGTTGTTTAGTACTTTGGAAGACCAAGAAGCAACCCATTGTTTATCTATTGGCAGCTGAGGCCAAGTACAAATCCCTCTGCAGATTAACCTCTGAGCTGATGTGGCTACGTCAATGGTGCAAAGAATGCCTCATTTATGAATCTGATTCTCCAATTTCCCTCTACAAAGACAATAAAGCCTGTATCAACTCTGCAAATGGAGACAGAAACATCAGCAATTGGCAAATGAAGCATCTGGACATTCAGCTTCACTTTGGCAAAGAAGCTAGCTGAAACTCTAAAATCAAGCTGGTGTACACTCCCACCAATGAAATTCTGGAGAGCTTTCTCAACAAGTCCGTCAGTAGGCCTTCTGCATCTAGGAGTGAGGGGTGTGTTGAAAATTGGGATCAAACTGACTAAAATACAATACACTCCTTGACTCCGGAAATCCCAAAGACAGTTTCAATCAACACAACTAATAAATACCCAACCACCACACAGATCTTCATGTCAAAACAATTGTTCAAACGCCACCTTGTAGATTGTCCTTAAAAGATGATCTACTCTCAATCTCTAAAGTCTCTTCCCTTCTCTCATTCTACCTCTTCTTTTATTTGGATCTTTGATTTCATTGCTATCTCCTTCTTTTCTTCTTTGTAAGAATGAAAAGTCACGTCTTGGATTGGCAAGACGGTATGTCTTAGCCAGAAGGATCAGGACAAGGAGTGGCACAGGCACAATGAACCTAGAGGAAATAGGAGTGTAAAAGATACAAACGGTGGGAATTCTAGGTACAAGAGAGTTAATGCTTTAAATAGTAATACAACAGTGGTTAATTTGGTCAACAAGGTGGTTGTATGTGTATGACCTAATATGTGATCTTAAACACTCTTATTTTCTTTCACTCCCCCTTACTTGATAAGTCATTATTGCTGAATATGATTTTTAGGTGGTCGATGCTTTTGTTGTATGGGTAATTTTTTGTCAGGGAGTCTGCAATCATATTGCTTGTTTATAAGTAGTTGATTTGTAGTTCTTGATTCTCGAGTAGGTTTCTAATGATGTGGAGTCTAAAGTTAATGTGTCTTGTTCTGTGATGATAGACATGATTTGATGCTATTGCTATAGTTCTTTGGTTGTTGGTAAATAGTGTTAATTTTGGCATTTGGTTTGTTGTTTTGAACAGAAGGGTTTTTATCCATAGTAGTTCTTGTGTGCTTTCTGTTGCTGCGTTGTATTCTGCTTCAGCTGAAGAGAGTGCAACTACCTTTTGTTTGTGGGTCCTCCATCCAAGAGTTCCGTGGTAATATATGATAGAGGCTGAGAAAGATTTTGATTCTTTGCTTCCTCCCCAATCACTGTTGGTGAACCCCAAAATGTGGTTTTGCTGATGTTTGAGAGAGTTCTGACCCAGTCGGAGGTTGTATTGTTTTTTGCTATTTAGGTAGGCTGTAACCTGTTTTACTGCATTGAAGTGAATGTCTTTAGGGTCTTCCAGAAATTGGGAAAGAAAAGAGGTGGCAAATTCTAGGTCTGGTCTTGTGCATTGGACGAGGTATTGAAGCAGGCCAATTGCTCTATGGTAGTTGAATGGGTGATCAATTGACTTAGTGGGAAGGTGTTTGAAGGATCTTGAGTTCCCAGGTAAGGGACTGGTTGTGTGGTGGCAGTTGGTGAGATTTAATTCTTCAAAGATGTTTTTGATAAATTTGTCTTGAATGAGACTTATTTAGTCTTTGGGTTGGGTTATTCTGATTCCTAGGGTATATTTGATTTGTACTAGGTCTTCCATTTCAAAATGCTGGCTGATTTTGGTTTTGAATTTTTTGTTCCAGGATCCTCCGAAGACCAGGTCATCAACATGGACAAACAGCCACATTGGTTTGTGTTGGTCTTTTGAGTAGAAGAGGCAGGGATCAGTCAGTGATGGAGTGAGTCCAATGGAGGTTAGGCCTTCTTTAGTTCTATGTGCCAGTATTGGGGGCTCTGCTTAAGGACATAGAGGGGCATTTTGAGGATGAAGTATTAGTGGGGTTGGTGTGAGTCGTAGCCATCTGGTTGGAGTATGTAGAGGTCTTTGTCTGGTTTACCGTTTAGGAATGCACATTTTACGTCCATTTGTCCAATTTTGAATTTTTTCAGGTGGCACAGGGTAAGTAGTAGTTGTAGCGAGGTGAGTCTTTCAGTAGGGGAGAATACATTGTCATAATCGATCCCTTCTTTTTGGTGAAAACCACGTATGCATAGTTGGGCTTTGAATTTGGTGAGGTTTCCATTTTTGTTGGTTTTTCTCTTGAATACCCAAGTTGTGGATACTGGTTCAATGTCTTTGTCAATGGTTGTTGATGACCAGACCTAGTGCTTCTCCATGTTTTCCAGTTCATTTGAAATGGTGTTTTTCCATTGTTGGTTCAATTCTGATTTCATAGCTTGTTGGTAGGATTTTGGATTTTTATTATTTAGGGTAGTTGCAACATTTGCCAGGTGTTTGGGTCATTGTCTTGATTCAATGATGCTTCTTGGGTTACCAACATCCCCATGGATTTCATTTGCGGGAGGTTGACTTTCAGGGATCCATTTGTAATGATATCCTCTTTTGTCCCTTGGCATGTTGGTGTTGAGGTTTGGGTTTAAGGAATTGTCAGTAGGTAATTTGGGATGTTCATCCCTTGGGCATACAGTGTGGGTGACAATAAGGTCACCACTAGTGATCTGGGGTTCTAGATCAGAAGTAAGTCAAGGAAGGTCAGTTATTCTATTGGCATCAGAATTAGTTTGTTTAGGGAAGGTATGCAGAACAAATCTGGAATGGTGAGTGATTTTTGTGTTACCTGTCCGCCTATCCAGGATTTGGTATGCTCTGTGCCCTTCCTCGTATCCTAAGAACAGTCCTTCATATCCTTTTTCTGAGAATTTGTCTTGAGGTTGGTTGTTAAGGTAATAGCAAAGACAGACAAATGGTTGTAAGTGCTGGTAAGTGGGGAGTCTTTCAAACCACTTGTAATAGGGGGTGGAGTAATTCAATGATTTCTTTGGAGTAATGCTTTCTAAGTATGTGGCAGTTCTGACCGCTTTGGCCCAGAAATATTTGTCTAGTCCAGAGTCACTTAGGAGACATCTGGCTTTGGTGATGGTAGTCTGGTCCCCTCTTTTGGCAAAGGGGTTTTGCTCAGGGGTGTATGGAGCGGTGGTGAGGTGTGTAATGCCATTGTCTTGGAAGAAAGTAGTGAGCTGGTTCTTTTCAAATTCACTTCCATTGTTGGATACGACGTTGGTTATTTTCTCCTTGCATTGATTTTCAATGCGTTTGATGATTTTCTGAATGTGAAAACTGGTTTCTGATTTACATTTCAGAAATGTGGTCCATACATATCTGTTGTAGCCATCAACTACTCTAAGGCAGTATTTGTATCCCGAATTGGAGGGGGTGTTGATGGGTTCAAAAAGGTCAGTATGGATAAATTGTAGTTTTCTTTGAGGTTTGGGAAAAGTTCCTTCAAATGGCAATTTGGTGATTTTGCAGAGATTGCAGGTGGGACATTGGAGGTTTGTAGTAGTTAGTGTTGGAAACATCTTGCCTAGGTACTCAGGGGAGGGGTGTCCAGTGGCTTGGTGCAGGGTGAGGATGTTGTTGTGGTTTGTTATGGTAGCTAGGGCTTGGTTTTGCTCAATGGTTACTTCAAATTTTCCAGAGTTGAAGGTTCCGTTAAGTATTACATTTTTGTTGTGGTCAACAAGCTCAAAAAGTTTGTTGTTGTGGGTGAAGATTTTGTAATTTGGTTTCATTATTGCACCTAAGCTTATGAGGATTTATGATACATTTTTGACAAGGAGGAAGTTGGAAAGGTTTAGAATGCAGTGTGATAATTTGATTTGTACTGTTCAGGTTCCTGAGGCTTGAATGATGGACCCATTGGCTAGCTCTATTTTGTGGGTTAGTTGGGTAATGTTGGTGAAAATTTCAGGGTTATTGAACATAGAGGTGGTTGATCCAGAGTCAAGGATTATTGACTGAGAGCCATGTTTTCCTGTAGATGCAACAAGGGATAGGATGGGTTTTTTACTGCTAAGGCAATTCTTGTCCCCCTTTAGAAAGTTACAGTCACTTTCATTGTGTTTGGTGAGGGGTTGTGCCAGCCTGGGGAACATTTTGGGTAGTCACCGTCTTGCCTTTTTTTATTCTGGTTGTTGTTTTTATTATTTTTTTTGGAGGCTAGAAGTGCTTGGTTTGAGTGTTCGTTGTTATTTTTGCAACGTTGAAGGAATTTTCTTATGACTTCCCAAGTGTAATCTAGTGAAGGGGATTTCTTCTCTACCTCGCATTTTCCTAGCCATACCTCCATAGTGGTCTTAAATCTGTCGGGTAGGTTGATAATCACCCACATGGCTATAACAGAATCAATAAGGGATTCTGGGGAGATAGTGAGGCCAGAGAAGAGAGTTCGGAGGTGGAGGGTGTTTTCCAGAATGAAGGACATGGTTTCTTTTATATTTTCAGCGATTAGGTGTGTGGAGAATATCTTATTAAGGTAAAAGGTTTGATTTTGGATAGATTTAGGTTGATAAAACTCCTGGGCTAGTTTCCAGAAGACAGCTGGATCCTTTTTTGAGTCGGAGTAAAATTTGTTCCCCAATCTGCCTATGCAGTTGATCTTCAGGAGGGCAGCAGCTTTATGTCTCCTTCGGGGCTCAAGCTTATCATTCTCTGCTACTTCCTCAGAGGTTTCGGTGTTGGTAACTAGTCCATAGTAGTTTTTAAGAGTGGGGCTGCCTTCCATCCTGGATACCCAGTCTAGGTAGTTGGTGTCACTAAGTTTGTCATTTTCATTGAGCTCTATGGTGAATTCGCCCATGGTTCTTGGATTGGTAGTACAAGAGTGTTTTTAGAGCTTCACCGGTCTCATAATCTGTAAGAATGAAAAGTCACATCTTGGATTGGCAAGACGGTATGTCTTAGCCAGAAGGATCAGGACGAGGAGTGGCACAGGCACGACGAACCTTGGATTGGCAAGACGGTATGTCTTAGCCAGAAGGATCAGGACGAGGAGTGGCACAGGCACGACGAACCTAGAGGAAATAGGAGTGTAAAAGATACAAACGGTGGGGATTCTAGGTACAAGAGAGTTAAGGCTTTAAATAGTAATACAACGGTGGTTAATTCGGTCAACAAGGTGGTTGTATGCGTATGACGTAATATGTGATCTTAAACACTCTTATTTTCTTTCATTCTTCTTTATTTCTTGTTCTTCCTTTTATTTTCATTCACTCCTTATCTATTGTCACTCAGGTAGAGTCATTGCCTCTACCCTTACGTTGTACTAAAGGCCAACCACCTAACTAATCTCCTACTTTAGTCCATAGTCATTGTTCTTTCTTACAGTTGTTGCATCTATATTTAATTGATTACCTTGTTATCCACCCTTAGGTACATACCTTCTTTATTTCTATCTACTTTGTCACTGCGGTGAACCTTGATGTAATAAACCCTTAGTTCAAACATTATAACACTTACATCTTCTCATTCTGTTATATTCTAGCTCCTTAAAATATTTTTTCTCTCATTTCTTTTATCACTCTTTTATCTCATTAATTTTGTCGAATTGATCTTGTTTGATTCAGGTATTGTTAAATTTCAAAACAATTCAGTTTAATTAATTATTTTAGTTACTAATGGTTTACTCCAAGATCAGACTACCCGTTGTTGTTATTGCTTCTCTACTGTTGTCTTAATATTGTGTTATACTGGGAGTCCACCGTTTAGGTATTCTATCATCCTATTATACTTACAACTCTCATTACTGTTGATGTAATTTTATCACCGTTTAGTTTTGGGCTCTAACAAATAACTCTAGGAACGGGATTATCTTAAGACATATACATGGGCTAATCTCAGAATGTATTATTTCTTTTTGTTGCTCACTGGCTGCTTATACTTCAATAAAATGTGTTAACGATACCTGTATTTAAATCACTCGATTGAAGTCATTACATGCATATAGATAAAGTCAAAGTTCAAAAATAACATAATTCAAGCAAAAGTAGATCAATTTTATGCCACCTTGATATGGTTGACAAAATTGAGGAGGGAAGAGTCAGAAGGAGCTTGAGATAGCGTTCTGATGAATTTCGCCAAGTGATTTCTTCGGAATTTCCTAGCAATGCGATCTTAACACACTTTTTTTTGGTCCTAAACTCATTTGCCAGTCTTCGGGTATCGGTCGCGCTCGTCGTTCTTCTTTGTTACCTTTATTAGAAAACATTACGAATCGTGTGACTTGCCCTATGCATAGAGTAAAGGTGGAAGTCCGGAATATGTTTTGTACCGGATAAAATGATTTTTTCCTTGTTAAGGGGAAAGGATGGTCAGCTGCAGTTGAGACTGATTGATATTGGTCGTGCTCATTTTTCGGTGTTTGGTCGGTGTGCCTGACCCTGAAAGTGTAAAGTTCCACAATTACATAAGATGTTTTCCAGTATCATTCATTTATGTTTTCGCACATGTGGGCTCACCGTTTAAAAATCAAAGGCATAAGGAAAAATAAATAAATAAGATATTCACGAAAGCGCAAGAAATTTTCCCGAGTGTTTTAATGTCCAACGTGGCTATAAGTTATACGTATTGATTTCCCTCTTAGAGGTTTAAGTCCGAAGTTTTCAAAAGGTGGTTAGGGGACAAGGAAAAATGAAATTTAATAGCTTTGGGGATATGTTGGATCAGATAGCGCCGCTAGAAAGATGACAGAAAGAAAAAAGTTATATTGATAACATAAAATAAAATCAATTTATGGATAAAAAAGAAATAAAAGAAATACTTTTTTAAGGACTTCTTGAGATCCAGGACGTTTTAAACATAGTTCACAACAGACGCGTACTCAGCAATCAAGACTGACTGATGATCCAAGTTTGCGAAAATTTGTCGCAGTTTGAAAATGTCCTTTTGGGGTTTTCTTTCAAACCACACTCAAAATTAGCCAATAGGCCAATCCTGGGTTGTCGATGATTTCAAACTTTTGCTTGAATCGGACTGATTTTTTTGTTCCTTTGGTTTCGCTGTCCCATTTCAGCTCAACCAAGCTTGTTTTGAGCTTGGATAATGAACCTCGTCTGTCAGATCTATACAACCATGAGCAGTGGCCATAATTGCTGCTACGGTGCAAGTATTCCCCTTAATTTGGCTGCAAACTAAATTTAAAGGGGAATTTTCCCATCTAGATTCGCTCACTGAAGCTTTCTTTCATCTATTTTCGCTCCAAGTTTCCGAATACTGTGAACGACGTACGCTATCGGAGAGTTTGGCCCAAGGGCATCAAAAAATTCATTTTGAACTCTCTACCAAGAACTGATTTCTTGAGGATATCTTATCCAAAATATATATGAGAGCCAAAAAGTGAGATCCAGTATCTATTGAAAGACCTTGCTAATGGGAAGAATTGGGTCATTTCAAGATTGAGCATTAACAGTCAGTGAGCCAAACCAGTAGTCAAGGCAAAAAAAGCTTGAAGAATGACTGTTACCATCCTCAACTGGGTTAAGCCAAGTGTGTTTTTATATGAATTTGAGATTTTATGTATTGTAAGTTTTGCTAAGCTCAAATAATTTGACACGCTGAACTGTTTTGTCTTGCACTATTAGATAGAGATTTCCCTTGAAAAAAGTAAAAGTAAATTCCCAATAGCATTAGAGAACTTTTTTTGATATATAAATCTTATAGGTGCACTATATTTGCATGCCCACAAGAATAAAACCGAGGCTTGAAGCTCACCTTTCTTGGATCAAACTTAAGTTTTGTGACACTTCAAAAAAATGTTTTCTATCTGCTACTATCAACAACAAGAACCTTCTTCTCACTTAAAAAGTAGAAACCAGATTATTCTGGTGGAGTGTAAACCCTTTTTTAGCGAGGTAATTCACTTGATGGGGTTATTTAGACTCAGGATGGTACACCATCAGGCCTTTAAGATTGAAAACAGCCTTGTCCTGTACAGTAGGATCAACAGGAGTATCAATCATTTTCTAAGATGGGAATTAGGTATCCAAAAGAATTATTAAAAATAACAGAATGCATCAGTTGAAAATCAGATTGAACTGCATGCACTGTTTTGGATATATTTTTCTGAAAAAAATGTAACTGTTTTATAAGAAAAGCAATTGTAGAAAAAGGTACAAAAGGTCATAAGATTCACAACAGGTAAAAGAAACTAGATAAATATCCGATATTTAAAATTGATACTGTCAACAGAATTCGTATAAATATGCCACTATCGACGGCAGAAGTTGAGTGCTATCACAATTTCAATTCTTAAATAATTTAGGATACGTATTTCTGTATGACCTAGAAAGGGATTTCTCGATTTATCCAAATGAGACATAGAAAGATCCTACCAATAATATATCAGGACCAATGAACTGAAACATTATTCTTCTTTAAATCCATTGCTAACCTTTCATATTCATTTGAGAACATTTTATACTGTAACATTTTAGTATTTGGACTAAGATAGAGGGAGGAATATAATTGAAGTAAAATGAGAAAAATCTTCTTATCAATTCGGGATTGAAAGCTTGATCACTAATAATGATGACAATATTCAGGATATTATAGTGAAAGTACCTTTACCTAAGTCTCCTAGTTTACAAGAATAGTGATTTCATCAAATTTTAGCTCCAGGTGATTGATTACTTTCAAAATCTATTTCTACAAATTTCCTTGAAACAAAATTCTTTATTGCGAAAAAATGATTTTAAATCTTAACCACACATAAGCTCTTTTTTAACAATTGTGATATAAATATTTGATGCAATTGATCCAGGCTTACCAAAAAAGCACTTTCTTATCACTCCTTTTTATTTTCTTGAAGTCAATCTCAGTAGATCATCTCTCTCCAAGGTAATGATCAAGTCTTCTGAGTAGTAAATACATTCATCTCCCATACTCATACCTCCAGTCCTACATGTACCATATAATATCCAGTCAGCCCCCAGAGATTTCCTAAAAGATAATCAAATTCTCTGTATCTTTTAATAAGATTCCTTATTTTTTTTCAATTTTATTATTTATAAAATAGATACAGGTTATCTACTATTCTTAGCTTCATGTTTGTATTAGTTCTTCATATCCTTGCTAGTTTTTTATAACTTGTGAAATGTGAAAAAGGTGGTTTCAAATTAATCTTTTGATTGGATTTCCTTTGAATAAGGCTATTTTTGTTGTAATATGAGTATCTTTAAGAGTGGATTACGTTTTTAAGTGACAAAGGATTCTTTAGCTTTTGTGATTTAAGTACAATTTAGTAAGTAATCGATAGAGTGGTGACTACGCAGTAGTTCCCTTTTACGATGTCCTCCTCACTTCTCTCAAGAGAGTCCGCTTATTTATAGAGAATCAATATCCCTTTTATCACTGATGATAAAAGGGTGTTGTTGTTAGTGTTGGACAGTAACAACAGTCCAGAGTTTCTTCTCGTGGTAACAAGCTTAGTCTATGGGTATCAGTCAGAGTTAGTTTCTGATCTTATGCTTTACTACCTGCGGTAGTCTTGGTGTTCATGCTTTTGGACTAGGATGGTACTGACCTAAGCTCTTTACGGCTTATTTCTCAACATCCCCCCTCAATCCTAGTCTCAAAACACCCAAGGCTTGTAGAGCTCTCTGAAGTGTAGCTTTTGATACTGACTTTGTTAGGAAGTCAGCAAGCATGTCTGCTGTAGGTGCGTAGCAAAGCTCAATTAGTTGAGCTTGTATCGCTTCTTTCACAAAGTGGAGTTGAATATCCACATGTTTCATTCGTTTTGCCTTGACGTTGCAGTTCCCGTTGGCTGTCTTGATGCAGCTTTGGTTGTCTTCCCATATGGTTATTGCATTGTCAAAACGAAAGATGTTGGCTTCATGGCACCACTGCCTAAACCACAGGATTTCTGATGTTAAGTCACAAAGTGACTTATATTCCGCTTCTGCCGTTGATATCAACACAGATGGCTGTTTCCTTGTTTTCCAGAAAACTAGGCAGCCATGAAGTTGCGCCAGGAAGCCGGAGGTGGATCGCCGAGTTACATGACAGTTACCCCAATCTGCGTCGCTAAAAGCAATCAGACCTGGCGGGCCCTGCCGACTGTAGAACAGTCCTACTTCTTGAGTTCCACAGAGATACTTCAAGACATGAAGGAACGCTTTCCAATGAAGTATTCCAGGTTTCTCCAAGTGCTGAGAGAGACTGCTTACAGCATGGGAAAGATCAGGACGAGTAGCCGTGCTCAAGTAGTTGATACTCCCTATGGCGCTTCTGAAGTTGACGTTTATTCTTTTGAACGCTTCTTCCTCTTCCGCAGTAGCAGCTTTGATGTGCTCATTGGGAACGAGAGGAGTAGCGACGGGCTTACAGTTCTTCATTCCATAAAGATCAAGTAAGGAATCAATGAAATGTTGCTGATCAAGGGAGATACCTTCTTTAAGGTGTTGAATTTTCACCCCCAATAGCAAGTCTGCCGGCCCCGTATCTTTGATTGAAAATTCTCTATTTACTTGGTCTTTAAACGGCTGAACGTTTCTTCCAAATATTGCCATGTCATCAACATGGACATAGACCCACAGGGGCTCTATCCCTTTTTGATAAAAAACGCAGGGATCTAATTTGCACACAACAAAGTTGATACCCTGCAGCCAATCTTTGAGGCAAGTGTACCAGGCCAAGGGGGCCTGTTTGAGGCCATAGATAGCCTTTTTTAACCTCAGACAGAATTTCCGTCAATTGATGTCCAGACCTTGAGGAATTGCTAGGTAGACCGTCTCCTAAAGACCCAAGTTGTACCTACTAGTTTATAGTAGCCCCTGCGTTCGACAACATCCCAGACTTCCAGTTGGTTCATAATCGAAAGTTCCTTTTTAATTGCTGATGACCATTCCAGTTTGTTTTTACCTTGAATTGCTTCCTGATAGGTTTTTGGCACGTCATTAGCACTGGTGAGAAAAAGTCTTGCTCTTCAAGCGTAAGAGAGAATGTGCATTGGGTCTACATTTGAAGTGATAAGAGTTGGGTGATGCGGCCCAATGACCCTGACTCTGGTGCCTCTGTGGGCATCTGATGATTCCTCACAATTTTGGAAGTCGATTTCATTGTTCAGATTGTTGTGGCAGCTGGTCAGTGGTTCAGAACTAGGCTCATTGGTCAATTGATTAGTTTGCTCTTCATTGGACCGATCTGAGTCATTTGGATCCTCTAGATTGTTTTCTTGATGACCAGCTGAGTGTAAGCTGTCTTGTGGGTCAATCAGAGAATCATATTCTCTCTGCACATCTGTGTGAGTGTTGAGAGGAGACAGAAGTTCATCAATCGTCCATTGTGCCGAATTCATTTTTCCCGGTACTGAAGGAAAAATTGTCTCGTTGAAAGTCGCATTCCTGGTTATCACAACCTTCAAGTCATCCAGTCTCAAGATGCAATAGGCCGTGCCTTCATTCTCAAAGCCCAGCAGGATTCCTTCCTGGCCAGGGGAAGATAATTTCCAATTGCGCTGCCGTTTGAGATTATGTATAACTGACTGGCATCCAAACGTACGGAGTCCACTTAAGTTTGGGGAAACATTGCTCCACAGAAACTGTGGAGATTTATTGTTTCTAGAGTGAGTCGGTGAAAGATTTGAGAGAAACACCGCTGTGTTTACTGCTTCTGCCCAGTATTGATTGGGCAGGTTGCTTGGGTTCATAAGACAGAGTGCCTTCTCTAAAATAGTACGGTTTGCTCTTTCAGCAAAACCGTTGTGTTCTGGGGTTTCGGGTGGTGCAAAAATGTGCACAAAACCGCACTCGTTCGCCAATGTTTCAAATTTTTGATTGAGGAACTCCCCTCCTCTGTCAGAAATCAATTTCCTTATTTTTCGATTGTGCCAGTTTTCCATGTATATTTTTGCTATCACAAATTGATCAAAACTGTCCAACTTCTTTTTTAAAAATTTTATTATTTTGAATGATGTTGCTTGGTCCACGATGGTGAGTAGGAATCTAAATCCAGAAACCGATTCTGGATTGATAGGTCCTACAACATCAATGTGAACAGTGTCCAATGGGAGACAAGCAGGGGTAAAGTGATGAGTAAAAGGAGTTCGATGAGATTTACTTATCTCACAAGTTAGGCATGAGGTTTCATCATTAGGCAACCCCAAGTGTCTTAATACTGTGCGGCCGGGGTGTCCCAATTGACAGTGCCAGAGGTTTTTGTCGAGAGTTGTAAGCAAGGCTGTTGGCAAGTTATAAGTGATGTGCATAAGGCAATTGTTGATTTCTCCTTTTAGGAGTGTTTTGTTGTTTGAAATAAGGCTGAACATGTTGTCTATTTGTTGTATGGTCAAGGAGTCTTTAAATAACTCAAGCATGCTTATTAGGTTACATTTTAATTTCGGTACATAGAGGCAATTTCTGAGATTCAGGACTTGTCCTTCGCATTCCAATTGAACTGTACCTATTCCTTGAGCTAATAGTTGACTATTTGAGTCTCCTGTGGCTACTTCGGAATGGATTTTCTTAAATTGTTTGTAAAAGAATTTAGTGGAGTTAAACATGTGGTGGGTGGCACCACAATCAACAACCACCTGTTCATGAGTGGGAGCAGAAGGACCTCCTATTGTAACGAGTGCCTGAGCTATTGAGAGGTGAGCTTCGGGATTATTCTTCCTTTTCTTTTCTAAGCGAGAAGGTCCTAAGTGTGGGTTTTCGGCCCAGCAATCTTCCTTCTTGTGTGTGGTGCATCTTTTGTTGTGCATACCTTGGTTGCAGAAAAAGATTATCTTGTGTGGTTCTTCAAAGGAGGTAATTAAAGCGGAGGAGTCATGTTCCTTTTTTGTGCCAGGGCCATTATTATTGTTTATATGACTAGCGAAATCTTGGAGTCGTGAAAGTATTACCATGGGTTTTTCAATTATATCTTTGTTGAAAGTAAGGGTTTCAACAAACTGGCTCAAGTGAGGATTACCTCCTAGTTTTCCCAACAAAGAATATGAAAGCAGCTCGTTTGGAACCACAATGCTAACCACGTCTAGCTCCATCATGAGTTTTTGACAGTTATCAATATAATTCTGCAGGTTTCCATCATAGAAACAGCGTTGCCAATCCATCCAGACCCGTCCTCTGTTGACGGCATGTTTGGAGGCATATTGTTCTGAGATCTTAGTCCAAAGTGCGTGTGAATTTTCAATGGTTTCAGAGTTGACCACCTCCCTGAACACTCTTTCGGTGATTCTAATGGTGATCAGGTTGATGGCTTCAAAACTCGCCTTTTTCCAATCGTTGACGGAACTGGTTGAGGTATTGTTGGATCGTGGGTTTTCTATAAGAATACAACATCCCTAAACCACCTGAATTACTCAACGTCCCAACGTCCCTTAACCTCCTCAACAACACCAACGTCTCCCAACTTCCTCCTAACTTCTTTCTCACCGTTTACTGTCTATAGTCCTGTTATCTATTACTAGCCTCTATTAGAATTTCCAAGAGCGATTACTCCTTATAAGGAGAGCCGTCATGTATCTAGAACACCCTTTCCTCATGTCATTACTGCTCTCCTTTTTCCTTCGTCTGCTTAACAGGTTCGCTGCCGCTCCCCTGCCTCTCCTGACTTATCAAGAGTATTGACTCCTGTCAATTACTTCCTAAAGGTTACTACTTGTACTTCTACCTAGCTACTTACATGCAATAGTATTTCCTGATGTCATTACTGCTCTCCTTTTTCCTTCGTCTGCTTAACAGGTTCGCTGCCGCTCCCCTGCCTCTCCTGACTTATCAAGAGTATTGACTCCTGTCAATTACTTCCTAAAGGTTCGCTGCCGCTCCCCTGCCTCTCCTGACTTATCAAGAGTATTGACTCCTGTCAATTACTTCCTAAAGTGTTGTCTTTCAGATTATGAGACCGGGCTCTCTTCCTTCTAAGCCGAATAAATAAAAAGACCAACACCTTATCAAAATGGGCAATGACTTCAATCCTGAACTCTCTGACAAGTTCAAACTCAACGGCTCCAATTATATTGATTGGAAACAACGCATGCGTTCTCTTCTTCTCATTCGAGGATATTACGACATGGTCACCAATGCTGAATCTCTTGAAACAGCTGCTGAACAACTTAAAATTGACCCTGACAGGAGACGCATAGCTTATGCCATAATCAGCCTCAACTGCGACATCAAAATCGCCTCTCAATTTGATCAAAAATGCAACTTAAATCCCTCTTTACTGTGGGAATTACTCGAAAAACATTACCTACCTAAAACTCTACAAAATCAAGCTTCCTACTTAGGAAAAAATCTTTCTACTTTCTTATCCGAATAAAATCTTCTCCAATCCATAGAAAAGGTACAAGAACTCACCCGAAACCTATGCAACCTCATCGACGATCAAGCCATAAAACCCTCTACTCTCCTCGACTCTGTCGTAGCCATGTGGATCATGATAAACTTGCCTGGAGACTTCAAACTCATAGGCGAAATATGGCTCAAATGTAGAATAGTGAAATCACCCCCCACTCTTGATGAAGCCATTGAAGAAATAAAAGGGGCTATTCAGAGGAACGAAGAAAATCATGAGAAACAAGCCCTACTTGCAAGAAAGAAGGAAAAACTTGAAGATGAAAACACTCAACACCCTACTTATCCCACGTGTAAACCAGGA
This sequence comes from Austropuccinia psidii, assembly GCA_023105745.1. NCBI lineage: Eukaryota > Fungi > Basidiomycota > Pucciniomycetes > Pucciniales > Sphaerophragmiaceae > Austropuccinia > Austropuccinia psidii. The sequence continues at coordinate 7,109,046 of JALGQZ010000002.1, read as the reverse complement.
TTCCACAATCCTCTCACCAAACATCCGGAACCTAAGTGCAGAAACTTGAAATTAGGAAAACCCACCACCGCTTTGCTCTGCAGCCCCAGTGAGCAAGATCGAAGTACCATAATTCTCGACTCTGGCGCCTCCAACAGCATGTTCAACTATCAAAAACATTTTATCATGTTCTTTCCGAAAGAAGAAGAAGTCCTTCTTGCTGATGGATCCAAGATCAAAACCCTTGGCTCCGGAACTATAAGAATCGAATTACCCCACATGTATCTTAAAATCAGAAACTGCCTCCTAATTCCACAACTATCCGTTAATCTACTTAGCTTGAACTCTTTTATCAATGCTAATTACACTGTCAAGAAAGCATCCAATCCCAAATGCTTTGAAGTCCTCAACACTGAAGGCAATCTCATCCTCAACGGATCTTACGAAAGTGGGAACTTTGTTATCTTTCAACAAAAACCCAATGCTTACAACGTCACCCTTCCATCAACCAAAATTATCGCTCTGCATCAAGCTTATGGTCACCCCTCTATTGACTATTTTAAAAAAATGTCTCAGAATTCTAACATTACTCCCTTTAACTGCACAACCTGTGACATCAGCAAAATGACCAAAACTCCCTTCTCTGGAACCTTCCCAATCCCAAGCAGAAAACTTGAGGTTCTTCACCTAGACCTCTGTGGTCCAATCTCACCTGAATCAATCTCCGGAAAGAAGTACTTTCTTAGAATCGTCGACGGTTTCTCCCATTATGTCTGGATATACTTCCTAACAAATAAATCAGAATCAAAAAACATCATCAAAAACCACATCAACAAAGTTGAAAGACAAGCAAACCTGCTTGTTGGAAGCATTGTATCCAACAATGGATCCGAATTCAAGAATAATGATCTCTCCTCCTTCCTTGTTCAGAAAGGCATCTCCCACTTAACTTCAGCTCCATACACCCCTGAGCAAAATCCGTTTGCTGAACGTGGTAATCGAACCACTGTCAACAAAGCAAGATGCATTTTGAAAGACTCTGGCCTTGAACTCAGCTATTGGGCTGAGGCAGCCAATACCTCCGTCTATCTGGAAAATCTTACTCCTCACAAATCGTTAAGCTTCCTATCACCATTCCTTAAATGGCACAACAAACCTCCTTCCTTAAAAAACCTACACCCCTTTGGATGCGAAAGCATCTTTCTCAACTCGTCTCCGCAGAATAAGTTTGATCCTAAAGGAAAGGCTGGCATTCTACTTGGCTATGGGCAGGGGCACCGATTGTTTCGCATTCTGGAATTGGAGACAGGTAAAGTCACTGTAACCCATCATGTTAAATTCAACGACTCAATTTTTCCTGCTCGTGTAAACAAGTTAGATACTAATGATGATTCTTTCACTATTTCCGGTAAACTAATCTTGCCACCTCCTAATAATCCTGGGTTGACAATAGCCGAAGATTCTCCACTGATTAATAATGAAGAAGAACTACCTACAGATCTTCCTCATCCAACTGAAGTACCAATGACCAATGAACTACCAACTTTCTCCTCAGCCAAAACTCTTCCAAATCCTCCCAAACAAGTAAAGGGGTATATCTGGTCCAATGAACCAATTGACAAATCAAAAGAAGTCATTGGTGACGTTGGAAACCCGCGAAACATTTGCGATGAGCCTAGGAGAAAGAAGCACACTGCAAATTTCTCTGAAATCCTTCATAACGACCCCAAAAATTACAAACAAGCAATAAACAATGAAGATTCTGATTATTGGAAACAAGCTATCACTCAATAACTAAACAATATGGACAAACATAATGTTTGGTCACCAATCCCCAACAACAAAGAAATAAAGGCGTTAACCACCACCTGGGTCTTCAAAAGAAAGACCGACGAAAATGGCAACCTCACCAAATACAAATCTAGACTATGTGTAAGAGGATTTAACCAAAGAGAGGGAATTGACTACAATGACGTCTTCTCCCCTACTGGTCGCCTCACTTCTCTTTGCCTACTACTGACACTTTGCCATCTCCATCAATTCAAAATAGAACAAATGGACGTTCGCTGTGCTTTCCTCAATGGAATTCCCGACAAACCCCTTTACATCTATTGCCCTGAGGGCTACAAAACTCAAAATTCCAACATTCTCAAGCTAAACAAATCAATCTAAGGACTCAAACAAAGTCCTCGCTGCTGGCACACTGCACTGAGATCATGCCTAGAAGAAATAGGCCTGACTCCCTGCTACACTGACCCTGCCTTATTCTACTCCAAAAACTCTGACAAACCGATGTGGCTATATGTTCACGTCGATGACCTAATTTTTGGCGGTAGTTGGAATAATGAATTTAAAGAGACAATAAACAAATCCTTTGACATGGAAGACTTAGGTACAGTAAAATATGTGCTAGGAATCAGAATAACTCAGGAAACAAACTACGTTACTCTAATTCAAGACAAACTAATTGACCAAATTCTCACTGAATTCAAAATGATCAACTGCAGACCTTCTTCCTCCCCTTTGCCATCAAACATCAAAGATTTTAAAAACAACCCAGAGCCGCCCTGCACTAAACCACCATTCAGCTACCGACGAGCCATTGGATTACTCCAATATTTGGTTCAATGCACTCGTCCCGACTTAGCATTTTCTGTATCTTTCCTATCTCAATTTCTTGAAGCCCCAACAAAATCTCACTTCAACGCCCTAGACCATGTATTCAAGTATTTGGTTGGGACTAAAGAATACTCTCTCAAACTTGGACAAAATGGTATCCAACACGACCTATCCAACATAATAGCTTTCTGCGATGCTGACTGGGGGGGCTCAAAAGATTGGAAATCTTTCTCTGCCTCAATCATCTATTACGCCGGCTCCATTGGTTGGCGATCCCATAAACAAAAGGTTGTAGCCCTATCCTCCGCGGAAGCAGAATACAATTCAATGACCGAGTGCTGCCAAGACCTTTTGTGGGCAAAGCAACTTATATTTGAAGCAACCAAAAACCCCTGCCTAGGACTACTTCACTCAGACAACCAAAGCGCTATCTCAATTGCATCCAATCATATATATCATCACAACACCCGACACATCAATTTTAGACTACACTTCATCCGACACTTACTGGACAACAAAGAAATTTCACTCAAGTACCTCCCCACCGGAGATATGTTAGCCGATTCCCTCACTAAAAACTTTTCAACCAATAAAATTCAAAATCATCTTAAATCCATCTTTGGCTACTCAACAAAATAGCTAGGTAAAGGGGTATATAAGAATACAACGTCCCTCAACCACCTGAATTACTTCAACGTCCCAACGTCCCTTAACCTCCTCAACAACACCAACGTCTCCCAACTTCCTCCTAACTTCTTTCTCACCGTTTACTGTCTATAGTCCTGTTATCTATTACTAGCCTCTATTAGAATTTCCAAGAGCGATTACTCCTTATAAGGAGAGCCGTCATGTATCTAGAACACCCTTTCCTCATGTCATTACTGCTCTCCTTTTTCCTTCGTCTGCTTAACAGGTTCGCTGCCGCTCCCCTGCCTCTCCTGACTTATCAAGAGTATTGACTCCTGTCAATTACTTCCTAAAGGTTACTACTTGTACTTCTACCTAGCTACTTACATGCAATAGTATTTCCTGATGTCATTACTGCTCTCCTTTTTCCTTCGTCTGCTTAACAGGTTCGCTGCCGCTCCCCTGCCTCTCCTGACTTATCAAGAGTATTGACTCCTGTCAATTACTTCCTAAAGGTTTGCTGCCGCTCCCCTGCCTCTCCTGACTTATCAAGAGTATTGACTCCTGTCAATTACTTCCTAAAGTGTTGTCTTTCATTTTTGCAAACATCTAGCAGGTCTCTAGACCTTAAATGAATTTTCATCCTCATCTGCCAGTGTCCGTAGTTTGTTCCATCAAGTACAGGTATGGTAGAGATATCTTTGATGTCCAATGATTTATCGTTCATTTCTCGTAATCCACTCTTTATAGGTTGTAGATGATAAGAGACGTCGAGACTGTAAATCTGTTGTAATATGAGTATCTTTAAGAGTGGATTACGTTTTTAAGTGACAAAGGATTCTTTAGCTTTTGTGATTTAAGTACAATTTAGTAAGTAATCGATAGAGTGGTGACTACGCAGTAGTTCCCTTTTACGATGTCCTCCTCACTTCTCTCAAGAGAGTCCGCTTATTTATAGAGAATCGATATCCCTTTTATCACTGATGATAAAAGGGTGTTGTTGTTAGTGTTGGACAGTAACAACAGTCCAGAGTTTCTTCTTGTGGTAACAAGCTTAGTCTATGGGTATCAGTCAGAGTTAGTTTCTGATCTTATGCTTTACTACCTGCGGTAGTCTTGGTGTTCATGCTTTTGGACTAGGATGGTACTGACCTAAGCTCTTTACGGCTTATTTCTCAACAATTTTTTCTTAATAATTGTTTCTGGTGTGTTTTGAAAGAATTAATTTTTAAAAGAGCTTAGCATCTACAGTCATGTTTTTGATTTTTCTTAATTTATTAATTGCGGCAATACCAGACACTATTTTTACAAAATAATCTTCATTTCCTTTCCAGTTAATTGAGCCTTCTCAATTCATATAAATATATATTACCTGACTTAGCTTACTAGAGACGAACAGGATTTCATTCAGAGCTATTTCAAATAAAAAAAATAAGATATATAGTTTTATTTATTCAAATCGGAATTGTGAGAGATACTTTTTATTTTTTATAAAATAAGGTATTCACTCGAGAAAGAGTGATCGAAGAATTCCTCTTTAATTTCAAGATTAACCATTGAATATAGAGGTCCATAATTGTAAACCTTAGAGATATAGACATGTATCCAAAAAAGGTCACGACCCATATTCCATACCATAAAATTCAAACAAAATAAAATTTTCATTCTAATCAATTGAGTAATAGTGAATAATATAATATTAATAAGTATAAGAAGCTCAAAAATTACCTATATATCAGTATTATAATCTAATAAGACCATATTAAATAGTATAGATTAACAAAAATTACTTAAAATAACTTATTTTCTTCGATAACTCAAATTATAACAACCAAAGTTTTGAAAAAATACACCATCGGATTTGGAATTGAACCTCACATATATGCAGATTCGTTGACATAATTGTAAAGTTGATATTTGTTGAGAGACCTTAGTATATGTACCTTTATCATTTGGTAGTTAAAAAATGGGTTTCGCATACGAGATGATGTAGCTTTAGTGATAGATCCTTAATTATACCTACAGAAATACCTTCTGCGCTCATATAATCAGCTTATATACTTGAATCCAATTATTATCAAGTAACATTCAGAGCTATTACACCTGACTTTCTCAAAAACTACTATTTCCAATGATACAGCTGACCACTTAATTTCAAAAGTGGTCAGCTTAAAATACACTTAAAAAATGAACTTTAACAGTCCATAACTCAATAATACTTTGATTTAAAAATAGAAACTCTTGTAATAATGATATTTGATGAGGTTTTAAATTTTAATACAGAAACGTTTGACGGAAGCTAGCTGTTACAACAATTAACATCAGAAATCAAGCTTTTAAGATGTAATAAAATTGTTTTTTTCATGTTAAGAACCTAGTAAGAGCTTTGAATAAGCTATCACATCAGCTGGAAGCTTGGAGCTACAGTATATTTATATATTTGAAGATAAGCTATGAAAAACGTTGTACTTGTACCAGTAGATTATCTTCACAGAATATTTTTGTTGTAAAAAGGTCATTTACATTTAAGAATCCAGCTTTCTATAATGGATTTCAAAATATAAATATTATGATTTATTTGTATTTAATATTGATTCAGGTGTAGAATATTCTAAAATTTTCATTATAAATGCTCCAAGTAGGTAATCTCTCTAAATATCCTAATTAATTTTATGTCTATACTATTACAACCGATATAGTTTAGCTATATTGTATATTTTTATTAATAAAATTGGTGATATTATTGTAGTATATCAATCTTATAGTACAAAATATCACTTTCCAAATAATTATTTTTTTGGTAACAGAAAGTATTATTTAATTATATTAATTATTTAATGCTGATATATTTTCTTAATCTCATTCTATTTCTCAATAAATCTTAGGGATTTCTTATATTCATTACTATTAAAAATACTCAATATCATTTTTTACACCTAAAAATTCTCAAAGGAAAAAATAATATCATTATCATTGAAAATGAGTAAATATATAGTCAGTTTATACAAGAAGAGTGAATATTTGAGTATTATTCAAGAGCCTCACCTTACAATATTCCTGAAATACCCTTTCAAATAGTATTCAATATTCAGGTCACAAGCTCTTAAAATGATAAGATAAGTGACTATTAACTATATTTGGATAAAGAGAAATCAAGAATGATATTTATTTATCTCATATATATCTCTTGATAAAAGCTTCTATTTATTGTACATAAAATATATTATTTCTTTTTAAGCTATCTGAATGATAAAATTCATCAGGTCTTTTCTATAAGAAATTTTAATTAGTCCTATTTTTTGAAAAAACTTCTGTTTCCAATTTACGTGATAAGAGCTAATAATCTTATGGAAATTTGATTTCAGATTTGAATAGAACGATACAGAAAAATATCTTTATATTTAAACATGGGAATTATTTTTTTGATAATTAATAAAATTTGGGAGAGAAAAATTTACTCATAGCTTTTGGGTTCTTTATAGAGCTTCCAAGAATGAATAAAGTAGAAAGGATTTCTCCAGTGTGAATGTCCACTAATCCAATTTCTTACATATAGTGCACTCTTCATTTGGTTGATCTCCCTGCTTTTGAATTGTGGCATTTTTTAAAAACCAAAATTAAATGGGTATTTACAGAGCTGGGTGAGTCTGGATGGTGTTCAATTGCAATATCATATAATATGAGGTAGCGATCTCATACTTTAATTGAATAATTATTTTCTTCTTATCTATAATTAAATTTGAAAATTATTCTGTTCTAAAAAGATAAATCTATAGCTTATATTCATATCCTTTCTGCTTAGCTTTTGACAAATAGTGTATTTTAGTTATCTGACCTGATATAGTCTGAAAAAGGGTTTCAAATTACTCTTTAAATTTGACTATATTTTGTATAATATTTTTCTTCCAATTTTGAAATTGAGTTTAATAAGGTGTTTTGCCTTGTGAAATATTCTGGAGCTATGACTTTTAAGGATATAGCTGAGGTTGGATTGGAAAATCTTAATTTCTAAATTAAAATTTTATGTGTAATTATTATTGTTATTTCAACCTTTCATGATGTAACTGTGATGCTAGAATATGTACTATTGAATCTGATTGTGTTGGTATTGAACAGAAAAGAACTAATCAAGAGCTTATCACACTTTCCTATTTATAGAAAAAAAAGAAAATCCATAGTTGTTTTCCAAAGAAAAATTGATGGTCTTTATAATAATAGGAATTGCTTTTTTACATTTTTAAGTAGATAGGAGAGCATAGATTTTGATTATTTATAGGGAGCATAAAGCCAACTGCTATTTGAAGGGGAGTTATTAACTGAATGGGATTATTCCTTTATGGTTTTTTCAGATATTCACTTTATGATATGATATCATCTCTTTTTCAGTTAATGAATGGGTTTCTGAGTAATCTTTGGGGTTTTAAATTATATCAATGAAGAAATTTTTCATCAATATACTAACCAATGTAATGTATTAAAATCTAAATTAATGGTAGCACTTCATGAAAATCTTAATTTTTGAGGATGAAATTTTGATATTAAGTATGGGTGTATCAAAACTGTATGTATTAATAAATTAATTTCAAGCTCCAAAAACATGTAAAAAAATAATTCTAAGGTATTTGTAAAATGGGGGTTTTCAGAATACCAATATTTTTACATTAAAATAAAAAAATAATTCTCACAATTTCTTATCATGGTATTGATGATGAGGTGTTGAAGATATTTCCATTTTAACACCTAATAGAGTTATCTTTTAGTTATGAAACCTATAAGTCAAAAATAGGTGAAATAGGGTGTGGAAAACAAATATCATCTTTAATCCATAGATTTATTCACTAAAAATATTTTTTTTTGATATTTTTCATTGTGACAAATGAGGGATTTTCATTATTCAAATGACCTATGAGTTTTTCATATTCACAATGTTTATTTGAGTTTTTTGCCTATTTTTGGATTTAAAATATACCTTGAAGCTCATAATACTTAAGCTACATGGGCTATTATTAATAAAAGGAAGTTTAATATAATTAAATGACTCTTTAAAGTGAAATTTTGAATAATTGAGAAAATTCAAATGAATATTTTCAATGGGAAAATAAATATTGTAGCAGTAAGAAGTACAAAGCCATTCTAAATTGAAATTTGTTTGATTGTGAGAATAACTAAGTGTGAGTCTTTGAGATATGAAAAAATATCCAAAAGGGTCACAAAACACTTTACAATCCTTATTTTAATAATAAGAATTGAAATTATTATCTTAAAATATCTTAAAAGGCCATAAAAAGACATAAAATCTCAATTATCTCAGAAATCAATCATTAAAAATTTAAAATGAAATAAATCATTGGATTACCCATGAGAAACTACACATAGAAAATGTTTATGACATATATGAAAAGTCAATACTTACTGAGATAACTTGAATATATGCACTTTTATGATCAGTGCATATATTCATGGTTTTTAGCCTATATTTGTTGAAATATTCATGATGAAGAGTTGAATAAAAAATCAAAGTACCACAAAATATCTGTAAAAATAGATATATAAGATTTATTTGACAAGCTATAAACAAGGTTATAACTTGAAGGGGTTTCTTGAGAAAAATAGCAATAGCTGTTGACCACTTTGTTGTGAAAGTGGTCCAAACTGAAAAAAATTGGATATTGAATATTCATATTATACTGGCTTATATTGGAAGGATGATGCAATTTCCATTATCATATTCAAGTTATAACCCCTTGAAATCATGGTTTGAAGTTTAAAAGGTTAAATTTCAACAGAAAAGATGAGTAAAAAGAAAAATCATCAAAAATAGAGTTTTGATGATGTAATTAAATGCTCTTTAAATCTTAGTAAGATAATGCCAATATATAAGAATTTGCTCTCTGAATTTCTGTAGCATGTATAAATAAAAAGGTATTAATGATCAAACTTTAAGCTTAAAAGTGTTCATTTATGATCACTCACTGTAAGCTTATTTTAAGTTTAACATTTATATAAGTGATACAACTGGTGAATACTACTTTATTATGATTAATAATAATAAGATGCACAAAGTTTAGCCTTCTTCAAAGTGTGTGATTTCAGCAACCTTAGAGTTACAGTGATAACTCCAAATAATGGTGTAATAATGAGATAAGCTGGTTCAATTATGATGTAATCATCACTAAAGCTTAAAACACTGATCAATTACATTTGATACCATCAGTTCAAACCTACTAGAAGGCTTTGGACTCAATGTGGGAGGAATTTACTATAAATAGATCTCTTTTTCCTCTATTTCCCCCTCAGATGCATCAAAAACACTAAGAATATTAAATAAAAAGCTAAAAGCTTTGTTCCTTTTATATATTTCTATTATATTATTGAAAGACCAAAGGCCATCTTGGAAATAATCACTAACTGTGACTCAATTAAATCAATATTTGATGGTTTTTGACAATTTCTCTTTAGAATCTTAAATTCCAGGTAAAAATCAAGAATATCTGTAACTTCTTTTATTTTTAACTGTAAATAAAATTTAAACAAGTTTTATTTAAATTATTAGGCCTAAACATATTCAAAATTATTATATTTAGTGTTAACAGTATGTGATTTCTCTTTTTGTAATAATTTTTCTCTTTATTACTATTTCTAATCATTCTTTTATTAATATAAATAGGGTTTATATTAATATATAACCTTAATATAAGTAAGATTATTTTTATAAATTGTGTTTTATTATTAAATAATTTTCTTTACACATTTATCATTTCTTGGTAACAATAATAAATTTCCATAAATATATTAATTATCCAATATTAATATATTTATTTTTATTATATTATTTCTTTAATTTAAATAGGGTGTTGGTAAAAACACATAAGCAAATTGGTAAAAACATGTAAGGGGTGCCCTGGGCCCATTTTTAATTAAAACTGAAACACAATTGGGCCTGTATTGGGCCAAAACAGGCCCAAAAGAGGTTTTTTCCCCACAAAACCTCTCTAACTCCAAATTGTTTCATATTTTTTTGCCCAGCCCCCCCAAAAGAAACAAGCCCAAACACCCCAATAATCCACATTATCCCCACCCCAAACCATTGTTTTTTTTGAAAAAAAAAGCATTACCAAAGCCATTTTGCAAAGATTTTCACACTTTTTTTTCTTTTTTCCCCCCAAAGACTGCATTTTCCACCACAACAACCTGCTTTCAAGCCTCTGAATTTTGAATTTTTTACCTTCCCTCATCTATTAATCCCACATTTACCCCACTTTCTTTCACTCTTAACCACTTCTGTTCATTTTTCACACCTTTTTTCACCTCTTTTTCACATTTTGAAAGGTTCTTACCCCATTCCAAATCCCCCAATTCCCCCTTTTTTTCACTTTTATACATATTTATCATTAAAAAAATGCTTCAACCCCCACTGAAGGTGAATTTCAGACCCTTGAGCTCCTTTGGCAACATGTGCATAATGTTGCCAGGGCTCAGGGGTATGCTGTGTCCACCTTGAGGTCCAATATGACCCACAACCAAATTGAAATATGTTGTGACAGGTCTGGCACCCCAAATCCCAACAAAAGCCCCTCCAAAACAGTCACCTCAAGAAAGCTTGACTGTCCTTTTAGACTTTATGCCAGGAAATATGCCAAGAGTACCACTTGGACTCTTAAAGTCAAAAATCCTGAACATAGCCATGACGCCACTGAAAATATCATGGCACATCCTGCTTTCAGGAAATTCAATGAGCAAGAAGCATCCCAAGTTTCTCAAATGTCTGAATCACTGCTCATGCCAAGGCAAATTCAGGCCCAATTATGCAGCCAGAGGGAGTCTGACAGGCCTGTAATACTTCAAGACATTTACAACCAAGTCAAGAAAATCAAGAAAGACAAACTGCAAGGCAGAAGGCCCATTGATGCTCTTATTGACACTCTCAAAGAAGAAAATTTTGTTTGGTCCTCTGCAAGGGATTCTGAGGGGCACATTACCTCCTTGCTTTTTACTCACCCCCTGGCAATAAAACTTCTTCATGGCTTTCCTCATGTAATTCTTATGGATTGTACTTATAAAGCCAATAAGTACAAAATGCCCCTTTTTCCTCTTGTTGGATTCAGGTCAACAAATAAGACCTTTTCTGGGGCTTTTTGTTTGATGAAGAATGAAAATGAAACTTCATATACTTGGGCATTAAATCAATACATTGAAAAGGTCCTCAACAACACCAATCTTGTTCCCCCTCCAGTTATTGTTATTGACAGGGATCTGGCCTTGAAAAACTCTATTAAGAAGCTCTTCCCAGACTCCAAAGTCATGCTATGCATTTGGCACATCAACAAGGATGTATCTTCACATTGCATGAAGAAAACTGGTCATGGAACTGATTTTGAAAGTTTTATGGGCCTTTGGAATCAAGTAATATACTTCTTCACTTTATTTCATTTTATTTCACTTTTTTTCTTATTATTGTCTTTATTAATGACTTTGTGATTCTTTTCTCAGCTTATGTATTCACACACTGAAAAGTCTTTCAAAGACAACTGGAAGAAGCTTCAAAAGCAAGTCAAAAATCCTGAGGTCTTGCAGTATTTGGAAAATACCTGGCTTCCTCTAAAGGAGTATTATGTGCCAGCCTGGACCAACCACCATTGCCACCTGGGTGTGGGCTCCACCTCCAGAGTTGAAGGTGCCCATGCCATGGTTAAACGTTGGCTCCAAAGGTCCACTGGTACTCTCCTGGAGGTAGTCAGGGCTCTCCACATGGCATTCAGAAAACAATTTATTGAAATTATCATCAGAATCTCCAAAAAAATGATTGTCCATGTGAAGAATTCTCCTCCACACATCTGTGCCCTCAATAGCAAGGTGTCTCATTATGCTCTTCAGATTGCCTTTGAAAATTTCAAAACAAAATTTCCTCCAAATGAAAAATGCACCAACAAATACAACAATTATAAAGGCATTCCTTGCAAGCATAAGACCCAAAAGGCATTTGCCAAGGGCTGAAGGGTTTAATTATCAGACTTCCATCCTCAATGGCATTTGAATTTGCCTGTGAGGGTTTTTTAATTTATTGTTATTATTTTTTTTCTTATTAACTGATTTTATTTGTCATATTCTTCTCAGGCTGGTTTTCAAGGTGATGATCAAAGTGTTGAAAAAGAAAGAAAGAATGAAGCCAAGAAAATATTTGAAGACATTGGGGAAGACCTGTTTCAAAGACCAATGGCAGAAATCACTCCAATAATTCAACATTTTCAAGATGTTTTGACTGGAAAAGTCCCATTTGATCAAATTCCCAAGAGTCAAGAGGATGATCAATATTATGAAGACCCTCTAGAATGCAAGAATATCCGTGGAAGACCCCAAAGAGCCAAGAATAAAAACAAAAATCAAAACAAAAGAGAACCTTCAAGATTTGAAATTATTGAAAGTCAATCAAAGAGAAGAGGAAGACCCCCATCAAAAGTGACCAGCACAACAACATCAAGATCCCAGTCAAATGTCCCCTCTCTAATTATGGAAGTGGACTCATCTGAAGATTCTGAGGACTCATTATCTAAATCCATCAGTTCATCAGATTCACTACCCTCAGCAACTGAATTAAATAAATCAGAAGTAACCCTTAGAAGGTCCAGAAGATTGGCAATTGGAAGCAAAACCTCACAAAGAAAATCACACAAGCCTGCCACCAGTTTGAATATCTATGATGCAATTCACTTGACCTGTGAGCATTGTCAAAGCAATTATCACACAAGTGATGAATGCTCCAAGCTGTTTGTGAGTTTCTTATTATTTTTGATATATATTTCTCTTGTTTCTTTTGATATTTATTTATTCTTTGACCTTATTTTATCAGATAACTGGCTCAGAAGACTTGCCCAAGTTTATATTGAAATACACCTTCAAGGCCATCAATGTCCAGGGTGATGGAAACTATGGCTACAGAACAGTATCCCACTTCATTTACAATACTCAAGATCAATGGGCTGATGTCAGAGGTGACTTGGCTGAAGAAATTAACCAAAATCAAGACCTTTATGAAGGAATGAACACCTTAATTCCCTCAGTATCCTCTTCTTTGGAAAGAATTGAATGGTATGAAGATGTTGGCCAGGCTCCAAAAAGCAAGTGGATGTCCATGCCTGACATGGGGGATCCAATTGCAAATAGGGATAAAAGACCAGTTTTCTTTTATTCCACAGCCCAATATTTTTCTTTTTTCCCTTTTTCTGTCCTCCAAATTATAATCCCCCCATTTTCATCTGCTTCTTGAATAGTTGTGCTCATTTTGTTCCTTTGGACATCATCATTTCTAAAGTTTATCCAGTCCCCCCCATTACTGTGAACTGGGATACTCATGCTCAAAAACAAGCCCTGGGGTGGGCTGATAAATTTAAGAAACACAGAATGTTGTATTTGTCCAATCATCCTCCCTCCTCTCAGAAAAAACCCACTATTTTGGAGGTTGATTCTGATTGAATGATTTTTGTATATACAATTTATGCCAATTATCCCCCTCCTCAGTCATATTTATTGCTTAAATCCCACCTCAGTCTCCTTTTTTATCAAACATGTGGAACTTTTGTACTTGAAAATAGTCATATTACACACAAGAAAAAAAACAGTTGAAAAAAACACTCATTGTGCCTTCACTTGTTGTCCCACCCAAAAGAATTTCCCAATTCATGAGCTTCTGGTTCTTTATTGTCCAGATTGAACCCTTTAGTTTAAAAAAAATGAAGGAAATTCATAAGTGAGAAGTTATTAAATTCACTTTTTAAAAATAGGCATATTACAATGATGGGAAAAAACATTTGAAAAAAAAACCCTTTTTGCGCCTTCACTTGTCCCACCCAAAAAAATTCCCAAAATTATGGGATTCTGGTTCTTTATTCTTCACATTGAACCCTTCATTTTAAAAAAGAATTAAGGAAATTCATAAGTGGGAAGATTTCAAATGAATTTTTGAAAAAAATATGCCATTTTGGCATATTGGCCAAATTGGTGAAATTTGGCAAAAAAAAAATTGAAAAAATTTGTGCTTATTGACATGCCAAGTTGGGACAAATATGGCAAAAAAAAATTAAAAAAATCCTCAAAACTGAGCCTGAGGAATTTTCTTTTGAATATTAAGGTCACTTACATGTTTTTACCATAAATTGGTAAACACACGTAAGGGCTTACGTGTGTTTACCAACACCCTTTAAATAATATAAATATTTTTACACCATATTTATAATATTTTTTATTATAATGATTTTTAATATTCTTCATAATTTTAATAAGCCCATTAAGAGTAAAATAAGTAGAATATTAGTAATATTTAATTCTTGTTCCATAGTCAAACCTTACACTAAGTATATTCAATCCTCCTGACTAATATGTAGGTATGGGGTAAGTAAAGATTAACATTAATCTCACAAATGAATAAGGGAAACAAAATTTGGAAATTAAAAAAATACAAAAATAAATTCAAATATTCATATTAATAAAAGCTATAAATAATGCATATGGCTTACTCTGCCCTTCCCCAATGCATACCATATAAATAATCATGGCCGTTAGCTACCCATAACATTAAGCACAGAAACTTCATCTGTCCCAATTACTTGGTAAAAAAGTGAAGTTCATTTTTCTGGTTTTTTGAGAAGTGAGTCAATATAAAATCAAGATTTAATTTTATCAATTACATGAAAGTTAATTTTTAAATTATTCACACTTTGTAATCCTGAAAATCAAGGAAATCAAATTGGTATGCAAAAATCTTTCATAATTTAAATGGATTATTATTATAATCAAAGGAGACATAGGAGATCATTATATCTTTGTGCATGTATTGAAATATACTATTGGAAGTTAAATTCATAGGATTAAGGGCTCCTTATGATAAATCTGAAGAAGTAGCATGAAGTTCCCACTTAGGGAATGATGTGGGTAGAATGAATATTCTGCAATTATAATCTCCAATGTATATGGCTGTTTTTAAAAGAATTTCAGCTTGGTAAACTCACCAGTTGTGAGAAATTCCTAATTAATGGTAGAGTTATACCCATAAATTGAAGTTTCAAATGTAGAATCCCAGGTCTGTGGTATGAATCTGAATGTAAAGTTCATCCTAATCCAGATTGGCTTCCATCTGAAACTATGAACTGCTACAAAATTCTGCTATACACCTTTTTGGATTTGGATACCTTAATATTCTTGTATAAGGTGATTATTTCACCTTATAGTTGTTACATATTTAAGTATCATTGATTGATTAACAGATAGGGATGTCATTGACACTGACTGCAGTCTTGAATTATGATGGCTATGAATATTCCATTTTCTGAATACAACACATAGATTAATCTTGAAAATGTCTTATATACTGAATTTTATTTGTTTAATTATAGCTTAGGGGGGAAAATACAAACCCAGATGGAAATAATTGTTATCATCTAAGTCTTAAGCTCAAAAGTATTAACTACTCCCTTTGAAGGAATATAATAATCTTCATGAAGGGAGGATATTTTCAATATATTTAAGGAGATATTTACCTCTTGAAAGTACCTTAAGGGTTTTTAATGAAACTATTGATAGTAAGAGCAAATATCAAGAGTACTATGACTGTCCTCAGTGGAAAATATAATATAATGAAATATTATAAACAAAAATTAATATAATTATATATAAAAAATTCAACTATTATTAAATAATTTAACTTTAAAAAAACCTAATATCTATAAGGAGTTAGAATTATTTCATTATTGCTATGGTCACTGAAATTTATAACAATAAAAAATGTAAAGCTCTTAATGAGACAATTACATGCAGAAAATAATAATATTTAACCATTTATAAAGAATATATAAATATTATTTATAAAGGAAAGTATCACAAACACTGTTCAGAGATAGTTCTTATAGAAAATCCCTATATAAAAAACTAATAATAGATAAAAAAGATATACAATTTCAGAGAAAACTTACCTATAATATTTATTTAATACAGCAAGTCAAACAGCAATAGTTATTATATCAAATAATGTTTATGAGTTAAAAACATGCCAAAAATTAATATTTGAAAAGATGAAAGCAACTTCTTTATGATAAAATATAAAATATATTATGGGTTATTACAACAATAATCTGATTTCTATCTATTTAATTATTTAAAATAAGATTAATAAAGAATGCAATACTTAAGAAAATACTTCAAGAATAAGATATCATAGTTAAAAAATATTACTTGTTTAAAATGTCTAATTGTTTGGAATAATGATTGGTTATTTGCAAAAACAGTGATGTGTAGGCCCTTTTTATGCCTTCAGAGAATCTCTAATGATTCATAATGGATATAGAGGGCTTTCTCAGGTAAAAAATAAAAAAATGTTTAAAAATAAGGTTTTTAACTTAAGGTAGCTTATTTTTAATTCCAATTTAAAGTTACCAGTGTTATTCTTAACTCCAAGTAACCTTAATTCTCTTTTGAAATTAGTTTTCTCTCATGTCTGAATCTTCTGAGAAACCTTTGGGAATCACACATGTTACTTTCTGGAAGCCACTCATCTTAATGTTGTAGATTTCTGTACCTGACTAAGTATTCTCTTTCCTTTCCCCCCCCAAGTCATCTTTCTTTCAAGACTTTGAGCACCTTTTTTTCTTCACTTAGCTCAGGTTGTGATATTTCTAAAGGAATTTCATTTCTCAAAGGAAATGATTCCTTATCACTTGAAGTGTAATGCTTTACTAGACTGACAGGGAAAGCTGGATGTTTCTTTTCCAATTCTCCTGACAATTCTACTCGTAATCCATTTGTCCCATGAATTGCTTTAATAATAAATGGACCTGCAAAGGAATCTTTCAATTTATTTGGGCCTTTAATATTGTTAAAGCTCAAGATTGAAACTAGGATTGATTCCCCTACTTTGAATTCTGGGGTCTTATGACTTTTATGCCACTTTTGTTGAGCATATTCAAAGGAATCAGTCATTCTCTTATTTGCATGATGGCTTACTATATCAAGCAATAGCTTAAAGCTGGATTAAGTTGGATTAATATAAAATACAAATTTCTTCAAAGTATCAACTGAAAGTTTAGGATTCCATCCTTTTTCCAAAATTGAAGGAGTCTTTCCTTTTGAAGCATGGATGAAAGTCTTTTAGGCTAATTCTAATTCTGGTATAAGTGTACACCAATCATGGGTAAAGCCATCAGAATATTTAAGTTTCAAGCCATAAGCACAAAATCTTCTGTTAATGTCCTCAAGGGTCTGCATCATTATTTCTGCTGATCCATCAGCTTGTGGATGGTAAGCTGTTGAGATTGATAGTTTTGTACCAAAAAGCTTATGTAAATTTTTTCATGAGGCTGATGTAGGGTCTCTATTACTAATGATATTTTTAAAGAGACCAGTATGAGATATTACTCTTTTTCAAATTAAAATAGCTGTATCCATAGCTGTGTAATCTTTATGCCATTGTAAAAAGATAGGGGTTTTACTATATTTGTCCAAAATAACAAGCCATGAATTGTATCTTTTGTCACCACCAGGTAGGAAGGCAATTACCAAATTTATATGAGCCACTTTTCATGGGGTACTTGGCTCTTGGATATGAATCAATAAACCAAATGTGTTACAAATAGCTTTATTGTACCTTTGACACCTGTCACAACTATGACAGTACTCAATTACATCTTTTCTCCAAGATGGCCACCAAGCACAGCTCTCAATTCTTTGTATTTCTCTGTCTTCAGACAGATGTCCAGAGTAAATGTTGCCATGTAACTCTAGTAATATTGTGTTCATTAATATTCTACTACATAAGACCATTACACCTGTGTGTTTAGACCTATGATATAAGATACCATCAGATAAATGGAATATTCCATTATCATAAGATGTTTTCCAAATATCATCTAAAGAATTAGTCAAAGCTGCATATTTGAAATGTTTTTCAAGTAGAGAAGTAAGAATATGGAAATTTTTGTCTTGCTCATAGATCTCTCTAGCTTCTTCTAAGAGTTTTGTTCCTACATCTGTAATTTTAATTCCTTCAATTGCAATTTGGGGTTCTGCATTTGGAGGAACATAAGCAGGATTATCAGGTGTATTGGTTAATTCCCATATACTTAATACATCAGAATTCTTCTGAATATTGCCAGATTTATGTACTATGGCCATATTGCCTCTATACTCCTGTATAGAAATCTGTCATATTAACATGAATCTGTTTGGAGCTTTCATGTTAAGAAATGATTTCACTCCATTTAAATCAGTAATTACTTCAAGAACACTACCATAGAGATAATAATGAAGTTTCTCCAGAGACCAAACAAGGCCATGGAACTACATTTGGCTTGCTCCATGACTAGCCTTTGTTGGTTCAATTTGTCAGCCTGTGACTCAAAACAGAGCACTAGCATGACATCCAACATACCATAAATAATGGTATGACAAGTATTGAACAAACATAGTCAATACAGGTAATAAATAAGAGGAAAAAACTGCTCTTAAATTAAACACCAACCTTATCCAAACAGAATAAGGAAACCTAGAGGAGAATAAACAAGTCAAAACCCTTATTTTCACCTCTCATCTAGCTTATGCAGATTTAAGTTATTCTATACCAAAATGGTATTTTTCTTAAAGCTCACCTAGAGAGCTACACAATGGTATCATCCATGTTGCTGTAACACCACTACAACTGGAGATACCATATGACCTTTATTTTAAAACCAAGACCCCCCTGAAAGTCAAAGAGGGCTTGTACAAAACTGTACAAAAGTATAACCAAATTAAAGAACTAAACAAGAGCTTTAATTTGAGACACCTTAGACCTCTGTATCTCTTAAATTGACTGAGGGATCTTGGTTCAAAGGTTTAACAACCAAAATACAGATATTCTGAAAACAACAATGTAAACAAACCCCTGTATCTTTGGAATACACTCATACAACTGTACAGTGTAATATACCAAACTGTAGAGCTAATCAAGCCCTACAAGACTGTATCATCAGAATACAGATATCTTCCAAATTGAAGAAGATATCTGGTATGGAAGTTTTTGAAGCCTCATACTGATGTACAAAAATACATCCAAAAACTTAAAACCCTTATAACCTTTGCTATTTTAAAGAAGGGTAAACATGAAGCATACAAAATTGAAGAGCTCATTAAGCCCTTCAATTCTGTGCTCTTGGTTTCTTGATATCTAAAGAACTGACTGAAATATCTTGATTGGAAGGTTTTTCTAGCAATACATGACTGTATCAAACTTGTATCAAACAGTATTGCTCTCATACTTAAAATAATATACTTGTGAAGATATAACCTCTTTAAAATCATCATTATTGATCATACAGACACCAGAACAATGTCATCCAAGTGCTGACGTGGCAGGTGAAAAGTTTATTCACCCTGTATTGATCCAGAATGATCATTTGTGGTTCCAAAACCACAATTCTGCCTCTATTGACGTCAGAATTGACGATCCAGAACCACAGACTGATCATTGGAGTGAAAATTTTCACTCCTCTGTCGCGTGAAGAGTTAATAACTCTTGACAGTCTTGAAAGATATAAAAAGAAGGGTTTTTTCCTTGAAAACCCATCATCTTTATCTTATTATCCATATTCTTACGTGACAAAACTGTTATCAATCAGTAGTGTCCTTAGAATTATCATTAAAGATATAATTAGAATATAATTATTGTAGTACTTCTTTACAGTCAAAGATATTAGAGTATTGCAACCCAGGTCCTCAACAGACTCATCACCACTGTTACCACGTAGCAGTAGGACCTGAAGATTTAAATTTATTTGTTTTTTGACATGTCACAGTCATAATACTAGCTTGTAACTACATTTTATAGCTACTATATAGACTCACCCTGACATTTTGGTGGCCTGGCCGTGGTTTTTCAACCTTATTGAACGTGTTTTGAACTGAACTAGGCATAAAAATTCAGTTATTTAAAAGGTATTTTACTAACAGTGAGTAAAATTTCAAATTTATCTTATTTTCTATTATTATCATTTTTTTATATATATAATAGAGCATCATATATTATATACATAATTTTTTTTCTCCAAAAATATATATTACAAATATTTTGTTGAGAGTAAGAGTACAAATCCTCTTTATTTCATTATTTTGCAATAATTTTCACGAAATTTGATAATAATACAACAGTATTATTTAAATTTCAATATAAATAATAATATACAAACAGTATATTAATTATTTTTTACTATTATTTTTCACCAAAGTGCGTGAAAATTAATAAAGAAACATTTATTAATAAATATTAAATAATAAAATAATTTTTTATTATTTATAAGGAATATTTTAATTAAATATTTCCTTTAAAACAAGACATCACTCAAATTGACGTGAAAACTTGTAATTGATTGATATTTTAATCAAAAATCAAGTGTTAAAATAAATATTATTTATAATATTTATAATAAAAAATCAGATTTATTATAATTTAATAAATATGACGTGTTTTTTAGAAGAAAAACAATAGTATCCAAGTGAATAATTCACAAAAAACTTGGATATTAAAGTTTTAATTCATAAAAACTCACATTAAGAAATATTAGTAATAATATTTATAACCAAATTTATTATAATTTGATAAATTTGACGTGTTTATACAAAAACATAATAATATCCAAGTGAATCATTCACAAAAAACTTGGATATTACAGTTTTCACTTATAAAAAATAAGTGAAAAACTCAAAAACTGTTATTTTTCAATAAAAAACATATTATAATAAGAATACTTAAAAATTTCGAAAAATAACAGTAGAATTGAATAAAATCATTTTGTTTTATCATAAAATACTGATATAAAATTTAAAATATCTTTTCTGAATAGTGGAAAAAGACCAGATTCCATTAGAAACCCAGTCACAAGGAAATCCATCTGTGACAGCCTCAGAAGACAGAGAGGTGCTGCCAAAAACCAAGGGCAAGCAGAAAAGACACAGTGAAGTGACAATCAACCCAAAAGATTGGACACCAATAGCCGTGCCAAGGGCCAAAAAACCCAGAAAAGCTCCAAAAAAACCAGTTGGATCACCAAACCAAATCGAAAAACAGAAAATCACTGTTATAAACCCAGTTGTAAACTCTAAAGGCAAATTGCCAAAGAGTATAGATCATAAATTTGTACAAGGGCCTGCTAAAGGTAAATAACCCTTGAAACATACAACATTTTTCATTGTCTGTCATTTTTTAACATTGTTAACATGAAACCTCCACTTCTTAGAGATCTTGGATTCCCAAGAAATCAACCAGAACACTGGCCAAGAAGACACAGAGAAAGAAGACAGCCAATCACTGGATCAAATGACCAGCAAAGGACTTACCATCAGGGAACTCCTACCCAAGGTCTTATTCCAAATCAAATTCAACCCAGAAGTCAAACCAGGAGATTGGACAGATGCAGAACAGGTCCTTCAAATACACAAACTCCTGAAAGACCTCTTCACATGGAGCATGGAGAACAAAATTTTCACTATGTCAGCATCATGGGCAGAAGTGGAGATAACAACTCAGAAGATCTGTCTCAAGCAAATGGCTTGGATGGAGCTTATAACAGAAATGCAAGGTTCGAATCCTAGCAAGAATTTCAAACTCTTAGAAGAAAGAGCAATCAGAATCAAAGAGAACCAGGCAGCCATACAAGCCATAGAGAGATCTTGGAACAAGGAAGAGCCCAGTCAGATTCAGGTACCCCCAGAAATGGAAGGAGAAGTCCCATATTCCCTGCAACAATCCAGCAGTTCCAGGCCTTACAAGGCAAAGGAAACTTCATTCAAGGCTCCCCAACCATTCCAGGTAGTTTCCAACAGGAGAAAAGGAGCCCAAGGGAGAAACAAAACTTCTTTCAACCAGAGGAAGAAGGAAGCAGACCCATTGATGAAAAAGCTGATGGACTTAGTCCAAGAAGTACACAAAAGCAAAAAATAGTTGTACCTACAAATAGTTTTGATAGTTCTGACTCAATTGATCCAGAATTAATAACTGAGACTACAATCCACACTCATGAGTTTGAAAACAAATTCACATGGACCAAATTGGCCCAATTCATGGATTGGACACATGAAGCCTCAGAAAAAATGAGGACAGAAGTGGAAACATTGAAAGAAGAAAATGCTTTCCAAGCAATAGTCATAAAATACTTGAATACAAATCTGGCCAAGATTTGGACAGAATTTGAAAAAACTAACAGACAGTTGAATTCAATTCTAGAAGAACAACAAACTGTGAGGAGAGATCTGAGGAGTATCCAGCAGCAACAGGATAGCTTTGATAAAGAAATTGATTACCTCTATGACAGAGAAGACAATCAATACCCTCCAACACAAGGTCAACCCACTACCTCTACAAAATTGAAAGAAGAGGATAAAGACTATGACCAAGAACCTGAATATCAGATTCCAAAGTCAAGATGAGAGTCAATGTACCAAGATGGGGAAAACCTCAGCTATTCAGAGAAACAGGCACTAAAAAAGTTACCAGAAGTAGCAAACTGGCCAAAGTTCTCAGGAATTGGGGAATATGACCATATGGAAATCATTGACTATATTGATGGACTCTTTGTTGATGTCCCAAAGATACCAGATTACTGGATCACAACAAGACTTAACACAGCATTCAGAGGCCATGCAAACATATGGTATACTGAGATGAAAGGAATACATGGCAGGAAAAGCTGGCCATGGTGGAGGAACCAGATTATACAAAAGTATAGCAATGGTAGTTGGATCTGGAAAAAGACCATGTCCTTTGAAAGTCATAGATACTCCACAGAAAAAGACCCATATGAATGGTGTCTTAAACAAACAAAAAGGCTAAAAGCTATTGATCCCAATATGACAATAGAAATGAGAAACCATAAACTCCTAATAAAATTGCCAGGAGATCTAGAACATGCAGTCAAATGCAGATGCAACAACATCAGAAGCATTGATGACATAGCAAATGTCATACAAGATGTGAGGAAAAAAACGTCCATAGGAAGGTACACATCCTATAAACCAAGCTTCAAAGACAAGAAGTCTGAAGTTAAAGAAACAAACAAAGAGAAAGGGAAAGAAACCCCAAAAAAGAAATATGTGTGCCACAACTGTGGATCACCAGACCACTATGCCAACAATTGCACAAAACCAAAAAAGAAAATATATGCAATTGATGAAGAATAAGAAGAAGAACAAACAGGTGACAAATCTTATTCTGACAGTATGGGAAATGGTATGAGAGCAGAATCACAAAGTGAACCTGATACCATAGAAGAATACATAGTGGAATGCAATGAAGAAAGTTCACTTGACATACAAGACATTGAATTAGATTCAGGAATACCACAAATAACAACAGACAAAGAGCTCTGTAAGCACACACAGAATGCACAAACATTCCTGGTAACCCCAAATAGAGGGATGGGATTCATTCATGGAACACCTACAAAATTGACAGTTTACATTGAGAACGGTAAACATCCAATGATCATTGACACAGGAGCAAGTTGCTCCATAGTGGCAAAGGAATACTTAAAACAACACTTCCCCAAATGGGAAGAGGATTTAATTCCAACAAAAGCTAGAAAATTTAAAAGTGCATCAGGAAAAATGAACTCACTGGGGACAATAATCAAAGAGATAATTATCCCACACCAAAAAGGAAATATCAGACTAGAACCTGAATTTGTAGTTCTAGAGAATGCACATGTACAAGGATTCTTACTAGGTACAGAGTACCAAAGAATGTATGGTATGGACATTTGCAATAGTAAAAATAGATATCTTACCATAGGTACAAACAAAGACAAAAAATTTTCCTTTGACATAAATCATATAACAAATGATAACACCCTGAAAGAACTAGTGGAAGAATTCAAAGAAGCCCAATATGGCACTCAACTCACCAGTAAAATGAAACTCAGCTTACTGAAAGTATTGAGGAAGCATAGAGGAGCTTTTGCAATAGGAGATGAACCACTAGGAAAAATCAAAGTACATGATAGAGAATTATATCTGGATGTAGAAAGACCATACCCACCTATGCTTAGGAGACCACCATACCCAGCCAGCATGGAAACTAGGGAAGAAATTGAGAAACATATCAATGAACTCCTAGAAATGGGGGTCATAAGGAAAATAGGACACAATGAGATAGTAGAAGTCACTACACCAGTCCTTATAACTTGGCATGATGGTAAATCCAGACTATGTGGGGACTTCAGGGCTTTGAATTATTACACCAAAGCAGATAGGTACCCCATCCCAAGGATACCACATGCACTAGATAAGCTAGCAAAAGCCAAGTTTATTACAAAAATGGATTGCATGAAAGGCTTCCACAAGAATGGGGTGAAACCAGATTCCATCAAATTGCTAAGAATTATATGCCATATGGGCATATATGAATATACTAGAATGCCATTTGGCATTAAGAATGCACCAGCCCATTTACAGAGGATGATGGATACCATATTTCAAGATGAAATAATGGAAGGGTGGATGGTAGTGTACATTGATGATATCATAATATACTCAGAAAAATGGGAAGACCATGTGAAGAAAATTGATAAAATATTGGGAAAATGTACACCAATCAACATGAAAATATCTCTTAAAAAATGTAACTTTGGACAGCAAGAACTGCTAGCCCTAGGACACAAAGTTTCAGGTTTAAGTCTAGCCATAGACCAAAATAAAGCTGCTGCAGTACTGAAGAAACCAGTACCAAAGAACATTAAAGAAATGCAATCTTTTTTGGGCTTTGCTAGTTAGTACAGGAGCCGCATAAAAAGCTTTGCACACATCACAAGTAGCCTATACAAACTGTGCTCAAAAGATGTAGTCTTTGAAATTACCAAAGAAAGAAGAGATGCATTTGAGAAGATCAAATATGAACTGACCAATTCCCCTATCCTAATGATGCCTGATTTTGAACTACCATTCAAACTATATATAGATGCAGCATGTAGCCAAGGACTAGGAGCAGCACTACACCAGAGGCAACTAGTGGATGGAATACCCAAAGAAGGAGTAATTTGCTATATATCAAGACAACTGAAAGAATCAGAAGGCAGATATGGAGCTACTCAGACAGAATGTCTCTGTTTGGTATGGGCATTAGAAAAACTCCATTACTACCTAAAAGGAGCAGTATTTGAAGTTTTTACTGATTGCACAGCCCTCAAATCACTGTTGAACATGAAGACAACAAACAGACACATGCTCAGGTGGCAAATAGCCATACAAGAATACAGAGGGAATATGACTATTATCTATAAAGAAGGGAAAAGTCATACTAATGCAGATGGTCTCAGCAGGTGGCCACTGAAGAATGACCAAGAGAATCCAGCATATGACCCACAAAGTGGGGCCAAAATACGCATACATTGCATGGAGATAGATAGGAGAAAGAACTTCAAACTATAAAACTGGGCATTAGGGAATGACCCATCAAACCCAGCACAGAGCTATGGGGAGAGCAAAGAGATACCCATATTGGGGATCAGCTCCTCTAATCTGAATACAGAGTTCTTTAGTATAGTACAATCATCATACAATAAACACAAACAGTGTAGTATATTGATACAGCTATTAAAACAAAAGTACAGGAGTCCTGAACTAGAGAGCCAATTGGAAGAGCCATGGCTCAAAAAATTCAAAGAGAATAGATTTTTTCTGATAGATGATCTACTATACCATAGGGAAAAACACACAAGTGCCCTGGTAATAATAAATAGAGAACATATTTCCCTGATACTACAGGAATGCCATGACTGCCCATACATGGGACATATGAGTGAAGAAAGAACTAAAGAAAACGTCTTTAGCACAGCTTGGTGGCCAAAGTGGGAACAATACTTGAGTGAATACATCAACACTTGTACCAGATGCCAAAAAGCCAACAAAGGTCATGGCAAAAGATATGGATTACTCCATAGTATAGAGGAGCCCAAACACCCCTGGGAAATAATAAACATGGATTGGGTGACAGGCCTGGTCCCTGGAGGGAAAGACAGCTTTAATGCATGCCTAGTAGTAGTAGACAGGTACAGCAAGAGTGTCAGATGTCTCCCCTGTCACAAAGAGGACACAGCAATGGACACAGCTATATTTTTCTGGAACAATGTGATAGCAAACTGTGGAGTTCCAAGAATTATAATTAGTGACAGAGACCCTAAATTCACATCAGAATTTTGTACTAATCTATATGAGATGCTGGGAGCCAAACTAGCATTCTCCACAGCTTACCATCCACAAACAGATGGTCTAGCAGAAAGAATGATTCAAACATTAGAAGACATCATTAGAAGATTTTGTGCATATGGCATGGAATATAAAGACAATGAGGGATATACCCATGACTGGGTAATGCTCCTACCAGCTGTACAATTGGCATACAACACAACTATACACTCAGTGACAGGAAAAACCCCTGCCACATTAGAGAAAGGATGGAACCCACTACTTCCAGTAGACTACTTGAAGAAGAACCTCCTCTCAGTACACCCCACAGCTAAAGACTTCCACACAATGTGGAAAAATGCCTGTGAAAAAGCAGAACAATGTGTGGCTGAAGCTAAATTATACAACAAACAGAGATATGATAAAAGTCACCAAGAACCTGATTTCAAAGAAGGAGACCAAGTTCTAATCTCAACTCTTAACTTCAACAATCTAAGAGGACCCAAGAAGATGAGAGACTCATTCATAGGACCATTCACCATTATTAAATTAATAGGAAAGAATGCAGTAGAAGTCAACCTGACCAAAGAGTTTTCTAGGAAACACCAAGTTTTCCCTGTGAGCCTGGTCAAACCTTATCACCAAACAGATGAGGAGAAATTCCCTGAAAGAAAGAAGACAGTCACCCATGAAAGATTGGTAGAGGAAGATGACTCACCTGGACCAGTGAAAAATATCATTAAAGCCAGGAAAATAAGAATTAATGGGAAAGACAACAGGCAATATCTGGTTGGATTTAAGAATCAACCAGGAGATAAAGATAAATGGTTAACCGAGAAAGAAATCCCAGATGGACAAATACACATCAGAAGATTCAGACCCTCCAGAAGGGCTGAAGAGTCTCACCAATGATGGGCCTTCTTTTGAGGGAGGGTATGTCAGCCTGTGACTCAAAACAGAGCACTAGCATGACATCCAACATACCATAAATAATGGTATGACAAGTATTGAACAAACATAGTCAATACAGTTAATAAATAAGAGGAAAAAACTCCTCTTAAATTAAACACCAAGCTTATCCAAACAGAATAAGGAAACCTAGAGGAGAATAAACAAGTCAAAACCCTTATTTTCACCTCTCATCTAACTTATGAATACTTACGTTATTCTATACCAAAATGGTATTTTTTCTTGAAGCTCACATAGAGAGCTACACAATGGTATCATCCATGTCACTGTAACACCACTACAACTGGAGATACCATATGACCTTTATTTTAAAACCAACACCCCCCTGAAAGTCAAAGAGGGCTTGTACAAACTGTACAAAGGTATAGCCAAATTAAAGATCTAAACAAGAGCTTTAATTTGAGACAGCTTAGACCTCTGTATCTCTTAAATTGACTGAGGGATCTTGGTTCAAAGGTTTAACAACCAAAATACAGATATTCTGAAAACAACAATGTAAACAAACCCCTGTATCTTTGGCATACACTCATACAACTGTACAGTGTAATATACCAAAATGTAGAGCTAATCAAGCCCTACAAGACTGTATCATCAGAATACAGATATCTTCCAAATTGAAGAAGATATCTGGTATGGAAGTTTTTGAAGCCTCATACTGATGTACAAAAATACATCCAAAAACTTAAAACCCTTATAACTTTTGCTATTTTAAAGGAGGGTAAACATGAAGCATACCAAAATGAAGAGCTCATTAAGCCCTTCAATTCTGTGCTCTTGGTTTCTTGATATCTTAAGAACTGACTGAGATATCTTGATTGGAAGGTTTTTCTAGCAATACATGACTGTATCAAACTTGTATCAAACAGTATTGCTCTCATACTTAAAATAATATACTTATGAAGATATAACCTCTCTAAAATCATCATTATTGATCATACAGACACCAGAACAATGTCATCCAAGTGCTGACGTGGAAGGTGAAAGGTTTTTTCACCCTGTATTGATCCAGAATGATCATTTGTGGTTCCAAAACCACAATTCTGCCTCTATTGACATCAGAATTGACAATCCAGAACCACATACTGATCATTGGAGTGAAAATTTTCACTCCTCTGTCGCGTGAAGAGTTAATAACTCTTGACAGTCTTGAAAGATATAAAAAGAAGGGTTTTTTCCTTGAAAACCCATCATCTTTATCTTATTATCCATATTCTTATGTGACAAAACTGTTATCAATCAGTAGTGTCCTTAGAATTATCATTAAAGATATAATTAGAATATAATTATTGTAGTACTTCTTTTCAGTCAAAGATATTAGAGTATTGCAACCCAGGTCCTCAACAGACTCATCACCACTGTTACCACGTAGCAGTAGGACCTTAAGATTTAAATTTATTTGTTTTTTGATGTGTCACAGTCATAATACTAGCTTGTAACTACATTTTATAGCTACTATATAGACTCACCCTGACACAATTTTTCTTGAGATAAAACAAACTGGACCTTCAAAGGGCTTGTCATTGAAAATCAGAAATTTATGAATAGCTTCACCTAGAAATTCACCAAATGCATCAATATAAAGTTTGAAAGGAAGTTTCCAGTCTAGAAATAATAACAATGGTGTATGTTTAAGGCATATCTGATATTATCATATGCTTCAATCCTTTCTTTTGCCATTACAAATACAGTTTTTTCAACACAAATTCTGTACAATGATCTGGCATGGATTTCAAAATCTTTAAGTTTTTTCCTCTAATGACTGTCAAATCCTGAGAAAGACATCTTTTTTTTTTCTGGGGCATTTGCTTCAGTAAGCATGCAGACACTTTATTTATATCAACACCAAGGCTTAGTCCTCAAACTACATGTCCTAGAGCTTTTCACTCATGAAATCCAAAATTAAATTTCCTGAGAGATATTTTCATGTTCACTTGAAAAATCTTCTTGAGTACTAATGAAAGTATTTCTAAATGAAATTGGCAGGTTTCTGAGAAAATAATAATGTCATCAATATAAATGATTAACCATCCCTCTGTCAATCATGTGGGAGAATGGTATTCATCACCCTTTTATAATGAGAGGGTGCATTTTTTATACCAAAAGGAATCCTCAAGTGTTCATAAATACCACAAAGAGAAATTATTCTCAATAATTTCTTAGCATGAGTTTTCAAAACATCTTTATGGAAACCTTTAAGGGCATTAATGGAAGTGATGAATGTTTCTTTGGATAATTGAGTCAAAGTCTCATGTATTCTAGCAACTGAATACCTGTCTGGAATAGTGTAGGTATTCAATATTCCAAAATTACCAACCATCATTTATTCATCATTATGCCAAGTATTGATTACAGGGGTTGTGACTTCTACTTCCTCATTGTGTCCAATGTTTCTAAGAGCTCCCAGTTTCATCAGCTCATTAATATCAGTCTCTCATGATTCTCTAGCTCTGGGGCTATCTGGTTAAGCTGGTCTTCTTTATAGTGGAGGGTAAGGTCCTTCCACATTAAGCATAATGTCCACTTCATGGACTTTAATATCCCCTATTGGTTCATCCTCAGAAGCAAAGGCTTCTTTATATTGAAATAATATTTAATTAAGGTCCTCGTTCATTTATAATGTTAATTAAAGACCAATTTCTGCTTCAATGAATTGATATTTCACAAATTTTTCCAGATTAACATTTTTAACTTTTCTAATGACAGTTATTTCTCTTTTTTTCTAGATGAAAAGAAAGTTTTTGCCTTTTATTTTCCCCTATAGTAAAATATCTGTCTTTATGATTATTAATATTAATTCCATAAATGATGAGATAATAATTTCCAAATATAAAATTTTGTGAAGTGCAGTTATCCATAAAAACTAGATCAACTTTCAGTCTTATACTTCCTGCAGGGTGATGAAATAGCATGCCTGCTTCAAGAATGCCCAAAGGGTGCATATCCTGGCTTGCACTACTGAATTTTCTACCTTCAATTGGAATCAATTTTCCTTTCCAATTGATATCAATTTTGTCAAGATAGGTTTTAAAAAACAAGTGTAGAAGGCACCTGAGTCAATATGTATCTTGGCTTCGTTGTTGTTTCTTACAATATTAGTGATACAAGATTATCCATCTGTATAACCTTTAGCTCTGGCAGGCTTAGTTTTCTGAATTTTAGACTCTTGCCAATGTATGAGATCAATATATCCATCACTGTACTGTGGTAATTAAGTATTCATTTCTGTGACTTCACAGGATAAATTAATTTTTTTCTATACTTAGTTGATCTGGTAGTTCTTCTTCTTCAGAAGGGTAAGAATCACTTTAATGTAAAGTGAAATCATTTGTTTCTGTTGTGTCTTCAGATTTTGCAATTTATATCTTATTGATTCTTGTCTTCTTTGGAAATTTATTAGCCAAATTATATGAACTTCCACATTTATGACATCTCAAAGGAGCTCTGTCTTGTGGTTTATTTGGTCTTGAAATTGGTTTACAACTAGTCTTATGTTCTATTGGGGGGTTATACCAATTTCCACCAATTTTTTGTTCTGATAGTGATGTCTTTCATGGAATTGATATAATCTTCTGTAGAGAAAGGCTCAATAAATCTTCTTCTTATAACATGCTCAAGGTCACCACCACAATTTACTAATATCCTTTCATGTACCATTGTTTCAGACATATCAGGATTAAGGGAAGTTAATCTGTTCTTCTGTTTAAAAAACCAGGACATGGGCCTGTCCCTCTCAATATTAAAAATCCCTTCTTAAAAAAAACTTTCCATTCTAAATATCTAGGAGTAATTTGACCATTTGGAAATAATTTGTTCTTTCCACCAAGGCCAGTAATGTTTACAATGGTGTTGTCTTTTTTTATAATACCATTTCTTTTCTGATTTCATAAATAATCCTGTAATCTGGCACTTATTTATTCATCTTGTATTTTAAAGTATTCTTCAAAAATATAAATTGTTCTCATAAATTCTATATGATTATATTTTCCTTCACCACTGAAAGTTAGCCATTCCTCTAGTCTGAGAATGTCCTTGAAGTTACAGGTAGTTTCCACCTCCACATTTCTTGAAATTCTTTGATGTAATTCATAATCCAATTTCAACACATTTCTGTCAAGAATTGGTGTGGAATGTCTTGGAGACTCAGTTTTAAGTGATATATCATTAATACTTGATTGAATGTCTTTTTTCAATTAAAGTCTTGCTTTATCACTTTTTTCCAATTGTTCTTGGGAAAGAGCTGCATTGTGACCAGTTGAGTTTTCCAAGTTTTGAATTTGTACTCTTAAATCTTTTGATTTTTAAGTAATAAAAGAAATATAATAATCATCTTGTTGATTGAGCAAAGTTACTTTGGACTCAATTCTCTCACAAATTGGCGTCAAAAACAAAATATTGTCCTTATTAAAGTTTCCTAGACCAATCATGGTCCCTTGTGAAATTTCTCTACCCAACCTTTATTTGATATACTCAAAATTGTTAAGCTTTGTGAAAATTTCATTATTACAAGCTTCAAAGTGACATACAAGCTTTACAAGGTCTATTTCTTTGGAAAGGATTTCCTCCTTCTTTCCTCCTCTTTGTTCATTAATTCCATCTGGGTTCTTGCCATATTGAAAACAGTGTCCATGGCTTTCTTTTCTTTCTTTGTAGTTCTGTAGTTCTGTGGGTAAGGTTTGTTCCACTTGGAGTTTTTCTTTCCCTTGTTTGGAACTGTTTGAGGCATATTCTTGCTTCTGAAGGCTTGAGGAGCTTCCACTGGGCTTTTGTCCTTCTTTTGGGCCAAGTATTTCTTTTGGTCCTCTGACAAAATGCTTTCATTTTTCAACCAAGCCTTTATGTTTTGGACTTGTCCTTTGAAAGTCATGGGTTTCCAGCCCTGCAGAAGGTCCTCTGTCTTTAATGGGCCCAGCAATTCATATATTTGAAGATAAGAGCTCATGCTTTCTATGCCGAGGCTTGGCAGAAGTTCCCACTCCTGCTTCTTTTCCCCAATCAACCAGTTCTTGTACTGAGACTGGTGTATATCCACTGTTTCCTGTTGGAAATGATTCAGGTCTAACAACAGGAATAGCAATTATGTCAGCTTCTGGACTCTCAAGAAGAGTTTCAAATGTTCTGGATAACCTTTGGGAACTGGTGGAAGCTCTGGAATCTTCCATTTGTGCCTCTCCTCTGGGCTGAAACTCTTGTCTTTTTGATTTATGACTTGAATTTCCTGGTCCAGATTCATTTGATTGGATGGATAAGCTACTTCCATATGTAGTAGGAATGATTTAATCTCAATTCAGAGAAAGGTGGACAAAGAAATGGATTGAATTAACCTGCCAGAACTTCAAAGGGTTCTTTTTTAATCAAACCCCTTGGTTCTGGGACGGTTTGAATATAAATTCTGGACTCTGAGATACTATAGTCAGAAGAGCTTTCTGTGATGGATTAAACTAGAGAAATCAAATAACATAAGATTTTTTATTACTCAATAATTGGAGTAACTGATGAAATTAGCTTATTGGATCAAGCTGTTTGAATGTAATTTATGGAAAATTACCTCAAAAATAAAGACAAATGTCTAAAGAGAAAAGGAAAATATTTTTAAGTAAACATTTTTAACTTTCAAATCTTTTTATTTTATTTTTTATTTTCTTTAAAGAAATAATATATATGCAATTAATAAGTTATTGATCAAAATTTTATTATTATTCACTTTGTACTAGAATAACTCAAAGAATAAATTTCAGATCTGTGATATGAAAAAGCCACTAGTTATACAATAGAAATTTATTCCAAATAGCTCAATGGTATATTTTTCAAACAATATTCTTCAGAAAAATAACTTCATTAACTTATAAAGATTATTTATAAGGGATAAGTCCCAAAAAATCTAAAACTAAAGTGAACATGGCCATTTTACATCAGAAAACAGTAGAATAAGGTATATAATATGATTTATGTCCCAAATATTGGTTAAAAACACATCCAGGCCCCCAAATGTAGGGTTTTTAAATGAAACTCTTGATGATAGTAGCAAATATCAAGAGTACTATCACTTTCCTCAGTAGAAAATATAATATAATGAAATATTATAGCCACAAAGTAATATAATTATTAAAAATGATTATCTAAAAAGAGAATTTGATTATTATCAAATCATTTAATAATAACAAAAATCTTAATGATTATGATAAATTATAAGTATTCTATCATTGTTATAGTCACTGAAAATTACAACAATAAGGAGTGAAAATCTCTTAATGAGACAATTACACATGGAAAAAAATAATATTCAACCACTTATAAATAATATTGATATATTATTTATAAAGAAATGTATCACAGACACTATGAAGAGATAATTCTCATAGAAGAGGTCTATATAAAAAAACTAATGATAGATGGACAAGATATAGAATTTTAGAGAAAATATATTTATCATATTTATTTAATACAACAAATCAAAAAACAAAAGCTATTATATTAAAGAATTTTTCAAAGCTAAAAGAGCACCAAAAATGAATATTTAAGAGATAAAAACAACTTCTTTATTATAAAATAAGATTTAAGAGTTTTTAAGAGGAATTTGTGGATAGAAAAGATCTTTAAGACAATAATTTAATATAAGAAAATTTATTCTTGGTGATGACAACAATATTATTATGTCTATGATTTCAATTCTTTAATTTAAGATTTATAAATAATAAAATATTTAAGAAATAATTTAATAATAAGATTTTATATTTAATAAAGCTTTACCTGTTTAAATGTCTAGTATCATTGGAATGATAATTGGTTATTGCCAAAAAAAGTGATTTAAAGGCCCTTTTTATGCCTTCAGAGCAGCTCTCATGATTTATAATGGATATAGAGGGCGTTCTCAGGTCAAAACTGTAAAACCATGCTTAAAAATGAGTTTCTTAGCTTAAGGTAGATTATTTTGATTCTGATTTAAAGTTACCAGTGTTATTCTTAACTCCAAGTAGCTTTAATCCTCTTTTGGATTAATTATTTTAAGTTTGAATATGAGATAAGTTTATTTATATTGAAGTTCAACCCATGAAAAACTCAAAAATAAAGTTTCAAGCAAATACCCTCAAACTGAATTTCTAAAGAAATCTTCATTTTATTCATAAATAATTCAAATTCCTAATTTTAAAACTAATTATAAATTAAAACTTCTCTAAAAAATTATTAAAACTTGATTTATACACAGAAAACATGAATTTTTAAGCTGTGTAAAAATTTCAAGCAAATCCATTAAAAATTGGATTTTCACTGAATTTTTGAAGTTATTGCTATTTTTCCACATAAGATAGCAATACACACCAAACCTCAACTTTTGATAATGTTTTGATACTTGTAAATTTAAATTTTTAAGCTTCTGTAAGATTTTTAAGCTTAATTAAGCATTTAAAGTTGTTAAAACCTTGATTTCAAGCTTGCATATTGGGATTTACCCTTTAGCATCTTGAAATTCCTGTCCAAATTGGGATAAAACCAGCTTAAAATTTAATTTTTGATAAAAGTCTAATGTTAAAGTCTAAATAAGGTTAAAAATCCTCCGATACAGGTGGAAAACCTTAATAGAGTCCTTTCAGATCCCAAAGGTTGGGTACCCCAGCTCTATTTTTTCTTTTTCCTTTGTCCCACATTTCTGTGTGAATATTTCCCTTTTATTTATTTAAAGCCATACCATGGCCTTGATCCCTTTTCAATTGAGCTCACACAGGATTTACCTTCTTTAGGGCAAATACTTAGCCAATTCAGTAAATCTACACAACACCTCAATTTTAACTAAAATTTTGATAAGTTTGCATAAAGCTTTTGCAACTTGAGCTTTACGCCTAAATAAGCTTAAATTTAACAATCTCAAAAAATTAAAAAAGTTTCAATTGTACTGTGAGATTCTTAAATCTTTCAATTAAATAAGAAAGAACCAAGTTTGTGTATAACATCATATGGGTCTACCATACATTACTTTTGGTGTAGAATCCAAAAATGAAATAATAATTAGAAATTTTTGTATCCAAGATAAAATCATGTTCATTTTTTGTTATTTTTTGTTTTAAATCAAAATTATTGGTCTGTTTAAGAGTAAATCAACTGTGTATAAAGCTATTTGTGGCCTCATGGGTATTTCATTCATATCTCCCAGGCTCACAAATACCATATAAATTTATAGTAACATAGTTCCAATATGATGAAACTCTTATTTAGGGAGAACATATATTGTAACTTATATGACTATTATAGCTCCTGAAACCTAATTTATTCAATTAATTTACATCATAGGCTCAAGTAGAGATAATAGATATAGCTTATATGATTTATCATAAATTAAAAAAACAATTTTTTTTTGCTATTCTGAATGAAAAAATATTGTTAATATTTATTAACATTAGTCCTAAATGAGCTCCCTCAAAGTTTACTCCTTGAAGAATGGGCCAACAGTATTGATCATGAAAGTTGAAGAATACTATATATAAGAGCTTATCCTCAATGATAGGAGACATATAAATTCTCCTTGTTCCAATTGGAAGGAATTATTATTAATTTGAATATATATTTATTATATAAAAGTTGGAGCTCTTTGGTATCAGAATATACAAATATTAGCCAAATTTGATAAAATCTGGAAATATATAATACTTTTGGGTTTTTAATAGGTATTAAATAATGGAAAAAACTTATTTAAGCACTTATATAGCTCCTAACGCTTTCATTTAATCATAATCAAATTGATATTGTTCCCAAATATTCCTGTGCAATATTTCTACTGGGGGTATCCATTTCCGTTTCTTATCCTACTTCAAAAGTCAAGGGAGCCGTTCATAAAAATAATGATAACTTTCATTTAAGATATAGAAATAATCATTTATCTTATAGCCACAAAAAAAACCTGTATGTCACATTCTTGCAGAGATGTCCTTTGGGGAAGCTTTTGGCTTGAAGATACAGAATTAACCAGGTAAAAAACACCTTTATTTATTGCATGTATAATAAAAAGTATACAACAAGAAGTAATAAACTGAAGGAATATTTAGGCCCTTCATTTCTATATCGATAAACATCTGATATACTAAAAACTGACCTAGATATCTGTGCTAAAAGGTTTTTTACCTATTATACACAGTTACTGAAAAGAATATGATTTTAAAGCCAAAGTAGCTTCTGTATTGGAATGAAGGTAAAGAAATAAAGGAGAAGCAATATGAGAGCTCATGAAGAGCTAAATGAAAGGGATACCTTTACTCCCTGTATCTTAAAACAAGAATTCAATATCTTGCTTGGAGGAATTCCACCCCAAAAGTGGGGGTACAGGATCTGCACCAGGTTATAAGTCCCATAATACTGAATTAGAAGGTCATAAAGAGTAAATATTATCTGAGATATATAATGATGGCCTTAGAGACATTTTATTTATTGATTATTAAATGTTGGACTGGTCCCAGCACATTGTCACAGGGGATCTTGGGAATATCAAGAGTGGCCTGAAACTCAGGCATGAGGTAACTCACTTGAAGAACTCAAAATAATCATAGAAATACATATAAAGATAAATTTCTTTAATAGAAGATTTCAAGTACAAAATTTTCACAAAATATAAGAGGGAAACCAATGGCAAAATGCCAACCAAGTAGGTCCTTTATTAACTGTTTCAACCTGCTCAAAGCCAACAATGGAGTTAGCAAAAGGATATTCCCATTAATATATGCTGACAGGAAAAGAAAGAGGTGAAAAATGCTGAATTATAAACATTAGTATTTCCTTTCAGAATTAGAAGCAAATATTAATAAAGGAAATCCAGTAGATCAATTACATGGGGAAAATGTCCCCAGGAGATGAAAGAGTCTCCAGTATATGTGAAGAGCTGAAAGACTGATCCTGCAGAATTATTAACCCAGCTGTATAAATAATTTACAGAGGTATTAACCGTTTTGTAATATGAAAATTAGCCATCTTGGAAAATGAAGTGGCTTCTTTGAATACCACAGTATTTTAAATTGAATCAAAGAAAAAGGGTCCATTCCATACAGATTGTATGAGTACAGTCTGTATGGATGAATTGAGTTTTCCAATGAGTGTTGGAGGTTTGAAACCTTTGCAAACAATTTGAATTCCTTCCTCTTGAATATCCTTGCGATTCCTTGGCCATTATTCACTTGGGGGAAATACTGTATAATTGGAAAATACCAATACCAGAATAGTCCAGGTGATTGGTATTCTCAAATAGCCTTCTTGAAGTCATACCAATCACCCCCATGGATTATAAATTGATTCCCTTGAATACCTCCCTTCAATAATGGGCTTGAGGTCTGGTGATTTTTTTTTGGATGAAAGGTTTGGGTCCTTAAAATGATACGATTGGATTTCTGAGGAAAGTTTTTTAATCATGGCATATAACAACATATTAGAACTTTTTTGATGTCCAGAAGTAATTGAGTCCAATATGTCAAGGGATTACCTTTTTTTTCTTGAAGGTTTTAGGCCAAAGGAGGTGACTGATGGCCCTCTGGTCATTTCCAGGGGGCACTGCTTGAGCCTGGGTTGTCTATTGTGGAAAATGGTCTTTTTGGCCCCCTTTGGCCTAATTGAATTTAGGCCAAAAGGGGCATTGGTCATCTTAAAAATAATAGAGTTATGTTTTTCAGGGGGCCCAAATGGCTCAAACAGTAAATTCAGGCCAAAACCACTACAATTGAAGGGGTAAGGCCAAAGGTCTGCCATAGGCCCAATTCCAGTGGGAGTGCCTGGGGGCCAAGAATTATGAAAAAGGCCCCAAAGGCCCAATGGACTATGACCTGCAAGGACATACTTGATTCTTGGGGCCAAAATTGCTAGGATAGCTAGTATGGACCAGGGAGGGCAAAGAGCACCAGGATGGCCAATTGGCCATAAGATGGTTATGAAAAATCTTCTATCAACACCTCTATCAGGGGTATTCCCCATGGTTGTGACAGTAACCCCACCTTTAATGGAAAGCTCCTGAGCACCAAGAAAAGGTGAAGCGTTTTGAGGATTTCTGAAAGGATTGGGCATAAAATTCTCAAGAGGAGTTGATTTGGAGTAAAAGTGAAAGCTTATATTGAAGTTGGAATATGACATAGCAGTTAGTTGTTCTTCATTTAAAATTGGATTTTGTACTTGAAAAAATTTAACAGATTGAAATTATGGTATGCCATAGCATATCAGCTGAATATAATTTTCTTTTCTGGGGAGTGGAAGGCAGGATAACTTCCATAGGTCACCCTCTGATGGAAATAAAATAAAAAAGATATCTGTCCTAGTTGGTCAGGAGGTGCCTTGTGTCAATAAAAAGGGCAAGGTCACTGGTTCGAGACACATTCCAAACAAAATGAAAGATAAAAAAGAAAAACTGAAGAAAAATAAAAATGTCAAAATTTGGAAAATCCTTTGGAGATTGGGAAAATACCTGTAATATGTGTCTATGAAGCTGTTTATAATATTACTATGACTGTTATTATGAAATATAATAGTAAGATTATTGTAACCACAAATAAGTAATTAGTTAATTAATTATTTCTGTTACTTTGTTATACACTACTATTGATTAAAACAGTAAGCAGTAATTGTCTACAAGAATCAATTACAAGAATTACTTAATAATAAAATTATTTTAATATCTAATTATCTTTTGCAAGAATAATTATAAGTATCATTCTTGAAGAAAGCTATTACTAGAGAAAAATGTTTAAGAATTAATAATAAATCACTCACTAATACTCCAATGAACCTTAGAAAGAGATTGGTAGAGAGATTTGACATATAATTGTGGATTTAAAGGATCAAAATTGATTTATAAAAATATTACAGCAATATATAGTTGATTTCTATGATTTCACGTCTTTCTGATTGATTCTGAAAGCATTAAAAACACTTAAGAAAATATTCTAACTAATACTTACTTGTTGGTAATAAAGATATAATTGGAGAATAAGATGATTTGGAAAAAAACAGCAAGAGGAGGCCTCTTCTAAGTTTAAGACAGCTCAAAGAGGCGTTCCATGGCGCAAACTGAAAAACCAGTGAGTGAGAAAACAATAATCCTTTTTTTGATTAATAATTGCATCATATTTTGTCATGTAAGATTATCATAATTACTTAATTGATGCTTTTAGGTGACTACCAACCCAAATATGGTTAAGAATAAAAGGAGTAACAACTTGAAATCTTCTTTTATTTCAAAATAAGCATTAATTTCTCAAGTCTATCAATGTTATTGGAAATTTCATCACAGGTTGTATTTTCTGTGAATTTTTGAAGATTGAGTATTTCATGTGGAATTATCAAAAATGGACTAGAAGTAAAACTTTTGATTTTACTTATGAAACAATAATTCTTATTGATTTTTTTATTGATATTACTGTTCCCCATTGGTCCTGAAATCTTAAGAGATATTAATTAAGAATTGTATTTTTAATGAATTTTTGAAGGTTTTACCTCATTTTTACGTAGAATTGCAAATAACACTATATAGCATGTTGCTATGAGGTAAATCCATGGATACTAGTCCAAAAAGGGTTTTAATTACTCTTTTGGGGTTTATCCATGGAAAATAACTAATAATTGACATGTTTACAGGAGTCTAAGTTGCTCTTTACCTCTTTGTCACATCAAAATAGTAGCTTATTTGCAATTTTCTTATGATTTAATGAGATTTTAACTTGGTAACTAGGTTCCCAGAAGTTTTTAGTATACTAATTGGGCCAAACTCAGCCATTGATCCAAGATTTATAGCTGTCCACCCCTCAGATGCCTCAGAATCTGGGTACCTTGGCTCTCTTTGATGTCTTTTGTCCCCCCTTAGCTATTTTCATGTCAAAAAAAGAAATTCAGGCTTCAAGACTGATATCCACTAAGGATGTATCAAAACTGTGTGTAAAATACCATAGTGTTATGTGCCAAAAACATGAATAACACTATTCCTAGTGTATGTGTAACATGGGATTTCTCAAATTCCCATTATTTTGGTGTGAAATTGAGAAAAACAAAAATTTTCACAATTCTGTTATGTGGTATTGAAGTATTTTCCATATTACCACCTCTTAAATTTAATTAAAGCTTATTCACTATATGGAGTTACCCTAGCTGAATTTTTGTGTAGAATTCAAATCTGGCCTTAAATCCATGGATTTACTTGCTCACAAATATATGCATGGCTTTTGGGTTATGTGAGCCTTTGAGATATGACCACATACCCAATAAGGTCACAAAAAGACTCAGAACAATTATACCTTTAATATAATTATATTAAAATTACTTCGAATAATTATACATTAAGAATAATTACTTAAATATACAAAAAATACCATAAATTGGTACAAAAATTGGTTTAACTTAAAAACCAATGAATCAACATGTAAAATAAATGATACCATTGGATTCCCCATGGAAAAATACACATATACTATTTTTATGGCATATCTGTAAAGTCAATATTTAAGGAATTATAAGGTATAACACCTTATAAAAATCATAAAACCTTATTTATCTCAAGACCTAATGTAACAACATGTGAAATAAATTGTACCAGTGGATTCTCCATGAAAATCAACACAAAAAACAATTAATAAGCTAATTTCCAATGTTAATACTTAAGGAATTATCCTGAATATATGCACTTTTTTGGTCAACGCATATATTCAAGGATCACAGCTAATATCTTCTAAACTATACATGATAGAATGATGAACCAAAAATAAAGTTACCACATAATTACTGTAAGAACACAGATATGAACTTTATTTTACAAATTATAAACAAGGTTAAAACCTATGATGAATTATTGATAAAAATCAACAGAGCTGTTGACCATTTTGTTGTGAAAGTGTTCCAAACTTAAAAAAAAGTATACAGTTGGATTCTACTAGTTCATTCGTGAAGAATGATGTAATTGTTATTATTAAATTCAGGGTATAACCCCCTGATATCAAGGTTTGAAGCTTAAAATATTGAATTTCGACAGAAAAGATGAGTTACAAGAAAAATCATCAAAGTTAGAGTTTTAATGATGTAATGAAGAGCTCTTGGCAGCATAATAAGGTTATGCCAGGCTATCAGAATTCACTCTCTGAATTTCTGTAGCGTGTAAATCTTTAAAGTTATTGAGGATCAAAGTTTGAGCTTAATTTGAGCAGTTATGATCACATACTGTAACCTTAATTTAAGTTTAACAGTCTTAAGAGTGATAAAATTGGTGAATACTATTAGTTTATAATTCAAACTAATAAAATCCACGAAATTTGGGGTTCTTCCAAGCCTCTGATGTCATCAAACTTAGAGTTATAGTGATAACTCTAAATAATGGTGTAATAATGATGTAATATGGTTTGATCATGATGTAATCACCCTCAAACCTTAAAATATTGATAAATTCCAGTGGATATGATCAGTACACGTCTACTAGAAGCCTGTTGGACTCTAGGAGGGAGGTATTTACTATAAATAGAGCTCTTTTTACTCTATTTACCCCTCAGACGCAACAAAAACATTAAATCAATTAAATAAAAGGTAATTTCTTTATTCTTTATATATAAAACTCTTATATTATTAAAGACCAAAGACCATCTTAATATTAATCACTATTTTTACGTGATTAAATCAATTCTTTAATTGTTTTTGTCATAAATCTCTCTATAAACTCATTTCCACGTAAAATCAAGAAATTTAGTAATTTTCTTTATTTTTTATTTGTAAATACAATTTGAAAAAGTTGTATTATATTCTTTTGGCGTAAAATATCTCAAAATTATTATTTTAAGTGTTAAAAGTAGGTTATTTCATCTTATTATAATAATTTCTCTCTTATTATTACTCTTAATAATTCTTAATTAATATAAATAGTATTTATATTAATATATAACTTTAATATTGGTAATATTATTGTTATTAATTGTTTTTTATTTATAAAAAACAGTTTTTTTACGCCTTTATTATTTGTTGGTAACAATAATAAAGAGCTTTATAATATATTAATTATTTTATATTAATATATTATTTATAATATTATAATTTCATATAATATTAACTATATTATTATATTTATTTAATAATATAATATTTTTACGCCATAATAATAATATTTCTTTATTATTATTATTATTTTAATCTTATTTATTTCAATTATAAGGACATTCAGAGTACAATAAGTAATAAATTAGTAATTTTTACTTATTGTTTCATAGTCAAACCTTACATTTGGGGGCCTGGCCGTGATATTTACTTAAAAGACCTTTAAAAAGATTCTATTTGGGTTTATCCAATAATAAATTATATTTATAATCATAAAATTATATAATAATTTTATATTTTATTGATTTTAAAAGCTATTGAGGCATTTGGAAAGCAATTGTACTGTCTTACACGTGGTTTTTCACATCCTTAGACTTGCAAGAACTTTCTTTGAGTGACTCTAGTGATTAAAAAAAAATATTTATAAATTAAAAATAATTTTTATTACAATTTAATTTTATAAATAATCACATTAATTTTTATTTTATTCCTTAAAAATAAAAAATATAAAAAATATTAAAAAATACTAAAAACCAATAAAAAAGTTATTTTTATTCATTTTTATTCTTTTCTTTATTCATTTCAAGTTTT
The DNA here is from genome assembly GCA_023105745.1 of Austropuccinia psidii. Classification (NCBI taxonomy): domain Eukaryota; kingdom Fungi; phylum Basidiomycota; class Pucciniomycetes; order Pucciniales; family Sphaerophragmiaceae; genus Austropuccinia; species Austropuccinia psidii. The sequence continues at coordinate 7,066,047 of JALGQZ010000002.1, read as the reverse complement.
TAAAGATATAAAAGCAATTTCTACGTGGAAAATTGCCATATCTTGCCAAAAATAACACTTCTTATAAAAAGACTTATATTTATTTGTCTTTTTTAGTGTTTGAAGATAACCCAACAGAAGACAACCAAGCTACTGTTGAAAGGTTGGTGGAAGAAACTTGTCAAAGTTCTCCAACACCAGTTATCACCAAAAGAAAGAAAGCTAAGAAATTAGACTTTCCAGGACCCACCATTCAAGACTCTGAAGGTGAGCACCTCTTTTTAAATTGCCATAAAAGAATTTTATTCTAAAATACTTTTATTTTTTCTTATTCTTTAATTATGACTACCAGAAGAGGTTCCCAATACTCCATATAATCAGATGGAGCTGGACTCAGAGGTAGAATTGATCCCTCAAAAGGGAAAAGAAAGGGAAATATCCCCAGTGGAACAGAATCCACACAAGGAAGTGCCTTATGCCAAAGGCAAGTCCCAGAAATGCCCATGATATCTGAGCCTGAATTGGAACTAAGTATGAGTAACTCAAACAGGTACAAATCACATTCAGAAGGCTCAAATAGACATCTACATGAGCCAGTACAAGCAGTATTGCACAGTGTACAAGGACAAAGATTGGGAAATTTTGCCTCAAATACACCAAGGAGTGATGAACTCCTGGCACATCCTGAAAAAGTTCCTCAAAGAGGAGGAGATAGTGAAATACTCCAATGGATGGAATCCACTGTCATCCAAACCTCAAATCAAAAAAATCAAGGATTATCATGCCAAAAAGAGGGAGGCAACCAAGGAAGAAGCCCCAGTAGCTTCTACCAGCAAGCCCCAAGCCAAACCACTTCCCCAAGAAGGGAAGAAGAACAAGAAAAAGCATTGGAAGAAACCATATTCCCCAAGCTACAGAATCCCAAGAATCCAAAAGGATGCCATGGACAATGTTTTCAACATGGCCAGAACCTTGATGGAATTCAAGGACAAGGAAGAGCAAAGAATGAGACAACCTCATTTCCCAAAGAAATAACCTTGTCCAAAGATGTTGTAAATACTTTAACAGAAATTAAAAATAGTATATTACCTCTAAAAGAAATTAAAGATAGTTTATTATCACTACAAGAAATAAATAACAATTCATCTTCTTTAACAAAAATTGTTGTGCAAAACAAGAAAGAAATTGGCAACATTAAGTTTATTGTTGAAAATAATAAACCAAAGAATTTAATTGACAATACTCAAAAATTAATACAAGGACAACAATAATTGTATAAATACATAAAAGATATCAAAGACAAGACTTTGACAATCAATTATGATGTGAGTATTGACAATCTTACAGAAAAGTTAAATAAATTAAGTATTTCTGTAGAAAAATTTGAAGAAAAAACTTCATCACACCAAAAATTACTTTTGGACCATGTGGAAAAAAGTGATGAAGCAAGAATGCATCTGAAAGATGATATTCAAAGTGAAATAAGGCTTATTACAGAAAAAATGGATAAAATTAATGAGGCTAATTTAGATATGCCAAAGTTATCAACACCATTTTCTCATATAAGAAGCCCTGTTAAAACAAAAGAGGAATTGTCAAATCCTTTCATAACAGACTTGAGTCACCGAGACAATAACCAAGTCTTAATGAAGGAAGCACCTCAATTGAAGGAATGGCCAACATTCACAGGAGAAGGTGAATATGACCACATGTCATTTATTAAAACAATTGACATGTTACAAGATGACTATGCCAAACCAGATGAATTGATCACTGCAAGATTATATTCATTGTTTGAGAAATCTGCAAAAAGATGGTATTATGGCATAAGACAAACAAATGGTAAAAATACCTGGTCTTGGTGGAAACAAGAAATAATCACCAAGTGGGCAAATGATGCCTGGAGGTATAAGATAGAAAATGCATTTGAAAACTCTTTCTTTGACCCAGAGAAAGATAAACCTTTAACTTGGTTCTTAAAACAAGTTGAAAGGCTTAATGCACTGTACCCAGAAATGTCACAGAAGATGGTGCATATGAAAATACTTAAAAAATGTGGAGGGGAACTAGAACATGCCCTAAGAAGCAGGTGTATAGAACCATGCTCCACAGAAGAGTATATAAATGCACTAGAAGATATAGTGACAAGAACAAAAATTGGCAGGACTTGGAAAAAATTGGACATTAAAAGCCCAAATAAACCATTTATCAAAAAAGATAAGCCAAAAGAATCCTTTAAGCCCAATACATCCAACAATAATGAGCAAAGAAAATGCCATAAATGTGGAGGTATTGGACACTTAGCCAATAATTGCCTTAAAAAAGCAAAGATTAATGAAATTGTGGAAACAGAAAACCACAATGACAAAGAGGAGGAATCTGACTCTGAAAAAGAGACAGAAGAGTCAGAAAGCTCTTGAAGTGATGAAATCAATATAATTAATGCACAAATTAATAATATTGATATAATTTATGAAGTACTGGTTGTTAATTCAAACTTGCCACAAGTTGGAACATCTGACACAAATCTGACAAACATACAAGATGCCAAAATGTATAGAACCAAACCTGCAAGAGGAATGGGATATACAGCTGGAAAATCAAGTATTAGTATTGTTATGGTTGATAACCAAGAAGGAAAGGTTAACTTGGATACAGGAGCATATTGCACTTGTGTTGGCAAAGGTTATTTAAAAACCATTGTCCCAGACTGGCAAGAAAAACTTATGCCAATACAAGGTGTCAAATTTAGTAGTGCAAGTGAGAGCATGAAGCCCCTTGGAATAATTGATTTAACACTAATTTTTCCTCATCCCTCACAATGTGTCAGAATTAAAGTAGAGTTTGTAGTAATGGACAACTGTACTAGTAATCATTTCATACTTGGGAATGACTACTTATCAATCTATGGTATAGATATCTCCAACCAAAAGGATAGATATTTTACCATAGGAGATAACAAAAGATAAAAGTTTGGATTCTTAAATAACAAAAAACAAATCACAGTTATTAAGAATGAAGAAAAAACTCCAGAAAAGGAACTTTTTATATCTGAACAACTCAAAGAGGCAGAATTCAATCAAGAATTAACAGAAAAAATGAAAGAAAAATTGATTGACCTCTTATTTAAGTATAAAAATGCCTTTGCAACTGACAAAGAGCCACTAGGTGCCATAATTGGACATGAAGTGGATATAGTTCTTAATGTAGAAAAACCTTACCCACCTTTATTAAGAAGACCTGCTTATCCAGCCAGTCCAAGAGCTAGAGAAGCCTTAGAGGTGCACATTAAAGAATTAATGGACCTTGGAGTATTAAGAAAGGTTGGACATAATGAAGAAGTAGAAGTTACTACACCTGTCATTATAACTTGGCATAATGTAAAATCAAGGATGGTAGGAGACTTCAGAGCCCTGAATACCTATACCATTCCAGACAGATATCCAATACCCAGAATCCATGAGACATTAACCCAATTGTCACAAGCTAAGTTCATCACAGCTATGGATGCTCTTAAGGGTTTTCATCAAAATGTCTTAACAGACAATGCCAAGAAACTACTAATAATAATAGTCCATTGTGGAATTTTTGAATACTTAAGAATGCCATTTGGAATAAAAAATGCGCCTTCCCATTATCAAAGAATGATGAATACCATATTCCCTGAAGAATTATCAGAAGGATGGTTGATTATCTATATTGATGATATCATAGTTTGCTCAGAAACTTGGGAAAATCACCTTACAAGACTAGAAAGGGTACTACAGAAAATAGTCCAAGTAAATATGAAAATTTCCTTGAAAAAATGTCATTTTGCATACAGTGAATTAAAGGCACTAGGACATGTAGTATCTGGCCTTAGTCTAGGCATAGACAAAAATAAAGTAGCAGCAGTACTACTTAAACCAATGCCTCAACCAAAAAAGAAATGCAATCATTTCTAGGATTTGCTGGTTACTATAGACAGCATATAAAGGACTTTGCAAAGATTGCTAAATCCTTGTATAAGCTATGTGACCAACAAACAGTCTATGAGATGACAGAAGAAAGAGTCAAGGCATATGAAGAATTGAAAAATTCCTTAACAAATGCCCCATTTCTTCTGATGCCAGATTGGAAACTACCCTTCAAACTGTACATTGATGCTTGTGGAGAAGGACTAGGTGCTGCACTTCACCAAACACAAATTATCAATGATAAACCAGTGGAAGGACCAATTTGTTTCATTTCAAGGCAGATAAAGCCAACAGAAGCAAGGTATGGAGCAAGCCAAATGGAATGCTTATGCCTAGTATGGGCTTTAGAAAAACTGCATTATTATTTGGATGGCACAGTATTTGATGTAATCACAGACTGTAATGCTGTGAAATCACTATTAAATATGAAGACTCCAAATAGACATATGCTGAGATGGCAAATTGCTATCCAAGAATATAGAGGAAATATGACTATTGTTCATAAATCTGGAAATACTCATAAAAATGCAGATGGTCTCTAGCAAATACCCCTGACAATCCAGCATGGGTACCACAAGAAGAGCCCCATATAGAAGGAATATGTGTTACAGACATTGGCACAGAATTCTTCAACCAAGTTAAAGAAAGCTATAAGACAGATAAAAATTGCCATATCTTAAGCCAACTTCTAATGAAAGACTGCAAAGACCCATCACTTTCATCAAAACTAGATGAAATATGGAAAAAGGCATATGATGAAGGAAGATTTCACCTCCTTGATGGAATCCTTTACCATAGAACAAAACACACATGTGTTATGGCCTTAACAGATAGAACACTAATAAACACTATTTTACATGAGTGTCATGATAGTGTTGCATCTGGACATCTCTCAGAAGACAGGACACTAGCGAGGGTGAAAACCTGCTCTTGGTGGCCAAATTGGAAGAAAGATGTTGCAGAGTACTGCCAAACCTGTGACAGATGTCAAAAAGCCAACAGAGCCACAGGAAAGAAATTTGGAATGATGATCCAAATCCAAGAACCAAAATCCCCATGGGAAATAGTTCATATGGATTGGGTAACAGCCTTACCTCCAGGAGGAGACAGGAGTTATAATGCATGCCTAGTGTTAGTTGACAGGTACAGTAAAACTCCCATGTTCTTACCATGTCATAAAGATGACACAGCTATGGATACAGCCATAATGATATGGAATAAAGTCATTAGCCACACAGGCTTATTCCAAAATATTATAAGTGACCGAGACCCAAAGTTCACTTCAGCATTATGGACAAATCTCCATAACTTGTTTGGGACAAAGTTATCATTCTCAACAGCTTATCATCCTCAAACTGATGGTCTAGCAGAAAGAATGATACAGACCCTAGAGGATATGATCAGAAGATTCTGTGCTTATGGGCTAGAATTCAAAGATTCTGATGGTTTTACCCATGATTGGTGTACACTAATACCAGCACTTGAACTGGCATATAAGACATCAATCCATTCTTCTACTGGAAAAACACCAGCAATGCTAGAGAAAGGTTGGAATCCAAGACTTCCTTATGATACCCTCAAAAAGGACTTAGTGGATATACATCCAACAGCAAGCAGTTTCAAGATAATGCTTGACAAAGCAAGACACCATGCAAACAGATGCATGCAAGATTCTTTTAAATATGCAAAAGAAAGATGGGATAAAAGTCATAAGCCACCTCATTTCAGAATAGGAGACTTGGTTTTAGTATCAACCCTTAATTTCAATAACATAAAAGGCCCAAAGAAATTGAAAGATTCCTTTGCAGGACCATTTATGATAAAAGCACTCCATGGACCCAATGCTGTGCAATTAAAACTCACAGGTGAACTAATGAACAAACACCCAACTTTCCCTGTAAGTCTAATAAAACCTTACAGTTCAAGTGACAAGGAGTTATTTCCACTAAGAAATAAACCCCCACTTGAAATTCCCCCCTTGGAAGAAGGAGAAGAAAAGAAAATAGTAAAAGTCCTTAAAGAAAGAAGGACAAGAAACAAAAAAGAAAGGGAATATCTTGTAAGGTATAGAAATTCAACTCAAGAAGATGAATGGCTACTTGAGAAAGATATAACAAATGCTGATAAACTACTAAGAAGGTTCAGACATGAAAGAAAGCCTGAAAAATAGAAAAGTCAAGCATTATTGAGCTTCAAGACTAACAAAGTCTAATGAAGAGGTAGGACAGTGGATGATACCCTAATCACACATATCAGATTGTGGTACAATCTTTTTTGGTGGTAGGGAATGTGAGCCTTTGAGATATGACCACATACCCAATAAGGTCACAAAAAGACTCAGAACAATTATACCTTTAATATAATTATATTAAAATTACTTAGAATAATTATACATTAAGAATAATTACTTAAATATACAAAAAATACCATAAATTGGTACAAAGATTGGTTTAACTTAAAAACCAATGAATCAACATGTAAAATAAATTATACCATTGGATTCCCCATGGAAAAATACACATATACAATTTTTATGGCATATCTGTAAAGTCAATATTTAAGGAATTATAAGGTATAATACCTTATAAAAATCATAAAACCTTATTTATCTCAAGAACTAATGAAACAACATGTGAAATAAATTGTACCAGTGGATTCCCCATGAAAATCCACACATAAAACAATTAATAAGCTAATTTCCAATGTTAATACTTAAGGAATTATCCTGAATATATGCACTTTTTTGGTCAATGCATATATTCAAGGATCATAGCTAATATCTTCTAAACTATACATGATAGAATGATGAACCAAAAAGAAAGTTACCACGTAATTACTGTAAGAACACAGATATGAACTTTATTTTACAAATTATAAACAAGGTTAAAACCTATGATGAATTATTGATAAAAATCAACAGAGCTGTTGACCATTTTGTTGTGAAAGTGTTCCAAACTTAAAAAAAAGTATACAGTTGGATTCTACTAGTTCATTCGTGAATAATGATGTAATTGTTATTATTAAATTCAGGGTATAACCCCCTGAAATCAAGGTTTGAAGTTTAAAATATTGAATTTCGACAGAAAAGATGAGTTACAAGAAAAATCATCAAAATTAGAGTTTTGATGATGTAATGAAGAGCTCTTGGAAGCATAATAAGGGTATGCCAGGCTATCATAATTCACTCTCTGAATTGCTGTAGTGTGTAAATCTTTAAAGTTATTGAGGATCAAAGTTTGAGCTTAATTTGAGCAGTTATGATCACATACTGTAACCTTAATTTAAGTTTAACAGTCTTAAGAGTGATACAATTGGTGAATAATATTAGTTTATGATTAAAACTAATAAAACCCACGAAATTTGGGGTTCTGCCAAGCCTCTGATGTCATCAAACTTAGAGTTATAGTGATAACTCTAAATAATGGTGTAATAATGATGTAATATGGTTTGATCATGATGTAATCACCCTCAAACCTTAAAGTATTGATACATTCCAGTGGATATGATCAGTACACGTCTACTATAAGCCTGTTGGACTCTAGGAGGGAGGTATTTACTATAAATAGAGCTCTTTTTACTCTATTTACCCCTCAGACGCAACAAAAACATTAAATCAATTAAATAAAAGGTAATTTCTTTATTCTTTATATATAAAACTCTTATATTATTAAAGACCAAAGACCATCTTAATATTAATCACTATTTTTACGTGATTAAATCAATTCTTTAATTGTTTTTGTCATCAATCTCTCTATAAACTCATTTCCACGTAAAATCAAGAAATTTAGTAATTTTCTTTATTTTTTATTTGTAAATACAATTTGAAAAAGTTGTATTATATTCTTTTGGCGTAAAATATCTCAAAATTATTATTTTAAGTGTTAAAAGTAGGTTATTTCATCTTATTATAATAATTTCTCTCTTATTATTACTCTTAATAATTCTTAATTAATATAAATAGTATTTATATTAATATATAACTTTAATATTGGTAATATTATTGTTATTAATTGTTTTTTATTTATAAAAAACAGTTTTTTTAGGCCTTTATTATTTGTTGGTAACAATAATAAAGAGCTTTATAATATATTAATTATTTTATATTAATATATTATTTATAATATTATAATTTCATATAATATTAATTATATTATTATATTTATTTAATAATATAATATTTTTACGCCATAATAATAATATTTCTTTATTATTATTATTATTTTAATCTTATTTATTTCAATTATAAGGACATTCAGAGTACAATAAGTAATAAATTAGTAATTTTTACTTATTGTTTCATAGTCAAACCTTACAGGTTATGCATACTTCAGAATTGATTTTCAAAGATAGCTGTGGCCTATTTGGGTATGTAAAATATATCTCAAGGCTCACAATACCTGAAACCTAACCCTAAAAGAAAATTAGGTTTCAACCCAGAAACTGGCCTCAAAATCATAACTCTGCAGTAAATACAGCAGAAAATAGAATCATGTATAAAGTACATAATCAGGAAGGATTTCAGAAACTGTTGGTACTAAAGTTACTTGATTATTAATACTTAGAGAATTAAGGGGTACAGGTTCAATAGAAGATTAGTCACCAAGTCTAAGGATCAGTAATAAAATTGAAATAAGCACCTGCAGAAAATACCTCAAAGTAGTAAGCATCCCAAAAAATGGAATAATCAACCAAACAAATCCTGCAGTGATCTACATAAATGACATCATATGGGTGGGACCACCAGAAAACAATTTCCCAGCCAAAAGAAACACAAAAATTGCAAGTCCTTTTTTTGAAAACCTCCCATTTCAAGCCCAAAAATTACAAATATCTGGGCTATCTGCCTGATTCTCTCCTCTTTCCCTCATGGATTTTTTGGCCCCCCCAAAAGTGGAAAGTTAATTTAAATTAATCCATGACTATTAGGTTGACTAGCCTACAAATATATAGTTATATTATATAAAAGCTAAAAAGGCCTTATATAATAGTCTTATGGTAAAAAAAAGAAGTCTTTGGGAAAGCAGTCTTATCATTCAAAAACTTTTTATTAGAAAAAGCTTTTAATATAGTTTCATCATATAAAGGATAAAAAAGGCTTATAAAATAGTCTCATAATTCCAAAAATACAAAATAAAAAAATAGTATTATCAAAATGATTCATCTTATTAGCTGCAATAAAAGCTTTTCTTTATAAAAAAGGAATCTTGAGCTCTTTTCAAGGAATTATCATTTTTCAATTCTTCAAAGCTATACTTTGGTAACTACAAGGAAAGTTTCCAAATTATAAAGGAAAACAACTATCAAAGGAGTAAAAGAATGACAGAGTTATTCCTGATCAAAGCAAGAGCTGAGCATAAACCTTGATTTTCACCTCACATCTGACATACCAAGAAAGAGGAAGAACACCATCAAATGATTGTTAAAATTGGATCCCTCATTCAGGGCTATCCAATGGTACTAGCCAAATTAAGCTATCATCAAAACTACAGAATTCATGGGAAAATAACTGAAAAAGTTATAGCAGTTTCAAGGTCAATTTCAGGCTGAGTCTATAATAAGGTAATAATAATAGTATATAGAGCCTCACCTATGACTGAAATGGAGAAAAAATTAAAGAATACTTTAAGGATTGATCATAAGAGCTTTACTAAAAGGAAATAGTGGTGGTGATCCCTATTGGAAGCCCTGGATGTACCTTTACCAATTGAGCTATTATGATAAAGTCTAAAAAAATTAAATTTATAGCTATACATGGTTATTTCCCAAGGGAATTACTGTTTCTGACAGTTTTATTACAGAGGAATTCAAGACCTGGATGGGGAGTTCTCTTTTGGGCCAAGAAAGGTTCCTTTTGTATCCTGGAACAGGTGAAAAAGTCCTTTATACCAGTTCACATAGAGGATCACATAGAGGAAGTGAAAATATTTCATTTCCAAGGAGTGGCTTGTGGTTTTCACAAAGCCTTTAGAGCCTTAATTGGGCCCAGATGCGGTTTTGAAAGCCTATCTGGGAAGTTTTCACCAATACAGGGTGCAATCTTTCATTTGGGGACCACACCACCCTCTTCTGACATGTATGACATGTAGAATGCTTTACAGAAACTGCCTTGAACCCCCATACTGACTAAACTATAAGGTATTGAAAGATAAACAGCATCCTTTTTCTAATTGATACCTCATATTCAGACATATGAGATAGTATCCTACAGTATTGGGGTTTTTGACAGTGCTGTGTGATTTATAATTCAAAACTGCTATACATTTTTCATTTTTTCAGATATTGAGCATAACTTTGGTTCATTTTGTAAACCTGGATGTGTTCTACAAAATGGCACCTCATTTGGTATGGAAAAGCTATACCACGTTGAATTTTAACTATTCAAATATTGATTCTTCTCAAATCCTATATGGAACTTCTTTTCTCCATAGACTTTGTTCCAGATGATTTATGGGGAAATAGATTGCACCATCAGATAGCCCCATTCATGTCCTCTCCAAAATGACCCCACGTTAGGTATCTCACGCTAAAAAGTCAGAATTTAGATGAGAGGTGAATATTTTATTCACCATTATCATAGCTTCTGCAGTTTTTATGCTAGCTCAGTTTGGCTAGTACCATTTGATAGCCCTAGCTGAGAGCTTCAATTTTAACACCTATTTGATGGGTTTCAGCCTCTTTCTCTGGAATTTAGATGGTAGATGAAAAATAAGGTTATTGATCAGCAACTGTTTTGAGCCTAATTAAATTCTTTGATCTTTATGGTATCTTTCTGGGGTCTACATATTTAGAAAGAGGTTATGTGAGCCTGTAAGATATTTATGACATACCCATAAGGGCAAAAAAATATTTCTATACAGTTGCTTCAGTCTTAAACATACTTATCAATTGAATCTAAATAAAATAGCAAAAAAAAACAACTTCATTTTTGATAAACAAAGTTATAACATTTATGTCATTTTTGGATTTTGTACCAAAAATAACCATACCCATAGGGTGTTATACCCAAAAATGGATATTTCTTCTGTTATTAGAAGATTGAAGAATGTCACAGTAAAATTGAAACTTTTTCAACTTTTTTCAAAAATTGTTAAATTTAAGCTTAAATAAGCTGAGATTAGAAGTTGGATAAGGTTTATGCAGACTTACCAAAATTTTACCTTAAAGTGAGGTGTTGTGTATATATACTGAATTCGCTAAGGATTTTACATGGAGAATGTAAATCATGTGTGGGCTCAATTTAAAGTGGCTTAAGGCCATAGTATGGCTTTAAATTAACAAAAGGGTAAAAAAACATGCAGAAAGTTGCAATAAAGGGAAAAGACCAAATAGAGCTGAAGTGTAAGATGTGACTATGAAACTGATGATAATATTACTATTAATCAACAGTACTATGTCTGTTCTTATGAAATATAATAATAAAATATTATTATAACCACAATTAAATAATTATAAAATTATTTCTTTCACGTGTTATACACTACTAGTGATTATAACAGTGAGAAGTAATTGTCTACAAGAATCAATTACAAGAAGAATTTAATAATAAAAACTTCTTTCTATTAAAATAATAAAATCATTTTAATATATAATTATCTTTTACAAGAATAATTATAAAGATAATTCTTGAAGAAAACTATTACTAGAGAAAAACTTTAAGAATTAAAGATAAATGACTTACTAATACTCCAAAGAACTTATTGATAGATAAAAGTAGAGAAATTTGACGTGGAATTGTGGATTTAAGGGATCAAAAGGATTTATAACAGTATTACAACAATATATAGTTGTATTCTATGATTTCACGTCTTTCTGGTTGATTCTGAAAGATTTAAAACACTTAAGAATAGCTTGTAACTAATACTTACTTGTTGGTAATAATGATTTAATAAATTGATAAGATGATGATGCGGAAAAAACAGCAAGAAGAGGCTTCTTTTAAGTCAACAACAGCTCACAGAGGTGTGCCATGGAGCAAACTGAAAAACCAGTGAGTGAGAAAACAATAAACCCTTTTGGATTATTGATTGCATCATCAATTGTCACGTAAGATTATCATAATTACTTAATTGATGTTTTTACGTGACTACCAACCCCAATATGGTTAAGAATAAAAGGAGTAACATCTGTAAATCTTCTTTTATTCTAAAATAATCATTGATTTCTCAAAGTTATCAATGTTATTGCCAATTTCATTGCGTAAAACTTTTAGTTTTACTAGTAAAACCATAATTCTTTTTGGTTGTACCATAGATAATACAGTTCTCTATTAGTCCTGAAAGTTTCAGAAAGATTCATTAATAATTGTATTTTTAATGAATTTTTGAAGTTTTACCTCATTTCTACATAGAATTGCAAATAGCAGTATTTTGCTGGTTGCTATGAGGTAAATCAATGAATATGGGTCCCAAAAGGGTTTTAATTACTCTTTTAGGGTCTAGTCATGGACAGTCATCAAGAATTGACGTGATTACAGGAGTCTAAGTAGCTCATTACCTCCTTGGCACGTCAAAATAGCAGGTTATTTGCTATTTTCTTATGATTACAGTAGGTGTAACTTGGTAACCAAGTTCCCAAAGAGTTTTAGTTTACCAATTGGGCCAAGATGAGCCATGGATCCATGCTCTGGAGCTATCCACGCCTCTGAGGCCTCAGAAGTTGGGTACCCTGGCTCTCTTTGATGTCTTTTGTCCCCCTTGCCTATTTTTCACGTCAAAATAGAAATTTAAGCTTAAAGTGAGATATCCACTATGGGTGTACCAAAAGTCCATGTAAGAATACCATGATATTAAGTGCTCAAAACATGCATAACACTATTCTTAGTGTATATGTAACATGGGATTTCTCACTTTCCCATTATTTTGGCTTAAAATCAAGAAAAACAAAAATTTTCACGGATCTTTTATGTGGTATTAATGATGTGGTATTGAAGTATTTTCCATTTTACCACCTCAAATACTTAAATTGAGCTTATTCACTCTATGGGGCTACCCTAGGTGAATTTTTGTGTAGAATCCAAATCTGGTCTTAAATCCATGGATTTACTTACTCAATAAAAGGTTATTCATCTTTTCTGAAATTGAAAATGATGAATTTTGGATATATGCATGACTTATGAGTTATGCATAATTCAAAATTTCTTTTTAAGATAATTGTGGCCTATTTTGGTATGTAAAATATACCTCAAGGCTCACATGAAGTACCCAACTCTTGGGTCTGAAAGAACTCAATTAAGGTTTTCCACTTGTATTGGAGGATTTTTAACCTTATTTTTCTTTGATATTAGACTTTGATCAAAAATTAAAGTTTGAACCAGCTCTTTCCCAATTGGGACAGGAATTTCAAGCTGCCAAAGGGAAAATCCCAATATGAAAGCTTTTAATCAAGCTTTTAACACCTGTCAAAGCTTTAATAAGGTTAAATATTTCAATTTACAAGTGTTAAAACCTTATGAAAAGTCAGGGTTTGGTTTGTATTGCTATTTTACATGGGAAAAAAGCAACAACTTCAGAAATTACTTAAAAATGTAATTCTTGAGGAATTTTCTGGAAGCTTTCACATAGCTTACAATTTGATTTTATCTGTGTTCAGATTAAATTTAAAGCATTTTTTTGAGAAGTTTTAATTGGTCATTAGCCATGAAATTAATCTTTTCCATTATTGTTAAAGAAATGGAAACATTTTTAGAAATCAATTCAAAGGTTAGCTCACAATATTTGTCAGCCTGTGACTCAAAAACAGAGCACAAGCCTGGGAGCCAAATACCATAAACCAATGGTAGAGCAACATACCACCAAATAATGGAGATGAGCCATACAAGCTCAAAAGGTATCAAAAGAAAGGGGAAGGTTGCCTGTTTCCAAATATAAAAGTCCCATCATCATAGGAAAAAGAATAACAAAGTTATTCCTGCTCAAAGAAGTTGCTAAGAATAAACCTTAATTTTCACCTCTCATCTGAGCTGCAGAGAGAGAGGCTTAACCCCAGCAAATGGTTATTCAAATTGAAACTCAAATTCAGGAAGATCCAATGGTACCAGCCAAACTAAGCCAGCACCAAAATTATGGAATTTATGGCCAAAATAATTCCAAATGGGGAGGAACAAAATATTCACCCCTCATGTAACTTCTACAGTTTTAGTTTGAGATACCTAAAGTTGGGTCATTTTGGAAAGAGAGAAATCAGGGCTATCTGATGGTGCCATTAAATTTCCCATATCTCATCTAGAACAAAAATTATGGGGCAAACAAGTTCCATACAGATTTTGAGAAAATAATATATCTGGATAACTAAAATTGAACATGACATAACTTTTCCATATTTAATGTTAACAATACCAGATGAGGTACCATTGTGTGGATCACATCAAGGGATACACAATGAAACAAATTTGGGTTCAATATGTTAGAAACTGACAAGGCTATAGTAGCGTCAAGGTGAAAATCCCACGGTTTGGCCAATACACCTTTACTGTGCAATATTATCCCATAACTATGATTATGAGGTGTCAAATAGACAAAGAAGCTTGGTTATACTCCAATACCTCATAGTTCATCAAATTCTAGGGCTCCATACAGGTTCTGTATGGCTTTCTACATGTCATACACATCAGAAGAGGGCTATGTGGTCCCCAGATGAAAATTTTCACCTTGTATTGGGGAAAACTGCCCATATGTGGTTTCAAAACCACATCTGAGCCAAATAAATAGTATCCAGGCATTGTGCAATCCCTAAGCCAACACTCAGAAGGGAAAAATTTTCACTTCCTCTATGTGGATGGTCTAGAGGACCTTTCCACCCCATTTCAGGATAACAGGAGGATTTTTCTCTGCCAGAAAAGGAATCCCCATCCTGCTCTTAAAATCCTACATAGTACAACTATCAAAAACAGGTATAATTTTGGAAAATAATCATGTATACCTAAGATTCTACATTGTTGTAGTTATTATCATAGTAATCCAACTGGTAAGATTGCACCCAGGGCTTTAAACAGTGCTCACCACGACTATTGTACAATAGTAAAGCCCTTAATATCCTTATTTAAACCCATTTTTATTCTAATTATCCATGTCACAGCCATAGCTAAAGCTGTAAATGCTATCATTACTGCTTAATCATAGACTCATCATGACGTTTTGTGGGCCTGGCTGTGTTTTTTGGACTTTTTTGAACTATTTTCTGCATAAAAGATGAGTAATTTCCTATTTTTATTATATTTTTCCCTTTGGAACCCATATTTTCCATGTGAAAATATACATAAAAATATATTGTTTTTTCCAGTGGTGTATAATTTATCCCACTGTGTTTTTCATTTTATTCTATCTTTTAAGTGGTTTGATTATAATTTAATCGCCATTAGTGAAATTGGGCTGTTTCAGATATCTGAACAATAATACCCTTATAAGTTATTTGTTTTGAACATGAAAAAGAACCCTGGACTTTAAAAAACAGTTTCAGGGGTGTGGCTGAACACATTGATAATTTCAACTTTACTTTACAAAACCACTGATAAGATAACACTGTTGATTACAATTTAATATGTGAGAGAGTGGAAATAAACAGTATAACAAAAATCCACAAACCAGTATTTTTGTCATGTAAATTGATAATTTCAATTAAATATCATAATAAAAGGGCATAATATATGAATTTATTACCCAGAGGGAATTCTTAGACTTGAAAATAACATTTTAAGAAGTCTTAACTGACATAATACCTCCTTTACGTTTATCCATTGGAAGAAAATTTCATCCCACTTGAGACCCAGTCACAAGGCAATACACCAGTGACACCTCAGAAACAGAAGGAAACAAAGGTAAAGGGAAAAGGAATAGTGAAGGCCTCATCACCACCAAGAAGTGGATACCAATTTCCACACAGAGGGGTAGAAAACCATGGAGCTCAACTTCCATAAAAGGTAAACCAACCTGGATACCTTTTACAGGGAAGATTACCATAATTAACCCAGTTGTAACCTTCAAAGGTGAACTGCCCAAAGTAGTTGATAATGAATTTGTACAAGGCACAGTTGAAGGTAAATACCATAAGAACATAAAGTTTTTTACTGCTTGAAAACACTAATATGTCCCCTGTACACCTCAGGAATCTTGGAATCCCAAGGAACCAGCCAGAGGACAGGCAAGGACTTTTCAGCACCAGAAGACCACGGTCTGGACACCATGGACACCATAATAGATGGCAGGTGTCACAACCCTACAAAAAGAACCCTCTCAATTGGTTTTTATGGCAATGCAACCCTCCACCGATATATGGCCGATTTGGTCATATTCTCAATCTTATTCCATTTTAACCCTCATGGTGTGGAATGGAATTTTGGCCCTTTATGGCCTCCAAGCCATATCCTGCATCATTGGCCTCCTTGGCCAATCCTCAATCCCACCAGCCCTAAGGACAATACTTTAATTATGGGCCTGGGGGTCATTTAGCCTTCCAGGGGCCTCTGGCCCCTCTAATCTTATCCAGGGACTTTGGCCCACCCCCTTTGATTAGGGGGGTTTGGGGCTTAAATCGAAGAGTTGGGCCATTTAGGCCCTCTACAGCCCATGGTCCATATGCTGTGGAACCAATTAGGCCCCTTTTGGCCCAGTTCCAATGAGGCAAAAAGGGGCCAAGGGGGTCAGAAAAGGAGCCCCAATGACAGGTGGGTCTCAAACCACAAGTGGGCCCACCTGAGCCTATTTTCTTCCAAAAACCCCAAAGAACCTCAAATTGGCCCAAGGACCCAAGACACCCAAATTGGCCATAAGTGACCATTCCACTAAAGATTCAAACAATGGCCTATGGAAAGCACCAGAGGCCCTCAGCTACCCTCAATAAGGGGGTTTCCCCTCATGATCAGGGAAACCCCTGGCCCAACTCAATGGATCCAAGCCTTCAGGAACCTAGTGTGGTGCCTATGAGGTATTATATACCATTATTAACCATTTTTCCTCAGAAATAAGATGGTGATGGTTCCAGAACTTAATTCTGCAATTCCAAATCAAGTCCTCAAATCCATCACCCATTTCAAAGGTAGACTTGAGCCCCTCAGTCTTACAATTTATGGAGGTGACCAGAAGGTCATTCAAGGAGCCCAACTGCCTGGCTTCTGTGAGCCTTGAGGTATATTTTACATACCCAAATAGGCCACAATTATCTTAAAAAGAAATTTTGAATTATGCAAAACTCATAAGTCATGCATATATCCAAAATTCATCATTTTCAATTTCAGAAAAGATGAATAACTTTTTATTGAGTAAGTAAATCCATGGATTTAAGACCAGATTTGGATTCTACACAAAAATTCACCTAGGGTAGCTCCATAGAGTGAATAAGCTCAATTTAAGTATTTGAGGTGGTAAAATGGAAAATACTTCAATACCACATCATTAATACCACATAAAAGATCCGTGAAAATTTTTGTTTTTCTTGATTTTTAGCCAAAATAATGGGAAAGTGAGAAATCCCATGTTACATATACACTAAGAATAGTGTTATGCATGTTTTGAGCACTTAATATCATGGTATTCTTACATGGACTTTTGGTACACCCATAGTGGATATCTCACTTTAAGCTTAAATTACTATTTTGACGTAAAAAATAGGCAAGGGGGACAAAAGACATCAAAGAGAGCCAGGGTACCCAACTTCTGAGGCCTCAGAGGCGTGGATAGCTCCAGAGCATGGATCCATGGCTCATCTTGGCCCAATTGGTAAACTAAAACTCTTTGGGAACTTGGTTACCAAGTTACAACTACTGTAAAACATCAGAAAATAGCAAATAACCTGCTATTTTGACGTGCCAAGGAGGTAATGAGCTACTTACACTCCTGTAACCATGTCAATTACTAATGACTTTCCATGGATAAACCCCAAAAGATTAATTAAAACCCTTTTGGGACCCATATTCATTGATTTACCTCATAGCAACCAGCAAAACACTGCTATTTGCAATTCTACGTAGAAATGAGGTAAAACCTTCAAAAATTCATTAAAAATACAATTCTTAATGAATCTTTCTGAAACTTTCAGGACTAAAGGAGAACTGTATTATCTATGGTACAACCAAAAAGAATTACAGTTTTACTAGTAAAATTAAAAGTTTTACTTACAGTCCATTTTTGGATATTCTACGTGAAACACTGAATCTTCAAAATTTCACAGTAATTACAACCTGTGATGAAATTGGCAATAACATTGATAACTTTGAGAAATCAATGATTATTTTAGAATAAAAGAAGATTTACAAGTGTTACTCCTTTTATTCTTAACCATATTGGGGTTGGTAGTCACGTAAAAGCATCAATTAAGTAATTATGATAATCTTACATGACAACAGATGATGCAATCAATAATCCAAAAAGGTTTATTGTTTTCTCACTCACTGGTTTTTCAGTTTGCTCCATGGCACGCCTCTGTGAGCTGTTGTTGACTTAAAAGAAGCCTCTTCTTGCTGTTTTATCATCATCATCTTATCAATTTATTAAATCTTTATTACCAACAAGTAAGTATTAGTTCAACTATTCTTAAGTGTTTTAATTCTTTCAGAATCAATCAGAAAGACGTGAAATCATAGAATCCAACTATATATTGTTGTAATACTGTTATAAATCCTTTTGATCCCTTAAATCCACAATTCCACGTCAAATTTCTCTACTTTTATTATCAATAAGTTCTTTGGAGTATTAGTGAGTCATTTATCTTTAATTCTTAAAGTTTTTCTCTAGTAATAGTTTTCTTCAAGAATTATCTTTATAATTATTCTTGCAAAAGATAATTATATATTAAAATAATTTTATTATTTTAATAAAGAAGTTTTTATTATTAAATTCTTCTTGTAATTGATTCTTGTAGACAATTACTTGCTCACTGTTAAAATCACTAGTAGTGCTTAACACGTGAAAGAAATAATTTTTAATTATTTAATTGTGGTTATAATAATATTTTATTATTATATTTCATAAGAACAGACATAGTACTGTTGATTAATAGTAATATTATCATCAGATTCATAGTCACATCTTACATTTGGGGGCCTGGCCGTGATTTTATCCATAGACTTGGCTTTAATCATATTCTAGACTTCATTTTTTGTGTTCAAAAAACCACCATACCTACCACATCTTACATTTGGGGGCCTGGCCGTGATTTTATCCATAGACTTGGCTTTAATCATATTCTAGACTTCATTTTTTGTGTTCAAAAAACCACCATACCTACCACATCTTACATTTGGGGGCCTGGCCGTGTTTTTTGAACCTTGTACCCTTAATTAATATATTTTTAAGCTCTAAAATATATTAATTTAATTAATTTTTTTCTTTCAATTTGGAGTTAAAATATTTTTATTTTTGAAATTGTTTTAAAATCTTTTTCATTGAGGAATTTGGTTTAATTTTATATTGTTTTTACACGTGGCTTTTTCACATCCAAAAACTTATAAAATTATTCTTTGAGTTACTCTGAATTAATTTTCATTCAAAATATTAAATTTTAATTTTTTCTTTAAAAAGAATAATTTTTTTTAATATTAAAAAAATATAAAACTTATAAAAAATCTTTAAAAAATATTTTAAAAAGTATAAAAAATAATTTTTTCTATTTTATAATTTCTTTTAGTGTCTTTAATCAAATACTGTGCAGCTGGCAACAGACTCAGTAAAAGATATATCACTAGTCCAGAATCTTCAGAAGCAGAATCTGAAGACAGTATTGAGGTGCAGATTGCTAAAAGAGGCACCTTATTCAACTCAGAAAAAGCTAAATTACCACCAAAAGGTGTGTATTTTATCTTATATTTTCACCTTTTATCTTTAAATTGACGTGAAAATGGTGCATACCAGAAATGGAAGCAACTATTCAGTCCAACCAGATGGATGTGGACAAAGAAGAGGCAAGACCAAATCCAGAAGTGCCAAATCTTCCACAAGAAAGGCACATCTGGAGGATGCCAGAGTTGCCCCCCATTCCCCAAGGTCTGTACCAACAGATTTTGACGTGAATTCTGAGCCTGAACTAATTTATGATAATATTTCCAGGGCTGAACCATTTTCAAGTGGCAGCAATAGAAATATATCAGAGCCAGTACAAAAATTGGTTCAGAGCAGCCAAAGAAGAGGAGTGGGAAATCTGCCCAAGCCTTTGGCAAGGGGCCATGAACTCCTACTTACACATCAAGAGCTTTCTGGGTCAGGAGAAGACCATAGAACTCTTAGGAGGTTGGAGCCCCCTGTCTTGCAAAGACAAGGTCAAAAAGATAAAGAATTGGTTGAAGAACCAGAGTCTTTTATCCATAGACCAGAAGAAAGAATTGGAAATGACTCCAACTTTGGAGACAGAGGCACCAGTGGCATCTACCAGCTCCAAACCAGCTCCAGAAGCATCCAAGGACAAGCCCAAAGGACCTCAAAAGAAACAGAGAGGTCCCAAGAACCATCAAGGCAAGGGCAAAGGCAAAGCCAATTGGCACAGACCTTACCCACAAGGGTACAGGATCCCCAGATTGGAGCCTTCAGCCGTGGACAGTGTCTTCAATATGGCCAGAACTCTTATGGAATTCACAGCCAAAGAGCAGGAAAGGATGAACAGGACTTTTCCACGCAAATAAATGATGTAAATAGAAGTATTAGTGTAGAAATTGGCAAACCTGAGTCAAAGTTAAAGCAAATTACATTAGACATCAATGATTTAAAGAAAAATGACAAGCAACATTCTGATTGGCATAAATTGACAACTGTCACCCTTGAGTCAATTAGCAATGCTTGTGAAAGAATTGAGAACCAATGTCAAAATAATGACACAGAGGATCTTTCCATCTTTAAAGTAAATGATAGACTTAAAACTCTTGAAGACCATGTCTTACAAATAGTTAAGAACACCAATCAATTTGCTATACATTTAGCAAAAAGTGACAGTGAAAGGCAGAAATTGAAGAATGAAATAATTGCAAGTGTGGAGCAAATTCATAAGAATCATGAACCACATATACCAAGACATTCTACACCTTTGACTGAAGAAAAACTTTCTGTCAAAGAAAGTTTGACTCCATTCTTAGGAGAGAATGTTATTTCTGCAAAGGATATTCCCAAATTAGAAGAATGGCCAACATTCTCTGGTGAAGGAGAATACAACCATATTGAATTCATCAGGACTATTGATATGTTGCAAGAAGACTTTAATATACCTGATGAAATCATAGTAGGAAAATTACATTGTTTGTTTACCAAGACTGCAAAGAAATGGTATTACAAGATGAGAATAGATCATGGAAGACATGACTGGTCTTGGTGGAAATCTGAAGTGATTACCAAATGGGCCAATAATTCTTGGAGGTTTAAAATGGAGAATGCTTTTGAAAGTGCCATTTTTAACTCAGAAAAAGACAAACCACTTACTTGGTTCTTCAAACAAAAAGACAGATTATCTGCTTTACACCCAGATATGTCTGACACTATGATTAATATGAAAATATTAAGAAAGTGTGGAGGAGAACTGGAACATGCTATCAAAAGCAGATGTGTGGAACCCTGTTCAACAGAGGACTACATTAATGCTATGGAAGATATCATTACCAGAACAAGAATTGGTAAAACTTGGGTTAGAAACCCAATAGAGTCCAAAATAGTCTCAAAGATTCCTAGAGAGGAAAGAAGACCAGAAAGACCTGTCTTGAAGTGTCATAAATGTGGAAGTACTTCACATTTAGCCAACACTTGCCCTAAGAAGACAAAGATCAATGAAGTTCAAATCATTGAAGACATTCAGTGTACTGAAGAGAAAGAAGAGTCTGATCAAGATTCTGCAGTCTCTGAAGATACACCAGTAGAGGACTATCCCATTGAAAACATTTCAGCTTTCTTTGAGGTCACAGAAGTCCATACCCACTTGCCACAGTACAGTGAGGATTGCTACAACCTGATCAATATCCAAGATGCCAGAATGTGTAAAACAAAACCTGCTAGAGGAAAGGGTTACACTGCTGGAGCATCCTGTATCACATCAGTTCTAATGGGTGATATTGAAGCCAAAGTAAATCTGGATACAGGGGCATTTTGCACTTGTATTGGCAAGGATTATCTCCAAATTATACTTCCTGAATGGAAAAACCATCTATTACCAATAGAAGGTGTACAGTTCAGTAGTGCCAGTAACAATATGTACCCCTTGGGCATATTGGATACTAATATTGTATTCCCACATCCAGCAGGAAGTGTAAGAATGAAAACTGAGATTGTAGTAATGGATAATTGTACATCTCAGCATATCATTCTTGGAAATGATTACTTGAATATTTATGGCATTGATATAAATAACCATAAAGACAGATATTTCACAATTGGAGATAACAAAAGGCAAAAATTTGCTTTCTCAAATATGCCAAAACAGATATCTGTAGTATCTTCTGTCAAAGATACTTACAAAGATGAATTTGTGTCTAAACAACTTGTTGAAGCACAAATTAATCCATCATTGTCACCAAAGATGAGGAATGAACTTATTGATGTATTATATACATACAATAATGCATTTGCATCTGATAATGAACCATTAGGCGCTATAAGGGGACATGAAATTGATATTACTCTTAATATTGATAGACCATATCCTCCAGTACTTAGAAGACCAGCTTATCCAGCCAGTCCCAGAGCTAGAGAGGCCTTGGAAAAACATATCCAAGAGTTGATCCAACTTGGTGTGCTAAGGAAAGTAGGCCATAATGAGGAAGTTGAAGTGACAACACCTGTTATTATTGCATGGCATAATGATAAGTCAAGAATGGTTGGAGATTTTAGAGCTTTGAATACCTACACAGTTCCAGATAGGTATCCAATCCCTAGGATCCAAGAAACCTTGACTCAATTGTCTAAAGCCAAGTATATAACATCAATGGATGCATTAAAAGGCTTCCATCAAAATGTTTTGACGCCTAAAGCTAGGAAATTACTTAGAATTATCACTCACTGTGGTATTTATGAGTATCTTAGAATGCCATTTGGCATTAAAAATGCTCCATCTCATTATCAAAGAATGATGAATACCATCTTCCCCACAGAATTGTCTGAAGGATGGCTTATCATTTATATTGATGATATTATTATATGTTCTGACTCATGGTCTTTGCACCTTGAAAGACTTGCAAGAGTACTTCATAAAGTTGCAGAAGTGAACATGAAAATTTCACTTAAGAAATGCAATTTTGGTTTTGAAGAACTCAAAGCATTAGGACATGTTGTTTCTGGTTTGAGCTTGGGTATTGACAAGAATAAAGTAGCAGCAGTGTTACTTAAGCCAATACCCCAGAATAAAAAAGAAATGATGTCTTTTCTTGGATTTGCTAGTTACTATAGGCAACACTTGAAAGATTTTGCAATTCTAGCCAAGTCACTTTATAGAATCTGTGATCAACAGACTGTATTTGAAATGACACAGGAAAGAATTAAAGCTTATGAGAAGATAAAGAAAGCCCTTACAGAAGCACCTTTACTCCTCATGCCTGACTGGAGTATTCCTTTTAAATTGTACATTGATGCATGTGGGGATGGATTAGGGGCAGCCCTACACCAAGTCCAAATTATTGATGACAAACCTACAGAAGGACCAGTTTGTTATATCTCAAGACAAATCAAACCAACAGAAGCCAGATATGGTGCAAGCCAAATGGAGTGCTTATGTTTGGTATGGGCACTTGAGAAATTACACTATTACCTTGATGGCAGTGTTTTTGAAGTGATAACTGACTGTAATGCCGTGAAATCACTTCTTAACATGAAAACTCCCAACAGACATATGTTGAGATGGCAAATAGCCATTCAAGAATATAGAGGAAACATGACTATAGTTCATAAAGCAGGAAACATTCACAAAAATGCTGATGGACTTAGTAGATGGGCTTTAGCCAACACTCCTGATAACCCAGCTTATGTACCTTTGGAAGCTGAACCACAGATTCCAATTGAAGGGATTAACATAACTGATATTGGGACTGAATTCTTTGAAGAGGTCAGAGAGTCTTATAAACAAGACAAGAATTGCCATATCTTGACTTCTTTATTGGATAAAGACTGCAAAGACACATCTTTGGTTAATACACTAGATGAAGTTTGGAAAAATTCCTATTCAGAAGGAAGATTTCACTTGTTTGATGGGATTATTTACCATAGAACAAAACATTCTTGTGTGATGACATTGTGTAGTAGATTGCTCATCAATACCATTCTTCATGAATGCCATGATAGCATTTACTCTGGACACCTATCAGAAGACAGAACACTTGAAAAGGTGAAGAACTGTGCATGGTGGCCATCTTGGAGAAAAGAAACCATTGAATATTGCCATACCTGTGATAGATGCCAAAAAGCAAACAGGAGTACAGGCAAGAAATTTGGATTAATGATCCATATTCAAGAACCAAAATCCCCTTGGGAAGTTGTTCACATGGATTGGGTCACAGCACTTCCTCCAAGTGGTGACAAAAGTTATAATGCTTGTTTAGTCATTGTAGACAGATATAGCAAAACTCCCATATTCTTACCATGTCATAAAGATGACACTGCTATGGATACAGCTCTTCTTTTATGGAGTAGAGTTATTTCTCATACAGGGTTATTTAAGAATATCATAAGTGACAGAGACCCCAAGTTCACATCTGCACTTTGGACCAATCTTCATAGATTGTTTGGGACTAAGTTATCATTCTCTACAGCATATCACCCTCAAACAGATGGGCTAGCAGAGAGGATGATTCAAACTTTAGAAGACATGATCAGGAGATTTTGTGCTTATGGATTAGAATTTAAAGACTCAGATGGCTTTACCCATGACTGGTGCACTCTGATACCTGCATTAGAATTGGCATACAAGACATCAGTCCATTCTTCCACAGGACAAACTCCTGCTATGTTAGAAAAAGGATGGAATCCAAGACTCCCAGCAGACACACTGAGGAAAGACTTGATTGACATTCATCCTACAGCTTCCAGCTTCAAATTAATGCTTGATAAAGTAAAACACCATGCAAAACAAAGTATGGATGATGCTTTTGATTATGCAAAACAGAAGTGGGACAAGAGTCATAAAGTACCAGACTTCAAAGTAGGGGACTTAGTTCTAGTTTCAACCTTGAATTTTAATAATATCAAAGGCCCAAAGAAACTTAAAGATTCTTATGTAGGACCTTTTGTTATTGTTGCCTTACATGGAACCAATGCAGTTCAAGTGGAATTGAGTGGTGAATTGGAAAATAAACACCCCACATTTCCAGTCAGCCTGATAAAACCTTATCAACCAGCTGACAAAGAATTGTTTCCTTTAAGGAACCCAACTCCTTTAACTGTGCCCCCTGTGGAACAGAATGAAGACAGAAAGATAAAGAAAGTCATTAAAGAAAGGAGACTTAGGGGTAAAAATCAAAGAGAATATCTTGTCAGATATAGAAATCCAGTACATGAAGATGAATGGATGGCAGAATCAGAAATACCTGACTCAGATAAACTCTTAAGAAGATTTAGACATGAAAGAAGGCCACAAGCCTGAATATGTCTATAAATGTGCTTTAAATTACTTGATCTGAGTAATGTGAAGAGGTTGGACAGTGGACATTAACCCCCTTTTGGGGCCTTATTCTTTTTATCACTAATAAAATTGTAGTACAATTTTATTTTTTGGTGGGAGGGAATGTGAGCCTTGAGGTATATTTTACATACCCAAATAGGCCACAATTATCTTAAAAAGAAATTTTGAATTATGCAAAACTCATAAGTCATGCATATATCCAAAATTCATCATTTTCAATTTCAGAAAAGATGAATAACTTTTTATTGAGTAAGTAAATCCATGGATTTAAGACCAGATTTGGATTCTACACAAAAATTCACCTAGGGTAGCTCCATAGAGTGAATAAGCTCAATTTAAGTATTTGAGGTGGTAAAATGGAAAATACTTCAATACCACATCATTAATACCACATAAAAGATCCGTGAAAATTTTTGTTTTTCTTGATTTTTAGCCAAAATAATGGGAAAGTGAGAAATCCCATGTTACATATACACTAAGAATAGTGTTATGCATGTTTTGAGCACTTAATATCATGGTATTCTTACATGGACTTTTGGTACACCCATAGTGGATATCTCACTTTAAGCTTAAATTACTATTTTGACGTAAAAAATAGGCAAGGGGGACAAAAGACATCAAAGAGAGCCAGGGTACCCAACTTCTGAGGCCTCAGAGGCGTGGATAGCTCCAGAGCATGGATCCATGGCTCATCTTGGCCCAATTGGTAAACTAAAACTCTTTGGGAACTTGGTTACCAAGTTACAACTACTGTAAAACATCAGAAAATAGCAAATAACCTGCTATTTTGACGTGCCAAGGAGGTAATGAGCTACTTACACTCCTGTAACCATGTCAATTACTAATGACTTTCCATGGATAAACCCCAAAAGATTAATTAAAACCCTTTTGGGACCCATATTCATTGATTTACCTCATAGCAACCAGCAAAACACTGCTATTTGCAATTCTACGTAGAAATGAGGTAAAACCTTCAAAAATTCATTAAAAATAAAATTCTTAATTAATCTTTCTGAAACTTTCAGGACTAAAGGAGAACTGTATTATCTATGGTACAACCAAAAAGAATTACAGTTTTACTAGTAAAATTAAAAGTTTTACTTACAGTCCATTTTTGGATATTCTACGTGAAACACTGAATCTTCAAAATTTCACAGTAATTACAACCTGTGATGAAATTGGCAATAACATTGATAACTTTGAGAAATCAATGATTATTTTAGAATAAAAGAAGATTTACAAGTGTTACTCCTTTTATTCTTAACCATATTGGGGTTGGTAGTCACGTAAAAGCATCAATTAAGTAATTATGATAATCTTACATGACAACAGATGATGCAATCAATAATCCAAAAAGGTTTATTGTTTTCTCACTCACTGGTTTTTCAGTTTGCTCCATGGCACGCCTCTGTGAGCTGTTGTTGACTTAAAAGAAGCCTCTTCTTGCTGTTTTATCATCATCATCTTATCAATTTATTAAATCTTTATTACCAACAAGTAAGTATTAGTTCAACTATTCTTAAGTGTTTTAATTCTTTCATAATCAATCAGAAAGACTTGAAATCATAGAATCCAACTATATATTGTTGTAATACTGTTATAAATCCTTTTGATCCCTTAAATCCACAATTCCACGTCAAATTTCTCTACTTTTATTATCAATAAGTTCTTTGGAGTATTAGTGAGTCATTTATCTTTAATTCTTAAAGTTTTTCTCTAGTAATAGTTTTCTTCAAGAATTATCTTTATAATTATTCTTGCAAAAGATAATTATATATTAAAATAATTTTATTATTTTAATAAAGAAGTTTTTATTATTAAATTCTTCTTGTAATTGATTCTTGTAGACAATTACTTGCTCACTGTTAAAATCACTAGTAGTGCTTAACACGTGAAAGAAATAATTTTTAATTATTTAATTGTGGTTATAATAATATTTTATTATTATATTTCATAAGAACAGACATAGTACTGTTGATTAATAGTAATATTATCATCAGTTTCATAGTCACATCTTACAGCTTCCCAGGTGTTGGTATTTCACCCCAGGATTCTTCAAGGGTTATTTCAAGAGGTTGTGGAGCATCAAGACAGTCTTCAAGGCATCAAGAATGTCAGCACTCTTTAGAAAATTTAACTGGTCCATACAGGATGTATTCAGGAAACCTGTATGGAATTGACCCTTTTAGGCCAATTAATATTTCACTGTGGGAGTTCAAGACACAAAGTTCAAATTCCAAGATGGCCATATCTGTATTGACCCAGTTCATTCAATACATTTGGGTGACTCCCCTTCCAGGATCAGTCTTTCAGCTTTTCACATATACTGGCCACCTTTTCACCCCTGGGGACCTTTTCCCCAGTTAGTTAATATATTGGATTTATTTTTATCCTTATTTTCTTTTTTATTATTGAAGTAAATACTGATAATCTTATATCAGTAATTTGCACCTTTTTCTTTGCCAGTCAGTTGATATTGGTGGGCATATCCTTTACTTATTCCATTTTTATTTCTGGCAGGTTGAAACAGTGAATTGAGGATTCATTTAGTTGGCTCTTTGGCCTTTGACTTTCTCTTATGATCTTTGGCCTTTGGCTTCCTTCTTATTTTGGAATATCTTGTATTGCTTTCATTTTCCCTTAAAGAAATATACTCTTATTTTATTTCTTTAATCCTTTGGAGCCCTCCAAGTGATTCATTGATTCCTGAGTGTCAGGCCACTCTTTGTTTCACCAAGTGCCCCTGTGACAATAAGCTCAAGTTAATTTTTTAGCATTATCTTTATGAAATTATTAAGATCCTCAAAAACTTAATTTAATTCACACCACATGTGGTTTCAACCATCAATTTTTGTGTTAAAATTGAGGTGTAGTGTGTAGTTTAAAAGCTATGGGTAATTGAAGTGTTTTCAATTGAAATGTCAAAATTTGCCCATTTATTACATAAGTGAGCTTGTATTTACATATGTGAAATAAATAATTGGAGTTGTGTAATGTAATATTTCAATTGAATTACATATTTAAACTTCTAGTATAGTGCATGATGAGGAATTAAAGAAAGATAAATTGGAAAGATTTCCTTTTGGGGGGAAAAGAATCTTGGCTTCAACAGCTCCAGAATCCCCCAAATTCCTTGCTGACAGGCATGGGATGTCAAAATCCATGAAAAGGCTCATTGCCTTTGGCCTGGAATTGAGTCACAGACCCTGTGACTCAATTGATGATGAGGCTTTGATACCAACCAGGGCAGTTTTAGCTGTTGCCAACAGGGTAAAATTACCCTGAAGTTAAATCAATCTTATTAGAAACAGTTTTAACTTGTTTTGAGTTCTTTTAAACACATTCCTATGTGTCTTTAATTATTTAAACCAATTATTACCATAGCAATGGCTCATTTAAGGGACTAAAATGGCTGAAAATAGCAAAAAATGGCTAAAACCAGCCCTTTTTCTGTCTAAACCAGGGTTCAATGATGCAATTTCTTTTAGCTTTTCTTTTTTCAGGGTGTTTCTCACCACTGATTAGAGTAAATTCTACTTTAGTAACAAGAAAATTTGTGGCTATAAAAGAATGACTTCTTTGCCCCCCTTTTCCCTTAATGTTAGAATCTTTTCCTTTTATAATTAGTTGAAATTCTGTTAAAAAAATCAATAAAATATTTCAAACAACCTTTATAAGTCTTTTAAAACCTTTCAAAAATGTCAAAAATCATTATAATCACTTTTTGTAACTCTTATAATTATTCTTACCATTGAACCACCCCAAAGCTGAATTAAAGCATCTTTCATCGCTGTTAGCTTTGTCACTTTGTTTCCAAATTCACTTGGGTCACTCTTGGGCCATTCTTCCCTTTAATATTCCTTTTAAAGACTCTTCTACTATATTGATTTTCCTCAGTTCCTTTTACAATTGATTCCAATTGAAATTTTTCTTGAAGAGATTTCTTTTGTAGCCATTAATATATCCTATAGATTATTTTTGGATATATTTTTATTGTTAGTAAAACAATAAGTCATGATAATATCATTTTTTTATACTAAAAAAGTTAAAAACAAAACATTTGGCATTTTTTCTCTTAAAACTCTTAAAACTTACTATTTTCAATTAAATTTTACTTTATAAAAATTCTGAGGACAAGAAAAGTACTTCATATTGACTAAAACTTCCATATCCACACCCTACACCCAATGTGACAAGGAATCTGGTAAATTGGCCAGCCTGTCTGGGAAGTAAGTAATAGTGAAATGAAACTCAGAGAGACATTCAGCCCAATGGGCCTAATGGTAAGTAAGAACTTTAGAGGACATAAAATACTGAAGAGAGGAATGGTATTTCAATACTCCAAAAGGATTTTAAAGAGAAAGGAGAATAGTGTTTCAGCACTTGAGAGCACAAACAATTCCAAGAAGCTCCTTTTCATGAATTTTATAGTTGATCTCAGCTGTTAGAAGCTTGCTACTACCAAATGAAATGGGTTTCTTTACTGAGTCATCCACCTGACTCAGTACAGCACCCAAGGCATAATCATAAGCATCACTCTTTACAACAGCTGGTAGAGGAGTTTCAAATTCAGAAAGGATTTTAGAAGTGGTGAAAGCCTCTTTGAGTATTTGAAACTGACTAAGAGCTTCCTCATTGAAGACAAAAGGGAAATCTTTATTGAGAAGGGAAGTGAGAGAGTTAATTTTTTTGGGATACTTTTTATGAAATGATGATAGAAGTTGTCAAATCCAAGAAAATATCTCAGGGCCTTTATATTCTTGGACTGAGGTCAATTGAGGATTTGTTGAACTTTTGAAAAACTCATCTTGAGGCCATGATCCATTATTTGAAACAACATAGCCCAATTATTGCACACTTCAGGAATTGAATACACACTTTGAGGCTGTAGCAAACATATTATTGTCACTCAGTACTTGGAAGACAAAGGCCACATGTTTGACCTTTTCCTCCTTAGAACTAAAGAAGACCATTATATCATTTAAGCAGACTACTTAAAAAATCCCCAAAAAATCTGCAAAGAGGTTATTTACAAGATTTTGGAATGAAGCAGGAGCATTGGACAAGCCAATTGGCATAACAAAATACCCATAGCTACCATATTTGGTTCTAAATGTAGTTAAGTGCTCATCCCCCTCCTCAATTCTCAGGATATCATAAGTGCCATGAAGATCTATCTTGAAGAGGATAGTGGAACCCTTAAATACAGTGAAAATATGGTTCATGGGAGGAACAGGATACCTGTCCTTCCTAGTGACAGCATACCTGTTCTTCCTAGTGACAGTGTAAGGTTTGACTATGAAACAATAAGTAAAAATTACTAATTTTTTACTTATTGTACTCTGAATGTCCTTATAATTGAAATAAATAAGATTAAAATAATAATAATAATAAAGAAATATTATTATTATGGCGTAAAAATATTATATTATTAAATAAATATAATAATATAATTAATATTATATGAAATTATAATATTATAAATAATATATTAATATAAAATAATTAATATATTATAAAGCTCTTTATTATTGTTACCAACAAATAATAAAGGCGTAAAAAACTGTTTTTTATAAATAAAAAACAATTAATAACAATAATATTACTAATATTAAAGTTATATATCAATATAAATACTATTTATATTAATTAAGAATTATTAAGAGTAATAATAAGAGAGAAATTATTATAATAAGATGAAATAACCTACTTTTAACACTTAAAATAATAATTTTGAGATATTTTACGCCAAAAGAATATAATACAACTTTTTCAAATTGTATTTACAATAAAAAATAAAGAAAATTACTAAATTTCTTGATTTTATGTGGAAATGAGTTTTTTAGAGAGATTTTTAACAAAAACAATTAAATAAATGATTTAATCACGTCAAAATAGATGATTATAGCAAGGTGGTCTTTGGTCTTTAATAATATAACAGTTTTATATATAAAGAATAAAGAAATTACCTTTGATTTAATTGATTTAATGTTTTTGATGCGTCTGAGGGGAAAACAGAGTAAAAAGAGCTCTATTTATAGTAAATACCTCCCTCCTAGAGTCCAACAGGCTTCTAGTAGACGTGTACTGATCATATCCACTGGAATTGATCAATATTTTAAGGTTTGAGGGTGATTACATCATGATCAAACCATATTACATCATTATTACACCATTATTTAGAGTTATCACTATAACTCTAAGTGTGATGACATCAGAGGCTTGGCAGAACCCCAAATTTCGTGGATTTTATTAGTTTTAATCATAAACTAATAGTATTCACCAATTTTATCACTATTAAGACTGTTAAACTTAATTTAAGGTTACAGTATGTGATCATAACAGCTCAATTTAAGCTCAAACTTTGATCCTCAATAACTTTTAAGGTTTTCACGCTACAGCAATTCAGAGAGTGAATTCTGAGGGTTTGACATAACCTTATTATGCTGCCAAGAGCTCTTCATTACATCATCAAAACTCTAATTTTGATGATTTTTCTTGTAACTCATCTTTTCTGTCGAAATTCAATATTTTAAACTTCAAACCTTGATTTCAGGGGGTTATACCCTGAATTTAATAATAAAAATTACATCATTCTTCACGAATAAACTAGGAGAATCCAACTGTGTACTTTTTTTTAAGTTTGGACTACTTTCAGAACAAAGTGGTCAACAGCTCTGTTGATTTTTATCAATATTTCCTCATAAGTCTTAACGTTGTTTATAATTTGCAAAATAAAGTTCATATCTGTGTTCTTACAGTAATTACGTGGTAACTTTATTTTTGGTTCATCATTCTAGCATGTATAGTTTAGAAGATATTAGCTATGATCACTGAATATATGCGTTGACCAAAAAAGTGCATATATTCAGGATAATTCCTTAAGTATTGATTTTGGGAATTAGCTTATTAATTCTTTTATATGTGGATTTTTGTGGGGAATCTACTGGTACAATTTATTTCACATGTTGTTTCATTAGTTTCTGAGATAAATAAGGTTTTATGATTTTTATAAGGTATTATACCTTATAATTCCTTAAATATTGACTTTACAGATATGCCATAAAAGTGGTATATGTGTATTTTTCCATGGGAAATCCAATGGTATAATTTGTTTTACATGTTGATTCATTGGTTTTTAAGTTAAACCAATTTTAGTACCAATTTATGGTATTTTTTGTATATTTGAGTAATTATTTTGAATGTATAATTATTCTAATTAATTTTAATATAATTATATTAAAGGTATAATTATTATTAATCTTTTTTGTGACCTTTATTGGGTATGTGGTCATATCTCAAAGGCTCACATTCCCTACCACCAAAAAAGATTGTACCACAATCTGATATATGTGATTAGGGTATCATCCACTGTCCTACCTCTTCAATAGACTTTTGAAGCTCAATAATGCTTAACTTTTTATTTTTCAGGTTTTCTTTCATGTCTGAACCTTCTTAGTAATTTATCAGCATTTGTTATATCTTTCTCAAGTAGCCATTCATCTTCTTTAGTTGAATTTCTATACCTTACAAGGTATTCCCTTTCTTTTTTGTTTCTTGTTCTTCTTTCTTTAAGGACTTTTACTATTCTCTTTTCCTCTCCTTCCTCCAAGGGGGGAATTTCAAGTGGGGGTTTATTTCTTAGTGGAAATAATTCCTTGTCACTTGAACTGTAAGGTTTTATCAGACTTACAGGGAAAGTTGGGTGTTTGTTCATTAGTTCACCTGTGAGTTCTAATTGCACAGCATTGGGTCCATGAAGTGCTTTTATCATAAATGGTCCTGCAAAGGAATCTTTCAATTTCTTTGGGCCTTTTATGTTATTGAAATTAAGGGTTGATACTAAAACCAAGTCCCCTATTTTGAAGTCAGGTGGCTTATGACTTTTATCCCATCTTTCTTTTGCATATTCAAAAGAATCTTGCATGCATCTGTTTGCATGGTGTCTTGCTTTGTCAATCATTATCTTGAAACTGCTTGCTGTTGGATGTATATCCACCAAGTCCTTTTTGAGGGTATCATAAGGAAGTCTTGGATTCCAACCTTTCTCTAGCATTGCTGGTGTTTTGCCAGTAGAAGAATGGATTGATGTCTTATATGCCAGTTCAAGTGCTGGTATTAGTGTACACCAATCATGGGTAAAACCATCAGAATCTTTGAATTCTAGCCCATAAGCACAGAATCTTCTGATCATATCCTCTAGGGTCTGTATCATTCTTTCTGCTAGACCATCAGTTTGAGGATGATAAGCTGTTGAGAATGATAATTTTGTCCCAAACAAGTTATGGAGATTTGTCCATAATGCTGAAGTGAACTTTGGGTCTCTATCACTTATAATATTTTGGAATAAGCCTGTGTGGCTAATGACTTTATTCCATATCATTATGGCTTTATCCATAGCTGTGTCATCTTTATGACATGGTAAGAACATGGGAGTTTTACTGTACCTGTCAACTAATACTAGGCATGCATTATAACTCCTGTCTCCTCCTGGAGGTAAAGCTGTTACCCAATCCATATGAACTATTTCCCATGGGGATTTTGGTTCTTGGATTTGGATCATCATTCCAAATCTCTTTCCTGTGGCTCTGTTGGCTTTTTGGCATCTGTCACAGGTTTGGCAGTACTCTGCAACATCTTTTTTCCAATTTGGCCACCAAGAGCAGGTTTTCACCCTCTCTAGTGTCCTATCTTCTGAGAGATGTCCAGATGCAACACTATCATGACACTCATGTAAAATAGTGTTTATTAGTGTTCTGTCTGTTAAGGCCATAACACATGTGTGTTTTGTTCTATGGTAAAGGATTCCATCAAGGAGGTGGAATCTTCCTTCATCATATGCTTTTTTCCATATTTCATCTAGTTTTGATGAAAGTGATGGATCTTTGCAGTCTTTCATTAGAAGTTGGCTTAAGATATGGCAATTTTTGTCTGTCTTATAGCTTTCTTTAACTTGGTTAAAGAATTCTGTGCCAATGTCTGTAACACATATTCCTTCTATATGGTGCTCTTCTTGTGGTACCCATGCTGGATTGTCAGGGGTATTTGCTAGAGCCCATCTGCTAAGACCATCTGCATTTTTATGAATATTCCCAGATTTATGAACAATAGTCATATTTCCCCTATATTCTTGGATAGCAATTTGCCATCTCAGCATATGTCTATTTGGAGTCTTCATATTTAATAGTGATTTCACAGCATTACAGTCTGTGATTACATCAAATACTGTGCCATCCAAATAATAATGCAGCTTTTCTAAAGCCCACACTAGGCATAAGCATTCCATTTGGCTTGTTCCATACCTTGCTTCTGTTGGCTTTATCTGCCTTGAAATGAAACAAATTGGTCCTTCCACTGGTTTATCATTGATAATTTGTGTTTGGTGAAGTGCAGCACCTAGTCCTTCTCCACAAGCATCAATGTACAGTTTGAAAGGTAGTTTCCAATCTGGCATTAGAAGAAATGGGGCATTTGTTAAAGAATTTTTCAATTCTTCATATGCCTTGACTCTTTCTTCTGTCATCTCATAGACTGTTTGTTGGTCACATAGCTTATACAAGGATTTAGCAATCTTTGCAAAGTCCTTTATATGCTGTCTATAGTAACCAGCAAATCCTAGAAATGATTGCATTTCTTTTTTAGTTTGAGGCATTGGTTTAAGTAGTACTGCTGCTACTTTATTTTTGTCTATGCCTAGACTAAGTCCAGATACTACATGTCCTAGGGCTTTCAATTCACTATATGCAAAATGACACTTTTTCAATGAAATTTTCATATTTACTTGGACTATTTTCTGTAGTACCCTTTCTAGTCTTGTCAGGTGATTTTCCCAAGTTTCTGAGCAAACTATGATATCATCAATGTAGATTATTAACCATCCTTCTGATAATTCTTCAGGAAATATGGTATTCATCATTCTTTGATAATGGGAAGGTGCATTTCTTATCCCAAATGGCATTCTTAAGTATTCAAAAATTCCACAATGGACTATTATTCTTAGTAGTTTCTTGGCATTGTCTGTTAAGACATTTTGATGAAAACCCTTAAGAGCATCCATAGCTGTGATGAACTTAGCTTGTGACAATTGGGTCAATGTCTCATGGATTCTGGGTATTGGATATCTGTCTGGAATGGTATAGGTATTCAGGGCTCTGAAGTCTCCTACCATCCTTGATTTTCCATTATGCCAAGTTATAATGACAGGTGTAGTAACTTCTACTTGCTCATTATGTCCAACCTTTCTTAATACTCCAAGGTCCATTAATTCTTTAATGTGTACCTCTAGGGCTTCTCTAGCTCTTGGACTGGCTGGATAAGCAGGTCTTCTTAATAAAGGTGGGTAAGGTTTTTCTACATTAAGAATTATATCCACTTCATGTCCAATTATGGCACCTAGTGGCTCTTTGTCAGTTGCAAAGGCATTTTTATACTTAAATAAGAGGTCAATCAATTTTTCTTTCATTTTTTCTGTTAATTCTTGATTGAATTCTGCCTCTTTGAGTTGTTCAGATATAAAAAGTTCTTTTTCTGGAATTTTTTCCTCATTCTTAATAACTGTGATTTGTTTTTTGTTATTTAAGAATCCAAACTTTTGTCTTTTGTTATCTCCTATGGTAAAATATCTGTCTTTTTGGTTGGAGATATCTATACCATAGATTGATAAGTAGTCATTCCCAAGTATGAAATGATTACTAGTACAGTTGTCCATTACTACAAACTCTACTTTAATTCTAACACATTGTGAGGGATGAGGAAAAATTAGTGTTAAATCGATTATTCCAAGGGGCTTCATGCTCTCACTTGCACTACTAAATTTGACACCTTGTATTGGCATAAGTTTTTCTTGCCAATTTGGGACAATGGTTTTTAAATAACTTTTGCCAACACAAGTGCAATATGCTCCTGTATCCAAGTTAACTTTTCCTTCCTGGTTATCAACCATAACAATACTTATACTTGATTTTCCAGCTGTATATCCCATTCCTCTTGCAGGTTTGGTTCTATACATTTTGGCATCTTGTATGTTTGTCAGGTTTGTGTCAGATGTTCCAACTTGTGGTAAGTTTGAATTAACATCCAGTACTTCATAAAGTAAGTCAATATTATTAATTTGTGCATTAATTATATTGATTTCATCACTTTCAGAGCTTTCTGACTCTTCTGTCTCTTTTTCAGAGTCAGATTCCTCTTCTTTGTCATTGTGGCTTTCTGTTTCCACAATTTCATTAATTTTTGCTTTTTTAAGGCAATTATTGGCTAAGTGTCCAATACCTCCACATTTATGGCATTTTCTTTGCTCATTATTGTTGGATGTATTGGGCTTAAAGGATTCTTTTGGTTTATCTTTTCTGATAAATGGTTTATTTGGGCTTTTAATGTCCAATTTTTTCCAAGTCCTGCCAATTTTTGTTCTTGTCACTATATCTTCTAGTGCATTTATATACTCTTCTGTGGAGCATGGTTCTATACATCTGCTTCTTAGGGCATGTTCTAGTTCCCCTCCACATTTTTTAAGTATTTTCATATGCACCATCTTCTGTGACATTTCTGGGTACAGTGCATTAAGCCTTTCAAGTTGTTTTAGGAACCAAGTTAAAGGTTTGTCTTTCTCTGGGTCAAAGAAAGAGTTTTCAAATGCATTTTCTATCTTATACCTCCAGGCATCATTTGCCCACTTGGTGATTATTTCTTGTTTCCACCAAGACCAGGTATTTTTACCATTTGTTTGTCTTATGCCATAATACCATCTTTTTGCAGATTTCTCAAACAAAGAATGTAATCTTGCAGTGATTAATTCATCTGGTATGGCATAATCTTCTTGTAACATGTCAATTGTTTTAATAAATGACATGTGGTCATATTCACCTTCTCCTGTGAATGTTGGCCATTCCTTCAATTGAGGTGCTTCCTTCATTAAGATTTGGTTATTGTCTTGGTGACTCAAGTCTGTTATGAAAGGATTTGACAATTCCTCTTTTGTTTTAATAGGGCTTCTTATATGAGAAAATGGTGTTGATAACTTTGGCATATTTAAATTAGCCTCATTAATTTTATCCATTTTTTCTGTAATAAGCCTTATTTCACTTTGAATATCATCTTTCAGATGCATTCTTGCTTCATCACTTTTTTCCACATGGTCCAAAAGTAATTTTTGGTGTGATGAAGTCTTTTCTTCAAATTTTTCTACAGAAATACTTAATTTATTTAATTTTTCTGTAAGATTGTCAATACTCACATCATAATGGATTGTCAAAGTCTTATCTTTGATATCTTTTATGTATTTATACAATTCTTGTTGTCCTTGTATTAATTTTTGAGTATTGTCAATTAAATTTTTTGGTTTATTATTTTCAACAATAAACTTAATGTTGTCAATTTCTTTCTTGTTTTGTACAACAATTTTTGTTAAAGAAGATAAATTGTTATTTATTTCTTGTAGTGATAATAAACTGTCTTTAATTTCTTTTAGAGGTAATATACTATTTTTAATTTCTGTTAAAGTATTTACAACATCTTTGGACAAGGTTATTTCTTTGGGAAATGAGGTTGTCTCATTCTTTGCTCTTCCTTGTCCTTGAATTCCATCAAGGTTCTGGCCATGTTGAAAACATTGTCCATGGCATCCTTTTGGATTCTTGGGATTCTGTAGCTTGGGGAATATGGTTTCCTCCAATGCTTTTTCTTGTTCTTCTTCCCTTCTTGGGGAAGTGGGTTGGCTTGAGGCTTGCTGGTAGAAGCTACTGGGGCTTCTTCCTTGGTTGCCTCCCTCTTTTTGGCATGGTAATCCTTGATTTTTTTGATTTGAGGCTTGGATGACAGTGGATTCCATCCATTGGAGTATTTCACTATCTCCTCCTCTTTGAGGAGCTTTTTCAGGATGTGCCAGGAGTTCATCACTCCTTGGTGTATTTGAGGCAACATTTCCCAATCTTTGTCCTTGTACACTGTGCAATACTGCTTGTACTGGCTCATGTAGATGTCTATTTGAGCCCTCTGAATGTGATTTGTACCTGTTTGAGTTACTCATACTTAGTTCTAATTCAGGCTCAGATATCATGGGCATTTCTGGGACTTGCCTTTGGGATAAGGCACTTCCTTGTGTGGATTCTGTTCCACTGGGGATATTGCCCTTTCTTTTCCCTTTTGAGGGATCAATTCTACCTCTGAGTCCAGCTCCATCTGATTGGATGGAGTATTGGGAACCTCTTCTGGTAGTCATAATTAAAGAATAAGAAAAAATAAAAGTATTTTAGAATAAAATTCTTTTATGGCAATTTAAAAAGAGGTGCTCACCTTCAGAGTCTTGAATGGTGGGCCCTGGAAAGTCTAATTTCTTAGCTTTCTTTCTTTTGGTGATAACTGGTGTTGGAGAACTTTGACAAGTTTCTTCCACTAATCTCTCAACAGTAGCTTGGTTGTCTTCTGTTGGGTTATCTTCAAACACTAAAAAAGACAAATAAATATAAGTCTTTTTATAAGAAGTGTTATTTTTGGCAAGATATGGCAATTTTCCACGTAGAAATTGCTTTTATATCTTAAAAAAAATGAAATAAATAAAGAAATGAATAAAAATGAATAAAAATAACTTTTTTTATTGGTTTTTAATATTTTTTAATATTTTTTATGTATATTTTTATTTTTAAAGAATAAAATAAAAAATGAATATGATTCTTATAAAATTAAATTATAATAAAAATTATTTTTAATTTATAAATTATCTTTTTTAATCACTAGAGTCACTCAAAGAAAGTTCTTGCAAGTCTAAGGATGTGAAAAAACACGTGTAAGACAGTACAATTGCTTTCCAAATGCCTCAATAGCTTTTAAAATCAATAAAATATAAAATTATTATATAATTTTATGATTATAAATATAATTTATTATTGGATAAACCCAATTAGAATCTTTTTAAAGGTCTTTTAAGTAAATATTCCTGGCCAGGCCCCCAAATGTAAGGTTTGACTATGAAACAATAAGTAAAAATTACTAATTTTTTACTTATTGTACTCTGAATGTCCTTATAATTGAAATAAATAAGATTAAAATAATAATAATAATAATAAAGAAATATTATTATTATGGCGTAAAAATATTATATTATTAAATAAATATAATAATATAATTAATATTATATGAAATTATAATATTATAAATAATATATTAATATAAAATAATTAATATATTATAAAGCTCTTTATTATTGTTACCAACAAATAATAAAGGCGTAAAAAACTGTTTTTTATAAATAAAAAACAATTAATAACAATAATATTACTAATATTAAAGTTATATATCAATATAAATACTATTTATATTAATTAAGAATTATTAAGAGTAATAATAAGAGAGAAATTATTATAATAAGATGAAATAACCTACTTTTAACACTTAAAATAATAATTTTGAGATATTTTACGCCAAAAGAATATAATACAACTTTTTCAAATTGTATTTACAATAAAAAATAAAGAAAATTACTAAATTTCTTGATTTTACGTGGAAATGAGTTTTTTAGAGAGATTTTTAACAAAAACAATTAAATAAATGATTTAATCACGTCAAAATAGATGATTATAGCAAGGTGGTCTTTGGTCTTTAATAATATAACAGTTTTATATATAAAGAATAAAGAAATTACCTTTGATTTAATTGATTTAATGTTTTTGATGCGTCTGAGGGGAAAACAGAGTAAAAAGAGCTCTATTTATAGTAAATACCTCCCTCCTAGAGTCCAACAGGCTTCTAGTAGACGTGTACTGATCATATCCACTGGAATTGATCAATATTTTAAGGTTTGAGAGTGATTACATCATGATCAAACCATATTACATCATTATTACACCATTATTTAGAGTTATCACTATAACTCTAAGTGTGATGACATCAGAGGCTTGGCAGAACCCCAAATTTCGTGGATTTTATTAGTTTTAATCATAAACTAATAGTATTCACCAATTTTATCACTATTAAGACTGTTAAACTTAATTTAAGGTTACAGTATGTGATCTTAACAGCTCAATTTAAGCTCAAACTTTGATCCTCAATAACCTTTAAGGTTTTCACGCTACAGCAATTCAGAGAGTGAATTCTGATAGCCTGACATAACCTTATTATGCTGCCAAGAGCTTTTCATTACATCATCAAAACTCTAATTTTGATGATTTTTCTTGTAACTCATCTTTTCTGTCGAAATTCAATATTTTAAACTTCAAACCTTGATTTCAGGGGGTTATAACCTGAATTTAATAATAAAAATTACATCATTCTTCACGAATGAACTAGGAGAATCCAACTGTGTACTTTTTTTTAAGTTTGGACTACTTTCACAACAAAGTGGTCAACAGCTCTGTTGATTTTTATCAATATTTCCTCATAAGTCTTAACCTTGTTTATAATTTGCAAAATAAAGTTCATATCTGTGTTCTTACAGTAATTACGTGGTAACTTTATTTTTGGTTCATCATTCTAGCATGTATAGTTTAGAAGATATTAGCTATGATCACTGAATATATGCGTTGACCAAAAAAGTGCATATATTCAGGATAATTCCTTAAGTATTGATTTTGGGAATTAGCTTATTAATTGTTTTATATGTGGATTTTTGTGGGAAATCCACTGGTACAATTTATTTCACATGTTGTTTCATTAGTTTCTGAGATAAATAAGGTTTTATGATTTTTATAAGGTATTATACCTTATAATTCCTTAAATATTGACTTTACAGATATGCCATAAAAGTGGTATATGTGTATTTTTCCATGGGGAATCCAATGGTATAATTTGTTTTACATGTTGATTCATTGGTTTTTAAGTTAAACCAATTTTAGTACCAATTTATGGTATTTTTTGTATATTTGAGTAATTATTTTGAATGTATAATTATTCTAATTAATTTTAATATAATTATATTAAAGGTATAATTATTATTAATCTTTTTTGTGACCTTTATTGGGTATGTGGTCATATCTCAAAGGCTCACAGACAGCATTGATTTTGTGGTAGTCAACACACAAACTGAGGCTGCCATCCTTTTTCTTTACAAAAAGAACAGATTCTTCTGTTGGAGAAGAGCTTGGCCTAAATAAATCTTCCTCTATTTTCTCTGTAATTTAGGCCCATAGTGTTTCTGACACATTTCTTGATAGAGAGTAGATAACACCAACTCAAGGTAGAGACCCCTCCAGTTTCATATTATTATCACAGGCATGGTGTGGAAGAACTTTCTCTTCTTT
Organism: Austropuccinia psidii; assembly: GCA_023105745.1. Lineage (NCBI taxonomy): Eukaryota > Fungi > Basidiomycota > Pucciniomycetes > Pucciniales > Sphaerophragmiaceae > Austropuccinia > Austropuccinia psidii. The sequence continues at coordinate 7,024,313 of JALGQZ010000002.1, read as the reverse complement.
TGCCTTGGAGAATACATCCAAATATTGGTGATAAGTAGGAGTTACTACCGTCAGCACAGTTTAAATTTCTTCTGACTCTTTCTCCACATCCCACTGCTCCTCCAGGGAGTCATGAAATGATAAATGAGGAAGGTCCAAATCCGATTGAAAGAGATGAAGTGAAAATTTAGCAACATCTTTTATATCTTTAAAAACTTTATCTCTTGATGGAAGTAATGACTGAGAGGCAATTATGGGAGGAATATGAACAGAAGAAAAAAGGGAAGGTGTTTTAAGTTCACCAAAAAGAGCTACACTGTTTCACAGGGGCTCTTGGGGAGAACAACAGTGACCTGGTACGCAGTAATAATGGAACTCACTTGGAAGAACTCAAAGGGATAAGTAAATAAGATAAAAGAATAAATTTCTTTAAGAAGATATGCAAGTACAAGATGAGATTCAATAAGAGAAATAATCCAAATGCCCAATGAGCCTCCCAAGTTAGTCCTTAATCACTGTTCCAACCTTCCACAAATACAAATCAATTTAGTAAAGTATATGACTACCAATTTACAGTTACAGGAAAACAATGAAAAGCTGCTAAATGACTGACTTGATAATATCAGTTCTCACTTAACAAAATGAAAGAGAATAAAGATAATATAAAATCAAAGTAGAATAATTAACTGGCAGAAAGAATTCCCGGGGTTGAAAGGAGGCTGGTATATGTGAAAGGTTGAGAGCTTGACTCCTTCAGGCTTACCGCTTGTCTTTATTTATTTATTGATGAAGTGTATACCTTGCCTAATTTGGAAATTCACTAAACTGTATTATCATCCAAGGGTATATGGTTGAAATACAGGTCCTCATCAACCAAGAATGGATTAAAAGGAATGTGGTTTCCAATGTAGGTTGATGGATCATTGATACTTGACAATTCTTTTTGGAATTACCTCTTGAATAATCCTTGGGAATGAATTTCCAGTATTCCATTGGAGTAATAATGCATAATTTCAAATATCCCATGACTGCTTGATTGTGTCATTGGTATTTAAGAATAACACTTGCACTTGAGCCTTGATGCATCCTCTGGATGGTGTGATACCTTGATTATTTAATGGAATGTTTGAATAACCCTGTGATATTGGCACCATTGAGTTTCTGGTGGGAAAAGGTGCATAATGGTGTATAACACAGGTTATGGAACTTTTGGTTATTCAAGGGGAAAGGTGATCAAAGGTCTTTTTAGTAAATTCCAGGAGGATAATTGGAGAGAATGCAGTTTGGGTGGCTTGAGGACTTGCAAAGGTTTCTTCTGCAAGGTTTTGGTGTTTTGGCCATTTTTGGTTTTTGGGCCAAAAAAAGCCTGAAAGCCTTTAAACTGTATCTGTAAAAAGTGTACAAAATGTGAAAATATTTAATTTAAGCCTCAATTTTCCTGATATGGCCATTTGAGAAAATGGAATAGTAATGATGAATGCACCAAAAGGTGGAAAATGGGAAAAACTTCATTTAAAGCTTAAGATGCAGAATACAGTGTTTTTAGCTTTATTTCCCCTGTTGACAGGGAAATACCCAAAAGTGGCCATAAATGGCCTAGTTGGCCCCAGATGATGAAATGGCCTTGAAAGGCCAAAAAAGGTGAAAGTGCCCAATTTTTCCAAAGAATGCTGGATATGGCCAAATTGCCATAAATTGGATATGGTATTGATATGCCATATAAAGATCTAAGAGGGTGAGTGTCCATGGTTGTGACACATTATTAACAGCATTGGCAAAGTCATTACCATTGCAAGGAATAATAGCACTAGACTCATAGGCAATCAATCCATTTTTCCAATAAATATTGGATCTAGAATGGTAGAGGAAATCATAGCCCAATATGAGGTCTTCTCCCTTGGGTGAATCTATGATAAAGAAGTAACATTCAAAGCTTTGGAAGGAAGGCAAGTCAACAGCCCACTTGGTATAATGGGTGCTGAACAAGGAAGTGGATTCATTTGAATCCGGAATGAAAAGAGGAAGATTTTCAGGGAGCTCTGAAATGGTCAATGAGTACTTGAGAGCAAAATTATTTTCAATGAAATAGTTTGTAGCACCAGAATAAATGAGAATACTATGAAAACATATCAGATACAGAAGGGAAAATAAGAAAATTTAAAGATTTTGTGACACTAGTATTCAGAGTGCACAATTGGCTCTTGAAGGAAACAAGTGAGAACCATTGAGAACATCATGTTTCCCACTAAGGCTTTTCCCTGCTTGGTAGGGAAGCCTCTTGATAACCCAGGTCTATTCTGAGGCCTCTTGAAGCATGTTTCAATTGGGTGCTTTCCACAACAATAAGTGCATAGGGCTTTATAAATACTCCTCTCCTTTTGAGGAACACCTAAGTTGTTGTTCTTATTGTGGAGAGCCGCATGTGGTGTATCCTTAGAATCTTGAAAATTCTTCCCTTTCTTATTCTTGTTGTGATGAGGTTTCTTGGAAGATGAATCTTGAGGAGGCCAGAAGGAATTTGATCCTGTGACAGGAGCCTTCTTCTCTTGATTACTACCCTTTTCATTCTTCCTCTCATGGTACCTGGTATCTAACTCCAACTTAATATTCATGTGTTCTTGAAGGCTATCAAAATTTCCAGGATGAAAGGCACATTGGTCAAATAGCGTTGATGCTAATCCTCTTCTATAAACATGAATATATAGCATTCCTCCCCTGTCCCCAATTCTTGAAATTAAGCTTCTGAAATCAGCAATGTACAAAAATAAATGACTACTTTTCTTAACCCTGAGATTATCCAACTCTTGTTCAGATTTCCTGACTTCATTTGGATGACCAAAAAGAGTGAAGAGCTGGGTTTCAAACAACTTCCAGTTATTAAGCAGCTAATATAGGTCTTCATTGAAGATATTTAGTATATATGATTCAATCTATTTTTCAGCTCTAAAAGTGAAAAAGAGCTGAGTGAAGAACCTTTCTACTTTCATACAAGAAGCTTCCTGGGTAATTATGGAATATTAATTGAGAGGATTGTATAAATCTTCTCAATTTATGGGCTTGAGTACCATCAAAATAATCATGTGCCTTCATGGATAGAGTCTTAAGTTCTTGGACTCTTGAGTTTTCCCTTTGGAAAGATTTTTGATTGAGCTGTCCCATGAATTGACTCATCTGCTTCATCATCTTGAGAAAATTTGGTTCAGAATGAGACAAGAGGTTGATTATAAAGGGCTAGATTTAGAGCCTCCAAAGCTTTGGGGGAACCTGCCAAGGAATCTTCCACTACAGTTTCCCAGACATTTCATCTTCAGCATCCCAAATCTACCTCTAGTCCCTTGGGATAGGCCAGGATAGCCACCCATCAAGCCAGAGAATGATCTTGATCTTCTTGACTCAATACCTCCTCTTCTGAAGGGTGGTCCTCTGTCCAAATTTGCACTCAGTTGATGAACTGATGGTGTTTATTCAAGAGGATCCCTTTCTGTAGGAGCTAAAACAGATTGACTTCTTTCAGATCTTGTATTCTTGGCTGGTGGGCCTATTCTGAACAGGAAATGTTTGAAAAGGAAACCTAAAACTTGATGATACTTTGAGAACAAACAATGAGGGTTTACAAATTCAACTCAAATGGGGATCTTGAAGAATCAATAAAAATCTTGAGTTGAAATCAATTTTCATAATTCTTTAAAGATGATGATTACAGATTCAAAATTTTATTAATAATGAATGTCTTTAAGAACTTCAAATCAATTTCCATAAATAAATAAATCAATTAAATTTAGTAAATTCAAATTAAATATCAATTCTGTCCTGAGTAATTTAGTCAATCAGTTATTATCTTCAAAAGTCACTTCAATATCTTGAGGAATCAAATTCAAATCAAATATTGAGGAGCAATCAGCTACCTTGAGGGGTCAAAATCCAATCAATCAAAATCTTGAGGTAAAATCAATGTATTGAGAAATCCCAATCACAAGTGAACCAATCAACTATTGAGGAGTTCAAAATCAATGAATAACCAATCCAAATCCAATGGTAAATCCTGAATTGCTTAATCAATTCAGCCAATGAATTCCAATAAATCAAGACCTGATAAACACCTGAATTCAGACAGAAAATAGTAAATTGAGAATTGATTAAGAATTAAGAATATAGTAAAATGGTAATAAGGGATTAATAAATGAGAAAAAAGGTCAATTTTCATATTGATTGGACAAATGAGATGAAAATTGATGAGAAATCATAAAATCAGAAAAAATAACAATTGATCAATGGGAGAAATCATTATAAATGACTTGAAATAAATATTAAATTATGAGGTAATAAATATAATGTCACAGGGCCTCTTCTAATTGAACAGGTCCTGGCACTCAGAGAACTGGAGCTTGCTTATGGAGGGCTCAGATGGAATAAGAATGACTATACTCGATCATGTAATAATAATGATATTGATAATGAATTTAAATATAAGAAAGAATCAGCTAATAAGAAAAAGAGTAGAGAATAAAAGATTCAACCAAAAAAGCCCAAGTCCACTGTTGCAACCTTTCAGAAAGAAAGAGAAGGGTTAATAAGGATATGGCCTGCACAACTCTACTGAACAGGTGAGGAAATTAAAAGACAAGATTAATACCAATAGATAATATATTCGGAAAATAAGAATAAGAATATTTATCAAATAATAACTGAAATATATGAATTACCTGGGGAAACATCCCCAAGGAGAGAAAGAGGGCTGTTATATGTGAGAGTTCATCAGCCCTGATCCAAAGAGTTAATTTTCTTGATAGGAATCTCTATGCAACCTTTCTGGATAATACAGCCTCTGTGTAGGTGTATAGAGTCTTTACAAGAGTTGTTGTGGAGGTGAGTGATTATACAGCTTCAGACTTGTGAATCCAAAATTTTATTTGGTGAATCCAGCCTTTACAGGTTTTGACAGGCTTTATTGATGAACCAGACTGTATGCATGTTTCAGAAAGAAGATTTTCTGAAACTGATTACACACAATGGATTTTCTTGTTTTTGGACTTTGAGTGGAGTTGATATTTAATACCCTGACCCCTGGATAGTGGATGTGACAGTAGGTGAAGTACCTGAAGAGTGGCCAACTAATGGATTTATCACCTTGACTTCTTTACCATCCAATTTTTCACTTCCTCAGCTTCTGGTTTGGTTGGTGAATAGGAAATTCTTCTTATTCTTTTCACCAAACCTTTATTATTGATTCTGAAGATGGGAACCTTTGAACTGGACTAAATTCACCTACCACCAGTGAGAATGTGACCTCTATGATTGGTCCATCTTTGAACCTTCCTCTGCATGGAGCCAGTCACTACATCAAGCCATCAGTATTAAGTCAAACAACAAATTCAAAGCACTTAGAACTGGAATAAAACAAAGTCCCATCAGGAGTAGGGGCCTCAGAGACTGGTAAATCTTTCCCAAAAGGGCCATCCTTCTTTCTCCATGAATATCTCTTGACCTTGGAAAGTGGCACCCCTAGAAATTTACATGGCTTCTTCCCAAAAAAACAATAATGTCACTTTGAAGATCTAGGATCAAATTGTTGGAAACACGTTTTACCTTTCAACAAGCACTCAGTACAAGGAGGATCCAATATTCAATTTCCTTGTACCCATCATATGTTTGAAAGGGATCAAATCTTCCTGAGGAATCTATGCACAAGGGTGAACCCAATTGACTGAAGACAGCAGACCAACAAAGGATAGAGGGTGGCAGCACAGAGGGACAAGATTCAGTGAGTTCAGTCAGTTTGAAACTAATTTCTAGAATTATGGAAGAAAAAGAGTCATTCCAGTCATATATGCATATCAATCCTGATAGTCATCAAGGTTCTAGGGCCATAACTTCATTTATGGCCCCCTCAAGGTCCTCAATATGGGGCACCAATCAGCAATCCAAGACCTGACCTTCCACTCTGGTGGGTCACTCTTTTTGATGGGCCTGGACCATTATCAATGGATCAAAATGGCCCAATTTGGCCCTTTGGACCCCCTGGCACCCAGCACAATTTGGGCCCATGGGGGCCAAATTGGTCCTGGGGGACTCCAATAACCCCCATGGCGTATGGGCCATGAAATGTAGGAGCTTCAAAAGGGACAAGAATTCAAATTTTGCCATGATAATTGCAGGGAAAAAAATGACCTCAAATACCGTTTGGGCCAATTTTTCCAAGGACTATGTTTACAAGACCCCTCATTTCAAAACATGATTATATGCATATTCAGGAATGGATGTAATAAAAGACCCTATAAGCCCAATTTGGCCAATTGTTGAAAGGTTATACATTCATATAGCCATTATTCATCAATTTTAAATCTGAAGAACTTGGTAGCCTTTATTTTGGGATACATCCCAAGGCCAATGCAGGAAAATTCAATTTGAACGGATTGACTAAAGACTAAGATAAAACTCAAAGAAATTGAAAATCATTTGCTTAATGAAGGGGAGTGTTCATGATAATGATCAAGAGTAAAGGAAATTAAATTTGAAATATTTTGAAACAAATGTGGCAATATGGGGATGACACTCAACAGTGGCAGGTTATGGTGGTGCTCAGGAGCCTACCAGCTTCAAGAGGGGGATAATGTCACAGCCAATATTCAAGAATAACGGAATTCAACCTTAAAACCACTCAAAATCATCAAACCAGAAATCCATTGTATGTATCAGTAATCAGTTTCAACAAATTTTCTTTGTGAAGCATGCATACATTCTGGTTAATCAATACAGGTTGGATTCACCAAATCCACATTTTGATTCACAAGTCTGAAACTGTATGATTACCCAGCTCCACCACACCTGTTGTGAGCCTTTGAGATATGACCACATACCCAATAAGGTCACAAAAAATACTCAGAATAATTATACCTTTAATATAATTATATTAAAATTAATTAGAATAATTATACATTCAAAATAATTACTCAAATATACAAAAAATACCATAAATTGGTACTAAAATTGGTTTAACTTAAAAACCAATGAATCAACATGTAAAACAAATTATACCATTGGATTCCCCATGGAAAAATACACATATACCACTTTTATGGCATATCTGTAAAGTCAATATTTAAGGAATTATAAGGTATAATACCTTATAAAAATCATAAAACCTTATTTATCTCAGAAACTAATGAAACAACATGTGAAATAAATTGTACCAGTGGATTCCCCACAAAAATCCACATATAAAACAATTAATAAGCTAATTCCCAAAATCAATACTTAAGGAATTATCCTGAATATATGCACTTTTTTGGTCAATGCATATATTCAGTGATCATAGCTAATATCTTCTAAACTATACATGCTAGAATGATGAACCAAAAATAAAGTTACCACGTAATTACTGTAAGAACACAGATATGAACTTTATTTTGCAAATTATAAACAAGGTTAAGACGTATGAGGAAATATTGATAAAAATCAACAGAGCTGTTGACCACTTTGTTGTGAAAGTAGTCCAAACTTAGAAAAAAGTACACAGTTGGATTCTCCTAGTTCATTCGTGAAGAATGATGTAATTTTTATTATTAAATTCAGGGTATAACCCCCTGAAATCAAGGTTTGAAGTTTAAAATATTGAATTTCGACAGAAAAGATGAGTTACAAGAAAAATCATCAAAATTAGAGTTTTGATGATGTAATGAAAAGCTCTTGGCAGCATAATAAGGTTATGTCAGGCTATCAGAATTCACTCTCTGAATTGCTGTAGCGTGAAAACCTTAAAGGTTATTGAGGATCAAAGTTTGAGCTTAAATTGAGCTGTTAAGATCACATACTGTAACCTTAAATTAAGTTTAACAGTCTTAATAGTGATAGAATTGGTGAATACTATTAGTTTATGATTAAAACTAATAAAATCCACGAAATTTGGGGTTCTGCCAAGCCTCTGATGTCATCACACTTAGAGTTATAGTGATAACTCTAAATAATGGTGTAATAATGATGTAATATGGTTTGATCATGATGTAATCACCCTCAAACCTTAAAATATTGATCAATTCCAGTGGATATTATCAGTACACGTCTACTAGAAGCCTGTTGGACTCTAGGAGGGAGGTATTTACTATAAATAGAGCTCTTTTTACTCTGTTTTCCCCTCAGATGCATCAAAAACATTAAATCAATTAAATCAAAGGTAATTTCTTTATTCTTTATATATAAAACTGTTATATTATTAAAGACCAAAGACCACCTTGCTATAATCATCTATTTTGACGTGATTAAATCATTTATTTAATTGTTTTTGTTAAAAATCTCTCTAAAAAACTCATTTCCACGTAAAATCAAGAAATTTAGTAATTTTCTTTATTTTTTATTGTAAATACAATTTGAAAAAGTTGTATTATATTCTTTTGGCGTAAAATATCTCAAAATTATTATTTTAAGTGTTAAAAGTAGGTTATTTCATCTTATTATAATAATTTCTCTCTTATTATTACTCTTAATAATTCTTAATTAATATAAATAGTATTTATATTAATATATAACTTTAATATTAGTAATATTATTGTTATTAATTGTTTTTTATTTATAAAAAACAGTTTTTTACGCCTTTATTACTTGTTGGTAACAATAATAAAGAGCTTTATAATATATTAATTATTTTATATTAATATATTATTTATAATATTATAATTTCATATAATATTAATTATATTATTATATTTATTTAATAATATAATATTTTTACGCCATAATAATAATATTTCTTTATTATTATTATTATTTTAATCTTATTTATTTCAATTATAAGGACATTCAGAGTACAATAAGTAAAAAATTAGTAATTTTTACTTATTGTTTCATAGTCAAACCTTACATTTGGGGGCCTGGCCGTGATATTTACTTAAAAGACCTTTAAAAAGATTCTATTTGGGCTTATCCAATAATAAATTATATTTATAATCATAAAATTATATAATAATTTTATATTTTATTGATTTTAAAAGCTATTGAGGCATTTGGAAAGCAATTGTACTGTCTTACACGTGGTTTTTCACATCCTTAGACTTGCAAGAACTTTCTTTGAGTGACTCTAGTGATTAAAAAAGATAATTTATAAATTAAAAATAATTTTTATTATAATTTAATTTTATAAGAATCATATTCATTTTTTATTTTATTCTTTAAAAATAAAAATATACATAAAAAATATTAAAAAATATTAAAAACCAATAAAAAAAGTTATTTTTATTCATTTTTATTCATTTCTTTATTTATTTCATTTTTTTTAAGATATAAAAGCAATTTCTACGTGGAAAATTGCCATATCTTGCCAAAAATAACACTTCTTATAAAAAGACTTATATTTATTTGTCTTTTTTAGTGTTTGAAGATAACCCAACAGAAGACAACCAAGCTACTGTTGAGAGATTGGTGGAAGAAACTTGTCAAAGTTCTCCAACACCAGTTATCACCAAAAGAAAGAAAGCTAAGAAATTAGACTTTCCAGGGCCCACCATTCAAGACTCTGAAGGTGAGCACCTCTTTTTAAATTGCCATAAAAGAATTTTATTCTAAAATACTTTTATTTTTTCTTCTTCTTTAATTATGACTACCAGAAGAGGTTCCCAATACTCCATCCAATCAGATGGAGCTGGACTCAGAAGTAGAATTGATCCCTCAAAAGGGAAAAGAAAGGGCAATATCCCCAGTGGAACAGAATCCACACAAGGAAGTGCCTTATCCCAAAGGCAAGTCCCAGAAATGCCCATGATATCTGAGCCTGAATTGGAACTAAGTATGAGTAACTCAGACAGGTACAAATCACATTCAGAGGGCTCAAATAGACATCTACATGAGCCAGTACAAGCAGTATTACACAGTGTACAAGGACAAAGATTGGGGAGTGCTGCCTCAAATACACCAAGGAGTGATGAACTCCTGGCACATCCTGAAAAAGTTCCTCAAAGAGGAGGAGATATTGAGCTACTCCAATGGATGGAATCCACTGTCATCCAAACCTCAAATCAAAAAAATCAAGGATTATCATGCCAAAAAGAGGGAGGCAACCAAGGAAGAAGCCCCAGTAGCTTCTACCAGCAAGCCTCAAGCCAACCCACTTCCCCAAGAAGGGAAGAAGAACAAGAAAAAGCATTGGAGGAAACCATATTCCCCAAGCTACAGAATCCCAAGAATCCAAAAGGATGCCATGGACAATGTTTTCAACATGGCCAGAACCTTGATGGAATTCAAGGACAAGGAAGAGCAATGAATGAGACAACCTCATTTCCCAAAGAAATAACCTTGTCCAAAGATGTTGTAAATACTTTAACAGAAATTAAAAAGAGTATATTACCTCTAAAAGAAATTAAAGACAGTTTATTATCACTACAAGAAATAAATAACAATTTATCTTCTTTAACAAAAATTGTTGTACAAAACAAGGAAGAAATTGACAACATTAAGTTTATTGTTGAAAATAATAAACCAAAAAATTTAATTGACAATACTCAAAAATTAATACAAGGACAACAAGAATTGTATTCATACATAAAAGATATCAAAGATAAGACTTTGACAATCAATTATGATGTGAGTATTGACAATCTTACAGAAAAATTAAATAAATTAAGTATTTCTGTAGAAAAATTTGAAGAAAAGACTTCATCACACCAAAAATTACTTTTGGACCATGTGGAAAAAAGTGATGAAGCAAGAATGCATCTGAAAGATGATATTCAAAGTGAAATAAGGCTTATTACAGAAAAAATGGATAAAATTAATGAGGCTAATTTAAATATGCCAAAGTGATCAACACCATTTTCTCATATAAGAAGCCCTATTAAAACAAAAGAGGAATTGTCAAATCCTTTCATAACAGACTTGAGTCACCAAGATAATAACCAAGTCTTAATGAAGGAAGCACCTCAACTGAAAGAATGGCCAACATTCACAGGAGAAGGTGAATATGACCACATGTCATTCATTAAAACAATTGACATGTTACAAGAAGATTATGCCATACCAGATGAATTAATCACTGCAAGATTACATTCTTTGTTTGAGAAATCTGCAAAAAGATGGTATTATGGCATAAGACAAACAAATGGTAAAAATACCTGGTCTTGGTGGAAACAAGAAATAATCACCAAGTGGGCAAATGATGCCTGGAGGTATAAGATAGAAAATGCATTTGAAAACTCTTTCTTTGACCCAGAGAAAGACAAACCTTTAACTTGGTTCCTAAAACAAGTTGAAAGGCTTAATGCACTGTACCCAGAAATGTCACAGAAGATGGTGCATATGAAAATACTTAAAAAATGTGGAGGGGAACTAGAACATGCCCTAAGAAGCAGGTGTATAGAACCATGCTCCACAGAAGAGTATATAAATGCACTAGAAGATATAGTGACAAGAACAAAAATTGGCAGGACTTGGAAAAAATTGGACATTAAAAGCCCAAATAAACCATTTATCAAGAAAGATAAATCAAAAGAATCCTTCAAACCCAATACATCCAACAATAATGAGCAAAGAAAATGCCATAAATGTGGAGGTATTGGACACTTAGCCAATAATTGCCTTAAAAAAGCAAAGATTAATGAAATTGTAGAAACAGAAAACCACAATGACAAAGAAGAAGAATCTGACTCTGAAAAAGAGACAGAAGAATCAGAAAGCTCTGAAAGTGATGAAATCAATATAATTAATGCACAAATTAATAATATTGATATAATTTATGAAGTACTGGATGTTAACTCAAACTTGCCACAAGTTGGAACATCTGACACAAATCTGACAAACATACAAGATGCCAAAATGTATAGAACCAAACCTGCAAGAGGAATGGGATATACAGCTGGAAAATCAAGTATTAGTATTGTTATGGTTGATAACCAAGAAGGAAAGGTTAACTTAGATACAGGAGCATATTGCACCTGTGTTGGCAAAAATTATTTAAAAACCATTGTCCCAGACTGGCAAGAAAAACTTATGCCAATACAAGGTGTCAAATTTAGTAGTGCAAGTGAGAGCATGAAGCCCCTTGGAATAATTGATTTAACACTAATTTTTCCTCATCCCTCACAATGTGTCAGAATCAAAGTAGAGTTTGTAGTAATGGACAACTGTACTAGTAATCATTTCATACTTGGAAATGACTACTTATCAATCTATGGTATAGATATCTCCAACCAAAAGGATAGATATTTTACCATAGGGGATAATAAAAGACAAAAGTTTGGATTCTTAAATAACAAAAAACAAATCACAGTTATTAAGAATGAGGAAAAAATTCCAGAAAAAGAACTTTTTATATCTGAACAACTCAAAGAGGCAGAATTCAATCAAGAATTAACAGAAAAAATGAAAGAAAAATTGATTGACCTCTTATTTAAGTATAAAAATGCCTTTGCAACTGACAAAGAGCCACTAGGTGCCATAATTGGACATGAAGTGGATATAATTCTTAATGTAGAAAAACCTTACCCACCTTTATTAAGAAGACCTGCTTATCCAGCCAGTCCAAGAGCTAGAGAAGCCCTAGAGGTACACATTAAAGAATTAATGGACCTTGGAGTATTAAGAAAGGTTGGACATAATGAGCAAGTAGAAGTTACTACACCTGTCATTATAACTTGGCATAATGGAAAATCAAGGATGGTAGGAGACTTCAGAGCCCTGAATACCTATACCATTCCAGACAGATATCCAATACCCAGAATCCATGAGACATTGACCCAATTGTCACAAGCTAAGTTCATCACAGCTATGGATGCTCTTAAGGGTTTTCATCAAAATGTCTTAACAGACAATGCCAAGAAACTACTAAGAATAATAGTCCATTGTGGAATTTTTGAATACTTAAGAATGCCATTTGGGATAAAAAATGCACCTTCTCATTATCAAAGAATGATGAATACCATATTTCCTGAAGAATTATCAGAAGGATGGTTAATAATCTACATTGATGATATCATAGTTTGCTCAGAAACTTGGGAAAATCACCTGACAAGACTAGAAAGGGTACTACAGAAAATAGTCCAAGTAAATATAAAAATTTCATTGAAAAAGTGTCATTTTGCATATAGTGAATTGAAAGCCCTAGGACATGTAGTATCTGGACTTAGTCTAGGCATAGACAAAAATAAAGTAGCAGCAGTACTACTTAAACCAATGCATCAAACTAAAAAAGAAATGCAATCATTTCTAGGATTTGCTGGTTACTATAGACAGCATATAAAGGACTTTGCAAAGATTGCTAAATCCTTGTATAAGCTATGTGACCAACAAACAGTCTATGAGATGACAGAAGAAAGAGTCAAGGCATATGAAGAATTGAAAAATTCTTTAACAAATGCCCCATTTCTTCTAATGCCAGATTGGAAACTACCTTTCAAACTGTACATTGATGCTTGTGGAGAAGGACTAGGTGCTGCACTTCACCAAACACAAATTATCAATGATAAACCAGTGGAAGGACCAATTTGTTTCATTTCAAGGCAGATAAAGCCAACAGAAGCAAGGTATGGAACAAGCCAAATGGAATGCTTATGCCTAGTGTGGGCTTTAGAAAAGCTGCATTATTATTTGGATGGCACAGTATTTGATGTAATCACAGACTGTAATGCTGTGAAATCACTATTAAATATGAAGACTCCAAATAGACATATGCTGAGATGGCAAATTGCTATCCAAGAATATAGGGGAAATATGACTATTGTTCATAAATCTGGAAATATTCATAAAAATGCAGATGGTCTTAGCAGATGGGCTCTAGCAAATACCCCTGACAATCCAGCATGGGTACCACAAGAAGAGCACCATATAGAAGGAATATGTGTTACAGACATTGGCACAGAATTCTTTAACCAAGTTAAAGAAATCTATAAGACAGACAAAAATTGCCATATCTTAAGCCAACTTCTAATGAAAGACTGCAAAGATCCATCACTTTCATCAAAACTAGATGAAATATGGAAAAAAGCATATGATGAAGGAAGATTCCACCTCCTTGATGGAATCCTTTACCATAGAACAAAACACACATGTGTTATGGCCTTAACAGACAGAACACTAATAAACACTATTTTACATGAGTGTCATGATAGTGTTGCATCTGGACATCTCTCAGAAGATAGGACACTAGAGAGGGTGAAAACCTGCTCTTGGTGGCCAAATTGGAAGAAAGATGTTGCAGAGTACTGCCAAACCTGTGACAGATGCCAAAAAGCCAACAGAGCCACAGGAAAGAAATTTGGAATGATGATCCAAATCCAAGAACCAAAATCCCCATGGGAAATAGTTCATATGGATTGGGTAACAGCTTTACCTCCAGGAGGAGACAGGAGTTATAATGCATGCCTAGTATTAGTTGACAGGTACAGTAAAACTCCCATGTTCTTACCATGTCATAAAGATGACACAGCTATGGATACAGCCATAATGATATGGAATAAAGTCATTAGCCACACAGGCTTATTCCAAAATATTATAAGTGATAGAGACCCAAAGTTCACTTCAGCATTATGGACAAATCTCCATAACTTGTTTGGGACAAAATTATCATTCTCAACAGCTTATCATCCTCAAACTGATGGTCTAGCAGAAAGAATGATACAGACCCTAGAGGATATGATCAGAAGATTCTGTGCTTATGGGCTAGAATTCAAAGATTCTGATGGTTTTACCCATGATTGGTGTACACTAATACCAGCACTTGAACTGGCATATAAGACATCAATCCATTCTTCTACTGGCAAAACACCAGCAATGCTAGAGAAAGGTTGGAATCCAAGACTTCCTTATGATACCCTCAAAAAGGACTTAGTGGATATACATCCAACAGAAAGCAGCTTCAAGATAATGCTTGACAAAGCAAGACACCATGCAAACAGATGCATGCAAGATTCTTTTAAATATGCAAAAGAAAGATGGGATAAAAGTCATAAACCACCTGATTTCAAAATAGGGGACTTGGTTTTAGTATCAACCCTTAATTTCAATAACATAAAAGGCCCAAAGAAATTGAAAGATTCCTTTGCAGGACCATTTATGATAAAAGCACTTCATGGACCCAATGCTGTGCAATTAGAACTCACAGGTGAACTAATGAACAAACACCCAACTTTCCCTGTAAGTCTGATAAAACCTTACAGTTCAAGTGACAAGGAATTATTTCCACTAAGAAATAAACCCCCACTTGAAATTCCCCCCTTGGAGGAAGGAGAGGAAAAGAGAATAGTAAAAGTCCTTAAAGAAAGAAGGACAAGAAACAAAAAAGAAAGGGAATACCATGTAAGGTATAGAAATTCAACTCAAGAAGATGAATGGCTACTTGAGAAAGATATAACAAATGCTGATAAATTACTAAGAAGGTTCAGACATGAAAGAAAACCTGAAAAATAAAAAGTTAAGCATTATTGAGCTTCAAGACTAACAAAAGTCTATTGAAGAGGTAGGACAGTGGATGATACCCTAATCACATATATCAGATTGTGGTACAATCTTTTTTGGTGGTAGGGAATGTGAGCCTTTGAGATATGACCACATACCCAATAAGGTCACAAAAAATACTCAGAATAATTATACCTTTAATATAATTATATTAAAATTAATTAGAATAATTATACATTCAAAATAATTACTCAAATATACAAAAAATACCATAAATTGGTACTAAAATTGGTTTAACTTAAAAACCAATGAATCAACATGTAAAACAAATTATACCATTGGATTCCCCATGGAAAAATACACATATACCACTTTTATGGCATATCTGTAAAGTCAATATTTAAGGAATTATAAGGTATAATACCTTATAAAAATCATAAAACCTTATTTATCTCAGAAACTAATGAAACAACATGTGAAATAAATTGTACCAGTGGATTTCCCACAAAACTCCACATATAAAACAATTAATAAGCTAATTCCCAAAATCAATACTTAAGGAATTATCCTGAATATATGCACTTTTTTGGTCAATGCATATATTCAGTGATCATAGCTAATATCTTCTAAACTATGAATGCTAGAATGATGAACCAAAAATAAAGTTACCACGTAATTACTGTAAGAACACAGATATGAACTTTATTTTGCAAATTATAAACAAGGTTAAGACGTATGAGGAAATATTGATAAAAATCAACAGAGCTGTTGACCACTTTGTTGTGAAAGTAGTCCAAACTTAGAAAAAAGTACACAGTTGGATTCTCCTAGTTTATTTGTGAAGAATGATGTAATTTTTATTATTAAATTCAGGGTATAACCCCCTGAAATCAAGGTTTGAAGTTTAAAATATTGAATTTCGACAGAAAAGATGAGTTACAAGAAAAATCATCAAAATTAGAGTTTTGATGATGTAATGAAAAGCTCTTGGCAGCATAATAAGGTTATGACAGGCTATCAGAATTCACTCTCTGAATTGCTGTAGCGTGAAAACCTTAAAAGTTATTGAGGATCAAAGTTTGAGCTTAAATTGAGCTGTTAAGATCACATACTGTAACCTTAAATTAAGTTTAACAGTCTTAATAGTGATAAAATTGGTGAATACTATTAGTTTATGATTAAAACTAATAAAATCCACGAAATTTGGGGTTCTGCCAAGCCTCTGATGTCATCACACTTAGAGTTATAGTGATAACTCTAAATAATGGTGTAATAATGATGTAATATGGTTTGATCATGATGTAATCACCCTCAAACCTTAAAATATTGATCAATTCCAGTGGATATTATCAGTACACGTCTACTAGAAGCCTGTTGGACTCTAGGAGGGAGGTATTTACTATAAATAGAGCTCTTTTTACTCTGTTTTCCCCTCAGACGCATCAAAAACATTAAATCAATTAAATCAAAGGTAATTTCTTTATTCTTTATATATAAAACTGTTATATTATTAAAGACCAAAGACCACCTTGCTATAATCATCTATTTTGACGTGATTAAATCATTTATTTAATTGTTTTTGTTAAAAATCTCTCTAAAAAACTCATTTCCACATAAAATCAAGAAATTTAGTAATTTTCTTTATTTTTTATTGTAAATACAATTTGAAAAAGTTGTATTATATTCTTTTGGCGTAAAATATCTCAAAATTATTATTTTAAGTGTTAAAAGTAGGTTATTTCATCTTATTATAATAATTTCTCTCTTATTATTACTCTTAATAATTCTTAATTAATATAAATAGTATTTATATTAATATATAACTTTAATATTAGTAATATTATTGTTATTAATTGTTTTTTATTTATAAAAAACAGTTTTTTACGCCTTTATTACTTGTTGGTAACAATAATAAAGAGCTTTATAATATATTAATTATTTTATATTAATATATTATTTATAATATTATAATTTCATATAATATTAATTATATTATTATATTTATTTGATAATATAATATTTTTACGCCATAATAATAATATTTCTTTATTATTATTATTATTTTAATCTTATTTATTTCAATTATAAGGACATTCAGAGTACAATAAGTAAAAAATTAGTAATTTTTACTTATTGTTTCATAGTCAAACCTTACACCTGTTGTACAGACTCTGTACATCCATACAGTGGCTGTATTATCCAAAAAAATTCAAATCAAGATTCCTCCCAAGAAAATTCACTCTTTGGATAAGGGCTGGTGGATTCTCACATATACCAGCCTTTCTTTCTGCCCCTTGGGACTTTTCCCCAGTTAATGAATATATTTCAGTAACTATTTGATAAATATTCTTATTCTTATCTTTGGAATATATTATTTATTATCATCAAGTTAGTCTTTGCATTTACTCACCTTTTCAGTACAGTTGTGGTGGACATATCCTTATTACCACTTTTCTTTCTTTCTGACAGGTTGAAACAGTGGACTTGGACTTGTTTGTGTTTGTCGCTTTTATTATTTACTGTTATTCTTGATTTTTTCTCCTTTGTTATATTTAAGTTAATTAGAAATATCATTCTTATTACCCTCTTAAGTGTATTCATTCTTATTCCATCTGAGCCCTCCATAAGTGAGTTCCAGTTTACTGAGTGCCAGGCCTTCTTCACTTGGAAAATCCCCTGTGACAGTATCACCATAGCATTATTTGTTGGACATTGGACACATACGTCTTTTTGAAAAGTTGATTTTTTCAGTTTTCAATTCCACTTTAGATGTTTTCAAGGCGCAGAAGCCATTTCAACCAATCACCGGGGGAGAAGTGTGATACAGACACCTCAGTGTGTGGATTACCTGTAACTTGGGTGTTTGAATGTTCACATTTTCATGAGGAGGAATTGCTTTATAAATATTAGCTGTAAAGAATTTTTTGGGTTGAAAAGTGATGTTTCACACTGTGGTTTGCCAATTTTTGTAAGTACAAGTCATTGGTGCATTTATACCTTCATACAGAAAAGATAATTTTGGACATAAGATTAACAATTTAAGCTCAGGGTTTATTTGAAGGGTCTTCATCATTTTTCATAAGTCTTTCCTTTGAATTTTCACCTTGATCAAGCCCCTTTTGATGGCAAATAAGATTATGTGCAGGGGCCTGTAGATGGCCTGAAATTTTTCCAGCTCAATGCACAGACCAAATTCTGCCAAAAGATAAAGACAGCTGCAAGTAATAAAATTAGAGAAATATTCTGTTAAAAAGGCCAATCATCATGAGAATAATTGTAGCTGACCTGAAATATTTACTTCAGAATGGAATTTAAAATCATGATCTTCAATTTCATAGGAAGATAAATTTGATTGTTCAGAAGAATGTGTTTAAGTCTCTTCATTTGTGGGGATTTTACACATGGACTGATTCAATTCAGCATTCTGATCATTCTGTTTATTTTTTTCAGAGATAAGGTGATCAGAGAGAGTAGCATTTGGTTGTTTTGTGGTGTAAGCAATGTGTTGGCAGCATTTGCAGAGGTGCATTGGTTGGTAAAAATATAAGAGGCACAAATGTGAAATATTAAGAAATTAAAATAAAAGAATTAAGAAATGGATTGAAAATAAACAGAGAAGCAGGAGTACATTCCACCTTTTAAGGTGAGAAATGTCATGGCTAGAAAAAATAGTTGATCAATGGTTGAAGTGTTGTTGCGGTTTGGTGCTATTATGGTGGTGTCATTGGGGTAAGTGATAGATTGTTCAGGGTGTGAAGGACTGTAATGTCTGGTTGATGTTGCAAATCAAACATCCCAATCTCCATTGTGACAGAGATATGGTGCAGCTCACTAGGGGAAAAGGTTTGACCCTTCACATGTAGAGATGCACAGTCTCTTCAGGAGGCCTGGCACTGCAGGTTCACAGGAGTGACCCCCTTTCACTTATGCCCTAACTGTCCAACCCCATTGTGTAAAATGTTTTTCCCCTCTCCTATTAAGAATCAAAAAAATAATTTACCTAAAACATTTTCCTGAAACTGTTCATCTCAGGTAAGTACCATGTCTTATAAACTGCTTTTGTAATCTTTTTCCAGGTTTTCTAATGGAAATTATCTCCTTGTATTAAATTTTACATCTGTTTTCTTCTTAAAAACTTTATAGATGGATGTCTGCACATTCATGAGGTGTCCAAAGTACCAATTTACTGATGAACATTTCCAACAGCATCAAGGACTATTTGTTTCTAGAAGCACTTGAGATTTATATTGGGGTGAAGCATCTCAACCAGATAAGAATATTTGCTACCCTCTCTCAAATATTTCATTGGAAGATAGCTCCAAAAACACCTCAATAAGCTTCAAATTAGCTTCCAAATCATCTAAATTCTCTCTTAATTCCAAAAATCCCACCCCTGAATTTATAGGTAAGTGGGTATTATTTATTTGACCACAACTCAAAACTGCCACATTCTTTAAGAGCTTGTGTTTCAATTTATGGAATGGTTATATCTTAGCATTGGGGTCAGCTGTGAAAAACTTCGGTATTGAAAGAACAAACCTAGTGCAAATCATCATGTTTCTCCAAGCTGACCATTATGACTCAAGTTTTGAAAATGAATTCCCATAGGATGTACAGGCTGTTTTCAAAAGGCTAAATGTTACTCTGCAAATCCTTAAGAGTTTTTTCTGTCCTCTCTGATACTCACTTTATGATGTCAAAAATTATGCATTTGACTGTGGATATCAAGACTTCCCTCACTCTACACCCTGTGTTAAATCATTATTTTTTCCTCTATACATTAACCCCCATTCTGAAATGAAGAAGATATCTCAACACCTTCAAAATCCACCAAAGCTTTAAAGGAATGCACAACATTTTTTCTCTATATGGCACAATATTTCTGTAACTGGTTAATGTGGTTTATTCCACAGGTTTAAGAGTTTATTGATGACTGGAGACAAGATATTCTAGCCAAGACCAACGCAATCTCTGCTTATCTGCAGTCACCAGCTTTGAAAAACCTCTACCCACTTTTGCAGACGGATCAATTCAGATCTATGCCATTGCACTTCAACATATTTGTTGGTTGGGTCAATGTGTTAGAAAATAATCTTGGTGGAAATCAAGTCTCAATTGGTTTACTTTCACTCAACCATCTTAATCTCCCACTAACAAATCAATTGAAGCTTCAGCATACTTTTATTTATGGAATAATTCCTGCACCAAACTAGCCCAACAGGCTAACAACAAATAACATACTTTCATCATTTGTCAACGAACTCATTCCTCTAAGTGCTGGAATCATCATTCCAACACCAAAGTATCCAAATGGTCAAAAGGTGCTTTATTAGACATTTGGTATTCACACACAAGGTAGCTAGGTATGCTTAACACCCTGCAGCCCTTTTTTGTACATGGTGCTATTGCAAGAAATGTAATATTAAAAAACTCGAAGTTGGATGCCTTCGTCAATCATGAATTGTCAATGATTACTCAAATGCATTAAAAGAAGCCAAGAAAAAAGGTGAACGCGAGAGTATCTTAAAGAAATAAGGTATTTGCTGGTCAGAGCTTAACAGGCTGCCTTACTGGGATCCTGTTCATAATTTCTCAGTTGGAATTATGCATATGTGGTATGAAGGAATCCTTCAAAACCACTTCATAACACGATGAAAATGGAAGTGGGGTCGATCGTTTCAAAGCCATCAAGAAACAGATGAAGTTAAAAACCTACCAGACACCACAGATGAAGACAATATTCTAGATGAAAATGATGATGAGACAAGTAAATATGAACAAAGTAAAAATAATTAAGGCTTATCACAAGAAAAATTCAAGAAACTCAAATCATTATTCAAAGACGTCAATTCACCAACAGGAATTACAAGAATACCATCTTATATTGTATCTGCTAGGGCTTGAAAGATGAAAGCAAGAAAGTGGAAATAACTGTTCTATATTTACTTACCATTGGTTTCATTAGATGTCTTTCTTGGACATTTTGACTCTATTGAATCTACTTCACCGTCAAATTGGCTATTATTGAAAAATCTTTGTACTTTGGCTATTTTTATCAACATTCTTCTGCATCAATCAGTTACTCAAGACAATTGCAATTCATTTATACACAACTACAACACTTACTTAAAGACATCTAAGGTGCTTTTTCCAAATTGTAAAATCAAGCCAAACCATCATTATGCATTACAGGTCAAGTCACAACTTTTGTGGTGGGGTCCTCCTATGGCTATCTCTGAGAATTTAGGTGAACTTTTAAATGGTTTTGTTCAGAAATTAAATGGAAATGGCCGAGCTGGAAAGCAAATTATTGATAAATTTCGTAGCTGTTTTTTCATTTTAAAAATTGTTTTCTCTTTTTTAAATTTAGAAGAATTTGGTATTATCATCATGAAGCGCTTTTTTCAGTGGCAAAGATTAACTGCAAAAAGATTCTTAACAAAAAGAATACAGAGCCTGTTGATCCTGTGATGGATTTTTCACTTTACTTAGAAACCTACTTTCAGCTGCTATCTTATTTTTAGCTTACTGACTCAAGAATTTGTGTTCATTTGAAAATACCTCATCCCAAAGGACAAAAGATTTTCCATAACTACACAAAGGAACTCACAACATTGAAGTGTGGGAACATCTCAAACCAATTCAATGTTAAAATGAATCTACCAAAAAATGTGATACAATATCAAACAGAGAAAGGTATTGTAAAATTTGGGGCAGTTTCCCATATCCTCAAATTCCTTTGGGAACCCCCAAACAATAAATTCATACTAATCAAAGATATGAATAAAATAGAGTACTCCCAAAATAAGCAAAGAATAATTTTGAGTGTCTTCAGCAGCCTATCAATAAGTCAATTGAGGACAAAAGCTCAGATGGATTTAATTCCCATAAATCAGGTCTTGGTCTTGTTTGCATATTCCAACCTACAAGCCTAGAGTTTGGGTGTAAAGGAGCCTACTATATTCGTGCATTTAATTAAGAAATTTGACCTTTCTTTGTTCATTGAACAACCTTCCGATTCTTTATGAATTTCTATATTCTTTCAGTGTTTGATTTGGTTTTTCAAAATATATATTTTTGCATGTACCAATAATCATATGTATTTGAAATTCGCTTTTTTTATTTTTCTGATGAAATAAATTTGATAACTTGGAAGCAATCAAGAAAATCACTTACAATAGAAACTTATTTAAAGCTTTTTTAATATAATTTTTAGGTTTTGGAAGTTCATGATGTACTGCAGAGTTATATGAAAGGTGAGAAACAAGAAAATAACCAAATAGATTTAGCAGAATTGAGACCTAAATCATGTCAAAATAAACTAGAGAGAAATTTAGATCAATTCAAGGCTCTTTTTTAAGAAAAAAAAGAATAGCAAAGAAATCAAGGATTTTTTTGGAGAAAATATTTTTGTTTTGAAAAAATCAAACCTGATTTCAAGAATGATTCATATTAGATAAGGCAGAGATGTCTGAGTCTTCTTCTAAAGTACATAAAACTCTTTTAATCAGATGCATTCTCCCATGAAGAGTTGGAACATCTAACTCCTTGCTAGGAATATCCAAAATATTATAAATCATTTCCATAAGTGCATGCATATCATAAGCTTGGTCCTTTTTTGAGCTTCCTTTGAATACTAGAGATTCTTACGACTCTGTTTGTGAAGAAACTTCAATATCATATTGATCATGTTAATTAATTCAAAAACCTTACCTGAATTTTTTGGCTTTCCAATATTTTCTTTAATAGATACTGAAACAACTTTAAGCTTCTCTATTTGTTCTTTTTTCCAAAATAATGGGTGAATTGCAATCAGAACTGGTGTTTTATACAATTTGTTCTTTAAGGCATAATCATCCATCCGTGCTAAATCATTAAGTAAAAAATTGTAAGTATCTTGAAGAAAAAAGAAAATTGATAAAAATTAACTCATCAAAGAATTTGGTTCCACCTTGGCAATTATAATTGGTATCTTTTTTAGGGAACTGTATATATATTTTATCTTTACATTTTGCCCCCATGACCAGGAATGTTGGTTTAGAACAATCGTATAAAAGAAGTTTGGTATTGTGCAAAGTACTTGTGGAGATAGTTATTACACTAGTAAGAAGAGATATCCTAATAATTAAAGAGAAAATTGGCTTTTTGATTAATTATAAGGAACCTCTTGGTAACATTTTGGTGGAAATGGGTAGTTTTTTTGCTTATGATAACACCTTTGTTCTTGAAATAGAAATATCCAAGCACAGATCTCAATGCATGGGTAATTTCACAAAGTAAATTTTGTTTGAAACCAAATTTTTAATTTGTGAATTGAAAGATAAGGTTTTTGATTTTTATTTGAATGGAAAACAAACTTACTATTAGTGATCAAAAAATACTTTTCATCTTTAATTGTTGGGCAGAGAGGACAAAGACTAAATTTTTGGATTATTACCAAATTTGAACTGGATTAATCAGGTTTTTATTGAAACCTTATTCAAAAATTGTAAAAAAAAACATTCTTTAAGAAACAATTAACAAGTAAAATGCGCCAAAAACTACTAGAGTTTCAAAGTGACACAAAGGTCACAGAAAGGCTAGTAAATTAAATCAAATAAATTCATAAAATAACAAATCAAAAAAGAAATTTAACAATAATAGAATATTACAACTCTAATTAAAAGGATTAATAGCTCCATTACAAGGGAAATTCAAACAAAAGAAAATCAAAAAAACAAGTAATCTGAATAATATCTGTATGTCTGTGTAGTAGGATTTTTGGCTGCAAAAGCACCTTCCATATCTTCATTAAAATTACGAGATCATTGAGGTTGAAAGTTTTTTTCATTCTCCTCTTGATCCCTTTTTTCCTCATCATCATCCTCTAAGTCAACAATGTTATTATCAGAGAATTTGTTTTAACTTTCTTCATCACTGTTGTCCTCTCCACTGATATGGACAACCTCATGATAAAGTTTGTAAGGTTAGGTCGCCAAAGCCCAGTACTTCTTATTGAAAGATGTATCACTGATTCCTTCATCTACATTAGGCTGTGTTCCAGCTTTAGCATCTTTAATTGGTATAAATGAAACCTTCCTTGTTTTTGCAACTGTGGATTGTATTGAATAATCTTGATCATTGAACCAATCTGGATTGTAAAATAACTTGGAATTTGTGAAGGGGCTTTACCAATATTAGAAATAATCAGATACTTAGGTTGAAATCATTGCTACTTTTGACTCTTCTTTCCATAGAGTGTATTAGCTTGCTTCATCTTGGAATCTAAATTTCAAAAGAATGAGTTTTAACTGTTTGATAAATAAGGTAGTTTCTTGATAAAATAAGCTTCTAATACTGAATAAAATTCATCATTACTGTGAGAATTGACATCTCCCAGTACCCTCAGATAATTTGTGGGAAAGTTGCTTCCTATCCCAAATTTATACTTTCTATTACAAAGCTATTTTTAAAAGGATACTTGGTAAGCTTAAATGTACTTCAACATAAAGTAAGCAAAAGAAATGACTCTTACTCTCAACCTTATTTTTTGCACAACCCTTTTAGATTCATCACGTACGGTCTTTTCAGGCTCCTTTTTTTCTATCTTAGATGTTTCAGACATCAAATAATTAACAAAGAAATCATATGCAAGCTTCAGTAAGCAGAGATTGTTGCAGTAAGGCAAGTTGGATTTTATGTATTGATAAGCCACACTTCATGAAACCTGTCAGAATGTCATAGGAACTGCAGTCCTGTTAAGATGTTAATGTGTTATTATAAGAGATAAAAAAATAATGATAAAAGATAAAGATATAAAAGATAATGATGAAATCTATTTACAAGCTACTAGACAACAGTCTATTTATAGATTGGTCGTCGGAGATGGAACGTTGTTCCATCACGGTCCCAATACCTAATGCGACGATAGAAAAGTACTTTACTTTTCTTTCGTCTTTTTACAATGTCAGGACTAAGATACAAAGGAGCTTTTCTTTTTAAAAGCTTTCTGCTTTTATACAAAACACTAGCTTTTCTTTCTGAGGCGTGCTTTTGATTTGATTCCTCAACACACCCCCTCGATCCAAGCACGCATAAGGAAATGTTTGCAACGTAGGATTCAATGTCATTCAATCCCATGTAGTTATTGAATGATTGATGTTTTACACGATCTAAGGCTTTAGTCATGCAGTCAGCAACCATCTCATTTGTAGTGATGTATTTGAGAGGGATGAAGTTGTTCTTGATATAATCTATAATAAAGTTATAGTGTACATCAATATGTTTTGTTCTAGAATGATATACCTCATTCTTGGCTCTGTTTACTGCCCCCTGATTATCACAATATACGAGCATCTGTTTTGGATCAGTGCTTGTAATATCACTATGTATTTGATGGAGCCATTTTCCTTCTTGAAATGTTCCAAGTAGTGCACGAAATTCTGATTCTGTCAACGAGACACTGACAGCGTTTAATCTCTTGCTTCTCCAACTTATAGCTGCTCCACCATAAGTAAAAACATATCCACAACATGATTTCCTGTTGTTTTCCTCAGCCCAGCTCGAATCCGAATATCCTATAATATCAGAACTACTATTCATATTGTAGGTTAGTCCTAGGTTTTTGGTTTTTCTTAGATACTTCAATGCTCTTTTGAATTCCGACCAGTGACTTAGACTTGGTTTTTCAAGGAACTGTGATAGTGTTCCCACAGTATAAGCCAAGTCGGGTCTTGTACACTGTGATAAGTAGTTTAGAGAGCCAATAGCTGCTCTATAATTAATGTTGAGTTTCTTGAATTCTTCATGTTCTTCGTCTGTTGCAGTTTTGAGTCTGATGTTACTCTGCATTGGTGTCATACTTAATTTGCTATCCTCCAAACCATATTGGCTTATTAATTCTTCTATGTAATGTTGTTGACTTAGAGTTATCATATCGTCAGATTGTGATATTTTTATTCCTAATATATGGCTTGCCAAACCAATATCCTTGACTTTGAAGTCTTTTTTGAGTCTCTTGAGTATATTATTGGCTTCTTTTCCAATTAGTATAATATCATCTACCCAAGCAAACAAGATTACGTCTTTACCGATGAAAAGACATGCATCCGCCATGCTTTTGACAAAACCGTTCTTGATGAGCCAGCTTTCCAAGGTTTCATACCAACTTCTGGCAGCTTGTTTAAGCCTATACAAGGCCTTTTTTAATTTTATTACAAAATTTTTCGGATTATTGATTAATTCAATTCCAATGTCTTCAATGTAAGTTGTTGGTTTTGTTTCTTTTAACCAGTCTACAAATCCATCTGGTAATTCAATATAAACTGATTCATCTTTGGGTAGTTTAGAGTTAAGATAAGCTGTTACGAAGTCGGCTTTTCTTACTTTTTGATTTGTTATAGCTGCATGGCTTAGAAGGAATCTCATCGTGGTAAGTCTTCCTTTTGGTGAAAAGGTTTCAGTGTAATCTATTCCTTCTTTTTGTTTAAATCCTCTAACAACACATCTTCCTTTATACTTTTTGATTTGTCCCTTTTCATCGCATTTTTTTGTAAATACCCATCTAGTATTTATTATACTTTTTTCATTGAGCACGTTTTTCCTTCTTATGAGCTCAAAAACTCCCCTATCGACAATTGAGTCAAATTCTGAAAAGGCTGCTTCTTTCCATTTAATAGCTTCAGGACTTCTCTTGGCTGCTTTGTAGGTTGCTGGGTATTTTTTATTGTCAGTTTCTTTGGCAGTTAGTGCAACAGATATCTGATTGTTGTTATCTTCTTCTAGGAGCTTATTTATATTTTTTGCAATTTGAGCTTGATGTCTTTGTCGGTTTGTCAAAATTTTGGAACTAATGTCATGAGGTGCTTCTGGTTGAATTTTCCAATCCCAACCAGGCTTATTAAATCTTTTATTTGTAACTCTCACCCCCTCATTAGTTGCACCAATTTCTTGATGCGACGAATCTCTATCTTCTATTTGAGGTGTAGTCTCCAAAGGTGATACTGGGACATTGATTTGGTTTTCTTGTGTGTCTTCAAGAGCTGATATAACTGTTTTGTCTTCAGGTTCTATCCTCTTGAAGCTTCCATACTCGATCTGTTTAGTATTATCAATAGCTTTATTTATTAGCGGCAGTTTGTCTTCATCAAATCTTACATCTCTTGATTGAATGACAACTTGTTTTTCTTCCAAGAATACTCTGTAGACACCCCATTTGGGCTCATATCCTACCAATATACCTTTTTCAGCTCTATTGTTGAACTTCTTTTTGTAGCTATTTGTAGCTACCCATGCTCGACATCCAAATTGTTTTATTCTTTTGAGGTTTGGCCTAATATTGAAGATTTTTTCCCAGAGGCTGATGCCTCCTTCAGATGTTCTGACTCTTAAATAGTTAGCTGTGTTAATAAGTTCGGCCCAGAGTTCTTTTGGGACTCCTGTTTCTATCCTCATAGCCCTAGCTTTATCTAGGAGAGTACGGTTGAGACGCTCAACAATACCATTATGTTGCGGAGTATAGGGGGTAGTCGTTATGTTTTCTGCTATTTACACAAAAGTTTGAAATGAACTTATTTACAAATTCCTTTCCCCCATCGCTAAGTATCCTTTTTACAGATTTTTCCAATCTGTTTTCTGCTTTATTGATTATTTCAACCAGTTTTTCCTTAGCTTTGTCTTTAGATTTCAAAAATCTGACCCAAGAAAATCTAGTAGCTGTGTCAATGACTACTAGTACAAAATTAGACCCTCCTATTGACGTTGGAGTGATTGGTCCCATTAGATCTACTGATAATTCTTCAAGTGGAACTTTTGTTCTTTCTAGATTTTTCTTGAAAGATGATCTAGTTGTTTTTCCAATTCTGCAAGCTTCACAATTTCCTGTTTGACCAATGTGACCCAATCTCTCATGCTCTGAAACCTGAGCATCAATTTCTTCGTCATCAAAGTCCACTTCGAGTAAGCCATTTCTTATATTTCCACTGAAAATTTCTTTCTTTCCTTTGAAAATTGAAAATTTTTGATTATTCTTCTTTTTTAATACACCATTGTTTTCCCAAAGCTCATTTAGTGAAATCAAATTATATGGTATTTCGGGTACTGCAGAGAATTTTTGAATAGTATTTGTTGTCCATGAATTTTTTTTAAAATATTTCCTCGACCAATTAAGCTGACTTTACTTCCTTTTTTACCAATTTGTACCTGGCCATCACATAGTTTGTACTGTATGAAATCTTTTCGACTTGCAAACATATGCCTGTTTGCACCAGAGTCAATGATCGAACACACTTTGTCTTCTTGCATCAGAGCAACAGGACTCAATTGTTCTTGCATTGCCGCAACAAACCCTATGATCTCGTCATGACTTTCTTTTTCTTCAGCAATTTTACCATGGTGAGTCGATGTCTTTACTCCTTTCTTCCTCCAACAGTCTTTCTCTAAGTGTCCAACTTTCTTGCATAAATGGCACTTTCTTTTCTCTTTGACTGGTCTCTTTTCTGCAGACAGAGCCACTTTGCTTTTGATGAAGGCCTTGGAGAATTGTGCTTGGTCGGATTCAACACAATCAATGATAGCTTCAATGTCGGGATACCTATCAGAGTGTGTCAACACCCTGATAAGTGATTCGAACTTAGACGGTAACGACCTAATTGCAAATATTGATATAATATCATTGTCAATGGAAACACCAGACAACTGGATCTTCCTAGTGGATTCGCGTAAGTCTTCAAGCCATTGCTCCACTGTTCAAAACTTAAGATCAAAGAATTGATCCAAAGCAGCTCCTCGAGCTTGTACGCCACTCCCCACAAACTTCTCCTTAAGTAAGTTCCACAACACTTTTCCATCCCCATCTTGTTGCTAACAAAAGATAGTGTATTGTCGTCTAAGCATTGGATGAGTAGACAAAAGGAGTTCTCCTTTTTGTCCCCTGAAACATATGGTTCAGTGCCTTCGACATACTTCAGGCAATTAATAAATTGTAATTCAGCCTTCATTGCCAAAGTCCAGGCAATATAGTTACGTTTGTTGAGGATGACACGTTTTGTGATTTCGCTTCGATCCATTTCTGGTAAGTGATTCAGTTCTTTTAGCTTGGTTAGAGCATCGTACTGATAATGTGTTGAGATGTTAATGTGTTATTATAAGAGATAAAAAAAATAATGATGAAATCTATTTACAAGCTACTAGACAACGGTCTATTTATAGATTGGTCATCGGAGATGGAATGTTGTTCCATCACGGTCCCAATACCTAATGCGACAATAGAAAAGTACTTTACTTTTCTTTTGTCTTTTTACAATGTCAGGACTAATATACAAAGGAGCTTTTCTTTTTAAAAGCTTTCTGCTTTTATACAAAACACTAGCTTTTCTTTCTGAGGCGTGCTTTTGATTCGATTCCTCAACAAGTCCAACAGGCTTCATTATATAAGGAATCAGGTGCTCCCAAACACAAATTTCAAGTTTTTCAAGCATTGAATGAATATATAAAAAGTAAAATTCCTCAAGGTTAGCTATATGCCTTCAAACCTTTATGCATCCTGCACAAGCATCATGTAGTGTTCTGACTTCTTTTTCACCAATGAGGTTAGCTCCACTATTACTCTTTTCAACATTCAATACTTGCTCATTACTATAAAAATTCCCATTGAACTCTTTCAGGATGGAGAAATCAGGTAAAAGGGGAAGTGCATCTTTTTTGATCATACCCCACAGTATTCTAATGTGGGAATAGAGTTTCTCCTGTAAGAAATTTAAAAAAATGGGTAAGCAGTCTAAAATAAGACAAGTAAGAAAGACTTAAATTTGTATGGATGAAGTCCTCAGCTACCTCAGACACCAGCATTTGAAGTGGGTGGAACTTAAAAGGTGGAGCTTGACATGTTTTTTCTTTCTTATTTTTGGTTGATGGAAGTGTTCTTTTCCTGTTTTTTGTGTTTTGGACTTTTTTCCTGAAGTCTTTGGTGTATTTTCTTTGCTTGTAGCTTTTTTTGAATTCTTCCTGTTGACATTGGCATGCAACTTGACTTCAAGAGCTTGTACTCTTTTCTGCAGAAAAAATTTCATCCTTGGAAGGAATCATTCTTTGAAGTTTTATGATTTGGGTGTTATGAAAGCTTCCATTTGAAAAGTGATTTTAGTTTTAATGTGACCTATTTGCAACATGAGTAAAAAGATATGGGATTGTTGAATGGAATGACAAGGAAAGTTGTAAAAAATAGTTAGTTTTTTACATTATAGTAAGAATTTTTAGGATGAAAAAAATAAGAATGAAAAAACAGATATGTTGAAAAGCAAAAGCTGAACCAAAAATGAAGGCATTCAGTAAATCAATGAATGAAGCAATACAACTGGAGAAAGGGTGATGGTAGTGTGACTGATAAGCGAGCATAATCAAACCAATTTGTTGATGTTCATTTCAATATCCCTTGATTGCACAATTGAAAAAAATAAAGGTGAAAAAAACTCAATAAAAAATTGAGTCCTTTCTGAGGCCGCTATACATGAGCATCTTCACCAGCATTGCTAAATAGTGAGATTTCACATTTTAGCCCCACCAGCATTGCTAAAGGCAAATTCCATTTAGCTCCGTCACCAAAAAAGGACCTTGGGTTGCCAGATATGGCAACCCTCTAGCTCCTGTGGCACTCATCATTATGTGGGAAACTTGTGTTTGGAACATCCAAACCATCACTTAACCACCCCTACTCAATTAGAAAAAAATTTGTTTCTGTGAAAGTAACAATTTGCCTCCCCAGATTCCTACACTGCAATTTCGCATTGCAAATCAAGAAGCCACCTTACAGAATTGGGGAGCTATCTGTGAGTTATAGCTCTCCATGTTTAGCAACACTGGTGGAGATGCTCTAAGATGAATTGGCATGCGGCTCACACTGCGCGCCCCGTAAGACGGGTCGGGTAGACCTCCCCAAGCCGCGATGCCCGCGACACGTCTGTGCTACTGCGCCAGCCTTGTTTACAGACTCTGCACACCACCCGCAATGCAATACGGCTCTTACCGTTCAATGCCAGCGCAGCGCAGTGTCACTAAGGAAGCTGTGAAGAAATTGCTTTTATTGTTTTCGGCTCAACAAGCGACTTCCACACGCGAGCCTTGTCGCCGGAACACTTTCTCACAATCAAGGAGGCGGCCTCGTGCCAAAATATTTTATTCCCTCTTTGGACGGCAAGTGTGAAGTCAACACCCAACATTTTGACTTGCGCAAACTCGGCACAAAACACAAAGAAACTAGCTCAAGAACGTCTCGCGGTGTTTTCATTGACAAAAGAGTGGGAAAGTGATCTTAATCGGCTTCGTTTCGGCCCGAGACTTCGTTTCCAATCCGCGGGAAATGATTGGGCAAAAGGGTTTGTATAAACGGTAGTACCTCCTATTTGGTGCGTGACCAAAGGAAATGCAGTTGAACGGCTTTTAGGCTCCCCGGCGCATATAACCGAATGGTATGATGGTGGAGGACCTCTAGGAAATGAATTCTGATTGAAATATTGCATCGCTTTGAGAAATTGAGGACGAAAAACATTAGAGGTTAGTCAAATATCATACGAAACAAAAGCTTAATCCTTACCATTTTGTTGTTGACGAGAAGATTTTTTAGATTTATTCCAACTTAATTTTAAGCCAAAAATTTTCATTTTTGATAATATTTATAATGAGGATTAATGAGAAGTTCCTGAAACTGATGAATTGAAATTTGAGAGCACTTTGAAAAAAGAGGCCTGAGAAGTGATAATGGCATGTAAGCTCAAAGGTTGTTCAAGCTAGTGAAATTTGCTTGGATACTTTTAAGTGAAGAGTTTAAAGTAAGAGAAAACATAAAATTGCAGTATAGTGCAAACGGTATAAGAGTCGCTACAAACTAGAAAGGAGGCTGGTTTTTTTATTTCACCACAAACCTTTGCTTTTCGGATAGCAATTCTTTTATTAGAGAAAGGTAGCTTGTGAGAGTCCGACAATGGCAAATCCTGTGTGGCTAGACTATGGTGGTCTTTGCCTAGCAATATTATGAGGCCAAAAAGCAAAAGCTAGGCAACAGGGGAAGCTACCTCAGGAGAATTTAACATTCCAGCACTATTGGCAGCTCCGAGGCTCTCCCAATTGCTGATTCCAAAGATAGCGAGCCATAAAATAATCATAAAAGAGAGTTGACAAAATATACAAGGAAAAGTTGGAGACTCACCCAAAAGTTTTTTCTTTGCCTAAGCAATCGCAAAAGATTTCCAAATTAGAGTGGTATGTTTGATTCAGTGGGTGAAGCTGCCAACGGAAGAAGTACAGTAGTACTTATAGCATTCGCGCTAGGACAGCTGAGGAAGCTTTCCTTGGCTAGGATAAGAGACTAATTCTAAGTTGGCAATATTCGAGATGTGATCCCCAAAGATAGTCTGTGGATAGAGGATTGTAAGAATTATTTGGAAGTGCAAAAGATACTTTTGAGTGAATCAACAAATTAAAATTTGGATTGCCTGAGCCATTCCAGACACAAAACGATAGAGCAAGATCAAAGGCCTCGGTTATCTTAACTGTGGACCGCTACTTGTGCCGTACTCATCCTCTGCTTGCCTCGTCCTCGAGCGATTCAGAGTTCTTGATGAGCCGACAGTAGCCAGGAGTGCCAGCCGCTGACGAGCTTTGGGATGACGCCTCCTCCTCAGACTTAGATAGAGTGAGTGCCTGTTGGTATGCATCGACCAGGGCCGAGATGATTTCATCTTATTGCGCCAACCACAGCCCTCGTGGGTAGTCCTGGCTGGTGAGGGGCGGAGACAATTCTTAACGAATGGCCTTCTCCGCCATTTTCGTATTTGCAAATTTTTAATTTATCTACAGTAATTTAATTAAGGAAACTACCAAGCTTTATATGGAATTTCGATGACCCCACAAGCACCAGCTTTGGCGAGTTTTCATTAACACTTTGATCTGACTTGGCCTCTAGGCACTCTAACCGAACCGAGACCTTTAAATTGGCTCTCAAGCGGCTCGTCGGACATCGTCTAGCGGTCCATCTCCTAGCCACTTTGGACGAAATTTCATCAGATTGGTCACCTCAGCCCTTGGATAAATCTCGAAGGAGCTTTTTGAGGCTCAAAATTAACTTTTGGATATGATTCAATTAGTTGGTTTTCGTTTTCGACCTGCCGAAGGATATACCCAAATGAAGACGTCACCATCGATGGTGCCCGATGGGTAAAACAAAGCTGATTAACAATCGACAATAATAATTTCAAACTTGGCTTTGAATACTCATTTTCCATCTTAGTGAGCTATCATATGCTTTTTTGAAATAAAAAGTAGAAAAGACTACATATTTTTTATACTACAACTACAAAAAGAAAGTCAAATTTCCCTAGAATTTCAAATTGAAAACATATATTATCCCAAAAATTCCTATCATAGGTTATAAGATTTTTTTGAGTGAATAAGTTGGAATTTTTTTAAAAGGCAAAAGCTGATTTCAAATCAAAGTCTTTTCATTATCTCGAAAAAATTGTTGTAAGGCTTTTTTGATTTACATAACTTTTTGTAAGATAACCTAACTTAAAAAGCTAATAATAAAAAATGGGGTATTATTCTCTCATTTAGAATTTTATAAAATATGAAAATTAAATTAAATTAGCTTATTTCTCATTGAATACAATTTTTTATAAGCCCTGAGGAGTATTTTATATTACCAAAGAACTAACAAATTCCTCATTAAAAAGTTATTTTTACATAAAAATAGGAATAACTTAATTAAAATTTATTCCAATATCAAAAATATTTAAATAACTTTTTTCCAATAATTGAAAATCCATTGATTACAACACCATTGGATTCTAATTCCAATTTTACCTAGAGCCATAGGGGTATTTAACCCAAAAACCCATTGTTTGGCCCCCAGAGGCCAAATAAGAAATTTTGGGTAGGTTTACAAATTTTGAATTCTTTCTAAAATGTAATGAAATTAAATTAACTTAAAGCTGCACCATGTATAAGTTAAGTTACAGAAATCTAGCTGAAATTGAGGTGTGGTGTTGAATTTTAAAGTTAGCCTTGGATTTACCATACAGGTGGGAAATATTGCAGACCCTTCATCCAAAATAGTTAAAAACCATAGTATGGCTTTGAATAAATACTTTTTTGTAAAGTTCTCTTGATTTCAAATATTGAAATAGTGTATATATCTGTTGTATGTAGAAAAAAAACATAATTTAAAGCTATGGTAAGTGTGTTTTTTGATTATTCAATTTAAGCTTACTGAGACAAAGGGTAAAGAAATGAAAGGAAGTCAAGCTTTCCAACATTTCCTCTTATGGTCATTGATGGTTTGTGTCAATGTTGGGCAAGATTCTGACCAAGGTGGGTGTGAGAATTGTTCTTCTAGTGTGTTCACAACCCTTTTAGAGAACTTTTGGGTCTTTGAGATGAAAATGAAGGTGGAGGTTTTAATTAAAGCATTTTGGGATTCATGGTACCCATTTCACTTTCTGCAGAGTGGGTTATATGCCCAATTTTCCATCATCCAAAAAATTGAGGTATTGTACAGAAATAATGAACCCCTTTCTCAAAGGTGTGTTGGTAGAATGGTCCTGAGTGTTCAACTTTCAAAGATGTCATTTTATCTAGTAAGTGTAAAGCTAAGAAACTCTTTTTATTTCTGTTTGAT
Organism: Austropuccinia psidii; assembly: GCA_023105745.1. Taxonomy (NCBI): domain Eukaryota; kingdom Fungi; phylum Basidiomycota; class Pucciniomycetes; order Pucciniales; family Sphaerophragmiaceae; genus Austropuccinia; species Austropuccinia psidii. The sequence goes on along the minus strand of JALGQZ010000002.1, from coordinate 6,989,317 downwards.
ATTGGGTCACCTAGCCAATTGGCTAATTTAATTACTTTTGGGTCTATTCTAGTTTTCTACCTAAGTCTTCCATTTTTGTAGTGTTGTGAGACCATGAAGTAGTATTGGAAATCTTCTTGGGTAAGCTTTGAGGCAATTTTTTACATGTTCTGTCCATTGATGCTTATTAGTAAGAAGTGATTTGGCTCCTTATCCTATAGAAGTATATATTGTGATATAATTTAATGGTAGGACTGAAATTACACCAACCTTAATGGCTTTTGAATTGACTATTACCTGGAACTCTGCTAATACCCCATTAATTTTGGATTTTAAATCTGTAGAAGAAACATTTTTCAGTTTCAAAAATCCTCTTGGAAGGTGTATAACTAGTCTTCATTTTTTGACCTCATTCGATTCAGTATTTGCGGGAAGTCTCAACCTTTTATTGTATTTCATCTGTCATAGGAGGATATTTCTATTATTTAATACTATTAAGGTACAGGTTGGAATTTGTAAGATTGGGGCAGTGAAGTGCCACTCTAATTGGTTTAGTATAGCTATGATTTCATTCTAGAATCTGGCTTCATTTGTGTAATATGGTTCTAAAAGTTGTTTGCTAATTGTTTTTTATTCTTTTCTGCAGGTTTCCAATTTGTTTTGAGAAAGCTATTATTTTATTTTTACTTGAATTGTGTTATGGGTTTCTTGAAGATAAAGAATTTTTTAGCAAGAGGATCATCTCTTCAATAATTTTTTGAGGAGTGGTTGTTTCAGGTAAATCATACTTTTTTTTCCTGCAGATGGAGGAGGGAGAATGGGGTTGGCATTTTCGAAAGGGTTATGAGTAGAAAAAAGTTGGATAAAGTCTATTTTCTCCGTCTGAAATTACTAATAAATAAAAAGGAAAAGATTCATGAAACTGAGGGAACAAAAATTGCCAAAGTACCTATCCTTTTTGATCTTCAGAGACTAATTTTGCAGTTTGGCGGGCCTTAATTAAGGTTTTGTTGCCAATTTGGCTTAATATTATTTTTTTAGCTTTGGTTTAAAGATAACTTATCATAATAAAATCCAGCTCAAACTTAAAATAAGCTTATTTAACTCTAATTCAAGATTTAAGATTAAAAAAACTAAAAATAGTGTAACTTTAAGGTAAGAGATGAAATTTCCTTTATTTACTTAAAAGCTATCATAAATATTGAAAAAAATAACCTTCAAATTCTAAAATTTTACCTCTCCAACTATTTTTCCAAAAAAAAAAGAAAGCATTTTACTTATAGTGAAATAAACTAAATTTTACCAAAAACTGGAAATAAAAATAATATTACCTTATTAGTAAAGCATTTTTTTTCATTCATAAATTTCTCTCAAGGTTTATTCTTTGAATTTTTAATAGTAAACTATTATCAAAGATAATTTATGTTGATCTGAGTCGAAACTGAAAAAGATTTTCTAATTGTAAAAACTAATAAAAATATTTTAAATGATACTAAAACTCAAATTGAATCATTTAAGATGTTTTGAAATAATTAATGAAAAACTCTTTGGAGTTTATAGTCCTGTCTTGTACCCCATTATCCTTGAAAATAGTCATTTTAAAGCTCCCATTTAATTAAACTTGGTTTTATAAAGTTCTTAAGATTTAACTTTATATTTATTGGTATTATTCTAGAAGTATAAATAAATATTTTTACTCTTGCTTAAAACTGAAGATTATTCTTAATTTTAAAATACCCTCCAAAGAAGTGAAAAAAAAAACTCAAATCAGCTTGAATACAATATAATATAGTTAAATAAATTGATTTTTTTTAATAATGATTGTGATATATTGTTTCCATTTCAGAAGTAAATAATAAATATAATCTATGATATCATTTTCAATAGTAATCTTATTATGAGTAATACACCTAATAAGAATATTATATGGTTGTAATTACTCTGAATTCCCACTCTTATCTATATTTTTGAAGTTTTCACTTGAAAATTATTAGTTTAGAAATATTTTTTCTTTAATACTTTTTTCTAATGAGCTTGTAAGAATTTCTTTTCCTAATTAAAGCTATAATATTTTTAAAAGATATAATATATTAGTAATATAATTTTTTTGTAAATTTGATAAGTAGTAATACTTTTTAATTTTATTTCTTTCTTATTTGTCATGAAAAATAAATTTAATTCATGATAGTAATTATTGGTAACATTATTAAGATTGAGTTTATATATATTTATTATAGAATATAAATATTACTATTTATATTATTATTATTGATTGAATTGGATTATTAACAGAAATATTACAATAATTAATTTCTTAAAAATTTTACTCTAAGGGTTTAAGTCAAATATTGAAATTTTGGAAATAATGCGTAGCTTTAATGGGGTAATTTTTTTTTGGTCCAAAAATATCCCTTGTTATAATATGAAAGCTCAATTCTGAAGAAAATAATAAAATGAAAAAATGTGGAAGATTTTTAACTTATTTCTTTGGAATAAAAAAATAATTTTACCTTTTGTTTTTTTCTGATGGTCACTTTTAAACTAATGATTTTGAAAAGTGCTTTTTCCTCTAATTTTTTTTGAAAAACGTAGGATCAATTTTCATTTCTCAAGTTTTTTTCTATAAAAATTAATACCAAGAAATGAATTTTGATTAAAAATATATATTTATTCTATTTTTGAATTTTATTAAAGGAAAACCTTTGCTCACTTTCTCTCATTTGAACTTGAAATAACTTTCTTTGGTCAACAAGATTTATTTTGTTTTTTTATTGAAATAGAAATTACAAAAAAAAATTCTTTAATAAAAATTCATTTATCTATTCTTTAGATAAAAGCAATTCAGTAATTTTCTTCTTATTTTCTTTCAGATAGAAAAAAAATCATTACCATGCTTTAGGAATAAAAATATTTCTTCATTTTTTTTCCAAAAAAAAAACAAGAATCTTCTTTACATCTTTTTTGTTGAAAACAACTTATCATTTATTGCTTTTATTTTCTTTACAATATTTTATTCTTGAAAAAATGAAATCTGTTTTGTATTTCCAATTGAATATTTTTAGATAATTTTTGAGGGATACTTTGACCCACCAATTAGCTATGGAAAAAAGCTCCCTAGGAGCAGAATATATTCGATAATATTTTATTATGAACTTGAAAAGTGAAACTTATAATTCAGTAGTGAGATCTTAAAATAACATTTTTTGTTGTTTATTTGATAAAAAAGTTGTCCTGAATTTATTAAAACCCCTAATAATACTTATGATTTTTTTTCAATTTTTCTTTGATTTGAAAACTAGATTATTATTGTTTCTTATTTTGAAAAAAATATCAAGTTATAAAATACATGTTTTATGAACATTTCTTTTTTAGAATTCAAATTTTAACTTAATTTCTAGAAAATTATAATTTTTTTAGCATTGCTTGTTCTTGCCTTATTTTCTTTGGGATATTGAATAATGAAATTTGAAAATCTCATTCAAGATGAATTATCGCCTCTTGAGTAGATAATTCGCTTTAATATTTACATATTTGTCCATTTTCTGTTTTTGTTAATACAATTCAAAAATACCAGATTACTTACTGCATAACTAGGGCTTTTCCCTGGATTTTTTCTGCACAAAAAATGGTCCACCCGAAGCTGAAGCCCCAGCGCAGTATTGCAGTGCTTCGTTCATTTGCGTGTTATGACTTTCAACGCCGCAGAATTTTAAAACGAAATTCTAAAAAAAGTGGAAATAATTTCAAAGCTATAGCCATAGGTTTAAAGTCATTTTTGTCTGTTAGTTTCAAAAAAAGCATCTGAAAACATGAATCAAAAAACTAAAAAGATGCTTGTGCCTTCAAGATTAATGTGCTTTTTTTTAGTAAAATAGATCAGGTGAAAAGAAAATTCCTTTATTGGACCAAGGAAAATTAATTATCAAATACAAAATAGAAAATTAGTAAATAGAGACTTTAGATTTCATAAGCTGGTATGTTTAGCCAAAATTAAGTTTTCATATTTGCAAAAATGCGTTTTATCCTCACTTGCAAGATCCATACCTGTGCTTTTGTCTTGAGAAAATAAGTACTCAAATACATTCTGGATTTTATTGTTCAAGAAAATTCTTTTTATTAGAAACTCTCAGACATTATTGACAAAGCTTATATATATATATATATATATATATATATAATGGCCATGATTTTATCATATAATGAAAACTCCTCAGTAATATTTATTTGAAAAGGATATGCAATCTTAAATTATTTTTCAATTCATAGTGGTAATATTTCAAGAATTAATATCAAAACATTTAGCTTATTCAGCAATTCCTTCATCAAATTAATAAAAGGTGTTGGAAATAAGTAGATTTTCAAGACTTGGTTCATGATCCAATTTCATAAAAGATAAGCTGTGTTTCTGATTATCAAAAGAGGGAATACACATGTTTAAATTGTAGAAATACTCAACTCTTATAAGTGAGAAATTTCAAGTATTTGTCATATTGAAGTTAATTATATGCCTTTTCAAGATAGGATCTTAATTAAAGGAGGAGATCTTAGCTTACTTGACTTATATTATTAATAAGAAAGAGATAAATTATAGGTCATGTAAGTTTTTTAACATATCAAAAATCAGTAGTCTTTATTACTTCAGTACTTGGTTATTTTCTATAAAATACAAAGAAATGTTGATTATTTGATCCTGAAAGATAAATTTGAGCTTAAATTTCAGCTTAAATCAAATTTTTCTTCAAAAATGAAAATTAGAATTAGCAAAAAATAAAATTCAAAAAAGAATGTTTTAATATAAAATTATTATTTTAACTAAAATTTGTCAATCAAATCGATCAAGAAATTTCTTAAATTATGAAATAAAAAAGCTTAATAACTTGTTGACCATTATTTAAATTCAAATTTTCTAGAATTGATTTGTCAAAAAAATAGATTTAAAAAATCAAGCGTCAAAAATAAAGAATAATGATAATCCTTTTTATTTGAGGTATAATTTCAAATAAAAATGAATAATTAAATCCCATCTAATTTCATTATTTTATATAAAAAAACTGACCATGAATACTGGAAGCAAATAAGAGTAATTATTGATAATTAATTCAACTATGGTTTTATGATTTATCGAAAATTCAAAAGAAAAGATTTGAATTTTTTGTTTCAATTTATTAAGAATGAATCTGGGTGTGAACTTTTAGATAAACAATTGATAGTATTTTAAAAAATCTTTTTACGATTCTCATATCTTTATAGTTTTATATACTTTCTGTAATATATCTTATAAAAAGTACTTCCAATTTGCTTAATTGTGATGTTTTTTTGTGAAAAAATTCTTTCCAAAAATATAGAATTTTCTTTTAGCAAGAATTTTTATTTAATATCATTTTGAACTGAGGAAGAATATTTTTCAAAAATGTAACCTAAATATTTTTTGTGGAAAAATGCTTTTTTATGAGTTTTGGTTCTTCTTTAAAGGTAGAAAAATGTAAGCTTAAAATTGATCAAATTGAATAGATTTTTTACCAACAATAAATTTGGTATTTAGCTTTGAATAAATTGATTATCATCTTTTGGTAAAAAAAAAAGAATTCATAATCAGTAATATATAAAAATGGGATCAGAATTTCAAGCCGAAGACATATCAAATGCTAGAAAAATGGAAAGAAAAAAAAACAAAAACACACATATCAAAAAAAAAAATATTCTTTTTTAAGAATTGGAATGGAGGATTTCAACTTTTTATTTAGCTGAATTATTTTAATGGGAAAAAAAATATGATGCACCAGTTTATCGTTTAATTTCTATATATATAACTATTTAATTTGTTGTTTTTTTGAGAAAATAAATAGAAACTTTTAAAAGTAATTAATTACACCCTTTTGCAACAGTTATTTTTTGATAAGATACCAAAACCAAGCTTCAATTAAAAATGAAATAATGAAATAATTATTTTGTGTTCCTCTGTCTGAATTTACTGTGAAGAGAATTTTTCAAAAGGGTTCCTAGTGCCTATAGGCCTATATTTGTAATTGTACAGTAACCTTTATTGTATTTTTCAAGAAGAGGCCAAAGAATAGATTGGAAATATTCAGAATTAAAACTGCAACTGTTTCCTCTCAGTCAATAGTATAGATCATATTCTCATCAATATATGTAACACCAAATGAAGAGTATTTGGTAAAAAGTATGAGAAATTTCAAAACACCTTAAAGCCATAGATGTAGCATTGAAGTGCAGATCATGAAATTTTCTTTGATAAGAGAATATTCAACTTCCCCTTGAGATCAATTATCATCATAAAGGAAAATATTGAATTTGACACTATGATGTTTAACTTACTTATGAGAGAAAAATATAATTAGATAGAATATTATCATTTGTGTAAGACATAAAAGAGAAGATACTGTAGGTTGTTTTTACTAATAATATATAGAAATATAGAGAAATTTGAGTAGGAAAAACAAAAGAGAAACTCATTTGTAATGTTTTGTGAGCATGAAAAAAAGTTTTTCTGAGCCTCCCATCTCAATTCTATTTTCCATTATTTATATATCGGAAGGGGCGGACAAAATTAGTCTATTTAAAACAATTATCTCTCCCTCATTGACCATTTAAATCAGATATCTTTTTATTTAAATATCTCTTTAAAGATTTGAAATGAAATTATTGAATTTTTGTGGCTTCAAAATAAAATTTTAAATCACATCATTATGAAAACATAGCTAAAAATTAAAACATTTGAATTCTTTCAATAATCATCAATCCTCTCAGGTGCTTTTTATCTTATAATACATTATACACACTTCATATTAATTGAAAATTTTAATTAGCTGAGCTTTAACTACTAAACTAAGATTCTTCCATTAATGATTTTTTACGAAAAAAATACATATAAATTCAAAAATTCAAAATATTGGAGCTAAAATTATTGTATTTGAACGTTTTTTTCATGAAGATCATTGAATATGTGCTGAGGTATGACTTTTTGTTTATCAATTCACAAAATGATATAAATGTTATTTTTTATCATACTTTCTTTTGTTTGACTTTATTAAATTTCTATTCAATATTATTTCGTGTTTTAAAGACAGATAATATAGTAAAAAATATTGAAAGCTCTTGTTTAGTATGAAAAATTCTCTTTATATAAATTGGAAAAACTTTTTTGGAGGTAACAATTAATTGAAAATGGTAATTTCAATATTATTTAGAGAAAAAAAGAAAAATTTATTTTTTGCACTTTTGTAGTGTAAACCAATAATAATATGAAGTTTCAATCAAAAACACTTTTCAAGGAGTACTTATGGTGGCTAAAGAATTCCTGAAAAATGTTTTTCTGTATAAATGTGATAAGGAATTACAAGAATTTAATATTACAATTAATTTTATCATCATTTTGAAGATCAAAAAACCCAAAATGACCAGGGGAAATTTAGAAGCTGGGTTACAAGCCTCATAGGGATAAAGGATGATTTAATTGAATTTGGGGTGTCTCAAGGGTTAAAAATTATTTTCAGGGCTACAAAAAAAATAATAGTTTTTTATTTAAATCTTCTAAACATTTAGAAAGATTGAAAGATGTGGTTGAGTTCTATTACCGATTGGCTCCAAGCTAATTAAACCAATTCCAGAAGAAAAAATATCCTAATTCCGAAATAAAAGACGTGCCTAAGAAACAAATATTTCATAGATTAAAGCTTTGTTTCACAAAAGGAACAAATTATTTTATAATTTGTGAGGATTATATTTCAAAAAGGAAAAAAATCATGGCGCAAGACCTGTTTTAGTACAAAAGGGCTAGATTTTGCTATTTTTAACTCTTCAAGCTAATTTTCTTATGGTAAATTTTGGTTTTAAAAGGTGAATCCATATCATAATTAGTTTTAAATAATATAAAATAGCTAAAGTTTCTTTGATAGACTTATTTTCTATCTAAATTGTATCCTCACCTTCCTGAAAGCCATTTTGAATAGTCCTTCCCTTTATTCAAACTACATAATCAGTTGAGTCACAGACGTTTTTAAATAAATCCCAATCCAAAATTTAGGAGATTTTGTATAAATGGTGACACTCAATTCCTAGAGTAAGAAATTTTGGGGCATTGTGGGATATTTCAATCCAAAATTCCCTTTTTTTCCCAATTTTTATCTTTCAAATTCATTGTAATTTTTATTTATCTGGCCCCAGTACAAGATTCATACCTCAACTGTAATTGAATTGTATTTTTTAATTAAAAAACCTTCAGAATTTCCCACCTCCTATTTAAATTAGACTTCATGTGTAAAACACATATGTGAAATTAGATCAATAATACTTTCAGTGGTCACAAGTATTGAAATAAAAACCACAGCTCATTTTCAACACAAAAAATTTGTTGAGAATAAATTTGAATTTTGATTAGTTAAAGATTTTTTTAATACCGTGAATCCTCAATAATTAATTCAAGTTTAATCAAATGTAAGCTACAGAATTCAGCTTGGAGGTGAACCAAGATAAAAACACATGGGGAATTCAATTTTTAGCAAAATTTGAGTTCAATTAATGGAAAAATTCATGATATTTTCTATAAACATTTTTCTGGAGATATGGAATTATTAATAAATTCGTATTTTTGTTGGAATATAATAATCAAAATTCTGCTTTCATTTCTTTTTACAAGAATCATCATTCCATTAAGTTCATTATAATTTAAAGAATTCATTTTAATCAAATTCTTTTGGTGGTTTTCGGTATCTGACATCACCTTTGAAGCTTACAAATACGTCCAAGAAATTTCGGAAACTCTCTTCTTAACTACATCAAATTTAAAGATTGACTTGAAAAAATTTCGTTTTGGACACCAGAATATAGATAATAAGCTAAAGCTATATCAAATTTATTTCGACTTGTGAAAAAGAATATATCATTAATGATATGAAATCAGGAATCTCTACTGGAATTGATTGTCGAATAGATACAAATATCCATAAAAAAATGAGTAATGATTCTTTTAAACGAACTATTTTAATAATTCAGATAATTATAAATTTCATTATTTTAGAAACCTCATTTAATAAATGCCTCTTCTTATTTTATATCTCGATTACTCTGGAATGTTTCAGACTTTAAAAGCTTAGGGGATTCTAGCTTCGAATATTGATATCTATATCCAAGTTATATTCCAATAGAATTAAAGTAAAAGATACAAAAACTTTCTCAAGATTTGAAATTTTATTCACAGAAATTCGAATGGAATAAGATATAATTTATAACTAGAATGTGATTATGAAAATAAATAAATAAGATACTTCAAGATATAGCCCTAAGCCCCTTTGTCTGGTCCTCGCAGGCCAAATAGGAAATTTGAGCAAATTTTGTGAAATTTAAGGAGTTTATTGGAATCAATTAAGACTTAACAAGGTTTAATTAAATAAGGCCGCAACATGTATATCTTGACCTACAAGAGTTCTATTAAATTCAAGGCATGGTGTATAATTCTCAAGTTAGGCTTGGCTTTTCCATACAGGTGATACATGTTGTGGGCCCTTTGTCCATATATGCAGATATTTAATTTTATCGCATCAAATAAGTATCAAAGTCAAAATATGATGGCAAAAATGGGGAAAAAGGGATCCTGCTAAAATGTGCCAAAATACCCAGCGTTTTTGTGTTATTCACCGCAAAAACCCTAAAATTGAAGTTATGGAGGATATTATGGAAGATTAAATCGGTAGTGGTACTATTTTTGCCCACAGAGTATGTCTTTTAACATTAAAACACCCTCCAAACAAGAAAAAAAATTTAGAATAAGACAGCTTAATGTATAATCTAATATTAATAAGTGGATAGATATTTTTGATAATCATTTCAATTATTTGTTTTTCATGAATAAAGCTAAAAGGTTCTGTATTTATATAGTTTCAATGATTATATTCTATTTTACATAAATGGATTCAATTATGTAATAATCAAGTTCTCTGAATCAACATTCTATATTTGGGTTTTGCAATCATTACTTAAGTAAAAAGTATTATTTTGCAATATTTTATTATCAATATGGATCAATTAGAAGGTATTAAGTATTCTTAGGGGATTGGTAAGTTCACATGGTACTTACATGTTTTGACAAAAAATGCTCGCATTTTTTTGAGAACTTTCCAAATTTTTCTTTCATATTTATAGCTTCTTTGGTCTAAAGCATCCACCAAGCGAATTTGAATATAATTATGGTAACCTTAATTTGGCCAAAATAGCCAAAAGAAGACATTTTAGAAAATTTAAGCAAAAAATATAGAATTGGATTCCAATTTTGGAATATCTAGCGGATTTTTCTCAAATTAAAGGGAAAAATCCTACTTTTAGTGCCATTTTTTGGTACAAATATTCATTACCATATTTGTAACTATTGTTCTTTTCTGACTGAAAAAGACTGAAAATATCTGCTCCAAAGATGTCTCTATAAGATGAATTATTTGTATTCAGCCTCTAAAAATACATATTTGTTTTATTGAAAAAAATAATTTTGAGATTACATAAGTGGACTCTCACTTTATGATAGTTTCTTTTTGGTTGAAAAATGGCCAAATTGGCTGTGAAACTTTGAGATATGACCACATACCCAAAAATGTCACAAGAAATATTTAATATAATTATACATTAAAAATAAGTAGCTTAAAACTACAAAGATACCATAAATTGGTATAAAACTTGGTTTCACTTAAAAACCAATGAATAAACATGTAAAATAAATTACACCATTGGATTCCCCATGGTGAAATACACATAGACCATTTTTACGGCATATCTGTAAAGTCAATATTTAATAAGTTATAAGTAATAATACCTTATAAAAGACACAAATCCTTATTTATTTCAAAAACAAATGAAACAACATGTATAGTAAATGGTACCATTGGAATCTCCATAAAGCTTCACACATAAAACAATTAATAAGCTAAGCTTCAAAACCAATACTTAAGGAATTAACCTGAATATATGCACTTTTTTGGTCAATGCATATATTCAAGGATTTTAGCTAAGATCTCTTGAATTGTGCATGATAGAGTGATGAACCAAAAATAAAGTCATCACAAAATTACTGTAGGAAAACAGATATGAAGTTTATTTCACAAGTTATAAACAAGGTTAAAACCTGTAAAGAATTATTGATTAAAATCAATAGAGCTGTTGACCACTTTGTTGTGAAAGTGGTCCAAACTTAAAAAAAAGTAGACAGTTGGATTCTACTAGTTCATTTGTGAAGAATGATGTATTTGTCATTATAATATTCAAGGTATAACCCCTTGAAATCATAGTTTGAAGTTTAAAATATTAAATTTTGACAGAAAAGATGAGTTACAAGAAAAATCATCAAAAAGAGAGTTTTGATGATGTAATTAAATGCTCTTGGAAGAATAATGAGGTTATGCCAAGCTATCAGAATTCACTCTCTGAATTTCTGTAGCGTGTAAATCTTAAAAGTTATTAAGGATAAAAGTTTGAGCTTAATTTGATCAATTATGATCATTGACTGTAACCTTAAATTAAGTTTAACAGTCATATAAGTGATAAAATTGGTGAATAATATTAGTTTATGATTAAAACTAATAAAATCCACGAAATTTGGGGTTCTGCCAAGCCTTTGACGTCATCAGACTTATAGTTATAGTGATAACTCTAAATAATGGCGTAATAATGATGTAATGAGGTTTGATCATGATGTAATCACCACCAAACCTTAAAATATTGATCAAATCCAGTGGACATGATCATTACACGTCTACTACAAGCCTGTTGGACTCTAGGAGGGAGGTATTTACTATAAATAGAGCTCTTTTTACTCTGTTTTCCCCTCAGACGCATCAAAAACATTAAATAAATACAAACAAAAAGGTAATATCTTTATTCTTTATATATAAAACTTTTATATTATTAAAGACCAAAGTTCATCTTTATTATAATCATTAATTTTGACGTGATTAATCATTTGTTCAACTGTTTTTGTTAAAAATCTCTCTAAAAACTCATTTCCACGTAAAAAATCAAGAATATTTGTAATTTCTCTATTTTTTATTGTAAATAAAATTTGTATAAGTTGTATTTACATTATTTGGCGTAAAATATCTCAAAGGTATTATATTAAGTGTTAAAAGTAGGTTATTTTCTCTTATATTAATAATTTTCTCTATATTATTCTTTTAATAATTCTATAATTAATATAAATAGTATTTATATTAATTTATAACTTTAATATTAGTAATATTATTGTTATTAATTGTTTTTTATTAATAAAAAACAATTTTTTACGCCTTTATTTGTTTGTAACAATAATAAAGTGCTATTAAATATATTAATTATTTTATATTAATATATTTATTTTATTATACTATATTTTATAATATAAATTATATTATTATATTTTATTAATAATATAATTATTTTTACGCCATAATTATAATAATTCTTTATTATTATAATTATTTTTATGTTATTTATTTCATTCATAAGGACATTCATAGTACAATAAGTAAAATATCAGTAATTTTTACTTATTTTTTCATAGTCAAACCTTACATTGGCAGCTATTTTTCTTGTACGAAAAATTGGAATAAATTAGTCAGGATTTAGAGGGCCACAGAAAAGGGTTGAAAATAATTATCAACTGATGATATAAAGTGGAATTCTATATAGTAATGTTTGAAATAACTTACATGGATTAAGAAAATCTTAGATAGATTAATAAATCCACTTCTTTAATTATTAGTATTTATAGCTATCTCAAATATATATCATATATAATCTTGCATCTAATAATATTTCATAATAGAATAATATAGATTCTGGTAAAAAATAAATTCTTTTTCTCATTTTTTTCATTCACCATGAAAAAAAGCTACCCTTTCCAGCGAGGTTATCAGTTCCAACCAGGCTTCCAAATTGCTTCATACTGGGCCCTAACTTACAATTACTATTTGGGCATCTTTCAAGTAACAATTTCAAGTTTTTGAGATACTTCATATAAAGTGAATTAAATTATGTAGCTTTTGGAATTCTTGAAAGTTAAATTTGTCTACAATATGCTTTCACAACCAGACTAGTAGTCTGAAAATGAAGCTGAAGTCAATATCAGCATGAATTTTCTTTTTATATTTCTCAAACTCAAAGTATATCTTGACTCAAACCATATAACATCATTCTTTTTGATGAATGTTTTTAGCTTAAAATTCTTTTCTTGACAGATTCCCCCATCACCAGCTTCTATCACTCACAGAGCTACACAAAATATGTATCAATAATTATTAGTTTTTCCTGAAATCTTATTTTCTCTTTATCTATGGGAATCCAACAAAAATGGAAATATATCTCTTCTTTTTTCAATTACTTGAAAGATATTTTTGAATTTTCTTTGAAGTTCAACCCAAAAAAATTACACAAAAAAATTAGCTGAGTATAGTTTTCTATCCCTTTTATCCCTGGAATTTAATTATATCTTTGAAAAATGAGAGCCAATATTATTCAACTTTTTCCAAAATCTAATATAGAATCACCCTCACCAATCTTTCCCATAATAAACATAAAATGATCCCTTTTGCTGCACAAAAATAATTTCTTACCTTATCATATAAGAGAAGATCTATGCAAAATTATCAATAAAGACTAATTTTTAAAATTATATTCTGAAATATCATTTCCTCAAAAATAAGGACATTATTGAGAAAATAATCATTTTGTCAATAATATTTTTTTTTATAAAATAAAACTCAACCCATAAATTTTCTTCTTTTCCAGATAAAAATAAGAAATATTATGAAAGCTTTCCTAAAAAAAATTGGAATCCCTTTTTATTGAATCATCAAAATTTGAATTTTGAAACTGAATTTTACTGTTATATATGACCGTTATTTATATCAATAGATATTCTTTTATTTAAATTATGTCAAAAGCTTCACATGTTACCAAAAAGAAGAATTCATTCTCAAGGTTTCTAATAAACTCAAAGATTCATTCAGAAGAGCAAATATTTTGATGGAAATTATTTTTCATAAGATTCATAGAAAATAATCTCACAGTTAATTTTTTCGACTAGAATCAGTTAAATTGAAATATTTTTTAAATTAACTTTCAAAATATTTTTTCCCCATATTTTGAAAAGTTATGAATTTATTACGAATTTGATATTTAATTCTTGATAACTATTACTTTAATTTAAAATGAATATTTGTTCAGCTGATATATTTTTTGGTCAGAACATATTAAATTTTATACAATACATATTGAGATATAATTCCAAAAACCCAAAAATTAAGACCCTGATAAACCAAAAACCTTCTCAATTTCAATTTTAATCCTTTTTAAATGTACTCAGTCTTCTGAAAATCAATAACCTGATGAATACCTTCATAATAATATTCAATACAAATATATCATTTTTTATGCAAGAATAATGTATTTAATTTCAAACTACCCTTTTAATCTCAAAAGAGATAATAGAATATCAATCCATGATTCTTATTTTAGGGAATATTCCTAGATGATATTTCTATCTTTGTAATTAGTTAATAATATGGTACAAATGATATTTTTCAAAAATATCCCTTAAGCCAGTATAATTTGAAATACACTCCTTTGTCTAAGTCATGTCCCATATATCCCAAAAACTTGATTTTAATTAAGTGTGCTTTATAAATGGGAATTATTATATAATTTCTTCCTTGCCTTCTCAACACTAAAAGCATAAGTAAAAATACTAATATAGAGAATTATATAATTTAATAGAATAGAGGATCTCTAGTGAAAATACTACCCAGACTATTAAGCCCCTGAAGAAGAAAAAATAAGGGAATATTAAAATTAGTTATGTCTTATGGATTGTTTGCACTATTTTCTTAATGAAGGAATTTCATTTGAAATTTTCACACTACATTTATGTATATTTCTACCTATATTTCTACAGTAGAATTTGGTACTAAATCTACATTAAAAATATTTTTTACAAACAATGAGTTAAGTACATCTCAATTAAGGAAATAAAGACTCTAAAGTTGAGCCTTGTTGTTTTCCTTTGTTCAAACATTAATGCTACTATGGGGTTCAGATTGATCCAGAAATTGTTTTTTATATATTCTTCTTGATGAATGAAAGGCTTTACTTCAGAAAAAACAGTTAGGAGCTTGGAGATGTTGAGAATGTGTGAAACATGTTGTTTATCCAAAGTAGAAAAGACAATGTAATTCCTGTAAAATTCCTTCACAGAGTTTTTTCAAAGAAGTGTCTTTGGAATTCAAGGATGAATTTAACTGAAGAAATAATTTTATTATTGAATAGGGTATATATGATGTATGAGAAAACAAATGTAAATAATAGAAAATCCATAATATTCTATTTTAATTGAGTTCAATTCTTAATGACCAAACCAATGGCTGAAAGATTTTGAAAAAGTATTCATAGTTAGAACCAAGGTTGAGACTCAGTTTAAAATCATGTTGGACCTGGGCTGAACCTGCTACCCCCACCACTGGGGACAGAGTTTTTCCATGTTGATTGGTAATAAGGGGTAATATCCTGTCTTTAATGAAAGCTATTCAATTTTATAATTTGGGTGTCCAAGAACTGTCAAACCTTACATTAGCTCTTTCTAAGTTTCATACCTCAAATTTCCCATTCAAGTTTTGGGGGTTTTCCATTCCCGCATGATTTTGGCTCAAATATTTCACATACCAAAAACCTAAATTTCTTTTTTCTCAATCCAAAGCCTACCTTATCAAGTTTATTTTTTGCTGAGAAATGATAATCTCCTTATATTTTTATATTCTGTTCCTACTGAAGGGATTTTTATACCCTTTTTCCTCTACTGATTTTATAATAATTGCCACAAGTTCCACCCATCAAGAACTGTTTGAAGCTTTCAATGTATTATATAACATAGATACTTTTAATTATGAAAGATATCCACTAAATATTACATAATTTAATTATTTAATACATGAAATTAGGTATATGAGGCTACAGAAATACAATAGTTACCCCTATATGTATATGAGAAATGAGCTGAAACGCTTATCCGAAGACAAATTTGAACAATCATCCCACACAGATCATTCTTAATTTAGAATATCTGCTCATATAATTCAAGAAATAATCAAATTACAAATTTAATTCATCTCCAAAAAAATATTCCTCAATTGAACTGGCCATTGATTTATCAAGATTGGGCTATAATGGAAATTTTGCTGCATTGAAGAAGATTATGATTATTTTTAATTCTGGTCAGGGGTGTAGTTCATTATCTAATTCTTGGTGCAATTAATTATTATCCATGAGTTAACACAGCTAAAATAAAGGGGTAAGAGTCCCAGGTATCATGAAAGAAGGAGGAGTTCCTGGAAGAACTGGGTTTATAGATGAAAGCTTGATATCCTTGTAAAAAAACACTATCAAGGGATGGTGAATAAGACTTAAACCTTAAAATTAGTTGAGTCTAAATGAAGAATAATAATTTCAATGATTAGTAATTAATAAATTCTACTTATTCGGATACTTTAAATTATATACTAAATCTCATTCAAAATTTTGTGTGATATAAGAAAACAGTTTATCACATTGAATTTGGTCTTCAAAGTTTAATTAAAAAACTGAAATCTGTATCAACATCTAAGGATAGAAAAAACTGAAGCATCCTTTCATTAAAGGGATCAGTAAATGTTCAAATCTTAAGCTCACTCCATTTTTTCAATAAATTATTCCTGAATATAAAGGAATTGTCGCTCAAAAGCAGAATAGAAACTTATTTAATCTCTGTCTGGCTAGATCAAGAGTTAAAATTGACAATGGAATTGGGAACTTCAAAGGCTTTTGCTGTACACCAAGAGAAGTTCAAAATCATATTTGGAATTTGATATATATTAAAAGGTATCTCAAATTGCTAGTAAGGCTTTTCATCTTAAATGACCTTCATGCACAAATTTGGAATCAATCGGGGACCGTTTTGGGGATGAGGCTCGCCAAGCTAAAGAATATTGAAAAAAATGGAAATTCAGATAAAGTTTTAGATATGAGGGAAAGTTCGAAACCTTGAATTCTAGAATGGTAAAACTATCAACGATTTCTACTTACATAAAATTAACTATTATTGCATCCCAATAAAGCTAGAGATATGTGAAAACTATTTTCTGAGGGTTGAGCAAATGAACTCTTTTCTTAGTGATATTTCTCTCTCATGCAATATATATTCTTTAAGCTTGGGAATATGTATCTATGAGACCAAAAAAAACTATGTAGAATTCTTATTGGAACCTTTAGTACATAATGGTTGTTTTTCATGCTTACTGGATTGATCATGAAATTTTTATTTCACTTGTTTCAGCGTCATTTTTAGAAATGTCTTTCAAAAATTGTTTTTTACTTATTTCAAAGGAGAAATGAAAATTAGTGATTGAATCATTAGTTGGAGGGTATTGTGAGTGTTTGGTGATTTAATATAATATTTTTGATATTAACAGAGTCCTTCAATGATTCCAGGCTTCTTTCAAAAGCATAATTTGAATTCAGGGAAGTAAAATTTACAAACCTTTTAGTGGATCTTAAGGTAGCTGAGATTATTTCAAAGCCTTCTTTTTTGATAAAGGAGATTATTCCACAGTTCCAAAAATCTACATCATTTTTGTCTTTATATTTATAATTCTGCAATCTGTTTTTTACTATGATGATATTAGTGAAATTTTGGAGTTCATTTTAATTGTAGCATTGAGCTTGACTAAAGCATAAAATATTGGCTTCTTTCATTATTATTTAACTTTATTCACTGGAAGGTTTAAATAAGAAAGTGATTTTTCAATGGATTAGTTGCTCAAGAAATTTCATTTTGTTCCATTAATCATAATATTATTCAAGCTGATTGAGAGATAATTTTCCTTTTATAGGATATACTCTAGCATAATTTTCCATATTAAATCCCTTTCAAAAACCGATTTCCTTCATGAGTCTACTAAACAGTTATTGTTGCTAGCTATATGTTTTCTATCCGCTTGTAGTTCATTAAAACAAATGATGTGAATCTCCAAATTGGGAAGGATAGGGGATGGACTAAGATTTTGTGGAAGAGGTCTTAGCCATGCTCCATGATCCTGCCTAGTATTGAAGATATCACACTGGTCTTCTTGATTTCCCAATTTTATGACAGAAAATTTTAAAGGAATCTCTACTCCTATTAGTCAAGTGTCTTTTTTTGGATTTAAATCAAAGAATATTATCAACTGATTTTTCCTCTGGTGAAACTAATAAATCACAATATGCATTTGATGGATTACGTTTGGAATGGGAAGTGGGATTGGGATTTTAGGGTTGTTTTAGTCTTTTATGAATTTCAGAGGATTTCGAAGAGGAAAAATAATCAAAAAAATGAATAAGAAACTTCTTCCCTTCCATGCCTAGAATAATATCAAAAAATGAATGAAGGACTTAATGAAAATGACATAAGATTAGTATTTACTAACACCAAAAGAAATGCAGATAAAATAAAGGATACAAAATTACTTAGTGAATTTTGAATTTTCAGAGAAAAATTAACTCAAAAATAGAAAGATTTACATCAATTGTTTTTTAGAAAAGAATAATAAAAAGAAATACTTCATAAATATAATGGTTATAAATTAACTGATGAGACTACCTCAATCTTAATTTTATTTGGAAATTGATTGTCAAAGGTGTGAGCCTTGAGGTATATTTTACATACCCAAATAGGCCACAATTATCTTAAAAGGAAATTTTGAATTATACATAACTCATAAATCATGCATATATTCAAAATTCATCAGTTTTGATTTCAGAAAAGATGAATAACTTTTTATTGAGTAAGTAAATCCATGGATTTAAGGCCAGATTTGGATTCTACACAAAAATTCACCTAGGGTATCTCCATAGAGTCAATAAGCTCAAATTAACTCTTTGAGGTGATAATATGGAAAATACTTCAACACCACATAAAAGATCCGTGAAAATTTTTGTTTTTCTTGATTTTACCCCAAAATAATGGGAAAGTGAGAAATCCCATGTTACATATACACTAAGAATAGTGTTATACATGTTTTGAGCACTTAATATTATGGTATTCTTACATGCACTTTTGGTACACCCATAGTGGATATCTCACTTGAAGCTTAAATTTCTATTTTGACGTGAAAAATAAGTAAGGGGGACAAAAGACATCAAAGAGAGCCAGGGTACCCAACTTCTGAAGCCCCAGAGGCGTGGATAGCTCCAAAGCTTGGTTCCATGGCTGATATTGACCCAATTGGTAAACTAAACCTCTTTGGGAACTTGGTTACCAAGTTACAACTACTGTAAAACACCAGAAAATAGCAAATAACCTGCTATTTTGACGTGCCAAGGAGGTAAAAAGCTACTTACACTCCTGTAACCATGTCAATAACTAATGACTTTCCATGGATAAGTCCAAAAGAGTAATTAAAACCCTTTTTGGACTTGTATCCATTGATTTACCTCATAGCAACCAGTCAAACACTGATATTTGCAATTCTACGTAGAAATGAGGTAAAAACTTCAAAAATTCATTAAAAATACAATTCTTAATGAATCTTTCTGAAGCTTTCAGGACCAATTGAGAACTGTATTATTTATGGTACAACAAAAAAGAATTACAGTTTTACTAGTAAAATTAAAAGTTTTACTTACAATCCATTTTTGGTTATTCTACGTGAAACACTGAATCTTCAAAAATTCACAGTAAATACAACCTGTGACAAAATTGTCAATAACATTGATAACTTTGGGAAATCAATGATTACTTTGGAACAAAAGAAGATTTACAAATGTTACTTCTTTTATTCTTAACCATATTGGGGTTGGTGGTCACGTAAAAGCATCAATTAAGCAATTATGACAATTTCACGTGACAACAGATGATGTAAATACTAATCCAAAAGGGTTTGATGCTTTCTCACTCACTGGTTTTTCAGTTTGCTCCATGGAACGCCTCTGTGAGCTGTTGTTGACTTAAAAGAGGCCTTCTCTTGCTGTTTTTTCCATATCATCAACATCTTATTATCATTTTATATCATTGTTACCAACAAGTAAGTATTAGTTAAACTATTCTTAAGTGTTTTAAATCTTTCAGAATCAATCAGAAAGACGTGAAATCATAGAATCAAACTATATATTGTTGTAATCCTGCTATAAATCATTTTGATCTCTTAAATCCACAATGCTACGTCAAATTTCTCTACTTTTATCTATCAATAAGCTCTTTGGAGTATTAGTGAGTCATTTATCTTTAATTCTGAAAGTTTTTCTCTAGTAATAGTTTTCTTCAAGGATTAGCTTTATAATTATTCTTGCAAAAGATAATTATATATTAAAATAATTTATTATTTTAATAAAAGAAGTTTTTATTATTAAATTCTTCTTGTAATTGATTCTTGTAGACAATTACTTGCTCACTGTTAAAATCACTAGTAGTGCTTAACACGTGAAAGAAATAATTCTTCAATTATTTAATTGTGGTTATAATAATATTTTATTATTATATTTCATAAGAACAGACATAGTACTGTTGATTAATAGTAATATTATCATCAGTTTCATAGTCACATCTTACATTTGGGGGCGTGGCCGTGTTTTTTGAACCTTGTACCCTTAATTAATATATTTTTAAGTTCTAAAATATATTAATTTAATATTTTTTTTCTTCAATTTAAGGAAAAATTATTTTTATTTTTGAAATTGTCTTAAAATCTTATTTCATTGAGGAATTTGGTTTAATTTTGTACTGTTTTTACACGTGGCATTTTCACATCCAAAAACTTATAAAATTATTCTTTGAGTTACTCTGACTTAACTTTTTATTCAAATCCTTAAATTTCAATACCTTTTTCTTTGAAAAGAATATTTTTTTTAATATCAAAAAAAAATAAAACTTATAAAAAATCTTTTAAAATATCTTAAATCATAAAAAATAATTTCTTTTATAATATTTTCTCTTTAAGTGTCTTTAATCAAATACTGTGCAGCTGGCAACAGACTCAGTAAAAGATACATCACTAGTCCTGAATCTTCAGAAGCAGAATCTGAAGAAAGTATTGAGGTGCAAATTGCTAAAAGAGGCACCCTATTTAACTCAGAAAAGAATAAATTACCACAAAAAGGTGTGTTTTTATCTTTAAATTTACTCTTTATCCTTAAATTGACGTAAAAATGGTGCATACCAGAAATGGAAGCAACTATTCAGTCCAACCAGATGGATGTGGACAAGGAAGAGGCAAGACCAAATCCAGAAGTGCCAAATCTTCCACAAGAAAGACACATCTGGAGGATGCCAGAGTTTCCCCCATTCCCCAAGGTCTGTACCAACAGATTTTGACGTGAATTCTGCGCCTGAACTAATTCATGATGTTATTTCCAGTGCTGAACCATTTTCAAGTGGCAGAAATAGAAATATATCAATGCCAGTACAAAAATTGGTTCAGAGCAGCCAAAGAAGAGGAGTGGGAAATATGCCCAAGCCTTTGGCAGGGGGCCATGAACTCCTACTTACACATCAAGAGCTTTCTGGGTCAGGAGAATACCATAGAGCTCTTAGGAGGATGGAGCCCCCTGTCTTGCAAAGACAAGGTCAAAAAGATAAAGAATTGGTTGAAGAACCAAAGTCTTTTATCCATAAACCAGAAGAAAGAGTTGGAAATGACTCCAGCTTTGGAGACAGAGGCACCAGTGGCGTCTACCAGCTCCAAACCAGCTCCAGAAGTGTCCAAGGACAAGCCCAAGGGACCTCAGAAGAAGCAGAAAGGTCCCAAGAACCATCAAGGCAAAGGAAAAGGCAAAGCCAATTGGCACAGACCTTACCCACAAGGGTACAGGATCCCCAAATTAGAGCCTTCAGCCGTGGACAGTGCCTTCAATATGGCCAGGACTCTGATGGAATTCACAGCCAAGGAGAAGGAAAGGATGAACAGAAACTTTCCATGCAAATAATTGGTGTACAGACTAGTATTAATTTAGAAACTGGTAAACTTGATGGAAAGCTAACTAAAATTGCATCAGATATAGTTGATTTAAAGAAAGATGACAAGAAATACATTGAATTGCACCAAGTGACAAATGCCAGACTTGACTCAATTACTAATTCTTGCAAAAGAATTGAAAACATGTGCCAAGTTCAGCATGATGAGATGGAGGAACTTTCCATTTTTAAGGTGAATGATCAGCTTACAATTGTACAAGACCAAGTCTTAAAAATAGTTGAGAATACCAATCAATTTGCTATACACTTAGCAAAAAGTGACAGTGAAAGGCAGAAGTTGAAGAATGAAATAATTGCAAGTGTGGAACAAATTCATAAGAATCATGAACCACATATGCCAAGAAATTCTACACCTTTAACTGAAGAAAAACGTTCAGTTAAAGAAAGTCTCACCCCATTCTTGGGAGAAAATGCCTACTCTGCAAGAGATATTCCCAAAATAGAAGAATGGCCAACATTCTCTGGTGAAGGAGAATACAACCATATTGAATTCATCAGGACTATTGATATGTTGCAAGAAGACTTTAATATACCTGATTAAATCATAGTGGGAAAATTACACTGTCTGTTTACCAGAACTGCAAAGAAATGGTATTACAAAATGAGGATTGATCATGGTAAACATGATTGGTCTTGGTGGAAATCTGAAGTGATTACCAAATGGGCCAACAATTATTGGAGGTTTAAAATAGAAAATGCCTTTGAAAGTGCCATTTTTAACTCAGAGAAAGATAAACCACTTACTTGGTTCTTCAAAAAAAAAGACAAATTATCTGCTTTACAACCAGATATGTCTGACACTATGATTAATATGAAAATATTAAGAAAGTGTAGAGGAGAATTGGAACATGCTATCAAAAGCAGATGTGTGGAACCCTGTTCAACAGAAGACTACATTAATGCTATGGAAGATATCATTGCCAGAACAAGAATTGGTAAGACTTGGTCTAAAATCCCAACAGAATCCAAGATGAACTCTAAGATTCCCAGAGAGGATAAGAGACCAGAAAAACCTGTCTTAAAGTGTCATAAATGTGGAAGCACTTCACATTTAGCCAACACTTGCACAAAAAGGACACAAATCAATGAAGTTCAAGTCATTGAAGAAGTTCAGTGTACTGAAGAGAAGGAAGAATCTGATCAAGATTCTGCAATCTCTGAAGATACACCAGTGGAGGACTATCCCATTGAAAACATCACAGCTTTATTTGAAGTCACTGAAGTCCATACCCACTTGCCACAGTATGGTGAAGATTTCTACAACCTTATTAATGTTCAGGATGCCAGAATGTGTAAAACCAAACCTGCTAAAGGAAAAGGTTATACTGCTGGAGCATCTTGTATCACATCAATTCTGATGAATAATGTTGAAGCCAAAGTCAATTTGGATACAGGAGCATCTTGCACTTGTGTAGGCAAAGATTATCTCCAAGCTATACTTCCTGAATGGAAAAACCATCTATTACCAATAGAAGGTGTACGATTTAGTAGTGCCAGTACCAATATGTACCCTTTGGGTATATTAGACACTATTCTTGTATTTCCCCATCCAACAGGAAGTATAAGAATGAAAGCTGAGGTTGTAGTAATGGACAACTGCACATCTCAACATATCATTCTTGGAAATGATTACTTAAGTATTTATGGTATTGATATCAATAACCATAAAGACAGATATTTCACAATTGGAGAGAACAGGAGAAAAGAATTTGCTTTCTCCAATATGCCAAAGAAAATATCAGTAGTATCTTCTGAGAGAGATACTTATAAGGAAGAATTTGTGTTCACACAACTTGTTGAAGCACAAATTAATCCATCATTGTCACCAAAAATGAAGAATGAACTTATTGACGTGTTATACACATACAATACTGCATTTGCCTCTGATAATAAACCATTAGGTGCTATAACAGGACATGAATTTGATATTACTCTTAATATTGACAGACCATATCCCCCAGTACTTAGAAGACCAGCTTATCCAGCCAGTCCCAGAGCTAGAGAAGCCTTGGAGAAACATATCCAAGAGTTAATTCAACTTGGTGTACTAAGGAAAGTAGGCAATAATGAGGAGGTTGAAGTGACAACACCTGTTATCATTGCTTGGCATAATGATAAGTCAAGAATGGTTGGAGAATTTAGAGCTTTGAATACCTACACAGTTCCAGATAGGTATCCAAGCCCTAGAATCCAAGAAGCCTTGACTCAATTGTCTAAAGCCAAGTATATAACATCAATGGATGCATTGAAAGGCTTCCATCAAAATGTTTTGACACCTAAAGCTAAGAAATTACTTAGAATTATCACTCACTGTGGTATTTTTGAGTATCTTAGAATGCCATTTGGCATTAAAAATGCTCCATCTCATTATCAAAGAATGATGAATACCATATTCCCCACAGAATTGTCTGAAGGATGGCTTATCATTTATATTGATGATTTTATCATATGTTCTGACTCATGGTCTTTGCACCTTGAAAGACTTGCAAAAGTAATTCACAAAGTTGCAGAAGTAAATATGAAAATTTCACCTAAGAAATGCAACTTTGGTTTTTGAAGAACTTAAAGCATTAGGACATGTTGTTTCTGGCTTAAGCTTGGGTATTGACAAGAATAAAGTGGCAGAAGTACTACTTAAGCCAATACCCCAGAATAAAAAAGAAATGATGTCTTTTCTTGGATTTGCTAGTTACTATAGGCAACATTTAAAAGACTTTGCAATTCTAGCCAAATCACTCTATAGAATCTGTGATCAACAGACTGTATTTGAGATGACACAGGAGAGAATTAAAGCTTATGAGAAGATAAAGAAAGCCCTTACAGAAGCACCTTTACTCCCCATGCCTGCCTGGAATATTCCTTTTAAGTTGTACATTGATGCATGTGGAGATGGATTAGGGGCAGCCCTACATCAAGTCCAAATTATTGATGACAAACCTACAGAAGGACCAGTTTGTTATATCTCAAGGCAAATCAAACCAACAGAAGATAGATATGGTGCAAGCCAAATGGAGTGCTTATGTTTGGTATGGGCACTTGAGAAATTACACTATTACCTTGATGGCAGTGTTTTTGAAGTGATAACTGACTGTAATGCAGTAAAATCACTTCTTAACATGAAAACTCCCAACAGACATATGTTGAGATGGCAAATAGCTATTTAAGAATATAGAGGAAACATGACTATAGTTCATAAAGCAGGAAAAATTCACAAGAATGCTGATGGACTTAGTAGATGGGCTTTAGACAACACTCCTGATAACCCAGCTTATGTACCTTTGGAAGCTGAACCACAGATTCCAATTGAAGGAATTAACATAACTGATATTGGGACTGAATTCTTTGAGGAGGTCAGAGAATCTTATAAACAAGACAAGAATTTCCATATCTTGACTTCTTTATTAGATAAAGATTGCAAGGATACATCTTTAGTTAATGCACTTGATGAAGTTTGGAAAAATTCCTATTCTGAAGGAAGATTTCACTTGTTTGATGGGATCATTTACCACAGAACAAAACATTCTTGTGTTATGACATTGTGCAGTAGATTACTTATCAATACCATTCTTCATGAATGTCATGATAGTATCTACTCTGGACACCTGTCAGAAGACAGAACACTTGAAAAAGTGAAGAACTGTGCATGGTGGCCATCTTGGAGGAAAGAAACCATTGAATATTGCCATACCTGTGATAGATGCCAAAAAGCAAACAAGAGCAAAGGCAAGAAATTGGTATTAATGATCCATATTCAAGAACCAAAATCTCCTTGGGAAGTTGCTCACATGGATTGGGTCACAGCACTTCCTCCAAGTGGTGACAGAAGTTATAATGCTTGTTTAGTCATTGTATATGGATATAGCAAAACTCCCATATTATTACCATGTCATAAAGATGACACTGCTATGGATACAGCTCTTCTTTTATGGAGTAGAGTTATTTCTCATACAGGATTATTTAAGAATATCATAAGTGACAGAGATCCTAAATTCACATATGCACTTTGGACCAATCTTCATAGATTGTTTGGGACTAAGTTATCATTCTCTACAGCATATCACCCTCAAACAGATGGGCTAGCAGAGAGGATGATTCAGACTTTAGAAGACATGATCAGGAGATTCTGTGCTTATGGATTAGAATTCAAAGACTCAGATGGCTTTACCCATGACTGGTGCACTCTTATACCTGCATTAGAATTGGCATATAAGACATCAGTCCATTCCTCTACAGGACAAACTCCTGCTGTGTTAGAGAAAGGATGGAATCCAAGACTCCCAGCAGACACACTGAGGAAAGACTTGATTGACATTCATCCTACAGCTTCCAGCTTCAAAATAATGCTTGATAAAGTAAGACTTCATGCAAAACAAAGTATGGATGATTCTTTTAATTATGCAAAACAGAAGTGGGACAAGAGTCATAAAGTACCAGACTTCAAAGTAGGGGACTTAGTTTTAGTTTCAACCTTGAATTTTAATAATATCAAAGGCCCAAAGAAACTTAAAGATTCTTATGTAGGACCTTTTGTTATTGTTGCTTTACATGGAACCAATGCAGTTCAAGTGGAATTGAGTGGTGAATTGGAAAATAAACACACCACCTTTCCAGTCAGCTTGATAAAGCCTTAACAACCAGCCAACAAAGAATTGTTTCCTTTAAGAAACCCAACTCCTTTAACTGTACCACCTGTGGAACAGAATGAAGAGAAAAAGATAAAGAAAGTCATTAAAGAAAGGAGACTTAGGGGTAAAAATCAAAGAGAATATCTTGTCAGATATAGAAACTCAGTACATGAGGATGAATGGATGGCAGAATCAGAAATACCTGACTCAGATAAGCTCTTAAGAAGATTTAGACATGAAAGAAGGCCACAAGCCTGAATATGTTTATAAATGTGCTTTAAATTACTTGATCTGAGTAATGTAAAGAGGTTGGACAGTGGACATTAACCCCCTTTGGGGCCTTATTCTTTTATCACTAATAAAATTGTAGTACAATTTTATTTTTTGGTGGGAGGGAATGTGAGCCTTGAGGTATATTTTACATACCCAAATAGGCCACAATTATCTTAAAAAGAAATTTTGAATTATACATAACTCATAAATCATGCATATATTCAAAATTCATCATTTTTGATTTCAGAAAAGATGAATAACTTTTTATTGAGTAGGTAAATCCATGGATTTAAGGCCAGATTTGGATTCTACACAAAAATTCACCTAGGGTAGCTCCATAGAGTGAATAAGCTCAAATTAACTCTTTGAGGTGATAATATGGAAAATACTTCAACACCACATCATTAATACCACATAAAAGATCTGTGAAAAGTTTTGTTTTTCTTGATTTTACGCCAAAATAATGGGAAAGTGAGAAATCCCATGTTACATATACACTAAGAATAGTGTTATACATGTTTTGAGCACTTAATATTATGGTATTCTTACATGCAATTTTGGTACACCCATAGTGGATATCTCACTTTAAGCTTAAATTTCTATTTTGACGTGAAAAATAAGTAAGGGGGACAAAAGACATCAAAGAGAGCCAGGGTACCCAACTTCTGAAGCCCCAGAGGCGTGGATAGCTCCAAAGCTTGGTTCCATGGCTGATATTGACCCAATTGGTAAACTAAACCTCTTTGGGAACTTGGTTACCAAGTTACAACTACTGTAAAACACCAGAAAATAGCAAATAACCTGCTATTTTGACGTGCCAAGGAGGTAAAAAGCTACTTACACTCCTGTAACCATGTCAATAACTAATGAATTTCCATGGATAAGCCCCAAAAGAGTAATTAAAAACCTTTTTGGACTTGTATCCATTGATTTACCTCATAGCAACCAGTCAAACACTGATATTTGCAATTCTACGTAGAAATGAGGTAAAAACTTCAAAAATTCATTAAAAATACAATTCTTAATGAATCTTTCTGAAGCTTTCAGGACCAACTGAGAACTGTATTATCTATGGTACAACCAAAAATAATTACAGTTTTACTAGTAAAATTAAAAGTTTTACTTCCAATCCATTTTTGGTTATTCTACATGAAACACTGAATCTTCAAAAATTCACAGTGAATACAACCTGTGACGAAATTGTCAATAACATTGATAACTTTGGAAAATCAATGATTACTTTGGAACAAAAGCAGATTTACAAATGTTACTCCTTTTATTCTTAACCATATTGGGGTTGGTAGTCACGTAAAAGCATCAATTAAGCAATTATGACAATTTTACGTGACAACAGACGATGTAAGTACTAATCCAAAAGGGTTTAATGCTTTCTCACTCACTGGTTTTTCAGTTTGCTCCATGGCACGCCTCTGTGAGCTGTTGTTGACTTAAAAGAGGCCTTCTCTTGCTGTTTTTTCCGTATCATCATCATCTTATTATCATTTTATATCATTGTTACCAACAAGTAAGTATTAGTTAAACTATTCTTAAGTGTTTTAAATCTTTCAGAATCAATCAGAAAGACGTGAAATCATAGAATCCAACTATATATTGTTGTAATCCTGCTATAAATCATTTTGATCTCTTAAATCCACAATTCTACGTCAAATTTCTTTACTTTTATCTATCAATAAGTTCTTTGGAGTATTAGTGAGTAATTTATCTTTAATTCTTAAAGTTTTTCTCTAGTCATAGTTTTCTTCAAGCATTAGCTTTATAATTATTCTTGAAAAAGATAATTATATATTAAAATAATTTATTATTTTAATAAAAGAAGTTTTTATTATTAAATTCTTCTTGTAATTGATTCTTGTAGACAATTACTTGCTCACTGTTAAAATCACTAGTAGTGCTTAACACGTGAAAGAAATAATTCTTTAATTATTTAATTGCGGTTATAATAATATTTTATTATTATATTTCATAAGAAAAGATATAGTACTGTTGATTAATAGTAATATTATCATCAGTTTCATAGTCACATCTTACAAAAGGTTTGCCTATTGATTACCAAATCTATGGTGGCAGTGGGAGGAAGGTTTAAATAAATGAACTAATGGATCATGAAGTGATTGGAAAATGATACATAAAACATTATACATAAATTTGATGATAGATTTCTAAGTTGGTGGGTGGTGGTAGTCAATGAAGGTGTAATAAGTAGGTGAATCCATTGGAAATGGATTAAAATGATCATTTTGAAAGAAATGATTCGCCATCCTACACCTACCATAAAAGGAAATTAATATAAAGGAGACGTTGGATTAAAGAAAAGAAGGAATAATTTACTATCAGTGGGAAAATAATACTTTTATTAATTAGATGGCTAAACTTGATGTAAATTGAAAGGTAAATAGACATACTAGGAAGATTTACCTTTTGAAACTAGAGAAATAATTGAAGAATTTTAGATTTTAACAGAGGAAAAAATTTAGGGAATTTGTGTTTGGTGTAAAAAAAGCTCAAAAGGAACTCAATAAAAATTGAGTGGCCCTCAGCTTCTCTAGTTTAATTTATAAAATTTCCTTTAAAGAAATATCCCCAATTGAAAATTAAAGCTTACCACATCTCTGAAATTCAGTTGAGACTAATAAAATACAATTTCTTTATGTGTTTTATCTCATTAAGCTGTGATTGAATGAAGCCAAATAGAATGAGCTTCTTCTTTTCAATCCTCCCTTTCTTGAAATGAATTAATATACCAATCCTAGGCTATATATATAAATATATATATATTTGGAAACAAAAACTGCTTTTTATGAACTAAAGAAAAAAATTGTTACAAGATCAGAAATTCTCCCAGAAGAGCTTGATTTCTCAATAGTGGGGATCCTATTTATTGTATTCCCTTTAAAATTATTCTCTTGACTCCCTTTATCTTTTTTAATCCAGATGGTCCTGATTATTAGTTCTCTCAAAATCTCTTTTCCTCAAAAATCTGGCATTCCCCTTTTTTCTCTGGCCCAAATGAAATTTGTATATTCTTCCGAAATCTTTCTTTTGACCCTTTCTCAAGATGTGAAAATATTCAAAATATTTCTTTTAGTATGCTCACCACTTATCTCAAATATTGGAAGATGCAATATTGGAGCAATATCAGGACTTCTCATTTAACTCAAGTTCATTCAGGTGAATTTTTATATTTCTTACTGGAGGCTATCCCACTGGACCCATTCCACTAATACTAAAAAATGCAAGATATCTTAAATTTATATTCAAATAATTAATGATACATAGATAATTCAAGTTAGTAAGACTTCCAAAAGGATGTGGGTCATTATGGTGAAGGGAATTTGGAGAAGGAATCTGTAAGCCTTGAGGTATATTTTACATACCCAAATAAGCCACAAAGATCTTTAAAAATAAATTTTGAACTAAGAATAACCCATAAGTAATGCATATATTCAAAATTCATCATTTTTTATGTCAGAAAAAATGAATACCTTTTTTTTGAGTCAGTCAATCCATGGATTTAGTGCAAGATTTAGATTTTACACAAAAATTCACCTTGGGTAACTCCATAGAGTGAATAAGCTTAAATTAACTCTAAGATGTGGTAATATGGAAAATACTTCAATACCACATCATCAATACCACAAAAAAGAATCGTGAAAATATTTTTTTTCTCAATTTCATGCCAAAATAATGGGAATGTGAGAAATCCCATGTTACATATACACTAAGAATAGTGTTACACATGTTGATGGCACTTAATATTATGGTATTCCTACATAAAATTTTGGTACACCCATAATGGATATCAGTCTTTAAGCCTGAATTTCTATTTTTGACATGAAAATAGTCAAGGGGGACAAAAGACATCAAAGAGGGCCAGGGTACCCAACTTCTGAGGCCTATGAGGTGTGTAAAGCTCTCAAGCTTGGATCCATGGCTGATATTGGCTCAATTAGTACACTAAAACCTTTTGGGAACTTGGTTACCAAGTTAAAATCTCATTAAATCATAAGAAAATAGCAAATAAGCTGCTATTTTGACGTGCCAAGGAGGTAAAGAGCAACTTAGACTCCTGTAGCCATGTGAATTCTTAATGATTTTCCATGGATAAACCATAAAAGACTAATTGAAACCCTTTTTGGACTAGTATCCATTGATTTGCCTCATAGCAACCAGAAATATAGTACTATTTGCAATTCTATGTAGAAATGAGGTAAAAACTTCAAGAATTCATTAAAAAGACATTTCTTAATTGATCTTTCTGAAGCTTTCATGAAAAATCAAGAACAGTATAATTCATATAGAAATCAAAAATAATCATACTTTCATAAGTAAAATTAAAAGGTTTACATACGGTCCACTTTTGATAATTCTACATGTAATACTGAATCTTCAAAAATTCACAGAAAATACAACCTTGGATGATATTTTCAAGAAATATTTGAACTTTGCAAAATTAATTTTTATTTTGAAATAAAAGAATATTTACAGTTGTTACTCCTTTTATTTCTAACCATATTTGGGTTGGTAGTCACATAAAAGCAGCAATTAAGTAATTATGATAATCTTAAATGACAACAGATGATGCAATCATTAATCCAAAGAGGATTACTGTTTTATCACTCACTAGGACTTTAGTTTGCTCCATGGAACGCCTCTGTGAGCTGTCTTAGACTGAAAAGAGGCCTCCTCTTGCAGTTTTTTCCAAATCCTCACATTATTCAATTATACCTTTATTACCAACAAGGAAGTATTAGTTAAATCTTTTCTTAAGTGTTTTATTCTTTCAAAAAAAATCAGAAAGACCTGAAATCATATAAATCAACTATATATTGCTATAATATTGCTATAAATCTATTTTGATCCATTAAATCCACAATTATCTGTCAAATTTCTCCACTATTATCTTTTAATAATTCCTTGGAATATTAGTGAGTTTTTTGTCTTAATTATTAAAGTTTCTCTCTAGTAATTGTTTTCTTCAAGAATTATATTTGAAAACAATTTTATTATTTTAATAAAGAGGCTTTATTATTAAATACTTCTTGTAATTGATTCTTGTAGACAATTACTGCTTACTGTTATGATTGCTAGTAGTGTATAACAAGTAAAAGAAAGAATTGATTAATTAATTATTTAATTGTGGTTATGATAATTTTCATTATTATATTCCATAAGACCAGTCATAGTACTGTTGATTAATAGCAATATTATCCGCAGTTTCATAGACACATCTTAAAGAATCATAAATTGGTTGCTTGTGGAAACAAAATGACTAATAGTCAGAAACAGGGTGAGGATATTGAAACAATGCTTTACAGTTGGTTAAAAAGGGGAAATCAAAATGAAAGTGTTTTAGGGAACAAAAATATTTGTTTTAATGAGGTTTTGTATTTGAAATTACCAAATATTTTTCAAAATCTCAAATTTACTCAAAGTATTGGGTCACTCAGAAAAATAACGGTTTCTTTGGATTTGGGATTTGATTAAAAAACATTTTTATATACAATTTGACTTGCTTTATATTCATCATTACTAACTTATATATAAATTATTTATTTGATCTTTTAATTTAATTTAATATATTTTCTTCAAATTTCAAAGTAAATATCACATACATTTTATTCTAAGCTACAGTATCTTTACGCCAAAATGAGAACAAGTGTAGTTCCATAATTAAGATAATATTAATTGAAATATAAGAATCATAGTCAAATAATACAGAATAAAAGAGATTTGTTTTGTTTCTGTAGTATCTCTAGCATGAATTCAAATCAAGTAATAAATAATTGAGGTTATTTATCTTTATTTTTCATTTTTTTTCATTTTCAAGGCTTCAATTAAAGCTAAAAATATGATATATATAGATAGTAACCTAAATTTATTGATATAATACCTCAAGCAATAGTATATTATATTCTCACCTAATGTGCTTAATTAATGTTCCAATCCCTTAAATATTTAAGGAAATAATTTTGGGTATTTTTTTCAAGTATTTAAAAGGGTCTGATTTGGATAATTCCCAAGGATTAAAATTGTTTTTTTTAATCAAAATTGTAAAGCTCAAAATGTCAAATTTATGGATAATCTTATTTTGAAGTATAATAGAGCTTATTAATGAGTAGTTTTCAACATTTTAGAAATAGTTTTATAGAATTTTGAACTTCCTGTGACTGTAATTTTATTACAATATTGGATATATTTCTACTAAAATCAATATATTCAGAATAATCTTCCATCCAAGCCCCAAGTATTTGGCTTCAAAAGGGGTCTACCAATAAATTTAAATTCATAAGTATTGGAGTTTGTTAATAAAGTGGGTTTTATGAAATGATAAGGAGTAAAAATAATATTTGATTGGAGAATTTAATAAAAGCGCAAGAGCCAAATTATTAAGTTTATGAGAGCTATATAGCTGAAAATACAGAGGTAGGGGATGCATTAGAAAATATGTGAGCCTTTGAGATATGACCACATACCCAAAAAAGGTCACAAGAAATATTTAAAATAATTATACATTAAAAATAATTACCTTAAAGCTACAAACATACCATGAATTAACATAAAGCTTGGTTTAACTTAAAGGCCAATGAATAAACATGTGAAATAAATTATACCATTGGATTCCCCATGGTAAAATACACATATATCATTTTTATGGCATATCTGTAAATTCAATATTTAATAAGTTATAAGTAATAATACCTTATAAAAACCACAAATCCCTATTTATTTCAAAGACCAATGAAACAAAATGTGAAAGAAATGGAACCAATTGATTCTACATAAAAATAAACATATAAAACAATTAAGAAGCTAAGCTCCAAAGTCAATACTTAAAGAATTAACCTGAATATATGCACTTTTTTGGTCAACACATATATTCAAGGATTTTAGCCAATATCTTTTGAAATATGCATGATAGAGTGATGAACCAAAAATAAAGTCATCACGTAACTACTGTAGGAACACAGAAATGAAGTTTATTTTGCAAGCTATAAAAAGGTTAAAACCTGTAAGGGATTATTGATTAAAATCAACAGAGCTGTTGACCACTTTGTTGTGAAAGTGGTCCAAACTTAAAAATAAGTAGACAGTTGGATTCTACCAGCTCATTCGTGAATAATGATGTATTTCTTATTATAATATTCAAGGTATAACCCCTTGAAATCATGGTTTGAAGTTTAAAATATTAAATTTTGACAGAAAAGATGAGTTACAAGAAAAATCATCAAAATTAGAGTTTTGATGATGTAATAAAATTCTCTTGGCATCATAATGAGGTTATGCCAAGCTGTTAGAATTCACTCTCTGAATTGCTGTAGCGTGTAAATATCCAAAGCTATCAGGGATCAAAGTTTGAGCCTAATTTGATCATTTGTGATGACTCACTGTAACCTTAAATTAAGTTTACCCTCATATGAGTGATAAAATTGGGGAATACTGTTAGTTTATGATTAAAACTAATAAAATCCACGAATTCTGGGGTTCTGCCAAGACTTTGACGTCATCAAACTTAGAGTTATAGTGATAACTCTAAATAATGGCGTAATAATGATGTAATCATCACCAAACCTTAAAATATTGATCAATTCCAGTGGATATGATTGGTACACGTCTACTAGAAGCCTGTTGGACTCTAGGAGGGAGGTATTTACTATAAATAGAGCTATTTTTACTCTGTTTTCCCCTCAGACGCATCAAAAACATTAAATCAATACAATTAAAAAGGTAATATCTTTACTCTTTATATAAAAAGTTTATATTATTAAGGACCAAAGATCATCTTATTATAATCATCAATTTTGACATGATTAGATCATTCATTTAATTGTTTTTGTTAAAAATCTCCCTAAAAATCTCATTTCCACATAAAAATCAAGAATATTTGTAATTTTCGCTATTTTTATTGTAAATACAATTTGGATAAGTTGTATTTACATTTTTTTGGAATAAAATATCTCAAAATTATTATATTAAGTATTAAAAGTAGGTTATTTTCTCTTATTATAATAATTTTCTCTTTATTATTACTTAAATAATTCTTTAATTAATATAAATAGTATTTATATTAATTTATAACTTTAATATTGGTAATATTATTGTTATTAATTGTTTTTTATTAATAAAAAACCATTTTTTATGCCTTTCTTGTTTGTTTATAACAATGATAAAGTGCCATTAAATATATTAATTCTTTTATATTAATGTATTTATTTTATTATATTATATTTTATAATATAAATAATATTATTATATTTATTTGATAATATAATTATTTTTACACCATAATTATAATTATTTTTATCTTATTTATTTCATTTATAAGGACATGCATAGTAATTTTTTGCTTATTGTTTCATAGTCAAACCTTACATTTGGGGGCCTGGCCGTGATATTTACTCTAAAAGACCTTTAAAAAGATTCTAATTGGGTTTATCCAATAATAAATTATAATTATAATCATAAAAGTATATAATAATTTCATATTTATTGATTTTGAAAGCTATTGAGGAATTTGGAAAGCAATTGTACTGTCTTACACGTGGCTTTTCACATCCTTAGACTTGCAAAAACGTTCTTTGAGTGACTCTAGTGATTAAAAAAGATATTTTATAAATTATAAATTAATTTTATAAAAAGAATCATATTCATTTTATTTTATTCTTTAAAAATAAAAACATAAAAAATAATAAAAATAATAAAAACCAATAAAAAAGTTATTTTATTCATTTTAATTTTATTTCTTCAAATATTTTCATTTTTTTCAGTAAAAAAAAGATATAAAAGCAATTTTTACATGGAAAATTGCCATATCTTACCAAAAATAACACTTTTATATAAAAGACTTATATTTATTTGTCTTTTTTAGTGTTTGAAGACAACCCAACAGAGGACAACCAAACCACTGTTGAAAGATTGGTGGAAGAAACTTGCCAAAGTTCTCCAACACCAATAATCACTAATAACAAGAAAGCCAAGAAATTGGACTTTCCAGGACCCACTATTCAGGACTCTGAAGAAGAAGCTCCCAATACTCCATCCAATCAGATGGAGCTGGACTCAGAGGTAGAATTGATTCCTCAAAAGGGAAAAGGAAGGGCAATATCCCCAGTGGAACAGAATCCACACAAGGAAGTGCCTTATCCCAAAGGCAAGTCCCAGAAATGCCCATGATATCTGAACCTGAATTGGAACTAAGTATGAGTGACTCAAAGAGGTACAAATCACGTTCAGAAGGCTCAAATAGACATTTACATGAGTCAGTACAAACAGTACTACACAGTGTACAAGGAAAAAGATTGGGAAATGTTGCCCCAAATACACCAAGGAGTGATGAGCTCCTGGCACATCCTGAAAAAGTTCCTCAAAGAGGAGGAAATAGTGAGATACTCCAATGGATGGAATCCACTATCATCCAAACCTCAAATCAAAAAGATCAAGGAGTACCATGCCAAAAAGAAGGAGGCAACCAAGGAAGAAGCCCCAGTAGCTTCTACCAGCAAGCCCCAAGCCAACCCACTTCCCCAAGAAGGGAAGAAGAACAAAAAAAAGAATTGGAGAAAACCATATTCCCCAAGCTACAGGATCCCCAAAATCCAAAAAGATGCCATGGAAAATGTCTTCAACAGGGCCAGAACTTTGATGGAATTCAAAGACAAAGAGGAACAAAGGATGAGACAACCCCATTTCCAAAAGAAATAACCTTGTCTCCTGATGTTGTAAATACTTTAACAAAGCTTAAAAATAATATTTTACCTCTTAAAGAAATTAAAAATAGTTTATTATCTTTCCAAGAAATAAATAATAGCTTACCATCTTTAACAAAGCTTGTTGTAAAAAATAAAAAAGAAATTGATAACATAAAGTTTATGATTGAAAATAATAAACCAAAAGTATTAATTGATAATACTCAGAAATCAATACAAGGACAACAGGAGTTGTACAAATACGTAAGTGATATCAAAGAAAAAACTTTGACAATCAATTATGACGTGAGCATTGATAATCTTACAGACAAATCAAACAAATTAAGCATTTCTGTAGAAAGATCTGAAGAAAAGACTTCATCACACCAAAAATTACTTTTGGACCATGTGGAAAAGAGTGATGAAGCAAGAATGAATCTGAAAGATGACATTCAAAGTGAAATAAGGCATATTACTGAAAAAATGGATAAAATTAATGAGGCTAACTTAAATATGCCAAAGTTATCAACACCATTTTCTCACATAAGAAGCCCTGTTAAACCTCAAGAGGAATTAACAAATCCATTCATAACAGACTTGAGTCACCAAGACAATAACCAAGTCTTAATGAAGGAAGCACCTCAATTGAAAGAATGGCCAACATTCACAGGAGAAGGTGAATATGACCACATGTCATTTATCAAAACAATTGACATGCTGCAAGAAGATTATGCCATACCAGATGAATTAATCACTGCAAGCTTACATTCATTATTTGAAAAATCTGCAAAAAGATGGTATTATGGCATAAGGCAAACAAATGGTAAAAATACCTGGTCTTGGTGGAAACAAGAAATAATCACCAAGTGGGCTAATGATGCCTGGAGGTACAAGGTAGAAAATGCATTTGAAAATTCTTTCTTTGACCCAGACAAAGACAAGCCTTTAACTTGGTTCTTAAAACAAGTTGAAAGACTGAATGCATTGTACCCAGAAATGTCACAGAAAATGGTGCATATGAAAATACTTAAAAAATGTGGAGGAGAGCTAGAACATGCCCTAAGAAGCAGGTGTATAGAGCCATGCTACACAGAAGAGTATATCAATGCACTAGAAGACATAGTGACAAGAACAAAAATTGGCAGAACTTGGAAGAAATTGGACATTAAAAGTCCAAATAAGCCATTTATCAAAAAAGATAAATCAAAAGAATCTTTCAAATCCAATACATCCAACAATAATGAGCAAAGAAAATGCCATAAATGTGAAGGTATTGGACTGTCACATGGTGGAATGTGATCTACAACTTGCCAGTATTAATCGGTCTTTCAACCGGTTTAATAGCCTTTTCGGCAAGAGTTCCCTTTGCTGAGGTCTGGCAGACAGCATTGTGACAATAAACCGGTTACCAACGTCATGGGTTCAATTCCGGTTGGAGACAAGAGGAGGTCTCAATCAAACAACCAGAAATCGCTGGTTTTTACGCTCCATTGGCGTACAAGGGTTCCGCCCCTTGGGGGTTCCTTGTAGGCTCCTGTTGTGACTAATGTAGCTCCATGAGGATGACATGGGTAATACCATCAGTTACATGCACTTCGGGACGCAGTGCCCTAAACCCGGGGGTACTGTCACATGGTGGAATGTGATCTACAACTTGCCAGTATTAATCGGTCTTTCAACCGGTTTAATAGCCTTTTCGGCAAGAGTTCCCTTTGCTGAGGTCTGGCAGACAGCATTGTGACATGGACATTTAGCCAATAATTGCCTCAAAAAGGCAAAGCTTAGTGAAATTGTGGAAACAGAAAACCACAATGATAAAGAGGAGGAATCTGACTCTGAAAAAGAGACAGAAGAATCAGAAAGCTCTGAAAGTGATGAAATCAACATAATGAATGCACAAGCTAATAATATCGATATAATTTATGAAGTACTCAATGTTAACTAAAACTTACCACAAGTTGGGAAATCTGACACAAACCTGACAAATATACAAGATGCCAAAATTTATAGAACCAAACCTGCAAGAGGAATGGGATATACAGCTGGAAAATCAAGCATAAGTATGGTTATGGTTGATAACCAAGAAAGAAAAGCTAACTTAGATACAGGAGCATATTGAACCTGTGTTGGTAAAAGTTATTTAAAAACCATTGTGCAAGAATGGCAAGAAAAACTTATGCCAATACAAGGTGTCAAATTTAGTAGTGCAAGTGAGAGCATGAAGCCCCTTGGAATAATTCATTTAACACTGATTTTTCCTCATCCCTCACAATGTGTCAGAATTAAAGTAGAGTTTGTAGTGATGGACAACTGTACTAGTAATCACTTCATACCTGGAAATGATTACTTATCAATTCATGGTATAGATATCTCTAACCAAAAGGATAGATATTTTACCATAGGAGACAACAAAAGACAAAAGTTTGGCTTCATAAATAACAAAAAACAAATCACAGTTATTAAGAATGAAGAAAAAATTCCAGAAAAGGAACTTTTTATATCTGAACAACTCAAAGAGGCAGAATTAAATCAAGAATTAACAGAAAAAATGAAAGAAAAAATGATTAACCTCTTATTTAAGTACAAAAATGCCTTTGAAACTGACAAAGAACCACTAGGTTCCATAATTGGGCATGAAGTGGATATAATTCTTAATGTGGAAAAACCTTACCCACCTTTACTAAGGAGGCCTGCTTACCCAGCTAGTCCAAGGACTAGAGAAGCCCTGGAGGTACACATTAAAGAATTAATGGACCTTGGAGTATTAAGAAAAGTAGGACATAATGAACAGGTAGAAGTCACTACACCTGTCATTATAACTTGGCACAATGGAAAATCAAGGATGGTAGGAGACTTCAGAGCCCTGAATACCTATACCATTCCAGACAGATATCCAATACCCAGAATCCATGAGACATTGACCCAATTGTCACAAGCTAAGTTCATCACAGCTATGGATGCTCTTAAGGGTTTTCATCAAAATGTCTTAACAGACAATGCCAAGAAACTAATGAGGATAATAGTTCACTGTGGAATTTTTGAATACTTAAGAATGCCATTTGGCATAAAAAATTCACCTTACCATTATCAAAGAATGATGAATACCATATTTCCTGAAGAATTATCAGAAGGGTGGTTAATTATCTATATTGATGATATCATAGTTTGCTCAGAAACTTGGGAAAATCACCTTATGTCACAGGGGCTCTTCAAAGTGAAGAGGGCCTGGCACTCAGTAAACTGGGACTCACTTATGGAGGGCTCAAAGATAAGATAAAAGGGGATACACTTAAGAGTGTTAAAGATAAATTGCTAAAGAATAAATATAAGAAAAGCAGCAACAAAAGATAAGAGTAAAAGAATAGAAGAGCCAACCACAAACAAGTCCAAGTCCACTGTTTCAA
Source organism: Austropuccinia psidii (assembly GCA_023105745.1). Classification (NCBI taxonomy): domain Eukaryota; kingdom Fungi; phylum Basidiomycota; class Pucciniomycetes; order Pucciniales; family Sphaerophragmiaceae; genus Austropuccinia; species Austropuccinia psidii. The sequence continues at coordinate 6,949,323 of JALGQZ010000002.1, read as the reverse complement.
CCTGTCAGAATGGAAAGAGAAGGGTTAATAAGGATATGGCCACCCAACTCATACTGTACAGGCGAAGAGAGAAATGCAAAGACTAACTTAAGATTAAATAATTATAATACCCAAAAATAAGGATAAGAATAATTATAAAATAATAAATAAACTAAATTAATTAACTGGGGAAAAGTCCCCAGGGGGGAGAAAGAGGGGCTGGTATATGTGAGAATCACCAGCCCTGATCCAGAGAAGAATTTTCATGAGAATAATTGATTGTTGAATTGAGTCTGGCCAATACAGGTCCTGTACAGCTGTACAGAACCTGTACAAGAGGTGTGGTGTATTTGAGTGATCATACAGTTTCATACTGGTGTATTGAAACTGTATTGGGTGAATCCATCCTGTACAAGTATTGACAGGCTGTATTGATGTACCAAACTGTATGCATGTTTCAGAATGAAGATTGCTGAAACTGACTGCTGATGCAGATACTGGATTTGCTGATTTGAGGTGTTTGAGTGGGTGTATGAATGAATACCCTTACCCCTGATGGATGGTTGTTACAGTATCCCCCTCTTGAAACTGGTGGGCTCCTGAACACCATAATACCCTGCCACTGTTGAGTGGAATCTCAATATCCCCACATTTTTTCAAAAAAAATTTTCTTTTTAATTTTCTTTCCTCTTGACCATTATCCTGAAAATCCTTCATTCCTTCTTCCCTGCCAAATTCAATTGATTCCCCCTTTTTCCAAGCTTGAGTGAGTATTCCTTCCAGAATATGCCATTCTTTTTCTTTTGATTCAATCAGCCATGCCTTGGGATGTGGCCTTGGGATATATCCCAGAATAAAGGCCATTGAGCACTTGTGCTCAGAAATTGGGGCCCAATGAGTATATGACTTGTACTCATTGGCCCAGACTTAATCCAATGAATGAGTGAAACTTTCCTCCAAGGGGTCTTGTCCCCATCATCCAAGGAATTGGCCTCAGACAGCCCTCCAAGTGGGTTTTGGGCTGTGGCCTCCATCCTGAGTGATCTTGATGAAATTTGCTTTTTATGGCCTTTTAGGCCTTTTTGGGTGCTCTGGTGAAAAACCTTGATATATTGATTTTTGGCCTTTTTTGGCCCTTTTGAGTCTTTGGGATCCTATGGTCCGCGGTCCGTACGCCACGGTCCGTGGGCCGTACGCCGCGGTCCGCGGTCCGTGGGGGCTATTGGAGGCCCCCAGGACCAAAATGGAGCCCCTGGGCCCAAATTTGCTGGGGACCCAGGGTGGCCAAGGGGTCCAGAAATGGCCCTTACCCATTTTTTACCCTACATGGCCTGGACCCATTGATGGGGTCCAGGACCATCAAGATCCTGGCCTCCCCAAAGTTGCAGGGGAGGCCCTGGGTGATGAGTTCAGCCCCAAAGGGGTATGAACCTTCACCTTAGAGGCTTTGAGCGGGGGCATAATTGAGTTATGGCCCCATTTCCTTGAGTCAAGTTCCTTTTTTCTTGATATGGAGTGGATTGATTCTGACGTCTTGAATCTTCTGCTTGCATATTCTTCAGTTATGAGTTCCAAACTGACTGAGCTCACTGAATCTTCCCGTTCTGCACTGCCACCGTCTATTCTTCATGGTTCTGGCGTCTTCAGTCGATTGTCTTCTCCTTCTATGGCGTCTTCTGGCCATTTTGACCCCTCCCAAACATATGATGGGTTCAGAGCAGTTGAAGTCCTTGATCCTGCCTGTACTGAATGTTTGGCCAGGGGTAAGGATTGCTTTCAACATTACAATCCTTGATCGTCAAAATGCCATTTCTGCTTTATTGGGAAGAAGCCATGCCGCCGTACCGGATCAACTTTGTCCCGGGTCAAGAGACACTTGTGGAGTAGGAAGGATGGGCCTTATGGGCAGGAATTCCCCATTCTTGAGGAGCCTACCCCTGATGCCACTTCTGGATTTTCTCAATGTGAGTGCTTTGCATATTTTGATTGAATTGGTGCTGATATGTTGATGTAGTGACTGGTTCCAGGCAAAGGGATGTGGCCAGATGGACTAATGTTGGAGGGTCCATTCCAATTGGTGGTAGGCCCATCCACTACAGCTCAGAAATTCCAATTTCAAGGACCAATGCTGATGGAGTGGTGAAAGTAGTGAAGAAGCTAAGAAGAATTGTTGATTCCCCATCAGATCCAGATGCTGAAGGAAGTGATGAGTTGGATGGTGAAGAAGTTCAAGTTATTCCCCATTCAAGTGGCCATCCATCCAGCAATTCCTCCTCTCAACCTCTTGCCAACACCAGATTCCAAAGTCAAGTCATTCCCAGTACTCCAAGAACCTTTCAACCAATGCTTGCCTCTATTCCTACAACCCTTCCTCCTCCTTCACCAACTACTTCCCATACCACCAGGCCTGCCTTGATTCCAGCAGTAAGACCATCACCAGTTCAACAGCCTAGAAACTCACCCATAACCACCTTCCGTCAACTCCAACCTGTGGCCAGCTCCAGCAGAAGAAGAGATGGATTATCCCCTTTGCCGTTTCCTGCCGCCCAAGTCTTCCAAAGAAGAGAACGTTGGCCTATCCGGGTTACCAGAGAAGATCCCAACGCGGCTAGTGAAAATCAAGATTCCGTGGCCAGATTGTTCAGGAGGGTTGATAGAAATAGCAGAGAGGTGATTATGTATGCCAATGACAGGACTATTCCAGGTACTGCTTCTGAAGAGATGGCTGCAAAATTTGCCTGGTATGAGGATGAGTTGATAAATGACTTCCAGAGAACTTTTGATGACTTGGGTAGAGATAACTAGTTTCCTTTTCCTTGTTTGTGTTTGGTTTGGCTTCTATCCACACTCTTATAAATACTAAAAAATAAAAAATAAAAAAAAGATAATGGAACCTCCCAATACATGATTTGGGGAGGGGATGATGCTGCTTTAAAGAAATAAAAGAAAGAAAATTATACAAGTAAAGAAAGAAAGAAAAATAATAAGAGAAAATGAGAGTAAAGAAAGAAATAAAGAAAAATCCTGATGGTTGGTCCTTCTTGTGGTGAGTTGCTTGATTCTGGCCAAAAAAAAGTGTCTGAAAAGTGAAAACCAAGCATTTTGATGCTCACAGAGTGGCCAAGGTGATGTTTTACAAGAAGTAGAACCCTCAGGGATGCATACCAGGAGATGGAACTTACTTTCATAACTTCCACTCCCCACCAAGCACCATAAGACTGAAATAAATTGCCATAAATGCCTTCTGAAATGATTTGCCATAAATGACTACTGAAATGAATTGCCGTAAATGACTTGAAGTAATGAATGTCTTGAATTATGATGATTGGAATAAAATGAAGTGATAATAAAGAAAGAAAATGAACATAAAGAAAGAAAGAAAATATTTGGCCATATCTTGATAAGGTCCAAATGGAGGGTATTGATGTTGTATGCTTCCTGAACCTGTCCAAAGAATTGACAAGTGCTCACAAAGTGGCCAAGGTGATGCTTACAACAACATATGGGTAGAATACCCCCTTAAAGGTGCATGCCAGGAGAGGAACTTACTTTCATAACTTCTTCTCCCCACCAAGCACCATAAAATCAAACTCTTGAGGTATTTGGACCAGGCTTGTCTGGATACAATGAGTGGAAATCCTTGACAAGGTCTGGTGAGTTGGTAAGGTTGGAAGCTGGTTCCCAAGTGGTTCTTTCTGGGTCTTCACTGAATCCTTTCTACTCTACAAGATACCATAAATTACCTCTTTTGAGTTTTGAGTCCAGAACCTGAGCCACTTCCCATTCTTCTTGCTCTTCCACTAAAACTGGTAGTGGCGGCAATTGATGACGATTTGGGATAGTTGAATGCTTGACTGGTTCTAATAAGGACACATGGAATACAGGGTGAACTGTCTTCCATTGCTGAGGCAACTTGAGGTGATATGCATGGCTGCCAATCTTCTTAAGAACTTCAAAGGGTCCCAACCATCTTTCTGGTAATTTCTTGGTGGGTCTTGTTGTCTTGATGTTCTTGGAAGCTAGCCATACTTTGTCCCCAGGTTGGAAATCAGGTGGAATTGCCCTATTTCTATCTGCATACTTCTTGAATCTCCTTATTGCTGACTCTAATTCTTCTTTGACAACTTGCTGTACTGATTGGAGTTTTGTTGATAACTTTCCAGCCGGTGAGTCTTGAGAAATATGGATTGAGTCAAAGCTGGGATTTCTTCCATAAATGGTGAAAAACGGTGATTGCTTGGTTGATGAATGTTCTGCATTATTATAGGCAAATTCAGCCAGAGGGAGCCAGGTGTATCAGTCATCTTGATGATAGCTGACATACATCCAAAGGTACTGTTCTAGTATCTGATTTACCCTCTCTGTCTGTCCATCTGTTTCAGGGTGAAAGGCAGTTGAAAGATCTCTTGATATCTTGAGCTGCTGACACAATTGAGTCCAGAATGATGAAACAAATAAGGATCCTCTATCACTGACAATACTGACTGGGAGTCCATGCTTGGAAAATACATGGCTAATGAATATTTGAGCTAAATCCAGAGCAGTGATTGTGCCATAAGTTGGAATGAAGATTGCCATTTTTGAGAATCTGTCCACAACTACTAAAATTTAATCAAAGTTGTTGGACAGTGGCAATTGAGTGATAAAGTCCAAGGACCAGATGGAATTGAAAGAGGCTTGAGTAATCCAAACTTCTTGTGATGGATGTTCTTGTTTCTTGAACATTGCTGACATGAGGACACATAGTCCTTGATGAATTGATTCATGCCAGCCCAATAAAAATCCCTCTTGATGAGCTTGAGGGTCTTCTCCTGGCCAGGATGGCCAGCCAATGGTGAGTCATGACGCTTTTGAAGAATATTGAGTTGAAGTTCTTCATTGCTTGGGATTACCACTCTATCTTTGAATAATAATAACTTGGCTTGAGGTTCAAGAGGATAATCTGGAACTGATTCACCTCTTGCTAGTTGCTTGAGTATTTCTTTATAGTCTTTTTCTTGCCATACTTCTTCTTGAATCTTGTCAACTAAATCTGAGAAAATTTCCACTTTGATTGAGAAGAATCTTGACTCTTGAATTCCATCTTGCTTAAGTACTTGATGAAAATTCTGAGGATTCTTGCTGATGAAGTCCACCCCCCTCTCTGGGTACACATCGTCCCGACGTGATAAGGCATCTGGTAAAGTGGCCAGCCTGCCTGGGCGGTAAGTGATAGTGAAATGAAATTCTGAGAGGAATCCGGCCCAACGGGCCTGATGACGAGTAAGAACTTTGGAAGACATGAAATATTGCAAGGAAGAGTGGTCTGTCAAGACCTCAAAAGGATTGGAAAGAGAAAGAAGAAATGCTCTCCAGCGCTTGAGAGCCCAAACTATGCCAAGGAGTTCCTTGTCATGAATCTCATAGTTGAGCTCAGCTGGTAAGAGCTTGCGACTATCAAATGCAATGGGATGCTTTCCAGAGTCATTCACCTGACTCAGTACGGCGCCCAATGCATAATCAGAAGCATCAGTCTCTACTATAGTAGGTAGAGAAGGATTAAAATGAGATAAGATAGGAGCAGAGGTGAAAGCTTCTTTGAGTGCTTGAAACTGACTAAGAGCTTCCTCATTGAAGATGAAGGGAGAATCTTTTTTAAGGAGGGAAGTGAGAGAAGTGATTTTTTTAGAATAATTTTTAATGAAACGTCGATAAAAATTGGCAAAGCCAAGAAAAGATTGAAGAGCCTTGATGTTTCTGGGCTGAGGCCAATTGAGGATTTGCTGAACTTTTGAAGAATCCATCTTGAGGCCATCACTTGAAACAACATAGCCCAAGTATTCCACACTTGAGGCATGGAATACACACTTGGAGGCTTTGGCAAACAGATTATTGTCCCTCAGTCTTTGGAGGACAGAGGCCACATGTTTGACATGTTCCTCCTCAGAACTGGAAAAGACCATAATATCATCTAGATAAACCACAACAAACACATCCAAAAAATCTGCAAAGATATCATTTACTAGATTTTGGAAAGAAGCAGGAGCATTGGTCAAACCAAATGGCATGACCAAATACTCATAACTGCCATATTTGGTTCTAAAGGCAGTTAAGTGCTCATCCCCCTCTTTGATTCTCAGAAGGTTATATGCACCACGCAAATCTATCTTGGAGAAGATAGTGGAACCGTTGAATACGGTAAGAAGCTGGTTCATAGGAGGAACAGGGTATCTGTTCTTCCTAGTGACAGCATTGAGTTTGGGGTAGTCAACACACAAACGAAGACCTCCATCCTTTTTCTTGACAAAAAGGACAGGTGCTCCTGTTGAAGAGGAGCTTGGTCTAATGAAACCTTTCTCTAAATTCTCTGAAATGTAGGCCCGCAGTGTTTCTGACTCTTGATTTGATAATCAGTAGATAACACTAATTGGAGGTAGAAGACCCTCCAATTCGATATGGTGATCACAGGCGCGGTGTGGAGGAAGTTTCTCTGCTTTCACCTTGGAGAATACATCCAAATATTGGTGATAAGCAGGAGGAACAACCTTCAACACAGTTTCAATTTCTTCTGGCTCTTCCTCCTCATCCCACTGCTCCTCCAGGGATGCATGAAAAGATAAGGGAGGAAGGTCCATATCCCCTTGGAAGAGATGAGGTGAAGATATGGCAACATCTTCTCCAACATCCTTTATCTCTTTGAAGACTTCATCTCTTGATGGAAGTAATGACTGAAAGGGAATTATGGAAGGGATATGGACAGAAGAAGGGATGGAAGGTGTCTTAAGTTCACCAGCCAGAGCAACACTGTTGACAGCAGTGGCTAAGTCATTACTAGTAGAAGGAATAATACCACTAGAATCCTTATGATTAGAATCATAGGTGATCAATCCATTTTTCCAATCAATAATGGGATTGAAATGGTAAAGGAAATCATAGCCCAATATCAGGTCTTCTCCTTTGGGTGAATCTATGATAAAGAAATCCCATTCAAAGCTTGGGAAGGAAGGCAAGTCAACTACCCACTTGGTATAATGGGTGATGAACAAGGCAGGGGATTCATTAGAATCCAAAATGAAAAGAGGAATCTTTTCAGGGAGCTCTGACAGAGTCAATGAGTACTTGAGAACAAAATTCTTTGCAATAAAAGAGTTTGTAGCACCAGAATCAATGAGAATACTATAAAAAATATCAGAGACAGAAGAGAAAATAAGAAATTTTAAAGATTTCTTGACACTAGTATTCAGAGTGCACAATTGTGCTCTTGAAGGAAATAAGTGAGAACCATTGAACACATCATGATCCCCACTCAGGCTTTTCCCTGCTTGCTAGGGAAGCCTCCTGATGATGACCCAGGCTTGTTCTGAGGTCTCTTGAAGCATTTTTCAATTGGGTGCTTGCCACCACAATAAGTACACAACCCTGCTTGAATCCTCCTCTCCTTTTCAGAACCGATTAATTTATTGTCCTTATTGAGGAGAGCAGCATGGGGTTTGTCCTTTGAAGATTGAAATTGCTTGCCCTTCTTATTCTTCTTCTGATGAGGCCTCTTTTGAAATGAGTTTTGAGGAGGCCTAGACTGATTGGATCCACTGACTGGAGGCTTCTTTTCTTGATTGCCACCCTTTTCCTTTTGCCTCTCATGATATCTTGTGTCTAATTCTAGAGTGACATCCATAAGTTCTTGAAGAGTATCAAACGTTCCAGGGTGAGAAGCCAACTGATCCAATAATCTTGATGCCAATACTCTTCTGTAAACATGGATATAAGCTCTTTCCCCCCAATCTCCAATTCTTGACATTAAGCTTCTGAAATCTGCTATGTACAAGGAAACATGACCACTTTCCTTCATCCTCAAATTGTCCAACTCTTGTTCAGCTTTCCTGACTTCATTGGGGTCACCAAACAGAGTGAATAATTGAGATTCAAACAATGGCCAATTATTGAGGAGGTAGGAAGGGTCTTCATTGGAAATATTTGAGAGGTAAGGTTCAATCCATTTGCCAGCTCTACCAGTAAGAAAAGAAGTTGAGTACAAAACCTTCTTCCTGTCAGAGAAGAAGTTTGCTGGATCATTATGGAAAATTAGTTGACAGGATTGGATAAATCCTCTCAGCTTATGAGCTTGAGTACCATCAAAAGAATCAGGTGCCTTCATGGATGGAGTCTTGAAAGCAGGGGCTTTGGAATTGTCCCTGGGGGCAACTGCTTGAGTGAGTTGTCCCATGAATTGAGTCATCTGCTCCATCATCTTGAGGAGACTTGGATGAGTTTGAGAGACAAGAGGTTGACTAGAAAGGGCTAGATTAGAACCCTGAGGCACCTCTGGAGCATTTTCCAAGGCATCTGCCACTTCAGTTTCCCCAGAATCTTCCTCTTCCACAGACTCTTCCCCCTCTTCATCTTCAACTTCCCCTAATCTTGCTCTTGCACCTTCAGACATGCCAGGGTAGCCACCCAAAAGTCCAGAAAAGGATCTTGATCTTCTAGATTTCATTCCACCTCTTCTTGAGGGTGCTGCTCCTTCCATTGGTGGTCCTCTGTCCAAATTTGCACTCAGTTGATGAACTGATGGTGTGCGGTCAAGAGGAGCCCTTGCTGTAGGAGTGAGAACAGCTGGAATTTTCTGGGATCTAGTATTCTTTGCTGGGGGGCTATGCTGGACTGGCATTATGAAAAGAATTAAAATAACTTGATGGTATTAAGAAGAATAATCAGGCTTGGCAAAATCAATCACAATAAAATCTTGATGAATCTTGAGGAATAAATTCAAATCTTGAGGAATCAAATTCAATCAACAGTCAAATAAATTCAATCAATCAACAATCAATTCAATCAAATATCAATAATCTTGAGGAAATCAATAATCAATCAATAAGTGTCTTCAAATGAAATCCAGTCTTGAGGAATCAATCAATCAGTTCAAAATCTTCAGAAATCAATTTAATATCTTGAGAGTTCAAAGTCAATAAATCCAATAAATCCTGAATCAATAACCCAAATGAATCCCAATGAATAATCCAATCAATTAAACCAATCAATAATCCCTGGATAAAACCTGAATAAGAACACAGAAGAAATTTGATTGATAAAAATAAAATGAAGTAATGAAATGGTCAGCAATGATTAAGAAAGGGAAAAGAATCAATTTTCATAAGAATGAAATGAATGAGATGAAAATTGATGAGAGAGAAAATTTCATAGAAAATCATAAAAAATCATAAAATCATGAAAAGGTCATAATTGATGAATGAGAGGAAATGAATTTAAATGAATGAAGAGAAAGAATCAAATATGAGTTAATTAATTTAATGTCACAGGGGCTCTTCGAAGTGAAGAGGGCCTGGCACTCAGTAAACTGGGACTCACTTATGGAGGGCTCAAAGATAAGATAAAAGGGGATACACTTAAGAGTGTTAAAGATAAATTGCTAAAGAATAAATATAAGAAAAGAAGCAACAAAAGATAAGAGTAAAAGAATAGAAGAGCCAACCACAAACAAGTCCAAGTCCACTGTTTCAACCTGTCAGAATGGAAAGAGAAGGGTTAATAAGGATATGGCCACCCAACTCATACTGTACAGGCGAAGAGAGAAATGCAAAGACTAACTTAAGATTAAATAATTATAATACCCAAAAATAAGGATAAGAATAATTATAAAATAATAAATAAACTAAATTAATTAACTGGGGAAAAGTCCCCAGGGGGGAGAAAGAGGGGCTGGTATATGTGAGAATCACCAGCCCTGATCCAGAGAAGAATTTTCATGAGAATAATTGATTGTTGAATTGAGTCTGGCCAATACAGGTCCTGTACAGCTGTACAGAACCTGTACAAGAGGTGTGGTGTATTTGAGTGATCATACAGTTTCATACTGGTGTATTGAAACTGTATTGGGTGAATCCATCCTGTACAAGTATTGACAGGCTGTATTGATGTACCAAACTGTATGCATGTTTCAGAATGAAGATTGCTGAAGCTGACTGCTGATGCAGATACTGGATTTGCTGATTTGAGGTGTTTGAGTGGGTGTATGAATGAATACCCTTACCCCTGATGGATGGTTGTTACACCTTACAAGACTAGAAAGGGTACCAAAAAAGATAGTCCAAGTGAATATGAAAATTTCCTTGAAAAAGTGTCATTTATCACACAGTGAATTAAAAGCACTAGGACATGTTGTTTCTGGACTTAGTCTAGGCATAGACAAAAATAAAGTAGCAGCAGTACTACTTAAGCCAATGCCTCAAACCAAAAAGAAATGCAATCATTTCTAGGATTTGCTGGTTACTATAGACAGCATATAAAGGACTTTGAAAAAATTGCTAAATCCTTGTACAAGCTATGTTACCAACAAAAAGTGTATGAAATGACACAAGAAAGTGTAAAGGCATATGAAGAATTGAAAGATTTCTTAACAAATGCCCCATTTCTTCTAATTCCAGATTGGAAACTACCCTTCAAACTTTAAATTGATGCTTGTGGAGAAGGACTGGGTGCTGCAATACACCAGACACAAATTATCAATGATAAACCAGTAGAAGGACCAATTTGTTTTATTTCAAGACAGATAAAGCCAACCGAATAAAGATATGGAGAAAGCCAAATGGAATGCCTCTGCTTAGTGTGGGCTTTAGAAAAATTACATTATTACTTGGATGGAACAGTATTTGATGTGATTACAGACTGTAACGCTGTAAAATCTCTATTAAATATGAAAAGTCCAAATAGACATATGCTGAGATGGCAAATTGCTATCCAAGAATATAGAGGAAATATGACTATTGTTCATAAATTTGGTAATATTCATAAAAATGCAGATGGGCTCTAGCAAATACACCTGACAATCCAGCATGGGTACCACAGGAAGAACACCATATAGAAGGAATATGTGTTACAGACATTGGCACAGAATTCTTTAACAAAGCTAAAGAAAGCTATAAGATAGAAAAAAATAGCAATATCTTAAGCCAACTTCTAATGAAAGACTGCAAAGACCCATCACTTTCATCAAAACTAGATGAAACATGGAAAAAGGCATATGATGAAGGAAGATTCCACCTCCTTGATGGAATTCTTTACCATAGAACAAAACACACATGTGTTATGGCCTTAAAAGATAGAACCCTGATAAACACTATTTTACATGAGTGTCATGATAGTGTTGCAGCTGGACACCTTTCAGAAGACAGAACACTAGAGAGGGTGAAAACCTGCTCTTGGTGGCCAAATTGGAAGAAAGATGTTATAGAATACTGCCAAACCTGTGACAGATGTCAAAAATCCAACAGAGCCACAGGAAAGAAATTTGGAATGATGATCCAAATCCAAGAGCCAAAATCCCCTTGGGAAATAGCTCATATGGATTGGGTAACAGCATTACCTCCAGGAGGAGATAGAAGCTATAATGAATGCCTAGTATTCGTTGACAGGTATAGCAAATCTCCCATGTTCCTACCATGTCATAAAGATGACACAGCTATGGACACAGCCATAATGATATGGAATAAAGTTATTAGCCATACAGGCTTATTGCAGAATATTATAAGTGACAGAGACCCAAAGTTCACTTCAGCATTATGGACAAATCTCCATAACTTGTTTGGGACAACGCTATAATTCTCAACAGCTTACCATCCTCAAACTGATGGTTTAGCAGAAAGAATGATACAGACCTTAGAGGACATGATCAGAAGATTCTGTGCTTATGGGCTAGAATTCAAAGATTCTGATGGTTTTACCCATGATTGGTGTACACTAATACCAGCTCTTGAACTGGCATATAAAAAATCAATCCATTCTTCTACTGGAGAAACACCAGCAATGCTAGAAAAAGGTTGGAATCCAAGACTTCCTTATGATACCCTCAAAAAGGACTTAGTGGATATAAATACAACAGCAAGCAGTTTTAAGATAATTCTTGACAAGGCAAGACACCATGCAAACAGATGCATGCAAGATTCTTTGAAATATGCAAAAGAAAGATGGGATAAAAGTCATAAGCCACCTGATTTCAAAATAGGAGACTTGATCCTTGTATCAACCCTTAATTTCAATAACATAAAAGGCCCAAAGAAATTAAAAGATTCCTTTGCAGGACAATTTATGATAAAAGCACTTCATGGACCCAATGCTGTGAAATTGGAACTCACAGGTGAACTAATGAACAAACACCCAGCTTTTCCTGTAAGTCTGATAAAACCTTACAGCTCAAGTGAAAAGAAGTTATTTCCACTAAGAAATAAACCCGCACTTGAAATTCCCCCCTTTGAAGAAGGAGAGCAAAAGAAAATAGTAAAAGTCCTGAAAAAAAGAAGGACAAGAAACAAAAAAAAAGAGAATACCTTGTAAGGTATAGAAATTCAACTCAAGAAGATGAATGGCTACTTGAGAAAGATATAACAAATGCTGATAAACTACTAAGAAGGTTCAGACATGAAAGAAAGCCTGAAAAATAGAAAAGTTAAGCATTATTGAGCTTCAAGACTAACAAAGTCTATTGAAGAGGTAGGACAGTGGATGATACCCTAATTACACATATCAGATTGTGGTACAATATTTTTTGGTGGTAGGGAATGTAAACCTTTGAGATATGACCACATACCCACAAAAGGTCACAAGAAATATTTAGAATAATTATACATTGAAAATAATTCAAAGCTACAAAAATACCATAAATTGGCATAAAACTTGGTTCAACTTAAACACCAATGAATAAAATGTGAAATAAATTATACCATTGGCTTCCCCATGGTAAGATACACATATATCATTTTTATGGCATATCTGTAAAGTCAATATTTAATAAGGTATAAGTAATAATACCTCATAAGAAACACAAATCCCTATTTATTTCAAAGACAAATGAGACAACATGTAAAATTAATGGTACCATTAGATTCTCCATAAAAATACACATATAAAACAATTAAGAAGCTAAGCTCCAAAGTCAATACTTAAAGAATTAACCTGAATATATGCACTTTTTTGGTGAACGCATATATTCAAGGATTTTAGCCAATATCGTTTGAAATATGCATGATAGAGTGATGAACCAAAAGTAAAGTCATCACGTAATTACTATAGGAACACAGAAATGAAGTTTATTTTACAAGTTATAAACAAGGTTAAAACCTGTAAGGGATTATTGATTAAAATCAACAGAGTTGTTGACCACTTTGTTGTGAAAGTGGTCCAAACTTGAAGAAAGTAGACAGTTGGATTCTGCTAGTTTATTGGTGAAGAATGATGTATTTTCTCTTATAATATTCAAGGTATAACCCCTTGAAATCATGGTTTGAAGTTTAAAATATTAAATTTCAACAGAAAAGATGAGTTACAAGAAAAATCATCAAAAAAAGAGTTTTGATAATGTAATAGAATTCTCTTGGAATCATAATAAGGTTATGCCAAGCTATTAGAATTCACTCTCTGAATTGCTGTAGCGTGTAAATATCCAAAGTTATTAAGGATCAAAGTTTGAGCTTAATTTGATCATTTGTGATCACTCACTGTAACCTTAAATTAAGTTTAACAGTCTTAAGAGTGATAAAATTGGTGAATACTGTTAGTTTATGATTAAAACTAATAACATCCACGAATTCTGGGGTTCTGCCAAGCCTTTGACGTCATCAAACTTAGAGTTATAGTGATAACTCTAAATAATGGCGTAATAATGATGTAATATGGTTTGATCATGATGTAATCATCACCAAACCTTAAAATATTGATCCATTCCAGTGGATATGATTGGTACACATCTACTAGAAGCCTGTTGGACTCTAGGAGGGAGGTATTTACTATAAATAGAGCTATTTTTACTCTGTTTTCCCCTCAGACGAATCAAAAACATTAAATCAATACAATTAGAAAGGTAATATCTTTACTCTTTATATATAAAACTTTTATATTATTAAGGACCAAAGATCATCTTATTATAATCATCAATTTTGACGTGATTAAATCATTTATTTAATTGTTTTTGTTAAAAATCTCTCTAAAAATCTCATTTCCACGTAAAAATCAAAAATATTTGTAATTTTCTCTATTTTTATTGTAAATACAATTTGGATAAGTTGTATTTACATTCTCTTGGCGGAAAATATCTCAAAATTATTATATTAAGTATTAAAAGTAGGTTATTTTCTCTTATTATAATAATTTTCTTTTTATTATTACTTTAATAATTATTTCATTAATATAAATAGTATTTATATTAATTTATAACTTTAATATTGGTAATGTTATTGTTATTAATTGTTTTTATTAATAAAAAACAATTTTTTACACCTTTATTGTTTGTTTGTAACAATAATAAAGTGCCATTAAATATATTTATTTTATTATGTTATATTTTATAATATAAATATTATTATTATATTTATTTAATAATATAGTTATTTTTACACCATAATTATAATAATTATTCATTATTATAGTTATTTTTATCTTTTTTATTTCATTTATAAGGAAATTCATAGTACACTAAGTAAAATATTAGTAATTTTTTACTTATTGTTTCATAGTCAAACCTTACAGAATAATGTTTATAAAAAACTTCAAGGAATTGAAGACTATTATACAAGGTCTATCAAAGCTTTGAAAATAAAAAATATTTCTCCTCTTATATTTTAAGTGTAGAAAGCTTCTTGTTCATCATGATGAATTTGGCAAATTACATTGATGGATTCAATTGAATATTGTTATTTGGAGGATTATAGCTAGCAGAATTATGAAAGTCTTACCAGATAATGAGTAGTACTTTAAGGAGAGAAATACAAGGGGATAAAGTAAGATATTGGTTATTGCAATCACAGAAGAAATCTATTTGATACTTATTGAAAATCATATAACCCATTTATGAAATGCAAATAAAGCTTATTAGGTGGTATATCTTAGAATATATTCAAAATTGAATTATTTCAAGTAATTTCATTGTCTTAGTGGGCCTGTGTTGTCAGCCTTTGACTCCAGAAAGAGCACAAGTGTGGTGTTGGAATACCATAGCTATTGGTATCAAGAAGTAGACCCAAGCTATGTAACTACTGTAGTATATCTCATACAGGTAAAGGCTTAAAAATTAAATAGTCCCCTGTTAGGATATATAGATTTTCCTCATATTGAATGAGAATCTTCCAACATATAGTAATTCTTAGTCTTTGCTTAGTATTCATCAAGTCAAAAACTTATTTTCACCTCTTATAAAACTTTTCTTCATTTTGAATTTAAGACTCCATTTTAAGGTTATGTGTCTTAAATCTCTGACTGACATATATTTAATTGTGAAGTACAGTTTTTCATCATTTCTATATCAGAGGTAGGCTTTTGTTCATATTCAAATTATAAGAATTCATTTGAAGCTACAGGAGGACTTGTACATAACCAATTATAAATCCATTTTTTAAAGAAATGAATTAGTTATCTAATCCTGGAAACTTCAAATCCCTTTAGCCCAAAGAACTAAAGAAATTTCTTGATTGGAGGTTTCAAACCATAAATTCAGGTTTAACCAAGCTTAGACCCCTGTAGCTGTTACATGCTTGATAAAAGAAACAAAATTATATGTAGCAAATTGAAGAGATAATAGATTATTTAAGTTCTGACTCATTAAAACCATGATATCTTCAAAACTTACAAGGATATCCTGGCTTAAAGCCAATTCAACTCAAATAAATAGTACTTCAAATGAGCAAATTCTTCAATCCCTGATAGTTCATGAATAAGAGAAGGGAATACATACATAATATGAAGGTAACAAATGCAGCCCAAATAGAGTGTAAAGGATATGTACCAGGCTATACATCCAAGCTTGATGGAAGGGTCTATATAAACTCAAAAACATCAAATATTACTAATACCTACTGAAAGGATGTTCTCTGTATTAATTATTCCCTGATATTCCAATTGTCACAGAAGCCCTTATGGAAGAAAGAGTGGCCTGGCACTCAGGAATCAAGAGCTCACTTGGAGGGCTCCAAAGGATATAAGAGATAATAATGATTAAATTTCTTTAAAGAAGAATAAGGGAAAATACGAGTATGCCAAAGATAAAAGAAAAGATAAGAGGCCAAGGGCCAAAGATAATAAGAGAAGCCAAAGGCCAAGAAGCCAACCAAGTGAATCCTCAATTCACTGTTTCAACCTGCCAGAAAAGGAAATGGAATTAGCAAAGGATATGACCACCAATATCTACTGACAGGCAAGGAAGAAAAGAGAGAAAAGGTGCTGAATGACTGACTTAAGATTATCAGTCTTAAATTTAATAAAGTAAAAGAAAATAAAGATAAAAATAAATCCAGTATATCAATTAAATGGGGAAAAAGTCCCCAGGTTCTGAAAGGTGGCCAGTATATGTGAAAAGTTGAAAGACTGATCCTGGAAGGTGAGTCACCGGGTGTATTGTCTGAATTGGGTCAATACAGATCCGGCCATCTTAAAATTTCAGCTGTGTGACTGAATTCTCAAAGTGGAATATGAATTGGCCCAATTGGGCCAAGTACATACAGGTTGATTGATTGCTGCCTGTATGGACCAATTGAGTTGTCCAAGGAGTATTGAAATACTTGATGCCTTGACAGCTGATTGAAGTAATGTATAACCTCTGAGAATGGCCCTTGGAATAATCCTGAGTGAATTGCCAACCCAACTCCTGCAGGGCCAGGTGATTGGGAACCTTGAATGGTCTTCTGATTGCCGCCATGGATTTCCAGACTGATGAATTAAAAAGTGCTCCTTCAAAATGGGCGTTGGATTTTGGGACCTTGATTTGGAAAGATGGAATTGGGTCCTGAAAGCTTCACCATTGAATTTCTGAGCAAAAATGGTGCATAATGGTATATAATACCATATATGAACCACTCCTGCAACCTTGAGTATGGGGTGCATGGAGGAATGGAAAAATTCCCCTTAAGGTGAGGGAAAAGCTTGAGCTGAGCTGATCTGGTGGCCTCTGGTGGTTACCAGAGGCCATGGGCTGAAAAGTGGTCCATGGTGGTTATTGGCCAAAATTGGGTCCTGAGGGTCTTTATGGCCAAAATTGTGGTTTGGGACCCACCTAGCATTGGGGGCTAATAGGCTGCCCCCTTTTGGCCTCATTGGATTAGGCCAAAAGGGGCCTGATTGGCTCATGGACCGGAAGCCATGGATTACAGCCCATGGGCCGTAGAGGCTGTAGGGGGGCTAAATGGCCCAAAAAGGCTATTTAGCTAGGAAACAAAATGACACCCCCAGGCCCAAAAACAAGCATAAAGACCTGGGGGTTGGGGATATGGATGAATTGGCCAGGGAGGCCAATGATTGCAGGATATGGCCTGAGGCCATAAAAGGCCAGGGAAGAGTGATATGGCCAAATGCCATAGAGCACCAGAGGGGGCCAACTTGGCCATAAAGATATGGTGTGGCCAATTGGCCCCAACTTGGTCTCAGGTTGGAATTGCCGCAACACCAATAGAGGAGGGTCATTCTTTGTGGTTGTGACAGTACCCCCTACCTTGAATGGTGAGCTCCTGAGCACCAAGATAAGGTAGAAGCCTGTTGAGGCTGTTGAGACGGTGTAAGATGTGACTATGAAACTGATGATAATATTACTATTGATCAACAGTAATATGTCTGTTCTTATGAAATATAATAATAAAAATTATTATAACCACAATTAAATAATTATAAAATTATTTCTTTCATGTGTTATACACCACTAGTGATCATAGCTGTGAGAAGTAATTGTCAACAACAATCAATTACAAGAAGAATTTAATGATAAAGACTTCTTTATTAAAATAATGAAATTATTTTAATATATAATTATCTTTTGCAAGAATAATTATAAAGATAATTCTTGAAGAAAACTATTACTAGAGAAAAACTTTAAGAATTAAAGATAAATGACTCACTAATACTCCAAAGAACTTATTGATAGATAAAAGTAGAGAAATTTGACGTGGAATTGTGGATTTAAGGGATCAAAAGGACTTATAACAGTATTACAACAATATATAGTTGGATTATAGGATTTCACGTCTTTCTGGATGATTTGGAAAGATTTAAAACATTTAAGAATAGCTTTAACTAATACTTACTTGTTGGTAATAATGATTTAATAAATTGATAAGATGATGATACGGAAAAAACAGCAAGAAGAGGCTTCTTTTAAGTCAACAACAGCTCACAGAGGCGTGTCATGGAGCAAGCTGAAAAACCAGTGAGTGAGAAAACAATAAACCTTTTTGTATTAATGATTGATCATCTGTTGTCACGTAAGATTATCATAATTACTTAATTGATGCTTTTACGTGACTACCAACCCCAATATGGTTAAGAATAAAAGGAGTAACAACAGTAAATCTTCTTTTATTCTAAGATAATCATTGATTTCTCAAAGTTATCAATGTTATTGCCAATTTCATCACAGAATGTAATTACTGTGAAATTTTGAAGATTCAGTGTTTCACGTAGAATGGTCAAAAATGGACTGTAAGTAAAACTTTTAATTTTACAGATAAAACTGTAATTCTGTTGGGTCGTACCATAGATAATACAGTTCTTCATTGGTCCTGAAAGTTTCAGAAGGATTCATTAAGAATTCCATTTTTAATGAATTTTTGAAGTTTTTACCTCATTTCTATGTAGAATTGCAAATAGCAGTATTTTGCTGGTTGGTATGAGGTAAATCAATGAATATGAGTCCCAAAAGGTTTTTAATTATTCTTTTAGGGTCTAGTCATGGAAAGTCATCAAGAATTGACGTGGTTACAGGAGTCTAAGTAGCTTATTACCTCCTTGGCATGTCAAAATAGCAGGTTATTTGCTATTTTCTTGTGATTACAGTAGGTGTAACTTGGTAACCAAGTTCCCAAAGAGTTTTAGTTTACCAATTGGGCTAAGATGAGCCATGGATCCATGCTCTGGAGCTATCCACGCCTCTGAGGCCTCAGAAGTTGGGTACCCTGGCTCTCTTTGATGTCTTTTGTCCCCCTTGCCTAATTTTTACGTCAAAATAGTAATTTAAGCTTAAAGTGAGATATCCACTATGGGTGTACCAAACGTCCATGTAAGAATACCATGATATTAAGTGCTCAAAACATGCATAACACTATTCTTAGTGTATATGTAACATGGGAATTCTCACTTTCCCATTATTTTGGCGTGAAATTAAGAAAAACAAAAGTTTTCACGGATCTTTTATGTGGTATTAATGATGTGGTATTGAAGTATTTCCCATTTTACCACCTCAAATACTTAAATTGAGCTTATTCACTCTATGGGTCTACCCTAGGTGAATTTTTGTGTAGAATCCAGATCTGGTCTTAAATCCATGGATTTACTTACTCAATAAAAAGTTATTCATCTTTTCTGAAATTGAAAATGATGAATTTTGGATATATGCATGACTTATGAGTTATGCATAATTCAAAATTTCTTTTTAAGATAATTGTGGCCTATTTGGGTATGTAAAATATACCTCAATGCTCACAGACGGATTGGATGTAGGGATTCCAGAGGAATTTGAATCACAAAAAGAAAAAATTTGACTGATAAGAGTGTTGGCATATGAATTGAGGTTGACTTGGTCTTCTCTTGACCTTTGGCTTTGAAAATGTTGAAGACATGATTTAGGCACAAAGGCTTTGGCATTAAGAGTTCTAAGAAAAGACATTTAAGAAAATGTAAAGAAGAAAAATATGAAGAAAGAAAATGAAAATAAAAGGGAAAAATGAATTTTGAGGGAGAGTCCAATCTTTATCACGGATTTTGACAGTGGCCAAGGACTTTTGGTAGTTACCACTCCCGCCAGTTCCATAAATAAGAAAGGTTTTGATAAATGAATGTGTTGAAAGAATAATATCTTGGGAAGGAAAATAAGAAAAGAATGGTCCATTCTCCCAAGTGTAAATGGCCATAAATTGGAATCGATGTTGAAAGCCAGGCCAGAAAATCTGTGTCCAAAATGCAGAGTGCTCACAGAGTGGCCACGGTGATGCTTACAACAGAAAAGAGTAGAATACCCCTAAAGGTGCATACCAGGAGTGGGAATTAATCTTGGTAATTCCTCTCCCCACCAAGCACCATAGAAATTCAAGGTTTTGAAGAAATGGGTCCTGGCTTGTCAGGATACAAAGAATTAAAATCTTTGACAAGTTCAGGACAATTCTTGAGGTTTTCAGTTAGGTCCCATGTGGATCTTTCTGAGTCTTGACTGAAACCTTTCCATTCCACCAGATACCATAGCCCTCTTCTTTTGAGCTTTGAATCCAGTATTTGAGAGACTTCCCATTCCTCTTCTTCCTCAATGATGATTGGAGGCAGAGGCTCTTGATGCCGATTTGGGATTGTTGATGTCTTAACTGGATCCAAAAGTGAAATATGGAAGACTGGGTGGATGGATTTCCATTGAGATGGAAGCTGGAGGTGGTAAGCATGAGTACTGACTCTCTTGAAGATTGGAAAAGGACCCAACCATCTTTCAGAAAGTGTTTTAGTGGGTCTGGTTGATTTGATGTTCTTGGAAGAAAGCCATACCATGTAACCAGGATTGAAAGCAGGTGGACTTGCTCTACTTTTATCTGCATACCTCTTAAACCAGTTTATGGCAACTTCCAGCTCTCTCTTGAAATCTTGCTGTACTGATTGAATTTTTGTTGATAACCTTCCAGCAGGAGTATCTTGAGTGATGTGAGCTGAGTCAAACTGTGGATCTCTTCCATAAACAGTGAAAAACAGCAATTGCTTGGTTGAAGAGTGATCAGAATTATTGTAGGCAAATTCAGCCAGAGGGAGTCAGGTGTTCCAATCATCTTGATAATAACTGACATACATCTGAAGATATGGTTCTAGTATCTGATTTACCCTCTCTGTCTGTCCATCAGTTTCTGGATGGTAAGCAGTTGACAGATGTCTTGAAATCTTGAGCTTCTGAAAAAGATTGGTCCAAAAGGAAGAAACAAAAAGGGGACCTCTATCACTGACAATGCTTGAAGGAAGGCCATGCTTTGAAAAGATATTCTTGATGAATGAATGGGCCAAATCTAGTGAAGTGATTGAAGACATTGTTGGAATGAAAACTGCCATTTTTGAGAATCTGTCCACTATGACAAGGATTGAGTCAAATGAGTTGGAGCGTGGCAGTTGAGTGATGAAGTCAATTTGAAGGCAAATCCAAGGAACATTTGGAATTGGCAGAGATTGGAGGAGTGTAAACTTCTTGTGGTGAATATTCTTGTTTCTTGAACACTTCTGACAGGATGAGACATAATACTTGATGAATTGAATCATGCTGGACCAGTGGAGATCCCGCTTGACAAGTTTGAGAGTCTTTGCTTGGCCAGGGTGTCAAGCTAGAGGAGAGTCATGATGCTTTTGAAGAATGCTGAGTTGAATTTTGGGGTCATTTGGGACCACCACCCAATCCTTGAAGAGAAGAAGTTGGAAAGAGGAATCAAGAGAATAATCCTGAGTGGATTTACCTTTGCCCAATTATTGAAGGATACTTCTGTACTGATAATATTGCCAGAGAGCCTTCTGAATTCAATCAATCCCATTTGAAAATGATTCCACCTTGACTGAAATATATCTTGAAGGTTGGACTTCATCCTGCTTGATGAGCTGTTGAAATTTCATTGGATTCTTGCTGATGAAATGCTCCCCCCTCTCTGATTAAACGTCATCCCAATGCAATAAGGAATCCAGAAGAGTCGCTAGGCGGCCAGGGCGGTAAGTGATTGATAAGTGAAATTCAGCCCAGCGGGCTTGACGACGAGTAAGACCTTTTGTAGACATGAAGTATTACAGAGAAGAATGATTGGTGAGAACTTCAAAAGGGGAAGAGAGAGAAAGAAGAAAAGCCCTCCAGTGCTTGAGAGCCCAGACAATGCCAAGGAGTTCCTTGTCATGAATCTCATAGTTGAGCTCTTCTGGGATAGGCTTGAGGCTATCGAATGCAATGGTATGTTTTCCTGAGTCAGAGACCTGACTCAGTACGGTACCCAAAGCATAATTGGATGCACCTGTCTCTACAATGGTGGGTAGAGATGGATTGAAGTGGGATAGGACTGGAGCAGTGGTGAAGGCCTCTTCAAGTTGATGGAACTGACTAAGAGCTTCCTCATTGAGGGGAAAACAGGAATCTTTATTGAGAAAACTGGTGAGTGAACCAATCTTCTTTCAATAATTTCTGATGAAACAGCAGTAGAAGTTGGCAAAGCCAAGGAATGATTGCAGAGCCTTAAGGTTCCTTGGAGGTGGCCAATTGAGAATCTTCTGGACGTTTGCTTGGTCCATCTTGAGGCCTTTATAAGAAACACCATAACCAAGGTATTCTACACTAGAGACATGAAATAGGCACTTTGAAGCCTTAGCAAAGAGGTTATTGGCTATGAGTCTGGAAGGAACAGTGGACACATGAGTGACATGTTCTTCCTCAGATTTGGAAAAGACCATAATTTCATCCAAATAAACCACAACATAAACATCAAGAAGAACTTGTAAAATATCATTGACAAGATTCTGAAAAGAGGCAGGAGCATTGGTGAGCCAAAATGGCATAACTGCTATATTTAGCTCTGAAGCATGTCAAATGCTCATCACCCTCCTTGATTCTGAGCAGGTTATATGCACCATGCAAATAAATCTTGTAGAAGGTAGAAGAACCATTAAAAAAATTGGAAAGCTGATTCATAAGAGGAACAGGATACTTATTCTTCCTAGTAACAGCATTGAGTTTATGGTAATAAAGACACAAATGGAGGCCACCATCTTTCTTTTTGACAAAGAGGACAGGTGCTCATGTTGAAGAGGAGCTTGGACGTATGAAACCTTTCTCTACATTCTCTGAAATGTAGGCCCTGAGTCTATCTGACTCTTGTTTGGATAAAGGGTAGATCACCCCAACTGGAGGTAGAGACCCCTCCAGCTCAATATGATGATCACAGGCACAGTGAGGAGGAAGTGTCTCTGCTTTCACCTTGGAGAATACATCCAAATATCAGTGATAAGCAGAAGGAAAAACCTTAATCACAGTTTCTATTTCTTCTGGCTCTTCCTCTTCATCCCACAACTCCTCCAGGGAGTCATGATAAGATGAAGGAGGAAGGTCCATATTCCCAAAGAAGAGATGAAGTGAAGATACAGAATTATCTTCTCCAAAATCTTGAATCTCTTTGAAGACTTCATCTCCAGATAATGGTGATGACTGAGGGGAATTTATGGAAGGAATATGGACAGAAGATGGGAATGATGGTGTTCTAGAATCACCAACCAGAGCTGCACATGATCCGGAAGAAGAAAAGTCATTACGGAAAGATTTAGAAGGATCAGAATAGTCCTTATGATCAGCACTAAAGGTGATCAGCCCTTGCCTCCAATCAATAGAAGGATTAAAATTATTTAGAAAGTCAAAGCCCAATATGAGGTCTTCTCCCTTGGGAGTATCAACAACTAAAAAGTCCTATTCAAAGCTTGGGAAGGAAGGGAGCTCAACCATATATTTGGTATGGTGAGTCACAAATAAAGAAGAGGACTCAGAGGAGTCCAAGATGATAAGAGGAATCTTCTCTGGAAGTTCTGCCGTAGTCAATGAGTACTTGTGAACAAACTGCGTTGCAATAAATGAGTGTGTAGCACCAGAATCAATGAGAATACTGTAAAAAACATCAGAAAGAGAATAAAAAACAAAGAATTCAAAAGAATTCTTGACACCAGTATTCAGAATTCACAATTGTGCTCTGGATGGAAAACAGTGAAGACCATTGAACACAACATGATCTTCACTCAGGCTTTTACCTGTCTGGGAAAACTGCCTGATGGTTGGGTAAGCTTGTTTTGAGGCCTTTTGAAACAAGACTCAAGACTATGCTTCCCACCACAATAAGTACACAAGCCCTCCTTGATTCTTCTTTGTTTTTCAGAACCTTTCAACTTGAAGTCCTTATTCAACAAGGAAGAATGGGGCTTGTCCCGCTTTTGAGATTGAAAATTCTTCTTCTTGTGACTTGAGCTTGAAGAATTTTGATGATGAGGAGAGTTTGACATTGAGGCTTCAGGCTTCTTTTCTTGATGATTATTCTTCTCCTTTTGCCTCTCATGGTACCTGGTATCAAGTTCCATGCTGAGGTCCATTAATTCTTGAAGAGAATAAATATTTGAAGGATGGGAGGCCAATTGATCCAGAATCCTGGAGGTCAAACCCTTCCTGAAATGATGAATAAGGGCCCTTTCACCCCAATCTCCAATTCTTGAAACCAGACTCCTGAAATTGGCAATGTATAAGGCAACATGCCCACCTTCTTTCATTCTAAGGCCATCCAACTCTGCTTCAGATTTTCTAACTTCATTTGGGTCCCCAAATAAAGTGAAGAGTTGGGATTCAAACAATGGCCATGAATTGAGAAGATAACTTGAATGTTGATTAGTGAGATTGGAAAGATAAGGCTCAGTCCATTTTTCAGCCCTTCCAACTAAAAATGAAGTGGCATAAAGAACTTTCTTTCTGTCTTGAGAGAAATTTGCCGTCTCATTGTGAAAAATAAGTTGACAAGACTGAATAAAACTTCTGACTTTGAAGGGTTGAGTCCCATCAAAACATTTCTGTCAGCTGGAGTCTATGTTGAAGCAGTAATTAAGCTATTTACAACTAGAACTATGACTGTGACACGTGAAAATAATTTTAAAATAACAGTTTTTTTGATAATATAATAGTTTATAATATAATAAAAGGGTTCTACTATTGAAAAATAGAGGTAGTGAGCGCTATTGAGAACCCTGGATGCAGTTTCACCAGTGAGATTACTATAATAAGAA
Organism: Austropuccinia psidii; assembly: GCA_023105745.1. Classification (NCBI taxonomy): domain Eukaryota; kingdom Fungi; phylum Basidiomycota; class Pucciniomycetes; order Pucciniales; family Sphaerophragmiaceae; genus Austropuccinia; species Austropuccinia psidii. Next base: position 6,924,579 of record JALGQZ010000002.1, on the reverse strand, counting down.
CTACAATAATTAAAATTATAATTATAACCTGATTATTACCCAAGAGTAAAGCTGTTTTGGACAGTTTACTACATAGGATATTCAAGAGCAGGATGAGGAAACAATTCTGGCTGTGAAAAGCCTCCTTTTTATCCTGACATGGGGTGGAAAGGGTGCTAGACCTTTCCATGTAGAGGAAGTGAAGATTTTATCACTGTCTAGTGCTGGCTTGTGGTTTGAAAACAGCCTGTATAGCCTGTATTGGGCTCAGATGTGGTTTTGAAACCACATCTGGGCAGTTTTCACCAATACAGGGTGAACAATTTCATCTGGGGACCTCACAGCCTGATTCTGACGTGTATGACGCGTAGAATGCTGTACAAAAGCTGTATGGGACCCCAGTGTTGACTGACATATGAGGTATTGAAGTAAAAACAAGCTTCTTTGTCTATTTGACACCTCATATTCATGGTTATGGGATATTATCCCATGGTAAGGCTGTATATGACAGCAGGTGGGAATTTGACCTTAAAACAGCCATAACCTTGTCAATTCTTGAGATATCAACCTCAAAATTGGTTTGGTGTGTAGCCCTGTATGTTCTTTACACAATGGTACCTCATTTGATATGGGTATCATTAAATATGGCAAAGTTATCACATGTACAAGATTTTTGTACATTTGCGTGGTATAGGTAAAAAGCTGTCTTGAGCTTATTTTCCCCATAACTTTTGTTCTAGTTGAGCTATGGGGAAATGGATGACACCATCAGATAGCCCTGAATTCGCTCTTTCCAAAAAGACCCCACTTCAAGTATCTCACACTAAAACTGTAGAAGCTAGATGAGAGGTGGATATTTTGTTCACCTGTATTTGGCCTGAAATTGACCATAACTCCAGTAATATTGGTGCTAGCTCGGTTTGGCTGGTACCATTGGATAGCCCTGCCTTAGAGATTAATTTTGAGTACCCATTTGATTGGGTCAAGCCTCTCCTTCTAGATTTTAGATGAGAGGTGAAAACTAAGGTTTATGCTGAGCAATAACTTTGAGCAGGAATAACTTTGTTATTTCTTGTCCTATGGTGATGGGACTTATGTTTTCAGAAAGAGATGAGTTTCCTCCTCCGTTTTATACCTTTTGAGCTGATTTGGCTCAGATCCATGTTTTGGTGGTAGCTTGGCTATGCCATTGGTTTATGGTATTTTGGCTGTCATGCTTGTGCTCTGGTTTTGAGTCACAGGCTGACATACCCTCCCTCTAAAAAAAGGCTCATCATTGATGAGACTGTTCAGTCCTCCTAGAGGCCTGAATCTCCTTAGATGAAGGTTCCCATCTGGTATGGCATCCTCTGCCAGCTATTTGTCTTTATCAGCTGTTTGGTGCTTGAATCTGACTAAGTATTGTCTTTGATCCTTTCCATTAAGGCTGCTCTTCCTGGCCCCGATGATCTTACTCAAAGGTCCTGGGGAGTCCTCCACTTCCACTATATCTGGTGGTGTGGGGTTCTTCTTCCTGGAGGGGAATTTACCCTCCTCTGTTTGGAAGTATGGTTTGACCAAGCTTACTGGGAAGACTGGGTGCTTCCTGGAAAATTCCTCTGTAAGTTTGACTTCCACTGCATTCCTTCCTATCAACCTAATGATAGTGAAAGGACCTACAAATGAGTCCCTCATTTTCTTGGGTCCTTTAAGATTATTAAAGTTCAGTGTAGACACTAGAACCTGGTCCCCTTCCTTAAAGTCAGGTTCCATGTGTGTCTTGTCCCACCTCTTTTTATTATATTCTTTTGCCACAGCTATGCATTTGGAAGCTGTGTCACAAGCCCTCTTCCACATATCATGGAAGTCTTTGGCTGTGGGGTGGATGGTCAGAAGATTCTTCTTTAAGTGATCCACAGGCAAAAGGGGATTCCACCCTTTCTCTACCACTGCGGGTGTTTTTCCTGTGGTAGAGTGCTGACTTGTATTATAAGCCAGTTGGACAGCTGGTGGAAGGGTAACCCAGTAATGGGTGTATCCTTCATGGTCCTTGTATTCCATGCCATAGGCACAGAGCCTTCTAAGGATGTCTTCCATAGTCTGGATCATCCTCTCAGCTAGGCCATCTGTTTGGGGATGGTAAGCTGTGGAAAAAGCAAGCTTGGTGCTAAGCATGTCATACAAGTTGGTGCAAAATTCAGATGTGAATTTTGGGTCCCTATCACTAATGATGATTTTAGGGACTCCACAGGTAGATATGATGTCATTCCAAAATAACAGGGCAGTATCTATGGCTGTGTCCTCTTTGTGGCATGGTAGACACCTCATGATCTTGCTGAACGTATCAACTATGATCAAGCAGGAATTGTAGTTTTCTTTGCCTCCTGGGACAAGTCCTGTAACCCAATTCATGTTGATGGTTTCCCATGGGTGTTTGGGTTCTTCTATATGTTGAAGTAACCCATACTTCTTCCCATGTTTCCTATTTGCCTTTTGGCATCTTTCACAAGTGTTGATGTCTTCTCCCAACTCTTGTTCCCACTTGGGACACTAAGGTGTGCTTGATACCCTCTCCTTGGTCCTGTCTTCACTCATGTGTCCCATATAGGGGCAGTCATGGCATTCCTGCAGGATCAAGGAGATGTGGTCTCTGTCTACCACTGTGAGTGCACTTGTGTGTTTCTCTCTGTGGTAGAGCAGGCCATCTATAAGGAAGAACTTGTTATCCTTATAGGCCCTCAACCAGGGTTCTTCCAGCTGGGATTCCAGTTCTGGACTCCTGTACTTTTGTTGAAGGAATTTTAGTAGTATGCCACACTGTTTGTGTTTGGCATAAGACTTCAGTACTGCACTAAAAAATTCATTGTGCAGTTCAGAGGACCTTATTCCCAATATGGGAGTTTCTGTCCCATCTGAATCAGTGTTTCCACTGTCAAGGGTACCACTATCTGGTGCCATTCAGAAAATCTGAAGTTCTTCCTCCTATCTACTTCCATGAAATGGATAGGGATTTTGGCTGCAACTTCAGGGTCATAAGCTGGATTGCTTTTGACATTGTACAGTGGCCATCTGCTAAGGCCATCTGCATTGGTATGGCTTTTACCTTCCTTGTATATGATGGTCATGTTCCCTCTATACTCCTGGATGGCTATTTGCCTTCTCAGAATGTGTCTATTTGTAGTCTTCATGTTAAGTAAAGACTTCAAGGATGTGCAGTCTGTGTAGAATTCAAAGACTGCACCCTCCAGATAATAATGGAGTTTTTCTAGAGCCCAGACTGGACATAGACATTCAGTCTGGGTGGCCCCATACGTGGTTTCTGAATCTTTCAGCTGCCTTGAGATGTAGCAAATTACTCCTTCTATTGGTTCACCATCCACAATTTGTCTTTGGTGAAGGGCTGCTCCTAGGTGTTGACTGCGCGCTGCATCTATATATAGCTTGAATGCTAGTTCACAGTCAGGTAAGATGAGCACAGGTGCATTTGTGAGTTCATATTTGATCCTCTCATATGCATCCCTCCTTTCCTTGGTTATTTCAAAAACTACATCTTTTGAACATAACTTGTATAGAATACTAGTTATGTGTGCAAAGTGTTTGATGTGGTTTCTATAGTAGCTGGCAAACCCAAGAGAAGATTGCATCTCTTTGATGCTTTTTGGTGCTGGCTTTTGCTGTACTGCTGCTACTTTATTCTGGTCAATTGCCAGACTAAGACCTGAGACTTTATGTCCTAGAGCCAGTAACTCTTGTTGGACAAAATTGCACTTTTTAAGTGAATTTTTGAGATTTATGGGTATGAATTTACTTAGTACTCTGTCTATGTATTGCACATGGTCTTCTCATGTCTCTGAGTATATAATGATATCATCAATTTATACCACCATCCAGCCTTCCAGTAGTTCTTCTTGGAATATTGTGTCCAACATCCTTTGGAAATGGGCTGGTGCATTTTTGATGCCAAATGGCATCCTGGTATACTCATATATGCCCATATGGCATATTATTCTGAGTAATTTCATGGAGTTTGGTTTAACTCCATTTTGGTGGAAGCCTTTCATACAATCCATTTTGGTTATGTATGTGGCTTTTGCCAGTTTATCCAAGGCATGAGGTATCCTGGTTATAGGGTACCTGTCTGCTTTTGTGTAGTTATTCAGAGCTCTGAAATCTCCACACAGTCTAGACTTGCCATCATGCCAGGTGATTAGGACAGGGGTGGTAATTTCCACTATCTCATTATGTCAAATATTCCTGATGACATCCATATCCAGGAGTTCATTGATATGTTTCTGAATTTCTTTCCTGGTTTCCAGGCTTGCTGGATAAGGAGGTCTCCTAAGCATGGGTGGATATGGCCTTTCCACATCCAGATATAGTCCTATATCATGGCCTTTGATCTTGCCTATTGGTTCTTCACCAATGGCAAATGCTGGTCTGTTCTTTCTCAGCATCTTCAGTAAACTTGGCTTTTGTTTACTGGTGAGGGTAGTGCTAAAATGTCCCTCTCTGAATTCCTTCAGAAGTTCTTCTAGTGGATCTTGAGAAGATATCTGATATATATCAAGTGAAAATTTCTTTTCCTTGTTAGTACCAATGGTGATGTGCCTATTTTTACTGCTGTAAATGTCTATTCCATATAACCTCTGGTAGTCTGTTCCCAGTAAAACCCTTGGATGTGGGCATCATCAAGCACTACAAACTCTGGGTTGAGTCTGATATTACCCTTCCTGTGGGGTATAATTATCTCTTTGGTAATTGTCCCAATGGAAGTCATCTTCCCTGATGCACTTTTAAAGTTCTTTGCCTTAGTGGGAAAGAGCTGTTTTTCCCAGTTTGGGAAGTGGGTATCCAGATAGTTTCTGACCACTATGGAGCAGTGTGCTCCACTATCAATGATCAGTGGATGCTGAGCATTGTCTATACAAACAGTAATTTTTGTGGCTGTCCCAAGTATATATGCCATTCCTTTGATTGTTGTAACCAGGAATGTTTGTGCATCTTGTGTGTGTTTGCACAAGTTTTTGATAGCAGTGTCCTGTAGCATGCCTGCTTCCAGCTGTATGTCCTGAATTTCTAGTGGGGTTTCCTTTTGGTATTCCACCAGAAATTCTTCCCTTGGGTCTTGATCATCATCAGATTGTTCTCTGATGGCATCACCCATGGATTCTGATTCAGAATCCTCTGTTGGAGGTTCTTCCTCTGGGACTTTCTCAATGGCATAGACTTTTCTCTTTTCCTTTGGACAGTTGTTGGCATAGTGGTCTGTTGAACCACAATTATGACAAGAATTTCTCTTCTTTGCCACTTCTGTGACTCTTTCTTTGGGTTTGTCTTTAAACTCTACCCTGAAAGGTTGTTCCTCTTGGAAACCATTGCTCTTATATGGGGTGAATTTCCCTATATTAGTCCTTTTCCTTATGTCTTGTAAGGTGTTGGCAATGTCGTCCAGAGTGCAATTTTGGTTGCATCTGCATTTTACTGCATGCTCTAGTTCTCCTGGCAGTTGTGTCAGAAGCTTGTGATTCCTAATTTGGATGTTCATCTGAGGATCAATGGCTTTAGGTCGTTTAGACTGTCTAAGACACCACTCATATGAATCTTTGTCCACTGAGTATTTGTCATTTTAAAATGACATTGTCTTCTACCATATCCAAGTCCCATTACTGTACTTTTGGATGATTTGACTCTTCCACCATGGCCAGTTTCACCTGCCATGGATTTCTTTCATTTCTGTGTACCATATACTAGCATGACCTTTAAATGCAGTATTCAATATAGCAGTAATCCAGTAGTCTGGTATGCTTGGTACATCAATGAAGAGTCCATCAATATAATCTATGAGTTCCATATGATCATATTTTCCTGATCCAGAGAATTTGGGCCAGCTTGAGGCCTCAGGAAGCTGTTTCAAGGCTTCCTTCTCCTAGTAAGACATTCCATTTCCATCCTGGTATTGTGATGGAGATCTTTCCTTATTCATCAACATGGAATCTGGTTTGATGTCATCTGGTTGATATGGATTCTCCATAACTTAGCCTTGTGGTTGGGGCTTCAAGTTATGGTAGACATTAAACAATTTGTTTATTTCTTGGTCCAGAAAATCCCTGTCCCTTTTGCTGTGGTGTTGTTCTTCAAAGACTATATTCAGTCTTTTGTTGGTTTTTTCAGAGGCTTTGCTCAGTTGAGCATATCCTTCTTTAAGATTCTTAACTATCTGTTCCAAGGAGGCTTGTGTTTTTCTCATCCTCTCTTGGCCAGCTTCAATTTCAGCAAGCTGCTTTGCACATTGTTCAGCATATTGGGACATTTGTAACCACAGTGTATCACCGTTGATGTTACTGTCAGATGTGACAATGTTATATTCAGTCTGAGTGGGGGCAATGTTTCTATTACTAGGACTACTGATTCTAGAGTGGTTTACAACTACTTCTGGCTCTTGTGCACTTCTTTTACCAAATACAACAGCTCCTAAATCATAGGGTCTGACTCATTCCTCCTCTGGTTGAAGGAGGTTCTGTTCTTGCCCTTGTTTCCTTGTCTTCTCCTGGAAACTTCCTGGAATTGTGGAGAATGGTGACTCTTGGCCACTGATCTGCTGGTTTCTGAATGGTGTGAAGCCACTGGAGAGCTGATTTTCCCTGCTCCTTGTGAGCCTGAAGGAATCTGAGTAGGCCCTGTCTGGGTTAACTGTTCTTCTATAGCTTGGATAGTGGCTTGATTCTCCCTTATCCTCTGTGCCCTTGCCTCCAGGAGTCTGAGCTGCCTGGTAGGATTCCAACCCTTGGTGATTACCATCAGGTCTTTGAAGTCTATCTCTCTGAGACAGATCTTCTGGCAACTTGCTCCAAGTTCTGCCCAGTGACTTGCCAGGTTGAACCTCTTGTTGTCCATGCTCCATTGGAACAAGTCCTTGAGGAGTTGGTGTAGCTGAAGAACTTGATCCATGTCTTTCCAGTCCTCTGGTTTGAGGTCTCAATTGAATTGGAGTATGAATGGCAGGGTTGATATTTTCTCCCTCATTGTTTTGCCATCCACTACTGTGTCCAAGGTGTGCCCTTTCAGGTCTTCTGGTTCTGGACAAACCTTCTCTGTCCTCTGGTAAGTTCCTTTGGAAGCCAAGATCTCTGAGGTGTACAGGTGACATGTTAGTGTTTGCAAGCAGTCAAAAACTTTATGTTCTTAGGGTATTTACCTTTGACTGTGCCTTGTACAAATTTGCTGTGTGCTGATTTGGGAAATTTACCTTTAGAGGTTACAACTGGGTTAATTATAGTAATTTTCCCTGTACAAGTTATCAAGGTTGGTTTACCTTGTATTGATGCAGAATTTTGTGGTTTTCTACTCTTCTGTGTGGCAATGGGTGTCCACTTTTTGGCTGTTATCAGGCCTTCACTGTGCCTCTTTCCTTTGCCTTTGCTGCCCTCTGGTTCTGAGGGTGTCACTGGTGTGTTGGCCTGTGACTGGCTTTCAAGTGGTATGAAGTTATCTTCCACTGAATAAAAACAGGAAAAATAGGGCTTATGTCAGTTAAGACTTCTCAAGAAATGCTGGTTTTGCACATCTAAGAATGACCTCTGGGCTTGTATATTATTACAGTGTGCCCTTGTATAATGACAGTGTGATTGAATTAACAATTCCACATCAGAAATACAGCTTACTGATATCTGGTATACTGTTTGTATACCAATATCTCACAGAATAACTTGTAATTAGCAAGTGTAAACTGGCAAAAAGTGGTGTGTAACAGGGCAATTGAGTTAACAATATGTCCAACCACGCCTCAACTGTTGGTTTATCAGTATAAGGTGTCTTCTTTTAATTAAAAAATGAGACTTTATTGATGGCTTAAGTGTTTTTATATGTAAAACATGCCAAAAATAAGGGTCTTTTGGTTATTAGCCACGTGACAGGTACTTTAAAAATATGAGCTAAAAAGGTGGTATATTTACCAAAAAGAGAAATATATATATAATATATATATTTTCAAGGAATATTGCTCCTAAAAAGAATAAAAAAATTGTCAGAAAGTGAGAAATAAAAGAAAAACTCACTTATAAGGGTCCAAAAAGGTTTAAAACCTGGCCAGGCCCCCAAAATGTCAGCTGGAGTCTATGTTGAAGCAGTAATTAAGCTATTTACAACTAGAACTATGACTGTGACACGTGAAAATAATTTTAAAATAAGAGTTTTTTTATAATATAATAAAAGGGCTCTACTATTGAAAAATAGTGGTGGTGAGCGCTATTTAGAACCCTGGATGCAGTCTTACCAGTTGGATTACTATAATAAGAACTACAATAATTAAAATTATAATTATACCCTGATTATTACCCAAGAGTAAAACTGTTTTGGACAGTTTACTACGTAGGATATTCAAGAGCAGGATGAGGAAACAATTCTGAGTGTGAAAAGCCTCCTTTTTATCCTGAAATGGGGTGGAAAGGGTGCTAGACCTTTCCACATAGAGGAAGTGAAGATTTTATCACTGTCTAGTGCTGGCTTGTGGTTTGCAAACAGCCTGTATAGCCTGTATTAGGCTCAGATGTGTTTTTGAAACCACATCTGGGCAGTTTCCACCAATACAGGGTTAAACGTTTGATCTGGGGACCTCACAGCCTGATTCTGATGTGTATGACGCATAGAATGCTGTACAGAAACTGTATGGGACCCCAGTATTGACTGACATATGAGGTATTGAAGTAGAAACAAGCTTCTTTGTCTATTTGACACCTCATATTCATGGTTATGGGATATCATCCCATGGTAAGGCTGTATATGACAGCAGGTGGGAATTTCACCTTAAAACAGCCATAACTTTGTCAATTCTTGAGATATCAAACTCAGAATTGGTTCGGTGTGTAGCCCTGTATGTGATCTACACAATGGTACTTCATTTGATATGGGTATCATTAAATATGGCAAAGTTATGCCATGTACAAAATATTTGTACATTTGTGTGTTTTAGGCAAAAAGCTGTATTGAGCTTGTTTGCCCCATAACCTCTGCTGTAGTTGAGATATAGGGAAGTGGATGACACCATCAGATAGCCCTGATTGTGAGATTTACAAAAAGACCCCACTTTAGGTATCTCACACTAAAACTGTAGAAGCTAGATGACAGGTGAATGTTTTGTTCACCTTTATTTGGCCTGAAATTGACCATAACTCCAGTAATATTGGTGCTAGCTCAGTTTGGCTGGTACCATTGGATAGCCCTGGATTATAGCTTCATTTTGAGTACCCATTTGATGGGGTTAATCCCCTCCTTCTAGATTTGAGATGAGAGGTGAGAATTAAGGTTTATGCTCAGCAATAACTTTGAGCAGGAATAACTATGTTATTTCTTGTCCTATGGTGATGGGACTTATGTTTTCAGAAAGAGGTGAGTTTCCTCTTTCCTTTGATACCTTTTGAGCTGATTTGGATCAGATCCATGTTTTGGTGGTATCTTGGCTATACCATTGGTTTATGGTATTTTGGCTCTCATGCTTGTGCTCTGGTTTTGAGTCACAGGCTGAAAATTCCGGTGCCTTCATAGATGGAGTCTTGAAGGCTGGTGGTCTTGAAGCTTCAGAAGATGAAGAAGCTTGAAGATTGGCCATAATTTGTGTCATTTTCTGCATGATGGCCAATAAGGATGGTTCAGTCTGGGCTAGAGTTGGTCCTCTGGGGCCTTTGGATGCTCCCACAGGAGCAGGAGCAGCCTCAGTGCCATCAGACCCTTCCTCTTCCACACAATTCTTGTCCTCCTCTTCACCATCTTCACCTGGACCTCTAAATGTAGTCCTTGTCATTCCTGGAAAACTGCCAACTACTCCTGAAAAAGAATTGGATCTTCTTGGCACTCTTCCTTTGTTCCTGGATGGTGCTACTCCTTCCTTGATTGGTCCTTCAATGGTGGAACTGCTGGGGTCCCATCAAGAGGAGCTCTTGGAGTAGGAGTCAGAACAGCCTGAGCTCGGGCCTGAGATCTTGTCTGTCTTGCAGGAGGTGAGTTTTGGAGTAGGATGATTGAATAAAATCCAAATTTAGATGAAAATAATCAAAACTTGAATAAACAACTTGAGGCAAAGCTGAAATAGTATTGAAGCTCAAATCAAAATCAAATCTTGAGGAAAAGTCAATAAATCAATGAATCAGAGTAAATAAATCAGTCAAAATCAAAGGTCAAATCAATTCCCACTCAAATCTTGCAGAAATATTTATCAATCAATTAATTCTTGAGGTCAAATAAATGTAAGTAAATTTTCTTGATGAGAAAAGTCAGAAAAATCAATAAAATCTTCAGGTAAATCAATTTTCTTGAAGTCAATGTCAATTCATGTCACATCAATCAATCAAAATCAAATATGAATCTTGAAGTAAAGACATGTCTGAATGAGAATAATGATCAATTTGAATTTCAATAATGAGGGCCTGAATATGAGAGATTTGATGAATTGAATGAAGATGAAAATGAGATAAAAGCAAAAATTAGGTCAGCTTTCAAATTTCAGAATTGAGAAATGAATGACAGAAATTTGAGAGGTGACACATAAATCATAAGTTCATAAAATGTTAAAGAGTCATAATTTTGATGAAGTGAGATGAATGAATTAAAATATAAGAATGAATGAAAAGAAGAAAAATTATGAGTTAATTAATATAATGTCACAGGGGCTCTTATGGAAGCAAGAGTGGCCTGGCACTCAGGAATCAAGAACTCACTTGGAGGGCTCCAAAGGATATAAGAAATAATAATGATTAAATTTCTTTCAAGAAGAATAAGGGAAAAGACAAGTATGCCAAAGATAAAAGAAAAGATAAGAGGTCAAGGGCCAAAGATAATAAGAGAAGCCAACCAAGTGAATCCTCAATTAACTGTTTCAACCTGCCAGAAAGGGAAATGGAATTAGAAAAGGATATGACCACCAAGATCCACTGACAGGCAAGGAAGAAAAGACAGAAAAGGTGCTGAATGAATGACTTAAGATTATCAGTCTTAACTTTAACAAATTAAAAGAAAATAGAGATAAAAATAAATCCAGTATATTAACTAACTGGGGAGAAAGTCCCCAGGTGCTGAAAGGTGGCCAGTATATGTGAAAAGTTGAAAGACTGATCCTGGAAGGTGAGTCACCGGCTGTATTGTCTGAACTGGGTCAATACAGATCTGGCCATCTTGAAATTTGAACTGTGTGACTGAATTCCCACAGTGGAATATGAATTGGCCCAATTGGGCCAAGTACATACAGGTTCATTGATTGCTGCCTGTATGGACCAATTGAGTTTTCCAAGGAGTATTGAAATACTTGATGCCTTTACCACTGATTGAAATAATGTATAACCTCTGAGAATGGCCCTTGGAATAATCCTGAGTGAATTGCCAACCCAACTCCTGCAGGGCCAGGCAATTGGGAACCTTGAATGGTCTTCTGATTGCCGCCATGGATTGCCAGACTGATGAGCTAAAAAGTCCTCCTTCGAAATGAGCGTTGGACTTTGAGACCTTGATTTGGAAAGATGGAATTGGGTCCTGAAAACGTCACCATTTCATTGCTGATCAAAATGGTGCATAATGGTATATAATACCATATATGCACCACTCCTGCAAGCTTGAGTATGGGGTGCATGGGGGAATGGAAGAATTCCCCTTAAGGTGAGGGGAAAGCTTGAGCTGAGCTGATCTGGTGGCCTCTGGTGGTTACCAGAGGCCATGGGCTGAAAAGTGGTCCATGGTGGTTATTGGCCAAAATTGGATCCTGAGGGTCTTTATGGCCACTTTTGGGCCAAAATTGGCTCAGGAGGGCCCAATTGTGGTTTGGGACCCACCTGGCCTTGGGGGATGATGCTCTTCCCCCTGTTGGCCTCATTGGATTAGGCCAAAAGGGGCCTGATTGGCCCACGGACCGTGGGCCATGGAGGCCCTAGACCCCCTAATGAAAAGGGTTGGCCCAGAATGTAAGATGTGACTATTAAACTGATGATAATATTACTATTAATCAACAGTACTATGTCTGTTCTTATGAAATATAATAATAAAAAGTTATTATAACCACAATTAAATAATTATAAAATTATTTCTTTCACGTGTTATACACTACTAGTGATTATAACAGTGAGTAGTAATTGTCTACAAGAATCAATTACAAGAAGAATTTAATAATAAAAACTTCTTTTATTAAAATAAGAAATTATTTTAATATATAATTATCTTTTGCAAGAGTAATTATAAAGATAATTCTTGAAGAAAACTATTACTAGAGAAAAACTTTAAGAATTAAAGATAAATGACTCACTAATACTCCAAAAAACTTATTGATAGATAAAAGTAGAGAAATTTGACATAGAATTGTGGATTTAAAGGATCAAGATGATTTATAACAGTATTACAACAATATATAGTTGGATTCTATGATTTCACGTCTTTCTGATTGATTCTGAAAGATTTAAAACACTTAAGAATAGTTTAACTAATACTTACTTGTTGGTAATAATGATTTAATAAATTTATAAGATGATTTCTGGAAAAAACAGCAAGAAGAAGCTTCTTTTAAGTCAACAACAGCTCACAGAGGCGTGCCATGGAGCAAACTGAAAAACCAGTGAGTGAGAAAACAATAAACCTTTTTGGATTAATGATTGCATCATCTGTTATCACGTAAGATTATCATAATTACTTAATTGATGCTTTTACGTGACTACCAACCCCAATATGGTTAAGAATAAAAGGAGTAACATCTGTAAATCTTCTTTTATTCTAAAATAATCATTGATTTCTCAAAGTTATCAATGCTATTGCCAATTTCATCACAGGTTGTAATTACTGTGAATTTTTGAAGATTCAGTGTTTCACGTAGAATGGTCAAAAATGGACTGTAAGTAAAACTTTTAATTTTACTAGTAAAACCATAATTCTTTTTGGTTGTACCATAGATGATACAGTTCTTCATTGGTCCTGAAAGTTTCAGAAAGATTCATTAAGAATTGTATTTTTAATGAATTTTTGAAGGTTTTACCTCATTTCTACGTAGAATTGCAAATAGCAGTATTTTGCAGGTTGCTATGAGGTAAATCAATGAATATGAGTCCCAAAAGGGTTTAATTACTCTTTTAGGGTCTAGTCATGGAAAGTCATCAAGAATTGACGTGGTTACAGGAGTCTAAGTAGCTTATTACCTCCTTGGCACGTCAAAATAGCAGGTTATTTGCTATTTTTCTTATGATTACAGTAGGTGTAACTTGGTAACCAAGTTCCCAAAGAGTTTTAGTTTACCAATTGGGCCAAGATGAGCCATGGATCCATGCTCTGGAGCTATCCACGCCTCTGAGGCCTCAGAAGTTGGGTACCCTGGCTCTCTTTGATGTCTTTTGTCCCCCTTGCCTAATTTTTATGTCAAAATAGTAATTTAAGCTTAAAGTGAGATATCCACTATGGGTGTACCAAAAGTCCATGTAAGAATACAATAATATTAAGAGCTCAAAACATGCTTAACACTATTCTTAGTGTATATGTAACATGGGATATCTCACTTTCCCATTATTTTGGCTAAAAATCAAGAAAAACAAAATTTTTGACAGATCTTTTATGTGGTATTAATGATGTGGTATTGAAGTATTTTCCATTTTACCACCTCAAATACTTAAATTGAGCTTATTCACTCTATGGGTCTACCCTAGGTGAATTTTGGTGTAGAATCCAAATCTGGTCTTAAATCCATGGATTTACTTACTCAATAAAAAGTTATTCATCTTTTCTGAAATTGAAAATGATGAATTTTGGATATATGCATGACTTATGAGTTTTGCATAATTCAAAATTTCTTTTTAAGATAATTGTGGCCTATTTGGGTATGTAAAATATACCTCAAGGTCACATTCCCTCCCACCAAAAAATAAAATTGTACTACAATTTTATTAGTGATAAAAGAATAAGGCCCCAAAGGGGGGTAATGTCCACTGTCCAACCTCTTCATATTACTCAGATCAAGTAATTTAAAGCACATTTATAGACATATTCAGGCTTGTGGCCTTCTCCCATGTCTAAATCTTCTTAAGAGTTTATCTGCGTCAGGTATTTCTGATTCTGCCATCCATTCATCTTCATGTACTGGATTTCTATATCTGACAAGATATTCTTCTTGATTTTTACCCCTAAGTCTCCTTTCTTTAATGACTTGCTTTATCTTTTTGTCTTCATTCTGTTCCACAGGTGGTACAGTTAAAGGAGTTGGGTTTCTTAAAGGAAACAATTCTCTATCAGCTGGTTGATAAGGTTTTATCAAGCTGACTGGAAATGTGGGGTGTTTATTTTCCAATTCACCACTTAATTCCACTTGAACTGCATTGGTTCCATGTAAAGCAACAATAACAAAAGGTCCTACATAAGAATCTTTAAGTTTCTTTGGGCCTTTGATATTATTAAAATTCAAGGTTGAAACTAGAACTAAGTCCCCTACTTTTAAGTCTGGTACTTTATGACTCTTGTCCCACTTCTGTTTTGCATAATCAAAAGCATCATCCATACTCTGTTTTGCACGGTGTTTTACTTTATCAAGCATTAATTTGAAGCTGGAAGCTGTAGGATGAATGTCAATCAAGTCTTTCCTCAGTGTGTCTTCTGGGAGTCTTGGATTCCATCCTTTTTCTAACATAGCAGGGGTTTGTCCTGTGGAAGAATGGACTGATGTCTTGTATGCCAATTCTTGTGCAGGTATCAGAGTGCACCAGTCATGAGTAAAGCCATCTGAGTCTTTGAATTCTAATCCATAAGCACAAAATCTCCTGATCATGTCTTCTAAAGTTTGAATCATCCTCTCTGCTAGCCCATCTGTTTGAGGGTTATATGCTGTAGAGAATGATAACTTAGTCCCAAACAATCTATGAAGATTGGTCCAAAATGCAGATGTGAACTTGGGATCTCTGTCACTTATGATATTCTTAAATAACCCTGTATGAGAAATAACTCTACTCCATAAAAGAAGAGCTGTATCCATAGCAGTGTCATCTTTATGACATGGTAAGAATATGGGAGTTTTGCTATATCTGTCTACAATGACTAAACAAGCATTATAACTTTTGTCACCACTTGGAGGAAGTGCTGTGACCCAATCCATGTGAACAACTTCCCAAGGGGATTTTGGTTCTTGAATATGGATCATCAATCCAAATTTCTTGCCTGTACTCCTGTTTGCTTTTTGGCATCTATCACAGGTATGGCAATATTCAATGGTTTCTTTTCTCCAAGATGGCCACCATGCACAGTTCTTCACTTTTTCTAGTGTTCTGTCTTCTGATAGGTGTCCAGAGTAAATACTATCATGGCATTCATGAAGAATGGTATTGATAAGCAATCTACTACACAGTGTCATCACACAAGAATGTTTTGTTCTATGGTAAATAATCCCATCAAACAAGTGAAATCTTCCTTCAGAATAGGAATTTTTCCAAACTTCATCTAGTGCATTAACCAAAAATGTATCTTTGCAGTCTTTATCCAATAAAGAAGTCAAGATATGGCAATTCTTGTCTTGTTTATAAGACTCTCTGACTTCTTCAAAGAATTCAGTCCCAATATCAGTTATGTTAATTCCTTCAATTGGAATCTGTGGTTCAGCTTCCAAAGGTACATAAGCTGGGTTATCAGGAGTGTTGGCTAAAGCCCATCTACTAAGTCCATCAGCATTCTTGTGAATGTTTCCTGCTTTATGAACTATAGTCATGTTTCCTCTATATTCTTGAATGGCTATTTGCCATCTCAACATATGTCTGTTGGGAGTTTTCATGTTAAGAAGTGATTTTACGGCATTACAGTCAGTTATCACTTCAAAAACACTGCCATCAAGATAATAGTGTAGTTTCTCAAGTGCCCATACCAAACATAAGCATTCCATTTGGCTTGCACCATATCTGGCTTCTGTTGGTTTGATTTGTCTTGAGATATAACAAACTGGTCCTTCTGTAGGTTTGTCATCAATAATCTGGACTTGATGTAGGGCTGCCCCTAATCCATCTCCACATGCATCAATGTACAATTTAAAAGGAATATTCCAGTCAGGCATGAGGAGTAAAGGTGCTTCTGTAAGGGCTTTCCTTATCTTCTCATAAGCTTTAATTCTCTCTTGTGTCATCTCAAATACAGTCTGTTGATCACAGATTCTATAAAGTGATTTGGCTAGAATTGCAAAGTCTTTCAGGTGTTGCCTATAGTAACTGGCAAATCCAAGAAAAGACATCATTTCTTTTTTATTCTGGGGTATTGGCTTAAGTAACACTGCTGCTACTTTGTTTTTGTCAATACCCAAGCTTAAACCAGAAACAATATGTCCTAATGCTTTGAGTTCTTCAAAACCAAAATTGCATTTCTTAAGTGAAATTTTCATGTTCACTTCTGCTACTTTATGAAGTACTCTTGCAAGTCTTTCAAGGTGCAAAGACCATGAATCAGAACATATGATAATATCATCAATATAAATGATAAGCCATCCTTCAGACAATTCTGTAGGAAAGATGGTGTTCATCATCCTTTGATAATGGGATGGAGCATTCTTAATGCCAAATGGCATTCTAAGATACTCAAAAATACCACAGTGAGTGATAATTCTAAGTAATTTCTTAGCTTTGGGCGTCAAAACATTTTGATGGAAGCCTTTCAATGCATCCATTGATGTTATATACTTGGCTTTAGATAATTGAGTCAAGGTTTCTTGAATTCTAGGGATTGGATACCTATCTGGAACTGTGTAGGTATTCAAAGCTCTAAAATCTCCAACCATTCTTGACTTATCATTATGCCATGCAATAATAACAGGTGTTGTTACTTCAACTTCCTCATTATGGCCTACTTTCCTTAGCACACCAAGTTGGATCAACTCTTGGATATGTTTTTCCAAGGCTTCTCTAGCTCTGGGACTGGCTGGATAAGCTGGTCTTCTAAGTACTGGAGGATATGGTCTGTCAATATTAAGAGTAATATCAACTTCATGTCCTCTTATAGCGCCTAATGGTTCATTATCAGAGGCAAATGCATTTTTATATGTGTATAACACATTAATAAACTCATTCCTCATCTCTGGTGACAATGATTGATTAATTTGTCCTTCAACAAGTTGATTAGTCACAAATTCATCTTTGTAAGTATCCTTGACAGAAGATACTACAGATATCTGTTTTGGCATATTGGAGAAAGCAAATTTTTGTCTCTTGTTATCTCCAATTGTGAAATATCTGTCTTTATGGTTATTTATATTAATACCATAAATATTTAAGTAATCATTTCCAAGAATGATGTGCTGAGATGTGCAATTATCCATTACTACAATCTCAGTTTTCATTCTTACACTTCCTGCTGGATGTGGGAATACAATATTAGTGTCCAATATGCCCAAGGGGTACATATTGTTACTGGCACTACTGAATTGTACACCTTCTATTGGTAATAGATGGTTTTTCCATTCAGGAAGTATAATTTGGAGATAATCTTTGCCCACACAAGTGCAAAATGCCCCTGTATCCAAATTTACTTTGGCTTCAATATCACTCATCAGAACTGATGTGATACAGGATGCCCCAGCTGTATAACCCTTTCCTCTAGCAGGTTTTGTTTTACACATTCTGGCATCTTGGATATTGATCAGGTTGCAGCAATCCTCACTGTACTGTGGCAAGTGGGTATGGACTTCTGTGACCTCAAAGAAAGCTGAAATGTTTTCAATGGGATAGTCCTCCACTGGTGTATCTTCAGAGATTGCAGAATCTTGATCAGACTCCTCTTTCTCTTTAGTACACTGAATTTCCTCAATGACTTGAACTTCATTGATTTTTGTCTTCTTAGGACAAATGTTGGCTAAATGTGAAGTACTTCCACATTTATGACACTTCAAGACAGGTCTCTCTGGTCTTCTTTCCTCTCTAGGAATCTTTGAGACTATTTTGGACTCTATTGGGTTTTTAACCCAAGTTTTACCAATTCTTGTTCTGGTAATGATATCTTCCATAGCATTGATGTAGTCCTCTGTTGAACAGGGTTCCACACATCTTCTTTTGATAGCATGTTCCAGTTCTCCTCCACACTTTCTTAATATTTTCATATTAATCATAGTGTCAGACATATCTGGGTGTAAAGCAGATAATCTGTCTTTTTGTTTGAAGAACCAAGTAAGTGGTTTGTCTTTTTCTGAGTTAAAAATGGCACTTTCAAAAGCATTCTCCATTTTCAACCTCCAAGAATTATTAGCCCATTTGGTAATCACTTCAGATTTCCACCAAGACCAGTCATGTTTACCATGATCAATCCTCATCTTGTAATACCATTTCTTTGCAGTTCTGGTAAACAAACAGTGTAATTTTCCCACTATGATTTCATCAGGTATATTAAAGTCTTCTTGCAATATATCAATAGTCCTGATGAATTCAATATGGTTGTATTCTCCTTCACCAGAGAATGTTGGCCATTCTTCTATTTTGGGAATATCTCTTGCAGAGTAGGCATTTTCTCCCAAGAATGGTGTAAGACTCTCTTTAACAGAAAGTTTTTCTTCAGTTAAAGGTGTAGAATGTCTTGGCATATGTGGTTCATGATTCTTATGAATTTGTTCCACACTTGCAATTATATCATTCTTCAATTTCTGCCTTTCACTATCACTCTTTGCTAAATGTATAGCAAATTGATTGGTGTTCTTAACTATTTGTAAGACATGGTCTTCAAGAGTTTTAAGTATATCATTTACTTTAAAAATGGAAGGATCCTCTGTGTCATTATTTTGACATTGGTTCTCAATTCTTTCACAAGCATTGCTAATTGAATCAAGGGTGACAGTTGTCAATTGATGCCAATCAGAATGTTGTTTGTCATTTTTCTTTAAATCATTGATGTCTAATGTAATTTGCTTTAACTTTGACTCAAGTTTGCCAATTTCTACACTAATACTTCTATGTACATCAGTTATTTGCGTGGAAAGAACCTGTTCATCCTTTCCTGCTCCTTGGCTGTGAATTCCATAAGAGTTCTGGCCATATTGAAGACACTGTCCATGGCTGAAGGCTCCAATTTGGGGATCCTGTACCCTTGTGGGTAAGGTTTGTGCCAATTGGCTTTGCCTTTGCCCTTTCCTTGATGGTTCTTGGGACCTCTCTGCTTCTTCTGAGGTCCTTTGGGCTTGTCTTTGGACATGTCTGGAGCTGGTTTGGAGCTGGTGGACGCCACTGGTGCCTCTGTCTCCAAAGCTGGAGTCATCTCCAACTCTTTCTTCTGGTCTATGGATAAAAGACTTTGGTTCTTCAACCAATTCTTTATCTTTTTGACCTTGTCTTTGCAAGACAGGGGGCTCCATCCTCCTAAGAGTTCTATGGTCTTCTCCTGACCCAGAAAGCTCTTGATGTGTAAGTAAGAGTTCATGGCCACCTGCCAAAGGCTTGGGCAGATTTCCCACTCCTCTTCCTTGGCTGCTCTGAACCAGTTTTTGTACTGTCATTGATAAATTTCTATTGCTGCCACCTGAAAGTGGTTCGGCCCTGGAAATATTACCATAAATCAGTTCAGGCTCAGAATTTGCGTCAAAATCTGTTGGTACAGACCTTGGGGAATGGGGGGCAACTCTGGCATCCTCCAAATGTGTCTTTCTTGTGAAAGACTTGGCACTTCTGGATTTGGTCTTGCCTCTTCCTTGTCCACATCCATCTGGTTGGACTGAATAGTTGCTTCCATTTCTGGTATGCACCATTTTCATGTCAATTTAAAGATAAAAGGTGAAAATATAAGATAAAATACACACCTTTTGGTGGTAATTTATTCTTTTCAGAATTGAATAAGGTGCCTCTTTTAGCAATTTGCACCTCAATACTGTCTTCAGATTCTGGACTATTGATGTATCTTTTACTGAGTCTGTTACCAGCTGCACAGTATTTGATTAAAGACACTTAAAGAGAAAAAAAAATATGATAAAAGAAATTATTTTTGTGTTTTAAGATATTTTTTAAAAGATTTTTTATGAATTTTATTATTTTTTAATATAAAAAAAAATTATTCTTTTTTAAAAAAAAAAAAAAAATTAAAATTTAAGATTTTGAATGAAAATTAATTCAGAGTAACTCAAAGAATAATTTTATAAGTTTTTGGATGTGAAAAAGCCACGTGTAAAAACAGTATAAAATTAAACCAAATTCCTCAATGAAAAAGATTTTAAGACAATTTCAAAAATAAAAATTATTTTAATTTTAAAATGAAAGAAAAAAATTATTAAATCAATATATTTTAGAGCTTAAAAATATATTAATTATTTGCAAAAAGGTTCAAAAACAAGCCAAAACCTCCAAATATGAAATATTGGTAGGTATGGTAGTTTAAAATGAAGTCTAGAATATGATTAAAGCCAAGTCTATGGATAAAATCACGGCCAGGCCCCCAAATGTAAGATGTGACTATGAAACTGATGATAATATTACTATTAATCAACAGTACTATGTCTGTTCTTATGAAATATAATAATAAAAAGTTATTATAACCACAATTAAATAATTATAAAATTATTTCTTTCACGTGTTATACACTACTAGTGATTATAACAGTGAGTAGTAATTGTCTACAAGAATCAATTACAAGAAGAATTTAATAATAAAAACTTCTTTTATTAAAATAATAAAATTATTTTAATATATAATTATCTTTTGCAAGAGTAATTATAAAGATAATTCTTGAAGAAAACTATTACTAGAGAAAAACTTTAAGAATTAAAGATAAATGACTCACTAATACTCCAAAAAACTTATTGATAGATAAAAGTAGAGAAATTTGACATAGAATTGTGGATTTAAAGGATCAAGATGATTTATAACAGTATTACAACAATATATAGTTGGATTCTATGATTTCACGTCTTTCTGATTGATTCTGAAAGATTTAAAACACTTAAGAATAGTTTGACTAATACTTACTTGTTGGTAATAATGATTTAATAAATTTATAAGATGATTTCTGGAAAAAACAGCAAGAAGAAGCTTCTTTTAAGTCAACAACAGCTCACATAGGCGTGCCATGGAGCAAACTGAAAAACCAGTGAGTGAGAAAACAATAAACCTTTTTGGATTAATGATTGCATCATCTGTTATCACATAAGATTATCATAATTACTTAATTGATGCTTTTACGTGAATACCAACCCCAATATGGTTAAGAATAAAAGGAGTAACATCTGTAAATCTTCTTTTATTCTAAAATAATCATTGATTTCTCAAAGTTATCAATGCTATTGCCAATTTCATCACAGGTTGTAAATACTGTGAATTTTTGAAGATTCAGTGTTTCACGTAGAATGGTCAAAAATGGACTGTAAGTAAAACTTTTAATTTTACTAGTAAAACCATAATTCTTTTTGGTTGTACCATAGATGATACAGTTCTTCATTGGTCCTGAAAGTTTCAGAAAGATTCATTAAGAATTGTATTTTTAATGAATTTTTGAAGTTTTTACCTCATTTCTACGTAGAATTGCAAATAGCAGTATTTTGCAGGTTGCTATGAGGTAAATCAATGAATATGAGTCCCAAAAGGGTTTAATTACTCTTTTAGGGTCTAGTCATGGAGAGTCATCAAGAATTGACGTGGTTACAGCAGTCTAAGTAGCTTATTACCTCCTTGGCACGTCAAAATAGCAGGTTATTTGCTATTTTTCTTATGATTACAGTAGGTGTAACTTGGTAACCAAGTTCCCAAAGAGTTTTAGTTTACCAATTGGGCCAAGATGAGCCATGGATCCATGCTCTGGAGCTATCCACGCCTCTGAGGCCTCAGAAGTTGGGTACCCTGGCTCTCTTTGATGTCTTTTGTCCCCCTTGCCTAATTTTTACGTCAAAATAGTAATTTAAGCTTAAAGTGAGATATCCACTATGGGTGTACCAAAAGTCCATGTAAGAATACAATAATATTAAGAGCTCAAAACATGCTTAACACTATTCTTAGTGTATATGTAACATGGGATATCTCACTTTCCCATTATTTTGGCTAAAAATCAAGAAAAACAAAATTTTTCACGGATCTTTTATGTGGTATTAATGATGTGGTATTGAAGTATTTTCCATTTTACCACCTCAAATACTTAAATTGAGCTTATTCACTCTATGGGTCTACCCTAGGTGAAGTTTTGTGTAGAATCCAAATCTGGTCTTAAATCCATGGATTTACTTACTCAATAAAAAGTTATTCATCTTTTCTGAAATTGAAAATGATGAATTTTGGATATATGCATGACTTATGAGTTTTGCATATTTCAAAATTTCTTTTTAAGATAATTGTGGCCTATTTGGGTATGTAAAATATACCTCAAGGCTCACACAGAAGGGCTGGTTCTGGATAGGGGGGCCAGAACACCCTAGGAAACAAAAGGACACCCCCAGGCCCAAAATCCTAAAATCCCCATAAATTTATAGTAAACTTTGTCCTTACTGAGAAGGCTCCACATCCTATTATGTGATTGAAATTACACAGTACATATTTCTCAAAGAGTGGTAAGCTTACAATGATATGGTTAACACTATAATTTCAATTATTTTAGTCTTTATTATGATAAGCCAGTTTGTAAATTCTATAACCAGGCCTCTTATTAGCATTCACAATCATCAATCATCATTGGCAGAACTCTTCAAATATTCATAAACATTTTATCATAAAAAATAATAGCTATGCTATTCTAGCTACCATTTCCTGTAGTATTTTTATAATTTTTAGGAACCAAGTGTGGATCTTTTTGGTGTTTTTTGAAGGAATGATAACTGAAAAGGAGAAAATATTACATTTTTGGATCAAATGTAGATTGAATGAAAGTGACAAAAAGTAAGATATTTCATGTTTGATTCTTTAAACTATCATTATTAATATGATTCAACTCCTACTCAAAGCTATGGAAACATTATAGAATTTTAAGTAATATTTAATTGACAATATTCTTCAATAGATATCAATGTTTTCAGAAATAATAATATTTTTAATTTTCCTCAATATTTGATCTTATTCAATTGATACGATTAACATGGAAGATGAGATCAATGATATTTAAATCTAGGAATCAATCACTATGAGTTTATTTGTTAATTTTTATGGAATTAATAAAGTAAATTATTGAATTTATTGCAAATAATTAATTGGAGATATATCATCATAATTTGATGTTGAGTCAAGAGTATTTGAATTTCTTCATAATGAATTTCTATTTCTTTTTCAACGAATTTTTTTACTTTTATTGAATTAATAAAAACATTCTTTTTTACAGTAAGCTGAACGTAAAAATCCCATTTTATGCAAATTTTCACACAAACAACTAAAAAATAAAATTTTGTCTGTAAAATATGTTTATTTAGTTATATATATAAAATAGTAAACTTTTATTTAAATTAGCTAAAAAACTTATTTTATGGATATTTTTATTTAATAAATAAGAATGTTGATATTTTTTGAATGTGGGATTTTTTCTATTAATTTTAATAGGTCTTTATTCATATTGAATTAAAAAAATATAAGTATTCTATTCTTTCATTGAATTAAATTAAAATAATTTTCTTCCTATCAATAGAGTTTTTCACTCTTAAAATAGCATCATTCCTTCAATGATATCTTTAAGCTGCGTTATCTCAGAAGTAATTATCTTCGTAGCTGTTTTGATCAAAAATTGAGATTTACTTGTCTTTTATATTTCAAAAATGAAGAGACTTATGATTTTCTTTCTTGAAATAATTTTCATTAATAATTACAATGATAAAAGATCTTTAATTATTTTAGTCAAATTGACTTAAAATTTTTGAAATATGCTCAAATAAAACTGAAAAATTTCAGATTTTTTCGGGTCCCTGATGTAGTCCTTCTAAATATGTTTGATAGTCAACTATTGAATATTTTAAAAATTTAATGGTATAAATATTATTTCACTTGGTATCCATCCAAGAGGATGTTTGAAACCCCCAAAACCTCCAGGAAAGTGGAAATTCTAAGGCAGTAGCTAAGAGGAACAATAAATTTCTTATAATTTTGGAACTCCTCTTGTGTAAGATTATAATAAGGTTGTTCCTGGTGGGGAAAATAATAGGTAACTAGTTCTGAAATTCTAATAACTCCTGTAACCAAGAGTGACAAGGTGTATTGTTTCCCCTCATAAAATACTGAAAGAATCTTCTTTGGAGGTTACAAAAGAAAATTAAAATGAGGAAGTGGCTTTACAGCCAAATAAGAAAAAATGAGGAGTCTCATACCTGTGAGCCTTAGAGGTATTTTTCATCTACCCAAAAAACCACAAATAACCAAATTAAGCTATGATTTTAAAGAAATGAATTTATTTTTATACAAAAACGAATTAAAATATAAATATAGAATTTATATCAAAAATAAAATTTGTAATTATAAATAGAAATTAAAATTACCTTAAAATTGAAAATTGTGAAAATACCCTTTTACTGGAAAAAATTAAGTAAAATTCAATTTTCACCAAAAATATTAAAACAAAAATATTTTTGAAAAAAGTTGATAAAAATTACTATAGATTTCTTTCCAATTAATAAACTTATGAAAATTATTCCACCATTGGAGTATTAATAAAAATTCTGGTGGGCTCACCACTGGGTGAAAATTCTGTAACTTAACTCTAAATAAGCTTAAATTAAGTTTTAAGTATTTTCTGTTTGAAAATCTAAAAATCCTAAAAATCAAAATTTAATTTACAGTACATGTGGTGTTAACCATCAATTTTTGTGTTAAAATTGAGGTGTGGTGTTTAGCTTAGAAGTTTTGAGGAATTGAAGTAGTTTCAATTGTGATGTCAAAATGTGCTTGTGTATTACATAAGTGAACATGGATTTACATATGTGGAATCAATAATTACAGTTGTGTACTGTATTTCAATTAAATTACATATGCAAATTTTTAATATAATACATGATGAGTAATTAAAGGAAAAATAAATTGGAAAGATTAACTCTATGGGGGAAGGAATCTTGACTGAAAAGGTGCCAGACTACCCCAAATTATTTGCTTACAGGCATGAGATTTAAAATTTCACACAAAATCTCATCACCTTTTCAGCTGTTTCCAAGAGGGTAAAACTACCTTTAAGTTAAAAATACTTAGTAAAACCAGTTTTAACTGGGTTTAAGCTCTCTTAAACACATTCTTACATTTCTTTGAGGCTTTAAGCCAAGTATTACTATAGCAATGGCTGATTTAAGGGACGAAAATGGCTAACATAGCCCTTTTTTGATCCAAACCATCATTCAGTGATATGATAATTGGCTTTTATGTTGTCAGTGTGTTTCTCACCATCAATTAGAGCAAGTTTTACTTTTATAGTAAGAGAATTGTTGACAATAAGAGAGTGTCTCCTTTGCATCAATTTTCTCTTCATGTTAGAATTCTTTCCTTTTATAATTGGTTTAAACACTGTTAATCAAATCATTAGAATATTACAACCACCCATTTTAAGTAATGTTAAACCTTTCAACCATTTTAAAAGATAATTATAAGAATTTTTCCCCCAGAACTACCCAAAAAGGGAATTAAAGCATCTTTCATGACTGCTAGCTTTGTCACTTTATTTCCAAATTTGTTGTGGTAAATTTTCATTGTGTTTTCTCTTTAATATTCTTTTTAGAGACTATTTTCACATAATAATTTCCTGCAGCTCTTTTATCAATTAATTTGAAAGGAAACTTCTTTTGTAGCCATAAATATCTCTTGTAGAGTATTCTTGGATAAATCTTTATTGTTGGTAAAGCAAGGAATATTTATAATATTATTGCTTCATAGTGAAAAAGTTCAAAAAAATAAGTGTGGTGTGTTTTCCCATAAAAAATATAAAAATCACTATTCTTAATAAAATTCAACTTATACTAATTTCGTGGACAGGAAAGGTACTTGATTTTAAAGCAAAGTTTTATATCCACACCTTACATTTGGGGGCCCAGCCATGATATTTTACCAATGAATTTTTTTTCCCTTTTGAAATGTTTTTCTTACATTGTAAGACTTAAAAGCCATAAAAATACTTATAATTTCTAAACTCCATAAAAATATCACTTTTTGTGTATTATAAGTGAGGCTTGATCTTCTCATTATCTTTCAAAAATACCTTTTTTTACTTGAATGATTGTTTTATTCATTGGCTTTAGTGGCTGAAAATGTGGTAAGACAAGAAAAAATTGCAACAGATTCAGAAGTAACCAGCTTCATTCCAGCCATTACTTCTAATTATGATCATAATACCATTGTCATTATAGCTCAGAATAATCAAAAAGAACCAATTCATCCTTAATGAATGAATGAATTTTTATAATATTAATACTCTCCAAAAAGCAAGGAATCTTCCAAATAGTAAGTTTTTGACCTAAAATTATCACTTTTAAGCTTTTTACTTATAATTATCCCTTCAACCAGATTTGGAGCCAGCCATAGCCCCTCAAGCAGCTCCCAAAAAATGTTATAGATGTGATTATGGCAGAAGCCAATGAGTTATAGAAGTACAAGGGTAAGTAAATGAAGCACAAAATCACAAATGATTCCATTCTGAAGCTTATAACACTTTTTTGCCTTAAAACAGAGCTTAAAACTCTACAAGAAACCTCAGTGAACTTTGACAAAGCCATTCATAAGGCATACCAAAATGCACTTCAACAAAAGGAGTGTCAGATCCTAGCAGACCTTTGGAGGAACTGCATTAGCCTTTACATGACTTTGGGAAAGTCTCTGGGCCATCTCAATACTTTAAAGTCATTGAATGGATGGCATCTATTGATGGAAAAGAAGAAAATGATTCTTTCAAAAGCAGAATGGGGGAAAAAAACCTCCACAACCCAGAAAAGTGCCAAAGCCAACCCCTGTGGCCAGAAGCAGAAATTTTAATGTGAAAAAAGCGACAAGCTCAGAAAAAGGGAAAAGGAAAAGCACCCGCCAGGGATACATAATCCCAAAGATTCAATAAGATTCCATGGAAGATGTATTTCAGATGGCAAGAACCATGATGAAAATGCAAAAGAGAGAGGAAGCTACATCAAAATATCAGAAATGATTTCTGGGGTTTTGAATGGAATTCTAGCTTTTTATATAGCCATAAATGACGTGAAAAATAATATTTAAAATAAATATCAAAATATTTGTAACAATCCTAAGACAAATCATATGGGTTTGAGCCAAATAAATGAAACACTTATGTGTTTTGAGAAACGTTTAAGAGGAGTTAAAAAATTAAGCAATGAAACTTCATTTTAAAATAAAAGAAGTGCAAAATCTCTCATTATTGAATCTTTAACAATTAAATACTTTCAATTTGATATTGATGACATAATTGAAAAAGAATGAAGAAAGACATCAAAATTGTAAAAGCAGATAATAAGAAAATCCTTGATGATATTACAAATTAACTTACTTAAGTACAGACAAATACCATTGCCTTTAAAGATTACTTTGCTATTTCAAAAGAAGAAGTATCAAGATGAACAATGAATTTGAATCAGATTATTGCTGATAGTACTAAAAAACAGAATTATGGCAAGAAATGTGAATTAAAGAAGACATGTATAAGATTGAGTTAATAAATTTGATACAAGGTTTCCAACATGAATTCAGAAATTCCACAGGGTGTATTACAAGTAAAATGAATGAAAATGAACAATTACTTCAAACCTTGCCAAGAGTTCCTGAACCTCTAAATAAAAGTGAGATTGTAAGAAATTCAAAACCACAAGTATTGGATGTAGAAAATCCACAAATAAAAAATAAATTTTGCAATTATTTACATAACTTGCAACCATTAATGGGCCAAGCACTTTTGAAAGAAATACCAAAACTGAAATAATGGCCTCACTTCAGTGGTGAAGGTGAATATGACCCTATGGAATCTATCCAACGTATTGACATGATTAAAGAAGGCATTGAATTACCAGACAGATTGTTAACAGAAATATTTGACACTTTTTTTACCAAAAAAGCTCATAGAGGGTATATAAAGTTAAAACATGCACATTGACACCAAAGCTGAAATTTCTGGAAAAACTGAATCATCAACAAATGGGCCAATGATTCTTGAAGATCTGAAGTTGAAACAGCCTTTGAATCTAGAAAATTTAATGATAAAAAATACAGGGCTTTACCATGGTTTTTCCAAACAAGGAAGGTTAACAGACCTATATCCTGACATGTCAGAATTTATCATCCATAGAAATATTATGAGATAATTTGAAGGTGATTTATCCTATGAAATAAAAAGTAGGACTACTGAACAATCTTAAGCAGAAGATATTCTAACTATATTAGAAGAAGTAACCACCAGAGCAAAAATTGGTTCTAGTATGATGAATATAGAAATGGGGTTTAATGAAGCTTGGAAGGACTCTGTGGAGAAAAAAACCAAATGAAGCTTTATTATTGTGACGTAAAAATATGCCAAAATAATCACAAAGTGACATATACGCAAAAGTACCACACATTTGGCCAATAAATGTTCAAAAAGAGGTAAAATCCATAAGATGAGAATTGAAAAAGAACCTGATGAGGAAAAAGATGATTTGAATGAATAAGATTTTAATGATAAATCATCAATATTTTCTAAATATTCAAAAGATATAGAAAATATCAATTTCATATATAAATTCATGGAATATTACTCCCACTTATCACATTTTAGTAATAGTAAACTTGATTTATAAAAGATTTAAGATGCACAACTTATGAAAACAAAACCAAATAGGGGGAAAGGCTATCAATCTGGAAATTACTTTCTAACAGAAGTGGTCATTAGTAAAAAACCTACTAAGCTTTTACTTGACAAAGGAGCCTTTTGGTCTTGTGTTGGAAAATATTTTCTTAAGAATCGTGTGCCAAGCTTTGAATATCAATTATTACCAATTGATGGAACAAAATTCAACAGTGCAAGAAGTATGATGGAAGAATGGGAAATATTTGACACCACTGTAATATTTCCACATATCAATTGAGCTTTAAGGATTAATTTTGAGTTTTTTGTTATGAGAAACTGCTCTAATACCCATTTTACATTTGGAAATTATTGAATGATCATGTATGAAATAGACTTACAAAACAACAAAAACATTTACTTTACTATTGCTGACAATAAGCATCAGAAATTCTCCTTTTTACCTTTTCAAAGACAAATGATAGTAAATCAATTATCACCAGTCATATTGGAGTTAGAAAAATACAAATCAGAAAAAATTGATGAAGCTAAAGTCAGTCTTCATCTTACTGAAATACAAGATAATGAGCTCTATGCCCTTTTATATGACCACAAGGAAGGCATTTCATAAGATAAAGAACCATTGGTGGAAATTATTGGCCATGGAGTTAATATTATTTTAAACATTGAGAGACCTTATCCACCACTGTTAAGATGGCATGCATACCCATGAATCCCTAAGTCAAGAGAAGCCCTCAAGATTCAAATGGAGTGAATCTTGGAGCTTTGTTGTCACAACCATGGCAATTCACATCCTTGGATCCCCATATGGCATATCAAGCCACAGTTCTTTTATGGCCAATTGGCCATATCCATCACCAGTGGCCAATATGGCCACGTCATCATCTTATGGACCATTTATGGCCAGTTGTGTTTTGGGGCCTTCATGGCCCTTCACCTCAATCCAGAACCCATAGCGGCAATTTATGCCCAAATGGGTATTTCTGGTCATTTCCCTCAAAACCAGGGGAAATGGCCCAAATGGCTGTTTTTGGCCATTTGGGCTCATAATGCGCATTTGCGCACTTTTTGCGGACTTTGCGCATTGGCGCATTTGGCGCATTTTTGCACACTTTTGCTCATTTTTGCGCACTTTGACGCAAAGTGTCCAAAAGACACTTTCCCGCCTTTTGGGCCAGTTTTTGGCTAAGAACCCAAAAGTGGCCAAAAACCCCAAAGGGCCCAGAAACACCTTTCCAAGCTCTGAAGCCATCATATCCATCCTTTTCCCCTCTTCCTTTCCATCTCAAGACCTTTGGACGTAATCTTCTTTCCAATGAACCAATATGCCATAAATGATTTTATATATCATTCATTGTGCATCAGTTTTCAACAGCAATTCAATGGTGGCAATATCAAGTGGTCATTTCAGCATTCCACCATCTCATCACGTCATCAAGGCACCCAATCATTCAGAGGAATCATCAAGGCTCAAGAGCAAGTGTTTCAGCGTCAAAGACCAATCACGCCATCAAGGTGTCATTGGATAATTTTATTCACAGTATTCTTCCTAGTTTCAATACAGTCTGGATCCATCAAGAACTGTATTTCATTTTCAAGCATGGGAAATTCAGTCAACCCAATTCAATTTCAATATTAGCAAGCTGTATCAATTCCCAAAACAATCAATACAGCTTCAAGGATCATTACAGATCAGTTTTCAGCCTGAAGAACTCAAGCTCCCAACTTTTCACATATACCGGATACCCTTTCCACCCTGGGGGGTTTTGTCCCAGTTAATTAATATACTTTGATTTTAATTTATCTTTATTTTCTTTTCACTTTAGTTAAGAAAATACTGATATTATTAAGTCAGTCATTTAGCACTTTTCTCTTTCTCTTTCTTTGCCTGTCAATGGATATTTGGTGGGCATATCCTTACTAATTCCATTATTCATTTTTGGCAGGTTGAAAAAGTGATTAAGGACTTACTTTGTTGGCTCTTTGGCCATTTGGCTTCCTTTTCCTCTTTGCATCTCATCTTGTACCTGCATATCTTTTGGAGGAATTCATTCTTATTATTTTTATTCTTTATTCTTTTGGAGTTTTCCAAGTGAGTTCCCTGATTGCTGAGTGCCAGGCCACTGTTGTATTTCTGTCCAAGAGCCCCTGTGACATTCTATTAATTAACTCATAATTTCTTTTCATGCTGTTCATTCCTTTTTTATAATTTCATTCACTCATTTCATCAAAATTATGATTCTTTTATGCTTATGAACTTAATGATTCATGATCACCTCTCAATTTTCTTTCATTCATTATTCATTTTGAAAATTGAAAGCTGACCCATTTTTTATTTTTGTTATTCTTTTTAAAAAAATTTGCAAATCATCAAATTTTCATTTCATTCATAATTCAGGCGTCATCTTGATTTTCTTTGATTTTCAAATTTTTCATCAAGATATTCAGACACATTCTTCACATCAAGATTCATAATTGATTCATTCTTCAAGAATTTTGGTTTTTAAAGAAGAATTCACTTGATTTTGATTGATTGATTGATTTGACATATTTGATATTGACCTCAAGAAAATTGATTGACCTGAAGACTTCATTTGTTTTGCTGATTTTTTCACATCAAGAATTTTGACATAGAGTGATTTTTCTTCAAGATTTCATTTGATTGATTGATTTTTGCAAGATTTTGATTTTGATTGATTTGATTCATTGATTTATTGACTTGAAGACTTCATTTTGATTTAATTCATTGATTTACTTCAAGACATTGATTTTGATTTTGACTTCAAGACTTCATTTGATTTTGATTTATTGACGTACTTGAAGATTTTCATTTGATTCATTGATTTTCCTCAAAATTTGATTGTTGACTCTTTTCACTTCAAGAAAATTTTCTTTTTAATTCATTTATTTCATTTTTATTCCTGAAATCATGCCTGTTCAACATTCACCTCCGGCAAGACAGACAAGATCTCAGGCCAGAGCTCAAGCTTTTCTCACTCCAACTCCAAGAGCTCCTCTAGATGGCACCCCAGCAGTTCCTCAACTTAGGGCCCTGCATGGAAGGAGCAGCACCATCCAGGAAGGAAGGAAGAGGGCACAGAAGATCAAGTTCATTTTCAGGAGTAGTTGGCGGATTTCCAGGAACTTCAAGGACTATTTTCAAAGGTCCAGGTGAAGATGGTGCAGAGGAGGAGGAGAATTCTGTGGAAGAGCAAGAGTCTGATGGTACTGAAGGTGTCCCTGCTCCAGTGGAGGCATCCCAAGGTACTGGAGGGCCAACTCTAGCCCAGTCTAATCAGCCTGTCTCTCATCAGTCTGAACCATCTTTATTGGCCATCATGCAGCAAATGACCCAGATTATGGCCAATCTTCAAGCAGCTTCATCTTCTGAAGCATCAAGACCACCAGCCTTCAAGAATCCATCTATGAAGGCACCAGAATGCTTTGATGGGACTCAGCCCTTCAAAGTTAGAAGCTTTATTCAGTCCTGTCAATTGATTTTTCATAATGATCTGGCAAACTTCGCTCAAGAAAGAAAGAAGGTCCTTTATGCCACTTCATTTCTCATTGGCAGGGCTGCAAAATGGATTGAGCCTTATCTTTCCAATCTCACCAATCAAGAATCAAATTAACTTCTCAATTCTTGGCCTTTATTTGAATCTCAACTCTTCACTCTATTTGGTGACCCGAATGAAGTCAGAAAAGCAGAAGCTGAGTTAGATTCTTTAAGAATGAAAGAAGGTGGGCATGTATCCTTATACATTGCTGATTTCAGAAGTTTAGTCTCAAGAATCGGCGATTGGGGTGAAAGAGCTCTCATCCATCATTTCAGGAAGGGATTGCCATCCAGGATTTTGGATCAATTGGCCTCCCATCCTTCAAGAATTGACTCTCTGCAAGACTTAATTGACTTTACCCTGGAGCTTCATACCAGGTACCATTAGAGGCAAATTGAAAAGAGTCATCATCAAAAGAAGAAGCCAGAAGCCTCAAAGTCAAGTTCTTCCCACCCTCAAAATTCTTCAATTTTAAGTCATAAGAAGAAGAAGAATTTTCAGAAGAGGGACAAGGCCCATTCTTCTTTATTGAGTAAAGATTTCAAGCTCATGAACTCTGAAAAAGAAAGCAGAATCAAGCAGGGTCTTTGTACGTATTGTGGTGGGAAGCATAGTCTTGAGTCCTGTTTCAAAAGGCCTCAAA
Organism: Austropuccinia psidii; assembly: GCA_023105745.1. NCBI lineage: Eukaryota > Fungi > Basidiomycota > Pucciniomycetes > Pucciniales > Sphaerophragmiaceae > Austropuccinia > Austropuccinia psidii. The sequence continues at coordinate 6,891,759 of JALGQZ010000002.1, read as the reverse complement.
ACAAGCTTACCCAACTGTCAGGCAAATTTCCCAGCCAGGGAAAAGCCTGAGTGGAGATCATGTTGTGTTCAATGGTCTTTACTGCTTTCCATCCAGAGCACAATTGTGCATTCTGAATACTGGTGTCAAGAATTCTCATAAATTCTTTGTTTTTTCTTCTCTTTCTGATGTTTTTTACAGTATTCTCATTGATTCTGGTGCTACCAACTCATTTATTGCAAAGGAGTTTGTTCACAAGTATTCATTGACTACGTCAGAGCTTCCAGAGAAGATTCCCCTCATCATTTTAGACTCCTATGAGTCTCCTTCTTTATTTGTGACTCAGCATACTTGTAAGGTTTGACTATGAAACAATAAGTAAAAATTACTAATTCTTTACTTATTGTACTCTGAATGTCCTTATAATTTAAATAAATAAGATTAAAATCATAATAATAATAAAGAAATATTATGATTATGGCGTAAAAATATTATATTATTAAATAAATATAATAATATAATTAATATTATATGAAATTATAATATTATAAATAATATATTAATATAAAATAATTAATATATTATAAAGCTCTTTATTATTGTTACCAACAAATAATAAAGGCGTAAAAAACTGTTTTTTATAAATAAAAAACAATTAATAACAATAATATTACTAATATTAAAGCTATGTATTAATATAAATACTATTTATATTAATTAAGAATTATTAAGAGTAATAATAAGAGAGAAATTATTATAATAAGATGAAATAACCTACTTTTAACACTTAAAATAATAATTTTGAGTTATTTTACGCCAAAAGAATATAATACAACTTTTTCAAATTGTATTTACAATGAAAAATAAAGAAAATTACTAAATTTCTTGATTTTACGTGGAAATGAGTTTATAGAGAGATTTATAACAAAAACAATTAAAGAATTGATTTAATCACATAAAAATAGTGATTAATATTAAGATGGTCTTTGGTCTTTAATAATATAAGAGTTTTATATATAAAGAATAAAGAAATTACCTTTTATTTAATTGATTTAATGTTTTTGATGTGTCTGAGGGGTAAATAGAGTAAAAAGAGCTCTATTTATAGTAAATACCTCCCTCCTAGAGTCCAACAGGCTTCTAGTAGACGTGTACTGATCATATCCACTGGAATTGATCAATATTTTAAGGTTTGAGGGTGATTACATCATGATCAAACCATATTACATCATTATTACACCATTATTTAGAGTTATCACTATAACTCTAAGTTTGATGACATCAGAGGCTTGGCAGAACCCCAAATTTCGTGGATTTTATTAGTTTTAATCATAAACTAATAGTATTCACCAATTTTATCACTCTTAAGACTGTTAAACTTAAATTAAGGCTACAGTATGTGATCATAACTGCTCAAATTAAGCTCAAACTTTGATCCTCAATAACTTTTAATATTTACACGCTACAGCAATTCAGAGAGTGAATTCTGATAGCCTGGCATAACTTTATTATGCTGCCAAGAGCTTTTCATTACATCATCAAAACTCTAATTTTGATGATTTTTCTTGTAACTCATCTTTTCTGTCGAAACTCAATATTTTAAACTTCAAACCTTGATTTCAGGGGGTTATACCCTGAATTTAATAATAAAAATTACATCATTCTTCACGAATGAGCTAGGAGAATCCAACTGTATACTTTTTTTTAAGTTTGGAATACTTTCACAACAAAGTGGTCAACAGCTCTGTTGATTTTTATCAATAATTCATCATAGGTTTTAACCTTGTTTATAGTTTGTAAAATAAAGTTCATATCTCTGTTCCTACAGTAGTTACGTGGTAACTTTATTTTTGGTTCATCATTCTATCATGTATAGTTTAGAAGATATTAGCTATGATCCTTGAATATATGCGTTGACCAAAAAAGTGCATATATTCAGGATAATTCCTTAAGTATTAACATTGGAAATTAGCTTATTAATTGTTTTATGTGTGGACTTTCATGGGGAATCCACTGGTACAATTTATTTTACATGCTGCTTCATTAGTTCTTGAGATAAATAAGGTTTTATGATTTTTATAAGGTATTATACCTTATAATTCCTTAAATATTGACTTTACAGATATGCCATAAAAATGGTATATGTGTATTTTCCCATGGGGAAACCAATGGTATAATTTATTTTACATGTTGATTCATTGGTTTTTAAGTTAAACCAATTTTTGTACCAATTTATGGTATTTTTTGTATATTTAAGTAATTATTCTTAATGTATAATTATTCTAAGTAATTTTAATATAATTGTATTAAAGGTATAATTGTTCTGAGTCTTTTTGTGACCTTATTGGGTATGTGGTCATATCTCAAAGCCTCACATTCCCTACCACCAAAAAAGATTGTACCACAATCTGATATGTGTGATTAGGGTATCATCCACTGTCCTACCTCTTCAATAGACTTTGTTAGTCTTGAAGCTCAATAATGCTTAACTTTTCTATTTTTCAGGCTTTCTTTCATGTCTGAACCTTCTTAGTAGTTTATCAGCATTTGTTATATCTTTCTCAAGTAGCCATTCATCTTCTTGAGTTGAATTTCTATACCTTACAAGGTATTCCCTTTCTTTTTTGTTTCTTGGCCTTCTTTCTTTAAGGACTTTTACTTTTTTCTTTTCTTCTCCTTCTTCCAAGGGTGGAATTTCAAGTGGGGGTTTATTTCTTAGTGGAAATAACTCCTTGTCACTTGAACTGTAAGGCTTTATTAGGCTCACAGGGAAAGTTGGGTGCTTGTTCATTAGCCCACCTGTGAGTTCTAATTGCTCAGCATTGGGTCCATGGAGTGCGTTTATCATAAATGGTCCTACAAAGGAATCTTTCAATTTCTTTGGGCCTTTTATGTTATTGAAATTAAGGGTTGATACTAAAACCAAATCTCCTATTTTGAAATCAGGTGGCTTATGACTTTTATCCCATCTTTCTTTTGCATATTTAAAAGAATCTTGCATGCATCTGTTTGCATGGTGTCTTGCTTTATCAAGCATTATCTTGAAACTGCTTGCTGTTGGGTGTATATCCACTAAGTCCTTTTTGAGGGTATCATAAGGAAGTCTTGGATTCCAACCTTTCTCTAGCATTGCTGGTGTTTTGCCAGTAGAAGAATGGATTGATGTCTTATATGCCAGTTCAAGTGCTGGTATTAGTATACACCAATCATGGGTAAAACCATCAGAATCTTTGAATTCTAGCCCATAAGCACAGAATCTTCTGATCATATCCTCTAGGGTCTGTATCATTCTTTCTGCTAGACCATCAGTTTGAGAATGATAAGCTGTTGAGAATGATAACTTTGTCCCAAACAAGTTATGGAGATTTGTCCATAATGCTGAAGTGAACTTTGGGTCTCTGTCACTTATAATATTTTGGAATAAGCCTGTGTGGCTAATGACTTTATTCCATATCATTATGGCTGTATCCATAGCTGTGTCATCTTTATGACATGGTAAGAACATGGGAGTTTTACTGTACCTGTCAACTAACACTAGGCATGCATTATAACTCCTGTCTCCTCCTGGAGGTAAGGCTGTTACCCAATCCATATGAACTATTTCCCATGGGGATTTTGGTTCTTGGATTTGGATCATCATTCCAAATTTCTTTCCTGTGGCTCTGTTGGCTTTTTGACATCTGTCACAGGTTTGGCAGTACTCTGCAACATCTTTCTTCCAATTTGGCCACCAAGAGCAGGTTTTCACCCTTTCTAGTGTCCTATCTTCTGAGAGATGTCCAGATGCAACACTATCATGACACTCATGTAAAATAGTGTTTATTAGTGTTCTATCTGTTAAGGCCATAACACATGTGTGTTTTGTTTTATGGTAAAGGATTCCATCAAGGAGGTGAAATCTTCCTTCATCATATGCCTTTTTCCATAATTCATCTAGTTTTGATGAAAGTAATGGATCTTTGCAGTCTTTCATTAGAAGTTGGCTTAAGATATGGCAATTTTTGTCTGTCTTATAGCTTTCTTTGACTTGGTTAAAGAATTCTGTGCCAATGTCTGTAACACATATTCCTTCTATATGATGCTCTTCTTGTGGTACCCATGCTGGATTGTCAGGGGTATTTGCTAGAGCCCATCTGCTAAGACCATCTGCATTTTTATGAATATTTCCAGATTTATGAACAATAGTCATATTTCCTCTATATTCTTGGATAGCAATTTGCCATCTTAGCATATGTCTATTTGGAGTCTTCATATTTAATAGTGATTTCACAGCATTACAGTCTGTGATTACATCAAATACTGTGCCATCTAAATAATAATGCAGTTTTTCTAAAGCCCATACTAGGCATAAGCATTCCATTTGGCTTGCTCCATACCTTGCTTCTGTTGGCTTTATCTGCCTTGAAATGAAACAAATTGGTCCTTCCACTGGTTTATCATTGATAATTTGTGTTTGGTGAAGTGCAGCACCTAATCCCTCTCCACAAGCATCAATGTACAGCTTGAAGGGCAGTTTCCAATCTGGCATTAGAAGAAATGGGGAATTTGTTAAGGAATTTTTCAATTCTTCATATGCCTTGACTCTTTCTTCTGTCATCTCATAGACTGTTTGTTAGTCACATAGCTTATACAAGGATTTAGCAATCTTTGCAAAGTCCTTTATATGCTGTCTATAGTAACCAGCAAATCCTAGAAATGATTGCATTTCTTTTTTGGTTTGAGGAATTGGTTTAAGTAGTACTGCTGCTACTTTATTTTTGTCTATGCCTAGACTAAGGCCAGATACTACATGCCCTAGTGCCTTTAATTCACTGTATGCAAAATGACATTTTTTCAAGGAAATTTTCATATTTACTTGGACTATTTTCTGTAGTACCCTTTCTAGTCTTGTAAGGTGATTTTCCCAAGCTTCTGAGCAAACTATGATATCATCAATATAGATAATCAACCATCCTTCTGATAATTCTTCAGGGAATATGGTATTCATCATTCTTTGATAATGGGAAGGTGCATTTTTTATTCCAAATGGCATTCTTAAGTATTCAAAAATTCCACAATGGACTATTATTCTTAGTAGTTTCTTGGCATTGTCTGTTAAGACATTTTGATGAAAACCCTTCAGAGCATCCATAGCTGTGATGAACTTAGCTTGTGACAATTGGGTTAATGTCTCATAGATTCTGGGTATTGGATATCTGTCTGGAATGGTATAGGTATTCAGGGCTCTGAAGTCTCCTACCATCCTTGATTTTCCATTATGCCAAGTTATAATGACAGGTGTAGTAACTTCTACTTGTTCATTATGTCCAACCTTTCTTAATACTCCAAGGTCCATTAATTCTTTAATGTGCACCTCTAAGGCTTCTCTAGCTCTTGGACTGGCTGGATAAGCAGGTCTTCTTAATAAAGGTGGGTAAGGTTTTTCTACATTAAGAATTATATCCACTTCATGTCCAATTATGGCACCTAGTGGCTCTTTGTCAGTTGCAAAGGCATTTTTATACTTAAATAAGAGGTCAATCAATTTTTCTTTCAATTTTTCTGTTAATTCTTGATTGAATTGTGCCTCTTTGAGTTGTTCAGATATAAAAAGTTCCTTTTCTGGAATTTTTTCTTCATTCTTAATAACTGTGATTTGTTTTTTGTTATTTAAGGATCCAAACTTTTGTCTTTTGTTATCTCCTATGGTAAAATATCTGTCCTTTTGGTTGGAGATATCTATACCATAGATTGATAAGTAGTCATTCCCAAGTATGGAATGATTACTAGTACAGTTGTCCATTACTACAAACTCTACTTTAATTCTGACACATTGTGAGGGATGAGGAAAAATTAGTGTTAAATCAATTATTCCAAGGGGCTTCATGCTCTCACTTGCACTACTAAATTTGACACCTTGTATTGGCATAAGTTTTTCTTGCCAGTCTGGGACAATGGTTTTTAAATAACTTTTGCCAACACAAGTGCAATATGCTCCTGTATCCAAGTTAACCTTTCCTTCTTGGTTATCAACCATAACAATACTAATACTTGATTTTCCAGCTGTATATCCCATTCCTCTTGCAGGTTTGGTTCTATACATTTTGGCATCTTGTATGTTTGTCAGATTTGTGTCAGATGTTCCAACTTGTGGCAAGCTTGAATTAACATCCAGTACTTCATAAATTATATCAATATTATTAATTTGTGCATTAATTATATTGATTTCATCACTTTCAGAGCTTTCTGACTCTTCTGTCTCTTTTTCAGAGTCAGATTCCTCTTCTTTGTCATTGTGGTTTTCTGTTTCCACAATTTCATTAATCTTTGCTTTTTTAAGGCAGTTATTGGCTAAGTGTCCAATACCTCCACATTTATGGCATTTTCTTTGCTCATTATTGTTGGATTTATTGGGCTTAAAGGATTCTTTTGACTTATCTTTTTTGATAAATGGTTTATTTGGGCTTTTAATGTCCAATTTTTTCCAAGTCCTGCCAATTTTTGTTCTTGTCACTATATCTTCTAGTGCATTTATATACTCTTCTGTGGAGCATGGTTCTATACACCTGCTTCTTAGGGCATGTTCTAGTTCCCCTCCACATTTTTTAAGTATTTTCATATGCACCATCTTCTGTGACATTTCTGGGTACAGTGCATTAAGCCTTTCAACTTGTTTTAAGAACCAAGTTAAAGGTTTATCTTTCTCTGGGTCAAAGAAAGAGTTTTCAAATGCATTTTCTATCTTATACCTCCAGGCATCATTTGCCCACTTGGTGATTATTTCTTGTTTCCACCAACACCAGGTATTTTTACCATTTGTTTGTCTTATGCCATAATACCATCTTTTTGCAGATTTCTCAAACAATGAATGTAATCTTGCAGTGATTAATTCATCTGGTATGGCATAGTCTTCTTGTAACATGTCAATTGTTTTAATAAATGACATGTGGTCATATTCACCTTCTCCTGTGAATGTTGGCCATTCTTTCAATTGAGGTGCTTCTTTCATTAAGACTTGGTTATTGTCTTGGTGACTCAAGTCTGTTATGAAAGAATTTGACAATTCCTCTTTTGTTTTAACAGGGCTTCTTATATGAGAAAATGGTGTTGATAACTTTGGCATATTTAAATTAGCCTCATTAATTTTATCCATTTTTTCTGTAATAAGCCTTATTTCACTTTGAATATCATCTTTCAGATGCATTCTTGCTTCATCACTTTTTTCCACATGGTCCAAAAGTAATTTTTGGTGTGATGAAGTCTTTTCTTCAAATTTTTCTACAGAAATACTTAATTTATTTAATTTTTCTGTAAGATTGTCAATACTCACATCATAATTGATTGTCAAAGTTTTGTCTTTGATATCTTTTATGTATTTGTACAATTCTTGTTGTACTTGCATTAATTTTTGAGTATTGTCAATTAAATTCTTTGGTTTATTATTTTCAACAATAAACTTAATGTTGTCAATTTCTTTCTTGTTTTGCACAACAGTTTTTGTTAAAGAAGATAAATTGTTATTTATTTCTTGTAGTGATAATAAACTATCTTTAATTTGTTTTAGAGGTAATATACTATTTTTAATTTCTGTTAAAGTATTTACAACATCTTTGGACAAGGTTATTTCTTTGGGAAATGAGGTTGTCTCATTCTTTTCTCTTCCTTGTCCTTGAATTCCATCAAGGTTCTGGCCATGTTGAAAACATTGTCCATGGCATCCTTTTGGATTCTTGGGATTCTGTAGCTTGGGGAATATGGTTTCCTCCAATGCTTTTTCTTGTTCTTCTTCCCTTCTTGGGGAAGTGGGTTGGCTTGAGGCTTGCTGGTAGAGGCAACTGGGGCTTCTTCCTTGGTTGCCTCCCTCTTTTTGGCATGATAATCCTTGATTTTTTTGATTTGAGGTTTGGATGACAGTGGATTCCATCCATTGGAGTATTTCACTATCTCCTCCTCTTTGAGGAACTTTTTCAGGATGTGCCAGGAGTTCATCACTCCTTGGTGTATTTGAGGCAACATTTCCCAATCTTTGTCCTTGTACACTGTGCAATACTGCTTGTACTGGCTCATGTAGATGTCTATTTGAGCCCTCTGAATGTGATTTGTACCTGTTTGAGTTACTCATACTTAGTTCTAATTCAGGCTCAGATATCATGGGCATTTCTGGGACTTGCCTTTGGGATAAGGCACTTCCTTGTGTGGATTCTGTTCCACTGGGGATATTGCCCTTTCTTTTCCCTTTTGAGGGATCAGTTCTACCTCTGAGTCCAGCTCCATCTGATTGGATGGAGTATTGGGAACCTCTTCTGGTAGTCATAATTTAAAGCATAAGAAAAAATAAAAGTATTTCAGGATAAAATTCTTTTATGGCAATTTAAAAAGAGGTGCTCACCTTCAGAGTCTTGAATGGTGGGCCCTGGAAAGTCTAATTTCTTAGCTTTCTTTCTTTTGGTGATAACTGGTGTTGGAGAACTTTGACAAGTTTCTTCAACCACCCTCTCAACAGTAGCTTGGTTGTCTTCTGTTGGGTTATCTTCAAACACTAAAAAAAGACAAATAAATATAAGTCTTTTTATAAGAAGTGTTATTTTTGGCAAGATATGGCAATTTTCCACGTAGAAATTGCTTTTATATCTTTAAAAACTTGAAATGAATAAAGAAATGAATAAAAATGAATAAAAATAACTTTTTTATTGGTTTTTAATATTTCTTAATACTTTTTATATTTTTTATTTTTAAGGAATAAAATAAAATTAATATGATTCTTTATAAAATTAAATTATAATAAAAATTATTTTTAATTTATAAATTATCTTTTTTAATCACTAGAGTCACTCAAAGAAAGTTCTTGCAAGTCTAAGGATGTGAAAAACCACGTGTAAGACAGTACAATTGCTTTCCAAATGCCTCAATAGCTTTTAAAATGAATAAAATATAAAATTATTATATAATTTTATGATTATAAATATAATTTATTATTGGATAAACCCAAATAGAATCTTTTCAAAGGTCTTTTAAGTAAATATCACGGCCAGGCCCCCAAATGTAAGGTTTGACTATGAAACAATAGGTAAAAATTACTAATTTATTACTTATTGTACTCTGAATGTCCTTATAATTGAAATAAATAAGATTAAACTAATAATAATGATAAAGAGATATTATTATTATGGCGTAAAAATATTATATTATTAAATAAATATAATAATATAATTAATATTATATGAAATTATAATATTATAAATAATATATTAATATAAAATAATTAATATATTATAAAGCTCTTTATTATTGTTACCAACAAATAATAAAGGCGTAAAAAACTGTTTTTTATAAATAAAAAACAATTAATAACAATAATATTACTAATATTAAAGTTATGTATTAATATAAATACTATTTATATTAATTAAGAATTATTAAGAGTAATAATAAGAGAGAAATTATTATAATAAGATGAAATAACCTACTTTTAACACTTAAAATAATAATTTTGAGTTATTTTACGCCAAAAGAATATAATACAACTTTTTCAAATTGTATTTACAATGAAAAATAAAGAAAATTACTAAATTTCTTGATTTTACGTGGAAATGAGTTTATAGAGAGATTTATAACAAAAACAATTAAAGAATTGATTTAATCACATAAAAATAGTGATTAATATTAAGATGGTCTTTGGTCTTTAATAATATAAGAGTTTTATATATAAAGAATAAAGAAATTACCTTTTATTTAATTGATTTAATGTTTTTGATGCGTCTGAGGGGTAAATAGAGTAAAAAGAGCTCTATTTATAGTAAATACCTCCCTCCTAGAGTCCAACAGGCTTCTAGTAGACGTGTACTGATCATATCCACTGGAATTGATCAATATTTTAAGGTTTGAGGGTGATTACATCATGATCAAACCATATTACATCATTATTACACCATTATTTAGAGTTATCACTATAACTCTAAGTTTGATGACATCAGAGGCTTGGCAGAACCCCAAATTTCGTGGATTTTATTAGTTTTAATCATAAACTAATAGTATTCACCAATTTTATCACTCTTAAGACTGTTAAACTTAAATTAAGGTTACAGTATGTGATCATAACTGCTCAATTTAAGCTCAAACTTTGATCCTCAATAACGTTTAAGATTTACACGCTACAGCAATTCAGAGAGTGAATTCTGATAGCCTGGCATAACCTTATTATTCTGCCAAGAGCCTTTCATTACATCATCAAAACTCTAATTTTGATGATTTTTCTTGTAACTCATCTTTTCTGTCGAAATTCAATATTTTAAACTTCAAACCTTGATTTCAGGGGGTTATACCCTGAATTGAATAATAAAAATTACATCATTCTTCACGAATGAACTAGGAGAATCCAACTGTATACTCTTTTTTAAGTTTGGAATACTTTCACAACAAAGTGGTCAACAGCTCTGTTGATTTTTATCAATAATTCATCATAGGTTTTAACCTTGTTTAGAATTTGTAAAATAAAGTTCATATCTGTGTTCTTACAGTAGTTACGTGGTAACTTTATTTTTGGTTCATCATTCTATCATGTATAGTTTAGAAGATATTAGCTATGATCCTTGAATATATGCGTTGACCAAAAAAGTGCATATATTCAGGATAATTCCTTAAGTATTAACATTGGAAATTAGCTTATTAATTGTTTTATGTGTGGATTTTCATGGGGAATCCACTGGTACAATTTATTTTACATGCTGTCTCATTAGTTCTTGAGATAAATAAGGTTTTATGATTTTTATAAGGTATTATGCCTTATAATTCCTTAAATATTGACTTTACAGATATGCCATAAAAATGGTATATGTGTATTTTTCCATGGGGAATCCAATGGTATAATTTATTTTACATGTTGATTCATTGGTTTTTAAGTTAAACCAATTTTTGTACCAATTTATGGTATTTTTTGTATATTTAAGTAATTATTCTTAATGTATAATTATTCTAAGTAATTTTAATATAATTATATTAAAGGTATAATTGTTCTGAGTCTTTTTGTGACCTTATTGGGTATGTGGTCATATTTCAAAGGCTCACAATACTAAATATATGGTTGAGCTCCCTTCCTTCCCAAGCTTTGCATGGGACTTTTTAGTCATTGATACTCCCAAGGGAGAAGACCTCATATTGGGCTTTGACTTTCTTAATCATTTTAATCCGTTTATTGATTGGAGGCAAGGATTGATCACCTTTACTTCTGATCATAAGGACTATAATGATCCTTCAATTTCTCTTAGTAATGACTTTTCTTCTGCCAAATCATGTGCAGCTCTGGTTGGTGATTCTGGAACACCATCATTTCCGTCTTCTATCCATATTCCTTCCCTTAATTCCCATCAGTCATTACTATCATCTAGAGATGAAGTCTTCAAAGATATTCAAGATGTTGGAAAAGATAATTCTGTATCTTCACTTCATGTCTTCTTTGGGAATATGGACCTTCCTCCTTCATCTTATCATGACTTCCTGGAGGAGTTGTGGGATGAAGAGGAAGAGCCAGAAGAAATAGAAACCGTGATGAAGGTCGTTCCTTCTGTTTATCACCAATACTTGGATGTATTTTCCAATGTGAAAGCAGAGAAACTTCCTCATCACCGCGCCTGTGATCATCATATCAAGCTGGAGGGGTCTCTACCTCCAGTTGGGGTGATCTACTCTTTATCAAACCAAGAGTCAGATACACTCAGGGCCTACATTTTAGAGAATGTAGAGAAAGGTTTCATCCGGCCAAGCTCCTCTTCTACAGGAGGACCTGTTCTTTTTGTCAAAAAGAAAGATGGTGGCTTCCGTTTGTGTGTTGATTGCCGCAAACTCAATATGGTTCTTCTATCTTCTCCAAGATTGATTTGCGTGGTGCATATAACCTGCTCAGAATCAAGGAAGGTGATGAAGATTTGACTTGTTTTAGAACCAAATATGGTAGTTATGAGTACTTGGTTATGCCATTTGCGCTTACCAATGCTCCTGCTTCTTATCAAAATCTTGTCAATGATATTTTTTATGATCTTCTTGATGTTTATGTTGTGGTTTATTTGGATGACATTATGGTCTTTTCCAAATCTGAGGAAGAACATGTCACTCATGTGTCCACTGTTCATTCCAGACTCAAAGCCAATAACCTCTTTGCTAAGGCGTCCAAATGCCTATTCCATGTTTCTAGTGTAGTGTATTTAGGTTATGTTGTTTCTTCTGAAGGCCTCAAGATGGACCAAGCAAAAGTCCAGCAAATTCTCAATCGGCCACCTCCATGAAACCTCAAGGCTCTTCAATCACTCCTTGGCTTTGCCAATTTTTACCATTGTTTCATCAAGAATTATTCAAAGAAGATTAGTTCACTCACAAGTTTCCTCAAGATATATTCCCATTTTCCCCTCAATGAGGAAGCTCTTAGACAGTTTCATCAACTCAAAGAGGCATTCACCACTGCTCCAATCCTTTCTCTACCCACCATTGTAGAGACCGATGCATCAGATTATGCCTTGGGTGCTGTACTGAGTCAGGTCTCTGACTCAGGAAAACATCCCATTGCATTTGATAGCCGCAAGCTCCTCCTAGCTGAGCTCAATTATGAGATTCATGACAAGGAACTCCTTGGCATAGTCTGGGCTCTCAAGCGCTGGAGAGCTTTCCTTCTTTCTATTTCTTCCCCTTTTCGAAGTTCCCACTGATCATTCATCTCTTCAATATTTTATGTCTTCCAAGATTCTCACTTGCTGTCAAGCCCGCTGGGCTGAATTTTTATCTGAATTCCATTTCTCAATCACTTACCACCCTGGCCAATTGGCCACCCTTCCAGATGCCTTGTCATGTCGGGACAACGTTTACCCGGAGAGGGGGGAGGATTTTAGCAGCAAGAATCCAATGAACTATCAGAAGATAATCAAGGTAGATGAAATTCAAGCCTCAAAGTTTTTTTTCAGTAAAGGTGGATTCATTTTCAAATTTGATTGATTAAATTCAGAAGGCAGTGTGGCCAGATCCTCAATATAGAAGTGTCCTTGAAGATTTGGGTAAAGGTAAATCTGTCCAAGAGTATTCTCTTGATTCCTCTTCCAAACTTCTCCTTTTCAATGATTGGGTGGTGGTCCCAAATGACCCCACAATTCAACTCAATATACTTCAAAATGGCATGACTCTCCTCTAGCTGGACACCCTTACCAAGAGAAGACTCTCAAGCTTGTAAAGCGGGATTTCCACTGGTCCGGCATGACTCAATTTATCAAGGATTATGTATCATCCTGTCAACAGTGTTAAAGAAACAAAAACATTCATCACAAGAAGTTTGGACTCCTCAAGCCTCTTCCAATTCCATGTGGTCCTTGGATTTGTCTTTCAATTGATTTCATCACTCAACTGCCACTGTCCAATTCCCATGATTCAATTTTAGTCATAGTGGACAGATTTGCAAAAATGGCGGTTTTTATTCCAACAATGTCTTCAATAACTTCACTAGATTTCGCCCATTTATTCATCAAGAATATTTTCTCAAAGCATGGCCTTCCTTCAAGCATTGTTAGTGATTGAGGTTCTCTTTTTGTTTCTTATTTTTGGACCAATGTTTGTTAGCAGCTCAAGATTTCAAGAGACTTATCAACTGCTTATCATCCAGAAATTGATGGACAGACAGAGAGGGTAAATGGGATACTAGAACAGTACCTTTGGATGTATGTCAGCTATCATCAAGATGATTGGAACACCTGGCTCCCTCTGGCTGAATTTGCCTACAATAACTCTGACCACTCTTCAACAAAACAATCACCGTTTTTCACTGTTTATGGAAGAGATCCTCATTCTGACTCAGTTCACATCACTCAAGATATTCCGGCTGGAAAGTTATCAACAAAACTGCAATCAGTACAGCAAGATGTCAAGAGAGAACTTGAAGTTGCCATAAACAGGTTTAAGAGGTATGCAGATAAAAGTAGAGCAAGTCCACTTGTTTTCAATCCCGTGACATGGTATGGCTTTCTTCCAAGAACATCAAGTCAACTAGACCCACCAAAAAACTGTCTGAAAGATGGTTGGGTCTTTTTCCAATCTTGAAGAAAGTCAGCACTCATGCCTACCACCTGAAGCTTCCATCTCAATGGAAATCCATCCACCCAGTCTTCCATATATCCCTCCTGGAACCAGTCAAGACATCAACAATCCCAAATTGGAATCAAGAGACTCCTCCTCCAATAATCATTGAAGAAGAAGAAGAATGGGAAGTCTCTCAAATACTGGACTGAAAGCTCAAGAGAGGAAAATTATGGTATTTGGTGGAATGGAAAGGTTTCAGTCAAGACCCAGAAAGATCCACTTGGGAACCAACCGAAAACCTCAAGAATTGTCCTGAACTTGTCAAAGATTTTCATTCATTATATCCTGACAAGCCAGGGCCCAATTCTTCAAAAGCTTGATTCATTATGGTGCTTGGTGGGGAGAGGAATTACCCAAAGTAAGTCCCACTCCTGGTATGCACCTTTAGGGGTATTCTACTCTTTTGTTGTAAGCATCACCTTGGCCACTCTGTGAGCACTTTGCAAATTTTGGACACATATTTTTGGCCGGGCTTTTCAACATCCAATTCCAAAATTATGGCCATTTTTACTTGGGCAAATGGACCATTCACTATTTATTTTCTTTTCCAAGCCTTTGCAATTCAATTCATTCCTTCAACATTCTTGATTTCTTTTTATGGCACTGGGGGAAGTGGTAACTACCAAAAGTAAGTTCCTCTCCTGGTGTGCACTTCCCTGAGGGGTCTACAATCTTGTCAAAACATCACCTTGGCCACTTTGTGAGCACCTGAAATCAGATTTCTCTTTCCAGGTCCTTGGCCAATTTCAAAATCAGTTATCAACCTCTGTGATGAAGATTGAAACCTCCACAAGATTTGATTCATTTTTGTTTTCTCTTTTCTCTTTCTTTTATTCTCATTTTTATTCTTTATTTTTATTTTATTTTCATTTTAAATTCTCTTTTATCACATCAATTATCATGTCAAAAATTTTCATTCATTTTAAAATTAAATTCAAATCATGAAGCCAATGTCAAAAGAAGATCAAGCAAGTCCTGCGTCAATGTCAAATTTTTTAATATCAGTTTTCAAATTTTTAATCTTAATAAGTCCTCTTGAATCACTCTCTCAAAATCTTTCCAATAGCCTCAACAGGCTTCACCTTGTATTGGTGCTCAGGAGCTCACCATTCCAAGGTGGGGGGTACTGTCACAACCATGGCAATTCACCTCCTTGGATCCCCATATGGCATATCAAGCCACAGTTCTTGTATGGCCAATTGGCCATATCTATCACCAGTGGCCAATATGGCCACACCATCATCTTATGGACCATTTATGGCCATTTGTGTTTTGGGGCCTTCATGGCCCTTCACCTCAATCCAGAACCCATAGCAGCAGTTTATGCCCAAATGGGTATTTCTGGTCATTTCCCTCCAAACCAGGGGAAATGGCCCAAATGGCTGTTTTTGGCCATTTGGGCTCATAATGTGCATTTGTGCATATTTGCGCGCATTTGCACATTTTGCGCATTTTTGTGCACTTTGTGCATTTGTGCACTTTTGCGCATTTTGCGCATTTTTGCGCACTTTGACGCAAAGTGTCCAAAAGCCACTTTCCCGCCTTTTGGGCCAGTTTTTGGCTGAGAACCCAAAAGTGGCCAAAAACCCCAAAGGGCCCAGAAACACCTTTCCAAGCTCTAAAGCCATCACATCCATCCTTTTCCCCTCTTCCTTTCCATCTCAAGACCTTTGGACCTAATCTTCTTGCCAATGAACCAATATGCCATAAATGATGTTATATATCATTGTGCATCATTTTTCAACAGCAATTAAATGGTGGCAATATCAAGTTGTCATTTCAACATTCCAACATCTCATCATGTCATAAAGGCGCCCAATCATTCAGAGGAATCATCAAGGCTTAAGAGCAAGTGTTTCAGCATCAAAGACCAATCACGCCATCAAGGTGTCATTGGATAATTTCATTAACAGTATTCCTCCAAGGCAATACTGTTCAACCATTCTCAAGGGATTCAAGAGGCGGTTCATTCATTCAGTTGTCAAGTGTCAAAGCTCCACTCAATCCATCTTGGCAACCATATTCATTTCAATACAGTCTGGATCCATCAAGAACTGTATTTCATTTTCAAGCATGGGAAATTTATTCAACCCAATTCAATTTCAATATTAGCAAGCTGTATCAATTCCCAAAACAATCAATACAGCTTCAAGGATCAATACAGATCAGTTTTCAGCCTGAAGAAATCAAGCTCCCAACTTTTCACATATACCAGCTACCCTTTCCACCCTGGGGGGTTTCCCCCAGTTAATTAATATACTTTGATTTTATTTTATCTTTATTTTCTTTTCACTTTAGTTAAGAAAATACTGATATTATTAGGTCAGTCATTTAGCACTTTTCTCTTTCTCTTTCTTCGCCTGTCAATGGATATTTGGTGGTCATATCCCTACTAATTCCATTATTCATTTTTGGCAGGTTGAAACAGTGATTAAGGACTTACTTGGCTGGCTCTTTGGCCATTTGGCTTCCTTTTCCTCTTTGCATCTCATCTTGTACCTGCATATCTTTTAGAGGAATTCATTCTTATTATTTTGATTCTTTATTCTTTTGGAGTTTTCCAAGTGAGTTCCCTGATTGCTGAGTGCCAGGCCACTCTTGTATTTTTGTCCAAGAGCCCCTGTCACATTTGTGTAATAGGAAATGTTGGCCACAATAAAGAGGTATAAAGCACTACAAATGTCATAGTGGCATGTAATAATGGAAACTTCATAATATTTGGGGATTTTAGAGAAATTGGAGCTTTAAATACTTACAATGTCCCAGACAAGTATTCCATACCAAAAATCCAGATTTCACTTACTCAAATATCTGAAGCAGTGTACATAAGCACTATTTATGTGCTGAAGGGATTCCATTCAAATGTAGTAACACAAAGAGAAAGAAAATATTTGAGAATTATTTTCCATTTTGAAGTGTATGAATACTTTAGAATGCCTTTTGGTATAAAGACTGCACCTTCACACTTCCCAAGAATAATAAATTATATCTTTCCTGAAGAGCCTTGAGGAGGATGGTTAATAATTTATATTGAAGGAATTATTTTTTGTTCTAAGACTGGGGAAGAACATATATCTAGATTATCTAGAGTTTGTGGGAAAATCCAATCAGTAAATATAAAAGATTTATTTGAAGAAATTTCATTTGGAATTCAAAGAGCTCAAAACCCTAGGAAATGTGGTATATGGTATATGCCTTGGTATAGAAAAAAATGAAGTTTCAGCAGTCCTATTGAATACTATACCTCAGAACAAAAAGGAAATCCAGTCACTTCTAGGGTTTTTAGGATACTACAGGCATAATATTAAATATTTTGCATCTATATCAAGACCTCTTTATATTTTGTGTGACAAAGATACAGTATTTGAAATGACTGTTGATAGAGTAAAGGCCTTTGAATCCCTGAGACAAGCCTTAACCACTTCTCTATTTCTTTTTATGCTGAACTTTAAATTTCCCTTCAAGCTTGTCATTGATGCATCAACATATGGTCTAGGAGCTGCACTTTATCAGGTCCAAATTATTAATGAAAAACCTGTGGAAGGCCCCCAATGTTTTATATATAGAAAATAAAACCAAATGAAGCCAGATATGGAGAAAGTCCAATAGAATGTTCATTCCTTGTTTGGGCCTTGGAAAAAATCAATTCCTTTCTTGCAGGATGTCTTTTTGAATTCATAACTGATTTTACTGCTGTGAAATCACTTCTGAGCATGAAACAACCCAACAGACATATTCTCAGATGACAAATAGCAATACAGTAGTATACAGGCAATATGGCCATTGCACACAAATATGGGAATATTCACAAAAATTAAGATGGACTGAGAACATGGCTATTACCAAATGATATTTAAAATCCTGCTTATGTGCCAGAAAAGCTTTCTCCACAAATCCCAATAGAAGGAATCAGTGTTAAAAAAGCAAACACTACCATTTTTAAAGAGATAAGAAACAGCTATACTCAAGATAGGAATTGTAGCATCCTATGCAAATTACTTGCTAAAAATTCTAAATAAAACTCTTTAATAAATATTTTTTGTGAAATCTTTGAAAGTCATATTATTAAGGAAGATTTCATTTACTTTATGGCATAAGCTACCATAGGAAAAAATACACATGTGTAATGATAGTTGTGGAAAGCTAATTAATCAGTATTGTATTTAAATAATGCCATGACAGCACCTTCTCAGGAAACCTATCTAGGGATAAAACAAAAAAAGAAATTATCACTTAAATATTGTTTCAAATGTGGAAAAAAGATGTTGTAGAATACTACAAAGCCTGTGACAGATGTCAAAAGCAAGAGAAATAAACTGGAAAAAGACTCAGAAATATGATCAAAATACAAGGACCCAGTAGACCTTGGGAGATTGTCCATATGTATTGGGTAACTTGTCAATAACCAGGAGGATATAGCAGCTAGAATACCTTCTCAGTGATTGTGGATAGGTTTAGTAATACATCACTCTTTTGAACAAGTCACAAAGATGATACAGCCATGAATACAGCACTTTTGATACAGCATAGAGTGGTAGCATGGAATAGAATATTCACCAAAATTATTAGTTGTAAAGATCCTGAAATTACATAAGCACTATGGAAAAATCTTAACCAATTATTTGGGACCAAATTATCCTTCTCTAAAGCTTACCTCCTAAAAAGCAATACAAGTGTTTGCACCTGTATTGGGGACAGGAATGTATTTGGGTTTTGCCTGTATTGAGCTGTATTGAGGTTGGAAACCATATTTGGAGGATCTTCCATGAGACCCCCTTGTTGATTGGGTGTTGGAAGATCTTCAATTGGTAATGATTGGCAATGCCCTTCCTGTCTCCATGACTGTGACACTGTAAAATGTGTCTATGAGCCTGTTGATAATATTACTATCAATCAGCAGTACTATGACTGTTCTTATGAAATATAATAGTAAAAATTATTATAGCCACAACTAAATAATTAATTACTTAATTATTTCTTTTACTTGTTATACACTACTAGTGCTTATAACAGTAAGCAGTAATTGTCTACAAGAATCAATTAAAAGAAGATTTTAATAATAAAAACTTCTTTATTAGAATAATGAAATTATTTTAATATATAATCAACTTTTATAATAATAATTATAAAGATAACTCTTGAAGAAAACTATTGCTAGAGAAAAACTTGAAGAATTAAGACAAAAACACTTGCTAATACTCTAAAGAACTTGTTAAAGATAATAGTAGAGAAATCTGACGGATAGTTGTGGATTTGTTACAATTCTGTTTGCCAGACCTCAACAAGGGGAAATCTTTCTGGAAAGGCTATTAAACTGGTTGAAAGACCAGTTAATACTGGCAAGTTGTAGTTTAAATTCCACCATGTGACAGTACCTCTGGGTTTGGAGTACTGCATTCCAAAGTGCATGTAACTGATGGAATCACCCATGTCACCCTCATTGTGAGCCTTAGAGGTATTTTTATATACCCAAAAGACCACAAATGATAAATTAAAATACAAATATAAAGAAAATGAATTTATTTATATTATAAAAATGAAAATATAAATACAAATTTATATGTAAAAATCAAAATTTAATTATAATTTAAAAGTAAAATTACAATAAAATTTAAAGTTATGAAAATTCATTTCTACTAGTAAAAATTAAGTCAAAATGAATTTTTAATATAAATTATGAAATTAAAATTTTTTTGGTAAAAATTTATATGAAATATATTATAACTTTTTATCCAATAAATAAACATAAATAAATTATCACACCATTGGATTCCTCATAAAAAATGAAGTGGGGTCACCTCTGGATGAAATTTCTGTAACTCAGCTCTAAATAAGCTTAAATTAAGTTTTTAGTATTTTTTGTACAAAAGTATGAAAATCCTCAAAAGCTTGATTTAATTCACACCACATGTGGTTTTAACCATCAATTTTTGTGTTGAATTTGAGGGGTTGTGTTTAGCTCAGAAGTTATGAGGAATTGGAGCATTTTCAATTGAATTCAATTGAAATGTCAAAATGTGGGTGTGTATTACATAAGTGAACTTTAATTTACATATGAGGTATAAATTATTAATTTATTTTACTGTAAAATTCAATTGAATTACATATGTAAACTACAAGTATAATACATGATGAGTGTGAGCCTGCAAGCATGTAAACCTTTACCTGCTACACAGACCCCAATTACTTTCTTTAAGTTTTCGTCTCATTTTCTCTTAAATTTTTGTATAAATTTTAAATACTTAAATTCATATTATTATAATATGAATTAAATCTTGTTTCTATGACTGATCACTCAATGTGTCATAGTATATGCTCCCACTATGTCATTAATTTTGTTGTTACATTTGCTCCTGTTACCATAGCAAATCTTTCTTGATTCAAAACAGAATTATTTTACATTGTTTTGATTTCAAATTTGTAATTACAACATTTAAAGAGGATTAATTCTCTTTGAATTAATCCTCAGAGCTCTTACCAATTATATTTTTACAATTAAAATCATTTACATTTTATTTTAGAAATATTGAGCGCTCTCACTTATAAGTGATTCAATTCACTTTACCCTTTATAGTACCGTTGAACCCTTAATTCCAACAGTACATCTTATTAACACCAGTGACGCGTCTATTAATTACATTTAATAGTATTCCACTTCCTTATTAGTTTATTAAATTACTAATACTTTAGTCTGGAAGCCATGAAAGAGGCGCCAGCTAACATTTAATATATTAAAATTTATATTAGATTTAATTGATTAATTAATTACATCTAATAAATTAATTAGACGTTGGAATACCTAGTTAATAATATATAGTTTTTCTAAACCGACTCTTCCGTCAAAAATCAAGAATCAACGCTTAATTCTGATTTTTATTTTTATTTTCTATAGTACTATAAGATAAATCTTTAATCTATAGAATCGTTATCTCAACATCTCATTGGAGCCATCAGTACCATCCTCCAACAACCACAATCAAGTTTCGATGACCATGGTCCCCCCTGAAATTGAAGCTTTTCAACGCTTGTCTCTATTCATGAAAGACATAAGCATTCTTACTGGTCATCTATCCAAAATGATGACCAGTAACTACTCTTTTAACTGTTCTACCTCTCGTCGTTGGGGAAGAAAACCTACAACTCGGTCGGAAGCCTGGAGAAGAGACCATTTCCAAGGTAAATCTTGTAGTTATGATAGTTTATCACTGTCTCCTACAGAAAATCTTCAATCCAAAAGTCCCAGGACCACCAAAGAGTTTAATTTGAAGTGTTTTCGACATAAATGCTCACAATTGAGTGATGAGGATCGAAAAACCGTAACAAGGATAACAAAAAATCAACATAAAGCAAGCTTCATAGACGATTCAACAACCAATACAGCTTCAGAAGATAACAGTAGAGATAATATTATTAACTCGTTATCAAATACAGCTAATGACCCCATATCAATGGTTTCAATAACTAATTCTTCTGAAAATGCATGATCTGGTCTCTTCTATAATGGTAGGACATCTAAAGCCAGCAAGCCGCCTATATTGAATGATACTCTAGTTCAAAAAAACATTATTACAAGTAAGACTAGCAATGTTCCTTGTATTGATAGAACGAAGACTAAGGCAAGCACTATCAAAACAAATAACAACCCCAGTAATAATACAAAACCAACAATCAGCAATTTTGTCAGACCTTTGAGCAGTGATAAATATGAAAAAAATACTAACGAGAGCTATATTGAAAAAGAAAAAATGTCACGACCTACTACCAGTCACGCTAGCTCCAGTATCAACAAAATTGAGCTTACAACAATAGAAACGACTGCTACTGAAAATAAAGAAGGAACGATAGATGCAACTGATACTGAAAATAATGAAGAAACAATATTGAACAAGATAAAAAATTACATTGAAAGAAAATTAAACGATCAACCTATCACAACTAAAATTCAAATGTCAAGTATCTTACTGCGTATCATAAAGAATATCCATAATGAAAGAAACCTATACTACTACCTCAACTCAAAAAAACCTTACGATACGCTAGAAGTCCAGATTGAATCAGCTCTCCTTCAAAAATCATTCCATAAAAATAAATTAAATACAAACGAACTCAAGGATCTTAGACAATTCCATGACTCCAACAACAAAAAATTGTCATAAGAAGAAAACTCAAATATACAAGACATTATTTCCAAAATTCAAAATTATTATAACCTTTTTCAAAACTAAATCATTTTTTTTTTTTACTATTTTTTTTTAGTATTACCAAATGTGAGCCTGCAAGCATGTAAACCTTTACCTGCTACACAGACCCCAATTACTTTCTTTAAGTTTTCGTCTCATTTTCTCTTAAATTTTTGTATAAATTTTAAATACTTAAATTCATATTATTATAATATGAATTAAATCTTGTTTCTATGACTGATCACTCAATGTGTCATAGTATATGCTCCCACTATGTCATTAATTTTGTTGTTACATTTGCTCCTGTTACCATAGCAAATCTTTCTTGATTCAAAACAGAATTATTTTACATTGTTTTGATTTCAAATTTGTAATTACAACATTTAAAGAGGATTAATTCTCTTTGAATTAATCCTCAGAGCTCTTACCAATTATATTTTTACAATTAAAATCATTTACATTTTATTTTAGAAATATTGAGCGCTCTCACTTATAAGTGATTCAATTCACTTTACCCTTTATAGTACCGTTGAACCCTTAATTCCAACAGTACATCTTATTAACACCAGTGACGCGTCTATTAATTACATTTAATAGTATTCCACTTCCTTATTAGTTTATTAAATTACTAATACTTTAGTCTGGAAGCCACGAAAGAGGCGCCAGCTAACAATGAGGAATTAAAGGAAAAAATAAATTGGGGGAGAAAAGGAACTCTAGCTCTAAGGGGTTTCCCTGACAGGCATGAGATGTCAGATTTCACGCAAAGGTTTATCACTTTTGGCCTGGAATTGAGTCACAGGGTCTGTGACTCAATTGATGATGAGGTTTTGATACCAACCAGGGCAGTTTTAACTGTTGCCAAGAGGGTAAAGCTACCCTTAAGCTAAAATAATGTTAGCAAAAACAGTTTTAAACTAATTTCTACGCCTCTTACACACATTATGACGTGTTTTGAAGGCTCTAGACCAGGTATTGCTATAGCAATGGCTGATTTAAGGGTCCAAAATGGCAAAAAATGGCTTGAACCAGCCGTTTTTTGGTCTAAGACAGGGCTCAATGATGCCATATTTGGTTTTTGTGGTGTCAGACTGTTTTTTAAAACTGAAAAGAGTGAATTTTACTTTTGGAGTAAGAAAATTGATGACTATAAAACAATGTCTTCTTTGCCCCACTTTTCTCTTCATGTTAGAATCTTTTCCTTTTATAATTAGTTTAAACACTGTTAAGCCAATCAACAAAAGATTCCAACCACCTTTTGTAAATCATTTTAAACCTTTCAACCACGTGAAAACATCATTATAATCATAGTTTGTAACTCTTATAATCATTTTTACCCCTGAACCACCCCAAAAGTGAGTTAGAGCATCTTTCATCACTGTTAACTTTGTCACTTTGCTTCCAAATTCACTCTGGTCACTTTTGGGTGTGTTTTCTCTTTAATATTTTTTTAAATACTTTGTTCTTTAACTAATTTCTTGCAGTTCTTTGCTCAATTAATTTCAATTGAAATTGCTCTTGAAGAATTTTCTTTTGTAGCCTTAAATATCTCTTGTAGAGTATTTTTGGATAAAGTTTTATTGTTGGTAAAACAATAAATCTTTATAATCTTATTGTTTCATACTAATAAAGTTATAAACAATAACATTGGTGTGTTTTCTCTTAAAAATAATATTTCTTACTATTTTCAATTGATTTTTACCTTATACAAATTTTGAGGACAGGAAAAGTACTTGACTTTTAATCACAGTTTCATATCCAGACCTTACACTCATGGAGTTACATTAGTCACAACAGGAGCCTACAAGGAACCCCCAAGGGGTGGAACCCATGTATGCCAATGGAGTGGAAAACCCAGAAATGTTTGGCTGTTTGATTGAGACCTCCTCTTGTCTCCAACCGGAATCAAACCCATGATGTTGGTAACCCATTTATTGTCACAATGCTGTCTGCCAGACCTCAACAACGGGAACTCTTTCCAAAAAGTCTATTAAACCGGTTGAAAGACCAGTTAATACTGGCAAGCTGTAGATTGCCTTCCACCATGTGACAGGATTTAATGGATCGAAATTTATTTATAACAAGATTACAGCAATATATAGTTGATTTCTATTATTTCACATCTTTTTGATTAATTCTGAAAGACTAAAACACTTAATAAAAGATTTAACTAATACTTACTTGTTGGTAAGAAAGGTATAATTGAATAATGTGATGATTTGGACAAACAGCAAGAGGAGGCCTCTTTTAAGTCTAAGACAGCTCACAGAGGCTTGCCATGGAGCAAACTGAAAAAAAGTGAGTGAGAAAGAGATAATCCTTTTTGGATTCATGGTTGCATCATGTGTTGTCATGTAAGATTATCATAATTACTTAATTGATACTTTTACATGACTACCAACCCAAATATGGTTAATAGTTGTGAACCTTTGAGATATGACCACATACCCAAAAAGGTCACATGAAATATTTAATATAATTATACATTAAAAATAATTACCTTAAAGCTACAAAAATACCATAAATTGGCATAAAAATTGGTTTAACTTAAAAACCAATGAATAAACATGTAAAATAAATTATACCATTGGATTCCCCATGGCAAAATACACATATACCTTTTTATGGCATATCTGTAAAGTCAATATTTAATAAGTTATAAGTAATAATACCTTATAAAAAACACAAATCCTTATTTATTTCAAAGACCAATGAAACAACATGTGAAATGAATGGTACCATTGCATTCTCCATAAACCTTCACATATAAAATAATTAAGAAGCTAAGCTTCAAAATCAATACTTAACGTATTAACCGGAATATATGCACTTTTTTGGTCAACGCATATATTCAAGGATTTTAGCTAATATCTCTTGAAATATGCTTGATAGAGAGATGAACCAAAAATAAAGTCGTCGCGTAATTACTGTGGGAATACAGAAATGAATTTTATTTTACAAGCTATAAACAAGGTTGAAACCTGTAAGGAATTATTGATTAAAATCAACAGAGCTGTTGACCACTTTGTTGTGAAAGTGGTCCAAGCTTAAAAAACGTAGACAGTTGGATTCCACTAGCTCATTAGTGAAGAATGGTGTATTCTCTATTATAATATTCAAGGTATAACCCCTTGAAATCATAATTTGAAGTTTAAAATATTAAATTTCAACAGAAAAGATGAGTTACAAGAAAAATCATCAAAAATAGAGTTTTGATTATGTAATGGAATTCTCTTGGAAGCATAATATGGTGATGCCAAGCTATTAGAGTTCACTCTCTGAATTGCTGTAACGTGTAACTCTTAAAAGTTATTAAGGATCAAAGTTTGAGCTTAATTTGATCATTTATGATCACTCACTGTAACCTTAAATTAAGTTTAACAGTCATATGAGTGATATAATTGGTGAATACTATTAGTTTATGATTAAAAGTAATAAAATACACGATTTTTGGGGTTCTGCCAAGCCTTTGAAGTCATCAAACTTAGAGTTATAGTGATAACTCTAAATAATGGTGTAATAATGATGTAATATGGCTTGATCATGATGTAATCATCACCAAACCTTAAAATATTGATCAATTCCAGTGGATATGATCAGTACACGTCTACTAGAGGCCTGTTGGACTCTAGGAGGGAGGTATTTACTATAAATAGAGCTCTTTTTACTCTGTTTTCCCCTCAGACGTATTAAAAACATTACATCAATTAGGTTAAAAGGTAATATCTTTATTCTTTATATATAAATCTTTTATATTATTAAAAACCAAAGATCATCTTATTATAATCATCAATTTTGATGTGATTAAATCATTTATTTAATTGTTTTTGCTAAAAATCTCTTTAAAATCTCATTTCCACATAAAAATAAAGAATATTTGTAAGTTTCTCTATTTTCTATTGTAAATACAATTTGGCTAAGTTGTATTTACATTATTTGAAATGAAATATTTCAAAAGTATTATATTAAGGATTAAAAGTAGGTTATTTTCTCTTATTATAATAACTTTCTCTTTATTATTACTTTAACAAATCTTTAATTAATATAAATAGTATTCATATTAATTTATAACTTCAATATTAGTGATATTATTGTTATTAATTGTTTTTTATTAATAAAAAACAGTTTTTTACGCCTTTATTATTTGTGTGTAACAATAATAAAGTGCCATTAAATATATTAATTATTTTATATTAATATATTTACTTTATTATATTATATTTTATAATATAAACTATATTAATATATTTAATTGATAATATAATTATTTTTACGCCATAATTATAATAATTTTTTATTATTATAATTATTTTCATCTTATTTATTTCATTTATAAGGACATTCATAGTACAATAAGTAAAATATTAGTAATTTTTACTTATTGTTTCATAGTCAAACCTTACAATAATAAAAGGAGTAACAGCTGTAAATATACTTTTATTTCATAATAATCATTGATCTCTCAAAGCTATAAATGCTATTGGAAATTTCATCACAGAGTGTATTTTTTGTGAATTTTTGAAGATTGTGTGTTTCATGTGGAATCATCAAAAATGAAATATAAGTAAAGCTTTGAATTTTACTTATAAAGGGATGATTTTTTTGTTTTTATATGAAATATGAAGTTCTAAATTGTGCCTCAAAGTTCCAGAAAGATTGATTAAGAATTGTATTGCAAATGAGTTTTTGAAGTTTTTACCTCATTTCTATGTGGAATTGCAAATAGTACTATATTGCTGGTTGCTATGAGGTAAATCAATGGATACTAGTTCAGAAAGAGTTTTAATCACTCTTTTGGGGCTTATCCATGGAAATTCATTAAAAATTGACATGGTTACAGGAGTCTAAGTTGATCTTTACTGTAAGGTGTGGATATGAAACTTTGGCTAAAAATCAAGTACTTTTCCTATCCTCAAAATTTGTATAAGGTAAAATATAATTAAAAAATAGTATGAAATAGTATTTTGAAGAGAAAACATGTGAATTTGTTTTTGAAATTTATAAGTTTAAAACAATAATATTATCAAGATTTATTGTTTTACCAAAAATACTCTACAAGAGATATTTAAGGCTACAAAAGAAATTCCTTCAAAAGCAATTTCAATCGGAATTAATTGAGCAAAGAAATTCAAGCAATGAATTAAAGAAAAAAAGTATTCAAAAACACATTTAAAGAGAAAAGACTCCCAAAAGTGACCAGAGTGAATTTGGAAACAAAGTGACAAAGCTAACAGTGATGAAAGAGGCTTTAATTCACTTATGGGGTGGTTCAAGTGGTAAAAATGATTATAAGAGTTACAAAAAATGATTATAGTGATTTTTTCACATGTTTAAAAGGTTTGAAATGATATTAAATGGATGGTTTGAATCTTTTATTGATTGGTTTAACAGTGTTTAAACTAATTATAAAAGGAAAAGATTCTAACATGAAGAGAAAAGTGGGGCAAAGAAGACATTCTTTTATAGCCATCAATTTTCTTACTTCAAAAGTAAAATTTACTATTTTCAGACGTGGAAAACACTCGGACAACAGAAAAGCAAACTATGGAATCATTGCACCCTGCTTTACACCAAAACAAAGGCTGGTTTTAGCCATTTTAGACCCTTAAATCAGCCATTACTATAGTAATACCTGGTCTAGAGCCCTCAAAACACGCCATAATGTGTGTAAGAGACCTAGAAGCCAGTTAAAAATGTTTTTACTAAGATTGTTTTAACGTAAGGGTAGTTTTGTCCTCTTGGCAACAGTTAAAACTGCCCTGGTTGGTATCAAAGCCTCATCATCAATTGAGTCACAGACCATGTGACTCAATTCCAGGCCAAAAAAGATGAAATTTTGTGTTGAGTTTGACATCCCATGCCTTTCAGCAGGGACTTTGGGGGTCTGGCTCCCCCTTGGAGATAGAGTACCTTTCCCCCCCAGAATTAATCTTTCCAATTTATTGTTTCTTTAATTCCACATCATCAAATACACTTGTGATTTACACATACAATTCAATTGATCTTTACAGTACACAACTGTAATGATTGATACCTCATATTTAAATTGCAGTTCACTTATGTAATACACATGCACATTTTGAGATTTTAATTGAAAATACTTCAATTCCTCATAACTTCTAATCTAAACACAACACCCCAATTTTAACCCAAAAATTGATGCTTAACACCACATTTGGTGTGAATTAAATTAAGATTTTCAGGATTTTCAACTTTTGTACAGAAAATACTAAAACTTAATTTAAGCATATTTAGAGTTGAGCTACAGAAGTTTTACCAAGAGGTGACCCCACCTTATTTTTTATGAGGAATCAAATGGTGGAGTAATTTTCTTGAGTTTATTTATTTGATAAAAAGCTATAATATATTTCATGTAACCTTTTACCAAAAATATTTTATTTTCATTAATTTTATTAGAAATTCATTTTTACTTAACTTTTTCAAGTAAAAAGGCATTTTCACAATTTTCAAATTTACTGTAACTTTTATTTTAAATTGAAATTAAATTTTTTATTTTTGTATTTAAATTTTTATTTATATTTTAATTTTTATTTTGATAATATAAATAAATTTATTTTATTTATATTGATATCTTATTTTGTTATTTGTGGTCTTTTGGGTATATGAAAATACCTCTAAGGCTCACATTTACCTCCTTGGCACATCAAAATAGCAGCTTATTTGCTATTTTCTTATGATTTAATGAGATTTTAACTTGGTAACCAAGTTCCCAAAAGGTTTTAGTGTAGTAATTGGGCCAAGATCAGCCATGGATCCAAGCTTTAGAGCTGTCCATGCCTCAGAGGCCTCAGAAGGTGGGTACCCTGGCTCTCTTTGATGTCTTTTGTCCCCCTTGACTATTTTCACGTCAAAAATAGAAATTCAGGCTTCAAGACTGATATACACTATGGGTGTACCAAACGTGTATGTAAGAATACCATAATATCAAGTGCCACAAACATGCATAACACTATACTTAGTGTATATGTAACATGGGAATTCTCACATTTGCATGATTTTGGCGTGGACTTGAGAAAACACTTTTTGCACAATTCTTTTATATGGTATTGATGATGTGGTATTGAAGTATTTTCCATATTACCACCTCAAGGAGTTGATTAAAGCTTATTCACTCTATGGAGCTACCCTAGGTGAAAGTTTGTGTAGAATCCAAATGTGGCCTTAGATTCATGTATTTACTTACTAAAGAATGGTAAATCATTTTTTATGAAATCAAAAATAATGAATTTTGAATATATACATGCCTTATGGGTTATGCATACTTCAGAGTTTATTTTAAAGAGAATCGTGGCCTATTTGGGTATTTAAAATATACCTCAAGACTCCCATTTCCTCACCAAAAAATGAAGTTGTACTACAATTCTATTAATGATATAAAGAAGAAAAAGGCCCCAAAGGGGGTTCATGTCCACTGTCCAACCTCTTTACATTACTCAGATCAAGTAATTTAAAGCACATCTATAGACATATTCAGGCTTGTGTCATTCTTTCATGTATAAATCTTCTTAAGAGCTTATCTGAGTCAGGTATTTCTGATTCTGCCAGCCATTCACCTTCATGTACTGGATTTCTATATCTGAAAAGATATTCTCTTAGATCTTTACCCCTAAGTCTCCTCTTCTTTAATGACTTTCTTTATCTTTTAGTCTCCACTCTGTTCCACTGGTGGTACAGTAAAAGGAGTTGGGTTCCTTAAAGGAAACAATTCTTTTTCAGCTGGTTGATAAGTTTTTATCAAGCTAACTGGAAAGATGGGGTGTTTATTTTCTAATTCACCACTCCATTCCACTTGAACTGCATTGGTTTCATGTAAGGCAACAATAACAAAAGGTCCTACATAAGAATCTTTAAGCTTCTTTGGGCCTTTGATATTACCAAAATTTGAGGTTGAAACTAGAACTAAGTCCCCTATTTTGAAGTCTGGTACTTTGTGTGTGAGCCTTAGAGGTAATTTTATATACCCAAAAGACCACAAATACAAAAATAACATATTAATATAAATAAAATAAATTTATTTATATTATTAAAATATAAATATAAATATAAATATAAAATTATATCAAAAATAAAAGATTAATTACAATTTAAAAATAAAAATACATTAAATTTTTGTAAGTATAAAATTACATTTATACTTGAAAAAATTAAGTAAAAATGAAATTTTAACAAAATTGTGAAAAGATAAATAAATTTTGAAAAAAATTAAATAAAATTATTATAGCTTTTTATACAATAAATAAAAATATAAAAATTATTTCACCATTGGATTCCTCATAAAAAATCAGGTGGGGTCATCTCTGA
Source organism: Austropuccinia psidii (assembly GCA_023105745.1). Lineage (NCBI taxonomy): Eukaryota > Fungi > Basidiomycota > Pucciniomycetes > Pucciniales > Sphaerophragmiaceae > Austropuccinia > Austropuccinia psidii. The sequence continues at coordinate 6,861,190 of JALGQZ010000002.1, read as the reverse complement.
GTGAAATTCTTGTAACTCAACTCTAAATAGGCTTAAATTAAGTTTTTGGTATTTTCAATACAAAAGTTGAAAATCATCAAAACTTTAATTTAATTCACACCACATGTGGTGTTAACCATCAATTTTTGTGTTAAAATTGAGGTGTTGTGTTTAGTTTAGAAGTTATGAGGAATTGAAGTATTTTCAATTGAATTCAATTGAAATGTCAAAATGTGCGCATGTATTCCATAAGTGAACTTTGATTTACATATGAGGTGTCAATTACTACTGTATTGTACTGTACAATTCAATTGAATTACATATGTAAATTATAAGTATAATACATGATGAGGAATTAAAGGAAAAATAAATTGGAAAGATTAATTTTGGGGGGGAAAAGGAACTTCAGCTCTAAGGGGGAGGTAGACCCCCAAAGTCCTTTCTGACAGGCGTGGGATGTCAAAATTCATGCAAAAGTTCATCACTTTTGGCCTGGAATTGAGTTACAGGGTCGGTGGACTCAATTGATGATGAGGTTTTGTTACCAACTGGGGTAGCTTTAGCTGTTGCCAAGAGGGTAAAACTACCCTTAAGATAAAACAATCATAGTAAAAACAGTTTTAACTGGTCTTTACGCCTCTGACACACATTCTGACGTGTTTTGAAGGCTCTAGGCCTGGTATTGCTATAGTAATGGCTGATTTAAGGGTCTAAAATGGCTAAAAATGGCTAAAAATGGCTTAAACCAGGGTTCAATGATGCCATAATTAGCTTTTCTGTTGTCAGACTGTTTTTCACGACTGACAAGAGTAAACTTTACTTTTGGAGTGAGGGAATTGACGGCTATAAAAGAATGTCTTCTTTGCCCCGCTTTTCTCTTCATGTTAGAATCTTTTCCTTTTATAATTAGTTTAAAAATTGTGAAACCAATCAATAAAAGATTCCAACCACCTTTCTTATATCATTTTAAACCTTTTAACCACGTGAAAAATTATTATAATCATTTTTTGTAACTTTTATAATCATTTTTACCCCTGAACCACCCCAAAAGTGAATTAAAGCATCTTTCATCACTGTTAACTTTGTCACTTTGTTTCCACATTCACTCTGGTCACTTTTGGGTGTGTTTTCTCTTGAATATTCTTTTTAAAGACTTTGTTCTTTAATTAATTGCTTGCAGTTCTTTGCTCAATTAATTCCGATTGAAATTGCTCTGGAAGAAATTTCTTTTGTAGCCTTAAAATATCTCTTGTAGAGTATTTTTTGGATAAATTTTTATTGTTGGTAAAACAATAGATTTTTATAATATTATTGTTTTATACTAATAAAGTTATAAACAATAAAATTGGCGTGTTTCCTCTTAAAAATAATATTTCTTACTATTTTTAATTGATTTTTACCTTATACAAATTTTGAGGACAGGAAAGGTACTTGATATTTAATCAAAGTTTCATATCCACACCTTACATTGTGACTCTTGTCCCACTTCTGCTTTGCATAGTCAAAAGTGTCATTCCTACTCTGTTTTGCATTATTTTTCACTTTATCAAGCATTATATTGAAGCTGGAAGCTGTAGGATTAATTTCAATCAAGTCTTTCCTCAGTGTGTCTTCTGGGGGTCTTGGATTCCATCCTTTTTCTAACATAGCAGGAGTTTTTCCTGTGGAAGAATGGACTAATGTTTCATATGCCAATCTTAATGCAGGTATAAGCATGCACCAGTCATGGGTAAAGCCATCTGAGTCTTTGAATTCTAACCCATAAGAACAGGATCTCCTGATCATGTCCTCTAAAGTTTGAATCATTCTCCCTGCTAGTCCATCTGTTTGAGGGTGATATGCTGTTAAGAATTATAACTTAGTCCCAAAAAATCTGTGAATCTTGGTCCAAAGTGCATATGTGAACTTGGGATCTCTTTTACTTATGATATTCTTTAATAACCCTGTATTAGAGATAACTCTACTCCATAGAAGAAGAGCCGTATCCATAGCAGTATCATTGTTATGACATGGTAAGAATATGGGAGTTTTTCTATAGCTGTCTACAATGACTAAACAAGCATCATCATGTTTGTCACCACTTGGAGAAAGTGCTGTGACCCAGTCCATGTGAAAAACTTCCCAAGGGGATTTTGGTTCTTTAATATGAATCATCAGTCCAAATTTCTTTCCTGTACTCCTGTTTACTTTTTGACATCTGGCACAGCTATTGCAATATTCAATGGTTTCTTTTCTCCAAGATGGCCACCATGCACAGTTTTTCACTTTTTCAAGTGTTCTGCCCTCTGACAGGTTTTCAAAGTAGAGGCTATCATGGCATTCATGAAGAATGGTATTGATAAGAAATCTGCTGCATAATTTCATTACACAAGAATGTTTGGTTCTGTGGTAAATAATCCCTTCAAACAAGTGAAATCTTCCTTCAGAATAGGAATTTTTCCAAACTTCATCCAGTGCATTGATTAAAGATGTATCTTTGAAGTCCTTATCTAATAAAGAAGTCAAGATACGGCGATTCTTGTCTTGCTTATAAGACTCTCTGACCTCTTAAAAGAGTTCAGTTCCAATATCAGTTCTGTTAACTCCTTCAATTGGAATCTGTGGTTCTGCTTCCAAAGGTACATAAGCTGGGCTACAAGGAGTACTGGCTAATGCCCACCTACTCATTCCATCACCATTATTGTTAATGCTTCCTACCTTATGAAATATAGTCATGTTACCTCCATATTCTTGAATGGCTATTTGCAATCTCAACACATGTCTGTTAGGAGTTTTTATTTTAAGAAGTGATCTCACAGCATTACAGTCAGTTATCACTTCAAAAGTACTGCCATCAAGATAATAGTGTAATTTCTCTAGTTCCATACCAAGCATAAGCACTCCATCTGGCATGCACCACATTTGGCTTCTGTTGGTTTCATTTTTCTTGAGATGCAACAAGCTGGTCCCTCTGTAGGTTTGTCATCAATAATTTGGACCTGATGTAGGGCTTCCCCTAATCCATCTCTACATGCATCAATGTACAATTTAAAAGGTATATTTCACTCAGGAATGAGGAGTAAAGGTGCTTCTGTAAGAGCTTTCCTTATCTTCTAATAAGCTTTAATTCTTTCCTGTGTCATCTAAAATACTGTCTGTTGATCACAGATTCTATAGAGCGACTTGACTAGAATTGCAAAGTCTTTCAGGTGTTGCTTTTAATAACTGGCAAAGCCAAGAAAAGACATTATTTCTTTCTTATTCTGGGGTATTGGCTTCAGTAACACTGCTGCCACTTTACTTTTGTCATTACCCAAGCTTAAACCAAAAACAATATGTCCTAAAGCTTTAAGTTCTTCAAAGAAAAAGTTACATTTCTTGAGTGAAATCTTCATATTCACTCCTGTAGCTTTGTCAAGTACTCTTGCAAGTCTTTCAAGGTTCAAAGACTATGAGTAAGAACAAATGATAATATCATCAATATAAATGATAAGCCATCCTTCATCAAATTATGTGGGGAAGATGGTACTCATCATTCTTTGATGATGAGATGGTGCATTTTTAATACCAAATGTTCTTCTAAGATACTCATAAATACCACAGTGAGTGATAATTCTAAGTAATTTCTTAGTTTTGGGTGTCAAAACATTTTGATGAAAGCCTTTCAATGAATCCATGTTTGTTATATACTTGGCTTTTGTAAGATTTGACTATGAAACTGAGATAATATTACTATTAATCAACAGTTCTATGCCTGTTCTTTTGAAATATAATAATAAAATATTATTATAGCCACAATTAAATAATTCAAGAATTATTTATTTCATGTGTTAAACACTACTAGTGATTTGAACAGTGAGCAGCAATTGTCTACAAGAATCAATTACAAGAAGATTTTAATAATAAAACTTCTTTTATTAAAATAATAAAATTATTTTAATATATAATTATCTTTTGTAAGAATAATTATAAATATAATTCTTGAAGAGCACTAGTTTTTTAGAGAAAAACTCTAAGAATTAAAGATAAATCACTCACTAATATTCCAAAGAGCTTATTGAAAAATAAGATAGAGAGATTTGACATAGAAGTGTGGATTTAATGTATCAAAATGTATTTATAACAGTATTACAACAATATATAGTTGGATTATATGATTTCACGTCTTTCTGATTGATTCTGAAAGAATTAAAACACTCAAGAATAGCTTTAACTAATACTTACTTGTTGGTAACAATGATTTAAATGGATAATAAGATGATTTGATGTGGAAAAAAACAGCAAGAGGAGGCCTCTTTTAAGTCAACAACAGCTCACAGAGGCATTCCATGGAGCAGACTGAAAAACCAGTGAGTGAGAAAATAATAAATCCTTTTGGATTATTGATTTCATCATCTGTTGTCACGTGAATTATCATAATTACTTAATTAATGCTTTTTACGTGACTACCAACCCCAATATGGTTAAGAATAAAAGGAGTAACATTTGTAAATCTTTTTTTTATTCCAAAATAGTCATTGATTTCTCAAATTTATCAATGTTATTGGAAATTTCATCACAGGTTGTAATTACTGTGAATTTTTGAAGATTCAGTGTTTCATGTAGAATAATAAAAAATGGACTGTAAGTAAAACTTTTAATTTTACTATTAAAATCATAATTAATTTTGGCTGTACCATAGCTAATACCATTCTCCATTGTTCCTGAAAGCTTCAGAGATATTTATTGAGAATTGTATTTTGAATGAATTTTTGAGGTTTTTACCTCATTTCTATGTAGAATTGCAAATATCAGTGTTTTACTGGTTGCTTTGAGGTAAATCAATGGATACAAGTCCAAACAGGGTTTTAATTACACTTTTGGGGTTATCCATGGAAAGTCATTAAGAATCAACATGGTTACAGGAGTCTAAGTAGCTCTTTACCTCCTTGGCACATCAAAATAGCAGGTTATTTGCTATTTTCTTGAGATTTACTGTAGTTGTAACATGGTAACCAGGTTCCCAAAGTGTTTTAGTTTACTAATTGGGCCAAGATCAGCCATGTATCCAAGCTTTGGAGCTAACCACGCCTCTGAGGCCTCAGAACTTGGGTACCCTGGCTCTCTTTGATGTCTTTTGTCCCCCTTGCCTATTTTTCACGCCAAAATAGAAAATTAAGCTTAAAGTTAGATATCCACTATGGGTGTACCAAAAGTCCATGTAAAGATACCATGATATTAAGTGCTCAAAAAATGCATAACACTATTCTCAGTGTATATGTAACATGGGATTTCTCACATTCCCATTAGTTTGGCGTGAAATGAAGAAAAACAAAAATTTTCATGGATATTTTATGTGGTATTGATGATGTGGTATTGAAGTATTTTCCATATTACCACTTCAAAGAGTTAATTTGAGCTTATTCACTCTATGGAGCTACCCTAGGTGGATTTTTGTGTAGAATCCAAATCTGGCCTTGTGTAAGGTGTGGATATGAAACTTTGATTAAAAATCAAGTACTTTTCCTGTCCTCAAAATTTGTATAAGGTAAAAATCAATTAAAAATAGTATGAAATATTATTTTTAAGAGAAAACACGCCAATTTTATTGTTTATAACTTTATTAGTATAAAACAATAATATTATAAAAATTTATTGTTTTACCAACAATAAAAATTTATCCAAAAAATACTCTACAAGAGATATTTTAAGGCTACAAAAGAAATTTCTCCAAGAGCAATTTCAATTGGAATTAATTGAGCAAAGAACTGCAAGCAATTAATTAAAGAACAAAGTCTTTAAAAAGAATATTAAAGAGAAAACACGCCCAAAAGTGACCAGAGTGAATTTGGAAACAAAGTGACAAAGTTAACAGTGATGAAAGATGCTTTAATTCACTTTTGGGGTGGTTCAGGGGTAAAAATGATTATAAGAGTTACAAACAATGAATATAATGATTTTTTCACGTGGTTAAAAGGATTAAAATGATTTAAAAGTGGTGGTTGGAATCTTTGGTTGATTGGTTTAACAGTTTTAAACTAATTAATAAAAGGAAAAGATTCTAACATGAAGAGAAAAGTGGGGCAAAGAAGACATTCTTTTATAGCCACCAATTCTCTTGCTCCAAAAGTAAATTTTACTCTTGTCAGTCGTGAAAAACAGTCTGACAACAGAAAAGCCAATTATGGCATCATTGAACCCTGGTTTAGACCAAAAAAGGCTGGTTTAGGCCATTTTTAGCCATTTTTAGCCATTTTAGACCCTTAAATCAGCCATTACTATAGCAATACCAGGCCTAGAGCCTTCAAAACACGTCAGAATGTGTGTCAGAGGCGTAGAAACCAGTTAAAACTGTTTTTATTATGATTGTTTTATCTTAAGGGTAGTTTTACCCTCTTGGCAACAGCTAAAACTACCCCAGTTGGTATCAAAACCTCATCATCAATTGAGTCCACAGACCCTGTAACTCAATTCCAGGCCAAAAGTGATGAACTTTTGCGTGAATTTTGACATCCCACGCCTGTCAGCAAGGATTTTGGGGGTCTAGCTCCCCCTTAGAGCTGGAGTTCCTTTTCCCCCCCAAATTTAATCTTTCCAATTTATTTTTCCTTTAATTCCTCATCATGTATTATACTTATAATTTACACATGTAATTCAATTCAATTGTACAGTACAATACAGTAATAATTGACACCTCATATGTAAATCAAAGCTCACTTATGTAATACACGCGCACATTTTGACATTTCAATTGAATTCAATTGAAAATACTTTAATTCCTCATAACTTCTAAACTAAACACAACACCTCAATTTTAACACAAAAATTGATGGTTAACACCACATGTGGTGTGAATTAAATTAAGGTTTTGAGGATTTTCAACTTTTGTATTGAAAATACTAAAAACTTAATTTAAGCTTATTTAGAGTTGAGTTACAAAAATTTCACTCAGAGGTGACCCCACCTGATTTTTTATGAGGAATCCAATGGTGAAATAAAATTTATATGTTTATTTATTGGATAAAAAGTTATAATAAATTTTATTTAACTTTTTTCCAAATTTATTTATTTTTTCACAATTTTGTTAAAATTTCATTTTTACTTAAATTTTTCAAGTATAAATGTAATTTTATATTTACAAAATTTAAAGTAATTTTATTTTTAAATTATAATTAATTTTTTATTTTTAATATAATTTTATATTTATATTTTTTATTTTTATTTTAATAATATAAATAAATTTATTTTATTTATATTAATATGTTATTTTTTATATTTGTGGTCTTTTGGGTATATGAAATTACCTCTAAGGCTCACATTCCCTCCCCCTAAAAAGGAATATTACTTTGTAATATTGGTGTTTCTAGTGTGTCTGAATCTCCTCAGGAGTTTGGTGGCTTCTGGTATATCTTTCTCTTCTAACCATTCATCTTCACAAGTTGGGTCACTGTACCTAACAAGGTATTCCCTTACTTTCTTGGTTCTTAATTTTCTTTCTTTAAGAACTTTGGTTATTTTCTTAGTACCAGATGTCTCAATAGGAGGTATAACTTGGGGAATCTTATTCCTCAAGGGAAATTTCTCAGCATCACTAGATTTGTATGGCTTTATCAAGCTTACTGGAAATGTAGGGTGCTTATTGCTAAGTTCTTCAGATAACTCTACTTCAACAGCATTTTCTCCATGGAGGGCCTTAATCACAAAAGGTCCTGCAAAGGAGTCTTTTAACTTTTTACATCCTTTGATGTTATTGAAGTTAGTGGTGGATACAAGAACTAGGTCCCCCACTTTGAAATCTGGAGTTGCATGAGATTTATCCCATTTGTCTTTAGCATATGCAAAAGAGTCCTCCATGCATCTCACTGCATGCTTTCTGCTTTGTCTAGCATTCCTTTGAAGCTAGCAGCTGTGGGATGTATTTCAATTAAGTCTTTCCTCAAGGAATCTTGGGGTAACTTGGGGTTCCATGCTTTTTCTAGAATAGCAGGAGTCTGATTGGTACTGGAATGGATTGATGTTTTATATGCTAATTCCAGTGCTGGTAACAGAGTACACCAATCATGGGTAAATCCATCACAATCTTTGAATTCAAGGCCATATGCACAAAATCTTCTCACCATGTCCTCTAAGGTTTGGATCATTCTTTCAGCCAGACCATCAGTTTGTGGGTGGTAGGCTGTAGAGAAAGACAGTTTTGTGCCAAATAATTGGTGAAGATTTGTCCATAGAGCTGAAGTGAATTTGGGATCTCTATCACTGATGATATTTGTAAATATCCCAGTCCATGACACTACTCTATTCCATATCAGAAGAGCTGTATCCATGGCTGTATCATCTTTGTGACATGGTAAAAAGATTGGAGTTTTACTGAATCTGTCCACAATTACTAGGCAAGCATTATAGCTCCTGTCACCTCCTGGTGGTAGGCCAGTTACCCAATCCATATGGACAATTTCCCAAGGTCTGTTTGGTTCTTGGATTTTCATCATATTTCCAAGTCTTTTGCCAGTGGATTTATTTGCCTTTTGGCATCTGTCACAGGTTTTGCAATATTCTGCAACATCTTTTTGCCACATTGGCCACCATATGCAGGTCTTTACTTTCTCTCTTGTTCTGTCCTCAGAAAGATGTCCTGAAAAGGGACTATCATGGCATTCTTTTAGTACAAGATTGATTAATGACCTGTCTACAACTGTCATGACACATGTGTGCTTGGTTCTGTGGTAAATTATACCATCCAGTAGGTGAAATCTCCCTTCATTAAAATAATTTCTCCATACTTCATCCAAGGCATGTATTAGAGAGTTGTCTTTACAGTCTTTGTTAAGTAATTGGCATAAGATGCTACAATTCTTATCTTGAGTGTAACTATTTCTGACTTCTTCAAAGAAGGTGGTGTTCAGGTCTGTAACACTTATTCCTTCTATTGGAATTTGTGGTGAAGCTTCTTCTGGAACATAAGCAGGATTATCAATGTTATTTGGTAATGGCCATCTGCTTAGTCCATCTGCATTCTAATGAATATTCCCATCCTTATGAACAATAGTCATATTGCCTCTGTATTCTTGTATGGCTATTTGCCATCTGAGCATGTGTCTGTTAGGTGTTTTCATGTTCAAAAGTGATTTCACAGCTGTACAATCTGTTATTACTTCAAAAACACATCCCTCTAAGAAATAGTTCAATTTCTCTAAGGCCCAGACAAGGCATAGACATTCCATTTGACTTGCTCCATATCTGGCTTCAGTTGGTTTGATTTGCCTGGATATGAAACATATTGGTCCTTCTACAGGTTTGTCATTTATGATCTGAACTTGGTGAAGTGCAGCACCTAGTCCATCCCCTGATGCATCAATATACAGTTTGAAAGGCAATTTACAGTCTGGCATCAGTAAGAGTGGAGCAGTGGTCAATGCTTCTCTTGGAGACTCAAAAGCTTTGACTCTGTCAACAGTCATCTCAAATACTGTGTCTTTGTCACACAACTTATAAAGTGGTCTTGCTATGGATGCAAAGTCTTTAATGTGTTGCCTGTAATATCCTGCAAAACCTAAGAATGACTGAATTTCCTTCTTATTCTGAGGCATGGGTTTTAACAATACTGCTGCAACTTTGTTTTTATCAATTCCAAGGGACAAACCAGATACAACATGTCCTAGTGCCTTAAGTTCTTTAAATCCAAAATGACATTTCTTCAAGCAGATTTTCATGTTTACTGATTGGATTTTTGTCAAAACTCTTGATAATCTGTACATGTGCTCCTCCCAAGTCTTTGAACAGATAATAATGTCATCAATGTAAATGATTAACCATCCTTCTGAGAGTTCTTCAGGGAAGATTTCATTCATCATTCTTTGGAAGTGTGAAGGTGCATTTTTGATACCAAAGGGCATCCTTAAGTATTCATACACTCCACAATGAACAATAATTCTCAAGTATTTTCTTGCTCTTGGTGTTACTACATTTTGATGGAATCCTTTAAGGGCATCCATAGTGGTTATATACACTGCTTGAGATATTTGAGTAAGGGCAATTTGGATTTTTGGTATTGGGTATCTGTCTGGAACAGTGTAAGTGTTCAGAGCTCTAAAGTCCCCAACCATTCTGGATTTTCCTTTATGCCACGCCACTATGACTGGTGTAGTTATTTCTACTTCCTCATTGTGGCCTACTTTTCTTATTACACCAAGGTCTAGAAGTTCTTTGATATGAATTTCTAGAGCTTCTCTTGATTTTGGACTTGCTGGATAAGCAGGTCTTCTTAAGAGTGGTGGATAAGGTCTCTCAATGTTAAGAATGATGTCAACTTCATGACCAATAATTGCTCCCAGGGGTTCTTTGTCTGTAGCAAATGCTCCTCTGTGGTCATACAAAAGGGAAGAAAGTTCATTTTCTTGCTTATCAGTCAGATGAAGGCTTATTTCAGCCTCATTTAACTGTTCAGACTTGAATTTCTCTAACTCTAAGTTGACTGGTGATACTTTGTTTACTGTAATTTGTCTTTTAAAGGGTAAAAAGGCAAATTTCTGGCGCTTATTGTCTCCAATTGTAAAGTATCTGTCTTTGTTATTATGTAAATCTATCCCATACATGATTAAATAGTCATTTCCCAATATAAAATGGGTACTAGAGCAATTTTCCATAACAACAAATTCAATTGTGATCCTTAAATTCCCATTTATGTGTGGGAATATGAAATTGGTCTCAAAGATTCCTAATGCTTTCATTGGGTTACTTGCACTGTTGAATTTTATACCATCAATTGGTAACAATTGGTCTTCAAAATTTGGTACACAAGTCTTAAGAAAAGATTTTCCAACACAAGAGCAGAAGGCTCCTGGGTCAAGCAAAAGTTTGGTGGGTTTGTTGTCAATCACCACTTCTGTTATACAGGAGTTACCAGCTGTATAACCTTTTCCTCTGTTTGGTTTTGTCTTCATAAGTTGTGCATCTTGAACTTTTGATAAATCAACTTGACCATTGCTCAATTGTGGTAAGTGGGAATAAGATTCCATGATGTCAAAAGTGGCATTGATATTTTCTATATCTTTTGAAGATTCAGAGAATATGGATGACTTATCATCTGAATTGTCTCCAATTATGTCTTCCTTTTCAACATCTGGTTCTTTTTCAATGTCAATTTCATTGATTTTCCCCCTTTTTGGACATGTATTGGCTAACTGGGTGGTGCTTTGGCAAATATGGCATTTTCTGACTGTATCTGCAGATTTATATTTAATATTACTAGAATTTTCTTTGGGGTTTTTGTCCACAGAATCTTTCCAAGGTGTATTAAACCTTGTTTTAAGATTCACCCTACTAGAACCAATTTTGGTTCTGGTGGTTACTTCTTCTAGTATATTGATAATATCCTCTGCTGAAGATTGTTCAGTAGTCCTGCTTTTGACAGCATGCTCTAAGTCACCTCCACATTGTCTCAGAATTTTTCTATGGATCATAAATTCTGACATGTCAGGATATAATGCTGTTAATCTGTCCTTTTGTTGGCAAAACCATGGTAAAGCTTTGTCTTTATCAGCATTAAATTTGGCAGATTCAAAGGCTGTTTCAACTTTAAACCTCCAAGCATCATTTGCCCATTTGTTGATGATTTGGGTTTTCCACCAAGTCCAACTCTGGTGTCCATGTGCTTGTCTTATTTTGATGTACCATCTGTGAGCTGATCTGGTAAACAAGGTGTTAAACCTGGCTGTTACCAATCTGTCTGGTAATTCAAAATCCTCTTTGATCATGTCAATACCTCTAATGAATTCCATATGGTCATACTCTCCTTCACCACTGAAGTGAGGCCATTCTTTAAGTTTTGGAACTTCTTTCAAGAGTGCTTGGCCCATTGATGGTTCCAAGTTATGAAAAGAAGTGGATAATTCATTTTTTAATTGTGAATTATCAGGATCCAATACTTGTTGATTTGAAATTCTTGTGCCCTCATTTTGATTTAGAGGTGTAGACATTCTTGGTAAGGTGTTCAGTAATTGTTCAATGTCATTCATTTTACTGTTGCTACACCTTTGGGAATTTCTGTATTCATGTTGGAAGCTTTGTATTAAATTTATTACTTCAATTTTATACATGTCTTCTTTATGTGTAAGTTCTTGCCATAACTCTGTTTGTCTTGTATTATCAGCAGTGACTTGATTCAATTTCATTGATAATTTTGATACTTCTTCTTGTGAAGCATCAAAACACTTTTTCAAGGCAATGGTATATGTCTTTACTTCAGTAAATGAATTTGAAATGTCATCAAGGACTTTCTTGTTATCTGTCTTGATAATATTTATGGCTTGTTTAATTCTTGTTTCAATTATGTCATCAATATTGAATTTAGAATATTTATCTGTTAATTCTTTAATAATGGCAGATTGTTCATTTATTTTATTGTTAGAAGAATTATCATTATTGGAATTTTTAATTGTTCTCAAAACTTTTTCAAAACACATAAGTGTTTCATTAATTTGGCACAGACTCAGGTTGTTTGTTTTAATGTTGTTACAAATGGTGTCATTTTTATCAGAAAGATGTTTTTTCACGTCATTTATAGCATTATACAACTCTGGGATGGAATCAAATATGTCAGAAATCATTTCTGGAACCTTAATCTGGCTTCCTCCTTCTTCTGTAATTCCATCATGGTTCTGGCCATCTGAAATACACTTTTCCATGGCATCCTGCTGAATCTTTGGGATTCTGTAGCCCTGGCTGTAAGGTTTTGGGGCTGGTGCCTTCCCTTTGCCCTTGTTTGGAGCTTGTGGCTGCTTTTTCACGTTGGAATTGCTGCTGCTGGCCATTGGGGCTGTTTTTGGCACTGTTTTGTGTGGTGGAGGGTTGTTTTTCCTCCATTCTAGTGTCAAAAGCATCATGTTTTTCTTCTCCATCAATGGATGCCACCCATTGAGCAATTTGCAAGTGTTGGGATGGCCCAAGAATTTTCTTACTGTCAGGTAAGAATTCATGCAATTCTTCCACAGGTCTGCAAGGATCTGGTACTCCTCGAATTGGAGTGCATTGTTGTATGCACTGTGGCTGGCTTTGTATATGTCCACAGAGGCTTGTTGTGGCGGTGTCAGCTCTTTTTGAAGGTAAAATGGTATTATCAGCTTCAGAATGACCCATTTTAGTTGTTTGGAAGTCATCAACTGACCCTTTTCCTTCTGTACCTGGTTGGCCTCTGCCATAATCACGTCTATTACCTTTTTGGGAGCTGCTTGAGGGGTTGTAGCTGGCTCCTGACCTGGTTGAAGGCATAATTATGGTTAAAAAAGGCTTAAAATAGTATTTTTACGTCAAAAACTTACTATTGGCCAAATTTTTGGCTTTCTGAAGTGTATTACTTATATCCAAGTTAATTAATTCAGAAGATATTGGTTCAGGTTGATTATTTTGAGTCACAATAACAGTACTATTATGATCAGAATTAACAGTACTGGCAGGGATAATGCTGGTTACTGTTGAGGCTGTTTCAATTTTTTCTTGTCTTACCACGTTGTCAGACACTAAAATTAATGAAAAAGCCAATTAATTAAGTAAAAAAAGGTTATTTCAAAAAAGAAATAAAAATATAAGCCTCACTTATAATATGAAAAAAATTATTTTTTAAGGATTTTTTTGGATTATAAGTATTTTTTATATGTTTTTAAATTTTTCAATATAAGAAAAAAAGATTTAAAAAGAGTAAAAAATATGTCACAGGTAAAATATCACGGCTGGGCCCCCAAATGTAAGGTGTGGATATGAAACTTTGATTAAAAATCAAGTACTTTTCCTGTCCTCAAAATTTGTATAAGGTAAAAATCAATTAAAAATAGTATGAAATATTATTTTTAAGAGAAAACACGCCAATTTTATTGTTTATAACTTTATTAGTATAAAACAATAATATTATAAAAATTTATTGTTTTACCAACAATAAAAATTTATCCAAAAAATACTCTACAAGAGATATTTTAAGGCTACAGAAGAAATTTCTTCAAGAGCAATTTCAATTGGAATTAATTGAGCAAAGAACTGCAAGCAATTAATTAAAGAACAAAGTCTTTAAAAAGAATATTAAAGAAAACACGCCCAAAAGTGACCAGAGTGAATTTGGAAACAAAGTGACAAAGTTAACAGTGATGAAAGATGCTTTAATTCACTTTTGGGGTGGTTCAGGGGTAAAAATGATTATAAGAGTTACAAACAATGAATATAATGATTTTTTCACGTGGTTAAAAGGATTAAAATGATTTAAAAGTGGTGGTTGGAATCTTTGATTGATTGGTTTAACAGTTTTAAACTAATTAATAAAAGGAAAAGATTCTAACATGAAGAGAAAAGTGGGGCAAAGAAGACATTCTTTTATAGCCACCAATTCTCTTGCTCCAAAAGTAAATTTTACTCTTGTCAGTCGTGAAAAACAGTCTGACAACAGAAAAGCCAATTATGGCATCATTGAACCCTGGTTTAGACCAAAAAAGGCTGGTTTAGGCCATTTTTAGCCATTTTTAGCCATTTTAGACCCTTAAATCAGCCATTACTATAGCAATACCAGGCCTAGAGCCTTCAAAACACGTCAGAATGTGTGTCAGAGGCGTAGAAACCAGTTAAAACTGTTTTTATTATGATTGTTTTATCTTAAGGGTAGTTTTACCCTCTTGGCAACAGCTAAAACTACCCCAGTTGGTATCAAAACCTCATCATCAATTGAGTCCACAGACCCTGTAACTCAATTCCAGGCCAAAAGTGATGAACTTTTGCGTGAATTTTGACATCCCACGCCTGTCAGCAAGGATTTTGGGGGTCTAGCTCCCCCTTAGAGCTGGAGTTCCTTTTCCCCCCCAAATTTAATCTTTCCAATTTATTTTTCCTTTAATTCCTCATCATGTATTATACTTATAATTTACACATGTAATTCAATTCAATTGTACAGTACAATACAGTAATAATTGACACCTCATATGTAAATCAAAGTTCACTTATGTAATACACGTGCACATTTTGACATTTCAATTGAATTCAATTGAAAATACTTTAATTCCTCATAACTTCTAAACTAAACACAACACCTCAATTTTAACACAAAAATTGATGGTTAACACCACATGTGGTGTGAATTAAATTAAGGTTTTGAGGATTTTCAACTTTTGTATTGAAAATACTAAAAACTTAATTTAAGCTTATTTAGAGTTGAGTTACAAAAATTTCACTCAGAGGTGACCCCACCTGATTTTTTATGAGGAATCCAATGGTGAAATAAAATTTATATGTTTATTTATTGGATAAAAAGTTATAATAAATTTTATTTAACTTTTTTCCAAATTTATTTATTTTTTCACAATTTTGTTAAAATTTCATTTTTACTTAAATTTTTCAAGTATAAATGTAATTTTATATTTACAAAATTTAAAGTAATTTTATTTTTAAATTATAATTAATTTTTTATTTTTAATATAATTTTATATTTATATTTTTTATTTTTATTTTAATAATATAAATAAATTTATTTTATTTATATTAATATGTTATTTTTTATATTTGTGGTCTTTTGGGTATATGAAATTACCTCTAAGGCTCACACCTTGAATCCATGGATTTACTTACTCAATAAAAAGTTATTCATCTTTTCTGAAATCCAAAATGATGAATTTTTGATATATGCACGACTTATGAGTTATGCATAATTCAAAATTTATTTTTCAGATAATTGTGGCCTATTTGGGTATGTAAAATATATCTCAAGGCTCACATTCCCTCACACCAAAAAATAAAATTGTACTACAATTTTATCAATGGTATGAAGGATAAAAGCCACAAAGGGGGTTAATGTCCACTGTCCAACCTCTTTAAATCACCCAGATCAAGTAATTTAAAGGACATTTATAGACATATTCAGGCTTTTGGCCTTCTTTCATGTCTAAATCTTCTTAAGAGCTTATCTGTGCCAGGTTGTCAGGATGATACTATGATAAAGGTATAACTAGGCTAATTAGAGCTTTAACTGTGTATGTGACACGGCAGAAAATGATTAAAAAGATTTTATAAGGGTTTATAATAAAAGAAAAGGGTTCTACTATTTAAGAAATAGTGGTGGTGAGCGCTATTGAGAACCCTGGGTGCAGGCTTTATCTGTTGGATTACAATAATAAAGTCTACAATAATTGAAGATTATAATTATACCTGATTATTTAACCAAGAGTAAAACTGTTTTGGACAGTTTACTACGTAGGTTATTCAAGAGCAGGATGAGGAAAGGGTTTTGGTTGTGAAAAGCCCTCCTTTTATCCTGAAATTGAGGTGGAAAGGCTGCTAGACCTTTCCACGTAGAGGAAGTGAAGATTTTTCACTCTCCAGGACAGGCTTGTGGTTTGCAAACAGCCTGTATACCCTGTATTGGGCTCAGATGTGGTTTTGAAACCACATCTGGGCAGTTTTCACCAATACAGGGTGAAAATTTTCATCTGGGGACCTCACAGCCTGATTCTGACGTGTATGATGCGTAGAATGCTGTACAGAAACTGTATGGGGCCCCAGTATTGACTGACATATGAGGTATTGAAGTAAAAACATGCTTCTTCGTCTATTTGACACCTCATATTCATGGTTATGGGATATTATCCCATGGTAAGGCTGTATCTGACAGCAGGTGGGATTTTGACCTTAAAATGGTCATACCTCTGTCAGTTTTTGAGATATCAAGCTCAAAGTTGGTTCATTGAATAGCTCTTTATGAGCTCTACACAGTGGTACCCAACTTGACATGGTTATCATTAAATATGACAAAGTTATCCCATGTACAAGTATTTTTGTACATTGGCGTGGTCTGGTCAAAAGCTGTATTAAGCTTGTTTGGCCAATAACTTCTGTTGTAGTTGAGTTATGAGGAAATGGATGGCACCATCAGATAGCCCTGATTGTGCTCTTTCCAAAAAGACCCCACTTTAAGTATCTCACACTAAAACTGTAAAAGTTAGATGAGAGGTGAATGTTTTGTTCACCCTTATTTGGTCTGATTTTGACCATAACTCAAGTAATACTGGTGCTAGCTCAGTTTGGCTGGCACCATTAGATAGCCCTGGCTTAGAGCTTCATTTTGAATACCCATTTGATGGGGTTAAGCCTCTCCTTCTAGATTTTAGATGAGAGGTTAACATTAAGGTTTATGCTCAGCAATAACTTTGAGCAGGAATAACTTTGTTATTTCTTGTCCTATGGTGATGGGACTTATATTTTCAGAAAGAGGTGAGTTTCCTCTTTCTTTTGATACCTTTTGAGCTAATTTGGCTCAGCTCCATGTTTTGCTGGTATCTTGGCTATACCATTGGTTTATGGTATTTTGGCTGTCATGCTTGTGCTCTGGTTTTGAGTCACAGGCTGACATACCCTCCCTCTAAAAAAGGCTCATTATTGATGAGACTGTTCAGTCCTCCTAGAGGCTCTGAATCTCCTTAAATGAAGGTTCCCATCTGGTATGGCCTCCTCTGCCAACCATTTGTCTTTGTCAGCTGTCTGGTTCTTAAATCTGACTAGATATTGTCTCTGATCTTTCCCATTAAGTCTGATTTTTCTGGCCCTGATGATTTTACTCACAGGTCCAGGAGAGTCTTCTACTTCCACTATTTCTGGTGGAGTGGTGTTCTTCCTCCTGGAGGGGAATTTATCCTCCTCTGTTTGGAAGTATGGTTTCACCAGGCTCACTGGAAAGACTGGGTGTTTCCTAGAAAACTCCTCAGTGAGCTTGACCTCTACTGCATTCTTCCCTATCAACTTAATGATAGTGAAGGGCCCTACAAATGAGTCTCTCATTTTCTTGGGTCCTTTGAGATTGTTAAAGTTCAGTGTAGACACTAACACCTGGTCCCCTTCCTTGAAGTCAGGTTCCATATGTGATTTGTCCCACCTTTGCTTATTATACTCTTTGGCCTCAGCTATGCATTTGGCAGCAGTATCACAGGCTTTCTTCCACATATCATGGAAGTCTTTGGCTGTGGGGTGGATGGTCAGAAGATTTTTCTTCAAGTGATCCACAGGTAACAGGGGATTCCACCCTTTCTCTACCAGTGCAGGTGTTTTTCCTGTGGTAGAGTGCTGGCTTGTATTATAAGCCAGTTGGACTGCTGGTAAGAGGGTGACTGTAAGGTGTGGATATGAAACTTTGATTAAAAATCAAGTACTTTTCCTGTCCTCAAAATTTGTATAAGGTAAAATTCAGTTAAAAATAGTATGAAATATTATTTTTAAGAGAAAACACGCCAATTTTATTGTTTATAACTTTATTAGTATAAAACAATAATATAAAAATTTATTGTTTTACCAACAATAAAGATTTATCCAAAAAATACTCTACAAGAGATATTTTAAGGCTACAAAAGAAATTTCTTCAAGAGCAATTTCAATTGGAATTAATTGAGCAAAGAACTGCAAGCAATTAATTAAAGAACAAAGTCTTTAAAAAGAATATTAAAGAGAAAACACGCCCAAAAGTGACCAGAGTGAATTTGGAAACAAAGTGACAAAGTTAACAGTGATGAAAGATGCTTTAATTCACTTTTGGGGTGGTTCAGGGGTAAAAATGATTATAAGAGTTACAAACAATGATTATAATGATTTTTTCACGTGGTTAAAAGGATTAAAATGATTTAAAAGTGGTGGTTGGAATCTTTGATTGATTGGTTTAACAGTTTTAAACTAATTAATAAAAGGAAAAGATTCTAACATGAAGAGAAAAGTGGGGCAAAGAAGACATTCTTTTATAGCCATCAATTCTCTTACTCCAAAAGTAAAATTTACTCTTGTCAGTCGTGAAAAACAGTCTGACAACAGAAAAGCCAATTATGGCATCATTGAACCCTGGTTTAGACCAAAAAGGGCTGGTTTAAGCCATTTTTAGCCATTTTAGACCCTTAAATCAGCCATTACTATAGCAATACCAGGCCTAGAGCCTTCAAAACACGTCAGAATGTGTGTCAGAGGCGTAGAAACCAGTTAAAACTGTTTTTATTATGATTGTTTTATCTTAAGGGTAGTTTTACCTTCTTGGCAACAGCTAAAACTACCCCAGTTGGTATCAAAACCTCATCATCAATTGAGTCCACAGACCCTGTAACTCAATTCCAGGCCAAAAGTGATGAACTTTTGCGTGAATTTTGACATCCCACGCCTGTCAGCAAGGATTTTGGGGGTCTAGCTCCCCCTTAGAGCTGGAGTTCCTTTTCCCCCCCAAATTTAATCTTTCCAATTTATTTTTCCTTTAATTCCTCATCATGTATTATACTTATAATTTACACATGTAATTCAATTCAATTGTACAGTACAATACAGTAATAATTGACACCTCATATGTAAATCAAAGTTCACTTATGTAATACACACGCACATTTTGACATTTCAATTGAATTCAATTGAAAATACTTTAATTCCTCATAACTTCTAAACTAAACACAACACCTCAATTTTAACACAAAAATTGATGGTTAACACCACATGTGGTGTGAATTAAATTAAGGTTTTGAGGATTTTCAACTTTTGTATTGAAAATACTAAAAACTTAATTTAAGCTTATTTAGAGTTGAGTTACAAAAATTTCACTCAGAGGTGACCCCACCTGATTTTTTATGAGGAATCCAATGGTGAAATAAAATTTATATGTTTATTTATTTGATAAAAAGTTATAATAAATTTTATTTAAATTTTTTCCAAATTTATTTATTTTTTCACAATTTTGTTAAAATTTCATTTTTACTTAAATTTTTCAAGTATAAATGTAATTTTATATTTACAAAATTTAAAGTAATTTTATTTTTAAATTATAATTAATTTTTTATTTTTAATATAATTTTATATTTATATTTTTTATTTTTATTTTAATAATATAAATAAATTTATTTTATTTATATTAATATGTTATTTTTTATATTTGTGGTCTTTTGGGTATATGAAATTACCTCTAAGGCTCACATTCCCTCCCCCTAAAAAAGAATATTACTTTGTAATATTGGTGTTTCTAGTGTGTCTGAATCTCCTCAGGAGTTTGGTGGCTTCTGGTATATCTTTCTATTCTAACCATTCATCTTCACAAGTTGGGTCACTGTACCTAACAAGGTATTCCCTTACTTTCTTGGTTCTTAATTTCCTTTCTTTAAGAACTTTGGTTATTTTCTTAGTACCAGATGTCTCAATAGGAGGTATAACTTGGGGAATCTTATTCCTCAAGGGAAATTTCTCAGCATCACTAGATTTGTATGGCTTTATCAAGCTTACTGGAAATGTAGGGTGCTTATTGCTAAGTTCTTCAGATAACTCTACTTCAACAGCATTTTCTCCATGGAGGGCCTTAATCACAAAAGGTCCTGCAAAGGAGTCTTTTAACTTTTTACATCCTTTGATGTTATTGAAGTTAGTGGTGGATACAAGAACTAGGTCCCCCACTTTGAAATCTGGAGTTGCATGAGATTTATCCCATTTGTCTTTAGCATATGCAAAAGAGTCCTCCATGCATCTCACTGCATGCTTTCTAGCTTTGTCTAGCATTCCTTTGAAGCTAGCAGCTGTGGGATGTATTTCAATTAAGTCTTTCCTCAAGGAATCTTGGGGTAACTTGAGGTTCCATGCTTTTTCTAGAATAGCAGGAGTCTGATTGGTACTGGAATGGATTGATGTTTTATATGCTAATTCCAGTGCTGGTAACAGAGTACACCAATCATGGGTAAATCCATCACAATCTTTGAATTCAAGGCCATATGCACAAAATCTTCTCACCATGTCCTCTAAGGTTTGGATCATTCTTTCAGCCAGACCATCAGTTTGTGGGTGGTAGGCTGTAGAGAAAGACAGTTTTGTGCCAAATAATTGGTGAAGATTTGTCCATAGAGCTGAAGTGAATTTGGGATCTCTATCACTGATGATATTTGTAAATATCCCAGTCCATGACACTACTCTATTCCATATCAGAAGAGCTGTATCCATGGCTGTATCATCTTTGTGACATGGTAAAAAGATTGGAGTTTTACTGAATCTGTCCACAATTACTAGGCAAGCATTATAGCTCCTGTCACCTCCTGGTGGTAGGCCAGTTACCCAATCCATATGGACAATTTCCCAAGGTCTGTTTGGTTCTTGGATTTTCATCATATTTCCAAGTCTTTTGCCAGTGGATTTATTTGCCTTTTGGCATCTGTCACAGGTTTTGCAATATTCTGCAACATCTTTTTGCCACATTGGCCACCATATGCAGGTCTTTAATTTCTCTCTTGTTCTGTCCTCAGAAAGATGTCCTGAAAAGGGACTATCATGGCATTCTTTCAGTACAAGATTGATTAATGACCTGTCTACAACTGTCAT
The DNA here is from genome assembly GCA_023105745.1 of Austropuccinia psidii. Classification (NCBI taxonomy): domain Eukaryota; kingdom Fungi; phylum Basidiomycota; class Pucciniomycetes; order Pucciniales; family Sphaerophragmiaceae; genus Austropuccinia; species Austropuccinia psidii. The sequence continues at coordinate 6,839,920 of JALGQZ010000002.1, read as the reverse complement.
GACACATGTGTGCTTGGTTCTGTGGTAAATTATACCATCCAGTAGGTGAAATCTCCCTTCATTATAAGATTTTCTCCATACTTCATCCAAGGCATGTATTAGAGAGTTGTCTTTACAGTCTTTGTTAAGTAATTGGCATAAGATGCTACAATTCTTATCTTGAGTGTAACTATTTCTGACTTCTTCAAAGAAGGTGGTGTTCAAGTCTGTAACACTTATTCCTTCTATTGGAATTTGTGGTGAAGCTTCTTCTGGAACATAAGCAGGATTATCAATGTTATTTGGTAATGGCCATCTGCTTAGTCCATCTGCATTCTTATGAATATTCCCATCCTTATGAACAATAGTCATATTGCCTCTGTATTCTTGTATGGCTATTTGCCATCTGAGCATGTGTCTGTTAGGTGTTTTCATGTTCAAAAGTGATTTCACAGCTGTACAATCTGTTATTACTTCAAAAACACATCCCTCTAAGAAATAGTTAAATTTCTCTAAGGCCCAGACAAGGCATAGACATTCCATTTGACTTGCTCCATATCTGGCTTCAGTTGATTTGATTTGCCTGGATATGAAACATATTGGTCCTTCTACAGGTTTGTCATTTATGATCTGAACTTGGTGAAGTGCAGCACCTAGTCCATCCCCTGATGCATCAATATACAGTTTGAAAGGCAATTTAAAGTCTGGCATCAGTAAGAGTGGAGCAGTGGTCAATGCTTCTCTTAGAGACTCAAAACCTTTGACTCTGTCAACAGTCATCTCAAATACTGTGTCTTTGTCACACAACTTATAAAGTGGTCTTGCTATGGATGCAAAGTCTTTAATGTGTTGCCTGTAATATCCTGCAAAACCTAAGAATGACTGAATTTCCTTCTTATTCTGAGGCATGGGTTTTAACAATACTGCTGCAACTTTGTTTTTATCAATTCCAAGGGACAAACCAGATACAACATGTCCTAGTGCCTTAAGTTCTTTAAATCCAAAATGACATTTCTTCAAGGAGATTTTCATGTTTACTGATTGGATTTTTGTCAAAACTCTTGATAATCTGTACATGTGCTCCTCCCAAGTCTTTGAACAGATAATAATGTCATCAATGTAAATGATTAACCATCCCTCTGAGAGTTCTTCAGGGAAGATTTCATTCATCATTCTTTGGAAGTGTGAAGGTGCATTTTTGATACCAAAGGGCATCCTTAAGTATTCATACACTCCACAATGAACAATAATTCTCAAGTATTTTCTTGCTCTTGGTGTTACTACATTTTGATGGAATCCTTTAAGGGCATCCATAGTGGTTATATACACTGCTTGAGATATTTGAGTAAGGGCAATTTGGATTTTTGGTATTGGGTATCTGTCTGGAACAGTGTAAGTGTTCAGAGCTCTAAAGTCCCCAACCATTCTGGATTTTCCATTATGCCACGCCACTATGACTGGTGTAGTTATTTCTACTTCCTCATTGTGGCCTACTTTTCTTATTACACCAAGGTCTAGAAGTTCTTTGATATGAATTTCTAGAGCTTCTCTTGATTTTGGACTTGCTGGATAAGCAGGTCTTCTTAAGAGTGGTGGATAAGGTCTCTAAATGTTAAGAATGATGTCAACTTCATGACCAATAATTGCTCCCAGGGGTTCTTTGTCTGTAGCAAATGCTCCTCTGTGGTCATACAAAAGGGAAGAAAGTTCATTTTCTTGCTTATCAGTCAGATGAAGGCTTATTTCAGCCTCATTTAACTGTTCAGACTTGAATTTCTCTAACTCTAAGTTGACTGGTGATACTTTGTTTACTGTAATTTGTCTTTTAAAGGGTAAAAAGGCAAATTTCTGGCGCTTATTGTCTCCAATTGTAAAGTATCTGTCTTTGTTATTATGTAAATCTATCCCATACATGATTAAATAGTCATTTCCCAATATAAAATGGGTACTAGAGCAATTTTCCATAACAACAAATTCAACTGTGATCCTTAAATTCCCATTTATGTGTGGGAATATGACATTGGTCTCAAAGATTCCTAATGCTTTCATTGGGTTACTTGCACTGTTGAATTTTATACCATCAATTGGTAACAATTGGTCTTCAAAATTTGGTACACAAGTCTTAAGAAAAGATTTTCCAACACAAGAGCAGAAGGCTCCTGGGTCAAGCAAAAGTTTGGTGGGTTTGTTGTCAATCACCACTTCTGTTATACAGGAGTTACCAGCTGTATAACCTTTTCCTCTGTTTGGTTTTGTCTTCATAAGTTGTGCATCTTGAACTTTTGATAAATCAACTTGACCATTGCTCAATTGTGGTAAGTGGGAATAAGATTCCATGATGTCAAAAGTGGCATTGATATTTTCTATATCTTTTGAAGATTCAGAGAATATGGATGACTTATCATCTGAATTGTCTCCAATTATGTCTTCCTTTTCAACATCTGGTTCTTTTTCAATGTCAATTTCATTGATTTTCCCCCTTTTTGGACATCTATTGGCTAACTGGGTGGTGCTTTGGCAAATATGGCATTTTCTGACTGTATCTGCAGATTTATATTTAATATTACTAGAATTTTCTTTGGGGTTTTTGTCCACAGAATCTTTCCAAGGTGTATTAAACCTTGTTTTAAGATTCACCCTACTAGAACCAATTTTGGTTCTGGTGGTTACTTCTTCTAGTATATTGATAATATCCTCTGCTGAAGATTGTTCAGTAGTCCTGCTTTTGACAGCATTCTCTAAGTCACCTCCACATTGTCTCAGAATTTTTCTATGGATCATAAATTCTGACATGTCAGGATATAATGCTGTTAATCTGTCCTTTTGTTGGCAAAACCATGGTAAAGCTTTGTCTTTATCAGCATTAAATTTGGCAGATTCAAAGGCTGTTTCAACTTTAAACCTCCAAGCATCATTTGCCCATTTGTTGATGATTTGGGTTTTCCACCAAGTCCAACTCTGGTGTCCATGTGCTTGTCTTATTTTGATGTACCATCTGTGAGCTGATCTGGTAAACAAGGTGTTAAACCTGGCTGTTACCAATCTGTCTGGTAATTCAAAATCCTCTTTGATCATGTCAATACCTCTAATGAATTCCATATGGTCATACTCTCCTTCACCACTGAAGTGAGGCCATTCTTTAAGTTTTGGAACTTCTTTCAAGAGTGCTTGGCCCATTGATGGTTCCAAGTTATGAAAAGAAGTGGATAATTCATTTTTTAATTGTGAATTATCAGGATCCAATACTTGTGGATTTGAAATTCTTGTGCCCTCATTTTGATTTAGAGGTGTAGACATTCTTGGTAAGGTGTTCAGTAATTGTTCAATGTCATTCCTTTTACTGTTGCTACACCTTTTGGAATTTCTGTATTCATGTTGGAAGCTTTGTATTAAATTTATTACTTCAATTTTATACATGTCTTCTTTATGTGTAAGTTCTTGCCATAACTCTGTCTGTCTTGTATTATCAGCAGTGACTTGATTCAATTTCATTGATAATTTTGATACTTCTTCTTGTGAAGCATCAAAACACTTTTTCAAGGCAATGGTATATGTCTTTACTTCAGTAAATGAATTTGAAATGTCATCAAGGACTTTCTTGTTATCTGTCTTGATAATATTTATGGCTTGTTTAATTCTTGTTTCAATTATGTCATCAATATTGAATTTAGAATATTTATCTGTTAATTCTTTAATAATGGCAGATTGTTCATTTATTTTATTGTTAGAAGAATTATCATTATTGGAATTTTTAATTGTTCTCAAAACTTTTTCAAAACACATAAGTGTTTCATTAATTTGGCACAGACTCAGGTTGTTTGTTTTAATGTTGTTACAAATGGTGTCATTTTTATCAGAAAGATGTTTTTTCACGTCATTTATAGCATTATACAACTCTGGGATGGAATCAAATATGTCAGAAATCATTTCTGGAACCTTAATCTGGCTTCCTCCTTCTTCTGTAATTCCATCATGGTTCTGGCCATCTGAAATACATTTTCCATGGCATCCTGCTGAATCTTTGGGATTCTGTAGCCCTGGCTGTAAGGTTTTGGGGCTGGTGCCTTCCCTTTGCCCTTGTTTGGAGTTTGTGGCTGCTTTTTCACGTTGGAATTGCTGCTGCTGGCCACTGGGGCTGTTTTTGGCACTGGTTTGGCTGGTGGAGTGTTGTTTTTCCTCCATTCTAGTGTCAAAAGCATCATGTTTTTCTTCTCCATCAATGGATGCCATCCATTGAGCAATTTGCAAGTGTTGGGATGGCCCAAGAATTTTCTTACTGTCAGGTAAGAATTCATGCAATTCTTCCACAGGTCTGCAAGGATCTGGTACTCCTTGAATTGGAGTGCATTGTTGTATGCACTGTGGCTGGCTTTGTATATGTCCACAGAGGCTTGTTGTGGCGGTGTCAGCTCTTTTTGAAGGTAAAATGGTATTATCAGCTTCAGAATGACCCATTTTAGTTGTTTGGAAGTCATCAACTGACCCTTTTCCTTCTGTACCTGGTTGGCCTCTGCCATAATCACGTCTATTACCTTTTTGGGAGCTGCTTGAGGGGTTGTAGCTGGCTCCTGACCTGGTTGAAGGCATAATTATGGTTAAAAAAAGGCTTAAAATAGTATTTTTACGTCAAAAACTTACTATTGGCCAAATTTTTGGCTTTCTGAAGTGTATTACTTATATCCAAGTTAATTAATTCAGAAGATATTGGTTCAGGTTGATTATTTTGAGTCACAATAACAGTACTATTATGATCAGAATTAACAGTACTGGCAGGGATAATGCTGGTTACTGTTGAGGCTGTTTCAATGTTTTCTTGTCTTACCACGTTGTCAGACACTAAAATTAATGAAAAAGCCAATTAATTAAGTAAAAAAAAGGTTATTTCAAAAAAGAAATAAGAATATAAGCCTCACTTATAATATGAAAAAAATTATTTTTTAAGGATTTTTTTTTGGATTATAAGTATTTTTTATATGTTTTTAAATTTTTCAATATAAGAAAAAAGATTTAAAAAGAGTAAAAAAAATATGTCACAGGTAAAATATCACGGCTGGGCCCCCAAATGTAAGGTGTGGATATGAAACTTTGATTAAAAATCAAGTACTTTTCCTGTCCTCAAAATTTGTATAAGGTAAAATTCAGTTAAAAATAGTATGAAATATTATTTTTAAGAGAAAACACGCCAATTTTATTGTTTATAACTTTATTAGTATAAAACAATAATATAAAAATTTATTGTTTTACCAACAATAAAGATTTATCCAAAAAATACTCTACAAGAGATATTTTAAGGCTACAAAAGAAATTTCTTCAAGAGCAATTTCAATTGGAATTAATTGAGCAAAGAACTGCAAGCAATTAATCAAAGAACAAAGTCTTTAAAAAGAATATTAAAGAGAAAACACACCCAAAAGTGACCAGAGTGAATTTGGAAACAAAGTGACAAAGTTAACAGTGATGAAAGATCCTTTAATTCACTTTTGGGGTGGTTCAGGGGTAAAAATGATTATAAGAGTTACAAACAATGATTATAATGATTTTTTCACGTGGTTAAAAGGATTAAAATGATTTAAAAGTGGTGGTTGGACTCTTTGATTGATTGGTTTAACAGTTTTAAACTAATTAATAAAAGGAAAAGATTCTAACATGAAGAGAAAAGTGGGGCAAAGAAGACATTCTTTTATAGCCATCAATTCTCTTACTCCAAAAGTAAAATTTACTCTTGTCAGTCGTGAAAAACAGTCTGACAACAGAAAAGCCAATTATGGCATCATTGAACCCTGGTTTAGACCAAAAAGGGCTGGTTTAAGCCATTTTTAGCCATTTTTAGCCATTTTAGACCCTTAAATCAGCCATTACTATAGCAATACCAGGCCTAGAGCCTTCAAAACACGTCAGAATGTGTGTCAGAGGCGTAGAAACCAGTTAAAACTGTTTTTATTATGATTGTTTTATCTTAAGGGTAGTTTTACCTTCTTGGCAACAGCTAAAACTACCCCAGTTGGTATCAAAACCTCATCATCAATTGAGTCCACAGACCCTGTAACTCAATTCCAGGCCAAAAGTGATGAACTTTTGCGTGAATTTTGACATCCCACGCCTGTCAGCAAGGATTTTGGGGGTCTAGCTCCCCCTTAGAGCTGGAGTTCCTTTTCCCCCCCAAATTTAATCTTTCCAATTTATTTTTCCTTTAATTCCTCATCATGTATTATACTTATAATTTACACATGTAATTCAATTCAATTGTACAGTACAATACAGTAATAATTGACACCTCATATGTAAATCAAAGTTCACTTATGTAATACACACGCACATTTTGACATTTCAATTGAATTCAATTGAAAATACTTTAATTCCTCATAACTTCTAAACTAAACACAACACCTCAATTTTAACACAAAAATTGATGGTTAACACCACATGTGGTGTGAATTAAATTAAGGTTTTGAGGATTTTCAACTTTTGTATTTAAAATACTAAAAACTTAATTTAAGCTTATTTAGAGTTGAGTTACAAAAATTTCACTCAGAGGTGACCCCACCTGATTTTTTATGAGGAATCCAATGGTGAAATAAAATTTATATGTTTATTTATTTGATAAAAAGTTATAATAAATTTTATTTAACTTTTTTCCAAATTTATTTATTTTTTCACAATTTTGTTAAAATTTCATTTTTACTTAAATTTTTCAAGTATAAATGTAATTTTATATTTACAAAATTTAAAGTAATTTTATTTTTAAATTATAATTAATTTTTTATTTTTAATATAATTTTATATTTATATTTTTTATTTTTATTTTAATAATATAAATAAATTTATTTTATTTATATTAATATGTTATTTTTTATATTTGTGGTCTTTTGGGTATATGAAATTACCTCTAAGGCTCACAGTGACCCAATCATGAGTATATCCCTCATGGTCCTTGTATTCCATGCCATAGTCACAGAACCTCCTGAGGATGTCCTCCATTTTTTGGATCATATTCTCAGCTAGGCCATCTGTTTGTGAATGGTAAGCTGTGGAAAAAGCAAGCTTGGTGCCTAGCATGTCATATAAATTGGTCCAAATTTCAGATGTGAATTTTGGGTCCCTATCACTAATTATGATCTTAGGGACTCCACAGGTGGATATGATGTTATTCCAAAATAACAGAGCAGTGTCCATGGCTGTGTCCTCTTTATGACATGGTAGACATCTCATGCTCTTGCTGAACTTATCAACTATGATTAGGCAGGCATTGTAGTTTTCTTTGCCTCCTGGGACAAGTCCTGTGACCCAGTCCATGTTGATGGGTTCCCATGGGTGTTTGGGTTCTTCTATGTGTTGAAGTAACCCATATTTCTTCCCATGTTTTCTATTTGCCTTTTGGCATCTTTCACAAGTGTTGATGTATTCACTCAACACTTGCTCCCACTTGGGCCACCAAGCTGTGCTTGCTACCCTCTCTTTAGTCCTGTCCTCACTCATGTGTCCCATGTAGGGGCAGTCATGGCATTCCTGCAGGATTAAAGAGATGTGGTCTCTGTCTATCACTGTTAGTGCACTGGTGTGCTTTTCTCTGTGATAAATCAGGCCATCTATAAGGAAGAATTTATTGTCCTTATAGGCCCTCAACCAGGGTTCCTCCAGCTGGGTTTCCAGTTCTGGGCTCCTGTATTTTTGTTGAAGGAGTTGGAGTAGTATGCTACACTGTTTGTGTTTGGCATAAGATTTCAGTACTGCATTGAAAAATTCATTGTGCAGTTCTGAGGAACTTATTCCCAGTATGGGGGTTTCTGTCCCTCCTGAATCAGTGTTTCCACTGTCAAGGGTACCACTCCCCGGTGCCCATTCAGAGAATCTGAAGTTTTTCTTCCTATTTATTTCCATAAAATGGATAGGAATTTTTGCAGCAACTTCAGGGTCATAAGCTGGATTGCTTTTGACATTGTCTAGTGGCCATCTGCTAAGGCCATCTGCATTGGTATGGCTTTTACCTTCCTTGTATATGATGGTCATGTTCCCTCTATACTCCTGGATAGCTATTTGCCATCTCAGCATGTGTCTATTAGTAGTCTTCATGTTTAGTAAAGACTTCAAGGCTGTGCAGTCTGTATAGACTTCAAAGACTGCACCCTCCAAATAATAATGGAGTTTTTCTAGAGCCCAGACTAGACATAGACATTCTGTCTGGGTGGCCCCATACCTGGCTTCTGAATCTTTCAGCTTCCTGGAGATGTAACATATTACACCTTCTCTTGGTTCACCATCCACAATTTGTCTTTGGTGAAGGGCTGCTCCTAGGCCTTGACTGCATGCTGCATCTATATATAACTTGAATGGTAGTTCAAAGTCAGGTAAGATGAGCACAGGTGCATTAGTGAGTTCATATTTGATCCTCTCATATGCATCCCTTCTTTCCTTGGTAATCTCAAAAACTACATCCTTTGAGCATAACTTGTATAAACTACTAGTTATGTGGGCAAAGTTTTTGATGTGGTTTCTATAGTAGCTGGCAAATCCAAGGAAGGATTTCATCTCTTTGATGTTCTTTGGTACTGGCTTTTGCAGTACTTCTGCTACTTTGTTCTGGTCAATTGCCAGACTAAGGCCTGAGACTTTATGTCCTAGAGCTAGTAGCTCTTGTTGGCCAAAATTACACTTTTTGAGTGAAATTTTCAGATTGATGGGTGTACATTTACTTAGCACTCTGTCTATGTATTGTACATGGTCTTCCCATGTCTCTGAGTATATAATGATATCATCAATATATACTACCATCCAGCCTTCCATTATTTCTTCTTGAAATATGGTGTCCATCATCCTTTGGAAGTGGGCTGGTGCATTCTTGATGCCAAATGGCATCCTGGTGTACTCACATATGCCCATATGGCATATAATTCTGAGTAATTTCATGGAGTTTGGTTTAACTCCATTTTGGTGGAAGCCCTTCATACAATCCATCTTGGTTATGTATTTGGCTTTGGCCAATTTATCCAAGGCATGAGGTATCCTTGGTATAGGATACCTGTCTGCTTTTGTGTAGTTGTTCAGGGCTCTGAAGTCTCCACACAATCTAGACTTGCCATCATGCCAGGTGATCAGGACAGGAGTGGTGATTTCCACTATTTCATTATGTCCAATCTTCCTGATGACATCCATGTCCAGGAGTTCATTGATGTGTTTCTCAATCTCTTTCCTGGTCTCCAGACTTGCTGGGTAAGGAGGTCTCCTTAACATGGGTGGGTAAGGCCTTTCCACATCCAGATATAGTTCTATATCATGGCCTTTGATCTTGCCTAATGGTTCTTCACCAATGGCAAATGCTGGTCTATTCTTCCTCAGCATCTTCAGTAAACTTAGCTTTTGTTTACTGGTGAGGGTAGTGCTAAACTGTCCCTCTCTGAATTCTTTCAGAAGTTCTTCCAGTGGGTCCTGAGAAGATATCTGGTATATATCAAGAGAAAATTTCTTTTCCTTCTTAGTACCAATGGTAATATGCCTATTTTTACTATTGTAAATATCTATGCCATACATCCTCTGGTAATCTGTTCCCAGTAAAAACCCTTGGATGTGGGCATCTTCAAGCACTACAAACTCTGGGTTGAGTCTGATATTACCTTTTCTGTGGGGTATAATTATCTCTTTGATAATTGTCCCAATAGAGGTCATCTTTCCAGATGCACTCTTAAAGTTCTTTGCCCTGGTGGGCAAGAGTTCTTTTTCCCAGTTTGGGAAGTGGTTATCCAGATAGTTTCTGGCCACTATGGAGCAGTGTGCTCCACTGTCAATGATCAGTGGATGCTGAGAATTGTCAATACATACAGTCATCTTTGTGGCTGTTCCATGTATATATGCCATTCCTTTGGTTGGTGTAACCAGGAATGTTTGTGCATCTTGTGTATGTTTACACAAGTTTTTGTTGGCAGTGTCTTGTGGCATGCCTGCTTCCAGCTGTATATCCTGGATTTCTAGTGGGGGTTCCTCTTGGTATTCTACTAGAAATTCCTCTCTTGGGTCTTGATCCTCATCAGATGGTTCTCTAATAGCATCACCCATAGAGTCTGATTCAGAATCCTCTGTTGGAGGTTCTTCTTCAGGGACTTTTTCTATAGCATAGACTTTCTTCTTTGCTTTTGGACAGTTGTTGGCATAGTGGTCTGTTGAACCACAATTGTGACAAGAATTCTTCCTCTTTGCCACTTCTGCCACTCTTTCTCTGGGTTTGTCTTTAAACTCCACCCTGAAAGGTTGTTTCTCTTTGAAACTACTGCTTCTATATGGGGTGAATTTCCCTATATTAGTTCTTTTCCTTATGTCTTGTAAGGTATTGGCTATATCATCTAGAGTGCAATTTTGGTTGCATCTGCACTTTACTGCATGCTCTAGTTCTCCTGGCAGTTGTGTCAGAAGTTTATGATTCCTCATTTGAATGTTCATTTGAGGATCAATGGCTTTAAGTCTTTTAGACTGTCTAAGACACCACTCATATGGATCTTTGTCCACAGAGTATTTGTCATTTTCAAATGACATGGTCTTTTGCCATATCCAAGTTCCATTACTGTACTTGTCAGGCTGAGTCTATGATAAGAGTAATAAAGTGTATTTACAACTTTTAACTATGACTGTGACACGGTGTATAAAAGTTAAAAAGGTTTTGTAAGAGTTGAAGATGGTTCTAATTTAATAATAAAGGGCTTTACTATAGTGGATATAGTGGTGGTGAGCGCTGTTGAAAGCCCTGGGTGCAGCTTTACCTGTTGGGTTACAATAATAAAGACTACAATTATTAAGATTATAATAATACCTGATTATTACCCAAGAGTAAAACTGTTTTTGACAGTTTACTACGTAGGGTATTCAAGAGCAGGATGAGGAAAGGTTTTTGGCTGTGAAAAGCCCTCCTTTTATCCTGAAATTGAGGTGAAAAGGTGATTAAACCTTTTCACGTAGAGGGAGTGAAGATTTTTCACTCCCCATGACAGGCTTGTGGTTTGCAAACAACCTGTATACACTGTATTGGGCTCAGATGTGGTTTTGAAACCACATCTGGGCGGTTTTCACCAATACAGGGTGAAAATTTTCATCTGGGGACCTCACAGCCTGATTCTGACGTGTATGACGCGTAGAATGCTGTACAGAAACTGTATGGGACCCCAGTATTGACTGACATATGAGGTATTGAAGTAAAAACATGCTTCTTCGTCTGTTGACACCTCATATTCATGATTATGGGGTGTTATCCCATGGTAAGGCTGTATATGACAGCTGGTGGGATTTTGACCTTAAAATGGTCATAACTCTGTCAGTTTTTGAGATATCAAGCTCAAAGTTGGTTCATTGAATAGCTCTATATGAGCTCTACACAATGGTACCCAACTTGACATGGTTATCATTAAATATGACAAAGTTATCCCATGTACAAGTATTTTGTACATTGGCGTGGTTTGGGCAAAAAGCTGTATTAAGCTTGTTTGGCCAATAACTTCTGTTGTAGTTGAGTTATGGGGAAATGGATGACACCATAAGATAGCCCTGATTGTGCTCTTTCCAAAAAGACCCCACTTTAAGTATCTCACACTAAAACTGTAAAAGTTAGATGAGAGGTGAATGTTTTGTTCACCCTTATTTGGTCTGAATTTGACCATAACTCAAGTAATACTGGTGCTAGCTCAGTTTGGCTGGTACCATTGGATAGCCCTGGCTTAGAGCTTCATTTTGAATACCCATTTGATGGGGTTAAGCCTCTCCTTCTAGATTTTAGATGAGAGGTGAAAATTAAGGTTTATGCTCAGCAATGACTTTGAGCAGGAATAACTTTGTTATTTCTTGTCCTATGGTGATGGGACTTGTATTTTCAGAAAGAGGTGAGTTTCCTCTTTCTTTTGATACCTTTTGAGCTAATTTGGCTCAGCTCCATGTTTTGGTGGTATCTTGGCTATACCATTGATTTATGGTATATTGGCTGTCATGCTTGTGCTCTGGTTTTGAGTCACAGGCTGACATACCCTCCCTCTAAAAAAGGCTCATCATTGATGAGACTGTTCAGTCCTCCTAGAGGCTCTGAATCTCCCTAAATGAAGGTTCCCATCTGGTATGGCATCCTCTGCCAACCATTTGTCTTTATCAGCTGTCTGGTTTTTGAATCTGACTAGGTATTGTCTTTGATCCTTTCCATTAAGTCTGATTTTTCTGGCCCTGATGATTTTACTCACAGGTCCAGGAGAGTCTTCTACTTCCACTATTTCTGGTGGAGTGATGTTCTTCTTCCTGGAGGGGAATTTTTCCTCCTCTGTTTGGAAGTATGGCTTGACCAGGCTCACTGGAAAGACTGGGTGTTTCCTAGAAAACTCCTCAGTGAGCTTGACCTCTACTGCATTTTTCCCTATTAACTTAATGATAGTGAAGGGCCCTACAAATGAGTCTCTCATTTTCTTAGGTCCTTTGAGATTGTTGAAGTTCAGTGTAGACACTAACACCTGGTCCCCTTCCTTGAAGTCAGGTTCCATATGTGATTTGTCCCACCTCTGCTTGTTATACTCTTTGGCCTCAGCTATGCATTTGGCTGCAGTATCACAGGCTTTCTTCCACATATCATGGAAGTCTTTGGCTGTGGGGTGGATGGTCAGAAGATTTTTCTTCAAGTGATCCACAGGTAACAGGGGATTCCACCCTTTCTCTACCAGTGCAGGTGATTTTCCTGTGGTAGAGTGCTGGCTTGTGTTATAAGCCAGCTGGACTGCTGGTAAGAGGGTAACCCAATCATGGGTGTATCCTTCATGGTCCTTGTATTCCATGCCATAGGCACAGAACCTCCTGAGAATGTCCTCCATTGTTTGGATCATTCTCTCAGCCAGGCCATCTGTTTGGGGATGGTAGGCTGTGGAAAAAGCAAGTTTGGTGCCAAGCATGTCATATAAGTTGGTCCAAAATTCAGATGTGAATTTTGGGTCCCTGTCACTAATTATGATCTTGGGGACTCCACAGGTGGATATGATGTTATTCCAAAATAACAGAGCAGTGTCCATGGCTGTGTCCTCTTTATGGCATGGTAGACATCTCATGCTTTTGCTGAACCTATCAACTATGATTAAGCAGGCATTGTAGTTTTCTTTGCCTCCTGGGACAAGTCCTGTGACCCAGTCCATGTTAATGGTTTCCCATGGGTGCTTGGGTTCTTCTATATGTTGAAGTAACCCATATTTCTTCCCATGTTTTCTATTTGCCTTTTGGCATCTTTCACAAGTGTTGATGTATTCACTCAACTCTTGTTCCCACTTGGGCCACCAAGCTGTGCTTGCTACCCTCTCTTTGGTCCTGTCTTCACTCATGTGTCCCATATAGGGGCAGTCATGGCATTCCTGCAGGATTAGAGAGATGTGGTCTCTGTCTATCACTGTGAGTGCACTGGTGTGCTTTTCTCTGTGATAAATCAGGCCATCTATAAGGAAGAATTTATTGTCCTTATAGGCCCTCAACCAGGGTTCCTCCAGCTGGGTTTCCAGTTCTGGGCTCCTGTATTTTTGTTGAAGGAGTTGGAGTAATATGCTACACTGTTTGTGCTTAGCATAAGATTTCAGGACTGCATTGAAAAATTCATTGTGCAGTTCTGAGGAACTTATTCCCAGTATGGGAGTTTCTGTCCCTTCTGAATCAGTGTTTCCACTGTCAAGGGTACCACTCTCTGGTGCCCATTCAGAGAATCTGAAGTTCTTTTTCCTATTGATCTCCATAAAATGGATAGGAATTTTTGCAGCAACTTCAGGGTCATAAGCTGGATTGCTTTTGACATTGTCCAGTGGCCATCTGCTAAGGCCATCTGCATTGGTATGGCTTTTGCCTTCCTTGTATATGATGGTCATGTTCCCTCTATACTCCTGGATGGCTATTTGCCATCTCAGCATATGTCTATTAGTAGTCTTCATGTTTAGTAAAGACTTCAAGGCTGTGCAGTCTGTGTAGACTTCAAAGACTGCACCCTCCAAATAGTAATGGAGTTTTTCTAGAGCCCAGACTAGACATAGACATTCTGTCTGGGTGGCCCCATACCTGGCTTCTGAATCTTTCAGCTGCCTGGAGATGTAACATATTACACCTTCTCTTGGTTCACCATCTACAATTTGTCTTTGGTGAAGGGCTGCTCCTAAGCCTTGGCTGCATGCTGCATCTATGTATAACTTGAATGGTAGTTCAAAGTCAGGCAAGATGAGCACAGGTGCATTTGTGAGTTCATATTTGATCCTCTCATATGCATCCCTCCTTTCCTTGGTTATTTCAAAAACTACATCCTTTGAGCATAACTTGTATAAGCTACTAGTTATGTGGGCAAAGTTTTTGATGTGGTTTCTATAGTAGCTAGCAAACCCAAGGAAAGATTGCATTTCTTTAATGCTCTTTGGTACTGGCTTTAGCAGTACTGCTGCTACTTTGTTCTGGTCAATTGCCAGACTAAGGCCTGAGACTTTGTGTCCTAGAGCTAGTAGCTCTTGTTGGCCAAAATTACACTTTTTAAGTGAAATTTTTAGATTGATGGGTGTACATTTACTTAGCACTCTGTCTATGTATTGTACATGGTCTTCCCATGTCTCTGAGTATATAATGATATCATCAATATATACTACCATCCAGCCTTCCATTATTTCTTCCTGAAATATGGTGTCCATCATCCTTTGGAAGTGGGCTGGTGCATTTTTGATGCCAAATGGCATCCTGGTGTACTCATATATGCCCATATGGCATATTATTCTGAGCAACTTCATGGAGTTTGGTTTAACTCCATTTTGGTGGAAGCCTTTCATACAATCCATCTTGGTTATGTATTTGGCTTTAGCCAGTTTATCCAAGGCATGAGGTATCCTTGGTATAGGGTACCTGTCTGCTTTTGTGTAGTTATTCAGGGCTCTGAAGTCTCCACACAATCTAGACTTGCCATCATGCCAGGTGATTAGGACAGGGGTGGTAATTTCCACTATCTCATTATGTCCAATCTTCCTAATGACATCCATGTCCAGGAGTTCATTGATATGTTTCTCAATCTCTTTCCTGGTCTCCAGACTTGCTGGGTAAGGAGGTCTCCTTAACATGGGTGGATAAGGCCTTTCCACATCCAGATATAGTTCTATATCATGGCCTTTGATCTTGCCTAATGGTTCTTCACCAATGGCAAATGCTGGTCTATTCTTCCTCAGCATCTTCAGTAAACTTAACTTTTGTTTACTGGTGAGGGTAGTGCTAAACTGTCCCTCTCTGAATTCTTTCAGAAGTTCTTCCAGTGGGTCCTGAGAAGATATCTGGTATATATCAAGAGAAAATTTCTTTTCCTTGTTAGTACCAATGGTAATATGCCTATTTTTACTATTGTAAATATCTATGCCATACATCCTCTGGTAATCTGTCCCCAGTAAAAACCCTTGGATGTGGGCATCTTCAAGCACTACAAACTCTGGGTTGAGTCTGATATTACCTTTTCTGTGGGGTATAATTATCTCTTTGATAATTGTCCCAATAGAGGTCATCTTTCCAGATGCACTCTTAAAGTTCTTTGCCCTGGTGGGCAAGAGTTCTTTTTCCCAGTTTGGGAAGTGTTTATCCAGATAATTTCTGGCCACTATGGAGCAGTGTGCTCCACTGTCAATGATCAGTGGGTGCTGAGCATTGTCAATACATACAGTCATTTTTGTGGCTGTTCCATGTATATATGCCATTCCTTTGGTTGGTGTAACCAGGAATGTTTGTGCATCTTGTGTATGTTTACACAAGGTTTTGTTGGCAGTGTCTTGTGGCATGCCTGCTTCCAACTGTATATCCTGGATTTCTAGTGGGGTTTCCTCTTGGTATTCCACTAGAAATTCCTCTCTTGGGTCTTTATCCTCATCAGATGGTTCTCTAATGGCATCACCCATAGAGTCTGATTCAGAATCCTCTGTTGGAGGTTCTTCCTCAGGGACTTTCTCTATGGCATAGACTTTTTTCTTTGCCTTTGGACAGTTGTTAGCATAGTGGTCTGTTGAACCACAATTGTGACAAGAATTCTTCTTCTTTGCCACTTCTGCCACTTTTTCTCTGGGTTTGTCTTTAAACTCCACCCTGAAAGGTTGTTTCTCTTTGAAACTACTGCTTCTATATGGGGTGAATTTCCCTATATTAGTCCTTTTCCTTATGTCTTGTAAGGTATTGGCTATATCATCTAGAGTGCAATTTTGGTTGCATCTGCACTTTACTGCATGCTCTAGTTCTCCTGGCAGTTGTGTCAGGAGTTTGTGATTCCTCATTTGGATGTTCATCTGAGGATCAATGGCTTTAAGTCTTTTAGACTGTCTAAGACACCACTCATATGGATCTTTGTCCACAGAGTATTTGTCATTCTCAAATGACATGGTCTTTTGCCATATCCAAGTTCCATTACTGTACTTTTGGATTATTTGACTCTTCCACCATGGCCAATTTCTTCTACCATGGATTTCTTTCATTTCAGTGTACCATATACTTGCATGACCTTTAAATGCAGTATTCAGTCTAGCAGTAATCCAGTAATCTGGTATGCTTGGTACATCAATGAAGAGTCCATCAATATAATCTATGAGTTCCATAAGATCATATTCTCCTGATCCAGAGAATTTGGGCCAGTTTGAGGCCTCAGGAAGCTGTTTCAAGGCTTCCTTCTCTGAATAAGACATGCCATCTCCATCCTGGTATTGTGATGGAGATCTTGCCTTATTCAACAACATGGCATCTGGTTTGATGTCATCTGGTTGATATGGATTCTCCATAGCTTGGCCTTGTGGTTGGGGCTTTAAGCTATGGTAGGCATCAAACAATTTGTTGATGTCTTGGTTCAGACACTCCCTGTCCCTGCTACTATGGTGTTGTTCTTCAGAGACTTGATTCAGTCTCTTGTTGGTTTCTTCAGAGGCTTTGCTCAGATGAGCATATCCTTCCTGAAGGTTTTTAACTATCTGCTCCAATGAGGCTTGAGTTTTTCTCATCCTTTCTTGGGCAGCTGCAAATTCTGTAGCCTGCTTTGCAGATTGCTCAGCATATTGGGACATTTGTAACCACAGTGTGTCACTGTTGATGTTACTCTCAGATGTGATAATGTTATTTTCAGTCTGAGTGGGGGTAATGTTTCTATTACTAGGACTACTGATTCTAGAGTGGTTTACAACTACTTCTGGTTCTTGTGTACTTCTTTTACCAAATCTAACAGCTTCTGGATCATGGGGTCTGACTCCTTCCTCCTCTGGTTGAAGGAGGCTTTGTTTTTGCCCTTGTTGCCTTGTCTTCTCCTGGAAACTTCCTGGAATTGTGAAGAATGGTGACTCTTGGCCACTGATCTGCTGGTTTCTGAATGGTGTGAAGCCACTGGAGAGCTGATTTGGCATGCTCCTTGTGAACCTGAAGGAATCTGAGTAGGCCCTGTCTGGGTTAACTGTTCTTCTATAGCTTGGATAGTGGCTTGATTCTCCCTTATCCTCTGTGCCCTTGCCTCCAGGAGTCTGTGCTGCCTGGTAGGATTCCAACCCTTGGTGATTACCATAAGGTCTTTGAAGTCTATCTCTTTGAGACAGATCTTCTGGCAACTTGATCCCAGTTCTGCCCAGTGAGTTGCTAGGTTGAACCTCTTGTTGTCCATACTCCATTGAAACAAATCTTTGAGGAGTTGGTGGATTTGAAGAACTTGATCCATATCCTTCCAGTCCTCTGGTTTGAGGTTTCTGTTGAATTGGAGTGTGAATGGCAAGGTTGATATTATCTCCCTCATTGTTTTGCCATCCACCACTGTGTCCAATGTGTCTTCTTTCAGGTCTTCTGGTTCTAGACATTCCTGCTCTATCCTCTGGCTGGTTCCTTTGGAAGCCAAGGTCTCTGAGGTATGCAGGGGACATATCAGTGTTTGCAAGCAGTCAAAAACTTTATGTTCTTAGGGTATTTACCTTTGACTGTGCCTTGTACAAATTTGTTATCTGCTGATTTGGGCAGTTTGCCTTTGGAGGTTACAACTGGGTTAATAATTGTAATCTTCCCTGTACAAGTGGTTAAGGTTGGTTTACCTTGTATTGAAGCAGAGTTTCGTGGTTTTCTACTCCTCTGAGTGGCTATTGGTGTCCACCTTTTGGCTGTGATGAGGCCTTCACTAAGCCTTTTTCCTTTGCCCTTGCTGCCCTCTGGTTCTGAGGGTGTCACTGGTATGTTGGCCTGTGACTGGGTCTCAAGTGGTATGAAATTTTCTTCCTCTGAATCAAAACAGGAAAAAGAGGGCTTATGTCAGTTAAGACTTCTTACAAGGCTGGTTTTGCACGTCTAAGAATGGCCTCTGGGCTTGTATGTTACTACAGTATGCCCTTGTATAGTGACAGTGTAATTGAATTAACAATTCCACGTCAGAAATACAGCTTATTGATTATTGGTATACTGTTTGTATACCAATATCTTACAGAATACTTGTTATTAGCAAGTATAATCTGTCAAAAAATGGTGTATTACAGGACAATTGAGTTAACAATGTGTCCAAACACGCCTCAACTGTTGGTTTATCAGTATGAGTTGTCTTAATTCAATTAAGAATTGAGACTGTATAAATGGCTTAAAAGTGTTTTTATATGCAAAACACGCCAAAAATACTGGTCTTGTGGTTATTAGCCACTAGACAAATACTCTTTAAAAATATGAGTATTATTAAATTTTTAAAGAGGAATATATATGAAATATATTTTTCAAAAAGAAAATGACGCCTAAAAATAAAAAACAGGTGTCAATAAATGATAAAAAAAGAGAAAAAACTTACTTGTAAGGTCCAAAATAAGTAAAAAACACGGCCAGGCCCCCAAAATGTCAGGCTGAGTCTATGATAAGAGTAATAAAGTGTATTTACAACTTTTAACTATGACTGTGACACGGTGTATAAAAGTTAAAAAGGTTTTGTAAGAGTTGAAGATGGTTCTAATTTAATAATAAAGGGCTTTACTATAGTGGATATAGTGGTGGTGAGCGCTGTTGAAAGCCCTGGGTGCAGCTTTACCTGTTGGGTTACAATAATAAAGACTACAATTATTAAGATTATAATAATACCTGATTATTACCCAAGAGTAAAACTGTTTTTGACAGTTTACTACGTAGGGTATTCAAGAGCAGGATGAGGAAAGGTTTTTGGCTGTGAAAAGCCCTCCTTTTATCCTGAAATTGAGGTGAAAAGGTGATTAAACCTTTTCACGTAGAGGGAGTGAAGATTTTTCACTCCCCATGACAGGCTTGTGGTTTGCAAACAACCTGTATACACTGTATTGGGCTCAGATGTGGTTTTGAAACCACATCTGGGCGGTTTTCACCAATACAGGGTGAAAATTTTCATCTGGGGACCTCACAGCCTGATTCTGACGTGTATGACGCGTAGAATGCTGTACAGAAACTGTATGGGACCCCAGTATTGACTGACATATGAGGTATTGAAGTAAAAACATGCTTCTTCGTCTGTTGACACCTCATATTCATGATTATGGGGTGTTATCCCATGGTAAGGCTGTATATGACAGCTGGTGGGATTTTGACCTTAAAATGGTCATAACTCTGTCAGTTTTTGAGATATCAAGCTCAAAGTTGGTTCATTGAATAGCTCTATATGAGCTCTACACAATGGTACCCAACTTGACATGGTTATCATTAAATATGACAAAGTTATCCCATGTACAAGTATTTTGTACATTGGCGTGGTTTGGGCAAAAAGCTGTATTAAGCTTGTTTGGCCAATAACTTCTGTTGTAGTTGAGTTATGGGGAAATGGATGACACCATCAGATAGCCCTGATTGTGCTCTTTCCAAAAAGACCCCACTTTAAGTATCTCACACTAAAACTGTAAAAGTTAGATGAGAGGTGAATGTTTTGTTCACCCTTATTTGGTCTGAATTTGACCATAACTCAAGTAATACTGGTGCTAGCTCAGTTTGGCTGGTACCATTGGATAGCCCTGGCTTAGAGCTTCATTTTGAATACCCATTTGATGGGGTTAAGCCTCTCCTTCTAGATTTTAGATGAGAGGTGAAAATTAAGGTTTATGCTCAGCAATGACTTTGAGCAGGAATAACTTTGTTATTTCTTGTCCTATGGTGATGGGACTTGTATTTTCAGAAAGAGGTGAGTTTCCTCTTTCTTTTGATACCTTTTGAGCTAATTTGGCTCAGCTCCATGTTTTGGTGGTATCTTGGCTATACCATTGATTTATGGTATATTGGCTGTCATGCTTGTGCTCTGGTTTTGAGTCACAGGCTGACAGTACTTTTGGATTATTTGACTCTTCCACCATGGCCAATTTCTTCTGCCATGGATTTCTTTCATTTCTGTGTACCATATACTTGCATGACCTTTAAATGCAGTATTCAGTCTAGCAGTAATCCAGTAATCTGGTATGCTTGGTACATCAATGAAGAGTCCATCAATATAATCTATGAGTTCCATATGATCATATTCTCCTGATCCAGAGAATTTGGGACAGCTTGAGGCCTCAGGAAGCTGTTTCAAGGCTTCCTTCTCTGAATAAGACATGCCATCTCCATCCTGGTATTGTGATGGAGATCTTGCCTTATTCAACAACATGGCATCTGGTTTGATTTCATCTGGTTGATATGGATTCTCCATAGCTTGGCCTTGTGGTTGGGGCTTTAAGCTATGGTAGGCATCAAACAATTTGTTGATGTCTTGGTTCAGACACTCCCTGTCCCTGCTACTATGGTGTTGTTCTTCAGAGACTTGATTCAGTCTCTTGTTGGTTTCTTCAGAGGCTTTGCTCAGTTGAGAATATCCTTCCTGAAGGTTTTTAACTATCTGCTCCAATGAGGCTTGAGTTTTTCTCATCCTCTCTTGGGCAGCTACAAATTCTGTAGCGTGCTTTGCAGATTGCTCAGCATATTGGGACATTTGTAACCACAGTGTGTCACTGTTGATGTTACTCTCAGATGTGATAATGTTATTTTCAGTCTGAGTGGGGGTAATGTTTCTATTACTAGGACTATTGATTCTAGAGTGGTTTACAACTACTTCTGGTTCTTGTGTACTTCTTTTACCAAATCTAACAGCTTCTGGATCATGGGGTCTGACTCTTTCCTCCTCTGGTTGAAGGAGGCTTTGTTCTTGCCCTTGTTGCCTTGTCTTCTCCTGGAAACTTCCTGGAATTGTGAAGAATGGTGACTCTTGGCCACTGATCTGCTGGTTTTTGAATGGTGTGAAGCCACTGGAGAGCTGATTTGGCATGCTCCTTGTGAACCTGAAGGAATCTGAGTAGGCCCTGTCTGGGTTAACTGTTCTTCTATAGCTTGGATAGTGGCTTGATTCTCCCTTATCCTCTGTGCCCTTGCCTCCAGGAGTCTGTGCTGCCTGGTAGGATTCCAACCCTTGGTGATTACCATAAGGTCTTTGAAGTCTATCTCTTTGAGACAGATCTTCTGGCAACTTGATCCCAGTTCTGCCCAGTGAGTTGCTAGGTTGAACCTCTTGTTGTCCATGCTCCATTGAAACAAATCTTTGAGGAGTTGGTGGATTTGAAGAACTTGATCCATATCCTTCCAGTCCTCTGGTTTGAGGTTTCTGTTGAATTGGAGTGTGAATGGCAAGGTTGATATTATCTCCCTCATTGTTTTTCCATCCACCACTGTGTCCAATGTGTCTTCTTTCAGGTCTTCTGGTTCTAGACATTCCTGCTCTATCCTCTGGCTGGTTCCTTTGGAAGCCAAGGTCTCTGAGGTATGCAGGGGACATATCAGTGTTTTCAAGCAGTCAAAAACTTTATGTTCTTAGGGTATTTACCTTTTACTGTGCCTTGTACAAATTTGTTATCTGCTGATTTGGGCAGTTTGCCTTTGGAGGTTACAACTGGGTTAATAATTGTAATCTTCCCTGTACAAGTGGTTGAGGTTGGTTTACCTTGTATTGAAGCAGAGTTTCGTGGTTTTCTACTCCTCTGAGTGGCTATTGGTGTCCACTTCTTGGCTGTAATGAGGCCTTCACTAAGCCTTTTTCCTTTACCCTTGCTGCCCTCTGGTTCTGAGGGTGTCACTGGTGTGTTGGCCTGTGACTGTGTTTCAAGTGGGATGTAGTTTTCTTCCACTGAATCAAAACAGGAAAAAGAGGGCTTATGTCAGTTAAGACTTCTTAAATGGCTGGTTTTGCACGTCTAAGAATGGCCTCTGGGCTTGTATATTATTACAGTATGCCCTTGTATAATGACAATGTAATTGAATTAACAATTTCACGTCAAAAATACAGCTTATGGTGTCCTGTCACACTGTTTGTGTGTCAGTATCTGTCAGATACACTTGTGGTTTGCAAGTGTATTCTGTAAAAGTGGTTTGTATACAAGTGTTATTGAATTAACAATACACTTGACCACGCCTCAACTGATGGTTTTTCAGTCAGAGGTGTCCTTATTCAGTCAAGAATACAGGACTTTATTAGTGGCTTATGTGTTTTTATATTCAAAACACGCCAAAAATAATAAATTACTGTGGGTATTAACCACGTAAAAATACTCTTATAATATGAGTATATATAAAAAAAGGTAAAAATATATAAAATATATATTTTTAAACAGAAATTACGCCTAAAAATGATAAAACAATGTGTTAATAAGTCATGAAAAAGAGAAAAGACTTACTTGTAAGGTCCAAAAAAGGTTAAAAAACACGGCCAGGTGTCACAGCCAAGGAGGCAGGGGCATTACCAATCATATTCCACAATCATTACTTCATTGATACCCCTCAAAACCCAATCAGCAAGGGGGTTTCATTCAAGATTATCCAAATACAGTTTTCATACAGGCAAGATCCAAATACAGTTTCAGACCTCAATACAGTTCATACAGGCAAGACCCAAATACAGGATTCACCAAATACAGGCCTGTAATCAATACAGGTGCAAATACCTGTATTGACTGTATAACCTGTATTGGATTCACCAATACAGGATTCAATCCCACATCCAACTTCTTCCAGCATACAGACAAGTATCTCAACACTCAAACTCCAAGGCTGGTATTTCTCACATATACCAGCCCCTCTTCACCCACCTGGGGGTTTTTCCCCCAGTTAATTAAAATAGTTGATTTATTATTTAATATTATTTTATTCTCACTTTGGAATATTATTCTATTACTTATTAAGTTAGTCTTAGCCTTCCCTCACCTGTTCAGTAGAGTCCTGGTGGCCATATCCTTATTAATCCCTTTTCTCTTTTCTGAACAGGTTGAAACAGTGACTCAGGATTATTTGTGGTTGGCTCTTTATTATTGCTTTTGTTTTGTCTCTCTTATCTTTTATGCTTATTATTTTATGACTAGGAATTTATCCTCTTACTCCATTACTCTTATCATTTGAGTATTTTCTTCTGAGCCCTCCATAAGTAAGTCTGTTCACTGAGTGCCAGGCCCTCTTCATTTTAGAAGAGCCCCTGTGACATTATTTTAATTAACTCATAATTGCTTTCTTCCTTTCATTAATTTTATTCATTTCTCTCATTCTTCTATTATGATCTTTTAATGATTATGAACTTTAATGATTTTATGATTTTCATCAATTTTCATCTCTCTCATTTCATTCTCATGAAAATTTATTCTTTCTAATTTCTCTATTCTGCTGACCAATTCACTTTATTCTCTATCATCTTCATTTCTCTTTTGTTTGAATTCAGGTTTATTCAGGTTTTATTGCTTGGAATTAGTTGGGTTAATTGATTCATCATTCAGGGTTATTTGATTTGGGGTATTCAGTGGTTTTGATTGAAATTTCTCAAGATTATTGATTGATTGATTGATTGTTCAAGACATTGACTTCACCTCAAGATATTGATTGAATTTTGATTGATTTGATTTGATTGACTTGATTTGATTCTTCAAGATACCTGATTTATCCTCAATATTTGATTTGATTTATTGATTTGAATTTGATTCCTCAAGAAAATTGAATTGATTTTTGAAGATATTGATTGAATTCCTCAAGACTTAAT
Organism: Austropuccinia psidii; assembly: GCA_023105745.1. Classification (NCBI taxonomy): domain Eukaryota; kingdom Fungi; phylum Basidiomycota; class Pucciniomycetes; order Pucciniales; family Sphaerophragmiaceae; genus Austropuccinia; species Austropuccinia psidii. Next base: position 6,815,967 of record JALGQZ010000002.1, on the reverse strand, counting down.
TGATTTGATTTTGATTGACTTGATTTGACTTATTGATTGAAATTGATTACTCATAAGAATTTGACTTTGTCATCTTCACTCTTCAAGATTTATTCATATTGATTCACGTCAAGACTGTTTATTGATTCTTCAAGATCATCAAGATTCTCATTTAATTTGATTTGGTCAAGCCTTAATTTATTCAAAGTATCATCAAGTTTTTATTCATTCTTCTTTCATAATGCCAGTTCAGCATAGCCCACCAGCCAAGAATACAAGATCCCAGAGACATCAAGCTGTTCTCACTCCTACACAAAGGGCTCCTCTTGACCGCACACCATCAGTTCATCAACTGAGTGCAAATCTGGACAGAGGACCACCAATGGAAGGGGCAGCACCCTCCAGAAGAGGAGGTGTGAAGTCTAGAAGATCAAGATCATTCTCTGGACTATTGGGTGGTTATCCTGGTGTTTCTCAAGGGCCTAGAAGTAGATTGGGGGAAGCTGAAGATGAGGAGGGGGAGGAGTCTGTGGAAGAGGAAGAATCTGAGGAGACTGAAGTGGCAGCTGCCTTGGCAGGTGCTACTGAAGCTCCTGAGGCTCCAAATCTAGCCCTTTCTAATCAACCTTCTGTCTCTCAAGCTGAACCAAATTTCCTCAAGATGATGGAGCAAATGACTCAGTTTATGGGACAACTCACTCAAGCAGTTGCCCCAAGGGACACTTCAAAAGTCCCTGCATTCAAGACTCCATCAATGAAGGCACCTGATTCTTTTGATGGTACTAAAGCTCATAAATTGAGAGGATTCATTCAATCCTGTCAATTAATCTTTCATAATGACCCAGCAAACTTCTTCTCTGACAGGAAGAAGGTGCTTTATTCAACTTCTTTTCTTACTGGTAGAGCTGGCAAATGGATTGAACCTTACCTCTCAAATATCTCCAATGAAGACCCTTCTTACCTCCTCAATAACTGGCAGTTGTTTGAAACCCAGTTATTCACTCTGTTTGGTGATCCCAATGAAGTCAGAAAAGCTGAACAAGAGTTGGACAATTTGAGGATGAGGGAAAGTGGTCAAGTTTCCTTGTACATAGCTGATTTCAGAAGTTTAATGTCAAGAATTGGAGACTGGGGGGAAAGGGCCTATATTCATGTGTATAGAAGAGGCTTGGCATCAAGATTGTTGGACCAATTGGCTTCTCACCCTGGAACTTTTGATAGTCTTCAAGAACTCATGGATATCACCTTGGAATTAGATACCAGGTACCATGAGAGGCAGAAGGAAAAGGGCAGTCATCAAGAGAAGAAGCCTCCAATCAGTGGATCCAACTCCTCCAAGCCTCCTCAAAGTTCATCATCAAAGAAGCCTTATCATAAGAAGAATAAGAAGGGGAAGAATTTTCAAGTGTCCAAAGACAAGCCTCATGCTGCTCTCCTCAATAAGGACAACAAATTAATTGGTTCTGAAAAGGAGAGGAGGATTAAAGAAGGCTTGTGCAATTATTGTGGTGGGAAGCACCCATTTGAAAAATGCTTCAAGAGGCCTGAGAATAGGCAAGGGTCATCAGAAGGCTTCCCTAGCAAGCAGGGAAAAGCCTGAGTGGGAATCATGATGTGTTCAATGGTTCTCACTTATTTCCTTCAAGAGCACAATTGTGCACTCTGAATACTAGTGTCAAGAAATCTTTAAAATTTCTTATTTTTTCTTCAATCTCTGATATTTTTTATAGTATTCTCATTGATTCTGGTGCTACAAACTCCTTTATTGCAAAGAATTTTGTTCTCAAGTACTCATTGACCATGTCAGAGCTCCCTGAAAAGATTCCTCTTTTCATTCTGGATTCCAGTGAATCCACTTCCCTGTTCATCACTCATTATACCAAGTGGGTTGTTGATTTACCTTCCTTCCCAAGCTTTGAATGGGATTTCTTTATCATAGATTCACCCAAGGGAGAAGACCTAATATTGGGCTATGATTTTCTTTACCATTTTAATCCCATTATTGATTGGAAAAATGGATTGATCACCTATGATTCTAGTCATAAGGATTCTAGTGGTATTATTTCTTCTACTAGTAATGACTTATCCACTGCTGTCAACAGTGTTGCTCTGGTTGGTGAACTTAAGACACCTTCCCTTCCTCCTTCTGTCCATATCCCTTCCATTTTTCCCTCTCAGTCATTACTTCCATTAAGAGATGAAGTCTTCAAAGAGATAAAAGATGTTGGAGAAGATGTTGCTATATCTTCACTTCATCTCTTTCAAGGGGATATGGACCTTCCTCCTTTATCTTTTCATGCCTCCCTGGAGGAGCAGTGGGATGAGGAGGAAGAGCCAGAAGAGATTGAAACTGTGCTGAAGGTAGTCCCTCCTGTTTATCACAAATATTTGGATGTATTCTCCAAAGTGAAAGCAGAGAAACTTCCGCCACACCGTGCCTGTGATCATCATATCGAACTGGAGGGTCTTCTACCTCCAGTTGGTGTTATCTATTCTTTATCAAAGAATGAGTCAGAAACACTGCGGGCCTACATTTCAGAGAATGTAGAGAAAGGTTTCATCAGACCAAGCTCCTCCTCAACAGGAGCACCTGTCCTTTTTGTTAAGAAAAAGGATGGTGGTCTTCGTTTGTGTGTTGACTACCGCAAACTTAATGCTGTCACTAGGAAGAACAGGTATCCTGTTCCTCCAATGAATCAGCTTCTTACTGTCTTTAACGGTGCTAATATCTTCTCCAAGATAGATCTGCGTGGTGCTTATAATCTCCTGAGAATTAAAGAGGGGGATGAGCATTTAACTGCCTTTAGAACCAAATATGGCAGTTATGAGTATTTGGTTATGCCATTTGGCTTAACCAATGCTCCAGCTTCATTCCAAAATCTTGTGAATGATATATTTGCAGATTATTTGGATATTTTTGTTGTAGTGTACTTAGATGATATTATGGTCTTCTCTAGCTCTTTGGATGAACATGTTAAACATGTGGCCTCTGTTATCCAAAGACTGAGAGACAATAATTTGTTTGCTAAAGCCTCCAAGTGTGTATTCCATGCCTCAAGTGTGGAATACTTGGGCTATGTTGTTTCAAGTGATGGCCTCAAGATGGATTCTTCAAAAGTTCAACAAATCCTCAATTGGCCTCAGCCCAAGAACATCAAGGCCCTCCAATCTTTTCTTGGCTTTGCCAACTTTTATCGTCGTTTCATTAAAAATTATTCCAAAAAAATCTCTTCCCTCACTTCCCTTCTCAAAAAGGATTCTCCCTTCATCTTCAATGAGGAAGCTCTTAGCCAGTTTCAGATACTCAAAGAAGCTTTCACCACTGCTCCTATCCTCTCTCACTTTAATCCTTCTCTCCCAACTATTGTAGAGACTGATGCCTCTGATTATGCCTTGGGTGCTGTACTGAGTCAGGTGAATGACTCAGGAAAGCATCCCATTGCATTTGATAGTCGCAAGCTCTTACCAGCTGAACTCAACTATGAAATTCATGACAAGGAACTCCTTGGCATAGTTTGGGCTCTCAAGCGCTGGAGAGCCTTTCTCCTTTCTCTTTCTGATTCCTTTGAGGTCTTGACAGACCATTGTTCTCTCCAATATTTTATGTCCTCTAAAGTCCTTACTCGTCGTCAAGCCCGTCGGGCTGAATTTTTGTCTGAATTTCACTTTGTTATCACTTACCGCCCAGGCAGGCTGGCCACTTTACCAGATGCCTTGTCACGTTGGGACGACGTGTACCCAGAGAGGGGGGTGGATTTCATCAGCGAGGATCCTCAAAACTTTCATCAAGTTCTCAAGCAGAATGAAATTCAAGAGTCAAGATTCTTTTCCATAAAAGTTGAAATGTTTTCAGATTTAGTTGATCAGATCCAAAGACAAGTATGGCAAGACAAAGACTATAAGGAGATCCTCAAGAAATTAGCAAGAGGAGAATCAGTCCCAGACTATTCTCTTGAACCTCAAGCAAAATTATTATTGTTCAAAGATAGAGTAGTCATTCCAAGCAATCATGAAATTCAATTGGACATTCTTCAAAGGCGTCATGATTCACCATTGGCTGGCCATCCTGGCCAGGAGAAGACCCTCAAGCTCATCAAGAGGGATTTTTATTGGGCTGGCATGAATCAAATCATCAAGGACTATGTGTCATCATGTCAGCAATGTTCAAGAAACAAGAACATCCACCATAAGAAGTTTGGATTACTCAAGCCTCTTCAAATTCCATCTGGTCCTTGGAATTCTTTATCAATGGACTTTATCACTCAATTGCCCTTGTCAAGCAACTTTGATTCCATTTTAGTAGTTGTAGACAGATTTTCAAAAATGGCAATATTTATTCCAACTTATTCAACAATCACTGCTTTGGACTTAGCTCAAATATTCATTAGTCATGTCTTTTCCAAACATGGTCTTCCAATCAGTATTGTTAGTGATAGAGTTTCATTATTTGTTTCATCTTTTTGGACTCAATTATGTCAGCAGCTCAAGATATCAAGAGATCTTTCAACTGCATTTCACCCTGAAACAGATGGACAGACAGAGAGGGTAAATCAGATTCTAGAACAGTATCTTCGGATGTATGTCAGTTACCATCAAGATGACTGGCACACCTGGCTCCCTCTGGCTGAATTTGCCTATAATAATGCAGAACATTCATCCACAAAGCAATCACCTTTTTTCACCATTTATGGAAGAAATCCCAGCTTTGACTCAATCCATGTTTCTCAAGATTCACCTGCTGGAAAGTTATCAACAAAACTCCAATCAGTACAGCAAGTTGTCAAAGAAGAATTAGAGTCAGCAATAAGAAGATTCAAGAAGGATGCAGATAGAAATAGAGCAATTCCACCTGATTTCCAACCTGGGGACAAAGTATGGCTAGCCTCCAAGAACATCAAGACAACAAGACCCACCAAGAAGCTCTCAGAAAGATGGTTGGGACCTTTTGAAGTTTTGAAGAAGATTGGCAGCCATGCATATCACCTCAAGTTGCCTCAACAATGGAAGTCAGTTCACCCTGTTTTCCATGTGTCCTTGTTAGAACCAGTGAAGCAATCAACTATCCCAAATCGACACCAATTGCCACCACCTCCAGTAATAGTGGAAGAGCAAGAAGAATGGGAAGTGGCTCAGGTTCTGGACTCAAAACTCAAGAGAGGTTCATTATGGTATTTAGTGGAGTGGAAAGGATTCAATGAAGACCCAGAAAGAACAACTTGGGAACCAGCTTCCAACCTTACCAACTCCCCAGACCTTGTCAAGGACTTTCACACTTTGTATCCAGACAAGCCTGGCCCAAATGCCTCAAGAGTTTGATTTATGGTGCTTGGTGGGGATTGGAGTTTATGAAAGTAAGTTCCTCTCCTGGCATGCACCTTTAAGGGGGTATTCTACCCAAATTTGTTGTAAGCATCACCTTGGCCACTTTGTGAGCACTTGTCAATTTTTTGGACAGATTCAGAAGGCCTTGCAACATAATACCCTCAAGATTTGGACCTTTCATCAAGATTTGGCCCAATCTTTTCTTTTATTTTCTCTTCTTTCTCCAATCATGCCATAAATTATCTTTCAAGACATTCATTATCAAATTCATCTTATGGCATATTTCAATTTTCATTATGGTGCTTGGTGGGGAGTGGAAGTTATGAAAGTAAGTTCCATCTCCTGGTATGCATCCCTGAGGGGTCTAACTCTTGTAAAACATTACCTTGGCCACGCTGTGAGCATCAAATTCTTGGTTTTATCTTTCAGAACATTTTGGCCAAAATCAAGAATCTCACCACAAGAAGGACAACCCTCAGGAATTTCTTATTTCTTTCTTTACTCTCTTTTTCTCTCAATTCTTTTTCATTTTTATTTTTTATTTTCTATTTCATTTTCTTTTACTTGTATGATTTATTTTTCATTTCTTGTTTCAAAAGCAGCAATCATAACTCCCATATCTTGTTTGGGGAGTCAATTTATGTAATAATCAAGAGCAAACACTAGTAATGGTAAAGACCAGCTACAGATAATCCTAATCAAAATTTCTTCAAGGCTTCTCTAAACTTAGCAACCATGGCATCTTCATAAGCAACTGCCTCCCTGGCCAAAGCAGCAGTGGGCTCCCCTGGAATAGCACTCTTCATAGCCTTATCAACAAACACCTCAGTCAAAGCATCAACTTCAGCAAATAGATTGGTGACCACCTTCTTGTTCACCCTTTTCTGATCAGTGAAGTTGCCAGTAATATTCCAGCGGCGACGGTTTTCAAAGATTGATTCAGGCTCTGGAGACATTGGGTCTCTAGAAGTGCTGGCCACTGGTGGTTGGATATTGGTAGAGGTGGAGGCAAGTGTGGAGGGCCTGGTTGGGGATCTAATTGGAAGCTGAGGTGGTTGGGGGGACCTGATCACTTCATTATTGGTGGTACTGGCTTGGACTGGGGATTGTGAGGTGGATTGGATTCTTCTTTTCTGGATTGGGGTAGTCATTTCAAGCTCTTCTCCATCAATCTCATCACTACCTTCAGCATCAGTATCATTTTCATCTTGAACCACCAAATTTCTCTTCAATTTTCCAAGTCTTCCATCCTTTCTGGTAACCAAAATGGGAACCTCTGGGGCCACTCCAATGGGATTTCCTTGGGGGTGAATTGACCCTCCAATGGCTGCCCAGGAACCACTGGTATTATTCCATTGTTGGACACCCCTCATTCTAGATCCAGTCACTGAAGAAGAAGAAAAGAAAACATAGAAGTCAGTAACCCATCAATTTTATGGCTAATCAACTCACAATTGGAGTGACCAGAGGTGGCATCAGAGGTGGGAGGTTCATCAACAGGAGCTTCCAATCCAAACCTTCCACCCTTCTTGATGCTGCTCCATAATCTTCTGGCATCTTCAGGAAAGCTATAGTGGGCTTGGGAACAATTTCTTTTTCCAAGATTGCAAAACTGACACCTGGTGGACCTAGCAGTAGCAGATTCCACACAAGGAATCCCTTTCCTCTTACAATTGGTGCAGGGTGGTTCAATAACTCTGACAGATTTAAAACCATTATAGGTTTTATTGATGTCCCAAATCTCTGTAGGGGCCATACTCTCTTCAGAAAGCTCCCTCAAGTTATCAAAAACACCAGGACCATAAAGTACAGAGGGTGGGGAATCAGAGTGATTGGAATCACAGATGGAAGTCAGCCTTGAACTCATCTTCAAGTCAAAATTTCAAATTCAAGACCAAGAGATTTATGGACAATTGCAAGTCAGCAAGGCATTTATGGCAATTGACCAGTCATGAAGGGGATAAGAAGAAAGAAATTCAAGAAGAAATCAAGAGCAAGAAGAAAACTGTTTCAAATGGCCCAATTGGCCAATTTCATGATTTTATGCACTTTGGCGCAAATGGCCATATCAGACCTCAAAGCTTCAAAATTGCTCCATTTTATCATTTTTCATCAAAATATGCTTAATTATGCATATTGGCAAATTTGCGCATTTTGCGCAATTTTGCGCATTTGCGCACTTTTGCGCAAATTTGCGCATTTTGCGCATTTGCGCACTTTTGCGCATTTGCGCACTTTTGCGCATTTTTGCGCAAAAGGCCCTTTTATCTTGTCAAAAGGCTTCAAAAGGCCTTTTAGGCCAATTTCATCATAATTGCGCATTTGCGCACTTTGCGCATTTTTGCGCATTTTGCGCAAAAATGCGCAAAATGGCCAAAACACCTTATAAGGCCATTTTTTCAGCATTATCAATTTTTTTTTCAGTTTTCCACCAATATGTGCCATTTTGGCATATATGCGCATTTGCGCACTTTGCGCAAATTTTGCGCATTTTGCGCATTTTTGCGCATTTTGCGCATTTTGCGCATTTTTGCGCAAATTGGCCAAAATCCCCTCTAATCACAAAATCAAGGATTTTGGCCAGGACTTCTGAAATGGTCCAAAACCTCAAGTGCTGGCCACTTTATGCCAACACCCTCAAGATGAAAATTATGATGAAATCTGGTGTTCTTGGGACATAAACCCAGATCACCCACTTTTCAAAAAGCCATGAGGACTCAAGAAAAGTTTGGTGAAGACACTCAAGACAAGAATGAAGACATTTTAAGAAGAGTGAAAGAATTTTGAAGTGAAAGAGGGAATTCAAATTCAAGATCAAGGGGAAAATACCTACAGGTGATCAAATGAGGATTTTTGTTGAGTATTGGTTGAAGAAGAAAATTTAATGAATAAATTTAAGGATTTGGGGAAAAAGAACTGTATGGATTGTTTTCAAGCTCATCAAGACTCACTGTACTTATGGTGCTCAGAGCTCACCACTTTCAAGAGGGGGATAATGTCACAGCCAAGGAGGCAGGGGCATTACCAATCATATTCCACAATCATTACTTCATTGATACCCCTCAAAACCCAATCAGCAAGGGGGTTTCATTCAAGATTATCCAAATACAGTTTTCATACAGGCAAGATCCAAATACAGTTTCAGACCTCAATACAGTTCATACAGGCAAGACCCAAATACAGGATTCACCAAATACAGGCCTGTAATCAATACAGGTGCAAATACCTGTATTGACTGTATAACCTGTATTGGATTCACCAATACAGGATTCAATCCCACATCCAACTTCTTCCAGCATACAGACAAGTATCTCAACACTCAAACTCCAAGGCTGGTATTTCTCACATATACCAGCCCCTCTTCACCCACCTGGGGGTTTTTCCCCCAGTTAATTAAAATAGTTGATTTATTATTTAATATTATTTTATTCTCACTTTGGAATATTATTTTATTACTTATTAAGTTAGTCTTAGCCTTCCCTCACCTGTTCAGTAGAGTCCTGGTGGCCATATCCTTATTAATCCCTTTTCTCTTTTCTGAACAGGTTGAAACAGTGACTCAGGATTATTTGTGGTTGGCTCTTTATTATTGCTTTTGTTTTGTCTCTCTTATCTTTTATGCTTATTATTTTATGACTAGGAATTTATCCTCTTACTCCATTACTCTTATCATTTGAGTATTTTCTTCTGAGCCCTCCATAAGTAAGTCTGTTCACTGAGTGCCAGGCCCTCTTCATTTTAGAAGAGCCCCTGTGACACCAGGCCCCCAAAATGTCAGGATGATACTATGATAAAGGTATAACTAGGCTAATTACAACTTTAACTGTGTATGTGACACGGCAGAAAATGATTAAAAAGATTTTATAAGGGTTTATAATAAAATAAAAGGGTTCTACTATTTAAGAAATAGTGGTGGTGAGCGCTATTGAGAACCCTGGGTGCAGGCTTTATCTGTTGGATTATAATAATAAAGTCTACAGTAATTGAAGATTATAATTATACCTTATTATTTAACCAAGAGTAAAACTGTTTTGGACAGTTTACTACGTAGGTTATTCAAGATCAGGATGAGGAAAGGGTTTTGGTTGTGAAAAGCCCTCCTTTTATCCTGAAATTGAGGTGGAAAGGCTGCTAGACCTTTCCACGTAGAGGAAGTGAAGATTTTTCACTCTCCAGGACAGGCTTGTGGTTTGCAAACAGCCTGTATACCCTGTATTGGGCTCAGATGTGGTTTTGAAACCACATCTGGGCAGTTTTCACCAATACAGGGTGAAAACTTTCATCTGGGGACCTCACAGCCTGATTCTGACGTGTATGACGCGTAGAATGCTGTACAGAAACTGTATGGGACCCCAGTATTGACTGACATATGAGGTATTGAAGTAAAAACATGCTTCTTCGTCTATTTGACACCTCATATTCATGGTTATGGGATATTATCCCATGGTAAGGCTGTATCTGACAGCAGGTGGGATTTTGACCTTAAAATGGTCATAACTCTGTCAGTGTTTGAGATATCAAGCTCAAAGTTGGTTCATTGAATAGCTCTGTATGAGCTCTACCCAATGGTACCCAACTTGACATGGTTATCATTAAATATGACAAAGTTATCCCATGTACAAGTATTTTTGTACATTGGCGTGCTCTGGTCAAAAGCTGTATTAAGCTTGTTTGGCCAATAACTTCTGTTTTAGTTGAGTTATGAGAAAATGGATGGCACCATCAGATAGCCCTGATTGTGCTCTTTCCAAAAAGACCCCACTTTAAGTATCTCACACTAAAACTGTAAAAGTTAGATGAGAGGTGAATGTTTTGTTCACCCTTATTTGGTCTGAATTTGACCATAACTCAAGTAATACTGGTGCTAGCTCAGTTTGGCTGGCACCATTAGATAGCCCTGGCTTAGAGCTTCATTTTGAATACCCATTTGATGGGGTTAAGCCTCTCCTTCTAGATTTTAGATGAGAGGTGAAAATTAAGGTTTATGCTCAGCAATAACTTTGAGCAGGAATAACTTTGTTATTTCTTGTCCTATGGTGATGGGACTTATATTTTCAGAAAGAGGTGAGTTTCCTCTTTCTTTTGATACCTTTTGAGCTAATTTGGCTCAGCTCCATGTTTTGCTGGTATCTTGGCTATACCATTGGTTTATGGTATTTTGGCTGTCATGCTTGTGCTCTGGTTTTGAGTCACAGGCTGACACAGGTATTTCTGATTCTGCCAGCCATTCATCTTCATGCACTGGGTTTCTATATCTGAAAAGATATTCTCTTTGATTTTTACCCCTATGTCTCCTTTCTTTAATGACTTTCTTTATCTTTCTGTCTTCATTCTGTTCCACTGGTGGTACAGTTAAAGGAGTTGGGCTCCTTAAAGGAAACAATTCTTTGTCAGCTGGCTGATAAGGTTTTATCAAGCTGACTGGAAAGGTGGGGTGTTTATTTTCCAATTCACAGCTCAATAGCACTTGAACTGCATTGGTTCCATGTAAGGCAACAATAACAGAAGGTCCTAAATAAGAGTCCTTAAGTTTCTTTGGGCCTTTGATATTATTAAAATTCAAGGTTGAATCTAGAACTAAGTCCCCTACTTTGAAGTCTAGTACTTTATGACTCTTTTCCCATTTGTGTTTTGCATAAATAAAAGCATCGGTCATACTTTTTTTTGCATGATGTTTTACTTTATCAAGAATTATATTGAAGCTGGAAGCTTTAGGATGAATTTCAATCAAGTCTTTCCTCAGTGTGTCTTCTGGGAGTCTTGGATTTCATCCTTTTTCTAACATAGCAGGAGTTTTTCCTGTGGAAGAATGGACTGATGTCTTATATGCCAATTATAATGTAGGTATCAGAGTGCACCAGTCATAGGTAAAGCCATCTGAGTCTTTGAATTCTAATCCATAATCACAGAACCTCCTGAGCATGTCTTCCAAAGTTTGAATCATTCTCTCTGCTAGCCCATCTGTCTGAGGGTGATATGCTGTAGAGAATGATCACTTAGTCCCAAACAATCTATGAAGATTGGTCCAAAGTGCAGATGTGAACTTGGTATCTCTTTCACTTATGATATTCCTAAAAAATCCCGTATGCGAAATAACTCTACTCCATAGAAGAAGAGCTGTATCCATAGTAGTATCATTGTTATGACATGGTAAGAATATGGGAGTTTTGCTATATCTGTATACAATGACTAAACAAGCAACATAATGTTTGTCACCACTTGTAGAAAGTGCTGTGACCCAGTCCATGTGAAAAACTTCTTAAGGGCATTTTGGTTCTTTAATATGAATCATCAGTCCAAATTTCTTTCCTGTACTCCTGTTTGCTTTTTGACATCTGGCACAGGTATGGCAATATTCAATAGTTTCCTTTCTCCAAGATGGCCACCATGCACATTTTTTAACTTTTTCAAGTGTTCTGTCCTCTGAAAGGTTTCCAGAGTAGATGCTATCATGGCATTCATGAAGAATGGTATTGATAAGCAATCTGCTGCATAATGTCATTACACAAGAATGTTTGGTTCTGTGGTAAATAATCCCATCAAACAAGTGAAACCTTCCTTCAGAATAGGAATTTTTCCAAACTTCATCCAGTGCATTGATTAAAGATGTATCTTTGGAGTCTTTATCTAATAAAGAAGTCAAGATATGGCAATTCTTGTCTTGCTTATAAGATTCTCTGACCAATCCAAAGCGTTCAGTCCCAATATCAGTTATGTTAATCCCTTCAATTGGAATCTGTGGTTCAGCTTCCAAAGGTACATAAGTTGGGTTATCAGGAGTGTTGACTAATTCCCACCTGCTAAGTCCATCAGAACTTTTGTGAATGTTTCCTGCTTTGTGAACTATAGTCATGTTTCCTCTTTATTCTTGAATGGCTATTTGCTATCTCAACATATGTCTGTTGGGAGTTTTCATGTTAAGAAGTGATTTTACTGAATTAAAGTAAGTTCTTACTTCAAAACCACTGTCATCAAGACAATATTTCAATCTCTCAAGTTCCCATACCAAACATAAGCACTCCATTTGGCTTGCACCATATCTGGCTTCTGTTGGTTTGATTTGTCTTGAGATATAACAAACTGGTCCCTCTGTAGGTTTGTCATCAATAATTTGGACTTGATGTAGGGCTGCGCCTAATCCATCTCCACATGCATCAATGTACAATTTAAAAGCAAATTTCCAGTCAGACATGAGGAGTAAAGGTGCTTCTGTAAGAGCTTTCTTTATCTTCTCATAAGCTTTAATTCTCTCCTGTGTCATCTCAAATACAGTATGTTGATCACAGAGTCTATATAGTGACTTGGCTAGAATTTCAAAGTCTTTCAATTTTTGCCTATAGCAACTGGCAAATCCAAGAAAATGCATCATCTCTTTTTTATTCTGGGGTATTGGGTTAAGTAACACTGCTGCTACTTTGGTTTTGTCAATACCCAAGCTTAAACCATAAATAACATGTGTGCATTCTTTGAAGTCTACACAGACTGCACAGCCTTGAAGTCTTTATTTAATATGAAAGCTTTCAATAGAAAAATAGAGGCAATATGACCATAATATACAAGGAGGGTAAAAGCCACACAAATGTAGATGGCCTCTGGATAATGTCAAACACAACCCTGCCTATCACCCTGAAGTAGCAGCAACAAGGCCTATCCACTTCATGGAAATAGATAGGAGGAAGAACTTTAGATTTTCTGAATGAGCACCAGGAGGTGGTACCCAAGACACTGGAGACACTGATTCAGAAGGAAAAAAACTCCCATATTGGGAATACCTTGCTCAGAAATGCATAATGAGCTGTTCAGTACAGTAATGAAGACATATGCCAAACATAAACAGTGTGGAATAATGTTACCAATTCTTCAACAGAGGTACAGGAGCCCAGAACTGGAATCCCAGCTTGAAGGACCGTGGTTGAGAGATTATAAGGATAACAGGTTTTTTATTATAGATGGCCTGCTCTATCATAGAGAAAAGCACACCAGTACACTAACAGTGATAGACAGAGACAATATATCCCTGATCTTGAATGAATGTCATGACTTGCCCTATATGGGAAACATGAGTGAAGACAGGATCAAGGAGAGGGTAGCAAGCACAGCTTGGTGGCCCAAATGGGAACAAGAGTTTAGTGAATATATCAACACTTGTGAAAGATGCCAGAAGGCAAACAGAAAAAATGCCAAAAAGTATGGGCTACTTCAAAAAATAGAAATACCCAAAAATCCATGGGAAACCATCAACATGGACCGGGTCACAGGACTTGTCCCAGGAGGCAGAGAAAACTTCAATTATTGCCTGCGGATAGTTTATAGGTTCAGTAAAAGTGTGAGGTGCCTACCATGTCACAAGGAGGACACCGCAATGGATACAGCTTTTTTACGTAGGAATACCATTGTACCCACAGGTGGGGTCCCAAAAGTCATTATAAGTGACAGGGACCCAAAATTTACATCAGAATTTTGGACCAACATCTATGACATGCTGGGTACAAAACCCACATTCTCTACAGCTTACTACCCACAGACAGATGGTTTAGCTGAAAGGATGATCCAGACTATGGAGGATATCATCAGCAGATTCTGTGCATATGGCATGAAATACAAGGACCATGAATGTCAGGATGAAACTATGATAAAGGTGTAAATAGGCTAGTTACAGCTTTAAATATGTTTGTGGCACGGTAAAAATGGTTAAAAAAGATTTATAATATTTGAATATGATTTGATTTAAGATTAAAAGGGCTTTACTATATGTAATATAGTGGTGGTGAGCGCTGTTGAAAGCCCTGGGTGCAGCTTTATCTGTTGTGTTACAATAATAAAAGACTACAATAACTAAGATTTATAATTATACCTGATTATTAACCAAGAGTAAAGCGGTCTTTGACAGTTTACTACATACGTTATTCAAGAGCAGGATGAGGAGACAATTCTGGCTGTGAAAAGCCTCCTTTTTATCCTGAAATGGGGTGAAAAGGGTGCTAGACCTTTCCACATAGAAGAAGTGTAGATTTTTCACTCTCTAGTACTGGATTGTGGCTTGCAAAAGGCCTGTACAACCTGTATTAGGCTCAGATGTGGTTTTGAAACCACATCTGGGAAGATTTCACCAATACAGGGTGAAAATTTTGATCTGGGGACCTCGCAGCCTGATTCTGACATGTATGACGCATAGAATGCTGTACAGAAGCTGTATGGGACCCCAGTATTGACTGAAATATGAGGTATTGAAGTAAAAACAAGCTTCTTTGCCTATTTGACACCTCATATTCATGGTTATGGGATATTCTCCCATGGTAAGGCTGTATTGGTCAGAACGTGGGATTTTGACCTTAAAAAAGCTATACCTTTGTCAATTCTTGAGATATGAACCTCAAACCTGAACCAGTGTGCAGCCCTGTATGCGCTCTACACAATGGTACCTCATTTGATATGGTTATCATTAAATATGGAAAGGTTATGCCATGTACAAGATTTTTGTACATATGCGTGTTTTAGGCAAAAAGCTGTATTGAGCTTGTTTGCCCCATAACATCTGCTGTAGTTGAGATATGGGGAAGTGGATGAAACCATCAGATAGCCATGATTGTGCCCTTTCCAAAAAGACCCCACTTCAAGTATCTCACACTAAAACTGTAGAAGTTAGATGAGAGGTGAATGTTTTGTTCACCCTTATTTGGCCTGAAATTGACCATAACTCCAGTAATATTGGTGCTAGCTCAGTCGGGCTAGTACCATTGGATAGCCCTGGCTTAGAGCTTCATTTTGAGTACCCATTTGATGGGGTTAAGCCTGTCCTTGTAGATTTTAGATGAGAGGTGAAAAGTAAGGTTTATGCTCAGCAATAACTTTGAGTAGGAATAACTTTGTTATTTTTTGTCCTATGGTGATGGGACTTATGTTTTCAGAAAGAGGTGAGTTTCCTCTGTCTCTTGATACTTTTTGAGATTATTTGGCTCAGCTCCATGTTTTGGTGGTATCTTGGCTATACCATTGGTTTATGGTATTTTGGATGTCATGCTTGTGCTCTGGTTTTGAGTCACAGGCTGACATACCCTCCCTCTCAAAAAGGTTCATCATTGATGAGACTGTTCAGTCTTCCTAGAGGCCCTGAATCTCCTTAGATGAAGGTTCCCATCTGGTATGGCATCGTCTGCCAACCATTTGTCTTTATCAGCTGTTTGTTTCTTGAATCTGACTAAGTATTATCTTTGATCCTTTCCATTAAGTCTTATCTTCCTGGCCCTGATGATCTTACTCACAGGTCCTGGGGAGTCCTCCACTTCCACTATATCAGGTGACATGGGGTTCTTCTTCCTGTAGGGGAATTTATCCTCCTCTGTTTGGAAGTATGGTTTGACCAAACTTACTGGGAAGACTGGGTGTTTCTTGGAAAATTCCGCTGTAAGTTTGTGTGAGCCTTAGAGGTAATTTCATATACCCAAAAGACCACAAATACAAAATTAACATATGAATATAAAAAAAATAAATTTATTCATATTGTTAAAATAAAAATCAAAATATAAATATAGAACTATATTCAAAATGAAAAATTTAATTACATCAAATTTTGGAATTATAAAATTACATTTATACTTGAAAAATTGAAATGTCAAAATGTGCGCGTGTATTACATAAGTGAACTTTGATTTACATATGAGGTATCAATTATTACTGCATTGTAATGTACAATTCAATTGAATTGCATATGTAAATTATAAGTATAATACATGATCAGGAATTAAAGGAAAAATAAATTGGAAAGATTAAATTTGGGGGGGAAAAGGAACTCCATGTCAGGGTGACTCTATGATATAGCTGTACAATGACAAATAAAAGATATAAATTTGAGTGTGAGACGAAAATAAAGATGATAATTAAGGTAAGAGATGGTTAAAAGGGCTATACTAAAGAAATTTAGTGATGGTGAGTGGTGCTGATAGCCCTTGGTGCAGTGTTTATCTGTTGGTTTGCAATAATAAACCCTACAATACTTAAGTTTAAAGTATACCTGTTTAAACTCTAAGAGTACCACTTCTTTTAAGAAGTTATACCATGTAAGAATATCAAGAACAGGATGCTTGATTTGCTTCCTGGTGAGGCAAAGCCTTCTTTTATCTTGTTCTGGGGTAGTGGGAGGTGGTTTACCTCTGCACACGACCACAGAGTGAAAATTTTCACTACTGTGGGCTGGTTTGTGGTTCTATACACTCAATAAAGGCTAGTATTTGGTTGAAATGTGGTTTTAGAACCACAAGTAGTCATTTTTACCCTATATAGGGTGAACACTTTCACCAATGGAGTTTACAGATGTATTCTGGTGCTCCTGACGCGTCAGAAACTGTACAGAACCTGTATGGACCTCTGTATTTGACTTAATTATGGGTATTAAAGTATAAATAAGCTTCAGCGTCTGTTTGACACCTCATAATCAGAGTACAACTGTATCCTGTCATAATACAGCTGTATTGGTCATATTGTGGGATTATAACTTTCAAATAGCCATAAATCTGTCAGTTTTTGAGTAATCATGCTCAAAGTTGGTTCATTGGATAGCCCTGTATGGCTCTACACAGCTATACCCAATTTGGTATGGTTATCATTAAATATGACAAAGTCATCCCATGTACAAGGTTTTTTGTACATAGGCGTTGTTTGGGCAAAAAGCTGTATTGAGCTTGTTTGCCTCATAACTTCTGTTATAGTTGAGATATGAAGAAGTGGATGGAACCATCAGATAGCCCTAATTGGGCTCTTTCCAAAAAGACCCAACTTCAAGTATCCCACACTCAAACTGTAGAAGTTAGATGAGAGGTGAATGTTTTGTTCACCCTTATTTGGCCTAAAATTGACCATAACTCCAGTAATATTGGTGCTAGCTCAGTTTGGCTGGTACCATTAGATAGCCCTGGCTTAGAGCTTCATTTTGAGTACCCATTTGATGGGGTTAAGCCTCTCCTTCTAGATTTTAGATGGGAGGTGAAAATTAAGGTTTATGCTCAGCAATAACTTTGAGCAGGAATAACTTTGTTATTTCTTGTCCTATGGTGATGGGACTTATATTTTCAGAAAGGGGTGAGTTTACTCTTTCTTTTGATATCTTTTGAGCTGATTTGGCTCAGCTCCATGTTTTGGTGGTATCTTGGCTATACCATTGATTTATGGTATATTGGCTGTCATGCTTGTGCTCTGGTTTTGAGTCACAGGCTGACACTCCAGCTCTAAGGGGGAGCTAGACCCTCAAATTCCTTTCTGACAGGCGTGTGGTGTCAAAACTCATGCAAAGGTTCATCAGTTTTGGCCTGGAATTGAGCTACAGGGGCTGTGGACTCAATTTATAATGAGGATTTGATATCAACTGGGGTAGTTTTACCTGTTGCCAAGAGGGTAAAACTACCCTCAAGATAAAAAAATCATAGTAAAAGCAGCTTTAAGTGGTTTCTACGTCTCCTACACACAATCTGACGTGTTTTGAAGGCTCTAGAGCAGGTATTGCTATAGTAATGGCTGATTTAAGGGTCTAAAATGGCTAAAAATGGCTTAAACCAGCCCTTTTTGGTCTAAATCAGGGTTCAATGATGCCATAATTGGCTTTTCTGTTGTCAGACTATTTTCAAGACTGAAAAGAGTAAACTTTACTTTTGGAGTAAGAAAATTGATGGCTATAAAAGAATGTCTTCTTTGCCCCACTTTTCTCTTCATGTTAGAATCTTTTCCTTTTATAATTAGTTTAATAATTGTTAAACCAATCAATAAAAGATTCTGACCACCTTTTTTAAATCATCCCAAACCTTTTAACCATGTGAAAAAATCATTATAGTCATTGTTTGTAACTCTTATAATCATTTTTACCCCTGAACCACCCCAAAAGTGAATTAAAGCATCTTTCATCACTGTAAACTTTGTCACTTTGTTTCCAAATTCACTCTGGTCACTTTTGGGCGTGTTTTCTCTTTAATATTCTTTTTAAAGACTTTGTTCTCTAATTAATTGCTTGCAGTTCTTTGCTCTATTAATTCCAATTGAAATTTCTCTTGAAGAAATTTCTTTTGTAGCCTTAAAATATCTCTTGTAGAGGATTTTTTGGAGAAATTTTTATTGTTGGTAAAACAATAAATCTTTATAATATTATTGTTTTATACTAATAAATGTATAAACAATAAAATTGCTGTGTTTTCTCTTAAAAATAATATTTCTTACTATTTTTAATTGATTTTTACCTTATACAAATTTTGAGGACAGGAAAAGTACTTGATTTTTGATCAAAGTTTCATATTCACACCTTACAGTTTGACTTCCACTGCATTCTTTCCTATCAACCTAATGATAGTGAAAGGCCCTACAAATGAGTCCCTCATCTTCTTAGGTCCTTTAAGATTATTAAAGCTCAGTGTATACAATAGGACCTGGTCCCCTTCCTTAAAGTCAGGTTCCATGTGTGTCTTGTCCCATTTATGTTTATTATATTCTTTTGCCTCAGCTATGAATTTGGCAGCTGTGTCACAAGCCCTCTTCCACATATCATGGAAGTCTTTGGCTGTGGGGTGGATCATCAGAAGATTTTTCTTTAAGTGATCCACAGGCAACAGGGGATTCCACCCTTTCTCTACCACTGCAGGTGTTTTTCTTGTGGTAGAGTGCTGACTTGTATTATAAGCCAGTTGGACAGCTGGTAGAAGGGTAACCCAGTAATGGGTGTATACTTCATGGTCCTTGTATTCCATGCCATAGGCACAGAACCTTCTAAGGATGTCTTCCATAGTCTGGATCATCCTCTCAGCTAGGCCATCTGTTTGGGGATGGTAAGCTGTGGAAAAAGCAAGCTTGGTGCCAAGCATGTCATACAAGTTGGTCCAAAATTCAGATGTGAATTTTGGGTCCCTATCACTAATGATGATTTTAGGGACTCCACAGGTAGATATGATGTTATTCCAAAATAACAGGGCAGTATCCATGGCTGTGTCCTCTTTGTCATGGTAGACACCTCATGCTCTTGCTGAACCTATCAACCATGATCATGCAGGCATTGTAGTTTTTGTTTCCTCCTGGACAAGTCCTGTAACCCAGTCCATGTGGATGGTTTCCCATGGGTGTTTGGGTTCTTCTATATGTTGAAGTAACCCATACTTCTTCCCATGTTTCCTATTTGCCTTTTGGCATCTTTCACAAGTGTTGATGTATTCTCCCAACTCTTGTTCCCACTTGGACCACCAAGCTGTGCTTGCTACTCTCTCTTTGGTCCTCTCTTCACTCATGTGTCCCATATAGGGGCAGCCATGACATTCCTGTAGGATCAGAGACATGTGATCTCTGTCTACCACTGTGAGTGCACTTGTGTGTTTCTCTCTGTGGTAGAGCAGGCCATCTATAAGGAAGAACTTGTTATCCCTATAGGCCCTCAACCAGGGTTCTTCCAGCTGGGATTCCAGTTCCGGACTCCTGTACCTTTGTTGAAGGAGTTGTAGTAATATGCCACACTGTTTATGTTTTGCATAAAACTTCAGTACTTCATTGAAAGATTAATTGTGCAGTTCTGAGGAGCTTATCCCCAGTATGGGAATTTCTGTTCCCCCTGAAGCAATGTTCTCACTGTCAAGGATACCATGTTGTGGTGCCCATGCAGAAAATCTGAAGTTCTTCTTTCTATCTATTTCCATGAAATGGATAGCGATCTTGGCTGCATCTTCAGGGTATCTTTCAGTTGTCTAGAGATGTAACATATTACACCCTTTCTTGGTTTACCATCCACAATTTGTCTTTGGTGAAGGGCTGCTCCTAAGCCTTGGCTACAAGCTGCATCTATGTATAGCTTGAATGGTAGCTGAAAGGCAGGAAAGATGAGCACAGGTGCATTTGTGAGTTCATGTTTGATCCTCTCATATGCATCCCTCCTTTCCTTGGTTATTTCAAAAGCTACATCTTTTGAACATAACTTGTATAAACTACTAGTTATGTGTGCAAAGTTTTTGATGTGGTTTCTATAGTAGCTAGCAAGCCCAACGAAGGATTGCATCTCTTTGATGCTTTTTGGTACTGGCTTTTGCAGTACTGCTGCTACTTTTTTCTGGTCAATTGCCAGACTAAGACCTGAGACTTTATGTCCTAGAGCTAGTAGCTCTTGTTGGCCAAAATTACACTTTTTTAGTGAAATTTTCAGATTGATGGGTGTACATTTACTTAGCACTCTGTCTATATATTGTACATGGTCTTCCCATGTCTTTGAGTATATAATGATATCATCAATATATACTACCATCCAGCCTTCTAATACTTCTTCTTGAAATATTGTGACCATCATCCTTTGTAAGTGGGCTGGTGCCTTTTTAATGCCAAATGCCATCCTGGTATACTCATATATTCTCATATGGCATATTACTCTGAGTAATTTCATAAAGCTTGGTTTAACTTCATTCTGGTGGAAGCCTTTCATACAGTCGATTTTGGTTATGTATTTGGCTTTTGCCAGTTAATCCAAGGCATGAGGTATCCTGGGTATAGGGTACCTGTCTGCTTTTGTGTAGTTATTCAGAGCTCTGAAGTCTCCACACAATATAGACTTGCCATCATTCCAGGTGATTAGAACAGGAGTGGTTATTTCCACTATTTCATTGTGTCCAATCTTCCTGATGACTTCCATATCCAGGAATTCATTGATATGTTTTGGAATTTCTTTCCTGGTCTCCAGACTTGCTGGGTAAGGAGGTCTCCTAAGCATGGGTGGATAAGGCCTTTCCACATCCAGATATAGTTCTATATAATGGCATTTGATCTTGCCTAATGGCTCTTCACCAATGGCAAATGCTGGTCTGTTCTTTCTCAGCATATTCAGTAAACTTAGTTTTTGTTTACTGGTGAGGGTAGTGCTAAACTGTCCCTCTCTGAATTCCTTCAGAAGTTCTTCTAGTGGATCTTGAGAAGATATCTGGTATATATCAAGTGAAAATTTCTTTTCCTTGTTAGTACCAATGGTGATGTGCCTATTTTTACTGCTGTAAATGTCTATGCCATATAACCTCTGGTAGTCTGTTCCCAGTAAAACCCTTGGATGTGGGCATCATCAAGCACTACAAACTCTGGGTTGAGTCTGATATTACCCTTCCTGTGGGGTATAATTATCTCTTTGAGAATTGTCCCAATGGAAGTCATCTTCCCTGATGCATTTTCAGAGTTCTTTGCCTTAGTGGGAAAGAGCTGTTTTTCCGAGTTTGGGAAGTGGTTATCCAGATAGTTTCTGTCCACTATGGAGCAGTGTGCTCCACTATCAATGATCAGTGGGTGCTGAGCATTGTCAATACAGACAGTCATCTTTGTGGCTGTTCCATGTATATATGCCATTCCTTTAGTTGGTGTAACCAGGAATGTTTGGGCATCTTGTGTATGTTTGCACAAGTTTTTGTTGGCAGTGTCTTGTGGCATGCCTGCTTCCAACTGTATGTCCTGAATTTCCAGTGGGTTTTCCCCTTGGTACTCCACTAGAAATTCTTCTCTTGGGCCCTGTTCATCATCAGATTGTTCTCTGATGGCATCACCCATAGAGCCTGATTCAGAATCCTCTGTTGGGGATTCTTCCTCTGGGACTTTCTCAATGGCATAGACTTTTTCCTTTGCCTTTGGACAGTTGTTGACATAGCGGTCTGTTGAACCACAATTGTGACAAGAATTCCTCTTCTTTGCCCCTTCTGCCTCTTTCTTTGGGTTTTTCTTCAAACTCTTCCCTGAAAGGCTGTTTCTCTTTGAAACCACTGCTCTTATATGTGGTGAATTTCCCTATATTGGTCCTTTTCCTTATGTCTTGCAAGGTGTCGGCAATGTCGTCCAGAGTGCAATTTTGGTTGCATCTGCATTTCAATGCATGCTCTAGCTCTCCTGGTAGTTGTGTCAGAAGCTTGTGATTCCTCATTTGGATGTTCATCTGAGGATAAATGGCTTTAGGTCTTTTAGACTGTCTAAGAAACCACTCATATGGATCTTTATCCACTGAGTATTTGTCATTTTCAAATGGTATTGTCTTCTGCCATATTCAAGCTCCATTACTGTACTTTTGGATGATTTGACTCTTCCACCATGGCCAGTTTCTCCTGCCATGGATTTCTTTCATTTCTGTGTACCATATACTAGCATGAACTTTGAATGCAGTATTCAATCTAGCAGTAATCCAGTAGTCTGGTATGCTTGGTACATCAATGAAGAGTCCATCAATATAATCTATGAGTTCCATATGATCATATTGTCCTGATCCAGAGAACTTGGGCCAGCTTGAGGCCTCAGGAAGCTGTTTCAAGGCTTCCTTCTCTGAATAAGACATTCCATCTCCATCCTGGTATTGTGATGGAGATCTTGCCTTATTCATCAACATGGAATCTGGTTTGATGTTATCTGGTTGATATGGATTATCCATAACTTGGCCTTGTGGATGGGGCTTCAAGTTATGGTAGACATTAAACAGTTTGTTTATGTCTTGATCCAGAAAATTCCTGTCCCTTTTGCTGTGGTGTTGTTCTTCAAAGACTAGATGCAGTCTTTTGTTGGTTTCTTCAGAGGCTTTTCTCAAATGAGCATATCCTTCTTGAAGATTCTTAATTATGTGTTCCAAGGAGGCTTGTGTTTTTCTTCATCCTCTCATGGCCAGATTCAAGTTCTGCAAACTGCTTTGCAGATTGTTCAGCATAGTGGGACATTTGTAACCACAGTGCATCACTGTTTAAGATACTCTCAGGTGTGACAATGTTGTGTTCAATCTGAGTTGGCGTAAGGTTTCTATTACGAGGACTACTGATTCTAGAGTGGTTTACAGCTACTTCTGGTTCTTGTGTACTTCTTTCACCAAATCTAACAGCTTCTGGATCATGGGGTCTGACTCTTTCCTCCTCTGATTGAAGGAGGTTTTGTTCTTGCCCTTGTTTCCTTGTATTCTCCTGGAAACCTCCTGGAATTGTGAAGAATGGTGACTCTTGGCCACTGACCTGCTGGTTTCTGAATGGTGTGAAGCCACTGGAGAGCTGATTTGGCCTGCTCCTTGTGAGCCTGAAGGAATCTGAGTAGGCCCTCTCCAGGTTAACTGTTCTTCTATAGCTTGGATAGTGCCTTGATTCTCCCTTATCCTTTGTGCCCTTGCCTCCAGGAGTCTGAACTTCCTGGTAGGATTCCAACCTTTGGTGATTATCATAAGGTCTTTGAAGTCTATATCTTTGAGACAGATCTTCTGGAAACTTGCTTCAAGTTCTGCCCAGTGACTTGCCAGGTTGAACCTTTTGTTGTCCATGCTCCATTGAAATAAGTCTTTGAGGAGTTGGTGGAGCTGAAGAAATTTATCCATATCCTTCCAGTCCTCTGGTTTGAGGTTCCTGCTGAATTGGAGTATGAATGGAAACGTTGATATTATCTCCCTCATCGTTTTTCCATCCACCACTGTGTCCAAGGTGTCCTCTTCCAGGTCTTCTGGTTCTGGAGAAGCCTTCTCTGTCCTCTTCCTGATTCCTTTGGAAGCCAAGGTCTCTGAGATATACAGGGGACATATCAGTGATTGCAAGCAGTCAAAAGCTTTATGTTCTTAGGGTATCTACCTTTGACTGTGCCTTGTACAAATTTGTTATCTGCTGATTTGGGCAGTTTGCCTTTGGAGGTTACAACTTGGTTAATAATTGTAATTTTTCCTGTACAAGTGGTTAAGGTTGGTTTAACTTGTATTGATATAATAAAATATTATAACCACACATTTAAATATAATTATTAAAAATAATTATATAAAAAAATAAATTTAATTATTATTATAAAAATATAATAATAATAAAATAATAATAATTATAATAAATTATAACTATTCTATTATTGTTATAGTCACTGACAGTTATAACAATAAGAATTGTAAAGCTCTTAATGAGACAATTACACCTGGAAATATAAATATTAACCACTTATAAATAATATAAATATTATTTATAAAATAATTATAACGCACACTGTGCAGAAAGAATTCTTATAGAATAAAATTCTATACAAAAAAACTAATAATAGATAAAAAAGATATAGAACTTTAGAGAAAACTTACTTATAATATTTATTTAATACAACAAGTCAAACAACAACAGTTATTATATTAAATAATAATTATAAGTTAAAAACACGCCTAAAATCAATAATTTTAAAGATAAAACAACTTTTTATGAAAAAATTTAAGATTAAAGAGTTTTTAAGAGGAATTTGTGGATTTTAAAAGATATCTAAGATGATAATTTTATAATATAAAATATATTATTAATGATTACAACAATAATCTGAATTCTATGATTTCAATTCTTTAATTTACAATTAATAAAGAATAAAATAACTTAAGAATTACTTTAATAATAAGATTTTATAAATAATAAAATTTTACCTGTTTAAATTTCTAATATTATTGGATTGATGATGAATGATGGACAAAAACAGCGATGAAAAGACTCTTTTCATGTCTTCAGAGCAGCTCTCATGATTCATAATGAATATAGAGGGCGTGCTCAGGTCAAAACTTAAAAACCATACTTAAAAACAAAGTTCTTAACTTAAGGAAACTTGTTTTTAATTCCAATTTAAAGTTACCAGAGTTATTCTTAACTCCATGTAGCTTGAATCCTCATTTAAACTAATTATTTTAAGTTTTTAATATAAATAAACTTATTTATACTAAAGTTCATCACATGAACACCTTAAAAATAGAGTTTCAAGGAGAAATCTCTTAAACTCAATTTTTAATTAATTTTTAAAGAAATCACGATTTTCTTTGAGCTTAATTAAAAGAGTAAATTTCCAGGCTAATTACTCAGGAAATTTATTTATAAAAGATACTTAAAATTGAATTTATATATAGATAATATTATATTCTAAGCTGTGTCAAATGTTCAAGCAAATCCATTAAGATTTGGATTTTTAATGAATCTTTGAGATTATTGCCATTTTTCCACTTAAAATAGCAATACTGTCACAACCATGGCAATTCACCTCCTTGGATCCCCATATGGCATATCAAGCCACAGTTCTTTTATGGTCAATTAGCCATATCCATCATCAGTGGCCAATATGGCCACGTCATCATCTTCTAGACCATTTATGGCCATTTGTGTTTTGGGGCCTTCATGGCCCTTCACCTCAATCCAGAACCCATAGCGGCAATTTATGCCCAAATGGGTATTTCTGGTAATTCCCCTCAAAGCCAAGGGAAATGGCCCAAATGGCTGTTTTTGGCCATTTGGGCTCATAATGCGCATTGGTGCATTTTTGTGTATTTTGTGCATTTGCGCACATTTGCACATTTTGCACATTTTTGCACACTTTGCGCATTTGCGCACTCTGACACAAAGTGTCCAAAAGACACTTCCCCGCCTTTTGGGTCAGTTTTTGGCTCAGAACCCAAAATTTGCCAAAAACCCCAAAGGGCCCAGAAACACCTTTCCAAGCTCTGAAGCCATCACATCCATCCTTTTCCCCTCTGCCTTTCCATCTCAAGACCTTTGGACGTAATCTTCTTGCCAATGAACCAATATGCCATAAATGATGTTATATATCATTGTGCATCATTTTTCAACAGCAATTCAATGGTGGCAATATCAAATGGTCATTTCAGCATTCCAACATCTCATCACGTCATCAAGGCACCCAATCATTCAGAGGAATCATCAAGGCTCAAGAGCAAGTGTTTCAGCGTGAAAGACCAATGACGCCATCAAGCAGTCATTGGTTATTCTCACTACAAGTATTCCTTGCAAGGGAATACTGTGAATTCATTCTCAAAGTGTATTCAAGAGGCAGTGCCAAAAGAAGTTGTCAAGTGTCAAAGCTCCACTCAATCCATCTTGGCAACCATATTCATTTCAATAGAGTCTGGATCCATCAAGAACTGTATTTCATTTTCAAGAATGGGAAATTCATTCAACCCAATTCAATTTCAATATTAACCAGCTGTATCAATTCCCAAAACAATCAATACAGCCTCAAGGATCAATACAGATCAGGTTTCAGCCTGAAGAACTCAAGCTCTCAACTTTTCACATATACCGGCTACCCTTTCCACCCTGGGGGGTTTTTCCCCAGTTGATTAATATACTTTGATTTTATTTTATCTTTATTTTCTTTTCATTTTAGTTAAGCAAATACTGATATTATTAATTCAGTCATTTAGCACTTTTCTCTTTCTCTTTCTTCACCTGTCAATGGATATTTGGTGGTCATATCCTTACTAATTCCATTACTCATTTTTGGCAGGTTGAAACAGTGATTAAGGACTTACTTGGTTGGCTCTTTGACCATTTGGCTTCCCTTTCCTCTTTTGCATCTCATCTTGTACCTGCATATCTTTAAAGGAATTCATTCTTTAAGTTTATTTCTTTATTCTTTGGAGTCTTCCAAGAGAGTTCCCTGATTGCTGAGTGCCAGGCCACTCTTGTATTTCTGTCCAAGAGCCCCTGTGACATTATATTAATTAACTCATAATTTCTTTTCATTCTGTTCATTCTTTCTTTATAATTTCATTCACTCATTTCATCGAAATTATGATTCTTTTACGCTTATGAACTTAATGATTCATCGTCACCTCTCAATTTTCTTTCATTCATCCTTCATTTTGAAAATAGAAAGCTGACCCATTTTTTATTTTTGTTATTCTTTTTTAAAATCTTTTTCAAATCATCAAATTTTCATTTCATTCATAATGCAGGCGTCATCTTGATTTCCTTTGATTTTCAAATTTTTCATCAAGATATTCAGACACATTCTTCACATCAAGATTCATAATTGATTCATTCTTCAAGAATTTTGGTTTTTAAAAAGAACTCACTTGATTTTGATTGATTGATTGATTTGACATATTTGATATTGACCTCAAGAAAATTGATTGACCTGAAGACTTCATTGATTTTGCTGATTTTTTCACATCAAGAATTTTGACATAAATTGATTTTTCTTCAAGATTTCATTTGATTGATTGATTTTTGCAAGATTTTGATTTTGATTGATTTGATTCATTGATTTATTGACTTGAAGACTTCATTTTGATTTAATTCATTGATTTACTTCAAGACATTCATTTGATTTTGACTTCAAGACTTCATTTGATTTTGATTTATTGACGTACTTGAAGATTTTAATTTTATTCATTGATTTTCCTCAAGATTTGATTGTTGACTCTTTTCCCTTCAAGAAAATTTTTTTTTTAATTCATTTACTTCATTTTTATTCCTGAAATCATGCCTGTTCAACATTCACCTCCGGCAAGACAGATAAGATCTCAGGCCAGAGCTCCAGCTGTTCTCACTCCAAGTTCAAGAGCTCTCCTAGATGGCACCCCAGCAGTTCCTCAACTGAGGGCCCAATTAGATAGAGGAGCCCGCATGGAAGGACAAGCACCATCCAGGAAGGAAGGAAGAGGGCCAAGAACATCAAGTTCATTTTCAGGAGTAGTTGGCGGATTTCCACGAACTTCAAGGACTATTTTCAAAGGTCCGGGTGAAGATGGTGATGAGGAGGAGGAGAATTCTGTGGAAGAGGAAGAGTCTGATGGTACTGAAGGTGTCCCTGCTCCGGTGGAGGCATCCCAAGGTACTGGAGGGCCAACTCTAGCCCAGTCTAATCAGCCTGTCTCTCATCAGTCTGAACCATCTTTATTGGCCATTATGCAGCAAATGACTCAGATTATGGCCAATCTTCAAGCAGCTTCATCTTTGGAAGCATCAAGACCACCAGCCTTCAAGACTCCATCTATGAAGGCACCGGAATTCTTTGATGGGACACAGCCCTTCAAAGTTAGAAGCTTTATTCAGCCCTGTCACTTGATTTTTCATAATGATCCGGGAAACTTCGCTCAAGACAGAAAGAAGGTCCTTCATGCCACTTCATTTCTCATTGGCAGGGCTGCAAAATGGATTGAGCCTTATCTTTCCAATCTCACCAATAAAGACTCAAATTACCTTCTCAATTCTTGGCCTTTATTTGAATCTCAACTCTTCACTCTATTTGGTGATCCGAATGAAGTAAGAAAAGAAGAAGCTGAGTTAGATTCTTTACGAATGAAAGAAGGTGGGCATGTATCCTTATACATTGCTGATTTCAGAAGTTTAGTCTCAAGAATTGGTGATTGGGTTGAAAGAGCTCTCATCCATCATTTCAGGAAGGGATTGCCATACAGGATTTTGGATCAATTGGCCTCCCATCCTTCAAGAATTGACTCTTTTCAAGACTTAATGGACGTTACCCTGGAACTTGATACCAGGTACGATGAGAGGCAAAATGAAAAGAGTCATCATCAAGAGAAGAAGCCAGAAGCCTCAAAATTCTTCAAGTTCAAGTCATAAGAAGAAGAAAAAATTTCAGAAGAGGGACAAGCCCCATTCTTCTTTATTGAATAAAGATTTCAAGCTCATGAACTCTGAAAAAGAAAGAAGAATCAAGGAGGGTCTTTGTACATATTGTGGTGGGAAGCATAGTCTTAAGCCCTGTTTCAAAAGGCCTCAAAACAAGCTTACCCAACCGTCAGGCAAATTTCCCAGCCAGGGAAAAGCCTGAGTGAAGATCATGTTGTGTTCAATGGTCTTCACAGTTTTCCATCCAGAGCACAATTGTGCATTCTGAATACTGGTGTCAAGAATTCTCTTAAATTCTTTGTTTTTTCTGCTCTTTCTGATGTTTTTTACAGTATTCTCATTGATTCTGGTGCTACCAACTCATTTATTGCAAAGCAGTTTGTTCACAAGTATTCATTGACTACATCAGAGCTTCCAGAGAAGATTTCCCTCATCATTTTAGACTCCTCTGAGTCTCCTTCTTTATTTGTGACTCACCATACTGAATATATGGTTGAGCTCCCTTCCTTCCCAAGCTTTGAATGGGACTTTTTAGTCATTGATACTCCCAAGGGAG
Source organism: Austropuccinia psidii (assembly GCA_023105745.1). Lineage (NCBI taxonomy): Eukaryota > Fungi > Basidiomycota > Pucciniomycetes > Pucciniales > Sphaerophragmiaceae > Austropuccinia > Austropuccinia psidii. The sequence goes on along the minus strand of JALGQZ010000002.1, from coordinate 6,786,780 downwards.
AAGACCTCATATTGGGCTTTGACTTTCTCAATCATTTTAATCCATTTATTGATTGGAGGCAAGGATTGATCACCTTTAACTCTGATCATAAGGACTATAATGATCCTTCAATTTCTTTTAGTAATGACTTTTCATCTGCCAAATCATGTGCAGCTCTGGTTGGTTATTCTAGAACACCATCATTTCCGTCTTCTGTCCATATTCCTTCCCTTAATTCCCATCAGTCATTACTATCATCTAGAGATGAAGTCTTCAAAGAGATTCAAGATGTTGAAAAGATAATTCTGTATCTTCACTTCATCTCTTCTTTGGGAATATGGACCTTCCGCCTTGATCTTATCATGACTCCCTGGAGGAGTTCTGGGATGAAGAGGAAGAGCCAGAAGAAATAGCAACCGTGATGAAGGTTGTTCCTTCTGCTTATCACCAATACTTGGATGTATTTTCCAAGGTGAAAGCAGAGAAACTTCCTCCTCACCGCACCTGTGATCATCATATTGAGCTGGAGGGGTCTCTACCTCCAGTTGGGGTGATCTACTCTTTATCAAACCAAGAGTCAGATACACTCAGGGCCTACATTTCAGAGAATGTAGAGAAAGGTTTCATCCGTCCAAGCTCCTCTTCTACAGGAGCACCTCTTCTTTTTGTCAAAAAGAAAGATGGTGGCCTCCGTTTGTGTGTTGATTACGGCAAACTCAATTCTGTTACTAGGCAGAACAAGTATCCTGTTGCTCCTATGAATCAGCTTCTCACTTTTTCCAATGGTTCTTCTATCTTCTCCAAGATTGATTTTCATGGTGCATATAAACTGCTCAGAATCAAGGAAGGTGATGAACATTTGACTTGTTTTAGAACCAAATATGGTAGTTATGAGTACTTGGTTATGCCATTTGGGCTTACCAATGCTCCTGCTTCTTTTCAAAATCTTGTCAATGATATTTTCTATGATCTTCTTGATGTTTATGTTGTGGTTTATTTGGATGACATTATGGTCTTTTCCAAATCTGAGGAAGAACATGTCACTCATGTGTCCACTGTTCATTCCAGACTCAGAGCCAGTAACCTCTTTCCTAAGGCATCCAAATGCCTATTCCATGTTTCTAGTGTAGAATATTTAGGTTATGTTGTTTCTTCTGAAGGCCTCAAGATGAACCAAGCAAAAGTCCAGCAAATTTGCAGTTGTCCACCTCCAAGAAACCTCAAGGCTCTTCAATCATTCCTTGGCTTTGCCAATTTCTACCGCCGTTTCATCAAGAATTATTCAAAGAAAATTAGTTCACTCACAAGTTTCCTCAAGAAAGATTCCCATTTTCCCCTCAATGAGGAATCTATTAGACAGTTTCATCAACTCAAAGAGGCATTCACCACTGCTCCAATCCTTCTCTACCCACCATTGTAGAGACCGATGCATCAGATTATGCCTTGGGTGCTGTACTGAGTCAGGTCTCTGACTCAGGAAAACATCCCATTGAATTTGATAGCCGCAAGCCTTTCCCATCTGAGCTTAATCATGAGATTCATGACAAGGAACTCCTTGGCATAGTCTGGGCTCTCAAGCGCTGGAGAGCTTTCCTTCTTTCTATTTCTTCCCCTTTTGAAGTTCTCACCGATCATTCATCTCTTCAATATTTTATGTCTTCCAAGATTCTCACTCGCTGTCAAGCCCGCTGGGCTGAATTTTTATCTGAATTCCATTTCTCAATCACTTACCGCCCTGGCCGCTTGGCCACCCTTCCAGATGCCTTGCCACGCTGGGACAACGTTTACCCGGAGAGGAGGGAGGATTTCATCAGCAAGAATCCAATGAACTATCAGAAGATAATCAAGCAAGATGAAATTCAAGCCTCAAAGTTTTTTGCAGTCAAGGTGGATTCAATTTCAAATTTGAGACTCAATTCAGAAGGCAGTGTGGCAAGATTCTCAATATAGAAGTGTCCTTGAAGATTTGGGTAAAGGTAAATCTGTCCAAGATTATTCTCTTGATTCCTCTTCCAAACTTCTCCTTTTCAAAGATTGGGTGGTGGTCCCAAATGACCCCACAATTCAACTCAATATACTTCAAAAGCGGAATGACTCTCCTCTATCTGGACACCCTGCCCAAGAGAAGACTCTCAAGCTTGTCAAGTGGGATTTCCACTGGTCCAGCATGACTCAATTTATCAAGGATTATGTATCATCCTGTCAACAGTGTTCAAGAAACAAAAACATTCATCACAAGAAGTTTGGACTCCTCAAGCCTCTTCCAATTCCAAGTGGTCCTTGGATTTGTCATTCAATGGATTTCATCACTCAACTGCCACTGTCCAATTCCTTTGACTCAATCCTTGTCATAGTGGACATATTCTCAAAAATGGCGGTTTTTATTCCAACAATAGCTTCAATCACTTCATTAGATTTGGCCCATTTATTCATCAAGAATATTTTCTCAAAGCATGGCCTGGCTTCAAGCATTGTTAGTGATCGAGGTTCTCTTTTTGTTTCTTCTTTTTGGACCAATCTTTGTCAGAAGCTCAAGATTTCAAGAGACTTGTCAAATGCTTATCATCCAGAAACTGATGGACACAGAGAGAGGGTAAATCAGATACTAGAACAGTACCTTTGGATGTATGTCAATTATCATCAAGATCATTGGAACACCTGGCTCCCTCTGCCTGAATTTGCTTACAATAACTCTGACCACTCTTCAACAAAACAATCACTGTTTTTCACTGTTTATGAAATAGATCCACATTTTGACTCAGTTCACATCACTCAAGATACTCCGGCTGGAAAGTTATCAACAAAAATCCAATCAGTACAGCAAGATTTCAAGAGAGAACTTGAAGTTGCCATAAAAAGGTTTAAGAGGTATGCAGATAAAAGTAGAGCAAGTCCACCTGTTTTCAATCCCAGTGACATGGTATGGCTTTCTTCCAAGAACATCAAATCAACCAGACCCACCAAAAAGCTGTCTGAAAGATGGCTGGGTCCTTTTCCAATCTTGAAGAAAATCAGTACTCATGCCTACCACCTCAAGCTCCCATCTCAATGGAAATCCATCCACCCAGTCTTCCATATATCCCTCCTGGAACCAGTCAATACATCAACAATCCCAAATCGGCATCAAGAGCCTCCTCCTCCAATAATCATTGAAGAAGAAGAAGAATGGGAAGTCTCTCAAATACTGGACTCAAAGCTCAAGAGAGGAAAATTATGGTATTTGGTGGAATGCAAAGGTTTCAGTCAAGACCCAGAAAGATCCACTTGGGAACCAACCGAAAACCTCAAGAATTGTCCTGAACTTGTCAAAGATTTTCATTCATTATATCCTGAAAAGCCAGGGCCCAATTCTTCAAAAGCTTGATTCATTATGGTGCTTGGTGGGGAGAGGAATTACCAAAAGTAAGTACCACTCCTGGTATGCACCTTTAGGGGTATTCTACTCTTTTGTTGTAAGCATCACCTTGGCCACTCTGTGAGCACTTTGCAAATTTTGGACACATATTTTTGGCCGGGCTTTTCAACATCCAATTCCAAAATTATGGCCATTTTTACTTGGGCAAATGGACCATTCACTCTTTATTTTCTTTTCCAAGCCTTTGCAATTCAATTCATTCCTTCAACATTCTTGATTTCTTTTTATGGCACTGGCGGAAGTGGTAACTACCAAAAGTAAGTTCCTCTCCTGGTGTGCACTTCCCTGAGGGGTCTACAATCTTGTCAAAACATCCCCTTGACCACTTTGTGAGCACCTGAAATCAGATTTCTCTTTCCAGGTCCTTGGCCAATTTCAAAATCAGTTATCAACCTCCGTGATGAAGATTGGAACCTCCTCAAGATTTGATTCATTTTTCTCTTTTCTTTTATTTTCATTTTAATTCTTTATTTCCATTTTAAATTTTCTTTTATCACGTCAATTATCACGTCAAAAAATTTTCATTCATTTTAAAATTCAATTCCAATCATGAAGCCAATGTCAAAATAAGATCAAGCAAGTCCTGCGTCAAATGTCAAATTTTTAATATCAGTTTTCAAATCTTTAATCTTAATCAGTCCTCTTGAATCACTCTCTCAAAATCTTTCCAATAGCCTCAACAGGCTTCACCTTGTATTGGTGCTCAGGAGCTCACCATTCCAAGGTGGGGGGTACTGTCACAACCATGGCAATTCACCTCCTTGGATCCCCATATGGCATATCAAGCCACACTTCTTTTATGGCCAATTGGCCATATCCATCATCAGTGGCCAATATGGCCACATCATCATCTTATGGACGATTTATGGCCATTTGTGTTTTGGGGCCTTCATGGCCCTTCACCTCAATCCAGAACCCATAGCAGCAATTTATGCCCAAATGGATATTTCTGGTCATTTCCCTCAAAACCAAGGGAAATGGCCCAAATGGCTGTTTTTGGCCATTTGGGCTCATAATGCACATTTTTGCGCATTTGCCCATATTTGCCCCTTTTGCACATTTTTGCGCACTTTGACGCAAAGTGTCCAAAAGACACTTTCCCGCCTTTTGGGTCAGTTTTTGGCTCAGAACCCAAAAGTGGCCAAAAACCCCAAAGGCCCCAGAAACACCTTTCCAAGCTCTGAAGCCATCACATCCATCCTTTTCCCCTCTGCCTTTCCATCTCAAGACCTTTGGACGTAATCCTCTTGCCAATGAACCAATATGCCATAGATGATGTTATATATCATTGTGCATCATTTTTCAACAGCAATTCAATGGTGGCCATATCAAATGGTCATTTCAGCATTCCAACATCTCATCACGTCATCAAGGCACCCAATCATTCAGAGGAATCATCAAGGCTCAAGAGCAAGTGTTTCAGCGTCAAAGACCAATGACGCCATCAAGCAGTCATCGGTTATTCTTACTCCAAGTATTCCTTCCAAGGGAATACTGTCAATTCATTCTCAAAGTGTATTCAAGAGGCAGTGCCAAAAGAAGTTGTCAAGTGTCAAAGCTCCACTCAATCCATCTTGGCAACCATATTCATTTCAATACAGTCTGGATCCATCAAGAACTGTATTTCATTTTCAAGAATGGGAAATTCATTCAACCCAATTCAATTTCAATATTAGCCAGCTGTATCAATTCCCAAAACAATCAATACAGCCTCAAGGATCAATACAGATCAGTTTTCAGCCTGAAGAACTCAAGCTCTCAACTTTTCACATATACCTGCTACCCTTTCCACCCTGGGGGGTTTTTCCCCAGTTAATTAATATACTTTGATTTTATGTTATCTTTATTTTCTTTTCATTTTAGTTAAGCAAATACTGATATTATTAAGTCAGTCATTTAGCACTTTTCTCTTTCTCCTTCTTTGCCTGTCAATGGATATTTGGTGGTCATATCCTTACTAATTCCATTACTCATTTTTGGCAGGTTGAAACAGTGATTAAGGACTTACTTGGTTGGCTCTTTGGCCATTTGGCTTCCCTTTCCTCTTTTGCATCTCATCTTGTACCTGCATATCTTTAGAGGAATTTATTCTTTAAGTTTATTTCTTTATTCTTTGAAGTCTTCCAAGTGAGTTCCCTGATTTCTGAGTGCCAGGCCACTCTTGTAATTCTGTCCAAGAGCCCCTGTGACAAATACACACCAAACCTTAGCTTTTGATAAGGTTTTGATGCTTGTAACTTTAAAGTTTTCAGCCTATTTAAAGTTTTTAAGCTTTATTAAGCTTTGACAGTTCTTAAAACCTTGATTTCAAGCCTGCATATTGGGATTTACCCTTTGGCAGCTTGAAAATCCAGTCCAAATTGGGATAAAACCAGTTTAAACCTTGAGGTTGGATCAAAGTCTAATCTTAAAGTTTAAATAAGGTTGAAAATCCTCCAATACAGGTGGACAACCTTAATTTAATCATTGCAGATCCAAAAAGTTGGGTACCCCAGCTCTATTTGGTCTTTTTCCTTTGTCCCACCTTTTTGCGTGGATTTTGCCCTTTGATTTATTTAAAGCCATACCATGGCTTTAAACCCTTTTAAATTGAGCTCACACAGGATTTACATTCTGTCTGGCAAATCCTTAGCCAATTGAGTAAATATACACCACACCTCAATTTTAACTAAAATTTTGGTAAGTTTGCATTAACCTTATGCAACTTTATATTTAAGCTTATTTAAGCTTAAATTTAACAATTTTAAAAAAATGTTAAAAAAGCTACATTAGTACTGTGAGATTCTTAAATCTTCTAATAACACAAGAAATAAGTGTTTTTGGGTATAACACCTTATGGATGTACCCTAGGTCATTTTTGGTGTAGAATCCAAAAATGACATAATATTTATAACTTTGTTTATCCAAAAAAGTTATACTTATTTTTTGTTATTTTTTATTTTAATTTCAACTAAAAGGTCTGTTTAAGACAAAATTAGCTGTTTATAAAATCATTTGTGGCCTTATGGGTATGTTATACATACCTCACAGGCTCACAATTGGAGTCCACTTCTTGGCTGTGATGAGACCCTCGCTTAGCCTCTTTCCTTTACCCTTGCTGCTCTCTGGTTCTGAGGGTGTCACTGGTATGTTGGCTTGTGACTGGGTTTCAAGCGGGATATAGTTTTCTTCCACTGAATCAAACAGGAAAAAGAGGGCTTATGTCAGTTAAGACTTCTTAAAAGGCTGGTTTTGCACGTCTATATTGGAGTCCACTTCTTGGCTGTGATGAGACCTTCACTGTGCCTCTTTCCTTTACCCTTGCTGCTTTCTGGTTATGAGGGTGTCACTGGTATGTTGGCCTGTGACTGGGTTTCAAGTGGGATATAGTTTTCTTCCACTGAATCAAACAGGAAAAAGGGGGCTTATGTCAGTTAAGACTTCTTAAAAGGCTGGTTTTGCATGTCTAAGAATGGCCTCTGGGCTTGTATGTTACTACAATGTGCTCTTGTGTAATAACAGTGTAATTGAATCAACAATTTCACGTCAGAATTACAGCTTATGGTACCCTGTCACACTGTTTGTGTGCCAGTATCCCACAGATACACTTGTGGTTTTCAAGTGTAATCTGAATAAGTGTCTCTGTATAAGTGTAATTGAGTTAACAATACACTTAACCACGCCTCAACCGATGGTTTTTCAGTCAGAGGTGTCCTTATTCAATCAAGAATACAGGACCTATGGATGGCTTGTGTGTTTTTATATGTAAACGCACCAAAAATAAAGGTTTTTGTGGGTATTAACCACGTGGTAAGTACTCTTATAATATGAGTATTAAAGTAAAAATATATATAAAATATATATTTTTAAAAGAAAATATGCCTAAAAAAGATAAAACAATTGTCAGAAATAAAGAATAAGAGAGAAAAACTTACTTATAAGGTCCAAAAAAAGTTTAAAACACGGCCAGGCCCCCAAAATGTCAGGATGAAACTATGATAAAGGTTTAAATAGGCTAGTTGAAACTTTAACGATTTTTGTGACATGGTAAAAATGGTTAAAAAAGATTTATAAGAGTTGAATATTATTTGATTTAAGATTAAAAGTGCTTTACTATATGTAATATAGTAGTGGTGAGTGCTGTTGAAAGCCCTGGGTGCAGCTTTATCCGTTGGGCTACAATAATAAAAGACTACAATAATTAACATTTATAATTATACCTGATTATGAACCAAGAGTAAAACTGTTTTTGACAGTTTACTACATAGGTTATTCAAGAGCAGGATGAGGAGACAATTCTGGCTGTGAAAAGCCTCCTTTTTATCCTGAAGTGGGGTGGAAAGGGTGCTAGACCTTTCAACATAGAGGAGGTGAGGATTTTTCACTCTCTGGTACTGGATTGTGGTTTGAAAACAGCCTGTACAACCTGTATTGGGCTCAGATGTGGCTTTGAAAGCACATCTGGGCAGTTTTTACCAATACAGGGTGAAGATTTTCATCTGGGGACCTCACAGCCTGATTCTGACGTGTATGACGCGTAGAATGCTGTACAGAAGCTGTATGGGACCCCAGTATTGACTGACATATGAGGTATTGAAGTAAAAACAAGCTTCTTTGTCTATTTGACACCTCATATTCATGGTTATGGGATATTATCCCATGGTAAGGCTGTATTGGTCATAATGTGGGATTTTGACATTAAAACAGCTATAACTTTGTCGGTTCTTGGAATATCAACCTAATAACTGAACCAGTGTGTAGCCATGAGAGGTGAAAATCAAGGTTTATGCTCAGCAATCACTTTGTTATTCTTTGTCCTATGGTGATGGAACTTATATTTTCAGAAAGGTGTGAGTTTCCTCTTTCTTTTGATACATTTTGAGCTGATTTGGCTCAGCTCCATGTTTTGGTGGTATCTTGGCTATACCAATGGTTTATGGTATTTTGGCTGTCATGCTTGTTCTCTGGTTTGAAGTCACAGGCTGACAATGAAGGATATACCCATTACTGGGTTACCCTTCTACCAGAAGTCCAACTGGCTTAAAACACACACCAGAACTCTACCACAGGGAAGTCACCTTCCCTGGTAGAAAAAGGGTGGAACCCCCTACTGCCTGTAGATCACCTGAAGAAAATTCTTCTTACTATCCACCAAACGGCCAAAGACTTCCATGATATGTGGAAGAGGGCTTATGTCAGCCTGTGACTCAAAACCAGAGCACAAGCATGACAGTCAAAATACCATAAACCAATGGTATAGCCAAGATACCACCAAAACATGGAGCTGAGCCAAATCAGCTCAAAAGGTATTAAAAGAAAGAGGAAAAACACCTCTTCCTGAAAATATAAGTCCCATCACCATAGGACAAGAAATAACAAAGTTATTCCTGCTCAAAATTGTTGCTGAGCATAAACCTTAATTTTCACCTCTCATCTAAAATCTATAAGGAGAGGCTTAACCCCATCAAATGGGTATTCAAAATGAAGCTCTAAGAAAGGGCTATCCAATGGTACCAGCCAAACTGAGCTAGAACCAATATTACTGGAGTTATGGTCAATTTCAGGCCAAATAAGGGTGAACAAACCATTCACCTCTCATCTAACTTCTACAGTTTTAGTGTGGGATACCTGAAGTGGGGTTTTTTTGGAAAGCGCACAATCAGGGATATCTGATGGTGTCATCCACTTCCTCATATCTCAACTACAACAGAAGCTATGGGGCAAACAAGCTCAATACAGCTTTTTGCCTAAAACACGCAAATGTACAAAAATCTTGTACATGGGATAACTTTGCCATATTTAATGATACCCATATCAAATGAGGTACCATTGTGTAGGGAACATACAGTGCTACACACTGAACCAATGTTGAGGCTGATATCTCAAGAAATGACAAAGTTATGGCTGTTTTAAGGTTAAAATCCCACCTGCTGTCATATACAGCCTTACCATGGGATAATATCCCATAATCATGAATATGAGGTGTCAAATAGACGAAGAAGAATGTTTTTACTTCAATACCTCATATTTCAGTCAATACTGGGGTCCCATACAGTTTCTGTACAGCATTCTACGTGTCATACACGTCAGAATCAGGCTGTGAGGTCCCCAGATGAAAATTTTCACCCTGTATTGGTAAAAGCCTCCCAGATGTGGTTTCAAAACCACATCTGAGCCCAATACAGGTTATACATGCTGTTTGCAAACCACAAGCCAATACCAGAAAGTGAAAAAATCTTCACTTCCTCTACGTGGAAAGGTCTAGCACCCTTTCCACCCCATTTCAGGATAAAAGGGACGCTTTTCACAGCCAGAATTGTCTCCCCATCCTGCTCTTGAATACCGTACGTAGTAAACTTTCAAAAACAGTTTTACTCTTGGGTAATAAACAGGTATAATTATATATTTAATTATTGTAACTCTTATTATAGTAATCCAACTGGTAAGATTGCACCCTGGGTTCTCAGTAGCGCTCACCACCACTATAATCCAATAGTAGAGCCCCTTAATTATATTATAAATTATCTTTAAAAAATCTAAACCCTTATTTTAAATCAATTTTCTATGTGTCACAGTCATAATTCTAGTTGTAAATACCCTTATTACCAGTTCAATATAGACTCAGCCTGACAGCTTATGATACAGCTGCTAAATGCATAGCTGAGGCAAAAGAATACAACAAACAGAGGTGGGAAAAATCCCATATGGAACCTGACTTCAAAGAAGGGGACCAGGTGTTAGTGTCCACACTCAAATTCAACAATCTTAAGCAACCTAAAGAGATGAGACACTCATTTGTAGGGCCCTTCACTATCATTAAACTGATACGGAAAATGCAGTTGAGGTCAAACTCACAGAGGAATTTTCTAGGAAACACCCAGTATTCCCAGTGAGTTTGGTTAAGCCATACTTCCAAACAGAGGAGGATAATCTCCCCTCCAGGAAGAAAAATCCCACTCCACCAGAAATAGTGGAACTCCAAGACTCCCCTGGCCCTGTGAAGAAAATCATCAATTCCAGGAAGATTAGACTGAATGGTAAAGACCAGAGACAATACTTGGTCAGATTTAAAAAACAGACAGTAGACAAAGATAAATGGTTAGTAGAAAAGGCCATTCAAGATGGTAACCTTCATCTAAGGAGATTCAGAGCCTCTAGGAGGAATGAACAGTCTCATCAATGATGAGCCTTTTTGGAGGGAGGGTATGTCAGCCTGTGACTCAAAGCCAGAGCACAAGCTGACAGCCCAATACCATAAACCAATGGTAAAGCCAAGATACCACCAAAACATGGAGCTGAGCCAAATAAGCTCAAAAGATATTAAAATAAAGAGGAAAGAAACCCCTTCTCAAATACACAAGTTCCACCAACATAAGACAAGGAATAATAAATTTATTCCTGCAAAAGGTTGTTTCTGAGCATAAACCTTATTTTAAACCTCCCATCTGAAATCCAAGGGAGGAGCCTTAACCCCATCAAATGGGTATTAAAATTTAAGCTTCAAGTCAGGGCTATTCAATGGTACTAGAAAAGCTGAGCTAGAATCAAAATTACAGGAGTTGTGGCGGGAATAAGGTCAAATAAGGGTGAATAAAATATTCACCTCTCATCTAACTTCTACAGTTTTAGTATGGTATACCCAAAGTGGTGTCTTTTGGAAAGAGGCCAATCAGGGCTATCTGTTGGTGCCTTTTATTTCTCTGTATCCCATCTAGAACAAAGGTTATGGAGAAAATAAACTCCATACAGATATTGAGAAAATCATATTTATTAAGAACAAAATTTGTACATGGATAAATTTGCCATATTTAATATTACCCATACCAAATGAGATACCATTGTGTAGATCTCATTCAGGGATACACAATGAACAAAATTTGAGCTCAATATCTCAAGAACTGACAAAGGTATAGCATTTTTAAAGTTAAAATCCCACAATCAGGCCAATACACCTTCACTGTGGGAAAATATCCCATAACTATGATTATGAGGTTTGAAATAGACAAAGAAGCCATTTTTTACTTTAATACCTCATAATTCATTCAATACTGGGGTCCCATACAGGTTCTGTACAGCATTCTGCACATGATACACGTCAGAAGAGGGCTGTGTGGTCCCCAGATGAAAGTTTCCACCCTGTATTGGTGAAAACTGTCTAGATGTGGGTTTAAAACCACATCTAAGCCCAATATTGTGTATATGTAGGGTTTGACTATGAAACAATAAGTAAAAATTACTAATATTTTACTTATTGTACTATGAATGTCCTTATGAATGAAATAAATAAGATAAAAAATCATTATAATAATAAAGAATTATTATAATTATGGCATAAAAATAATTATATTATTAAATAAATAAATATATTAATATAAGATAATTAATATATTTAAAAACACTTTATTATTTTTAGCAGCAAATAATAAAGGCGTAAAAAAACTCTTTTTTATTAATAAGAAACAATTAATAACAATAACATTACTAATATTAAAGCTATCAATTAATATAAATACTAATTATATTAATTAAAGAATTATTAAAGTAATAATAGGGAGAAAATTATTTTAATAAGAAGAAATAACCTACTTTTAATACTTAATATAATAATTTTGAATTTTTTATGCCAAATAATAGAAATAAAACTTATTTAAATTGTATTTGCAATAAAAATTAAGAGAAATTACAATTTATCTTGATTTTACATGGATTGAGGTTTTTAAGAGAATTTTGAACAAAACAATTAAACAATTGAAGTAATCATGTCAAGAATGATGATTATAATAAGGATGATATTTGGTCTTTAATAATATGAGAGTTTTATATATAAAGAATAACGAAACTACCTTTTTGTTTTAATTATTTAGTGTTTTGTAAGTGTCTGAGGGGAAAATAGAGTAAAAAGAGCACTATTTATAGTAAATACCTCCCTTCTGGAGTCCAGTAGCCTTCAAGTAGACGTTTACTGATACTTTCTACTAGAATTGATAAATAATTTAAGTTTTAGTGATGATTACATCATGATCAAACCATCTTACCTCTTTATTACACCATTATTTAGATTTATCACTGTAACTCTAAGTTTGATGACGTCATAGGCTTTGAAGAAGCCTAAACTTTGTTTATTTTATTAGTATTAATCATAATCTAATACTATACATTAGTTTTATCACTTATATGACTGTTAAACCTACAATAAGATTACAGTGAGTGATCATAAATGATCAAGTTTAAGCTTAAACTTTGATAATTAATAGCTTTTAAATTATACACGCTAAAGCTATTATGAAAGTGAATTCTGTGAGCTTGGAGTGTCTGTATCAAACTTCCAAGAGAATTTCATTACATCATCAAAACTCTCTTTTTGATGATTTTTCTTGTAACTCATCTTTTCTGTTGAAATTTAATATCTTGAACTTCAAACCATGATTTCAAGGGGTGATACCTTGAATATTGTAATTAAAATCACATTATTCTCCACGAACCAACTATTAGAGTCTAACTGTCTACTTATTTTTAAGTTTGGACCACTTTTACAACAAAGTGGTCAACAGCTCTATTGATTTTATGCAATAATCCATTACAAGTTTTAACCTTGTTTATAGCTTTTGAAATGAAGTTAATATTGCCATTCCCACAGTAATGAAATGGTCACTTTTTCTTTGCTTATCTTTCTATCTTGTATATTTCAAGAGATATTAGCTAAAAACCATGCATATATGCGTTGAACAAAAAAGTGCATATATTCAGCTTAATTCCTTAAGTATTGACTTTAGATATTAGATTTATAATTGTTTTATGTGTAGATATTTATGGATAATCTAATAGTACAATTTACTTCACATGTTGTTTCATTGGTTTCTGAGATAAATGAGGTTTTGTACCTCTTTTAAGGTATTCTTACTTCTACTTCAATAATTATTGACTTTTCAGATATGCCATAAAAATGCCATATGTGTATTTTACCATGTGGAATCCAATGGTGTAATTTATTTCACATTTTTATCCATTGGATTCTGAGTTAATTTAGATTTTGTACTTATTTATGGTATTTTACTAATTTTTGAGATAATTATCATAAGTATAATTATTACAGAAAGTTTGCTGTGACCTTTTTGGATATGTGGTCATATCTCAAAGGCTCACAGTATACAGGCTTTGTGGAAACCACAAGCCAGTACTCTGAAGTGCAAACCCCTTCACTTACACTATGTGGATGGTCTAGAGGACCATTCCACCCCATTTTAGAATAAAGGGAGGCCTTTTCTCCACCAGAAAAGGTTTCCACATCCTGCTCTTAAATTCCTACATAGTACAATTGTCCAAAAAAGCTATACTTTTGGAAAATAATCAGGTATACTTCTAATATTAAGTATTTTATTACTTATTATTGTAACCCAACAGCTAATTATTGCACCCAGGGCTTTCAGAAGCATTCACCACCACTAAAATCCTTTAGTAAAGCCCTTAAATATCATTCTAAAGCCCTTTTTATTAATTTATTCCCTGTTACAGTGTCCAGTTATATTTCTATCTACTACTTTATTTACTCTATCATAGACTCAGCCTGACATCTCTTCTACCAGAAGTCCAACTGGCTTACAACACCAGCCAGCACTCTAACACAGGGAAACCACTCTCACAGGTAGAAAAAGGGTGGAACCCCCTATTGGCTGTGGATCACTTAAAGCAAAATCTTCTGACTATCCACCCCACAGCCAAAGACTTCCATTACATGTAGAAGAGAGAATGTGATACAGCTTCTGAGTGCGTAGCTGAGGCTAAAGAGTACAACAAACAGAGGTATGAAAGAATAGACATGGAACCGGACTTCAAAGAAGGGGACCATGTGCTAGCATCTACACTAAATGTTAATAACCTCAAGGGACAAAAGAGATTGAGAGACTCATTTGTGGGACCCTTCACTATCACCAAATTGATCGGTAAAAATGGAGTGGAGGTTAGACTTACATAGAAATCGTCTAGGAAACACCCAGTATTCCCAGTGAGTATGGTAAAACCCTAATTCCAGACAGGAAAGGATAGGTTCACCTCCAGGAACAAGACCTACACCCCACAAGACATAGTGGAGGTGGAAGACTCCCCTGGTCTTGTAAAAAATGATCATCAAGGCCAGGAAGATCAGACTGAATGGTAAAAACCAGAGAAAATATTCAGTCAGATTCAAGAACCAAACACCAGATAAGGATGAATGGTTGGCAGAAGATGCCATACCAGATGGTAACCTTCACCTGAGAAGATTCAGAGCCTCTAGGAGGGCTGAAAAGTCCCATCAATGATAAGCCTTTTTTGAAGGGAGGGTATGTCAGCCTGTGACTCAAATCCAGAGCACAAGCATGACAGCCAAATACTGTAAACCAATGTTAGAGCAAAATACCACCAAAACATGGATCCAAGCCAAACCAGCTCAAAAAGTTATTGAAATAGAGGGAAAACTCACCTGCTTTCAAATATACAGGTCCCATAATTATAGGAAAAATAATAACAAAGTTATTCCTGCTCAAAGAGGTTTCTGAGCATAAACCTTAATTTTAACCTCTCATCTGAAATTCAGGTAAAAAGGCTCAACCACAGAAAATGGGTATTTGAATTGAATTTCTAAGTCAGGGATATCCACTGGAACTATCCAAATTGAGCTAGCACTAAAACTACATAAGGTATGGCTAAAATAAGGTCAAATAAGGGTGAATAAAATATTCACCTCTAGTCTAACTTCTACAGTATTGGTGCGAGATACCTAAAGTGGGGTCATTTTGGAAAGGGCCAAAGTGTGGCTATCTGATGGTGCCATCCATTTCCCCATATCTCATCTAGAACAAAAGGTATGGGGAAAAAAAGCTCCATACAGATTTTGAATAAATCATATATCTGGGCAACAAAAATTGAACATGGCATAACTTTGCCATATTTAATGTTACCCATTCAAAATGAGGTACCATTGTTTATATCTCATCCAGGGATAAATGATGAGCCATCTTTGAGCTCAAAATCTCAAAAATGACAAAGCTATAGCAGCTTTAAGGTTAAAATCCCACAGAGTGGCCAACACACCCTTACTGTGGGATACTATCCCATAACTATGATTATGAGGTGTCAAATAGACAAAAAATGTGTTGATACTGCAATGCCTCATAGTTAATTCAATGACAAGGTACCATACAGGCTCTGTACAGCCTTCTACACATCATACAAGTCAGAAGAGGGCTGTGTGGTCCCCAAACAAAAATTCTCACCCTGTATTGGCAAAACCGGCCCAGATGTGGTTTCAAAACCACATCTGAGCCCAATACAGAGTATACAGGTCTTGTGCAACCCACTGTCACAACCATGGCAATTAACTCTCTTGGACCTCAATATGGCATATCCATGCCATACCCAATATATGGCAATTTGGCCATATCAATAATCATTGTCCAAACTGGCCATTGCCAGTCTTCATGGCCTATATGATCAATTCATCATCTGGGCCAACCCTGTCCCCTTCACCATCACCAGGCCCTTCCTGACCAGTTTCTGCTCTTGGGAATTCTTGGGTATTTTCCAGTCAACAGAGAAAATACAGCCCAAAATCCGGTATCTGTCTTTTTGAGATCTAAATAC
The DNA here is from genome assembly GCA_023105745.1 of Austropuccinia psidii. Taxonomy (NCBI): domain Eukaryota; kingdom Fungi; phylum Basidiomycota; class Pucciniomycetes; order Pucciniales; family Sphaerophragmiaceae; genus Austropuccinia; species Austropuccinia psidii. Next base: position 6,770,789 of record JALGQZ010000002.1, on the reverse strand, counting down.
AGTTTTGCGCATTTTTGCTGTATTCAGCTGTATATGCCATTTTCCCATGTATTGGGGGAATATGCCCAAAAGGCCATATCAGGCCTTTTTGGGCTTGATTGCCAGTTTTTGCTCATTTTGCGCATTTCTATGCATTTTTGTGCACTTTGCGCAAATACACTTTTAAAGCTGTATAAGCTGTATTTGGCCAAAAGGCCAAAAGATACTTTCTCACCTTTGAAGCCACTCAAGCCCAATTTTCACTTATATCCTCCTGGCATCGCTCCAGAAGACCTTTGGCAACTTTCAACCTACAATAACCAAAAGTGCCATAAATGTTGTTATACACCATTATGCATCTTTTTTCAGAAGCAATCCAATGGCGTCAATATCAATTGGTAATTTCCACTTTTCATCAGGTCATCAAGACACACCATCAGGAGGATTAATCAAGGCTCAAGGGAAAGTGTCAAAACTCAAATACCAATGATGCCATCAAGCAATAATTGGTTATTCTCATTCACAGTATTCCTCCAAGGGAATTCTGGCAGTTCATTCTTGAGGGATATTCAAAAGGCAGTTCCAAAACAACCTTTCAAGGGTCAATTCTGCATCAATCCACCTTGGCAACCACATTCATTCAATACAGTCTGGACTCACCAAGACCTGTATTTCATTCATAAAACATGGGAAGATCATTCAACCCAGTTCATTTCTCAATTTGGCAAGGTATACATTCCATCAGACAATCAATACAGCTTCCAGTATTCAATACAGGTCAGCTGCCAGCCTGAAGGAATCAAGCTCTCAATGTTTCATATATACCAGCCTCCTTTGACCCTGGGGGATTTTTCCCCAGTTAAGTAATATATTTTGATTTTATTTTATCTTTATTTATCTTATGATTTTTGTTAAGTGAAGGCTGATATTATCAAGTAAGTCATTTGGCACCTTTCTCTTATTCTTTCCTCACCTTTCAATGGATATTTGGTTATCATATCCTTGCTAATTCCATTGTTCATTTTGGAAGGTTGGAACAGTGATTAAGGAATTACTTTGTTGGCTCTTTGGCCATTTGGCTTCTCATTTCTCTTATTGCATCTCATCTTTTTACTTGCATTCTTCTTAGAGAAATTTTATTCTTTATCTTTACTTTGTTTATTCTTTTGGAGACTTCCAAGTGAGCTCCCTAATTTCTGAGTGCCAGGACACTCTTGTTTTTCTGTCCAAGAGCCCCTGTGACATTATATTAATTAACTCATAATTTCTTTTTATTCTTTCATTCTTTCTTTATAATTTCATTTACTCATTTCATTGAAATTATGACTCTTTAATGCTTATGAACTTTATGATTCATTGTCACCTCTCAATTTTCTCATTCATTTTTCATTTTGAAAGTTGAAAGCTGACCCAGTTTATTTTTGTTTCTCTTTTTTAATCTTATCTCAAATCATCAAACTTTGATTTATTCATGATTCAGGCATAATCTTCATTTTCATTTGATTTTCAAATTGTTGATCAAGTTATTCAGACACATTTTTCACATCAGGATTCATATCTGATTCATTCTTCAAGAATTTTGATTCTTTAAGAAGAAATTATTTGATTTTGATTTGATTGATTTCAAGAAAATTGATTGACCTGAAGACTTCATTGATTTCCCTGATTTTTCACATCAAGAATCTTGACATAAAACTGATTTTTCCTCAAGAATTCATTTGATTGATTGATTTTGCAAGATCTTAATTTTTATTGATTTGAATTATTCATTTATTGACTGGAAGATTTCATTTGCATATTGATTGATTGATTTACCTCAAGATTTCATTTTTGATTTTGATTTTGACTTCAAGTTTCAGTTGATTTGCCTCAAGCTTTTCATATTCAAGTTTTTTATTTATTAAATTCAATTCATTTTATTTCATTTCATTCTTGAAATCATGGCTATTCAGCATTCACCTCCTGCAAGACAGACATGATCTCAGGCCAGATATTAAGCTGTTCGCACTCCAACTCCAAGGGCTCCTCTTGATGGCATCCCACCAGTTCCTCAACTGAGGGCCAATATAGACATAGGACCCATTTTGGAAGGGGAATCACCATCCAGGAAGGAAGGAAGAGGGCCAAGAAGATCAAGTTCTTTTTCAGGAGTAGTTGGCAGATTTCCAGGACTTTCAAGGACCATTTTCAAAGGTCCTGGTGAAGATGGTGAAGAGGAGGAGGAGAAGTTTGTGGAAGAGGAAGAGTCTGATGGCACCGAAGGTGTTCCTGCTTATGTGGGGGCACCCCAAGGCACTAGAGGACCAAGTCTAGCAAAGTCTAATTAGCCTGTCTCTCATCAGTCTGAACCATCTTTACTGGCCATTATGCAGCAAATGACTCAAATTATAGCCAATATTCAAGCAGCTTCATCTTCTGAAGCATCACTACCACCAGCCTTCAAGACTCCATCGATGAAGGCACCAAAATGCTTTGATGGGACTCAGCCGTTCAAAGTTAGAAGCTTTATTCAGTATTGCCAACTGATTTTTCATAATGATCTGGAAAACCTTCCTCAAGAAAGAAAGAAGTTCCTTTATTCCACTTCATTTCTCATTTGCAGGGCTGCAAAATGGATTGAGCCTTATCTTTCCAACCTCACCAATCAGGATGCAAACTACCTTTTCAATTCATGCAAATTATTTGAATCTCAACTCTTCACCTTATTTGGGGACCCAAATGACGTCAGAAAAGCTGAAGCATAATTGGATTCTTTAAGAATGGAAAAATGTGGGCATGTATTATTATACATTTCTGATTTCAGAAGTTTGGTCTCAGGAATTGGGGATTGGGTTGAAAGAGCTCTCATCCATCATTTCAGGAAGGGATTTCCAGCCAAAATTCTGGATCAATTGGCCTCCCATCATTCAAGAATTGACTCTATTCAAGACTTAATGGACATTACCCTGGCGCTTGATACCAGGTACCATGAGAGGCAAAATGAAAAGATTCATCATCAACAGAAGAAGCCAGAAGCCTTAAAGTTGAATTCTTCTCATCCTCAAAATTCTTTAAGCTCAAGTCAAAAGAAGAGGAAGAATTTTCAGAAGAGAGACAAGCCCCATTCTTCTTTATTGAGTAAATATTTCAGGTTGATGAATTCTGAACAAGAAAGAAGAATCAAGGAGGGTTTGTGTACCTATTGTGGTGGGAAGCATAGTCTGGAGTCCTGTTTCAAAAGGCCTCAAAACAAGCTTACCCAACCATCAGGCCAATTTCCCAGCAAGGGAAAAGCCTGAGTGAAAATAATGCTGTGTTCAATTGTCTTTGCTGTTTTCCATCCAGAGCACAATTGTGCATTCTGAAAACTGGTGTCAAGAATTGTCTTAAATTCTTTGTTTTTTCTTCTCCTTCTGCTGTTTTTTACAGTATTCTCATGGATTCTGGTGATACCAACTCATGTATTGCAAAGCAGCTTGTCCACAAGTATTCTTTGACTATGTCAGAACTCCCAGAGAGGATTCCCCTTATCATTATGGACTCCTCTGAGTCCCCTTCCTTATTTGTGACTCACCGTACCAAATATATGGTGGAGCTTTCTTCATACCCAAGCTTTGAATGGGACTTTAGTCATTGATACTTGCAAGGGTAAAGACCCCATATTGTTATTTGACTTTCTCAATAATTTTCATCCATCTATTAATTGGAGGCAAGGGCTTATCACCTTTAATGCTGATCATAAATACTATTATGATCCTTCAAAATCTTTCAGTGATGACGTTTCTTCCTCCAAATGAGGTGCAGCTCTGGTTGTTGATTCTAGAGCACCATCATTTCCATCTTCTGTCCATATGCCTTCCCTTAATTCCAATCAGTCATTACTATTCTCTAGAGATGAAGTATTTAAATAGATTCAAGATGTTGCAGAAGATGATTCTGAATCTTCACTTAATCTCTTCTTTGGGAATATGTACCTTCCTCCTTCATCTTATCATGACTCCCTGAAAGAATTTTGAGATGAAGAGGAAGAGCCAGAAGAAGGAGAAATTGTGATTAAGGTTGTTCCTTCTGCTTATCACCAGTATTTGGATGGATTCTCCAAGGTTAAAGCAGAGAAGCTTCCTCCTCACCGCGCCTGTGATCATCATATCAAGCTGGTGAAGTCTCTACCTCCAGTTGAGGTGATCTACTCTTTATCAAAGCAAGAGTCAGATACACTCAGGTCCTACATTTCAGAGAATGTAGAGAAAGGTTTCATCTGGAAAAGCTCCTTTTCAACAGGAGCACCTGTCCTCTTTGTCAAAAAGAAAGATGGTGGCCTCCGTTTGTGTGTTTATTACTGCAAACCCAATGCTGTTACTAGGAAGAACAAGTATCCTGTTCCTCCTATGAAACAGATTCTTACTGTCTTTAATGGTTCTTCTATATTCTCCAAGATTGATTTGTGTGGTGCATATAGCCTTCTCAGAATCAAGGAAGTTGATGAACATTTATCATGTTTTAGAACTAAATATGGCAGCTTTGAGTATTTGGTTATGCCGTCTGGGTTCACCAATGCTCCTTCCTCTCTTCAAAACCTAGTCAATGATATTTTTTATGATATTCTTCATATTTATGTTGCGGTTTATTTGAATTAAATTATGTTCTTTTCCAAATCTGAAGAGGAACATTTCACTAATGTGTCCACTGTTCTTGCCAGACTCAGAGCCAATAACCTCTTTGCTAAGTCTTCCAAGTGCCTATTTCATGTTTCTAGTGTAGAGTATTTAGGTTATGTTGTTTCTTCTGAAGGCCTCAAGATTTACCAAGAAAAATTCCAGCAAATTCTCAACTGGCCACCTCCAAGAAACCTCAAGTCACTTCAATCATTTCTTGGCTTTGCCAACTTTTACCGCCGTTTCATCAAGAATTATTCAAAGAGACTTAGCTCACTCACAAGTTTCCTCAAGAAAGATTCCCATTTTCCCCTCAATGATAAAGCTCTTAGACAGCTTCATCAACTCAAAGAGGCCTTCACTATTGCTCCAATCCTTTCTCACTTTAATCCTTCTCTACCCACCATTGTAGAGACTGATGCTTCTGAGTATGCCTTGGGTGCTGTAATGAGTCAGGTCTCTGACTCAGGAGAAAATCCCATGGCATTTGATAGTTGCAAGCCCCTTTCAGCAGAGCTCAACTATGAAATTCATGATAAGGAACTCCTTGGCATAGTCTGGGCTCTCAAGTGCTGGAGAGCTTTTCTCTTTTTTCTTTCTTCCTCCTTTGAAGTTCCCACCGATCATTCTTCACTTCAATATTTATGACATCAAAGATTCTTAATTGCTGTTGAGCCTGCTGGGCTTAATTTCACTCTGAATTTCATTTTTCAATTGCTTACCCCCCTGGCCACTTGGGCCCCCTTCCAGATGCATTGTCACATTGGGACAACGTTTACCCAGATAGGGGGGAAGATTTCATTAGCAAGAACCCAATGAATTATCAAAAAATAATCGAGAAAGATGAAATTCAAGCCTCAAAATTCTTTGCAGTCAAGGTGGATTCATTTTCAAATTTGATTGATTCAATTCAGAAGGCATTATGGCAAGATTCTCAATATAGAAGTATTCTTCAATATTTGGGTAAAGGTAAATTTTTCCAAGATTATTCTCTTGATTCCTCTTCTCAAATTCTCCTGTTCAAAGATTTGGTGGTGGTCTCAAATGACCCCACAATTCAACTCAGCATACTTCAAAAGAGACATGGCTCTCCTCTAGCTGGACACCCTGGAAAAGAGAAGACTCTCAAGCTTGTAAAGTGGGATTTTTACTGGTCTGGCATAACTCAGCTTATCAAGTATTATGTATCATCCTGTCAAAAGTGTTCAAGAAATAAAACTATTCATCATAAGAAGTTTGGACTCCTCAAACCTCATCCAATTCCAAATGGTCCTTGAATTTGTCTTTCAATGGATTTCATCACTTGATTGCCACTGTCCAATTATTTTGACTCAATATTTGCCATAGTGGACATATTCTCAAAAATGGCAGTTTTCATTCCAACAATGTTGTCAATAGCCTCACTGGATTTGGCCCATTTATTCATCAAGAATATTCCCTCAAAGCATTGCCTTCCTTCCATCATTCTTAGTGATGGAGGTTCCCTTTTTGTTTCTTCCTTTTGGACCAATCTTTGTCAGCAGATCAAGAGTTTGAGAGATCTGTCAGCTGCTTACCATCAATAACCTGATGGACAGAAAGAGACCGTAAATCAGATACTAGAGAAGTACCTTCAGATGTATGTCAGCTATCATCAAGATGATTGGAAGACCTAGCTCCCTCTGGCTGAATTTTCCTACAATAGCTCTACCCACTCTTCAACCAAGCAATTTCCATTTTTCGTTGTTTATGGAAGAGATCCACATTTTGACTCGGTTCACATTACTCAAGATACTCCTGCTGGAAAGCTATCAGCAAAAATTCAATCAGTAAAGCAAGATTTCAAGAGATAACTTGAAGCTGCCATAAACAGGTTTAAGAGGTATGCAGATAAAGTAGAGCAAGTCCATCTGCTTTCAACTCTGGTGACATGGTATGGCTTTCTTCCAAAAACATCAAATCAACTAGACCCACCAAAAACTGTGTGAAAGATGGTTGGGTCCTTTTCCAATATTGAAGAAAGTCAGCACTCATGCCTAACACCTCAAGCTCCCATCTCAATGGAAGTCCATCCACCCAGGCTTCCATATTTCACTTTTAGAACCAGTCAAGACATCAACAATCCCAAATAGGCATCAAGAGCCTCCTCCTCCAGGTATCATTGAAGAAGAAGATGAATGAGAAGTCTCTCAAATACTGCACTCAAATCTCAAGAGAGGAAAATTATGGTATTTGGTGGAATGGAAAGGTTTCAGTCCAGACTCAGAAAGATCCACTTTAGAACCAACTGAAAACCTCAAGAATTGTCCTGAACTGGTCAAGGATTTTCATTCTTTATATCCTGACAAGCCAGGACCCAGTTCTTCAAGAGCTTGATTCTTTATGGTCCTTGGTGGGGAGATGAATCACCAAATGTGAGCTCCACTCCTGGTAGGCACCTTTAGAGGTATTCTACCCTTTTTGTTGTAAGAATCACCTTGGCCACTATGTGAGCACTCTGAAATTTTTGGACACAGACCTTTGGCCTGGCTTTCAACATCAATTCCAAAATTATGGCCATTTTCACTTGGGCAAATGGACCATTCCTTTTATTAATTTATTTCCAAGTCTTTCCAATTCCAAGTCATTCCTTCAGAAAATTTGTTTTCCTTTTATGGCACTGGCGGGAGGTGTAATTACCCAAAGTAAGCTCCTTTCCTGCTGTGCACTTCCCTGAGGGGTCTACAATCCTTCAAAGCATCACCTTGGCCACTTTGTGAGTACCTGGAATCAGATTTCTCTTTCCAGGTCCTTGGCTAATTTCAAAATAAATTATCAACCTCTGTGATGAAGATTGGAACCTCCTCAAGATTCATTTCTTTCTTTTTTTTTCTTATTTTCATTTTCATTCTTTTATTTTTATTTTCAATTTTTCTTCATTTACGTCAAATAAATTCATGAAAAACCCGCATCCAATTTTAAAATCACATCAATATTGAATCCAATGTCAAAAGAAGATCAAGCAAGTCCCATATCATATGCCAAATTCTTAATATCAGTTTCCAAATTTCTATCTTAATCACTCCTCTTGAAACCCCCTCTAAAAATATTTCCAATAGCCTCAACAGGATTCACCTTGTATTGGTGCTCAGGAGCTCACCATTTCAAGGTGGGGGGTACTGTCACAACCATGGAAATTCACTCTCTTGGACCTCAATATGGCATATCCATGCCATACCAAATATATGGAAATTTGGCCATATCCATAATCCTTGGCCCAACTGGACATTATCAATCTTTATGGCCTTTATGGTCAATCCATCATGGGGGGCCACCCTGGCCCCTCCACCATCACCAGGCCTTTGCAGGCCAGTTTCTGCTTTTGGGAAATCTTTGGTATTTTCCAGTAAACAGGGAAAATACAGCCCAAAATCCTGTATTTGTCTTTTTAAGCTCTAAATACAGTTTTGCGCATTTTGTGCATTTTTGCTGTATTTGGCTGTATATGCCATTTTCCCATGTAACATGGAAAATATGCCCAAAAGGCCATATCAGGCCTTTTGGGGCTTAATTCCCAGTTTTGCACGTTTTGCGCATTTTGCGCATTTCTGTGCATTTTTCTGCACTTTGCACAAATACAGTTGTAAAGCTGTATAAGCTGTATTTGACCAAAAACCAAAAAATGGCAAAATCACCTAAAAGACATTTTCTCACTTTTGAAGCCACTCAAACCCAATTTTCACTTATATCCTCCTGGCATCACTCCAGAAGACCTTTGGCCACTTTCAACCTACAATAACCAAAAGTGCCATAAATGTTGTTATACACCATTATGAATTTTTTTCAGAAGCAATCCAATGGTTCCAATATCAATTGGTATTTCCACTTTTCATCAAGTCATCAAGGCACATCATTCAGAGGATTAATCAAGGCTCAAGGGCAAGTGTCAAAAGTTAAATACCAATTACAGAATCAAGAAATCATTGGTTATTCACATTCACAGTATTCCTCCAAGGGAATACTGGCAGTTCATTCTCAAGGTATACTCAAGAGGAAGTTCCAAAACAACCTGTCAAGGGTCAATGCTGCATCAATCCACCTTGGCAACCACATTCATTAAATACAGTCTGGATTCACCAAGACCTGTGTTTCATTCATACAACATGGGAAGATCATTCAACCCAGTTCATTTCTCAAGTTGGCAAGGTATACATTCCATCAAACAATCAATACAGCTTCCAGTATTCAACACAGGTCAGCTGCCAGCCTGAAGGAATCAAGCTATTGATCTTTCACATATACCAGCCTCCTTTGACCCTGGGGGCTTTCCCCCAGTTAATTAATACATTTTGATTTTATTTTATCTTTATTTATCTCATCATTTCTGTTAAGTGAAGGCTGATATTATCAAGTAAGTCATTTAGCACCTTCTCTCTTTTCTTTCTTTTCCTGTCAATGGATATTTGGTTATCATATCCTTACTAGTTCCATTGTTCATTTTGGCAGGCTGAAACAGTGATTAAGGACTTAATTGGTTGGCTCTTTGGCCATTTGGCATCTCATTTCTCTTATTGCACCTCATCTTTGTACTTGCATTCTTCTTAGAGAAATTCAATTGTTTATCTTTACTTTCTTTATTCTTTTGGAGACTTCCAAGTGAGTTCCCTGATTGCTGAGTGCCAGGACACTCTTGGCTTCCTGCCCAAGAGCCCCTGTGACACCCACAATCCAGAACTCTGAAGTGAAAAATCTTCACTTCCTCTATGTGGATGGTCTAGAGCACCCTCCCACCCCATTTCAGGATAAAAGGATGCCTATTCTCTTCCAGAAAAGGAGTCCCCATCCTGCTCTTGGATTCCTATGTAGTAAAACTGTCCAAAAACATTATACTCTTGTACAATAATCAGGTCTACCTTAAATCTGAGTGTATTGTAGCTCTTATTATAGTAACCCAGCTGGTAAGACTGCACCCAGGGCCTTCAACAGCACTCACTACCACTATTACACAATATTAAAGCCCTTATATCTCTATTCAAAAACCATTTTTAATCATAATCATTCATGTCACAGTCATATTTAAAGCTGTAAATACTATTATACTACTTCATCATAGACTCAGCCTGACAATCATTTTGTAAAGGGCATAATCAGGAATTTCTGATTGTCATCCATTCCCTCAGAACCCATGTACAATAAAATTTATGGAGGTATCAAATTCTATACAGAATTTAAGACAGATTCATATCTGATTAATGGGACTTAAAGCTTCATAGCTTTGTCATATAGAATGTTATCCATACCAAATCAGATACCATTGTGTAACCCCATGCAGGGATACATAATGAGCCAGCTTTGAGCTAATTATTGTAAAAACAGACAAATATGTGGCAGCTTCAAGGTCCAAATTCCACGGTTGGGTCAAACCCTCAACAGTGTGGGATACTATCCCATATTCTTGAATATGAGCTTTCACTTCTATGAAGAGGAATTTTTATCCATCAATTCAGTACTCTATGCATCATACATGTCAGACAGGGCCTGTGTGGTCCCCAGATGCAAAGTTTCACCCTTTATTGATGAAAACTGTGCAGATATGGTTCCAAAACAAAATCTGAGCCCAATACAGACTATAAAGTGTGTGTATCAACCACAAGCCTTCCCTTGGAAGTGAAAAACCTTCCCTATTCCTCCATGGACAGGTTCATAGGTCCTTTCCACCCTTTTTCAGTATAGAGGGAAACCTTACTATGCCCCAAAGAGGAATACCCATCCTTCTCTTGAATACCTATGTAGTACAACTGTTTGAAAGCAGTTATATGCTTGAAAAAAGGAGGTATACTTTAGATAGAATAATTCTAGTAGTTGTTATAATAAATCAATTGATAATTATTGCATCCAGGGCTTTCAGTAGCACTCACCCACACTATTCCTCCATAGTAAAGCCCTGAATTACTTATTAAAATTATTTTCTATGATCTATATGTATATCAAAGTCATATTTAAAGCTTAAATACTCTTATGATTACTTTACCCTAGACTAAGCCTGAAAATCTGGGTGCCTTTCCGTTTTTTTTGGACTAAAAACTGAATTTTCTTTGGCATAAAAGTGAGTGATTTCTTTATTTTATCCATAATTTCTATCACCATTATTTGCTGTTAGTCCAAAAAATACCTTCAATAAAAAAAGATTTATTATTGTTTTTACAGTGGTATATAGGCTTGCTCCATTGTGTTTTTTATTTCATTTTATGATGTGGTTTGATTATTATTTAGCTACCACTGATTGAATTGGGGGTGTTTCTGATATCAAAAAACTAATACCCTTATAAAAATAATACTTCTGAAATGTAGATCACAGTCTCAGAGGAATGGTTGGACATATTTATAGCTTCTTTTGTACATTACATAAACACTTTAACTAATGATCTTTTTAATTATAAGTTCCTCTCTGGGATATTGGGATACAGTAGTAAACCATACCACCACAAAACATTATTTTGATGTTGAATTGATAAATTAAATAATGCATCATAATAAAAGGGTACAATATATCAATGTATTGTATGAAAGGCAAATCTGAGACATTCAAGAAGCATAATAAAGTTTTTAAGGTACATAAGCACTCATTTTTTGTTTCAGTAGAAGAAACCTTCATACCACTAGAAAACCAGACACAAGGAAATACATTAGTGTCACCCTCAGACACAAATGTGCAGAAGGTCAAAGGGAAGACAAAAATTGAAAGAGCTATATTCAACAGTATGTGGACACAAATCTTCACTCAGAGGTATAGAAAAACACAAATCTCTGCCTCCATACAAGGTAAACCAGCATTATTAAATTGTACAGGGAAGATTATCAACATTAACCCAGTTGTAACCTCTAAAGGAAAGTTTCCCAGAGCAGTTGAACACAAATTTGTACAGAGCACATTTGAAGGTAAATACCCTAACAAGAGAAAGTTTTGGACTGCTTTAAAACTGTCAGCCTGTGACTCAAAACCAGAGCACAAGCATGACAGCCAATATACCATAAATCAATGGTATAGCCAAGATACCACCAAAACATGGAGCTGAGCCAAATTAGCTCAAAAGGTATCAAAAGAAAGAGGAAACTCACCTCTTTCTGAAAATACAAGTCCCATCACCATAGGACAAGAAATAACAAAGTTATTCCTGCTCAAAGTCATTGCTGAGCATAAACCTTAATTTTCACCTCTCATCTAAAATCTAGAAGGAGAGGCTTAACCCCATCAAATGGGTATTCAAAATGAAGCTCTAAGCCAGGGCTATCCAATGGTACCAGCCAAACTGAGCTAGCACCAGTATTACTTGAGTTATGGTCAAATTCAGACCAAATAAGGGTGAACAAAACATTCACCTCTCATCTAACTTTTACAGTTTTAGTGTGAGATACTTAAAGTGGGGTCTTTTTGGAAAGAGCACAATCAGGGCTATCTGATGGTGTCATCCATTTCCCCATAACTCAACTACAACAGAAGTTATTGGCCAAACAAGCTTAATACAGCTTTTTGCCCAAACCACGCCAATGTACAAAATACTTGTACATGGGATAACTTTGTCATATTTAATGATAACCATGTCAAGTTGGGTACCATTGTGTAGAGCTCATATAGAGCTATTCAATGAACCAACTTTGAGCTTGATATCTCAAAAACTGACAGAGTTATGACCATTTTAAGGTCAAAATCCCACCAGCTGTCATATACAGCCTTACCATGGGATAACACCCCGTAATCATGAATATGAGGTGTCAACAGACGAAGAAGCATGTTTTTACTTCAATACCTCATATGTCAGTCAATACTGGGGTCCCATACAGTTTCTGTACAGCATTCTACGCGTCATACACGTCAGAATCAGGCTGTGAGGTCCCCAGATGAAAATTTTCACCCTGTATTGGTGAAAACCGCCCAGATGTGGTTTCAAAACCACATCTGAGCCCAATACAGTGTATACAGGTTGTTTGCAAACCACAAGCCTGTCATGGGGAGTGAAAAATCTTCACTCCCTCTACGTGAAAAGGTTTAATCACCTTTTCACCTCAATTTCAGGATAAAAGGAGGGCTTTTCACAGCCAAAAACCTTTCCTCATCCTGCTCTTGAATACCCTACGTAGTAAACTGTCAAAAACAGTTTTACTCTTGGGTAATAATCAGGTATTATTATAATCTTAATAATTGTAGTCTTTATTATTGTAACCCAACAGGTAAAGCTGCACCCAGGGCTTTCAACAGCGCTCACCACCACTATATCCACTATAGTAAAGCCCTTTATTATTAAATTAGAACCATCTTCAACTCTTATAAAACCTTTTTAACTTTTATACACCGTGTCACAGTCATAGTTAAAAGTTGTAAATACACTTTATTACTCTTATCATAGACTCAGCCTGACATTTTGGGGGCCTGGCCGTGTTTTTTACTTATTTTGGACCTTACAAGTAAGTTTTTTCTCTCTTTTTATCATTTATTGACACCTGTTTTTTATTTTTAGGCGTCATTTTCTTTTTGAAAAATATATTTCATATATATTCCGCTTTAAAAATTTAATAATACTCATATTTTTAAAGAGTATTTGTCTAGTGGCTAATAACCACAAGACCAGTATTTTTGGCGTGTTTTGCATATAAAAACACTTTTAAGCCATTTATACAGTCTCAATTCTTAATTGAATTAAGACAGCTCATACTGATAAACCAACAGTTGAGGCGTGTTTGGACACATTGTTAACTCAATTGTCCTGTAATACACCATTTTTTGACAGATTATACTTGCTAATAACAAGTATTCTGTAAGATATTGGTATACAAACAGTATACCAATAATCAATAAGCTGTATTTCTGACGTGGAATTGTTAATTCAATTACACTGTCACTATACAAGGGCATACTGTAGTAACATACAAGCCCAGAGGCCATTCTTAGACGTGCAAAACCAGCCTTGTAAGAAGTCTTAACTGACATAAGCCCTCTTTTTCCTGTTTTGATTCAGTGGAAGAAAATTTCATACCACTTGAGACCCAGTCACAGGCCAACATACCAGTGACACCCTCAGAACCAGAGGGCAGCAAGGGCAAAGGAAAAAGGCTTAGTGAAGGCCTCATCACAGCCAAAAAGTGGACACCAATAGCCACTCAGAGGAGTAGAAAACCACGAAACTCTGCTTCAATACAAGGTAAACCAACCTTAACCACTTGTACAGGGAAGATTACAATTATTAACCCAGTTGTAACCTCCAAAGGCAAACTGCCCAAATCAGCAGATAACAAATTTGTACAAGGCACAGTCAAAGGTAAATACCCTAAGAACATAAAGTTTTTGACTGCTTGCAAACACTGATATGTCCCCTGCATACCTCAGAGACCTTGGCTTCCAAAGGAACCAGCCAGAGGATAGAGCAGGAATGTCTAGAACCAGAAGACCTGAAAGAAGACACATTGGACACAGTGGTGGATGGCAAAACAATGAGGGAGATAATATCAACCTTGCCATTCACACTCCAATTCAACAGAAACCTCAAACCAGAGGACTGGAAGGATATGGATCAAGTTCTTCAAATCCACCAACTCCTCAAAGATTTGTTTCAATGGAGTATGGACAACAAGAGGTTCAACCTAGCAACTCACTGGGCAGAACTGGGATCAAGTTGCCAGAAGATCTGTCTCAAAGAGATAGACTTCAAAGACCTTATGGTAATCACCAAGGGTTGGAATCCTACCAGGCAGCACAGACTCCTGGAGGCAAGGGCACAGAGGATAAGGGAGAATCAAGCCACTATCCAAGCTATAGAAGAACAGTTAACCCAGACAGGGCCTACTCAGATTCCTTCAGGTTCACAAGGAGCATGCCAAATCAGCTCTCCAGTGGCTTCACACCATTCAGAAACCAGCAGATCAGTGGCCAAGAGTCACCATTCTTCACAATTCCAGGAAGTTTCCAGGAGAAGACAAGGCAACAAGGGCAAAAACAAATCCTCCTTCAACCAGAGGAGGAAGGAGTCAGACCCCATGATCCAGAAGCTGTTAGATTTGGTAAAAGAAGTACACAAGAACCAGAAGTAGTTGTAAACCACTCTAGAATCAGTAGTCCTAGTAATAGAAACATTACCCCCACTCAGACTGAAAATAACATTATCACATCTGAGAGTAACATCAACAGTGACACACTGTGGTTACAAATGTCCCAATATGCTGAGCAATCTGCAAAGCAGGCTACAGAATTTGCAGCTGCCCAAGAAAGGATGAGAAAAACTCAAGCCTCATTGGAGCAGATAGTTAAAAACCTTCAGGAAGGATATGCTCAACTGAGCAAAGCCTCTGAAGAAACCAACAAGAGACTGAATCAAGTCTCTGAAGAACAACACCATAGTAGCAGGGACAGGGAGTGTCTGAACCAAGACATCAACAAATTGTTTGATGCCTACCATAGCTTAAAGCCCCAACCACAAGGCCAAGCTATGGAGAATCCATATCAACCAGATGACATCAAACCAGATGCCATGTTGTTGAATAAGGCAAGATCTCCATCACAATACCAGGATGGAGATGGCATGTCTTATTCAGAGAAGGAAGCCTTGAAACAGCTTCCTGAGGCCTCAAACTGGCCCAAATTCTCTGGATCAGGAGAATATGATCATATGGAACTCATAGATTATATTGATGGACTCTTCATTGATGTACCAAGCATACCAGATTACTGGATTACTGCTAGACTGAATACTGCATTTAAAGGTCATGCAAGTATATGGTACACTGAAATGAAAGAAATCCATGGCAGAAGACATTGGCCATGGTGGAAGAGTCAAATAATCCAAAAGTACAGTAATGGAACTTGGATATGGCAAAAGACCATGTCATTTGAGAATGACAAATACTCTGTGGACAAAGATCCATATGAGTGGTGTCTTAGACAGTCTAAAAGACTTAAAGCCATTGATCCTCAGATGAACATCCAAATGAGGAATCACAAACTCCTGACACAACTGCCAGGAGAACTAGAGCATGCAGTAAAGTGCAGATGCAACCAAAATTGCACTCTAGATGATATAGCCAATACCTTACAAGACATAAGGAAAAGGACTAATATAGGGAAATTCACCCCATATAGAAGCAGTAGTTTCAAAGAGAAACAACCTTTCAGGGTGGAGTTTAAAGACAAACCCAGAGAAAAAGTGGCAGAAGTGGCAAAGAAGAAGAATTCTTGTCACAATTGTGGTTCAACAGACCACTATGCTAACAACTGTCCAAAGGCAAAGAAAAAAGTCTATGCCATAGAGAAAGTCCCTGAGGAAGAACCTCCAACAGAGGATTCTGAATCAGACTCTATGGGTGATGCCATTAGAGAACCATCTGATGAGGATAAAGACCCAAGAGAGGAATTTCTAGTGGAATACCAAGAGGAAACCCCACTAGAAATCCAGGATATACAGTTGGAAGCAGGCATGCCACAAGACACTGCCAACAAAAACTTGTGTAAACATACACAAGATGCACAAACATTCCTGGTTACACCAACCAAAGGAATGGCATATATACATGGAACAGCCACAAAAATGACTGTATGTATTGACAATGCTCAGCACCCACTGATCATTGACAGTGGAGCACACTGCTCCATAGTGGCCAGAAATTATCTGGATAAACACTTCCCAAACTGGGAAAAAGAACTCTTGCCCACCAGGGCAAAGAACTTTAAGAGTGCATCTGGAAAGATGACCTCTATTGGGACAATTATCAAAGAGATAATTATACCCCACAGAAAAGGTAATATCAGACTCAACCCAGAGTTTGTAGTGCTTGAAGATGCCCACATCCAAGGGTTTTTACTGGGGACAGATTACCAGAGGATGTATGGCATAGATATTTACAATAGTAAAAATAGGCATATTACCATTGGTACTAACAAGGAAAAGAAATTTTCTCTTGATATATACCAGATATCTTCTCAGGACCCACTGGAAGAACTTCTGAAAGAATTCAGAGAGGGACAGTTTAGCACTACCCTCACCAGTAAACAAAAGTTAAGTTTACTGAAGATGCTGAGGAAGAATAGACCAGCATTTGCCATTGGTGAAGAACCATTAGGCAAGATCAAAGGCCATGATATAGAACTATATCTGGATGTGGAAAGGCCTTATCCACCCATGTTAAGGAGACCTCCTTACCCAGCAAGTCTGGAGACCAGGAAAGAGATTGAGAAACATATCAATGAACTCCTGGACATGGATGTCATTAGGAAGATTGGACATAATGAGATAGTGGAAATTACCACCCCTGTCCTAATCACCTGGCATGATGGCAAGTCTAGATTGTGTGGAGACTTCAGAGCCCTGAATAACTACACAAAAGCAGACAGGTACCCTATACCAAGGATACCTCATGCCTTGGATAAACTGGCTAAAGCCAAATACATAACCAAGATGGATTGTATGAAAGGCTTCCACCAAAATGGAGTTAAACCAAACTCCATGAAGTTGCTCAGAATAATATGCCATATGGGCATATATGAGTACACCAGGATGCCATTTGGCATCAAAAATGCACCAGCCCACTTCCAAAGGATGATGGACACCATATTTCAGGAAGAAATAATGGAAGGCTGGATGGTAGTATATATTGATGATATCATTATATACTCAGAGACATGGGAAGACCATGTACAATACATAGACAGAGTGCTAAGTAAATGTACACCCATCAATCTAAAAATTTCACTTAAAAAGTGTAATTTTGGCCAACAAGAGCTACTAGCTCTAGGACACAAAGTCTCAGGCCTTAGTCTGGCAATTGACCAGAACAAAGTAGCAGCAGTACTGCTAAAGCCAGTACCAAAGAGCATTAAAGAAATGCAATCTTTCCTTGGGTTTGCTAGCTACTATAGAAACCACATCAAAAACTTTGCCCACATAACTAGTAGCTTATACAAGTTATGCTCAAAGGATGTAGTTTTTGAAATAACCAAGGAAAGGAGGGATGCATATGAGAGGATCAAATATGAACTCACAAATGCACCTGTGCTCATCTTGCCTGACTTTGAACTACCATTCAAGTTATACATAGATGCAGCATGCAGCCAAGGCTTAGGAGCAGCCCTTCACCAAAGACAAATTGTAGATGGTGAACCAAGAGAAGGTGTAATATGTTACATCTCCAGGCAGCTGAAAGATTCAGAAGCCAGGTATGGGGCCACCCAGACAGAATGTCTATGTCTAGTCTGGGCTCTAGAAAAACTCCATTACTATTTGGAGGGTGCAGTCTTTGAAGTCTACACAGACTGCACAGCCTTGAAGTCTTTACTAAACATGAAGACTACTAATAGACATATGCTGAGATGGCAAATAGCCATCCAGGAGTATAGAGGGAACATGACCATCATATACAAGGAAGGCAAAAGCCATACCAATGCAGATGGCCTTAGCAGATGGCCACTGGACAATGTCAAAAGCAATCCAGCTTATGACCCTGAAGTTGCTGCAAAAATTCCTATCCATTTTATGGAGATCAATAGGAAAAAGAACTTCAGATTCTCTGAATGGGCACCAGAGAGTGGTACCCTTGACAGTGGAAACACTGATTCAGAAGGGACAGAAACTCCCATACTGGGAATAAGTTCCTCAGAACTGCACAATGAATTTTTCAATGCAGTCCTGAAATCTTATGCTAAGCACAAACAGTGTAGCATATTACTCCAACTCCTTCAACAAAAATACAGGAGCCCAGAACTGGAAACCCAGCTGGAGGAACCCTGGTTGAGGGCCTATAAGGACAATAAATTCTTCCTTATAGATGGCCTGATTTATCACAGAGAAAAGCACACCAGTGCACTCACAGTGATAGACAGAGACCACATCTCTCTAATCCTGCAGGAATGCCATGACTGCCCCTATATGGGACACATGAGTGAAGACAGGACCAAAGAGAGGGTAGCAAGCACAGCTTGGTGGCCCAAGTGGGAACAAGAGTTGAGTGAATACATCAACACTTGTGAAAGATGCCAAAAGGCAAATAGAAAACATGGGAAGAAATATGGGTTACTTCAACATATAGAAGAACCCAAGCACCCATGGGAAACCATTAACATGGACTGGGTCACAGGACTTGTCCCAGGAGGCAAAGAAAACTACAATGCCTGCTTAATCATAGTTGATAGGTTCAGCAAAAGCATGAGATGTCTACCATGCCATAAAGAGGACACAGCCATGGACACTGCTCTGTTATTTTGGAATAACATCATATCCACCTGTGGAGTCCCCAAGATCATAATTAGTGACAGGGACCCAAAATTCACATCTGAATTTTGGACCAACTTATATGACATGCTTGGCACCAAACTTGCTTTTTCCACAGCCTACCATCCCCAAACAGATGGCCTGGCTGAGAGAATGATCCAAACAATGGAGGACATTCTCAGGAGGTTCTGTGCCTATGGCATGGAATACAAGGACCATGAAGGATACACCCATGATTGGGTTACCCTCTTACCAGCAGTCCAGCTGGCTTATAACACAAGCCAGCACTCTACCACAGGAAAATCACCTGCACTGGTAGAGAAAGGGTGGAATCCCCTGTTACCTGTGGATCACTTGAAGAAAAATCTTCTGACCATCCACCCCACAGCCAAAGACTTCCATGATATGTGGAAGAAAGCCTGTGATACTGCAGCCAAATGCATAGCTGAGGCCAAAGAGTATAACAAGCAGAGGTGGGACAAATCACATATGGAACCTGACTTCAAGGAAGGGGACCAGGTGTTAGTGTCTACACTGAACTTCAACAATCTCAAAGGACCTAAGAAAATGAGAGACTCATTTGTAGGGCCCTTCACTATCATTAAGTTAATAGGGAAAAATGCAGTAGAGGTCAAGCTCACTGAGGAGTTTTCTAGGAAACACCCAGTCTTTCCAGTGAGCCTGGTCAAGCCATACTTCCAAACAGAGGAGGAAAAATTCCCCTCCAGGAAGAAGAACATCACTCCACCAGAAATAGTGGAAGTAGAAGACTCTCCTGGACCTGTGAGTAAAATCATCAGGGCCAGAAAAATCAGACTTAATGGAAAGGATCAAAGACAATACCTAGTCAGATTCAAAAACCAGACAGCTGATAAAGACAAATGGTTGGCAGAGGATGCCATACCAGATGGGAACCTTCATTTAAGGAGATTCAGAGCCTCTAGGAGGACTGAACAGTCTCATCAATGATGAGCCTTTTTTAGAGGGAGGGTATGTCAGCCTGTGACTCAAAACCAGAGCACAAGCATGACAGCCAATATACCATAAATCAATGGTATAGCCAAGATACCACCAAAACATGGAGCTGAGCCAAATTAGCTCAAAAGGTATCAAAAGAAAGAGGAAACTCACCTCTTTCTGAAAATACAAGTCCCATCACCATAGGACAAGAAATAACAAAGTTATTCCTGCTCAAAGTCATTGCTGAGCATAAACCTTAATTTTCACCTCTCATCTAAAATCTAGAAGGAGAGGCTTAACCCCATCAAATGGGTATTCAAAATGAAGCTCTAAGCCAGGGCTATCCAATGGTACCAGCCAAACTGAGCTAGCACCAGTATTACTTGAGTTATGGTCAAATTCAGACCAAATAAGGGTGAACAAAACATTCACCTCTCATCTAACTTTTACAGTTTTAGTGTGAGATACTTAAAGTGGGGTCTTTTTGGAAAGAGCACAATCAGGGCTATCTGATGGTGTCATCCATTTCCCCATAACTCAACTACAACAGAAGTTATTGGCCAAACAAGCTTAATACAGCTTTTTGCCCAAACCACGCCAATGTACAAAATACTTGTACATGGGATAACTTTGTCATATTTAATGATAACCATGTCAAGTTGGGTACCATTGTGTAGAGCTCATATAGAGCTATTCAATGAACCAACTTTGAGCTTGATATCTCAAAAACTGACAGAGTTATGACCATTTTAAGGTCAAAATCCCACCAGCTGTCATATACAGCCTTACCATGGGATAACACCCCGTAATCATGAATATGAGGTGTCAACAGACGAAGAAGCATGTTTTTACTTCAATACCTCATATGTCAGTCAATACTGGGGTCCCATACAGTTTCTGTACAGCATTCTACGCGTCATACACGTCAGAATCAGGCTGTGAGGTCCCCAGATGAAAATTTTCACCCTGTATTGGTGAAAACCGCCCAGATGTGGTTTCAAAACCACATCTGAGCCCAATACAGTGTATACAGGTTGTTTGCAAACCACAAGCCTGTCATGGGGAGTGAAAAATCTTCACTCCCTCTACGTGAAAAGGTTTAATCACCTTTTCACCTCAATTTCAGGATAAAAGGAGGGCTTTTCACAGCCAAAAACCTTTCCTCATCCTGCTCTTGAATACCCTACGTAGTAAACTGTCAAAAACAGTTTTACTCTTGGGTAATAATCAGGTATTATTATAATCTTAATAATTGTAGTCTTTATTATTGTAACCCAACAGGTAAAGCTGCACCCAGGGCTTTCAACAGCGCTCACCACCACTATATCCACTATAGTAAAGCCCTTTATTATTAAATTAGAACCATCTTCAACTCTTATAAAACCTTTTTAACTTTTATACACCGTGTCACAGTCATAGTTAAAAGTTGTAAATACACTTTATTACTCTTATCATAGACTCAGCCTGACAAAAACACTGATAAAATGTCCAATGTACACTCAGAAGCCTTGGAGTCCCAAGGAACCAGACAGAGGACAGACTAGGAGTGTTCATAAACAGAAGATCAGGGTCTGGACACCATGGTGGATGGCAGAACACCTAGGGAGATAATTCCCACACTGCCATTCACCTTCCAATTCATCCATGACCTCAAATCAGAGGACTGGAAGCGTATGGATCAATTTCTTCAGCTCCACCAACTCCTCAAAGACTTATTACAATGGAGAATGGACAACAAGCTTTTAAATCTATCTTCATGCTGGGAAGAGCTTGGCGAAGTCTTCCACAGGATATGTCTCAAAGAGATACCTTTCAAAGGCCTTAAGGTAATCACCAAAGGCTGTAATCCCAAGAGGAAGTTCAGACTCCTGGAGGGAAGGGCATACAAGATAAGGCAAATCAAGCCACTATCCAAGCCATAGAAGAGAAATTGAACCATAAAGAAAATACTACTATTCCTTCAGACTGACAAGGATTAAGCCAACCAGAATTCCCAGTGGCTTCAAACTGCTAAAGAACCGGTAAATCAGTCACCAAGAGTCAAAATTATTCTAAATCCCAGGTGTAAGGTGTGGATATGAAACTTTGATAAAATATCAAGTAGTTTTCCTGTCCTCAAACTTTGTATAAGGTAAGATTATTTTAAAATAGTAAGAAATAATATCTTTAAAAAGAAAACATGCCAATTTTATTGTTTTTAGCTTTGTGAGTATAAAACAATAATATAATAGAGATTTGTTGTTTTACCAACAATAAGATTTATCCAAAAATCCTCTACAAGAGATATTTAAGGCTACAAAAGAAATTTCTTCAAGAGCAATTTCCATTGGAATTAATTGAGCAAAGAACTGCAAGCAACGAATTAAAGAAAACAGTCTTTAAAAAGATATTTAAAGAGAAAGATTGCCCAAAAGTGACCAGAGTGAATTTGGAAACAAAGTGACAAAGTTAACAGTGATGAGAGATGTTTTAATTCACTTTTGGGGTGGTTCAGGGGTAAAAATGATTATAAGAGTCACAAACAATGATTATAATTATTTTTTAACGTGGTTAAAAGTTAGAAAATGATATAAGAAGGGTGGTTGGAATCTTTTATTGATTGGTTTAACAGTGTTTAAACTAATTATAAAAAGGAAAAGATTCTACCATGAAGAGAAAAGTGGGGCAAAGAAGACATTGTTTGAAAGCCATCAGTTTTCTTACTCCAAAAGTAAAATTTAATCTTGTCAGTCGTGAAAAACATCCTGACAACAGAAAAGCTGATTATTGCATCATTGAACCCTGGTTTAGACCAAAAAGGGCTGGTTTAAGCCATTTTTGGCTATTTTTAGCCATTTTAGACCCTTAAATCAGCCATTACTATAGCAATACCTGGTCTAGAGCCTTCCAAACACGTCATAATGTGTGTAAGAGGCATAGAAGCCAGTTAAAGCTGTTCTTACTAACATTGGTTTAGCTTAAGGGTAGTTTTACCCTCTTTGCAGCAGTTAAAACTACCCTGGTTGATATCAAAACCTCATCATCAATTGAGTCACAGACCCTGTGACTCAATTCCAGGCCAAAATTAATTAACTTTTGTGTGGATTTTGACATACCATGCCAGCCAGCAAGGATTTTGGGGGTCTAGCTCCCCCTTAGAGCTAGAGTGTCTTTCCCCCCCCCAGAATTAATCTTTCCAATTTATTTTTTCTTTAATTCCTCATCATGTAATACAATTGGAATTTACATATGTAATTCAATTGAGTTTTTAATTAAACATCTGTAATAATTGATACCTAATATGTAAATTAAATTTCACTTATGTAATACACACACACATTTTGACATTTCAATTGAAAATACTTCAATTCCTAATGACTTCTAAACTAAACACAACACCTCAATTTTAGCACAAAAATTGATGGTTAACATCACATGTGGTGTGAATTAAATTGGGGTTTTGAGGATTTTCATACTTTTGTACAAAAAATACTAAAAACTTAATTTGAGCTTATTTAGAGTTGAGTTACAGAAATTTCATCCAGAAGTGACCCCACTTTATTTTTTTATGAGGAATCCAATGGTGTGATAATTTCTTTATGTTTCTTTATTGGATATAAAGCTATAATATAACTTATATAACCTTTTACCAAAGATATTTTAATTTCATAATTTTTATTAAAAATGTATTTTCATAATTATAAATTTTATTGTAATTTTATTTTTAAATTATAATTAAGTTTTGATTTTTAAATATGAATTTGTATTTATATTTCAATTTTTATTTTTATAATATGAATAAATTTATTTTATTTATATTTGCATCTTAATTTATCATTTGTGGTCTTTTGGGTGTATGAAAATACCTCTAAGGCTCACACCAGGTATTTTCCAGGAGAATAAAAGGATAAAAGGGCAAGAAAAAGACTTTTTGCAACCAGAGGCAGAAAGAGTCAGACCCAATGATGCAGAAGCTGTTGGAATTAGTGAAAGAAGTACACAAGAGCCAGGAATAGGTTTAAGTACTCCTGATAGAATCAGTAGCCCTACTATTAGAAGTGACATACCCCCTCATAATGAATATAATTCTGTTACACCTGAGAGTAGCAGTTTCACAAAAAGTGATTAACTGTGGTTAAAAATGTCACAGTTTGCAGAAAAAAATCAAAAAACAGTTTGAAATACTGCCTGAAAATATTTCAAGGTTAAAAGAGGTAAATACCTTACAAACAAAAACCATTCATACTCTTCAAGTGGACTTTACTAAATTAAGTAAATCCTCAGAAGATACCAACAGAACACTAAATTAAGTCTTGGAGAAGAAATATTTCTGCAAGAGGGACAGGAAATACCTGGATCAAGACATGAAGAAATTGTTTAATGTCTGCCAAAGCATAAACCCACAAACACAGGGCTATGTTTCTGGTAACATTTCACACCTGTCACAATGCTGTCTGCCAGACCTCAGGAAAAGGAGCTCTTGCCAAAAAGGCTATTAAAACTGTTGAAAGACTGATTAATATTGGCAAGTTGTAGATCACAATCCACAAAGAGGACATCAAACCAGATTCCCCAATGGAAAATAGGAAGAGATCCCCATCACAATACCAAGATGGAGATAATATGACTTAATCAGAAGGAGAAGCACTGAAGAAACTTCCAGAAGACACAAGTTGGCCAAATTTTTTTGGTGTAGGATAATATGATCATATGAAGCTGATTTATCATATTGATTAACTCTTCATTGGTGGGTCAAGTATACAAGACTAATGGATAACCGCCAGACTGAACACAGCATTAATAGAGCATGCTAGTATATGGTGAACAGAAATTAAAAAAATCTATGGCAGAAGAAACTGGCAATGGTGGAAGAGGCAAATAATCCAAAAGTACAGTAATGATTCTTGGATATGGCAAAAGAGCATGTAAGTTGAAAGCTACAAATACTCAGTGGAAAGATATCCTCACTAGCGGTGTCTTTAACAGTATAAAAGACTTGAAGCCATTGGTCCTCATATTAATATGAAGATGAGAAATCACAGACTCCTGAAACAACTTCCAGGAGAGCTAGAACATGCAGCTAAATGCAGGTGCAATAAAGACTGCACTCTAGATGATATTCCAAACAACATGCAAGATTTAATTAAAAGAAAACATATGGGGAAATATTCTCCATATAAAGGCAGCAGTTTCAGAGAGAAACATACTTTGAGGGTTTAAAAAGATAAACAAAGAGAAAAAGGTGGAAGAAGTACTTAAGGAAAAGAACTCTTGTCATAATTGTGGATCTACAGATCACTATGATAAGAACTTCCCAAAGGAAAAGAAAAAAATATATTCCATTGAGGAAGTCAAAGATAAGGAAATTTAAACAGAAGATTCTGACTCTGATTATATGGGGAATGCAATCAGGGAACACTCTTATGATGAGAAAGATCCAATATAGGAGAATCTGGTGGAGTACCCAGAGGAAAGCCAGTTAGAAATATAACATATATAGTTGGAAGAATGTTCACCAAAATACACCACCAACAAGAGTTTGTGCAAGCATAAGCAAGATGAATAAAAACTCCTGGTAACACCAACAAAAGGAATGGAATATACTCATGAAACAGCTACTAAGATAACTGTTTTTTTTGATAATGCTCAACACCCATTAATAATTAAGGATGGAGAACACTTCTCAATAGGGGACAAAGAATATATTTTACAAACACTTCCTCAATTGGGAAAGCAAACTCTTGCCAACCAAACCAAAAAATGTTAAGAGTGCATCAGGGAAGATGAAATCTGTAGGTACTATTCTCAAAGAGACAATAATACCCCACAGAAAAGGTAACATCATACTCAACCCAGATTTTGTAGTGCTTGAAGATTCCCATATATAAGGATTTATATTTGGAAACAACTACCAAAGGATGTATGGCATTGATATTTACAACAGCAAAAACAGGCATATTACCATAGTTATTAACAAGGAAGAGATGTTTTCTCTTGATATAGACCAATTTTTCAACAAAGACCCTTTGGAAGAATTAGTGAGGGACAGTTAGGTTGTAAACACACAAGTAAACAGAAACTTAGTTTACTGAATATGCCAAGGAAGGGTAGACCAGCTTTTTCCATAGGGGAAGAAGCTTTATTCAAGGTTAGAAGCCATTATATAAAATTATATCTGGATGTGGAAGGACCTTATACACCCACTCTGAGAAGGCCTCCATACCCAGAATGTTTGAAACTAAGAAAGACATTGACAAACAATTCAATGAACTCCTAGATATTTATGTCATCAGGAAGATTTGAGATAATGAGATTTACAAGTAACCACACCAGTCTCAAACATATGTCAAGATGGCAAATATAGGTTTTGTGGAGATTTCAGAGAACTGAATAACTACACCAAAGCTGAAAGGTACCCCATTCCCTGGGTAAGCTGGCAAAAGCCAAATACATAACCAAGATGGATTTTATGAAAGGGTTCCACTAGCATTGGGTTAAGAAGAACTCCATGAAGCTACTCAGAATCATATTCAATATATGTATATATGAGTATACCAGAATTCCATTTGGCATCAAGAATGCACCACCCCACTTCAAAGGATGATTGACACAATATTTCAAGAAGAAATACTGGAAGGCTGGATGATACTATATATGGATGATATCATTATATAATGTCAGACATGGGGAAAAAATGTACAATACATAGACAGAGTCTTAAGTACGTGCACACCCATAAATCTAAAAATCTCACTGAAAAAGTAAAATTTTGGCCAATAAGAATTACTGGCCCTGGGACACAAAGTCACATGTTTAAGCTTGCCCATAAATTTAAACAACGTAGCAGCAGTACTGCAAAAGCCAATCCCTTGGAACATTAAAGACATGCAATAATTTCTAGGTTTTGCAAGCTACTACAGAAACCACAATAAGTCATCTACACAAGTTATGTTCAAAAGATGTATTTTTTTAAAATAACAGAAGAAAGGAGGGTGCATATGAAAATATCAACTATGAGCTCACCAATGCACCTGTTCTTATTCTGCCTTACTTTGAGATGATATTTAAGCTTTACATAGATGCATCCTGTAGTCAGGGATTAGGAGAAGCCCTACACAAGAGACAAATTGTAGATGGTAAGCTCGGAGAGAGGATAATCTGTTAAAGCTCTAGGCAACTGAAATATTCAGAAGCCAGATATGGGGAAACTCAGACAAAATTTCTACTCCTAGTATGTGAATCAAAGAAGCTCCACTAATATCTGGAAGGCTCATTCTTTTAATTTTACGCACACTGCACAGCCCTTGAGTATTTACTCAACATAAAAACAACCAATAAGCACATATTGAGGTGGAAAATTCCCATTCAATACTATAGAGGCATCATGAAAATAATATACATAGAGTGAAAAAGCCATACTAATCCAGATGACCTTATGTTGGTAGATGACTACTTGATAATGTCAACCCCAGCCTATTCCCAAGAGGTAGCTGCAAAACTCCATATCCACTGCATGGAGATAAATAAAAGAAGTAACTTCAAATTGTCAGATTGGGCACCAGAGAGTGGCACCCTATATAATTTAAATATTGGAATAGAGGACAAAGATGCACCTATACTGAGAATAAGCTCTGCAGAAATATCCCTTATCCCAAAAGAATGCCATGAATTCCCCTATATGTTAAACATGAGTGAATACAGAACCGAGGAGAGAATAGAAAGAAGACTTTGGTTGCCTCAGTGGGAGAAGGATTTGAGTGAGTAAATCAACACTTGTGATAGATGCCAGAAGAATAACAGAAAAAATGGGAATAATTATGGACTACTCCAACATATAGAGGAGCCCAAGCACCCATTGGAAACTATTAACATGAACTGGATAACAGGACTTGTCCCAGGGGTAAAGGAAAACTACAATTCTTTCCTGGTAATAGTGTAAATATTCAGTAAGAGTTTTATATTCCTAACATTTCACAAGGAGGACACTGATATGGACACATAATTTGTATTCTGGAATAACATCATATCAACCCATGGAGCTCCTCAAATCATCATCAGTGACATAGACCCCAAATTTACCCATAGATTTTGGAAAGCCCTCTATGATATGCTTGGGACTAATCTGTCATTCTCCATGGCTTTCAATCCGCAAACAGGTGGACTGTCTGAAAGGATGATCCAGACTATGGATGAAGTCATCAGTAGATTCTGTGTCTATGGAATGGCATATAAAGACCATTAAAGAAACATGCATGATTGGGTTACACTTCTACCAGCTATTCAACTGGCTTATAGCACTATCCAGCACTCTAACACAGTGAATACTCCATTTATAATAGATAAAAGATGGACTCTACTACCTCCAGTGGATCACTTGAAGAAACAATTCTAACAAGCCACTCCACATACCAGGACTTCTGAGATGTGATGAAGAAGGCTTGTGACACAGCAGAAAGATGCATAGCTGCGGCAAAAGAGTATAATAAGAATAGTTATGACAAAACTCACAATATAACTGACTTCTGGGAAGGGCACCAAGGGTTAGTTTCTACCTTGACTTTAATAACCCCTTAAAGGACCCAAGAGAATTAAAGTCTCATTTGTGGTATTATTAACTATCACCAGACTTATAGGTAATAATTCATTGTAATTAAAACTCTCAGAGGATTTTTCCATGAAATATCCAGTGTTTCCAGTGAGTTTGATCAAACCATACCAATAAGGTTGAGAGTACAAGTTCTCAGCCAGGGAATAAAACCATTATCTCAAAAGACATAGTAGAAGTGGAGGAATCCCCCGGCCCAGTGAGGAAAATAATAAAGGCCAGGAAAATCAGACTCGATGGGAAAGACTATAGAGATTACTTGGTTATATTTAAGGACCAAACAGCTGATAAATACAAATGGTTAGCAGAATATGCCATAAAAGATGGTGACCTTAGCCCGGGACCTTTCAGAGCCTCTGGGAGGTCTGAAAGGGCTCACCAATGATGTGATGGTATGTCAGCCTGTGACTCAAAGCCAGAGAACTAGCATTCTATCCAAAATACCATATATCAATGGTAAAGCAAAATATCCCCAGAAAATGATCTGAGTCAAATATCTCTTAAATGATATTTAAAGAAAGAGTAAAGTCACCCCTCTTCAAATATACAACTCCTATACTCATAAGACAAATAACAACAAAGTGATTTCCTCTGGAAGCAAGAACTGAGCATAAAACTTAATTTTCACCTCTCATCTAAAACATAGAGAAAGAGAAAGAGCCCTATCAAATGTGTGCTCAAATTGAAGCCCTTTGGGAGGTCTCTCTAATGGTACTAGTCAAATTATTATAGCATCAATATTACAGAAGGTATGTCCCAAAACAAGCCAAGTCAGGGTGAAAAAAATATTAACCTCTCATATAACCTTTACAGTTTTAGTGTGAGATACATAAAGTGTGGTTCTTTTTGGAGGGGTACAATCAGAAATTTCTGATGGTTCCATCCATTTCCTAATAACCCATCTAGCACAACGTTTGTAGAGCAAACAAACTCTATACATAATTTAGGAAAAATCCATATCTCATTGATGGAATGCAAAAGTGGCATAGCTTTTCCATATTTCATGCTACCCATAACAATTGATATACCATCTTTTATATACTACTCAGAGATACACAATGAACCAACATTGAGCTCGTTATCTTCAAAACTGACAAATGTATGGCAGTTCAAAGGTAAAAATACCACAATATGGTCAAAAGCTCAATACTGTTGGATATTATCCCATATTCTTGGATATAAGGTGTACGTTCTAGGAAGGAGCTTGTTTATTTTTCAATAAATAATAGTTTATCCTGTATGGGGACCCCATACAGGATATTTACAGCATTTTATGTGTAATACTTGTTGGAAGAGGGCTGTGTGGTCCACAAATGCAAACTCTCACCCTGTATTGGTGAAAACTGCACAGATGTGGTTTCAAAACAAAATCTGAGCCCAATACAGGTTATACAGAATTTGTATCAACCACAAGCCTGCGCTTGAAATTGAAAAATATTCACTTTTCCTACATGGACAGGACCAGAGGTCCATTCCACCAATTTTAATATAAAAACGGACCTTCCTCTTCCCCAAAGAGTAATCTCCATTTTGCTATTGAGTTCCTACACATTACAACTTCTCACAAACACTTATAATATTGAATAATAATCAGGTAAACTTAAAATTCAATCATCTTAGTAGTTATTATAATAAACCAATTGATAATTACTGCATACATGGCTTTCAGTAGCTCTCACCGCCACTACTCCTCTATATAAAATCCCTTAATAACTTAATTAAATCATTTTTTATATTTTATATCTGTGTCACAGTCATAATGAGAGTGGTAGGTACTATTATTATTACTTTATCATAGACTCATCCTGACAGAAGTATTTATTCATGATAAAGATATATTCAAAACAAGGCTAATAATATTTATTCATGTGCCTCATGATTCTTCAAATTTCTCCAAATAATTTAATTTTTTAGATTTTCTATGGAAATATTTGGTATGAGAGCTCAAAAATTCCATTTTGTATGAATTTCCTCCAATTTATATTTGAATTTAAACTTACAAAATAGAAAATAGCTGCATAAATTGTTTGGCTTTGTCTCATACTCAAATAATCAACTGCATAAAAATGGGAATTTTGGACTTGATGGTGTTTCAACAGGAATATGCACACCAATATATGAGTTGGTTTGAGAGAGAGACACATTAAATTTCTTAAAATTTAAAGGGATAGATGTTTCACATGGAAATGAGAAATAGTCACTCCATTTCCAAACCATTTTCCCTCTGAATATCAGAATGGATCTTAATTTACAACATTAAAATTTATAAGAAAGAAGATTTCTCAATTTTTGAACAAAGAAAATTCTTCCATTCAGTCTGATACATTAAATCTATAAGTGACCAAAAATTCTTCACAGAATTTCTTTGGCTGTATTATTGGTAATATGTGTTGTATATTAGTAGTATCGTGGTATTTTGATTCTTGTAAGATCATTCTTTACTTTCGTTTGACAGTTTTTTTCAATATTTAATAGTGATATAATTGCAAGAAGAGTAAATAAAGAAAGGATATAACTTCTTGAACAATGAAACTTCTTGTAAGAGAAGTCCCATTGAAGGAAATATATATCTTTTGTGCTACCTATCCCTTCAGAGATACCCTTAATACCTTTGAAGATTTTTTCATTTCAAGCTCCTTAAAAAAGAATATTTCAAGTTTGGATATTATTTAACTATTAATTACAAACATTTGGATGGAAAAAACACTCCTAGTGAAATTCTAATCTTCATCAAAACACCCATACAGAAGACCTCAGTTTGTTATTTGGTTTGCAATGAAAATGAATTTAGAGGTTAAATTGTTTTTATATACGCTCTGGTTAATTATTAAGTTTTTGAAATCATGAGAAAACATTGATATTAAGCCAATTTAATTGAATCCTTGTGGCTTGCGTATGTGGCTTGAATTCCTTCCAAAAATTCTATTTCCTAATTTTATTTCTTTTCTATTTCCTACCTGAATATGATTTATCTCCCATGTCAAATTCCAAATCCAACACCTGCTGTCAGTTGTTTCCACTTTCCTCATGGTGACTATGTATTTAATAATGTTGCCATTATCTGAATCTCTTTCACAAATATTTAAATTCAAGGAATTTACATCATCCCATCTCACACCTCAAGTCATATTCGATCAAATGACTTATTATAATAAAGGTATGGTTATTCCCAAACCAAGTTTAGCTCATCATCATACTCTCTCTATTAGTGCACATTCCCAATCATCATTGAGCTATGACACTTTATTTTATAAACTTGATGGCAAACCAATCATAGTGAGCCCATCTTCAAAAAAACTGTGACCAAATCACCAGTAATTGAATTAATGATACTTATAATAGTATGGTCATTTCCAAATCAATTTTAGCCCATTATCAGAATCCCTAGATAAGTGCAGATTCTTAGTCATCATTCAATGATCATACTTCAGTTGATAGCCATGGTGGAGAACCAATTACTATAGCCAGAAAGAAAAGAATGGATCAATTAAGAACATAAGATCTTAAGCAATTTTAATTAAGGGAAAAAATAAAACCCTTGTATCATTTCAATTAAAACCAAGAAATAAGTTAAATAATTTCTTACACTCTCACCCTGTAATGCTCATAATTCTCCATATATCCTCATTGATAAAGAGAATAAATAGATATTACAGAGTGTCATATTAAATACCCATTCTTTCAATAATATATCACAAATACATCACCAAATAGGAAGGTTTATAATATCTTTGAATACATTTTCTGAGAAGAGGAAGAATATTATCACCAATCGTTACTTATCAGGAGTAATTATTAGGGGTTTCAAGTTTGTAAAAGGATATGAAATGCGAAAATTGGTAGGTTCTTATTAGCTAAAATATGGTTTCTTTATTAATAGAATTGATGTATACAACAAAGAGTGGAACCAGCTTAAATAATATGAATTATTATACAATTATTCAAAAAACCAATGATGAAAGATCAAGAAAAGTTAATGAAGCAAATCTTCCAGAGTTTAGCCAAACATAATGATGGACTCATGAAACAAATTAGCGCAAATCTTTCGCAAACTTCATTTTTACTGAGAATGGTTTTCACAATAAAATTCATATTGATGAAAATGATGATGATCCATCGACATATGTATTTTTTTGATCCATACAAGAAGAATGTCATCTTCCAATAATTTCTTCATTATCACTAAATTCTCATGGCCTTTGTTTTTCAGGAATAAAAGCTATTATTGATTTTTCAAAACCTGAAATTATGAAAATCCTCTGAAACCCCCAAAGTTTTTTTCTTCAGTATTTTAAGCCTTCAAGCTATGTTTGAGGAATGGAAGAAAGTATTTATTCTCTGTGGAGCTTTTACATAAATGAAAAAACTCTTCAATATAAGTAACAAACCTTTCAAATCATGACCTGAGAAAGTTAAAGAAGTGACCCATTATCAAGAACTTATAGTTGCGGAATATTTAAACCAATTTAGATTCCGAAAGAAAGGTCTTATGATTTTATTTGATGTAATTTAAGGAATGATAACATAGTTTTTTACAAAAAATTCAAAAAGATGACTTGCTATTTTTCAGAATATTCTATTCTGTCTCGAAAAAATTAACTGTATGGTAATTCAATATCATTTATTATTAAGCCATTCTAAACTCAAAGCTTTTTCCCTCTCCTGTATGTACAAACTTTGAGCAAAGTTAACATTCTAATTTTTTTTTGTAATTCAGACGTGGTTTAATTTTTGAAAGTCTTAAGCCATTCATCTCCAATTTTTTCAAAAAGAAAATTGTAAGATCACACAGCTAACTACACAATCTACAAATAGTTGTACCTCCTCTGTA
This sequence comes from Austropuccinia psidii, assembly GCA_023105745.1. Classification (NCBI taxonomy): domain Eukaryota; kingdom Fungi; phylum Basidiomycota; class Pucciniomycetes; order Pucciniales; family Sphaerophragmiaceae; genus Austropuccinia; species Austropuccinia psidii. Next base: position 6,737,594 of record JALGQZ010000002.1, on the reverse strand, counting down.
TTTCTCATTTTATTTCTCACTTCACTTAATAAGGACCACGTCCCTTTTGATTTACCAATTGAATGTTCTATTCATACTTTGGATCCTTCTAGAAAAAGTTGAAAGTCCCTTTCATCCTAATTTTGATCTGATAGGCCTTTGTAGGCTAGACCAATCTAGGGGGGTTCATATACTTAATTGGAAAGGAAATATTTCTATTTGCAATAAATCATTTCTTGCTTTTACAAAATACTTACTTGGTAGTAAGAGGCCTAACAATGCAGAGACCCACATTCAGTAAAAGAAACTTCTTTTTAATATTACAAACAAGCTTAATGGACATTTGATATCTATATCTACATAAATAAAAGCATATTATTCATATTAAATAATACAAATTTATGAATAAAATTGTCAATGGTACCTCTTCTTGTGATCAAACTACGGCCCAGAATACTTCGTTGGCCAGTTCTATAATGATAATGAGCTCAAATTTATAAAATAAACACAGCCAGGAGATCCCTCTTGCTTCATGACCCTTTATGCTTCTATTTTCACATTTTACTCCAGTCTTCAAATTGATTGTCCCTTATTCTTAATTAAGCTTGATATAACTCAATTAGTATATAAAATAATATCTCTGTTTCTGAATCCAAAAAGAAACTCAATCTTTCAAAAGGCTTAAACATTACTTTTTAATCTAAATATTTCATAAGAAAATCTAATTCAATTTATGGATCTGATTTTTCAAAGTGGGAGTCACTGTGAAGAGTCGGATTATCTTGAAATATATCAAAAAATATTTTAAAGGAAGCATAAGAGGTCTGAAATAGTTGATTGAATTTATTTTTGGATATTCTTAGCAAGTCATGAGAGTTTTAAATTTACTTTATTAAATGTTTTGGTCCTTACAAAAAATCTTTCATTCATTGCAATTAAATAAACTATATATCTTTATCAATTTGTAAATTACAATTTTACTCCAAGTCTTGCAGTTGATTTATTGTTAATATTTCATAAATCAAAGCTTTACATATGGAAATTTCGTAATTATTTCATAATTATGGTTTATTTGTTAATTGCAACTTGACAAGTGAAGTAAAATGTGGGATTTCCCAAACTGAAGGACCCATGTTTTTCATACCCAAAATCTGATAGCTATTGAGGTGCATAATTTTCCAAATACCAGAAATTGAATGTGGGATTTGTAAAAAGAAATCTTAAAGCTTAATTCAGGATTTGGAACGTTATAGATGCCACATTTCTATTAAAATAAGTAATATAATAAAATTAGGTGATTTTCAATGCTAGAAAATGAAGGGAGCATATAATATTTAAAGAAATAATCTACTTTTAGCACTCATAATTATATTTTTAAATTTTTTAATCTTTTCAAACATTAAATACCAAGAACAAATAATAATCATACAATAGCAAGCTTTGTAATATGAAAAATTGAGGTTTTCACATGGAAATAATTTTTTGAGGGAAAAATATTACTAAAATATATGCTAACGGATAGAATTAGAAATATTATCATTGATTAATATATGATATCTTATATCTATTGATAGCTCATTATATATTTGATAGGATAAAGCCATTAATAAATATTGAATTTGATTATTTGATAATTATATTTTGAAGTCTGGGAGAAATATGATAAAGAGAGGGGATTTGTATGTTCAATATTCCCTTTCTAGTTATCATACTGGTATTAAGAAATTTCAATGGATTTATTTCATCATAATTAATCAAAATTTTAAGTGCTGGAAATGATTGTCTCATTATTAAATCATTTTTTCATTTTATTACACCATTTATTGAAAGTTTTAGTTATAACACTAATTTAATAAAATTATATGATTAGAGTCTCTCTATAATTTGTTCCTTTCGGCTTTTAGACTTCAATCAATCAATATTATCATAAATATTAGGCAAAAAGAGACTTCATACCTTATATTGGAATTACTTTAGCTACCATAGTTTTGAGTTTAAATGTACTGCAAGATTCAATTATGAAAAAAAAATACATCTTCAAAAAGAATTAAGAGAATTTTTCCACCTCATAAAACCCTTATTTTTTATTAGTTTTCTCTAAAAGATAATTTTTATAAAGAAATTCTATTTTGAACTTTAAAATTCAATTAAAAATAGTTATTGCAGGGGTTTCTTTGTGAAAAAAAAAGGATTTTTTCGAGAATATTGACTATTGAAAATCCATTTTTGAATTTTATTTCAAGATTTCACCACTTTGAAAATTAAATATCCCAATGGATCATTAAAAAAATTGAATTCTGATTATCAACCTGAGTATAATTTTTGAATATGAGTTTTTGAATTTTGTTGATGTCCCAAGAATAATTTGATTAAATAAGTATTAAGGTTGGTTCTATGATAAGAAGCTAGTATATTTATCACTGAAAATCCATTTTTAGATAGAAAATAGCAAAAAATGTTCTTATATTCAGGTATACTATAAAATATTAGTGTTACAGAGATGTCATAGAATGGAAATATAGTCCAAATTTTTCCTTAACTATTATTTTTGATACCTTTAAAATGTTTTCTTGAAAGAATTCATGTGATGGAAGATAAAGTCTCATTTCCAGTCATTTTGAAAACTCAATCTTTACTAATATTGGGCAATTCTATTTATTTATGGTAATTTTTCATGTGGTTTATATTTAATAATATGAAATAAATTGATATATATCACCTAATTCAAGTAATAATTCACAATTTTTTCAAAGCTTTATGTTGTGCTTATCTGTTATAAATTTCTGTAACCTTATTTGAATATGTGCTTATATCTCACATTCAGAAATAGAAAAACTAATTAAACAAAATTTTGTTGAAAATTTTTGTATAATTTCATTTAATAATCAATTTATATATATAAAGTTTGAAAGAAATTCAAATATAATTTAAAACTCAAAAATTGAAAAAAATTCAATCAGCATATTTTTTCATTGAATCATGAATTTTATTTCTTATTCTTTCAATCAAAATAAAGAGCTCCCTTGGATTCAATCTTTTAAGAAATAAAAACAAAAAAACCAAAGAAGAGAAATATAAATTGAAAGGAAAACTTTATTTGGCTGTCTTTTTTTTGAATCTTGAACTAATAAAATATTAATTTAAAGTTATTTAAATGATTTAAAAAGAGGATTAATAAGCAAAAGAAACTGAAAAATAAAGAAATTAAACGCATTAACATACCGATTTCTTTCAACCTAAAAAAAATAAATATTTTTTCATTTTTGTAATTTATAATTTAAAGAAATTAATCAATGATAGACTTCTTCCTAACCAGACTTTTTCTTTTAATATTTATCTTTTTGTTAATCTTATATTTATTAAATTTTTCAATTTATTTTCATTTCAAAGGAGAAATCATAACAATTAAAAAGAAATAAAAAAAGAAAAAAATTGGAGTTTTTTTATGAGAATTACTTAGAAAAACACAGTTTTTTCATTTTTTGCAAGATTGATCTTATTATTATTATTATGAGAGTTAATTGTAATTATTACAATGATTATTTTCTTCTCATTTGTTCTTCTCAAACTGCTCTTATGACCATTGGACCCCTCAAAGTTACTATATACCATGTGCAAAACACCCAACTTCTTTTGTTACCTAAATGACACAATTAACTTTTGGCATTTTGAAAAAATCACACCTCAAAAGCCATGGTGTTTTCAATCCCCAAAAACTTTATTTTTTAATACCAAACTCCAAATTTACCAAAAAAACAACACTGACTCATTTTCAAATCTCTTTAAGCCTACCAAATTAATTCTTTTATAATACCAAAGAGCTTACATCAGTGACAAATTAATTTTGATTTAAACACAGCCCATTATGCATATGCCATGGAAGGTGAGACTGATGACGAACTTGAAGAAGACATTTCAACCCTTGGTTAATTATTTGAAAAGCAATATCTGAAGCAATGTCAAGCTCACAACCCCCCATATATTTACCAAGCATTTTATTTGGAAATCTTACCATCTGCAAAATTGGGACAATTATGTCAAATGTCATATTCTATCTTTCAAGATCTGGTGAATCTTAGAATTTATGATGAAGTATTCAAAACTAATTCTAAGGTAAAGCAATGTTATATTTAAATACAATTGGCTGTAGCACTGTGCTTCCTAGGTAGTAATGGAACAGGATCTTTTGTCGGTTGTATTGGATCAATTTTTGGCATTGGCCAAGGAGCTGTGATACTTTATACACAACATATTACATCAGAACTTCTAAATCATAAATCAAGATATCTTACATGGAAAGATGCAAATGAATGGGTAGATCTTTCACAGATAATGCAAGCTGAGGGGTTTCCAGGTTGCATTGAATTTATTGATAGAAGCTTGATTCCATTATCTCAAAAGCCACCCAATTATCCTGAGGTTTACTTTGAGAGGAAGCATGAGTATGTAAGACCCGTTTTTATATTTCTTAATAAAGAGCTGATATTTTGGCTTTTATATACTTACTCAATGTCAATTCAGCTTGCATATGATTCAAACAAATGTTTTTGCGCATTACACGTAGGCCTTCCAGGGTCAGTGCATGACTCAAGAGTATATCAGCATATGAATATTTGTCAAACTCGGGAGCAATATTTCTCATAAAATTAATACTTAATTGCTAATTCAGCATACTCAAGCTCCAAACTTAAAATTCCTTCATATAAAGGCAGTTTTACACAGAAATTTAATGATAAAAAAGTTTAATTATTTCCTGGCCCAGTCATGTGTTCGTATAGGGCATGCAATAGAAATACTCAAAGGTCGCTGGTCATCATTGCAGCGAATGCAATGTCAAATGAAGAATGGAGAGGATTTGAAAGGTTTTGTTGATTGGGTAATTGGCTGTGTAATATTACATAATCTCCTAGAAAAAATTGATGATCAATGGCTTGAACTATATGATGATAATGACCCACCCGAGCTTGAAATAATACCAGAAATACATGAAAATGGTGCTGCAGAAAATATATGTGAAAAGGTGAGAGCAATTACATTACATTTGTATAATAATTTGGAATTTTGATATATTTTATCATAAAAAAAGTGAGTTTGAAAAACCCAAAATAAAGCAAAAGCATTTTTAATCAAAAAGAAACTGTCATTTCCACCCTCCTCTAATTGATCTGGTTTCTTTAATATGAATTGAGAGTTTATCATTTATAAGAAGAAGATAGAATTTTTCAATTCAGTGACTATGAGAATTTCTTTCTATATAAATAAAGGTGAATGGATTTCTAATAGATTCACAAATAAAGCATTAATAACAGAATTTTTTTAAAAAAAATCCCTGACTAGATATTTGTGGAATACTGATATTTCTAAAGAAATTGTTGATTAATTCAAAGAAATGTTCTACTGTTAACCAAAAATGGCCTTCTTACTCATCAAATTAGCTTTTTTTGAAATTATAATATATTTCATTTTGAAATAATAAGTGGTTGCCAAAGGTTTTTTGTATCTTTTATGTGTTTTAATAAAAAACAGACAATTGAAAACATATTTCCAATATCAAAACAATTATAAAGTAAGAAGATTAAATAACTTTCCTTTTCATTTTGAAGACCTGGAAAGGTGTAGGCTAAGGCTTTTGTTAGTCTTTTTATTTTTCTTTTAAAATAAAAATTGCAAACAAATTGCCACAGATTTTTTCAAGGTATTCTCATCTTTTTATTATAAAATTACCAAGAAAATAGCAACATTTGATTTATTCATGTTTTTTCAAATAAAATTGGTTATTCATTTCTCAAAGAGTTGAATATTTCAAACGAAAGCTCAGTAACAAAAGTGGTAATTACTCTTTTCATTCTAAAACAGTAATTTTTTCAGACTACTCATTATTCAAGATATGCCAAATTTATTAATTTCCACCAAAATGATCTCAGTGAGTAATCTTTTCATACTGCTCCCTATTCAACAAAAACCTAATTCATTTGCATTTTATTTTATTTTCATTGTTTTAATTTTTTATTTTTGAGAAAGTAATTATAAATATTATTCAAAATATTCCTCGATCTTAATTTAATTCAAGGAGAATTTCCACCAGTGGGGGATTCTTTTAGTCTACCCTTTGTTAAAAAAACATGAAATATTTAATTTTCATTTCACACTCCTTTCTTGGTTAATTTGAATTGTCTTATTGGTCAAATTATTTTGAAATGTTGAATTTGTTTCAACAAAAAAAATCAAAAACTCAAGTCTTTTTGGATTATTCTTCAACTTAAATATAAATCCAAAGCTATAAGATAACTAACTTTCTTTTCTTGGTAAACTCTGTAGATCTAATTTCATTCTTTTTAAAAGGAAATATTTTTGAGCTGGATTTCATTAAATAATTAAAAAAAATTAATTGATGATTACTATCTACTTAAGAAATATGATTATCTTTCACTTATTATATTATTCTTTCCTGTTTTTAGAAAATGAGGCTTTGATAAATATAAAACCTTTTTACAATAAACAATTAATCAAACTATATTTTTTCAAAAAATAGTATTGATTTATCTAAATATTCTTTGAAAAAAAGAATTTTAAATAAGATATAAAATCACTGAATTCTTTTTATTACTAATTTCTGTAGATATAAAGATATTTTTTTAAAAAATATCACATTGTTAATTCTAGTTTAAAATTTGGTTTCATTTAAAAATCAACCATTGAAAAGGAATGTGAGTGTTGATTATCATATGTTTAAAAAGAAACTATTTTATTTTATTTTACAATTGATCTATATGCATCCATCTTTTTTAAAAAACACCTTTTATCAATCAGCTTTCCCTTTGAAAATAAGTATTGATTAATCTCATTATGTTTTAAAAAATTCCATTTCAAATAAAATGGAAATTAATCAGCTTATTTTTACCACTAATTTCTGTATGTATAATCATATTCATTTAAAAAAATAATATTTAATTCTATTTTCAAAGTTGGTCTTATTTCAATATCAATCATTGAAAAAAAGAATGTAAGTGTTGATCATCATCTGTTTAGAAATAAACTATTTCATTTTATTTTACTATTTTTCTATACTCATCAATCTTTGTTAAAAAATGCCTTTGATTGGTCAGATTTCTCTTTTGAAAGAAATATTTATCAATCTAATTATTTTTTTGAAAAAGTCCATTTTTAATAAAATGAAAATTAACTGACTTATTTGTAATACTAATTTCTTTAGATACTATCATTTTTCTTTAAATAAAGTCTCATAATTAAATCTATTTTTAAAGCTCAGTTGTTTTCTATATTAATCATTGAAAAAAATGTCAGTTTTATTTAATACCTATTTGAAAAATTAAATCCTTTTCTATTTTGCTTTTAATATACATTACTCAATAGTTTCTTTTAGAGGAGGATTTATCAATATGATTTCTCCTTGAAAAGAAATATTGATTGATCTAATAATTTTCTTAAAAAAACAAGCTTTGATCAATTTAATAGTGTTTTAAAAAAAGGATTGATAAAACAATAATTTTCAAAAAATAGATTGATTGATTTAATTTTTTTTATCAATATTAATCAATCCAAATACTTCAATATGTAGAATAAATGCAAAAAAAATTGAAAATAACTTATTTCTTTCTATTACTACTTTCTGCAGATCTGATTATAATTTTTTTTTGAACAAAATTATTTTTTAGTTCTGATTTTTAATTACATATTATTTCAATATAAATAATTAAATAAAAGGTGAGTGTTTATTAATATATATTTAAAAAATAAGTAATTATCTGTCTTTTGATATAATAATTGAATTCATCTCACAAAATGTTTTTTAAAAGGGGAATCAATTGATAAGCTTTCCTTTTTAAACAGAATTGATTAGCTTCTTTTTTTAACAGAGAATATTGATTGATGTAATTATTTTTTTTGAGAATATTACTCAATAAAGATCTTTCAATATATAAAATATTTATAAATCAAATAAAAGTAACTTAATTTCTTTAATTACTACTTTTTTTAGATCTAATTTTGTTTCATCCTCAAAAAAATATCACTAATTCTATTTTTAAATTAGATTTCATTTCAATATAAATTATTAAGAAATAATGGGGAGAAAGAAGTACAACTGTCATTACCAGTTAATTATTGTTCTTCTTTTTAGTCATGAAATATAGCTGAAATATTTTTGTTTTGCATTTTTAAATTTTTTTTGGTGATAATCTCTGACTGGTGCATTTCTGTGAATAAATTGCTAAACCAATGTTTTACATTAGGATATCAGCTGTCAGTCGGATATTGATAAAACTCATTCTTTAAGAATTAGTATAGATAGAATCCAAGAAACAAACAAAGGGTATTCATTCAGATATTCAAAAATCCTTTAATATGCCTGCTCAGACTTAAAACAAAAAAGCATTTTTTATTTGCGTATTTTGGCAAAAGCATCACTTAAAAAAACCCACATTTTTTGGATCAAATTCCCATGCATGATTTAACTTTGAATGCTTTCTTTCAAAAAAAATTAAGATGGGCATTTTTCAAAATCACTATGTTAGGTTTGGGTTTGAAATATATTTGGATTTAATAAAACACAAAAATCAAATCATTACTTACGACCCATCTTGAGCTTCATCTTCACTCTCACCATTGAAAGAATGCCACCCAAACATTCATCAGCTTCAACAAATAAAGACTCTACTTCTGATCTGAAAAATTCAGTACATCTTACAACTGCTGGCTATCTAATAATAATAATTTGGCCCAAAAGCAAGAAGAATTTTGAAGCTTGATTTGGATCTTCTGCAAAAACTTTAATTTTAAGGCAGCCATTATTGTAAGGTGTGGATATGAAACTTTGATAAAATATCAAGTACTTTTCCTGTCCTCAAAATTTGTATAAGGTAGAATTCTTTTAAAAATAGTAAGAAATAGTATTTTTAAAAAGAAAACATGCCAATTTTATTTTTTTTATCTTTATAAGTATAAAAAAATAATATAATAAAAATTTATTGTTTTACCAACAATAAAGATTTGTCCAAAAAATACTCTATAAGAGATATTTAAGGCTACAGAAGAAATTTCTTCAAGAGCAATTTCAATTGGAATTAATTGAGCAAAGGACTGCAAGCAATTAATTAAAGAACAAAGTCTTTGAGAAGATATTTGAAGAGAAAACACGGCCAAAAGTGACCAGAGTGAATTTGGAAACAAAGTGACAAAGTTAACAGTGATGAAAGATTCTTTAATTCACTTTTGGGGTGGTTCAGGGGTAAAAATGATTATGAAAGTTACAAACAATGATTATAATGATTTTTTCACATGATTTAAAGGTTCAAATGTTTCAAAAAGGGTGGTCGGAATCTTTTATTGATTGGTTTAACAGTTTTTAAACTAATTATAAAAGGAAAAGGTTCTAACATGAAGAGAAAAGTGGGGCAAAGAAGAAATTCTTTTATAGCCATCAATTTTCTTACACAAAAGTGAAATTTAATCTTGTCAAACGTGAAAAACAGTCTGACAACAGAAAAGCCAATTATGGCATGATTGAACCCTGGTTTAGACCAAAAAAGGGCTGGTTTAAGCCATTTTTTGATATTTTTAGCCATTTTAGACCCTTAAATCAGCCATTACTATAGCAATACTTAGTCTAGAGCCTTCAAAGCACGTCAGAATGTGTGGAAGAGGCATAGAAGCCAGTTGAAACTGTTTTTACTAACATTGTTTTAACCTAAGGGTAGTTTTACCCTCTTGGCAGCAGTTAAAACTACCTTGGTTGGTATCAAAACCTCATCATCAATTGGGTTCAAAGACCCTGTGACTCAATTCCAGGCCAAAATTAATGAACGTTTGCGTGGATTTTGACATCCTGTGCCAGTCAGAAAGGATTTTGAGGGTCTAGCTCCCCCCCAGAATTAATCTTTCCAATTTATTTTTTGTTTAATTCCTCATCATTTAATACAATTATAATTTACACATGTAATTCAATTGAGTTTTTAATTACACATCTGTAATAATTGATACCTCATATGTAAATTAAAGTTCACTTATGTAATACATGCGCACATTTTGACATTTCAGCTGAATTCAATTGAAAATACTTCAATTCCTCATAACTTCTAAACTAAACACAACACCTTGATTTTAACACAAAAATTGATGGTTAACACCACATGTGGTGTGAATTAAATCAAGCTTTTGAGGATTTTCATACTTTTGTACAAAAAATACTAAAAACTTAATTTAAGCTTATTTAGAGCTGAGTTACAGAAATTTCATCCAGAGGTGACCCCACTTCATTTTTTATGAGGAATCCAATGGTGTGATAATTTCTTTATGTTTATTTATTGGATAAAAAGCTATAATATATTTTATATAGCTTTTTACCAAAAATATTCTAATTTCACAATTTTTATTAAGAATTCATTTTCACTCAATTTTTACAAGTAGAAATGTAATTTCATAATTTTAAAATTTATTGTAATTTTATTTTTGAATTATAATTAAATTTTGATTTTTAAATATAGATTTGTATTTATATTTCAATTTTTATTTTTTATAATATAAATAATTTTATTTTATTTATGTTTGTAGCTTAATTTATCATTTGTGGTCTTTTGGGTATATGAAAATACTTCTAAGGCTCACATTCCCTCCCCCTAAAAAAAGAATATTACTTTGTAATATTGTTATTTCTAGTGTTCCTGAGCCCTGTGAGAAATTCAGTAGATTCAGGTATGTCTTTTTCTAGAAACCATTCATCTTCACAAGTTGGGTCACTGTACCTAACAAGGTATTCCCTTACTTTGTTGGTTCTCAACTTTCTTTCTTTTAGAACTTTGGTAATTTTCTTACTTCCAGATGACCCAATAGGAGTCATAACTTGGGGAACTTTATTCCTCAAGGGAAATATTTCAGCATCACTAGATTTATATGGCTTTATCAAGCTTGCTGGAAATGTAGTATGCTTATTGCTAAGTTCTTCAGATAATTCTACTTCAACAGCATTTTCTTGATGGAGGGCCTTAACAACAAAAGGTCCTGCCAAGGAGTCTTTGAGATTTTTACATCCTTTGATGTTATTGGAGTTAGTGGTGGATACAAGTACTAAATCCCCCACTTTGAAATCTGGAATGGCATGTGATTTGTCCCTTTTGTCCTTGGAATATGCAAAACAGTCTTCCATTCACCTCATTGCATTCTTTCTAGTTTTTTCTAGCATTTCTTTGAAGCTAGCATCTGTAGGATGTATCTCAACCAAATATTTCCTCAAGGAATCTTGAGGTAATTTGAAATTTCATCATTTTTCTAGGAAAGAAGGACTTTTATTGGTACTGGCATGAAGGGATGTCTTATACACCAACTCCAGTGCTGGTAAAAGAGTACACCAATCATGGGTAAATCCATCACAATCTTCAAATTCAAGGCCATATTAACAAAATCTTCTTACCATATCTTCCAATGTTTGGATCATCCTTTCAGCCAGACCATCAGTTTGTGGTCTGTAGGCTGTAGAGAAGGATAATTATGTCCCAAATAGTTGGTGAAGATTTGTCCATAGTGCTGAGGTGAATTTGGGATTTCTGTAACTGATGATGTTTGTGAATATGCCAGTCCATGATACTACTCTATTCCATATCAGAAGAGCTGTATCCATGGCTGTATCATCCTTGTGACATGGTAGAAATATTGGAGTCTTACTAAATCTGTCAACAATCACTAAGCAATAATTATAAATTCTATCACCCCCTGGTGATAGGCCAGTTACCCAATCCATATGGACAATTTCCCAAGGTCTGCTGGGTTCTTGCATCTTGATCATATTTCCAAGTCTTTTGCCAGTGGATTTATTTTCCTTTTGACATCTTTCACAGGTTTTGCAATACTCTGCAACATCTTTCTGCCACATTGGCCACCGTAAGCAAGTTTTTGTTTTTTCTCTTGTTCTGTCTTCATACAGATTTCCTGAGAAAGGGCCGACATGGCATTCTTTAAGTACAATATTGATTAAGGACCTGTCCACAACTGTCATGACACATGTATTCTCAGTTTGTTGGTAAATTATACTGTCCAGCAAGTGGAATATTCCCTCATCATATGATTTCTTCAATATCTCATCCAAGGCATGTATCAAAGACTTTTCTTTACAGTCCTTAGTAAGTAATTGGCACAAAAAGCTACAATTCTTATCCTGAGTATAATTGTTTCCTACCTCTTCAAATAAAGTGGTGTTTAGGTATGTAACACTGATTCCTTCTATGGGGATCTGTGGGGAAGCTTCTTCTGGTATATAAGCAGTATTATCAATATTATTTTGTAGTGGCCATCTGCTCAGTCCATCTGAATTTTTATGAATATTCCCATCTTTGTGAACAATAGTCATATTGCCCTTGTACTCTTGAACGGCTATTTGCCATCTGAGCATATGTCTGTTAGGTGGCTTTATACTTAAAAGTGATTTGACAATGATACAATATTTATCACTTCAAAAAAAACATCCCTCCAAGAAGTAATTTGACTTTTCCAAAGCCCAGACAAGGCATAAACACTCCATTTGACTTGCTCCATATGTGGCTTCTGTTGGTTTTATTTGCCTGTATATGATACATATTGGTCCTTCCACAGGTTTATCATTTATAATCTGGACTTGATTAAGTTCAGCACCCAGCCCATCCCCTGATGCATCAATATACAGTTTAAAAGCCAGTTTAAAGTCTTGCATCAGTAAGAACAGAGCAGTGGTCAAGGCTTGTCTCAAAGATTGTCAAATGTTATTTCAAATACTGTGTCTTTGTCACATAATTTATAAAGAGGTCATGCTATGGATGCAAAGTCTTTAATATGCTTCCTGTAATATCCTGCAAACCCCAAAAATGACTGAATTTCTTTTTTGTTCTGAGGCATGGGTTTCAGTAATACTACTGCAACCTTGTTTTTGTCAATTCCAAGGGATAAACCAGATACTACATGTCCCAGTGCTTCAAGTTCTTTAAATCCAACATGTAATTTCTTCAAAGAGATTTTCATGTTCACAGATTGGATTTTTGTCAAAACTCTGGATAATCTGTATATATGCTCTTTCCAAGTCTTGGAACAGACAATAATGTCATCAATGTAAATGATTAACCATCCTTCTGAAAGTTCTTCAGGGAATAATTCATTCATCATTCTTTGGAAGTGTGAAGATGCATTCTTGATACCAAAAGGCGTCCTCAAATATTCATATACTCCACAATTAAAAATAATCCTCAATTATTTTCTTGCACTTGGTGTCACTACATTATTATGAAATCCTTTGAGGGCCTCAATAGTGCTTATATACACTGCTTGAGATATCTGAGTAAGGGAAATCTGGATTTTTGGTATTGGGTACCTGTCTGGAACAGTATAAGTTTTCAGATCTCTAAAGTTCCCAACCATTCTAAATTTTCCATCATGCCATGCCACTATGACTGGTGTAGTTATTTCTACTTCTTCATTATGGCCAGCATTTCTTATTACACCAAGGTCTAGAAGGTCTTTAGTATGAATTTCCAGAGCTTCTCTTGCAGGTCTTCTTCATAGTGGTGGATAAGGTCTCTCAATAATATGGATAATGTCAACTTCATGACCAATAATTGCCCCCAAAGATTCTTTGTCTGATGCAAATGCTTCTCTGTGGTCATATAAAAGGGCAGAAAGTTCATTTTCCTGTTTATCAGTCAGATGAAGGCTTATTTCATCTTCATTTAACTGTTCAGATTTGAATTTCTCCAACTCTAAGTGGACTGGAGATACTTTGCTTACTGTAATCTGTCCTTTAAATGGTAAAAAGGCAAACTTTTGATGCTTATTGTCTCCAATAGTACAGTATCTATCTTTGTTGTTTTGTAAGTCTATTCCATACATGATCAAATAGTCATTTCCCAATATAAAATGGCTACTAGAGCAATTTTCCATAACAACAAATTCAACATTTATTCTTGAATTTCCATTAATATGTGGGAATATGATATTGGTCTCAAATATTCCCATTTATTTCATTGGATTACCTGCAGTATTAAATTTTATGCCATCAATTGGTAACAAGTGGTCTTCAAAATTTGGTACACAAGTCTTAAGAAAAGATTTGCCAACACAAGAGCAGAACGCTCCTGGGTCAAGTAAAAGTTGAGTGGGTTTGTTATTAATTACAACTTCTGTTATACGGGAGTTACCAGCTGTATAACCTTTTCTGCTGTTTGGTTTGGTTTTAATAAGTTGTGCATCTTGATTTTTTGACAAATCAAGTTGACGATTGCTCAATTGTGGAAATGGGGAATAATATTCCATGATGTCAAGGAGGGCATTGATATCTTCTATATTGTTTGAAGATTCAGAAAATATTGATGACTTATCATCTGAATTTTCTTCAATATTATTGTCTTTTTCAACATCAGGTTCTTTTTCAATGTCAATTTAATTGATTTTTCCCCTTTTTGGACATGTATTGGCTAAGTGGGTGGTGCTTTGGCAAATATGGCACTTTCTGATTAAATATGCAGGTTTATATTTAACATTGTTAGAATTTCTTTTGGGATTTTTGTCCACAGAATCTTTCCAAGTTGTATTAAACATTGCTTTGAAATTCACCCTACTAGAACCAATCTTGGTTCTGGTGGTTACTTATTCTAATATATTAATAATATCTTCTGCTGAAGATTGTTCAGTAGTCCTTCTTTTGACAGAATGCTCTAAGTCACCTCCACATTGTCTCAGAATCTTTCTGTGGATCATAAATTTCAACATGTCAGTATACAATGCTGTTAATCTGTCTTTTTGTTGGCAAAACCATGGTAAAGCTTTGTCTTTATCAGCATTAAATTTGGCAGATTCAAAGGCTGTCTCCACTTTAAATCTCCAAGCATCATTGGCCCATTTGTTGATAATTTGGGTTTTCCACCAAGTCCAACTTTGGTGTCCATGTGCTTGTCTTAATTTAATATACCATCTGTGAGCTGATCTGGTATACAAGGTGTTAAATCTTGCTTTTACCAATCTGTCTGTTAATTCAAAATCTTCTTTAATCATGTCAATTCCTCTGATGAATTCCATATGGTCATATTTTGCTTCACCACTGAAGTGAGGCCATTCTTTAAGTTTTGGTACTTTTTTCAAAAGTGATTGGCCCATTAATGGTTCCAAGTGATGAAAAGAAGTGGACAATTCATTTTTTAACTGTGAATTATCAGAATCCAATACTTGTGGATTTGGAATTCTGGTGCCCTCATTTTGATTCAGAGGTGTAGACATTCTTGGTAAGGTGTTCAGTATTTGTTCAATATCATTCATTTTACTGTTGCTACACCTTTGGGAATTTCTGTATTCATGTTAGAAGGCTTGTATTAAATTTATTACTTCAGCTTTATACACGTCTTCTTTGTGTGTCAGTTCTTGCCATAACTCTGTCTGTCTTGTATTATCAGCAGTGACTTGATTTGATTTTATGGATAATTTTGATACTTCTTCTTGTGAAGCATCAAAACACTTTTTCAAGGCAATGGTATATGTCTTTACTTCAGTAAATGAATTTGAAATGTCATCAAGAACTTTCTTGTTATCTGTCTTGATAATATTTATGGCTTGCTTAATTCTTGTTTCAATTATGTCATCAATATTGAATTTAGAATATTTGTCTGTTAATTCTTTAATAATGGTAGATTGCTCATTTATCTTATTGACAAAAGAATTAACATTATTGGATGTTTTAATTTTTCTTAAACATTTTTCAAAACACATAAGTGTTTCATTAATTTGGCTCAGACTCAAGCTATTTGTTTTAAGATTGTTACAAATTGATGAATTTTTATCAGAAATATGACTTTTTACATCAGTTATAACTTCATACAATTCTGGGATAGAATCAAAAATATCATGAATCATTTCTTATATTATAATCTGGCTTCCTCCTTCTTTTGTAATTCCATCATTGTTCTGGCCATCTGAAATACATTTTCCATGGCATCCTGTAGCCCTGGATGTAAGGTTTTGTGGCTTGTGCCTTTCCTTTGCCCTTGTTCGGAGCTTGTGGCTGCTTTTTCAGGTTGGAATTGCTGCTGCTGGCCACTGGGGCTGTTTTTGGCACTTGTTTGGGTGGTGGAGGGTTGTTTTTCCTCCATTCTGCTGTTAAGAGCATCATGTTCTTCTTTTCCATCAATGGATGCCATCTATTGAGTAACTTGAAAGTGTTGGGATGGCCCAGGAACTTTCTCACAGTCAGGTAAGAATTCATTCAGTTGCTCCACAGATCTGCAAGGATCTGGTACTCTTTGTGCTTCAGTGCATTGTTGTAAGCCTTCCAGATGGCTTTGTAGATGGCCACTAAGGCTTCTTGTGGTGGTGTCAGCTCTGTTTGGAGGTAAAACAGTATTATCAGCTTCAGAATGACATAATTTATTAATTTGGAAGTCATCAACTGACCCTTGTCCTTCTGTAACTTATTGGCTTCTGCCATAATTATGTCTATGACCTTTTTGTGAGATGATTGAGGGGTTATAGCTTGCTCCTGATCTGGTTTAAAGCATATTTTATGGTTAAAAATTTTTAAAATAGTAATTTTATGTCAAAACCTTACTATTGGCCAAATGTTTAGCTTTCTGAATAGTATTACTTAAATCCAAGTTGATCAATTCAGAAGAAATTGGTTCAGGTTGATTATTTTGAGTCACAATAACAGTACTATTATGGTCAGAATTAACAGTACTGGCAGGAATAATGCTGGTAACTGTTGAGGCTGTTTTAATGGTTTCTTGTTGTACCATGTTTTCAGAGACTAAAATCAATTAAAAAGTCAATTAACTTAAGTAAAAAAAGGGTATTTCAAAAAAGAAATAAAATGCAAGGCGCACTTATAATATAAAAGAAAAAATTTTTTTGTGGATTTTTTGAATTATAAGTATTTTTTATATGTTTTTTGAATTTGTAAATATAAGAAAAAGAATTAAAAAAGAGTAAAAAAATATGTCACAGGTAAAATATCATGGCTGGGCCACCAAATGTGAGATGTGGATATGAAACTTTGATAAAATCTCAAGTACTTTTCCTGTCCTCAAAATTTGTATAAGGTAAAATGGTTTACAAATAGTAATAAAAAGTATTTTTAAAGAGAAAACATGCCAATCTTATTGTTTTTAACCTTGTAAGTATAAAACAATAATATAGTAAAAATTTATTGTTTTACCAACAATAAAGATTTATCCAAAAATTCTCTACAAGTGATATTTAAGGCCACAAAAAAAATTTCTTCAAGAGCAATTTCAATTGGAGTTAATTGAGCAAAGGACTGCAAGCAATTAATTAAAGAACAAAGTCTTTAAAAAGATCTTTTAAAGAGAAAACATGCCCAAAAGTGAACAGAATGAATTTGGAAACAAAGTGACAACATATAACAGTGATGAAAGATGCTTTAATTCACTTTTGGGGTGGTTCATGGGTAAAAATGATTATAAGAGTTACAAACAATGATTATAATGATTTTTTCACGTGTTTAGAATTTTTAAAATGATATGAAAAGGGTGGTTGGAATCTTTTATTTGATTTATTTAACAGTTCTTAAACTAATTATAAAAGGAAAAGATTCTGTGACCCTTGAGGTATATTTTACATACCCAAATAGGCCACAATTATCTTCAAAAGAAATTTTGAATTATGCATAACTCATAAGTCATGCATATATCCAAAATTCATCATTTTCAATTTCAGAAAAGATGAATAACTTTTTATTGAGTAAGTAAATCCATGGATTTAAGACCAGATTTGGATTCTACACAAAAATTCACCTAGGGTAGACCCATAGAGTGAATAAGCTCAATTTAAGTATTTGAGGTGGTAAAATGGAAAATACTTCAATACCACATCATTAATACCACATAAAAGATCCGTGAAAATTTTTGTTTTTCTTAATTTCACGCCAAAATAATGGGAAAGTGAGAAATCCCATGTTACATATACACTAAGAATAGTGTTATGCATGTTTTGAGCACTTAATATCATGGTATTCTTACATGGACTTTTGGCACATCCATAGTGGATATCTCACTTTAAGCTTAAATTACTATTTTGACGTAAAAATTAGGCAAGGGGGACAAAAGACATCAAAGAGAGCCAGGGTACCCAACTTCTGAGGCCTCAGAGGCGTGGATAGCTCCAGAGCATGGATCCATGGCTCATCTTGGCCCAATTGGTAAACTAAAACTCTTTGGGAACTTGGTTACCAAGTTACACCTACTGTAATCACAAGAAAATAGCAAACAACCTGCTATTTTGACGTGCCAAGGAGGTAATGAGCTACTTAGACTCCTGTAACCACGTCAATTCTTGATGAATTTCCATGACCAGACCCTAAAAGAGTAATTAAAACCCTTTTGGGACTCATATTCATTGATTTACCTCATAGCAACCAGCAAAATACTGCTATTTGCAATTCTACGTAGAAATGAGGTAAAAACCTCAAAAATTCATTAAGAATACAATTATTAATGAATCTTTCTGAAACTTTCAGGACCAATGAAGAACTGTATTATCTATGGTACAACCAAAAAGAATTACAGTTTTATTAGTAAAATTAAAAGTTTTACTTACAGTCCATTTTTGACCATTCTACGTGAAACACTGAATCTTCAAAAATTTACAGTAATTAAATTCTGTGATGAAATTGGCAATAACATTGATACCTTTGAGAAATCAATGATTATTTTAGAATAAAAGAAGATTTACTGTTGTTACTCCTTTTATTCTTAACCATATTGGGGTTGGTAGTCACGTAAAAGCATCAATTAAGTAATTATGATAATCTTACGTGACAACAGATGATGCAATCATAAATCCAAAAAGGTTTATTGTTTTCTAACTCATTGGTTTTTCAGTTTGCTCCATGGCACGCCTCTGTGAGCTGTTGTTGACTTAAAAGAAGCCTCTTCTTGCTGTTTTTTCCAAATCATCATCTTATCAATTTATTAAATCATTATTACCAACAAGTAAGTATTAGTTGAAGCTATTCTTAAGTGTTTTAAATCTTTCCAAATCATCCAGAAAGACGTGAGATCCTAGAATCCAACTATATATTCTTGTAATACTGTTATAAATCCTTTTGATCCCTTAAATCCACAATTCTACGTCAAATTTCTCTACTTTTATTTATCAATAAGTTCTTTGGAGTATTAGTGAGTCATTTATCTTTAATTCTTAAAGTTTTTCTCTAGTAATAGTTTTCTTCAAGAATTATCTTTATAATTATTCTTGTAAAAGATAATTATATATTAAAATAATTTCATTATTTTAATAAAGAAGTTTTTATTATTAAATTCTTCTTGTAATTGATTCTTGTAGACAATTACTGCTCACAGTTATAATCACTAGTAGTGTATAACACGTGAAAGAAATAATTTTATAATTATTTAATTGTGGTTATAATAATATTTTATTATTATATTTCATAAGAACAGACATAGTACTGTTGATTAATAGTAATATTATCATCAGTTTCATACTCACATCTTACAGATTCTAACATGAAGAGAAAAGTGGGGCAAAGAAGACATTCTTTGATAGCCATCAATTTTCTTACTCCAAAAGTAAAATTTACTCTTGTCTGTCGTGAAAAACAGTCTGACAACAGAAACGCCAATCATGGCATCATTGAACCCTGTTTTAGACCAAAAAAAGGGCTGGTTTAAGCCATTTTTAGCCATTTTAGACCCTTAAGTCAGCCATTACTATAGCAGCACCTGTTCTAGAGCCTTCAAAACATGTCAGAATGTGTGTGTGAGGCGTAGAAAGCAATTAAAACTGTTTTTGCTAACATTGTTTGAACTTAAGGGTAGTTTTACCCTCTTGGCAACAGTTGAAACTGCCCTGGTTGGTATCAAAACCTCATCATCAATTGAGTCACAGACCCTGTGACTCAATTCCAGGCCAAAAGTGATGAAATTTTGCATGAATTTTGACATCTCAGGCCTGTCAGCAAGGATTTTGGGGGTCTGGCTCCCCTTTAGAGCTAGAGTTCCTTCCCCCCCCCCAATTTTAATCTTTCCAATTTATTTTTCCCTTTAATTCCTCATCATGTATTATACTTGTAATTTACATATGTAATTAAATTGAATTGTACAGTACAATACAGTAATAATTGATACCTCATATGTAAATCAAAGTTCACTTATGTAATACATGCACACATTGTGACATTTCAATTGAAAATAGTTCAATTCCTCATAACTTCTAAACTACGCACAACACCTCAATTTTAACACAAAAATTGATGGTTAACACCACATGTGGTGTCAATCAAGTTGAGGTTTTGAGTATTTTCCACTTTTGTACATAAAATACTAAAAACTTAATTTAAGCTTATTTAAAGTTGAGTTACAGAAATTTTACCCAGAGGTGACCCCACCTTATTTTTTATGAAGAATCCAATGGTGAAGCAATTTTCTTATGTTTATTTGTTGGATAAAAATTTATAATATATTTTATGTAACTTTTTACCAAAAATATTTTAATTTTATTAATTTTATTAAAAATTCATTTTTACTTAAATTTTTCAAGTAAAAATGTATTTTCATAATATTAAAATTTAATGTAATTTTTATTTTAAATTATAATCAAATTTTTATTTTTATATATAAATTTGTATTTATATTTTAATTTTTATTTTGATAATATAAATAAATTTCATTTTATTTATATTTGTATCTTATTTTGTTATTTGTGGTCTTTTGGGTATATAAAAATACCTCTAAGGCTCACAAGAGTTATCACTATAATTCTAAGTTTGATGAAATCATAGGCTTGGAAGAAGCCTGAACTTTGTGGTTTTTCTTAGTATTATTCATAATCTAATATTATTCACCAGTTATATCACCTATATAACTGTTAAACTTAAATTAAGATTACAGTGAGTGATCATAAAGGATCAATTTTAAGCTTAAACTTTGATCATTAATAAGATTTAATTTATACAAACTAAAGCTATTCAGCGAGTTAATTCTGATAGCCTTGCATGTCCTGATTAAACTTCCAAGAGCAGTTCATTACATCATCAAAATTCTATTTTTGATGATTTTTCTTGTATCTCATCTTTTCTGTCAAAATTCAATATTTTAAACTTCAAACCTTGATTTCAGGGGGTTTTACCTTGAATATTATGATAAACAATACATCATTCTTCACATATGAACTAGTAGAATCTTAATATCCACTTTGCTTTAAGTTTGGACCACTTTCACAACAAAGTGGTCAACAGCTCTAGTAATTTTGTTCAATAAACCCTTACAAGTTATAACCTTGTTTATAGCTTGTCAAATAAAGTTTATATCTATGTTTTTTAAGTAATTACGTGGTGAATTTACCTTTGATTTAACACTCTATCATGTATATTTCATGAGATATTAGCTAAAAACCATTAATGTATGCACTGACCAAAAAAGTGCATATATTCAGCTTAATTCCTTAAGTATTGACTTTAGAGAAATGAAATATAATTGTTTTATGTGTAGTATTTCATGGGTAATCCAATGGTACAATTTATTTCACATGTTGTTTCATTGGTTTCTGACTTAAATAAGATTTAATGTCTTTTTTAGGGTATTATTACTTATTATTCAATAATTATTGACTTTACAGATATGCCATAAAAATGTTATATGTCTATTTTACCATGAGAAATCTAATGGTGTGATTTATTTTACATTCTTACTCATTAGATTCTGAGTTAATTAAAAGTTTATACCTATTTATGGCATTTTCATTGGTTTTAAGTCAATTATTAAGAGTATAATTATTATAAAAGTTTTTTTTGTGACCTTTTTGGATATGTGGTCATATCTCAAAGGCTCACAAAGAATCACTGATATTTCTGGGGCCATAGATGAAACCAGTTGATATTCTTCAATCCTTCCCGAAATTTTATTGGTAGAGAAATATTGTCCCAAATTATAATCACCAAGATGAGGAGGACGCCAACCAATTGCATACATTGACCCATGAATCTTGTTGCCACATTCTTGCTGCTTGCCAAGGAAAGAAATCATTTTTATGAGATAAGATGATAAAAGTTTCATATCTGATGTTTCATGGTCACTCATGGATTCAAAGGTTTGGAATTTTATTGCAGCAAAAACTTGATTTGATGATCTCTGAACTGAGGTATTCTGGAGAATAGTAAGGCCATGGGTAATTAGTTTATAATTTCACTGAACATAATGATGAAAATTTGGTGCTTTTGAAATCCAAATTTGGCATAATTGTTTATGTTCTGCTTCATTTGTTGGAATTGGATTGAAATAAACCTCTTGATTTGATTGAACAAATATATTATTGATATATATATATATGTATATATCTAACGGTTCTTTGTTTCAATCATTTTTCAATTTTTCTTATTTTTCTTGTTGATTTAATTTTTAATTTTTAATTTTTATTGTTTTTGCCTCTGTTAAATAGGATGCATTGTGGATCTTTGTGCATCGAGGTGTCAAGGCAGCTGAAATTTCATTGTAATGGACACCTATAATTAGGAGCCACCTTGGGTACGTGATTAATGTCTTGCTTTCGGACAATTCTCAGTAAAGGGTTTAGTCGGATAGAGAAATTCCTAACATGTATGAGCATGGAAGATTTTTGGACCACACTCATGGCAATTTTTTTCAAAAAGACCTTGTCGAAGTCTCAGAAAGGATGATTAAGATCTTTTTCAAGGAGCATAACGAATAACATTGTCGAAGAACAACTTCTCTCTAAGTTTTTTATGCTAAAGAAATACGGATAGCGCGTTGTGCAGCAAAATGTCTTTCCTGACAACTTTTCAATGATCGCCTGACTTAAAAGGTACGTGATTAGTTCTTTCGTCTCTTTTGAAGAAAAAGTATTATATTAAAGAGTATTAAAAACCAACAAGTTCTGTGGAATTTTAATTAGCTAGCGTATTTACATTTGCATCAAAATTTTAAAAATGAAAATAGCCAGGTATATCTCCAATCATCGGGAGTCGAGCCTTTCTTGTTAGAAAAAATAATGAAATGAAAGCAAACAAAAGGTATATTTTGTAGTCTCTATTAAAGGACTTTTGGATGCTTTATAATCAATCAATCTTAAGCAGAAACAACGACTCGTCATGTCATCATCCACAATGTAATGAATGTTAAACCAAGTAACGAGATAGACCACCCCTGTGAACGTGGATTGTTCAAAAGCAATACGATGGCTCCGGTCCAGAAAGTCAATGCAAACAAGATAGGTAATCTTGATGAAGTTTACTCGCCTGAAATTCAAAGAAATGAAAATAAAATAAAGACTTTATGTATTAGGCGGGCCAAGTGGAGTGTAGCAATATTGGATTTAGTTTGAAAAAATGTGAGTAGCAAAAAGATAAGAAAAACAAGGAAAGAATGATCAAAGGGTTAAGCTGAAGTAATTGTATTAAGCAGTTTCCTTGTTTAATTCTTGTATTTGTCCTTGATTAGAGTTAGGTTGATTTGACGTCGCAGCCGATGGAAGTAGCATTGCGTTTGAAAAGTATCCTGTATTTCGAGCACCCCGAGAAGCTTCCATTGCACGAGCATCAGATAAATCGATTGCCTCTCGTTCGGTTAAGCCACATTTCTTACAAGTAGCCTACAATTGTTTCAGTGATTAGCAAAAAAATGATTGATTGCAAGTGATTTTAAAAGTGAATAAATAGATGGGTGGGGTAGTAATGCAAGATTTACTTTGCCTTCATCTCCAGGTTCTTCAGATGATGGATTGCAAAGTTTTAAACAAAAAATCCTTTTACAATTGACTGTAACGAATTCTGTTCCTAAAAAATAAAATTCCAAAATACTGAAGAATTAACTTGAAATTGATAAAGATATCTGTATACTATTGGAGAAGTTGAATGTTAAAAAGAACCTTTTGTTAAGAGACAGGACCAAACTGCATAACACTTTGGTTAAAATATCGACCAAACCAATTAAGCAGAGCATAAGATGTCGAAAAGAAACTTGAAACTTGGAAAGATACATATAAAATTATGATTGAAAATTTGATGGTAAACTCACTGGAAAACAAAATAAGCACATACAAGTGCCGCAACAGCTTGGACTTTTATGAGATGCAAACCTTTAAAAAAAAAAGCATCCATTTCGAAAAAAAAAAATAACGTATTAGAGGTTTTGTAATTATGCGAGAGAATGAAGACTGCGCCGAATGACTGACTCGTGAGTTCTTGGATAAAGAATAGGATTTATATTTCAATAGTCAGCCAATTTTTTCCCTTCAAGGGTTCAATCGCTCAAGTTTTTTTGAAGAAAAATTCCAGCTTACCCTCCTTCATCACAGACCAAATAGGCGTCAACTTGAGCTTTTTCCTTGGATTTCTTTGTCATGGTTGCTTTCGAAGTTGCAAGGCCAGTCAATAATTATTTTTTCAATAAAGGATTGGATATCGAGTGGAAGTCAGACAAGGGCAAGTTTTGGGTATTCGTTCCTTTCCGCTTTGATATCTTGCAAGGGGCAACTTGTTGAATGATACAATCGTAGCGAATAGTGCTGATGATGACGAGTTAATTTCCGATTTTAGTATATGTTGATCACGACCAGTTGCTGTTGAAACGTTAGATCGAGGCTGAATGAAGACTGATCCCACTTTGACTTGCTACAATGATCGTTGGAGGTGCCTTTTTAATACAAGTCGACCAAAATTAGTTTCGATTAGGATTAGCTATGGAGTGGGTGTGATGACTGAGGTCCGCCAGGTGGCTTGGAGCCTTGATTGGTTGATGGCGTCCTTGGTTGTTCCGGATGATGATGATGATGATGAGTTGACCAAGGACATCGACCAAGCATGGATGGATGGATGGATGGATGACTTCCTCCAAGGATCTCATCCACTCGGAAATTTCAAATCATCCTCGAGCGACTCAGCCCAATTAGCCTATGCAAAATGGCCACATTCTTCTACCTGTCAAGATCAATCCGATGCCAAATTCGATGGACTTGTAAAACACTTGAATCATTTAAAGCTGAAAGCAGCTGCTAGAATTTCTTCAAATGCATTGAAAGACTGCAAAATTCATCTTCATAATCAAATTTAAGGAAAAAAATATTAAACTTGATTGAAATTCATATTTTAAGAGTTTTTGGGAATAAAATCTTGACATGATCCTAGATTGGCCATAGTTTTTAGCTTTGAAGACATTCCTTGAAACCAAACTTATTCTTTAAAATTATTTTTCAAATCATTGAAAATTTCAATTAGTTAATCTGAGTTTAATAAGCTTATAGCACTCATATATACCACCTCAATTTGGTCTACTCTTTTCAAGACGTGTTAAATTAATAAATTCCACATTAGAAATTCGGGGCTATTTCTTACAAGTCCTAGAGTTGATTGAGGTACCAAATAAAATTTCTTTGTGAATAAGTTTGGATTGCACATTTGTTTTTCTCAAATCTCATGTTTTTTGTTTTTGAATATACTTCTTATTGACAATAGCAACCTTTGCATAATAAGGCATCAATCACCATGAGCAAAATGGCAACACCTGACAGCAGGTGTTGCATTTGGAATTTGGCATGGGAGATAGATTGGATTCAGATTGGAGATAGCACAGAAATTGAATTTAGAAATAGAGGTTTTAGAATAAATTCAAGCCACATATGCAAGCCACAAAGTATCAATTCAGTTGATTGAATATCAGTGCCTTGTTGGGCTTGATAAAGATCAGTAGTTCAACAGTGCATGGTTAACAGAGTTATTTCAATTTACCTTTTTTTATATTTTCTATTATTTCTTATCATTTAATTTACAGAAAGTTAAACCTTTGGGCTCTTTCTTACTGATTTTCACATATATATCTCAGTTTCAATATTATTTCTTTTTCAAGTTCACTTATGGAAACCCATAGTTGAATAATGTTTAGATTTTAACCCTTCAAGCTTTGTAGAGGGCTCTCATAGTTGATAAAATGTCTTGGGGAATTTGGGACTCTCTTCAAATATACATATTATAAAATTATACCCTACAATTGAACCTTTTTATCCCATCAAATAATGTATTTTATGGGAGATTATATTCAGTTTTTGCTCTTTTTTTCAAAGTAATATTTTCACCAAAATTAAAATAAGCTGTCAATATTTATGGGAAAAATTAATCATGAGGGGAGGCCACCAAGAATTTAGTATATATTGAAAGACTATAGCTCCTATTTTGGCCCAGGAAATTATTTAGAGGAGGTTTTTACACTTATATATAGATAATATGAATATTAAATATGGATTTTTGGGGTTTAGGCTTTAAATTTGGAACCTTTTTTATTATACAATTTCACAGTGTAAACGAATAATTATTCAAAATCTCAAATAAAAAACATTCTTAATAAAAGAATTTTAAATATTCACAAAAATTAAAAATATTTCTTTCTATAATGTTTTGGAGCATTCAAATTTTTCTTTAATTGAAACCAACTTAGAATAAATTTGTATACTATTGTGGGAAAATTATTAATTCTTCTGTCACCAACTTTATTTGGGGGATCATACAGGGTGAAAAACTTCTCACAGCCCATGTCAGCACTGATAGGACATGTCCAGAGAGTATTTGAAGGAAATTAGGGTAGGGGCTATTTCATTAAATGGAATAAAGCTTAAAAAAGGCAACTGTTCATGTAAAATTTGAGGACATTCAATATTGAGGTATTAATATGGCTAAAAATTTATTTGATCAATTATTTGACCATTTCAAAAAACTTTATTAATATAGATTTCTATTTAAGGTGTTTTGAAAATGTTTTCTGTATTCTATAGGTTCTCTACATCTTGATTTCAATTTTATCAATCTTAAACACATTTTGTGATTTTTAGGATATGTGAAAACTTTTAAGGTCACGGTATGTGAAACTTTGAGATCTTACCACATATGCAAAAAGGTCACAAAACAATTTTACAATACTTATTCTAATAATAGGAATGACAATTATTATCTTGAAATAAATAAAATTGCCATGAAAAGGTATAAATTCTTGATTATCTCCAAATATAATGAACAAACATGTGAAATAAATTGCACCATTAGATTCACCATGGTAAAATACACATATAACATTGTTATGTCAGATCTGTAAAGAGAATACTTACTGAGCAATAAGTAAGAATGCCATAAAAAGGCATAAATCCTTGATTATATCAGGAAAAAACTAATCTAAATGTAAAATAAATTGAACCATTTGATTCCTCAGGAAACATAACACATATAAAATTTTTATTTTATATCTGCAAGGTCAATACATAAGGAAATAACCTGAATATATGCACTTTTATGATCAGCACATATATTCATGGCTTTTAGCTCATAAATCTTGAAATATAAATGATAGAGAGTTGAACCAAAAGTAAAGCTAAAAAATAATTACATTACAAATACAGATATAAACTTCATTTGAAAAGCTATAAGCAACATTATAACTTGTAAGGGTTTATTGAACAAAATTGTTATAGCTATTGACCACTTTGTTGTGAGAGTGGTCCAAGCTTAAAACAAGGTGGATATTCAGGATCTACTAGTTCGTATGTGAGTAATTTGGTAATTTTTATAATTATATTCAAGGTATAACCCCTCGAAATCATGGTTTGAAGTTTAAAATAGTAAATCTCTACAGAAAAGATGAGTTACAAGAAGAATAATCAAATTGGAAGTTTGGTAATAACATTCTGAGCTATCAGAATTCACTCTCTTAATGGCTGCAGAATGTATAAGTCAGAAGCTATTAATAATTAAAGTTTAAGCTTGAAATTAATCATTTATGACCACTCACTGTAATCTTAACTTAAGTTTAAAAGTCATGTAAGTGATAAAAGTGGTGCATAATAGTCTATTGAGATTAAAACTAATAAAATCTACAAAGTTTAGGCTTCTGACAAGCCTATGATGTCAGAAAAATTAGAGTTACAGTGATAATCCTAAATAATGGCTTAATAATGAGATAGGATGGTTGAATTATAATGTAATCATCACTAAAACTTAGAATACTGATTAATTCCAGTGGATACCATTAGTACATGTCTACTAGAGGCCTCATGGAATCTAGGAGGGAGGATTTTCCTATATATAGAGCTCTTTTTACCTCTATTTCTCCCTCAGATGCATCAAACACATTAAATTAATAAATCCTAATAACTCTATCCTTTATGTATAATTCTGTTATAGTATCTAATACTCAAGATAATATTTGCTATAATCA
This sequence comes from Austropuccinia psidii, assembly GCA_023105745.1. Classification (NCBI taxonomy): domain Eukaryota; kingdom Fungi; phylum Basidiomycota; class Pucciniomycetes; order Pucciniales; family Sphaerophragmiaceae; genus Austropuccinia; species Austropuccinia psidii. The sequence continues at coordinate 6,709,410 of JALGQZ010000002.1, read as the reverse complement.
TCAAATATTGATGTGATTAAACCATTATTTAATTGTTTTTGTTAAACTTCTCTCTAAAAATCTTCAATTCCATGTAAAATCAAGAATCTTTGTAATATCTTTGTTTTTTCCTTTGAATAAAATTCAAATAAGCTGTATTTATTATTACATTAAGGGTTAAAAGTAGGTTATTCTCTCTTTATCATTATTTTTAATAATTATTTTATTAGCATAAATAGTATTTATATTAATACATGACTTTAATATTGGTAATATTATTTTTATCAATTGTTTTTTATGATTAAATCAAGATTTTTTGGGAATTCATTATTTTTTTCCACAATAATCAATTGCCATAAATAAATTAATTATTCAAGATTAATATAACTACTTTTATTATATTATTTCATTTATTTGAATAATATAAATATTTTTATGCCATAATTGTAATAATTCTTTATTTTAATTATTAATTTAATAAGGACAATCAGAGTAAAATAAGTAAAATATTAGTAATATTTACTTATTGTTTCATAGTCAAACCTTAAACTGTAAAACTTAAAATTTTAACTGAGATTTGTGGTTTTTACTTTATCAATAATAAAAAGTTGAAAAACTAAGATAATCAAAACTAATGCATAAAAGAACTCTTAAGTTTCTCTAAAAGAGGATTTCCTTGAATGTATGGATTAAATCTTCATGGAATTCTATTCATAATTTAATTTAATCTTATGTCAATGTCCAATAGAAACTAGAGAGATTTAACATCTTAAAAGCTATGAGAAAATAAATTAATTCAATTAGTTTTCTTGAAATAATGGTAATGCTATATTATATCAGGGAAGAATATCTGGTATAAATTGGTTCTTTTGAAACATTTTTTTCTCAAAGAATATATATAATTATTCTAACAGGTTTGTGAACTTGGAATTACTTTGATAAACTTATTCAGCCCAAATGAATGATGTCAGGCTGAGTCTCTGATGAAGCTGATCAACAACTAGCTACAAGCTTTCACTATGACTATGATACAGTAAAAATATCAATAATAAGGTTTATTTATGATATTAAGGGCTTTACTATTGAGAAATAGTGGTGGTGAGTGCTGTTGAAAGCCCTGGGTGCAGCTTTACCTGTTGGGTTACAATAATAAAGACTGCAATAATTAAAATTATAATTATACCTGACTCTTTTCCAAGAGTATAACCATTTTTTACATTTGTACTATGCAGGAATTCAAGAGCAGGATGAGGAAACCTTTTCTGGTTGAGAAAAGGTCCCTTTTAATCCTAAATTTGGGTGAAAAAGGCTACTAGACCTTTCCATGTAGAGGAAGTAAAGATTTTTAACTTACAAGGACTGGCTTGTGGCTTTCACAAGGCCTGTATAGCCTTTTTTGGGCTCAGATGTGGTGAAAATTTTCATCTGGGGACCACACAGCCTTCTTCTGACGTGTATGACGTGTAGAATGCTGTACAAAACCTGTACAGGACCCCAGTATTGACCAAACTATGAGGTATTGAATTATAAACAGGCTTATTTGTCTATTTGACACATAATCATAGTTTGGGAGAATATCCCACAGTAAGGCTGTATTGGTCTAACTGTGGAATTTTGACCTTAAAACTGCCATACCTTTGTCAGTTTTTGTGATATCAAGCTCAAAGCTGGTCCATTGTGTAGCCCTGGATGTGTTCTACACAATGGTACCTCATTTGATATGGTTATCATTAAATATGGTAAAGGTATGCCATATACAAGATTTTTTGTACATATGTATGATTTGCTTAAAATATGTATAGAACTTGTTTTCCCCATAGCTTTTGTTCTAGATAATATATGGGGAAATGGATGGCACCATCAGATAGCCCTGATTGTGCTCTTTCCAAAAAAAAACCCACCTTAGGTATCTCACACTAAAAATGTAGAAGGTAGATTGGAGGTGAATATTTTATTCACCCTTGTTTGACCTTATTTTTTTCATAACTTCTGTAATTCTGGCGCTAGCTCAATTTTGCTAGTACCATTGGATAGCCCTGACTTAGAGCTTCATTTTTAATACCCATTTGATGGGTTTAAGCCTCTTCCTCTGGATTTCAGATGAGAGGTGAAAATTAACATTTATGCTCAGCAACTACTTTGAGCAGGAATAACTTTGTTATTCTTTGTCCTATGATGGTGGGACTTGTGTATTTGGAAAGTGGTGGGTTTCCTCTTTTGCTTCATATCTTTTGAGCTGATCTGGCTCAGCTCCATGTTTTGGTGGTATGTTGGCTTTACCACTGGTTTATGGTATTTGGCTGTCATGCTTGTGCTCTGGTTTTGAGTCACAGCCTGACAAATGATAAGCTGAAAATAACCATCTATTTATAAGGTGTAGTTAAAAAATTCTCTGTATGAAGCGCTTTGAAGTATTTTTACAGGATAGTATGAGAGAAATTTGTCCTTTTACTTGGCTTTTTTTCTGATTGAAAGGGCTAAGGCATGTATTAAATTAGGATTAAATAAAGGGGGCCACACAGATAAGGAAGGCCATTTGGGAATTAAACTTCAAGTGTCAAAAATATCATTTCAGAGGCATTTACACTCAGAATAAAAATATGGTCTGAATGATATTCCATGTATCTAATATTTATATTGAAGAATTTACCAAGATATCTACACCATTCATACTTTTTTTATGGGATTCTGTTAATATTTTCTGTTCACAAATTATGAAATGAATGAAGGAATTTTCTTTACAAAAAATTGATTTATTATTCAAATAAATCATGAATTATATGCTTTTATCAATGATACTATGATACAAATTTGCAAATATATCTATTTAAAAAATAATTAATTCATTTTGAAACTTGAAAAATTGAAACAATATAAATGATCAAAATATTGAAAATATTTGAAAAGGATTGAAGGGAAGTCAACTTCTGTAATATTTTTTTGAAATAATATAATGCTTCATGGGAAGATAAAATTTAAATATGAAGTGAACTGGTTCTTATTTATTTAAATGAAGAAAATATTTCGATTTTTGATTAGTATTATTGGAGTTATATTAAGTTTATATACTAATATTGTTATTTCTCACTTTTTTGTAAACCTTTCAAAAGCTACAACAGATATCTGAAATTTTTTTTTGTTTAAATATAATTCATTAAAAATGTATATCTACCTCAAAAGAATGAAGGATAAAATCATTTATGAAAGAAGAACTGAATTTCCTTTTGCTATCAACATAAAGCCTTTTCTATATTGGTTTGAGAGAAGCAGTAGCCAAATATTCCTTTATTCTACTCTAATAGTTTTTTGTTTTGTTCTTTGTATTTCACTTTTTTGGGTTTGTTTATCTATATTTGAGAATAATATGTAATTTCTACTTTTTGATTAATTTTTTCTTTGAAGTTTTTCTTTTCCTAAAATTGACTGAATTTTCTTATATTGTTAAATTTATTGGATTTAGCTTTGGGCTGTGTTTTTCAATTCAAATTACAGTAGAAGGCCTTTACAAGTCTGGCTATTGTAAAATTATTGAAATGTTTCAGCTTTGTACATTACAGGGACTACAGGCCCTGTAATGGCTTATTATGTGCTACTGTTGACAATTTTTGAAAATTTTACAGTAGCTTCTATTACAGACACTTTACTGTAGCTTTTGTTGAAATATTAATTTCCTCCAGTAGAAGGGGGCTCATTGCATAGATCCCACTACTTTTATTTCAAATTGAGAACCAAAACCTCCAAGAAAATCGGAATAAGGTATTTTATCTTGGGAAATGATGATTGTTGGTGTTAATAACAAAAATACATGGAGCTCATCAATCATACAAAGGAATAGGAAAATTGATATAATAAAAACAATAGTCAAGACCTAGGAGCTTTAATCCATAAATAAATAATAACATATACATTCTCTGTGTCTTTAGGGAAATAATTATACTTAAAAAAATTTAAAATCCTTGATCAATTTTTTGTGTAGTTATAGCAATTTCAAAATTCAAGAAAAAGATTTTTTTGTGAATCCAGTTTCATAATAAGATGATTCAGGTTAGAGAAAGTGAATTTTATCTGTGTGAGCCAGCTTTTGAAGAGTAAATGAGAATTAATATTGCTACCAAGTAGTAATAAGTCACAGATAAAGTCATAGAAAGACTTTATCTTTTTTGAAATTGGGATTTATTGTTTTGGGAATTGAAAAGACTACATTTGTTCAAATTGAAAATAAAATTTTTGGATTCAATTTCTTAACTCAAAGAATATCATTTTAAAGATGAAAATATAAATGGAATTTTTTTTCATATACTATATTTTTCAACTACTCAATCCATTTAAAAAAGGAATAAAATGTTGGAAATTCTGTAATATTCCAGAAGCTTGGAAGAACTGGTAATACTAACAAACATTTGAATTCTGGTTCCAACCTAGTTCATAGGAATGGTCCAGGCTTTTTCTAGGTTGAGTCCACACTAATTTCCAAATGGAACACCTGCTCTCAGGTGTAGCCAATTTGCTAATGCTGAATTGGACTAAAACTTATGAATTGAGTAATCAGAAATATTTTTCCTTGCATAAATTTCTTTGAAGCTGAATTAAGTATTTTTCTTTGTTTCATGAAAAACATCAAGGAATTTATATGCTCATGTTGAATTATTTTATTTAAAAACATTCAATTTTACTCCTTGATCCACCATATAGATATAGTCTCAGAAAAGCCACAAAAGAGGCTCTAAAAGAGACCAATGACACCCCAATGCTGTCAACAAGCTCTCAAAAGGTCTGTGCTGATTATTAGTGTTAGTAGCTTCCTTCATTTCATGTTTTATAAAGTAAAGGATTTGTCAAAAATAATCAAGCTCATAACAACCACTACAGCAGCAGTAATGGATACTCAAAACAATATTCTTCAAGTACTAAATCAAATTAAAAAGGAAAATCTCCCCAAATCCAAAGAAAAAGGAATTTAAAATTCCTATTAAGATCAGCATAAGTGCTACCAGCACTTGTAAAAACATTATTTCAGCAATAACGCACTTCATAATAATGAGATATGTTTCCCCAGATTCCATATGCACCAGCCATTATTCCTGAAGATTTTTTAAGAAATGAAACAGAAATATCCCTATTTCCAACAAAGAAAAATTCTTCTGAAAAACTAGGATTAGCTGCAGCTCAAAAAATCAAGTTGTCCATGAGACATCTATTGTATGGTATTACAGAAGCTCATGAGGAAATATTGACCCAAAAAGGTTCAGGTGAGCACAATCTCACTTCCAGGAAAAAGCACAACCACACCTCAGACTGACTGAGTTATGTTTACTAAGCTCGGAAAATTGGAGGAAAACAGTCTTGTCAGCCTGTGACTCGAAACCAGAGCACAAGCATGACAGCCAAAATACCATAAATCAATGGTATAGCCAATATACCACCAAAAAATGGAGCTGAGCCTAATCAGCTCAAAAGGTATTAAACAAAAGAGGAAACAAACCTCCTTCACAAAATATAAGTCCCATCACCATAGGACAAAGAATAACAGAGTTATTCATGCTCAAAGTTACTGCTGAGCATAAACCTTAATTTTCACCTCTCATCTGAAATACAGAGTAAGAGGCTTAATCCCATCAAATTTGTATGAAAAATGAATCTCTAAGCCAGGGCTATCCAATGGTACCAGCCAAACTGAGCTAGCACCAGTATTACTGAAGTTATGGTCAAATTCAGGCTAAATAAGGGTGAACAAAACATTCACCTCTCATCTAACTTCTACAGTTTTAGTGTGAGATACCTAAAGTGGGGTCTTTTTAGAAAGGGCACAATCAGGGCTATCTGATGGTTTCATCCATCTCCTCATATCTTTACTATAGCAAAATGTATGGGGAAAACAAGGCCAATGCAGCTTTTTGCCTAAACCACGCTTATGTACAAAAGTCTTGTACATGGCATAACTTTGCCTTATTTAATGATAGCCATATCAAATAAGGTACCATTGTGTAGAGCACATACAGGGCTACACACTGATAAAGTTTTGAGGTTTATATCTCGAGAACTGACAAAGGTATAGCTGTTTTAAGGTCAAAATCCCACATTCTGGCCAATACAGCCTTACCATGGGATAATATCCCATAATCATGATTATGAGGTGTCAAACTGACAAAGAATCATGTTTATACTTCAATACCTCATAATTCAGTCAATAATGGGGTCCCATACAGTTTCTGTATAGCATTCTACGCGTCATACACGTCAGAAGAGGGCTATGTGGTCCCCAGATGAAAATTTCACCCTGTATTGATGAAAACTGCCCAGATGTGGTTTTAAAACCACATCTGAGCGCAATACAGGCTATAAAGGTCCTTGAAAACCACAAGCCTGTCTCAGAGACTGAAAAAATCTTCACTTCATCTACGTGGACAGGTCTAACAGCCCTTCCACCCCATTTCAGGATAAAAAGGAGGCTTTTAACTGCCAGAATAGCTTTCCTCATCCTGCTCTTGAATACCCTATGTAAGAAACTGTCAAAAACAGTTTTACTCTTGGGTAATAGCCAGGTATAAGTATAATTTTAATTATTGTAACCCAACAGGTAAAGCTGCACCCAGGGTTTTCAACAGCGCTCACCACCACTATATTTAATATAGTAAAGCCCTTTCATTCTTCACTTAACCCATCCTTAAAACCCTTATAATCTTTCTTAATCCTTTTTACTGTGTCACAGTCATAGTTAAAAGTTGTAAATACATTTATAATACTTTTATCATAGACTCAGCCTGACATTTTGGGGGCCTGGCCGTGTTTTTAAACCTTTTTTGTACCTTAAAAGTAAGTTTTTCACATATTTTCTTTATTTCTGAAATTTTGTTTTAAATTTTTGAGTGTTTTTTCTCTCAAATAATATATATTTTATTTATCAAATTGATCTATGTACCATCCTTTACTCATATCTTAAGAGTATCTGTCACGTGGATAATACCCACAAGACCTTTATTTTTGGTGTGTTTTGCATATAAAAACACATAAGCCATCAATAAGTCCTGTATTTTTGATTAAATAAGGACACCTCTGACTGTAAAATCAACAGTTGAGGCATGGTCAAGTGTATTGTTGACTCAATTACACTTATAAAGATCACACTTGAAAACCACAAGTGAATATGTGGGATACTGGTGCACAAACAGTGTAACAGGGTACCAAAAGCTGTAATTCTGTCGTGGAATTGTTGATTCAATTACACTGTCATTATACAAGGCATATTGTAGTGATATACAGGCCCAGAGGCCATTCTTAGACGTGCAAACAGCATTTTAAGAAGTCTTAACTGACACAAGCCCTCTTTTCTTACTTTGATTCAGTGGAAGAAAATTATATCCCACTTGAAACCCAGTCACAGGCCAACACACCAGTGACACCCTGAGAACAAGAGGGAAGCAAGGGCAAAGGAAAGAGGAACAGTGAAGCCCTGATTACAGCCAAGAAGTGGACACCAATAGCCACCCAGAGAAGTAGAAAACCACAAAACTCTGCATCAATACAAGGTAAACCAACCTTAGCAGCTTGTACAGGGAGGAGTACTATAATTAAACCAGTTGTAACCTCTAAAGGTAAATTTCCTAAATCAGCAGACAACAAATTTGTACAAGGCACAGTCAAAGGTAAATAACCTAAGAAAAGAAAGTTTTTGACTGCTTGCGAACACTGATATATCACCTGCATACCTCAGAGACCTTGGCTTCCAAAGGAACCAGCCAGAGGACAGAGAAGGCTTGTCTAGAGCCAGAAGACCTGGAAGAGGACACCTTGGACACAGTAGTGGATGGCAAAACAATGAGGGAGATAATATCAACCCTATCATTCACACTCCGATTCAACAGGAACCTCAAACCAGAGGACTGGAAGGATATGGATCAAGTTCTTCAGCTCCACCAACTCCTCAAATATTTGTTTCAATGGAGCATGGACAACAAGAGGTTCAACCTGGCATCTCACTGGGCAGAACTTGGAGCCAGTTTCCAGAAGATCTGTCTCAAAGAGATAGACTTCAAAGACCTTATGGTAATCACCAAAGGTTGGAATCCTACCAGGCAGTTCAGACTCCTGGAGGCAAGGGCACAGAGGATAAGGGAGAATCAAGCCACTATCCAAGCTATATAAGGACAGTCAACCCAGACAGGGCCTAATCAGATTCCTTCAGGCTCACAAGGAGCAGGCCAAATCAGCTCTCCAGTGGCTTCAAACCATTCAGACACCAACAAATCAATGACAAGGAGTCACCACTCTTCACAATTCCAGGAGGTTTCCAGGAGAAGAAAAGGATACAAGGGGAAAAACAAGACCTCTTTCAGCCAAAGGCAGAAAGAGTCAGAACCATTAATCCAAAAGTTGTTGGATTTGGTGAAAGAAGTGCACAAGAACCAGAAGTAGTTGTGAACCACTCTAGAATCAGTAGTCCTAGTAATAGAAACATTACCCCCACTCAGATTGAACATAATATTGTCACACCTGAGAGTAACATAAACAGTGATGCACTGTGGTTACAAATGTCCCAATATGCTGAGCAAACTCAAAAGCAGTTTTCAGAGCTTGAAGAAAGCCATGAGAGGAGGAAGAAATTAACAACCTCCATGGATAGAATTGTTAAACCTCTTCAAGAAGGACATGCTAAATTGAGCAAAGCCTCTGCAGAAACCAAAAAAAGACTGAATCTAGTCTTTGAAGAACAACACCACAGCAAAAGGGACAGGGATTGTCTGGATCAAGACATAAACAAATTTTTTAATGTCTACCATAACTTGAAGCCCCAACCACAAGGCCAAGTTATGGAAAATCCATATCAACCAGATGCCATGTTGATGAATAAGGCAATATCTCCATCACAATACCAGGATGGAGATGGCATGTTGTATTCAGAGAAGGAAGCCTTGAAACAGCTTCCTGAGGCCTCAAGCTGGCCCAAATTCTCTGGATCAGGAGAATATGATCATATGGAACTCATAGATTATATTGATGGACTCTTCATTGATGTAACAAGCATACCAGACTACTGGATTACTGCTAGATTAAATACAGAATTTAAAGGCCATGCTAGTATATGGTACACAGAAATGAAAGAATTCCATGGTGGAAGAGTAAAATCATCCAAAAGTACAGTAATGGAACTTGGATATGGCAAAAGACCATGTCATTTGTAAATGACAAATACTCAGTGGACAAAGATCCATATGAGTGGTGTCTTAGACCGTCTAAAAGACTTAAAGCCATTGACCCTCAGATGAACATCCAAATGAGGAATCATAAACTTCTGACACAACTTCCAGGAGAACTAGAACATGCAGTCAAATGCAGATGCAACCAAAATTGCACTATAGATGACATTGCTAATACCTTACAAGAAATAACAAAAAGAACTAATATAGGGAAATTTACCCCATATAAGAGCAGTGGTTTCAGAGAGAAACAACCTTTCAGGGTAGAATTCAAAGACAAACCCAAGGAAAGGGTGGCAGAAGTGACAAAAAAGAAAAACGCTTGTCACAATTGTGGTTCAACAGGCCACTATGCCAACAACTGTCCAAATGCAAAGAAACAAGTCTATGCCATTGAGAAAGTCCCAGAGGAGGAATCCCCAACAGAGGATTCTGAATCAGACTTTATGGGTGATGCCATCAGAGAACAATATGATGATGATCAAGACCCAAGAGAAGAATTTCTGGTGGAATACCAAGAGGAAACCCCACTAGAAATCCAGGACATACAGTTGGAAGCAGGCATGCCACAGGATACTTCCAACAAAAACTTGTGCAAACATACACAAGATGCACAAACATTCCTGGTTACACCAACCAAAGGGATGGCATATATACATGGAACAGCCACAAAAGTGACTGTCTGTATTGGCAATGCTCAGCATCCACTGATTATTGACAGTGGAGCACACTGCTCCATAGTGGCCAGAGAATGTCTGGACAACCACTTCCCAAATTGGGAAGAACAGCTCTTTCCCACCAAGGCAAAGAACTTTAAAAGTGCATCAGGGAAGATGACTTCCATTGGGACAATTATCAAAGAGATAATTATACCCCATAGGAAAGGTAATATCAGACTCAACCCAGAGTTTGCAGTGCTTGACAACTCCCATATCCAAGGGTTCTTACTGGGAACAGACTAACAGAGGATGTATGGCATAGATATTTACAACAGTAAAAATAGGCACATTACCATTGGTACCAACAAGGAAAAGAAGTTTTCACTTGATATACACCAGATATCTTCTCAAGATCCACTGGAAGAAATTCTGAATGGATTCAGGGAGGGAAATTTTAGCACTACCCTCACCAGTACACAAAAACTAAGTTTACTGAAGATGCTGAGAAAGAACAGACCAGCATTTGCCCTTGGTGAAGAACCATTAGGCAAGATCAAAGGCCATGATATAGAGCTATATCTGGATGTTGAAAGACCTTATCCACCCATGCTCAGGAGACATCCTTATCCAGCAATCTGTAACCACTCACCAGGGGTAATGTCACAGGGGCTCTTGGACAGAAATACAAGAGTGGCCTGGCACTCAGCAATCAGGGAACTCACTTGGAAGACTCCAAAAGGATGAAACAACAAAAATAATAAGAATGAATTCCTCTAAAAGATATGCAGGTACAAGATGAGATGCAAAGGAGGAAAGGGAAGCCAAATGGCCAAAGAGCCAACCAAGTAAGTCCTTAATCACTGTTTCAACCTGCCAAAAATGAATAATGGAATTAGTAAGGATATGACCACCAAATATCCATTGACAGGCGAAGAAAGAGAAAAGAGAAGGGTGCTAAATGACTGACTTAATAATATCAGTATTTGCTTAACTAAAATGAAAAGAAAATAGAGATAAAATAAAATCAAAATATATTAATTAACTGGGGAAAACCCCCCAGGGTGGAAAGGGTAGCCGGTATATGTGAAAAGTTGGGAGCTTGAGTTCTTCAGGCTGAAAACTGATCTGTATTGATCCTTGAGGCTGTATTGATTGTTTTGGGAATTGATACAGCTGGCTAATATTGAAATTGAACTGGGTTGAATGAATTTCCCATGATTGAAAATGAAATACAGGTCTTGATGGATCCAGCCTGTATTGAAATGAATATGGTTGCCAAGATGGATTGAGTGGAGCTTTGACACTTGACAACTTCTTTTTGGCACTGCCTCTTGAATACACTTGAGAATGAATTGACAGTATTCCCTTGGAAGGAATACTTGGAGTGAGAATAACCAATGACTGCTTGATGGCGTCATTGGTCTTTGACGCTGAAACACTTGCTCTTGAGCCTTGATGATTCCTCTGAATGATTGGGTGCCTTGATGACGTGATGAGATGTTGGAATGTTGAAATGAGCATTTGATATTGCCACCATTGAATTGCTGTTGAAAAATGATGCACAAAGATATATAACATCATTTATGGCATATTGGTTGATTGGCAAGAAGATTACGTCCAAAGCTCTTGAGGTGGAAAGGCAGAGGGAAAAGGATGGATGTAATGGCTTCAGAGCTTGGAATGGTGTTTCTGGGCCTTTTGGGGTTTTTGGCCATTTTTGGGTTCTGAGCCAAAAACTGGCCCAAAAGGCGGGAAAGTGTCTTTTGGACACTTTGCGTCAAAGTGCGCAAAAATGCGCAAAATGCGCAAAAAGTGCGCAAATGCGCAAAAAGTGCGCAAATGCGCAAAAATGCGCAAAAGTGCGCAAATGCGCAAAAATGCGCAAAATGCGCAAAAATGCGCAAATGCGCATTATGAGCCCAAATGGCCAACACAGCCATTTGGGCCATTTCCCCTGGTTTTTGAGGGAAATGACCAGAAATACCCATTTGGGCATAAATTGCCGCTATGGGTGTTGGATTGAGGTGAAGGGCCATGAAGGCCCCAAAACACAAATGGCCATAAATGGGCCATAAGATAATGACGTGGCCATATTGGGCACTGGTGATGGATATGGCCAATTGGCCATAAAAGAACCGTGGCTTGATATGCCATATGGGGATCCAAGGAGGTGAATTGCCATGGTTGTGACAGGTAAGGGTATTCATTAATACACCCACTCAAACACCTCAAATCAGCAGATCCACTATCTGCATCAGCATTCAGTTGCAGAAATCTTCCTTGCGGAGACATGCATACAGCTTGGTACCTCAATACAGCCTGTAAACATCTGTACAGATTGGATTCACCCAATACAGTTTGGATACAGCATTATGAAACTGTATGATCACTCAACTTCACCACACCTCTTGTACAAGTTCTGTACAGCTGTACAGGACCTGTATTGGCCAGACCCAATTCAATCATTCAATCCTCATGAAAATTCTCTCTCTGTATCAGGGCTGGTGATTCTCACATATACCAGCCCCTCTTTCTCCCCCCTGGGGACTTTTCCCCAGTTAATTAATTTAGTTTATTTATTATTTAATGAATATTATTATCCTTATTTTGGGTATTATATTTATTTAATATTTGAATTTTCTCTCTTTGCCTGTACAGTATGAGTTGGGTGGCCATATTATTATTAACCCTTCTCTTTTCATTCTGACAGGTTGAAACAGTGGACTTGGACTTGTTTGTGGTTGGCTCTTCTATTCTTTACTCTTATTTCTTTTTTTGATGCTTTCTTATATTCTTTATTTTAGTAATTCATCTCTTTGCACTCTTTAGTGTATTTCTCTCTTACCATATCCTGAGCCCTCCATAAGTGAGTCCCAGTTTACTAAGTTCCAGGCCCTCTTCACTTTGAAAAGCCCCTGTGACATTAAATTAACTCATATTTGATTCTTTCTTTTCATTCATTTATATTAATCTCTCTCATTCATCAGTTATGACTCTTTAAAGATCTTATGATTTTCGTGATTATGATTTTTCTCTCTCATCAAGATTCATCTCATTCATTTCATTTATATGAAAATTGATTCTCCTTCTTTCTTAATCATTGCTGACCATCTCATTTTACTTTATTTTATTTTAATCAAGTTTCTCTTTGTTTGTCTATTCAGGTCCTAGCAGGAGTTCTTGATTGGTTATTGATTGGTTGAGTGATTGGGATTAATTTGGGTTATTGACTCAGTGATTCAGGATTTATTTGGATTGATTTATTTGACTTTTGAATTCCTCAAGACAACTGATTTGTTCCTCAAGAATTTATTATTGATTATTGATTGATTTTGATTCCTGAAGATATTGATTGAATGATTGATTCCTCAAGACTTTGAATTGACTTTGAAGACATTGATTGATTGATTTTTCTTTTAATTATTCAAGATTATTAATATTGAATTTGATTTATTGTTTATTATTGATGGAATTGATTGATTGTTGATTGAAGTTGATTTCACCTCAAGAATTGAATTGATTCCTGGAGACTCATCAAGATTTTTATTGTGATTGATTTGGCCAAGATTTGATTTCTGTTCTCAATACCATCAGGTTTCTTTTATTCTACTTCTGTTCATAATGCCAGTTCAGCATAGTCCCCCAGCAAAGAACACTAGATCCCAAAAAATTCCAGCTGTTCTCACTCCTACAGAAAGGGCCCATCTTGACTGTACACCATCAGTTCATCAACTGAGTACAAACTTGGGCAGAGGACCACCAATGGAAGGAGCAGCACCCTCAAGAAGAGGTGGAATGAAATATAGAAGATCAAGATCCTTTTCTGGACTTTTGGGTGGCTACCCTGGCATGTCTGAAGGTGCAAGAGCAAGATTAGGGGAAGCTGAAGATGAAGAGGGGGAAGAGTCTGTGGAAGAGGAAGATTCTGGGGAAACTGAAGTGGCAGATGCCTTGGTAAATGCTCCAGAGGTGCCTCAGGGTTCTAATCTAGCCCTTTCTAGTCAACCTCTTGTCTCTCAAACTGATCCAAGTCTCCTCAAGATGATGGAGCAGATGACTCAATTCTTGGGGCAGCTCAATCAAGCAATTGCTCCCAGGGACAATTCCAAAGCCCCTGCTTTCAAGACTCCATCCTTGAAGGCATCTGATTCTTTTGATGGTACTCAAGCTCATAAATTGAGAGGATTTATCCAGTCCTGTAAATTAATCTTCCATAATCATCCAGCAAATTTCTTCTCTGACAGGAAGAAAGTTCTTTACTCAACTTCTTTTCTCACTGGTAGAGCTGGAAAATGGATTGAACCCTATATCTCAAATATTTCCAATGAAGACCCTTCTTATCTCCTCAATAGTTGGCCATTATTTGAATCTCAATTATTCACTCTGCTTGGTGACCCCAATGAAGTCAGGAAAGCTGAACAAGAGTTGGACAATTTGAGGATGAAGGAAAATGGTCATGTATCCTTTTACATTGCTGATTTCAGAAGCTTAATGTCAAGAATTGGAGATTGGGGGGAAAGAGCTTATATCCATGTTTACAGAAGAGGATTGAAATCAAGATTATTGAATCAGTTGGCTTCTCACCCTGGAGCTTTTGATACTTGTCAAGAACTTATGGATGTCACTTTAGAATTAGACACAAGATATCATGAGAGAAAAAAAGAAAAGGGTGGAAATCAAGAGAAGAAGCCTCCTGTCACTGGATCCAATCAATCTAGGCCTGCTCAAGACTCATCTTCAAAGAGGCCTCACCAAAAGAAGAACAAGAAGGGAAAGCAGTTTCAATCTTCAAAGGGGACAAGCCTCATGCTGCTCTCCTCAATAACAACAATAGATCAATTGGTTCTGAAACGGATAGGCGAATTAAAGAGGGGTTGTGTACTTATTTTGGTGGAAAGCACCCAATTGAAAAATGCCTCAAGAGACCTCAGAACAAGCCTGGGTCATCATCAAGAGGCTTCCCTAGCAAGCGGGGAAAAGCCTGAGTGGGGATCATGATGTGTTCAATGGTTCTCACTTATTTCCTTCAAGAGCAAAATTGTGCACTCTGAATACTAGTGTCAAGAAATGTTGAAAGTTTCCTATTTTCTCTTCTGTATATGATATTTTTTATAGTATTCTCATGTATTCTGGTGCTACAAACTCTTTTATTGCAAAGAATTTTGTTCTCAAGTACTCACTGACTCTGTCAGAGCTCCCTGAAAAGATTCCTCTTTTCATTCTGGATTCTGATGAATCCCCTGCCTTGTTCATCACCCATTATACCAAGTGGGTAGCTGACTAGCCTCCCTCCCAAGCTTTGAATGGGACTTTTTTATCATAGATTTACCCAAGGGAGAAGACCTGATATTGGGCTATGATTTCCTTTACCATTTTAATCCCATTATTGATTGGAAAAATGGATTGATCAGCTATGACTCTAGTCATAAGGATTCTAGTGGTATTATTCCTTCTACTAGTAATGATTTTGCCACTTCTGTCAACAGCGTTTCTCTGGTTGGTGAACTTAAGACACCTTCCCTTCCTTCTTCTGTCCATATCCCTCCCATCATTCCCCCTCAGTCATTACTTCCATTAAGAGATGAAGTCTTCAAAGAGATAAAAGATGTTGGAGAAGATGTTGCTATATCTTCACTTCATCTCTTTCAAGGGGATATGGACCTTCCTCCATTATCCTTTCATGAATACCTGGAGGAGCAGTGGGTTGAGGAGGAAGAGCCAGAAGAAATTGAAACTGTGTTAAAGGTAGTCCCTCCTTTTTATTAGAAATATTTGGATGTATTCTCCAAGGTGAAAGCAGAGAAACTTCCTCCACACCGCACCTGTGATCATCATATCAAGTTGGAGGGTCTTCTACCTCCAATTGGTGTTATCTACTCATTATAAAATCAAGGGTCAGAAACACTATGGGCCTACATTTCAGAGAATGTAGAGAAAGGTTTCATAAGGCCAAGCTCCTCTTCAACAGGAGCACCTGTCCTTTTTCTTAAGAAAAACAATGGAGGTCTTTGTTTGTGCATTGATTACCACAAACTCAATGCTGTCACTAGGAAGAATAGGTATTCTGTTCCTCCTATGAACCAGCTCCTTACCATATTCAATGGCTCCACTATCTTCTCCAAGATAGATTTGCGTGGTGCATATAATCTCCTGAGAATCAAAGAGGGGGATGAGAACTTAACTGCCTTTAGAACCAAATATGGTAGTTATGAGTATTTGGTTATGCCATCTGGCCTTACCAATGCTTCAGATTCTTTCCAGAATCTTGTGAATGATATATTTTCAAATTTCTTGGATGTGTTTGTTGTAGTTTATTTAGATGATATTATGGTCTTTTCCAGTTATGAGGAGGAACATGTCAAACATGTGGCCTCTGTCCTCCAAAGAATGAGGGACAATAATTTGTTTGCCAAAGCCTCCAAGTGTGGAATACTTGGGCTATGTTTTTTCAAGTGATGGCCTCAAGATGAATTCTTCAAAAGTTCGGAAAATCCTCAATTGGCCTCAGCCCAAAAACATCAAGGCTCTTCAATATTTTCTTGGATTTTCAAATTTTGATTGTTGTTTCATAAAACATTATTCTAAAAAAATCACTGCTCTCACTTCCCTTCTCAAAAAAGATTCTCCCTTTATCTTCAATGAGGAAGCTCTTAGCCAGTTTCAATTACTCAAAGAAGCTTTCACTACTGCTTCTATCTTATCTCATTTAAATCCTTCTCTACCAACTATTGTAGAGAATGATGCTTCTGATTATTCCTTGGGTGCTGTACTGAGCCAGGTGAATTACTCAGGAAAGCATCCCATTGCATTTTATAGTCGCAAGCTTCTCCCAGCTGAGCTGAACTATGAAGTTCATGACAAGGAACTCCTTGGCATAGTTTGGGCTCTCAAGCGCTGGAGAGCATTTCTTCTCTCTCTTTCCAATTCTTTTGAGGTCTTGACAGACAACTCTTCCTTGTAGTATTTCATGTCTTCCAAAGTTCTTACTCGTCGTCAGGCGCATTGGGCTGAGTTTCTTTCTGAATTTCATTTCACTATCACTCACCGCCCAGGCAGGCTGGCCACTTTACCAGATGCCTTGTCATGTTGGGACCACCTGTGCCCAGAGAGGGGGGTGGACTTCATCAACAAGAATCCTCAGAATTTTCATCAATTAATCAAGCAAGATGGAATTCAAGAGTCAAGATTCTTCTCAATCAAAGTGGAGATATTTTCAGATTTAGTTGACAAGATTAAAAAAGAAATATGGCAAGACAAAGACTATAAAGAAATACTCAAGCAACTAGCAAGAGGTGAATCAGTTCCAGATTATTCTCTTGAACCTCAAGCCAAGTTGTTACTATTCAAAGATAGAGTGGTAATCCCAAGAAATGAAGAACGTCAACTCAATTTGCTTCAAAAGCGTCATGACTCACCATTGGCTGGCCATCCTGGCCAGGAGAAGACCTTCAAGCTCATCAAGAGGGATTTTCATTGGGCTGGCATGAATCAATTCATCAAGGACTGTGTGTCCTCATTTCAGCAATGTTCAAGAAGCAAGAACATTCATCACAAGAGGTTTGGACTACTCAAGCCTCTTCAAATTCCATCTGGTCCTTGGAATTACTTATCAATGGACTTTATCACTCAATTGCCCTTGTCAAACAACTTTGACTCAATTCTAGTACTTGTGGACAGGTTTTAAAAAATTGCAATCTTCATTCAAGCTTATGGAACAATCACTGCTCTGGACTTAGCTCAAATTGTCAGGCTGAATCTATGTTGAAGAAGTAATAAGGCTATTTACAACTAAACCTATGACTGTGACACGGTAAAAATGGTTTCAAAAGGTAATAAAGATGATGATAAATGATTAAATTGAGATTTTTAGGGCTTTAGTATAGAGATATAGTGGTGGTGAGCGCTGCTGAAAGCCCTGGGTGAAGCTTTATCTGTTGGGTTACAATAATAAAAGACTACAATAATTAAAGTTATAATTATACCTGATTATTAACCAAGATTAAAACTGTTTTTGACAGTTTACTACATAGGTTATTCAAGAGCAGGATGAGGATATGATTTTGGCTGTGAAAAGCCCTCCTTTTATCCTGAAATTGGGGTGGAAAGGCTGCTAGACCTTTCCATGTAGAGGAAGTGAAGATTTTTCACTCTCCAGGACAGGCTTGTGGTTTGCAAACAGCCTGTATACCCTGTATTGGGCTCTGATGTGGTTTTGAAACCACATCTGGGCGGTTTTTACCAATACAGGGTGAAAATTTTCATCTGGGGACCTCACAGCCTGATTCTGACGTGTATGACGCGTAGAATGCTGTACAGAAACTGTATGGGACCCCAGTATTGGCTGAAATATGAGGTATTGAAGTAAAAACATGCTTATTTTTCTATTTTACACCTCATATTCATGATTATGGGATATTATCCCATGGTAAGGCTGTATATGACAGCGGGTGGGATTTTGACCTTAAACCATCCATAACTCTGTCAGTTTATGAGATATCAACCCCAAAATTGGTTCATTGGATAGCCCTGTATGCGATCTACACAATGGTACCCAATATGATATGGTTATTATTAAATATGGCAAATTTATCCCATGTACAAGGTTTTTTGTACATAGGCGTGGTTTGGGCAAAAAGCTGTATTGAGCTTGTTTGCCTCATAACATCTGTTATAGTTGAGATATGAAGAAGTGGATGGCACCATCAGATAGCCCTTATTGTGCTCTTTCCAAAAATACCCCACTTCAGGTATCCCACACTAAAACTGTAGAAGTTAGATGAGAGGTGAATGTTTGTCCACCCTTATTTGGCCTGAAATTGACCATAACTCCAGTAATATTGGTGCTAGCTCAGTTTGGCTGGTACCATTGGATAGCCCTGGCTTAGAGCTTCATTTTGAATACCCATTTGATGGGGTTAAGCCTCTCCTTCTAGATTTTAGATTAGAGGTGAAATTTAAGGTTTATGCTCAGCAATAACTTTGTTATTTCTTGTCCTATGGTGATGGGACTTATATTTTCAGAAAGAGGTAAGTTTTCTCTATCTTTTGATACCTTTTGAGCTAATTTGGCTCAATTCCATGTTTTGGTGGTATCTTGGCTATACCATTGGTTTATGGTATTTTGGCTGTCATGCTTGTGCTCTGGTTTTGAGTCACACGCTGACATACCCTCCCTCTAAAAAAGGCTCATCATTGATGAGACTTTTCAGTCCTCCTAGGGAATCTGAATCTCCTTAAATGAAGGTTCCCATCTGGTATGGCATCTTCTGCCAACCATTTGTCTTTATCTGCTGTCTGGCTCTTGAATCTGACTAGGTATTGTCTCTGATCCTTCCCATTGAGTCTGATCTTCCTTGCCCTGATGATCTTACTCACAGGTCCAGGGAAGTCCTCCACTTCCACTATCTCTTGTGGTGTGGGATTCTTTCTCCTAGAGGGGAATTTATCCTCCTCTTTCTGGAAGTATGCTTTGACCAAACTCACTGGAAAGACTGGGTGTTTCCTGAGAAACTCCTCAGTGAGCTTGACCTCTACTGCATTATTCCCTATCAACTTAATGATAGTGAAAGGGCCTACAAAAGAGTCTCTCATTTTCTTGGGTCCCTTGAGGTTATTAAAGTTCAGTGTAGACACTAGCACCTGGTCCCCTTCCTTAAAGTCAGGTTCCATATGTGATTTGTCCCACCTCTGCTTGTTATACTCTTTGGCCTCTGCTATGCATTTGGCATCAGTGTCACAGGCTTTCTTCCACATATCATGGAAGTCTTTGGCTGTGGGGTGGATGGTTAGAAGATTTTTCTTCAAGTGATCCACAGGTAATGTGAGCCTTAGAGGTAATTTCATATACCCAAAAGACCACAAATATAAAGAAATAACATATTAATATAAATAAAATAAATTTATTTATATTATTAAAATAAACATCAAAATATAAATATAAAATTATATCAAAAATAAAAAATTAATTACAATTTAAAAATAATAATACATTAAATTTTATAAGTATAAAATTACATTTATACTTGAAAAAATTAGGTAAAAATGAAACTTTAACAAAACTGTGAAAAAATAAATAAATTTGGAAAAAAGTTAAATAAAAATTACTATAACTTTTTATCCAATAAATAAATACATAAAAATTATTTCACCATTGGATTCCTCATAAAAAATCAGGTGGGGTCATCTCTGAGTGAAATTCTTGTAACTCAACTCTAAATAAGCTTAAATTAAGTTTTTAGTATTTTCAATACAAAAGTTGAAAATCCTCAAAACCTTAACTTAATTCACACCACATGTGGTGTTAACCATCAATTTTTGTGTTAAAATTGAGGTGTTGTGTTTAGTTTAGAAGTTATGAGGAATTGAAGTATTTTCAATTGAATTCAATTGAAATGTCAAAATGTGCGCGTGTATTACATAAGTGAACTTTGATTTACATATGAGGTGTCAATTATTACTGTATTGTACTGTACAATTGAATTGAATTACATATGTAAATGATAAGTATAATACATGATGAGGAATTAAAGGAAAAATAAATTGGAAAGATTAAATTTGGGGGGGAAAAGGAACTCCAGCTCTAAGGGGGAGCTAGACCCCCAAACTCCTTGCTGACAGGCGTGGGATGTCAAAATTCACGCAAAAGTTCATCACTTTTGGCCTGGAATTGAGTTACAGGGTCTGTGGACTCAATTGATGATGAGGTTTTGATACCAACTGGGGTAGGTTTAGCTGTTGCCAAGAGGGTAAAACTACCCTTAAGATAAAGCCATCAGAGTAAAGACAGTTTTAACTGGTTTCTACGACTCTGACACACATTCTGACGTGTTTTGAAGGCTCTAGGCCTGGTATTGCTATAGTAATGGCTGATTTAAGGGTCTAAAATGGCTAAAAATAGCTAAAAATAGCTTAAACCAGCTCTTTTTGGTCTAAACCAGGGTTCAATGATGCCATAATTGGCTTTTCTGTTGTCAGACTGTTTTTCACGACTGACAAGAGTAAATTTTACTTTTGGAGTAAGAGAATTGATGGCTATAAAAGAATGTCTTCTTTGCCCCACTTTTCTCTTCATGTTAGAATCTTTTCCTTTTATTAATTAGTTTAAACACTGTTAAACCAATCAATCAAAGATTCCAACCACCACTTTTAAATCATTTTAATCCTTTTAACCACGTGAAAAAATCATTATAATCACTGTTTGTAACTCTTATAATCATTTTTACCCCTGAACCACCCCAAAAGTGAATTAAAGCATCTTTCATCACTGTAAACTTTGTCACTTTGTTTCCAAATTCACTCTGGTCACTTTTGGGCGTGTTTTCTCTTTAATATTCTTTTTAAAGACCTTGTTCTTTAATTAATTGCTTGCAGTTCTTTGCTCAATTAATTCCAATTGAAATTGCTCTTGAAGAAATTTCTTTTGTAGCCTTAAAATATCTCTTGTAGAGTATTTTTTGGATAAATTTTTATTGTTGGTAAAACAATAAATTTTTATAATATTATTGTTTTATACTAATAAAGTTATAAACAATAAAATTGGCGTGTTTTCTCTTAAAAATAATATTTCATACTATTTTTAACTGAATTTTACCTTATACAAGTTTTGAGGACAGGAAAAGTATTTGATTTTTAATCAAAGTTTGATATCCACACCTTACATTTGGGGGCCCAGCCGTGATATTTTACCTGTGACATATTTTTTTACTCTTTTTAAATCTTTTTTTCTTATATTGAAAAATTCAAAAACATATAAAAAATACTTATAATTCAAAAAATCCATCAAAAATAATTTTTTTCACATTATAAGTGAGGCTTATATTTTTATTTCTTTTTTGAAATAACCTTTTTTTACTTAATTAATTGGCTTTTTCATTAATTTTAGTGTCTGACAACGTGGTAAGACAAGAAAACATTGAAACAGCCTCAACAGTAACCAGCATTATCCCTGCCAGTACTGTTAATTCTGATCATAATACTACTATTATTGTGACTCAAAATAACCAACCTGAACCAATATCTTCTGAATTAATTAACTTGGATATAAGTAATACCCTTCAGAAAGCCAAGAATTTGGCCAATAGTAAGTTTTTTGACGTAAAAATACTATTTTAAGCCCTTTTAAACCATAATTATGCCTTCAACCAGGTCAGGAGCCAGCTACAACCCCTCAAGCAGCTCCCAAAAAGGTAATAGACGTGATTATGGCAGAAGCCAACCAGGTACAGAAGGAACAGGGTCAGTTGATGACTTCCAAACAACTAAATTGGGTCATTCTGAAGCTGATAATACTATTTTACCTTCAAAAAGAGCTAACACCGCCACAACAAGCCTCTGTGGACATATACAAAGCCAGCCACAGTGCATACAACAATGCACTTCAATTCAAGGAGTACCAGATCCTTGCAGACCTGTGGAAGAATTGCATGAATTCTTACCTGACAGTAAGAAAATTGTTGGGCCATCACAACACTTGCAAATTGCTCAATGGATGGCACCCATTGATGGAGAAGAAAAACATGATGCTTTTGACACTAGAATGGAGGAAAAACAACCCTCCACCACCCAAACCAGTGCCAAAAACAGCCTCAGTGGCCAGCAGCAGAAATTCCAATGTGAAAAAGCAGCCACAAACTCCAAACAAGGGCAAAGGGAAGGCATCAGCCCCAAAACCTTACAGCCAGGGCTACAGAATCCCAAAGATTCAGCAGGATGCCATGGAAAATGTATTTCAGATGGCCAGAACCATGATGGAATTACAGAAGAAGGAGGAAGCCAGGTTAAGGTTCCAGGAATGATTTCTGACATATTTGATTCCATCCCAGAGTTGTATAATGCTATAAATGACGTGAAAAAACATCTTTCTGATAAAAATGAAACCATTTGTAACAACATTAAAACAAACAACCTGAGTCTGTGCCAAATTAATGAAACACTTATGTGTTTTGAAAAAGTTTTAAGAACAATTAAAAATTCCAATAATGATAATTCTTCTAACAATAAAATAAATGAACAATCTGCCATTATTAAAGAATTAACAGATAAATATTCTAAATTTAATATTGATGACATAATTGAAACAAGAATTAAACAAGCCATAAATATTATCAAAACAGATAACAAGAAAGTCCTTGATGACATTTCAAATTCATTTACTGAAGTAAAGACATATACCATTGCCTTGAAAAAGTGTTTTGATGCTTCACAAGAAGAAGTATCAAAATTATCAATGAAATTGAATCAAGTCACTGCTTATAATACAAGACAGACAGAGTTATGGCAAGAACTGACACATAAGGAAGACATGTATAAAATTGAAGTAATAAATTTAATACAAAGCTTCCAACATGAATACAGAAATTCCCAAAGGTGTAGCAACAGTAAAATGAATGACATTGAACAAATACTGAACACCTTACCAAGAATGCCTACACCTCTAAATCAAAATGAGGGCACAAAAATTCCAAATCCACAAGTATTGGATCCTGATAATTCACAATTAAAAAATGAATTATCCACTTCTTTTCATAACTTGGAACCATCAATGGGCCAAGCACTCTTGAAAGAAGTTCCAAAACTCAAAGAATGGCCTCACTTCAGTGGTGAAGGAGAGTATGACCATATGGAATTCATTAGAGGTATTGACATGATCAAAGAGGATTTTGAATTACCAGACAGATTGGTAACAGCCAGGTTTAACACCTTGTTTACCAGATAAGCTCACAGATGGTACATCAAAATAAGACAAGCACATGGACACCAGAGTTGGACTTGGTGGAAAACCCAAATCATCAACAAATGGGCAAATGATGCTTGGAGGTTTAAAGTTGAAACAGCCTTTGAATCTGCCAAATTTAATGCTGATAAAGACAAAGCTTTACCATGGTTTTTCCAACAAAAGGACAGATTAACAGCATTATATCCTGACATGTCAGAATTTATGATCCATAGAAAAATTCTGAGACAATGTGGAGGTGACTTAGAGCATGCTGTCCAAAGAAGGACTACTGAACAATCTTCAGCAGAGGATATTATCAATATACTAGAAGAAGTAACCACCAGAACCAAAATTGGTTCTAGTAGGGTGAATCTCAAAACAAGGTTTAATACACCTTGGAAAGATTCTGTGGACAAAAACCCCAAAGAAAATTCTAGTAATATTGAAAATAAATCTGCAGATACAGTCAGAAAATGCCATATTTGCCAAAGCACCACCCATTTAGCCAATACATGTCCAAAAAGGGGGAAAATCAATGAAATTGACATTGAAAAGGGACCAGATGTTGAAAAAGAAGACATAATTGAAGACAATTCAGATGATAAGTCATCCATATTTTCTGAATCTTCAAAAGATATAGAAAATATCAATGCCACTTTTGACATCATGGAATCTTATTCCCACTTACCACAATTAAGCAATGGTCAAGTTGATTTATCAAAAGTTCAAGATGCACAACTTATGAAGACAAAACCAAACAGAGGAAAAGGTTATACAGCTGGTAACTCCTGTATAACAGAAGTGGTGATTGACAACAAGCCCACCAAACGTTTGCTTGACCCAGGAGCCTTCTGCTCTTGTGTTGGAAAATCCTTTCTTAAGACTTGTGTACCAAATTTTGAAGACCAATTGTTACCAATTGATGGTATAAAATTCAACAGTGCAAGTAACCCAATGAAAGCATTAGGAATCTTTGAGACCAATGTCATATTCCCACACATAAATGGGAATTTAAGGATCACAGTTGAATTTGTTGTTATGGAAAATTGCTCTAGTACCCATTTTATATTGGGAAATGACTATTTAATCATGTATGGGATAGATTTACATAATAACAAAGACAGATACTTTACAATTGGGGACAATAAGCGCCAGAAATTTGCCTTTTTACCATTTAAAAGACAAATTACAGTAAACAAAGTATCACCAGTCAACTTAGAGTTAGAAAAATTCAAGTCTGAACAGTTAAATGAGGCTGAGATAAGCCTTCATCTGACTGATAAACAAGAAAATGAACTTTGTTCCCTTTTGTATGACCACAGAGGAGCATTTGCTACAGACAAAGAACCTCTGGGAGCAATTATTGGTCATGAAGTTGACATCATTCTTAACATTGAGAGACCTTATCCACCACTCTTAAGAAGACCTGCTTATCCAGCAAGTCCAAAATCAAGAGAAGCTCTAGAAATCCATATCAAAGAACTTCTGGACCATGGTGTAAAATGAGGAAGTAGAAATAACTACACCAGTTATAGTGGCGTGGCATAATGGAAAATCTAGAATGGTTGGGGACTTTAGAGCTCTGAACACTTACACTGTCCCAGACAGATACCCAATACCAAAAATCCAAATTGCCCTTACTCAAATATCTCAAGCAGTGTATATAACCACTATGGATGCCCTTAAAGGATTCCATCAAAATGTGGCAACACCAAGAGCAAGAAAATACTTTAGAATTATTGTTCATTGTGGAGTGTATGAATACTTAAGGATGCCCTTTGGTATCAAAAATGCACCTTCATACTTCCAAAGAATGATGAATGAAATCTTCCCTGAAGAACTCTCAGAGGGATGGTTAATCATTTACATTGATGACATTATTATCTGTTCAAAGACTTGGGAGGAGCACATGTACAGATTATCAAGAGTTTTGACAAAAATCCAATCAGTAAACATGAAAATCTCCTTGAATAAATCTCATTTTGGATTTAAAGAACTGAAAGCACTAGGACATGTTGTATCTTGTTTGTCCCTTGGAATTGACAAAAACAAAGTTGCAGCAGTTTTGTTAAAACCCATGCCTCAGAATAAGAAGGAAATTCAGCCATTCTTAGGTTTTGCAGGATATTACAGGCAACACATTAAAGATTTTGCATCCATAGCAAGACCACTTTATAAGTTGTGTGACAAAGACACAGTGTTTGAGATGACTGTTGACAGAGTCAAAGCTTTTGAGTCTCTAAGAGAAGCATTGACCACTGCTCCACTCTTACTGATGCCAGACTTTAAATTGCCTTTCAGACTGTATATTGATGCATCAGGAGATGGACTGGGTGCTGCACTTCACCAAGTTCAGATCATAAATGATAAGCCTGTAGAAGGACCCATATGTTTCATATCCAGGCAAATCAAACCAACTGAAGCCAGATATGGAGCAAGTCAAATGGAATGTCTATGCCTTTTCTGGGCCTTGGAGAAATTGAACTACTTCTTAGAGAGATGTGTTTTTGAAGTAATAACAGATTGTACAGCTGTCAAATCACTTTTGAACATGAAAACACCCAACAGACACATGCTCAGATGGCAAATAGCCATACAAGAATACAGAGGCAATATGACTATTGTTCATAAGGGTGGGAATATTCATAAGAATGCAGATGGACTAAGCAGATGGCCATTACCAAATAATATTGATAATCCTGCTTATGTGCCAGAAGAAGCTTCACCACAAATTCCAATAGAAGGAATAAGTGTTACAGACTTGAACACCACCTTCTTTGAAGAAGTCAGAAGCAGCTACACTCAAGATAAGAATTGTAGCATCTTATGCCAATTACTTAACAAAGACTGTAAAGACAACTCTCTAATACATTCCTTGGATGAAGTATGGAGAAAATCTTATGATGAAGGAAGGTTTCACCTACCGGATGGTATAATTTACCACAGAACCAAGCACACATGTGTCATGACAGTTGTAGACAGGTCATTAATCAATCTTGTACTAAAAGAATGCCATGATCGTCCCTTTTCAGGACATCTGTCTGAAGACAGAACAAGAGAGAAAGTAAAGACCTGCATATGGTGGCCAATGTGGCAGAAAGATGTTGCAGAGTATTGAAAAACCTGTGACAGATGCCAAAAGGCAAATAAATCCACTGGCAAAAGACTTGGAAATATGATAAAAATCCAAGAACCAAACAGACCTTGGGAAATTGTCCATATGGATTGGGTAACTGGCCTACCACCAGGAGGTGACAGGAGCTATAATGCTTGCCTAGTAATCGTGGACAGATTCAGTAAAACTCCAATCTTTTTACCATGTCATAAAGATGATACAGCCATGGATACAGCTCTTCTGATATGACATAGAGTAGTGTCATGGACTGGGATATTTACAAATATCATCAGTGATAGAGATCCCAAATTCACTTCAGCACTATGGACAAATCTTCACCAATTTTTTGGCACTAAACTGTCTTTCTCTACAGCCTACCACCCACAAACTGATGGCCTGGCTGAAAGGATGATCCAAACCTTAGAGGACATGGTAAGAAGATTTTGTGCATATGGCCTTGAATTCAAAGATTGTGATGGATTTACCCATGATTGGTGTACTCTGTTGCCAGCACTGGAATTAGCATATAAAACATCAATCCATGCCAGTACCAATCAGACTCCTGCTATTCTAGAAAAAGGATGGAACCCCAAGCTACCCCAAGATTCCTTGAGGAAAGACTTAATTGAAATACATCCCACAGCTGCTAGCTTCAAAGGAATGCTAGACAAAGCTAGAAAGCATGCAGTAAGATGCATGGAGGACTCTTTTGCATATGCTAAAGATAAATGGGATAAATCACATGCAACTCCAGATTTCAAAGTGGGGGACCTAGTACTTGTATCCACCACTAACTTCAATAACATCAAAGGATGTAAAAGGTTGAAAGACTCCTTTGCAGGACCTTCTGTGATTAAGGCCCTCCATGGAGAAAATGCTGTTGAAGTAGAGTTATCTGAAGAACTTAGCAATAAGCACCCTACATTTCCAGTGAGCTTGATAAAGCCATATAAATCTAGTGATGCTGAGAAATTTCCCTTGAGAAATAAGATTCCCCAAGTTATACCTCTTATTGAGACATCTGGTGCTAAGAAAATTACCAAAGTTCTTAAAGAAATGAAATTAAGAACCAAGAAAGTAAGGGAATACCTTGTTAGGTACAGTGACCCAACTTGTGAAGATGAATGGTTAGAAGAAAAAGATATACCAGAAGCTACCAAACTCCTCAGAAGATTCAGACACACTAGAAACACCAATATGACAAAGTAATATTCTTTTTTAGGGGAGGGAATGTGAGCCTTAGAGGTAATTTCATATATCCAAAAGACCACAAATATAAAAAAATAACATATTAATATAAATAAAATAAATTTATTTATATTATTAAAATAAAAATCAAAATATAAATATAAAATTATATCAAAAATAAAAAAAAAATTACAATTTAAAAATAAAAATACATTAAATTTTATAAGTATAAAATTACATTTATACTTGAAAAAATTAGGTAAAAATGAAATTTTAACAAAACTGTGAAAAAATAAATAAATTTAGAAAAAAATTAAATAAAAATTACTATAACTTTTTATCCAATAAATAAATACATAAAAATTATTTCACCATTGGATTCCTCATAAAAAATCAGGTGGGGTCATCTCTGAGTGAAATTCTTGTAACTCAACTCTAAATAAGCTTAAATTAAGTTTTTAGTATTTTCAATACAAAAGTTGAAAATCATCAAAACCTTAATTTAAATTCACACCACATGTGGTGTTAACCATCAATTTTTGTGTTAAAATTGAGGTGTTGTGTTTAGTTTAGAAGCTATGAGGAATTGAAGTATTTTCAATTGAATTCAATTGAAATGTCAAAATGTGCGCGTGTATTACATAAGTGAACTTTGATTTACATATGAGGTGTCAATTATTACTGTATTGTACTGTACAATCCAATTGAATTACATATGTAAATGATAAGTATAATACATGATGAGGAATTAAAGGAAAAATAAATTGGAAAGATTAAATTTGGGGGGGAAAAGGAACTCCAGCTCTAAGGGGGAGCTAGACCCCCAAACTCCTTGCTGAAAGGCGTGGGATGTCAAAATTCACGCAAAAGTTCATCACTTTTGGCCTGGAATTGAGTTACAGGGTCTGTGGACTCAATTGATGATGAGGTTTTGATACCAACTGGGGTAGTTTTAGGCATTTCCAAGAGGGTGAAACTACCCTTAAGATAAAACCATCATAGTAAAAACAGTCTTAACTGATTTCTACGTCTCTTACACACATTCTGACGTGTGTTGAAGGCTCTAGACCAGGTATTGCTATAGTAATGGCTGATTTAAGGGTCTAAAAAATGGCTTAAAATGCTTTAAATCAGCCCTTTTTGGTCTATATCAGGGTTTAATGATGCCATAATTGGCTTTTCTGCTGTCAGACTGTTTTTCACGACTGACAAGAGTAAATTTTACTTTTGGAGTAAGAGAATTGATGGCTATAAAAGAATGTCTTCTTTGCCCCACTTTTCTCTTCATGTTAGAATCTTTTCCTTTTATTAATTAGTTTAAACACTGTTAAACCAATCAATCAAAGATTCCAACCACCACTTTTAAATAATTTTAATCCTTTTAACCACGTGAAAAAATCATTATAATCACTGTTTGTAACTCTTATAATCATTTTTACCCCTGAACCACCCCAAAAGTGAATTAAAGCATCTTTCATCACTGTAAACTTTGTCACTTTGTTTCCAAATTCACTCTGGTCACTTTTGGGCGTTTTTTCTCTTTAATATATTTTTTAAAGACCTTTTTATTTAATTAATTGCTTGCAGTTCTTTGCTCAATTAATTCCAATTGAAATTGCTCTTGAAGAAATTTCTTTTGTAGCCTTAAAATATCTCTTGTAGAGTATTTTTTGGATAAATTTTTATTGTTGGTAAAACAATAAATTTTTATAATATTATTGTTTTATACTAATAAAGTTATAAACAAGAAAATTGGCGTGTTTTCTCTTAAAAATAATATTTCATACTATTTTTAACTGAATTTTACCTTATACAAATTTTGAGGACAGGGAAAGTACTTGATTTTTAATCAAAGTTTCATATCCACACCTTACAGGTAATAGGGGATTCCACCCTTTCTCCACCAATGCAGGTGTTTTACCTGTGGTGGAGTGCTGGCTTGTATTATAAGCCAGTTGGACTGCTGGTAAGAGGGTAACCCAATCATGGGTGTATCCCTCATGGTCCTTGTATTCCATGCCATAGGCACAGAATCTTCTGAGGATGTCCTCCATTGTTTGGATCATCCTTTCAGCTGGCCATCTGTTTGTGGATGGTAAGCTGTGGAAAAAGCAAGTTTGGTGCCAATCATGTCATATAAGTTAGTCCAGAATTCAGATGTGAATTTTGGGTCCCTATCACTAATGATGATCTTAGGGACTCCACAGGTGGATATGATGTTATTCCAAAACAACAGAGCAGTATCCATGGCTGTGTCTTCTTTATGGCATGGTAGACACCTCATGCTCTTGCTGAACCTATCAACTATGATCAAACAGGCATTGTAGTTTTCTTTGCCTCCTGGGACAAGTCCTGTAACCCAGTCCATGTTGATGGTTTCCCATGGGTGCTTGGGTTCTTCTATGTGTTGAAGTAATCCATACTTTTTCCCATGTTTCCTTTTTGACTTTTGGCATCTTTAACAAGTGTTGATGTATTCACTCAACTCTTGTTCCCACTTGGGCCACCAAGCTGTGCTTGCTACCCTCTCTCTGGTCCTGTCTTCACTCATGTGTCCCATGTAGGGGCAGTCATGGCATTCTTGTAGGATCAATGAGATGTGGTCTCTGTCTACCACTGTGAGTGCACTTGTGTGCTTTTCTCTGTGGTAGAGCAGGCCATCTATAAGAAAAAACTTATTGTCCTTATAGGCCCTCAACCAGGGTTCTTCCAGCTGGGCTTCCAGTTCTGGGCTCCTGTACTTTTGTTGAAGGAGTTGGAGTAGTATGCTACACTGTTTGTGTTTGGCATAAGACTTCTGTACTGCACTGAAGAATTCATTGTGCAGTTCTGAGGAACTTATTCCCAGTATGGGAGTTTCTGTCCCTTCTGAGTCAGTGTTTCCACTGTCAAGGGTACCACTTCCTGGTGCCCATTCAGATAGTCTGAAGTTCTTACTCCTATCTATTTCCATGAAATGGATAGGGATTTTGGCTGCAACTTCTGGGTCATAAGCTGGATTGCTCTTGACATTTTCCAGTGGCCACCTGCTGAGGCCATCTGCATTGGTATGGCTTTTACCTTCCTTGTATATGATGGTCATGTTCCCCCTATACTCCTGGATAGCTATTTGCCATCTCAGCATATGTCTATTATTAGTCTTCATGTTTAGTGAAGACTTCAAGGCTGTGCAGTCTGTGTAGACTTCAAAGACTGCACCCTCCAAATAATAATGGAGTTTTTCTAGAGCCCAGACTAGACATAGACATTCAGTCTGGGTGGCCCCATACCTGGCTTCTGAATCTTTCAGTTGCCTAGAGATGTAACATATTACACCCTCTCTTGGTTCACCATCCACAATTTGTCTTTGGTGAAGGGCTGATCCTAAGCCTTGGCTGCATGCTGCATCTATATATAACTTGAATGGTAGTTCAAAGTCAGGTAAGATGAGCACTGTTGCATTGGTGAGTTCATATTTGATTCTCTCATATGCATCCCTCCTTTGCTTGGCTACTTCAAAAACTACATCTTTTGAACATAACTTGTATAAACTACTATTTATGTGTGCAAAATCTTTGATATGGTTTCTATAGTAGCTAGCAAACCCAAGGAAAGATTGCATCTCTTTGATGTTCTTTGGTACTGGCTTTTGCAGTACTGCTGCTACTTTGTTCTGATCAATTGCCAGACTAAGACCTGAGACTTTATGTCCTAGAGCTAGTAGCTCTTGTTGGCCAAAATTACCATTTTTCAGTGAAATTTTCAGATTGATGGGTATACATTCACTTAGAACTTTGTCTATTTATTGTACATGGTCTTCCCATGTCTCTGAGTATATAATGATATCATCAATATATACTACCATCCAGCCTTACATCATTTCTTCTTGAAATATGGTGTCGATCATCCTTTGGAAGTGGGCTGGTGCATTCTTAATGCCAAATGGCATTCTGGTGTACTCATATATGCCCATGTGGCATATTATTCTGAGTAATTTCATGGAGTTTGGTTTAACTCCATTTTGGTGGAAGCCTTTCATACAATCCATCTTGGTTATGTATTTGGCTTTGGCTAGCTTATCCAAGGCATGAGGTATCCTTGGTATAGGGTACCTGTCTGCTTTTGTGTAGTGATTCAGGGCTCTGAAGTCTCCACACAATCTAGATTTTCCATCATGCCAAGTGATTAGGACAGGAGTGGTGATTTCCACTATTTCATTATGTCCAATCTTCCTGATGACATCCATATCCAGGAGCTCATTGATGTGTTTCTCAATTTCTTTCCTGGTTTCCAGGCTTGCTGGATAAGGAGGTCTCCTCAGCATGGGTGGATAAGGCCTTTCCACATCCAGATATAGTTCTATATCATGGCCTTTGATTTTGCCTAATGGTTCTTCACCAATGGCAAATGCTAGTCTGTTCTTTCTCAGCATCTTCAGTAAACTTAGTTTTTGTTTACTGGTGAGGGTAGTGCTAAACTGTCCCTCTCTGAATTCCTTCAGAAGTTCTTCCAGTGGATCCTGAGAAGATATCTGGTATATGTCAAGTGAAAATTTCTTTTCCTTGTTAGTACCTATGGTGATGTGCCTATTTTTACTGTTGTAAATATCTATGCTATACATCCTCTGGTAATCTGTTCCCAGTAAAAACCCTTGGATGTGGGCATCATTAAGCACTACAAACTCTGGATTGAGTCTGATATTACCCTTCCTGTGGGGTATAATTATCTCTTTGATAATTGTGCCAATGGAAGTCATCTTCCCTGATGCACTTTTAAAGTTCTTTGCCTTAGTGGGCAAGAGCTGTTGTTCCCAGTTTGGGAAGTGGGTATCCAGATAGTTTCTGGCCACTATGGAGCAGTGTGCTCCACTATCAATGATCAGTGGATGCTGAGCATTGTCAATACAAACAGTCATTTTGGTGGCTGTTCCATGTATGTATGCCATTCCTTTGGTTGTTGTAACCAGGAATGATTGTGCATCTTGTGTGTGTTTGCACAAGTTCTTGTTAGCAGTGTCCTGTGGCATGCCTGCTTCCAACTGTATGTCCTGGATTTCTAGTGGGGTTTCCTCTTGGTATCCCACTAAAAATTCCTCTCTTGGGTCTTGGTCATCATCAGATGGTTCTCTGATGGCATCACCCATGGAGTCTGATTCAGAATCCTCTGTTGGAGGTTCTTCTTCAGGGACTTTCTCTATGGAATAGACTTTTTTCTTTGCCTTTGGGCAGTTGTTGGCATAGTGGTCTGTTGAACCACAATTGTGACAAGAATTCTTCTTCTTAGCCACTTCTGCTGTTATTTCTCTGGGTTTTTCTTTAAACTCTACCCTGAGTGGTTGTTTCTCTTTGAAACTACTGTTTCTATATGGGGTGAATTTCCCTATATTAGTTCTCTTCCTCATGTCTTGTAAGGTGTTGGCTATATCATCTAGAGTGCAATTTTGGTTGCATCTGCATTTTACTGCATGCTCTAGTTCTCCTGGCAGTTGTGTCAGGAGTTTGTGATTCCTCATTTGGATGTTCATCTGAGGATCAATGGCTTTGAGTCTCTTAGATTGTCTAAGACACCACTCATACGGATCTTTGTCCACAGAGTATTTGTCATTTTCAAATGACATGATCTTTTGCCATATCCAAGTTCCATTACTGTACTTTTGGATGATTTGACTCTTCCACCATGGCCAGTTTCTTCTGCCATGGATTTCTTTCATTTCTGTGTACCATATACTTGCATGACCTTTAAATGCAGTATTCAATCTAGCAGTAATCCAGTAGTCTGGTATGCTTGGTACATCAATGAAGAGTCCATCAATATAATCTATGAGTTCCATATGATCATATTCTCCTGATCCAGAGAATTTGGGCCAGCTTGAGGCCTCAGGAAGCTGTTTCAAGGCTTCCTTCTCTGAATAAGACATTCCATCTCCATCCTGGTATTGTGATAGAGATCTTGCCTTATTCAACAACATGGAATCTGGTTTGATGTCATCTGGTTGATATGGATTCTCCATAGCTTGGAATTGTGGTTGAGGCTTCAAGCTATGATAGGCATTAAACAGTTTGTTAATGTCTTGATCCAGACACTCCCTGTCCCTTGTGCTGTGGTGTTGTTCTTCAAAGACTATATTCAGTCTTTTGTTGGTTTCTTCAGAGGCTTTGCTCAGTTGAGCATATCCTTCCTGAAGATTCTTAAATATTTGTTTCAAGGAGGCTTGAGTTTGTCTCATCCTCTCTTGGCTAGCTTTAGTTTCTGCAAACTGCTTTGCAGATTGTTCAGCATATTGGGACATTTGTAACCACAGTATATCACTGTTGATGTTACTCTCAGATGTGACAATGTTATTTTCAGTGTGAGTGGGGGTAATGTTTCTATTACTAGGACTAGTGATTCTAGATTGATTTACAGCTACTTCTGGTTCTTGTGTCCTTTTTTTACCAAATCTAACAGCTTCTGGATCATGGGGTCTGACTCTTTCCTCCTCTGGTTGAAGGAGGCTTTGTTCTTGCCCTGGTTTCCTTGTCTTCTCCTGGAAACTTCCTGGAATTGTGAAGAATGGTGACTCTTGGCCACTGATCTGCTGGTTTCTCAATGGTGTGAAGCCACTGGAGAGCTGATTTGGCCTGCTCCTTGTGAACCTGAAGGCATCTGAGTAGGCCCTGTCTGGGTTAATTGTTCTTCTATCGCTTGGATAGTGGCTTGATTCTCCCTTATCCTCTGTGCCCTTGCCTCCAGGAGTCTGTGCTACCTGGTAGGATTCCAACCTTTGGTTATTACCATAAGGTCTTTGAAGTCTATCTCTTTGAGACAGATCTTCTGGCAACTTGATCCAAGTTCTGCCCAGTGAGTTGCTAGGTTGAACCTCTTGTTGTCCATGCTCCATTGAAACAAATCTTTGAGGAGTTGGTGGATTTGAAGAACTTGATCCATATCCTTCCAGTCCTCTGGTTTGAGGTTTCTGTTGAATTGGAGTGTGAATGGCAAGGCTGATATTATCTCCCTCATTGTTTTTCCATCCACCACTGTGTCCAAGGTGTCTTCTTCCAGGTCTGCTGGTTCTGGACAATCCTTCTCTGTCCTCTGGCTGGTTCCTTTGGAAGCCAAGATCTCTGAGGTATGCAGGGGACATATCAGTGTTTGCAAGCAGTCAAAAACTTTATGTTCTTAGGGTATTTACCTTTGACTGTGCCTTGTACAAATCTATTGTCTGCTGACTTGGGCAGTTTGCCTTTGGAAGTTACAACTGGGTTAATAATTGTAATCTTTCCTGTACAAGTGGTTAAGGTTGGTTTACCTTGTATTGAAGCAGAGTTTCGTGGTTTTCTACTCCTCTGAGTGGCTATTGGAGTCCACTTCTTGGCTGTGATGAGACCTTCACTGTGCCTCTTTCCTTTGCCCTTGCTGCCCTCCGGTTCTGAGGGTGTCACTAGTGTGTTGGCCTGTGACTGGGTCTCAAGTGGGATGTAGTTTTCTTCCACTGAAATCAAGGTAGGAAAAAGAGGGCTTATGTCAGTTAATACTTCTAAAAAATGCTGGTTTTTCACATCTAAGAGTGGCCTCTGGGCTTGTATGTTACTACAGTGTGCCCTGTATAATGACAGTGTAATTGAATCAACAATTTCACGTTGTGGGAACTCCTTTTGTTGTGGGATAAATAATAGGCAGTACCTTGAGGGGGAAATTATTGGTGATTCTGTTTTGAATTTCAGAATTAGCCAATAACCATGGGTGCTAAGGTGTATTAGCTGCCCCTCTAAATATACTGAAAAAGATACCCTTTTTGATGAGATCACAAATCAATTATTTAGTTTTGTGGCTTTTCAATTAGAGAATTTTCTTCAGCAGTCTCTATCAGTCTGTCAATAAAAGATCACTATGATAATAATGGTAATATTTAATATATTTTTTTTAATAATTTAGGTTTGCTTAACTTTCTTGTTATTGATTATAATTCTTTTTAATTAATTCTTCTAGTATTCCTTCTTTCAATACCTGAGATACTTTAAATAATATTGTTTAAGATCACTATTAATATTAATAATAATATTGATAGCTAGCTAATACTTTTAAAGGTGATTTAATAATACTATCAATATAGCTATAATAATTCAAGGGTAAGATAATTCTTTAGGGGTGGTTCTGTTTAATATAAGGGTAAGATATAAATGATATAATAGTAATATAATACTATTAGGATCAATATAAATATAATCCAATATACCTAAAGGGCTTATGATATAAGTTATAAGGGTAAGATGATATCCCTTCTATAACTAAGGGTTATTGATAAATTAGATAAGATCACTAATGATAATATCTTCAAACACTACTTCAACACTACTACTATAATGGTAAGACTATTAAATAATATTAAGCTCTTTCATTAATGGTATAAATATCTTTCATTAATTAATCATCAATAATACTATAAGATACTGAGCCTTGCTACTGATCTTTTTCAATATAAATACTAGATTATCCTACTAGAGAAGGGATGGATTGATCCTCAAGATTATTGTCTGAATCAGAAGCATGGGGGAAAAACAGGGAGAGAGGGCCTTTATTTATACCTTTTGGGCCCTCCATAGAGCCTTCCAAAAACAAGGGACTTAGAAAAAATTCCACCTTGAGACATTTTTGCTGGTGGGTAAATTAAAAATGGTGTCATTTGATCAAGATATTGCACCATATGTTTGGTTGCTTGCACCATTCTGAACCTTATTATTGTCAGTGCACAACCTTGAGATATTTTTGCTAGTGGTTAAATTTGGAATGGTGTCATTTGTTCAGGATATTGCACCATATGTTTGGTTGATTGCACCATACTTTTTGAATTATACTCTTATTTTAACTAAACTCTATTCTTATTATGCACAGCCTTGAGACATTTTTGCTAGTGGTTAGATTTGGAATGGTGTCATTTGATACAGATATTGCACCATATGTTTGGTTGATTGCACCATTTTAAAAAACTGTATTCTTATTTCTACTAACCTTATTTTTCCTCTTCACAGCCTTGAGACATTTTTCCTGGTGGTTAAATTTGGAATGGTGTCATTTGATACAGATATTGCACCATATGTTTGGTTGATTGCACCATTTTTTTTGAAACTGTATTCTTATCTCTACTAACCTTATTTTTCTTCTTCACAGCCTTGATCTGTATTCAGTTGAGTATTTCTCTATGTAAAATTTAATTTGTAAATAATACCGGTAATGTTTTGTTATGGGAGTTTAAGTGGGGATTGAGTAATGTAACACTATGTTAGCTTATATGTAAGTGTTTTTTTTATGTCAAGACATGTAACACATGATCCTGTAAGAGTAATTGTGTCACTTATGTAATATTACACATATTCATTCATATTGAATATTTAGACAAGCTGCATTATCTTTAAGAATATTCTTGTACCTAGTATAGAGTGTATAGTATCATTTCTCTTCTTTAATCCATGATATCTAGAAAATTATTGACATTATGGGGTTGAGGCAATATGTGACTATAGGTAAAATTTGATGTAGATTCCAGTGGAATACTTGTTTTTGTTATTTTAATATAATTCTCTTGCTTTTTCTTGCATTTTTTTTATCAATTTTATCTTTCACTTTATATCTTTATTTTCTATATATATATATATTATTATTATTATTGATCAAAGTTTTAGCTTTGAAATTGTGGATTTGAACCTTGGAAGAACTGGTATGGAATACCACATCCCCCTCTCCATTTAATGCTGTCCCCAGCATTCAAGGTGATAATCCACTTACTTTTTTTTGAAAAAAAAACAATCAAACATTTCCCCCCCTTTTTTTTGAATAAAAGGATTTTTATTCATCAAAATCCTCTTCATCTTCAACTTCCTCTTCTCCTTCTTCCTCTTCTTCCTCTGAGTCCAACTCTTTTCCTCTTTGATAGAACTTTTTTATTTGACTTGCTGCAAACCTTCTTGCTAGCTTTGTACCATCTAATTCTTCCAGCTCATATGGACCATTGTTTATTTGTCTCACAACTCTATAGGGTCCATCCCATCTATTCTTGAACAATAATCCCCATTGTGACTCTAATGCTTTATTGTATACAAGAACAATTTCACCTGGATGAATTGGCTTTCTTATTTGATGTGCTAATTTCCTGTCCCAATATTTTACTGAATCCTCCCTGGCCTTTTTTTATTTTCTCTTTTGCCCTTTTTCTTATTTCTTCTTTTCCTGATAGCTGTTCAGCTCTTGCTTCCAATAAATCTTCTGTTGATTGGACTTTGTGCCATTCAATTGATAAGTATGTTTTTGCTTCAATGTCTATTGGTAGTACTGCCTTTTGACAAACTGAAGCTCAAATGGGGAGTAACCTGTTGTTCTTTTGGTTGATATTCTGTCAGCAAATGTAACAAAAGGTAAGTATTCTTTCCATTTTGAACCATTTTCACCACACATCTTCACCAATGCATCCTTCAATTGTTTATTCCCCCTTTCTACCATTCCTTGTGACTCAGGGTAGTAGGGTGTTGTTACCCTTATCTTTGAACCTGCTTTCTTTACTGCATCTTGTAATTCCTTTCCAAACTCAGGCCCTCCATCTACTGTAACCTCTTTTGGGGCTCCATACCTGCAAATACATTCAGAAGTGAACCATTCTGATACTGACTTTGCTGTAAGCTTTACTAAACCAATTGTCTCTGGCCATCCTGAGAAATCATCCCTGGCCACTACTAAATACTTCCATCTTCCTGCTTTTACATGTACTGCATCTATACTGACTCTTTCAAATAATGTTGAGGTGAATGAGATTCTTCCTTCCTCTTTTTGGTGATAATGACTTCTCTTTTGACAAGCTTTACAAGATTTGACCCATTTTTTGACTATTTTCTTCATTCCTTCCCACCAAAATCTTTCTTTAACTCTTCTGTATGTTTCATTTTCTCCTCTGTGTCCCATTTCTTCATGTAATGATTTTAATATTCTTCTTTGAGAACTCTGACTTGACACAACTACTTGTGGATTTGGTGTATTTCTTCTTTTGAGTTGGCCTTCCTCCAGAAAGAAATTTGATGACTTCCTTTTAATTTTTTTGAAGTCATCCTCTTTACTACCAAAGGGCCTTTTCAATGTATTTAAGTATTCCACCATTCTTTTCCAAAATCCTTCTTGCTTTGATGGTAGCTTTATTACTGCCAATTTTATTATATTATTATGTTTTACTCCAAACCCTGGGTGTGGTTTTATCCATTCTTCTTCTTCATCAAAATCAGATTTTTCTTTTTCTTCATCTTCTGACTGAGGTCTTCTTCACAGCCCATCTGGCATTGTGAAGGTCTTCCCTGGCTTATGAGCTAAGTCAAAAGAAAACAATTGAATAAATGCAACCCATCTGGTCATTGGGGCATTTGGCAAACAGGGTGATTTTATCATTTCAATTAAGGCTTTTGCATCTACTTGTAGCTCAAAATGCTGTCCCCAAAGTACTGTTTGGAGTTTCTTGAGTATTTTGGCCACTCCACATAGCTCCATCTTTGGCTGTGAGTATTTTGATTCCAATCTTGAGAATGTTATTGATTCATAAAGAACTGGTCTGTCCTTTCCATCTTTGTCTTCTTGAGTAAGTACTGCTCCTGCAGCTATATAGCTTGAGTCTACTGCTAATTTAATCTTCCCTGCTCCCTTTTCATAATCCAAATTTTTTAATGTTATTTCCTCCCCTACAATTTTTCTTAACTTTTCAAATGCTTCATCACATTTAGTATTCCATTCCCATTCTTCATCATCTCTTGTTAATCTTCTTAGTGGTGATGCAATCTGAGAGAAATTTTGAATGAACATTCTAACATATGCACAAAGTCCCAAAAAGCCTCTTACTTCCTTTTTATTGAGGGGCTTTGGCCAACTTTGTATTTTATTAATCTTCTGCTTTGAGATTTTTCTTCCATTCAAAGAAACTACATGCCCTACTATGTCCAATGCTGGCACACAACATGCAAATTTGATACCTGATATGGTAAGTCCTGCCTCTTCAATTCTGAATAATATTCTCTCTAATGTAACTGCATATTCCCAAATGAATCTTCTTATCAAATTATTTTCTTGTAAAGTTTCATTATTATATGTTGATCTTGGACCTTTTATCCCTCCATCATCAATAAAAATTCCTACATTCTCTGGTATTTCTTGAAGTATCCAAGACATTTGGGCTTGATAAACTGCAACAGAATTGGTTGCTCCTTGTGGTAATCTTGTGAGTTGTAGCCTTGCAAGTGGTGTTTCAAATGTAGTTAAGGGTCTTGTAGAAATGTCCAATTCTCTTTCATCATACCCTCCCATTATGTTACCAAGTCCATAACAAGCTCTTCCTGAAAAGGCATCTACAAATTCTTCAATATGTGGTGGTAATCCTGTGAGCCTTTGAGATATGACCACATACCCAATAAGGTCACAAAAAAGACTCAGAATAATTATACCTTTAATATAATTATATTAAAATTACTTAGAATAATTATACACCAAGAATAATTACTTAAACATACAAAAAATACCATAACTTAGTACAAAAATTGGTTTAACTTAAAAACCAATGAATCAACATGTAAAATAAACTATACCATTTGATTCCCCATGGAAAAATACACATATACCATTTTTATGGCATATCTGTAAAGTCAATATTTAAGGAATTATAAGGTATAATACCTTATAAAAACCATAAAACGTTATTCATCTCAAGAACTAATGAAACAACATGTGAAATGAATTGTACCAGTGGATTCCCCATGAAAATCCACACATAAAACAATTAAGAAGCTAATCTCCAATGTTAATACTTAAGGAATTAACCTGAATATATGCACTTTTTTGGTCAACGCATATATTCAAGGATCATAGCTAATATCTTCTAAACTATACATGATAGAATGATGAACCAAAAATAAAGCTACCACTTAATTACTGTAAGAACACAGATATGAACTTTATTTTACAAATTATAAACAAGGTTAAAACCTATGATGAAATATTGATAAAAATCAACAGAGCTGTTGACCACTTTGTTGTGAAAGTGCTCCAAACTTAAAAAAAAGTATACAGTTGGATTCTACTAGTTCATTCGTGAAGAATGATGTAATTTTTATTATTAAATTCAGGGTATAACCCCCTGAAATCAAGGTTTGAACTTTAAAATATTGAATTTCAACAGAAAAGATGAGTTACAAGAAAAATCATCAAAATTAGAGTTTTAATGATTTAATGAAAATCTCTTGGCAGCATAATAAAGTTATTCCAGGCTATCAGAATTCACTCTCTGAATTGCTGTAGCGTGTAAATCTTAAAAGTTATTGAGGATCAAAGTTTGAGCTTAATTTGAGCAGTTATGATCACACACTGTAACCTTAATTTAAGTTTAACAGTCTTAAGAGTGATAAAATTGGTGAATACTATTAGTTTATGATTAAAACTAATAAAATCCACGAAATTTGGGGTTCTGCCAAGCCTCTGATGTCATCAACTTTAGAGTTATAGTGATAACTCTAAATAATGGTGTAATAATGATGTAATATGGTTTGATAATGATGTAATCATCTCCAAACCTTAAAATATTGATCAATTCCAGTGGATATGATCAGTACACGTCTACTAGAAGCCTGTTGGACTCTAGGAGGGAGGTATTTACTATAAATAGAGCTCTTATTACTCTATTTTCCCCTCAGACGCAACAAAAACATTAAATCAATTAAATAAAAGGTAATTTCTTTATTCTTTATATATAAAACTCTTATATTATTAAAGACCAAAGACCATCTTGATATTGATCACTATGTTTACGTGATTAAATCAATTCTTTAATTGTTTTTGTCATAAATCTCTCTATAAACTCATTTCCACATAAAATCAAGAAATTTAGTAATTTTCTTTATTTTTTATTGTAAATACAATTTGAAAAAGTTGTATTATATTCTTTTGGCGTAAAATATCTCAAAATTATTATTCTAAGTGTTAAAAGTAGGTTATTTCATCTTATTATAATAATTTCTCTCTTATTATTACTCTTAATAATTCTTAATTAATATAAATAGTATTTATATTAATATATAACTTTAATATTGGTAATATTATTGTTATTAATTGTTTTTTATATATAAAAAACAGTTTTTTACGCCTTTATTATTTGTTGGTAACAATAATAAAGAGCTTTATAATATATTAATTATTTTATATTAATATATTGTTTTCAATATTATAGTTTTATATAATATTAATTATATTATTATATTTATTTAATAATATAATATTTTTACGCCATAATAATAATATTTCTTTATTATTATTATTATTTTAATCTTATTTATTTCAATTATAAGGACATTCAGAGTACAATAAGTAATAAATTAGTAATTTTTACTTATTGTTTCATAGTCAAACCTTACATTTGGGGGCCTGGCCGTGATATTTACTTAAAAGACCTTTAAGAAGATTCTATTTGGGTTTATCCAATAATAAATTATATTTATAATCATAAAATTATATAATAATTTTATATTTTATTGATTTTAAAAGCTATTGAGGCATTTGGAAAGCAATTGTACTGTCTTACACGTGGTTTTTCACATCCTTAGACTTGCAAGAACTTTCTTTGAGTGACTCTAGTGATTAAAAAAGATATTTTATAAATTAAAAATAATTTTTATTATAATTTGATTTTATAAAGAATCATATTAATTTTTATTTTATTCCTTAAAAATAAAAAAAAATATAAAAAATATTAAAAAATATTAAAAACCAATAAAAAAGTTATTTTTATTCATTTTTATTTATTTCTTTATTCATTTCAATTTTTTAAAGATATATAAGCAATTTCTACGTGGAAAATTGCCATATCTTGCCAAAAATAACACTTCTTATAAAAAGACTTATATTTATTTGTCTTTTTTAGTGTTTGAAGATAACCCAACAGAAGACAACCAAGCTACTGTTGAGAGGTTGGTGGAAGAAACTTGTCAAAGTTCTCCAACACCAGTTATCACCAAAAGAAAGAAAGCTAAGAAATTAGACTTTCCAGGACCCACCATTCAAGACTCTGAAGTTGAGCACCTCTTTTCAAATTGCCATAAAAGAATTTTATTCTAAAATACTTTTATTTTTTTTCTTATTATGACTACCAGAAGAGGTTCCCAATACTCCATCCAATCAGATGGAGCTGGACTCAGAGGTAGAATTGATTCCTCAAAAGGGAAAAGGAAGGGCAATATCCCCAGTGGAACAGAATCCACACAAGGAACTGCCTTATCCCAAAGGCAAGTCCCAGAAATGCCCATGATATCTGAGCCTGAATTAGAACTAAGTATGAGTAACTCAAACAGGTACAAATCACATTCAGAAGGCTCAAATAGACATCTACATGAGCCAGTACAAGCAGTATTGCACAGTGTACAAGGACAAAGACTGGGAAATGCTGCCTCAAATACACCAAGGAGTGATGAACTCCTGGCACATCCTGAAAAAGTTCCTCAAAGAGGAGGAGATAGTGAAATACTCCAATGGATGGAATCCACTGTCATCCAAACCTCAAATCAAAAAAATCAAGGACTACCATGCCAAAAAGAGGGAGGCAACCAAGGAAGAAGCCCCAGTAGCTTCTACCAGCAAGCCCCAAGCCAACCCACTTCCCCAAGAAGGGAAGAAGAACAAGAAAAAGCATTGGAAGAAACCATATTCCCCAAGCTACAAGATCCCAAGAATCCAAAAGGATGCCATGGACAATGTTTTCAACATGGCCAGAACCTTGATGGAATTCAAGGACAAGGAAGAGCAAAGAATGAGACAACCTCATTTCCCAAAGAAATAACCTTGTCCAAAGATGTTGTAAATACTTTAACAGAAATTAAAAATAGTATATTACCTCTAAAAGAAATTAAAGATAGTTTATTATCACTACAAGAAATAAATAACAATTTATCTTCTTTAACAAAAATTGTTGTGCAAAACAAGAAAGAAATTGACAACATTAAGTTTATTGTTGAAAATAATAAACCAAAGAATTCCATTGACAATACTCAAAAATTAATACAAGGACAACAAGAATTGTATAAATACATAAAAGATATCAAAGACAAAACTTTGACAATCAATTATGATGTGAGTATTGACAATCTTACAGAAAAATTAAATAAATTAAGTATTTCTGTAGGAAAATTTGAAGAAAAGACTTCATCACACCAAAAATTACTTTTGGACCATGTGGAAAAAAGTGATGAAGCAAGAATGCATCTGAAAGATGATATTCAAAGTGAAATAAGGCTTATTACAGAAAAAATGGATAAAA
This sequence comes from Austropuccinia psidii, assembly GCA_023105745.1. Classification (NCBI taxonomy): domain Eukaryota; kingdom Fungi; phylum Basidiomycota; class Pucciniomycetes; order Pucciniales; family Sphaerophragmiaceae; genus Austropuccinia; species Austropuccinia psidii. Next base: position 6,665,279 of record JALGQZ010000002.1, on the reverse strand, counting down.
TTAATGAGGCTAATTTAAATATGCCAAAGTTATCAACACCATTTTCTCATATAAGAAGCCCTGTTAAAACAAAAGAGGAATTGTCAAATCCTTTCATAACAGACTTGAGTCACCAAGATAATAACCAAGTCTTAATGAAGGAAGCACCTCAATTAAAGGAATGGCCAACATTCACAGGAGAAGGTGAATATGACCACATGTCATTTATCAAAACAATTGACATGTTACAAGAAGACTATGCCATACCAGATGAATTAATCACTGAAAGATTACATTCATTGTTTGAGAAATCTGCAAAAAGATGGTATTATGGCATAAGACAAACAAATGGTAAAAATACCTGGTCTTGGTGGAAACAAGAAATATTCACCAAGTGGGCAAATGATGCCTGGAGGTATAAGATGGAAAATGCATTTGAAAACTCTTTCTTTGACCCAGAGAAAGACAAACCTTTAACTTGGTTCTTGAAACAAGTTGAAAGGCTTAATGCACTGTACCCAGAAATGTCACAAAAAATGGTGCATATGAAAATACTTAAAAAATGTGGAGGGGAACTAGAACATGCCCTAAGAAGCAGGTGTATAGAGCCATGCTCCACAGAAGAGTATATAAATGCACTAGAAGACTTAGTGACAAGAACAAAAATTGGCAGGACTTGGAAAAGATTGGACATTAAAAGCCCAAACAAACCATTTATCAAAAAAGATAAATCAAAAGAGTCCTTTAAGCCCAATACATCCAAAAATAATGAGCAAAGAAAATGCCATAAATGTGGAGGTATTGGACACTTAGCCAATAATTGCCTTAAAAAAGCAAAGATTAATGAAATTGTGGAAACAGAAAACCACAATGACAAAGAGGAGGAATCTGACTCTGAAAAAGAGACAGAAGAGTCAGAAAGCTCTGAAAGTGATGAAATCAATATAATTAATGCACAAATTAATGATATTGATATAATTTATGAAGTACTGGATGTTAATTCAAACTTGCCACAAGTTGGAACATCTGACACAAACCTGACAAACATACAAGATGCCAAAATGTATAGAACCAAACCTGCAAGAGGAATGGGATACACAGCTGGAAAATCAAGTATAAGTATTGTTATGGTTGATAACCAAGAAGGAAAAGTTAACTTGGATACAGGAGCATATTGCACTTGTTTTGGCAAAAGTTATTTAAAAACCATTGTCCCAGACTGGCAAGAAAAACTTATGCCAATACAAGGTGTCAAATTCCGTAGTGCAAGTGAGAGCATGAAGCCCCTTGGAATAATTGATTTAACACTAATTTTTCCTCATCCCTCACAATGTTTCAGAATTAAAGTAGAGTTTGTAGTAATGGACAACTGTACTAGTAATCATTTCATACTTGGGAATGACTACTTATCAATCTATGGTATAGATATCTCCAACCAAAAGGATAGATATTTTACCATAGGAGATAACAAAAGACAAAAGTTTGGATTCTTAAATAACAAAAAACAAATCACAGTTATTAAGAATGAAGAAAAAATTCCAGAAAAGGAACTTTTTATATATGAACAACTCAAAGAGGCAGAATTCAATCAAGAATTAACAGAAAAAATGAAAGAAAAATATATTGACCTCTTATTTAAGTATAAAAATGCCTTTGCAACTGACAAAGAGCCACTAGGTGCCATAGTTGGACATGAAGTGGATATAATTCTTAATGTAGAAAAACCTTACCCACCTTTATTAAGAAGACCAGGTCATCCAGCCGTTCCAAGAGCTAGAGAAGCCCCAGAGGTGCACATTAAAGAATTAATGGACCTTGGAGTATTAAGAAAGGTTGGACATAATGAACAAGTAGAAGTTACTACACCTGTCATTATAACTTGGCATAATGGAAAATCAAGGATGGTAGGAGACTTCAGAGCCCTGAATACCTATACCATTCCAGACAGATATCCAATACCCAGAATCCATGAGACATTGACCCAATTGTCACAAGCTAAGTTCATCACAGCTATGGATTCTCTTAAGGGTTTTCATCAAAATGTCTTAACAGACAATGCCAAGAAACTACTAAGAATAATAGTCCATTGTGGAATTTTTGGATACTTAAGAATGCCATTTGGGATAGAAAATGCACCTTCCCATTATCAAAGAATGATGAATACCATATTTCCTGAAGAATTATCAGAAGGATGGTTAATTATCTATATTGATGATATTATAGTTTGCTCAGAAACTTGGGAAAATCACCTTACAAGACTAGAAAGGGTACTACAGAAAATAGTCCAAGTAAATATGAAAATTTCATTGAAAAAGTGTCATTTTGCATTTAGTGAATTAAAAGCCCTAGGACATGTGGTATCTGGCCTTAGTCTAGGCATAGACAAAAATAAAGTAGCAGCAGTGCTACTTAAACCAATGCCTCAAACTAAAAAATAAATGCAATCATTTCTAGGATTTGCTGGTTACTATAGACAGCACATAAAGGACTTTGCAAAAATTGCTAAATCCTTGTATAAGCTATGTGACCAACAAACAGTCTATGAGATGACAGAATAAAGAGTCAAGGCATATGAAGAATTGAAAAAATTCCTTAACAAATTCCCCATTTCTTCTAATGCCAGATTGGAAACTACCTTTCAAACTGTACATTGATGCTTGTGGAGAAGGACTAGGTGCTGCACTTCACCAAACACAAATTATCAATGATAAATCAGTGGAGGGACCAATTTGTTTCATTTCAAGACAAATAAAGCCAACAGAAGCAAGGTATGGAGCAAGCCAAATGGAATGCTTATGCTTAGTGTGGGCTTTAGAAAAACTGCATTATTATTTGGATGGCACAGTATTTGATGTAATCACAGACTGTAATGCTGTGAAATCACTATTAAATATGAAGGCTCCAAATAGACATATGCTGAGGTGGCAAATTGCTATCCAAGAATATAGAGGAAATATGACTATTTTTAATAAATCTGGAAATATTCATAAAAATGCAGATGGTCTTAGCAGGTGGGCTCTAGCAAATACCCCTGATAATCCAGCATGGGTACCACAAGAAGAGCACCATATAGAAGGAATATGTGTTACAGACATTGGCACAGAATTCTTTAACCAAGTTAAAGAAAGCTATAAGACAGACAAAAATTGCCATATCTTAAGCCAACTTCTAATGAAAGACTGCAAAGATCCATCACTTTCATCAAAACTAGATGAAATATGGAAAAAGGCATATGATGAAGGAAGATTTCACCTCCTTGATGGAATCCTTTACCATAGAACAAAACACACATGTGTTATGGCCTTAACAGACAGAACACTAATGAACACTATTTTACATGAGTGTCATGATAGTGTTGCATCAGGACATCTCTCAGAAGATAGGACACTAGAGAGGGTGAAAACCTGCTCTTGGTGGCCAAATTGGAAGAAAGATGTTGCAGAGTACTGCCAAACCTGTGACAGATGTCAAAAAGCCAACAGAGCCACAGGAAAGAAATTTGGAATGATGATCCAAATCCAAGAACCAAAATCCCCATGGGAAATATTTCATATGGATTGGGTAACAGCCTTACCTCCAGGAGGAGACAGGAGTTATAATGCATGCCTAGTCTTAGTTGACAGGTACAGTAAAACTCCCATGTTCTTACCATGTCATAAAGATGACACAGCTATGGATACAGCCATAATGATATGGAATAAAGTCATTAGCCACACAGGCTTATTCCAAAATATTATAAGTGACAGAGACCCAAAGTTCACTTCAGAATTATGGACAAATCTCCATAACTTTTTTGGGACAAAGTTATCATTCTCAACAGCTTATCATCCTCAAACTGATGGTCTAGCAGAAAGAATGATACAGACCCTAGAGGATATGATCAGAAGATTCTGTGCTTATGGGCTAGATGTAACAACCATCCGTCAGGGGTAAGGGTATTCATTCATACACCCACTCAAACACCTCAAATCAGCAAATCCAGTATCTGCATCAGCAGTCAGTTTCAGCAATATTCATTTTGAAACATGCATACAGCTTGGTACATCAATACAGCCTGTCAATACCTGTACAGGTTGGATTCACCCAATAAAGTTTCAATACACCAGTATGGAACTGTATGATCACTCAAATACACCACACCCCTTGTACAGGTTCTGTACAGCTGTACAGGACCTGTATTGGCCAGACTCAATTCAATCATCAAATATTCTCATGAAAATTCTTCCTCTGGATCAGGGCTGGTGATTCTCACATATACCAGCCCCTCTTTCTCCCCCCTGGGGACTTTTCCCCAGTTAATTAATTTAGTTTATTTATCATTTCATAATTATTCTTATCCTTATTTTGGGTATTATAATTATTTAATTTTAAGTTAGTCTTTGCCTTTTCTTTCTTTGCCTGTACAGTATGAGTTGGGTGGCCATATCCTTATTAACCCTTCTCTTTCCATTCTGACAGGTTGAAACAGTGGACTTGGACTTGTTTGTGGTTGGCTCTTCTATTCTTTTACTCTTATCTTTTGTTGCTGCTTTTTTCTTACACTTATTCTTTAGCAATTTATCTTTAACACTCTTAAGTGTATCTCATCTTATCTTTGAGCCCTCCATAAGTGAGTCCCAGTTTACTGAGTGCCAGGCCCTCTTCACTTCGAAGAGCCCCTGTGACATTAAATTAATTAACTCATATTTGATTCTTTCTTTTCATTCATTTATATTCATTTCCTCTCATTCATAAATTATGACCTTTTCATGATTTTAAGATTTTTTATGATTTTCTATGAATTTTTCTCTCTCATCAATTTTCATCTCATTCATTTCATTCTTATGAAAATTGATTCTTTTTTCCTTTCTTAATCATTGCTGACCATCTCATCACTTCATTTTATTTTTATCATATCAATTTTTCTGTGTTTTATTCAGGTCTTATTCAGGAGCAATTGATTGGTTATTTGATTGGATTATTCATTGGGATTCATTGGGTTCATTGATTTATTGATTCAGGTTTTGGTTTTGGATTGGATTGATTGATTGGAATTCTTCAAGATATTGGACTGATCCTCAAGAACTGATTTGATTATTGATTGACTTTGAATTCTCAAGATATTTGACTGATCCTCAAGAACTGATTGTTGATTATTGATTTGATTTGACTCATCAAGATATTGAATTGATTCCTGAAGAATTTGAATTGACTTATTGATTCCTCAAGACCTTGATTTCATATTGAAGACACTGATTATTGATTGATTATTGATTGAATATTGATTGATTATTGATTTTTTCAAGATTATTGATATTTGATTTTGAATTGATTGTTTATTGATTGATTTAATTTGACTGTTGATTGAATTTGATTTCTTCAAGATTTGAATTGATTCCTCAAGATTCATCAAGATTTTTATTTGTGCTTGATTTGGCCAAGTTCTGATTATTCTTCTTAATACCATCAAGTTATTTTAATTCTTTTCATAATTCCAGTCCAGCATAGCCCCCCAGCAAAGAATACTAGATCCCAGAAAATTCCAGCTGTCCTCACTCCTACAGCAAGGGCTCCTCTTGACCGCACACCATCAGTTCATCAACTGAGTGCAAACTTGGACAGAGGACCACCAATGGAAGGGGCAGCACCCTCAAGAAGAGGTGGAATGAAATATAGAAGATCAAGATCTTTTTCTGGACTTTTGGGTGGCTACCCTGGCATGTCTGAAGGTGCAAGAGCAAGATTAGGGGAAGTTGAAGATGAAGAGGGGGAAGAGTCTGTGGAAGAGGAAGATTCTGGGGAAACTGAAGTGGCAGATGCCTTGGCAAATGCTCCAGAGGTGCCTCAGGGTTCTAATCTAGCCCTTTCTAGTCAACCTCTTGTCTCTCAAACTGATCCAAGTCTCCTCAAGATGATGGAGCAGATGACTCAATTCATGGGACAACTCAATCAAGCAATTGCTCCCAGGGACAATTCCAAAGCCCCTGCTTTCAAGACTCCATCCATGAAGGCACCTGATTCTTTTGATGGTACTCAAGCTCATAAGTTGAGAGGATTTATCCAATCCTGTCAACTAATTTTCCATAATGATCCAGCAAACTTCTTCTCTGACAGGAAGAAGGTTTTTTACTCAACTTCTTTTCTTACTGGTAGAGCTGGCAAATGGATTGAACCTTACCTCTCAAATATTTCCAATGAAGACCCTTCCTACCTCCTCAATAATTGGCCATTGTTTGAATCTCAATTATTCACTCTGTTTGGTGACCCCAATGAAGTCAGGAAAGCTGAACAGGAGTTGGACAATTTGAGGATGAAGGAAAGTGGTCATGTTTCCTTGTACATAGCAGATTTCAGAAGCTTAATGTCAAGAATTGGAGATTGGGGGGAAAGAGCTTACATTCATGTGTACAGAAGAGGATTGGCATCAAGATTATTGGACCAATTGGCTTCTCACCCTGGAACTTTTGACACTCTTCAAGAACTTATGGATGTCACTTTAGAATTAGACACAAGATATCATGAGAGGCAAAAGGAAAAGGGTGGCAATCAAGAAAAGAAGCCTCCAGTCAGTGGATCCACTCAGTCTAGGCCTCCTCAAAACTCATTTCCAAAGAGGCCTCATCAGAAGAAAAATAAGAAGGGCAAGCAATTTTAACCTTCAAAGGACAAACCCCATGCTGCTCTCCTCAATAAGGACAATAAATTAATTGGTTCTGAAAAGGAGAGGAGGATTCAAGCAGGGTTGTGTACTTATTGTGGTGGCAAGCACCCAATTGAAAAATGCGTCAAGAGACCTCAGAACAAGCCTGGGTCATCATCAAGAGGCTTCCATAGCAAGCAGGGAAAAGCCTTAGTGGGGATCATGATGTGTTCAATTGTTCTCACTTATTTCCTTCAAGAGCACAATTGTGCACTCTGAATACTAGTGTCAAGAAATCTTTAAAATTTCTTATTTTTTCTTCAATCTCTGATAATTTTTATAGTATTCTCATTGATTCTGGTGCTACAAACTCGTTTATTGCAAAGAATTTTGTTCTCAAGTACTCATTGACTCTGTCAGAGCTCCCTGAAAAGATTCCTCTTTTCATTTTGGATTCTAATGAATCCCCTGCCTTGTTCATAACCCATTATACCAAGTGGGTAGTTGACTTGCCTTCCTTCCCAAGCTTTGAATGGGACTTCTTTATCATAGATTCACCCAAGGGAGAAGACCTGATATTGGGCTATGATTTCCTTTACCATTTCAATCCCATTATTGATTGGAAGAATGGATTGATCACCTATGATTCTAATCATAAGGATTCTAGTGGTATTATTCCTTCTACTAGGAATGACTTAGCCACTGCTGTCAACAGTGTTGCTCTGGCTGGTGAACTTAAGACACCTCCCATGCCTTCCTCTGTCCATATCCCTTCCATAATTCCCTCTCAGTCATTACTTCCATCAAGAGATGAAGTCTTCAAAGAGATAAAGGATGTTGGAGAAGATGTTGCCATATCTTCACTTCATCTCTTCCAAGGGGATATGGACCTTCCTCCCTTATCTTTTCATGCATCCCTGGAGGAGCAGTGGGATGAGGAGGAAGAGCCAGAAGAAATTGAAACTTTGTTGAAGGTAGTCCTTCCTGCTTATCACCATTATTTGGATGTATTCTCCAGGGTGAAAGCTGAGAAACTTCCTCCACACCGCGCCTGTGATCACCATATTGAATTGGAGGGTCTTCTACCTCCAATTGTTGTTATCTACTCATTATCAAATCAAGAGTCAGAAACACTGCGGGCCTACATTTCAGAGAATGTAGAGAAAGGTTTCATTAGACCAAGCTCCTCTTCAACAGGAGCACCTGTCCTTTTTGTCAAGAAAAAGGATGGAGGTCTTCGTTTGTGTGTTGACTACCGCAAACTCAATGCTGTCACTAGGAAGAACAGATACCCTGTTCCTCCTATGAACCAGCTTCTTACCGTATTCAACGGTTCCACTATCTTCTCCAAGATAGATTTGCGTGGTGCATATAAACTTCTGAGAATCAAAGAGGGGGATGAGCACTTAACTGCCTTTAGAACCAAATATGGCAGTTATGAGTATTTGGTCATGCCATTTGGGTTGACCAATGCTCCTGCTTCTTTCCAAAATCTAGTAAATGATATCTTTGCAGATTTTTTGGATGTGTTTGTTGTGGTTTATCTAGATGATATTATGGTCTTTTCCAGTTCTGAGGAGGAACATGTCAAACATGTGACCTCTGTCCTCCAAAGACTGAGGGACAATAACCTGTTTGCCAAAGCCTCCAAATGTGTATTCCATGCCTCAAGTGTGGAATACTTGGGCTATGTTGTTTCCAGTGATGGCCTCAAGATGGATTCTTCAAAAGTTCAGCAAATCCTCAATTGTCCTCAGCCCAAAAACATCAAGGCTCTTCAATCTTTCCTTGGCTTTGCCAATTTTTATCGACGTTTCATTAGAAATTATTCTAAGAAAATCACTTCTCTCACTTCCCTCCTTAAAAAAGATTCTCCTTTCATCTTCAATGAGGAAGCTCTTAGTCAGTTTCAAGCACTCAAAGAAGCTTTCACCTCTGCTCCTATCTGATCTCACTTTAATCCTTCTCTACCTACTATAGTAGAGACTGATGCTTCTGATTATGCTTTGGGCGCCGTACTGAGCCAGGTGAATGACTCAGGAAAGCACCCCATTGCATTTGATAGTCGCAAGCTCTTACCAGCTGTACTCAACTATGAAATTCATGACAAGGAACTCCTTGGCATAGTTTGGGCTGTCAAGCGCTGGAGAGCATTTCTTCTCTCTCTTTCCAATCCTTTTGAGGTCTTGACAGACCACTCTTCCTTGCAGTACTTCATGTCTTCCAAAGTTCTTACTCGTCGTCAGGCCCGTTGGGCTGAATTTCTCTCAGAATTTCATTTCACTATCACTTACCGCCCAGGCAGGCTGGCCACTTTACCAGATGCCTTGTCACGTCGGGACGACATGTACCCAGAGAGGGGGGTGGACTTCATCAGCAAGAATCCTCAGAATTTTCATCAAGTACTTAAGTAAGATGGAATTCAAGAGTCAAGATTCTTCTCAATCAAAGTGGAAATTTTCTCAGATTTAGTTGACAAGATTCAAAAAGAAGTATGGCAAGACAAAGACTATAAAGGAATACTCAAGCAACTAGCAAGAGGTGAATCAGTTCCAGATTATTCTCTTGAACCTCAAGCCAAGTTACTATTATTCAAAAATAGAGTGGTAATCCCAATCAATGAAGAACTTCAACTCAATATTCTTCAAAAGCGTCATGACTCACCATTGGCTGGCCATCCTGGCCAGGAGAAGACCCTCAAGCTCATCAAGAGGGATTTTCATTGGGCTGGCATGAATCAATTCATCAAGGACTATGTGTCCTCATGTCAGCAATGTTCAAGAAACAAGAACATTCATCATAAGAAGTTTGGATTACTCAAGCCTCTTTCAATTCCATCTGGTCCTTGGAATTCACTATCAATGGACTTTATCACTCAATTGCCACTGTCCAACAACTTTGATTCAATTTTAGTAGTTGTGGACAGATTCTCAAAGATGGAAATCTTCATTCCAACTTATGGCACAATCACTGCTCTGGATTTAGCTCAAATATTCCTCATTCATGTATTTTCCAAGCATGGACTCCCAGTCAGTATTGTCAGTGATAGAGGATCCTTATTTGTTTCATCATTCTGGACTCAATTGTGTCAGCAGCTCAAGATATCAAGAGATCTTTCAACTGCCTTTCACCCTGAAACAGATGGACAGACAGAGAGGGTAAATCAGATACTAGAACAGTACCTTTGGATGTATGTCAGCTATCATCAAGATGACTGGTACACCTGGCTCCCTCTGGCTGAATTTGCCTATAATAATGCAGAACATTCATCAACCAAGCAATCACCTTTTTTCACCATCTATGGAAGAAATCCCAGCTTTGACTCAATCCATATTTCTCAAGACTCACCTGCTGGAAAGTTATCAACAAAAATCCAATCAGTGCAGCAAGTTGTCAAAGAAGAATTAGAGTCAGCAATAAGGAGATTCAAGAAGTATGCAGATAGAAATAGAGCAATCCCACCTGATTTCCAACCTGGGGACAAAGTATGGCTAGCTTTCAAGAACATCAAGACAACAAGACCCACCAAGAAATTATCAGAAAGATGGTTGGGACCCTTTGAAGTTCTTAAGAAGATTGGAAGCCATGCATATCACCTCAAGTTGCCTCAGCAATGGAAGACAGTTCACCCTGTATTCCATGTGTCCTTATTAGAACCAGTCAAGAATTCAACTATCCCAAATTGTCATCAATTGCCGCCACCGCCAGTCTTAGTGGAAGAGCAAGAAGAATGGGAAGTGGCTCAGGTTCTGGACTCAAAACTCAAAAGAGGTAAATTATGGTATCTTGTAGAGTGGAAAGGATTCAGTGAAGACCCAGAAAGAACCACTTGGGAACCAGCTTCCAACCTTACCAACTCACCAGACCTTGTCAAGGATTTCCACTCATTGTATCCAGACAAGCCTGGTCCAAATACCTCAAGAGTTTGATTTTATGGTGCTTGGTGGGGAGAAGAAGTTATGAAAGTAAGTTCCTCTCCTGGCATGCACCTTTAAGGGGGTATTCTACCCCTATGTTGTTGTAAGAATCACCTTGGCCACTTTGTGAGCACTTGTCAATTCTTTGGACAGGTTCAGGAAGCATACAACATCAGTACCCTCCATTTGGACCTTATCAAGATATGGCCAAATGTTTCTTTCTTTATTTATGTTTCATTTTCTTTCTTTATTATCATTTCATGTTATGCCAATCATCATAATTCAAGAAATTCATTACTTCAAGTCATTTACGGCAAGTCTTCTCAGAAGCCATTTATGGCAATTCATCTCAGAAGTCATTATGGCAATCTTTTTCAATTTTATGGTGCTTGGTGGGGAGTGGAAGTTATGAAAGTAAGTTCCATCTCCTGGTATGCATCTCTGAGGGTTCTACTTCTTGTAAGACATCACCTTGGCCACTCTGTGAGCATCAAATGCTTGGTTTTCATTTTTCAGACACTTTTTTGGCCAGAATCAAGCAGCTCACCACAAGAAGGACCAACCCTCAGGATTTTTCTTTATTTCTTTCTTTACTCTCATTTTCTCTTATTATTTTTCTTTCTTCCTTTACTTGTATATTTTTCTTTCTTTTATTTCTTTAAAGCAGCAGCATCCCCTCCCCAAGTCATGTATTGGGAGGTTCCATTATCTTTTTATTTTTTAGTATTTATAAGAGTAGGGATAGAAGACAAACCAAACACAAACAAGGAAAAGGAAACTAGTTATCTCTACCCAAGTCATCAAAAGTTCTCTGGAAGTCATTTATCAACTCATCCTCATACCAGGCAAATTTCGCAGCCATCTCTTCAGAAGCAGTACCTGGAATAGTCCTGTCATTGGCATACATAATCACCTCTCTGCTATTTCTATCAACCCTCCTGAACAATCTGGCCACAGCATCTTGATTTTCACTAGCCGCGTTGGGATCTTCTCTGGTAAGCCGGATAGGCCAACATTCTCTTCTTTGGAAGACTTGAGCGGCAGGAAACGGCAAAGGGGATAATCCATCTCTTCTTCTGCTGGAGCTGGCCACAGGTTGGAGTTGACGAGAGGTGGTTATGGGTGAATTTCTAGGCTGTTGAACTGGTGATGGTCTTACTGCTGGATTCAAGGCAGGCCTGGTGGTATGGGAAGTAGTTGGTGAAGGAGGAGGAAGGGTTGTAGGAATGGAGGCAAGCATTGGTTGGAAGTTTCTTGGAGTGCTGGGAATAATTTGGCTTTGGAATCTGGTGTTGGCAAGAGGTTGAGAAGAGGAATTGCTGGATTGATGGCCACTTGAATGAGGAATAACCTGAACTTATTCACCATCCAACTCATCACTTCCTTCAGCATCTGGATCTGATGGAGAATCAACAATTCTTCTTAGCTTCTTCACTACTTTCACCACTCCATCAGCATTGGTCCTTGAAATTGGAATTTCTGAGCTGTAGTGGATGGGCCTACCACCAATTGGAATGGACCCTCCAACATTAGTCCATCTGGCCACATCCCTCTGCCCGGAACCAGTCACTACATCAAAATATTAGAATCAATTCAATCAAAATATGGAATTCACTCACATTGAGAAAACCCAGAAGTTGCATCAGGGGTAGGTTCCTCAAGAATGGGGAATTCCTGCCCATAAGGCCCATCCTTCCTACTCCACAAGTGTCTCCTGACCTGGGACAAAGTTGATCCGCTACGGCGGCATGGCTTCTTCCCAATAAAGCAGAATTGGCATTTTGACGATCGAGGATTGTAATTTTGAAAGCAATCCTTACCCCTGGCCAAACACTCAGTATAGGCAGGATCAAGAACTTCAACTGCTCTGAACCCATCATATGTTTGGGAGGGGTCAAAATGGCCAGAAGACGCCATGGAAGGAGAAGACAATTGACTGAAGACGCCAGAACCATGAAGAACAGACGGTGGCGGTGCAGAAGGGGAAGATTCAGTGAGCTCAGTCAGTTTGGAACTCATAACTGAAGAATATGCAAGCAGAAGATTCAAGACGTCAGAATCAATCCACTCCATATCAAGAAAAAAAAAGGAACTTGACTCAAGGAAATGGGGCCATAACTCAATTATGCCCCCCCTCAAAGCCTCTAAGGTGAAGGTTCATACCCCTTTGGGGCTGAACTCATCACCCAGGGCCTCCCCTGCAACTTTGGGGAGGCCAGGATCTTGATGGTCCTGGACCCCATCAATGGGTCCAGGCCATGTAGAGTGAAAATTGGGTAAGGGTCATTTCTGGACCCCTTGGTCACCCTGGGTCCCCAGCAAACTTGGGCCCAGGGGCTCCATTTTGGTCCTGGGGGCCTCCAATAGCCCCCACGGACCGTAGGATCCCAAAGACTCGAAAAGGCCTATTATGGCCAAAAAATCAAAAAAAATGCCCTAATCACTAAAACACCCAAAAAGGCCAAAAAGGCCATAAAACGTAGAATGCATCAAGATCACTCAGGATGGAGGCCACAGCCCAAAAAACATTTGGAGGGCTGTCTGAGGCCATTTCCTTGGACAATGGGGACAAGACCCCTCGGAGGAAAGTTTCATTCATTAATTGGATTAAGTCTGGGCCAATGATTACAAGTCAGATACTTATTGGGCACCATTTTTTGAGCACAAGTGCTCAATGGCCTTTATTCTGGGATATATCCCAAGGCCACATCCCAAGGCATGGCTGATTGAATCAAAAGAAAAGAATGGCATATTTTGGAAGGAATACTCACTCAAGCTTGGAAAAAGAAGGGGGGAATCAAATGAATTTGGCAGGAAAGTAATAATGAAGGATTTTCAGGATAATGGTCAAGAGGAAAAGAAAATTAAAAAGAAATTTTTTTGAAAAAATGTGGGGATATTGAGATGCCACTCAACAGTGGCAGGGTATTATGGTGTTCAGGAGCCCACCAGTTTCAAGAGGGGGATACTGTAACAACCATCCGTCAGGGGTAAGGGTATTCATTCATACACCCACTCAAACACCTCAAATCAGCAAATCCAGTATCTGCATCAGCAGTCAGTTTCAGCAATCTTCATTCTGAAACATGCATACAGCTTGGTACATCAATACAGCCTGTCAATACCTGTACAGGTTGGATTCACCCAATACAGTTTCAATACACCAGTATGGAACTGTATGATCACTCAAATACACCACACCCCTTGTACAGGTTCTGTACAGCTGTACAGGACCTGTATTGGCCAGACTCAATTCAATCATCAAATATTTTCATGAAAATTCTTCCTCTGGATCAGGGCTGGTGATTCTCACATATACCAGCCCCTCTTTCTCCCCCCTGGGGACTTTTCCCCAGTTAATTAATTTAGTTTATTTATCATTTCATAATTATTCTTATCCTTATTTTGGGTATTATAATTATTTAATTTTAAGTTAGTCTTTGCCTTTTCTTTCTCCGCCTGTACAGTATGAGTTGGGTGGCCATATCCTTATTAACCCTTCTCTTTCCATTCTGACAGGTTGAAACAGTGGACTTGGACTTGTTTGTGGTTGGCTCTTCTATTCTTTTACTCTTATCTTTTGTTGCTGCTTTTTTCTTACACTTATTCCTTAGCAATTTATCTTTAACACTCTTAAGTGTATCTCATCTTATCTTTGAGCCCTCCATAAGTGAGTCCCAGTTTACTGAGTGCCAGGCCTTCTTCACTTAGAAGAGCCCCTGTGACACTAGAATTCAAAGATTCTGATGGTTTTACCCATGATTGGTGTACACTAATACCAGCACTTGAACTGGCATATAAGACATCAATCCATTCTTCTACTGGCAAAACACCAGCAATGCTAGAGAAAGGTTGGAATCCAAGACTTCCTTATGATACCCTCAAAAAGGACTTAGTGGATATACATGCAACAGCAAGCAGTTTCAAGATAATGCTTGACAAAGCAAGACACCATGCAAACAGATGCATGCAAGATTCTTTTAAATATGCAAAAGAAAGATGGGATAGAAGTCATAAGCCACCTGACTTCAAAATAGGGGACTTGGTTTTAGTATCAACCCTTAATTTCAATAACATAAAAGGCCCAAATAAATTGAAAGATTCCTTTGCAGGACCATTTATGATAAAAGCACTTCATGGACCCAATGCTGTGCAATTAGAACTCACAGGTGAACTAATGAACAAACACTCAACTTTCCCTGTAAGTCTAATAAAACCTTACAGTTCAAGTGACAAGGAGTTATTTCCACTAAGAAATAAACCCCCACTTGAAATTCCCCCCTTGGAAGAAGGAGAAGAAAAGAAAATAGTAAAAGTCCTTAAAGAAAGAAGGACAAGAAACAAAAAAGAAAGGGAATACCTTGTAAGGTACAGAAATTCAACTCAAGAAGATGAATGGCTACTTGAGAAAGATATAACAAATGCTGATAAAATACTAAGAAGGTTCAGACATGAAAGAAAGCCTGAAAAATAGAAAAGTTCAGCATTATTGAGCTTCAAGACTAACAAAGTCTAATGAAGAGGTAGGACAGTGGATGATACCCTAATCACACATATCAGATTGTGGTACAATCTTTTTTGGTGGTAGGGAATGTGAGCCTTTGAGATATGACCACATACCCAATAAGGTCACAAAAAAGACTCAGAATAATTATACCTTTGATATAATTATATTAAAATTACTTAGAATAATTATACATTAAGAATAATTACTTAAACATACAAAAAATACCATAAATTAGTACAAAATTGGTTTAACTTAAAAACCAATGAATCAACATGTAAAATAAATTATACCATTGGATTCCCCATGGAAAAATACACATATAACATTTTTATGGCATATCTGTAAAGTCAATATTTAAGGAATTATAAGGTATAATACCTTATAAAAGCCATAAAACCTTATTTATCTCAAGAACTAATGAAACAACATGTGAAATACATTGTACCAGTGGATTCACCATGAAAATCCACACATAAAACAATTAATAAGCTAATCTCCAATGTTAATACTTAAGGCATTAACCTGAATATATGCACTTTTTTGGTCAACGCATATATTCAAGGATCATAGCTAATATCTTCTAAACTATACATGATAGAATGATGAACCAAAAATAAAGTTACCACGTAATTACTGTAAGGACACAGATATGATCTTTATTTTACAAATTATAAACAAGGTTAAAACCTATGATGAAATATTGATAAAAATCAACAGAGCTGTTGACCACTTTGTTGTGAAAGTGCTCCAAACTTAGAAAAAAAGTATACAATTGGATTCTACTAGTACATTCGTGAAGAATGATGTAATTTTTATTATTAAATTCAGGGTATAACCCCCTGAAATCAAGGTTTGAAGTTTAAAATATTGAATTTCAACAGAAAAGATGAGTTACAAGAAAAATCATCAAAATTAGAGTTTTGATGATGTAATGAAAAGCTCTTGGAAGAATAATACGGTTATGCCAGGCTATCAGAATTCACTCTCTGAATTGCTGTAGCGTGTAAATCTTAAAAGTTATTGAGGATCAAAGTTTGAGCTTAATTTGAGCAGTTATGATCACACACTGTAACCTTAATTTAAGTTTAACAGTCTTAAGAGTGATAAAATTGGTGAATACTATTAGTTTATGATTAAAACTAATAAAATCCACGAAATTTGGGGTTCTGCCAAGCCTCTGATGTCATCAACTTTAGAGTTATAGTGATAACTCTAAATAATGGTGTAATAATGATGTAATATGGTTTGATAATGATGTAATCATCTCCAAACCTTAAAATATTGATCAATTCCAGTGGATATGATCAGTACACGTCTACTAGAAGCCTGTTGGACTCTAGGAGGGAGGTATTTACTATAAATAGAGCTCTTTTTACTCTATTTTCCCCTCAGACGCAACAAAAACATTAAATCAATTAAATAAAAGGTAATTTCTTTATTCTTTATATATAAAGCTCTTATATTATTAAAGACCAAAGACCATCTTAATATTAATCACTATTTTTACGTGATTAAATCAATTCTTTAATTGTTTTTGTCATAAATCTCTCTATAAACTCATTTCCACGTAAAATCAAGAAATTTAGTAATTTTCTTTATTTTTTATTGTAAATACAATTTGAAAAAGTTGTATTATATTCTTTTGGCGTAAAATATCTCAAAATTATTATTTTAAGTGTTAAAAGTAGGTTATTTCATCTTATTATAATAATTTCTCTCTTATTATTACTCTTAATAATTCTTAATTAATATAAATAGTATTTATATTAATATATAACTTTAATATTGGTAATATTATTGTTATTAATTGTTTTTTATATATAAAAAACAGTTTTTTACGCCTTTATTATTTGTTGGTAACAATAATAAAGAGCTTTATAATATATTAATTATTTTATATTAATATATTGTTTTCAATATTATAATTTTATATAATATTAATTATATTATTATATTTATTTAATAATATAATATTTTTACGCCATAATAATAATATTTCTTTATTATTATTATTATTTTAATCTTATTTATTTCAATTATAAGGACATTCAGAGTACAATAAGTAATAAATTAGTAATTTTTACTTATTGTTTCATAGTCAAACCTTACAAATCCTGCATCTTTAATCGTTACCTTATTAAGATCCTGTAAATCATGGACAATTCTAAGTTTTCCATTTGACTTTGCAGCACAGAATACTGGACTTGTATAGCTAGAGGTAGACTGTTCATACAAGCCTGTTCTAATCCTTTCCCTTACCAATTCAATAAACTGGGGTATTATGGGCTTTGGTATTGGTATTGGCTTCTTTTGCCAAGGTGTATGTGGTATTACTGGTATTTTGTAGGGTTTTCCATATGAATGTTTCAGTAAACCCCTTTCCTCTGCACTGAATGCAATTGGTTTTTCTCTTAAAACTATGACACTCATCAGAAGACTCCTTTCATCTTCTGAAAGCCATCCAGGTGGTCCAAAATTTATCAATTCAAATCTTTCTTGTGTTATTTTTGATGTGACCATAAATTTAGGTGGTTTTGGTGATAGTGGTGTATTATAAGGGTCTCTTGATAATGGTGGCCTTCCTAAAGGAGGATTTATGTCTTGTGGCATAGGCTCATTAACTGGTTTGACCTTCTTGAGTACTGATTTGTATTTTGCTGCACTATTTTGGTAATCCATTTTGTAATATCACTGAAATGATTCTGTTTTTTTGCTTTGAAATTTCTATTTTTTTTATATATTTTTTCTTTTTAAAACTGGTTAAGTTGAAATCAATACAGTATCAATTCTTCTATTTTCTTCAATTCTTCTCTTTATTTTAATAATTTATTAAATCAAATAAATCTTCACTTCTTTTATCTTTTTTCTGTCCATACATTTGAGGTTGCAGTTTAAGGTCATACAGGACCCTACAACTCAGGTGTGCAAACCCTGTATATTAGGTATACAAAATCCTGCCTTTTTATGTCATACAAGGACAATAAGACCCCTTGTCCATTTCTTCACAAGGGAGCAGTTTCATGTCATGCTGAGGACCTCCTGGTCTTCAATTTGACTTTATCCAAGGGCAGTTTATTTTATTTTTTTTATTTTTATATATATATTTTTTTGTTAAGTTGAAAGATTCCTTATACTAATATCAACTTAAGCTACTATGAGGCTTAATAATTCATAAAATGTTTGGGTTGATAGATATTTATTTCTTCTTTTCAGTCATTACCAATCTCCTTGAATATTTCAATTCTAAATTTTTGTCTTTCTTTCCTCAATATTTTATTCTTTGGCCAATTTATCACATATATTTGAGGATTTTATTTGAACCTTTTCAAATCTGACCTCTTCTTTCTTCACATTATTTATTTAATACCACTACTTCTTTCATGGACTAAAGTAAAGAAATAGATTATGAGCCCTCAGGTGTGCCACCCCTGTAGTTGTAAGTCATACAAGGACTTAACATTCCACTACTCCCTTCATGGATTCATTAAATTGCCAATTTTATATATTGGAAGAAATTCGCATAATTTTAGAGTTAAATATGCCTTCAGGATGTTTTTATGATGAGTTTGAAACAAAATAATTATATATCTATCATCTCCCATTCATTATTATAAAAATTCATCATATCATGATTGAGCTTTCAAGATACTATTAAGATATCTTTTTTTTTCTTCTTTCTTCTTTCTATCTGTAATATTAATCTTCAGGTTTGGGATAAGACCCCCTCTCCATTTAAATTTCTGTAGTTGGTTTTCCTAATTTATTTGTATTTTGTTTTTCATTCTTGAAATATGTTCTTGCCAAATTTTGAGCTTTTAAATTTATTATTATTATTTTGAGTCTGATTCATACTAAGATGAGGGTTTTAATTTCTGTGGTGGCCTGACACTATATAGTGGCAGTCTACAAGGCTATAGCTCTAATCAACTCAGAGCTATTTCCCCTCATCAGACCAGGTCTGACCTTGGCTTCTCAGTGTATATGTATTTTTTATGTACATATATACCAGTTGTCCAAGTGCCACCTAGAGCAGGAAGACCATTAAAGCCTCTCTTTTCTGAATGAGATTTTCCTAATAATAATATTAATTATAAACATGATATTTCTAATCTTTAAGTGATTGATAATTCTTATGATTTCTTCTTCTTCTTTTTTGAGTATATATATATATATACTTGAATTTTTCATATATAATCTTATATAATATTGATATTTTAATATTTACAGTTTAAGGTCATGGAGGACCTATATAGTTGAACATTCATTTATTTAAAATTGATAAATTGAAAGCTGCAGTTTATAGTCTTTGTGGACTTTGGATTTTTTATTGAGTGAAAAAATAATAATAAAAAAAAATTCAGCTTATAGTCTTGGTGGACTTTATTCTTTTTTTTAATAAAGTTTGAAATAAATAATCAAATATTAAATTAATTATCAAGATATTTTGAAATTAAAATAGATATTTAAAATGAGTATTCCAATACTCTTTATTTTTTTTTTGCTATATACTCCATATGGCTAATTTATAATATTATGAAATAAAAAGATGTCCAGTTTAAAGTCATGGAGGACTTATACTGATGCATATCAATATTTTTACTCTGAGAAGGTATAAATATAATGTGAGTATGAATTGAATACCTATATATAATATTTTAAATAGTAATTCTCATAATATTCTTGAAGAAAAAATGATAGAAATTTATCAGTGAGATTAATTAATAAATAGAGAAATAAGAATCCAGTTTAAGGTCATAGAGGACCCTCATTGACTTGAAGGTTCCTCTTTGAATCTAAAAGCTATTTGATATGAAATATAGCAATAATAATAAGATCATTTGATTGGTTCTGATATAGAACAATTCTATTTAGAATGATATAGTCATAAATGTATTTTGATAATAATAAATTAATAACAAAAGAAAATTTCCAGTTTTAGGTCATAGAGGACCAATAGAAAATATCTTATAAGTCTACTAAATAATCCAGTTTTAGGTCATGGTGGACCCTTTTTTTTGAATTACTATCATTCTTTTTATTTATATACTCATATGTTTTTTTATTATATAATATTTATGAACACATGATATTTTTATTTATTTATTTATTTATTTATTTTTTATCTGATTTTATAATATTAACTGGAAAATTGTCAACTTTGATATTTGACTATAACAGCTTGATTTAGTTTATAATTTAGTTGCTTTTATTATTATGATTGTCTTATAACTATTACTTTTTGATTTATTTTAAATAATCTTCTTCTCTTTTTTTTAAAAAAAATACAAGAATGAAGGATTTCATTCCAAATTCTAACTATCTTTTATTGATTATCCTATTATTATACTCCTATCAATTCAATTTATGTGATCATATATATACATTCTATGTTATTCAATTTAATATCACTTATTGTTTTTTAGTAATAATGAATAATAATTTTTTTCAAAGATAAGATAATTTTTTCATTAATGCACTTATACTATCTGTGAATTATTACAGTTTCTATTTTTTTATTATTTATTTTATTAATTATTTTATTATTTATTTATTTTACTTATTTTTTTTGTATTTAGTAGAAGTTTCAGTACAGTACATCATTGTAACTTTGTACTGTTTATCAAAAAGTTCATTTTTTTATTGTTACCATTCTTTAAAAACTTAAAATTACAATTTGTTTCTTTTTTTTTATTGCATTTTTCATTTTCAGTCTTTTTATTATATTAATTCTTTTTTTTTATTTGATCTCAGTAGCGGTTTTTCTTTTTTTTTTTAATTACTACATTAAAGTAAAGCTACTTTAATGTACATTACTGTAAAGTTTACATTGGAGGAGCTTTACATTACAATACAGTACTGTACACTGTACACAGTACAGTGCCCTGCCAATTATATGCGAACAAAAAACATACAGGCAGGGCACTGTATTTTTTTTTCTTTTTTTTTTTTGCTGCGCAGTCTGTATCTCACACTCATGGGCCTTTTTTTTTCTAAGTCGAACACAAAACCTTTTTTTTAAATTTCAAATATTGGCTACTACAACTACTCAAGCATGATAATTTGTTATATATAAAAAATATAAGTAAAAAAAATTACATTATAATTCAAGGAAAAAAAACAAAAAAAAACAAAAGACCTGATAACAAAATCCAAGAGAAAGAGAAAAGAGAAAATACAATCAGCGATTGCATTTTCAATGTGAGGAAGCAAAAGAAAGAAAAAAAAAAACTTACCACTAATGAATGGAGGTCCTAGTAAGAAGTTGGACCTCCATTCATTTGAATAACCATGGCCATGCGTCGTGGCATCGAGTAGAGGAGATCGTTGAGGAGGTTTACATGAAAATCGGTCCACGCGGCGTTAATCGCATGTCGTAGCTCGTCCACCGTCTGAGGTTGGTAGAGCTTACTGATTTGACTTTTCATCGTCTTCCATATGTTTTCGATGGGGTTCAAATCTGGTGAGTGTGCTGGCCAATCGAGCTTCTGGATGTCGTGCCGATTTCGCCAATCGGTGCTCGCTCGTGCTGTGTGGATCGGGGCGTTATCCTCCATCAGTAAGATGCGTTGGCGACCACGTATCCAGGGGGCCTGCTCCATCCAGGCTATGAAGGGGAGCAGGCCCGGTCGATAAACTTGCTGCACCATCTCGGCCGATGTCATTCGACCGTTGAGAAAGACCAGGGGTGCTCGCATTGCTGCGCAGAAAGCACCCCATACCATGAGCGTCTGGCGACCGGATCGATGGTTGACCGCTAGGTTTTCCAGTTGCCACTTCTCTTGAGGTGTCCTCCAAACACGGACGCGATCGATCTTTTTCCCGAGCTCAAATGCGGACTCGTCCGTCCAAATCACCCGGGCCCAATCGTTGATCGTCCAATGGTGGTGGGCTTGGGCGAATGCAAGGCGTCGTTGGAAGTCTTGAGGTCAAAGGTAGGGTTTTTTGGGGGCGATGCGAGAGTGCTTACCGAGCTTATGGATCTCTCGCTGGATCGTTCGGGTGGAGACCGTGTGAGTCATCAGGTCAGTCACCTGTGCAACGGTTAATCGACGACCACGGGTTATAATTCGGCTGAGTTCTCGGCGGTCCCGTTCGGTCATGATCGTCGGTCTGCCCTTTTTCTTTTGGGTCCTCACCGTGCCGATACGCTGGTATTTGTCGATTGTATCGTAGACCGTCGTGAGGGCAATTCCGGTGAGGTCCGAGATTACTCG
Organism: Austropuccinia psidii; assembly: GCA_023105745.1. Classification (NCBI taxonomy): domain Eukaryota; kingdom Fungi; phylum Basidiomycota; class Pucciniomycetes; order Pucciniales; family Sphaerophragmiaceae; genus Austropuccinia; species Austropuccinia psidii. Next base: position 6,643,043 of record JALGQZ010000002.1, on the reverse strand, counting down.
AAATGAGAGGCCTGCTTGGCGCATCCCAACAAGTCGACCTCTGGTTTCGATATCAAGGTAGGGCATTTCAAGCTGGAATTTACAAAAAAAACGTTAGTGTTATTTATTTTTAAAAAAAAAAAAAAATTATTTATTTTTAAAAAAAAAAAAAAAATTTCGTACGAGTCGATTGGGGGAAAAGAGTTGAGGTGTTGCAATGCGGTTGACATCATGATGCTCCAGGCCGCCTTTTATGGTTGTTGTCATTGTAGTTACGATAAAGAGTTGCAATCGAATAACAAGAAGAGTAAAATTTAAAAAAAAAAAAAAGACGATGAGTTTAAGTCCGGAGCGGGCTCCAGACCTCTGACAAATGAGAGTCCTCCGCTGGATTCGCGCGCGCAGCAGCCGCGAGCATACAGCTGCCCTGCCCGCGTTCGCATACTTTGGGCAGGGCACTGTACAGTACAATACAGTTTTGTAATGTAATGTAGTTTTTTTTATATTGTGATTTTTATTATCATTATTATTATTATTTTTCTGTATAGTAGGTACTGTAGTCTCTTTGTTTTTTGTTTAATCGCATCTATTATTTTTTTTATACGATGATGGATTCTTTATTAAAGTGTACCAGTGAATAACTGTACAGTACAGTAATACACTGTATTGTTTCATCATAAAATTTTATATAAAAATAAGTTCTTTTCGATTACAGTTTTCAATATTTATAAATAAGTAGATACAAAAAATAAATAAGATTTGAATATAATTTTTGATTATATTTTATTTGATCTCCCCTTATTAGTTGTAAATAGTCGTACCTGATAATGTAATAAAAAATATAAAATGTTAGTAAAAAAAATTGATATCGAAGAAGGATCTCCCCTTATTAGTTGTAAATAGTCGTACCTGATAATGTAATAAAAAATATAAAATGTTAGTAAAAAAAATTGATATCGAAGAAGGATCTCCCCTGAGGAAAAGATTCTTCATCAATAGGAGTCACATCTTTTAAGTCTTTTGACAAATGTTATGTATCATCAAGTTAGGTTTCAGGTGTTAGGTTTTGGAATATTCCATCGCTTTCTTTTTTATTCTTTGGAGAATCACAACACTCCCCTCCATAACATTTGTCAAGATTGGTATCACCTATTAATCTGGATAAAAATTGCTTCACTTTGACAGAGCCTAATGCTTTTGTCAGGATATCTGCCATCTGATCGTTAGTGGATACCCAGGAGATAAGGACTTTCTTCATGCATATGTATTCATTAATCAGGTTGAATTCTTGTATCAGATGTCACGTCTGTTTTCGGTTTGCAATATCAAGGGCAATGTTGACAGAGGTCTTGTTGTTGGAGTAAAGAATTGGGGTAGTTTCTGTTAGTATCGGATGGAATAGGTTAGCCATCCATAGGCATTCTTTTGATGCAAATGAAAGAGCCATGTATTCTGCTTGGCATGTTGAGGATGCTATGGTTGCCTGCCTCTTTGACTGCCACGCAATCAGATTTTTGTTGTGAAATAATATAAAACCATGAGAAGATTGGTCGCCCTCCTCCCCAATTAGCATCCACATAGCATTCAATTTTGTTTTCCGGATGTTCATTACTAATATAAATACCAATGTTGATCGTGTAACGAAGATAAGCTATCAAGTGTTCCAGAGCTTCCCAATGGGATGAGTCTGTTCCCAAGGAGAATCTCGCCAGATAATTCACAGCATATGTGATATCAGGACGTGATCCTTGCGCGATGTATAGTAATATACCAATCTGTTTAAGATAAGGAATATCCATATGCTTTGCCTTGTTAGATATCAAGCTACAGTTATGAGGTAAAGGTGATTTCGCTGTAATGTTGCTATGTGATAAGTTGATTAGCTTACGAATTAATTTTGTTTGAGAGATAAGGAGTCCTTTGGGATGTTGCACAATTTCAAGGCCCACCAATCCATTAATCTGCTCATCCCATTTAATTTTCAAGGCTTTATCCAGGCAATTGCATATAGTAAGTAATAGTTTGCCGGAGGAACTTGCGATTGCCCCATCATCGACATGAATCCATAGTATTGCAGATCCCATGTCGGAGCTAAAAGTGTAGGTGCTCGGGTCCTCCTTATTAGGTTGGAATCCAATGTCTTGAAGGATTTTTGTCAGGTGTTTCCACCAACACCTTGCTGCCTGCTTCGTGCCATACAGAGCTTTCTTTAGCTTAAGAACTTTACCATGACCAACCGTCATGCCTTGAGGCGGCCAAATAAAAACAGGCATATCAATAATGCTGTGCAAGAAAGCGACCTTCACATCAAATGTCTTGATCGCCCAATTATTACTGATTGCCATAGAAAGTAAGAGCCGTAAAGCTCCGAAGGTTGGAGTCGGTGCAAATGTTTCTTCAAAATTGATACCTCAAGTTTGTCGGAATCCCCGTGCGACTAGACGAGCCTTGTAACGTAGTGGTGCGGTTTTCTTCGAAAAAACCCATTTGGAACTAAGAATGTCGGAAATCTTCTGGGTTTTGAGAACCGTGCTAAGGTCAGTTAATTCAAATACTTTTTCTTCTTCCATACTAGTGATTTCATCATTCATCGCTTCTTCCCACAGCTCTTTGTCAGGGAGCAAAGATACTTCTTTAAGACTAGTCGGAACAACATCACACAGGTTGAACTGAGTGTTTAATGAGCATATGAGTGAGTCTTGAACTTCGATTTCTTTCACCATAGAGTTATCCATCAGATCCAACACTTGAATAGACGATAATATCTGCTCTTTCGGAATATGATAGAAAGTATTTTCATCAAATTTTACACTTGCCGACTTCATAAAGAAATTACCCTTTTCGGGTATCCAAAATATCCAACCTTTAGAATCCGGTGATATGCCCATATGATAACCTACAATTCCTCTCAGGCCAAGATCTTTTTGGTGTAGGTGATTAAATAGATACGCTTTTGCACCAAAAACTTTTAGAAGAGAGAGTGTCGGTTTCAAGCCACTGACAATTTCGTAAGGCGTCTTGTCTGAATCGGTATGTAGCACTCGGTTAAAAATGAAGGCAGCATGTTTAAAAGAATACGGCCAAAATCAAACAGGTATTCCAGCCGAGATGAGAGATGTTCGTGCAATTTCAATAAGTGTTTGATTAGTGCGCTCGATTCGACCATTTTGGTGGTGTTCATAAGGAATAGATAGTTCATGAGCAATCCCATTTTGAGTGGTAAATGTTAACATGGCTGAGTTTTTGAATTCTGATCCATTATCAGTACGAATGCATTTGATTTTAAATGAGGTGGTCGTCATAAATCGCCTCATCCAGTCGATGAATTGAGTCTTGGCTTCCGTTTTGTCGCGGAGGGGTATAGCTGTTGTCAGTCGAGATGCGAAGTCTTGTATGACAAGAACGTATTTCATGTTGTTGTAGCTTAATGGTAGGGGCCCTACCAAGTCGGCAACAACTAAGTCCCCTGGTCCCCAAATATGATTTCGGGAAGGAGTAGATACAGGAAGGTGTATGCTTTTGGATATCAAACAATCATGGCAGATGGAGATATTATGGTTGAATGATGATGGTAACCCGCCAACAGTGTCGTGCTTAATCATTCGTTTAATGTTGCGGAGTGAGAGATGTCCGATTCTTCGGTGCCATAAGGTCGCCAAGTCACTCGGAAAAGATATTGGCTTAGTTGCTAAGTTAATTGGAGGTGCATCATGCCCATCTTGAGTTGATATGGGATTGATGGATGGATTCGTCGGAAAATTAGAAATAATAGGTAGAAACCATTGATATTGATAAAAAAAACATGAAAATAAAATGCCATTCTGGCGCAGGAAGAAGTTATTTTTTGAGAAAAAAAATTGAATGCGATCATGAAAAAGCCGGCCTAATGAAATTACAATGCCAGGAATTGCTTTGCAATATAGTACATTATTGAGCTGGAGTGTACCATTTGGGGTATTCAGTTGGACTGTTCCGATTCCTTCTGCAATGAAACGGTGACGAGAAGCGACAGATATTAAAAGATTAGTAGGTGAAATATGGGTAAATAGTGAGACATCGCCTACAACTGAGTGTGTAGCTCCAGAGTCAAGTAAGGCTTCATTAGATTCCAAAGATGGTATTACTCCTAAACTGGCAACAGAAGGGATCTTGCCGTGTTTCTATCGAGCCTCCTCTGCCTTTAATTTTATAGGGCAATTAGGAGCCCAATGGCCAGTTCCTCCACAGTAGAAGCAAGGATTTCTTGAGGTCAACCATTTCTTCTTCCAGTCCGGGGATTGCTGGTCAATAGATTGAGCCGTCATTGAAGGTTTTGGGCTGTTGGGGTGGTGTGAAGAAGTCGATTTCTGTTTTGGAGAGAAATTTTCACACTTTGAGCTCTCCAACCTTGAGAGTTGGATGGCTGAGGAGGATTCAGGCGCTAGCCGTGATTGCAATCGATTAGTAATATCCAGAATATCAGTTGTTGTAATATTCAAATCGGGATTGCTGGCCTTCCTCATATCAAGGACAGTTGTTATTTGATCTTGGAATTGAGGAGCCAAGAAGAACAAAATAATAGGTGCGACATTTTCGGCCATAAGTGGCCCTATTTGAGATTGCAATGCATCCAGGGACGCTTGAACAGTGAGCAAGTGTTGCAGCAGATTGGTTGATTGATCACTCGGCATAAAAATCCGGCTTGTGTGTTGCACAATAGCCGACCATGAGGCTTTGCTGAAGCGCTTCCTTAGTGCTTGATAAGTTGACCGGGCATTAGGCATATAAAGTTGAGAGGTAGTCGATTGGAAGAGAGTACGATCCACGCTCATGCGGATGAAAGATGAAGCCACTAAATTACGTCGATAGTTGGTATCGCGTTCTGATATATTGAAGTAGTCAAGGTCATCAAAAAAACAGCTGCCCCAGGTTTCAACCATCGCACGGGACCATAGATTAAAATTTGATCCATCAAGCAAAAGTCGGGGACGGATTTTTTTGGCTATATAAGAGAAAAACGATTGAGACTTTCAGCCTGTCGATCCGCCTGAGCTACAGCATCATCATTTGAGATTTTGAGGGAAGACATATCGGGAGGATTTGCATCATCCTTGGTTGAAGGAGGCATATTCTTGGATATAGGGTTTTTACTGGTTGAGTATTTCTTTCCCGATCGAGTGGTGGAGTATTCCAGTGCAGGAAAAATTCAAATATAGGAAAAGATATGATTGAGATAAATAAAAAATAAAATAAAAAGGAACTGAAAAAACAGAAAGATTATAATGGTAGGCGGCCCATAACCTATTGTTTCATCATAAAATTTTATATAAAAATAAGTTCTTTTCGATTATAGTTTTCAATATTTATAAATAAGTAGATACAAAAAATAAATAAGATTTGAATATAATTTTTGATTATATTTTATTTGATCTCCCCTTATTAGTTGTAAATAGTCGTACCTGATAATGTAATAAAAAATATAAAATGTTAGTAAAAAAAATTGATATTGAAGAAGGATCTCCCCTGAGGAAAAGATTCTTCATCAATAGGAGTCACATCTTTTAAGTCTTTTGACAAATGTTATGTATCATCGAGTTAGGTTTCAGGTGTTAGGTTTTGGAATATTCCATCGCTTTCTTTTTGATTCTTCGGAGAATCACAGCACACTGTACTCTCTTTTTTTTTAATCATGAACATTGTTGTTCTTTTTTTTTATTATTATTCAGTTAATCGTGTTTCTCTCTTTTTTTTAAAAAAGAACACTTTACTAATTACTACTTTAAGTCGCATATTATTATTTTTTTGATAATGATTTTTGTTTAATTTGAAGAATTTTTTATTATTATGATTTTTCTTTTATACTAGATTTTACAGTACAGCAGCATACTGTAATGTACTGTACTGTACTTTACTGTTATTTAGTCTCTTTTTTTTTTCTGATCGCATCCAGATTTTTTATTAATTTTGTATATTTGATTGCTTGAGCGATCTTTTTTTTTTTTTTTTATAATTGTATATTTTTTTTTATTATTTTTTTTTAAAAAAAACTATTAGGGGGCTTCATTCCTTGAATGATTGGCAAATTCAAAAAATGTCTGTTTTGCAATTTTCCTGAGCTGTGGCTTGCAGCAAAATGAGCCATCAAATCCAATCTCATCTTTTGTTGGTCCTGACTGTTTTTGACCAATTGGTGCCCAACTTTGCGCCACAGAAGTACAGTGTGCAGGCACACTTGATTCAAAATATCTTCCTTAGGATTGTTTTTGCTTTCATTTGCAGTGCATTTGAAAAAAAATCAATTTCTTAACCCAAAAGGGTGAGAAAAAGTATATTTCTTCTACTTGTTCCAGCCAGTTCCAACACTGGAAATCAGACATCAAATCAGTCTTCAATTTTCATGACTGATTTCTAAAATCAGATCAACTGATTTTGAACAAAAAAAAATCAAAATTAGTAAAGGAATGAAGCCCCTTATTTGTAATTAAAATTTGTTTTCATTTTATTTATTTATTTGATTTTATATATTTATTTATGTTCATGTATATTTATATTTATATTTACTTATATTTATATTGATATTTTTTTACTTATTTATATAGATTTATATTTATTTATATTTATATATATATATATAAATTAATTTATTTATTCATTTGAGTTTGTATTTATGTGTATTTATGTTTATTTATTTGTACTTAATTATATTCAATTATATTTGTATTTATATATATTTATATATGCTTATATCAATTATAGTTATATTTATATATATTTATTTATTTGTATTTTATTCTAATGTGTTTTGTTTATATTTATTTATATTTACGTTTATATTTATTTATATTTATATATATTTATTTATATTCATTTAAGTTTATTTATACTTATTTATATATATTTAGATTCATTCACATTTAACTATCTTTATTTGTATTTAATTTTTATTTATTTGTATTTAGTTTTACTTAATTGAATTTTTTTTTAAGTTTGTATATAGTTGTTTTTTGTATTTATATATATTTATTTAATCATATTTGTATATATTTATTTATATAGATTTATATTTATTCATATTTGTTTACATATATTTATATTTATTTATATTTATTTATCTTTGTTTATATATATTTATTTATATTTATTTATATTTATATATCTTTGTTTATATATATATATATTTATATTTCCTTATTTTTATATATTTATATTTGTTTATATTTATATATATTTATATTTCTTTATTTTTATATATTTATATTTGTTTATATTTATATAAAGATAAATCAAACTTTAAGATTAATTAAAAATATAAATTAAACTAAAAAACTTGCAAAGAACCAACAAGTTTATTTTATTTCTAGTGTTATGATGGTCAAGTTGTGGGTGAGAAAAAAGATCTTCTCTTCAATATAAAAGGAGCTAAATTTTCAAGCTACTCTCCCATGCTTTTTATAATTATTCTTTTCAAAGTCATTTTTTATTTATATATTTAGAAAAAAATATTCTAAATTTTTGTTATGGTTCAAACCAAGTGGGGTTAAAAAAATAAATTATGTAGGGTCAACCTGGCCAGTTGCCTCTGTATATTTATCTTTTGAATAACCTAGATAATATCTATCATTATATATATTTTGAGGTTAAAATTATATTCTAAATATTATAATGTTAAATAAATGAGATTATTTATATTTATTCATCATTCAGGGACATATCCCTTTTAATATAGCTGTTTTTTTATTTATTGAATTTAAAATTATAGTATTTTCACAAAATCACTTAAGGATATCCATATAACCTTATTTTTTTATTTTTTTTTATCAAATAATAATTTTACTAAATTGAAAAAATAGTTGTTTCTTAAATATAATATATTATTGGGATTATATATCATCCCTTAGAATATTATAGTATTATGATATTATTCTTATTTTAATATTATTTTATTTTCAATATTATAATATTATGATACTTATATTATTATAATATTATCTTATTCAATATAGCTTTATATTGATGTGCTATATTTATTCCTCCTTCCACATGAATTGGTTTTCTTTTTGTTTATTTTTGCTTCTTTTGATTTCTTTGTGAAGCAAGGGGGGGTGGCCAGTTTTTTCTTATTAATTTTTTTTTTTAAAAAAAAATTAAAAAAAAATTAAAAATTAAAAAAAGAAAAAAGATTAAATTAAAAAAAGCTGGTCACCCCTCCTTGGGAGTTGGATTCTATGTATGTGCTATGTGTGTGTGCATGCTGTGTGTATGTGTGTAGCATGTATGTGTATTGAGGAGTTCAGCTCAATCATTCCCATTTTGGCTTCCTGATTGATTCAGTTCTAGAATGTTAAGATAAGTTTCTTTATAATTTCTCTTTGAGGATTGATACTGCACACAACTGATGAGTTTTTTTTTTCTTCCTTCTAAAAGGTGTAGTCTTTTTGTAGTGAAAAAAATCTTGAAGTATTTTTTATTCAACATATCCTCTTTTTTTTTGTGAAAAATGAAGAAATTCTGTGCTGTATATTTGAGATCTTCAATATTAATTTAAACTCTATTCTTGTATTAGTAAATTAATAAAACTTCTTTTTATTTTTTTTTCAATTTCAACATAATACTGATTAAGCCTTCCTTGTTTTCAGATTATTTTGTTGAATTATATTTTGAAATTATTTTCTTTTGAAATTGAAACTTGAATTATTTCTTTTTAAAAAAAAGCAACAATCTTCTTTGGAAGAAGTGCAATGATGAGGAATGTTTGACCTGTTGAAAGGTAATTATTCATGAAATTGAGAATTCAAGAAATATCTAAGTACTTTATTAATGGAAAACAAGCTTGAATAAATTATAATTTAATATGTGAATTCTTCCAAGACAATTAATTCAATTGATTTTGATTGATTAAATTTATAAACTGATGCTTCATTGTTAGAGTCCCACTTTCCCCAAAACTTATAGCCACTTGTGCTTTGGGTGGTATAAGAAATAGTTAACCACCCCTCTTTTTTTTAAGTATGAGAAGCTACTGATACTATTACAGAATAAACAAACTAAAACAACCTTTCTAGATGAATTTTATAACCAGCCCTTTTTTTTTTTTTTTTTTTTTTTTTGATGAACTGACTTAGAATAGAGTAAGAGAAACAGTAACCAAATAGTTAAATTGCAGTTTAAGGCCATGCTGGGCCTTTAATTTTCTGAAGAATAATTTTCTTAAAATAATCTTGATTCTTCTTCATTTTCATTTCAATCTTGCTGCTGACAATTTCTTTCCATAATTTATTCCATTCTTCTTTCTTCAAACAAAACTTGTGATTATTCATTCTAATTATTAACTGTAAGACTTTATCCTCCAAATCAGAATCCAATCCCTTTTCAATAATATAGCAGTCCCCTCTCCACTTAATACTTCTACCCTCAATTTGATATTCTTCAAGACAAAACCATCTCTGAGCTTGTATTGGTCCCCAGTAAAGACTGATCCTTATATCTGAATCCATATAGAAAATTTCATTCCAATAGTCATTATTGAGATTTCCTTTAATTCCATCATAATTAAGTATATCCATAAATTCTAGTTTTGAAAGGTTTGATCCAGGAAGGTGGCTTAAATAGGCTTCTGCAGGGGCTTCTTGAGTAATATCTTCATTTCCAAATAAATCTTCAAATTCAATAAAGGGGATACTTTGAATAATTGGTATCTTGAAGTATTCAATAATTGGTAAGCCCCAGCTTTGGTCTTCATTGTTAAGTCCTTGAAAATGATGATTAATCCAGAGGTCTTGGCTTTCTTCATTTGTTTCTGAATGTGGCCAATAGATCAAGATGGTATTGTCTGCTTCATTAGTTCCAGACATAATGATTATAAAATATAAAATATGATAAAAAAATTGCTAATGGTTTCTTGATGTTAAGAAAAAATATGAATAATTATAATAGCTTCTTGGTAAAGGTGGACGAAATAAATGATCTAAGTAAAGTATTTCTTAAAGAATTAATCCTCTTTTAAAAGGCAGGAGGTCACTGCCAAAAACTTGAATCAATTGAAGTTCTAAGTAATAAGGTGAGAAATATTTAGGTCCTCTTTGATAAGGCAGGAAGTCACTGCCAAAAATACTGGACTTGATTATTTGAATTGAATCTTACTGATTTTCTTCTCTTCTTTGTTTTTGAACTATGTAAGCTGGAGGTTTTCAGAATTGGCTTCAGCTGTACTTTGCTCATTGATGGTAAGTAATTTCTATAATAAGCTAATTTTCCATTCAAAACTCTAAGTTCCTCCAATAACAACCTTATCTCTTCCAATTTTTTCCTTTTCTTCTCTTGATTGGTGACTTGATGACTGACATTCTTTAAATTCATCTTCATACTCAAAAATGAATTCTTCATATTGCTTCTTCAATTTCCTTTGATCCAAAATCTCTTCATCCTCCAGAAATTCATCCCCACAACATCCAAGCTTTGGCATCTTGACTGTTTGTTAATTTTTTTTAAAGATTATGATATTATCAATTTTTTTCTGTTTTTTTTTAAAAGGTCTTGAAATTAATGATATTGATATTAAAATTGAATAGAAATTGATATTGAAATTCCCAAGGATTTCATCCCAAAAACTTAAACCATTAGAGGTGGAATAAGAAACAGACACCCACCCCCATTTTTTAATTGAAACATAGCCTTATAATACTTTTACAGTTAAAACTCTTTCATACCCAAATCATCATTCATATATATTTTTTTTTTAATTTTTTTTTTTTTTTTTTTTTTTTTTTTTTTTTAAGTTTATATTTTTTTTTAATTTTTATAATTTCTTTTTAAGTTTTTTTTAAGTTTTTTTTTTTTTTTTTTTTTACATGTGCAGAAAAATATAATCAATTCATGAATCCCATTTTCCTTTTTCTTTTTTCTGAAGAATTCTATTCACACATATATCCTTGGCTATTTCTCCCAGTATTTTCCTTCCTTTCTTCCTTTCTTCTAGGGTATTACCTTTCCAATTTCTTATGAATCCTTCTTCTTTGTGTATAAAGAGGTATCCATACTCTTCCCAGAAAAGATTTCCACCAAGAAGCTCCATATTATGAAAATTGAAGTCTTCTTGTGGCCAAATTCTACCATCATAAAGAGCCTTCCTTGTTTGTTCATCAAAGGAAAATACTTCCTCCCAATACTGGTTTTCCAAATTACCCTTAATTCCTTCCTCATTCAAGAGTTCCATGAAGTCTAATTTTGACAGGTCATATCCTGGAAGATTCTTCAACCATTTTCCTCCTTTCATTCTTTATGGACCCTCAAAGTATATATCTTTGAATTCAATGTAGGGAAGAATTATGAAATCTGGCTCTTCTTCAGGTGTTGGAAGTTGCCAGTAAGACATTTCATCATAATACTTCAAGAAACTTTCTTTTCCCAAGTCCATTTCCTTGTCTTTATCAATTCTCCATGGGCTTTTTGGGTTCAAATCATATGACAGAATAGTGTTCATGAGATCTTTTTGCAATGGTGAGACTTCAACTTCTGTCAAATTTGCTTCTGGCTTTGAATGTGAAGATAATCTTGGTTCAATTTCTTTTAAAGAGTCATGATTGTTGTAGGTCTCCCAAAGATTTTCATAAGCATGGGAGTGCTTTATTCTCTTCTTTGGAGGATCTTGAGAAATTTCATGTATTTGGAATTCATCAGTTTGATTATATTCCTCTTTATTGTATTCCTTCATAAGTTCTTCATCTTTGAAACAGTCATTAATTTTATTTCTAAGATCTTCCAATGAGTCTTCACAGTATTGATCACTGTTCATTTCTGGCTTCATTTCAATTTCCATATCTTGTGGGTATTTTTGCTTGGAAAATATGTCAAACAGATTCTTTCTACTATGTATTGGTGGTCCTTCTATTATTTCTGAGCCATTAACCAAAACCTGATATAACATACCATTGGTGTCAATTGGTTTATAAATAATTTTATTTTCCTTTTTCTCTGCTTCATTGACTTCCTCCATATACCAATTTGATTTTTCATCTTGTTTCCATATATAACTTTTATTGTTTTAAGGTTCATAATCAATTTTCCAGAAGTCAGGGCATGGGCTTAAGCTTAAGTTGTTTACTTGAGGGTTTTTATTTTTGACATAATCTTCATATTCACTTGAAGGTGGTAGATTTCTGTTAATCCATTCCTCCCACCTTTTGGGATCAAATGTAGCCCATTCCTTGTTTTCTTTTATTGCCTTGTCTAAATACCAGGCTAATGAATTTGGCTCTTCTGGTTCGATTTGTTTTGATTGTGCTTCTGTTGATGGTCCCTGTTCTGGCTCTTGTGTTTCTACCTCTTGGTCTCCTTCCACTTCCTCCTGAGGTTCATTCTCTATTCCCCTATCCATTATGGATAATCTTTCATCTAAATTACATTCCCTAGACTTTATCTTTTGATAATATTTGTTTTTTGTTTATTTGAAAATACTCTTTATTTTTGCTTTAGATTTATCTTCAGCTTCTTTTAATTTTACTTTGCTAAACCAATCCTTTATTTTTCCCATTGAACAAAGCTCCATTCCTCTTGGTGGTCCTGTTTGCCATCCTAACATATGGGGTTTGCATATTGGCATACATAATCTTCTACCATCTGCTTCTTGATAGCTAAATATTTCACCTTGTTTCTGTGAAAAGTCCAATCTAATGTTATTGTCTGCCAAGAAGGGCCTTCCAAGTACTGTATGTACTGCTCCCTTGGCAATGAAAAAATGAATTTCTTTTTCTTCTCCAGAAGGCAAAAGTACTTGTGTGAATTCAGCCAATCCAATTAATGATGTTGTATGCCCTCCAATTCCTCTTAAATTCATGTTGAGCTTTCTGTTTGGAAGAGAGGCTTTTATTGCTGCATCTTCAGTGATTATGTTGAGCTCTGATCCTGTATCTACCAGTGCCATTACTGGATATTCTTCTTTTCCAACAAATACTTGCATAAACCCAAGTGGACAGGCATAACGAAGTCTTTGTTTTTCAAAGTCTTTAATCTTTATAGAAATAGCATCTTCTTTAATGTCCAAAGTGTTAACTGATTTCATAGCTTCCTTTTCTTCAAGAGAAATCACTTGCAGCCTGTGAATGAAGGTTGGGGAAATTGATAATATTTCTTCCAAGGTTAAGTTAATTTTCTGGTCCAAGATTTCCTTTATCACATTTTCAATTGCTAATTTTGGTTTGAATTCTTTCTTATCCTTTATGAATTCTTTCTTTTCAGTTTTGTGGTGAAAAATCTTTGTATTTAGCTTGTCACTTTCCTCCTCAACATTCTCTTTTTCTTTACTTTCAGCTCCTTCAAATCTTTCATCTCTTTTTGTATGTTTATCTTTATATTTGGTTGGAACAATAATCTTCATTTCTTCTTCAGCCTCATCCTCATGATAGGTTCCTGGTAGTATAGGCTTTTTACTTTGAGAATATTCTCTATTTTGGCTTTCTTGCTTAGCTAATCTTTGCTTTGTCTGTCTGAGAGTTGCATTTGTTTCCAAAATCTCAGTGGGTGAAGATACTATCGGTGGTTCCCAATTACCCCAGTCTTCTACTTGAGCAATTGAAACATCTTTTTATTCCTTTTTCAGCTCAACTATCTTTTGATCTTCTGGTCTTGATAGAGGCTTTTCCTTTTCAATTATCTTGTTTGAAATTTCTTTTTGTTCCTTATCAAATTCCCTGACTAAATCCTTTGGAGATTTGGCTCCTTCTGAGGGTACTCTTTGGAAATTAGGGTAAAGGAAATTTAATCCTTGCCTACTAACAATTATTTTTTCCATATCTTCTGCCAGGTAGCTGCATCTTGTCAATGAATGACCATTTTCAAAACAGTAATAACACTTTAAGGGTGGTCTTGGATACAGTTGTGCTGGAACATAAGGTTGATAATTTGCAGGAAAAGGTGCCTGGTTATTTCTTGGTCTGAATGGTTGTGCATTTGGTGCTAAACCTGATCCTTGTGTATTTGGTTTATCCTTCCAGACCTTCTTTGGTGGATTAACAGCCTCTGATAGTTCTTTAAGCTGGTCCAAAACATCCTTCATTGGGTTCACTTCTTTTGGGGCTTCATTAACATGAGCCTTTTGAGCTGGTGGATTCTTTATTTTATTTGTAATATCTTTCATTTGCTTGATAACCTCCTCCCAGCTTTCATCTTCAAATCTGGTTTTCTTTTTGCTTTTGATTTCATCTGACTTTGATAATTGTGATTTCCCTTTAATAACTACTGCTGCCTCCAATTCTGCCTCAATATAATTTCTGAGGATATCCATCTCAGGTAAGATATATCCTCCATCCCTTGCTTGAACCATGGTCCTGTCTTTGATCATTTCTTTAGTAAAACTACTTCTAATTTCTGGTGATAAAGAATCAAAGACATCTTCATGATAATCATTTTCCTTTTTGATATACCCATACTTCAGCAGATATTTTGAAATTATGTCATATTCCCCAATAAACTTTCTGTATTGGGACAAACTTTTGACTCCTCCTTCCTGTTGAGTTTGATTAAATAGTCTTGTTAATGAATCTTTCCTGTGTCTTCTTTCTGGTTCCACCTTTCCCCATTTACTGATCATTTCCTTTTTCAATTGATCCCAATCCTCCATTTCATATCCTGGCATTCCTTCAATTTCATATCTGATATCCTTATCTTCACTCCAGAATGCTATTTGCATGGCCAAATCCCTTTCATTGGCTCCTTCAATTGATGCTATCCTTTCAGCTCTCTTGATAAAAACATCAATTACCACCACCACCAGTCTTAGTGGAGGAGAAAGAAGAATGGGAAGTGGCTCAGGTTCTGGACTCAAAACCCAAGAGAGGTAATTTATGGTATCCTGTAGAGTGGAAAGGATTCAGTGGAGACCAAGAAAGAACGACTTGGGAACCAGCTTCCAACCTTACCAGCTCACCAGACCTTGTCAAGGATTTCCATTAATTGTATCCAGACAAGCCTGGCCCAAATACCTCAAGATTTTGATTTTATGGTGCTTGGTGGGGAGAAGAAGTTATTAAAGTAAGTTCCTCTCCTGGAATGCACCTTTAAGGGGGTATTCTACCCATATGTTGCTGTAAGCATCACCTTGGCCACTTTGTGAGCACTTGTCAATTTTTTGGACAGGTTCAGGAAGCATACAACACCAATACCCTCTGATTTAGACCTTATCAAGATATGGCCAAATGTTTTCTTTCTTCCTTTCTTTCTTTTCTCTGTATTTATCATTTTATTTATGCCAATCATCATTATTCAAGACTTTCATTACTTCAAGTCATTTATGGCAATTTATTCCAGTTTTATGGTGCTTTGTGGGGAGTGGGAGTTATGAAAGTAAGTTCCATCTCCTGGTATGCGTCCCTGAGGGTTCTACTTCTTGTAAAACATTACCTTAGCCACTCTGTGAGCATCAAAAGCTTGGTTTTCATTTTTCAGACAATTCTTGGCCAAAAATCAAGCGACTCACTACAAGAAGGACAAACCATCAGGAATTTCTTTTATCTCTTTTTCTCTCATTTTCTTTCTTTTCTTTACTTGTATAATTTTGTTTTCCTTTTATCTCTTTAAAGCAGCAGCATCCCCTCCCAAATCATGTATTGGGAGGTTCCATTATTTTTTCATGTTTTATTATTTATAAGAGTGGGGATAGAAGTTGAACCAAACACAAACAAGGACAAGGAAACTAGTTATCTCTACCTAATTCATCAAAAGTTCTCTGAAAATGGTTTATCAACTCATAACTGAAGAATATGCAAGCAGAATATTCAAGACATCAGAATCAGTCCACGTCATATCAAAAACATTTGACCTCAAGGAAATGGGGGCCATAACTCAATTATGCCCCCCCTCAAAGCCTCAATAGTGAAGGTTAAAGGCCCCTTTTGGGACAAATGCATTACTCAGGGCCTCCCCTGCAGCTTTGGGGAGGCCAGGATCTTGATGGTCCTGGAACCCATAAATGGGTCCAGGCCATGTAGGGTGAGTTTTTGGTTCTGGGCCAATTCTTGGTCCCCAGCAAAATTGGGCCCAGGGGGCATCCAATAGCCCCCATAGACCACAGACCACAGCCCACAGTCCATGGACCACAAACTGTGGCCCACAGTGTACGGCCCCCATACCATAGGACCCCAGAAGACAAAAATGGCCATACATCATAAAAATCACCAAAAAGGCCCAAAAGGCCATGAAACCATAATTTATCAAGATTCACCATAGAAAAGGCCACAGCCAAAAATCATTATAGAGGGCTGTTTGAGGCAATTTCCAAGGACAATGGGGACAAGACCCCTTGAGGGAATTATTCAAGTTTTTCTTTTGATTGGGCCTTTACAAATGAGTACACTTCATATACTCATTGGGCAGCATTTTTTGAGTACAAGGACTCAGTGGCCATCATTTTGGGATACAACCCAAGGCCATACCCCAAGGAAAAAAGATTGAATCAATCAGAAGAAAAAGAAGCATATTTTGAAGTGGAATACTTACTCAAATTTGAAAGAAGGGGGGAATCAATTTAATTTGACAGAGAAGATTTGAAGAAGGATTTTTGGGATAATTGTCAAGAGGAAATGAGAATTAAAAAGAAATTTTTTGAAAAGAATCTGGTGATATTGAGATGCCACTCAACAATGGCAGGGTATTATGGTGTTCAGGAGCCCACCAGTTTCAAGAGGGGGATACTGTAACAACCATCCATCAGGGGTAAGGGTATTCATTAATACACCCAATCAAAAACCTCAAATCAGCAGATCCACTATCTGCATCAGCATTCAGCTTCAGCAATCTTCCTTGCTGAAACATGCATACAGCTTGGTACCTCAATACAGCCTGTCAACATCTGTACAGGTTGGATTCACCCAATACAGTTTGGATACACCATTATGAAAGTGTATGATCACTCAACTTCACCACACCTCTTGTACAGGTTCTGTACAGCTGTACAGGACCTGAATTGGCCAGATTCAATTCAATCATTCAATCCTCTCATGAAAATTCTCTCTCTGGATCAGGGCTGGTGATTCTCACATATACCAGCCCCTCTTTCTCCCCCTGGGGAGTCCTCCCCAGTTAATTAATTTAGTTTATTTATTATTTAATGAATATTATTATCCTTATTTTGGGTATTATATTTATTTAATATTAAGTTAGTATTTGCATTTTGTCTCTTTGCCTGTACAGTATGAGTTGGGTGGCCATATCTTTATTAACCCTTCTCTTTTCATTCTGACAGGCTGAAACAGTGGACTTGGACTTGTTTGTGGCTGGCTCTTCTATTCTTTACTCTTATTGCTGTTGTTGCTGCTTTCTTATATTTTTTATTTTAGTAATTCATCTCTTTGCACTCTTAAGTGTATTTCTCTCTTACCATATCCTGAGCCCTCCATAAATGAGTCCCAGTTTACTGAGTGCCAGGCCCTCTTCACTTCAAAGAACCCCTGTGACACAAGCCCAGAAACCAGGAAAGAAGTTGAAAAACACATCAATGAACTCCTGAACATGGATGTCATCTGAAAGATTGGACATAATGAGATAGTGGAAATCACCACTCCTGTCCTAATCACCTGGCATGATTGCAAGTCTAGACTGTGTGGAGACTTCAGAGCTCTGAATAACTACACAAAAGCAGACAGGTACCCTATACCCAGGATACCTCATGCCTTGGATAAACTGGCAAAAGCCAAATACATAACCAAAATGGATTGTATGAAAGGTTTCCACCAAAATGGAGTTAAACCAAACTCCATGAAATTACTCAGAATAATATGCCATATGGGCATATATGAGTATACCAGGATGCCATTTGGCATCAAAAATGCACCAGCCCACTTCCAAAGGATGATGGACACAATATTTCAAGAAGAAATATTGGAAGGCTGGATGGTGGTATATATTGATGATATCATTATATACTCAGAAACATGGGAAGACCATTTAGAATACATAGACAGAGTGCTAAGTAAATGTACACCCATTAATCTGAAGATTTCACTGAAAAAGTGTAATTTTGGCCAACAGGATCTGCTAGCTTTAGGAAATCAAGTCTCAGGTCTTAGTACAGCAATTTACCAGAATAAAGTAGCAGAAGTACGGCAAAAGCCAGTACCAAAGAGCATCAAAGAGATGCAATCTTTCCTTGGGTTTGCTAGCTACTATAGAAACCACATCAAGAATTTTTCCCACATAACTAGTAGTTTATACAAGTTATGTTCAAAATATGTAGTTTTTGAAATTACCAAGGAAAGAAGGGATGCATATGAGAGGATCAAACATGAACTAACCAATGCACCTGTGCTCATCTTGCCAGACTTTAAGCTACCATTCAAGCTATATATAGATGCAGCATGTAGCCAAGGCTTAGGACCAGCCCTTCACCAAAGACAAATTGTAGATGGTGAACCAAGAGAGGGAGTAATATGTTACATCTCTAAGCAACTGAAAGATTCAGAAGCCAGGTATGGGGCCACCCAGACTCAATGTCTATGCTTAGTCTGGGCTCTTGAGAAACTCCATTATTATCTGGAGGGTGCAGTCTTTGAAGTTTACACAGACTGCACAGCCTTGAAGTCTTTACTGAACATGAAGACTACAATGTAACAAAAATCCATCCGGGGTAAGGGTATTCATTCACATACTCACTCAAACACCTCAAATCAGCAGATCCAGCATTGGCAATCAGCATTCAGTTTCAGCAATCTTCATTCTGAAACATGCATACAGCTTGGTACCTCAATACAGCCTGTCAATACCTGTACAGGTTGGATTCACCCAATACAGTTTCAATACACCAGTATGAAACTGTATGATCACTCAAATACACCACACCTCTTGTATAAGTTCTGTACAGCTGTACAGGACCTGTATTGGGCAGACTCAATTCAATAAATCAATCCTCTCATGAAAATTCTTCCTCTGGATCGGGGCTGGTGTTTCTCACATATACAAGCCCCTCTTTCTCCCCCCTGGGGACTTCTCCCCAGTTAATTAATTTAGTTTATTTATTATTTTTATGATTATTCTTATCCTTATTTTGGGTATTATAATTATTTGATTTTAAGTTAGTCTTTGCATTTCTCTTTTTGCCTGTAAAGTATGAGTTGGGTGGCCATATCCTTATTAACCCTTCTCTTTCCATTCTGACAGGTTGGAAAAGTGGACTTGGACTTGTTTGTGGTTGGCTCTTCTATTTCTTTCATTCTTATTCTTTGTTGCTTCTTTCTTATATTTATTCTTTTAGTAATTCATCTTCAACACTCTTAAGTGTATCCCTTCTTATCATATCTTTGAGCCCTCCATAAGTGAGTCCCAGTTTACTGAGTGCCAGGCCCTCTTCACTTCAAAGAGCCCCTGTGACATACAAATAGACACATGCTGAGATGGGAAATAGCCATCCAGGAGTACAGAGGGAACATTACCATCATATACAAAGAAGGTAAAAGCCATACCAATGCAGATGGCCTCATCAGGTGGCCACTGGATAATGTCAAGAGCAATCCAGCTTATGACCCTGAAGCTGCTGCCAAGATCCCCATCAATTTCATGGAAATAGATAGGAGGAGGAACTTCAGATTCTCTGAATGGGCACCAGGAAGTGGTACCCTTGACAGTGGGAACACTGATTCAGAAGGGACAGAAACTCCCATACTGGGAATAAGCTCCTCAGAACTGCACAATTAATTTTTCAGTACAGTACTGAAGTCTTATGCCAAACACAAACAGTGTGCCATATTACTACAGCTCCTTCAACAAAAGTACAGGAGTCCAGAACTGGAATCCCAGCTGGAAGAACCCTGGTTGAGGGCCTACAAGGATAACAAGTTCTTCCTTGTGGATGGTCTGCTTTACCACAGAGAGAAGCACACAAGTGCACTCACAGTGGTAGACAGAGACCACATCTCTTTTATCCTACAGGAATGTCATGTCTGCCTCTATATGGGACACATGAGTGAAGACAGGACCAGAGAGAGGGTAGCAAGAACAGCTTGGTGGCCCAAGTGGGAACAAGCATTTAGTGAATACATCAGCACTTGTAAAAGATGCCAAAAGGCAAATAGAAAACATGGGAAGAAGTATGGGTTACTTCAACATATAGAGGAACCCAAACACCCATGGGAGACCATCAATATGGACTGGGTCACAGGACTTGTCCCAGGAGGCAAAGAAAACTACAATGCCTGCCTAATCATATTTGATAGGTTCAGCGAGAGCATGAGGTGTCTACCATGCCATAAAGAGGACACAGCCATGGATACTGCTCTGTTATTATGGAATAACATCATATCCACCTGTGGAGTCCCTAAGATAATCATTAGTGATAGGGACCCAAAATTCACATCTGAATTTTGGACCAACTTATATTACATGCTTTGCACCAAGCTTGCATTCTCCACAGCTTACCATCCACAAACAGATGGCCTAGATGAAAGGATGATCCAGACAATAAAAGAAATCCTTATAGGGTTCTGTGCCTATGGCATGGAATACAAGGACCATGCGGGATACACTCATGACTGGGTACCCTTCTACCAGCTGTCCAACTGGCTTATAATACAAGTCAGCATTCTACCACAGGAAAAACACCTGCAGTGGTAGAGAAAGGGTGAAATCCCCTACTTCCTGTGGATCACTTGAAGAAGAATCTTCTAACCATCCACCCCACAGCCAAAGACTTCCATGATATGTGGCAAAGGGCTTGTGACACAGCTGCCAAATGTATAGCTGAGGCTAAGGAATATAATAAGCAGAGGTGGGACAAGACACACATGGAACCTGACTTTGAGGAAGGGGAACAGGTGCTAGTTTCCACACTGAGCTTTAATAATCTTAAAGGACCTAAGAAAATGAGAGACTCATTCATAGGGCCCTTCACTATCATTAAATTAATAGGGAAGAATGCAGTGGAAGTCAAACTTACAGAGGAATTTTATAGAAAGCACCCAGTCTTTCCAGTAAATTTGGTCAAGCCATACTTGCAAACAGAGGAGGTCAAATTCCCCTCCAGGAAGAAGAACCCCACACCACCTGATATAGTGGAAGTGGAGGACTCCCCTGGAAATGTGAGTAAAATCATCAGGGCCAGGAAGATCAGACTTAATGGGAAGGATCAGAGACAATACTTAGTCAGATTCAAGAACCAAACAGCTGATAAAGACAAGGGGTGGGAAAAGGTGCCATACCATATGGGGACCTTCATTTAACAAAATTCAGGGCCTCTAGGAGGACTGAACAGTCTCATCAATGATGAGCCTTGTTTAGAGGGAGGGTATGTCAGCCTGTGACTCAAAACCAGAGCACAAGCATGACAGCCAAAATACCATAAATCAATGGTATAGCCAAGATACCACCAAAACATGGAGCTGAGCCAAATCAGCTTCAAAGGTATCAAAGGAAAGAGGAAACTAACCTCTTTCAGAAAATATGAGTCCCATCACCATAGGACAAAGAATAACAGAGTTATTCATGCTCAAAGTTACTGCTGAGCATAAAGCTTAATTTTAACCTCTCATCTGAACTATAGAGTAAGAGGCTTAACCCCATCAAATGGGTATGAAAAATGAAGCTCTAAGCCAGAGCTATCCAATGATGCCAGCCAAACTGAGCTAGCACCAGTATTACTGAAGTTATGGTCAAATTCAGGCCAAATAAGGGTAAACAAAACATTCACCTCTCATCTAACTTCTACAGTTTTAGTGTGAGATACCTAAAGTGGGGTCTTTTTGGAAAGGGCACAATCAGGGCTATTTGATAGTGTCATCTCTTTCCTCATATCTTAACTATAGCAGAAGGTATGGGGTAAAAAAGTACCATTGTGTAGAACACATACAGGCCTACACACTGAGAAAGTTTTGAGGTTGATATCTCAAGAATGGACAAAGGTATAGCTGTTTTAAGGTAAAAATCCCACATTCTGGCCAATACGGCCTTACCATGGGATAATATACCATAATCATGATTATGAGGTGTCAAGCTGATGAAGAAGCATTTTTATACTTCAATACCTCATAAGTCACTCAATACTGGGGTCCCATACAGTTTCTGTACAGAATTCTAAAAGTCATACACATCAGAAGAGGGCTATGTGGTCCTCAGATGAGAATTTTCACCCTGTATTGGTGAAAACTGCCCATATGTGGTTTTAAAGCCACATCTGAGCGCAATACAGGCTATACAGGTCCTTGCAAACCACAAGCCTGTCTCAGAGACTGAAAAAATCTTGACTTTCTCTACGTGGAAAGGTCTAACAGCCCTTCCACCCCATTTCAGGAAGAAAAGGAGGCTTTTCACTGCCAGAATAGCTTTCCTCATCCTTGTAAGGTGTGGATATGAGACTTTGATTAAAAATCAAGTACTTTGTGTGTCCTCAAAATTTGTATAAGTTGATAACCAATCAAAAATAGTAAAAAATATTATTTTTAAGTGAAAACACACCAATTTAATTATTTATAGCTTGATTAGTATAAAAAAATAATATTATAAAGATTTAGTGTTTTACCAACAATGAAAATTTAGCCAAAAAAATACTCTACAAGAGATATTTTAAGGCTACAAAAGAAATTTCTTCAAGAGCAATTTCAATTGGAATTAATTGAGCAAAGAACTGCAAGCAATTAATTAAAGAACAAAGTCTTTAAAAACAATATGAAAGATAAAATACACCCAAAAGTGACAAAGTTTACAGTGATAAAAGATGCTTTAATTCACTTTTGGGGTGGTTCAGGGGTAAAAATGATTATAAGAGTTACAAAGAATGATTATAATGATTTGCTCACGTGGATGAGAGGTTTGAAATGATTTAAGAAAGGTGGTTGGAATATTTCATTGATTGGTTTAACAATGTTTAAGCTAATTATAAAAGGAGAAGATTCTAACATGAAGAGAAAAGTGGGGCAAAGAAGACATTCTTTTATAGCCATCAATTTTCTTACTCCAAAAGCAAAATTTACTCTTGTCAGTCGTGAAAAACAGTCTGAAAAAAGAAAAGACAATTATGGCATCATTAAACCCTGATATAGACCAAAAAGGGCTGGTTTAAAGCATTTTCAGCCATTTTTTAGACCCTTAAATCAGCCATTACTATAGCAATACCTGGTCTAGAGCCTTCAACACACGTCAGAATGTGTGTAAGAGACGTAGAAATCAGTTAAGACTGTTTTTACTATGATGGTTTTATCTTAAGGGTAGTTTTACCCTCTTGGCAATGCCTAAAACTACCCCAGTTGGTATCAAAACCTCATCATCAATTGAGTCCACAGACCCTGTAGCTCAATCCCAGGCCAAAAGTGATGAACTTTTGCGTGAATTTTGAGATCTCACGCCTGTCAGGAAGGAATTTGGGGGTCTAGCTCCCCTTAGAGCTGGAGTTCCTTTCCCCCCCCAAATTTAATCTTTCCAATTTATTTTTCCTTTAATTCCTCATCATGTATTATGCTTATAATTTACATATGTAATTCAATTGAATTTTACAGTACAATACAGTAATAATTGATACCTCATATGTAAATCAAAGTTCACTTATGTAATACACACACACATTTTCACATTTCAATTGAATTCAATTGAAAATACTTCAATTCCTCATAACTTCTAAACCAAACACAACACCTCAATTTTAACACAAAAATTGATGGTTAACACCACATGTGGTGTGAATTAAATTAAAGTTTTGACAATTTTCAACTTTTGTATTGAAAATACTGAAAAATTAATTTAAGCTTATTTAGAGTTGAGTTACAAGAATTTCATTCAGAGGTGACCCCACATATTTTTTTATGAGGAATCCAATGGTGAAATAATTTTTATATGTTTATTTATTGGATAAAAAGTTATAATAATTTTTATTTAATTTTTTTCCAAATTTATTTATTTTTTTACAATGTTGTTAAAATTTCATTTTTACTTAATTTTTCCAAGTATACATGTAATTTTAAAATTACAAAATTTAATGTAATTTTGTTTTTAAATTGTAATTAATTTTATTTATTTTGAATATAACTTTATATTTATATTTAGATTATTATTTTAATAATATAAATAAATCCATTTTATTTATATTTACACAAATTATGACGTGTTTTGAAGGCTCTAGGCCAGGTATTGCTATAGTAATGGCTGATTTAAGGGTCTAAAATGGCTAAAAATGGCTTAAACCAGGGTTCAATGATGCCATAATTGGCTTTTCTGTTGTCAGACTGTTTTTCAAGAGTGACAAGAGTAAATTTTACTTTTGGAGTAAGAGAATTGATGGCTATAAAAGAATGTCTTCTTTGCCCCACTTTTTGCTTCATGTTAGAATCTTTTCCTTTTATAATTAGTTTATACATTATTAAACCAATCAATAAGAGATTCCAACCACCATTGTTATATCATCTTAATCCTTTTAACCACGTAAAAAAAATTATAATCATTGTTTGTAACTTTTATAATCATTTTTACCCCTGAACCACCCCAAAAGTGAATTAAAGCATCTTTCATCACTGTAAACTTTTTCACTTTGTTTCCAAATTCACTCTCGTCACTTTTGGGCGTGTTTTCTCTTTAATATTCTTTGTAAAGACTTTGTTCTTTAATTAATTTTTTGCAGTTCTTTGCTCAATTAATTCCAATTGAAATTACTCTTGAAGAAATTTCTTTTGTAGCCTTAATGATCTCTTGTAGAGTATTTTTGGATAAATTTTTATTGTTGGTAAAAAAATGAATCTTTATATATTATTGTTTTATACTAATAAAGTTATAAACAATGAAATTAGCGTGTTCTCTCTTAAAAATAATATTTCTTACTATTTTTAATTGATTATTACCTTCTAAAGATTTTGAGGACAGGAAAAGTACTTGATTTTTAATCAAAGTTTCATATCCACACCTTACATTTGGGGGCCCAGCCATGATATTTTACCTGTGACATATTTTTTTTTACTCTTTTTTAATCTTTTTTCTTACATTGAAAAATTTAAAAACATAGAAAAATACTTATAATTCAAAAAATCCATAAAAAATGCTTTTTTTCATATTATAAGTGAGGCTTATATTTTTATTCCTTTTTTGAAATATCATTTTTTTTTACTTAATTAATTGGTTTTTTCATTAATTTTAGTGTCTGGCAACATGGTAAGACAAGAAAAATATGAAACAGCCTCAACAGTCACCAGCATTATTCCTGCCAGTACTATTAATTCAGACCATAATAGTACTGTTATTGTGACTCAAAATAACCAACCTGAACCAATATCTTCTGAATTCATTCACTTGGACATAAGTAATACCCTTCAGAAAGCTAAGGATTTGGCCAATAGTAAGTTTTTTGATGTCAAAATACTATTTTAAGCCTTTTTAACCATAATTATGCCTTCAACCAGGTCAGGAGCCAGATATAACCCCTCAAGCAGCTCCCAAAAAGGTAATAGACGTGATTAGGGCAGAGGCCAATCAGGTATAGAAGGAAAAGGGTCAGTTCATGACTTCCAAACAGCTAAAATGGGTTATTCTGAAGCTGATAATACCATTTTACCTTCAAAAAGAGCTGACACTGCCACAACAAGCCTCTGTGGACATATACAAAGCCAACCACAGTGCATACCACAATGCACTTCAATTCAAGGAGTACCAGATCCTTGCAGACTTGTGGAAGAATTGCATGAATTATTACCTAACTGTGAGAAAATTTCTGGGCCATCCCAACACTTGCAAATTTCTCAATGGATGGCATCCATTGATGGAGAAGAAAAACATGATGCTTTTGACACTAGAATGGAGGAAAAGCAACCCTCCACCACCAAAGCAAGTGCCAACAACAGCGGCAGTGGCCTGCAATTTCAACGTGAAAAAGCAGCCACAAGTTCCAAACAAGGGCAAAGGGAAGGCACCAGCCCCAAAGCCTTACAGCCAAGGATACATAATCCAAAGATTCAGCAGGATGCCATGGAAAATGAATTTTTGATGGCCAGAACCATGATGGAATTACAGAAGAAGGAGGATGCCAGATTAAGATTCCAGAAATGATTTCTGATATATTTGATTCCATCCCAGAATTGTATGATGCTATAAATGACCAGAAAAAACAGCTTTCTGAGAAAAATGAAACTATTTGTAGCAACATTAAAACAAACAGCCTGAGTCTGTGCCAGATTAATGAAACACTTATGTGCTTTGAAAACGTTTTAAGAACAACTAAAATTTCCAATAATGATAATTCTTTTGGAAATAAAATAAATGAACAATCTGCAATTATTCAAGAATTAACAGATAAATATTCTAAATTCAATATTGATGACATAATTGAAACAAGAATTAAAAAAGCCATAAATATTATCAAAACAGATAACAAGAAAGTCCTTGATGACATTTCAAACTCATTTACTGAAGTAAAGACATATACCATTGCCTTGAAAAAGTGTTTTGATTATTCACAAGAAGAAGTATCAAAGTTATCAATGACATTGAATCAAGTCACTGCTGATAATACAAGACAGACAGAGTTATGGCAAGAACTGACACATAAAAAAGACATGTATAAAATTGAAGTAATAAATTTAATACAAGGCTTCCAACATGAATACAGGAATTCCCAAAGGTGTAGCAACAGTAAAATGAATGATATTGAACAAATACTGAACACCTTACCGAGAATGTCTACACCTCTGAATCAAAATGAGGGCACAAGAATTCCAAATCCACAAGTATTTTATCCTGATGATTCACAGTTAAAAAATGAATTATCCACTCCTTTTCATAACTTGGAACCATCAATGGGCCAAGCACTTTTGAAAGAAGTTCCAAAACTTAAAGAATGGCCTCACTTCAGTGGTGAAGGAGAGTATGACCATATGGAATTCATTAGAGGTATTGACATGATCAAAGAGGATCTTGAATTACCAGACAGATTGGTAACAGCCAGATCTAACACCTTGTTTACCAGATCAGCTCATAGATGGTACATCAAAATAAGACAAGCACATGGACACCAGAGTTGGACTTGGTGGAAAACCCAAATTATCAACAAATGGGAAAATGATGCTTGGAGGCTTAAAGTTGAAACACCCTTTGAATCTGCCAAATTTAATGCTGATAAAGCCAAAGCTTTACCATGGTTTTGCCAACAAAAAGACAGACTAACAGCATTATATCCTGACATGTCAGAATTTATGATCCACAGAAATATTCTGAGACAATGTGGAGGTGACGTAGAGCATGTTATCAAAAGCAAGACTACTGAACAATCTTCAGCAGAGGATATTATCAATATATTAGAAGAAATAACCACCAGAACCAAAATTGGTTCTAGCAGGGTGAATCTCAAAACAACGTGTAATACACCTTGGAAAGATTCTGTGGACAAAAACCCCAAAGAAAACTCTAACGATATGAAGTATAAATCTGCAGATACAGTCAGAAAGTGCCATATTTGCCAAAGTACCACCCATTTAGCCAATACATGTCCAAAGAAGGGAAAAATCTATGAAATTGATATTGAAAAGGAACCTGATGTTGAAAAAGATGACATAATTGAAGACAATTCAGATGATAAGTCATCAATATGTTCTGAATCTTCAAAAGATATAGAAAATCTCAATGCAGCTTTTGACAACATGGAATCTTATTCCCACTTGCCACAATTGGGCAATGGTCAACTTGATTTATCAAAAGTTCAAGATGCACAACTTATGAAAACAAAACCAAACAGGGGAAAAGGTTATACAGCTGGTAACTCCTGTATAACAGAAGTGGTGATTGAAAACAAGCCCACCAAACGTTTGCTTGACCCAGGAGCCTTTTGCTCTTGTGTTGGAAAATCTTTTCTTAAGACTTGTGTACCAAATTTTGAAGACCAATTGTTACCAATTGATGGTATAAAATTCAACAGTGCAAGTAATACAATGAAAGCATTAGGAATCTTTGAGACCAATGTCATATTCCCACACATAAATTGGAATTTAAGAATCACAGTTGAATTTGTTGTTACGGAAAATTGCTCTAGTACCTATTTTATATTGGGAAATGACTATTTAATCATGTATGGAATAGAGTTTCATAATAACAAAGGAAGATACTTCACTATTGGAGGAAATAAGCACCAAAAACTTGCATTTTTACCATTTAAAAGAAAAATTACAGTAAATAAGGTATTACCAGTCAGCTTAGCGTTAGAGATATTCAAGTCTGAGCATTTAAATGAAGCTGAAATAAACCTTCATCTGACTGATAAACAAGAAAATGAACTTTCTTCCCTTTTGTATGACCACAAAGGAGCATTTGCTTCAGACAAAGAACCTCTAGGAGCAGTTATTGGTCATGAAGCTGACATTATTCTTAACATTGAGAGACCTTATCCACCACCCTTAAGAAGACCTGCATATCCAGAAAGTCCAAAATCAAGAGAAGATCTAGAAATTCATATCAAAGAACTTCTAGACCTTGGTGCAATAAGAAATGAAAGCCACAATGAAGAAGTAGGAATAGCTACACCAGTCATAGTGGCATGGCATAATGGAAAATCCAGAATGTTTGAGGACTTTAGAGCTCTGAACACTTACACTGTTCCAAACAGATACCCAATACCAAAGATTCAAATTGCCCTTACTCAAATATCTCAAGCAGTGTATATAACCACTATGGATGCCCTTAAAGGATTTCATCAAATTGTGGTGACACCAAGCGCAAGAAAATACTTGAGAATTATTGTTCATTGTGGATTGTATGAATACTTGAGGATGCCCTTTGGTATCAAAAATGCACCTTCACACTTCCAGAGAATGATGAATGAAATCTTCCCTCAAGAACCCTCAGAGGGATGGTTAATCACTTACATTGATGAAATTTTTGTCTGTTCAAAGACTTGGGAGGAGCACATTTACAGATTGTCCAGAGTTTTGAGAAAAATTCAATCAGTCAACATGAAAATCTCCTTGAAGAAATGCCATTTTGGATTCAAAGAACTTAAAGCACTAGGACATGTTGTATCTGGTTTATCCCTTGGAATTGACAAAACCAAAGTTGCAGCAGTAATGCTAAAACCCATGCCTCAGAACAAGAAGGAAATTCAATCATTCTTGGGTTTTGCAGGATATTACAGGCAACACATTAAAGATTTTGCATCCATAGCAAGACCACTTTATAAATTGTGTGACAAAGACACAGTATTTGAAATAACTGTTGACAGAGTCAAAGCTTTTGAGTCTCTAAGAGAAGCCTTGACCACTGCTCCACTCTGACTGATGCCAGACTTTAAATTGCCTTTCAAACTGTATATTGATGCCTCAGGGGATGGACTTGGTGCTGCACTTCACCAAGTTCAGATCATAAATGATAAACCTGTAGAAGGATTCATATGTCTCATAACCAGGCAAATCAAACCAACTGAAGCCAGATATGGAGAAAGTAAAATGGAATGTCTATGCCTGTCTGGGATTTGGAGAAATTGAACTACTTCTTAGAGGGATGTGTTTTTGAGTTAATAACAGATTGTACAGCTGTAAAATCACTTCTGAACATGAAAACACCCAACAGACATATGCTCAGATGGCGAATAGCCATACAGGAATACGGAGGCAATATGATTATTGTTCATAAGGATGGGAATAATCATAAGAATGCAGATGAACTAAGCAGATGGCCATTACCACATAATATTGATAAACCTGCTTATGTGCCAGAAGAAGCTTCACCACAAATTCTAATAGAAGGAATAAGTGTCACAGACTTGAACACCACCTTCTTTGAAGAAGTCAGAAGTAGTTACACTCAAAATAGGAATTGTAGCATCTTATGCCAATTACTTAACAAAGACTGTAAAGACAACTCTCTAATACATGCCTTGGATGAAGTATGGAAAAACTCTTATGATGAAGGAAGATTTCAGCTACTGGATGGTATAATTTACCACAGACCCAAGCACACATGTGTCATGACAGTTGTAGACAGGTCATTAATCAATCTTGTACTAAGAGAATGCCATGATAGTCCCTTTTCAGGCCATCTGTCTGACTACAGAACAAGAGAGAAAGTAAAGACCAGCATATGGTGGCCAATGTGGCAGAAAGATGTTATAGAGTATTGCAAAACCTGTGACAGATGCCAAAAGGCAAATAAATCCACTGGCAAGAGACTTGGAAATATGATAAAAATGCAAGAACCAAGCAGACCTTGGGAAATTGTCCATATGGATTGGGTAACTGGCCTACCACCAGGAGGTGACAGAAGCTATAATGCTTGCCTAGTAATTGTGGACAGATTCAGTAAAACTCCAATCTTTTTACCATGTCACAAGGATGATACAGCCATGGATACAGCTCTTCTGATATGGAATAGAGTAGTGTCATGGACTGGGATATTTACAAATATCATTAGTGATAGGGATTGCAAATTCACTTCAGCACTATGGACAAATCTTCACCAATTATTTGGCACTAAACTGTCTTTCTCTACAGCCTACCACCCACAAACTGATGGCCTGGCTGATAGGATGATCCAAACCTTAGAGGAAATGGTGAGAAGATTTTGTGCATATGGCCTTGAATTCAAAGATTGTGATGGATTTACCCATGATTGGTGTACTCTGTTGCCAGAACTGGAATTAGCATATAAAACATCAATCCATGCCAGTCCCAACCAAACTCCTGCCATTCTAGAAAAAGGATGGAACCCCAAGTTACCCCAAGATTCCTTGAGGAAAGATTTAATTGAAATACATCCCAATGCTGCTAGCTTCAAAGGAATTTTAGACAAAGCTAGCAAGCATGCAGTAAGGTTCATGGAAGACTCTTTTCCATATGCTAAAGACAAATGGGATAAATCACATGCAACTCCAGATTTCAAAGTGGGGGACCTAGTTCTTGTATCCACCACTAACTTCAATAACATCAAAGGATGTAAAAGGTTGAAAGACTCCTTTGCAGGACCTTTTGTGATTAAGGCCCTCCATGGAGAAAACACCGTTGAAGTAGAGTTATCTGAAGAACTTAGCAAGAAGCATCCTACATTTCCAGTGAGCTTGATAAAGCCATATAAATCTAGTGATGCTGAGAAATTTACCTTGAGGAATAAGATTCCCCAAGTTATACCTCCTATTGAGACATCTGGTACTAAGAAAATTACCAAAGTTCTTAAAGAAAGGAAATTAAGAACCAAGAAAGTAAGGGAATACCTTGTTAGGTACAGTGACCCAGCTTGTAAAGATGAATGGTTAGAAGAAAAAGATTTACCAGAAGCTACCAAACTCCTCAGGAGATTCAGACACACTATAAACACCAATATTACAAAGTAATATTCTTTTTTTTAGGGGGAGGGAATGTGAGCCTTAGAGGTAATTTCATATACCCAAAAGACCAAAAATACAAAATTAACATATTGATATAAATAAAATAAATTTATTTATATTATTAGAATAAAAATCAAAATATAAATATAAAGTTATATCCAAGATAAAAAAAATTAATTACAATTTAAAAATCAAATTACATTGAATTTTGTAATTATAAAATTACATGTATACTTGAAAAAATTAAGTAAAAATGAAATTTTAACAACATTGTAAAAAAATAAATAAATTTGGAAAAAAATTAAATAAAAATTATTATAACTTTTTATCCAATAAATAAACATATAAAAACTATTTCACCATTGGATTCCTCATAAAAAATCATGTGGGGTCACCTCTGAGTGAAATTCTTGTAGCTCAACTCTAAATAAGCTTAAATTAAGTTTTTAGTATTTTCGGTACAAAAGTTAAAAATTGTCAAAACTTTAATTTAATTCACACCACATGTGGTGTTAACCATCAATTTTTGTGTTAAAATTGAGGTGTTGTGTTTAGTTTAGAAGTTATGAGTAATTGAAGTATTTTCAATTGAATTCAATTGAAATGTCAGAATGTGCGCGTGTATTAGATAAGTGAACTTTGATTTACATATGAGGTATCAATTATTACTGTATTTTACTGTACAATTCAATTGAATTACATATGTAAATTATAAATATAATACATGATGAGGAATTAAAGGAAAAATAAATTGGAAAGATTAAATTTGGGGGGGAAAAGGAACTCCAGCTCTAAGGGGGAGCTAGACCCCCAAACTCCTTGCTGACAGGTGTGGGATGTCAAAATTCAGGCAAACGTTCATCACTTTTGGCCTGGAATTGAGTTACAGGGTCTGTGGACTCAATTGATGATGAGGTTTTGATACCAACCGGGGTAGTTTTACCTGCTGCCAAGAGGGTAAAACTACCCTTAAGATATAACAATCATAGTAAAAACAGTTTAAACTGGTTTCTATGTCTCACACACACATTCTGACGTGGGTTGAAGGCTCTAGGCCAGGTATTGCTATAGTAATGGCTGGTGTAAGGGTCTAAAATGGTTAAAAATGGCTTAAACCAGCGCTTTTTGGTCTAAACCAGGGTTCAATGATGCCATAATTGGCTTTTCTGTTGTCAGACTGTTTTTCACGACTGACAAGAGTAAATTTTACTTTTGGAGTAAGAGAATTGATGGCTATAAAAGAATGTCTTCTTTGCCCCACTTTTCTCTTCATGTTAGAATCTTCTCCTTTTATAATTAGTTTAAACATTGTTAAACAAATCAATAAGAGATTCCAACCACCATTTTTAAATCATTTTAATCCTTTTAGCCACGTAAAAAAATAATTATAATCATTTTTACCCCTGAACCACCCCAAAAGTGAATTAAAGCATCATTCATCACTGTAAACGTTGTCACTTTGTTTCCAAATTCACTCTGGTCACTTTTGGGTGTGTTTTCTCCTTAATATTTTTTTAAAGACTTTGTTCTTTAATTAATTGCTTGCAGTTCTTTGCTCAATTAATTCCAATTGAAATTGCTCTTGAAGAAATTTCTTTTGTAGCCTTAAATATCTCTTGTAGAGTATTTTTGGACAAATTTTTATTGTTGGTAAGACAATAAATCTTAATAGTATTATTGCTTTAAACTAATAAAGTTATAAACAATGAAATAGGTGTGTTTTCTCTTAAAAATAATATTTCTTACTATTTTTAATTGATTTTTACCTTGTAAAAAGTTTGAGGACAGGAAAAGTACTTGATTTTTAATCAAAGTTTCATATCCACACCTTACAAAATCCATCACAATCTTTGAATTCAAGGCCATATGCACAAAATCCTCTCACCATGTCCTCCAAGGTTTGGATCATTCTTTCAGCCAGGCCATCAGTTTGTGGGTGGTAGGCTGTAGAGAAAGACAGTTTAGTGCCAAATAATTGGTGAAGATTTGTCCATAGTGCTGAAGTGAATTTGGGATCCCTATCACTAATGATATTTGTAAATATCCCAGTCCATGACACTACTCTATTCCATATCATAAGAGCTGTGTCCATGGATGTATCATCTTTGTGACATGGTACAAAGATTGGAGTTTTACTGAATCTGTCCACAATTACTAGGCAAGCACTATAGCTTCTTTCACCTCCTGGTGGTAGGCCAGTTACCCAATCCATATGGACAATTTCCCAAGGTCTGTTTGGTTCTTGGATTTTTATCATATTTCCAAGTCTCTTGCAAGTGGATTTATTTGCCTTTTGGCATCTGTCACAGGTCTTGCAATACTCTGCAACATCTTTCTGCCACATTGGCCACCACATGCAGGTCTTTACTTTCTCTCTTGTTCTGTCTTCAGAAAGATGTCGTGAAAAGGGGCTATCATGGCATTTGCTCAGTACAAGATTGATTAATGACCTGTCTACAAGTGTCATGACACATGTGTGCTTGGTTCTGTGGTAAATTATACCATCCAGTAGGTGAAATATTTCTTCATCATAAGATTTTTTCCATACTTCATCCAAGGCATGTATTAGAGAGTTGTCTTTATAGTCTTTGCCAAGTAATTGTCATAAGATGCTAAAACTCCTATCTTGAGTGTAACTACTTCTGACTTCTTCAAAGAAGGTGGTGTTCAAGTATGTAACACTTATTCCTTCTATTGGAATTTGTGGTGAAGCTTCTTCTGGCATATAAGCAGGATTATCAATATTATTTGGTAATGGCCATCTGGTTAGTTCATCTACATTCTTATGAATATTCCCATCCTTATGAACAATAATCATATTGCCTCTGTATTCCTGTATAGCTATTTGCCATCTGAGCATATGTCTGTTGGGTGTTTTCATATTCAGAAGTGATTTGACAGCTGTAAAATCTGTTATCACCTCAAAAACACATCCCTCCAAGAAGTAGTTCAATTTTTGCAAGGCCCAGAAAAGAAGTAGACATTCCATTTGACTTGCCCCATATCTGGCTTCAGTTGGTTTGATTTGCCTGGATATGAAACATATGGGTCCTTCTACAGGTTTGTCATTTGTGATCTGAACTTGGTGAAGTGCAGCACCCAGTCCATCCCCTGATGCAACAATATACAGTTTGAAAGGAAATTTCAAGTCTGGCATCAGTAAGAGTGGAGCAGTGGTCAAGGCGTCTCTTAGAGACTCAAAAGCTTTGACTCTGTCAACAGTCATTTCAAATACTGTGTCTTTGTCACACAATTTATAAAGTAGTCTTTCTATGGATGCGAAATCTTTAATGTGTTGCCTGTAATATCCTGAAAAACCTAAGAATGATTGAATTTCCTTCTTGTTCTGAGGCATGGGCTTTAGCATTACTGCTGCAACTTTGTTTTTGTCAATTCCAAGGGACAAACCAGATACAAAATGTCCTAGTGCCTTAAGCTCTTTCAATTCAAAATGGCATTCCTTCAAAGAGATTTTCATGTTTACTGATTGAATTTTTGTCAAAACTCTGGGAAATCTGTACATATGCTCCTCCCAAGTCTTGGAACAGACAATAATGTCATCAAAGTGAATGATTAACCATCCCTCTGAGGGTTCTTCAGGGAAGATTTCATTCATCATTCTTTGGAAGTGTGAAGGTGCATTTTTGATACCACAGGGCATCCTCAAGTATTCATACATTCCACAATTAACAATACTTCCCAAGTATTTTCTTGCTCTTGGTGTCACCAAATTTTGATGTAATCCTTCAAGGGCATCCATAGTGGTTATATACACTGCTTGAGATATTTGAGTAAGGGCAATTTGAATCTTTGGTATTGGGTGTTTGTCTGGAACAGTGTAAGTGTTCAGAGCTCTAAAGTCCCCAACCATTCTAGATTTTCCATTATGCCATGCCACTATGACTGGTGTAGTTATTTCTATGTCTTCATTGTGGCCTACGTTTCTTATTACACCAAGGTCTAGAAGTTCTTTGATATGAATTTCTAGACCTTCTCTTGATTTTGGACTTGCTGGATATGCAGGTCTTCTTAAGAGTGGTGGATAAGGTCTCTCAATGTTAAGAATGATGTCAGCTTCATGACCAATAATTGCTCCTAGAGGTTCTTTGTCTGAAGCAAATGCTCCTCCGTGTTCATACAAAAGGGAAGAAATTTCACTTTCTTGTTTATCAGTTACATGAAGGCTTATTTCAGCCTCATTTAACTGTTCAGACTTGAATTTTTCTAACTCTAAGTTGACTGGTGATACTTTGTTTAGTGTAATTTGTCTTTTAAATGGTAAAAAGGCAAATTTTTGGCCCTTATTGTCTCCAATAGTAAAGTATCTGTCTTTTTTATTATGCAAATCTATCCCATACATGATTAAATAGTCATTTCCCAATATAAAATGGGTACTAGAGCAATTTTCCATAACAACAAATTCAACTGTAATTCTTAGATTCCCATTTATGTGTGGGAATATGACATTGGTCTCAAATATTCCTGATGCTTTCATTGGGTTACTTGCACTGTTGAATTTTATACCATCAATTGGTAACAATTGGTCTTCAACATTTGGTACACAAGTCTTAAGAAAAGATTTTCCAACACAAGAGCAGAAGGGTCCTGCGTCAAGAAAAAGTTTGGTGGGCTTGTTGTCAATCACCACTTCTGCTATACAGGAGTTACCAGCTGTATAACCTTTTCCTCTGTTTGGTTTTTTTTTCATAAGTTGTGCATCTTGAACTTTTGATAAATCAAGTTGACCATTGCTCAATTGTGGCAAGTGGGAATAAGATTCCATGATGTCAAAAGTGGCATTGATATTTTCTATATCTTTTGAGGATTCAGAAAATATTGATGATTTATATTCTGAATTGTCTTCAATTATTTCATCCTTGTCAACATCAGGTTCCTTTTCAATATCAATTTCATTGATTTTCCCCTTCTTTGGACATGTATTGGCTAAATGGGTGGTGCTTTGGCAAATATAGCCCTTTTTGAGTGTATCTGCAGATTTGTACTTAACATTATCAGAATTTTCTTTGGCGCTTTGTCCACAGAATCCTTCCAAGGTGTACTAAACCTTGTTTTGAGATTCACCCTACTAGAACCAATTTTGGTTCTGTTGGTTACTTCTTGCAATATATTGATAATATCCTCTGCTGAAGACTGTTCAGTAGTCCTGCTTTTGATCTCATGCTCTAAGTCACCTCCACATTGTCTCAGAATTTTTCTATGGATCATAAATTCTGACATGTCAGGATATAGTGCTGTTAATCTGTCTTTTTGTTGGCAAAACCATGGTAAAGCTTTGTCTTTATCAGCATTAAATTTGGCAGATTCAAAGGGTGTTTCAACTTTAAGCCTCCAAGCATCATTTGCCCATTTGTTAATTATTTGGGTTTTCCACCAAGTCCAACTCTGGTGTCCATGTGCTTGTCTTATTTTTATGTACCATCTGTGAGCTGATCTGTTAAACAAGGTGTTAAATCAGGCTGTTACCAATCTGTCTGGTAATTCAAAATCCTCTTTGATCATGTCAATACCTCTAATGAATTCCAAATGGTCATACTCTCCTTCACCACTGAAGTGAGGCCATTCTTTAAGTTTTGGAACTTCATTCAAAAGTGCTTGTCCCATTGATGGTTCCAAGTTATGAAAAGGAATGGATAATTCATTTTTTAATTGTGAATTATCAGGATCCAATACTTGTGGATTTGGAATTCTTGTGCCCTCATTTTGATTCAGAGGTGTAGACATTCTTGGTAAGTTGTTCAGTATTTGTTCAATATCATTAATTTTACTGTTGCTACACCTTTGGGAATCTCTGTATTCATGTTGGAATCCTTGTATTAAATTTATTACTTCAATTTTATACATGTCTTGTTTAGGTGTCAGTTCTGGCCATAACTCTGTCTGTCTTGTATTATAAGCAGTGACTTGATTCAATTTCATTGATAATTTTGATACTTCTTTATGTGAAGCATCAAAACACACTTTTTCAAGGCACTGGTATATGTCTTTACTTCAGTAAATGAATTTGAGATCTCATCAAGGACTTTCTTGTTATCTGTTTTGATAATATTTATGGCTTGTTTAGTTCTTGTTTCAATTATGTCATCAATAATGAATTTAGAATATTTATCTGTTAATTCTTTAATAATGGCAGATTGTTCATTTATTTTATTGCCAAAAGAATTATCATTATTGGAAATTTTAGTTGTTCTTAAGATGTTTTTAAAGCACATAAGTGTTTCATTAATTTGGCACAGACTCAGGTTGTTTGTTTTAATGTTGCTACAAATAGTTTCATTTTTATCAGAAAGCTGTTTTTTCATATCATTTATGGCATCATACAATTCTGGGATGGAATCAAATATATCAGAAATCATTTCTGGAATCTTAATCTGGCATCCTCCTTCTTCTGTAATTCCATCATGGTTCTGGCCATCTAAAATACATTTTCAATGGCATCCTGATGAATATTTGGAATTCTATATCCTTGGCTGTAAGGCTTGGGGTCTGGTGCCTTCCCTTTGCCCTTGTTTGGAACTTGTGGCTGCTCTTTCACGTTGAAATTGCTGCTGCTGGCCACTGGGGCTGTTTTTGGCACTTTCTTTGGTGGTGGAGGGTTGCTTTTCCTCCATTCTAGTCTCAAAAGCATCATGTTTTTCTTCTCCATCAATGGATGCCATGCGTTGAGCAATTTGCAAGTGTTGGGATGTCCCAGGAATTCTCTCACAGCTAGGTAAGAATTCATGCAATTCTTCCACAAGTCTGCAAGGATCTGGTACTCCTTGAATTTAAGTGCATTCTTGTATGCACTGTGGTTGGCTTTGTATATGTCCACAGAGGCTTGTTGTGGCGGTGTCAGCTCTTTTTGAAGGTAAAATGGTATTATTAGCTTCAGAGCGACCCATTTTAGCTGTTTGGAAGTCATCAACTGACCCTTTTTCTTCTGTACCTGATTGGCCTCTGCCATAATCATGTCTATTACCTTTCTGGGAGCTGCTTGAGGGGTTATAGCTGGCTCCTGACCTGGTTGAAGGCATAATTATTTTTCAAAAGGCTTAAAATAGTATTTTTACGTCAAAAACCTCACTATTGGCCAAATTCTTAGCTTTCTGAAGGGTATTACATATGTCCAAGTTAATCAATTCAGAAGATATTGGTGCAGGTTGGTTATTTTGAGTCACAATAACAGTACTATTATGGTCTGAATTAATATTACTGGTGACTGTTGAGGCTGTTTCAATGTTTTCTTGTCTTACCCGTTGTCAGACACTGATATTAATGAAAAAAACCAATTAATTAAGTAAAAAAAGGATATTTGAAAAAAGAAATAAAAATATAAGCCTCACTTATAATATGAAAAAAATTATTTTTTATGGATTTTTTGAATTATAAGTATTTTTTATATGTTATTAAATTTTTCAATATAAGAAAAAGGATTGAAAAAGAGTGAAAAAAAATATGTCACAGGTAAAATATCATGGCTGGGCCCCCAAATGTAAGGTGTGGATATGAAACTTTGATTAAAAATCAAGTACTTTGTGTGTCCTCAAAATTTGTATAAGGTAATAATCAATTAAAAATAGTAAAGAATATTTTTTTAAGAGAAAACACACCAATTTTATTGTTCATAACTTTATTAGTATAAAAGAATAATATTATAAAGATTTATTGTTTTACCAACAATGAAATGTTAACCAAAAAAATACTCTACAACAGATATTTTAAGGCTACAAAAGAAATTTCTTCAAGAGCAATTTCAATTGGAATTAATTGAGCAAAGAACTGCAAGCAATTAATTAAAGAACAAAGTCTTTAAAAAGAATATTAAAGAGAAAACACGCCCAAAAGTGACCAGAGTGAATTTGGAAACAAAGTGACAAAGCTTACAGTGATGAAAGATGCTTTAATTCACTTTTGGGGTGGTTCAGGGGTAAAAATGATTATAAGAGTTACAAACAATGTTTATAATGATTTTTTACGTGGTTGAACGGTTTAAACTGATTTGAGAAAGGTGGTTGGAATCTTTTATTGATTGGTTTAATAATGTTCAAACTAATTATAAAAGGAAAAGATTCTAACATGAAGAGAAAAGTGGGGCCAAGAAGACATTCTTTTATAGCCATCAATTTTCTTACTCCAAAGGTAAAATTTACTCTTGTCAGTCGTGAAAAACAGTATGACAAAAGAAAAGCCAATTATGGCATCATTGAACCCTGATTTAGACCAAAAAGGGCTGGTTTAAGCCATTTTTAGCCATTTTAGACCCTTAAATCAGCCATTACTATAGCAACACCTGGTCTAGAGCCTTCAAAAAACGTCAGAATGTGTGTAAGAGATGTAGAAACCAGTTAAAACTGTTTTTACTATGATTTTTTGATCTCAAGGGTAGTTTTACCCTCTTGGCAACAGCTAAAACTACCCCAGTTGGTATCAAAACCTCATCCTCAATTGAGTCCACAGACCCTGTAACTCAATTCCAGGCCAAAAGTGATGAACGTTTACATGAATTTTGACACCACAGGCCTGTCAGCAAGGATTTTGGGGGTCTAGCTCCCCCTTAGAGCTGGAGTTCCTTTCCCCCCCAAATTTAATCCTTCCAATTTATTTTTCCTTTAATTCCTCATCATGTATTATACTTATAATTTACATATGTGATGCAATTGAATTGTACAGTACAATACACTAATAACTGATACCTCATATTCAAATCAAAGCTCACTTATGTAATACACACGCACATTTTGACATTTCAATTGAATTCAATTGAAAATACTTCAATTCCTCATAACTTCTAAACTAAACACAACACCTCAATTTTAACACAAAAAATTGATGGTTAAAACCGCATGTTGTGTGAATTAAATTAAAGTTTTGAGGATTTTCAACTTTTGTATTGAAAATACTAAAAACTTAATTTAAGCTTATTTAGAGTTGAGTTACAAGAATTTCACTCAGAGGTGACCCCACCTGATTTTTTATGAGGAATCCAATGGTGAAATAATTTCTATATGTTTATTTATTGGATAATAAGTTATGATAATTTTTATTTAACTTTTTTCCAAATTTATTTATTTTTTTACAATTTTGTTAAAATTTCATTTTTACTTAATTTTTCAAGTATAAATGTAATTTTATAATTCCAAAATTTAATGTAATTTTATTTTCAATTGTAATTAATTTTTTTTCTTTTGAATATAATTTTATATTTATATTTTGCTTTTTATTTTAATAATATAAATAAATTTATTTTATTTATATTTATATGTTAATGTTGTATTTGTGCTCTTTTGGGTATATCAAATTACCTCTAAGGCTCACAATCCTGCTCTTGAAAACCCTACGTAGTAAACTGTCAAAAACAGCTTTACTCATGGGGAATAACCAGTTATAATTATAATTCTAATTATTGTAGTCTTTATTATTGTAACCCAACAGGTAAAGCTGCACCCAGGGCTTTCAACAGCGCTCACCACAACTATATTTAATATAGTAAAGCCCTTTTATTCTTAACTTAAACCATCTTTAAAACCCTTATAATCTTTTTTAATCCTTCTTACCATGTCACAGTCATAGTTAGAAGCTGTAAATACATTTGTAGTACTGTTATCATAGACACAGCCTGACAAGTCTCCAGTGGTAAGCCATGACCTTGATAGGCTTAAAAGAGGAATGTTGCCATATCCTCAGATTCTAATTCTTTGTTATTTCCCCTTCTCATTGATTTTCTGTAAGTTTTTACTATGAAACCATAAGTGAATATTACAGATACTCTAATTATTGTACTATTCATGTCCTTATAAAGCTTTAAGAGTGAGGTAATAATAAGTATAATAATGGCATAAAGAACTATATTATTAAATAAATACCATAATATAATAAAAATAAATGTATTAATGTTTAATACTTAATATATTTATAGAAACTCATTATTGTGAGCAACAAGTAATAATTGTGTAAGAAATTGTTTTTTGATAATAAAAATAATTTATAACAATAATATTACTAATATTAATGTTATATATCAATAAAAGTACCATTTACATTAATGAAAGAATTATCAAGGATAATAATGGAGAAAAAATATTATAATAAGTGAAAAGAACCTACTTTTGACACTTAATATAATAATTTTGGATTAATCTACGCCAAATAAAGTAAATAAAACTTATTTAAGCTGTATTTAAAAATTAAAATAAAATAAATTACAAATGTTCTGGTTTTTATGTGGATTTAGAATTTTAGAGAGAATTTTAACAAAAAAATTAAAAAATTGGTGTAATCATGTCAATATTGGTGATTATAACGAAGATAATCAATTTTATTTAATAATAAAATGAGTTTATATATAAAGAATAAAGAAATTACCTTTTAATTTGATGTTTTAATGTCTTTGATGCATCTGAAGGGGAAATAGATTAAAAAGAGCTCTATTTTTGGTAAATTATTCCCTCCTGGAGTCCAAAAGGCTTTGAGTAGATGTTTACTGATGGTATCAACTGGAATTAATCAGTATTTCAAGGCTTAGTGATGATTACATCATAATTACACCATCTTATCTCATTATTACACCATTATTTAGAGTTATCACTATGACTCTAGGTTTTCTGACATCATAGGCTTGGCAAAAGCCATACTCTTTGGATTGTATTAGTATTAATTATAATTTCATAGTACTAACAACTTTTGTCACTTATATAACTGTTAATCTTAAGATAAAATTACAGTGAGTGATCATCAATGATCAATTTTAAGCATAAACTTTGATCATTACTACCTTTTATGTTGTAAGATGTGACTATGAAACTGATGATAATATTACTATTAATCAACAGTACTATGTCTGTTCTTATGAAATATAATAATAAAATATTATTATAACCACAACTAAATAATTAAAAAAATTATTTCTTTCACGTGTTAAGCACTACTAGTGATTTTAACAGTGAGCAAGTAATTGTCTACAAGAATCAATTACAAGAAGAATTTAATAATAAAAACTTCTTTATTAAAAGAATAAAACCATTTTAATATATAATTATCTTTTGCAAGAATAATTATAATGATAATTCTTGAAGAAAACTAAATTTTTAGAGAAAAACTTTAAGAATTAAAGATAAATCACTCACTAATATTCCAAAGAGCTTTTTGAAAGATAAGATAAAGAGATTTGGCATAGAATTGTGGATTTACAGGATCAAAATGAACTTATAAATGTATTACAACAATATATAGTTGATTTCTATGATTTCACGTCTTTCTGATTGATTCTGAAAGAATAAAACACTTAAGAAAAGTTTTAACTAATACTTACTTGTTGGTAATACTGATATAAATGATTAATAAGATGATGATGCAGAAAAAACAGCAAGAGAAGGCCTCTTTTAAGTCAACAACAGCTCAAAGAGGCGTGCCATGGAGCAAACTGAAAGACCAGTGAGTGAGAAAGCATTAAACCCTTTTTGGATTAGTACTTACATCATCTGTTGTCACGTAAAATTATCATAATTGCTTAATTGATGCTTTTACGTGACTACCAACCCCAATATGGTTGAGAATAAAAGGAGTAAAATTTGTAAATCTTCTTTTATTCCAAAGGAATCATTGATTTCCCAAAGTTATCAATGTTATTGACAATTTCATCACAGGTTATATTTACTGTGAATTTTTGAAGATTCAGTGTTTCACGTAGAATAACCAAAAATGGACTGTGAGTAAAACTTTTAATTTTACTAGTAAAACTGTAATCATTTTTGGTTGTACCATAGATAATACAGTTCTCAATTGGTCCTGAAAGTTACAGAAACATTCATTAAGAATTGTATTTTTAATGAATTTTTGAAGCTTTTATCTCATTTCTATGTAGAATTGCAAATATCAGTGTTTGACTGGTTGCTATGAGGTAAATCAATGGATACAAGTCCAAAAAGGGTTTTAATTACTCTTTTGGGGTTTATCCATGGAAAGTCATTAATAATTGACGTGGTTACAGGAGCCTAAGTAGCTTATTACCTCCTTGGCACATCAAAATAGCAGGTTATTTGCTATTTTCTTAAGATTTACAGTAGTTGTGACATGGTAACCAAGTTCCCAAAAGGTTTTGGTTTACCAATTAGTCTAAGATCAGCCATGTATCCAAGCTTTAGAGCTGTCCACGCCTTTGAGGCCTCAGAAGTGGGGTACCCTGGCTCTCTTTGATGTCTTTTGTCCCCCTTACTTATTTTTCACGTCAAAATAGAAATTTAAGCTTAAAGTGAGATATCCACTATGGGTGTACCAAAAGTGCATGTAAGAATACCATAATATTAAGTGCTCAAAACATGTATAACACTATTCTTAGTGTATATGTAACATGGGATTTCTCCCTTTCCCATTATTTTGGCGTAAAATCAAGAAAAACAAACATTTTCATGGATCTTTTATGTGGTATTAATGATGTGGTATTGAAGTATTTTCCATATTACCACCTCAAAGAGTTAGCTTGAGCTTATTCACTCTATGGAGCTACCCTAGGTGAATTTTTGTTTAGAATCCAAACCTGGCCTTAAATCCATGGATTTGCTTACTCAATAAAAAGTTATTCATCTTTTTTGAAATCAAAAATGATGAATTTTGAATATATACATGATTTATGAGTTATGTATAATTCAAGGTTTCTTTTTAAGATAATTGTGGCCTATTTGGGTATGTAAAATATACCTCAAGGCTCACATAAGTTATACATGTTAAAGCCAGCTGTAGAGTGGGTTCTGAGAGCTCAACATGTCACAATCATGCTGCAAAGAGCATT
Source organism: Austropuccinia psidii (assembly GCA_023105745.1). Taxonomy (NCBI): domain Eukaryota; kingdom Fungi; phylum Basidiomycota; class Pucciniomycetes; order Pucciniales; family Sphaerophragmiaceae; genus Austropuccinia; species Austropuccinia psidii. The sequence goes on along the minus strand of JALGQZ010000002.1, from coordinate 6,599,052 downwards.
TAATTACATTGTCAAAACTTTTTTCTTGATGATTTTTCTTGTAACTCATCTTTTCTGTCAAAATTCACTATTTCAAACTTCAAACCATGATTTCATGGGGTTATAAATTGAATATAATGACAAAACATGAATAATTCTTCAATTCCAAGGTAATAAAACCTGAATATTCACTTTCTTTTTAAGTTTGGACTACTTTCTAAACAAAGCGGTCAAAGCTATAGCAATTTTATTCAATAAACCCTTGCAAGTCATAGCCTTATTTATAGCTTGTCAAATAGAGTTTATTTCTGTATTCCTGCAGCAATTATGCAGTGATTTAATTTTTTGCTTAAGTCTTTATCATGTGCACTTTAAGGGATATGAGCTAAAAACCATGAATATATGCACTCACCATAAAAGTGCATATATTAAGGCTATTTCCTTAAATATTGACTTTGAAAATATTACATAAGAGTGTTATATGTGTAGCTTTTCATGGGGAATCCACTGATGCAATTTATCTTACATGGTGCTTCATTGGCTTTTGAGATAAATAAGAATTTATGTCTTTTTTGTGGCATTTTTACTTATTATTCATTAATTATTGACTTTACAGATATGCTATAAGAATGATATATGTGCATTTTATAATGAGGAATCTAATAGTGTAATTGATTTCAAATTTTTACTCATTAGAGTTTAACTTAATTAAGGATTTATGCCTATTGATGGCATTTTCACTTATTTAAAGATAACTATTTTAAAAGAATAATTATTGTAAAGCTTTCTTGTCACATTTTTGGATATGTGTTCATATCTCAAAAGATAACATTCGCTACCACAAAAAAGATTGTACCAAAATCTTATATAGTTAATTAGGGTATCATCCACTGTCCTACCTATTCATTAGACTTTATTAGTCTTGAAGCTCAATATTGCTTAGCTCTCCTATTCTATAGGGCTTCCTTCATTTCTAAAACCTTTTTGTAGTTAATCAGCATTAGTTTTGTCTTTATCAAGTAGCCATTCATCTTCTTGAGCTGGGTTTCTATACCTCACAAGGTATTCTCTTTCTTTTTTGTTTCTAGTCCTCCTTTCTTTAAGTACTTTTACAATTTTCCTTTCTTCTCCTTCTTTTAGAGGGGGAATTTCAAGTTTTGGTTTATTTCTTAGGGTAAATAACTTGTTGTAACTTGAGCTGTAAGGTTTTATCAGGATTAGAGGGAAAGCTGGGCGTTTATTCATTAATTCACTTTTGAGTTCTAATTGCACAGCATTAGGTCCATGTAGTGCTTTTATCATGAACGGTCTTGAAAAGGAATATTTCAATTTCTTTGGGCCTTTGATATTATTAAAATTCAGAGTTGATACTAAGATTAAGTCTCTTATTTTGAAGTTAGGTTGTTTATGACTTTTATCCCATCTTTCTTTTGCATTCATCTGTTTGCATGATTTCTTGCTTTGCCAAGACTCATTTTGAAACTACTTGTTGTTGGATTTATATCCACTCAGTCCTTTTGAAGAGTATCATATGGAAGTCTTTTATTTCATCCTGTTTCTAATGTCTCTGGTTTTTTTCCAGTGGGAGAGTGGATTGATGTTTTATATGCCAGCTCAAGAACTGGTATTAAGGTACACCAATCATGGGTAAAGTGATAATAGTCTTTGAATTCTAGGCCATAAGCACAGAGACTTCTGATCATATCTTCCAAGGTTTGTATCATTCTTTATTCCAGACCATCAGTTTGAGGGTGGTAGGCTGTGGAGAATGATGATTTTGTTCTAACAATGTTATGGAGGTTTGTCCATAATGCCGAGGTGAATTCTGGGTCTCTATCACTTTTGATATTTTGAAATAGTCCTGTATGTCTAATAGCTTTAGTCCATATCATTATGGCTGGGTCCATAGCTGTCTCATCTTTGTTAAATAGTAAGAACATTGGAGGTTTGCTGTACCTGTCAACTAATACTAGGCATGCATTATAACTTCTTTCTCCTGGAGGTAAGGCTGTTACCCAATCTATGTGAACTATTTCCCATGGAAATTTTGGTTCTTGGATTTGGATCATCATTCAAAATTCCTTTCCTGTGGCTCTGTTTACTTTTTGACATTTGTCACAGGTTTGGCAGAATTCTGTGACATATTTTCTCCAAGTTGGCCACCAAGAGCAGGTTTTTACTCTCTCTAGTGTTCTGTCTTCTGAGAGATATTCAGATGCAACACCATCATTACATTCATGTAGTATAGTGCTTATCAGAGTTCTATCTGTTAAAGCCATAATGCATGTATGTTTAGTCCTATGATAGAGGATTCCATCAAGGAGGTGGAATCTTCCTTCATCATATGATTTTTTCCATATTTCATCTGCCTTGGATGAAAGTGATGGGTCTTTAAAGTCTTTCATTAGAAGTTGGCATAACATATGATAGCTCTTGTACATCTTATAGCTTTCTTTAACTTTGCTAAAGAATTCTGTGCCAATATCTGTAACACATATGCCTTCTATATGATGCTCTTCCTGTGGTACCCATGCAGGGTTTTCAGGTGTATTTGCTAAAGCCCATCTGCATTTTTATGAAAATTTCCAGATTTATTAACTATAGTCTTATTTCCTCTATATTCTTGGATAGCAATTTGCCATCTCAGCATGTGTCTATTTGGTGTCTTCATGTTTAATAAAGATTTTAAAGCATTAGATTATTTTATCACAACAAAAACCTTTCCATCCAAATAATGGTGTAATTTTTCTAAATCTAATACTAGGAAAAGACATTTCATTTGGCTTTCTCCATATCTTGCTTCTTTTGGCTTAATTTGTCTTGAAATAAAGCAAATTGGTCCTTCAACTGGTTTATCATTGATGATTTGTGTCTGGTGTAGTACAGCACCTAGTCCTTCTCCACAAGAATCAATTTACAGCTTGAAAGGAAGTTTTCAATATGGAATTAGAATAAATGGGGCACTGGTGAAGGAATTTCTCAATTCCTCATATGATTTAACCCTTTATTCAGTCATCTGATAGACTGTCTGTTGGTCACAGAGCTTGTACAAGGATTTTGAAATTATTGCAAGGTCTTTTGTATGCTGTTTGTAATAAGCAGCAAGACCTAGAAATGATTGCATTTTGGTTTTGGTTTGGGGAATTTGTTTCAGTAGTACTGCTTCTACTTTGTTTTCATCTATGCCAAAGCTTAGTGCGGATACAACATGTCCTAATGCTTTCAGTTAGCTGTATTCAAAATGACATTTTTCAAAAAAAAATCATATTTACTTGTACTAAGCTTTGCAGAGCTCTTTCTAGTCTGTTTAAGTGACTTCCTCAGGTTTCTGAGAAAACTATGATATAATAAATGTAGATAATGAAACATAATTCTGCCAATTCTTCAGGAAATATGGTATTCATCATTTGTTGATAATGGGAAGGTGAATTTGATTTACCAAATGGCATTATTAAGTATTCATAAATTCCACAGTGGACTATTACCCTAATCAGTTTGTTGGCATTGTCTGTTAAGACATTTTGGTGAAAACGCTTTAGAGCACCAAAGGCTGTAATGAACCTAGCCTGTGACAACTGTGTTAATGTCTCATGGATATCTGTCAGGGATGGTATAGGTATTTAGAGGTCTAATGTCCCCTACCATCCTTAATTTTCCATTGTTCCAAGCTATAATTACAGGTGTAGTGACCCCTACTTGTTCATTATGTCCTACTTTCCTTAATACCCCAAGGTCCATTAGCTTTTTAATGTGTAACTCCAAGGCTTATCTAGCTCTGGGGCTAGCTCGGTAAGCTGGCCTTCTTAACAAGGGTGAATAAGGTTTCTCCAAATTAAGAATGTTGTCTATTTCATGACCAATGATTGCACCTAGTGGCTCTTTGTCAGTTTCAAAGGAATTTTTATATTTCAACAAGAGATTAATCAGTTTTTCTCTCATTTTTTCTGTTAATTCTTTATTTAATTCTGCCTAATTGGGTTGTTCACTTATGAAATAATGTTTTTCTGGGCTATTATCTTAATTCTTCATAGCTGTAATTTGTTTTTTGTTATTTAAAAAGCCAAATTTTTGCCTCTTATTGTCTCCTATTGTGAGATATTTGTCTTTTTGATTAGAGATATCTATGTCATAAACTGACAAGGAATCATTTACAAGTATAAAATGGTTACTAGTACAGTTATCAATTAATAAAAACTCAACTGTCACTCTTATACATTGGGAAAGGTGAGGAAAAATTAATGTCAAGTCAATTATTCCAAGGGGCTTCATGCTTTCACTTGCACTACTAAATTCAACCTCTTGTATTGGTATGAGTTTTTCTTCCCAATATGGTATAATTGTTTGTAAACAATCCTTACCAACACAGGTACAGTAAGCTTTTGTATCTAAGTTTGCTTTTGCCTCATGGCTTTCAACCATGACAATACTTATACTTCATTTTCCAGATGTATATCCCATTCCTATTTCTGGTTTGGTTCTATACAGTTTGGCATCTTGTATGTTTGTGAGGCTTGTATCAGATGTTCCAACTTGTGGTAAGTTTGAGTTTACATCTAGTACTTCATATATTAAATCAATATTGTTGATATGTGCATTAATTATATTGAGTTAATGATTTTAAAAGGTTTCTGAATCTTCAGTGTCTTTTCAGAATCAGATTAATCTTCTTTGTTATCGTGGTCTTCTGTTTCCACAATTTCATTGATTTTTGCCTTTTTGAGGAAACTATTGTCTAATTGTTAAATACCCCCACATTTATGGAATTTATTTCTTATTAGTGTTGGGTGTATTGGGTCTTAAAGGTTCTTTTGGTTTATATTTCTTGAGAAATGGTTTATTTGGGCTTCTAATGTCCAATTTTCTCCATGTTCTCCCAATTTTTGTTCTTGTCACTATATCTTCTAATGCATTAATATACTTTTCTGTGAATCATGGTTATATAAGCCTGCTTATTAGGGCATGTTCCAGTTCTCCTCCACATTTCTTGAGTATTTTGATATGCACAATTTTCTGTGAATTTTCTGGATACAGTGCATCTAATATTTCAGCTTGTTTTGAGAGCAAAGTCCAAGGTCTATCCTTATCTGGGTCAAAGAAGCAATTTTCAAATTCATTTTCTATCTTGCACCCCCAGTAATCATTTTCCCACTTGGTTATTATTTCATTTTTCCACCAAGACCAGGTAAATTTGCCATTTGTTTATTTTATGCCATAATACCATGTTTTTGCAGATTTTTCAAATAATGTATGTAATATGGCAGTTATTAATTCATCTGGAATGGCATAATCCTCTTGTAGCATGTCAATCATTTTAATAAATGACATATGATCATATTCACCTTCACCTATAAATGTTGGCCATTCATTTAATTGAGGTGCTTCCTTCATTAAGACTTGGCTATTGTCTTGATGACTCAATTCTGTTATGAATGGATTTTTTATTTACTCTTTTGGTTTAACAGGACTTCTTATATGAGAAAATGGTGTTGATAACTTTGGCATATTTAAGTTAGCCTCATTTATTTCATCCATTTTTTCAGTAATAAGTCTTATTTCACTTTTAATTTCATCTTCAAGATTCATTTTTGCTTAACCACTTTTTTCTACATGGTCTGGAAGTAATTTTTGATTCAATGAAGTCTTTTCTTCAAATTTTTGAACAGAAATACTTAATTTGTTTGATTTTTCTGTAAGATTATCAATACTCGCTTCATAATCAATTGTTAAAGTTTTTTCTTTGATATCTCTTATGTGTCTATACAATTCCTGTTGTCCTTGTATCATTTTCTGAGTACTGTCAATTAAAACTTTTGGTTTATTATTTTCAACCATAAATTTAATTTTATAAATTTCTTTTTGTTAAAGATGATAAATTATTATTCATTTCTTGTAAAGATAATGAAATATTTTCAATTTATTTGAGAGGTGAAATACTATTTTTAATTTCTGTTAAATTATTTACAACATAAGGAGACAAAGTTATTTCCTTGGGAAATGAGGTTGTCTCATTCTTTGATCCTCTTTGTCCTTGAATTCCATCAAGGTTCTGGACATGTTGAAATCATTGTCCATGGAATCTTTTTGTATTTTTGGAATCCTGTAGCTTGGGAAATATGGCTTCCTCAAGTTGTTTTCTTTTTCTTCTTCCCTTCTTGGGGAGGCTGGCTGGCTTGAGGCTCTCTGGTAGAAGCTACTGGGGCTTCTTCCTTGCTTGCCTCCCTCTTTTCTTCCAGGTAATCCTTTATCTTTTGGATTTGAGGCTTGGATGATAGTGGATTCCATCCATTTGAGTATCTCACTATTTCCTCCTCTTTGAGAAATTCTTTTGGGATGTGCCAGGAGTTCATCACTCCTTGGTGGATTTGTGGGAACATTTCCCAATTCTTGTCCTTGTATACTGTGTAATACTGCTTGTACTGGCTCATATAAGTATCTATTTGAGCCCTCTGAATGTGATTTATATCTGTGAATGTTACTCATACTTAGTTCTAACTCTGACTCAGATATTATAGGCATTTCTGGGACTTGCCTTTGGGATATGGCACTTCCTTGTGTATATTATATTCCCCTGGGGTTTTTTTGCTTTCTTTTCCCTTTTGAGGGATAAATTCTACTTTTGAGTCCAGCTCCATTTGATTGGATGGATTATTGGGCTCCTCTTCTAGTAGTCATACCTAAGAAGATAAAAAGATTTCAGGACACTAAAAATTCTTTTTATGGCAATTTAAAGAGAGGTACTCACCTTCAGAGTCCTGGATAGTGCGTCCTGGAAAGACTAACGTCTTAGCTTTGTTTTTCTTATTTACAACAGATGCTGGATAACTTGGAAAAGTTTCTTCTACCAATCTCTCAAGAGTGGTTTGATTTTTCCCTGTTGGGTTGCCTGCTAACACTAAAAAAGACAAATAAATATTAGTCTTTATTCTAAAGGGTGTTATTTATGATCACATATGGAAATTTACACATGAATATTTCTTTTATATCTTGAAATGAATAAAAGAAATGAATAAAAAGGAATCAAAATCACTTTTTTTATTGGTTTTTTATTATTTATATTTCATTTCTCAAGAATAAAATAAAAATTAAGATGATTCTTTTTAAAGTTAATTTATAATATAAATTTATTTTTGATTGATGAATCTCTTTTTTAATCACTAGAGTCACTCAAAGAAAGTTCTTGCAATTCTAAGGATGTGAAAAACCATGTATAAGACAGTACAATTGCTTTCCAACCCCTCAACGGCTTTTGAAATAAATAAATGAGTAATTATTATATAATCTTATCATTGTGAATATAATTTATGGTTGGATAAGCCCAATTTAAATCCTTTTCAAGGTTGTTTAAGTAAATATCACGCCCAGGAACCTAGATGTAAGGCTTTACTATGAAACAATAAGAAAATATGACAAATGTTTTACTTATTGTACTATGAATGTCCTTTTAAGGTTTTAATAATAAGACAATAATATTTATAATAATGGTGTAAGATAATTATATTATTAAATAAATATAATAATATAATTTGTATTATAAAAGAATCATATAATAAAAATCAACAAAGTATTATTGAATAATTGATATATCTATGTCAATTTATTATTTTTACCAGAAAATAAGAAGTGAATAAGAAGTTGTTATTTAATGATAAAAAATAATTCATAACAATTATATTACTAATATCAATGTTATATATTAATATAAATAATATCCATATCAATAAAAGAATTATTAAGGATAATAATAGAAAATAACCTACTTTTGAAGCTTAATAGGATACGTTTGGACACATTTATGCTAAATAAAGTAAATAGAACTTATTTAAATTGGATTTAAAAATAAATACAAGAGAAATTACAAATATTCTTGTTTTTGTGTGGCTTTAGAGTTTTGGAGAGAATTTTAACAAAAACAATCAAAAAATTGATGCAATCATGTCAAGTTTGGTGATTATAATTAAGATTATCTTTGTTATTCAATAATATAGCTGAATTATATATAAATAATAAATAAATTACCTTTGAATTTACTATTTTAACTTTTTTGATGCATCTGACGGGGAAATTGTGAGGTGTGGATATGAAACTTTGATTAAAAATCAAGTACTTTTCCTGTCCTCAAATTTGTATAAGGTAAAAATCAATTAAAAATAGTAAGAAATATTATTTTTAAGAGAAAACACGCCAATTTTATTGTTTATAACTTTATTGGTATAAAACAATAATATTATAAAGATTTATTGTTTTACCAACAATAAACATTTATACAAAAAATACTCTACAAGAGATATTTTAAGGCTACAAAAGAAATTTCTTCAAGAGCAATTTCAATTGGAATTAATTGAGCAAAGAACTGCAAGCAATTAATTAAAGTACAAAGTCTTTAAAAAGAATACTAAAGTGAAAACACGCCCAAAAGTGACCAGAGTGAATTTGGAAACAAAGTGACAAAGTTTACAGTGATGAAAGATGCTTTAATTCACTTTTGGGATGGTTCAGGGGTAAAAATGATTATAAGAGTTACAAACAATGATTATAATCATTTTCTCACGTGGTTAAAAGGGTTGATATGATTTAAAAATGGTAGTTGGAATCTTTTATTGATTGGTTTAACAATGTTTAAACTAATTAATAAAAGGAAAAGATTCTAACATGAAGAGAAAAGTGGGGCAAACAAGACATTCTTTTATATCCATCAATTCTCTTACTCAAAAAGTAAAATTTACTCTTGTCAGTCGTAAAAAACAGTCTTACAACAGAAAAGCCAATTATGGAATCATTGAACCCTGGTTTAGACCAAAAAGGGCTGGCTTAAGCCATCTTTAGCCATTTTAGACCCTTAAATCAGCCATTACTATAGCAATACCTGGCCTAGAGCCTTCAAAACACGTCAGAAGTTGTGTAAGAGGTGTAGAAACCAGTTAAAACTTTTTTTACTATGATTGTTTTATCTTAAGGGTAGTTTCACCCTCTTGGCAATGGCTAAAACTATCCCAGTTGGTATCAAAGCCTCATCATCAATTGAGTCCACAGACCCTGTAGCTCAATTCCAGGCCAAAAGTGATAAACATTTGCGTGAATTTTGACATCCCATGCCTGTCAGCAAGGACTTTGGGGGTCTAGCTCCCCCTTAGAGCTGGAGTTCCTTTTCCCCCCCAAATTTAATCTTTCCAATTTATTTTTCCTTTAATTCCTCATCATGTATTATACTTATAATTTACATATGTAATGCAATTGGATTGTACAGTAAAATACAGTAATAATTGATACCTCATATGTAAATAAAAGTTCACTTATGTAATACACGCACACATTTTGACATTTCAATTGAATTCAATTGAAAATACTTCAATTCCTCATAATTTCTAAACTAAACACAACACCTCAATTTTGACACAAAAATTGATGGTTAACACCACATGTGGTGTGAATTAAATTAAAACTTTGAGGATTTTCAACTTTTGTATTGCAAATACCAAAAACTTAATTTAAGCTTATTTAGAGTTGAGTTACAAGAATTTCACTCAGAAGTGACCCCACATGATTTTTTATGAGGAATCCAATGGTGAAATAATTTTTATATGTTTATTTATTGAATAAAATGTTACAATCATTTTCATTTAATTTTTTACAATTTTGTTAGAATTTCATTTTTACTTAATTTTTTCAAGTATAAATGTAATTTTATAATTCCAAAATTTAATGTAATTTTATTTTTACATTGTAATTAATTTTCCCTTGTGAATATAATTTTATATTTATATTTTGATTTTCATTTCAAAATATAAATAAATTCATTTTATTTATATTAATATGTTAATTTTGTATTTGTGGTCTTTTGGGTATATGAAATTACCTCTAAGGCTCACATTCCCTCACCCTAAAAAAGAATATTACTTTGTAATATTGGTGTTTCTAGTGTGTCTGAATCTCCTGAGGAGTTTGGGAGCTTCTGGTATATCTTTTTATTCTAACCATTCATCTTCACAAGTTGGGTCACTGTACCTAACAAGGTATTCCCTTACTTTCTTGGTTCTTAATTTCCTTTCTTTAAGAACTTTGATAATTTTCTTAGTACCAGATGTCTCGATAGGAGGTATAACTTGGGGAATCTTATTCCTCAAGGGAAATTTCTTAGCATCACTAGATTTATATGGCTTTATCAAGCTCACTGGAAATGTAGGATGTTTATTGCTAAGCTCTTCAGATAGCTCTACTTCCACAGCATTTTCTCCATGGAGGGCCTTAATCACAAAAGGTCCTTCCAAGGATTCTTTCAACCTTTTACATCCTTTGATGTTATTGAAGTTAGTGGTGGATACAAGGACTAGGTCCCCCACTTTGAAATCTGTAGTTGCATGTGATTTATCCCATTTGTCTTTAGCATATGTAAAGAATTCCTCCATGCACCTTACTGCATGCGCTCTAGCTTTTTCTAGCATTCCTTGGAAGCTAGCAGCTGTGGGATGAATTTCAATTAAGTCTTTCCTCAAGGAATCTTGGGGTAACTTGGGGTTCCATCCTTTTTCTAGAATAGCAGGAGTCTGATTGGTACTGGCATAGATTGATGTTTTATATGCTAATTCCAGTGCTGGCAACAGAGTACACCAATCATGGGTAAAGCCATCACAATCTTTGAATTCACGGCGATATGCACAAAATCTTCTAACCATGTCCTTTAAGGTTTGGATCATCCTTTCATCCAGGCCATCAGTTTGTGGGTGGTAGGCTGTAGAGAAAGGCAGTTTAGTGCCAAATAATTGGTGAAGATTTGTCCATAGTGCTGAAGTGAATTTGGGATCTCTATCACTGATGATATTTGTCAATATCCCAGTCCATGACACTACTCTATTCCATATCAGAAGAGCTGTATCCATGGCTGTATCATCTTTGTGACATGGGAAAAAGATTGGAGTTTTACTGAATCTGTCCACAATTACTAGGCAAGCATTATAGCTTCTATCACCTTCTGGTGGTAGGCCAGTTACCCAATCCATATGGACAATTTCCCAAGGTCTGTTTGGCTCTTGGATTTTTATCATATTCCCAAATCTCTTGCCAGTGGATTTATTTGCCTTTTGGCATCTGTCACAGGTTTTGCAATACTCTGCAACATATTTCTGCCACATTGGCCACCATATGCAGGTCTTTACTTTCTCTCTTGTTCTGTCTTCAGACAAATGTGTTGAAAAGGGACTATCATGGCATTCTTTCAGTACAAGATTGATTAATGACCTGTCTACAACTGTCATGACACATGTGTGCTTGGTTCTGTGGTAAATTATACCATCCAGTAGGCAAAATCTTCCTTCATCATAAGATTTTCTCCATACTTCATCCAAGGCATGTATTAGAGAGTTTTCTTTACAGTCTTTGTTAAGTAATTGGCAGAAGATGCTACAATTCTTATCTTGAGTGTAACTACTTCTGACTTCTGCAAAGAAGGTGGTGTTCAAGTCTGTAACAATTATTCCTTCTATTAGAATTTGTGGTGAAGCTTCTTCTGGCATATAAGCAGTATTATCAATATTATTTGGTAATGGCCATCTGCTTAGTCCATCTGTATTATTATGAATATTCCCATCCTTATGAACAATAGTCATATTGCCTCTGTATTCTTGTATGGCTATTTGCCATCTGAGCATATGTCTGTTGGGTGATTTCATGTTTAAAAGTGATTTAACAGCTGTACAATCTGTTATCACCTCAAAAACACATCCCTCTAAGAAGTAGTTCAATTTCTCCAAGGCCCAGACAAGGCATAGACATTCCATCTGACTTGCTCCATATCTAGCTTCAGCTGGTTTGATTTGCCTGGTTATGAAACATATGGGTCCTTCTACAGGTTTATCATTTATGATCTGAACTTGGTGAAGTGCAGCACCTAGTCAATCCCCTGAGGCATCAATATACAGTTTGAAAGGCAATTTAAAGTCTGGCATCAGTAAGAGTGGAGCAGTGGTCAATGCTTCTCTTAGAGACTCAAAAGCTTTGACTCTGTCAACAGTCATTTCAAATACTGTGTCTTTGTCACACAATTTATAAAGTGGTCTTGCTATGGATGCGAAATCTTTAATGTGTTGCCTGTAATATCCTGCAAAACCTAAGAATGACTGAATTTCCTTTTTGTTCTGAGACATGGGTTTTAGCAAGACTGTTGCAGGTTTGATTTTGTCAATTCCAAGGGATAAACCAGATACAACATGTCCTAGTGCCTTAAGTTCTTTGAATCCAAAATGGAATTTCTTCAAGGAGATTTTCATGTTGACTGATTGAATTTTTGTCAAGACTCTCGACAATCTGTACATGTACTCCTCCCAAGTATTGAAACAGAAAATAATGTCATCAATGTAAATGATTAACCATCCCTCTGAGAGTTCTTCAGGGAAGATTTCATTAATTGTTCTCTGGAAGTGTGAAGGTGCATTTTTGATACCAAAGGGCATCCTCAAGTACTCATACACTCCACAATGAACAATAATTCTCAAGTATTTTCTTCCTCTTGGTGTCACCACATTTTGATGGAATCCTTTAAGGGCATCTATAGTGGTTATATACACTGCTTGAGATATTTGAGTAACAGCAATTTGGATTTTTGGTATTGGGTAATCTGTCTGGAACAGTGTAAGTGTTCAGACCTCTAAAGTCCCCAACCATTCTGGATTTACCATTATGCCATGCCACTATGACTGGTGTAGCTATTTCTACTTCTTCATTGTGGCCTACGTTTCTTATTACACCAAGGTCCAGAAGTTCTTTGAGATGAATTTCTAGAGCTTCTCTTGATTTTGGACTTGCTGGATAAACAGGTCCTCTTAAGAGTGGTGGATAAGGTCTCTCAATGTTAAGAATGATGTCAACTTCATGACCAATAATTGCTCCTAGAGGCTCTTTGTCTGTAGCAAATGCTCCTCCGTGGTCATACAAAAGGGAAGAAAGTTCATTTTCTTGTTTATCAGTCAGATGAAGGGCTATTTCAGCCTCATTTAACTGTTCAGACTTGAATTTTTCTAACTCTAAGTTGACTTGTGATACTTTGTTTACTGTAATTTGTCTTTTAAATGGTAAAAAGGCAAATTTTTGGTGCTTATTGTCTCCAATAGTAAAGTATCTGTCTTTGTTATTATGTAAAGCTATCCCATACATGAGTAAATAGTCATTTCCCAGTATAAAATGGGTACTAGAGAAATTTTCCAGAACAACAAATTCAACTGTGATTCTTAAATTCCCATTTATGTGTGGGAATATGACATGGGTCCCAAAGATTCCTAATGCTTTCATTGGGTTACTTGCACTGTTGAATTTTATTCCATAAATTGGTAACAATTGGTCTTCAAAATTTGGTACACAAGTCTTAAGAAAAGATTTTCCAACACAAGAGCAAAAGGCTCCTGGGTCGAGCAAAAGTTTGGTGGGCTTGTTGTCAATCACCACTTCTGTTATACAGGAGTTACCAGCTGTATAAACTTTCCCTCTGTTTGGTTTTGTCTTCATAAGTTGTGCATCTTGAACTTTTGATAAATCAACTTGACCATTGCTCAACTGTGGAAAGTGGGAATAAGATTCCATGATGTCAAAAGTGCCATTGATATTTTCTATGTCTTTTGAAGATTCAGAAAATATGGATGACTTATCATCTGAATTGTCTTCAATTATGTCTTCTTTTTCAACATCTGGTTCCTTTTCAATGTCAATTTTAGTGATTTTCCACCTTTTTGGACATGTATTGGCTAAATGGGTGGTGCTTTGGCAAATATGGCACTTTATGACTGTATCTGCAGATTTATATTTAATATTACTAGAATTTTCTTTGGGAATTTTGTCCACAGAATCTTTCCAAGGTGTATTAAACCTTGATTTGAGATTCACCCTACTAGAACCAATTTTGGTTCTTGTGGTTACTTCTTCTAGTATATTGATAATATCCTCTGCTGAAGATTGTTCAGTAGTCCTGCTTTTGACAGCATGCTCTAAGTCACCTCCACATTGTCTCAGAACTTTTCTATGGATCATAAATTCTGACATGTCAGGATATAGTGCTGTTAATCTGTCTTTTTGTAGGCAAAACCATGGTAAAGCTTTGTCTTTGTCAGCATTAAATTTGGAAGATTCAAAGGCTGTTTCAACTTCAAACCTCCAAGAATCATTTGCCCATTTGTTGATTATTTGGGCTTTCCACCAAGTCCAACTCTGGTGTCCATGTGCTTGTCTTATTTTAATGTACCATCTGTGAGCTGATCTGGTAAACAAGGTGTTAAACCTGGCTCTTACCAATCTTTCTGGTAATTCAAAATCCTCTTTGATCATTTCAATACCTCTAATGAGTTCCATATGATCATACTCTCCTTCACCACTGAAGTGAGGCCATTCTTTAAGTTTTGGAACTTATTTCAAGAGTGCTTGGCCCATTGATGGTTCCAAGTTATGAAAAGAAGTGGATAATTCATTTTTTAATTGTGAATTATCAGGATCCAATAATTGTGGATTTGGAATTCTTGTGCCCTCATTTTGATGTAGAGGTGTAGACATTATTGGTAAGGTTTTCAGTATTTGTTCAATGTCATTCATTTTACTGTTGCTACACCTTTGGGAATTTCTGTATTCATGTTGGAAGCTTTGTATTAAATTTATTACTTCAATTTTATACATGTCTTCCTTATGTGTCAGTTCTTGCCATAACTCTGTCTGTCTTGTATTATAAGCAGTGACTTGATTCAATTTCATTGATAATTTTGATACTTCTTCTTGTGAAGCATCAAAACACTTTTTCAAGGCAATGGTATATGTCTTTACTTCAGTAAATGAATTTGAAATGTCATCAAGGACTTTCTTGTTATCTGTTTTGATAATATTTATGGCTTGTTTAGTTCTTGTTCCAATTATGTCATCAATATTGAATTTAGAATATTTATCTGTTAATTCTTCAATAATGGCAGATTGTTCATTTATTTCATTTCCAAAAGAATTATCATTATTGCAATTTTTAATTGTTCTCAAAACTTTTTCAAAATACATAAGTGTTTCATTAATTTGGCACAGACTCAGGCTGTTTGTTTTAATGTTGTTACAAATTGTTTCATTTTTATCAGAAAGATGTTTTTTCACGTCATTTATAGTATCATACAGCTCTTGGATGGAATCAAATATATCAGAAATCATTTCTGGAATTGTAGTATGGCTTCCTCCTTCTTATGTAATTCCATCATGGTTCTGGCCATATGAAATACATTTTCCATGGCATCCTGCTGAATCTTTGGGATTCTGTAGCCCTGGCTGTAAGGGTTTGGGGCTGGTGCCTTCCCTTTGCCTTTGTTTGGAGTTTGTGGCTGCTTTTCCATGTTGGAATTGCTGGTGCTGGCCACTGGGGCTCTTTTTGGCACTGGTTTGGGTGGTGGAGGGTTGTTTTTCCTCCATTCTAGTGTCAAAAGCATCATGTTTTTCTTCTCCAACAATGGATGCCATCAATTGAGCAATTTGCAAGTGTTGGGATGACCCAGGAATTTTCTTACTGTCAGGTAAGAATTCATGCAATACTTCCACAGGTCTGCAAGGATCTGGTACTCCTTGAATTGAAGTGCATTGTTGTATGCACTGTGGCTGGCTTTGTATATGACCACAGAGGCTTGTTGTAGCAGTGTCAGCTCTTTTTGAAGGTAAAATAGTATCATCAGCTTCAGAATAACCCAATTGAGCTGTTTGGAAGTCATAAACTGACCCTTTCCCTTCTTTACCTGATTGGGCTCTGCCATAAACACGTCTATTACCTTTTTGGGAGCTGCTTGAAGGGTTGTAGCTGGCTCCTGACCTGGTTGAAGGCATCATTATGGTTTAAAAAGGTTTAAAATAGTATTTTTACATCAAAAACCTTACTATTGGCCAAATTCTTAGCTTTCTGAAGGGTATTACTTATGTCCAAGCTAATCAATTCAGAAGATATTGGTTCAGGTTGGTTATTTTGAGTCACAATAACAGTACTATTATGGTCTGAATTAATAGTACTAGCAGGAATAATGCTGGTGACTGTTGAGGCTGTTTCAATATTTTCTTGTCTTACCACATTGTCAGACACTAAAATTAATGAAAAAACCAATTAATCAAGTAAAAAAAAGAATATTTCAAAAAAGAAATAAAAATATAAGCCTCACTTATAATATGAAAAAAAATATTTTTTATGGGTTTTTTTGAATTATGAGTATTTTTTATATGTTTTTAAATTTTTCAACATAAGAAAAAAGATTTAAAAAGAGTAAAGAAATATGTCACAGGTAAAATATCACGGCTGGGCCCCCAAATGTAAGGTGTGGATATGAAACTTTGATTAAAAATCAAGTACTTTTCCTGTCCTCAAAATTTGTATAAGGTAAAAATCAATTAAAAATAGTAAGAAATATCATTTTTAAGTGAAAACACACCAATTTTATTGTTTATAACTTTATTAGTATAAAACAATAATATTATGAAGATTAATTGCTTTACCAACAATAAAAATTTATCTAAAAGATACTCTACAAGAGATATTTTAAGGCTACAAAAGAAATTTCTTCAAGAGCAATTTCAAAACACGTCAGAAGTTGTGTAAGAGGCGTAGAAACCAGTTAAAACTTTTTTTACTATTATTGTTTTATCTTAAGGGTAGTTTTACCCTCTTGGCAATGGCTAAAACTATCCCAGTTGGTATCAAAACCTCATCATCAATTGAGTCCACAGACCCTGTAACTCAATTCCAGGCCAAAAGTGATGAATGTTTGCATGAATTTTGACACCACACGCCTGTCAGCAAGGATTTTGGGGGTCTAGCTCCCCCTTAGAGCTGGAGTTCCTTTCCCCCCCAAATTTAATCCTTCCAATTTATTTTTCCTTTAATTCCTCATCATGTATTATACTTATAATTTACATATGTAATGCAATTGATTTGTACAGTACAATACAGTAATAACTGATACCTCATATGTAAATCAAAGTTCACTTATGTAATACACACACACATTTTGACATTTCAATCGAATTCAATTGAACATACTTCAATTCCTCATAACTTTTAAACTAAACACAACACCTCAGTTTTGACACAAAAATTGATGGTTAAAACCGCATGTTGTGTGAATTAAATTAAAGTTTTGAGGATTTTCAACTTTTGTATTGAAAATACTAAAAACTTAATTTAAGCTTATTTAGAGTTGAGTTACAAGAATTTCACTCAGAGGTGACCCCACCTGATTTTTTATGAGGAATCCAATGGTGAAATAATTTCTATATGTTTATTTATTGGATAACAAGTTATAATAATTTTTATTTAACTTTTTTCCAAATTTATTTATTTTTTTACAATTTTGTTAAAATTACATTTTTACTTAATTTTTTCAAGTATAAATGTAATTTTATATTTATATTTTTATTCTTATTTCAATAATATAAATAAATTTTAATTTTGTATTTGTGGTCTTTTGGGTATATGAAATTACCTCTAAGGCTCACAGAAATAGAGTAAAAAGAGCTATATTAACAGTAAGCTCTTCTCTGCTAGAGCTCAACAGGAATCTAGTAGACCTGTACTGGTAGTAACCACTTGAATTAATCAGTATTTCAAGTTTTAGTGATGATTACCTCATAATTAAACCATCTTACCTCATTATTACACCATTCTTGAGAGTTGTCACTATAACTCTGATTCTGATGACATCATAGGCTTGGAAAAAGCCTAAACTTTATGTATTTTATTATTTTTAATAATAATGAACTAGTACTAACCATTTTTATCACTTATATGACTGTTAAGCTTAAACTAACATCACAGTGAGTGATCATCAATGATAAATTTTAAGATTGAACTTTGATCATGAATAAACTTTGAGTTATAGACTCTACAGCCAATTGGAGAGTGGATTCCAATAGCTTAACATTTCATAAATCAACTTTCAAGAGAATTTCATTACATCATAAAAACTCTGTTTTTGATTATTTTCCTTGTAACTCATCTTTTCTATTGAAATTCACTATTTTAGACTTCAAACCATGATTTCAAGGGGTTTTACCCTGAATATAATGACAAAAAATACAACATTATTCACTTAAAAGCTAGTAGAGCTTGAATATCTACATTGCTTTAAGTTTGGACTACTTTCACAATAAAGTGATCCCCAGCTATAGCAATTTTATTCAATCAACCCTTACAAGTTATAACCTTTTTTATAGCTTGTCAAATAAAGTTTATATCTGTATCTCTACACTAGATACATGGTAACTATGGTTTTTGTTTAACACTCTATCATGTGTATCTTAAGAGATATGGGCTAAAAACCATGAATATATGCACTGACCATAAAAGTGCATATATTCAGGTTGTTTCCTTAAATATTGACTTTAAAAATATGAAATATAAAGTTCATATGTGCAGTTTTTCATAGGGAATGCAGTGGTGCAATTTACTCAACATGTTTTTTCATTTTCCTCTGAGATAACTGAGGATTTATGTCTTTTTTATGGCATTTTTACTTATTTTTCATTAATTATTGACTTTAAACATATGCCATACAAATGATATATGTGTATTTTATTCCAAAGAATATAACGGTGTAATTAATTTCAAATTCTTACTCATTATATTCCAAGTTAATTAAGAATTTATGCCCATTTATGGCATTTTCACTTATTTTAAGATAATTATTGGAAAGTTTTCTCATGACCCTTTTGGATATGTGGTCATATCTCAAAGGCTCACATTTTATTACCTCTTTAATTAATTATGCTGTCCTTTAATTATCTATGTTGCCACAGCATCATAAATGTCTCAAGTTTCATTTAATAATACTTACAAATTCTCTAACCACAGGTATGAAAAACCAGTTCTTTCTCACTAACAAGTGAAGAGCCATTAGCTAAAATATTCATCCTTTGATTAGATAATTACTCCATTGTGCCATTAATATTCTTACTCTTTGTATATCTAAGCTTTTGTATTAACCACATCCACCTTTTGGGTATATTCTTTATCTTTTTTCTCTTTACACAATGTGATTGTTAATGTATAACTTTGAGCTTGCTAAAATCTTACAAATAATACCTGAATATTGACATAACAACATTACTTAAATATTTGAGGAAATTATTGAGCTATATGAGGTAGTTTATCTACACTATCAAACATCTCAAAATACCCAACAGCAACTTGCAATGGAAGAAAACAAAGATTTTATGGAATTCTGAGCTGATTGGACTACATGAATTGGAAATGGAAAAACTTCCCACATAAATGGGACAGGAAATGTACAGGAAAGGAGAAGGTAAGATTTATTAATATTAAATTTTATATTTTACTTATTTTTTTCAGTATCCTACTTGGATCTTAGAGATGGGCTTTCCTCAAGATTCATTTTTGGCATGTCATGATCCAATAATGACATCCCTCTTTTGGACTGGCAACAATGTTATAACCAGATAGCTAGTTGAGAATCCCCCAAAGTTGAGATTGGTTAATCCAATCTCACATCCACAAGATTTGGGTGGAAAATCGGATGCTACAAAAGGTAAATGATCATTTATAGCATATAGAAAAGGCCCCAATTCTGCCAGACTTCCAATAAAACAGAGGTTTGGTAGGTCATGGGGCTCATTGGGTGGCTTTTGTTCTGGTATTTTATCAGCTAATTTATTGAGGATTTGTTCTAGCATCCCTCTTAGCATTTTATTTTCTGACATTTAGTGTGTATCCATGTAGGATAATGACTGCGATGAAGATAGGGAGTGTGGAGGTCTGTAATTATTGGTCATATATTATTTATTGAATTATTTTCACCTTCAATTGGTTCTGAATCTCTTAGCGTAAAAAAATTTCTGCTTTATTTCCTTGTAGATTGAAATATTTTGTCAAATAGGTTTTAATGAGATGACAACAATGTAATATTTCGATGAGCAAGAAGCGTCTATGTACAATCGTATTCACATGTATTTATAGCATTTACTTTTTTTTTTGCATAGTTTGTTTATTTATTTTGTTGCTATTTGTGATCTTAACGACTTGTGATGAATTCCGTACTGTTATCTTGATTTGAAGGACTGTCTTTTGGAATCATCAATTGCTTTCCCACCGTTGTAGGTTGTAGTAATGTTTTCCCAGCATATCTATGACAAGTTGGCGCGTTCTGCATCTGATTTGGGCCTTTCTCACGCTGATTTTGCCTTGGAAATCAGCGTCATTGGATTAGTGGGGCTCAGTCTTTGCGTGATTTGGCCCTGGGAAACAAGAAAATAAGACTGACTGATTTCAAAATCAGTCATGCCGTATTTTCAGGTGTCCCAGGTTCATACAGGCCACCGGCGGGCTTCTTTTCATGCCACGCACCTTTTTCTTATGGCTTTTTGGAACCGTACCCTACTTTGTTTTATATCACTTTTTTTTGAATTTTTGTTGTACTAATTTCCTTTAATATAACAACGTGATTTTTTTGTAAAAAAAATATTGAAAAACAAGTAGAGGAAAGGTTCAAAACTGAATGGAGGGTCCCATGGTGTTTGGGGTGCTTGCTCAAGTTGGCCTGTTCTGCGTCTGATTTGGGCCTTTCTCACGTGGATTTTGACTCGGAAATCAGAAAGTCGCAAATCATCAAATACGGTCCAAATTCTCAGGGGCTTGCCTGATGTGGGATTTTCTTTGTCTGATTTTGCGCTTTCTCAGGGTTTTGCGTCGTCGAGAATCAGCAAGCCAAAATTCATCATTTTCGGCAATGACTGAGCCCCACTATTGGCCTTGAGTAAGATCAGTACTGTAATCTAAAATAATTTGAAATTTGTCATCTTCACACAAGATACCAGCGACATATGATCTCTCATGCCACCAATAATTTGAAAAAACTGCTGAATGATCACCACTGATTGAGCTTGGATTATTTGAAAAGGTGCAGTATATAAGCAATAAATCCACACCAGTTCTCATCAACTGCAGTTTAAAAACAAAAAGAACCAAAAACTCAATATTCTCAATCTGTGATGCTTAAAAACCTCTATTTAGCGTTACTCTGCTGTAGCTTCTTTTTGAGCGTGACCTCAGTGTATGTGACTTGTGACGAGCAGTATGACGATTCTCTTTACAACCATCCTAAGGATATCTGTAGGTATTGACTTTTGCTGCACCTAAATTTCAACCCTCATCGCCGGTTTTGAGTTTTGCGTTATTTTGTACGTCTAACCTTCTTCATCCGTGCAGACTGCAGAGATACCAAGTCCAAATTTCAGTGCCCAAGGGATCGATGTGGTATAGGCATAGAAAACAGTGAGTTTTGTCAAGAGTCCTGTTACTTTTCTTAGTCAATTGAAATTGTGTCCAAGATACTGACTGGAAATGGGAGGTTTACTCAGAACCACTCAATTCAAGCTTCTATATGACTGGCTGCTCTCGATGGAAACCACCTTTTACCACTTATCCTTACGTGTGGCCAATATACATTTTTCACAACTTGCCTGGCAAACTTGGTAAGTAGTATCATCATCGAGTTGACTTTGATTTGTTATAGCGGCAACCTAAACATGAGCCTTTGCTTATCAATATTACTCAGCTGTATGGGGGTCCGTGAGCTCCACACTCGGGGGAACACGAACCGAGGTGAAGGGCTATTTGAATTGTACCATTAACGGAAACGTCAAACCCCCGATCAATGTCGTGCGACCAGGCAAGTGACCAAATCTTTAACGCCGCAACTAACTAATCCCCCAAACAAACGCTTTGCTTATCAAATGTCCGATGCATTATAGCCTGCCATGGATGCACGTTATGGTCTCCATGAAGGTAGGGAAATCTATAGCTTCCCACACCCTGACCATGAACTTGTTAGTCGTCACTAAAATATTGATGGTGTCAAAAATTGGGAGCCCAGCTCCTAGCAGGATCAACTCTTGCCATTGGAAGGTCAAAAATCAACTTCTTGGGATTTAAGTTGTACCTTTCATCCACTAGCAGGGAAGCATCAGCCCCCTTTTCCTTTCTTGTTTTATTTTCACTACTTTTCTTTTTTTCCTCTATATCCTCTTGCTTTATTTCATTGTCTTTTACTTTCTCTATTCTTTTTTTATGGTACTCTGCAGTAGTTCTCTTGATATAGTAAACTCAGCTGCCAATCCCTCATTGTTCAACCATCAACTGCTACCATTTTGCTATGAGCTGTTTGTTGCCCGCAGTCGCTGTAATCTTCTCAACCCAACATTGTTATTACTGTTATGAATTGAGAAAATCATCTCAGAAATGGCTTTCTGTTTTGCTCATTGAGCATAATCATCTCCAAGTGGTCTTGGAACTTAAGATGGATCATCTAAAAATATTTCTAAACTGCTAGGCAAAGCCAATGGGGCATTACACAATACTCGTTGGGTTTGTCAATGAGATAAATAGAGACATTTCGCTATGTTAGATTTTTTGGTAAAAGAAACTAATGACACTCTTGTTTTCAAGTCTCAAAACCAGTTTGTAGTTGCACTTTCATCTCCTGAAGCCAAGTATAATTCTCTAAGCAGCTTTTTTCAAAACATTAAATGGATTTTTCAACTTATTTTTGGAATTACCAATAAAAGAACTGCCTCTATTATCTTCTCTGACAATCAAGAAAAGGTGATTTCTCACAAATTATAGTTTTTTTACTTGAATTGTCCTTTTTTTAGATAACCTTTTGCAATTATGAAAGAGTCTTTATGAAAGTATTTCTGATGGTGTAAGTTGTGGATATTAAAGCTTTACAAAAATAAATCACTTTTACTTCCCAAAAGGTTCTTATAAGGAAAAAATACTCCAAAATATTATATGAATGAATTTAAAGAGGAAAAATACCTAAAATAATTGCTTATACTTTCTTAGATTCAAAAAAAAGATATTATAAAGATTAATTGTTTTAGCAAAAATAAAAATTTATCAAAAAATAATCTTAAAAAGATATTCAAGAATAGAAAAGTATTTACACAAGAATAATGCTTTTGGAATTGATTGGGAAAATAACTCACCAAAATTAGTCGTAATATCAAATATATGATATTTTACAAGAAGAAAATACCCAAAAGTGACCATAATGAATTTGGAAACAGCAATCAAAGACGCCTTAACTCACTTTTGGGGATTATGAGAATAAAAATGATTATAAAAGCTACAAAATATGTTTATACTAATTTTTTCAAGTGGCTATCATGGTTATTATGGTTTGAAATTGATGGTAGGAATCTTTATTGGATGATTTGATGTTTATGAAAGTATTCATAAAAGCAAAAAATGGGGAAAGAAGAGCTTCTTTTATAGCCACCATTTTTCTTCTTCAAATATAAGACTTTCCCTCATCAGTTGTGAGAAACATATTGGAAAGATAAAAGCCAATTATGGTATTATTGACCCCTAGTTTAGACCAAAATGGGTCTGTATTTAGAGATTTCATTGATAAAAACCAGCCATTACTATGGTAATAGCTGTTCAAAAGCTTCCAAAGCACATCAAAATGTGTTTAAGAACCCTTTAAAACATTGAAGACATTTTTGGAGAAGTTTCTCTAACTTTGGGGCTGTTTTACACCCTTTTAGAAAGTTAAAACTTCCCTTGTGGTATTAAAACCTCATGATCAATTGAGGCATGAACACGGTGATTCAATTGCAGGAAATAAGTAATGAATCTTTGCATGGAAATTGACATCCTATTCCTTTCAGACAGTAATTTGGGGGAGTCTGGAACCCTTGGAGCCAAGATTCCTTTCCCCCAACATCAAATATTTCCAATTTATATTTTCTTTAATTCCTCATCATGTATTATACTTGAATGTTTACACATGTAATTAAATGAGGAGATTACAGTACACAAATTCAATTAATAATTAATCATATGTGAATTTAAGTTCACTTCTTTAATTTTGAGCATTGAGGTATATTTTACATACCCAAATAGGTCACAATTCTCTTAAAAAGAAATTTTGAATTATACATAACTCATAAATCATGCATATATTCAAAATTCATCATTTTTGACTTCAGAAAAGATGAATAACTTTTTATTGAGTAAGTAAATCCATGAATTTAAGGCCAGATTTGGATTCTACACAAAAATTCACCTAGGGTAGCTCCATAGAGTGAATAAGCTCAAATTAACTCTTTGAGGTGGTAATATGGAAAATACTTCAACACCACATCATTAATACCACATAAAAGATCTGTGAAAATTTTTGTTTTTCTTGATTTTACGCCAAAATAATGGGAAAGTGAGGAATCCCATGTTACATATACACTAAGAATAGTGTTATACATGTTTTGAGCACTTAATATTATGGTATTCTTACATGCACTTTTGGTACACCCATAGTGGATATCTCACTTTAAGCTTAAATTTCTATTTTTGATGTGAAAGATAAGTAAGGGGGACAAAAGACATCAAAGAGAGCCAGGGTACCCAACTTCTGAGGCCTCAGAGGCGTGGACAGCTCTAAAGCTTGGATACATGGCTGATCTTAGACTAATTGGTAAACCAAAACCTTTTGGGAACTTGGTTGCCATGTCACAACTACTGTAAATCTTAAGAAAATAGCAAATAACCTGCTATTTTGATGTGCCAAGGAGGTAAAAAGCTACTTAGGCTCCAGTAACCACGTCAATTCTTAATGAATTTCCATGGATAAGCCCCAAAAGAGTAATTAAAACCCTTTTTGGACTTGTATCCATTGATTTACCTCATAGCAACCAGTCAAACACTGATATTTGCAATTCTACGTAGAAATGAGGTAAAAACTTCAAAAATTCATTAAAAATACAATTCTCGATAAATCTTTCTGAAGCTTTCAGAACCAATTGAGAACTGTATTATCTATGATACAACCAAAAAGAATTACAGTTTTACTAGTAAAATCAAAAGTTTTACTTACAGTCCATTTTTGGTTATTCTACGTGAAACACTGAATCTTCAAAAACTCACAGTAAATACAACCTGTGATGAAATTGTCAATAACATTGATAACTTTGGGAAATCAATGATTACTTTGGAATAAAGGAAGATTTACAAATGTTACTCCTTTTATTCTTAACCATATTGGGGTTGGTAGTCACGTAAAAGCATCAATTAAGCAATTATGATAATTTTATGTGACAACAGATGATGTAAGTACTAATCCAAAAAGGATTTAATGCTTTCTCACTCACTGGTTTTTAAGTTTGATCCATGGCACGCCTCTGTGAGATGTTATTGACTTAAAAGAGGCCTTCTCTTGCTGTTTTTTCTGCATCATCATCTTATTAATCATTTATATCAGTATTACCAACAAGTAAGTATTAGTTAAAACTTTTCTTAAGTGTTTTATTCTTTCAGAATCAATCAGAAAGACGTGAAATCATAGAAATCAACTATATATTGTTGTAATACATTTATAAATTCATTTTGATCCTGTAAATCCACAATTCTATGCCAAATCTCTTTATCTTATCTTTCAAAAAGCTCTTTGGAATATTAGTGAGTGATTTATCTTTAATTCTTAAAGTTTTTCTCTAAAAAGTTAGTTTTCTTCAAGAGTTATCATTATAATTCTCCTTGCAAAAGATAATTATATATTAAAATAATTTTATTATTTTAATAAAGAAGTTTTTATTATTAAATTCTTCTTGTCATTGATTCTTGTAGACCATTACTTGCTCACTGTTCAAATCACTAGTAGTGCTTAACATGTGAAAGAAATAATTCTTTAATTATTCAATTGTTGTTATAATAATATTTTATTATTATATTTCATAAGAACAGACATAGTACTGTTGATCAATAGTAATATTATCATCAGTTTCATAGTCACACCTTACATTTGGGGGCCTGGCTGTGTTTTTTGAACCTTGTACCCTTAATTAATATATTTTTAAGTTCTAAGATATATTCATTTCATATTTTTTTTCTTCAATTTAAGGAAATTTTTTTTTTATTTTTGAAATTGTCTTAAAATCTTATTTCATTGAGGAATTTGGTTTAATTTTGTACTGTTTTTACACGTGGCTTTTTCACATCCAAAAACTTATAAAATTATTCTTTGAGTTATCTGACTTAATTTTTTTATTCAAATTCTTAAATTTTAAATACTTTTTCTTTGAAAAGAATATAATTTTTTAATATAAAAAAAAGAATAAAACTTATAAAAAATCTTTTAAAATATTCCAAATCATAAAGATAATTTATTTTATCATATTTTATCTTTAAGTGTCTTTAATCAAATACTGTGCAGCTGACAATAGACTGAGGAAAACATACATCAATAGTCCTGAATCTTCAGAAGCAGAATCTGAAGAAAGTATTGAGGTGCAAATTGCTAAAAGAGGCACCTTATTTAACTCAGAAAAAGCTAAATTACCACCAAAAGGTGTGTATTTTATCTTATATTTTCACTTTTTATCTTTAAATTGACGTGAAAATGGTGCATACCAGAAATGGAAGCAACTATTCAGTCCAACCAGATGGATGTGGACAAGGAAGAGGCAAGACCAAATCCAGAAGTGCCAAATCTTCCACAAGAAAGACACATATGGAGGATGCCAGAGTTGCCCCCCATTCCCCAAGGTCTGTACCAACAGATTTTGACGTGAATTCTGAGCCTGAACTAATTCATGATATTATTTCCAGGGCTGAACCATTTTCAAGTGGAAGCAATAGAAATATATCAATGCCAGTACAAAAATTGGTTAAGAGAAGCCAAGGAAGAGGAGTGGGAAATATGCCCAAGCCTTTGGCAGGGGGCCATGAACTCCTACTTACACATCAAGAGCTTTCTGGGTAAGGAGAAGACCATAGAACTCTTAGGAGGATGGAGCCCCCTGTCTTGCAAAGACAAGGTCAAAAAGATAAATAATTGGTTGAAGAACCAAAGTCTTTTATCCATTGACCAGAAGAAAGAGTTGGAAATGATTCCAGCTTTGGAGACAGAGGCACCAGTGGCGTCTACCAGCTCCAAACCAGCTCCAGAAGTGTCCAAGGACAAGCCCAAGGGACCTCAGAAGAAGAAGAAAGGTCCCAAGAACCATCAAGGCAAAGCCAATCGGCACAGACCTTACCCACAAGGGTACAGGATCCCCAAATTAGAGCCTTCAGCCGTGGACAGTGTCTTCAACATGGCCAGGACTCTGATGGAATTCACAGCCAAGGGGCAGGAAAGGATGAACAGAAACTTTTCACGCAAATAATTGGTGTACAGACTAGTATTAATGTAGAAATTGGTAAACTTGATGGAAAGTTAACTAAAATTGCCTCAGATATAGTTGAATTGAAGAAAAATGACAAGACATACATTGAATTGCACCAAGTGACACATCCCAGACTTGACTCAATTACCAATTCTTGCAAAAGAATTGAAAACATGTGCCAAGTTCAGCATGATGAGATGGAAGAACTTTCCATTTTTAAGGTGAATAATCAGCTTACAATTTTACAAGACCAAGTCTTAAAAATAGTTGAGAATACCAACCAATTTGCTATACACTTAGCAAAAAGTGACAGTGAAAGGCAGAAGTTGAAGAATGAAATAATTGCAAGTGTGGAACAAATTCATAAGAATCATGAACCACATATGCCAAGACATTCTACACCTTTAACTGAAGAAAAACTTTCTGTTAAAGAAAGTCTCACCCCATTCTTGGGAGAAAATGCCTACTCTGCAAGAGATATTCACAAAATAGAAGAATGGCCAACATTCTCTGGTGAAGGAGAATACAACCATATTGAATTCATCAGGACTATTGATATGTTGCAAGAAGACTTTAATATACCTGATGAAAGCATAGTGGGAAAATTACACTGTCTGTTTACCAGAACTGCAAAGAAATGGTATTACAAAATGAGGATTGATCATGGTAAACATGATTGGTCTTGGTGGAAATATGAAATGATTACAAAATGGGCCAATAATTCTTGGAGGTTTAAAATAGAAAATGCCTTTGAAACTGCCATTTTTAACTCAGAGAAAGATAAACCACTTACTTGGTTTTTCAAAAAAAAAGACAGATTATCTGCTTTACAACCAGATATGTCTGACACTATGATTAATATGAAAATATTAATAAAGTGTGGAGGAGAATTAGAACATGCTATCAAAAGCAGATGTGTAGAACCCTGTTCAACAGAAGACTACATTAATGCTATGGAAGATATCATTGCCAGAAGAATTGGTAAAACTTGGTCTAAAATCCCAACAGAATCCAAGATGACCTCTAAGATTCCCAGAGAGGATAAGAGACCAGAAAAACCTGTCTTAAAGTGTCATAAATGTGGAAGCACTTCACATTTAGCCAACACTTGCACAAAAAAGACAAAAATCAATGAAGTTCAAGTCATTGAAGAAATTCAGTGTACTTAAGAGAAAGAAGAGTCTGATCAAGATTCTGCAGTATCTGAAGATACACCAGTAGAGGACTATCCCATTGAAAACATCACAGCTTTCTTTGAGGTCACAGAAGTCCATACCCACTTGCCACAGTACAGTGAGGATTGCTGCAACCTGACAAATATCCAAGATGCCAGAATTTGTAAAACAAAACCTGCTAGAGGAAAGGGTTATACTGCTGGAGCATCCTGTATCACATCAGTTTTGATGAGTGATATTGAAGCCAAAGTCAATTTGGATACAGGGGCATTTTGCACTTGTGTGGGCAAAGATTATCTCCAAATTATACTTCCTGGATGGAAGAACCATCTATTACCAATAGAAGGTGTACAATTTAGTAGTGCCAGTAACAATATGTACCCCTTGGGTATATTAGACACTAATCTTGTATTCCCACACCCAGAAGGAAGTGTAAGGATGAAAACTGAGATTGCTGTAATGGATAATTGCACATCTCAGCACATCATTGTTGGAAATGATTACTTGAATATCTATGGTATTGACATCAATAACCATAAAGACAGATATTTCACAATTGGGGATAACAAAAGACAAAAATTTGCTTTTTCCAATATGCCAAAACAAATATCTGTGGTATCTTCTGTCAAAGATACTTATAAAAATGAATTTGTGTCTAATCAACTTGTTGAAGCACAGATTAATCCATCTTTGTCACCAAAAATGAGGAATGAACTTATTGACATGTTATACACATACAATACTGCATTTGCCTCTGATAATGAACCATTAAGTGCTATAAGAGGACATGAAGTTGATATTACTCTTAATATTGACAGACCATATCCCCCAGTACTTAGAAGACCAGCTTATCCAGCCAGTCCCAGAGCTAGAGAAGCCTTGGAAAAACATATCCAAGAGTTAATCCAACTTGGAGTACTAAGAAACGTAGGCCATAATAAGGAGGTTTAAGTGAAAACACCTGTTATTGTTGCTTGGCATAATGATAAGTCAAGAATGATTGGGGATTTCAGAGAATTGAATACCTACACAGTTCCAGATAGGTATTTAATCCCTAGAATCCAAGAAACCTTGACTCAATTATCCAAAGCCAAGTATATAACATCAATGGATGCATTGAAAGGCTTCCATCAAAATGTTTTGACACCTAAAGCTAAGAAATTACTTAGAATTATCACCCACTGTGGTATTTCTGAGTATCTTAGAATGCCAATTGGCATTAAAAATGCTCCATATCATTATCAAAGAGGGATTAATACCATCTTCCCCACAGAATTGTCTGAAGGATGGCTTATCATTTATATTGATGATATTATCATATGTTCTGACTCATGGTCTTTACACCTTGAAAGACTTGCAAAAGTACTTCACAAAGCTGCAGAAGTGAATATGAAAATTTCACTTAAGAAATGCAACTTTGGTTTTGAAGAACTTAAAGCATTAGGACATGTTGTTTCTGGTTTAAGCTTGGGTATTGACAAAAATAAAGTGGCAGCAGTACTACTTAAGCCAATACCCCATAATAAAAAAGAAATGATGTCTTTCCTTGTGTTTGCTAGTTACTATAGGCAACATTTAAAAGACTTTGCAATTCTAGCCAGATCACTCTATAGAATCTGTTATCAACAGACTGTATTTGAGATGACACAGGAATGAATTAAAGCTTATGAGAAGATAAAGAAAGCCCTTACAGAAGCACCTTTACTCCTCATTCCTGACTGGAATATTCCTTCTAGGTTGTACATTGATGCATGTGGAGATGGATTAGGGGCATCCCTACATCAAGTCCAAATTATTGATGACAAACCTACAGAAGGACCAGTTTGTTATATCTCAAGGCAAATCAAACCGACAGAAGCCAGATATGGTGCAAGCCAAATGGAGTACTTATGTTTGGTATGGGCACTTGAGAAATTACACTATTACCTTGATGGCAGTGTTTTTGAAGTGATAACTGACTGTAATGCCGTAAAATGACCTCTTAACATGAAAACTCCCAACAGACACATGTTGAGATGGAAAATAGCCATTCAGGAATATAGGGGAAACATGACTATAGTTCATCAAGCAGGAAACATTCACAAGAATGCTGATGGACTTAGTAGATGGGCTTTAGCCAACACTCCTGATAACCCAGCTTATGTACCTTTGGAAGCTGAACCACAGATTCCAATTGAAGGAATTAACATAACTGGTATTGGAACTGAATTCTTTGAGGAGGTCATAAAATCTTATAAAAAAGACAAGAATTGCAATATCTTGACTTCTTTATTAGATAAAGACTGCAAAGATACATCTTTAGCTAATACACTAGATGAAGATTGGAAAAATTCCTATTCTGAAGAAAGATTTCACTTGTTTGATGGAATCATTTACCACAGAACAAAACATTCTTGTGTTATGACATTGTGCAGTAGATTACTTATCAATATCATTCTTCATGAATGTCATGATAGTATCTACTCTGGACACCTGTCAGAAGACAGAACACTTGAAAAAGTGAAGAACTGTGCATGGTGGCCATCTTGGAGAAGAGAAACAATTGAACATTGCCATACCTGCGACAGATGCCAAAAAGCAAACAGGAGTACAGGCAAGAAATTTGGATTAATGATCCATATTCAAGAAACAAAATCCCCTTGGGAAGTTTTTCACATGCATTGGGTCACAGCACTTCCTCCAAGTGGTGACAGAGGTTATAATGCTTGTTTAGTCATTGTAGACGGATATAGCAAAACTCCCATATTCTTACCATGTCATAAAGATGACACTGCTATGGATACAGCTCTTCTTTTATGGAGTAGAGTTATTTCTCATACAGGATTATTTAAGAATATCATAAGTGACAGAGATCCCAAGTTCACATATGCACTTTGGACCAATCTTCATAGATTGTTTGGGACTAAGTTATCATTCTCTACAGCATATCACCCTCAAACAGATGGGCTAGCAGAGAGGATGATTCAGACTTTAGAAGACATGATCAGGAGATTCTGTGCTGATGGATTAGAATTCAAAGACTAAGATGGCTTTACCCATGACTGGTGCACTCTGATACCTGCACTAGAATTGGCATACAAGACATCAGTCTATTCTTCCACAGGACAAACTCCTGCTATGTTAGAAAAAGGATGGAATCCAAGACTCCCAGCAGACACACTGAGGAAAGACTTGATTGACATTCATCCTACAGCTTCCAGCTTCAAGATAATGCTTGATAAAGTAAAACACCACGCAAAAAAAAGTATGGATGATGCTTTTGATTATGCAAAACAGAAGTGGGACAAGAGTCATAAAGTACCAGACTTCAAAGTAGGGGACTTAGTTTTAGTTTCAACCTTGAATTTTAAGAATATCAAAGGCCCAAGTAAACTTAAAGATTCTTATGTAGGACCTTTTGTTATTGTTGCTTTAAATGGAACCAATGCAGTTCAAGTGGAATTGAGTGGTGAATTGGAAAATAAACACCCCACCTTTCCAGTCAGCTTGATAAAGCCTTATCAACCAGCTGACAAAGAATTGTTTCCTTTAAGAAGCCCAACTCCTTTAACTGTACCACCTGTGGAACAGAATGAGGACAAAAAGATAAAGAAAGTCATTAAAGAAAGGAGACTTAGGGGTAAAAATCAAAGAGAATATCTTGTCAGATATAGAAATGCAGTACATGAAGATGAATGGATGGCAGACTCAGAAATACCTGACTCAGATAAACTCTTAAGAAGATTTAGACATGAAAGAAGGCCACAATCCTGAATATGTTTATAAATGTGCTTTAAATTACTTGATCTGAGTAATGTAAAGAGGTTGGACAGTGGACATTAACCCCCTTTGGGGCCTTATTCTTTTATCACTAATAAAATAGTAGTACAATTTTATTTTTTGGTGGGAGGGAATGTGAGCCTTGAGGTATATTTTACATACCCAAATAGGTCACAATTATCTTAAAAAGAAATTTTGAATTATACATAACTCATAAATCATGCATATATTCAAAATTCATCATTTTGGATTTCAGAAAAGATGAATAACCTTTTATTGAGTAAGTAAATCCATGGATTTAAGGCCAGATTTGGATTCTACACAAAAATTCACCTAGGGTAGCTACATAGAGTGAATAAGCTCAAATTAACTCTTTGAGGTGGTAATATGGAAAATACTTCAACACCACATCATTAATACCACATAAAAGATCCATGAAAATTTTTGTTTTTCTTGATTTTACGCCAAAATAATGGGAAAGTGAGAAATCCCATGTTACATATACACTAAGAATAGTGTTATACATGTTTTGAGCACTTAATATTATGGTATTCTTACATGCACTTTTGGTACACCCATAGTGGATATCTCACTTGAAGCTTAAATTTCTATTTTTGACGTGAAAAATAAGTAAGGGGGACAAAAGACATCAAAGAGAGCCAGGGTACCCAACTTCTGAGGCCTCAGAGGCATGGACAGCTCTAAATCTTGGATACATGGCTGATCTTAGACTAATTGGTAAACCAAAACCTTTTGGGAACTTGGTTACCATGTCACGACTACTGTAAATCTTAAGAAAATAGCAAATAACCTGCTATTTTGACGTGCCAAGGAGGTAAAAAGCTACTTAGGCTCCAGTAACCACGTCAATTCTTAATGAATTTCCATGGATAAGCCCCAAAAGAGTAATTAAAACCCTTTTTGGACTTGTATCCAGTGATTTACCTCATAGCAACCAGTCAAACACTGATATTTGCAATTCTACGTAGAAATGAGGTAAAAACTTCAAAAATTCATTAAAAATACAATTCTCGATAAATCTTTCTGAAGCTTTCAGAACCAATTGAGAACTGTATTATCTATGATACAACCAAAAAGAATTACAGTTTTACTTACAGTCCATTTTTGGTTATTCTACGTGAAACACTGAATCTTCAAAAATTCACAGTAAATACAACCTGTGATGAAACTGTCAATAACATTGATAACTTTGGGAAATCAATGATTACTTTGGAATAAAAGAAGATTTAAAAATGTTACTCCTTTTATTATTAACCATATTGGGGTTGGTAGTCACGTAAAAGCATCAATTAAGCAATTATTATAATTTTACGTGACAACAGATGATGTAAGTACTAATCCAAAAAGGGTTTAATGCTTTCTAACTCACTGGTTTTTCAGTTTGCTCCATGGCACGCCTCTGGGAGCTGTTATTTACTTAAAAGAGGCCTTCTCTTGCTGTTTTTTTTGCATCATCATCTTATTAATCATTTATATCAGTATTACCAACAAGTAAGTATTAGTTAAAACTTTTCTTAAGTGTTTTATTCTTTCAGAATCAATCAGAAAGACGTGAAATCATAGAAATCAACTATATATTGTTGTAATACATTTATAAATTCATTTTGATCCTCTAAATCCACAATTCTACGCCAAATCTCTCTATCTTATCTTTCAAAAAGCTCTTTGGAATATTAGTGAGTGATTTATCTTTAATTCTTGAAGTTTTTCTCTAAATATTTAGTTTACTTAAAGAGTTATCATTATAATTATTCTTGCAAAAGATAATTATATATTAAAATAATTTTATTATTTTAATAAAGAAGTTTTTATTATTAAATTCTTCTTGTCATTGATTCTTGTAGACAATTACTTGCTCACTGTTAAAATCACTAGTAGTGCTTAACACGTGAAAGAAATAATTCTTTAATTATTTAATTGTGGCTATAATAATATTTTATTATTATATTTCATAAGAACAGACATAGTACTGTTGATTAATAGTAATATTATCATCAGTTTCATAGTCACATCTTACATTAATACACACTCACATTTTGACATTTCAATTGGAAAAACTTCAATTCCTCAAAGATTATAAACTATTCACTGCAACTCATTTTTAAAAAAACAATTTATGGTTAACACCATGTTTGGTGTTATTTAAATCATGTCAAATTGGGTTGAAATCTTTTCATGGAAATTCTTTTTTTTTCACTTGCAAGCTTGAAATAATGGAGTTACAAAATTTTGACTCAAAGATGACCCAAGGTTATTTTTAATGAGGAATCCAATGGCAATAAAACTTTTTAGTTTTTCTTGACTCAATGAAAGAATGAATTTAATTTTATGAGTTTTTTTCAGAATAATGTTGAATTATGATAAAATAGATGATTTCTTTCAATTTTCCTCATTTTAATGAGTAGAATTGTAGAAGTAGTTTTTCTAATTCTAAAGTAATCTTTATAGAATTTTTAAGTTGAGCTTATTATCATAATTTCATTTTTGATTTTTTTTATAAAATAATCTATAAAATTTTCAATTTCAATTCAAGATTATGTTTATTTTTTAATTGTAACCTTTTGGATAAGTGAGACTCCTTATATGGATTTAAAATGGGAATTGGGAGGTATTCAAGGACAGTTTGAAATTATTAAATCCCATCATAAGGCCTCAATTGAAAAATATTCAAAACAGTTATGCAAGCCTATTTATAATCCACAACAGCATTGGGGAGGATGGCACGTGATTTCAATGGAATGATTTTATTAATAATGAAGAATATCTTCAAGGAGATAATATGCCATATCAATATCAAAATTAAATACATAAGCTTTACAAAATATTTATCTCAACAGAAAATAACAGGTCCTGAAATCATCTTATTGAGAATTTTCAGTATTTAAAAGTAAACACCATACCTCACTAATACTTTCTCAGTATTATGAATATCTTGAAATATTTTTGAGGAAAGATTTTGTATTCATCTTGTGTTAAAGAAAAAAAAATTGAAATTATTTTTCTTTCAATTGCATCTCAAAAATCAAAAATTTCTATCTCAAGAGAATAACATGATAAGAATTAATTATTGAGCTCCCCTTTTGAATCCCTTTTATTTGTGCTTGGTCATTTTTTTTTGAATTTTTCATCCGTTCTACTAGGATCCTTTCCTGTAACTTCATATTCAGTAAGATCCTTCAACGAAGATCTTTTTTCATAAGAGATTTATTTTGAACTTGCAAATTCTGTGCTGCGTGCGAGTGTGATTCTTCTATATTCATTTATGAATGGGGCTTACCATTGTTTTATGACATAATTTTCATTAAATTTTATATTTATGGGCACATTCTATAAAAGTCCATTGGGTTTATTTGTCTTGCGTTTTAATTTCTTAATAATATTTTGCTTTATGTTTGAATCTGGTCTCTTTCAGTGAGATTTTGCATGTGTGTATTTCAGCTTGGTGAATTTTGAAAAACTTTGTACAATGGCATGTAAAGAAATGGTGCATTTTATTTTCCAAAATAGAGTTTCTCTGAATTGGTCCTTTCATCTTGAGACTCTTATCCATGTTTATGAAGTTTCTTACCTTCTATTACACAGGAACTTAATTCCTTGATGGCAAGCTGCAATATTTTCCATTGAATATTTGAGCTTGTTTCTGTAAAAATAGGCTTTGGAATAGACTTTCAAGAATGATTCAATCTATATGTTCAGGATTTGGAACTTATCACATCAGGAACAATAAGAGGGTCTTGTGATATCAGAGCTTATGATTTAAAGTGATGCAAAGATTCATTAATATTTTTAACAGGGAACTAACGTTGTCAGGGTGAGTCTATGATAAAGGTGTATATAAGTATTTACAAGTTTTAACTATGACTGTGAAACGGTAAAAATAGTTTTAAAAGATGGTGAAGTTGATAATAAATGATTAAATTAAGATATTAAGGGCTTTAATATAGAGATATAGTGGTGGTGAGCACTGTTGAAAGCCCTGGGTGCAGCTTTTACCTGTTGGGTTACAATACTAAAGGCTACAATACTTAAATTTAAAGTATACCTGATTATTTTCCAAGAGTATAACTGTTTTTGAACAGTTGTACTACGTACGAATTCAAGAGCAGGATGGGGAGACAATTCTGGCTGTGAAAAGCCTCCTTTTTATCCTGAAATGGGGTGGAAAGGGTGCTAGACCTTTCCACGTAGAGTAAGTGAAGATTTTTTCACTTTTTAGTACTGGCTTGTGGTTTGCAAACAGCCTGTATAGCCTGTATTGGGCTCAGATGTGGTTTTGAAACCACATCTGGGCGGTTTTCATCAATACAGGGTGAAAATTTTGATCTGGGGACCTCACAGCCTGATTCTGACGTGTATGACGCGTAGAATTCAGTACAGAGACTGTATGGGACCCCAGTATTGACTGACATATGAGGTATTGAAGTAGAAACATGCTTCTTTGTCTATTTGACACCTCATATTCATGATTATGGGATATTATCCCATGGTAAGGCTGTATATGACAGCAGGTGGGATTTTGACCTTAAAACAGCCATAACTTTGTCAATTATTGAGATATCAACCTCAAAATTGGTTCATTGTGTAGCCCTGTATGTGCTCTACACAATAATGCCTCGTTTGATATGGGTATCATTAAATATGGCAAAGTTATCTCATGTACAAGAGCTTTGTACATTTGCGTGTTTTAGGCAAAAAGCTGTATTGAGCTTGTTTTCCCCATAGCTTCTGAAGTAGTTGAGAGATGGGGAAGTGGATGACACCATCAGATAGCCCTGATTGTGCTCTTTGCAAAAAGACCCCACTTCAGGTATCCCACACTAAAACTGTAGAAGTTAGCTGAGAGGTGAATGTTTTGTTCACCCTTATTTGGCCTGAAATTGACCATAACTCCAGTGATACTGGTGCTAGCTCAGTTTGGCTGGAACCATTGGATAGCCCTGGCTTAAAGCTTCATTTTGAGTACCCATATGATGGGGTTAAGCCTCTTCTTCTAGATTTTAGATGAGAGGTGAAAATTAAGGTTTATGCTCAGCAATAACTTTGAGCAGGAATAACTTTGTTATTTCTTGTCCTATGGTGATGGGACTTATATTTTCGGAAAAGGGTGAGTTTCCTCTATCCTTTGCTACCTTTTGAGCTAATTTGGCTCAGCTCCATGTTTTGGTGGTATCTTGGCTATACCATTG
Source organism: Austropuccinia psidii (assembly GCA_023105745.1). Lineage (NCBI taxonomy): Eukaryota > Fungi > Basidiomycota > Pucciniomycetes > Pucciniales > Sphaerophragmiaceae > Austropuccinia > Austropuccinia psidii. The sequence goes on along the minus strand of JALGQZ010000002.1, from coordinate 6,561,779 downwards.
GTTTATGGTATTTTGGCTGTCATGCTTGTGCTCTGGTTTTGAGTCACAGGCTGACATACCCTCCCTTTAAAAAAGGCTCATCATTGATGAGAATGTTCAGTCCTCCTAGAGGCCCTGAATCTCCTTAGGTGAAGGTTCCCATCTGGTATGGCATCCTCTGCCAACCATTTGTCTTTATCTGCTGTCTGGTTCTTGAATCTGACTAGGTATTGTCTTTGATCCTTCCCATTGAGTCTGATCTTCCTGGCCCTCATGATCTTACTCACAGGTCCAGGGGAGTCCTCCACTTCCACTATCTCTTGTGGTGTGGGGTTCTTTCGCCTGGAGGGTAATTTATCCTCCTCTGTCTGGAAGTATGGTTTGACCAAACTCACTGGAAAGACTGGATGTTTACTTGAAATCTCCTCAGTGAGTTTGACTTCCACTGCATTTTTTCTTATCAACTTAATGATAGTGAAAGGTCCTACAAATGAGTCCCTCATCTTTTTAGGTCCTTTGAGATTGTTGAAGTTCAGTGTAGACACTAACACCTGGTCCCCTTCCTTGAAGTCAGGTTCCATATGTGATTTGTCCCACGCCTGCTTATTGTATTCTTTTTCCTCAGCTATGCATTTGGAAGCTGTGTCACAGGCCCTCTTCCACATATCATGGAAGTCTTTGGCTGTGGGGTGGATAGTCAGGAGATTTTTCTTCAAGTGATCCACAGGCAACAGGGGGTTCCACCCTTTCTCCACCAGTGCAGGTGTTTTACCTGTGGTTGAGTGCTGGCTTGTATTATAAGCCAGTTGAACTGCTGGTAAGAGGGTAACCCAATCATGGGTGTATCCCTCATAGTACTTGTATTCCATGCCATAGGCACAGAATCTTCTGAGGATGTCCTCCATTCTTTGTATCATCCTTTCGGCTAGGCCATCTGTTTGTGGATGGTAAGCTGTGGAAAAAGTAAGTTTGGTACCAAGCATGTCATATAAGTTAGTCCAAAATTCAGATGTGAATTTTGGGTCCCTATCACTAATGATGATTTGAGGGACTCCACAGGTAGATATGATGTTATTCCAAAATAACAGGGAAGTATCCTTGGCTGTGTCCTCTTTCTGGCATGGTAGACAGCTCATGCTCTTGCTGAACCTATCAACTATGATCAAGCATAAATTGTAGTTTTCTTTGCCTCCTGGGACAAGTCCTGTAACCCAGTCCATGTTGATGGTTTCCCATGGGTGTTTGGGTTCTTCTATATGTTGAAGTAACCCATACTTCTTCCCATGTTTCCTATTTGCCTTTTGGCATCTTTCACAAGGGTTGATGTATTCTCCCAACTCTTGTTCCCACTTGGGACACTAAGGTGTGCTTGCTACCCTCTCCTTGGTCCTGTCTTCACTCATGTGTCCCATATAGGGGCAGTCATGGCATTCCTGCAGGATCAAGGAGATGTGGTCTCTGTCTACCACTGTGAGTGCACTTGTGTGTTTCTCTCTGTGGTAGAGCAGGCCATCTATAAGGAAGAACTTGTTATCCTTATAGGCCCTCAACCAGCGTTCTTCCAGCTGGGATTCCAGTTCTGGACTCCTGTACTTTTGTTGAAGGAGTTTTAGTAGTATGCCACACTGTTTGTGTTTGGCATAAGACTTCAGTACTGCACTAAAAAATTCATTGTGCAGTTCAGAGGAGCTTATTCCCAATATGGGAGTTTCTGTCCCCTCTGAATCAGTGTTTCCACTGTCAAGGGTACCACTATCTGGTGCCATTCAGGAAATCTGAAGTTCTTCCTCCTATCTACTTCCATGAAATGGATAGGGATTTTGGCTGCAACTTCAGGGTCATAAGCTGGATTGCTTTTGAAATTTTACAGTGTCCATCTGCTAAGGCCATCTTCATTGGTATGGCTTTTACCTTCCTTGTATATGATGGTCATGTTACCTCTATACTCCTGGATGGCTATTTGCCATCTCAGCATGTGTCTATTTGTAGTCTTCATGTTAAGTAAAGACTTCAAGGCTGTGCAGTCTGTGTAGAATTCAAAGACTGCACCCTCCAGATAATAATGGAGTTTTTCTAGAGCCCAGAATAGACATAGACATTCAGTCTGGGTGGCCCCATACGTGGCTTCTGAATCTTTCAGCTGCCTTGAGATGTAGCAAATTACTCCTTCTCTTGGTTCACCATCCACAATTTGTCTTTGGTGAAGGGCTGCTCCTAGGTGTTGACTGCGTGCTGCATCTATATATAACTTAAATGCTAGCTCACAGTCAGGTAAGATGAGCAAAGGTGCATTTGTGAGTTCATATTTGATCCTCTCATATGCATCCCTCCTTTCCTTGGTTATTTCAAAAACTACATCTTTTGAACATAACTTGTATAGAATACTAGTTATGTGTGCAAAGTGTTTAATGTGGTTTCTATAGTAGCTGGCAAACCCAAGAGAAGATTGCATCTCTTTGATGCTTTTTGGTGCTGGCTTTTGCTGTACTGCTGCTACTTCATTCTGGTCAATTGCCAGACTAAGACCTGAGACTTTATGTCCTAGAGCCAGTAACTCTTGTTGGCCAAAATTGCACTTTTTAAGTGAATTTTTGAGATTTATGGGTTTGCATTTACTTAGCACTCTGTCTATGTATTGCACATGGTCTTCCCATGTCTCTAAGTATATAATCATGTCATCAATATGTACTACCATCCAGCCTTTCAATATTTCATCTTGAAATATTGTGTCCATCATCCTTTGGAAGTGGGCTGGTGCATTTTTTATGCCAAATGGCATTCTGGTGTACTCATATATGCCCATATGGCATATTATCCTGAGTAATTTCATGGAGTTTGGTTTAACTCCATTTTGGTGGAAGCCTTTCATACAATCCATTTTGGTTATGTATTTGGCTTTAGCCAGTTTATCTAAGGCATGAGGTATCCTAGGTATGGGGTAGCTATCTGCTTTTGTGTAGTTATTCAGAGCTCTGAAATCTCCACACAGTCTAGACTTGCCATCATGCCAGGTGATTAGGACAGGGGTAGTGATCTCCACTATTTCATTATGTCCAATCTTCCTGATGACATCCATATCCAGGAGTTCATTGATATGTTTCTCAATTTCTTTCCTGGTTTCCAGGCTTTCTGGATAAGTAGGTCTCCTCAGGATGGGTGGATAAGGCCTTTCCACATCCAGATATAGTTCTATATCATGGTGTTTGATCTTGCCTAATGGTTCTTCACCAATGGCAAATGCTGGTCTGTTCTTTCTCATCATCTTCAGTAAACTTAGCTTTTGTTTACTGGTGAGGGTAGTGCTAAACTGTCCCTCTCTGAATTCCTTCAGAAGTTCTTCTAGTGGATCTTGAGAAGATATCTGGTATATGTCAAGTGAAAATTTCTTTTCCTTATTTGTACCAATGGTGATGTGCCTATTTTTACTGTTGTAAATGTCTATTCCATACATCCTCTGGTAATCTGTTCCCAGTAAAAACTCTTGGATGTGGGCATCATTAAGCACTACAAGCTCTGGGTTGAGTCTGATATTACCCTTCCTGTGGGGTATAATTATCTCTTTGATAATTTTCCCAATGGAAGTCATCTTCCCTGATGCACTCTTAAAGTTCTTTGCCTTAGTGGGAAAGAGCTGTTTTCCCCAATTTGGGAAGTGGGTATCCAGATAATTTCTGGCCACTATGGAGCAGTGTGCTCCACTATCAATGATCAGTGGGTGCTGAGCATTGTCAATACAAACAGTCATTTTTTTGGCTGTCCCATGTATATATGCCATTCCTTTGGTTGGTGTAACCAGGAATATTTGTGCATCTTGTGTGTGTTTGCACAAGTTCTTGTTAGAAGTGTCCTGTGGAATGCCTGCTTCCAACTGTATGTCCTGGATTTCCAGTGGGGTTTCCTCTTGGTATTCCACTAGAAATTCCTCTCTTGGGTCTTGATCATCCTCAGATGGTTCTCTGATGGCATCACCCATGGAGTCTGAATCAGAATCCTCTGTTGGAGGTTCTTCCTCAGGGACTTTCTCTATGGAATAGACTCTTTTCTTTGCCTTTGGACAGTTGTTGGCATAGTGGTCTGTTGAACCACAATTGTGACAAGGATTCCTCTTCTTTGCCACTTCTGCCACCCTTTCTTTGGGTTTGTCTTTAAACTCTACACTGAAAGGTTGTTTCTCTTTGAAACTACTGCTCTTATATGGGGTAAATTTCCCTATATTAGTCCTTTTCCTTATGTCTTGTAAGGTGTTGGCTATGTCATCTAGAGTGCAATTCTGGTTGCATCTGCATTTTACTGCATGCTCTAGCTCTCCTGGCAATTGTGTCAGGAGTTTGTGATTCCTCATTTGGATGTTCATCTGAGGATCAATGGCTTTGAGTCTTTAGACTGTCTAAGACACCACTCATATGGATCTTTGTCCACAGAGTATTTGTCATTTTCAAATGACATGGTCTTTTGCCATATCCAAGTTCCATTACTGTACTTTTGGATGATTTGACTCTTCCACCATGGCTAGTTTCTTCCACCATGGATTTCTTTCATTTCTGTGTACCATATACTGGCATGACCTTTAAATGCAGTATTCAATCTAGCAGTGATCCAGTAGTCTGGTATGCTTGGTACATCAATGAAGCGTCCATCAATATAATCTATGAGTTCCATATGATCATATTCTCCTGATCCAGAGAATTTGGGCCAGCTTGAGGCCTCAGGAAGCTGTTTAAAGGATTCCTTCTCTGAATAAGACATTCCATCTCCATCTTGGTATTGTGTTGGGGATCTTGCCTTATTCATTAACATGGAATCTGGTTTGATGTCATCTGGTTGATATGGATTATCCATAACTTGGCCTTGTGGTTGGGGCTTCAAGCTATGGTAGGCATTAAACAATTTGTTAATGTCTTGGTCCAGACACTCCCTGTCCCTTGTGCTGTGGTGTTGTTCTTCAAAGACTATATTCAGTCTTTTGTTGGTTTCTTCAGAGGCTTTTCTCAGTTGAGCATATCCTTCTTGAAGATTTTTAACTATCTGTTCCAAGGAGGCTTGAGTTTGTCTCATCCTCTCTTGGGCAGCTTTAATTTCTGCAAACTGCTTTTCAGATTGTTCAGCATATTGGGACATTTGTAACCACAGGGTATCACTGTTGATGTTACTCTCAGATGTGAAAATGTTATTTTCAGTCTGAGTGGGGGTAATGTTTCTATTACTAGGACTACTGATTCTAGAGTGGTTTACAACTACTTCTGGTTCTTTTGTACTTCTTTTACCAAATCTAACAGCTTTTGGATCATGGGGTCTGACTCTTTCCTCCTCTGGTTGAAGGAGGCTTTGCTCTTGCCCTGGTTTCCTTGTCTTCTCCTGGAAACTTCCTGGAATTGTGAAGAATGGTGACTCCTGGCCACTGATCTGCTGGTTTCTGAATGGCGTGAAGCCACTGGAGAGCTGATTTGGCCTGCTCCTTGTGAACCTGAAGGAATCTGAGTAGGCCCTGTCTGGGTTAATTGTTCTTCTATTGCTTGGATAGTGGCTTGATTCTCCCTTATCCTCTGTGCCCTTGCCTCCAGGAGTCTGTGCTACCTGATAGGATTCCAACCTTTGGTGATTACCATAAGGTCTTTGAAGTCTATCTCTTTGAGACAGATCTTCTGGCAACTTTATTCAAGTTCTGACCCATGAGCTGCTAGGTTGAACCTCTTGTTGTCCATGCTCCATTGAAATAAGTCTTTGAGGAGCTGGTGGATCTGAAGAACTTGATCCATATCCTTCCAGTCCTCTGGTTTGAGTTTTCTGCTGAATTGGAGTGTGAATGGCAAGGTTGATATTATCTCCCTCATTGTTTTTCCATCCACCACTGTGTCCAAGGTGTCCTCTTCCTTGTCTTATGGTTCTGGACAATCCTTCTCTGTCCTCTGGCTGGTTCCTTTGGAAGCCAAGATCTCTGAGGTATGCAGGGGACATATCAGTGCTTGCAAGCAGTCAAAACCTTTATGTTCTTAGGGTATTTACCTTTGACTGTGCCTTGTACAAATTTATTGTCTGCTTACTTGGGCAGTTTGCCGTTGGAAGTTATAACTGGGTTAATAATTGTAATCTTTCCTGTACAAGTGGTTAAGGTTGGTTTACCTTGTATTGAAGCAGAGTTTTGTGGTTCTCTACTCCTCTGAGTGGCTATTGGTGTCCACTTCTTGGCTGTAATTTGGCCTTCACTAAGCCTCTTCCCTTTGCCCTTGCGGCCCTCTGGTTCTGAGGGTGTCACTGGTATGTTGGCCTGTGACTGGGTTTTAAGTGGTATGAAATTTTCTTCCACTTAATCAAACAGGAAAGAAGAGGGCTTATGTAAGTTAAGACTTCTTAAAAGGCTGGTTTTGCACGTCTAAGAATGGCCTCTGGGCTTGTATGTTACTACAGATGCCCTTGTATGATGACAATGTAATTGAATTAACAATTCCACGTCAAAAATACAGCTTACTGATATGTGGTATACTGTTTGTATGCCAATATCTCACAGAATACTTGTGTTTAGCAAGTATAATCTGTCAAAGGTGGTGTATTACAGGGTAATTGAGTTAACAATGTTCCCAGACACGCCTGAACTGTTGGTTTATCAGTATGAGCTGGCTTAATTCACTTAAGAATTAAGGCTGTATTAGTGGCTTAAACTGTTTTTATATACAAAACACACCAAAATACTAGTCTTGTGGTTATTAGCGGGGTGACAGATACTGTGAGCCTTAGAGGTAATTTCATATACCCAAAAGACCACAAATATAAAAAATAACATATTAATATAAATAAAATAAATTTATTTATATTATTAAAATAAAAATCAAAATATAAATATAAAATTATATTAAAAATAAAAAATTAATTACAATTTAAAAATAAAAATACATTAAATTTTGTAAGTATAAAATTACATTTATACTTGAAAAAATTAAGTAAAAATGAAATTTTAACAAAATTGTGAAAAATTAAATAAATTTGGAAAAAAGTTAAATAAAAATTATTATAACTTTTTATCCAATAAATAAACATATAAAAATTATTTCAGCATTGGATTCCTCATAAAAAATCAGGTGGGGTCACCTCTGAGTGAAATTCTTGTAACTCAACTCTAAATAAGCTTAAATTAAGTTTTTAGTATTTTCAATACAAAAGTTGAAAATCCTCAAAACCTTAATTTAATTCACACCACATGTAGTGTTAACCATCAATTTTTGTGTTAAAATTGAGGTGTTGTGTTTAGTTTAGAAATTATGAGGAATTGAAGTATTTTCAATTGAATTCAATTGAAATGTCAAAATGTGCGCGTGTATTACATAAGTGAACTTTGATTTACATATGAGGTGTCAATTATTACTGTATTGTACTGTAAAATTGAATTGAATTACATATGTAAATTATAAGTATGATACATGATGAGGAATTAAAGGAAAAATAAATTGGAAAGATTAAATTTGGGGGGGAAAAGGAACTCCAGCTCTAAGGGGGAGCTAGACCCCCAAAATCCTTGCTGACAGGCGTGGGATATCAAAGTTCACGCAAAAGTTCATCACTTTTGGCCTGGAATGGAGTCACAGGGTCTGTGGACTCAATTGATGATGAGGTTTTAATACCAACTGAGGTAGTTTTAGCCGTTGCCAAGAGGGTAAAACTACCCTTAAGATAAAACCATCAGAGTAAAAACAGTTTTAACTGGTTTCTACGACTCTGACACACATTCTGACGTGTTTTGAAGGCTATAGGCCTGGTATTGCTATAGTAATGGCTGATTTAAGGGTCTAAAATGGCTAAAAATGGCTAAAAATGGCTTAAACCAGCCCTTTTTGGTCTAAATCAGGGTTCAATGATGCCATAATTGACTTTTCTGTTGTCAGACTGTTTTTCACGACTGACAAGAGTAAAATTTACTTTTGGAATAAGAGAATTGATGACTATAAAAGAATGTCTTCTTTGCCCCACTTTTCTCTTCATGTTAGAATCTTTTCCTTTTATTAATTAGTTTAAAACTGTTAAACCAATCAATCAAAGATTCCAACCACCTTTCTTAAATCAGTTTAAACCGTTCAACCACGTAAAAAATCATTATAATCATTGTTTGTAACTCTTATAATCATTTTTACCCCTGAACCACCCCAAAAGTGAATTAAAGCATCTTTCATCACTGTAAACTTTGTCACTTTGTTTCCAAATTCACTCTGGTGCCTTTTGGGCGTGTTTTCTCTTTAATATTCTTTTTAAAGACTTTGTTCTTTAATTAATTGCTTGCAGTTCTTTTCTCAATTAATTCCAATTGACATTGCTCTTGAAGAAATTTCTTTTGTAGCCTTAAAATATCTCTTGTAGAGTATTTTTTGGATAAATTTTTATTGTTGGTAAAACAATAAATTCTTATAATATTATTGTTTTATACTAATAAAGTTATAAACAATAAAATTGGCGTGTTTTCTCTTAAAAATAATATTTCATACTATTTTTAATTGATTTTTACCTTATACAAATTTTGAGGACAGGAAAAGTACTTGATTTTTAATCAAAGTTTCATATCCACACCTTACATTTGGGGGCCCAGCCATGATATTTTACCTGTGACATATTTTTTTTTACTCTTTTTAAATCTTTTTTCTTATATTGAAAAATTTAAAAACATATAAAAAACACTTATAATTCAAAAAAATCCATAAAAAACAATTTTTTTCATATTATAAGTGAGGCTTATATTTTATTTCTTTTTTGAAATAACCTTTTTTTTACTTAATTAATTGGCTTTTTCATTAATTTTAGTGTCTGACAACGTGGTAAGACAAGAAAACATTGAAACAGCCTCAACACTAACCAGCATTATCCCTGCCAGTACTGTTAATTCTGATCATAATAGTACTGTTATTGTGACTCAAAATAACCAGCCTGAACCAATATCTTCTGAATTGATTAACTTGGACATAAGTAATACCCTTCAGAAAGCTAAAAATTTGGCCAATAGTAAGTTTTTGACGTAAAAATACTATTTTAAGCCTTTTTTAACCATAATTATGCCTTCAACCAGGTCAGGAGCCAGCTAAAACCCCTCAAGCAGCTCCCAAAAAGGTAATAGACGTGATTATGGCAGAAGCCAACCAGGTACAGAAGGAAAAGGGTCAGTTGATGACTTCCAAACAACTAAATTGGGTCATTCTGAAGCTGATAATACTATTTTACCTTCAAAAAGAGCTGACACCGCCACAACAAGCCTCTGTGGACATATACAAAGCCAGCCACAGTGCATACAACAATGCACTTCAATTCAAGGAGTACCAGATCCTTGCAGACCTGTGGAAGAATTGCATGAATTCTTACCTGACAGTAAGAAAATTCTTGGGCCATCCCAACACTTGCAAATTGCTCAATGGATGGCATCCATTGATGGAGAAGAAGAACATGATGCTTTTGACACTAGAATGGAGGAAAAACAACCCTCCACCACCCAAACCAGTGCCAAAAACAGCCCCAGTGGCCAGCAGCAGCAATTCCAACGTGAAAAAGCATCCACAAACTCCAAACAAGGGCAAAGGGAAGGCACCAGCCCCAAAACCTTACAGCCAGGGCTACAGAATCCCAAAGATTCAGCAGGATGCCATGAAAATGTATTTCAGATGGCCAGAACCATGATGGAATTACAGAAGAAGGAGGAAGCCAGATTAAGGTTCCAGAAATGATTTCTGACATATTTGATTCCATCCCAGAGTTGTATAATGCTATAAATGACGTGAAAAAACATCTTTCTGATAAGAATGAAACCATTTGTAACAACATTAAAACAAACAACCTGAGTCTGTGCCAAATTAATGAAACACTTATGTGTTTTGAAAAAGTTTTAAGAACAATTAAAAATTCCAATAATGACAATTCTTCTAACAATAAAATAAATGAACAATCTGCCATTATTAAAGAATTAACAGATAAATATTCTAAATTCAATATTGATGACATAATTGAAACAAGAATTAAACAAGCCATAAATATTATCAAGACAGATAACAAGAAAGTCCTTGATGACATTTCAAATTCATTTACTGAAGTAAAAACATATACCATAGCCTTGAAAAAGTGTTTTGATGCCTCACAAGAGGAAGTATCAAAATTATCAATGAAATTGAATCAAGTCACTGCTGATAATACAAGACAGACAGAGTTATGGCAAGAACTGACACATAAAGAAGACATGTATAAAATTGAAGTAATAAATTTAATACAAAGCTTCCAACATGAATACAGAAATTCCCAAAGGTGTCGCAACAGTAAAATGAATGACATTGAGCAAATACTGAACACCTTACCAAGAATGTCTACACCCCTAAATCAATATGAGGGCACAAGAATTTCAAATCCACAAGTATTGGATCCTGATAATTCACAATTAAGAAATGAATTATCCACTTCTTTTCATAACTTGGAACCATCAATGGGCCAAGCACTCTTGAAAGAAGTTCCAATACTTAAAGAATGGCCTCACTTCAGTGGTGAAGGAGAGTATGACCATATGGAGTTCATTAGAGGTATTGACATGATCAAAGAGGATTTTGAATTACCAGACAGATTGGTAACAGCCAGGTTTAACACCTTGTTTACCAGATCAGCTCACAGATGGTACATCAAAATAAGACAAGCACATGGACACCAGAGTTGGACTTGGTGGAAAACCCAAATCATCAACAAATGGGCAAATGATGCTTGGAGGTTTAAAGTTGAAACAGCCTTTGAATCTGCCAAATTTAATGCTGATAAAGACAAAGCTTTACCATGGTTTTGCCAACAAAAGGACATATTAACAGCATTATATCCTGACATGTCAGAATTTATGATCCATAGAAAAATTCTGAGACAATGTGGAGGTGACTTAGAGCATGCTATCAAAAGCAGGACTACTGAAAAATCTTCAGCGGAGGATATTATCAATATACTAGAAGAAGTAACCACCAGAACTAAAATTGGTTCTAGTAGGGTGAATCTCAAAACAAGGTTTAATACACCTTGGAAAGATTCTGTGGACAAAAACCCCAAAGAAAATTCTAGTAATATTAAATATAAATCTGCAGATACAGTCAGAAAATGCCATATTTGCCAAAGCACCACCCATTTAGCCAATACATGTCCAAAAAGGGGGAAAATCAATGAAATTGACATTGAAAAGGAACCAGATGTTGAAAAAGAAGACATAATTGAAGACAATTCAGATGATAAGTCATCCATATTTTCTGAATCTTCAAAAGATATAGAAAATATCAATGCCACTTTTGACATCATGGAATCTTATTCCCACTTACCACAATTGAGCAATGGTCAAGTTGATTTATCAAAAGTTCAAGATGCACAACTTATGAAGACAAAAGCAAACAGAGGAAAAGGTTATACAGCTGGTAGCTCCTGTATAACAGAAGTGGTGATTGACAACAAGCCCACCAAACTTTTGCTTGACCCAGGAGCCTTCTGCTCTTGTGTTGGAAAATCTTTTCTTAAGACTTGTGTACCAAATTTTGAAGACCAATTGTTACCAATTGATGGTATAAAATTCAACAGTGCAAGTAACCCAATGAAAGCATTAGGAATATTTGAGACCAATGTCATATTCCCACACATAAATGGGAATTTAAGGATCACAGTTGAATTTGTTGTTATGGAAAATTGCTCTAGTACCCATTTTATATTGGGAAATGACTATTTAATCATGTATGGGATAGATTTACATAATAAGAAAGACAGATACTTTACAATTGGGGACAATAAGCGCCAGAAATTTGCCTTTTTACCATTTAAAAGACAAATTACAGTAAACAAAGTATCACCAGTCAACTTAGAGTTAGAGAAATTCAAGTCTGAACAGTTAAATGAGGCTGAAATAAGCCTTCATCTGACTGATAAACAAGAAAATGAACTTTCTTCCCTTTTGTATGACCACAAAGGAGCATTTGCTACAGACAAAGAACCTCTGGGAGCAATTATTGGTCATGAAGCTGACATCATTCTTAACATTGAGAGACCTTATCCACCACTCTTAAGAAGACTTGCTTATCCAGCAAGTCCAAAATCAAGAGAAGCTCTAGAAATCCATATCAAAGAACTTCTGGACCTTGGTGTAATAAGAAAAGTAGGCCACAATGAGGAAGTAGAAATAACTACACCAGTTATAGTGGCGTGGCATAATGGAAAATCCAGAATGGTTGGGGACTTTAGAGCTCTGAACACTTACACTGTTCCAGACAGATACCCAATACCAAAAATCCAAATTGCACTTACTCAAATATCTCAAGCAGTGTATATAACCACTATGGATGCCCTTAAAGGATTCCATCAAAATGTGGTAACACCAAGAGCAAGAAAATACTTGAGAATTATTGTTCATTGTGGAGTGTATGAATACTTAAGGATGCCCTTTGGTATCAAAAATGCACCTTCACACTTCCAAAGAATGATGAATGAAATCTTCCCTGAAGAACTCTCAGAGGGATGGTTAATCATTTACATTGATGACATTATTATCTGTTCAAAGACTTGGGAGGAGCACATGTACAGATTATCAAGAGTTTTGACAAAAATCCAATCAGTAAACATGAAAATCTCCTTGAAGAAATGTCATTTTGGATTTAAAGAACTTAAGGCACTAGGACATGTTGTATCTGGTTTGTCCCTTGGAATTGATAAAAACAAAGTTGCAGCAGTATTGTTAAAACCCATGCCTCAGAATAAGAAGGAAATTCAGTCATTCTTAGGTTTTGCAGGATATTATAGGCAACACATTAAAGATTTTGCATCCATAGCAAGACCACTTTATAAGTTGTGTGACAAAGACACAGTATTTGAGATGACTGTTGACAGAGTCAAAGCTTTTGAATCTCTAAGAGAAGCATTGACCACTGCTCCACTCTTACTGATGCCAGACTTTAAATTGCCTTTCAAACTATATATTGATGCATCAGGGGATGGACTAGGTGCTGCACTTCACCAAGTTCAGATCATAAATGACAAACCTGTAGAAGGACCAATATGTTTCATAACCAGGAAAATCAAACCAACTGAAGCCAGATATGGAGCAAGTCAAATGGAATGTCTATGCCTTGTCTGGGCCTTAGAGAAATTGCACTATTTCTTAGAGGGATGTGTTTTTGAAGTAATAACAGATTGTACAGCTGTGAAATCACTTTTGAACATGAAAACACCTAACAGACACATGCTCAGATGGCAAATAGCCATACAAGAATACAGAGGCAATATGACTATTGTTCATAAGGATGGGAATATTCATAGGAATGCAGATGGATTGAGCAGATGGCCATTACCAAATAACATTGATAATCCTGCTTATGTTCCAGAAGAAGCTTCACCACAAATTCCAATAGAAGGAATAAGTGTTACAGACTTGAACACCACCTTCTTTGAAGAAGTCAGAAATAGTTACACTCAAGATAAGAATTGTAGCATCTTATGCCAATTACTTAACCAAGACTGTAAAGACAACTCTCTAATACATGCCTTGGATGAAGTATGGACAAAATCTTATAATGAAGGAAGATTTCACCTACTGGATGGTATAATTTACCACAGAACCAAGCACACATGTGTCATGACAGTTGTAGACAGGTCATTAATCAATCTTGTACTAAAAGAATGCCATGATAGTCCCTTTTCAGGACATCATTCTGAAGACAGAAAAAGAGAGAAAGTGAAGACCTGCATATGGTGGCCAATGTGGCAGAAAGATGTTGCAGAGTATTGCAAAACCTGTGACAGATGCCAAAAGGCAAATAAATCCACTGGCAAAAAGACTTGGAAATATGATAAAAATCCAAGAACCAAACAAACCTTGGGAAATTGTCCATATGGATTGGGTAACTGGCCTACCACCAGGAGGTGACAGGAGCTATAATGCTTGCCTAGTAATTGTGGACAGATTCAGTAAAACTCCAATCTTTTTACCATGTCACAAAGATGATACAGCTATGGATACAGCTCTTCTGATATGGAATAGAGTAGTATCATGGACTGGGATATTTACAAATATCATCAGTGATAGAGATCCCAAATTCACTTCAGCACTATGGACAAATCTTCACCAATTATTTGGCACTAAACTGTCTTTCTCTACAGCCTACCACCCACAAACTGATGGCCTGGCTGAAAGAATGATCCAAACCTTAGAGGACATGGTGAGAAGATTTTGTGCATATGGCCTTGAATTCAAAGATTGTGATGGATTTACCCATGATTGGTGTATTCTGTTACCAGCACTGGAATTAGCATATAAAACATCAATCCATGCTAGTACCAATCAGACTCCTGCTATTCTAGAAAAAGGATGGAACCCCAAGTTACCCCAAGACTCCTTGAGGAAAGACTTAATTGAAATACATCCCACAGCTGCTAGCTTCAAAGGAATGCTAGACAAAGCTAGAAAGCATGCAGTGAGATGCATGGAAAACTCTTTTGCATATGCTAAAGACAAATGGGATAAATCTCATGCAACTCCAGATTTCAAAGTGGGGGACCTAGTTCTTGTATCCACCACTAACTTCAATAACATCAAAGGATGTAAAAAGTTGAAAGACTCCTTTGCAGGACCTTTTGTGATTAAGGCCCTCCATGGAGAAAATGCTGTTGAAGTAGAGTTATCTGAAGAACTTAGCAATAAGCACCCTACATTTCCAGTGAGCTTGATAAAACCATACAAATCTAGTGATGCTGAGAAATTTCCCTTTAGGAATAAGGTTCCCCAAGTTATACCTCCTATTGAGACATCTGGTACTAAGAAAATAACCAAAGTTCTTAAAGAAAGGAAATTAAGAACCAAGAAAGTAAGGGAATACCTTGTTAGGTACAGTGACCCAACTTGTGAAGATGAATGGTTAGAAGAAAAAGATATACCAGAAGCTACCAAGCTCCTGAGGAGATTCAGACACACTAGAAACACCAATATTACAAAGTAATATTCTTTTTTTTAGGGGGAGGGAATGTGAGCCTTAGAGGTAATTTCATATACCCAAAAGACCACAAATATAAAAAATAACATATTAATATGAATAAAATAAATTTATTTATATTATTAAAATAAAAATCAAAATATAAATATAAAATTATATTAAAAATAAAAAATTAATTACAATTTAAAAATAAAAATACATTAAATTTTGTAAGTATAAAATTACATTTATACTTGAAAAAATTAAGTAAAAATGAAATTTTAACAAAATTGTGAAAAATTAAATAAATTTCGAAAAAAGTTAAATGAAAATTATTATAACTTTTTATCCAATAAATAAACATATAAAAATTATTTCACCATTGGATTCCTCATAAAAAATCAGGTGGGGTCACCTCTGAGTGAAATTCTTGTAACTCAACTCTAAATAAGCTTAAATTAAATTTTTAGTATTTTCAATACAAAAGTTGAAAATCCTCAAAACCTTAATTTAATTCACACCACATGTAGTGTTAACCATCAATTTTTGTGTTAAAATTGAGGTGTTGTGTTTAGTTTAGAAGTTATGAGGAATTGAAGTATTTTCAATTGAATTCAATTGAAATGTCAAAATGTGCGCGTGTATTACATAAGTGAACTTTGATTTACAGATGAGGTGTCAATTATTACTGTATTGTACTGTACAATTGAATTGAATTACATATGTAAATTATAAGTAGAATACATGATGAGGAATTAAAGGAAAAATAAATTGGAAAGATTAAATTTGGGGGGGAAAAGGAACTCCAGCTCTAAGGGGGAGCTAGACCCCCAAAATCCTTGCTGACAGGCGTGGGATATCAAAATTCACGCAAAAGTTCATCACTTTTGGCCTGGAATTGAGTCACAGGGTCTGTGGACTCAATTGATGATGAGGTTTTAATACCAACTGGGGTAGTTTTAGCCGTTGCCAAGAGGGTAAAACTACCCTTAAGATAAAACCATCAGAGTAAAAACAGTTTTAACTGGTTTCTACGACTCTGACACACATTCTGACGTGTTTTGAAGTCTATAGGCCTGGTATTGCTATAGTAATGGCTGATTTAAGGGTCTAAAATGGCTAAAAATGGCTAAAAATGGCTTAAACCAGCCCTTTTTGGTCTAAATCAGGGTTCAATGATGCCATAATTGACTTTTCTGTTGTCAGACTGTTTTTCACGACTGAAAAGAGTAAAATTTACTTTTGGAGTAAGAGAATTGATGACTATAAAAGAATGTCTTCTTTGCCCCACTTTTGTCTTCATGTTAGAATCTTTTCCTTTTATTAATTAGTTTAAAACTGTTAAACCAATCAATCAAAGATTCCAACCACCACTTTTAAATCATTTCAATCCTTTTAACCACGTGAAAAAATCATTATAATCATTGTTTGTAACTCTTATAATCATTTTTACCCCTGAACCACCCCAAAAGTGAATTAAAGCATCTTTCATCACTGTAAACTTTGTCACTTTGTTTCCAAATTCACTCTGGTCACTTTTGGGCGTGTTTTCTCTTTAATATTCTTTTTAAAGACTTTGTTCTTTAATTAATTGCTTGCAGTTCTTTGCTCAATTAATTCCAATTGAAATTGCTCTTGAAGAAATTTCTTTTGTAGCCTTAAAATATCTCTTGTAGAGTATTTTTTGGATAAATTTTTATTGTTGGTAAAACAATAAATTCTTATAATATTATTGTTTTATACTAATAAAGTTATAAACAATAAAATTGGCGTGTTTTCTCTTAAAAATAATAATTCATACTATTTTTAATTGATTTTTACCTTATACAAATTTTGAGGACAGGAAAAGTACTTGATTTTTAATCAAAGTTTCATATCCACACCTTACAGATACTCTATAATATACAAGTATTTATTTAAAAATTAAAAAATATATATAAAATATATATTTATAGAGAAAATGACGCCTAAAAAAGGTAAAACAGGTGTCAACAAATGATAAAAATAGAAAAACTTACTCGTAAGGTCCAAGAATAAGTAAGAAACACAGCCAGGCCCTCAAAACGTCAGGGTGAGTCTATGATAAGGGTGTATGTAAGTATTTACAAGCTTTAACTATGACTGTGACATGGTAAAAATAGTTTTAAAAGATGGTAAAGTTGATAATAAATGATTAAATTGAGATATGAAGGGCTTTACTATAGAGATATAGTGGTGGTGAGCGCTGTTGAAAGCCCTGGGTGCAGCTTTTACCTGTTGAGTTACAATAATAAAGGCTACAATACTTAAATTCAAAGTATACCTGATTATTTTCCAAGAGTATAACTGTTTTTGGACAGTTGTACTACGTAGGAATTCAAGAGCAGGATGGGGAGACAATTCTGGCTGTGAAAAGCCTCCTTTTTATCCCAAAATGGGGTGGACAGGGTGCTAGACCTTTCCACGTAGAGGAAGTGAAGAATTTTTCACTTTTTAGTACTGACTTGTGGTTTGCAAACAGCCTGTATAGCCTGTATTGGGCTCAGATGTGGTTTTGAAACCACATCTGGGCGGTTTTCACCAATACAGGGTGAAAATTTTCATCTGGGGACCTCACAGCCTGATTCTGACGTGTATGACGCGTAGAATGCTGTACAGAAGCTGTATGGGACCCCAGTATTGACTAAAATATGAGGTATTGAAGTGAAAGCATGCTTTTTTGTCTATTTGACACCTCATATTCATGATTATGGGATATTATCCCATGGTAAGGCTGTATATGACAGCAGGTGGAATTTTGACCTTAAAACAGCCATAACTTTGTCAATTCTTGAGATATCAACCTCAAAATTGGTTCAGTTTGTAGCCCTGTATGTGCTCTACACAATGATGCCTCGCTTGATATGGGTATCATTAAGTATGGCAAAGCTATCCCATGTACAAGAACTTTGTACATTTGCGTGTTTTAGGCAAAAAGCTGTATTGAGCTTGTTTTCCCCATAGCTTCTGAAGTAGTTGAGAGATGGGGAAGTGGATGACACCATCAGATAGCCCTGATTGTGCTCTTTGCAAAAGGACCCCACTTCAGGTATCCCACACTAAAACTGTAGAAGTTAGATGAGAGGTGAATGTTTTGTTCACCCTTATTTGGCCTGAAATTGACCATAACTCCAGTAATATTGGTGCTAGCTCAGTTTGGCTGGTACCATTGGATAGCCCTGGCTTAAAGCTTCATTTTGAGTACCCATATGATGGGGTTAAGCCTCTTCTTCTAGATTTTAGATGAGAGGTGAAAATTAAGGTTTATGCTCAGCAATAACTTTGAGCAGGAATAACTTTGTTATTTCTTGTCCTATGGTGATGGGACTTATATTTTCAGAAAGGGGTGAGTTTCCTCTATCCTTTGCTACATTTTGAGCTAATTTGGCTCAGCTCCATGTTTTGGTGGTATCTTGGCTATACCATTGGTTTATGGTATTTTGGCTGTCATGCTTGTGCGCTGGTTTTGAGTCGCAGGCTGACAAATGTTTTTTTCTCTATATTTGAAGCTGAAATATGGAAGAGCTGATTCAGAAAAGAACTACAAGTGAATCTCTCAGGAATTTTGGCTTCAATGGTCTCATATGCAATAATAGAGATGTTGAATAATTCCTGATAATATACAGAAAAAAATTGAAGATCAATATTTCTCATAATTTTGAGATGAGATAAAACAATATTTTTGAAAAGAGTTATTTTGTACTGTAAGGATTTATTTTGATAATTATCAAGAATATAGAAAGTAAACTTTCACCGAATCTTGTGGGGTTGACAGGTGCTGCTGAGTTTCCAGATTTAGCAACCTGGCACCTGCAGATTCACCCAATATCCAACTTATTTCAGGCTTACATACACTGGTGTTTTTCACTCTTGGGGAACGCAGGTCCTCTCGTGTAGATTCTCTTGACTATTTGAAGAGTTTTTATCAAAACATCTCAAAGAAGTTTTTAATTTCAAAAATTAGTTCTCATTTATGAGGATCTTTCATATTTCAAAGTTTGAAACAAAGAGATTTTAAAATATCATTGGAAGTGGGATTAGGCGTATTGAAATGAAACAAACTAATAATTATGTGTGAAAAACTGAATAATATCTAAATTCGACTTCAAGGAAAGGTTTCCCATACAACAAATGGGTTATGTTGGATTTATTTTTTTTAATTAGAGAGTTCATTCCTATGGAACATATCTAGTTATTTTATATAAAATGTTACCGTAGTTCTTTGGATTAGGAAAGTTAAATCTTTCACCTTTGTCTCAAATACTAACTAATAATGGGAAAGAATACTGTGGTAGTCCTAGATGATATTGTGCTATGTAAAATCATTTTTTGTGCGTAAATGACTTTTAATGAATTTGAGATACCACTATTCTCTAATCTGGGGCTACACAAATATCAATAAGATGAATTATAAGATATGACAGATTCTCAGTAAAATTAAGGCTTATGATTATGATGTGACACTCAACTGTATCATAAGATACTACAAATCCTGATGGAATGCTTTCTACAGATTATTAGTACTTTATTTATTTATTTTTGTATATTTTAATTTTGATATTATTTTAAAAAAAGCCTCTTCTTTTTGTAGTGAAAGTGCGGCAAAAATGAGTCTCTTAGCTATAGTCACCATGCATCAGATTAGAATTTTATGAAAGAGGTATAGCCTCAAAAGGGTCACATCATTAATAAATCCTGAGATTATATTTACTTGAAGGAATTATACTAGGGGTGAATTAATGGAGATGAGGCTTATATATAATTGTAAAAGTGTAATATAGCCCTAAGACTTAATAAAAATAGACTTTAATTCTCAAAACTAAATCAACAGCAAGGGAAATGGTATATATGGCCTCTTTCCATAAATATTAACTCACAATTATTGACTAGATGCTTATTTTGGCTATTTAAAATAGGAAATTAAGAAAGGGAAGAAAATTATATTTTGTCAAAATAGCAGTGAGTATAAATAAGGGGATATTAAAAGAAGTGAAAAACTCAACTTAATCATTGAATGTGGACTACTATATTCAAAACCACAAGCAACTCCAAAGTAAATATGGAGTACTAAAGACAAGGTAAGAGTCAATATAAATATTAATAATGACAGTACTAGATAAGGAGGAGGGAGATAAGAAGCTCTTATTAATAAATTTGATTGCTGATTAATAAATTGAAATATTACTTGGTAATAAATTTAATTGATTAAAAACCATAAAAAGAGAAGGATTTGAGAAACTGAATTGAATACATAAATCATGAAATCATAATTAATATTTAACTATGGAAACCAATAAAAATTTCTTGAAAATTAAAAAAGATCAACTACAAAAAGATATTTCATGATAAAACACAGCTATGAACAATTCAAAAATTCATACAATTTAATTCAGAAACAAAGCCTGGAGACCTGAAAAACCCAAAGTCCCTTTTTGATATTGCCTATGGATAGCCCAATACTTCAGAATAAGGTCCTCTATCCCCCATTCTGAAAGTTTTTCCCATGGACCAGAGGAATTTCAATCACAAAGACTCAGCTTCCTATTTTTTTAAAAAAAGAAATTGGTATAAGTGGAAGTTCCAATTGTGAGAGAAAAA
Source organism: Austropuccinia psidii (assembly GCA_023105745.1). Taxonomy (NCBI): domain Eukaryota; kingdom Fungi; phylum Basidiomycota; class Pucciniomycetes; order Pucciniales; family Sphaerophragmiaceae; genus Austropuccinia; species Austropuccinia psidii. Next base: position 6,541,257 of record JALGQZ010000002.1, on the reverse strand, counting down.
CAGGAATAAACAGCTGTATTCATTCTGTAAGAGGTATTAGAAATTCAATCATTACTGATTATTTTTCAGCTAGCAGTGGTATCATTACTTAAGATCATTATCTTTATCATATAAATTAATTTCTCATAATACAATCTCAGGATCATTTCTTGTAGTGGCTCATGATCAAGTAGTAGCTAATATTAGTCTAAATCACATTATGTTTGTGAGCCTTAGTGGTATTTTTATATACTCAAAAGACCACAAAAACTGAAATAATTTGTAATTCAGAATGAAATGATAATTCTCAAATAGAAAAAAAAATTAATAATAAATTTTTATAAATATAAAACTTGAGCAGAAAAAACAAAGGAATGTTTTTGAATTGAAACAATGAAGTAAAAATTATCATAGATTTTTTTTCCAATAAATAAACATAAAAATTCTTTTACCATTAGATTTCTCATGTAAATTTAGGTGGGGTCACCTCTGAGTGACATTTATGTAACTCAACTCTAAATAAGCTTAAATTAAGTTCTTAGTATTTTCTGTATGAAAACATGGAAAGAATTAAAAGCTTCATTTAATTCACACCACATGCAGTCACAACCATTGATTCTTGGGTAAAATTTAAGGTGTGGTGTGTAGCTTAAAGGTTGTGAGGAATTGAAATGTTAATATGTGTGACTGTATTACATAAGAGGACTTGAATTTTCATATAAGGGATTTATAACTACAGTTGTGTACTGTAATTTCTAAATTGAATTAAATATATAAAGCTTTGTATATAAAAAATGATGAGGAATTAAAGAAAAAATTAATTGTAAAAATTGTAGTTTTGGGGGAAAAGGAATTTTGGCTCCAAGGGTGCCAGACTTCCCCAAATTCCTTTTTGAAAGGCATTAGATGTACAGATCTATGCAAATGCTCATGACTTTTGGCCTGAAATTGAATCACAGGGTCTGTGAATCAATTGATGATGAGGGTTGAATACCAACCAGATATGTTTTAAATGTTTCCAAGAGGGTAAATCTACCATTAAGTTGAAATAACTTAATAAAGCTTATTTTAACTGCTTCTTGAGGTCATTTACACACGTTCTGAAGTGTTTTGGAGGCTGAAAACCAACTATTATGAAAGGAATTGCTGGCTTAAAGGACCAAAATAGATAAAACCAGCCTTTTTTGGTTCAAACCAGGGTTCAGTAATTCCATAGTTTTCTTTTTATGCTTAAAGTGCATTTTCATGAATCATTGGAGTAAATTTCACTTTTTTAAGAAGAGAATTGGTGGCTATCAAAGAATATCTTCTTTGCCCCATCTTTTCTTTTGATTTTAGAAACCTCTCCTTTACAATATATTTAAACACTGTTAAGCCAATCAATAAAAGATTGAAGCCACCTCTTGTAGCTGATTTTAAATGTTTAAAAAATGTTAACAAAAAATGATGATCATTTTTTGCGACTATTTACAATCATGCTCCCCTTGAACCATCCCAAAAGTGAATTAAAGTGCCTTTCATCATTGTAAGCTTTGTCACTTTTTTTCCAAATTGGCTCTGGTCACTTTTTGAAATCTTCTCTATTTAATATTCATTTTAGCAACCAATTTATAATATTCATTGCCTGCAGTTCTTTACCCAATTAATTCCAATCAAAATTTCTCTTGAAGGACATTCTTGTGGGGCTATAAATATCTCCTGTAGAGTATTTTTGGATAAATGTATATCTTTTGTGAAAAATAGATCTTTATAATATTCTTTCTTTATACCAATAAATATAAAAAATAATTTTGGAACTTTTTCTCTGAAAAACTCTCAAAATTACTATATTTACTTGATCTTACCTTATACAAATTTTTGAGGATAGGAAAAGTACTTGAGTTTGTATCAAAGTTTTACATTCCAACCTTACATTAGCTCACTCCATTGTCATTCAAAAGCTATTATTATAATTTATAAACTTGGTAAAACCACCTTGATTATATTATAACTATTACTGATATTATTATAGAATAATCACTTTCAACCCATATCTCTTATGGTATTTAAGATAAAAATTTTATATCAAAAGTGTTAGCCCGCCTGATATTGAAATTATAAGTACCTTTCAATCAATCTATTATTTTTCATTTTCTATCCCAGTCTTCAGAGTTTCATTATGGGGTGTCAAATATATAAAATTCAATGTGAATTTTAGTGGTATTTAAAACCTAAATACCATTGTAAAAAACCTGGGTTTCTCAGTCATCAATTCCACATTTTTTGAGCTGAGTCCCCTTGTATTTTTCTAAATCTGATATTTTTGAAATTCTAGTATTTCATTATCTCAAGAAGAAAATGAAACATAATTCAACCACATTTCATCCCTCAAAAAAGCATTTTCCAAAATAAATCTCAAATGCACTCAAAAATTATTTATGCACAAATTTATTTTAATTTTCTCTTCAAAAGTTTTTGTATCAACTTCTGAGATTTTAATCTTCTTTAATTCAATTTTGATTAATCTGTTTGAAAATTCAAAAAAAAAACAATTAATTTGTCTGAAAAAGAAATTGCTCATATTTCACATCAAATTTCTTCTGTTTCTATGTAAAATCATAGTATAATTTGAATGTTGAGCCTAAACCAAATTTTCTTTATGACTCTACTGATTGCTTCATATGTTATGAAAAGCTTTTTAATAATTTCTACAAGTTTCAATATTTTTTTTGAATTTTCAAGACCATTTATTGGATTGGAAATATTTTTGTAACAAAGATGGTTTTGCTTTGAAATAGAAGATTAATTTTTTGAAAGCTATTCTATGAAATAATTAAACAATATGAATTTTGTGACAAAAAATAAATTAAGTTAATACTCTAAATCTTGTGGGAACAAATTCAAAGTAGTAGAAAAAGAGATCAAATGGCTTAAATACAAATATTATCATATTGAAGTTGATTTTCTCACTTATCCCAGCAAATTGAACTTATTCTTTAAATGATTAATTGATATTAAGGCTTCATTACAGTAAGAAAGGTTTCACTATGCCTTTATTTTTCAAAATTAGTTTGATTTAAATGAGTCAATGAATAAGTGAGATTTATGATTTTGTTGGATTCAATTTAAAAAATTTGAATTCCAAATTAAAAGCCAATTTTCAATGGATAATAATTCTCTTAAATTCTCAACTTAATGAAGCTCAAGTTTGAATATTTGCAAGTGTGAGCCTTGAGGTATATTTGACATACCCAAATAGGCCACAAGTATCTTAAAAAGAAATTTTGAATTATGCATAACTCATAAGTCATGCATATATCCAAAATTCATCATTTTTGGTTTCAGAAAAGATGAAAAACCTTTTATTGAGTAAGTAAATCCATGAATTTAACACCAGATTTGGATTCTACTCTAAAATTCACCTAGGGTAGCTCCATAGAGTGAATAAGCTCAAATTGACTCTTTGAGGTGGTAAAATGTAAAATACTTCAATACCACATAAAAGATCCGTGAAGGTTTTTGTTTTTCACGCCAAAATAATGGGAAAGTGAGAAATCCCATGTTACATATACACTAAGAATAGTGTTATGCATGTTTTGAGCACTTAATATCATGGTATTCTTACATGGACTTTTGGTACACCCATAGTGGATATCTCACTTGAAGCTTAAATTACTATTTTGACGTGAAATATAGGCAAGGGGGACAAAAGACATCAAAGAGAGCCAGGGTACCCCACTTCTGAGGCCTCAGACGCGTGGACAGCTCCAAAGCCTGGATCCATGGCTGATCTTGGCCTAATTGGTAAACTAAAAACTTTTGGGAACTTGGTTACCATGTTACATCTACAGTAAAACTTAAGAAAATAGCAAATAACCTGCTATTTTGACGTGCCAAGGAGGTAAAGAGCTACTTAGACTCCTGTAACCATGTCAATTCTTAATTAATTTCCATGGATAAATTCCAAAAGAGTAATCAAAACCCTTTTTGGACTTGTATCCATTGATTTACCTCATAGCAACCAGTGAAACACTGATATTTGCAATTCTACGTAGAAATGAGGTAAAACTTTCAAAAATTCATTTAAAATACAATTCTTAATGAATCTTTCTGAAACTTTCAGGACTAATGGAGAACTGTATTATCTACGGTAAAATCAAAAATAATTACTGCTTTACTAGCAAAACTCAAAGTTTTACTTACAGTCCATTTTTGACTAATCTATGTGAAACACTGAATCTTCAAAAATCTACAGTAATTACAACCTGTGATGAAATTGGCAATAAAACTGATAACTTTGAGAAATCCATGATTTTCTTAGAATAAAAGAAGATTTACAGATTTTACTCCTTTTATTCTTAACCATATTGGGGTTGGTAGTCACGTAAAAGCATCAATTAAGTAATTATGATAATCTTATGTGACAACAGATGATGCAATCAATAATCCAAAAAGGTTTATTGGTTTCCCAATCATTGGTTTTTCAGTTTGCTCTATGGAACGCCTCTGTGAGCTGTTGTTGACTTAAAAGAAGCCTCTTCTTGCTGTTTTTTCTACATCATCATCATCATCTTATTAATCATTTATATCAGTATTACCAACAAGTAAGTATTAGTTAAAACTTTTCTTAAGTGTTTTATTCTTTCAGAATCAATCAGAAAGACGTAAAATCATAGAAATCAACTATATAGTGCTGTAATACATTTATAAATTCATTTTGATCCTCTAAATCCACAATTCTACGTCAAATTACTCTATCTTATATTTCAATAAGCTCTTTGGAATATTAGTGAGTAATTTATTCTTAATTCTTGAAGTTTTTTCTCTAAAATTAGTTTTCTTCAAGAATTATCTAATAATCATTCTTGCAAAAGATAATTATTTATTAAAATAATTTATTTTTTTAATAAAAGAAGTTTTTATTATTAAATTCTTCTTGCAATTGATTCTTGTAGACAATTACTTGCTCACTGTTAAAATCATTAGTAGTGCTCAACACGTGAAAGAAATAATTCTTTAATTATTTAATTGTGGCTATAATAATATTTTATTATTATATTTCATAAGAACAGACATAGTACTGTTGATTAATAGTGATATCATCATCAGTTTCATAGTCACATCTTACAGCAAGAATTTAAGAAAAATCATTTGTTTTTGAATTTTTTTATAAGCCTTGAGTAAGCAATCAAAATGAAATTTATGCAAGCAGAAATGTTCTTAGTAGGGTATGTAAAAAATCAATGTGTGATTTAAACGATTAATTGTGGGATTTTATGTGGTGAAATGCAATATTTGGAGCCAAAAACCAGGTTTTTAGCACTTTGAAACACCACATAATGTAATGCATTGTATGTCCAAAATCATGGACATTAAATGTGGGATTTGATGAAAAAAAAATATTTATAACTTGGTACTTCTTATATTTGACACCCCCTATTCTAGCTATATCAAATCCAAAGTAGTTGGTTTGTTATAAATATTATAATTAAAAAAATATTATGAATATCACAATAAAAGAATTAAAAAATATTTTTTTTTGCACCAAATTTTTACAAAAGTGGATTTATCATTCTCTGGTTTTATATATTGTTTACTTGTTTCAAGGTTATTCCTAGCCACTGTGAGATCTTCATGCATTGTTCAATCACCATCACCTAGGTAATATCAAATCACACTAACCTAGTTTATTTTAGATAAACCTCATTATGATTATTCATTTAAATTTTTATTCAAAAGAAGCTGTAAGCTTCCTAATAATATAGTTTTCCTTAAAATAAACCATATGTTTATTTAACATAAACCACAGGTTGATTCAACATCAATAGTACAGGAAGCTGATTTAACATGATGAGGAATTGATTACAAGTAATGTGAAATTAAATCAGTCTATGGCTTATGTGGAACAAACCCAGTCTACCAGATATTTTCCAATTTATTTTAGATAAACATTCCAATAAATGAAAAAAAGCTGGTTTATTTAAAATAAAGAGCTTTATTGTGAGTTGATATCACATAGGTGCTGGTGATGAAATGGGCAAGAAAATTCTGGTAGGTTGTTTTGAATATAGGTTTCTGTAATAACCAACATCAAAGAAATTGAATTCATTGGGTAAATCAAGCTAAGAAAGTTCATAATCAGTAGGGTTGGAATTCTAGGTTATTTTAGAATACAAGAATAGAAATGTTCTAAAGTTTCAATAAGAAATCCCAAACCTTTTTCTTGCAATTTCGCCTTCAGGGTACTTCCTCATCTATACAACATCAGAAAAGAGAGGGATTATCTGTTATTAATAAAATTAATAATACATTCTAGCCCTTAAATTTGTCCCGTCCATTTCAGATTGGGTAAAGTAGTTTTGATATGAGCTTTCCTTTTATTTAACTAAATATACTTACTCCATTCCACCTTTTCAATCCAAATTTGTTTTTTAAGCAAAGATAAATTTGAATTTGAAAATATTCTTTTTCCAATTTTCAAGATTCCCTTCCATTGGTTTTTTCTTCACACCATTTTTTTCTATCCCATTTGAATTTTTGATTATCTTTCCTTCTTATTGCAAGAAAAAGACCTTCATAAATATGAAGCTATATTATATTCAAAAAAATACTCAAATTCTTTCTTAATTTTCAAAACATTTGTATAGGTTATGCCAATATATCAACCAGCTTTGTGCAAGATCCACTTCTTTGATTCAAGATTTGTATTTAAGGTGAATTTTACCTTGTATTTTAATCAATTAATTATTATTCAGGTTAATTTAAATAGTACTTTGATTTATTAAGCTAAACATAACTTAAAGACTCATAATATATAGATTAAAATTGAAGAAAGCAATTATAAACCCTAAAAAGATTCTTTGTATTAGCTTGAATCTCCATAAAATTTGAACTTTGTGCAAGCATCTATTTTTTGAAATGACTAATCATTAAGAATAATTTATGGCTGTGGATAAGATTCCTGGCTTATTATCATTATTAGGAACATAAGGGTAGCAAAACTGATATATTACAATGGGGGATTCATTTTCCATCTGTTACCAAGGGAAAATACCATTTAAAACAGCAAAGACTGATTATTTTTGTATTTTATACAATATAACTAATATATTTTTGCCTCATCCTACTTGGAAGCCTCATAAAAAATCATATTTTCAGAAATCTTTTGCCATGGTATAATTCTTCCTATGAAAATTCCATCCGCCTTTAATACTGGAGGCACTTGGATTTAGTAAATTCTATGACTTTTAATCAAGTTAAATGGAAATAAGGTGAAAAAAACACTCATTTCATGGTATTTTACCTATTTAGGCTGAACCACTGATATTACAGAAGGGCTCAAAGATTTATTTGATTCAAAAAAAGCTTATAATTCTCAAAAAATAAGGGCAAGTTGAATTTGAAGAATGATGTAGAAGACAAGGGGTTCAGGTGGATTTTTCTTAAGTTTTTGGAACTTTGGTATAGAAAATTTGAGAAGATTATTTAATGTAATTCAACAAAATAACAAAAATAATTTTATGAAATTATTTTTAAAAAAATAAATTGAGGTTTGAGGTTAGCATTCAAAAAAGTACCACCTGGAGTTTGGGCAAATACCAGGGGACTTGGCCAAAAAAGAAGATTTCTGAGCTTAAGAACCTGGGTTTTTGAGGTGTATTGTGGAGAAAGATTCCACATTATTTTGACGTGCTAAATATTAACATTGTAAAGCCCTCATTTTATCTTCTCTTTTTTTGTTTTTCATCCTGATTGATGTAAGGTGGGGATGGAAAAATTCAATTGAAAGTTAAGTAATTTTCTTGGACTCAAATTTTTTTACAGTAAAATTAATTTGAAATAATAACTTTCAAAATTTGAATTTGAAAAACTTCTTAGAATATTGCTTTTGTTCCATATGATTAAGAAGTCATAATGAAAGGATTTTCTTGCTCCACAATTGATAATGCTTTATCCAAAAAGGCCTTAGTAGCTATATCTAAAGCTAAAAAATAATTCATAAAATAATAATTTTTTTATCAATTTAGAAAATAAAAACAAGGAGTTTATATGATAATAGGGTCTCTAAAAAATACTTCTAAAAAATTAACACCCAATAATTACAAGGGGGAACAAGTAAATAGAGTTATAAAGCATTATTTCATTCAATTTTGGTGTTTCTCAAGGGTAAAAATAATTATAATAATTTTTTACATCTTGAAAGCCCTTCAATGTATCACAAAATGGTATATTTAATATTTGCTTTATTTAGCATGTTTAATTCAGCTACGTATAACAGTAAAATTATCTTTAAATTTAAATAAAAGATGGAGAAGATAAAATTCTGTGATAGACTCAATACTTCTGCCTCAAAAAAGGAATTTCCTCATCAGTCTTGAGAAACATATTGGAGATAGAAGATCAATTGATGCATCATTGAAGCCTTATTTGGAAAAAAAAGAGCTAGATTTAGCCATTTTAACACTATGTTCCAGCAATTGCTTGTCAGGTTGAGTCTATGTAGCACCTAAAAAATAGTAAATACAAGCTTGTACTATGACTGTGACACAGTAAAGTAGGTAAAAATAATAAATAAGACCCTACTTTTATGAGTAAGAGCTGTGATGAATCTACTGAGGGTCTTGGTTTCAGCTTTTAAAGATCTACTTAGTATAACAATAAGCTAAAATAATTAATAATTATAATTATATCACTTGATTCTAAGAGTACTACTGGTTAATGACAGTTTTACCATGTAATAATAATAAATAAATTATGATGAGGTCCTTTTCCAGTGATGAAAGGCCTGCTTTTATTCCTTGTTGGGACTTTGAGGGACTGGTAAGCTCTTCACACTTCTGAATAGTGAGGAATTTTACTTTGTGAGTTGGATTCTGGTTCTGTACCATCAAACCTGACAACAGCATAGTCAGAATTGTGTTTTTGGGACGGCAAATGATCATTCTGGATAATTAAAGGGTTAAAAAGCTCTTCAAAGGCCACTTCAGTCCCTTTATGACGTGTCCAGAGTGTTTGGATGCCTAATATTAGTCATTCTGGGAGGGTTTAATCTTTAAACACCCAGTATTTTAAGTTAAAAGCCAGTACACGTTGGTACATACCAGTATCAACAAAAAACTCTCAACCAAGATCTCAATAACCCAAAAGCTTAAAGCTGAAGATATTGATGAACTCTCCAATTTGGTATGCTTCATATTTACCCTTCTCAAAAATAGCAGAAGCTATAAGGGCCTCACATTTTTTGATGTATTTTTTTACATCAGTATGCGGCTTCAGAAACTTCCAAGCCAGATATCTTTGTCAATTTAGAGGATATAAGTATTCTAAAAGGATATAATTGTAGGGCTTGAGGGGATCTATAGCTCTGTATGAATATATGGTGCAGATACAGGGGTTTCTTTACATTTCTATTTTCAGAAATCCTGTATTCTGACTAATAGACCTTTTAACCAAGATATCTATGCCAATTTCAGAGATAAAGAGGTCCACGGTGGCTAAAATAAAAGCTTAATCTAGATCTTAAATATTGCTTTATTTTTGTACAGACTTTTACAAGCCCTCCTGGAAATTTGAGAGGCTTCTGTTGTAAAGAGGGGTTGTAATAGCATTTCCTAAATAAGGAGTGCTACAGAAAAATGAATGATACCATTTGATAGATCCAATTGGGATATCTGAGAGAATACCTCTTTGCTGGTGGCTGAATCAAATATGCATAAGCTAGATGAGAGGTTAAAATAATGGTGTTTACTGATTTTATCTCATCTTTTATTTGTTGTATCTTTGTTATTTATAATTGTATTTAGATACGTTTGGTATGTTTATATTTAATGTTTTTCTTCCTTTACATTTCTGCATGTATTGGCTATGTTTGTTCAATAATTTCTATACCATTACTTATGGTATCTGGATGTTATTCTGGTTATCTATTTGGAGTCACAGGCTGAAATACCCTCTCTCCTAAAAAGGATTATCATTGATGAGACTCTCTTGTCCTCATGAAGGCTCTTGATGCTTTCAAATGAGAATATTTATCCATGATATTCTCCAGCTTTACCCACTGGTCTTTTTCTGGTGGCTCGTTCTTTTGTTATATTCAATACTCCTTATTGGAATATATTCTTCTTTGATTGGGGTTTCCAGTTTCAAAGTAGAAATTTCTTTCTTTTTTCCCCCCATTTTCAAGTAATTCTTAGTGAAATTGTGTAGTCTTATGCCATAGATTCTGTGGTAATCTGTACCTATCAAGAATCTGCCAATCTCAGCATTTTCAAGTACCACAAATTCAGTTGGTAATATGAGTTTTCCCATTGTGTGCGGCATTATAGTCACTTTTTTGATTGTTCCAAGTGACTTTGTTTTGGCTGAAGCACTTTCAAATCCTCTTGCTTTGTTAAAGTTATTACTGCTTGCCATATTAGGAGGTGTCTGTCCAAGTATTCCTTGGGTACTACTGAAAAAGTTTCTCCTGTGTCAACAATCAAAGGATGCTTTTTATTTTCAATGTACAAACCAAGACTTGATTTCTCTCTATGAATTAAGGCCATTTTCAGGATGAGTCTATGTTGAAGTGGTAATAAGGCTATTTACAACTAAAACTATGACTGTGACACGTAGAAAATAGGTGGAAATACTTTTGGAAGGGTTAAAGATGGTTTAATTTAATAATAAGAGGGATTTACTATAAGGAATATAGTGGTGGTGAGTGCTGTTGAAACCCCCGGATGCAGCTTTACCTGTTGGGTTACAATAATAAAGACTACAATACTTTTAAATTAAGAGTATACCTGATTATTACCCAAGAGTAAAACTGTTTTTGACAGTTTACTACGTAGGGTATTCAAGAGCAGGATGAGGAGACAATTCTGGCTGTGAAAAGCTGTCACAGGGGCCCTTCAAAGTAAAGAGGGCCTGGCACTCAGTAAACTGGGACTCACTTATGGAGGGCTCAAGGATATGGAAGAAGAGATACACTTAAGAGTGTTAAAGATGAATTACTAAAAGAATAAAAATAAGAAAGCAGCAACAAAGAATAAGAATAAAGAAATAGAAGAGCCAACCACAAACAAGTCCAAGTCCACTGTTTCAACCTTTCAGAGTGGAAAGAGAAGGGTTAATAAGGATATGGCCACCCAGCTCATACTGTACAGGCAAAGAGAGAAAATGAAAAGACTAACTTAAGATTAAATAACTATAATACCCAAATATAAGGATAAGAATAATTATGAAATAATAAATAAACTAAATTAATGAACTGGAGAAAGGTCCCCAGGGGGGAGAAAGAGGGGCTGGTATATGTGAGAATCACCAGCCCTGATCCAGAGGAAGAATTTTCATGAGAATAATTGATGATTGAATTGAGTCTGGCCAATACAGGTCCTGTACAGCTTTACAGAACCTGTAAAAGAGGTGTGGTGTATTTGAGTGATCATACAGTTTCATACTGGTGTATTGAAACTGTATTGGGTGAATCCAACCTGTACAGGTATTGACAGGCTGTATTGATGTACCAAACTGTATGCATGTTTCAGAATGAAGATTTCTGAAACTGAATGCTGATGCAGATACTGGATTTGCTGATTTGAGGTGTTTGAGTGGGTGTATGAATGAATACCCTTACCCCTGATGGATGGTTGTTACAATATCCCCCTCTTGAAACTGGTGGGCTCCTGAACACCATAATACCCTGCCACTGTTGAGTGGAATCTCAATATCCCCACATTTTTTCCAAAAAAATTTCTTTTTGATTTTCTTTTCCTCTTGACCATTATCCTGAAAATCCTTCATTACTTCTTCTCTGTCAAATTAAATTGATTCCCCCCCTTTTTCCAGGTTTGAGTAAGTATTCCACTTCGAAATATGCATTTATTTTCTTCTGATTCAATCAACCATGCCCTTGGGATGTGGCCTTGGGATATATCCCAGAATAAGGGCCACTGAGCTCTTGTGCTCAAAAAATGATGCCCAATGAGTATATGAAGTGTACTCATTGGGCAACGCTGAATTCAATGAAATCTTGAAAACTTTTCCTCCAGGGGTCTTGTCCCCCTTGTCCATGGAAATGGCCTCAAACAGCCCTCCAAAGTGCTTTTGGGCTGTGGCCTCTACCCTGATGAATCTTGATATCTCTTGATTTTTATGGCTTTTTGGGTCTTTTGGGTGTTTTGGTGAACTTGGGCATTTTCATGATTTTTGGCCATATTTAGCCTTTTTGTGCCATTGGGGTCCTACGGTCCGCGGTCCGTGGGGGCTATTGGAGGCCCCCTGGGCCCAAATTTGCTGGGGACCCAGGGTGACCAAGGGGCCCAGAAATGTCTCCACTTCAAATTTCACCATACATGGCCTGGACCATCAAGATCCTGGCCTCCCCAAAGTTGCAGGGGAGGCCCTGGGTGATGAGTTCAGCCCCAAAGGGGTATGAACCTTCACCTTAAAGGCTTTGAGGGGGGGGCATAATTGAGTTATGCCCCCAGTTCCTTGAGGTCAAATTCTTTTTCATGATATGGAGTGCAGTGATTCTGACATCTTGAATCTTCTGCTTGCATATTCTTCAGTTATGAGTTCCAAACTGACTGATCTCACTGAATCTTCTCCTTCTGCACCGCCACCGTCTGTTCTTTGTGGTTCTGGCGTCTTCAGTCAATTGTCCTCCCCTTCCATGGTGTCTTCTGGCCATTTTGATCCCTCCCAAACCTATGATGGGTTCAGAGCAGTTGAAGTTCTTGATCCTGCCTGTACTGAGTGTTTGGCCAAGGGTAAGGATTGCTTTCAACATTACAATCCTTGATTGTCAAAATGCCACTTTTGCTTTGTTGGGAAGAAGCCATGTTGTTGTACCGGATCAGCTTTGTCCCAGGTCAGGAGGCACTTATGGAGCAGGAAAGATGGGCCTTATGGGCAGGAACCTACCCCTGATGCAACTTCTGGATTCTCTCAATGTGAATGATTTGCATATTTTGATTAAATTGGTGCTGATATTTTGATGTAGTGACTGGTTCCAGGCAGAGGGATGTGGCCAGATGGACTAATGTTGGAGGGCCCATTCCAATTGGTGGTAGGCCTATACACTACAGCTTAGAAATTCCCATCTCAAGGACCAATACTGATGGAGTAGTGAAGGTAGTGAAGAAACTAAGAAGAATTTTTGATTCCCCAACAGATCCAGATGCTGAAGGAAGTGATGAGTTGGATGGTGAAGAAGTTCAAATTGTTCCTCATTCAGTTGGCCATCCATCCAGCAATTCCTCTTCTCAACCTCTTGCCAACACTAGATTCCAAAGCCAAGTTATTCCCAGCACTCCAAGAACATTCCAACCAATGCTTGCTTCCATTCCTACAACCCTTCCTCCTCCTTCACCAACTACTTCCCACACCACCAGGCCTGCCTTGAGTCCAGCAGTAAGACCATCACCAGTTCAACAGTCCAGAAACTCACCCATAACCACCTCTAGTCAACTCCAACCTGTGGCCAGCTCCAGCAGAAGAAGAGATGGATTGTCCCTTTGCCGTTTCCTGCCGCTCAAGTTTTTCAAAGAAGAGAACGTTGGCCTATCCAGGTGTGAGCCTTGAGGTATATTTTAAATACCCAAATAGGCCACAATTATCTTCAAAAGAAATTTTGAATTATAAATAACTCATAATTCATGCATATATTCAAAATTCATCATTTTTGATTTCAGAAAAGATGAATAACTTTTTATTGAGTAAGTAAATCCATGGATTTAAGGCCAGATTTGGATTCTACACAAAAAATTCACCTAGGGTAGCTCCACAGAGTGAATAAGCTCAAATTAACTCTTTGAGGTGGTAATATAGAAAATACTTCAACACCACATCATTAATACCACATAAAAGATCTGTGAAAATTTTTGTTTTTCTTGATTTTACGCCAAAATAATGGGAAAGTGAGAAATCCCATGTTACTTACACACTAAGAATAGTGTTATACATGTTTTGAGAACTTAATCTTATGGTATTCTTACATGCACTTTTGGTACACCCATAGTGGATATCTCACTGTAAGCTTAAATTTCTATTTTGACGTGAAAAATAAGTAAGGGGGACAAAAGACATCAAAGAGAGCCAGGGTACCCAACTTCTGAAGCCCCAGAGGCGTGGATAGCTCCAAAGCCTGGTTCCATGGCTGACCTTAACCCAATTGGTAAACTAAACCTCTTTGGGGACTTGGTTACCAAGTTACAACTACTGTAAAACACCAGAAAATAGCAAATAACCTGCTATTTTGACATGCCAAGGAGGTAAAGAGCTACTTACACTCCTGTAACCATGTCAATTACTAATGACTTTCCCTGGATAAACTCCAAAAGAGTAATTAAAACCCTTTTTGGACCTGTATCCATTGATTTACCTCATAGCAACCAGTCAAACACTGATATTTGCAATTCTACGTAGAAATGAGGTAGAAACTTCAAAAATTCATTAAACATACAATTCTTAATGAATATTTCTGAAACTCTCAGAACCAATTGAGAACTGTATTATCTATGGTACAACCAAAGAGAATTACAGTTTTACTAGTAAAATTGAAAGTTTTACTTATAGTCCATTTTTGGTTATTCTACGTGAAACACTGAATCTTCAAAAATTTACAGTAAATACAACCTGTGATGAAATTGTCAATAACATTGATAACTTTGGAATAAAAGAAGATTTACAAATGTTACTCCTTTTATTCCTAACCATATTGGGGTTGGTAGTCACGTAAAAGCATCAATTAAGCAATTATGACAATTTTATGTGACAACAGATGATGTAAGTACTAATCCAAAAGGGTTTAATGCTTTCTCACTAACTGGCTTTTCAGTTTTCTCCATGGCACGCCTCTGTGAGCTGTTGTTGACTTAAAAGAGGTCTTCTCTTGCTGTTTTTTCTGTATCATCATCATCTTATCATTTTCATATCATTGTTACCAACAAGTAAGTATTAGTTAAACTATTCTTAAGTGTTTTAAATCTTTCAGAATCAATCAGAAAGACGTGAAATCATAGAATCTAACTATATATTATTGTAATCCTGCTATAAATCATTTTGATCTCTTAAATCCACAATTCTACATCAAATTTCTCTACTTTTATCTATCAATAAGCCCTTTGGAGTATTAGTGAGTCATTTATCTTTAATTCTTGAAGTTTTTCTCTAGTAATAGTTCTCTTCAAGGATTAGCTTTATAATTATTCTTGCAAAAGATAATTATATATTAAAATAATTTATTATTTTAATAAAAGAAGTTTTTATTATTAAATTCTTCTTGTAATTGATTCTTGTAGACAATTACTTGCTCACTGTTAAAATCACTAGTACTGCTTAACACGTGAAAGAAATAATTCTTTAATTATTTAGTTGTGGCTATAATAATATTTTATTATTATATTTCATAAGAAAAGACATAGTACAGTTGATTAATAGTAATATTATCATCAGTTTCATAGTCACATCTTACACCGGGTTACCAGAGAAGATCCCAACGCAGCTAGTGAGAGTCAAGATTCTGTGGCCAGATTGTTCAAGAGGGTTGATAGAAATAGCAGAGAGGTGATTATGTATGCCAATGACAGGTTTATTCCAGATACTGCTTCTGAAGAGATGGCTGCAAAATTTTCCTGGTATGAAGATGAGTTGATAAATGATTTCCAGAGAACTTTTGATGATTTGGGTAGAGATAACTAGTTTTCCTTTTCCTTGTTTGTGTTTGGTTTGACTTCTATCCCCATTCTTATAAATACTAAAAAATGAAAAATAATGGAACCTCCCAATACATGATTTGGGAGGGGATGCTGCTGCTTTAAAGAAATAAAAGAAAATTATACAAGTAAAGAAAGAAAGAAAATTAAACAATAAGATAAAATGACAGTAAAGAAAGAAATAAAGAAAAATCCTGATGGTTGGTCCTTCTTGTGGTGAGTTGCTTGATTCTGGCCAAGAAGTGTCTAGAAAAAATGAAAACCAAGCATTTGATGCTCACAGAGTGGCCAAGGTAATGTTTTACAAGAAGTAGAACCCTCAGGGATGCATACCAGGAGTTGAAACTTACTTTCATAACTTCCACTCCCCACCAAGCACCATAAAATTGAAAAGAATTTTCCATAATTGACTTCTGAAATGAATTGCCATAAATAACTCCTGAAATAGTAATGAATGTCTTAAATTATGATGATTGGCATAAATGAAATGATAAATAAAGGAAAGAGAAAGAGAAAGAAGAAAAACATTTGGCCATATCTTGATAAGGTCCAAATCAGAGGGTATTGGTGTTTTATGCTTCCTGAACCTGTCCAAAGAATTGACAAGTGCTCACAAAGTGGCCAAGGTGATTCTTACAACAACATATGGGTAGAATACCCCCTTAAAGGTGCATGCCAGGAGAGGAACTTACTTTCATAACTTCTTCTCCCCACCAAGCACCATAATCAAACTGTTGAGGTATTGGGACCAGGCTTGTCTGGATATAATGAATGGAAATCCTTGACAAGGTCTGGTGAGTTGGTAAGGTTGGAAGCTGGTTCCCAAGTGGTTCTTTCTGGGTCTTCACTGAATCCTTTCCACTCTACAAGATACCATAATTTACCTCTTTTGAGGTTTGAGTCCAGAACCTGAGCCACTTCCCATTCTTCTTGTTCCTCCACTAGGATTGGTGGTGGTGGCAATTGATGTCAATTTGGGATAGTTGAATGCTTGACTGGTTCTAATAAGGACACATGGAATACAGGGTGAACTTTCTTCCATTGCTGAGGCAACTTGAGGTGATATGCATGGCTTCCAATCTTCTTCAGAACTTCAAAAGTTCCCAACCATATTTCTGATAACTTCTTGATGGGTCTTGTGGTCTTGATGTTCTTGGAGGATAGCTATACTTTGTCCCCAGGTTTGAAATCAGGTGGAATTTCCCTATTTCTATCTGCATACTTCTTGAATCTCCTTATTGCTTACTCTAATTCTTCTTTGACAACTTGCTGTACTGATTGGAGCTTTGTTGATAACTTTCCAGCAGGTGAGTCTTGAGAAATATGGATTGAGTCAAAGCTGGGATTTCTTCCATAAATGGTGAAAAAAGGTGATTGCTTGGTTGATGAATGTTCTGCAATATTATAGGCAAATTCAGCCAGAGGGAGCCAGGTCTACCAGTCATCTTGATGATAGCTGACATACATGCGAAGGTACTGTTCTAGTATCTGATTTACCCTCTCTGTCTGTCCATCTGTTTCAGGGTGAAAGGCAGTTGAAAGATCTTTTGATATATTGAGCTTCTGACACAATTGAGTCCAAAATGATGAAACAAATAAGGATCCTCTATCACTGATGATACTGACTGGAAGGCCATGCTTGGAAAATACATGACTAATGAAGATTTAAGCTAAGTCCAGAGAAGTGATTGTTCCATAAGTTGGAATGAAGATTGCCATTTTTGAGAATCTGTCCACAACTACTAAAATTGAATCAAAGTTGCTTGACAGTGGCAATTGAGTGATGAAGTCCATTGATAATGAATTCCAAGGACCAGACGGAATTGAAAGAGGCTTGAGTAATCCAACCTTCTTGTGATGAATGTTCTTGTTTCTTGAACATTTCTGACATGAGGACACATAGTCCTTGATGAATTGATTCATGCCAGCCCAATAAAAATCCCTCTTGATGAGCTTGAGCGTCTTCTCCTGGCCAGGATGGCCAGCCAATGGTCAGTCATGACGCTGTGGTATTCCATACCAGTTCTTCCAAGGCTCAAATCCACAATTTCAAAGCTAAAACTTTGATCAATAATAATAATAATAATATATATATATAAAGAAAATAAAGATAAAAAGTGAAATATAAAATTAAAAGAATTTGCAAGAAAAAGGAAGATAATTATATTAAAATAACAAAAATAAGTATTTCACTGGAATCTACATCAAATTTTACCTATAGTCACATATTGCCTCAACCCCATAATGTCAATAATTTTCTAGATATCATGGATTAAAGAAGAGAAATGATACTATACACTCTATACTAGGTAAAAGAATATGCTTAAAGATAATGCAGCTTGTCTAAATATTCAATATGAATAAACATGTGTAATATTACATAAGTGATACCATTACTCTTACAACATCATGTGTTACATGTCTTGACATAAAAAAAAACACTTACATATAAGTTAACATAGTGTTACAGTACCCAATCCCCACTTAAACTCCCATAACCAAACATTACAGGTATTATTTACAAATTAAATTTTACATAGAGAAATACTCAACTGAATACAGATCAAGGCTGTGAAGAAGAAAAATAAAGTTAGTAGAGATAAGAATACAGTTTTAAAAAAAATGGTGCAATAAACCAAACATATGGTGCAATATCTGTATCAAATGACACCTGTCCAAATTTAACCACCAGCAAAAATGTCTCAAGGCTGTGAAGAAGAAAAATAAGGTTAGTAGAGATAAGAATACAGTTTTAAAAAAATGGTGCAATCAACCAAACATATGGTGCAATATCTGTATCAAATGACACCATTCCAAATTTAACCACCAGCAAAAATGTCTCAAGGCTGTGAAGAAGAAAAATAAGGTTAGTAGAGATAAGAATACAGTTTTTTAAAATGGTGCAATCAACCAAAGATATGTTGCAATATCTGTATCAAATGACACCATTCCAAATTTAACCACTAGCAAAAATGTCTCAAGGCTGTGCATAATAAGAATAGAGTTTAGTTAAAATAAGAGTATAATTCAAAAAGTATGGTGCAATCAACCAAACATATGGTGCAATATCCTGAACAAATGACACCATTCCAAACTCAACCACTAGCAAAAATGTCTCAAGGCTGTGCACTGACAATAATAAGGTTCATAATGGGGAAATCAACCAAACATATGGTGCAATATCTTGATCAAATGACACCATTTTTAATTTACCCACCAGCAAAAATGTCTCAAGGTGGAATTTTTTCTAAGTCCCTTGTTTTCGGAAGGCTCTATGGAGGGCCCAAAAGGTATAAATAAAGGGCCTCTCTCCCTGTTTTTCCCCCCATGCTTCTGATTCAGGCAATAATCTTGAGGATCAATCCATCCCTTCTCTAGTAGGATAATCTAGTATTTATATTGAAAAAGATCAGTAGCAAGGCTCAGTATCTTATAGTATTATTTATGATTAATTAATGAAAGATATTTATAATATTAATGAAAGAGTTTAATATTATTTAATAGTCTTACCATTATAGTAGTAGTGTTGAAGTAGTGTTTGAAGATATTATCATTGGTGATCTTATCTAATTTATCAATAACCCTTATTTATAGAAGGGATATCATCTTACCTTTATACCTTATATTATAAGCCTTTTAGGTATATTGGATTATATTTCTATTGATGCTAATAGTATTATATTACTATTATATCATTTATATCTTACCCTTATATTAAACAAAACCACCCTTAAAGAATTATCTTACCCTTAAATTAATATAGCTATATTGATAGTATTATTGAATCACCTTTAAAAGTATTAGCTAGCTATCAAGATAATTATTAATATTAATAGTGATCTTAAACAATATTATTTAAAATATCTCAGGTATTGAAAGAAGGAATACTAGAAGAATTAATAAAAAAGAACTATAATCAATAACAAGAAAGTTAAGCAAACCTAAATTATTCAAAAAAAATATTAACTATTACCAGTATTATCATAGTGATCTTTTATTGACAGACTGATAGAGACTGCTGAAGAAAATTCTCTAATTGAAAAGCCACAAAACTAAATAATTGATTTGTGATCTCATCAAAAGGGTATCTTTTTCAGTATATTTAGAGGGGCAGCTAATACACCTTAGCACCCATGGTTATTGGCTCATTCTGAAATTCAAAACAGACTCACCAATAACTTCTCCCTCAAGGTACTGCCTATTATTTATCCCACAACAAAAGGAGTTCCCACATCTGGTGTCCCAACAGTGGCATTCAAACCTCAAGTATCATTAATAAGATCACATTATCAATCTTAAAAATCATAATTAAAATCATAAAAAAAATCAATCAAAAGAAATAATTAAAAATTCAATCATTGTTTAGATCACAACTATAATGGAGGAATCATCATCCTCAAAGAAGGCTCTAACCTTGGAGGAAGAATAGGAAAAAGAGCAGTCCAGAATTGAGGTATTAGGTCAGGAAGAAAGTGAAGAAGAGGATTTTTCTTATTTAGAAAATAATGAAGAATTTCAGAAGAAAAGGTTAGAATTACAGAAGGCTATGGAAAGAGCTGCAAGAAGACATGGAAAGAAGACAAAATCAAGTCAATTCTCACCTGAAACTACTGGGGATGCAACTATTGAAAGAATGCTCAGACCCCAGCAACCATCACCATCACCAACCCCAAAGACATTTGCAACATCCACACCAGGAACATTGCCAAGAGCTTCAAGATTTGCAAAAAGGGTACATATTACAACACCAACTCAGCAACCTGAAAGAGTTACAATACCCATAAGAAAGATTGTTAAAATAAAGGCAAAAGATTATAACCTCAACTTTGATGGAAGTGATGTTGAGGATTTTATCAAGAGATCTGAAAGGATAGCATCAATTGAAGGAGCCAATGAAAGGGATTTGGCCATGCAAATAGCATTCTGGAGTGAAGATAAGGATATCAGATATGAAATTGAAGGAATGCCAGGATATGAAATGGAGGATTGGGATCAATTGAAAAAGGAAATGATCAGTAAATGGGGAAAGGTGGAACCAGAAAGAAGACACAGGAAGGATTCATTAACAAGACTATTTAATCAAACTCAGCAGGAGGGAGGAGTCAAAAGTTTGTCCCAATACAGAAAGTTCATTGGGGAATATGACATAATTTCAAAATATCTGCTGAAGTATGGGTATATCAAAAAGGAAAATGATTATCATGAAGATGTCTTTGATTCCTTATCACCAGAAATTAGAAGTAGTGTTACTAAAGAAATGATCAAAGACAGGACCATGGTTCAAGCAAGAGATGGAGGATATATCTTACCTGAGATGGATATCCTCAGAAATTTTATTGAGGCAGAATTGGAGGCAGAAGTAGTTATTAAAGGGAAATCAAAATTATCAAAGTCAGATGAAATCAAAAACAAAAAGAAAACCAGATTTGAAGATGAAAGCTGGGAGGAGGTTATCAAGCAAATGAAAGATATTAAAAAGAAAATAAAGAATCCACCAGCTCAAGAGGCTCATGTTAATGAAGCACGAAAAGAAGTCAACCCAATGAAGGATGTGTTGGACCAGCTGAAAGAACTATTGGAGGCTGTTAATCCACCAAAGAAGGTCTGGAAGGATAAACAAAATACACAAGGATCAGGCTTAGCACCAAATGCACAACCATGCAGACCAAGAAATACTCAGGCACCTTTACCTGCAAATTATCAATCTTATGTTCCAGCACAACTATATCCAAGACCACCCTTAAAGTGCTATTACTGTTTTGAAAATGGTCATTCATTGACAAGATGCAGCTACCTGGCAGAAGATATGGAAAAAAGAATTGTTAGTAGGCAAGGATTAAATTTCCTTTACCCTAATTTCCAAAGAGTACCCTCAGAAGGAACCAAATCTCCAAAGGATTTAGTCAGGGAATTTGATAAGGAGCAAAAAGAAATTTCAAACAAGATAATTGAAAAGGAAAAGCCTTTATCAAGACCAGAAGATCAAAAGATAGTTGAGCTGAAAAAGGAAGAAAAAGATGTTTCAATTGCTCAAGTAGAAGACTGGGGTAATTGGGAACCACCAATAGTATCTTCACCCACTGATATGTTGGAAACACATGCAACTCTCAGACAGACAAAGCAAAGATTGGCTAAGCAAGAAAGCCAAAATAGAGAAGATTATCAAAGTAAAAAGCCTGTACTACCAGGAACCTATCATGAGGATGAGCCTTAAGGAGAGATGAAGATGATTGTACCAACCAAATATAAAGATAAACATACAAAAAGAGATGAAAGATTTGAAGGAACTGAAAGTAAAGAAAAAGAGAATGTTGAGGAGAAAAGTGACAAGCTAAATAAAAAGATGGTTCACCACAAAAATGAAAAGAAAGAATTCATAAAGGATAAGAAAGAATTAAAACCAAAATTAGCAATTGAAAATGTGATAAAGAAAATCTTGGAACTGAAAATTAACTTAACCTTAGAAGAAATACTATCAGTTTCACCAACCTTCCTTCACAAGCTGCAAGGGATTTCTCTTGAAGAAAAGGAAGCTATAAAATCAGTTAACAGTTTGGACATTAAAGAGGATGTTATTTCTATAAAAATTAAAGAATTTGAAAAACCAAGACTTCATTATGCCTGTCCACTTGGTTTTATGCAAGTATTTGTTGGAAAAGAAGAATATCCAGTAATGGCACTGGTAGATACAGGATCAGAGCTCAACATAATCACTGAAGATGCAGCAATAAAAGCCTCTCTTCCAAAAAGAAAGCTCAACATAAATTTAAGAGGAATTGGAGGACATACCACATCATTAATTGGATTGGCTGAATTCACACAAGTACTTTTGCCTTCTGGAGAAGAAAAAGAAATTCATTTCTTCATTGCCAAGGGAGCAGTACATACAGTCCTTGGAAGGCCCTTCTTGACAGACAATAACATTAGATTGAACTTTTCACAGAAACAAGGTGAAATATTTAGCTATCAAGAAGCAGATGGTAGAAGATTATGTATGCCAATATGCAAACCCCATATGTTAGGATGGCAAACAGGACCACCAAGAGGAATGGAGCTTTGTTCAATGGGAAAAATAAAGGATTGGTTTAGCAAAGTAAAATTAAAAGAAGCTGAAGATAAATCTAAAGCAAAAATAAAGAGTATTTTCAAATCAACAAAAAACAAAAATTATCAAAAGATAAAGTCTATGGAATGTAATTTAGATGAAAGATTATCCATAATGGATAGGGGAATAGAGAATGAACCTCAGGAGGAAGTTGAAGGAGACCAAGAGGTAGAAAAACAAGAGCCAGAACAGGGACCATCAACAGAAGCACAATCAAACCAAATAAAATCAGAAGAGCTAAAGTCATTAGCCTGGTACTTAGACAAGGAAATAAAAGAAAACAAGGAATGGGCTACATTTGATCCCAAAAAGTGGGAGGAATGGATTAACAGAAATCTACCACCTTCAAGTGAATATGAAGATTATGTCAAAAATAAAAACCCTCAAGTAAACAACTTAAGCTTAAGCCCATGCCCTGACTTCTGGAAAATTGATGATGAACCTGAAAACAATAAAAGTTATATATGGAAACAAGATGAAAAATCAAATTGGTATATGGAAGAAGTCAGTGAAGCAGAGAAAAAGGAAAACAAAATTATTTATAAACCAATTGACACCAATGGTATGTTATATCAGGTTTTGGTTAATGGCTCAGAAATAATAGAAGGACCACCAATACATAGTAGAAAGAATCCGATTGACATATTTTCCAAGCAAAAATACCCACAAGATATGGAAATTGAAATGAAGCAAGAAATGAACAGTGATCAATACTATGAAGACTCATTGGAAGATCTTAGAAATAAAATTAATGACTGTTTCAAAGATGAAGAATTTATGAAGGAATACAATAAAGAGGAATATAATCAAACTGATGAATTCCAAATACATGAAATTTCTTAAGATCCTCCAAAGAAGAAAATAAAGCACTCCCATGCTTATGAAAATCTTTGGGAGACCTACAACAATCATGACTCTTTAAAAGAAATTAAACCAAGATTATCTTCATATTCAAAGCCAGAAGCAAATTTGATAGAAGTTGAAGTCTCACCATTGCAAAAGGATCTCATGAACACTATTCTGTCATGTGATTTAAACCCAAGAAGCCCATGGAGAATTGATAAAGACAAGGAAATGGACTTGGATGAAGAAAGTTTCTTGAAGTTATATTATGAAATATCTTACTGGAAACTTCCAACACCTGAAGAAGAGCCAGATTTCATAATTCTTCCCTACATTGAATTCAAAGATATATACTTTGAGGGTCCATCAAGAATGAAAGGAGGAAAATGGTTGAAGAATCTTCCAGGATATGACCTGTCAAAATTAGACTTCATGGAACTCTTGAATGAGGAAGGAATTAAGGGTAATTTGGAAAACCAGTATTGGGAGGAAGTATTTTCCTTTGATGAACAAACAAGGAAGGCTCTTTATGATGGTAGAATTTGGCCAAAAGAAGACTTCAATTTGCACAAGATGGAGCTTCTTGGTGGAGATCTTTTCTGGGAAGAGTATGGATACCTCTTTATACACAAAGAAGAAGGATTCATAAGAAATTGGAAAGGTAATACCCTAGAAGAAAGAAAGAAAGGAAGGAAAATACTGGGAGAAACAGCCAAGGATATATGTGTGAATAGAATTCTTCAACAAAAAGAAAAAGGAAAATGGGTTTCATGAATTGAATATATTTTTCTGGAAATGTAAAAAAAAAAAAAAGAAAAAAAAACTGATAAAAAAATATTAAAATTAAAATTAAAAAAGATATAAACTCAAAAAAAAAAAAAAAAAAAAAAAATTAAAAAAAATATATATATGAATGATGATTTGGGTATGCAAGAGTTTTAACTGTAAAAGTATTATAAAGCTATGTTTCAATTAAAAAATGGGGGTGGGTGTCTGTTTCTTATTCCACCTCTGATGGTTTAAGTTTTTTGGGATGAAATCCTTGGGAATTTCAATATCAATTTCTATTCAACTTTAATATCAATATCATTAATTTCAAGACCTTTTAAAAACAGAAAAAATTGATAAGATCATAATCTTTAATAAAATTAACAAAAAAATCAAGATGCCAAAGCTTGGATGTTATGGGGATGAATTGTTGGAGGATGAAGAGATTTTGGATCAAAGGCAATTGAAGAAACAATATGAAGAATTCATTTTTGAGTATGAAGATGAATTTCAAGAATGTCAGTCATCAAGTCACCAATCAAGAGAAGAAAAGAAAAAATTTGAAGAAATAAGGTTGTTATTGGAGGAACTTAGAGTTTTGAATGAAAAATTAGCTTATTATAAAAATTACTTACCATCAATGAGCAAAGTACAGCTGAAGCCAATTCTGAAAACCTCCAGCTTACATAGTTCAAAAACAAAGAAGAGAAGAAAATCAGTAAGATTCAATTTAAATAATCAAGTCCAGTATTTTTGGCAGTGACTTCCTGCCTTATCAAAGAGGACCCAAATATTTCTTACCTTATTACTTAAAACCTCAATTGATTCAAGTTTTTGGCAGTGACTTCCTGCCTTATCAAAGAGGATTAATTCTTTAAGAAATATTTTACTTAGATTATTTATTTCAACCACCTTTACCAACAAGCTATTATAGTTATTTATATTTTTTAACATAAAGAAAACATTAGCATTTTTTTATTATAATTTATATTTTATAATCATCATGTCTAAAACTAATGAAGCAGACAATACCATCTGGATCTCTTGGCCACACTCAGAAAAAAATGAAGAAAGCCAAGACCTCTGGATTAATCATCATTTTCAAGGACTTAACAATGAAGACCAAAGATGGGGCTTACCAATTATTGAATCCTTCAAGATACCAATTATTCAAACTATCCCCTTTATTGAATTTGAAGATTTATTTGGAAATGAAGATATTACTCAAGAATCCCCTGTAGAAGCCTATTTAAGCCAGCTTCCTGGATCAAACCTTTCAAGACTAGAATTTATGGATATGCTTAATTATGATGGAATTAAAGGAAATCTCAATAATGACTATTGTAATGAAATTTTATATATGGATTCAGATATAAGGAGCAGTCTTTACTGGGGAGCAATACAAGCTCAGAGATGGTTTTGTCTTGAAGAATATCAAATTGAGGGTAGAAGTATTAAATGGAGAGGGGACTGCCATATTATTGAAAAGGGATTGGATTTTGATTTAGAGGATAAAGTCCTACAGTTAATAATTATAATGAAGAATCACAAGTTTTGTTTGAAGAAGGAAGAATGGAATAAGTTATGGAAAGAAATTGTCAGCAGCAAGATTGAAATGAAAATGAAGAATAATAAAGATTATTTTAAGAAAATCATTCTTCAGAAAACTAAAGGCCCAGCATGGCCTTAAACTGCAATTCAACTATTTAGTTACTGTTTCTCTTACTCTATTTTAAGTCAGTTCATCAAAGAAGAATATATCAACAAAATGCAAGGACCAATGATACATGATGGCCCAGCATGGCCTTAAACTGCAAATTTAATTTCTGAATTTTCTGTAATAGTATCAAAAATAAAATCTAGTAATAATCAATAAATCAATCAAAAGAATCTATATATAACTAATAAACAATAAAAATTAATAATTGATATGGAGATCAGAAGTGATAGTTGTGGTAAAGATCTTTCAATTAGTATTAAAAAAAAAAAGGGAGCTGGTTATAAAATTCATCTAGGAAGAATGTTTTAGTTTTTTTTATTCTGTAATAGTATCAGTAGTTTTTCATACTTAAAAAAATAGGGGTGGTTAACTATTTCTTATACCACCCAAAGCACAAGTGGCTATAAGTTTTGGGGAAAGTGGGACTTTAGCAATGAAGCATCAGTTTATAAACTTAATCAATCAAAATCAATTGAATTAATTGTCTTGAAAGAATTCACATATTAGATTATAATTTATTCAAGCTTATTTTCCATTAATAAATTACTTAGATATTTCTTGAAGTCTCAATTTCATGAATAATTACCTTTCATCAGTTAAAAAGTTCCTCATCATTGCACTTCTTCCAAAGAAGATTGTTGCTTTCTTTTAAAAAAAAATCAAGTTATAATTTCAAATAATCATTTCAAAATATAATTCAACAAAATAATCTGAAAACAGGGAAGATTTAATCAGTATTATGCTGAAATTGAAAATAAAAATAAAATAAAAAAATAAGTTTTATGAACTTACTAATACAAGAGGATATGTTTGATATAAAAGATACTTCAAGATCTTTTCATTACAAGAAGACTAGAAATTTCAGAAGGAAGAAAAAAGACATTATCAGTTATGTGTAGCATCAACCCTCAAAGTAAATTAGGAAGGAACTTATCTAAATACTATATGGCTGAAGAAGTCAGGAAGCCAAGGAAATTATTGAGCTGAACTACTCAATACAAATACATGCTACACACATACACACAGCATGCATACACACATAGCACATACAAAGAATCCAACTCACAAGGAGGGGTGACCAGATTTTTTAATTTAATTTTTCTCTTTTTTCAATTTTTAATTTTTTTTAATTTTTTTAATTTGTTTAATTTTTTTTAATTTTTTTTTTTTTTAAAAAAAAAAAAATTAAAAAAAACTGGCCACCCCCCCTTGCTTCAAAAAGAAATTCAAAGAAGCAGAAATAAACAAAATGAAGCCAATTCATGAGGAAGAAATATAGCAATATAGAAAATAAGTATAAAGCTATATTGGATAAGATAATATTATAATAAAATAACTATAATAATATTAAAACAAAAATAATGTTATAATACTATAATTAAATTCAATAAATGAAAAAACAGCTATAGTAAAAGGGATATGTCCCTGAATGATGAATAAATATAAATAATCTTAATAATTTAACATTATAATATTTAAAATACAATTTTAACCTTAAAATATATATAATGATAGATATTATTAAGGTTATTCAAAAGATAAATATACAGAGGCAACTGGCCAGGTTGACCCCACATAATTTATTTTTTGACTTCACTTGGTTTAAAAGCATAACAAAAATTCAGAACAGTTTTCTCTAAATATATAAATAAAAAATTACTTTGAAAAGAACAATTATAAAAAAGCATGGGAGAGTATCTTGAAAATGTAGCTCCTTTTATATTGAAGAGAAGAGCTTTTGGGTCACCCACAACTTGACCATCATAACACTAGAAATAAAATAAAGTTGTTGGTTCTTTGCAAATTTTTTAGCTTAATTTATAATTTTAATTAGTTTTAAAGCTTAATTTATCTTTAATTAATTTCTTCAAAATATAAATAAATATAAATCAATATATATAAATAAATATAAATATAAATATAAATATAAATTAATATAAATATATATCAATAAATATATATAAATATAAATAAATATAAATATAAATATATATAAATAAATACAAACATAAATATAAATAAATATAAACAAAACACATTAGAATAAAATACAAATAAATAAATATAAATATATATAAATACAACTATAATTGATATAAACATATATAAATATATATAAATACAAATATAATTAAATATAATTAAGTACAAATAAATAAACATAAATATACATAAATACAAACTCAACTGAATAAATAAATTAATTTATATATATATATAAATATAAATAAATGTAAATTTATATAAAGAAATATATACAAATATATGAAAATATAAATATAGATATAAATAAACATATAGAAATATAAATTTATATAAATAAATATATAAAATACAAATAAATATAAATAAATGTAAATTTATATAAATAAATATATACAAATATAAATAAAAATTAATATATATAAGTAAATATATATACATATAAATACAAAAAAAGATAAATTTATATAAATAGATATATAAAATACAAATAAATATAAATAAGTATATACAAATATAAATATAAATTAATATAAGTATATATAAACAAAGATATACAAAGATAAATAAATATAAATAAATTAATATATAAACATAAATAAATATAAATAAATATAAATAAAAATAAATAAGTATAAATAAATTCATATAAATACAAATGAATATATATTAATATAAATATATAAATATATATAAACATGAATAAATATACAAAAATAAATAAAAATTAAACCAAATATAAAAATTTATTACTATTATTTAAATATTAAAGTAGAATAAAAAAAACACAAAGCAATAACAATAGAATTGTTTATGTTTTTATTTTTTTTTAAAAAAAAAAAAAGAGTTGCGATTGAATGAAAAGACAGTACAGATTAGCACTGTACTATACCACACAGTTAGTCTACTCTACTGTACCAAACTAAATCAAATACAAAAAAAAAAAAAAAAAAATATAGTAGAAATAAAAAAAAAAACTCTCCACGCGATTCAAAGTAAAACAAAAAATTAATAATATAAAAAAAAAAAAAACATTTATTAAATCTTTTTAAAAAAAAAAGAGAAAAGATCGCTTAAGCGATCAAAGATAAAAAAAGAATAAAAAGAATAGAAAAAAAAATAGATGCGATTGAAAACAAAGAGACTACAGTACAGTACAACCTACTATAAAAAAAAAAAAAAAAATCACAATATAAAATAAATTTTTACATTAAATTACAGTACATTACTGTACTGTACTGTAAAGCTCCTCAAATGTAAACTTACTTTACTGTTGTAAAACAAAAATAATAAAAAAAAAAAAGGATCTCTCGTGTGATCAAACATAAAAAAAATGAATATAATGAAAGATAATATAAAAAAAAAAGAAATAAATCATATTGTTAATTTTTTTTGAAGAATGTGAACAATAAAAAAAAAAAAAAAAGTCGCGATAAACAGTACAAAGTTACAATGATGTACTGTACTGTAATTCACACTAAGTACAGTACTAAAATAATAAAATACAAATTATCATAATTATGAAATATTTACTAAATAACATACAATGTATATATATATATATGTAATATCATAAATAAAATTAAATAAGAAAGTAAAACTTATAGAAAAATAATAATAATATAATCAAAAAAAATGATGAAATACTTCATTATTGTCTTTTTTGTCAAAAAAAAAAAATTAAGAAGATTATTCAAGATTAGTTGTATAATAATAGTGAAAATTAAGACATAATAACTAAAAAAAAAGGATTCAAAAGTAAAATCAATCCATTGATTATAGTAAAACTTAAAGTTAGTTATAGTTCAGCTAATATTATAAAATCAGTTATTAAAAAAAATAATAACATGTGGTTATAAATATTATAAAATAATACATATAAAAATATACAAATATTTGTTTAATATGAATATCAATATCATGAAGAAAATTGAAGAAGCAAGTATATGTAGAAAGAAAAATAATGATAATAATTAATTTAGCAGGTCCCCCATGACCTAAAACTGAAAAAAATTATTCCTCTACTTATTATCTATTTTAATTAATACTTAATTTATAATAAAAATAATATGATAATATATAGAAGTATTCTTTACCACATAAGCTATAAGATTAATTTTAGGTGGAACTTAAAGAAATAAGTCCTCCATGACTTTGAACTGGAAAATTATGGAAATAATTAGATTTTTCTTTGGTCTTTTAATTTTTAATTTTTTTAATTCATTTTTTTTACTTATAAAAAATATATATATTCATTAGTGTCAATTGGGTCCTCTATGACCTTAAACTGGACTTATTTCTTAAATTAGATTATCATTAATCAATCTAGTATCTTTTTTAATATTTATTTAATAACCATGGTCCTCTATGACCTAAAACTGGAAATTTGCTTTTTTAATTTAACTTATTATTATTGAAATATATTTATGACTATATCATTATAAATAGAATAATGATATCTTAAAATTAATTAAATGATCCATTTATTATTGCTATATTGCTTATCAAGTAGGTTTTAGATTCAAAGTGGAACCTTCAAGTCAATCGTTGGTTCTCTATGACCCGAAACTGGAAAATAAAATTGAAATTTCCTTCTAAATATTATAAAATGATATCATTATAAATATTATAGTCCACCAAGACTATAAACTGGTATTTCTTTTATTATTATTTTTTCACTCAATAAATATTCAAAGTCCACAAATACTATAAAATGGAACTTTCTCACTTATCATTTTTAAATAAATGAATGTTCAATTATATGGGTCCACCATGACCTTAAACTGGAAATATTAAAATCTCAATACTATAAAAGATTATATATAAAAAATTCAAATATATATATATAAATAGATATAAATATATATATATACTCAAAAAAAAAAAAAAAAAAAAGAAGAAATCAGAAGAATTATCAATCACTTAAAGATTAGAAATATTATGTGTATAATTAATATTATTATTAGGAAAATCTCATTCAGAAAAGAGAGGCTTTAATGGTCTTCCTGCTCTAGGTGGCACTTGGACAACTGGTCTATATGTACATAAAAAATACATATACACTGAGCAGCCAAGGTCAGACCTGGTCTGATGAGGGGAAATATCTCTGAGTTGATTAGAGTCATAGCCTTGTAGACTGCCACTATATAGTGTCAGGCCACCACAAAAATTAAAACCCTCTTCTTAGTATGAATAAGACTCAAAATAATAATAATAATTAAGCTGAAAATTCAAAATTTGGCAAGAAAATATTACAAGAATCAAAGACAAAATACAAATGAAGTAGAAAAACCAACTACAGAAATTTAAATGGAGAGGGGGTATTATCCCAGACCTGAAAATTAATATTACAGATAGAAAGAAAGAAGAATAAAACAATATATCTTAATAATATCTTGAAAGCTCACAAATGATATGATTAATTCTCATAATAATGAATGGAAGATGATAAATATAGACTGGTTTTCTTTTAAACTCATGATAAAAACATCCTGAAGGCATATTTAACTCTAAAATTATGAGAATTTCTTTCAATATATAAAATTGGCAATTTAATAAATCCATGAAGGGAGTAGTGGAATGTTAAGTCCTTGTATGACTTAAAACTACAGGGGTGGCACACCTGAGGGCTTATAATCTATTTCTTTATTTTAGTCCATGAAAGGAGTAGTGGTATTTAAGAAATAATGTGAAGAAAGAAGAGGTCAGATTTGAAATGGTTCAAATAAAATCCTCAAATATATATGATAAATTGGCCAAAGAATAAAATATTGAATAAAGAAGGACAAAAATGTAGAATTGAAATATGCAAGGAGATTGGTAATGAATGAAAAGAAGAAAGAAATATCTCTCAACCCAAACATTTTATGAATTATTAAGCCTCAAGGTAGCTCAAGTTGATATTAGTATAAGGAATCTTTCAACTTAACAAAAAAAAATATAAAAAATAAAATAAGAAAATAAACTGCCCTTGGATCAAGTAAAATTGAAGAACAGGAGGTCCTCAGAATGAAATGAAACTGCTCCCTTGTGAAGAAATGGACAAGGGGTCTTATTGTCCTTGTATGACATAAAAAGGCAGGAGTTTGTATACCTAATATACAGGGTCTGCACACCTGAGTTGTAGGGTCCTGTATGACCTTAAACTGCAACCTCAAATGTATGGACAGAAAAAGATAAAAGAAATGAAGATTTATTTAATTTAATAAATTATTAAAATAAGGAGAATAATTAAAGAAAATAGAAGAATTGATACTATATTGATTACAACTTAACCAGTTTTAAAAAGAAAAAATATATAAAAAAAATAGAAATATCAAAGAGAAAAACAGAATCATTTCAGTGATATTACAAAATGGATTACCAAAATATTGCAGCAAAATAAAAATCAGTACTCAAGAAGGTCAAACCAGTTAATGAGCCTATGTGTCAGGCTGAGTCTATGATAAAGGTGTATATGAGTATTTACAAGCTTTAACTATGACTGTGACACGGTAAAAATGATTTTAAAAGATGATAAGATTGATAATAAATGATTTAATTTAAGATTTAAAGGGCTTTACTATAGGGATATAGTGGTGGTGAGCGCTGTTGAAAGCCCTGGGTGCAGCTTTACCTGTTGGATTACAATAATAAAGACTACAATACTTTAAATTAAGAGTATACCTGTTTATTACCCAAGAGTAAAACTGTTTTTGACAGTTTACTACATAGGGTATTCAAGAGCAGGATGAGGAAAGGTTTTTGGCTGTGAAAAGCCCTCCTTTTATCCTGAAATTGAGGTGGAAAGGCTGCTAGACCTTTCCACGTAGAGGAAGTGAAGATTTTTCACTCTCCAGGACAGGCTTGTGGTTTGCAAACAGCCTGTACACCCTGTATTGGGCTCAGGTGTGGTTTTGAAACCACATCTGGGCAGTTTTCACCAATACAGGGTGAAAATTTTCATCTGGGGACCTCACAGCCTGATTCTGACGTGTATGACGCGTAGAATGCTGTACAGAAACTGTATGGGACCCCAGTATTGACTGACATATGAGGTATTGAAGTAAAAACATGCTTCTTCGTCTATTTGACACCTCATATTCATGGTTATGGGATATTATCCCATGGTAAGGCTGTATCTGACAGCAGGTGGGATTTTGACCTTAAAATGGTCATAACTCTGTCAGTTTTTGAGATATCAAGCTCAGAGTTGGTTCATTGAATAGCCCTGTATGAGCTCTACACAATGGTACCCAACCTGACATGGTTATCATTAAATATGACAAAGTTATCCCATGTACAAGTATTTTTGTACATTGGCGTGGTCTGGTCAAAAGCTGTATTAAGCTTGTTTGGCCAATAACTTCTGTTGTAGTTGAGTTATGAGGAAATGGATGGCACCATCAGATAGCCCTTATTGTGCTCTTTCCAAAAAGACCCCACTTTAGGTATCTCACACTAAAACTGTAAAAGTTAGATGAGAGGTGAATGTTTTGTTCACCCTTATTTGGTCTGAATTTGACCATAAATCAAGTAATACTGGTGCTAGCTCAGTTTGGCTGGTACCATTGGATAGCCCTGGCTTAGAGCTTCATTTTGAATACCCATTTGATGGGGTTAAGCCTTTCCTTCTAGATTTTAGATGAGAGGTGAAAATTAAGGTTTATGCTCAGCAATAACTTTGAGCAGGAATAACTTTGTTATTTCTTGTCCTATGGTGATGGGACTTATATTTTCAGGAAGAGGTGAGTTTCCTCTTTCTTTTGATACCTTTTGAGCTAATTTGGCTCAGATCCTTGTTTTGGTGGTATTTTGGCTATACCATTGGTTTATGGTATTTTGGCTGTCATGCTTGTGCTCTGGTTTTGAGTCACAGGCTGACACTATGCCACAAGACATAAATCCTCCTTTGGGAAGGCCACCATTATCAAGAGACCCTTATAATACACCACTATCACCAAAACCACCTAAATTTATGGTCACATCAAAAATAACACAAGAAAGATTTGAATTGATAAATTTTGGACCACCTGGATGGCTTTCGGAAGAAGAAAGGAGTCTTCTGATGAGTGTCATAGTTTTAAGAGAAAAAGCAATTGCATTCAGTGCAGAGGAAAGGGGTTTACTGAAACATTTATATGGAAAACCCTACAAAATACCAGTAATACCACATACACCTTGGCAAAAGAAGCCAATACCAATACCAAAGCCCATAATACCCCAGTTTACTGAGTTGGTAAGGGAAAGAATTAGAACAGGCTTGTATGAGCAGTCTACCTCCAGCTATACAAGTCCAGTATTTTGTGTTGCAAAGTCAAATGGAAAACTTAGAATTGTCCATGACTTACAGGATCTTAATAAGGTAACAAATTAAAGATGCAGGATTACCACCACATATTGAAGAATTTGTAGATGCCTTTTCAGGGAGAGCTTGTTATGGACTTGGTGACATAATGGGAGGGTATGATGAAAGAGAATTAGACATTCCTACAAGACCCTTAACTACATTTGAAACACCACTTGGAAGGCTACAACTCACAAGATTACCACAAGGAGCAACCAATTCTGTTGCAGTTTATCAAGCCCAAATGACTTGGATACTTCAAGAAGAAATACCAGAGAATGTAGGAATTTTTATTGATGATGGAGGGATAAAAGGTCCAAGATCAACATATAATAATGAGGCTTTACAAAAAAATAATTTGATAAGAAGATTCATTTGGGAATATGCAGTTACATTAGAGAGAATATTATTTAGAATTGAAGAGGCAGGACTTACCATATCAGGAATCAAATTTGCATGTTGTGTGCCAGCATTGGACATAGTAGGGCATGTAGTTTCTTTAAATGGAAGAAAAATTTCAAAGCAGAAGATTAATAAAATACAAAGTTGGCCAAAGCCCCTCAATAAAAAGGAAGTAAGAGGCTTTTTGGGACTTTGTGCATATGTTAGAATGTTCATTCAAAATTTCTCTCAGATTGCATCACCACTAAGAAGATTAACAAGAGATGATGAAGAATGGGAATGGAGTACTAAATGTGAAGAAGCATTTGAAAAGCTAAGAAAAATTGTAGGGGAGTAAATAACATTAAAAAATTTGGATTATGAAAAGGGAGCAGGGAAGATTAAATTAGCAGTAGACTCAAGCTATATAGCTGCAGGAGCAGTACTTACTCAAGAAGACAAAGAAGGAAAGGACAGACCAGTTCTTTATGAATCAATAAAATTCTCAAGATTGGAATCAAAATACTCACAGCCAAAGCTGGAGCTATGTGGAGTGGCCAAAATGCTCAAGAAACTCCAAACAGTACTTTGGGGACAGCATTTTGAGCTACAAGTAGATGCAAAAGCCTTAATTGAAATGATAAACTCACCCTGTTTGCCAAATGCCCCAATGACCAGCTGGGTTGCATTTATTCAATTGTTTTCTTTTGACTTAGTTCATAGGCCAGGGAAGACCTTCACAATTCTAGATGGGCTGTCAAGAAGACCTCAGTCAGAAGATATAGAAAAATAAAAATCTGATTTTGATGAAGAAGAAGAATGGATAAAACCACACCCAGGGTTTGGAGTAAAACATAACAATATAATAAAATTGGCAGGAATAAAGCTACCATCAAAGCAAGAAGGATTTTGGAAAAGAATGGTGGAATACTTAAATACATTGAAAAGGCCCTTTGGTAGTAAAGAGGATGAATTCAAAAAAATTAAAAGGAAGTCATCAAATTTCTTTCTGGAGGAAGGCCAACTTAAAAGAAGAAATACACCAAATCCACAAGTAGTTGTGTCAAGTCAGAGTTCTCAAAGAAGAATATTAAAATCATTACATGAAGAAATGGGACACAGAGGAGAAAATGAAACATACAGAAGAGTTAAAGAAAGATTTTGGTGGGAAGGAATGAAGAAAATAGTCAAAAAATGGGTCAAATCTTGTAAAGCTTGTCAAAAGAGAAGTCATTATCACCAAAAAGAGGAAGGAAGAATCTCATTCACCTCAACATTATTTGAAAGAGTCAGTATAGATGCAGTACATGTAAAAGCAGGAAGATGGAAGTATTTAGTAGTGGCCAGGGATGATTTCTCGGGATGGCTAGAGACAATTGGTTTAGTAAAGCTTACAGCAAAGTCAGTATCAGAATGGTTCACTTCTGAATGGATTTGCAGGTATGGATCCCCAAAAGAGGTTACAGTAGATGGAGGGCCTGAGTTTGGAAAGGAATTACAAGATGCAGTAAAAAAAGCAGGCTCAAAGATAAGGGTAACAACACCCTACTACCCTGAGTCACAAGGAATGGTAGAAAGGGGGCATAAAAAATTGAAGGATGCATTGGTGAAGATGTGTGGTGAAAATGGTTCAAAATGGAAAGAATACTTACCTTTGGTTACATTGGCTGACAGAATATCAACCAAAAGAACAACAGGTTACTCCCCATTTGAGCTTCAATTTGGTCAAAAGGCAGTACTACCAATACACATTGAAGCAAAAACATACTTATCAATTGAATGGCACAAAGTCAAATCAACAGAAGATCTATTGGAAGCAAGAGCTGAACAGCTATCAGGAAAAGAAGAAATAAGAAAAAGGGAAAAAGAGAAATTGAAAAAGGCCAGGGAGGATTCAGTAAAATATTGGGAAAGGAAATTAGCACATAAAATAAGAAAGCCAATTCATCCAGGTGAAATTGTTCTTGTATACAATAAAGCATTAGAGTCACAATGGGGATTATTGTTCAAGAATAGATGGGATGGACCCTATAGAGTTGTGAGACAAATAAGCAATGGTCCATATGAGCTGGAAGAATTAGATGGTACAAAGCTAGAAAGAAGGTTTGCAGCAAGTCAAATAAAAAAGTTCTATCCAAGAGGAAAAGAGTTGGACTCAGAGGAAGAAGAGGAAGAAGTAGAAGAGGAAGCTGAAGATGAATCTCAATTTGAAGATGAAGAGGACTTTGATGAATAAAAGTCCTTTTATTCAAAAAAAAAGGGGGGGAAATGTTTGATTGTTTTTTTTAAAAAAAAGTAAGTGGATTATCACCTTGAATTCTGGGGACAGCATTAAATGGAGAGGGGGATGTGGTATTCCATACCAGTTCTTCCAAGGCTCAAATCAACAATTTCAAAGCTAAAGCTTTGATCAATAATAATAATAATATATATATATATAAAGAAAATAAAGATAAAAAGTGAAAGATAAAATTAAAAGAATTTGCAAGAAAAAGGAAGATAATTATATTAAAATAACAAAAATAATTATTTCACTGGAATCTACATCAAATTTTACCTATAGTCACATATTGCCTCAACCCCATAATGTCAATAATTTTCTAGATATCATGGATTAAAGAAGAGAAACGATACTATACACTCTATACTAGGTACAAGAATATGCTTAAAGATAATGCAGCTTGTCTAAATATTCAATATGAATAAACATGTGTAATATTACATAAGTGATACCATTACTCTTACAACATCATGTGTTACATGTCTTGACATAAAAAAAAACACTTACATATAAGTTAACATAGTGTTACAGTACTCAATCCCCACTTAAACACCCATAACCAAACATTACAGGTATTATTTACAAATTAAATTTTACATAGAGAAATACTCAACTGAATACAGATCAAGGCTGTGAAGAAGAAAAATAAAGTTAGTAGAGATAAGAATACAGTTTTAAAAAAAATGGTGCAATCAACCAAACATATGGTGCAATATCTGTATCAAATGACACCATTCCAAATTTAACCACCAGCAAAAATGTCTCAAGGCTGTGAAGAAGAAAAATAAGGTTAGTAGAGATAAGAATACAGTTTTTTAAAATGGTGTAATCAACCAAACATATGTTGCAATATCTGTATCAAATGACACCATTCCAAATTTAACCACTAGCAAAAATGTCTCAAGGCTGTGCATAATAAGAATAGAGTTTAGTTAAAATAAGAGTATAATTTAAAAATTATGGTGCAATCAACCAAACATATGGTGCAATATCCTTGTCAGGCTGAGTCTATGATAAAGGTGTATATGAGTATTTAAAAGCTTTAACTATGACTGTGACACGGTAAAAATGATTTTAAAAGATGATAAGATTGATAATAAATGATTTAATTTAAGATTCAAAGGGCTTTACTATAGAGATATAGTGGTGGTGAGCGCTGTTGAAAGCCCTGGGTGCAGCTTTACCTGTTGGATTACAATAATAAAGACTACAATACTTTAAATTAAGAGTATACCTGTTTATTACCCAAGAGTAAAACTGTTTTTGACAGTTTACTACGTAGGGTATTCAAGAGCAGGATGAGGAAAGGTTTTTGGCTGTGAAAAGCCCTCCTTTTATCCTGAAATTGAGGTGGAAAGGCTGCTAGACCTTTCCACGTAGAGGAAGTGAAGATTTTTCACTCTCCAGGACAGGCTTGTGGTTTGCAAACAGCCTGTACACCCTGTATTGGGCTCAGATGTGGTTTTGAAACCACATCTGGGCAGTTTTCACCAATAAAGGGTGAAAAGTTTCATCTGGGGACCTCACAGCCTGTTTCTGACGTGTATGACGCGTAGAATGCTGTACAGAAACTGTATGGGACCCCAGTATTGACTGACATATGAGGTATTGAAGTAAAAACATGCTTCTTCGTCTATTTGACACCTCATATTCATGGTTATGGGATATTATCCCATGGTAAGGCTGTATCTGACAGCAGGTGGGATTTTGACCTTAAAATGGTCATAACTCTGTCAGTTTTTGAGATATCAAGCTCAGAGTTGGTTCATTGAATAGCCCTGTATGTGCTCTACACAATGGTACCCAACCTGACATGGTTATCATTAAATATCACAAAGTTATCCCATGTACAAGTATTTTTGTACTTTGGCGTGGTCTGGTCAAAAGCTGTATTAAGCTTGTTTGGCCAATAACTTCTGTTGTAGTTGAGTTATGAGGAAATGGATGGCACCATCAGATAGCCCTGATTGTGCTCTTTCCAAAAAGACCCCACTTTAGGTATCTCACACTAAAACTGTAAAAGTTAGATGAGAGGTGAATGTTTTGTTCACCCTTATTTGGTCTGAATTTGACCATAAATCAAGTAATACTGGTGCTAGCTCAGTTTGGCTGGTACCATTGGATAGCCCTGGCTTAGAGCTTCATTTTGAATACCCATTTGATGGGGTTAAGCCTCTCCTTCTAGATTTTAGATGAGAGGTGAAAATTAAGGTTTATGCTCAGCAATAACTTTGAGCAGGAATAACTTTGTTATTTCTTGTCCTATGGTGATGGGACTTATATTTTCAGGAAGAGGTGAGTTTCCTCTTTCTTTTGATACCTTTTGAGCTAATTTGGCTCAGATCCTTGTTTTGGTGGTATTTTGGCTATACCATTGGTTTATGGTATTTTGGCTGTCATGCTTGTGCTCTGGTTTTGAGTCACAGGCTGACATACCCTCCCTCTAAAAAAGGCTCATTATTGATGAGACTGTTCAGTCCTCCTAGAGGCTCTGAATCTCCTTAAATGGAGGTTCCCACCCGGTATGGCATCCTCTGCCAACCATTTGTCTTTGTCAGCTGTCTGGTTCTTGAATCTGACTAGATATTGTCTCTGATCCTTCCCATTGAGTCTGATTTTTCTGGCCCTGATGATTTTACTCACAGGTCCAGGAGAGTCTTCTACTTCCACTATTTCTGGTGGAGTGATGTTTTTCTTCCTGGAGGGGAATTTATCCTCTTCTGTTTGGAAGTATGGTTTGATCAGGCTTACTGGGAAGACTGGGTGTTTCCTAGAAAACTCCTCAGTGAGCTTGACCTCTACTGCATTCTTCCCTATCAACTTAATGATAGTGAAGGGCCCTACAAATGAGTCTCTCATTTTCTTGGGTCCTTTGAGATTGTTAAAGTTCAGTGTAGACACTAACACCTGGTCCCCTTCCTTGAAGTCAGGTTCCATATGTGATTTGTCCCACCTCTGCTTATTATACTCTTTGGCCTCAGCTATGCATTTGGCAGCAGTATCACAGGCTCTCTTCCACATATCATGGAAGTCTTTGGCTGTGGGGTGGATGGTCAGAAGATTTTTCTTCAAGTGATCCACAGGTAAAAGGGGATTCCACCCTTTCTCTACCAGTGCAGGTGTTTTTCCTGTGGTAGAGTGCTGGCTTGTATTATAAGCTAGTTGGACTGCTGGTAAGAGGGTGACCCAATCATGGGTATATCCCTCATGGTCCTTGTATTCCATGCCATAGGCACAGAACCTCCTGAGGATGTCCTCCATTGTTTGGATCATCCTCTCAGCTAGGCCATCTGTTTGTGGATGGTAAGCTGTGGAAAAAGCAAGCTTGGTGCCTAGCATGTCATATAAATTGGTCCAAAATTCAGATGTGAATTTTGGGTCCCTGTCACTAATTATAATCTTAGGGACTCCACAGGTGGATATGATGTTATTCCAAAATAACAGAGCAGTGTCCATGGCTGTGTCCTCTTTATGGCATGGTAGACATCTCATGCTCTTGCTGAACCTATCTACTATGATTAGGCAGGCATTGTAGTTTTCTTTGCCTCCTGGGACAAGTCCTGTGACCCAGTCCATGTTGATGGTTTCCCATGGGTGTTTGGGTTCTTCTATGTGTTGAAGCAACCCATATTTTTTCCCATGTTTTCTATTTGCCTTTTGGCATCTTTCACAAGTGTTGATGTATTCACTCAACTCTTGCTCCCACTTGGGCCACCAAGCTGTGCTTGCTACCCTCTCTTTAGTCCTGTCCTCACTCATGTGTCCCATGTAGGGGCAGTCATGGCATTCCTGCAGGATTAAGGAGATGTGGTCTCTGTCTATCACTGTGAGTGCACTGGTGTGCTTTTCTCTGTGATAAATCAGGCCATCTATAAGGAAGAATTTATTGTCCTTATAGGCCCTCAACCAGGGTTCCTCCAGCTGGGTTTCCAGTTCTGGGCTCCTGTATTTTTGTTGAAGGAGTTGGAGTAGTATGCTACACTGTTTGTGTTTAGCATAGGATTTCAGTACTGCATTGAAAAATTCATTGTGCAATTCTGAGGAACTTATTCCCAGTATGGGGGTTTCTGTCCCTTCTGGATCAGTGTTTCCACTGTCAAGGGTACCACTCCCTGGTGCGCATTCAGAGAATCTGAAGTTCTTTTTCCTATTTATTTCCATAAAATGGATAGGAATTTTTGCAGCAACTTCAGGGTCATAAGCTGGATTGCTTTTGACATTGTCCAGTGGCCATCTGCTAAGGCCATCTGCATTGGTATGGCTTTTACCTTCCTTGTATATGATGGTCATGTTCCCTCTATACTCCTGGATGGCTATTTGCCATCTCAGAATGTGTCTATTAGTAGTCTTCATCTTTAGTAAAGACTTCAAGGCTGTGCAGTCTGTGTAGACTTCAAAGACTGCACCCTCCAAATAATAGTGGAGTTTTTCTAGAGCCCAGACTAGACATAGACATTCTGTCTGGGTGGCCCCATACCTGTCTTCTGAATCTTTCAGCTGCCTAGAGATGTAACATATTACACCTTCTCTTGGTTCACCATCCACAATTTGTCTTTGGTGAAGGGCTGCTCCCAAGCCTTGGCTGCATGCTGCATCTATATATAACTTTAATGGTAGTTCAAAGTCAGGCAAGATGAGCACAGGTGCATTTGTGAGTTCATATTTGATCCTCTCATATGCATCCCTCCTTTCCTTGGTTATTTCAAAAACTACATCCTTTGAGCATAACTTGTATAAACTACTAGTTATGTGAGCAAAGTTTTTGATGTGGTTTCTATAGTAGCTAGCAAATCCAAGGAAAGATTGCATCTCTTTGATGTTCTTTGGTACTGGCTTTTGCAGTACTGCTGCTACTTTGTTCTGGTCAATTGCCAGACTAAGGCCTGAGACTTTGTGTCCTAGAGCTAGTAGCTCTTGTTGGCCAAAATTACACTTTTTAAGTGAAATTTTCAGATTGATGGGTGTACATTTACTTAGCACTCTGTCTATGTATTGTACATGGTCTTCCCATGTCTCTGAGTATATAATGATATCATCAATATATACTACCATCCAGCCTTCCATTATTTCTTCTTGAAATATGGTGTCCATCATCCTTTGGAAGTGGGCTGGTGCATTCTTGATGCCAAATGGCATCCTGGTGTACTCATATATGCCCATATGGCATATAATTCTGAGTAATTTCATGGAGTTTGGTTTAACTCCATTTTGGTGGAAACCCTTCATACAATCCATCTTGGTTATGTATTTGGCTTTGGCCAATTTATCCAAGGCATGAGGTATCCTTGGTATAGGATACCTGTCTGCTTTTGTGTAGTTGTTCAGGGCTCTGAAGTCCCCACACAATCTAGAATTGCCATCATGCCAGGTGATCAGGACAGGAGTGGTGATTTCCACTATTTCATTATGTCCAATCTTCCCAATGACATCCATGTCCAGGAGTTCATTGATATGTTTCTCAATCTCTTTCCTGGTCTCCAGACTTGCTGGGTAAGGAGGTCTCCTTAACATGGGTGGATAAGGCCTTTCTACATCCAGATATAGTTCTATATCATGGCCTTTGATCTTGCCTAATGGTTCTTCACCAATGGCAAATGCTGGTCTATTCTTCCTCAACATCTTCAGTAAACTTAATTTTTGTTTACTGGTAAGGGTAGTGCTAAACTGTCCCTCTCTGAATTCTTTCAGAAGTTCTTCCAGTGGGTCCTGAGAAGATATCTGGTATATATCAAGAGAAAATTTCTTTTCCTTGTTAGTACCAATGGTAATATGCCTATTTTTACTATTGTAAATGTCTATGCCATACATCCTCTGGTAATCTGTTCCCAGTAAAAACCCTTGGATGTGGGCATCTTTAAGCACTACAAACTCTGGGTTGAGTCTTATATTACCTTTTCTGTGGGGTATAATTATCTCTTTGATAATTGTCCCAATAGAGGTCATCTTTCCAGATGCACTCTTAAAGTTCTTTGCCCTGGTGGGCAAGAGTTCTTTTTCCTAGTTTGGGAAGTGGTTATCCAGATAATTTCTGGCCACTATGGAGCAGTGTGCTCCACTGTCAATGATCAGTGGGTGCTGAGCATTGTCAATACATACAGTCATTTTTGTGGCTGTTCCATGTATATATGCCATTCCTTTGGTTGGTGTAACCAGGAATGTTTGTGTATCTTGTGTGTGTTTACACAAGTTCTTGTTGGCAGTGTCTTGTGGCATTCCTGCTTCCAACTGTACATCCTGGATTTCCAATGGGGTTTCCTCTTGGTATTCCACTAGAAGTTCCTCTCTTGGGTCTTGATCATCATTAGATAGTTCTCTGATGGCATCTCCCATAGAGTCTGATTCAGAATCCTCTGTTGGAGGTTCTTCTTCAGGGACTTTTTCTAAAGCATAGACTTTCTTCTTTGCTTTTGGACAGTTGTTGGCATAGTGGTCTGTTGAACCACAATTGTGACAAGAATTCTTTTTCTTTGCCACTTCTGCCACTCTTTCTCTGGGTTTGTCTTTAAACTCCACCCTGAAAGGTTGTTTCTCTTTGAAACTACTGCTTCTATATGGGGTGAATTTCCCTATATTAGTCCTTTTCCTTATGTCTTGTAAGGTATTGGCTATATCATCTAGAGTGCAATTTTGGTTGCATCTGCATTTTACTGCATGCTCTAGTTCTCCTGGCAGTTGTGTCAGAAGTTTATGATTCCTCATTTGAATGTTCATTTGAGGATCAATGGCTTTAAGTCTTTTAGACTGTCTAAGACACCACTCATATGGATCTTTGTCCACAGAGTATTTGTCATTTTCAAATGACATGGTCTTTTGCCATATCCAGGTTCCATTACTGTACTTTTGGATTATTTGACTCTTCCACCATGGCCAATTTCTTCTGCCATGGATTTCTTTCATTTCAGTGTACCATATACTTGCATGACCTTTAAATGCAGTATTCAGTCTAGCAGTAATCCAGTAATCTGGTATGCTTGGTACATCAATGAAGCATCCATCAATATAATCTATGAGTTCCATATGATCATATTCTCCTGATCCAGAGAATTTGGGCCAGTTTGAGGCCTCAGGAAGCTGTTTCAAGGCTTCCTTCTCTGAATAAGACATGCCATCTCCATCCTGGTATTGTGATGGAGATCTTGCCTTATTCAACAACATGGCATCTGGTTTGATGTCATCTGGTTGATATGGATTCTCCATAGCTTGGCCTTGTGGTTGGGGCTTTAAGATATGGTAGGCATCAAACAATTTGTTGATGTCTTGGTTCAGACACTCCCTGTCCCTGCTACTATGGTGTTGTTCTTCAGAGACTTGATTCAGTCTCTTGTTGGTTTCTTCAGAGGCTTTGCTCAGTTGGGCATATCCTTCCTGAAGGTTTCTAACTATCTGCTCCAATGAGGCTTGAGTTTTTCTCATCCTCTCTTGGGCAGCTGCAAATTCTGTAGCCTGCTTTGCAGATTGCTCAGCATATTGGG
The DNA here is from genome assembly GCA_023105745.1 of Austropuccinia psidii. Taxonomy (NCBI): domain Eukaryota; kingdom Fungi; phylum Basidiomycota; class Pucciniomycetes; order Pucciniales; family Sphaerophragmiaceae; genus Austropuccinia; species Austropuccinia psidii. The sequence goes on along the minus strand of JALGQZ010000002.1, from coordinate 6,496,723 downwards.
ACATTTGTAACCACAGTGTGTCACTGTTGATGTTACTCTCAGATGTGATAATGTTATTTTCAGTCTGAGTGGGGGTAATGTTTCTATTACTAGGACTACTGATTCTAGAGTGGTTTACAACTACTTCTGGTTCTTGTGTACTTCTTTTACAAAATCTAACAGCTTCTGGATCATGGGGTCTGACTCTTTCCTCCTCTGGTTGAAGGAGGCTTTGTTCTTGCCCTTGTTGCCTTGTCTTCTCCTGGAAACTTCCTGGAATTGTGAAGAATGGTGACTCTTGGCCACTGATCTGCTGGTTTCTGAATGGTGTGAAGCCACTGGAGAGCTGATTTGGCATGCTCCTTGTGAGCCTGAAGGAATCTGAGTAGGCCCTGTCTGGGTTAACTGTTCTTCTATAGCTTGGATAGTGGCTTGATTCTCCCTTATCCTCTGTGCCCTTGCCTCCAGGAGTCTGTGCTGCCTGGTAGGATTCCAACCCTTGGTGATTACCATAAGGTCTTTGAAGTCTATTTCTTTGAGACAGATCTTCTGGCAACTTGATCCCAGTTCTGCCCAGTGAGTTGCTAGGTTGAACCCCTTGTTGTCCATGCTCCATTGAAACAAATCTTTGAGGAGTTGGTGGATTTGAAGAACTTGATCCATATCCTTCCAGTCCTCTGGTTTGAGGTTTCTGTTGAATTGGAGTGTTAATGGCAAGGTTGATATTATCTCCCTCATTGTTTTGCCATCTACCACTGTGTCCAATGTGTCTTCTTTCAGGTCTTCTGGTTCTAGACATTCCTGCTCTATCCTCTGGCTGGTTCCTTTGGAAGCCAAGGTCTCTGAGGTATGCAGGGGACATATCAGTGTTTGCAAGCAGTCAAAAACTTTATGTTCTTAGGGTATTTACCTTTGACTGTGCCTTGTACAAATTTGTTATCTGCTGATTTGGGCAGTTTGCCTTTGGAGGTTACAACTGGGTTAATAATTGTAATCTTCCCTGTACAAGTCCTTAAGGTTGGTTTACCTTGTATTGAAGCAGAGTTTCGTGGTTTTCTACTCCTCTGAGTGGCTATTGGTGTCCACTTCTTGGCTGTAATGAGGCCTTCACTAAGCCTTTTTCCTTTACCCTTGCTGCCCTCTGGTTCTGAGGGTGTCACTGGTGTGTTGGCCTGTGACTGGGTTTCTAGTGGGATGTAGTTTTCTTCCACTGAATCAAGACAGGAAAAAGAGGGCTTATGTCAGTTAAGACTTCTTAAATGGCTAGTTTTGCACGTCTAAGAATGGCCTCTGGGCTTGTATATTATTACAATATGCCCTTGTATAATGACAGTGTAATTGAATTAACAATTTCACGTCAAAAATACAGCTTATGGTGCCCCGTCACACTGTTTGTGTGCCAGTATCCCACAGATACACTTGTGGTTTTCAAGTGTATTCTGTACAAGTGGTTTTGTATAAGTGTTATTGAGTCAACAATACACTTAATCCACGCCTCAACTGATGGTTTTTCAGTCAGAGGTGTCCTTATTCAGTCAAGAATACAGGACTTATTGATGGCTGATGTGTTTTTATGTACAAAACACGCCAAAAATAATTATTTTCAGTGGGTATTAGCCACGTGAAAAAATACTCTTTTATAATATGAGTATATAAAAAAGATAAAAAAAATATATATAAAATATATATTTTTAAATGGAAATTACACCTAAAAAAGATAAAACAATATGTTAATAAGTCATGAAAAAGAGAAAAGACTTACTTGTAAGGTCCAAAAAGTTAAAAAAAAACACGGCCAGGCCCCCAAAATGTCAGGCTGAGTCTATGATAAAGGTGTATATGAGTATTTAAAAGCTTTAACTATGACTGTGACACGGTAAAAATGATTTTAAAAGATGATAAGATTGATAATAAATGATTTAATTTAAGATTTAAAGGGCTTTACTATAGAGATATAGTGGTGGTGAGCGCTGTTGAAAGCCCTGGGTGCAGCTTTACCTGTTGGATTACAATAATAAAGACTACAATACTTTAAATTAAGAGTATACCTGTTTATTACCCAAGAGTAAAACTGTTTTTGACAGTTTACTACATAGGGTATTCAAGAGCAGGATGAGGAAAGGTTTTTGGCTGTGAAAAGCCCTCCTTTTATCCTGAAATTGAGGTGGAAAGGCTGCTAGACCTTTCCACGTAGAGGAAGTGAAGATTTTTCACTCTCCAGGACAGGCTTGTGGTTTGCAAACAGCCTGTACACCGTGTATTGGGCTCAGATGTGGTTTTGAAACCACATCTGGGCAGTTTTCACCAATACAGGGTGAAAATTTTCATCTGGGGACCTCACAGCCTGATTCTGACGTGTATGACGCGTAGAATGCTGTACAGAAACTGTATGGGACCCCAGTATTGACTGACATATGAGGTATTGAAGTAAAAACATGCTTCTTCGTCTATTTGACACCTCATATTCATGGTTATGGGATATTATCCCATGGTAAGGCTGTATCTGACAGCAGGTGGGATTTTGACCTTAAAATGGTCATAACTCTGTCAGTTTTTGAGATATCAAGCTCAAAGTTGGTTCATTGAATAGCCCTGTATGGGCTCTACACAATGGTACCCAACCTGACATGGTTATCATTAAATATGACAAAGTTATCCCATGTACAAGTATTTTTGTACATTGGCATGGTCTGGTCAAAAGCTGTATTAAGCTTGTTTGGCCAATAACTTCTGTTGTAGTTGAGTTATGAGGAAATGGATGGCACCATCAGATAGCCCTGATTGTGCTCTTCCCAAAAAGACCCCACTTTAGGTATCTCACACTAAAACTGTAAAAGTTAGATGAGAGGTGAATGTTTTGTTCACCCTTATTTGGTCTGAATTTGACCATAACTCAAGTAATACTGGTGCTAGCTCAGCTTGGCTGGTACCATTGGATAGCCCTGGCTTAGAGCTTCATTTTGAATACCCATTTGATGGGGTTAAGCCTCTCCTTCTAGATTTTAGATGAGAGGTGAAAATTAAGGTTTATGCTCAGCAATAACTTTGAGCAGGAATAACTTTGTTATTTCTTGTCCTATGGTGATGGGACTTATATTTTCAGGAAGAGGTGAGTTTCCTCTTTCTTTTGATACCTTTTGAGCTAATTTGGCTCAGCTCCTTGTTTTGGTGGTATTTTGGCTATACCATTGGTTTATGGTATTTTGGCTGTCATGCTTGTGCTCTGGTTTTGAGTCACAGGCTGACAATCCTGAACAAATAACACCATTCCAAATTTAACCACTAGCAAAAATGTCTCAAGGCTGTGCACTGACAATAATAAGGTTCAGAATGGTGCAATCAACCAAACATATGGTGCAATATCTTGATCAAATGACACCATTTTTAATTTACCCACCAGCAAAAATGTCTCAAGGTGGAATTTTTTCTAAGTCCCTTGTTTTTGGAAGGCTCTATGGAGGGCCCAAAAGGTATAAATAAAGGGCCTCTCTCCCTGTTTTTCCCCCCATGCTTCTGATTCAGACAATAATCTTGAGGATCAATCCATCCCTTCTCTAGTAGGATAATCTAGTATCTCTATTGAAAAAGATCAGTAGCAAGGCTCAGTATCTTATAGTATTATATATGATTAATTAATGAAAGATATTTATAATATTAATGAAAGAGTTTAATATTATTTAAATAGTCTTACCATTATAGTAGTAGTTTTGAAGTAGTGCTGGAAGATATTATCAATAGTGATCTTATCTAATTTATCAGTAACCCTTATTTCTAGAAGGGATATCATCTTACCCTTATACCTTATATCATAAGCCTTTTAGTTATATTGGATTATATTTATATTGATCCTAATAGTATTATATTACTATTATATCATTTATATCTTACCCTTATATTAAACAAAACCACCCTTAAAGAATTATCTTACCCTTAAATTAATATAGCTATATTGATAGTATTATTGAATCACCTTTAAAAGTATTAGCTAGCTATCAAGATTATTATTAATATTAATAGTGATCTTAAACAATATTATTTAAAATATCTCAGCTATTGAAAGAAGGAATACTAGAAGAATTAATAAAAAAGAATTATAATCAATAACAAGAAAGTTAAGCAAACCTAAATTATTCAAAAAAAATATTAACTATTACCAGTATTATCATAGTGATCTTTTATTGACAGACTGATGGAGACTGGTGAAGAGAATTCTCTAATTGAAAAGCCACAAAACTAAATAATTTATTTGTGATCTCATCAAAAGGGTATCTTTTTCAGTATATTTAGAGGGGCAGCTAATACACCTTAGCACCCATGGTTATTGGCTCATTCTGAAATTCAAAACAGACTCACCAATAATTCCCCCCTCAAGGTAATGCCTATTATTTATCCCACAACAAAAGGAGTTCCCACAATGCTTTTGAAGAACATGAGTTGGAGTTCTTCATTGCTTGGGATTACCACTCTATCTTTGAATAATAATAACTTGGCTTGAGGTTCAAGAGAATAATCTTGAACTGATTCACCTCTTGCTAGTTGCTTGAGTATTTCTTTATAGTCTTTGTCTTGCCATACTTCCTTTTGAATCTTGTCCACTAAATCTGAGAAAATCTCCGCTTTGATTGAGAAGAATCTTGACTCTTGAATTCCATCTTGCTTAAGTACTTGATGAAAATTTTGAGGATTCTTGCTGATGAAGTCCACCCCCCTCTCTGGGTACAACCCGTCCCGACGTGACAAGGCATCTGGTAAAGTGGCCAGCCTGCCTGGCCGGTAAGTGATAGTGAAATGAAATTATGAGAGAAACGCAGCCCAATGGGCCTGACAATGAGTAAGAACTTTGGAAGACATGAAATACTGCAAGGAAGAGTGGTCTGTAAAGACCTCAAAAGGATTGGAAAGAGAAAGAAGAAATTCTCTCCAGCGCTTGAGAGCCCAAACTACGCCAAGGAGCTCCTTGTCATGACTTTCATAGTAGACTTCAGCTGGTAAGAGCTTGCGACTATCACATGCAATGGGATGCTTTCCTGAGTCATGCACCTGACTCAGTACGGCTCCCAATGCATAATTAGAAGCATCAGTCTCTACAATAGTAGGTAGAGATGGATTGAAATGGGATAAGATAGGAGCAGAGGTGAAAGCTTCTTTGAGTGCTTGAAACTGACCAAGAGCTTCCTCATTGAAGATGAAAGGAGAATCTTTTTTAAGGAGGGAAGTGAGAGAAGTGATTTTTTTAGAATAATTTTTAATGAAACAATGATAAATTTGGCAAAGCCAAGGAAAGATTGAAGGGCCTTGATGTTTTTGGGCTGAGGCCAATTGAGGATTTGCTGAAATTTTGAAGAATCCATCTTGAGGCCATCACTTGAAACAACATAGCCAAAGTATTCCACACTTGAGGCATGGAATACACACTTGGAGGCTTTGGCAAATAAATTATTTTCTCTGAGTCTTTGGAGTACAGAGGTCACATGTTTGACATGTTCCTCCTCAGAACTTAGGAATACCATAATATCATCTAGATAAACCACAACAAACACATCCAAGAAATCTGCAAATATATCATTTACAAGATTCTGGAAAGAAGCAGGAGCATTGGTCAAACCAAATGGCATGACCAAATACTCATACCTACCATACTTGGTTCTGAAGGCAGTTAAGTGCTCATCCCCCTCTTTGATTCTCAGAAGGTTATATGCACCACACAAATCTATCTTGGAGAAGATAGTGGAACCGTTGAATACGGTAAGGAGCTGGTTCATAGGAGGAACAGGGTATCTGTTCTTCCTAGTGACAGCATTGAGTTTGTGGTAGTCAACACACAAACAAAGACCTCCATCCTTTTTCTTGACAAAAAGGACAGGTGCTCCTGTTGAAGAGGAGCTTGGTCTAACGAAACCTTTCTCTCCATTCTCTGAAATGTATGCCCGCAGTGTTTCTGACTCTTGATTTGATAATGAGTAGATAACACAAATTGGAGGTAGAAGACCCTCCAATTTCATATGGTGATCACAGGTGTGGTGTGGAGGAAGTTTCTCAGCTTTCACCTTGGAGAATACATCCAAATATTGGTGATAAGCAGGATGGACTACCTTCAACACAGTTTCAATTTCTTCTGGCTCTTCCTCCTCATCCCACTGCTCCTCCAGGGATGCATGAAAAGATAAGGGAGGAAGGTCCATATCCCCTTGAAAGAGATGAAGTGAAGATATGGAAACATCTTCTTCAAAATCCTTTATCTCTTTGAAGACTTCATCTCTTAATGGAAGTAATGACTGAGAGGGAATTACGGAAGGGATATGGACAGAAGAAGGAAGGGAAGGTGTCTTAATTTCACCAACCAGAGCAACACTGTTGACAGCAGTGGCTAAGCCATTACTAGTAGAAGGAAAAATACCACTAGAATCCTTATGACTAGAATCATAGGTGATCAATCCATTTTTCCAATCAATAATGGGATTAAAATGGTAAAGGAAATCATAGCCCAATATCAGGTCTTCTCCCTTGGGTGAATCTATGATAAAGAAGTCCCATTCAAAGCTTGGGAAGGAAGGCAAGTCAACTACCCACTTGGTATAATGGGTGATGAAAAAGGAAGGAGATTCATTAGAATCCAGAATGAAAAGAGGAATCTTTTCAGGGAGCTCTGACAGAGTCAATGAGTACTTGAGAACAAAAGTCTTTGAAATAAAAGAGTTTGTAGCACCAGAATCAATGAGAATAATATAAGAAATATCAGAGACAGAAGAGAAAATAAGAAATCTTAAAGATTTCTTGACACTAGTATTCAGAGTGCACAATTGTGCTCTTGAAGGAAATAAGTGAGAACCATTGAATACATCATGATCCCCACTCAGGCTTTTCCCTGCTTGCTAGGGAAGCCTCTTCATGATGACCCAGGCTTGTTCTGAGGTCTCTTGAAGCATTTTTCAATTGGGTGCTTTCCACCACAATAAGTACACAACCCCTCTTTAATCCTCCTCTCCTTTTCAGAACCAATTAATTTATTGTCCTTATTGAGGAGAGCAGCATGAGGCTTGTCCTTTGAAGATTGAAACTGCTTTCCCTTCTTATTCTTCTTCTGATGAGGCCTCTTTGAAGATGAGTTTTGAGGAGGCCTAGATTGATTGGATCCATTGACTGGAGGCTTCTTCTCTTGATTACCACCCTTTTCCTTTTGCCTCTCATGATATCTTGTGTCTAATTCTAAAATGACATCCATAAGTTCTTGCAGAGTATCAAACGTTCCAGGGTGAGAAGCCAACTGATCCAATAATCTTTTTGCCAATCCTCTTCTATAAACATGAATATAAGCTCTTTACCCCCAATCTCCAATTATTGACATTAAGCTTCTGAAATCTGCAATGTACAAGGAAACATGACCACTCTCCTTCATCCTCAAATTGTCCAACTCTTGTTCAGCTTTCCTGACTTCATTGGGGTCACCAAACAGAGTGAATGATTGAGATTCAAATAAGGGCCAATTATTGAGGAGGTAGGAAGGGTCTTCATTGGGAATATTTGAGAGATAGGGTTCAATCCACTTTCCAGCACTACAAGTGAGAAAAGAAGTTGAGTAAAGAACTTTCTTCCTGTCAGAGAAGAAATTTGCTGGATCATTATGAAAGATTAATTGACAGGATTGGATAAATCATCTAAATTTATGAGCTTGAGTACCATCAAAAGAATCAGGTGCCTTCATGGATGGAGTCTTGAAAGCAGGGGCTTTGGAATTGTCCCTGGGAGCAACTGCTTGAGTGAGTTGCCGCATGAATTGAGTCATCTGCTCCATCATCTTGAGGAGACTTGGATCAGTTTGAGAGACAAGAGGTTGACTAGAAAGGGCTAGATTAGAACCCTGAGCATTTGACAAGGCATCTGCCACTTCAGTTTCCCCAGAATCTTCCTCTTCCACAGACTCTTCCCCCTCTTCATCTTCAACTTCCCCTTGCCTTGCTCTTGCACCTTCAGACATGCCAGGGTGGCCACCCAAAAGTCGAGAAAAGGATCTTGATCTTCTATATTTCATTCCACCTCTTCTTGAGGGTTCTGCTCCTTCCTCTGGTGGTCCTCTGTCCAAGTTTGCACTCAGTTGATGAACTGATGGTGTGCGGTCAAGAGGAGCCCTTGCTGTAGGAGTGAGAACAGCTTGAATTCTTTGGGATCTAGTATTTTTGGCTGGGGGGCTATGCTGAACTGGCATTTTGAATAAAATGAAATAAAGCTTGATGGTATGAGAATAATAATAAGAACTGGGCCAAATCAATCACAATTAAAATCTTGATGAATCTTAAGGAATCAATTCAAATCTTGAGGTGAAATCAAATTCAATCAACAGTCAAATCAATTCAACAATGAACAATCAATTCAAATCAAATACCAATAATCTTGAGTAAATCAACAATCAATCAATATTCAATCAATAATCAATCAATCAATAAATCAGTGTCTTCAATATGAAATCAAGGTCTGGAGGAATCAATTAATCAATTTGAAATCTTCAGAAATCAATTCAATATCTTGATGAGTCAAATCAGTCAATAATCAGATCAATTCTCGAGGATCAATAAAATATCTTGAGGATTCAAAGTCAATCAATAATCAGATCAGCTCTTGAGGATCAATCAATATCTTGAGAAGTCAAAATCAATGAATCCAATCCAAATAGGAATCCATAACCGCTGAATCAATAATCAATGAATCCCAATGAATAACGCAATCAATTAAACCAATAAACCAATAATCAATCCTTAATAAGAACACAGAAAAGATTGACTTGATAAAATGAGATGAAGTGAATGAAATGATCAGCAATAATTAAGAAAGAAGAAAAATCAATTTCATATGAATGAAATGAATGAGATGAAATTGATGAGAGAGAAAAAATCATAATCATTAAAGATCATAATTGATGAATGAGAGAAATGATTATAAATGAATGAAAAGAAAGAATCAAATATGAGTTAATTAATTTAATGTCACAGGGGCTCTTCGAAGTGAAGAGGGCCTGGCACTCAGTAAACTGGGACTCACTTATGGAGGGCTCAAGGATATGCAAGAAGAGATACACTTAAGAGTGTTAAAGATGAATTACTGAAAGAATAAAAATAAAAAAGCAGCAACAAAGAATAAGAATAAAGAAATATAAGAGCCAACCACAAACAAGGCCAAGTCCACTGTTTCAACCTGTCAGAATGGAAAGAGAAGGTTTAATAAGGATATGGCCACCCAACTCATACTGTACAGGCAAAGAGAGAAAATGCAAAGACTAACTTAAAATTAAATAATTATAATACCCAAATATAAGGATAAGAATAATTATGAAATAATAAATAAACTAAATTAATTAACTGGGGAAAAGTCCCCAGGGGGGAGAAAGAGGGGCTGGTATATGTGAGAATCACCAGCCCTGATCCAGAGGAAGAATTTTCATGAGAATAATTGATTATTGAATTGAGTCTGGCCAATACAGGTCCTGTACAAGAGGTGTGGTGTATTTGAGTGATCATACAGTTTCATACTGGTGTATTGAAACTGTATTGGGTGAATCCAACCTGTACAGGTATTGACAGGCTGTATTGATGTACCAAACTGTATGCATGTTTCAGAATGAAGATTGCTGAAACTGAATGCTGACGCAGATACTGGATTTGCTGATTTGAGATGTTTGAGTGGGTGTATGAATGAATACCCTTACCCCTGATGGATGGTTGTTACAAAAGCCTCCTTTTTATCCTGAAATGGGGTGGAAAGGGTGCTAGAACTTTCCACCTAGAGGAAGTGAAGGTTTTTCACTCTCTAGGACTGACTTGTGGTTTGCAAACAGCCTGTATGCCCTGTATTGGGCTCAGATGTGGCTTTGAAACCACATTTGGGTGGTTTTCACCAATACAGGGTGAAGATTTTCATCTGGGGACCTCAAAGCCTGATTCTGACATGTATGACGCGTAGAATGCTGTACAGAGACTGTATGGGACCCCAGGATTGACTGAATTATGAGTTTTTGAAGTTCTAACATGCTTCTTTGTCTGTTTGACACCTCATAATCAGAGTACAACTGTATCCTGTCATAATACAGTTGTATTGGTCATATTGTGGGATTATCACCTTCAAATGGCCATACCTCTGTTGGTTTTTGAAATATCATGCTCAAAGTTAGTTCATTGGATAGCACTGCATGAGCTCTACACAATGATACCCAATTTGGTATGGCTATCATCAAATATGACAAAGTTATCCCATGTACAAGGCTTTTGTACATAGGCGTGGTTTGGGCAAAAAGCTGTATTGAGCTTGTTTGCCTCATAACTTCTGTTATAGGTGAGATATGAAGAAGTGAATGGCACCATCAGATAGCCCTGATTTTGCTCTTTCCAAAAAGACCCCACTTCAAGTATTGCACACCAAAACTGTAGAAGCTAGATGAGAGGTGAATATTATGTTCACCCTTATTTGGCCTGAATTTGACCATAACTCAAGTAATACTGGTGCTAGCTCAGCTTGGCTGGTACCATTGGATAGCCCTGGCTTAAAGCTTCATTTTGAGTACCCATATGATGGGGTTAAGCATCTCCTTCTAGATTTTAGATGAGAGGTGAAAATTAACGTTTATGCTCAGCAATAACTTTGAGCAGGAATAACTTTGTTATTTCTTGTCCTATGGTGATGGGACTTATGTTTTCACAAAGAGGTGAGTTTCCTCCTTCTTTTGATACCTTTTGAGCTGATTTGGCTCAGCTCCTTGTTTTGGTGGTATCTTGGCTATACCATTGGTTTATGGTATTTTGGTTGTCATGCTTGTGCTCTGGTTTTAGTCACAGGCTGACAGCCATACCCCTTTTGGGTCTTTTTAAATATTCTTTGGAATAAGTGGTTCACCCACTATGGTCTTCACCATCTTTGGGCTGACTGAATTTAGGTCTCAAAGAGTTTTCCAGGAGTAATTCTGGTTTCTCATCCTCATACTCTAATAAATCTTGTTCAATAGGCTCTCATACACTGTCTGAATCCTCTCTTAGCCCCTTTCCCATACTTCCAGAGTCAGATCTGCACTCTATGTGTTCTTCTACTGACTGTTCCTCTACTTCAAAAATATTCTTTTTTACCTTGAGACAATTATTTGCATATTGGTCAGGTGATCCACAATTATGACCTGTATTCATTTTCTTTGGCTCTTCTACATCCTTGGTAGGCTTGATATATTTTTCCATGGGTAAATTTGGTTTTTTCATCTGCTATCATGTTAGCTATAGGGTGAACTACTTCTAATTTATTCCTTTTTTTCTGACATCTTTTATGAAGTTTTCTATGTCATCAATTCTGCTCATTTTGCTGCATATGCACTTTACTGCGTGTTCTAACTCTCCTTAAATTTTTTTCAGAATCTTGTGATTTCTCATCTTTATTCTTATTTTTGGATCATGAGATTTGAGTATTTTGGTTTTTCTTAGACACCATTCATAAGGGTCTTTCTCTGTAGAGGATCTGTCACTCTCAAAAGAGATTGTTTTTTGCCACATCCAAGTACCATGACTATACTTTTGTATTAACTGGTTTCTCCACCATGGACGTATTTTCCTACCATTTGTCTCCTTAATCTTGGTGTAATATATATTTTAATGGCCTCAGAATGTAGTTTTTAGTCTTTTTGTGATCCAGTAGTCTTTTAACTTTGGGACATCAACAAGATTATCAATGAGTATCATGTGATCATATCCTCTAATTTTTGATAATTTAGGCTAGCTTACCACCTCAGGTAGTTGCTTCAATGTTTGTTTCCCAGAGTAACTGAGGGTTTCACCATATTGTTAAATAGATGCAGACCTTAACCTTGGATCCTGGTATGCAGGAGCTTGGTTTTCTGTTTTTTATTCCGCTTTTATCTTTTGATAGTTGTGAATGATGGATTGATTACCTTGGTTTGTGTGAGGGAAGCAATTTTCTTCTTGTTTCTCTTTTTCATAGAGGTAATAATCTTCTTATCTAAGGTTTTCCTGCTCCTTCTTGAAATTTCTTAAGTCCCTCCTCATATTATTTTGCTCCTCTAGTATTGAGTTCAACTCTCTATTGGGTTTCTTCAAATTATTCCCAAAGTGTGGCTAAATCTGTGTTTAAGTATTTGATGACTGTAGCTTGGAAGGAATTTTCTCCCTTTAGTGTTTTAATTTCTTAACTCACTTCTTCTACATAATCATATTTCCATTCCATCAATTTCCCCATGTTAGACCATTTCAAACTACCACCTCTAAAAGCATTGGTTTCAAAATTCTGAGGGGGTATATTATCATCAACAAGCATAAGCTGAGAATCAATTGATTCTGAGCTAGCAATAATATTTATAGGTACAGTACCCTTTTGGTTTTGGGTACCTCTTGGAGTAATTCTATTAAATATCTGATTCTTTATTCCCCTTTCTGAAAAAATTCTTGTTTTCTATTTGCACTCCATTTGCTCTGATGAAAACTACCAGGGGAGACTTGAGAGTCCTGGAAAAATTTTCCTTTTTGTTTTTAAGACCTGAAACTTTTGTAATGATATTTTGAATATATAGGTTATTCCTCCATGCCTTAGTGTTCCTTAATAAGATTGGGCTGTTCCATATGCCAACATTTCTCTTTGTATTTAATTTCTGCCTTATTTTCTCTCATACAGGTCACTCTCCCTGTCAGGCTAGGTCTATGAAGAGGTGATAATAATAGTACTTACAACTTAGACTATGACTGTGACACAGATAATAAAGATAAAGATTGTTTCACTTAAAATAAAGAGGAGTTTACTAAAAGAGTTTTAGTGGTAGTGAGCACTGTTGAAAGCCCTGGGGGAAGCTTCATCAATTGTATTATTATAATAAAAAACTACAATAGTTATATTTATAATTATACCTGGTTATTCCAAAGAGTATAAATGTTTTGGACAGCTGTACTACATAGGAATTCAAGAGCAGGATGAGGACACCTGTTCTTGTGGGGAAAAGGCCTCCTTTTATCCTAAAATGGGGTGGAATGGTGTTCTAGACAATCCATGTAGAGAAGTGAAGCATTTTTCACTTCTGAGTACTGTTTTGTGGTTTATGAAAAGCCTTTATAAATTGTATTGGGCTCAGATGTGGCTTTGGAACCACATCTGGGGAGTTTTCACCAATACAGGGTGAATCTTTTCATCTGGAGACCACACAGCCCTCTTCTGAAGTGTATAATGCGTAGAATGCTGTAGAGAACCTGTATGGGACCCCATTATTGAATTGGCTATGAGGTATTGAGCTATAAACATGCTTCTTTGTCTGTTTGACACCTCATAATCATAGTTGTGGTATAATATCCCACAGAAAAGGTGTATTGGCCTAATTGTGGTATGTCAACCTTAAAAATGCTATACATTTGTCAACTTTTGAGACATTGAGCTCATATTTGGTTCATTTTATATCCCTAGATGAGATATACACAATAGCACCTTATTTGGTATTGGTAATATTAAATATGGAAATTTTATGCCATGTACAGGTTTTGTTATACAGATATATTATTTTCTCAATATCTGTATGGAGCTTGTTTGCCCCACAACTTTTATTTTGGATGTGATATGGAGAAATGAAAGACAGCATCACATAGCCCTGATTGTGTTCTTTCCAGAAAGGCCCCACTTTAAGTATCTCACACTAAAATTGTAGAAGTTAGATGAGAGGTGAATATTTTGTTCACTCTTATTTGACCTTATTTTGGCCATAACATCTGTAATTTTGGTTTTAGCTAAATTTGGCTAGTACCATTAGATACCCCTGACTTAGAGCTTAAATTTGAATACCCATTTTCTGGGGTTAAGCGTCTTCCTCTGGATTTCAGATGGGAGGTGAAAATTAAGGTTTATGCTCAGCAACAAATTTGAGCAGGAGTAACTTTTTTATTCTTTTTCCTATGATAATGAGACTTGTTAATTTGGAAAAAGGTGCTTTTACTTTTTATTTTGATAACTTATGAGTTGATTTGGCTCAGATCCATGGTTTGGTGGTATCTTGGCTTTACCATTGGTTTATGGTATTTCGCTATCATGCTTGTGCTCTGCTTTTGAGTAACAGGCTGACATACCCTCCTTCCAAAAAAGGCTCATAATTGATGAGACTGTTCAGTCCTCATAGAGGCTCTGAATCTCTTTAGATGAAGGCTCCTATCTGGTATGGAATCCTCTGCCAACCATTTGTCTTTGTCTGCTGTCTGGTTTTTAAATCTGACAAAATAATGTCTTTGGTTTTTACCATTCAGTCTAATCTTCATGGCCTTGATGATTTTCATCACAGGTCCAGAGGAGTCTTCTACTTCCACTATGTCTGGTGAGGCGGTAGTCTTCTTTCTGGAGGGGAACTTGTCCTCTCCTGTCTGGAAGTATGGCTTGACCTGACCGACTGGGAATACTGGGTGTTTCCTGCAGAACTCCTCTGTGAGTCTAACCTCCACTGCATTCTTCCCTATCAATTTGATGATAGTGAAGGGCACCACAAATTAATCTCTCATTTTATTTGGTCCCTTGAGATTATTGAAGTTGAGCTTAGACACTAACACTTGGTCCCCTTCTTTGAATTTTGCCTCCATATGTGTCATGTCATACCTCTGCTTGTTGTATTCTTTAGCTTCAGCTATGCACTTAGCATCTGTTTCAAAAGCTCTCTTCCACATGTCATGGAAGTCCTTGGCTGTGGGTGGATAGTTAGAAGATTTTTCTTCAGGTTATCAACAGGCAATATGGGGTTCCACCCTTTTTCTACCAGTGAGGTTTATCTCCCTGTGGTAGAGTGCTGGCTTGTGTTGTAAGCTATCTGGAACTCTGGGAGAAGTGTAACCCAGTCATGTGTGTACCTTTCATTGTCCTTATATTCCATACCATATTCACAGAACCTTCTTATGATGTTCTCCATTGTTTGGATAATCCTTTCAGCTAAACCATTAATGTGTGGGTGGTAAGCTGTAGAAAATGCAAGCTTTGTGGCCAGCATGTCATAGAGGCTGGTCTAGAATTCTGATGTGAATTTTGGGTCCCTATCACTAATGATTATTTTTGGGACTCCACATGTGGCTATGATGTTATTCACAAAAAAACAGAGCTGTATCAATTTCTGTGTCCTCCTTATGACATGGCAAGAACCTTGCACTTTTTCTATACCTATCAAGTATGACTGGGCAGGCATTGAAATTTTCTTTGGGTCCTGGGACAAGTCCTGTGACCCAGTCCATATTAATGGTTTCCCATGGGTGTTTGGGTCCTTCTATGTGTTTAAGTAGCCCTTATTTCTTACCATGTTTCCTTTTTGACGTTTGGAATCTTTCACAAGTGTTGATATATTCACTCAACTCTTGCTCCCATTTCGGCCACAAAGCTGTGCTTCCTACCCTTTCTTTGGTCCTGTCTTCAGTCAGGTGTCCCATATTGTCACAACCATGGCAATTACATCCTTGCATCTCCGTATGGCATATCAAGCCACAGTCCTTTGATGGCCAATGGGCCATATCCATCACCAGTGGCCAATATGGCCACGTCATCATCTTATGGACCATTTATGGCCATTTGTCTTTTGGGGCCTTCATGGCCCTTCACCTCAATCCAGGAGCCATAGTGGCAATTTATTCCCAATTGGGTATTTCTGGTCATTTCCCTCAAAACCAGGGAAATGGCCCAAATGGCTGGTTTTGGCCATTTGGGCTCATAATGCGCATTTGCGCATTTTTGCGCACTTTTGCACATTTTGCACATTTTTGTGCACTTTGACGCAAAGTGTCCAAAAGACACTTTCCCACCCTTTGGGCCAGTTTTTGGCTCAGAACCCAAAAGTAGCCAAAAACCCCAAAGGACGCAGAAACACCTTTCCAAGCTCTGAAGCCATCACATCCATCTTTCCCCTCTGTCTTTCCATCTCAAGACCTTTGGACGTAATCTTCTTTCCAATGAACCAATATGCCATAAATGATGTTATATATCATTGTGCATCATTTTTCAACAGCAATTCAATGGTGGCAATATAAAATGGTCATTTCAACATTTCAACATATCATCACATCATCAAGGCACCCAATCATTCAGAGGACTCATCAAGGCTCAAGAGCAAGTGTTTCAGCGTCAATGACCAATCACACCATCAAGACGTCATTGGATAATTTCATTCACATTATTCCTCCAATGCAATACTTTTCAACAATTCTCAAGGGATTCAAGAGGCAGTTTATTCATTCAATTGTCAAGTCTCAAAGCTCCACTCAATCCATCTTGGCAACCACCTTCATTTCAATACAGTCTGGATCCATCAAGCATGGGAGATTCATTCAACCCAATTCAACTTCAATATTAGCCAGCTTTATCAATTACCGAAACAATCAATACAGCCTCAAGGATCAATACAGATCAGTTTTCAGCCTGAAGAACTCAACCTCCCAGCTTTTCACATATACTGGCTACCCTTTCCACCCTGGGGGGTTTTCCCCAGTTAATTAATATATTTTGATTTTATTTTATCTTTATTAGCCTTATCATTTTGTTAAGTGAATACTGATATTATCAAGTCAGTCATTTAGAACCTTTTCTCTTTTTCTTTCTTTGCCTGTCAATGGATATTTGGTGGTCATATCCTTACTAATTCCATTGTTCATTTTGGCAGGTTGAAACAGTGATTAAGGACTTAATTGGTTGGCTCTTTGGCCATTTGGCTTCTCTTTCCCCTTATTGCATCTCATCTTTGTACCTGAATATTTCTTAGAGTAATTTATTCTTTTATTTTTATTTTTTTATTCTTTTGGAGTCTTCTAAGTGAGCTCCCTGATTGCTGAGTGCCAGGCCACTCTTGCATTTCTGTTCAAGAGCCCCTGTGACTTTATATTAGTTAACTCATAATTGCTTTTCATTCTGTTCATTCTTTCTTTATAATTTCATTCACTCATTTCATTGAAATTATGACTCTTTAATGCTTATGAACCTTATGATTCATTGTCACCTCTCAATTTTCTCTCATTAATTCTTCATTCTGGAAATTGAAATCTGACCCCAATTTTATTTTTGTTTCTCTTTTTTTTAATCTTATCCAAATCATCATTTTGATTCATTCATAATTCAGGCGTCCTCTTAATTTTCATTTGATTTAAAATTTTTCATCAAGTTATTCAGACACATTCTTCACATCAAGATTCATATTTGATTCATTCTTCAAGAATTTTGATTCTTAAGGAGAACTCACTTGATTTTGATTTGATTGATTGATTTGACCTAAATTGATATTGACCTCATGAAAATTGATTGACCTGAAGAATCCATTGATTTTGCTGATTTTTCGCATCAAGAATTTTGACATAAATTGATTTTGGATCAAGAATTCATTTGATTGATTGATTGATTTTGATTGATTTGACATTTGATTTATTAACTTCAAGTTTTCATTTGATATTTAATTGATTGTTTTACCTGAACATTTCATTTGATTTATTGACTTTTATTCATTTTCCTCAAGATATTGATTTTGATTTTTGACTTCAAGCATTATTTCAAATTGCCTCAAGTTTTCATCTTCAAATCTTGATTCCTTTTCATTTTTTTCATTTTTATCCTGAAATCATGCCCATCCAACACTCACCTCCTGCAAGGCAGACAAGATCTCAGGCCAGAACTCAAGCTGTTCTCACTCCAACTCCTAGGGCTCCTCTTGATGGCACCCCAGCAGTTTCTCAACTGAGGGCCAAATTGGACAGAGGACCCATTTTGGAAGGAGAAGCACCATCCAGGAAGGAAGGAAGAGGGCCAAGAAGATCAAGTTCATTTTCAGGAGTAGTTGGCGGATTCCCAGGAACTTCAAGGACCATTTTAAAGGGTCCAGGTGAAGATGGTGAAGGGGAGGAGGAGAATTCTGTGGAAGAGGAAGAGTCTGATGGTACTGAAGGTGTCCCTGCCCCTGTGGAGGCATCCCAAGGTACTGGAGGGCCAGCTCTAGCCCAGTCTAATCAGCCTGTCTCTCATCAGTCTGAACCATCCTTATTGGCCATTATGCAGCAAATGACTCAAATTATGGCCAATATTCAAGCAGCTTCATCCTCTGAAGCATCAAGACCACCAGCATTCAAGACTCCATCTATGAAGGCACCAGAATGCTTTGATGGGACTCAACCCTTCAAAGTTAGAAGCTTTATTCAGTCTTGTCAATTGATTTTTTGTAATGATCCAGCAAACTTTGCTCAAGACAGAAAGAAGGTCCTTTATGCCACTTCATTTCTTATTAGCAGGGCTGCAAAATAGATTGAGCCTTATCTTTCCAATGTCACCAATCAAGATCCAAATTACCTTATCAATTCATGGAAATTATTTTAATCTCAACTCTTCACCTTATTTGGGGACCCAAATGAAGTCAGAAAATCTGAAGCAGAATTGGATTATTTAAGAATGAAAGAAGGTGGGCATGTATCTTTATACATTGCTGATTTCAGAAGTCTTGTCTCAAGATTTGGAGATTGGGGTGAAAGAGCTCTTATCCATCATTTCAGGAAGGGATTGCAATCCAGGATTTTGGATCAATTGGCCTCCCATCCTTCAAGAATTGACTCTCTTCAAGACTTAATGGATATTACCCTGGAGCTTGATACCAGGTACCATGAGAGGAAAAATGAAAAGAGTCATCATCAAGAGAAGAAGCCAGAAGCCTCAAAGTAAAGTTCATCTCATCCTCAAAATTCTTCAAGTTCAAGTCATAAGAAGAAGACGAATTTTAAGAAGAGGGACAAGTCCCATTCTTCTTTATTAAATTAATATTTCAAGCTCATGAACTCTGAAAAAGAAAGAAGAATCAAAGAGGGTCTATGTACCTATTGTGGTGGGAAGCATAGTCTTGAGTCCTGTTTCAAAAGACCTCAAAACAAGCCTACCCAACAGTCAGGAAAATTTCCCAGCCAGGGAAAAGCTTGAGTGAAGATCATGTTGTGTTCAATGGTCTTCACTGTTTTCCATCCAGAGCACAATTATGCATTCTGAATACTGGTGTCAAAAATACCCTTAAATTTTTTGTTTTTTCTTCTCTCTCTGATATGTTTTACAGTATTCTCATTGATTCTGGTGCTACCAACTCATTTATTGAAAAGCAGTTTCCTCACAAGTATTCTTTGACCATGTCAGATTTCCCAGAGAAGATTCCCCTCATTATTCTTGACTCCTCTGAGTCTCCTTCTCTATTTGTGACTAACCATACTGAATATATGGTTGAGCTCCCTTCCTTCCCAAGCTTTGAATGGGAATTTTTAGTCATTGATACTCCCAAGGGAGAAGACCTCATATTGGGCTGTGACTTTCTCAATAATTTTAATCCATCTATTGATTAGAGGCACAGGCTGATCATCTTTAATGCTGATAATAAGGACTATCATGATCCTTCAAAATCTTTCAGTAATTACTTTTCTTCTGCCAGATCATGTGCAGCCCTGGTTGGTAATTCTAGAACACCATCTGTTCCATCTTCTGTCCATATTCCTTCCTTTAATTCCCATCAGTTATTACTATCATCTAGAGATGAAGTCCTCAAAGAGATTCAAGATGTTGGAGAAGATAATTCTGTATCTTCACCTCATCTCTTTTTTGGGAATATGGACCTTCCTCCTTCATCTTATCATGACTCCCTGGAGGAGCTGTGGGATGAAGAGGAAGAGCCAGAAGAAATAGAAACCAGGATGAAGGTTGTTCCTTCTGTTTATCACCAGTACTTGGATGTATTCTCCAAGGTGAGAGCAGAAAAATTCCTCCTCACTGTGCCTGTGATCATCATATCGAGCTGGAGGGGTCTCTACCTCCAGTTGGGGTGATCTACTCTTTATCAAACCAAGAGTCAGATACACTCAGGGCCTACATTTCAGAGAATGTAGAGAAAAGTTTCATCCGGCCAAGCTCCTCTTCAACAGGAGCACCTGTCCTCTTTGTCAAAAAGAAAGATGGTGGCCTCCATTTGTGTGTTGATTACCACAAACTCAATGCTGTTACCAGGAAGAACAAGTATCCTGTTCCTCCTATTAATCAGCTTCTTACTGTTTTCAATGGTTCTTCTATCTTCTCCAAGATTTATTTGTGTGGTGCATATAGCCTGATCAGAATTAAGGAAGGTGATTAACATTTGACATGTTTTAGAACTAAATATGGCAGCTATGAGTATTTGGTTATGCCATTTGGGCTCACCAATGCTCCTGCCTCTTTCCAAAACCTTGTCAATGATATTTTTTATGATCTTCTTGATATTTATGTTGTGGTTTATTTGGATGAAATTATGCTCTTTTGCAAATCTCAAGAAGAACATGTCACTCATGTGTCCACTGTTCTTTCCAGACTCAGAGCCAATAGCCTCTTTGCTCAGGCCTCTGAGTGCCTGTTTTATGTTACCAGTGTAGAGTATTTGGGTTATGTTGTTTCGTCTGAAGACCTCAAGATGGACCAAGAAAAAGTCCAGCAAATTCTCAATTGGCCACCTCCAAGAAACCTCAAGGCTCTTCAATCATTCCTTGGCTTTGCCAATTTTTACCACCGTTTCATCAAGAATTATTCAAAGAAGATTAGTTCACTCACAAGTTTCCTCAAGAAAGATTCCCATTTTCCCCTCAATGAGGAAGCTCTTAGACAGTTTCATCAGCTAAAAGAGGCTTTCACCATTGCTCCAATTCTTTCTCACTTTGATCCTTCTCTACCCACCATTGTAGAGACTGATGCATCAGATTATGCCTTGGGTGCTGTACTGAGTCAGATTTCTGACTCAGGAAAACATCTCATTGCATTTGATAGCCTCATGCTTCTCCCAGCTGAGCTCAATTATGAGATTCATGGCAAGGAACTTCTTGGCATAGTCTGGGCTCTCAAGCACTGGAGAGCTTTTCTCCTTTCTCTTTCTTCCTCTTTTGAAGTTCTCACCAATCATTCATCACTTCAATATTTTATGTCTTCAAAGATTTTCACTTGCTGTCAAGCCTGCTGGGCTGAATTTCTTTCTGAATTCCATTTTTCAATCACCTACCGCCCTGGCCACTTGGCCACCTGTAAGGTTTGTCTATGAAACTTTTGATAATAGTAGCAGTATCAAGAGTACTATGACTGTCCTCAGTAGAAAAATATAATATAATAAAATATTATAACCACAAATTTAAATAGAATTATTAAAAATAATTATATATAAAAAATAAGTTTAATTATTATTATAATAATATAATAATAAAAAAAAATATAATAATTATAATAAATTATAATTATTCTATTATTGTTATAGTCACTGACAGTTATAACAATAAGAAGTGTAAAGCTCTTAATGAGACAATTACACGTGGAAAATATGAATATTAACCACTTATAAATAATATAAATATTATTTATAAAAAGAATTAAACACATACTGTGCAGAAATAATTCTTTTAGAATAAAAATTCTATATAAAAAAACTACTACTAGATAAAAAAAGATATAGAACTTTTTAGAGAAAACTTACTTATAATCTTTATTTAATACAACAAGTCAAACAACAACAGTTATTATATTAAATAATGATTATAAGTTAAAAAAACGCCTAAAATCAACAATTTTAAAGATAAAACAACTTTTTATAATAAAATTTCAAGATTAAAGAGTTTTTAAGAGGAAATTTGTGGATTTTAAAAGATATTTAAGATGATAATTTTATATAATAAAATCTATTATAGATGATTACAACAATAATCTGAATTCTATGACTTCAATTCTTTAATTTAATAAATAAAGAATAAAAATAACTTAAGAATTACTTTTAATAATAAGATTTTATATTTAATAAAACTTTACCTGTTTAAATTTCTAATATGATTGGATTGATAATGAATAATGGACAAAAACAGTGATGAAAAGACTCTTTTTATGTCTTCAGAGCAGCTCTCATAATTCATAATGAATATAGAGGGCGTGCTCAGGTCAAAACTGAAAAACCATGCTTAAAAAGAGAGTTCTTAACTTAAGGCAACTTATTTTTACTTCCAATTTAAAGTTACCAGTGTTATTCTTAACTCCAAGTAACTTTAATCCTCATTTAGTTTAATTATTTTAAGTTTTGATATAAAATAAGTTTATTTATATTAAAGTTCATCACATGAACAACTTAAAAATAAAGTTTCAAGCAGAAATCTCTTAAACTCAATTTTTAATTAAATTTTAAAGAAATCATAATCTTCTTTGGACTTAATTAAAAGAGTAAATTTCCAGGCTAATTACCCAGGTAATTTGTTTATAAAAAATACTTCAAATTTAATTTATATATTGATAATATTAAATTCTAACTTGTGTGAAATTTTCAAGCAAATCCATTAAGAATTGGATTTTTAATGAATTTTTGAAGTTATTGCTATTTTTCCACGTAAAATAGCAATACACACCAAACTTTAAGTTTTGATAAGGTTTTTGTAAGATGTGACTATGAAACTGATGATAATATTACTATTAATCAACAGTACTATGTCTGTTCTTATGAAATATAATAATAAAATATTATTATAACCACAATTAAATAATTAAAAATTATTTCTTTCACGTGTTAAGCACTACTAGTGATTTTAACTGTGAGCAAGTAATTGTCTACAAGAATCAATTACAAGAAGAATTTAATAATAAAAACTTCTTTATTAAAATAATAAAATTATTTTAATATATAATTATCTTTTGCAAGAATAATTATAAAGATAATTCTTGAAGAAAACTATTACTAGAGAAAAACTTTAAGAATTAAAGATAAATGACTCACTAATACTCCAAAGAACTTATTGATAATAAAAGTAGAGAAATTTGACGTGGAATTGTGGATTTAAGGGATCAAAAGGATTTATAACAGTATTACAACAATATATAGTTGGATTCTATGATTTCACGTCTTTCTGATTGATTCTGAAAGAATTAAAACACTTAAGAATAGTTGAACTAATACTTACTTGTTGGTAATAAAGATTAATAAATTGATAAGATGATGATACGGAAAAAACAGCAAGAAGAGGCTTCTTTTAAGTCAATAACAGCTCACAGAGGCGTGCCATGGAGCAAACTAAAAAACCAGTGAGTGAGAAAACAATAAACCTTTTTGGATTATTGATTGCATCATCTGTTGTCATGTAAGATTATCATAATTACTTAATTGATGCTTTTACGTGACTACCAACCCCAATATGGTTAAGAATAAAAGGAGTAACACTTGTAAATCTTCTTTTATTCTAAAATAATCATTGATTTCTCAAAGTTATCAATGTTATTGCCAATTTCATCACAGGTTGTAATTACTGTGAATTTTTGAAGATTCAGTGTTTCACGTAGAATATCCAAAAATGGACTGTAAGTAAAACTTTTAATTTTACTAGTAAAGCTGTAATTCTTTTTGGTTGTACCATAGATAATACAGTTCTCCTTTAGTCCTGAAAGTTTCAGAAAGATTCATTAAGAATTGTATTTTTAATGAATTTTTGAAGGTTTTACCTCATTTCTACGTAGAATTGCAAATAGCAGTGTTTTGCTGGTTGCTATGAGGTAAATCAATGAATATGGGTCCCAAAAGGGTTTTAATTACTCTTTTGGGGTTTATCCATGGAAAGTCATTAGTAATTGACATGGTTACAGGAGTGTAAGTAGCTCATTACCTCCTTGGCACGTCAAAATAGCAGGTTATTTGCTATTTTCTGATGTTTTACAGTAGTTGTAACTTGGTAACCAAGTTCCCAAAGAGTTTTAGTTTACCAATTGGGCCAAGATGAGCCATGGATCCATGCTCTGGAGCTATCCACGCCTCTGAGGCCTCAGAAGTTGGGTACCCTGGCTCTCTTTGATGTCTTTTGTCCCCCTTGCCTATTTTTTACGTCAAAATAGTAATTTAAGCTTAAAGTGAGATATCCACTATGGGTGTACCAAAAGTCCATGTAAGAATACCATGATATTAAGTGCTCAAAACATGCATAACACTATTCTTAGTGTATATGTAACATGGGATTTCTCACTTTCCCATTATTTTGGCTAAAAATCAAGAAAAACAAAAATTTTCACGGATCTTTTATGTGGTATTAATGATGTGGTATTGAAGTATTTTCCATTTTACCACCTCAAATACTTAAATTGAGCTTATTCACTCTATGGAGCTACCCTAGGTGAATTTTTGTGTAGAATCCAAATCTGGTCTTAAATCCATGGATTTACTTACTCAATAAAAAGTTATTCATCTTTTCTGAAATTGAAAATGATGAATTTTTGATATATGCATGACTTATGAGTTTTGCATAATTCAAAATTTCTTTTTAAGATAATTGTGGCCTATTTGGGTATGTAAAATATACCTCAAGGCTCACATTCCCTCCCACCAAAAAATAAAATTGTACTACAATTTTATTAGTGATAAAAAGAATAAGGCCCCAAAAGGGGGTTAATGTCCACTGTCCAACCTCTTCACATTACTCAGATCAAGTAATTTAAAGCACATTTACAGACATATTCAGGCTTGTGGCCTTCTTTCATGTCTAAATCTTCTTAAGAGTTTATCTGAGTCAGGTATTTCTGATTCTGCCATCCATTCATCTTCATGTACTGGATTTCTATATCTGACAAGATATTCTCTTTGATTTTTACCCCTAAGTCTCCTTTCTTTAATGACTTTCTTTATCTTTCTGTCTTCATTCTGTTCCACAGGGGGCACAGTTAAAGGAGTTGGGTTCCTTAAAGGAAACAATTCTTTGTCAGCTGGTTGATAAGGTTTTATCAGGCTGACTGGAAATGTGGGGTGTTTATTTTCCAATTCACCACTCAATTCCACTTGAACTGCATTGGTTCCATGTAAGGCAACAATAACAAAAGGTCCTACATAAGAATCTTTAAGTTTCTTTGGGCCTTTGATATTATTAAAATTCAAGGTTGAAACTAGAACTAAGTCCCCTACTTTGAAGTCTGGTACTTTATGACTCCTGTCCCACTTCTGTTTTGCATAATCAAAAGCATCATCCATACTTTGTTTTGCATGGTGTTTTACTTTATCAAGCATTAATTTGAAGCTGGAAGCTGTAGGATGAATGTCAATCAAGTCTTTCCTCAGTGTGTCTGCTGGGAGTCTTGGATTCCATCCTTTTTCTAACATAGCAGGAGTTTGTCCTGTGGAAGAATGGACTGATGTCTTGTATGCCAATTCTAATGCAGGTATCAGAGTGCACCAGTCATGGGTAAAGCCATCTGAGTCTTTAAATTCTAATCCATAAGCACAAAATCTCCTGATCATGTCTTCTAAAGTTTGAATCATCCTCTCTGCTAGGCCATCTGTTTGAGGGTGATATGCTGTAGAGAATGATAACTTAGTCCCAAACAATCTATGAAGATTGGTCCAAAGTGCAGATGTGAACTTGGGGTCTCTGTCACTTATGATATTCTTAAATAACCCTGTATGAGAAATAACTCTACTCCATAAAAGAAGAGCTGTATCCATAGCAGTGTCATCTTTATGACATGGTAAGAATATGGGAGTTTTGCTATATCTGTCTACAATGACTAAACAAGCATTATAACTTTTGTCACCACTTGGAGGAAGTGCTGTGACCCAATCCATGTGAACAACTTCCCAAGGGGATTTTGGTTCTTGAATATGGATCATTAATCCAAATTTCTTGCCTGTACTCCTGTTTGCTTTTTGGCATCTATCACAGGTATGGCAATATTCAATGGTTTCTTTTCTCCAAGATGGCCACCATGCACAGTTCTTCACCTTTTCAAGTGTTCTGTCTTCTGATAGGTGTCCAGAGTAAATGCTATCATGGCATTCATGAAGAATGGTATTGATGAGCAATCTACTACACAATGTCATCACACAAGAATGTTTTGTTCTATGGTAAATAATCCCATCAAACAAGTGAAATCTTCCTTCAGAATAGGAATTTTTCCAAACTTCATCTAGTGTATTAACCAAAGATGTGTCTTTGCAGTCTTTATCCAATAAAGAAGTCAAGATATGGCAATTCTTGTCTTGTTTATAAGACTCTCTGACTTCTTCAAAGAATTCAGTCCCAATATCAGTTATGTTAATCCCTTCAATTGGAATCTGTGGTTCAGCTTCCAAAGGTACATAAGCTGGGTTATCAGGAGTGTTGGCTAAAGCCCATCTACTAAGTCCATCAGCATTTTTGTGAATGTTTCCTGCTTTATGAACTATAGTCATGTTTCCTCTATATTCTTGAATGGCTATTTGCCATCTCAACATATGTCTGTTGGGAGTTTTCATGTTAAGAAGTGATTTCACGGCATTACAGTCAGTTATCACTTCAAAAACACTGCCATCAAGGTAATAGTGTAATTTCTCAAGTGCCCATACCAAACATAAGCACTCCATTTGGCTTGCACCATATCTGGCTTCTGTTGGTTTGATTCGTCTTGAGATATAACAAACTGGTCCTTCTGTAGGTTTGTCATCAATAATTTGGACTTGGTGTAGGGCTGCCCCTAATCCATCCCCACATGCATCAATGTACAATTTAAAAGGAATATTCCAGTCAGGCATGAGGAGTAAAGGTGCTTCTGTAAGGGCTTTCTTTATCTTCTCATAAGCTTTAATTCTTTCCTGTGTCATTTCAAATACAGTCTGTTGATCACAGATTCTATAAAGTGACTTGGCTAGAATTGCAAAATCTTTCAAGTGTTGCCTATAGTAACTAGCAAATCCAAGAAAAGACATCATTTCTTTTTTATTCTGGGGTATTGGCTTAAGTAACACTGCTGCTACTTTATTCTTGTCAATACCCAAGCTCAAACCAGAAACAACATGTCCTAATGCTTTGAGTTCTTCAAAACCAAAATTGCATTTCTTAAGTGAAATTTTCATGTTCACTTCTGCAACTTTATGAAGTACTCTTGCAAGTCTTTCAAGGTGCAAAGACCATGAGTCAGAACATATAATAATATCATCAATATAAATGATAAGCCATCCTTCAGACAATTCTGTGGGGAAGATGGTATTCATCATTCTTTGATAATGAGATGGAGCATTTTTAATGCCAAATGGCATTCTAAGATACTCATAAATACCACAGTGAGTGATAATTCTAAGTAATTTCCTAGCTTTAGGCGTCAAAATATTTTGATGGAAGCCTTTTAATGCATCCATTGATGTTATATACTTGGCTTTAGACAATTGAGTCAAGGTTTCTTGGATCCTAGGGATTGGATACCTATCTGGAACTGTGTAGGTATTCAAAGCTCTAAAATCTCCAACCATTCTTGACTTATCATTATGCCATGCAATAATAACAGGTGTTGTCACTTCAACTTCCTCATTATGGCCTACTTTCCTTAGCACACCAAGTTGGATCAACTCTTGGATATGTTTTTCCAAGGCCTCTCTAGCTCTGGGACTGGCTGGATAAGCTGGTCTTCTAAGTACTGGAGGATATGGTCTATCAATATTAAGAGTAATATCAATTTCATGTCATTTTATAGCGCCTAATGGTTCATTATCAGATGCAAATGCATTATTGTATGTATATAATACATCAATAAGTTCATTCCTCATCTTTGGTGACAATGATGGATTAATTTGTGCTTCAACAAGTTGTTTAGACACAAATTCATCTTTGTAAGTATCTTTGACAGAAGATACTACAGATATCTGTTTTGGCATATTGGAGAAAGCAAATTTTTGCCTTTTGTTATCTCCAATTGTGAAATATCTGTCTTTATGGTTATTTATATCAATACCATAAATATTCAAGTAATCATTTCCAAGAATGATATGCTGAGATGTACAATTATCCATTACTACAATCTCAGTTTTCATTCTTACACTTCCTGCTGGATGTGGGAATACAATATTAGTATCCAATATGCCCAAGGGGTACATATTGTTACTGGCACTACTGAACTGTACACCTTCTATTGGTAATAGATGGTTTTTCCATTCAGGAAGTATAATTTGGAGATAATCCTTGCCAATACAAGTGCAAAATGCCCCTGTATCCAGATTTACTTTGGCTTCAATATCACCCATTAGAACTGATGTGATACAGGATGCTCCAGCAGTGTAACCCTTTCCTCTAGCAGGTTTTGTTTTACACATTCTGGCATCTTGGATATTGATCAGGTTGTAGCAATCCTCACTGTACTGTGGCAAGTGGGTATGGACTTCTGTGACCTCAAAGAAAGCTGAAATGTTTTCAATGGGATAGTCCTCTACTGGTGTATCTTCAGAGACTGCAGAATCTTGATCAGACTCTTCTTTCTCTTCAGTACACTGAATGTCTTCAATGATTTGAACTTCATTGATCTTTGTCTTCTTAGGGCAAGTGTTGGCTAAATGTGAAGTACTTCCACATTTATGACACTTCAAGACAGGTCTTTCTGGTCTTCTTTCCTCTCTAGGAATCTTTGAGACTATTTTGGACTCTATTGGGTTTCTAACCCAAGTTTTACCAATTCTTGTTCTGGTAATGATATCTTCCATAGCATTAATGTAGTCCTCTGTTGAACAGGGTTCCACACATCTGCTTTTGATAGCATGTTCCAGTTCTCCTCCACATTTTCTTAATATCTTCATATTAATCATAGTGTCAGACATATCTGGGTGTAAAGCAGATAATCTGTCTTTTTGTTTGAAGAACCAAGTAAGTGGTTTGTCTTTTTCTGAGTTAAAAATGGCACTTTCAAAAGCATTCTCCATTTTAAACCTCCAAGAATTATTGGCCCATTTGGTAATCACTTCAGATTTCCACCAAGACCAGTCATGTCTTCCATGATCCATTCTCATCTTGTAATACCATTTCTTTGCAGTCTTGGTAAACAAACAATGTAATTTTCCTACTATGATTTCATCAGGTATATTAAAGTCTTCTTGCAACATATCAATAGTCCTGATGAATTCAATATGGTTGTATTCTCCTTCACCAGAGAATGTTGGCCATTCTTCTAATTTGGGAATATCCTTTGCAGAAATAACATTCTCTCCTAAGAATGGAGTCAAACTTTCTTTGACAGAAAGTTTTTCTTCAGTCAAAGGTGTAGAATGTCTTGGCATATGTGGTTCATGATTCTTATGAATTTGTTCCACACTTGCAATTATTTCATTCTTCAATTTCTGCCTTTCACTGTCACTTTTTGCTAAATGTATAGCAAATTGATTGGTGTTCTTAACTATTTGTAAGACATGGTCTTCAAGAGTTTTAAGTCTATCATTTACTTTAAAGATGGAAAGATCCTCTGTGTCATTATTTTGACATTGGTTCTCAATTCTTTCACAAGCATTGCTAACTGACTCAAGGGTGACAGTTGTCAATTTATGCCAATCAGAGTGTTGCTTGTCATTTTTCTTTAAATCATTGATGTCTAATGTAATTTGCTTCAACTTTGACTCAAGTTTGCCAATTTCTACACTAATACTTCTATGTACATCATTTATTTGCGTGGAAAAGTCCTGTTCATCCTTTCCTGCTCTTTGGCTGTGAATTCCATAAGAGTTCTGGCCATATTGAAGACACTGTCCACGGCTGAAGGCTCCAATCTGGGGATCCTGTACCCTTGTGGGTAAGGTCTGTGCCAATTGGCTTTGCCTTTGCCCTTGCCTTGATGGTTCTTGGGACCTCTCTGTTTCTTTTGAGGTCCTTTGGGCTTGTCCTTGGATGCTTCTGGAGCTGGTTTGGAGCTGGTAGATGCCACTGGTGCCTCTGTCTCCAAAGTTGGAGTCATTTCCAATTCTTTCTTCTGGTCTATGGATAAAAGACTCTGGTTCTTCAACCAATTCTTTATCTTTTTGACCTTGTCTTTGCAAGACAGGGGGCTCCAACCTCCTAAGAGTTCTATGGTCTTCTCCTGACCCAGAAAGCTCTTGATGTGTAAGTAGGAGTTCATGGCCCCCTGCCAAAGGCTTGGGCAGATTTCCCACTCCTCTTCTTTGGCTGCTCTGAACCAATTTTTGTACTGGCTCTGATATATTTCTATTGCTGCCACTTGAAAATGGTTCAGCCCTGGAAATATTATCATAAATTAGTTCAGGCTCAGAATTCACGTCAAAATCTGTTGGTACAGACCTTGGGGAATGGGGGGCAACTCTGGCATCCTCCAGATGTGCCTTTCTTGTGGAAGAT
Source organism: Austropuccinia psidii (assembly GCA_023105745.1). NCBI lineage: Eukaryota > Fungi > Basidiomycota > Pucciniomycetes > Pucciniales > Sphaerophragmiaceae > Austropuccinia > Austropuccinia psidii. Next base: position 6,466,664 of record JALGQZ010000002.1, on the reverse strand, counting down.
TTGGCACTTCTGTATTTGGTCTTGCCTCTTCCTTGTCCACATCCATCTGGTTGGACTGAATAGTTGCTTCCATTTCTGGTATGCACCATTTTTACGTCAATTTAAGGATAAAGAGTAAAAATAAAGATAAAAACACACCTTTTGGTGGTAATTTATTCTTTTCAGAATTAAATAAGGTGCCTCTTTTAGCAATTTGCACCTCAATACTGTCTTCAGATTCTGCTTCTGAAGATTCTGGACTAGTGATATATCTTTTACTGAGTCTGTTGCCAGCTGCACAGTATTTGATTAAAGACACTAAAAGAAATTATAAAAGAGAAAAAATTATTTTTTATACTTTTTAAAATATTTTTTAAAGATTTTTTATAAGTTTTATATTTTTTAATATTAAAAAAAATTATTCTTTTTAAAGAAAAAAATTAAAATTTAAGATTTTGAATGAAAATTAATTCAGAGTAACTCAAAGAATAATTTTATAAGTTTTTGGATGTGAAAAAGCCACGTGTAAAAACAATATAAAATTAAACCAAATTCCTCAATGAAAAAGATTTTAAAACAATTTCAAAAATAAAAATATTTTAACTCCAAATTGAAAGAAAAAAAATTAAATTAATATATTTTAGAGCTTAAAAATATATTAATTAAGGGTACAAGGTTCAAAAAACACGGCCAGGCCCCCAAATGTAAGATGTGACTATGAAACTGATGATAATATTACTATTAATCAACAGTACTATGTCTGTTCTTATGAAATATAATAATAAAATATTATTATAACCACAATTAAATAATTAAAAATTATTTCTTTCACGTGTTAAGCACTACTAGTGATTTTAACTGTGAGCAAGTAATTGTCTACAAGAATCAATTACAAGAAGAATTTAATAATAAAAACTTCTTTATTAAAATAATAAAATTATTTTAATATATAATTATCTTTTGCAAGAATAATTATAAAGATAATTCTTGAAGAAAACTATTACTAGAGAAAAACTTTAAGAATTAAAGATAAATGACTCACTAATACTCCAAAGAACTTATTGATAATAAAAGTAGAGAAATTTGACGTGGAATTGTGGATTTAAGGGATCAAAAGGATTTATAACAGTATTACAACAATATATAGTTGGATTCTATGATTTCACGTCTTTCTGATTGATTCTGAAAGAATTAAAACACTTAAGAATAGTTGAACTAATACTTACTTGTTGGTAATAAAGATTAATAAATTGATAAGATGATGATACGGAAAAAACAGCAAGAAGAGGCTTCTTTTAAGTCAATAACAGCTCACAGAGGCGTGCCATGGAGCAAACTAAAAAACCAGTGAGTGAGAAAACAATAAACCTTTTTGGATTATTGATTGCATCATCTGTTGTCATGTAAGATTATCATAATTACTTAATTGATGCTTTTACGTGACTACCAACCCCAATATGGTTAAGAATAAAAGGAGTAACACTTGTAAATCTTCTTTTATTCTAAAATAATCATTGATTTCTCAAAGTTATCAATGTTATTGCCAATTTCATCACAGGTTGTAATTACTGTGAATTTTTGAAGATTCAGTGTTTCACATAGAATATCCAAAAATGGACTGTAAGTAAAACTTTTAATTTTACTAGTAAAACTGTAATTCTTTTCGGTTGTACCATAGATAATACAGTTCTCCTTTAGTCCTGAAAGTTTCAGAAAGATTCATTAAGAATTGTATTTTTAATGAATTTTTGAAGGTTTTACCTCATTTCTACGTAGAATTGCAAATAGCAGTGTTTTGCTGGTTGCTATGAGGTAAATCAATGAATATGGGTCCCAAAAGGGTTTTAATTACTCTTTTGGGGTTTATCCATGGAAAGTCATTAGTAATTGACATGGTTACAGGAGTGTAAGTAGCTCATTACCTCCTTGGCACGTCAAAATAGCAGGTTATTTGCTATTTTCTGATGTTTTACAGTAGTTGTAACTTGGTAACCAAGTTCCCAAAGAGTTTTAGTTTACCAATTGGGCCAAGATGAGCCATGGATCCATGCTCTGGAGCTATCCACGCCTCTGAGGCCTCAGAAGTTGGGTACCCTGGCTCTCTTTGATGTCTTTTGTCCCCCTTGCCTATTTTTTACGTCAAAATAGTAATTTAAGCTTAAAGTGAGATATCCACTATGGGTGTACCAAAAGTCCATGTAAGAATACCATGATATTAAGTGCTCAAAACATGCATAACACTATTCTTAGTGTATATGTAACATGGGATTTCTCACTTTCCCATTATTTTGGCTAAAAATCAAGAAAAACAAAAATTTTCACGGATCTTTTATGTGGTATTAATGATGTGGTATTGAAGTATTTTCCATTTTACCACCTCAAATACTTAAATTGAGCTTATTCACTCTATGGAGCTACCCTAGGTGAATTTTTGTGTAGAATCCAAATCTGGTCTTAAATCCATGGATTTACTTACTCAATAAAAAGTTATTCATCTTTTCTGAAATTGAAAATGATGAATTTTTGATATATGCATGACTTATGAGTTTTGCATAATTCAAAATTTCTTTTTAAGATAATTGTGGCCTATTTGGGTATGTAAAATATACCTCAAGGCTCACAGTTTTAATGCTTGAAACTTTAAATTTTTAAGCTTATTTAAGGTTTTTAAGCTTAATTAAGCTTTGACAGTTCTTAAAACCTTGATTTCAAGCTTGCATATTGGGATTTACCCTTTGGCAGCTTGAAATTCCTGTCCAATTTGGGATAAAACCAGTTTAAACCTTAAGGTTGGATCAAAGTCTAATCTTAAAGTTTAAATAAGGTTGAAAATCCTCCAATACAGGTGGACAACCTTAATTGAATCCTTGCAGATCCAAAAAGTTGGGTACCCCAGCTCTATTTGGTCTTTTTCCTTTGTCCCACCTTTTTGCGTGGATTTTGCCCTTTTATTTATTTAAAGCCATACTATGACCTTAAACCCTTTTAAATTGAGCTCACGCAGGATTTACATTTTGTATGGCAAATCCTTAGCCAATTCAGTAAATATACACAACACCTCAATTTTAACTAAAATTTTGGTAAAGTTGCATAAACCTTATGTAACTTTAAATTTAAGCTTAATTAAGCTTAAATTTAACAATTTTAAAAAAATGTTAAAAAAGCTACATTAGTACTGTGAGATTCTTAAATCTTCCAATAACACAAGAAATAAGTGTTTTTGGGTATAACACCCTATGGGTGTACCCTATGTTATTTTTGGTGTAGAATCCAAAAATGACATAATATTTATAACTTTGTTTATCCAAAAAAAAGTTATACTTATTTTTTATTATTTTTTATTTTAAATTCAACTAAAAAGTCTATTTAAGACAAAATTAATTGTTTATAAAATCATTTGTGGCCTTATGGGTATGTTATACATACCTCACAGGCTCACATTCCCTACCACCAAAAAAAAAATTGTACCACAATTTTTCTTTGTAGTATACCCCCAAGTTATTGGGGGGGGTATAATCCACTGTCCAGCCTCTTCACTTATACTTTTCAAGTATGTAAAGCACACAATTCAAACTGTTTACTGAGGAATTGGTCTTCTCTCATGTCTGAATCTTCTGAGAAACTTTTGGGAATCAGGTATTTTACTTTCTTCAATCCATTCATCTTCATGTTGTGGATTTCTGTACCTGACTAAGTATTCTCTTTCATTTTTGCCCCTAAGTCTTCTTTCTTTTAAGACTTTCAGTACTTTCTTTTCCTCACTTGGTTCAAGTGGGGGTACCTCTAAGGGTGTTTCATTTCTTAAAGGAAATAATTCCTTATCACTTGAAGTGTAATGCTTTACAAGACTGACAGGAAAAGCTGGATGCTTATTTCCTAACTCTCCTGACAGTTCCACTTGTACTGCATTTGTCCCATGAAGGGCTTTGATAATAAATGGTCCTGCAAAGGAATCTTTCAATTTCTTTGGACCTTTGATATTATTAAAGTTCAAGGTTGAAACTAGTATTAAGTCCCCTACTTTGAATTCTGGGGTTTTATGACTTTTATCCCATTTCTGTTTAGCATATTCAAAGGCATCATTCATGCTTTGATTTGCATGGTGCCTCACTTTATCAAGCAACAATTTAAAGCTTGAAGCAGTTGGATGAATATCAACTAGATCTTTCTTCAAAGTATGAACTGGAAGTTTGGGGTTCCATCCTTTTTCCAACATTGCAGGAGTTTTGCCTGTGGAAGCATGGATGGAGGTCTTATACGCTAATTCCAATGCTGGTATAAGAGTACACCAATCATGGGTAAAGCCGTCAGAATCTTTAAACTCCAGGCCATAAGCACAAAATCTTCTGATCATGTCCTCAAGGGTTTGAATCATTCTTTCTGCTAACCCATCTGTTTGTGGATGGTATGCTGTTGAGAATGATAATTTTGTACCCAAAAGCTTATGTATATTAGTCCATAAGGCTGATGTAAATTTTGGGTCTCTATCACTAATGATGTTTTTAAAGAGACCAGTATGGGATATGACTCTGTTCTAGATTAAAAGAGCTGTATCCATAGCTGTGTCATCCTTATGACATGGTAAAAAGATTGGTGTTTTGCTATATCTGTCTACAATAACAAGACATGCATTGTAACTTTTATCACCTCCAGGTGGTAATGCAGTTACCCAATCCATGTGAACTACCTCCCATGGGGTACTTGGTTCTTGGATATGGATCATCAGACCAAATCTTTTACCAGTAGCTTTATTGGCTTTCTGGCATCTATCACAACTATGACAGTACTCAATGACATCTTTTCTCCAAGATGGCCACCAGGCACATGTCTTAATTCTTTCCATTGTTCTGTCCTCAGACAGATGTCCAGAATAAATGTTATCATGGCATTCTAGTAGTATTGTGTTAATCAACATTCTACTACATAGGACCATGACACATGTGTGTTTAGACCTATGGTATAGTATACCATCAAACAAATGGAATCTCCCATTATCATAAGATGTTTTCCAAATGTCATCCAGAGAATTAGCCAAAGCTGCATCTTTACAATCTTTGTCAAGTAGAGCAGTAAGAATATGACAATTCTTATCTTGCTTGTAGCTTTCTCTAACTTCTTCAAAGAATTCTGTTCCAACATCTGTGATATTAATTCCTTCAATTGGAATTTGAGGTTCTGCACTTGTAGGAACATAGGCATGATTGTCAGGTGTATTGGGTAATGCCCATCTACTCAAGCCATCAGCATTCTTGTGAATATTTCCAGCTTTATGTACTATGGTCATATTTCCTCTATACTCCTGTATAGCAATCTGCCATCTTAACATGTGTCTGTTTGGAGTTTTCATGTTAAGAAGTGATTTTACTGCATTACAATCAGTAATTACTTCAAACACACTACCATCAAGATAGTAATGAAGTTTTTCCAGAGCCCAAACAAGGCAAAGGCACTCCATTTGGCTAGCTCCATATCTGGCCTCAGTAGGTTTAATTTGTCTTGAAATAAAACAAAGTGGACCCTCATAAGGCTTGTCATTGACAATTTGAACTTGATGAAGAGCAGCTCCTAAACCATCACCACATGCATCAATATACAGCTTGAAAGGAAGTTTCCAATCTGGCATTAATAATAATGGTGCATTGGTCAAGGCATACTTGATTTTATCATATGCTTGAATTCTCTCCTGTGTCATTTCAAAAAAAGTTTGTTGATCACAAATTCTGTATAATGATCTGGCATGGATTGCAAAATCTTTAAGGTGTTGCCTGTAATAACTGGCAAACCCTAAGAAAGACATCATTTCTTTTTTGTTCTGGGGCATTTGTTTCAGTAAAACTGCAGCCACTTTGTTTTTATCAACACCAAGGCTCAGTCCTGAGACTACATGTCCTAGAGCTTTTAACTCATGCAACCCAAAATTACATTTTTTAAGAGAAATTTTCATGTTCACTTGTAGAATTTTCTTAAGTACTAATGAAAGTCTCTCTAAATGTAATTGCCAGGTTTCTGAACAAATGATAATGTCATCAATATAAATGATTAACCATCCCTCTGATAATTCATGTGGGAAGATGGTATTCATCATTCTCTGATAATGAGAGGGTGCATTTTTAATACCAAAAGGCATCCTCAAATATTCATAAATACCACAATGAGCAATTATTCTCAATAATTTCCTAGCATGAGCTGTTAAAACATTCTGATGGAAGCCTTTAAGAGCATCCATAGAAGTAATAAATATTGCTTTGGATAATTGAGTTAAAGTCTCATGAATTCTAGGGATTGGATACCTGTCTGGAATAGTGTAGGTATTCAGTGCTCTAAAATCACCAACCATTCTTGACTTGTCATTATGCCAAGTAATGATCACTGGAGTTGTGACTTCAACTTCCTCATTGTGTCCAACTTTTCTAAGAACTCCCAGTTTCATTAGTTCATTAATATGACTTTCTAATGCTTCTCTAGCCCTAGGGCTAGCTGGGTAAGCTGGTCTTCTTAATAGTGGTGGATAAGGCCTTTCCACATTAAGCATAATGTCTACCTCATGGCCTTTTATAGCCTCAAGTGGTTCATTATCAGAAGCAAAGGCTTCTCTGCATTGAAATAAAATTTCAATAAGTTCTTCCCTCATTTCTGGTGTTAATTCAGGACTAATTTGTGCTTCACTTAACTGATCTGACACAAATTTGTCTTTGTTAACATTTTTCACTTGTTTAATGACAGTGATTTCTCTTCTTTCTGGAGAAAAAGCAAATTTTTGCCTTTTATTTTCCCCTATAGTGAAATATCTGTCTTTATGATTATTAATATCAATACCATAGATATTGAGATAATCATTTCCAAGTATAAAGTGTTGTGAAGTACAATTATTCATAACCACAAATTCAGCTTTCAATCTCATACTTCCTGCAGGATGAGGAAATATTATTGCTGCTTCAAATATACCCAAAGGGTGCATGTTTTGGCTAGCACTTCTGAATCTTATACCTTCAATTGGCATCAACTTGTCTTGCCAATTGGTATAGATCTTGTCAAGATAATCATTTCCAACACAAGTGCAAAAAGCACCTGAGTCAAGATGTATCTTGGCTTCCATGTTATTTATCACAATATTAGTGATACAAGATGACCCTGCTGTATAACCTTTACCTCTGGCAGGTTTGGTTTTTTGCATTTTGGCATATTGCACATGTATGAGATCCATGCATTCCTCACTGTACTGTGGTAAGTGAGTATGTACCTCAGTGACTTCAAAAGAAACATTAATATTTTCTATACTAAGTTCTTCTAATATCTCTTCTTCTGAAGGTTCAGAATCACTTTCATGTAAGGATACATCAGTTTCTTTTGTGTCTTCCACTTTTTCAATATTTATCTCATTGACTCTTGTCTTTTTGGGACAAGTGTTTGCCAAATGAGCTGTACTTCCACATTTATGACATTTCAAAGGAGGTCTGTCATGTGGTTTATTTGGTTTTGAAATTGGTTTCCCACTAGTCTTATTGTCTATTGGGGGTTTATACCAATTTCTTCCAATTTTTGTTCTAGTAGTGATATCCTCCATAGCATTGATATAATCCTCTGTAGAGCAAGGCTCAATACATCTGCTTCTTATAGCATGCTCAAGGTCACCACCACATTTTCTTAATATCCTTTTATGTACCATTGTTTCAGACATATCAGGATGAAGGGCAGTTAATCTGTCCTTCTGTTTAAGAAACCAAGACATGGGCCTGTCTCTCTCAATATTAAAAATGGCTTCTTCAAAAGAATTTTCCATTCTAAATCTCCAGGAATCATTTGCCCATTTGGAAATAACTTGTTCTTTCCACCAAGGCCAAGAATGTTTACCATGGTCTTGCCTCATCTTATAATACCATTTCTTTGCTGATTTGGTAAATAATGAGTGTAATCTGGCACTTATGTATTCATCTGGTATGTTAAAGTCCTCTCTGAACATATCAATTGTTTTCATAAATTCCATGTGATTATATTCTCCTTCACCACTGAAGGTTGGCCATTCCTCTAATCTTGGAATGTCTTTAAAATTGCAAGCAGTTTCCACATCATTACTTGAAATTGTATGATGTAAATCATTATTCAAGTTAAGAACATTTCTGTCAAGAAATGGTGTGGATTGCCTTGGCAATTCATTTTTCAGTGATATATTATTAATACTTGATTGAATATCTTCTTTCAATTCAAGTCTTGCTTTATCACTTTTTTCCAATTGTTCTTGAAAAAGAGCTGCATTGTGACCAGTTGAATTTTCCAAGTTTTGCACTTGTATTTTCAATTCTTTCAACTGTCCAGTTATAAAAGAAATTGAATGCTCATCTGGTTGATTGAGTAAGGTAACTTTAAACTCAAGTCTTTCACAAATCTGCGTCAAAGACAAAATATTTGCCTTATTAACATTTTCAAGGCCAATTATGGTCTTTTGTTGGTCTTTTACTTGTAATATTTCATTACCCAACTTCTGTTGGACATGATCAAATGCTTTAAATTTTGCCATAATTTCTTTATTACAAGATTCAAAGTAAGTTACAAGCTTTACAAGGTCTACTTCTTTGGAAAGGATTGGTTCAATCTTTCCTCCTCCTTGTTTTTGAATTCCATCAAAGTTCTTGCCATATTGAACACATTGTCCATGGCTGTCTTTTCCTTCTTTGGAATTCTGTAGTTCTGCGGGTAAGGCTTGTTCCACTTGGGCTTTGCCTTTCCCTTTGCCTTCTGCTTGCCCTTTTGGTTGGGTTTTGGGGCTTGCTTGGGCTTGTTTGGCACTGGTTGAGGCGGATTTTTGCTGGTGGATGCTTGAGGAGCTTCCACCGGGCTGTTGTCCTTTCCTTGAGCCAATTTCTTCTTCTGATCTTCTGACAACATGCTTTGGTTTTTCAACCAAGCTTTTATCTGTTGGACTTGTCCTTTGACAGACATTGGTGTCCAACCCAGTAGAAGATCTTCTGTCTTTTCTGGCCCCATGAACTTCTTCACTTGAAGATAAGAGTTCATGGTGCCTATCCAAAGACTTGGAAGGAGTTCCCACTCTTGTTGTTTTGACGCCAGGAACCAGTTTTTCCATTGGGATTGATAAATTTCCACAGCTGCCTGTTGGAAATGGTTCAGGTCTAACAGCAATAGCAGTTATGTCAGCTTCTGGACTCTCAAGAAGAGGTTCAAAGGTGCTGGCTAACCTTTGGGAACTGGTGGAAGTTCTGGCATCCTCCATTTGTGCCTCTCCTCTGGGAGGACATTCTTGCCTTTTGGATTTGTGGCTGGAATGTCCTGGTCCAGATCCATTTGATTGGATGGAGTAGTTGCTTCCACTTCTAGTAGGAGTCATTTCACGTCAATTTTAATAAAAAATAGAGTAAAATTGAATTAAATTCACCTGCAGGACCTTTAAAGGGCTCTTTGGTTATCAAACCCCTTGGTGCTGGGCTGGTTTGAATTTCAATACTGGACTCTGAGGCTTCAGAGTCTGAAGAACTTTCTCTGATAGAAGACACTAGAGAAAAATTAACAATATAAGTTATTTTATCAAATAATAAAAATAACTTATAAACTCAACTTATTGAATAAAGTTGTTTTTATGTAATTTATGGCAAATTACGTCAAAAATAAAGAAAAATGTCTAAGATAAAAAGAAAAAATGTTTTTAGTAAAGATTTTTATTTTTAAAGATTTTTTATTTGATTTATTATTTTCTTTAAAAAAATAATAATTATGCAATTAACAAGTTAATTAATCAAAATTATATTATTATTCACTTTATACTAGAATAACTCAAAGAATAAATTTCAAGTCTGTGATGTGAAAAAGCCACTAGTTAGACAAAAGAAATTTATTCCAAATCACTCAATAGTATATTGTTTCAAACAATATTCTTAAGAAAAAAATAACTTTATTAATATTATAAAGATTATTTACAAGGGATAAGTCCCAAAAAAGCCAATATTAAGACAAATATGGCAATTTTACGTCAAAAATTAGTAAAATAAGGTCTAGAATATGATTTATGTCCCAAAAATTGGTTTAAAATCACGGCCAGGCCCCCAAATGTAAGGTTTGTCTATGAAACTTTTGATAATAGTAGCAGTATCAAGAGTACTATGACTGTCCTCAGTAGAAAAATATAATATAATAAAATATTATAACCACAAATTTAAATATAATTATTAAAAATAATTATATATAAAAAATAAATTTAATTATTATTATAATAATATAATAATAAAAAAAAATATAATAATTATAATAAATTATAATTATTCTATTATTGTTATAGTCACTGACAGTTATAACAATAAGAAGTGTAAAGCTCTTAATGAGACAATTACACATGGAAAATATGAATATTAACCACTTATAAATAATATAAATATTATTTATAAAAAGAATTAAACACACACTGTGTAGAAATAATTCTTTTAGAATAAAAATTCTATATAAAAAAACTACTACTAGATAAAAAAAGATATAGAACTTTTTAGAGAAAACTTACTTATAATATTTATTTAATACAACAAGTCAAACAACAACAGTTATTATATTAAATAATGATTATAAGTTAAAAAAACGCCTAAAATAAACAATTTTAAAGATAAAACAACTTTTTATAATAAAATTTCAAGATTAAAGAGTTTTTAAGAGGAAATTTGTGGATTTTAAAAGATATTTAAGATGATAATTTTATATAATAAAATCTATTATAGATGATTACAACAATAATCTGAATTCTATGACTTCAATTCTTTAATTTAATAAATACAGAATAAAAATAACTTAAGAATTACTTTTAATAATAAGATTTTATATTTAATAAAACTTTACCTGTTTAAATTTCTAATATTATTGGATTGATAATGAATAATGGACAAAAACAGTGATGAAAAGACTCTTTTTATGTCTTCAGAGCAGCTCTCATAATTCATAATGAATATAGAGGGCGTGCTCAGGTCAAAACTGAAAAACCATGCTTAAAAATAGAGTTCTTAGCTTAAGGCAACTTATTTTTACTTCCAATTTAAAGTTACCAGTGTTATTCTTAACTCCAAGTAACTTTAATCCTCATTTAGTTTAATTATTTTAAGTTTTGATATAAAATAAGTTTATTTATATTAAAGTTCATCACATGAACAACTTAAAAATAGAGTTTCAAGCAGAAATCTCTTAAACTCAATTTTTAATTAAATTTTAAAGAAATCATAATCTTCTTTGGACTTAATTAAAAGAGTAAATTTCCAGGCTAATTACCCAGGAAATTTGTTTATAAAAGATACTTAAAATTTAATTTATATATTGATAATATTAAATTCTAACTTGTGTGAAATTTTCAAGCAAATCCATTAAGAATTGGATTTTTAATGAATTTTTGAAGTTATTGCTATTTTTCCACGTAAAATAGCAATACACACCAAACTTTAAGTTTTGATAAGGTTTTAATGCTTGAAACTTTAAATTTTTAAGCTTATTTAAGGTTTTTAAGCTTAATTAAGCTTTGACAGTTCTTAAAACCTTGATTTCAAGCTTGCATATTGGGATTTACCCTTTGGCAGCTTGAAATTCCTGTCCAATTTGGGATAAAACCAGTTTAAACCTTAAGGTTGGATCAAAGTCTAATCTTAAAGTTTAAATAAGGTTGAAAATCCTCCAATACAGGTGGACAACCTTAATTGAATCCTTGCAGATCCAAAAAGTTGGGTACCCCAGCTCTATTTGGTCTTTTTCCTTTGTCCCACCTTTTTGCGTGGATTTTGCCCTTTTATTTATTTAAAGCCATACTATGGCCTTAAACCCTTTTAAATTGAGCTCACGCAGGATTTAAATTCTGTATGGCAAATCCTTAGCCAATTCAGTAAATATACACAGCACCTCAATTTTAACTAAAATTTTGGTAAAGTTGCATAAACCTTATGTAACTTTAAATTTAAGCTTAATTAAGCTTAAATTTAACAATTTTAAAAAAATGTTAAAAAAGCTACATTAGTACTGTGAGATTCTTAAATCTTCCAATAACACAAGAAATAAGTGTTTTTGGGTATAACACCCTATGGGTGTACCCTATGTTATTTTTGGTGTAGAATCCAAAAATGACATAATAATTATAACTTTGTTTATCCAAAAAAAAGTTATACTTATTTTTTATTATTTTTTATTTTAAATTCAACTAAAAAGTCTATTTAAGACAAAATTAATTGTTTATAAAATCATTTGTGGCCTTATGGGTATGTTATACATACCTCACAGGCTCACACCACCCTTCCAGATGCTTTATCACATTGGGACAACGTTTACCCAGAGAGGGGGGCAGATTTCATCAGCAATAATCCAATGAACTATCAAAAAAGAATCAAGCAAGATGAAATTCAAGCCTCAAAGTTTTTTGCAGTCAAGGTGGAAGCATTTTAAAAATGGATTGAATAAATTCAGAAGTCATTATGGCAAGTTTCTCAATATAGAAGTATCCTTCAAGATTTGGGTAAAGGTAAATCTCTCCAAGATTATTCTCTTGATTCCTCCTCCCAACTTCTTCTGCTCAAAGATCGGGTGGTGGTCCCAAATGACCCCACAATTCAGCTCAGCATACTTCAAAAAAGGCATGACTCTCCTCTAGCTGGACACCCTGGCCAAGAGAAGACTCTCAAACTTGTCAAGCGGGATTTCCACTGGTATGGCATGACTAAATTCATCAAGGATTATGTCTCATCCTGTCAACAGTGTTCAAGAAACAAAAATATTCATCACAAGAAGTTTGGACTCCTCAAGCCTCTTCCAATTCCAAGTGGTCCTTGGATTTGTCTTTCAATGGATTTCATCACTCAATTGCCACTGTCCAATTCCTTTGATTCAATTTTAGTCATAGTGGACATATCCTCAAAAATGGCAGTTTTTATTCCAACAATGTCTTCAATCACTTCACTAGATTTGGCCCATTTATTCATCAAGAATATTTTCTCAAAGCATGGACTTCCTTCAATCATTGTTAGTGATAGAGGTTCTCTTTTTGGACCAATCTGTGTCAGCAGCTCAAGATTTCAAGAGATCTGTCAACTGCTTACCATCCAGAAACTGATGGACAGACAGAGAGGGTAAATCAGATACTAGAACAGTACCTTTGTATTTGTGTCAATTATCATCAAGATGATTGGAACAACTGGCTCCCTCTGGCTGAATTTGCCTACAATAACTCTGACCACTCTTTGACAAAACAATCACCGTTTTTCACTGTTTATGGAAGAGATCCTCATTTTGACTCAGCTCAAATTACTCAAGATACTCCTTCTGGAAAGCTATCAACAAAATTCCAATCAGTCCAGCAAAATTTCAAGAGAGAACTTGAAGTTGCCATAAACAGGTTTAAGAGGTATGCAGATAAAAGTAGAGCAAGTCCACCTGTTTTTAATCCTGGTGACATGGTATGGCTTTCTTCCAAGAACATCAAATCAACTAGACCCACCAAAAAATTGTCTGAAATATGGTTGGGTCCTTTTCCAATCTTGAAGAAAGTCAGCACTCATGCCTACCACCTCAAGCTCCCATCTCAATGGAAGTCCTTTCACCCAGTCTTCCATATTTCACTCTTGAACCAGTCAAGACATCAACCATACCAAATAGGCATCAAGAGCCTCCTCCTCCAATTGTCATTGAAGAAGAAGAGGAATGGTAAGTCTCTCAAATACTGGACTCAAAGCTCAAGAGAGGAAAATTATGGTATCTGGTGGAATGGAAAGGTTTCAGCCAAGACCCAGAAAGATCCACTTGGGAATCAACCAAAAACCTCAAGAATTGTCCTGAACTTGTCAAAGTTTTTTATTCATTATATCCTGGAAGGCCTCGGCCCAGTTCTTCAAAAGCTTGATTCATTATGGTGCTTGGTGGGGAGAGGGATTACCAAAAGTAAGTCCCACTCCTGGTATGCACCTTTAGGGGTATTCTACTCCTTTTATTGTTGTAAGCATCACCTTGGCCACTTGGTGAGCACTTTGCAATTTTGGACACAGATCTTTGGCATGGCTTTCAGCTTCATTTACAATCTTATGGCCATTTTCACTTGGGACAATGGGCCATTCACTTTACAGTTCATTTCCAAGACTTCCAAATTCAAATTCATTCCTTCGACATTTTTGTTTTATTTTTATGGCACTTCCAGGAGTGGTAACTACCAAAAGTAAGTTACTCTCCTGGTGTGCACTTCCCTGAGGGGTCTACAATCTTGTCGAAACATTGCCTTGGACACTTTGTGAGCACCTGGCATAAAATTCCTCTTTCCAGGTCCTTGGCCAATTTCAAAATCAGTTATCAACCTCTGTGATGAAGATTGGGACCTCCTCAAGATTAAATTCATTTTTCTTTTCTCTTTCTCTTTCTTTTATTTTCATTTTCATTCTTTATATTAAATTTTATTTTCATTTTTATTTTATCATATCAAAAATTCACTTCAAAAAATATTCTTCAATTACAGCATCATCAATCATGAAGCCAATCTCAAAAGAAGATCAAGCAAGTCCTGCGTCATATAACAAATGTTTAATATCAGTATTATTCTATTTTCCTCTTGAAAGAACTCTCCTCTATCCCACTCTCAATCCTTTCCAATAGCCTCAACAGGCTTCACCTTGTATTGGTGCTCAGGAGCTCACCATTTCAAGTGGGGGGTATTGTCACAACCATGGCAATTCCATCCTTGGATCTCCGTATGGCATATCAAGCCACAGTCCTTTTATGGCCAATTGGCCATATCCATCACCAGTGGCCAATATGGCCATGTCATTATCTTATGGACCATTTATGGCCATTTTTCTTTTGGGGCCTTCATGGCCCTTCACCTCAATCCAGAAGCCATAGCAGCAATTTATGCCCAATTGGGTATTTCTGGTCATTTCCCTCAAAACCAGGGGAAATGGCCCCAATTGCTGTTTTTGGCCATTTGGGCTCATAACGCGCATTTGCGCATTTGCGCATATTTGCGCACTTTGACGCAAAGTGTCCAAAAGACACTTTCCTGCCCTTTGGGCCAGTTTTTGGCTCAGAACCCAAAAGTAGCCAAAAGCCCCAAAGGACCCAGACACAATTTTCCAAGCTCTGAAGCCATCACATCCATCTTTTCCTCTCTGTCTTTCCATCTCAAGACCTTTGGACATAATCTTCTTTCCAATGAAGCAATATGCCATAAATGATGTTATATATCATTTTGCATCATTTTTCAACAGAAATTCAATGGTGGAAATATAAAATGGTCATTTCAACATTCCAACATATCATCACATCATCAAGGCACCCAATCATTCAGAGGACTCATCAAGGCTCAAGAGCAAGTGTTTCAGCATCAACAACCAATCACACCATCAAGACGTCATTGGAAAATTTCATTCACAGTATTCCTCCAAGGCAATACTGTTCAACCATTCTCAAGGGATTTAAGAGGCAGTTTATTCATTCAATTGTCAAGTCTCAAAGCTCCACTCAATCCATCTTGGCAACCACCTTCATTTCAATACAGTCTGGATCCATCAAGAACTGTATTTCATTTTCAAGCATGGAAAATTCATTCAACCCAATAAAATTTCAATATTGTCCAGCTTTATCAATTCCCAAAACAATCAATACAGCCTCAAGGATCAATACAGATCAGTTTTCAGCCTGAAGAACTCAAGCTCCCAGTTTTTCACATACACTGGCTACCCTTTCCACCCTGGTGGGTTTTTCCCCAGTTAATTAATATATTTTGATCTTATTTTATCTTTATTCATCTTATCATTTTGTTAAGTGAATACTGATATTATCAAGTCAGTCATTTAGCACCTTTTCTCTTTTTCTTTCTTTGCCTGTAAATGGATATCTGGTGGTCATATCCTTACTAATTGCATTGTTCATTTTGGAAGGTTGAAAAAGTGATTAAGGACTTAATTGGTTGGCTCTTTGGCCATTTGGCTTCTCTTTCCCCTTATTGCAACTCATCTTTGTACCTGCATATTTCTTAGAGTAATTTATGTCTTTATTTTTTTGGAGTCTTCCAAGTGAGTTCCCTGTTTGCTGAGTGCCAGGCCACTCTTGTATTTCTGTCCAAGAGCCCCTGTGACTCATATAGGGGCAGTTATGACATTCCTGCAGGATCAGGGATATGTTGTCCCTGTCCACCACTGTGAGGGTACTTGTGTGCTTCTCTCTGTGATAGAGTAGTCCCTCAACAAGGAAAAATTTGTTATCCTTATAGTCCCTCAACCAGGGTTCCTCTACCCAGGATTCCAGCTCTGGTCTCCTGTACTTCTGTTGAAGGAGTTGCAACAGTATTCCACACCGTTTGTGTTTGGTATAAGTCTTCATTACTGTACTTAAGAGCTCAGTGTGTAGCTCTGAGGAACCTATCCCCAATATGGGAGTTTCTGTTCCTTCTGATTCAGTGTCTTTACTGTCTGGGGACCACTCCCTGGTTCCCATTGAGAAAATCTGGAGTTTTTCCTCCTGTCTATTTCCATTGAATGGATAGGGATCTTGGGTGATACTTCAGGTTCATAAGCTGGGTTGCCTTTGACATTATCCAGTGGCCATCTGCTTAGGCCATCTGCGTTGGTGTGGCTTTTGCCTTCTTTGTATATGATGGTCATGTTACCTGTATACTCTGGGATGGCTATTTGCCACCTCAACATGTGTCTATAAGTATTCTTCATATTACGTCAATTCTTGAGTGCTGTGGAATCTGTATAGACTTCAAATACTTTACCCTCCATATAATAATTGAGTATCTCCAGGGCTTAGAAGAAGCATAGGCATTTAGTCTGGGTTGCTCCATACCTAGCTTCTAAATATTTCAGTTCCTTGGAAATGTAGCATATCACCCCTTCCCTTGGTTCACCATCCACAATTTTTCTTTAGTGTAGGGATGCCCCTATTCCTTGACTACAGTCTTCACCTATATACAAATTGAATGGTCATTCAAAGTCAGAGAGTATCAGGACAGGTTCTGAGTGAGCTCATTTTTTATCCTCTTATATTCATCTCTCCTTTCCTTGGTAATTTCAAAAACTACATCATTTGAGCATAGCCTGTATAGACTACTAGTTATGTGAGCAAAAGACTTGATGTGGTTTCTATCGTAGCTAGCAAACCCAACAAAATATTGCATATCTTTGATGTTCTTTGGTACTGGTTTTTGCTGTACTTCTGCTACTTTTTTTTGGTCTATGGCCAGACTAAGGCCTGAGACTTTGTGTCCCAGTGCCAGTAATTCTTGCTGGCCAAAATTGAACTTTTTAAGTGAAATTGTTAGATTCATGGATGTGCATTTACTTAGTACTCTGTCTATGTACTTCAAATGGTCTTCCCGTGTCTCTGAGTATTTAATGATGTAATCAATACATACTACCATCCAGCCTTCTGATATTTTTTCTTTAAATATTGTGTCCAACATCCTTTGGAAGTGGTCTGGTGCATTGTTTATGCCAAATGGCATCCTTGTATAATCAGATATACCAATATGGAATATAATTCTGACGAACTTCATGGAGTTTGGTTTAACTTCTTTCTGGCAGAAGCCTTTCATACAATCCACCTGGTTATATATTTGGCTTTCGCCAGTTTATCTAGGGAATGAGCTATCCTTGGAATAGGGTACCTATCAGCTTTTGTGTAATTATTTAGGGCTCTTGAATCCCCACAAAACCTATATTTTCCATCATACCAAGTGATAAGGACAAGCATAGTGATTTCCACTATTTCATTGTGTCCTATCTTCCTTATGACATCCATTTCTAGTAGTTCATTGATTTATTTCTCAATTTTCTTTCTAGTTTCCAGGCTTTCTGGATATAGAGGTCTTCTCAGCATGGGTGGATAAGTTCTTTCCACATCTAGATATAATTATATATCATGGCCTCTGAGTTTTCCCAAGGGTTATTTACCAATGGTGAACGCTGGTCTATTTTTCATCAGCATTTTCAGTAAAATAAGTTTTTGCTTACTGGTGAGGCTGGTGCTGAATTGGCCCTCTCTGAATTCATTCAGTAATTCTTCAGAGGGTCATGGGTGTACATCTGGTATATGTCAAGTGAAAATATCTTTTCCTTGTTTGTACCTATGGTAATGTGCCTGTTCTTACTGTTGCAAATATTGATTCCATACATCCTTTGGTAAGCTTTCCCAGTAAGAATATTTGTATATGGGCATCATTAATTACAAAAAACTCTGGGTTGAGTCTTGTATTACCTTTCCTATGGGGTATAATTATCTCTATGATAATTGTCCCAATGGATGTCCTCTTCCCTGATGCACTTTTAAAACTATTTTCCTTGGTTGGCAAGAGCTGCTTCTCCCAATTTTGGAATCTGTTATGTAGATAGGTTTTGGCCACTATTGAGAAGTGTGCACCACTGTCAATTATCAATGGGTGTTGAGCATTTTCAATACAAATAATAATCTTTGTGGCTGTCCCATGTATATGTGCCATTAATTTAGTCGGTGTGAATAGGAATGTTTGTGCATCTTGTGCATGTTTACACAAGTTTTCATTTGAAGTATCTTTTGGCATGCCTGCCTCTACAATATGTACTGAATTTCAATTTTGTTTTCTCTTGGTGCTCCACTAGAAATTCTTCTCTTTGGTCTTGGTCATCATGAGATTGTTTCTCTGATGGCATCACCCATGGAGTCTGATTTAGAATTCTCTGTTGGGGATTCCTCCTCTGGGACTTGCTCACTGGCATAGACTTTCTTCTTTGCTTTTGGAAATTTATTGGCATAGTAGTTTTTTGAACCACAATTGTGAAAAGTATTTTTCTTCTTGGTACTTCTGGAATCTTTTCTTTGGGTTTGTCTTTGAAGTTCACCCTGAAAGGTTGTTTCTCTTTGACACTACTGCTTCTAAATTAGGAATATGTAACTATACTTTATGCTTTTCCTTAGATCTTGCAAGGTGTTTTCTATGTCATCTAGAGTGCAGCTTTGGTTGCATCTACATTTTACTGCATGCTCTAGTTCTCCTAGCATTTGTGTCAGGAGTTTTTGATTCCTCATCTGAATATTCATTCAAGGATCAATGGCTTTAAGTCTTTCAGACTGCCTAAGAAACCACTAATATGGCTCTTTGTCCACAGAGTACTTGTCATTTTCAAATGACGTGGTCTTTTGCCATATCCAAGTAACATTGCTTTAATTTTGGATAATCTGACTCTTCCACAATGGCCAGCTTCTTCTGAAATGGATTTCTTTCATTTCTGTGTACCAAATACTAGCATGACCTTTAAATGCTTTATTTAATCTAGAAGTGATCCATTAATCTGGTATTCTTGGTACATCTATGAATATTCCATCAATATGATCAATGAGGTCCATGTGATAATGTTCTCCTGTGAAAGAGAATTTGGGCCATCTTGAGTCCTCTGGAAGCTGTTTTAATGCTTCCTTCTCAGAATACGACATATTGTCTCCATCCTTGTATTGAGATGGAGACCTTGCTTTATTCAGAAATAAGGAATATGGTTTGATGTCTTCTTGGTGGTATAGATCAACCAAAATATGGCCTTGTGGTTTGGGCTTCATATTTTGGTAGACATTAAACAATTTGTTTATGTCTTTATCCAGACAGTATCTGTCCCTTTTGCAGTGGTGCTGTTCTTCAAAGACTTAATTCAGTCTTTTATTGGTGTCTTCAGAAGCCTTGCTTAATTGATCATGGCCTTCTTGAAAAGTTTTAAAAACATTTTCCATGGGGGCTGTTGATTTTTTCATCCTCTCATGGCTTTCTTGGAGTTCTGAAAACTCTTTTTAGCTTGCTCTGAAAATTGGGACATTTGTAACCACAGTGCAACACTGTTTATGTTATGTTCAGGTTTAAAAACGCTGTGTTCATTCTGAGTGGGGGTAATATTTCTATTATTGGGGCTACTGATTCTAGAAGTATTTACAACTATTTCTGGCTATTATGTACTTTTTTCACCAAGTCCAAACGCTTCTGGATCAAAATGATGTGTTGTTTTTTCACTTGTATCATTGTCTTCTCCTGGAAACTACCTGGGACTTTGAAGAATGGTGACTCTTGGCCATTGATCTGCTTGTGCCCAAATGGTGTGAAGCCACTGGAGAGTTGGATTGGTGTACTCCTTGTGATCCTGAAGGAATCAGAGTAGGCCCTGTCTGGGTCAGCTGTTCTTCTATAGCTTGGACGGTGGCTTGATTCTCCCTTATCTTGGTTTCCCTATCCTCCAGGATTCTGAACTTCCTGGTGGGATTCCATCCTTTAGTGATTACTATTGGGTCTTTGAAGGATATCTTTTTGAGACATATCTTCTGGAAACTTGCTCCAAGTTCTGCCCATATCATGCTAGCTTGAATCTATTGCTGTCCATGCTCCATTGGAAAAGATCTTTGAGAAGTTGGTGGAGCTGAAGAACTTGATCCATATCCTTCAAGTCCTCTGGTTGGAGATTTTCTTTTGAATTGGAAGGTGAATGGCAGAGTGGCTATGATTTCCCTCAGTATCCTTCCATCCACCACTGTGTTCAAGTTGTCCTCTCTCAGGTCTTCTGGTTCTGGACAAGCCTCCTCTGTCCTCTGGCTTGTTCCTGAGGTGTACAGGTGACATATCAGTGTTTTTAAGCAGTCAAAAACTTAATGTTCTTAGGTTATTCACCTTTGACTGTTCCCTGTACAAACTTGTTGTCTATTGCATTTTGCAATTTGCCTGTAGAGGTTACAGCTGGGTTAATTATGGTAATCTTCCCTGTACAAGCTACCAAGGTTGGTTTACCTTGTATTGATGCAGAGTTTTGTGGTTTTCTACTCCTCTGGGTGACAATTGGTGTCCATTTCTTTGCTGTAATGAGCCTTTCACTGTGCCTCTTTCCTTTGCCCTTTCTTCCCTCTGTTTCTGAGGGTGTCACTGGTGTGTTGGCCTGTGAATGGGTTTCAAGTGGTATGAAGTTTTCTTCTGCTGAATCAAATAAAAAGTGGGCTTATGTCAGTTAAGACCTCTTATAATGCTGTTTTCATGTCTAAGAATGGCCTCTGGGAAATATATTCCTATATTATACCCTTGTATTATGATGGTATAATTGACCTTATCAATTACATGTCAAAAATACAGCTTTGTGTATTTCTGGTATACTATTTTTATACCAGTATCTCACAGATTAACGTTTAATTAACAAGTGTAATCCCAGTAGTGTTTATGTAAAGGGAAATTGAAATTATCAATATGCCCAACCACGCCTCTAATAATGTCATTCAGAGCAAGAGAGGGGTTCTTTTCAATTAAGAAAGATCTGGACTTATGTCTTTTAAGTGTTTTAATATGTAAAACACTTCAAAAATAAGTATAATGGTGATGGAATTACCATCATCCACGTGAAAAAGCAATAATAATAAAACCAGTGGTATATAATTATATACCACTCAAAGAAATAATCATAAGATATTTATTTTTTTTTCAAAATTCTCATGCCTACCAAAGAGAAACAATAATGTCAAAATTAAGAATATAAGAGAAAAAACTCACTTGTTGTGTGAAAAACGTCCAAAAAGGTCACAAAAACATGGTCAGTCTCCCAGAATATCAGGCTGAGTCTATGAGGAGGTTATGATAATAGTATTTACAACCTATACTATGACTGTGACATGGATATTAAAGAAAAAAAGTTTTCAATTAAAATAAGAAGGGCTTTTCTAAATGAGCTTTGGTGGTGGTGAGTGCTGTTGAAAGCCCTTGATAAAGCTTTATCAATTGGATTATTATAATGAAAGACTACAATGATTATATTTATAAGTATATATGGTTATTTAAATGGGTATAGCTGCTTTGGACACTTTTACTACATAGTAATTTAATATAAGTATGAGGAAACCTTTTCTGGTGGAGAAAATGCCTCCTTTTATCCTGAAATGGGGTGGAATGGCCCTCTAGGCCATTCATGTAGGGAAGTGAAGAGTGTTTCACTTCTGAGTACTGGCTTGTGGTTTCCACAAAGCCTGCATACACTGTATTGGGCTCAGATGTGGCCTTGAAACCACATCTGGGCAGTTTTCCCCAATACAGGGTGAAGACTGTCATCTGGGGACCACACAGCCCTCTTCTGACGTGTATGATGCGTAGAATGCTGTACAAAACCTGTATGGGACCCAGAATTGAATAAGCTATGATGTATTGAACTATAAAAATTCTTATTTGTCTGTTTTACACCTCATAATCATAGCTGTGGGATATTATCCCACAGAAAAGGTTTACTGGCCCAACGGTGGGACTTTAACCATAAAGCTGCTATACCTTTGTCAGTTTTTGAGATATTTATCTCAATGTTGGTTCTTGTGTGCCCCTGGATGAGATATACACAATAGTACCTCATCTTTTATGGGTAATATAAAATATGGCAAAGTTATCCCATGTACAAGCTTTGTTATTAAGATATATGATTTTCTCAATATCTGTAAGGATCTTGCTTTCCCCATACCTTTTGTTCTAAATGAGATATGGAGAAATGTATGGAATCATCTGATAGCCCTGGTTATGCGCTTTCTGCAAAAACCCTACTTTATGTATCTCACACTGAAATTGTAGAAGTTAGATGAGAGGTGAAGATTTTGTTCACCCTTATTTGACCTTCTTTGGCCATAATTTCTGTAGTTTTGGTGTTAGCTCAATTTTGCTAGTACCATTGGATACCCCTGACTTAGAGCTTCAATTTGAATACTCATTTTCTGGGTTTAAGCCTCTTCCTCTGAATCTCAGATGAGAGATGAAAATTAAGGTTTATGCTCAGCAACAACTTTGATAAGGAATAACTTTGTTATTCTTTGTCATATAATAATGGGACTTGTATATTTGGAGAAATATGAGTTTTGTCTTTATTTTGATACCTTTCAAGATGATTTTTCTTGGTTCCAAGTTTTGGTGGTATCTTGGCTTTACCATTGGTTTATGGTATATGGCTGTCATGCTTGTGCTCTGGATTTGAGTCACAGGCTGACACTCCCTTTTAAAATCATGAAATATCTGCTCCAAATTTCAATTTCTTCCATAATATTTTGGAAATTCATTAGCTTTAGTAAAACCTTTTGACTAATTCTTCCAATTTCTTCCCATGATGCTTCCATGGTGAAAGGTTTGTTGACCATAATCCATGTGAATAAGTCTTTCAGGAGTAGATGCATCTGAATGACACTTCCTGCATCTGTCCAATTTTTTGGTTCTACTCAGTTTACTGTACTTGAAGATGGGACTTGGGCAGGATTTTCCTGATGGTAAGTCCCCTTCTGTTCATTTGATCCAGAAGGTGGTTCGCTTCTTCCTCTTCTATTCCCTCCTTGCCATATTTTGTTATTATTTCTTGGGTAACCAAGATCTCTGAGAAATGGAGTTGCCATTTAAAAAAATGACAAAAGACAACAAATACTGTATTTTTCAAGGTTTATTTACCTTTAGAAGGCTCCTAGACATATTTCTTCTCTATACTATTTGGCAATCTGCCTTTGGAGCTTATAAGTGTGCAAAACACTGTCATTTCATTTTCAAGGTGTTTGGTTGATGTCTTCTTGGGCTAAAACAGATATATTTTTATGTTCTTGTGTCTCAAGTGGAATTTGTAGGTTTTCTTTCTTTGGAAGAAAGAAAATTTCAATATCCTAAATTCACACCAATTTTGCTTTATAATAATTTATTTTTTGTTTTTTGTTTTTCATCTGATTATTCATCAAATAAAAAAAAATTAATCAGTTTTTTTTCAATTTGAGTAAAAAATTATTTCATCCAAGAATATTGAGCTTAAATATTGAAGGATTAGAATAGAAATGAATTTGTTGTTTATTCTTCAATAAATATTATTATTTGAATAAATCTTTACACAATTTGGTCAAAAATAATATTTTTTTCATTAAAATATACTCTTTTTATATGACATTGCTTTGAATTATTTATAATAATTACTTATTATTATTAAGGGGTTTTTTGATTATTTATGAAAAGCAATTAATCAGTTCTTTTCTAAACTTGAGTAAAAAAGATTCTGTTATAATAACTTTCAATTCAAATTTTAAATAATTAAAACATTCATAAAATTACCATTTAATTGGTTATTGTTGATTTACAATAAATCAAATTATTTGAATCAATTTTTACACAGCTTGGTAAAAAACAATATTGTTCATTTAAATATACTACTTATATATGAAAATAACGTTCAATAATTAATAATAATTATTTATCATTATTGATTTCCATGAAAAAATTGCAATTTTAAACCTTTGAGTGTCAGCCTGTGACTCAAAACCAGAGCACAAGCATGACAGCCACATACCATAGACCAATGGTAAAGCCAAGATACAACCAAAACATGGAGCTGACCCAAATCAGCTCAAAAAGTATCAAAAGAAAGAGGAACCCCACCTTTTTCCCAATACACAAGTCCCATCACCACAGGACAAGGAATAACAAAGTTATTCCTGCTCAAAGTTGTTGCTGAGCATAAACGTTATTTTTCACCTCTCATCTAGAATCCAGAGGAAGAGGCTTACCCCATCAAATGGGAATTCAAATTGAAGCTCTAGGTTGGTGCTATCCAATGGTACTAGCCAAATATAGCTAGCACCAAAACTACAGGAGTTATGGCCAAAATAAGGTCAAATAAGGGTGAATAAAACATTCACCTCTCATCTAGCTTCTACAGCTTTTATGTGAGATACCCAAAGTGGGTTCTCTTTGAAAATAGTGTCATCTATCTGATGGTGCCATCTATTTCCCCATATCTCATCCAGAACAAAAGGTATGGAGCAAACAAGCTCCATGCAGATTTTAAGCAAATCATACATATGTACAAAAAATCTTGTACATGGCATAAATATGCCCTATTTAATGATAGCCATATCAAATGATATATCATTGTGTAGAACACATCTAGGGCTACACAATAAAATAACTTTGAGCTTGATATCTCACAAACTGACAAAGGTATGTCAGTTTTAAGGTCAAAGTTGCACAGTTAGACCAATACAGCCTTACTATGGGATAATACACCACAACTATGATTATGAGGTGTCAGAAATACAAAGGAGCTTGTTTATACTTCAATACCTCATAGTTTTTCCAATACTGGGATCCTGTACAGGTTCTGTACAGCATTCTATGCATAATACACGTCAGAAGAGGGGTATGTGGTCCTCAGATGCAAATTTTCACCCTGTATTGGGGAAAACTGCCTAGATGTGCTTTCAAAACCACATCTGAGCCCAGTATAGCCTATACAGGCGTTGTGAAAGCCACAAGACAGTCCTTGGAGGTGAAAAATCTTTATTTCCTCTATGTGGAGGGTCTAGAAGACTTTTTCACCCAATTTTAAGATAAAAAGGGGCCTTTTCTCAACCAGAAAATGTTTTGTAATCCTGCTCCTGAATTTCTGCATAGGACATCTTTCAAAAACAGTTATACTATTGGAAAATAATCAGGTTATAATTATAATATTAATTATTGTAGTAGTTATTATAGTAAATCGACTGATAATTATTGCACCCAGGGCTTTCAACAGCACTCACCACCACTACTCCTCAATAGCAAAGCCCTGTATACCTCATTGGTAACCCTTATTATCATTAAAACAAACTTTTTAAATGATTTTCACTGTGTCACAGTCATAGCTAAAGCTTGTAATTAGTCTTAATTGGCTTCATCATAGACTCAGCCTGACATTGTGGGGGCCTGGCTGTGTTCTTTTTGCATTTTTGGACCTTTTTTATGCCAAAAAGTGAGTATTTTTTTTATTTTCTTAATTCTGAAACTATTGTTTCTTTTTTTAGATGTGGAAATACTTTAAAAAAATAATATAACACATATCTTATATTTTTTTGTTTGAGTGGTATATGACCATATGCCACTGTGGTTTTCTGTTTTAATTTCCTTTTTGTGTGGTTGATTATAGTTTAATCACCACAAAACCTTTTTTGGCGTTTTTTGATCTCAAAACACTTAAAGCCATCAATACTGTCCTTCTTCAATTGAAAAGGACACCTCCCTTACTTCAAAAGAACAGTATTGGAGGTGTGGTTGGGTGTATTGATAATTTCAATTTCCCTTTACATAACAACTTCTATACTACACTTGTTATTTCCAAGTTAATCTGTGAAATATTTGTATACAAACAGTGTACAAGAAATCCACAAGCTGTATTTTTGACATGTGATTGATAATCTCACTTGAAATGTCATAATACAAGGGTATAATTTAGAAATATATTGCCAAGAGCCATTCTTAGATGTGCAAACAGCATTTTAAGAAGTCTTAACTGACAATAAGCCCTCATTTTCCTGTTTTATTCAGTGGAAGAAAATTCCATACCACTTGAAACCCAGTCTCAGGCCAACATACCAGTGACACCCTCAGAACCAGAGGGAAGCAGGGAGAAAGGAAAGAGGGACAGTGAAGGCCTTATCACAGCTAAGATTTGGAAACCAATTGCCACTCAGAGGAGTAGAAAACCACAAAACCTTGAATCAATACAAGGTAAACTAACCTTAATCACTTGTACAGGGAAGATTACAATCATTGACCCAGTTGTAACCTCTACAGGCAAATTGCAAAATGCAATAGACAACAAATTTGTACAAGGACCATTCAAAGGTGAATAACCTAAGGAAATCAAGTTGTTGACTGCTTAAAAACACTGATATGTCACCTGTACACCTCAGAAATCTTGGCCTCCCAAGGAGCCAGCCAGAGGACAGAGAAGTGTTGTCCAGAACTAGAAGACCTGGAGGAGGACACCTTGGACACAGTGGTGGATGGCAAGACATTGAGGGAAATTATATCCACTCTGCCATTCACTTTCCAATTCAACAGAAACCTTGAGCCAGAGGACTGGAAGGACATGGATCAAGTTCTTCAGCTCCACAAACTCCTCAAAGACCTTTTCCAATTCTTCATTGACAACAAAAGGTTCAACCTAGCATCCCACTTGCAAGAACCTGGAGCAAGTTTCCAGAAGATATGTCTCAAAGAGATAGACTTCAAAGGCCTTATTGTAATCACCAAATGTTGGAATCCCACCAGAAAGCTTAGACTGATGTAGGAGAGGGCAACCAGGATAAGGGAGAATCAAGCCACTATCCAAGCTATAGAAGAACATCTGACCCAGACAGGGCATACTCAGATTCCTTCAGGCTCACAAGGAGTAGACCAAACCAGCTCTCCAGAAGCTTCACACCCTTCAGGAACCAACAGATCAGTGGCCAATAGTCACCATTCTTCACAATCCCAGGTAGTTTCCAGGAGAAGACAAGGATACAAGGGCAAAAACAAGACCTCTTTCAATCAAAGCCACAGAGTCAGACCCAATGATCCGGACGCTGTTGGAATTGGTGAAAGAAGTACACAAGAGCCAGAAATAGCTGTACATACTTCTAGAATCAGTACCTTCATTGATAGAAAAATTACCCCCACTCAGACAGAACATAATGTTGTTACAGCTGAGAGTAACTTGAACAGTGATAAGCTGTTGTTACAAATGTCCCAATTTGAAGCGCAAACTCAAGAATCACTTGATGATTTCAAGAGGGTAAATTAAAGGCTGAAAAGAAATTCAATCTTACAAGAGGCTACAATCAAAGCCATTCAAGAGAGCTGTGCTCAATTTCAAAAAGCCTCTGAAGAAACCAACAAAAGACTGAATCAAGTCTTTGAAGAGCAACATCACTGCAAAAGGCACAGGGATTGTCTGGATCAAGACATAAGCAATTGTTTTAATTTCTACCAAGAAATGAAGCCCCAACCAGAAGGCCATGCTTTGGAGAATCCATACCACCAAGAAGACATCAAACCAGATGCCTTATTGGTGAATAAGGCAAGATCTCCATCTCAATACCAAGATGGAGATAATATGTCGTATTCTGAGGAGTAAGCCTTGAAACAGCTTCCAGAGGCCTCAAGCTGGCCAAAATCCTCTGGAACAGGAGAATATGATCATTCGGAACTCATTGATTATATTGATGGACACTTCATTTATGTACCAAGCATACCAGATTACTGGATTACTGCTAGACTTAATACAGCATTCAAAGGTCATGCTAGTATATGGTACACAGAGATGAAGGAAATCCATGGTGAAAGAGTCAGATTATCTAAGAGTACTTCAATGGTACTTGGATATGGCAAAAGACAATGTCATTTGAAAATGACAAGTACTCTGTGGACAAAGATCCATATTAGTGATGTCTTAGAGAGTCTAAAATACTTAAAGCCATTGATCCTCAAATGAACATTCAGATGAGGAATCACATTCTCCTAACACAAATGCCAGGAGAACTAAATCATGCAGTGAAATGCACATGCTACCAAAATTTCACTCTATATGACATTGAAAATACCTTACAGGATGCAAGCAAAATAACAAATATCAGGAAATATTCCCCATATAAAAGCAGTGGTTTTAAATAGAAACAACCTTTCAGGGTGGAGTTCAAAGACAACCCCAGAGAAAGGGTGGCAGAAGTGGCTAAGAAGAAAAATTCTTGTCACAATTGTGGTTCAACAGACCATTATTCCAACAACTGTCCAACGGCAAAGAAGAAAATCCCAGAGGGTTCTGAATCAGACTCTATGGGTGATGTCATCAGAGAACAATCTGATGATGACCAACATTCAAGAGAAGAACTTGTTGTGCAATATCAAGAGGAAACACCACTGGAAATTCAGGACATACAGTTGGAAGCAGGCATGCCACAGGACACTGCAAATAAGAACTTGTGCAGACACACACAATATGCACCCACATTCCTAGTTACACCAACTAAACCAATGGCATACATACATGGGATGCCCACCAAGAGGACTGTATGTATTTACAATTCTCAACAACTATTCATCATTGACAGTGAATCACACTGCTCAATAGTGGGCAGAAATTATCTGGATCACCACTTCCCAAATTGGGAAAAACATCTCTTGCCAACCAAGGCAAAGAACTTCAACAGTGCATCAGAGAAGATGACATCCATTGGGACAATTATCAAAGAGATAGTTATACCCAGTAGAAAAGGTAATGTCAGACTCAGCCCAGAGTTTTTTGTGCTTGAAGATGCCCACATCCAAGCGTTCTTACTGGGAACAGACTGCCAGAGGATGTATGGCATTGATATCTAAAATAGTAAGAACAGGCATATTACTATTGGTACAAACAAGGAAAAGAAATTTTCACTTGACATATACCAAATATCTACCCATGACCCTCTAGAAAAATTACTGAATGAATGCAGGGAGGGCCCATTCAGCACTACCCTTACCAGTAAGGAAAACCTTAGTTTACTGAATATGCTAAGGAAAAATAGATCAGTATTTGCCATTGGTGAAGACCCATTAGGCAAGATCAGAGGCCATGATATAGAATTATATCTGGATGTGTACAGACCCTATCCACACATGCTGAGAAGACCTCCATAGCCAGAAAGTCTGGAAACTAGGAAGGAAATTGAAAAACATGTCAATGAAGTTGTAGACATGGATGTCATCAGGAAAATAGAACACAATGAAATAGTTGAAATCACCACTCCTGTCCTTATCACTTGGCATGATGGCAATTCTAGGCTTTGTGGAGATTTCAGAACCCTGAACAACTACACAAAAGCTGACAGGTACCCTATACCTAGGATACCTCATGCCCTAGACAAACTGTAAAAAGCCAAATACATAACAAAGATGAATTGTATGAAAGGCTTTTACCACAATGGAGTTAAACCAAAATTCATCAAATTACTCAGAATCATATGCCATATGGGCATATATGAGTACACCAGGATGCCATTTGGCATCGAAAATGCACCAGCCCAATTCCAAAGGATTATGGACACAATGTTTCAAGAGGAAATATTGGAAGGCTGGATTGTAGTATATATTGATGACATCGTTATATATTCATAGACATGGGAAGACCAAGTGCAGTACATAGACAGAGTACTAATTAAGTGCGCATCCATATTTCTGAAAATTTCACTCAAAAAGTGCAATTTTGGCCAACAAGAATTACTGGCACTGGGACACAAAATCTCAGGTCTTAGTCTAGCCATAGACCAGAATAAAGTAGAAGCCGTACTGCAGAAACCAGTACAAAACAACATCAAAGATATTCAATCTTTCCATGGGTTTGCTAGCTACTACAGAAACCACATAAAACATTTTTCTCACATAACTAGTAGACTATACAAATTATTTTCAAAAGATGTAGTTTTTGAAATTACCAAGGAAAGAAGGGATGCATATTAGAGGATCAAACATGAACTCACAAATGCACCTGTGCTCATCTTATCTGAATTTGAACTACCATTCAAAGTACAGGTTTAGGAGAAGCCCTTCACCAGAGACAAATTGTAGGTGGTGAACCAAGAGAGGGAGTAATATGCTACATCCCTAGGAAACTGAAAGAGTCAGAAGCCAGGTATGGGGCCACCCAGACTAAATGCCTATGTTTAGTCTGGGCTCCAGATAAGCTCCACTATTATTTCAAGGGTGAAGTCTTTGAATTCTACACAGACTGCACAACCTTGAAGTCTTTACTGAACATGAAGACAACCAACAGACACATGTTGAGGTGGCAAATAGCCATCCAAGAGTATAGAGGCAATATGACCATCATATAAAAGGAGGGCAAATGCCACACCAATGCAGATGGTCCCAGAAGATGGAAAATACAAAATGTCATAAGCAACCTAGCCTATGACCCTGAAGTAGAAGCCAAGATTCCTATCTATTTCATGGAAATAGATGGGAGGAAAAATTCAAATTTCTTGAATGGGCACCAAGTGGTACCCCAGATAGTGGAAACACTGACTCAGAAGGAACAGAAACTCCCATATTGGGAATAAGTTCTTCAGAACTGAATAATGATTTCTTTAGTGTAGTAATGAAGACATATGCAAAACACAAACAGTGTGGCATATTATTGAAACTCCTTCAACAGAAGTACAGGATCCCAGAACTGAAATCCCAGCTAGAGGAACCCTGGTTGGGGGATTATATGGAAAACAAGTTTTTCCTTATAAATGTCCTGCTCTACCATAGAGAGAAGCACACAAGTGCACTCACAGTAGTAGACAGGGACCATATATCCCTGATCCTGAAGTAATGCCATGACTGCCCCTATATGGGACACATGAGTGAAGACAGGACCAAGGAAAGGGTAGCAAGCACAGCTTGGTGGCCCATATGGGAACAAGATTTGAGGTAATATATCAACACTTGCAAAAGATTCCACAAGGCAAATAGAGAAAATGGGAAGAATTCTGGGCTACTTAAACACATAGAGGAACCCAAACACCCATGGGAAACCATCAAAATGGGATTGGCTACAGGACTTGTTCCTGGAGGCAAAGAAAGCTTAAACGCTTGCCTGATCATAGTTGATAGCTTAAGCAAGAGTGTGAGGTACCTACTATGTCACAAGGAGGACAGAGCAATGGATACTGCCTTGTTATTTTGGAATAACATAATATCCACCTGTGGAGTCCCTAAAATTACCATTAGTGATAGGGACCCAAAATTCACATTGGAACTTTGGACCAAATTGTATGGCATGCTTGGTACTAAAATTGCATTCTCCACAGCTTACTACCTGGATACAGATGGTTTAGCTCAAAGGATGATGCAAACAATGGAGGAAATCATCAGAGGATTCTGTGCATATGGCATGGAATAAAAATACCATGATGGACACACGCATGACTGAGTTACCCTTCTACTAGCAGTCCACCTGGCTTACAACACAAGCCAGCACTCCACCACATGAAAATTACCCTCACTGGTAGGCAAAGGGTGGAACCCCCTATTGCCTGTGGATCACCTGAAGAAGAGCCTTCTGAATATCCACTCAACAGCTAAGGACTTCTATGATATGTGCAAGAGGGCTTGCAATACAGATGCTAGATGCATAGCTGAGGCAAAATAATACAATAAACAGAGGTGGGACAAATCTCACATGGAACCTGACTTCAAAGAAGGGGACCAGGTATTAGTCTCCACACTCAACTTCAACAAGCTCAAGGGACCAAAGAAGATGAGAGACTCATTTGTAGGGCCCTTTACTATCATTAAGCTGATAGATAAAATGCAGTGGTGGTCAAACTTACAGAGGAATTTTCTAAGAAACACCCAGCAGTCCCAGTGAGTTTTGTTAAGCCAAACTTCCAAACAGACGAAAATAAGCTCCCCTCCAGGAAGAAAAATCTCATTCCACCAGAAATAGAAGATTCCCCTGGCCCTGTGAGGAAAATTATCAAGGCCAGGAATATGAGACTGAATAGTAAAGACCAAAGGCAATACTCAGTCAGATATAGAAACCAGACAGCAGATAAAAACAAATGGTTGGCAGAGGATGCCATTCCTGATGGGAACCTTCACCTAAGGGGAGTAAGGGCCTCTAGGAGGACTGAAAAGTTTCATCAATGATGAGCCTTTTTTTGGAAGGAGGGTATTTCACCCTGTGACTCAAATCCAGAGCACAAGCATGACATCCAAATACCATAAACCAATGGTAAAGCAAAGATACAACCCAAACATGGAGCTGACCCAAATCAGCTCAAAAAGTATCAAAAGAAAGAGGAACCCCACCTTTTTCCCAATACACAAGTCCCATCAGCATAGGACAAGGAATAACAAAGTTATTTCTGCTCAAAGTTGTTGCTGAGAATAAACCTTATTTTTCACCTCTGATCTGAAATCCAGAGGAAGGGGCTTGACCCCATCAAATGGGAACTCAAATTGAAACTCTAGGCCAGGGCTATCCAATGGTACTAGCAAAATTGAGCTAGCACCAAAGTTAAAGGATTTATGGCCAAAATAAGGTCAAATAAGGGTGAATAAAATATTCACCTCACATCTAAATTCTACATTTTTAGTGTGAGATACCTAAGGTGGGGTCTTGTTAGAAAGAGCACAATCCGGACTATCTGATTATTTCATCAATTTCCCCATATCTCATCTAGAACAAAAGGTATGGGGGAAACAAGCTCCATACAGATTTTGAGCAAATCATACATATGTACAAAAAAACTTGTACATGGCATAAATTTGCCATATTTAACAATAGCCATATCAAATGAGGTACCATTGTGTAGAACACAAACAGGGCTACACAGTGAACCTACATTGAGCTTGATATCTCCAAAACCAGCAAAGGTATGGCAGGTTTAAGGTTAAAACACTACACTTAGACCAATACAGCCTTACTACGGAATAACATCCAATGATTATGATTATGAGGTGTCAAACTGACAAAGGAGCTTTATTATACTTCAATACCTCATAGTTTGGCCAATGCCAGGGTTCTATAAAGGTTCTGTACTGCATTCTAGGCATAATACATGTCAGAAGAGGGCTATGTGGTCCCCAGATGAAAACTTTAACCCTGTATTGGTGAAAACTTCCCAGATGTGGTTTCAAAACCACATTTTAGCCCAGTAAAGGCTATACAGGCCTTTTGAAGACCACAATCCAGTCCTTGGAAGTGATAAATCTTCACTTCCTCTATGTGGAGGGTCTAGAAGATGTTTGCACCCAAGTTTAGGATAAAAAGGGGCCTTTTCTCAACCATAAAAGGTTTCCTCATCCTGATTTTGAACTCCTACATAGTAAAGCTGTCAAAAACAGCTATACCCTTGGAAAATAATCAGGTTATAATTCTAATATTAATTATTGTAGTAGTTATTATAGTAAACCAAGTGATAATTATTGCACCTAGGGCTTTCAACAGTGCTCACTACCACTATTCCCAATAGCAAAGCCCTGTATACCTCATTTTGAACGCTCATTATCGTCAAAACAAACTTCTTAGATCATTTTCACTTTGTCACAGTCATATTTAAAGCTTTTAATTAGTCTTTATGAGCTTCATCATAGACTCAGCCTGATATTGAGGAGTTTAAATGCCCAAACATGCAAAAATATATTATCTAATATAATTTTGAAAAATACAATATAAAATCATATATATATTATAGCTTTATAATAAAAAGTATAAAAATTGGATTAAAAATGACAGAACTCAAACCTTTCCTTAATGTTATAGTAAAAAACCTTGAAAAAAGTGAAAATAGTCCAAAAAGTGCCAAAATAGGTCAAGAATGGCCTAAACCCATGGCCAGTCTACAAAATGTCATGGTGAGTCTATGTAGCAGCTAAAAATAGTAGGTAAAAGCTGATACTATGACTGTGACATGGTAAAATAGGTAAAAAACAGTAAATAAGACCCTACTTTTATGAGTAACAGTGGTGATGAATTTACTGATGCTCTTGGTTTCAGCTGTTTAGTGAACATTAGCTATAAAAATCAAATAATTAATTCAAAATTCTGATATTATCACTTGATTCTATGAGTACTACTGGTTAATGACAGTTGTACTATGTAAGAATGCTACATATATCATTATGAGGTCCTTTTCCAGTGAGAAAAGGCCTTCTTTTATCCCTTTTTTCAGATTTGGAGGGTTTGTAAGCTCTTCACGCATCTGAAGAGCAAGAAAGCTTACTCTGGAGGTTTTATCGTGGTTTTGTATCATCAATTCTGACATCAGCATAGTCTGAATTGTGGTTTTGGGAGTGCAAATGATCATTCTGGACCAATAAAGGCTGCAAAACCCTTCAAAGCCCACTTCAGAACTGCTATGACGTTTCAAGAGTGTTTTAATGACCAATATTGGTCATTCTGGATGGGCTTAAGATTTAAAACACCATTATTTTGAGTATTAAGCCAGTACTGGTTGGTACAAGTTTGGTACAGACCAGTATTGCCCAAAACACTTCCAACCAAGATATCTCAGTCAGGCTTTAAGCTATCAAGAATATAAGAGAATAAAATTGTAGGCCTTTATGAGCTCCCCAATTTGTTATATATCATATTTTCCTTTCTCAAAAATACCAGAAGTTATAAGGGCTTCAAGTTTCTTGCCTTTTTTTGTACATCAGTATGGGGCTTCAGAAACTTCCAAGCCAGATATCTTTGTCAATTTTCAGGATATCAGTATTCTAATAATACATAATTGTAGGGCTTGATGGGCTCTAAAGCTCTTCATACTGTGAATTACATCTGTATTAATATATGGCAAAGATGAAGGGGTTTCTTTACATTTCTATTCTCAGAAATCCTGTATTTTGAGTAATAGACCTTTGAGCCAATATTTCTCTGCCACCTTTGGAGATAAGAGGGTCTAAATTATCTCAAATTAAATTCCTCATCTATATCCTTAATAATTTATACTTCTGTACAGTTTTGTACAAACCATCTTGGAACTTTAAGGAGTTTCTTTGGTAAAAAGGGGTTATAATGGTATTTCCTGAAGTAAGAGTGCTACAGAAAAAGGATAATACCATTGAATAGCTCTTACTGAGGCTTTCAAGCAAAGACTATTTTCTTTGTTGTTTCATTAAATATGAATAAGTTGGATTAGAGGTGAAAATAATGGTTTTTACTTATTTTATCACATCTTTGAATTGTCATATCTTTGTGATTTCTTACCCTATTTGGATAAGTCTTTTTTTTATATTTGGGAATTTTACCTCTTGATAGCTATACCTGTATTGGCTATTTATGTCCAATATTTTCCATACCATTATTTATGGTATTTGGATTTCATGCTCTGTTTAGAGTCATAGGCAGACATTGCTATAGAGACATCTTGTTTTGAGCCTTCAAAATACATCAGAAATTTTTTTCAGACCCTTTGAAGTATTTAAAACCTCTGTGGTGAATTTCTATCTTAATGAAGAGTATTTTTACCCACTTGGCAAAAGCTGAAGCTGAATGGGTTGGTATCAAAACCATATAATCAATTTTATCAGCATATCTTTCAGAAATTCCCAGGCCAAAATTGGTTGTCCTTCTCATGAATTTCAACACAATACCCAGAAATTTAATTTTGAGGTATTGTGGAAGCCTTTGAGTCAAGATGCCTTTTCCCCTCAAATTTTAGTATTACTTATTTTGATATCTTATTTAGCTCAACATTTATTGTAATGAAATTTTTCCTAATTTATTAAATTAAAAATCTATAGTACACAACTTAAATTTTCAATTCCTCAGCTTAAAATTAATCTTGACTTATGGAATACAGATGCATATTTTGACAAATTTTATTTAGATAATGCAATCCCTCTTTTCTTATTAATTACACAACACACCTCAATTTTAACACAATGAATCACAGTTGTAACCAAATATGGCTTTAATAATCTTACATTTGAATGATAGTAATCTTTTCATAATTAAAGTCCTCAAAACTCAATTTAAGCAGATTGTCAGTTGAGCCACAGAAATATTACTCAGAGGTGACCCATGGTATGATTTCATGGGGAATCCAATGGTAAAATGAGATTTATATTATGTAAATAAGGAAACATTTATGATCCCTTTATTCACTTTTCTTCAACAATACATCTTTGTCAAATATTTTGCTTTTTTTTCTTCATTTTTCCAAGAAAAATGTCAATTTTTCATTCTTTTCGATATGATGAATTTTTTGTAATAATTATGCCTTAATTTATCCTCTTAATATTATTTTTGGTTTTCAGAAGTAATTAATTCTCTTCAATTCCAATTTTCTCCTTTGTTATCCTTTGGCTATATTAAGATCTGACTAAGTCTTATATTTATTATCAATTGTTTCCAGATTTGCAGATTTCAAGACGGGTTGAATTCATACAGAACATTATTCCAATGTATCTTAAAAACCAGGGTAAATATTTCTAGTTTTAGTTTTATCTTCCCAAATTCAAGACAAAATTCTCAAATTGGACTTTTATATGTATGACTGATGAATTAAATTACATATTTTATCTGAAAAAAAATAAATTTCAATTACATATTTGGTTTGTAGTCAAGTATTTTGATACCTTTCATAGCCCAGGGATGGTGGTGCAAAAAAACAAGAATTTCTTTCAAAATGGACTCAAGATAAATGGAATACTATTTCAAAGAAGAAATTTAGCAAAGATAATGAGAATTCAAGAACTAACATAATTTAACAAAAGGTTTTAGTTAAAGTAATATTTATCAAAAAAACAAAACTAAGCCCTCAATTAGAAAAATAGACCAAAGAAATTGGAAATAAAATATCAAGATAAATTCATCAATAGATGGTCCATTGGTAAAAATGAGAGCTACATAAGAATCAAAGGAGAATATTTCGTGGCAATTGATTAATAAAGTTCTAAAAAATGTGCTCCCACCTTCAAAGATTGAAAAAGAGGAAGCCAGAGATTAAAAAGAGAGCGACGAATCTTTAAATAAACTGTCCCTATTTTTGAAACGGTCTGAATGAAAGTAGAAGACATTGTATAAGGGGGATAGAGATATATGAGTGTGAAACAATAATTCAAATCCTTGATTTCCATAGAAATTTCAGGTTGAAAAATCAATAGACAGAAAAGCTTCACAGTGGTTTATCTCTGAGTAGATATTCAAGTATAGCTCACAAAATAAAATAGTTGCTTATTGGGTACCTTAATTTGTGAAAGATTTTTATTATTAAGTAAAAGGATAAATTAGTTCCAAATCCATATTATCTTGAGTTCCAAGTAATAACTCAAAGTGTTTTACAAAACTTCAAGAATAACTTGTGAAGTTCCCAGGAGAAAATTGTGGCAAGTGAAATAATTTCCTATCACTTGTAACCCTGGAAGATAAGATAAAAAACAAAAAATAAAGCTTTATATTTATCATTCAAGCTTAAATATGGCTAAAAAGGTTCATTTCCCATTGAGCCTCCAAGTTATAATTTTTAACAATAAAATGGCATAGGATTACAACTACAGAAGAATTCCTGATATCCAGATCCACCATTTAATGGGAAAACAAGAAGCTAAAATAATAATACCAGAAAGAGTTAAAAAATAAAGAGAATAATTGCTAAATCATGGATGCAGGAACATGTAATACCATCTGAAGGAACCACTAAGAAAGAGAGTTTTTTTGTTGGTATTAAATTAATTATTGATACTGCTTGGGTACTATTTAATTGAAAATACTAAGTTTTCACACAAACAAACAGTGGTCCATAGATCCTTTGGGAATTTTATGGAACCAAATCATCAAAAAAACTAGCTTCAGTGAAAAATCAGCTAATATCCAAAATGAAGATAAATTGTATTTTGGGGAAGTCTTAATGGAAGAAAAATTAGAAGAGGAAAACATGGAGTCAGAGGAAGAAGATTTCTTTTTTCCTGTGAATACTTAGGAAGGAATAAACTTGAGAGGGGGATGTAATATACCGTTCCTTCTTTCCTCAGGCTCAAGCTCACACTTGACCAAAGCTCATAATAACAGCCAACTTTAAAACAAAAATGTAATTTTACCCAGAAATATATGCCAAATTTTCAGTCCCTCAAGTCTCACATTGTCTAAATTATATGTATTCGTATGAAATAAAGGATATAAATACGAATATTTCATCTCAAATATTCATGAAAAAAAACACCATTTTCCACAAAGTTTATGTTGAAATACCAACTTAGATAAAGTTAAATTTACCAAATTAATATAGAAATCTTGACTATTATAGTCCCCCTTATTATGCTGTAAGAATTCTCAACCCATGAAAAGTATATTAAATACACAAGAGAACTCTTAATTCGAAGCTCTTAGGGAGCACAAAAAACTAAATTCATGAAGTCACAGTCAAATCCTTATTGCAGAAAAGAATAAAAGTTACAGATTTACCCAGTCTTTCAAATTCACTAAGATTTCTGCATGTAAAATGATTCAGAATTTGGATATTTCCTTTAAGTATTGCATAAACCCCCTTAATTAATTCTAAATACTTATTGAGAATTTAACCACTAAACCACATTCAGAACCTTCCTAGCTCATACAAAATCCTTTACACCAAATTGGTGCGTGTTTAATCCAGGCTTAAAGCCCATACACCTTCCCACTCCCATAACCAATGCAGGTTTTTTTACACCATTAACATCAAACTCATAATATTTTTCACATAAATTCATTATTTAATCTTATACATTATGGCTTCTGCCACTGCTTTGTCATTCTATTTCCCAATTATTCCCCCCACTACCTTATTAGCTACAGCTCAGAATAATCTCCTTTTCATTTCTGATTCACTGAATACAACTTCCTTGTAAGTTTCATCAGAAATTTCAATTCAAAATTTTGAGGACTACACTAAAGAATTAAGATCAAAGATATATGTTAAAAGCCCTTACAGGAGAATCTTGCCATGGGAAGCAGCATCTAACCAAATGTAGAAGAATGGCCTAATCAAGAAGGCAATTTTTAGAGGAGATGATTCTCTAGAAAAAGTTGCTTATATATTTTTCAATCAAGGAAAATCCCTTGAGATTACAAAGGAGTATTTTTGAATTCTTGAACAAGCCATCCAGTCTATAGAGAAAAATTACAAAAAAAGCAGAAATAACAGCTACTATCAGGAAGCTTCAATTCCCCAGCCAAATACTAAAGCAAGTTTTTTGAAAAACAGAAAACAGAAAAGGAAGTAAGAAATAATTATCAAAGAAAATCCTCACCTGGGGTGAAAACTATCACAGGACCAATATGTAACAAAAAAGCAACTCAAAAAATAAATATTCTGACATTGTACAATTAAAATGGTATGAATCAAAGGGAAATAGAAAATTTTTTTGTAAAAATTTATCCCCACCATAGAATGACACAACCATCTGTTTTTGCATGGATAAAACAAAAAGAAGTCATTGAAGGTCAATTTTGGTTTGAAAATTCCACGACAAAGTGCCTAAAACTCATGAAGCATTTCAACATCAAGAGGATTTTGGAATATTTGACTGAAAAATAACTTCTCTCCAACATCAATCTCACTGGAACCAAAATTTGAGAGGGATCAAAGTGGTTTTCTCTCTGTTCAGGAATTTCATCTGGTGACTGGCTGGAATTTAGTAATGTATGGTTGGCAGAATTTGAAATCCAAACGGGTTCTTCACGGATTCTTTTTTATGGGGAGGCTTGTCAATCAGAAAAAAACACCTTAGTGTGTTTCTTAAAGACTATGAGCCAAAGAACAGTTACAACATGGATTAAAGATGAATTTTCTACTCATGAGCATCTATTCTTAGCTCAAATCATAAAAAAAACTGATTTACCACTTTCAAATCAGAATATCCCCAGACAAGGGTCTAGTGGTTTCATCAACATCAAGATTAAGGGCAAATAAATAACTATAAATTGATTTATCTTTCAATTAAAGTGAGGAAAATAATCTAGCACCACTACTCATTTGAAATTTTGAATTTCAAAGATGTTTCAACCAAAATTATTCCTATCAACTGGGCCATCAATACCATTGAAACCTAAAATCCAGGAGGACTTCAATTAAATTTTAGGAATGGATTACTGAATGGTATCAGAAGCTTCAATAGTCTAAGAAACAAATAATCTTACTTATAGATAATTTTAAGGGCCATTAAGTCCCTGGAAAGCACACAAATATCAAATTCAAATTCCCAAACCCAATTTTACCACTCATATTCAACCGAAGGATGCCATAATTATTTGAACATTAAAATATTGCCACTTTTTCTGTTTCCTCTCTTATTAAATCCAAAGAATCCATGATTAGACCCCATCTCCAATACAAAATAAATCAGATTCAAGAAATGTGTATTTCCAGAGCTTCTTGGGCCTCCTTCAAATCAATGTGTCACAGGGGCTCTTCTAAATGAAGAGGGCCTGGCACTCAGTGAACAGACTTACTTATGAAGGGCTTAGAATAAAATACTCAAATGATAAGAGTAATGGAATAAGAGGATAAATTCCTAGTCATAAAATAATAGTAATTAAAAGATATGAGAGAAAAACAAAAGCAATAATAAAGAGCCAACCACAAATAATCCTGTACCACTGTTACAACCTGTTCAGAAAAGAGAAAAGGATTAATTAAGGATATGGCCACCAGGACTCTACTGAACCGGTGAGGGAAGGCAAAGACTAACTTAATAATTAATAAAATAATATTAAATAATAAATCCAATATTTCAATTAACTGGGGGAAAACCCCCAGGTGGATGAAAAGGGGCTGGTATATGTGAGAAATACCAGCCTTGGAGCTTTAGTGTTGAGATACTTGCCTGTATGCTGGAAGAAGTTGGATGTGGGATTGAATCCTGTATTGGTGAATCCAATACAGGTTATACAGTCAATACAGGAATTTGCACCTGTATTTATGACAGGCCTATATTTGGTGAATCCTGTATTTGGGTCTTGCCTGTATGAAACTGTATTGAGGTCTGAAAACTGTATTTGGAGAATGTTGAATGAAACCCCCTTGCTGATTGGGTTTTGAAGGGTATCAATGAAGTAATGATTGCTGAAGATGATTGGTAATGCCCCTGCCTCCTTGGCTGTGACACAATGACCATTTCCAATTTTCTGAATCACCCCAATGTCCCCTCACAAAATAATTATCCAGCTGATAATAATGTTATTTTTCAAGCTGAATATGATGTGAACCATTAATTTCGATGCATATTCAGCTCAGGAATTTTTCATCAAAAACATATGATGAGCTCCAAGGAATTACTCAATATAGACTCTGAGGTAAATTTGACAATTGGAGCCCTGAATATATAGTTAAATTTAACTTGAATGATGAAAATGGGAGCTCTCAAGGAACCACAATGGCACAGGATAATAATTAAAGAAACAAAGCAATTGAATATATTGTTAGTTTCTAGCCAATCTTTAAAGCAGCACACAAATTTATTGCAGCTCTTATGTGATTTCTTATAAAAATTCAGCCCAAGCTGATCAGCTCCATTACTTTATTTAAGGTTATGCAAGTGATATTGACTCTTCCTCAACCATGAATTCTCAAAATGAATCAATTGCAGATTTTTTTGATTCCTCTCTCCTCTATTCTCTATATTCTCTCCTAAACAAATAGCACATGTATTTATTTAGTTATTTTAATTGAAGCAATAGTATTATATAATACTTTATAGATCTTTGCAACATGAAATTAATAATGTTAATTTTTTTGTGCCTGATAATTTCAAAATAAATACCTAACCCATAGCAATTTGAGTCCACCAACAGGTTTGGGCTTGGAAGGTGCTTACTGTACATGCGATCTGCAATAAAATTATAAGACTACTGATAAAGTACCCATTCCGTATTAGCTTGAAGAAGTTAATATCCTGATATAAGGAGAAACAAAGCCAATAAATAGTTTTTCATAGTAACACCCTTTCATATTCAAATTAAGAAACACCTAAATTTAAATTTAAATAAGATTAAGTACTTATAATTAACAGTAACATAAATTTCATATGGTAAAAATACATCAATAATAAGCCTCTGATTTAGAAAAACATAGAAATACTTACCAGAAAAATTAACTTGGGTTTGTGAAATGGATATTTTCATATAGCAAAACTACCTTTAAATATGATACAATAGGCTAGTAATATGAGCCCATTAAATCCAAACTTAGAAGAAATTCTAATTCAAGTTTTTTCCCTACTCTGGGTAGCAGAAATTTAAAATTAACCTACAGTCCCAGTTTTACCCAAAATATTTCTATAAAATTTCCCTTTTCTTTGTTGTTTTTTGTTCATATCCTACCTTCTAAACTCTCCAATCTCAACCATTTCACTGTTGAAGTCCTCTCATTCTACGGTTTTGTCTCTTTTCTCCTCTTCTATTTTCTTGAATTTCCCTAGAAGTTCTTTTACACTTTAAAATTCTTCATTCAATATCTGAATATTTTTCGAACCCCAGAGAAATGTTATTTTACTCACTTCAGAATCTGTGGAAAATGTTTCATAAGGAGGCGAGAAAAGAAGGACATTTTTGGCCATAATGAGGTCAAACATCACTGAAAACTCATTTGAAACTGGCTGTGATAGCTCTGGCACATCCACTTCTCACAGTTCACAGAGCCATTGAGCTAAAACTGGAATTCTTAAAATTAGTATTCCATTACAGCTTGATGCATCCCATGGTCACATTTCTTCAATTAAAATAAAAATTAAATTGAAAGATATCCACTGTTTGTGAACCTAGGGCGTTTTACCATGGAATAAGAATATAAGGAATTTATGAACATTTTTGTGATTATTTTTTTGATTTTTTCATTAAACAAAATTAACTCATGTAATTCATTTTTGGGATAAGCAAAAACCTTCTTACTGCTAAAAGCTAAGGATTCTTGCTTACTCAAACTCAGAATCATCATATGAGAAATTAGGTGAGTTGCCTCATTAATTGTAAAATTTATTGGACTTATTGATATTTATCTACTTCAGATTTATTAATTATTGAATAGATTTACCTTAATATCTCTGAGCTTAATGAAAATGAATCAAATTCACAAATACTTGCAGGTTTCAGTAGAACACAGTACATTAATTGGAGTGAAGATACATAGTAAACTCTAGGATATGAGTCAAGAAATGAGGAATACCAATCTAATTTTTAATTGTACCAAGCTCAAAGTAGGTGTTCCACATTTAATGAAGGATATTTTGAATAAACCCCACTCCATTGTCATAAAACGTATTAAATTTCACAGTTAATCACAAATGAAAATTCTATGAAACACTTTGATTCTTTAAGTAAACCAAATTTTAACTTTAAGCATGGTATTGAGTTCTCCCATAAATTTTCTTCAAACAAGAGTGGATAAAGTTCAAACTATATTCAGGCCACGAATGTGTATGATTTCAAAGCTTCAGGATAATTCTGAGAAATGTGAACATATCATAAGTTGAGAAATGAATGAAGGTTTAAGTTTCAGCATGAAACATAGGAAATTACAATAGTGGAAGACCAAAAATAGAGATGGAAAGTAAATCATTATTCCAATAGCTTTCCTAGCTAATATAGTGGGGCTCCACCAAGTTAATTCCAGGAAGTATAGAGGTTGGTGGCTATGGTTGTTTTCTCAATTTAATATTCAAAAGGTGCCTTTAAGGAGTTTAATTGATGATCTGACTTAAAATATAATTTAAATAAGTGATTTTTTTAATATTTTGAATATCCAAGTATACATAAATATTTGGATTAAATTATTCTCTTCCTTATATATATTTTTGGCTTTCCAGGAACAGATTTTCTGGAAAACTTTATGGACGAAAATCTTAAGGTTTGTTTATAAAGGTTTTGATGATAGTAACAAATATCAAGAGTATGTCACAGCCATGGGAAATTCCCCCGCCCCAGTGGGTGGTTTGTGGCAATTCCCTGGCTGAACCATCTTATGTATAATAAGCCATGAGATCAATTTTATGACCAATTTACCACCTGGGCTACACTCACTCTCCATGGAAATTTATGGCCCACAGGCCATATCCTTCTTCCCTTCCCTTTTGGGTTAATTCTACCACC
This sequence comes from Austropuccinia psidii, assembly GCA_023105745.1. Taxonomy (NCBI): domain Eukaryota; kingdom Fungi; phylum Basidiomycota; class Pucciniomycetes; order Pucciniales; family Sphaerophragmiaceae; genus Austropuccinia; species Austropuccinia psidii. The sequence goes on along the minus strand of JALGQZ010000002.1, from coordinate 6,422,361 downwards.
TCTGTCCCCCAGGTCATCCCACTGGGATTGGGTCTGGGGGGGTCCTCTCAGTTTTCCAGGGGCTTATAGCTCCTTCTGGCCTACCCCCTTTGATTAGGGTGTTTGGTCCTAATGGCCTCTACATCCCACAGTCCATAGTCCATCCCACACTCTTTTTGGCCTAATTCCAATGATCCCAAAGCAGGCTAAGTAAAATTTCAGGTGGGTCCCAAACCACGTTTTGGCCCCTCACGTCACAGGGGCTCTTCTAAGTGAAGAGGGCCTGGCACTCAGGAAACTGGAGCTCACTTATGGTAGTCTCAGAAGGAATAAGATGTAATACACTCAATAGTTTAATAAAGATAGAATTGCTAATGAAAGAAATATAAGAATGCAGAAACAATAAGACTAATATTAAAGAATGAAAGAGCCAACCACAAACAAGTCCAAGTCCACTGTTTCACCTGTCCCAAAGAAATAGAAGGGCTACTAAGGATATGGCCACCCCAGCTGTACTTGACAGGTAAGGAAAGGCAGAGGCCAACTTAAAACAAATAAATATTGTACTCCAAAATAAGAATAATAATATTTATTAAATAATAAATCAAACATATTAACTAACTGTGGAAATGTCCCCAGAGGGAGAAAGAGGGGCTTGTATATGTGAGAATCCACCATCCCTGATCCAAAGAGGAAATTTTCTTGAGAGGAATCTGCATTTGAACTGATTTGGATAATACAGCCCCTGTATGGATGTGCAGGGTCTTTACAAGAGGTGGGGTGGAGTTGGGTTATCATGCAGTTTGAGATATGTGAATCCAGCCTGTACAAGCCTTTACAGGCTTTATTGATGAACCAAGCTGTATGCATGTTTTAGCAATAAGGTTTTCTGAAACTGATTACTGATATACATACTGGATTTGCTGGTTTTATGAGTTTTAGTGGGTTTAAGGTTGAATACCCCTCCCCTGATAGTTTCTGTGACAGTATCCCCTTCTTGAAGCTAGTGGGCTTCTTAACACCGTAATATCCTTCCACTCTTGAATGTCATCCCCAAATCCCCACATTTCTTCCAAAAAAATTGAATTTAAATCCTCTTTCCTCTTGATTATTACCCTGAAATTTCTTCTTCACATCCTTCTCCATCAAGTAATTTCCCCTTCTTAAAGTAAGTAAAACCTTGTCATTTCTTCAGTATTTCCCACCTTGAGTCTTTTTCTTCTTTAAAACAATTCTTTTCAATGGCCATCGGCTGAATCCCAAATTGAAGTCCACCATTGTGTTCAGCTTGAGAAATGGTTGATAATAGTTACATGCATGTATAACCCCTACAATAATTGGCCATATTGTCTTGAGACCTTTCCTTGTACCAATCTACCTTTAAATTAATGTCTTGAAAGCGGTTCTTCTCCCCAGAATCTTGAAAAAACAGCTCAAATGTCTTTTTGAGGTCATTCGGGTCCATTATGGTTCATTTCATCCCTGCCATTCTATGGAAAATGTTTCGTTTTGGGGCTCTGATGACCATTTCTGGTCATCTTGGGTCTACAATCCATAGTATGGGGACTGTGGTCCCCCAGTACCATTCTGGCCCCCTCAACCCAAATTTGAAGGGGTTTACAGGGGTCCAAATTGGCCCATATGGCCTGGACTTGCAGAGAGCAGTCCAGGACCATGGAAGAGGGAGGTGCTGCTTTTCTGGAGGAGGCTCTCTATTGAGGACCTTGAGGGGCCATAGCTGGATTTATGGCCCCAGAACCTTGATATGCATATCAGACTATCTTGACTCTTTTGCTTTCATACTCTAGAAATGAATTTAAAGCTTACTGAGATAGCTTAATCTTCCCCTTCTGTGGTGCCACTGTCTGTCCTTTGTGGTTCTGGAATTTTCAGTCAGCTGGTTTCACCTTGGTCAATAGCTTCTTCAGGTCATTGTGATCCTTCCCAAGTTTATGGTGGGTACAAGGCAGTTGACGTTCTTGATCCTTCTTGTACTGAGCTCTTGAAGAATGTAAGACAGTGTTTCCAACACTATAACCCCAGGTCTTATAAGTGCCATCATTTCTTTGTTGGGAAGAGGACATTTCAATGTCCAGGAGTACCAATTTCAAATTTCAGGCAGCATTTACGGAGAAAGGATAGGCCTTTTTGGAAAGAGCTCCCATTCTCTGAGGCCCCTACCCCTGATGATACTTAAGGCCATTACAACTGTAAGGTTTGTGGTCTTTTTGATTTTATTTGATTCTGATGTCTTGCTTTAGTTACTGGATCTAGGAAGAGGGATGTGGCAAGGTGGACCAATGCTGGAGGGCCCATTTATTTCAGTTCATAGTTCTCCATCTCCAGGAGCAACAACCAGGATGTGGTGAAGAGAATAAGAAAAATTTCTGATTCACCCACTGATCCAGATGCTGAAGTGAGTGATGAATTGAATGGTGAAGGAGCTGAGGTGGTAAATCCTTCCATTTGAAATAAATCAAATACTTCACCTTCTCAACCTCCTGCCAAAATATCCCAAAGTCAAGTCATTCTCAGTACCCCAAACATTTTCCAGCCTATCTTGTCCACCATTCCATATTCCATTCCTCCTCCTTCATCAAACCCTTCCACTTCCAGGCCTTCCCTTGTTTCACCACTGAGGCCATCTCCTATTCCACAGCCAAGACAATCACCAATGGTCACCTCCCAAAAACTACATCCTGTGGCCATCTCCAGCAGAAGAAGAGAGGATTAATTTCCTTTACTGTTCCCTGTTCCTCAAGTATCTCAAATAAGAGAGCATTGGCCTGTCCAGGTCACCAGGGAAGATCCCAATATGGTAAATGAAGTTCAAGATGCTGTGGCCAGGCTGTTTAGAAGGGCTGATAGAAACAGTAGGGAGGTGATTTTCTATTCTAATGATCAAATTATTCCTGGTACTTCTTCTGAAGAGATGGCTGCTAAGCTTGTGTGGTATGAAGATTAGTTGATTAATAATTTTCAAAGAATGTTTGATTAGTTTGGTAGAAATAATTATCTTATTGCTCTTGTTTGTATTTGATTTGTCTTTTATTCCCACTCTTATAAATACTAAAAAATAAAAAATAAATGGAACCTCCCAATACATGATATGGGAGGGGATTATTCTGCTTTAAAAAAGAAATAAAAAGAGACAAGAATTATATAAGTAAATAAAATAGAAGAAAATAAGATCTAAGAGAACAATATAGTAAAGAAAAAATGAAGAAACCTCTGAGAGGTGTCCTTCTTGAGGTGAGTTTCTTGATTCTGGCCATAATTTTTCCTCAAAGATAAAACCAAGTATTTGGTGCGCACAGATTGGCCAAGGTGTTTTTCTACAAGAAGTAAAAACCCTCAAATATTCTTACCAGGAGATGGAACTTACTTTCACAAAGTCCACTCCCCGCCAAGCACCATAAAAGAAGAGAAAATCTTTTGCCATAAATTGACTTGTTGTAATAAATTTCTTGAATATTGATTAATTGTATAAATAAGAAAAGAAAAAAGGAAAAGTAATTTGGCAATATCATGATGAAAGGTCCAAACTTGAGGGTATTTATTTTTCAAGGTCTTCAAAATCTGTACAAAGAATTTGACAAGTACTCACAAAGTGTCCAAGGTGATTCTTACAGAAACTTTGGGTAGAATAACCCCTTAAAGGTGCATGCCAGTAGAGGGAGTTACTTTCATAACCTCTACTCCCCACCAAGCATCATAAAATCAAACTATTGAGATATTTGGGCCAGGCTTTTCAGGATACAAAGTATGGAAATTATTGACAAAGTCTTGTTATCTGGTGAGGTTAGAAGCTGGTTCCCAAGCTGTTCTTTCTGGGTCTTCACTGAATCCTTTCCACTCCAAAAGATTCCATAATTTACCTCTGTTGAGCTTTGAGTCCAGAACCTGAGTCAATTCCCATTCCTCTTGCTCCTCTGCTAATACTGTTGGTGGTGGAAGTTAATGTTGGTTTAAGATTGTTTATTTCTTGACTGGTTCTAATAAGGACACATGTAATACAGTGTAATATGTGACTATGAAACTGATGATAATATTACTATTAATCAACAGTACTATGTCTGTTCTTATGAAATATAATAATAAAGTATTACTATAACCACAATTAAATAATTAAAAATTATTTCTTTCACATGTTAAGCACTACTAGTGTCTTTAACAGTGAGCAAGTAATTGTCTACAAGAATCAATTACAAGAAGAATTTAATAATAAAACCTTCTTTATTAAAATAATAGAATTATTTTAATATATATAATTATCTTTTGCAAGAATAATTATAATGATAATTCTTGAAGAAAACCAATTTTAGAGAAAAACTTTAAGAATTAAAGATAAATCACTCACTAATATTCCAAAGAGCTTATTGGAAGATAAGATAGAGAGATTTGGCGTAGAATTGTGGATTTAGAGGATCAAAATGAATTTAAAAATGTATTACAACAATATATAGTTGATTTCTATGATTTCACGTCTTTCTGATTGATTCTGAAAGAATTAAACACTTAAGAAAAGTTTTACCTAATACTTACTTGTTGGTAATACTGATATAAAAGATTAATAAGATGATGATGATACGGAAAAAACAGCAAGAAGAGGCTTCTTTTAAGTCAACAACAGCTCACAGAGGTGTGCCACAGAGCAAACAGAAAAACCAGTGAGTGAGAAAACAATAAACCCTTTTGGATTAATGATTGCATCATCTGTTGTCACATAAGATTATCATAATTACTTAATTGATGCTTTTACGTGACTACCAACCCCAATATGGTTAAGAATAAAAGGAGTAACATCATTAAATCTTCTTTTATTCCAAAAGAGTCATTTATTTCTCAAAGTTATCAATGTTATTGCCAATTTCATCACAGGGTTTAATTACTGTGAATTTTTGAAGATTCAGTGTTTCACGTAGAATGGTCAAAAATGGACTGTAAGTAAAGCATTGAATTTTACTAGTAAAACTGTAATTCTGTTTGGTGGTACCATAGATAATACAGCTCTCAATTGGTCCTGAAAGTTTCAGAAAGATTCATCAAGAATTGTATTTTTAATGAATTTTTGAAGTTTTTACCTCATTTCTACGTAGAATTGCAAATATCAGTGTTTGACTGGCTGCTATGAGGTAAATCAATGGATACAAGTCCAAAAAGGGTTTTAATTACTCTTTTGGGGTTTATTCATGGAAAGTCATTAAGAATTGACGTGGTTACAGGAGCCTAACTAGCTTTTTACCTCCTTGGCATGTCAAAATAGCAGGTTATTTGCTATTTTCTTAAGATTTACAGTAGTTGTGACATGGTAACCAAGTTCCCAAAGAGGTTTAGTTTACCAATTGGGTCAAGATCAGCCATGGAACCAAGCTTTGGAGCTATCCACGCCTCTGGGTCCTCAGAAGCTGGGTACCCTGGCTCTCTTTGATGTCTTTTGTCCCCCTTGCCTATTTTTTACGTCAAAATAGTAATTTAAGCTTCAAGTGAGATATCCACTATGGGTGTACCAAAAGTCCATGTAAGAATACCATGATATTAAGTGCTCAAAACATGTATAACACTATTCTTAGTGTATATGTAACATGGGATTTCTCACTTTCCCATTATTTTGGCGTAAAATCAAGAAAAACAAAACTTTTCATGGATATTTTATGTGGTATTAATGATGTGGTGTTGAAGTATTTTCCATATTACCACCTCAAAGAGTTAATTTGAGCTTATTCACTCCATGGAGCTACCCTAGGTGAATTTTTGTGTAGAATCCAAAGCTGGTCTTAAATCTATGGATTTACTTACTCAATAAAAAGTTATTCATCTTTTCTGAAATCAAAAATGATGAATTTTGAATATATGCATAATTTATGAGTTATGTATATTTCAAAATTTCTTTTTAAGATAATTGTGGCCTATTTGGGTATGTAAAATATATCTCAAGGCTCACATTCCCTCCCACCAAAAAATAAAATTGTACTACAATTTTATTAGTGATAAAAGAATAAGGCCCCAAAGGGGGTTAATGTCCACTGTCCAGCCTCTTTACATTACTCAGATCAAGTAATTTAAAGCACATTTATAGACATGTTCAGGCTTGTGGCCTTCTTTCATGTCTAAATCTTCTTAAAAGCTTATCTGAGTCAGGTATTTCTGTCTCTGCCATCCATTCATCTTCATGTACTGCATTTCTATATCTGACAACATATTCTCTTTGATTTTTACCCCTAAGTCTCCTTTCTTTAATGACTTTCTTTATCTTTTTTTCTTCATTCTGTTCCACAGGTGGTACAGTTAAAGGAGTTGGGTTTCTTAAAGGAAACAATTCTTTGTCAGCTGGTTGATAAGGCTTTATCAAGCTGACTGGAAAGGTGGGGTGTTTATTTTCCAATTCACCACTCAATTCCACTTGAACTGCATTGGTTCCATGTAAAGCAACAATAACAAAAGGTCCTACATAAGAATCTTTAAGTTTCTTTGGGCCTTTGATATTATTAAAATTCAAGGTTTAAACTAAAACTAAGTCCCCTACTTCGAAGTCTGGTACTTTATGACTCTTGTCCCACTTCTGTTTTGCATAATCAAAAGCATCATCCATACTTTGTTTTGCGTGGTGTTTTACTTTATCAAGCATTATCTTGAATCTGGAAGCTTTAGGATGAATTTCAATCAAGTCTTTCCTCAGTGTGTCTGCTGGGAGTCTTGGATTCCATCCTTTTTCTAACATAGCAGGAGTCTGTCCTGTGGAAGAATGGACTGATGTCTTGTATGCCAATTCCAGTGCAGGTATCAGAGTGCACCAGTCATGGGTAAAGCCATCTTAGTCTTTGAATTCTAATCCATTAGCACAGAATCTCCTGATCATGTCTTCTAAAGATTGAATAATCCTCTCTGCTAGCCCATCTGTTTGAGGGTGATATGCTGTAGAGAATGATAACTTAGTCCCAAACAATCTATGAAGATTGGTCCAAAGTGCAGATGTGAACTTGGGATCTCTGTCACTTATGATATTCTTAAATAATCCTGTATGAGAAATAACTCCACTCCATAAAAGAAGAGCTGTATCCATAGCAGTGTCATCTTTATGACATGGTAAGAATATGGGAGTTTTGCTATATCTGTCTACAATGACTAAACAAGCATTATAACTTCTGTCACCACTTGGAGGAAGTGCTGTGACCCAATCCATGTGAACAACTTCCCAAGGGGATTTTGGTTCTTGAATATGGATCATTAATCCAAATTTCTTGCCTGTACTCCTGTTTGCTTTTTGGCATCTGTCACAGGTATGGAAATATTCAATGGTTTCTCTTCTCCAAGATGGCCACCATGCACAGTTCTTCACTTTTTCAAGTGTCCTGTCTTCTGAAAGGTGTCCAGAGTAGATACTATCATGACATTCATGAAGAATGGTATTGATAAGTAATCTACTGCACAATGTCATAACACAAGAACGTTTTGTTCTGTGGTAAATGATTCCATCAAACAAGTGAAATCTTCCTTCAGAATAAGAGTTTTTTCAAACTTCATCAAGTGCATTAACTAAAAATGTATCTTTGCAGTCTTTATCTAATAAAGAAGTCAAGATATGGCAATTCTTGTCTTGTTTCTAAGATTCTCTGACCTCCTCAAAGAATTCAGTTCCAATATCAGTTATGTTAATTTCTTCAATTGGAATCTGTGGTTCAGCTTCCAAAGGTACATAAGCTGGGTTATCAGGAGTGTTGGCTAAAGCCTATCTACTAAGTCCACCAGAATTCTTGTGAATGTTTCCTGCTTTATGAACTATAGTCATGTTTCCTCTATATTCTTGAATAGCTATTTTCCATCTCAACATATGTCTGTTGGGATTTTTCATGTTAAGAAGTGATTTTACGTCATTACAGTCAGTTATCACTTCAAAAACACTGCCATCAAGGTAATAGTGTAATTTCTCAAGTGCCCATACCAAACATAAGCATTCCATTTGGCTTGCACCATATCTGGCTTCTGTTGGTTTGATTTGCCTTGAGATATAACAAACTGGTCCTTCTGGAGGTTTGTCATCAATAATTTGGACTTGATGTAGGGCTGCCCCTAATCCATCTCCACATGCATCAATGTATAACTTAAAAGGAATATTCCAGTCAGGCATGAGGAGTAAAGGTGCTTCTGTAAGGGCTTTCTTTATCTTCTCATAAGCTTTAATTCTCTCCTGTGTCATCTCAAATACAGTCTGTTGATCACAGATTCTATAGAGTGATTTGGCTAGAATTGCAAAGTCATTTAAATGTTGCCTATAGTAACTAGCAAATCCAAGAAAAGACATCATTTCTTTTTTATTCTGGGGTATTGGCTTAAGTAGTACTTCTGCCACTTTATTTTTGTCAATACCCAAGCTTAAACCAGAAACAACATGTCCTAATGCTTTAAGTTCTTCAAAACCAAAGTTGCATTTCTTAAGTGAAATTTTCATATTCACTTCTGCAACTTTGTGAAGTACTCTTGCAAGTCTTTCAAGGTGCAAAGACCATGAGTCAGAACATATGATAATATCATCAATATAAATGATAAGCCATCCTTTAGACAATTCTGTGGGGAAAATGGTATTCATCATTCTTTGATAATGAGATGGAGCATTTTTAATGCCAAATGGCATTCTAAGATACTCAAAAATACCACAGTGAGTGATGATTCTAAGTAATTTCTTAGCTTTAGGTGTCAAAACATTTTGATGGAAGCCTTTCAATGCATCCATTGATGTTATATACTTGGCTTTGGATAATTGAGTCAAGGTTTCTTGGATTCTAGGGATTGGATACCTATCTGGAACTGTGTAGTTATTCAAAGCTCTAAAATCTCCAACCATTCTTGACTTATCATTATGCCAAGCAATGATAACAGGTGTTGTCACTTCAACCTCCTCATTATGGCCTATTTTCCTTAGTACACCAAGTTGAATTAACTCTTGTATATGTTTCTCCAAGGCTTCTCTAGCTCTTGGACTGGCTGGATAAGCTGGTCTTCTAAGTACTGGGGGATATGGTCTGTCAATATTAAGAGTAATATCAACTTCATGTCCTCTTATAGCACCTAATGGTTCATTATCAGAGGCAAAAGCAGTATTGTATGTGTATAACACGTCAATAAGTTCATTCCTCATTTTTGGCTACAAAGATGGATTAATCTGTGCTTCAACAATTTGATTAGACACAAATTCATCTTTATAAGTATCTTTGACAGAAGATACCACAGATATTTGTTTTGGCATATTGGAAAAAGCAAATTTTTTTCTTTTGTTATCCCCAATTGTGAAATATCTGTCTTTATGGTTATTGATGTCAATACCATAGATATTCAAGTAATCATTTCCAAGAATAATGTGCTGAGATGTGCAATTATCCATTACAACAATCTCAGTTTTCATCCTTACACTTCCTGCTGGGTGTGGGAATACAAGATTAGTGTCTAATATACCCAAGGGGTACATATTGTTACTGGCACTACTAAATTGTACACCTTCTATTGGTAATAGATGGTTTTTCCATTCAGAAAGTATAATCTGGAGATAATCTTTGCCCACACAAGTGCAAAATGCCCCTGTATCCAAATTTACTTTGGCTTCAATATCACTCATCAAAACTGATGTGATACAGGATGCTCCAGCATTATAACCCTTTCCTCTAGCAGGTTTTGTTTTACACATTATGGCATCTTGGATATTGGTCAGGTTTCAGCAAGCCTCACTGTACTGTGGCAAGTGGGTATGGACTTCTGTGACCTCAAAGAAAGCTGTGATGTTTTCAATGGGATAGTCCTCTACTGGTGTATCTTCAGAGACTGCAGAATCTTGATAAGACTCTTCTTTCTCTTCAGTACACTGGATTTCTTCAATGACTTGAACTTCATTGATTTTTGTCTTTTTTGTGCAAGTGTTGGCTAAATGTGAAGTGCTTCCACATTTATGACACTTGAAGACAGGTTTTTCTGGTCTTTTATCCTCTCTGGGAATCTTAGAGGTCATCTTGGATTCTTTTGGGATTTTAGACCAAGTTTTACCAATTCTTGTTCTGGCAATGATATCTTCCATAGCATTAATGTATTCTTCTGTTGAACAGGGCTCTACACATCTGCTTTTGATAGCATGTTCCAATTCTCCTCCACACTTTCTTAATATTTTCATATTAATCATAGTGTCAGACATATCTGGTTGTAAAGCAGATAATTGGTCTTTTTGTTTGAAGAACCAAGTAAGTGGTTTATCTTTCTCTGAGTTAAAAATGGCATTTTCAAAGGCATTTTCTATTTTAAACCTCCCAGAATTATTGGCCCATTTTGTAATCATTTCAGATTTCCACCAAGACCAATAATGTTAACCATTATCAATCCTCATTTTGTAATACCATTTCTTTGCAGTTCTGGTAAACAGACAGTGTAATTTTCCCACTATGCTTTCATCAGGTATATTAAAGTCTTCTTGCAACATATCAATAGTCCTGATGAATTCAATATGGTTGTATTCTCCTTCACCAGAGAATGTTGGCCATTCTTCTATTTTGGGAATATCTCTTGCAGAGTAGGCATTTTCTCCCAAGAATGGGGTGAGACTTTCTTTAACAGAAAGTTTTTCTTCAGTTAAAGGTGTAGAATGTCTTGGCATATGTGTTTCATGATTCTTATTAATTTGTTCCACACTTGCAATTATTTCATTCTTTAACTTCTTCCTTTCACTGTCACTTTTTGCTAAGTGTATAGCAAATTGGTTGGTATTCTCAACTATTTTTAAGACTTGGTCTTGTAAAATTGTAAGCTGATTATTCACCTTAAAAATGGAAAGTTCTTCCATCTCATCATGCTGGACTTGGTACATGTTCTCAATTCTTTTGCAAGAATTGGTAATTGAGTCAAGTCTGGCATGTGTCACTTGGTGTAATTCAATGTATGTCTTGTCATTTTTCTTTAATTCAACTATATCTGTTGCAATTTTAGTTAACTTTCTATCAATTTTACCAATTTCTACATTAAGACTAGTCTGTAAACCAATTATTTGCGTGGAAAGTTTCTGTTCATCCTTTCCTGCTCCTTGGCTGTGAATTCCATCAGAGTCCTGGCCATATTAAAGACACTTTCCACAGCTGAAGGCTCCAATTTGGGGATCCTGTACCCTTGTGGGTAAGGGCTGTGCCAATTGGCTTTGCCTTTTCCTTTGCCTTGATGGTTCTTGGGACCTTTCTGCTTCTTCTGAGGTCCCTTGGGCTTGTCCTTGGACACTTCTGGAGCTGGTTTGGAGCTGGTAGACGCCACTGGTGCCTCTGTCTCCAAAGCTGGAATCATTTCCAACTCTTTCTTCTGGTCTATGGATAAAAGACTTTGGTTCTTAAACCAATTCTTTATCTTTTTGACCTTGTCTTTGCAAGACAGGGGGCTCCATCCTCCTAAGAGTTCTATGGTCTTCTCCTGACCCAGAGAGCTCTTGATGTGTAAGTAGGAGTTCATGGCCCCCTGCCAAAGGCTTGAGCATATTTCCCACTCTTCTTCCTTGGCTGCTCTGAACCAATTTTTGTACTGGTATTGATATATTTCTATTTCTGCCACTTGAAAATGGTTCAGCCCTGGAAATAATATCATGAATTAGTTCAGGCTCAGAATTCACGTCAAAATCTGTTGGTACAGACCTTGGGGAATGGGGGGCAACTCTGGCATCCTCCACATGTGTCTTTCTTGTGGAAGATTTGGCACTTCTGGATTTGGTCTTGCCTCTTCCTTGTCCACATCCATCTGGTTGGACTATATAGTTGCTTCCATTTCTGGTATGCACCATTTCCACATCAATTGAAAGATAAAAAGTGAAAATATAAGATAAAATACACACCTTTTGGTGGTAATTTAGCTTTTTCTGAGTTGAATAAGGTGCCTCTTTTAGCAATTTGCACCTCAATACTTTCTTCAGATTCTGCTTCTGAAGATTCAGGACTATTTATGTATCTTTTACTGAGTCTGTTTCCAGCTGCACAGTATTTGATTAAAGACACTTTAAAGAGAAAATATGATAAAAGAAATTATTTTTATGATTTAAGATATTTTCAAAGATTTTTTATAAGTTTTATTATTTTTTGATATTAAAAAAAAAAATCCTTTTCAAAGAAAAAGTATTTAAAAATCAATAATTTGAATAAAAAATTAAGTCAGAGTAACTCAAAGAATAATTTTATAAGTTTTTGGATGTGAAAAAGCCACGTGTAAAAACAGTACAAAATTAAACCAAATTCCTCAATGAAATAAGATTTTAAGACAAATTCAAAAAATAAAAATAATTTTTCCTTAAATTGAAGAAAAAAAATATTAAATTAATATATTTTATAACTTAAAAATATATTAATTAAGGGTATAAGGTTCAAAAAACACGACCAGGCCCCCAAATGTAAGATGTGGTAGGTATGGTGGTTTTTTAGAACACAAAAGTGAAGTCTAGAATATGATGAAAGCCAAGTCTATGGATAAAATCACGGCCAGGCCCCCAAATGTAAGATGTGAATATGAAACTGATGATAATATTACTATTAATCAACAGTACTATGTCTGTTCTTATGAAATATAATAATAAAATATTATTATAACCACAATTAAATAATTAAAAATTATTTCTTTCACGTGTTAAGCACTACTAGTGTTTTTAACAGTGAGCAAGTAATTGTCTACAAGAATCAATTACAAGAAGAATTTAATAATAAAAACTTCTTTATTAAAATAATAAAATTATTTTAATATATATAATTATCTTTTGCAAGAATAATTATAATGATAATTCTTGAAGAAAACTAATACTAGAGAAAAACTTTAAGAATTAAAGATAAATCACTCACTAATATTCCAAAGAGCTTATTGAAAGATAAGATAGAGAGATTTGGCGTAGAATTGTGTATTTAGAGGATCAAAATGAATTTAAAAATGTATTACAACAATATATAGTTGATTTCTATGATTTCACGTCTTTCTGATTGATTCTGATAGAATAAAACACTTAAGAAAAGTTTTACCTAATACTTACTTGTTGGTAATACTGATATAAAAGATTAATAAGATGATGATGATGATACGGAAAAAACAGCAAGAAGAGGCTTCTTTTAAGTCAACAACAGCTCACAGAGGCGTGCCATGGAGCAAACTGAAAAACCAGTGAGTGAGAAAACAATAAACCTTTTTTGGATTAATTATTGCATCATCTGTTGTCACGTAAGATTATCATAATTACTTAATTGATGCTTTTACGTGACTACCAACCCCAATATGGTTAAGAATAAAAGGAGTAACATCATTAAATCTTCTTTTATTCCAAAAGAATCATTTATTTCTCAAATTTATCAATGTTATTGCCAATTTCATCACAGGTTTTAATTACTGTGAATTTTTGAAGATTTGGTGTTTCACGTAGAATGGTCAAAAATGGACTGTAAGTAAAGCTTTGAATTTTACTAGTAAAACTGTAATTATTTTTGGTTGTACCATAGATAATACAGTTCTCAATTGGTCCTGAAAGTTTCAGAAAGATTCATTAAGAGTTGTATTTTTGAAGTTTTTACCTCATTTCTATGTAGAATTGCAAATAACAGTGTTTGACTGGTTGCTATGAGGTAAATCAATGGATACAAGTCCAAAAAGGGTTTTAATTACTCTTTTGGGGTTTACCCATGGAAATTCATTAAGAATTGACGTGGTTACAGGAGCCTAAGTAGCTCTTTACCTCCTTGGAACGTCAAAATAGCAGGTTATTTGCTATTTTCTTAAGATTTACAGTAGTTGTGACATGGTAACCAAGTTCCCAAAGAGGTTTAGTTTACCAATTGGGTCAAGATCAGCCATGGAACCAAGCTTTGGAGCTATCCACGCCTCTGGGTCCTCAGAAGTTGGGTACCCTGGCTCTCTTTGATGTCTTTTGTCCCCCTTGCCTATTTTTTACGTCAAAATAGTAATTTAAGCTTCAAGTGAGATATCCACTATGGGTGTACCAAACGTCCATGTAATAATAACATGATATTAAGTGCTCAAAACATGCATAACACTATTCTTAGTGTATATGTAATATGGGATTTCTCACTTTCCCATTATTTTGGCGTGAATTTAAGAAAAACAAAAATTTTCACGGATCTTTTATGTGGTATTGATGATGTGTTATTGAATTATTTTCCATTTTACCACCTCAAAGAGTTAATTTGAGCTTATTCACTCTATGGAGCTACCCTAGGTGAATTTTTGTGTAGAATCCAAATCTGGTCTTAAATCCATGGACTTACTTACTCAATAAAAAGTTATTCATCTTTTCTGAAATCAAAAATGATTAATTTTGAATATATGCATAATTTATGAGTTATGTATAATTCAAAATTTCTTTTTAAGATAATTGTGGCCTATTTGGGTATGTAAAATATACCTCAAGGCTCACATACAGGATGAACTGACTTCCATTGTTGAGAAACCTTCAGGTGATATGCATGGCTTCCAATCTTCTTTGAGAGTTCAAAGGGTCCAAAACATCTCTCTGAAGGCTTCTTGGTGGGTCTGGTAGTGTTCATATTCTTTTAGGCTAGCCATACGTTTTCCCCAGGTTGGAAATCAGGTGGAATTGTGCCATTTCTACCTTCATACTTCTTGAATCATCTTATTTCTGGCTCTAATCCTTCTTTGACCATTTGCTGTACTGGTTGTAGTTTTGTTTATAAATTTCCAGCAGTTGTGTCTTGAGAAATGTCAATTTAATCAAAACTTGGATTTCTTTCATAAATGGTGAGAAAAGGCTATTGCTTTGTTGATGAATTTTTTGCATTATCATATGAAAGTTCAGCCATAGGGAGCTAGATGTTCCAGTTAGCTTGATGGTAGCTGACATACATCCAAAGATACTGTTCTAGAATCTGATTTACCCTCTCTGTCTGTCCATCTGTTTCAGGGTGAAAGGCAGTTGAAAGATCTCTTGATATCTTGAGCTGCTGACACAATTGAGTCCAAAATTATGAAACAAATAATGAGCCTCTATCACCAACAATACTGATTGGAAGACCATGTTTGGAAAAGACATGATTAATGAATATTTGAGCTAAGTCCAAAGCAGTGATTGTTGGATAAGCTGGAATAAATATTGCCATTTTTGAAAATCTGTCTACAACTACTAAAATTGAAATATGCAGGCTTGAAATCAAGGTTTTAATAACTGTCAAAGCTTAATAAAGCTTAAAAACCCTAAATAAGCTTAAACCTTTAAATTTACAAGCATCAAAACCTTATCAAAATCTAAGGTTTGATGTGTATTGCTATTTTACATGGAAAAATAGCAATAACTTCAAAAATTCATTAAAAATCCAAATCTTAATGGATTTTCTTGAAAATTTCACACAGCTTAGAATTTAGTATTATCTATATATAAATCCAATTTTAAGAATCTTTTATAAATAAATTTCCTGGGTAATTAGCCTGTAAATTTACTCTTTTAATTAAGCTCAAAAACAATTATGATTTCTTTAAAAATTAATTAAAAATTGAGTTTAGGAGATTTCTGCTTGAAACTCTATTTTTAAGTTGCTCATGTGATGAACCTTAATATAAATAAGTTTATTTATATTGAAAATATAAAATAATTAGTTTAAATAAGGATTAAAGTTACATGGAGTTAAGAATAACACTGGTAACCTTAAATTGGAATTAAAATTAAGTTACCTTAAGTTAAGAACTTTAATTTTAAGCATGGTTTTTCAGTTTTGACCTGAGCACGCCCTCTATATCCATTATGAATCATGAGAGCTGCTTTGAAGACATAGAAAGAGTCTTTTCATCACTGTTTTTGTTCATCATTCATTATCAATCCAATCATATTAGAAATTTAAACAGGTAAAGTTTTATTACGTATAAAATCTTATTATTAAAATAATTCTTAAGTTATTTTCTTCTTTATTTATTAAAATCAAAGAATTGAAATCATAGAATTTAGATTATTGTTGTAATCACCAATAATGTATTTTATTATATAAAATGAAATCATCTTAAATATCTTTTAAAATCCACAAATTCCTCTCAAAAACTCTTTAATCTTAATTTTTATTATAAAAAGTTGTTTTATCTGTCACATTATTGATTATTGGCGTGTTTTTAACTTATAATTATTATTTAATATAATAACTGTTGTTGTTTGACTTGTTGTATTAAATAAATATCATAAGTACGTTTTTCTCTAAGGTTCTATATTTTTTTATCTAGTATTAGTTTTTTATATGGAATTTTTTATTCTATAAGAATTAATTTTACACAGTGTGTGTTTAATTCTTTTATAAATAATATTTATATTATTTATAAGTGGTTAATATTAATATTTTCCACATGTAATTGTCTCATTAAGAGCTTTACACTTCTTATTGTTATAACTGTCAGTGACTATAACAATAATAGAATAGTTATAATTTATTATAATTATTATTTTTTTCATTAGATTTTTATAATAATAGTTAAATTCTTGTTTTTTATAATTATTTTTAATAATGATATTTAAATTTGTGGTTATAATATTTTGCTATATTGTATATTTCTACTAAGGACATTCATAGTACTCTTGATTTTGTTACTATTATCAAGAGTTTCATAGATAAACCTTACATTTGGGGTCCTGGCCGTGATTTTAAACCAATATTTGGGACATAAATCATATTCTAGACCTTATTTTACTATTTTTTGACGTAAAATTACCATATTTGTCTTAATATTGTCTTTTTTGGGACTTATGCCTTATAAATAATCTTTATAATATTAATTAAGGTATTTTTTCTTAAGAATATTGTTTGAAACAATATACTATTGAGTGATTTGGAATAAGTTTCTCTTGTCTAACTAGTGGCTTTTTCACATCACAGACTTGAAATTTATTCTTTGAGTTATTCTAGTATAAAGTGAATAATAATACAATTTTGATTAAATAACTTGTTAATTGCATAATTATTATTTCTTTAAAGAAAATAAGAAATCAAATAAAAAATCTTTGAAAATAAAAAATCTTTACTAAAAACATTTTTTTTCTTTTATATTAAACATTTTTTCTTTATTTCTGATGTAATTTGCCATAAAATGACATTAAAACAGCTTTATTTAATAAGTTGAGTTTATAAGTTATTTTCATTATTTGATAAAATAACTTATATTTTTAATTTTCTCTAGTGTCTTCCATCAGAGAAAATTCTTCAGACTCTGAAGCCTCAGAGTCCAGTATTGAAATTCAAACCAGCCCACCACCAAGGGGTTTGATAACCAAAGAGCCCTTTGAAGGTCCTGCAGGTGAATTCAATTCAATTTTACTCTATTTTTTATTAAAATTGACGTGAAATGACTCCTACTAGAAGTGGAAGTAACTACTCCATCCAATCAAATGGATCTGGACCAGTACATTCCAGCCACAAACCAAGAAGGCAAGAATGTCTTCCTAGAGGAGAGGCACAAATGGAGGATGCCAGAACTTCCACCAGTTCCCAAAGGTTAGCCGGCACCTTTCAACCTCTTATTGAGAGTCCAGAAGCTGTCATAACTGCCATTGCTGTTAGACCTGAACCATTTCCAACAGGCAGCTGTGGAACTTTATCAATCTCAATGGAAAAACTGGTTCTTGGCGTCAAAACAACAAGAGTGGGAACTTCTCCCAAGTCTTTGGATAGGCACCATGAACTCTTATCTTCAAGTGAAGAAGTTCATGGGAACAGAAAAGACATAAGATCTTCTGATGGGTTGGATACCCATGTCTGTCAAAGGACAAGTCCAATAGATAAAAGCTTTGTTGAAAAACTAAAGCATGTTATCAGAGAATCAGAAGAAGAAGTTGGCCCAAGGCAAGGAAAACAGCCCAGTGGAAGCTCCCCAAGCATCCACCAGCAAAACTCCGCCTCAACAAGTGCCAAAAAAGCCCAAGCAAGCCCCAAAGACCAACCAGAAGGGCAAGCAAAAGGCAAAGGGAAAGGCAAAGCCCAAGTGGAACAAGCCTTACCCTCAGAATTACAGAATCCCAAAGAAGGAAAAGACAGCCATGGACAATGTGTTTAATATGGAAAGAACCTTGATGGAATTCAAAAACAAGGAGGAGGAAAGATTGAACCAATCTTTCCCAAAGAAATAGATCTTGTAAAACTTGTAACTCACTTTGAATCTTGTAATAAAGAAATTATGACAAAATTTAAAACACTTTATTATGTCCAACAGAAGTTGGGTAATGAGATATTAAAAGTCAAAGAGCAGAAAAAGACCTTTATTGGCCTTGAAAATGTTAATAAATACAATATTGTGTCTTTGCCGCAAATTTGTGAAAGACTTGAGTCTAAAGTTACCTTACTCAATCAACCAGATGAGAACTCAATTTCTTTTATAACTGGACATTTAAGGGAATTGAAAATACAAGTTCAAAACTTGGAAAATTCAACTGGTCACAATGCAGCTCTTTTTCAAGAACAATTGGAAAAAAGTGATAAAGCAAGACTTTAATTGAAAGAAGATATTCAATCAAGTATTAATAATATATCACTATAAAATTAATTGCCAAGGCAATCAACACCAATTCTTGACAGAAATGTTCTTAGCTTGAATAATGATTTACATCATACAGTTTCAAGTCGTGATGTGGAAACTGCTTGCAATTTTAAGGACATTCCAAGATTAGAGGAATGGCCAACCTTCAGTGGTGAAGGAGAATATAATCATATGGAATTTATGAAAACAATTTATATGCTCAAAGAAGACTGTAACATACCAGATGAATACATAAGTGCCAGATCAAACTCATTATTTACCAAATCAGCAAAGAAATGGTATTATAAAATGAGATAAGACCATAGTAAACATTCTTGGCCTTGGTGGAAAGAACAATTTATTTCCAAATGGGAAAATGATTCCTGGAGATTTAGAATGGAAAATTCTTTCGAAGAAGCCATTTTTAATATTGAAAGGGACATGCCCATTACTTGGTTTCTTAAACAGAAGGTCAGGTTAACTGCCCTTCATCCTGATATGTCTGAAACAATGGTACATAAAATGATATTAAGAAAATGTGGTGGTGACCTTGAGCATTCTATAAGAAGCAGATGTATTGAGCCTTGCTCTACAGAAGATTATATCAATGCTATGGAGGACATCACTACTAGAACAAAAATTGGAAGAAATTGGTCCAAAACCCCAATAGACAACAAGACTAGTGGGAAACCAATTTCAAAACCAAATAAACCACATGACAGACCTCTTTTGAAATGTCATAAATGTGGAAGTACATCTCATTTGGAAAACACTTGTCCAAAAAAGACAAGATTCAATGAGATGAATGTTGAAAAAGTGGAAGACACAAAAGAAACTGATGTATCTTTATATGAAAGTGATTCTGAGCCTTCAGAAGAAGAAGAAGTATGAGAAGAACTTGGTATAGAAAATATTAATGTTTCTTTTGAAGTTACTGAGGTACATACTCACTTACCACAGTACAGTGATGAATGTATGGATCTCATACATGTGCAAGATGCCAAAATGCAAAAAGCCAAACCTGCCAGAGGTAAAGGTTATACAGCTGGGTCATCTTGTATCACTAATATTGTGATAAATAACACAGAAGCCAAGATACATATTGACTCAGGTGCTTTTTGTACTTGTGTTGGAAAAGATTATCTTGACAAAATTTATATCAATTGGCAAGACAAGTTGATGCCAATTGAAGGTATAAGATTCAGCAGTGCTAGCCAGAATATGCACCCCTTGGGTATATTTGAAGCAGAAATCATATTTCCTCATCCTGCAGGAAGTATGAGATTGAAAGTTGAAATTGTTGTTATGAATAATTGTACTTCACAACACTTTATACTTGGGAATGATTATCTCAATATTTATGGTATTGATATTAATAATCATAAATACAGGTATTTCACTATAGGGGAAAATAAAAGACAAAAATTTGCTTTTCCTCCAGAAAAAAGAGAAATTACTGTCATTAAAAAAGCAAAAAATGTTAATAAGGAAACATTTGTGTCAAGTCAATTGATTGAGGCACAAATTAGTCCTGAATTAACACTGGAGATGAAGGAAGAACTTATTGAAATTTTATTTCAATACAGGGAAGCCTTTGCTTCAGATAATGAACTACTTGGGGCTATAAAAGGCCATGAGGTGGACATTATGCTTAATGTGCAAAGGCCTTATCCGCCACTATTAAGAATACCAGCTTACCCAGCTAGCCCTAGGTCTAGCAAAGCATTAGAAAATCATATTAATGAACTAATGAAACTGGGAGTTCTTAGAAAGGCTGGACACAATGAGGAGGTGGAAGTCACAGCTCCAGTAATCATTACTTGGCATAATGATAAGTCAAGGATGGTTGGTGATTTTAGAGCACTGAATACCTATACTATCCCAGACAGGTATCCAATACCTAGAATTCATGAGACTTTGACTCAATTATCCAAAGCAAGATTCATTACTTCCATGGATGCTCTAAAAGGCTTTCACCAGAATGTTTTGACACCTCATGCTAGGAAATTATTGAGAATAATTGCTTGTTGTGGGATTTATGAGTATTTGAGAATGCCTTTTAGTATTAAAAATGCACCCTCTCATTACCAAAGAATGAAAAATACTATCTTCCCACATGAATTATCAGAGGGATGGTTAATCATTTATATTGATGACATTATCATTTGTTCAGAAACCTGGCAATTACATTTAGAGAGACTTTCATTAGTACTGAAGAAAATTCCACAAGTGAACATGAAAATTTCTCTTAAAAAATGTAATTTTGGGTTTCATGAGCTAAAAGCTCTAGGACATGTAGTCTCAGGACTAAGCCTTGGTGTTGATAAGAACAAAGTGGCTGCAGTTTCACTGAAACAAATGCCCCAGAACAAAAAAGAAATGATGTCTTTCTTAGGGTTTTCCAGTTATTACAGGCAACACCTTAAACATTTTGCAATCCATGCCAGATCATTATACAGAATTTGTGATCAACAAACTGTTTTTGAAATGACGCAGGAGAGAATTCAAGCATATGATGAAATCAAGTATGCCTTGACCAATGCACCATTATTATTGATGCCAGACTGGAAACTTCCTTTCAAGCTGTATATTGATGCATGTGGTGAAGGCTTAGGAGCTGCTCTGCATCAAGCTCAAATTGTCAATGACAAGCCTTATGAAGGTCCAATTTGTTTTATTTCAAGACAAATTAAACCTACTGAGGCCAGATATGGAGCTAGCCAAATGGAGTGCCTTTGCCTTGTTTGGGGTCTGGAAAAGCTTCATTACTATCTTGATGGTAGTGTGTTTGAAGTAATTACTGATTGTAATGCAGTAAAATCACTTCTTAACATGAAAACTCCAAACAGACACATGTTAAGATGGCAGATTGCTATACAGGAGTTGGAGGCAATGTGACCATAGTACATAAAGCTGGAAATATTCACAAGAATGCTGATGGCTTAAGTAGATTGGCATTACCCAATACACCTGAAAATCCTGCCTATGTTCCTACAAGTGCAGAACCTCAAATCCCAATTGAAGGAATTAACATCACAGATGTGGGAACAGAATTCTTTGAGGAAGTTATAGAAAGCTATAAGCAAGATAAAAATTGCCATATACTTACTTCTCTACTTGACAAAGATTTCAAAGATGCAGAATTGGCTAATTCTCTGGATGATATCTGGAAAACATCTTATGATAATGGAAGATTCCATTTGTTTGATGGTATAATATATCATAGATCTAAACACACATGTGTCATGGTCCTATGTAGTAGAATGTTGATTAACACAATACTACTAGAATGCCATGATAACATTTATTCTGGACATCTGTCTGAAGACAGAACAATGGAAAGAATTAAGACATGTGCCTGGTGGCCATCTTGGAGAAAAGATGTCATTGAGTACTGTCATAGCTGTGATAGATGCCAGAAAGCCAATAAAGCTACTGGTAAAGGATTTGGTCTGATGATCCATATCCAAGAACCAAGTACCCCATGGGAAGTGGTTCACATGGATTGGGTAACTGCATTACCACCTGAAGGTGATAAAAGTTACAATTCATGTCTTGTTATTGTAGACAGATATAGCAAAACACCAATCTTTTTACCATGTAATAAAGATGACACAGCTATTGATACAGCTCTTTTGATCTGGAATAGGGTAATATTCCATACTGGTCTCTTTAAAAAATCATTAGTGACAGAGACCCAAAATTTACATCAGCCTTATGGACTAATTTACATAAGCCTTTGGGTACAAAATTATCATTCTCAACAGCATACCATCCACAAACAGATGGGTTGGCAGAAAGAATGATTCAAACCCTTGAGGACATGATCAGAAGATTTTGTGCTTATGGCCTGGAGTTTAAATATTCTGATGGCTTTACCCATGATTGGTGTACTCTTATACCAGCATTGTAATTAGCCTACAAGACCTCCATCCATTCTTCAAGAGGCAAGACCCCTGCAATGTTGGAAAAAGTATGGAACCCCAAACTTCCAATTGATACTTTGAAGAAAGATCTGGTTGACATCCATCCAACTGCTTCAATCTTTAAGCTATTGCTTGATAAAGTGAGACATCATGCAAATCAAAGCATGAATGATGCCTTTGAATATGCTAAGCAGAAATGGGATAAAAGTCATAAAACCCCAGAGTTCAAAGTAGGGGACTTAATACTAGTTTCAACCTTGAACTTTAATAATATTAAAGGTCCAAAGAAATTGAAAGATTCCTTTGCAGGACCATTTATTATTAAAGCCCTTCATGGGAAAAATGCATTACAAGTAGAACTGTCAGGAGGACTGGAAAATAAACATCCAACTTTCCCTGTCAGTCTAGTAAAGCATTACACCTCAAGTGATAAGGAATTATTTCCTTTAAGAAATGGAACACCCTTAGAAGTACCCCCACTAGATCAAAGTGAGGAGAAAAAGGTACTAAATTTCTTGAAAGAAAGAAGACTTAGGGGAAAAATGAAAGAGAATACTTAGTCAGGTATAAAAATCCACAACATGAAGATGAATGGATTGTATAAAGCAAAATACCTGATTCCCAAACGTTTCTCAGAAGATTCAAACATGAGAGAAGACCAATTGCTCAACAAAAAGCTTGAATTGTGTGCTCTACATACTTAAAAGTATAAGTAGAGAGGTTGGAAAGCTGATTATACCCCCCCCCCCCAAATAACTTGGGGGTATACTACAAAAGAAAAATTGTAGTACAATTGTTTTTTGGTGGTAGGGAATGTGAGCCTGTGAGGTATTGTAAGGTTTGTCTATGAAACTCTTGATAATAGTAACAATATCAAGAGTACTATGACTGTCCTCAGTAGAAAAATATAATATAATGAAATATTATAACCACAAATTTAAATATAATTATTAAAAAAATAATTATATAAAAAAAATAAATTTAATTATTATTATAATAATATAATAATAAAAAAAAATATAATAATTATAATAAATTATAATTATTCTATTATTGTTATAGTCACTGACAGTTATAACAATAAGAAGTGTAAAGCTCTTAATGAGACAATTACACGTGGAAAATAAGAATATTAACCACTTATAAATAATATAAATATTATTTATAAAAAGAATTAATCACACACTGTGCAGAAATAATTCTTTATAGAATAACATTCTATATAAAAAAACTAATAATAGATAAAAAAAATATAGAACTTTAAAGAAAACTTACTTATAATATTTATTTAATACAACAAGTTATAAAACAACAGTTATTATATTAAATAATGATTATAAGTTAAAAACACGCCAAAAATCAATAAAATCAAAGATAAAACAACTTTTTATACTAAAATTTATGATTAAAGAGTTTTTGAGAGGAATTTGTGGATTTTAAAAGATATTTAAGATGAAAATTTTATATAATAAAAGTTATTATAGATGATTACAACAATAATCTGAATTCTATGACTTCAATTCTTTAATTTAATAAATAAAGAACAAAAATAACTTTAAGAATTACTTTTAATAATAAGATTTTATATTTAATAAAACTTTACCTGTTTAAATGTCTAATATGATTGGATTGATTATGAATGATGGACAAAAACAGTGATGAAAAGACTCTTTTTATGTCTACAGAGCAGCTCTCATGATTCATAATGGATGTAGAGGGCGTGCTCAGGTCAAAACTGAAAAACCATGCTTAAAAATTAAGTTCTTAACTTAAGGCAACTTATTTTTACTTCCAATTTAAAGTTACCAGTGTTATTCTTAACTCCAAGTAACTTTAATCCTCATTTAGTTTAATTATTTTAAGTTTTAATATAAAATAAGTTTATTTATATTAAAGTTCATCATATGAACAACTTAAAATTAGAGTTTCAAGCAGAAATCTTTTAAACTCAATTTTTAATTAATTTTTAAAGAAATCATAATTTTCTTTAAGCTTAATTAAAAAGTAATTTTCCAGGCGAATTACCCAGGAAACTTATTAATAAAAGATACTTAAAATTTAATTTATATATTGATAATATTAAATTCTAAGCTGTGTGAAACTTTCAAGCAAATCCATTAAGATTTGGATTTTTAATGAATTTTTGAAGTTATTACTATTTTTCCACGTAAAATAGCAATACACACAAAACCTTAAGTTTTGATAAGGTTTTGATGATTGAAACTTTAAAGTTTTAAGCTTATTTAAGCTTTTTAAGCTTGATTAAGCTTTGACAGTTCTTAAAACCTTGATTCCAAGCCTGCTTATTGGGATTTACCCTCTTGGCAGCTTGAAATTCCTGTCCAATTTAGGATAAAACCAGTTTAAACCTTAAGGTTGGATCAAAGTCTAATCTTAAAGTTTAAATAAGGTTGAAAATCCTCCAATACAGGTGGACAACCTTAATTGAATCCTTGCAGATCCAAAAAGTTGGGTACCCCAGCTCTATTTGGTCTTTTTCCTTTGTCCCACCCTTTTGCGTGGATT
Organism: Austropuccinia psidii; assembly: GCA_023105745.1. Lineage (NCBI taxonomy): Eukaryota > Fungi > Basidiomycota > Pucciniomycetes > Pucciniales > Sphaerophragmiaceae > Austropuccinia > Austropuccinia psidii. Next base: position 6,397,432 of record JALGQZ010000002.1, on the reverse strand, counting down.
TTGCCCTTTTATTTATTTAAAGCCATACCATGGCTTTAAACCCTTTTAACTTGAGCTCACGCAGGATTTACATTCTTTATGGCAAATCCTTAGCCAATTCAGTAAATATACACCACACCTCAATTTTAACTAAAATTTTGGTAAAGTTGCATAAACCTTATGTAACTTTAAATTTAAGCTTAATTAAGCTTAAATTTAACAATTTTAAAAAAATGTTAAAAAGTTACATTAGTACTGTGAGATTCTTAAATCTTCTAATAACACAAGAAATAAGTGTTTTTGGGTATAACACCCTATGGGTGTACCCTAGGTTATTTTTGGTGTAGAATCCAAAAATGACATAATAATTATAACTTTGTTTATCCAAAAAAAAGTTATACTTATTTTTTATTATTTTTTATTTTAAATTCAACTAAAAAGTCTGTTTAAGACAAATTTAATTGTTTATAAAATCATTTGTGGCCTTATGGGTATGTTAAACATACCTCACAGGCTCACATTCCCTACCACCAAAAAAAATTGTACCACAATTTTCTTTTGTAGTATACCCCCAAGTTATTTGGGGGGGGTATAATCCACTGTCCAACCTCTCTACTTATACTGTTCAAGTATGTAAAGCACACAATTCAAACTTTATTGAGGAATTGGTCTTCTCTCATGTCTGAATCTTCTGAGAAACTTTTGGGAATCAGGTATCTTACTTTCTTCAACCCACTCATCTTCATGTTGTGGATTTCTGTACCTGACTAAGTATTCTCTTTCATTTTTACCCCTAAGTCTTCTTTCTTTTAAGACTTTCAGTACTTTCTTTTCCTCACTTGGTTCAAGTGGGGGTACTTCTAAGGGTGTTTCATTTCTCAAAGGAAATAATTCCTTATCACTTGATGTGTAATGCTTTACAAGACTGACGGGGAAAGTTGGGTGTTTGTTTCCTAACTCTCCTGACAGTTCTACTTGTACTGCATTTGTCCCATGGAGGGCTTTAATAATAAATGGTCCTGCAAAGGAATCTTTCAATTTCTTTGGACCTTTAATATTATTAAAGTTCAAGGTTGAAACTAGTATTAAGTCCCCTACTTTGAATTCTGGTGTCTTATGACTTTTATCCCATTTCTGCTTAGCATATTCAAAGGCATCATTCATGCTTTGATTTGCATGATGTCTCACTTTATCAAGCAGCAGCTTAAAGCTTGAAGCAGTTGGATGAATGTCAACCAAATCTTTTTTCAAAGTATCAACTGGAAGTTTGGGGTTCCATCCTTTTTCCAACATTGCAGGAGTCTTGCCTGTTGAAGCATGGATGGAGGTCTTGTAGGCTAATTCCAATGCTGGTATAAGAGTACACCAATCATGGGTAAAGCCATCAGAATCTTTAAACTCCAGGCCATAAGCACAAAATCTTCTGATCATGTCCTCAAGGGTTTGAATCATTCTTTCTGCCAGTCCATCTGTTTGTGGATGGTAGGCCGTTGAAAATGATAATTTTGTACCCAAAAGCTTATGTAGATTAGTCCATAAGGCTGATGTGAATTTTGGGTCTCTATCACTAATGATATTTTTAAAGAGACCAGTATGGGATATGACTCTGTTCCAAATTAGAAGAGCTGTATCCATAGCTGTGTCATCTTTATGACATGGTAAAAAGATTGGTGTTTTGCTATATCTGTCCACAATAACAAGACATGCATTGTAACTTTTATCACCTCCAGGTGGTAAAGCGGTTACCCAATCCATGTGAACCACCTCCCATGGGGTACTTGGTTCTTGAATATGGATCATTAAACCAAACCTTTTACCAGTAGCTTTATTGGCTTTCTGGCATCTATCACAACTATGACAGTACTCAATGACATCTTTTCTCCAAGATGGCCACCAGGCACATGTCTTAATTCTTTCCATTGTTCTGTCTTCAGACAGATGTCCAGAATAAATGTTATCATGGCATTCTAGTAGTATTGTGTTAATCAACATTCTACTACATAGGACCATGACACATGTGTGTTTAGATCTATGATATATTATACCATCAAACAAATGAAATCTTCCATTATCATAAGATGTTTTCCAAATATCATCCAGAGAATTAGCCAAGGCTACATCTTTACAATCTTTGTCAAGTAGAGCAGTAAGAATATGACAATTCTTATCTTGCCTGTAGCTTTCTCTAACCTCTTCAAAGAATTCTGTTCCAACATCTGTGATATTAATTCCTTCAATTGGGATTTGAGGTTCTGAACTTGTAGGAACATAGGCAGGATTATCAGGTGTATTGGGTAATGCCCATCTACTTAAGCCATCAGCATTCTTATGAATATTTCCAGCTTTATGTACTATGGTCATGTTGCCTCTATACTCCTGTATAGCAATCTGCCATCTTAACATGTGTCTGTTTGGAGTCTTCATGTTAAGAAGTGATTTTACTGCATTACAATCAGTAATTACTTCAAACACACTACCATCAAGATAATAATGAAGTTTTTCCAGAGCCCAAACAAGGCAAAGGCACTCCATTTGGCTAGCTCCATATCTTGCCTCAGTAGGTTTAATTTGTCTTGAAATAAAACAAACTGGACCTTCATAAGGTTTGTCATTGACAATTTGAACTTGATGAAGAGCAGCTCCTAAACCATCACCACATGCATCAATATACAGCTTAAAAGGAAGTTTCCAGTCTGGCATCAATAATAATGGTGCATTGGTCAAGGCATACTTGATTTTATCATATGCTTGAATTCTCTCCTGTGTCATTTCAAAAACAGTTTGTTGATCACAAATTCTGTATAATGATCTGGCATGGATTGCAAAATCTTTAAGGTGTTGCCTGTAATAACTGGCAAATCCTAAGAAAGACATCATCTCTTTTTTGTTCTGGGGCATTTGTTTCAGTAAAACTGCAGCCACTTTGTTTTTGTCAACGCCAAGGCTTAGTCCTGATACTACATGTCCCAGAGCTTTCAACTCATGAAACCCAAAATTACATTTTTTAAGAGAAATTTTCATGTTCACTTGTAGAATTTTCTTAAGTACTAATGAAAGTCTCTCTAAATGTGATTGCCAGGTTTCTGAACAAATGATAATGTCATCAATATAAATGATTAACCATCCCTCTGATAATTCATGTGGGAATATGGTATTCATCATTCTTTGATAATGAGAGGGTGCATTTTTAATACCAAAAGGCATCCTCAAATATTCATAAATACCACAATGAGCTATTATTCTCAATAATTTCCTTGCATGAGGTGTTAAAACATTCTGATGGAAGCCTTTAAGAGCATCCATGGAAGTAATAAACTTTGCTTTGGATAATTGAGTCAAAGCCTCATGGATTCCAGGGATTGGATACCTGTCTGGAATAGTATAGGTGTTCAATGCCCTAAAATCCCCAACCATCCTTGACTTATCATTATGCCAAGTAATGATTACTGGAGTTGTGACTTCCACTTCCTCATTGTGTCCAACTTTTCTAAGAACTCCCAGTTTCATTAGTTCATGAATATGACTTTCTAATGCTTCTCTAGCCCTAGGGCTAGCTGGGTAAGCTGGTCTTCTTAATAGTGGGGGATAAGGTCTCTCCACGTTAAGCATGATATCCACTTCATGGCCTTTTATAGCCCCAAGTGGTTCATCATCAGAAGCAAAGGCTGTTTGAAATTGAAATAAAATTTCAATAAGTTCTTCCTTCATTTCTGGTGTTAATTCAGGACTAATTTGTGCTTCACTTAATTGATCTGACACAAATTTTTCTTTATTAACATTTTTTACTTGTTGAATGACAGTAATTTCTTTTCTTTCTGGAGAAAAAGCAAAGTTTTGCCTTTTATTTTCCCCTATAGTGAAATATCTGTCCTTATAATTATTAATATCAATACCATAGATATTGAGATAATCATTCCCAAGTATAAAGTGTTGTGAAGTACAATTATTCATAACAACAAATTCAGCTTTCAATCTCATACTTCCTGCAGGGTGAGGAAATATTATTGTAGCTTCAAATATACCCAAAGGATGCATATTCTGGCTAGCACTGCTGAATTTTACACCTTCAATTGGCATCAACTTGTCTTGCCAATTGGTATAAATTTTGTCAAGATAATCTTTCCCAACACAAGTGCAAAAAGCACCTGAGTCAAGATGTATCTTGGCTTCTGTGTTATTTATCACAATATTAGTGATACAAGATGACCCAGCTGTATAACCTTTACCTCTGGCAGGTTTGGTTTTTTGCATTCTGGCATCTTGCACATGTATGAGATCCATACATTCATCACTGTACTGTGGTAAGTGAGTATGTACCTCAGTGACCTCAAAAGAAACATTAATATTCTCTATACTAAGTTCTTCTGATGTTTCTTCTTCTTCTGAAGGTTCAGAATCACTTTCATGTAAAGCTACCTCAGTTTCTTTTGTGTCTTCCGCTTTTTCTACACTTATCTCATTGACTCTTGTCTTTTTTGGACAAGTGTTTGCTAAATGAGATGTGCTTCCACATTTATGACATTTCAAAGGAGGTCTGTCATGTGGTTTATTTGGTTTTGAAATTGGTTTCCCACTAGTCTTGTTGTCTATTGGGGGTTTATACCAATTTCTTCCAATTTTTGTTCTAGTAGTGATATCCTCCATAGCATTGATATAATCTTCTGTAGAGCAAGGCTCAATACATCTGCTTCTTATAGCATGCTCAAGGTCACCACCACACTTTCTTAATATCCTTTTATGTACCATTGGTTCAGACATATCAGGATGAAGGGCAGTTAATCTGTCCTTCTGTTTAAGAAACCAAGTCATGGGCCTGTCCCTCTCAATATTAAAAATGGCTTCCTCAAAAGAATTTTCCATTCTAAATCTCCAGGAATCATTTGCCCATTTGGAAATAACTTGTTCTTTCCACCAAGGCCAGGAATGTTTTCCATGGTCTTGTCTCATTTAATAATACCATTTCTTAGCTGATTTGGTAAATAATGAGTGTAATCTGGCACTTATGTATTCATCTGGTATGTTAAAGTCTTCTTTGAACATATCAATTGTTTTCATAAATTCCATATGATTATATTCTCCTTCACCACTGAAGGTTTGCCATTCCTCTAATCTTGGAATGTCTTTGTAATTGCAAGCAGTTTCCACATCATTACTTGAAATTGTATGATGTAAATCATTATTCAAGTTAAGATCATTTCTGTCAAGAAATGGTGTGGATTGCCTTGGCAATTCATTTTTTAGTGATATATTATTAATACTTGATTGAATATCTTCTTTCAATTCAAGTCTTGCTTTATCACTTTTTTCCAATTGTTCTTGAAAAAGATCTGCATTGTGGCCAGTTGAATTTTCCAAGTTTTGAACTTGTATTTTCAATTCTCTTAACTGTCCAGTTATAAAAGAAATTGAATTCTCATCTGGTTGATTGAGTAAGGTAACTTTATGCTCAAGTCTTTCACAAATTTGCGTCAAAGACAAAATATTTGCCTTATTAACATTTTCAAGGCCAATAATGGTCTTTTGTTGGTCTTTAACTTGTACTATCTCATTGCCCAGCTTTTGTTGGACATGATCAAATGCTTTAAATTTTGCCATAATTTCTTTATTACAAGATTCAAAGTAAGTTACAAGCTTTACAGGGTCTATTTCTTTGGAAAGGATTGGTTCAATCTTTCCTCCTCCTTGTTTTTGAATTCCATCAAAGTTCTTGCCATATTGAACACATTGTCCATGGCTGTCTTTTCCTTCTTTGGAATTCTGTAATTCTGAGGGTAGGGCTTGTTCCACTTGGGCTTTGCCTTTCCCTTTGCCTTTTGCTTGCCCTTCTGGTTGGTCTTTGGGGCTTGCTTGGGCTTGTTTGGCACTTGTTGAGGCGGATTTTTGCTGGTGGATGCTTGAGGAGCTTCCACTTGGCTGTTGTCCTTGCCCTGGGCCAACTTCTTCCTCTGGTCTTCTGATAACATGCTTTGGTTTTTCAACCAAGCTTTTATCTGTTGGACTTGTCCTTTGACAGACATTGGTGTCCAACCCAATAGAAGATCTTCTGTCTTTTCTGGCCCCATGAACTTCTTCACTTGAAGATAAGAGTTCATGGTGCCTATCCAAAGACTTGGAAGGAGTTCCCACTCTTGTTGTTTTGACGCCAGGAACCAGTTCTTCCATTGGGATTGATAAATTTCCACAGTTGCCTGTTGGAAATGGTTCAGGTCTAACAGCAATAGCAGTTATGTCAGCTTCTGGACTCTCAATAAGAGGTTCAAAGGTGCTGGCTAACCTTTGGGAACTGGTGGAAGTTCTGGCATCCTCCATTTGTGCCTCTCCTCTGGGAGGACATTCTTGCCTTTTGGATTTATGGCTGGAATGTCCTGGTCCAGATCCATTTGATTGGATGGAGTAGTTGCTTCCACTTCTAGTAGGAGTCATTTCACGTCAATTTTAAGAAAAATTAGAGTAAAAGTGGATTGAATTCACCTGCAGGACCTTTAAAGGGCTCTTTGGTTATTAAACCCCTTGGTGCTGGGCTGGTTTGAATTTCAATACTGGACTCTGAGGCTTCAGAGTCTGAAGAACTTTCTCTGATGGAAGACACTAGAGAAAATTTAAAAATATAAGTTATTTTATCAAATAATAAAAATAACTTATAAACTCAACTTATTGAATAAAGTTGTTTTTATGTAATTTATGGCAAATTACGTCAAAAATGAAAAAATGTCTAAGATAAAAAGAAAAAATGATTTTAGTAAAGATTTTTATTTTTAAAGAATTTTTATTTGATTTATTATTTTCTTTAAAGAAATAATAATTATGCAATTAACAAGTTAATTAATCAAAATTATATTATTATTCACTTTATACTAGAATAACTCAAAGAATAAATTTCAAGTCTGTGATGTGAAAAAGCCACTAGTTAGACAAAAGAAATTTATTCCAAGTCACTCAATAGTATATTGTTTCAAACAATATTCTTAAGAAAAAATAACTTTATTAATATTATAAAGATTATTTATAAGGGATAAGTCCCAAAAAAGCCAATATTAAGACAAATATGGCAATTTTACGTCAAAAAACAGTAAAATAAGGTCTAGAATATGATTTATGTCCAAAAAATTGGTTTAAAATCACGGCCAGGCCCCCAAATGTAAGGTTTGTCTATGAAACTCTTGATAATAGTAACAATATCAAGAGTACTATGACTGTCCTCAGTAGAAAAATATAATATAATGAAATATTATAACCACAAATTTAAATATAATTATTAAAAAAATAATTATATAAAAAAAATAAATTTAATTATTATTATAATAATATAATAATAAAAAAAAATATAATAATTATAATAAATTATAATTATTCTATTATTGTTATAGTCACTGACAGTTATAACAATAAGAAGTGTAAAGCTCTTAATGAGACAATTACACGTGGAAAATAAGAATATTAACCACTTATAAATAATATAAATATTATTTATAAAAAGAATTAATCACACACTGTGCAGAAATAATTCTTTATAGAATAAAATTCTATATAAAAAAACTAATAATAGATAAAAAAAATATAGAACTTTAAAGAAAACTTACTTATAATATTTATTTAATACAACAAGTTATAAAACAACAGTTATTATATTAAATAATGATTATAAGTTAAAAACACGCCAAAAATCAATAAAATCAAAGATAAAACAACTTTTTATACTAAAATTTATGATTAAAGAGTTTTTGAGAGGAATTTGTGGATTTTAAAAGATATTTAAGATGAAAATTTTATATAATAAAAGTTATTATAGATGATTACAACAATAATCTGAATTCTATGACTTCAATTCTTTAATTTAATAAATAAAGAATAAAAATAACTTTAAGAATTACTTTTAATAATAAGATTTTATATTTAATAAAACTTTACCTGTTTAAATGTCTAATATGATTGGATTGATTATGAATGATGGACAAAAACAGTGATGAAAAGACTCTTTTTATGTCTACAGAGCAGCTCTCATGATTCATAATGGATGTAGAGGGCGTGCTCAGGTCAAAACTGAAAAACCATGCTTAAAAATTAAGTTCTTAACTTAAGGCAACTTATTTTTACTTCCAATTTAAAGTTACCAGTGTTATTCTTAACTCCAAGTAACTTTAATCCTCATTTAGTTTAATTATTTTAAGTTTTAATATAAAATAAGTTTATTTATATTAAAGTTCATCATATGAACAACTTAAAATTAGAGTTTCAAGCAGAAATCTTTTAAACTCAATTTTTAATTAATTTTTAAAGAAATCATAATTTTCTTTAAGCTTAATTAAAAAGTAATTTTCCAGGCTAATTACCCAGGAAACTTATTAATAAAAGATACTTAAAATTTAATTTATATATTGATAATATTGAATTCTAAGCTGTGTGAAATTTTCAAGCAAATCCATTAAGATTTGGATTTTTAATGAATTTTTGAAGTTATTACTATTTTTCCACGTAAAATAGCAATACACACAAAACCTTAAGTTTTGATAAGGTTTTGATGATTGAAACTTTAAAGTTTTAAGCTTATTTAAGCTTTTTAAGCTTGATTAAGCTTTGACAGTTCTTAAAACCTTGATTCCAAGCCTGCTTATTGGGATTTACCCTCTTGGCAGCTTGAAATTCCTGTCCAATTTATGATAAAACCAGTTTAAACCTTAAGGTTGGATCAAAGTCTAATCTTAAAGTTTAAATAAGGTTGAAAATCCTCCAATACAGGTGGACAACCTTAATTGAATCCTTGCAGATCCAAAAAGTTGGGTACCCCAGCTCTATTTGGTCTTTTTCCTTTGTCCCACCCTTTTGCGTGGATTTTGCCCTTTTATTTATTTAAAGCCATACTATGGCCTTAAACCCTTTTAAATTGAGCTCACGCAGGATTTACATTCTGTATGGCAAATCCTTAGCCAATTCAGTAAATATACACCACACCTCAATTTTAACTAAAATTTTGGTAAAGTTGCATAAACCTTATGTAACTTTAAATTTAAGCTTAATTAAGCTTAAATTTAACAATTTTAAAAAAATGTTAAAAAGTTACATTAGTACTGTGAGATTCTTAAATCTTCTAATAACACAAGAAATAAGTGTTTTTGGGTATAACACCCTATGGGTGTACCCTAGGTTATTTTTGGTGTAGAATCCAAAAATGACATAATAATTATAACTTTGTTTATCCAAAAAAAAGTTATACTTATTTTTTATTATTTTTTATTTTAAATTCAACTAAAAAGTCTGTTTAAGACAAATTTAATTGTTTATAAAATCATTTGTGGCCTTATGGGTATGTTAAACATACCTCACAGGCTCACAGGTATGTATAACATACCCATAAGGCCACAAATTATTTTATAAACAGTTAATTTTGTCTTAAACAGACTTTTTTAGCTTAAATTAAAATAAGAAATAGCAAAAAATAATTATAACTTTTTTTGGATAAACAAAGTTATAAATATTATGTCATTTTTGGATTCTACACCAAAAATGACCTAGGGTACATCCATAAGGTGTTATACCCAAAAACACTTATTTCTTGTGTTATTAGAATATTTAGGAATCTCACAGTACTAATGTAACTTTTTTAACATTTTTCAAATTGTTAAATTTAAGCTTAAATAATCTTAAATTTAAAGTTGCATAAGGTTAATGCAAACTTACCAAAATTTTAGTTAAAATTGAGGTGTGGTGTATATATACTGAATTGGCTAAGGATCTGCCATACAGAATGTAAATCCTGCGTGAGCTCAATGTAAAAGGGTTTAAAGCCATGGTATGGCTTTCAATAAATAAAAGGGCAAAATCCACACCAAAAGGTGGGACAAAGGAAAAAGACCAAATAGAGCTGGGGTACCCAGCTTTTTGGATCTGCAATGATTAAATTAAGGTTGTCCACCTGTATCGGAGGATTTTCAACCTTATTTAAACTTTAAGATTAGACTTTGATCCAACATTAAGGTTTAAACTGGTTTTATCCCAATTTGGACAGGAATTTCAAGCTTCCAAAGGGTAAATCCCAATATGCAGGCTTGAAATCAAGGTTTTAAGAACTGTCAAAGCTTAATCAAGCTTGAAAACCTTAAATAAGCTTAAAAATTTAAAGCTACAAGCATTAAAACCTTATCACAAGCTAAGGTTTGGTGTGTATTGCTATTTTACATGGAAAAATAGCAATAACTTCAAAAATTCATTAAAAATCCAATTCTTAATTGATTTGCTTCAAACTTTCACACAGCTTAGAATTTAATATTATCTACATATAAATCAAATTCTAAGTATTTTTTATAAATAAATTTCCTGGGTAATTTACTCTTTTAATTAAGCTCAAAGAAAATTATGATTTCTTTAAAAATTAATTAAAAATTGAGTTTAAGAGATTTCTGCTTGAAACTCTATTTTTAAGTTGTTCATGTGATGAACTTTAATATAAATAAGGTTATTTATATTTAAAACTTAAAATAAATAGTTTAAATGAGGATTAAAGTTACATGGAGTTAAGAATAACACTGGTAACCTTAAATTGGAATTAAAATTAAGTTACCTTAATTTAACAAGTTTAATTTTAAGCATGGTTTTTCATTTTTGACCTGAGCACGCCCTCTATATCCATTATGAATTACCAGGGCAAATCTCGCGTCAATCGTCGGTGATTGACTTCACATCGCACCGCTGTCAGTATAAAATCTTGCTTCAGTCGCGTTAGTGTCACTTTATAGTCACTGGATTTAGTGGGTCATGTCACGTCACCGTCAAGACAACGTCAATCGTCACATGTGTCACATGCGAATGTCACTCAAATCCCAAACCCATTTCAACACTATTCACAATGTTCGGGTAATTTCACCTCATTGGCTTCTGCATCCCCACCTAATCCGCCCCAATGCTTCGCATGCTTACAAGCCCGCACCGCCCTCCAGATGAGACTCCAACACTGCCCCCCCATCTCCGTCCTCACCACTCCTTACGCTTTCACACCCCCGCCCATACCATCTTTATGCTTGCGTGGTGCACTCCCGACATGCTCCCAACACTGCTTATCCTTACGCTTGTGTAGTGCCCTCCTGACACTGCTTACCATCCTTACGCTCGCTGAGTGCACTCCCGACATGCTCCCGACACAACTTATCCTTACGCTTGTGTGGTGCCCTCCCAACATGCTCCAGAAACCACCTATCCTTATGCTCGCGGAGTGCCTCTCAACATGCTCCCGACACGACTTATCCTTACGCTTCCGTACTACATCCATAGTGTACGGTGGCTTGTTGGCGTACACAATGAAGGCAATCGCCGAAATATGCTGAGTGGCCTTCTCTGCCAACAGGACCTAAGGGGAAATTGGTCAGTATATTCACAATGTTGTGGTTAGGGTTTAAATCATGAGACTCACAAATTAAAACCTAATAAGTGGACTATTTAAGACAAGAGAATTGTGTCTCCTGTTTCGCCGACAAAACCATTTTATATCATATCATTCAAATGGAACACTTTGCTTAGTCCTTACCTCATGAGCATTGAATAGTTCAAAAGTTGACTTTAGTAGGTTTCTCACTAGTCAACTTTATTCAATGTCTCACAGGGAAGTGATTTCATTTGCATGATATGAAATAATTTGCAAAACATCGCCTCCTTCAATTTCCCGACAAATTGCATTTTGCAAATGATATTATTTTACTTGCACCTATTTTCTTCAATTTGGATCTTTTTATTCAAAATTTTCAAACAAGTTATCAATCAACTTGTCACCATCTATTTGCTTACTAAACTACCTCCGCAATGGCCCAAACCCCAGGAAATTCAACGGAATTTAATGAACGACCAACTTCAGCCCCAGAGAGTGGAAGTGAAATATCTGATATGGCCAGTAGTCGTGAATTAGGCACTGAAGCAGAGGGCCAGTCACATGAAGATAATCAAGATCCACAAGTTCTTCCAGAATGTGAGTATACATCCATCTTGAGTATTTCTAATCTCTCAAAACCTGATATTGTGTCATAGCCTTTATTTCACGTCAACCTCCAAGCTCTCAGAAACTGAATTTTAAAACTTATGAGAAGGAAAAGACTGTTGAACCTTGTGCACCAACAGAAGATGATGGGCAAGATGATGTAATTTTCAGTGGGGAGGTGGAAATTATATCCAAGGAACAATTTGTCTCCAACATTGCTCAAACAATCCCAAGGCTCGAAAAAATCCAAAATGATAGTAAAATTCCTGATTATGTGCGTCAAAAGATTGCTGAAGCCATTAGCCTGCTCAAAATGGATTTGAACCGTAAGTCCATTACTAATTCAAAACAAAATTGATATCAATAGCTGCTTACAATATATGGGCAGGTGTGGAGGTGGGAGAATCTCTACCTGAAGGATCTCGAGTTGTCATTGGATTTCCAGGAAAAGGATTAGGAAAAAGACCAAATATACATGCAACCAAAAAAAAAACAAAAAACACCGTACCTTTGAAGCCGCAAACAATTCTCGCGATCAAGGTCATGAAATTATCAATGTTGAAAGGGACCATATTGATAATCAACCTCCGCATACTGAACCCCCCCAATACTCAATGAAACAATCCATGATGAAGCTCCACATACTGAAAGTCCCCCAATACCCAATGAAACAATGCATGATGCAACCCCTCCCGCCTCTCCTCGGAATATTCAAGCGTTTCAAGAAAGGGAAATAATCAAACATGATACAATGGGACAAGATATGACTGATATAGTTCCTGACCCTGAGCCCGAAGTGTCATCCTCTGCTAATTTTCAAGGGATATTTTTATCCCGCATGGAAGAGTTTGCAGGCATTTTGAATTATCATTCCAATATTACTCAACAATCACGGAAAAGGGGGCTTGATAATATCAATAGTATTTACAAAAATCGATGGGACAATTTACCAACAAAAGATGCTCATACATTCCTGCCTGTTGGTATTAAGGTGATCAGTAACCAAGAGCTTAGAATGTCGGCCTGGCTGGAGGACCTTGAGATGGCAGGTGAGTTTTATCTTTGTGCATGATACATGTTTATTGGCTGTTGACTGGTGATATAAATTGCAATATACAGGGTTAGATTTTTTTAAGCCAACCGAAACAGAAGCGTTTTTTGATCACAACATTTGGAATCTCAAATTGATGAAGGAATCAGCTAAACCGCCAGAGAATCTCCCAAAATCTGAACACTCCTTCTTCAAAATGGTTCAGAGCCTTCTTTACCCCGCCAATCCAGTTAAGCAATTTCCTGCAAATGTTATGTTTGAATCCATTAGTTTAGTCTCATACAATGTGGTTGCACCCAAACCATATGTTGCACCAACATCAAATTCGACCAATCCTCTTGGACTCGAACGGGGAGCAGTTGAATACCTTGCCTCCTGCTTGAGTAAATCAAAGCAACGTGCAACCCAACTCAGCATTGAAGGTGGCGGGGCTGACAATGAGATATCCACAAAGCCGCACAAGAACCTGGAGGATCTAATGGATACAGTTATCCATTTGATGATTGCGTACAACATGGTACATGCACATACAAAGGTCAAAGTTAATGGCATCAAAGGCAAACTCACGAGCTCAAAAAAAAATGAGGCCATCAAAGATCTTTTGGCGTGTCACAAGAATCTCGGAATAAATCAAATTTGCTATGGTATATTAGCGGCATTCTGTGCGGCGGGGGTTCGTGGTTTGATGGTATGCTCAGATGACTGGAGAACAAGCTCAGTTAAAGGGGCTTTATCACTAATTGACATTTCCCCAAAACTTTCAGAGGGTAAAAATCTAGTGGAGCCAGTGTGGCTACATACTAATAAGTATATATGTAATTTACTGAATAAAAGCTTCTTCTCATCAGAGTCTTTTAACCCCACTGTACCTCTTAGATTTGAATTTGCACAATGCTTAGTATTGGACTTTGGTGATGCCTGGGTGGCAAAACGCGGTCTTGGTTCAAGTGATGAGTTCACCTTGACGGTACCCAGGTCAGCAAAACTCACAACCAGGATTGACCCGTTTTAGATTAGCTTTGTACTAGATAGATTGTAATTTAATTTTGCAAAGTGATTTAAGAATTTAATAATCATGACTTCCTATCCTACTACTCCCCAGATGCCACAGTCTGAGTACCAATAGTAATTGTACGGCAGCATGCCTCCGTACATCATTGCAAAGACTCCGACAAGACGCAAGCTGAGTCAGGCGTTGTGCCCGCGAGCAGCACACGCGGGGGCATTGCGGGAAGTCGCGTTTATCACTTCCCGCCAGCCCCTAATAGGCCAAATGTTCCTGTGTCTTTCAAGAGGACTAGGATAGCTAGGGATCCGCATTCCAAATGGTTGGATTGGAAAGTGAATGCATGGGAACATCAATATGTCAAATTGAATAATGCACTATCCACTGCAATTTTCAGGTTCAGGTATTTGAGATTGCAAATTTGCCAAGGTCAGGTGTGATCGTTCTCTTTAGCCGCAATCAAAAAAGATTCATCAACCGCAATTTAATTTAGGTGATATTAATAAATCAGTAATCATTCAGTTTCATTTCATTTTCTTCTGAAAGCATGCCATTCACGAAAAAAGGAAAAGAGCGTAAAAGGGAACTCGCCAGAAAGCGTTGGGCTGAGGAAGGAAAGTGCGAGTTGCTCGCTTAATCTCAGTGTATATATATAGATATATATATATGCTTCCACATTTATGTGGCACCCTCATTGGGCCCCACGGAAGAACATTGGCTTTAGTCGGTTCAGATTGTGCCAATGTCATGTGGGCTCCAACAGGGAAGTCAAAGGATGTGTGCCGAAGAAAGCTCCTTGGCAGTATCTGATATCTTGTGTGCTTCAGCACATAGTGATCCCGCAACCACTTGGGAATAGTAGCAGATCCCAAAAGACAAATGAGCGCAAAACAAGCCGAATGAATAGGTTGTTTTCCTCCTCTCGCCCAACAGCACAAATATCAATGCCAGTATCAGCAAATATCACCCCAAGTGAAATTTGGAGGGTTGTGGATGTCAATCAGATCAAACGCATTCACTTTGGCCGTGTGGCAATTTTCTCTTCAACCGGATTACTCATTGCCCTTGTCAATTTCCGACCATTCACAACAATGAGTGAAGTCGAGGTCAATCAATGGGATGAATTATCACAATTCTTATTTCGCGAAAAGAGATTCACCAACCCGATTGCAACCAATGGAGCATTACTGGAGGGATTTATGTTTGCAATTGGGTGGCGCAAATGCAGCACCAAGAATGAACAATTTGGTCTGTATGGAAGTGTTGGGAAAATTGAAAACGCAAAAGATGAATGGCAGAACCGAGGTCCCAATCTTAGCTCGGTGGGTTGCATTCTAGGTCAATCCTTACAATATGTTGGGGATAATTTATTTAAGAAGATTCAAAATTTCTACAATTCATTGGAGGTTCTGTCTTTTGATCAAGTCAACTATGAAGGCAATATTCCGGCAAATCAGGGTGCATTCGAGTTCACTTCCGCACTCACTTTCACCATGAATGGATTCAAAAACGCACCTCATGTTGATAAGGATGCATCGCTGTATGCTTCAGGATGGTGGTTTCAAGCTGATAAGAGGACCGGGAAAATTCAAAGAGATGCGTCAAAGCGGTGTACAGGGGGAAAATTGATTTTCCCAAATGAGCATTTTTGGATTGATATATCCGCATGTCATGGGCTCATTCAGGTAGTGTGGGCCAGTAGTACATTTGTTCATTATACTGATCCAGCACAGGACAACGAAAGCACGACACTAGTGGGTATGTCCGCACAATGCTCAAGCAGGTTAGCAAAAACAATGCGGCAAAAAAACCATGGCTATTATGGGATTGGCGAGAGAGCGGGCTATCAAATAAGGGATGGTAATACAATCTCATGCCGATTCAAAGAATGAGGAGATTTGCATGTGGGTTGGGTAAGTAATGGTGGGGTAAGGCAGAGGGAAATATACACCAGGATTGGATGGATTCGAGTGCGGGAGATGGGGTGTCTCACATGAAAAAGGGGTGAAGTGGATTATGTATGGTGGCATGCCATTGTACATCTGTCCTGGTTTGTTGCTATTGTCCAGGATGCCAATGCTTCACACGCTAATTCTTATGCTTGTGCAGGTTCCGACAACGCTAAAAGCTCCTTAGGCCTATGCGGGGTGCTGACGCTACACACGCCAATCCTTACTCCTGTGCAGGCTCCAGAAAATTTACATGCCAATCCTGATGCTTGTGAAGGTTCCCAAAAATGCTAAAAATTCCTTACGCCTGTACAGGCTTCCGGAGATTCACACGCCAATCCTTACACTTGTGAAGGTTCCCCACAATGCTGAAAATTTCTTGGCCTCTGCAGGATCCCAAGAATTCACACGTTAATTCTTACCCCTGTGCAGGCTCCCAAAACTTCACACGCCAATCCTTATGCTTGTGAAGGGTCCCAAAAATGCTAAAAATTCCTTATGCCTGTACAGGCTTGCGACGATTCACACGCCAATCCTTACGCTTGGGAAGGTTGCCAACAATGCTGACAAATTCTTACGCCTGTGCAGGCTCCCAATAATTCACACGCCAATCCTTATGCCTGTGCAGCCTCCCGACAAGTCACACGCCAATGCTTACGCTTGTGAAGGTTCCAGACGATTTAAATAATTTAATACATGAGTAAGATTAATAGCATGTGACCATAGGAAAGGCCATGTTTCACAAATCTGGAGTGGATTTCTCACATGCGGGAAGCTCCCGCTTTTTTACAGTTAAGAATGGATATGGCTCTAAACCATGGAAGAAGAAAATATAGGAGACGGTAATGGCAACTATTGGCACATTTTGGGAAAAAGAGGTTCACAAAAACAAATACTCACTCAAACTCTTGGTGGGGCACTTACAAAAATAATCCTCACACAATCAGGGTTTTTCTCTAAGGAGGAAATAAGTAATTTTTACGTGAACAAAGAATGTAATAGAATTTGAACATAATAATAATTGAATACAAATGATAATTTATTTAAAAGAAAGTATTACAAATGATAAAAAGTGGAAATAATGAGATTATTTTTTTTAAATTTTCATTTTTCGAGGAATTTGGAGACTATCCCGGTGATGTCCTCCTTTGGATAAGCCTCCAGTGCCTGGGCAAGGAGGGAGTTTAGTTCCTCCCGGAATTCCCGGTGCATCTCATTTTGATGAGTTGCATCCACAAAAGGAATGATGTGGAGCAAGCGGCGATGCTCCAACAAGATTCGGTTGATCAATTCGTGGACGATGGCTCAAGGAATCATTAGGGTCGGTCGCAGGTTGGTGAACTCCTGGCAAGCGTCATTGTGGGAATGAGAAGAGCTTGGCACCTGGGGGGAGTAGGTTGTTGGGTTCTCGGGGGCAATGGGAGGGAGATCCTGGGAAGGAACCGGGGTAGGAGAGGAGGGAGGGGGAACAGGAGGGGAAGATGGTGGAGTCGGTGAAGAAGAAGGGGGATGGGGGGATCCGACGGGCATATCGTCGATGATGATGATCAAGCAAGGAGTGGCGGGACGATCTGGAGACGGTTGAAGAAAAAATGAGGAAAAGTGGATATGGATCAAAGAGAAAGAAGGGGTGACTTACCATAAGGTTCCTCCGTGGATTGCGTAGGAGCCACCTCAGGTTCTGGCTCACGAGTTGTATCGTCCTCAGGTGGTTGGGACGATGGACTTGGGCCAGGAATAGGTGGCTCTTTGGTTTGGGAGGGTTCTAAAAAAGGAGTAAGAGTCAGTTCACTCGACTCGAAAGTGAAAGTGAAAATGAAATGAAACTTTGGCTGCTTACCGCGGAATAACTCCTCAGACCATCGGGTGCCACTCGGGCCTGGAGTGGGTTGCCGGGGGGTTTGCTCGCGAGGCAAACTAGGAACGGGAGAGTCATGTCAGGGGGGATTCGGGGGGTTTTGTTCTATGAGTGATGGAAAAAAGTCAGTATTATTGCGTGAAGAGAAATGAGATAAGGAGGAGAAAGAAAACTTACTTTGGCGTTTGAATCCCATTGGTGACAAGACATGGTGACGATCAGCCCAAGCTTGAATGTCCTCTCGCCATCGCCATCCTTCATCGGCGGGATAATCACTTCGCTCTGGTCGAGGAGTGAAGTGACCATTGGATGGTGTCCTAGGAGGGGGAGTGGACAAATCAATACTGGAGGGGACAGGGCTGATCGTCCGGAAGCATTCCCGTTGGCCTGTTTGGGGGCCCGGCGTCCATTCACGCTTGGGAATGGTTTCATCATCGTCAACCACAAAGGAGTCCTCGCAAGGGCTTCTTGGGCGGGAACTCCTCTGGCCTCGTGGTCGGAAGGGGCGCACAACGAACAAACATTTCTTGTGTGCTTGTCGGCAAGCATCACAAGCGTTGTTCGTCGTCAAGAAACAAATGCAGGGGATACCCCGCTTGGTGCATAAAGTGCACGACATCTAAAAACAAAACAATTGAGGTTAGTAACTGCATACAAAGTAAACAATCAAGAAAGAAAATGAAGACATACGATTAATTATGAATTTAAAACCAAAACAAAATAAGAACGCTCTAGTCGGAAGTTTTCAAAAGTCTGGAAAAGAGTTGTGAAGAAAAATAAGTATTAATATTTGTATGTATTGTCGACAAAAGTTTAAAAAAGAGGTAACACACAAGGTGGATAGAAGTGAGGTTCTGAACGGATCAGAAGAAAAAAACAAACAGGCAAAAGGAAGGGAAGTGGGTTTAGTGGGGTGCAAAAGACAAAAATAGAAAGGCAGGAAGACGAAGGGGAATACGCACAAGAAGGACAAACGCGGGTGAGGTTGAACGAAGTGGAGCGGGTGAGAGAGAAAGTGAATTGCGTGTCGTGTGAAGATGGTCTTTTATACCATGGTGAAGCTGAGACGATCTCAGAAGTTGCAGCACCCGCAAAAGTCTCAGCTTCAAGGCGTGTGGGCAAAATTGAACCTGAGTCTCTGTCACAGCCAAGGAGGCAGGGGCATTTCCAATCATCATCAGCAAATCATTATATCATGGATACCCTTCAAAACCCAATCAGCAAGGGGGTTTCATTCAAGACTCTCCAAATACAGTTTTCATACAGGCAAGATCCAAATACAGTTTCAAACCTCAATACAGTTTTCATACAGGCAAGACCCAAATACAGGATTCACCAAATACAGGCCTGTAATCAATACAGGCGCAAATACCTGTATTGACTGTATAAACTGTATTGGATTCACCAATACAGGATTCAATCCCACATCCAACTTCTTCCAGCATACAGGCCAGTATCTCAACACTCAAACTCCAAGGCTGGCATTTCTCACATATACCAGCCCCTCTTCACCCACCTGGGGGTTTTTCCCCCAGTTAATAAAAATAGTTGATTTATTATTTAATATTATTTTATTCTCACCTTTGGAATATTATTTTATTATTTACTAAGTTAGTCTTAGCCTTCCCTCACCTGTTCAGTAGAGTCCTGGTGGCCATATCCTTATTAATTCCTTTTCTCTTTTCTGAACAGGTTGAAACAGTGACTCAGGATTATTTGTGGTTGGCTCTTTATTATTGCTTTTGCTTTGTCTCTCTTATCTTTTATACTTATTATTTTATGACTAGGAATTTATCCTCTTACTCCATTACTCTCATCGTTTGAGTATTTCCTTTTGAGCCCTCCATAAGTAAGTCTGTTCACTGAGTGCCAGGCCCTCTTCATTTTAGAAGAGCCCCTGTGACATTATTTTAATTAACTCATAATTGCTTCTTTCTTTTCATTCATTTTATTCATTTCTCTCATTCTTCTATTATGATCTTTTAATGATTATGAACTTTAATGATTTTATGATTTTCATCAATTTTCATCTCTCTCATTTCATCCTCATGAAAATTTATTCTTTCTAATTTCTCTATTCTGCTGACCAATTCACTTTATTCTCTATCATCTTAATTTCTCTTTTGTCTGAATTCAGGTTTTTATCAGGTTATTTGAGTGGAATTATTTGGGTTAATTGATTCATTATTCAGGGATTTATTGATTTGGGGTATTCAGTGGTTTTGATTGAAATTTCTCAAGATTAATGATTGATTGATTGATTGTTCAAGACATTGATTTCACCTCAAGATTTTGAATTGACCTGATTGATTTGATTTGATTTGATTGACTTGATTTGATTCTTCAAGATACCTGATTTATCCTCAAGTTTTGATTTGATTTATTGATTTGAATTTGATTCCTCAAGAAAATTGAATTGATTTTTGAAGATATTGATTGAATTCCTCAAGACTTAATTGATTTGATTTTGATTGACTTGATTTGACTTATTGATTGAAATTGATTATTCATAAGAATTTGACTTTGTCATCTTCACTCTTCAAGATTTATTCATATTGAATCACTTCAAGACTGTTTATTGATTCTTCAAGATCATCAAGATTCTCATTTAATTTGATTTGGTCAAGCCTTATTTTATTCAAAGTATCATCAAGTTTTTATTCATTCTTCTTTCATAATGCCAGTTCAGCATAGTCCCCCAGCCAAGAATACAAGATCCCAGAGACATCAAGCTGTTCTCACTCCTACACCAAGGGCTCCTCTTGACCGCACACCATCAGTTCATCAACTGAGTGCAAATCTGGACAGAGGACCACCAATGGAAGGAGCAGCACCCTCCAGAAGAGGAGGTGTGAAGTCTAGAAGATCAAGATCATTCTCTGGGCTATTGGGTGGTTATCCTGGTGTTTCTCAAGGGCCTAGAAGTAGATTGGGGGAAGCTGAAGATGAGGAGGGGGAGGAGTCTGTGGAAGAGGAAGAATCTGAGGAGACTGAAGTGGCAGCTGCCTTGGCAGGTGCTACTGAAGCTCCTGAGGCTCCAAATCTAGCCCTTTCTAATCAACCTTCTGTCTCTCAAGCTGAACCAAATTTCCTCAAGATGATGGAGCAAATGACTCAGTTTATGGGACAACTCACTCAAGCAGTTGCCCCAAGGGACACTTCAAAAGTCCCTGCATTCAAGACTCCATCAATGAAGGCACCTGATTCTTTTGATGGTACTAAAGCTCATAAATTGAGAGGATTCATTCAATCCTGTCAATTAATCTTTCATAATGACCCAGCAAACTTCTTCTCTGACAGGAAGAAGGTGCTTTATTCAACTTCTTTTCTTACTGGTAGAGCTGGCAAATGGATTGAACCTTACCTCTCAAATATCTCCAATGAAGACCCTTCTTACCTCCTTAATAACTGGCAGTTGTTTGAAACCCAGTTATTCACTCTGTTTGGTGATCCCAATGAAGTCAGAAAAGCTGAACAAGAGTTGGACAATTTGAGGATGAGGGAAAGTGGTCAAGTTTCCTTGTACATAGCTGATTTCAGAAGTTTAATGTCAAGAATTGGAGACTGGGGGGAAAGGGCCTATATTCATGTGTATAGAAGAGGCTTGGCATCAAGATTGTTGGACCAATTGGCTTCTCACCCTGGAACTTTTGATAGTCTTCAAGAACTCATGGATATCACCTTGGAATTAGATACCAGGTACCATGAGAGGCAGAAGGAAAAGGGCAGTCATCAAGAGAAGAAGCCTCCAATCAGTGGATCCAACTCCTCCAAGCCTCCTCAAAGTTCATCATCAAAGAAGCCTTATCATAAGAAGAATAAGAAGGGGAAGAATTTTCAAGTGTCCAAAGACAAGCCTCATGCTGCTCTCCTCAATAAGGACAACAAATTAATTGGTTCTGAAAAGGAGAGGAGGATCAAAGAAGGCTTGTGCAATTATTGTGGTGGAAAGCACCCATTTGAAAAATGCTTCAAGAGGCCTGAGAATAGGCAAGGGTCATCAAAAGGCTTCCCTAGCAAGCAGGGAAAAGCCTGAGTGGGAATCATGATGTGTTCAATGGTTCTCACTTATTTCCTTCAAGAGCACAATTGTGCACTCTGAATACTAGTGTCAAGAAATCTTTAAAATTTCTTATTTTTTCTTCAATCTCTGATATTTTTTATAGTATTCTCATTGATTCTGGTGCTACAAACTCTTTTATTGCAAAGAATTTTGTTCTCAAGTACTCATTGACCATGTCAGAGCTCCCTGAAAAGATTCCTCTTTTCATTCTGGATTCTAATGAATCCACTTCCCTGTTCATCACCCATTATACCAAGTGGGTTGTTGATTTACCTTCCTTCCCAAGCTTTGAATGGGATTTCTTTATCATAGATTCACCCAAGGGAGAAGACCTAATATTGGGCTATGATTTTCTTTACCATTTTAATCCCATTATTGATTGGAAAAATGGATTGATCACCTATGATTCTAGTCATAAGGATTCTAGTGGTATTATTTCTTCTACTAGTAATGACTTATCCACTGCTGTCAACAGTGTTGCTCTGGTTGGTGAACTTAAGACACCTTCCCTTCCTCCTTCTGTCCATATCCCTTCCATTTTTCCCTCTCAGTCATTACTCCCATTAAGAGATGAAGTCTTCAAAGAGATAAAAGATGTTGGAGAAGATGTTGCTATATCTTCACTTCATCTCTTTCAAGGGGATATGGACCTTCCTCCTTTATCTTTTCATGCCTCCCTGGAGGAGCAGTGGGATGAGGAGGAAGAGCCAGAAGAGATTGAAACTGTGCTGAAGGTAGTCCCTCCTGTTTATCACAAATATTTGGATGTATTCTCCAAAGTGAAAGCAGAGAAACTTCCTCCGCACCGTGCCTGTGATCATCATATCGAACTGGAGGGTCTTCTACCTCCAGTTGGTGTTATCTACTCTTTATCAAAGAATGAGTCAGAAACACTGCGGGCCTACATTTCAGAGAATGTAGAGAAAGGTTTCATCAGACCAAGCTCCTCCTCAACAGGAGCACCTGTCCTTTTTGTTAAGAAAAAGGATGGTGGTCTTCGTTTGTGTGTTGACTACCGCAAACTTAATGCTGTCACTGGGAAGAACAGGTATCCTGTTCCTCCAATGAATCAGCTTCTTACCGTCTTTAACGGTGCTACTATCTTCTCCAAGATAGATCTGCGTGGTGCTTATAATCTCCTGAGAATTAAAGAGGGGGATGAGCATTTAACTGCCTTTAGAACCAAATATGGCAGTTATGAGTATTTGGTTATGCCATTTGGCTTAACCAATGCTCCAGCTTCATTCCAAAATCTTGTGAATGATATCTTTGCAGATTATTTGGATATTTTTGTTGTAGTGTACTTAGATGATATTATGGTCTTCTCTAGCTCTTTGGATGAACATGTTAAACATGTGGCCTCTGTTCTCCAAAGACTGAGAGACAATAACTTGTTTGCTAAAGCCTCCAAGTGTGTATTCCATGCCTCAAGTGTGGAATACTTGGGCTATGTTGTTTCAAGTGATGGCCTCAAGATGGATCCTTCAAAAGTTCAACAAATCCTCAATTGGCCTCAGCCCAAGAACATCAAGGCCCTCCAATCTTTTCTTGGCTTTGCCAACTTTTATCGTCGTTTCATTAAAAATTATTCCAAAAAAATCTCTGCTCTCACTTCCCTTCTCAAAAAAGATTCTCCCTTCATCTTCAATGAGGAAGCTCTTAGCCAGTTTCAGATACTCAAAGAAGCTTTCACCACTGCTCCTATCCTCTCTCATTTTAATCCTTCTCTCCCAACTATTGTAGAGACTGATGCCTCTGATTATGCCTTGGGTGCTGTACTGAGTCAGGTGAATGACTCAGGAAAGCATCCCATTGCATTTGATAGTCGCAAGCTCTTACCAGCTGAACTCAACTATGAAATTCATGACAAGGAACTCCTTGGCATAGTTTGGGCTCTCAAGCGCTGGAGAGCCTTTCTCCTTTCTCTTTCTGATTCCTTTGAGGTCTTGACAGACCATTGTTCTCTCCAATATTTTATGTCCTCTAAAGTCCTTACTCGTCGTCAAGCCCGTTGGGCTGAATTTTTGTCTGAATTTCACTTTGTTATCACTTACCGCCCAGGCAGGCTGGCCACTCTACCAGATGCCTTGTCACGTCGGGACGACGTGTACCCAGAGAGGGGGGTGGATTTCATCAGCAAGAATCCTCAAAACTTTCATCAAGTTCTCAAGCAGAATGAAATTCAAGAGTCAAGATTCTTTTCCATAAAAGTTGAAATGTTTTCAGATTTAGTTGATCAGATCCAAAGACAAGTATGGCAAGACAAAGACTATAAGGAGATCCTCAAGAAATTAGCAAGAGGAGAATCAGTCCCAGACTATTCTCTTGAACCTCAAGCAAATTTGTTATTGTTCAAAGATAGAGTAGTTATTCCAAGCAATCATGAAGTTCAATTGGATATTCTTCAAAGGCGTCATGATTCACCATTGGCTGGCCATCCTGGCCAGGAGAAGACCCTCAAGCTCATCAAGAGGGATTTTTATTGGGCTGGCATGAATCAAATCATCAAGGACTATGTGTCCTCATGTCAGCAATGTTCAAGAAACAAGAACATCCACCATAAGAAGTTTGGATTACTCAAGCCTCTTCAAATTCCATCTGGTCCTTGGAATTCTTTATCAATGGACTTTATCACTCAATTGCCCTTGTCAAGCAACTTTGATTCCATTTTAGTAGTTGTAGACAGATTTTCAAAAATGGCAATATTTATTCCAACTTATTCAACAATCACTGCTTTGGACTTAGCTCAAATATTCATTAGTCATGTCTTTTCCAAACATGGTCTTCCAATCAGTATTGTTAGTGATAGAGGTTCATTATTTGTTTCATCATTTTGGACCCAATTATGTCAGCAGCTCAAGATATCAAGAGATCTTTCAACTGCATTTCACCCTGAAACAGATGGACAGACAGAGAGGGTAAATCAGATTCTAGAACAGTATCTTCGGATGTATGTCAGTTACCATCAAGATGACTGGCACACCTGGCTCCCTCTGGCTGAATTTGCCTATAATAATGCAGAACATTCATCCACAAAGCAATCACCTTTTTTCACCATTTATGGAAGAAATCCCAGCTTTGACTCAATCCATGTTTCTCAAGATTCACCTGCTGGAAAGTTATCAACAAAACTCCAATCAGTACAGCAAGTTGTCAAAGAAGAATTAGAGTCAGCAATAAGAAGATTCAAGAAGTATGCAGATAGAAATAGAGCAATTCCACCTGATTTCCAACCTGGGGACAAAGTATGGCTAGCTTCCAAGAACATCAAGACAACAAGACCCACCAAGAAACTTTCAGAAAGATGGTTGGGACCCTTTGAAGTTCTCAAGAAGATTGGCAGCCATGCATATCACCTCAAGTTGCCTCAACAATGGAAGTCAGTTCACCCTGTTTTCCATGTGTCCTTGTTAGAACCAGTGAAGCAATCAACTATCCCAAATCGACACCAATTGCCACCACCTCCAGTAATAGTGGAAGAGCAAGAAGAGTGGGAAGTGGCTCAGGTTCTGGACTCAAAACTCAAGAGAGGTTCATTATGGTATTTAGTGGAGTGGAAAGGATTCAATGAAGACCCAGAAAGAACAACTTGGGAACCAGCTTCCAACCTTACCAACTCCCCAGACCTTGTCAAGGATTTTCACACTTTGTATCCAGACAAGCCTGGCCCAAATGCCTCAAGAGTTTGATTTATGGTGCTTGGTGGGGATTGGAGTTTATGAAAGTAAGTTCCTCTCCTGGCATGCACCTTTAAGGGGGTATTCTACCAAATTTGTTGTAAGCATCACCTTGGCCACTTTGTGAGCACTTGTCAATTTTTTGGACAGGATCAGAAGGCCTTGCAACATAATACCCTCAAGATTTGGACCTTTCATCAAGATTTGGCCCAATCTTTTCTTTTATTTTCACTTCTTTCTTTAATCATGCCATAAATTATCTTTCAAGACATTCATCATCAAATTCATGTTATGGCATAATTTCTTTTTCATTTATGGTGCTTGGTGGGGAGTGGAAGTTATGAAAGTAAGTTCCATCTCCTGGTATGCATCCCTGAGGGGTCTACTTCTTGTAAAACATTACCTTGGCCACGCTGTGAGCATCAAATGCTTGATTTCATCTTTCAGAATCTCTTGGCCATAAATCAAGCAACTCACCACAAGAAGGACAACCCTCAGGCATTTCTTATTTCTTTCTTTACTCTCTTTTTTCTCTCATTTCTTTCTTTTTCATTTCTTTTATTTTCTTTTACTTGTATGATTTATTTTTCATTTCTTGTTTCAAAAGCAGCAATCATAACTCCCATATCTTGTTTGGGGAGTGAATTTATTCAATAATCAAGAGCAAACACTAGTAATGGTAAAGACCAGCTACAGATAATCCTCATCAAAATTTCTTCAAGGGTTTTTTTTTTAAACTTCATAACCAAGGCATCTCCAAATCACAAAAGGCGGGGAACCAGAGGCAGTGGAGTCAAATATGAATGTCAGCATTGAACTCATTCCTCAAGATCAAAATTGAAAGCCAAAACCCAATCAGCAAGGTGTTTATGGCAATTGACCAATCAAGGAGGGGATAAGAAGAAGATATTCAAGAAAGAAATCAAGTTCATAGAAGAAACTGTTTCAAAATGGCCCAATTGGCCAATTTCATCAAGATATGTACTTTGGCACAATTGGCCATATCAGACCTCAAAACATCAAAACAGCCATTCTTCATCAATTCTTATCATAATATGCTTAATTATGCATATTGGGTGATTTGCGCATTTTGCGCATTTTTGCGCATTTGCGCACTTTTGCGCATTTTTGCGCAAAAGGGCCCTTTTCTTGTCAAAAGCCTTCAAAAGGCCTTTTTGGCCAAAATCATTATAATTGCGCATTTGCGCACTTTGCGCAGAATTTGCGCATTTGCGCATTTTGCGCATATTTGCGCATTTTGCGCAAAAATGCGCAAAATGGCCAAAAACCCACTTTTAGGCCATTTTCTCACAAAAATTCAGTTTTTCCATCATTTTAACCAGTTATGCCACATATGGCATATTTGCGCATTTGCGCACTTTGCGCATTTTTGCGCATTTGCGCATATTTGCGCATTTTGCGCAAAAATGCGCAAAATGGCCAAAAACCACGTTTAGGCCATTTTTTCACAATAATTCAAATTTTCCATCATTTTCACCAATTTATGCCACATATGGCATATTTGCGCATTTGCGCATTTTGCGCAAAATTTGCGCACTTTGCGCATTTTTGCGCATTTGCGCATATTTGCGCATTTTGCGCAAAAATGCGCAAAATGGCCAAAAACCACTTTTAGGCCATTTTTTCACAATAATTCAATTTTTTCATCATTTTCACCAATTTATGCAAATATGGCATATTTGCGCATTTGCGCATTTTGCGCATTTTTGCGCAAATTGGCCAAAAACCCATTTTTTCACATTTTCAGGGATTTTGGCCAGGACTACTCATTTAGTCCAAAATTTCAAATGTTGGCCACCTTATGCCAACACTCTAAATTCAAAATTATGATGATTTCAAGTGGTCTTGGGACAAAAAACTCAAATCAACCACCTTTTCAAAAGCCATGAGGACTCAAGAACAGTTGATGAAGACACTCAAGACAAGATTAAAGGAATTTTTATGAAGATTGAAGGCAGTTTGAATGAAACAGAGGAAATTCAGAATCAAAATCAATGGGAAAATACCTACAATAGTTAAATGAAGATTGGTTTGAGTATTGATTGAAGAAGAAGTTTTAAGGGGAAAATCTTAAGGAATTGGGGAAAAGAACTGTTTGAATTGATTGCAAGCTCATCAAGACTCACTATACTTATGGTGCTCAGAGCTCACCACTTTCAAGAGGGGGATAATGTCACAGCCAAGGAGGCAGGGGCATTTCCAATCATCATCAGCAAATCATTATATCATGGATACCCTTCAAAACCCAATCAGCAAGGGGGTTTCATTCAAGACTCTCCAAATACAGTTTTCATACAGGCAAGATCCAAATACAGTTTCAAACCTCAATACAGTTTTCATACAGGCAAGACCCAAATACAGGATTCACCAAATACAGGCCTGTAATCAATACAGGCGCAAATACCTGTATTGACTGTATAACCTGTATTGGATTCACCAATACAGGATTCAATCCCACATCCAACTTCTTCCAGCATACAGGCCAGTATCTCAACACTCAAACTCCAAGGCTGGCATTTCTCACATATACCAGCCCCTCTTCACCCACCTGGGGGTTTTTCCCCCAGTTAATAAAAATAGTTGATTTATTATTTAATATTATTTTATTCTCACCTTTGGAATATTATTTTATTATTTACTAAGTTAGTCTTAGCCTTCCCTCACCTGTTCAGTAGAGTCCTGGTGGCCATATCCTTATTAATTCCTTTTCTCTTTTCTGAACAGGTTGAAACAGTGACTCAGGATTATTTGTGGTTGGCTCTTTATTATTGCTTTTGCTTTGTCTCTCTTATCTTTTATACTTATTATTTTATGACTAGGAATTTATCCTCTTACTCCATTACTCTCATCGTTTGAGTATTTCCTTTTGAGCCCTCCATAAGTAAGTCTGTTCACTGAGTGCCAGGCCCTCTTCATTTTAGAAGAGCCCCTGTGACATTATTTTAATTAACTCATAATTGCTTCTTTCTTTTCATTCATTTTATTCATTTCTCTCATTCTTCTATTATGATCTTTTAATGATTATGAACTTTAATGATTTTATGATTTTCATCAATTTTCATCTCTCTCATTTCATCCTCATGAAAATTTATTCTTTCTAATTTCTCTATTCTGCTGACCAATTCACTTTATTCTCTATCATCTTAATTTCTCTTTTGTCTGAATTCAGGTTTTTATCAGGTTATTTGAGTGGAATTATTTGGGTTAATTGATTCATTATTCAGGGATTTATTGATTTGGGGTATTCAGTGGTTTTGATTGAAATTTCTCAAGATTAATGATTGATTGATTGATTGTTCAAGACATTGATTTCACCTCAAGATTTTGAATTGACCTGATTGATTTGATTTGATTTGATTGACTTGATTTGATTCTTCAAGATACCTGATTTATCCTCAAGTTTTGATTTGATTTATTGATTTGAATTTGATTCCTCAAGAAAATTGAATTGATTTTTGAAGATATTGATTGAATTCCTCAAGACTTAATTGATTTGATTTTGATTGACTTGATTTGACTTATTGATTGAAATTGATTATTCATAAGAATTTGACTTTGTCATCTTCACTCTTCAAGATTTATTCATATTGAATCACTTCAAGACTGTTTATTGATTCTTCAAGATCATCAAGATTCTCATTTAATTTGATTTGGTCAAGCCTTATTTTATTCAAAGTATCATCAAGTTTTTATTCATTCTTCTTTCATAATGCCAGTTCAGCATAGTCCCCCAGCCAAGAATACAAGATCCCAGAGACATCAAGCTGTTCTCACTCCTACACCAAGGGCTCCTCTTGACCGCACACCATCAGTTCATCAACTGAGTGCAAATCTGGACAGAGGACCACCAATGGAAGGAGCAGCACCCTCCAGAAGAGGAGGTGTGAAGTCTAGAAGATCAAGATCATTCTCTGGGCTATTGGGTGGTTATCCTGGTGTTTCTCAAGGGCCTAGAAGTAGATTGGGGGAAGCTGAAGATGAGGAGGGGGAGGAGTCTGTGGAAGAGGAAGAATCTGAGGAGACTGAAGTGGCAGCTGCCTTGGCAGGTGCTACTGAAGCTCCTGAGGCTCCAAATCTAGCCCTTTCTAATCAACCTTCTGTCTCTCAAGCTGAACCAAATTTCCTCAAGATGATGGAGCAAATGACTCAGTTTATGGGACAACTCACTCAAGCAGTTGCCCCAAGGGACACTTCAAAAGTCCCTGCATTCAAGACTCCATCAATGAAGGCACCTGATTCTTTTGATGGTACTAAAGCTCATAAATTGAGAGGATTCATTCAATCCTGTCAATTAATCTTTCATAATGACCCAGCAAACTTCTTCTCTGACAGGAAGAAGGTGCTTTATTCAACTTCTTTTCTTACTGGTAGAGCTGGCAAATGGATTGAACCTTACCTCTCAAATATCTCCAATGAAGACCCTTCTTACCTCCTTAATAACTGGCAGTTGTTTGAAACCCAGTTATTCACTCTGTTTGGTGATCCCAATGAAGTCAGAAAAGCTGAACAAGAGTTGGACAATTTGAGGATGAGGGAAAGTGGTCAAGTTTCCTTGTACATAGCTGATTTCAGAAGTTTAATGTCAAGAATTGGAGACTGGGGGGAAAGGGCCTATATTCATGTGTATAGAAGAGGCTTGGCATCAAGATTGTTGGACCAATTGGCTTCTCACCCTGGAACTTTTGATAGTCTTCAAGAACTCATGGATATCACCTTGGAATTAGATACCAGGTACCATGAGAGGCAGAAGGAAAAGGGCAGTCATCAAGAGAAGAAGCCTCCAATCAGTGGATCCAACTCCTCCAAGCCTCCTCAAAGTTCATCATCAAAGAAGCCTTATCATAAGAAGAATAAGAAGGGGAAGAATTTTCAAGTGTCCAAAGACAAGCCTCATGCTGCTCTCCTCAATAAGGACAACAAATTAATTGGTTCTGAAAAGGAGAGGAGGATCAAAGAAGGCTTGTGCAATTATTGTGGTGGAAAGCACCCATTTGAAAAATGCTTCAAGAGGCCTGAGAATAGGCAAGGGTCATCAAAAGGCTTCCCTAGCAAGCAGGGAAAAGCCTGAGTGGGAATCATGATGTGTTCAATGGTTCTCACTTATTTCCTTCAAGAGCACAATTGTGCACTCTGAATACTAGTGTCAAGAAATCTTTAAAATTTCTTATTTTTTCTTCAATCTCTGATATTTTTTATAGTATTCTCATTGATTCTGGTGCTACAAACTCTTTTATTGCAAAGAATTTTGTTCTCAAGTACTCATTGACCATGTCAGAGCTCCCTGAAAAGATTCCTCTTTTCATTCTGGATTCTAATGAATCCACTTCCCTGTTCATCACCCATTATACCAAGTGGGTTGTTGATTTACCTTCCTTCCCAAGCTTTGAATGGGATTTCTTTATCATAGATTCACCCAAGGGAGAAGACCTAATATTGGGCTATGATTTTCTTTACCATTTTAATCCCATTATTGATTGGAAAAATGGATTGATCACCTATGATTCTAGTCATAAGGATTCTAGTGGTATTATTTCTTCTACTAGTAATGACTTATCCACTGCTGTCAACAGTGTTGCTCTGGTTGGTGAACTTAAGACACCTTCCCTTCCTCCTTCTGTCCATATCCCTTCCATTTTTCCCTCTCAGTCATTACTCCCATTAAGAGATGAAGTCTTCAAAGAGATAAAAGATGTTGGAGAAGATGTTGCTATATCTTCACTTCATCTCTTTCAAGGGGATATGGACCTTCCTCCTTTATCTTTTCATGCCTCCCTGGAGGAGCAGTGGGATGAGGAGGAAGAGCCAGAAGAGATTGAAACTGTGCTGAAGGTAGTCCCTCCTGTTTATCACAAATATTTGGATGTATTCTCCAAAGTGAAAGCAGAGAAACTTCCTCCGCACCGTGCCTGTGATCATCATATCGAACTGGAGGGTCTTCTACCTCCAGTTGGTGTTATCTACTCTTTATCAAAGAATGAGTCAGAAACACTGCGGGCCTACATTTCAGAGAATGTAGAGAAAGGTTTCATCAGACCAAGCTCCTCCTCAACAGGAGCACCTGTCCTTTTTGTTAAGAAAAAGGATGGTGGTCTTCGTTTGTGTGTTGACTACCGCAAACTTAATGCTGTCACTGGGAAGAACAGGTATCCTGTTCCTCCAATGAATCAGCTTCTTACCGTCTTTAACGGTGCTACTATCTTCTCCAAGATAGATCTGCGTGGTGCTTATAATCTCCTGAGAATTAAAGAGGGGGATGAGCATTTAACTGCCTTTAGAACCAAATATGGCAGTTATGAGTATTTGGTTATGCCATTTGGCTTAACCAATGCTCCAGCTTCATTCCAAAATCTTGTGAATGATATCTTTGCAGATTATTTGGATATTTTTGTTGTAGTGTACTTAGATGATATTATGGTCTTCTCTAGCTCTTTGGATGAACATGTTAAACATGTGGCCTCTGTTCTCCAAAGACTGAGAGACAATAACTTGTTTGCTAAAGCCTCCAAGTGTGTATTCCATGCCTCAAGTGTGGAATACTTGGGCTATGTTGTTTCAAGTGATGGCCTCAAGATGGATCCTTCAAAAGTTCAACAAATCCTCAATTGGCCTCAGCCCAAGAACATCAAGGCCCTCCAATCTTTTCTTGGCTTTGCCAACTTTTATCGTCGTTTCATTAAAAATTATTCCAAAAAAATCTCTGCTCTCACTTCCCTTCTCAAAAAAGATTCTCCCTTCATCTTCAATGAGGAAGCTCTTAGCCAGTTTCAGATACTCAAAGAAGCTTTCACCACTGCTCCTATCCTCTCTCATTTTAATCCTTCTCTCCCAACTATTGTAGAGACTGATGCCTCTGATTATGCCTTGGGTGCTGTACTGAGTCAGGTGAATGACTCAGGAAAGCATCCCATTGCATTTGATAGTCGCAAGCTCTTACCAGCTGAACTCAACTATGAAATTCATGACAAGGAACTCCTTGGCATAGTTTGGGCTCTCAAGCGCTGGAGAGCCTTTCTCCTTTCTCTTTCTGATTCCTTTGAGGTCTTGACAGACCATTGTTCTCTCCAATATTTTATGTCCTCTAAAGTCCTTACTCGTCGTCAAGCCCGTTGGGCTGAATTTTTGTCTGAATTTCACTTTGTTATCACTTACCGCCCAGGCAGGCTGGCCACTCTACCAGATGCCTTGTCACGTCGGGACGACGTGTACCCAGAGAGGGGGGTGGATTTCATCAGCAAGAATCCTCAAAACTTTCATCAAGTTCTCAAGCAGAATGAAATTCAAGAGTCAAGATTCTTTTCCATAAAAGTTGAAATGTTTTCAGATTTAGTTGATCAGATCCAAAGACAAGTATGGCAAGACAAAGACTATAAGGAGATCCTCAAGAAATTAGCAAGAGGAGAATCAGTCCCAGACTATTCTCTTGAACCTCAAGCAAATTTGTTATTGTTCAAAGATAGAGTAGTTATTCCAAGCAATCATGAAGTTCAATTGGATATTCTTCAAAGGCGTCATGATTCACCATTGGCTGGCCATCCTGGCCAGGAGAAGACCCTCAAGCTCATCAAGAGGGATTTTTATTGGGCTGGCATGAATCAAATCATCAAGGACTATGTGTCCTCATGTCAGCAATGTTCAAGAAACAAGAACATCCACCATAAGAAGTTTGGATTACTCAAGCCTCTTCAAATTCCATCTGGTCCTTGGAATTCTTTATCAATGGACTTTATCACTCAATTGCCCTTGTCAAGCAACTTTGATTCCATTTTAGTAGTTGTAGACAGATTTTCAAAAATGGCAATATTTATTCCAACTTATTCAACAATCACTGCTTTGGACTTAGCTCAAATATTCATTAGTCATGTCTTTTCCAAACATGGTCTTCCAATCAGTATTGTTAGTGATAGAGGTTCATTATTTGTTTCATCATTTTGGACCCAATTATGTCAGCAGCTCAAGATATCAAGAGATCTTTCAACTGCATTTCACCCTGAAACAGATGGACAGACAGAGAGGGTAAATCAGATTCTAGAACAGTATCTTCGGATGTATGTCAGTTACCATCAAGATGACTGGCACACCTGGCTCCCTCTGGCTGAATTTGCCTATAATAATGCAGAACATTCATCCACAAAGCAATCACCTTTTTTCACCATTTATGGAAGAAATCCCAGCTTTGACTCAATCCATGTTTCTCAAGATTCACCTGCTGGAAAGTTATCAACAAAACTCCAATCAGTACAGCAAGTTGTCAAAGAAGAATTAGAGTCAGCAATAAGAAGATTCAAGAAGTATGCAGATAGAAATAGAGCAATTCCACCTGATTTCCAACCTGGGGACAAAGTATGGCTAGCTTCCAAGAACATCAAGACAACAAGACCCACCAAGAAACTTTCAGAAAGATGGTTGGGACCCTTTGAAGTTCTCAAGAAGATTGGCAGCCATGCATATCACCTCAAGTTGCCTCAACAATGGAAGTCAGTTCACCCTGTTTTCCATGTGTCCTTGTTAGAACCAGTGAAGCAATCAACTATCCCAAATCGACACCAATTGCCACCACCTCCAGTAATAGTGGAAGAGCAAGAAGAGTGGGAAGTGGCTCAGGTTCTGGACTCAAAACTCAAGAGAGGTTCATTATGGTATTTAGTGGAGTGGAAAGGATTCAATGAAGACCCAGAAAGAACAACTTGGGAACCAGCTTCCAACCTTACCAACTCCCCAGACCTTGTCAAGGATTTTCACACTTTGTATCCAGACAAGCCTGGCCCAAATGCCTCAAGAGTTTGATTTATGGTGCTTGGTGGGGATTGGAGTTTATGAAAGTAAGTTCCTCTCCTGGCATGCACCTTTAAGGGGGTATTCTACCAAATTTGTTGTAAGCATCACCTTGGCCACTTTGTGAGCACTTGTCAATTTTTTGGACAGGATCAGAAGGCCTTGCAACATAATACCCTCAAGATTTGGACCTTTCATCAAGATTTGGCCCAATCTTTTCTTTTATTTTCACTTCTTTCTTTAATCATGCCATAAATTATCTTTCAAGACATTCATCATCAAATTCATGTTATGGCATAATTTCTTTTTCATTTATGGTGCTTGGTGGGGAGTGGAAGTTATGAAAGTAAGTTCCATCTCCTGGTATGCATCCCTGAGGGGTCTACTTCTTGTAAAACATTACCTTGGCCACGCTGTGAGCATCAAATGCTTGATTTCATCTTTCAGAATCTCTTGGCCATAAATCAAGCAACTCACCACAAGAAGGACAACCCTCAGGCATTTCTTATTTCTTTCTTTACTCTCTTTTTTCTCTCATTTCTTTCTTTTTCATTTCTTTTATTTTCTTTTACTTGTATGATTTATTTTTCATTTCTTGTTTCA
The DNA here is from genome assembly GCA_023105745.1 of Austropuccinia psidii. Lineage (NCBI taxonomy): Eukaryota > Fungi > Basidiomycota > Pucciniomycetes > Pucciniales > Sphaerophragmiaceae > Austropuccinia > Austropuccinia psidii. Next base: position 6,362,494 of record JALGQZ010000002.1, on the reverse strand, counting down.
AAAGCAGCAATCATAACTCCCATATCTTGTTTGGGGAGTGAATTTATTCAATAATCAAGAGCAAACACTAGTAATGGTAAAGACCAGCTACAGATAATCCTCATCAAAATTTCTTCAAGGGTTTTTTTTTTAAACTTCATAACCAAGGCATCTCCAAATCACAAAAGGCGGGGAACCAGAGGCAGTGGAGTCAAATATGAATGTCAGCATTGAACTCATTCCTCAAGATCAAAATTGAAAGCCAAAACCCAATCAGCAAGGTGTTTATGGCAATTGACCAATCAAGGAGGGGATAAGAAGAAGATATTCAAGAAAGAAATCAAGTTCATAGAAGAAACTGTTTCAAAATGGCCCAATTGGCCAATTTCATCAAGATATGTACTTTGGCACAATTGGCCATATCAGACCTCAAAACATCAAAACAGCCATTCTTCATCAATTCTTATCATAATATGCTTAATTATGCATATTGGGTGATTTGCGCATTTTGCGCATTTTTGCGCATTTGCGCACTTTTGCGCATTTTTGCGCAAAAGGGCCCTTTTCTTGTCAAAAGCCTTCAAAAGGCCTTTTTGGCCAAAATCATTATAATTGCGCATTTGCGCACTTTGCGCAAAATTTGCGCATTTGCGCATTTTTGCGCATTTTGCGCATATTTGCGCATTTGCGCATTTTTGCGCATTTTGCGCATATTTGCGCATTTTGCGCAAAAATGCGCAAAATGGCCAAAAACCCACTTTTAGGCCATTTTCTCACAAAAATTCAGTTTTTCCATCATTTTAACCAGTTATGCCACATATGGCATATTTGCGCATTTGCGCATTTTGCGCAAAATTTGCGCACTTTGCGCATTTTTGCGCATTTGCGCATATTTGCGCATTTTGCGCAAAAATGCGCAAAATGGCCAAAAACCACGTTTAGGCCATTTTTTCACAATAATTCAAATTTTCCATCATTTTCACCAATTTATGCCACATATGGCATATTTGCGCATTTGCGCATTTTGCGCAAAATTTGCGCACTTTGCGCATTTTTGCGCATTTGCGCATATTTGCGCATTTTGCGCAAAAATGCGCAAAATGGCCAAAAACCACTTTTAGGCCATTTTTTCACAATAATTCAATTTTTTCATCATTTTCACCAATTTATGCAAATATGGCATATTTGCGCATTTGCGCATTTTGCGCATTTTTGCGCAAATTGGCCAAAAACCCATTTTTTCACATTTTCAGGGATTTTGGCCAGGACTACTCATTTAGTCCAAAATTTCAAATGTTGGCCACCTTATGCCAACACTCTAAATTCAAAATTATGATGATTTCAAGTGGTCTTGGGACAAAAAACTCAAATCAACCACCTTTTCAAAAGCCATGAGGACTCAAGAACAGTTGATGAAGACACTCAAGACAAGATTAAAGGAATTTTTATGAAGATTGAAGGCAGTTTGAATGAAACAGAGGAAATTCAGAATCAAAATCAATGGGAAAATACCTACAATAGTTAAATGAAGATTGGTTTGAGTATTGATTGAAGAAGAAGTTTTAAGGGGAAAATCTTAAGGAATTGGGGAAAAGAACTGTTTGAATTGATTGCAAGCTCATCAAGACTCACTATACTTATGGTGCTCAGAGCTCACCACTTTCAAGAGGGGGATAATGTCACAGCCAAGGAGGCAGGGGCATTTCCAATCATCATCAGCAAATCATTATATCATGGATACCCTTCAAAACCCAATCAGCAAGGGGGTTTCATTCAAGACTCTCCAAATACAGTTTTCATACAGGCAAGATCCAAATACAGTTTCAAACCTCAATACAGTTTTCATACAGGCAAGACCCAAATACAGGATTCACCAAATACAGGCCTGTAATCAATACAGGCGCAAATACCTGTATTGACTGTATAACCTGTATTGGATTCACCAATACAGGATTCAATCCCACATCCAACTTCTTCCAGCATACAGGCCAGTATCTCAACACTCAAACTCCAAGGCTGGCATTTCTCACATATACCAGCCCCTCTTCACCCACCTGGGGGTTTTTCCCCCAGTTAATAAAAATAGTTGATTTATTATTTAATATTATTTTATTCTCACCTTTGGAATATTATTTTATTATTTACTAAGTTAGTCTTAGCCTTCCCTCACCTGTTCAGTAGAGTCCTGGTGGCCATATCCTTATTAATTCCTTTTCTCTTTTCTGAACAGGTTGAAACAGTGACTCAGGATTATTTGTGGTTGGCTCTTTATTATTGCTTTTGCTTTGTCTCTCTTATCTTTTATACTTATTATTTTATGACTAGGAATTTATCCTCTTACTCCATTACTCTCATCATTTGAGTATTTCCTTTTGAGCCCTCCATAAGTAAGTCTGTTCACTGAGTGCCAGGCCCTCTTCATTTTAGAAGAGCCCCTGTGACAGTCTCAGCGAATGCTGCAACTGAGAAGTGAAATGGTTGCGTGAGGCAGAAGAACAATGGGGGTCTGCCTGAGTATTGCAATTTATTGAATTGTCAAGCTGAGTCAAATCCCCTTTGTTTCCTTAAATAGCCACCCGATCACCCAAGAGGGTGGTCGTGAGGCCCTTGTTGAATGTGCATTCAACGTGCAATGCACAAGTGACCCATGCAGAAATGCACCCGGTGCATTTGGTCACAAGTGACTGCGGCAAGATCACGGGCCGTATGGCCTGGTGATAGTCTTTGAACAAAGGGGGGGCTGTAAGACAAGTGAATACAGCGTGAGCTTGCCTTGACCCATTGCTCAGGTTTGCTTTTGGGTCATAATTGAAATGCTTGGTGGCTGAACATTTTAATTGCACAGTAATTGAACAATTGATATAACAATATCAAATGCACCGCTGAGTATTGCAATTTATTGAGTTTTCAAGCTGAGTCAAATCCCCTTTGTTTCTTTAAATAGCCACCCAATCACCCAAGAGGGTGGTCGTGAGGCCCTTGTTGAATGTGCATTGTGGGTGCAATGCACAAGTGACCCATGCAGAAATGCACCCGGTGCATTGGGTCACAAGTGACCGTGGCAAGATGACCGGCCGTATGGCCTGGTGATAGTCTTTGAACAAAGGGGGGGGCTGTAAGGCAAGTGAATACAGCGTGAGCTTGCCTCGACCCATTGCTCAGGTTTGCTTTCGGGTCATAATTGAAATGCTCAGTGGCTGAACATTTTAATTGCACAGTAATTGAACTAGTGATATAACAATATGAAATGCACCATGCTGAGCCATTGCTCAGGCGTTTTTGTATGCCCACAATCTCAGCATTTGGCACAGCATCGGGTGACATTTCAGCCAGGTGCAGCATTTCACACGCTTTGGTGAAGTGCTCCAAACTGAGCCTTCCAATGAACTATTGCAAAAAAAGTTCATTCCATGGCTTTACTGAGCACTTTCACACGGTGCTTTTGACCATGACATGCTCAGCTTGTGTGTGCAAATCGGGTGAAATGCAATGCTGAGCATGTGGCACATGAGCTACGTATATGCAAACGATCGGAAGGTGCATGCACATTCGCTATATGCATGCAGGCTCAAGTAGTATTACAGCTTCCTAATCTGTACAGCCAACACTGTAGTACGCAGTAAACCTTTGTAAATGTATGCTGCGGGGCAGAGCAAAAGCTGTTCAGCAATGTAACATGAAAATCATGTCAAGCCATTGAGTCATATATCTCAACTGCATCCCTTTGGTGCACCTTTTTGGAGAGCTCTGCCTAACAATGGCATAGACGCGGGTGTAATCCAAGTTAATGAAAGTGGGTCATAATGGGATGACTTATTATTTGGGTAATACACAAACAGTGGATTCACTCCGGTGCCATTGTTGGGGCCAACAATGACTGGCCCTGCTTGTTCATTGCGCGTGCTCATTGTCGGGCAGCCACACGCTTTCATACGCACCCCCCAAAGGGTCATACACAGGCAGCTTTCACACGCCTGGAAGACATTTTACTGCCAGTGTTCCGACCGGCTAGTTTCTTGGCCGGGTGGTCAGATTTACTGCAGACGCTCACCTCCTCGCGCGTGGAAACCTGATGCCAATCAGTGTGGATTTGCTTCAGCCTCATTCACATTAGAATAATCCCAGCCTATGATTTCTGAGGCTGGTTATGTTTGCGTGGGTATCTCCCACCGCGGGTAATTTTCTTCACGTTCTCACACGCCCCGCCCAAGTTGTGGCACCTGGCTTGCAGCCAGAAACTCCCTTGGGTGGGTGGCCTCTTTCTCCGGAGTTTTGTACATGCATGAGGCAAAGACTGTGGTCCCAATCTCGGGGGATTAGTAGCCTCCTCAAACGCAATAGGGGTCAATGTAGATGTGGATCATGCCTCACGTTCGGTGCCCCGTTTGATCATGCCACACTTCCCCCCCTGAAGCCTAGTTGGAATCAGTCATCAAAAAACTTCACGCAAAACCAAAGTCATGTTTGGTGGCACGCCACCAAACATATCTCACCCACCCACACACAAACATCCCCACAGTGAGATTTCCCTTTGAAACGGCCAACATTGCCCAGTAGGTCCCTGTGCAACAATTAACCTGGGGAAGATATATATGCATCCATGTTTGCTGTCACACCAGCGAACATGACTGCATACCTCTGATATGCCCTCCACAATAAGTTGCTACAACCCACCCAATTTTGGATATGCTAATGTCAACCTTGTTCCACCAAAGGTTTTGTACCTTTCTGCAGATCCAGCAGTCATATTGGTGCACCCACATTTTGGCCACCTTGCCTTGATATATGCCCCAAATCGGATATGAAAATTATGAGCCCAAGAGGCCCATCCCCATCAAGACCATGCACGTAACCACAGGCCATCCCCCCTTGACCCCATTTCTGCCTCTCATATAAGTTCCCCATCTGTGCCTATTTGTCTTCATTCCGTTTAGCTAACCCCTCCCGATCATTTAATTTCCAACTGTCGCCAAATAATTTAAAATAGCCATCATGTCAACCCCTTCACAACCACTTTGCATTGGTATGATTAATATTTGTATTCAAACAAATAGTGATATAACCTTAAAGCCTGAGAATTCCCACTTAGGTTCTTGGATTATCCTATGGCACAATCAACACAACATATTTGTATATCTCCCCAATCACCAGCATGCTATTGGCTCTCTCCCGGGAACCCTTTCCCAAACGTTGATACCATTCCTTGGGGCACCAAAAACGTTCATGCACTGTGGTCCTGGTGGGGCATGGATTGAAAATTGCCAAACCAATCCTACTCAAATATTATTTGTTGAGGGAGTATTTATGACTGATGCAAATGATCCCTCCTCATCTCAGAAACCCAATCTAGCATTGATGTTCTTCACATGGTATCCAAACATTTCATTCATAATGGAAAGCTTTCGAACACAAGATTTCAAGCTTAAAATGCCCAAAGAATATGACTGTAATACTCATAGTCAATGTCAACTCTTCACTCCAACATTTCCTGCTTCAAGCTCGACGCCAGTTTCATATCCTGCTGTTTCATCATTGGTTTCCAAGAAGAAACTGATACAATTACCCAGTGGATCAGACCTCCCCATGCCATTATTCAAACCCCCCTCCTCCCTCATCAAAAGACCGGACTAGCTTTTCTCTGGGATTGAGAAAACCTCAATGGCCTATCAGCCCGCAACCTTTGGGCCACCTCACCCCCAGGATCCACTTTCAATGCCAGGCACATCATTACAAACAGGGTCGTTAGCTCATTTGAATCCCTTTCGACCAATACCCCTCTTGGGGGACTGCTCGCGGATGATATGGGATTAGGTAAAACCATTCAGGCCATTGCTCTAACTGGTACCTCCAAGGAGCGGATGATTGCAAACCCCCATCGCTCCACGCCCACCATGATCATCTGCCCCCCTCGCTTAATTACCAACTGGCAATCAGAAATATCCAAGCATGCTCAGGCTGGAGCGCTGCATTCCAAAATCTACCATGGTCCCACTCGTCACTCATTATCCAAAGACGACATCTTAAAATATGATATCATCATCACTTCTTACAATACTATCACCCAAGAATTTAAGCAAACCAATACCTCTACATCATTCATTTTTCAAATCAATTGGCATCGTATAATTTTGGATGAAGCACAGTGAGTGTCTGATCTTAAATGATTCAAATTACCTTTTATATCCAATAACCCTTGCCCCATCTTATAGCTATATTCGCTCTCAATACACTGCCACTCACCGTGCCATTAATAGCCTCCTTTCATCCCATCAAATATGTTTAACGGGCACACCAATTCACAACACCATTTATGACCTTTTGGGCATAATATCATTCATCACTCAACCCCAGAGCGCCGATCAATATAACTGGTCACCATTCATCCTGAGTAGTCTTTCCAAAGGTTGCAATGATATCTTGCATTTGGCATTGCGGCATTTAAGTTTGCGCTGCACCAAAACCACACATCTCAAATCCCTCCCCACTATTAGCCATCATTATGAGCTGCTCCCACTCAACCCAACCATGCAGCAAGAATATTCCATATTATATGAAGAATTCCTATCATCCAAAAGAAAAGGACCAGGAGATTTTTCCAGAAATATTAATAAGCTGCAAATATGTTGTAACCGTCACATCATGCTTAACACAATAGCAGAGGCAGACTTGGAAGACCACGAGGGCAGGAGCACTCAGGATAACTCCCCAAGAGTCACACGAACTATTGTGGATGTGGAAACATGCATGATGAGTAGTAAAACTTCACACCTCCTACAAAGCTTAATGAAGAGCAAACAAACAAGGTGTGGTCCAAACAAATCAGTGGTTTATACCCAATGGACCCAATTTCTAGATTTGTGCGTTAATTCTAATATGCATCCATTGCCAATTGAATCCATCTGAGTTTTTCATATTGTAGAATTGGTATTGCACTTGCCATCACTCTATCCTTTCAGCACGAATTGATGGAACAATTACAGCACAAGCACAGGAGAAGGCACTGGAGAATTTCTTCAATAATCCTGAATGTGAAGTCCTGATTGCATCCATTGCCGCAGCTGGAACTGGCCTCAATATAACTTGTGCTAATACGGTCTATTTAATGGTGAGGGGAGACCCAAAATTCTGCCCTGATTTGCGGCCCCTGACATCCACATTTCCAGGAGCCCAATTGGAACCCAGCCATTGAGGCTCAGGCTGTTGATCGACTCCATCGTATTGGCCAACAACAACCTGTAAAGGTCATCCACTATATCACTCCTCATTCAGTTGAGGTCAACATGCGGAAGGTACCTTTCAAGATCATCTTTGAACCTAATTGTATTGCTATTCTAAAATGCTGCCTTATGGAAATGCCATTTTCCAAACACCAATAGGTCCAAGAAAAGAAAAAATCATTAACTGCATGAGCCTTACTGATATTATATAATTTGTGTTTGACCAAGTTGATAACTCTTGTTCACCCTGGCATAGGTCCACAATTATGAACACCATGAGTTGGATTGAACTCCTTCAGTATTTCCTCAATGAAAATGAGCAATAGAGTCTTATTTCTAAGGGAGACGGTGATACATTCCAATTCATATTGTCTATATTCTGACATATTTAGCAAGCTGTTGCATCTTTAAGAAATCATACTCAGATTGTATTACACCTGCACAAATAATTCACAAAATGTTAATTTGTAACGGTGCAATACATTTATATTACTAAGTTATTGCAGAGCATCACCATTCGGCCTAATAACTGGCATGTCAAGTATCTTGAGGGCACTAGTCTGCATCTTACTACAGCCTTTGAGCCAATCTTGATCAAATACCTGAAATGATAAGCCTTCCGGAATATCACCATCATCTGTCGATCGTAATTCTGGCAATCTATCAATAGTTTTTTTACCCTTTTTTTTAATGCAATTACAAAACTCTATGTCTCGATCCATTTTTAATACCAATTCATTAAATAACTGGGAGCGCCAGCGTAATCCCACTTTCCGGTAAACTTGACGGCCATTTTCCAGTAACTCCTCAGTATCTGAGCATACTCGAGGATCATTGAGTTGTGATGCTAGGATGGGAAACTTAGCCGTATCACACCATTCACAATGGCGCTCACAGGTCTGGACATAATGAAGTAGATCATCATCAGTCTTTTGTCACAATGAAGAAGAGATACATTAACTAACCCTTTGACGAATCTTTGCGAGCTTTTGATTCTCCTTCTTTTTAACCAAATACTTGGCATCCTTTTGAATAGACTTCCATTCTCTTTTCAAATAAGTGAAATATTGCTCCATTAAAGCTGCCACGACCCCATAGTTATCATGATCCTTGTTCCAACAGTAATGATGATACTCGGTGTGTCACAGGGGCTCTTGGAAGAAGAGGGCCTGGCACTCAGGAATCAAGAACTCACTTGGAGGGCTCCAAAGATAAAAGAATAATAAGAATGAATTTCTTTAAGAAAGAATAAAGGGGAAAACAAGTATGCCAAAAGATGAGATAAGAAAAAGATGAAGCCAATGACCAAAGATAATAAAGAAGCCAAAAGCCAAGAAGCCAACCAAGTGAATCCTTAATTCACTGTTTCAACCTGCCAGAAAAGGAAATGGAATTAGTATAAGGATATGACCACCAATATCCACTGGACAGGCGAGGAAATAAAAGAAAAGGGTGCTGAATGACTGACTTAAGATTATCAGTATTAACTTTAATAATGTAAAAGAAAATAAGGATAAAAATAAATCCACTATATTAATTAACTGGGGAAAAAGTCCCCAGATGCTGAAAGGTGGCCAGTATATGTGAAAAGCTGGAAGGTTGATCCTGGAAGGTGGATCAATGACTGTATTGTCTGAATCGGGAAATACAGTTCTGGCCATCTTGAAATTTGAACTGTGTGATGGAATTCACACAGTGGAATAAGAAATGGCCCAATTGGGCCAAGGCCATACAGGTTGATTGAATAAGGCCTGTACGGATGAATTGGGTTGTCCAAGGAGTATTGAATACTTGATGTCTTGACAACTGATTGAATTATGTAATACCTCTTGCGAATTGACCTTAGAATAATCCTGAATGAATTGTACCAACCCAACTCCTGCAGATACAGGTGGTTGGGATCCTTGAATGATCTTCTGAATTACCGCCATGGATTGCCAGACTGATAAGCTGAAAAGTCCTCCTTCGAAAATGGGCGTTGGAATTATGGACCTTGAAATGGAAAGGTGGAATTGGGTCCTGAAAACGTCACCATTGGATTGCTGAGTAAAAATGGTGCATAATGGTATATAATACCATATATGCACCACACCTGCAATCTTGAGTACGGAGTGCATGAAGGAAAGGAAAGAATTCCCCTTAAGTTGAGGGAAATGCTTGTTGAGATGATTTGGTGGCCTCTGGTGGTTTCCAGAGGCCATGACGGTGAAGTTGGTCCATGGTGGTCCAGGGCCAAAAATGGGTCCTACGGGATTTATGGCCAAAAATGGATCCAAGGTGTTTTTGGTCCAATTTGGGCCCAAGGGATTGGTGGCCAAAAATGGCTCAGGTGGGCCCAATTGTGGTTTGGGACCCACCTGGCCTTGGGGGCTAGGTGGCTGCCCCCTTTGGCCTCATTGGATTAGGCCAAAAGGGGCCTAACCCGCCTACGGACCGCGGCCCACGGACCGTACGGACCGTAGAAGCCGTGGGGGGCCTAAATGGCCCAAAAAGGCCATTTAGGCCAAAACCCCCATAATGAAAGGGGTGGCCAGGAAACCAAGGAAGGTGGCCATGGGGCCTGAAAACCCCTGGAAGACAAAGGGACCCCCCAGGCCCAAAAACAGTGATGGAGGCCTGGGGGTTGGTGAGGTGGAAATTGGCCAAGAGGGCCAATGACGCAGGATACGGCCTGAGGCCATAAAGGATGATCGAGGCCATAAGTGGCCAATGGAATGGGTTATGGCATAAGAGCCATGGAACACCCAAAAGGGGTCAATTGGCCATAGATGATATGACATGGCCAATTGGCCCCAACTTGGCTCCAGGTTGGATTGCCGCCGCCATCAAGGAGGAGGGTCAAAATACGTGGTTGTGACAGTACCCCCCCTACCTTGAATGGTGAGCTCCTGAGCACCAAGATAAGGTAGAGGCCTGTTGAGGCTAATGAGACGGATTTGACGTAAGGATTCCAGAGGCATTGAATCTTGAAAAGAAGAATTGAACTGATAAGCTTGTTGGCATATGAATTGAGGTTGACTTGGTCTTCTCTTGACATTTGGCTTTGACAAAGTTGAAGACATGATTTGACGTAAAGATTTTGGCGTTAAAGAGTTATAAGAAAAGAAATTTTGAAAGAATATAAAGAGTAAAAGAGAAAAGGAAACAGATATAAAGAGAGAAACAGAAAAAATAAAGAAAATGAAATTTGAGGAGGAATCCAATCTTCATCACGGATTACGACAATTGATTTTGAAAGTGGCCAAGGACCTGGATAAAAGAATTTGATGCCAGGTGCTCACAGAGTGGCCAAGGTGATGTTTTGACAGATTGTAGACCCCTCAGGGAAGTGCACACCAGGAGAGGAACTTACTTTTAGTAGTTGCCACTCCCGCCAGTGCCATAAATAAGAAAGCTCTTGATAAATGAATGTGTTGAAAGAATAAAGTCTTGGGAAGGAGAATAAAAAAGGAATGGTCCATTTTTCCCAAGTGTAAATGGCCATAAATTTGGAATTCGGATGTTGAAAGCCGGGCCAAAAGGTCTGTGTCCAAATTGAAAAGTGCTCACAGAGTGGCCAAGGTGATGCTTACAACAAGAAGAGTAGAATACCCCTAAAGGTGCATACCAGGAGTGGGACTTACTTTTGGTAATTCCTCTCCCCACCAAGCACCATAAAAATTCAAGCCGTTGAAGAATTGGGTCCTGGCTTGTCAGGATATAACGAATGAAAATCTTTGACAAGTTCAGGACAATTCTTGAGGTTTTCAGCTGGTTCCCATGTGGATCTTTCTGAATCTTGACTGAAACCTTTCCATTCCACCAGATACCATAATTTCCTTCTCTTGAGCTTTGAATCCAGTACTTGAGAGACTTCCCATTCCTCTTCTTCTTCAATAATGATTGGAGGAGGAGGCTCTTGATGCCGATTTGGGATTGTTGATGTCTTGACTGGTTCCAAGAGTGAGATATGGAAGACTGGGTGGATGGATTTCCATTGAGATGGAAGCTTGAGGTGGTAAGCATGAGTACTGACTTTCTTCAAGATTGGAAAGGGACCCAACCATCTTTCAGACAGTTTCTTGGTGGGTCTAGTTGATTTGATATTCTTGGAAGAAAGCCATACCATGTCACCAGGATTGAAAACAGGTGGACTTGCTCTACTTTTATCTGCATACCTCTTAAACCGGTTTATGGCGATTTCAAGTTCTCTCTTGACATCTTGCTGTACTGATTGGATTTTTGTTGATAACTTTCCAGCAGGAGTATCTTGAGTGATGTGAACTGAATCAAATTGTGGATCTCTTCCATAAATGGTGAAAAACGGTGATTGCTTGGTTGAATAGTGATCAGAATTATTGTAGGCAAATTCAGCCAGAGGGAGCCAGGTGTTCCAATCATCTTGATGATAACTGACATACATCCGAAGATACTGTTCTAGTATCTGATTTACCCTCTCTGTCTGTCCATCAGTTTCTGGGTGATAAGCAGTTGACAAGTCTCTTGAAATCTTGAGCTGCTGACAAAGATTGGTCCAGAAGGAAGAAACAAAGAGTGAACCTCTATCACTGACAATGCTTGATGGAAGGCCATGCTTTGAGAAGATATTCTTGATGAATAAATGGGCCAAATCCAAAGAAGTTATTGAAGACATTGTTGGAATAAAAACCGCCATTTTTGAGAATCTGTCCACTATGACAAGAATTGAGTCAAAAGAATTGGACAGGGGCAGTTGAGTGATGAAATCCATTGAGAGACAAATCCAAGGACCATTTGGAATTGGAAGAGGTTTGAGGAGTCCAAACTTCTTATGGTGGATATTCTTGTTTCTTGAACACTGTTGACAGGATGATACATAATCCTTAATGAATTGAGTCATGCCGGGCCAGTGGAAATCCCGCTTGACAAGTTTGAGAGTCTTCTCTTGGCCAGGGTGTCCAGCTAGAGGAGAGTCATGACGCTTTTGAAGAATGCTGAGTTGAATTGTGGAGTCATTTGGGACTACCACCCGATCTTTGAAGAGAAGAAGTTGGGAGGAGGAATCAAGAGAATAATCTTGGACAGATTTACCTTTACCCAAATCGTCAAGGATACTTCTGTACTGAGGATCTTGCCATAATTTCTTCTGAATTGAATCAATCAAATTTGAAAAAGAATCCACCTTGACTGCAAAAAACTTTGAGGGTTGAACTTCATCTTGCTTAATGAGTTGTTCAAAATTCATTGGATTCTTGCTGATGAAATCCTCCCCCCTCTCCGGATAGACGTCGTCCCGACGTGATAAGGCATCTGGAAGAGTTGCTAGGCGGCCAGGGCGGTAAGTGTTTAAAAATGAAATTCAGATAAGAATTCAGCCCAACGGGCTTGACGGCGAGTAAGGATTTTTGATGACATAAAGTACTGAAGAGAAGAATGATCGGTGAGAACTTCAAAAGGAGAGGACAGAGAAAGAAGGAAAGCCCTCCAGCGCTTGAGAGCCCAGACTATACCAAGGAGTTCCTTGTCATGAATTTCATAGTTGAGTTCTGCTGGAATAAGCTTGCGGCTGTCAAAGGCAATGGGATGTTTTCCTGAGTCAGAGACCTGACTCAGTACAGCACCCAAAGCATAATCGGATGCATCGGTCTCTACAATGGTCGGTAGAGAAGGATTGAAGTGGGAAAGGATTGGAGCGGTAGTGAAGGCCTCTTTGAGTTGATGAAACTGGCTAAGAGCTTCCTCATTGAGGGGGAAACAGGCATCTTTCTTGAGGAAACTGGTGAGTGAACTGATTTTCTTTGAATAATTCTTGATGAAACGGCGGTAGAAGTTGGCAAAGCCAAGGAAGGATTGAAGAGCCTTGAGGTTTCTTGGAGGAGGCCAATTAAGGATCTGCTGGACTTTTGCTTGGTCCATCTTGAGGCCTTCAGAAGAAACAACATAACCAAGGTATTCTACACTAGAGACATGAAAAAGGCATTTAGAAGCCTTGGCAAAAAGGTTATTGGCTCTGAGTCTGGAAAGAACAGTGGACACATGGGTGACATGTTCTTCCTCAGATTTGGAAAAGACCATAATGTCATCCAAATAAACCACAACAAAAACATCAAGAAGATCTTGGAATATATCATTGACAAGATTCTGAAAAGAGGCAGGAGCATTGGTGAGCCCAAATGGCATAACCAAGTACTCAAAACTGCCATATTTAGTTCTGAAGCATGTCAAATGTTCATCACCCTCCTTGATTCTGAGCAGGTTATATGCACCACGCAAATCAATCTTGGAGAAGATAGAAGAACCATTAAAAACATTAAGAAGCTGGTTCATAGGAGGAACAGGATATTTGTTCTTCCTAGTGACAGCATTGAGTTTGCGGTAATCAACACACAAACGGAGGCCACCATCTTTCTTTTTAACAAAGAGGACAGGTGCTCCTGTTGAGGAGGAGCTTGGCCGGATGAAACCTTTCTCTACATTCTCTGAAATGTAGGCCCTGAGTGTATCTGACTCTTGTTTGGATAAAGAGTAGATCACCCCAACTGGAGGTAGAGACCCCTCCAGTTCGATATGATGATCACAGGCACGGTGAGGAGGAAGTTTCTCTGCTTTCACCTTGGAGAATACATCCAAGTATTGGTGATAGACAGAGGGAACAACCTTCATCACGGTTTCTACTTCTTCTGGCTCTTCCTCTTCATCCCACAACTCCTCCAGGGAGTCATGATAAGATGAAGGAGGAAGGTCCATATTCCCAAAGAAGAGATGAAGTGAAGATACAGAATTATCTTCCCCAACATCTTGAATCTCTTTGAAGACTTTATCTCCAGATGATGGTAATGACAGATGGGAATTAAGGGAAGGAATATGGACAGAAGATGGAACTGATGGTGTTCTAGAATCACCAACCAGAGCTGCACATGATTTGGCAGAGGAAGAGTCATTACGGAAGGAATTGGAAGGATCAGAATAGTCCTTTTGATCAGTATTAAAGGTGATCAGCCCTTGCCTCCAATCAATAGAAGGATTAAAATGATTGAGAAAGTCAAAGCCCAATATGAGGTCTTCTCCCTTGGGAGTATCAATGACTAAAAAATCCCATTCAAAGCTTGGGAAGGAAGGGAGCTCAACCATATATTTAGTATGGTGAGTCACAAATAAGGAAGGGGACTCAGAGGAGTCCAAAATGATAAGAGGAATCTTCTCTGGAAGTTCTGACGTAGTCAATGAGTACTTGTGAACAAACTGCTTTGCAATGAATGAGTGTGTAGCACCAGAATCAATGAGAATACTGTAAAAAACATCAGAAAGAGAAGAGAAAACAAAAAATTTAAGAGAATTCTTGACACCAGTATTCAGAATGCACAATTGTGCTCTGGAAGGAAAACTGTGAAGACCATTGAACACAACATGATCTTCACTCAGGCTTTTCCCTGGCTGGGAAAACTGCCTGACGGTTGGGTAAGCTTGTTTTGAGGCCTTTTGACACAGGACTCAAGACTATGCTTCCCACCACAATAGGTACACAACCCCTCCTTGATTCTTCTTTCCTTTTCAGAACCTTTCAACTTGAAGTCCTTATTCAACAATGAAGAATGGGGCTTGTCCCGCTTTTGAGAATGAAATTTCTTCTTTGGTCTTGAACTTGAAGAAACTTGATGATGAGAAGAGTGAGACTTTGAGGCTTCAGGCTTCTTCTCTTGATGATGATTCTTTTCCTTCTGCCTCTCATGGTACCTGGTATCAAGTTCCAGGCTGACGTCCATTAAGTCTTGAAGAGAATCAATGTTTTAAGGATGGGAGGCCAATTGATCCAGAATCCTGGAGGCCAAACCCTTCCTGAAATGATGAATAAGAGCCCTTTCACCCCAATCCCCAATTCTTGAAACCAAACTCCTGAAATCGGCAATATACAAAGCAACATGCCCACCTTCTTTCATCCTAAGGCCATCCAATTCAGCTTCTGCTTTTCTTACTTCATTTGGGTCTCCAAATAAAGTGAACAATTGGGATTCGAATAATGGCCAGGAATTGAGGAGATAATTTGAGTCTTGATTATTGAGGTTGGAAAGATAAGGCTCAATCCATTTTGCAGCCCTGCCAACTAAGAATGAAGTGGCATAAAGAACCTTCTTTCTGTCTTGAGAGAAGTTTGCCGGGTCATTATGAAAGATGAGTTGGCAAGACTGAATAAAGCTTCTGACTTTGAAGGGCTGAGTCCCATCAAAGCATTCTGGAGCCTTCATAGAGGGAGTCTTGAAGGCTGGTGGTCTTGATGATTCAGAAGAAGAAGCTGCTTGCAGATTGGCCATGATTTGAGTCATTTGTTGCATAATGGCCAATAAAGACAGTTCAGGTTGATGAGAGGCAGGCTGATCAGACTGGGCTAGAGTTGGTCCTCTGGTGCCCTCAGATGCTCCCACAGGAGAAGGAGCAGCCTCAGTGCCATTAGACTCTTCCTCTTCCACAGAATTCTCCTCCTCCTCTTCACCATCTTCACCTTGAACCTTGGGACTGGTTCTTGAAAATCCTGGGAATCCGCCAACCACTCCTGATAAAGACATTGACCTTCTTGGCCCTCTTCCTTCCTTCCTGGATGGTGCTGCTCCTTCCATAATGGGTCCTCTGTCCAATCTGGCCCTCAGTTGAGAAACTGCTGGGGTACCGTCAAGAGGAGCCCTTGGAGTTGGAGTCAGAATAGCTTGAGTTCTGGCCTGAGATCTGGTCTGTCTTGCTGGAGGTGAATGTTGAACTGGCATGATTTCAGGAATAATCAACCAAAATAAATGAAATAAAAATAAAAATTTTCTTGAAGTACAAAATCAACAATCAGATCTTGAGGAAATTGGATAATCAATGAATTAAAATTCTTCAAATACGTCAATCAATCAAATCAGAATGAGTCTTGAAGTAAAAATCAATATCAATGAGAATCTTGAAGTCAATAAAAACAATCAATCAAACAATCAAAATCAAATCAAATCAAAGTCTTGCAGAAAAAATCAATCAATCAAAATGAATTCTTGAGTCAAAATCAATTTATGTCAAAAATCTTGATGTGAATAATCAGCAAAATCAATAAAGTCTTCAGGTCAATCAATTATCTTGAGGTCAATTTCAATTATGTCAAATTAGTCAATCAAATCAATTTTCAAGTGAATTCTTCCAAAAAATCAAAAATTCTTGAGGAATAAATCAAAGTGAATCCTGATATGAAGAACGTGTCTGAATAACCTGATGAATAACTTGAGAACCAAAGATAAAAATGCCTGAATTATGGATAAAAATAGATTGATTAAGATTGAGATTGAGATTGAAAAGATAACAGAAAATAAAAAATGGGTCAGCTTTCAATTTTCAGAATGAAGAATGAATGAGAGAAAATTGAGAGGTGACGAAGGATCATAAGATCATAAAACGTCAAAGAATCATAATTTTGATGAAATGAATGAATGAATTTAAAATATAAGAATAAAAGAATGAATGAATGAAGAAGAATTATGAGTTAATTAATATAATGTCACAGGGGCTCTTGGAAGAAGAGGGCCTGGCACTCAGGAATCAAGAACTCACTTGGAGGGCTCCAAAGATAAAAGAATAATAAGAATGAATTTCTTTAAGAAAGAATAAAGGGGAAAACAAGTATGCCAAAAGATGAGATAAGAAAAAGATGAAGCCAATGACCAAAGATAATAAAGAAGCCAAAAGCCAAGAAGCCAACCAAGTGAATCCTTAATTCACTGTTTCAACCTGCCAGAAAAGGAAATGGAATTAGTATAAGGATATGACCACCAATATCCACTGGACAGGCGAGGAAATAAAAGAAAAGGGTGCTGAATGACTGACTTAAGATTATCAGTATTAACTTTAATAATGTAAAAGAAAATAAGGATAAAAATAAATCCACTATATTAATTAACTGGGGAAAAAGTCCCCAGATGCTGAAAGGTGGCCAGTATATGTGAAAAGCTGGAAGGTTGATCCTGGAAGGTGGATCAATGACTGTATTGTCCGAATCGGGAAATACAGTTCTGGCCATCTTGAAATTTGAACTGTGTGATGGAATTCACACAGTGGAATAAGAAATGGCCCAATTGGGCCAAGGCCATACAGGTTGATTGAATAAGGCCTGTACGGATGAATTGGGTTGTCCAAGGAGTATTGAATACTTGATGTCTTGACAACTGATTGAATTATGTAATACCTCTTGCGAATTGACCTTAGAATAATCCTGAATGAATTGTACCAACCCAACTCCTGCAGATACAGGTGGTTGGGATCCTTGAATGATCTTCTGAATTACCGCCATGGATTGCCAGACTGATAAGCTGAAAAGTCCTCCTTCGAAAATGGGCGTTGGAATTATGGACCTTGAAATGGAAAGGTGGAATTGGGTCCTGAAAACGTCACCATTGGATTGCTGAGTAAAAATGGTGCATAATGGTATATAATACCATATATGCACCACACCTGCAATCTTGAGTACGGAGTGCATGAAGGAAAGGAAAGAATTCCCCTTAAGTTGAGGGAAATGCTTGTTGAGATGATTTGGTGGCCTCTGGTGGTTTCCAGAGGCAATGACGGTGAAGTTGGTCCATGGTGGTCCAGGGCCAAAAATGGGTCCTACGGGATTTATGGCCAAAAATGGATCCAAGGTGTTTTTGGTCCAATTTGGGTCCAAGGGATTGGTGGCCAAAAATGGCTCAGGTGGGCCCAATTGTGGTTTGGGACCCACCTGGCCTTGGGGGCTAGGTGGCTGCCCCCTTTGGCCCCTTTTGGCCTCATTGGATTAGGCCAAAAGGGGCCTAACCCGCCTACGGACCGCGGACCGCGGACCGCGGACCGTAGAAGCCGTGGGGGGCCTAAATGGCCCAAAAAGGCCATTTAGGCCAAAACCCCCATAATGAAAGGGGTGGCCAGGAAACCAAGGAAGGTGGCCATGGGGCCTGAAAACCCCTGGAAGACAAAGGGACCCCCCAGGCCCAAAAACAGTGATGGAGGCCTGGGGGTTGGTGAGGTGGAAATTGGCCAAGAGGGCCAATGACGCAGGATACGGCCTGAGGCCATAAAGGATGATGGAGGTCATAAGTGGCCAATGGAATGGGTTATGGCATAAGAGCCATGGAACACCCAAAAGGGGTCAATTGGCCATAGATGATATGACATGGCCAATTGGCCCCAACTTGGCTCCAGGTTGGATTGCCGCCGCCATCAAGGAGGAGGGTCAAAATACGTGGTTGTGACACGGTGCTGACCAGTGCGAGACGGAATGTGCAGTAAAACACCATAGACATCAGCTCATTGAACGGATGTTGCCATGAGCTCTCCCAGTCCCAAGTGAATTGCTTTAGTCCTAACTTGTGGAGCTCATTTTCGCAGTAGCTTTGGAAACCCTGAGACTGAACCTGTGTTGATGGCTCATTGAAAACATCCTTGGGGACATATCCGAGATGACCAGCCACTTGAATTGCAATTTCACGCTCTTCTGTGCTTGGTGGTGCTGGTAGTGAGGAAAAATCCTTATCCCTAACTTTGAGTAGGAACAGGCAATGTGCATGTACTGCTGATCTCATTCCATGGACATTCTCTGGAAGTTCTGCTTTCAGCCATTTTTGTTTCTCTTTCTGTCTTGCACGTTTTGCCACATTGTGAGCTTTACAAGCCTGGTTCCTTTGCTGTCTGCCCTCGGATTGTTCAAGTATACTCTGGGCAAGGGGCATTTGAGGATGGGTGAACTCATTATTTGACTGAGTGCCATGCTCATGCGCCGTGAAATTGTCACTCCTTGGTTCCTCATTTGTTTCCATTTGAGTTGGAGACATGTTCTCATCCTCATCATCCACCATTTTTTCTCTTGATGAACTGGCATGAGATGTTCTGGGTTTGGAGGCATATGGATGATGACATCCAGTGACTTTCTCTATGGACCAGAGGTGAAGATGCATAAAGTTCATCACCTGCCATGCACATCATTAGTTAACACATCAAAAAATTAATGAAGACTGGTCACTCACAATCTTCAATTGGCTCCTGAGATCGGACTGACTTGCCTTTAGGTGCCATATCTAACCCATGAAACAAACATATCAAATGGTGAAAAAGGTTATACTCCTAAATTAAAATGACTTACTTTGATGAAGCGTCAATCCTGGATTTCCCTCCAACAGACCACTCCAAGTTACATTCTCCAATGGTCTTTTTTGTCACCCCCCATCCACGCGCCTTTCGTCACCCACATGAACCTGAGATCCTGATGGAATATTGAGGGTCGGCTGTTTACTTTGGCCAAAGGGATCCTGGGATGGGACTGGATTCCGACCGGGATTAAGGAGGAACTCACATGGAAATTTTGATTGGGGATTAGCGTGTTATGAGATTTGAGGTGTGCCTTCTGGCCCCTGAGACACATGCGTTTGTGTATTAGTGGGATTTGGGGGAATTGGAGTGACGGAAATATTTGGGATCGACCAAGTGCTTGAAGTTGGAGCCTTTGGATTGCCCACATCAATGTTAAGACCTGATACATTCATTGAGGATGAGATAGGGGTTGTGAGAGGAATGTTGGGACTCAATGGTGACTGTGTTTGAACATATTCTATGCTAGATTCACTATCTGAGTCATGAACAGAACCTGAACAGGATTTATGTGACTTGAAAGATGACATAAGGGCCAAAAAAGTACAGTAATATTTTTAACTAGATAAAACACCACAGTATTATGATAAAATAGAGTGATATGAGATGAAATCTTTTCAAATTTAGAATGGAGAAATTCCATGAATAGTTGGAACTAAGTGTTGCGTGAAAGTCCAATAAGCCTCTTTTTAGGAGAATCCTCCCTGCCTCCTCTTGAGCTCCTCCGCTTTTATTGGAAACCACCCGGCATGGCCTACCACCATATAATGTAATATTTCCTTGATCTCAAAGGGGACCCATCATCCATAAGTAATCATCTTTGGTAACATTTCCGCCTCCCCATTGTCACATTTTGTGAATTATCCAAACTGCCAATATATGCATTGAAATTCCACAGCATTGTACATCTGTAAAGGGGTATATTCATGAAGGATTTACCCACAAAAGAGACATCACCTTTTCAAGAAAGGCGAGACAATCCAAATCACATTCCAACCAATTAAAAGCCTGCTGCAATCAAACCAAATACCAAGACTTTAGCTGCACTCCAACCCCTTATGTAATAGAGTTATATTGTTATGTCTGTAATAAGGTTTAATCCATGTACGATGGCGTGCCAGCGTACATGGTTTGAATGTCAATCCCCTCAAATCAATGTTGACACATCCCTATTGGAACACCCCTCAAGGGTCAAAACCGCAGTATTGCCATGTGTAAATAAAATAGAATATGTATGAGCATTGAGCAGCATGGCATTTTACCCAATTAAACTCCTAACCAATTCTGCCATCCAGATGAGACATGTTACACTCCATCAGCTGCAGCTCACGCACCATTACAAATGGGATAAAATTCTCAGATGGCTCAAATCATCTCCCCCTTCATAAATAATCACTCATTTTTTTTCCAATTAATAACACTCCTAAACACTTTCACATCAGCCATAGATATTTATACACTAACCAACCGTACTCCCAATTCCTGCAACAATGACAACCCGCCGCTATTCCTCAATGCGTATATGCATGTGCCAACACTGCTCAACTCAAACACACTCTTCCCCTGAGGGTGATAGGCCTGGAGTTGCCTTCACACCTTTCCAATATAAACAGCACATTAAAAAGCTCAAATCAACCATTGCACCCAAATCTCTTCCAAACATCCCTACTTCTGCATCAGGATCTGAGTGCCCACAACTTCTTTTGGATCAAATATTCCCAGCTGATTATTCACCATTGACCCAAAGCACCTTCTCCACAGCACCGGGGCTCAATTCAATTGCACAGAAACCATACAGCAGCAGTCAAACCCTTCCTCCACAAGACCTTGGAATGATAATATCTGCCATTCTATCATTAAGTTATAATATACCCCGCCGGGATTCACGCATTCTCAACCCCGCCCTAAACCTGCTGATCAAGTCCAGAATCTCAAGCTCTGGTGGTCCCCCCATTCCTGCATTCCATATACCTCAAGATCTGAGTACCATATTTGAACATCTCCAATTGGAGCCAGTGATTCAAAACTATATATGTTGTCCTCAATGTTTCTCTCTTAATGGCCTTACTGAATCAGTCACAACTGACCAACCCCACTGTCAACGCCATAATGACCCAAATGATCATGATCCCCCTTGCACACAATCATTAGGCAAATTCATCTATTCATTTGAACCCCACATCCAAAACACAACCAACATGAAGCAAAAATTTATACCAACAAAACATTTCATTTATCAACCATTCAAAAATTGGCTTGCCAGATTTCTCCAGCGGGCTGGAATTATGGACATTCTGCATCAACATCAACAATCCCAAACTCCCAAAGATTCCCCAAAACGTGACGTCTGGGATGGATTGGTCTGGAGATGCTTCACTGGCACTAGAAATATCCATGACCCCCCATTCATGTCCATTCCTGGTGCATTGGCCTTCTCCATTTATCTGGACTGGTTTAATGCACATGGAAAGTCAACCCGGTTGGCCAGCATTGGACCTATCATGCTTATTTGTCTTAATCTCCCCCCAAGTGAAAGATTGAAGCCAGAGAATGTCTATGTTGCAGGAATCATCCCTGGTCCGAAGGAGCCAGCTTCCCTTCAATTGAATTATTTATTAATGCCACTCATCAAGGAGCTCAAAGAGCTATGGCAAGGTTACCATTTTTCACCCACCTCAACAGGTCCTTCAGGATCCTTTATCCGTGTTGCCATTCTCACAGCCATTGCGGATGTGGTTGCCATGCGCAAGCTTACTGGATTTATTTCCCATTCAGGCAACCACTTTTGTAATTTTTGCACCATTCACAAAGCTCAAATTGACAAAATTTCTCCTCAATTTCACTACACACGCTCATATCAAAATCATAAATCAACCATTGCCAAATGGCTTCGCGCAACCCCACAACAAAGACAAGCAATTTTCTCTGAGTATGGAGTGTGATATTCAATTTTAGAAGACCTTCCGTATTGGGATGCAACCAGAATGGTTAATCTTGACATAATGCATAATTTAATACTTGGAATTTTGAAGGATCATGCAACTTTCAAATTGTGCATTCCAGAGTCCAAATCAAAAATTTACCTCAGGTCCCGCAGGAAATCCAATGACACCAACAGTTCAGACCCAGATTCCATGACCTCCAACAGCTCTCTTGAAAAAATCACATTGAGAGAGGCCCGCTCCCTGAGAAGAGATGCAGCAAAAATAATAAATGAGCCCCTCCCCACTACTTCCCAATGCGCACCCCTCACACGGAACATCCATCTAGTGGCTCTGCGGAGATTACTTCATTTGATGCCGATTACATCCCCACTTTTGAAATTCCCTCTGAATTGGATATCACTGCACTGAGTGATCACCAGATCAAGGGTGAGGCTCTGGAGCATCTCTAAGATGATAATTTCCTCATCATGGAAAAGAGTACCTTGCAACATGGGTTCCCCCTCTCATGGTAGCTTAAAAGCCCCTGAATGGGCTCTCTTATATAAGGTCTATATTCCATTTTTAATACTCAGTCAACAGATGTCATTAGATGTACACCAATCCGCGAACATTCCAAGAAAAATGGGTCAGTCAGAAGAACTTGCAAATGAACTAACCAAGAATACATTCCATTTGATTAGTGCTATCAACATTGCCACAAGTTGGACTGTTTCAATAGGAGATGCGACTGCATTTGCTGAGCATTGGAAAAAATTCCGCCTTTCCAATCAACTCCTGTTCCCAAAACAGAAAAGTAAACCAAATCATCATTTTGCTGATCATATTCCCGAACTCTTCCAACGTTGGGGCCCAGCACAAGCCTCAGCCACATGGGGTTATGAGCGCTTGATTGGAGTATTTGCAAAAATGCCAACAAATAACAAAATATGTACGTCAATTGATAAGATCAATATATTCACATTGATTAAACACCTGAACTGAATAAGATTAACTTCTTGCAACTCTGAATAGATGATATAGATAAAACCTTACTTCAACATATCTGTCGATGTTCCAACCTTTCCATTCTCCTGAAATCCCCATCCGTGCCATGTGAAATAAAACAGCTTTTTGAATCACAGCCACCTGCCCTGTTCAATGACCATAAATATAACAAACCATCCCGCCATGACCAAGAAAATTATGATTGCCTGGTTGAGTACTTACAGAATTTTCATGCAACAAGGGAAATAGCTGATTGGATCAGCTTAGACACTACCGTGCAACCCACAAGTCCTCCCACTTCAAGGATTGTCTCACCTTGGTATTTTCCAGTTTCAAACATTAATATTGGGAACAATATATTTTAAACTGAATCCAAAAATGTCAGAAACAGTGTTATATCCTTTCTGAGGGGCAAATCACAACAATTTGGTATTAATAGCATTTTTAAAGTCTCTGAGCCATCTAGCATACTGAAGAATAACTTTCTGATCTTAAAAGCTTTGAAGATTGATGTGAATCTCTTACCAGATTGGCCGCATCTGAATATTTATAAAGCTGTTGTTTTTGATGATGGACACTTGATTATATCTGAAGAAGAAATTGAAGGTAACTGTGGATTGTATGATAACAAAGCTCTGTCATGTGGACTGCTTGTAATGATAAAGCCGTTATTTCATGAAATTTAGTCTACAGAAATGCAAATCTCTCAGATTCATTAGCAATTTGGCTAGTGAAATAACTGCCTCAAAATTTAGTGACAGAGACATGCCATTGTGACAAGCAAAGCCCATTATTTCACATTTCCACAAAGAACTTACTATTTTGACATTGGGTACAGTGTGAATAAGCCAGGTTCAATGATCAAATGACCCACACACTCACCTTTCACAGCATCCAAAATTTCCAACTGTGCCATCATCATGTTGGAAGGGGAAGCGGCCCTTGCGCACACGCCAATGCACACGCAAGCGCACCCGCACACGCACACGCGGTATTGTGCGGCGGGCTCTACCAGTGTCACCTGCGAAACGACAATCCCGCTCAGGCGGAGTCCCTTTATGGATGACCTGGTGAAGTCAAACCCCCCGCCTACATCAAGACTGGCTGAAGGACCTCTTTGATGTGTGTTTGTGCAAACAGGCGGGTCTTGTGTAATTTTTACCAACCATTGGACAGTTGCGGGATGATCAGGTGGTGAGGAATCTGAGTTGAAGGCACGGGGGAACCAATATTAGTGGATGTCACAGGATTTGGTGTAAGGCAAGAGTGTGACGTGTGCTCGACGTGAGCTCGACTTTTATCCTGCTTGACATTTGCTTGACGTGAAGTCAATCGCCGACGATTGACACGAGATTTGCCCTGGTGAATCATGAGTGCTGCTCTGAAGACATAAAAAGAGTCTTTTCATCACTATTTTGTCCATCATTCATTATCAATCCAATCATATTAGAAATTTAAACGGGTAAAGTTTTATTAAATATAAAATCTTATTATTAAAATGATTCTTAAGTTACTTTATTCTTTATTTATTAAAATCAAAGAATTCAAATCATAGAATTTAGATTATTGTTGTAATCACCAATAATACATTTTATTATATGAAATTAAATCACCTTAAATATCTTTTAAAATACACTAATTCCTCTTAAAAACTCTTTAATCTTATTTTTTATTATGAAAAGTTGTTTTATCTTTGAGATTATTGATTTTTGGCGTGTTTTTAACTTACAATTATTATTTAATATAATAACTGTTGTTGTTTTACTTGTTCTATTAAATAAATATTATAAGTAAGTTTTTCTCTAAGGTTCTATATTTTTTTATCTAGTATTAGTTTTTTTATATAGAATTTTTTATTCTATAAGAATTAATTCTACACAGTGTGTGTTTAATTCTTTTATAAATAATATTTATATTATTTATAAGTGGTTAATATTAATATTTTCCACGTGTAATTGTCTCATTAAGAGCTTTACACTTCTTATTGTTATAACTGTCAGTGACTATAACAATAATAGAATAATTATAATTTATTATAATTATTATTTTTTTTATTATTATATTTTTATAATGATAATTAAATTAAACCCATTTTTTTATAATTATTTTTAATAATTATATTCAAATTTGTGGTTATAGTATTTTGCTATATTATACATTTCTACTGAGGACAGTCATAGTACTCTTGATTTTGCTACTATTATCAAGAGTTTCATAGACAAACCTTACAGAACTCCAAGGACTAGATGGAATTTGAAGAGGCTTGAGTAGCCCAAGCGTCTTATGATGAATTTTCTTGTTTGTTTAAAATTACTTAAATGAGGACACATAGTCCTTGATGATTTGATTCATGACAGAACAATAAAGCTTTCCCTTGATGATCTTGAGGGTCTTCTCCTGGCTAGGGTGGCCAGCCAATGGTGAGTCATGACACTTTTGAAGGGTATCAAATTTAACTTCTTGATTTCTTGCAATAATCACTCTATCTTTGAACAATGATAGCTTTACTTGAAGCTCAAGAGAATAATATTGTACTGATTCACCTCTTGCTAGTTTTTTTAGTACCTCTTTATAATCTTTGTCTTTCCATACTTCTTTTTTTAATTTGGTCAACTAAGTCTTAAAACATTGCTACCTTGATTGAGACAAATTCTGATTCTTGAATTTCATCTTTCTTAAGAGCTTGATGAAAGATTTTGAGAATTCTTGCTGATGAAGTCCACCCCCCTCTCTGGGTACATGTTGGCCCATTATGACAAGGCATCTGGTAAAGTTCCCAGCATGCCTGAGAAGTAAGTAATAGTGAAATAAAACTCAGAGATAAATTCAGCCAAGTGGGCTTGGCAATGAGTAAGGACTTTGGAAACATAAACTATTGAAGGGAAGAATGAGCTTTCAAGACTCCAAAGGAAAGAGAAAGAGAAAGAAGAAAAGCTCTCCATAGCTTGAGAGCCCAAACTATGACAAGGAGTTCCTTGTCATGAATTTCATAGTTGAGCTCATCTGGAAGAAGCTTACAGCTATCAAATTCAATAAGATGCTTTCCTGAATAATTCACCTGACTCAGGAAAGCACCCAAGGCATAATAAGAAGCATCAGTCTCTACAACAGCTTGGAGAGAAGGATTGAAATGAGAAAGGATAGAAGAAGTGGTAAAGGATTTTTTTGAGTGATTGAAACTGACTAAAAGCTTCCTCATTGAAGATAAAGGGAGAACTTTTCCTAAGAAGGGAATTGAGGGAAGTAATTTTTAATGAAATGATAATAGAGATTTGCAAAGCCAAGAGATAATTGAAGAGCGTTTATTTTCTTGGGCTGAGGCCAATTGAGGATTTGTTGAACCTTTGAGGAATCCATCTTGAGGCCATCACTTGAAAGAACATAGCCAAGGCATTCAGCACTTTGAGGCTTTAGAAAAAATATCTTTGTCCCTCAGCCTTGGGAGAACAGAGGCCACATGTTTTACATTTTCCTACTCAGTGCTTGATAAGCCCATAGTATCATCTAAATAAACTACAAAAAAACCAAGAAATCTTCAAATATATAATTTACAAGATTCTGGAATGAAGAAGGAGAATTGGTTCAGCCAAATGGAATAATGAAGTACTCATAACTACTATATTTGGTTCCAAAGGAGGTTAAATTCTTATCCCCCTCTTTGATTCTCAGGAATTTATAAGCACAACACAGATCTATCTTGTAAAATATAGTGGAACCATTAAATATGGTAAGAAGCTTGTCTATAGGAGGAACAAGATACCTGTTCTTCCTATTGACAACATTGAGTTTGTGGTAGTCAACACAAAAACAAAGGCCATGGTCCTTCTTCTTAACAAAAAGGACAGGTGCTCCTACTGAAGAGGAGCTTGGCTGGATGAAACCTTTCTCTAAATTCTCTGAAAATTAGGCCTGAAGTGCTTCTGGCTCATGATTTTATAGTGAGTAGATAAAACCAACTGGCTGTAGAGACCCCTCCAGTTGGATATGATGATTACAGGCGCAATTTGCAGGAAGTTTCTCTGATTTCACCCAGGATAATACATTGAAATAATAGTGATAAGCAGGAGGGACTACCTTCAGTTCAGTTTAAATTTCTTATGGATCTTCCTCCTAATCCTGAAGTGAAGATATAGCAACATCTTCTCCACCATCATTTATCTGTTTTAAGACTTCATCTCTTGATGGAAGTAATTACTGAGAGGGAATTATGGGAGGAATATGGACAGTAGAAGGAAGGGAAGCTGTCTTAAGCTCACCAGCCAGAGAAGCACTGTTGACATCAGTGGCTAAGTCATTACTGGTAGAAGTAATAATATCACTAGAATCATAGGTGATTAATCCATTTTTCCAATTAATAATGGGGTTGGAATTGTAAATGAAATTATATCTCAATATGAGCTCTTCACCCTTGAGGGAATCTATGATAAAGAAGTCCCATTCAAAGCTTGGGAAGGAAAGAAAGTAAACAACCCACTTTGTATAATTAGTACTGACCAAGGAAGTGGACTGATTGGAATCCAGAATTAAAGTATGAATCTTTTCATGGAGATCTGACATATTCAATGGTTACTTGAGAACAGAATTCTTTGCAATAAAAGAGTTCTTAGCACCAGAATCAATAAGAATACTATAAAAATATCAGAGACAGAATAAAAAATAAGAAACTTTTAAAACTTCTTGACACTAGTATTCAGAGTGCATGGTTTTTCTTGTGAAGGAAACAAGTGAGAACCATTGAACACATCATTATTCCCACCCAGGCTTTTCCCTGCTTCATATGGAAGCCTCTTGATGGCCTTGGCCTATTGTGAGGCCTCTTGAAGAATTTTTCAATTGGGTTCTTTCAACCACAATCAGTGCATAAATCTTCTTCAATCCTCCTCTCATTTTCAGAACTGAATAATATTTTGTCCTTATTGAGGAGAGCAGTATGTGGGTTATCCTTTGAGACTTTAAAATTCTCCCCCTTGTTAATCTTCTTGTGATGAGGCTTCTTGAAAGATTAATGTTGAGAAGGCTTGAAGGAAATGGATCCAGTAAGTGGAGGCTTCTTCTATTAATGACTACCCTTTTCCTTCTTCCTCTCATGGTACCTGATATTTAACTCCAAAGTAATATCCATCAGTTCTTGAAGGCTATCAAAATTACCAGGGTGGGAAACCAATTGATCCAATAGCCTTTATTACAAGCCTCTTCTATAATTGTAAATATATTCCCTTTCTCCCCAATCCCCAATTCTTGAAATTAAGCTTCTGAAATCAGCAATGTACAAGGAGACATGACCACTTTCATTCATCCTAAGATGATCCAACTCTTGATCAGCTTTCCTGACTTCATTTGGATCACTAAGCAGAGCGAATAACTGGGTTTCAAACAACTTCCAGTTATTGAAGAGATAGGATGGGTCTTCATTGGAGATATTTGAGAAATATGGCTCAATCCATACTCCAGCTCTACCAGTGAGAAACAAAGTTGATTAAATAACCTTCTTCCTGTCAGGGAAGAAGGTTTCTGGGTCATTATTGAAGATTAATTGAAAGGATTGGATAAATACTCTCAATTTATGGGCTTGAGTACCATCAAAAGGATCAGGTGCCTCCATTGTTGGAGTCTTGAATTCTGGAAGAAACTGCTTGAGTGAGTTGTCCCATAAATTGAGTCATTTGCTTCATCATCTTGAGAAAATTTTGATCATCTTGGGAGACAAGAGGTTGATTAGACAGGGCTAGATTTGGAGGCTCAAAAGCCTCAGGGGCACCTGAAAAGGCAGCTGCCACCTCATTCTCCTCAAACTCTTCCTCTTCCACAGACTCCTCCCCCTCTTAATCTTCAGCTTCCCCTAATCTTCTTTTATGCCCTTGAAAAATTCCAGGATAACCGCCCAACAATCCATAGAATGATCTTGATCTTCTTGACTTAATACCTCCTCTTCTGGAGGGTTCTACTCCTTCCACTGGTGGTCCTCTGTCCAAATTTGCACTCAGTTGATGGAATGATGGTGTGCAGTCAAGAGGAGCCCTTTCTGTAGGAGTTAGAACAGCTTGTATTCTTGGCTGGAGGGCTACACTGAACAGGAATTACTTGAAAATCAACAATAAACTTGATGATACTTTGAGAACAATAAATGAGGCTGGGCCAATTCAAATCAAATGAGAATCTTGAGGTGAAATCAGTATCTTAAAGAACTTCAATCAATCTCAATCAATAAATAACTCAATTCAACAATCAAAATCAATTATGTATTGAGGAATTCAGTCAATCAGACAATATCCTCAAAATTAAATTCAAATCAATCAATAAAAGCAACTCTTGAGCATTAAGCAGCTATCTTGAGGAATCAAAGGCAAGTCAATCATTCTAATAGAATCAATAAAGTCTTGAAGTGAAAATTAATATCATGAGGATTCCCGATCACAAACTAACCAATCAATTATTTAGAATTTAACTTTTAATGAAAATCAATCCAAATCCAATAAAAAATCCTGAATTTCTGAATCAATTATCCAATTAATTCCAATCAATCAAAATGTGAAAACACATGAATTCATACATTAAAAGTAAATTTTTAACTTATTAAGAATTAAGAGTGAAATTAAAAGGTCAGAAATTATTAAGAAATAACAAAAGAGGTCAATTTTCATATGAATAAAATGAATGAGATGAAAATTGATGAGAATCATGAAATCATAAAATCATGAGAATTAATAATTTATTGATGAGAGAAATGAATATATATGAATGAAAAGAAAGAAACAATTGTGAGTTAATTAATATACTTTCCCAGGGGATCTTCTAAGTGAAGAGGTCCTAGCACTCAGTAAACTGGAACTCATTTATGGAGGGCTCAGAAGGAATAAGATGGAATACACTGAAAAATGTAATGAAGATATAATTTCTAATGAAAGAGATATAAGAAAGCAGAAAAAATAAGAGTAAGAGTAAAAAATAAAATACAAAGCCACAAACAAGTTCAATTCCACTGTTCCAACCTGTCAGAAAGAAAGAGAAGGGTTAATAAAGTTATGGCCACCACAACTTTACTGAAAAGGTGAGGAAAGGAAAAGACCAACTTAAAACCAATAAATATAATACTCCAAAATAAGAATAAGAATATCTATTGAATAATACATCAAATATATCAATAAACTGGGGAAAAGTGCCCAGGGGAGAAAGACATGCTGGTATATGTGAGAATCCACCAGCCCTGATCCAAATAGTTAATCTTCTCAAGAGGATTCTACATTTGAACTTATTTGGATAATACAGCCCCTGTATGTATGTGCAGGGTCTGTACAAGAGGAGTGGTGGAGTTGGGTTATCATACAGTTTGAGACTTGTGAATCCAAAACTGTATTTGGTGAATCCAGCCTGTACAAGTGTTAACAAGCTGTATTGATGAGCCAAGCTTTATTCATTTTTAGCAAGAAGATTTGCTGAAATTGATTACTGATACACATACTGGATTTTCTGGTTTGATTAGTTTGAGTGGGCTTAAGGTTGAATACCCTTACCCCTGATAGTGGCTATGACACCTCAATACTCAAGGGACAAAATCACCCAAAGCCTTCTCTAGCACAATTTCGTCCATGGCCCCCTCAAAATCAAGTAATGGCCTCTGAAATCCACCAGAGGACCCCAGCCCTAAATCCCAGGGTTTCCCCCTTTAGAAAAGGGAAATATTGTTCAACCTTGGACCTAGACCTGCAGGAACCCTTTATGGGGCATATATGATATTATATACCATTATGCACCAATTTTCCTAAGTGATTCAATGGTGAAATTCCAGGACTCAATTATTCAATCTGAAGTCAATTCACCAGTACATAAATACATTTCAAAGGAAGACTTCCAGGAAATCAAGTTTTTATTTATGGGAGACACCAATCATCTGGACCTTCAGGTATTGGTTCTTTCCACTCCAACAGTATTCCCCCAAGGTAATAATGGACAAGGATTTCCAAAGGTTAATTCCCAGATTCTTTTATCTTCAAAATCAGTTTTCAAGGCATCAAGAGCTCCAACACTCCTTTGACAACTCAAATCATCCATACAGGATGTCTTCAAGCCACCTGTATGGCATTGACCCTTTTGGGTTAATTCAGCTATACACTGTGGAAATTCAATGCACACAGTTATTTTCCCAGTATGGCCAAGATTCTTTCCCAATTCAGTAAATACATCTGCACACCAATAATATAGATGGGTTCTCACCCCTCCAGGAGCAGCCTCTCGCTTTTCACATATAATGGCCACCTTTTCAACCCCTTGGGACTTTTTCCCCAGTTAATAATCTACTGGATTTTTTTCAATATTATTTTCTTTCCACTTCTTGAAAAGTAAATACTGATACTTCTAAGCCATTCATTTGAAACTTTTTTCTTTTCCTTTCGTCAGATATTAGTGGTCATATCCTTTACTAATCCCATGGCTCTTTATGGGAGGTTGAAATAGGGAATTGAGGATTCATTTGGCTGACTATTTGGCTTTTGGCTTCCTTATTCTTACCTTATGCATATTTTTACTTCCTCTTATTCTTTAACTATTTCTTTAATCTTTATTGCCCTCCAAGAAAGGTCTTGATTATTGAGTGCCAGGCCATTATTGTTATTCCCAAGAGCCCCTGTCAAATTAGATTAACTGACTCATAATTTGTTGTTTCATTGTTTATTTTTTTATTTTTTATTTGAAAAATTATTCATTAATCAATTATGACATTCTTATGATATTGATGACTTTTTTCTTCAAATAACCCAATTTAAGTCACTCTTTCATTCTCAAAAATTGATTTTTCTTCATAATTTTCTTCAATATTTATCAAAAAAATTTGTTTCTCTTAAAATTGTGTGTCTGACCACTTTTAGTTTTAGCTTATTACACTCAATTTTCATTCATGTCACAGGTTAAATTTAATTTTCAGATTGAGAACAAAATTCATTTCATTCACAATCTTCATTAATATTGATTCATTTTGATTCATTCTTCAAGAAGCTTAATACATAACAAGATTTTAATTTGATTTTGATTTTTGATCAATTTTTTTTACATAAAGTCTTTTTTGAATTCAAGAAATTAATTTACCAGAAGATTCCATTTATTTTGATTTAATTATTGATTTATTTTACTCAATAATTGATTTGGTATGATCTTATTGATTGATTGATTTTCCTCAAGCATTCATTTATTTTATTTATTTTTGTCAAGACCTATTGATTGAATTCCACAAGATTCATTGATTGATCATTTGACCTCAAGAAATTTTTGATATTGATTTTGATAATGACTTCAATTGTTCATATTTAATCTGCCTCAAGTTTTTTCATATTCAAAATTTTGATTTTTATTCATCTTATTTTATTTTGATCTGAAAAACATGCCAGCCCAAAACTAACCTCCTGAAACACAGAAATTACCTCAGCCCACAGCTCAAGCTGTTCTTGCTCCAACACCAAAAGTGCTTCTTGATGGGACCCCAGAGGTTCCTCAGCTGAGGGACTAGTCATTCAAGTAGAAGCACCACCCAGGGAGGAAAGAAGAGGTTCAAGACAATAAAGATCTTTCTCAGGAGTTGTTGGTGCTTTTCCTGGCATTTCAAAGAATGCTTTCAAAGGTCTTGGGGAATATGGTGATGAGGAGGAGGAAAATTCTGTGGAAGAGGAAGAGTATGGTGGTACTTAAGGTGTCCCTGCTCCTGTGGGGGCTTCCAAATGTACTGTAGGGCCAAATCTATCCCAGTCTAATCAGCCTGTCTCTCACCAGTATCAACCAGATTTATTGGCCAACATGCAACAAATGACTCAAATAATGGCCAATCTTCAAGCAGATTCAAGACTCTATCTATTAAGGCACCAGACTGCTTTTATGAGACTTGACCCTTCAAATTCTGAAGTTTCATTCAGTCCTTCTAGCTTATCTTTCACAATTAAAAGAAAATATTTCTCTCAAAACAATAATGAAGTTATTTATGCCACTTAATTTCTTACTGGAAGGGCTGAAAATGGATTGAGCCTTTTCATTCCAATCTCACCAATTAATACCCAACTTACCTCCTCAATAACTGGGAATTATTCAAATCCCAGCTCTTTACTATATTTGGAGACCCAAATGAAGCTATGAAAGCCAAAGCAGAGTTGGTAGGCCTAAGTATGAAGGAAAGAGTTGATTTTTCTTTCTACATTGCTTATTTCAGAATTTTGGTGTCAATAATGGGAGGTTTTGTTGAGAGGGTTAATATGCATCATTTCAGGAAGGAATTGGCCTCCAGGAATATGGATCAATTTGCCTTCCATCCTTCAATTATTGATTCTCTTCAAGACTTAATGGATATTACCCTGGAGCTTGATACCAGGTACCATGAGAGGCAAAAGGAGAATAAGAATTCTCAATATAAGAGGACTGAAGCCTCAAATTCAACTTCCTCAAGCCCTCAGAATTCTTTAAGCTCAATGCACAAGAAAAAGAATAATTCTAATTTCCAGAAGAGGGACAATCCTCATTATTCTTTTCTTAATAAGAACTACAAATTGATGGGTTCTGAAAAAGAAATAAGATTCAAGTAAGGCTTTTGTTCCTATGGTGGTTGGAAGAATGGTATTTAGGATTGTTTAAAAGGCCTCAGAACCAGCTTACTCAACCAGCAGGAAGATTTCCCAGCCAGGGAAAGCCTGAGTGAAAATCATGCTGTGTTCAATGGTCTTCAGTGCTTTTCACATGGAGAACAATTGTTCATTCTGAATTCTGGTGTCAAAAAATCTCTTGATTTTTTTTTCTTATCTCTCTGATATGCTTTATAGCATTCTAGTTGATTCTATTTCTACCAACTCAAATATTGAAAAGCAGTTTTTTTCACAAGTATTCTTTGACAATTTCACAACTCCCACAGAACATTCCTCTTATCATTTTGGAATCCTCAGAGGTCCCTTCTTTATTTTTGACTCACCAAACTGAATATATTTCTGAGCTCCCTTCTTTCCCAACATATGAATGGGAACTTTTATTCATTGATACTCCCAAGGGAGAAAACCTCATATTGGGCTTTGACCTTCTTAATCACTTTAATATATCCATTTATTGGAGGAAAGGGCCAATTACCTTTCATTGTAAGGTTTTTCTATGAAACTTTTGATAATAGTAACAATATCAAGAGTACTATGACTGTCCTCAGTAGAAAAATATAATATAATAAAATATTATAACCACAAATTTAAATATAATTATTAAAAATAATTATATATAAAAAAAATAAATTTAATTATTATTATAATAATATAATAATAAAAAAATAATAATTATAATAAATTATAATTATTGTATTATTGTCATATTCACTGACAGTTATAACAATAAGAAGTGTAAAGCTCTTAATGAGACAATTACACGTGGAAAATATGAATATTAACCACTTATAAATAATATAAATATTATTTATAAAAAGAATTAAACACACACTGTGCAGAAATAATTCTTTTAGAATAAAAATTCTATAAAAAAAACTAATACTAGATAAAAAAATATAGAATTCTAGAGAAAACTTACTTATAAGATTTATCTAATACAATAAGTCAAAATACAACAGTTATAATATTAAATAATAATTATAAGTTAAAAACACGTCAAAAATCAATAAATTTAAAGATAAAACAAATTTTAATAATATAAATTATGATTTAAGAGTTTTTGAGAGGAATTTGTGGATTTTAAAAGATATTTAAAAATGATAATTTTATATAATAAAATATATTATTGGTGATTACAACTATAATCTAAATTCTATGACTTCAATTCTTTAATTTCAATAAATAAAGAATAAAAATAACTTAAGAATTACTTTTAATAATAAGATTTTATATTTAATAAAACTTTACCTGTTTAAATTACTAATATGATTGGATTTATAATGAATGATGGACAAAAACAGTGATGAAAAGACTCTTTTTATGTCTTCAGAGCAGCTCTCATGATTCATAATGAATGTAGAGGGCGTGCTCAGGTCAAAACTGAAAAACCATGCTTAAAAATAGAGTTCTTAACTTAAGGCAACTTATTTTTACTTCCAATTTAAAGTTACCAGTGTTATTCTTAACTCCAAGTAACTTTAATCCTCATTTAGTTTAATTATTTTAAGTTTTAATATAAAATAAGTTTATTTATATTAAAGTTCATCACATGAACAACTTAAAAATAGAGTTTCAAGCAGAAATCTCTTAAACTCAATTTTTAATTAATTTTTAAAGAAATCATAATCTTCTTTGAGCTTAATTAAAAAAGTAAATTTCCAGGCTAATTACCCAGGAAATTTATTTATAAAAGATACTTAAAATTTAATTTATATATTGATAATATTAAATTCCAAGTTGTGTGAAATTTTCAAGCAAATCCATTAAGAATTGGATTTTTAATGAATTTTTGAAGTTATTGCTATTTTTCCACGTAAAATAGCAATACACACCAAACTTTAAGTTTTGATAAGGTTTTAATGCTTGAAGCTTTAAAGTTTTAAGCTTATTTAAAGTTTTTAAGCTTAATTAAGCTTTGACAGTTCTTAAAACCTTGATTACAAGCTTGCATATTGGGATTTACCCTTTGGCAGCTTGAAATTCCTGTCCAAATTGGGATAAAACCAGTTTAAACCTTAAGGTTGGATCAAAGTCTAATCTTAAAGTTTAAATAAGGTTGAAAATCCTCCAATACAGGTGGACAACCTTAATTGAGTCCTTGCAGATCCAAAAAGTTGGGTACCCCAGCTCTATTTGGTCTTTTTCCTTTGTCCCACCTTTTTGCGTGGATTTTGCCCTTTTATTTATTTAAAGCCATACCATGGCTTTAAACCCTTTTAAATTGAGCTCACGCAGGATTTACATTCTGTATGGCAAATCCTTAGCCAATTCAGTAAATATACACAACACCTCAATTTTAACTAAAATTTTGGTAAAGTTGCATAAACCTTATGTAACTTTAAATTTAAGCTTAATTAAGCTTAAATTTAACAATTTTAAAAAAATGTTAAAAAAGCTACATTAGTACTGTGAGATTCTTAAATCTTCCAATAACACAAGAAATAAGTGTTTTTGGGTATAACGCCCTATGGGTGTACCCCATGTTATTTTTGGTGTAGAATCCAAAAATGACATAATAATTATAACTTTGTTTATCCAAAAAAAAGTTATACTTATTTTTTGTTATTTTTGATTTTAAATTCAACTAAAAAGTCTGTTTAAGACAAAATTAACTGTCTGTAAAATCATTTGTGGCCTTATGGGTATGTTATATATACCTCACAGGCTCACATTCCCTACCACCAAAAAAAAAAATTGTACCACAATTTTTCTTTGTAGTATACCCCCAAGTTATTTTGGGGGGGTATAATCCACTGTCCAACCTCTTCACTTATACTTTTCAAGTATGTAAAGCACACAATTCAAACTTTTTACTGAGGAATTGGTCTTCTCTCATGTCTGAATCTTCTGAGAAACTTTTGGGAATCAGGTATTTTACTTTCTTCAATCCATTCATCTTCATGTTGTGGATTTCTGTACCTGACTAAGTATTCTCTTTCATTTTTGCCCCTAAGTCTTCTTTCTTTTAAGACTTTCAGTATTTTCTTTTCCTCACTTGGTTCAAGTGGGGGTACCTCTAAGGGTGTTTCATTTCTTAAAGGAAATAATTCCTTATCACTTGAAGTGTAATGCTTTACAAGACTGACAGGAAAAGTTGGATGCTTATTTCCTAACTCTCCTGACAGTTCCACTTGTACTGCATTTGTCCCATGAAGGGCTTTGATAATAAATGGTCCTGCAAAGGAATCTTTCAATTTCTTTGGACCTTTAATATTATTAAAGTTCAAGGTTGAAACTAGTATTAAATCCCCTACTTTGAATTCTGGGGTTTTATGACTTTTATCCCATTTCTGTTTAGCATATTCAAAGGCATCATTCATGCTTTGATTTGCATGGTGCCTCACTTTATCAAGCAACAATTTAAAGCTTGAAGCAGTTGGATGAATATCAACTAGATCTTTTTTCAAAGTATCAACTGGAAGTTTGGGGTTCCATCCTTTTTCCAACATTGCAGGAGTTTTGCCTGTGGAAGCATGGATGGAGGTCTTATAGGCTAATTCCAATGCTGGTATAAGAGTACACCAATCATGGGTAAAGCCGTCAGAATCTTTAAACTCCAGGTCATAAGCACAAAATCTTCTGATCATGTCCTCAAGGGTTTGAATCATTCTTTCTGCTAACCCATCTGTTTGTGGATGGTATGCTGTTGAGAATGATAATTTTGTACCCAAAAGCTTATGTAAATTAGTCCATAAGGCTGATGTAAATTTTGGGTCTCTATCACTAATGATGTTTTTAAAGAGACCAGTATGGGATATGACTCTGTTCCAAATTAAAAGAGCTGTGTCCATAGCTGTGTCATCCTTATGACATGGTAAAAGGATTGGTGTTTTGCTGTATCTGTCTACAATAACAAGACATGCATTGTAACTTTTATCACCTCCAGGTGGTAAGGCAGTTACCCAATCCATGTGAACCACTTCCCATGGGGTACTTGGTTCTTGAATATGGATCATTAAACCAAATCTTTTACCAGTAGCTTTATTGGCTTTCTGGCATCTATCACAACTGTGACAGTACTCAATGACATCTTTTCTCCAAGATGGCCACCAGGCACATGTCTTAATTCTTTCCATTGTTCTGTCCTCAGACAGATGTCCAGAATAAATGTTATCATGGCATTCTAGTAGTATTGTGTTAATCAACATTCTACTACATAGGACCATGACACATGTGTGTTTAGACCTATGGTATAATATACCATCAAATAAATGGAATCTTCCGTTGTCATAAGATGTTTTCCAAATATCATCCAGAGAATTAGCCAATGCTGCATCTTTGCAATCTTTGTCAAGTAGAGAAGTAAGTATATGGCAATTCTTATCTTGCTTATAGCTTTCTCTAACTTCATCAAAGAATTCTGTTCCAACATCTGTGATATTAATTCCTTCAATTGGAATTTGAGGTTCTGCACTTGTAGGAACATAGGCAGGATTGTCAGGTGTATTGGGTAATGCCCATCTACTCAAGCCATCAGCATTCTTGTGAATATTTCCAGCTTTATGTACTATGGTCATATTTCCTCTATACTCCTGTATAGCAATCTGCCATCTTAACATGTGTCTGTTTGGAGTTTTCATGTTAAGAAGTGATTTTACTGCATTACAATCAGTAATTACCTCAAACACACTACCATCAAGATAGTAATGAAGTTTTTCCAGACCCCAAACAAGGCAAAGGCACTCCATTTGGCTAGCTCCATATCTGGCCTCAGTAGGTTTAATTTGTCTTGAAATAAAACAAATTGGACCCTCATAAGGCTTGTCATTGACAATTTGAACTTGATGAAGAGCAGCTCCTAAACCATCACCACATGCATCAATATACAGCTTGAAAGGAAGTTTCCAATCTGGCATTAATAATAATGGTGCATTGGTCAAGGCATACTTGATTTTATCATATGCTTGAATTCTCTCCTGTGTCATTTCAAAAACAGTTTGTTGATCACAAATTCTGTATAATGATCTGGCATGGATTGCAAAATCTTTAAGGTGTTGCCTGTAATAACTGGCAAACCCTAAGAAAGACATCATTTCTTTTTTGTTCTGGGGCATCTGCTTCAGTAAAACTGCAGCCACTTTGTTTTTATCAACACCAAGGCTCAGTCCTGAGACTACATGTCCTAGAGCTTTTAACTCATGAAACCCAAAATTACACTTTTTACGAGAAATTTTCATGTTCACTTGTAAGATTTTCTTAAGTACTAATGAAAGTCTCTCTAAATGTAATTGCCAGGTTTCTGAACAAATGATAATGTCATCAATATAAATGATTAACCATCCCTCTGATAATTCATGTGGGAAGATGGTATTCATCATTCTCTGATAATGAGAGGGTGCATTTTTAATACCAAAAGGCATCCTCAAATATTCATAAATACCACAATGAGCAATTATTCTCAATAATTTCCTAGCATGAGCTGTTAAAACATTCTGATGGAAGCCTTTAAGAGCATCCATAGAAGTAATAAATCTTGCTTTGGATAATTGAGTCAAAGTCTCATGAATTCTAGGGATTGGATACCTGTCTGGAATAGTGTAGGTATTCAGTGCTCTAAAATCACCAACCATTCTTGACTTGTCATTATGCCAAGTAATGATCACTGGAGTTGTGACTTCAACTTCCTCATTGTGCCCAACTTTTCTAAGAACTCCCAGTTTCATTAGTTCATTAATATGACTTTCTAATGCTTCTCTAGCCCTAGGGCTAGCTGGGTAAGCTGGTCTTCTTAATAGTGGCGGATAAGGCCTTTCCACATTAAGCATAATGTCCACCTCATGGCCTTTTATAGCCCCAAGTGGTTCATTATCAGAAGCAAAGGCTTCTCTATATTGAAATAAAATTTCAATGAGATCTTCCTTCATTTCTGGTGTTAATTCAGGACTAATTTGTGCTTCACTCAACTGATCTGACACAAATTTGTCTTTGTTAACATTTTTCACTTGTTTAATGACAGTGATTTCTCTTCTTTCTGGAGAAAAAGAAGATTTTTGCCTTTTATTTTCCCCTATAGTGAAATATCTGTCTTTATGATTATTGATATCAATACCATAGATATTGAGATAATCATTTCCAAGTATAAAGTGTTGTGAAGTACAATTATTCATAACAACAAATTCAGCTTTCAATCTTACACTTCCTGCAGGATGAGGAAATATTATTGCTGCTTCAAATATACCCAAAGGGTGCATGTTTTGGCTAGCACTGCTGAATCTTATACCTTCAATTGGCATCAATTTGTCTTGCCAATTGGTATAAATCTTGTCAAGATAATCTTTTCCAACACAAGTGCAAAAAGCACCTGAGTCAAGATGTATCTTGGCTTCTATGTTATTTATCACAATATTAGTGATACAAGATGACCCAGCTGTATAACCTTTACCTCTGGCAGGTTTGGTTTTTTGCATTTTGGCATCTTGCACATGTATGAGATCCATACATTCATCACTGTACTGTGGTAAGTGAGTATGTACCTCAGTGACTTCAAAAGAAACATTAATATTTTCTATACTAAGTTCTTCTAATACTTCTTCTTCTGAAGGTTCAGAATCACTTTCATGTAAAGATACATCAGTTTCTTTTGTGTCTTCCACTTTTTCAATATTTATCTCATTGACTCTTGTCTTTTTGGGACAAGTGTTTGCCAAATGAGATGTACTTCCACATTTATGACATTTCAAAGGAGGTCTGTCATGTGGTTTATTTGGTTTTGAAATTGGTTTCCCACTAGTCTTGTTGTCTATTGGGGGTTTATACCAATTTCTTCCAATTTTTGTTCTAGTAGTGATATCCTCCATAGCATTGATATAATCCTCTGTAGAGCAAGGCTCAATACATCTGCTTCTTATAGCATGCTCAAGGTCACCACCACATTTTCTTAATATCCTTTTATGTACCATTGTTTCAGACATATCAGGATGAAGGGCAGTTAATCTGTCCTTTTGTTTAAGAAACCAAGACATGGGCCTGTCCCTCTCAATATTAAAAATGGCCTCTTCAAAAGAATTTTCCATTCTAAATCTCCAGGAATCATTTGCCCATTTGGAAATAACTTGTTCTTTCCACCAAGGCCAAGAATGTTTACCATGGTCTTGCCTCATCTTATAATACCATTTCTTTGCTGATTTGGTAAATAATGAGTGTAATCTGGCACTTATGTATTCATCTGGTATGTTAAAGTCTTCTTTGAACATATCAATTGTTTTCATAAATTCCATGTGATTATATTCTCCTTCACCACTGAAGGTTGGCCATTCCTCTAATCTTGGAATGTCTTTAAAATTGCAAGCAGTTTCCACATCATTACTTGAAATTGTATGATGTAAATCATTATTCAAGTTAAGGACATTCCTGTCAAGGAATGGTGTGGATTGCCTTGGCAATTCATTTTTCAGTGATATATTATTAATACTTGATTGAATATCTTCTTTCAATTCAAGTCTTGCTTTATCACTTTTTTCCAATTGTTCTTGAAAAAGAGCTGCATTGTGACCAGTTGAATTTTCCAAGTTTTGCACTTGTATTTTTAATTCTTTCAACTGTCCAGTTATAAAAGAAATTGAATGCTCATCTGGTTGATTGAGTAAAGTAACTTTAAACTCAAGTCTTTCACAAATTTGCGTCAAAGACAAAATATTTGCCTTATTAACATTTTCAAGGCCAATTATGGTCTTTTGTTGGTCTTTCACTTGTAATATTTCATTACCCAACTTCTGTTGGACATGATCAAATGCTTTAAATTTTGCCATAATTTCTTTATTACAAGATTCAAAGTAAGTTACAAGCTTTACAAGGTCTACTTCTTTGGAAAGGATTGGTTCAATCTTTCCTCCTCCTTGTTTTTGAATTCCATCAAAGTTCTTGCCATATTGAACACATTGTCCATGGCTGTCTTTTCCTTCTTTGGAATTCTGTAGTTCTGCGGGTAAGGCTTGTTCCACTTGGGCTTTGCCTTTCCCTTTGCCTTCTGCTTGCCTTTTTGGTTGGGTTTTGGGGCTTGCTTGGGCTTGTTTGGCACTGGTTGAGGCGGAATTTTGCTGGTGGATGCTTGAGGAGCTTCCACTGGGCTGTTGTCCTTGCCTTGAGCCAATTTCTTCTTCTGATCTTCTGACAACATGCTTTGGTTTTTCAACCAAGCTTTTATCTGTTGGACTTGTCCTTTGACAGACATTGGTGTCCAACCCAGTAGAAGATCTTCTGTCTTTTCTGGCCCCATGAACTTCTTCACTTGAAGATAAGAGTTCATGGTGCCTATCCAAAGACTTGGAAGGAGTTCCCACTCTTGTTGTTTTGACGCCAGGAACCAGTTTTTCCATTGGGATTGATAAATTTCCACAGCTGCCTGTTGGAAATGGTTCAGGTCTAACAGAAATAGCAGTTATGTCAGCTTCTGGACTCTCAAGAAGAGGTTCAAAGGTGCTGGCTAACCTTTGGGAACTGGTGGAAGTTCTGGCATCCTCCATTTGTGCCTCTCCTCTGGGAGGACATTCTTGCCTTTTGGATTTGTGGCTGGAATGTCCTGGTCCAGATCCATTTGATTGGATGGAGTAATTGCTTCCACTTCTAGTAGGAGTCATTTCACGTCAGTTTTAATAAAAAATAGAGTAAAATTGAATTAAATTCACCTGCAGGACCTTTAAAGGGCTCTTTGGTTATCAAACCCCTTGGTGCTGGGCTGGTTTGAATTTCAATACTGGACTCTGAGGCTTCAGAGTCTGAAGAACTTTCTCTGATGGAAGACACTAGAGAAAAATTAAAAATATAAGTTATTTTATCAAATAATAAAAATAACTTATAAACTCAACTTATTGAATAAAGTTGTTTTTATGTAATTTATGGCAAATTACGTCAAAAATAAAGAAAAATGTCTAAGATAAAAAGAAAAAAATGTTTTTAGTAAAGATTTTTATTTTTAAAGATTTTTTATTTGATTTATTATTTTCTTTAAAGAAATAATAATTATGCAATTAACAAGTTAATTAATCAAAATTATATTATTATTCACTTTATACTAGAATAACTCAAAGAATAAATTTCAAGTCTGTGATGTGAAAAAGCCACTAGTTAGACAAAAGAAATTTATTCCAAATCACTCAATAGTATATTGTTTCAAACAATATTCTTAAGAAAAAAAATAACTTTATTAATATTATAAAGATTATTTACAAGGGATAAGTCCCAAAAAAAGCCAATATTAAGACAAATATGGCAATTTTAAGTCAAAAATTAGTAAAATAAGGTCTAGAATATGATTTATGTCCCCAAAATTGGTTTAAAATCACGGCCAGGCCCCCAAATGTAAGGTTTGTCTATGAAACCTTTGATAATAGTAACAATATCAAGAGTACTATGACTGTCCTCAGTAGAAAAATATAATATAATAAAATATTATAACCACAAATTTAAATATAATTATTAAAAATAATGATATATAAAAAAAATAAATTTAATTATTATTATAATAATATAATAATAAAAAAATAATAATTATAATAAATTATAATTATTCTATTATTGTTATAGTCACTGACAGTTATAACAATAAGAAGTGTAAAGCTCTTAATGAGACAATTACACGTGGAAAATATGAATATTAACCACTTATAAATAATATAAATATTATTTATAAAAAGAATTAAACACACACTGTGCAGAAATAATTCTTTTAGAATAAAAATTCTATAAAAAAAACTAATACTAGATAAAAAAATATAGAATTCTAGAGAAAACTTACTTATAAGATTTATCTAATACAATAAGTCAAAATACAACAGTTATAATATTAAATAATAATTATAAGTTAAAAACACGTCAAAAATCAATAAATTTAAAGATAAAACAACTTTTAATAATATAAATTATGATTTAAGAGTTTTTGAGAGGAATTTGTGGATTTTAAAAGATATTTAAAAATGATAATTTTATATAATAAAATATATTATTGGTGATTACAACTATAATCTAAATTCTATGACTTCAATTCTTTAATTTCAATAAATAAAGAATAAAAATAACTTAAGAATTACTTTTAATAATAAGATTTTATATTTAATAAAACTTTACCTGTTTAAATTACTAATATGATTGGATTTATAATGAATGATGGACAAAAACAGTGATGAAAAGACTCTTTTTATGTCTTCAGAGCAGCTCTCATGATTCATAATGAATGTAGAGGGCGTTCTCAGGTCAAAACTGAAAAACCATGCTTAAAAATAGAGTTCTTAACTTAAGGCAACTTATTTTTACTTCCAATTTAAAGTTACCAGTGTTATTCTTAACTCCAAGTAACTTTAATCCTCATTTAGTTTAATTATTTTAAGTTTTAATATAAAATAAGTTTATTTATATTAAAGTTCATCACATGAACAACTTAAAAATAGA
The DNA here is from genome assembly GCA_023105745.1 of Austropuccinia psidii. NCBI lineage: Eukaryota > Fungi > Basidiomycota > Pucciniomycetes > Pucciniales > Sphaerophragmiaceae > Austropuccinia > Austropuccinia psidii. The sequence goes on along the minus strand of JALGQZ010000002.1, from coordinate 6,318,283 downwards.
GTTTCAAGCAGAAATCTCTTAAACTCAATTTTTAATTAATTTTTAAAGAAATCATAATCTTCTTTGAGCTTAATTAAAAAAGTAAATTTCCAGGCTAATTACCCAAGAAATTTATTTATAAAAGATACTTAAAATTTAATTTATATATTGATAATATTAAATTCCAAGTTGTGTGAAATTTTCAAGCAAATCCATTAAGAATTGGATTTTTAATGAATTTTTGAAGTTATTGCTATTTTTCCACGTAAAATAGCAATACACACCAAACTTTAAGTTTTGATAAGGTTTTAATGCTTGAAGCTTTAAAGGTTTAAGCTTATTTAAAGTTTTTAAGCTTAATTAAGCTTTGACAGTTCTTAAAACCTTGATTACAAGCTTGCATATTGGGATTTACCCTTTGGCAGCTTGAAATTCCTGTCCAAATTGGGATAAAACCAATTTAAACCTTAAGGTTGGATCAAAGTCTAATCTTAAAGTTTAAATAAGGTTGAAAATCCTCCAATACAGGTGGACAACCTTAATTGAGTCCTTGCAGATCCAAAAAGTTGGGTACCCCAGCTCTATTTGGTCTTTTTCCTTTGTCCCACCTTTTTGCGTGGATTTTGCCCTTTTATTTATTTAAAGCCATACCATGGCTTTAAACCCTTTTAAATTGAGCTCACGCAGGATTTACATTCTGTATGGCAAATCCTTAGCCAATTCAGTAAATATACACAACACCTCAATTTTAACTAAAATTTTGGTAAAGTTGCATAAACCTTATGTAACTTTAAATTTAAGCTTAATTAAGCTTAAATTTAACAATTTTAAAAAAATGTTAAAAAAGCTACATTAGTACTGTGAGATTCTTAAATCTTCCAATAACACAAGAAATAAGTGTTTTTGGGTATAACACCCTATGGGTGTACCCTATGTTATTTTTGGTGTAGAATCCAAAAATGACATAATAATTATAACTTTGTTTATCCAAAAAAAATTTATACTTATTTTTTGTTATTTTTGATTTTAAATTCAACTAAAAAGTCTGTTTAAGACAAAATTAACTGTCTGTAAAATCATTTGTGGCCTTATGGGTATGTTATATATACCTCACAGGCTCACATTCATCCTGATTATAAGAACTCTATTGGTTATTCTATTTTACTCAATAATGACTTCTCCACTGCCACTACTTGTGCAGCTCTGGCTGGGTATTCTAGAACACCATCATTCCCATCTTCTGTTCATAATCCTTTCTTAAATTCCCCTCAGTCATTTCTACTCTCTACAAATGAAGTCTTCAAAGATATAAAAGATTTTGTAGAATATAATTCTATATCCTCACTTCCTCTCTTCTATGGGAATGTGGACCTTCCTCCTTAATATTATCATGACGGCCTGGAGGAGTTTTGGGATGAAGAGGAAAATCCAGAAGAAATTGAAACCATGATAAAGGCTGTCCCTTCTTCTTATCACCACTATTTTAATTTATTCTCCAAGGTGAAAGTAGAAAAGTCCCCTCCTCACCATGCCTGTGATCATCATATTGAATTGGAGAGGTCTCTATCCCCAGTTGGGGTTTTCTACTCTTTCCCAAATCAAGATTTGGAAACTCTCAATGCCTGTATTCTAGAGAATGTACAGAAATTTCTCATCTGGCCAAGCTTTGTTTTAACAAAAGCACCCATCCTCTTTGTCAAAAGCAAGGGTAGTGGCCCACATTTGTGTGTTTATTACCACAAACTCAATTCTTTCACTAGGAAGAAAAAATATCCTGTTCCTACCTTGAATCAGCCTCTCACTGTTTTCAATGGTTCTTATATCTTATTCAATATTGATCTGCATGTTGCATATAACCTTCTCAGAATCAACAAGGGTGATGAGCATTTGACAGATTTTAGAACTAAATATGGCATTTATTAGTACTTGGTTTGTAAGGTTTGACTGTCAAACAATAAGTAAATATTACCAATATTTTACTTATTTTACTATTAATGTCTATATGAAATTAAAGAATAACATAAAAATTATATAATAATAAATAATTATTATAATTATGGCACAAAACACTCATATTATTAAATAAATATAATAATATAAATCATATTAAAACAAATTTAATATAATAGAAATGAATATGTTAATAGATAATGATTAATATATTTATGGAACTTTATTATTGTTACAAAGAAAAAGTAAAGGCATAAAAAACATTTTTTCAATAATAAAATCCAATTTATAACAATAATATTACCAATATTAAAGTTATATATTAATAAAGAATTATTGAATTAATAATAAAGAGAAAATTATTATAAAAGATAAAATAAGCTACTTTTGGCACTTAATATAATAATTTTGAATACCTTTTTTCCTAAGAATGTAAATAAAGCTTATTTGAATTGTATTTACAATAAAAAATAGAAGAAATTATAAATATTCTTAATTTTATGTGGATTTAGATATTTTGAAGAGAAATTTAACGAGGAAAATTAAAATTAATTTAATAATGCCAAGATAAACAATTACAATAAATTAAAAATAATAAAGCTTTTCCCTTTGGTTTTGATAATTTAATGTTTTTGTTGCATCTGAGGGGGAAATAGAGGTAAAAAGAGCTCTCTATATAGTAAAGTCCTTCTTCCTATATTCCTGAAGGCTTCTAGTAGACGTTTACTGATGTTATCCACTGGAATTGATTACTTTTCCAAGGTTTAGTGATGATTACATCATAATTAAACCATTTTATCTCATTATTGCGCCATTATTTAAAGTGATCACTGTAGCTCTAAGTCTTCTAGCATCATAGGCTTTTCAGAAGACTAAAATTTGTGTATTTTGATGGTTTTAATCAGGAAAAACTAGTATTCACCACTTCCATCACTTATATGACTGTTGAACTCAAATTAAGATTTCAGTGAGTGATAATAAATGATCAATTTGAAGCTTAAACTTTGATCATTAATACCTTTTCAGTTATATATGCTACATCCATTGATAAACTGAATTCTGATAGCTTGTAGCGTTATTAATAAATTTCCAATATCATTTTATTAGATCATCAAAATACTTTTCTTGATGATTTTTCTTTTAGCTCATCTTTTCTGTAGAAATTTACTATTTTAAACTTCAAGCTATGACTTCAAGGGGCTATACCGTGAATATAATAATAGAAACTACATCATTATACACTTATGAGCTATTAGAATCTGAATATACACTTTTTTGTAAGTTTGGACCACTTTCACAACAAAGTGGTCAACAGCTGTAACAATTTTGTTCAATAAACCCTTACAAGTTATAACCTTGTTTATAGCTTGTCAAATAAAGCTTATTTATTCATTCTTAGATTATTTAAATTTTGGATTCATTTTTTTCAACTCTTTATCATTTATATTTCAAGAGATATGAGCTAAAAACCATGAATACATGTGTTGATCAGAAAAATGCATATATTCAGGTTATTTCCTTAATTATTGACTTTAAAAATATGAAATAAAAATTTTATATGTGTAGTTTTTCATGGGGAATTCAATGTTGCAATTTATTTCACATTTTTTCATTTGTTTCTGAGATAAACAAGGATTTATGTATTTTTTTAGCATTTTTACTTATTACACAGTAAGTATTGTTTGTACAGATATGATACAAAAATTTTATATGTGTATTTTACCATGAGCAATATAATGGTCCATTTTTTCGAATTTTTATTCATGATATTCTGCATTAATCAAGAATTCATGCCTATAGATGGCCTTCTTACTTATTTTAAGATAATATTTTTAATTCTTATTATTAGAATAATTCTTGTAAAGCTATTTTGTGATTTCTTTGGATATGTGGTCATATCTCAAAGGCTTACATGGCTTCTTCATTTGGGCTCACCAATTCTCCTGCCTATTTTCAAAATCTTGTCAGTAATATTTTCTCTGATATTCTGCATTTTTATGTTGTGGCTTCTTTGGATGTAATTATAGTGTTTTCCAAGTCTGAGGAAGAACAAGTCACTCCTGTTTCCATTTTTATTTCCAGACTTAGGGCTAATAGCCTTTTTGCTAAGGCATACAAATTCCTTCTCCAAGCTTCAAGTAGGGAATATTTAGGTCATTCTGTTTCTTCTGAAGGCCTCAAGATGGACCAATTAAAAGTCCAGAAAATTCTTAATTGGCCTCCTCCAAGAAACCTCAAGGATCTCCAATAATTCCTTGTATTTTCCAACCTCTACAGCTTCTTTATAAAGAATTACTTAAAGAAAACCAGTTCACTAACCAAGTTCCTCAAGAAAGATTCAATTTTCCCATAAATGAAGAGGCTCTTAGCCAGTTTCATCAACTCACAGAGGCTTTCACCACTTCTCCAATCCTTTTGCATTTTAAACCCTTCTCTACCATCTATTGTAGAGACCAATGTATTGAATTATGCCTTTGGTGCTGTACTGAATCAGGTTTCTGTCTCAGGGAAACATCCCATTTCATTTTATAACCACAAGCCTATTAAGGAAGACCTCAATTATGAGATTCATGAAAAGGAACTCCTTGGAATAGTCCAGGATCTTGAGCACTGGAGGGCTTTTCTTCTTTCCCTTTCCCATTCTTTTTAAGTTCTCATTGATCATTACTCTCTTAAATACTTCATGACCTCAAATGTACTTCCCCGCCATCAAGCAGGCTGGTCTTTATTCCTTTCTCAATTTCTTACTGCCCTGGAAGGCTGGCTACTCTTCCTGAAGCTTTTTCACATTGGGACAATTTATATCCTGAGTGGGAGGATTTCATCAGCAAGAACCCAATTAATTTTCAACAACTCATTAAGAAAGATCAAGTGAAACCCTCAAAAGTATTTTCTGTCATAGTGGATTTCTTTTCAAATTTGATTGATTCAATTCAGAAGGCATTATGGAAAGATTCTAAATATAGAAACATCCTTCAGGATTTGGAAACGGTAAATATTTTGAAGAATATTCTCTTTATCCTTCTTCCCAAACTCTTCTCTTCAAATATCAGGTGGTGGTCCCAAATTACTTCACAATTAAACTCAATATACTTTAAAATTGTAATGACTCTGGTCTAGCTGGCCATCCTTTCAAAGAGATGACTCTAAACATTTTCAATCAGGATTTTCACTGGTCTAGAATTCCTCAATTGATCAAGGATTATGTCTCATCCTGTAAACAATGTTCAAGAAACAAAAATATTCATCACAAGAAGTTTGGATTACTCAAGCCTCTTTCAATTTCAAATGGTCTTTGGACTTTTCTCTTGATGAACTTCATAAGTAAACTTCCACTTTCCAATTCCTTTGACTCAATTCTGGTCATATTTGACATGTTATCAAAAATGGCATTATTTATTCCAACAATATTTTCAATTACTTCACTGCATTTGTCTCATTTATTAATCAGGATCATTTTTTCAAAGCATTGCCTTCCATCAAGGATTTTCAGTGATAGAGGTTCACCTTTTTTTCTTCCTTCTGGCTCAACCTTTGTCAGAAGCTCAAGATTTCAAGTGATCTTTCAACTTCTTACCACCCTGAAGCTGATAGAAATACAAAGAGGTTTAATAAGATACTAGAAAAGTATTTTTTCATGTATTTCAGCTATTATCAAGATTATTGGCACACCTGGGTCCCTCTGGCTGAATTTTCTTACAATACCTCTGACCACTCTTCAACAAAACAATTGCCTTTTTTTCACTGTTTATGGAAGAGATCCACAATTTGACCCAGTTCACAATACTCACGATACCCCTTCTGGAAATTTATCTTCAAAAATTGAATCAGTAAAGCAATATTTCAAGACAGAATTTTCATTTTCCATAAACAGGCTTAAGAGTTATGCAGATAAAGGTAGAGAAAGTACACCTGTTTTGAATCCTGGTGACATGGTATGGCTTTCCTTTGAGAACATACAATCAACAAGACTCACCAAAAAACATTCAGAAATATGGTTGAGCTCATTTACAATCTTGAAGAATGTCAGCACTGATTCCCACCACCTCAAGCTCCCACCTCAATGGAAATCAATCCACCCAGTCTTCCACAGTTCCCTCCTTAAGCCAATAAAGACATCCACAATCCCAAATTGGAATAAAACACCTCCTCCTTCAATCATCATTGAAGAAGAAGGGGAATGGGATTTTAATCAAATACTGAATTCCAAGCTCAAGAGAGGAAGCTTATGGTATCTGGTGAAATGGAAAGGTTTCAGGAAAGAGCCAAAAAGATCCACTTGGGAACCAGCCAAAAGCCTCAATAAGTGCCCTGAACCTTTCAAGGACTTTAATCAATTTCATTCTGAAAATCCAAGACCAGATTCTTTAAGAGCTTAATCTTTTATGTTACTTGATGGGGAGAGGAGTTACCAAATGTAAGTTCCACTCATGGTATGCATCTTTAGAGTTATCCTACCTTGTCATTGTAAGAATCACCTTGTCCACTATGTAGGAACCTTGCATCATTTTGTTTTCCAGGTCCTTGGCCAAAAAAAACAAAAATAAAGTTTTTAAAGATTGTAAACCTCATCAAAACGCATTTTCTTTTCTTTTTCTTTCTTTTTTATGATTTTTTCATACCAATCATTCAAAATTTTATGTCAAACTCAAATTCCTTTAAGTAAAAAGCCAAATTTCAAAAGAATATCAAGTCATCCTCATTTCATATACCAACCTCATTATCAGTTTCAAATTTAAAATCAATTCTCAACACTTCTCAAACCTCTACCTCAAATCAATCTCAAAAAGCCTTTACAGGCTTCTACCTTTCTTTTGTACTCAGGAGCTCACCATTCAAGGTGGGGGAGGTCATGTAGCAACCATGGGAAATACCCCCCCCCAATTGATTGTTTATGAAAATTCCCTTCCTGAACCATCTTATGGCCAATTGGCCATGATATAAATTTTATGGCCAATTGGCCCCCTGTAGTTCTTAGTGGTCCCTGGGCCACACTCACATTTCCTAGCCATATTTTTATTCCCTGGCCTTTTGTGTAAATTCTATAACCTCTGTCCCCCAGGTCATCCCACTGGAATTGGGCCTGGTGGTCCTCTCAGCCCTCCAGGGTCCCATGGCCCCTTTTACTATAACCAGGACTTCTGGCCTTCCCCCTTTTCTTAGGGGGGTTTGGGAAATTTAGGCCCCCTATTTCTTCTACAGTGTGTTATTTCATACCAATTATACTAATTTTTATCTTAGCAAATGTAGAAAAAAGATGAAAATTAAATTGTGAAATAACACCAGGAAAATTGAGGAATAATTCCAGAGATAGAAATAGGATTGCAGAATTACAGGAAATTTAAAGAATAATTCCAGAGATCAAGATAAAATTTTGGAATATACCTGACAATGGGAGTAAAATTGTGAAATTCTGGAGAAGAAATTGTCATAAAATGGAGGAACTTGAAAGGAATTATGCAATATATTGTGAAATAACTCCAGAGAAGAAAATAAAATCATGGAATTATTTTAAATATGAAAAGAGTATTTCATAATTACAGAAAAGGTGTGGAATAATTGTGGAATAACTCTTCAGAAGAAAATTAAATTTTGGGATAACTCCGGAGATGGAAAGAAAATTGTGGAAAAATTCCAGATAAGGAAATCAAACTTCAGAATCTCGAACTAGGTAGATCAAACTTTGAAGAAGTCCTAGGGGATAATAAATAATTTTGTAAATATACAAGACTAAAGTTTCAACCAGAAGAATTTCAATTAAAATAATAAATACCAATTTCCCTGCCTTATTGCATCCTCCATAGCAAAATTACCCAGTTCAATGGAGATAAACTAAGTACAACTATTTAGATTGATATCAAGAACAGCATCAGAGCTGTATTTTCTCCACCCAAATCCAATTAAAAGAAATACTTCAAGGCTATTCAATAAATCAAAATGGATTTGCCAAGAGCAATTTTTTGCTTAGTAATATTAACACATGTCAAATTTAATAGAAATGATGCAATATCTGAGAGAAATAAAATAATAATGAAATCAAACCACCAGAAAATATTTCTCGACATTGCATATCAAAGTTAAAATTAGCAATAAATGAAAATACAAGAAATTTTAAAGGAATTCCTTCCCTACCTTTGATTAAATCTAATAGCAGTTCACAATAGCAAATTCTGTATTTTACCTACTTTCTCCATTTCCAAGAATAATGTTACCAGCTAAATTCTCTCAAAGATATCATATGACTAGAAGAAATTTCAATTTTAAGAAGCTATGTTTTCTCCACTTTCTTGGAAAAAATAAACTTTCACCAGCCAAATTATCTCAATGACATCATATGATGTTGATAGTAAAAACATCATCAGAAAAATTTTATTAACAAAAATGTAAAAAAGTAACCAAAAAGGAAAATTTCACCAGCTAAATTCTCTCAAATATATAATATCACTAGAAGAAATTTCAATTTTGATAATTGGTATTTTATCCACTTTTTTTTAATTAAATATTAAAAAAAAAGGATTAATTTATTTTTTAATTATTAATCATTATTAATGTTTTTTTTCAAATTAAAAATTTACCAAAACAAAACTATAAAATATTATTTATTATTTTCTATCTTCAAAAAAAAAACTTTTTCTTTTTCTTTTTTTTTTTTTAAAATTTTGATATAACTAAATTTTTTTCTCTCTTTTTTTCATAATTTTTTTTTTTTTTTAAATTTGAAAAACAAAAAATTATCATTTTAATAATAAAAATAATAATTCATAATAATATTTAAAAAAAACAAAAAATTAACTTTCTTTTAAATTATTTTTATTATTAATTATTACTATTTTTATAAAAAAAATAAAAAAAAACTGGTTTTTTTTATTGTTATTTATTATTATTATTATTAAATTTAATTTATTTTAATTTAAAATAAATGATTATTTTTATTATTAAAACGAAATTCAAATAATAATGATAATAATAATAATCAAAAAAAAAAAAGAATATTTTTTTTATTTTAACTTTTTCCTTTTTCAATTTTAATTTTAATTTTTTTTTTTTTTTTAAAAAAAAAAATATATGAATTTTATATATATATATATATTTAGGAGGTAAATTTACAAAACAAAAATTCAAAAAAAAAAGTTCCAAAAAAAAAGAAAAAAATTATCATCATTATTATTATTGAATTTTTTTTTATACTCAATTTACCTTTTTTTTTTACTTTGATTTTTATTGATTGATTGGTTTTTTTTCTTATGATTTCTCTTATTAATTAATTTTTTTTTACTTCTATTTTCTTATGATTTCTCTCATCAAGAATATATCTTTTTTTTTTTTGGTGGGGGGTAAGCAGTGATTTATTTATTTTTCTGAATTATTATCATTAAGTTTTTTCTTGATTTATTTAAAAATTCATTTTAATTTATTATTTTTAAATTAAATTTATTCATTTTTTAAATTTAATTGTTTAAATTTTTATCTTTTTTTTATTTCTTTTAGGGATTCTTAATCATTTCTATTGGTATATCAGAATATATATTAGCTTAAAGATTTTGGGCCTCAGATGATATTTGGCATTTGGGATGTGGGCCTATCTATCCAAAAGATTGATTTGCAAGTGGAGAATCCCAAATCAAATGTATATAATATAATCAGATTTTTTCAATACCATGGAACATCTGCAAACCAACAGAAGCCTGGTCAACCTAAAATCTTGAATGATGAAAACTGCCAGCAGTTGAACAGGTTCATAAGAAAACCTACAGGAACTCTCACAGGAAATCCCTAAGAATGTCTGTCAGCAATACAATACATGATCTTGGTAAAACATCATGTATTTCCCCAAAAAAACCATACCTTTGAGTGTTAGATTTTGAAAGTTAATTGAATTTTGCCAACCAGTTTGACCATTGGTCAGTACAAGAGTGGGCCCAAATAATTTGGACTGATGAAACCTCCTTTTTTAAAATAATTGATAGAGAAAAAAAGAGAATTTTTTTTTTTTAAGTAAAAATAAATAAAAAAAATGAATTCAAAATTTAAATATAAATAAAAAAATTCAATTTCAGTTTTTTTATCTTTTCTTGATTTTTTTTTTTTTTATAAAAACCAAAACAAAAAAAAAAAATATGAGTTTTATATATATATATATATGCAAGTAAATTTATTAAAAAAACAAAAATTTAAAAAACAAATTATTATCATTATTAAATCTTTTTTTTCATTTTACAGTACTGTAACTTTACAAAAAAACAATTATAAATACAAATTTAATTCATAATTAAATAAATAAAAAGATAAATAAATTACTTTTGTGTAAAAATTTATTTACAGTTACACAAAAGTACATATTTAAATTTCCTCAAATTATATATATATTTGAAAATTATTTTTTTTTGAAAAGATAAGTAAAAATTTCAATTATACCTTATTTATTTAAAATCATTATTTTTAAATGAATATATATATATTAATTTTTTCATGTTTTATGTACTCAATTTAGCTTTTTTTTTGTTTTTTTCTTATAATTTTTCTTATAACTAAATTCTTTTAATTTTTTAATTTTTCTTTTAAAAAATTATTTTTCTCTTATCAAGAATATTTAATTTAGTTTTTTTTTTTTTGTTGAGTAGAGATTTATTTTTTTTTTTTGTAAAATTATCATGATTAAGCTTTTTTTTATTTAATCAAAAATTCATTTTTAATTTATTTATTTTTTTTGAAAGAAAGTTTAATTTAATTATTTGAATTGATTTAAATTTAAAGTTAAATTATTATCATTTTTTTCTGTTTTTTTTTTATTTCTTTTAAGAAATTTTAATTTATTTTTTTTTTAATATTTTGAAATATATATATATATATTAATTTTTGGGGATTTTTAAAAAAAAAAAACTAAAAGAATATTTTTTTTTAGAAAAAGTTTTTCAAAAGAATTTTGAAATTTATTTATTAAAAAAAAAAAAAAAAAAAAAAAAACCAATTTTTTTTTTCTTAAAAAAAACCAATTTTTTTTTTTCTTGAAAAAAAACAATTTTTTTTTTTCTTAAAAAAAATCTGATTAAATTTTTTTTTTTTTGAGATTATTACAAAGATTCAAACCAAAAAAAAAAAAAAAAAAAAAAAAACTTTGATCAATTTAAAAAAAAATTTTAATTATAAAAACTTTTTTTTTGAAAAAAGAAAAAAATCTTTTTATAAATTAACCAAGCTTATATATAAGAAAAATTTAAATAGGGAGGTAGGTAGGTAATAAACTATTCAAATTAAAAAAAATTAATAACTTTTTTAAGTGTTTATATTTCTAAAATTTAATTAAATAATTTTTTTTCTTAACCATTTTTTTAAATAATTTATTAATATAAAAAGAATTTAAATTAAAAATAATTTCTAAAATTTAATTAAAAAAACATTTTTAAAAGAAAATTTGAAAAGTAAAAATAATTGATTCAATATAAATTTTTTAAAAAATAAAATAAAATAAAATAAAAAATAAAAATAAAGAATTTTTTAGAAAAAAATTTTAAATTTAATAGTTATTTAATCAAAAATAATTCATTCATAATTATTTAGGGAACATTAAGTAGCAAAACTAAAGGTCCTGTGGTATCTTTGGATTTAAATCAAATCATCAAAAGTTTTATTAATAATCTTTACAAATTAAATTTTAAAATATTTTATAGCACTGTTATGATTCTTGGAAGAATCAAAACAAACATTCTAGAACCATCACAGATACAGTACCTGAAACCTAAGTGAATGAGACACAACAACTTGTAAAAATATTTAAACTCAAACTCACAATGTGCAGGATCTCTTCCTCAGGGAAGATCCTTCTTTCAAGTATGTTTTTTGACTAACAAATTTTTATTATTTTTATCATTTCTATCAGGTATGCAAATTCAATAACTAATAGGGGAGATCCTAACATTTATAAATCAATAAAAGATTAATTTCCTTTTCTTTACTCAAAGTTATTTGTTTAGTCGTAAAAGATAATATTTTTGCAAGTGATTAATTGTCATAACCACAAATAATCACCCCCCCAATGGGTGTTGCGGAAATTCTAGCCTGAACCCAGTTTATGGTCAATTGGCCATATAATATGTTTATAGCCAATTTTACCCTCTTGGAGCTCTATGGCCTCTTGCCATATCCTGCCCTCATTGGCCTTATTGGCCAATTCTCCACCTCACCAACCCCCAGGCTATTATCCTGGTTTTTGGGCCTGGGGGGTCTTTTTGGTCTTCCAGAGGCCTATGGCCCCTCTAGCCACCACCAGGGCCCTTGACCCCACCCCTTATATTGGGGGGGGGTTGGTCTAAATGGCTTTTTTGGGCCATTTAGACCCTCTATGGCCCGTGGGCTGTAATCCATGGCCCGTTGGGTGTAATCCATGGGACCATTAGACCCCTTTTGGCCAAAAGGCTCCAAGGGAGAAGTTCATCAGCCCCCAAACCACAAGTGGGCCCACCTGAGCCAGTTTTGGCCCAAAAACCCAACCAACCCAGAACTGTCCAAAACCACCTTAGGACCCAAAATTGGCCCAGAACCACAAAATGGCCATAATTCAGTCCATGGCCTCTGGAAACCACCAGAGGCCACCATTTCAGCTTCAATCAAGGATTCCCCTCAGTTTCAGGGGAAGACTTTTCCTTCCTCAATGCACCCCGTACTCAAGGATCCAGGAGTGGTGCATATATGGTATAATATACTATCATGCACCATTTTTGCTCAGCAATCCATTGGTGACATTTTCAAGACAAAATTACATGATTCCAAATCAAGTCCCCAATCCATCACCAATTTCAAAGGAGGATGTTTCAGCTATTCAGTCTGGAAATTCTGTGTTGGCTACCAGAAGACCATTCAAGTACCCCAACCCCCTGGCCCTTCAGAAGTTGGGTTGTTAATTCTCATCAGGACTATTCTAAGGGAAATTCTCAGAGTTTATCATTCATTTCAATAATTTTCAAGGCATCAAGTACTCAGCATTCCTTGGACAACTCAATTGGGCCATACAGGTAGCAATCAAGCATCCTGTATGGCCTTGGCCCATTTGGGCCAATTCATATTCCACTGTGGGAATTCAGTCCCACAGCTCAATTCTCAAGATGGCTAGAACTGTATTGGCCCAATTCAGAAAATACAGCTGGATGACTCACTTTCCAGGATCAGCCTTTCATCTTTTAACATATACTGGCAACCTTTCATCACCTGGGGACTTTTTCCCCAGTTAATTAATATATTGGATTTATCTTTATCCTTATTTTTTTATTTTATTAAAGTAAATACTGATAATCTAAAGTCAGTCATTTTCACCTTTCTTCTTTGCCTATCAGTGGATATTGGTGGTCATATCCTTTACTAATTCCATTGTTCTTTCTGACAGGTTGAAACAGTCAATTGAGGATTCATTTGGTTGGCTCTTTGGCTTTTGGCTTTCTTATTATCTTGGCCATTGGCTTCCCTTTTCTTTTTATCTTTGGCATACTTGTCTTCACTCTTGTTACTCTTTAGAGAAATTTATTCCTTCTTATTTCTTTATTCTTTTGGAGCCCTCCAAGTGAGTCCTTGATTCCTGAGTGCCAGGCCACTCTTGCTTCCATAAGAGTCCCTGTGACATTAATTAAAAAAAATCAGAGATCAATTTCTTTTTGAATGTTCCATAAATCTAATCATACATTGTACAAAATATTAGCTTGAAACAACAAACACAATGATTGATGTCCCATATATCAATCCATACATGTGAGCTCTTAGGGATGATTAATGATAGGGCTTTAATCCACACAATAAGAATTTTAAATATATGCCATGAAAACAATTAAATTGATAAACTTATTTTACCAGTTCATTCCCCCAATTTAAATTCCATTGAAAATTTTTGGAAAATAATTAAGACTCATTCATATTGAAAAACATCATCAGCCTCACACAATGGATGAATTACATTAGAGTTATTCAAATGGTATGAGATTAGTTCTCAAAAATATTCTTTGATAAGCTTCTGCTTGGAATACAAGATTTATTACAGGAAATCATTAGTGCCAATGGTAGGACTACGTATTACCTGTTTATTATTACATCTCTTATTATATTTCTGTCAAATTTCCACTTGTACTATTTTCTCTCTGCTTTTTTGGCTCTCTTGTATGTAAATTGCCTCATTATAATATAATTTCAAATTTGTAATATGCAAGATAACGAGTTGTAATATGATAAGTAACTGTTTTACTCACAGGCATATGTGATATTAAAAAAAAGGTCCATATGACCTTTTTTTATGAAAAAAACTGTCCGAATACAGTACTGTAAATGCTTTGGGGCACTATACATGTTGGGACGCATATGGAACTGTGTGTTTGGTAGTTTAAGTACTTACTATTTACATGATAGGCTTACAGAATGCATATTTCAAGTTATGCGGCGCGTTCTACTCGGCATTACACCCTCCCCCTCGACTTATACACCTGTAAAGGTTCTTATGCAAAGAAATGGGAGCTGAACCAATCATGCAATAGGGGTCCCAAGCTCTTGGTTAACCCATTGGCTTTCATTTCTTGTGTTCAAGCCCAGTATATCTCTGCCTCTTTGTTGTATAGCATTTGGTTGACAGCGTAAAATTCTCTATCTGAGTGTCTTGTCCTTTTGTTTGATGTGGAGTCTTTAGATATCCTTATAGCGGACTTGTTGTTGCATATTAGCAACAGGCGCATTTCATTTCCAAACACTTCTTTTATCAGCTGCTTTAGCCACATACCTTGCCTGGATGCCAGGCTTGGCGACATGTATTCTGCATGGCTGGTCAATGATGCCACCGTCGTTAGTATTTTAGAACTCCAAGAAATTGCGCAGCCATGAGTCAATCTTGCAAATTCTTCCCCCCCCCCCCCCCAACTTGCATCTGCTAACACCATGATGTCTTTGTTATTTGGAAACAATTTTAGCCCTCTCCCTTGGGTGTGTCAGAGGTACCCCAGTAAATGCTGGTGTCCAGGCGCTTGGGCATGTTGGGCTAGGAGATTTACTGCAAAACTGATATCTGGATGCGTGCCATTGGTAGCGTAGCTCAATCTCCCTACAATGGATAAGAAAGATTTCTGGTTAATTATCATGTCCTCCTATGTGAGGGTGCTTACTTTTCTCTTTGCGGGTCATGGGGTGGTGTTGGTTTTCTTCCCATCCCAGTGCTCCACAATGATTCTTTTGACGAGTTGCTTTTGGGTTAAGGTGAAACCAACTGCCTGACGCTGTACTTCCATACCAACCATTCTTTCCACCCCATCCTTCCATTTTATCATGAAGTTATTTGCCAGCCCCTGTTTTAAGTCGTCTAACTCTTTTTTTGTCTGTGCAATTATTATCCCATCGTCTACATTTATCCATGTTATGGCATTGTTTTTTATGTTGAAGTATACACTATTGTCTAAGGCGCTCTTTGAAAAACCAAGTGCCTTGAGTATGCCACCTAGGTGCTCCCACCAACATCTCCCGGATTGTTTTGTTCCATACAGTGCCTTTTTTAGGCAACACCCCATGTTGGAAGTTATATTCATCCCTACTTGCAGCTTTATCCACACCTCCATGTCTAACAGTGCATTCAGGTAAGCAGATGTGAAGTCAAATGAGTGGACTAACTAGTTGTGTTTTGCAGCCCACGTCAGTAACAGCCGCAATGTGCTGAACGTGGCTGTCAGGGCAAAGGTCTCCTTGTATTCCTTGTTGTAGCATTGTCTATTGCCTTGTGCCACATAATGTGCCTTGTAACGTACCTTTCCTGATAAATTGTCAATCCTTTTGGAAAACGTCCACCCCCCGTTGATGGTGTGTTGCATCTTGTCAAGGGGGGACACTTCAAACACATCCATTATTTCCATATTCTGTAACTCTTCTCCAATGGCCCGTGACCATTCTTCGCTCTCATTGCTATCCATGGCTTCCTTGTAGCTCTTCAGAATCTTGCTAAATAGTTTAGCAATCTTCTCTACCATCTGTTCTTGTTTTGTGAAGTTTTTCTCCTTGCCAAAACTTCCCAGCTATATGTTGTTGAGAAGAAATGGAATGTCCATTTTCTTGCTTGGCTGTATGTCCTGGGGTTCAAATGGGTGTCCTTTCCTGAGGATACTTGTAAGAAGGCTAGTACCTGGGAATGTAGCCCATGCGGAAGGAATTGTTTTGTTAGCACCCAGGATGTAAAACAACCATACTTTTGCTCATTGTAAATACATCACCACATGCCCCTCATGAGCCCTGTCACCTAGCTTGTGACAGTGTTCTTGAGGAATGTGCATGTATGCCTTCTCTCCAAATATTTGCATTTTATCCAGCTGTGGCTTCTTGTTGAATAGCACCTCAACTGGTGTAGATATTCCCATTCTCTCATTTGGAATGTTGTTATTAGTGTATGGTTCCAACATGAAAGCGTATACCCAGAACGGATTTCCCATGCCAGATGATTGTAGAAGTGTCCATCCCATATCTGAAACACTTATTTTTTCTCTCTTTGAAACACCTTTCTGCTTTTGATGCATAGGGAGGCTCTGTTCATGTGCAATTCCCTTTGTTGTGCACCAGTGATTCATTCCTTTTGACCAGAATTCACTGCCTCCATCAGTACGCAATTTTTTTAGTTTCTTACCAGATGTAACTTCCCATCTGATAATAGCGCCTTGTAACACTGCTGCAGTGTCAGCCTTTGTTGAAATGATGTGTCACTCAACATAAGTTGGACTGATGTCCCGTATGGTAAGCACCCATTACACAAGCTGATGTTTGCTTGCCCAAAAGGCCCCATGAGATCACTTGAAACAATGTCCATAGGTTCCCTTGGACTCCTTGTTGATAGTAGCTCATTCTGGTGTCTAGTCGTTGCAATAAGACAGTCAGCTCAGTTATCCACAGTATTATCCAGGTGCTTACCAATTCCAGTGCCAATCCTGTCTTTTAGGAAGTTGCTTAGTAACTGCATGCCACAGTGGCCAAAGATTTTGTGCCACATGAGGGTCTCATTCTTCTTCATTTTGCTTGCCCACTCCCATTTTTAAACTCACAATTTTGTGTTCAATTTTTTTCATACACCCTCTCAATTCATGTGGCTTTAGGCATGGTGAGAAAAACCAGCAGCACCGCTGCATGTTGAAGTTAGCAATTGATAAGAGTATCTGGTCTCCATTACAAAACATGAGGTTGTCCCCCTGGGTGTACATTTTTACACCAGTTTGCAGTATTGATACTGGGAAGATTAGTGTTGTGGTGTCACTAGGAGAATAAAAAACATTTTTTATTAATACGACTTTGCCATTTAACCCTAGAAATGACATGGCGCCAATGCCTGTCTCTCCCCCCTGTCTTTGTTGCTATGGATAGCAGAAGAGGCTTGGTTATCTGACAGAACCCATATAGAGCTTCCTTGTCACAAGTTAAGGAATGGGTTGCCCCAGTGTAACATACTGGCTCCCCTCCACCTACACTCTCATTGTTTGCAACCTCTTCCTGGAACAAATTCATCAGGTCCTTGTCATCACCTAGCTCCGCAAAACAAACATTTACTGGGGCCATTGCTTTATTTTGGTAGTTTGGTTGGTAATAGTCCGCCATCTTGGGCTTCTGTGAATCTGCTGCTACCAATAGTCTAGTCACAGACCAGGTTGGAAGTGTGATGATGGGATAGTAGGCCCTGAATTGAGAGGCATTGTTGATGAGTGGTGAGGATGCGTTTTTGGTCCTTTTTGCTTAGAAGTCACATGCAAAATGCCCTGCTTTCTTGCAGTTGTGACATGTACCCCATATAACCGCCCTCAGTGTGGCCAGGTCTATGTCATTTGTATCATAAGTTCCACCCTGCGCTGATGAGTTGACGACGGAAGCTTTATTGAAAACAATGGTGTAATCCTGTTTTGTTGGCTTTGTGTTGCTCTGATGTTGTTGGTAGGCTGACTCTAAGATTTGGTGCCAGGTGGCATGATTTGGATTCCGTCCTTTATTTGCCACTTCATTTTCAAGTTGTAACATTACCGTTCTTGCCATTTCCTGATCTTGGATTCCCCTTTGTATTAACAACCCAAGTATAAGATCTTTGCTGAAGTTGCCCCCACTTTGGGTTATTTTGCCGGCTGATGATCATAATCTAAGCGCATATGATGATGGTGCCTCATCTGACTGAATCTGGGTGTTTAACAATTCCTCCAAGCCTGATAGCTGACCTATCTGGGTGATGACATGATATAGCCATCTTAAATGGTCATATATGGCCTTTCAGGGTTGTAGGTTGATTACCTTGGATTGGATGGCTTCTGGCAGGGAGTAGATTAGGATGCCATGGCAGATTTTCTCATTGCTGGATAGTGTTATACCTTTGCAATGTAGAAAATAAGGGTCGTCAATAAAGCTTTCTAGGATGATGGATATCCTATTCTCCCATGAGTTGAAGTTTCTGCCATCCAATTTTAGCATATGTTTATTTTTTTATTAAGGTCATTGCTTGCAATATGGTTGTCCTTATTCGTGATAGGAGGTCGTTTGCATTAGGTTCTGATTCAGCTAGGTTTGGTGTGAGTTTTGTTGTTGACATGGTTGGTTTTTGTTGCTTTGTCTCAATGTTGTTGTTGCTGGAGTCAGAAGGGATGTCTGTTTGGTATAGTTCTGGATGTAATTTTTTTGGATATCCCCTTGGCATCTGAAGGGTCACTATTATGTGGTGTTATTATTATTTTTTTAGGACTAGATATTGGAAACAAAGGAATTATAGGAGCTGTCTGACGTAAAGCAGTAGAGAGAAAATGATAGGGACAAAACAAAGGAGTAAGTATAGATACTAAAAAAATGGGAATATGAAAATGAGATAGTAGAGAGAAAAGGAGTTTTCTTACTTTATATTACAAATTATAAGATGATTGGTGTCTAAGTGTTACTAAAAGGGTTAAAAAAGAAGAGGAAAAGATAGGAAGGAAATAGATGAGGAATGAGGAAGAAGAAGAATATTGTGTATAGCATTTGTTTGGTTTTCGGGTGGTTTCTAAATGATTAAGCTTACAATTAAGCATCCCTAATTGTGGCTTTTGAATGAAAAAACACTCAAGGCGTCCCTTTCTTTTTTTTAATTGACTGATATGATATGATTAGATTTTTATGAAGGCCCATAACCTGTTAGGATGCATATGGAACTGTTTGTTGTTATTGCTTGTTGTGTTAAGTAGCTTAAGTATTGACTATTTACATGATAGGTTTACAGAATGTATATTTTGAGTTATGCAGCGCAGTCTACTCACTGTTACAATACATGTACAGTTCCCTCCAACAAACCTTTGAATATTTTTTTTCAGGAGTTCTCACATATTCTTATTTTTGAAACTTTTAAATAGGGGTTGTCAAAGTTACCAAATCCCACACTCAAAATCCCGAGTTTTTTTTTCCAAAATTCTGCATTAATTTTCTGGGACTTTAAGGTACAAAAAACACAGGTTTTTTGGTACCAAATCCCATGTTTAAATACTAAAATCCCGCCTTTAGCTTCCCATAAAGGCACATTTTTAAAACACAAAACTCAGTAAGGGCATGTTAAATTGCATCAAACTTTACTTCTCTTGAATAAAATCTGAATACACTCGTCATTTATTAAAGTATTTGATTCTAAATTTCATTTAATACAGGCCTTTTCTTCATTTACCATGCCCAAGGCATTGCAAAGGCTACCTTTACTTCAGACGTTAAACTCACTGCAGCTCATTGAAGCACTCAGCTCTGATAGTGCTTCTGATATTCAGGAAGATATAATCTTATTAGATATGATAACCTCACAAAGATACATCAATCCTTGTAGAAGATATACATCACATTACATGTATACAATGAATGATTTACAAACATTATCATCTGAAACGTTTTGACAGCTATGTAGGACCCCACATGAATCATTTGAAAAATTGGTTTCATTAATTCAAGCTGATAAAACCTTTCAAAACTCATCACAAAACAAACAATGCAATCCTGCCATCCAATTGGCTGTGGCATTATCAAGGCTAGGATCAAATGGCAATGGGGCTGCTTTGGGAAAGATTGGAATGTTGTTTGGAATTAGCCATGGGGCTATTGTGTTTTACACTCAAAGAGTGATCCAGATATTAATGAAGCTGAAGCGCAAAGTGATTATGTGGCCAACAATAGAACAACAAAGAGAGATGTCTCAAGTAATGCAAGCAGAAGGCTTCCCTGTGTGCATTGGGTTTATTGATGGGAGTCTCATACCATTATCACAACGTCCCCCCAATGATTGTGAAACCTATTTTGATCGCAAAAAGAGGTAAGATGTTTAATTTTGATTTTTTATTTCATTTTTACTGATTTTTTACAATTAAGGTATTCTATGTCAATACAACTGGTTTGCAATATCAACAAACAGTTCACTTCTCTACATGTTGGTTGTACTGGGTTACTTCATGATTTGAATGTCTATCAACATATGAAAATAGCACAAACACCTCAAGATTTTTATGAAAAAGATTGGTACCTACTTGCCCATTCAGCATATGCAAGCTCTCCTTGGATTGTTCCAGCATATAAGGGAGCTGTAGCACAGAATGAAACAATCGTTCTTTCAATAACTGTCTAGCAAAATCAAGAGTCCAAATCAAGAATTCAATTGGCATTTTGAAGGGGTGGTGGTTTTCTTTAAGGAAAATGCAAAATCAAATGAGGGATGCTGTAACAACCATCCATCAGGGGTAAGGGTATTCATTCATACACCCACTCAAACACCCCAAATCAGCAAATCCAGTATCTGCATCAGCATGCAGTTTCAGCAATCTTCATTCTGAAATATGCATACAGCTTGGTACCTCAATACAGCCTGTCAATACCTGTACAGGCTGGATTCACCCAATACAGTTTCAATACACCAATATGGAACTGTATGATCACTCAAATACACCACACCTCTTGTACAGGTTCTGTACAGCTGTACAGGACCTGTATTGGCCAGACTCAATTCAAATCATCAAGTATTCTCATGAAAACTCTTCCTCTGGATCAGGGCTGGTGATTCTCACATATACCAGCCCCTCTTCCTCCCCCCTGGGGACTTTTCCCCAGTTAATTAATTTAGTTGATTTATTATTATCTGAATATTCTTATCCTTATATTTTGGGTATTATATTTATTTAATCTTAAGTTAGTCTTTGCCTTTTTTCTTTCTTCGCCTGTACAGTATGAGTTGGGTGGCCATATCCTTATTAACCCTTCTCTTTCCATTCTGACAGGTTGAAACAGTGGACTTGGACTTGTTTGTGGTTGGCTCTTCTATTTCTTATTCTTATTTCTTTTGTTGCTGCTTTTCTTATATTCATTCTTTTAGTAATTCATCTTTAACACTCTTAAGTGTATCTTATCTTATCTTATCTTATCTTATCTTTGAGCCCTCCATAAGTGAGTCCCAGTTTACTGAGTGCCAGGCCCTCTTCACTTCGAAGAGCCCCTGTGACATTAAATTAATTAACTCATATTTGATTCTTCTTTTCATTCATTTATATTCATTTCCTTTTATTCATCAAATTATGATTCTTAATGATCATGATTTTTCTCTCTTATCAATTTTTCATCTCACTCATTTCATTCTTATGAAAATTGATTCTTTTCTTTTCTTAATCATTGCTGACCATTTCATCACTTCATTTTATTTTATCAATCAAATTTTTTCTGTGTTCTATTCAGGTCTTATTCAGGAGTTATTGATTGGCTTAATTGATTGGATTATTCATTGGGATTCATTTGGGTTATTGATTCAGGACTTATTGGATTTATTGACTTTGAAATCTCAAGATATTGATTGATCCTCAAGAATTTATTTTGATTTATTGATTGATTTGACTCATCAAGATATTGAATTGATTTCTGAAGATTTTGAATTGATTGATTGATTCCTCAAGACCTTGATTTCATATTGAAGACGCTGAATTATTGATTTATTGATTATTGATTTACTCAAGATTATTGATATTTGATTTGATTTGATTGTTGATTGATTGAATTTATTTGACTGTTGATTGAATTTGATTCCTCAAGATTCATCAAGATTTTATTGTGATTGATTTGGCCAAATTTGATTATTCTTCTTAATACCATCAAGTTATTTTAATTCTTTTCATAATGCCAGTCCAGCATAGCCCCCCAGCAAAGAATACTAGATCCCAGAAAATTCCAGCTGTTCTCACTCCTACACCAAGGGCTCCTCTTGACCGCACACCATCAGTTCATCAACTGAGTGCAAATTTGGACAGAGGACCACCAATGGAAGGAGCAGCACCCTCAAGAAGAGGTGGAATGAAATCTAGAAGATCAAGATCCTTTTCTGGACTTTTGGGTGGCTACCCTGGCATGTCTGAAGGTGCAAGAGCAAGATTAGGGGAAGTTGAAGATGAAGAGGGGGAAGAGTCTGTGGAAGAGGAAGATTCTGGGGAAACTGAAGTGGCAGATGCCTTGGCAAATGCTCCAGAGGTACCTCAGGGTTCTAATCTAGCCCTTTCTAGTCAACCTCTTGTCTCTCAAACTGATCCAAGTCTCCTCAAGATGATGGAGCAGATGACTCAATTCATGGGACAACTCACTCAAGCAGTTGCCCCCAGGGACAATTCCAAAGCCCCTGCTTTCAAGACTCCATCCATGAAGGCACCTGATTCTTTTGATGGTACTCAAGCTCATAAGTTGAGAGGATTTATCCAATCCTGTCAACTAATTTTCCATAATGATCCAGCAAACTTCTTCTCAGACAGGAAGAAGGTTTTGTACTCAACTTCTTTTCTCACTGGTAGAGCTGGCAAATGGATTGAACCCTACCTCTCAAATATTTCCAATGAAGACCCTTCCTACCTCCTCAATAATTGGCCATTGTTTGAATCTCAATTATTCACTCTGTTTGGTGACCCCAATGAAGTCAGGAAAGCTGAACAAGAGTTGGACAATTTGAGGATGAAGGAAAGTGGTCATGTTTCCTTGTACATAGCAGACTTCAGAAGCTTAATGTCAAGAATTGGAGATTGGGGGGAAAGAGCTTATATCCATGTTTACAGAAGAGGATTGGCATCAAGATTATTGGATCAGTTGGCCTCTCACCCCGGAACTTTTGACACTCTTCAAGAACTTATGGATGTCACTTTAGAATTAGACACAAGATATCATGAGAGGCAAAAGGAAAAGGGTGGCAATCAAGAGAAGAAGCCTCCAGTAATTGGATCCAATCAGTCTAGGCCTCCTCAAAACTCATCTTCAAAGAGGCCTCACCAGAAGAAGAATAAGAAGGGCAAGCAATTCCAATCTTCAAAGGACAAGCCCCATGCTGCTCTCCTCAATAAGGACAATAAATTAATCGGTTCTGAAAAGGAGAGGAGGATTAAAGAGGGGTTGTGTACTTATTGTGGTGGAAAGCACCCAATTGAAAAATGCTTCAAGAGACCTCAGAACAAGCCTGGGTCATCATCAAGAGGCTTCCCTAGCAAGCAGGGAAAAGCCTGAGTGGGGATCATGATGTGTTCAATGGTTCTCACTTATTTCCTTCAAGAGCACAATTGTGCACTCTGAATACTAGTGTCAAGAAATCTTTAAAATTTCTTATTTTCTCTTCTGTCTCTGATATTTTTTATAGTATTCTCATTGATTCTGGTGCTACAAACTCTTTTATTGCAAAGAATTTTGTTCTCAAGTACTCATTGACTCTGTCAGAGCTCCCTGAAAAGATTCCTCTTTTCATTTTGGATTCTAATGAATCCCCTGCCTTGTTCATCACCCATTATACCAAGTGGGTAGTTGACTTGCCTTCCTTCCCAAGCTTTGAATGGGATTTCTTTATCATAGATTCACCCAAAGGAGAAGACCTGATATTGGGCTATGATTTCCTTTATCATTTCAATCCCATTATTGATTGGAAAAATGGATTGATCACCTATGATTCTAATCATAAGGATTCTAGTGGTATTACTCTTTCTACTAGTAATGACTTATCCACTGCTGTCAACAGTGTTGCTCTGGCTGGTGAACTTAAGACACCTTCCATCCCTTCTTCTGTCCATATCCCTTCCATAATTCCCTCTCAGTCATTACTTCCATCAAGAGATGAAGTCTTCAAAGAGATAAAGGATGTTGGAGAAGATGTTGCCATATCTTCACTTCATCTCTTCCAAGGGGATATGGACCTTCCTCCCTTATCCTTTCATGCATCCCTGGAGGAGCAGTGGGATGAGGAGGAAGAGCCAGAAGAAATTGAAACTGTGCTGAAGGTTGTTCCTCCTGCTTATCACCATTATTTGGATGTATTCTCCAAGGTGAAAGCAGAGAAACTTCCTCCACACCGCGCCTGTGATCACCATATCGAATTGGAGGGTCTTCTACCTCCAATTGGTGTTATCTACTCATTATCAAATCAAGAGTCAGAAACACTGCGGGCCTACATTTCAGAGAATGTAGAGAAAGGTTTCATTAGACCAAGCTCCTCTTCAACAGGAGCACCCGTCATTTTTGTCAAGAAAAAGGATGGAGGTCTTTGTTTGTGTGTTGACTACCGCAAACTCAATGCTGTCACTAGGAAGAACAGATACCCTGTTCCTCCT
Source organism: Austropuccinia psidii (assembly GCA_023105745.1). Lineage (NCBI taxonomy): Eukaryota > Fungi > Basidiomycota > Pucciniomycetes > Pucciniales > Sphaerophragmiaceae > Austropuccinia > Austropuccinia psidii. The sequence goes on along the minus strand of JALGQZ010000002.1, from coordinate 6,293,774 downwards.
ATGAACCAGCTCCTTACCGTATTCAACGGGTCCACTATCTTCTCCAAGATAGATTTGCGTGGTGCATATAACCTTCTGAGAATCAAAGAGGGGGATGAGCACTTAACTGCCTTTAGAACCAAATATGGCAGTTATGAGTATTTGGTCATGCCATTTGGTTTGACCAATGCTCCTGCTTCTTTCCAAAATCTGGTAAATGATATCTTTGCAGATTTTTTGGATGTGTTTGTTGTGGTTTATTTAGATGATATTATGGTCTTCTCCAGTTCTGAGGAGGAACATGTCAAACATGTGGCCTCTGTCCTCCAAAGACTGAGGGACAATAATCTGTTTGCCAAAGCCTCCAAGTGTGTATTCCATGCCTCAAGTGTGGAGTACTTGGGTTATGTTGTTTCAAGTGATGGCCTCAAGATGGATTCTTCAAAAGTTCGGCAAGTCCTCAATTGGCCTCAGCCCAAAAACATCAAGGCTCTTCAATCTTTTCTTGGCTTTGCCAATTTTTATCGTCGTTTCATTAAAAATTATTCCAAAAAAATCACTTCTCTCACTTCCCTTCTCAAAAAAGATTCTCCTTTCATCTTCAATGAGGAAGCTCTTAGTCAGTTTCAAGCACTCAAAGAAGCTTTCACCTCTGCTCCTATCCTCTCTCACTTTAATCCTTCTCTTCCAACCATTGTAGAGACTGATGCCTCTGATTATGCCTTGGGTGCTGTACTGAGTCAGGTGAATGACTCAGGAAAGCATCCCATTGCATTTGATAGTCGCAAGCTCTTACCAGCTGAGCTCAACTATGAAATTCATGACAAGGAACTCCTTGGCATAGTTTGGGCTCTCAAGCGCTGGAGAGCCTTTCTCCTTTCTCTTTCTGATTCCTTTGAGGTCTTGACAGACCATTGTTCTCTCCAATATTTTATTTCTTCTAAAGTCCTTACTTGTCGTCAAGCCCGTTGGGCTGAATTTTTGTCTGAATTCCACTTTGTTATCACTTACCGCCCAGGCAGGCTGGCCACTTTACCAGATGCCTTGTCACGTCGGGACGACGTGTACCCAGAGGGGGGGTGGATTTCATCAGCAAGAATCCTCAAAACTTTCATCAAGTTCTCAAGCAAAATGAAGTTCAAGAGTCAAGATTCTTTTCCATAAAAGTTGAAATGTTCTCAGATTTAGTTGATCAGATTCAAAGACAAGTATGGCAAGACAAAGACTATAAGGAGATCCTCAAGAAATTAGCAAGAGGAGAATCAGTCCCAGACTATTCTCTTGAACCTCAAGCAAGATTATTATTGTTCAAAGATAGAGTAGTTATTCCAAGCAATCATGAAGTTCAATTGGACATTCTTCAAAGGCGTCATGATTCACCATTGGCTGGCCATCCTGGCCAGGAGAAGACCCTCAAGCTCATCAAGAGGGATTTTTATTGGGCTGGCATGAATCAAATCATCAAGGACTATGTGTCCTCATGTCAGCAATGTTCAAGAAACAAGAACATCCACCATAAGAAGTTTGGACTACTCAAGCCTCTTCAAATTCCATCTGGTCCTTGGAATTCATTATCAATGGACTTCATCACTCAATTGCCTCTGTCAAACAACTTTGACTCAATCTTAGTAATTGTAGACAGATTCTCAAAAATGGCAATATTCATTCCAACTTATGGCACAATCACTGCACTGGACTTAGCTCAAATCTTCATTAGTCATGTATTTTCCAAACATGGCCTTCCAGTAAGTATTGTTAGTGATAGAGGTTCCTTATTTGTTTCATCATTCTGGACCCAGTTATGTCAGCAGCTCAAGATATCAAGAGACCTGTCAACTGTATTTCACCCTGAAACAGATGGACAGACAGAGAGGGTAAATCAGATACTAGAACAGTACCTTTGGATGTATGTCGGCTATCATCAAGATGACTGGCACACCTGGCTCCCTCTGGCTGAATTTTCCTATAATAATGCAGAACATTCATCAACCAAGCAATCACCTTTTTTCACCATTTATGGAAGAAATCCCAGCTTTGACTCAATCCATATTTCTCAAGACTCACCTGCTGGAAAGTTATCAACAAAACTCCAATCAGTACAGCAAGTTGTCAAAGAGGAATTAGAGTCAGCAATAAGGAGATTCAAGAAGTATGCAGATAGAAATAGGGCAATTCCACCTGATTTCCAACCTGGGGACAAAGTATGGCTAGCTTCCAAGAACATCAAGACAACAAGACCCACCAAGAAATTATCAGAAAGATGGTTGGGACCCTTTGAAGTTCTGAAGAAGATTGGCAGCCATGCATATCACCTCAAGTTGCCTCAGCAATGGAAGACAGTTCACCCTGTATTCCATGTGTCCTTATTAGAACCAGTCAAGCATTCAACTATCCCAAATCGTCATCAATTGCCGCCACCACCAGTTCTAGTGGAGGAGCAAGAGGAATGGGAAGTGGCTCAGGTTCTGGACTCAAAACTCAAAAGAGGTAAATTATGGTATCTTGTAGAGTGGAAAGGATTCAGTGAAGACCCAGAAAGAACCACTTGGGAACCATCTTCCAACCTTACCAACTCACCAGACCTCGTCAAGGATTTCCATTCATTGTATCCAGACAAGCCGGGTCCAAATACCTCAAGAGTTTGATTTATGGTGCTTGGTGGGGAGAAGAAGTTATGAAAGTAAGTTCCTCTCCTGGCATGCACCTTTAAGGGGGTATTCTACCCATATGTTGTTGTAAGCATCACCTTGGCCACCTTGTGAGCACTTGTCATTTCTTTGGACAGGTTCAGGAAGCATACAACATCAATACCCTCCATTTGGACCTTATCAAGATATGGCCCAATGTTTTCTTTATTTATTTTTCATTTCTTTCTTTATTATCATTTCATGTTACGCCAATCATCATAATTCAAGACATTCATTTACTTCAAGTCATTACGGCAATTCTTTTCATAAGTCATTTATGGCAATTCAACTCAGAAGTCATTTATGGCAAGTTATTTCAAGTTTATGGTGCTTGGTGGGGAGTGGAAGTTATGAAAGTAAGTTCCATCTCCTGGTATGCATCCCTGAGGGTTCTACTTCTTGTAAAACATTACCTTGGCCACTCTGTGAGCATCAAAATGCTTGGTTTTCATTTTTTCAGACTTATTGGCCAAAATCAAGCAACTCACCACAAGAAGGACCAACCATCAGGATTTTTCTTTATTTTCTTTCTTTACTCTCATTTTCTCTTATTCTTTTATTTTTCTTTCTTTCTTTACTTGTATAATTTTCTTTCTTTTATTTCTTTAAAGCAGCAGCATCCCCTCCCCAAATCATGTATTGGGAGGTTCCATTATTTTTTCATTTTTTAGTATTTATAAGAGTGGGGATAGAAGGCAAGCCAAACACAAACAAGGAAAAGGAAACTAGTTATCTCTACCCAAGTCATCAAAAGTTCTCTGGAAATCATTTATCAACTCATCTTCATACCAGGCAAATTTTGCAGCCATTTCTTCAGAAGCAGTACCTGGAATCGTCCTGTCATTGGCATACATAATCACCTCTCTGCTATTTCTATCAACTCTCCTGAACAATCTGGCCACAGCATCTTGATTTTCACTAGCCGCGTTGGGATCTTCTCTGGTAACCCGGATAGGCCAACGTTCTCTTCTTTGGAATACTTGAGCGGCAGGAAACGGCAAAGGGGACAATCCATCTCTTCTTCTGCTGGAGCTGGCCACAGGTTGGAGTTGACAGGAGGTGTTTATGGGTGAGTTTCTGGGCTGTTGAACTGGAGATGGTCTTACTGCTGGATTCAAGGCAGGCCTGGTGGTGTGGGAAGTAGTTGGTGATGGAGGAGGAAGGGTTGTAGGAATTGAAGCAAGCATTGGTTGGAAGGTTCTTGGAGTGCTGGGAATCACTTGGCTTTGGAATCTGTGGTTGGCAAGAGGTTGAGAAGAGGAATTGCTGGATGGATGGCCACTTGAATGAGGGATAACTTGAACTTCTTCACCATCCAACTCATCACTTCCTTCAGCATCTGGATCTGATGGGGAATCAACAATTCTTCTTAGCTTCTTCACTACTTTCACCACTCCATCAGCATTGGTCCTTGAAATGGGAATTTCTGAGCTGTAGTGGATGGGCCTACCACCAATCGGAATGGGCCCTCCAACATTAGTCCATCTGGCCACATCCCTCTGCCTAGAACCAGTCACTACATCAAAATATCAGCATCAATTCAACCAAGAAATGCAAATCACTCACATTGAGAAAAGCCAGAAGTGGCATCAGGGGTAGGTTCCTCAAGAATGGGGAATTCCTGCCCATAAGGCCCATCCTTCCTACTCCATAAGTGCCTCCTCACCTGAGACAAAGTTGATCCGGTACGGCGGCAAGGCTTCTTCCCAATAAAGCAGAAATGGCATTTTGACAATCGAGGATTGTAATGTTGAAAGCAATCCTTCCCCCTGGCCAAACACTCAGTACAGGCAGGATCAAGAACTTCAACTGCTCTGAACCCATCATATGTTTGGGAGGGGTCAAAATGGCCAGAAGACGCCATGGAGGGAGAAGACAATCGACTGAAGACGCCAGAACCATGAAGAACAGATGGTGGCGGTGCAGAAGGGGAAGATTCAGTGAGTTCAGTCAGTTTGGAACTCATAACTGAAGAAAGTGCAAGCAGAAGATTCAAGACGTCAGAATCAATCCACTCCACATCAAGAAAAAAAAAGTTGACTCAAGGAACTGGGGCCATAACTCAATTATGCCCCACCTCAAAGCCTCTAAGGTGAAGGTTCACACCCCTTTGGGGCTGAACTCATCACCCAGGGCCTCCCCTGCAACTTTGGGGGAGGCCAAGATCTTGATGGTCCTGGACCCCTTCAATGGATCCAGGCCATATAGGGTGAAATTTGGAATGGGGCCATTTTTGGGCCCCTTGGTCACCCTGGGTCCCCAGTAAATTTGGGCCCAGGGGCTCCATTTTGGTCCTGGGGGCCTCCAATAGCCCCCACGGACCGTAGGACCCCAAGACATCAAAAAGGCCTATTATGGCCAAAAAACCCAGAAAATCAAAAAAATTGCCCTAATCACCAAAACACCCAGCAAGGCCAAAAAGGCCATAAAAAGCAAGATACATCAAGATCACTCAAGATGGAGGCCACAGTCCAAAACCCACTGGGAGGGCTGCCTGAGGCCAATTCCTTGGATCATGGGGACAAGACCCCTTGGAGGTTCATTGAATGGATTAAGTCTGGGCCAATGAGTACAAGTCATATACTCATTGGGCACCAATTTTTGAGCACAAGTACTCAATGGCCTTTATTCTGGGATATATCCCAAGGCCACATCCCAAGACATGGCTGATTGAATCAAAAGAAAGAATTGCATACTCTGGAAGGAATACTCACTCAAATTTGAAAAGAAAGGGGGGAATCAATTGAATTTGGAAGGGAAGAAGTAATGAAGGATTTTCAGGATAATGGTCAAGAGGAAAGAAAATTAAAAAAAAGAAAATTTTTGAAAAAAAATGTGGGGATATTGAGATGCCACTCAACAGTGGCAGGGTATTATGGTGTTCAGGAGCCCACCAGTTTCAAGAGGGGGATACTGTAACAACCATCCATCAGGGGTAAGGGTATTCATTCATACACCCACTCAAACACCCCAAATCAGCAAATCCAGTATCTGCATCAGCATGCAGTTTCAGCAATCTTCATTCTGAAACATGCATACAGCTTGGTACCTCAATACAGCCTGTCAATACCTGTACAGGCTGGATTCACCCAATACAGTTTCAATACACCAATATGGAACTGTATGATCACTCAAATACACCACACCTCTTGTACAGGTTCTGTACAGCTTTACAGGACCTGTATTGGCCAGACTCAATTCAAATCATCAAGTATTCTCATGAAAACTCTTCCTCTGGATCAGGGCTGGTGATTCTCACATATACCAGCCCCTCTTCCTCCCCCCTGGGGACTTTTCCCCAGTTAATTAATTTAGTTGATTTATTATTATCTGAATATTCTTATCCTTATATTTTGGGTATTATATTTATTTAATCTTAAGTTAGTCTTTGCCTTTTTTCTTTCTTCGCCTGTACAGTATGAGTTGGGTGGCCATATCCTTATTAACCCTTCTCTTTCCATTCTGACAGGTTGAAACAGTGGACTTGGACTTGTTTGTGGTTGCCTCTTCTATTTCTTATTCTTATTTCTTTTGTTGCTGCTTTTCTTATATTCATTCTTTTAGTAATTCATCTTTAACACTCTTAAGTGTATCTTATCTTATCTTATCTTATCTTATCTTTGAGCCCTCCATAAGTGAGTCCCAGTTTACTGAGTGCCAGGCCCTCTTCACTTCGAAGAGCCCCTGTGACAGATGCTCATGAAATCAAATATTTTGTTAGTCGGGTCATTTCTTGCACAATCTTACATAATATGTTAGCACAAATTGGCAATTAATGATTTGATCTATATGAGGATGATGATCCACCACATGCAGAAAATCAGTCCAATAACAACATTGGGGAAGATGTGCTAAATATGCATGAAAAAATTAAACCAATTACTTTGGCATGGAAAGATGGTGAATTGTGAATTTCATTGGGACCATTGATTTATGTACTGATTTTAATGGCAAACAACAGTGTGGAGATGTTATTGAGAACATAAAAGTATTTAAAATTAACAGTTTTTAGTTCTTTTTTGGTCTTGCATATTTCTTTCAAAGTATCCATTGACTTTGGTATTAATTTTGTTGGGTGTCATTTTCAAGAATTTGTCACCTACATTAAATAATTTATGGTTGATCTGAAAAGAACATCCAAAATGTGTTATTTTTTCATGATTGATAATTTCTGGAGGAGGTTTTGTTGTATGATGAATGATTGTTGATGTCTTCCAAAGAATTTCCATGATGCCAGGTTTCTTTGAAAAATCAATCTCCATTTTCAGTTTGGGGAAGTGCAATCCATGTCCAGAGGGGGTGAAGGCAGTTGGAAGGAGATGAAAATCTTTTTTTGATACAAAAGAAGATATACCATTAGTCCAGGCATTGAGATCATTCAAATCTTGGTGTGGCTTATTGAAAAATCCATCTTGAGTGACAATGACATTGGTAAATGATTTGAATTCCTCCTTTGCATTGGCTGAAGTCCATTCCAGTTGACTGAAATTTGGTAATTTGGCTGCTTCCATTAATGACTAACTTTCATTTTCAGCTAGTTTTGAAAAATGGGAGATTATTGTGTAGATAAATTCATCATATTGTTGAAGTTTGGTCCATTGCATGTTATCCAATTCAATTTGATGAGGAGTCAAACCAGGTTTTCTGGAGTAAACACCTAAGAAAATTGAAATTACTTATAGATTATTCAGTTAAAAAGCAAAAAAGATTACACACCTGCAGATTTTCCAGAGTCAGAACCAGAACAAAACCCAATACTTTTCATAATGCCACCTGGGAGTTGCTGATTTGTTTTAATTTCTTGCCTATTTTTAGATAATAACATTAATGTCATGATGGGGTTTTGGAGCAATTTAGAGTGGCCAGAAGAATTATCAAAAGGTGTTATTTCATATATTATGACAGGAAAAAATGGCTTTGTTGTTTTATCAATGAGTACATAAGATGGGGTAGAGTGTTGAGTGATGGAATTTTTAACCATTATGAATTGGCTGATTTCTTTTCAATTTAAATGGTTGAAAAGTTTTTTATATTCTTTGTTTGAATGGCCAAGGTGAGACATAATCTGTTTTGAATCATGAATTTGTTGTCTTTGGCTTTGAGTAAGTCTTCTTTTATTAATTGATTTTGTATTTTTATCCTCATGATGTTCTATATTTGGTTTTGTCCTAACCATGACATCAAGAGGAGGAATAGTAGAATCAACACCATTCAAATCATTCTGATTATGTTCTGAATCTGGTTTAGTCCTAACCATGACATTATCAGAATGATTTGAAGAGTGAGAGGGAGGAGGAGCTTTTTTTTGAATTTCAAAGAAGAAGGAAGGGGGCTGAAATGGAATGACATTGCACAATAAATCCTTATAAATAATCCACCCCTATAACAACAAATAAATAAAAGGGTGAAAGAAAAAATTGAAAGAAAAAAAATCAAGTTAACATTCACAGTGATCAGAAGAAGAAAAAAGATCATAAATTAAAATGAATATGATTTAAAAAAAAACAAAAAAAATGATCATCAGTGATTCATGATGAAGATGATAAAAAAAAGAAAAAAAAATCAAGTCAGCATTAATAATGATCAAAAAAAAACAAAAAAAAATAATCATAAAATAAAATGATTATGATTAAAAAAGAAAAATAAAAAAATAGAATCATCAGTGATTCATCATAATCATGATAAAAAAAAGGAAAAAAAATCAGCATGCATGATCAACAAAAATAAAATCAAATCAAATCATATAGATGATTATGATTTAAAAAAATATAAAAAAAAAACATCATTAGTTATTAATGATGATGATGATAAAAAAAAAGAAGAAAAAATATCAGCAATCATGATCCAAAAAAATAAATAAATCATCAATATGATTATTTATTTATAAAAAAAAAATTAAAAAATCATAATTAAGATTATTATTATGAAAAAAAATATTAAAAAAATTAAATTAGTGTTATCAAGTTTAAAAAAAATAAAAATAAAATAAAATTTAATTTCATGATGTCAATGGCCTCTGGAGGCCATTAACTTGAAAAAATAAAAAAAAATCAGACAAATCAATTTGGAATTGATTCAGGAGGCTTTCTAAATTGATTCGGCTTCATTTGGAGTATAATTTACCCTGGAACCTCCCAGGAGCCTTTTTGGGAGGTTCCAGGGTGATTGGTGGGTGGATGGTAATGGTAGGATGGCATGTGGAGGTGGATGGTGATGGGTGGGGGTCATTTTGAGCTGGATGTTGGAGGGGGATGATAGCTCTAAAAAAATATGAAAGAAAAACAAAGAGAAATTAATCAGAACCATTTTTTAAAAAATGGAGTTGTGAGATAAAAAAAATGACTTACCTGAGATCAAAAAGAAGAGTGTTATTTTTTGAATAATCTAAAAAAAATGGAAGATTTTGCAATGAAAATAAAAAAAAAATCAAATCCCAAAATAAGAGTCTTTTTTTTTGAATAATCTAAGAAAAAAAAAAGGAGTGAGTTGAAAAAAAAAAGAAAAAAAATCAATTCAAAAAATAATATTTTTTTTTGAATAAACTAAAAAAAAAATTGGAGAGTGTGGGGTGAAAATAAAAAATTCCAAAAAAAATAAAAAAAAATAGAAAATTAAAAATTAAAAATCCAAAAATAAAATTCAAACATCAAAAATAAATAAGCACAATTGAAAAGCAAAAGTTTTAATCTTTCAAAATAAGAAAGATAAAATCAAAAATGACAAAGGCTAAATAAAATATAACAAATCAAAAATGAAAAATTTTTGAAATAAAAATTAAAAAGAAATATGAAAAAATAAGAAATATATGCTGGGCATAAAATCATGATTCAAAACTTGACCAAATTGTCAATTTTGTAATTGTTGGCAATTAAATTTTACAAAATGAGATCAATGACAAGTTGGTTCCCTAATGATGCATAAACATTGAATTTTCAATTTTGTCATAAATTGCAGTTGGATTTCAAGACCTAAGATCAATAATTACACATAAACATCAGTTACATTTAACAAATCCCCACAGATAAAATGATCACATGATGTATACCTATTATGTTACTTTTTATTGATTAATGTCAGAATGCATTCCAGATCTGTAATTGGCCTGCTTGATGACAATGCCACTATAGTGAGATCCATCTGTAATTGCTTTTCCTTAAGTTCACATTCCCAATTCCACTTTTCTTTTTCAAATTCATATTTCTTTGTGTGTTGCTTCTCCTCAAACTCCATTTGCTTTTGCAAATTGACTTCTTCAAACCATTGCTTTTCCATGTTTCTAGCTTTCTCTTCATTCCAACTCTCCCAGTCCCACTCTGAATAAACATTTTCACTGGTTTCACAGGATATGAATCATGCATTTTGTCAGTAGGATTCATCAGAGTTACCATAAATCCAAGACATAGCCTTTTGCCATTATTCAAGAAAATTTGAATATTTTGGTGCAAACATATCCATTGGCCTTTTCCTAGAACCACTCTTGTCATTCAAGCTGGGTTTCAATGCTTGATTGTGCTTTTGTGTTGAATTTATTATGGATTTACTTTGCTGGTAAAAGGAGAAATAATCAACAATGGATTTCATAAGAATCACTCTTAAATGTACTTACCGATTCATCTTGAAGGCTTTCCTCTGGAACCAATTTATCATTATTATTAAGCAAAGGATCCAGATTGTGAGGTTAATCCAAGGGATTATTCTCCTTTAAAAAGCAAATTAGGTTTAATTATCACAAGTAAAAAAAGGAAGACATGATAACTTACCTTATCAAGCAAAACATCAACATCATAATCACCATTGAAGCTGTCTTTTTCTTGCAATGGGAGTGACATTGGGCTTGTAGCCAAGAAGCACATCCATTTCAGCATAGCAATGATACATACTTTCAAGCTTTTCACTCATTGATTTGATTCCTTTACTCTCATCTTCTTCCGTTATTCCAGCCCCAGTTAAATTTTCAAATTTTTTTGCTGCCATATACTTCTTGTTATATGTTTGCCATCAATCTTGGATGCTGCTTGAGCTAAGGTTCAGGAAATTTTGTGATTTCTTGATGACCTCAATGGCCACGCTGCTTTGATGACGGAGGTCTTCCAATAGATGTTGAACCACTCATACCAAAAAATGACTCAAAATTGGATTTTACTGAAAGCCAATTAATTATGGTTAAATAATCCGTACGTATTAAGTGACTAGATGGATGTGGCAGGCCAGAGGTTATCTTCATATCAGACTTCATGTTTCTTTCTTTGGAACAAGGCATTATTATATGGTGTGAGAAGTATAAATGGACTGTAAGCTTTTCGGTCAGATTGTCCAAAATGGAGTGTAGAGGAATATGCTGTACAGGGATGAATTGTTAGTACTCATTTGGGATTTGGGTTAGGTTTCAAACTCAAATCCCAGATGCATGGGATTTGGTTGAAATACCAGGGGACTAAGTTAAAATTCCATGTGATTTACACATAAAAAATCCAGGATTTAGTGTTGGGATTTGGGTTCCAAATTCTGTGTTACTTTAAGGCGGGATTTGGTGACTTTGACACCCCCTAACATTAAAATAATTTTGAAGAAAATTTTATTTTGTGTATAAAAATGATAATATTATATATCATGTGTATAAGTGTAATAATATTTTTTTTGGTTTGAAATTTTGTTTCTTTATAACTTTAGAGGATTAATACAAGCATCAGGAAGAAAAGTAAGAATAACTAAATAAAATTAAGCTCCCTACCAATGAGTAGGAGCACCATTCTGGTCAATGACCATTGGCATCCTTTTAAGTAAGGATTGCAATAACGACTTCAAGTGGTCAAAGGGTAAATCATCCCAAACAGAATTGATAGCTGCTGTTAACTCCTCCATTGTTTTTGGGATTAAAAAGAGAAATTACAATATTTTTCATCTTGAACCATAAATTTTCAATTGGGTTCAGGTCTGGTGATTTAGTAGGCCAATTAAGCTTGTGGATTTGATTCTGATAACCCCATTCTTGGCTAGCAATGGCAGTATGGATGGGTGCTCCATCCTCCATTAGGGTAAGTCCTTTGAAATTTTCTGCTAGGCCAACTTCAACCAGTTTGACCCTGAACGGAAACAATCCTGGTTTGTAAATGTTTTCAATGAAGTCAATTTCTTGCCATTGTCCAGGTGGCATGATGATCAGCTCAGATTGAATTGGGCCACAGATTTCCCCCCATACCATCATCAATTGACGGCCATCAATTCAAGTTTGTACTTTTGATCAGTAGTGCAAAAAACCTGTTTTTGAGTTACTGGCTCACCTAGCTCAAAGGAAGATTCATTGGTCCAAACAGCCTTGGACCAATCTTCAATGGTCCAATGGAGATGACCATGAGCAAACTCCAAAAAACATTGCATGTGTCAAGAACTAAGATAGGGCTTCTTGACAGCAATACATGACCTTTCTCCTAGGCCATGTATTGCTTTGCAAATGGTATTGATGGAAACATCCACGGTGAGCATATTCTTTATTGAAAAAAGAGTATCATGACAATTTTGTTGAACAACCCGAGCCGATTCCCGTATATTGCAATCATTTAGTTTGCAAGGTTGACCAGCTATAGGAAAATTTTCAAGATGTCCTTGCTCATGAAATCTTTGGATAGTATCATGAATGGTGGTGGGTGGAATTCCCAAAAAGGTTTCTATGGTTTGTATTGAGGCCCCAGCATCATGCATGCCAATTATATGGCCATGAATGCCTTGACTATGGTAGGGTGTCATATTTTAATGATCAATAGGTACAGATTTCATTTAAAAGATTATTGATTGTTAAAAAAAACTTACTTTGGTTGATCTGCTTTATATATAGGCATGATTTCTGCCTCAACCAAAAAAAAAACTACCATAAAACACAAAAAAGGTTCATATGGTAAAGCATTGAGTTGTTTTTGAAAGAAATAAATCAATTGTTGAAATTGATTGGCTGGATAATCTGAGCACAATGACAAATTCAATGAGGGAAAAAAAATAAAATTAAAAATGAAAAAAAAAATAAAAAGAAATTAGGTTTTGGTCCCAAAAAAAAACCAAAGTGCACAAGTTGAATTAAAAAAAGAATTGAGTTCCCATTCAGAGGTATATTTGAGGGCACTTTAAAGTCTCATTAAGTATATATCCAAAAGAAGCATATGCATGGTCCATGCACATCCTGATTATAACTTTTTTTTTCATATTTTTCTTTCATGTCATTCTTTATCAATATCATTTTATTTCAAATTACTATTTATCAAAAAAAAAAAAAAAAAAAACATTCTATTTAAACTTTATAATAATGAAAAAATTTAATTTAATTTTAATTTTTTTTTTTTCAAAATAATTTTAATAATTTCTTATTATTATTATTTTTTATAATAATTGTTTTTTGTTTTTTGTTTTTTTTTTTGCATTTCTTCAATTATCAATATTTTTTTTTTCTTTAACATAATTAATTAATTAATTAAAAAAAAAAAAAAAACCGGAATTAATTTTTTTTTATAATAAAAATAAAAAAAAATAATAAAACTTTCTTAATTAACAATATAAAAAAAAAAAAAAAAAAAAAAAAAGAATCATTTTATAAAAAAAAAAAAAATAACAAAAAAAAGGAATGTTTTTTTTTTTTGTTTTATAATAATAATAAAAAAAAAAAAAAAAAAAAAAAAATAAGAAAAAAAAAAAGAAAGTTTTTTTTTTTTTGATTTTAATTTTTAATTTTATAAATTGTATGTTTTGTTTTTTTTATTGAGTTGAAATTTTTTCAAATTATACTTTTTTTTTTTTTTTTTAGTTTTAAATTAATAATTTTTTTAATTGATTTATTTCAAAAAAAAAAAAATTTTTTAAAAAAAAAAAAAATTAAAAATCTAAAAAAATTTTCTATTATATAATAAATATAAATATAATATTAATTAATTAATTAATTAATTAATAACTTTAAAATATATAAATAAAATTAATTTTAAAAGAGATAAATAAATAAATAATTTTTTATTTTATTTTATTTAAAAAAAAAAAAAAAAAAATTGAAAAAAAAAAAAATTTTATTTTATTTTTTTAATATGAATTATGAAATTAATTTTTTTTTTTAATACTCAAAAGTAAAAAAAATAAAAAAATTAAGTTAATTTAAAATAAGAAAATTAATTCAATTAAATTATAATTAAATGATTAAAAAAAAAAAATTATTATTATTAATTAATTAATTAATTAATTAATTAAAATCTTTTTATTAAATCTAAAAAAAAAAAAAAGTTTTGTTTTTTTTTTTTTGAAAATCAATTAAAAAAAAAAAAGAATTCTTTACATAAACCATCACAAAAAAAGAGATTCATAAGTTAAGAAAATAATTATACATTTTACTTAAGAAAGCTTACTTATGGACAATTGACTTTCAGTGGCATTTAGAGTTTAAACACTAATTCCAACTTTGGACCATTTAACAATGGTAAGCAAATTGTTTGGACAGACAAGTCTTCCTTTGATCTTGGCAAGAAATCCAATTGTTTAAGGGTTTGGCATACCCCATCTGAAAAATATGACTTTGAAAACCTTCAAGTCAATAATAATAAATCTGATTGGAAATCAATTATGATTTGAGGGGGAATTCTATGGTGACACCAAGTCACCATTGGTTTTTATTGAAGGGCATTTAAATGCTACTGACTTGATTTCAATTGTCTATGAGCCAACATTATGGCCTTTTTTTTGACCATATGGCTCAAGCACCATACATTCAAGGGCCTCATTAAATTTCTCTAATGGAAGATAGTACCCCAATCCATACAGAAAGAATATCAAATGAATCGCATGCAGATAATGGTATCATCAAGAGTAATAAATTCAAATGGTGGTCTTACCAAATGGTAGAACCTTTTTTAAAAAAAAAAAATTATTAAACAATTTCTTTTTTATTAAAATTAAATTTATACCTTTATTATTATCATAAATTTTTTTTTTTTAATTTATTATTTATTAAATTATTTAAAAAAAATTTAAAAAAAATTAAAAAAAATTTAAAAAAAAGAAAAATTAAATTTTAAATTGAAATTTTAAATTTTATTATTATTATAAATTATAAATAATTTTTTATTCTTATTCTTATTTTCTTTTTTTTTTTTTTTTCTTTTTTTTTTTTTTTTTTTAATAAAAAGAAATATATATATATAATTGATTCATTATAAGAAAAAAAAATTAAAAAAAAAAAATAAAAGATTTAAGTAATTTTTTTAGAAAATAAAAAAAAAAAAAAAAAAAACAAAAAACAAAAAATTCACAAAAAAAAAAAAAAAAAAAACAGAATTAAAAAAAAATTGACAAAAAAAAAAAAAAATAAAAAAAAAAATAATTAAAATAATTAAAATAATTAAATTTTTTTTTTTTTTTATAAATGATAAAATATTATATGAAATAAAGAGATGAAAGAAAGATAAATAATTTTTTTTTTTTTTTTTTTTTTAAGTTATTAAAAAATGACAAAAACAAAAAAAAAAAAAAAAAAAAAAAAAAAAAAAAAAAGTGTTTGTCCTAAGAAAATGTTTTAAGTCATTGTATAATTTATAATAACAATATTTTGAATTTTTTTTATTTACTTCAAATCCAAAAAAAAAAAAAACATTATTAAGTTTTTTTGTTTTATATAACTCTAAACAAAAAAAAAAAAAAAATCAAATGATCAATACAAAAATATTATTATTAAATGATGTTGTGAGCCTTGAGGTATATTTTACATACCCAAATGGGCCACAATTATCTTAAAAAGAAATTTTGAATTATACATAACTCATAAATCATTCATATATTCAAAATTCATCATTTTTGATTTCAGAAAAGATGAATAACTTTTTATTGAGTAAGTAAATCCATGGATTTAAGGCCAGATTTGGATTCTACACAAAAAATTCACCTAGGGTAGCTTCATAGAGTGAATAAGCTCAAATTAATTCTTTGAGGTGATAATATGGAAAATACTTCAACACCACATCATTAATACCACATAAAAGATCCGTGAAAATTTTTGTTTTTCTTGATTTTACGCCAAAATAATGGGAAAGTGAGAAATCCCATGTTACTTATACACTAAGAATAGTGTTATACATGTTTTGAGCACTTAATATTATGGTATTCTTACATACACTTTTGGTACACCCATAGTGGATATCTCACTTTAAGCTTAAATTTCTATTTTGACGTGAAAAATAAGTAAGGGGGACAAAAGACATCAAAGAGAGCCAGGGTACCCAACTTCTGAGGCCTCAGAGGCGTGGACAGCTCTAAAGCTTGGATACATGGCTGATCTTAGACTAATTTTTAAACCAAAACCTTTTGGGAACTTGGTTACCATGTCACAACTACTGTAAATCTTAAGAAAATAGCAAATAACCTGCTATTTTGACATGCCAAGGAGGTAAAGAGCTACTTACACTCCTGTAACCATGTCAATTACTAATGACTTTCCATGAATAAACCCCAAAAGAGTAATTAAAACCCTTTTTGGACTTGTATCCATTGATTTACCTCATAGCAACCAGTCAAACACTGATATTTGCAATTCTATGTAAAAATGAGGTAAAGAATTCAAAAATTCATTAAAAATACAATTATTGATGAATCTTTCTGAAACTTTCAGGACAAATTGTGAACTGTATTATTTATGGTACAACCAAAAAGAATTACATTTTTACTTACAGTCCCTTTTTGGTTATTCTACATGAAACACTGAATCTTCAAAAATTCACAGTAATTACAACCTGTGATGAAATTGGCAATAACATTGATAACTTTGAGAAATCAATGATTATTTTAGAATAAAAGAATATTTACAGATGTTACTCCTTTTATTCTTAACCATATTGGGGTTGGTAGTCACGTAAAAGCATCAATTAAGTAATTATGATAATCTTACGTGACAACAGATGATGCAATCATTAATCCAAAAAGGTTTATTGTTTTCTCACTCACTGGTTTTTCAGTTTGCTCCATGGCATGCCTCTGTGAGCTGTTGTTGACTTAAGAGAAGCCTCTTCTTGCTGTTGTTCCCGTATCATCATCATCTTATTAATCTTTTATATCAGTATTACCAACAAGTAAGTATTAGGTAAAACTTTTCTTAAGTGTTTTATTCTTTCAGAATCAATCAGAAAGACGTGAAATCATAGAAATCAACTATATATTGTTGTAATACATTTATAAATTCATTTTGATCCTCTAAATCCACAATTCTACATCAAATCTCTCTATCTCATCTTTCAATAAGCTCCTTGGAATATTAGTGAGTGATTTATCTTTAATTCTTAAAGTTTTATTCAAGAATTATCATTATAATTATTCTTGCAAAAGATAATTATATATTAAAATAATTTTATTATTTTACTAAAAGAAGTTTTTATTATTAAATTCTTCTTGTAATTGATTCTTGTAGACAATTACTTACTCACTGTTAAAATCACTAGTAGTGCTTAACACATGAAAGAAATATTTTTTTTTTAATTATTTAATTGTGGTTATAATAATATTTTATTATTATATTTCATAAGAACAGACATAGTACTGTTGATTTATAGTAATATTATCATCAGTTTCATAGTCACATCTTACAGATGTCATTAGTATGGTTCAAACCTGTCCAAATCTTTTATTCATGCTCACATAAGATTTTTCTTATGCTTCTTTTTTGATTGTCAATTTTACAATTCATGAACCAATTCATGAGATACCAATTTTGATATCTCATGATTTTCACAGTTAACCTCCATGATCAAATTCATTCACCAATTAAAGGCAACATACCAAAATACCATGTAAGCACAATTTTCCATCATGATATTCATGGGTTTTTATTTTTATCTGATTTGGATTTCCAATTCTTTTTTTTGACTTTAACTGGTTTGCTATCCTGGAACCTACCCCCTTACTTCTTTATCCCCTGGTTTGCTATCCCCATTAATAATGAATTATCCTTCATTTGTGTCACCCTTTTCTTGGCCTGGATTTGGGATTCTCAATTATAATTCTTTATTTGCACAAGAAGGTATGCTTCAGTATGAAGCTGAACAATCAATCTACATGAATGAGCATCAATATCAACAACCTCATGCACATAATCCTGAAGGCTTTTTCAATGCCAGTATCACTAATTCCTCACCTTACAGACCAACAGATCAATCAGTTTATATCAAAGATGTTACTCACCCAGGAAGAAATACTAGAAATGAAGCACTTTTCCAGTTTCCTGTGTCTTCAGAGCCAACTCAGAGGATTCTTCAAGATGGAGATTGTTTCAGATAATTGTTGGCAACTCAATCTTCTCATTTAAGCTCTAGAATTCAAGCTGGTAGTGCATTAAAAAGGAGGTGTTTTACCAAGAAAGGAAATTTCTGAGAATTCAATATGCAGACAAGAAACCAATATCCAGTTTGACCCCAAATATAAAGGAAGAGGTGATTTGAATCCACCATTTGTAGAGTTGGATTTTGAAAATATCTGCACATATTTGGAAAATCAAGAAAATTATGATGGTAAGTTATAGTCAAGATAATGATTATAAGTTTTATATATATACTAATCATGTCATTTATATGTAGATCTGTTTGGTAATAACAAAAATCAATAATGGGGTAAGAAAAAAACATACTCATGCACAGGAATTCAAGCAATTTGCAATGTATCTCAATGTCAACCATGAAGGAGGCACATTGGAACTCAGTGGTTGCAATCTTCAACAGTGCTGGAAAACATATAAATGCAAATTCATGGACACCGCTCAATGGTTGAATAATACAGGATCAGGCATAAGTAATGGGCTTTGTGGGAGCCTACAGGGTGAAATAGATAGCCATTGTCCATGCTTTGATTGAATGGTCATGATATTTGGAAACAAACAAAATGTGGCTGGTCACAATTTATATGATACATCAATGGTTATGGATGGCAAAGATGAAGATGATGTTGATGAAGAGGGAAATTTGGATGTTCATGATAATGTATCTCAATGTGGAAGTGATACTAATGACAATGGTAGTGTCACAGCCAAGGACAAGGAACCCACTGGTACTAGGAGCAAAGCACAGAAAAGACATCACCACTCTGATGAGTCAGATGAAAACTCAGAGCTTGACAACAGAAATGAAGGAAGCCACATTCAACCTCATCTCTCCTCATCTAAGAAGAACCTCAAAGGTAATAGTGAAAAAAGTTTACGACCAAATGAGGGCATCATTTCCGATTGATTGGTGACAAAGCCAAAATCTTCAGTATTTGGCTTCATGGACCACAAAATGGAGATTCAAGATCAACAGTTGGTCAATCAGATGCACAAGAACTTGCAATACAAGTATGATCATGATGAGATTGTATCTAAGATGAAGGATAAGGAACTCAAAGAAATTAATACAATTAAGCTGTTAGAGCTCAATTATAATAGTGAAATTGAAAAATAAAAACTCAAAAAGGATTTGATTGCATTGGATTTGCAAAAGGAGGTACAGCTTGTTGAAATGGAACTCAAAAGGGATTTGGGCAAGTGAACAAAACATGAATTAGAAGAGGAAACCATGCGTACCAAGAAGGAGTTAGACTTGAAGCAGATGGAGTTAGAACAAAAAGATTGATTCTTGGAACATGATATTGCTTTGGAGAAAAAAGCTCAATGCTTTTCAGTTATTGACTCATTGTGCAGGGATGGTTTATCAGTATGTGAAATCAAAGAACATTTGGATTTATTAGAATTCAAAGCCCTCTTTTGACATTCTCATGCCTTGCTTAAAATCTTTGTTGCACATTTCAAATAATAAATGCAGGTTATAATGTGGATTTTTTGGATTTTCAAGTGGGCACTCCAAATATCAAGAACAGAGTAGTAGATACCTAGCCTGCCTATACATGTTTGATTTGCAAACATATTGATTGATAAGAGTTGATTGGTCCTGGTCTTGTGGGTACATTTATGAGCCAAGTGTTGGGAGTGTTGGAAGGCCAAGATATTTGGCTATGTGCTGATGATTTTCATCAATCTTTGAGATCATCCACATCAGCTCAAGGTCCTTCAAGGCTTGGCATCTCTGAGAGGTTCTGGGCATTTTGGAAATTAGATATGATGGGCAGGATTAAGATGAGAGTGAGGGGAGTATTATGGACTAGATTGCGATGAGAGTGAGAGTATAAGTAGTTGATTTGAGATGAGGTTGGGGGGATCTTTGTATGGTTTAATCGAGACAGCAAAACTTATGATATTTATGTGTTGGGTGGTGGTTTGCTCGAAAAAGGAAGTGTTTTGACTGGAGTCGCTTAAACTGGTGCATCCACACGGACTGTGCACAGAATTTGCGACTAATTTTTAACTTAAAAATAAGTTAAAAATAACAATTTTTACGAGCCACAAACCACCTCATGAGCCAACTCATACAAGGTCTTTGACAAGTATATTCCTGCTCGTGCTCGTGTAAAATTTGGCTCATGAGTTGGCCCTCTGAACCCTACTATTAGATTTTTTGTGGTTAATACTGATATTCAAAAATTGACTAGAATTATAATACTAATTGATTTGCATAAGTCGGTTCATCTGCATTAGGTTAGAATTGCGGTTGCAGTTAAATCGCATGGCCGATTTTAACCGAAAGTCCAAGGCTGGTATCAATGATAGACATAAAGTTAGACTAGTTTTATGAAGAGGCTCTTGGTTTTGTGATGATTTGGTAAAAAATTCGCATCCAAGTCTTTTTAGATTTTTTATAATTTAAAACTTTTGCCCAACGATCTTGATGAATTAGGCTCGGTTACTGAAGAGAAGCTTGATTAACTCAACTCAATTTTACTTAGAAAATGTGAGAGCTAACTTAATCATACTTATTCCTAGCTCATACAAAAGAAAGTTTGAACTGGCTCATTATAGTCTTGCAATCAATAGAGCGTAATAGACCCATGATTTTTCTTTTAAAACCAAAAAAAAGTGAGTTTAATGATTGTTAAAAAATTAATTTTTGTATTTATTTTTAATTTCTAGTTTTTGAATTGACTCATGTTATATAAAACATTAAAGTGTAGAAAAAAGTCCAAGGCACAATAAAACAATTAAGCATATGCTGAAAAGAGCCATTAAAAAACCAGGGGAAATCAAAAATGATAAATAAATAAAACACGTTTTCAAGAAAAAAGTCTATATATAATCTATTACCAAGAGAAAAAAAAAAAAAAAAAAGGGTCCATGATGATGTGAAATCTAATAGTGAATTAATAAATGAAAATTATTGAGCATCAGAAATTTTGTACAAAATAAAATAATAAACTTTATAATGATTATTTTTTAGCTTGTAATGATCGAGTTTGATTTATCGACTTGATAAATGAACCAGTTCAAATATTCTGTAAACATTTCCACATTGACGAAGTGATACATGAACTGATTCAACTTTATTTTCAGTAAATTTAATGTATTGATGATTATCGCAAAGTTGACTTTTTGAATTAATTTCTTTAAGTTGAAGACCATCCGAGTTTTCAATCAAATTAATTGTTTCATCTTTTAATGATTTAAGGTTTCTTTTAGACTTTGACTTGTTTAAAGTCAAATGTGTTGACTTTATCCTATTGATTTCTTTAAATTGATGATTGATTGTTTCATGATTTGAGAATGAAAGGTTTGATTTAAAGTTTGAATTATAATCACTCAAACATATTGATTTGATCCGATTAATTTGTTGAAAGTTTTTATTATTAGGTTTACCATCATAAATGCAACGAATATCTTGACCATAAATGATTTGAATTCTTTCACTTGTTCTAAGATCCCAAACTTCAATCAAGTTTTCCGAGAATCCAATTACGTAATCATACATTTGAATAACTGTATGAGGTTTACCATCCCATTCAATCATTAAATCAAACTTTTTCCAAATCACATCACCATTTTTAGTAGCAAAATACGCAAAGCCTGAGTTGAATTCAAATTCAAAAGAAATCATTAAATGATAAAATAAACAAATTAAATTGAATTAGATTAGCTCACGATCATAACAAAACAAGTACTCTTTATTTGAAATCATTAAGACTTTTAATAATTTGCAATCATTAATTCTTCTTGCCAATACATTCCAAATCGGTTCTTGTTTATATTTCTCTAAATGTGGTATTGAATCTGATATTGATCCATTGATGTTGATGATTTTAACTCGATTACCATATAAAGCTAATAATTTATTTTCACTTTCATGAAATTGTAAGTCATGTGGTTCAAAAGAAAGTGTGATTTCCTGTTTATTTGTTTTTGATCAATAGTGTCCATAAATAATTAAATCAAGTTGTTTTTAACCATTCAAGATAAAAAAAAAATTACCTTAAAATCTTGAATCCAATTAGATTTATTATTCATGATTTGATTGATTGATGTAAAGATTGGAATATTTAATATTCTTAATAATGTTTGATTACTTTTACCTTTAGCGACATCTAAAGATTCAAATCAAGTAAATTATAATTCAAACTTTATCCAACTTAACTATTTAATGTATATATATATATATATTTAAAAAAAAAAAAAAAAGAGGTTACTCAACAAATCAAAGTTTTTTGACCCATTAGATAACCAATTTTAAAAAATAAAACTTCAATTGAATTGGTTAATTTGATTGGTACTAAATCTTTTTCTGTAGATTCAAGATCTATAACATTAGATTTAATTTGATTTTGAAATTTGAACATATCATCTACCCAATCTGATGTATTTAATTCTTCACTTTCATCATTTGAAAGGTAATTTCGTACTCGACGTTTAAAAGATGAAGTCTGATATAGATTAGATGAATGATCTTTAATAAATTTAAATGTGAAATTATAAATTTTAAATAAAAAAAGAACTTACACGAGAGCTACAAGTAGATGAAGAAGTGTCCAATTTTGTGAAAAAATCTGAAGATGATAAAGTTTCATCATAACTTAAAGAAGTAGATTCTTTATCCAAAAGATTTGATGGATTGAGTTCAAATTGTATTGTTGAAAGTTTAAGGCTTGGTAAGCTTTTTGTGAGATGATCATTAAGACTATGATGAGAATCATTAGATTTTTGACTATTAGATGAAGTTAATCTAGTAAGCTTTTGATGATGATTTAATGATTGATTTTGATTTAAATAAGGAATTATTGGTCTAGAGGGTTTAGATGAATGATTTTTTAAATTGAAATTAGTTAAACCTAATAAGTTTGATTGAGAAATCGAATTTGATTGATCTTCAAGTAGCAATGAGTTATTTGATAATAAATTTTTGATTGAATAAGCTATTAAGTTATGACTTGTTAAAATGATCATTAATTCTAATTCATATAAAACATCAATTTGAGTGATTGATTTTAAAGATAAGACTAAATTAGCTGAGCTTGGATCTTGACGATTTCCTATCCAAAGTCCTTCACTACAACCGATAGCTACTAATTTCTTACCATGAGGTGAAAGGAAAGGTAAAGAGCAAGTAGGTGCCTAAAATGTTTGTTTTGATGTATATATATATTTTTTAAGAAAAAAAAAAAAAAAAAAAAGAGATAATTATTAATTAAATATTTTTTTAAAAAAAATGAGGATGATTAATAATATAATAAAAAATCAATTTACCCCAAAATGAGTTGAGTTTGGAACTAATTCTTTAGGTACTTGATTACTATATAAGATTTTTAATTCTGCCAAACTAGGTAAATTTTTAAGATGAGAATCTGATGAAGTAGAAGATGGTACTGAAAATGTTTCTAAAGTGATTGGTTTAAGTTTAAAGATTTGAGAGATTTTTAGAGATCCCAGTCTAGACTCAATAGCCAATTCGAACCTTTCACGCCAACGTTGTCGTGCACGTTCTGATTCAGCATATAAAGTGATATTACGAGGAGAGATACCAAATGAATGTATAGTGATTGGAAATAATTTATGAGATTGTTGAAGTGAATGAGATGAACCAATCTCTAGAGCCAAATCATTAGAATTTGATGATAAACTATTATGATGATGATTTGGTTCACTATTAGCTCTACGAAGAGGAAATGGAGGAGGGCTTAAAGTATTATTATGATTTCCAAGTAAACCTTGTTTGAAATTTTTGAGTCTTCTTGAGCGTTTTTCTGGAGGTTGAGTTAGACCGCTAAGTTTTAAGAATTCGATACGAATTGGTTGTTCTAGTATATAATAACAAGGTCTTGAATTATTATCTTCTCTTTTTTCTTTGAGCATGACAAAATAATGATCAAAAAGTACAACTAGTATATCATTCCATTCATTTAATCCTGTTCCACTTTCTCTTTTACGAATCATTTTACCGCTACTATAAATCTTACGATTAGGAGAATGAAGATGAAGAAGCTAAATAGATTTAAAAAACAAACAAAGAGATGATGATTAGTTTAAAATGAAAATGAATGAAAAAAGAATCCAGAAAAGGAATGAATAATACTGGAGTATCCGATTTTGGAACAATTAACAAATTGAGTTTAGCTAAAGCTACAGAATGTTGTTGAGATCTGATGGCTGAATTACATTGATCGCATTGTTTTCTTACAAGATCAAGGGCAAGTTGTAGAGGTTGACGATCAATGTGATCTTGAGGGGTAGCTTCAAGTAATCTACTAAATAATAATACATAACGCGCCAATCTGAAAGTAGCTCTTGAATAATAATGACGAAAATCTTTTTTAGGAGGGTTGAGGTTTGGAATGTTCTTGAATCATTAAATGATGATGATGATGATAAGATGAGAATTCCAAGACAAGATAAATGAATGAATAAGTTGTTGATAAAAAAAAGGTAAGATTGAATTAAGGGATAAGAATGAAAAAAAGTGAATATAAAGATTCAAATCCCATGAATGAAAAGTTTTTTAATGTTAAATAATATCAAACCAAGTCAATAAATTTATTTATTTTTATGTTTAGAAAATATTAAAACATTAGAAAAAACGTTAAGCTGACATTGATTAATTCTAAAAACAAAGGATTTTTAGCCATTTGACGTTCAATTTCTAATTCACCTAAAGGATGATCGCTAGCGTATTTTATATAAGCTGGACCCCATTTGAGTACGGCTGAGAGGATGATATCACCAATAGAATGAATGATAGGTTGTTGAAGATT
This sequence comes from Austropuccinia psidii, assembly GCA_023105745.1. Lineage (NCBI taxonomy): Eukaryota > Fungi > Basidiomycota > Pucciniomycetes > Pucciniales > Sphaerophragmiaceae > Austropuccinia > Austropuccinia psidii. Next base: position 6,269,010 of record JALGQZ010000002.1, on the reverse strand, counting down.
TTGCCTATAAAGTAATTGATTTAAAAACTTTTTATTTAAATTTCTAATTTCAATTACAGTTGATAAGACTTGATCAGAAAATCGATTTAATTCGGTAGGTTGAAAGATTGTAGGAGGAAGTTGATCTTGAAGAGGATCAATAAAAATCTAAAAAGAAAGAGTCAATCCAAGAAAGGATTTGAATGAACCCAAAAGAGAGGGGGTAAAAGAAATTGAAATTTATAAAGATTACAAACTTTTTTATAAGTATTCAAGTCATCAACATAATCCAATTCACCTGTGATGATTTCATAAATAGCAGATTGACGAACAATTTCTTTTGTTTCAAGATAATTGACCAAGTCAGTAGAAATTGAATCTTGCCAAGTCTTTTTAAGAATTCATAAAAATTGAATGAAAATTGAATGAATTTAAGATTAAATAAAAGATGATAGAATGATGTGAATAAAATAATTTGATGATAAATTTATAGATTTAAATGACTTACATGAAATGAGTTGATTGAGTTAATTGAGTTAAATCGAGTGATAGGATGAGATGAATTATTAATTTTATTATTAAGATTTAAATTATTATGATTAAAATTTAAATTTGATTTTGATTTTGATTGATGATGATGATGATGATGATGATTATTATTATTATTAAATGAAGGAATGGGTAAGATCATGATTTTTAGATGAATGTAAATTTTTTAGAATGAAGGAGATGAAGAAGAAGAAGAAGAAGTAAATTTTAGAGATTAAGAATAAGAAGATTAAAACAGAGGGTGATAAGATGAAATTTGAATGATTAAGATTCCAAAGATTTTAGATTTGATGATTGATGGATTCTAAGATTTAATTTTTTAAAGAGATTAAAGAAATCTGATTCAAATCTAAAATAGACTAATCCAATTAAAAAATTTCTTTAGATTAAACTTAAAAAATTAAAATTAAATTAAAATTAAAAAAATTGAATGAATTTTTAAAATTTCAATGAGATGATTGGATTGAAATTTAATTTAAGATCATAACAAGATAATATCTGAGCGTTGTGAGCGTTTTGAATTAATTAAAAATTTTAAAACAATTAAGAATTTTAATTTTTAAAATGAAATTCGAGTTAAAAATTTAAAAATGGATTGGATTGGATTTGATTAGATTTGATTTTAAAGGATTTAAAGATTACTGAAAAATAAAATAAAATAAAATGAAATTTGAAAGGATTAATTAAAAGAAATTGAATTTAATTGAATTTAATTTAATTTAATAAAATTGATCTTGATAAATTTTAGCAAGAGTGAAGTTGAAGTTGATGTTGATTTTTAAAATAAAACAATAAAGTTTAAACTAAAATAAATTTGTTGATTAAAAATCATAAAATTTTAATTTAAATTTTGAATTAAAAATAAAATTTTACTGTTCAGTGTTCAATACTTTACTTGACTTAATTTAATTCAAAGTTAAAGTAATCTACTAAATTTTTGATGATGAAGATGAAGATGAAAAAAGTTAAAGATTTGATTTAGTAATTTAAATTTAAATTAATAAAATCTTTTCTTGATTTTATTTGATTAAGTGAATTTGAAAGTTAATCAAAAAACTAAGATTAATTTTGATTTGTTATTTATTATGATTAACGTTAGAGATCTTAAAAAATTAAATTAAACTCAGTCAAAGTTTGGACAAAAAATTTAAATTAAAATTTAAATTAAATTTATAAAGAATTTTTTTAATCTTTTAAAAATGGATTGGTTTGGTTTGAATTGAATTTTATTCTTAAAAATTTAATTTTTTTTAATCGATTTATTTTTGAATTTAAACAATTAATTTTTATTTCGATTATTTTTTACAAATTAAGAAAAAAAGAAATTTATTCAAATTAAACTTACAATAAATTTATAAAATTTAATTCAATTATTCTGTAAGGGATTAAAATCTTAATGTTCTTTCGCTTTTTTTTTTAAAACTAAAAAAAAACAATAAAAAATAAAATACTCAAAGTAAACTGTACATTAGACTATAGTAAGTAATTAAATCATAAATTTTTTAACTAAATAAAATCAAATCAAATCAAAAAATTCAAAAATAGGGATAATTTAATTTAATTCAATTTAATTCCAAAGTTTTTTGTTTGTTTTCAATTTAACTCCTACCTAATTTATAGTAACTTGTACTTGTACTTGTACCGTAAAGTACAGTACGACAAAATTAATATTATTCTTAATAAAAATTTAAAATGCTACATCTCAAAATTCATTTTAAAATTGAACCTTTAGCTAAAATCATTTTAAAATTTCTTAATTTCATCTTTTTAATTCCACAATCAGTCACATGCTCTTTTACTAAACTACTGATTTACTGACCTACACACTAATTAATCAATCTTAATACTTTCTTACTTATCAAAGTTTTATTATAATTTTAAAAAAATTGGTAATTTATAATCAATTCACACTCTAAAATCTGTACTAAAGTACTGTCTGTGTAAAGTTGCTTCATGCTCCATTTGAAAGAGTAATGTACTGTGCTAAACTTTAAATTTAAATTACTGTGTACTTTTTTATTTGTTAATTTTTGATTTTATAAAATTAAAGATTATTAGGATTATTTTGATCATTTTAAAATAAAAAAAAAATTGAAATAAGATAAAAATAAGAATAAAACCTTTTAAAATTGTAAAAAAAAAAAATAAAATAAAACAATATTAAAATTTTAAAAACTTATTTTTATTTTTTAATTATCTTATTTTGAAAGAAGATGAAATAAGGTCAAAAGAGAAAAAAAAAAAGTATTAATATGATGTTTAAAATCAATTTAGCTTGTTTTCAAGTACACATATGTCTAGTCTAGTAGAAAAATGAAATGAAAATCAAAACTAAATTACTTGAAAAGTGAATTTAATTAATCTAAATTTAAATTAAATCTTATTTGGATTCTATAAAATATATCAAAAACTTTATTAATCATATATAAATATATATATTTCACTTATGATTTTAATATTATGAAATATTGAATAATAAAATAATTTGATTCCTTTTTGACTTACTTTTTTTTTTTTTTAATAAAAAAAAACAAAAGACAAAAATATTCAAGATAAAGTTTTTTAAAAAAAAATTATTAATAAAAAATTTTTTATTAAAAATTAAATTAAAAAAAAAAAAAAAATTCTTTAAAATAAAAAAAAAAAAAAAAAAAAAAGGATTTTTAAATCATTGAAAAATAATAATAAAATTCTTTGAAAAAAAAAATAAACATATAATTTTAGAATTTAAAATTCTTTTTTTGAATAAATAAAATTTATTAAATTTATATATTAAAATAAATATCTTAAAAAAAAAAAAAAATTAAAAATTTAAAAGTTTCCTATAAGAAAATTTTTTTTTAATTAAAATTAAGAATTATTTAAAATTTTATTTAAGTTATTTTTATTTATTTTTTTTTTTTTAAAAAAAAAAAAAAAAAATTCTCTTACCATATTTTTTCCTAAAATTCATTTTTTTTTTTTAAAAAAAAAATTCAATTTTGAAAAAAAAAAAAAAAAAGATTGACCCTCAAACAAAAATTTTCATTGAAATAAGTCTTCATACACATACCTTTTTTTTTTTTTTTTTTTTTTTGAGAACTTAAATATTGGAATTAGATGAATTCTTAAAGGTTATTTCAAAATTTTTTTTTTAAAAGAAATTTGAATTAAATTTTTTTTATGTTCAATTTAATTAAAAAAAAAAAAAATAATTCAAAAAATTCATAAAAATATGATCATGTTTTTTTTTCTAAAAACTTCTCAAATTTTAATACACCATTTTAATAATTTTTTTTTTTTTTTTTTTTTTTTTGAGTCACTCAACTATGAGATTCATGATATTCTGATTAAAATTAAATAAAATAATTAAAATAATTTTTTTAATCCTAATTCTTATCAAAATCTAGTTTTTTTTTTGACTTTTAATAAATGTTTCTCATATAATGAAAAAAAAAAATTAGTAACTTAAATAATCTTAAGAAAGACATTGAAACCTTTCTCTCTAATTAAATAAAAAAAAAATATTCTTGAATTGAGATTTATTATATTCATTTTATTTAAAAAAATATTTATGGAAATTGATTTATTAAATAATTTTTTTTTCTTTTTTAAAGAATAATAAGAGATTTCTAATGTTTAAATTTTTTATACAAATTTATCATTTAATCTAGAATTATAATGTAAGAATTAATCAAAAAAAAAATTATTCAAAAAATTAATATTATTTTAGAATTCTTAAAGATAATTCATTTAATTAAAGATAAACTTAAAGATCCTTTTTTTTATTTTAAAATCCTTTATTTTAAATAATCATCTAATATATCAAATAGTATAATTATATTTTAAAATTAATTAATATTTAAATATAATATCTTGTTTTTAATATTTGAAATTTTTTTTCATTTAATTAAATTTATAGATAAAAATTTTGAGTAAAGATTTCTTGAATAAAATATTTATGAATTAAGATTTGAAATATTTTATCAAATAGGTTCAAAAAGAATTTTTTTTTTTTTTTTTTTTTATTTCATATTAATCTTAAATGATATTTTGATTTTAAAATTATTCTTTTTAATTAAAAAAATAAGTTAAATTTAATGAAATTCCTTTATTTATTTTTTTATTTATAAGTAATTGGCCTTTTTTTTTTTTAAAAAAAAATATATCCCTTGGTTTAACAAAAGAATTTATTAATTTAGAATATATTGGGATTTTTATTATTAAAAAAAAAATTAATTAAAAGGTGTTCTGATCAAATTTTAAACTTGAAAAGATATATATTGAAAAAATATTTTGTCATATAATAAGACTTCTTTAAGATTTATATAAATAAATAGATCTTTTTTTTTTAATTAGATATAATGATTATTTATTTATCTAAATTATTAAAAAATAAAATCATAATTTATTTTTTTTTGCAAAAAAAAAAAAAAAAAATTAATTAATTAATTAAATTAAATTAAATTTTTTTAATAAATTTAAAAATAAATTAATTTATTTTTAATTATATATTTTATTGAAATTTTTTTTTTTTTTTTTTTTTAATTAACTTAATTTTTTAAATTTTTTAAAAAACTATAAAAGAAATTATTAATTAATAAAAAAGTATTTTATAAAGATTAATTTTTTAATATTTGTTTTATTTATTTATTTTCTTTTAAAATAAATAAATAAAAATAAAAATAAAATATTATTTTTATTATTATTATTTTTTTTAACACAAAAAAAAAAAAAAAAAAAAAAAATTAAAAAAAATTAAAAGAAAAATAAAGAGATTTTTTTTTTTCTTTTTGAATATAAATTTAAATTAAAAAAAAATTTATTAAAAGAAATTATTATATAAATAAAAACTTTTTGATAATTATTAATTTCTTTGTGTTTTTTTTTTAATAAAAAAAATAATTCAATTTTTATTTTTATTTTTATTTTTATAAATTAAAAAAAACATACCTTGAGTTTTTAAAATCATTAAATTCTCAAGATTAATGAATTTTTTTAATTTTTTTTTTAATTAATTAAACTCATAAATTTAATATTTACTATATTAATATCTTTATTTAAACAAAAAAAAAATTGGTAGTTTAATTTTAAAAATAATTTTTAGTTACTCCATTTCAATACTAAAATTGAGAATTGGAATAATGTGACATTTAAACTATCTTTGAAATGGTAACTAATTAAATTAAAAAACTATAGCTTAAACAATATTATTTAATTGAAAAATATATCATTTTTTATTTTTTATTCAATTTAAGAATATCTTTGTTTTTTGAAAATGAGTTAAATTTATAAAATATTTTTTTTTCTTTTAACTTTTTTTTTTATATAGTTTAATATATATTTAATTTTGATTTGATTGAGATTTTTTTTTCTTATTTTTTTTTTATTTGTTTTTATAAAAAAAAAAAAACATCACTATTTTTTCAAATAAAATATAGATATAAATTTTTTTAATGTTATTAATTTTGGAATAAAAAAAAATCAAGAGTAGGAGATTTATAACATACAAAATTCTTAGCCAAAAATATGATTTTTTTTTTCTTGAACAAAACCCAAATTTAAGTTAGAACAACTTATATGTTATTGGTAAAAACACATAAGGGTTTCTCTGGGCCCATTTGAAAGAAAAATGAAACAAAAAAAAACCTGCCAAAAGCCCCCCTAAAAAACCCCCTCACCCATTTGTTGCACTTTTTTTTTTTTTACATCCCCCCAAAAAAACATTAAACACTCAAATAATCCCCATTTCCCCCCCCCCCCCAAAAAAAAAAAATTTCTTTTTTGAAAAAGAAAGAATTAAAAACCAAATTCTCAAAAGTTTTACACATTTTTTTTTTCTTTTTTCCCTCCAAGTCTCCAAAAATTCCCTATTTTAATCTTTAATATTTTATTATTTTTTTCAAATTTAAACATTCTTCATTTCACCTTTTACCAATTTGTTTTACTTTTAAAAACTTTTTTCATTTCTTTTTTTCACATTTTGAAAATTTTCTTTCCTAATTCTAAATCCCTAAAATTCTCCTTTTTAAAAATTTATAAATCTTTTTCATTATATAATTATTCAACCCCCACCCACTGAAGGTGAAATTCAAACCCTTGAGCTTCTTTGGAAGAATGTGCATAATTTTTCCAGGCTGAAAGTTTATTCTATGTCAACCTTGAGTTCCAATATGACTCATAACAAAATTGAAAATAGGTTTTGAAAGGTTTGAGACCAAAAAAATTCCCACAGAAAAACTACTTTAAAACATTCAAATTTAAAAAAAATCTTAAACTATTCATTTAAAATTTATTCCAAAAAAAAAAATATTTTAAAAGTATAAAATTGGAATATTAAAGTCAAAAAAATTTTTTTTTTTTTTTTTTTTTTTTGAAAAAAAAAAAAAGTCATAATTTAAATGAAAATATAAATTGAAAATTCTCATTTTAAAAAATCAAATTAGAAAGAAACATTAAAAATTTCTTAAATTTCTGAATCACTACTAATTTCAAGAAAAATTCAAGCACAGTTAATGAAGCAAGAGAAATTCTGACAGGACTATAATAATTTAAGAAATTTACAATAAAGTCAAAAAAAATAAAGAAAGACAAATTGAAAGGAAGAAGGCTCATTGATTCTGTTATTGACACCGTAAAATAAGAATATGTTTTGTGGTCCTCTTAAAGGGATACTAAGGGACCCATTAAATCCTTGTTTTTCACTCACCCTCTTGCCATAAAACTTCTTTATGGCTTTCCTCATGTCATTCTTATGGATTGTACTTATAAAACCAATAAATACAAAATTCCCCTTTTTTGATATTGTTAAATTCAGATCAACAAATAAGACCTTTTCTTGGGCTTTTTTTTGATGAAGGATTAAGCTTAACCATCATATACCTGGGAATTGAATTAATGAATATAAAAAAGTTCTTAACAACACCAATATTTTCCCCCTTACAGTTAATGTTATTGATAAGAATTTAGCCTTGAAAAACTCTCTAAAGAATCCCTTTCAAGACTTAAAAGCTATTTTATGTAATTGGCAAATCAATAAAGATTTATCTTCCCATTTCATAAAGGAAATAGGTCATTTAAAAAATTTTGAAACCTTTATGGAACTTTATAATAAAGTAATTTACTTTTATCTTTAAGTTTTATTATTATTATTAAGATTATTAATAAATTTGGGATTCAATTTTAAGGTTATTTATTCATCAAATGAAAAGTCTTTCAAAGATAACTGGAAAAAAGATTTAAAAACAAGTCAAAAATCTTGATTTGTTTAAATATTTGAAATAAACCTTGCTTCCTATAGAGGAGTATTATATTAAAGCCTGGACCAACTACCATTTCTAACTAGATGTAAGCTCTACCTCAAGAGTTGAAGGTTACCATCCCATGGTTATAGTTTGGCTTCAAAATTCAAATGTTACTCTCCTAAAGGTTTTTAGGGTTCTTAAAATAAATTTCAAGAAAAAAATTTATTGGAATAATAAATAGGATCTAAAAAGAAATTATTATAAATTTTTATAATTTCCATTCAAAAATCTTTTCTAACAATGGAAAGGTATTTAATAATTCCCTTCAAATGACCTTTGAAATTTTTCAAACTTAAATTTTTTCCCCAAATGAAAAATGCATCAAAAAATATAACAATTATTAAGGAATTCCTTAAAATCATAAGAAACAAAAAGACATTTTCAAAGAACAAAAGGCTTTAGATATCAGACTTTCATCCTAAGTGGCATTTGAATTTTCCTGTGAGGGGTTTTTTAACTTCAAATTATTAATTTTTTCCTTATTAGCTGATTTTATTTTTCATATACTTCTCAGACTTCTTGATATCAAAGTGATAATAAAAGTTTTTAGAAAGAAAAAGAAAAAATTAATTAAAAAAGAATCTTTTTAGATATTTGAGAGGATCTTTTCAAAAAGAAAAATTTTAGAAATCTCCCTCCCCCTCACAATTATTCAGAATTTTCAAGATTTTTTTTTTTACTAAAAAAGTCCCTTTTTATCAAATTACCAAGAGTTAAGAGGATGATCAATATTATGAAGACTCAATTTAATGCAAAAATATCTATGGAATATCTCAAGGATCCAAAAAAAAAAAAAAACTAAAATTAAAAATAAAAGAAATACCTCAAGATTTGAAATCATTGAAAGTCAATCCAAGAGAAGAGGAAGACCCTCATCAAATGTGACCAGTACAAAAACATAAATATCACAGTCAAATGTCCCCTCTCTAATTATGGAAGTGGACTCATCTGAAAATTATGAAGATTCTGAGGCCTCATTATCAAAATCAATCAGTTTATCATATTGACTACCCTCAGAAACTGAATTAAATAAATCAGAAGTCACCCTTAGAAGGTCCAGAATATTGGAAATTGGAAGAAAAAACTCACAAACAAAATCACACAAGCCTGCCACCATTTTGAAGATATATGATGCAATTGACTTGACCTTTGAGCATTGTCAAAGGAATTATCACACAAGTGATGGATTCTCCAAACTCTTTGTGAGTTTCTGATTCTTTTTAATGTATATTTCTCTTTTTTATTTTGATATTTATTCATCTTTTTACCTTATCTTATTAGATACCTGGCTTAGAAGACCTTCCCAAATTTATATTGAAATACACCTTCAAGGCCATCAATGTCAAGGGTGATGGAAACTGTGGATACAGAACAGTATCAAATTAAATTTACAAGACTCAAGATCAATGGGATTATGTAAGAGGTGACTTGGCTGAAGAAATTCAAAAAAATCAAGACCTTTATGAAACCATGAACACTTTGGTACCCTAAGTATCCTCTTATTTGGACAGAATTGAATGGTATGAAATTTTGGCCAGGCTTCAAAAAGCAAGTGGATGTCCATTCCTGACATGGGGGATCCAATTGCAAATAAGTATCAAATACTAGTTTTTGTTCATTTCACAATACAAGATTTCTCCTTTTTCCCTATTTATCTCCTCAAGGTGAAAATCCACCCATTTCAATCTGTTTTTTTTGGATAGCTGTTCTCATTTTGTTCCATGGGATATCATCATTTCTTAAGCTTAACCTGTCCTTAACATTACTGTGAATTGGGAATTTTAAGCCCAGCCACAAGCCCTGGGATGGGAAGATAAATTTAAGAAACAAAGGATGTTATATTTATCCAATCTTCCTCCCCTCCTGAGAAAAAAAACCAACTATTTTGGAGGTTTATTAAGATTAATTTTTTTTCTATATAAAATTTATTCCAATTATTCCCCTCCTCAATCCTAATTATTGATTAAATCCTAACTAAGTTTCTTTTTTTTTTATTAATTATGTGAAACTTTTATATTTTAAAAATAGTCATATTACAAAAATAAAACAAAAAAATCTTGGAAAAAAACAAATCTTTTTTAAGCTTTCACTTATTCCATCAAAAAAAATTTCCCAAAAATATGGGTTTCTGGGTTTTGATTCTCAATATTCTCCCCTCAATTTTTTTTTTTTTTTTTTTTAAAAAAAAAATGGGGAAATTCACAAGTGAGAACAATTTTAATGAATTTTTCAAAAAAAAAAAAAAAAAAAAACAATAGGCCATTTTTCTAAATTTGTCAAAAAAAAAAATTGAAAAAATTTGGGGATCTTGAAATCTCATTTTGGAAAAAAAATATGATAAAGAAAAATTAAAAAAAAAATCCTCAAAAATAATCTTGAGGAATTATTTTTGAAAGAAATAGTTCAATTATGTGTTTTTAACATAAACATATATGTTTTTGTAATAAATTGATAAGATAACATAATGAGTTATATGTGTTTAGCAACACCCAATATATAATCACTAAAAATTAAAATGAGCCATATCAAAGTACCAAAAACTCAATTTTTGGTACTAAATTATGAGTTAAATAAAACAAAGTACATATTTTTGAATTTTTAATAATGTAAAAATCAATCAAAGATAAAAAAAAGGAGTAATTTCTTTAATATTTATTAAAAAAAATTAAAATTTAAATCAATATTGGGTCTCCTATTTTTGAATTTGGAAGAAAATAATAAGATTAAAATAAACAGAATATCATAAAGTATGAAGTTGTTTAAGACTTTTTTTTAAATACAAATTATATATTAAAATTTTAATTTTAATTTTATTAATATTAAAATAACTAAAATAAGTTATAAAAATGAAAATAAAAAAATGAATATTTCCAAGATGAATTAATAATTTAAGTGTTACTCTGAGCTGGTACTTAGTAGTAGGCTTAAGAGATGGAATTTTTAAGTAATCATTTAACTACACTAAGCTTGATTGAGTTTTCTCAAATAAATATGAATAAATTTCAAACAGATTTTCAAAGTTCATTCATATTTTTTAATTTTTTCTATATTGAAATTAATGTTAGAAATATGAATTGTTTGTATTATATATTTATTTTATTTAGGAATAAAATTACTTTGACCTATTTTTAAAATATTTCTTATAATATAGTTCATGAATCTGAAACAAAAAATTATTTTGAAAAAGCTTTCAATAGGTTTTTGATAGTTATAGATAATATTTTTTTTCTAATGAAAATAATCTGAGTGAGCTTAAATAAATTAAGATTTTATTTTTATATGAACCTCCTTGGCCTTATAAATGTGTTAAACAATCAAATTAAAAATTTAAATTTCAAATTTTCATTTGATTAGTATGCTTATTATGTTAATATTCCAGATTTTTGAAAATATATAAAGCCAATTTTCCCAATTTCCCAATTGTTTCTTGAATAGAAAAAAGGAATTTAATATTGCTAAAAAACCCACCACTTGAACGGATAAATCTAAAAATTAGAAAGCTGAAATAATTAGAAATTTTCTTAAACCTCTTTTAGAAAACTAATTTGAAGAAAATTGGATTTCAGGAAAAAAACAATAATCATTATAGACAAAGAGATTTTATTTAACTAGGTGCTTCTTTTTTTTTGTTAAAGAAAGTAGATGAATATCTTGGATATTCTTGTTGGTTGAATAAATTAACATAAGCAAAAATCCTCAATTATTAGATTTATTTTGTATTATAAATTATCATATAGTTAATTTGGGTCATTTGGACCACATAAACAAGATAAAATCAGCTTAGATAATACTTTGATATTACAAAACAAAAATTGAACTAATAGGTATTATTTTCTTATTAGAATATAAAGGTATTAAAAAAAGAGATCTTTATAATCTTTCTGAAATTAACTCATAATTGATTACCAAATGAATTACCAATGAATGTTTGAGATGAAATAATTTGAAAGAAATATTGAGAAATGATTGAAACTGAAAAGAAATTAGCTATATTTTTGATTGAAAAACTGTGATACTAAAAGATGATAAGATATTTTTTGAAAAATATTTTTTCCAAAATCTCTTTTTGTAAAGAAAGATTTTTTTTCATTAAAGATGAGTTTTAGTTATTTTGGGGTTGAGTTTTCTTCAAATAAGTAGATTGTGAATTCTAAAAAATGTCAGTTTTCAAGAAATAACCAAAGAAATTAATGATATCATAATGGTACTTGAGATTGAGAACTAAGATTTTTTTATTTAAATCCTTTAGAAAAGATGATTTCCTATTTTAGCACTGTAGTATTTATGTTTGAAACCCCACTTTAATCATACATAATAGAAAATTATTTTTGTTTTTTGATCAAATTTGAAAATTATTATTTAATCATTAATTAATATTATATATATTATGAGTAGATATTAGACAGAAAGATTAAGAGAATGAGTTCCAATTCAAAAGAAATCAATTCAAAAAAATTAATTAAAACCTTTGATTCTAGAGGAAATCTATTTTGACCATATAGAAAGAAAATTTAATCATAAATATTGAGAGAAATATCCTCTTATGTACCCCTTTTTTTAACTTCATATGGAGTTTTTATTTAATTTACTTTCATTTTTTTATTCTTGGAAGTTCATTATAGCATTAATTTATTCCAAAAATATTAACAAATAAAAAAAGTACTCTTGTTTCTTGAATAACTATAATAATATCATGACAATATTATTTATTATGATGATTCTTCCACAATTACTGAATCTCATTTATATTGGAGAAATTTTAGATTTATATAATGTATTTTAAATGAATTTGAATAAACTTGATAAATGAAAATAAAATATTACGAAATCAACATGATAAAGCCACTTGTGTAAGTGAGAATGAAAAATAGGGAAAACTAAGATTAATAATGCTGTTTAAACTTTGTTCCCCAAAAAAACACAAAGATATTTATTTTAGCTTTTTTATTTGAAATTATAGAAAAAAATTAACACATTCATCCATTTAAGCTTTCACTTTTTTCTCCCTCCCTTTCCTTTTTGCAATTTTCCCCCTCGCACTCCCTCATCGCTCAATATAAATCCATTAACCATACCTTTGAGCTCATTTAGCCTCCTGATCTCTCTTCAATTACAACTTAATTTATATTTATGATTAATTATTATAAAAATATTAATTAGTTATTAATCCAAGTCATAGCTTTCTGAAGCAAAACACACCTCAAAAACACAAAAGAAAAAAGGGATCTTCACCACTAATGAGACTATTTAAATTTGGGTTATAAACAAGTTATTTGGGTAATTTCATTCACTTTACAAATCTTACCTTTTTGATGGTATAATTTATCTACTTGTACATCCTCCGGATCAAGCTTTTGACCCCCGAAATATTATTTTCACTGCGCTGATCGACTTAGGAATAATTTGGCCACGAAATACCCAATAAGGCTTTTACAAGGGAAAATTGAATTAGATTGAATAAGCTGAAATGAAGATTTTTTTTGGCACATTTAAATCACCCATATTTTTCCCAAAATATTTTTTAAGAAGTGGTACATGGGACTTAGAAAAAAAGGACTCCTTTTTGAGAGCCCCAAAAGGAATAGATAGAAGATGATTAGAATTTAATAAATATTTGAAAAAAGAAGTAGTTTAAGGATGCAGAATTTCTTTCAAAAATTCATTAGATTAGCCAAATTCTTCAAGTTTGTAAATTTGGGCACAAAGAAAAATTATGGAAAAATTAAGGGACCTTTTGGATGGCCTAAAGAATAATTTAATAATAATTGTTTTAATAAATTTCATGGCTTTAATATATGTCATTTTTAATAAAATATTGGACTTTCTTATGTGAATTAGCAAAGAATTACATTAATTTGGCTTTTTTGGTAAATTAACATAAAGGCCCAATCGCATTTTACAATCACCTTGAGTTTCAGTAAAGAATATTTCAATTTTAAAGTGTATAACAAATAATAAAAGAAATGGAATTACTAATAATAAGATTACACATTTTCAAGAAAATAATCCTAAAAAGAAACATTACATCCTGATTTAATTATTTTTCAAAAGAGAACATTGAATATTGATTTAAATAATGAAATCTTCCCGAATCGTGATTTAAATACCTTGAGAATATTATTTGATTAATTGCATATATGAAATCTCGAAAAATATAATATGATAGATAAGTATAGATAGAAAAGGATATCTATCTTATGTATTTTTCAATTGAAATAGTTAATATCATATTAGGAAAATATTAGAGAGATAAAAAGGAAATGAAATAATTAGAAAAATTCATTTTTGAATTAATTGAAAAAAGGACCCAAAATATCAAAAGGAAGAAATTCATATTATTATTTTAAAATTAAATCAATAATTTATTGAAATCATGATAATTTAAGGTTATTTTTTTTTCAATGAATAGATAAATAAGTCATATTTTTTTTGGTTACATAAAAAAGAAGGAATTTTTCTGGTAAATAAAATCATGGTAATATGTGAAGTTTCTTATGTTTTAGTAAAAGAAAAATACTCTAAACTTTGACAAAGAAAGGACTCATTATTAAGTCAAAGCTAAAATTCATTATAAATTTGGATCTTTCTTAAAAATTGGTCTTACTAAATTGAGATTGTTTAAAATAGATAATTTAAATGTATACTAAATGTAGACGATAGTTTATTTTTTTAATTCCAAATATTTATTACTAAGAGGACAACATATTTTGTCTTCAATCCCTCTTTATGAATTAATTATTTTGAAATAATACAAGATATAACAGCCTAATTAATCAAATAAATTGAATCAAATGTGTTTTTTTTTAAAAAAATATCAAAGTTTCTAATTCTTTCAGATAAAGCCCTTTTGATAGTATGGTTATATTGGGCCTGCAGATGATGAATTGACTGATTTGAGTTCCATTTAATTTTAATAGTGCTTAATTCTTTCTCAATTTGAATAATATAATTTATTTCAAAAAATTCTTACCACTATTGAATTATAACTTTTAAGGAAAGAGATTCAATTTTACAGAAAAAATGTAAAAATGACCAAAATATAAGTAAGACTATATTAAATTCAATTTACAATTTGTTTCAATGTAAATTTTAATGTTTTAACATTTGGATATTTTTTGGCTTATTATGTGTAATCAATATTATTTAATTCCAAATTTGAATATAATAATCAAATTAATTGATATTTTGATCCTAATTTTTTGAAAAGTTAAGTTATTGAAATATTGAAAAATCATTTGAATTATTAAATTTTGATAACCTGAATTATTTTCCTTTTTCTTAAGAAATAAATTGAATGATTTCAAGATTAAGAATAAAAAATTATTTATTTTATTCTTAATAAGGCTGTTGTATTATTCAGATTTGATTATATTCTTTTGATAACACCAATATTAATCATTGAAAAAAGGAAAACTCAATTATCAGAAAATAGAAACTAAATTCAATCTTTTCTTGATAGTCTGATTTTTAATTCTTTAAAAATTTGAAATTTAAATTAACCAAAATAATCAAATTCCACTTTGTGATAAATTCATTGCAAAAACAACATTAATGTATCAAGATTCAAAAATTAAACAGATATTGAATATATGGAACTAATATAGATGAGTTTTGATATACACATTTTGGTTAATTTAAATTTTTCTATTATAATTTAGAAATCTGCAAGCTCAACCAGTGAGGCTCATTAAACAAGTAAATTTTAATCAAAAAATTCAAATATTATTCTCAAAAAACTGAAAAAGTGAGAAAAAGAATCTGAATCTAAATCAAACATTTTCTCATCGGATGTATATTGAATTTCAAGTACTGTAAGTAATATTAAAACTTAATAATGACTCTAAATTAAGTAACAATAGAAGGTAATTAATAATATTTAATTAGAATTATAGTCAAATTTTGACCAAAAAATGAATTATATTGAAAATATATTAAGTTAAAGTTTTCTTTAAAGCCTTAGAAAAAAGAATTTAAATTTAATAATCATGGAAAAAACCATTCTTAAGAAATATTCAAATATATAATAGAGTTAGGTTCAATTTTATCCAGTATAAAAAGTGATGAAATGACTGGGAATCTTAAAGCATTGAGATTTGTTTTTCAAGGAACATATTCTTAACTAATGAAAGGTCAATGTTATAGCTTAAATAAAGATACAATTATCTTAAAAATTTGCTAAAATTGATTTTGTTAGACTTGATACAAACTAAATAAATATATAGCTAATAGTTTAAGTTCATTTGAAATTAATTTATATCTCTTTAACATACATGAATTCTGTGAGCCTTTGAGATATGACCACATATCCAATAAGGTCACAAAAAAGATTAATAATAATTATATCTTTAATATAATTTTATTAAAATTAATTAGAATAATTATACACTAAAAATAATTACTCAAATATACAAAAAATACCATAAATTGGTACTAAAATTGGTTTAACTTAAAAACCAATGAATCAACATGTAAAAAAAATTATACCATTGGATTCCCCATGGAAAAATACACATATACCATTTTTATGGCATATCTGTAAAGTCAATATTTAAGGAATTATAAGGTATAATACCTTATAAAAACCATAAAAACTTATTTATCTCAGAAACTAATGAAACAACATGTGAAATAAATTGTACCAGTGGATTCCCCACAAAAAACCACATATAAAACAATTAATAAGCTAATTTCCAATGTTAATACTTAAGGAATTATCCTGAATATATGCACTTTTTTGGTCAATGCATATATTCAGTGATCATAGCTAATATCTTCTAAAATATACATGATAGAATGATGAACCAAAAATAAAGTCACCACGTAATTACTGTAAGAACACAGATATGAACTTTATTTTACAAGTTATAAACAAGGTTAAAACCTATGATGAAATATTGATAAAAATCAACAGAGCTGTTGACCACTTTATTGTGAAAGTGCTCCAAACTTAAAAAAAAGTACACAGTTGGATTCTACTAGTTCATTCGTGAAGAATGATGTAATTTTTATTATTAAATTCAGGGTATAACCCCCTGAAATCAAGGTTTGAAGTTTAAAATATTGAATTTCGACAGAAAAGATGAGTTACAAGAAAAATCATCAAAATTAGAGTTTTGATGATGTAATGAAAAGCTCTTGGAAGCATAATAAGGTTATGTCAGGCTATCAGAATTCACTCTCTGAATTGCTGTAGCGTGAAAACCTTAAAAGTTATTGAGGATCAAAGTTTGAGCTTAAATTGAGCTGTTATGATCACACACTGTAACCTTAAATTAAGTTTAACAGTCTTAATAGTGATAAAATTGGTGAATACTATTAGTTTATGATTAAAACTAATAAAATCCACGAAATTTGGGGTTCTGCCAAGCCTCTGATGTCATCACACTTAGAGTTATAGTGATAACTCTAAATAATGGTGCAATAATGATGTAATATGGTTTGATCATGATGTAATCACCCTCAAACCTTAAAATATTGATCAATTCCAGTGGATATGATCAGTACACGTCTACTAGAAGCCTGTTGGACTCTAGGAGGGAGGTATTTACTATAAATAGAGCTCTTTTTACTCTGTTTTCCCCTCAGACGCATCAAAAACATTAAATCAATTAAATAAAAGGTAATATCTTTATTCTTTAAATATAAAACTCTTATATTCTTAAAGACCAAAGACCATCTTGTTATTAATCACCATTTTTACGTGATTAAATCAATTCTTTAATTGTTTTTGCTATAAATCTCTCTAAAAGCTCATCTCCACGTAAAATCAAGAAATTTGGTAAATTCTCTTTATTTTTATTGTAAATACAATTTGAAAATGTTGTATTATATTCTTTTGGCGTAAAATAACTCAAAATTATTATCTTAAGTGTTAAAAGTAGGTTATTTCATCTTATTATAATAATTTCTCCCTTATTATTACTCATAATAATTCTTATTTAATATGAATAGTATTTATATTAATTTATAACTTTAATATTAGTAATATTATTGTTATTAATTGTTTTTTATTTATAAAAAACAATTTTTTACGCCTTTATTATTTGTTGGTAACAATAATAAAGAGCTTTATAATATATTAATTATTTTATATTAATATATTATTTATAATATTATATTTTTATATAATATTAATTATATTATTATATTTATTTAATAATATAATAATTTTACGCCATAATAATAATATTTCTTTATTATTATTATTATTTTAATCTTATTTATTCATTTTATAAGGACATTCAGAGTACAATAAGTAATAAATTAGTAATTTTTACTTATTGTTTCATAGTCAAACCTTACATTTGGGGGCCTGGCCGTGATATTTACTTAAAAGACCTTTAAAAAGATTCTATTTGGGTTTATCCATAATAAATTATATTTATAATCATAAAATTATATAATAATTTTATATTTTATTGATTTTAAAAGCTATTGAGGCATTTGGAAAGCAATTGTACTGTCTTACACGTGGTTTTTCACATCCTTAGACTTGCAAGAACTTTCTTTGAGTGACTCTAGTGATTAAAAAAGATAATTTATAAATTAAAAATAATTTTTATTATAATTTAATTTTATAAGAATCATATTTATTTTTTATTTTATTCTTTAAAAATAAAAATATACATAAAAAATATTAAAAAATATTAAAAACCAATAAAAAAAGTTATTTTTATTCATTTTTATTCATTTCTTTATCTATTTCATTTTTTTAAGATATAAAAGCAATTTCTACGTGGAAAATTGCCATATCTTGCCAAAAATAACACTTATTATAAAAAGACTTATATTTATTTGTCTTTTTTAGTGTTTGAAGATAACCCAACAGAAGACAACCAAACTACTGTTGAGAGATTGGTGGAAGAAACTTGTCAAAGTTCTCCAACACCAGTTATCACCAAAAGAAAGAAAGCTAAGAAATTAGACTTTCCAGGGCCCACCATTCAAGACTCTGAAGGTGAGCACCTCTTTTTAAATTGCCATAAAAGAATTTTATTCTAAAATACTTTTATTTTTTCTTATTCTTTAATTATGACTACCAGAAGAGGTTCCCAATACTCCATCCAATCAGATGGAGCTGGACTCAGAAGTAGAATTGATCCCTCAAAAGGGAAAAGAAAGGGCAATATCCCCAGTGGAACAGAATCCACACAAGGAAGTGCCTTATCCCAAAGGCAAGTCCCAGAAATGCCCATGATATCTGAGCCTGAATTAGAACTAAGTATGAGTAACTCAAACAGGTACAAATCACATTCAGAGGGCTCAGATAGACATCTACATGAGCCAGTACAAGCAGTATTACACAGTATACAAGGACAAAGACTGGGAAATGCTGCCTCAAATACACCAAGGAGTGATGAACTCCTGGCACATCCTGAAAAAGTTCCTCAAAGAGGAGGAGATAGTGAGATACTCCAATGGATGGAATCCACTGTCATCCAAACCTCAAATCAAAAAAATCAAGGATTATCATGCCAAAAAGAGGGAGGCAACCAAGGAAGAAGCCCCAGTAGCTTCTACCAGCAAGCCTCAAGTCAACCCACTTCCCCAAAAAGGGAAGAAGAACAAGAAAAAGCATTGGAGGAAACCATATTCCCCAAGCTACAGAATCCCAAGAATCCAAAAAGATGCCATGGACAATGTCTTCAACATGGCCAGAACCTTGATGGAATTCAAGGACAAGGAAGAGCAAAGAATGAGACAACCTCATTTCCCAAAGAAATAACCTTGTCCAAAGATGTTGTAAATACTTTAACAGAAATTAAAAATAGTATATTACCTCTAAAAGAAATTAAAGACAGTTTATTATCACTACAAGAAGTAAATAACAATTTATCTTCTTTAACAAAAATTGTTGTACAAAACAAGAAAGAAATTGACAACATTAAGTTTATTGTTGAAAATAATAAACCAAAGAATTTAATTGACAATACTCAAAAATTAATACAAGGACAACAAGAATTGTATAAATACATAAAAGATATCAAAGACAAGACTTTGACAATCAATTATGATGTGAGTATTGACAACCTTACAGAAAAATTAAATAAATTAAGTATTTCTGTAGAAAAATTTGAAGAAAAGACTTCATCACACCAGAAATTACTTTTGGACCATGTGGAAAAAAGTGATGAAGCAAGAATGCATCTAAAAGATGATATTCAAAGTGAAATAAGGCTTATTACAGAAAAAATGGATAAAATTAATGAGGCTAATTTAAATATGCCAAAGTTATCAACACCATTTTCCCATATAAGAAGCCCTATAAAAACAAAAGAGGAATTGTCAAATCCTTTCATAACAGACTTGAGTCACCAAGACAATAACCAAGTCTTAATGAAGGAAGCACCTCAATTGAAGGAATGGCCAACATTCACAGGAGAAGGTGAATATGACCATATGTCATTTATTAAAACAATTGACATGTTACAAGAAGACTATGCCATACCAGATGAATTAATCACTGCAAGATTACATTCATTGTTTGAGAAATCTGCAAAAAGATGGTATTATGGCATAAGACAAACAAATGGTAAAAATACCTGGTCTTGGTGGAAACAAGAAATAATCACCAAGTGGGCAAATGATGCCTGGAGGTATAAGATAGAAAATGCATTTGAAAACTCTTTCTTTGACCCTGAGAAAGATAAACCTTTAACTTGGTTCCTAAAACAAGTTGAAAGACTTAATGCACTGTACCCAGAAATGTCACAAAAGATGGTGCATATGAAAATACTTAAAAAATGTGGAGGGGAACTAGAACATGCCCTAAGAAGCAGGTGTATAGAACCATGCTCCACAGAAGAGTATATAAATGCACTAGAAGATATAGTGACAAGGACAAAAATTGGCAGGACTTGGAAAAAATTGGACATCAAAAGCCCAAATAAACCATTTATCAAGAAAGATAAGTCAAAAGAATCCTTTAAGCCCAATACATCCAACAATAATGAGCAAAGAAAATGCCATAAATGTGGAGGTATTGGACACTTAGCCAATAATTGCCTTAAAAAAGCAAAAATTAATGAAATTGTGGAAACAGAAAGCCACAATGACAAAGAAGAGGAATCTGACTCTGAAAAAGAGACAGAAGAGTCAGAAAGCTCTGAAAGTGATGAAATCAATATAATTAATGCACAAATTAATAATATTGATATAATTTATGAAGTACTGGATGTTAACTCAAACTTGCCACAAGTTGGAACATATGACACAAATCTGACAAACATACAAGATGCCAAAATGTATAGAACCAAACCTGCAAGAGGAATGGGATATACAGCTGGAAAATCAAGTATTAGTATTGTTATGGTTGATAACCAAGAAGGAAAGGTTAACTTGGATACAGGAGCATATTGCACTTGTGTTGGCAAAAGTTATTTAAAAACCATTGTCCCAGACTGGCAAGAAAAACTTATGCCAATACAAGGTGTCAAATTTAGTAGTGCAAGTGAGAGCATGAAGCCCCTTGGAATAATTGATTTAACACTAATTTTTCCTCATCCATCACAATGTGTCAGAATCAAAGTAGAGTTTGTAGTAATGGACAACTGTACTAGTAATCATTTCATACTTGGAAATGACTACTTATCAATCTATGGTATAGATATCTCCAACCAAAAGGATAGATATTTTACCATAGGAGATAATAAAAGACAAAAGTTTGGATTCTTAAATAACAAAAAACAAATCACAGTTGTTAAGAATGAGGAAAAAATTCCAGAAAAAGAACTTTTTATATCTGAACAACTCAGAGAGGCAGAATTCAATCAAGAGTTAACAGAAAAAATGAAAGAAAAATTGATTGACCTCTTATTTAAGTATAAAAATGCCTTTGCAACTGACAAAGAGCCACTAGGTGCCATAATTGGACATGAAGTGGATATAATTCTTAATGTAGAAAAACCTTACCCACCTTTATTAAGAAGACCTGCTTATCCAGCCAGTCCAAGAGCTAGAGAAGCCCTAGAGGTGCACATTAAAGAATTAATGGACCTTGGAGTATTAAGAAAGGTTGGACATAATGAACAAGTAGAAGTTACTACACCTGTCATTATAACTTGGCATAATGGAAAATCAAGGATGGTAGGAGACTTCAGAGCCCTGAATACCTATACCATTCCAGACAGATATCCAATACCCAGAATCCATGAGACATTGACCCAATTGTCACAAGCTAAGTTCATCACAGCTATGGATGCTCTTAAGGGTTTTCATCAAAATGTCTTAACAGACAATGCCAAGAAACTACTAAGAATAATAGTCCATTGTGGAATTTTTGAATACTTAAGAATGCCATTTGGGATAAAAAATGCACCTTCCCATTATCAAAGAATGATGAATACCATATTTCCTGAAGAATTATCAGAAGGTTGGTTAATAATCTACATTGATGATATCATAATTTGCTCAGAAACTTGGGAAAATCACCTGACAAGACTAGAAAGGGTACTACAGAAAATAGTCCAAGTAAATATGAAAATTTCATTGAAAAAATGTCATTTTGCATATAGTGAATTAAAAGCCCTAGGACATGTAGTATCTGGCCTTAGTCTAGGCATAGACAAAAATAAAGTAGCAGCAGTACTACTTAAGCCAATGCCTCAAACCAAAAAAGAAATGCAATCATTTCTAGGATTTGCTGGTTACTATAGACAGCATATAAAGGACTTTGCAAAGATTGCTAAATCCTTGTATAAGCTATGTGACCAACAAACAGTCTATGAGATGACAGAAGAAAGAGTCAAGGCATATGAAGAATTGAAAAATTCCTTAACAAATGCCCCATTTCTTCTGATGCCAGATTGGAAACTACCCTTCAAACTGTACATTGATGCTTGTGGAGAAGGACTAGGTGCTGCACTTCACCAAACACAAATTATCAATGATAAACCAGTGGAAGGACCAATTTGTTTCATTTCAAGGCAGATAAAGCCAACAGAAGCAAGGTATGGAGCAAGCCAAATGGAATGCTTATGCCTAGTATGGGCTTTAGAAAAACTGCATTATTATTTGGATGGCACAGTATTTGATGTAATCACAGACTGTAATGCTGTGAAATCACTATTAAATATGAAGACTCCAAATAGACATATGCTGAGATGGCAAATTGCTATCCAAGAATATAGAGGAAATATGACTATTGTTCATAAATCTGGGAATATTCATAAAAATGCAGATGGTCTTAGTAGATGGGCTCTAGCAAATACCCCTGACAATCCAGCATGGGTACCACAAGAAGAGCACCATATAGAAGGAATATGTGTTACAGACATTGGCACAGAATTCTTTAACCAAGTTAAAGAAAGCTATAAGACAGACAAAAATTGCCATATCTTAAGCCAACTTCTAATGAAAGACTGCAAAGATCCATCACTTTCATCAAAACTAGATGAAATATGGAAAAAAGCATATGATGAAGGAAGATTCCACCTCCTTGATGGAATCCTTTACCATAGAACAAAACACACATGTGTTATGGCCTTAACAGACAGAACACTAATAAACACTATTTTACATGAGTGTCATGATAGTGTTGCATCTGGACATCTCTCAGAAGATAGGACACTAGAGAGGGTGAAAACCTGCTCTTGGTGGCCAAATTGGAAAAAAGATGTTGCAGAGTACTGCCAAACCTGTGACAGATGTCAAAAAGCCAACAGAGCCACAGGAAAGAAATTTGGAATGATGATCCAAATCCAAGAACCAAAATCCCCATGGGAAATAGTTCATATGGATTGGGTAACAGCCTTAACTCCAGGAGGAGACAGGAGTTATAATGCATGTCTAGTGTTAGTTGACAGGTACAGTAAAACTCCCATGTTCTTACCATGTCATAAAGATGACACAGCTATGGATACAGCCATAATGATATGGAATAAAGTCATTAGCCACACAGGCTTATTCCAAAATATTATAAGTGACAGAGACCCAAAGCTCACTTCAGCATTATGGACAAACCTCCATAACTTGTTTGGGACAAAGTTATCATTCTCAACAGCTTATCATCCTCAAACTGATGGTCTAGCAGAAAGAATGATACAAACCCTAGAAGATATGATCAGAAGATTCTGTGCTTATGGGCTAGAATTCAAAGATTCTGATGGTTTTACCCATGATTGGTGTACACTAATACCAGCACTTGAACTGGCATATAAGACATCAATCCATTCTTCTACTGGCAAAACACCAGCAATGCTAGAGAAAGGTTGGAATCCAAGACTTCCTTATGATACCCTAATCACATATATCAGATTGTGGTACAATCTTTTTTGGTGGTAGGGAATGTGAGCCTTTGAGATATGACCACATATCCAATAAGGTCACAAAAAAGATTAATAATAATTATATCTTTAATATAATTATATTAAAATTAATTAGAATAATTATACACTAAAAATAATTACTCAAATATACAAAAAATACCATAAATTGGTACTAAAATTGGTTTAACTTAAAAACCAATGAATCAACATGTAAAAAAAATTATACCATTGGATTCCCCATGGAAAAATACACATATACCATTTTTATGGCATATCTGTAAAGTCAATATTTAAGGAATTATAAGGTATAATACCTTATAAAAACCATAAAAACTTATTTATCTCAGAAACTAATGAAACAACATGTGAAATAAATTGTACCAGTGGATTTCCCACAAAAATCCACATATAAAACAATTAATAAGCTAATTTCCAATGTTAATACTTAAGGAATTATCCTGAATATATGCACTTTTTTGGTCAATGCATATATTCAGTGATCATAGCTAATATCTTCTAAAATATACATGATAGAATGATGAACCAAAAATAAAGTCACCACGTAATTACTGTAAGAACACAGATATGAACTTTATTTTACAAGTTATAAACAAGGTTAAAACCTATGATGAAATATTGATAAAAATCAACAGAGCTGTTGACCACTTTATTGTGAAAGTGCTCCAAACTTAAAAAAAAGTACACAGTTGGATTCTACTAGTTCATTCGTGAAGAATGATGTAATTTTTATTATTAAATTCAGGGTATAACCCCCTGAAATCAAGGTTT
This sequence comes from Austropuccinia psidii, assembly GCA_023105745.1. Classification (NCBI taxonomy): domain Eukaryota; kingdom Fungi; phylum Basidiomycota; class Pucciniomycetes; order Pucciniales; family Sphaerophragmiaceae; genus Austropuccinia; species Austropuccinia psidii. The sequence goes on along the minus strand of JALGQZ010000002.1, from coordinate 6,244,145 downwards.
GAAGTTTAAAATATTGAATTTCGACAGAAAAGATGAGTTACAAGAAAAATCATCAAAATTAGAGTTTTGATGATGTAATGAAAAGCTCTTGGCAGCATAATAAGGTTATGTCAGGCGATCAGAATTCACTCTCTGAATTGCTGTAGCGTGAAAACCTTAAAAGTTATTGAGGATCAAAGTTTGAGCTTAAATTGAGCTGTTATGATCACACACTGTAACCTTAAATTAAGTTTAACAGTCTTAATAGTGATAAAATTGGTGAATACTATTAGTTTATGATTAAAACTAATAAAATCCACGAAATTTGGGGTTCTGCCAAGCCTCTGATGTCATCACACTTAGAGTTATAGTGATAACTCTAAATAATGGTGCAATAATGATGTAATATGGTTTGATCATGATGTAATCACCCTCAAACCTTAAAATATTGATCAATTCCAGTGGATATGATCAGTACACGTCTACTAGAAGCCTGTTGGACTCTAGGAGGGAGGTATTTACTATAAATAGAGCTCTTTTTACTCTGTTTTCCCCTCAGACGCATCAAAAACATTAAATCAATTAAATAAAAGGTAATATCTTTATTCTTTAAATATAAAACTCTTATATTCTTAAAGACCAAAGACCATCTTGTTATTAATCACCATTTTTACGTGATTAAATCAATTCTTTAATTGTTTTTGCTATAAATCTCTCTAAAAGCTCATCTCCACGTAAAATCAAGAAATTTGGTAAATTCTCTTTATTTTTATTGTAAATACAATTTGAAAATGTTGTATTATATTCTTTTGGCGTAAAATAACTCAAAATTATTATCTTAAGTGTTAAAAGTAGGTTATTTCATCTTATTATAATAATTTCTCCCTTATTATTACTCATAATAATTCTTATTCAATATAAATAGTATTTATATTAATTTATAACTTTAATATTAGTAATATTATTGTTATTAATTGTTTTTTATTTATAAAAAACAATTTTTTACGCCTTTATTATTTGTTGGTAACAATAATAAAGAGCTTTATAATATATTAATTATTTTATATTAATATATTATTTATAATATTATATTTTTATATAATATTAATTATATTATTATATTTATTTAATAATATAATAATTTTACGCCATAATAATAATATTTCTTTATTATTATTATTATTTTAATCTTATTTATTCATTTTATAAGGACATTCAGAGTACAATAAGTAATAAATTAGTAATTTTTACTTATTGTTTCATAGTCAAACCTTACAAATTCATTCTTGTTTATTTTTTAGTTGAAAAATTGCAATTCCTACCACGAAAACTCTTAATTTTTTCTTCAAAAGAAAATATTAAAATATTTATCAGCTTGAAAGTTGGTAAAATAAATTCAAATATCAACCGCCAAAAATATAGAGGCTATTTATTTTACTTGATTATAAAATAATTCATTCATATCAAAGTTTCTCATATGTCAATATTTTGTTCTTGACTAATAGTAATATAAGTATGAGGGTGGTTCAAATACACTACAAAATTTAATCTGAATATACTCAGATATTGTTTCTTGTAATGAGAAATAATAATCAATCAATGTTGTGAACTATCATCCAAGTTCATCCAATTGAATCGCCCCTTTTTTCCACCAGGGTTAACCTCCAATCTTTGAAGATAGCTTAAAACTTGTGATTTCTCAATTTTTTGTAAATTTTACTCATGTTTTTTATTTATTCCTTTTTAATTTTCAATCTTTGATCTTTCTTGTTTCATCTCACTCTTACTTATAATTCAGAAATTTACAACATTTGAGCTTACAGAAGGAAATCTTCTTGAGGGACAATGAGATTTTGGATAAGTATACTTATGTCCCCAGATTTTCTCACCATAAAAAGTATCTTGGATTTAAATAACCCATTTATTAAATTGATTCCATAATGGTTTATGAGATCTGAAGATGACTTTCATTACTTATTGACGAGGTTAATGAGCATTTGGTAAAATATATGTTGATTCATAGAAACTTCAGAGGCTAAATTAGTTCGCATCTACCTCAAAATTCAGTGTTATTATTCATCCCAAAATAAATATAGCTAGTTTAGTTTGTTAGACATGAAGGAAAATTACACTGATAAATCTGTTCATTACACCAAGGAGGGATTCCTTGAGATTTATTATTTAACAAAATATAACAAGGACCTGAGAAATGGAACTTGTAATAAATTAGATGTGTTTATTAAACTGACACGGAAACTAAAGCATCTTGTAACAAATGGCACTGAGGAAAAATCTGTTTGATTAGGTAGAGCTCATGGAATAAATTGGGGCATTTTATTCAGGGTTGGTCTCCAGGCGATTTATGTGCTTCACATAGTAGGGTCGAAAAATAAGGAGCTCCATGAGATAATATATATTTTTATGGAAGAGAAGGTATTTCTGGGATTTATGGGTTCTGTGGTTAGAAAAAAAAATAATTTCATCAGAATACATACTTTGATAGAAAGGAATTTCAAAATTTTGGTGGGTATGCTCATTAGATTGACAACGGATGTATGATAATAACAAGAAAGCTATTTCCATTATCAGTGGCTTGCCTGGCCTGGTTTGTGATAATTCCATTTATAGACGAATAGTAATTTATGATTTCTTTCACTAAGGTGAGTCATATTTAATAATTAGAGCCAAGCTTGTTGGCAATAGGTCTTCTCACAGGGAAATGAATGTTGGTGAGCTCAGATTAGAAATTTAAATCTCACTATATTCCATCATATATAATGGCAGTATCTGATATAATTAAGAATGATAAATATAGCTTTTTCATCTCCCATTAATAGGTATGGATAGATCAAACATTACATTTCAATTTCGGAATATTTTCTGGATATTTAAAAATCTTATTATTCAAATTCTAAAAGCGGTAAAGTGTGGAACTCATTAATAAGCGAGTATATTTCTTAAAACTTCTGCATAATATCCTACTATATTCTGGATACCATTTTGATAATATTTAAAAGAACCAGATTATCTACCCCATTTAGGTAGTAAGAGGATTACCAATGAATAATGGGATAGTAATATTTATAATGATGTGTAAATGTAGCTTTTAGAATTTTCCATATGGTGATGAGTTATTGATAAATTGATTTCTATTTATTTTTTGAATACTGAGGGTGTTTTTTTGAATGAATTGGTGTTTATGAATTATTTTGTGGGACACCACGCAAAGTTTATGCACCTATATGTGTGAGAAATTATCAATCTTTTTATCTCAACAAGAAATAACAATAAGCTTATGGAATATAATGGAAATTATGAAATAATAAAAATTTAAAACCATGGCCCAAAAACAATTTTTCACAATTTTTTTTTGCATTTTTTTTGGTTTCCCAAAAAAGAGAAATCGTGAAAATACTCTAAATTCTTAATTATGTATTAATATAATATAAAAAAAAAAATATAATTCAAAAAACTCAATTAAATTATTGATGATGAATAATCTCAATTTTTAAGTTAGAATTCCACTTAAAATTCAAATTTTCAGGCTTTTGCGAATTATATATGAAAATTCACCCACAATATGATAAGCTCAATAACTTTATTGAAAAAATAATAGTTGTTTGATTAAAATTTCATCTCAAAAGTTAAAAAATAAATTGAAGATTAAATTTATTAAGAATTCAACTTAAATCGAATGATAATTAAAGATATGAAGCTTTTTTAATAAATTAAGAATAAAGAAAAACCCTTTCAATTGTATAATATTTATCAAAATCATATATAATCCAAGAATCTTGTATTTCCGCAAAAGCAATATTTTATCAAACATGATTATAACCCAGAAAAAAACTAACGACATAAAGGTAACCCAATAGCCTAATCACTGACCTTAAAGCCTCACTTTCGTGGCTTATGAGACAAATAAATTATTAATTTTTATTTGCCATATAATAGAATAATTTTGGATTCTGAAGGTGATTCCAATTATACTGAAATGTGGTTGAAAATTTTGACTCTTATGCTTTCACACAGGAATATTTGTCCAAATTTTCTTTCCCTAAAGTAAATTTACATCCCATTTTTCCCCTCTACAAGCTATATTAAGCTTCTTATGCTCTAAATTGAGAAATTACTGAATTAAATCAATCATGAATTTGAGAGTTTCTTGTTTCTTTTGGTAATTTAATTATTCAAATTTAATATCGGAGTGCTTGGATGAATATTTTGGTTTTAATATTTCCTAACTAGCCTTAGCATTTTTTTACAACTTCTTTTTTCTCCGATTTCCTTATTGAACTTAGCTTCCTACTCCAAATATTTTTTATCTATTGTTATCCCGAGTCATCACATTCTATCACATTTTATATTTGAAGAACCCAAATTAACTGATTTTGTCTAATTGGGAGCTAAATCCAAATTCATTTCAAATATTTCTGAATAATCCCCTTTTTTTGTAGTATTCAATTAATTAATTTCCATTATTTCAGTCTTTATTCCAAATAATGTGGTACATATGGCTGTGGAATTGTAAACTCTCCGCAAGCCTTCGGAGAAAGTTTCAACCCATTTTGGCCTCAATAAGTGTAGCACCCATACTATTGACCCAGGCTTGAGCTTGGAGGTACTGGTTCTTTCAAATACAAATTCTCTTCAAGAAATCATTTACATTAAAATACAATTCCAGATTCAGGAAATTGAGGTGACTGGTAAGATTGTAATACAATTCCCACCTTGTGAGAAAATTTTGCCAGAGTAAAGTATTTAAAATTTTCCCAAATAGGTGAGAATAATTACAGATATCTTCAATATAGGTGAAACTACTTCTTTAATATTTAACTTTGAACCCGGGGTTTTTATCTTTTATTCCTTTCTTTTTGGTCTTTATATTGATAATTTTTTCTTCATTTATTCTTCCTTTGAGTCCACCAAAATCCTGTCTGACCCTTCCCCTTTTCTCTTTACAGGTTCTAATAACTGTTCATTTTTGAATTGAGCTACCCAGATGCAAATATTCAATCAAAAAACTGAGTTGAGACAATTTTTCACCTTTCTCTCTATTGGTTTTATAATCTTTATGTCTGAAATGTTTGTGCTGAATTCTGATGTGGAGTATCATATGAGACTTTTAAATTAGCTGGTGGTACTTGTGGTATTGGTATTTACTGTAATTATTATTCAATTTAAATAGAAGCTGGTGCAAAGAAATCTTTAGAAATCAAGTAAGAAATAGTTGTATCATATTCCAGTCACAGAAATCAACCCCAGAGGATAGTTATTTAAAATGGTTACCCCTTCTTCTTCTGTGAAACAATATTATTTGAATTAATATTACTCTTTGCCCAAAAAATACAGGAAATGAATTCTCTCTTTGTTCTATAAGCCATGAGTAAATTTTAAATGTTTATTCAAGACATGTTGATAAAAACATAAATTTACATTCAATCATATTCTAAGCAATATTTGAATCAAATAATGTAAAAAATTACCCAAAAAATTATGAAAGTTGGATGGTATAAGAAAATTGTTGAGCTGTAATAGAAGATAAGTTATACTCTCAAGTAAAGCTAAAATAAAATAAAAAAACTCCAAAATAGAGAAAGAAAAAAAGAAGATTTTGAGAATTAATTTTAAAAAAATCACTTCAAAGAATAATTATATTGGAAAGGTATCAAAAAATTAATTAAAATTTCAAAAATTATTTTGTAAATCAAGATTAAAAAAAAATAAAACAAATAAGGGGGTTAAAATTTAATATTACAAAGTAAGCTATAATTTCATTTGATTCACTAAACAAATTGGTTTGTTTAAATAAAGGAACTTTTACAATACTTTATTCAAAAGTTTTTTTTGTTTCTTTTATTTTTAATTTCTTATAAGCATTCCTCCAAATATTGAATAAAAAAAATATCCCCAATCGTTTCATTTATTTTTACACTTGGTCTTATTTTACATTTAGTTTCTATCGTTGTTTTATTGTTGGCTTATTTCTTTATGTCTTCTCTTTTTCAGATACGACCCTGTACTTCGACTATGCCTTTGATATAAGAATCTTGATTCAAACATCGCTCTAATGAGCTCATCATCAATTTTATTTTAACAATTTTTTAATAGAATTATTACTTGAATCGCACTTTTTACTAAAATCCCTCACGCTCAATCTGATTTGATTATATTTTTAAAGAGAAATTTAGTCTGGTTTTGAAGCTCCTGATTAAACGGATGGTGCCTTTTTGTGGTCTAATACTTTGGGATTATATTATTTGAAATTATGATTACTTTTTCTCTTCATCTAGTACTTCCCGAATTTCTCACTTATGAGGTTAATCTTTGGTAGACGTTTTCCTTTGATTGTTTATGCTATTTCTTATGATTGTATTTCTCATTTATCTCATCAACATTAATTGTGTTTATTCAATATGGACATAGTGTGTAATTAATACTAATATTAGTCCGAGTGAAGGGCCGTGGCCTGAAATTTATATGACTCTGAGGATTCACTTGTCATATGAAATATCATACACAGCCTCAAGCAATTATGAGTTCTTTCTCAAAACAGTTTACATTGGATCCATTCCTTTTGGAATAAACACAAGCCAATAAAATCAATGTTACCAGTGGTAGGCCTGGTAAATTTCAATCTGAAATAGGAATTCCAACTTCATGAACTACTTTGAAATAAAAAAGACATTGTTAGACACTATCCTAAATAGCAAAGCACAAGAATGAATTTTTGATACAGAAAACATAGAGAAAGCTATTTGTTTGAGTAAAGTTGCAGTGTGAAATTTTTCAAAGAATATTATGAGAACATCTTTCCTTATCTATAATACCCAAATAATTTCAATGGATAGTATTTCTTTAAAGCTGGAAAAAGATAATGAAACTGATACAATGCATATGCCTATTCAAAAAAAGACTTGGGGTATTAAGAAATCAACCCAATCTCAAGCCTTCAAAAGGTTTTCTAATTTCTTGAATAAGGGTTATACAAATGGTAATATGAACCTTGACAGTCAGAAACCAAAGAAACAACTGTTTGCATACAAGCACAATCTCTTTGAGACAATTCAGTTGTAAGGTGTGGATATGAAACTTTGATTGAAAATAAAGTACTTTTCCTGTCCTCAAAATTGGTTTAAGGTAAAAATTGATTAAAAAAAGTATGAAATAACATTTTTAAGAGAAAATACGCCAACTTTATTGTTCTTAACTTTATTAGTATAAAACAATAATATTATAAAGATTTATTGTTTTACCAAAAATAAAAATTTATCCAAACATACTCTACAAGAGATATTTAAGGCTACAAAGGAAATTTCTTCAAGAGAAATTTAAATTTAAATTAATTGAGAAAGGAACTTCAAGCAATTAATATAGGAAAAGAGTCTTTAAAAAGATTATTAAAGAGAAAACACACCGTAAAGTGACCAGAGTTAATTTGGAAACAAAGTGACAAAGCTAACAGTGATGAAAGATGCTTTAATTCATTTATGGGGTGGTTCAAGGGGTAGAAATAATTATAAGAGTTACAAACAATGATTATAATGATTTTTTCACATGGTTAAGAGGTTTAAAATTATTGAAAAAGGGTAGTTGGAATCTTCTATTGATTGGTTTAACAGTGTTTAAACTAATTATAAAAAAGCAAACATTATAACATGAAGAGAAAAGTAGGGCAAAGAAGAAATTATTTTATAGCCATCAATCCTCTTACTCCAAAAGAAAAATTTGCTCTTTTAAGTTGTGGAAAACACTCTGACAACAGAAAAGCCAATTATGGCATCATTGAAGCCTGTTTCAGACCAAAAAAGGGCTGGTTTTAGCCATTTTGGACCCTCAAACCAGCCATTGCTATAGTAATACCTAGTTTTAAGCCTTCAAAACACATCAGAATGTGTGTAAGAGACATCAAAAACAGTTAAGACTGTTTTTACAATGATTGTTTTATCTTAAGGGTAGTTTCACCCTCTTGGCAACAGTCAAAACTGCCCTGGTTGGTATTAAAACCTCATCATCAATTGAGACACAGACCTTGTGACACAATTCCAGGCCAAAAGTGATGAACTTTTGCGTGGATTTTGACATCTCACTCCTGTCAGCAACAAATTTGGGGGTCTGGCTCCCCCTTGAAGCCAAGATTCCTTTCCCTCCAGAATCAATCTTTCCAATTTATTTTTTCTTCAATTCCTCATCATGTATTATACTTATAATTTATATATGTAATCAAATTGAGTTTTTACAGTACACAACTGTAATAATTGAAGCCTCATATGTAATTAAAGCTCACTTATGTAATACACGCACACAATTCAACATGTTAATTGAAAATACTTCAATTCCTCATAACTTCCAAACTAAACACAACACCTCAATTTTAAAACAAAATTTGAGGGCTAACACCACATGTGATGTGAATTAAATTAAGGTTTTGAGGCTTTTCAAATTTCTTATAGAAAATACTAAAAATTTAATTTAAGTTATTTAGAGTTGAGTTACAGAAATTTTACCCAGAGGTGACCCAACCTTATTTTTTATGAGGAGTCCAATGGTGAAATAATTTTCATATATATATTTGTAGGTTAAAAGGTTATAATATTTTCTATTTGACATTTTTCCAAAAATATTTTAATTTTGGTATTTTTGTTGAAAATTCATTTTTCTTAATTTTTTCAAGTAAAAATGTGTTTTCACAAATTTAAATTTTCATGTAATCTTATTTTTAAATCATAATTAAATTTTAATCTTTTGTGTATAGATTTATAATTATATTTTAATTTTTGTTTTGATAATATAAATAAATTTCTTTTATTTATAATTGTATATTGTTTATTGTTTGTGGTCTTTTGGGTATCTGAAAATACCTCTAAGGCTCACATTCCCTCCCCCTAAAAAGAAATATTACTTTGTAATATTGCTGTTTATAGTGTGTCTGAACCTTCTGAGGAGTTTAGTAGATTCAGGTATTTCCTTTTCTGCTAACCATTTATCTTCACAAGTTAGGTCACTGTACCTAACAAGGTATTCCCTTACTTTCTTGGTTCTTAAATTTCTTTCTTTGAGAACTTTGATTATTTTCTTAGTAAGAGAAGATTAAATAGGAGGTATATTCTGGGGAACTTCATTTCTCAAAGGAAACTTCTCAGAATCACTATATTTATATGGCTTTACCAAGCTTACTGGAAATGTAGGATGCTTATTGCTAAGTTCCTCAGATAATTCTACTTCAAACTCATTTTATCTATGGGGGGCTTTAATAAAAAAAGCTCCTGCAAGGGAGTCTTTGAGCTTTTTACATCCTTTGATGTTATTGAAGTTAGCGGTGGATACAAATACTAAATCTCCCACTTTGAAATCTTGAGTGGCATGTGATTTGTCCCATTTGTCTTTGTCATATGCAAATGAGTCCTCCATGCACCTTATTGTACGCTTTCTAGATTTATATAGCATTTCTTTGAAGCTACAAGCTGTGGGATGTATTTAAACCAAATCCTTCCTCAATGAATCTTGGGGTAATTTGGGATTTAATCCCTTCTCTAGAATAGCAGGAGTTTTATTGGTACTGGCATGAATGGGTGTTTTGTATCCCAATTCTAGTGCTGGTAAGAGAGTACACCAATCATAGGTAAACCCATCACAATCTTTAAATTCAAAGCCATATGCACAAACTTGTCTCACCATATCTTTCAATGTTTGGATCATTCTTTCAGCCAGTCCATCAGCTTGTGGGTGGTAGGCTGTAGAGAAGGACAACCTTGTTCCAAATAATTGGTTAAGATTTGACCATAGTGCTGAGGTGAATTTGGGATCTATGTCACTAATGATATTTGTGAAGATTCCAGTCCATGATATTACTCTATTCCATATTAGAAGAGCTGTATCCATGGCTGTATCATCCTTGTGACATGGTAGAAATATTGGAGTCTTACTAAATCTGTAAAAAATCACTAGGCATGCATTATAACTTCTATCACCCCCTGGTGGTAGGCCAGTTACCCAATCCATATGGACAATCTCCCAAGGTTTGCTGGGTCCTTGGGTTTTGATCATATTTCCTAGTCTTTTGTCAGTGGATTTATTAGCCTTTTGACATCTGTAACAGGTTTTTCAATACTCTGTCACATTGTTTTGTCACATTGGCAACCATATAAAGGTATTTATTTTTTCTCTTGTCCTGTCCTCATACAGATGTCCTGAGAAGGGGCTGTCATGGCATTCTTTTAGTACAAAATTTATTAAAGACCTGTCTACAACTGTCATTACACATGTATGCTTAGTTTTGTGGTAAATCATATCATCCAGTAAATGGAATCTCCCTTAATCATATGATTTCTTCCATATTTCATCTAAGGCATGTATCAAAGAGTTTTCTTTACAGTGTTTAGTAAGCAATTGGCATAGGATGCTACAATTCCTATCTTGAGTATAGCTGTTTCTTACTTTCTCAAAGAATGTTGTGTTCAGCTCTGTAACACTAATTCCTTCTATTGGTATCTGTGGGGAAGCTTCTTCTGGCACATAAGCAGTATTATCAATATTTTTTGGTAATGGCCATCTTCTCAGTTCATCAGCATTTTGATGAATATTTCCATCTTTGTGAATAAAAGTCATATTACCTCTATACTCCTGTATGGCTATTTGCCATCTGCGCATGTGCCTGTTGGGTGTTTTCATGTTTAAAAGTGATTTAACAGCAGTAAAATCTGTTATTACTTCAAAACCACATCCTTCTAGGAAGTGATTGAGTTCTTCTAAGGCCCAGACAAGGCATAAACACTCCATCTGACTTGCCTCATATCCAGCTTCAGCTGGTTTGATTTGCCTGGATATGAAACATATGGGTCCTTCCACAGGTTTATCATTTATAATCTCAACTTGATGAAGTGCAGCACCTAGTCAATCTCCTGATGCATCAATATGAAGCTTAAAGGGCAGCTTGAAGTTTGGCATTAGTAACAGTGGAGCAGTGGTTAAGGCTTTGACTCTGTCAAAAGTCATTTCAAATGCTTTGTCCTTGTCACATAATTTATAAAGAGGTCTTGCTATGGATACAAAATATTTAATGTTTTGACTGTAATATCCTTCAAACCCCAAACATTACTGGCTTTACTTTTTTGTTCTGAGGCATAGGTTTCAGTAGCACTTCTGAAGCTTTGTTTTTGTCGATTCCAAGGGATAAACCAGATACTACATGTAACAGTGCTTTGAGTTCTTTAAATACAAAATGACATTTCTTCAAAGAAATTTCATGTTTACAGATTGGATTTTGCTCAAACCTCTGTATAATCCATATATATGTTCTTCTCAGGTATTGGAACAGACAATAATATTATAAATGTAAATGATCAACCATCCTTCTGAAAATTCTTCAGGGAAGATTTCATTCATCATTCTTTGGAAATGTGAAGGTGCATTCTTGATACCACAAGGCATCCTTAAATATTCATACACTCCACAATGAACAATAATCCTCAAGTATTTTCTTGCCCTTGGTGTCACCACATTTTGATGGAATCCTTTGTGGGCATCCATAGTGGTTATATACATGGCTTGAGATATTTGAGTAAGGGCAATTTGGATTTTTGGTATTAGGTACCTGTCTGGAACAGTGTAAGTATTCAGAGCTCTAAAGTCACCAGCCATTCTAACTTTTCCATTATGCCATGCCACTATGACTGGGGTAGGTATTTCTACCTCTTCATTGTGGCCAACCTTTCTTATTACCCAAAGGTCTAGAAGTTCTTTAATATGGATTTCCAGAGCTTCTCTTAATTTAGTACTTGCTGGATATGCAGGTCCTCTCAAGAGTGGTGGGTAAGGTCTTTCAATATTGAAAATAATTTCAACCTCATGACCAAATATTGCTCCCAAGGGCTCTTTATCTGATGCAAAGGCTTCTTTGTGGTCATATAAAAGGCCAGAAAGTTCACTTTCTTGTTTATAAGTGAAATGAAGACTGATTTCAGCTTCATTTAACTGTTCAGACTTGAGCTTTTCTAACTCTAAGTTGACTAATGATAATTCTTTTACTGTAATTTGTCTTTTAAATGGTAAAAAGGCAAATTTTTGATCCTTATTGTCCCCAATAGTAAGGTATCTGTCTTTGTTGTTATGTAAGTCTATGTGAGCCTTAGAAGTAATTTCATATACCCAAAAGACCACAAATACAAAATTAACATATAAATATAAATAAAACAAATTTATTTATATTATTAAAATAAAAATCAAAATATAAATATAAAATTATATTCAAAATAAGTTTTTTTTAATTACAATTTAAAAATAAAATTACATTAAATTTTGTAATTATAAAATTACATTTATACTTGGAAAAATTAAGTAAAAATGAAATTTTAACAAAATTGTAAAAAAATAAATAAATTTGGAAAAAAGTGAAATAAAAATTATTATAGCTTTTTATCCAATCAATAAACATATAAAAATTATTTCACCATTGGATTCCTCATAAAAAATCAGGTGGGGTCACCTCTGAGTGAAATTCTTGTAACTCAACTCTAAATAAGCTTAAATTAAGTTTTTAGTATTTTCCATACAAAAAGTTGAAAATCCTCAAAACTGTAATTTAATTCACACCACATGTGGTGTTAACCATCAATTTTTGTGTTAAAATTGAGGTGTTGTGTTTAGTTTAGAAGTTATGAGGAATTGAAGTATTTTCAATTGAATTCAATTGAAATGTCAAAATGTGCGCATGTATTACATAAGTGAACTTTGATTTACATATGAGGTATCAATTATTACTGTATTGTACTGTACAATTCAATTGAATTACATATGTAATTTATAAGTATAATAAATGATGAGGAATTAAAGGAAAAAATAAATTGGAAAGATTAAATTTGGGGGGGAAAAGGAACTCCAGCTCTAAGGGGGAGCTAGACCCCCAAAATCCTTGCTGACAGGCGTGTGGTGTCAAAATTCATGCAAAAGTTCATCACTTTTGGCCTGGAATTGAGTTACAGGGTCTGTGGACTCAATTGATGATGAGGTTTTGATACCAACTGGGGTAGTTCTAGCTGTTGCCAAGAGGGTAAAACTACCCTTAAGATAAAACAATCATAGTAAAAACAATTTGAACTGGTTTCTACGTCTATTACACACATTCTGACGTGTTTTGAAGGCTCTAGACCACGTATTGCTATAGTAATGGCTGATTTAAGGGTCTAAAATGGCTAAAAATGGCTTAAACCAGCCCTTTTTGGTCTAAATCAGGGTTCAATGATGCCATGATTGGCTTTTCTATTGTCAGACTGTTTTCCACGACTGACAAGAGTAAATTTTACTTTTGGAGTAAGAAAATTGATGGCTATAAAAGAATGTCTTCTTTGCCCCACTTTTCTCTTCATGTTAGAATCTTTTCCTTTTATAATTAGTTTAAACATTGTTAAACCAATAAATAAAAGATTCCAACCACCTTTTTTAAATAATTTTAAACCTTTCAACCACGTGAAACAATTATTATAATCCTTTTTACCCCTGAACCACCCCAAAAGTGAATTAAAGCATCTTTCATCACTGTAAACTTTGTCACTTTGTTTCCAAATTCACTCTGGTCACTTTTGGGTGTTTTTTCTCTTTAATATTCTTTTTAAAGAGTTTGTTCTTTAATTAATTGCTTGCAGTTCTTTGCTCAATTAATTCCAATTGAAATTGCTCTTGAAGAAATTTCTTTTGTAGCCTTAAATATCTCTTGTAAAGCATTTTTGGATAAATTTTTATTGTTGGTAAAAAAATAAATCTTTATGATACTATTGTTTTATACTAATAAAGTTATAAGCAATGAAATTGGCGTGTTTTCTCTGAAAAATAATATTTCTTACTATTTTTAATTGATTTCTACCTTATACAAATTTTGAGGATAGGAAAAGTACTTGATTTTTAATCAAAGTTTCATATAAACACCTTACATTTGGGGGCCCAGCCATGATATTCTACCTGTGACATATTTTTTTTACTCTTTTTAAATGTTTTTCTTATATTGAAAAATTTAAAAAACATATAAAAAATACTTATAATTCAAAAAATCCATGAAAAAAATTTTTTTTTTCAAATTATAAGTGAGGCTTATATTTTTATTTCTTTTTTGAAATAACCTTTCTTTTACTTAATTAATTGGCTTTTTCATTAATTTTAGTGCCTGACACTGTGGTAAGACATGAAAACATTGAAACAGCCTCAACAGTAACCAGCATTATTCCTGCCAGTACTGTTAATTCTGATCATAATAGTATTATTATTGTGACTCAGAATATTCAACCAGAGCCAATTTCTTCTGAATTAGTCAGCTTGGAAATAAGTAATACTCTTCAGAAAGACAAAGATTTGGCCAATAGTGAGTTTTTTGAGGTAAAACTACTACTTTAAGCCTTTTTAACCATAATTATGCCTTCAACCAGGTCAGGAGCCAGCTATAACCCCCCAAGCAGCTCCCAGAAAGGTAATAGACGTGATTATGGCAGAGGCCAATCAGGTACAGAAGGAAAAGGGTCAGTTGATGACTTCCAAACAACTAAAATGGGTCATTCTGAAGCTGATAATACCATTTTACCTTCAAAAAGAGCTGACACCGCCACAACAAGCCTCTGTGGACATATACAAAGCCAGCCACAGTGCATACAACAATGCACTCCAGTTCAAGGAGTACCAGATCCTTGCAGACCTGTGGAAGAATTGCATGAATTCTTACCTAACAGTGAGAAAATTCCTGGGCCATCCCAATACTTGCAAATTGCTCAATGGATGGCATCCATTGATGGAGAAGAAAAACATGATGATTTTGACACTAGAATGGAGGAAAAACAACCCTCCACCACCCAAAACAGCCCCAGTGGCCAGCAGCAGCAATTCCACTGTGAAAAAGCAGCCACAAACTTGAAACAAGGGCAAAGGGAAGGCACCAGCCCCAAAAACTTACAGCCAGGGCTACAGAATCCCAAAGATTCAACAGGATGCCATGGAAAATGTATTTCAGATGGCCAGAACCATGATGGAATTACAAAAGAAGGAAGAAGCCAGATTAAAATATCAAAAATAACTTCTGATACTTTTAATTGTATTCCAGAGTTGTATAAAGCTATTTCTGACGTAAAAAGTCATCTTTCTGATAAAAATACATCAATTTGTGACAATCTTAAGACAAATAACTTGAGTCTGAGCCAAATAAATGATACACTTAAATTCTTTGAAAGAGTTTTAAGAACAATCAAAACTTCCAATAATGATAATTCTTTTGGCATTAAGATAAATGAACAATCTGCCATTATTAAAGAATTAACAGACAAATATTCTAAATTCAATATTGATGACATAATTGAAACAAGAATGAAACAAGCCATAAACACTATCAAAGAAGATAATATAAAAGTTCTTGATGATATTTCAAAATAATTTGCAGAAGTAAAGACAAATACAGTTGCCTTGAAAAAGCATTTTGATACCTCAAGAGAGGAAATATCAAAATTAACAATAAAGTTAAATGAAGTTATATCTGATAATACTAAACAAACAGAATTATGGAATGAGCTTACATATAAAGAGGATGATCATAAAAAGAATGTCATAGACTCTATACAAAGCTTACAACATGAGTTAAGAAATTCACAAAGGTGTAATAACAGTAAAATGAATGATATTGAACAACTTCTAAAAACTTTACCAAGAATGTCTACACCTTTGAATCAAAATGAAGATGCAAGAATTCCCAATCCACAAGTATTGGATATTGAAAATTCACAGTTAAAAAATGAATTTTCTACTTCTTTTCATAACTTAGAACCATCAATGGGCCAAGCACTCTTGAAAGAAGTTCCAAAACTTAAAGAATGGCCTCACTTCAGTGGTGAAGGAGAGTATGACCATATGGAATTAATTAGAGGTATTGACATGATCAAAGAGGATTTTGAATTACCAGACAGATTGGTAACAGCAAGGTTTAACACCTTGTTTACCAGATCAGCTCACAGATGGTACATCAAAATAAGACAAGCACATGGACACCAGAGTTGGACTTGGTGGAAAACCCAAATCATCAACAAATGGGAAAATGATGCTTGGAGGTTTAAAGTTGAAACAGCCTTTGAATATGCCAAATTTAATGCTGATAAAGACAAAGCTTTACCATGGTTTTGGCAACAAAAGGACAGATTAAAAGCATTATATCCTGAAATGTCAGAATTTATGATCCATAGAAAAATTCTGAGACAATGTGGAGGTGACTTAGAGCATGCTATCAAAAGCAGGACTACTGAACAATCTTCAGCAGAGGATATTATTAATATACTAGAAGAAGTAACCACCAGAACCAAAATTGGTTCTAGTAGGGTGAATCTCAAAACAAGGTTTAATACACCTTGGAAAGATTCTGTGGACAAAAACACCAAAGAAAATTCTAATAATATTAAGTATAAATCTGCAGATACAGTCAGAAAGTGCCATATTTGCCAAAGCACCACCCATTTAGCCACTACATGTCCAAATAAGGGAAAAATTAATGAAATTGATATTGAAAAGGAACCTGATGTTGAAAAAGATGACATAATTGAAGAAAATTCAGATGATAAGTCATCAACATTTTCTGAATCTTCAAAAGATATAGAGAATATCAATGCCACTTTTGACATCATGGAATCTTATTCCCACTTGCCACAATTGAGCAATGGTCAACTTGATTTATCAAAAGTTCAAGATGCACAACTTATGAAGACAAAACCAAACAGGGGAAAAGGTTATACAGCTGGTAACTCCTGTATAACAGAAGTGGTGATTGATAACAAGCCCACCAAACTTTTGCTTGACCCAGGAGCCTTCTGCTCTTGTGTTGGAAAATCTTTTCTTAAGACTTGTGTACCAAATTTTGAAGACCAATTGCTACCAATTCATGGTATAAAATTCAACAGTGCAAGTAACCCAATGAAAGCATTATGAATCTTTGAGACCAATGTCATATTCCCACACATAAATGGGAATTTAAGAATCACAGTTGAATTTGTTGTTATGGAAAATTTCTCTAGTACCCATTTTATATTGGGAAATGACTATTTAATCATGTATGGGATAGATTTACATAATAACAAAGACAGATACTTTACTATTGGAGAAAATAAGCACCAAAAATTTGCCTTTTTACCATTTAAAAGACAGATTACAGTAAACAAAGTATCACCAGTCAACTTAGAGTTAGAGAAATTCAAGTCTGAACAGTTAAATGAGGCTGAAATAAGCCTTCATCTGACTTATAAACAAGAAAATGAACTTTCTTCCCTTTTTTATGACCACAGAGGAGCATTTGCTTCAGACAAAGAACCTCTAGGAGAAATTATTGGTCATGAAGTTGACATCATTCTTAACATTGAAAGACCTTATCCACCACTCTTAAGAAGACCTGCATATCCAGCAAGTCCAAAATCAAGAGAAGCTCTAGAAATTCATATCAAAGAACTTCTGGACCTTGGTGTAATAAGAAAAGTAGGCCACAATGAAGAAGTAGAAATAACTACACCAGTCATAGTGGCATGGCATCATGGAAAATCCAGAATGGTTGGGGACTTTAGAGCTCTGAACACTTACACTGTTCCAGAAAGATACCCAATACCAAAAATCAAAATTGCCCTTACTCAAATATCTCAAGAAGTGTATATAACCACTATGGATGCCCTTAAAGGATTCCATCAAAATGTGGTGACACCAAGAGCAAGAAAATACTTGAGAATTATTGTTCATTGTGGAGTGTATGAATACTTGAGGATGCCCTTTGGTATCAAAAATGCACCTTCACACTTCCAAAGAATGATGAATGAAATCTTCCCTGAAGAACTCTCAGAGGGATGGTTAATCATTTACATTGATGAAATTATTGTCTGTTCCAAGACTTGGGAGGAGCACATGTACAGATTGTCCAGAGTTTTGACAAAAATTCAATCAGTAAACATGAAAATCTCCTTGAAGAAATGTCATTTTGGATTTAAAGAACTTAAAGCACTAGGACATGTTGTATCTGGTTTGTCCCTTGGAATTGACAAAAACAAATTTGCAGCAGTATTGCTAAAACCCATGCCTCAGAATAAGAAGGAAATTCAGTCATTCTTAGGTTTTGAAGGATATTACAGGCAACACATTAAAGATTTTGCATCCATAGCAAGACCACTTTAGAAATTGTGTGACAAAGACACAGTATTTGAAATGACTGTTGACAGAGTCAAAGCTTTTGAGTCTCTAAGAGAAGCATTGACCACTGCTCCACTCTTACTGATGCCAGACTTTAAATTGCCTTTCAAACTGTATATTGATGCATCAGGGGATGGACTGCGTGCTGCACTTCACCAAGTTCAGATCATAAATGATAAACCTGTAGAAGGACCCATATGTTTCATATCCAGGCGAATCAAACCAACTGAAGCCAGATATGGAGCAAGTCAAATGGAATGTCTATGTCTTGTCTGGGCCTTGGAAAAATTAAACTACTTCTTGGAGGGATGTGTTTTTGAGTTGATAACAGATTGTACAGCTGTCAAATCACTTTTAAACATGAAAACACCCAACAGACATATGCTCAGATTGCAAATAGCCATACAAGAATACAGAGGAAATATGACTATTGTTCATAAGGATGGGAACATTCATAAGAATGCAGATGGACTAAGCAGATGGCCATTACCAAATAATATTGATAATCCTGCTTATGTGCCAGAAGAAGCTTCACCACAAATTCCAATAGAAGGAATAAGTGTTACAGACTTGAACAACACCTTCTTTGAGGAAGTCAGACATAGTTACACTCAAGATAAGAATTGTAGCATCTTATGCCAATTACTTAACAAAGACTGTAAAGACAACTCTCTAATACATGCCTTGGATGAAGTATGGAAAAGTCTTATGATGAAGGAAGATTTCACCTACTGGATGGTATAATTTACCACAGAACCAAGCACACATGTGTCATGACAGTTGTAGACAGGTCATTAATCAATCTTGTACTGAAAGAATGCCATGATAGCCCCTTTTCAGGACATCTGTCTGAAGACAGAACAAGAGAGAAGGTAAAGACCTGCATATGGTGGCCAATGTGGCAGAAAGATGTTGCAGAGTATTGCAAAACCTGTGACAGATTCCAGAAGGCAAATAAATCCACTGGCAAGAGACTTGGAAATATGATAAAAATCCAAGAACCAAGCAGACCTTGGGAAATTGTCCATATGGATTGGGTAACTGGCCTACCACCAGGAGGTGACAGAAGCTATAATTCTTTCCTAGTAATTGTGGACAGATTCAGTAAAACTCCAATCTTTTTACCATGTCACAAAGATGATACAGCCATGGATACAGATCTTCTGATATGGAATAGAGTAGTGTCATGGACTGGGATATTTACAAATATCATTATTGATAGGGATCCCAAATTCACTTCAGCACTATGGACAAATCTTCACCAATTATTTGGCACTAAACTGTCTTTCTCTACAGCCTACCACCCACAAGCTGATGGCCTGGCTGAAAGGATGATCCAAACCTTGGAGGACATGGTGAGAAGATTTTGTGCATATGGCCTTGAATTCAAAGATTGTGATGGATTTACCCATGATTGGTGTACTCTGTTTCCAGCACTGGAATCAGCATATAAAACATCAATCCATGCCAGTACCAATCAGACTCCTGCTATTCTAGAAAAAGGATGGAACCCCAAGTTACCACAAGATTCCTTGAGGAAAGATTTAATTGAAATACATCCTACAGCTTCCAGCTTCAAAGGAATGCTAGACAGAGCCAGAAAGCATGCAGTAAAATGCATGGAAGACTCATTTGCATATGCTCAAGATAAATGGGACAAATCTCATGCCACTCCAGATTTCAAGACAGGGGATTTAGTACTAGTATCCACCACTAGCTTCAATAACATCAAAGGATGTAGAAAGCTCAAAGACTCCTTTGCAGGACCTTTTGTTATTAAGGCCCTCCATGGAGAAAATGCTGTTGAAATAGAGTTATCTGAAGAACTTAGCAATAATCATCCTAAATTTCCAGTGAGCTTGATAAAGGCATATAAATCTAGTGATGCTGAGAAATTTCCCTTGAGGAATAAGATTCCCCAAGTTATACCTCCTATTAAATAATCTGGTACTAAGAAAATTACCAAAGTTCTTAAAGAAAGGAAATTAAGAACCAAGAAAGTAAGGGAATACCTTGTTAGGTACAGTGACCCAACTTGTGAAGATGAGTGGGTAGAAGAAAAAGATATACCAGAAGCTACCAAACTCCTCAGGAGATTCAGACACACTAGAAACACCAATATTACAAAGTAATATTATTCTTTAGGGGGAGGGAATGTGAGCCTTAGAGGTAATTTCATATACCCAAAAGACCACAACTACAAAATTAACATATAAATATAAATCAAATAAATTTATTTATATTATTAAAATAAAAATCAAAATATAAATATAAAATTATATTCAAAAGAAGAATTTTTTAATTACAATTTAAAAATAAAATTACATTAAATTTTGTAATTATAAAATTACATCTATACTTGGAAAAATTAAGTAAAAATGAAATTTTAACAAAATTGTAAAAAAATAAATAAATTTGGAAAAAATTTAAATAAAAATCATTATAGCTTTTTATCCAATAAATAAACATATAAAAATTATTTCACCATTGGATTCCTCATAAAAAATCAGGTGGGGTCACCTCGGAGTGAAATTCTTGTAACTCAACTCTAAATAAGCTTAAATTAAGTTTTTAGTATTTTCCATACAAAAAGTTGAAAATAATCAAAACTTTAATTTAATTCACACCACATGTGGTGTTAACCATAAATTTTTGTGTTAAAATTGAGGTGTTGTGTTTAGTTTAGAAGTTATGAGGAATTGAAGTATTTTCAATTGAATTCAATTGAAATGTCAAAATGTGCACATGTATTACATAAGTGAAATTTGATTTACATATGAGGTATCAATTATTACTGTATTGTACTGTACAATTCAATTTAATTACATATGTAAATTATAAGTATAATACATGATGAGGAATTAAAGGAAAAAATAAATTGGAAAGATTAAATTTGGGGGGGAAAAGGAACTCCAGCTCTAAGGGGGAGCTAGACCCCCAAAATACTTGCTGAAAGGCGTGTGGTTTCAAAATTCACGCAAAAGTTCATCACTTTTGGCCTGGAATTGAGTTACAGGGTCTGTGGACTCAATTGATGATGAGGTTTTGATACCAACTGGGGTAGTTCTAGCTGTTGCCAAGAGGGTAAAACTACCCTTAAGATAAAGCAATCATAGTAAAAGGAGTTTTAACTGGTTTCTACGTCTCTTACACACACTCTGACATGTTTTGAAGGCTCTAGACCACGTATTGCTGTAGTAATGGCTAAAAATGGCTAAAAATGGCTTAAACCAGCCCTTTTTGGTCTAAATCAGGGTTCAATGATGCCATGATTGGCTTTTCTGTTGTCAGACTGTTTTTCACGACTGACAAGAGTAAATTTTACTTTTGGAGTAAGAAAATTGATGGCTATAAAAGAATGTCTTTGCCCCACTTTTCTCTTCATGTTAGAATCTTTTCCTTTTATAATTAGTTTAAACATTGTTAAACCAATAAATAAAATATTCAAACCACCTTTTTTAAATCATTTTAAACCTTTTAACCACATGAAAAACTTACTATAATCATTGTTTGTAACTTTTATAATCATTTTTACCCCTGAACCACCCAAAAAGTGAATTAAAGCATCTTTCATCACTGTAAACTTTGTCACTTTGTTTCCAAATTCACTCTGGTCACTTTTGGGTGTTTTTTCTCTTTAATATTCTTTTTAAAGACTTTGTTCTTTAATTAATTTCTTGCAGTTCTTTTCTCAATTAATTCCAATTGAAATTGCTCTCGAAGAAATTTCTTTTGTAGCCTTAAATATCTCTTGTAGAGTATTTTTGGATAAATTTTTATTGTTGGTAAAACAATAAATCTTTATAATAATATTGTTTTATACTAATAATGTTATAAGCAATAAAATTGGCGTGTTTTCCCTTAAAAATAATATTTCTTACTATTTTTCATTGATTTCTACCTTAAAAAAATTTTGAGGACAGGAAAAGTACTTGATTTTTAATCAAAGTTTCATATCCACACCTTACAGCCTATTCCATACATGCTCAAATATTCATTTCCCAATATAAAATGGCTACTAGATGAATTTTACATAACAATTAATTCAACAGTTATACTTAGATTTTCATTTATGTGTGGAAATATGACAGTAGTCTCCAATATTCCCAATTCCTTCATTGGAATGCTCACACTATTAAATTTTATCCCATCAATTGGAAATAATTGATCTTCAAATTTTGGTACACAAGTCTTAAGAAAAGATTTGCCAACACAAGAGCAGAAGGCTCCTGGGCCAAGTAAGCATTTGGTGGGTTTGTTGCTAACTACAACTTCTGTTATAAAGGAGTTACCAGCTGTATAACGTTTTCCCCTGTTTGGTTTGGTTTTAATTAGTTTTTTATCTTGAATTATTGATAAATCAAGTTGACCATTGCTCAATTGTAGCAAGTGGGAATAAGATTCCATGATATCAAAAGTGGCATTGATATTTTATATATCTTTTGAAGATTCAGAAAATATTGATGATTTATCATCTGAATTATCTTCATGTACCTCATCCTTTTCAGAATTAGGTTCCTTTTCAATGTCAATTTAATTGATTTTCCTCTTCTTGGGAGATGTATCAGCTAAATGTGTGGTGCTTTGGCAAATATGGCACTTTCTCATTAAATCTGAAGATTTATAGTTAATATTACTACAGTCTTCTTTGGGATTTTTGTCCACAGAATCTTTCCAAGGTGTATTGAACCTTGTTTTGAGATTCACCCTACTAGAACCAATTCTGGTTCTGGTGGTTACTCCTTCCAATATATTGATGATATCTTCTGCTGAAGATTGCTCAGTAGTCCTGATTTTGACAGCATGCTCTAAGAAACCTCCACATTGTCTTAGAATTTTTCCTGTGAATCATAAATTCTGACATGTCAGGATATAATGCTGGTAATCTATCTTTTTGTTGGCAAAACCATGGTAAAGCTTTCATGGATTGAGAATTATTTCACCCTCATTTTGATTCAGAGGTGTAGAAATTCTAGGTAGGGTGTGCAGTAATTGTTAAATATCATTCATTTCACTGTTGCTACACCTCTGAGAATTTCTGAACTCATGTTGGAAGCTCTGTATTAAATTTATTACTTCAATTTTATACATATCTTCCTTATGTGTTAATTCTTGCCATAATTCTGTCTGTCTATTATTATCAGAAGTGACTTGATTCAATTTCATTGTTAATTTTTATACTTCCTGTTGCAAGGTGTCAAAACACTTTTTCAAGGAAATTGTATATGTCTTTACTTCAGCAAATGAATTAGCAATATCATCAAGGGACTTCTTATTATCTTCTTTGATAATTTTTATGGCTTGTTTTATTCTTGTTTCAATTATGTCATCAATATTGAATTTAGAATATTTGTCTGTCAACTCCTTAATAATGGCAGATTGTTAATTTAACTTATTTGCAAATGAATTTTCATTATTAGAAGTTTCAATTGTTCTTAAAACGTTTTCAAAAAAAATAAGTCTCCCATTTATTTTGCTCAGACTTAAGTTGTTTGTCTTAAGATTGTTACAAATTGATGAATTTTTTCAGAGATATTATTTTTCACATCATTTATAGCTATATACAAGTTTGGAATGCCATTTAAAATATCAGAAATCATTTCTAATATTTTATTCTGGCTTCCTCCTTTTTCTGAAATTCAATCATTGTTCTGGCCATCTGAATTGAATTTTTCATGGCATCCTGCTGAATATTTGGGATTCTGTAGCCCTGGCTGTAGGTTTTTGTGGCTTGTGCCTTGCCTTTGCCCTTGTTCTGAGCTTGTGGCTGCTTTTTCACATTGTAATTGCTGCTTCTGGCTACTGGGGCTGTTTGTGGCACTTGCTTGGGTGGTGGAGGGTTGTTTTTCCTCCATTCTGCTGTTAGAAGCATCATGTTTTTCTTTTCCATTGATGGATTCCATACATTGAGTAACTTGCAATTGTTGGGATGGCCCAGGAATTTTCTCAAAGTAAGGTAAGAATTAATGCAGTTTTTCCACAGATATGCAAGGATCTGGTACTCTTTGTGCTGCAATGAATTGTTGTAGGCCTTCTGGCTGTCTTTGTATATGTCCAATGAAGCTTCTTGTGTCAGTGTCATCCCTGTTTGAAGGTAAAACAGTATTATCAGCTTCAGAATGCCATAATTTGTCAGTTTGGGATCCATTTACTGACCCTTGTCCTTCTGTAACTGATTGGCTTCTGCCAAAATCATGTTTATAACCTTTTTGGGAGCTGATTGAGGGGTTATAGCTGGCTTCTGATCTTGTTTAGGGCATATTTTATGATTAAAAGCTTGAAAATAGTAATTTTACATCAAAAAACTTACTACTGGCCAATTGTTTTGCCTTTACAAGGCTCTTACTTATCTCCAAGTCAATTAATTCAGAAGCAATTGGCTGTGGTTTATTTTTTTGAGCTATAATAAATGTTCTGTTATAGTCAGAATTGCCAGTACTGGCAGGAATAATGCTAGTAGCGTTTGATGAAGTTTCAATATTCTCTTTTCTTACAGCATTGTCAGACACTCAAATAAATGAAAAAGCAATTATTTAAGTAAAACAAGTATTTTTAAAAAGAGAAATGGAAAATAAAGCCTCATTTATAATATGAAAAAGTTTTATTTTTATGAAATTTTTGAATTATAAGTATATTTTATGGGTTTCTTATATTTTCCAATATAAGAAAAGGGATTTAAAAAGAGTAAAAATATATGTAAAAGGTAAAATATCATGGCTGGGGCCCAAATGTAAGGTGTGGATATGAAGCTTTGATTAAAAATCAAATACTTTTCCTGTCCTCAAAATTGGTTTAAGGTAAAAATTGATTAAAAATAGTATAAAATAAGATTTTGAAGAGAAAATATGCCAATTTTATTGTTTTTAACTTTATTAGTATAAAAAAATAATATTATAAATCTTTATTGTTTTACCAACAATAAATATATCCAAAAATACTCTACAAGAGAAATTTCTTCAAGAGCAATTTCAATTGGAATTAATTGAGCAAAGAACTGCAAGCAATTAATATAAGAGAGAGTCTTTAGAAAGATTATTAAAGAGAAAACATGCCCAAAATTAACCAGAGTGAATTTGGAAACAAAGTCACAAAGTTAACAGTGATGAAAGATGCTTTACTCACTTATCAGGTGGTTCAAGGGGTAAAAATGATTATAAGAGTTACAAAACATTATTATCATTTTTTCACATGGTTAAAAAGCTTAAAATTATTTAAAAAGGGTGGCTAGAATCTTCTATTGATTGGTTTAACAGTGTTTAAACTAATTATAAAAAGGAAAAGATTCTAACATGAAGAGAAAAGTAGGGCAAAGAAGAAATTCTTTTATAGCAATCAATTCTCTTACTATAAAAATTAAATTTTCTCTTTTAAAGCATGGAAAACACTCTGACAATGGAAAATCCAATTATGGCATCATTGAACCCTGGTTTAGACCAGAAAGGGGCTGGCTTTAGCCATTTTGGACCCTAAAACCAGCCATTGCTACAGCAATACCTGGTTTTAAGCCTTCAAAACACATCAGAATGTGTTTAAGAGATGTCAAAACCAGTTAAGACTGTTTTTGAATTGATTGTTTTATCTTAAGGGTAGTTTTACCCTCTTGGAAACAGTTAAACCTGCCCTGGTTGCTATCAAAACCTCATCATCAATTGAGACACAGACCCTGTGACTCAATTCCAGGCCAAAAGTGATGAACTTTTTCATAGATTTTGACATCTTATACCTTTCAGCAAGGAATTTGGGGGTCTGGCTCCCCCTTGGAGCCAAGATTCCTTTCCCCTCCAGAATCAATCTTTTCAATTTATTTTTTCTTTAATTCCTCATAATGTATTATACTTATAATTTACATATGTAATTCAATTAAGTTCTTACAGTACACAAATTCAATAATTGACACATCATATGCAATTAAGGTACAGTTATGTAATACATGCACACATTTTTACATTTCACTTGAAAATACTTCAATTCCTCATAGCTTCTAAACTACACACAACACCTAAATTTTAACACAAAATTTGAGGTTTAACACCACATGTGATATGAATTAAATTAAGGTTTTGAGGATTTTCAAATTTTTTACAGAAAATGCTGAAACCTTAATTTAAGCTTATTTAAAGTTGAGTTAAAGAGATTTTACCCAGAGGTAACCCCACCTTATTTTTTATGAGGAGTCCAATGTTGAAATAATTTTCATATGTTTATTTGTAGGATAAAAAGTTATAATATTTTCTATTTAAATTTTTTCCAAAAATATTTTAATTTTGGTATTTTTGTTGAAAATTCATTTTTACTTAATTTTTTCAAGTAAAAATGTGTTTTCACAAATTTAAATTTCCATGTAATTTTATTTTAAAATTATAATTAAATTTCAATTTTTTGTGTAAAAATTTATATTTATATTTTAATTTTTGTTTTGATAATATAAAAGAATTTATTTTATTTACAATTGTATATTTTCTATTGTTTGTGGTCTTTTGGGTATCTGAAAATACCTTTAAGGATCACATCAGTGGTGAAGCAATATTGAAGGAGTACTTATGAATAAGTAATATAGAAATCTTCAATATCTGCTTGAGTCAAAGCTTTACTTTCTATGTGATGGGGCAGAAGATCTTTGGTGTATTTGTAACTTTTTTCATTTCAGTAAATACAATAATGTTATTCCTGAGGTCAATGAAATTATTGACTCTGTCAAGCTCAATTAGAATATTACCAGCCTTTTGGTCAATGGTAATTAGCATTAATAAAGAAGCACAAATTAAAAGGTGGTCTCATACTCATCAAATTGAAACTCACTGAGGATTATTAAAACTGATGAATTATCATTGCATGGTGAAGATAAAGATGACAATAGTAATTATCAAATAAGTAGGATATATGAATAGCACCATGACATAGGTCAAAAGGAAGTTATTGAAACAATTGCCTCATTGTTTGAAAAGGAAATAGGTAATACTTTGGTTTATGAGTACTTGCCAGTTTCAAAACAAAAGAAGAAAAGAAATCAAGTGTAACGTTTGGGTACAAATGCTAAGATTCCAACTATGAAAGAAAATACAATAAAAGACTCAGTAGTAGAATTGATTCAAAATTAAGTCTATTATAAATATTGATTCTTATCGAGACACCTTGACTAACAGAAACAAAGGGATTTTGAAATTATTGATATGGAGGAGAAATTCTTCCTTAAAGAACTCAAACAATGACATAATTAATAACAGCTTAAAATTGATTCATCTATTAAATAAGATTAACCTTCTGAAGAGAGAATCTCCATTTTTAGTATAAAATTGTGATCCAAAGTGAGGAAATCAATGCATTAAAAGAATGATTCCAGAGTTAGAAAATACCTGAGGAGCTCAGCCAGCTCCTTAAGATTAATTTTGATTAATTAGGGAAATTAATATTAAAGTTATGGCTACAATGTCTTTTCTTTATATTACATTTTCTTTCTTAAGGCTTTTTTACAAATTATTTTCAAATCCAAAATGATATGTATAGCTTCCTGATTCATTAATGCTATCAAAAATTTCTTTTTAATACTTTTTTCAAATTATTAACTATACACTATTCTATATCTGTGAATGATCTTACAATATTGTTTATATATCTCCCCCTAAAATAAGAAAAATTCCCTTTTGATGATTTTTTGCAATTTTTCCTTTTTTTCCTTAATTAAGCTCCTTTAATTTCCTTGAGTTTTGTGTATTAGGATTATTATTTTTTTAAAAATCCCTTTCATATAGCGCTAGATCCTCCAAATCATGATTGTAATGATGCAGAATGTTGTGTAGTATAAAAAACGCCTTGATCCATTCTATCATTACTTTGATATGCTTTTCATATAGAATGTTTACTTTTCCTTTAGGGATGTCCGATCCCCCTTTAGAATTCTAATTCAGTTCTCATTACAAACCATGCTTTTTTTCTATGAAATATGTGAAATATTCATTATCAGCTAAGTTTGAGTTATGTTCCTTTTATTACGGCATTAATTGATCATTAAGCATATATATTTCATCAGAAAATAATTATTTTCCTATGAGAAAGATTAAAGTAAGCCATTGTATTCACATCAGATTTTGAGTAAATATTATAAATGATATAAGCCAATTTTTGATACTCACCTCATTCAAAAAAATGATTAATCCTGTTTATAAATCTACCTTTCTTTGTATACTTTTAAGTACGCACAAGAGCTTTCTCAACCCTCAATAAAAATAATAATACTTTTGTTGCAGTCAAATTCAATTTTCATTAAAGGAATGTCTTTCCTTCATGTCAAGGAAGTTTTTACCATCTTCCCTTGGGTTCTGATACATAGTGATTTTTCTTATCATCAATAAAAACAGAAGACCCATCAAATCATTCCTGTTTCCTAATTTGAGGAATGTTTTTCCTTAAGTTAAATTATGGATAACTGAGAAACTCTGAATAAAAATAATTAATGGCTGATAAAATTCTTATTGATGACATGATTACTTTTCCTCTTCCAATTTTCAAGTTTCTTGAAATCCTTACAACAGAATTGAAATTTAAATTGGATTCCATCCTTTCCGATTACATTTCTAAATTATGTGACACTGGTAGCTGTTATTTTTTTCAAACTGGATTATCTTTTAATTTTGGAATTAATATGAATAAATAATTCTTTTTTGGTCCTAACTGATTGCTTTATGTCTTCATCTCCTATTGGGAAACTGTTTTGAATATAAAAATGCTCTAAATCTTTCGTGGTAAGCTTTCTTTTCAAATATTTTGAGTTAATTATCTTTAACAATACATCCCTGTATATTGAGGCATTACTAATTTTCATATCCAAAATAATTTTCTCATTGAATTTTTTGGGAGCTACAATTGAACCTATTTTTTGAGGAAAGGTAAATCCCAATAATTTATATTTCATTATATAAAGATTTCTTTTCCCTGCTTCTTGGAGATGGTGATTATTTAAAGGGTATGTCAATTTTGAAACAAAGATGATTGTCACAGTGGTAAATAATTTGAAATAATGTTCAATTATTCCTTTATGTTCTTATTTAGGTTTATTTCTACTTATTTTCAAGTTATTTTTACCCAATTTTTGAGTTAAATTTATTCTCTTTTAATTTAAACATTAGTACTTTTAGATTTAAATTTTCCTCAATTTTTTTTAAATCTGAACCCCCTTAATAATTAAGCGACATTCAATTTATAAATAATTTAAAAACCGAAGAAGATTTATTTAATTAATAAGAAAAGACTTGTCATTCTTTTTTTTTTTTTTAGAAATTTACCTTGTCCCTCATAATTTGAAATATTTCTGAAATGAAATCTTTTAGTTTATTTTTTTGATTGAAATTGAATTTACCTCATGGAAATATATATATAGGACCTAAATTAAAAATTTATTTCAATGAAAATTTCAGACACTTTTTTTGGTAGGTTTTGAATCACCTTGATAAAATTGAAAAAAAATATGTTTTTTTATTTTATTTATTTATTTGAATTTTTGTATTTTTTTTGTTAATGGTTTAATATTCTAATATTATTGACAATTTTTACAAATAATAATAATAATAATAATAAAATATAACAGTCTTATCAATCTCCAATATTGAAATTTTGTAAGTTATTGTATCTCACAAGAATCTTAGTACATTACTATGCATGTGTGTACATCATGCAATTTAGTATTTTTTTTGCATATGTTAAATCAGTTACTCATACCAATAAAACCTTTAATATTTAATAATTTAATTATAGTACTTGAATTCAAATTACTTCTATAAAAATTAGGTTTTTCTTCAAAAAATAAGGAAAAACTATGTGCTTCAGCTTTTTTTGGAATTTTAATTGTAAGGCGTCATTTTCGTCCGCTTCTTTTAACTCGTTAAAATAAGTTTCTTTGTCTTAATGTTTATTTGACAAAAATTTGTAAAAAAAAAAGTTTACGGCTAGCCACCTAGTTTAAACTGAGTCAGGTTCCCTCACAAGTTGTAAATCGTTTCTAACGAGAGCAGATCCGAATGGTCTTCACTAATAAAAAAATCCTGCCTTCTAATTAAGTTATATCAAAAAATGATGAAAGTTCTAAAAATTATTAATTGCAAAGAGAAAATTTCGTTTAAAATGGTTTTTATAAACAGTTGACGTCGCTTTGAGAAAACCAATGCCAAAAGCAAAACTTCCAAAGTGATGTTGGTTACACGTTTGAGAATTAGATATACCAGTTCATGAGAAGTGAAAAGAATTATCATTAAGGACAATGTCAGATTATAATATATAATTTTAATTTATTTTGCATAAAAACCTCCAAAAAATCACATAATTCAAGATATTAAAGCCACTCCCTGGGCCAAAGATTAAGACAGGAATTAAAGATGCCTTCCTTGTGAATCACTTAGGTTTTGATGGTTAACAAGACCTTTGGTAAAAGTTCCAAAGCTTGTAAGAAATCTCTCGCAAGGCACCTTTAAAGAATTCATACGACTGCAATGACCGTTCCAAAAATTCAATTAATGTTCCCCAGAATAAGCATTAGAGCAACTTCGATTGTCTTGAGGCCTGCGTTGTGCATTTTTGAGAGACTTCAAATTTACAGATTCATGTTAAGCAGATCAGCGACGAGCAAAACCCTCAGCTCGCGATGTGAGATTTTATAAAACGCAGTCAGTCGACTTACGCTTCGTGGACTGAGAATTAGGGACAAGTCATGGGCCGACAGAAGCTAGCTCATGTGAGGATGTGCTGGGGCATAGCTTGAAGCTTCCTTCTGGAGTCTCAAATGCCGACTTTTCCGAAGCCGACCCTTCAGAAGTTGGCGGACTTGTTTTGACAAACATTGGAATATTGTTATGTACGGTGTAAACTGGTACTGATTTCCGTTTCACCTTGTTGGCTGTGTTGGGTAAGCTGGCCCTTAGGAGTCTACTTTTGTCTTCTTGCTCTGGTCTGGCCAAGGCACTTATGGGGACGTGTTTGGGTTGAACAGGCAGCGAGACTCCCCTTTTTGACGAAAGGCTAGGTTCGGGTAGACTGATGAAATGTCCAGTTTGGGGATCAGACTTTGATGTCTGCAAGAGGAATGAAGTTCCCCTTGAGCCAATCATTATCACACGATTAGTCTGAAGTCCCAACGGCGGTCCGGCAATTTGGCTTGCCTGAGGGGGTTGAGGAATGTCGATCAACGACATGGTTGGATTGTTAACGAGACCCTGAAATATGACGTTAGCTCCCAATTTCATCAATTTGACAAAGTTGTCGTAGTCTCACCTGTTGGCCCAAGTATTGTACGGCATTGATTCCAGTATGAGCTGTATGAAGAAAGTTTGTTGGGGTGCCAATCTTCCTCTTCATTCCTACGGCTTGTCTAAGATGCTTGTCTTTTTTCTTAAACGAAAGACGTTTCTCTTTCGAAGAGTTTGTAGACAAAGTTGTTTTACTGAATGACCAGCCTAATCCTGGCCAACAACCGCAAAGCATAATGAGTGAGTCTCAAAGATTGTGTTGATTGTAAGAATGACTGAAATTTTGAGAGTAGGAAGTCGCCCAAGTTACTGATGCTGGCTGGCTGCTATCACATAAATCAGAAGGTGTTTGTAGAAATTGAGTAAAAATAAGTCAGACAGATGATTCCTTGAAGTTTTGACAGGTCCACTCACGATAACTTGCAACGTGGCACAATCAACGGTCCTAGCAGACAATTTTAAGGCGAAAAAGAGGGGCGAAAGTTGTTGTGATGTGCTACAATGGGTGGGTAGATGCAGCCGTAGCATACATTTAGACTTGGCTCAGGGCTCCAAGCAAAGGGCAAAGGGTGGTATTAAAGAACAAAAGTTAAAGGGAACAAGTAAGTACTAGCAGAATGTAAGCTTCGATCTGATCAAAGGCACTGTACAGGACTCAGGATTAGGCTCAGGATCCTAATCAGATCCACATCGATCAGACAACAAAATCAAGTATCAAAGCGGAGTTTATGGCTGGCTGAGGGGATACTCTTTGGGATAATCGTCAGAGATACCTAGTGATCAGGACAAGACGTCCTATTCCGGATCAAGAAGCTCGGTCAGTGTGGCTTTTGCTGGCAGGATACTCTCATCAAGATTTTTTAATAAACTTTCTCAGCGTTCAAGGGCGCAAATGGACTGCATCAGCTATGACACTAGCTCGAATTGCATGTAAAGAAAATTTAAAATTAAATTAAATCGAAATCTTTGGCTGGATACAAGTCTCTTTTCTAAAATTTTAATTTTTGAAACTGAGAAATTTAAGATAAATTCTGAGAAAACCTTCAAGAAATTGTAACCAATCTAGCCATCTTGGTCACTTAGGAGTATTGGCTACAAAACTCTCGTCAAAACTGACCGATTCCTCCAATAGACTTTCCAATTCAACCATGTTTTGGTCTCCTATGATTATTAAAATGTTGCCTTTCAAAAGAAATTTATTTGTTTCCGCCAATTTCATTTTAGTTATTAAAACTTTCAAAAAATCCAAACAAAACATTAATAAATTATGTTCATCTTGGCCTCCCCTCTCTATTTATTCATGTAACCTTGAATTATCAGAAAATAATCCTTAGAATTAAAAGGAGAACAAATTACTTAGTGCCCAAAGGTTTCAATTATAAGTCATCAACTATGATAAATAATGTCAAGTCTAAAAATACCAATAAATTCATAATTAAATCTTATTTGAGCTCCGAAATTCTTTTCCTCATAATCAAAATTAGGAGTTCAAACTCAAATATTCCCGATGTCATTTTGAAATGAGAGGAGTAATCTCAAAAGGTCTTTACTTTTAATTATTTGCTCTTAAAGTAACCTTCCACTCACCTCAAAAATTCAAGTCTCACAATATTAATAGAATCAGATTGCTATGGGAGAGAAGGTCAAAGCCTTAAGAGCTCGTTTTATTTTCATAAGACCTGAATATAATCCGATAATAACGTTCTTTTTAATGATTACTTAGTGATCCCAATTATCAAATTTGTATGTTCTGCGCATGCACTTGAAAAAATACTACCTTTTTTATGGTCTCAAAAAGTATATAAATAACACATTAAGTTTCTTGAATATATTATTATAATGAAAAGTGTAAGCTCAAATTTTTTTTGAAATAAGTTTTATTTTTGAAAAAGGAGGATTTATTGCAAAAAGAAAAACAATGAGACAAAGTTTTATTACAAATATATATAGTGAAATAACCACAAAAATAACTCTTAAAACCCAGAAAGGAACTTAATGCTACTTGATGAATTCCTACACAGAAGTTGAGATTCAATTTACTTGAATGTTTAAAAAATATAATCAAGAATTTATTCCATTTAACAAGATATGTTTTTAGTTTTTCTAGTTTTAATGATATTCATGCATTAAAAAATTTATTTTTTATCTTTTTCTGAATAATAATGATAAAATTGAGTTTTCTTAGGATTTAAAAGTGAATGAGAATTTTATGAAGATAATTTTCTAGAAGCAATGTTTTCAAGTTTGTATAATTTGAATAAGTTAGGATCCTACATTAATTTAGAATGAGATGATTTTATCTGGAAAAAATTAGATTTCATATTAGAGCTTCTATATTAAAAACTTCTAATTTTTTCAATTGGAAATTTCCTTCAAATTAAATAGTGGATGGTTGATCTTCAAAAAAAATCAAAAAAATTTCTTTTTGAAAAAAAAGATTTAGTAACATAAAGTCATAATGAAAATATTTAAACTGAATGTTTTTCAAAAAGTTTTTTTTATTAGGCTTATCAAAGAATAAGTTTGAAAAAAATTGGATTTATTTCAAAAAAAAATTCATTTCCTCTCCCCCCCAAAAAAAACAAAAACAGATTTATATTGTTATTTCAAGGGGATTGGTAAGCCCATGTAGGCTTTTTAGTACAAATAAAACAGGTAACAAATTCCCTGAGCCTCTTTCCAATCAAAAAAGCAACCTGTATTTAGTAAAAACCTGCCAATACCCTCCAAAAAGGGGGTTTTCCCCCCAAAAAAACCTGACCAATTTTTTCTATTATTCCCCCACCCTTACATAAAAAATCTCAGGCACAATTTTTCCTCCAACCAAAATTTCTTCTTCCTAAAACCCTTCACAAACAATTTTTATTTTTTACCCCCAAAATCCCATTTTTCCCCAAAAAACCTACCCCCAAAAGCTTTTTTACCTGTTTTTACTTCACAAGTAGCACAAATTACCTTTTTTCCCTTCCCTATTCATTCATCCATAAAATTCCACCAACTTCATCATACTTTAAATAGATTTTTCCCTTTTTTTTCATCTTTTGGAAGGCTCTTTGCTTTTTTAATAAAAGCCAATTTCCCCCTTTTCCTTTTTAAATATTTCTTCAACTCTTTCCCCAAAATATTCTCTGAAACACTACCAAAGGTAAACTTCAGACCATTGAGCTTCTTTGGAAGCATATTAATAGTTTTTCCAGTGTACAGGGGTATTCTTTGTCCACCTTGAGGTCTAATTCCCAAAATCAAATTGAGATACCTTATGATAGATCTGGGACCCCAAATTCCCACAAAAACTCCTCCAGAACAGTCATTTAAACAAAATAAGACTTTTTTCAAGAAAATATGCCAAGAGGACCACTTAGAATCTGAAATTCAAAAATCCTGAATAGGCA
The DNA here is from genome assembly GCA_023105745.1 of Austropuccinia psidii. Taxonomy (NCBI): domain Eukaryota; kingdom Fungi; phylum Basidiomycota; class Pucciniomycetes; order Pucciniales; family Sphaerophragmiaceae; genus Austropuccinia; species Austropuccinia psidii. Next base: position 6,209,362 of record JALGQZ010000002.1, on the reverse strand, counting down.
TTATTCCACTGAAAATATCATGGCTCATCCTGCTTTCAAAAAATTTATGAAAAAGAGACATCCCAAATATCTCAGATTTCTGAATCACTGCTCATTCCAAGAAGCTTTTGGGCCCAATTTTAAAGATGGAGGGATCCTTATAGGCCTTTAAAGCTCCAAGATATTTTCAGAAAATTCAAGAAGATCAAAAAATGCAGAAGGCCCATTGGTTCTCTTATTGGCATCCTCAAGAAAGAAAAAACTTTATGGTATTCTGGAAGGGATATAGAAGGACAAATTAAATTATTGTTCTTTAATAACCCACTTGATATAAACTTCCTTCAAGGATTTCCCCATGTTATTCTTATGAATTTTACCTTTAACTCCAATGGGTACAAAATGCCACTTTTCCATATTTTGGCATTAAGCACCACAAATATAACTTTTTTAAGTATTTTTTGTGTGATAAGGGATGAAACTAAATTCTCCTTTACTTGGGAACTAAATAAATATATACAAAAATTACTTAAAAATACCAATATTTCCCCCCGCCAGTAATTTCTATTTATGGGGATTCAACCTTAAAAAGCTCCCTTCAAAAACATTTCCCCAACTCAAAAGGAATTCTATGCATTTGGCACATCAATAAAGATTTATCTTCCCATTTCATTAGTAAAAGTGGCCATGAGACAGATTTTGTAAATTTCATGGGCCTTTGAAATAAAGTAACTCACTTTCAATTTTCAATTTGATTTGAATTAATTTTCTTATTGATTACTTTGAAATTCCTCTTAGGTTATGTATTTCTTAAATGAAAATTATTTACAAGAAAACTTGAAGAAACTTCAAAAGAGAATTAAAAATACTGAAGTAGGGAAATATTTAGAAAAAAAATTGGTTTCCTGTAAAGGATTATTTCATTCCATACTGGACCAACAACTATTGTCACCTGAGGGTGGTTTACACCTCAAAAGCTAAAGTTTCCTGTTCAATAGTTGAAAAATGGCTTCAGAGGTCCACTAAAACCCTCCTGAGGGCTGTTAGAGCTCTTAACATGTCTTTCAAGAAAAGGTTTATTGAAATAATCAACAGAATCACAAAGGAAATTATTGTGCATGTCAAGAAGTTGCCTTCTCACATCTTTACTCTCGATGGAAATGTGTCTAATTATTTCCTTCAGATGGTTTTTGAAAAATTCAAGAGAAAATTACTCTTAAATCAAAATTTCATCAATAAATTCAATAATCCTCAAGGCATAACTTGCAAGTAAAAAACCAAACAGGAATTTTCCAAGTGCCAAAGGCTTCAGTTATCATAACTTCATCCACAGTAAAATTTAAATTTAACTTTAAGGCTTTTTTCATCAGCAATTTCATAGCTTTTTTGTTCAATTCACACGTTTTATTTGAGATATTCTTGTCAGAATGGCTATCAGGGAGATGATAAAAGTTTTTAAGAAGAAGAAAATAATAAATCAAGCTCAGGAAATATACAAAGATGTTTGGGAAGACCTTCTTCAAAGAAAAATGAAAGAAACTACCCCAATTTTTCAAAAATTCCAAGATATTTTGGATGGAAACATACCTTTTTCTCAAATTCCTAAGATACAAGTAGACGAAGAATATTATGAAGACCCACTATCATGAAGAAATCCCCATGGAAGACCTGAAAGTGAAAAAATGAAATTAAAAGTGATACCTCAAGGTTTAAAAAAATTGAAAGTCAATCCAATAGAAGAGTAAGACCTAAATCTAAATTTTCCAGAATGACAAACTCAAGAGCACATTTAATTTCCACCCTCAAATTATGTAACTGGATTAATATGAAGATTTTTAAGACTCATTATCCAAATAAATCACTTCAAAATATTCACTACCCTTGGAAAATAATTTGAATGAATATGGAAGCTCAGGAGTGACCCTCAGAAGGTCCAGTTAATTGGTCAAGAGCAGAATAACTTCAGAAAAAAGGTCTCAAAAGCCTGAAACCATTTTTAAGATTTAGGATACAATTTTTTTAACCTGTGATAATTTTTTAATTAATTTGTTAATGCTCCAAGAGTTTTCTGTTTTTTCAAGGAGTTTGGTAAACCCACATAAGAATTTTGGTAAAAACAGGTAAGATCTTGTTTGGATTTACCAAATCCCTTCCTTAATTAATTTTAATGTAGGTTTTTTTTGGCTTTTTAAATATTTATCTTTTCAAAACTACTTGATTAATAGACTGGCTGAGAATACTCTCCAAAGTTCATTTTGAAATATGCTTCCAAGCCAATGAATTTCAAGGGTTATTGAATCTGTGGCTATAGAAGAGTGTCTCATTACATTAAAAAGACACAAGATCAATAGGATGATTTCAGGGTTGAACTGGTTGAAGAAATTCAAAATAATCCAGACCTTTATGAAGCCACAAGTACCTTAGTACCCTCAGTGAGCTCTTATTTGGAAAGAATTTAGTGTTGTGAGTATTTTGGCTAGGCTCCAAAGAGAAAGTGGAATTCAATGCTTGATATGGAGGAGCCAATTGCAAAGCAGTATCAGAAACCAATTTTTTTATTGATCAGTCCAATATTTTTTTTTCCCCTCATTTTGTCCTCAAAATTAAAATTCACCCATTTTCATATGTTTTTTTGGAAGCTACTCTCATTTTTTCCCCTTGTATGTCATAATTTCTAGAGCATTACCTAGTCCCCCCATTTCTGTTAATTGGGAATTTCATACTCAACCACAAGCCCTGGAGTTGGAAGATACATTTGAGCAGAAAATATTGTTTAATTTTTCCAAAATTCCTCCTTTCTTTTAGAAACACCCCACTGCTCTATAGGCTGATTCATATTGAGCTTAATATTTGGATTATTTTTTTTATAAAATTTATCACAGTTATCCCTTAGATCAGTATTATTTTTCAAACCCAGCTCAGTCAGTCTTTACCACTAAAAATATGGTAATTTTATTCTTAAAAACAGTCATATTGCAAGAATTAAAAAATAATTTTGAAAAAAAATTCCCTTTTTGGAATGGACTTATCCCTTCCAAAACCCCCCCAAAATATGGGCTTTGGGTTCATGTTTATTAATATTGACCCCTTAAGGTTTTTGAAAAATAAATAAATTGAAAGATGGGAACTTTTTTAAGGAATTTTTGAAATGGTTTAGATATCTTTCTTAATTGAGAAATTCAAAGAAATTTGGAAAGAAAAATGGTGAAAAAATATCAAGATGTTAAAATCCCACCAATGATCAGATATAGCCAAAAAAATTAAAACTCCATAAAATATTGGTTTTGGGGACTTATATTCAAAAAATGGACCCCTTATGTGTTTTGGCTATAAACTGTTAAAACAAAATAATGGCTTGGGTTTTTTTACAAAATTATTACATGAATTTACAAGAACCCTATTTTTATAGATTCTTTTTCATGAAAATTTCACTTAAAAATAATATTGAATAAAAGATTATTATTAAATATATGATTTTATTTCAGATTTTGAAATTGACTTATTCACATATATATATATTGATCCTTAATTTAATATTTTAAATTAAACCCATAAGGCTTCTTTGAGATTTTTAATGAAAGCTAATAAATTAATAAAAAAACTCTTGGTCATTTATTTAATCAATACATCTCAAGCTATTTAGTTCTTTTTACTTGATAATTATTTTCTCTTTGATAAATTTTCCTAATAATAAATATTAAAAGCTCATATAGTTTGACTCTAGTTATTAATTATAAGAAATAAAAATATATATTAAAATTATTCAATATTATAATTGTGATCCTTAGAGGTTTTTTAATATACCCAAAGGACCACAAATAATAAGAATAAGCTATAATCAAAAATAATAAATTTGTTTTCATTATACAAAAAGAAATTGAAAAATAAATATAAAGATGTATTTTATGATAATAATTTCAAATTGAAAGTATATTAAAATTTAAAAATGTGAAAATATATTTTTATATGAAAAATTGAAGTAAAAATAAATTTTCTTTAAAAAAATTCAAATTGAAATATTTTTGAAAAACATGTTAATAAAATTTTTTATAAATTTTTTTCCAATAAATGAACTTATTAAAATTATTTCATGACTGGATTCCTCATAAAAAAATAAATGAGGCCACCTCTGAAAGAAAATTCTGTAACTCAAATTTAAATAACCTTAAATTAAGTTTTTAGTATTCTCTGTATGAAAATCTGGAAATCCTCAAAACTTTGATTTAATTTACACCACACATGTGGTGTTAATCATCAATTTTTATGTAAGAATTGAGGTTTGGTTTTTTAGCTTAGAATTTATGAGGAACTGAATTATTTTGAAATGAAATTTCAAAATGTGCACATGTAGTACATAAGTGACCTTGGCTTTAAATTTGTGGACTCAATAATTACAGTCATGTACTGTAAATTTTCAATTGAATTACATATGTAAATTTTTAGTATAATACATGATGAGAAATTATAGAAAAATAAAGTGGAAGGATTAATTTTTGTGGGGAAAAGGAATCTTGGCTCCAAGGGTTCCAGACTCCCCCAAATTCCTTGCTGACAGGTGTGAGATTTCAAAATTAATGCAAAGGTTCATCAGTTTTGGCTTGGAATTGAGTCACAGGGTCTGTGACTGAATTGATGGTGAGGTTTTGATACCAACCAGGGCAGCTTTAACTGTTTCCCAGAGGGTAAAAATACCCTTAAGTTAAAAAAACCTTAGTGAAAACAGCTTTAACTATCTTCAAGGTCTCCTACACACATTCCTACTTGCTTTGAAGGCTTTAAATCAAGTATTACTATAGCAATGGCTGATTTAAGGGACTACAATGGCTGAAACCAGCCCTTTTTTGGTCTAAACTAGGGTTCAATGATGCCATAATTGGATTTTCTGTTGTCAGTGTGTTTCCCATGGCTGATTAGAGTAAGTTTCACCCTTTGAGTAAGAAAACTGGTGGCTATAAAAGAATGTAATCTTTTGTCCACTTTTCTCTTCAAGTTATAATATTTTCCTTTTATACTTAGTTTAAACACTGTTAAACCAATCAATGGAGGATTCCAACAAAATTTTTTAAATTCTTTTAAACATTTGAGCCACATTAAAAAATAGGTATGATTCTTTTTGTAACTGTTGTAATTATTTTTTACCCTTGAACCACTGCAAAAGTAAATTAAAGCATCTTTCATTTCTGTTAAATTTGTCAATTTGTTCCAAAATTCACTCTGGTCACTTATGGGTGTGTTTTCTCTTCAATATTTTTCTTAGAGACTCTGCTCTGATATCAATTTCCTGAAGTCTTTTTCTCAATTAATTTCAATTGAAATTTCTCTTGAAGAAATTTCTTTTGAAGCCTCCAATATCTCTTCTAGAATATTTTTGGATAAATTTTCAATGTTGGTAAAGCCATAAATATTTATAATACCATTTTTCATACTACAAAAATTATAGAACATAAGTTTGGTTTGTTTTCTCTTAAAAATCATAGAATTTACTAATTTTCATTAAATTTTACCATATACAAATTTTGAGGACAGGAAAAGTACTTGATTTTAAATCCAACTTTCATATCCAAACCTTACATTTGGGGGCCCAGCTGCTATATTTTACCTGTGACATAATTATTTTACTCTTTTTTTAATTTTTTTTATTATATTTAAAAGCTCAAAAATTGATAAAAAATACTTATAATCTAAAAAATCCATAAAAATATTTCTTTTTGCATATTATAAATAAGTCTTTATTTTTCACTTTTATTTTGAAAAATACCTTTTTTACTTATAAATTTTTTTTTCTTGATTAATTTTAGTGTATGATAATGTTTAATACAAGAAAGAATTGAAACACCTTCAACAGTAACCAGAATTATTCCTGCAAGTTGTTTTAATTCTGCCCATAATAATACAGTTATTATAGCTCAGAATAATCAAGAAGAACAAATTTCCTCTAAATCAATTAATCTGGATATCAGTAATACTCTCCAAAAAGAAAAGAGTTTGGAAAACAGTAAGTTTATGACGTAAAATTACCATTTTGAAGCTTTTTACTTATAATTATGCCTTCAACCGGATCAGGAGCCAGCTATAACCCCTCAAGGAGCTTTTGAAAAGGTTATAGACATGATTATTGCAGAAGCAAATCAGTTCCAAAAGGAAAAGGGTCAGTAAATGAAGCCAAAACTAACAAATTATGCCATTCTGAAGCTGATAAAACTGCTTTATATTTAAAAAGAGATGACAAAGCCACAAGAAGCCTCAGTAGATATATAAAAAGAAAGCCAGAAGGAATTCAAAAATTTGCTCAAGCACAAAGAGTATCAAATCCTGGAAGACCTTTGGGAAAGATGCATGAAATCTCACCTGACAGTGAGAAAGTTTTTGGGCCATCCCAATACTTGAAAGTTACTTAATGGATGGAATCCTTTGATGGAAAAGAAGAAAATCATTATTTTAACAGAAGAATGGAGGAAAAAAAACCCCACCACCCAGAAAGGTTCCCAAAACCAACCCTGGTGGCCAGCAGCATCCATTCCAATGTGAGAAAGCAGCCAAACGCTCAGCAAAAGGGCAAAGGCAAAGAACCAGCCACAAAACCATAAATAAAGGGCTACAGAATCCCAAAGAGTCAACAAGATGCCATGGAAAATGTGTTTCAGATGGCCAGAGCCATGATGTAAATGTAGAGAAGAGAGGATGCCAGATCAATATATCAGGAATTATTTATGAGATTTTGAATGGAATTCCAGCTTTGTAAATAGCCATAAATGATGTGAAAATCATATTGTTGATAAAAATCCAAACATTTGTAACACTTTTAAGACAAACAAATGGAAAACCTTTATGGTTTGAGAAGTGTTTAAGAAAAATTGAAACATCAAAAAATGATAATTTATTTGTAAATAAGGTAAGTGAGAAATCTGTCATTATGAAAGAATTAACAAAGTATTTCTAATTGAATATTCATGACATTATTGAAAAAATAATCAACAAAGAAATGAACACTATCAAAGAAGGTACAAAGAGAATACTTGATGATATTACAAAATCATTTACTGGAGTAAAGACAAATACCATTTCCTTGAAAAAGTGTTTTTATACCTCACAAGAAGAGGTATTAAAATTAACAAAGAAATTAAGTCCAATAATTCCTGACAATACCAGACAAACAGAATAATGGAAATAAATGACCATCAAAGAAGAATTGTATAAAATTGAGTTAATCAATTTCATACAAGGTTTCCAACATGAAGTCAGAAATTCTACAAGGTGTAATACCAGTAAAATGAATTAAACTGAAAAACTACTGAAAAACTTACCAAGAATGTCTACACCTCTAAATAAAAGTGAGGATATAAGGAATTCCAACCCACAAGTAGTGTATGTAGAAAATTCACAAATAAAAAAAGGAATTTTACATATCTTTCAATAACTTCAAACCAGACATGGGCCAAGCACTTTTAAAAGAAGTACCAAAACTCAAAGAATGACCTCAACTCACTGGTGAAGGAGAATATGACCATATTAAATTGATCAGGGGTATTGATATGATCAAACGGGACTTTGAATTACCAGACAGATTGGTAACAGAAAGATTTAACACCTTGTTTACCAAATCAGCCCATAGATGGTACATCCAAGTAAGACAAGCACATAGAAACCAAAGCTGGACTTGGTGAGAAACCCAATTCATAAACAAATGGGCCAATGATTCTTGGATATTTAAATTTGAAACAGCCTTTTAATATGCAAAATTTAATTCTGACAAATACAGAGCTTTACCATGGTTTTGCCAAAAAAATACAGGCTAACAGAATTATATCCTGATATGTAAAAATTTATGATCCATAGAAAAATTCTGAGAGAATGTGGAGGTGATTTGTAAAATTCTGTAAAATGCAGGACTACTGAACAAGCTTCAGCATAAGATATTATCAATAAACTAGAAGAGGTAACCACCAGAACCAAAATTGGTTCTAGTAGGGTGAATCTCAAAACAAGGTTTAATACACCTTGGAAAGATTCTTTGGACAAAACACCATATTAAACTCCAGTGATATGAAATGTGAATATGCAGAAACACTCAGAAAGTTTCATATTTTCCAAAGTACCACCAATTTAGCTAATAGATGTCCAAAAAGAGGGAATATCAATGGAATTAACATCAAAAAAGAACCTGATGCTGACAAAGAGGATGTGAATGAAGAAAATCCGGATTATAAATAATCAATATTTTCTTAATATTCAAAAGACATTGTAAATATCAATGTAAAATTTGACATCATAAAATCTTACTCCCACTTAACACAATTGAGTAATAGTCAACTTGACTTATCAAAATTTGAAGATGCACAACTTATGAAAACCAAACCAAACAGGGGAAAAGGCTATACAGCTGGAAATTCCTGTATAACAAAAGTGGTGATTGATAACAAACCCACCAAGATCTTACTTGACACAAACAGGAGCATTCTGCTCTTGTGAGGGGAAATCTTTTCTTAAAAATTGTGTGCCAAGCTTTGAAGATCAATTATTACCAATTGATGGAATAAAATTCAACAGATAAAGTAATCCAATGAAACAATTGGGGGTATTTGAAGCCATTTTTATATTTCCACATATTAATGTAAACTCAAGAATAACTGTTTAATTTTTTGTTATGGAAAATTGCTCTACTACTCATTTTATATTGGGAAATAATTATTTGATCATTTATGGCATAGATTTTCATAATAAAAGAGAAATTCACTTTATTACTTGTGACAATAAGTGTCAGAAATATGCCTTTTTACTTTTTGAAATACAAATTACAGTAAATAAAGTATCACCAGTAAATTTGGAATTAGAAAAGTTTAAATCAGAACAATTGAATGAATCTGAAGTCAGTCTTCATCTAAATGAATTCCAATAAAATGAACTCTCTGCCCTTTTATATGACCATAAAGAAGAACTTGAATCAGATAAAGAACCATTGAGGGAACTTATTGCTCATTAAGCTGACATTATTTCAAACATTGAGAGACCTTATCCACCACTCTTAAGAAGGCCTGCATATCCAGAAAGCCCAGAATCAAGAGAAGCTCTTGAGCTTTGCACTAAAAAACTCTTGGACCTTGGTCTAATAAGAAAGGTTAGCCACAATGAAGAGGTAGAAATAACTACACCTGTCATAGTGGCATGGAATAATTGAAGATACAGAATTTTTGGGTATTCTAGAGCTTTCAATACTTACACTGTCCCAGACAGATATCCAATACCAAAAATCCAAAATGACCTTAATCAAATATCCCAAGAAGTGTACATCAGCACTATAGATGTCCTGAAGGGATTCCACCAGAATGTAGTAACACCAAGAGCAAGGGTATACTTGAGAATTATTGTCCATTGTGGAGATTATGAATACTTGAGGATGCCTTTTGGTATGAAAAAATCCCCATTCACACTTCCAAAGAATTATGAATAAAATATTTCCTGAAAAAAATTCAGAAGAATTGTTAATCATTAATATTTATGACATTATTGTTTTCTCAAAGACTTGGGAGGAACATAAAGCAAGATGATCCATAGTTTTGACAAAAATTCAATCATGAAACCTGAAAACCTTTCTGAAAAAATGAAATTTTGGATTAAAAGAACTCAAAGCCCTGGGACATGTGGTATCTGGTCTATCCCTCGTAATTGACAAAAATAAAGTTTCAGAGGTGCTACTAAAGCCTATGCCTCAGAATAAAAAAGTAAATACAGTAATTTCTAGGATTTGCAGGATACTACAGGAAGCATATTGAATATTTTTCATCCATAGAAAGACCTCTTTATAATCTGTGTGACAAAGATACATTATTTGAAAATGCTTTTGATAGATTTAAAGCCTTTGAATACCTGAGACAATCTTTAAACACTGCTGCACTTCTACCAATTACAGATTCTAAAATTCCCTTCAAACTCTACATTGATGCATCAGGAGATGGGCTAGGATCTTCACTTCATCAAGTCTAAATTATTAATGACAATCCTGTGGAAGGACTCATATGTTTTCCATCTAGCAAAATTAAGCCTACTGAAGCAAGATATGGAGAAAGTAAAATGTAATTTTGATGTCTTCTTTGATACTTGGAAAATCTCAATTATTTTCTTTAAGGCTGAGTTTTTCAAGCTATAACAGATTTTACCACTGTCAAATCACTTCTAAAGATGAGAAAACCCAACAGAAATATGCTTAGATGGCAAATATCCATACAAAAATATAGAGGCAATATGACCCTTGTACAGAAACATGGGAATATTCACAAGAATGTAGATGGACTAAGTATATGGCCCCTACCAAAAGATATTTAAAATACTGGTTGTGTACCTCAAGAAGCTTTTCCACAAATCCCAATATAATGAATAAGTGTTACAGACCTAAAAAAGCACCTTCTTCAAAGAAGTAAGGAACAGTTATAATCAAAATAAGAATTTTAGTCTCCTATTCCAACTACTTGCTAAATATTCCAAGGATAAAACCTTGATACATTCCCTAAATGACATATGTAAAAATTCATATTATGGAGGGAGATTTCATTCACTTGATGACATAATCTACGTTAGGACAAAAGAAACATGTATCATGACAGTTTTGGACATGTCCTGAATCAACATTTTATCCAAAGAGGGCCATGACAGGCTGTTCTCAGGAAACCTATCTGAGGATAAAATAAGAAAGAAAATTACGACCTGAATATGGTGGCCAATGTGGCAAATGTATGTTGCAGAATACTGCAAGACCTGTTACACATGTCAAAAAGCAAATAAATCCACTGGAAACAGACTTGGAAATATAGTCAAATTCCAAGATCCCAGTAGACCTTGGAAATTGTCCATATGGATTGGGTGATAGGTCTACCACCAGGAGGAGATAGAAGCTACAATTCCTTCTGGAAGATTTGACTATGAGACTGATGATAATATTACTATTACTCAGCAGTACTATGTTTGTTCTTATGAAGTATAATAATAAAATATTATTATAGCTACAGTGAAATAATTAAACAATTATTTCTTTCACTTTGTTAAACACTGCTAGTGATTTTAACAGTGGGCAGTAATTGTCTACAAGAATCAATTACAAGAATTTAATAATAAAAAACTTCTTTTATTAAAATAATAAAATTATTTTAATATATAATTATCTTTTATAAGAATAATTATAAAGATAATTCTTGAAGAAAACTAATTTTAAAGAAAGAATTGAAGAATTAAAAATAAATGACTCACTTATACTCCAAAGAACTTATTAAAAGATATAAGTAGAGAAATTTGATGTAGAATTGTGTACTTAAGGGATCAAAATGACTTATAGCAGGATTACAACAATATATAGTTGGATTATATGAATATAGTTGGATCATATTATTTCACGTCCTTCTGATTGATTCTGAAAGAATTGAAACACTTAAGAATAGCTTTAAATAATACTTACTTGTTGGTAACAATGATATAAATGGATAATAAGAAGATTTGATATGGAAAAAACAGCAAGAGGAGGCCTCTTTTAAGTCAACAACAGCTCACAGAGGTTTGAAATGGAGCAAACTGAAAAAACAGTTAGTGAGAAAACAATAAACCCTTTTGGATTATTGATTGCATCATCTGTTGTCATGTAAGATTATAATAATTACTTATTTGATGCTTTTACGTGACTACCAACCCCAATATGGTTAAGAATAAAAGTAGTAACATCTTTAAATCTTCTTTTATCCCAAAAGAATCATTTATCTCTCAAAGTTATCAATGTTATTGGCAATTTCATCACAGGTTGTAATTACTGTGAATTTTTGAAGATTCAGTGTTTCAAGTAGAATAGTCAAAGATGGACTGTAAGTAAGACTTTTAATTTTACAAGTAAAACAATGATTCTTTTTGGTTGTACCATAGAAAAAATCAGCTCTTTATTTATCCTGAAAGTTTCAGAGAAATTAAAAAATAATCATATTTTTAATGAATTTTTGAAGTTTTTACCTCATTTCTACGTAGAACTGCAAATATCAGCGTTTAACTGGTTGCTATGAGGTAAATCAATGGATACAAGTCCAAAAAGGGTTTTAATCACTCTTTTGTGGTTTATCCATGGAAATTCATTAAGAATTGACATGGTTACAGGAGTCTAAGTAGCTCTTTACCTCCTTGGCACGTCAAAATAGCAGGTTATTTGCTATTTTATTAAGATTTACTGTAGTTGTAACATGGTAACCAAGTTCCAAAAGTGCTTTAGCTTACTAATTGGGCCAAGATCAGCCATTGATCCAAGCTTTGGAGCTGTACACGCCTCTGAGGCCTCAGAAGTTGGGTACCCTGGCTCTCTTTGATGTCTTTTGTTCCCCTTGCCTCTTTTTCACATCAAAATAGAAATTTAAGCTTTGAGTGAGATATCCACTATGGGTGTGCCAAAATTCCATGTAGGAATACCATGATATTAAGTGCCCAAAACACGAATAACACTATTCTTAGTGTATATGTAACATGGTATTTCTCACATTCCCATTATTTTGGCGTGAAATTAAAAAAAACAAAAATTTTTACGGATCTTTTATGTGGTATTGAAGTATTTTCCATATTACCACCTGAAAAAGTTAATTTGAGCTTATTCACTCTATGGAGCTACCCTAGGTGAATTTTTGTGTAGAATCCAAATCTGGCCTTTAATCCATGGATTTAATTACTCAATAAAAAGTTATTCATCTTTTCTGAAATCAAAAAAGGTGAATTTTGGCTATATGCATGACCTATGAGTTATGCATAATTCAAAATTTATTTTTAAGATAATTGTGGCCTATTTGGGTATGTAAAATATACCTCAAGGCTCACACCTTCCTAGTGATTGTTTACAGGTTTAGTAAGACTCCAATATTTTTACCATGTTACAAGAATGATACAGCCATGGATACAGCTCTTCTAATATGAAATAGATTATTATCATGGACTGGAATATTCAAAAAAATTATTAGTGAAAGAGATCCCAAATTTTACCTCAGCACTATGGACAAATATTCACCAATTATTTGGAACTAAATTCTCCTTCTCTAAAGATTACCACCCACAAACTGCTGGCCTAGCTAAAAGAATGATCTAGACCTTTGAGGAAATGTTTCAAAGAGTGTTTTCATATGGCTTAGAGTTCAAATATTGTAGTGGCTTCACACATGATTGGTGTACCCTTCTACCTTAAGCTGAACTAGCAGATGAAAAATCTATTGATTTAAGTACCAAGAAAACTCCTTATATTCTAGAAAAAGGATGTAATCCCATAATACCCCAAGATTCTTTGAGTAAAGATTTGGTTGAGATACATACAATAGATGCTATCTTCAAAGGAAATATAGACAACGCTAGAAAGAATGTAGTAAGATGCATGGAGGACTCATTTACATATGCCAAAGACAAATGGGATAAGTCACATTTTACTCCAGAATTCAAGTTAGGAGGAGACTTGGTACTTTTATCCACTAGCATTTTCAATGAAATCAAAGGCTGAAAAAAATTTAAATACTCCTTTGAAGGACCTTTTGTCATCAAGGCCCCGCGTGGGGAAAATTATGTTCAAGTAGAGTTATCTGAAGAGCTTAGTAACATGCATACTAAATTTCCAGTAATATTTATAAAAACTTACAAAACTGTTTATGCTGATAGATTCACCTTGAGGCATGAAGCTCCTCAGCTTGTACCTCCTGTTGAAACATCTGGTACAAAGATAATTACCAAAGTTCTCAAAGAAGCAAAATTGAGTACTAAGAAGGTAATGGAATACCTAGTCAGATACAGTGACCCAACTTGTGGAGATTAATGGTTAGCAGAAAAAGACATACCTGAAGCTACCAAACCTCTCAGAATGTTTAGAAACACTAGAAATAGCAAAATTACAAATCAATTTTTCTTTTTAGGGGGAGGGAATGTGAGCCTTAGACATATTTTCATATACCCAAAACACCACAAATAATGAAAATAAGTTATAATTCAAAATAATAACTTTATTTTTATTATATGAACAGAAATTGAAATATCAATGAAAAATTGATTATCACAATTTCAAATTGAAATTATATTAAAATCTAAAAATGTGAAAAAAAACTACATGAAAAATTGAAGTAAAAGTAAATTTTCATCAATAATATTCAAATTAAAATATTTTTGGAAAAAATGTGAATAAAAATTTTTATAACTTTTTTGACAAGAAAGAAAATTATTCAAATTATTTCACCATTGGATTCCTCATAAAAAATCAGGTGGAGTCACCTCTGACTGAAAATTCTGTAACTCAAATCTAAGTAGAATTAAATTCAGTTTTCAGTATTTTCTGTATGAAAATCTGAAAATCCTCAAAGATTTAATTTAATTCACACCACATGTGGTGTTAATAAGTAATTTTTGTGTTAAAGTTGAGTTTTGGTGTTTAGTTAAAAAGTTTTGAGGAAATGAAGTATTTTCAATTGAAATGTTAAAATGTGTGCATGTCTTACATAAGTGAACTTGGATTTACATATGTGGAATCAATAATTAAAATAATTTACTGTAAATTATAAATTCAATTACATGTGTAAACTTTTAGTATAATATGTGTTGAGGAATTAAAGAAAAAATAAAAAGGAAAGATAAATTTTTGGGGGGAAAGGAATCTTGGCTCCAAGGGTGCCATACTCCCCCAAATTTCTTTCTGACATGCATTAGATGTCAAAAATAATTACAAAGCTTATTTCTCTTGGCCTGTAATTGAGTCACAAGGTCTGTGACTCAATTGATTATGAGGTTTTGATACCAACCAGGGAAGTTTTAGCTGTTTCCGAGTGGGTAAAGATTCCCTTAAGCTATAAAAAATCTTAGTAAAAACAGTTTTAACTAGTTTTACGGTCTCTTCCACACATTCTTATGTGTTTTGAAGGCTTTAAGTCAAGTATCACTATAGAAATGGCTGAAACCAGCCATTTTTGGTCCAAACCAGGATTCAATGATTCCATAATTGGCTTTTCTTGTTTCAGGGTGTTTCCCACGACTGACTAGAAGAAATCTTAAATTTGAAGTAAGAACATTGGTGGCTCCAAAAGAATCTCATATTTGCCCCAATTTTCTCTTCATGTTAGAATCTTTGCCTTTTATAATTGGCTTAAACACTGCTAAACCAATCAATAAAAGATTCAAACCACCCTTTTGAAATCATTTCAAAACTTTTAACTGTTTTAAGAAAGAATTATAATCATTTTTTACCCTTGAGCCACCCCAAAAGTGAATTAAAGCACTTTTCATCATTGTTAACATTGTCAATTTGTTTCTAAATTCACTCTGGTCACTTTTAGGCACATTTTCTCTTTAATATTCCCTTTGGAGACTCTGTTCTCATCTTAATTTCCTGCATTCCTTTTCTCAATTAATTTCAAATTGCTCTTGAAGAAATTTCTTTTGCAGCCTGAAATATCTCTTGAAGAGTATTTTTGGATAAATATTTACTGTTGGTAAAGCCATGAATATTTGTAATACTATTTTTTGATAATAACAAAGTTAAAAACAATAACTTTTTTGTTTTTTCCTTTAAAAATTTCGAAATTTACTACTTTTAATTAAATTTCACCTTATACAAATTTTGAAGATGGTAAAAGTACTTTATTTTTAATCAAAGTTTCATATCCACACCTTAAAATGATTCAGCTTCATAAGAGGTTATTGATATTATCAAATATTTATTAAAATAATTCTTCCCTTAATAATTGAAAGTTGAAATATTCTCATATCAAGATTATTAATAAAAGAATATTGGAATTTTTATTGGTGATTAATTAATTAAAAGAATATTCCCTTGAAAAATTTGATGAAATATTGAAAGGATATTTTATCAATATGGAAGATATGAATGGAGTATATTTCTTCAAAAAACTAAATTGAAAGCTTAAATAATAGCTAATTGTGGTAATATAGACCATAATACTATTGATATTTCTATGTAAGGACCCTTTATTATTAATATCATTATTATTCTAACCTTTCAAAGAATTTAATTTCTATATCAAAGAAAAACTCAGCTTAGAAAATTTACTTTTTTGAAATGATTATTCTGAAATTATAAGTAAACATTTTTCTTCATAATTGAAATAAGATTATTTTATGTTATATTTAAATATAATAATGAAGAACTTAATATTTTTGTATTTCAAAAAAAATAATTGTCAAATTAAAAATTAATTGTTCTAAAATGTGATTTTCTTGAATCTATTTTTTTAAACATGATCCCCTCATCTAAAAACCAAACTGAAAGAAATAACTTTCATTTAATTAACTTTCAGATATTCAAGTTTGCAATGATAGTTCTATTGAATAATCTATGAAATCAACAAAAATTAAACTTCCTCCATTAAAAACAAAGTTCTTGATAAATTACTTTTATTAAATAGAGAAAGCTATTAGGTCAATTAAATTATTAATGATAAATCAGTATAAGATAGCTTTCAATTTATTCTATTTAATCAAAAAAATCACTACACCTACCAAAAATGATACCATCAGAAAGCCAGATTATTTGGATTGTTTCAGCCCGTGATAACGTAAAAGCTTAACTTTAAAAGTTCCAAAAATTAATAAATAAGACAAAGGTGATAAGACCTTCATTAATTGAGTTAATAACTAGCAAGAATATTATGAGCCAAATAGAAATTATTAAAATGAAAACTTCAATATAGAAATAAGATATCAAAGAGGGTTAGTGTAGTAATTTCAAAAGGAGGAGGATGTGGTATTTTGGGTTGGAACTTTTCCATATTGGATCCAGGAATATGTATTTATGATCTAATTTTCATTCCTAGAGGGAAATTCTATTACTTTATTATTCCAACATGAATTATAGTTATTAATAGGTCATTCACTATTCACCATGTATCTTCATGTTCAATTCCCCTGAACCTTCAGATTTTCTTCAAAAATAAAAAGTAGTTTGAATTTTGTGGATTTTTATAGGACCTTTAAGGTATATCTATAATTATAATACTAATTTATAAATTCATCTATTCATAGATTTTTTAATTCAAATGGAAAATTGACTTTATCAAGGGTTATGTCAAGGGAAGACTATTTTTTTAAAGTTTAAATTTTGAAAGAGAATATAGCTAACCAAATGAATTAACCTTTTCTTTGAAAAAGGTATATTTTGTTTACATTGAGCAATATTTGAATTTTACTTTAATATTAATGAAGAAAACTAGCTTTATTTTATTGATGATAAATAAAGTGGTTTATTTAAAAGAGAAAAGTAGCTTAATTTATTAATGTTGTATTTTTTAGAGTTATTAATAGAGAATATGAGTTATTTATTGCATTAATTAATGAAGAATATTATTTTCCTTTGTAAATCATTTGAATTTTTATTATTTCTTTTGTTCTATTAATCATATATACTTTCAAATCATCTGAGTCCTAGGAAATAAAACTAAAACATTAATCTGTTTTTATTTTAAACCTTAAATGTACAGTTGTATTTATTTTTCAGTATGAGATAACTTTGGTAAAAAAATCAGAAGAAATTACATTCATGAGATCTTAATTTCTTTTGAAATAGTGGTTTCATTTTGAAAATGAAATACCCAATGTTGAACAATTTAGAAAAGATTCTTGGTCCTTATTTCTATAGTTAAAAGTATGGTTTCTGAATTTATTAATAAGATCTAAAAGTCTTTTTCCAAGGAAAAAGGGACAAAAATGGATTACCAAAATACACGTATAATGTGAGATTATCTTTAAATATGATTAAATTCCTTAATTGTTTTTTTTCTTTCTGAAATGGGATAATTTATTTTTTAAAGGAAAAATGAGGTATTCTTACTGGGACTCATTTTATTCCAAATAATTTGAAAATATAAGATTAAAAAGATTGAATAAGAATTGAAAAATGAGAACAAAAAGACCAAGCTTCTTAATTTTTATAGCAATTCCAATTAATTGGGTGAATATGGAAGATTAAATCTAATGTTTTATGCTTTTTGAACTGATTCCATGATATTTATTAGGGAGACTTAATAAGTCTCCAAAGGATATGAGAAGAATTAAAGAATTATGACAATAAAACAATAAAAAAATAAAAAAATAGAAAAAATAAAAAAAATAAGAAAAATAAAAGAAATAAAAAAAATAAAAAAAAAATAAAAAAAATAAAAAAAATAAAAAAAATAAAAAAAATAAAAAAAATAAAAAAAATAAAAAAAATAAAAAAAATAAAAAAAATAAGAAAAATAAAAAAAATAAAAAAAATAAAAAAAATAAAAAAAATAAAAAAAATAAAAAAAATAAAAAAAATAAAAAAGATAAAAAAAATAAAAAAAATAAAAAAAATAAAAAAAATAAAAAAAATAAAAAAAATAAAAAAAATAAAAAAAATAAAAAAAATATAAAAATATAAAAATAAAAAAATAAAAAAATAAAAAAATAAAAAAATAAAAAAATAAAAAAATAAAAAAATAAAAAAATAAAAAAATAAAAAAATAAAAAAATAAAAAAATAAAAAAATAAAAAAATAAAAAAATAAAAAAATAAAAAAATAAAAAAATAAAAAAATAAAAAAATAAAAAAATAAAAAAATAAAAAAATAAAAAAATAAAAACATAAAAAAATAAAAAAATAAAAAAATAAAACATAAAAAAATAAAAAAATAAAACATAAAAAAATAAAAAAATAAAAAAATAAAAAAATAAAAAAATAAAAAAATAAAAAAATAAAAAAATAAAAAAATAAAAAAATAAAAAAATAAAAAAATAAAAAAATAAAAAAATAAAAAAATAAAAAAATAAAAAAATAAAAAAATAAAAAAATAAAAAAATAAAAAAATAAAAAAATAAAAAAATAAAAAAATAAAAAAATAAAAAAATAAAAAAATAAAAAAATAAAAAAATAAAAAAATAAAAAAATAAAAAAATAAAAAAATTAAAAAATTAAAAAATTAAAAAATTAAAAAATTAAAAAATTAAAAAATTAAAAAATTAAAAAATTAAAAAATTAAAAAATTAAAAAATTAAAAAATTAAAAAATTAAAAAATTAAAAAATTAAAAAATTGAAAAATTAAAAAATTAAAAAATTAAAAACATCAAAAATAAAGATAATTCAGGATTATAAAACTCATTGCATTAAACAGAAATAATTAGTAATACCTATAATAATCTCTCTTCAAAGTGGGTTTTTTTTCTTTGATGGAAGATGAAACTCTAAGAATTACATAATTATATATTTTTTTAGCCTATCACTTGGCTTGTTGCTCAATATAAAAATTCCAATTTCTATTAATTTTTCATAAATAACATTTAAGTGAATAGAATTAATCAATCTGGGAGAGAGGATAATAATCATTGGGAGCTTGTAGTTTTTAAGATTGAACTGAGGGAAATAAATTGATTTTTTGGGCGAAGGGATAATAATAAAACTATTTTCTACTTATTTGGAATTGGATAAACCATTCCAGGAACCAAAAACAGCTTGACTTTCGAGACTTTCCAGAATTCTTATAGGATTCAACATTTTACAAGTAAATTCAAGCTATGGGTACCAAAGATCCCATAGCCTTATTAATTTATTCATTTTGTTGGATTTAATATAATAAATACTCCAGCTTTAACATCCCCATTTTGATGTTGTTTTTATGAAATGGAATAAACATCTTTCTATGAAGCTTTAAATGCCTTAAAAATTGATAAAATTAAAGTCTTACGACAGGACCATTCCAAGTCTTCTAAGCTAGTCACATCATACATAAAATAATTTTAAATAAGTAAATTTTCAATTTAAATCCACTAATTAGTCCAATAAAAACCTTTTAAAATATTTGAAAGGCCATCAAAATAGCTATAAACAATATTTAACTTCTCAAAGCTCAAATACATTCCCCAATATATACTGAGAATAACTTATGGCTGATGTATTTCTACGGGTTTGTGACCTTTCCATTTCTAACTGGCTACTTTCAAAATATTTGTGTCATTGAGATTGGTTACAGAGGATGATAAAGAGTATTGATATGTAACAAGGTTATTTTTCTTATATGAATTTAAAGTAGTTTTTTCCTTTAATTGGTTATTTTTTTGAGGGGAGTCTATCTTTTGGTCTGGATTTATTTTCTAAAATTTCAAATTTTTAAGGTTCATTTATTAGTTTTTTTCATTATATTAGAGGTTTCTTTACAAAGGTATTTCTAATATTTTGGTTATGTTAATTATTCTCATATTTAACACACACTTTGAGTTTTGATTAAACTGTAATTCTTAATTTACAACTTCCCAAAATCTTTGGAGGATTATATAATTGCAAAAAAGCTTTCTTTTCAATAATTATTAATTAATAAGACTTATATCTATATGTACTTTTTCATTTATTCATCCTTCATAATTAATTTACTTTTACCCATGACAATCATTAAAATAATTCGAAAAGAACGAATTTAATAAGTACTCCACTCAAAGTAAAATAAGAATTTTGTTAATACCAAATAAAAGTTAGAAGAGGAGATTCTCTATTTTTAGTTTGAGTCATTTTATCTTTTATTTATAAAATTCATATTGAAATTCCTAATTTGAGGAAATTTTCTTTGAAAAGGATAATATTAAGGAGCTTATTAAAATTTTTAATAATTTATTTTATTTATATCCTTGAAAAATATTTCTTATATAAAGAATTATATCATTTAATTTCATTTTATTGTCTCTTAGAGACCAATTTAAGATCTTTTAAGATATAAAGTTGAATAAAAGTTGGTTTTTAAATTCAATTAATTAGAATAAACTATATTTCTTCAATTCACCATGAGCAAATTGGCTACACCTTACAGCAGGTGTTGCATTTGTAATTTGGCATGGGAGATATATTGGATTCAGGTTGGAGGTAGGACATAACTTAAAATTAGAAATAAAAGCCACGGATTATTAATTAAGTTGACTCAATAGAGATGCTTGGTTGGGCTTGTCAAAGCTCAGTACTTCAAAAATACATGATTCAAAAACATATTTCAATTACCCCTTTGTTTAAATTCTTTTTATTACTTTTTCTCATTTCATTTACAAAATGTGCAACCTTTGGGGTCTTTCTTATAGATCTTTACATGCGTATTTCAGTTTCAATAACAATTCTCTTTCAATTCACCTTATGGGAGCCCATGGATGAATAATATTTTGATTTAATCCCTTCAAGTTTCAAATTAATCTCTAATAGATAATCAGATTTCTTGCAGAATTTGGGACTTCCTTCACATATAGATAGTTTAAGAAATATACCCTACCATTGAGCTGTTTACTCTCAATTGAAAGATGTATTTTTTGAGGAATTATATCCCTTTCTTTTCCCTCCCTTTATAGTAATAGTTTAATTCTAATTTAAACAAGCTCTCAAGCTTTATTGGACAGAGTCATTTTAAGGAAGGGCCCACAAAATTATACTATATATTGAAAGACCATACCCCCTATTTCAGCCCATCAAGTTTGTGAGAGGACGGTTTTACACTTATAGATAGAGAATATAATGATTTAAATTGGAATATTTGGCTTTAGTTCTCAAACTGGCTACCTTTTTATCATAGAATTTCATTGTTTTAGCTAAAAAAAATATTCCAATCTTCATATGAAAAAACATTTTTAATGAAAGAATTTCCAATCTTCATAAAAATCAAAAAATGCACTTCGTAAACTTTTTGGAGGATTGAATTTTTTTCTTTATGGATACCAACTGAGATTCACTTTTTATATTCTTCTGGAGAAATTATCAATTCTAATTCAACCATCTTGATCTAGTGAATTACTTCAATATGTGCAAAACCAAAATTATTTGGGTTATTATTTGAAGGAAATTAGGGTATTTTCTGTATCGATAAATTAAATAAAACTCAAATAATGCAAGTGTTTGTGTGAAATTTGGGTAAATTTCATTTCCATTTATCAATATGACTAAAATTCAATTTAATCAATCATTTTATAATTGCAAAATAATCTATTAATATAGCTTTCTGTGTGATGCATTTTTGATCATGTGGGCCATATTGTATATTTTATCTACCTTTAAGCTCAAATTTCCTTGATATTGAGCCCATTTGGTAGAAATTAGGATGTATAGAGAGCTCTCCATGCACTGGAAAACTGAAAAGTTTATATCAACTTGGTGGAGTGATACCTTTAAGTATTTGAAAATTCTTTTTTACTTTCTCAATATTACACAATGAAAGCTAATATTATGAAAACTAGTTCAAAAAGTATTTTTTTCAACTTCTCTACAATAATATTTACTCAAATTTATGAGGGACCCCCTAATAAAAGCCTATCAATCATGTACTTTAAGCTAATAGAAGGTTAGAAATACATTGAAAATAATTCAAAGCTTCAGATTTATGAATAAATATTACAATACAATTGGTTAGTTTGATATAATGGAAATTCTATATTATATGAAGTCAAAACAACTAATAGAAACTGGTTCTTTTAAAATAAAATTATTTCTCAAAGCATATCTTTCAAGATTTTGGTAGGTTTTTAAAGGTGGGGATACTTTTATATATTTATAGAGCCTAAAATAATGATAAATTGAGAATAGGAAGCTTTTTTTAAAGTGTAGTTAAGAAAAGAATATGTACAGCTCTGTCAATTTTTTAAAAAAGATAATACAGGAATATTTCTTGCTTTCATTGGGTATATATGCTCAATTGAAGTCTTAAATCATTTATAAAAGTAGTTACAAATAAAGAAAGGCCACATAGGTAAGCTATACCCTTATGGGAATTAAGATTTGAGTGGAACAAATATTACTTCAGATCCATATCCACTCGTAATCAAAAGATGGTCTTAATCATGTTTCAATTATTCAATTGTAATTATAAATAACTTATCACATAATCAACACTTATAATATTATCTTTTTATTGGAATACATAAAGATTGTATATTAAGAAGTTCTTTAACCCTTTGATAGATTTTCTTCACAAAAAAGGGATTTATTTTTGAAATTAATCATAAAGTATATGCTTTTATCAATGAGAATGTGATACAAATTTGCAATTATATGTATTTTAAAATTAAATAAAATTCTGTTCAGCCTTTCAAAAGTAGAAAAATATAGTTAATCTGAATCTTAAAGATATCTTAACAGAATTGAAGTAAAAGAAATTTATTTGATATTTGTTTCACGTAATATTGTGGAGTAAGGGATTGATGTATGATTCTCTACAGAGGGAATATACTAAAACCATTTTTCGCTGCACTATTAAGCCAGAAAGGCTAAAGGATGACATGCCTCAACACCAAAGTGTATTATCACATCCAGGGATGGAAGAATTAAGATAAAACCACTAAAGAGAATTCTCTAAGTGCTCAATCTCCCATTTTTACAACATCTCCACTCAAATTTATTTCTTGTTTCTATCTTACATACTAAGGAGTATCTAAGATTTCTAGAACAACTCTGAAATACTGTGTTGATCGGAAAATTTGTACAACAAATCTGATTGGGAAGGTAGCTCCATCACCTTCTCTATTTCTAGTGGAATGTTAGCTCACTGTTGCTCTTTGTGATAAATATTATAGACATGTCTCACCTGTGCTAGTTTTTTCTGAAGGAAATAACCATCCATATTAATATATGTATATATATATATACTCACAGGTACATGACCTAATTCTGCGTGTTGACTGAGATAGATACGCTAACAATTACTGCTACTGTTTTTATTTAGTATAAACACAATGAAGATTATGAACTAAATCTCTTTAATGGTAGAAAGAGCTGGTTGTAATTGCACTAGCTAAAAACAGAGACAGAAAAGATATGAATTATGTCAATAAATCCATCAGCTAATAAAAACTATCGTGATGATGAAGGATATCAAACCAAGATTATCACTCTAACCAGAGAAAACTGGGTCCAGTGGAGCTGTCAGCTTGAAAACTTTCTCACTTGAAAAGGTCATGAATCCCTTCTATCTCCTCCACTTTATTCCAAAAAAATCCCCTAACTTCAAAAGACAAAATGGCAGTGCACTAGCTCTGCTATGGAGCTTTGTTAGCCCAGAACTGCATGGAATACTCGGGGTCAACAAGAATTTGTCTTTTTGACTCTTGGAAAGCCTTAGAAAAAAGTTGTGTAAAAAACTCAGTAGTTTTAATGTGAGATACTCTCTTTGAGCTTGTTTAATTACAACATACTCCTTGCTCTTCCCTAGAAAAACACATTGACAAGTTTCAAAAAACCTATGCTATCTATAAATCTATCACACTTTTCTCAGACAACAAGATGGTTATCTCATCTATTTCTGCTGCATTATTAATCCGTAGTCTAAGCTTTAACTTAAAACCCTCTGGGTTATCTTAAATTCTCTATGAAATCAAAACTTTTGAGCTAAGCTTAGTCATGAACTGGGTGGCAGTTGAGAACTTCCAGTTTGGAACACATGAAGAAGAAGTCTTAGCTTTAGATAAGCAAGATAAAACCAAAAATTCGAAACCTGCACCACATGGAAATAATCAAACATGCGGCAAAGGTACATCTAGGCGTCAAGGAAAAGGGAAGTTAACCCCTCAACCAAGAAGAGAAGGTTATTTCTCAAATATTCTAGAAAATCAAAAAAAGCTATATGCTAAGTTAAAAATTAAATCAAAGGACCCCAATGTAAATTTTGTGGCTTAATCCAGCAAGGAACCTATGGAAGATGTGCAGCACTCTGACTTAAATTCCTATTTCATGGAAGAAGAAGTACTGACACTAGAATCAGGAGCCCCAGATGAAATATACCTTGACTCAGGTGCAGGAAGATAAGTGGTCAACAAACTTAGCTTCCTCACTAATATTGCCAAAGTTAAGAAATGAATAAACACATATGGCAAACAAGTCAGAATAGCTCATCAAGGAGCTCTACTGTTTTGTGGAATGCATATCTCCCCTTTCTACTTTGCACCTAAAGGGAAGGTAAACCTCCTATCAGTTTCACAGCTAATAGATGATGGACTCAAACCAGTATTTAAGGAAGTCTGTTTTCTTATAATGAGAGAAGAAAGAATCATCACTATGTTTGCTCATTCAGGATACCTTTTCTAATCAAAAACTTTCACCCACTCTGTGCTTTCTGTGCATCCTCAAAATCTTTCAAATGATTTTCACACAGTGCTTGGCCATCCAAGTGATAGATATGTGAAAATATTAGTTGAAAATAAAAAGATCTCAAGAAAACTTACTTCAAGAAGAAACTTTCTGGTATTTCTCCATGCCAAGCTCAAAAAACAGCCTCATATACACCACTTACCCTATGCTCATTCTCCATTTTTGAATATTCGCATGGATACCCTGGAGATTTCACCCCATAGCTGTCAAGGATTTCATTATATACTAGTCATTGTAGATGATTTTAGTCTCTTTAATAGACTCTATCTTATGACCAAGAAATCCAGCGCAGATAAATTAATCATGTCCTTTCTAAATTAGCCAAAAAACCTGAGTATAGCCCCAGGATATATTAACACTGATTGGGGTGGTGAATTTGACTCTAATTCATTCCAAAAACATCTGGTCACCAGAGGTATCAGTTTAGAGTGAGGGCCACCTCACTCTCCCCAGACAAATGGGGTTTCCGGAAAATTTAATAAGACCCTTTTCACAAATATAAGGTGTTTTTTGGTTCAATTCAACATCCCAACGACCTACTGGGATAAAGCGGCAAGACATGCATCATTACTCGTGAACCTAGTCCCACATCAGTACCTAAATATGAGGTCTCCAAATGAATTAATATCCAAGCTATCCTCAACAATAAAACCCACAACTTTGTATGACAAACTCATTTCATTTGGAATAAAAGCTATGGTCAAGGATGAAAGGCCACTCAGTAAGGTTATGTAGGATGTGACTATGAAACTGATGATAATATTACTATTAATCAACAGTACTATGTCTGTTCTTATGAAATATAATAATAAAAAAATTATTATAACCACAATTAAATAATCATAAAATTATTTCTTTCACGTGTTATACACTACTAGTGATTATAACAGTGAGCAGTAATTGTCTACAAGAATCAATTACAAGAAGAATTTAATAATAAAAACTTCTTTATTAAAATAATAAAATTATTTTAATATATAATTATGTTTTACAAGAATAATTATAAAGATAATTCTTGAAGAAAACTATTACTAGAGAAAAACTTTAAGAATTAAAGATAAAAGACTCACTAAAACTCCAAAGAGCTTATTGATAGATAAAAGTAGAGAAATTTGACGTGGAATTGTGGATTTAAGGGATCAAAAGGATTTATAACAGTATTACAACAATATATAGTTGGATTCTATGATTTCACGTCTTTCTGGTTGATTCTGAAAGATTTAAAACACTTAAGAATAGCTTGTAACTAATACTTACTTGTTGGTAATAATGATTTAATAAATTTATAAGATGATGATACGCAAAAACAGCAAGAAGAGGCTTCTTTTAAGTCAAAAACAGCTCACAGAGACGTTCCATGGAGCAAACTGAAAAACCAGTGAGTGAGAAAACAATAAACTTTTTTGGATTAATGATTGCATCATCTGTTGTCATGTAAGATTATCATAATTACTTAATTGATGCTTTTACGTGACTACCAACCCCAATATGGTTAAGAATAAAAGGAGTAACATCTGTAAATCTTCTTTTATTCTAAAATGATCATTGATTTCTCAAAGTTATCAATGTTATTGCCAATTTCATCAGAGGTTGTAATTACTGTGAATTTTTGAAGATTCAGTGTTTCACGTAGAATGGTCAAAAATGGACTGTAAGTAAAACTTTTAATTTTACTAGTAAAACCATAGTTCTTTTTGGTTGTACCATAGATAATACAGTCCTCTATCAGTCCTGAATGTTTCAGAAAGATTCATTAAGAATTGTATTTTTAATGAATTTTTGAAGTTTTACCTCATTTCTACGTAGAATTGCAAATAGCAGTATTTTGCTGGTTGCTATGAGGTAAATCAATGAATATGGGTCCCAAAAGGGTTTTAATTACTCTTTTAGGGTCTAGTCATGAAAAGTCATCAAGAATTGATGTGGTTACAGGAGTCTAAGTAGCTCATTACCTCCTTGGCACGTCAAAATAGCAGGTTATTTGCTATTTTCTTATGATTACAGTAGGTGTAACTTGGTAACCAAGTTCCCAAAGAGTTTTAGTTTTCCAATTGGGCTAAGATGAGCCATGGATCCATGCTCTGGAGCTATCCACGCCTCTGAGTCCTCAGAAGTTGGGTACCCTGGCTCTCTTTGATGTCTTTTGTCCCCCTTGCCTATTTTTTATGTCAAAATAGTGATTTAAGCTTAAAGTGAGATATCCACTATGGGTGTACCAAAATTCCATGTAAGAATACCATGATATTAAGTGCTCAAAACATGCACAACACTATTCTTAGTGTATATGTAACATGGGATTTCTCACTTTCCCATTATTTTGGCGTGAAATTAAGAAAAACAAAAATTTCCATGGATCTTTTATGTGGTATTGATGATGTGGTATTGAAGTATTTTCCATTTTACCACCTCAAAGAGTTAATTTGAGCTTATTCACTCTATGGAGCTACCCTAGGTGAATTTTTGTGTAGAATCCAAATCTGGCCTTAAATCCATGGATTTACTTACCCAATAAAAGGTTATTCATCTTTTCTGAAATCAAAAATGATGAATTTTGAATATATGCATGATTTATGAGTTATGTATAATTCAAAATTTCTTTTTAAGACAATTGTGGCCTATTTGGGTATGTAAAATATACCTCAAGGCTCACAGGTTATCTGTACAGGAAGAGCTATGAAGGCATTAACTTTTGAACCCTACTCTGATGCATTAAGAATATACAATCCTGATACTGGTAAAGCTAAAGTAACCCTTGATTATGCCCAGTTAATATCTGAGACAAGTATTGTCGTTAGAAAAACTCAAGGCTCATTACCTCAAGCTAGTGAAGTAATCTATCCAGCTGAAACTCATATTCCAGCACTTGGAAAAGATCTCATTCCTAGTCACGAGTCTCTAAATGAATGGGTAAGAAGTTACAAAAACCTTTCAACTTCAGTTATGGAGGATTACTTAAGAGAATCAGGAACATATGCTTATGTACCATACTATGAGACTGACCCAAAGGACATAACCAGTTGTGTGAACCCTCAGAACATCCTAGCAAATACAAGATTGTGTTTTCAACCCCCAGAAATACTTATTCTTTCAGATTTCGTTACCTTAAAGAAGGCTATTTATAACCCAGCTGAAGAAATATAATGGCATTAGGCAATGAAAAATGAATTTAAAACACTAAAAAATTATCACACTAGTGATTTTGTACCCTACCCAACAGGTGGAACCAAGGTTCTTTGGGGCATATGGCGACGACGCTTAAGGGTAATAAATTTGGAAAAATTTACAAGGGTATATTCCTTTTTAGTTTGGTATTGAAACTGCTTTCCTACATAGAAAAATGGATGCTAATGTGTATGTTAAACAACTCAGGGGCTTTGAGGTCCCAGGGAAGGAATTATTGTTATGGTTATTAAATAAGTAATTGAATGGTACAAATCAAGCACCAAGAATGTGGCAGGCTAAGTTTTTTGAGATTCTCGGCGAACTTGGTATGAAGAGATCATGATCTTATGACTCCCTATATTTGAATTATGAAGGAATTCTTATATTGCATTTTCGTTCGGATTATGGATTTCTCATTGGAAAATCCTAGAATGAAATTCTCAATGTTCTCGAAAAACTGTAGAAAAAAACTCAAGCTTAAATATCAAAAGAAACCCACTCAACACTTAGGGTATATACTTTACTGAGGAAGTGTCTCCCTCAGTCAAATAGATCTCATTTTTAAATTACTTAAGAAAAATGACATGGAAGGAAGTTGTGGCGTGAGAAAACCCAGCAATGCAAACTTGCTAAAGGAACTGGATTCCAATAGAGAATCAGTTATGGTAACCAATTTTCAACAAGCCATTGGAACTGTTAATTATATTGCTCAGAATTCACGCCCAGATATCCTCTTCACTGTTAATATTCTCTCTCCACATTCAACCCACCCTACAGATAAAATTTGGCTGGCACTCAAACACCTGCTACGTTGTCTCAGAGAAAGTTGTGATCTCAGCTTGTGCCATTACAAAACCAGAGAAAAATATGGGTTTCTTTTGATAGGCTGGGCAGACGCTAACTATGCTAATGATTGGTTGCATTGTAATTCAATATCAGGAAGCTTTATCACTTACTGTGAAAACCATATTTTATGGACAAGTAACAAGAAATCCGTTTTGGAAAAATCCACTACCAAATCCAAATTCATATCAATGAATATTTGTGCTAAACAGCTCCGATGGCTCACTTACTTACTTTGTGACCTAGGAAAAGTCATTGAAATTCAATTTATATACAATGAGAACTCTGGGGCAGCGACTATCTCAAGCCAGGCCAGTTTGAATTCTAATGTCAAGAACATTGAGATCAGATATCAGTACATATGAGATATGGTCTTAAAGAAGCTCTTGGAAGTAAAAAAGCTGGGGATAAAAGACATGGCTGCAGATATACTAACCAAGTCGATGGGAATTCAGAAAATGGAAATTTTGATGAATCAATTACACATAGAGAATCAAGGGGGAGCATCGTGAAGTAAGGGACTGATGTATGATTCTCTACAGAGGGAATGTACTAAACCTTTTTTTTGCTGAGCTATTAATCTGTAAAGGCTCAAGGGTGACATATCTCAACACCACAGTGTATGATCACATCCAGGGATGGAAGAATTAATATAAAGCCACTCAAGAGCATTCTCTTTGTGCTCAATCTCCCATTCTTACACCATCTCCACTCAAATTCATTTCTTGTTTCTATCTTACATACTCAGGAAAAGTATATAAGCCCTCTAGAACAACTCTCTGATACTGTGTTAATAAACAAATTGGTACAACAAAGTTAATTTGGCAGGTAGCTCCATCACCTGCTCTATTTCTAGTGGAATGTTAGCTCATTTATTCTCTTTGTGATAAATTTTATAGAAGCGTGTCACCTGTCCTAGTGTTTTCTTAAGAAGATAACCATTACTATACATATATATATATATTCACAGGTACATGACTTAATTCTATGTGTTGAGCTAAATAGATATGCTAACCATTAATGCTACTGTTTTTATTTAGTATTAATGCAATAAATATTATAAACTAAATCTCTTGCACATAATACTATTCTTTATTGGAATAGAGGTCTCAGAGATTAAGTGAACTGGTCTTAATTCTTTAAAATAAAAAACATTTCAATTTCTGATTAATATTATTGGAATTATATTGAATTTAATATATACTGCTATTTGTATTTCTTAAGTTATTTTGAAACGTAAATATTATTCAATTTTATTTTTTAGAAAGAAGACAGAAACAAAAAACACAAAAAATATCTTAAAAAGTTATTATTTAACAAATAATTCATGCAAAATAATAGAGCTACCTCAAAAAATTGAAGTATAAGAGCATATATACAAGGTGCATTGAATTTGCTTTTATTATTTGAATAAATCTTATTTTATAATTATTGGGGAAAAGATGTAGAAAAATCTTCCTTTATGCTACTCTAAAACAATTTTCTTTATGTTTTTACTTCATTTTTTTGAGTTTTTTTATACAAATTTTATGCTGATATTTTATTTTGAGTTATTGAGGAATTTTTTTTCCTTGATTTTCCTGGCTTTATCTCTTATATTTGTAAATATCTTTTATTTTCTTTCCTTTTTTTAAATGTGTCAAGTTCATTACAGTACATGAGCTTCAATTCCTGCTTATGTAATATTGTCTGCAATTTCCCTTTCGAGATGATATATAACAACTCCAAACAAGCCACAGTAAAGGACTAAAAATGATAAGTTTTGGTGATGATAATAAAAATCTATTGAATTAATTAATGATACAAAGGAATAAGAAAATGATAAAAGAAGAATCATACTTAATTTCTAGAAGTTTTACTCAATAAATAAAACAATACATATAGCTTCTTTATATTTGGGGAAAACATTTTATTAAAAAAGATATAACAGCCTTTATATTTTCCTTATTAGGTTTAAAAATTTTAAACATATGAGAAACCAAAATTCTCATCAATCCAGTTTCTTCCGAAGAGGCTTTGGTTTGAAACAGATGATTTTGATGTGTGAGCCATTTTTTGAATAAGAAACAAGAATTAATATTTCTTAAAAGTAATAATAAGTCATAAATAAAGAAATATTAAGGCTTTTCTCATCTTTGAGAGTGTTTTTGAATTCTTTTTTCTTCCAAAAACTCTGGAATTGTCTAAATGGAAAGTGAATTTTGAGATGAAATCTTTATCTTTGAAGATATCAATTTGAAGATTAAATTTAAAAGGAAATCATTTTCATATAATATATCATCTACTTACTCCATGCAGTATAAAGAAGGAAGAAAATATTGGAAATTCTGTAATATCCCAGTGGCTTGGAAGAACTTGGAATACTAACAAAAATTCAAATCCCTGGTCTAAACTACTTCACAAGAAGGGTCTCAGCTAATTCAAGGATGAGTTCAGCTAATTTCCAAATTCAACACCTCCTGTTAGGTGTAGCCATTTCTCCTGTGGCTATTTTTGAATATGTACTCACTATAAGACTGGGGAAGACCATTATTTATCCAATAATTTATAAAAAATTTCATTTAAATAAGCTTAATTGTTAATTTATTTATAAAGTAATATTTTTTTAACTATTCAAAAGGGTAAAATTTAATTATAATAATTCATTCATAATAGAAACAAAGCTACTGATTTTGAGAATGAAACAAAAAGAACTAATCAATATTTGAATTACAGAAAAAAGAGACGTCTTATTTAAAATATTCATAATCTTATCAATTTTTTTCAGAACCGGAATTAATCATAAAATAAAAATATACATCTTTTTCAAATTTACAGATGAAAATAATTATTACTCAATAATAAAACATTGTCTCAAGGCTATTCATTTATGGAATATATTTTCAAATTGAAGTTATAGATTCTTAAGGATTCTTATTCTATTTTAGGAAGAAATCACATTCTCATTCAATTACCAGTTATATTTCTTGAAATATGATTATTTAATAAATCAAAAAAATACATAAATTCCTTCTTTTGGCAAAGGTAAATCCAGAATTATCAAACAATAAACTTCTCTTTTTTTGCAGAGTTAAATCCGGAAACATTAAAAAATAAACTCCTATATTTATCAAATTTATAATTGCAATACATTTATATTATTTATATTTTTGAATAATCTTTAGTAAAGAATGATTAGTTTTTTTTTATCACTGATTCACTTTTTTTAAATATAATGAAAGGTTTTTTCCTGTCTTTGAGGGTATAAATAAGGGCCCCAATTAATCCTCTTCCTTTAAAATTATTCTTCATGTTATTTTCATTTTATTATATATATCTTGAATAAATAAAGGCCTATTTTATTTTTTTCATTTTAATTAATGAGGTTTAATTTTTTCCTTGGGGGATATGGGTAATTTATGATCAAAATATTTGAATGTTTTCTTTCAGTTTAATGGAATATTTTTGAAGAAGAGGATTTACTCATAATATTTTCATTGTCATCATTATTCTTTTAATAATATTTAGCTTCAAGACTTGGGGTTTTTTATTCTTATATTTCCTTAAATAAAATATTCAAAATGAATTATACTTACTAAAAAACACTTTTTTCAATTTTTACACAAGAGGTGGGTTCAAACCTTTCAAAATGAATTTCTAATTTATTATAAGTCAAATTTTATCTGAAAAAAATTATGAATAGTTCCTTATAAGAGCACTATATTGATATAAAATAAGGAAAAGAAGGAAAAATTCAATAATTAAATAAAATTAGAAGTGATAGTCCTTTAATAAAGGTATTCTAATAATAATAATAAATATTTTTTTTATTTTTTAATAAAAAATCAAAATATTTTTTCAAAACTCAATTCATTTAGAAATTCAAGTTAGGTTTTTTACAATAGAAAACCAATTTTGAATAGTATCAAGAAAAATTTACAAGATAAGAAGGAGTAAAAGAGGTTTTTTTATGGGAGGTAATTTTGTAATTATAATTTTTTTGAAGTAGTAATGAAAGGATTATCATTATTTATTTTGGGAATTTAATGGCAGGGGTATCACTATTATTTTCATTTTTGCGTGGCTTCAAAGGATTTAAAGAATTTTTACCTGAAATATACCTTATCATTAATCGGAAATTAAATAATAAGAATTTTGATTGTTTTTTACTAAAATATTGTCTGTTATCATATAAAAATACTGCCTTAATTAATTAAAAATCTTATTTTAATACAAAAAAAAACTTAAATAAAAACTATATTTTTCTCAAAAATAATATTGAAAAAATATTTATAAATTTACTTAATATAAACAAAAGATAATTTTTTACTATTTTTCTCAAAGAATCTTATGTCTCTTTTGGAAAATAAAAAAGCAAAAAACATTAATTTTTACATGTTCATTTATTTTTCAATTAAATTAATTTTAAAAATAGTGTTTTTTTTTGAAAAAAGAAATACTCAGACATTTTTATTTTTTAAAAGAATTGAATAATTTTAATTTTTTTTGAGAATTAACTTGAATTATTTGAAGTTATAGGAATATTAACAACTTAAAATATCATAAAATCAATGATATTGATGATTTTAATCTTATTAAAATCATTTTTTTGAAAAAAAAATGAAAATTAAATTTGAATTTTTATTTAATCTTCCAAGAATATAATCAAATAATTTAATTATCATATATGGCTGGTTTTATTTATTTTAATACCAAATAAATCTATTAAAATTAATTATCAATATAATTCATAAATTAAATATTATATATATATATTAATAGCATCCGTTGAATTTCTTCAAAAATAATAATAATAAGATATTTTATGTATTTTGTTATTTCTTTTAGAAATTTTCTTTATTTTTTTTCTTGTTTTTAATTATCCAAAAAGGGTAAAAGAATTCAATTGAATTTTTTTTGAAAAAAAGTATATATATTTGTCATGAAAAAATATTTTAATCTTTTAAAAATATAAAATCTTATAAAATAATTCATCAATGAAATAAGGTGGAGAGGGGAATTTATAAAGTTTCATCTTTCAATATTTGTCAATTAAGGTTTAATTCATGACTTATGAATAGTTTATCTTATTCATTTAAATTTTAATTTACAATTAAAGTCATAGACCATGTGCTTTGCTTTTTTGAATAATAAGATATAAAATACTCAAGTAAAATTTCTTTTTGAAATCTTTTGATGTAAACTGTTTAGATCTAGAAGGTTTGTTTCAATGTATTTTTTCTCAACTTTAATCTTATATTACAATTGTTTTTCTGTAGTAATAACCTCTAGAGCTTCAATTTTTTTCAATGAAAGAAAAACATAAATTAATATAAATATCTTAATAATTATGAATTCCTTCTATCCTTACTACTTATCACAGAATTCAAAATTCTAAATCAAAATCAGAATTTCCAGATAAAACAATAGATAAATTGACAATAAAGCTAATTTCAATACACATTTTCAGAACTTCTGGGTGTCACATCCAAGGAGGCAGGGGCATTACCAATCATCTTCAACAATCATTACTTCATTGATACCCTTCAAAACTCAATCAGCAACAATCATTATTTCATTGATACCCTTCAAAACCCAATCAGCAAGGGGGTTTCATTCAACATTCGCCAAATACAGTTTTCAGACCTCAATACAGTTTCATACAGGCAAGACCCAAATACAGGATTCACCAAATACAGGCCTTTCATCAATATTACGACTTATGAATTTGTTTAAGATTAATTGTTTTATTTTTTGTTTCATCACACTTAGTTTTTTTCATTATGCAATTCTTTTTTTGTTTTTTATAGTAGTATTTACAAAGCGGGTTTTTTACCCGAGTCCTGATTCTTCTAGAACTTTCTTAGTTCTTCCAGTCACGACTTACATTACTTATTATTTTACACTCCCCCTTAATGTCAGTCGCCAACTAACAATTTTTTGCATCCTTCACCATGTTTTACTGGCCCTAATCGTTTCGTGCAGATATCAGCCAACTGGTTTCCAGTTGAAGTCCATTCAATCAAAATTCCGTATTTTCTGATTAGATCATTCATGGAATAAAAATGCCGCTCCAAACTCTTTATTCTTGTTTTATATCCTTCCATTACCATCACTGCTGCCTTATTATCACAGTTCAATTTATATTCAATTGTTGTTCCTGCTGATTCTAGTATTTGTATCACAAATGAAAGTAAGTCTGTTGCCATCCCTATAGCTATTAGTTCTGCCGCACATGTTGATGTTGATACTAATTTTTTCCTTCTAGAAGCCCATGATATGGTACACCCAAATAAACTAAAAACTATTCCTGTAATTGACCTTTGAAATTCACCCCCCCAATCGGCATCTGTCCATACATTTAACGACTCATTCGTCAAAAAATAATTCAAACTCCAGTTCATTGAATACTTGATATATCCCATTAAATGACGAAGAGAAACCCAATGTTGTTGTTGAGGTGATTTAGAATACCTGGCTAAATAATTTACTGCGAAACTGATGTCCGGTCTTGTCCCCAATGCTAGATAATTCAATGAACGTATTAGTGATTGATACCATTTTTGTTCAATTGGCTGATCTGTACTAGTTTGTAATTTAACATCTGGAAAGATTGTTCTTGTTTTTATCAATGGTGAATTCGTCTTCTTTTCAAAATGGTGAACTATTTGTTTTGCGAACCTCCATTGGGACAATTGAATTGCATTGTGTTTGAAAGTTATGTTGATTCCTACTATCCGTGATAATCCATCCTCCCATTTTATCTTCAAGTGTTGTATAAGTTCATGCTTTAGCTTCATTATCTCCTCTTGATCGTTCAAGAAACTAACGCCATCATCTACATGCATCCACACAAATAAAATCGTATTGTTCCTTGTGCACTTATATACGCATTGATCAAGTTCTTCAGCACAGAAACCAATTTTTTCCATAACCGATCTGAAGTATAGCCACCAACAATGTCCCGCTTTCTTCAACTTCATTACCTTACCAAGCCATTCTGGTCTAAATTCAACGGGTGCTTTGACGTAAATGTTTTCTTCCAAAGGACTGTGCAAGTATGCCACCGATACATCAAAACTTGCTATCTTCCAATTGTTCTTTAGTCCCAATGCTAGGAGCAATTGTAACGATGTTAACAAAGCTGTAGGTGCATAGGTATGTTTGCAATCTATCCCATTCCTTTGACAAAAACCACGTGCAACTAATCTGGCTTTATAAGTTAACTGTTCGGGCTGCCCCTTTCTTTTCAAATCAAATACAAATTTTGTTTTTATTACCCTCATGTCTCTTGTTTTTTCGACAGGCATCCAAACATCCATTTCATCAAAAGAAGTCAATTCCCTATTGATCGCATCTCTCCATTGTTCCCAATTCCTTTGCTTTGCTTCTTTCAGGTTTGCTGGTATTTCCATGTTGTCGCTTGATATTTGTATTTCATCTATTTGTCTATCTTGCTCTTCACATATTTCCTCTGTCTGCTCCTTCCCAGGTTGTAGACCTATTTTGTTTATTAAGTTAGTCACTTTCATTTTTTCGGATTGAGTATTTTGTTCAAAATCAAGAAATCTAGCGTGGTTAGAATTTAATATTTGCTTAGATTCATTATCCCAGAAAAAGAAACCCCTACTGTCATCTTGAAAACCTATCGAGGAGCACAACCTCCCCCTGTTGTCCAGCTTGCCCCGTTTCTCACTTGGAACATGAACAATCGCTTTTGCTCCAAAAGGAAATATCCTTTTATCTTGAGGTTTTCTTCCACACCAAAGCTCGAGCCGAGTCCAAACTCCTGTCCTATTATTCGGTATCCTGTTGTGAATATAGGCCGCACACTTATAGGCATACAACCAAAAAGATTGTGGCAAACCTGATGCCCTCAACATTGTTCATGCTGCATCCCCCAGTGTTCTGTTCAATCTTTCTGCCTCCCCGTTCTGTTCCGGTGTATAAGGACATGTAAACAGTTGCTTAATTCCCATATTAGTCAAACTTATTTTAAAATTTTTCCCCATGTACTCCTTAGCATTATCAGACTGTAAAAACTTTTCTGATTTGCCAAATACCGAATGTATTAAAGAAAATGTTTCTAGTAATACCTTTGGGACTTGATCCCTTGTCTTTATTGGAAAACAGAACACAAATGTTGCTTTGTGATCCTGTAATGTCAATATATATTTATTCTGATAAATATCGAGTAATGGCATTGGGCCCAGAACATCAGACATCATAAGGTCTCTGGGCTGTTCTCTTGGCGCGTCATCATGGCAAGATAAATTCCTCCTTGTACTCTTAGCTATCAAACAATTGTTGCAAACAAAAGATGACCATTGTTTCAGATCAAATTCAGGTACGTGAACTTTCAAAAAATGTTTAACAATTTTATCAGAGGCATGTCCTAAACGACAATGCCATTCAAAAGACTTTGATGAGTTCAAAACTCTAACAGATGGAGAATCCATTCTATCCCACGCTTGAGACATTCGCTTTGGGCTTAATTCCGAGTTGGTTGGTGAAATAACCCATGACTTAGCTGTAAATCAAGCATAGAAATATAATCCCCCCTGTGGTGTGTACACCCACATATCCCTACCCACGAATTTCGGTATATATCCCTCTTCAACTAATTGTCCTAACGAGATCAGGGTACCCATTATATCTTTGCAATACAGTACATTATTCAATGCCGAGCTGACAAAGGGAAACTTCATCATTCGCCTATGAGTGGCATTAACGTGAATTGATGGAGAAGCAAGACTCAATGCTAGCATCTGTCCCAAAGGCTCCTTTTTAACAAATAAAGAAGAATTTCCACTCACATGCACCTGAGAGCCGGTGTCAACCAAACTCGCAGTTCTATCATCAGATACTGCCCGTATCGCCGGCTCAAAACCCGCCATCGGCGGTGGTGCTTTCTCAAGATTCAAGATTTCTCGAATCACTGGGCAAGTTGAAACCCAGTGACCCTGAAAACCCAAACCTTGCAACTTACAATAATGGCATTCCATACCATGTTTTTTCCAAAGAGACTCTGATGGTTGTTTGTTTCCTAACTTAATATTCAAATGTGCTTGTTTAATTTCATTTTCTGATGGCATTCACAGAGATTTGATTTGTTGAGGACTCCCTTGATTTGGAGAAGATATAATGATGTTCAACATGACATTGGATAAAGAATCCATTTTACTATTCTTTGATGATATTTGATTTTTTGGCGCCAGTTTCATAACCGATTGTGAACTAGATTGTTGATCATTTCGTCCTACCAATACCATAAAAGAGTTTACCAGACGTTGCACATCACGAGGGTCATTCCTTCCAGAACGATGAAGTTCAGAGGATATCAAATTAAACCAGGATTCTTGTGTCATCCCTTGTGGGATCAGTGCGAAAATTTGTACTATTAGACTTCTCCACTCAGGAGTCAAAGGAATACGTGTACGTCTGTACTTGTCAAACAGCGTAAATAATTTAGAAAAAAAATCATTTGAATTCGACTGAGATCTTGTGGAGTACATTTCAAAAAGTTCAATAACAATCTCAAGTTTCATTAACCTTGCGGATTTCTTAAAATTGTTTTGTAGTTCTATGTATGCTAGTTTAGGAGAAGGTTCACTTTGAATCATCTCAGATAGTTCTGGTGCAATTGTTTGTTGAATAAAAAAACATAAGGCACCCTTAGCCTGATGAACTAGTTCAAAATTATCAGGATCATCGGTGAATAATACTTTGTTAAAAATATACATGAAAACATTATCAAGACCCTTGTTCCAATCCGTAAAATTGGAACCATCGGGTTTAAGCTTAGGAACGTTAGAAACGAATTTGGACGGATTCTTAAGAAACGACAAGAAAGCAGGAGAAGACATATCAAAAATGAATTCATCAGACTTTTCATTTTTTGTCTGGATTGGTGTAGCCATAATATCACAAGTATTTGTAGGAGTTGATATAGTTGGATGAATAGAAATAGACGAAGGAATTAATTGTTCTTAAATAGAATCAGAATCACTTTCTGAAGTATCAGAATCGTTCAACGAAGAAAATCTGCCACTACGTAGTGGCATTCACAGTGTGTTTTGAGGGTTAAATACAGTAATAGGCCGGCTTTTAACCTGTTACAACTTATGAATTTGTTTAAGATTAATTGTTTTATTTTTTGTTTCATCACACTTAGTTTTTTCATTACGCAATTCTTTTTTTGTTTTTTATAGTAGTATTTACAAAGCGGGTTTTTTACCCGAGTCCTGATTCTTCTAGAACTTTCTTAGTTCTTCCAGTCGCGACTTACATTACTTATTATTTTACAATCAATACAGGCGCAAATACCTGTATTGGATTCACCAATACAGGATTCAATCCCACATCCAACTTCTTCCAGCATACAGGCCAGTATCTCAACACTCAAACTCCAAGTCTGGTATTTCTCACATATACCAGCCCCTCTTCATCTGCCTGGGGGTTTTTCCCCCAGTTAATTAAAATATTGGATTTATTATTTAATATTATTTTATTTCTCATTAAGAAATATTATTTTATTATTTATTAAGTTAGTCTTTGCCTTCCCTCACCTGTTCAGTAGAGTCCTGGTGGCCATATCCTTTATTAATCCTTTTCTCTTTTCTGAACAGGTTGAAACAGTGGTACAGGATTATTTGTGGTTGGCTCTTTATTATTGCTTTTGTTTTCCTCTCATATATTTTAATTCTTATTATTTTATGACTAGGAAATTATTATCTTATTTCATTACTCTTATCATTTGAGTATTCTTCTGAGCCCTCCAT
This sequence comes from Austropuccinia psidii, assembly GCA_023105745.1. NCBI lineage: Eukaryota > Fungi > Basidiomycota > Pucciniomycetes > Pucciniales > Sphaerophragmiaceae > Austropuccinia > Austropuccinia psidii. Next base: position 6,169,513 of record JALGQZ010000002.1, on the reverse strand, counting down.
AAGTAAGTCTGTTCACTGAGTGCCAGGCCCTCTTCATTTAGAAGAGCCCCTGTGACACTGGGTTCTACATAAGAGTCAATATGGGGACAAAACCAAAATTCATTTAAGAAAAAACTGTTTGATAAAAATAATTTTCAATATGTTTCATCGGATGAATAATTGATCTATATTATTGAAATCTAACATCAACCAAAAAATTGTAAAACAATATCAAAGAATTTAAAAAGCTTGACTATGAAACAATAGGTAAATATTATGAATATTTTACTTATTTTACTCTGAATGTCCTTATTAAAATAATTAATGAGATTCAAAATAATCATAATAATAAAGAAATATTATAATTATGGTGTAAAAATATTTATATTATTCAAATAAATGAAATAATATAATAAAAATAGATATATAAATTAGATAATTCATATATTTATGGCAACTTATTATTTTTTCAAACAAATGATTAATGTGTGAGAAATTGTTATTCAATAAAAAGAAACAATCTATAATGATAACATTACTAATATTTAAGTTATATATTAATATAAATACTATTTATATTAATAAAAGAATTTTTTAGAATCATAATGAAGAGAAAAGTATTATAAAAAGAGAAATAACCTAATCTTAACACTTAATATAATAATTTTGAATAATTTCGCGCCTAATAATGTATATAAAACTTATTTTAATTGTATTTAAAATTCAAAATAAAAGAAATCACAAATGTTCTTGATTTTACATTGTATTAAATTATTTAGAAAGAAATTAACAAAAAACAATTAATTTTTTTTAATAACTTCATAATTGGTGATTATTCAAGAGATTAACTTTGGTCTTTAATAATATCATGGAACTATATAAAAGGAATAAATCTTTTACCTTTTGATTTAATATTTTTAGTGTTTTGATGCATCTGAGGGGGAAATAGAGGAAAAGAAGCTCCATTTATAGCTAAATCCTCCGTCCTAGAGTGAAGAAGGCTTCTAGTAGACTTTTAACAATGTTATAAACTGAAATTGATAAGTATTTTAAGTTTTAGTTATTATTACATCATAATTAAACCTTCTTATCTCAATATTATTCTGTTATTTAGAATTATCACTGTAGCTCTAATTGTTCTGACATAATGGGCTTGGAAAAAGGTTAAGCTTTTTGTCTTTTATCAGTATTAATAATAATATAATAGTGTCCATCAGCTTTACTAATTATATAATCTTTAAACTTAAAATAATATTACAGTGTGTGATCATAAATGATCATTTTTAAGCTTTAACTTCGATTATTAATACCTCATTAGTTATTTCTGCTACATCTATTCAGGTAGTTAATTCTAATAGCTTTTCATTTTCTGTAATAACATTTCAATAGAATTTAATTACATCATCACAACTCTATTTTTTATGATTTTTCTTGTAACTTGTCTTTTCTGTTGAAATTTACTATTTTAAGCTTCAAACCAAGGTTTAAAAGGGCTATAGCTCAAATATAATGATAAAAATTACATAATTATTCACTTTTGAGCTATTATAATCTGAATATCTACTTCTTTTTGAATTTGGACTATCTTTAAATTAAAGTAGTCAACAACTATTGCTATTTTTCTCAAGAACCCCTTTTAAGTTATAGCCTTGTTTAGAGAGTGTCAGATAAAGCTTATATCTGTATTTTTAAAGCTATTTTATGGTAAATTTATTTTTGGATCAACTCTTTATCATGCATAATTCAAGAGATATGAGCTGAAAAGCATGAATATATGCACTGATCATAAAAGTGCATATATTCAGGTTATCTCAGTAAGTATTGACTTTAAATACATTACATGAAAATTTTATATGTGTATTGTCTTATTACAAACCCAATGGTGTAATTCATTTCATATTTTTATAAATTGGGATCTGATATAATCAGTATCTTATGCCTTTTTATGGCATTTTTACTTATTTTAAGATAATAAGATCAATTCTTATTACTAAAATAAGTATTTTGAAGTTGCTCTGTGAACTTTTTTTAATGTTTGGTCATATCTGAAAGTCTCACATTCCCTACCACCAAAAACTATTTTACCACAATCTCATATAGTCAATCAGGATACCATCCACTGTCCTACCTCTTCAATAGATGTTCTTAGTCTTGAAGCTCAATAATTCATAGCTTTTCTATTATTTATGTCTTCTTTCATGTCTAAACCTCCTTAATAGCTTCTCAGCATTAGTTATATCTTTCTCAAGGAGCCATTAATCTTCTTGAGTTGGTTTTCTATGCCCTGCAAGGTATTCCCTTTCTTTTTTGTTTCTTGTCCTCCTTTCTTTAAGGACTTTTACAATCTTTGTTTCTTTGCCTTCTTCTAGAGGGGTAATTTCAAGTGGTGGTTTATTTATTAGAGGAAATAATTCCTTATCACTTGAGTTGTAAGGTTTTGTTAGCATTACAGGGAAAGCTGGGTGGTTGTTCATTAATTCACCTGTTAATTCTAGCTTCACATCATTAAGGCCATATAGTGCTCTTATTATGAAGGGTCCTGCAAAGGAATATTTAAGCTCCTTTGGGCTTTTGATAATATTAAAGCTTAAATTTGATACTAATACCAAGTCTTCTACCTTAAAATAGGTTGGCTTATGATTTTTTCCCTGTCTTTCTTTTGCATATTTGAAATAAGATTGCATACATCTGTTTGCATAATTTATTGCTTTTTCAAGCATTATTTTAAAACTTCTTGCTTTTGCATGTATATGAACTAAGTACTTTTTGAGAGTATTTTAGGGAGCTCTTGGATTTCAACCCTTATATAACATTTCTGGTGTTTTACCAGTTGAATAATAGATTGATGTCTTGTATTCCAGTTCAAGAGCTGGTATAATATTGCACCATTAGATTCTTTGAATTATATGCCATAAGCACAGGATTTTCTGATCATTTCTTCTAGATTTTGTATCATTCTTTCTTTTATACCATCAGTTTGAGGGTGCTAAGCTGTTGAGAATGATATTTTTTTCCAAAAAAGTTATGGATATTTGTCCATAATGCTTGAGTGTATTTGGGATCTCTATTACTCATGATATTTTGGAATAAGCCTGTATGGATAATTAACCTATTCCATATAATTATGGCTGTGTCCATAGCTGTATCACCTTCATGAAATGGTGAGAACATCGGGTTTTTACTGTACCTGTCAACTAACACTAGGCATGCATTAAAACTACAATCTCCTCCTGGAGGTAAGGCTGTTACACAATCCATGTGAAATATTTCCAATGGGGATTTTTGTTCTTGTATTTGGATAATCATTCTAAGCTTCTTGCCTGTGGCCCTGTTTTCTTTTTGACATCTGTCACAGGTTTGGCAGTACTCTGAAACATAATTTTGCCAATTTTGCCACCATTATCAGGTTTTCACCCTCTCTAGTCTCCTATCTTCTGAGATATGTCCAGATAAAACACTATCATGGAATTAATGTGGTATAGTATTCATTAGAGTCCTATCTGTCAAGGTCATACATAACACATGTGTGTTTAGCCCTATGATAAAGAATTTCATCAAAGAGGTGGATTCTTCCTTCATCATATGCTTTTTTCCTTACTTAAGCTAGTTTGGATGATAGTGATGGGTCTTTGCAATCTTTAATTAAGAGTTGGAATAAGATATGAATTTTTCTAAATATCTTATATCTTTCTTTAACTTGATAGAATAATTCTGTGCCAATGTTTGTGACATATATCCCTTCTATATGATCTTCTTCCTGTGTTACCCATGCTGGGCTTTCAGGTGTATTTGCTAGAGCCCACCTGCTAAGACCATCTACATCTTGATGAATATTTCCATATTTATGAACTATATTCATATTTCCTCTATATTCTTGCATACCAATCTTCCATCTTAGCTGTCACATGGTGGAATGTGATCTACAACTTGCCAGTATTAACTGGTCTTTCAACCGGTTTAATAGCCTTTTACGCAAGAGCTCCCTTTGTTGAGGTCTGGCAGACAGAATTGTGACAATAAACTGGTTACCAATGTCATGGGTTTGATTCCAGTTTGAGATAAGAGGAGGTCTCAATCAAACACCCAGAAATGGCTGGGTTTTCCGCTCCATTGGCGTACAAGGGTTCCACCCCTTGGGGGTTCCTTGTAGGCTCCTGTTGTGACTAATGTAACTCCATGAGGGTGACATGGGTAATACCATCAGTTACATGCACTTCAGAACAAAATGCTCGAAACCCAGGGGTACTGTCACATGGTGGAATGTGATCTACAGATTGCCAGTATTAACCGGTCTTTCAACCAGTTTAATAGCCTTTTCAGAAAGAGTTCCCTTTGTTGAGGTCTGGCAGACAGCATTGTGACATTAGAATATTTATGTTTTGTGTCTTTATTTTTAATAATCATTCTATAGAATTAAAGTCTGTGATGACATCAAACACTGTTACATCCAAATAATAGTGTAAATTTTTTAAAGCCCACACTAGGAAAATACATTCCATTTGGCTTGCTCCATATCTTTCTTTGTTTGGCTTAATTTGTCTTTAAATAAAGCAAATTGGCCCTTCAACAGGTTTATCATTGATTATTTGTGATTGGTGTAGTGCGGCACCTATTCCTTCTCCACAAGAATCAATGTATAGCTTGAAAGGTAGCTTTAAATCTGGAATTAGAAGAAATGGGGAATTTATGAGGGCTCTCTTTAGGCACTCATATGGTTTAAGTCTATCTTCAGTCATATCATAAACTGTCTGTTGGTCACAGATTTTATGCAAGTATTCAGAAATTCTTTCAAAGTCTTTTATATGCTGTCTGGAAACACCAAAAGCTCTTAGAAATTATTGAATTTATTTCTTGGCTTGGGGAATTGGTTTTAGTAGTACTGCTTCTTCTTTGTTTTTATCTATTCCCAAGCTTAGTCCAGATACAACATGTTCCAGTGCTTTTAGTTCACTGTATTCAAAATGACATTTTTTCAAAGAAACTTACATATTTACTTGTACTATATTTTGCAAGACTCTTTCTAGTCTTTTTAGGCAGTTTTCCCAAGTTTCTGATTAAACTATGATATCATCAATTTATGTAATTAACCATCCTTCTGACATTTATTCAGGAAATATGATATGCATCATTCTTTGATAGTGGGAAGGTTCATTTTGTATACAAAAAGGCATTCTTAGGTGTTCATATATGCCACAATGGGCTATTATCCTTAGTATTTTTCTGGCATTTGCTGTTGAGACATTTTTATGAAATCACTTTAGAGCATCCATGGCTGTAATAAACCTATCCTGTTAGAATTGTGTTAATGTCTCATGGATTCTGATTATTTAGTATCTGTCAGGAATAGTATAGGTATTTAGAGCTCTAAAGTCCCCTACCATCCTTTTTTCCCATTATTCCAATTTATAATGACAGGTGTAGTGACCACTACCTGCTCATTATGTCCTACTTTCCTTAACACCCCAAGGTCCATTAATTCTTCAATGTGTACCTCTAAGGCTTCTCTATCTCTTGGTCTAGCTGGGTACGCTGGTCTTCCTAACAGGGGTGGATAAGGTTTTTCCACATGAAGAAGAATTTCTACCTCATTTCCAATGATAGCACCTAGTGATTCTTTTTCAGTTGCAAAAGCACTTTTGTATTCAAATAAGAGATAAATCAAGTTTTGTTTCATTTTTTCTGTTATGTCTTGATTGAATTATGCCACTTTAAGTTGTTCACTTATGAATGATTGTCTTTCTGGGTTTGGCTCTTCATTTTTTATAATAGTAATTTGTTTCTTATTCTTAAAAAACCCAAATTTCTGTCTTTTATTGTCTCCCATGGTAAAATATCTGTCTTTCTGGTTAGAGATATCTATACCATATATTTCCAAGTATAAAATGGTTACTAATACAATTTTCCATTACTAAAAAATCTCTTTTCACTCTTATGCATTGGCAATAATGAGTAAAAATTAATGTTAAGTCAATTCTCCCAAGGGTCTTAATGCTTTCACTGGCACTACTGAATTTAACCTCTTGTATTTGCATAAGTTTTTCTTCCCAATATGATATAATTGTTTCTAAATGACATTTACCAAAACAGGTTCACTTTTTCTTCTTGGTTCTCTACCAAAACAATACTTATACTTGATTTTCCATCTGTATATCCTATTCCTTTTTCATGTTTGGTTCTATGTGGTTTGGAATCTTGTATATTTTTGAGGCTTGTATCATATGTTCCAACTTGTGGTAAGTTTAACATTACATATAGTACCTCATACATTAAGTCAATATTAATAATTTGTGCATTAATTATATTAATTCATTACTTCAAGCAGTTTCTGACTCTTCAGTGTCTTTTTTAGACTCAGATTAATCTTCCTTATCATTTGAGTCTTCTGTTTCCACAATTTAATTGATTTTTGCCTTTTTGTGGCAATCATTGGCTAAGTGTCTACTACCACCACATTTATTGAATTTTCTTTTACCATTAGTGTTGAATCTATTGGGTTTGAAAAGTTCTTTTGGTTTATTTGGAATTTTAATATCCAATTTTTTCCATGTTCTTCCAATTTTGGTTTTTGTTGCTATATCTTCCTGTGAATTAATATAATTCTCTGTGGAAAATGGTTCTAGGTACCTGCTTCTCAGGAAATCTTCCAGCTCTTGTCCACATTTCTTAAGTATCTTTATGTGCACCATTTTTTGTGACATTTCTGGATACAATGCATTTAGCCTTTCAACTTTTTTCAAGAACCAAGTTAAAGGTTTCTCCTAATCTGGGTCAAAGAAGGAATTTTCAAATCTATTTTCTATTTTTTACCTCCACGAATCATTTTCCCACTTTGTGATTATTTCATTCTTCCACCAAGACCAGGTATTTTTTGACATTTGTTTGTCTTATGCCATAATAAAAAAATTGAAAGATTTTTCAAATTATTAATTTAATCTTTAAGTGATTAATTCATCTTGTATGACATGATCCTCTTTCAACATTTCAATTGTCTTAATAAATGACATATGGTCATATTCACCTTCACCTATTAATGTTGGAAATTCTTCATGTTGACATGCTTCTTTCATCAAGACACCATTTTTTTTGTTGATGTCTTAAGTCTTATATGGAGGGATTTGTTATTTCCTCTTTTGTCTTAACAGGACTCCTTATGTGAGGAAATGTGGTCGATAACTTTGGCATATTTAAGTTAGCCTCATTTATTTTATCCATTTTCTCAGTTATAAGTATTATTTCACTTTGAATTTCATCTTTAAGATTCATCTCTCTTCATGACTTTTTTCTATGTGGTCTAGAAGTAATTTTTGTTTTGATGGAGTCTTTTCTTCAAATTTTTAAGGTGTGGATATTAAACTTTGATTAAAAATCAAGTACTTTTCCTTTCCTCAAAATTTGTATAAGGTAAAAATTGATTGAAAATAATATGAAGTAAGATTTTTAAGATAAGACACACAAATTTTATTGTTTTTAACTTTATAAGTATAAAAAAATAATACTATAAATATTTATTGTTTCACCAACAATAAAAATTTATCCAAAAATACTCTGCAAGAGATATTTAAGGCTCCAAAAGAAATTTCTTCAAGAGCAATTTAAATTGGAGTTAATTGAGAAAAGGACTTCAGGAAGTTGATATAAGAACAGAGTCTTTAAGAGGAATATTAGAGAGAAAAAACACTGAAAAGTGACCAGAGTGAATTTGGAAACAAAGCTACAAAGTTAACAGTGATGAAAGATGCTTTAATTCACTTTTTGGGTGGTTCAAGGGTAAAAATTATTATAAGAGTTACAAAAAATTAATATAATGATTTTTTCAGGTGGTTAAAAGGTTTAAAATAATTTAAAAAGGGTGTTTTTAATCTTTTATTGATTGGTTTAACAGTGTTTAAACTAATCATAAAAGGAAAATATTTTAACATGAAGAGAAAAGTGGGGAAAAGAAGACATTCTTCTATAGCCATCAATTTTCTTACCCCAAAAGTAAAATTTTCTCTTGTAAGCTGTTGAAGACACTCTGACAACATAAAAGCCAATTATTGTATCATTGAACCCTGGTTTAAACCACAAAAGGGCTGGTTTTAGCCATTTTGGGCCCTTAAATCAGCCACTTCTATAGTAATACCTGGTTTTAAGCCTTCAAAACATGTCATAATGTGTGTAAGAGACTTAAAAATCATTTAAAACTGTTCTTAAAATTATTTTTCTATCTTAACAGTAGTTTTACCCTCTTGGCAACAGTTAAAACTTCCCTGGTTTGTATCAAAACCTCATCATCAATTGAGACACAGACCCTGTGACTCAATTCCAGGCCAAAAGTGATGAGCTTTTGCATGTACTTTGACATTTCACGCCTTTGTGCAAGGAATTTGGGGGTCTGGCTCCCCCCCAGAATCAATCTTTCCAATTTATTATTTCTTTAATTCCTCATCATGTGTTATACTTATGGTTTACATATGTAATTGAATTTAGCTATTACAGTACACACCTGTAATAATTGAGACCTCATATTTAAGTTCAAGTTCACTTATGTAATACATGCACACATTTTGACATTTCAATTTAAAATACTTCAATTCCTCATAAATTCTAAACTACACACAACACCTAAATTTTAACACAAAATTTGAGGGTTAACACCACATGTGATTTGAATTAAGTGAAGGTTTTGAGTATCTTCAGCTTTTTTACAGAAAATACTAAAAACTTAATTTAAGCTCATTTAGAGTTGAGTTACAGAAATTTTACCCAGAGTTGACCCCAGCTTATTTTTTTGTGAGGAGTCCAATGGTGAAATGATTTTCATATTTTTATTTGTTGGATAAAAAGTTATGATGATTTTTATTTAAATTGTTTCCAAAAATATCTTAATTTTGGTATTAAATGTGTTTTTACAATTTTAAATTATGATTGAATTTTCATTTTTGTGTATAAATTTATATTTATATTATAATTTTTGTTTTGATAATATAAATGAATTTATTTTATTTATAATTGTATTTTGTTTTATTATTTGTGGTCTTTTGGGTATCTGAAAATACCTCTAAGCCTCACAAAATTTTTAAACAGAGATAGTTAATTTATTCAATTCTTTGGTCATTTTTTCAATACTCTGGTCATGATTAATTTTCAAAGTTTTTTCTTTGATATCTATTATTTGATCATACAATTCTTGTTTTCCTTGTATGAATTTATGAGTATTATTAATTAAGACTTTTGGTTTATTATTTTCAACCATAAATTTAATTCTTTCTATTTCTTTTTTATTTTTTAAAACAATTTTTTTTGAAGATAATAAGCTACTTCTTTTTCTAAAGACAATAAAATATTTTTAATGTCTTTTATGGGTCATATAATTGTTTAATTTCTGTTAGATTATTCACAACATCAGGAGACAAATTTATTTCTTTGGGAAATAGGGTTGTCTAATTCTTTGTTCCTCTTTTTCCTTGAATTCCATCAATTTTCTGGCCATTTTGCAGAAATTTTCCATGGAATGCTTTTGGATTTTTATGAGTCTGTAGCTTGGGTAATATGGTTTCTTCCTGTTTTTTTCTTACTCTTCTTCCCTTATTGGGGATGTTGGCTGGCTTGTGGCTTTCTTGTAGAAGCTAATAGGGCTTCTTCCTTAATTTGCACCCTCTTTTTGTTATTCCAATCCTTTATATTTTTCATTTGAGGTTTTGATGATAGTGGATTCCTTCCATTGGAATGTGTTACTATTTCCTCCTCTTTGTGGAGCTTTTTAAGAATGTGCCAGGAGTTTACCACTCCTTGGTGGATTTGTGGAAACATTTCCCAATATTTGTCCTTGTACACTGTGTAATACTGCCTTTACTGGCTCATATATATGTCTATTTGATTCCCTCTTAATGTGATTTGTCTCTGTTGGAATCACTTTTAGTTTCAACTCTGGCTCAGAGATTATAGGAATTTCTGGGACTTGCCTTTGGGATATGGCACTTCCTTGTGTGGATTTTGTTCTTTCTTTTCCCTTTTGGGGGATCATTTCTACTTCTGAGTTCACCTAAATCTCATTGGATGAAGTATTGGGATCCTCTTCTAGTATTCATATTCAAAAAATGAGAGATTGAAAGATCTCAGACAAATGTAAAGTATTTTTATGGCAATTTCAGAGAGGTACTCACCCTCAGAGTCCTTAACAGTGGGTCCTGGAAAAACTAATTTCTTATGTTTTCTTTTCTCATTGAAAACTGGTGTTGGAGAGCTTTGAAAAGTTTTTTCTACCAATCTCTTTACATTTGTCTGATTTTCCTCTGTTGGGTTGTCTGAGAACACTAAAAAAGACAAATAAATATAAGTCTTTGTATTAAAAGTGTTCTTTTTTTGGGAATATATGGCAATTTCTTCTTATAAATTTTTTAAGAAGATAGAAAAAAATAGTAAAAGAAATTAAGAAAAAGAATAAAATTATTTCTTATTATTTTTTTACTTTTATTTTTAAAGAATAAAATAAAAATTAATATAATTATTTTTTTTAAGATTAAACTATAATATAAATTTATTTTTAATTTAGAAATATCTTTTTGAATCACTAGAGTCACTCAAAAAAATTTCTTTAAAGTCTAAGGATTTAAATAACAATGTGTAAGATAGTAAAATTGCTTTAAAAATGCCTCAATAGCTTTTAAAATCAACAAATACAAAATTCTTATATAATTTATTATTGGATAATCCCAATTTTAATCTGTTTGAAAGGTCTTTTAAGTAAATATCTTGGCCAGGCCCCCAAATGTAAGGTTTTACTACAAAACAATAAGTAAATATTACTAATATTTTACTTATTGTACTTTGAATGTCCTGTTCAAAATAATCAACAAGATTAAAAATAATTATAATAATTATGGAATAAAAATATTTATTTTATTTAAATAAATGGAAAAATATGAATTATATTATAAAAACAAATATATTAATATTTGATAATTAATATATTTATGGCAATTTATTATTTTTACAAACAGATAAGGAATTCATAGGAAGCTTTTATTTAATAATAAAAAACAATTTATAAAAATAATATTGCTAATATTAAAGTTATATATTAATATAAATACTATTTATATTGATAAAAGAATTATTAAAAATAATAAGAAAGGGAATATTATTATAAAAAGAGAAAGAACCTACTTTCAAAAATTAATATAATAATTTTGAATAATTTTATGCCTAATAATATAAATACAACTTATTTAAATTTTATTTATAATTAAAAATAAAATAAATTACAAATATTCTTTATTTTACAGAGAAATTGACAAAAAAAAATTGAAATATTTATTCAATCACTGCAAAAATGGTTATTATTAAAAAGATGAAATTTTTTCTTCAATAATATAATAGAATTAAATAAAAAATAATAAAGCTTTTAACTTTTGATTGAATATTTTTAGTTTTTTGATGCATCTGAGGGGGAAATATAGGAAAAAGAACTCTATTTATAGTAAAATCCTCCCTCCTAGAGTTCATAAGGCTTCTAGTAAACATGCACTGATGGTATTGACTTAAATTGATAAGTATTTCAAGGTTTAGCAATGATTACGTCATAATTAAACCTTCCTATCTCAATATTATTCCATTATTTAGAGCTATCACTGTAACCCTAAGTTTTCTGACATCATAGGCTTGGAAAAAGGTTAAAAAAAATATTTTATTAGTATAAAGCATAATATACTAGTATCCACCAGTTTTATCACTAATATAATTTTCAAACTTAAAATAAGATTACAGTTTCTGATCATAAATGGTCATTTTTAAACTAAAACTTTGATCATTAATACCTTTTGAGTTATTTCTTCTAAATCCATTCAGGGAGTGAATTATAATATATTGGAATTTCCATAATAATCTTCCAATAGAATTTAATTACACCATCAAAACTCTATTTTTTATGCTTTTTCTTGTAGCTCATCTTTTCTATGGAAATTGATTATTTTAAACTTCAAACCAAGATTTAAAATAGTTATACACTTAATATAATGATAAAAATTACATCATTCTTCACTTTTAATATATTAGAATCTGAGTATTCACTTTTTTCAAGTTTGGACTACTTTTAAATTGAAGTGGTCAACAGTCATTTCTGTTTAGCTCAATAAACCTTTGTAAGTTATAACCTTGTATATAGCTTGTCAAATAAAGCTCATATATGTATTATTACAGTTATTTTGTGGTAACTTTATTCTTTGATCAAATCTTTATCATGCATAATTCAAGAGATATGAGCTAAAAACCATGAAAATATGTGCTGATTATAAAAGTGCCTATATTCAGGTTATTACAGTAAGTATTGAATTTATAGATATAACATAAAAATTTCATATTTGTAAGTTTTTATTGAGAATCCAATGGTGTAATTGTTTTAACATTTTTATTCATTGGTATCTGTGATAATCAAGATTTTATGCTTTTTTATGGAATTTTTACTTATTTTAAGATAATAATTTCAATTCTTATTATTAAAATAAGCATTTCAAAGTTGTTTTGTGACCTTCTTTCTAATATTTGTTCATATTCCAAAGTCTCACAAAATTGATAAAAAAAAATATATAAAAAATAAGAAATTACAAAAATATACCATTTCTTAAATATAATAATTTGATAACTTTTGTTATTACTTGTAAAATGAGAAGAAAGTTTAAATTTAACTAAATAATCATAATATAATTAATTTTTCTTTAGATATTTATAAAAAAAGAAAAAAAAGAAGGTTAAATTCCTATTTTATTTTATTTTTTGTTGATAAAAAAAATATCATTTGAATAAAAAAGATAAGAAACTATTGAAATTTTAACTATTTTGAGAATTTTTTTTCCTTATTTATTTACATTTTGAATATTTAAAAATTGATTTTGAATATAATTAGCTATAAAATTAAAAAAAGATGAGAAAATTTTAAAGTTATTTTTTTGATTATTATTATTTTAAACTAAAAATCCAATAAAATTAATAGGAGAAAAATTAATAAAAGGTTTCAAAAAAATAAGGAAATTGTTTTTTTACATGATTTAAAAAAAATGGTTTGAATATTTTATAAAAAGAAAAAATCTAATAGGAAACAAAAAAATTCACATCCCAGAAGAAATCATTAAATAAAAAATGTTTTTTTTTGAAATTGACTGGAAAGAACTTATTTATTTTTAATGATTTATCTAAAAAAAAACATTACTAAAAACTATCTTTCCCTCCAAAAATAAATAAGAAGATAGTAAAAATTTTTGGGAATAAACCAATCTTAGAATTACTCTAAAATAATTCAAAAAAAGAATTTCAACTTTATTCATAAGATATAAATCAAAAAAATAATGTAAATAATAATAATATAATTGTATTTTTTTAATATGTTAAAGTCAATTCTCACTATGAATTTTAGTCAAAAAAGAAGAAGAAAAATCAATTATTGTGATATTTTGTATAAATTTAAAGTCAAAAATTTTGCAGGTAAAAGATAAATTTAACAATAATATTCAGTTTAATAATTAGTTTGATAACAAAAACTGATCATATAAACCCAATTAAAATTAAATAGAACAAACAAATTTCATAAATTTAGATTAATAATTACCTTGAACTTGAGATGTATCAGGTGTAAATTAAGAAAGAGGTATTGAGAAATGATCAAATTAAATTCAAAGAATCATTAAGGTATATGAAACAAGATCTCAATCTTGAAAACCAATAATTAGACAAAAATAAAAATAAAATAAATCATGAAATATAAATTTCTCTGAAGGACTTTAAATTATCATTTATAAGAGAATTGGTTAAACAGTTTATGATTTATTCAAGAAGATATAATTGAATACTTGTAAATTAATTTTGATTTTTGACAATTTTCTCTATTTTTCAAAATATTTCAAGGTTTAATTTGATTCTCAAGAAAAATTTCACTCAATTCACATAAAGCTTTATGATAAATTGATTTTTTCTTCTTATATATTTCTAATTTTAATAAATTTCTTTTTATGATTCCTTTTCATTAATATTTTTAAATATGATTTAATTTTATCATTAAAATGTCTTTCTTAACTTTTCTTTTCATGAAATTATCTTTATTTTGACTCAATCCTTAGCTTAAAATATAGAATTTTATTACTCATATTGAAATAATATACAAAGATATATTTTTTATAAATAAAATATTGAAAAATAATTTGAAATATTAAATAATCATATAGTTTACTTGAAAGAGTTAGGTGATGGTAGAGTAAGTTTAATAATAAAGCTGGAGGTTTTTCCATATAGTAATTGTGGTGTTGATAAATATTCATCAATTTATTTTAAAGTTAGTCTATTTTTGGGAGAAGGTTATTCACTTTTTATTTGCAAACTCATCCCACAAGTTTATTTAATATGCTACATGGAATACAAATATGATTTTATTCAATAAAATCAGTTTTTTGATATTCTCTTTTTCAGTTATTTTTTACCTCATTTCTCTTAATGAGGCTCAACCTCCTTTGAATATAAGAATTCTATATTCATGTATAACATGCACTTTCACCAGAAATTAATTAAATTTTTATATTGATTCTTGTATTTTCTATTGGTGCTTTAAAAGAAGATATTAGTTTTAGAGTTATATAGTAAAATGAATCTTTAAATGAATATTAACTTACTCAAGAGAATGGATAAAATTTTTAGAACAATTAGATAATTTGTCAAAAGTAGTGGCCTACCTTTATCGAAATACAATTTGGAATTTTCAAAAAGATCTATTTTCTTTAAAACCATAGCATCAGAACATGATCCAGGACGTCTAGTAATCAAAGAATTGAGATTTTTATTGGAGTCAAATAAAATTGGTGAGCTAAGAAAATAAAGCTTTTTATGTTCAAAGTAAATTTTAGCCTTCTAAGAAGGTTTTTGATAAAGTGGCAATGTAGTTTTATTGAAAAAGCTTACAAAGCCTCGAAGACCTTCTTGTTAAATAAACTGTGATATTTTTTCTCGGGATCTTTCCAAATAAGCTAAGCTTTTTGATAATAAATTATTGGATTTATAGGTATTTTTGATATAACAATAACTGAACCCCTTTTAATATGAAAATTTCATGAAAACTTTCCAACTGAGGCTGGATTCCTGTTGGAACCCAAGCACTCTAAAGTTAATGTCAATTAATTAGAAATTGAGAGCTGCTTGCATGTAGTTGAATTTTTAAAAATCTCATGGTATCTCATCTTTTTGTAGATAAGCTTAGTACCCTTGTTTGAAGTCCCCAGCTTTCTCTTGAAATCGTTGTATCTAATGCTAAAGAGTTCTTCAATATTGAAAAGGTGAGCACTTGTTTGTTTTAAGGGTCTTTACAAGTATCTTGTGCTCAGCGTTTGTAAAATCAACTCGCCATATATTCTTGATTCACCATATATTAAATCTAACATGATCAACATCCAAAAGTAATATGTAACTGTTATCGATATGAATATTGAACCTGTGATTAAAGCATGTAGTTTTTTTTAATTGTTATTGTTTTTCGTCTGATGGTCATTTATGATTTCAATTTTGCCAGTTTTTAAAGAAAAATAAAATTAGGATGATGGAGATTATTATGAAATGATTTATTCATAAAATAAAGTCAAGTTATCTGGCCATGGCTTTACATTAAAAAATCATTATAAATTTACTTTCTATGAGAAGTGATAAGGGCTAGCTTTGGCCAATTTTAATAAATAAGTAAGAAAAAAATGATACTTAAGTTTCTTTATAAAAATTAAAAAAATCTTTTAGGCCTTTTATTTTAATTGAAATTTTTATAAAAAAAATTAATAAAAAAATTAAATAAAAATCAATTAATTTTTTAATTTTTTGAGAATTTTAATGTAATTTAACCAGCTGATCTATCTTAATTTTAAAAAATCTTTGGCCAAATCTGAGTTAAATCGGACTGATTGAATTTTAAGATGACTAAAATTCTATTTATCACTAAATTAGTTTCTCAGAAAATTTAATTTAATTTCTATTTTTTTAATTTCTTTAATTTCTTTAATTTTTTTAATTTTTTAATTTCTTTAATTTTTTTAATTTTTTTAATTTTTTTAATT
Organism: Austropuccinia psidii; assembly: GCA_023105745.1. Lineage (NCBI taxonomy): Eukaryota > Fungi > Basidiomycota > Pucciniomycetes > Pucciniales > Sphaerophragmiaceae > Austropuccinia > Austropuccinia psidii. Next base: position 6,153,476 of record JALGQZ010000002.1, on the reverse strand, counting down.
TTTTTAATTTTTTTAATTTTTTTAATTTTTTTAATTTTTTTAATTTTTTTAATTTCTTTAATTTTTTTAATTTTTTTAATTTTTTCAATTTTTTTTAAATTTTTCAAGTCAAGATGGATAAATTATCATTTAATAATAAAACTTGTCCTACTACCAACACTCAATCACTTGATCAATCTAACTTTTTCACCAAAGATTCAATAAATTGGGGTAAGTCAAAAGATTTCATCAAGAGATTTCATTTATTTTCTCGAGATTGACCTCATCAAATTTTCTAGATCCTCATCGAATTGGCTGGCTGATTGCTGGTAGCATGTCATTAATGGTCAGTTGGATAGGTTGATATCAAAATTTATGATGATTAAAATCTTGGATTCGATTCAGACTATCATCATATCAACCTACAACTTAATAAAACATGCTCAACATTATCATCGACCGGCTGAACAACGTCAAATCATGGTTAGCTTGAAATTCTTTCATGGATTCAATCTATCATCTTGATCATCTTAATCAATCTACAATTGTCTTCTATTCAAGCGTATCATACTCATGCCTCCTGTTTATGGTAAGCTTGGGTCTTGAAAACTGGCTGGAATTAATGCTAATCTAACTTTGCTTGCCATTTAGCCGTAATATCCTTCTTTAGTTATAGGTTCTTCAGGTCTTACACTTATTATTCTCTCATAGAAACAGTCAGTCTGCTCTCCATGGTTTGCAATCTGCCTTTTCAACTTGGGATTGGCTTTAATCAATGCTTTGGATACTTGATCAATCCCTTCTTACTCAATTTAGGTCTATGAAGCCTTTGCCATTGCAGCCTTTTTGTTTTTATTGGTTCAATACATCGGCAACACCCCTGCTACTCAACGTTCCATCTTGGCTAAAGCTCCAAAAAGAAGCGTCCCTTTTCCCTTTTGCTGTTGGCGTTATCGTCCCTCAAAGGTTGATTAGTTTTCTTTTTCCTGCCTCATTCTTTTCTTGGACCTCTTTTTAAATTAATCTTATCTAATCAATCGTCTTTTAATAGCCTTATTTTTTACACACCACTAAATGGCTCGTCCTTCAATACTGCTTCTTTAGGCCTTTGATTACCATCATTGGAATCATTTGCGAAGCTAAAGGAAAACTTTGCGCTACTCAGTATAGCATTTATTTTGCTCAAGTCTATCTAGAAGCGTATATCATCATCATCATCATCATCTTGACGCGCCATCTTCATCAAACTTATTGAGTTTTTATTCTATTCACGCTTCTCTAGTTTCGATTTTATCGTCTTTTCACTTGCCTTATATGGCTTAGTGAGTTTATTCAAACAAATCACTTTTTTAAAACTGTCAACTCACGCGTTTGATTTATCTAGATGGTCTTTTACTCTGTCACCAAAGTTCAGCTAAAGGGAAAATATCCTTTATCAAAATTTTTAACCATCAAAGGTTGGTTTAGATTGTTTTCCTATTCTTCAAGTTTCATACTCATCTCCATAAATTCTCCAGGAATCGTTTTTTTTACATTCTATCAAGGCTTTTTATTCTCCATCCTGGAAAAACATGGTGTCATTCATGGATCTCAATATTGGGTCAGTCAAACTGTTTGGTTATCCGTCTAGCTCAGGTTATCCCTAATTCTTTCTTTTGTCTCTTTTGTCGCGACTTTTAAATAGACCTCAACCAATGTTGGCGAAGGACTACAAGCACTTTGTACAACAATTGAAATGGTTTTCTTCGCGTTAGTAACTTGGCTTGATCAACACAATCTCGTCATCAGTCTTGTTGATTTACTTGGAGATTCTCATTTCACAGCGTCATTATGATCTTCTCATTTTCGTCAAGACCATATGAACTTATGAACTCAGGAGAAAAAACTAGTGGATGGCGCTCATTCATACATTCGCAAAACTATAGTAAGTTGAACTTGGGAAAATCTTAACATATTCTTTCATTATTGTGACTCTGATTGGATTCCATCTTTTGACTTCTATTAACTTATTTAGGCGATTTCTTCTATGAAGCTGCTAAATCCCTTGGTATGTCTCTTATCCACCAAGTTTTTTTCTTATTCTTCAAATTCGCTTATGCTCCTTCCTTTCACATTTATCAAACACATCAAACAGGCTTCTTTTGGGACTATGCTCGTCGTAAACCATACACGAGCTCCACTTCAAGCAGCACGCCCGCAAATCTTGACTTTCATCAAGCATATGAATGGGCATCCAGAGAAGTAGATGGCTTTGATCATTCTAAAGATAAATCGCATACAATGACCTCTATCATTCACAAGAGTGGTTAAGCTGAAAATTAGAACACTTCAAGTGATTTAAAATTAAATCTGAAAATACCATTTATTGAAATTTCTCAATAAAATCAGGCAGCGCGGTGGATAATCTCATAATTACTTAATCAAGCACGGAGGAAGTCGGTGAACGTAAATAATATCTTTGAATTTCGTTGGAATTTGTTGCACAAGATTCATTACATCAAATCAATTCTCTTGCAGAAATATATTCCATGCAATGATCCATGAAGATGGAAATTTGAAGATTTCTTTCCAACCCGTAAATCTGATGGGTCGTTTTAATGGAGCGGTTTGGAAAAAATCGGACTTTTTTGATAACCGTTCATAGTGATTTATCATAGAAACAAGTCGCTTTTTCTCATTATTTATTCCCCCTCTCCTTAGCAAAACGCCTTAATACAGGGGTGGGCAGTCTTATCATTTTTTTCGTCCGTTATGATTTACTATATTGTTTTTTTATTTCTGTAAAACTCCTGTGCATCATAATAAACCGTTCCAAAGTGTTTTGTCATCGTTGTTCTTGTTTTTGGTTAGATTAAATTATTCTTTTGAAATTGAGAGATACTGTCGTAATGAAAGAAAATGTATAAAGCGTTTATCTGTTTTTGGATTGTACAGTTTGTTGGTTTTCTAATAAAAGCACTAAAAAAACCACCATGTTGATAATCAACTCCTTTCAATAAAATCTTTTTTATACCAACAACAATCCAGCTTCAATGACTAAAAGCCATGCCTCAAAAGATTCGCAGCACGTACACTTCTCTACAAGTACGACCAAGTCCGTGTCGGTCAAAGTTGGTTTCCAAAATTGCTGAACAGTGCGTTGGGTTGAACCCATAGCCAATTTTGAAAAGAATTCATCGTCCGAACCCACATTTGTTTTGCCTCTCCACTTCCAAGTGGCTATAAGTTGTCATTTTTGTTATCCACTCTCCTCGAAAATTAAACCTTATTTAATTTATTTGTTTCCTCACCACTCCATCTACTTGACGCAAAAAATTTATCGAAAAAATATATCTTTAATTTTTTAAGTTTTGTTTCTTTATATCATATAATTAAAACAATAATAATTTAAATTTAGATATATATAATCATGATTATAATAATTTAATTCATGGACTCAAAATAATCAATTTTGTATGCTGATGCTGATGGGTCAGTTATGCTCACCCACTAGTTGCCGAAATAAATTTCCGAGTGTTTGTGAGCAGAGTCACCAGCAGTGATTTTAGGTGGCTTGTGGCTCTGCTCATCATATTTTAAGTGAATACAGTGCAAATACCCACTCTGTATTGATAGATGTTTAGCTCTTAGTGCATTCATGTGACCCCGATACACAACTTTACTCATGGATGGGTAAGGTTTGCTCATCCAAATGGTGCAATCTTACCTTACGCAAGAGGTTATATAAGTTTGAGGAAGCCAAAAATTTATAAGTTTTTCTGAAAAAAATTCAGAGTCAGAATGTCTAACCCATATAATCATCAGAATTGTGATTCACAACTGACCCATCCCGGATTGGGTCATAATCTTCGAGCTCATAACAATCATAATACTGATGAGTGGAACCATTCATATGTACTTCCTCATTTGAATACAATGGCTTATTTGCAGCATATGCCCTCCATGGAGATCAATTCTACTATCCAATCATATGGCCAAATGAATCCAGAAAGCTCAAGGGAATCCCAATTACCTTACAGTAATTTGGTCAATCCAGACTCCACAAGTATGGTTAACTCAAGGCCTTCTGAATTTAGACAAGAAAGATTTCATGATCAAGGTGGTAATTCTTACAACCCACAATCAACTACATCAATAACCTCACTTAGCCAAATTACAAGTCAACATGAAAGTACAATGGCCAATGAATTGCCCCAAACAATTGACAATAGTCAGCAGATGCAAAAAAGGAAGAACTCAAAATTTTCTGATTTAGATAGCAATTCTAGAAAGATAGCGAAAACAGAGAAGACAACAAGAAGCGATAAAAATCCAGCATTCAGTCAGTCAGACTTTGAAAACATGTGTGATTATGTGGAGATTGAGCAAAACTACTGTGGTATTCCATACCATATCAGCTTAATAAATTTTTTTTTAGGGGAGTGAAAAGTAGAAGTACCCCTATGGGTAGCTTCTGTTGGAAACAAAAGAAAAGGATATTTGTCCCACACGGGAGGCATTACGCAGTTGTATGCACTGCGCACGACACCCGGGGGTGTGCACGGGGCTGGTCGTGTAGCGCTTCCCCAAAAAAAATCCCATGCACACCCCACCTGAACCTGAATACGTCACCTGTGTGACGATACAATCTTTTTTTACTTCTCAGCCATTTTCACTTGCCATCTTCAGTTTTTCATTATTCATATCTTCATCATTCTCACATTTTATCAATAACTCGCTTCAATTTTTTTTTTCTAGTTTTCATTTAATCATGCCTATGCGACTTTGCCAGTGCCCAAGATGTCACTCTAACCTCATCACCTGTGCTGATGGCACAGTACTACGAGGCAAATACCTTTCAGAACATAACAAACAAAAACACATGGCTGAATTCAGGAAGCATACTCGCCTGTCATTAACAAGCTTTGACAGTGCAGCATCTCGAAGGGGATTGATAGTGTGTAAAAATTTAATGTGCTATGTGTGGTATATTATGAGGAGTTTGGGTTGGTGGGTGTGGCTTGTGGCATCCATGGCTTAGATTATATACTTGTTTTACTAATGTCAGAAACAGTAGTTATATGACTGCAAGAGGTGAGATGACTTCCTTAAGGGCTCAAGTCCCAAAAAAGATTAAAGAACACATTGGCACCAATGTCATGGTGATTCTTAAAGTATGGTACTGGGAGATGACTTGGGGCCCTCTCTGTGTGATAGTTTTCAATTGGATGATTGTCGTAAGCAATGCATCCCCCCTTGGAGCTGTCACACTGGAGACGTTTACAGCCACAGGTGGGCTGTATGTGGGATTACAGTTTTTCCATGGCGACATGTAATTCCCGGTGCACACCCCCGGGTGACGTATGCAGTGCATACAACCGCGTAATGCCTCCCATGCCAGTTGGTAAGGTGATGCCTTGTGTCAAGGAAAATGGCCATGTCATTGGTTCAAGCCACATTGAAGACATAAAGAAAAAAAAATTAATTAAAAAAAAAAAAAAAAAAGAAAATTATTAAAATGTCAAATTTTTGAAAATCCTTTTAAAGTTTGGAAAATACCTGAAACCTAACCCTAAAATAAAATTAGGTTTCAACCCACAAATTGGACTCAAAAATAAAAAATTCTAAATTCAAGACAGCAGAAGGAGGATACATAAACAGATTACATAAGCAGGAAGGAGTTAAGAAAGTATTAGTAATCAGATTACTTGATTAGTAATACTTAGGGAGTTAAGGGATACAGGTACCATGGAGGATTAGTCAGCAAGACTAAGGATTAGTAATAAGGCTCAAATAAGCACCAGAAAAAATACCTCAAATTAGTAAGCAACCCAACAAATGACATCATCAACCAAACAAATGATGCAATGATTTACATAAATGACATCATTTAGGTGGGACCACCAGAAAAGAATTTTCCCAGCCAAAAGAAACTGAAAAATTCTAAGTCCCCCTTTTTGAACACCTCCCATGGAGAGCCCAAAAATTATAAATAGAGGGCCTCTCCCCCCAAATTTTTCCTCTTTCCCTCATGTCTTTTATCCCCCCAAAAGTGGAAAGTGGATTTAAATTCATCCCTGACTATCAGGCTAACTAGTCTACAAATATATAATTCTATTATATAAAGGATAAAAAGGCCTTATATAATAGTCTTATAATAAAAGAAAAAAAAAGAGAGTCTTATAAATAAAAAAAAAGTCTTATATAAAAAAAAAAGTCTTATAAAAAAAAAAAAAGAAGAAAACTTTATAATATAATTTTATTATAAAAAAGAATAAAAAGGCCTTACATAATAGTCTTATGAGCTTAAATTAAATAAAATAGTATTTTAAAAAGAATTTCACCTTATTATAAGCAATCAAAGCTTTGAAGAAGGAAAAGAAGGGTCACTTAGTTATTTTATTAAGAAATTATTATTATTTCATTTCAAAAAGTCATATTTTGGTTACTACAAGGACATTTTATTAATTATAAAGGAAAATACCTATTATAGGAATACAGTAGTGCTATTCTTATTAAAAAAGAAATAATTATTATCAAATTAAATTATTAAAGAAGTGGCTATTATTTAGTCTGGTTATATCAGAATTTCCTTAAATACAAAATCATAAATCATAAAAAAAAAAAAAGTGTTTGATTGTTTGTTTAGTATTATTATTAGCCTAGTGTCTCCATATTATTTTAAATTACTGTTGTAGTAGTATTTTGTGTGATTTGTGATAGTTTTTTTATTTCTTTTGGTTAATTAAATAGTGTTATATTTAAAAGGTTAAATAAATATTTTGAGATCAAGCAAAGTCTGATTGAGTCTGTTGAATACACTTTTCTGAATTAGCCACCATCAATAAATAAATTGATTGTGAACTCAAGTTAAGATAATTCAGCATTTTTCAGGAAGGGCAGTTCAGATTATTCTGACACACAAGCAGAGCAAGGGTTACAAGCTTGAACAGCAATTCAAAACTGTTTTCTTGTAATTTCCCCTTCCAGGTACTGCCTCATTTTATCCCACACAAGAGGAGTTCCCACATCTGGTGTCCCAACAGTGGCAGTCAGATAGGAATATCATCAGATTCTATTCAGCTTGATATCAAAATATATATATTTATTAAACCTGGAATCATATAATCACCTAAATAAACCATTGTCATCATCATCAAGATCTCATTCATCATCATCATCTGAATCTTATCATTACAAATTACTACTAAATTCAAGATCACCAGGACAGACATCACAAGAAAGCCTGAGTAATTTAATATCAACACCAAATGCAAGAAGAAAAGAAGAAGATAGGTTAAAGGAATTCTTCTTTAACCTGATCAAAGAGTATAAAGAAAGAAAACAAGAAGAAGCAAAATTTGAAGGCAAAACATACAAAGTAGAAAAGATGGATCAACAGTCAACATCAAAATTACCACCATTACCTGAAGATACTGTGGAAGGTCAGTATGAAGAAGAAGATGGAGAAGAGGATCAAACTGTGAAGATACAGAGCTTTATGAAGCAAATGCAAGATTTTTTGTTAAGTAAAACCAGTAAAAAAGGAAAAAGAAGACAATCAATACCAAATACACCAGGGAATAGCCCTAGTGAATCAACATTACCAAGGCATATAAGACCAGAAGATTCACCAATATCACCAACACCTGGACCAAGAGCAACCTCTACTCCAGAAACGAATCCAAGAATTAACAATATTCCAAGAAGAGCTTTTGTCTCTACACCTAATAACCCAAGTCCATTACAGCAGCAAGTGTTAAAGCAGGAAAGGCCTGTAGTTAAAATTAAAGCAAAAGATTATAATCTCAATTTTAATGGAGAGGAAGTAGAGAAGTTTATTAAGAAGGTTGAAAGAATTGCTCAAATTGAAGGAGCAACAGATGAAGATTTAGCAATGCAGATGGCATTTTGGACAACAGACCCAAGAATTAGTGATGCCATAGAAGCTATGCCAGGATATGAAGAAGGTAATTGGACACAACTGAAGAAAGACCTTATAACCAAATGGGGAAGAGTTGAACCAGAAAGAAGATATAGAAAAGATTCCCTTATTCAGCTTTTCAATGATACACAAGATGAAGGAGGAATTAGTACCTTATCAGAATATAAAAAGTTTATTGGAGAATATGAAACCATCATTACTTACCTTTTAAGATACAAGTATATTCCCCAAGAGAATATGTTCCATGAAGATGTATTTGATTGTCTCTCTGCAGATATCAAAGGTGCTATCAGCAAGGAAATGATTAAAGATAATGTTATGGTTAGAGCAGAAGATGGAGGATATCTCATACCACCAATGAGAATATTAAAGAAGTATATTGAACAAGAATTGGAAGCAAGAGGATTAGTCACCAAAAGACTATCATCCCCAAGAATTAAAACAGTAAAGAATGAATCAATAACCAAGGAAAATAATGTTAAATTCAAGGAAGAATTATTTCCAGGAATGCAGGAAGCTTTGAAAAAGATGAAGGAGCTTACCAAAACTCTCAAGGAACAGCAAGTAGTGGTTAATAAAGAAGTACCTAGAGAAAAAGAAGTTTCTAAACAGTTTATGGAGCAACTGGATGAATTAAGTAAAATTGCTAAACCACAAAAGATAGCTTATGCTAACCCTCAAGCTGAAAATTCAGGATTTAGACCAAAAGAAAATTTACCACCAGCATCATCAAGATATGTGCCATATGCACCAGCTCAAAATGCACCAAAACCATTTGTTAGATGTTATTACTGTTCAGAAGAAGGACACTCCACAGGAAGATGTAATGAGCTTATTGAAGACCAAAACAAGAAATGGGTAATAAGACAAGGGTTCAACTACTTATATCCTAATTGGGCAAGAATTCCAACTGATGGGAAATTATCACCAAAGCAATTGGTAAGGGAATTTCAGAAGGAACAAGAAGAATTGAAGAAGAAATTGGAAGACAAAGCAAAAGAAGAGGAACAAAAGAAGAAAGAAAAGTCAACTGCATTTATTACCATGGACAATTGGGAAGATTGGAAACCACCATCAATATCAACAGGAAGAGAACCTCTAGGATATGCCTATGGGTTAAGGAATACAAAGCAAAGAAGAGAAAATGAAGACAGAGCTAAGGCTCAATCACAGCCATTACCTGAAAGAGAATTAACTCAACCTCAAGAAATACTTAAGAAAAAGACTAGTATCCCAGGTGGATTTATTGATAATGATGATCAGGAAGAAGAAAAAGTAATTATACCTACAAGATATAAATCACCAAAGCCTTCAGAGATTAATAAGGAGGAAGAAGGAGCCATAAATAAGAATAAAACACCACAAAAGCAACCTATGGATGAAGTTAAAACCATAATTAAAGCACCCAAAGAAGGTAGAACAGTTATCAAGCCAAAGATAGAGGATAAAGAAGAGGTACCAATAGTTGAAAAAGTCATTAACAAAGTCTTGGATCAGAAAATAAATCTTACTTTAGAGGAAATATTCACCATATCACCAAGGTTCATGAATGAATTAAAATTCCTTTCTGATAGAGAAAAGAAATATTTAATGTCTCTTAAGTCAATCAATAATGAAGAAAGAGTGGAAGATCAAGAAGGCAATCAGCAAGATATAATAATTGAAGAAAGAATGCATTATGCATGTCCTCTTGGAATGATTGAAGTTTCCATTGGATTGGAAGGTCATAAAGTAAAAGCATTAGTAGATACTGGAGCAGAATTGAGTATAATACCAGAAGTTGAATCCATAAAAGCAGGAATACCAATGAGAGCACTGAACATGAGGTTGAAAGGAATTGGAGGACATAGTACAGCAATTGTTGGCTTATCTGAGAATACCTTACTTATTTTACCATCTGGTGATGAAAGAAAAATTCATTTCTTTGTAGCCAGAGGGGCAGTTCATACTGTTATTGGGAGACCATTTTTGGCTGACAATGGTATTAGACTTGAACACTCACAGACTCAGGGGGAAATTTTAAGTTTCAGGGAATTGGATGGAAGAAGATTATGCATACCTATATGCTCACCAGAAAGCAAAGGATGGCATGCACAACCACCAAAGGGAATGGAGTTGTGTAATATGGCAAAAGTGGATAAAATGGAAGTACAAGATAATAATGAAGAATTAAGGTTTGAAGAAATGAACTCAGAAGAAGTGCAAGAAATGGCAGAAGAACAGGAAATTTCTGGTCTATATGAAGAAAGAAGTCTGGAAGTTCAAGAGAAGCAGAAGAAGAAAGAGAATAAATTTGGAAACATACCCAATATGGAAGAATATCCTAGCATAGAAAAGGGTTTAGAACAGAAAAAGGACTCCAAGGCTAAAAGTTTATTCAAAAAGATTTCCAAGAAATATGGCAAACAGGGTACCATTTGTAAGAAGAAACAAAAAGATATTATTTCAAAAGAAGATCCCCCCAGTGTCCCAAAAATGAAGAAGCCACAAAGAATTAAGGTATTTATTTCCAAAATTGTCAGTAAGATAAAAAAGAATCAGCAAGATTCAGTTAAAAGGGATTTTCAATCCTCAGGGAAAGTACCAACCTCAGAAGAAGAATTAAGCAAGGAAGAAGAGATAAATAACCAAATTAAAGGTCAAGTCAACAGTATTACACCTGAAAAAGAAGCAAGGCAGAAGGAACCAGAAATAAAAATGTCAGAAGGATTACCAAGTGAAACTCAATCTGAAGTCAACACAAATAATGACCATATGCAATTGAATAATATTGATTTATCAGAAGAAATTATTGAAGAAGAAATCAAGAGAAAGAAGAAAAGAGATGCCAAGAATTTTAAGCTCAATGTATATGACTTGGGAGGGAAAGAGCCCAGTGAGGAGGCTTCAACTGAAAATATAATTGCAGAAAATCATCATGTTGGAATTGATCATAGCCTTAGAAACTTTTCAACCACTTATATAAGGCTGGGCTATGAGACAATACCAATTATGGAAATTTTGGATGAAACTTCACCTTTAAATATTATACCCATAAAAATGGCAACAGAAATGGGTATAGGACTCAAGAATACTCAGATGCATATATGGAAGAATCATATTTTAAGGAATAAAACAACTGGAAAGGTTTTGGTAACACTCACAGCTGAAGAAACTACTTGTTTAAAATTTTCAGCAACAAGAATAGATTATGTTGTTTTGGGTCAACAATTTTGTGATTACTTCAATATAGTGAGAAGATTAAGGAATTACCCTCAAGAAAAAAGAAAGAATAAGGAATTAGGAGCCTCAAGATCAGGAATTGAAGAATACAAGGGTCATATCTTAGAAAAGGAAGACAAGGGACATGGAAATTTGGATTTGGAAGAATATGATAGGTTATTAAAAAGACAGTATAATATGGGATACTACTATGATCATCAAAGAGAAGAGGAAAGTGCTGCAAGAGCAAAATTGGACTATGTCAATGAAAGCATTAAGTAAATTAATGGCATAAATGAACCAATGGAAGGAACAGACTTAAAATGGACAGAAAGTCAAAGTAATAAAGATGAAGAAGCTACAGAAGGCTATCAAGCATTCAATTTGGCCTTATCAGACTATGATGAAGAAGAAAATATGGAAATTAATGAGTATTCTTTGTTCAACCAGCAAATACCTGGAAAAGAAGTGAACTGGGAAGAATTAATTTTTGGAAGAAACTTGGAAGATAAAGAAAAAAGTGTTACTAGAGCTTCAAGTCCAGCTCTGAAGGGGAATTTATATGAAGAAAGTGACATGAATTTTCCCCTTGATAATAACAAACAAATAAATGACAATAATATTTCAGATGAGGAAATATTAAGACAAATAACAGAATTTTTGAAAGAAACCACCAATAAGGAACAGAATAAAATACCTCAGATACCTCAAGTTACAGAATTTCCCATATGTAGCAATAAAAAGAAGCTGCAAAAGAGGAAATTCAAGCATAAAAGACAAAATAATACTTCAAAATTAATAAAAAATATTAAAATGAATATCAATTTCACCTTGGAAATGAACCATAAAAAGAACAAAAAGATTTCTTTAAATAAAAGAAGTTTGAGGGAAGAAATATTTTCCTTTATAAATAATTTTTTCTTTACTAATGAAGAAAGGTTTAAAAATAACATTAATAGACAGAGTAAAGGAAGAGTTAAGGGTCAAAGGAAGGGTAAATCTTCCTAAGAGGCCTAAAATTCTCCATTTATTTGTATTATTAATTTTCTTTGAATAAAATAAAAAAAAAATATATAAAAAATAAAAAATAAAATAAAATAAAAATAATAAAAATCAAAAATTAAATATATATATATATATTTGTATTATTATGTGGTTGGGCAATTCAGGCTCTTTTACCTTATACAAGCATTTTATTGAATGTATTGTGTTTTTTGTACTTTTTATTTTATTTTTTATTATTTTATTATTGTTCTTTTTTATTCATGATCTTAGAAAATAATTTATAAAATTAATTCAATATATAAATATATATATATATAAAAGTAATATAAAAAAAAAGGGTATATATACACAAATAATATATAATAAACTATTTATGATGATTCTTTTATCTTTTCTTTTTAAATTTAATAAAAGTATTATTATTATTTTATTTATTTTTCTTTTTTTATTTTTTAACTAAATAAAAAAAATATATAATATAAACTAAAAACTCAATTATTTTTTTTAGTTTATAGTAAAAAAAATAAATAAATATATATATATATACTTAAAATAGAAGTTTAATGTCCTAAGTAAGACATTAAACTGCTTAAACTTAAATTGACACTTAAAACTTACCTTTATTGAAATTTTACTTAAGTTTTTTTAGCGCTGGTATCTACAGCCTAAAGGCAGTTTCTTTTTCTTAAAAGTGGGGCAGTTTATGGATCCAGGCAGACAGTTACATTTATAATTTCCAGCAGCAGTACCAAAACACTTGATAAATAAAAATAAATAAAGAAATAATATAATAATAAAAAAAAACAATTAATTAAATAATAATAATAATAAATCAAAAGACCTGAGCAGAATTCAGGCACTAAAAGCAAACAACGATTCAGACATTAAGTGTTTATTTTATCGTTTACAACCTACATTGCATGAATTATTTTTTATTTTATTTTTATTTATTTTATTTCATTTTTGGTTATATTATTTTTTTTTAGTTCATTTAGTAATGAATAAAAAAAAATGATAAAAGTAACTAAATAAGTCTAATAATGGCGCTGGACGTGTTTGATAATGAGCTTAAGAGCCATCAGGCATGGAAGATCTCCTCGTACAGTCCATTTATCGGATAGTAAGTAGGCTCGGATGGTGGCTGCTGTTCAGAAATGAGGATCGAAATCCTTGGTAAAAAAAATAATAATATAATAATTATTTAAATATAAAAAAAACATAATAATAATAAAAATAAAAATAAAAAGTAAATGAATAAAGAGGACTTACTCCTCTAAATGAGTGTACCAAAGTACAATGGATCGAACGGAGGCCATGATGATGTCGTGAGCATCGCGAAAAGTATTGTAGGCGGGAGGTGTCGTACCAAAAAATAGGTGCATGTTAGCACCGAGCTGATTCATCTCAGCGTCGAAAAGAAAAATAATAATAACCGAAGTTGATTTTCAACTCGTCAATTGTTGGAATTAAAGGAGGAGTCGGGATCTCAGATTGAACCCAGGATGGTGTAGCAGGGGAGGCAACAGAAACGTTAGGTAAAATTGGGGGGGGAGAAGAGTCGTTCGAATCGGAAAACATATTCAAGAAGGGGGAAATCGCAGCTACAGGATAGGAATTAAGGTTTGGATCGATAGGGAAGTTTGGAACAGTTGTAGCTGCAGAAGAGGAATCGATGTTTGAGTTTGTACTATTATTTGTAGTACTTCTCGGTTCATCATCGTTATTTGGTGGAGGATTTTGGGAAGTGGGAGTAGGTAAGGGATTATAAAATGAAGGATGAAGAAAGTTATTTGACACCGTATATAAATTGAAAAAAGGACCGCTCGGAAGCGGTAAATTGAAACTATAACGAATGTTGTTGAAATGAATAACAACATTCTGCTCTTCAGAAGCGTTAGGGCAAACTTCGAGAGAAAAAGACATACTGCACTATCCGTAGCGAAGAAATAAAATGGGCGACAAATATTTATATAAAAAAAAAAAAAAAGTTGGTCAGTATGAAGTAAAAGAATTAGATCAGCGAAGAGTGGGTGAGAAGAAAACTTACCTAAAAGTCGGCTAATCCCTCCTAATGCACCGGATACATAAAAAGAAATAAAACGTTAGTAAGGAACAAACAGAAAAGGGTAGATTAATAAAAAAAAACTTACCTAGAACAAGTGATGAAAGCATATGAGATCGGCCAGTTATTTCCTGCTGATCGACAACAGTAAATAAAAATAAAAAAAAAATAAAAATTAAGATAACAAACAGATAAAATAAAATAAAATAAGAGAGACTTACGTAGAATTACAACAATACGATATGACATCGGCCAGTTTTCTTGCCGATCGATGACAGTAAAAAAAAAAAATGATAATAAATTAAAAATAATTAATAAACAAAACATAAATAAATAAATAAAAGACAGAGATGCGAAGAAACCCACGATAATGATTGGAATAAGAGAAATACGACGCCACAATTAAAACGAAGAAAGCAGATAGCAGTCGTCAAGGTGGAAGTCAATCAATGACGAAAGATAACGTAAAAAAATAAATAAAAAAAAAAGAGGAAGAGAGTGGGTTTTTGGACAGGTGCGAGTCCAAACACCGTCGACAAGTAATACAATGACGAAAACCACGCAGCTGCTGCGTAGCAGCCGCACGACCTGTTACAGGTTTTTTTTACATATGCTATGTTGCATATGTAAATGAATAATAATTTTATTATTTTTTTTTTAATATTTTATTTATTATTGGTACATAAGATTACCATAAAAAAGAATTAATATAATAATTATAATTAAAAGAATAAAAAATAATAAATAATATTATAATAATATAATAAAAAAAAAAACAAAATTAAAATTAAAATTCTACAAATATATAGTAAAATTCAAAATTGAATGTAAAATTATATATATAAAGATTAACTTAATATATATATAATTGAGTATTGATTTTATTCTATTTAATTTATTTTGATATATAAATAATATATGTTTCAATTTCATTATTTTCAATATTCAACATTATAAAAAAGAAATAAATCATTGAATAATATAAGTTTGGATTTATTCTTCATTTCTTTATTGAATACAATAAAAATATACATATTGAAATTAAATAAATAAAAATATATATAATATAGATATATATATATTTAAATATTAGTTTATTTAATTCTCAACAGCATCATCAAAAGAAAATATCAAAAATGGTAAAGCTACATCAGATGTAGCATTTACATATAAAATTAATCCATAAAAGTTATACAAATACAGAAATTCAATCAAAAGTCCTTAGTAAGACTTTAAAAGGCTAAATTTATATTAATTTCTATTAAATTCAACATTTAATTAGTATTCTCCACTTGTTCATTATTTATTAAAAAAAAATGGAGAGGGGAATATTCCCCTCAATATCATAAATCTATAGCTATTATATGCACAATAATAATATACATTAAAGTAAAATTTGGCTTTTTTTTGTGTTATTATTATCTCATTTTGTTATTTAAGAATAGGAAGGACTTATTAGTTCATGGTAGTGTGATAAAAAAAAAAAAAGAAAAAGAAAGAGTTATAAAAGAATAAAAAAAAATGGAGAGGGGTTGGACCCTCACTCATATAATCCATATTTAATGGAAATGGTTTTATTTCAGTTTCATTGCATATTCTTTATATATTTAATGTAAATATACACAATTGATTTAGTTTTTTTTTTATCTTATCTGGTTTGGGAAGTTTGTTTGTGTATTGGGTTATTTTCCCTTTTATCAGTGTAGTCTCAGTGTATTTTAATAATCATAAAAAACAAAGGTCCTAGACAAGACCTTAAACTGTCCAAATATGTTATCTTTTATATACTTTATCAAAGGTCCTAGACAAGACCTTAAACTGTCCAAATCATTTCTTTTTTTATCTATCAACAGAGGTCCTAGACAAGACCTTAAACTGTCCAAATCATCTTATATTTATTTATTTTATTTCTTTTTTATCAAGAAACTTTAATAATTCAATCAAAGGTCCTGAGTATGACCTTAAACTGCCTCATAAAGCTATTTTATTATAATTATAGGATCAGAACTAAAACAGAGGTCCTGGACAAGACCTTAAATTGTACCAAATTATGTTTTATTTTTTTTTATGGTAAATTATGGTGGAAACAGTTAATCAGAAGGAATTTATCAAATGGAGAGGGAAATTGCCCTCAAGAAGTAATCATGGTATTGGAACAGAAAAAAAAAAAAATCTTATAAAAAATAAGGGGTGGTACTTATTTCTTTTCATCACTCCTTATGATGTTAAGTTTTGGGGGAGTAGTGGGAAATAATCAGTTATTCATTATTTTAATTAGCATTTATCTAATTTTACATTATATAAAACAAGAAGAATAAAACTCAGACATTAAATAAGGAATAAAAGCAGGGAGATTCAAAATCAATATAAAAGAACCATCAACAGACAATCTCAACATAATTAAGCTGTGAACATAAAATATGGCATACTTGCCATAATCAATCAGGATCAACATAAAAAATTGGAAGAAGAAACAGGGAAAATTTAATTAAGATTCAGTTGGATAATGAATGCTGGGGACAGCATTAAATGGAGAGGGGGATGTGGTATTCCATACAATATCAGCTTAATAAAATTTTTTTTAGGGGAGTGAAAAGTAGAAGTACCCCTATGGGTAGCTTCTGTTGGAAACAAAAGAAAAGGATATTTGTCCCAGTTGGTAAGGTGATGCCTTGTGTCAAGGAAAATGGCCATGTCATTGGTTCAAGCCACATTGAAGACCTAAAGAAAAAAAAATTAATTAAAAAAAAAAAAAAAAAGAAAATTATTAAAATGTCAAATTTTTGAAAATCCTTTTAAAGTTTGGAAAATACCTGAAACCTAACCCTAAAATAAAATTAGGTTTCAACCCACAAATTGGACTCAAAAATAAAAAATTCTAAATTCAAGACAGCAGAAGGAGGATACATAAACAGATTACATAAGCAGGAAGGAGTTAAGAAAGTATTAGTAATCAGATTACTTGATTAGTAATACTTAGGGAGTTAAGGGATACAGGTACCATGGAGGATTAGTCAGCAAGACTAAGGATTAGTAATAAGGCTCAAATAAGCACCAGAAAAAATACCTCAAATTAGTAAGCAACCCAACAAATGACATCATCAACCAAACAAATGATGCAATGATTTACATAAATGACATCATTTAGGTGGGACCACCAGAAAAGAATTTTCCCAGCCAAAAGAAACTGAAAAATTCTAAGTCCCCCTTTTTGAACACCTCCCATGGAGAGCCCAAAAATTATAAATAGAGGGCCTCTCCCCCCAAATTTTTCCTCTTTCCCTCATGTCTTTTATCCCCCCAAAAGTGGAAAGTGGATTTAAATTCATCCCTGACTATCAGGCTAACTAGTCTACAAATATATAATTCTATTATATAAAGGATAAAAAGGCCTTATATAATAGTCTTATAATAAAAGAAAAAAAAAGAGAGTCTTATAAATAAAAAAAAAGTCTTATATAAAAAAAAAAGTCTTATAAAAAAAAAAAAGAAGAAAACTTTATAATATAATTTTATTATAAAAAAGAATAAAAAGGCCTTACATAATAGTCTTATGAGCTTAAATTAAATAAAATAGTATTTTAAAAAGAATTTCACCTTATTATAAGCAATCAAAGCTTTGAAGAAGGAAAAGAAGGGTCACTTAGTTATTTTATTAAGAAATTATTATTATTTCATTTCAAAAAGTCATATTTTGGTTACTACAAGGACATTTTATTAATTATAAAGGAAAATACCTATTATAGGAATACAGTAGTGCTATTCTTATTAAAAAAGAAATAATTATTATCAAATTAAATTATTAAATAAGTGGCTATTATTTAGTCTGGTTATATCAGAATTTCCTTAAATACAAAATCATAAATCATAAAAAAAAAAAAAAGTGTTTGATTGTTTGTTTAGTATTATTATTAGCCTAGTGTCTCCATATTATTTTAAATTACTGTTGTAGTAGTATTTTGTGTGATTTGTGATAGTTTTTTTATTTCTTTTGGTTAATTAAATAGTGTTATATTTGAAAGGTTAAATAAATATTTTGAGATCAAGCAAAGTCTGATTGAGTCTGTTGAATACACTTTTCTGAATTAGCCACCATCAATAAATAAATTGATTGTGAACTCAAGTTAAGATAATTCAGCATTTTTCAGGAAGGGCAGTTCAGATTATTCTGACACACAAGCAGAGCAAGGGTTACAAGCTTGAACAGCAATTCAAAACTGTTTTCTTGTAATTTCCCCTTCCAGGTACTGCCTCATTTTATCCCACACAAGAGGAGTTCCCACACTACAACAATTTATTTGGTGATTGCAAAAAAACACGATGGGGAACAGGAAAGCATACTCGCTTACAAGCCTTTGGTCGCTTTGCAAAGTATTTAAATCTCAATCATAAAAAAGGGACTTTAAACCTGGATGCCCGCAAACTTCAACAAAGGTGGCAAACATACAAGCGCAAATTTATAATTGCTTCTAGAAATGAGAAAAGTACTGGGGCTGGAACAGAACTTGAAAATGGGCTAACACTAGAAGAACATCTTGAAAATCAATGTCCTTGCTATAGACGGATGGATGCTATTTTTGGAAAAAAATCAAACGTACGAGGCAATTATGTTATAGATACTGGAAAAAAAGGAAAAAGTAAAGAGAAAGACATTAGTAATAGTGAATGGGACATGGAAGGTGATAGTGACGATGGTAGTGATCAGGATGAACTAAAAAGTGGTAAGGAGAAAACAACCAGAGTAGTGCAAGTTGATCAAAGGGATAATTCATCCGAGCCTGAAATTGTTTTGGTTAAATCGCAAGCTAAACTGAAGAAGTCAGGGCCAAAAGGGGGCTTGCCTTCCAAAGACATTCATGGAAAAGATAAGGGAGTCCTAGGCACTTTAGAGCGTACAATGGGTGCACAAGAACATCAGATTACCCAACAACTTGAATATACTCGCCTAAGGGAAGAAAGGCAAGCCGAATTGATTCTACAACGTGAGGAGAAAAAAGAAATCTTTATGAGGGAGGAAGAAGAAAAGAAAAGGGCATTTGCACGTGAACAAGAAGAAAGAAGAGAACACTTGAAGTTGTTGGAAATTAATAAAAACGATGACATTCGGATGAAAGAATTAGAAGAGAAAATCAAGACTCGCAATGAAAAGGCTAGTCAAGACGCTGAATTGATCAAACTGGAAGTTGAGGAGTGTCGTTTAAAAATAGAGGTACAGAGGACAGCACTAGCAAATTCAGAGAAGGAAGTCAATCTTAAGCTGAGAGAAATAGAGATGAAAGAAAGGGACTATGCGATTCAAGAAAAGAAATTGGCTCACGAAATTGAAACCTCTCAGAATGCCGCCCATTTAGAAGCACTAAAACAATTGGTTCCTAAGGGTTCCAGTGCAGATGAAATGGAGCAAATACTTGAATTATTATTTAAATGGTTAGCGGGTTATTATTTAAATTGGAAAAAATAAAATAAAATGTAACTCACATAAACTAACTGAATCTCATGGGTAATCTTCCAGTTCTGTAATTGTGCTGGACACATCTATCCCGAATTGTGTTTCGGAATTCTTGACTAGATTCCAGGTCATCATAAATTAGTCCGTCTTGAGGTACCAATTGTTCTTCTAGTTCCAAATCCTCCCATGCATCTTTGAAATGAGTAAGCATGTTGTGTAATACACAGCAGCTCATGATCCATCGATTGTAGTTTATTTTGTGCTTGCGCTCATAAATTTGCAGACGCATGCCTCTCAAAGATGCCCACCTACCTTTGAGGATACCAATTGTATGTTCATTACGAACATGTGCTTGTGAGATACAATAATTAAATTCTTTATTGATTTGCTTATTTGCAGTAGGAGCCTTAAATGAAGGAATTAGCATGTGACTAAGAGGATATGCTGAATCCGCAATTAAATATTGGCCTCAAATTTTAAATAATCAGCATTAGGCTAACAATGTTATTTGTGAATTATGTAAAAATAACTCACCTGATTCAAAAAATTCATGGCTATGTTGGTAAATAGCCATCTCCCTGTACAGACTTCCATCTGCACATGAACCAGGCCATCCAGCCATGAAACATGTGATAACCTTATCACAATCGCACACAATTTGTGCATTGAGAGAATAATTTTTCTTGCGATCAAAATAAATCTCACCATCAAAACCTGGCTTTTGATAAATGGGAAAGGTTGTACCATCAATGAAGCCGATGCAACCTTCAAAACCTTCTTGAGCCATGACCTGTGATATCTTTCTGCAGCAATCCATGTCAGGCCACTTGATATATTTTTCTTCTAGTGCATTGATTGCCTTTATTACTCTTCGCGAGCAATGTACCACTGAGCCTTCACTAATCCCAAAACTTCTTGCAAATCGACCTACTGAGGCACCATTCCCATTTGTGCCTAGTCGTTCAAGTGTCAGTGCAAGTTGATGTGAAATTGGCAATTGCTTGTGATTGCTCTTATTTTTGAAAACATGGTGCTCTTTAATTTCATTAAAGATAAAGTGAAACCCTTCAGGAGTTGTCCTGACACTTTGTTTGAAATCCTTTGCCGACATCTAAAACAGATGGTGAATGTTAAACTTTGGGGACTTAGGTATTTTTGGGAATCGCACCAAGTATCGTGAACCTAGAATATGTAAGATACAGAGGTGATAAACCTCTGTATCATCAAAAGAGTAGTCGTTTTTGAGGGTATCAATGGGGGACAACTGCAGATCATCCAAAGCTTCCATGGCCATTGAAAACGATTCAAAGTACATCGAGTAATCAAAACACAAGGTCATTTGATCCATTTCCGACATGATCATCATGATAAGGAGGTCCTTGATGGCTTGTTTTCTGGTTGATATCTTGGGCATTGTGTTTGGATCGTACAATTCCCCCCCCCCACTAAAAATTGGATAAATTTATATATAAGAACAAAACTACAATTAAAAAAGAAAAGAAATTTAGCCACATGAAGATGGTCAATATATAGCTTATCAATGAAATGAAAATAAAAAGGAGCACCCTAACCAATTGCTCCTGTCTTGGTGAGTAGTTGAGGTAAAAACTTCTACGGTTCGTAACAATGAAAACAATTTGATCTTGATTTGATCTGGTGAAGTCGAGAAGAAAGGATTGTTTTTTTTCAAAAAAGACTGGACCGATTGTAAGCTATATCTGGCAAGATGATTGTTACCACAATCCGCTTTGGTACCAAAAAAAAGTATACGTTTGATTGTGATGACCAATGTTTCAAGTTGTTTGAAAAAAATCACGTCGAATTGTAGGCTCTTGGCTAGTAACAAGGGGTTGTTTTTTTAAATCTAAACATAAAAAAACAAACAAATGGTCAGCAATGGTTTCAAAAGACTGCATCGATAAAAAAAGAAAAAAAACCTGAAATGAGTGATTTTAAAAAAAAACAACTGAAATGAGTGGGACGTGGGTTTTTTCTCAGAAATTGAAGGCGTAAATGAGAAATCAACCCCAGCAAATTGTAAGCAAAAAAAAGAGTAGATAAACTCTAACTAGCTCATCAAAATAACTGTAAATTCTTCCCGAAGTTAGGTTGAGCAGGCCCGTGAGCTACATTGTGAGCAGGTTTTTGTGGTTGAGATTTAGCAATTTTCGTGCTGAAGGTTGGTGTTAAAGTTGCTGGTTAAATGAATAAATTGAGTCCCCCTATTAAGGGGGTTCAAAACCATGCAGAATCCAAGTAAATTTCAATTTAAAAAAGTGTCAGTTTTAATTACGAATGATAAATGTAAGCTAAAAACGCTGCTAATTTTGACTTGAAATTAACTTAAAATTTTTTCGAAAAAACAACTTAATCAGTCAATGACATCACTTGAATTCACCACTCAGTGATTCATCTAACTTAATCATCTTCGTTGTAATTCTATGAAACTCTTTATTTGGCTCAAGGATGCACACCACAACATCAAATCCCACTTCCAATATGGCATCTTTTACATGTGGACTGTAATCATAGTATAGTGTCACTTATGTTCATTTACGTGCACTTTGTTTTACCTACTAACCAGAAGCTTAATGCTTTTCTGCGCCACTTGGATGATTTTTGACAGATATCATTTTTGATTACAATGGCCAAATATTCAAGTCAAAAGCAAACAATTAAGGATCTACCCACTGCGTGGGTGCAGGAAGAAACTACAAGGAGCAAACAATTGGAATATAAACTATTAGGGTTACCAACTCCTTTAACAATAAGGTCAATCATGACCACTGAAAGTGTCAATGATCAAATTATTTGGGATGTGAAGTTCAATAAGTCAAAATCATATAGGAATTTATCATTACACATCATTCAATCTAGATATTTAAAAAGAAATCAAATTATTAAGAATCCAGAACCTTTTTATATTGGAATGTTATTCTCAATGGGAGATTCAAACTTCAAACAGTCAGTTATAACCATCAAAGGAGAATTTATTTATATACAATCAAATATCAAAGACAATCTCATATTCATAAATAATACTCTTCATAAGAAATTTCCTATTTCAAATCAGTCAGAATTGCTTTGGGAGAGGATGGGATCCAATGAAAATGGGGTTTCTGTTGGAAGGATTGCAAGTAATCTCAAAATTGGAAGAGAAATTGTAATAAATATTACAAGAAGAGTGATATCCTAAATCAATTATAGGTATACAGAATTTTTGAGATGGCCTAACTCAGAAAGAAGAAGAAAAATCTCAATTGATGAAACAAGAAGGCTTTGATGGCTGAATTGAGTTTATTGATGGAACTAAAATTCCAATTTATCATAAGCCTGGCAAAGATGGGCAAGCCTATTTTGACAGGAAGAAGAGGTTCTTACTTAATTCTCAAACAGTATGTGAATGTGACAAGATGATAATTGGATTTATGACAGGTTGGCCAAGATCCTGTTGTGATTCAAAGTTTTACAAGGAGATTTTGATATATAAACATCCCCACTTATTTTTTCAAAAAGAGGTCATTTTTAACTCTTTCCTTTTTTAGAATTTTGATTTTTATATTTATAAATTTTTTATATTTCAGACAATAATTACAATCAGAATCAACATACATACTTAATGAGAGTTTAATTTCAGAATATAAGTTTCCTACATCAAACTTACCAAAAAAATCAGGATCTCAACTATTGCCTTGCCTGTTCAAGAGTGTAAAATAAGCATTTTTCTTGGAATTCCAAAAGGTATATTTGAATCATTGAAAGAGTTAAGATTGTTTCTTTAAAAAAAATATCATATGAAATCAATAATAAAATGTATCAAGGCATGTTGTGTCCTTAAAAAAACCCTTTCTCATTTTAATAATGACTAGGAGGAACTAAATTGTGATGAGAAGGATCTTGGATTGAATGAAAACAATAATTTTTAAGATTTGAAAAATTTGAAAAGAGATATTATCAAAAATAAAGGAAAAATTTCAAGTGAATGATTTATAATTCAGATTTTTACCAATAGTTAGATAAACTAGAAATCTATATTTAAATAGATTTAGGTTAAAAAGTTTTTATATAATTAAATTAAAATAATAATTCAAAAAATATTTTTCAATTAACAAATATTTTTTTTTTGAAAAGTTTGCAGATAATCAAATTTATTTTTGATTAATCAAATATTAATGAAGACAACTGATTTCAATTTTATTAAAAATATAAGTTTTTTTTAATTGATTTAATTATATTGGAAACTTAATATTTTTCTTTTTTTTTTTTTATATAAATTACAATATAATTTATTAAATAATCACTCAAATTAAACAAATTTTTTTTTTATCTTTATAATATATTAAATTTTTTTGTAAGGGTATTTCTTATTTTAAATTAAATAATTTAATTTTGAAATTCTTTTATTGAATATTAAACTTGTTTTCTAAAATTTCAAATTATTTTTTAATTTATCTTTTAAATTAAAGAAAGAAAATTAAGATTTAAAATTAATAAATTGAAAATCATTTTAAGATTTATATAAATTAATTAGAAAAAAATAAATAAATTATTGTTTATTTTTTTTTTATCATTTTATAAAGCTCTTTATTTTTTTTGAATAATTCAGATTTTTTTTTTTTCTTAAGATTTAATCTTGTGATTTCAAAGAATTTGAAATTAAATGAATTAATGAATTATTTCTTATTCTTATTTTAATTTAAGGGGTTTGATTTCATTAGGTTTTAAAATATAAATTTGATTATAATTCTTTTTGGGATAAAGTTTTAGTAAATTTTTTTTTAGGATTTTTGAATTTTTTTTTTATCTATTAGAGATAAATTGAAAAAATCTTAAATAAATTGTTCAGGAACTATATTAAGTTCTTCATTAAGATTAATTTCTGTTCCATTATCACTTTACTCAAAAGTATTTTTCATAATATTATTTTTGTAAAGCTTAGTCAATGATAAATAAATGATGAATGTTTTTAAAGCTTTGACTGTGACTTTGAAATGGATAATAATAATAATATTCAGGAATAGTTGTGGTTATTTATGTTGAAAGCCCTGGATGCAGTTTTATCAATTAATTTATTATAATGAAGACTACAATAAGTAATATTATGGTTATACCTGATTATTTTCCAAGAGTATAAATGTTGGTAAACAGTTGTACTATGTAAGAATTTAAGATAAGGATGAGGATTTTTTTTTGGGAAGAGAAAGGTCCTTTTTTATCTTGAAAATGGGTGAAAAGGTCCTCTAGACAATTTCACATAGAGGAAGTGAAGATTTTTAACTTCCAAAGACTGGCTTGTGGTTTTAAAAAATCCTTTATAGCCTGTACCGCATCTGTGCAGTTTTAACAAATGAAGGTTGAAAATTTTCTTCTGGGGACCACACAGCCCTCTTCTGACATGTATGAGGCATAGAATTCTGTACAAAACCTGTATGGGACCCCAGTATTTGACAAAATATGAGTTATTGAACGATAAACAGGCTCCTTCTTTTAATTGACACCTCATATTCAAAGATATGGGAAATTATCCCACAATAAAGATGTATTGGACCAACTGTGGGATTTTAAATTTAAAACTGCCATAACCTTGTCATTTTTCAAGATATTGAGCTCAAAGTTGGTTCATTGTGTATACCTCAATGAGTCCTAAACAATGGTATCTTGTTTTTTATGGGTAGCATAAAATATGGAAAAGCTCTACCATGTTTAATTCACATTATCCAAACATGAATTTTGCTCAAATCTTGTATGGAACTTGTTTGCTTCATAACTTTGGTTCTGGATGATTTATGGGAAAATGGATGACACCATTGGATGTCCCTGATTGTGCTCTTTACAAAATGACCCCACATTAGGTATCTTAAACTAAAACTGTAGAAGTTAGATGAGAGGTGAATATTTTATTCAACCTTATTTGGCTTTAATTTGGCCATAACTTCTGTAGTTCTGATGATATCTCAGTTTGGCTAGTAAAATTGGATATCCCTCACTAAGAGCTTCAATTTAATCACCCATTCAATGGGTTTCAACATCCTTTTTATGGTTTATAGATGAGAGGTGAAAATTCAGGTTGATTCTAAGCAACTGCTTCCAGCCTGAATAGCTTTTTATTCTTTTTCCTATAATTATGAGAATTATATATCTGAAAAGAGGTGAATTTCCTCTTTATTTTGATACTTTTTGAGTTTTTTTTTGGCTCAGATCCATGTTTTAGTGGTATTTTACTCTCCAATTGGTTTATGATATTTTGGCTGACATTCTTGTTCTCTGGTTTTGAGTGACAGGCTGACAATTTTACAGTTGGATTTCAGATAACAATGATTTATATTCTTCATTTTGATTGAGATTATCCTCACTCAGAGAGAGGTATTATGGATGAATTTTATTCTAATAAATTCTGATAGAATTGATCTTAGATTTTATTTCATTGATGTCATTTTAAAATGTATTGAATGACTTGAAATTTTCTCAATCTCTAAAAATACATTTAATTTTTTTATATAAATAAAATATTGATTCAAGAAATTCTGGAATATTTTTTTTTGATCAATTACTTAAACCTAAGAAGATTTTATTTTCCCATTTCATCCTCTTGAGAATCTTTTTTCTTGTAAGTGAAACATTCCCTCTGAAACCTGAAGCTATTTAAATTTAAAAATCCATTTTTATGACCAAAGTTCAAGTAGCTTGAAAACCTCTTTAATTATTTAAATTATGTTAACTTATTCATTTCAAAGGTAGTTTATTTTTTGGGATCACCAAAAAAATCTGAGAGTTTTTTTTTGACACACCATAACTAAATTTGAAATTTAAAAATCATATTATAAAAGAATTATCATTTAAATTATCTTAATATTCAATATATTTAATTTTTTTTTATAATCCTCTTTAAAAAAAAGATTAATTAAAAAGAAATCCATTTTTTAATATTTATTTATGGTTTTCTTAATAATCTTCAATGGTACTGGTATTTTTTTTATTATTATTATTAGTTAATTGAGATTTTGTAAAGAAATTATTTTTTTGGCTAAAAAATAGTTGTTGTAAATATATATGGAGCATATTGATTGTGATCTGATTGATGGAGATTAATATCACTCATTAGAAACTGTGGAGTTGATTGCAGAAGGGAAGGATACAGTACTAGATGATTTTAAAAGTCTATGAATAATTTTGATTACTTTTGTTTATTTTTAATGTTATTTAAATAAAATTACAATAGAATATTAGTATTAGTAATAAGTAATTAATTTTTTTTCAATTTTTTTCCTTCTTTTCATTCCTTTTTGAAATAAAAAAAAAGAAATAAATTGTATGGAAACCAATGTTAGTTTTTTTATTCATATAATTTTGTATTTAAATTAAGGGGTTATCAAAAATATTGAAATTAGAATTTTATAAAATTGTGTTAATTTGGTGAAATCTTCCTTTAATAAGAAAAAAAATCATTAATTTGAAATTATATGATTATTTCAAAAATAGTTATTAAGACTAAATAACAAAAAAATATTATATTTAATTGTTTTAAAGAATTTACCCCTCTTCTTGACTTCCAACTAATCACAAAAAACAAAAAAAAATAATTCATTCCTCTCCTGATATTAAAATTATTTGTTATCCAAAATTCAAATTATAAGATCCTTATAGAAAATGCCACAAACAAAAAAGTCTATAAGTACAGAAAATAATCTTCAGCTCAAAAAAGTAATTATAAGATTATAACAGCTTGGATCCAAAAAAAGGTTTGTTACAATAAATGCTTGGATTCAAAACAAAGTGATTATAAGATTATCACAGCTTTGATCCTAAAAAAGGTTGGCTACAATGGATGCTTTGGTGAATATGGTTTTAGATATATTGGATTCCTGTGTCACAGCCACTATCAGGGGTAAGGGTATTCAACCTTGAACCAGTTAAAGCTCATGAAACCAGCAAATCCAGTATGTGTATCAGGAATCAGTTTCAGAAAATATTCTTTCTTAAACATGAATACAGCTTGGTTCATAAATAAAGCCTTTAAATGCTTGTACAGGCTGGATATTCCAAATACAGTTTTGAATTCACAACACTGAAGCTGTATGATCACCCAACTCCACCAAACCTCTTGTACAGAATCTGTACATCCATACAGGGGCTGTATGATTCAAATAAAACCAAAGGAAGATTCCTCTAAGAAAAATTCACTCTTTAGATCAGAACTGTTGGATTCTCACATATACCAGCCCCTCTTCCTCCCTCTGGGGACATTTCCCCAGTTAATTAATACATTTAATTTATTATTTAATACTGCCTGCATAAATGTATGAAAATGACCTATGTGATATAAAGTCACACTAATGGGTGTTATTTTCAGCAGACCATGATTTATTTATTTAAAATAAAATAGTAATAGCTTATGTAATGTAAATAAGTCATTGTTTATTGAATGTAAACCATTTGTTGCTCATTTAATGTGAACCAGTCATGGTTTACTTGATATAAGCCATTTTTTTGGTTTATTTAATGGGAAAAAGGCATGGTTTATTTAATATAAAACACTCATGGCTTATTTAATATAAACCATTCCTGGTTTATTTAATATAAAAAATTAATGGTTCCCCATTATGAGAAATTGATCACTCATGCTGAGGGATTGATTACTCATGATGAGAAATTGATCACTAATGATGAGGAATGGATTACTCATTCTGAGGAATTGATTACTAATGATGAGGGATTAATTACAAATCATGATGAATTTATTACCCTTAATGAGGAATTGATTTAATGGTGTATATTAAATTAACCATAACCTTATTATATTAAGTAAACCAAGAATGGTTTATATTTAATGAACTTTGACTGGTTCATATTAGATATGTCATTCTTGGTTTACTTTGAATAAACCATTACTGGTTTACATTACATAGGCTATGACTAGTTTACTTGAAATAAACCATCAAATCAGTGAAAAATGGTCTATTCAAAATAAAACAAATTATTATGACTTGATATCACATAAGTAATGTTTATGCATTTATGCAGGAAGTTTGGAGTATTATATTTATTGGTTTTAAGTTGGTCTTTGCCTTTTATTCACCTGTTCAGTAGAGCTGTGGTAGCCATATCCTTATTAGCCCTTCTCTTTCTTTCTGACAGGTTGAAACAGTGAGCTTGGAATTGTTTGTGGTTGGCTCTTTTGCTCCTTAATCTTATTCTTTTTTTGTTGTTTTCTTACATATACTTCATTAGAAATTATATCTTTATTACACTCCTAAGTTTACTCCATCTTATCCCATCTTGAGCCCTCCATAAGTGAGTTCCAGGCCCTCTTCACTTCAAAGATCTCCTTTGAAATTATATTAATTAACTCACAGTTTTTTCTTTCTTTTCATTAATTTATATTTATTTCTCTTATTCATCAATTTTGACCACTTCATGATTTTATGATTTTATGATTTCTCATTAATTTTCATCTCACACATCTTATTAATATGAAAATTGATCCTCTTTCTCATTTTTTGAATTCTGATGACCATTTAACTCCATATTAATTCTTAATCATTTTAAAATTTTTGGTTTTTATTTGATTCAGGCTTATCAGGTTTATGTTGATTGGTAAATTGATTGGGATTAATTAGGATAATGAATTCAGATTCAGGATTTAATTAGATTAGATTGATTTTGATTGACTGTCAAATTCCTTAAGATTGATTACTGACCTCAAGGATTGAATTGATTGATTGATCTGATTTTGACTCATCAAGATATTGATTGACTGATTTGATACCTCAAGATCTTGAGCTGATTTTGAAGACATTTATTCATTTGTTGAATTCTTCAAGATATTCTTGAAATTGATTTTGATTTTAATTGATAAAATGACTGAACTGATTGATTGATTGGAATTTATTTGATACTCTTAAAGAAGATTTATTCATTTATAATATTTTGACTTTGTAATTTTCAATTATCAAGATTTTCACAATGATTTCATCTCAACACTGTTGATTGATTCCTCAAGTTTCATCAATAATTCCCATTTTATTTAATTTGGTCAAGCCTCATTTTAATTCTCAAAGTATCATCAAGTTTATTTTATTATTATTCAATAATTCCTATCAAGAAGAGCCCTCCAGCCAAGAATACAAGATTTAAAAGAAATCAATCTGTTCTCACCCCTACAGAAAGGGATCCTCTTGACTGCACACCATCAGTTAATCAACTGAGTAAAGATTTGGACAGAGGACCACAAATGGAAGGAGAAGCACCCTTCAGATGAGGAGATATGAAATAAAGAAGATCACAATCATTCTCTGGCTTGTTGGATGGCTATCCTGGTATTTCTCAATGGCCTAAAAGCAGATCAGGGGAAGCTGAAGCTGAAGGGGGGAGGAGTATTTGGAAGAAGAAGGGGCTAAGGAAACTGAAGTGGAAGCTGCATTGGAAGGTGCCCCTGAGGCTTCTGAAACTTCAAATATAGCCCTTTCTAATCAACCTCTTGTCTCTCAAGCTGAACCACATTTTTATCAACATGATGGGGCAAATGAATCAATTCATGGGACAACTCACTCAAGCAGTTTCCCCCAGGGAAGATTCAAGAGCCCCAGCATTCAAGACTATATCAAGGAAGGCACCTTAGCCTTTTGATGGTACTCAAGCCCATAAATTGAGAGGATTTATTCAATAATGTCATTTAATTTCAAATAATGACCCAGAAAACTTCTTCTCTAAAAGGAAGAAGGTTCTTTACTAAACTTATTTTATCACTGGTAGAGCTGGAAAATGGATTAAACCATATCTCTCAAATATCTCCAATGAAGGCCCATCTTGCCTCCTCAATAACTGGCAGTTGTTTGAAGCCCAGTTACTCACTCTGTTTGGTGATCCAAATGAAGTAAGGAAAGATGAACAAGAGTTGGATAATATAAGGATGAAGGAAAGTTGTACTCTATCCTTGTATATTGCTGATTTTAGAAGCTTAATTCCAAGAATCTGAGATTTAGAAGGAAGGGCTTATCTTCATGTCTATAGAAGAGGATTAGCAGCAAGAATTTTGGATCAGTTGGTTTCTCACCCTGGTACTTTTGATAAACTTAAAGAACTCATGGATATTACTTTGGAATTAGATACCAGGTACCATGAGAGGCAGAAGGAAAAGGGTAGTAATCAATAGAAGAAGCCTCAAGTCACTGGATCCAATTCTTTCAAGCCTCCTAAAGATTCATCTTCCAAGAAGCCTCATCACAAAAGAGCAAGATGGAGAAGAATTTTCAATTCTCAAAGGATAAGCCTCATGCTGCTCTCCTCAATAAGGACAATAAATAAATCGGTTCTGAAAAGGAGAGGATGATTAAAGAGGGTTTATGCACTTATTTTGGTGGAAAGAACCCAATTTGAAAATGCTTTGAGAGGCCTCAAAATAGGCTAGGGTCATCAAGAGGATTCCCTAAGAAGAAGGGAAAATCCTGAGTGGGAATCATGATGTGTTCAATGGTTCTCACTTATTTTATGAAAGAGAAAAATTTTGCACTCTGAATAAAAGTGTAAATAAATCTTGAAAATCTCTTATTTTTTATTCTGTATCTGATATTTCTTATAGTATTCTCATTGATTCTGCTGGTACAAACTCCTTTATTGCAAAGGATTTTCTTCTCAAGTACTCATTGAATATGTCAGAGCTCCCTGAAAAGATTACTCTTTTCATTCTGGATTTAAATGAAGCCCCTGCCTTTTTTATCACTCATTATACCAAGTGGGTAGTTGAATTGACTTCCTTCCCAAGCTTTGAATGGGAATTTTTTATCATAGATTCACCCAAGGAAGAAGACCTAATATTGGGCTATGATTTCCTCTACCATTTTAATCCCATTATTTATTGGAAAAATGGATTGATCACCTATGATTCTAGCCATAAGAATTCCAGTGGTATTAAATCTTCTAGTAATGACTTGGCCACTGCTGTCAACAGTGTTGCTCTGGTTGGTGTACTTAAGAAACCTTCCCTTACTCCTTCTGTCTATATCCCTTCCATCATTCCCTCTCATTCATTACTTCCATCAAGAGATGAGGTCTTCAAAGAGATAAAAGATGTTGCTATATCTTCACTTCATCTCTTTCAAGGGGATATAAACCTTCCTCCTTTATCCTTCCATGCATCTCTGGAGCAGAAGTGGGATGATGAGGAGGAGCCAGAAAAAATTGAAGCTGTGCTGAAGGTAGTCCATCCTGCTTATCACCATTATTTGGATGTGTTTTCCAAGGTGAAAGAAGAGAAACTTCCTCCACACCATGCCTGTGATTAAAATATTGAATTAGAGGGTCTTCTACCACCAGTTGGTGTTATCTACTCTTTATCAAATCATGAGTCAGAAACACTATGGGCCTAAATTTCAGAGAATGTGGAGAAAGGTTTAATGAGGACAAGATCCTTTAAAACAGGGGCATCTGTCCTTTTTATTAAGAAAAAGGATGGTCGTCTCCTTTTGTGTGTTGACTACCACAAACTCAATACTGTCACTAGGAAGAACAGGTATTCTTTCCCTCCTATGAATCCGCTTCTTATCATATTCAATGGTTCCACTATCTTCTGAAAGATAGATCTGTGTGGTGCTTATAATTTCCTGCTGCATTTAGGACAAAGTATGGTAGTTATGAGTACTTGGGTATGCCATTTGGCTTAACCAATGCTTCTGCTTCATTCCAGAATATTGTAAAGGATATCTTTGAATATTTCTTGGACATTTCTGTTTTAGCTTATTTAGATGATATCATGGTATTCTCAGGCACTGAGAAGGAACATGTTAAACATGTGACCTCTGTCCTCCAAATTCTGAGGGAAAATAATGTGTTTGCCAAAGCCTCAAAGTGTGTATTCCATGGCTCAAGTGTGGAATACCTTGGCTATGTTATCTCAAGTGATGGCCTCAAGATTTATCTTTCAAAATTTCAAAAAATACTCAATTGGCCTAAGCCCAAGAACATCAAGGATCTTCAATAAGTTCTTGGCTTTTCCAATTCCTATTGTTCCTTCATTAAAAATTACTCCAAAAGAATAACTGCTCTAACTTCCCTTATTGAATAAGATTCTCCCTTTATGTAAGGTGTGGATATGAAACTTTGATTAAAAATCAAGTACTTTTCCTGTCCTCAAAATTTGTATAAGGTAAAAATCAATTAAAAATAGTATGAAATATTATTTTTAAGAGAAAACACGCCAATTTTATTGTTTATAACTTTATTAGTATAAAACAATAATATTATAAAAATTTATTGTTTTACCAACAATAAAAATTTATCCAAAAAATACTCTACAAGAGATATTTTAAGGCTACAAAAGAAATTTCTTCAAGAGCAATTTCAATTGGAATTAATTGAGCAAAGAACTGCAAGCAATTAATTAAAGAACAAAGTCTTTAAAAAGAGTATTAAAGAGAAAACACGCCCAAAAGTGACCAGAGTGAATTTGGAAACAAAGTGACAAAGCTTACAGTGATGAAAGATGCTTTAATTCACTTTTGGGGTGGTTCAGGGGTAAAAATGATTATAAGAGTTACAAACAATGATTATAATAATCTTTTCACGTGGTTAAAAGGATTAAAATGATTTAAAAGTGGTGGTTGGAATCTTTGATTGATTGGTTTAACAGTTTTAAACTAATTAATAAAAGGAAAAGATTCTAACATCAAGAGAAAAGTGGGGCAAAGAAGACATTCTTTTATAGCCATCAATTCTCTTGCTCCAAAAGTAAAATTTACTCTTGTCAGTCGTGAAAAACAGTCTGACAACAGAAAAGCCAATTATGGCATCATTGAACCCTGGTTTAGACCAAAAAGGGCTGGTTTAAGCCATTTTTAGCCATTTTAGACCCTTAAATCAGCCATTACTATAGCAATACCAGGCCTAGAGCCTTCAAAACACGTCAGAATGTGTGTCAGAGGCGTAGAAACCAGTTAAAACTGTTTTTATTATGATTGTTTTATCTTAAGGGTAGTTTTACCCTCTTGGCAACAGCTAAAACTACCCCAGTTGGTATCAAAACCTCATCATCAATTGAGTCCACAGACCCTGTAACTCAATTCCAGGCCAAAAGTGATGAACTTTTGCGTGAATCTTGACATCCCACGCCTGTCAGCAAGGATTTTGGGGGTCTAGCTCCCCCTTAGAGCTGGAGTTCCTTTCCCCCCCCCAAATTTAATCTTTCCAATTTATTTTTCCTTTAATTCCTCATCATGTATTATACTTATAATTTACATATGTAATTCAATTCAATTGTACAGTACAATACAGTAATAATTGACACCTCATATGTAAATCAAAGTTCACTTATGTAATACACGCGCACATTTTGACATTTCAATTGAATTCAATTGAAAATACTTCAATTCCTCATAACTTCTAAACTAAACACAACACCTCAATTTTAACACAAAAATTGATGGTTAACACCACATGTGGTGTGAATTAAATTAAAGTTTTGAGGATTTTCAACTTTTGTATTGAAAATACTAAAAACTTAATTTAAGCTTATTTAGAGTTGAGTTACAAGAATTTCACTCAGAGGTGACCCCACCTGATTTTTTATGAGGAATCCAATGGTGAAATAAATTTTATATGTTTATTTATTGGATAAAAAGTTATAATAAATTTTATTTAACTTTTTTCCAAATTTATTTATTTTCTCACAATTTTGTTAAAGTTTCATTTTTACTTAATTTTTTCAAGTATAAATGTAATTTTACATTTACAAAATTTAATGTATTTTTTATTTTTAAATTAGAATTAATTTTTTATTTTTAATATAATTTTATATTTATATTTTTATTTTTATTTTAATAATATAAATAAATTTATTTTATTTATATTAATATGTTATTTTTTATATTTGTGGTCTTTTGGGTATATGAAATTACCTCTAAGGCTCACATTCCCTCCCCCTAAAAAAAGAATATTACTTTGTAATATTGGTGTTTCTAGTGTGTCTGAATCTCCTCAGGAGTTTGGTAGCTTCTGGTATATCTTTTTCTTCTAACCATTCATCTTCACAAGTTGGGTCACTGTACCTAACAAGGTATTCCCTTACTTTCTTGGTTCTTAATTTCCTTTCTTTAAGAACTTTGGTTATTTTCTTAGTACCAGATGTCTCAATAGGAGGTATAACTTGGGGAACCTTATTCCTCAAGGGAAATTTCTCAGCATCACTAGATTTATATGGTTTTATCAAGCTCACTGGAAATGTAGGGTGCTTATTGCTAAGTTCTTCAGATAACTCTACTTCAACAGCATTTTCTCCATGGAGGGCCTTAATCACAAAAGGTCCTGCAAAGGAGTCTTTCAACTTTTTACATCCTTTGATGTTATTGAAGTTAGTGGTGGATACAAGAACTAGGTCCCCCACTTTGAAATCTGGAGTTGCATGAGATTTATCCCATTTGTCTTTAGCATATGCAAAAGAGTCCTCCATGCACCTTACTGCATGCTTTCTAGCTTTGTCTAGCATTCCTTTGAAGCTAGCAGCTGTGGGATGTATTTCAACTAAGTCTTTCCTCAAGGAGTCTTGGGGTAACTTGGGGTTCCATCCTTTTTCTAGAACAGCAGGAGTCTGATTGGTACTAGCATGGATTGATGTTTTATATGCTAATTCCAGTGCTGGTAACAGAGTACACCAATCATGGGTAAATCCATCACAATCTTTGAATTCAAGGCCATATGCACAAAATCTTCTCACCATGTCCTCTAAGGTTTGGATCATTCTTTCAGCCAGGCCATCAGTTTGTGGGTGGTAGGCTGTAGAGAAAGACAGTTTAGTGCCAAATAATTGGTGAAGATTTGTCCATAGTGCTGAAGTGAATTTGGGATCTCTATCACTGATGATATTTGTAAATATCCCAGTCCATGACACTACTCTATTCCATATCAGAAGAGATGTATCCATGGCTGTATCATCTTTGTGACATGGTAAAAAGATTGGAGTTTTACTGAATCTGTCCACAATTACTAGGAAAGCATTATAGCTCCTGTCACCTCCTGGTGGTAGGCCAGTTACCCAATCCATATGGACAATTTCCCAAGGTCTGTTTGGTTCTTGGATTTTCATCATATTTCCAAGTCTTTTGCCAGTGGATTTATTTGCCTTTTGGCATCTGTCACAGGTTTTGCAATATTCTGCAACATCTTTTTGCCACATTGGCCACCATATGCAGGTCTTCACTTTCTCTCTTGTTCTGTCTTCAGAAAGATGTCCTGAAAAGGGACTATCATGGCATTCTTTCAGTACAAGATTTATTAATGACCTGACTACAACTGTCATGACACATGTGTGCTTGGTTCTGTGGTAAATTATACCATCCAGTAGGTGAAATCTTCCTTCATTATAAGATTTTCTCCATACTTCATCCAAGGCATGTATTAGAGAGTTGTCTTTACAGTCTTTGTTAAGTAATTGGCATAAGATGCTACAATTCTTATCTTGAGTGTAACTATTTCTGACTTCTTCAAAGAAGGTGGTGTTCAAGTCTGTAACACTTATTCCTTCTATTGGAATTTGTGGTGAAGCTTCTTCTGGAACATAAGCAGGATTATCAATGTTATTTGGTAATGGCCATCTGCTTAGTCCATCTGCATTCTTATGAATATTCCCATCCTTATGAACAATAGTCATATTGCCTCTGTATTCTTGTATGGCTATTTGCCATCTGAGCATGTGTCTGTTAGGTGTTTTCATGTTCAAAAGTGATTTCACAGCTGTACAATCTGTTATTACTTCAAAAACACATCCCTCTAAGAAATAGTTCAATTTCTCCAAGGCCCAGACAAGGCATAGACATTCCATTTGACTTGCTCCATATCTGGCTTCAGTTGGTTTGATTTGCCTGGATATGAAACATATTGGTCCTTCTACAGGTTTGTCATTTATGATCTGAACTTGGTGAAGTGCAGCACCTAGTCCATCCCCTGATGCATCAATATACAGTTTGAAAGGTAATTTAAAGTCTGGCATCAGTAAGAGTGGAGCAGTGGTCAATGCTTCTCTTAGAGATTCAAAAGCTTTGACTCTTTCAACAGTCATCTCAAATACTGTGTCTTTGTCACACAACTTATGAAGTGGTCTTGCTATGGATGCAAATTCTTTAATGTGTTGCCTGTAATATCCTGAAAAACCCAAGAATGACTGAATTTCCTTTTTATTCTGAGGCATGGGTTTTAACAATACTGCTGCAACTTTGTTTTTATCAATTCCAAGGGACAAACCAGATACAACATGTCCTAGTGCCTTAAGTTCTTTAAATCCAAAATGACATTTCTTCAAGGAGATTTTCATGTTTACTGATTGGATTTTTGTCAAAACTCTTGATAATCTGTACATGTGTTCCTCCCAAGTCTTTGAACAGATAATAATGTCATCAATGTAAATGATTAACCATCCCTCTGAGAGTTCTTCAGGGAAGATTTCATTCATCATTCTTTGGAAGTGTGAAGGTGCATTTTTGATACCAAAGGGCATCCTTAAGTATTCATACACTCCACAATGAACAATAATTCTCAAGTATTTTCTTGCTCTTGGTGTTACCACATTTTGATGGAATCCTTTAAGGGCATCCATAGTGGTTATATACACTGCTTGAGATATTTGAGTAAGGGCAATTTGGATTTTTGGTATTGGGTATCTGTCTGGAACAGTGTAAGTGTTCAGAGCTCTAAAGTCCCCAACCATTCTGGATTTTCCATTATGCCACGCCACTATGACTGGTGTAGTTATTTCTACTTTCTCATTGTGGCCTACTTTTCTTATTACACCAAGGTCTAGAAGTTCTTTGATATGAATTTCTAGAGCTTCTCTTGATTTTGGACTTGCTGGATAAGCAGGTCTTCTTAAGAGTGGTGGATAAGGTCTCTCAATGTTAAGAATGATGTCAACTTCATGACCAATAATTGCTCCCAGAGGTTCTTTGTCCGTAGCAAATGCTCCTTTGTGGTCATACAAAAGGGAAGAAAGTTCATTTTCTTGTTTATAAGTCAGATGAAGGCTTATCTCAGCCTCATTCAACTGTTCAGACTTGAATTTTTCTAACTCTAAGTTGACTGGTGATACTTTGTTTACTGTAATTTGTCTTTTAAATGGTAAAAAGGCAAATTTCTGGCGCTTATTGTCCCCAATTGTAAAGTATCTGTCTTTGTTATTATGTAAATCTATCCCATACATGATTAAATAGTCATTTCCCAATATAAAATGGGTACTAGAGCAATTTTCCATAACAACAAATTCAACTGTGAACCTTAAATTCCCATTTATGTGTGGGAATATGACATTGGCCTCAAAGATTCCTAATGCTTTCATTGGGTTACTTGCACTGTTGAATTTTATACCATCAATTGGTAACAATTGGTCTTCAAAATTTGGTACACAAGTCTTAAGAAAAGATTTTCCAACACAAGAGCAGAAGGCTCCTGGGTCAAGAAAAAGTTTAGTGGGCTTGTTGTCAATCACCACTTCTGTTATACAGGAGTTACCAGCTGTATAACCTTTTCCTCTGTTTGGTTTTGTCTTCATAAGTTGTGCATCTTGAACTTTTGATAAATCAACTTGACCATTGCTCAATTGTGGTAAGTGGGAATAAGATTCCATGATGTCAAAAGTGGCATTGATATTTTCTATATCTTTTGAAGATTCAGAAAATATGGATGACTTATCATCTGAATTGTCTTCAATTATGTCTTCTTTTTCAACATCTGGTCCCTTTTCAATGTCAATTTCATTGATTTTCCCCCTTTTTGGACATGTATTGGCTAAATGGGTGGTGCTTTGGCAAATATGGCATTCTCTGACTGTATCTGCAGATTTATATTTACTATTACTAGAATTTTCTTTGGGGTTTTTGTCCACAGAATCTTTCCAAGGTGTATTAAACCTTGTTTTAAGATTCACCCTACTAGAACCAATTTTGGTTCTGGTGGTTACTTCTTCTAGTATATTGATAATATCCTCTGCTGAAGATTGTTCAGTAGTCCTGCTTTTGACAGCATGCTCTAAGTCACCTCCACATTGTCTCAGAATTTTTTTATGGATCATAAATTCTGACATGTCAGGATATAATGCTGTTAATCTGTCTTTTTGTTGGCAAAACCATGGTAAAGCTTTGTCTTTATCAGCATTAAATTTGGCAGATTCAAAGGCTGTTTCAACTTTAAACCTCCAAGCATCATTTGCCCATTTGTTGATGATTTGCGTTTTCCACCAAGTCCAACTCTGGTGTCCATGTGCTTGTCTTATTTTGATGTACCATCTGTGAGCTGATCTGGTAAACAAGGTGTTAAACCTGGCTGTTACCAATCTGTCTGGTAATTCAAAATCCTCTTTGATCATGTCAATACCTCTAATGAATTCCATATGGTCATACTCTCCTTCACCACTGAAGTGAGGCCATTCTTTAAGTTTTGGAACTTCTTTCAAGAGTGCTTGGCCCATTGATGGTTCCAAGTTATGAAAAGAAGTGGATAATTCATTTTTTAATTGTGAATTATCAGGATCCAATACTTGTGGATTTGGAATTCTTGTGCCCTCATTTTGATTTAGAGGTGTAGACATTCTTGGTAAGGTGTTCAGTATTTGTTCAATGTCATTCATTTTACTGTTGCTACACCTTTGGGAATTTCTGTATTCATGTTGGAAGCTTTGTATTAAATTTATTACTTCAATTTTATACATGTCTTCCTTATGTGTCAGTTCTTGCCATAACTCTGTCTGTCTTGTATTATCAGCAGTGACTTGATTCAATTTCATTGATAATTTTGATACTTCTTCTTGTGAAGCATCAAAACACTTTTTCAAGGCAATGGTATATGTCTTTACTTCAGTAAATGAATTTGAAATGTCATCAAGGACTTTCTTGTTATCTGTCTTGATAATATTTATGGCTTGTTTAATTCTTGTTTCAATTATGTCATCAATATTGAATTTAGAATATTTATCTGTTAATTCTTTAATAATGGCAGATTGTTCATTTATTTTATTGTTAGAAGAATTATCATTATTGGAATTTTTAATTGTTCTCAAAACTTTTTCAAAACACATAAGTGTTTCATTAATTTGGCACAGACTCAGGTTGTTTGTTTTAATGTTGTTACAAATGGTTTCATTTTTATCAGAAAGATGTTTTTTCACGTCATTTATAGCATTATACAACTCTGGGATGGAATCAAATATGTCAGAAATCATTTCTGGAACCTTAATCTGGCTTCCTCCTTCTTCTGTAATTCCATCATGGTTCTGGCCATCTGAAATACATTTTCCATGGCATCCTGCTGAATCTTTGGGATTCTGTAGCCCTGGCTGTAAGGTTTTGGGGCTGGTGCCTTCCCTTTGCCCTTGTTTGGAGTTTGTGGCTGCTTTTTCACGTTGGAATTGCTGCTGCTGGCCACTGGGGCTGTTTTTGGCACTGGTTTGGGTGGTGGAGGGTTGTTTTTCCTCCATTCTAGTGTCAAAAGCATCATGTTTTTCTTCTCCATCAATGGATGCCATCCATTGAGCAATTTGCAAGTGTTGGGATGGCCCAAGAATTTTCTTACTGTCAGGTAAGAATTCATGCAATTCTTCCACAGGTCTGCAAGGATCTGGTACTCCTTGAATTGAAGTGCATTGTTGTATGCACTGTGGCTGGCTTTGTATATGTCCACAGAGGCTTGTTGTGGCGGTGTCAGCTCTTTTTGAAGGTAAAATAGTATTATCAGCTTCAGAATGACCCAATTTAGTTGTTTGGAAGTCATCAACTGACCCTTTTCCTTCTGTACCTGGTTGGCTTCTGCCATAATCACGTCTATTACCTTTTTGGGAGCTGCTTGAGGGGTTGTAGCTGGCTCCTGACCTGGTTGAAGGCATAATTATGGTTAAAAAAGGCTTAAAATAGTATTTTTACGTCAAAAACTTACTATTGGCCAAATTTTTAGCTTTATGAAGGGTATTACGTATGTCCAAGTTAATCAATTCAGAAGATATTGGTTCAGGCTGGTTATTTTGAGTCACAATAACAGTACTGGCAGGGATAATGCTGGTTACTGTTGAGGCTGTTTCAATGTTTTCTTGTCTTACCACGTTGTCAGACACTAAAATTAATGAAAAAGCCAATTAATTAAGTAAAAAAAAAGGGTTATTTCAAAAAAGAAATAAAAATATAAGCCTCACTTATAATATGAAAAAAAGTTATTTTTTATGGATTTTTTGAATTATAAGTATTTTTTATATGTTTTTAAATTTTTCAATATAAGAAAAAAGATTTAAAAAGAGTAAAAATATGTCACAGGTAAAATATCACGGCTGGGCCCCCAAATGTAAGGTGTGGATATGAAACTTTGATTAAAAATCAAGTACTTTTCCTGTCCTCAAAATTTGTATAAGGTAAAAATCAATTAAAAATAGTATGAAATATTATTTTTAAGAGAAAACACGCCAATTTTATTGTTTATAACTTTATTAGTATAAAACAATAATATTATAAAAATTCATTGTTTTACCAACAATAAAAATTTATCCAAAAAATACTCTACAAGAGATATTTTAAGGCTACAAAAGAAATTTCTTCAAGAGCAATTTCAATTGGAATTAATTGAGCAAAGAACTGCAAGCAATTAATTAAAGAACAAAGTCTTTAAAAAGAGTATTAAAGAGAAAACACGCCCAAAAGTGACCAGAGTGAATTTGGAAACAAAGTGACAAAGCTTACAGTGATGAAAGATGCTTTAATTCACTTTTGGGGTGGTTCAGGGGTAAAAATGATTATAAGAGTTACAAACAATGATTATAATAATCTTTTCACGTGGTTAAAAGGATTAAAATGATTTAAAAGTGGTGGTTGGAATCTTTGATTGATTGGTTTAACAGTTTTAAACTAATTAATAAAAGGAAAAGATTCTAACATCAAGAGAAAAGTGGGGCAAAGAAGACATTCTTTTATAGCCATCAATTCTCTTGCTCCAAAAGTAAAATTTACTCTTGTCAGTCGTGAAAAACAGTCTGACAACAGAAAAGCCAATTATGGCATCATTGAACCCTGGTTTAGACCAAAAAGGGCTGGTTTAAGCCATTTTTAGCCATTTTAGACCCTTAAATCAGCCATTACTATAGCAATACCAGGCCTAGAGCCTTCAAAACACGTCAGAATGTGTGTCAGAGGCGTAGAAACCAGTTAAAACTGTTTTTATTATGATTGTTTTATCTTAAGGGTAGTTTTACCCTCTTGGCAACAGCTAAAACTACCCCAGTTGGTATCAAAACCTCATCATCAATTGAGTCCACAGACCCTGTAACTCAATTCCAGGCCAAAAGTGATGAACTTTTGCGTGAATCTTGACATCCCACGCCTGTCAGCAAGGATTTTGGGGGTCTAGCTCCCCCTTAGAGCTGGAGTTCCTTTTCCCCCCCAAATTTAATCTTTCCAATTTATTTTTCCTTTAATTCCTCATCATGTATTATACTTATAATTTACATATGTAATTCAATTCAATTGTACAGTACAATACAGTAATAATTGACACCTCATATGTAAATCAAAGTTCACTTATGTAATACACGCGCACATTTTGACATTTCAATTGAATTCAATTGAAAATACTTCAATTCCTCATAACTTCTAAACTAAACACAACACCTCAATTTTAACACAAAAATTGATGGTTAACACCACATGTGGTGTGAATTAAATTAAAGTTTTGAGGATTTTCAACTTTTGTATTGAAAATACTAAAAACTTAATTTAAGCTTATTTAGAGTTGAGTTACAAGAATTTCACTCAGAGGTGACCCCACCTGATTTTTTATGAGGAATCCAATGGTGAAATAAATTTTATATGTTTATTTATTGGATAAAAAGTTATAATAAATTTTATTTAACTTTTTTCCAAATTTATTTATTTTCTCACAATTTTGTTAAAGTTTCATTTTTACTTAATTTTTTCAAGTATAAATGTAATTTTACATTTACAAAATTTAATGTATTTTTTATTTTTAAATTAGAATTAATTTTTTATTTTTAATATAATTTTATATTTATATTTTTATTTTTATTTTAATAATATAAATAAATTTATTTTATTTATATTAATATGTTATTTTTTATATTTGTGGTCTTTTGGGTATATGAAATTACCTCTAAGGCTCACACTTTATCTTCAATGAGGAAGCTTTGAGTCAGTTTTTATTACTCAAAGAAGCATTCACCACTGCCCCTATCCTTTATAATTTCAATCCTTCTATACCGACTATTGTGGATACTGATGCTTCTGAATATGCCATAGGTTATGTACTGAGTCAGGTGAATTACTCAGGAAAGCATCCCATTGCATTTGATAGCTGCAAGCTTCTCCCAGATGAGCTCAGCTATGAATTTTATGACAAGAAGCTCCTTGACATAGTTTGGGCTCTCCAGAATTGGAGAGCTTTTCTTCTTTCTCTTTATCATTCCTTTGAATTCTTGAAAGAACATTCTTCTCTTCAATAATTTATGTCTTCCAAAGTTCTTACTCATTGTGAAGCCTGCTGGGCTGAATTTCTCTCTGAGTTTCACTTCACTATTAATTACTGCCCAGGAAGGCTGTCCAGTTTACCAGATGCCTTGTCACATTGGGACAACATGTACCCAGAGAGGGGGGGTGGACTTCATCAGAAAGAATTCTCAAAACTTTAATCAAGTTCTTAAGCAAGATAGAAGTCAAGAATAGTAATTTTTTCAATCAAAGTAGAATTTTTCTCAGATTTAGTTGACCAAATTCAAAAAAAGTATGGCAAGACAAAGATAATAAAGAAGTACTCATGAAACTAGCAAGGGTTGAATAAGTAACAGATTATTCTCTTGAACCTCAAGAAAAGCTATTTTTATTCAAAGATAGAGTGGTTATTCCAAGATATCAAGAAATTCAATTGGATATTATTCAAGTAAATAATCATTCAACATTGGCTGACCACCCTTCCCAGGAGAAGACCTTTAAGCTCCTCAAGAGGGATTTTTATTGAGATGGAATGAATCAATGAATCAAGGACTATGTGTCCTAATTTTGGTAATCTTCAGGAAACAAGAAAATTTATCATAAGAATTTTGTATTAATCAAGCCTCTTCAAATTCCATATGGTCCTTGGAATCAACTATAAATAGACTTTATCACTAAATTGTCAGTGTACAACAAATTTGACTCAATTTTAGTAGTTGTGGACAAATTCTCAAAAATGGCAATATTAATTCCAACTTATTCAACAATTACTTCCTTGGACGTATCTCAAATCTTCATTCTTCATGTCTTTTCCAAGAATGGACTTTGAATTATTATTGTTAGTGATAGATTATCCTTATTTGTTTCATCATTCTGGACCCAATTATATAAGCAGCTCAAGACATCAAGAGATATTTCAAATTCTTTCTATCCTGAAACAGATGGACAGACAGAGAGAGTAAATCAGATTCTAGAACAGTGTCTTTGGATGTATGTCAGTTACCATCAAGATGACTGGCACATATGGCTCCCTCTGGGTGAATTTTCCTATGATAATTCAGAACATTCATCAACCCAGGAATCAACTTTTTTCACCATTTATGGAAGAAATCCAAGTTTTGATTCAATCCACATTTCTCAAGACGCACCTGCTGAAAATTTATCAACAAAACTCCAATCAGTACAGCAAGTTGTCAAAGAAGAATTATAATTGGAAATAAGGCTATTTAAGAAGTATGAATATAGAAATAGGACAATTCCACCTGATTTCCAACCTGGGGACAAAGTATGGCTAGCCTCAAAAAATATCAAGACCACAAGACCCACCAAGAAGCTTCCAGAAAGATTGCTGGGACCCTTTGAGGTCTTGAAGAAGATTTGAAGCCATGCATATCACCTCAAGCTGCCTCAACAATGGAATTCAGTTCACCCTGTATTCTATGTGTCCTTATTAGAACCAGTCAAGAAATCAACTATCCCAAAATGAAATCAATTGCCACCACCCCCAGTCTTAGTGGAGGAGCAAGAGTAATGGGAAGTGGCCCTTGTTCTGGACTCAAAACTCAAGAGAGGTATATTATGGTATCTTGTAGAGTGGAAAAGACTCAGTGAATACCCAGAAAAAACAACTTGGGAACCAGCTTCCAACCTTACCAGCTAACCAGACCTTATTAAGAACTTCCATACTTTGTATCCTGACAAGCCTGGATCAAATACCTCGCAAGTTTGACTTTATGATGCTTGGTGGGGAGTAGAATTTATGAAATTAAGTTCCTTGCCTGACATGCACCTTTAAGGGGGTATTCTACCCAAATTTGTTTTAAAAATTACCTAGGCCTCTTTTTGAGAACTTGTCAATACTTTGGACGGATCCAGAAGGCCT
Organism: Austropuccinia psidii; assembly: GCA_023105745.1. Lineage (NCBI taxonomy): Eukaryota > Fungi > Basidiomycota > Pucciniomycetes > Pucciniales > Sphaerophragmiaceae > Austropuccinia > Austropuccinia psidii. The sequence goes on along the minus strand of JALGQZ010000002.1, from coordinate 6,108,524 downwards.
TAAAAAATCAATACCCTCAAATTTGGACCTTTCATTGAGATATGGCCAAATTTCCTTTTTTTCTTTTCTAAGTTATGCCATTTATCATTATTCAAGACATTCATCAACTCAAAGTAACTTATGAAAAAGCTTTCTGTTCTTTCATGGTGCTGGGTGGGGAGTGGAAGTTATGAAATTAAGTTCCATCTCCTGGTATGCATCTCTGAGTGTTTCTACTTGTTGTAAAGCAACACCTTTGCCACTCTGTGACCAAAAAAAACTTGGTTTTATATTTCAGGAAATTTATGCCAAAATTCAAGCAACTCCCCACAAGAAGGACACCTCTCAAAAGCCTCTCTTAATTTTTCTTTTTCTCTTCTTTCTTTTCTCTTCTTTCTTTTCTATGGGTTTTTTCTTTCTTTCTTTACTTGTATAATTTTGTTTCTTTTTATTATTGATAAATCAGAAGCATCCCGTCCCATATCATGTATTGGGAGATTCCATTTATTTTTCAATTTTAGTAGCTATAAGAGTGGGGATAGAAGCCAAACCAAACAAAAACAAGGAAAATAAACTATCTATATCTACCTAAATCATAAAAGGTCCTCTGGAAATCATTAAGCAACTCATCATCATACCATACAAATTTAGCAGCCATCTCCTCAGAAGAAGTTTGAGGAATCATCCTATAATTATCATAAGAAATCACCTCCCTACTAGTTATATCAACTCTTCTAAACAGCCTGGCCACAGAATCTTGGGTTTCATTCTCCATATTTGGATCTTCTCTTGTGAACCAGATAGGCCAACGTTCCCTTTTCTGAAAGACTTGAGTGGCAGGGAATGGCAAAGGAAATTGATCCTCTCTTCTTCTACTGGAGCTGGCCCCAGGTTTTGATTTCCAAAGAGTGAACATTGGAGAGTTTCTGGGCTGTGGAATGGGTGATGGCCTCACTGGTGAAACCAGGGCAGTCCTGGAAGTGAAGGAGGAGGAATTGAAGATGGAACTGTGGAAAGAACTGGATGGAAGTTTCTGGGGGTACTTGTTATTATTTTACTTTGAAATATTCTGGAAGAATGTTGGGAAGGTGAAGTTCTGGATTGGTGGCCAATAGAATGAGATACCACCTCAACCTCTTCACCATCCAGTTCATCACTACCTCCAGAATTGGGATCAGTGAGTGGTTCTAAAATTCCTCCCAATCTCTTCACCACACCTTGGCTATTTATTCTTCAAATGGGGTCCTGTGAACTAGAATAAATTGGCCTACCACCAGTTTTAATGGGCCCTCCAACATTGGCCGACCTTGTGACATCCCTGTGCCTGGATCAAGTCACTAATTCAAAATATCAGTATCACAAAGCTTACAGGTGGAATAACCTGAAGTACCATTAGGATTAGGGGCCTCAGAAACTTGGAATTCTATCCCAAAAGGACCATCCTTCTTACTCCACAAATACTTCCTGAAATTGAAATGTGGAGCCTCTCAATGTTGACAAGGTTTCTTCCCAACAAAAAAATGATTGCACTTGGAAGATTGGGGGGTTATAGGGTTGGAAAAATAATTTCCCTTCTTCAAGCACTCAGTACAAGCAGGATCAAGAACTTAAACTTCCTTGTACCCATCATAAGTCTAGGAAAGATCAAAATGACCTGAAGAAGCCATTGACCAAGGGGAACCCAGCCATCTGAAGATGCTGGAACCACAAAGGACAGATGGTAGCAGAACGTAAGGGGAAGTTTCAGTGAGTTCAGTCAGTTTGGAACTCATTTCTGGAGTTATGGGAGAAAAAAGAGTAAAGAGGGTCAGATACGCATATCAAGTCCTGAATTAAATCAAGGTTCTGGGGCCATGTTTTTGGTTATGGCCCCCTCAAGGTCCTCAATAAGGCTGGACCTCCTGGACTGACCGCAGAAGCTCCAGGCTATATGGGCCAATTTGGCCCCCTGGGAACCCCTTCAAAATTGGGCTCAGGGGGACTTCAATTGCCCTGGCCAACTGTGGTGCATGGGACATGGGGCATAAAAAACAAAAAATGGCCAAATTTCAATATTTCAAGAAACTTTCCATGGTATGGCAAGGACCAGGATCAAACCACATGGTACCCAAATGACCATTTGGGCACATTTATTCAAGAATTATGGGGACAAGACTCCATTTCAGATATGCATACTGAAGGATCTGGTGCAAGAAGAGGCCTCAAGATGTTATGGCCAATTCTTGGGGGTGGCTCGACATGCATATAGCCATTCTTCACCATTTTTCAAGCTGGAGATGATGGTGGCCTCTATTTTGGGATTCATCCCATGGCCACCAACAATCATTGATTTGAAGCAGAAAAAGAGCCCAGGCGGGAAATCACTTAGTTAATGAAGGAAGAGTTTTAATTAAAGGAAGAAATAACAAGGAGAATGAGGGGAAAGATTTTCAGGATGATGGTAAAGAGGAAAGAAAATTAAAAATTGAATATTTAAAAAGTCTTATGGGGAATTGGGGATGAAACTCAAGAGTGGAAGAATATTATTTTTTTCAGGAGCCCACCAGCTTAAAGAGGGGGATACTGTCACAGCCACTATCAGGGGTAAGGGTATTCAACCTTAAACCAACTCAAACTCATGAAACCAGAAAATCCAGTAAGTGTATCAGAAATCAGTTTCAGAAAATCTTCTTTCTGAAACATGCATAAAGATTAGTTAATCAATACAGTCTGTCAATGCTTGTACAGGCTGGATATTCCTGTCACAACCACGTGGAATGACCCCCTCAATGGGTGTTTGCAGAAAATATAGCCTGACCCCATCTTATGGCCAATTGGTCATGTCATTAGTTTTATGGCCAATTGGACCATTTTTGGTGTTTATGGCCTTTGGGCCAAAAAACCTTTCACTGGCCATATCCTGCATCCATTGGTCTTTTTGGCCAGCTCACCACCTCACCAACCCCCAGGCCAATACCCCTTTTCTGGGCCTGGGGGGTCCATCTGGACTTCCAGGGGCTTCTGGCCCCTCTAGCCACCACCCCTTTCATTATAGGGTTTTAGGCCTAAATGGCCTCTCCCACACATGGTCTGTAAGCCACAGACTGCACAATGTGGGACCCTTAGTCCCCTTTTGGCCTAATTTCAATGAGGCGAAAAGGGGCAAAGGGGCCAACCACCAACCCTAAAGGCCAGGTGGGTCCCAAACCACAAGTAAACCCACCTGAGCCAATTTTGGCCCCCAATCTCATCAGTCCCAAAAATGGCCAAAAGCACACCAGGACACAAATTGGCAAAGAATCAGGTATTGGCCATTTTAAACCCCCAGAGGCCACCAGCTCAAGCTCAGAAAGCTTTCCCCTCCATTCAGGGGAAAGACCCTCCTTCACCAATGTACTCCATAACAAGGATTCAGGAATGGTGAATATATGGTATAATATACCATTATGTACCAATTTTTCTCAGAAATCCAATGGTGATGGTTTCAGGACCAAATTATGCCATTTCAAATAAATTCCCCAAATCCATCACCCATTTTGAAGGAAGTCTTTTCAGTCATTCAGTATTGCAATCCCTGGTGGCCACCAGAAGACCATTCGAGGACCCCAACCACCCGGCCCTGCAGGAGTTGGGCTGTACTTTCTTTCAGGATTATTCCAAGGGCAGTTTAAAGAGGTTATTAATCATTCAATCAGTTTTCAAGGCATCAAGTACTTCAGTATTTCCTTGGACAACTCAATTGGTACATACAGGTGGTATTCAAGAAAGCTGTACGGCCTTGGCCCTTTTGGGCCAGTTCATATTCCACTGTGGAAATTTCATCACACAGCTCAATTCTCAAGATGGCAAGATCTGTATTTACCCAAAACAGTCAATACATCCAGGGATCAACACTCCAGGATCAGTCTTCAGCTTTTCACATATACTGGCCACCTTTTCTTCCCTGGGGAATTTGTCCCCAGTTAATGAGTAGATTGGATTTATTTTTATCCTTATTTTATTTTCATTTATTAAAGTAAATAATGATAATCTTAAGTCAGTCATTTGCACCTTTTCTTCTTTTCCTGTCAGTGGATATTGGAGGTCATATCCTTTACTAATTCCATTGTTCTTCCTGACAGGTTGAAACAGTGAATTGAGGATTCATTTGGCTGGCTCTTTGGCTTTTGAATTTCTTATTATATTGGCCATTGGATTCCTTTTCTTTTATCTTTGGCACACTTGGATTTACTCTTATTCTTCCCCAAATAAATATATTTGTTTTTATTTCTTTATTTTTTTAGAGCCCTCCAAGTGAGCTCTTGATTCCTGAGTGCCAGGCCACTCTTGCTTTCTGCAGAGCCCCTGTGACAATTCCAAAAAAAGGTTTTGGATTCACAAGACTGAATCTGTAGGATTACCCAACTCCACCACACCTCTTGTACAGACCCTGTACATCTATACAGGGGCTGTGTTATTAAAATCAATTAAAATAGAGATTCCTCTCGAGAAAATTAACTCTTTGAATCAGGGCTGGTGGATTCTCACATATAACAGCCCCTCTTCCTCCCTCTGTAGAGCTTTCCCCAGGGAATTAATATATTTGATTTATTATTTAATAAATATTCTTATGATTATTTAGAGTATAATATTTATTGGTTTTAAGTTGGTCTTTTCCTTTTCCTCACCTGTTCAGTGGAGTTGTGGTAGCCATATCCTTGTGAGCATTTGAGATATGACCACATACCCAATAAGGTCACAAAAAAGACTCAGAATAATTATACCTTTAAGATAATTATAATAAAATTACTTAGAATAATTATACATTAAAAATAATTACTTTAAAAATACAAAAATACCATAAATTGGTACAAAAATTGGTTTAACTCAAGAAACAATGAATCAAAATGTGAAAGAAATTATACCATTGAATTCCCTATGGTAAAATACACATATACCATTTTTATGGCATATCTGTAAAGTCAATATCTAATGAGTTATAAGGAATAATACCTTATAAAAACCATCAATCCTTATTTATTTCAAGAACCAATGAGGCAGCATGTGAAATAAACTGTACCATTGGATTTCCCATGCCAATTCACACATAAAACAATTAATGAGCTAATTTCCAAAGTTAATACTTAAGGAATTAACCTGAATATATGCACTTTTTTGGTCAACACATATATTCAAGGATCATAGCTAATATCTCTTAAACTATACAAGATAGAGTGATGAACCAAAAATAAAGTTACCACGTAATTACTGTAAGAACACAGATATAGACTTTATTTTACTAATTATAATCAAGGTTAAAACCTATGATGAAATATTGATAAAAATCAACAGAGTGTTGACCACTTTGTTGTGAAAGTGGTCCAAACTTAAAAAAAAAGTACACAGTTGAGTTCTACTAGTTCATTTGTGAATAATGATGTAATTTTTATTATGAAATTCAGGGTAAAACCCCTTGAAATCATGGTTTGAAGCTTAAAATATTGAATTTCGACAGAAAAGATGAGTTACAAGGAAAATCATCAAAATTAGAGTTTTGATGATGTAATGAAAAGCTCTTGGAAGATTAATAAGGTTATGTCAGGATATCAGAATTCACTCTCTGAATTGCTGTAGCGTGTAAAATTCCAAAGTTATTAAAGATCAAAGTTTGAGCTTAAATTGAGCAGTTATGATCACCTACTGTAACCTTAAATTAAGCTTAAGAGTCATATGAGTGATACAATTGGTTAATACTATTAGTTTATGATTAAAACTAATAAAATCCACGAAATTTGGGGTTCTGCCAAGCCTCTGATGTCATTGAACCTAGAGTTATAGTGATAACTCTAAATAATGGTGTAATAATGATGTAATATGGTTTGATCATGATGTAATCATCCTCAAACCTTAAAATATTGATCAATTCCAGTGGATATAATCAGTACACGTCTACTAGAAGCCTGTTGGACTCTAGGAGGGAGGTATATACTATAAATAGAGCTCTTTTTACTCTGTTTTCCCCACAGATGCATCAAAAACATTAAATCAATTAAACCAAAGGTAATTTCTTTATTCTTTATATATAAAACTATATTATTAGAGACCAAAGACCACTTTGTTATAGTCATCTATTTTGACGTGATTATATCATTTATTTAATTGTTTTTGTTAAAAATCTCTCTAAAAACTCATTTCCATGTAAAAATCAAGAATATTAGTAATTTTTCTTTATTTTTGTTGTAAAGACAATTTGAAAAGGTTGTATTTATATTTTTTGGCGTAAAATATTTCAAAATTATTATATTAAGTGTTAAAAGTAGGTTATTTTCTCTTATTATAATAATTTTCTCTTCATTATTATTTTAATAATTCTTTAATTAATATAATAGTATTTATATTAATTTATAACTTTAATATTGGTAATATTATTGTTATTAATTGTTTTTTATTAATAAAAAACAATTTTTTACGCCTTTATTATTTGTTTGTAACAATAATAAAGAGCCATTAAATATATTAATATATTTATCTTTATTATATTATATTTTATTATATAAATTATATTATTATATTAATCTAATAATATAACCATTTTATGCCACAATTATAATAATTCTTTATTATTATAATTATTTTATCTTATTTATTTCATTCATAAGGACATTCATAGTACAATAAGTAAAATATTAGTAATTTTTACTTATTGTTTCATAGTCAAACCTTACATTTGGGGGCCTGGCCATGATATTTACTTAAAAAGACCTTTTAAAAAGATTCTAATTGGGCTTATCCAATAATAAATTATATTTATAATCATAAAATTATATAATAATTTTATATTTTATTGATTTTAAAAGCTATTGAGGCATTTGGAAAGCAATTGTACTGTCTTACACGTGGTTTTTCACATCATTAGACTTGCAAGAACTTTCTTTGAGTGACTCTAGTGATTAAAAAAGATATTTTATAAATCAAAAATAATTTTCTTATAATTTAATTTTATAAAAAGAATCATATTCATTTTTTTTATTCTTCAATAATAAAAATATAAAAAATATTAAAAACCAATAAAAAAAGTCATTTTTATTCATTTCTTTATTCATTTCAATTTTTTAAAGATATAAAAGCAATTTCTACGTGGAAAATTGCCATATATTGCCAAAAAGAAATAACACTTCTTATAAAAAAGACTTACATTTATTTGTCTTTTTTAGTGTCAGGGTGACTCTATGATATAGCTTCAGAAAGATAATAAAAGCTATAACTATGAGTGTGACACGAAGATAATGATGATATTTAGAGTGAGAATATGAGTGAAAAGGGCTATACTAAAATAATTTAGTGATGGTGAGTACTGCTGATAGCCCTGGGTGCAGTTTTTGCCTGTTGGTTTACAATAGCAAACCCTACAATACTTAAACTTAAAGTATACCTGTTAAATTCTAAGAGTATCACTTCCTTTTTAGGAAGTTATACCACGTAAGAATATCAAGAACAGGATGCTGGATTTGCTTCCTGGTGAGGCAAAGCCTCCTTTTATCTTGTTCTGGGGTAGTGGGAGGTGGTTTACCTCTGCAAACGACCACAGAGTGAAAATTTTCACTACTGTGGGCTGGTTTGTGGCTCTATACACTCAATAAAGGCTAGTATTGGGTTGAAATGTGGTTTTACAACCACAAGTAGTCAGTTTTACCCTATACAGGGTGAAAATTTTCACCAATGGACTTTACGGGTGTATTTTGGTGCTCCTGACGCGTCAGAAACTGTACAGAACCTGTATGGACCTCTGTATTTGACTTAGTTATGAGGTATTGAAGTATAAATAAGCTTCAGCATCTGTTTGACACCTCATAATCAGAGTACAACTGTATCCTGTCATAATACAGCTGTATTGGCCATATTGTGGGATTATAGCCTTCAAACAGCCATCACTCTGTCAGTTGTTGAGATATCATGCTCAAAGTTGGTTCATTGGATAGCTCTGTATGGGCTCTACACAATGATACCCAATTTGGTATGGTTATCATTAAATATGACAAAGTTATCCCATGTACAAGGTTTTTTGTACATAGGCGTGGTTTGGGCAAAAAGCTGTATTGAGCTTGTTTGCCTCATAACTTCTGTTATAGTTGAGATATAAAGAAGTGAATGGCACCATCAGATAGCCCTGATTGTGCTCTTTCCAAAGAGACCCCACTTCAAGTATCCCACACTAAAACTGTAGAAGTTAGATGAGAGGTGAATGTTTTGTTCACCCTTATTTGGCCTGAATTTGACCATAGCTCAAGTAATACTGGTGCTAGCTCAGTTTGGCTGGTACCATTGGATAGCCCTGGCTTAGAGCTTCATTTTGAGTACCCATTTGATGGGGTTAAGCCTCTCCTTCTAGATTTTAGATGAGAGGTGAAAATTAAGGTTTATGCTCAGCAATAACTTTGAGCAGGAATAACTTTGTTATTTCTTGTCCTATGGTGATGGGACTTATATTTTCAGAAAGGGGTGAGTTTCCTCCTTCTTTTGATACCTTTTGAGCTGATTTGGCTCAGCTCCATGTTTTGGTGGTATCTTGGCTATACCATTGATTTATGGTATATTGGCTGTCATGCTTGTGCTCTGGTTTTGAGTCACAGGCTGACATACCCTCCCTCTAAAAAAAGGCTCATTGTTGATGAGACTTTCCTCTCTTCTTGGAGGTATTAGCATGGTTCATGTGACCTTGAGCCAACAATTCTCTTGTTGTCATACCCTCCCTGTCTGGTGGCTTATGTTTCAAACCATCCAGGTGTTTGGTCATTGGTTTCCTCCTTTGGGAATGGACTGAACCAATTTCCTCTATTGCATGGTTCTTAAACTCCACCAAATATTCCTCATGGGGGTTAGGTTCACTGTATGAATTATTTCCACAGCCATTCCCCACACTATCAGAGTCAGATTCATGACCTTCTTGGTCTTTTGTTGTTTCTTCCTCTCTTGCAAATATCTCTTCCCTGTCTTTGGGAGAATTTTCTGCATAGTGATTGGGTGGTTCACAATTGTGAAATCCTGTTGTGATTTCAGAATATGAATCATGAGTTTCTTTGGCTTCCAGGGTTGGATTCTCCCTGTTATCACCAGTACTATGGTTATTGTATCTACCAATAGATGTTCTAATCCTTACTTCTTGCAAAGTATTGGATATTTGATCCAAGGTGGATTCTTTGGAGCATCTGCATTTTACTGCATGTTCTAAGTCTCCTGGTAGTTTGGTCAACAGTTTGTGATTTCTCATTTCTGTTGTTATGTGAGGGTCAATGGCTATTAACCTTTTTGACTGTCTCAGACACCAATCATATGGATCTTTGTCCACTGTGTATCTATCATTTCCAAATGAAAGGGTTTTCTGCCATATCCATGTATCATTTCTGTACTTTTGGATTATTTGGCTCCTCCACCATGGCCAGTTTCTTCTGCCATGGATTTCTTTCATTTGTGTGTACCAAATACTAGCATGTCCTTTAAAAGCTGTATTTAATCTGGCAGTAATCCAGTAATCTGGTATACTTGGTACATCAGTGAAGAGTCCATCAATATAATCTATGAGTTCCATATGATCATACTCTCCAGTTCCAGACAATTTGGGCCAGCTTGAGGCCTCAGGAAGCTGTTTCAAGGCTTCCTTTTCAGTATAAGACATATTATCTCCATCCTGGTATTTTGATGGAGACCTTGCCTTATTCACCAATAAAGAATCTGGTTTGATGTCTTCCTGGTGGTATGGGGTGCTTCCAGAAACATTCCCTTGTGTTTGGGGCTTCATTTTTTGGCAGAAATGGAACAATTTGTCAATATCTTGATCCAGGTATTCCCTTTCCCTTTTGCAGTGATTTTGCTCCTCCAAGACTTGATTTAGTCTTCTTTTGGAATCTTCTGAGGCTTTATATAATTCAATATAGTCCTCTTGAAGAGTATGAATAGTTTTGGTTTGTAAGGTACAAGCCTCTTGTAACTTTGACATACTTTCATGGAGTCTTTCAAACTCTTTTTGAGTTTGTTCTACAAATTGGGAAAATTGTAACCATAGAGTATTACTACTTATGGTACTCTCAGGTATCACAACATTATGTTTCATCTGAGTGGAGATATCATTCCTTATCATAGGGCTGCTAGGTGCATTAGAAGTATTTACAACTGTTTGTTGTTTTTTTGTACTCCTTGTGAAAGATCCAACAATTTCTGGATCATAGGATCTGACTCTTTCAGCCTCTGGTTGAAAGAGGTCTTGCTCTTGCCTTATGATCCTCTTCCTCTCCTGGATTCTATCTTGGATTGGAAAGTATAGTGACTCTTGGTCACTGATCTACTGGTGCCTGAGTGGTGTGAAGCCACTAGGAGGTCTGGTTGGGTTACCAGTCCTCATGAGCCTCAAAGGGTCAGAGTGTGTTAGCTCTTGTTCCATTTCTTGTCTATGATAAGTTCTTTGAAGAATATCTCTTTGAGGGAAATCTTCTGAATAATTTCTACAAGTTCTTTGTAGTGGGAATCTGGTTTGAATTCCCTGTCTGCCATTCCCCATTGGAGAAGTTCTTGGAAGATTTAATGGGTTAGAACAAACTGTTCTATGCAAGCCATTCCTGGAGGTTTGCTGTTGAAACCCATCTTGGAAGGTGTAGAAAGGTTCATTTTGCCATGTATTATGACTTTGAACAACTTCAACTTCTCTCTTTTCCAGGCCTCTATTCCAACTGATGTTTGTTTCTCTTTGTAAGGAATAATCCCTTGGAAATCCAAAGTCTTTGGAATGAGGTGGTATCATTTCTGATTTGTAAAGTGAGAGTTTCAGCTAGTTGATTGAATCCTTTTGTTAGGAATTTATAAGCCACTTTGGACAAGTTATTATTGAAAATATCAATGATAAATATCAATCAACTCTCCCCAATATATACTCTGTATATAAAAAAGATTAATAAAATATGGTTTGTATTTTATTATGAAGTATTATTATTGAAATTATCAATAATAATGATAATAATCAATTTTTCACTCCAATTTGGGTAGAAAAATGAATTATAAGAGTTTTTCTGTAAGAAAAATTCAAACAATATATACTTTGTATATATTATGAAAAAAAGATCAATAATAAAATATGATTTGTATTTTATTATTGAGTATTATTATTGAAATTATCAATTTTTCACGCCAATTTGGGTGAAAAAATGAATTATCAGAGTTTTTCTGTAAGAAAATTTCAAATAATATATACTTTGTATATATTATGAAAAAAACAATAATAAAAGATGGGTATTGGTAAAAACACGTAAGCAAATTGGTAAAAACACGTAAGAGCTTACGTGTTTTTACTAAAAACTTACGTGTTTTGACCATAATTTGGTAAAAACACGTAAGGGGTGCCCTGGGCCCAGTTTTAATTAAAAATGAAACACAACAATGCCTGTATTGGGCCAAAACATGCCCAAAAGAGGTTTTTTCCCCACAAAACCTCTCTAACTCCAAATTGTTTCAGATTTTTTTGCCCAGCCCCCCCCCAAAAAAAAAGCCCAAACACCCCAACAATCCACATTATCCCCACCCCAAACCAATGTTTTTTTTTTGGAAAAACAGAATTACCAAAGCCATTTTGCAAAGCTTTTCACACTTTTTTTTCTTTTTTTCACCCAAAGACTGCATTTTCTACCACAATAACCTGCTTTCAAGCCTCCAAATTTCCAATTTTTTACCTTCCCTCATCCATTAATCCCATATTTAAACCACTTTCTTTCACTCTTAACCCCTTCTGTTCATTTTTCACACCTTTTTTCACCTCTTTTTCACACTTCGAAAGGTTCTTACCCCATTCCAAATCCCCAAATCCCCCCTTTTTTTCACTTTTACACATATTTTTCATTCAAAAATGCTCCAAACCCCACTGAAGGTGAATTTCAGACCCTTGAGCTTCTTTGGCAACATGTGCATAATGTTGCCAGGGCTCAGGGGTATGCTGTGTCCACCTTGAGGTCCAATATGACCCACAACCAAATTGAAATATGTTGTGATAGGTCTGGCACCCCAAATCCCAACAAAAGCCCCTCCAAAACAGTCACCTCAAGAAAGCTTGACTGTCCTTTTAGACTTTATGCCAGGAAATATACCAAGAGCACCACTTGGACTCTTGAAGTCAAAGATCCTGAACATAGCAATGATGCCACTGAAAATATCATGGCACATCCTGCTTTCAGGAAATTCAATGAGCAAGAAACATCCCAAATTGCTCAAATGTCTGAATCACTGCTCATGCCAAGGCAAATTCAGGCCCAATTATGCAGCCAGAGGGAGTCTGACAGGCCTGTAATCCTTCAAGACATTTATAACCAAGTCAAGAAAATCAAGAAAGACAAACTGCAAGGCAGAAGGCCCATTGATGCTCTTATTGACACTCTCAAAGAAGAAAATTTTGTTTGGTCCTCTGCAAGGGATTCTGAGGGACACATTACCTCCTTGTTTTTTACTCCCCCCCTGGCCATAAAACTTCTTCATGGATTTCCTCATGTCATTCTTATGGATTGTACTTATAAAACCAATAAGTACAAAATGCCTCTTTTTCATATTGTTGGATTCAGCTCAACAAATAAGACCTTTTCTGGGGCTTTTTGTTTGATTAAGAATGAAAATGAAACTTCATATACTTGGGCATTAAATCAATACATTGAAAAGGTCCTCAACAACACCAATCTTGTTCCCCCCCAGTTATTGTTATTGACAGGGATCTGGCCTTGAAAAACTCTATTAAGAAGCTCTTCCCAGACTCCAAAGTCATGCTATGCATTTGGCACATCAACAAGGATGTATCTGCTCATTGCATGAAGAAAATTGGTCATGGAACTGATTTTGAAAAGTTTATGGGCCTTTGGAATCAAGTAATATACTTCTTCACTTTATTTCACTTTATTTCACTTTTTTCTTATTATTGTCTTTATTAATGACTTTGGGATTCATTTCTAAGCTAATGTATTCATCCACTGAAAAGTCTTTCAAAGACAACTGGAAGAAGCTTCAAAAGCAAGTCAAAAATCCTGAGGTATTGCAATATTTGGAAAAGACGTGGCTTCCTCTAAAGGAGTATTATCTGCCAGCCTGGACAAACCACCATTGCCACCTGGGTGTGGGCTCCACCTCCAGAGTTGAAGGTGCCCATGCCATGGTTAAACTTTTGCTACCAAAGTCCACTGGTACTCTCCTGGAGGTAGTCAGGGCACTCCACATGGCATTCAGAAAACAATTTATTGAAATTATCAACAGAATCTCCAAAGAAATGATTGTCCATGTCAAGAATTTTCCTCCACACATCTGTGCCCTCAATGGCAAGGTGTCTCATTATGCTCTTCAGATTGCCTTTGAAAATTTCAAAACAAAATTTCCTCCAAATGAAAAATGCACCAACAAATACAACAATTATAAAGGCATTCCTTGCAAGCATAAGACCCAAAAGGCATTTGCCAAGCGCCAAAGGCTTGAATTATCAGAATTCCATCCTCAGTGGCATTTGAATTTGCCTGTGAGGATTTTTTAATTTCTTCTTATTATTTTTTTCTTATTAACTGATTTTACTTGTCATATTCTTCTCAGACTGGTTTTCAAGGTGATGATCAAAGTGTTGAAAAAGAAAGAAAGAATGAAGCCAAGAAAATATTTGAAGACATTGGGGAAGACCTGTTTCAAAGACCAATGGCAGAAATCACCCCAATACTCCAACATTTTCAAGATGTTTTGACTGGAAAAGTCCCATTTGATCAAATTCCCAAGAGTCAAGAGGATGATCAATATTATGAAGACCCTCTAGAATGCAAGAATATCCGTGGAAGACCCCAAGGAGCCAAGAATAAAAAAAAAAGAGAACCTTCAAGATTTGAAATCATTGAGAGTCAAACCAAGAGAAGAGGAAGACCCCCATCAAAAGTGACCAGCACAACAACTTCCAGATCCCAGTCAAATGTCCCCTCTCCAATTATGGAAGTGGACTCATCTGAAGATTCTGAAGATTCTGAAGATTCTGAGGACTCATTATCTAAATCCATCAGTTCATCAGATTCACTACCCTCAGCAACTGAATTAAATAAATCAGTAGTAACCCTTAGAAGGTCCAGAAGATTGGCAATTGGAAGCAAAACATCACAAAGAAAATCACACAAGCCTGCCACCAGTTTGAATATCTATGATGCAATTGACTTGACCTGTGAGCATTGTCAAAGCAATTATCACACAAGTGATGAATGCTCCAAGCTGTTTGTGAGTTTCTGATTCTTTTTAATGTAATTTTATGTTGTTTATTTTGATATTTATTCATTTTTTGAACTTATGTTATCAGATAACTGGCTCAGAAGACTTGCCCAAGTTTATATTGAAATACACCTTCAAGGCCATCAATGTCCAGGGTGATGGAAACTGTGGCTACAGAACAGTATCCCACTTCATTTACAAGACTCAAGATCAATGGGCTGATGTCAGAGGTGACTTGGCTGAAGAAATTCACCAAAATCAAGACCTTTATGAAGCCATGAACACCTTAATTCCCTCAGTATCCTCTTATTTGGAAAGAATTGAATGGTATGAAGATGTTGGCCAGGCTCCAAAAAGCAAGTGGATGTCCATGCCTGACATGGGGGATCCAATTGCAAATAAGTATAAAAGACCAGTTTTCTTTTATTCCACAGCCCAATCTTTTTCCTTTTTCCCTTATTTCTGTCCTCCAAATGATAATCCCCCCATTTTCATCTGCTTCTTGAATAGTTGTGCTCATTTTGTTCCATTGGACATCATCATTTCTAAAGTTTATCCAGTCCCCCCCATTACTGTGAACTAGGAGATTCATGCCCAAAAACAAGCCCTGGGGTGGGCTGATAAATTTAAGAAACACAGAATGTTGTATTTGTCCAATCTTCCTCCCCCCTCTCAGAAAAAACCCACTATTTTGGAGGTTGATTCTGATTGAATGATTTTTGTATATACAATTTATGCCAATTATCCCCCTCCTCAGTCATTTTTATTGCTTAAATCCGACCTCAGTCTCCTTTTTTATCAAACATGTGGAACTTTTGTACTTGAAAATAGTCATATTACACACAAGAAAAAAAACAGTTAAAAAAAAACACCCATTGCGCCTTCACTTGTGGTCCCACCCAAAAAAGTTTCCCAATTCATGAGTTTCTGGTTCTTTATTGTCCAGATTGAACCCTTTAATTTAAAAAAAAATGAAGGAAAGTCATAAGTGGGAAGTTATTAAATTCACTTTTTAAAAATAGGCATATTACAATGACGGGAAAAAACATTTGAAAAAAAAACTCTTTTTGCGCCTTCACTTGTCCCACCCAAAAAAATTCCCAAAATTATGGGATTCTGGTTCTTTATTCTTCACATTGAACCCTTTATTTTTTAAAAAAAATGAAGGAAATTCATAAGTGGGAAGATTTTAAATGAATTTGTGAAAAAAATATGCCATTTTGGCATATTGGCCAAATTTGTGAAATTTGGCAAAAAAAAAAATTTTGAAAAAATTTGTGCTTATTGACATGCCAAGTCGGGAAAAATATGGCAAAAAAAAATTAAAAAAAACCTCAAAACTGAGCCTGAGGAATTTTTTTTGAAAATTAAGGTCACTTACGTGTTTTTACTAAAAGCTTACATGTGTTTACCAACACCCTAAAAGATGGTTTTTATTTTATTATGAAGTATTATTATTGGTATTATCAATAATAATGATAATAATCAGTTTTTCACGCCAATTTGGGTGAAAAAAAGAATTATCAGAGTTTTTCTTCAAGAAAAATTCAAATAATATACTTTGTATATCTTATGAAAAAAAACAATAATAAAATATGGTTTTTATTTTATTATGAAGTATAATTATTGGTATTATCAATAATAATGATAATAATCAATTTTTCACGCCAATTTGGGTGAAAAAATGAATTATCAGAGTTTTTCTTCAAGAAAAATTCAAATAATATATACTTTGTATATATTATGAAAAAAAGACAATAATAAAATATGGTTTTTATTTTATTATAAAAAGAGAATATTTTATAAATATAAATTATATATTTATAACTCTTCAAAAAATGAAAAAATATTATTTTTTCAAAAAGGATATGTATACAGTTTTTTTTTTTTTTTTTTTTTTTATGTTTTTAATATATTTTTTTTGGGTAAAAAAAATCAGAATAGAGAAAAACCACGAAATGAATCCCCTTCAGGGCTTCTTATGGTTTAAAAAAAGTGAAAATAAGCAAGAAAACAAATATAATAACTTTAAAAGGCATTAAGATTGGCTAAAAATAGTGAAAACAAGCTAGAATTTCGTCTAAAATAGGTAAAAAACCTGGCCAGGCCCCCAAAATGTCAGGGTGACTCTATGATATAGCTTCAGAAAGATAATAAAAGCTATAACTATGAGTGTGACACGAAGATAATGATTATATTTAGAGTGAGAATATGAGTGAAAAGGGCTATACTAAAATAATTTAGTGATGGTGAGTACTGCTGATAGCCCTGGGTGCAGTTTTTGCCTGTTGGTTTACAATAGCAAACCCTACAATACTTAAACTTAAAGTATACCTGTTAAATTCTAAGAGTATCACTTCCTTTTTAGGAAGTTATACCACGTAAGAATATCAAGAACAGGATGCTGGATTTGCTTCCTGGTGAGGCAAAGCCTCCTTTTATCTTGTTCTGGGGTAGTGGGAGGTGGTTTACCTCTGCACACGACCACAGAGTGAAAATTTTCACTACTGTGGGCTGGTTTGTGGTTCTATACACTCAATACAGGCTATTATTGGGTTGAAATGTGGTTTTACAACCACAAGTAGTCAGTTTTACCCTATACAGGGTGAAAACTTTCACCAATAGACTTTACAGGTGTATTTTGGTGCTCCTGACGCGTCAGAAACTGTACAGAACCTGTATGAACCTCTGTATTTGACTTAGTTATGAGGTATTGAAGTATAAATAAGCTTCAGCATCTGTTTGACACCTCATAATCAGAGTACAACTGTATCCTGTCATAATACAGCTGTATTGGCCATATTGTGGGATTATAACCTTCAAACAGCCATAACTCTGTCAGTTGTTGAGATATCATGCTCAAAGTTGGTTCATTGGATAGCTCTGTATGAGCTCTACACAATGGTACCCAATTTGGTATGGCTATCATTAAATATGACAAAGCTATCCCATGTACAAGGTTTTTTGTACATAGGCGTGGGTTGGGCAAAAAGCTGTATTGAGCTTGTTTGCCTCATAACTTCTGTTATAGTTGAGATATGAAGAAGTGAATGGCACCAGCAGATAGCCCTGATTGTGCTCTTTCCAAAGAGACCCCACTTGAAGTATCCCACACTAAAACTGTAGAAGTTAGATGAGAGGTGAATGTTTTGTTCACCCTTATTTGGCCTGAATTTGACCATAGCTCAAGTAATACTGGTGCTAGCTCAGTTTGGCTGGTACCATTGGATAGCCCTGGCTTAGAGCTTCATTCTGAGTACCCATTTGATGGGGTTAAGCCTCTCCTTCTAGATTTTAGATGAGAGGTGAAAATTAAGGTTTATGCTCAGCAATAACTTTGAGCAGGAATAGCTTTGTTATTTCTTGTCCTATGGTGATGGGACTTATATTTTCAGAAAGGGGTGATTTTTCTCCTTCTTTTGATACCTTTTGAGCTGATTTGGCTCAGCTCCATGTTTTGGTGGTATCCTGGCTATACCATTGATTTATGGTATATTGGCTGTCATGCTTGTGCTCTGGTTTTGAGTCACAGGCTGACATTTAGTGTTTGAAGATAACCCAACAGAAGACAACCAAACTACTGTTGAGAGATTGGTGGAAGAAACTTGTCAAAGTTCTCCAACACCTGTTATCACTAAAAAAAAGAAAGCTAAGAAGTTAGACTTTCCAGGACCCACCATTCAAGACTCTGAAGGTGAGCACCTCTTTTATAATTGCCATAAAAAGAATTTGTATTCTAAAATACTTTTATTTTTCTTATTACTTAAACTATGACTACCAGAAGAGGTTCCCAATACTCCATCCCATCAGATGGAGCTGGACTCAGAGGTAGAACTGATCCCTCAAAAGGGAAAAGAAAGGGCAATATCCCCAGTGGAACAGAATCCACACAAGGAAGTGCCTTATCCCAAAGGCAAGTCCCGGAAATGCTCATGATATCTGAACCTGAATTAGAACTAAGTATGAGTAACTCAAATAGGTACAAATCACATTCAGAGGGCTCAAATAGAAATCTACATGAGCCAGTAAAAGCAGTATTACACAGTGTACAAGGACAAAGATTGGGAAATGCTGCCCCAAATACACCAAGGAGTAATGAACTCCTGGCACATCCTGAAAAAATTCCTCAAAGAGGAGGAGATAGTGAAATACTCCAATGGATGGAATCCACTGTCATCCAAACCTCAAATCAAAAAGATCAAGGATTACCACGCCAAAAAGAGGGAGGAAACTAAGGAAGAAGCCCCAGTAGCTTCTACCAGCAAGCCCCAAGCCAACCCACTTCCCCAAGAAGAGAAGAAGAACAAGAAAAAGAATTGGAGGAAACCACATTCCCCAAGCTACAGGATTCCCAAAATCCAAAAAGATGCCATGGACAATGTCTTCAATATGGCCAGAACTTTGATGGAATTCAAAGACAAAGAGGAACAAAGAATGAGACAACCCCATTTACCAAAGAAATAACCTTGTCTCCTGATGTTGTAAATACTTTAACAGAAATTAAAAATAGTATTGTACCTCTACAAGAAATTAAAAATAGTTTATTATCATTACAAGAAATAAATAATAATTTATCTTCTTTAAAAAAAATTGTTGTACAAAACAAGAAAGAGATTGACAACATGAAATTTATGATTGAAAATAATAAACCAAAAGTATTAATTGACAATACTCAAAAATTAATACAAGGACAACAAGAATTGTACAAATACATAAGTGATATCAAAGAGAAAACTTTGACAATCAATTATGATGTGAGTATTGACAATCTTACAGAAAAATTAAACAAATTAAGTATTTCTGTAGAAAGATTTGAAGAAAAGACTTCATCACACCAAAAATTACTTTTGGACCATGTGGAAAAAAGTGATGAAGCAAGAATGCATCTAAAAGATGATATTCAAAGTGAAATAAGGCTTATTACTGAAAAAATGGATAAAATGAATGAGGATAATTCAAATATGCCAAAGTTATCAACTCCATTTTCCCATATAAGAAGCCCTGTTAAAACAAAAGAGGAATTGACAAATCCTTTCATAACAGACTTGAGTCACCAAGAAAATAACCAAGTCTTAATGAAGGAAGCACCTCAGCTGAAAGAATGGCCAACATTCACAGGAGAAGGTGAATATGACCACATGTCATTTATTAAAACAATTGACATGTTACAAGAAGACTATGCAATACCAGATGAATTAATTACTGAAATATTACATTCATTGTTTGAAAAATCTGCAAAAAGATGGTATTATGGCATAAGACAAACAAATGGCAAAAATACCTGGTCTTGGTGGAAACAAGAAATAATCACCAAGTGGGCGAATGATGCCTGGAGGTACAAAATAGAAAATGCATTTGAAAATTCTTTCTTTGACCCAGACAAAGATAAACCTTTAACCTGGTTCTTAAAGCAAGTTGAAAGACTTAATGCATTGTACCCAGAAATGTTACAAAAAATGGTGCATATGAAAATACTCAAGAAATGTGGAGGAGAGCTAGAACATGCCCTAAAAAGCAGGTGTATAGAACCATGCTCCACAGAAGAGTACATTAATGCACTGGAAGACATAGTGACAAGGACAAAAATTGGCAGGACTTGGAAGAAATTGGACATTAAAAGCCCAAATAAACCATTTATCAAAAAAGATAAATTAAAAGAATCCTTCAAGCCCAGTACATCCAAGAATAATGAGCAAAGAAAATGCCATAAATGTGGAGGTATTGGACACTTAGCCAATAATTGCCTAAAAAAGGCAAAAATCAATGAAATTATGGAAGCAGAAAACCACAATGACAAAGAGGAGGAATCTGACTCTGAAAAAGAAACAGAAGAATCAGAAACTTCTGAAAGTGACGAAATCAATATAATTAATGCAGAAATTGATAATATTGATATAATTTATGAAGTACTAGATGTCAACTCAAATTTACCACAAGTTGGAACATCTGACACAAACCTGACAAATGTGCAAGATGCCAAACTGTACAAAACCAAACCTGCAAGAGGAATGGGGTATACAGCTGGAAAATCAAGTATAAGTATTGTCATGGTTAATAACCAAGAAACAAAGGTGAACTTAGATACAGGAGCATATTGCACCTGTGTTGGTAAAGGTTATTTAAGTACAATTGTTCCAGACTGGCAAGAAAAACTTATACCAATCCAAGGTGTCAAATTTAGTAGTGCAAGTGAAAGCATGATGCCCCTTGGAATAATTGACTTAACACTTATTTTCCCTCACCCTTCACAATGTGTCAGCATTAAAGTGGAATTTGCGGTAATGGACAACTGTACCAGTAACCACTTTATCCCGGGAAATGACTACTTATCAATCTATGATATAGATATCTCTAACCAGAAGGATAGATATTTTACTATAGGAGACAATAAGAGACAAAAGTTTGGCTTCTTAAATAATAAAAAACAAATTACAGTTATTAAAAAGGAAAAAAAGATTCCAGAAAAGGAACTTTTTATATCTGAACAACTTAAAGAGGCAGAATTCAATCAAGAGTTAACAGAAAAAGTTATTAGCCATACAGGCTTATTCCAGAATATTATAAGTGACAGAGACCCAAAGTTCACTTCAGCATTATGGACAAATCTCCATAACTTAGTTGGGACAAATATATCATTCTCAACAGCTTACCATCTCCAAACTGATGGTTTAGCAGAAAGAATGATACAGACCTTAGAGGACATGATCAGAAGATTCTGTGCTTATGGGCTAGAATTCAAAGACTCTGATGGTTTCACCCATGATTGGTGTACACTAATACCAGATCTTGAACTAGCATATAAGACATCAATCCATCCTTCTACTGGCAAAACACCAGCAATGCTAGAAAAAGGTTGGAATCCAATAATTCCTTATGACACCCTCAAAAAGGACTTAGTGGATATACATCCAACAGCAAGCAGCTTTTAAATAATACTTGACAAGGCAAGAAACCATGCAAACAGATGTATGCAAGATTATTTCAAATATGCAAAAGAAAGATGGGATAAAAGTCATAAGCCACCTGATTTCAAAATAGGAGACTTGGTCCTAGTATCAACCCTTAATTTCAATAACATAAAAGGCCCAAAGAAATTGAAAGATTCCTTTGCAGGACCATTTATGATAAAAGCACTTCATGGACCCAATGCTGTGCAATTGGAACTCACAGGTGAACTAATGAACAAACACCCAGCTTTCCCTGTAAGTCTGATAAAACCTTACAGTTCAAGTGACAAGGAGTTATTTCCACTAAGAAATAAACCCCCACTTGAAATCCCCCCCTTGGAAGAAGGAGAAGAAAAGAAAATAGTAAAAGTCCTTAAAGAAAGAAGGAAAAGAAACAAAAAAGAAAGGGAATACCTTGTAAGGTATAGAAATTCAACTCAAGAAGATGAATGGCTACTTGAGAAAGATATAACAAATGCTGATAAACTACTAAGAAGGTTCAGACATGAAAGAAAGCCTGAAAAATAGAAAAGTTAAGCATTATTTAGCTTCAAGACTAACAAAGTCTATTGAAGAGGTAGGAAAGTGGATGATACCCTAATTACACATATCAGATTGTGGTACAATCTTTTTTGGTGGTAGGGAATATGATCCTTTGAGATATGACCACATACCCAATATGGTCACAAAAAAGACTCAGAATAATCATATGTTTAAGATAGCTATAATAAAATGACTTAGAATAATTATACATTAAAAATAATTACTTTAAAAATACAAAAATACCATAAATTGGTACAAAAATTGGTTTAACTTAAAAACCAATGAATCAACATGTGAAATAAATTATACCATTGGATTCCCTATGGTAAAATACACATATATCATTTTTATGGCATATCTGTAAAGTCAATATTTAATGAGTTATAAGGAATAATACCTTATAAAAACCATAAATCCTTATTTATTTCAAGAACCAATGAAACAACATGTGGAATAAATTGTACCATTGGATTTACCATGACAATTTACACATAAAACAATTAATGAGCTAATTTCCAAAGCTAATACTTAAGGAATTAACCTGAATATATGCACTTTTTTGGTCAATGCATATATTCAAGGATCATAGCTAATATCTCTTAAACTATACAAGATAGAGTGATGAACCAAAAATAAAGTTACCACGTAATTACTGTAAGAACACAGATAACAACTTTATTTTACTAATTATAATAAAGGTTAAAACCTATGATGAAATATTGATAAAAATCAACAGAGCTGTTGACCACTTTGTTGTGAAAGTGGTTCAAACTTATAAGAAAGTACACAGTTGGATTCTACTAGTTCATTTGTGAAGAATTATGTAATGTTTATTATTAAATTCAGGGTACAACCCCTTGAAATCATGGTTTGAAGTTTAAAATATTGAATTTCGACAGAAAAGATGAGTTACAAGGAAAATCATCAAAATTAGAGTTTTGATGATGTAATGAAAGGCTCTTGGCAGCATAATGAGGCTATGTCAGGCTATCAGAATTCACTCTCTGAATTTCTGTAGCGTGTAGAACTTAAAATCTATTAAAGATCAAAGTTTGAGCTTAAATTGAGCAGTTATGATCACCTACTGTAACCTTAAATTAAGTTCAACAGTCATATGAGTGATAAAATTGGTGAATACTATTAGTTTATGATTAAAACTAATAAAATCCACGAAATTTGGGGTTCTTCCAAGCCTCTGATGTCATCAAACTTAGAGTTATAGTGATAACTCTAAATAATGGTGTAATGATGATGTAATCATCCTCAAACCTTAAAGTATTGATCAATTCCAGTGGCTATAATCAGTACACGTCTACTAGAAGCCTGTTGGACTCTAGGAGGGAGGTATATACTATAAATAGAGCTCTTTTTACTCTGTTTTCCCCACAGACGCATCAAAAACATTAAATCAATTAAACCAAAGGTAATTTCTTTATTCTTTATATATAAAACTATACTATTAGAGACCAAAGACCACTTTGTTATAATCATCTATTTTGACGTGATTATATCATTTATTTAATTTTTTTTGTTAAAAATCTCTCTAAAAACTCATTTCCATGTAAAAATCAAGAATATTAGTAATTTTTCTTTATTTTTGTTGTAAATACAATTTGAAAAGGTTGTATTTATATTTTTTGGCGTAAAATATTTCAAAATTATTATATTAAGTGTTAAAAGTAAGTTATTTTCTCTTATTATAATAATTTTCTCTTTATTATTATTTTAATAATTCTTTAATTAATATAAATAGTATTTATATTAATTTATAACTTTAATATTGGTAATATTATTGTTATTAATTGTTTTTTATTAATAAAAAACAATTTTTTACGCCTTTATTATTTGTTTGTAACAATAATAAAGAGCCATTAAATATATTAATTATTTTATATTAATATATTTATCTTTATTATATTATATTTTATTATATTAATTTAATAATATAACCATTTTACGCCACAATTATAATAATTCTTTATTATTATAATTATTTTATCTTATTTATTTCATTCACAAGGACATTCATAGTACAATAAGTAAAATATTAGTAATTTTTACTTATTGTTTCATAGTCAAACCTTACAATACTCATCAACCCTTCTCTTTCTTTCTGACAGGTTAAAACAGTGATCTTGGACTTGTTTGTGGTTCGCTCTTTTATTCCTTACTCTAACTCTTTTTTGCCGGTTTCTTATATTTCTTTAATTAGAAATTCCATTTTTATTACACTCTTAAGTGTACTCAATCTTATCCCATATTGAGCCCTCCATAAGTGAGATCCAGTTTACTGAGTGCCAGGCCCTCTTTACTTCAAAGAGCCCCTGTGATGTCCCCCAGAAATTGAGCTCAATGTATTTGAAATGATAGAAAAGAATTTGAAGATAGAATGAAAGTAAAAGAGCTTACAGGAAAATAAATTTAAGAACACTTTAAAACATACAAGACAAAATATATTAAGGAACACAGCTTAGTAAATTAAACTGGATTTATAATTAAAAAAGATAATGAGAAAGAATAAATCTATGTTATTG
This sequence comes from Austropuccinia psidii, assembly GCA_023105745.1. Classification (NCBI taxonomy): domain Eukaryota; kingdom Fungi; phylum Basidiomycota; class Pucciniomycetes; order Pucciniales; family Sphaerophragmiaceae; genus Austropuccinia; species Austropuccinia psidii. The sequence goes on along the minus strand of JALGQZ010000002.1, from coordinate 6,084,313 downwards.
AAGCTAAAATGGACCAATTGTTTCCTTGCTACCAATAAAGGGATATCATATCTAGGGAGAAGGCAAATACAAAGCCACTATCTGAATTTGGTGCACAAATTAACTGGGATACACTATTAGATCTAGAGGTACTTGATGATGATTGTAACAAAAATTGTGCCAGGAATTAAAATAATATTGATTCTTTAAAAAGTAAGTATTTATACCACATTTTTGAAATAAATTGGTCACTTATTTAATCTTTGGCTTTCATTTATAGATTCAAAAGGATGCGCAAGTTAATTTCCCTTCAGAATCAGCCCAAAATTTTTTTTTGTAAATTCTCCATCAATAGAAGTTTTTTATTAAATAAAAATTTCTAAAATAAAAAGAAAAAAATACCTTTGTATTTGGACACTATGAGATTTTAGCTAATCCTCAGGAAGAAGGTAATAAATTACTTATGTATATTTGTGTAACAAGCTGATTATGGATTGTCTGTGTTACAGCCAAAGATTTATCTGAAATGGCATGGTTGAAATGGGAAAAATAGAGATTCAAGATGTAATTAAAGTAAGAGAACAAATAAGAAGCTTCAAAATGAAGATGAAGGAAATGGAAGCAGGACTAATTTACAAGTGAAGAAGGAGGAGACAGAATTGAAAAACACAAAAATTCAGGACAATCTAAACCTCCAGAATGAAGAAAAAGGTAAATATAGATCAAATTTTTCTCAGAAATAATGCCATGATATTTTGATGGAATTAATATCAAAAAATATTCCAGTTTAAGACTTGGAAATAATAAAAAAAATCATATTTTCTTAAAAGTATGCTGAGGATATTTGATTTGAAAGAATATATAATACTTATTATGATGCGTATTCTTGTTTCATTTCTCAAATTTCCCTGACTAGATCTTTTTTCAATAATTACCAATAATCAATTTTTCCAATTTTTAAATATTAAGGAGGTTATTTCTCTTTTGATCATACAGAAATAACAGGTAGTTTGTGAATACCTTCAATTTTATTATGATTGAGATGATGATGGCAAAGATAATATAAAGGAAGAATGGGAAAAAAGTAAATGGCTATTTCTGATTCATTATTGAGAATTGAAGTTCATATAGTTTAAATTCAAAATTATCTGCTACTCAATTTTTTAGTAACAGCCTGAGAGATCATTTTACTCCCTTCATTCTAAAAACACTCATCAGAAATCAAGATTCAACTTCAGGGAGGTCTCACTCAAAATCCAACTTGAAAAAAGCTCTTGCAGATTTATAGCTTGATGTTCTTCTGTATCCCATTCAGATTTCTCCAGACCATGAGTTTTTTCTGACATGTCTCCTTCATTACTCAATATCTAATCAAAAATTTCTACTATTTTTGAATCTGAAACTCTTTTTCTTACTCAAAATGTAGAAAGGGGTTTTTTACAAAGAGAACCTTTTGAGGGAACCTACTATGAAAAAAATGAATAAAATAAATCTCATAGAAAGATATCTTCAAATCTTTTTCCAGTTCTTCTATTTTTCATTTTTACAGCTATTTGAAAAAATGCTCACCCTTCTTCTCTAATCCCTCTTTCAAATGGTATGTTTAGTTAAATCATGATACAGTTTAATATTAATTCTTTAGGAATACAGTATTGGTTTCATATTGAAAAGAGTAAAATAAAATTTCTTCAGAATTCTTCACTTCATTTTAAGAAATTTCTCTATATTTAAAAAGCTCCCTTCAATTCCTTTCTCATTATTTAATTAAATCTACCAATTTTATATTTAATATAAAAGAAATTAAGCCTTAATTTTTGAAGCTATGTATGATGTAGGCTGGATAAAATAATTGAAAAACAATGAAGCGACTGGTACATATGGAATAAACTCCATGATTCAAAAAATCATTAATCAGTGGTATGAAAATCAAGCACAACTTTCTGTAGCTGAAAAAGTCATAGGAGAAATATGTAAGCTTCCATAAGGATAATCTTTTACTGATATAAGAAAATTGACTAAATTCTCTGAAAGAACAAGATCTCAGTAGAAAAATATTCAATGAAGAAATCCAGAAATTACACTTTGAATCAAACATCACCTTTCCTTTTTGAAAATGTTTCAATTTCCTACATAAGGATAAGATACAGAACCATCTGAATCTGATTCCTCAAGATGTTACAGTGCTTTTGAAATTATCTGAAAGTCATCAAAGTATTTTAATCAAGATTCAACTTCACTAAATGATGGAATTAATTCTTCTTTAGGACTCTAAACGCATCTTCCTTTCAATTCAGTAAGCTTATTCAAAAGAATTGCAGAGGTAGATTTGGAAAAGGATGCTAATAGTGACCACTATGTTAGAGATATTAACCATATTTATTTATTTTTCTTCTAGCTCTCAATAAAAATCTTCTATTTATTAAAAGATATGTGTACTTGTGTTTCTTCTTAATCTCCAAGGCAAATTTCTGTGAAATATTTATAAAATGAGAAATATTTTTTTTACAAATTAAAATTGATATTATAGAAATACCCAATGGTTTTTTTCCTCATTTAAGACCATGCACTTTGATCTTGAAAATGGTCATAAGACTTCCAAGTCTTCATCCTCTTCATTTTATATTTCTTCCTAATTTTCTTTTATATTAGCAAGATTTTGCTTAAGCTCACAAAAATAACTACCCATTTATTTAATTGAACCATATCTTATTTTATCTCAAGTTGAGTATCCATCTCACAGAGTGATTACCATCTTCCTTTCAAAATTTGAATTTAATTCTCTATTTGTAATCTTGAACAAGATGGGAATTGATTGAAATTCAAATCATTTTGATCTGAAGGCAAGGTCCTAAAATAGGCAGGTGCCCCATAGAATATGCTTTTATATTATGAATTGGCTAGGAAATATTTATTGTTCCTGAAAGAAAATTGGTTGGATCTTATAAAATATTCTTATTTGAAAGAAACAAGAATAATGGAAAGAGCCTGGATATACTGAATGTAAAGAGATAAACCTCCTTTTTAGATCACAAAGAAGCTTTACTGAAGCAAAATATCTAACTAAAAATTTAGTAATTTGATTATTAAATTTAAAATGAAAAAATAATAACTTTTTTGAAAATAAAAATAGTGATTGACATCAAGGTCTAGTTTCTGACTGAGTGGTATGGTTTTTTCATCAAAAAATCCTTTGAATTGTTTTCTCTGAATAATGTGGGATCTTTAAAAATTCTTTTGAGAAACTGGCCATTAATCAAACCTTTTTTGAGATGAGAGAATGGTTTCAATGAAATTAACAGTATACAAAAGTATTGCTAAATAGTATAATACCAAAATATTTGAAAGTTGCGAGATTGTAGACCCATTACAATTTGATCTCAAGTTACATAGGAAAGATTTCATCTGTAGTACAAGTGATTTTGGTGAATAAGCTTATCGATTTTTGAAAATAGGAAGAACTTGAATAAATTTGAAAAGAAGAAGAAATGATTATTTGGATTTTTGGAATATCTTCTTGAAGTTACTTTTTTTAATGGAGAAAAGATAATAATCTTCATAAACTGGGAAATGATGTATATATCGTTGTGGTTCCAAATATTTCTCTTGTGATAAAGCCTTGAGAAACAAGATGTGAGCCTCCTTAGTGAGATCAGAATCCTAAATCAATGATAATTCCTGAAGTGCTTGTAAATAGATGAATAGCTTCTAGAAGTGGGCTAGCAGCTCTAAGGTATTCTGTGAGTGATTGTCTTCTTTAAAAACAAATTTTGTGAGGAAATAAGCCTTGAAATATACCTGTCCATGGTCAGGTATTTTCCCCAAATAAGCCTTTTTTAATGGTGGATTTTCAGATTTTTTGTTTCCCAAAAATATCCTTTTTTTGAAGGAAGATTCTCTAAGGTTTGACACCCCTTATTAGATTATATCACGAACAAACGAATTCTTTTAATTTGCTGATTTTTTGATTTTTCAATTTATAATTTCATTTGAATTTTCTATTTGGATTGAATTATTTCTTAAAACTGAATATAATTCAAACATATATATTTGTATATATTGTTAAAACTCAATGAATAAAATCTCTCTCTCTCTCTTTCTATCTCTCTCAATATTTACTTTTTCAATCTCTCTCAATATTTACTTTTTCAATCTCTCAAGATATAAAACTAGGATTCTATCATGGAAAAAAGTCTGTTTGAAAATTGAATTTTTTATAATTCAATTTTAATTAAATTTTTTTTGTTCATGATTTAGAGAAAATTAAATTTCAAATTGAGTTTTTGTTGCCATTGCTGGTATTAGTTAATAGTGAACTTATTATTAATTGATTAAGCTAAAAGAAAAAAAGTAATTAACAAAATATTTTTTTTTTGGAAAAAATGATTGTTTGATAATTAAAATAATTATAAATAATTGAAATTATCAAAAATATTAACTTAATAAAAAAACAACCAATTAGGTTTCTGGTTTGAAATAATTGAATTTGAAAAGAAATATATTATATATTTTGCTAAAGTATAAGATATAGAACTATAATTAAAAAAATGAAAAAAATCAATTATTATTCTCAATAATATTTTTTTGAATTTCTCATTATATAGAAAATTAAAATCAAACTTATTCTGAGAATATATATTTCTTTGAAAAAAATAAGAAAATATATCCAAAAAATATTGTAAAAAGGTTTTATAAGAATAATTCATTTCAATTGATTAAGAAAGAGAATCAAAGAAATCAAATTAAAAAAGAATCTTTGAAAAATATTTTTAGGGAAAAAATACACACGCAAAAATTATCAGAGTTAACATATAGACTGTGTAATAGGCTCATAGTGATTAAATATTCTTGAATAAACTTTTGGGATAGTTAAAGGGTAAGAAATCATTATAATAGTTACACTAAATGATTATTATGATTACTTAAACCACATTAAAGGTTTGAAATAATTTGCAAATTTTGATTTTAAATTTTTGTTGATTAGTTCAAGTACAATCAAACTAATTATAAAAATGAAAATACTCTAACATGAAAAGGAAATATGGGATAAAGAAGAAATTATTTTATAGCTTCATATTTTCTTCATTCACAAGAAAGAAATGTTTCGAAAGGTAATGAGAAATATATTGAGAACATAAAATTGAATTATAGAGTAATTGAACCCTAGTTTAGACCCAAAAAGGGTTGTTTTTACATTTTAGTCTTACAAACCAGCTATTACCATAGTAATAGTTAATTGTGAATATTCAAAGCAAATAATAATTAATTTCAAGAACCTTTAAGCAAGCTGAAAATTCTTTTGGAGAAGGTTTACCCAATTTGAAAAAATTGGAATTGACATTGTTGGTATCATAACCTTATTATCATTAATACCCCACCTAGCAAGTATTGGTAAACAATTAACCTCTCAATGGGGATAAATTTTGATATAGAGAATATCTGGATATAATGAAACAAAAGGGGAGGAAGTGAGAAATATTATTCAAAAAACAAATGAAGATTTGAGAAATTCTATTTGAAAGACAGAAATTAGGGGGAAAATGGAATTATGGGATTTGGAACAAAATAATACTGGGTTTTTGTATTTATTAGAAATTGGATAATCCATGTCAGGAATAGACATCAAATTAATCTCTGGGGCTTACCCAAAATATATTTCAATTAAAGAACTTCTAAATATTGTTCATGTTAGGGAAAGAAATTATCAGTTAAGCCATAATGCATCTGATTTTGTTGAATTCCTTCATAAAGATCACCACTGAAATTTTCCCATTTGTCTTCTTGATTTAAATAAAATGCACCACAGTTCTTTATTCATAGCTCTCATCACCTTGGAATTGAAGGGCTTTAAAATTATACTTCAAAATTGATCTTGAGAGATATCCTGAATCAGGGAACTTAAGAAGAAGGAAATAAGAACAATTTTTGAAAATTATTGATAGAAAATGACATGAAAAAAATCTTTGAGAACTCATGAGCTTGATTATAATTTCTTTTTAAATGTTTAAATCTCATATAGAATTCATAAGAGTCCCAAGAATGCTTTTAATTCTAGGTGAAATTCTTGAAGTGGTCTTTGTGCTTTCTAATCTTTGAAAACTTCTGGGTTGGTATTGATCTTTTTGGTGTTGATCATTGTGAAAGAAACTGAAGTTAAAGAAGAGAGTTTTGAATTTTCAGAGTAATATTCATACATATAAGTTTATCTTAGGGTAGAATACTTATTATATGAGGCTCTTGATGTGTGGAAAATGGTATTTTTTCAATAGGATCCTATCTTGTTTTAGCTTTGTCACATCACACCATATTTTATTAAGTTCATAAGCTCTATGTAGCACTTTGATTGCATGTGATTAGAAATCCTCCTTACTTCTATTATGAAAAATTGAATTGATTAATTTTTTCCCGAAGCCAAACTGGAATGGGATATCATAATTTAAGCCCCTATGTGCTTTTACTAAAAAATTACATGTTTTCTCCATAAATTAAGAAAACCAAAGAGAAATTTCCCTGGACCTCTTTTCAAGTAAAAAAACATTCTTCGATTAAAATCCTTCTAAAACCCCCAAAAAGACCCACTCAAAAATTATTTTCCCTTTTTTTGCATCCCCCTAAAAAAATGAATTCTTCCAAAAGTTTCCTCCAAAAAAAATTCCAATGCATTTTTCCTGAATTTTTCCAGGATAAAACTTCTTCCAAAACATCTTTCCCTTTTTTACTTGACTAACAGCCAGAATTGCCATATCATTTTTTCTTAATCAATTGAAAAGAATATTTTTTTGAAATTCTCTTCAGTTGAACCAATTATCAATATTTTTCCTTTCCTATTTCCCATTTTCTTCTTTCCGAGTATCTGTTATTTTTCCATAAATTTTATTCTCCCCTTTTCCCTTCTTTTTCAAAATTTCTCTATTTTTTCCGTAAAAAATGCTCCAAATTCCCACTGAAGGTGAATTGGAAACACTTGAGATGCTTTGGTAGCATGTTCATAGTTTTTCCAGGAAAGAGGGGTATGTTTTGTCTACTTTGGGGTCAAACATGAAACAAAAGAAATTTGAAATAGGTTTTGATAGGTCTGGAAATTCTAATTCTGACAAAAGCTCATCCAAGATATTTACTTCAGGAAAATAATACTTCCCCTTTAGCTTTTATGCCAGAAGATATTTAATGAGAACTACTTGTACTCTCAAAGGTAAAAATTCTTATGATAGTTGTGATTCCACTGAAAATATCATTGATCATACTTATTTTGGAAAATGAATGATAAAGAGACCTTCAAAATTGCTCAGATGTCTGAATAACTGCTAACTCCAAGGCAAATTCAGGCCCAGTATGCTGCCAGAGGGAGCTCTAAAGGAATTAAATACTTCAATAAAGCCAAAAATAATTAAATAAGATTTTTCAAGAAAGACTTTTGAGGTTTTTATATAGAAATTTTATTTAAAATAAACTACTTTCCCTGTCCTAAAATGTTTGCTAAGGTAAAATTCTTGAAAATGGTAATTTTAGGAGTTTAAGAAGAAAAATTCACCAAAATTATTGCTTTCAAGCTAATTTGTATCAAAAGAGTCATTTGATAAAGCTTTATTGTTTCAATCACAAATTCAACTTCATCCAAAAATACTCTACAAGAGATATCTCGTAAAGAAAGTGCAATTGGAAATTGATTGAGCAAGAAACTGCAGGGAACTAATATGAGAAAATAGTCTCTAAAGCCTATATCAAAGAGAGAAAAATAAAAAAGTGACAAGTATTAATTTGGGAACAAAGTGGCAAAGCTAGCAGCAATGAAATATTCTATAATTCACTTGTGGGGTGTTTCAAGCGTTACATGATTATAAGTAGTTACAAAAAATGATTATGAAGGTAATTTAATGTCTTTAAGAAACCAATGATTATTTAAATTTGGTAGTTAGAATATTTTGGCTATTTTATGGAGTGTAATTAAGCCAATTATAAAAGGAAAAGATGGGGAAAAGAAGACATTCTTTCATCACCTCAAATATTCTTCCTCTAAAAGTAATAAATATTCCCAATGGTAATAAGAAATTAATTAAAAGAAGAAAATCTACTTATGGAATATTGGAGCTCTGGTCAGGACTGAAAAAGTTCTGTTTTTAGCCTTTGTTTCCCTGTAAGACAGCTATTACTATAGTAATAGTTAGTTTTTAGTCTTCAAAACACATCATGATGTGTGTGAGGAGCCTCAAGTAAAATGAATATCATTTTAGTAAAGCTTATTTTATATTAAGGGTATTCTAACCACCTGAAAACACTTAAAACCAGCCTGGTTGGTATGGAAACTCATGGAAGATTGAGTAACAAACCCTGTGACTCAATTACAGGCCCAAAGTGATGAAATTTTGCATGAATTTTGACAGCCAATGCCTATCACCAAGGAATCAGGGGAAGTCTGGTGCACTTGGGGACATAATAAATTTCTCCCAGAACATTTAACCTTTTCAGTTTATCTCTATTTAATTCCTCCAAATTCACAATACTTAAGTTTTTACCTGTGTAATTAAATAAACAAAATTACAGTCCAAAATTGTAATTCTGAATTCCTAATCTGTAAATTTAACTTCACTTATGTAATATACATGAAAATTATTTTGAACTTGCATTACTCAAAGGATTATTTTATTCCATCCTGGACAAGATAAAACTGTTTCCTGGGAATTGGTTCCACCTATAGGTTTGAAGGTTCCCATTAAATGTTTGAATTTGGCTTCAATGGTCCACTGGTAAGTTCTTGGAGGCTTGTAGAGTGCTTTGGATGGCATTTAAGAGGAATTTTACTTAAATTATCAAATTGATCTACAAAGAAATGTTAGTGAAACTCAGGAATTTTTATCCTCACATCTATTGTCTCAATGGTAAGGTCGTCTATTATGCCCTTCAGATTTACTTTGAAAATTGAAAAACAACAGTTCCCTCCATTATAAAATAATCTCATAAATATTTCAATTCTCACTGCAGGTATAGCTTACAAGAATAATTCAAAACAGGAACTTTCCAACTTCCACAGGCTTCAGTTATCATAATTTCATACACAGTGGATCTTGAATTTTCCTGTAAACCCTTTTCATTATCAATTTGATACCTCTTATATAAAATTCACTTATTTCTTTTCAATTTTCTCGCCAAAGTGACTATCAAAAGGATTATTAATAATTTGATAAATAAAGAAATGATGATTCCAAAGAGTATCTGAAAAGATCTGGGAACACCTTTTGCAAGAACAACAACAGAAATCACCACAATTCTTCAGCATTTTGAAGATTTCTTAACTTTATAAGCTCCATTTTATTGAATTTCAATTACTAAAGATGAAAAGACTATAATTAAGACCCTCTTAATTGAAGAAAGACACAGGAAAGATCTCAATGTTCAAAAATAAAAAAACATCCCTCCAGGCTTTAGACAATGGAAAGCCAAGCCAAGGGGAGATGAAGAACCCTATCTGAAAACCCCAGACCAAAAACTTCAATATCACAGTTAAGTTATCCCGATAAAATTATGAAAGTGGATCAATCTGACTTATATTTATAATTTGAGGATGAATTATCAAAATTAATAACTTAATAAGAAACACTAACCTCAGAAACTGAGCCTAATGGCTATGGATATTCAGGAGTCAGCCTAAGAAGATACATCATGCTGTCCAAGAGAAGCAGAAAATCATAACTAAGCTCCCTAGGCCTTCTTCAAATCTGAAGATCTATGATTTAATTGATTTAGCCTAGGAGAATTTCCAATTATATTATCACACAAGTGATTCATTATCCAGGTTTTTTGTAATTTGTTCATTATTTTTAACAAACGATTTTCTGGCTATTTCAAGCCAGATACTTTTGTATCAACCATTTATCATAGGGACCAGGATCATAAGACTTGTAAAAATTCACTTTGAAATACACCATGAAGAAAATCAATTGCAAGTGTTTTGAAAACTGTTGCTATAGAGAAGATTTTAATTACACATACAAGATACAAGACCAGCTTTCTGATTTCAGGAGCTACATGGTTAAAAAAACTGAAAAAAACTCAGAAATTTATGAAGCCATGAATACCATTTTACCCTCATTAAGATCCAATTTGGACAGGATTTAGTGGTATTAGGATGTGGTCAAAGCTTCAAAGAGCAAGTGTATTTCCATTCTTGATATGGGAGGTTCAATTTAGAATAAGTATTCAAGACCAGTTTTTTTATTCAAAAGTACAATAATGACTCTTTTTTTACTTATTTATGTAATTCCAATGATAATTGAATCATTTCCATAAATTGTTTTGGATAGGTTCTCTCATTTTTCCCTTTTGGATATCATTATTCCTAAATTTCTTCCTGTCCCACCCATTACTGTGAATTGGGGATTTCATTCCCAACCACAAGATCTGGGTTGGTCAGAAATATTTAATAAGAACAGAATATATATAAATTTCTAAATTTTCTTCTCCTTCTCAAGAAATACCCATTTTTTCTCGGAGGTTGATTCAGATTAAAGTTACTTTTTGAATTTTTGTCTATTAACTTTTTATCCCCCTTCTCAGTATGTTGTATTATTTAAATTATCTTCAGTCTTATATACAGAATTTTTCATGTGGAATATGGAGCTTTTGCATTTTTTTATAGTCAGTTTCAAAAAAAGAAAAACACTTTTTTGGAATGCAATGGTCCCTTTGAAAAAATCCCAAATATATAGGCTGCCACTTTATTTTTCTCAAGATTCACGCCTTGCTTTGAAAAAAAACATTAAAACGCATGAGCTAGAGGTTTGTTGATCAATTTTGGAACATTTTATCCATTTTTCCAACTTAGCTAATTGAAATAAAATTACCAAAAAAACATAGTGAGAATATTTTGTTCTCCTAAAAAAGCCACCAATGTCTAAATATGCCAAAAGGAAATCAAAAATACCCAGAATTTTGACCTGGGGTTTTTCTCGAAAGATAAGGCTCTTTCTTCTTTCCTACCAAAAAGCTAAATATGTTTGTCATAATTGGTAAGATCATGTAAGGGATTCCATGTTTTTACTAAAACCTTGCATGGGTTTACCGATTCCCTTCAAATAAAAATGTCTATCAATGTGAAAACTTTCTAATATTCAATCAGCTTTTGGTATGAATTATTTTTTGATAAGTATATTATTAATAAATCTAAGTTTAACTGAATTTTCAATCCTTGATATATGACAAAATATTCAAAAAAAGAAAAAAAACTAGATATATGAAATAAAACAATAATCATGATAGTTATTACCATAAAGCTAGCTATATGGAATGAATCTTATATAATAAGGGATCTAAGAGCTTCCATAGACCACATTGAAATAATTGGTGGTATCTTTGTGACAAATACAATCAGAAAAAAATCTTGATTTTCCAATAGCATGTTTTTTAATTAAAATATGATATTTTGGTCAATTTTTTTATCTAAAGTCTTTGGGCCAGTTCAAATTCATCTCAAAAATGATTTAAATATATTAATACTATTTGAAATGAAGAATTATCAAGAAATAATATTTTTCTGCACTTTCTTATTGCAAATTCACCATTTTTTATTTCCTTTTTAATTTATTATTTTTTCTATTTGGACCTATTTCCAACCGTTTCCACGATTCCTTTAAGTTTTTCTCCAGTATTTCCAACTCTCAGAAGCCTGCTAGTGGTGTTTTGAATTGATAAGTACCTCTTTCCCAAGCATATTCTTTATTCAGAATCAGATGGTGCAAGATACAACCAAATTTTTATTCATTCTGTTGAGCCAGTGGATAAACTTCAGCTTCCTGGACACCTTAAATTGAGAAAAATGAATTCCAGATCATTTCCCTTGAGTTTAATAACCTATAACACAATATATTTAATTTTACTCAATCAAGTATCCATTACTAGTGGCAAGTACACAAAAAAAACTATGCTTCTGAAAAGAACTTCCAAAATGCAAGAGAAGAAGGTTACACTAAATAAGATTGAAAGAAGCGAGTAAAATACATGTTGATAAGTCTGGAGATTGATAATATCCCTTTTTTTCATGAAATTAATTCTTTATTTGAAAATAAACCAAATATAACTCCAATTTAAAGTTCTGATTCTCAGGAAGTGCAATCATTTGTCAATGGTGCAAATAAATTTTATTTAGTAGTTCAGGTCCTTAAAAGATCTCCTTTAATGATTTTTGGATAGGCTAGTTACTTTATGAATAAATTCATTATTTTATCTGGATGAGACGCTTCAAGATCCTGTTGAATAATCAAATAGGTAGATTGATTCAATTAACAGAATAGATAAGACGATTTAAACGTGAGTAATTATATGGCTTCATTTAGTCTATAATAACTATAAACCTAGATCAGTGAAATACTATTTAAAGTTGCACAAATACAATATTGTTCCAGTCGTAAATCATGAAATAATGTAATCTCAATGACTACAGTGCATCAAAGAAGAAATCGATTCATTTACTTTTACTAATCATGAAGACATATAATATAATACTGTAAGAAGGGTGGGATTATTTTTTTGATACATTGGAATATCTGATTATCAATCCGTGTTTCCAAGGTCCTGAAATTATTGAAGATACAAAATCAGGATGGGATAAAAAAACGTCTTTTCAGTAAAATAAAACAGACTAAGAGGAAAAGCTTCATGAAATGAATATGGCTTTTGAATGATAAAATGAATCTTAATAATAGCTACTGCAAGAGAAGAAATTCCAGAATAATTTTGATTTTGATGAGAAGAGAAATTATATTAAATATAAATCTGAAAAATAGAAACGGAAAAAAGTAAGTTGAAAGAAAATATAATTAACAGAATATGGACCTCACTATTCCAGAAATTAACTCTTTATGGAAAATTTCATACCTGGGTGCCAATTTTTCATCAATAAACAAGTGAAAATCAGGATTATTTATTCTTTCGATTATATTTATTTCTATGTTCATGTGTTTAAGAAATAAACTTTTTGTTAAATAAATTTCTTACAAAAGCAAACTTGTGCATCTTATTTGTAAGCTCTTGTATTCTCAATTGTCATATAAAGAGTTTTTTTTATAACATATCCCTATGTGATTTGAAGGAAAGCTCTATTTATAATTGTAGCATTGAAATAATTTATTATTACATATTCATGAGAAATTGAGATTAATTTTCTTTTATTTGAAAATGGATATAAAGCTAAACCTTATTTGAATTCACTCAGAATAAATTTCTTTTCAAATGTAAAAAATTGAAATTTAGCTACAAAAGATATGAAAGATAAGAAAAAGAAAGAATCAATATTATTCTAATTGAATTCATTATTATTTTCAAATCAAAAAAGTATCCGTTTTTTTACAGAAAATGGTATCAATTTTCGTCATTCTAGAAGAAATTATGTTTAACCATTTTCAGTTTTCAATTTTTTTGTTTATAGATTAAAAAAGATAACAGATAATATTATTTATCTCTCATTGAAAAGAACTTAATTCTAACAATTATTAATAAAAAAGCTGTATCCAAAATACTATTTTAAAGTTTTTCATCAAATAGAAAAATTGGAATCCATTTCATTGTTTTTTGTTCAATGAAGATCCCCGATCAGTTTTAGTCAAAGAAACTTCAGTATCTACTCACCTTTCACTTCATTCCTACTGATTAATTCTTTTTTAAGTCTTTTATATGTTATTTTATTTACTTTTATCATGATCATATGGTCTTCTAAATCCTTGAGGAGCTTTTATAAGCATCTAAAATTAGCTCTTAATCATTATAAATTTCTTTTATTAGGTAGCTTATGATTGAATTTTGGAAGAAATTCAAAAGCTTTCTTTACCTCTCCCCAAGCTTTGAGAATTTCAGAGTAACTCTAGTATATAGTAGTGAAAATAATATAGCTATAAGATCTACATGAAATTGATATTTAGAATGAAGTTGAAGAGACCTTACTATAGTAATATATTTGTGATAAATATGATCCCTGGTTGTAATTTTTATAAGCCGGATTATTACAATAATCACTAAAATGATTGAAATAATAGTTATATTTTATTAGGCATACGCTACTCCAGCTTTTGACAGCTTTAATAATTCAAAATTTTAATGAAATGAAAGATTATTATCTTGTTTTTGGTTAGGGGAAGACCTCGTTTATCTTACTTTAAGTCAGTGGGAAATTATTCACCTATTCATATAACCAAAAAGTGCATTTTCTTACTACTGGGGCTTAGTTGTGGTCCCAAAAACCCAACATAGTGTTCAATTGAGATTAAATGTGGCTTTGAGACCACCAGTTGTGGCTATTACTCCATAAAGGGTGAATAATTTCTCTTAAAGACCCTTCATATGTGCTCAGGTGCTTCTTACACATCAGAAACGTTTAGTTTTTTTCTGGAGAACCCTTATTTTTCATTCTATTTTTTATTTCGGTATAAAAAACCTTTGGAATGCAGTGCAATCTCATAATTAAATTATATTTCCAAATATCCAGAATAATAGACCTGCACAGGCTATGTGGGATTATATTATTGAATCCTTAATAAATTATCTGTTTTTCAAGATTCAGAGCTTAAAATTCTCTCAAATTGTATTTCTTACTGAGCTCTCCAATATGGCTAGAATTTGACGCACTTTAATTCAAGTTTTCCAAGCCTATACAGGCTGAACATCTTTCTACTTCTTTCAAAATAGTAGCTTCCTTGTTTTAAGAGAAACCCCTGTATAATTCTCTCTCTTCATGTGATAAATAGTTGTGGGAATTATCACTTAACATACCTACTGTTTTCCCCCATATATTATGTTAATTTTTGGCACTTAATCAAATTGATAGAGCTTATAGGAAAATTGTGAATAACATTATTTATTTCCTACTATTTTGAGTGGTATTCATATAGTAAATCCTTATCTAGTGATGCTACAGCCTTCGAAAAAATAAAATTGGATATGAATCTGTGATTTATTCCATAAAAGACCCCAAATTATGGTTTATGATCCAAAAGCAATTTTGGATGAGAAGTAAAATTTAAGTCTCATTCTCATTCAGAGCTTAAAAAATTCATAACTTCGCTTTTTTCTTTTTTTGGTGATAAGCATAGTATTTTATGGAAGAGGAAATTTTCCCCTTTAAGATGTTCACATTTACAGGAAGTACTTTATCACTCATTTTATTATCTTATATGAACGTATTTCCCCTTTATTTTGTTAAATAAGAGCAAAATATTTATGTTCCACCCATTTGATTAGATACCATTTTTTATGTTATTTTTGGTTTCATTATTTTTCTCTATCTTTTAGTAACAAGCTGAAATAGCAGCCCATACTAAAATACTTCTAGTCACAATTTCTAATTATTTTTTCTTTCAAATCCTTTTGAAAAATAGCTGCTATGGGAACTCCTTTTGTTGTGGGATATATAATAGGTAGTAATTTGGGAGTAACTCACTGGTAGGCCTGTTTTAAAATTAATAATAATCCAATAGCTAAAGACTCTCAGTTTTATTAGATTACCTTCTAAAAATTCTGAAAATTATACCCTCTTGATGAGAGCCCAAATAAATTATCTAATTCTGTGACTTTTCAATGGCTGTATAGCTTTTTTTTATTCCATGATATCTATATAATTGTTTATCTTATGGATTGAAGCCAATATGTGACTATAGGTAGAATTCGATTTGCATTAAAGTCGAATAGTTATATTGAAGATTTTAATATAAGTCTTCTTTTTTATTGATTAGTTTAATTGTTTTATTATTTTTTAGTTGCACTATAGTGGATCTGAACCTTGGCAAAACAGGTATGGAAACCACATCACTTTCTTTTTTAGAACTTCGAGGGGTGGCATTATTTTGGGATACTGTTATTTTAGCTTATATTTCTGATTGTGTTAACACCTTACCCTAATCATTTAAATTTGAAGAGAACTGAACTTCAAAATCCACTAACAATCTCCAAAATAATAAAACTGAGCTTAAATACTCTAATTATGGAATGGCTTACCTAAGTCCTTCAAAATCATCCATTCTCAATAATCATTTTGAATCATAAAACATATATAAAAGAAACTTCATTGATGGAAAAAGGGATGTATTAATCTATATTCAAGTAAACTATAGAAAATCCACTAATAATTCAATAATTTCCATAAGATCCTGAAAAGATAATCAATCATAGATGAATCTTACACCCACAAATCTTTAACATCATCTTTATATTCTCATTAACTAAGCCAATTATCTCACCTTTTAAGTAGTTTCATGTCAATCTCATTAACTCAAAAAAAGTCCAAATATCACAAGAAGAAAAGAATCATTGGAGGGTAGCATGAGTGGTATTGGATTCAGACAAGGACTCAAGAATGGGAGATCTATTAGGGCTTGAAAATATACCAAAATTATTATTATGATCATTAATTCACTAAGCTTAAGAATAATGATGAGTTAATTTAGTCTAACATCATTTTCATATCCCAGCTAGCCATGAATCATGATAGAATAATAATGAATGGATCTAGCCTTCTATACATTCTTAAAAAATAGTTAATAAAACAGCCAAATTAACTTGAAGCTTTTTCAAATTTCATTATTATCAAAATATGAATTTAATCATAAAATCCATTTTATTACAATTACATAAATTTACTCAATTATGGGCTCTTTTCAGTTATTCAAAAATAAGAATATTCATTAATAAAAACTGCCTTTCAACCAGATGGTGATGGCCTTCATGTTTAAGGAATTCAATTAGAAATAAGACTTCTCATCTCAGCCCCAGAATTACTGAATCTCTTTAAAATATTTGGAAATATCCCATAGAGCCTCAAGGACATCAGATAAAAACATACCATTAATAATAACAAGTACTGGCTGTATTTTTTAAATCAATAAGAAGTTATTCAAAATTGGTAAGAGATCACTCGACTTATCACCTGAAGAAGTTCATGGAAATTCTTTGTATTATTGAAGCAAAGCTGAAATGGATAAAAAATATTGTATAAAGACTAAAGAATTACATAATTATTTTTTTGGATGAAATTTCAATCATTAATCTATTATTGAAAGCCCAATTTATTCAAATAAATATTTAAAACCCCAAATTTGAGAAATATTTTCCAATTTCAGGTTTTACTAATTAGCATTTAGAAACAAAGAGCTTTATCATGAAATTAATCATTAATTTAATTCACTATTATTCTATTATTAAGTGAGAGGATCTTTCATTTAGCAAATATTCCCATTTATATGGAGTGATAAACAAGGAAGTAACTGGAGGGGGATTTACAAGACAAGGTTTTAAATTTCTGTTTAAATTTTTATCCCTTTCTTCGCTTGAATGCCCTTCCTATCATTTCTGATTGAATTGGATTAAGATCTATAATTAATCTTTCTATTCTATGGTGGCTTTATTATAATAGTTAATTCAACAGACTATATTCACAATTTGATTTATCTTTGTAAATTTTCATTGAAAATATATACCAATATAACAAAAAATGGTCCATAGAGCTAGTTGTATCCCTCTAAGCACTATTAAATGAAGATCTTTATGATAATAGTGTGATTAAATTACTATCATCAATTGAAAAAAATATTATCATTTAATAATAAGAAATTTAATAATACTATACTTGAGAATAAAGAAATTTAGTAAAATAATATCTACTAGGGTATTAAGAATGTGGAAGTTAAATCTTATGAGCTTAAAAAATAATACGAAAAAACGTTTAGCTCATTTAATCTATAGAAGATTTGAATTGTGCTACTGAGCTGTTCTACTGACCAAGTAGTAAGAAATTTACTGATATTGGATGGGGAAAGATACTAAAGCCGAACATTTTTGATGAGCCTTTATCTAGAATTGAGGAATGTTTTAAAAGGGGGATAAGAGGTCTCTTTATACATTTAAAGGGTTGAGATTTAAATTATATTATTTCAGCTTTAGGGTCAGCTTATGGTATTAAACCTGCAGAACATATCTCTAAAAAGCATACTTTTGGCCTTTATGCTCCAAAAATAGCTCCCTAGGGACATGTTTTGGCTCTCAAAATAACTCATTTTACAAGAAAAATTTATTCCTCTAAAAATTATTAACCTTATCTCAATAAAGATGTCTAGTTTGGTAACTGATTGGTCCTTTATTTTAGAATAAATTTCCCATTTTACAATTTTTGACATCTTCTTTTACAATTTCTGAGCCTTAGTCCTATGAGCTAATATTTATGTTTTCATTGATTCCTGGGTTGGAAATTATTTTGAATCTGGTGGGTGGAACTCCCAATATTACATTTGATTATTTCATCTATATTTCAATGTTTTCCTATTTTGGAAATTACCTTTACTTATCTCATTCCTGATTAATACTACAGAGGGAGTTCCTGAAAAATTAGAGATTATCTCCTTTATATTTCTATTCAGGCCTAGATTCCTATCCCCCAATTATCAAAAATCCATATATAAATCATAAGCTCACTGCAAATTTCTCCTGAAATCACCATGAAAAAAGGTTATCTATTCTGGTGGGGTTGGCAGGTCCAAAGTACTTCCAACCTGAGTATTAACCTTGGCTCTAAACTTGAAATGTTCTTTCAGATAATTTAGCCACAGCTTTTTTCATTCGTAATTTTACTCAATTAAAATAGAATATTATAGATCAACCATTATTTTTATTTTTTTCCTCATACATTGAATATCCACCATTCATCAATACTAATAGTTATTGAAGGAGAAATATCTCCAAAAGGAAAATAGACTTCCTTTATAACAATATGTTACAAATTTTTACACAAGTTCCATTTTATTTTCTATTGAAACTAATTTGCTCACCTCACATCTAATAAAAATTAAGAACATTGATTTGAAGCTTTTTTTGAAGGCAAAAATTCAATTTATAAAGCAGAATTTGTAAACAAACGTAAATATTTCCACCCAAATCATCCCTTATATCATCTTTTCTCTCCTCTTAAATAATTTTAACATCGTCGGAAAGGTATACTGAAGTTTTTGTGCAATGATTTTATAAGGACATGATTTCTTTTTTATTATTTTTTTATATCCCATATTGCTTTGGGAATCATTTTTTTCCACAGGTTATTGATTTACATAAATCAGGAGTATTAATATATTTTGAATACCTGTACCCTTTTCTTGATTAATCAAGAGATTCATCCGAATTCTATCTTTTTGAGCTTTAAGCTTGTTTCCATGTAATAAAAAAATTAATTATTAAAGGTCTTTTCCAATGTGAATTTCCTTGTATGTTTATCTTAATAATTAATCAAATACAAAAATCTTGTCACTATGGAAATCAACTCAATTATATTTTAATTTTTCAAGTGTTCTTTTCAGTACCTCATCATTATTCACACTCAAGCAATTTTTTCATATATTTTCTACATGTAAATTTTGAGAGCGTGGAATTATTATATTTTTTTCAGTTCACATTTCTGTTTTAGCCACATTTATCTCTCTTCTCACTTATTTATTTCTACCAGAAATCTCAATTTCTTCTTTTTGATATTTTTTGTCGAAACCATGTTCATTTGGAAATTTACTTTTAAAAAGGGAAAAATATTTCTCATTCACAATTTCGATAAAAAGAAAAAAATGAAATTCTTATTTTTGAATTTTGGGTTTTCCTGATGTGTTTAAAATATTTAGAAAAAAGGCAATTTTTTTATTTTTTCCAATTTCTTTTGTATTTTCTTTTCCTTTTTTTTATTCAATTTTTTTGTGAGTTTTTTTATATCTCTGCGTTTTTTTATCTTTTGTAATGTTTCAAGTTATAACTGTATTTTTTATTTTGCGATTTGTATTTTTCTTGTAATTTTTTTTATGTATTGTCCTTTAAGTTTGAAATTTTATTTCTTCCATTTTTTGATTTTTGATGTTTCATTTTATTTTCGCTTTCATTTTTCGATTGTTGGTTTGGAATTCTTTTGAATTTGATTGGGATTTTTTTTTTGCATTTTTTGATTTTATTTTTTTTGGGAGTGGAAACATTCCAAATCAGTGTTCTCACCCCCAAAAAGGATCACACCATTGAAAAATTAAACAAAAAATCAAAAATAAACTAAAAAATTCAAAATGAAAAAAAGAAGAAATATGCAAAAACAAAATCAAAAATTAAAAAAATATCAAAGAAAAGAACAGAAAAAAATTGAACATGAAAAGTACCAAAAATTTGAAATCAACAAAACATTGAACATGCAAGTTGTATCATACAAAAAAAGAAAAGTATGAGAAACCAAAAAAACTGAGAGTTTTAAAAGAAAAAAAGAAATTAAAAGAAATAAGCCAAAAGTATCAAAAGGAAACAAACTATGAAAATGGAAAAGTTAAAATTTAAAAAAAGTAATGGAGATAGTTGAAAATACATACAAAAGTTGAAAAAATAAAAATTAATAGAATAATATTAGTCAAATATTGAAAGGAGGTCACAAAAAATTATATTAAAAGATAGTGACTGAAAAAAAGGAAGTTAATATGACATAAAGAGAAACCGGTCCAAAAAAGTGTAGAAAAAAGAATTTTGATTTAGAAATTTGTACATATATAGAAAAAACAACTTTTTATGTCATAATTCCCTCTGAATAAAAATATATTGAGGTTAAAAATGACTGAGAGTGTCATTTTTTATCTTAAAATTATTCAAAGACATGGAAAAATATTTAATTGCCAAATACATTGATATTTTTGACATAATCGATGATCTTATAGAGAATAATTCCGTGACACTTTTCAATACATGTTATGTGCTAGTTATTTTAATCAATAACTCCAGATATACTCTTACATATCTTATAATTGAGGAATTTATAAGAGTGATGAATTTTTAAATCTTCACAAATCAAATATATTTCCAACTTGACTGAAACCTGGCAAGTTCAGGTGGGTTGGACAAAGCTTTGAGCCACATTAAAATGGAGATAAAAGGAATTTTCATTCCAAGTTCCAATGAAACCACCAATCACCAAAAAAATTCATTTATGACCCATTCTTAAATATTTTCAAAAATAAACAGAGTTTCAGACCACTTGGAAGCATATTAAAAATATTTTGAGGAAATTCCAAAGGAAAATCTGATTATATTTGACTCAGATATATGAATTATTTATATAACGTGTCTTTATCAATATAGTTTTTTTATCATATTATGAATTCTTACATAAAGATAGTTATGACAATGTTACTGTATCTAAATCTTACAAATAAGGAACTTTAAACATGCTTTCCATGAATTTTATCCACCGATGTCAAAATTTGAATTATAATTATAATAATTTGGTAGCAGTTTCTTCTTGGGTGAGAGACAAAAGATGTGTTTCGAAATTGGATTCAATTAATTCCAGGATTCTTCCTCTCAATCAACAAGCACAAACAAATTTCCATAGGCTACCAAAATAAAAAAATTGCATTTTTTTCATTTAGCGAAAAAGAATAAAATCTAAATTCCTTTCCAGATAAAGCTATCCTTTTGTCTTTATGGGAAAAAAATGGAGTTTGAATGAATCTTATGAAGTAAAAAGCTAAATTTTTAGTTTTGATGATTCCATTTTTCAAAAAATTGAAAAAAATTATTTTTCAATTAATCAAGATAAAATGTTCACTTGGAATATTTTGAAGTCTTGCACAAATATGGGATGAATTAATAGTTTATGAAAAACTGTCAAATAAAAAGCTAGTACCAAATTATAATTTAGATATAGATGTGAGTTTATGTATCCATTAAGCTTTAAAGGTCTGAAAAAAACTCCTATCTTGGAATAATCATTCATATGATAGACGAGAAAAATGGAATTCAAATATTTTCTTCTGATTTCTTTGGAGCGGATGAAAAAATTTGTGTATTATATTTTATAGAGCTATTAATTCTATTAATCTGCAGGAATATTCATTTTTTATTTTTGAATACATAATTTATCATTAAAAAGCAAATAGAAAAATATATTCAAAGTCTTTCTCTTATCAAACACTTGAAAGGTATCAATATTTACAAATATCAGAGAGGTGTATTATTTGAAGTAGAAAATGTTAGACCTTTCAGGCTGAATAGATGCATATAATTTAATAGATAGGCTAAATCCAGGAATTAAACTATCTAATTTAAAGAAATAATCTTTACCACTATTTTTAGCTTATTATATAGATCTAAATGTCATCACAGAAGGTTTTTGAAAATGATAATGATTGATAGATTTTGGATGTTTCATGAGGAGTTTGAAAATGGAGTATATTATTTTTAGAGTTAAATTATTAATTTATATTTTAATATTATTACCAACGTACTGATCCAGTGCTAAATATCTAAGAATGAATTACATTAGTATAATGGTGAATTGGGATTTTGGAGAGAAATAATTTTTTTGTTTTGAATTGAATCAAAATATCTATATAGAAGTGCATCTTTGTTTTTCAAGAAATATTTCAGGCTGCTTGATATAATTAATAAATTGAATATTATGAATTCTATTTAAAGAAATAACCATGGTAATTTAGCTATAATAATTACAAGAATGGAAATATCAAATTAATTGTGAAGAAACATTGAATGAATTTTTTCACAGAAATAGTTTTCTTGAAAAAAATGATAATGATAAAATTCACTATTTATATCATTTAAGTTCATTTTTACTTGAGTAATTACTTCCATAGATTAATTTTTAATCCTATTAAGCACCTTTAAAATGGAACCATGATTTTTGGTTTTTGCGGACCTTGATACATATTGTAAATCAACATAAGATTATTATTTGAATTAAGAAGTTAAATATTCAAGGTTGAAAGTGAGTCAATGGTTTTTCCTTCTTATTAACAATAATTAATGCATTCACCTGTTTTCAATTTGAAAAAAATATTTCAAACACATTATGAACCTTTGAGCCTGAGACGTATTTTCATGTACCCAAAAGACCACAAATACCCAGATTAAGCTATAAGTATAAATGTGTCACAGGGGCTCTTCTAAGTGAAGAGGGCCTGGCACTCACTTATGGAGGGCTCAAAGATATGATAAGAAGGAATACACTTAAGAGTGTAAGAGATGAATTGCAAAAATAAAGAATATAAGAAAGCAGCAACAAAAGAAATAAGAGTAAAGAATAGGAGAGCCAACCACAAACAAGTCCAAGTCCACTATTTCAACCTGTCAGAATGAAAAGAGCAGGGTTAATAAGGATATGAACACCCAACTCATACTGTACAGGCAAAGAGAGAAATGCAAAGACTAACTTAATATTAAATAAATATAATACCCAAAATAAGGGTAATAATATTCATAAAATAATAAATAAACTAAATCAATTAACTGGGGAAAAGTCCCCAGGGGGGAGAAAGAGGGGCTGGTATATGTGAGAATCACCAGCCCTGATCCAGAGGAAGAATTTGCATGAGAGGATTGAATGATTGAATTGAGTCTGGCCAATACAGGTCCTGTACAGCTGTACAGAACCTGTACAAGAGGAGTGGTTCATTTGAGTGATCATACAGTTTAATGCTGGTGTATTGAAACTGTATTGGGTGAATCCAACCTGTACAGATGTTGACAGGCTGTATTGAAGTACCAAGCTGTATGCATGTTTCAGCAAGGAAGATTTCTGAAACTGAATGCTGATGCAGATAGTGGATCTGCTGATTTGAGGTGATTGAGTGGTTGTATTAATGAATACCCTTACCCCTGGTGAGTGGTTGTTACAGTATCCCCCTCTTGAAACTGGTGGGCTCCTGAACACCATAATTCCCTACCACTGTTGAGTGGCATCTCAATATCCCCACATTTTTGTCAAAAATTTTCTTTTTAATTTTCTTTTCCTCTTGACCATTATCCTGAAAATCCTTCTTCAATTCTTCTCTGTCAATTAAACTGATTTCCCCCTTCTTTCAAGTTTTGAGTAAGTATTCCACTTCAAAATCACCAGGGCGAATCTCGTGTCAATCGTCGGCGATTGACTTCACGTCAAGCAAACGTCAAGCAGGATAAAAGTTAAGCTCACGTCAAGCGAAAATCAAGCGAAAGTTGTGGTATTCCATACCATTAGTACCAGTTTCAAGCTTACCAATAAAACAAAAGAAAAAAATGATAATAAAACAAACTACTCAAAACATTTTTACACATTACAACTACAGATTTCAAACAGAAATATACAATACGCAGCCTCAAGATCTTATCAAAACAGTATAGTATCAAAGGATATATCCACCTTATCGCATCATCAATAACAAATTACGTCATTAAAGGTAGTTAATCTAAATAAAGGTATATGAAAATAGACCAAAGCATCAGAAGCTGTATTTTCCCCACCTTGATTCAATTTAAAGAAGAAATACCTCAAGGCTATGCATAAAATTTCAATATATTTTCCAAGAACAAATGCTTCCTTAGTAATAATAACACGCATCAAACTTGATAGAAATGATACAATCCTAAAATAAAACCACCAGCATAATTCTCTCAGAACATACGTAAAAAATAGAAACAAAAAATATTTTCCCCACCTTCAAGAAAACATCACCAGCCAAATTATCTCAAAGACATCACATGATTTTGATAAGAAACAGAAACACCAGCATAATTTTCTCATATATATCATATGACTAGAAGACAGTTCAATTGTCAGGAGCTGTATTTTCTCCACTTTCTTGGCAAAAAGAAAATCCCACCAGCCAAATTATCTCAAACACATCACATGATTTTGATAAGAAAAAGAACCACCAGCATAATTCTCTCATAACATACGTAAGAAATAGAAACAAAAAATACTTTCCCCACCTTCAAGAAAACATTACCAGCCATATTATCTCAATGACCTCACATGACTCTGATAAAAAGAAAATCCCACAAGCCAAATTATCTCAAACACATCACATGATTTTGATAAGGAAAAGAACCACCAGCATAATTCTCTCATAACATACGTAAAAAATAGAAACAAAAAATACTTTCCCCACCTTCAAGAAAACATTACCAGCCATATTATCTCAATGACCTCACATGACTCTGATAAAAAGAAAATCTCACCAGCCAAATTATCTCAAATACATCACATGATTTTGATAAGAAAAAGAACCACCAGCATAATTCTCTCATAACATATGTAAGAAATAGAAACAAAAAATATTTTCCCCACCTTCAAGAAAACATCACCAGCCATATTATCTCAATGACCTCACATGACTCTGATAAAAAGAAAATCTCACCAGTCAAATTATCTCAAATACATCACATGATCTTGATAAGAAAAAGCACCACCAGCATAATTCTCTCAGCAAGCATGCTGCTACACCAAAACTACACGTCTCACTAGCTAAAACCTCTCAACTATGATTTTTTCTAAGTACCCTATTTTGAGAAGCTCTATGGAGGCCCAAAAGCTATAAATAGAGGTCCTCTCTCCCTCATTTTTCCCATCATCATGGAACAAGTTCCCACTATCCAGGATCATAACCATCCCTGAACTAGCAGGGTATCTAGAATAGTAGTAGTGTTTTAGTAGTGAAAAGCTCAGTAGCCTTGCTCAGTAGCTTAGTATTAGTGAAGAATAGTAGTATTAACGTAGTAAAAAGCTCAGTAGCCTTGCTCAGTGGCTTAGTATTATTAAAAAAAAAGTAGTAGTGATATAAAACCCAGTATTAAAAAAAATCCTAAAAGAATCAAATCCAGTAGTCTTATTATTAGTACTCATATCAAAAAAAAAAATCATTATAATCAACCTAAAACCATAAAAAATATATATATTCTTATCATTCTTATTAAAAAAAGAACAAAAAAAATATTCTTATTAGTTTTATTAAAATAACAGAAACCCAAAACATATATATATATATATATATTATCATCACTTTTATTAAAATAAAGTAAAAAAATCTAGTGTTTATTTTATCAGAAATTTTTAGATCAGAATTTTTACTGTAGTGTTATTGATAGGTCTGATTTAGAGACTGCTGATAAGTCTTCTCTATCTGTTAAAGCCACAAATCTTATTTTATTTTGTGATTCTCTGTAGGCTGACTATTCAGTATTATTTAGAGGGGCAGCTAATACACCTTAGCACCCATGGTTATTGGACAATTCTGAAATTCAAAACAGACTTACCAATAATTTCCCCCTCAAGGTACTTCCTTATTTCATCCCACACCAAAAGGAGTTCCCACATCTGGTGTCCCAACAGTGGCAAACAACAACTTCAATCATCAATAATCCGTCAATTATCAAAGAAAAAAAAAATCTAGTCCATAAAAAGAAAAAAGACTTTTATCAATAAACAATTTCAAGCACCTATCAAGTCAATCTGGAATCAGAAAAACTACAAAATCCTAAATCATCATCACCATCAAGTTCTTCAACAAAATCATTTCACTATTATTATCCAAAAAGAGGAGAAACACCACCTGGAGAAGAATCACCTATAGATTATAGTATACCAGTTGGTACACCAAGAACTAAGAAGAAAGATCAAAAGATAGTTACAGATTATTTTCAGAAATTACTCAAGGAACTATTTGAAATTAAAAAGAAAAGTGAAAAAGAGAAAATAAATAAAGAATATATCAATATGGATTCAGCATCATCATCAAAGATACCACACAATCCAGATGAATCCAAAGAAGAAATTATAAATGAAGAGACCATGCAAGGACAAGAAGATATTTCTGATGTAGAAAGACTTCATCAAAGAATGTTGGAAATGCAACAAGAATTAATTGAACTCTATAAAAAAGAAGGGAAAAGGAAAGAGTCAAGTTTTATCGCGGAAAACAGCCCAATGGAAGAAACTACGAGCATGCCAAGAATCTTTAGACAAGAAGGGTCACCATCACCATTTTCAAGGCCTATGGCCTCATCAACTCCATTCACTTCACAAAGGCCAAATACTCTACCAAAGAGAGTTAATATTCATGCACAGGCTACAAGCCCATTGCAACAAGAGATCCCACGAAACAATACACCCATTGTCAAGATCAGACCAAAGGATTATAATTTATGGTTTGATGGAAAGGAAGTGGAAAGATTTATTAAAAGAGTAGAAAATATAGCAGAAATTGAAGGAGCAAGTGGAAGGGATATAGCAAGACAGATATCCTTTTGGACTAAAGATCAAGAAATTAGCTACCATATTGAAGGAATGCCTGGATATGAAACTGGCGATTGGGAGAAATTAAAATTGGATATGAAGAGGAGATGGGGAACAGTTTCACCTGAAAGAAGATACAAGCTGTCCTCAATTACTCAATTATTTACAAAGATTCAACAAGAAGGAGGAATTAGAAATATGACCCAATATAAAAAGTTCATTGGTGAATATGAATCCATTATTAATTATCTCAGAAGGTATCAATATATACAAGGAGATATCAATCACAATCAAGAAATTTTGGCCAGTCTTTCCTCAAGTGTTCAAGAATCTATTTACAAAGAAATGATTAAAGATAAGGCCATGGTCCAAGCTTTGGATGGTGGTTATATCATTCCAAGATTGGAAATATTAAAGTTATATATTGAACAAGATTTAGAAGCCAAAGTCTTAATTCAACAGAAGGAATTTTCACAACCAAAGTCACAAGAGAAGAAAGCTAGGTTTGGAGAGGAAAGCTGGGAAGAAGTATTAAAGCAAATGAAAGATCTTACCCAAAAAATTCAAAATCCTCAGCTGCAAGGGCATCAATCAAAGGATACTGGGAAGGAATCAGTTAAGCAAGTATTGAATCAGCTCAAACACCTTTCAGAAGTAGTTGAATCTCCAAATAAAATACAAGCAGGCAATAATAAAGATCAGAAAGTTACACAAAACTCACAGCCACTCAGGACAAGATATCCTTTACTACCCATATCTTCTGGTTATCAACCATATGTTCCAGCACAAATGGCTCCAAGACAGCTACTGAAGTGTTATTACTGCTTAGAAGAAGGACATTCCGCAATAAGATGTAATCACCTCACAGAAGACTTGGAGAAAAGAATTGTCTTGAAGCGTGGAGGAACATATCTTTTTCCAAATTTTCAAAGAGTACCCACAGAAGGCCCTAAATCTGCAAAAGAATTAGTTAGACATTTTGCCAAAGAGCAGGAGGATTTTACAAAGAAAATGATGGAACAATCAAATCCACCCCAAAAGAAGCAAGAGGCAACAGTAATTGAGGAAAGCAAAGAAGAGAAGGCAACTGCTATAGCTCAAATAGAAGAATGGGGAAACTGGAAACCTCCTCAAATATCACCAGCAAATGAAAATATTCAAATAAATGTTGGGCTTAGACAGACAAGGCAAAGAGCTTCAAGACAGGAAACTCAAAGTCAAACCCAGCAAGAGGATAAAAATGAAACACACAAACCCTTTAAAAAGAAGATACCAGGTGCCTACCACGAGGAAGATGAGGCAGAAGAAGAAATAAGAGTTCTAATTCCAACAAAATACAAGAAAACACAAGAAGGAAAGGAAGTAGATAATGATATTGAAATCATTTCCAAGGAAAAGAATAAGGAGGTACTTAGACAGGATTCACAAAAGATGGAAATAAAAAACAAGGTAAAATCTACACCCAATAACCCAAAGATAATAATTGAACATGTGATGAAGAGAATACTTGAACAAAAGATAAATCTTACTCTTGAAGAAATATTATCAATGTCACCAACCTTTATTGATAAACTACAAAATTTAACTACCCAGGAAAAAGAAGTAATAAAATCAGTCAATACGTCAAATATTCAAGAAAGACTACTTTCAGTAAAGCTACGGGACTATAATACCCCAAGATTACATTATGCATGCCCACTTGGATTTATGGAAGTATTTATTGGAAGAGAAGAATATCCTACAATGGCATTGGTGGATACTGGATCAGAAATTAATATAATACCAGAGGAAATTGCAATTCAAGCCTCACTTACAAGTAGAAAGCTCAATATGAATCTCAGAGGAATTGGTGGACATACCACATCTTTGGTTGGACTCTCAGAATTTACACCAATTACTATGATAACAGGAGAAGAAAAAGAAATTCATTTATTCATAGCAAAAGGAGCTGTACACACCATACTTGGAAGACCATTTTTAGCAGATAATAATGTTAAATTGGAATTTTCACACAAGCAAGGGGAGATATTTAGTTATCCAGAGCAAGATGGACGTCGATTATGTTTACCAATATGTAACCCTCAAGCTATGGGCTGGCAAATTTCTCCACCAAGAGGTATGGAGCTTTGTGCATCTTCAGAGATCGGAAAATGGTCAATACATGGAGCAGAATCATCCAAAAGAAAAGAAACTGAGGAAACAGAAAGTCAATCTTCAACAATAGTGAAGACAATATTTCTTGGAGCAAACAAAATACCCTTCTCAGCTATTTTTGATGCAAAAAATGACTTGAATGTTATAACTCAGGAAATGGCCCTTAAAGCAGAATTAAAAATCAGCCCTTACACATCAAAATCAACAGATAACTTTTTGAAGCCAATTGGTCAAATTAAAAATCTTGAAGTCACTTTTGAAAGTGAAGAGAAAACCTACCTGGACTTCTTAGTATTTGAAAATTTCAACCAGATAATAGATGAAGAAAAGTCAAGCATATTATCTTCATCTAAAGAAAGTATTCCACCTCAAACTGAAACAAAATCTAAAGGGAAGGATCCAGAAGAGGATGAATTTAAGGTAGAAGATAGTGAAGCAATAGAAAAAATAAAAATGGAACTGAAGAAGATGAGAAGAAATTTGGACATGGCCATAGAAGACCCAGGGAAATGGCTAGCACTTGAGTTAAGTGGTATGAATGAAGAAGATAAAGTAGAAAGCCCACAGAAGAAATTTAAAATGGATCTGAAGCCACCTGAAGCAAATTCCTCAGGCATTGCTGAAGATTATTCAAATTTATTTCAGGAGAAAGCTTGGTACATTAGTGATACTGAAAAAATAAAAAATGACATAATCAATCCATTGGCAAAAAGAAAATTTGAAGAATTGGAAAAGGAAAGTGCCATAATTACTGAAGACAAAATGGATCAAGTTTGGGATAGAAATATTCAAAAGAGGATCAATAAAAAAATGGAAATAGCAGAATCAGAAGATGACTTGAAGTTATACCAAAAAAATAATGAAGATTTGGAAGATAAATATAAGCAAGGAAGAATATTTGAAGATCTAGAAGAAGGAGAGTTATCAGAAAATACACAAAGGCTAGCTGGACTTAGCATTCTAGAAGAATTTAATCATGCCTATGATCAAATATTCTGCTTTTCAAGCGCAGCTGATCTATTTAATCAAAATAAAGGAATTACATCTGAATTACCAAATGACTCCCAGAATCAAAATGGCATACAGGAAGACATACCAGAATATGAAGGACTGGAAGATTACATAATACTTCCAATAATAACATTTAAGGAACTGTATGATTATGAGCTAGATTCACCAATAATTCAAACCAAATATATTTCAGAACTACCTGGATCAAATCTTACAAATGTTGATTTTCTGGAATTACTAACCACTATTGGAATCAAAGGAAATTTAAGAAATCCTTACTGGAAGAAGCCTTATGGATATTATCAAATGACAATAGAAGGACTGTATCACAAAATGTTATGGGCTCAAGAAGATTTGAATCTAGATGGTTTGGAAATCTTGGGAGGAACTCTTTGCTGGTGTGATTTTGGGTACATGTTTATTCATGAAGTCAAAGGTTTTGTTTCTGAATGGAAAAGAAATACACAAAGAAAACAATGCAACAAGATCTTTGGAGAAATATTGAAGGACATATGTCTTTCAGTAATTCACAACAGAAGGTTGAATATTTCTCAATAACAACTGAAGTAATCCAATTTCAATCTCCAATTAAAAAAAAAAAAAAAAAACCACCATAAAAAATAGCAAAAATAATAAAAAAAATAACCTAAAAAAAAAAAAGAGAATTTTTTTCATATCTGTATCAGTATCAGGGCAGTGACCTCCTGCCTTATCAAAGAGGAATTTCAAATAATTAAAAAACATAAAAAAAATCTTTTTTCAACATTCTTATAATTCAGGGCAGTGACCTCCTGCCTTATCAAAGAGGAATTTCAAATAATTAAAAAACATAAAAAAAAATCTTTTTTCAACATTCTTATAATTCAGGGCAGTGACCTCCTGCCTTATCAAAGAGGAATTTCAAATCATTCAAACTAACTTATAAAAAAAAAAATCTTTTTTAAACACTCTTATCACTCAGTGGCAGTGACCTCCTGCCTTATCAAAGAGTAATTAGTCTTTTATCTCAAAACTCAATAATCTCACCAAACCTCAGAAAGGATCTAGACAGTCATGGATGCCAAAATTACACATGAAAATGAATTGGAATGGAATCTTGGTTGGAATGAAGAAGGCTGGACAGACGTAAATTGCAAAATTGTAGGAAATACAGAAGAAGTCAATTACTGGGAAACACCATTTGTTGAAGAAGGAGAGGATTTATTTCAGATATGGATTCCATACTTGGAATTTGAAGAATTGTTCAATTTTCCAGAACTGCATCAGCATATTCAAGAATCTAAAGATTGGCAAGAGCTTCCAGGATTCTCTCTTTCAAGACTGGAATTTCTAGAATTACTTACATATGATGGTATCAAGGGAAATTTAGGAAACACATATTGGGAAGAGGATACATTAACAGATTCAGAATGGAGAAGAAAAATCTATTTTGGGGATGTAGAAGCCTCAAGAGGACTGTTTCTGGATTTAATGGACATACCAGAAGGAAGAATCTTATGGAAGCGTGGAAATT
Organism: Austropuccinia psidii; assembly: GCA_023105745.1. Taxonomy (NCBI): domain Eukaryota; kingdom Fungi; phylum Basidiomycota; class Pucciniomycetes; order Pucciniales; family Sphaerophragmiaceae; genus Austropuccinia; species Austropuccinia psidii. The sequence goes on along the minus strand of JALGQZ010000002.1, from coordinate 6,052,619 downwards.
ATGTAATTGAAAAGGCCAATTGGAATGTCTTATGGGAAGAGGTGTTTATACTTGGAATTATCAGTCTCAAGGCACATAATTATAATATCAATAAGGATTGTTGGAGCTTTATCTGGGAAGAATTATTTGTAAAAAAAATTAAAGAAGAAAAAAGAAGATTCATATCAAAACTCAAGAAACAGCTTATACAATGGATTCAGAAGAATATTATTTACAAACTATAAAAAAAAAGGAAGAAAAGATAAAAAAAAGAAAAAAAAACATTTTTTTCAGGTTATGTATCAGTATTCAGGACAATATTTCAAATTTGGAAGTGTTAAAAAAAAAAAAAAAAAAAAAAAAAAAAAAAAGTACAAGTATCTCAATTCAATAAAAGAAAAAGAAAAAGAAAAACAGGGGTGGTTATCTGTTCTTATGCCACCTCATATAAAAAAAATGGCACAAGTTTGGGGAAGTGTGGGCCCATAGGCCTTTATTAATGTTATTTCTCTTTTTGAAAAAAAAAACAATGAAAAGATGATGTGAAGAAACAGCAAAAGAAGATATAGATAGCTCAAAATATCAAAATTATGACCGCCGGTCATAATTTGTTTCTTTGAGACAGGAAGAGAGAAAATATGGAAAGGAAAACAAGAAGAAACAAAAACCAACCAAAAAAAAAGCTAGGCCATTCAGATACAGAAAAAGAAGATAGAAGAAGCTCAAAATGTCAAAATTATGACCACCGGTCACAATTTGGCCTAAAATCAAGAAAATTATCTCAAGACATGGGGGAAAAATTAACCAAACAAGCTAGGCTATTCAGATACAGAAAAGGAAGATCAAAGAATTTAAAATGTCAAATTATGACCGCCTGTCATAAAATGACCACCTTATTACAGAAAATAATTCAACTCACCAAAAAGGCTACCACCATTTATACTGGATGACGGTCTTATAGCCCCAAATTAATGAGTTAGTCAATCTTTGACTAGCACGCATCCTTCCAGAATTTTAAATAAGGAAATTGAAATCAGTACTTCTCAAATCATAATCAAGGTTGAGCACCCTCAATCACAACAAGTTTCCAAAGATCAATTTTGTTTGACAGACTCAAGGAAAACAACAATACCAAATTGCATCACTAAGCTTGCTCAAGGCTCAGAATATGCTACCCAGCATGGTTACCCTATTCCAGAAACTGACAGGTCCGGCAGAAGAATTACTGCCAGAGGGGGGAATTGAACCCGTTTCAAATTTGATGAAAGTGGAAAGCAACCCGGAATCACTAACCACTACACCATTTGAAAATATAACAACACTCCTCAAATTGAAACCTCCTTCAACATCACTCATCAATTTGATCACTCTTAAAAAAAAAAAATCTTCAACATAAAAAAAAAAAAAAAAAATTTTCAACAAAAAAAAAAAAAAAAAAATTTTCAACAAAAAAAAAAAAAAAAAAAATTTTCAACAAAAAAAAAAAAAAAAGATTTTCCAATAAAAAAAAAAAATTCAACATAAAAAAAAAAAAAAAAATTTTTTTTTCAACATGAAAAAAAAAAAAAATTTTTTCAACAGAAAATAATTTTTAGAAAAAAAAAAATTTTTTTTCAACATAAAAAAAAAAAAAAATTTTTTTTCAACAGAAAATAATTTTTAAAAAAAAACTCTTTTTTCAACATAAAAAAAATTTATAATAACAAAAATAAATGTAATAAACTGTGGTGATTAAAATTAAGGATAAAAGATCAGATCAAATAAAGAAGGTAAAAAAATTAGTCCTTGTATGACTTTAAACTACAGGGTAGCAACCTGAAGGCTAAAATCAGTCCTTGTATGACTTTAAACTACAGGGTAGCAACCTGAAGGCTAAAATTAGTCCTTGTATGACTTTAAACTACAGGGTAGCAACCTGAAGGCTAAAATTAGTCCTTGTATGACTCAAACTACAGGGGTAGCACACCAGAGGGCTGAATATGGAAGTAAAATCAAGGAATCAAGAAATAAAAAAAATGAAGATATCAAAATTAACAACCAAATTAAATAATAGGAAAATGAAGAACATTCAATGAAACAAAATATCAACAAGAGAAGAGCTATTGGAAGCAAGAGCAATACAGATTGCAGCAAAAGAGGAAACAAGATTAGCAGCAGCAGAGAAATTAAGAGATTCAAGACACAAATCAGTTAAATATTTGGACAAAAAGATGGCACATAGACTGAGAAATCCACTTGAGCCAGGGGACTTGGTATTAGTTTATAATAAACCACTTGAGTCACAGTGGGGATTACTCTTCAAGAACCGTTGGAATGGACCTTATAGAGTCATAAATCAAGTTAATAATGGACCTTATGAGCTTGAAGAATTGGATGGCAATAAACTTACAAGAAAATTTGCAGCAAGTCACATCAAGAGGTTTTATCCCAGAGGAAAGAAAGTTCAATCAAGTTCAGAGTCAGAAAATGAAAGCAGTGAAGAAATTGAAGAAGAAGATTTAATATCAGAGGGAGAAGAAATTGAACAAAATGAATATGATTGATAATGGCAAGCTTTTCAACTGGAATGCTGGGGACAGCATTAAATGGAGAGGGGGATGTGGTATTCCATACCATTAGTACCAGTTTCAAGCTTACCAATAAAACAAAAGAAAAAAATGATAATAAAACAAACTACGCAAAACATTTTTACACATTACAACTACAGATTTCAAACAGAAATATACAATACGCAGCCTCAAGATCTTATCAAAACAGTATAGTATCAAAGGATATATCCACCTTATCGCATCATCAATAACAAATTACGTCATTAAAGGTAGTTAATCTAAATAAAGGTATATGAAAATAGACCAAAGCATCAGAAGCTGTATTTTCCCCACCTTGATTCAATTTAAAGAAGAAATACCTCAAGGCTATGCATAAAATTTCAATATATTTTCCAAGAACAAATGCTTCCTTAGTAATAATAACACGCATCAAACTTGATAGAAATGATACAATACTAAAATAAAACCACCAGCATAATTCTCTCAGAACATACGTAAAAAATAGAAACAAAAAATATTTTCCCCACCTTCAAGAAAACATCACCAGCCAAATTATCTCAAAGACATCACATGATTTTGATAAGAAACAGAAACACCAGCATAATTTTCTCATATATATCATATGACTAGAAGACAGTTCAATTGTCAGGAGCTGTATTTTCTCCACTTTCTTGGCAAAAAGAAAATCCCACCAGCCAAATTATCTCAAACACATCACATGATTTTGATAAGAAAAAGAACCACCAGCATAATTCTCTCATAACATACGTAAGAAATAGAAACAAAAAATACTTTCCCCACCTTCAAGAAAACATTACCAGCCATATTATCTCAATGACCTCACATGACTCTGATAAAAAGAAAATCCCACCAGCCAAATTATCTCAAACACATCACATGATTTTGATAAGGAAAAGAACCACCAGCATAATTCTCTCATAACATACGTAAAAAATAGAAACAAAAAATACTTTCCCCACCTTCAAGAAAACATTACCAGCCATATTATCTCAATGACCTCACATGACTCTGATAAAAAGAAAATCTCACCAGCCAAATTATCTCAAATACATCACATGATTTTGATAAGAAAAAGAACCACCAGCATAATTCTCTCATAACATACGTAAGAAATAGAAACAAAAAATATTTTCCCCACCTTCAAGAAAACATCACCAGCCATATTATCTCAATGACCTCACATGACTCTGATAAAAAGAAAATCTCACCAGCCAAATTATCTCAAATACATCACATGATCTTGATAATAAAAAGCACCACCAGCATAATTCTCTCAGCAAGCATGCTGCTACACCAAAACTACACGTCTCACTAGCTAAAACCTCTCAACTATGATTTTTTCTAAGTACCCTATTTTGAGAAGCTCTATGGAGGCCCAAAAGCTATAAATAGAGGTCCTCTCTCCCTCATTTTTCCCATCATCATGGAACAAGTTCCCACTATCCAGGATCATAACCATCCCTGAACTAGCAGGGTATCTAGAATAGTAGTAGTGTTTTAGTAGTGAAAAGCTCAGTAGCCTTGCTCAGTAGCTTAGTATTAGTGAAGAATAGTAGTATTAACGTAGTAAAAAGCTCAGTAGCCTTGCTCAGTGGCTTAGTATTATTAAAAAAAAAGTAGTAGTGATATAAAACCCAGTATTAAAAAAAATCCTAAAAGAATCAAATCCAGTAGTCTTATTATTAGTACTCATATCAAAAAAAAAAATCATTATAATCAACCTAAAACCATAAAAAATATATATATTCTTATCATTCTGTCACAGGGGCTCTTCGAAGTGAAGAGGGCCTGGCACTCAGTAAACTGGGACTCACTTATGGAGGGCTCAAGGATAGGATAAGATGAGATACACTTAAGAGTGTTAAAGATGAATTACTAAAAGAATGAATATAAGAAAAGCAGCAACAAAGAAATAAGAATAAGAAATAGAAGAGCCAACCACAAACAAGTCCAAGTCCACTGTTTCAACCTGTCAGAATGGAAAGAGAAGGGTTAATAAGGATATGGCCACCCAACTCATACTGTACAGGCGAAGAAAGAAAAAGGCAAAAACTAACTTAAGATTAAATAAATATAATATCCAAAATATAAGGATAAGAATATTCAGATAATAATAAATCAACTAAATTAATTAACTGGGGAAAAGTCCCCAGGGGGGAGAAAGAGGGGCTGGTATATGTGAGAATCACCAGCCTTGATCCAGAGAAGAATTTTCATGAGAATAATTGATTGTTGAATTGAGTCTGGCCAATACAGGTCCTGTACAGCTGTACAGAACCTGTACAAGAGGTGTGGTGTATTTGAGTGATCATACAGTTTCATGCTGGTGTATTGAAACTGTATTGGGTGAATCCATCCTGTACAAGTATTGACAGGCTGTATTGATGTACCAAACTGTATGCATGTTTCAGAATGAAGATTGCTGAAACTGACTGCTGATGCAGATACTGGATCTGCTGATTTGAGGTGTTTGAGTGGGTGTATGAATGAATACCCTTACCCCTGATGGATGGTTGTTACAGTATCCCCCTCTTGAAACTGGTGGGCTCCTGAACACCATAATACCCTGCCACTGTTGAGTGGCATCTCAATATCCCCACATTTTTTCAAAAAATTTTCTTTTTAAATTTCTTTCCTCTTGACCATTATCCTGAAAATCCTTTATTCCTTCTTCCCTGCCAAATTCAATTGATTCCCCCTTTTTCCAAGCTTGAGTGAGTATTCCTTCCAGAATATGCCATTCTCTTTTCTTTTGATTCAATCAGCCATGCCTTGGGATGTGGCCTTGGGATATATCCCAGAATAAAGGCCATTGAGCACTTGTGCTCAGAAATTGGGGCCCAATGAGTATATGACTTGTACTCATTGGCCCAGACTTAATCCAATGAATGATTGCAACCTTCCTCCAAGGGGTCTTGTCCCCATTATCCAAGGAATTGGCCTCAGATAGCCCTCCAAGTGGGTTTTGGGCTGTGGCCTCCATCCTGAGTGATCTTGATGGAATTTGCTTTTTATGGCCTTTTAGGCCTTTTTGGGTGCTCTGGTGAAAACCCTTGATTTAATGATTTTTGGCCTTTTTTGGCCCTTTTGGGTCTCTGGGATCCTACGGTCCGCGGTCCGTACGCCGCGGTCCCTGGGCTGTGGTCTGCGGTCCGTGGGGCTATTGGAGGCCCCCAGGACCAAAAGGGAGCCCCTGGGCCCAAATTTGCTGGGGACCCAGGGTGACCAAGGGGCCCAGAAATGGCCCATTCCAAAATTTCACCATATATGGCCTGGATCCATTGAAGGGGTCCAGGACCATCAAGATCTTGGCCTCCCCCAAAGTTGCAGGGGAGGCCCTGGGTGATGGGTTCAGCCCCAAAGGGGTGTGAACCTTCACCTTAGAGGCTTTGAGGTGGGGCATAATTGAGTTATGGCCCCAGTTCCTTGAGTCAACTTTTTTTTTTCTTGATATGGAGTGGATTGATTCTGAGGTCTTGAATCTTCTGCTTTCACTTTCTTCAGTTATGAGTTCCAAACTGACTGAACTCACTGAATCTTCCCCTTCTGCACCGCCACCGTCTGTTCTTCATGGTTCTGGCGTCTTCAGTCGATTGTCTTCTCCCTCCATGGCGTCTTCTGGCCATTTTGACCCCTCCCAAACATATGATGGGTTCAGAGCAGTTGAAGTTCTTGATCCTGCCTGTACTGAGTGTTTGGCCAGGGGGAAGGATTGCTTTCAACATTACAATCCTCGATCGTCAAAATGCCATTTCTGCTTTATTGGGAAGAAGCCTTGCCGCCGTACCGGATCAACTTTGTCCCAGGTGAGGAGGCACTTATGGAGTAGGAAGGATGGGCCTTATGGGCAGGAATTCCCCATTCTTGAGGAACCTACCCCTGATGCCACTTCTGGCTTTTCTCAATGTGAGTGATTTGCATTTCTTGGTTGAATTGATGCTGATATTTTGATGTAGTGACTGGTTCTAGGCAGAGGGATGTGGCCAGATGGACTAATGTTGGAGGGCCCATTCCGATTGGTGGTAGGCCCATCCACTACAGCTCAGAAATTCCCATTTCAAGGACCAATGCTGATGGAGTGGTGAAAGTAGTGAAGAAGCTAAGAAGAATTGTTGATTCCCCATCAGATCCAGATGCTGAAGGAAGTGATGAGTTGGATGGTGAAGAAGTTCAAGTTATCCCTCATTCAAGTGGCCATCCATCCAGCAATTCCTCTTCTCAACCTCTTGCCAACCACAGATTCCAAAGCCAAGTGATTCCAAGCACTCCAAGAACCTTCCAACCAATGCTTGCTTTAATTCCTACAACCCTTCCTCCTCCATCACCAACTACTTCCCACACCACCAGGCCTGCCTTGAATCCAGCAGTAAGACCATCTCCAGTTCAACAGCCCAGAAACTCACCCATAAACACCTCCCGTCAACTCCAACCTGTGGCCAGCTCCAGCAGAAGAAGAGATGGATTGTCCCCTTTGCCGTTTCCTGCCGCTCAAGTATTCCAAAGAAGAGAACATTGGCCTATCCGGGTTACCAGAGAAGATCCCAACGCGGCTAGTGAAAATCAAGATGCTGTGGCCAGATTGTTCAGGAGAGTTGATAGAAATAGCAGAGAGGTGATTATGTATGCCAATGACAGGACGATTCCAGGTACTGCTTCTGAAGAAATGGCTGCAAAATTTGCCTGGTATGAAGATGAGTTGATAAATGATTTCCAGAGAACTTTTGATGACTTGGGTAGAGATAACTAGTTTCCTTTTCCTTGTTTGTGTTTGGCTTGCCTTCCATCCCCCCTCTTATAAATACTAAAAAATGAAAAAATAATGGAACCTCCCAATACATGATTTGGGTAGGGGATGCTGCTGCTTTAAAGAAATAAAAGAAAGAAAATTATACAAGTAAAGAAAGAAAGAAAAAATAAGAGAATAAGCGAAAATGAGAGTAAAGAAAGAAAATAAAGAAAAATCCTGATGGTTGGTCCTTCTTGTGGTGAGTTGCTTGATTTTGGCCAATAAGTCTGAAAAAATGAAAACCAAGCATTTTGATGCTCACAGAGTGGCCAAGGTAATGTTTTACAAGAAGTAGAACCCTCAGGGATGCATACCAGGAGATGGAACTTACTTTCATAACTTCCACTCCCCACCAAGCACCATAAGACTGAAATAAATTGCCATAAATGCCTTCTGAAGTGAATTGCCATAAATGACTACTGAGATGAATTGCCATAAATGACTTGAAGTAATGAATGTCTTGAATTATGATGATTGGCATAAAATGAAAAGATAATAAAGAAAGAAAGAAAACATTGGGCCATATCTTGATAAGGTCCAAATCGGAGGGTATTGATGTTGTATGCTTCCTGAACCTGTCCAAAAAATTGACAAGTGCTCACAAAGTGGCCAAGGTGATGCTTACAACAACATATGGGTAGAATACCCCCTTAAAGGTGCATGCCAGGAGAGGAACTTACTTTCATAACTTCTTCTCCCCACCAAGCACCATAAAATCAAACTCTTGAGGTATTTGGACCAGGCTTGTCTGGATACAATGAGTGGAAATCCTTGACAAGGTCTGGTGAGTTGGTAAGGTTGGAAGCTGGTTCCCAAGTGGTTCTTTCTGGGTCTTCACTGAATCCTTTCCACTCTACAAGATACCATAAATTACCTCTTTTGAGTTTTGAGTCCAGAACCTGAGCCACTTCCCATTCTTCTTGCTCTTCCACTAAAACTGGTGGTGGCGGCAATTGATGACGATTTGGGATAGTTGAATGCTTGACTGGTTCTAATAAGGACACATGGAATACAGGGTGAACTGTCTTCCATTGCTGAGGCAACTTGAGGTGATATGCATGGCTGCCAATCTTCTTAAGAACTTCAAAGGGTCCCAACCATCTTTCTGATAATTTCTTGGTGGGTCTTGTTGTCTTGATGTTCTTGGAAGCTAGCCATACTTTGTCCCCAGGTTGGAAATCAGGTGGAATCGCCCTATTTCTATCTGCATACTTCTTGAATCTCCTTATTGCTGACTCTAATTCTTCTTTGACAACTTGCTGTACTGATTGGAGTTTTGTTGATAACTTTCCAGCAGGTGAGTCTTGAGAAATATGGATTGAGTCAAAGCTGGGATTTCTTCCATAAATAGTGAAAAAAGGTGATTGCTTGGTTGATGAATGTTCTGCATTATTATAGGCAAATTCAGCCAGAGGGAGCCAGGTGTACCAGTCATCTTGATGATAGCTGACATACATCCAAAGGTACTGTTCTAGTATCTGATTTACCCTCTCTGTCTGTCCATCTGTTTCAGGGTGGAAAGCAGTTGAAAGATCTCTTGATATCTTGAGCTGCTGACACAGTTGAGTCCAGAATGATGAAACAAATAAGGATCCTCTATCACTGACAATACTGACTGGGAGTCCATGCTTGGAAAATACATGGCTAATGAATATTTGAGCTAAATCCAGAGCAGTGATTGTGCCATAAGTTGGAATGAAGATTGCCATTTTTGAGAATCTGTCCACAACTACTAAAATTGAATCAAAGTTGTTGGACAGTGGCAATTGAGTGATAAAGTCCATTGATAATGAATTCCAAGGACCAGACGGAATTGAAAGAGGCTTGAGTAATCCAAACTTCTTGTGGTGAATGTTCTTGTTTCTTGAACATTGCTGACATGAGGACACATAGTCCTTGATAAATTGATTCATACCAGCCCAATAAAAATCCCTCTTGATGAGCTTGAGGGTCTTCTCCTGGCCAGGATGGCCAGCCAATGGTGAGTCATGACGCTTTTGAAGAATATTGAGTTGAAGTTCTTCATTGCTTGGGATTACCACTCTATCTTTGAATAATAATAACTTGGCTTGAGGTTCAAGAGAATAATCTGGAACTGATTCACCTCTTGCTAGTTGCTTGAGTATTTCTTTATAGTCTTTGTCTTGCCATACTTCTTTTTGAATCTTGTCAACTAAATCTGAGAAAATTTCCACTTTGATTGAGAAGAATCTTGACTCTTGAATTCCATCTTGCTTAAGAACTTGATGAAGATTTTGAGGATTCTTGATGATGAAGTCCACCCCCCTCTCTGGGTACATGTCGTCCCGACGTGACAAGGCATCTGGTAAAGTGGCCAGCCTGCCTGGGCGGTAAGTGATAGTGAAATGAAACTCAGAGAGAAACTCAGCCCAACGGGCCTGACAACGAGTAAGAACTTTGGAAGACATGAAATACTGCAAGGAAGAGTGGTCTGTCAAGACCTCAAAAGAATTGGAAAGAGAAAGAAGAAATGCTCTCCAGCGCTTGAGAGCCCAAACTATGCCAAGGAGTTCCTTGTCATGAATTTCATAGTTGAGTTCAGCTGGTAAGAGCTTGCGACTATCAAATGCAATGGGATGCTTTCCAGAGTCATTCACCTGACTCAGTACGGCGCCCAATGCATAATCAGAAGCATCAGTCTCTACTATAGTAGGTAGAGAAGGATTAAAATGAGATAAGATAGGAGCAGAGGTGAAAGCTTCTTTGAGTGCTTGAAACTGACTAAGAGCTTCCTCATTGAAGATAAAGGGAGAATCTTTTTTAAGGAGGGAAGTGAGAGAAGTGATTTTTTTAGAATAATTTTTAATGAAACGTCGATAAAAATTGGCAAAGCCAAGAAAAGATTGAAGAGCCTTGATGTTTCTGGGCTGAGGCCAATTGAGGATTTGCTGAACTTTTGAAGAATCCATCTTGAGGCCATCACTTGAAACAACATAGCCCAAGTATTCCACACTTGAGGCATGGAATACACACTTGGAGGCTTTGGCAAATAGATTATTGTCCCTCAGTCTTTGGAGGACAGAGGCCACATGTTTGACATGTTCCTCCTCAGAACTGGAAAAGACCATAATATCATCTAGATAAACCACAACAAACACATCCAAAAAATCTGCAAAGATATCATTTACTAGATTTTGGAAAGAAGCAGGAGCATTGGTCAAACCAAACGGCATGACCAAATACTCATAACTACCATATTTGGTTCTAAAGGCAGTTAAGTGCTCATTCCCCTCCTTGATTCTCAGAAGGTTATATGCACCACGCAAATCTATCTTGGAGAAGATAGTGGAACCGTTGAATACGGTAAGTAGCTGGTTCATAGGAGGAATAGGGTATCTGTTCTTCCTAGTGACAGCATTGAGTTTGCGGTAGTCAACACACAAACGAAGACCTCCATCCTTTTTCTTGACAAAAAGGACAGGTGCTCCTGTTGAAGAGGAGCTTGGTCTAATGAAACCTTTCTCTACATTCTCTGAAATGTAGGCCCGCAGTGTTTCTGACTCTTGATTTGATAGTGAGTAGATAACACCAATTGGAGGTAGAAGACCCTCCAATTCAATATGGTGGTCACAGGCGCGGTGTGGAGGAAGTTTCTCTGCTTTCACCTTGGAGAATACATCCAAATATTGGTGATAAGCAGGAGGAACAACCTTCAACACAGTTTCAATTTCCTCTGGCTCTTCCTCCTCATCCCACTGCTCCTCCAGGGATGCATGAAAAGATAAGGGAGGAAGGTCCATATCCCCTTGGAAGAGATGAAGTGAAGATATGGCAACATCTTCTCCAACATCCTTTATCTCTTTGAAGACTTCATCTCTTGATGGAAGTAATGACTGAGAGGGAATTATGGAAGGGATATGGACAGAAGAAGGGATTGAAGGTGTCTTAAGTTCACCAGCCAGAGCAACACTGTTGACAGCAGTGGCTAAGTCATTACTAGTAGAAGGAATAATACCACTAGAACCCTTATGATTAGAATCATAGGTGATCAATCCATTTTTCCAATCAATAATGGGATTGAAATGGTAAAGGAAATCATAGCCCAATATCAGGTCTTCTCCTTTGGGTGAATCTATGATAAAGAAATCCCATTCAAAGCTTGGGAAGGAAGGCAAGTCAACTACCCACTTGGTATAATGGGTGATGAACAAGGCAGGGGATTCATTAGAATCCAAAATGAAAAGAGGAATCTTTTCAGGGAGCTCTGACAGAGTCAATGAGTACTTGAGAACAAAATTCTTTGCAATAAAAGAGTTTGTAGCACCAGAATCAATGAGAATACTATAAAAAATATCAGAGATTGAAGAAAAAATAAGAAATTTTAAAGATTTCTTGACACTAGTATTCAGAGTGCACAATTGTGCTCTTGAAGGAAATAAGTGAGAACCATTGAACACATCATGATTCCCACTCAGGCTTTTCCCTGCTTGCTAGGGAAGCCTCTTGATGATGACCCAGGCTTGTTCTGAGGTCTCTTGAAGCATTTTTCAATTGGGTGCTTTCCACCACAATAAGTACACAACCCCTCTTTAATCCTCCTCTCCTTTTCAGAACCGATTAGTTTATTGTCCTTATTGAGGAGAGCAGCATGGGGCTTGTCCTTTGAAGATTGGAATTGCTTGCCCTTCTTATTCTTCTTCTGGTGAGGCCTCTTTGAAGATGAGTTTTGAGGAGGCCTAGACTGATTGGATCCAATGACTGGAGGCTTCTTCTCTTGATTGCCACCCTTTTCCTTTTGCCTCTCATGATATCTTGTGTCTAATTCCAGAGTGACATCCATAAGTTCTTGAAGAGTATCAAAAGTTCCAGGGTGAGAAGCCAACTGATCCAATAATCTTGATGCCAATCCTCTTCTGTAAACATGGATATAAGCTCTTTCCCCCCAATCTCCAATTCTTGACATTAAGCTTCTGAAATCTGCTATGTACAAGGAAACATGACCACTTTCCTTCATCCTCAAATTGTCCAACTCTTGTTCAGCTTTCCTGACTTCATTGGGGTCACCAAACAGAGTGAATAATTGAGATTCAAACAATGGCCAATTATTGAGGAGGTAGGAAGGGTCTTCATTGGAAATATTTGAGAGATAGGGTTCAATCCATTTGCCAGCTCTACCAGTAAGAAAAGAAGTTGAGTACAAAACCTTCTTCCTGTCAGAGAAGAAGTTTGCTGGATCATTATGGAAGATTAGTTGACAGGATTGGATAAATCCTCTCAACTTATGAGCTTGAGTACCATCAAAAGAATCAGGTGCCTTCATGGATGGAGTCTTGAAAGCAGGGGCTTTGGAATTGTCCCTGGGGGCAACTGCTTGAGTGAGTTGTCCCATGAATTGAGTCATCTGCTCCATCATCTTGAGGAGACTTGGATCAGTTTGAGAGACAAGAGGTTGACTAGAAAGGGCTAGATTAGAACCCTGAGGCACCTCTGGAGCATTTGCCAAGGCATCTGCCACTTCAGTTTCCCCAGAATCTTCCTCTTCCACAGACTCTTCCCCCTCTTCATCTTCAACTTCCCCTAATCTTGCTCTTGCACCTTCAGACATGCCAGGGTAGCCACCCAAAAGTCCAGAAAAGGATCTTGATCTTCTAGATTTCATTCCACCTCTTCTTGAGGGTGCTGCTCCTTCCATTGGTGGTCCTCTGTCCAAGTTTGCACTCAGTTGATGAACTGATGGTGTGCGGTCAAGAGGAGCCCTTGCTGTAGGAGTGAGAACAGCTGGAATTTTCTGGGATCTAGTTATCTTTGCTGGGGGGCTATGCTGGACTGGCATTATGAAAAGAATTAAAATAACTTGATGGTATTAAGAAGAATAATCAGGCTTGGCCAAATCAATCACAATAAAATCTTGATGAATCTTGAGGAATCAATTCAAATCTTGAGGAATCAAATTCAATCAACAGTCAAATAAATTCAATCAATCAGCAATCAATTCAATCAAATATCAATAATCTATCAATATTCAATCAATAATCAATCAATAAGTGTCTTCGCTATGAAATCAAGTCTTGAGGAATCAATCAATCAGTTCAAAATCTTCAGGAATCAATTCAATATCTTGATGAGTCAAATCAAATCAATAATCAAAATCAATTCTTGAGGATCAATCAATAAATCAAATAAATTCTTGAGGGTTCAAAAGTCAATCAACAATCCAAATGAAGTCCTGAATCAATAATCCAATCAACCAATGAATCCCAATGAATAATCCAATCAATTAACCCAATCAATAATTCCTGAATAAGACCTGAATAAGAACACAGAAAAGACTTGATTGATAAAAGTGAAATGAAGTGATGAATGGTCAGCAATGATTAAGAAAGGGAAAGAATCAATTTTCATAAGAATGAAAAGAGTGAGATGAAAATTGATGAGAGTGGAAATTCATAAAAAATCATAAAAATCATAAAATCATGAAAAGGTCATAATTGATGAATGAGAGGAAATGAATATAAATGAATGAAAAGAAAGAATCAAATATGAGTTAATTAATTTAATGTCACAGGGGCTCTTCGAAGTGAAGAGGGCCTGGCACTCAGTAAACTGGGACTCGCTTATGGAGGGCTCAAGGATAGGATAAGATGAGATACACTTAAGAGTGTTAAAGATGAATTACTAAAAGAATGAATATAAGAAAAGCAGCAACAAAGAAATAAGAATAAGAAATAGAAGAGCCAACCACAAACAAGTCCAAGTCCACTGTTTCAACCTGTCAGAATGGAAAGAGAAGGGTTAATAAGGATATGGCCACCCAACTCATACTGTACAGGCGAAGAAAGAAAAAGGCAAAGACTAACTTAAGATTAAATAAATATAATATCCAAAATATAAGGATAAGAATATTCAGATAATAATAAATCAACTAAATTAATTAACTGGGGAAAAGTCCCCAGGGGGGAGAAAGAGGGGCTGGTATATGTGAGAATCACCAGCCTTGATCCAGAGAAGAATTTTCATGAGAATAATTGATTGTTGAATTGAGTCTGGCCAATACAGGTCCTGTACAGCTGTACAGAACCTGTACAAGAGGTGTGGTGTATTTGAGTGATCATACAGTTTCATACTGGTGTATTGAAACTGTATTGGGTGAATCCATCCTGTACAAGTATTGACAGGCTGTATTGATGTACCAAACTGTATGCATGTTTCAGAATGAAGATTGCTGAAACTGACTGCTGATGCAGATACTGGATTTGCTCATTTGAGGTGTTTGAGTGGGTGTATGAATGAATACCCTTACCCCTGATGGATGGTTGTTACACATTCTTATTAAAAAAAGAACAAAAAAAAATATTCTTATTAGTTTTATCAAAATAACAGAAACCCAAAACATATATATATATATATATTATCATCACTTTTATTAAAATAAAGTAAAAAAATCTAGTGTTTATTTTATCAGAAATTTTTAGATCAGAATTTTTACTGTAGTGTTATTGATAGGTCTGATTTAGAGACTGCTGATAAGTCTTCTCTATCTGTTAAAGCCACAAATCTTATTTTATTTTGTGATTCTCTGTAGGCTGACTATTCAGTATTATTTAGAGGGGCAGCTACTACACCTTAGCACCCATGGTTATTGGACAATTCTGAAATTCAAAACAGACTTACCAATAATTTCCCCCTCAAGGTACTTCCTTATTTCATCCCACACCAAAAGGAGTTCCCACAACGTCAAGCACACGTCACACTCTGGTCTTACACCAAATCCTGTGACATCCAATAATATTGGTTCCCCTGTGCCTTCAACTCAGATTCCTCACCACCTGATCATCCCACAACCGTCCGATGATTGGTAAAAATTACACCAGACCCGCCTGTTTGCACACACACACATCAAAGATGTCCTTCAGCCAGTCTTGATGTAGGCGGGGGGTTTGACTTCACCAGGTCATCCATGAAGTGTGCGTGTGCATGCGTGGGGGCGGGTGCGTTTGCGTGTGCATTGGCGTGTGCGGGTGGGTTTGCGTGTGCATTGGCGTGTGCGGGAGCATGTGCGGGTGGGTGTGCGTGGGCGTGTGCATTGGCGCGTGCCGGTGGGTGTGCGTGTGCATTAGCGCGTGCGGGTGCACATGCGGGTGTGGGTACGCAAAAGCCGATTCCGCTTCCAACATGATGATGGCGCAGTTAGAAATTTTGGATGCTGTGAAAGGTGAGTGTGTGGGTCATTTGATCATTGGACTTGGCTTATTCACACTGTACCCAATGTCAAAATAGTAACTTCTTTGTGGCAATGTGAAATAATGGGCTTTGCTTGTCACAATGGAATGTCTCTGTCACTAAATTTTGAGGCAATTATTTCACTAGCAAAATTGCTAATGAATCTGAGAGATTTGCATTTTAGTAGACTAAATATCATGAAATAACGGCTTTATCATTACAAGCAGTCCACATGACAGAGCTTTGTTATCATACAATCCACAGTTACCTTCTATTTCTTCTTCAGATATAATCAAGTGTCCATCATCAAAACCAACAGCTTTATAAATATTCAGATGCGGCCAATCTGGTAGGAAATTCACATCAATCTTCAAAGGTTTTAAAATCAGAAAGTTATTGTTCAGTATGCTAGATGGCTCAGAGACTTTGAAAATGCTATCAATAATACCAAATTGTCGTGAGTTGCCCCTCAGAAAACATATCACACTGTTGCTGATATTTTTGGATTCAGTTGAAAATATATTGTTCCCAATATTAATGTTTGAAACTGGAAAATACCAAGGTGAGGCAATCCTTGAAGTGGGAGGACTTGTGGATTGCACGGTAGTGTCTAAGCTGATCCAATCAACTATTTCCCTTGTTGCATGAAAAGTCTGTAAGTACTCAACCAGGCAATCATAATTTTGTTGGTCATGGCGGGATGGCTTGTTATATTTATGGTGATTGAACACGGCAGGTGGCTGTGATTCGAAAAGCTGTTTTATTTCACATGGCACAGATGGGGATTTCAGGAGAACGGAAAGGTTGGAACATCGACAGATATGTTGAAGTAAGGTTTTATCTATATCATCTATTCAGAGTTGCAAAAAGTTAGTCTTATTCAGTTCAGGTGTTTAATCAATGTGAATATATTGATCTTATTAATTGACTTACATATCTTGTTATTTGTTGGCATCTTTGCAAATACTCCAATCAAGCGCTCATAACCCCATGTGGCTGAGGCTTGTGCTGGGCCCCAACATTGGAAGAGTTCGGGAATATGATCAGCAAAATGATGATTTGGTTTACTTTTCTGTTTTGGGAACAGGTGTTGATTGGAAAGGCGGAATTTTTTCCAATGTTCAGCAAATGCAGTCGCATCATCTATTGAAACAGTCCAGCTTGTGGCAATGTTAATAGCACTAATCAAATGGAATGTATTCTTGGCTAGTTCATTTGCAAGTTCTTCTGACTGACCCATTTTTCTTTGAGTGTTGGCAGATTGGTGTGCATCTAATGACATCTGTTGACTGAGCATTAGAAATGGAATATAGACCTTATATAAGAGAGCCCATTCAGCGGCTTTTAAGCTACCATGAGAGGGGGAACCCATTTTGCGGGGAACTCTTGTCCATGATGAGGGAATTATGGTCTCAGATATGATTTGTCGGAGATGTTCAAGAGCCTCACCCTTGATCTGGTGATCACTCAGTGCAGTGATATCCAATTCAGAGGGTATTTCAGAAGTGGGGATGTAATCGGCATCAAATGAAGGAATCTCCGCAGAACCACTAGATGGATGTTCTGTGTTAGGGGTGGGCATTGGGAAGTAGTTTTTTCGGGTGGAAGTAGTGGGGAGTGGCTCGATTATTATTTTTGCTGCGTCTCTTCTCAGGGAGCGGGCCTCTCTCAATGTGATTTTATCAAGAGAGCTGTTGGAGGTCTTGGAATCTGAGTCTGAACTGTTGGTGTCATTGGATTTCCTGCGGGACCTGAAGTAAATTTTTGATTTCGCCTCTGGAATGCACAATTTGAAAGTTGCATGATCCTTCAAAATTCCAAGTATTAAATTATGCATTATGTCAAGATTAACCATTCTGGTTGCATCCCAATACGGAAGGTCTTCCAAAATTGAATATCGCACTCCATACTCAGAGAAAATTGCTTGTCTTTGTTGTGGGGTTGCCCGAAGCCATTTGGCAATGGTTGATTTATGACTTTGGTATGAGCGCGTGTAGTGAAATTGAGGACCAATTTCTTCAATTTGAGCTTTGTGAATGGTGCAAAAATTACAAAAGTGGTTTCCTGAATGAGAAATAAATCCAGTAAGGTTGCGCATGCCAACCACATCTGCAATGGCTGTGAGGATGGCAACACGGATAAAGGATCCTGATGGACCTGTTGAGGTGGGTGCAAAATGGTAACCTTGCCATAGCTCTTTGAGCTCGTTGATGAGTGGCATTAATAGATAATTCAATTGAAGCGCAGTTGGCTCCTTCGGACCAGGGATGATTCCTGCAACATAGACATTCTCGGGCTTCAATCCTTCACTTGGGGGGAGATTAAGACAAATAAGCATGATAGGTCCAATGCTAGCCAACCGGGTTGACTTTCCATGTGCATTAAACCAGTCCACATATATGGAGAAGGCCAATGCACCAGGAATGGACATGAATGGGGGGTCATGGATATTTCTAGTGCCAGTGAAGCGTCTCCAGACCAATCCATCCCAGACGTCACGTTTTGGGGAATCTTCGGGAGTTTGGGATTGTTGATGTTGATGCAGAATGTCCATAATTCCAGCCCGCTGGAGGAATCTGGCAAGCCAATTTTTGAATGGTTGATAAATGAAATGTTTTGTTGGTATAAATTTTTGCTTCATGTTGGTTGTGTTTTGGGTGTGGGGTTCAGATGAATAGATGAATTTTCCTAATGATTGTGTGCAAGGGGGATCATGATCATTTGGGTCATTATGGCGTTGACAGTGGGGTTGGTCAGTTGTGACTGATTCAGTAAGGCCATTAAGAGAGAAACATTGAGGACAACATATATAGTTTTGAATCACTGGCTCCAATTGGAGATGTTCAAATATGGTACTCAGATCTTGAGGTATATGGAATGCAGGAGCGGGGGGACCAGCTGAGCTTGAGATACTGGACTTGATCAGCAGGTTCAGGGCGGGGTTGAGTATGCGTGAAGCCCTGCGGGGTAAATTATACCTTAATGATAGAATGGCAGATATTATCATTCCTAGGTCTTGTGGGGGAAGGGTTTGACTGCCACTATATGGTTTCTGTGCAGTTGAATTGAGACCCGCTGGAGTTGGGAAAGTGCTTTGGGTCAAACGTGAATAATCAGCTGGGAAGATTTGATCCAATAGAATTTGTGGGCACCCAGATCCTGATGCAGAAGTAGGGATGTTTGGAAGAGATTTGGGTGCAATGGTTGATTTGAGCTTTTTAATGTGCTGTTTATATTGGAAAGGTGTGAAGGCAACTCCTTGCCTATCACCCTCAGGGGAAGAATGTGTTTGAGTTGAGCAGTGTTGACACATGCATATACGCATTGAGGAATATGGCCGGGTTGTCATTGTTGCAGGAATTGGGAGTACGGTTGGTTTGTGTATAAATATCTATGGTTGATGTGAAAGTGTTTAGGAGTGTTATTAATTGGAAATAAAATTCAGTGATTATTTATGAAGGGGGAGATAATTTGAGCCAGCTGAGGATTTTATCCCATTTGTAATGGTGCATGAGCTGCAGTGGATAAAGTTTAACATGTCTCATCTGGATGGCGGAATTGGTTAGGCGTTTAATTGGGTAAAATGCCATGCTGCTCAATGCTCATACATATTCTAGTTTATTTACACATTGTGATAGTGCGGGTTTGACCATTGAGGGGGTTCCATTAGTGAACTGTTACCATTGAATTGAGGGGATTAACATTTAATCCATGTACGCTGGCACGCCATCGTACATGGTTTAAACCTTATTACAGACATAACTATATAACTCTATTACATAAGGGGTTGGAGTGCAGCTAAAGTCTTGGTATTTGGTTTGAGTACGGCGGGCTTTGAATCAGTTGGAATGTGATTTGGATTGTCTTGCCTTTCGTGAAAAGGTGATGTCTCTTTTGTGGGTAAATCCTTCATGAATATACCCCTTTACAGATGTACAATGTTGGGGAATTTCAATGCATATATTGGCAGTTTGGATAATTCACAAAATGTGACAATGGGGAGGCGGAAATGTTACCAAATATGATTACCTATGGATGATGGGTCCCCTTTCAGATCAAGGAAATATCACATTATATGCTGGTAGGCCGTGCAGGGTGGTTTCCGACAAAAGCGGAGGAGCTCAAGAGGAGGCAGGGAGGATTCTCCTCAAAAGAGTCTTATCCGACTTCCACACAGCACTTAGTTCCAACTATTCATAGAATTTCTCTATTCTAAATTTGAAAAGATTTCATCTCATATCACTCTATTTTATCATAATACTGAGGTGTTTTATCTAGTTAAAAATATTACTGTACTTTTTCGGCCCTTATGTCATCTTTCAAGTCACATAAATCCCGTTCAGGTTCTGTTCATGACTCAAATAGTGAATCTAGCATAGAATATGTTCAAACACAGTCACCATTGAGTCCCAACATTCCTCTCACAACCCCTATCGCATCCTCAATGAATGTATCAGGTCTTAACATTGATGTGGGCAATCCAAAGGCTCCAACTTCAAGCACTTGGTCAATCCCAAATATTTCCGTCACTCCAATTCCCCCAAATCCCACTAATACACAAATTCATGTGTCTCAGGGGCCAGAAGGCACACCTCAAATCTCCTCACACGCTAATCCCCAATCAAAATTTCCACGTGAGTTCCTCCTTAATCCCGGTCGGAGTCCAGTCGCATCCCAGGATCCCTTTGGCCAAAGTAAACAGCCAACCCTCAATATTCCATCAGGATCGCAGGTTCATGTGGGTGATGAAAGGCGCGTGGATGGGGGGCGAGGAAAAAGACCTTTGGAAAATGTAACTTGGAGCGGTCTGTCGGAGGGAAATCCAGTATTGACGCTTCATCAAAGTAAGTCATTTGAATTTTGGAGCAGAAACTTATTCACAATTTGATATGTTTGTTTCATGGGTTAGATATGGCACCTAAAGGCAAGTCAGTCCGATCTCAGGAGCCAATTGAAGATTGTGAGGATGACCAGTCTTCATTAATGTTTTGATGTGTTAACTGATGATTTGCATAGCAGGGGATGAACTTTATGCGTCTTCACCTCTGGTCCATAAAGAGAAAGTCAGTGGACGTCATCATCCATATGCCTCCAAACCAAGAACGGGTCATGCCAGTACATCAAGAGAAACAATGGTGGATGATGAGGATGAGAACATGTCTCCGACTCAAAGTGAAAGAAATGATGAACCAAGGAGGGACAATTTCACAGCGCATGAGCAAGGCACTCAATCAAATAGTGAGTTCACCCATCCTCAGCTGGGCCTCGCCCAGAGTATGCTTGAACAATCCGAGGTCAGACAGCAAAGGAACCAGGCCCGCAAAGCTCACAATGTGGCGAAACGTGCAAGCCAGAAGGAGCAACAAAAATGGCTGAAGGCAGAACTTCCAGAGAATGTCCATGGAATGAGATCAGCAGTACACGCACATTGCCTGTTCCTACTCAAAGTTAGGGATAAGGATTTTTCCTCACTACCAACACCACCCAGCACAGAAGAGCGTGAAATTGCAATTCAAGTGGCTGGTCAACTCGGTTATGTCCCCAAGGATGTGTTCAATGAGCCATCAACACAGGTTCAGTCTCAGGGTTTCCAAAGCTACTGCGAAAATGAGCTCCACAAGCTAGGACTAAAGCGATTCACTTGGGACTGGGAGAGCTCATGGCAAAATCCTTTCAACGAGCTGATGTCTATGGTGTTTTACCGTACATTCCGTCTCGCACTTGTCAGCACTGAGTATCATCACTACTGTTGGAACAAGGATCATAACAACTATGGGGTCGTGGCGGCTTTAATGGAGCGATATTTCACTTATTTGAAAAGAGAATGGAAGTCTATTCAAAAGGATGCCGAGTATTTGGTAAAAAAGAAAGAGAATCAAAAGCTCGCAAAGATTTGTCAAAGAGTTAGTTACTGTATCTCTTCTTCATTGTGGACCAAGTCTGATGATGATCTACTTGATTATGTGCAGACCTGTGAGCGCCGTCGTGAATGGTGTGATACGGCTAAATTTCCCATCCTAGCATCACAATTCAATGACCCTCGAGTATGCTCAGATACTGAGGAGGTACTGGAAAATGGCCGTCAAGTTTACCGCAAAGTGGGATTACGCTGGCGCTCCCAGTTATTTAATGATTTGGTATTGAAAATGGATAGAGACATAGAGTTTTGTAATTGGATTAAAAAAAAGGGTAAAAAAACTATTGATAGATTGCCAGAATTACGATCGACAGATGATGGTGATATTCCGGAAGGCCTATCATTTCAGGTATTTGATCAAGATTGGCTCAAAGGCTGTAGTAAGATGCAGACTGGCGCCCTCAAGATACTTGACATGCCAGTTATTAGGCCTAATGGTGATGCTCTGCAATAACTTAGTAATTTGTCACGGTATAGCACTGTGACAAATTAAAATTTTGTGAATTATTTGTGCAGGTGTAATAAAATCTGATTATTATCTCTTAAGGATGCAACAACTTGCTAAATATGTTAGAATATAGACAATATGAATTGAAATGTATCACCGTCTCCCTTGCAATAATACTCTATTGCTCATTTTCATTGAGGAAATATTGAAGAAGTTCGATCCAGCTCATGGTGTTCATAATTGTGGACCTGTGCCAGAGTCAACAGGAGTTATCAACTTTGTCAATCACAAATTATATAATATCAGTAAGGCTCACGCAGTTAATGATTTTTTCTTTTCTTGGACCTATTGGTAATTGGAATATGGCATTCCCATAAGGAATGATTTCAGAATAGTAATACAATCAAGTGAAAGATGAGCTTGAAAGGTACCTTCCGCATGTTGACCTCAACTGAATGAGGAGTGATATAGTGGATGACCTGTACAGGTCGTTGTTGGCCAATACGATGTAGACGATCAACACCCTGAGCCTCAATGGCTGGGTTCCAATTGGGCTCCTGGAAATGTGGATGTCAGGGTCCGAAAATCAGGGGAGAATTTTGGGGGGCCCCTCACCATTAAATAGACTACATTAGCACAAGTTATATTGAGGCCAGTTCCAGCCGCGGCAATGGATGCAATGAGTAATTCACATTCAGGATTATTGAAGAAATTCTCAAGCGCCTTGTCCTGCGCTTGTGGTGTAATTGTTCCATCAATTCGTGCTGAAAGGATAGAGTGATGGGCAAGAGCAATACCAATTCTACAATATAAAAAAGTCAGATGGAGTCAATTGGTAATGGATGCATATTAGAATTAACGCACAAATCTAGAAATTGGGTCCATTGGGTATAAACCACCGATTTCGTTGGACCACACCTTGTTTGTTTGTTCTTCATTAAGCTTTGTAGGAGGTGTGCAATTTTACTACTCATCATGCATGTTTCCACATCCACAATAGTTCGTGTGATTCTTGGGGAGTTATCCTGAGTCCTCCTGCCCTCGGGGTCTTCCAGCTCCGCCTCCGCAATTGTGTTAAGCATGATGTGATGGTTACAACATATTCGCAGCTTATTAATATTTCTGAAAAACTCTCCTGGTCCTTTGCTTTTGGATGATAGGAATTCTTCATATAATGTGGAATATTCTTGCTGCATGGTTGGGTTGAGTGGGAGCAGCTCATAATGATGGCTAATAGTGGGGAGAGATTCGAGATGTGTGGTTTTGGTGCGGCACAAACTTAAATGCCGCAATGCCAAATGCAAAATATCATTGCAACCTTTTGAAAGACTACTCAGGATGAATGGTGACCAGTTATCTTGATCGGCGCTCTGGGGTTGAGTGATGAAGGATATTATGCCCAAAAGTTCATAAATGGTGTTGTGAATAGGTGTGCCTGTTAAACATATTCGACGGGATGAAAGGAGGCTATTAATGGCACGGTGAGTGGCAGTGTATTGAGAGTGAATATAGCTATAAGAGGGGGCAAGGGTTATTGGATATAAAAGGTAATTTGAATCATTTAAGCTCAACCACTCACTGTGCTTCATCCAAGATTATATGATGCCAATTGATTTGAAAAATGAATGATGTAGAGGGATTGGTTTGCTTAAATTCTTGGGTGATAGTATTGTAAGAAGTGATGATGATATCATATTTTAAGATGTCGGCTTGGGATAATGAGTGACGAGTGGGACCATGGTAGATTTTGGCATGCAGTGCTCCAGCCTGAGCATGCTTGGATATTTCTGATTGCCAGTTGGTAATTAAGCGAGGGGGGCAGATGATCATGGTGGGCGTGGAGCAATGGGGGTTTGCAATCATCCGCTCCTTGGAGGTACCAATTAGAGCAATGGCCTGAATGGTTTTACCTAATCCCATATCATCCGCAAGCAGTCCTCCAAGAGGGGTATTGGTCGAAAGGGATTCAAATGAGCTAACGACCTTGTTTGTAATGATGTGCCTAGCATTAAAAGTGGATCCTGGGGGTGAGGTTTCCCAAAGGTTACGGGCTGATTGGCCATTGGGGATTTCTCGATCCCAGAGAAAAGCTAGTCCGGTCTTTTGATGAGGGAGGAGGGGGGTTTGAATAATGGAATGGGGCGGGGTCATCATGGGGAGGTCTGATCCACTGGGTAATTGTATCAGTTTTTGCTTGGAAATCAATGATGAAACAGCAGGATATGAAGCAGGCGTCGAGTTTGAAGCGGGAAATGTCGGAGTAAAGAGTTGACATTGAAAATGAGTAGTACAGTCATATTCTTTGGGCATTTTAAGCTTGAAATCTTGTGTTCGAAAGCTTTCCATTATGAATAGAACGTTTGGATACCATGTGAAGAACATCAATGCTAGATTGGGTTTCTGAGATGAGGAGGGATCATTGGCATCAGTCATAAATACTCCCTCAACGAATAATATTTGAGTAGGATTGGATTGGCAATTTTCAATCCATGCCCCACCAGGACCACAGTGCATGAACGTTTTGGGTGCCCCAAGGAATGGTATCAACGTTTGGGAAAGGGTTCCCGGGAGAGAGCCAATAGCATGCTGGTGATTGGGGAGATATACGAATATGTTGTGTTGATTGTGCCATAGGATAATCCAAGAACCTAAGTGGGAATTCTCAGGCTTTAAGGTTATATCACTATTTATTTGAATACGAATATTAATCATCCCAATGCAAAGTGGTTGTGAAGGGGTTGACATGATGGCTATTTTGAATTATTTGGGGACAGTTGGGAATTATATGATCGGGAAGGGTTAGCTAAAGGGAATGAAGAGGAATAAGCACAGGTGGGGAACTTATATGAGTGGCAGCAACAGGCCAAAAGGGGGATGGCCTGTGGTTACGTGCATGGTCTTGATGGAGGTGGGCCTCTTGGGCTCATAATTTTCATATCTGATTTGGGGCATATATCAAGGCAAGGTGGCCAAAATGTGGGTGCACCATTTGACTGCTGGATCTGCAGCGAGTTACGAAACCTTTTGTGGAACAAGGCTGACATTAGCACATCCGAAATTGGGTGGGTTGTAGCAGCTTATTGTGGAGGGCATATTAGAGGCATGCAGTCATGTTCGCTGGTGTGACAGCGAACAATGAGCGTATCCTCCCCAGTTTAATTGTTCACAGGGACCTACTGGGCAATGTTGGCAGTTTCAAAGGGCAATCTCACTGTGGGGATGTTTGTGTGTGGGCGGGTGAGATATGTTCGGTGGCATGCTGCCAAACATGACTTTGGTTTGGCCTGAAGTTTTTTGCTGACTGATGCATACTGGGCTTTCAGGGGGGAATGTCTGGGATGATCAAAGGGGGCGCCAGCCATGAGCCGTGATCCACATATACATTCACCCCTATGGCGTTTGAGGCGAGTACTAATCCACCGAGATTGGCATTGGCCTCTTTGCCTCATGCGCGTACAGAACTCCGGAGAAAGAGGCCACACGCCCAAGGGATTTTTTGGCTGCAAGCCAGGTGCCACAACTTGCACGGGGCGTGTGAGAACATGAAGAAAATGACCCGCGGTGGGAGATACCCACGCAAACATGACCAGCCTCAGCAATCATAGGCTGGGATTGTTATTCTAATGTGGATGAGGCTGAAGCGAATCCACACTGATTGGCCTCAGGTTTCCACGCGCAAGCGGGTGAGCGTCTGCAGTCAAGCTGACAACCCGACCAAGAAAATAGGAAGCTGGAAGACTGGCAGTAAAATGTCTTCCAGGCGTGTGAAAGTCGCCTGCGTATGACCCATCGGGGGTGCGTATGAAAGCGTGTGGCTGCCCGACAATGAACAAGCGGGCCAGTCATTGTTTGCCCCAACAATGGCACCGGAGTGAATCAACTCTTTGTGTTAGACCCAAATATTAAGTCATCCCATTAAGACCCACTTACATTAATTTGGATTACATGCGCATCTGTGCTGTAGTTAGGCAGAGCTGTCCAACAAGGTGCATCAAAGGGATGAAGGTGAGAGATATGACTCGATGGCTTGACGTTATTGCATGTTACATTGTTGAACAGCTTTTTGCTCTGCCCCGCAGTACATTTACAAAGGTGTACTGCGTACTACAGTGTCGACTGTACTGTACAGATCAGGAAGGTGTAATACTACTTGAGCCTGCATCCATCTAGCAAATGTGCATGCACCTTCCGATCGTTTGCATTTACGTAGCTCATGTGCCACATGCTCAGCATTGCGTTTCACCCGATTTGCACACGCAAGCTGAGCATGTCATGGTCAAAAGCACCGTGAGAAAGTGCTCAGTAAAGCCATGGAATGAACTTTTTTGCAATAGTTCATTGGAAGGCTCAGTTTGGAGCACTTCACCAAAGCGTGTGAAATGCTGCACCTGGCTGAAATGTCATCCGATGCTGTGCCAAATGCTCAGAGTGCGCGCATACAAAAACGACTGAGCAATGGCTCAGCATGGTGCATTTGATATTGTTATATCTATAGTTCAATCACTGTGCAATTCCAATGTTCAGCCACTGAGCATTTCAATTATGACCCGAAAGCAAACCTGAGCAATGG
Source organism: Austropuccinia psidii (assembly GCA_023105745.1). Classification (NCBI taxonomy): domain Eukaryota; kingdom Fungi; phylum Basidiomycota; class Pucciniomycetes; order Pucciniales; family Sphaerophragmiaceae; genus Austropuccinia; species Austropuccinia psidii. Next base: position 6,026,168 of record JALGQZ010000002.1, on the reverse strand, counting down.
GTCGAGGCAAGCTCACGCTGTATTCACTTGTCTTGCAGCCCCCCCCTTTGTTCACATACTATTACCAGGCCATATGGCCGGTAATCTCGCCGCGGTCACTTGTGACCAAATGCATCGGGTGCTTTTCTGCATGGGTCACTTGTGGATTGCACCCACAATGCACATTCAACATGGGCCTCACGACCACCCTCCTGGGTGATCGGGTGGCTATTTAAGGAAACAAAGGGGATTTGACTCAGCTTGACAATTCAATAAATTGCAATACTCAGCAGTGCATTTGATATTGTTATATCAATTGTTCAATTACTGTGCAATTAAAATGTTCAGCCACTGAGCATTTCAATTATGACCCGAAAGCAAACCTGAGCAATGGGTCGAGGCAAGCTCACGCTGTATTCACTTGTCTTACAGCCCCCCCCTTTGTTCAAAGACTATCACCAGGCCATAAGGCCGGTGATCTTGCCGCGGTCACTTGTGCATTGCACCCACAATGCACAATCAATAAGGGCCTCACGACCACCCTCCTGGGTGATCGGGTGGCAATTTAAGGAAACAAAGGGGATTTGACTCAGCATGACAATTCAATAAATTGCAATACTCAGCTTGACAATTCAATAAATTGCAATACTCAGCCAGACCCCCATTGTTCTTCTGCCTCACGCGAGCATTTCACCTCTCAGTTGCAGCATTCGCTGAGACTCAGCTTCAATTTTGCCCACACGCCTTGAAGCTGAGACTTTTGCGGGTGCTGCAACTGCTGAGATCGTCTCAGCTTCACCTTGGTATAAAAGACCATCTTCACACGACACGCACTTCACTTTCTTTCTCACCCGCTCCACTTCGCTCAACCTCACCCGCGTTTGTCCTTCTTGTGCGTATTCCCCCTCGTCTTCCTGCCTTTCCAGTCTTTTCTTTCGCACTCGACTAACCCCACTCCCCTTCCTGCTCTCTTTTTGTTTTTCCTGCTAATACTTTCAGAACCCCACTTCTATCTACTTTGTACGTTTTCTCCAATTAAACTTTCGTCAACATTATGTACCGATATTAATATTTTTCTTTCTTCACGACTTCCTTCCAGACTTTTAAAAACTTCCAACTAGAGCGTTTTTAATTTGATTCCGTTTTAAATTTATATAAATCATTGTATGTCTTCCTTTTCTTTCTTGATTGCTTACTTTCTATTCAGTTACTAACCTGTTTTGTTTTGTTTTTAGATGTTGTGCACGTTATGCACCAAGCGGGGTATCCCCTGCATTCGCTCCTCGACGACAAACAACGCTTGTGATGCTTGCCGACAAGCACACAAGAAATGTTTGTTCGTTGTCCGCCCCTTCCGACCACGAGGCCAGACGAGTTCTCGCCCAAGACGCCCTCGCGAGGACTCCTTTGTGGTCGACAATGATGAAACCATTTCCGAGCGTGAATGGACGCCGGGCCCCCAAACAGGCCAACGGGAACGATTCCGGACGATTAGCCCTGTCCCCTCCAGTATCGATTTGTCCACTCCCCCTCCTAGGCCACCATCCGATGGTCACTTAACTCCTCGACCAGAGCGAAGTGATTATCCGGCCGATGAAGGATGGCGATGGCGAGAGGACATTCGAGCTTGGGCTGATTGTCACCATGTCTTGTCACCGATGGGATTCAAACGCCAAAGTAAGTTTTATTTCTCCTCTTTATCTCATTTCTCTTCACGCAATAATACTGACTTTTTTCCATTACTCATAGAACCAAACCCCCCGAATCCCCCCCGACACGACTCTCCCGTTCCCAGTTTGCCTCGCGAGCAAACCCCCCGGCAACCCACTCCAGGCCCGAGTGGCACCCGATGGTCTGAGGAATTATTCCGTGGTAAGCAGCCAAAGTTTCATTTCATTTTCACTTTCACTTTTGAGTCGAGTGAACTGACTCTTACTCCTTTTTTAGAACCCTCCCGAACCGAAGAGCCACCTATTCCTGGCCCGAGTCCATCGTCCCAACCACCTGAGGACGATACGACTCGTGAGCCAGAACCTGAGGTGGCTCCTACGCAATCCACGGAGGAACCTTATGGTAAGTCACCCCTTCTTTCTCTTCGATCCATATTCACCTTTCCTCATTTTTTCTTCGACCGTCTCCAGATCGTCCCGCCACTCCTCGCTCGATCATCATCATCGACGATACGCCCGTGGGATCACCCCATCCCCCTTCTTCTTCACCGACTCCACCATCTTCCCCTTCCACTCCAACCCCGGTTCCCTCCCCAGAGATCCCTTCCAGTGCCCCCGAGAACCCCAACGCCTCCTCCCCCCCGGTGCCAAGCTCGTCTCATTCCCACGATGACGCTCGCCAGGGATTCACCGACCTGCGACCGACCCTAATGATTCCTCGAGCCATCGTCCACGATTCGATCAACCGAATCTTGTTGGAGCATTGTTGCTTGCTCCACATGATTCCTTTCGTGGATGCAACTCATCGAAATGAGATGCACCGGGAATTCCGGGAGGAACTAAACTCCCTCCTTGCCCAGGCACTGGAGGCTTATCCAAAGGAGGACATAACCGGGATGGTCTCCAAATTCCTTGAAAAATAAAAATTTAAAAAAAATGTCATTATTTCCTCTTTTTATTTTTTGTAATACTTTCTTTTGAATAAAATATTTGTCTTAAATTATTGTTATGTTCAAATTCTATTACATTCTTTGTTCACGTAAAAATTACTTATTTCCTCCTTAGAGAAAAACCCTGATTGCGTGAGAATTATTTTTGTAAGTGCCCCACCAAGAGTTTGAGTGAGTATTTGTTTTCGTGAACCTCTTTTTCTCAAAATGCGCCAATAGTTGGCGTTATCCTCTCCTATATTTTCTTCTCCCATGGTTTAGAGCCATACCCATTCTTAACTGTAAAAAAGAGGGAGGTTCCCGTATGTGAGCAATCGAGTCCAGATTCGTGAAACATGGCCTTTCCTATGGTCACACGCTATTAGTCTTACTCATGTATTGAATTGTTTAAATTGGCTAGAACCTTCACAAGCGTAAGGATTGGCGTGTGACTTGTCGGGAGGCTGCACAGGCGTAAGGATTGGTGTGTGAATTGTTGGGAGCCTGCACAGGCATAAGGATTGGCGTGTGAATTGTTGGGAGCCTGCACAGGCATAAGGATTGGCGTGTGAATTGTTGGGAGCCTGCACAGGCGTAAGAATTTGTCAGCATTGTTGGCAACCCTCCCATGCGTAAGGATTGGCGTGTGAATCGTCGGAAGCCTGTACAGGCGTAAGGAATTTTAGCACTTTTGGGACCCTCCCCAAGCATAAGGATTAGCGTGTGAATTGTTGGGAGCCTGCACAGGCGTAAGAATTGGCGTGTGAATTCTTGGGATCCTGCACAGGCTAAAGAAAATTTCAGAATTGTGGGGAAGCTTCACAAGCGTAAGAATTGGCGTGTGAATCGTCGAAAGCCTGTAAAGGCGTAAGGATTGGCGTGTAAATTTTCGGGAGCCTGCACAGGCATAAGGATTGGCGTGTGTAGCAATGGCCCCCCGCATAGGCGTAAGGAACTTTTAGCATTGTCAGAACCTGCACAAGCATGAGGATTCGCGTGTGAAGCATTGGCATCCTGGACAATAGCAACAAACCAGGACCGATGTACGATGGCATGCCACCGTACATAATCCACTTCACCCCTTTTTCATGTGAGACACCCCATCTCCCGCACTCGAATCCATCCAATCCTGGTGTATATTGTCCTCTGCCTTACCTCACCATTACTTACCCAACCCACTTGCAAATCTCCTCATTCTTTGAATCGGCATGAGATTGTATTACCATCCCTGATTTGATAGCCCGCTCTCTTGCCAATCTCATAATAGCCATTGCTTTTTTGCCGCATTGTTTTTGCTAACCTGCTTGAGCATTGTGCGGACATACCCACTAGTGTCGTGCTTTCGTTGTCCTGTGCTGGATCAGTATAATGAACAAATGTACTACTGGCCCACACTACCTGAATGAGCCCATGACATGTGGATAGATCAATCCAAAAATGCTCATTTGGGAAAATCAATTTTCCCCCTGTACACCGCTTTGACGCATCTCTTTGAATTTGGCCGGTCCGCTTATCAGCTTGAAACCACCATCCCGAAGCATACAGCGATGCATCCTTATCAACATGAGGTGCGTTTTTGAATCCATTCATGGTGAAAGTGAGTGCGGAAGCGAACTCGAATGCACCCTGATTTGCCGGAATATCGCCTTCATAGCTGACTTGATCAAAAGACGGAACCCCCAATGAGTTGTAGCAATTTTGAATCTTCTGAAATAAATTATCCCCAACATATCGTAAGGATTGACCTAGAATGCGACCCACCGAGCTAAGATTGGCACCTCGGTCCCGCCATTCATCTTTTGCATTTTCAATTTTGCCAGCACTACCATACAGACCAAATTGTTCATTCTTCGTGGTGCATTTGCGCCACCCAATCGCGAACATAAATCCCTCCAGTAATGCTCCATTTGTTGCAATAGGGTCAGTGAACCTCTTTTCGCGAAATAAGAATTGTGATAATTCATCCCATTGATTGACCTTGACTTCACTCATTGTTGTGAATGGTCGGAATTCAACAAGGGCAATGAGTAATCCGGTTGAAGAGAAAATTGCCACACGGCCAAAATGAATGCGTTTGATCTGATTGACATCCACCACCCTCCGAATTTCACTTGGGGTGATATTTGCTGATACTGGCATTGATATTTGTGCTGTTGGGCGAGAGGAGGAAAAAAACCTATTCATTCGGGTCGTTTTGCGCTCATTTGTCTTTTGGGATCTGCTACTATTCCCGAGTGGTTGCGGGATCACTATGTGTTGAAGCACACAAGATATCAGATACTGCCAAGGAGCTTTCTTTGGCACACATCCTTTGACTTCCCTGTTGGAGCCCACATGACATTGGCACAATCTGAACCGACTAAAGCCCATGTTCTTCAGTGGGGCCCAATGAGGGTGCCACATAAATGTGGAAGCATATATATATATCTATATATATACACTGAGATTAAGCGAGTAACTCACACTTTCCTTCCTCAGCCCGACGCTTTCTCGCGAGTTCCCTTTTACGCTCTTTTCCTTTTTTCGTGAATGGCATGCTTTCAGCAGAAAATGAAATGAAACCGAATGATTACTGATTTCTTAATATCACCTAAATTGGATTGCGATGGATGAATCTTTTTTAATTGCGGCTAAAAAGAAAGCTCACGCCTCACCTTGGCAAATTCACGATCTCAAATACCTGAACCTGAAAATTGCAGTGGATAGTGCATTATTCAATTTTACACATTGATGTTCCCATGCAATCACTTTCCAATCCAGCAATTTGGAATATTGCAAGCACACACAAATGCAATATGCATCCTGCTGCGGATCCCTAGTTATCCCACTCCTCTTGAAAGACACAGGAACCTTTTGCCTATTATGGGCTGGCGTGAAGTGATACACGCGACCTCCCGCAATGCCCCCGCGTGTGCTACTCGTGGGCACAACGCCTGACTCAGCTTGGGTCTTGTCGGAGTCTTCGCAATGATGTACGGAGGCATGCCGCCGTACAATTACTATTGGTACTCAGACTGTGGCATCCGGGCAGTAGTAGGATAGGAAGTCATGATTATTAAATTCATAAATCACTTTGCAAACTTAAATTACAATCTATCTAGTACAAAGCTAATCTAAAACGGGTCAATCCTGGTTGTGAGTTTAGCTGACCTGGGTACCGTCAATGTGACCTCATCACTTGAACCAAGCCCGCGATTTGCCACCCAGGCATCACCAAAGTCTAATACTAAGCATCGTGCAAAATCAAATCTAAGAGGTAAAGTGGGGTTAAAAGACTCTGATGAGAAGAAACTTTTATTCAGTAAATTACATATATACTTATTAGTACGTAGCCACACTGGCTCCACTAGATTTTTACCCTCTGAAAGTTTTGCGGAAATGTCAATTAGTGCTAAAGCCCCTTTAACTGAGCTTGTTCTCCAGTCATCTGAGCATACCATCAAACCACGAACCCCCGCTGCACAGAATGCCGCTAATATACCATAGCAAATTCAATTTATTCCAAGATTCTTGTGACACGCCAAAAGATCTTTGATGGCCTCATTTTTTTTTGAGTTCGTGAGTTTGCCTTTGATGCCATTAACTTCGACCTTTGTATGTGCACGTACCATGTTGTACGCAATCATCAAATGGATAACTGTATCCATTAGATCCTCCAGGTTCTTGTGCGGCTTTGTGGATATCTCATTGTCAGCCCCGCCACCTTCAATGCTGAGTTGGGTTGCACGTTGCTTCGATTTACTCAAGCAGGAGGCAAGGTATTCAACTGCTCCGCGTTCTAGTCCAAGAGGATCGGTCAAATTTGATGTTGGTGCAACATATGGTTTGGGTGCAATCACATCGTATGAGACTAAACTAATGGATTCAAACATAACATTTGCCCAAAAATTTTTAACTGGATTGGCGGGGTAAAGAAGGCTCTGAACCATTTTGAAGAAGGAGTGTTCAGATTTTGGGAGATTATCTGGAGGTTTAGCTGATTCCTTCATCAATTTGAGATTCCAAATGTTGTTATCAAAAAACGCTTCTGTTTTGGTTGGCTTAAAAAAATCTAACCCTGTATATTGCAATTTATATCACCAGTCAACAGCCAATAATCAAGTATCATGCACAAAGATAAAAAAAAACTCACCTGCCATCTCAAGGTCCTGCAGCCAAGCCGACATTTTAAGATCTTGGTTACTGATCACCTTAATACCAACGGGCAGGAATGTATGAGCATCCTTTGTTTGTAAATTGTCCCATCTATTTTTGTAAATCCTATTGATATTATCAAGCCCCCTTTTCCATGATTGTTGAGTAATATTGGAATGATAATTCAAAATGCCTGCAAACTCTTCCATGCGGGATAAAAATATTCCTTGAAAATTCGCAGCGGATGACACTTCGGGCTCAGCGTCGGGAATTATATCAGTCATATCTCATCCCATTGTATCATGTTTAATTGTTTCCCTTTCTTGAAAGGCTTGAATATTCCGAGGAGAGGCGGGAGGGGTTGCATCATGCATTGTTTCATTGGGTATCGGGGGACTTTCAGTATGTGGAGCTTCATCATGGATTGTTTCATTGAGTATTGGGGGGGTTCAGTATGCGGAGGTTCATTATCAATATGGTCCCCTTCAACATTGATAATTTCATCACCTTGATCGCGAGAATCGTTTGCGGCTTCAAAGGTACGGCGTTTTTTGTTTGTTTTTTTGGTCGCATGTATATTTGGTCTTTTTCCTAATCCTTTGCCTGGAAATCCAATTACGACTCGAGATCCTTCAGGTAGAGATTCTCCCACCTCCACACCTGCCCATATATTGTAAGCAGCTATTTTTATCAATTTTGTTTTGAATTAGTAATGGACTTACGGTTCAAATCCATTTTGAGCAGGCTCATGGCTTCAGAAATCTTTTGACGCACATAATCAGGAATTTTACTATCATTTTGGATTTTTTCGAGCCTTGGGATGGTTTGAGCAATGTTGGAGACAAATTGTTCCTTGGATATAATTTCCACCTCCCCACTGAAAATTACATCATCTTGCCCATCATCTTCTGTCGGTGCACAAGGTTCAACAGTCTTTTCCTTCTCATAACTTTTAAAATTTGGTTTCTGAGAGCTTGGAGGCTGCCCTGAAATAAAGGCTATGACACAATATCAGGTTTTGAGAGATTTGAAATATTAAAGATGGATGCATACTCACATTCCGGAAGAACTGGTGGATCTTGATTATCTTCATGTGACTGGCTCTCTACTTCAATGCCTAATTCACGACTACTGGCGATATCAGAGATTTCACTTCCACTCTCTGGGGCTGAAGTTGGTCGTTCATTGAATTCTGTTGAATTTCCCGGGGTTCGGGCCATAGCGGAGGTAGTTTATTAAGCAAATAGATGGTGACGAGTTGATTGCTAACTTGTTTGAAAATTTTTTGATAAAAGATCCAAATTCAAGAAAAAAGGTGCAAATGCGATTTGTCGGGAAATTGAAGGAGGCGATGTTTTGCAAATTATTTCATATCATGCAAATGAAATCACTTCCCTGTGAGACATTGAATAAAGTTGACTAGTGAGAAACCTACTAAAGTCAACTTTTGAACTATTCAATGCTCATGAGGTAAGGACTAAGCAAAGTGTTCATTTGATTGATATGAAATAAAATGGTTTTGTCGGCGAAACAGGAGACACAATTCTTGTCTTAAATAGTCCACTTATTAGGTTTTAATTTGTGAGTCTCATGATTTAAACCCTAGCCACAACATGGTGAATATACTGACCAATATCCCCTTAGGTCCTGTTGGCAGAGAAGGCCACTCAGCATATTTTGGCAATTGCGTTCATCGTGTACGCCAACAAGCCACCGTACTGTACACTATGGATGTAATACGGAAGCGTGAGGAGGGTAAGCGTTGTCGGAGGCATGTCGGGAGGGCACTACATGAGCGTAAGGATGGTAAGCAGTGTCGGGAGAATGTCGGGAGGGAGGGTAACTGTTGTCGGAGGCATGTCGGGAGGGCACTACATGAGCGTAAGGATGGTAAGCAGTGTCGGGAGAATGTCGGGAGGGAGGGTAACTGTTGTCGGAGGCATGTCGGGAGGGCACTACATGAGCGCAAGGATGGTAAGCGTTGTCGGAGGCATGTCGGGAGGGTACTACACAAGCGTGAGGATGGTAGGGGCGGGGGTGTGAAAGCGTAAGGAGTGGTGAGGACGGAGAGGGGCGGGCAGTGTCGGAGTCTCATCCGGATGGAGGGCGGTGCGGGTGCGTAAGCATGCTAAGCGTTGGGGAGGCGGAAGCCAATGAGGTGAAATTACACGAACGTTGCGCATAGTGTTGAAATGGGTTTGGGCTTTGAGTGACATTCTCATGTGACACATGTGACGATTGACGTTGTCTTGACGCTGACGTGACGTGACCCACTAAATCCAGTGACTATAAAGTGACACTAACGCGACTGAAGCAAGATTTTATACTGACCGCGGTGCAACGTGAAGTCAATCGCCGACGATTGACGCGAGATTCGCCCTGGTGAATATGCTGTTTCTTTCTTCTGATTCAATCAATCTTGTCCTTGGGATGTATCCCAAAATGATGGCCACTGAGCTCTTGTGCTCAAAAAATGATGCCCAATGAGTATATGAAGTGTACTCATTTGGCAAGGCTTAATCAAATGAAATCTTGAATAATTCCTTCAAGCGGTCTTGTCCCCATTGTCCTTGGAAATTGCCTCAAACAGCCCTCTATAATGTTTTTGGGCTGTGGCCTCTTCTATGATGAATCTTGATAAGACTTGATTTTATGGCCTTTTGGGCCTTTTTTGGTTTCTTGGTGATTTTTGGTGCTTTGATGATATATGGACATTTTGGCCATCTTTTGTCTCTTGGGGTCTTACAGTCCGTGGACCATGGGCCGTACGCCGCGGTCTGCGGTCTGTGGGGGCTATTGGAGGCCCTCAGGGGTACCAAGGAGCCAAGAATTGGCCCAAAACCAAAAACTCACCACACATGGTCTGGACCCATTGATGGGGTCCATGAACATCAAGATCTTGGCCTCCCCAAAGTTGCAGGGGAGGCCCTGGGTGATGAATTCAGCCCCAAAGGGGTATGAATCCTCACCTTAGAGGCTTTGAGGGGGGCATGATTGAGTTATGGCCCCATTTCCTTGAGGTCAATTCTTTTTGATATGGAGTGGATTTATTCTGACATCTTGAATCTTCTGCTTGCATATTCTTCAGTTATGAGTTCCAAACTGACTGAACTAACTGAATCTTCTCCTTCTGCACCACCACTGTCTGTTCTTTGTGGTTCTGGCATCTTCAGTCAATTATCTTCCCCCTCCATGGCATCTTCTGGTCATTTTGATCCCTCCCAAACCCATGATGGATTCAGAGCAGTTGAAGCTCTTGATCCTTCCTGTACTAAATTTTTGGCCAAGGGTAAGGATTGTTTTCAACACTAAAATCCCCAATCTTTAAAATGCCATTTTTGCTTCATTGGGAAGAAACTATGTCGTCGTACCGGGGTGACTTCTTCTAACGTAAGGAGGCATTTATGGAGTAAAAAGGATGGACCTTTTGGGCAAGAATTCCCCATCCCTGAGGAACCCACTCCTGATGCAACTTCAGGATTTTCTCAATGTGAGTGATTTGCATATCTTGACTGAATTGGTACTGATATTTTGATGTAGTGACTGGTTCCAGGAAGAGGGATGTGGCAAGGTGGAATAATGTTGGAGGGCCAATTCCAGTTGGTGGTAGGCCCATATATTGCAGCTCAGAGGTCCCAATCTCAAGGACCAATACTGAATGGGTAGTGAAGATAGTGAATAGAGTAAGAAGGATTGATGATTCCCCCACTGATCCAGATGCTGAAGGAAGTGATGAGTTGGATGGTGAAGAAGATCAAGTTGTTCCTCCTTCAGTTGGCCATCCATCCAGCAATTCCTCTACTCAACCCCTTTCCAACAGATTTCAAAGCCAAGTAATTCCCAGCACTCCCAGAACCTTCCAGCCAGTTCTTGCTTCCATTCCTCCTCCTTCACCCAGTACTGACTTGAATCCAGCAGTAAGAACATCTTCAGTTCAGCAGTCCAGAAACTCACCCATAACCACCTCCCACCAACTACAACCTGTGGCCATCTCCAGCAGAAGAAGAGATGGATTGTCCCCTTTGCCATTTCCTGCTGCCCAAGTTTTTCAAAGAAGAGAATGTTGGCCTATCCAGGTTACCAGAGAGGATCCCAACACGGCTAGTGAAAATCAAGATGCTGTGGCCAGATTATTCAGAAGGGTTGATAGAAATAGCAGAGAGGTGATTATGTATGCCAATGACAGGACTATTCCAGGTACTGCTTCTGAAGAGATGGCTGCAAAATTTGCCTGGTATGAAGATGAGTTGATAAATGATTTTCAGAAACATTTTGATTAATTAGGTAGAGATAACTAGTTTCCTTATCCTTGTTTGTGTTTGGCTTGACTTCTATCCCCACTCTTATAAATATTAACAAATGAAAAAATAATGCAACCTCCCAATACATGATTTGGGAGGGGATGCTGCTGCTTTAAAGAAACAAAAAGAAAACAAAATTATACAAGTAAAGAAAAGAAAGAGAATGAGAGTAAAGAAACATAAATAAAGAAATTCCTGATGGTTTGTCCTTCTTGGGGTGAGCTGCTTGATTTTGGCCAAGAAATTTCTGAAAAGATGAAAACCAAGAATTTTGTAAGATGTGTCTATGAAACTGATGATAATATTACTATTAATCAACAGTACTATGACTGTTCTTATGAAATATAATAACAAAAATGTTATTATAACCACAATTAAATAATTAAATAATTATTTCTTTCACGTGTTAAGCACTACTAGTGATTTTAGCAGTGAGCAAGTAATTGTCTACAAGAATCAATTACAAGAAGATTTTAATAATAAAACTTCTTTTATTAAAATAATAAAATTATTTTGATATATAATTATCTTTTGCCAGAGTAATTATAATGATAATTCTTGAAGAAAACTAATTTTAGAGAAAAACTTTAAGAATTAAGAATAAATCACTCACTAATATTCCAAAGAACTTATTGAAAGATAAGACAGAGAGATTTGACGTAGAATTGCGGATTTTAAGGATCAAGATGAACTTATAACAGTATTACAACAATATATAGTTGGATTCTATGATTTCACGTCTTTCTTATTGATTCTGAAAGATTTAAAACTATTAAGAATAGCTATAACTAATACTTACTTGTTGGTAGTAATGATTTAACTGATAATAAGATGATGATGTGCAAAGAACAGCAAGAAGAGGCCTCTTTTAAGTCAACAACAGCTCACAGAGGCGTGCCATGGAGCAAACTGAAAAAAAAGTGAGCGGGAAAACAATAAACCTTTTTGGATTATTGATTGCATCATCTGTTGTCACATAAGATTATCATAATTACTTAATTGATGCTTTTACATGATTACCAACCCCAATATGGTTAAGAATAAAAGGAGTAAAATCTGTCAATCTTCTTTTATTCCAAAATAATCATTGATTTCTCAAAGGTATCCATGTTATTGCCAATTTCATCACAGGTTGTAATTACTGTAAATTTTTGAAGATTCAGTGTTTCACGTAGAATAGTCAAAAATGGACTGTAAGTAAAACTGTAATTATTTTTGGTTTTACCATAGATAATACAGTTCTCCATTTGTCCTGAAAGCTTCAGAAAGATTCATTAAGAATTGTACTTTGAATGAATTTTTGAGTTTTTTACCTCATTTCTACGTAGAATTGCAAATATCAGTGTTTCACTGGTTGCTATGAGGTAAATCAATGGATACAAGTCCAAAAAAGGTTTTAATTACTATTTTGGAGTTTATCCATGGAAAATAATTAAGAATTGACATGGTTACAGGAGTCTAAGTAGCTTTTTACCTCCTTGGCACGTCAAAATAGCTGGTTATTTGCTATTTTCTTAAGATTTACAGTAGTTGTCACATGGTAACCAAGTTCTCAAAAGGTTTTAGCTTACCAATTAGGCCAAGATCAGCCATGGATCCAAGCTTTGGAGCTGTCCATGCCTCTGAGGCCTCAGAAGTTGGGTACCCTGGCTCTCTTTGATGTCTTTTGTCCCCCTTGCTTATTTTCTTTACGTCAAAATAGAAATTTAAGCTTATAGTGAGATATCCACTCTGGGTGTACCAAACGTCCATGTAGGAATACCATGATATTAAGTGCTCAAAACATGCATAACACTATTCTAAGTGTATATGTAACATGGGATTTCTCACATTCCCATTATTTTGGTGTGAAGTTAAGAAAAAGAAAAAGGTTCATGGATCCTTTATGTGGTATTGATGATGTGGTATTGAATTATTTTCCATTTTAAAACCTCAAAGAGTTAATTTGAGCTTATTTACTCTATAGAGCTACCCTAGGTGAATTTTTGTGTAAAATCCAAATCTGGCCTTAAATCCATGGATTTACTTACTCAATAAAAAATTATTCATGTTTTCTGAGATAAAAAATGACAAATTTTGGATATATGCATGACTTATGAGTTATGCATAATTCAAAATTACTTTTTAAGATATTTGTGACCTATTTGGGTATGTAAAATATACCTCAAGGCTCACATTCCCTCTCACCAAAAAATAAAATTGTACTTAAATTTTATCAATGGTATAAAGAGTAAAAGGCCCCAAAGGGGGGTTAATGTCCACTGTCCAACCTCTTTACATGACTCAGATCAAGTAATTTAAAGCACATTTATAGACATATTCAGGCTTGTGGCCTTGTTTCATGTCTAAATATTCTCAAGAGTTTATCTGAGTCAGGTATTTCTGATTCTGCCAGCCATTCATCTTCATGTACTGGATTTCTATATCTGACAACATATTCTCTTTGATTTTTACCCCTAAGTCTCCTTTCTTTAATGACTTTCTTTATCTTTTTGTCTTAATTCTGTTCTACTGGTGGAACAGTTAAAGGAGTTGGGTTCCTTAAAGGAAAGAGTTCTTTATCAGCTGGTTGATAAGGCTTTATCAAGCTTACTGGAAAAGTGGGGTGTTTATTTTCCAATTCACCACTCAATTCCACTTGAACTGCATTGGTTCCATGTAAGGCAACAATAAAAAAAGGTCCTACATAAGAATCTTTAAGTTTCTTTGGGCCTTTGATATTATCAAAATTCAAGGTTGAAACTAGAACTAAGTCCCCTGGTTTGAAGTGTGGTACTTTATGACTCTTGTCCCACTTCTGTTTTGCATAATCAAAAGCATCATTCATATTTTGTTTTGCATGATGTTTTACTTTATCAAGCATTCTTTTGAAGCTGGAAGCTGTAGGATGAATGTCAATCAAGTCTTTCCTCAGTGTGTCTGCTGGGAGTCTTGGATTCCATCCTTTTTCTAACATAGCAGGAGTTTGTCCTGTGGAAGAATGGACTGATGTCTTGTATGCCAATTCTAGTGCAGGTATCAGAGTGCACCAGTCATGGGTAAAGCCATCTGAGTCTTTGAATTCTAACCCATAAGCACAAAATCTTCTTATCATGTCTTCTAAAGTTTGAATCATCCTCTCTGCTAGCCCATCTGTTTGAGGGTGATATGCTGTAGAGAATGGTAACTTAGTCCCAAACAATCTATGAAGATTGGTCCAAAGTGCAGATGTGAACTTGGGATCTCTGTCACTGATGATATTCTTAAATAATCCTGTATGAGAAATAACTCTACTCCATAGAAGAAGAGCTGTATCCATAGCAGTGTCATCTTTATGACATGGTAAGAATATGGGATTCTTGCTATATCTGTCTACAATGACTAAACAAGCATTATAACCTTTGTCACCACTTGGAGGAAGTGCTGTGACCCAATCCATGTGAACAACTTCCCATGGGGATTTTGGTTCTTGAATATGGATCATAAGTCCAAATTTCTTGCCTGTACTCCTGTTTGCGTTTTGACATCTGTCACAGGTATGGCAATATTCAATGGTTTCTTTTCTCCAAGATGGCCACCATGCATGGTTCTTCAATTTTTCAAGTGTTCTGTCTTCTGAAAGTTGTCCAGAGTATATGCTATCATGGCATTCATGAAGAATGGTATTAATAAGCAATCTGCTACATAATGTCATTACACAAGAATGTTTGGTTCTGTGGTGAATAATCCCATCAAACAAGTGAAATCTTCCCTCAGAATAGGAATTTCTCCAAACTTCATCTAGTGCATTTACCAAAGATGTATCTTTTCAGTCTTCATCTAATAAAGAAGTCAAGATATGGCAATTCCTTTCCTGTTTATAAGATTCTCTGACCTCTTCAAAGAATTCAGTCCCAATATCAGTTATGTTAATCCCTTCAATTGGAATCTGTGGTTCAGCCTCCAAAGGTACATAAGCTGGGTTATCAGGAGTGTTGGCTAATGCCCATCTGCTAAGTCCACCAGCATTCTTGTGAATTTTTCCTGCTTTGTGGACTATAATCATGTTTCCTCTATATTCCTGAATGGCTATTTGCCATCTCAACATATGTCTGTTGGCAGTTTTCATGTTAAGAAGTGATTTTACTGCATTACAGTCAGTTATCACTTCAAAAACACTGCCATCAATATAATAGTGTAATTTCTCAAGTGCCCATACCAAGCATAAGCACTCCATTTGGCTTGCACCATATCTGGCTTCTGTTGGTTTGATTTGTTTTGAGATAAAACAAACTGGTCCTTCTGTAGGTTTGTCATCAATAATTTGGACTTGATGTAGGGAATCCCCTAATCCATCTCCACATGCATCAATGTACAATTTAAAAGGAATATTCCAGTCAGGCATGAGGAGTAAAGGTGCTTCTGGAAGAGCTCTCCTTATCTTCTCATAAGCTTTAATTCTCTCCTGTGTCATCTCAAATACAGTCTGTTGATCACAGATTCTATAAAGTGACTTGGCTAGAATTTCAAACTCTTTTAAGTGTTGCCTATAATAACTGGCAAGCCCAATAAAAGACATCAATTCTTTTTTCTTCTGGGGTATTGGCTTAAGTAACACTGCTGGTACTTTGTTTTTGTCAATACCCAAGCTTAAAAACAAGCAATATGTCCTAATGCTTTGAGTTCTTCAAAACCAAAATTGCATTTCTTAAGTGAAATTTTCATGTTCACTTCTGCAACCTTGTGAAGTACCCTTGCAAGTCTTTCAAGGTGTAAGGACCAAGAATCAGAACATATGATAATATCATCAATATAAATGCTAAGCCATCCTTCAGAAAATTCTGTGGGAAAGAGGGTATTCATCATTCTTTGATAATGGGATGGAGCATTTTTAATGCCAAATGGCATTCTAAGATACTCATAAATACCACAGTGAGTGATAATTCTAATTAATTTCTTAGCTTTGGGCATCAAAACATTTTGATGAAAGCCTTTCAATGCATCCATTGATGTTATATACTTGGCTTTAGATAATTGAGTCACAGTTTCTTGAATTCTAGGGATTGGATACCTATCTGGAACTGTGTAGGTATTCAATTCTCTGAAATCTCCAACCATTCCTGACTTATCATTATTCCAGGCAATAATAACAGGTGTTATGACTTCAACTTTTTCATTATGGCCTACTTTCCTTAGTACACCAAGCTGGATTAACTATTGGATATGTTTTTCCAAGGCTTCTCTAGCTCTAGGACTGGCTGGATAAGCTAGTCTTCTAAGTACTGGAGGATATGGTCTGTAAATACTAAGAGTAATATCAACTTCATGTCCCCTTATAGCACCTAATAGTTCATTATCAGAGGAAAATGCCTTACTGTATGTGTATAACACATTAATAAGTTCATTCCTCATTTTTGGTGATAATGATGGATTAATTTGTGCTTCAACAAGCTGATTAGACACAAATTCATCTTTATAAGTATCCTTAACAGAAGATACCACAGATATTTGTTTTGGCATATTGGAAGAAGCAAATTTTTGTCTTTTGTTATCCCCAATTGTGAAATATCTGTCTTTGTGGTTATTGATGTCAATACCATAAATATTTAAGTAATCATTTCCAAGAATGATGTGCTGAGATGTGCAATTATCCATTACTACAATCTCAGTTTTCATCCTTACACTTCCTGCTGGGTGTGGAAATACAAGATTAGTGTCTAATATACCCAAGGGGTACATATTGTTACTGGCACTACTAAATTGCACACCATCTATTGGTAATAGATGGTTTTTCCATTCAGGAAGTATAATTTGGAGATAATCGTTGCCTACACAAGTGAAAAATGCCCCTGTATCCAAATTTACTTTGGCTTCAATATTACGCATCAAAACTGATGTGATACAGGATGCTCCAGCAGTGTAACCCTTCCCTCTAGCAGGTTTTGTTTTACACATTCTGGCATCTTGGATATTGATCAGGTTGCAGCAATCCTCACTGCTCTGTGGCAAGTGGGTATGGAATTCTGTGACCTCAAAGAAAGCTGTGATGTTTTCAATGGGATAGTCCTCCACTGGTGTATCTTCAGAGACTTCAGAATCTTGATCAGACTCCTCTTTCTCTTCAGTACACTGAATTTCTTCGATGACTTTGATTTTGTCTTTTTGGTGCAAGTGTTTGCTAAATGTGAAGTACTTCCACATTTATGACACTTCAAGACAGGTCTTTCTGGTCTTTCATCCTCTCTGGAAATCTTTGGGACCATCTTGGATTACATAGGGATTTTAGTCCAAGTTTTACCAATTCTTGTTCTGGTAATGATATCTTCCATTGCATTAATGTAGTCCTTTGTTGAGCAGGGTTCTACACATCTGCTTTTGATAGCACTTCCCAGTTCTCCTCCAAACTTTCTTAATATCTTCATATTAATCATACTGTCAGACATATCTGGGTGTAAGGCAGATAATCTGTCCTTTTTCTTGAAGAACCAAGTAAGTGGTTTATCTTTCTCTGAGTTGAAAATGGCACTTTCAAAAGCATTTTCCACTTTAAACCTCCAAGAATTGTTGGCCCATTTGGTAATCACTTCAGATTTCCACTAAGACCAATCATGTTTTCCATGATCCATTCTCATTTTGTAATACCATTTCTTTGCAGTTCTGGTAAACAGCGAGTGTAATTTCCCCACTATGATTTCATCAGGTATATTAAAGTCTTCCTGTAACATGTCAATATTCCTTATGAACTCAATATGGTTATATTCTCCTTCACCAGAGAATGTTGGCCATTCTTCTAATATGGGAATATCTTTAACAGAGACAACATTCTCTCCTAAAAGTGGGGTAAAACTTCCTTTAACAGAACGTTTTTCTTTGGTCAAAGGTGTAGAATGTCTTGGCATATGTGGTTCATAATTCTTATGAATTTGTTCTACATGTGCAATGATTTCATTCTTTAACTTCTGCCTTTCACTGCCACTTTTTTCCAAATGTGTAGCAGAATTGATTGGTATTCTCAACTATCTTTAAGACATGGTCTTGTAGAGTTTTAAATTGATCATTCATTTTAAGAATAGGAAGATCTTCCATTTAATCATTCTGAATCTGACATGTATTCTCAATTCTGCTACAAGCATTGATAATTGAATTGAATTTGGCATTTGTTAATTCATACCATTCAGTATATTTCTTGTCATGTTTTTTCAAATCATTAATATCCAATGTTATTTTAGTTAAATTTAAATCAAGTTTACCAATTTCTACATTAATAGCTCTTTGTACATGATCTATTTGCGTGGAAAAGTCCTTTTCATCCTTTCCTGCTCCTTGGCTGTGAATTCCATGAGAGTTCTGGCCATGTGGAACATACTGTCCACGGCTGAAGGTTCCAATTTGAGGATCCTGTACCCGTGTGGGTAAGGTCTGTGCCAATTGGCTTTGCCTTTGCTCTTGCCTTGATGGTTCTTGGGACCTCTCTTCTTCTTCTAAGGTCCTTTGGGCTTGTCTTTGGACACTTTTGGAGCTGGTTTGGAGCTGGTAGACGCCACTGGGGCTTCTGTCTCCAAAGCTGGAGTCATTTCCAGTTCCTTCTTCTGGTCTATGGATAAAGGACTTTGGTTCTTCAACCAATTCTTTATCTTTTTGACCTTGTCTTTGCAAGACAGGGGGCTCCATCCTCCTAAGAGTTCTATGGCCTTCTCCTGACCCAGAAAGCTCTTGATGTCTAAGTAGGAGTTCATGGCCCCCTGCCAAAGGCTTGGGCATATTTCCCACTCCTCTTCTTTGGCTTCTCTGAACTAGTTTCTGTACTGGCATTGATATATTTCTATTGCTGCCACTTGAAAATGGTTCAGCCCTGGAAATATTGTCATGAATCAGTTCAGGTGCAGATTTCACATCAAAATCTGTGGGTACAGACCTTTCGGAATGGGGGGAAACTCTGGCATCCTCCAAATGTGTCTTTCTTGCAGAAGACTTGGCACTTCTGGATTTGGTCTTGCCTCTTCCTTGTCCACATCCATCTGGTTGGACTGAATAGTTGCTTCCATTTCTGGTATGCACCATTCTCACGTCAATTTAAAGGTAAAAGGTAAAAATATAAGATAAAATACACACCTTTTGGTGGTAATTTAGTCTTTTCTGAGTTAAATAATGTGCCTCTTTTAGCAATTTGCACCTCAATACTGTCTTCAGATTCTGGACTAGTGATATATCTCTTACTGAGTCTGTTGCCAGCTGCACAGTATTTGATCAAAGACACTAAAAGAAATTATAAAAGAGAAAAAATTTATTCTTTATACTTTTTAAAATATTTTTAAAGATTTTTTATAAGTTTTATATTTTTAATATTAAAAAAATTATTCTTTTTAAAGAAAAAAAATTAAAATTTAAGATTTTGAATGAAAATTAATTCAGAGTAACTCAAAGAATAATTTTATAAGTTTTTGGATGTGAAAAAGCCACATGTAAAAACAGTATAAAATTAAACCCAATTCCTCAATGAAAAATATTTCCAAAACAATTTCAAAAATAAGAATTATTTTAACTTCAAAATGAAAGAAAAAATTATCAAATTGATATATTTTAGAACTTAAAAATATATTAATTGAGGGTACAAGGTTCAAAAAACACGGCCAGGCCCCCAAATGTAAGATGTGTGTATGAAACTGATGATAATATTACTATTAATTAACAGTACTATGACTGTTCTTATGAAATATAATAACAAAAATGTTATTATAACCACAATTAATTAATTAATTAATTAATTATTTCTTTCACATGTTAAGCACTACTAGTGATTTTAACAGTGAGCAAGTAATTGTCTACAAGAATCAATTACAAGAAGATTTTAATAATAAAACTTCTTTTATTAAAATAATAAAATTATTTTAATATATAAGCATCTTTTGCCAGAGTAATTATAATGATAATTCTTGAAGAAAACTAATTTTAGAGAAAAACTTTAAGAATTAAGAATAAATCACTCACTAATATTCCAAAGAACTTATTGAAAGATAAGACAGAGAGATTTGACGTAGAATTGCGGATTTTAAGGATCAAGATGAATTTATAACAGTATTACAACAATATATAGTTGGATTCTATGATTTCATGTCTTTCTTATTGATTCTGAAGGATTTAAAACTATTAAGAATAGCTATAACTAATACTTACTTGTTGGTAGTAATGATTTAACTGATAATAAGATGATGATGTGCAAAGAACAGCAAGAAGAGGCCTCTTTTAAGTCAACAACAGCTCACAGAGGCGTGCCATGGAGCAAACTGAAAAAGAAGTGAGTGAGAAAACAATAAGCCTTTTTGGATTATTGATTGCATCATCTGTTGTCACTTAAGATTATCATAATTACTTAATTGATGCTTTTACATGATTACCAACCCCAATATGGTTAAGAATAAAAGGAGTAACATCTGTCAATCTTCTTTTATTCCTAAATAATCATTGATTTCTCAAAGGTATCCATGTTATTGCCAATTTCATCACAGGTTGTAATTACTGTAAATTTTGGAAGATTCAGTGTTTCACGTAGAATAGTCAAAAATGGACTGTAAGTAAAACTGTAATTATTTTTGGTTTTACCATAGATAATACAGTTCTCCATTGGTCCTGAAAGCTTAAGAAAGATTCATTAAGAATTGTATTTTGAATGAATTTTTGAGGTTTTTACCTCATTTCTACGTAGAATTGCAAATATCAGTGTTTCACTGGTTGCTATGAGGTAAATCAATGGATACAAGTCCAAAAAAGGTTTTAATTACTCTTTTGGAGTTGATCCATGGAAAATCATTAAGAATTGACATGGTTACAGGAGTCTAAGTAGCTTTTTACCTCCTTGGCACGTCAAAACAGCAGGTTATTTGCTATTTTCTTAAGATTTACAGTAGTTGTAACATGGTAACCAAGTTCTCAAAAGGTTTTAGTTTATCAATTAGGCCAAGATCAGCCATGGATCCAATCTTTGGAGCTGTCCACGCCTCTGAGGCCTCAGAAGTTGGGTACCCTGGCTCTCTTTTATGTCTTTTGTCCGCCTTGCTTATTTTCTTACATCAAAATAGAAATTTAAGCTTAGTGAGATATCCACTATGGGTGTACCAAAGGTTCATGTAAGAATACCATGATATTAAGTGCTCAAAACATTCATAACACTATTCTTAGTGTATATGTAACATGGGATTTCTCACATTCCCATTATTTTGGTGTGAAATTAAGAAAAACAAAAATTTTCACGGATCTTTTATGTGGTATTGATGATGTGGTATTGAAGTATTTTCCATTTGACAACCTCAAAGAGTTAATTTGATCTTATTCACTCTATGGAGCAACCCTTGGTGAATTTCTGTGTAGAATCCAAATCTGGCCCTAAATCCATGGATTTACTTACTCAATAAAACGTTATTCATCTTTTCTGAGATCAAAAATGATGAATTTTGGATATATGCATGACTTATGAGTTATGCATAATTCAAAATCACTTTTTAAGATAATTGTGGCCTATTTGGGTATGTAAAATATACCTCAAGGCTCACACATTTGATGCTCACAAAGTGGCCAAGGTAATGTTTTACAAGAGGTAGAGCCCTTAGGGATGCATACCAGGAGATGGAACTTACTTTCATAACTCCCACTCCCCACCAAGAACCATAAAACTGAAATAAATTGCCAGAAATGACTTCTGAAATGAATTGACATAAGTGACTTTAAGTAATAAATGTCTTGAATTGTGATGATTGGCGTAAATGAAATAATAAACAAAAGAAAAAGAAAAAGAAAGAAAGAAACATTTGGCCATATCTTGATAAGGTCCAAATGGAGGTTATTGATGTTGTATGCTTCCTGAACCTGTCCAAAGAATTGACAAGTGCTCACAAAGTGGCCAAGGTGATGCTTACAACAACATATGGGTAGAATACCCCTTTAAAGGTGCATGCCAGGAGAGGAACTTACTTTCATAACTTCTTCTCCCCACCAAGCACCATAAAATCAAACTCTTGAGGTATTTGGGCCAGGCTTGTCTGGGTACAATGAATTAAAATCCTTGACAAGGTCTGGTGAGTTGGTAAGGCTGGAAACTGGTTCCCAAGTGGTTCTTTCTGGGTCTTCACTGAATCCTTTCCACTCTACAAGATACCATAAATTACCTCTCTTGAGTTTTGAGTCCAGAACCTGAGCTACTTCCCATTCTTCTTGCTCCTCCACTAAGACTGGTGGTGGTGGCAATTGATGTAATTTTGGGATAGTTGAATGCTTCACTGGTTCTAATAAAGACACATGGAATACAGGGTGAACTAACTTCCATTGCTGAGGCAACTTGAGGTGATATGCATGGCTGCCAATCTTCTTCAGAGCTTCAAAAGGTCCCAACCATCTTTCTGATAATTTCTTGGTGGGTCTTGTTGTCTTGATGCTCTTGGAAGCTAGCCATACTTTTTCTTCAGGTTGGAAATAAGGTGGAATTGCTCTATTTCTATCTTCATACTTCTTGAATCTCCTTATTGCTGACTCTAATTTTTCTTTGACAACTTGCTGTACTGATTGGAGTTTTGTTGATGACTTTCCAGCAGGTGAATATTGAGAAATATGGATTGAGTCAAAGATGGGATTTCCTCCATAAATGGTGAACAAAGGTGATTGCTTTGTTGATTAATGTTCTGCATTCTTATAGGAAAATTCAGCCAGAGGGAGCCAGGTGTGCCAGTCATCTTGATGGTAACTGAAATACATCCGAAGGTACTGTTCTAGAATCTGATTTACCCTCTCTGTCTGTCCATCTGTTTCAGGATGAAAAGCAGTTGAAAGATATCTTGATATCTTGAGCTGCTGACATAATTGATTCCAGAATGATGAAACAAATAAGAATCCTCTATCACTGACAATACTGACTGGAAGGTCATGCTTGGAAAATACATGACTAATGAAAATTTGAGCCAAGTCCAGAGCAGTGATTGTTCCATAATTTGGAATGAAGATTGCCATTTTTGAGAACCTGTCCACAACTACTAGAATTGAGTCAAAGTTTTTTGACAAGGGCAATTGAGTGATAAAGTCCATTGATAAGGAATTCCAAGGACCAGATGGAATTTGAAGAGGCTTGAGTAGTCCAAACTTCTTGTGATGAATGTTCTTGTTTATTGAACATTGCTGACATGAGGACACATAGTCCTTAATGAATTGATTCATGCCTGCCCAATAAAAATCCCTCTTGATTAGCTTGAGGGTCTTCTCCTGGCCAGGATGGCCAGCCAAAGGTGAGTCATGACACTTTTGAAGAATATTGAGTTGAATTTCTTCATTGCTTGGGATTACCACTCTATCTTTGAATAATAGCAACTTGGCTTGAGGCTCAAGAGAATAATCTGGAATTGATTCACCTCTTGCTAGTTTCTTGAGTATTTCTTTATAGTCTTTGTCTTTCCATACTTCTTTTTTAATCTTGTCAACTAAATCTGAAAATACTTCTACTTTTATTGAAAAGAATCTTGACTCTTGAATTCCATCTTGCTTGATCACTTGATGAAGATTTTGAGGATTCTTGCTAATGAAGTCCACCCCCCTCTCTGGGTACACGTTGTCCTGACGTGACAAAGCATATGGTAAAGTGGCCAGCCTGCCTGGGCGGTAAGTGATAGTGAAGTGAAATTCTGAAAGAAACTCAGCCCAACGGGCCTGACAACAAGCAAGAACTTTGGAATACATAAAATACTGCAAGGAAGAGTGGTCTGTCAAGACCTCAAAAGAATTTGAAAGAGAGAGAAGAAATGCTCTCCAGCGCTTGAGAGCCCAAACTATGCCAAGGAGTTCCTTGTCATGAATTTCATAGTTCAGCTCAGCTGGGAGAAGCTTGCGGCTATCAAATGCAATGGGATGCTTTTCTGAGTCATTCACCTGGCTCAGTACAGCACCCAAGGCATAATGAGAAGCATCAGTCTCTACAGCAGTAGGTAGAGAAGGATTGAAATGAGATATGATAGGAGCAGTAGTGGAAGCCTCTTTGAGTGATTGAAACTGGCTAAGCGCTTCCTCATTGAAAATGAAGGGAGAATCTTTTTTGAGGAGGGAAGTGAGAGAAGTGATCTTTTTAGAATAATTTTCTATGAAACAAAGATAAAAATTGACAAATCCAAGAAACGTTTGAGGGGCCTTGATGTTTTTGGGCTGAGTCCAATTGAGGATTTGCTGAACTTTTGAAGAATCCATCTTAAAGCCTTCACTTGATACAACATAGCCCAAGTATTCCACACCTGATGCATGGAATACACACTTGGAGGCTTTGGCAAACAAATTATTGTCCCTCAGTCTTTGGAGGACAGAGGCCACATGTTTGACATGTTCCTCCTCAGAACTGGAAAAGACCATAATGTCATCTAGATAAACCACAACAGACACATCCAAGAAATCTGCAAAGATATCATTTACTAGATTCTGGAAAGAAGCAGGAGCATTGGACAAACCAAATGGCATGACCAAATACTCATAACTACACTCTTGAGTCTAAAGGAAGTTAAGTGCTCATCCCCCTCTTTGATTCTCAGAAGGTTATATGCACCATGCAAGTCTATCTTGGAGAAGATAGTGGAACCTTTGAATACGGTAAGAAGCTGGTTTATAGGAGGAACAGGATACCTGTTTTTCCTAGTAACCGCATTGAGTTTGCAGTAGTTCACACACAAACTAAGACCTCCATCCTTTCTCTTAACAGAAAGGACAGGTGCTCCTGTTGAGGAGGAGCTTGGTCTTATGAAAACTATCTCTACGTTCTCTGAAATGTAGACCCGTAGTGTTTCTGACTCTTGATTTGATAATGAGTAGATAACACAAATTGGAGGTAGAAGACCCTCCAATTCAATATGATGATCACAGGTACGGTGTGGAGGAAGTTTCTCTGCCTTCACCTTGGAGAATACATCCAAATATTGGTGATAAACAGGAGGGACTACCTTCAACACAGTTTCAATTTCTTCTGGCTCTTCCTCCTCATCCCACTGCTCCTCCAGGGAGGCATGAAAAGATAAAGGAGGGAGGTCCATATCCCCTTGAAAGAGATGAAGTGGAGATATAGCAACATCTCCTCCAAAATCCTTTATCTCTTTGAAGACTTCATCTCTTAATGGAAGTAATGACTGAGAGGGAATGATGGAAGGGAAGGTGTCTTAAGTTCACCAACCAGAGCAACACTGTTGACAGCAGTGGCAAAGCCATTACTAGTAGAAGGAATAATACCACTAGAATCCTTATGACTAGAATCATAGGTGATCAATCCATCTTTCCAATAGATAATGGGATTAAAATGGTAAAGGAAATCATAGCCCAATATCAGGTATTCTCCCTTGGGTGAATATATGATAAAGAAGTCCCATTCAAAGCTTGGGAAGGAAGGCAAGTCAACTAGCCACTTGGTAAAATGGGTGATGAACAAGGCAGGGGATTCATTAGAATCCAGAATGAAAAGAGGAATCTTTTCAGGGAGCTCTGACAGAGTCAATGAGTACTTGAGAACAAAATTCTTTGCAATAAAGGAGCTTGTAGCACTAGAATTAATGAGAATACTATAAAAAATATCAGAGACAGAAGAGAAAATAAGAAACGTTAAAGATTTCTTGACACTAGTATTCAGAGTGCACAATTGTGCTCTTGAAGGAAATAAGTGAGAACCATTGAACACATCATGATCCCCACTCAGGATTTTCCCTGCTTGCTAGGGAAGCCTTTTGATGATGATCCAGGCTTGTT
This sequence comes from Austropuccinia psidii, assembly GCA_023105745.1. Classification (NCBI taxonomy): domain Eukaryota; kingdom Fungi; phylum Basidiomycota; class Pucciniomycetes; order Pucciniales; family Sphaerophragmiaceae; genus Austropuccinia; species Austropuccinia psidii. The sequence goes on along the minus strand of JALGQZ010000002.1, from coordinate 6,000,449 downwards.
CTGAGGTCTCTTGAAGCATTTTTCAATTGGGTGCTTTCCACCACAATAAGTACACAACCCTTCTTTGATCCTCCTCCCCTTTTCAGAACCGATTAATTTATTGTCCTTATTGAGGAGAGAAGCATGAGGCTTGTCCTTTGAAGATTGAAACTGCTTTCCCTTCTTGTTCTTCTTCTGGTGAGGCCTCTTTGAAGATGAGTTTTGAGGAGGCCTAGATTGATTGGATCCATTGCCAGGAGGCTTCTTCTCTTGATTGCCACGGTTTTCTTTTTGCCTCTCATGAAATCTTGTGTCTAATTCTAAGGTCACATCCATAGCTTCTTGAAGAGTATCAAAAGCTCCAGGGTGAGAAGCCAACTGATCCAATAATCTTGATGCCAATCCTCTTCTGCAAACATGGATATAAGCTCTTTCACCCCAATCTCCAATTCTTGACATTAAGCTTCTGAAATCAGCAATGTACAAGGATACATGACCACTTTCCTTCATCCTCAAATTGTCCAACTCTTGTTCAGCTTTACTGACCTCAGTGGGGTCACCAAACAGAGTGAATAATTTAGATTCAAATAATGGCAAATTATTGAGGAGATAAGAAGGGTCTTCATTGGAAATATTTGAGAGATAGCGTTCAATCAACTTTCCAGCTCTACCAGTGAGAAAAGAACTTGAGTAAAGAACTTTCTTCCTGTCAGAGAAGAAGTTTGCTCGATCATTATGGAAGATTAATTAAAAGTATTGGATAAATCCTCTCAATTTATGAGCTTGAGTACCATCAAAAGAATCAGGTGCCTTCATGGATGGAGTCTTGAAAGCAGGGGCTTTGGAATTGTCCCTGGGAGAAACTGCTTGAGTGAGTTGCCCCATGAATTGAGTCATCTGCTCCATCATCTTGAGGAGACTTGGATCAGTTTGAGAGACAAGAGGTTGACTAGAAAGGGCTAGATTAGAGCCCTGAGGCACCTCTGGAGCATTTGCCAAGGCATCTGCCACTTCAGTCTCCCCAGAATATTCCTCTTCCACAGACTCTTCCCCCTCTTCATCTTCAACTTCCCCTAATCTTGCTCTTGCACCTTCAGACATGCCAGGGTAGCCACCCAAAAGTCCAGAAAAGGATCTTGATCTTCTATATTTCATTCCACCTCTTCTTGAGGGTGCTTCTCTTTCCATTGGTGGTCCTCTGTCCAAGTTTGCACTCAGTTGATGAACTGATGGTGTGTGGTCAAGAGGAGCCCTTGCTGTAGGAGTGAGAACAGCTGGAATTGTTTGAGATCTAGTGTTTGTTGCTGGGGGACTATGCTGAACTGGAATTATGAACAGAATTTGAATAAAAGAAGCTTGATGGTATTAAGAACAGAAATCAAACTTGGCCAAATCAATCACAATGAAAATCTTTATGAGTCTTGAGGAATCAATTCAATTCTTGAGGTGAAATCAACTTCAATCAACAATCAATCAATTCAATCAATAATCAACAATAATCAAATTCAAATCAAATATCAATAATCTTGAGTGAATGAATAATCAATCAATATTCAATCAATCAATCAGTTTCTTCAATATTAAATCAAGGTCTTGAGGAATCAATCAATCAATTCAAATCTTCAGAAATCAATTCAATATCTTGATGAGTCAAAATCAATTCTTGAGGATCAATAAACATATCTCAAGAATGCAAACTCAATCAATCCAATCCAAATGAAAAATCCTGAATTGCTGAATCAATAAACCCAATGAATCGCAATGAATAATCCAATCAATAACTCCTAAACAGGACCTGAATGAGAACACAGAAAAAATTTATTTGATAAGATAAAATGAAGTTAATGAAATGGTCAGCAATGATTAAGAAAGAAAAAGGAAGCAATTTTCATATGAATGAAATGAATGAGGTGAAAATTGATGAGAGAGAAACTCATAATTATTAAGAATCATAAGATCATTAAAAGGTCATAATTGATGAATGAGGGAAATGATTATAAAAGAATGAAAACAAAGAATCAATATGAGTTAATTAATTTAATGTCACAGGGGCTCTTCTAAGTGAAGAGGGCCTGGCACTCACTTATGGAGGGCTCAAAGATATGATAAGAAGGAATACATTTAAGAGTGTAAGAGATGAATTGCTAAAATAAAGAATACAAGAAAGCAGCAAAAAAAGAAATTAGAGTAACAAATAGAAGAGCCAACCACAAACAAGTCCGAGTCCACTGTTTCAACCTGTCAGAATGAAAAGAGAAGGGTTAATAAGGATATGGCCACCCAACTCATAATGTACAGGCAAAGAGAGAAATGCAAAGACTAACTTAATATTAAATAAATATAGGGTGTTGGTAAACACACGTAAGCTTTTAGTAAAAACACGTAAGCCCTTACATGTTTTTACTAAAAATGTTAAGGCCAAAAATGACAATAACAATGCCATTTATGGGATTTTTAAGGCTATAAATGCCATTAAAAATGCCATTTATGGAATTGCTAAGGCTATAAATGACATTAATAATGCCATAAATGGCATTAATGGCCTTAAAAATGCCATTAATGGCATTGTTAATGTCATTTATAGCCTTCAAATTTCCAAAAATGGCATTGTTAATGTCATTTGTAGCCTTAACAATGCCATAAATGGCATTAATGGCCTCCAAAATACCATAAATGGCATTAACAATTCCATTGATGGAATTAATAATGCCCTTTATTGCATTTATAATGCCATTAATGGCCTTAAAAATGCCATAAATAACCATATTTCATTCAAAAACCACCCCTTATGTCTTTTTAACATATAATTACATGTTCTTACCATAAATTGGTAAAAACACGTAAGGGCTTACGTGTTTTTACTAAAAGCTTACGTGTGTTTACCAACACCCAAAATAAGGATAATAATATTCATAAAGTAATAAATAAACTAAATTAATTAACTGGGGAAAAGTCCCCAGGGGGGAGAAAGAGGGGCTGGTATATGTGAGAATTACCAGCCCTGATCCAGAGGAAAAAATTTCATGAGAGGATTGAATGATTGAATTGAGTCTGTCCAATACAGGTCCTGTACAGATGTACAGAACCTGTACAAGAGGAGTGGTGTATTTGAGTGATCATACAGTTTAATGATGGTGTATTGAAACTGTATTGGGTGAATCCAACCTGTACAGTTGTTGACAGGCTGTATGCATGTTTCAGAAAGGAAGATTGCTGAAACTGAATGCTGATTCAGATAGTGGATCTGCTGATCTGAGGTGATTGAGTTGGTGTATTAATGAATACCCTTACCCCTGGTGAGTGGTTGTTACAAAATGGATTAATTTCTTTTTATTATACAAACAAAAATTAAAATATAAATTTTTAATGAGAATTTAAAATTAAGATTACATTGAAATTTTAAAATTCAAAAATACACTTTTACTTGAAAGAATTAAGTAAAAATAAATTTTCACCAAAAATATTAAAATTCAAATATTTTGGGAAAAAAAGTTGAAAAAAATTATTATAACTTTTTTTCCAATAAATAAACTTATGCAAATTATTTCCTCAATGGATTCATCATAAAATATTACACGGAGTCACCTGTGAGTAAAAATCCGGTAACTCAACTCTAAATAAGTTTGGATCAAGTTTGGAGCATTTTCTGTATGAAAATTTGAAAATCCTCAGAACCCTAATTTGGTTCACACCACATGGGGTGTTAACCATCAATTTTTGTGTTAAAATTGCTTTGTGGTGTGTAGCTTAGAAGCTATGGGGAATTGAAGTATTTTCAATTGAAATGTCAAAATGTGCAAACATATTAAATAAGTGAACTTAGATTTACATATGTGGAATCAATAATTAAAGTTGTGAACTGTAAATTTCCATTTAATTACATATGTAAAACTCTATTCTAGTACATGATTAGGAATTAAAGAAAAAATAACTTGGACAGATTAATTTTGGAGAAGAAAAGGAATCTTGGCTCCAACGGTGCCAGATTCCCCCAAATTCCTTGCTGAAAGGCATGGGATGTCAAAATTCACACAAAGCTTCATTACTTTTGGCCTTGAATTCGGTCACAGGGTCTGTGACTCAATTGATGATGAGGTTTCGATACCAACCAGGGCAGTTTTAACTATTTCCAAGAGGGTAAAACTACCCTCAAGTTGAAAAACCTTAGTAAAGGGGGTTCAAACTGCTTTGAGGTCTCTTACACACATTTTGACATGTTTTGAAGGCTTGAAACCAGGTATTACAATATAAATGGCTTATTGAAGGGACTAAAATGGCAAAAACCAGCCCTTTTTTGGTCTAAACCATGGTTCAATGATTCCATAATTGGGTTTTATGTTGTCAGAGTGTTTCTCACGACTTATTAGAGTAAATTCTACTTTTGGAGTAAGAAGATTGGTGGCTATAAATGAATGTCTTCTTTGCCCCACTTTTCACTTCATGTTAGAATTCTTCCCTTTTCTAATTAGTTCAAACACTGTTAAACCAATCAATAAAATATTTCAACTGCCTTTTTTTAAAATCATTGTGAGCCTTTTTAACATTTTAAAAAATCATTATAATAATTTTTTGTGACTCTTATAATCATTTTTACCCTTAAACCAGCCCAAGAAGTGAATTAAACCATCTTAAATCACTGTTAGCATTGTCACTTTTTTTTGCAAATTCACTGTGGTCACTTTTCAGTTTTTTTTCTCTTTAATATTCTTCTTAAAGGCTCTGGTATTATATTAATCTTATGCAGTCCTTTGCGCAAGTCATTCCAATCAAAATTTCTATTGAAAAAATTCCTTTTTGTAACCTCAAATGTCTCTTGTAGAGTACTTTTGGATACATTTTTATTTTTTGTAAAACAATAAATTTTGTGTTTTTTCTCTTAAAACTCTTCAAAGCTACTATTTTCAATTTAGTTTTACCAAATATAAATTTTGAAGTCAGGAAAAGTACTTGATTTTTGATAAAGGTTTCATATCCACACCTTACATTTTGGGACCCATCCATGATATTGTACCTTTGACATATTATTTTACCTTCTTTTAATCTTTTTTCTTATATTTAAAAATTCAAAAATCTATGAAAAATACTTATAATTCACAAAAATCATAAAAAAGAAAACTTTGTTCATATTATAATTGAGGCTTTATTTTTCATTTCTCTTTTTAAAAACCTCATTTTTCCTTAAATAATTGTATTTTTTCATTTATTTTAGTGTCCAGCAACATGGTAAGACAAGAAAATATTGAAACAGTATCAACAGCCACTATCATTATTCCTACAAGTATTGTTATTATAGCTCAAAATAATCATGCAGAGCCAATTTCTTCTGAATTGATCAATTTGGATATTATCAAGACACTGAAAAAAGCAAAGCATTGGGCCAATAGTAAGTTTTTGACATAAAAATACTATTTTTGAAGGTTTTTACTAATAATTACTCCTTCAGCCAGATCAGGAACAAGCTATAAGCCCTCAAGAAGCTCCCAAAAAGTTTATAGACATGGTTATGGAAGAAGCCAATCAATTGAAGAAGAACAAGGGTCAGTAAATAAAGCCCAAACTGACCAATTATGCCATTCTAAAGCTGATAACACTCTTTTAATTTCATACAGAGCTGAAACTGCCACAAGAAGCCTCAGTGGACATATACAAAGGCAGCCATAATGCATAAAAAAATGTACTTCAGTACAAAGGGTATCAAATCCTAGAAGACCTGTGGAAAAGCTGAATAAACTCTCACCTTCCTGTGAGAAAGTTTGTGGGCCATCCCAATACTTGCAAGTTACTTATTGGATGGCATCCAATGATGGAAAAGAAGAAAATGATGATTTCAACAGCAGAACTGAGGAAAACCAACCCTCAACCACCCAAACAGGTACCAAAGCCAGCTCAAGGGGCCAGAAGAAAAATTCTACAATGAGATAGCATTCACAAGCTCAGAAAAATGGAAAGGGAAAAGCACCAGCCACAAAGCCATGCAGCCAAGGCTACAGGATGCCATGGAAAATGTTCTTTAGATGACCAGAACCATTATGTAAATGCAGAAAAGGGAGGTGTGAGCCTGCAAGCATGAAAAGAATTACATGCTACAAATGTTCCAAACACTTTCATTAAATTCTCTTTGAATTATTTCAATTCATCTGTGTAAATTCACTTTTAATTTGGTTTTCTTCTATTTTTGTTTACAAGTAACTCATTCAAGATCTGTTGCTAGAATAATCTTGTTACAAAGTCAAATATCCAAGACTTGTAGTTATAGAAATATTGTTTCTATAACACCATTTTACTTTGTTGATATAGTAACTTTTCTTCTATAACAACAGCATATGCTTGGTTACATATCTTGTTACTATGACAATACCCTTTCTGCTAAAAAAGAATAAAAAAAAATGTATTAGTCCATTTGTGTTTTATTTTTGATTTTTTTACCTACAGAATATAAAGAGGAACATTCTCCTTGAGAATTATTCCTCAGAGCTCTTACAAATATATTTTTTTTCAAATAAATCCATAAAGAAATTCTGTTATTAGATCTCTCAAATATAAGTAATAAAAATTACTTTCAGCATTTTTAATATTGGTGAAGCTCATTCCACCAATTAAATACCCTTTTAATAGTGACATCTCTATCGATTTAACCTGATAGTATTCCACTTCCTTTTTAGTCTATTGAAATTACTCATAGTTAGACTGGAAGCCAGGTTAGAGGCCCCAGGCTAACAGGAGGAATCTGGATTAAAATATCATAAATTATTCATGAGATCTTGTATGGAATTTCATCCTTTTATTTAGCTATAACTGACTTAGAAAAAAACATATTTCTGACAAAAATCTGACTATTTGTAACAAGCTCAAGACAAATAATTTGAGTTTAAGCCAAATAAATGAAACACCTATGTGTTTTGAAAGTTCTATAAGAGAAATGAAAAAATTGAATAATGCAAATTCATTTGCAAAGAAGATTAGTGAGCAATCTGTTAGTATAAAAGAATTAACAGATGGATATTCTAGCTTCAATATTGATGACATAATTGAAACAAGAATACATCAATCCATAAGTATTATCAAATCAGATAACAGTAATTTCCTTGATGATATTCAAAATTCATTTTCTGAAGTAAAGACATATACCATTGCCTTGGAAAAGTGTTTTGATACTTCACAAGAATAAGTATTAAAATTAGAAATAAAATTTGATCATATCATTTATGATAATACTATACAAACAGAATTATGGCAAGAAATGACAATTAAAGGAGACATGTATAAAATTTATTTGATAAATCTAATACAAGGTTTTCAAAATGAATTCAGAAATTCCACAAGGTTTAATACCAATAAAATAAATGAAATTGAATGATTACTGCACACCTTACCAATAATTTCTACACCTCTGAATAAAAGTGAGGGTATAAGAAATTCCAACCCGCAAGTATTTAATGTAGAAAATTCACAAATTAAGAATAAATTTCACACTTCTTTCCATAACTTGGAACCATCAATGGGGAAAGCACTTTTGAAAGAAGTACCAAAACTTGAATAGTGGCCTCACTTCAGTAGTGAAGGAGAATATTACCATATGGAATTCATCATAGGTATTGAGTTTATCAAAGAAGACTTTTAGCTACCAGAAAGATTGGTAACAGCAAGATTTAACCACTTGTTTACCAAATCATCTCACAGATGGTATATCAGCTTAAGACAAGCACACAGAAACCAACGTGGGACGTGGTGGAAAAGCCAAATATTTAATAAATGGGTCAATGATTCCTGGAGGTTGAAAGTGTAAACATCCTTTTTATATTCTAAATTTAATTCTTACAAATAAAGAGCTTTACCATGGTTTTGCCAACAAAAAGACAGGATAACAGAATTATATCCTGACATGTCAGAATTTATGATCCACAGAAAAATTCTGAAACAATGTGGAGGTGACCTAGATCATTCTTTTTTAAGAAGGACTACTGAACAATATTCAGAAGAATATATTATAAATATATTGGAAGAAGTAACCACCAGAGCCAAAATTGGTTCTGGTAGGATTAATCTTGAGACAAGGCTCAATACACCTTGGAAAGAATTTGTGGAAAAATACCCCAGAGAAAATTTTAATAATATGAAATAAAAACCTGCAGATATAACTAAAAAGTGCCATGTTCTCCAAAGCACCACACATTTAGCTAATAAATGTCCCAAAAGAGCAAAAATAAATGAAATTGAAATTTAGAAAGAACCTTATGTTTAGAAGTATGATTTAAATTAGGAAAATTCACATTATAAATCATCAATATTTTATTAATATTTGAAACATACATAAAATATCAATTTCACATTTGATATCATGTAATCTTACTCCCATTGGCCACAAATGAGCAATAGCCAAATTAAATTATCAAAAATTCAAGATGCACAGCTTATGAAAACTAAACCAAACAGGGGAAAGGGCTATAAAGCTGCAAATTCCTGTATAACAGAGATGGTAATAGAAGTCAAGCCCACAAAGCTGTTACTTGACCCAGAAGCCTTCTGCTCCTGTGTTGGGAAATCTTTTCTCAAGAACTGTGTACCAAATTTTGAATACCAATTATTACCAATTTATGGCATAAAATTCAACAGTGCAAGCAATCCAATGAAAGCATTGGTAATATTTTAAAGCACTGTAATATTCTCACATATCAATAGAAATTTTAGAATTACTGTTTAATTTTTTATTATGGAAAAATGCTCCAGTACCCATTCCATATTAGGCAATGATTATTTAATCATGTATGGAATAGATTTACATAATAACAGATACAAATACTCTAATATTAGTTACAATAAGTATCAGTAGTTTGCCTTTTTAGATTTTAAAATAAAAATTGAAGTAAACAAGCTATCACCAGTCAACTTGGAGTTTGAAAATTTTGATTCAGAACAAGTTAATGAATCTGAATTAAGTCTTCATCTTACTTATATACAGGAAAATGAACTCTCTACCCTTTTATATGACCAGAAAGAAGCCTTTGAATCAGATAAAGAACCATTCAGGGCAATTATTGGTCATGAAATTGACATTACTTTGAACATTGAGAGATCTTATCAACCATTCTTGAGGAGGCCTGCATACCCAGCAAGCCCAGAATCAAGAAAAGCCCTTGAGCTTCACATAAAATAACTCCTTGAACTTGGCATAATAAGAACTTTTGGCCACAATGAAGAGGTAGAAATAACTACACCTTTCATATTGGCATGGAATAATGGAAAGTCAAGAATGGTTGAGGAATTTAGAGCTCTGAAAGCTTACACTGTCACAGACAAGTATCCCATACCAAAAATACAATTTTCCCTCACTCAAATATCTCAAACAGTATACATAAGGATTATGGATTCCCTAAAGGTATTCTACCAAAATTCAATGACACCAAGGGCTAGAAAATATTTGAGAATTATTGTTCATTGTGGAGTTTAAAAATATTTAAGGATGCCTTTTTGTATCAAAAATTCACCTTCCACTTTCAAAGGATGATGAATTAAATCTTTCCTGAAGAACTTTCAAAACAATGGTTTATAATCTATATTGATGACATTATTTTCTACTCTAACACTTGGGAAAAGAATATATACAGATTATCCAGAGCTTTGGGAAAATTCAATCTGTAAACATGAAAATTTTTTAAAATAAATGTCATTTTGTATTCAAGGAGCTCAAAGCCCTAGCACACATGATATCTGGTCTATCCCTTGTAATTAGCAAAAATAAAGTTGCAGTAGTACTACTGAAACCTAGGCCTCACAACAAAAAAGACATTCAGTCATTCTGAGAATCTTCAAGATACTAAAGAAAGAACATAAAAGACTTTGCATCCATAGAAAGACCTCTTTATAAATTATGTGACAAAGAGACATTATTTGAAATTACCATTGACAGAGTGTCACAACCATGGCAATTCCATCCTCGGATCTCCGTATGGCATATCAAGCCACAGTCCCTTTAGGGCCAATTGGCCGTATCCATCACCAGTGGCCAATATGGACCATTTATGGCCATTTGTGTTTTGGGGCCTTCATGGCCCTTCACCTCAATCCAGAAGCCATAGCCGCAATTTATGCCCAATTGGGTATTTCTGGTCATTTCCCTCAAAACCAGGGGAAATAGCCCAAATGGCTGTTTTTGGCCATTTGGGCTCATAATGCACACTTTTTCTGCACTTTGCGCATTTGCGCATTTTGCGCACTTTGACGCAAAGTGTCCAAAAGACACTTTCCCGCCCTTTTGGCCAGTTTTTGGCTCAGAACCCAAAAGTGGCCAAAAGCCCCAAAGGACCCAGAAACACCTTTCCAAGCTCCGAAGCCATCCCATCCATCTTCTTCCCCTCTGTCTTTCCATCTCAAGACCTTTGGACGTAATCTTCTTTCCAATGAACCAATATGCCATAAATGATGTTATATATCATTGTGCATCATTTTTCAACAGCAATTCAATGGTGGAAATATCAAATGGTCATTTCAAAATTCCAACATATCATCACGTCATCAAGGCACCCAATCATTCAGAGGACTCATCAAGGCTCAAGAGCAAGTGTTTCAGCATCAAAGACCAATCACGCCATCAAGACATCATTGGATAATTTCATTCACAGTATTCCTCCAATGAAATACTGTTCAACCATTCTCAAGGGATTGAAGAGGCAGTTCATTCATTCTCTCATTCAATTTTCAAGTGTCAAAGCTCCACCCAATCCATCTTGGCAACCACTTTCATTTCAATACAGTCTGTATCCATCAAGAACTGTATTTCATTTTCAAGCATGGGAAATCCATTCAACCCAATTCAATTTCAATATTAGCCAGCTGTATCCATTCCCAAAACAATCAATACATCCTCAAGGATCAATACAGATCAGTTTGCATCCTGAAGAGCTCAAGCTCCCAACTTTTCACATATCCCAGCTACCCTTTCCACCCTGGGGGGTTTTTCCCCAGTTAGTTAATATAGTTTGATTTTATTTTATCTTTATTTATCTTATCATTTTTGTTACGTGAATACTGATATTATCAAGTCAGTCATTTAGCACCTTTTCTCTTTTTCTTTCTTTGCCTGTCAATGGATATTTGGTTGTCATATCCTTACTAATTCCATTGTTCATTTTGGCAGGTTGAAACAGTGATTAAGGACTTACTTGGTTGACTCTTTGGCCATTTGGCTTCTCTTTCCTCTCATTGCATCTCATCTTTGTACCTGCATATTTCCTAGAGGAATTTATTCTTTTATTTTTATTTTCTTTATTCTTTGGAGTCTTCCAAGTGAGTTCCCTGATTGCTGAGTGCCAGGCCATTCTTGTATTTCTGTCCAAGAGCCCCTGTGACACAGAGTCAAGAATCTTTAATTCCTGAGACAAGCCCTGAGCACTGCTCCACTTCTACTGATGCCTGATTTTAAACTTCCCTTTAATCTTTACATTGATTAATCAGGATATGAGCTAGAAGCTGGACTTAATTAAGTCCAAATTATTAATGACAAACCTGTGCAAGGACTCATATGTTTCATATCTAGGCAAATCAAACCAACTGAAGCCAGAGATAGGGAAATTCAAATGGAATTTTCATGTCTTTTCTGGGCCTTGGAAAGGCTTAATTATTTTCTTGGAGGATGTTTTTTTAAGTTATAACAGATTGTACCACTTTAGAATCACTTCTGAATGGGAAAACATCAAACAGAAATTAGTTCAGATGGCAAATATCCATACAAGAGTATAGAGATAATATGACCATTGCTTGATAAGATGTAAATATTCACAAAAAATTTAATTAACTAAGCAGATGGCCATTGCCAAATGATATTGAAAATCCTGCTTATGTACCAAAGGAAGCTTCTCCATAAATTCCTATAGAAGGAATAAGTGTTACAGACCTAAACACTATCTTTCACAGAAAGTAAGTATGAGCTATACTCAGAATAATGATTTTATGATCCTATTACAATTAATTGCTAAATATTCTAAAGATAACTCCTCAATACATTCCTTGGATGAAGAATGGAAAAATTCATATGATGAAGGAAGATTTCATTTACTTGATGGCATAATCTACCATAGTACTGAACACACATGTGTAATGACAGTTGTGGATAGTTCCTTAATAAATCTTGTATTTAAATAAAGCAATGACAGTCCCTTCTCAAGAAACCTATTTGAGGACAGAAAAAGAAAATCAAGACCTGCATATGGTGCCCAATGTGGAAAGAATATGTATCAGAATATTGCAAGACTTTTGACAGCTTTCAAAGGGCAAAGAAATCCACTGGGAAAATACTTGGAAATATGATCAAAATCCAGAGGCCCTGTGGACCTTGGGAGATTGTCCATATGGACTGGTTGACTAGCCTACCACCAGGAGGTGATAAAAGCTATAATTTCTGCCTAGGGATTGTTGACAGGTTTGGCAAAACTCCAATCTTTTTTCCATGTTACAAAGATTATATAGCCATGAATACAGCTCTTCTAATATGTAATATAGTATTGTCATGGAATGGCCTATTCACAAATATCATTAATGACATAGATCCCAAATTTACCTCAGCACTATGGACAAATCTTCACAAACTATTTGGGACTTAGTTCTCCTTCTCTACAGATTACCACCCACAAACTGATGTTCTAGATGAAAGCATGATCCAAACTTTGGAAGACATGGCCAGAAGACCTTGTGCATATGGCCTAGAGTCCAAATATTTTGATGGATTCACTAATGCTTGGTGTACCCTGCTTCCTGCACTGGAACTAGCATATAAAAAATCTATTCATGCCATTACTAATCAAACTCCTTCTATTCTAGAAAAAGGATGAAATCCCAGAATACCCCAAGATTCCTTTAATAGTAATTTTGTTGAAATAAATAACACAGCTTTCAGCTTTAAAGTAATGCTAGAAAAAGCTAGAAAGCATGCAGTAAGGTTCATGGAAGACTCATTTCCATATTCCAAAGGCAAATGGGATAAATCACATGCTAATCCAGAATTCAAGGTAGGCTATTTGGTACTTTTATCTACCACTATCTTCAATAAAATCAAAGGATTAAAAAATCTCAAAGTCTCCATTTCAGAAGCTTTTGTTATCAAGGCCCTTTATGGGGAGAATTCTGTTGAAATAGAATTATGTGAAGAGCTTAGTAATAAGTATCCTACATTTCCTGTACATTTGATAAAGCCTCACAAATCTTGTGATGCTAAAAAGTTCTCCTTAATTAATAAAGTTCCCCAGCATATACCTCCTGTTGAGGCATCTGGTACTAAGAAAATTACCAAGTTTCTCAAAGAAAGGAAATTGAGAGCTAAAGAAGTAAGGGAATACCTTGTCAGGTACAGTTACCCAGCTTGTGAAGATTAGTTGTTAGCAGAAAAAGACACAAAAATCTCAGAAGTTTCAGACACACTATAAATAACAATATCACAAAATAGTATTATTTCTATAGGGGGAGGGAATGTGGGCCTTAGAGGTATTTTCATATACCCAAAAGACTATAAATAGATAAATTAAGTTATTATTATAAGAAAAATTAATTTATTTTTATTATAAAAACAAAAAATTGAAATATTAATATAAAATTTATATACAAAATCAGAATTTCAATTATAATTTAGAATTGAAATTACATTAAAATTTAAAAATGTGAAAATACACTTTTACTTGAAAAAATTAAGTGAAAATAAATTTTCACCAAAAATATTAAAATTGAAATCTTTTTTGAAAAAAAATCAAGAAAAATTATTATAACTTTTTTTCCATAAATAAACTTTGAAAATTATTTCACCATTGGTTTCCCACAAAAGATCAGGTGGTGTCAACTCTGAGTGAAAATTCTTTAACTCAACTCTAAATAAGCTTAAATTAAGTATTTAGTATCTTCTGTATGAAAATATGAAAATACTCAAAAATTCAGTGTAATTCACATCTCATGTAGTGCAAATCATCAATTTTTGTGTTGAAGTTGATGTGTGGTGTGTAGTTTAGCAGTTATGAGGAATTGAAGCATTTTAAATTAAAATTTCAAAATGTGCCTGTGTATCACATAAGTGAAATTGGATTTTCATATGTGGAATTAATAATTACAGTTGTGTACTGTAAATTTTCAATTTAATAACATATGTAAAGCTCTAGTATAGTACATAATTAGGAATTAACTAAAAAATGAATTTGAAAGATTAATTTTGGATGGAAAAAGGAATCTTGGCTCCAAGGGTGCCAGCTTCCCCCAAATTCCTTTCTGAAAGGTGTGGGATATCAAAATTCATGCAAAATTTCATTACTTTTGGCCTGGAATTCAGTCACAGGGTCTGTGGCTCAATTGATGATGCGGTTTTGATACCAACCAGGTAAGATTTAGCTGTTTCCAGAAGGTTAAAATACCCTTCAGCTCAAAAACTCTTAGTAAAAGGAGCGTTAACTGGTTTTGAGGTCTCCTACACACATTTTGACATGTTTTGAAGGCTTGAAACCAGGTATTACAATAGCAATGGCTTATTGAAGGGACTAAAATGGCAAAACCCAGCCCTTTTTGGTCTAAACCAGGGTTCAATGATGCCATAAGTGGCTTTTATGTTGTCAGAGTGTTTCTCACAACTTATTGAAGTAAATTCCACTTTTGGAGTAAGAGAATTGGTGGCTATAAATGAATGTCTTCTTTTCCCCACTTTTCACTTCATGTTGGAATTTTTTGGTTTTATCATTAGTGCAAACACTGTTAAACCAATCAGAAATATATTTCAACTGCATTTTTTTAAAATCACTCTTAGTCTTTATAAAATGCTAAAAAATCATTATATTAATTTTTTGTAACTCTTATCATCATTTTTACCCTTGAACCAGCCCAAAAGTAACTTAAAGAATCTTATATCACTGTTAGCTTTGGAGCTTTGTTTCCAAATTCACTCTGGTCACTTTTGAGATTTTTTTCTCTTTAATATTCTTCTTAAATACTCTGTTATTATATTAATTTCTTGCAGTCCTTTTCTCAAGTCATTCCAATTGAAATTGCTATTGAAAAAATTCCTTTTTGTAACGTCAAATATCTCTTGTAGAGTATTTTTTGATAAATTTTTTATTGTTGGTTCAAAAATAAATCTTTATAATATTTTTTATATTAAAATAGTTAAAAAAACAAATTTTGTGTCTTTCTCTTAAAACTCTTAAAATTTACTATTTTCAATTACATTTTACCTTAAACAAATTTTGAGCACAGGAAAAGTCCTTCATTTTCAATAAACCTTTCATATCCATATTTTACAGAATTTGAGTTAGCGTTTACTCCTCCAAGAAAGTGGGAGATTATGATTCATTTTTTGTATAATATCTCTTTTATAACTACAATGGTATTCAATAATATATTATTATCAAATAGTTTTTTTGGGAACTTTTTGGTACATTCAGTGTTGTGTGGTATGGGAAGAAGTTATTTTTTTTAGAAATAAAAAGTCTTAGTGTTTTTATATCATTGGAAGAAGGTGGGAAAGTAAATGAATTTAAAAAATAGAAAAAATTAGAATGATATTTCTTCTCAGGTTTAAAGAAAAATATGGATTTGAGATATAAGAGAAATAGAAAAATATAATAATCTAATTTTTTTGAATCTTCTTCTTTTGAATCTAATATTCATAACAATTTCCAAAATTATTTCCCAATCCTTAAACAATGACATGATATCTCATAATTTGTGTTTAATTTTTATAAAAAAGGATAAATTAAGCTCACAGGTAAAATCTTAAATGAAATATACCCATTTTGTTTCTTTCAGAGTGGGAGATATTTATGATAATTCATTATTTAAAGAAAATATTTTTGAATTAAAAGATATTATGATCTGATAAAAGAATTTTCAGAGATAAAAATGCATGAAAGCAAGGATATGAGGGAAGATTAGGAAATGGGCTATTTGTATTTTTATGAATTGAAATGTAAAAAGTTTATGGTCAATTAATTTATCTTCACTTTAACATTACTAGTTTTGGTTTGTAATTTTTTTGTATAATGCACAGCTATTTAGGAATTCCATCATTTACATAATTGAACCAATTTTTTGTGATGTATTTTTTCATATTTAATATCTATCTTGGGAGATTACCAAATAATGATATCAAGTTAGAGCCTAGTATGAAGAAATTTGGAATCCTTGTTGAGCCTGGGTTAAACCCACTACTCCCACCAGTGGTTATAGCATGTTTTCATGGTGAATGATGTCCAATTCAAATCTCTTTTTAAATATTTATATCCCTTATTTATTTGAAATAATCTTATGAGCACATGAATAATATTCCAAGATCTCTTCATTCTGGTTTTTAATATTTTATCCTTCCTTCCAAATTTAAATAAGGAAGATCAACTTTAAGTTTAAGTAGAACTTCTGAAGAAAAGGAATAAAAATTTTAAATCCCTTATGTTTTGGTAATATCAAAACAGAAAGGGTTAATAATTACAAATTTTTGAAAATTAATGATAAACTGCATCCCTTGATCATTTTATATATGTCGTTTGGTCCCTAATCTCCCTATAGTTAGCCTATATTACTCATTTTTAGATTCAATTAAAGTAAGTTTTTATTATTTCATGAGTCTTATAGCTCAAAGCCTCTGTCAAAAAAATTGATCTCATAAATCCTCACTTTATCTCCAACAATTTTTAATAAATTCTCATTTTTTATTACTTAAAGATATAAAATAAAATAAACAATATTGATAATTCTGTAAACTACATGGTTTTGATTAGCTTTCCTTTTGTTAAATTATTCCTTCAAAATATTATTAAAGCTGGGTTGTTGAATTTCAAAAAACTGTCAAAACAAGGCCTCATCAACTTCCTAGGCCCTTACAGAAAGCCTTGCTTCATCATTCATGGAAGAATTTCCACAATCAAATTTCACAGAAATTCTTTCATAACCCTCTGTTTGGCCACTTTCATACCTGTCACATATTTAGGAAACCACTTTGGTCAGAAAACATTCTCTACTTAAATCCCTGTGGGCATTCTATATCCTCTATGAGCCATGGCATATTGTGAGCCTGTGAGATATGTGTGACATACCCATAAGGCCACAAATAACTTTTCATACAGTTTATTTAGTCTTAAAGAGATTGATAAATTGATTTTAAAATAATATAACAAAAAATAAGTATAACTTCATTTTGGATAAGCAAAGCTATACTTATTATGCCATTTTTGTATTCTACACAAAAAGCAACCTAGGGTAGACCCATAGGGTGTTATACCCAAAAAAGGCTATTTCTTATTTTATTAGAATATTTAAGAATCTCACAGTACAATTGCAAAAAATTTTAGCATTTTTAAAATTGTTAAATTTAAGCTTATTTAAGCTTAAATTTAAAGTTGCATAAGGTCTATGCAAACTTAACAAAAGTTTGGTTAAAATTGAGTTGTTGTGTATATTTACTGAACTGGCTAAGGAGTTGCCATACAAAATGGAAATCCTGAATGAGCTCAATTCAAAAGTTTTTAGGGCCATATTATGGCTTCAAACAAATAAAAGGGCAAAATCCACACAGAAAGGTGGGACAAAGGAAAAAGACCAAACAGAGCTGAGGTACCCAACTTTCTAGATATGCAAGGATTGAATACAGGCTGTCCACCTGTATGGGAGGATTTTCAACCTTATTTAAGTTTAATATTAGACTTTGATCCAGCCTGAAAGCTTACACTGGCTTTATCCTGATTTGGACAGGAATTTCAAGCTTTCAAAGCCTAAATCCCAATGTGCAAGCTTTAAATCAGTATTTTAAGAGCTTTCAAAGCTTAAATAAGCTTAAATATTTAAAGCTACAAGTATCAAAACCTTATCAAAAGTTAAGGTTTGGTGTGTACTGCTACTATATGTGTAAAAATAGCAGAAACTTCAAAAGTTCATTAAAAATCCAATTCTCAATGGATTTGGTTGAAAGCTTCACACAGCTTACAAATTAATTTTATCTGTATATAAATCAAATCCGAAGTATCTTTTTAAGAAGTTTTAATATCTAATTAGCCTTTGAATTGGAAATTTTAATCAATGTTGAAGAAAATTAAAATTTCTTTAAAAATTAATTGAAAATTCAGTTTAAGAGATTTTTGCTTGAACCTTCATTTTCAAGCTGTTCATGTGATGAACTTTAATATAAATAAACTTATTTTTAATTAAACCTTAAAATTGTTAATCCAAAAAAGGATTAAAGCTACTTGGAGTTAAGAATAACACTGGTAACTTCAAATTGGAATTGAAAATAATTTAAATTAAGCTAAGAACCTTAGTTTTAAGCATGATTTTTCAGTTTTGATTGTAGCATGCCCTCTATATCCATTATTAATAATGAGAGCTGCTCTGCAGGCATAAAAAGAGCCTACACATCATTGTTTTTTCCAACAACCAATAATCATTCCAATCAATTATACATTATAAACAAGTAATATTTTATTAATAATTAAATCTTATTATAAAAGTATTATCTTAATTATTTTATTCTTTATTGATATTAATCTAAAGAATTGAAATCATAGAGATCAGATTAATGTTTTGATCACAAATAATATGTTTTATTATATAAAATTATTGTCTTAAATATCTTTTAAATCCACAAATTCCTTTTGAAAACTCTTAAATTTTCTTTATCATGAAGGATTTGTCTTTATCTTTCAAAATGTTAATTTTTGGTGTGTTTTTAACTTATAAACATTACTTAATATAATAAATGTTGTTGTTTGACTTGTTGTATTAAATAAATATTATAAGTAAGGCTTCTCTAAAATTCTATATCTTTTTTATCTATTATTAGCTTTTCTATATAAGAATCATTTTTTCACAGTGTTTGTGATAAGTTCTTTTATAAATGATATTCATATATTATTCATAAGTGGATAAATATTATTATTTTCCACATGTAATTGTCTCATTAAGAGCTTTACACTTCTTATTGTTATAATTCTCAGTGATTATGAAGATAATTGAATAATTATAATTTATTATAATTGTTAAGATTTTTTTATTATTAGATTATTTAATAATGATTAAATTCTTTCTTTTATACAATTTTTTTTGTTAATTATATCAATCTGTGGCTATAATATTTCATTATACTATATTTTCTACTGAGGAAAGTCATATTACTCTTGATATTTTCTACTATTATCAAGGGTTTAATAGACAAACCTTACATTTGGGGGCCTGTCCATTGTTTTAACCAATTTTTGAGGCATATATCACATTCTAGACCTTATTTTACTGTTTTTTGATGTCAAGTAGCTATATTTACTTTAACTTTGGATTTCTTGGACTTATCCCTTATAAATGATCTTTATAATATTAATAAAGTTATTTTTTTCTTGAGAATATTGCTTGAAACAATATACTATTGAGTTATTGGGAATAAATTTCTATTGTCTAACTAGTGGATTTTTCACATCACAGACTTGGAATTTATTCTTTGAGTTATTCTAGTATGAAGTGAATAATAATACAATTTTGATTAATAACTTATTAATTGCATAATTTTTCTTTCTTTAATAAAGTTAACAATCAGATATAAAATTGAAAAGTCGAAAATCTTTACTGAAAAGGATTTTTATTTACTCTTTAGACATTTTTCCTTAATTTTGACATACTTTTCCATGAATTACATTGAAAGAACTGTATCAAATAAGTTGAGTAAATAAGTTGTTTTTATTATTGATTGATAAAATAACTTATATTATTTGTTTTCTCTAGTTTCATCCATCAGAGAAAGCTCTTCTGACTCTAGTATCTCAGAGTCAAGAATTCAAGGTCAAACCAGCCCAGAACCAAGGGGTTTAATTACAAAAGAACCCTTTAAAGGTCCAGCAGGTGATGTGAGCCTTGAGGTATCTTTTACATACCCAAATAGGCCACAATTACCTTTAAACTTACTTTTTGAACTATGCAAAACCCATAAGTCATGCATATATTCAAAATTCATCATTTTTGATTTCAGAAAAGATGAATAACTTTCTATTGAGTAAGTAAATCCATGGATTTAAGGCCAGATTTGGATTCTACACAAACTTCAACCTAGGATAGCTCCATAGGGTTTATAAGCTCAAAGTAACTCTATGAAGTGGTAATATGGAAAATACTTCAATACCACATCATCAATACCACATAAAAGAATTGTGAAAATGTTTGTTTTTCTCAATTGCATACCAAAATAATGGGAATGTGAGAAATCCCATGTTACATATACACTAAGAGTAGTGTTATACATGTTTGTGGAGCTTAATATTATGGTATTCTTACATACACCTTTGGTACACCCATAGTGGATATCAGTCTTGAAGCCTGAATTTATATTTTAACGTGAGAAATAGTCAAGGGGGACAAAAGATATCAAAGAGAGCCAGGGTACCCAACCCCTGAGGCCTCTGAGACATGGATAGCTCCAAAGCTTGGATTCATGGCTGCTCTTGGCCCAATTAGTATATTAAAACCTTTTGGGAACTTGGTTGCCAAGTCAAAATCTCATTAAATCATAAGAAAATTGTAAATAAGCTCCTATTTTGACGTGCCAAGGAGGTAAAGCGCAACTTAGATGCCTGTAACCATGTCATTTATTAATGATTTTCCATGGATAAACCCTAAAATAGTAATTAAAACCCTTTTTGGACTAGTATACATTTATTTACCTCATAGCAACCAGTAATATAGTGCTATTTGCAATTCTATGTAGAATTAACGTAAAAACTTCAAAAATTCATTAGAAATACAAATCTTATTGAATCATTCTGAAACTTTCAGGACCAATTTCAAAAATTATGATTCATAAAGAAACCAAAAATAATCATACTTCTCTAAGTAAAATTCAATGTTTTACTTACAGTCCATTTTTGAAGATTCCATGTGAGACACTGACTCTTCAAAAATTCACAGAAAATAAAATCTGTGATGAAATTTCCAAAAACATTGATACCTTTGAGAAATCAAGGACTATTTTGAAATAAAAGAAGACTTACAATTGTTAATCCTTTTATTTTTAACCATAAATGGGTTGGTAGTCATGTGAAAGGATCAATTAAATAATTATGATAATCTTATGTGACAACAGATGATGCAATCAATAATACAAAAGTTTTTATTGTTTTCTAACTCAATTTTTCTTCAGTTTTCTTCATGGCATGCCTCTTTGAGCTTTTGTTAACTCAAAAGAGGCCTTCTCTCATTTTTTCTCAAAATCATCACATTATTCCATTATACCATTATTACCAACAAGTAAGTATTAGTTAATCTTCTCTTAAGTGTTTTATTCTTCAAGAATCAATCAGAAATATGTTAAATAATAGAAATCAACTATTTATTTTTGTAATCTTGCTATAGATCAATTTTGATCCTTTTAAATCCACAATTACCCGTCAAATCTCTCTACTATTATCTTTTGATAAGTTCTTTGAATTATTAGTGAGTGATTCCTCTTAATTCTTCAAGCTTTTCTCTAGTAATAGCTTTATTCAATACTTATCTTTACAATTACTCTTTTAAAATATAATTATATATTAAAATAATTTTATTATTTTAATAAAGAAGTTTCTATTATTGA
The DNA here is from genome assembly GCA_023105745.1 of Austropuccinia psidii. NCBI lineage: Eukaryota > Fungi > Basidiomycota > Pucciniomycetes > Pucciniales > Sphaerophragmiaceae > Austropuccinia > Austropuccinia psidii. Next base: position 5,978,911 of record JALGQZ010000002.1, on the reverse strand, counting down.
ATTCTTCTTGTAATTGATTCTTGTAGACAATTACTGCTTACAGTTAAAATCACTAGTAGTGTATAACAAGTAAAAGAAATAATAAATTATTTAAATATTTAAATATTTTTATAGTAATTTTTATTATTTGATTTCCTAAGAACAGTCATAGTAATATTATCACCAGTTTCATGGGCAAATCTTACATTTGGGGGCCTGGCCGTGTTTTCTGAACCTTGTATCATTAATTAATATATTAATTGAATAAATTTTTCTCTTTCTATTTGAAGTTAAAATTATTTTTATTTTTGAAATTGTCTTTAAAAGCTTTTTCATTGAGGAATTCAGTTTAATTTTATATTGTTTTACATATGGCTTTTTCACATCCAAAAACTTATAAAATTATTCTTTGAGTTACTCTGAATTAGTTCTAAATCAAGATTATAAAAATTAATTTATTTTTCTTCAAAAAGAATAATTTTTTAATATTAAAAAATAAAACTTATAAAAAAATCTTTGAAAATATTTTAAAACAGCATAAAAAATAATTTTTCTCTTTTATAGATTTTTCTAGTGTCTTTAATCACCTACTGTGCAGCTGTTAAAGGACTCAGTAATAGATATATTACCAGTCCAGAGTGTTCAGAAGCAGAATCTGAAGACAGTATTGAAGTGAAAATTGCTAAAAGAGGCACTTTATTTCAAACAGAAAAAGCTAAACAACCACCAAAAGGTGTGTTTTTTGTCTTTAATTCTTATTTTTTTCTATTAAAATTGACATAAAATGGTTCACACCGGAAATGGAAGCAACTATTAAGTCCAACTAGATGGATGTGGACAAGGAAGAGGAAAGACCAGATCCAGAAGTGGAAAGTCTTCCTCAAGAAAGACACATCTGGAGGATTCCAGAGTTGCCCCCCATTCCCCAAGGTCTGCACCCACAAACGTTGATGTAAACTCTGATTCTGAACTGATTCATGATAATATTTCGAGGGTTGAACCATTTTCAAGTGGAAGCAATATTAATCAATGCCAATACAAGAATTGGTACAGAGCAGCCAAAGAGGAGGAGTGGGAAACATGCCCAAGCCTTTGGCAGGGGGCCATGAACTCCTACTTACACATCAAGAGCTTTTTGGGTCAGGGGAAGACCATAGAACTCTTAGGAGGTTGGAGCCCATTTTCCTGCAAAGACAAGGTCAAAAAGATAAAGAACTGGTTTAAAAATCAAAGTCTTTTATCCATAGACCATAATGAGGAGTTGGAAATTACCCAAGCTTTAGAGAAAGAAGGTCCAGTGGCATCTATCAGTTCCGGACCAGCTCCAGAAGTGTCCAACAACAAGTTCAAAAGACCTCAGAAGAAACAGAAAGGTCCCAAGAGCCATTAGGGCAAAGGCAATGGCAGAGGCAATTGGCATAGACCTTACCCACAAGGGTACAGGATCCCCAAATTGAAACCTTCAGCAGTGGAAAGTGTCTTCAATATGGCCAGAACTCCTATGGAATTCACAGCCAAGGAGCAGGAAAGGATGAACTGGAATCTTCCGTGGAAATAATACAATTTTTTAAAACTACTATTTATGTAGAACTTGGTAAAATTGATGCAAAGTTAACTACAATAACATTGGGTATCAATGACTTGAAAAAGAATGACAGACATTCTTCCAAATGGTATAATTCTACAATTTCCAAACTGGATTCAATTAGCAATACATGTGACAGAATTGAAAGTAAATGTCAAGTTCAAGATGATGAAATAGGAGATATTTCCATTTTACACATAAATGAACAGCTCACAATATTGAGACATCAAGTTTTGGAAATAATCAATAATACCAATCAGTTTGCCACATATTTGGCAAAAAAGTGGCAGTGAAAGGAAGAAATTTAAAAATAAAATCATTGCAAATGTGGAGCAAATTCACAAGAATTATGAACCACATATGCCAAGACATTGTACACCTTTGACTGAAGAGAAACCTTCTGTTAAGAGAAGTTTAACCCCTTTTCTAGGAGAAAATGCTATCTCTGCAAGAGATATTCCCAAACTGGAAGAATGGCCAACATTATCTGGTGAATGTGAATACAATCATATTGAGCTCATCAGAACAATTGATATGTTGCAAGAAGAGTTTGATATAGCTGATGAAATTATAGTAGGCAAAGTACACTCTTGTTTTACCAGAACTGCAAAGAAATGGTACTACAAGATGACACAAGCTCATGGTGAAGATTATTGTCCTTGGTGGAAATCTGAACTAATCACCAAATGGGCTAACAATTATTGGAGATTTAAAATTTGAAATGGTTTTGAAAGTTCCATGTTCAGCTCAGAAAAGGATAAACCACTTACTTGGTTCCTCAAACAGAAAGACAGATTATTGGCTTTACACCCAGATATGTCTGACTCTATGATTAATATGAAAATATTAAGAAAATGTGGAGGATAACTAGAACATGCTATCAAGTGCAGATTTGTAGAACCCTGTTCAACAGAGGACTACATTAATTCCATTGAAGCTATCATTATCAGGACAAGAATTGGTAAAACCTGGACTAAAATCCTATGGAGTCCAGAATGACACAAAGAATTTCCATAGAGGACAAGAAACCTGAAATACCTGTCTTAAAGTGTCATAAATGTGGAAGTACATCACATTTAGCCAACACTTGTACAAGAAAGGTTAAAATCAATAAAATTCAAGTCCTTGAAGAGGTTCAGTGTACTGAAGAGAAAGAAGAATCTTACCATGATTCTGCAATCTTTGAAGATACAACAGTAGAGGATTTTTCAATTGAAAACATTACAGCTTTCTTTGAGGTCACAGAAGTCCATACTAACATACCACAGTATAGTTAGGATTTCCATAACCTGATCAGTATCCAAGATGCCATAATGTGTAGGACTAAACCTGCTATAGGCAAATGATACACTTCTGGATCATCTTGTATTACATCAATCTTGATGAATGATGTCGAGGCTAAGGTCAATTTGGATATGGGAGAATTTTGCACTTGTATAGGCAAAGAATACCTTCAAGTGATACTCCCTGAATGGAAAAACCATCTGTTAACTATAGAAGGTCTGCAATTTGGTAGTTCCAGTGACTATATGTACCCTTTGGGCATATTGGATACTAATATTTTATTTTCACGCCCTGCAGGAAGTGTGAGAATGAATACAGAGACAGTAGTAATGGACAATTGTACATATCAACATATCATTCTTTGAAATGATTACTTGAATATTTATGGTATTGACATCAATAACCATAAAGACAGATATATTACAATTGGAGAAAATAAAAGACAAACATTTTCTTTTTCCAATATGCTCAAACAAATATCATTGGTCTCTTTAAATGAAGATACTTATAAGGAAGGATTTGTGACTAATCAGCTTGTTGAGGCAAAATTTAATCCATCATTGTCACCCAGAATGAGGCAAGAACTTATCAATGTGTTATACACATATAAGAATGCATTTGCTTCTGATAACAAACCATTAGGCGCTATTAAAGGGCATGAATTCGATATTACTCTTAATATTAACAGACCATACCCTCCAGTACTTAGAATACCAGCTTATCCAGCCAGTCTCACAGCTAGGGGAGCCTTGGAGAAACATATCCAAGAGTTGATCCAACTAGGTGTATTAAGGAAAGTAGGCCATAATGAGGAAGTGGAAGTGAAAACACCTGTTATTATTGCTTGGCATAATGATAAATCAAGGATGGTTGGAGATTCTAGAGCACTGGATACCTACACAGTTCCAGATAGGTATCCAATTCCTAGAATCCAGGAAACCTTAACCCAATTTTCTAAAGCCAAGTACATAACATCCATGGATGCATTAAAAAGGCTTTCATCAAACCTTTTTGGCACCCAAAGCTAAGAAATTACTTAGAATTATCACTCACTGTGCTATTTATAAGTATCTTATAATTCCATTTGGTATCAAAAATGCTCCATCTCATTATCAAAGAATGATGCATACCATCTTCCCCACAGAATTATCTGAAGGATGGCTTATCATTTATATTGATTATATTATCATATGTTCTTATTCATGGTTGTTGCACCTTGAAAGACTTGCAAGAGTACTTGACAAAGCTTCAGGAGTGAATATGAAGATTTCACTCAAGAAATGTAACTTTGGCTTTGAAGAACTTAAAGCTTTAGGACATGTTGTTTCTGGTTTAAGCTTGGGTATTGACAAAAACAAAGTAGCAGCAGTGTTACTTAAGCCAATACCCCAGAATAAAAAAGGAATGATGTCTTTTATTGGATTGGCCAGCTATTAAAGGAAACATTTAAAATACTTTGCAATTCTAGCCAAGTCACTCTATAGAATCTGTGATAAACAGACAGTATTTGAGATGACAGAGGAAAGGACTAGAGCTTATGAGAAGATAAACGTATCTCTTGCACCTTGACTCCTCATGCCAGACTGTAATATACCCTTTAAATTTTACATTGATACAATTGGGGATGGATTAGGGGCAGCCCTGCATCAAGTCCAAATCATTGATGACAAACCTAAAGAAGGACCAGTTTTTCATATTCCAAGACAAATCAAACCAACAGAAGCAAGATATGGTGCAAGCCAGATAGAGTGCTTATTTTTGGTATGGTAGCTTGAAAAATTACACTAGAGTCTTGATGGCAGTGTTTTTGAAGTGATAACTGACTGTAATTTCGTGAAATCACTCCTTAACATGAAGACTCCCAACAGACATATGTTGAGATGGCAGATAGTCATTCAAGAATATAGAGGCAAAAGGACTATAGCTCATAAGGCAGGAAACATTCATAAGAATGCTGATGGACTTAATAGGTGGGGATTAGCTAATACTCCTGATAATTCAGCTTATGTACCTTTGGACTCAGAACCACAGATTCCAATTGAAGGCATTAACATAACTTATATTGGGACTGAATTCTTCAAAGAGGTCAGAGAGTCTTATAGGCAAGACACAAATTGCAATCTCTTGAAATTATTTGTGAGCCTTTGAGATATGACTACATATCCAAAAAATTCACAAAAAAATTTCTGTAATAATTATACTTATGATAATTATCTCAAAAATTAGTAAAATACCATAAATAAGTACAAAATCTGGATTAACTCAGAATCTAATTAAGAAACATGTGAAATGAATTACATCATTAGATTCCCCATGGTAAAATACACATATTTCATTTTTAGGGCATATCTGAAAAGTCAATAAGTCAATACTTAAGCAATTAAGCTGAATATATTCACTTTTTGGTCAATGCATATATTCATGTTTTTTAGCTAATATCTCTTGAAATATACAAGATAGAGAGATAAGCCAATAATAAAGTCACCAAATAATTAATGTAGGAATACAGATATGAGCTTTATTTCACAAGGTTAAAACTTGTAATGGATTATTGAATAAAATCAATAGAGCTGTTGACCACTTTGTTGTGAAAGTGGTCCAAACCTAAAAAAAAGTGTACAGTCAGATTCTACTAGTTCATAAGTGAAGAAGTATGTAATTTGTATTCTAATATTAAAGGTATAACCCCTTGAAATCATGGTGTGAAGTTCAAAATATTAAATTTCAACAGGAATGATGAGTTACAAGAAAAATCATCAAATATAGAGTTTTTATGATGTAAGGAAATTCTCTTCGCAGGTTAATAGGGACATGCCAAGCTATCAGAATCCACTCTCATAATAGCTGTAGCGTGTATAACTTATATGCTAACAATGATCAAACTTTAAGCTTAAATTTGATCATTTATGAGCACTCACTGTAATCATATTCTAAGATTAACAGTCATTTAAGTGATAAAACTGATGAATACTATTGGATTATTATTAATACTGATAAAATCCACAAAGTTTAGGCTCCTTCCAAGCCTATGATGTCATCAAACTCAGAGCTATAGTGATAACTCTAAATAATGGCGTAATAATGAGATAAGATGGTTTGATTGTGATGTAATCATCACTAAACCTTCAAATATTGATCATTTCTAGTAGAAAGAATCATTAGATGTCTACTAGAAGCCTTCTGGACTCTAGAAGGGAGGTATTTACTATAAATAGAGCTCTTTTTACTCTATTTTCCCCTCAGACGCATCAAAAACACTAAAATAATTAAATCAAAGGGTAAAATCTTTATTCTTTATATATGGAACTTTCATATTATCAAATAACTAAGATCATATTTATTATAATAATCAATCTTGACATGATTACATCAATTATTTAATTGTTTTTGTACAAAAATCTCTTTAACTCAATTTCCACATAAAAATTAAAGAATATTTGTAATTTTTCTATTTTTATTTGTAAATACAGTTTGTATAAATTTTATTTACATTATTTTTTCATAAAATCTTTCAAAATTATTATATTAAGTGTTCAAAGTAGGTTATCTTCTCTTTTATAATAATTTCTCCTTATCATTATTTTTAATAATTCTTGAATGAATATAAATAGTATTTATATTAATAAATAACTTTAATATTAGTAATATTATTCTTATTAATTGTTTTTTATTTATAAAAACCAATTTTTTACACCTTTATCATTTGTTGGTAACAATAATGAAGTGCTTTTAAATATATTTATTTAATAATATAATTATTTTTACACCATAATTATAATAATTCTTTATTATTATAATTCTCTTTTTTATCTTATTTATTTCATTTATAAGGACATTCATAGTACAATAAGTAAAATAGTAGTAATTTTCACTTATTGCTTCATATTCAAACCTTACATCATTGCTAGACAAAGACTGTAAGAACACAGCTCTGGTCAATTCACTGGATGAAGTTTGGAAACATTCCTATTCTAAGGGAAGATTTCACTTGTTTGATGGAATAATTTACCACAGAACCAAGCATTCTTGTGTAATGACATTTTGCAGAAGATTACTTATCAATACCCTTCTTCATGAATGTCATGATAGTGTCTATTCTGGAAACCTTTAAGAATACAGAAAACTTGAAAAAGTGAAAAACTGTGCATGGTGGCTATCTTGGAAAAAAGATACCATTGAATATTTTCATGCCTGTGACAGATGAAAAAAAGCAAACAGGAGTACAGGCAAAAAATTTGGACTTATGATTCATATTCAAGAACCAAAATCCCCTTGGGAGGTTGTTCATATGGATTGGGTCACAGCACTTCCTGCAAGTAGTGAAAAGTGTCATAATACATGTTTGGTCATTGTAGACAGATAAAGCAAGACTCCCATATTCTTACCATGTCATAAAGATGACACTGCTTTGGATACAGCTCTTCTTATATGGAATAGAATTATTTCTCATACAGAATTATTTAAGAATATCATAAGTGACAGAGATCCCAAATTTACATCTTTACTTTGTACTAATCTTCATAGATTATTTGGGACTAAGTAATCAGTTTCTACAGCATATCACTCTCAAACAGATGGGCGAGCAGAGAGAATGATTCAAACTTCAGAGTACATGATCAGGAGATTCTGTGCTTATGGATTAGAATTCCAAGACTCAGATGGCTTTACCCATTACTGGTGTGCTCTAATTCCTGCATTAGAATTGGCATATAAGACATCAGTCCATTCTTCCACAAGTCAAACTCCTGCTATGTTATAAAAAGGATGGAATCCAAAACTCTCAGCAGACACACTGAGGAAAGACTTAATTTACATCTATCCTATAGCTTCCAGATTCAAAAGGATGCTTGATAAAGTAAAACATCATGCAAAACAAAGCATTAATGATTCTTTTGACTATGCAAAGCAAAAGTTGGACAAGAGTCATAAAGTACCAGACTTCAAAGTAGGGGACTTAGCTCTAGTTTTAACCTTTGATTTTAACAATATCAAATGCCCAAATAAACTAAAAGATTCCTATGTAGGACCTTTTGTTATTGTTTCCTTACATGGAGCCAATGCAGTTCAAGTGGAATTGAGTGGTGAATTGGATGATAAACTCCCACCTTTTCCAGTTGGCTTTATAAAACATTATCAACCAGCTGATAAACAATTGTTTTCTTTAAGGAACCCAACTCCTTTAACTGTACCACCAGTGGAACATAGTGAAGACAAAAAGATAAAGAAAGACATAAAGAAAGAAGATTTAGGGGTGAAAATAAAAGATAATATCTTGTAAGATATAGAAATCCAGTACATGAAGGTGAATGGCTGGCAGAATCAGAGATACCTGACTCAGATAAATTTTTGAGAAGATTTAGACATTAAAGGAGGCCACAATCCTGAGTATGTCTATAAATGTGCTTTTAATTACTTGATATAACTAGTGAAAAGAGGTTGAACAGTGGAAATTAACCCCCTTTGGAACCTTATTCTGTTATCAATAATGAAATTGTAGTACAGTTTTATTTTTTGGTGTGAGGAAATGTGAGGGTTGAGGTATATTTTACATACCCAAATTGGTCACAATTATCTTTTGAAATACTTTTTGAGCTATTAATAACCCATAAATAATGCATATTTTCAAAACTCATCATTTTTGATTTCATAAAACATGTATAACTTTCTAATAAGTAAATCTATGGATTTAAGGCCAGATTTGGATTCTACACAGAACTTCACCCAGGGTAGATCCATAGAGTTAATAAGCTCAAAGTAGCTCTATGAGGTGGTGATATGGAAAATACTTCAATACCACATAAAAGAATTGTGAAAATTTTTGTTTTTCTCAATTTCACGCCAAAATAATCAGAATGTGGGAACTCCCATGTTACATATACACTAAGAGTGGTGTTATACATGTTTGTGGAAATTGATATTATGGTATTCCTACATACACCTTTGGTACACCCATAGTGGATATCAGTCTTGAAGCCTGAATTTCTAATTTGATGTGAAAAATAGTCAAGGGGGACAAAAGACATCAAAGAAAGCCAGGGTACCCAACTTCTGAGGCCTCTTAGGCGTGGATAGCTCTAAATCTTGGATCCATGGCTTATCTTGGCCCAATTGTTATACTAAAGCCTTTTTGGAACTTGGTTACCAAGTTAAAATCTCATTAAATCATAAGAGAATTGCAAATAAGATGCTATTTTAACATTCCAAGGAGGTAAAGAGAAGCTTAGACTCCTGTAACCATGTCAATTCTTAATTCTTTTCCATCAATAAGCACTAAAAGAGTAATTCAAACCCTTTTTTGACTAGTATCCATTGATTTACCTCATAGCAACCAGTAATATAGTGCTATTTGCAATTCTGCGTAGAATTGAGGTAAAAACTTCAAAAATTCATTAAAGATACAATTATTAATGAATATTTCTGAAACTTTCAGGACCAATTAAGAAAATTATTATTCATAATTAACCAAAATAAACATACTTTTATAAGTTAAATTCAACTTTTTACTTACAGTCCATTTTTGAAGATTCCATGTGAAACACTGACTCTTCAAAAATTCACAGAAAATACAATCTGTGATGGAATTTCCAATAAGATTGATACCTTTGAGAAATGAATGACTCTTTTGAAATAAAAGAAGATTTACAATTGTTACTCCTTTTATTCTTAACAATAAATGGGTTGGTAGTCACATGAAAGCATCAATTAAATAATTATGATAATCTTATGTGACAACAGATGATGCAATCAATAATCCGAAAATGTGTATTGTTTTCTCACTCACTGGCTTTTCAGGTTTCTCCATAGCACGCCTCTGTGAGCTGTTGTTAACTTAAAAGAGGCCTCCTCTTGCTGTTTTTTCCAGAAATCATCACATTATTCAATTATACCGTTATTACCAACAAGTAGGTATTGGTTAATCTTTTATTAAGTGCTTTATTATTTTGGAATAAATCAGAAAGACGTTAAATCATATAAATCAACTATATGTTGTTGTAATTTTGTTATAAATCAGTTTTGATCCTTTTAAATATACAATCACCCATCAAATTTCTCTACCACTATCTTCCAATAAGTTCTTTGGAATATTAGTGAGTGATTTACCTTAATTCTTAAATTTTCTCTCTATTAATAGTTTTCTTAAAAAGTTATCTTTATAATTATTCTTGTAAAAGATAATTCTATATTAAAATAATTTTATCATAGAATTCTTCTTGTAATTGGTTCTTGTAGACAATTACTGCTTACTTTTATGATCACTAGTAGTGTATAACAAGCAAAAGAAATAATTAATTAATTGTATTCATAATGACTTTTATCATTATATTTCATCAGAACAGTCATGGTACTGTTGATTAATAGTAATATTATCAACAGTTTCATAGACAAATCTTACAGGTGAATTCAATCCATTTCTTAGTCTAACTTTCTTTAAATTGACATGAAATGACTCCTGCTAGAAGTGGAATTAACTACTCCCTCCAATCAAATGGATCTGGACCAGAAAATTCAAGTCATATATCAAAAAGACAAATAATGTCTGCCCAGAGGAGAGGCACAAATGGAGGATGCCAGAACTTTCATCAGTTCCCAGAGGTTATCCAGAGCCTTTGACACTCTTTTTGAGAGTCCAGAAGCTGACATAACTGCTATTCCTGTTGTCAGACCTGAATCATTTCCAACAGGAAACAGTGGAGCTATACCAGTCTTGGTACAAGAACTTGTTTATGGCTTTAAAGCAGAAGAAGTGGGAACTTCTGCCAAGCCTCTGGATAGGGACCATGAACTGTTATCTTCAAGTAAAAACGTTTTTGAGCCCAGAAAAGACGGAGGAACTTATGAATGGTTGGACACTCATGTCTTGCAAATTACAAGTCCAAACGATAAGTGCTTGGTTGAAAAACCAAAGCATTTTGTCAGAGGACCAGAAGAAAGAGTTGGCCCAAAGCATATATTTGGACACTACCTGCATGGATAGCATGCACATGAACCGTGCGCGGTCATTTTCAATCGCTCTTTCTTGAATTTTTTTAGACTCCTCCTTTTCTTTACCTTTTTTTTTATATTTATTTTTTGAATTATCTCCTGCTTTTTTACTCTTCCTTGTTTTCTTCTTTTCTTCTTTATCTTTATTTTTGTTTTTCGAATTTTTTATATTTATTCCTCAAATCATCCATAATTCTCAATTTTGACTCATCCTCTTGCAATTTATTTTTTCTCTTATATTTTATATTTCTCAGCACCAACTGGTGCTCTAACAATTGGAAATTATAAATGTAAGGACTGGTGATTTTTCAGTTGCACAGATTGCTTATTCCTTTTTATTTTATTCGGTCGCATAGATTAATGGCCCCTTATGTTGATGTTGAGCTGAGGGCGCAGATTGTTGGTATGAGGAAAGCTGGAGTATCCATTAGAGGGAGCTCCAATGCCACGCATGTGGCCAAGTCAACGGTTTTGGGTATCATCAATCAATACAATCAACGAGGCCACTGCAAGAACAACAACAAGCCTGGTCAGAAATCAATTTTGGATGACAATAACTGTGCCGTCCTTGATGCGTATTTGGTGGACCATCGACAAGCCACACTTGCGGAATTGTTAGATACAATCCCAAAGGTGATTTTGAGCCGTACTGTCAGCAAAGAAATCCACAACGTAGGGAAACAATAGTGTGTGGCACCCAAAAAGCCCTACCTACGTCCAGTCAATTTTGCTCGCTTCTGGGAATTTTCTCACAAGCTTCATCTGTGGAATCCTCATCAATGGGGGCACTTCATCTGTACCAATGAGTGCTCCTTTGAACTAGGGAAGAAAAGCGACCAAGTGAGAGTATGGAAAACTCCAAACAAAAAGTACAATCTCCCCAATCTGCAAGTCAACCATCAATCTGGCCGCCATTCAATCATGATTTGGGCCTGTTTTGTTGGGTCCACCAAGGGACCACTGGATGCAGCAGCATTCATTGAGCAAGTATACAACCCTGCTCTCCTCCCATTCTTCAACCAACTGGCCAATGCCCCGTATATTCAAGGCCGTCAAAATAATGCAATGATGGAAGACGGGGCCCCCATTCATACAGCTTGTTTATCAAATGAGTGGTGCCAGGAAAATGCAATTGCAAAGCTACCTTGGCCAGCACCCTCTCTGGACCTCAACCCCATTGAAAACATTTGGCGCAAGATGAAATCGCGCGTTATCAAGCACTACACCCCCACACAATTGCCAAATTCCGAGCAGCTATTTTTGGGGCATGGAATGACCTTCCTGCACAATTCCTTGAGGAGCTCCTCTTCAAAATGCATTATTGAATGCAATTCGTAATCAATCACAATGGAGGTCCTACCAGATGTTAGGGCACTTTCTCATTTTTTTGGTAAATATTCTTCACGTTTAACTATCAATAGCCGCATTTGTACAAGGAGTGTAATCTATAAACATGCATCATAATACGTGAAACAAAATATTGAGAAAACAAGCCACATGTGCTTTTTGTAAATAAGTCTGCCAAGAGCGCATTGATCCTTTTGCCCAAAAAATACAGGGGTCCGTGCGACCCTGTATTCTTTTTTTGGAAAAAAAGTGTCCCAATATATGCTTTGGGCCACTTTACAACAGCCCAGTGGAAGCTCCTCAAGCCTGTACAAGTAAGAATCTGCCTCAACAAGTGCCAAACAAGGGTAAGCAAGCCCCAAAGAGAAATCAGAAGGGCAAGAAAAAGGCAAAGTCCAAGCTGAACTAACCTTACCCAAAGAGTTACAGAATTCCATAGGAAGAAAAGACAGCCATGGATAATTTGTTGACTATGGCAAGAACTCTGATGGAGTTCAAAAACAAGGAGGAGGAACAAATTAATCAATCCTTACCAAAGAAATAGACCTTGTAAATCTTTTATCTCACATTGAAACCCGTCATAAAGGAATTTTAGCAAATTTTAACAATTCTGAGTATATCCAACAAAAGTTGGGTAGAGAAATTTTACAGCTGAAAGGGTCACAAAAGGCTATTATTTGTCTAGAAAATGGTAATAAGAAAAATATTTTTTCTTTGCTGCATCTTTGTAATATAATTTAGGTCAAAGTCACCTTTTTCAATCAACCAGATGATAATTCTAGTTATTTTATTACTGAGCAATTGAAACATTTAAGAATACAAGTTCAAAACCTGAAAATTTCAACTGGTCACAATGCAGCTCTTTTCAAAAAACAATTGGAAAAAAGGGATAAAGAAATACTTGAATTGAAATTAGACACTCAATAAAGCATTAATAATATATTACTGAAAGGTGAGTTGCCAAGACAGTCCACACCAATTCTTGACAGAAATGTGTTGAAATTGAATAAGGACTTACATCATACAATTCCAAGCCATGCAGAGGTGGAAAAAGGCTTCGATTTCAAGGACATTGCCATATTAGAGGAATCACCAACCTTAAGTGGTGAGTGAGAATATAATAATTTGGAATTTATGAAAACAATTGATATCTTTAAAGAATACTTCAAAATACCATATAAATAAATAAGTGCCATAGTAAACTCATTATCTACCAAATCAGCAAAGAAATTCTATTATAAAATGATAAAATACCATGGTAAAACTTTGTATCCTTGGTGGGAAGATTAAATCATTTCCAAATGGGCAAATGATTCCTGGAGATTTAGAATGGAAAATTCTTCTGGAGAAGCCATTTTTAATAATGAGAGGGACAGGTCCATTTCCTGGTTTCTTAAACAGAAGGACTGATTAACTGCCCTTCATCCTGATGTGTCTGAAGAAATGGTACATAAAAGGATTTTAAAATATTTTGGTGGTGACCTTGAGCATGCTATAAGAAGCAGATGTATTGAGCCTTGCTCTACAGAATACTATATCAATTCCATGGAATACATCACTACCAGAACAAAAATTGGTAAAAATTGGTATAAGCCCCCAATAGACAACAAGACTAGTGGGAAACCAACTTCAAGACCAAATAAACCACAAGACAGGGCTCCTTTCAAATTTCATAAATGTGGAAGTACATCTCATTTGGCTAATATTTGTCGAAAAAAGACAAGAATTAATGAGATATAAATCCAAAAATTTGAAGACACAAAAGAAACAAATTATGTATCTTTACATGAAATTTATTCTGAGCCTTCTGAAGAAGAAGAACTACCAGATGAACTTACTATAGAAAACATTAATGTATCCTTTGAAGTAACAGAAGCTCATACTCACTTACCACAGTACAGTGATGAATGTATGGCTCTCATACATGTGCAAGATGCTAAAATACAGAAAACCATTCCTGGAAGAGGTAAAGGTTCTACATATGGATCATCTTTTATTACTACTATTGTGATGAACAACTAAGAAGCCAAGATAAATCTTGACTTGCGTGTTTTCTGCACTTGTGTTGGAAGAAATTATCTTGAAAAAACTTATACCAATTGGTAATAACAATTGATTCCAATTGAAGCTATAAGATTCAGTAATGCTATCTAATATATGCAGCCTTTGGAAATTCTTCAAGCAGAAAGTATATTTCCTCACCCTGCAGGAATTATAAGACTGAAAGTTGTATTTGTTGTTATGAATAACCGCACTTCACAGAATTTTAGACTTGGAAATAATTATCTCAATATTTATGGTATTGATATTAATAGCCATAAGGACAAATAGTTCACTATAGGGGAAAATAAAAGGCAAAAAATTTCTTTTCCACTAGAAAAAAAAGGAATAACTGTCATTGGACAAATGAAAAATGTCAATAATGAAAAATCTGTGACAGATAAACTGATTAAAGCACAAATTGGTCCTGAATTAACATTAGAAATGAATGAAGACCTTATTTAAATATCATTTCAATACAGAGAAGCCTTTGATTCTTATAATTAACCACTAGGGGCTATTACAAGCCATGAAGTGGGCATTATGTTTAATGTGGAGATACCTTACCCTCCACTATTAAGAATACTAGCTTACCCAGCTAGTCCCAGAGATAGAGAGTCATTATAAGCTCATATTAATGAGCAGATGAAACTGGGAGTTCTTAGACAAGCTGGACATAATGAGGAAGTAGAGGTCACATCCTCTTTAATCATGACTTGGAATAATGATAAATCAAGGATGGCTGGTGATTTTAGAGCATTAAATACCTATACTATGCCAGACAGGTACCCAATTACTAGAATCCATGAGACTTTGATTCAATTATCCAAAGATTCATCACTTCCCTGGATACCCCTAAAGGTTTCCATCAGAATGTTTTGACACCTCATTCTAGCAAATTATTGAGAATCATTGCACATTTTGTTATTTATGAACACTTGAGGATGCCTTTTGGAATTTAAAATGCACCCTCTCATTATCAGATAATTATTAATATCAGTTTCCCACATGAGTTATCCAAGGGATGGTTAATCATTTATATTGATTACATTGTTATTTGTTCAGAAGCCTGAAAATTTCATTTAGAGAGACTTTAAATAGTACTTAAAAAAATTCTTCAAGTGAACATGAAACTATCTCTCAATAAATTTATTTCTGGATTTCATGAGTTAAAAGCGCTAGGACATGTAGTTTCAGGACTAGGCCTTGGAGTTGATAAACACAAAGTGGCTGCAGCCTGTCACAGCCAAGGAGGCAGGGGCATTACCAATCATCTTCAACAATCATTACCTCATTGATACCCTTCAAAACCCAATCAGCAACAATCATTATTTCATGGATACCCTTCAAAACCCAATCAGCAAGGGGGTTTCGTTCTACAGTCTCCAAATACAGTTTTCAGACCTCAATACAGTTTCATACAGGCAAGACCCAAATACAGGATTCACAAAATACAGGCCTGTCATCAATACAGGCGCAAATATCTGTATTGACTGTATAACCTGTATTGGATTCACCAATACAGGATTCAATCCCACATCCAACTTCTTCCAGCATACAGGCCAGTATCTCAACACTCAAACTCCAAGGCTGGTATTTCTCACATATATCAGCCCCTCTTCATCCACCTGGGGGTTTTTCCCCCAGTTAATTAAAATATTGGATTTATTATTTAATATTATTTTATTTCTCATTAAGAAATATTATTTTATTATTTATTAAGTTAGTCTTTGCCTTCTCTCACCTGTTCAGTAGAGTCCTGGTGGCCATATCCTTTATTAATCCTTTTCTCTTTTCTGAACAGGTTGAAACAGTGGTACAGGATTATTTGTGGTTGGCTCTTTATTATTGCTTTTGTTTTCCTCTCATATCTTTTAATTCTTATTATTTTATGACTAGGAAATTATTATCTTTTTCCATTACTCTCATCATTTGAGTATTCCTTCTGAGCCCTCCATAAGTAAGTCTGTTCACTGAGTGCCAGGCCATCTTCATTTTAGAAGAGCCCCTGTGACATTATTTTAATTAACTCATAATTGCTTCTTTTTCTTTCATTCATTTTATTCATTTCTCTCATTCTTCAATTATGATCTTTTCATGATTTTATGATTTTTATGATTTTTCTCTCTCATCAATTTTCATCTCATTCATTTCATTCAAAATGAAAATTGATTCTCTTTCTCATTTCAAAAGTTCTGCTGACCATTTCACTTTATTCTTTATCATTCTCATTTCTCTTTTGTCTGAATTCAGGTTTTTATCAGGTTATTTGAGTGGAATTATTTGGGTTAATTGATTCATCATTCAGGGATTTTATTTATTTGGGGTATTCAGTGATTTTGGTTTTGAAATTTCTCAAATTTATTGATTGATTCCTCAAGACATTGATTTCACCTCAAGACTTTGATTTGACTTTGATTTATTTGATTGATTGACTTGATTTGATTCCTCAAGATAGCTGATTTATCCTCAAGATTTGATTTGATTGATTGATTTGAATTTGATTCCTCAAGAAAATTGAATTGATTTTGAATATATTGATTGAATTCCTCAAGACTTAATTGATTTGATTTTGAATTGACTTGATTTACTTGTTTTGACTTATTGATTGAAATTGATTATTCATAAGAATTTGACTTTGTCATCTTCACTCTTCAAGATTTATTCATATTGATTCACTTCAAGACTATTGATTGATTTCTCAAGTTCATCAAGATTCTCATTTGATTGTTTTGGTCAAGCCTTATTTTATTCAAATTATCATCAAGTTTTTATTCATTCTTCTTTCAAGATGCCAGTTCAGCATAGCCCACCAGCCAAGAATACAAGATCCCAGAGACATCAACCTGTTCTCACTCCTACACCAAGGGCTCCTCTTGACTGCACACCATCAGTTCATCAACTGAGTGCAAATTTGGACAGAGGACCACCAATGGAAGGAGAAGCACCCTCCAGAAGAGGAGGTGTGAAGTCTAGAAGATCAAGATCATTCTCTGGACTATTGGGAGGTTATCCTGGTGTTTCTCAAGGGCCTAAAAGTTGATTGGGGGAAGCTGAAGATGAGGAGGGGGAGGAGTCTGTGGAATAGGAAGAATCTGAGGAGACTGAAGTGGCAGCTGCCTTGGCAGGTGCTCCTGAAGCTCCTGAGGCTCCAAATCTAGCCCTTTCTAATCAACCTTCTGTCTCTCAAGCTGAACCAAATTTCCTCAAGATGATGGAGCAAATGACTCAGTTTATGGGACAGCTCACTCAAGCAGTTTCCCCAAGGGACACTTCAAAAGTCCCTGCATTCAAGACTCCATCAATGAAGGCACCTGATTCTTTTGATGGTACTAAAGCTCATAAATTGAGAGGATTCATTCAATCCTGTCAATTAATCTTTCATAATGACCCAGCAAACTTCTTCTCTGACAGGAAGAAGGTGCGTTACTCAACTTCTTTTCTTACTGGTAGAGCTGGCAAATGGATTGAACCTTACCTCTCAAATATCTCCAATGAAGACCCTTCTTATCTCCTCAATAACTGGAAGTTGCTTGAAACCCAGTTATTCACTCTGTTTGGTGATCCCAATGAAGTCAGAAAAGCTGAACAAGAGTTGGACAATTTGAGGATGAGGGAAAGTGGTCAAGTTTCCTTGTACATAGCTGATTTCAGAAGTTTAATGTCAAGAATTGGAGACTGGGGGGAAAGGGCTACATTCATGTGTATAGAAGAGGCTTGGCATCAAGATTGTTTAACCAATTGGCTTCTCACCCTGGAACTTTTGATAGTCTTCAAGAACTCATGGATATCACCTTGGAATTAGATACCATGTACCATGAGAGGCAGAAGGAAAAGGGCAGTCATCAAGAGAAGAAGCCTCCAATCAGTGGATCCAACTCCTCCAAGCCTCCTCAAAGTTCATCATCAAAGAAGCCTTATCACAAGAAGAATAAAAAGGGGAATAATTTTCAAGTGTCCAAAGACAAGCCTCATGCTGCTCTCCTCAATAAGGACAACAAATTAATTGGTTCTGAAAAGGAGAGGAGGATTAAAGAAGGCTTGTGCAATTATTGTGGTGGAAAGCACCCATTTGAAAAATGCTTCAAGAGGCCTGAAAATAGGCAAGGGTCATCAAAAGGCTTTCCTAGCAAGCAGGGAAAAGCCTGAGTGGGAATCATGATGTTTTCAATGGTTCTCACTTATTTCCTTCAAGAGCACAATTGTGCACTCTGAATACTAGTGTCAAGAAATCTTTAAAATTTCTTATTTTTTCTTCAATCTCTGATATTTTTTATAGTATTCTCATTGATTCTGGTGCTACAAACTCCTTTATTGCAAAGAATTTTGTTCTCAAGTACTCATTGACCATGTCAGAGCTCCCTGAAAAGATTCCTCTTTTCATTCTGGATTCTAATGAATCCACTTCCCTGTTCATCACCCATTATACCAAGTGGGTTGTTGATTTACCTTCCTTCCCAAGCTTTCAATGGGATTTCTTTATCATAGATTCACCCAAGGGAGAAGACCTAATATTGGGCTATGATTTTCTTTACCATTTCAATCCCATTATTGATTGGAAAAATGGATTGATCAACTATGATTCTAGTCATAAGGATTCTAGTGGTATTATTTCTTCTACTAGTAATGACTTATCCACTGCTGTCAACAGTGTTGCTCTGGTTGGTGAACTTAAGACACCTTCCCTTCCTCCTTCTGTCCATAACCCCTCCATTTTTCCCTCTCAGTCATTACTTCCATTAAGAGATGAAGTCTTCAAAGAGATAAAAGATGTTGGAGAAGATGTTGCTATATCTTCACTTCATCTCTTTCAAGGGGATATGGACCTTCCTCCTTTATCTTTTCATGCCTCCCTGGAGGAGCAGTGGGATGAGGAGGAAGAGCCAGAAGAGATTGAAACTGTGCTGAAGGTAGTCCCTCCTGTTTATCACAAATATTTGGATGTATTCTCCAAAGTGAAAGCAGAGAAACTTCCTCCACACCATGCCTGTGATCGTCATATCGAACTGGAGGGTCTTCTACCTTCAGTTGGTGTTATCTACTCTTTATCAAAGAATGAGTCAGAAACACTACGGGCCTACATTTCAGAGAATGTAGAGAAAGGTTTCATCAGACCAAGCTCCTCCTCAACAGGAGCACCTGTCCTTTTTGTTAAGAAAAAGGATGGTGGTCTTTGTTTGTGTGTTGACTACCGCAAACTTGATGCTGTCACTAGGAAGAACAGGTATCCTGTTCCTCCAATGAATCAGCTTCTTACTGTCTTTAATGGTGCTACTATCTTCTCCAAGATAGATCTGCGTGGTGCTTATAATCTCCTGAGAATTAAAGAGGGGGATGAGCATTTAACTGCCTTTAGAA
Source organism: Austropuccinia psidii (assembly GCA_023105745.1). NCBI lineage: Eukaryota > Fungi > Basidiomycota > Pucciniomycetes > Pucciniales > Sphaerophragmiaceae > Austropuccinia > Austropuccinia psidii. The sequence goes on along the minus strand of JALGQZ010000002.1, from coordinate 5,959,335 downwards.
CCAAATATGGCAGTTATGAGTGTTTGGTTATGCCATTTGGCTTAACCAATGCTCCAGCTTCATTCCAAAATCTTGTGAATGATATCTTTGCAGATTATTTGGATATTTTTGTTGTAGTGTACTTAGATGATATTATGGTCTTCTCTAGCTCTTTGGATGAACATGTTAAACATGTGGCCTCTGTTCTCCAAAGACTGAGAGACAATAGTTTGTTTGCTAAAGCCTCCAAGTGTGTATTCCATGCCTCAAGTGTGGAATACTTGGGCTATGTTGTTTCAAGTGATGGCCTCAAGATTGATTCTTCAAAGGTTCAACAAATACTCAATTGGCCTCAGCCCAAGAACATTAAGGCCCTCCAATCTTTTCTTGGCTTCACCAACTTTTATCGTTGTTTCATTAAAAATTATTCCAAAAAAATCTCTGCTCTCACTTCCCTCCTTAAAAAAGATTCTCCCTTTGTCTTCAATGAGGAAGCTCTTAGTCAGTTTCAAATACTCAAAGAAGCTTTCACCACTGCTCCTATTCTCTCTCATTTTAATCCTTCTCTACCAACTATTGTAGAGACTGATGCTTCTGATTATGCCTTGGGTGCTGTACTGAGTCAGGTGAATGACTCAGGAAAGCATCCCATTGCATTTGATATTCGCAAGCTCTTACCAGCTGAACTCAACTATGAAATTCATGACAAGGAACTCCTTGGCATAGTTTGGGCTCTCAAGCGCTGGAGAGCTTTTCTCCTTTCTCTTTCTGATTCCTTTGAGGTCTTGACAGACCATTGTTCCCTTCAGTATTTTATGTCCTCTAAAGTCCTTACATGTTGTCAAGACCGTTGGGCAGAATTTCTATCTGAGTTCCATTTCATCATCACTTACCGCCCAGGCAGGCTGGCCACTTTACCAGATGCCTTGTCACGTCGGGACGACGTGTACCCAGAGAGGGGGGTGGATTTCATCAGCAAGAATCCTCCAAATTTTCATCAAGTTCTCAAGCAAAATGAAATTCAAGAGTCAAGATTCGTTTCAATTAAAGTTGATGTTTTTTTGGATGTAGTTGATCAAATGCAAAGACAAGTATGGCAAGACAAAGATTATAAGGAAATTCTCAAGAAATTAGCAAGAGGAGAATCAGTCCCAGACTATCCTCTTGAACCTCAAGCAAAATTATTATTATTCAAAGATAGAGTAGTCATTCCAAGCAACCATGAAATTCAATTGGACATTCTTCAAAAGCGTCATGACTCACCGTTGGCTGGCCATCCTGGCCAGGAGAAGACCCTCAAGCTCATCAAGAGGGATTTTTATTGGGCTGGCATGAATCAAATCATCAAGGACTATGTGTCCTCATGTCAGCAATGTTCAAGAAACAAGAAAATCCACCATAAGAAGTTTGGATTACTCAAGCCTCTTCAAATTCCATATGGTCCTTGGAATTCTTTATCAATGGACTTTATCACTCAATTGCCCTTGTCAAGCAACCTTGATTCAATTTTAGTAGTTGTAGACAGATTTTCAAAAATGGCAATATTTATTCCAACTTATTCAACAATCGCTGCTTTGGATTTAGCTCAAATATTCATTAATCATGTCTTTTCCAAACATGGTCTTCCAATCAGTATTGTTAGTGATAGAGGTTCATTATTTGTTTCATCATTTTGGACTCAATTGTCTCAGCAGCTCAATATATCAAGAGATCTCTCAACTGCCTTTCACCCTGAAACAGATGGACAGACAGAGAGGGTAAATCAGATTCTAGAACAGTATCTTTGGATGTATGTCAGTTACCATCAAGATGACTGGCACACCTGGCTCCCTCTGGCTGAATTTGCCTATAATAATGCAGAACATTCATCAACAAAACAGTCTCCATTTTTCACTATTTATGGAAGAAATCCCAGCTTTGATTCAATTCACATTTCTCAAGATACACCTGCTGGAAAGTTATCATCAAAACTCCAATCATTACAGCAAGTTGTCAAAGAAGAATTAGAGTCAGCAATAAAGCGTTTTAAGAAGTATGCAGATAGAAATAGAGCAATTCCACCTGATTTCCAACCTGGGGACAAAGTATGGCTAGCTTCCAAGAGCATCAAGACGACAAGACCCACCAAAAAGCTTTCAGAAAGATGGTTGGGACCCTTTGAAGTTCTCAAGAAGATTTGCAGCCATGCATATCACCTCAAGTTGCCTCAACAATGGAAGTCAGTTCACCCTGTTTTCCATGTGTCCTTGTTAGAACCAGTGAAGCAATCAACAATCCCAAATCAACACCAATTGCCACCACCTCCAGTAATAGTGGAAGAGCAAGAAGAATGGGAAGTGGATCAGGTTCTGGACTCAAACCTCAAGAGAGGTTCATTATGGTATTTAGTGGAGTGGAAAGGATTCAATGAAGACCCAGAAAGAACAGCTTGGGAACCAGCTTCCAAACTTACCAACTCCCCAGACCTTGTCAAGAATTTTCACACTTTGTATCCAGAAAAGCCTGGCCCAAATGCCTCAAGAGTTTGATTTATGGTGCTTGGTGGGGATTGGAGTTTATGAAAGTAAGTTCCTCTCCTCGCATGCACCTTTAAGGGGGTATTCTACCCAAATTTGTTGTAAGCATCACCTTGGCCACTTTGTGAGAACTTGTCAATTCTTTGGACAGGTTCAGAAGGCCTTGCGACATCATACCCTCAAGATTTGGACCTTTCATCAAGATACGGCCCAATCTTTCTCTTATTTTCTTTTCTTTCTTTAATCATGCCATAAATTATCTTTCAAGACATTCATTACCACAATTCATGCTATGGCATAATTCCTTTTTCATTTATGGTGCTTGGTGGGGAGTGGAAGTTATGAAAGTAAGTTCTATCTCCTGGTATGCATCCCTGAGGGGTCTACTTCTTGTAAAACATTACCTTGGCCACGCTGTGAGCATCAAATGCTTGGTTTTATCTTTCAGAACATTTTGACCAAAATCAAGCAACTCACCACAAGAAGGACAACCCTCAGGCATTTCTTATTTCTTTCTTTAATCTCTTTTTCTCTCAATTCTTTTTCATTTTTATTTTTTATTTTCATTTCTTTTACTTGTATTTTTTATTTTTATTTTTATTTTTATTTCTGATTTCAAAAGCAGTAGTCATCACTCCCATATCACGTTTGGGGAGTCAATTCATTCAATAATCAAAGAGCAAAACACTAGAAATGGTAAAGACCACCTACAGATAACCCTCATCAAAACTTCTTCAAGTAAGCCTTAAACTCATTCCTTAAGATCAAAATTGAAAGCCAAAAACCCAATCAGTAAGGCATTTATGGCAAGTGACCAGTCAAGGAGGAGATAATAAGAAAGACATTCAGGAAGAAATCAAGATCAAAAAGGAAAACCCTGCCTCAAATGGCCCAATTGGCCAATTTCATGAATTTATGCACTTTGGCACAAATGGCCATATCAAACCTCAAAACTTCAAAATAGCTCAGTTCTATCATTTTTCATCAAAATATGCTTAATTAGGCATATTGGCAAATTTGCGCATTTTTGCGCATTTGCGCACTTTTGCGCAAAAGGCCTGTTTATCTTGTCAAAAGGCTTCAAAAGGCCTTTTTGGCCAATTTCATCATAATTGCGCATTTGCGCATTTTGCGCAAAATGGCCAGAACACCTTATAGGCCATTTTTCCATCATTTATCAACTTTTTCATTTTTTTCACCAATATATATGCCATTATGGAATATATGCGCATTTTGCGCAAAATGGCCAGAACACCCTATAAGGCCATTTTTCATCATCAATCAAGTTTTTTCAATTTTTTCACCATTATATGCCATTATGGCATATATGCGCATATGCGCATTTTTGCGCAAATTGGCCAAAATCCCCTTTAATCACAAAATCAAGGATTTTGGCCAGGACTTCTGAAATGGTCCAAAACCTCAAGTATTGGCCACTTTATGACAACACTCACAAGATCAAAATTATGATGAAATAAGGTGTTCTTGGGACATAAACCCAGTTCACCCCCTTTTCAAAAGCCATGAGGACTCAAGAAAATTTTAGTGAAGACACTCAAGACAAGAATTAACATTATTTTAGAAGAATGAAGGCATTTTGAAGGAAAAAAGGGAGTTCATATTGAAGATCAAGGAGAAGATATCTACAAGTGATTAAATGAAGATTTTGTTTGAGTATTGATTGAAGAAGAAAGTTAATGGGATAAATTTAAGGAATTGGGGGAAAGAACTGTATGGATTGATTGCAAGCTCATCAACACTCATTATACTTATGGTGCTCAGAGCTCACCACTTTCAAGAGGGGGATAATGTCACAGCCAAGGAGTCAGGGGCATTACCAATCATCTTCAACAATCATTACCTCATTGATACCCTTCAAAACCCAATCAGCAACAATCATTATTTCATGGATACCCTTCAAAACCCAATCAGCAAGGGGGTTTCATTCTACAGTCTCCAAATACAGTTTTCAGACCTCAATACAGTTTCATACAGGCAAGACCCAAATACAGGATTCACCAAATACAGGCCTGTCATCAATACAGGCGCAAATATCTGTATTGACTGTATAACCTGTATTGGATTCACCAATACAGGATTCAATCCCACATCCAACTTCTTCCAGCATACAGGCCAGTATCTCAACACTCAAACTCCAAGGCTGGTATTTCTCACATATATCAGCCCCTCTTCATCCACCTGGGGGTTTTTCCCCCAGTTAATTAAAATATTGGATTTATTATTTAATATTATTTTATTTCTCATTAAGAAATATTATTTTATTATTTATTAAGTTAGTCTTTGCCTTCTCTCACCTGTTCAGTAGAGTCCTGGTGGCCATATCCTTTATTAATCCTTTTCTCTTTTCTGAACAGGTTGAAACAGTGGTACAGGATTATTTGTGGTTGGCTCTTTATTATTGCTTTTGTTTTCCTCTCATATCTTTTAATTCTTATTATTTTATGACTAGGAAATTATTATCTTTTTCCATTACTCTCATCATTTGAGTATTCCTTCTGAGCCCTCCATAAGTAAGTCTGTTCACTGAGTGCCAGGCCCTCTTCATTTTAGAAGAGCCCCTGTGACACAGCCTTACTAAAGCAAATGCCCCAGAACAAGAAAGAAATCATGTCTTTATTAGGGTTTTCCAGTTCTTACAGTAAACACCTGAAATATTTGTCAATCCATTCCATATCATTGTACATAATTATTGATCAACAAATGGTCTTTGAAATGACATAAGAAAATATTAAATCATATGATAAAATCAAGTATGCCTTAACCAATGCACCATTATTATTAATGCCAGAATGGAAGCTTCCTTTCAAACTGTATATTGATTCATGTTGTGATGATCTAGGTGCATCTCTTCATAAAGTTCAGATTGTCAATGAAAATCTTTATGAAGGTCCATTTTGTTTTATCTCAAGACAAATTAAACCTATAGAGGCTAGATAATGGGAAAGAAAAATGGAGTGACTTCGCCTTGTTTTGGCACTGTAAAAGTTTTATTATTATCTTCATGTTAGTGTTTTCGAAGTAATTAATGATTTTAATGCAGTTAAATCACTGCTTAACATGAAAAATCCAAATAGACACATGTTGAGATGGCAGATTGCTCTACAGAAGTATAGAGGCAATATGAACATGACAAATAAAGCTGGAAATATTAACAATAATGCTTATGGCTTGAGTATATGGGAATTACCAAGAACACCTGATAATTCTTCTTATGTTTCTTCAAATGCAGAACCTCAAGTTCAAATTTAAGAACTTAACATGACAGCTGTAGGAAAATAATTATTTGAAGAAGCTGGAGAAAGCTATAAGCATTATAATAGCCGTAATAATCTTAATTCTCTACTTGACAAATATTGAAAAGATGCATCTTTAGCTAACTCTTTGAATTATATATAGAAAACATCATATGACAATGGAAGATTTTATTTATTTTATGGTATCTTATATCATAGGTATAAACACACATTTTTAATGGTCTTATGTAGTAGAATGTTATTTAACACAATATTACTAGAGTGCCATGACAAAATTTATTCTGGACATCTTTCTGAAGACATAACAATGGAAAGAACTAAGATATGTACTTGGTGGCCATCTTGGAGAAAAAATGTCATGGAGTACTTCCACAGTTGTGATGGGTGTCAAAAGGCCAATAAAGTGACTTGTAAAAGATTTGGTTTAATTATTTATATTCAAGAACCAAGTACCCCTTAGGAAGTATCTCATATGGATTGGGTAGCTTTCTTACCATCTGATGGTGAAAAAAGCTACAATGCATGTCTTGTTACTGTAGATGGATATAGAAAAACCCCAATCTTTTTACCATGGTATAAAGATGACACATCTATTAATACATCTCTTTTAATTTAGAAAAGAGTAATATCTCATACTGGTCTCTTCAAAAATATAATCAGTAATAGAGACCCAAAATTTACATAAGCTTTTGGGTACAAAACTATCATTCTCAACAGCTTACTTTCAACAAACTGATGGATTGGAAGGAAGAATTATTCAGATCCTTGAGGAAATTATCAGAAGATTTTGTGCTTATGGCCTGGAACTTAAATATTCTGATGGCTTTACCCATGATTTGTGTACACTTATACCAGCATTTGAATTAGCTGAGAGGACTTCCATCAATACTCAAACAGGAAAGACTCCTGCAATGTTGTGAAAGGGATGGAACCCTAAATTTTCATTTGATACTTTGAGGAAAGACGTAGTTGATATTCATCCAACTTCATCAAGCTTTGAACTAATTCTTGATAAAGTGAGGAATAATTTAAATACAAGAATGACTGATTCCTTTGAATATGCTAAGAAAAGTGGGATAAAAGTCATAAAACCTCAGAACTCAAAGTAGGGGAGTTAATACTAGTTTCAACCTTGAACTTGAAAAATATTCAAGGTCCAAATAAATTGAAGGATTCCTTTTCAGTACCAACTACTATTAAAGCCCTTCATGGTACAAATGCATTACAAGTAGAACTGTCAGGAGAATTGGAAAATAAATATCCAACTTTCCCTGTCAGTCTAGTAAAGCATTCCATTTCAAGTGATGAGGAATTATTTCCTTGGAGAAATGAAACACCCTTAGAAGTAATACCACTTGAACAGAGTGAAAATAAAAAGGTACTGAAGGTCTTGAAAGAAGGAATACTTAGTGGAAAAAATGAAAGAGAATACTTAGTCAGGTACAGAAACCCACAACATGAAGATGAGTGGTGTTCATAAAGTAAAATACCTGATTCCCAAATGTTTCTCAGAAGATTTAGACATGAGAGAAGCCCAGTTCCTCAATAAAGAAGCTTTTCTTGTTTTCTTTACATACTTGAAACTATAAGAAGAGAGGTTGGACAGTGAATTATACCCCCCCCCAAATTCAATTGGGTTATTAAGTAAAAAGCTGTAGTACAATTTTTTTTGGTGGTAGGGAATTTGAGCCTGTGAGATATGTATGAAATACCCATAAGGCCAAAAATAAATTTCATGCATTTTATTTAGTCTTGAACAGACTTATCAATTTAATTCAAGATAAAAAATAACAAAAACTCAGCATAACGTTTTTTGAATAAACAAAGTTTTAGTTATTATGCCATTTTTGGATTCTAGGCCAAAAATATCCTAGGGTAGACACATAGGATGTTATACCCAAAAATAATTATTTCTTATGTCATTAAAATATTTAAGAGTCTCACAGTTTAATTGAAACTTTTTTTTACATTTTTTAAAATTGTTAAATTTAAGCTTATTTAAGCTTAAATTCAAAGTTGCATAAGTTTTACGCAAACTTAACAAAACTTTAGTTGAAATTCAGTTGATGTTTATATTTACTGAGTTGGCTAAAGATTTTCAATACAGAATATAAATCCTGCATGAGCTCAATTTAAAAGGGTTTAATGCCATATTATGGCTTTAAATAAATAAAAGGGCAAAACCCACACAGAAAGGTGGGACAGGAAAAGACCAAACAGAGCTGAGGTAGCCAGCTTTTTGGATATGCAAGGATTCAATTACAATTTTCCACCTGTATTGGAGGATTTTCAACCTTATTTGAGCTTTAAGATTAAACTTTGATCCAACCTTAAAGTTTAAACTGGTTTTATTGCAATTTGGACAGGAATTTGAAGCTGCCAAAGCATAAATCCCAATATGAAAGCTTGAAATCAAGGTTTTAAAAACTTTAAAAGCTTAAATAAGATTAAAATTTCAACTTTATAAGTATCAAAATCCTATCAAGAGTTAAGGTTTGGTGTGTATTGTTATTCCATGGAGAGAAATAGCAATAACTTCAGAAATTTATGAAAGATTCAATTATCAATGGATTTTCTTGAAAGCTTCACACAACTTGAAAATCACTTTCATCTGTGTATAAACCAAATTTGAAGTATCTTTTTCAGAATTTTTGATTGCTAATTAGCCTTTAAATTAACAATTTGAATTAATCTCAAATACAATGAGGATCTCTTTAAAAATTAATAGAAAATTCTGTTCAAGACATGTTTTTCTTAAAACTTTATTTTTAAGTTTTTCATGTGATGAACTTTAATATTGTGAGCCTTAGAGGTATTTTTATATACCCAAAATACCACAAATGATAAATCAAAATACAAATATAAATAAAATAAATTTATTATAAAAATAGAAATATAAATACAAATTTATATTTAAAAATCAAAATTCAATTATAATTTAAAAATAAAATTACAATAGAATTTAAAATTATGAAAATTCATTTTTACTAGTAAAAATTAAGTAAAAATGAATTTTTAATAAAAATTATGAAATTAAAATATTTTTGGTAAAAATTTATATAAAATAGACTATAGCTTTTTTATCCAATAAATAAGCATATAAAATTTATTTCACCATTTGATTCCTTATAAAAATTAGGTGGGGTCACCTCTGAGTGAAATTTTTGTAACTCAACTCTAAATAAGCTTAAATTACGTTTTCAGTATTTTCAATACAAAAATTGAAAATCTTCAAAACTTTTGTTTAATTCACACCACATTTGGTGTTAACCATCAATTTTTGTGTTAAAATTGAGGTGTTGTGTTTAGTTTAGAAGTTATGAGGAATTGAAGTATTTTCAATTGAATTCAATTGAAATGTCAAAATGTGTGCATGTATTACATAGGTGAACTTTGATTTACATATGAGGTATCAATTATTACTGTATTTTACTGTACAATTCAATTGAATTACATATGTAAGCTACAAGTATAATACATGATGAGGAATTAAAGGAAAAAATAAATTGGAAAGATTAAAATTGGGGGGAAAAGGAACTCTAGCTCTAAGGGGGAGCCAGACCCCCAAAATCCTTGCTGAAAGGCGTGAGATGTCAAAATTCACGCAAAGGTTCATCACTTTTGGCCTGGAATTGAGTCACAGGGTCTGTGACTCAATTGATGATGAGGTTTTGATACCAACCAGGGAAGTTTTAACTGTTGCCAAGAGGGTAAAACTACCCTTAAGTTAAAACAATGTTAGTAAAAACAGTCTTAACTGATTTATAAGCCTCTTACACACATTCTGACGTGTTTTGAAGGCTCTATACCAGGTATTGCTATAGTAATGGCTGATTTAAGAGTCTAAAATGGCTAAAAATGGCAAAAAAATGGCTTAAACCAGCCCTTTTGGGTCTAAACCAGGGTTCAATGATGCCATAATTGGCTTTTCTGTTGTCAGACTGTTTTTCACGACTGACAAGAGTAAATTTTACTTTTGGAGTAAGAAAATTGATGGCTATAAAAGAATGTCTTCTTTGCCCCACTTTTCTCTTCATGTTAGAATCTTTTCCTTTTATAATTAGTTTAAACACTGTTAAACCAATCAATATAAGATTCCAACCACCTTTTTTGAATCATGTTAAACCTTCCAACCATGTTGAAAAATCATTATAATCATTTTTTGTAACTCTTATAATCATTTTTACCCCTGAACCACCCCAAAAGTGAATTAAAGCATCTTTCATCACTGTTAACTTTGTCACTTTGTTTCCAAATTCACTCTGGTCACTTTTGGGCATGTTTTCTCTTCAATATTATTATTAGAGACTTTGTTCTTTAATTAATTGCTTGCAGCTCTTTGCTCAATTAATTCCAATTGAAATTGCTCTTGAAGAAATTTCTTTTGTAGCCTTAAATATCTTTTGTAGAGTATTTTTGGATAAATTTTTCTTGTTGGTAAAATGATAAATCTTTATAATATTATTGTTTTATACTAATAAATCTATAAGCAATGTAATTGGCGTGTTTTCTCTTAAGAATGATATTTCTTACTTTTTTTAATTGATTTTTACCTTATACAAATTTTGAGGACAGGAAAAGTACTTGATTTTTAATCAAATTTTCATATCCACACCTTATATTTGGGGGCCCAGCCATGATATTTTACCTGTGAAATATTTTTTTACTCACAAAACCTTTTTATTATATTGAAAAATTTATAAAACATATAAAAAATACTTATAATTCAAAAAACCCATAAAAAATATTTTTTTGATATTATAAGTGAGGCTTATATTTTTATTTCTTTTTTTGAAATAACCTTTTTTTTCTACTTAATTAATTGGCTTTTTCATTTATTTTAGGATCTGACAACGTGGTAAGAAAAACATTGAAACAGCCTCAACAGTCACCAGCATTATTCCTGCCAGTACTGTTATTGTGACTCAAAATAACCAACCTGAACCAATATCTTCTGAATTGATTAACTTGGATATAAGTAATACCCTTCAGAAATCTAATAATTTGGCCAATAGTAAGTTTTTGACGTAAAAATACTATTTTGAGCCTTTTTAATCATAAAATATGCCTTCAACTAGATCAGGAGCCAGCTATAACCCCTCAAGCAGCTCCCAGAAAGGTAATAGACGTGATTGTGGAAGAAGCCAACCAGGTACAGAAGGAAAAGGGTCAGTTGATGACTTCCAAACAACTAAAATAGGTCATTCTGATGCTGATAATACCATTTTACCTTCACAAAGAGCTGACACCGCCACAAGAAGCCTCAGTGGACATATACAAAGCCAGCCACAAAGCTTACAACAATACCCTGCAGTACAAGGAGTACCAGATCCTTGCAGATCTGTGGAAAAACTGCATGAATTCTTACCTGACTGTGAGAAAATTGCTGGGCCATTATAATACTTTCAAATTGCTCAATGGATGGCATCCATTGATGGAGAAGAAAAACATGATTCTCTTGACACTAGAATGGAGGAAAAACAACCTTTCACCACCCAAGCAAGTTCCAAAAACAGCCCCAGTGGCCAGCAGCAGCAATTACAACATGAAAAAGCAGCCACAAGCTCTAAACAAGGGCAAAGGAAAGGCACCAGCCACCAAACCTTACAGCCAGGTCTACAGGATTCCAAAAATTCAACAGGATGCCATGGAAAATGTGTTTCGGATTGCCAGAACAATGATGGAATTACAAAATAAAGAGCAGGCCAGATTGAAATATCAGGAATTATTTCTGATATTTTTTATTCTATTCCAGAGTTGTATGAAGCTATAACTGACGTAAAAAGTCATCTTTCTGATAAAAATACATCAATTTGTGACAATCTTAAAACACATAACTTGAGTCTGAGCCAAATCAATGAAACCCTTAGATTTTCTGAAAAAGTTTTAAGAAAAATTAAGACTTCCAAAAATGATAATTATTTTGGCAATAAGATAAATGAACAATCTGCCATTATTAAAGAATTGACAGACAAATATTCTAAGTTCAATATTGATGAAATGATTTAAACAAGAATGAAACAAGCCATAAATACTAATACAGAGGATAATAAGAAAGCTCTTGATGATATTTCAAAATTATTTACTGAAGTAAAGACACATATAATTTCCTTGAAAAAGTGTTTTGATACCTCAAAAGAGGAAATATCAAAATTTACAATAAATTTAAATGAGGTTATGTCTGATAATACTAAACAAACAGAATTATGGAATGAGCTGACATATAAGGAGGATGATCATAAAAAGAATTTAATAACCTCCATACAAAGCTTAAAACATGAATTAAGAAATTCAGAAAGGTGTAACAACAGTAAAATGAATTATATTGAACAACTACTAAACACCTTACCAAAAATGTCTACACCTCTGAATCAAAATGAGGGTACAGGTATTCCCAATCCAAAAGTATTGGATATTGAAAATTCTCAATTAAAAAATGAATTTTCTACCTCTTTTCATAACTTGGAACCATCAATTGGCCAAGCACTCTTGAAAGAAGTTCCAAAACTTAAGGAATGGCCTCACTTCAGTGGTGAAGGATAATATGGCCATATGAAATTCATCAGAGGAATTGAAATGATTAAAGAAGATTTTTAATTACCTGACAGATTGGTAAAAGCCAGGTTTAACACCTTATTTACCAAATCAGCTCACAGATGGTATATCAAATTGAGACAAGCACATGGACACCAAAGTTGGACTTGGTGGAAAACCCAAATTATCAACAAATGGGCCAATGTTTCTTGGAGGTTTAAAGTGGAAACAGCCTTTGAATCTGCCAAATTTAATGCTGATAAAGACAAAGCTTTACCATGGTTTTTCCAACAAAAAGACAGATTAACAGCATTATATCCTGAAATGTCAGAACTTATGATCCATAGAAAAATTCTGAGACAATGTGGAGGCGACTTAGAGCATTCTGTAAAAAGCAGGACTACTGAACAATCTTAAGCAGAGAATATTAACAATATATTAGGAGAAGTAACCACCAGAACCAAAATTGTTTCTAGTAGGGTGAATCTCAAAACAAGGTTTAATACACCTTGGAAAGACTCTGTGGACAAAAACCCAAAAGAAAATTTTAATAATGTTAAGTATAAATCTGCAGATGCAGTGAGAAAGTGCCGTATTTGCCAAAGCACCACCCATTTAGCCAATACATGTCCAAAAAGGGGCAAAATCAATGAAATTGATATTGAAAAGGAATCTGATGTTGAAAAAGATGACATAATAGAAGACAATTCAGATGATAAGTCATCCATATTTTCTGAATATTCAAAAGATATAGAAATTATCAATGCCACTTTTGACATCATGGAATCTTATTCCCACTTGCCACAATTGAGCAATGGTCAACTTGATTTATCAAAAGTTCAAGATGCACAACTTATGAAAACCAAACCAAACAGAGGGAAAGGTTATACAGCTGGTAACTCCTGTATAACAGAAGTGGTGATTTACAACAAGCCCACTAAACTTTTGCTTGACCCAGGAGCCTTCTGCTCTTGTGTTGGTAAATCCTTTCTTAAAACTTGTGTACCAAACTTTGAAGATCAGTTGTTGCCAATTGATGGCATAAAATTCAATAGTGCAAGTAACCCAATGAAATCATTGGGAATATTTGAAACTAGTGTCATATTTCCACATATAAATGGAAATTCAAGAATAACTGTTGAATTTGTTGTTATGGAAAATTGCTCTAGTACCCATTTTATATTGGGAAATGACTATTTAATCATTTATGGAATAGATTTACATAACAACAAAGACAGATACTTTACTATTGGAGACAATAAGCTTCAGAAATTTGCCTTTTTACCATTTAAAAGACAAATTACAGTAAATAAAGTATCACCAGTCAACTTACAATTGGAAAAATTCAAATCTGAACAGTTGAAGGAGGCTGAAATAAGCTTTCATCTGACTGATAAACAATAAAATGAACTTTCTTCCCTTTTGTATGACCGTAGAGGAGAATTTGCTTCAGACAAAGAGCCTCTAGGAGCAATTATTGATCATGAAGCTGATATGATTCTTAATATTGAAAGACCTTATCCACCACTCTTGAGAAGACCTGCATACCCAGCAAGTCCCAAGTCAAGAGAAGCTCTGGAAACTCATATCAAAGAACTTCTAGACCTTGGCATAATAAGAAAAGTTGGCCATAATGAAGAAGTAGAAACAACTACACCAGTAATAGTGGCATGGAATAATGGAAAATCCAGAATGGTTGGAGACTTTAAAGCTCTAAACACTTACACTGTTCCACATAGGTATCCAATACCAAAAATCCAAATTGCCCTTACTCAAATATCTCAAGCAGTGTATATAACCACTATGCATGCCCTTAAAGGATTCCATCAAAATGTGGTGACACCAAGAGCAAGGAAATATTTGAGAATTATTGTTCATTGTGGAGTTTATGAATACTTAATAATGCCCTTTGGTATCAAAAATGAACCTCACACTTCCAAAGAATGATGAATGAAATATTCCCTGAATAACTTTCAGAGGGATGGTTAATCATTTACATTGATGACATTATTGTCTGTTCCAAGACTTTGGAAGAGCACATGTACAGATTTTCCAGAGCTTTGACGAAAGTTCAATCAGTAAACATGAAAATCTCCTTGAAGAAATGCAATTTTGGATTTAAAGAACTCAAAGAACTAGGACATGTTGTATCTAGGTTGTCCCTTGGAATTGAAAAAAACAAATTTGCAGAAGTATTGCTAAAACCCATGCCTCAGAACAAAAAATTAAATTCATTCATTTTTAGGTTTTTCAGGATATTACAGGCAATACATTAAAGATTTTGCATCCATAGCAAGACCACTTTATAATTTGTGTGACAAAGACACAGTATTTGAAATTACTGTTGACAGAGTCAAAGATTTTGAGTCTCTAAGAGAAGCCTTGACCACTGCTCCACTCTTACTGATTCCATACTTTAAGTTTCCTTTTAAATTGTATATTGATGCATCAGGGGATGGTCTGGGTGCTGCACTTCACCAAGCTCAGATCATAAATGATAAGCCTGTAGAAGGACCCATATGTTTCATATCCAGGCAAATCAAACCAGCTGAAGCCTGATATGGAGCAAGTCAAATGGAATGTCTATGCCTTGTCTGGGCCTTGGAAGAATTAAACTACTTTTTGGAGGGAGGTTCTTTTGAGGTGATAACAGATTGTAAAGCTGTCAAATCACTTTTAAACATGAAAACACCCAACAGACATATTCTCAGATGGCAAATAGCCATACAAGAATACAGAGGCAATATGACTATTGTTCATAAGGATGGGAATATTTATAAAAACACATATGGACTAAGAAGATGGCCATTACCAAATAATATTGATAATCCTGCTTATGTTCCAGAAGAAGTTTCACCACAGATTCCAATAGAAGGAATAAGTGTTACAGACTTGAACACCGCCTTCTTTGAAGAAGTAAGACACAGTTACACTGAAGATAATAATTGTAGCATCTTATTCCAATTACTTAACAAAGACTGTAAAGAAAACTCTCTAATACATTCCTTGGATGAAGTATGGAAAGAATCTATTGATGAAGGAAGATTTCACCTACTGGATGGTATAATTTATCACAGGACCAAGCACACATGTGTCATGACAGTTGTGGACAGGTCATTAATCAATCTTGTACTGAAAGAATGCCATTACAGCCCCTTCTCAGGACATCTGTCTGAATACAGAACAAGAGAAAAGGTAAAATCCTGTATATGGTGGCCAATGTGGCAGAAAGATGTAGCAGAGCATTGCAAAGCCTGTTACAGATGTCAAAAAAGAAAATAAATCCACCGGCAAGAGACTTGGAAATATGATAAAAATCCAAGAACCAAGCAGACCTTGGGAAATTTTCCATATGTATTGGGTAACTGGCCTACCACCAGGAGGTGACAGAAGTTATAATGCTTGCCTAGTGATTGTGGACAGATTCAGTAAAGCTCCGATATTTTTACCATGTCACAAGGATGATATAGCCATGGATACAGCTCTTCTGACATGGAATAGAGTATTGTCATGGACTGGAATATTTACAAATATCATTAGTGATAGGGATCCCAAATTCACTTCAGCACTATGGACAAATCTTCACCAATTATTTGGCACTAAGCTGTCTTTCTCTACAGCCTACCACCCACAAACTGAGGGTCTGGCTGAAAGGATTATCCAAACCTTAGAGGACATGGTAAGAAGATTTTGTGCATATGGCCTTGAATTCAAAGATTGTGATGGATTTACCCATGATTGGTGTACTCTGTTGCCAGCACTGGAATTAGCATATAAAACATCAATCCATGCCAGTACCAATCAAACTCCTTCTATCCTAGAAAAAGGATGGAACCTCAAATTACCCCAAGATTCCTTGAGGAAATATTTGATTGAAATACAACCCACAGCTTCTAGCTTCAAGGGAATGCTATGCAAAGCTAGAAAACATGCAGTAAGGTGCATGGAGGACTCTTTTGCATATGCTAAGGACAAATGGGATAAATCACATGCAACTCCAGATTTCAAAGTGGGGGACTTAGTTCTTGTATCCACCACTAACTTCAATAACATCAAACGATGTAAAAAGCTGAAATACTCCTTTGCAGGACCTTTTGTTATTAAGGCCCTCCATGGAGAAAATGCTGTTGAAGTAGAGTCATCTGAAGAACTTAGCAATAAGCATCCTACATTTCCAGTGAGCTTGATAAAGACATATAAATCTAGTGATGCTGAAAAATTCCCCTTGAGGAATAAAATTCCCCAAGCTATACCTCCTGTTGAGCCATCTGGTAGTAAGAAAATTACCAAAGTTCCCAAAGAAAGAAAGTTGAGAACCAACAAAGTAAGGGAATACCTTGTTAGGTACAGTGACCCAACTTGTGAAGATGAATGGTTGCCAGAAAAGGACATACCTTAAGCTACTAAGATTCTCAGAAGGTTCAGACATAATAGAAATAACAATATTACAAAGTAATATTCTTATTTTAGGGGGAGGGAATGTGAGCCTTAGAGGTATTTTTATATACCCAAAAGACCACAAATGATAAATTAAAATACAACTATAAATAAAATAAATTTATTATGAACATAGAGATATAAATACAAATTTATATTTAAAAATCAAAATTTAATTATAATTTAAAAATAAAATTACAATAAAATTTAAAATTATGAAAATTCATTTTTACTAGTAAAAATTAAGTAAAAATGAATTCTTAATAAAAATCATTAAATTAAAATATTTTTGGTAAAAATTTATATAAAATATATTATAACTTTTTATCCAATAAATAAACATATAAAAATTCTTTCACCATTTGATTCCTTATAAAAAATTAGGTGGGGTCACCTCTGAGTGAAATTTTTGTAACTCAACTCTAAATAAGCTTAAATTAAGTTTTCAATATTTTAAATACAAAAATTGAAAATATTCAAAACTTTCATGTAATTCACACCACATGTGGTGTTAACAATCAATTTTTGTGTTAAAATTGAGGTGTTGTGTTTAGTTTATAAGTTATGAGGTATTGAAGTATTTTCAATTGAATTCAATTGAAATGTCAAAATGTGTGCATGTATTACATAAGTGAACTTTGATTTACATATGAGGTATCAATTATTACTGTATTTTACTTTGAATCCACTTTGATTACATATTTAAGCTGCAATTATAATACATGATGAGGAATTAAAGGAAAAAATAAATTGGAAAGATTAAAATTGGGGGGAAAAGGAACTCTAGCTCTAAGGGGGAGCCAGACCCCCAAAATCCTTGCTGACAGGCGTGAGATGTCAAAATTTACGCAAAGGTTCATCACTTTTGGCCTGGAATTGAGTCACAGGGTCTGTGACTCAATTGATGATGAGGTTTTGATACCAACCAGGGCAGTTTTAACTGTTGCCAAGAGGGTAAAACTACCCTTAAGTTAAAACAATGTTAGTAAAAACAGTTTGAACTAATTTCTAAGCCTCTTAAAAACATTCTGACATGCTTTGAAGGCTCTATACCAGGTATTGCTATAGTAACGGCTGATTTAAGGGTCTAAAATGGCTAAAAATGGCAAAACAAATGGCTTAAACCAGCCCTTTTTGGGTCTAAACCAGGGTTAAATGATGCCATAATTGGCTTTTCTTTTTTCAGACTGTTTTTCACGACTTAAAAGAGTAAATTTTACTTTTGGAGTAAGAAAATTGATGGCCATAAAAGAATGTCTTTTTTGCCCCACTTTTCTCTTCATGTTAGAATCTCTTCCTTTTATAATTAGTTTAAACACTTTTAAACCAATCAATAAATGATTCCAACCACCTTTTTTAAATCATTTTAAACCTTTTAGCCACGTTAAAAAATCATTATAATCATTGTTTGTAACTCTTATAATCATTTTTACCCCTGAACCACCCCAAAAGTGAATTAAAGCATCTTTCATCACTGTTAAACTTTGTCACTTTGTTTCCAAATTCACTCTGGTCACTTTTGGGTGTGTTTTCTCTTTAATATTCTTATTAAAGACTTTTTTCTTCAATTAATTGCTTGCAGTTCTTTTCTCAATTAATTCCAATTGAAATTGCTCTTGAAGAAATTTCTTTTGTAGCCTTAAATACCTCTTGTAGAGTATTTTTGGATAAATTTTTATTGTTGGTAAAACAATAAATCTTTATAATATTATTGTTTTATACTAATAAAGTTATAAAAAATAAAATTGGTGTTTTTTCTCTTAAGAATAATATTTATTTCTATTTTTAATTGATTTTTACCTTATACAACTTTTGAGGACAGGAAAAGTATTTGATTTTTAATCAATGTTTCATATCCACACCTTACGAATATAAATAAGCTTATCTAATATTAAAGCTTAAAATAATTAATCCAAAAAGAGGATTAAAGCTACTTGGAGTTAAGAATAACACTGGTAACTTTGAACTGCAATTTAAAATACGCTACCTTAATTTAAGAACCTCAATTTTAAGCATGGTTTTTCAGTTTTTCCCTTAATATTCCCTCTATATTAATTATTAATCATTAGAGCTTCTCTGAAGGCATAAAAATAGCCTACACATCATTGTTTTTTCCAACAACCAATAATCATTTCAATAAATTAGACATTTTAAACAAGCAATATTTTATTAATTATAAAAGCTTATCATAAAAATATTTTCTTAAGTATTTTATTTTTTAGTAATTTTAATTTAAAGGATTTAAATCATAGAAATCAGATTAATGTTGTAATCACCAATAATATATTTTATCATATAGAATTATTGTCTTAAATATCTTTTAAATCCACAGATTCCTTTTGAAAACTCTTAAATCTTATTTTATCATAAAGAAGTTTTTTTTATCTTTTTAAATATTGATTTTTGGCTTGTTTTTAACTTATAAACATTATTGAATATAATAACTGTTGTTGTTTGACTTATTGTATCAAATAAATATTATAAGTCATTTTTCTCTAAAATTCTATGTCTTTTTGATTTATTGTTAGTTTCTTATATAGATCTTTTCTATATTAATTTTCTCTTCACATGGGGTCTGATAATTTCTGTTATAAATAATATTTATATATTATTTATAAGTGTATAAATATTATTATTTTCCACATGTAATTTTCTAATTAAGAGCTTTACACTTCTTATTGTTATAATTTTCAGTGACTATAACAATAATAGAACAGCTATAGTTTATTATAATTATTAAGTTTTTTTTATTATTAGATTATTTAATAATAATTAAATTATTTTTTATATGATTATTTTTAATAATTATATTAATTTAGAGCTATAATATTTCATTATATTGTATTTTCTACTGAGGACAGTCATAGTAAACTTGATATTTGCTACTATTATCAAAAGGTTTATAAAATATAAAGTGTTTTTGTTTCAATTTTTTTAATATTCTTGTTCCAGTTTCATTGAAAGAATTTTGATCTTCTGTAAAAGGATTTTTGAGCAGGTACTAACAGTATATAATCCAAATTACTAGAAGTAGGATAATTTGAATCAGATATCTTATAAGTCCAAAACTCAATACTTATAGAGGAATTGAATGAAACTGATATTTTGTTTTTTATTTTTTTATTCTTATATTTTTTGAAAGGGGACTTACTCTTCTTTTGAATTCCTTCTTAACCATTTTGAATTTTTATTATTCCCTTTTTTTATCTTTAGATCAATTGTGAATTCCCCTTTTTTTTGTTCAATTAATTATCTCTTTAAATTGATCTTATAAGGAGTGAGATTTTTCCAATTCTTAAATTGTAAATCTACCAGTTTTTTTTTGATAACTATTCTTAAATTTCATTGAAAATTTTCTTAGATAATTATTTTATTCTCAATTATATAATATTCTTTAAAACTTTATGCATATCTTTTCTCAAAAAAAGAAAATTGAAATTAATAAATGTTATAAGTTTTCTTTAATTGAAGTAAAATCAATGATTAATTGAAATAATTTTTAAATAACTATCTTAATTTTAATTTGAAATTCCTTTCATAATTAAAAGAAATTTATTTCTCTCAGTTTTTCCCTCCAAATTGAAAAAGAAAATTCATGAAATATTTTTAAATAAAATTACTTAATATTTCAAATATTCTTTATTTTTAATTCTTTTTCTTATTTGAGGAAAATTTGAGTAAAACCTTTTTTCTTATTTAATTATAATTTTCTATTTTTAAATGAAAAAATTCAATATTTTTTCAATTAATTACTAAATCCTTTTTATGTGATATTATGTTGATTATTTAGATTTTTTTTTTTCTTAAAAATATGCTTTGAGATTGAACTACCTAAATAAGGGTTTTATTTCATTTTTGAATATATCTCTTAATTATTTTTTAAGTTCTTTCTATTATTAATATTTTAGATATTTCAATATATAGATATTTATTCTTTTAATAAATTATAAAATTCAATTTTGAATCAACACAAATATATATATATATATATATATATATATATCTTGAAAAAAAAAAACTATTCATTTTAAATTCTTAAAACCTTTGTTTTTTTTTCAATTTACTTGAAATTGATTTTATTTTGAAGATTATAAAATTTAATAAAAAAAATAAAAAAGAAGAGAAATTGTGAGCCTTGAGGTATATTTTACATACCCAAATAGGCCACAATTATCTTGAAGAATACTTTTTGAAATATTCATAACCCATAAGGCATGTATATATTCAAAATTCATCATTTTTAATTTCAGAAAAGATAAATAAATTTTTATTGAGTAAGTAAATCCATGTTTTTAAGACCAGATTTGGATTCTACAAGAAATTTTACCTATGGTAGCTCCATAGAGCTAATAAGGTCAATTTAACTCTATGAGGTGTTAATATGTAAAATACTTCAATACCACATAAAAAAATTGTGAAAATTTTTGTTTTTCCAAATTTTACACCAAAATAATTGGAATGTGAGAAAGCCCATGTTACATATACACTAATAATAGTGTTATTCATTTTTGTGGCACTTGACATCATGGTATTCTTATGTAAATTTTTGATACACCCATACTGGATATCAGTCTTAGCCCTGAATTTTATTTTTTGATGTGTAAATAGCTAGAGAGGAAAAAAGACATCAAAGAGAGCCAGGGTACCCAGCTTATGAGGTGTGAATAGCTCCAAAGCTTGGATCCATGGCTGATAATTTCCTAATTAGTGTACTGAAACCTTTTGGGAACTTGTTTACCAAGTTAAAATCTCATTCAATCATAATAAAATTGCAAATAAGCTGCTATTTTGACATGCCAAGGAGTAAAGAGCTACTTAGACTCTTTTAACCATGTCAATTCTTAATTATTTTCAATGGATAAACCCTAAAATATTAATTCAAACCCTTTTTTGACTAGAATCAACCGATTTACCCCATAGCAACCAGCTATATAGTGCTATTTGCAATTGTATGTAGAAATGAGGTAAAAACTTCAAAAATGAATTAAAAATACAATTCTTGATGAATCTTTCTGAAGATTTCAGAACCAATTAATAGCAGTATGATCCATAAATAAAGCAGAAATAATTACAGTTTCATAAGTAAAATTAAAAGGTTTACTCACAGTCCATTTTTGATAATTCCATGTGAAACACTAAATCTTCAAAAATTCACAGAAAATACAACCTTTGATGAAATTTCCAATAAAGTTGATAGCTTTGAGAAATTGATGTTTATTTTTAAATAAAAGAAGATTTACAGTTTTTAATCCTTTTACTCTTACCCATATTTGAATTGGTAGTCACATAAAAGCATCAATTAAGTAATTATGATAATCTTACATGAAAACAGATGATGCAATCATTAATCCCAAAAAGGATTATTGTTTTCTCACTCACTTGCTTTTCATTTTTCTTCATGGAAGGCCTCTGTGAGCTGTCTCTTACTTAAAAGAGGCCTCCTCTTGCTGTTTTTTCCAGATCATCTTATTATCCAATTATATCTCTGTTACTAACAAGTAAGTATTAGTTAACTCTTTTCTTAAAGCATTTCAATTCTTTCAGAATCGATCAGAAAGATTTGAAATCATAGAAATCAATGATATATTGTTGTAATACTATTATAAATCATTTTTTTATCATTTAAACTGTGAGCCTGCAAGCATGAAAAGAATTACATGCTACACAAGCTCCAAACACTTTCATTAAATTTTCTTTGAATTATTTCAATTGATCTGTGTAAATTCACTTTTAATTTTGTTTTCTTCTATTTTTTATAAGTCACTCTTTTAAGATTAGTTTTTATAGTAATCTCATTTCCAAGTCACTCATTTCAACATTTTGTTTTTATAGAAATATTGCTTCATCTTTTTTCTATAACACCCTTTTAATATGTTGAGATGGTAGCTTTGCTTCTATAGAAACAGCATCTCCCTGGCTATATATCAGGTTACTATAACAATATATTTTCTTCTAAACAGTTTATCAGTTTATTTGTGTCTTACTTTGATTTTGTATCTACAACATTTAAAGAGGATCATTCTACTTGAGAATGATTCCTCAGAGCTCTTAGAAAAATATTTTTTACAAATAAATTTGTAACAATTTCTTGTTATTAGATCTCTCAAATAGAAGTAATAAAAATTACTTTCAGTATTCTTCATATTGGTGAAGCTCATTCCACCAATAAAATACTTCTCTTTTATATAGTGATGTCTCTATTAATCTGACTTAATAGTATTCCACTGTTATTTTAGTTTATTAAAATTCCTAGTAATTAGACTGGAAGTCACGTTAGAGGCCCCAGGCTAACATAAATCCACAATCATTCATCAAATCTCTTTACCAAACTCTTTCTAGGTTCATTGAAGTATTATTCAATGATTTATTATTAATTATTAAAAGTTTTTCTCTATTCATAGTTTTCTTCAAGAACTATCTGTATAATTCTATATCAAAATAATTCTATTATTTTAATAAAGAATTTGTTAATACTTCTTGTAGACAATTACTTCTTACTGTTATAATCACTTGCAGTGTATAACAAGTAAAATAATTAATGAATTATTTAATTGTGGTTATAATAATTTTTATTATTATATTTCATAAGAACAGTAATAGTAATTTTGATTAATAGTAATATTATCAACAGTTTCATAGACACATCTTACAAAAAGTAAATAATTAATTTATATAAATTAATTTTTATTAAAACTGAAAATAATAATATTAAAATAATTAATCAAATAATTTCCAAAAAAAAAAAAAAAGACAAAAAAAATTAATTTTTGAAGAGAAAAAAAAATAAAAAAATCCTATTAAAAAAAAATTTTTAATTTAATATTATAATAATTTTTTTTTTTTACAAAAAAAAAAAAAAAAAAAAAAAAAAAAAAAAAAAAATTATAAACTTAATAACATAAATCAATTATTTTTTAATTATTAATTTTGATGATTTTTTTAAATAAATATTAAATCCTTCACAATTCTCTTCTAACCCTCAAAATCCATTTTATTGGCAATTTTTTTTAAAAAGAAAAATATATTTATCCCAAAATGCCTTTTTTTTTTTATACATTTTTAATATTAGCTTTGACCCTTTAAACCCCAAAAGTTTTTTCAAAAGAAAAAAAAAATGATATATATATTTAAAAAGGAGATTTATTATAAAAATTCTTTTAAAAATAAAAAAAAATAAAGATTTGAAATTAAAAAACAAATTATTTATTTATTTTTTTTTGAAAAAAAAAAAAAAAAAAATTGTATAATAAGAAAAAAATTAAAATTAAAAAAATTATTTTTATAATTTTCTAGTCTTAAAATCCATGTTTTTTTTTTTTTTTTTTTTTTTTTTTTAAGAATGATTTTTATAATATTTAAAATAATTAATGAAATATTTCTCTTCATTTTTTTGATTTTTTTAAGAAAAATTTTCTTTCTTTAAAAAAAAAAAAAAGAAAAAAAAAAATTAAATATTATTTTGACTTTAAAATTGGGCCAAAAAAAAAAACAAAAAACTAAGAAGAATTTTAGAATTATTTTATCAAAACACTAAAATTTCTTTAAAAAATTCCTTAAAAAAAATAATTATAAAAGTTTTACCCTTTTTTTATTTATTTATTTTTAATTAAATCTAATTAAAAAAAAAATTCTTTTTTGAAAGAATTTAATTAGTTTTTTGAAGATATAATATAATTGAGAAAAAAAAATTAAGTTTAAAACATTTTTATTTCAAGTTCCTTTGATTTAACCAAAAAAAATTTTTTTTAATTTAAGTTTTAAATTATAGAATAAAAAATTTATTTATAATTTAAAATTATCTATTCCTTATTTTTTTCTTCCAGTTGTTTTTTTTTTTTTTTTTTTTTTTTTTAAGCTAAATAATTCTTAAATTTCTTTTTAAAAAATTTTTTTTTACTATAAATTTAATCATGATTTCTTTTTTTTTTTTTTGGGAAGGATTTATAGGCTTAAGAAAAATATTTTATTTTCACAAAAAAAAATACTAAATTAGATATGAAAAATTTTATTTTAATAATTATTATTATTATTTTCAACAAAAAAAAATTTTTGGATTTTGAGATTTCTCAAGTTTATTTTTTTGGAATATTTCCTTAAATATATTTTAAAATGGTAGTGTAATTACTTTTTAAGTGAAAATTTTGCCTGAGATTTTTCACTTTTTCAAAATCCCTTGATAGTTTCTACAACAGATATAAACTTTATGATTAGTAGTGTTAAATATTTAAGTAATTATAGAATTTACTAAATCCTATGAGAGATTTTGATTTTTATCCCAAAGGTCCTCAAGAATTTAAAATTCTCCTTCATAATAGTATTTAATTATAATCAATTTTAAGCAAAAAAAAATCAAATTAAAGAGATGGGGATAAAATTAAGTTAAAAATAATTATTAAGTTTTTTTTCATTGAATTATTATTTACTTTTGAAGGAAAGAAATTTATAATAAAATAAAATATTAATTTTAAACAAAATGGGTTTATTTCTTTTTGGAGAGGAAAATAAAATAATTTTTATTATGATTTATTATTATTTATTTTATTAATTTTTAATTTAAATTTGAAAAAAAGTACAAATCACTTTAATTTACCAATAAAAGATATAAATAATTAAGAAATTTATATAAAAAGAAAACATATAAATATTTGTTTCCAAAAATTAATCATCTTAAGTATTATAAATTCTAATGATTTTTAATTAGAGAAAAGTAGAATTTTTTCTTTCTTTTTTTTTTTTTTTAGTTAAATTTTCAATTTTTATCATTATTTTTTGTATTTTTTTCAAAAAATGAAAAAATAAGAATAAAACAATAAATTTCAAATTTAATTTTATTAAAATTTTTTTTTTTTTAAATAATAAGATTAAAATTAATTTTAGTAAATAACCTTTGTTTTTTTTTTCTCCTTTTTTTTTTTATAATATTAAAAATATGGGAAAATAACTTAAGAATTTTTAATTAATATTTCATTTTATAAAAGAAAACTTAATTTTTAATTAATTATTGAACCCTTTTTTTTTTATATATATATACATTTTTTTCTTATTTATATTAATTTTTAATAGATTTTTTATTTTTTTTTTATTTTTAAACACATTTAAATCTTTCTTTTCAAAAAAAAAAAAAAAAAAAAAAAAAATTTAAGCCTTCATATTATTTTATTAAATTATTATCACAAAATATATATTTTTTTTTTTTTTTTTGTAAAAATATAAGAGTCCCATTCTTTTTTTTAATAAAAAAAAAAAAAAAAACCAGAAAATATTTTTTAAGAATTTTTTGAAATTGTTTTCTTGAAAAAAAAAAAATTTTTTTTATTATTATTATTATTATTATTTTGAATAATTTAACCTATTTCTCTTTTCTTTTTAAAAAAAAAAAAAAAAAAAAAAAATTAATTTTCTAATCAAAAATAAAAAAAAAATTAAAAAAAAGAAAAATTTGAAAAAAATCTTTTTTTTAAATTTCTTTATTCAAAGAAATAAAAAAAGATCTTATTTTTTTTTAATTTTTCTTAAAAAAAAAAAAAAAAAAAAAAAACATATCACCTTATTTATAATTTTTTTTTTCTTTTTTTTAAAAAAAAATTAAAATAAATAATTTTTTTTTTTTTTTTATTAAAATATTTTAAAGGTGTTTAAGTTTTTTTTCAAAAAAAAAAACAAAAAAAAAAAAAAAAAAAAACTAAAAAAGAAATATCAAAAAAAAAAAAATAAAAAATAAAAAAAAAAATTAATGAATTTTTTTTTTAAAAAAAAATTAAATTTAAATTTAAACCAAAAAAAAAAAAAAAAAAAAAAAAAAAAAGACTTTTTTTTATAATAAGAAAAAAAATTTTTTTAGGATTTTGAATGTATTTATTTTTTTTTAAAAAAAAAAAAATAAAAATAATAATTATAATTATAATTATAATTATAATATATATATATGTAAGGAATTAATAAATCAATTCCAATATTTTGATTTTTAAAATTTAATGTTTTTATTGATTTTAATTTAAAAAAAAAAAAATTACTAAAAAAATTTAATTTTCTAATTAAATTAACTCCTGAATACCACTTTAATGATTCAAAATTCCATATTTAATTTTCTTAAATTTTAAAAAATAAATAAATAAATAAATGAAATATGTTTTTTTTTTTTTTTTTTTTTTTTTTGGATATTATTAAAATCTAACTAAAAAAAAAAACATGAAGCTTAGGTTTAAGAAAGATTATCCATTACTTTGGATATTCCTCTTTCTTATTCTTCAGTGTTTTTTTTTTTTTTTTTTTTTTTTTTTTTGATTTCAACTCTTTTTTTTTATTTGTTTTTTTTTTTTTGAGGGAGTTTTATAATAAATTACCCATTGGGAAAGATTACAATTTTTTTTTCTTTTTTTTTTTTGTTTGGAAAAATTATTGGTGGGGTTTAAGTTTTCCATCTAAAATTAAGAAAAAAAAAAGAGCTTTTGGGCATTGTTTTTTTTTTTTTTTTTTAAAAAAAAAGGATTTCCAATTTTTATTAAATCAATTCTCAGTAAAAAAGGTTTGTTCATGATATGATTGAGACCTCAGAATTTAATGAAGAAAAAATTGGCTTGAAATTAGAAATTCCCTTTAAATAAAAGAAATAGATTTAATAAAAAAAAAAACAAAAGAAACTATTCAAATTTCTTGTTTTAAATTAATTGTTTAATATTAATTTTAATTTTTTGTAGAAAATTGAATTAAGAAAAAACATAAAAATTCAAAAAAAATAGTTAAAAATATATACATATATATATTGAAGTATCACTTATATGGTTTTATTTTATCTTTTTTGTTTTTATTTTCTTTTTGGTTAACAGTCAATTTTTTTTTTTTTTCTTTGAAAAGAAAAAAAATGAAAAAAGTGAAAAAAAGGGAAAACTGAAAATTTTTTAATAATTTCAAAAACAAAAAAATAAATAAATAAATTAAATTAAATTGAATATTAATCATATTTTTGATTTTTTAAATTTTTAAATTTTTAAATTTTTTATTTATTTTGATTATTATTGAATTTTAAGAATTTAAAATATACTATACCAAAAAAAACCTTAAATTTTGATTTTTTTTTTTTTTTTTTTTAATTTTAATTTCAATTTTTAGACATAATGTATTGTACTCTACAGCACCTGTGTACTCAAGTAGATTAAATTAAAGATTTTTGAAGAATTTAATATTTTATCATGAAGACTAAAAGTTTAAGTTGCACTGCATAATTGTACGGTACAACCTAATAAAGTACAGTACAGTACAATATGAGTGAACATTGCAGTGTGGTGTAGCAGTGCATTGTATGCATAGCATAGATGACGGAACCAAAAAGAAAGATAGGCCTTTAATGCAATTAAGCCATGTCAAGTTGTTTAAGTTTGATTGACTGGTTGAGGTTGAGGACCAATCAGACTAATTACTGTATTTTTTTCAATCGATTCATTAATTCATCAAATCCTAACATATCATATCAGGATTTAGGTGTACTGCACTGTACATTGTGCTCTAGTCAGTCTAAGTTGAGCTCGTTTAGTCAAGTTTTTTAATTAGTTTTGACCCAATTCAAAAAAAGCAGGAGCTTACTTACTTATGAGTGATGTAATTATTTAGTGAATGAGATGATATGTCTATGCAGTGACTAGGTAGTAGTTAGTAGGTGCTGGTGCACACTGCACACTGCACACTGCACCCTGACTTTGACTAAGGCACGATTTTAAATTATCATTCAGTTTGACTTTGTCTTTAAGTCTAAATTGGCAGACTTACTCTCATCTACTGTATTCATAATTAATCTATTGGATGAATTCAATGAAGTTGTACAAAATCTTTCAAGAAATTTAATTTAAAATGATACTACTGTACTGTACTGTACTGAACTGTGCTTTGGCTTTATAATATTAAGATGTCAGTTTTGATGATAATTAATTTGAATTTAATTTAAAGTTAATCTAAAATGGATTCAATTAATTTGTTTAAAAGAATTTTTCATTTAATTATACAACACAATGGTTGCAGTAGTACTCTTTAGAATAATTCGGTCTCAATGATCAGTTTGATTTGTTTTCTCACTATTAAAATTTGAAAATTTTATCGATTAAAAGCTTCTTGAAGGTCTTTTTTCTTTTCAAATTAGTATTGTCTTTTAAATCAATTCATCAATCTTGAATTACTATACAGTACTTTATTTTAAAATTTCAAGCAAGGCACACACACACACAGTACTCTACTGAGTACTGACTAGTGACTAGTAACTACTCTACTGCGATCACTACGATCACTGTACAACTGTAGAGTCTGGAGTCTGGACAGGCATCATTAGGAAAGAAGAAAGAGCGTGCGAGATTAATAGATTATAATTTTGTGGTAAATAATTTAACTGTACTGTACAGTCTTAGCTTTAGAGATCAACAAATTGAAAATCTAAAGAAATCAAGACTTGATCTCAATTCTAATAAAATCCAATTTGACTTGGAACTGTACACAGTAATGTTTTTTGTTTTTAAATATCTTTTAATTTAATTTAATTTAGATATTTAATTCAATTTAATTTAATTTAATTTAGATATTTAATTTAATTTTCTTTCATTAAATTTAATTCAAAATAATCTAAACTTTATAGTTTTACTATACTATACTATAGAAATATACTTTACTTTTTACTTTATTGATCAATCTTGATTCTTGACTAGATTAGTTGAAGTTGAAATTGAGCTTAGAGTTAGAGGTCATCGATTCATCATCTCTTAAAATTTAATTTCAATCTACCCGACCGAGCTCTTTGCTTTGGGTTTCAATCTTTGCTAATTAATTTTATCATCTTTTTAGACTACGATTGAAAGTTGGGATTTCAAATTAAATCAAATTTAAATTAAATTATTAAAATATATTCAAGTAAAAGTTTGAATTAATCACCAATATTTTTATTTTTATTATTATTATTTTTAATTAAAAATCAAAATTGATCAAATTATCATTAATAATCTATCATAGTCGATTTTAGTAATCCAAAATTATCACTTTTTTCAAGTTGAAGAAAGATTTTAAAAATTCATAGAGTTCATCCTATATAATACAGTACAGTACAGTACAGTAGATTATCTTTGATTAATTTATTACCATAAAGTACATACAGTAGATTGATTTTGGTCCCTGACTTAAATCATCAAAAAAGTCGTTAGGCTTTTTTTATCAGCCATCAATTGACCCTTAAATTCTTATTATTCTCACATTACAGTATACTCTAGTCAATTTATTATCATCAGCCTCATCTCCTTTTGGTTTTTGGGTCACTTCACTAGCTTTTCATTCGAAAATTGTATTTAGGTCAGTCAAAATTAGTTAACAGAATGCATACATTCTTCTATCTTGATTTAACAATCTTAGTGATAAAGATTTAAATCTCACCTCAACCCCTTAAAAATATAAGAAAAGATTACCCATACAACATATCATTTATCATTTTTGAAATTTTCTAACTAACAGTCTCTCTTAAAAGTCTTATTTTGGGATCCTTGAAAAGTTCTTCGTCATTATTCACTTTTCTTGTCAGTTGTTGGTTTTGTGATTTACTTGTTATTCTCATTGTCTAGTCTTGATCGATTTCTTGAAACTGACTTGACCTCATTGGTTTAATCTCTTGATCATCATCATCATCATCATCATCTTGGTTTTCTTTCCGTTGATCAGCTTTAGTATATCGTTTTTATTATTTCCTCGGCTTTTATTTTACTTAATTCCCAAACTCTCTCTCTATCAAAAATAAAAATCAAATAATAATCTTAATTTGTCGGATTTTGTAATCATCAATCTAGCCAGCTCTTAATTTACCATTTCCTTTGGTATCATCACATTCTCTATTTTCTCATCAAAGCAAATCATTCTTTTTTTTTTTTTTTAATCTTGTTTGACCATTTCTCTCAAATTACAAAATTTAAATACTTTCACTTTGAACACTTTGGTTTGTTGAAATTGTCTTGAAAAGTTTTTTCAAGTTAATTGATCAATCTAGCTCTTTGTGCTCTTTATCCTCTTCTTGATTTATCATTTCATTCAACTATCATCTTCCTCTTTCATCTTTTCATGCTCTTGTTGGACTTGGCTTGTAAAGTATATTCCATTTAAACTTGACTAGATCACCTCAATAGTCCACCTACGCTCTCCCTCGGACAACTCATCTCACACTTTTACTTTCATCAATCAAACTCAACACATGTCGTCTAGCCTGGAAGATCTTGTAGTCACCTTACACGACTTTGTGGCCGTTCCCCCAACTTCAGATAGCTGTTTATCTTTTAAATCTGGTCAAGTCATACGTGTCCTCAATCGTGATCAATCAGGTTGGTGGGATGGTGAGATAGTCTCAGCCTCAGTCGAGAATTCGTCCATCTCTAGCTCCTCTCCTATTCGAGGCTGGTTCCCAAGTAGTTATGTCAGTTCTGTAAATGTCATGCCAAAATCTATCATAATGTCTAGTCGAGTAAGCTTTCTGTTTTACGTTATCCTCCCTCCCACCATGTTTTTTTTTTTTTGACTCATTCCATTGATTTCCTTTAGCGTCCATCCATTGTCTCGACAATCTCAGAATTATCCATTTCAGATGATTGCTCTTTGAGTTCACCAAGTGTCTCCACCATTCCAACCCCACGTGAAACTAGCTCAAGTACTAGAAGTAATAGTGGTCATTCAGTAAATTCTTATCGGAAATCCTTTGGACAAGAATTTGGCTTTTCAGCTGCTTCAAATCTTATGATTAGAACAATTACACATCTTCAAACTGAAGTTTATCATCATCGACTTTCACACATTCAACCAGCAACAGCTAAAATCATATCGGCTGTTAGATCCATTTTGGATTCGACCCAATGCTTGAATCGTGACTCAACTATACTTTCCTTACATTCTTCTCTCAGCTATGAACGTAAACAAATTCTTGTTGTCTTGGCCGCTTTAGTCGCTAAGGCTCGTAAAATCACTCGTCAAGAAGAAAGTAATGAGGCTGATTGCTCCAACACAACATTGGTTATCGGTCTGGGACTTTCTGAGTCTCAAAATCACACTCAAGGTATATTGAAATTGGCCGATAAACTTCTCTTACATGCCCAGAAATTTCTTTCTATTGCTCAAGAGCAAGGTGTCTTAATTTCAAAATCAAATTCTCAACTTTATGCCTTCACACGTCAATCTTCTAACCTCTCAGTCACCAACTTATCAAATCAAATTGACCTTGATCTAAATATTGGTAGCTCAAAGTCCTCAACTCAATCTGTTTTTCATCAAAGAACAAAATCTACCAAATCTATCAATTCTAATCCTTCTACTCCTCTTAATATCGACCTTCCATGTAGTAATAGCTATTCTAGTTCTCAAATGGCTAATTTAATCGAGAGGTCACATGATCAAGTGCTTTCTACAGTCGCCGTTTTCATTGGTCATTCACATTTACACACTCGTTCTGCTCATCCATCAAGTCATGCCTACTTGATTGATATGACTCATGATGTAATCGATAATGTTCGTGAAATACTTGTATTAGTCGAATGCATTTATAAAGCTAAATCAAATCACTCCAAGCAACAACCATCCATGGACTTTTTACTTCTCACTCAAGCACGAGAGTCACTTTACTTGGCTACTACCAACTTAGTCACTGCTGCTAGAGTGGCTACATCTGGTCCTCTTCAACCCACCACACCAATTGAGGATGAATCCGATAGCTTACTAGGCTCGGCTACCGCTGTCCTTCGGGCAGCCAACGAATGTATGGTAGCAATGTCACGATGTCTAAACAGTTCTCATTCAACATATGAAGAGTATGAGGTTCCCTTAAGTCATTCAATTTTTAACATGTCATTCCTAGATTCTCTTCCGATCGAGTTACCATCAGAATCCTCTGATTTGATACCTATAAATTCTAATCAACAAGAATCTTTTAAACGATCCCGTCATACCTTATCTATGCTTTGTCGTAAAGCTCATAGTCTCAATATGGCTAGATCTCAGTTTGAGCTTGCTTTAGACTCAGTTAAATCATCTCAACCTTTACAAAATGAAATAAAGCCTTCCTTTCGTTTATCCTCAAGTTCGAAAAGTGAATCCAAATCCTTAGATGGATTAGAAACCCCAAATGCTGGAAATTCTCACCAAAATCGATTTTCAGAAATTCAATCAGAAAATGATGAACCTACAGAAGAAATGGTCACCGCAATTTATTCCAAGTCTTCTATCACTAGTCAGAACTTTTCAGGTATTCCTTATTCAGAAAAACGTATTAGCATTTCACGATCTCGTTCAAGCTCTTCAGATAGTCATCACTCTCATGACTCATCACCTCCTACTTCAGCTAGTCTTTTTCAAGTCGAGAGTGGATTCTCACATCAAGCTGACCGTCAATCAGGTCAAAGTGATTACTTTAAACAATTTGCTACAACTCAAAAACTAAAACCACAAAACGCTTCTCATGATCCTAACTTACCTCAAACTCAAAACTTATTAGCAGAGGAATTGACCTTTAATTCATCTGGTCAAGTTATTGGTGGTACTTTAAAGGGCTTAATTACTCAATTAACTCTTCATGATACACCTGCTGAAGCAAGTTTTTCTCACACATTTTTCATGACTTTTAGAATGTTTACCACACCTACTGAGCTAGCTCATGCTTTAATCGCCCGGTTCGCACTCACTTGTATTTCATTAGAAAGTGGAAATCCTAAAGGTCCTATTTTAAAAGATTCATCAAAAACTCCAATCCGTTTACGCGTTTATAATGTCATCAAAAGTTGGTTAGAACTTCATTGGATTTCAGAAAGTGATACAATAGTTTTACCTGTCATACTCCATTGGGCTCAGACTCAAATGTCAACTGTGTTACCTGGCCCAACAGAGCGGTTAGTGAATCTGGTTCAAAAACGTATAAAAGAAAGTCAAACACCTGCTCAACGCCTTAGGTTAGAAACTCGTTTGAACTCGAGAAAAGGCTCTTTTAATGAATCAATTTCAAACTTAGGAAAAATTCCTACTCCACCACCAATTTTAACCAAACAACTTATGGTACTTCTTAGCGGTGCAATTTCCTCATTAAATTCGTTACAATTGATAGAATTCGAACCGATAGAACTGGCACGTCAGATCACTCTGATGGAATCTAAATTATATCGTGCCATCAAACCTGAAGAAATTTTGGGAAAACCTTTGAATAAGAAACAAGGATTAGCTGTTAATGTACGTGCAATGAGTGCTACAAGTACTAAAATGACAGGATGGATTACCGAGACCATTTTAAATGAAGATGACATTCGTAAAAGAAGTCAAATTTTGAAATTTTGGATCAAGACAGGTACTGTGAGTTTGAGATAGCTCTCATCTAGACCTTTTTTTTTTTTTTGGTTAAAGTGATTATAATATTATGTCAATACGTAATTCTTTAAACTGATTTCATAAACTTTTAATCCCATAAGAAACTTCTTGAATTACAAAACTATAATGCCCTCATGTCAGTCATGAGTGCACTTAATTCTTCGACGTTGACTCGCTTAAAACGAACATGGGAAAATGTCGGGAATAAAACCAAGGCAATCTTTGATAGTCTAAATAAGGCAGTATGCCATCAGCGGAATTACGCAGAATATAGAGCTACTTTAAGGACGGCCAATACACCTTGTATACCTTTTTTGGGAGTTTATCTAACGGATATGACATTTTGTCATGAAGGAAATCCAACACATCGTGTTTCTCCTCGTCATCCTGACTTGAAATTGATTAACTTTGACCGCTACCGCGTAAGTTAATTTTGTTGTTTTTTTATTATTATTATTTTCTCATAGTCGACTAATAAACTTGACTTTTACCTTTTTACATAGAAAATGACAAAAATTATTTCTGAAATTGAAAGGTTTCAAGCTCCCTATAATTTAGTTGAAGTACCCGAGATTATTAAGTTTATCAAGTTGTCAATAAATTCTTTATCACATGAGGGATCTGCTGATAGTCTTTACCAACGTAGTTTGAGGCTTGAGCCTAGGGAGTCATGATAAATAATTGGTTTCGTGAATACTTTTGATTTCTGCGCGTTTGCACATAGTATTCCTTTTATTTTATCTTTTTGTTAGCTCACCTTGTATAAAACCTTTTTGTTTATTGATCAATTTGAGCATGTTGTATTTTATTCGAATTTTATCAGCTAACACGGTTTTATCCAATGTTGATGAATAAAAAAAAAGCATGGTTTTAAAACTAAGCTTTGTTTTAATTATGGAATTTTTAATAGATTCCATATTTTTACCTTTTTAAAATATATAGCAAAAATGCTTGTAACATTTTATCTGAAAGAAAAAGCCTTTGTTTTGTAATGGTAAGTGGAAACTGTTCTGATGAATGCCTTTGAAGCAAAAGGCAGACTATGCCCACTTGAGTGCTTATAGAAAGCCTTCACAAACAAATCTTGAAAAGGGGAGTAGAGGCTGGAAAAATGTGGAGTATTGAACTTATAATGTTGCTTTTTTTTGTAGTTTGGTAATTATTTTAGTGATTTGTTTTGATTAACAAATCCTTATTGATCTTAAGAGTTATTTTTATAATATTAACTAAATTAAATCATCTTAAGAAAGAAATGATCATTAATTTAAATAAATGTTTAAGTTAAAGGTTAAAATTTCACATATTACCCATAAATTTTAATTTAAAAATTTGTTATCAAAGAAAAAAAAAACCTTCTTCTTTTTGAACTTAAACAATTTTAATATATTCTTTTTTACTAAAAAATAAAAATATAAAGAAATAGATTAAATTAAAAATAATAAATTTCATTCCCAGCAATTTCTTATGCTTATGCTCATGTAAAAATTGGTTTATTGATCATTTTTAGTCATTAAAAACCAAGTCATGAATTAATCATTGATTTCAAAGTTCACTTTAACTTTTAAAATAATTAATTAATTAAATTTATCACTAATTCAATTTTTTTTTTTTTTTTTTTTTTTTTTTTAAAAAAAATTGTTTTTTTTTTTTTTTTTTAATTTTGAAATTTTTTTTTTTTAATCTCTAAAATTCTTTTGTTAATTTTTCTTTTTTAAATACTTAATAAATTTTTTTTATTTTTTTTTTATATATATTATTTTTTTTTAAGAAAAAAAAAAAAAAAAAAATTAATAATAATAATAAAAATAAATAAATTAATTAATTTTTTTAATTCATTATTAAATTTTGGGTATTGGTAAAAACATGTAAGAGCTTATGTGTTTTTACCATCAATTGGTAAAGACACGTAATTTTAGGGTAAAAACGTGTAAGGGATGGTTTTTAAATGAAATATGGCTATTTATGGCATTTATGATGCCATTAATGCCATTTGTGGCATTAAAAATGCCATTTGTGGCATTAAAAATTCCATTTATGGCATTAACAGTGCCATTAATGGAATTATCAATGAAATATTTCTGATTCCATTAATGCCATTTATGGAATCAACATTGCCATAAATGGCATTAACAATGCCATAAATGGAATTAACAATGCCATAAATGGAATTAACAATTCCATAAATGGCATTACATTAACAATGCCATAAATGGAATTAACAATGCCATAAATGGAATTAACAATGCCATAAATGGCATTACATTAACAATGCCATAAATGGCATTAACAATGCCATAAATGGCATTAACAATGCCATAAATGGAATTAACAGTGCCATTAATGGCATTATCAATGAAATATTATTGATGCCATTAATGCCCTTTATGGCATCAACAATACCATTTGTGGCATCAAAAATGCAACATTTCTGATGCCATTAATGCCATAAATGGCATTAATAATGCCACATTAGCAATGCCATTAATGGCATTACTAATACCATGAATGGCATTATCAATGCAATAAATGGAATAATGCCATTTATGTAACACCATAAATGGCATTGTTAATTCCATTTATGTAATGCCACAAATGGAATTTTTGATTCCATAAATGGCATTTTTGATGCCATTTATGTTATAGTTAAGGCCATTAATTCCATTTTTAAGGCCAATGTTAAGGCCATTCATGCCATTTTTAAGGCCATTTATGGCATTTTTAAATGCATAAATGGCATTGTCAAGGCCATTAAATTCAATTTATGGAATTGCTGTAATGCCATTTATGCCAATTTTCTGGCCATAAATGGCATCTGTATGTCATTCTTGATGCCATTAATGGCATTATTAGGTCATTAGTGATGCCATTTATGGCACTTTTTATGTGATAAATGACACTGTTAATGCCAAAAATCAAATTTTAACTTCCACTCATCATAAATTAAATTTTGAATTCAATTTATGTCATAAATGGCATTTTCAATTTAATTACAAACATGAACAAAAAACGTAAAAAAACATGGACTTTTTGGGCCTACAAATGTTCTTGCAAAAAAAATACCAAAATGTTGGGCTTCTGGTTTATTATTCTCAACATTCTCACCTTCATTTTAAAAAAAAAATTATTGAAATTCATAAGTGGGAACATTTTTAATGAATTTTTTAAAAAAATGGGCCATTTTACCAAATTGCCCAAAATAGAAAAATTGGGCAAAAAAAAAAAAATTGAAAAAATTTGGGGACCTTCACATCCCATGTCGGAAAAAATATGGCAAAACAGAATGTTGGAAATTCTCAAAAATGAGCCTGAGGAATTTTTATTAAAAAATTGGGTCACTTACGTGTTTTTACCATAAAATTACGTGTTTTGGCCATAATTTGGTAAAAACACGTAAGGTCTTACGTGTTTTTACTAAAACCTTACGTGTGTTTACCAACACCCTTTAATTTATTAAACTAATTTTCATATTTCTTAAATAAAAAAAAACAAAATAGTTTAAATTGTCTTTTTTTTTTTTTTTTTTTAACTCCTTAACCAAGGAATTTATTTCTTTTTATTTTTTATTTTATTTTATTAATTTTTTGAAATTTAATTAATTTTTTTCTTAATTATTAATTTATTTTTAAAGTTAATATTAATTAAATCATTGATCAATATTATTTCATGATTTAATTAGGAATCAAAAAATAAAAAAAAAGTTTTTAATAAATTAATAATTTTTTTTTTCAAATTAATCCTCAAAGTTTTATAAATAAGAAAAAAAAAGAAATTTTTTTAGAATTTTTAATAGAAAATAGGAGAACAAATTTTAATATAATTTTAGTATCATGATAATTTGTATTAATTTCCCTTAAAATTAAAGATTTAATATAGAGAATTTCTATGTTTTAGGAATAATCCTTGGAAAAAAGGAGTCAACTTCCTTTCAATCAAAATTAAATTTTAATTCCACTAACAAAGGATCTCAAAGAACAATGGAAAGGTTTTTATTTTTTTAACCCACCTTAACAGGTCTTTCAAGATTCTTTATTTGTGTTGCAATCTACATGGCCATTTCAGATGTTGTTTCTATATTAAAGTTTAATAAATTTATTTTTTTCATTCAGGAAAAAAAAATTTGTAATTTTTTTTTTCTTTATTAAAAATTTCCAAATTAAAGAAATTGATTAAAAAGTTTTTTTAAAAAAATTAATAAAAAAAAAAAAAAAAAACATAAATTAATAATTTTTAAAAATGAATTTTTTAAAAAAGTCAAAAATAATTTTTGAGAAAATTTTTTTCTCTATTATTATAAATTAAAATATTTAATTTTGATAAAAAATTACTTATTAGGATTGAATAAAAATTTGTAATATTTAAATAATAAATAATTTAATAGTTAGAATTTTGAATGATAATAAAAATTTCAAAATCTAGTAGTTTTTTTTAGATATTACTTAATTTGATTCAGATTTACATCCTCAATTTCAAATTACCTTCTGAGTTGGTTATCAGTGCATTCAGTGATCACAAGATAAAGGATTAAGCTCTAAAGATTCTCCAAAAAAATCATATTTTATAACATAATTCCATCATCATGGAAAATAATTGCCCACAAAAAAATGGGTTAACCTTTTTGATTTTGATTTAAAAGCTAATACTCAATGAGATCTCTTATTAGGGGGTGTCAAAGTCACCAAATCCCGCCTTAAAATAACACGGGATTTGGAACCCAAATCCCAACACTAAATCCCAGGTTTTTTATGTGTAAATCCCATGGTATTTTAACTGAGTCCCCTGGTATTTTGACCAAATCCCATGCATCTGGGATTTCAGCTTGAAACCTAACCCAAATGAGTACTCACAATTCATACCTGTACAACATGTTCTTCTAAACTCCATTTTGGACAATCTGACCAAACAGCTTATAGTCCATTTATACTTCATCATCCATATAATAATGCCTCGATCCAAAGCAAGACAAATAAAGACAGATATGAAGATCACCTCTGGCCTGCCTCATCCATCAGGTCACTTAATACGTACAGAGTATTTAACAATAATTAATTGGCTTTCAGTCAAGTCCAATTTTGAGTCATGTTTTGGTACTAGCGGTTCAACAACTATTGGAAGACCTCCTTCCTCAAAGCAGCATGGGTTTCAGCTTATGGCCATTGAGGTCAACAAAAAATCGCGAAATTGCCTAAACCTTAGTTCAAGCAGCATCCGAGATCGATGGCAAACATATAAAAAGAAATATATGGCAGCCAAAAAATTCTAAAACTTAACTGGGGCTGGAATAACGGAAGAAGATGAGAGTAAAGGAATAAAAACAATGAGTGAAAAGCTGGAAAGTATGTGTCCTTGCTATGCGGAAATGGATGTGCTCTTTGGCCACAAGCCCAATGTCACTCCCATTGCAAGCTATGATTTGCAAGAAAAAGACAGTTTCAATGGTGATGATGATAATGTTTTGCTTGATAAGGTAAGCTATGGTCTCTTCCTTTTTATACCTCAGATAATTAAAGCCCATTTGCTTTTCAAAGGAGAATAATCACTTGGATTCACCTCACAATCTGGATCCTTTGCTTCATAATGATGATAACTTGGTTCCAGTGGAAAACCTTCAAGATGATTCGGTAAGTACATTTAAGAGTGATTCTTATGTAATCCATTGTTGATTATTTCTCCTTTGACAAGCAAAGTAAATCCATAACACATTAAACACAAAAGCATAATCAAGCCATGACACCCAACTTGAATGACAAGAGTGGTTCTAGGAAAAGGTCGCTGGATATGTTTGCACCTACTTATGCAAATTTACTTGAATCACGGAACAAAGGTATGACTTGCAATTATGGTTACTATTACAAATCCTACTGACAAAATTCATGCTTATTAGCCCGTGAAATAAGTGATCATGCACGTTTGGAGTGGGACAGGGAGAGGTGGAATGAAGAGAAGGTGTGCAACATGGAAAAACAACGGTTTGAAGAAGTCAAGTTACAAAAACAAATGGAGTTTGATGAGAAGCAAAATGCAAAGAAACATGAATTTGAAAAAGAAAAGTGGAATCGTGAATTGGAATTGAAGGAAAAGCAATGCCAGATGGATCTCACTATAGCAGCATTGTCATCAAGCAGGCCAATTGGGGAGCTGGAACGCATTCTGGCATTAGTCAATAAAAAATAACTTATTACATATATGTAATGTGATCAATTTATATATGGTGCTTGTTCAATAAATCTTATGTTTATGTTTAATTATTGATCTTATGTCATGAAATCTAACTCCACTTTATTACCAAAGGGAAATTTCAATGTTTATGCATAATTGACGCACCAACTTGCCATTCCAAGTTCATATGACATTTATTTTCAATTTCCAGCAGATTTGAAAATTTGGGCAAGTTTTGCATTGAGAATTTATATGAAGTCTGTTCAAAAATCAAATTCGATGACAGCTTTTGTCCTTTTTTATGAAAATGTCATTTTATGGTTTTTTTGTAAATTTTTTCATCTTTTTCTATATATTTTTTTAAATTTAATGGTTATTTTTTATTTTGAAGGGTTTCAACTTTTAAATGGGCAAAGACCCTTGTTTGGTTGATTTTTGATTTTTAATTCTTAATTTTTAATTTTTTTTTAAAGTTGATTTTTTTCTTTAATTTCATTTAATTTATTATTTTTTATTTTTACTGTTCACCCCTCCAATTTAAAAAAAAAACACCTTTTTTTTAATTTTTTTTTTGAATTTCAAATCTTAAATTTCACTTTTATTTTCATTTTTACTTTTCACTCCTCCCTCTTGAAAAATATTCACCAATTTTTTTAAATTTATTTTTTTTAAATTTTATTTTTTAATTCTCAATTAATTTTTTTCTATTTTTACTTTTCACCCTTCCCTCTAAAAAAAAACCCCACTTTTTTTAAAATTCAGGTAAGTTAATTTCTCTTCTTTTTGTTTAATCACAATCCTTTTTTGCTAATTTTTTTTTAATTTTTCTGTAGGTAATTTCCTTTTTGTCTTTTAAAATATTTTTATTCATTTTTTTGCACCTCCCAAATTCAACCTCCCATCACCATCATCATCCACAACTCACCCACCCATCACCATTATAAACCACACCTAACCCTCCCATCACCATCATCACTCATCATCCACCTCCCAAAACCCCCCACCTCACTAACCCTGGAACCTCCCAAATACGCTCCTGGGAGGTTCCAGGGCCTGAGGCCTTCAAATCGCGCCAAATCGACTATCATTCTAATGGCCCCTAGAGGCCATTAGAATGATTATTTTATTTTTTTTATTTTCTTTTTCAATTATATCAGTTAAAAAGGAATACTTATTTTTTTTTTGTGTTTTTTTATCCATTCATTTTATTGCAACAACCTTTGACTGATCATGTTTTTTTTTTGATTCCTTTTTTACTGATTGTTTTTTTTTTGATTTTTTTTTAATCATTTATTTTAACTCAAAAATCATTTACTGATAATTATTTTTTATTTTTATTTTTTTGAATCATTGACTGATCATCTTTTTTTTTTTGATTTTTTTTAAATTCATTCATTTTATTTGAAAAATCATTTACTGATATTGATATTTTTTTTACTGATGATATTATTTTTCCCTTTTTTTGAATTTTTGGGATAATCATCATTACTGAACCTTGATTTATTTTTTATTTTAATTTTTGTTTCACTTTTTTATTTATTTGTTCATATAGGGGAGGATTAATCATAAGAATTTATTTTGCAATGTCATTTCATTTCCCATCCCTTCCATCATCCTTAAAATTCAAAAAAAAATCTCCTCCTCCCTCTCATTCTTCCAATCATTTTGATGATGTCATGGTTAGGACTAAACCAGACTCAGCACATCATCAGAATGATTTGAAAGATGATGAAGCTCATATTACTCCTCTTGATGTCATGGTTAGGACTAAACCAAATATAGAACATCATGAGGATAATAATACCAAATTAAATAATAAAAGAAAGCTCACCCAAAGACAAAGACAACACATCCATGATTCAAAAGAAATAATGTCTCACCTTGGCCATTCCAAAAAAGAATTTAAAAACTTTTCAACAATTTCGATTGACAAGAAATCTTCCAATGCCTCATGGTTAAAACTTCCATCACTTAACACTCTCCCCCATCCTTATATCCTCATTAATAAAACATCAAAGCCGTTTTTGCCTGTCATCATATATGAAATAACCCCATTTGATAATTCTTCTGGCCACTCTCAAATGCTGCAAAAAATCATCATGACATTAATGTCCTTATCTCAAAATCAACAAGAAATTAAAACCAATAAGCAACTCCAAGGTGGCATTATGAAAGGTATTGGGTTTTGATCTGGTTCTGATTCTGGAAAATCTGCAGGTGTGTGAACTTTTTGTCATATTACCTTAATAATTACTGACTAATTACAAAATTATTAGGTGTTTACTCCAGAAAACCTGGTTTAACTCCTCATCAAATTGAAACAGATAACAATCAATGGATCAAGCTTCATCAATATGACGAATTCATTTACTCAAGAATCTCCCGTTTTTCAAAATTAACAGCAAATGAAAATCAATCATTAATGGAAGCAGCCCAATTACCCAACTTCAGTCAACTCAAATGGACTTCTGCCAATCCCAAGGAAGAATTCAAATTGTTTACCAATGTCATTGTCACCCAAGATGGATTTTTCAATAATCCACACAAAGATTTAAACGATCTCAATGCCTGGACTTATGGTATATTTTCTTTTGTATCAAAAAAAGATTTCCTTCCACTTCCTACTATCTTCACCCCCTCTGGACATGGCTTACACTTCCCTGAATTAAAAATGGAGATTGATTTTTCAAAAAAATCTGGCATCATGGAAATACTTTGGAAGACATCAACAATGGTTCATCATACAACAAAACCACCTCCAGAAATTATCAATCATGACACAATTACTCATTTTGGATGTTCTTTTCAAATAAATCATAAATTATTTAATGTAGGTGACAAATTCTTGAAAATGACACCCACCAAAATAAATTCAAGAGTCAATGGGTACTTTGAAAGAAATATGCAGGATCAAAAAAGAACTAAAAAATCTTAATTGTAAATACTTTTATTTTATGAATAACATCTCCACTCCGTTGTATGCCATTAAATTAAGTACATAAAACATTGGTCCTGAAGAAATTTACAATTGACTATTTTTCCATGCCAAAGTGATTGGTTTAATTTTCTCACGCATATTTAGCACATCTTCCCCAATGTCATTGTTGGCCAGATTTTCCGCTTGTGGTGGATCATCATCTTCATATAAATCAAACCACTCATCACCAATTTGAGCTAACATATTATGTAAAATCGTGCAAGACACAACACAACTAACAAAATATTCAATTTCATGATTATACCTCATTTGATTTCTCATTTCCCTTAGAGAAAACCACCTCCCCTTCACAATCCCAATTGCATGCTTGATTCTGACCCTCGATTTTGCTAGACAGTAATTGAAAGAATGGTTGTCTTCATTATGTGCTACAACTCCCTTATATGCTGGAACAACCCAAGGAGAGCTTGCATATGCCAAATCTGCAAGTAAGTACTGATCCTTTTCATAAAACTCTTGAGGTGTTTGTGCTATTTTCATATGTTGATAGACATTTGAATCATGAAGTGACCCAGTACAACCAACATGCAGAGCAGTGAACTGTTTGTTGATATCACAAACCAGTTGTATTGACATAGAATACCTTATATTTAAACCATCAGTAAGATTGAAATCAAGAATAAAGATTCAACAGCTTACCTTTTTTTGGGGTCAAAATACGCTTCACCATCATTGGGAGGACGTTGTGATAATGGTATGAGACTCCCATCAATAAACCCAATGCACCCAGGGAAGCCTTCTGCTTGCATTACTTGAGACATTTCTCTGCGTTGTTCTATTGTTGGCCACACAATTACTTTGCGCTTCAACTTCATTAATATCTGAATGACTCTTTGAGTGTACAACACAATAGCCCCATGGCTAATTCCAAACAACATTCCAATCTTTCCCAAAGCGGCCCCATTTCCATTTGATCCTAGCCTTGATAATGCCACA
Source organism: Austropuccinia psidii (assembly GCA_023105745.1). Lineage (NCBI taxonomy): Eukaryota > Fungi > Basidiomycota > Pucciniomycetes > Pucciniales > Sphaerophragmiaceae > Austropuccinia > Austropuccinia psidii. Next base: position 5,915,155 of record JALGQZ010000002.1, on the reverse strand, counting down.
GCCAATTGGATGGCAGGATTGCGTTGTTTGTTTTGTGATGAGTTTTGAAAGGTTTTATCAGCTTGAATTTGTGCAACCAATTTTTCAAATGATTCATGTGTGGTCCTACATAGCTGTCGAAACTTTTCAGATGATAATGTCTGTAAATCATTCATTGTATACATGTAATGAGATGGATATCTTCTACGAGGATTGATGTATCTTTGTGAGGTTATCATATCTAATAATATTATATCTCCCTGGATATCAGAATCACTATCAGAGCTGAGAGCATCAATGAACTGAAGTGAGTTCAAGGTCTGAAGTAAAGGTAGCCTTTGCGATGCCTTGGGCATGGTAAATGAAGAAAAGGCTGGTAGTAAATGCAATTTGAAATCAAATAACTTAATAAATGATGAGTTTATTTAGATTTTATGCAAGAGAAGGAAATTTTTATGCAATTTAACATTCCCTTACTGAGTTGTGTGTTTGAAAAATGTGCCTTTATGGGAAGCTAAAGGTGGGATTTTGGTATTTAAACACAGGATTTGGTACCAAAAAACCTGGGTTTTTGTACCTCAAAATACCTCACCTCTTGAGGTGTGGGATTTCTGAAATCCCAAAAAATTAATGTGGGATTTTGGAAAAAAAAAACTCGGGATTTTGAGTGTGGGATTTGGTAACTTTGACACCCCCTATTAAAAGTATACAGTATTTTTTTAATTCTAAGTAGATAGATTTCATTAGATTAATTAAATTCCTTTAATACACAAATAGAAATGGTTGAATAAGAGGAACTTGAAAATGAGATAATCAATAATAAATTTAATTTTAGTAGTTCTATCAAAATTTCAACAAGTTAGACTTTTTCAATGAATGATGTGACTTAATTTTCTGAAAACTGGTAAAATTCTACCTTTCAAATCAACACCTGTTTTGAAAAAAGGAAAGTAAAACAAATCATCCTTTTTCTGATCATATTCCAGAACTCTTTCAATGTTGGGGACCAGGACAAGCCTAAGCCAAATAGGGGTATGAGCACTTAATTGGAGTGTTTGAAAAGATTCCAAGAAATAAAAAAATATGTATGTCAATTAATAACAAAAATATATTCATATTTTGTATAAATATGAGCTGGATAAGACCAACTTCCTGTAGCTCTTAATAGATTATATAGATAAAGCCTTACTTTAACATATTTGTTATTTTGATATCCTCATCAGCCCCATGGAAAATAAGAAAAATTTAAAAATCACAACCTCCTTCTCAGTTTAAACACCAAAAACATAATAAATAACTCTACCATAACAATCAAATTTATGATTCCCTGATTGAGTGATTGAAAAATTTTTATTAATAAAAAGGAATAATTATGTGAATAAGCATAAAAACTTTGGAAAAATACAAAAGTAATCTTAATTTAAGATTTTTTTCAACTTTTTTATTTTCTAATTTTAAAATATTAATATCAAATATATATATATATATATATATATTAAACTGAAAATCAAAAAAAAAATAGAAAATTCATAAATATTATGATATATTTTTCTTAAAGAGAAATTAATTTCAATTTCATATTATTAATATTTTTTTTTTTTTTTTTTTTTTTTTTTTTTAGTTCTATGATCCATTTTTTCTATATTTTAAAATTTTTTTTCTTTTTAATCTTAAATCTCAACAAGAAAAATATTTGAAGATTAATTTAAATTTTTTAACTAAATTGAATTCATTTAAATATTTTTAAATTTATTAATTTTAATAATAAACAATTGATAATATCTAAATAAGAAATAAAAATTTCAATTTGAATTTTATAATAAAAAATTGATTTAATTTGAAATTATTATAATTATAAAATCATTATTTAATAATATTTAGAAGTTTTTTTCTTTTTTGGTTGAAAACATAGTGACAAAATAATGGAATTTTTTTTTTCAGATTCATAAATATTTTTTTTTACAAAGAAATAAAGACCTAAAATGTTTTTAATAGTTAACTTGTCATTGTAAGAAGTAAATCTCATTAATAAAAATGACCACAAATAAATCACCATGTTCATCTTGGGTATGGTGTAAATAAGCCACTTCAAATTATTTTATTACATGCACTCTCACATATCACAGGATCTAAAATGGTATAGATCTGCTATCCTAATGCTAAAAGGAAAATATTCCCATGATGCCTATGTAACTCAGCATCAAATTTGGTCCATGAGAGTTTGAATTTTTGTAAGCTACATGGGGCTGGTCACATGCCCCTAGTGAGTAAGGTGCAAATGTAGGTTGAACAAAATCAACCCTGAAAATTTTTGGGCCTTTGTGTGCATCTCACACATATGCACCCAAACCCAAAGCATTGTTTGACTGGCTCCACACACCTGCATATTGTAAATCCTGCTTGTGTTGAGTTGATTCATAGCTACACAAAATTAACATTGAAAATTCTTGGGCCTTTATGTGCATGTGTAATACATATGCACCTGCACCCAAAGCATTGTGTGGCTGGCTCCACCCATTTAAAACTCAGCCTATCAATCAGGACTGTGCCAAGTTTATTGATAGATACACAAAATCAGGCCCCCATGTTCTTGGTCCTTTGTGTGCATTTATCACACATATGCACCTGAACCTGATTCATTGTGTGGCTGGCTTAACCCATGTCACATGCAGCTTGTCAATTACTCTTATGCCAAGTTTTTACATGGATCACCTGGGAAAGTCATATACCACTCCTTTAAATCAAGACTGGTTAAATTACCTCTTTGATGTGAGTATGTAGAAACATGTGGGTCTTGTGTTATTTTTTTTCAGGGTGAGTCTAAGTAGTAGCTCAAAAAATAAAAATAAAATATAGGAATATGACTATTACACAATAAAAATAGTTTTAAATTTGATTAAAAGGTTCTAATTTTAAATGATATATAAGTGGTTATGAATACAATTATTTAAAAATAAATAAAATAATTAACTAATTTTAATTTTATTAGTATTATACTAAGAGTACTAATGGTATAATACAGATTTACTATGTAAGGTTTCTAATTCATTATGATGAGGTCCTTTTAAAATCAGAAAAGGCCTGATTTTATCCCTTTTGGGGACTTTTAGCTTCTGGAAGGCTCTTCAAACTTCTGAATAATGAGAATTTTTACTCTAGATTCTGAATTTGTGGTTCTGTACCATATATTCCCCAATAATCATGATCAGAATTGTGGTTTTTGGGAACAAAAATTATAATTCTGGATCAATAAAGGGTGAAAAAACTCTTCACAGGCCACATAAGAACTTTTATTAAATTTCCAAATTTTTTGAATCATTAATATTAGTAAGTATGAAAATTTTCAAGAGTTAAATAATCATTATTTTAAGTATTAAGACAACTCTGGTTGGTACAGGTTTGGTACAGAACAGTATTGGTCAACAAACCTCCAACCAAGATATTTCAGTCAGTTTTTGAGATTTCAATAATCCAAGAGTATAGGATGAAGGGTCTTAATGAATTTTTTGATTTAGTATTCTTTATTTTAACCCTCATAAAAAATACCAGAAGTTATAAGGGTTTCTACCTCTTTTGATGTATTCTTGTACATCAGTATGTGGCCTGAGAAACTTCCAAGAAAGATATCTTTGTCAATTTAGAGGATATAAGTATTCTAATAATAAATAATTTTAGGTCTTGATAGGCTTTAAAATCTTGTATACTTCACTTTTGTGAACCTTTGAGATATGACCACATACCCAAAAAGGTCACAAGAAATATTTAAAATAATTGTACATTAAAAATAAGGGTGTTGGTAAACACATGTAAGCTTTTAGTAAAAACATGTAAGCCCTTACGTGTTTTTACCAATTTATGGTAAAAACACATAATTATATGTTAAAAAGACATAAGGGGTGGCTTTTAAATGAAATAAGGCTATTTATGGCATTTCTAAGGCCATTAATGGCATTATAAATGCAATAAGGAGCATTATTCATTCCATCAATGGAATTGTTAATGCCATTTATGGTATTTTGAAGGCCATTAATGCCATTTATGGCATTGTTAAGGCCACAAATGACATTAACAATGCCAGTTATGGAAATTTTAAGGCTATAAATGACATTAACAATGCCATGAATGGCACTTTTAAGGCCATTAAGGCCATTTATGGCATTATTAATGTCATTTATAGCCTTACCAATTCCATAAATGGCATTTGTAATGGCATTTATAGCCTTAAAAATTTCATCAATGGCATTGTTATTGTCATTTTTGGCCTTAAAATTTTTAGTAAAAACACGTAAGGGCTTATGTGTTTTTACTAAAAGCTTATGTGTGTTTACCAACACCCAAAAATAATTACCTTAAAGCTACAAAAAATGCCATAAATTGGCATAAAGCTTGGTTTAACTTAAAAACCAATAAATAAACATGTGAAATAAATTATACCATTGGATTACCCATGGTAAAATACACATATACAATTTTTATGGCATATCTGTAAAGTGAATATTTAATGAGTTATAAGTAATAATACCTCATAAAAAACACAAACCCTTATTTATTTCAGAGACCAATAAAACAACATGTAAAATGAATGGTACAATTGGAGTCTCCATAAAAATCCACATATAAAACAATTAAGAAGCTAAGCTCCAAAGTCAATACTTAAGGAATTAAGCTGAATATATGCACTTTTTTGGTCAACGCATATATTCAAGGATTTTAGCCAATATCTTTTGAAATAGGCATGATAAAGTGATGAGCCAAAAATAAAGTAATAACATAATTACTGTAGGAATACAGAAACAAAGTTTATTTCCCAAGATATAAACAAGGTTAAAACCTGTAAGGGATTATTGATTAAAATCAACAGAGCTGTTGACCACTTTGTTGTGAAAGTGGTCCAAACTTAAAAAAAAGTAGACAGTTTGATTCTACTAGTTCATTCGTGAAGAATGATGTATTCTTTATTATAATATTCAAGGTATAACCACTTGAAATCATGGTTTGAAGTTTAAAATATTAAATTTCGACAGAAAAGATGAGTTACAAGAAAAATCATCAAAATAGAGTTTTGATGATGTAATGAAATGCTCTTGGCAGCATAATAAGGTTATGCCAAGCTATTAGAATTCACTCCCTGAATCACTGTAGCTTGTAAATTTTGAAAGTATTTAAGGATCAAAGTTTGAGCTTAATTTGATCATTTATGATCACTCACTGTAACCTTAAATTAAGTTTAACAGTCATATGAGTGATAACATTGGTGAATACTGTTATTTTATGATTAAAACTAATAAAATCCACGAATTTTGGGGTTCTTCCAAGTCTTTGATGTCATCAAACTTAGAGTTATAGTGATAACTCTAAATAATGGCGTAATAATGATGTAATATGGTTTGATCATGATGTAATCATCACCAAACCTTAAAATACTGATCAATTCCAGTGTATATGATCAGTACACGTCTACTAGAAGCCTGTTGGACTCTAAGAGGGAGGTATTTACTATAAATAGAGCTCTTTTTACTCTGTTTTCCCCTCAGACGCTTACAAAACACTAAATAATTAAATCAAAAGGTAATTTCTTTATTCTTTATATATAAAGCTCTTATATTATTGAAGACCAAAGATCATCTTTATCATAATCATCAAATTTGACGTGATTATTCCAATTATTCAATTGTTTTGTTATATTTCTCTCATAAACCTCAAATCCACGTAAAATTAAGATTATTTGTAATTTCTCTTATATTTTCTTGTAAATACAATCTAAATAAGTTGTATTTACATTCCTAGACATAAAATTATTCAAAATTATTATATTAAGTATTAAAAGTAGGTTATTTCTCTTATTATGATAATTTATCTCTATTATTACTCTTAATAATTCTAGAATTAATATAAATAGTATTTATATTAATTTATAACTTTAATATTGCTAATATTATTGTTATTAATTGTTTATTATTGATAAAAAACAATTTTTTTACACCTTTATTATTTTTTGGTAGCAATAATAAAGTGCTTTGAAATATATTAATTATCTTATATTAATATATTTATTTTATTATATTATTATATTGATTTAATAATATAATTATTTTACGCCATAAATATAATAATTCTTTGTTATTATAATTATTTTTATCTTATTTATTTCATATATAAGGACATTCATAGTACAATAAGTAAAATATTAGTAAGTTTTACTTATTGTTTCATAGTCAAACCTTACAGCTTTACAGATGTATGAACATATGGAAAAAATACAGGGGGTTATTTATATTGTTGTTTTCAGAAAACCTGTATTTGGTTTATTAAACTTTTGATCCAAGATTTCTCTGAAAGTTTTGAAGGTAAAGAGGGGTAAGGGGTATCTCAAATTGAATCTCTAACTTAGATATGGAATTTTCTTGTACCTTTGTACTGATATGTATAAGCACTCTTGAACTTTTGAGGGGTTCTTAGTGAATGAAGGTGGTATGATGGTATTTCCTGAAATAGGAATGCTAAAGAGGAATAGATGGTATCATTGGATAGCCCTCCTTGAGAAATTTAAGAAAGATAATATTTTTGTGGGTCTTAATTAAATATGCATAATTTAGATGAGATGTGAAAATAAAGGTTTTTATTATTTGGTCTTATCTTTTACAGTGAATATCTTTATTGTTTCTTATACTATTTTGGTAAGGTTGGTATACTTATATTTGAAAATTATCCCTCTTTATATCATATCTATAATGGCTATGTTTGTCAAATACTCTTCATACTAATAATTTCATTCTGGTGCTCTGTCTTTAGTCACAGCCTGACATTTTTGGAACCTTTGGGCTGGTTGTGGGAGGTTCAGGGGGTGAGGAATATCAGTTGAAGGCACAGGGGAACAAATATTGGTTCATGTCACAGGATTTGGTGTAAGACCTGAATGGAAATTATGCTTGACATTAAATTCATTTTCTCTTGAAATGAGCCTGACTTTTTCTTGACATGAAGTCAATTGCCAGCTATTGACACAACATTTGGCCTGGTGGTGCTATTTGCTTTTCCATGTAGAAATAAGGTGAAATCTTTGAAAATTCATCAAAAACAAAATTATTAATTAATCTTTCTAAATCTTTCTTGAACAATGGAAAAATTCATAATCTACATAAAAAACTGACATAATTATGACTTCATAATTCAAACTAAAAGTTTTATCTACAGTCCATTTTTGATGATTCCACATGAAACACTAAATCTTAATCAGTTCACAGAACATAAAATGTGTGATGAAATTCTCAATAAAATTTATAAATTGTTAAATTAATTTTCATTTTAAAATATAACAAGGTTGAGAGTTGTTACTACATTATTTCTTAACAATAAATGGGTTGGTAATCATGTAAAAAGACTTAATTGAGTAATTACGATAATCTTACATGACAACAAGTAATGCAATAAATAATATAAAGAGTTTAACTGGTTTATCACTAATTTTTCTTTCAGTTTTCTCCATGGAATGCATAAATGAGCTTTTTTTGACTTAAAAGAGATTTCCTCTTGCTGTTTTTTCCAAATCATCTTATAATTCAATAATATAATTAGAACCAACAAGTAAGTATTAGTAAAATCTTTTTCTTGAATGTTTTAATTTTTTTCAAATAAATTGGAAAAATGTGAGATAATATAAGTAAACTATTTACAATAGTTCTAAACTTTTAAATCACTGCATTACTATTAAAAACCAATTTTTATCCTTTAAATCTGCAGCTAATCTATAAAATGACTATATCAATCATTTTCAAGGTATTATTGGAGTGTTAGTGAGTTTTTGATTTGATTCTTGAAGATTTTTCTTATCCATACTTTTCTACAAGAATTCTCTTTGAAATTATTCTTTTAAAAGAATATCATACATTTAAATAAGAAGCTTTATTATTAATACTTCTTGTAATTGATTTTAGTAGAAAATTACTGCTTACTGTTATAATCACTAGCAGTGTATAGCAATTAGAATGAAGAATCAACTAACTATTTCTTTATTATATTTCATAATAAAAGTCACAGTACTTTTTATTAATACTAATATTATCAAGTTTTTCATAGACACATCTTACAGGGGCCCCCTAAAACCACCCAAATCCTTGGAATCTGAAATTCACTTTTCTAGGAGCACACTTGAAACCCAGCCATTGAGGATGAGGCTTTTTATTGTCTCCATCATAGTGGAAAAAAATGAACCATGAGGGTTATTCACTATATTCCTCCTCAATAAGCTGAGCTAAACATGCAGAAGGTACCTTTCAATCTTATCTGTAATACTTATCATATTACTGCTCTATATTATTACTTAATGGGAATCCCAAGTTAAATTTACAAATAGGTCCCAGAAAAGAAACAATAATTAGCTGTGTTAGCCTTCCAAATTTGACATAATTTGTGTTTGACAAATTTATAACACTTTTACACCCCATCACAGCTTCACAAAGATGAACACCATGAGCTGAATTCAAATTCTTCAATATTTACTCAATGGAAATGATAAATAGAGGGTTTTCAATAAGGTACACAATACTAGAACCCCCACATGAAAAATCGTATTTATCATATTCTATTCTATTTATCAGGATCTCAAACATTGAAAGAACAATAATCAGATTTTATTAAATCCAAAAAAACTATTTAAAAAACCATTATATTCAGCTGTGCTATAAATTTATTGTACTAACTTATTTCAGAGAGTCCCCATTTGAACTGATAACAGGAACCTCAAGTATCTTGAAGGAAAGAGTTTGCATCTTACTACAACTTTTGAGCCAATCTTGATCAAAGACCTGAAAGGATAGCCCCTCAGGAATATAACAATCATTTATTAAATGTATTTCTGGAAATCTATCAATATTTTTTTACCCTTCCTTTGAATACAATTAAAAAACTCTATGTCCCTATCCATTTTTACCACTAACTCATTAAGCGAATGTGAGCGCCAGAATAATCCCACTTCGTGGTAAACTTGACATCCATTTTCCACTACCTCCTCAGTATCTGAACATACTAAAGGGTAATTGAATTGTGATGCTAATATTGTAAATTTAGCCATATCACACCATTCACAATTGTGCTCACAGGTATGAGGTTTAGAAATCAAATTATAAGCAGAATCACTTCATAAGAAGTGAAATATAAAATATGGATTAAAATTGGCTCACCTTTTTTCCCCAAATATTCCACATACTTTTGGATTGACTTCCATTCCCTTTTCAAACAAGTGAAATACTGCTCTATTAATGATGAAACCACACCATAGTTATTACAATACTTGCTCAAACAGTATTGATAATGCTCAGTTCTGACAAGTGCCTGTAAGAATGTATGGTAAGAAGCCATAGAAAGCAACTTGTTGAGCAGATGTTGCCATGAGATATCCCAGCTCCATGTTAATGAATTAAGTCCTAAGTTGGGGAGCCCATGTTAACAGTAGCTTTGGACACCCTGAGACTGAACCTGTGTTGAGTGAGGGCTTATTGGAAACCTCTTTGGGGATATATCCCTGATGACCAGCAACCTGAATGGCAATTTCAAATTATTCTATGATTGATGGTTCTGGTAGTGAAGAGAAATCTTTATCCTTCACTTTGAGTAGAAACAGGAAATGGGCATACATGGCTGATCTCATCCCATGGACAGTAACAGGAAGTTCCACTTTAAGCCATCTTTTTTATGCTTCTGTCTCACACCTTTTTCCATATTATGAGCTTTGAAAGATTGGTCCCTTTTCTGTCTCATCTCTGATTGAGGGCCATTTGAGGGTGTGTGAAGCCACTATTTTCCCGAGTTACCTCCTCATGCACCACAAGATCCTCCCTCCTTGGTTTACCATTTTTTCTGCTTTGAGTAGGAGACATTCTCTCATCCTCATTGGCCACAATATTCTCTCTTGATCAACTGGAATGACCCATTCTTGGGTTTGAGGAATACAGATGATGACATCCACCAAATTTCTCTTTATGGACCAGAGGTGAAGATGCATATCGCAAGTTAACAATTTAAAATTTTTGTAAAAACCTAACATACTAAAATTCTTCAATTGGATCCTGAGTTAAAATGTATTTCCTTTAAGTGCCATATCTAATAAACAAAACAAACATATAATATTGTGAAAAATGGTTATATCCAGGAGTCAAAATCACTTTGACAAAGTGTCAATCCAGGATTCCCCTTGGAAAGACCACTCCAAGTAGCATTATACAATTGTCTTTCTTGTTTCCTACCATCACTCCTTTGACCATATACCACATTAACCTGAGACCCTGAAGGAATATTGAGTGATGGCTGTTTACTTAGCTCAAAGGGTTCATGAGACTCCATAGGATTCTTACCAGGATTAAGGAGGAAGTCATGTGAAAAATTGGAGTGTTTATTAGCCTTTAATGAAATGTCTGGTGTTCATCCTGGTGCCTCAGAAACCTGAATTTTTATATTAGTGGGATTTGGGGGAATTGGAGTTATGGCAATATTTGGTATTTTACAAGCAGTCATGGTTTGACCTGTTGCATTTCCCACATCAATGTTGAGACCTGATACATTCACCAAGGATGCAATAGGGGTTGTCAGTGGGACTTTCGGACTCATTGGTGACTGAGTTTGAACATATTCTATGCCAAATTAACTATCCAACTCATAAACTGATCCTGAATGGGATTTACATGGTTTAGAATGTGATATAAGGGGTAAAATACTACAATGATATTTTGAACTTGATAAAACAGCTCAGTAGCATGATAAAATAGAATGATCTCAAAGAGAAAGTTTTTTAAATGTATAATAGAAAAATTCAATCAATAGTGTGAGCCATGTCTCTTGTGGAAGTTTGATAGTACTATTATTAGGAGAATTAACATGAACTAAGCTTGAGATCCTCCACTTCTTTCAGAAACCAAACTGCAAGGAGAACCAACACATAATAGCATATTCCCTCTATCTCAAAGGGGACCCATTTTGCATTGGTAATTAGATGCCATAAAAAATTTCTGAACAGTATTCATTTTGGTTTGCTTTGTCTTGATATATAACACACTGGTACTTCTGCTGGTTTGTAATCAATAATTACCTTGATGTAGGGATTCCCCTAATCCATCTCCACATGAATAAATCTAAAATTTGTAGAGTATATTACAGTCAGGAATGAGAAGTAAAGGTGCTTCTGTAAGGGCTTTATTTATCTTCTCATATTCTCTAATTCTTTCTTCTGTAAGCTCAAATACTGTCTGTTTATCACAGTTTCTGTGAAGTGATTTGGTTAAAATTGCAAAACATCTCAGATGTTGCCTATATTAACTGGAAAATCAAGGAAAAGACATCATTTATTTTTTGCTCTGGGGTATAAGCTCAAGTAACACTGCTTCTGCCATTTATCATTATTGTGAGCCTTGAGGTATATTTTTCATACCCAAATAGGCCACAATTATCTTAAAAATAAATTTTGAATTATGCATAACTCATAAGTCATGCATATATCCAAAATTCATCATTTTTGTTTTCAAAAAAGATGAATAGCTTTTTATTGAGTAAGTAAATCCATGGATTTAAAGCCAGATTTGGATTCTACACAAATGATTCACCTAGGGTAGCTCCATAGAGTGAATAAGCTCAAATTAACTATTTGAGGTGGTAAAATGGAAAATACTTCAATACCACATAAAAGATCCATGAAAATTTTTGTTTTTCTTAATTTCACACCAAAATAATGGGAATATGAGAAATCCCATGCTACATATACACTAAGAATAGTGTTATGAATGTTTTGAGCACTTAATATCATGGTATTCTTACATCAACTTTTGGTACACCCATAGTGGATATCTCACTTTAAGCTTAAATTTCTATTTTGATGTGAAAAATAGGCAAGGGGGACAAAAGACATCAAAGAGAGCCAGGGTACCCAACTTCTGAGGCCTCAGAAGCGCAGAAAGCTCCAAAGCTTAGATCCATGACTGATCTTGGCCTAATTGGTAAACTAAAACCCTTTGGGAACTTGGTTACCATGTTACAACTACTGTAAATCTTAAGAAAATAGCAAATAACCTGCTATTTTGACGTGCCAAGGAGGTAAAGAGCTACTTAGACTCCTGTAGCCATGTCAATTCTTAATTATTTTCCATGGATAAACCCAAAAAGAGTAATTAAAACCCTTTTTGGACTTGTATTCATTGATTTACCTCATAGCAACCAGTGAAACACTGATATTTGCAATTCTACATAGAAATGAGGTAAAAACTTCAAAAATTCATTAAAAATACAATTCTTAATGAATCTTTCTGAAACTTTCAGGAATAATGGAGCAATGCATTATCTATGGTATAACCAAAAAAACCATGGTTTTACTAGTAAAATTAAAAGTTTTACTTACAGTCCATCTTTGACTATTCTACGTGAAACACTGAATCTTCAAAAATTCGCAGCAATTACAACCTGTGATGAAATTGCCAATAACATTGATAACTTTGAGAAATAAATGATTATTTTGGAATAAAAGAAGATTTCAAGATGTTACTCCTTTTATTCTTAACCATATTGGGGTTGGTAGTCACGTAAAAGCATTAGTTAAGTACTTAGGATAATCTTACGTGACCACAGATGATGCAATCAATAATTCAAAAAGGTTTATTGTTTTCTCACCCACTGGTTTTTCCGTTTGCTCCATGGAACGCCTCTGTGAGCTGTTGTTGACTTAAAAGAGGCCTCCTATTGCTGTTTTTTTTCCAACAATCATCTTATTATCATTTTAAATCATTATTACCAACAAGTAAATATTAGTTATAGCTATTCTTAAGTGTTTTAAATCTTTCAGAATCAATCAGAAAGACGTGAAATCATGAAATCCAACTATATATTTTTGTAATACTGTTATAAATCCATTTTGATCCTTAAAATCCACAATTCTATGTCAAATCTCTCTATCTTATCTTTCAATAAGCTCCTTGGAATATTAGTGAGTGATTTATTTTTAATTCTTAAAGCTTTCTCTAGAATCAGTTTCCTTCAAGAATTATAATTATAATTATTTTTGCAAAAGATAATTTTATTATTTTAATAAAAGAAGTTTTATTATTAGAATCTTGTTGTAATTGATTCTTGTAGACAATTACTTGCTCACTGTTAAAATCACTAGTAGTGTTTAACACGTGAAAGAAATAATTCTTTAATTATTTAATTGTGGTTATAATAATATTTTATTATTATATTTCATAAGAACAGACATAGTACTGTTGATTAATAGTGATATTATCATCAGTTTCATAGTCAAATCTTACATTTGGGGTCCTGGCCGTGATTTTATCCATAGACTTGGCTTTAATCATATTTTAGACTTCATTTTTTTGTTCTAAAAAACCACCATACCTACCAAATTTTACATTTGGGGACCTGGCCGTGTTTTTTGAACCTTGTACCCTTAATTAATATATTTTTAAGCTCTAAAATATATTAATTTAATAATTTTTTCTTTCATTTTGAAGTTAAAATAATTCTTATTTTTGAAATTGTTTTGGAAATCTTTTTCATTGAGGAATTTGGTTTAATTTTATACTGTTTTTACACGTGGCTTTTTCACATCCAAAAACTTATAAAATTATTCTTTGAGTTACTCTGAATTAATTTTCATTCAAACTCTTAAATTTTAATTTTTTTTCTTTAAAAAGAATAATTTTTCCAATATTAAAGAATATAAAACTTATAAAAAATCTTTAAAAAAATTTTACAAAGTTTAAAAAATAATTTTTCTCTTTTATAATTTATTTCTAGTGTCTTTAATCAAATACTGTGCAGCTGGCAACAGGCTCAGTAAAGGATATATCACTAGTCCAGAATATTCAGAAGAAGAATCTGAAGACAGTATTGAGGTGCAAATTTCTAAAAGAGGCACCTTATTTAACTCAGAAAAGCCTAAATTACCACCAAAAGGTGTGTACTTTATCTTATATTTTCACCTTTTATCTTTAAATTGACATGAAAATGGTGCATACCAGAAATGGAAGCAACTATTCAGTCCAACCAGATGGATTTGGACAAGGAAGAGGAAAGACCAAATCCAGAAGTTCCAAGTCTTCCACAAGAAAGACACATTTGGAGGATGCCAGAGTTGCCCCCCATTCCCCAAGGTCTGTACCCACAGATTTTGACGTCAATTCTGAGCCTGAACTGATTCATGACAATATCTCCAGGGCTGAACCATTTTCAAGTGGCAGCAATAGAAATATATCAATGCCAGTACAAAAATTGGTTCAGAGAAGCCAAAGAAGAGGAGTGGGAAATATGCCCAAGCCTTTGGCAGGGGGCCATGAACTCCTACTTACACATCAAGAGCTTTCTGGGTCAGGAAAAGACCATAGAACTCTTAGGAGGATGGAGCCCCCTGTCTTGCAAAGACAAGGTCAAGAAGATAAAGAATTGGTTGAAGAACAAAAGTCTTTTATCCATAGACCAGAAGAAGGAACTGGAAATGACTCCAGCTTTGGAGACAGAGGCCCCAGTGGCGTCTACCAGCTCCAGAAGTGTCCAAAGACAAGCCCAAAGGACCTCAGAAGAAGCAGAGAGGTCCCAAGAGCCATCAAGGCAAGGGCAAAGGCAAAGCCAATTGGCACAGACCTTACCCACAAGGGTACAGGATCCCCAAATTGGAGCCTTCAGCCGTGGACAGTGTGTTCAACATGGCCAGAACTCTCATGGAATTCACAGCCAAGGAGCAGGAAAGGATGAACAGGACTTTTCCAAGCAAATAGATCATGTACAAAGAGGTATTAATGAAGAAATTGGTAAACTTGATTCAAAGTTAACTGAAATAGCATTTGATATCAATGAATTGAAAAAACATGATAAGAAATATACTGAATGGTATGAATTGACAAATGCCAAATTTAATTCAATTATCAATGCTTGTAGCAGAATTGAGAGTACATGTCATATTCAGAATGATGAAATGGAAGATCTTTCTATTTTTAAAATGAATGATCAACTTAAAACTCTACAAGGCCATGTCTTACAGATAGCTGAAAATACCAATCAGTTTGCTACACATTTAGCAAAAAGTGACAGTGAAAGGCAGAAGTTAAAGAATTAAATCATTGCAAATGTAGAACAAATTAATAAGAATTATGAACCAAATATGCCAAGACATTCTACACCTTTGACTGAAGAAATGATTTCTGTTAAAGGAAGTTTTACCCCACTTTTAGGAGAATATTTTGTCTCTGTTAATGATATTCCCAAATTAGAAGAATGGCCAACATTCTCTGGTGAAGGAGAATAAAACCATATTGAGTTCATCAGGACTACTGATATGTTGCAGGAAGACTTTAATGTACCTGATGAAATAATAGTGGGGAAATTACACTCTCTGTTTACCAGAACTGCAAAGAAATGGTATTACAAAATGAGAATGGATCATGGAAAACATGATTGGTCTTGGTGGAAATCTGAAGTGATTACCAAATGGGCCAACAATTCTTGGAGGTTGAAAATGGAAAATGCTTTTGAAAGTGCCATTTTCAGCTCAGAGAAAGATAAACCACTTACTTGGTTCTTCAAGCAAAAAGACAGATTATCTGCTTTACACCCAGATATGTCTGACACTATGATTAACATGAAGATATTAAGAAAGTGTGGAGCTGAACTGGAACATGCTATCAAAAGCAGATGTGTAGAACCCTGTTCAACAGAGGACTACATTAATGCAATGGAAGATATCATTACCAGAACAAGAATTGGTAAAACTTGGACTAGAATTCCTATGGAATCCAAGATGGTCCCAAAGATTTCCAGAGAGGATAAAAGACCAGAAAGACCTGTCTTGAAGTGTCATAAATGTGGAAGTACTTCACATTTAGCAAACACTTGCACCAAAAAGACAAAAATAAATGAAGTTCAAGTCATTGAAGAAATTCAGTGTACTGAAGAGAAAGAGGAGTCTGATAAAGATTCTGCAGTCTCTGAGGATACACCAGTGGAGGACTATCCCATTGAAAACATTACAGCTTTCTTTGAGGTCACAGAAGGCCATACCCACTTGCCACAGTACAGTGAGGATTGCTGCAACCTGATAAATATCCAAGATTCCAGAATGTGTAAAACAAAACCTGCTAGAGGGAAAGGTTACACTGGTGGAGCATCCTGTATCACATCAGTTTTGATGAGTGATATTGAAGCCAAAGTAAATTTGGATACAGGGGCATTTTGCACTTGTGTGGGCAAAGATTATCTCCAAATTATACTTCCTTCATGGAAAAACCATCTATTACCAATAGAAGGTGTGCAATTTAGTAGTGCCAGTACCGATATGTACCCCTTGGGTATATTAGACACTAATCTTGTATTTCCACACCCAGCAGGAAGTGTGAGGATGAAAACTGAGATTATGGTAATGGATAATTGCACATATCAGCACATCATTCTTGGAAATGATTACTTAAATATTTATGGTATTGACATCAATATCCACAAAGACAGATATTTACAATTGGGGATAACAAAAGACAGAAATTTTCTTTTTCCAATATGCCAAAACAAATATCTGTAGTGTCTTCTGTCAAGGATACTTACAAAGATTAATTTGTGTCTAATAAACTTGTTGAAGCACAAATTAATCCATCACTGTCACCAAAAATGAGGAATGAACTTATTAATGTGTTATACACATACAATAATTTGTTTGCCTCTGATAATGAACCATTAAGTGCTATAAGAGGACATGAAGTTGATATTACTCTTAATATTGACAGGCCATATCCTCCAGTAATTAGAAGACCAGCTTATCCAGCCAGTCCCAGAGCTAGAGAAGCCTTGGAAAAACATATCCAAGAGTTAATCCAACTTGGTGTACTAATAAAAGTAGGCCATAATGAGGAAGTTGAAGTGACAACACCTGTTATTATTGCATGGCATAATGACAGCTCAAGAATTGTTGGAGATTTCAGAGCATTGAATACCTACACAGTTCCAGATAGGTATCCAATCCCTAGAATTCAAGAAACCTTGACTCAAGTGTCTAAAGCCAAGTATACAACATCAATGGATGCATTAAAAGGCTTCCATCCGAATGTTTTGACGCCTAAAGCTAAGAAATTACTTAGAATTATCACTCACTGTGGTATTTATGAGTATCTTAGGATGCCATTTGGCATTAAAAATGCTCCATCCCATTATCAAAGAATGATGAATACCATCTTTCCCACAGCATCGTCTGAAGGATGGCTTATCAGTTATATTGATGATATTATCATATGTTCTGATTCATGGTCTTTGCACCTTGAAATACTTGCAAGAGTACTTCACAAGGTTGCAGAAGTGAACATGAAAATTTCACTTAAGAAATGAAATTTTGGTTTTGAAGAACTCAAAGCATTAGGACATATTGTTTCTGGTTTAAGCTTGGGTATTGACAAAAACAAAGTAGCAGCAGTGTTACTTAAGCCAATACCCCAGAATAAAAAAGAAATGATGTCTTTTCATGGATTTTCCAGTTACTATAGGCAACACTTGAAAGACTTTGCAATTCTAGCCAAGTCACTTTATAGAATCTGTGATCAACAGACTGTATTTGAGATGACACAGGAGAGAATTAAAGCTTATGAGAAGATAAGGAGAGCTCTTACAGAAGCACCTTTACTCCTCATGCCTGACTGGAATATTCCCTTTAAATTGTACATTGATGCATGTGGAGATGGATTAGGGGCAGCCCTAAATCAAGTCCAAATTATTGATGACAAACCTACAGAAGGACCAGTTTGTTACATCTCAAGGCAAATCAAACCAACGGAAGCCAGATATGGTGCAAGCCAAATGGAGTGCTTATGTTTGGTATGGGCACTTGAGAAATTACACTATTATCTTGATGGCAGTGTTTTTGAAGTGATAACTGACTGTAATGCAGTAAAATCACTTCTTAACATGAAAACTCCCAACAGACATATGTTGAGATGGCAAATAATCATTCAAGAATATAGAGGAAACATGACTATAGTCCACAAAGCAGGAAACATTCACAAGTATTCTGATGGACTTAGCAGGTGGGCATTAGCCAAAACTCCTGATAACCCAGCTTATGTACCTTTGGAAGCTGAACCACAGATTCCAATTGAAAGGATTAACATAACTGATATTGGGACTGAATTATTTGAAGAGGTCAGAGAATCTTATAAGCAAGACAAGAATTGCCATATCTTGACTTCTTTATTAGATAAAGACTGCAAAGATACATCTTTGGTCAATGCACTAGATGAAGTTTGGAGAAATTCCTATTCTGAGGGAAGATTTCACTTGTTTGATGGGATTATTCACCACAGAACCAAACATTCTTGTGTAATGACATTATGCAGCAGATTGCTTATCAATACAATTCTTCATGAATTCCATGATAGCATCTACTCTGGACACCTATCAGAGGATAGAACACTTGAAAAAGTGAAGAACTGTGCATGGTGGCCATCTTGGAGAAAAGAAACCATTGAATATTGCCATACCTGTGACAGATGTCAAAATGCAAACAGGAGTACAGGAAAGAAATTTGGACTTATGATTCATATTCAAGAACAAAAACCCCCTTGGGAAGTTGTTCACATGGATTGGGTCACAGCACTTCCTCCAAGTGGTGACAGAAGTTATAATGCTTGTTTAGTCATTGTAGACAGATATAGCAAGACTCCCATATTCTTACCATGTCATAAAGATGACACTGCTATGGATACAGCTCTTCTTCTATGGAGCAGAGTTATTTCTCATACAGGATTATTTAAGAATATCATAAGTGACAGAGATCTCAAGTTCACATCTGAACTTTGGACCAATATTTATAGATTGTTTGGGACTAAGTTATCATTCTCTACAGCATATCACCCTCAAACAGATGGGCTAGCAGAGAGGATTATTCAAACTTTAGAAGACATGATCAGGAGATTTTGTGCTTATGGGTTAGAATTCAAAGACTCAGATGGCTTTACCCATGACTGGTGCACTCTGATACCTGCATTAGAATTGGCATACAAGACATCAGTCCATTCTTCCACAGGACAAACTCCTGCTATGTTAGAAAAAGGATGGAATCCAAGACTCCCAGCAGACACACTGAGGAAAGACTTGATTGACATTTATCCTACAGCTTCCAGCTTCAAGATAATGATTGATCAAGTAAAACAGCATGCAAAACAAAGTATGGATGGTGCTTTTGATTATGAAAAACAGAGGTGGGATAACAGTCATAAAGTACCAGACTTCAAAGTAGGGGACTTAGTTCTAGTTTCAACCTTGAATTTTAATAATATCAAAGGCCCAAAGAAACTTAAAGATTCTTATGTAGGACCTTTTGTTATTGTTTAATTACATGGAACCAATGCAGTTCAAGTGGAATTGAGTGGTGAATTGGAAAATAAAAACCCCACTTTTCCAGTCAGCTTGATAAAACCTTATCAACCAGCTGATAAGGAATTGTTTCCTCTAAGGAACCCAACTCCTTTGACTGTCCCACCAGTGGAACAGAATGAAGAAAAAAAGATAAAGAAAGTCATTAAAGAAAGGAGACTTAGGGGTAAAAATCAGAGAGAATATCTTGTCAGATATAGAAATCTAGTACATGAAGATGAATGGCTGGCAGAATCAGACATACCTGACTCAGATAAACTCTTGAGAAGATTTAGACATGAAAGAAGGCCACAAGCCTGAATATGTCTATAAATGTTCTTTAAATTACTTGATCTGAGTATTGTAAAGAGGTTGGAAAGTGGACATTAACCCCCTTTGGGGATTTTTACTATTTCTACCATTGATAAAATTGTAGTACAATTTTATTTTTTGGTGGGAGGGAATGTGAGCCTTGAGGTATATTTTACATACCCAAATAGGCCACAATTATCTTAAAAATGAATTTTGAATTATACATAACTCATAAGTCATGAATATATCCAAAATTCATCATTTTTGATTTCAGAAAAGATGAATAGCTTTTTATTGAGTAAGTAAATCAATGGATTTAAGGCCAGATTTGGATTCTAGATAGAAATTCACCTAGGGTAGCTCCATAGAGTGAATAAGCTCAAATTAACTCTTTGAGGTGGTAAAATGGAAAATAATTCAATACCACATCATCAATACCACATAAAAGATCTGTGAAAAGTTTTGTTTTTCTTAATCTAACGCCAAAATAATGGGAATGTGAGAAATACCATGTTACATATACACTAAGAATAGTGTTGTGCATGTTTTGAGCACTTAATATCATGGTATTCTTACATGGACCTTTGGTACACCAATAGTGGATATCTCACTTAAAGTTTAAATTTCTATTTTGATGTGAAAGATAGGCAAGGGGGACAAAAGACATCAAAGAGAGCCAGGGTACCCAACTTCTGAGGCCTCAGAAGCGTGGACAGCTCCAAAGCTTGGATCCATGGCTGATCTTGGCCTAATTGGTAAACTAAAACCCTTTGGGAACTTGGTTACCATGTTACAACTACTGTAAATCTTAAGAAAATAGCAAATAACCTGCTATTTTGACATGCCAAGGAGGTAAAGAGCTACTTAGACTCCTGTAACCATGTCAATTCATAATGATTTTCCATGGATAAACCCCAAAAGAGTAATTAAAACCCTTTTTGGACTTGTATCCATGGATTTACCTCATAGCAACCAGTGAGACACTGATATTTGCAATTCTACGTAGAAATGCAGTAAAAACTTCAAAAATTCATTAAAAATACAATTCTTAATTAATATTTCTGAAACTTTCAGGTATAATGGAAAGCTGTTTTTTCTATGGTACAGCCAAAAAGAATTATGGTTTTACTAGTAAAATTAAAGGTTTTACTTACAGTCCATTTTTGACTATTCTATGTGAAACACTGAATCTCCAAAAATTTGCAGTAATTACAACCTGTGATGAAATTGCCAATGAAATTGATAACTTTGAGAAATAAATGATTATTTTGGAATAAAAGAAGATTTACAGATGTTACTCCTTTTATTCTTAACCATATTGGGGTTGGTAGTCACGTAAAAGGATCAATTAAGTAATTATGATAACCTTATGTGACCACAGATGATGCAATCAATAATCCAAAAAGGTTTATTATTTTCTAACTCACTGGTTTTTCAGTTTGCTCCATGGCACGCCTCTGTGAACTGTTGTTGACTTAAAAGAGGCCTCCTCTTGCTGTTTTTTTTCCAACAATCATCTTATTATCATTTTAAATCATTATTACCAACAAGTAAGTATTAGTTATAGCTATTCTTAAGTGTGTTGAATCTTTCAGAATCAATCAGAAAGACGTGAAATCATGAAATCCAACTATATATTGTTGTAATACTGTTATAAATCTATTTTGATCCTTAAAATCCACAATTCTATGTCAAATCTCTCTATCTTATGTTTCAATAAGCTCCTTGGATTATTAGTGAGTGATTTATTTTTAATTCTTAAAGTTTTTCTCTAAAATTAGTTTTCTTCAAGAATTATCATTATAATTATTCTTGCAAAAGATAATTATATATTGAAATAATTTTATTATTTTAATAAAAGAAATTTTATTATTAAAATCTTCTTGTAATTGATTCTTGTAGACAATTACTTGCTCACTGTTAAAATCACTAGTAGTGTTTAACACATGAAAGAAATAATTCTTTAATTATTTAATTGTGGTTATAATAATATTTTATTATTATATTTCATAAGAACAGACATAGTACTGTTGATTAATAGTGATATTATCATCAGTTTCATAGTCAAATCTTACAATTATTCAAGACATTCATTACTTCAAAGTCAAATATGAAAAAGCTTATCTTTATCATGGTGCTTGGTGGGGATTCAAAGGTATGAAAGTAAGTTCCATCTCCTGGTATGCATCTCTGAGGGTTCTACTCCTTGTGAAACATTACCATGGCCACTCTGTGAGCATCAAATGCTTGGTTTTCATCTTTCAGAAAATTCATGGCCAAAATCAAGCAACTCACCAAAAGAAGGAATAACCTCAGAAATTTGTTTATTTCTTTATTTATTTACTCTCTTTTTCTCTTAAGTTATTTTATTTCTTTACTTGTATAATTTTGTTTCTTTTATTTCTTTATAAAGCAGCAGCATCCCCTCCCATATCATGTATTTCGAGGTTCCATTTATTTTTTAGTAGTTATAAGAGTGGGGATAAAAGTCACACCAAACAAAAAAAAGAACAAGGAAACTAGTTATCTCTACCCAAGTCATCAATAAATTGATCCTCATACAGGAATACTTGGCAGCCATCTCCTCAAAAGAACTACCAAGAATTGTTCCATAATTAGCATACATAATTACCTCCACTAAATAACCTGTCCACAGCATCTTGGCCTTCATTTTCCTTATTGGGATCCTCTCTGCTAACCCAGATAGGCCAAGGTTTCCTTTCCTGAAATACTTGGGTGGCAGGAAACGGCAAAGGAGAATGGTCTTCTCTTCTTCTACTGGAACTGGCCACAGGTTGGCGTTTTTGGGAGGTGACCATGGGGGAATTTCTGGGCTGAGGAATGGGTGATGGTCTCACTGTTGAAACCAAGGCCTCCCTAGTAGTGGAAGGAATTGGTGAAGGAGGAGGAATAGTGGAAAGGACTGGTTGCAAATTTCTGGGGGTACTGGGTATTACTTGATTTTGGAATCTCTTGGCAGAAGGTCTGGAAGTTGAAGTACTGGATTGGTGTCCAGCAGGGTTAAGTAACACTTCAACTTCTTCACTACCTTAATCATCAGGATTGGTGGGGGAATAAGAGATTTGTCTTATTCTTTTCACCACACCTTCAGTGTTGATAATTGAGATGGGGACCTCTGTGCTGGAAGAAATTGGCCTACCACCAATTGGAATGGGCCCTCCAACATTGGTCCACCTAGCCACCTCCCTCTGCTTGGAACCAGTCACTAATAAAAGATATCAATATCACAATCAATAAAGAAAATAACCATACTCTCAGTTGGAATACCCTGAAGTACCATCAGAGTTGGGGGCCTCAGAAACTTGGAGCTCTTTCCCAAAAGGCCCATCCTTCTTGATCCACAAGTATCTTCTGACATTGGAAGCTGGCATTCCAGGGTGACAACATGGCTTCTTCCCAACAAAACAAAAGTGGCACTTTGAGGACTTTGTATTGAAATGTTGGAAGCACTCCTTTCCTTTCATCAAGCACTCAGTAAAAGCAGGATCAAGAACTTCAACTGCTTTGGAGCCATGATATGTTTGAGAAGGATCAAAGTGGCCAGAAGAAGCCATTTACCAAGTAAATCCCAATCAACTGAGGGTGCCAGAAGCACAAAGAACAGATGGTGGCAGCACGGAAGGGGAAAATTCAGTGAGTTGAGTCAGTTTAGAGCTCATTACTAGAGATTATGGAAGCAGAAGAATTTCAGCCATCAGATTATTCACATCAAGCCTGAAGAAATAATCAAGGGTGTGGGGCTGTAACTCATTTCATGGCTCCCTCAAGGTCCTCAATGTGGGGCTCCAAGGCCCTCTTGGACCACAATCAACAATAGAGGACCTCTCCTTCAGATCTGGGGAGGTCACTTTTCTTGATGGTCCTGGACCACCCTCAATGGGCATAGGCCATATAGGAAATATTGGTAATTGCACATCTTTTTTGGCCCCATGGACCCCCTGAAGCCCCAGAAAATTTGGGTTCAGGGGGACTCCAATAACCCCCACAGACTGCGGACCATGGACTATGGAGATCAAAAAACCCCTAAGGCCTTAAAATGGCCTAAAGTGGGCTTGAAGCCAAAACATTTCAAAAATTACCACAGATGTGGCATTGACCCAAAGCACCCATATGGCCCAAAATGCTCCCAAAGGCCATTTTTGAGGCTATATCTTTAAGGATAATGGGGAAAAGACCCCTCCTTTAAATTATCAAATGAATAATCAAGGCTGAAAGCAAGAAAGGGCCCAAAAGAAATATTTGGCAAAATCTTAATGGGGTATATGTTTATATACCCATTATTCATCATTTTTCAAGAAGAAGAGCTTGATGGCCCCCTTTTTGGGATACAAATCAAGGCCAAGTAATGAAAGAACGCTTGCTGGATTAATTCAAAAGAAAAGCATTATTTGAAGGCTGGAATGAACTTAATAAACAAAAAGGGGAAGGACACTTTAATCAAAGATGATAATGAAGAAGAAGAGAGGAATTTCAGGAGAATGATCAAGAGGGAAAGAAAATCAAAAGAATTTTTTTTGGAAAAAATGTGGGGATATTTAGATGTTACTCAAAGGTGGGAGGGTATTATGGTGTTCAGGAGCCCACCAGTTTTAAGAGGGGGATACTGTAACAACCACTATTCAGGGGTAAGGGAATTCAATCTGAAATCCACTCAAAAGCCTCAAACCAGAAAATCCATTGTGTATATCAGTAATCATTTTTAGCATTATTCCTTTCTGAAACATGCATACAGCTTGGTTCCCCAATACAGCCTGTTAACTCTTGTACAGGTTGGGTTCACCCAGTACATCTTTAGATTCACAAGTCTGAAACTTTATGATCACTCAATACCACCACCCCTCTTGTACAGATCCCATACAGCAATACAGGATCTTCATTGGTCAAACTCAATTAAATCATTAATTGCTCTCATGAAAATGCTCTGTCTGGATCAAGGCTGGTGATTCTCACATATACCAGCCCCTCTTTCCTCCCCTGGGGACTTTTCCCCAGTTAATTAATTTAGTTGATTTATTATTTTATGAATATTCTTACCCTTATTTTTGGGTATTATATTTATTGGTTTTGAGTTAGTCTTTGCATTTCTTCTTGTCCTGTAAAGTATGATTTGTGGTGGCCATATCCTTATTAATCCTTCTCTTTCCTTCTGACAGGTTGAAACAGTGGAATTGGAATTATTTGTGGTTGGCTCTTTTGTTTATTACTCTTATTATTTGTTGCCAATTTTTGTTATATTACTTTGATTAGTAATCTTATCTTATTTCACTCTTAAGTGTATTCCATTTTACCATATCTTGTTCCCTCCATAATTAAGTCCCAGTTTACTGAGTGCCAGACTGTCAGGTTGAGTCTATGTCGAAGTAGTAATTAGGCTATTTACAACTTTAAATGTGACTGTGACATGTGATAAATGATTCAAAATAAAGGTATTGATAGAGAATAAGGATTTTATAATAAAATTTAAAGGGCTTTACTATTATGAAATAGTGGTGATGAGCGCTGTTGAAAGCCCTGGGTGCAGCTTTACCTGCTGGATGACAATAATAAAGACTACAATAATTAAGATTATCATTATAACTGGTTATTTTCCAAGAGTATAACTGTTTTTGACAGTTGTACTACATAGGAATTTAAGAGAAGGATGTGGAAAGCCTTTCTGGGTGTGAAAAGCCCTCCTTTGATCCTGAAATGGGGTGGAAAGGCTGCTAGACCTTTCCATGTAGAGGAAGTGAAGGTTTTTTCACTCTCTGAGATAGGCCTGTATAGCCTTTATTGGGCTCAGATGTGGTTTTAAAGCCACATCTGGGCAGTTTTCACCAATACAGGGTGAGAATTTTCATCTGGGGACCACATAGCCCTCTTCTGACGTGTATGACGCATAGAATGCTGTACAGAAACTGTATGGGACCCCAGTATTGACTGACTTATGAGGTATTGAAGTATAAACATGCTTCTTTGTCTGTTTGACACCTCATAATCATGGTCATGGGATATTATCTCATGGTAAGGCTGTATTGGCCAGAATGTGGGATTTTGACCTTAAAATAGCCATGACTTTGTCAGTTCTTGAGATATAAACCTCAAAATTGGTTCAGAGTGTAGCCCTGTATATGCTATACACAATGGCATCTTGTTTGATATGGTTATAAATCAATATGGCAAAGGTATCCAATGTACAAGATATTTTGTACATATGTGTGTTTTAGGCAAAAAGCTATATTGGGCTTGTTTGCCTCATAACCTTTGTTCTAGTTGAGATATGAGGAAATGGATGACACCATCAGATAGCCCTTCTTGTTCTCTTTCCAAAAAAACTCACTTTAGGTATCTCACACTAAAACTGTATAAGCTAGATGAGAGGTGAATTGTTCACCCTTATTTGGCCTTAATTTGACCATAGCTTCTAAAATACTGGTGCTGGTTCAGTTTGGCTGGTACCATTAGATAGCCCTGACTGAGAGCTTCATTTTGCATACCCATTTGATGGGTTTAAGCTTCTTACTCTGTATTCCAGATGAGAGGTGAAAATAAAGGTTTACACTCAGCAATAACTTTGAGCATGAATAACTTTGTTATTCTTTGTCCTATGATGATGGGACTTATATATTTGGAAAGGGGTGAGTTTCCTCTTTCTTTTGTTACCTTTTGAGGTAATTTGGCTCAGCTCCATGTTTTGGTGGCATCTTGGCTATACCATTGGTTTATGGTATTTTGGCTGTCATGCTTGTGCTCTGGTTTTGAGTCACAGGCTGACAAATATGGCCAAAATAAGGTCT
This sequence comes from Austropuccinia psidii, assembly GCA_023105745.1. Lineage (NCBI taxonomy): Eukaryota > Fungi > Basidiomycota > Pucciniomycetes > Pucciniales > Sphaerophragmiaceae > Austropuccinia > Austropuccinia psidii. The sequence goes on along the minus strand of JALGQZ010000002.1, from coordinate 5,888,708 downwards.
TTGAGGGCTTCTACAAAGGCATTTCTTTCTTCAATTTCTGTTTATGATGGAAATTCTGACCACCATAGGTATTCATGAATGAATATATATCAATCTCCAACCCTTATAAGTTTTCCAGCTGAATGTTTTGATCCATTCAATCCAAGGTACCGTAAGGCCTAAATTTGATTGAATTAGAGTCCTCTCCTTGGTAATATTCTAATAGAAAATTCTTTATCCCACAATTCATTTACAAGGCTCCCTTTGATTACCTCTTTAGTTAATAGCTGTAAGAATTGGATATTGTTCAATTTTCTCCTGGAATACGTCATGAATATTTGTCTTCACATAAGCTTGAGCTTCATCACCATAAATGTCTTCAAAGGTGATATGTGGTAGGTGAATTTATGTCAGGCTGAGTCTATGAATAGGTGATAATAATAGTATTTACAACCTAAACTATGACTGTGACACAGATAATAATTATAAAAAAAAGGCTTTTATTGAAATATAAGGGATTTACTAAATGATTTTCAGTGGTGGTGAGTGCTGTTGAAAGCCCTGGGTGCAGCTTTACCAATTGGGTTATTATAATAAAGACTAAAATACTTAAAATTGGAAGTATACCTGTTTTTGACAGTTGTACTATGTAGGAATTCAAGAGAAGGATGAGGAAACCTTTTCTGGTACAGAAAAGGCCCCTTTTTATCTTAAAATTGGGTGAAAAAGTCTTCTAGACCTTTCCATGTAGAGGAAGTGGAAATGTTTTACTTCCAAGGACTGGCTTGTGGCTTTCACAATGCCTGTATAGCCTGTATTGGCCTCATATATGGTTTTGAAACCACATCTGGGCAGTTTTCACCAATACAGGGTGAAACGTTTCATCTGGGGACCTCAGCCCTCTTCTGACATGTATCATGTGTAGAATGCTGTACATATCCTGTATGTGACCCCAGTATTAAACAAACTATAAGGTATTGAAGTATAAATAAGCTTCTTTGTCTGTTTGACACCTCATAATCAGGTTTTTGGGATACTATCCCACAGAAAAGGTGTATTGGCCCAATGGTGTGATTTTAAACTTGAAACTGCTATAGCTCAGTCAGTTTTTGGGATATCAAGCTCAAATTTGGTTCATTGTGTAGCCCTGGATATGTTCTACACAATGGTACCTCACTTGATTTGGCTATGATTAAATATGCAAAAGGTATTCCATGTACAAGAGTTTTTGTACATAAATATGATTTTCTCAATTTTTGGATGGAGCTTGTTTTCTCCACAAATTTTGTTCTAGATGGGATATGGGGAGATTAATGGCACCATAAGATAGCCCTGATTGTACTCTTTCCAAAAAGACCTCACTTTAGGTATCTCACACTAAAATTGCAGAAGTTAGATGAGAGGTGAATATCTTATTCCCCCTTATTTGACCTTATGCTGGCCAAACCTTCAGTAATTATGATGCTAGATTAATTTGGATAGCAACATTGGATATCCCTGACTTAGAGAATCAATTTGAATAACCATTTTATGGGGTTAAGCCTCTTCTTATGGATTATAGATGAGAGGTGAAAATTAAGGTTTAGGCTCAGCAACAACTTTGAGCAGGAATAACTTTGTTATTCTTTTCCCTATGATTATGGGACTTGTATATTTGAAAAGAGGTGATCTTCCTTTTTTGTTTGATACTTTTTGAGCCGGTTTGGCTCAGCTCCATTTTTTGGTGGTATCTTGGCTTTACCATTGGCTTATGGTATTTGGCTGTCATTCTTGTACTCTGGCTTTGAGTCACAGGCTGACATACCCTCCCTCCAAAAATGGCTAATAATTGATGAGACTGTCCAGTCCTCCTAAAGTCCCCGAATCTCCTTAGATGAAGGTTACAATCTGGGATGTAATTTTCTGCCAACCATTTGTCTGTATCTGCTGTCTGTTTTTTAAATCTGACCAAGTACTGTCTCTGGTATTTATCATTCAGCCTTATCTTCCTGGCCTTTATGATTTTCTTCACAGGTCCCGAGGAGTCTTCCACCCCAACTATTTCTGATGGAGTGGGATTCTTCTTCCTGAAGGGGAGCTTATCCTCCTCTGTATGGAAGTATGGCTTAACCAAGCTCACTGGGAATACTGGGTGTTTCCTAGAAAATTCCTGTGTGAGTTTGACCTCCACTGCATTTTCCCTATCAGCTTAATAAGAGTGAAGGGCCCTGAAAATGAGTCTCTCATCTTCTTCAGTCCCTTAAGATTGTTGAAGTTGAGTGTGGACACTAACACCTGGTACGCTTCTTTGAAGTCAGGTTCCATGTGAGATTTGTCCCACCTCTGTTGTATTCTTTTGCCTCAGCTATGCATCTAACAGATGTGTCACAAGCCCTCTTCCACATATCATGGAGGTCTTTGGCTGTTGGGTGGATAGTCAGAAGATCTTTCTTCAGGTGATCCACAGGAAATGGGAGGTTCAAGCCTTTTTCTGCCAGTGAGTGTGATTTCCATTTGGTGGAGTGCTGGCTTGTGTCTTAAGCCAGTTGGACCTCTGGTAGAAGGGTAATCCAGTCATGGGTGTATCCCTCATTGTCCTTGAATTCCATTCCATATGCACAGAATCTTCTGATTATGTCCTCCATTGTTTGGATCATCTTTCCAGCTAAGCCATCTGTCTGTGGGTGGTAACCTGTGGAGAATGCAAGTTTAATACCAAGAATGTCATACAGGTTGGTCCAGAACTCTGATGTGAAGTTTGGGTCCCTATCACTAATGATAATTTTGGGGATTCCACAGGTGGATATTATGTCATTCCAAAATAGCAAGGTAATATCCATTTCTGTGTCCTCCTTGTGACATGGGACGCACCTCACACTATTCCTGAACCTATCACCTATGATCTGTCAAGAATTGAAGTTTTCTTTGCCTCCTGGGACAAGTCCTGTAACACAGTCCATGTTTATGGTTTCCTATGGGTGTTTGGGTTCTTCTATGTGTTGAATTTACCTATACTTCTTCCCATTTTTTCTGTTAACCTTCTGGCATATTTCACAAGTATTGATATATTAACTAAACTCTTGTTCCCATTTGGGCCACCAAACTGTGCTTGATACCCTTTCTTTTCTCCTGTCTTCACTCATGTGTCCCATATAGGGGCAATCATGGAATTCCTGCAGGATCAGGGATATGTGGTCCCTGTCTACTACTGTGAGTGCACTTGTGTTATTCTCTCTATGGTAGAGCAGGCCATCTATAAGGAAAAACTTGTTGTCCTTATAGTCCCTCAACCAGGGTTCTTCTAACTGAGATTCCAGTTCTGAGCTCCTGTACTTCTGTTGAAGGAGTTGCAACAGTATGCCACACTGTTTGTGTTTGGAATAGACATTAAGACTTCACTGAGGAATTCATTAACAGTTTAGAGGAAAATATCCCCAATATGGGAGTTTATGTTCCTTCTGAATCAGTGTCTCCACTGTCTGGGGTACCGATTCCTGGTGACCATACAGAAAATATGAAGTTCTTCCTCCTATCTATTTCCATAAAATGGATAGGAATCTTGGCTGCTAATTCAGGTTCCTATGCTGGGTTGCTTTTGACATTGTCTAGTGGCCATCTGCATTGGTGTGGCTTTTGCCATCCTTGTATATGATGGTCATATTGTGCCTATACTCTTGGATGGCTATTTGCCACCTCAACATGTGTCTATTGCTAGTCTTCATTTTCAGTAAGAACTTCAAGGCTGTGAAGTCTGTGTAGACCTCAAAGACTGCACCCTCCAAATAATAGTGGAGTTTCTCTAGAGCCCAGACTAAGCATAGGCATTCAGTCTGGGTGGCCCCATACCTGGTTTCTGACTCTTTCAGCTTCCTAGAGATGTAGCATATTACTCCCTCTCTTGGTTCTTCATCTGAAATTTGTCTCTGGTGAAGGGCTGCCCCTAAGCCTTGGCTACAAGCTGAATCAATGTATAACTTGAATGGTAGTTCAAAGTCAGGTAAGATAAGGACAGGTGAATGGGTGAGCTCAAGTCTGATTCTCTCATATGCATCCCTCCTCTCCTTGGTAATTTCAAAAGCTACATCCTTTGAGAATAACTTGTATAAACTACTAGTTATGTGGGCAAAATTTCTGATGTGATTTCTGTAGTAGGTAGAAAACCAAAGGAAAGATTGCATCTCTTTGATGTTATTTGGTACTGGTTTTAGCAGTACTGCTTCTACTTTATTCTTGTCTATGGCCAGAATATGACCTGAGACTTTGTGTCCTGGTGCCAGTAATTCTTGTTAGCCAAAAAATGCACTTCTTAAGTGAAATTTTCAGATTGATGGGTGTGCATTTACTTAGGACTCTGTCTATGTACTGCATATGGTCTTCCAATGTCTCTGAGTATATAATGATGTCATCAATATATATGTGAGCCTTTGAGATATGACCACATACCCAATAAGGTCACAAGAAAGACTCAGAATAATTATACCTTTAACATAATTATATTAAAATTACTTAGAATAATTATACATTAAAAATAATTACTTAAATATACAAAAAATACCATAAATTGGTACAAAAAATTGGTTTAACTTAAAAACCAATGAATCAAAATGTAAAATAAATTATACTATTGGATTCCCCATGGAAAAATACACATATACCATTTTTATGCCATATCTGTAAAGTCAATATTTAATGAATCATAAGGTATAATACCTTATTTATCTCAAGAACTAATGAAAAAAACATGTAAAATAAATTGTACCAGTGGATTCCCCACGAAATTCCACACATAAAGCAATTAATAAGCCAATTTCCAAAGTTAATACTTAAAGAATTAACCTGAATATATGCACTTTTTTGGTCAACGCATATATTCAAGGATCATAGCTAATATCTCCTAAACTATACATGATAGAATGATGAACCAAAAATAAAGCTACCACTTAATTAATGTAGGAACACAGATATGAACTCTATTTTACAAATTATAAACAAGGTTAAAACCTATGATGAAATATTGATAAAAATCAACAGAGCTGTTGACCACTTTGTTGTGAAAGTGGTCTAAACTTAAAAAAAAGTATACAGCTGGATTCTACTAGCTCATTCGTGAAGAATGATGTAACTTTTATTATTAAATTCAAGGTATAACCCCCTGAAATCAAGGTTTGAAGTTTAAAATATTGAATTTCGACAGAAAAGATGAGCTACAAGAAAAATCATCAAAATTAGAGTTTTGATGATGTAATGGAAAGCTCTTGGAAGCATAATGAAGTTATGCCAGGCTATCAGAATCCACTCTCTGAATTGCTGTAGCGTGTAAATTTTAAAAGGTATTGAGAATCAAAGTTTGAGCTTAATTTGAGCAGCTATGATCACTCACAGTAACCTTAATATAAGTTTAACAGTCTTAAGAGTGATAAAATTGGTGAATACTATTAGTTTATGATTAAAACTAATAAAATCCACGAAATTTGGGGTTCTGCCAAGCCTCTGATGTCATCAACTTTAGAGTTATAGTGATAACTCTAAATAATGGTGTAATAATGATGTAATATGGTTTGATAATGATGTAATCATCTCCAAACCTTAAAGTATTGATTGATTCCAGTGGATATGATCAGTACACGTCTACTAGAAGCCTGTTGGACTCTAGGAGGGAGGTATTTACTATAAATAGAGCTCTTTTTACTCTATTTTCCCGTCAGACGCATCAAAAACATTAAATCAATTAAATCAAAGGTAATTTCTTTATTCTTTATATATAAAACTATTATATTATTAAAGACCAAAGACCACCTTGTTATAATCATCCATTTTGACATGATTAAATCATTTATTTAATTGTTTTTGCTAAAAATCTCTATAAAAACTCATTTCCCACGTAAAAATCCAGAATAATTTGTAATTTTCTTTATTTTTATTGTAAATAAAATTTGAAAAAGTTGTATTTATATTTTTTTGGCGTAAAATATTTCAAAATTATTATATTAAGTGTTAAAAGTAGGTTATTTTCTCTTATTATAATAATTTCTCTATTATTACTCTCTTAATAATTTTTTAATTAATATAAATAGTATTTATATTAATTCATAACTTTAATATTAGTAATATTATTGTTATTAATTGTTGTTTATTAATAAAAAGCAATTTTTCAGGCCTTTATTATTTGTTGGTAACAATAATAAAGAGCTTTTTAAATATATTAATTATTTTATATTAATATATTTATTTATTATATTATATTTTCATAATATAAATTATATTATTATATTTATTTAATAATATAATTATTTTACGCCATAATAATAATAATTATTTATTATTATTATATTTTTAATCTTATTTATTCAATTAATAAGGACATTCAGAGTACAATAAGTAATAAATTAGTAATTTTTACTTATTGTTTCATAGTCAAACGTTACATTTGGGGGCCTGGCCGTGATATTTACTTAAAAGACCTTTAAAAGGATTCTAATTGGGTTTATCCAATAATAAATTATATTTATAATCATAAAATTATATAATAATTTTATATTTTATTGATTTCAAAAGCTATTGAGGCATTTGTAAAGCAATTGTACTGTCTTACACGTGGTTTTTCACATCCTTAGACTTGCAAGAACTTTCTTTGAGTGACTCTAGTGATTAAAAGAGATATTTTATAAATTAAAAATAATTTTATTATAATTTAATTTTATAAAGAATCATATTCATTTTTTTTTTAAAAATAAAAATATAAAAAATATTAAAAAATATAAAAAACCAATAAAAAAAGTTATTTTCATTCATTTTTATTCATTTCTTTATTCATTTCAATTTTTCAAAGATATAACAGAAATTTCTACGTGGAAAATTGCCATATCTTGCCAAAAAATAACACTTCTTATAAAAAGACTTATATTTATTTGTCTTTTTTAGTGTTTGAAGATAACCCAACAGAAGACAGCCAAGCTACTGTTGAGAGATTGGTGGAAGAAACTTGTCAAAGTTCTCCAACACCAGTTATCACTAAAAGAAAGAAAGCTAAGAAATTAGACTTTCCAGGACCCACCATTCAAGACTCTGAAGGTGAGCACCTCTTTTATAATTGCCATAAAAAGAAATTTTATTCTAAAATACTTTTATTTGTCTTATTCTTTAAATTATGACTACCAGAAGAGGTTCCCAATACTCCATCCAATTAGATGGAGCTGGACTCAGAGGTAGAACTGATCCCTCAAAAGGAAAAAAAAAGGGCAATATCCCCAGTGGAACAGAATCCACACAAGGAAGTGCCTTATCCCAAAGGCAAGTCCCAGAAATGCCCATGATATCTAAGCCTGAATTGGAACTAAGTATGAGTAACTCAAACAGGTACAAATCACATTCAGAGGGCTCAAATAGACATCTACATGAGCCAGTGCAAGCAGTATTGCACAGTGTACAAGGACAAAGATTGGGAAATGTTGCCTCAAATACACTAAGGAGTGATGAACTCCTGGCACATCCTGAAAAAGTTCCTCAAAGAGGAGGAGATAGTGAAATACTCCAATGGATGGAATCCACTGTCATCCAAACCTCAAATAAAAAAGATCAAGGACTACCATTCCAAAAAGAGGGAGGCAACCAAGGAAGAAGCCCCAGTAGCTTCTACCAGCAAGCCCCAAGCCAACCCACTTCCCCAAGAAGGGAAAAAGAACAAGAAAAAGCATTGGAGGAAACCATATTCCCCAAGCTACAGAATCCCAAGAATCCAAAAGGATGCCATGGACAATGTTTTCAACATGGCCAGAACCTTGATGGAATTCAAGGACAAGGAAAAGCAAAGAATGAGACAACCTCATTTCCCAAAGAAATAACCTTGTCCAAAGATATTGTAAATACTTTAACAGAAATTAAAAATAGTATATTACCTCTAAAAGAAATTAAAGATAGTTTATTATCACTACAAGAAAGAAATAACAATTTATCTTCTTTAACAAAAATTGTTGTGCAAAACAAGAAAGAAATTGACAACATTAAGTTTATTGTTGCAAATAATAAACCAAATAATTTAATTGACAATACTCAAAAATTAATACAAGGACAACAAGAATTGTATAAATACATAAAAGATATCAAAGACAAGACTTTGACAATCAATTATGATGTGAGTATTGACAATCTTACAGAAAAATTAAATAAATTAAGTATTTCTGTGGAAAAATTTGAAAAAAGACTTCATCACACCAAAAATTACTTTTGGACCATGTGGAAAAAAGTGATGAAGCAAGAATGCATCTGAAAGATGATATTCAGAGTGAAATAAGGCTTATTACTGAAAAAATGGATAAAATTAATGAGGCTAATTTAAATATGCCAAAGTTATCAACACCATTTTCTCATATAAGAAGCCCTGTTAAAACAAAAGAGGAATTGTTTAATCCTTTCATAACAGACTTGAGTCACCAAGATAATAACCAAGTCTTAATGAAGGAAGCACCTCAATTGAAAGAATGGCCAACATTCACAGGAGAAGGTGAATATGACCACATGTCATTTATTAAAACGATTGACATGTTACAAGAAGACTATGCCATACCAGATGAATTAATCACTGCAAGATCACATTCATTGTTTGAGAAATCTGCAAAAAGATGGTATTATGGCATAAGACAAACAAATGGTAAAAATACCTGGCCTTGGTGGAAACAAGAAATAATCACCAAGTGGGCAAATGATGCCTGGAGGTATAAGATAGAAAATGCATTTGAAAATTCTTTCTTTGACCCAGAGAAAGACAAACCTTTAACTTGGTTCTTAAAACAAGTTGAAAGACTTATTGCACTGTACCCAGAAATGTCACAAAAGATGGTGCATATGAAAATACTTAAAAAATGTGGAGGGGAACTAGAACATGCCCTAAGAAGCAGGTGTATAGAACCATGCTCCACAGAAGAGTATATAAATGCACTAGAAGATATAGTGACAAGAACAAAAATTGGCAGGACTTGGAAAAAATTAGACATTAAAAGCCCAAATAAACCATTTATCAAAAAGAATAAATCAAAAGAGTCCTTTACGCCCAATACATCCAACAATAATGAGCAAAGAAAATGCCATAAATGTGGAGGTATTGGACACTTAGCCAATAATTGCCTTAAAAAAGCAAAGATTAATGAAATTGTGGAAACAGAAAGCCACAATGACAAAGAAGAGGAATCTGACTCTGAAAAAGAGACAGAAGAGTCAGAAAGCTCTGAAAGTGATGAAATCAATATAATTAATGCACAAATTAATAATATTGATATAATTTATGAAGTACTGGATGTTAATTCAAACTTACCACAAGTTAGAACATCTGACACAAACCTGACAAACATACAAGATGCCAAAATGTATAGAACCAAACCTGCAAGAGGAATGGGATATACAGCTGGAAAATCAAGTATAAGTATTGTTATGGTTGATAACCAAGAAGGAAAAGTTAACTTGGATACAGGAGCATATTTCACTTGTGTTGGCAAAAGTTATTTAAAAACCATTGTCCCAAACTGGCAAGGAAAACTTATGCCAATACAAGGTGTCAAATTTTGTAGTGCAAGTGAGAGCATGAAGCCCCTTGGAATAATTGATTTAACACTAATTTTTCCTCATCCCTCACAATGTGTCAGAATTAAAGTAGAGTTTGTAGTAATGGACAACTGTACTAGTAATCATCTCATACTTGGGAATGACTACTTATCAATCTATGGTATAGATATCTCCAACCAAAAAGATAGATATTTTACCATAGGAGATAACAAAAGACAAAAGTTTGGCTTCTTAAATAACAAAAAACAAATCACAGTTATTAAAAAGGAAGAAAAAATTCCAGAAAAGGAACTTTTTATATCTGAACAACTTAAATAGGCAGAATTCAATCAAGAATTAACAGAAAAAATGAAAGAAAAATTGATTGACCTCTTATTTAAGTATAAAAATGCCTTTGCAACTGACAAAGAGCCACTAGGTGCCATAATTGGACATGAAGTGGATATAATTCTTAATGTAGAAAAGCCTTACCCACCTTTATTAAGAAGACCTGCTTATCCAGCCAGCCCAAGAGCTAGAGAAGCCTTAGAGGTGCACATTAAAGAATTAATTGACCTTGGAGTATTAAGAAAGGTTGGACATAATGAACAAGTAGAAGTTACTACACCTTTCATTATAACTTGGCATAATGGAAAATAAAGAATGGTAGGAGACTTCAGAGCCCTGAATACCTATACCATTCCAGACAGATATCCAATACCTAGAATCCATGAGACATTGACCCAATTGTCACAAGCTAAGTTCATCACAGCTATGGATGCTCTTAAGGGTTTTCATCAAACTGTCTTAACAGACAATGCCAAGAAACTACTAAGAATAATAGTCCATTGTGGAATTTTTGAATACTTAAGAATGCCATTTGGGATAAAAAATGCACCTTCCCATTACCAAAGAATGATGAATACCATATTCCCTGAAGAATTATCAGAAGGATGGTTAATTATCTATATTGATGATATCATAGTTTGCTCAGAAACTTGGGAAAATCACCTTACAAGACTAGAAAGGGTACTACAAAAAATAGTCCAAGTGAATATGAAAATTTCCTTGAAAAAATGTCATTTTGCATATAGTGAATTAAAAGCACTGGGACATGTTGTATCTGGCCTTAGTCTAGGCATAGACAAAAATAAAGTGGCAGCAGTACTACTTAAACCAATGCCTCAAACCAAAAAAGAAATGAAATCATTTCTAGGATTTGCTGGTTACTATAGACAGCATATAAAGGACTTTGCAAAGATTGCTAAATCCTTGTATAAGCTATGTGACCAACAAACAGTCTATGAGATGACAGAAGAAAGAGTCAAGGCATATGAAGAATTGAAAAATTCCTTAACAAATGCCCCATTTCTTCTAATGCCAGATTGGAAAGTACCCTTCAAACTGTACATTGATGCTTGTGGAGAAGGACTAGGTGCTGCACTTCACCAAACACAAATTATCAATGATAAACCAGTGGAAGGACCAATTTGTTTCATTTCAAGGCAAATAAAGCAAACAGAAGCAAGGTATGGAGCAAGCCAAATGGAATGCTTATGCCTAGTGTGGGCTTTAGAAAAACTGCATTATTATTCGGATGGCACAGTATTTGATGTAATCACAGACTGTAATGCTGTGAAATCACTATTAAGTACAAAGACTCCAAATAGACATATGCTGAGATGGCAAATTGCTATCCAAGAATATAGAGGAAATATGACTATTGTTCATAAATCTGGAAATATTCATAAAAATGCAGATGGTCTCTAGCAAATACCCCTGACAATCCAGCATGGGTACCACAAGAAGAACACCATATAGAAGGAATATGTGTTACAGACATTGGCACAGAATTCTTTAACCAAGTTAAAGAAAGCTATAAGACAGACAAAAATTGCAATATCTTAAGCCAACTTCTAATGAAAGACTGCAAATATCCATCACTTTCATCAAAACTAGATGAAATATGGAAAAAGGCATATGATGAAGGAAGATTCCACCTCCTTGATGGAATCCTTTACCATAGAACAAAACACACATGTGTTATGGCCGTAACAGATAGAACACTAATAAACACTATTTTACATGAGTGTCATGATAGTGTTGCATCTGGACATCTCTCAGAAGATAGGACACTAGAGAGGGTGAAAACCTGCTCTTGGTGGCCAAATTGGAAGAAAGATGTTGCAGAGTACTGCCAAACCTGTGACAGATGTCAAAAAGCCAACAGAGCCACAGGAAAGAAATTTGGAATGATGATCCAAATCCAAGAACCAAAATCCCCATGGGAAATAGTTCATATGGATTGGGTAACAGCACTACCTCCAGGAGGAGACAGGAGATATAATGCATGTCTAGTGTTAGTTGACAGGTACAGTAAAACTCCCATGTTCTTACCATGTCATAAAGATGACACAGCTATGGATACAGCCATAATGATATGGAATAAAGTCATTAGCCACACAGGCTTATTCCAAAATATTATAAGTGACAGAGACCCAAAGTTCACTTCAGCATTATGGACAAATCTCCATAACTTGTTTGGGACAAAGTTATCATTCTCAACAGCCTATCATCCTCAAACTGATGGTTTAGCAGAAAGAATGATACAAACCCTAGAGGATATGATCAGAAGATTCTGTGCTTATGGGCTAGAATTCAAAGATTCTGATGGTTTTACCCATGATTGGTGTACACTAATACCAGCACTTGAACTGGCATATAAGACATCAATCCATTCTTCTACTGGCAAAACACCAGCAATGCTAGAAAAAGGTTTGAATCCAAGACTTCCTTATGATACCCTCAAAAAGGACTTAGTGGACATACATCCAACAGCAAGCAGTTTTAAGATAATGCTTGACAAAGCAAGACACCATGCAAACAGATGCATGCAAGACTCTTTCAAGTATGCAAAAGAAAGATGGGACAAAAGTTATAAACCACCTGACTTCAAAATAGGAGATTTGGTATTAGTATCAACTCTTAACTTTAATAACATAAAAGGACCAAAGAAATTGAAAGATTCCTTTGCAGGACCATTTATGGTAAAAGCACTTCATGGACCCAATGCTGTACAATTGGAACTTACAGGTGATTTAATGAATAAACACCCAACTTTCCCTGTAAGTCTTATAAAACCTTACAGCTCAAGTGACAAGGAATTATTTCCACTAAGAAATAAACCCCCACTTGAAATTCCCCCTTTGGAAGAAGGAGAAGAAAAAAGAATTGTAAAAGTCCTTAAAGAAAGAAGGACAAGGAACAAAAAAGAAAGAGAATACCTTGTAAGGTATAGAAATCCAACTCAAGAAGATGAATGGCTACTTGAGAAAGATATAACAAATGCTGATAAAGTACTGAGGAGGTTTAGACATGAAAGAAAACCTCAGGAATAACAAAATAAAGCATTATTGAGCTTCAGGACTGATAAAGTCTAATGAAGAGGTAGGACAGTGGATGATACCCTAATCACACATATCAGATTGTGGTACAATCTTTTTTGGTGGTAGGGAATGTGAGCCTTTGAGATATGACCACATACCCAATAAGGTCACAAAAAAGACTCAGAATAATTATACCTTTAACATAATTATATTAAAATTACTCAGAATAATTATACATTAAAAATAATTACTTAAATATACAAAAAATACCATAAATTGGTACAAAAATTGGTTTAACTTAAAAACCAATGAATCAACATGTAAAATAAATTATACCATTGGATTCCCCATGGCAAAATACACATATACCATTTTTATGGCATATCTGTAAAGTCAATATTTAATGAATCATAAGGTATAATACCTTATAAAAACCATAAAACCTTATTTATCTCAAGAACTAATGAAACAACATGTGAAATAAATTGTACCAGTGGATTCTCCACAAAGATGCACACATAAAGCAATTAATAAGCTCATTTCCAAAGTTAATAAATAAGGAATTAACCTGAATATATGCACTTTTTTGGTCAACGCATATATTCAAGGATCATAGCTAATATCTCCTAAACTATACATGATAGAATGATGAACCAAAAATAGAGTTACCACGTAATTACTGTAGGAACACAGATATGAACTTTTTTTTACAAATTATAAACAAGGTTAAAACCTATGATGAAAAATTGATAAAAATCAACAGAGCTGTTGACCACTTTGTTGTGAAAGTGGTCTAAACTTAGAAAAAAGTATACAGTTGGATTCTACTAGCTCATTTGTGAAGAATGATGTAATATTTATTATTAAATTCAGGGTATAACCCCCTGAAATCAAGGTTTGAAGTTTAAAATATTGAATTTCGACAGAAAAGATCAGTTACAAGAAAAATCATCAAAATTAGAGTTTTGATGATGTAATGAAAAGCTCTTGGCAGAATAATGAGGGTATTCCAGGCTATCAGAGCTCACTCTCTGAATTGCTGTAGCGTGTAAATCTTGAAAGTTATTGAGAATCAAAATTTGAGCTTAATTTGAGCAGTTATGATCACTCACAGTAACCTTAGTTTAAGTTTAACAGTCTTAAGAGTGATAAAATTGGTGAATACTATTAGTTTATGATTAAAAATAATAAAATCCACGAAATTTGGGGTTCTTCCAAGCCTCCAATGTCATCAACTTTAGAGTTATAGTGATAACTCTAAATAATGGTGTAATAATGATGTAATATGGTTTGATAATGATGTAATCATCTCCAAACCTTAAAGTATTGATCAATTCCAGTGGATATGATCAGTACACGTCTACTAGAAGCCTGTTGGACTCTAGGAGGGAGGTATTTACTATAAATAGAGCCTTTTTTACTTTTTTTCCCCTCAGACGCATCAAAAACATTAAATCAATTAAATCAAAGGTAATTTCTTTATTCTTTATATATAAAACTATTATATTATTAAAGACCAAAGACTACCTTTGTTATAATCATCCATTTTGACGTGATTAAATCATTTATTTAATTGTTTTTGCTAAAAATCTCTATAAAAACTCATTTCCACGTAAAAATCCAGAATAATTTGTAATTTTCTTTATTTTTATTGTAAATACAATTTGAAAAAGTTGTATTTATAGTTTTTTGGTGTAAAATATTTCAAAATTATTATATTAAGTGTTAAAAGTAGGTTATTTTCTCTTATTATAATAATTTCTCTATTATTACTCTCTTAATAATTTTTTAATTAATATAAATAGTATTTATATTAATTCATAACTTTAATATTAGTAATATTATTGTTATTAATTGTTTTTTATTAATAAAAAGCAATTTTTCACGCCTTTATTATTTGTTGGTAACAATAATATAGAGATTTTTAAATATATGAATTATTTTATATTAATATATTTATTTATTATATTATATTTTCATAATATAAATTATATTATTATATTTATTTAATAATATAATTATTTTACGCCATAATAATAATAATTATTTATTATTATTATATTTTTAATCTTATTTATTCAATTCATAAGGACATTCAGAGTACAATAAGTAATAAATTAGTAATTTTTACTTATTGTTTCATAGTCAAACCTTACAATATACTACCATCCAGCCTTCAAATGTTTATTCCTGAAATATTGTGTCCACCATCCTTTGAAAGTGGGCTGGGGCATTTTTTATTCCAAATGGCATCCTGGTATACTCATATATGCCCATGTGGCATATGATTATGAGTAGTTTCATGGAGCTTTGATAACTCCATTCTGGTGGAAGCCTTTCATACACTCCATATTGGTTATGTATTTTTCTTTTGCCAGTTTGTATAGGGCATGAGGTATCCTTGGTATAAGGTACCTGTCAGCTTTTGTCTAATTATTCAGAGCTCTGAAGTCCCCAAACAATCTAGATTTTCCACCATTCTGGGTGATAAGCACAGGATTAATGATTTCCACTATTTCATTGTGTCCTATCTTCCTGATGACATCCATATCTAGGAGTTCATTAATGTGTTTCTCAATTTACTTCTTAGTTTCCAGACTTTCTGGGTATGGAGGTCTTCTTAGCATGGGTGGATAGGGTCTTTCTACATCTAGATAAAATTCTATATCATGGACTCTGATTTTGCCTAAGGGTTCTTCACCAATGGCAAATGCCGGTCTATCCTTCCTCAGAATTGTCAGTAAATTAAGTTTCTGTTTACTGGTAAGGGTAGTGCTGAATTGGCCCTCTATGAATTCATTCAGTAATTCTTCCAGAGGTTCATGGGTAGATATTTGGTATATATCAAGTGAAGATTTCTTTTCCTTGTTTTTACCAATGGTAATATTCCTGTTTTTAATATTGTAAATATCAATTCCATACATCCTTTGGTAGTCTATCCCCAGTAAAAACCCTTGGATGTGGGCATCTTCAAGCACAACAAACTCTGGGTTGAGTCTGATATTACCCTTCCTATGGGGTATAATTATCTCTTTGATAATTGTCCCAATGGATGTCATCTTCCCTGATGCACTTTTGAAGTTCTTTGCCTTGGCTGGAAAGAATTTCTTTCCCCAATTTGAGAAGTGTTGATCCAGATAATCTCTTGCCATTATTGAGAAGTGTGCTCCACTGTCAATGATCAATGGGTGTTGAGCATTGTCAATACAAATGGTCATCTTTGTGGCTATCCCATGTATATATGCCATTCCTTTAGTTGGTGTAACTAGGAATGTCTGTGCATCTTAAGTGTGTTTACACAAGCTTTTATTTGCAGTGTATTGTGGCATGCCTCCTTCTAACTGTATGTCTTGAATTTCTAGTAGTGTTTACTCTTGGTACTCCACTATAAAGTCCTCTCTTGGGTCTTGGTCTTCATCAGATTGCTCTCTGATGGCATCACCCATAGAGTCTGATTCAGAATCCTCTGTGGGGGATCCCTCCTCTGGGACTTTCTCAATGGCATAGAACTTCTTCTTTGCCTTTGGACAGTTATTGGCATAATGGTCTGTAGAACCACAATTGTGACAAGGATTCCTCTTTTTAGTCACTTCTGCCATTATTTCTTTGTGTTTGTCTTTGAACTCCACACTGAAAGGCCATTTCTCTCCAAAACCACTGCTTTTATATTGGGAATATTTACCTATATTTGCTATCTTCTTTACATCTTGTAAGGTATTTGAAATATCATCTAGATTTCAATTTTTGTTGAATCTTAATTTTACTGCATGCTCTAGCTCTCCTGGCATTTGTTTCAGGAGTTTGTGATTCCTCAGCTGAATATTCATTTGAGGATCAATGGAATTAAGTCTTCTAGACTCTCTAAGACACCACTCATATGGATCTTTGTATACAGAGTACTTGTCATTTTCAAATGAAATGGTCGTTTGCCATATCCAAGTACCATTGCTGTACTTTGGGATGATTTGACCTTTCCACCATGGCCAGTTTCTGCTTCCATAGATTTCATTCATTTCTGTGTACCAAGTACTAGCATGTCCTTTAAATGCTGTATTCAATCTAGAAGCAATCCAGTAGTCTGGTATGATTTCTAAATCAATGAAGAGTCCATAAATATAATCAATGAGCTCCATATGATCATATTCTCCTGTGCCAGAGACTTTGGGAGAGCTTGAGGCTTGTGGAAGGTGTTTTAATTCTTCCTTCTCAGAATAAGACATTTCCTCTCCATCTTGGTATTGAGATGGAGACCTTGCCTTATTCTCCAGAAAGGCATCTGGTTTGATATCTTCTTGGTGGTATGGATTATCCAAAACATGGCCTTGTGGTTGGGGCTTCATGTTTTGGTAGACATTAAAATAATTTGTTTAAGTGTTGATCCAGGCAATCCCTGTCCCTTTTGAAGTGGTTCTGTTCTTCAAAGACTTGATTCAGTCTTTTAATGGCTTCTTCAGTGGATTTTCTCGATTAAGCATGGCCTTCTGAAAGGGTTTTAAATTTCTTTTCCATGGAGGCTGTTAATGTTTTCATCCTCTAATGGCTTTCTTTGAGCTCTGCAAACTCCTTTTGAGTTTGCTCTGCATATTTGGACATTTGTAACCACAGTGCATCACTGTTTGAGCTACTCTCAGGTGTAACACCACTGTGTTAATTTTGAGTGGGGGTAATATTTCTATTATTGGAGCTACTTATTCTAAAGGTATTTACAACTATTTCTGGCTCTTTTGTACTTCTTTAACCAACTCCAACATCTTCTGGATCATTGAGTCCGACTCTCTCTGCCTTGGGTTGAAAGAGGTATTGTTTTTGCCCTTATATCCTTGTCTTCTCCCGGAAACTACCTGGGATTGTGAAGAATGGTGACTCTTGGCTACTGATCTGTTGGTGCCTGAATGGTGTGAAGGCACTGGAGAGCTGGCTTGGCCTACTATTTGTGAGCCTGAAGGAATCTGAGTATGCCCTGTATAGGTCAGCTGTTCTTCTATAGCTTGGATAGTGGCTTGATTCTCCCTTATCCTGGTTGCCCTTGCCCCCAGGAGTCTGAACTTCCTGGTGGAATTCCAACCTTTGGTTATTACCATAAGGTCTTTGAAGGGTATCTCTTTGAGACATATCTTTTGGCAACTTGCTCCAAGGTCTGCCCAGTGTGATGATAGGTTGAACCTCTTGTTGTCCATGCTCCATTGAAAAAGGTCTTTGAGGAGTTGGTGGAGCTGAAGAACTTGATCGATATCCTTCCAGTCCTCTGGTTTGAGGTTTCTGTTGAATTGGAAAGTGAATGGCAGAGTGGGTATAATTTCCCTCAATGTCTTGCCATCCACCACTGTGTCCAAGGTGTCCTCTTCCAGGTCTTCTGGTTCTGGACATGCCTTCTCAGTCTTCTGGCTGGTCCCTTGGGACTCCAAGGTTTCTGAGGTGTACAGGTGACATATCAGTGTTTGCAAGCAGTCAACAACTTAATGTTCTTAGGGAATTTACCTATGACTGTGCCTTGTAAAAATTTGTTGTCTACTGCTTTTGTAAATTTGCCTATAGAGGTTACAACTGGGTTAATGATTGTAATCTTCCCTGTACAAGTGATTAAGGTTGGTTTACCTTGTATTGATTAAGAGTTTTGTTATTTTATACTCCTCTAAGTGGCAATTGGTGTCCAATTCTTAGCTTTGTTAAGGCCTTCACTGTGCCTCTTTCCTTTGCCCTTGCTTCCCTCTGGTTCTGTGGGTGTTGCTGGTATGTTGGCCTGTGACTGGGTTTCAAGTGGTATGAAATTTTCTTCCACTGAAAGAAACAGAAACAAGAGGGCTTATTGTCAGTTAAGACTTCTTAAAATGATGTTTGTATGTCCAAGAATGGCTTCTGGGCAATATATTTCCATATTATCCCCTTGTATTATGAAAGTGCAATTGAAATTATTGATTACACGTCAAAGGAAACAGCTTGTGGATTTCTGGTACACTGTTTGTATACCAGTATCTCACAGATTAGCTTGTAATTAATAAGTTTAACCTAAAAGTGGTTATGTAAAGGGCAATTGAAATGATCAATCTACCCAATCACGCCTCTAATACTGTTGGTTTACAGTCAAAGAGGTCTCCTTTTTAATTGAAAAAGGAAATTATTGATGGCTTAAAGTGTTTTAATATGTAAAACACACCAAAAAAAAGTTTTGTGGTGATTAAACTATAATAAACCATGCAACAAGGCAATTAAAATAGAAAGCCACAGTGGTATATGATCATACACCACTCAAAAACCAAATATAAGATATGTTTTATGTTTATTTTTCAAAGCATTCACGCCTAAAAAAGAGTCAATAGTGTCAGAAAATAAGAATTAAATAAAAAACTCACTTTTAAGATTCAAAAGAGGTTAAAAAACATTGCCAGGCCCCCAAAATGTCAGGCCGAGTCTTTGAAGAGGTGACAATAATAGTATTTAAAACCTAAAATATGACTGTGATACAGATAATAATTACAAAAAAATAGTTTTTATTAAGCAATAAGGGCTTTACTAAAGGATTTTTAGTGGTGGTGAGCACTGTTCAAAGCCCTGGGTGCAGCTTTACCAACTGGGTTATTATAATAAAGACTACAATACCTAAAATTAAAAGTATAACTGATTATTTTCCGAGAGTATAGCTGTTTTTGACAGTTGTACTATGTAGTTATTCAAGAGCAGGATGAGGAAACCTTCTCTGGTGGAGAAAAGGCCCCTGTTTATCCTAACCTTGTGTGAAAAAGTCTTCTAAACCTTTCCACATAGAGGAAGCTCAGATATTTTACTTCCAAGGACTGGATTGTGGTTTTCACAATGCCTGTATAGCCTGTATTGGGCTCATATGTGGCTTTGAAACCACACCTGGGAGGATTTCACCAATAAAGGGTGAAACGTTTCATCTGGGGACCACAGAGCCCTCTTCTGACATGTATTACGCCTAGAATGCTGTACAGATCCTGTATGGGACCCCAGTATTGACAAAACTACAAGATATTGAAGTATAAAAGAGATTCTTTGTCTTTCTGACATCTCATGTTCAGGGCTGTGGGATACTATCCCACAGAGAAGGTGTATTAGCCCAATGGTGGGATTTTAACCTTAAAACTGCTATACCTCAGTCAGATTTTGAGATATCAAGCTCAAAGCTGGTTCATTGTGTAACCCTGGATGTGCCTTACACAATGGTACCTCACTTGATATGGTTATCATTACAGATTGCAAAGTTATGCCATGTACAAGAATGTTTGTACATATATATGATTTTCTCAATATCTGTATGGAGTTTGTTTTCTCCAGAAATTTTGTTCTAGATGAGATATGAGGAAATGAATGGAACCATAAGATAGCCCTGATTGTGATCTTTCCAAAAAGACCCCACTTCAAGTATCTAACACTAAAACTGTAGAAGTTAGATGAGAGGGGAATATTTTATTCCCCCTCATTTGACCTTATTTTGGTCATAAATTCAGTAATTCTGATGCTAGCTCAATTTGGGTAGTAAAATTGAATAGCCCTGACTTAGAGCTTTAATTTGAATACCCATTTGATGGGGTCCAGCCTCTTTGTATGTATTTAAGATGAGAGGTTAAAATTAAGGTTTATGCTCAGCAACAACTTTGAGCAGGAATAAGTTTGTTATTCTTTGTCCTATGATGATGGGACTTGTATATTTGGAAAGAGGTTAGTTTCCTCTTTTGTTTGATAATTTTTGAGCTGGTTTGGCTCAGATCCATGTTTTGGTGGTATCTTGGCCTTACCATTTGGTTTATGGTATTTGGTTGTCATGCTTGTGCTCTGGCTTTGAGTCCCAGGCTGACAGCGTAATTGTATTAATTCGATAGGTTTAATTTTGCTGCATCTTCTGCATTGAAATTTTTCTGGATGACCTCAGGGTTTTCCATTTGCCATTCATAAGTTTATTATTGGCTGTTCAATGTTCTTTCTAAGAAGTTAATATGGTATTTTTATTTGGAGTTTTTGTCTCTTTCTTCCATAATTTTGACTTCTTTTCCAATTTAATTTATAATTTCTTCATCTGGAATCTCATAATGTTCACTAAATTTCACTTTATTCCTTTTGTTCTTAGTTTTGAAAGGGTTTACATGGATTTTCTCATTTACATCCACCAAAATCTGGCTGGTTTCTGGATTCTTAGCAGCTGGATTTCACATTATATTGAATAATTCATCCTCACAGGAGGAGTATTTAGGATTTCTTTTGAGGTAGTTGCGCAATTTGTTGTTTTTTCTAATTTAGGGCCAAATTCATCATTATTTGGAGATATAGATAGCTCTTGGGTCTTGCAGGCTACTTTGATTATGGTACTGTCTCTTTTTTGATTTTGAAGCTTCTTTCCAGGGGTATTTCTTCCCAATTTTTCCATATTTCATGAATAAATTTCTCTAGGTGGACCAGTTTTCCATCCAATTTATTGAGGTTTGCAAAAGGGCATTCATAATATTCATCCATAAGGCTCTTGCTAACTGAGTATTTCCCTTTTTTTATGGGGAAATTCTAACCTAATGTGATTGTCTTCCAATAAGGGTCTTTCAATTACTGAATGGAAATATCCTTTTGCAATGAAAAAGTAGATTGAAGTTTCTTCACTTGAAGCCAAAATTATTGGAGTAAATTCCAAAAGTGCCACCAATGAATTAGTTTGGCCTCCAATTCCCCTAAGGTTCATACTTAGTTTTCTTTTTGTGAGTGAGGATTTTATCACTTTTTCATCTCATATGATGTTGAGTTCTGCCTCAGTTTTCACTAATGCTTTGATAGGATATTAATCTTTACCAATAAATACTTCCATATATCCCAAAGGAAAGGCATAATGAATCTTGGGCTTTGGTATTTTTTTGACTCAGAATGATCATTCTCTTTTGTCACAGGAGCCCTTGTGGAAAAAAAGGGTTGCCTGGAACTCAGTAACCAGGGAACTCACTTGAAAGACTCCAAAGATTGAAGAAGACAAAATGGAAGAATAAAATTTCACTAAGATAATTTGCAAGTACAAGATGAGACACAATAAGAGAAAAAGGAAGGAAATGACCAAAGAACCAACCAATTAAGTCCTTAATCACTGTTGCAACCTTCCAGAATTAGCAATGGAGTTAGTAAAGGATATGACCACCAATATCTATTGACAGGAAAAGAAATAAAAAGAAAGGTGCTAAATTAATGACTTGACAATATCAGTATTCACTTAACAAAATGGGAAGACAAATAAAGATAAAATAAAATCAAAATATATTAATTAACTGGGGGAAAACCCCTGAGGGTCAAGGGAGGCTAGTATATGTGAAAGTTTGAGAGCTTGACTCGCTCAGGCTGACAGCTGATCTATATTGATTGTATGATGGAATTTATACCTTTCCAAAAGGAGAATTGAGCTCGGCTGAATGATCTTCACATGGTTTATGATTGAAAATACAGGTCTTGATAAATCCAGGCTTTATTAAATGAATTTGGTGGCCAAGATGGATTGATGGAGAATTGTTTTGGAACTGCCTCTTGAATATCCATTGAGAATGAACTGCCAATATCCCCTTGGAGAAATACTGTGAATGAAAATAACAAATGACTGCTTGATTGTGTTATTGGTATTTGAGAGAAACACTTGTCCTTGAGCCTTGATGAATCCTACAAATGATGTGATGTATTGATGACTTATGGAATGTTGGAATGACCATCTAATATGGGTACAACTGGATTTCTGGTGAAAAAAGATGCATGATTGTGTATAACACCATTCATGGCACTTTTTGTTATTGGAGGGTGAAAGTCACCAAATTTCTTTGAAAGGGTTCCAGGAGGATCATGCATGTAAGTTAAGGTTTGGGTGGATTCAGAGGTTTCAAAGTTTTCTGGAGATTTTTGGCCATTTCTGGGTTTTTGGCCAAAACCAGCTTATACAGTCTTAAAACTATATTTGTGCAAAGTGCACAAAAAATGCACAAATCTTACATTCAAGCCCCAAATTTCCTGATATGGCTTATTTGGGAATATTTCAAATAATACATGGGAAGATGGCATAAGTGGGCTAAATGTGCAAAATGTGAAAATCTGTATTTAAAGCTTCAAAATCCAAATACAGCCTTTTGGGGTTTATTTCCCCTATTGACTGGAAAATAACAAAAAGGTGACCAAAAGAAGATAATGGCTAGGAAGTGCCTGATGATGATGAAGGGGACAAGGTGGCCCCAGATTGTGAAATGGCCATAAAAGGACAAAAAAGATGAAATGGCCAATTTGGCCAATTGCCATAAATTGGATATGGCACTGATATGCCATATGGAAGTCCAAGAGGGTAATTTCCATGGATGTAAAACCTCTCATGAAGATCCATTGAGCT
Organism: Austropuccinia psidii; assembly: GCA_023105745.1. Taxonomy (NCBI): domain Eukaryota; kingdom Fungi; phylum Basidiomycota; class Pucciniomycetes; order Pucciniales; family Sphaerophragmiaceae; genus Austropuccinia; species Austropuccinia psidii. Next base: position 5,865,482 of record JALGQZ010000002.1, on the reverse strand, counting down.
GAGAGATCTAATTTTCTCCTTGTCTTTTTCTGATAATGGATTTAATTTATGGATGAAATTGGGTGACATTCTCAAAATTTCTTCAATGGTAAGATTGATATTTTTTTACATAATTTTCTTGAGAATTTTGTCAATTTCCAATTTAGTTTCAATTTGTTTATTTTGAGGTTTGATTACTTTCTTTTATTCTTTTGGAATGTCTTCATCCTCATTTTCAATGGAAATATTTTTCATTTCTTCCTCAGGCTGGTCTGGTTTTAGAATATTTGAATTTTGGGTTTTGGTAGGAATTATTACTATTTATTCTTCAATGTAGGTTCCTGGAATAGCTGCTTTCTTCTTTGGCCCTTTATTTCTATCTTGTCTTTCCATCAAGTATTTTGTCTGCCTTAGTTCAATGTGTGATTAAAAGGGGTCATTGGCTGAGGAAATTGTCAGTAGTTTCCAATTTGACCTATTGTAAACATGTGAAATTGAGGTTGACTTATCTTTTGATTTCTGTTCAGTTGGCTTAACCTCTTAATTTAGTTCTTGTTTTGCCACAGGTTTTTCCATAAATTTCTTTTTGAGTTCTGCTTGTTCCTTTGCAAAAGCCCTGACTATGTCTTTGGAACTTTCATTTCCTTCCATAGGTACTGTCTGATAATTGGGAAACAGGTAAGATTATCCTTGAGTTCTGACAATTCCTCTATCTAAATCATCAGCCAGATGAGTACACCTAGTTTCTGAATGGCCTTTTTTCCATAAGTAAGAACATTTAAATGGTGGTCTTGGAGCCATTTGAGCTGTTATGTATGGTTGGGAACTGGATGAAAATGGCAAGAATGGATTCCTTGGCCTGTATGGCTAATTGTTTTGGGGAAATGTTTGCTCCTGATTATAGTTCCACCTCCTTAGTGGATCAACTGCTGTTTGATATGGTTTTGAGTTAATTTAAAACTTATTCAAAAGGTTTTTTCCCCTCATTTCTGGTTGTGGGGGATTTTTGAGCTTATGGGTGAGGTATTTTACTTGCTTTAAAGCTTCATCCAAGCTTTCATCCTCAAATATTTTCATCTTTTCTGGGGGTTTTGGTTTACAAAACTCCTTCTTAAATAAGTAACTTAGTTTCCAAGTCCTTTTCAATGTATAGTTTGAAAATATCCAATCTTGGAATGATATAGCCACCATCCAAGGCTTGAACCATAGCTCTGTCTTTGATCATTTCTTTATGAATTGATCATTGAATACTAGTGGAAAGATTGGCCAATATTTCTTGATTATGATTCAAATCACCTTGAACTTATTGATATCATTTGGGGTAAGTTATTACTGATTCATATTCTCCAAGAAATTTTCTGTACTGTGTCATGTTTCTTATTCCACCTTGTTGAGAGTTTGTGAATAATTCAGTGATTGATGATAATTGGTATCTTCTTTTTGGTGATACTGTTCCCCACCTTCTTTTCTTAGCCATCTTCAATTGATCCCTATCAGCTGGTTCATATCCTGTAATTTCTTCATTATGAAAGCTGATTTCTTGATCTTTGGTCCAAAATGATATTTGTATTGCAATGTCTCTTTCACTTTCTTCATTTTATGGAATATTTTCAGCTTTCTTGATGAATATTTCAACATCCTTTCCATCAACCCACACATTATAGTCCTTGGCCCTAATCTTCACTATTGGAGTAGGACTTCTTAGAAATTGTTGATGTAATTGAGCTGGGATTTTAGGAGAAATGTTTCCTCTTCATGGTAAATGTGAGCCTGTGAGATATGTATGACATACCCATAAGGCCACAAATAACATTATACACAGCTGATTGAGTCTTAAAGATACTTATATACTGAATTTAAAATAAAAAATAACAAAAAATAAGTATAACCTTTTTTTGGATAAACAAAGTTACAATTATTATGTCATTTTTGGATTCTACTCCAAAAATAACCTAGGGTACACCCCCAGGGTGTTATACCCAAAAATGATTATTTCTTATGTTATCATAAGATTTAAAAATGTCACAGTACAATGGCAGCTTTTTTTAACATTTCTCTAAAATTGTTAAGCTCAACCTTAAATAAGCTTAAATTTAAAGTTGCATAGGGTTTATGCAAACATACCAAAATTTCAGTTAAAATTAAGGTGTTGTGTATATTTACTGGATTGGCTAAGGATTTGCCATACAGGATGTAAATCCTGCTTGTGCTCAATTTAAAAGGGTTTAACACGATAGTATGGCTTTAAATAAATAAAAGGGAAAAATTCATGCAAAAAGGTGGGACAAAGGAAAAAGACCAAACAGAGCTGGGGTAGCCAAATTTTTGGATCTGCAAGGATTCAATGAAGGTCTTCCATCTGTATTGGAGGATTTTTAAACTTATTTAAACTTTAAGATTAGATTTTGATCCAACCTTAATGTTTAAGCAAGTTTTATCCCAAATTGGACATGAATTTCAAGCTGCCACAGGGTAAATCCCAGTATGTAGGCTTGAAATTAAGGTTTTAAGAACTGTCAAAACTTAATTAAACTCAAAAAGCTTAAATAAGCTTAAAACTTTAAGGTTACAAGCATTAAAACCTTATCAAAAGTTAAGGTTTAGTGTCCTCTTTAGAAATAGAAAGAGCTTCTTCATCACTGTTTTTGTCCATCATTCATCAATTCAATCATATTAGACATTTAAACAGGTAAAGCTTTATTACATATAAAATCTTATTATTATATTAGTTTTTAAGTTATTTTATTTCTTATTGATTTGAAATTAAAGAATCGAAATCATAGAATTCAGATTGTTGTTGTAATCAACAATAATATACTTTATTTTATAAAATTATCATCTTAAATATCTTTTAAAATACACAAATTCCTCTTAAAAACTCTTTAATCAAATTTTTTATTATAAAAAGTTGTTTTATCTTCAAAATATTGGTTTTTGGCGTGTTTTTAGCTTATAATAATTATTTAATATAATAACCGTTGTACTTAGCTTGTTGTATTGAATATATAGCGTAACTAAGTTTTTCTCTATAGTTCTATATTTTTATCTATTATTCGTTTTTTTATATAAAATTTTTTATAAGCATGATTTATGCACGGTGTGTGATAACTTTACATAAATAATATTTATATTATTTATATAAATAATATCTATATTATTTATAAGTGGTTAAATATTTATATTTTTCAGGTGTAATTGTCTCATTGAGAACTTTGCACTTCTGTTTTTTATAATTGGCAGTGACAATAGCAATAATAGAATAATTATAATTTATTATAATTATCAAGTTTGTTAATAATGATTAGATTTCTTTCATTATATATCCCTTTTTTCATAATTATATAAATTTGTGGTTATAATATTATATTATATTTTTCTGCTTAGGACAGTCATAGTACTCTTGATATTGCCACTATTATCATGAGCTTCCTGGAAAAACCCTACATTTGGGGGCCTGGCTGTGACTTCAACCAATCTTTGGGACATAAATCATATTATAGACCTTATTCTACTTTTTTTGACATGAAATTGCCATATTTACTTTAATATTGGCCTTTTTTGGGATGTATCCCTTAAAAATAATCTTTATAATATTAATAAGGTTATTTCTTATGAAGAAACTTGCTTGAAACAATATACTATTGAGTAATTTGGAATAAATTTCTCTTGTCTAACTAGTGGCTTTTTCAAATCACAGACTTGAAATTTATTCTTTGAGGTATTCTAAGATAAAGTGAATAATAATACAGTTTTGATTAATAACTTATTAATTGCATAATTATTATTTCTTTAAAGAAAATATAATATAAAATAAAAAACTCAGAAAAGTTAAAAAAACATTTTGCTTTCTTCTTTAGACATTTTTCTTTATTTTTGATGTAATTTGCGATAAATTACATTAAAACAACTTTATCCAATAAGCTGATTTCATAAGTTATTTTTATTGTTTAATAAAATAACTTAATTTTTTTTCTCTAGTGTTATCCATCAGAGAAAATTCTTCAGACTCTGAGGTCTCAGAGTCTAGTATTGAAATCCAAATCAGCCCTGCACCAAGGGGTTTAATTACAAAATAACCCTTTAAAGGTCCAGAACGTGAATTCAATAAGTTCCTTAGTCCTTTTTTCTTTAAATTGAGGCCAAATGAATACTACTAGAAGTGGAAGTAACTCCTCCATCCAATCAAATGGATCTGGACCAGGACATTCAAGTCATAAATCCAAATGAGAAGATTGTCAGCAAAGAGGAGAGACACAAATGGAAGATTCCAGAACTTCTACCACTTCCCAAAGCTTAGCCAGCACCTTTGAAAATCTTATTGAGAGTCAAGAAGCTGAAATAACTGCTATTCCTGTTGTCAGATCTGAAACATTTTAAGCAGGCAACAATAGAAATATACCAGTCTCAGTACAAGAACTGGTTTATGGTGGCAAAGCACAAGGAGTGGGAACTTCTTCCAAGTCTTTGGATAGGAAAAATGAACTCATATCTTCAAGTGAAGAAGTTCATGGGACCAGAAAAGAAAAATGATTGTCTGAGGGGTTGGACACCCATTTCTTGCAAAGGAAAAGTCCAACAGATGAAATCTTGGTTGAAACCCAAAGCATGATGTAAGAGGACCAGAAGAAGAAGTTGGCCCAAGGAAAAGACAACAGCTCAGTGGAAGCCCCCCAAGCCTCCACAAGAAAAAATACTCCTCAACAGGTGCCAAACAATGGCAAGCAAACCCCAAAGAGAAATAAGAAGGGCAAGCAAAAGGTAAAGGTAAAGGCAAAGCCCAAGTGGAACAAGCTTTACCCACAGAATTACAGAATTCCCAAGAAAGAGAAGACAGCCATGGACAATGTGTTAAATATGGAAAGAACTCTGATGGAATTCAAAAACAAGGAGGAGGAAATAATGAACCAATCCTTTGCAAAGAGAAAGACCTTGTAAGTTTTGTAACTCATTTTGAAACTTGTAATAAAGAAATTATAAAAAAAGTTCAACACATTTGAGAATATCCAACAGAAGCTGGGTAGAGAGATATTAGAAGCAAAAGAATCACAAAAGACCATTATTGGCCTAGAAAGTGTTAATAAAGACAATATTTTGTCTTCAATGAAAATTTGTGCAATAATTGAGTCTAAATTTACTTTACTCAATAAACCAGATGAAAATTCTATTTTGTTTATTACTAAACAATTAAGATAATTAAGAATACAAGTCCAGAACTTGGAAAATTAAACTGGTCACATTTCAGCTCTTTTCAAAGAGCAATTGGAAAAAAGTGATAAAGCAAGACTTGAATTGAAGGAGATATTAAATCAAGTATTAATAATATATCACTGAAGAATGAATTGCCAAGACAGTCCACACATATTCTTGACAGAAATGTTCTGAACTTTAACAACGACCTACATCATACAATTTCAAGTAATGCAGAAGTGGAGACTGCTTGTAATTTTAAAGACATTCCAAGATTAAAAGAATGGCCAACCTTCAGTGGTGAAGGAGAATATAATCATATGAAATTTATGAAAACAATTGATGTTTGAAAGAAGACTTTAACATACCAGATGAAAATGAGACAAGACCATGTTGAAAATTATTGGCCTTTGTGGAAAGAACAAATTATTTCCAAATGGGAAGATGATTCCTGGAGATTTAAGATGGAAAATACCTTTGAAGAATCCATTTTTAATATGGAGATGGACAGGCCCATGTCCTGCTTTCTTAAGAAGACGGACAGATTAAGTGCCCTTCATCCTGATATGTCTGAAACAATAATACATAGAAGGATATTAAGGAAAGATGGTGGTGGCCTTGTGCATGCTATAAAAAGCAGATTTATTGAGCCTTTCTCTACAGAAGATTATATCAATTCCATGGAAGACATTGCAACCAGAACAAAAATTGGAAGAAATCAGTATCAACCCCCAACAGATAACAAGACCACTGGGAAAAAAATCTCAAAACAAAATAAACCACATGACAAAGCTCCTTTAAAATGTCAAAAAATGTGGAAGTACTTCTCATTTAGCAAAAGCTTGTCTCAAAAGGAAAGAATCAATGAGATAGAAATTGATAAAGTTGAAGACAAAAAATAAACAAATAATTTATTGTTAAATGAAAGTGATTCTGAGCCTTCTGAAGAAGAGGAGCTTCCAGATGAGCTTGATGTAGAAATCATTAATGTTTCATTTGCAGTCACAGAAGTTCCCACTCACTTACCATAGTATAGTTATGAATGTATGGATCTCATACATGTGCAAGATGCTAAGATGCAGAAAACTAAACCTTCCAGAGGTAAATGTTATACATATGGAGCATCTTGTATCACTCATATTTTGATAAACAACAAAGAAGCCAAGATACATCTTGACTCAGATGCTTTTTGTACTTGTGTTGGAAAGGATTATTTTGGAATTATTTATACCAATTCACAAGAAACATTAATACCAATTGAAGGTATAGAATTCAGCAGTGCTAGCCAAGATATGTACCCCTTGGTCATTCTTAAAGCAGAAATGATATTCCCGCATCCTGCATGAAGTATCAGATTGCAAGTGTAATTTTTTGTGATGAATAATTGTACTTCACAAAACTTTATACTTGGAAATGATTATCTTAATATTTATGGTATTGATATTAATAATCATAAAGACAGATATTTCACTATAGGGGAAAATAAAAGGCAGAAAGTTTCTTTTCCTCTAGAAAAAAGAGAAATAACTGTCATTGAACAAGTAAAGAATGTTAATAAGGAGATAGTTGTTTCAGATCAAGTAATTGACGCACAAGTTAGCCCTTCATTAACATCAGAAATGAAGGAAGATGTTATTGAAATTTTATTTCAATACAGGAAGGCCTTTAATTCTGATAATGAACCACTTGGAGCTGTCAAAGGCCATGAAGTGAAAATTATGCTTAATGAAGTAAGAACTTACTCTCCAATATTAAGAATACCAGCTTACCCAGCTAGCCCTAGGGCTAGAGAAGCATTGAGAACTCATATTGATGAGCTGGTGAGACTGGGAGTTCTTAGAAAGGTTGGGCACAACTGAGAAGTAGAAGTCACAGCTCCTGTAATCATTAATTGGCATAATGATCAATCAAGGATGGTTGGTGATCTTAGAGCATTGAATACCTACACTATTACAGAGAGGTATCCAATCCCTAGAATCCATGAGACTTTGACTCAATTATTCAAAGCAATATCTATCACTGCTATGGATTCCCTTAAAGGTTTTAACCAGAATGTTTTGACACCTCATGCTAGGAAATTATTGACAATAATAGCTCAGTGTGGTATTTTTGAATACTTGAGGATGCCTATTGGTATTGAAAATGCACCCTCTCATTATCAAAGAATGATTAGTACCATTTTCCCACATGAGGTATCAGAGTTATGGTTGATAATTTATATTGATGACATTATCATTTTTTCAGAAACCTGGAAATTGCATTTAGAGAGACTTTCATTAGTACTTGAGAAAATTCTTCAAGTGAACATGAAAATATCTCTTAAAAAGTGACATTTTGGTTTCCATGAGTTGAATTCTCTAGGACATGTAGTCTCAGGACTGAGCCTTGGTAATGATAAATACAAAGTGGCTGCAGCTTTACTGAAACAAATGCCCTAGAAAAAAAAGAAATGATGTCTTTCTGAGGGTTTGCAAGTTATTAAAGGCAACAACTTTGAGATTTTGCAATCCAGGCCAAATCAGTGTACAGAATTCGTGATCAACAAACTGTCTTTGAAATGAAACAGGAAAGGATTCAAGCATATGAAAAGATCAATTATGCCTTGACTAATGCACCATTATTATTGATTCCAGACTGGAAAATTCCTTTCAAGATGTATATTTATGCATGTGGTGAAGGTCTACGTGCAGCTCTTCATCAATTTCAAATTGTGAATGAAAAGCCTTATAAAGGTCCAATTTGTTTTATCTCAAGACAAATCAAAACTACTGAGGCCAGATATGGAGCTAGCCAAATGGAGTGTCTTTGCCTTGTTTGGGGTCTAGAAAAACTTCATTATTATCTTGATGGTAGTGTGTTTGAATGAATTAATTATTGTAATTAGGTAAATCACTTCTTAACATGAAAACTACAAACAGACAAATGTTCAGATGGCAGATTGCTATACAGGAGTATAGAGGCAATATGACCATAGTACATAAAGCTGGAAATATTCACAATAATCCTGATGGCTTGAGTATATGGGCATTACCCAATACACCTGACAATATTGCCTACGTTCCTACAAGTGCAGAGCCTCAAATTGAAACTGAAGGAATTAACATCACAGATGTGGGTACAGAATTCTTTGAAGAAGTCAGAGAAAGCTATAAGTAAGATAAGAATTGTCATATTCTTACTGCTCTACTTGACAAATATTGCAAATATGCATCTTTGGTTGATTCTCTGGATGATATTTGGAAGACATCTTATGAAAATGGAAGATTCCATTTATTTGATTGTATCTTATATCATATATCTAAACAGAAATGTGTCATGGTCTTATGCAGTAGAATTTTAATCAAAAAAATAAAAATAGAATGCCATGATAACATCTATTCTGGAAATCTATCTGAGGAAATAATAATGGAAAGAATTAAGACATGTGCCTGGTGGCGATCTTGGAAGAAAGATGTCATTGAGTACTGTCATAGTTATTGTGAGCCTTGAGGTATATTTTAAATACCCAAATAGGCCACAACTATCTTTAAAATAAATTCTGAACTATGCATAACCCATAACTCATGCATATATTCAAAATTCATCATTTTTTATTTCAGAAAAATAAATAACGTTTTTGTGAGTAAGTAAATCCATGGATCTAAGGCCAGATTTATATTCTACAAAAAAATTAACCTAGGGTAACTCAATAGAGTGAATAAGCTTAAATTAACCATAAGAGGTGGTAATATGGAAAAGACTTCCATACCACATAAAAGAATATTGAAAATGTTTGTTTTTCTCAATTTCATGCCAAAATAATGGGAATGTGAGAAATACCATGATACATATGCACTAAGAATAGTGTTATGCATGCTTGTGGCACTTAATATTATGGTATTCTTACATAAAGGTTTGATACACCCATAGTGGATATCAGTCTTAAAGCCTGAAATCTATTTTTGATGTGAAAATAGCTAAGGGGGACAAAAGACATCAAAGAGAGCCAGGGTACCCAACTTCTGAGGCCTCTTAGGCGTGGATAGCTTTAGATCTTAGACCCACAGCTGATCTTGGCCCAATTAGTATACTAAAACCTTTTGGGAACCTAGTTACCAAGTTAAAATCTCATTAAATCATAAGAAAATTGCAAATAAGCTACTATTTTGACATGACAGAGAGGTAAGGAGCAACTTACACTGCTGTAACCATGTCAATTCTTAATTATTTTACATTTATAAACCCCAAAAGAGTAAGTAAAACCATTTTTAGACTAGTATCCATTGATTTCCCTCATAGCAACCTGCCATATAGTTTTATTTGCAATTCTATGTAGAAATGAGATAAAAAACTCAAAAATTAATTAAAAATACAATTCTTAATGAATTGTTCTGAAGCTTTCAATACAAATTAAGAGAAGCATTATTCATAAATAAACCAGAAATAATTAAAGTTTCATAAGTAAAATTAAAACTTTTACTACAGTCCATTTTTGATAATTCCACGTGAAACACTCAATCTTCAAAAATTTAGAGAAAATACAACCTTTGATGAAATTTCCAATAAAATTTATAGATTTGGGAAATTAATGTTCATTTTGAAATAAAAGAATATTTATAGTTGTTACTCCTTTTACTCTTAACCATATTTGAATTGGTAGTCATGTAAAAGCATCAATTAAGTAATTATGATAATCTTACATCACAACAGATGATGCAATCATTAATCCAAAAAGGATTATTGTTTTCTCACTGAATGGTTTTTCAGTTTTCTCCATGGCACGCCTCTGCACGCTGTCTCTGACTTAAAAGAGGCCTCCTCTTGCTGTTTTTTCCAGATCATCTTATTATCCAATTATATCTCTGTTACTAACAAGTAGGTATTAATCAGCCCTTTTCTTAAAGCATTTTAATTCTTTCAGAATTACAAAGAGAGACGTGAAATCATAGAAATAAACTATATTGCTTTAATGTTGTTATAAATCAAGTTTGATCATTCAAATACACAATTTATCCATCAAAACTCTGTACCAAATTCTTTCCAAGGTTCATTGGAGTATTAGTGAGTGGTTCATAATTAACTCTTAAAGTTTCTGTCTAGTATTTGTTTTTTTCAAGAATTATAATTCTAATTATTCTTGTAAAACATAATTACCAGTTAAAGTAATATTAATATTTTAATACAGAAGCTTTATCATTAAGTACTTCTTGTAATTGATTCTTGTAGACAATTACTTCTTACTGTTATAATCACTAGTAATGTATAAAAAGTAAAAGAAATAAATAATTAATTAATTATTCAATTGCGGTTATAATCATTTTTACTATCTCATTTCATAGGAACAGTAATAGTACTGTTGATTAATAGTAATATTATCAACAGTTAAATAGAGACATATTACATTTGGGGGCCTGGCCTCAATTTTAACCAGAGTTTTGGATTCAATCATATTATAGACTTCATTTTAAGTTCTAAAAAACTGTCATACTTACCCACATCTTACATTGGGGGGCCTGGCCATGTTTTTTGAACCTTGTACCCTCAATCAATATATTTTTAAGCTCCGAAATATATTAATTTAATAATTTCTTTCTTTCAATTTAAAGTTAAAATTATTTTCATCTCTGAAATTGTTGTTGAAATATTTTTCATTGAGGAATTTGGTTTAATTTTATACTGTTTTTACATGTGGCTTTTTCACATCCAAAAACTTATAAAATTATTCTTTGAGTTACTCTGAATTAATTCTAAATTCAAAATATCAAATTTATTATTTTTTTTGTTAAAAGGAATCATTTTTTTTAAATATTAAAAAATCTTAAAAATATTCTAAAAGCATAAAAAATAATAAATTTATTTCTTTTATCAATTTGTTCAGTGTCTTTAATCAAAATAGTGAAGCTGGTAATAAGCACAGTAAAATATATATTACTAGTCCAGAATCTTCAGAAGAAGAATATGAGGAAAGAATTGAAGTACAAATTTCCAAAAGAGGTACTTTATTGAGAGAAGAGCAAGCCAAACAGCCACCAAAAGGTGTTTTTTTCTGTCTTTATCTTTCATTTTCTATTAAATTGACATGAAAATGGTGCATACCAGAGATTGAAGCAACTATTCAGTCCAACCAAATGGATCTGAACAAGGAAGAGTAAAGACCAGGGACAGATCTGGCAAGTCTTCCTCAAGAAAGACATGTCTGGAGGATGCCAGAGTTGCCCCCATTCCACAAGGTATGTGCCTACAACCTTTGATGTGAACTCTGAGACTGAAATGTTTCAAGGTAATATTTCAAGGGATGAACCATTTCCAAGTGGAAGCCATAGAAATACATCAGTCCCATTACAAAAACTGGTACAGAGAAGCCAAGGAAGAGGAGTGGGAAATATGCCCAAGCCTTTGGCAGGGGCACATGAGCGCCTACTTACAGATCAAGATATTTCTGGACCAGGAGAAGACCATAGAAATCTTAGGAGGGTGGAGCCCATTGGATTGCAAAGACAAGGTCAAAAAGATAATTAATTGGTTGAAGAAGCAATTTCTTTTATCCATAGACCAGAAGAAGGAGTTGGAAATGACCCCAGCTTTGGAGAAAGGAGGGCCAGTGCTGTCTACCAGCTCCAGAAATGTCCAAAGAAAACCCCAAGGGACCTCATAGAAAGCAGAAAGGTCCCAAGAACCATCAAAGCAAGGGAAAAGGAAAATCCAATTGGCACAGATCTTGCCCCCAAGGGTACAGAATCCCCAAATTGGAGCCTTCAGCTGTGGAAAGTGTTTTGCATATGGCCAGAACTCTTATAAAATTCACAGCCAAAGAGCAGGAAATGATGAAAAGGACTTTTCCACGCAAATAATAGATGAGATACATTTTATTAAGTATAATATTGAAGTAAAACTTGGTAAATTTGATGAAAGTTAACCAAAATAGCTTCAGATATTAATTATCTCAAAATGAATGCTAGAGTATCTGCTGAACTGCATAAGTCTACAATTGACAGACTTGATTTAATCTGAAATACCTGCGACAGAACTGAGAATAAATGTAAAACTCAATAGGATGAAATGGGAGAAATTTCCATTACCAACATTAATGAACAACTTAAATTTCTAAAAGATCATATCTTAGCAATAGTTGATAATACAAATCAATTTGCCACACATCTGGAAACAAGTAATAGTAAAAGGAAGAAATTAAAAGATGAGATAATTGCAAATTTGGAACAAATTCATAAGAATTATGAGCCAAGTCCACATATCTCCAGAAACTCCGTGTGAAAGGAAGTTTGACCCCTTTTCTAGGAGAAAATGCAATATCTTCAAAAGATATTCCCAAATTAGAAGAATGGCCAATATTCTCTGGTGCAGGTGAATAAAATCATATTGAGTTCATCAGAACAATTGATATGTTGAAGGAAGACTTTCATATACCTGATGAAATTATAGTGGGTAAATTTCACCCCTTGTTTACCAGTACTGAAAAGAAATGGCATTACAAAATGAGACAAGAACATGGAAAACATGATTGGTCTTGGTCAAAATCTGAAATAATCACCAAGTGGTCCATTAATTCTTGGAGGTTTAAAATTAAAAATGCTTTTGAAAGTGCCAGTCTCAACTCAGAAAAAGATAAACCACTTACTTGGTTCCTCAAACAGAAAGACAGATTATCTGCCTTAAAACTAGATATGTCTGACTCAATTATTAATATGAAAGTATTAAGAGAATGTGGAGGAGAACTAGAACATGCTATCAAGTTCAAATGTGTAGAACCCTGTTCATAAGAAGACTACACTAATGTCGTGGAAGATATCATCACTAGAAGAAGAATAGGTAATAACTGTACTAGAAACCCTATAGAGTCCAAAATGGTCCCAAAAATTTACAGAGAAGATAAGAGACCTGAAATACCTGTCTTGAAGTGGCATAAATGTTGGAGTACCTCACATTTAGCCAATACTTGAACCAAAAAGACAAAAATAAATTAAGTTCAAATCATTGAAGAAGCTCAGTGTACTTAAGGGAAAGAAGAATCTGACCAAGAATCTGCAGTCTCTGAAGAAACACCAGTAGAAGATTATTCTATCAAGAACATGTCAGCTTTCTTTGAAGTCACAGAAGTCCATACTCAATTGCCACAGTATAGTGAGAATTCCTATAACATAATCAATATCAAAGATGCCAGAAAGTGTAAGACTAAACCTTCTAGAGTCAAAGGATACACTGCTGGAGAATCTTGTATTACATAAGTCTTGATAAATGATAATGAAGCTCAAGTAAATTTAGACACAGGGGCAGGGAAAAACTACCTTTAAGTAATACTCCCTGAATGAAAAAACCATCTTTTACCTATAGAAGGTGTGCAATTTAGTAGTGCCAGTAATAATATATACCTTTTGGGAATATTTGACACTAAAATTTTATTTCCACATCCTGCAGGAAGTGTGAGAATGAAGACAGAGACAGTAGTAATGGACAATTGTACATCTCAACATATTATTCTTGGAAATTATTATTTGAATATTTATGGTATTGACATCAATAACCATAAGGACAGATATTTTACAATTGAAGAAAATAAAAGTCAAAAATTTATCTTTTCCAATATGCCCAAACAAATATTAGTATTATCATCAAATAAAGATGCTTATAAAAAAGAATTTGTGATTAAACAGCTTGTTGAAGCAAAAATTAATACATCATTATCACCCAGGATGAAGAATGAGCTTATTAATGGGTTTTACACATATAGAAATGCATTTGCTTCTGATAATGAACCATTAGGTGCTATTAGAGGTCCTGAAGTTAATATTAGTATTAATATTGACAGACCATATCCTCCAGTGCTTAGAAGACCAGCTGACCCAGTAAGTCTTAGAGCTAGAGAGGACTTGGAAAAACATAACCAAGAGTTAATACAACTTGGTGTACTAAGGAAAGTAGGAGAAAAGTAGGAAGTTGAGTTAACAAATCCTGTTATTATTGCTTGGCATGATGATCAATCAAGGATGGTTGGAGATTTTAGAGCAGTGAATACCTACACAGTTCCAGATAGGTATCCAATTCTTAGAATTCAAGAAACCTTGACTCAATTGTCTAATGCCAAGTATATAAAATCCATGGATGCATTGAAAGGCTTTCATCAAAATTCCTTGAGGCCCAAGGCTAAGAAATTACTTGAAATTATCACTCACTGTGGTATTTATGAGTATCTTAGAATGCCATTTGCTACTAAACATTCTCCATCACATTATCAAAGGATGATGAATACCATCTTCCCCACAGAATTATCTGAAGGATGGCTCATTATTTATATTGATGATATAATCATATGTTCAGACTCATGGTCCTTACACCTTGAAAGACTTGCAAGAGTACTTGATAAAAGTTCAGGAGTAAATATGAAGATCTCACTCAAGAAATGAAACTTTGGATTTGAAGAACTTAAAGCTTTAGGACATGTTGTTTCTGTTTTAAGCTTGGGTATTGACAAACACAAAGTAGCAGCAGTGTTACCTAAGCCAATACCCCAGAATAAGAAAGGAATGATTTCTTTTATTTGATTTGCCAGTTATTACGGGCAACACCTAGAAGACTTTGCAATTATAGCCAAGTCACTCTATAGAATCTGTGATCAACAGACCATATTTAAAATGACACAGGAAAGAATTAACGCTTATGAGAAGATAAGGAAAGCTCTTACAGAAGCACCTTTACTACTCATGCCTGACTGGAATATACCTTTTAAATAGTACATTGATTCATGTGGAGATGGATTGGGGGAAGCCCTAAATCAAGTCCAAATATTTAATGACAAACCTACAGAAGAACCAGTTTGTTATATCTCAAGACAGATCAAACCAACAGAAGCCAGATATGATGCAAGCCAAATTGAATGCTTATTTTTGGTATGGGCACTTGAGAAAATGAACTATTATTGTGATTGCAGTGTTTTTGAAGTGATAAGTGACTGTAATGCAGTGAAATCACTTCTCAACATGAAGACACCCAACAGACATATGCTGAGATGGTAGATAGCCATTCAAGAATATAGAGGTAATATGACTATAGTTCATAAAGCAGGAAATATTCATAAAATTGTTGATGGGCTTAGTAGGTGGGAATAAGCCAATACTCCTGATAACCCAGCTTATGTACCTTTAGAATCTGTAAGTTTTGTCTATGAAACTCTTGATAAGAGTAACAATGTCAATAGTAATATGACTGTCCTCAGTAGAAAAATATAATATAATTAATTACTATAACCACAAATTTAAATATAATTATTAAAAAATAATTATATAAAAAAAATAAATTTAATAAATATTATATAAAATAATGATGAAAAATATAATAATTATGATAAATTATAGTTATTCTATTATTGTTATAGTCACTGACAATTATAACAATAAGAAGTGTAAAGCTCCTAATGAGACAATTAAACATGGAAAATATAAATATTTAACCACTTATAAATGATATATAAATATGATTTATAAAAAAATCATAAAACACACTTTGCAGATATAATTCTTATAGAAAAATTCTATAAGAAAAACTAATAATAGATAAAAAAAGATAGAATTTTAGAGAAAATTTACTCATAATATAAATCTAATACAACAATTCAAATAAAACATTCATTATATTGAATACTTATTATAAGTTAAAAAAACGTCAAAAAATCAATATTTTAAATGATAAAACAAATTTTTATGATAAAAAATATGAGTAAAGAGTTTTTGAGAGGAGTTTGTGGATTTTAAAAGGTATTTTAAAGACAATAATTTTATAAAAGAAAATATATTATAGGTGATTACAATAATAATCTAATTTCTATGATTTCAATTCTTTAATTTAAGATTTATTAAGAATAAAAACTTAAGAAATATCTTAATAATACGATCTTATATATAATAAAACTTTACCTGTTTAAATGTCTAATATGATTGGATTGATGATTTATGATGGACAAAAACAGTGATAAAAAGACTCTTTTTATGTCTACAGAGCAGCTCTCATGTGTCATAATGGATATAGAGGGCGTGCTCAGGTCAAAACCGAAAAACCATGCTTAAAAATAAGGTTCTTAGCTTAAGGTAACTTATTTTTAATTCCAATATAAAGTTACCAATGTTATTCTTAGCTCCAAGTAGCTTTAATCCTCATTTAAGCTTATTATTTTAGGCTTCAATATAAAACAAGTTCATTTATATTAAGGCTCATCACATGAACAACTTTAAAATAGAGTTACAAGCAGAAATCCCTTAAACTCAATTTTTGATTAATTTCTAAAGAAATCTTAATTTTCTCTAGGTATAATTAAAAGAGAAACCTTTCAGGCTAATTACCCAGGAAATCTGTTTATAAAATATATTTAAAATTGAATTTACATATAAATAATATTGAATTGTAAGCTTTGTGAAATTTTGAAGCAAATCCATCAAGAATTAGATTTTGGATGAATTTTTTAAGTTATTACTATTTTTCTATGTAAAATAGCAATACACACTAAACCTTAACTTTTGATAAGGTTTTAATTCTTGTAACCTTAAAGTTTGAAGCTTATTTAAGCTTTTACATGTCTCAAAACTTTAATTTCAAGCCTGCATATTGGGATTTACCCTTTGGCAGCTTGAAATTCCTGTCCAAATTGGGATAAAACCAGTTTAAACTTTAAGGTTAAATCAAAGTCTAATCTTAAAGCTTAAGTAAGGTTGAAAATCCTCCAATACAGGTGAACAACCTTAATTGAATCCTTTCAGATCCAAAAAGTTGGGTAACCCAGCTCTGTTTGGTCTTTTTGCCTTGCCCCACCTTTTTGCGTGGATTTTGCCCTTTTATTTATTTAAAGCCATACTATGGCCTTAAACACTTTTAATTCTTAAATGCCCCCTTGGTAGACCCATAGTGGATATCTCATTTAAAGCTTAAAATTCTATTTTGACGTAAAAAATAGGCAAGGGTGACAAAAGACATCAAAGAGAGCCAGGGTACCCAACCTCTGAGGCCTCTGAGGCGTGGACAGCCCCAAAGATTGGATCCATGGATGATCTTGGCCCAATTAGTAAACTAAAACATTTTGGGAACTTGATTACCATGTTACAACTACAGTAAATTATAAGAAAATAGCAAATAACCTGCTATTTTGACGTGCCAAGGAGGTAAAGAACAACTTGGACTCCTTTAGCCATTGATAGACCCCAAAAGAGTAATCAAAACCCTTTTTGGACTATTATCAATTGATTTACCTCATAGCAACCAGCCATACACTGCTATTTGCAATTCTACGTAAAATTGAGGTAAAAACTTCAAAACTTCATTAAAAATACAATTCTTAATGAATCTTGATGAAACTTTCAGGACAAATTGAGAACTGTATCATTTATATAAGAACCATAAATAATTATACTTTCATATGTAAAATTGCAAGTTTTACTTACAGTCCATTTTTAATGATTCCACGTGAAACACAGAATCTTTAAAAATTTACAGAAAATACATTCTGTGATGAAATTTGCAATAAAATTGATAACTTTGAGAAATCAATGATTATTTTGGAATGAAAAAAATATTTACAGATTTTACTCCTTTTATTCTTAACCATAAATTGGCTGGTAGTCACGTAAAAGCCTCAATTAAGTAATTATGATAATCTTACGTGACAACAAATGATGCAATCAATAATCCAAAAAGGTTTATTGTTTTCTCACTTACTTTGTTTGCAGTTTTCTCCTTGGAAAGCCTCTGTGAGCTGTCTTAGACCTAAAAGAGGCCTCCTCTTGCTGTTTTTTCCACACCATCACATTATTATATTATAGCTTTATTACCAAACAAGTAGGTATTACTTAAAACTATTTCTTAAGTGTTTCATTATTTCAGAAATCAATCAGAAAGACGTGAAATCATAGAAATCAACTATAATTTGTTGTAATACTGTTATAAATGAATTTTGATCCATTAAATCCACAATTCCACATCAAATTTCTCTACTATTATCTTCTAAAAGGTTCATTGGATTCATAGTGAGTAATTTATCTCAATTCTTAAACTTTTTCTCTAGTAATAGTTTTCTTCAAGAATTATCTCTATAATTATTCTTGTAAAAGATAATTATATATTAAAATAATTTTATTATTTTAATAAAAGAAGTTTTTATTATTAAATTCTTCTTGTAATTGATTGTTGTAGACAATTACTGCTTACTGTTATAATCACTACTAGTGTATAACACGTGAAAGAAATAATTATTTAATTATTGAATTGTGGTTATAATAATCTTTTATTATTATATTTCATAAGAACATTCATAGTACTGCTGATTAATTGTAATATTATCAACAGTTTCATAGACACATCTTACACATAATATCTATAACTTTGTTTATCCAAAAAAAAGTTATACTTATGTTTTGTTATTTTTTATTAAAATTCAATTGAAAATTCTGTTGAAGACTAAATCAGCTGTATGTAAAATCATTTGTGGCCTTATGGGTATGTTATACATACCTCACAGGCTCACAGATTCCAATTTAAGGAATTCATACAACTGATATTGGGACTGAATTCTTTGAAGAAGTCAGAGAATCTTATAAGAAGGACAAGAATTGCCATATCTTGACTTCCTTGTTAGATAAAAATTGCAAAGCTACATCTTTGGTTAACTCACTAGATGAAACATGAAAAAACCTCATATTCTGAAGGAAGACTTCACTTGTTTGACCACATAATTTACCACAGAACCAAACATTCTTGTGTAATGACATTATGCAGTAGGTTTCTTATCAATACCATTATTCATGAATGTCATTATAGCATCTATTCTGGACACCTGTCAGAAGACAGAACACTTGAAAAAGTGAAAAACTGTGCATGGTGGCCATCTTGGAGAAATGAGACCATTGAATATTGCCATACCTCTTTCACAAGCATGAAAATTCACTCTCTTGGACCTCAATATGGCATATCCATTCCATAACCAATGTATGGCAATTTGGCCATATCCATAATCATTGGCCAAATTGGCCAGTTTCATTCTTTATGGACTTTATGGTCATTTCACCATCTGGGCCCAACCTGGTCCCTTCACCATCATCAGGCCCTTCCTGGCCTTTCTCTGATTTTGGGCACTCTTGGGTATTTTCCAGTCAACAGGAAAAATACAGACCCAAAGCCTGTATTTGGCTTTTAAAGCTTTAAATACAGTTTTGCACATTTTGTGCATTTTTTCTGTATTCAGATTTATATGCCATTTTCCCATGTATTATGGGAAATATGCCCAAAAGGCCATATCAGGCCTTTTGGGCTTAATTGCCAGTTTTGCGCACTTTGCACAAATACAGTTTTAAAGTTGTATAAGCTGTTTCTGTCCAAAACCCCAAAAATGGCCAAATCATCCAAAAGAAACTGTCTCACCTTTGAAGCCACTCAAACCCAATTTCCACTTATATCCCCCTGGCATCACTCCAGAAGAACTTTGGCCCCTTTCAACCTCCAATAACCAAAAGTGCCATAAATGGTGTTATACACCATTATGCATCTCTTTTCAGCAGAAATCAAATGGCACCAAGATCAAATGGTTATTTCCACTTTTCATCAGGTCATCAAGGCATGCATCCAGAGGATTAATCAAGGCTCAAGGGCAAGTCTCAAAACTCAAATAACAATGATGCAATCAAGCAATCATTTGTTGTTCTCATTCACAGTATTCCTCCAAGGGAATACTGGTAGTTCATTCTCAAACAATATTCAAGAGGCAGTTCCAAAACAACCTGTCAAGGGTCAATGCTCCATCAATCCACCTTGGAAACCACATTAATTCAATACAGTCTGGATTCACCAAGACCTGTATCTATTTCATAGAACATGCAAAGATCATTCAACCTAGTTCATTTCTCAATTTGCAAAGGTATACATTCCATCAGACAACTAATACAGCTTCCAGTACTCAATACGGGTCAGCTGCCAGCCTGAAGGGATCAAGCTCTCAACCTTTCAAATATATCAGCCTCCTTTGACCCTGGGGGGCTTTCCCCCCAGTTAATTGATATACTTTGATTTTATTTTATCTTTATTTATCTTATAAGTTTTGTTAAGTGAATACTGATATTATCAAGTCAGTCATTTAGCACCTTTTCTCTTTTCTTTCTGTGCCTGTCAATGGATATTTGGTAGTCATATCCTTACTAATTCCATTGTTCATTTTTACAGGTTAAAACAGTGATTAAGGACTTACTTGGTTGGCTCTTTGGACATTTGGCTTCTCATTTCTCTTATTGAACCTCATCTTTGTACTTTCATTCTTCTTAGGGAAATTCAATTATCTCTTTTTATTTTTCTTTATTATTTTGGAGTCTTCCAAGTGAGTTCCCTGATTTCTGAGTGCCAGGCCACTGGTGTTTTTCTGTCCAAGAGCCCCTGTGACAACCTCTGACAGATGCCAAAAAGAAAACAGGAGTAAAGGCAACAAATTTGGACTAATGATCCATATTCAAGAACCAAACTCCCCTTGAGAAGTTGTTCACATGGATTGGGTCACAGAAATTCCAATGCTTGTTTAGTCATTGTGGACGGATATAGCAGAAATCCCATATGATTACCATGCCATAGGGATGACACTTCTATGGAGTAGAGCTTTTTCTCATACAGGATTATTTAAGAATATCATAAGTAACAGAGATCCTAAATTCACATCTGCACTTTGGACCAATCATAATAGATTGTTTGGGACCAAGTTATCATTTTCCACCACATATTTCTCTCAAACAGATGGGCTGGCAGACATAATGACTCAAATATTAGAAGACATGATCAGGAGATTCTGTGCTTATGGATTAGAGTTCAAAGACTCATATGGCTTTACACATGACTGGTGCACTCTAATACCTGAATTAGAATTGGCATATCAGACATCAGTCCATTCTTCCACAGGTCAAACTCCTGCTATGTTGGAGAAAGGAGGGAACCCAAGACTGCGAGAAGACACACTGAAGAAAGACTTGATTGACATCCATCCTACAGCTTCCAGCTTCAAGATAATTCTTGATAAAGTGAAATATCATGCAAAACAGAGTATGAATGAAGCCTTTGACTATGAAAAACAGAAGTGCGACAAGAGTGACAAAGTACCAGGCTTCAAAGTAGGGGACCTAGCTCTAGTTTCAACCTTTAATTTTAAAAATATAGAAGGCCCAAATAAACTTAATGATTTGTATGTAGGACCTTTTGTTATTGTTGCCTTACATGGAACCAATGCAGTCCAAGTGGCATTTATTAGTGAATTGGAAAATAAACACCCCACTTTTCCAGTCAGCTTTCCAAAAACTTATCAACCAGCTGACAAACAATTGTTTCCTTTAAAGAACCCAACTCATTTCACTGTACCATTAGTGGAACAGAGTGAAGACAAAAAGATAAAGAAATTCATCAAAGAAGGGACACTTAGGGGTAAAAATCAAAGAGAATATCTTGTCAGATATCAAAATCCAGTACATTAAAATTAATGGCTGGCAGAATCAGAAATACCTGACTCAGATAAACTCTTAAGAATATTTAGACATGAAAGAAGGCCACAAGCCTGAATATTTCTATAAATGTGCTTCCAATTACTTGATCTGAGTAATTTAAAGAGGTTGGAAAGTGGAAATTAACCACCTTTGGGCCCTTTTTGTTCTTGATATCATTAATAAAACCTTACTACAACTTCATTTTTCTGTGGGAGGGAATGTGAGCCTTGAAATATCTTTTACATACCCAAATAGGCCACAACTGTCTTTAAAATAAATTCTGAACTATTCATAACCCATAAGTCATGCATAGATTTAAAATTCATAATTTTTTATTTCAGAAAAGATGAATACCTTTTTTTGTGAGTAAATAAATCCATGGATCTAAGGGCATATTTGGATTCTACACAAACATTAACCTAGGTTAACTCCATAGAGTGAATAAGCTTAAATTAACTCTAAAAGGTGGTAATATGGAAAAAACTTCAATACCACTTCATCAATACCACATAAAAGAATGGTGAATTTGCTTTGTTTTTCTAAATTTCACCCCAAAATAATGGGAATGTGAGAAATCCCATGTTACATATAACCTGAGAATAGTGTTATCATTGTTTGTGGCAATTAATATTATGGTATTTCTACATACAGTTTTGATACACCCATAGTGGATCTCAGTCTTGAAGCCTGAAATTCTATTTTTGATGTGAAAATAGCTAAGGGGGACAAAAGACATCAAAGTGAGCCAGGGTACCCAATTTCTGAGGCCTCTTAGGCCTGGATAGCTCTAAAGCTTGGATCCATGCATTATCTTAGCCCAATTAGTATACCAAAGCCTTTTGGGAACCTAGTTACCAAGTTAAAATCTCATTAAATCATAAGAAAATTGCAAATCAGCTACTTGTCACAGGGGCTCTTGGACAGAAAACAAGAGTGGCCTGGCACTCAGAAATCAGGGAGCTCACTTGGAAGACTCCAAAGAATAAAGAAATGAAAATAATAAGAATGAATTCCTCTAAAGATATGCAGGTACAAGATGAGATGCAAAAGTGGAAAGGGAAGCCAAATGGCCAAAGAGCCAACCAAGTAAGTCCTTAATCACTGTTTCAACCTGCCAAAAATAAATAATGGAATTAGTAAGGATATGACCCCCAAATATCCATTGACAGGCAAAGAAAGAGAAAGAGAAAAGTGCTAAATGACTGACTTAATAATATCAGTATTTGCTTAACTAAAATGAAAAGAAAATAAAGATCAAAATAAATCAAAGTATATTAATTAACTGGGGGAAAACCCCCCAGGGTCAAAGGGTAGCCGGTATATGTGAAAAGATGGGAGCTTGGGCTCTTCAGGCTGAAAACTGATCTGTATTGATCCTTGAGGCTGTATTGATTGTTTTGGGAATTGATACAGCTGGCTAATATTGAAATTGAAATGGGTTGAATGAATTTCCCACACTTGAAAATGCAATACAGTTCTTGATGGATCCAGACTGTATTGAAATGAAGGTGGTTTCCAAGATGGATTGAGTGGAGCTTTGACACTTGACAACTCCTTTTGGCACTGCCTCTTGAATACACATTGAGAATGAATTGACCGTATTCCCTTGGAAGGAATACTTGGAGTGAGAATAACCAATGACTGATTGATGGTGTCATTGGTATTTGTGGTTTTGACACTTGCCCTTGAGCCTTGATCAATCCTCTTGATGACATGACTGGATGGCCTGATGGAAAGTTGAAATAACCAGATGATATTGCCGCCAGTGGATTTCTGCTGAAAAATAATGCATAATGGTGTATAACACCATATATGGCATTTTGGTTATTGGAGGTTGAAAATGGCCATAAGTCTTTAGAGATGACGCCAGGAGGATATTGGTGAAATTCGGTTTTGGAGGGCTTCAGAGGTGTAAGAGTGTCTTTTGAGGTATTTGGCCAAATAAAGCTCATACAGCCTTAAAACTGTATTTGCACAAAGTGCGCAAAGTGCGCAAAAATGCGCAAAAAGTGCCCAAATGCGCAAAAGTGCGCAAATGAGCAGAAACTGTATTTAAAGCCAAATGTAGCTTCTTGGGCTGTATTTCCCCTGTTGACTGGGAAATACCAAAATTGCCCAAAAGTAGAGAAAGGCCAGGAAAGGCCTGATGAAGGTGAAGGGCCCAAGTTGGGCCTAAATAATGAAATGGCCATAAAAGGCCAAATGAGGTGAGATGGCCAATTTGGCAAATGATTCATGGATATGGCCAAATTGCCATATATTGGATGTGGCATGGATATGCCATATTGAAGTCCAAAGGGATGAATTGCCATGGTTGTGACAGTACCCCCCACCTTGAAATGGTGAGCTCCTGAGCACCAATACAAGGTGAAGCCTGTTGAGGCTATTGGAAAGATTTTGAGAGAGTTATTCAAGAGGACTAATTAAGATAAAAAATTTGAAAACTTATATTAAAAATTTGACATTTGACGCCGGACTTGTTTGATCTTCTTTTGACATTGGCTTCATGATTTGAATTGAATTTTAAAATGAATGAAAATTTTTGACGTGATAATTGACATGATAAAAGAAAATTTAAAATGAAAATAAAATAAAAATAAATAATGAAAATGAAAATAAGAAAAGAAAAGAAAAGAGAGATGAATTTTGAGGAGGTTCCAATCTTGATCACTGATGTTGACAATTGATTTTGAAAATGGCCAAGGACCTGGAAAGAGAAATTAAATGCCAGGTGCTCACAGAGTTGCCAAGGTGATGTTTTGAAAGATTGTAGACCCCTCAGGGAAGTGCACACCAGGAGAGGAACTTACTTTTGGTAATTACCACTCCCGCCAGTGCCATAAAAAGAAAACAACATTGTTGAAGGATTGAATTGAATTGAAAGACTTGGAAAAGAAATAAAAGAGTGAATGGTCCATTTGCCCAAGTGAAAATGGCCATAATTTTGGAATTGAATGTTGAAAAGCCCAGCCAAAGATCTGTGTCCAAAATTTGCAAAGTGCTCACAGAGTGGCCAAGGTGATGCTTACAACAAAAGAGTAGAATACCCTTAAAGGTGAATACCAGGAGTGGGACTTACTTTTGGTAATTCCTCTCCCCACCAAGCACCATAAAAAATCAAGCTCTTGAAGAATTGGGTCCTGGCTTGTCAGGATATAATGAATGAAAATCTTTGACAAGTTCAGGACAATTCTTGAGGTTTTCAGTTGGTTCCCAAGTGGATCTTTCCAAGTCTCGAGTGAAACCTTTCCATTCCACCAAATACCATAATTTTCCTCTCTTGAGCTTTGAGTCCAGTATTTGAGAGACTTCCCATTTTTCTTCTTCTTCAATGATTATTGGAGGAGGAGGCTCTTGATTCCTATTTGGGATTGTTGATGTCTTGACTGGTTCCAAAAGGGAAATATGGAAAACTGGGTGGATGGACTTCCATTGAGATGGGAGCTTGAGGTGGTAGGCATGAGTACTGACTTTCTTCAAGATTGGAAAAGGACCCAGCCATCTTTCAGACAGCTTTCTGGTGGGTCTGGTTGATTTGATGCTCTTGGAAGAAAGCCATACCATGTCACCAGGAATGAAAACAGGTGGACTTGCTCTACTTTTATCTGCATACCTCTTAAACCTGTTTATGGCAACTTCAAGTTCTCTCTTGACATCTTGCTGTACTGATTGGATTTTTGTTGCTAACTTTCCAGCCGGAGTATCTTGAATGATGTGAGCTGAGTCAAAATGAGGATCTCTTCCATAAACAGTGAAAAACAGTGATTGTTTTGTTGAAGAGTGGTCAGAGTTATTGTAGGCAAATTCAACCAGAAGGAGCCAGGTGTTCCAATCATCTTGATGATAACTGACATACATCCAAAGGTACTGTTCTAGTATCTGATTTACCCTCTCTGTCTGTCCATCAGCTTCTGGATGATAAGCAGTTGACAGATCTCTTGAAATCCTGAGCTGCTGACAAAGATTGGTCCAAAAAGAAGAAACAAAAGGAGAGCCTTGATCACTAACAATGCTTGAAGGAAGGCCATGCTTTGAAAAAATATTCTTGATGAATAGATGGGCCAAATCTAATGAAGTGATTGAAGCTATTGTTGGAATAAAAACAGCCATTTTTGAGAATCTGTCCACTATGACAAGGATTGAGTCAAAGGAATTCACCGGGGCGAATCTCGTGTCAATCGTCGGCGATTGACTTCACGTCAAGCAAACGTCAAGCAGGATAAAAGTCGAGCTCACGTCAAGCGAAAATCAAGCGAACGTCGAGCACACGTCACACTCTGGTCTTACACCAAATCCTGTGACATCCAATAATATTGGTTCCCCTGTGCCTTCAACTCAGATTCCTCACCACCTGATCATCCCACAACCGTCCGATGATTGGTAAAAATTACACCAGACCCGCCTGTTTGCACACACACACATCAAAGATGTCCTTCAGCCAGTCTTGATGTAGGCGGGGGGTTTGACTTCACCAGGTCATCCATGAAGTGTGCGTGTTCATGCGCGGGGGCGGGTGGGTGGGCGTGTGCATTGGCGTGTGCGGGTGGGTGGGCGTGTGCATTGGCGTGTGCGGGTGGGTGTGCGGGTGCATTGGCGCGTGCGGGTGCACATGCGGGTGTGGTTACGCAAAAGCCGATTCCGCTTCCAACATGATGATGGCGCAGTTAGAAATTTTGGATGCTGTGAAGGGTGAGTGTGTGGGCCATTTGATCATTGGACTTGGCTTATTCACACTGTACCCAATGTCAAAATAGTAAGTTCTTTGTGGCAATGTGAAATAATGGGCTTTGCTTGTCACAATGGCATGTCTCTGTCACTAAATTTTGAGGCAGTTATTTCACTAGCAAAATTGCTAATGAATCTGAGAGATTTTCATTTCTGTAGACTAAATTTCATGAAATAACGGCTTTATCATTACAAGCAGTCCACATGACAGAACTTTGTTATCATACAATCCACAGTTACCTTCTATTTCTTCTTCAGATATAATCAAGGGTCCATCATCAAAACCAACAGCTTTATAAATATTCAGATGCGGTCAATCTGGTAAGAAATTCACATCAATCTTCAAAGGTTTTAAAATCAGAAAGTTATTGTTCAGTATGCTAGATGGCTCAGAGACTTTGAAAATGCTATCAATAATACCAAATTGTTGTGAGTTGCCCCTCAGAAAACATATCACACTGTTGCTGACATTTTTGGATTCAGTTGAAAATATATTGTTCCCAATATTAATGTTTGAAACTGGAAAATACCAAGGTGAGACAATCCTTGAAGTGGGAGGACTTGTGGATTGCACGGTAGTGTCTAAGCTGATCCAATCAACTATTTCCCTTTTTGCATGAAAAGTCTGTAAGTACTCAACCAGGCAATCATAATTTTGTTGGTCATGGCGGGATGGCTTGTTATATTTATGGTGATTGAACACGGCAGGTGGCTGTGATTCGAAAAGCTGTTTTATTTCACATGGCACAGATGGGGATTTCAGGAGAACGGAAAGGTTGGAACATCGACAGATATGTTGAAGTAAGGTTTTATCTATATCATCTATTCAGAGTTGCAAAAAGTTAGTCTTATTCAGTTCAGGTGTTTAATCAATGTGAATATATTGATCTTATTAATTGACGTACATATCTTGTTATTTGTTGGCATCTTTGCAAATACTCCAATCAAGCGCTCATAACCCCATGTGGCTGAGGCTTGTGCTGGGCCCCAACGTTGGAAGAGTTCGGGAATATGATCAGCAAAATGATGATTTGGTTTACTTTTCTGTTTTGGGAACAGGTGTTGATTGGAAAGGCGGAATTTTTTCCAATGTTCAGCAAATGCAGTCGCATCATCTATTGAAACAGTCCAGCTTGTGGCAATGTTGATAGCACTAATCAAATGGAATGTATTCTTGGCTAGTTCATTTGCAAGTTCTTCTGACTGACCCATT
The DNA here is from genome assembly GCA_023105745.1 of Austropuccinia psidii. Taxonomy (NCBI): domain Eukaryota; kingdom Fungi; phylum Basidiomycota; class Pucciniomycetes; order Pucciniales; family Sphaerophragmiaceae; genus Austropuccinia; species Austropuccinia psidii. The sequence continues at coordinate 5,837,897 of JALGQZ010000002.1, read as the reverse complement.
TTTCTTTGAGTGTTGGCAGATTGGTGTGCATCTAATGACATCTGTTGACTGAGCATTAGAAATGGAATATAGACCTTATATAAGAGAGCCCATTCAGCGGCTTTTAAGCTACCATGAGAGGGGGAACCCATTTTGCGGGGAACTCTTGTCCATGATGAGGGAATTATGGTCTCAGATATGATTTGTCGGAGATGCTCAAGAGCCTCACCCTTGATCTGGTGATCGCTCAGTGCAGTGATATCCAATTCAGAGGGTATTTCAGAAGTGGGGATGTAATCGGCATCAAATGAAGGAATCTCCGCAGAACCACTAGATGGATGTTCTGTGTGAAGGGTGGGCATTGGGAAGTAGTTTTTCCGGGTGGAAGTAGTGGGGAGTGGCTCATTTATTATTTTTGCTGCGTCTCTTCTCAGGGAGCGGGCCTCTCTCAATGTGATTTTATCAAGAGAGCTGTTGGAGGTCATGGAATCTGAGTCTGAACTGTTGGTGTCATTGGATTTCCTGCGGGACCTGAAGTAAATTTTTGATTTCGCCTCTGGAATGCACAATTTGAAAGTTGCATGATCCTTCAAAATTCCAAGTATTAAATTATGCATTATGTCAAGATTAACCATTCTGGTTGCATCCCAATACGGAAGGTCTTCCAAAATTGAATATCGCACTCCATACTCAGAGAAAATTGCTTTTCTTTGTTGTGGGGTTGCCCGAAGCCATTTGGCAATGGTTGATTTATGACTTTGGTATGAGCGCGTGTAGTGAAATTGAGGACCAATTTCTTCAATTTGAGCTTTGTGAATGGTGCAAAAATTACAAAAGTGGTTTCCTGAATGGGAAATAAATCCAGTAAGCTTGCGCATGGCAACCACATCCGCAATGGCTGTGAGGATGGCAACACGGATAAAGGATCCTGATGGACCTGTTGAGGTGGGTGCAAAATGGTAACCTTGCCATAGCTCTTTGAGCTCGTTGATGAGTGGCATTAATAGATAATTCAATTGAAGCGCAGTTGGCTCCTTCGGACCAGGGATGATTCCTGCAACATAGACATTCTCGGGCTTCAATCTTTCACTTGGGGGGAGATTAAGACAAATAAGCATGATAGGTCCAATGCTAGCCAACCGGGTTGACTTTCCATGTGCATTAAACCAGTCCACATATATGGAGAAGGCCAATGCACCAGGAATGGACATGAATGGGGGGTCATGGATATTTCTAGTGCCAGTGAAGCGTCTCCAGACCAATCCATCCCAGACGTCACGTTTTGGGGAATCTTCGGGAGTTTGGGATTGTTGATGTTGATGCAGAATGTCCATAATTCCAGCCCGCTGGAGAAATCTGGCAAGCCAATTTTTGAATGGTTGATAAATGAAATGTTTTGTTGGTATAAATTTTTGCTTCATGTTGGTTGTGTTTTGGGTGTGGGGTTCAGATGAATAGATGAATTTGCCTAATGATTGTGTGCAAGGGGGATCATGATCATTTGGGTCATTATGGCGTTGACAGTGGGGTTGGTCAGTTGTGACTGATTCAGTAAGGCCATTAAGAGAGAAACATTGAGGACAACATATATAGTTTTGAATCACTGGCTCCAATTGGAGATGTTCAAATATGGTACTCAGATCTTGAGGTATATGGAATGCAGGAGCGGGGGGACCAGTTGAGCTTGAGATACTGGACTTGATCAGCAGGTTCAGGGCGGGGTTGAGTATGCGTGAAGCCCTGCGGGGTAAATTATACCTTAATGATAGAATGGCAGATATTATCATTCCTAGGTCTTGTGGGGGAAGGGTTTGACTGCCACTATATGGTTTCTGTGCAGTTGAATTGAGACCCGCTGGAGTTGGGAAAGTGCTTTGGGTCAAACGTGAATAATCAGCTGGGAAGATTTGATCCAATAGAATTTGTGGGCACCCAGATCCTGATGCAGAAGTAGGGATGTTTGGAAGAGATTTGGGTGCAATGGTTGATTTGAGCTTTTTAATGTGCTGTTTATATTGGAAAGGTGTGAAGGCAACTCCTTGCCTATCACCCTCAGGGGAAGAGTGTGTTTGAGTTGAGCAGTGTTGACACATGCATATACGCATTGAGGAATATGGCCGGGTTGTCATTGCTGCAGGAATTGGGAGTACGGTTGGTTTGTGTATAAATATCTATGGTTGATGTGAAAGTGTTTAGGAGTGTTATTAATTGGAAATAAAATTCAGTGATTATTTATGAAGGGGGAGATGATTTGAGCCAGCTGAGGATTTTATCCCATTTGTAATGGAGCATGAGCTGCAGTGGATAAAGTTTAACATGTCTCATCTGGATGGCGGAATTGGTTAGGCGTTTAATTGGGTAAAATGCCATGCTGCTCAATGCTCATACATATTCTAGTTTATTTACACATTGTGATAGTGCGGGTTTGACCATTGAGGGGGTTCCATTAGTGAAGTGTTACCATTGAATTGAGGGGATTAACATTTAATCCATGTACGCTGGCACGCCATCGTACATGGTTTAAACCTTATTACAGACATAACTATATAACTCTATTACATAAGGGGTTGGAGTGCAGCTAAAGTCTTGGTATTTGGTTTGAGTGCGGCGGGCTTTGAATCAGTTGGAATGTGATTTGGATTGTCTTGCCTTTCGGGAAAAGGTGATGTCTCTTTTGTGGGTAAATCCTTCATGAATATACCCCTTTACAGATGTACAATGTTGTGGAATTTCAATGCATATATGGGCAGTTTGGATAATTCACAAAATGTGACAATGGGGAGGCATAAATGGTACTGAATATGATTACTTATGAATGATGGGTCCCCTTTGAGATCAAGGAAATATCACATTATATGCTGGTAGGCCGTGCAGGGTGGTTTCCGACAAAAGCGGAGGAGCTCAAGAGGAGGCAGGGAGGATTCTCCTCAAAAGAGTCTTATCCAACTTCCACACAACACTTAGTTCCAACTATTCATAGAATTTCTCTATTCTAAATTTGAAAAGATTTCATCTCATATCACTCTATTTTATCATAATACTGAGGTGTTTTATCTAGTTAACAATATTACTGTACTTTTTCGGCCCTTATGTCATCTTTCAAGTCACATAAATCCCGTTCAGGTTCTGTTCATGACTCAAATAGTGAATCTAGCATAGAATATGTTCAAACACAGTCACCATTGAGTCCCAACATTCCTCTCACAACCCCTATCGCATCCTCAATTAATGTATCAGGTCTTAACATTGATGTGGGCAATCCAAAGGCTCCAACTTCAAGCACTTGGTCGATCCCAAATATTTCCGTCACTCCAATTCCCCCAAATCCCACTAATACACAAATTCATGTGTCTCAGGGGCCAGAAGGCACACCTCAAATCTCCTCACACGCTAATCCCCAATCAAAATTTCCACGTGAGTTCCTCCTTAATCCCGGTCGGAATCCAGTCGCATCCCAGGATCCCTTTGGCCAAAGTAAACAGCCAACCCTCAATATTCCATCAGGATCGCAGGTTCATGTGGGTGATGAAAGGCGCGTGGATGGGGGGCGACGAAAAAGACCTTTGGAAAATGTATCTTGGAGCGGTCTGTCGGAGGGAAATCCAGTATTGACGCTTCATCAAAGTAAGTCATTTTAATTTTGGAGTATAACCTTTTTCACAATTTGATATTTTTGTTTCATGGGTTAGATATGGCACCTAAAGGCAAGTCAGTCCGATCTCAGGAGCCAATTGAAGATCGTGAGGATGACCAGTCTTCATTAATGTTTTGATGTGTTAACTGATGATTTGCATAGCAGGGGATGAACTTTATGCGTCTTCACCTCTGGTCCATAAAGAGAAAGTCACTGGACGTCATCATCCATATGCCTCCAAACCAAGAACGGGTCATGCCAGTACATCAAGAGCAACAATGGTGGATGATGAGGATGAGAACATGTCTCCGACTCAAAGTGAAAGAAATGATGAACCAAGGAGGGACAATTTCACAGCGCATGAGCAAGGCACTCAATCAAATAGTGAGTTCACCCATCCTCAGCTGGGCCTCGCCCAGAGTATGCTTGAACAATCCGAGGTCAGACAGCAAATGAACCAGGCCCGCAAAGCTCACAATGTGGCGAAACGTGCAAGCCAGAAGGAGCAACAAAAATGGCTTAAGGCAGAACTTCCAGAGAATGTCCATGGAATGAGATCAGCAGTACACGCACATTGCCTGTTCCTACTCAAAGTTAGGGATAAGGATTTTTCCTCACTACCAGCACCACCCAGCACAGAAGAGCGTGAAATTGCAAATCAAGTGGCTGGTCATCTCGGTTATGTCCCCGAGGATGTGTTCAATGAGCCATCAACACAGGTTCAGTCTCAGGGTTTCCAAAGCTACTGCGAAAATGAGCTCCACAAGCTAGGACTAAAGCGATTCACTTGGGACTGGGAGAGCTCATGGCAACATCCGTTCAACGAGCTGATGTCTATGGTGTTTTACCGTACATTCCGTCTTGCACTTGTCAGCACTGAGTATCATCACTACTGTTGGAACAAGGATCATAACAACTATGGGGTCGTGGCGGCTTTAATGGAGCGATATTTCACTTATTTGAAAAGAGAATGGAAGTCTATTCAAAAGGATGCGGAGTATTTGGTAAAAAAGAAGGAGAATCAAAAGCTCGCAAAGATTTGTCAAAGAGTTAGTTACTGTATCTCTTCTTCATTGTGGACCAAGTCTGATGATGATCTACTTGATTATGTGCAGACCTGTGAGCGCCGTCGTGAATGGTGTGATACGGCTAAATTTCCCATTCTAGCATCACAATTCAATGACCCTCGAGTATGCTCAGATACTGAGGAGGTACTGGAAAATGGCCGTCAAGTTTACCGCAAAGTGGGATTACGCTGGCGCTCCCAGTTATTTAATGATTTGGTATTGAAAATGGATAGAGACATAGACTTTTGTAATCGGATTAAAAAAAAGGGTAAAAAAACTATTGATAGATTGCCAGAATTACGATCGACAGATGATGGTGATATTCCGGAAGGCCTATCATTTCAGGTATTTGATCAAGATTGGCTCAAAGGCTGTAGTAAGATGCAGACTAGCGCCCTCAAGATACTTGACATGCCAGTTATTAGGCCTAATGGTGATGCTCTGCAATAACTTAGTAATTTGTCACGGTATAGCACTGTGACAAATTAAAATTTTGTGAATTATTTGTGCAGGTGTAATAAAATCTGATTATTATCTCTTAAGGATGCAACAACTTGCTAAATATGTTAGAATATAGACAATATGAATTGAAATGTATCACCGTCTCCCTTGCAATAATACTCTATTGCTCATTTTCATTGAGGAAATATTGAAGAAGTTCGATCCAGCTCATGGTGTTCATAATTGTGGACCTGTGCCAGAGTCAACAGGAGTTATCAACTTTGTCAATCACAAATTATATAATATCAGTAAGGCTCACGCAGTTAATGATTTTTTCTTTTCTTGGACCTATGGGTGATTGGAATATGGCATTCCCATAAGGAAGGATTTCAGAATAGTAATACAATCAAGTGAAAGATGAGGTTGAAAGGTACCTTCCGCATGTTGACCTCAACTGAATGAGGAGTGATATAGTGGATGACCTGTACAGGTCGTTGTTGGCCAATACGATGTAGATGATCAACAGCCTGAGCCTCAATGGCTGGGTTCCAATTAGGCTCCTGGAAATGTGGATGTCAGGGTCCGAAAATCAGGGGAGAATTTTGGGGGGCCCCTCACCATTAAATAGACTATATTAGCACAAGTTATATTGAGGCCAGTTCCAGCCGCGGCAATGGATGCAATCAGTACTTCACATTCAGGATTATTGAAGAAATTCTCAAGCGCCTTGTCCTGCGCTCGTGGTGTAATTGTTCCATCAATTTGTGCTGAAAGGATAGAGTGATGGGCAAGAGCAATACCAATTCTACAATATAAAAAAGTCAGATGGAGTCAATTGGTAATGGATGCATATTAGAATTAACGCACAAATCTAGAAATTGGGTCCATTGGGTATAAACCACCGATTTCGTTGGACCACACCTTGTTTGTTTGTTCTTCATTAAGCTTTGTAGGAGGTGTGCAATTTTACTACTCATCATGCATGTTTCCACATCCACAAAAGTTCGTGTGATTCTTGGGGAGTTATCCTGAGTGCTCCTGCCCTCGGGGTCTTCCAGCTCCGCCTCCGCAATTGTGTTAAGCATGATGTGATGGTTACAACATATTCGCAGCTTATTAATATTTCTGAAAAACTCTCCTGGTCCTTTGCTTTTGGATGATAGGAATTCTTCATATAATGTGGAATATTCTTGCTGCATGGTCGGGTTGAGTGGGAGCAGCTCATAATGATGGCTAATAGTGGGGAGAGATTCGAGATGTGTGGTTTTGGTGCGGCGCAAACTTAAATGCCGCAATGCCAAATGCAAAATATCATTGCAACCTTTTGAAAGACTACTCAGGATGAATGGTGACCAGTTATCTTGATCGGCGCTCTGGGGTTGAGTGATGAAGGATATTATGCCCAAAAGGTCATAAATGGTGTTGTGAATAGGTGTGCCCATTAAACATATTTGATGGGATGAAAGGAGGCTATTAATGGCACGGTGAGTGGCAGTGTATTGAGAGCGAATATAGCTATAAGAGGGGGCAAGGGTTATTGGATATAAAAGGTAATTTGAATCATTTAAGCTCAGCCACTCACTGTGCTTCATCCAAGATTATACGATGCCAATTGATTTGAAAAATGAATGATGTAGAGGGATTGGTTTGCTTAAATTCTTGGGTGATAGTATTGTAAGAAGTGATGATGATATCATATTTTAAGATGTCGGCTTGGGATAATGAGTGACGAGTGGGACCATGGTAGATTTTGGCATGCAGTGCTCCAGCCTGAGCATGCTGGGATATTTCTGATTTCCAGTTGGTAATTAAGCGAGGGGGGCAGATGATCATGGTGGGCGTGGAGCGATGGGGGCTTGCAATCATCCGCTCCTTGGAGGTACCAATTAGAGAAATGGCCTGAATGGTTTTACCTAATCCCATATCATCCGCAAGCAGTCCTCCAAGAGGGGTATTGGTCGAAAGGGATTCAAATGAGCTAACGACCTTGTTTGTAATGATGTGCCTGGCATTAAAAGTGGATCCTGGGGGTGAGGTTGCCCAAAGGTTACGGGCTGATTGGCCATTGGGGATTTCTCGATCCCAGAGAAAAGCTAGTCCGGTCTTTTGATGAGGGAGGAGGGGGGTTTGAATAATGGAATGGGGCGGGGTCATCATGGGGAGGTCTGATCCACTGGGTAATTGTATCAGTTTTTGCTTGGAAATCAATGATAAAACAGCAGGATATGAAGCAGGCGTCAAGTTTGAAGCGGGAAATGTCGGAGTAAAGAGTTGACATTGACAATGAGTAGTACAGTCATATTCTTTGGGCATTTTAAGCTTGAAATCTTGTGTTCGAAAGCTTTCCATTATGAATAGAATGTTTGGATACCATGTGAAGAACATCAATGCTAGATTGGGTTTCTGAGATGAGGAGGGATCATTGGCATCAGTCATAAATACTCCCTCAACGAATAATATTTGAGTAGGATTGGATTGGCAATTTTCAATCCATGCCCCACCAGGACCACAGTGCATGAACGTTTTGGGTGCCCCAAGGAATGGTATCAACATTTGGGAAAGGGTTCCCGGGAGAGAGCCAATAGCATGCTTGTGATTGGGGAGATATACGAATATGTTGTGTTGATTGTGCCATAGGATAATCCAAGAACCTAAGTGGGAATTCTCAGGCTTTAAGGTTATATCACTATTTATTTGAATACGAATATCAATCATCCCAATGCAAAGTGGTTGTGAAGGGGTTGACATGATGGCTATTTTAAATTATTTGGGGACAGTTGGGAATTATATGATCGGGAAGGGTTAGCTAAAGGGAATGAAGAGGAATAAGCGCAGGTGGGGAACTTATATGAGTGGCAGCAACAGGCCAAAAGGGGGATGGCCTGTGGTTATGTGCATGGTCTTGATGGAGGTGGGCCTCTTGGGCTCATAATTTTCATATCCGATATGGGGCATATATCAAGGCAAGGTGGCCAAAATGTGGGTGCACCATTATGACTGCTGGATCTGCAGCGAGTTACGAAACATTTGGTGGAACAAGGCTGACATTAGCACATCCGAAATTGGGTGGGTTGTAGCAGCTTATTGTGGAGGGCATATTAGAGGCATGCGGTCATGTTCGCTGGTGTGACAGCGAACAATGAGCGTATCCTCCCCAGGTTAATTATTCACAGGGACCTACTGGGCAATGTTGGCAGTTTCAAAGGGCAATCTCACTGTGGGGATGTTTGTGTGTGGGCGGGTGAGATATGTTCGGTGGCATGCCACCGAACATGACTTTGGTTTGGCCTGAAGTTTTTTGCTGACTGATGCATACTGGGCTTTCAGGGGGAATGTGTGGGATGATCAAAGGGGGCGCCAGCCGTGAGCCGTGATCCACATATACATTCACCCCTATGGCGTTTGAGGCGAGTACTAATCCACCAAGATTGGCATCCGGGGCTTTGCCTCACGCGCGTACAGAACTCCGGAGAAAGAGGCCACACGCCCAAGGGATTTTTTGGCTGCAAGCCAGGTGCCACAACTTGCGCGGGGCGTGTGAGAACGTAAAGAAAATGACCCGCGGTGGGAGATAACCACGCCAACATGACCAGCCTCAGCAATCATAGGCTGGGATTGTTAATCTAATGTGGATGAGGCTGAAGCAAATCCACACTGATTGGCCTCAGGTTTCCACGCGAAAGCGGGTGAGCGTCTGCAGTCAAGCTGACAACCCGAGCAAGGAAATACGCAGCTGGAAGACTGGCAGTAAAATGTGTTCCAGGCGTGTGAAAGTTGCCTGCGTATGACCCATCGGGGGTGCATATGAAAGCGTGTGGCTGCCCGACAATGAACAAGCGGGCTAGTCATTGTTTTCCCCAACCATGGCACCGGAGTGAATCAACTCTTTGTGTATGACCCAAATATTAAGTCATCCCATTATGACCCACTTACATTAACTTGGATTACATGCGCATCTGTGCCGTAGTTAGGCAGAGCTGTCCAACAAGGTGCATCAAAGGGATGCAGGTGAGAGATATGACTCGATGGCTTGACGTGATTGCATGTTACATTGTTGAACAGCTTTTTGCTCTGCCCCGCAGTACACATTTACAAAGGTGTACTGCGTACTACAGTGTCGACTGTACTGTGCAGATCAGGAAGGTGTAATACTACTTGAGCCTGCATGCATATAGCAAATGTGCATGCACCTTCCGATCGCTTGCATTTACGTAGCTCATGTGCCACATGCTCAGCATTGCGTTTCACCCAATTTGCACACGCAAGCTGAGCATGTCATGGTCAAAAGCACCGTGTGAAAGTGCTCAGTAAAGCCATGGAATGAACTAATTCTGCAATAGCTCACTGGAAGGCTCAGTTTGGAGCACTTCACCAAAGCGTGTGAAATGCTGCACCTTGCTGAAATGTCATCCGATGCTGTGCCAAATGCTCAGAGTGCGCGCATACAAAAACGACTGAGCAATGGCTCAGCATGGTGCATTTGATATTGTTATATCTATAGCTCAATCACTGTGCAATTCCAATGTTCAGCCACTGAGCATTTCAATTATGACCCGAAAGCAAACCTGAGCAATGGGTCGAGGCAAGCTCACGCTGTATTCACTTGTCTTACAGCCCCCCCCTTTGTTCACATACTATTACCAGGCCATATGGCCGGTAATCTCGCCGCGGTCACTTGTGACCAAATGCACCGGGTGCTTTTCTGCATGGGTCACTTGTGCATTGCACCCACAATGCACATTCAACATGGGCCTCACGACCACCCTCCTGGGTGATCGGGTGACTATTTAAGGAAACAAAGGGGATGTGACTGAGCTTGACAATTCAATAAATTGCAATACTCAGCGGTGCATTTGATATTGTTATATCAATTGTTCAATTACTGTGCAATTCAAATGTTCAGCCACTGAGCATTTCAATTATGACCCAAAAGCAAACCTGAGCAATGGGTCGAGGCAAGCTCACGCTGTATTCACTTGTCTTACAGCCCCCCCCTTTGTTCAAAGACTATCACCAGGCCATAAGGCCGGTGATCTTGCCGCGGTCACTTGTGCATTGCACCCACAATGCACAATCAATAAGGGCCTCACGACCACCATCCTGGGTGATCGGGTGGCAATTTAAGGAAACAAAGGGGATTTGACTCAGCATGACAATTCAATAAATTGCAATACTCAGCTTGACAATTCAATGAATTGCAATACTCAGCCATACCCCCATTGTTCTTCTGCCTCACGCGAGCATTTCACCTCTCAGTTGCAGCATTCGCTGAGACTCAGCTTCAATTTTGCCCACACGCCTTGAAGCTGAGACTTTTGCGGGTGCTGCAACTGCTGAGATCGTCTCAGCTTCACCTTGGTATAAAAGACCATCTTCACACGACACGCACTTCACTTTCTTTCTCACCCGCTCCACTTCGTTCAACCTCACCCGCGTTTGTCCTTCTTGTGCGTATTCCCCCTCGTCTTCCTGCCTTTCCAGTCTTTTCTTTCGCACTCGACTAACCCCACTCCCCTTCCTGCTCGCTTTTTGTTTTTCCTGCTAATACTTTCAGAACCCCACTTCTATCTACTTTGTACGTTTTCTCCAATTAAACTTTAGTCAACATTATGTACCGATATTAATATTTTTCTTTCTTCACGACTTCCTTCCAGACTTTTAAAAACTTCCGACTAGAGCGTCTTTAATTTGATTCCGTTTTATATTTATATAAATCATCGTATGTCTTCCTTTTCTTTCTTGATTGCTTACTTTCTATTCAGTTACTAACCTGTTTTGTTTTGTTTTTAGATGTCATGCACGTTATGCACCAAGCGGGGTATCCCCTGCATTCGTTCCTCGACGACGAACGACGCTTGTGATGCTTGCCGACAAGCACACAAGAAATGTTCATTCGTTGTCCGCCCCTTCCGACCACGAGGCCAGACGAGTTCTCGCCCAAGACGCCCTCGCGAGGACTCCTTTGTGGTCGACGATGATGAAACCATTTCCGAGCGTGAATGGACGCCGGGCCCCCAAACAGGCCAACGGGAACGATTCCGGACGATTAGCCCTGTCCCCTCCAGTATCGATTTGTCCACTCCCCCTCCTAGGCCACCATCCGATGGTCACTTCACTCCTCGACCGGAGCAAAGTGATTATCTGGCCGATGAAGGGTGGCGATGGCGAGAGGACATTCGAGCTTGGGCTGATTGTCACCATGTCTTATCACCAATGGGATTCAAACGCCAAAGTAAGTTTTATTTCTCCTCTTTATCTCATTTCTCTTCACGCAATAATACTGACTTTTTTCCATTACTCATAGAACCAAACCCCCCGAATCCCACCCGACACGACTCTCCCGTTCCCAGTTTGCCTCGCGAGCAAACCCCCCGGCAACCCACTCCAGGCCCGAGTGGCACCCGATGGTCTGAGGAATTATTCCGTGGTAAGCAGCCAAAGTTTCATTTCATTTTCACTTTCACTTTCGAGTCGAGTGAACTGACACTTACTCCTTTTTTAGAACCCTCCCGAACCAAAGAGCCACCTATTCCTGGCCCGAGTCCATCGTCCCAACCACCTGAGGACGATACGACTCGTGAGCCAGAACCTGAGGTGGCTCCTACGCAATCCACGGAGGAACCTTATGGTAAGTCACCCCTTTTTTCTCTTCAATCCATATCCACTTTTCCTCATTTTTTCTTCGACCGTCTCCAGATCGTCCCGCCACTCCTTGCTCGATCATCATCATCGACGATACGCCCGTGGGATCACCCCATCCCCCTCCCCCTTCTTCTTCACCGACTCCACCATCTTCCCCTTCCACTCCAACCCCGGTTCCCTCCCCAGAGATCCCTTCCAGTGCCCCCGAGAACCCCAACGCCTCCTCCCCCCCGGTGCCAAGCTCCTCTCATTCCCACGATGACGCTCGCCAGGAATTCACCGACCTGCGACCGACCCTAATGATTCCTCGAGCCATCGTCCACGATTCGATCAACCGAATCTTGTTGGAGCATTGTCGCTTGCTCCACATGATTCCTTTCGTGGATGCAACTCATCGAAATGAGATGCACCGGGAATTCCGGGAGGAACTAAACTCCCTCCTTGCCCAGGCACTAGAGGCTTATCAAAAGGAGGACATAACCGGGATAGTCTCCAAATTCCTCGAAAAATAAAAATTTAAAAAAAATGTCATTATTTCCTCTTTTTATTTTTTGTAATACTTTCTTTTGAATAAAATATTTGTCTTCAATTATTGTTATGTTCAAATTCTATTACATTCTTTGTTCACGTAAAAATTACTTATTTCCTCCTTAGAGAAAAACCCTGATTGCGTGAGAATTATTTTTGTAAGTGCCCCACCAAGAGTTTGAGTGAGTATTTGTTTTCGTGAACCTCTTTTTCTCAAAATGCGCCAATAGTTGCCGTTATCCTCTCGTATATTTTCTTCTTCCATGGTTTAGAGCCATACCCATTCCTAACTGTAAAAAAGCGGGAGGTTCCTGTATGTGAGCAATCGAGTCCAGATTTGTGAAACATGGCCTTTCCTATGGTCACACGCTATTAGTCTTACTCATGTATTGAATTGTTTAAATTGTCTAGAACCTTCACAAGCGTAAGGATTGGCGTGTGACTTGTTGGGAGGCTGCACAGGCGTAAGGATTGGCGTGTGAATTGTTGGGAGCCTGCACAGGCATAAGGATTGGCGTGTGAATTGTTGGGAGCCTGCACAGGCATAAGGATTGGCGTGTGAATTGTTGGGAGCCTGCACAGGCGTAAGAATTTGTCAGCATTGTTGGCAACCCTCCCATGCGTAAGGATTGGCGTGTGAATCGTCGGAAGCCTGTACAGGCGTAAGGAATTTTAGCACTTTTGGGACCCTCCCCAAGCATAAGGATGGGCGTGTGAATTGTTGGGAGCCTGCACAGGCGTAAGAATTGGCGTGTGAATTCTTGGGATCCTGCACAGGCTAAAGAAAATTTCAGCACTGTGGGGAAGCTTCACAAGCGTAAGAATTGGCGTGTGAATCGTCGAAAGCCTGTAAAGGCGTAACGATTGGCGTGTAAATTTTCGGGAGCCTGCACAGGCCCAAGGATTGGCGTGTGTAGCGTTGGCACCCCGCATAGGCGTAAGGAACTTTCAGCATTGTCAGAACCTGCACAAGCATGAGGATTTGCGTGTGAAGCATTGGCATCCTGGACAATAGCAACAAACCAGGACAGATGTATGATGGCATGCCACCGTACATAATCCACTTCACCCCTTTTTCATGTGAGACACCCCATCTCCCGCACCTGAATCCATCCAATCCTGGTGTATATTGTCCTCTGCCTTACCTCACCATTACTTACCCAACCCACTTGCAAATCTCCTCATTCTTTGAATTGGCATGAGATTGTATTACCATCCCTGATTTGATAGCCCGCTCTCTCGCCAATCTCATAATAGCCATTGCTTTTTTGCCGCATTGTTTTTGCTAACCTGCTTGAGCATTGTGCGGACATACCCACTAGTGTCGTGCTTTCATTGTCCTGTGCTGGATCAGTATAATGAACAAATGTACTACTGGCCCACACTACCTGAATGAGCCCATGACATGCGGATAGATCAATCCAAAAATGCTCATTTGGGAAAATCAATTTTCCCCCTGTACACCGCTTTGACGCATCTCTTTGAATTTGGCCGGTCCGCTTATCAGCTTGAAACCACCATCCCGAAGCATACAGCGATGCATCCTTATCAACATGAGGTGCGTTTTTGAATCCATTCATGGTGAAAGTGAGTGCGGAAGCGAACTCGAATGCACCCTGATTTGCCGGAATATCGCCTTCATAGTTGACTTGATCAAAAGACGGAACCCCCAATGAGTTGTAGCAATTTTGAATCTTCTGAAATAAATTATCCCCAACATATCGTAAGGATTGACCTAGAATGCGACCCACCAAGCTAAGATTGGCACCTCGGTCCCGCCATTCATCTTTTGCATTTTCAATTTTGCCAGCACTACCATACAGACCAAATTGTTCATTCTTCGTGGTGCATTTGCGCCACCCAATTGCAAACATAAATCCCTCCAGTAATGCTCCATTTGTTGCAATAGGGTCGGTGAAACTCTTTTCGCGAAATAGGAATTGTGATAATTCATCCCATTGATTGACCTCGACTTCACTCATTGTTGTGAATGGTCGGAATTCGACAAGGGCAATGAGTAATCCGGTTGAAGAGAAAATTGCCACACGCCCAAAGTGAATGCGTTTGATCTGATTGACATCCACAAGCCTCCAAATTTCACTTGGGGTGATATTTGCTGATACTGGCATTGATATTTGTGCTGTTGGGCGAGAGGAGGAAAACAACCTATTCATTCGGGTCGTTTTGCGCTCATTTGTCTTTTGGGATCTGCTACTATTCCCGAGTGGTTGAGAGATCACTACGTGTTGAAGCACACAAGATATCAGATACTGCCAAGGAGCTTTCTTCGGCACACATCCTTTGACTTCCCTGTTGGAGCTCACATGACATTGGCACAATCTGAACCGACTAAAGCCCATGTTCTTCAGTGGGGCCCAATGAGGGTGCCACATAAATGTGGAAGCATATATATATATCTATATATATACACTGAGATTAAGCGAGTAACTCACACTTTCCTTCCTCAGCCCGACGCTTTCTCGCGAGTTCCCTTTTACGCTCTTTTCCTTTTTTCGTGAATGGCATGCTTTCAGCAGAAAATGAAATGAAACCGAATGATTACTGATTTCTTAATATCACCTAAATTGGATTGCGGTGGATGAATCTTTTTTAATTGCGGCTAAAAAGAAAGCTCACGCCTGACCTTGGCAAATTCACGATCTCAAATACCTGAACCTGAAAATTGCAGTGGATAGTGCATTTTTCAATTTTACACATTGATGTTCCCATGCAATCACTTTCCAATCCAACCATTTGGAATCTTGCAAGCACACGCAAATGCAATTTGCATCGTGGTGCGGATCCCTAGCTATCCTAGTCCTCTTGAAAGACACAGGAACATTTGGCCTATTATGGGCTGGCGGGAAGTGATAAACGCGACTTCCCGCAATGCCCCGCGTGTGCTACTTGCGGGCACAATGCCTGACTCAGCTTGCGTCTTGTTGGAGTCTTTGCAATGATGTACGGAGGCATGCCGCCGTACAATTACTATTGGCTATCCTACTACTACATCCGGGAAGTAGTAGGATAGGAAGTCATGATTATTAAATTCATAAATAACTTTGCAAAATTCAATTACAATCTATCTAGTACAAAGCTAATCTAAAACGGGTCAATCCTGGTTGTGAGTTTAGCTGACCTGGGTACCGTCAAGGTGACCTCATCACTTGAACCAAGCCCGCGATTCGCCACCCAGGCATCACCAAAGTCTAATACTAAGCATCGTGCAAAATCAAATCTAAGAGGTACAGTGGGGTTAAAAGACTCTGATGAGAAGAAACTTTTATTCAGTAAATTACATATATACTTATTAGTACGTAGCCACACTGGCTCCACTAGATTTTTACCCTCTGAAAGTTTTGCGGAAATGTCAATTAGTGCTAAAGCCCCTTTAACTGAGCTTGTTCTCCAGTCATCTGAGCATACCATCAAACCACGAACCCCCGCCGCACAGAATGCCGCTAATATACCATAGCAAATTCGATTGATTCCAAGATTCTTGTGACACGCCAAAAGATCTTTGATGGCCTCATTTTTTTTGGAGTTCGTGAGTTTGCCTTTGATGCCATTAACTTCGACCTTTGTATGTGCACGTACCATGTTGTATGCAATCATCAAATGGATAACTGTATCCATTAGATCCTCCAGGTTCTTGTGCGGCTTTGTGGATATCTCATTGTCAGCCCCGCCACCTTCAATGCTGAGTTGGGTTGCACGTTGCTTCGATTTACTCAAGCAGGAGGCAAGGTATTCAACTGCTCCCCGTTTGAGTCCAAGAGGATCGGTCAAATTTGATGTTGCTGCAACATATGGTTTGGGTGCAATCACATCGTATGAGACTAAACTAATGGATTCAAACATAAGATTTGCCCAAAAATGTTTAACTGGATTGGCGGGGTAAAGAAGGCTCTGAACCATTTTGAAGAAGGAGTGTTCAGATTTTGCGAGATTATCTGGAGGTTTAGCTGATTCCTTCATCAATTTGAGATTCCAAATGTTGTGATCAAAAAACGCTTCTGTTTCGGTTGGCTTAAAAAAATCTAACCTTGTATATTGCAATTTATATCACCAGTCAACAGCCAATAATCAAGTATCATGCACAAAGATAAAAAAAAACTCACCTGCCATCTCAAGGTCCTGCAGCCAAGCCGACATTTTAAGATCTCGGTTACTGATCACCTTAATACCAATGGGCAGGAATGTATGAGCATCCTTTGTTGGTAAATTGTCCCATCTATTTTTGTAAATCCTATTGATATTATCAAGCCCCCTTTTCCATGATTGTTGAGTAATATTGGAATGATAATTCAAAATGCCTGCAAACTCTTCCATGCAGGATAAAAATATTCCTTGAAAATTCGCAGCGGATGACACTTCGGGCTCAGCGTCGGGAATTATATCAGTCATATCTCGTCCCATTGTATCATGTTTAATTGTTTCCCTTTCTTGAAAGGCTTGAATATTCCGAGGAGAGGCGGGAGGGGTTTCATCATGGATTGTTTCATTGGGTATCGGGGGACTTTCTGTATGTGGAGCTTCATCATGGATTGTTTCATTGAGTATTGGGGGGGGTTCAGTATGCGGAGGTTCATTATCAATATGGTCCACTTCAACATTGATCATTTCATCACCTTGATCCCGGGAATCCTTTGCGGCTTCAAAGGTACGGCGTTTTTTGTTTGTTTTTTTGGTCGCATGTATATTTGGTCTTTTTCCTAATCCTTTGCCTGGAAATCCAATTACGACTCGAGATCCTTCAGGTAGAGATTCTCCCACCTCCACACCTGCCCATATATTGTAAGCAGCTATTTTTATCAATTTTGTTTTGAATTAGTAATGGACTTACGGTTCAAATCCATTTTGAGCAGGCTCATGGCTTCAGCAATCTTTTGACGCACATAATCAGGAATTTTACTATCATTTTGGATTTTTTCGAGCCTTGGGATTGTTTGAGCAATGTTGGAGACAAATTGTTCCTTGGATATAATTTCCACCTCCCCACTGAAAATTACATCATCTTGCCCATCATCTTCTGTCGGTGCACAAGGTTCAACAGTCTTTTCCTTCTCATAACTTTTAAAATTCGGTTTCTGAGAGCTTGGAGGCTGCCCTGAAATAAAGGCTATGACACAATATCAGGTTTTGGGATATTAGAAATATTCAAGATGGATGCATACTCACATTCTGGAAGAACTGGTGGATCTCTATTATCTTCATGTGACTGGCTCTCTACTTCAATGCCTAATTCACGACTACTGGCGATATCAGAGATTTCCATTCCACTCTCTGGGGCTGAAGTTGGTCGTTCATTGAATTCAGTTGAGTTTCCCGGGGTTCGGGCCATAGCGGAGGTAGTTTATTATGCAAATAGATGGTGACGAGTTGATTGATAACTTGTTTGAAAATTTTTTGATAAAAGATCCAAATTCAAGAAAAAAGGTGCAAGTAAAATAATCGCATTTGCAAAATGCAATTTGTCGGGAAATTGAAGGAGGCGATGTTTTGCAAATTATTTCATATCATGCAAATGAAATCACTTCCCTGTGAGACATTGAATAAAGTTGACTAGTGAGAAACCTACTAAAGTCAACTTTTGAACTATTCAATGCTCATGAGGTAAGGACTAAGCAAAGTGTTCATTTGATTGATATGAAATAAAATGGTTTTGTCGGCGAAACAGGAGACACAATTCTTGTCTTAAATAGTCCACTTATTAGGTTTTAATTTGTGAGTCTCATGATTTAAACCCTAACCACAACATGGTGAATATACTGACCAATTTCCCCTTAGGTCCTGTTGGCAGAGAAGGCCACTCAGCATATTTCGGCAATTGCGTTCATCGTGTACGCCAACAAGCCACCGTACTGTACACTATGGATGTAATACGGAAGCGTGAGGAGGGTAAGCGTTGTCGGAGGCATGTCGGGAGGGCACTACATGAGCGTAAGGATGGTAAGCAGTGTCGGGAGGGAGGGTAAGCGTTGTCGGAGGCATGTCGGGAGGGCACTACATGAGCGTAAGGATGGTAAGCAGTGTCGGGAGAATGTCGGGAGGGAGGGTAAGCGTTGTCGGAGGCATGTCGGGAGGGCACTACATGAGCGTAAGGATGGTAAGCAGTGTCGGGAGAATGTCGGGAGGGAGGGTAACTGTTGTCGGAGGCATGTCGGGAGGGCACTACATGAGCGTAAGGATGGTAAGCAGTGTCGGGAGAATGTCGGGAGGGAGGGTAACTGTTGTTGGAGGCATGTCGGGAGGGCACTACATGAGCGTAAGGATGGTAAGCAGTGTCGGGAGAATGTCGGGAGGGAGGGTAACTGTTGTCGGAGGCATGTCGGGAGGGCACTACATGAGCGTAAGGATGGTAAGCTGTGTCGGAGGCATGTCGGGAGGGCACTACACAAGCGTAAGGGTCATCAGTGGTGTCGGAGGCATGTCGGGAGGGCACTACATGAGCGTAAGGATGCTAAGCGTTGTCGGAGGCATGTCGGGAGGGTACTACACAAGCGTGTGGATGGTAGGGGCGGGGGTGTGAAAGCGTAGCGAGTGGTGAGGACGGAGAGGGGCGGGCAGTGTCGGAGTCTCATCCGGATGGAGGGCGGTGCGGGTGCGTAAGCATGCTAAGCGTCGGGGAGGCGGAAGCCAATGAGGTGAAATTACACAAACGTTGCGCATAGTGTTGAAATGGGTTTGGGCTTTGAGTGACATTCTCATGTGACACATGTGACGATTGACGTTGTCTTGACTCTGACGTGACGTGACCCACTAAATCCAGTGACTATAAAGTGACACTAACGCGACTGAAGCAAGATTTTATACTGACCGCGGTGCAACGTGAAGTCAATCGCCGACGATTGACGCGAGATTCGCCCTGGTGATTGGACAGTGGCAATTGAGTGATGAAATCCATTGAAAGACAAATCCAAGGACCACTTGGAATTGGAAGAGGCTTGAGGATTCCAAACTTCTTGTGATAAATATTTTTGTTTCTTAAACACTGTTGACTGGATGAGACATAATCCTTGATGAATTGAGTCATGTCGGACCAGTGGAAATACCGCTTGACAAGTTTGGGCATCTTCTCTTTGCCAGGGTGTCCAGCTAGAGGAGAGTTATGCCGCTTTTGAAGTATATTGAGTTGAATTGTGGGGTCATTTGGTACCACCACCCAATCTTTGAAAAGGAGAAGTTTGGAAGAGGAATAAAGAGAATAATCTTGGACAGATTTACCCTTACCCAAATCTTCAAGGACACTTCTATATTGAAAATCTTGCCACACTGCCCTCTGAATTGAATCAATCAAATTTGAAAATGAATCCACCTCAAAATCATTTACTGAAGTAAAAACACATATAATTTCCTTGAAAAAGTGTTTTGATACCTCAAAAGAGGAAATATCAAAATTAACAATAAAGGTAAATGAGGTTATATCTGATAATACTAAAAAAACAGAATTATGGAATGAGCTGACATATAAAGAGGATGATCATAAAAAGAATGTAATAGGCTCTATAAAAAGCTTACAACATGAATTAAGAAATTCACAAAGGTGTAACAACAGCAAAATGAATGATATTGAACAACTACTAAACCTCTTACCAAGAATTCCTACACCTCTGAATCAAAATGAGGGTACACGGATTTCCAATACACAAGTATTGGATATTGAAAATTCTCAATTAAAAAATGAATTTTCTACTTATTTTCATAACTTGGAACCATCAATTGGCCAAACACTCTTGAAAGAAGTTCCAAAACTTAAGGAATGGCCTCACTTCAGTGGTGAAGGAGAATATGACCATATGGAATTCATCAGAGGTATTGACATGATCAAAGAAGACTTTGAATTACCAGAAAGATTGGTAATAGCCAGGTTTAACACCTTATTTACCAAATCAGCTCACAGATGGTATCTCAAATTGAGACAAGCACATGGACACCAAAGTTGGACTTGGTGGAAAACCCAAATTATAAACAAATGGGCCAATGATGCTTGGAAGTTTAAAGTGGAAACAGCCTTTGAATCTTCCAAATTTAATGCTGATAAAGACAAAGCTTTACCATGGTTTTGCCAACAAAAAGACAGATTAACAGCGTTATATCCTGACATGTCATAATTTATGATCCATAGAAAGATTCTGAGACAATGTGGAGGTGACTTAGAGCATGCTGTCATCAGCAGGACTACTGAACAATCTTCAGCAGAGGAGATTATCAATATATTAGAGGAAGTAACCACCAGAACCAAAATTGGTTCTAGTAGGGTGTCACAGACGGTGGAACTGTGACCTATAAAACCAGAAAAAGATCAAGGAAATTCAACCTTGATCTTGTAGCCTTTTCTGCTCAGTTGTCATGATTGTGCAATCAAGCAACCTAGGGTCTAGTCATGGTGGTGGTGGGGGACCACCTGTTCCAACATGACCCTGAGTGGAGAGCTCAAGTGCTTGTTGATGCTTTCTGGCATCAATGTGACAGAAGATCAAGGTTTACTTTCATGGGTGGATTTCACAATTGTGAGGGAGACACATTGCGAAATTTGGGGGTTTCAAACCTGTTGGCAGAAAGGGCTTGGGAGTGATGACCCAACAACCCTTATGGCTCCTTATACCGGCCTGTTGTTTAGCTGATGCCCCTGATTGATGACAGGGTTGCCCATCTGTGTTAGTGCACTTCGGGACGCAGTGCTTCCTACCCCAGGGGTACTGTCACAGACAGTGGAACTGTGACCTATAATACCAGAAAAAGATCAAGGAAATTCAACCTTGATCTTGTAGCCTTTTCTGCTCAGTTTTCATGATTGCGCAATCAAGCAACCTATGGTCTAGTCATGGTGGTGGTGGGGGACCACCTGTTCCAACATGACCCTGAGTGGAGAGCTCAAGTGCTTGTTGATGGTTTCTGGCATGAATGTGACATAGGGTGAATCTCAAAACAAGGCTCAATACACCTTGGAAAGATTCTGTGGACAAAAACCTCAAAGAAAATTCTAATAATGTTAAGTATAGATCTGCAGATACAGTCAGAAAGTGCCATAATTTCCAAAGCACCACCCATCTAGCCAATACATGTCCAAAAAGGGGAAAAATCAATGAAATTGATATTGAAAAGTAATCTGATGTTGAGGAAGATGACATAATTGAATACAATTCAGATAATAAGTCATCCATATTTCCTGAATCCTCAAAATACATAGAAAATATCAATGCCACTTTTGACATCATGGAATCTTATTCCCACTTGCCACAATTGAGCAATGGTCAGCTTGATTTATAAAAAGTTCAAGAGGAACAATGTATGAAAACCAAACCAAACAGAGGGAAAGGTTATGCAGCTTGTAACTCCTGTATAACAGAAGTGGTGATTGACAACAAGCCCACCAAACGTTTTCTTGACCCAGGATCCTTCTGCTCTTGTGTTGGAAAATCTTTTCTTAAAACTGGTGTACCAAATTTTGAAGACCAATTGTTACCAATTGATGGTATAGAATTCAATAGTGCAAGTAATCCAATGAAAGCATTAGGAATTTTTGAGACCAATGTTATATTCTCACACATTAATGGGAATTTAAGAATCACAGTTGAATTTGTTGTTATGGAAAACCGCTCTAGTACCCATTTTCTATTGGGAAATGACTATTTAATCATGTATGGAATTGATTTACATAACAAAAAAGACAGATACTTTACTTTTGGAGACAATAATAGTCATAAATCTTCCTTTTTACCATTGAAAAGCCAAATTACAGTAAATAAAGTATCACCAGTCAACTTACAATTGGAAAAATTCAAATCTGAACAGTTGAAGGAGGCTGAAATAAGCCTTCATCTGACTGATAAACAAGAAAATGAACTTTCTTCCCTTTTGTATGACCACAGAGGAGCATTTGCTTCAGACAAAGAAACTCTTGGAGCAATTATTGGTCATGAAGTTGATATCATTCTTAATATTGAAAGACCTTATCCACTACTCTTGAGAAGACCTGCATACCCAGCAAGTCCCAAGTCAAGAGAAGCTCTGGAAACTCATATCAAAGAGCTTCTAGACCTTGGTGTAATAAGAAAGGTTGGCCATAATGAAGAAGTAGAAATAACTACACCAGTCATAGTGGCATGGCATAATGGAAAATCCAGAATGGTGGGATACTTCAGAGCTCTGAACACTTACACTGTTCCAGATAGGTACCCAATACCAAAAATCCAAATTGCCCTTACTTGAATATCTCAAGCAGTGTATATAACCACTATGGATGCCCTTGAAGGATTCCATCAAAATGTGGTGACACCAAGAGCAAGAATATATTTGAGAATTATTGTTTGTTGTGGATTGTATTAATACTTAAGAATGCCCTTTGGTGTCAAAAATGCACCTTCACACTTCCAAAGAATGATGAATGAAATCTTCCCTGAAGAAATTTCAGAGGGATGTTTAATCATTTAAATTGATGACATTATTGTCTGTTTCAAGACTTGGGAAGAGCACATGTACAGATTGTCCAGAGTTTTGACAAAAATTCAATCAGTAAACATGAAAATCTCCTTGAAAAAATGCCACTTTGGATTTAAAGAACTTAAAGCACTAGGACATGTTGTATCTGATTTGTCCCTTGGAATTGACAAAAACAAGGTTGCAGCAGTATTGCTACAACCCATGCCTCAGAACAAAAAAAAATTCAGTCATTTTTGGGTTTTTCAGCATATTACAGGCAACACATCAAAGATCTTGCATCCATAGCAAGACCACTCTATAAATTGTGTGAAAAGACAAAGTATTTGAAATTACTGTTGACAGAGTCAAAGCTTTTGAGTCTCTAAAAAAAGCCTTGACCACTGCTCCACTCTTGCTGATGCCAGACTTTAAATTTCCTTTTAAATTGTATATTGATGCATCAGGGGATGGGCTGGGTGCTTCACTTCACCAAGTTCAGATCATAAATGATAAACCTGTAGAAGGACCCATATGTTTCATATCCAGGCAAATCAAACCAACTGAAGGCAGATATGGAGCAAGTCAAATGGAATGTCTATGCCTTGTCTGGGCCTTGGAAAAATTGAACTACTTCTTAGAGGTATGTGTTTTTGAGGTGATAACAGATTTTACAGCTGTCAAATCACTTTTAAACATGAAAACACCCAACAGACATATGCTCAAATGGCAAATAGCCATACAAAAATACAGAGGCAATATGACTATTGTTCATAAGGATGGGAATATTCATAAGAATGCAGATGGACTAAGAAGATGGCCATTACAAAATAATATTGATAATCCTGCGTATGTTCCAGAAGAAGCTTCACCACAGATCCCAATAGATGGAATAAGTGTTACAGACTTGAAAACCACCTTCTTTGAAGAAGTAAGACACAGTTACACTCAAGATAAGAGCTGTAGCATCTTATTCAAATTACTTAACAAAGACTGTAAAGAAAACTCTCTAATACATTCCTTGGATGAAGTATGGAAAAAATCTTATGATGAAGGAAGATTTCACCTACTGGATGTGTGAGCCTTAGAGGTAATTTCATATACCCAAAAGACCACAAAATACAAAATTAACATATAAATATAAATAAAATATATTTATTTATATTATTAAAATAAGCGTTTGAATATAAATATAAAATTAAAAATTTAATTACAATTTAAAAATAAAATTACATTAAATTTTGAGATTGTAAAATTACATTTATACTTGAAAAAATTAAAGTAAAAATGAATTTTTAATAAAATTGTAAAAAATTAAATAAATTTGGAAAAAAGTTAAAAAAAATTACTATAACTTTTTATCCAATAAATAAACATATGAGAATTATTTCACCATTTGATTCCTTATAAAAAATTAGGTGGGGTCACCTCTGAGTGAAATTTTTGTAACTCAACTCTAAATAAGCTTAAATTAAGTTTTTGGTATTTTCAATACAAAAGTTAAAAATCCTCAAACCTCTAGTTTAATTCACACCACATGTGGTGTTAACCATCAATTTTGGTGTTAAAATTGAGGTGTTGTGTTTGGTTTAGAATTTATGAGGAATTGAAGTATTTTCAATTGAATTCAATTGAAATGTCAAAATGTGCGTGTGTATTACATAATTGAACTTTGATTTACATATGAGGTGTCAATTATTACTGTGTTGTACTGTACAATTAAATTGAATTACATATGTAAAATATAAGTATAATACATGATGAGGAATTAAAGGAAAAAAAATTGGAAAGATTAAAATTGGGGGGGAAAAGGAACTCTAGCTCTAAGGGGGAGCCAGACCCCCAAAATCCTTTCTGACAGGCGTGGGATGTCAAAATTCACACAAAAGTTCATCACTTTTGGCCTGGAATTGAGTTACAGGGTCTGTGAACTCAATTGATGATGAGGTTTTGATACCAACTGGGGTAGTTTTAGCTGTTGCCAAGAGGGTAAAACTACCCTTAAGATGAAACAAACTCAGCAAAAACAGTTTTAACTGGTTTCTACGCCTCTTACACACATTCTTACGTGTTTTGAAGGCTCTAGACCAGGTATTGCTATAGTAATGGCTGATTTAAGGGTCTAAAATGGCTGAAAATGGCTTAAACCAGCCCTTTTTTGGTCCAAACCAGGGTTCAATGATGCCATAATTGGCTTTTCTGTTGTCAGACTGTTTTTCACGACTGACAAGAGGAAATTTTACTTTTGGAGTAAGAAAATTGGTGGCTATAAAAGAATGTCTTTTTTGCCCCACTTTTCTCTTCATGCTAGAATCTTTTCCTTTTATTAATTAGTTTAAACACTGTTGAACCAATCAATAAAAGATTCCAACCACCATTTTTAAATCATTTTAATCCTTTTAGCCACGTGAAAAAATAATTATGATCATTTTTTGTAACTCTTATAATCATTTTTACCCCTGAACCACCCCAAAAGGGAATTAAAGCATCTTTCATCACTGTAAACTTTGTCACTTTGTTTCCAAATTAACTCTGGTCACTTTTGGGTGTGTTTTCTCTTTAATATTCTTTTTAAAGACTTTGTTCTTTAATTAATTGCTTGCAGTTATTTGCTCAATTAATTCCAATTGAAATTGCTCTTGAAGAAATTTCTTTTGTAGTCTTAAAATAACTCTTGTAGAGTATTTTTTGGATAAATTTTTATTGTTGGTAAAACAATAAATTTTTATAATTTTATTGTTTTATACTAATAAGGTTATAAACAATAAAATTGGTGTGTTTTCTCTTAAAAATAATATTTCTTACTATTTTTAATTGATTTTTACCTTATACAAATTTTGAGGACAGGAAAAGTACTTGATTTTTAATCAAAGTTTCATATCCACACCTTACAGGATGGTATAATGTATCACAGGACCAAGCACACATGTGTCATGACAGTTGTGGACAGGTCATTAATCAATGTTGTACTGAAAGAATGCCATGACATTCCCTTCTCAGGACATCTGTCTGAAGACAGAACAAGATAAAAGGTAAAAACCTGTATATGGCGGCCAATGTGGCTGTCAGCCTGTGACTCAAAACCAGAGCACAAGCATGACAGCCAAAATACCATAAATCAATGGTATAGCCAAAATACCACCAAAACATGGAGCTGAGCCAAATTAGCTCAAAAGTTATCAAAAGAAAGAGGAAACTCACCCCTTTCTGAAAATATAAGTCCCATCACCATAGGACAAGAAATAACAAAGTTATTCCTGCCCAAAGTTATTGCTGAGCATAAACCTTAATTTTCACCTCTCATCTAAAATCTAGAAGGGGAGGCTTAACCCCATCAAATGGGTATTCAAAATGAAGCTCTAAGCCAGGGCTATCCAATGGTGCCAACCAAACTGAGCTAGCACCAGTATAACTTGAGTTATGGTCAAATTCAGGCCAAATAAGGGTGAACAAAACATTCACCTCTCATCTAACTTTTACAGTTTTAGTGTGAGATACCTAAAGTGGGGTCTTTTTGGAAAGAGCACAATCAGGGCTATCTGATGGTGTCATCCATTTCCCCATAACTCAACTACAACAGAAGTTATTGGCCAAACAAGCTTAATACAGCTTTTTGCCCAAACCACGCCAATGTACAAAAATACTTGTACATGGGATAACTTTGTCATATTTAATGATAACCATGTCAAGTTGGGTACCATTGTGTAGAGCCCATATAGAGCTATTCAATGAACCAACTTTGAGCTTGATATCTCAAAAACCGACAGAGTTATGACCATTTTAAGGTCAAAATCCCACCAGCTGTCATATACAGCCTTACCATGGGATAACACCCCATAATCATGAATATGAGGTGTCAACAGATGAAGGAGCATGTTTTTGCTTCAATACCTCATATGTCAGTCAATACTGGGGTCCCATACAGTTTCTGTACAGCATTCTACGCGTCATACACGTCAGAATCAGGCTGTGAGGTCCCCAGATGAAAATTTTCACCCTGTATTGGTGAAAACTGCCCAGATGTGGTTTCAAAACCACATCTTAGCCCAATACAGGTTATACAGGCTGTTTGCAAACCACAAGCCAGTACTAGAGAGTGAAAAAATCTTCACTTCCTCTACGTGGAAAGGTCTAGCACCCTTGCCACCCCATTTCAGGATAAAAAGGAGGCTTTTCACTGCCAGAATTGCTTCTTCATCCTGCTCTTGAATAACCTACGTAGTAAACTGTCAAAAACAGTTTTACTCTTGGTTAATAATCAGGTATACTCTTAATTTAAAGTATTGTAGTCTTTATTATTGTAATCCAACAGGTAAAGCTGCACCCAGGGCTTTCAACAGCGCTCACCACCACTATATTTCTATAGTAAAGCCCTTTAAATTCTTAAATTAAAACTTTTATTACCAATTATATCCTCTTTAAAATTATTTTTACCATGTCACAGTCATAGTTAAAGCTTGTAAATACTCTTATACACCTTTATCATAGACTCAGCCTGACATTTTGGGGGCCTGGCCGTGTTTTTTTTTACTTTTTGGACCTTACAAGTGAGTTTTTTCTCTTTTTTCATATCTTATTAACCATTGTTTTATCTTTTTTTAGGCATAATTTCCACTTTAAAAAATATATTTTATATATTTTTATTCTTCTTTATATACTCATATTATAAAAAGAGTATTTTTCACGTGGCTAATACCCACTGAAGACAATTATTTTTGGCGTGTTTTGTATATAAAAACACATTAGCCACTAATAAGTCCTGTATTCTTGACTGAATAAGGACACCTCTGACTGAAAAACCATCAGTTGAGGCGTGGATTAAGTGTATTGTTGACTCAATAACACTTATATTAAACCACTTATACAGAATACACTTGAAAACCACAAGTGTATCTGTGGGATACTGGCACACAAACAGTGTGACAGGGTACCAAAAGCTGTAATTCTGACGTGAAATTGTTGATTCAAATCACACTGTCATTATACAGGGGCATACTGTAGTAATATACAAGCCCAGAGGCCATTCTTAGACGTGCAAAACCAGCCTTGTAAGAAGTCTTAACTGACATAAGCCCTCTTTTTCCTGTTTTTGATTCAGTGGAAGAAAACTTCATACCACTTGAGACCCAGTCACAGGCCAACATACCAGTGACACCCTCAGAACCAGAGGGCAGCAAGGGCAAAGGAAAAAGGCTTAGTGAAGGCCTCATCACAGCCAAGAAGTGGACACCAATAGCCACTCAGAGAAGTAGAAAACCACGAAACTCTGCATCCATACAAGGTAAACCAACCTTAACCACTTGTACAGGGAAGATTACAATTATTAACCCAGTTGTAACTTCCAAAGGCAAACTGCCCAAATCAGCAGATAACAAATTTGTACAAGGCACAGTCAAAGGTAAATACCCTAAGAACATAAAGTTTTTGACTGCTTGCAAACACTGATATGTCCCCTGCACACCTCAGAGACCTTGGCTTCCAAAGGAACCAGCCAGAGGATAGAGCAGGAATGTCTAGAACCAGAAGACCTGAAAGAAGACACATTGGACATAGTGGTGGATGGCAAAACAATGAGGGAGATAATATCAACCTTGCCATTCACACTCCAATTCAATAGAAACCTCAAACCAGAGGACTGGGAAGATATGGATCAAGTTCTTCAAATCCACCAACTCCTCAAAGATTTGTTTCAATAGAGCATGGACAACAAGAGGTTCAACCTAGCAACTCACTGGGCAGAACTGGGATCAAGTTGCCAGAAGATCTGTCTCAAAGAGATAGACTTCAAGGACCTTATGGTAATCACCAAGGGTTGGAACCCTACCAGGCAGCACAGACTCCTGGAGGCAAGGGCACAGAGGATAAGGGAGAACCAAGCCACTATCCAAGCCATAGAAGAACAGTTAACCCAGACAGGGCCTACTCAGATTCCTTCAGGTTCACAAGGAGCCAGCCAAATCAGCTCTCCAGTGGCTTCACACCATTCAGAAACCAGCAGATCAGTGGCCAAGAGTCACCATTCTTCACAATTCCAGGAAGTTTCCAGGAGAAGACAAGGCAACAAGGGCAAGAACAAAGCCTCCTTCAACCAGAGGAGGAAAGAGTCAGACCCCATGATCCAGAAGCTGTTAGATTTGGTAAAAGAAGTACACAAGAACCAGAAGTAGTTGTAAACCACTCTAGAATCAGTAGTCCTAGTAATAGAAACATTACCCCCACTCAGACTGAAAATAACATTATCACATCTGAGAGCAACATCAACAGTGACACACTGTGGTTGCAAATGTCCCAATATGCTGAGCAATCTGCAAAGCAGGCTGCAGAATTTGCAGCTGCCCAAGAGAGGATGAGACAAACTCAAGCCTCATTGGAGCAGATAGTTAAAAACCTTCAGGAAGGATATGCTCAACTGAGCAAAGCCTCTGAAGAAACCAACAAGAGACTGAATCAAGTCTCTGAAGAACAACACCATAGCAGCAGGGACAGGGAGTGTCTGAACCAAGACATCAACAAATTGTTTGATGCCTACCATAGCTTGAAGCCCCAACCACAAGGCCAAGCTATGGAGAATCCATATCAACCAAATGACATCAAACCAGATGCCATGTTGTTGAATAAGGCAAGATCTCCATCACAATACCAGGATGGAGACGGCATGTCTTATTCAGAGAAGGAAGCCTTGAAACAGCTTCCTGAGGCCTCAAGCTGGCCCAAATTCTCTGGATCAGGAGAATATGATCATATGGAACTCATAGATTATATTGATGGACTCTTCATTGATGTACCAAGCATACCAGATTACTGGATCACTGCTAGACTGAACACTGCATTTAAAGGTCATGCAAGTATATGGTACACTGAAATGAAAGAAATCCATGGCAGAAGAAATTGGCCATGGTGGAAGAGTCAAATAATCCAAAAGTACAGTAATGGAACTTGGATATGGCAAAAGACCATGTCATTTGAAAATGACAAATACTCTGTGGACAAAGATCCATATGAGTGGTGTCTTAGACAGTCTAAAAGACTTAAAGCCATTGATCCTCAAATGAACATTCAAATGAGGAATCATAAACTTCTGACACAACTGCCAGGAGAACTAGAGCATGCAGTAAAGTGCAGATGCAACCAAAATTGCACTCTAGATGATATAGCCATTACCTTACAAGACATAAGGAAAAGGACTAATATAGGGAAATTCACCCCATATAGAAGCAATAGTTTCAAAGAGAAACAACCTTTCAGGGTAGAATTTAAAGACAAACCCAGAGAAAGAGTGGCAGAAGTGGCAAAGAAGAAGAACTCTTGTCACAATTGTGGTTCAACAGACCACTATGCCAACAACTGTCCAAAAGCAAAGAAGAAAGTCTATGCTATAGAAAAAGTCCCTGAAGGAGAACCTCCAACAGAGGATTCTGAATCAGACTCTCTGGGTGATGCCATCAGAGAACCATCTGATGAAGAGCAAGACCCAAGAGAGGAATTTCTAGTGGAATACCAAGAGGAAACCCCACTAGAAATCCAGGATATACAGTTGGAAGCAGGCATGCCACAAGACACTGCCAACAAAAACTTGTGTAAACATACACAAGATGCACAAACATTCTTGGTTACACCAACCAAAGGAATGGCATATATACATGGAACAGCCACAAAAATGACTGTATGTATTGACAATGCTCAGCACCCACTGATCATTGACAGTGGAGCACACTGCTCCATAGTGGCCAGAAATTATCTGGATAACCACTTCCCAAACTGGGAAAAAGAACTCTTGCCCACCAGGGCAAAGAACTTTAAGAGTGCATCTGGAAAGATGACCTCTATTGGGACAATTATCAAAGAGATAATTATACCCCATAGAAAAGGTAATATCAGACTCAACCCAGAGTTTGTAGTGCTTGAAGATGCCCACATCCAAGGGTTTTTACTGGGAACAGATTACCAGAGGATGTATGGCATAGATATTTACAATAGTAAAAATAGGCATATTACCATTGGTACTAACAAGGAAAAGAAATTTTCTCTTGATATATACCAGATATCTTCTCAGGACCCACTGGAAGAACTTCTGAAAGAATTCAGAGAGGGACAGTTTAGCACTACCCTCACCAGTAAACAAAAGCTAAGTTTACTGAAGATGCTGAGGAAGAATAGACCAGCATTTGCCATTGGTGAAGAACCATTATGCAAGATCAAAGGCCATGATATAGAACTATATCTGGATGTAGAAAGGCCCTATCCACCCATGTTAAGGAGACCTCCTTACCCAGCAAGTCTGGAAACCAGGAAAGAGATTGAGAAACATATCAATGAACTCCTGGACATGGATGTCATTAGGAAGATTGGACATAATGAAATAGTGGAAATCACCACCCCTGTCCTAATCACCTGGCATGATGGCAAGTCTAGATTGTGTGGAGACTTCAGAGCCCGGAATAACTACACAAAAGCAGACAGGTACCCTATACCAAGGATACCTCATGCCTTGGATAAACTGGCTAAAGCCAAATACATAACCAAGATGGATTGTATGAAAGGCTTCCACCAAAATGGAGTTGAACCAGACTCCATGAAGTTTCTCAGAATAATATGCCATATGGGCATATATGAGTACACTAGGATGCCATTTGGCATCAAGAATGCACCAGCCCACTTCCAAAGGATGATGGACACCATATTTCAAGAAGAAATAATGGAAGGCTGGATGGTAGTGTATATTGATGATATCATTATATACTCAGAGACATGGGAAGACCATGTACAATACATAGACAGAGTGCTAAGTAAATGTACACCCATCAATCTAAAAATTTCACTTAAAAAGTGTAATTTTGGCCAACAAGAGCTACTAGCTCTAGGACACAAAGTCTCAGGCCTTAGTCTGGCAATTGCCCAGAACAAAGTAGCAGCAGTACTGCAAAAGCCAGTACCAAAGAACATCAAAGAGATGCAATCTTTCCTTGGATTTGCTAGCTACTATAGAAACCACATCAAAATTTTTGCTCACATAACTAGTAGTTTATACAAGTTATGCTCAAAGGATGTAGTTTTTGAAATAACCAAGGAAAGGAGGGATGCATATGAGAGGATCAAATATGAACTCACAAATGCACCTGTGCTCATCTTGCCTGACTTTGAACTACCATTCAAGTTATATATAGATGCAGCATGTAGCCAAGGCTTGGGAGCAGCCCTTCACCAAAGACAAATTGTGAATGGTGAACCAAGAGAAGGTGTAATATGTTACATCTCCAGGCAGCTGAAATATTCAGAAGCCAGGTATGGGGCCACCCAGACAGAATGTCTATGTCTAGTCTGGGCTCTAGAAAAACTCCATTATTATTTGGAGGGTGCAGTCTTTGAAGTCTACACAGACTGCACAGCCTTGAAGTCTTTACTAAACATGAAGACTACCAATAGACATATGCTGAGATGGCAAATAGCCATCCAGGAGTATAGAGGGAACATGACCATCATATACAAAGAAGGTAAAAGCCATACCAATGCAGATGGCCTTAGCAGATGGCCACTGGACAATGTCAAAAGCAATCCAGCTTATGACCCTGAAGTTGCTGCAAAAATTCCTATCCATTTCATGGAAATAGATAGGAAGAAGAACTTCAGATTCTCTGAATGGGCACCAGGGAGTGGTACCCTTGACAGTGGAAACACTGATTCAGAAGGGACAGAAACCCCCATACTAGGGATAAGTTCCTCAGAACTGCATAATGAATTCTTCAATGCAGTACTGAAATCTTATGCTAAACACAAACAGTGTAGCATACTACTCCAACTCCTTCAACAGAAATACAGGAGCCCAGAACTGGAAACCCAGCTGGAGGAACCCTGGTTGAGGGCCTATAAGGACAATAAATTCTTCCTTATAGATGGCCTGATTTATCACAGAGACAAGCACACCAGTGCACTCACAGTGATAGACAGAGACCACATCTCTTTAATCCTGCAGGAATGCCATGACTGCCCCTACATGGGACACATGAGTGAGGACAGGACTAAGGAGAGGGTAGCAAGCACAGCTTGGTGGCCCAAGTGGGAGCAAGAGTTGAGTGAATACATCAACACTTGTGAAAGATGCCAAAAGGCAAATAGAAAACATGGGAAGAAATATGGGTTGCTTCAACACATAGAAGAACCCAAACACCCATGGGAAACCATCAACATGGACTGGGTCACAGGACTTGTCCCAGGAGGCAAAGAAAACTACAATGCCTGCTTAATCATAGTTGATAGGTTCAGCAAGAGCATGAGATGTCTACCATGCCATAAAGAGGACACAGCCATGGACACTGCTCTGTTATTTTGGAATAACATCATATCCACCTGTGGAGTCCCTAAGATCATAATTAGTGACAGGGACCCAAAATTTACATCTGAATTTTGGACCAATTTATATGACATGCTTGGCACCAAGCTTGCTTTTTCCACAGCTTACCATCCACAAACAGATGGCCTAGCTGAGAGGATGATCCAAACAATGGAGGACATCCTCAGGAGGTTCTGTGCCTATGGCATGGAATACAGGGACCATGAGGGATATACCCATGATTGGGTCACCCTCTTACCAGCAGTCCAACTGGCTTATAATACAAGCCAGCACTCTACCACAGGAAAAACACCTGCATTGGTAGAGAAAGGGTGGAATCCCCTGTTACCTGTGGATCACTTGAAGAAAAATCTTCTGACCATCCACCCCACAGCCAAAGACTTCCATGATATGTGGAATAAAGCCTGTGATACTGCTGCCAAATGCATAGCAGAGGCCAAAGAGTACAATAAGCAGAGGTGGGACAAATCACATATGGAACCTGACTTCAAGGAAGGGGACCAGGTGTTAGTGTCTACACTGAACTTTAACAATCTCAAAGGACCCAAGAAAATGAGAGACTCATTTGTAGGGCCCTTCACTATCATTAAGTTGATAGGTAAGAATGCAGTAGAAGTCAAGCTCACTAAGGAGTTTTCTAGGAAACACCCAGTCTTTCCAGTGAGCCTGGTCAAGCCATACTTCCAAACAGAGGAGGAAAAATTCCCCTCCAGGAAGAAGAACATCACTCCACCAGAAATAGTGGAAGTAGAAGACTCCCCTGGACCTGTGAGTAAAATCATCAGGGCCAGAAAAATCAGACTTAATGGAAAGGATCAGAGACAATACCTAGTCAGATTCAAAAACCAGACAGCTGACAAAGACAAATGGTTGGCAGAGGATGCCATACCACATGGGAACCTTCATTTAAGGAGATTCCAAGCCTCAAGGAGGACTGAACAGTCTCATCTATAATGAGCCTTTTTTAGAGGGAGGGTATGTCAGCCTGTGACTCAAAACCAGAGCACAAGCATGACAGCCAAAATACCATAAATCAATGGTATAGCCAAAATACCACCAAAACATGGAGCTGAGCCAAATTAGCTCAAAAGGTATCAAAAGAAAGAGGAAACTCACCCCTTTCTGAAAATATAAGTCCCATCACCATAGGACAAGAAATAACAAAGTTATTCCTGCCCAAAGTTATTGCTGAGCATAAACCTTAATTTTCACCTCTCATCTAAAATCTAGAAGGAGAGGCTTAACCCCATCAAATGGGTATTCAAAATGAAGCTCTAAGCCAGGGCTATCCAATGGTGCCAACCAAACTGAGCTAGCACCAGTATAACTTGAGTTATGGTCAAATTCAGGCCAAATAAGGGTGAACAAAACATTCACCTCTCATCTAACTTTTACAGTTTTAGTGTGAGATACCTAAAGTGGGGTCTTTTTGGAAAGAGCACAATCAGGGCTATCTGATGGTGTCATCCATTTCCCCATAACTCAACTACAACAGAAGTTATTGGCCAAACAAGCTTAATACAGCTTTTTGCCCAAACCACGCCAATGTACAAAAATACTTGTACATGGGATAACTTTGTCATATTTAATGATAACCATGTCAAGTTGGGTACCATTGTGTAGAGCCCATATAGAGCTATTCAATGAACCAACTTTGAGCTTGATATCTCAAAAACTGACAGAGTTATGACCATTTTAAGGTCAAAATCCCACCAGCTGTCATATACAGCCTTACCATGGGATAACACCCCATAATCATGAATATGAGGTGTGAACAGACGAAGGAGCGTGTTTTTGCTTCAATACCTCATATGTCAGTCAATACTGGGGTCCCATACAGTTTCTGTACAGCATTCTACGCGTCATACACGTCAGAATCAGGCTGTGAGGTCCCCAGATGAAAATTTTCACCCTGTATTGGTGAAAACTGCCCAGATGTGGTTTCAAAACCACATCTGAGCCCAATACAGGTTATACAGGCTGTTTGCAAACCACAAGCCAGTACTAGAGAGTGAAAAAATCTTCACTTCCTCTACGTGGAAAGGTCTAGCACCCTTGCCACCCCATTTCAGGATAAAAAGGAGGCTTTTCACTGCCAGAATTGCTTCTTCATCCTGCTCTTGAATAACCTACGTAGTAAACTGTCAAAAACAGTTTTACTCTTGGTTAATAATCAGGTATACTCTTAATTTAAAGTATTGTAGTCTTTATTATTGTAATCCAACAGGTAAAGCTGCACCCAGGGCTTTCAACAGCGCTCACCACCACTATATTTCTATAGTAAAGCCCTTTAAATTCTTAAATTAAAACTTTTATTACCAATTATATCCTCTTTAAAATTATTTTTACCATGTCACAGTTATAGTTAAAGCTTGTAAATACTCTTATACACCTTTATCATAGACTCAGCCTGACAGTGGCAGAAAGATGTTGCAGAGTATTTCAAAACCTGTGACAAATGTCAAAAAGCAAATAAATCCACTTGCAAGAGACTTGGAAATATGATAAAAATCAAAGAACCAAGTAGACCTGGGGAAATTGTCTATATGGATTGGGTAACTGGCCTACCACCAGGAGGTGACAGAAGTTATAATGCTTTCCTAGTGATTGTGGACATATTCAGTAAAGCTCCAATCTTTTTACCATCTCACAAGGATGATGCAGCCATGGATACAGCTCTTCTGATATGAAATAGAGTAGTGTCATGGACTGGAATATTTGCAAATATAATTAGTGATAGAGATCCCAAATTAACTTCAGCACTATGGACAAATCTTCACCAATTATTTGGCACTAAGCTGTCTTTCTCTACAGCCTACCACCCACAAACTGATGGTCTGGCTGAAAGGATGATCCAAACCTTAGAGGACATGGTAAGAAGATTTTGTGCATATGGCCTTGAATTAAAAGATTGTGATGGATTTACCCATGATTGGTGTACTCTGTTGCCAGAACTGGAATTAGCATATAAAAAATTAATCCATGCCAGTACCAATCAAACTCCTGCTATCTTAGAAAAGGGATGGAACCCCAAATTACCCCAAGATCACTTGAGGAAAGATTTGATTGAAATACATCCAACAGCTGCTAGCTTCAAGGGAATGCTAGACAAATCTATAAAGCATGCATTAAGGTGAATGGAGGACTCTTTTGCATATGCTAAGGGAAAATGGGATAAATCACATGCAACTCCAGATTTCAAAGTGGGGGATTTAGTTCTTGTATCCACCACTAACTTCAATAAAATCAAAGGATGTAAAAAGCTGAAAGACTCCTTTGCAGGACCTTTTGTTATTATGGCCCTCCATGGAGAAAATGCTGTTGAAGTAGAGTTATCTGAAGAACTTAGCAATAAGCATCCTACATTTCCAGTGATCTTGATAAGACCATATAAATCTAGTGATTCTGAAAAATTTCCCTTGAGGAATAAAATTCCCCAAGCTATCCCTCCTGTTGAGCCATCTGGTAGTAAGAAAATTGCCAAAGGTCTCAAAAAAAGAAAGTTAAGAACCAACAAAGTAAGGGAACACCTTGTTAGGTACAGTGACCCAACTTGTGAAGATGGATGTTTGCCAGAAAAGGACATACCTGAAGCTACTAAACTTCTCAGAAGGTTCAGGAACACTAAAAATAAAATATTACAAAGTAATATTCTTTTTTTAGGGGGAGGAAATGTGAGCCTTAGAGGTATTTTTATATACCCAAAAGACCACAAATGATAAATTAAAATACAAATATAAATAAAATAAATTTATTTATATTATAAAAATAAAAATTGAAATATAAATACAAATTTATATTTAAAAATCAAAATTTAATTATAATTTAAAAATAAAATTACAATAAAATTTAAAATTATGAAAATTCATTTTTACTTGTAAAAATTAAGTAAAAATGAATTTTTAATAAAAATTATGAAATTAAAATATTTTTGGTAAAAATTTATATAAAATATATTATAGCTTTTTATCCAATAAATAAACATATGAAATTGAATTCACCATTGGATTCCTTATAAAAAATTAGGTGGGGTCACCTCTGAGTGAAATATTTGTAACTCAACTCTAAATAAGCTTAAATTAAATTTTCAGTATTTTCAATACAAAAATTGAAAATCCTCAAAAGCTTAATTTAATTCATACCACATGTGGTGTCAACCATCAATTTTTGTGTTAAAATTGAGGTGTTGTGTTTAGTTTAGAAGTTATGAGGAATTGAAGTATTATCAATTGAATTCAATTGAAATGTCAAAATGTGCGCGTGTATTACATAAGTGAACTTTGATTTACATATGAGGTATCAATTATTACTGTATTGTACTGTACAATTCAATTGAATTACATATGTAAATTACAAGTATAATACATGATGAGGAATTAAAGGAAAAAATAAATTGGAAAGATTAAAATTGGGGGAAAAAAGGAACTCTAGCTCTAAGGGGGAGCCAGACCCCCAAAATCATTGGTGATAGGCATGAAATGTCAGAATTCACGCAAAAGTTCATCACTTTTGGCCTGGAATTGAGTCACAGGGTCTGTGACTCAATTGATGATGAGTTTTTGATACCACCCAGGGCAGTTGTAACTGTTGCCAAAAGTGTAAAATTACCCTTAAGTTAAAACAATGTTAGTAACAACCGTTTTAACTGATTTCTACGCCTCTTACACACATTCAGACGTGTTTTAAAGGCTCTAGACCAGATATTGCTATAGTAATGGCTGATTTAAGGGTCTAAAATGGCTAAAAATGGCTAAAAATGGCTTAAACTAGCCCTTTTTTGTTCTAAACCAGGGTTCAATGATGCCATAATTGGCTTTTCTGTTTTCAGACTGTTTTCCACTACTGACAAAAGTCAATTTTACTTTTGTAGTAAGAAAATTGATGGCTATAAAAGAATGTCTTCTTTGCCCCACTTTTCTCTTCATGTTAGAATCTTTTCCTTTTATAATTAGTTTGATCACTGTTAAACAAATCAATAGAAGATTCCAACCACCTTTTTTAAATCATTTTAAACCTTTTAACCACGTGAAAAAATCATTATAATCATTGTTTGTAACTCTTATAATCATTTTTACCCCTGAACCACCCCAAAAGTGAATTAAAGCATCTTTCATCACTGTTAACTTTGTCACTTTGTTTCCAAATTCACTCTGGTCACTTTTGGGCGTGTTTTTGCTTTAATATTATTTTTAAAGACTTTGTTCTTTAATTAATTTCTTGCAGCTCATTGCTAAATTAATTCCAATTGAAATTGCTCTTAAAGAAATTCCTTTTGTAGCCTTAAATATCTCTTGTAGAGTATTTTTGGATAAAATTTTATTGTTGGTAAAACAATAAATCTTTATAATATTATTGTTTTATAATAATAAGCTTATAAAAAATAAAATTGGTGTTTTTTCTCTTAAAAATAATATTTCTTACTATTTTTAATTGATTTTTACCTTATAAAAATTTTGAGGACAGGAAAAGTACTTGATTTTTAATGAAAGTTTCATATCCACACCTTACATGGTTTCCATGGGGTAAATGAAGGGATACTAGTACAAAAAGGGTTTTGATTATTAGTTTAAGGTTTATCAATGGAAAATCACTAAAAATAAACATGGTTACAGGAGTCAGAGTTGCTCTTTACCTCTCTGTCATGTCAAAATTGCAGCTTATTTGCAATTTTCTTCTGATTTAATGAGACTTTCACTTGGTAACAAGTTCACAAAAGGTTTTAGGGTAATAATTGGGCCATGATAAGCCATGGATCCAAGTTTTAGAGCTCTCCATTCCTCAAAGGCCTCAGAAGTAGGGTACCCTGGCTTTCTTTGATGTCTTGTGTCCCCCTTAGCTATTTTCATGTCAAAAATAGTAATTCAGGCTTAAAGACTGATATCCACTATGGTTGTACCAAAACTGTATGTAAGAATACTGTAATTTTAAGTGCCACAAGCATGAATAAGAATAACACTAATCTTGGTGTATATGTCAAATAGGATTTCTCACATTCCCATTATTTTGGTGTGAATTTGGGAAAAACAAAAATTTTCACAATTCTTTTATGTTGCATTGAAGTATTTTCCATATTACCACCTCATAGAGTTAATTTAAGCTTATTCACTCTGTGGAGCTACCCTACATGAATGTTTGTGTAGAATCCAAATCCGGCCTTAAATCCATGGATTTACTTACTCACAAAATAGTTAGTCATCTTCTTGAAATCAAAAATTTGTCATCTAGTTCAGTCTTCTATTTCTTTTTTGTGATATCATGGTTAAATACATTTTTTTATTTGTTAATGACAAGGAAAATTTGAAGAATTTTTGAGTGCTAAGCTATAATTTGTTAGCTGGTTGCATCAAAAGTGCTTTGGTGTTACTTGTTTTCTGTGCATCATAGAAATTTCAATTTTATCTACCACACTTAACTTAGTGGATGGGATCAAATATACCAATTGTCTCTTCCAGATCTTGGGAAAACTAAGCTCCTATCACAATGTGCACCATAGAACTGTTTATCAAGTCTCTAAGTTTTCAAGCACTTGTTTGCTAGGCTGTAATAGCTCTTCAATGTGCATGTACTGTACAGTCTAACGTAAGGTGGGGCAATACGCAATTTCTGGGTGTATTGATGAAGGATGAAAACAGTTTGACTGAGTGGAATCAGCAGTAATGGTATGGACGTTACGATACAAATATAGGAGTGAAAAGCATGATGGTGGCTCTGCTTGGGGAAGTAATTAGCTCAACTAATACAAGTTCAAAATTTGAGTGGGTAGGGTCACACTGCACCCCTCAATCACCCGATTGCAACTACCGTATCCCCACATCTCTAATAAAATTTCGTTTGATAAAGAAATACAAATAGTTTCCTGAAAGTGCCGTTTCCAAAACTGCCTTCCTACACGTGCATATAGCTACAAGATAAAAACGAGTGGACAGAGAAGCTCAAGTAAGATCATACAGTGTGCAAATTACGTGGGCCATCTTTGGGTTAATGTAGTAAGGCGTTTCTTGCAGCAGCAACCGTGTCGTCTGCTGGACCCAGTAAGTCAAAGCTAAAGGAAGGAAAGAGCCCCAACCTTCAAAGACTACTCTCTCAAAAACAAACAAATAAAGCAGAGCGCCCTCACAAGAAGATTCCTGAAACGTTCTTTGATTTGGCGTACTCCACTTTGGTGATCGTGCTGTTGATGTCATCATAACTTATTAAAGTTGTATCAATGCAGGACTTGCAGTCTTTTTGAGGTATGGAGTGTTACTGCATAACCATACGCATGCAGTATGGGTGAAACTGCGCATGTACAGAGTGCAGTATTTACTGCACTGTATTTGTACTGCTGCAAAGTCGTACTGTAAAACCTTAGTACTGCATGTGAGAATGCAGTCATGAGGGTTACTGCAACCGAACTGCAAGTATTTGGGATACATACACTATGTCAGAACCTAGAGGAAAAGACAATTAATCAAATCAAATTCAAGCAATATTCTGAATCAACCATTTCATTATTGCAAATTCAGAGTAGCCACATAAGTTCTCAAAGTTGATTTGTCAATCATTGTATTTATTTACATGCTACGTAATACGACGAAGCAGCAGAGCAGTACAGTAAAGGCCAAACAAAGCAATAAGATACAATTGTAATACTAATAGTGTTTCTTACTTAGATAAGGCGATCATAAATTTCTTAGTGGCCCATGTGGCTGATGCGCCCACTCCTTGAGGCAGGTCAGATGAGAGATCGTTTTGTGATTAAGGGAGGACCTAGTAGGGGTGACAATCCGACCACTGTGAGAAAATACCCTTTCAACTGCAGCAGAGGAGGCTGGTATGGACAAGTATCGTAATGCAATACGTCCAAGAATAGGAAGGTTTCCTGATATTATTTGACGCTATATCCTGGCATTAGTGAGTGATGAAGAAAAATAGTATGCAGAATTATATATAACTCACCTTCCAATAACTGATAATATCCTCGTTAGGGGCAATGGGCCAATTATTCCCCAAATATTCAACCATCTCATCATGTTGGCGTGTTGCAAACATGTGGGCTTGAACTTTATCAATGGGCAATTTGGCATATCGCTTCAAGATACTCTGGCAACGAGTACCTTGGTTTCGGGTCGCGTCTTTGTTAGTGATTGAGGTATCGCCGTCGTTTGAGTCTTTGGGAAGATTTAGCTGTTCAAAGTGGTAATGGTACTCAGCAGTGAGGCTTTCGATGGCTTCTTGGGAGCGCACAGTTGATATGTTCATCTGAGCTAGGATAGATTGGCGATATTCCGGGTCTAATACACATGCGATTATGGAGTCATTGTTCTCTGTCTCGTATTTTATGTACTTTGTGAGTTTTTCCGCAGCTGCTTGGAAAGCAGTCGC
Source organism: Austropuccinia psidii (assembly GCA_023105745.1). NCBI lineage: Eukaryota > Fungi > Basidiomycota > Pucciniomycetes > Pucciniales > Sphaerophragmiaceae > Austropuccinia > Austropuccinia psidii. Next base: position 5,796,472 of record JALGQZ010000002.1, on the reverse strand, counting down.
CCAATTCGGGTTTGTCTTGCTTGCCCAACGGAGGAGTTCTCCGCGTATCGAATGATAAAAGGGTAGGACCAAATGCTTAGTTGGCCAATTGGTTTGGAATTCCATACATGCGTCTTCTAATAGCTGTAATATAGGCTCAATGTATTCCATTGCTGCCCAAGTTTCTTCACTTAAGGGGTCTATGTTGGACTCGGCCGCTTGAGTATATAATATAATCGATGCCTTCAATTGTTGAGCCCGTTGGATTTGATAAAGAAAATAATTCCACCGCGTTGTAGGAATACTAAGGGGCAATAATTTTGGGTCCTTGGTTCTATCGCGAATCCGTTTGAAGAGTTCGCGTTGTTTTGGGGAACATCGAATATGGGAGCACAGATCCCTCAAGACTCTTACCACTGAGTGGGTATGTGGGATTCCACGATCTTCCACTTGCGGCAGGGGATTTGGTGAGCCAACAATGTCATCATGTTGATGACTGGTGTCATTGATCGTAGTCTGTTGAGTTTCGATTGATGCTTCATTTAACACCCGATACCTCCCACGCGAGATATCATGGACCATATTGAATGAGGCCACAAGATCTGTGAGCAAATCAGGCATTAGTGATGTCATGTCTACTCAATAGTATTACTTGACTCACTCTTGTTGGGCTCCTCCTTGTTTGTATCAACCTCGTCCTGTGCCTCCATTGATTCTTGGTCCATGGCAACATAATGGTCAAAATACTGATAGTCGTCCTCGGTCAAGGCGTGAATGTTCGATAAGAAATCCTTGGCTACTAAACAAAGTACATGACATGCACAGCGATTAAATCTCTCCCTCTTAGGCCAAGCCACACCTACATTTGCAAATTTTGCTTGCAAACACGTTGCCATTCGTAAATTGCTGGATGCATTATCGCCGGTGATTGAGTACAATTGATTCATCATTGATCGTTCTTGTAGGGCATCCCAAAAAACGTCTGCAATGGAGTCCCCACTGTGACTTCCAAAGAGTGATTCAAAAGCCAATAGTCGACGTTCGAATTGGAAGGAGCGATAATCGAGCCATTGAATGACAATAGCCAGGTAAGACTCATTGCAGTCTTTAGTTGTCCAACAATCAATCGCTGCACAGATTACTCGCCCACGTGGCAATTTCTTCAGCTCATCGAGTAGTCTTGCTTTGGATTCATAGTACAAAGTGTTAGCTATGCTGGCCACTTTTTTGCGATGAGGCCATTGGAAATTGGGTGCCATCTCGCACAAAACGTCGCGCAACACCCCATCATTAAAAGTACCAAATGGTAGGTTCTTTTCAATAAGGCCAATAACCAATTTCTTCTGAAAAGAATCTTGAAATTTCACTAGGTCCGAGTTGTTAGCATGAGGATCGATAGCTCCTGGGCTCTGAAGCGCCCATGCCTGATATCGACCTTTACATGCTGATCGATGTTTATTGAGATTGGATGAGTTTCTTCGTGCAATGTTAATTTGTGCATTGCAATGATTGCATTTGTAGATGAATCGCATCATTTGCCTCTTGTGATCCCATGTTCCATTTTCAGAATTAAGCTACACATGAAGAACAGGATAACATTACGATCAGAATGTGCTACTGCATGTATCAAGATATTCACTCACCTTGAAGTAATTGTAAACCGATGATCTGGCTGATTTGTCGGGTGAGTCTTTGTGTTGAGCAACCGATTCATCTGTTGAATAATCGGTGGCCCCACTCTCCTGGACAGCCTCCTCATCTTCGACACTATTAATTATGTTGGGGCTGGCCAATACCAAGCTATGACTATGGGATGGAGTGGTTGTAACTGCAGAGTTAAGTGAGCCTTGCGAACTGTTAGCGTGATAACGGCGAGGATGTTTTCTTCTATGCAAGTTGGTTTCATGAGGTATTGGATTCATCTCTGGTCTTAGAGATTGAGGAGGACGAGATGAACCACTAGCATCTGTACGTAGAGGTTTGCGAGGAAGAAATTGAGAGAGAATTTGTTCAGTTGTATACGAATCAAAGTAGCTCATTATATATTAAAGACGAAATGAAAAAAATCATACGATTAATGGGAAATGAAAAAATAATAAACAACGACAAAGATCCTTTTGCGCAATCTTCAATAGGATACATAAGCAAATGACAACTGGTGGGGTGCTGAGTTTGTCCAAGGCTTTCCATGGTTAGTCTTTGCTTGGGTCCGGATGGTTATTGCAGGTGCCTATCAAGCTTAAAAAACAGTCCATTGTTAACAGTATTGACTTCCTGGCCCCAAAACGGTGAGAAAGTAACGCAAATGTCTATCGAAAGATTGCTTTTATGACCCTTGAACTTTCGTGGATGGTTGCGTTGAGAAATTTCCACAAAATTAGAAATAAAAGACAATTTATATTTGCCGCAATATATTTGAATTTAGGTTCCGAGGACGCGTGCCAATTGCTCTGCAGTTGACTCATTGGGGCAGAAGTATTAACCAGATATGCAGTATGGACTGCATATCTAGCTTTGGTAATATTTGCCTTGTGCAGTGCCAGTTGTAATGTTCTTGTCACAAAACGAGTATTGACTCTGGCTGAGTAATACTGCCTAGCAGTATTACTCTCTTGCATATTTTGCAGTCTACGCACTGCAAGTCCTGCATTGAGTTGTATTGCTAACCAGGAAAGGCTAACTCAAGCACACCAAGTTAGTATAGCCGAGAAGTTCAATTTTAGAGGTGAGCTCGGGACTAACTTCTCCTGAGCACTCAGCGTAGTACCTTGTAAATCCTTTTCCGCCAGAAGATTGGTCTTCACTCAAGATGCCATTTTCGACAAGCTCCGAAACAAGCCATGTTCCTCCCCACCCAGTAGTTTGACCGCAAATATCTTTTCCCGGTTTATCATCAAATTTGCCTCCTGGCTAACATTTAAAAATTAACAATCTTGCTTAATTTCGTCATATGAGTCGAGAGAGCAACTTGCTGGTGGGCTTCTGTGGGATGGAAAGAAGTTATTTTCTACTTACGGGAATGACTGTAAAATTTTGATAGTGGTAGGTCGTATGGTTCCCAACTACTTTGGGAGTAAGCTTCGGGCTAGCTAAGGTCCAAGTTTTAGCATAAGCTGGAATTCCAAGCAAAATTTGGTTGGGGCTGAACCCTTGGCGAAGCGCCATATCAATCCCACTTTGAACCGAGAGCTGATTTCCAGGCTCAGCACAGTGGCCGTAAAGAGGCGCATTCGGGCCGGTCGTTTTAGTAAAACTTCCGTAGACTTTCCAGAAAAGACCAAAAATAGCTGCGATTAAGCCTTGGGCTACTAAATCATTGAATAAAGTTTTCCTACCATCATAGGCCATGATATGCCTGCGCAGGCCAGAGTGGGCATTTAAATCAGAAAGGTCAAATTTTGAATTTATTTTGCCGTAAACTGGCATTTGGCTGAATTTTCCAACTGACACTTTATCAAGAACTTGTGCAAATGTAGTGAGGTTTGCAGCAGGAAGTGGCGTATAGTCGAATTGGCGAATCCCAGCAATGCTGACACAAGCACTTAAGCTTCCCTGAGGCCAAAGCTTCTTTACTTCCTGTATGGATAAATATTTTCAACTTTTTATGACTAAAAAAATGATTATTTTACAGAGGATACTTGCCTTCATGAACAATTGTTGATTGAAAGCGTCTGAGTCATCGACTGTGTTACATCCAATGCCTTGGCTTTAACCCAATCACCATGAGTTCTTAAGATAAGCTATTTAGCTTTTTTCTGGCTACGTAGTATACTCACATACTCGGGTCTGAGAAAAATGATAAAATGAGCCAGGTTTTCCTGGGTCTGACTAAAACAAATAACGCTTACATTCCCAGTCCAAATTGAAACCTTCAAAGCCATATTTTTTTGCAAAATCGACGACAGATTCGGCGTATCGGGTTCTATTTTCATGAGTCGCAACAAGCAAGGAGAGATACCTGGTACAAAATTTAAGTTGTTAGTAGAGTGGCTGAGAACTATCAGATGATAATGATTTTGCTTGCCTACCTGGAGCCAGTCCAACCACCCAGGCTATAGATCGGCCTGACACCGGCTAATGCAAAGAAGTGTTAAGGTTTATGATTTATCGAGATAAACAAATCAATAATTCATTGAAGCTTTCTTACCCGCTTTAGATTTTGATGTGAACTCTTTGGCTAAGGCGTCCCAAGAAGCTACGTTTCCCGTACCAATAGTAAAGTTACTGTTTGTTGTTGCCACAAAAAAGACCAATTCATCGTAGAGTTCTCAGGTGATCCAATCCCACAGTCATAATTTTATGGATTTTAGCACTCTTTTGCTGGGGGAAACATTCCACTTATAAGAAACAGCAAAGGCTCACCGAATTTGATATCAGACACGGGCTTTGCTTCAGCGTTATATGCTGGGTAATATGCTACGAGGGTTCCATTTCCACTTTTGGCATTTTTGCCGTCTGTTGTATTCTCTGGACTAAGGCCGAACTTTATTTCAAAAGAGTTTATAAGGGAAGTGGAGGAACCACTTATATTTAAATAAGTTGAGCTTGGATCTTCACTTGCGTCGTTGCTTTGTACATATACACTTTGGAATGCCAAAACAATCAACAAAGTAACTGGAAGATTCCCCAAAAAATTGTGGTTCTTGCCCATTTTTACTATTGAATCAATAAGGTCTAGTCACCTTTCGTTGTGGATATCCACAAGAACGCGGGAAAACCAGTTGAGCAAGTGCGACTGGCTTCTTATATCAACAAAGGAGATCAGCTTAAAAAATAGTTTAGAATTCACTGCGAGCTTCCATATTGGCGAGTTCCGGATGCGAGAAAACGATCGCAGTCTTAGTTTTTTCCAGAAACGGCACTTTGTCAAACAGGGCATCAAGAATTGCGAACTGAGGCAGAAGATTACATGAAGAGGGTTTTCTCTTATCAGCACATTGTTTCATTTTTCCCTCAACGTTGGGTATACAGCGGCAATGTTGAGAATGAGCCTCATGTGGAACACGGGTTTTTTTCTGAAGTTTTTTGAGCTTTAATTCTTGCTACTGAGTATCAGACAAATATGACCAGAGCTATCGTAGGGGGAAGACTTCTCCTCATGGGTAGTTAAGAGCCATGCATATCTTACACTATACTCCTTCTCAAAACCTGTTGTACCTACTGTTGTACTTAAAGCTATTTTCTTTCTCAGGTCGGAAGAGACTATCTCATGAGTCATGACTACTTTGCAACGCTGTTTTGAAACAAATGAAAAAACATGGCTTGAGTCATGGATTTTTGCCGCAAATTAATCTGATCACCAGGTTAGATCTGATTTCGCGGTGAGCTTGGGCTCCACCTACTGTCTCTTGCGAGGCCTTTTTATTGTACTTTTTTCCAACACTTTTCAACCAAAGCCACAAACAACGTCCTACCTGAAACAGCTAAACCCCATACCAATGTGCTCATCTTAGCTTGGTGTGACCCCGCAATTGGATAGCGAGTGGGCACTTAGTTTAGCCTACTATTCATTAGGCACCTGGTCAGATGCTGCTCATCCTTAACACATGTTTTCTTAGCCTTCTAGCCAGGCCCCATCAGCTAGAGTTCACCAGAAACAATGCGGGGACAACATGTTAACCAAAAAATGGAGTTTCATTTGGTACCTGACATTTTTTGGGGACCATCTACTCGCGGAACATCTTGGTGTTTCGGATTGAGCAACTATGCGTCCTGTTTGTTAAGTTTTGAAAACAAATTATATTTCAATGATTATACAGGCCTCTTTGGTTACAAAAATTCTTTTAGCCAAAGTAGAGTGCTATAATCAAACACAAATGGAACAATAAGATACAATTATCTTAATATACATAATTGACATGCTACGAGACTGGTAAAAGGTTCTTAATTGTACTGAGAGTCGGAGTACTATTAATCTTATTAATTAAAACTTTGAGTAATATATCATTGGAAAAAATAAATATAAGTAATAATTGGAGAGGAAAACAAAGGAAGAACACACAAATAGATTTTCGACATGATATTTTTGAAAAAGAAGATGAAGAAGTTGACTTCACCTGCTTCTTCATGTGGTTTTGAGAGTGATGTTTTTTTTAGCGATTTTCTCATAAGCTGCCACGCTGTTTCTTCTCATGTTAATAGAATTAACAATATTTGGGTTTCTTTTTTAACTTTAACAAAAGCTTACAAATATTTGACTGAATTGCGAAATTTTTACTCAGTTTTATCCCATATTTTTTCTGTTCATTTCCAGAGTATTTTGATTCTCCCCTGATTCTAGAAGAAAGAGAATGTTCAAATGTGCTAGTATGATCCAATATAGGGATACAACTTTTCCATAATGATAAGATTTGATATCCTATAAAACCAGTTCTTCAAAAGAATTTGCAACAGTTATGAGGATATCTAGAAGGCCATCAATCTCAAAAACTGGCATTAAATCTAAGCTTAACCATACTAGAAGTGAGTCATAACATTTTTGTGGATCGAAATCATGCTCAACCTGGTCATAAATGATGGATTGCGAGAGAAATTGATCAGGGAAACAGACCATAACTTTGGATCTTATCATTTATGTAAATAGATTTCATAAGATTCAGATTACAATACACTTGAGAATTATTAAACAAATATTAATCTCCAATCATATTTTCAAAAAATGATAGAAGTTAAAAATACTATCAGTGATAAACAGATTAAAAACATAGCTAATTATTATTGAAAGACTTTGAGGTATGTAAAGCATACCCATACATTGATAGAATCAAAAAATAATTGACTTCTTCAGAGACCGCCTATATCTCGGATATTGTTCACATGCGACATAAAAAGTGATCATACAGTATTTTTACAAAAGGGATTATGAACTTTATTAGTAACTTGGCTTCTCCACCAAAATCTAAAATAGAGGTATACCAACAGATTATTTTAGGAGAGATAAGGGGATTCAATATTATTCTTTTTGAAAAAATTAAATCCTTTATGAGGCTTACAGTTTTTGAGCCAAACTCTTACTAAGAAAAACTGCATAGGAGGGTTAAAATTGAAGTAGGGTAATTTTTGTTAACATGAATGATTATTCACATCACAGCAGGTCTTCAAAGTGAAAAAATACTTGTTTTAACAGAATTCAAGATAAAATGAAAGAAATTCTGAGATATGAAAGAAGTCAATGTATTAATTTATGATTAAGACTTAAATGCAGTTGAGCATGTTCCATAAACAAAAAAAAACTTAACAAAAGTTGAGGAAAAATCATTAAAGAAACTCTCTTAGAAGTAAGAAAAGCAATCATTAATATATTTGAATTGAAACTTTATTAGAACGATGAGGAATGAAAGCTTACAAAATTGGAATATTAGGTATTTTTTGTTTTCAGATAATCTGAAATATAGAATTTCACTGGAAAAAAATGTAGAAATGCGAGAAAAAACTGACTCCAAGGAGAAAATTCAGCTTGGAGTGTTGAAAGGGGTAGCAAGGGCTATGTGATATAAAGATTTTGTCTTGGTCATTGAGCTTCAAATTAAACTTAAATTGGGGGAAGCTCTTGGATTGGAGACTTCGATATTAAAATGGCAAATTTTGTTATTTAGAATATATAAAACCTGTATTTTTTCTTCTATAATCACTGTAGTAATATTCAATATCTCCAGCTACAATCCCAGCTCCTAAAAAGTGGTTTTGGAAAGAATTCCTTAACTTGGAACTGCTTCTCCTTTTTCTTGGTGATAGAAAGAGCTATTTCAGAAAATTTAAAATTCATTTTCCACAAGTACCACACTTTTAATGAAAGAATATTTAAGAGCCTTAGAGGTATTTTCATATACTCAAAAGACCACAAATAAGAAGAATTTCTATAATTAAAAATAATAGACTTATTTTTATTATAATAACAAAAATTGAAATAGAAATATAAAAATTCAATTCATGATCACCATTTCAAATTAAAATTATATTAAAATTTAAAAATGTGAAAATATACTTTTACATGAAAGATTGAAATGAAAAGAAATTTTCATCAGAAATATTTAAATCCAAATACTTGTGGAAAAAATGTTAATAATAATTGTTATGAATTTTTGCCAATATGTAAGCTGATGGATATTATTAATCCATTAAATTCCTCATAAAAAATCAGGTGGGGTCACCACTGATTGAAAATTTTGTAACTCAACTCTGAATAGGATTAAAATTAGTTTTTAGTATTTTTGGTATTAAAATGTAAAAATCCTCAAAAATTCAACTTCATTCAAACCACATGTAGTTCTAATAAGCAAATTTTGTGTTAATATTGAGGTGTGTTGTTTAGTTTAGAATGTATGAGGAATAGAACAATTTTCAATTGAAATGTCTAAATGTGCATGTGTATTACATAAGTGAGCTTATGTTTACATATGTGAAATCAATAATTAAAGGTGTGTGCTGTAAGTTTTCAGTTTGATTACATATGTAAATTTGTGCTATAATACATGATAAGGAATTAAAGAAAAAATAAAATGGAAAATTTAATCTTTGGTGGGAAAAGGAATCTTGGCTCCAAGGGTTCCAGACTCCCCCAAATTCATTGGTAACAGGCATGAGATGTCAAAATTCACACAAATGTTCCTCACTTTTTGCCTGGAATTGCGTAACATGGTCTCTGACTAAATTGAAGATGAGATTTTGATACCAAAAAGGGCAGTTTTGACTGGTTTGAAGGTGTCTTACACACATTCTGATGTGATTTGAAGGCTTTAAACCAAGTATGATTAGAATAAGTTTTAGTTTTGGAGTAGGAGAATTGGTAGCCATAAGAGAATGTCTTCTTTGCCCCACTTTCCTCTTCATATTATAATTTTTTCCTTTCACAATTAGATTAAACACTGTGAAAAACTAATAACATATTTCAACAACTCATTCTAAAAATTTCAACCATACAAAAAATAACTATACTCATTTTTACCCTTGAACCACCCCAAAGGTGAATTAAAGTATCCTTCATCACTGTTGTCTTTTTCCCATTGTTTCCAAGTTCACTTTGGTCACTTTGGGGCATATTTCCTCTTTAATATTACTTTTAGAGACTCTGTTCTCATGCTAAGTGCCTACAGTCCTTTGTTCAATTAATTCCAATTGAAATTTCTGCTGCAGAAATTCCTTTTGTAGCCTTAAATATCTCTTGCAGAGTATTTTTGGATACATTTTTATTGTTGGTAAAACAATAAATCTTTATGATACTATTTCTTTGTAGTAACATATTTAAGAACAATAAATTTGGTGTGTTTTTTCTTAAAACTCTTAAATTTTACTACTTTTAATTAAATTCTACCTTATACAAATTTTTAGGACAGTAAAAGTACTTGATTTTTTATCAAATTTTATATCCATACTTTACATCTGGGTGCCTACCCATGATATTTTACCTGTAAATTAATTTTTTACTATTTTTTGAATTTTTTTCTTATAGTTAAAAGCTTAAAAATCCATAAAAATATCTGTTTTTACATATTTCAAGTAAAACTTTATTTTCACCTTTATTTTGAAACATACCTTTTTACTGAAAAAAATTGTTTTCTTCATTAATTTTAGTGTTTGATAACATGATAAAATGGGAAAACATTGAAAAATATTTTACAGTAACCAGAATCATTCATGCCAGTACTGTTAATTCTGATCATAAAAGTACAGAAATTAGAAATCAGGAGAATAAAGAATAACAAATTTCTTCTGGATTAATCAATTTGAATATCTTTAATACTCTTCAAAAAGAAAAAATTTGCCAAATAGTAATTTTTTGATATAAAACTACTATTTTGAACCTGATTACTTATAATTATGCCTTCAACCAGATCAGGAGCCAGCTATAACCCCTCAAGAAGCTCCCAAAAAGGTTTTGGACATGATTGTGGCAGAAGCCAATCAGTTTCAAAGGACAAGGGTCAGTAAATGAAGACAATAATATTACAATATGCCATTCTGAAGCTGATAAAACTGTTTTTCCTTCAAAAAGAGCTGACACCACCGCAGAAGCCTCAGTGGACAAATAAAAAGCCAGCCAGAAGGCATACAACAATGCACTTCAACACAAAGAGTATCAAATACTGGAAGACCATTGGAGAAACTGCATCAACTCTTACCTGACTGTGAAAAAGTTTCTGGGCCATCCCAATACTTGCAAGTTACTGAATGGATGTCATCATTGGTGGAAAAGAAGAAAATGATGCATTTAACAGCAGAACAGAGGAAAAAAAACTTCCACCACCCAAACAGGTGCCAAAACCAACCCCAGTAGCCAGAAGCAGCTATTCTGACATAAAAAAGCAGCCACAAGCTCAGAAAAATGGAAAAAGAAAAGCACCAGCCACAAAACCATACATCCAGGGCTATATAATACCAAATATCCAACAGGATTCCATGGAAAATGTGTTTTAGATGGTTCAGATGGAATTCCAGCCTTGTATATAGCCATAAATAACATGAAAAATTATATTCCTGATAAAAACTCAAACATTTGCAACAATATCAAGACAATATTCTGAGCTTAAGCCAAATAAATGAAACACTTAGGTTTTTTGAGAAGGTTTTAAGAAAAATTAAATCATCAAAAAATGGTAGTTCATTTTCAAATAAAATAAGTGAACTGTTCATAATTATGAAAGAATTGAAAAATAACTATTCAAATTTAAATATTAATGACATCATGAAAACAGAAATGAAGGAAGAAATAAAGGCTATCAAAGCAGATAATAAGAAAATAATTGATTATATTAAAAATTAATTTAATGAAGTAAAGACAAATATTATTGCCTTGAAAAAGGGTTTTGGTACCTCACAAGAAGAAGTATCAAAGTTAACAATGAAATTAAATCCAAAAACTCCGATAATACTAGAAAAAAAGAATTAAAGCAATAAATGACAATCAAAGGAGAAATGTATAAAATTAGTTAATCAATTTATTACAAGGTTTTCAACATAATTCAGAAATTCTATAAAGTGGTATACCAGTAAAATGACTGAATTCAAACAACTACTACATACCTTTCCAACAATGTCTACACCTCCAAATAGAATAGAGGTTATTAGAAATTTCAACCAATAAGTATTGGATTTAGAAAATTCACACAGCAAAAAAATGAATTTTCCACCTATTTCCATAACCTGGAACCATCAATGGGCCAAGAACCTTTGAAAGAAGTACCAAGAATTGATGGATCACCTCACTTCAGTGGTGAAGGAGAATATTACCATATGGAATTAATCAGAGGTATTTACATGATAAAAGAGGAGTTTAAATTACAAGACATATTGGTCACAGAAAGATTTAACACCTGGTTTTAAAAGAAAGCTCATAGATGGTATATCAAGTTAAGACAAGAACATGGACACCAAAGTGGGACTTGGTGGAAACCCCAAAGAATTAATAAGTGGACCGATTCTTCTTGGAGATTTAAAGTTGAAAAAACCTTTGAATCTGAAATATTTAATTCTGCCAAAGACAGAACTTCACCATGGTTTTTCCAACAAAAAGACAGGCCAACAGAATCATATTCTGGCATGTCAGAATTTATGATCCATAGAAAGATTCTGAGACAATGTGGTAGCTATTTGGAAAATGCTGTAAAAAGAAGTACTAATGAACAATCACAATCAGAATTGTTCTAAATATATGAAAAGAATTAACCACCAGAGCCAAAATGACCTGTCGTAGGGTTAATCTCAAAAGAAGGTTTAATACACCTTGTAAAGATTCTTTTGAAAAAAACCACAAAGGAAATTCTAGTAATATGAAATATAAATATGAAGAAAAAATCAGAGAGTTCCATATTTGCCAAAGTACCACCCACTAAGCTGATTCATGTCCAAAAAGAGGTAAGATAAATGAAATCAACATTGAAAATGAACCTGATGATGACAAAAAGGATGAAAATGAAGAAAATTCACATCATAAATTATCAATACTTTGTGGATTCTCAGAAGATATAGAGAATATCAATTCCACATTTGACATCATTCAATCTTAATCCCACTTACCACAATTGAGCAATAGTCAACTTGAATTATCAAAAATTCAAGATTCACAAATTATGAAGACCAAACCAAACAGAGGAAAATATTGTAAAGATGGAAATTCCTTTTTAACCAAAGTGGTTATTGATAAAATGTCCACTAAGCTCCTACTTTACCCAGGAGCTTTCTGCTCTTTTGTTGGAAAATATTTTTAAAATTGTATACCAAAATTTGAAGGTAAATTATTAAAAATTAATGGAATAAAGCTGAAAAGTACAGAAAATTCAATGACACCATTGGAGATATTTGAAACCCTTGCTATATTTCCACATATTAATTACAATCTAAGAATAACTTTTGAGTTTGTTGTTATGGAGAAAACCTCTAGTACCCATTTTATATTGGGAAATGATTATTTGATGATGTATGGAATAGATTTAGCTAATAATAAAGACAGGTATTTTACTATTGGTGATAATAAGTATAAGAGATTTGGCTTTTTACCTTTTGTACAACAAATTACAGTGAACAAAGTATCATCAGTCAGCTTGGAATTGGAAAATCTTAAACAAAAGCAATTGAATGAAGCAGAAGTCAGTCTTCATCTCACTAAATTACAAGAAAGCAAACTCTATGCCCTTTTATATCACTATAAAGAAGCCTTAGAATCAGATAAAGAACCATTGGGGAAAGTTATTTGTCATAAAGTGCACACTATTTTAATCATTGAGAGACCTTATACAGCAGTTTTAAGGCAGCCTTCATATCCAGAAAGTCCGAAATTAAGAGAGGCCCTTGAGCTTCACATTAGAGATATCTTGGACCTTGGTGTAATAAGAAAGGTGGGCCACATTGAAGAGGTGTAAATACCTACACCTGTCATATTAGCATGTAATAATGGAAAGTAGATAATGATTGGTTATTTTAGAGCTTTAAATAGTTAAGCTATCCCAAACAGACATCCCATACAAAAACCACAAATTTCCCTTACTCCAATATCCCCAAGAAGTGTATATCAGAACTTGGGTTTCCCTGAAGTGATTCCACCATAATGTAGTAACACCAAAAGAAAGGAAATACATTGAAATTATTTTCCATTTTGGAATGTATGACTACTTGAGGATGCCTTTTGGTATCAAGAATCGACATTCACACTCCCAAAGAATAATGAATGCAATATTTCCTGAAAAGCTTTCAAAAGGGTGGCTAATAATTTATATTTATGAGATTATTCTTTTATCAAAGACTTGGGAGGAAAATTTATGAATGTTATCCATATTTTTGACAAAAATCCAATCAGTAAACATGAAAATTTCTCTGAAATGTTTTATGTTGGATTCAAAGAACCCAAAGCCTTGGGACATGTGGTATCTGGTCTATCCCTTGTAATTGAGAAAACTAAATTTTCAGCAGTGCTATTAAGCCCTATACCTCAGAAAAAAGGAAATCTCGTCATTTCCAGGCTTTTCAGGATACTACAGGAAGCATATGAAATGTTTTGCATCCATATGAAGACCTCTTTATAAGCTGTGTGAAAAAGATACAATTCTTTAAATTATCATTGATAGAGATCAAGTGTAAGATGTGACTATGAAGCTGATGATAATATCACTATTAATCAACAGTACTATGTCTGTTCTTATGAAATATAATAATAAAATATTATTATAACCACAATTAAATAATTAAAGAATTATTTCTTTCACGTGTTAAACACTACTAGTGATTTTAACAGTGAGCAGTAATTGTCTACAAGAATCAATTACAAGGAGATTTAATAATAAAACTTCTATTATTAAAATAATAAAATTATTTTAATATATAATTATCTTTTGCAAGAATAACTATAAATATAATTCTTGAAGAAAACTAATTATTTAGAGATAAACTTTAAGAATTAAGAATAAACCACTCACTAATATTCCAAAGAACTTATTGAAAGATAAGATAGAGAGATTTGACGTAGAATTGTGGATTTTAAGGATCAAAATGAATTTTTAACAGTATTACAACAATATATAGTTGGATTTTATGATTTCATGTTTTTCTGATTGATTCATAAAGATTTAAAACACTTAAGAATAGCTTTACTAATACTTACTTGTTGGTAATAATGATTTAAATTGATAATAAGATGACAATGTGGAAAAAATAGCAAGAGGAGGCCTGTTTTAAGTCAACAACAGCTCACAGAGGCGTTGTGGGAACTCCTTTTGGTGTGGGATGAAATAAGGCAGTACCTTGAGGGGGAAATTATTGGTAAGTCTGTTTTGAATTTCAGAATTTTCCAATAACCATGGGTGCTAAGGTGTATTAGCTGCCCCTCTAAATAATACTGAATAGTCAGCCTACAGAGAATCACAAAATAAAATAAGATTTGTGGCTTAAACAGATAGAGAAGACTTATCAGCAGTCTCTAAATCAGACCTATTGATAACACTTCAGTAAAACTCTGATTTTAAAAAAAAACTAAAATTTCTGATACAGTAAAAGCTAAGATTTTTTTTGATTATTATAATAAAAGTAATGATAATATTTTTTTTGTTATTTAATAGAATTAATAAGAATTTTTTTTTTTTGGTTTTATTTTGATTATAATGATTTTATATATATTAATACTAATAAAAAGACTACTGGATATTCTTTTTTTTTATATTTTTAATGTTAAGTTGATATCACTACTTCTTTTCTTTTAATAATACTAAGCTTCTGAGCTTTTTCACTATTGTTATACTACTATTCTTTGAAAACACTAAGCTACTGAGCAAGGCTACTGAGCTTTTTACTACATTGATACTACTTATTCTTCTACAATACTAAGCTACTGAGCAAGGCTACCAAGCTTTTTTTTACTACTAAAACACTACTACTACTACTCTAGATATCCTGCTAGTTCAGGAATAGTTGTGATCCTGGATAGTGGGAACTTGTTCCATGATGCTGGGAAAAATGAGGGAGAGAGGACCTCTATTTATAGCTTTTGGGCCTCCATAGAGCTTCTCAAAACAGGATACTTAGAAAAAATCATAGTTGAGAGGTTTTAGCTAGTGAGACGTGTAGTTTTGGTGTAGCAACACGTTTGTTGAGAGAATTACGCTGGTGGTGCTTTTTCTTATCAAAATCATGTGATGTATTTGAGATAATTTGGCTGGTGAGATTTTCTTTTTTTCCCAGAAGGTGGAGAAAATACAGCTCCTGACAATTGAACTTTCTTCTAGTCATATGAGATATACGAGAAAATTATGCTGGTGTTTCTGTTTCTTATCAAAATCATGTGATGTCTTCGAGATAATTTTTCTGGTGACATTTTCATTTTTGGTGACTTTGTTACGTATTTTCTGAGAGAATTATGCTGGTGGTGCTTTTTCTTATCAAAATCATGTGATGTATTTGAGATAATTTGGCTGGTGAAATTTTCTTTTTTTCCCAGAAAGTGGAGAAAATACAGCTCCTGACAATTGAACTTTCTTCTAGTCATATGATATATATGAGAAAATTATGCTGGTGTTTCTGTTTCTTATCAAAATCATGTGATGTGTTTGAGATAATTTGGCTGGTGGTGTTTTCTTGAAGGTGGGGAAAGTATTTTTTGGTTCTATTTTTACGTATGTTATGAGAGAATTATGCTGGTTTTTCTGTTTTAGTATTGTATCATTTAATATGGAGATTGCATCATTCCTATCACGTTTGATGCGTGTCATTATTACTAAGCAAGCATTTGTTCTTGGAAAGTATATTGTAATTTTATGCATAGCCTTGAGGTATTTCTTCTTTCAATTGAGTCAAGGTGGGGAAAATACAGCTCTGATGCTGTGGTCTGTCTTCATATACCTTTATTTATATTAACTCCTTTTAATTGCATAATTTGTTATTGATGATGCAATAAGGTGGATAAATTCTTTGATACTATACTGTTTTGATAAGATCTTGAGGCTGTGTATTGTATATTTATTTTTGAAATTTGTAATTGTAATGTGTAAATCTGTTTTGCATAATTCTTTTTATTATCATTTTTTTTCTTTTGTTTTATCGGTAAGCTTGAAACTGGCACTAATGGTATGAAATACCACAGCGTCCTCAGTCAATTGGCTTCTTCTGGACATTTTGATCCCTCCCAAACCTATGACAGCTACAAGGCAGTTGAAGTTCTTGATCCTGCTTGTACTGAATGTTTGGCCAAGCGTAAGGATTGTTTTGAACATTACAATCCTAGGTCTTCAAAATGACACTAGTGCTATGTTGGAAAGAAGCCATGTCATTGTACTTGGTTGCAAGATTCAAATGTCAGGAGGTATTTGTGGAGTAGGAAGGATGGACCTTTTGTGAAAGAGTTCCCACTTTCTGAGGCCCCTACTCCTGATGGTACTT
Source organism: Austropuccinia psidii (assembly GCA_023105745.1). Classification (NCBI taxonomy): domain Eukaryota; kingdom Fungi; phylum Basidiomycota; class Pucciniomycetes; order Pucciniales; family Sphaerophragmiaceae; genus Austropuccinia; species Austropuccinia psidii. The sequence continues at coordinate 5,780,137 of JALGQZ010000002.1, read as the reverse complement.
CAGGGTTTTTCCATTGTGAGTAATTTGAGTATTTATATTGAATTTGGTACTGATATTATTAATTTAGTGACTGGTTCTAGGCAGCACGATGTGGTGAGGTGGACAAATGTTGGAGGGCCAATTACAGTTGGTGGTAGTCCAATATACTCCAGCTCAGAGGTCTCAATCTCCAGAATCAATACTGAAGGAGTAGTTAAAAGGATAAGAATTGCTTATTCCCCACCTGATCCAGATTCTGAAGGTAGTGATGAATTGGATGGTGAAGAAGCTGAAGTGGTTCCTCATTTGGTTGGGCATAAATCCAGCTCTTCCTCTTCTCAGCCTCTTGCCAACAGATTCCAAAGTCATGTCATTCCCAGTACTCCCAGACCTTTCCAACCCACTCTTGCTACTGTTCCTACTTCCCTTCCTTAAACTTCACCAACCCAGGAATTCACCCATAATCACCTCTCAACAGCTCCAACCTATGGCTAGTTCCATTAGAAGAAGAGATTGATTTTCTCCTTTACTGTTTCCTGCTGCTCAAGTATTTCAGAGAAGGGATTGTTGGCCTATCCAAGTTACCAGAGAGTATCCAAATGTGGTAAGTGAAAATCAAGATGCTGTGGCCAGGTTGTTCAGGAGCGTTGATAGAAATAGTAGGGAGGTGATTATGTATGCTAATGACATAACTATTCCGGGTACTTCTTCTGAGGAGATGGCTGAAAGGTTTGCCTGGTATGAAGATGAGCTGATAAATGACTTCCAGAGAACCTTTGATGATTTGGGTAAAAATAGCTAGTTTCCTTGTCCTTGTTTTTGTTTGGTTTGACTTCTATCCCCACTCTTATAAAGTACTAAAAATGAAAAAAAAAATTTAACCTCCCAATACATGATTTGGGAGGGGATGCTGCTGTTTGAAGAAATAAAAGCAAACAAAATTATACAAGTAAAGAAAAAGAAAGAAAAAGAGAGAAATAGAGAGTAGAGAAAAAGAACAGAGAAATTTCTGAGGTTTGTCCTTCTTGTGGTGAGCTTCTTGAATTTGGCCAAGAACTTTCTGAAAGATAAAAACCAAGAATTTGATGCTCACAGAGTGGCCAAGGTGATGTTTTACAAGAAGTAGAACCCTCAGGGATGCATACCCGGAGATGGAACTTACTTTCATAACTCCCACTCCCCACCAAGCACCATAAAATGAAACACATTGCCATAATTGACTTTAAAGTAATGAATTTCTTGAATAATGATGATTGGCATAAATTGAAATAATAATAAAAGGGAAAAGAAAATAAAAGAGATATTTGGCCATATCTTGATAAGGTCCAAATCAGAGGGTATTGATGTTGCATGCTTCCTGAATCTTTCCAAAGAATTGACAAGTTCTCACAAAGTGGCTAAGGTAATGATTACAACAACATTTGGGTAGAATACACCCTTAAATGTGCATGACAGAAGAGGAACTTACTTTCATAACTTCTTCCCCCACCAAGCACCATAGAAATCAAGCTCTTGAGGTATTTGGACCAGGCTTGTCTGGATACAATGGGTGGAAATCCTTGACAAGGTTTGGTGAGCTGGTAAGGTTGGAAGCTGGTTCCCAAGTTTTTCTTTCTGGGTATTCACTGAATCCTTTCCACTCTGCAAGGTACCATAATTTGCCTCTTCTGAGTTTGGAATCCAGAGCCTGGGCCACTTCCCATTCTTCTTGCTCCTCCACTAGAGCTGGTGGTGGTGGAAATTGATGTTGATTTGGGATAGTTGATTGCTTGACTGATCCTAATAAGGACACATGGAATAGAGGGTGAACTAACTTCTATTGTTGAGGCAACTTGAGGTGGTATGCATGACTTGCAATCTTCTTAATTACTTCAAAGGGTCCCAGCCATCTTTCTGAAAGTCTCTTGGTGGGTCTTGTAGCTTTCACGTTCTTGGAAGCTAGCTATACCTTATCCTCAGGTTGGAAATCAGGTGGAATTAACCTATTTCAATCTGCATTCCTTCTGAATCTCCTTATTGCTGACTCTAACTCTTCTTTGACAAATTGCTCTACTGATTGGATTTTTGTTGATAACTTTCCAGAAAGTGAGTCTTGAGAAATATGGATTGAGTCAAAGCTGGGATTTCTTCCATAAATGGTGAAAAAAGGTGATTGCTTTGTTGATGAATGTTCTGCATTATTGTAGGCAATTTCAGACAGAGGGAGCCAGGTGTACCAGTCATCTTGATGGTAATTGACATACATCCAAAGATACTGTTCTAGAATCTGATTTACCATCTCTGTCTGTCAATCTGTTTCAGGATGAAAAGCAGTTGAAAGGTCTCTTGATATCTTGAGCTGCTGACATAAATTGTTCCAGAATGATGAAGCAAATAAGGATCCTCTATCACTGAAAATACTGACTGGGAGGCCATGTTTGGAGGAGACATGGCTGTTGAAGATCTGAGCTAATTCCAGGGCAGTGATTTTTCCATAAGTTGGAATGAAGATTGCCATTTTTGAGAACCTGTCCACAACTACTAGAATTGAATCAAAGTTGTTTGACAAGGAAATTTAGTGATAAAGAATTCCAAGGACCAGACGGAATTGAAAAAAGCTTGAGTAATCCAAACTTCTTATGATGAATGCTCTTGTTTCTTGAACATTTCTGCCATGAGGACACATATTCCTTTATGAATAGATTCATGCCAGCCCAATGAAAGTCCCTCTTGATGAGCTTGAGGGTCTTCTCCTTGCCAGGATGGCCAGACAATGGTGAGTCATGAGTCTTTTGAAGAATATTGGGTTGTATTTCTTCATTGCTTGGGATTACCACTCCATCTTTAAATAATAATAACTTGGCTTAAGGTTCAAGATAATAATCTGGAACTTATTCACCTCTTGCTAGTTGATTGAGTATTTTTTTTATAGTTTTTGTTTTGCCATACTTTCTACTAAATCTTTTCAACTAAATCTGAGAATATTTCAACCTTGATTGAGAATCATCTTGACTCTTGAATTCCATCTTTCCTTATTATTTGACTAAAATGTTGAGGATTCTTGCTGATGAAGTCCACCCCCCTCTATGGGTACATGTCGTCCTGACGTGACAAGGCATCTGGTAAAGTGGCCTGCCTTCCTGGGCAGTAAGTAATAGTGAAATGAAACTCAGAAAGGAATTCAACCCAATGGGCCTGACGACAAGTAAGAACTTTGGAAGACATGAAATACTGAAGAAAACAGTGGTCTTTCAAGACCTCAAAAGAATTGGAAAGAGAAAGAAGAAAATCTCCCCAGCGCTTGAGAGCCCAACCTTTGCCAAGTAGTTCCTTCTCATAAATTTCATAGTTCAGCTCAGCTGGGAGAAACTTGTGACTGTCAAATGCAATGGGATTATTTCATGAGTCATTCACCTGGCTCAGTACAGCACCCAAGGCATAATCGGAAGCATCAGTCTCTACAATAGCTGGTAGGGAAGGATTGAAATGAGAAAGGATAGTAGTGGTGGTGAATGTTTCCTTGAACATTTGAAACTGACCAAGAGCTTCTTCATTGAAGATAAAGGGAGAGTCTTTTTTGAGAAAGGAAGTGAGAGAAGTTATTTTTTTGGAGTAATTTTTAATGAAACAACAATAGAAATTGGCAAAGCCAAGCAAGGATTGAAGAGCCTTGATGATCTTTGGCTGAGGCCAACTAAGGATTTGCTGAAATTTAGAATAATCCATCTTCAGACCATCACTTGCAACAACATATCCCAAGTATTCCACACTTGAGGCATGGAATACACACTTGGAGGCTTTGGCAAACAAATTATTGTCTCTCAGTCTTTGGAGGACAGAGGCCATATGTTTGAAATGTTCCTCCTCAGAACTGGAAAAGACCATAATATCATCTAAATAAACTACAACAAAAATATGCAAGAAATCTGCAAATATGTCATTCACAAGATTCTGGAAAGAAGCTGGAGCATTGGTAAGGCCAAATGGAATAACCAAATAATCATAACTACCATATTTGGTTCTGAAGGCAGTTAAGTGCTCATGCCCCTCTTTTATTCTGAGGAGATTATATGCACCAAGCAGATCTATCTTGGAGAAGATAGTGGAACTGTTGAATACAGTAAGAAGCTGGTTCATAGGAGGAACAGGATACCTGTTCTTCCTAGTGACAGCATTGAGTTTGCAGTAGTCAACACACAAACAAAGAGCTTGATCCTTTTTCTTGACAAAAAGGACAGGTGCTCCTGTTGAAGAGGAGCTTGGGCTTATGAAACCTTTCTCTACATTCTTTGAAATGTAGTCCTGCAGTGTTTCTGACTCTTGATTTGATAGTGAGTAGATAACACCAACTGGAGGTAGAAGACACTCCAATTTGATATGATGATCACAGGGGCGGTGTGGAGGCAGTTTCTCTTCTTTAGCCTTTCAGAATACAGCCAAATATTAGTGATAAGCAGGAGGGACTACCTTCAACACAGTTTTGATTTCTTCTGGCTCTTCCTCATCCCACTGCTCCTCCAGGGAGGCATGCAAAGACAAGGGAGGAAGGTCCATATCCCCTTGAAAGAGATGAAGTGAAGATATAGCAACATCTTTTATCTCTTTGAAGACCTCATCTCTTTCTTTGAGTCATGACTGAGATAGCATGATGGAATGGATATGCACAGAAGAAGGAAGGGAAGGTGTCTTAACTTCACCAACCAGAACAACACTGTTGACAGCAGTGGCCAAGGCATTACTAGCAGAATAATTAATACCACTAGAATCATAGTTGATCAATCCATTTTTCCAATCAATAATGGGATTTACATGGTAGAGAAAATCATAGCCCAAGATCAGGGTTTCTCCTTTGGGTGAATCTATGATAAAAAAGACCCGTTCAAAGCTTGGGTAGGAAGGCAAGTCAACTACCCAATTTGCATAATGGGTGATGAACAAGGCAGGGGATTCATTTGAATCCACAATGAAAAGAGGAATCTTTTCAGGGAGCTCTGAAATAGTCAATGAGTACTTGAGAACAAAATTCTTTGCAATAGAAGAGTTTGTAGCACCAGAATCAATGACAATACTGAAACAAATATCAGAAAAAGAAGAAAAATAAGAAACTTTAAAGATTTCTTGACACTAGTATTCAGAGTGCACAATTGTTTACTTGAAGGAAATAAGTGAGAACCATTGAACACATCATGATTCCCACTCAGGCTTTTCCCTGCTTGCTAGGGAAGCGTCTTGATGACCCATGCTTGTTCTGAGGTCTCTTGAAGCATTTTTCAATTGGTTGCTTTCCACCACAATAAGTACACAACCCTTCTTTGATCCTCCTCTCCTTTTCAGAACCAATTAATTTACTGTCCTTATTGAGGAGAGCAGAATGATGCTTGTCTTTTGAAGCTTGAAATTGCTTGCCCTTCTTATTCTTCTTATGGTGAGGCCTTCTTGAAAATGAGTCTTGAGGAGGCCTTGAAGAATTGGATCCAGTAACTAGAGGCTTCTTTTCTTGATGAATACCCTTCTCTTTCTGCCTCTCATGGTATCTGGTATCTAATTCCAGGGTAATTTCCATGAGCTCTTGAAGAGTATGAAAATTACTATGGTAGGAAGCCAACTGGTCCAAAAGTCTTGATGCCAATCCTCTTCTTTAAACATGAATATAAGCTCTTTCTCCCCAATCTCCAATTCTTCACATTAAGCTTCTGAAATCAGAAATTTGAAAGGATACATGACCACTTTCCTTCATCCTAAAATTGTCCAACTCTTGTTCATCTTTCCTGACTTCATTGGGATCACCAAACAGAGTGAATAATTGAGTTTAGAATAACTACCAATGATTGAGGAGGTAGGAAGGATCTTCATTGGAAATATTGGAGGAAGGGTTAAATCCATTTGCCAGCTCTACCAGTGAGAAAAGAAGTTGAGTACAGAACTTTCTTCCTTTCAGAGAAGAAATTTGCTGGATCATTATAAAAAATGAGTTTACAGGATTGAATAAACCCTCTCAGCTTATGGGCTTGAGTACCATCAAAATAATCAGGTGCTTTCATTGATGGAGTCTTCAATGCAGGGGCTTTGGAGTTTTCCCTGGGGGCTTCTTCTTGAGAAAGTTGTCCCATAATAGTAGCCATTTGATCCATTATCTTTAGGAGACTTGGATCAGATGGAGAGACAGGAGGCTGATTAGTAGGGGCTATATTAGAACCCTGGGGTCCTCTGGAGCATTTTCCAAGGCATCTGCCACTTCAGCTTCCCCAGAATCTTCCTCTTCCACAGACTCCTCCCCCTCTTCATCTTCAACTTCTCCAAGTCTTGCTTTTGAAGCTTCAGACATGCCAGGATAACCACCCAAGAGGCCAGATAATGATCTTGATCTTCTTGATTTCATTCCCCCTTTTCTGGAAGGTGCTGATCTTTCCATTGGTGGTCCTCTGTCCAAATTTTCACTCAGTTGATGAAATGATGGTGTGCAGTCAAGAGGAACCCTTGCTGTAGGAGTGAGAACAACTGAAATTCTTTGAGATCTAGTATTCTTGGCTGGAGGGCTATGCTGAACTGGCATTATTGCGAAATTAAGAATGAAAACTTTATTATACTTCACAATAAGGAATAAATGATTGGCCAAATCAATAATCAATAAGCTCTTGATGATCTTGAGGTATCAATCAACAGTCTTGAGGTGAAAAAAATTCAATCAATCAATCAATAAATCAATTCAGTCAATATCAGAAGTCAACCAAATGTCAATAATACCAAAGAATTCAACAATAAATCAATAAATCAATCAATAAGTCAATGTCTTCAATATCAATTCAAGGTCTTGAGGAATCAATAAGTCAAATCAATATCTTCAGGAATCAAAATTAATCAATAATCAATAATAAATTCTTAAGGATCAATAAGTTATCTTGAGGAATTCAAAGTCAATAAGTCCAAGCCAAAGAAAATCCTGAATCACTGAATCAATAACCCAATGAATCCCAATTAATAAACCAATCAATTAACCAACCAATAACTCCTGAAAAGACCTGAATGGGAAAACAAAATAAATATTTGATTGAGATATAATTGAGAATAAAATGAGATGGTCAGCAATGATTAAGAAATGAGAAGAATCAATTTTCATATGAATATAATGGATGAAATGAAAATAGAAAATAGAAAAATTATAATCATTAGAATCATAAGATCATTAAAGATTCATAATTGATGAATGAGAGAAATGAATATAAATGAATGAAAAGAAAGAATTAAATATGAGTTAATTAATTTAATTTCACAGGGGGTGTTCTAGGTGAAGAGGGCCTGGCACTCAGTAAACTGGGACTCACTTATGGAGGGCTCAAGGATATGATAAGAGATGAGTACACTTAAGAGTGTAAGATGATGAATTACTAATAAAAGAAATATAAGAAAAGCAGCAACAAAATAATAAGTGTAAGAGAATAAAAGAGCCAACCACAAACAAGTCCAAGTCCACTGTTTCCACCTGTCAGAATGGAAAGAGAAGGGTTCATAAGGATATGGAAACCCAGCTCATACTGTACAGGCAAATAAAGAAAAGGCAAAGACTAACTTGAAATTAGATCATTATAATACCCCAAAATAAGCATAAGAATAATTATGAAATAATAAATAAACTAAATTAATTAATTGGGGAAAGTCCCCAGGGGGAGAAAGAGGGGCTGGTATATGTAAGAATCACCAGCCCTGATCCAGAAAGAGAATTTTCATGGGAATAAATGATGATTGAATTGAGTGTGGCCAATAAAGGTCCTGTACATCTGTACAGGACCTGTACAAGATGAGTGGTGGTATTGAGTGATCATGCAGTTTGGAAATGGTGTATCCAAACTGTATTGGGTAATTCCAACCTGTACAAGTATTGACGGCTTTATTGATAAACCAGACTGTATGCATGTTTCAGAAAGGAAGATTGCTGAAACTCAATGTTGATACACACAGTGGATTTTCTGGTTTGAGGTGTTTGGGTGGGTGTAAGTATGAATGCCCTTACCCCTGATGAGTGGTTGTTACATAATTCTCCTACAAATGAGTCTCTCATTTTTTAGGACCTTTCAGGCTGTTGCAGCTCAATGTTGATTTAAGTACTTGGTCCGCTTCCTTGAAGTAAGGTTCTTGGTGACTCTTGTAATATCTCTGTTTATTGTATAGTTGGGCTTCTACCATACATTTCTCTGCAATATCACATGCTGTCTTCCACATTTTCTGTAAATATTTAGCTGTGGGGTGTGTTGAGATTAGTATATTCTTCAGGTCATCCACTGGTAAAAGTGGATTCCATCTTTCTCTAATATAGAAGGCTTCTTTCCTGTTACTGAGTGCACACTGGTTTTGTATGTCAATTGCACCGCTGGTAGAAGGGTTACCCAGTAATGGGTGTATCTCAATGGTCTTTATATTTCATACCATAGGAACAGAATCTTCTGATTATATTTTTCAAAGTCTTTATCATCCTTTCTTCCAGGCCATCTGTATGTGGATGGCTGGCTGTTGAGAATGTGAGTTTGTTTACTAACATCTCATATAGGCTAGTCCAAAATTCTGACATTAATTTCAGATGTCTATCACTGAAAATTATTCTTGGACCACCACAATTTTCTATGATTGTTTTCCAAAAAATAATTTCTGTATCCATTTCTGTATCTTCTTTAAGACAGGGAAGTCATGTGAAACGCTTTCTATGCCTCTCTACTACTACTAGACATGCATTAAAACTGTCTTTCCCTCATGGACAAGTCCTGTGATCCATTCCATAGTTCTAATTTGCCAAGGGTGCTTTGGTCCCTCTATTTTTTGGAGTAGCCCATATCTCTTCCTATTTCTTTTGTTGGCCTTCTGGAATCTGGTGCAGGTATTGATATATTCACTCAAGTCTTGCTCCAATTTGGACCACCTGGCTGTGCTAATTATTCTTTCTTTAGTTCTTTCTTCACTCATTTGTCCCATATAAGGACAGTCATGGAATTTGTTTAGTATAAAATAAATATTTTCTCTGTCTACTATTACTAGGGCACTTGTGTGTGCTCCCTGTGGTGCAGCAGTTAATCTATAATCAAAAACATTTAATCCTTAAAGTTCTTAAACTATGGTTCTACCAGATAACTCTTCATTTTTGTAATTTTGTGCCTTCATTGTAAAGGCTTTGTCAATATACTACACAGTTTGTGTTTGTTGTATTATTACTGAAATACTTTGGAGAACTCTGTAATCATATTTGAAGAGCTTATTCCTTATAGGAGCAGTTCTTTGTCTTCTTTAAAGCTCTGTGCTGTATTTGTTGTATTATTGTGTAATGCCCAATGTTACAGTTGAAAATCTTTTTTCCTGTCTATTTCCATGTATTATATGTGTATTTTAGCCCTATTTTTTAGATCATAAGCTGTATTTTCTTAATAATTATTCAATGGAAATCTTCATTTTTAGTAGTTTTACCTTCTTTGTAGATAATGGTCATATTTCCTCTATACTCTTGTATAGCTTTTTTCCACCTAAGCATGTGTCTGTTCTTTTTCATATTAACAAGTGACTTAAATTCTGTGCAATCAATGAAAAATTAAAATACTGATCCTTCCAAGTATTAGTGAAGTTTCTCTAGTTCCTATACCAGGCGGAGGCATTCCGTTTGGGTAGCTCCATATCTAGCTTCTGAATCTTTCAGCTTTCTGAATAGGTAGCATTTCAATGTTTCTTTGGGTATCACATCCACTGATTGTATCTGGTGGAGTGCTTCTCCTAGTCCTTGGTGTAATGTGTGGATATGAAAATTTGATTAAAAATCAAGTACTTTTCATGTCCTCAATATTTGTTTAAGGTGTAAATATGATTAAAAATGTTAATGATCAAGACTTTTGAAACAAAACACACCAAATTTGGCTTTTTAACTATATTATTCTAAGGCAATAATATTATAAAGATTTATTGTTTTACCAAAAATAAAAAATTTATCCAAAAATACTGTACAAGAGATATTTGAGGCTAAAAAAGACATTTCTTCAAGAACAATTTTGATTGGAATTAATTGAGCAAAGAATGAAAGAAATAAATATAAGAACAGAGTCTTATAAAAATAATATCAAATATAAAACATGCCCAAAAGGGACCAGAGTTAATTTGGAAACAAAGTGACAAAGCTAACAGTGATGAAAAATGCTTTAATTCACTCATGGGGTGGTTCAAGGGTAAAAATGATTGTAATGATTTTTTCACATGTCTTAAAAGTTTCAAAATGATAAGAAAAGGGTGGTTGGAATCTCTTATTGATTGGTTTAAAAGTGTTTAAACCAATTATAAAAGGAAAAGATTTTAACATGAAGAGAAAAGTGGGGCAAAGAAGACATTTTTTATAGCCACCAATTTTCTTACTCCAGAAGTAAGATTTAATCTTGGCAGCCGTGAAGCACACTCTGACATCAGAAAAGCCAATTATGGAATCATTGAACCCTGGTTTGTAGTAAAAAATGGCTGGTTTTAGCCATTTTTGGCCATTTCCAGCCATTTTGTACCCTTATATCAGCTATTGCTGTAGTAGTACCTGTTTTTAAGCCCTCAAAACATGTCATATTTTGTCTAAGAGACATCAAAACCAGTTAAAACTGTTCTTAAAATTATTTTTTTTATCTTAAGGGTAGTTTTACCCTCTTGGCAACAGTTATAACTTCCCTGGTTGGTATCAAAACCTCATCATCAATTGAGACACAGACCCTGTGACTCAATTCCAGGCCAAAAGTGATGAAATTTTGTGTGGATTTTGACATCTCATGCCTGTAAGCAAGGAATTTGGGGCTCCGGCTCCCCCTGAGAGCCAAGATTCCTTTTCCCCCCAGAATCAATCTTTCCAATTTATTTTTTCTTTAATTCCTCATCATGTATTATACTTATAATTTACATATGTAATTCAATTGAGTTTTTAAAGTACACAACTGTCATAATTGATACCCCATATTTAAATTATAGTTCACTTATGTAATACACATGCACATTTTGACATTTCAATTGAAAATACTTCAATTCCTCATAACTTCTAAACTACATACAACACCTCAATTTTAACACAAAAATTAAAGTTTAACACCACATTTGAGGTGAATTGAATTAAGGTTTTGATTATTCTCAACTTTTGTACAGAAAATACTAAAAACTTAATTTAAGCTTATTTAGAGTTGAGTTACAGAAATTTTACCCAGAGGTGACCCTACCTTATTTTTATGAGGAGTCCAATAGTCAAATAATTTTTATATGTTTATTTGTTGGATACAAATTTATCATAATTTTTATTTAACTTTTTTTCAAAAATATTTTGATTTTAGTATTTTGGTTGAAAATTTATATTTACTCAATTTTTTCAAGTAAAAATGTATTTTCACAATTTTAAATTCCCAAGTAATTTTTATTAGGAATTATAATTAAAATTTTAACTTCTTATATGAATTTTATATTTATGTTTTGTTTTTGTTATTAATAACATAAATAAATTCACTTTATTCATAATTGTGTAATTTTTTATCATTTGTGGTCTTCTGGGTATATAAAAATACATCTAAGGCTCACACTTGGCTACAGTCTGCATCTATGTACAGTTTAAAATTTAGTTCAAAGTCAGGAATCATAAAGTCAGGTGAATGAGTCAGTTCATATTTTATCTTTTCAAATGCATCCCTTCTTTCCTTGGTAATCTCAAATACTACTTCCTTTGAACATAATTTGTATAGGCTACTGGTGATATGTGTAAAGGCTTTGATGTGGCTTCTATAGTAGCTTGCAAAACCTAATAAAGATTTAATTTCTTTTATGTTTTTGGGTACTGGCCTTTCAGTACTGAAGCTACTTTATTCTGGTCTATGGCTAAACTTAAGCCTGAAACCTGTAGCCCTAGTGCCAATAGCTGCTGTTGGCCAAAGTTGCACTTCTTGAGAGAAATTTTCATATTTATTTGTGTGCATTTGCTCAAAATTCTTTCAGTTTGTCTTACCTGGTCTTTCCATGCTTCTGAGTACACAATTATTTTATCAATGTAAACTACATCCATTATTTCCTCTTGAAATATGGTGTCCATCATTCTCTTAAAATGGGATGATGCATTCTTGAAGCCAAATGGAATTCTAGTATATTCATATATGGCCATATGGCTTATAATTCTAAGCAATTTGATTGAGCTTGGTTTTTCTCCCATTTGGTTATGAACTTTGCTTTTGCAAGTTTGTCCAATGCATGGGGTACCTGTCTTCCTTGGTGTAGCTTTTAAGGGCTCTGAAGTCTTCACAAAGTCTGGAATTGCTATCATTCCATGCTATTGGGACTAGTGTTGTGACTTCTACTATCTAATTTTGTCCTATTTTCCTTATTCCCCCATTTCTACTAGTTCATTTATGTGCTTCTCATTTTCTTTCCTTATCTCCAGGCTAGCTGGGTATGGTCTTCTTCTTAACATAGGTGGATGGGGTATTTATACAGCCAAATATAATTCTATATCATGTCCTTTAGTTTTTCCTAGGGGTTCATCCCCAATTTCAAAAGCTTCTCTGTGCTTTTTTCTGTGCTTTCTCAGTATTCTAATTAAGCTGATCTCCATCTCACTGGTGAGTTGTGTTTCATATTGGGCTTCTTTGAAGTCTTCAAATAGTTCCTTGAAGATGTTTACATTTGACATGTGATTTATGTCAAATGAGAACTTTTTGTCCTTATTTGTTCCTATAGTAAGATATCTATTCTTACTATTACAAATTTCCATACCACACATTATTTGGTATTCTTTGCCTAGTAAAAGTTCTTGTACTTGTGCATTTTCTAATACTACAAATTTGGGTTTCAGCCTGATATTTCCTTTCTTATGTGGGAGAATTATTTCTTTGATAATTGTCTTCAGGGAATTCATATTTCTGAGGCAATTTTGAAGTTCCTTGCTGTATTTGGAATCAATTCCTCTTCCCATTAAAAGAAGTGGTTGTTCAGATAGTCTTTTGCCCCTATGGAGAAACTAGCCCCTGGGTCAATTATAATTGGTTTTTTTCAGTTTTAAATGTAAACTGTCAATTTTTTGGGTGTTCTATGAATTAATCCCATCCCTTTGTTTGGTTTTACTACGAATGTTTGTACATCCTGCGTATTTTTACAGAGCTCTTTGTCTTTTTTTTACTGCAGAATTCCAGATTCTAATTCAATTTCTTGTGTGTCAAGTGGACTTTTTTAAGATGTGTCTATGAAGCTGTTGATAATATTAATATTAATCCACAGTACTATTACTTTTCTTATGAAATATAATAATAAAGTATTATTATAGCCGCAATTAATAAATTAAATTAACCAATTATTTCTTTTACTTGTTATACACTACTAGTGATTATAGAAGTAAGCACTAATTGTCTACAAGAATCAATTATAAGAAGAATTTAATAATAAAACTTCTGTATTAAGATAACAAAATTATTTTAATATACAATTACCTTTTACACGAATAATTATAAATATAATTCTTGAAGAAAACTGTTACTAGAGAAAAAAAATAAGAATTAATTAAAATCACTCACTAATATTCCAATGAACCTTGGAAAGAGATTGGTAGAGAGATTTGGAAGGTAAATTGTGGATGTAAAGCATTAAAATTGATTTATAGCAACATCAAAATAATAAATAGTGAATTTCTATGATTTCATGTCTTTCTAATTTATTCTGGAAGATTTAAAACACTTAAGAAAATATCTAACTAATAGCTACTTGTTGGTAACAAAGATATAATTGGATAATAAGATAATGTGGAAAAAACAGCAAGAGGAGGTCTTTTTTAACTCAAGGAAAGCTCATAGAGGCATGAAATTGAGAAAACTGAAAGTCCAGTGAGTGATAAATCAATAATCCTTTTTGTATTATTGATTGCATCATCTGTCGTCACATAGGATTATCATAATTAATTAATTAATTCTCTTACATGACTACCAACCCAATGATGGTTACTAATTAAAGTAGTAACAACTGTAAATCTTCTTTTATTTCAAACTAAACATCAATTTCTCAAATTTATCAATGTTTTTGGAAATCTCATTGCAGGTTTTATTTTCTGTGAATTTTTGAAAATTCAGTTTTTCACATTGAATCATCAAAAATGGACTGTAAGTAAAACCTTTGGTTTTACTTATGAAACCATAATTCTTTTTAGTTTCTTTATGAGTAATAAAATTCTCCATTGGTCCTTAACGTTTCATAAATATTAATTAATAATTATATTTTTAATGAATTTTCAAATTTTTTACCTCATTTCTACATAGAATTCCAAATGATACAACATGGCTGGTTGCTATGGGGTAAATCAATGAATAATAATCCAAAAGGGTTTTGATAAATTTTTTAATGTTTTTTCATAGAAAATTATGAAGAATTGACATGTTTACAGGAGTATAAGCTGCTCTTTACCTCCTTGTCACATCAAAATAGTAGCTTATTTGCAATTTTCTTATGATTTAATGAGCTTTTAACTTGGTAACCAGGTCCCCAAAAGGTTTTAGTATACTAATTTGGCCATTATCAGCTATGGATCCAAGCTTTAGATCTATACATGCCTTAGAGGCCTCAGAAGTTGGGTACCCTGGCTCTCTTTGTTGTCTTTTGTCCCCCTTAGTGTCACAGGGGCTCTTCTAAGTGAAGAGGGCCTGGCACTCAGTAAACGGGGACTCACTTATGGAGGGCTCAAGAATATGATAAAGAGGAATACACTCAAGAGTGTTAAGAGATGAATTACTAATAAAAGAAATTTAAGAAAAGCAGCAACAAAAGAATAAGAGTAAGAAATAGAAGAGCCAACCACAAAAAAGTCCAAATCCACTGTTTCAACCTGTCAGGATGGAAAGAGAAGGGTTAATAAGGATATTGCCACCCAACTCATACTGTACAGGCAAAGAAAGAAAATGCAAAGACTAACTTAATATCAAATAAATATAATACCCAAAATAAGGATAGTAATATTCATAAAATAATAAATAAACTAAATCAATTAACTGGGTAAAAGTCCCCAGGGGGGAGAAAGAGGGGCTGGTATATGTGAGAAACACCAGCCCTGATCCAGAGAGAGAATTTCCATGAGAGGATTTGATGATTGAATTGAGTGTGACCAATACAGGTCCTGTACAGCTGTACAGGGCCTGTACAAGAGGAGTGGTGGTGTTGAGTGATCATACAGTTTGGAAATGGTGTATCCAAACTGTATTGGGTAATTCCAGCCTGTAAAAGTATTGACAGGCTGTATTGATGAAACAGACTGTATGCTTGTTTCAGCAAGGAAGATTGCTGAAACTGAATGCTGATACAAATAGTGGATCTGCTGATTTGAGGTGTTTGAGTGGGTTTATTAATGAATACCCTTACCCCTGGTGAGTGGTTGTTACACTATCCCCCTCTTGAAACTGGTGGGCTCCTGAACACCATAATACCCTGCCACTGTTGAGTGGCATCTCAATATCCCCACATTATGTAAAAAAAAATTCTTTTTAATTTTCATTTCCTCTTGACCATTTTCCTGAAAATCCCCTTTCAATTCTTCCCTTCCAAAATAATTTTATTCCCCCTTTCTTATAACTTAAATAAGTCTTCCACTTTGAAATATGTCTTTTTTCTATTCTGAATCAATGGGTCTTTCTGCTTGGGGAATGGCCTTGGGTTGTATCCCAAAATGATGGCCACTGAGCTCTTCTGCTCACAAATGATGCAAAATGAGTATATGAAGGTATACTCAATTGCCAAGGGCCAACGTGATGTTGGGCCCTTCTTTCCCAGCTGAAAATGTCCTGGAAAGAGTCTTCAAGGGGTCTTGTCCCCATTTGTCTTGGAAATACCTCCCCCTGGGCCCAATTTTGCTGGGGACCCAGGGATTCCATGGGACCATAAATTGGCCCATGGACCCATATTTCACCTACATGGCCTAGACCCATTGAGAGGGTCCAGGACCATCAATATCCTGGCCTCCCCAAAGTTGCAGGGGAGGTCCTGGGTGATGAATTCAGCCCAAAACGGGTCTTGAATATTCACCTTGGAGGCTTTGAGGGGGGGCATAATTGATTTATGCCCCATTTCCTTGAGGTCATTTTGTCTTTGACTTGGAGTGGGCTGATTCTGACATATTGAATCTTCTGCTTGCATATTATTCCGTTATGAGTTCCAAACTGACTGAACTCACTGAATATTCTCCTTCCGCGCCGCCACCATCTGTCCTTTGTGGTTCTGGTGTCTTCACCCTCCATGGCTTCTTGTGGGAAATTTGATCCCTCCCAAACATATGACAGTTTCAAGGCAGGTGAGGTCCTTCATCCTGCTTGTACTGAGTGTTTGGCCAGGGTTAAGGATTGTTTTCAACACTACAATGTTTGATCTTCAAAGTGCCATTACTGTTTCATTGGAAAGAGGCCATGTCATTGTACTGGGGTGCCAACTTCTAATGTCAGGAGGTTTTTATGGAGTAGAAAAGATGGGCCTTTTGCAAAAGAGTTCCCAGTTTCTGAGGCACCTACTCCTGATGGAACTTCAGGGTATTCCCATTGTGAGTAACTTGAATACCTTGATTGAAATTGGTACTGATATTCTTGATGTAGTGACTGGTTCTAGGCAGAGGGATGTGGCAAGGTGGACTAATGTTGGAGGGCCCATTACAGTTGGTGGTAGGCCAATATATTCCAGCTCAGAAGTCCCAATCTCCAGGATCAATACTGAAGGGTTAGTTAAAAGGATAAGAAGTATTTCCGATTCCCCAACTGATCCAGATTCTGAAGGTAGTGATGAGTTGGATGGTGAGGAAGTTGAAGTTGTTCCTCATTTGGTTGGCCATCAATCCAGCACTTCCTCTTCTCAGCCTCTTGCTAACAGATTCCAAAGTCAAGTTGTTCCCAGTACTCCCAGAACTTTCCAACCTGTTCTTGATTCCATTCCTACTTCCCTTCCTTCTTCTTCACCAAGTCCTTCCCATGCCAGGCCTTCCTTGAATCAAGCAGTAAGACCATCACCCAGCCAGCAACCGCGGAACTCACCCATAACCACCTCTAAACAACTCAAACCTATGGCTAGTTCCAGTAGAAGAAGAGATGGATTTTCTCCTTTTCCGTCTCCTGCCTCCCAAGTTTTCAAAGAAGAGATCGTTGGCCTATCCAAATTACCAGAGAAGATCCAAACACGGAGAGTGAAAACCAAGAAGCTGTGTCCAGGTTATTCAGGAGAGGTGATTATGTATGCAAATGATAGAACTCTTCCAGGTACTGCTTCAGAAGAGATGGCGGAAAATTTTGCCTGGTATGAAGATGAGTTGATAAATGACTTTCAGAGAACCTTTGATGATTTAGGTGGAGATAACTAGTTTCCTTGTCTTTGTTTGTGTTTGGTTTGACTTCTATCCCCACTCTTATAACTACTAAAAAATGAAAAAAAAATGGAACCTTCCAATACAAGATTTGGGAGGGGATGCTTCTGCTTTCAAGAAATAAAAGAAAACAAAATTATACAAGTAAAAAAAAGAAAGGAAATGAGAGAAAAAGAGAGTAGAGAAAAGGAAATAAAGAAATTCCTGATGGTTTGTCCTTCTTGTAGTGAGTTGCTTGATTTTGGCCAAGAATGTCTGAAAATGAAAACCAAGTGTTTGATGCTCACAAAGTGGCCAAGGTAATGTTTTACAAGAGGTAGAACGCTCAGGGATGCATACCAGGAGATGGAACTTACTTTCATAACTCCCACTCTCCACCAAGCACCATAACATGAAACAAATTGCCATAAATTACTTGAAGTAATGAATGTCTTGAACAATGATGATTGGCATAACTTAAAATATTGAGGAAGAGAAAAGAAAAGAAAAAAGGAAATCAGAGATCGGGCCATATCTTGATAAGGTCCAAATTGGAGGGTATTGATGTTGCATGCTTCCTGTATCTGTCCAAAAAGCTGACAAGTGCTCACAAAGCGGCCAAGGTGATGCTTACCACAACATATGGGTAGAATACCCCCTTAACAGTGCATGCCAGGAGAGGAACTTAATTTTATAACTTCTTCTCCCCACCAAGCACCATAAATCAAACTCTTGAGGTATTGAGACCAGGCTTACCAGGATATAATGAATGGAAATCCTTGACAAGGTCTGGCGAGCTGGTAATATTGGAAGCTGGTTCCCAGCTGGTTCTTTCTGGGTCTTCACTGAATCCTTTCCACTCTACAAGATACCATAATCTACCTCTCTTGAGTTTGAAGTCCAGAACCTGAGCCAATTCCCATTCTTCTTTCTCCTCCACTGAGACTGGTGGTGGTGGCAATTGATGTCGGTTTTGGATAGCTGATTGCTTCACTGGCTCTAATAAGGACACATGAAATACAGGGTGAACTGATTTTCATTGTTGAGGAAACGTAACGTGGTATGAATGGCTTCCAATCTTCTTAATGACTTCAAATGGTCCCAGCCATCTTTCTGAACGTTTCTTGTTGGGTCATGTAGTCTTGATGTTCTGAAAAGTTAGCCATACCTTATCCCCAGGTTGTAAATCAGGTGGAATTGCTCTATTTCTATCTGCATACTTCTTGAACCTCCTTATTGCTGACTCTCATTCTTCTTTGACAACTTGCTGTACTGATTGGAGTTTTGTTGATACCTTTCAAGCGGGTGAGTCTTGAGAAATATGGATTGAGTCAAATCTGGGATTTCTTCCATAAATGGTGAAAAAAGGTGATTGCTTGGTTGATGAATGTTCTGAATTATTATAGGCAAATTCAGCCTGAGGGAGCCAGGTGTGCCAGTCATCTTGATGGTAACTGACATACATCCAAAGATACTGTTCTAGAATCTGATTTACCCTCTCTGTCTGTCCATCTGTTTCAGGATGAAATGCAGCTGAAAGATCTCTTGATATCTTGAGCTGCGGACATAATTGAGTCCAGAATGATGAACCAATCAATAACCTCTATCACTAACAATACTGACCAGAAGGCCATGTTTGGAAAATACATGACCAATAAAGATTTTAGCTAAGTCCAGGGCAGTTATTTCTCCTTAATTTGGAATGAAGATTGCCAGTTTTGTGAATCTTTCCACAACTACTAAAATTGAATCACAGTTGTTTGATAGTGGCAATTGAGTGATAAAGTCCATTGATAATGAATTCCAAGGACCAGATGGAATTGAAAGTGGCTTTAGTAATCCAAACTTCTTATGATGAATGTTCTTTTTTCTTGAACACCGCTGGCATGAGGACAAACAGTTCTTAATGAATTGATTCATGCCAGCCCAATAAAAATCCCTCTTGATGAGCTTGAGGGTTTTCTCCTGGCCAAGATGGCCAGCCAATGATGAGTCATGACGCTTTTGAAGAATATTGAGTTGGATTTCTTCATTGCTTGGGATTACCACTCTATCTTTGAATAATAATAACTTGGCTTGAGGTTCAAGAGAATAATCTGGAACTGATTCACCTCTTGCTAGTTGCTTGAGTATACCTTTATAATCATTGTCTTGCCATACTTCTTTTTGAATCTTGTCAACTAAATCTGAGAATAATTCCCCTTTGATTGAGAAGAATCTTTACTCTTGAATTCCATCTTGCTTGATTACTTGATGAAAATTATGAGGATTCTTGCTGATGGAGTCCACCCCCCTCTCTGGGTACACACCGTCCCAATGTGAAAAGGCATCTGGTAAAGTAGCCAGCCTGCCAGGGAGGTAAGTAATAGTGAAATGAAATTCAGAAAGAATTGCAGCCCAACAGGCCTGACAATGAGTAAGAACTTTAAAAGAAATGAAATACTTAAGGGAAGAGTGGTCTGTCAAGACATCAAAAGGATTGGAAAGAGAAAGAAGGAAAGCTCTCTAGCGCTTGAGAGCCCAAACTATTCCAGGGAGTTCCGTGTCATGAACTGCATAGGTGAGCTCAGCTAGGAGCAGCTTGCAACTATCAAATGCAATGGGATGCTTTCCTGAGTCATTAACCTGACTCAGTACAGAACACAAAGAATAATCAGAAGCATCAGTCTCCACCATAGTTGGTAGAGAATAATTGAAATGAAAAAGGATAGGAGCGGTGGTAAATGCTTCTTTGAGTATTTGAGACTGTCTAAGAGCTTCCTCATTGAAGATAAAGGGAGAGTCTTTTTTGAGAAGGGAAGTGAGAGAAGTGATTTTTTTAGAGTAATTCTTACTGAAACAGCAATAAAAATTGGCAAAGCCAAAAAAATATGGAAGAGCCTTGATGTTTCTGGGCTGAGGCCAATTGAGTATTTGCTGAACGTTTGAAGAATCCATCTTGAGGCCTTCACTTGAAGCAACATAGCCCAAGTATTACACACTTGGAGGCTTTAGCAAACAAATTATTGTCTCTCAGCCTTTGGAGGACAGAGGTCACATGTTTGACATGCTCTTCCTCAGAACTGGAGAGAACTATAATATCATCTATATAAACCACAACAAACACATCCAAAAAATCTGCAAATATATCATTCACTAGATTCTGGAAAGAAGCTGGAGTATTGGTCAAACCAAATGGGATGACCAAATACTAATAACTACCATACTTGGTTCTAAAGGCAGTTGAGTTCTCATCCCCCTCTTTGATTCTCAGAAGGTTATATGCACCATGCAGGTCTATCTTAGAGAAGATAGTGGAACTGTTGAATACGGTAAGAAGCTGGTTCATAGGAGGAACAGGGTACCTGTTCTTCCTAGTGACAGCATTGAGTTTGCGGTAGTCAACACACAAACAAAGAGCTTGATCCTTTTTCTTGACAAAAAGGACAGGTGCTCCTGTTGAAGAGGAGCTAGGTCTTATGAAACCTTTCTATACATTCTCTGAAATGTAGGCCTGCAGTGTTTCTGACTCTTGGTTTGATAATGAGTAGATAACACCAATTGGAGGTAGAAGACCCTCCAATTCAATATGATGATCACAGGTGCAGTGTAGAGGAAGTTTCTCTGATTTTGCCTTGGAGAATACATCCAAACATTGATGACAAGAAGGAGGCACTACCTTCAACACAGCTTCAATCTCTTCTGGCTCTTCCTCCTCATCCCACTGCTACTCCAAAGAGGCATGAAAAGATAAACAAGGAAGGTCCATATCCCCTTGAAATAGATGAAGTGAAGATATAGCAAAATCTTCTCCAACATCTTTTATCTCTTTGAAGACTTCATCTCTTAATGGAATTAATGACTGAGAGGGAATGATGGAAGGGATATGGACAGAAGAAGGAAGGGAAGTTATCTTAAGTTCACCAACCAGAGCAACACTGTTGACAGCAGTGGCAAAGTCATTACCAGCAGAAGGAAGAATACCACTAGAATCCTTATGACTAGAATCATAGGTGATCAATCCATTTTTCCAATGAATGTTGGAATTGAAATGGTAAAGGAAATCATAGCCCAATATCAGTTCTTCTCATTTGGGTGAATCTATGATAACAAAGCTCCATTCAAAGCTTTGGAAGGAAGGCAAGTCAACTACCCACTTGGTATAATTGGTGATCAAAAAGGCAGAGGATTCATTTTAATCCAGAATGAAAAGAGGAATCTTTTCAGGAAGAGCTGACATAGTCAATGAGTACTTGAGAACAAAATTCTTTGCAATAAAATAGTTTTTAGCACCAGAATCAATGAGAATACTATAAAAAACATCAGAGACAGAAGAAAAAATAAGAAACTTTAAAGATTTCTTGACACTAGTATTCAGAGTGCACAATTGTGCTCTTGAAGGAAATAAGTAAGAACCATTGAACACATCATGATACCCACTCAGGATTTTCCCTGCTTGATAGGGAAGCCTCTTTATGACCCAGGCTTGTTCTGAGGTCTCTTGAAGCATTTTTCAATTGGGTGCTTTCCACCACAATAAGTACACAACTCCTCTTTAATCCTCCTCTCCTTTTCAGAACCAATTAATTTATTGTCCTTATTGAGGATAGCAGCATGGGGATTGTCCTTTGAAGATTGAAATTGCTTGCCCTTCTTATTCTTCTTTTGGTGAGGCCTCTTTGAAGATGAGTTCTGAGGAGGCCTAGATTTATTGGACCCAGTAGCAGGAGGCTTCTTCTCTTGATTTCCACCATTTTCTTTTTGCCTCTCATGATATCTTGTGTCTAATTCTAAAGTGAAATCCATAAGTTCTTGAAGGGTGTCAAAAGTTCCAGGGTGAGAAGCCAACTGATCCAATAATCTTGATGACAATCCTCTTCTGAAAACATGGATATAAGCTCTTTCCCCCCAAACTCCAATTCTTGATATTAAGCTTTGGAAATCAGCAATGTACAAGTATATATGAACACTTTCCTTCATCCTCAAATTTTCCAACTCCTGTTCAGCCTTTCTGACTTCATTTGGGTCACCAAACAGAGTGAATAATTGAGTTTCAAATAACTGCCAATTATTGAGGAGGTAGGAAGGATCTGCATTGGAAATATTTGAGAGATAGGGTTCAATCCACCTTCCAGCCCTACTAGTGAGAAAATAAGTTGAGTAAAGAACTTTCTTCCTGTCAGAGAAGAAATTTGCTGGGTAATTATGGAAAATTAATTGACAGTATTGGATAAATCCTCTCAATTTATGAGCTTGAGTACCATCAAAAGAATCAGGTGCCTTCATGGATGGACTCTTGAAAGCAGGGGCTTTGGAATTGTCCCTGGGGGTAACTGCTTGAGTGAGTTGCCCCATGAATTGAGTCATTTGCTCCATCATCTTGAGGAGATTTGGTTCAGTCTCAGAGACAAGAAGTTGATTAGAAAGGGCTATATTGAAGCCCTGAGGCACCTCTGGAGCATTTTCCAAAGCATCTGCCACTTCAGTCTCCCCAGAATCTTCCTCTTCCACAGACTCTTCCCCCTCTTCATCTTCAGCTTCCCCTAGTCTTTCCTTTGCACCTTCAGACATGCCAGGCTAGCCACCCAAGAGTCCAGAGAAAGATCTTGATCTTCTTGATTTCATTCCCCCTCTTCTTGAGGGAGCTGCTCCTTCCATTTGTGGTCCTCTGTCCAAGCTTGCACTCAGTTGATGAACTGATGGTGTGCGGTCTAGAGGAACTCTTGCTGTAAGAGTGAGAACAGCTGGATTTCTTTGAAATCTAGTGTTCTTAGCTGGAGGGCTATGCTGAACTGGAATTATGAAGAATTAGAAAAATAAATTGATTGTATTAAAACAGAAATCAAATCTTGGCCAAATCAGTCACAATAAAAATCTTGATGAATCTTGAGGAACCAATCAACATTATTGAGGTGAAATAAAATTCAATCAACAATCAATTACTAAATTCAATTCAACCAATATCAGCAATCAATTCAAATTCAAATATCCATAATCTTGAGTAAATCAATAATTAATCAATAAGTGTCTTTTATATGAAAATCAAAGGCTTGAGAAATCAATCAGTCAAATCAATATCTTCAGGAATAAGTTCAATGTCTTTATGAGTCAAAATCAATCAATAATCAAAATCAATTCTTGAGGATCAATCAAATATCTTGAGAATTCAGAGTCAATCAGTCCAATCCAAATAAAATCCTGAATTGCTGAATCAATAAACCAAATGAATCCCAATGAATAATCCAATAAATCAACCAATCAATAAACCCTGATTAAACCTGAATATGAATACAAAAAAGTTTGAATTGAAATATAAAAAATGAAATGAAATGAGATGGTGATCAATGATTAAGAAAAATAGGAAGAATCAATTTTCATATGAATGAAATGAATGAGATGAAAATTGACGAGAGAAAAAAAATAATCATTAAAGAATCATAAAGTCATAAAAATCATAATTGATGAATGAGAGAAATGAATTTAGATGAATGAACTGAAAGAATCAAATATGAGTTAATTGATTTAATGTTACAGGGGCTCTTCTAAGTGAAGAGGGCCTGGCACTCAGTAAATGGGTACTCACTTATGGAGGGCTCAAGGATAAGATAAAGAGGAATACACTTAAGAGTGTTAAGAGATGAATTACTGATAAAATAAATATAAGAAAAGCAGAAATAAAAGAATAAGAGTAAGAAATAGAAGAGCCAGCCACAAACAAGTCAAAGTAAACTGTTTCAACCAGTCAGAATGAAAAGAGGAGGGTTAGTAAGGATATTGCCACCCAACTCATACTGTACAGGCGAAGAAAGAAAATGCAAATACTAGCTTAGTATTAAATAAACATAATACCCAAAATAAGGATAAGAATATTCATTAAGTAATAAATAAACTAAATTAATTAACTGGGGAAAAGTCCCCAGGGGGGAGAAAGAGGGGCTGGTATATGTTAGAAACACCAGTTCTGATCCAGAGAGATAGTTTCCATGAGAGGATTTGATGATTGAATTGAGTCTGGCTAATACTGGTCCTGTACAGCTGTACAGGGCCTGTACAAGAGGAGTGGTGGTATTGAGTGATTATACAGTTTGAAAATGGTGTATCCAAACTGTATTGGGTAATTCCAACCTGTACAAGGATTGACAGCCTGTATTGATGAACCAGACTGTTTGTATGTTTCAGCAAGGAAGATTGCTGAAAGTGAATGCTGATGCAAATAGTGGATCTTCTGATTTGAGGTGTTTGAGTGGGTGTATTAATGAATACCCTTACCCCTGGTGAGTGGTTTTTACACTTAGCCATTTTCACATCAAAGATAGGAATTCAGGCTTCAAGACTGATATCCACTATGGGTGTACCAAACCCTTTGCAAGAATAGCATAATATGAAGTTCCAGAAACCTGCGTAAAAATATTCTTTGTGTATATGTAACATGGGATATCTCACATTCCCATTATTTTGGTGTGAAATTGAAAAAAACAAACATTTTCACAATTCTTTTATGTGGTACTGAAATATTTTCCATATTAACACCTCATAGAATTAATTTAAGCTTATTCACGATATGGAGTTACCCTAGGTGAATCTCTTGTGTAGAATCCAAATCTGGCCTTAAATCTATGGATTTACCTACTCACAAAAAAGTTATTCATCTTTTCTGAAATCCAAAATGATGAATTTTACATATATGCATGACTGATGGGTTATGCATAGTTCAAGATTTCTTTTGAAGATAATTGTAGCCTATTTGGGTATGTAAGTTATACATCAAGGCTCACAATTTTTTTATTACATTCCACTACGTATTTTTCTATGTGTTCAGATTCACTATGTGAATCTTCTCTTAGACCATTTCCCATGCTATCACAGTCAGAATTGTTACATCCTGGCTCTTCTTCTGATGCTTCAACAATTGCATATATCCTCTTTTTTGTTTTTTTGCAGTTGTTTAAATAATGATACTGTGATCCACAGTTGTTGCACACAGATCTCATCTTTTGAGTTTCTTTTCCCCTGTCTGTCACAGGGGCTCTTCGAAGTGAAGAGGGCCTGGAACCCAGTAAACTGGGACTCACTTATTGAGGGCTCAAGGATATGGAAAGATTAATGACACTTAAGAGTGTCAGGAATGAATTACTATAAATAAAGATATGAGAAGAGCAGCAACAAAGAAATAAGAATAAGAAATAGAAGAGCCAACCACAAACAAGTCCAAGTCCACTGTTTCAACCTGTCAGAATGGAAAGAGAAGGGTTCATAAGGATATGGCCACCCAACTCATACTGTACAGGCGAAGAAAGAAAATGCAAAGACTAACTTAAAATTAAATAATTATAATACCCAAAATAAGGATAAGAATAATTATAAAACAATAAATAAACTAAATTAATTAACTGGGGAAAAGTCCCCAGGGGGGAGAAAGAGGGGCTGGTATATGTGAGAATCACCAGCCCTGATCCAGAGGAAGAATTTTCATGAGAATAAATGATGATTGAATTGAGTCAGGCCAATACAGATCCTGTACAGCTGTACAGAGCCTGTACAAGAGGTGTGGTGTATTTGAGTGATCATACAGTTCCATACTGGTGTATTGAAACTGTATTGGGTGAATCCAATCTGTACAGGTATTGACAGGCTGTATTGATGTACCAAACTGTGTGCATGTTTCAGAATGAAGATTTCTGAAACTGAATGCTGATGCAGATACTGGATTTGCTGATTTGAGGTGTTTGAGTGGGTGTATGAATGAATACCCTTACCCCTGATGGATGGTTGTTACAGTATCCCCCTCTTGAAACTGGTGGGCTCCTGAACACCATAACCCTGCCACTGTTGAGTGGCATCTCAATATCCCCACATTTTTTCAAAAAAATTTCTTTTTAATTTTCCTTCCCTCTTGGCCATTATCCTGAAAATCCTTCTTCACTCCTTCTCTGTCAAACTCAATTGATTCCCCCCTTTTTCCAAGTTTGAGTAAGTATTCCACTTCAGAATGTGCATTTCTTTTCTACTGAATCAATCAACCATGCCCTTTAAATGTGGCCTTGGGATATATTCCAGAATAAGGGCTACTGAGCTCTTGTGCTCAAAAAATGATGCCCAATGAGTATATGAAGTGTACTCATTGGGCAAGGCTTAATCCAATGAATTCTTGAAAAATTTTCCTCCAGGGGTCTTGTCCCCATTGTCCATGGAAATGGCCTCAAACAGCCCTCCAAAGTGCTTTGGGGTGTGGCCTCTCCCCTGAGGAAATCTTGATACCTCTTGATTTTTATGGCCTTTTGGGCCTTTTGGGTGTTTTGGTGAAGTTGGGTAATTCTTTGATTTTTTGGCCATATTTGGCCTTTTTGCTTCTTTGGGGTCCTACGGTCCGCGGTCTGTGGGGGTTATTGGAGGCCCCAGGACCAAAATGGAGCCCCTGGGCTCAAATTTGCTGGGGACCCAGGGTGACCAAGGGGCCCAGAAATGGCCCAAATATAACTTTCACCATACATGGCCTGGACCCATTTATGGGGTCCAGGACCATCAAGATCCTGGCCTCCCCAAAGTTGCAGGGGAGGCCCTGGGTGATGAGTTCAGCCCCAAAGGGGTATGAACCTTCACCTTAGAGGCTTTGAGGGGGGGCATAATTGAGTTATGGCCCCCATTTCCTTGAGGTCAAATTCTTTTTCTTGATATGGAGTGGATTGATTCTGACGTCTTGAATCTTCTGCTTGCATATTCTTCAGCTATGAGTTCCAAACGGACTGAGCTCACTGAATCTTTGCCTTCTGTACCACCACCGTCTGTTCTTCATGGTTCTGGCGTCTTCAGTCAATTGTCCTCCCCTTCCATGGCGTCTTCTGGCCATTTTGACCCCTCCCAAACCTATGATGGGTTCAGAGCAGTTGAAGTTCTTGATCCTGCCTGTACTGAATGTTTGGCCAGGGGTAAGGAATGCTTTCAACATTACAATCCTCAATCGTCAAAATGCCACTTTTGCTTTGCTGGGAACAAGCCATGTCGTCGTACCGGATCAACTTTGTCCCAGGTCAGGAGACACTTATGGAGCAGGAAAGATGGGCCTTATGGGCAGGAATTCCCCATTCTTGAGGAACCTACCCCTGATGCAACTTCTGGATTTTCTCATTGTGAGTGATTTGCATATTTTGATTGAATTGGTGCTGATATTTTGATTTAGTGACTGGTTCCAGGCAGAGGGATGTGGCCAGGTGGACTAATGTTGGAGGGTCCATTCCAATTGGTGGTAGGCCCATACACTACAGCTCAGAAATCCCAATCTCAAGGACCAATTCTGATGGAGTGGTGAAAGTAGTGAAGAAACTAAGGAGAATTGTTGATTCCCCAACAGATCCAGATGCTGAAGGAAGTGATGAGTTGGATGGTGAAGAAGTTCAAGTTATTCCTCATTCAATTGGCCATCCATCCAGCAATTCCTCTTCTCAACCTCTTGCCAACACTAGATCCCAAAGTCACGTTATTCCCAGCACTCCAAGAACCTTCCAACCAATGCTTGCTTCCATTCCTACAACCCTTCCTCCTCCTTCACCAACTACTTCCCACACCACCAGGCCTGCCTTGAATCCAGCAGTAAGACCATCACCAGTTCAATAGTCCAGAAACTCACCCATAAACACCTCCTGTCAACTCCAACCTGTGGCCAGCTCCAGCAGAAGAAGAGATGTATTGTCCCCTTTGCCATTTCCTGCCGCTCAAGTTTTTCAAAGAAGAGAACATTGGCCTATCCGGGTTACCAGAGAAGATCCCAACGCGGCTAGTGAAAGTCAAGATGCTGTGGCCAGATTGTTCAGGAGGGTTGATAGAAATAGCTGAGAGGTTATTATGTATGCCAATGACAGGACTATTTCAGGTACTGCTTCTGAAGAGATGGCTGAAAAATTTGCCTGGTATGAAGATGAGTTGACAAATGATTTCCAGAGAACGGTTGATGATTTGGGTAGAGATAACTAGTTTTCCTTTTCCTTGTTTGTGTTTGGTTTGGCTTCTATCCCCACTCTTATAAATACTAAAAAAAATGAAAAAATAATGGAACCTCCCAATACATGATTTGGGAGGGGATGCTGCTGCTTTAGAGAAATAACAGAAAGAAAATTATACAAGTAAAGAAAGAAAGAAAAAATCAAAGAATAAGATAAAATGAGAGTAAAGAAAGAAATAAAGAAAAAATCCTGATGTTTGGTCCTTCTTGTGGTGAGTTGCTTGATTCTGGCCAAAAAGTGTCTAAAAAATGGAAACCAAGCATTTGATGCTCACAGAGTAGCCAAGGTAATGTTTTACAAGAAGTAGAACCCTCAGGGATGCATACCAGGAGATGGAACTTACTTTCATAACTTCCACTCCCCACCAAGCACCATAAAATTGAAAAGAATTGCCATAAATGACTTCTGAAATAAATTGCCGTAAATGACTTGAAGTAATGAATGTCTTGAATCATGATGATTGGCATAAATGAAATGGTAAATAAAAGAGAAAGAAAGAAAAATTTGGCCATATCTTGATAAGGTTCAAATTGACGGGTATTGGTGTTGTATGCTTCCTAAACCTGTCCAAAAAATTGACAAGTGCTCACAAAGTGGCCAAGGGGATGCTTACAACAACATATGGGTAGAATACCCCCTTAAAGGTGCATGCCAGGAGAGGAACTTACTTTCATAACTTCTTCTCCCCACCAAGCACCATAAATCAAACTCTTGAGGTATTTGGACCAGGCTTGTCTGGATACAATGAATGGAAATCCTTGACAAGATCTGGTGAGTTGGTAAGGTTTGAAGCTGGTTCCCAAGTGGTTCTTTCTGGGTCTTCACTGAATCCTTTCTACTCTACAAGATACCATAATTTACCTCTTTTGAGTTCTGAGTCCAGAACCTGATCCACTTCCCATTCTTCTTGCTCCTCCACTAAAACTGGCGGTGGCGGCAATTGATCACGATTTGGGATAGTTGAATGCTTGAATGGTTCTAATAAGGACACATGGAATACAGGGTGAACTGTCTTCCATTGCTGAGGCAACTTGAGGTGATATGCATGACTGCCAATCTTCTTAATAACTTCAAAAGGTCCCAACCATCTTTCTGATAATTTCTTGGTGGGTCTTGTTGTCTTGATGTTCTTGGAAGCTAGCCATACTTTGTCCCCAGGTTGGAAATCAGGTGGAATTGCTCTGTTTCTATCTGCATACTTCTTGAATCTCCTTATTGCTGACTCTAATTCTTCTTTGACAACTTGCTGTACTGATTGGAGTTTTGTTGATAACTTTCCAGCAGGTGAGTCTTGAGAAATATGGATTGAGTCAAATCTGGGATTTCTTCCATAAATGGTGAAAAAAGGTGATTGCTTGGTTGATGAATGTTCTGAATTATTATAGGCAAATTCAGCCAGAGGGAGCCACATGTACCAGTCATCTTGATGATAGCTGACATACATCCAAAGGTACTGTTCTAGTATCTGATTTACCCTCTCTGTCTGTCCACCTGTTTCAGGGTGAAAGGCAGTTGAAAGATCTCTTGATATCTTGAGCTTCTGACACAATTGAGTCCAAAATGATGAAACAAATAAGGATCCTCTATCACTGACAATACTGACTGGAAGTCCATGCTTGGAAAATACATGACTAATGAAGATTTGAGCTAAGTCCAGTGCAGTGATTGTTCCATAAGTTGGAATGAAGATTGCCATTTTTGAGAATCTGTCCACAACTACTAAAATTGAATCAAAGTTGTTTGACAGTGGCAATTGAGTGATGTATTCCATTGATAATGAATTCCAAGGACAAGACGGAATTGAAAGAGGGTTGAGTAATCCAAACTTCTTGTGATGAATGTTCTTGTTTCTTGAACATTGCTGACATGAGGACACATAGTCCTTGATGAATTGGTTCATGCCAGCCCAGTAAAGATCCCTCTTGATGAGCTTGAGGGTCTTTTCCTGGCCAGGATGGCCAGCCAATGGTGAGTCATGACACTTTTGAAGAATATTGAGTTGAAGTTCTTCATTGCTTGGGATTACCACTCTATCTTTGAATAATAATAACTTGGCTTGAGGTTCAAGAGAATAATCTGGAACTGATTCACCTCTTGCTAGTTGCTTGAGTATTTCTTTATAGTCTTTGTCTTGTCATACTTCTTTTTGGATCTTGTCCACTAAATCTGAGAAAATCTCCACTTTGATTGAGAAGAATCTTGATGCTTGAATTCCATCTTGCTTAAGTACTTGATGAAAATTTTGAGGATTCTTGCTGATGAAGTCCACCCCCCTCTCTGGATACACGTTGTCCCAACGTGACAAGGCATCTGGTAAAGTGGCCAGCCTGCCTGGGTGGTAAGTGATAGTGAAGTGAAATTCTGAGAGAAATTCAGCCCAACGGGCTTGATGACGAGTAAGAACTTTGGAAGACATGAAATACTGCAAGGAAGAGTGGTCTGTCAAGACCTCAAAAGAATTGGAAAGAGAAAGAAGAAATGCTCTTCAGTGCTTGAGAGCCCAAACTATGCCAAGGAGTTCCTTGTCATGAATTTAGTAGTTGAGTTCAGCTGGTAAGAGCTTGCGACTATCAAATGCAATGGGATACTTTCCTGAGTCATTCACCTGACTCAGTACGGCGCCCAATGCATAATCAGAAGCATCAGTCTCTACAATAGTAGGTAGAGATGGATTGAAATGGGATAAGATAGGAGCAGAGGTGAAAGCTTCTTTGAGTGCTTGAAACTGACTAAGAGCTTCCTCATTGAAGATAAAGGGAGAATCTTTTTTGAGAAGGGAAGTGAGAGAACTGATTTTTTTGCAATAATTTTTAATGAAACAACAATAAAAATTGGCAAAGCCAAGAAAAGATTGAAGGGCCTTGATGTTTTTGGGCTGAGGCCAATTGAGGATTTGCTGAACTTTTGAAGAATCCATCTTAAGGACATTACTTGAAACAACATAGCCCAAGTATTCCACACTTGAGGCATGGAATACACACTTGGAGGCTTTGGCAAATAAACTATTTTCTCTGAGTCTTTGGAGGAGCGAGGTCACAGGTTTGGCATGTTCTTCCTCAGAACTTGAGAATACCATAATATCATCTAGATAAGCCACAACAAACACATCCAAGAAATCTGCAAATATATCATTTACAAGATTCTGGAAAGAAGCAGGAGCATTGGTCAAACCAAATGGCATGACCAAATACTCATGACTACCATACTTGGTTCTGAAGGCAGTTAAGTGCTCATCCCCCTCTTTGATTCTCAGAAGGTTATATGCACCACGCAAATCTATCTTGGAGAAGATAGTGGAACCGTTGAATACGGTAAGGAGCTGGTTCATAGGAGGAACAGGATATCTGTTCTTCCTAGTGACAGCATTGAGTTTGCGGTAGTCAACACACAAACAAAGAGCTTGATCCTTTTTCTTGACAGAAAGGACAGGTGCTCCTGTTGAAGAGGAGCTTGGTCTTATGAAACCTTTTTCTGCATTCTCTGAAATGCAGGCCCGCAGTGTTTCTGACTCTTGATTTGATAATGAGTAGATAACACCAATTGGAGGTAGAAGACCCTCCAATTCAATATGGTGATCACAGGCGCGGTGTGGAGGAAGTTTCTCTGCTTTCACCTTGGAGAATACATCCAAATATTGGTGATAATGTGAGCCTTTGAGATATGACCACATACCCAATAAGGTCACAAAAAAGATTAAGAATAATCATACCTTTAATATAATTATACTAAAATTACTTAGAATAATTATACATTAAAATTAATTACTTAAATATACAAAAAATACCATAAATTGGTACAAAAATTGGTTTAACTTAAAAACCAATGAATCAACATGTAAAATAAATTATACCATTGGATTCCTCATGGAAAAATACACATATACCATTTTTATGGCATATCTGTAAAATCAATATTTAATGAATTATAAGGTATAATACCTTATAAAAACCATAAAATCCTATTTATCTCAGAAACCAATGAAACAGCATGTAAAATAAATTGTACCAGTGGATTCCCCACGAAAATACACACATAAAACAATTAATAAGCTAATTCTCAAAGTTAATACTTAAGGAATTATCCTGAATATATGCACTTTTTTGGTCAACGCATATATTCAAGGATCATAGCTAATATCTTCTAAGCTATACATGATAGAATGATGAACCAAAAATAAAGTTACCACGTAATTACTTTAAGAACACAGATATGAACTTTATTTTACAAATTATAAACAAGGTTAAAACCTATGATGAAATATTGATAAAAATCAACAGAGCTGTTGACCACTTTGTTGTGAAAGTGGTCCAAACTTAAAAAAAAGTATACAGTTGGATTCTACTAGTTCATTCGTGAATAATGATGTAATTTTTATTATTAAATTCAGGGTATAACCCCCTGAAATCAAGGTTTGAAGTTTAAAATATTGAATTTTGACAGAAAAGATGAGTTACAAGAAAAATCATCAAAATTAGAGTTTTGATGATGTAATGAAAAGCTCTTGGCAGCATAATAAGGTTATTCCAGGCTATCAGAATTCACTCTCTGAATTACTGTAGCGTGTAAATCTTCAAAGTTATTGAAGATCAAAGTTTGAGCTTAAATTGAGCAGTTATGATCACCTACTGTAACCTTAAATTAAGTTTAACAGTCATAAGAGTGATAATATTGGTGAATACTATTAGTTTATGATTAAAACTAATAAAATCCACGAAATTTGGGGTTCTGCCAAGCCTCTGATGTCATCAAACTTAAAGTTACAGTGATAACTTTAAATAATGGTGCAATAATGATGTAAGATGGTTTGATCATGATGTAATCACCCTCAAACCTTAAAATATTGATCAATTCCAGTGGATATGATCAGTACACGTCTACTAGAAGCCTGTTGGACTCTAGGAGGGAGGTATTTACTATAAATAGAGCTCTTTTTACTCTATTTTCCCCTCAGACGCATCAAAAACATTAAATCAATTAAATAAAAGGTAATTTCTTTATTCTTTATATATAAAACTCTTATATTATTAAAGACCAAAGACCATCTTATTATTAATCACTATTTTTACGTGATTAAATCAATTCTTTAATTGTTTTTGTTATAAATCTCTCTATAAACTCATTTCCACGTAAAATCATGAATTTTAGTAAATTTTCTTTATTTTTATTGTAAATACAATTTGAAAAAGTTGTATTATATTCTTTTGGCGTAAAATATCTCAAAATTATTATTCTAAGTGTTAAAAGTAGGTTATTTCATCTTATTATAATAATTTCTCTCTTATTATTACTCTTAATAATTCTTAATTAATATAAATAGTATTTATATTAATATATAACTTTAATATTGGTAACATTATTGTTATTAACTGTTTTTTATTCATAAAAAACAATTTTTTACGCCTTTATTATTTGTTTGTAACAATAATAAAGAGCTTTATAATATATTAATTATTTTATATTAATATATTATTTTCAATATTATAATCTTATATAATATTAATTATATTATTATATTTATTTAATAATATAATATTTTTACGCCATAATAATAATATTTCTTTATTATTATTATTATTTTAATCTTATTTATTTCAATTATAAGGACATTCAGAGTACAATAAGTAATAAATTAGTAATTTTTACTTATTGTTTCATAGTCAAACCTTACATTTGGGGGCCTGGCCGTGATATTTACTTAAAAGACCTTTAAAAAGATTCTATTTGGGTTTTATCCAATAATAAATTATATTTATAATCATAAATTATATAATAATTTTATATTTTATTGATTTTAAAAGCTATTGAGGCATTTGGAAAGCAATTGTACTGTCTTACACGTGGTTTTTCACATCCTTAGACTTGCAAAAACTTTCTTTGAGTGACTCTAGTGATTAAAAAAGATATTTTATAAATTAAAAATAATTTTATTATAATTTAATTTTATAAGAATCATATTCTTTTTTATTTTATTCTTTAAAAAATAAAAAATACATAAAAAATATTAAAAAAATATTAAAAACCAATAAAAAAGTTATTTTTATTCATTTTTATTCATTTCTTTATTTTATTTCAATTTTTAAGATATAAAGCAATTTCTACGTGGAAAATTGCCATATCTTGCCAAAAATAACACTTCTTATATAAAGACTTATATTTATTTGTCTTTTTTAGTGTTTGAAGATAACCCAACAGAAGATAACCAAGCCACTGTTGAGAGGTTGGTGGAAGAAACTTGTCAAAGTTCTCCAACACCAGTTATCACCAAAAGAAAGAAAGCTAAGAAATTAGAATTTCCAGGACCCACCATTCAAGACTCTGAAGGTGAGCACCTCTTTTTATAATTGCCATAAAAGAATTTTTATTCTAAAATACTTTTATTTTTTCTTATTCTTTAATTATGACTACCAGAAGAGGTTCCCAATACTCCATCCAATCAGATGGAGCTGGACTCAGAGGTAGAGTTGATCCCTCAAAAGGGAAAAGAAAGGGCAATATCCCCAGTGGAACAGAATCCACACAAGGAAGTGCCTTATCCCAAAGGCAAGTCCCAGAAATGCCCATGATATCTGAGCCTGAATTAGAACTAAGTATGAGTAACTCAAACAGGTACAAATCACATTCAGAGGGCTCAAATAGACATCTACATGAGCCAGTACAAGCAGTATTGCACAGTGTACAAGGACAAAGATTGGGAAATGTTGCCTCAAATACACCAAGGAGTGATGAACTCCTGGCACATCCTGAAAAAGTTCCTCAAAGAGGAGGAGATAGTGAAATACTCCAATGGATGGAATCCACTGTCATCCAAACCTCAGATCAAAAAAATCAAGGATTACCATGCCAAAAAGAGGGAGGCAACCAAGGAAGAAGCCCCAGTAGCTTCTACCAGCAAGCCCCAAGCCAACCCACTTCCCCAAGAAGGGAAGAAGAACAAGAAAAAGCATTGGAGGAAACCATATTCCCCAAGCTACAGAATCCCAAGAATCCAAAAGGATGCCATGGACAATGTTTTCAACATGGCCAGAACCTTGATGGAATTCAAGGACAAGGAAGAACAAAGAATGAGACAACCTCATTTCCCAAAGAAATAACCTTGTCCAAAGATGTTGTAAATACTTTAACAGAAATTAAAAATAGTATATTACGTCTAAAATAAATTAAAGACAGTTTATTATCACTACAAGAAATAAATAACAATTTATCTTCTTTAACAAAAATTGTTGTACAAAACAAGAAAGAAATTGACAACATTAAGTTTATTGTTGAAAAGAATAAACCAAAGAATTTAATTGACAATACTCAAAAATTAATACAAGGACAACAAGAATTGTATAAATACATAAAAGATATCAAAGATAAAACTTTGACAATCAATTATGATGTGAGTATTGACAATCTTACAGAAAAATTAAATAAATTAAGTATTTCTGTAGAAATATTTGAAGAAAAGACTTCATCACACCAAAAATTACTTTTGGACCATGTGGAAAAAAGTGATGAAGCAAGAATGCATCTGAAAGATGATATTCAGAGTGAAATAAGGCTTATCACTGAAAAAATGGATAAAATTAATGAAGCTAATTTAAATATGCCAAAGTTATCAACACCATTTTCTCATATAAGAAGCCCTGTTAAAACAAAAGAGGAATTGTCAAATCCTTTCATAACAGACTTGAGTCACCAAGATAATAACCAAGTCTTAATGAAGGAAGCACCTCAATTGAAAGAATGGCCAACATTCACAGGAGAAGGTGAATATGACCACATGTCATTTATTAAAACAATTGACATGTTGCAAGAAGATTATGCCATACCAGATGAATTAATCACTGCAAGATTACATTCTTTGTTTGAGAAATCTGCAAAAAGATGGTATTATGGCATAAGACAAACAAATGGTAAAAATTCCTGGTCTTGGTGGAAACAAGAAATAATCACCAAGTGGGCAAATGATGCCTGGAGGTATAAGATAGAAAATGCATTTGAAAGCTCTTTCTTTGACCCAGAGAAAGACAAGCCTTTAACTTGGTTCTTGAAACAAGTTGAAAGGCTTAATGCACTGTACCCAGAAATGTCACAAAAGATGGTGCACATGAAAATACTTGAAAAATGTGGAGGAGAACTAGAACATGCCCTAAGAAGCAGGTGTATAGAACCATGCTCCACAGAAGAGTATATAAATGCACTAGAAGATATAGTGACAAGAGCAAAAATTGGCAGGACTTGGAAAAAATTGGACATTAAAAGCCCAAATAAACCATTTATCAAAAAAGATAAATCAAAAGAATCCTTTAAGCCCAATACATCCAACAATAATGAGCAAAGAAAATGCCATAAATGTGGAGGTATTGGACACTTAGCCAATAATTGCCTTAAAAAAGCAAAAATTAATGAAATTGTGGAAACAGAAAGCCACAATGACAAAGAAGAGGAATCTGACTCTGAAAAAGAGACAGAAGAGTCAGAAAGCTCTGAAAGTGATGAAATCAATATAATTAATGCACAAATTAATAATATTGACTTAATTTATGAAGTACTGGATGTTAATTCAAACTTACCACAAGTTGGAACATCTGACACAAACCTGACAAACATACAAGATGCCAAAATTTACAGAACCAAACCTGAAAGAGGAATGGGATATACAGCTGGAAAATCAAGTATAAGTATTGTTATGGTTGATAACCAGGAAGGAAAAGTTAACTTGGATACAGGAGCATATTGCACTTGTGTTGGCAAAAGTTATTTAAAAACCATTGTCCCAAATTGGCAAGAAAAACTTATGCCAATAGAAGGTGTCAAATTTAGTAGTGCAAGTGAGAGCATGAAGCCCCTTGGAATAATTGATTTAACACTAATTTTTCCTCATCCCTCACAATGTGTCAGAATTAAAGTAGAGTTTGTAGTAATGGACAACTGTACTAGTAATCATTTCATACTTGGGAATGACTACTTATCAATCTATGGTATAGATATCTCCAACCAAAAAGATAGATATTTTACCATAGGAGATAACAAAAGACAAAAGTTTGGCTTCTTAAATAACAAAAAACAAATCACAGTTATTAAGAAAGAAGAAAAAATTCCAGAAAAGGAAATTTTTATATCTAAACAACTTAAAGAGGCAGAATTCAATCAAGAATTGACAGAAAAAATGAAAGAAAAATTGATTGACCTCTTATGTAAGTATAAAAATGCCTTTGCAACTGACAAAGAACCACTAGGTGCCATAATTGGACATGAAGTGGATATAATTCTTAATGTAGAAAAACCTTACCCACCTTTATTAAGAAGACCTGCTTATCCAGCCAGTCCAAGAGCTAGAGAAGCCTTAGAGGTGCACATTAAAGAATTAATGGACCTTGGAGTATTAAGAAAGGTTGGACATAATGAACAAGTAGAAGTTACTACGCCTGTCATTATAACTTGGCATAATGGAAAGTCAAGGATGGTAGGAGACTTCAGAGCCCTGAATACCTATACCATTCCAGACAAATATCCAATACCCAGAATCCATGAGACATTGACCCAATTGTCACATGCTAAGTTCATCACAGCTATGGATGCTCTTAAGGGTTTTCACCAAAATGTCTTAACAGACAATGCCAAAAAACTACTAAGAATAATAGTCCATTGTGGAATTTTTGAATACTTAAGAATGCCATTTGGAATAAAAAATGCACCTTCCCATTATCAAAGAATGATGAATACCATATTTCCTGAAGAATTATCAGAAGGATGGTTAATCATCTATATTGATGACATTATAGTTTGCTCAGAAACTTGGGAAAATCACCTTACAAGACTAGAAAGGGTACTACAGAAAATAGTCCAAGTGAATATGAAAATTTCCTTAAAGAAATGTCATTTTGCATATAGTGAATTGAAAGCACTAGGACATGTGGTATCTGGACTTAGTCTAGGCATAGACAAAAATAAAGTAGCAGCAGTACTACTTAAACCAATTCCTCAAACCAAAAAAGAAATGCAATCATTTCTGGGATTTTCTGGTTACTATAGACGGCATATAAAGGACTTTGCAAAGATTGCTAAATCCTTGTATAAGCTATGTGACCAACAAACAGTCTATGAAATGACAGAAGAAAGAGTCAAGGCATATGAAGAATTGAAAAATTCCTTAACAAATGCCCCATTTCTTCTAATGCCAGATTGGAAACTACCCTTCAAACTGTACATTGATGCTTGTGGAGAAGGACTAGGTGCTGCACTTCACCAAACACAAATTATCAATGATAAACCAGTGGAAGGACCAATTTGTTTCATTTCAAGGCAAATAAAGCCAACAGAAGCAAGGTATGGAGCAAGCCAAATGTAATGCTTATGCCTAGTGTGGGCTTTAGTAAAATTGCATTATTATTTGGATGGCACAGTATTTGATGTTATCACAGACTGTAATGCTGTGAAATCACTATTAAATATGAAGACTCCAAACAGACATATGCTGAGATGGCAAATTGCTATCCAGGAATATAGAGGAAATATGAGTATTGTTCATAAATCTGGAAATATTCACAAAAATTCAGATGGTCTCAGCAGATGGGCTCTAGCAAATACCCCTGACAATCCAGCATGGGTACCACAAGAAGAGCACCATATAGAAGGAATATGTGTTACAGACATTGGCACAGAATTCTTTAACCAAGTTAAAGAAAGCTATAAGACAGACAAAAATTGCCATATCTTAAGCCAACTGCTAATGAAAGACTGCAAAGATCCATCACTTTCATCAAAACTAGATGAAATAGGGAAAAAGGCATATGATGAAGGAAGATTTCACCTCCTTGATGGAATCCTTTACCATAGAACAAAACACACATGTGTTATGGCCTTAACAGACAGAACACTAATAAACACCATTCTACATGAGTGTCATGATAGTGTTGCATCTGGACATCTCTCAGAAGACAGGACACTAGAGAGGGTGAAAACCTGCTCTTGGTGGCCAAATTGGAAGAAAGATGTTGCAGAGTACTGCCAAACCTGTGACAGATGTCAAAAAGCCAACAGAGCCACAGGAAAGAAATTTGGAATGATGATCCAAATCCAAGAACCAAAATCCCCATGGGAAATAGTTCATATGGATTGGGTAACAGCCCTACCTCCAGGAGGAGACAGGAGTTATAATGCATGCCTAGTGCTAGTTGACAGATACAGCAAAACTCCCATGTTCTTACCATGTTATAAAGATGACACAGCTATGGATACAGCCATAATGATATGGAATAAAGTCATTAGCCACACAGGCTTATTCCAAAATATTATAAGTGACAGAGACCCAAAGTTCACTTCAGCATTATGGACAAATCTCCATAACCTGTTTGGGACAAAGTTATCATTCTCAACAGCTTATCATCCTCAAACTGATGGTTTAGCAGAAAGAATGATACAGACCCTAGAGGATATGATCAGAAGATTCTGTGCTTATGGGCTAGAATTCAAAGATTCTGATGGTTTTACCCACGATTGGTGTACACTAATACCAGCACTTGAATTGGCATATAAGACATCAATCCATTCTTCTACTGGCAAAACACCAGCAATGCTAGAGAAAGGTTGGAATCCAAGACTTCCTTATGATACCCTCAAAAAGGACTTAGTGGATATACATCCAACAGCAAGCAGTTTCAAGATAATGCTTGACAAAGCAAGACACCATGCAAACAGATGCATGCAAGACTCTTTTAAATATGCAAAAGAAAGATGGGATAAAAGTCATAAGCCACCTGATTTCAAAATAGGAGACTTGGTTTTAGTATCAACCCTTAATTTCAATAACATAAAAGGCCCAAAGAAATTGAAAGATTCCTTTGCAGGACCATTTATGATAAAAGCACTTCATGGACCCAATGCTGTGCAATTGGAACTCACAGGTGAACTAATGAACAAACACCCAACTTTCCCTGTAAGTCTGATAGAACCTTACAGTTCAAGTGACAAAGAGTTATTTCCACTAAGAAATAAACCCCCACTTGAGATTCCCCCCTTGGAAGAAGGAGAGGAAAAGAAAATAGTAAAAGTCCTTAAAGAAAGAAGGACAAGAAACAAAAAAGAAAGAGAATACCTTGTAAGGTATAGAAATTCAACTCAAGAAGATGAATGGCTACTTGAGAAAGATATAACAAATGCTGATAAACTACTAAGAAGGTTCAGACATGAAAGAAAACCTGAAAAATAAAAAAGTTAAGCATTATTGAGCTTCAATACTAACAAAGTCTATTGAAGAGGTAGGACAGTGGATGATACCCTAATCATACATATCAGATTGTGGTACAATCTTTTTTGGTGGTAGGGAATGTGAGCCTTTGAGATATGACCACATACCCAATAGGGTCACAAAAAGGATTAAGAATAATTATACCTTTAATATAATTATACTAAAATTACTTAGAATAATTATACATTAAAATTAATTACTTAAATATACAAAAAATACCATAAATTGGTACAAAAATTGGTTTAACTTAAAAACCAATGAATCAACATGTAAAATAAATTATACCATTGGATTCCTCATGGAAAAATACACATATACCATTTTTATGGCATATCTGTAAAATCAATATTTAATGAATTATAAGGTATAATACCTTATAAAAACCATAAAATCCTATTTATCTCAGAAAAAAATGAAACAACATGTGAAATTAATTGTACCAGTGGATTCTCCACGAAAATACACACATAAAACAATTAATAAGCTAATTCTCAAAGTCAATACTTAAGGAATTATCCTGAATACATGCACTTTTTTGGTCAACGCATATATTCAAGGATCATAGCTAATATCTTCTAAGCTATACATGATAGAAGGATGAACCAAAAATAAAGTTACCACGTAATTTCTGTAAGAACACAGATATGAACTTTATTTTACAAATTATAAACAAGGTTAAAACCTATGATGAAATATTGATAAAAATCAACAGAGCTGTTGACCACTTTGTTGTGAAAGTGGTCCAAACTTAAAAAAAAGTATACAGTTGGATTCTACTAGTTTATTCGTAAATAATGATGTAATTTTTATTATTAAATTCAGGGTATAACCCCCTGAAATCAAGGTTTGAAGTTTAAAATATTGAATTTCGACAGAAAAGATGAGTTACAAGAAAAATCATCAAAATTAGAGTTTTGATGATGTAATGAAAAGCTCTTGGCAGCATAATAAGGTTATGCCAGGCTATCAGAATTCACTCTCTGAATTACTGTAGCGTGTAAATCTTCAAAGTTATTGAAGATCAAAGTTTGAGCTTAAATTGAGCAGTTATGATCACCTACTGTAACCTTAAATTAAGTTTAACAGTCATAAGAGTGATAATATTGGTGAATACTATTAGTTTATGATTAAAACTAATAAAATCCACGAAATTTGGGGTTCTGCCAAGCCTCTGATGTCATCAAACTTAAAGTTACAGTGATAACTTTAAATAATGGTGCAATAATGATGTAAGATGGTTTGATCATGATGTAATCACCCTCAAACCTTAAAATATTGATCAATTCCAGTGGATATGATCAGTACACGTCTACTAGAAGCCTGTTGGACTCTAGGAGGGAGGTATTTACTATAAATAGAGCTCTTTTTACTCTATTTTCCCCTCAGACGCATCAAAAACATTAAATCAATTAAATAAAAGGTAATTTCTTTATTCTTTATATATAAAACTCTTATATTATTAAAGACCAAAGACCATCTTATTATTAATCACTATTTTCACGTGATTAAATCAATTCTTTAATTGTTTTTGTTATAAATCTCTCTATAAACTCATTTCCACGTAAAATCATGAATTTTAGTAAATTTTCTTTATTTTTATTGTAAATACAATTTGAAAAAGTTGTATTATATTCTTTTGGCGTAAAATATCTCAAAATTATTATTCTAAGTGTTAAAAGTAGGTTATTTCATCTTATTATAATAATTTCTCTCTTATTATTACTCTTAATAATTCTTAATTAATATAAATAGTATTTATATTAATATATAACTTTAATATTGGTAATATTATTGTTATTAATTGTTTTTTTATTCATAAAAAACAATTTTTTACGCCTTTATTATTTGTTTGTAACAATAATAAAGAGCTATATAATATATTAATTATTTTATATTAATATATTATTTTCAATATTATAATCTTATATAATATTAATTATATTATTATATTTATTTAATAATATAATATTTTTACACCATAATAATAATATTTCTTTATTATTATTATTATTTTAATCTTATTTATTTCAATTATAAGGACATTCAGAGTACAATAAGTAATAAATTAGTAATTTTTACTTATTGTTTCATAGTCAAACCTTACAGATAAGCAGGAGGGACTACCTTCAACACAGTTTCAATTTCTTCTGGCTATTCCTCCTCATCCCACTGCTCCTCCAGGGATGCATGAAAAGATAAGGGAGGAAGGTCCATATCCCCTTGAAAGAGATGAAGTGAAGATATGGCAACATCTTCTCCAACATCCTTAATCTCTTTGAAGACTTCATCTCTTAATGGAAGTAATGACTGAGAGGGAATGATGGAAGGGATATGGACAGAAGAAGGAAGGGAAGGTGTCTTAAGTTCACCAACCAGAGCAACACTATTGACAGCAGTGGCTAAGTCATTACTAGTAGAAGGAATAATACCACTAGAATCCTTATGACTGGAATCATAGGTGATCAATCCATTTTTCCAATCAATAATGGGATTAAAATGGTAAAGGAAATCATAGCCAAATATCAGGTCTTCTCCCTTGGGTGAATCTATGATAAAGAAGTCCCATTCAAAGCTTGGGAAGGAAGGCAAGTCAACTACCCACTTGGTATAATGGGTGATGAACAAGGCAGGGGATTCATTAGAATCCAAAATGAAAAGAGGAATATTTTCAGGGAGC
Source organism: Austropuccinia psidii (assembly GCA_023105745.1). Classification (NCBI taxonomy): domain Eukaryota; kingdom Fungi; phylum Basidiomycota; class Pucciniomycetes; order Pucciniales; family Sphaerophragmiaceae; genus Austropuccinia; species Austropuccinia psidii. The sequence goes on along the minus strand of JALGQZ010000002.1, from coordinate 5,736,968 downwards.
TCTGACAGAGTCAATGAGTACTTGAGAACAAAATTCTTTGCAATAAAAGAGTTTGTAGCACCAGAATCAATGAGAATACTATAAAAAATATCAGAAACAGAAGTGAAAATGAGAAATTTTAAAGATTTCTTGACACTAGTATTCAGAGTGCACAATTGTGATCTTGAAGGAAATAAGTGAGAACCATTGAACACATCATGATTCCCACTCAGGCTTTTCCCTGCTTGCTAGGGAAGCCTCTTGATGATGCCCAGGCTTGTTCTGAGGTCTCTTGAAGCATTTTTCAATTGGGTGCTTTCCACCACAATAAGTACACAACCCCTCTTTGATCCTCCTCTCCTTTTCAGAACCGATTAATTTATTGTCCTTATTGCAGAGAGCGGCATGGGGCTTGTCCTTTGAAGATTGAAATTGCTTGCCCTTCTTGTTCTTCTTCTGGTGAAACCTCTTTGAAGATGAGTTTTGAGGCAGCCTAGATTGATTGGATCCAATGACTGGAGGCTTCTTCTCTTGATTGCCACCCTTTTCTTTTTGCCTCTCATGATATCTTGTGTCTAATTCTAAAGTGACATCCATAAGTTCTTGAAGAGTGTCAAAAGTTCCAGGGTGAGAAGCCAACTGATCCAATAATCTTGATGCCAATCCTCTTCTGTAAACATGGATATAAGCTCTTTCCCCCCAATCTCCAATTCTTGACATTAAGCTTCTGAAATCTGCAATGTACAAGGAAACATGACCACTCTCCTTCATCCTCAAATTGTCCAACTCTTGTTTGGCTTTCCTGACTTCATTGGGGTCACCAAACAGAGTGAATAATTGAGATTCAAATAATGGCCAATTATTGAGGAGGTAGGAAGGGTCTTCATTGGAAATATTTGAGAGATAGGGTTCAATCCACTTTCCAGCTCTACCAGTGAGAAAAGAAGTTGAGTAAAGAACTTTCTTCCTGTCAGAGAAGAAATTTGCTGGATCATTATGGAAGATTAATTGACAGGATTGGATAAATCCTCTCAATTTATGAGCTTGAGTACCATCAAAAGAATCAGGTGCCTTCATGGATGGAGTCTTGAAAGCAGGGGCTTTAGAATTGTCCCTGGGAGCAACTGCTTGAGTGAGCTGCCCCATGAATTGAGTCATCTGCTCCATCATCTTGAGGAGACTTGGATCAGTTTGAGAGACAAGAGGTTGACTACAAAGGGCTAGATTAGAACCCTGAGGCACCTCTGGAGCATTTGCCAAGGCATCTGCCACTTCAGTTTTCCCAGAATCTTCCTCTTCCACAGGCTCTTCCCCCTCTTCATCTTCAACTTCCCCTTGTCTTGCTCTTGCACCTTCAGACATGCCAGGGTAGCCACCCAAAAGTCCAGAGAAAGATCTTGATCTTCTAGATTTCATTCCACCTCTTCTTGAGGGTGCTGCTCCTTCCATTGGTGGTCCTCTGTCCAAGTTTGCACTCAGTTGATGAACTGAAGGTGTGTGGTCAAGAGGAGCCCTTGCTGTAGGAGTAAGAACAGCTTGAACTCTTTGGGATCTAGTATTTTTGGCAGGGGGGCTATGCTGAACTGGCATTTTGAATAAAATGAAATAAACTTGATGGTATGAGAACAGAGATCAAAGCATGGCCAAATCAATCACAATAAAATCTTGATGAATCTTGAGGAATCAATTCAAATCTTGAGGTGAAAGCAAATTCAGTCAACAGTCAAATCAATTCAACAATTAACAATCAATTCAAATCAAATATCAATAATCTTGAGAAAGTCAACAATCAATCAATCAATAAATCAGTGTCTTCAATATGAAATCAAGGTCTTGAGGAATCAATTAATCAATTTAAAGTCTTCAGAAATCAACTCAATATCTTGATGAGTCAAAATCAGTCAATAATCAAAATCAATTCTTGAGGATCAATAAAATATCTTGATGATTCAAAGTCAATCAAGAATCAAAATCAGCTCTTGAGGATCAATCAATATCTTGAGAAGTCAAAATCAATCGATCCAATCCAAATAAGAATCCTGAGCCGCTGAATCAATAAACCAATGAATCCCAATGAAATAATCCAATCAATTAAACCAATAATCAATCCTGAATAAGACCTGAATAAGAACACAGAAAAAATTTGATTTGATAAAATGAAACGAAGTGAATGAAATGGTCAGCAATGATTAAGAAAGAAGAAGAATCAATTTCATATGAATGAAATAAATGAGATGAAATTGATGAGAGAGAAAAATCATAATCATTAAGGATAATTAAGTCATAAAAAAGATCATAATTGATGAATGAGAGAAATGAATATAAATGAATGAAAAGAAAGAATCAAATATGAGTTAATTGATTTAATGTCACAGGGGCTCTTCTAACTGAAGAGGGCCTGGCACTCAGTAAACTGGGACTCACTTATGGAGGGCTCAAGGATATGGAAAGATTAACGACACTTAAGAGTTTCAGGAATGAATTACTATAAATAAAGATATGAGAAGAGCAGCAACCAAGAAATAAGAATAAGAAATAGAAGAGCCAACCACAAACAAGTCCAAGTCCACTGTTTCAACCTGTCAGAATGGAAAGAGAAGGGTTAATAAGGACATGGCCACCAGCTCATACTGTACAGGAAAAGAAAGAAAATGCAAAGACTAACTTAAAATTGAATAATTATAATACCCAAAATAAGGATAAGAATAATTATAAAACAATAAATAAACTAAATTAATTAACTGGGGAAAAGTCCCCAGGGGGGGAGAAAGAGGGGCTGGTATATGTGAGAATCACCAGCCCTGATCCAGAGGAAGAATTTTCATGAGAATAAATGATGATTGAATTGAGTCTGGCCAATACAGATCCTGTACAGCTGTACAGAGCCTGTACAAGAGGTGTGCTGTATTTGAGTGATCATACAGTTCCATACTGGTGTATTGAGACTGTATTGGGTGAATCCAATCTGTACAGGTATTGACAGGCTGTATTGATGTACCAAACTGTATGCATGTTTCAGAATGAAGATTGCTGAATCTGAATGCTGATGCAGATACTGGATTTGCTGATTTGAGGTGTTTGAGTGGGTGTATGAATGAATACCCTTACCCCTGATGGATGGTTGTTACACTGTCTTTATGGCCTCCCTTTTTCTCATAATTTTCTTCTTCTTTGAAACTATTTTGTAAGAGGTGTACCTCCCAATGGAAGTCTTTTTCCTTCTATCTTGTATGAAATTTGCTATGTCATCAATGCTGCTGAGTTTTCTGAATCTGTATTTTACTGCATGTTCCAAATCTCTGGGCAGTTTTTTCAGGAGTTTATGGTTCCTCATTGCTATTTTCAGACTGTGGTAAATGAGTTTTAGTCTTGTTTTTTAAGAAACCATTCATTTTGGTCTTTCTCTGTGGAGTATCTATCCCTCTCAAAGGAAATGGGTTTTTGCCAAATACAGGTACCATTGCTATAATTCTTTATAATCTGGATCATCCACCATGGCCAGCTTTTTCTTCCATTTCTTTCTTTCATTTCAGTTTACTGTATGTTTTCATTGCTTCTGAATGCAATTTTTAGTCTTGTTGTGATCCAGTAGTCTGGTATCTTTGGGACATCAACAAAGATTCCATCAATATATTCAAGGAGCTCCATGTGGTCATATCCTCCAACTCTCAGAAATCTTGGAAAATTCACCCCTTCTGGCAATTTCTTAAGTGCTTGCTTCTCTGAGTAGCTGAGATTTTTCCATATTGGTAAATTAACACTGATATTAGCCTTGGGTCCTGGTATTCAGGTTCCTGGTTGTTTGATTTACCCTCTTATTTTATTTTTTGAAATGTCTTGAAAATGACTTAATCACCTTTTGTTATTTGGGGGAATAGATTGTCTTCTTGTTCCTCTTTCTCATAGAGGTAGTCAATCACCTTCCCGAGATTTTCCTGCTGTTTCTGGAAATTTCTCATATCCCTTGTTACAGTTTGTTGTTCATCTGATATTGAGTTCAACTTTCTGTTAGTTTTTTCAAATTTTTGTCAAGACTTTAGCCAGATTTGTGTTCAAGTCATTAAAGACTTTTTCTTGGAAGGAGTTATCCTCCTTCAGTGTTTTTAATTCTTTCCTCCTATTTAATGAGGTTTCATGTGTCCACTCCATGAATTGGGTCAGTTTGACCCATTGAAATTTTTTATTCACAGGCTCATTGTTTTCAAATTCATGGGCATGAATTGTATTTTAAATAATGAGCTAAGGATAATTTTATTCTGAACTATTAATACTATTTTTTGCTTTTGTGCACCTCTTGGAATAAGTCCATCAGTTTCTTTATCAAGGGGTCTTCTTTTTTTCTTCCGTGAGATCCATCCAATTCGGTTGCTTTAGACAAATATTCTGGGTTTCTATCCCTACTTCTTCCTATGATTCTTCTATGATGAACATTTTTTTGGCCATACTCCATTTTAAAAGGTCTTTCAGGAGTTTGTGGATTTTTATGACCTTTTCTGAATCTGTCCAATCCCCTGGTTGGACTTCTGGGTTGAATTTTACCTGTACTAAGACTTTGGGAAGCAGTTTGCTGTTTATAATTCCTTTGATGGTTGTTTGGTCTAGTGACTGATTGTATTCTTCCTCTGTTTCTTCTTGGACATAATTATGGTTAGATTCTTGGTAATTGAATATCTCTAATAAGTGGAGGTGTCATTAGGACAATATTACAATATTACAGAGAACAAAATATTATGTGTTTTTCAAGGCTTATTTACCTTTGGCAGGCTCCTGTAAATATTTATGATCTATAATCTTTGGAAACTTTCCTTTGAAGTTTACAACTGGGTTAATAACAGTGATTTTCTGTTTTTAAACTGGTTTTAGTGATATAACTGACCTGGTTGGTGCTCTTCTGGGTTTCTTGGCCCTTGGGAAAGCTCTTGGTGTTCACTCTTTTGTGTTCATGGCCACCTCACTGTGTCTTTTCTGATTTTCTTTGGCTTTTGGAAGTGCCTTGCTGTCTTCTGAGGCTGTCACAGCCAGGTTTCATCATGACTGGGTCTCCAGTGAAATGCAATCCTTCTCCACTTTTTCAGAAAAAGAAAAATATTTTGTTTGTCAGTTTTTCAATCAAACAAAAAGAGTTTCATTTAATTCTGCTGTCATTTTTCATGTTTTTCAACCTTTTTGATTATTTTTATATGCTTTTAATGGTTTTTTTGGAAAGATTTTTTGTAGATTGTACTCAAAATTTATAACTAAACATAGCAATATCCAAGTGTTTTGTGAATGATTCACTTGTATATTGTTGTTTTTTTCTTTTTTTTATATAAAAGCACATCAAATTTATTGAATCTGAGAGCTTTGATGGTTATAGATATTCTCACAATCATATTCATCTTGAATATTTGATGATTTACCTGTGTATTAAATGTATACAAGTTTTAACATCAATTTGAGCAATATCTTGTTTTCAAAGGAATATTTAACTAAAATATTTCTTTAAAAAATTAAAAAACTATTTCATTCTTTGTATTTATCAATAGATTATTAAGACATATTTTCTTATTATTAAATTTTAAACACTTTGGAGAAAAATAATAAGTAAAATATTGAAAGAGACTACTTTTATATTAAAATAGGTAAAAAACAGAACAACGCAGCTGTATCATTAACAATTGTTGTGTAAATTTGAACTTTAAAGTATTGAGAGTACATGTACTCTTACTCAACAAGAAAAATACTTCTAAATATATATACATTTTCTGCAGAAAAAAATGAAGTTTTATATAATGTATAATAATATACTAGAATTGATAGTTAAAATAATAAAAAATAACAAAATAATTCTAAATTTACCCACTTGTTATAGTGAAATTGGGCCAAAATAAATCCAAGAAGGTTTAAAATCATGGCCAGGCCCCCAAATTGTCAGGGTGAGTGTATTTGGCAGCTAAAAAATAGTAAATACAAGCTGATACTATTATTGTGACAATTTAAAAGAAATTAATTTTCAATAAAAAAGTTCCTATGGTTATGTGGTGACAGTGGTCATGAGTTTACTGAGGAACTTGGATGCAGTAAGCTAATATCACTGACTGTAAATGTTAATAAAATAATTAAGATCTTAATTATATCATTTTAATTGTAAGGACTCTACTGATTAATGGCAGTTTTTTTACATAAGAATGCTAATAATATGATAAGATGGGTCTTTTCCAGTGAGGAAATACATGTTCTTATATCTTCTGGGGACTGTGAGGGGCTATTAAGCTCTTCAGCCACCTTCAGAGTGAAATGTTTCACTCTGGAGGCTCAATTGTGGGCCTACCTTCAATTCTGACTTTAGTATAGTCAGAATTGTGGTTTTGGGATCACAAATGATCATTGTGGATCAATACAGGGTGAAAATATCTTTAAAGGTCATTTCAGAGCTGTTATCATGTCTCCAGGATGCTTTGATGACTAATATTAGTCATTCTGGAAGGTTTTACCCTTTAAGCTACTATTATCTTGAGTATAAGACTAATATTGGTCATGAAACCTCCAACCAAGATATCTCAGTCAGTATTTGAAATATCAATAATCCAAGAGAATAGTACTTAAGGGCTTTATTAAATCTTCAATTTGGTATTCTTTATGTTCACCCTTATCAAAAATGGCAGAAGTTATAATGTCTTCTAGCTTTTTTAATGTATTTGTGTACATCAGGATATGGCTGATAAAATTACATGCCAGATATCAGAATTCAAACACTACAGAATTTTAGGGCTTGGTAAGCTCTACAGCTTGGTATACTTCACTTGACAGCTTTATGAATACCTGGAAAAGATGCAGGGGCTTCTTTATATTGTTGTTTTAAGAAAACCTGTATTTGGTTTTTCAAACCTTTGATCCAATATCTGTCTGCCAGTGTGGAATTTAGAGGGGTAAGGAGTATCTCAAATTGAAGCTCCCACTAAGACACTGAATTTGGATGTACTTTTTTACAGTTATGTACAAGCCCTTTTAGACGTTTGAAGGGTTCTTTGTGAATAAAAGCAGTATAATGGTATCTCCTGAGGTAAGAATACTCAGGAGGAAGAGATGGAACCATTAAATATTTCTCCTTGAGATCTTTAAGAAAAATACCTTTTTGATGGGGTTTTAATTAAATAGGCATAAGTTAGATAAGAGGCAAAAATAAGGGTTTGGCTCATTTGGTCTTATCTTTGACAGGGCATATCTTTGTCATTTCTTATGCTATTTGGGTGAGGTTGGTATATTTTTGTTTGGGGAATTTTGCACTTTATATCATACCTGTATTGGCTATGTTTGTCCAATACTCTTCATACCATTACTTATGGCAGGTTGGATTTCATGCTGGTGCTGTGTTTAGACTCACAGGCTGACAAATTCAGCATTGAACACTGATACCCACTATGGAGGCACCAAAACTGTATTTAATAATACAGTAATTTTATGTTCCACCAACATTAAGAACACTATTCTCAGTGTGTATGTAATATAGGATTTCTCACATTTCCATTATTTTGTTGTGAAATTGAGAAAAAAAATCACAATTATTTTATGTGGTATTGATGATCTGGTGTTAAAGTATTTTCCATATTACCACCTCATAGAGCTAGTTTAAGCTTATTCACCCTATGGAGCTACCCTAGGTGAGATTTTGTGTTTAATCCAGATCTGACCTTCAATTTATGGATCTACTTACAAACAAAGGAATTCTTCATCTATTCTTAAATTCAAAATGATAAATTTGGGTATATGCATGGTCCCAAATTTATTTCTATATTAATTGTGGCCTACTTGGTTATGTAAAATATACCTCAAGTCTCCCAGCTTAGAGACTCATAGACAAACTTTACAAAAACCAATCAATATCAAAGCCTGACAAATGTAAAAACTACCCCATGCAAGCCTTAATATTTGGCTACCCTGAAACCTGTTTTCAGAACCAATTAGTAACCTTTGTCTCTCTATCTTTTTTGATTTATATCTATTCAATGCTTCAATATTTAATTGAGGTAATTATGAAAAAGGGCCTGCAGGATTTACCACCTGTAGGGTAAATACCAGGCTGACTTTAGAGCTACACACCAAATGTTATATATAACACTTTCTTCATAATCAAGCAACATAAGGTGCAAATTTTATTTAATTTTCTTTTATTAAAGCTCAATAAAGATGATAAAAATTCTTGAAATTTCTGATATTTCCAAAAAATGTTTTGGCTATAGGGGCCGAAATGAGTGAAATTGGGCCAAACACCCTGTTATATACCCCTAGGTAAAATTAGGTATATAATAAAATTATAAAATAAGAACAACATGTTTAATCATTTGAAAGAGAGTTATTCAAAGATCTTCATCTTTAGTTTTAGTCTGATTTATGTAACAGTAACTATAGTGAGGAAATTTGTGAATTCTTTTGGAATGTACAACATTCCTCAGAGCTCACAGTTTTGGAGTCAGAGTACTCACAAACATGAACTCAGATTTTCATCTTTCCTGGAAATCTATATAAAGAGAACCCATTTTGAAAGTGTGTTTCATTTTTTTTCCAAAGCTATGATTGATGCGATTTGTTTCTTCAGAAGAGACTTTTTTGACTTAATCTATCATGTGAGCCCATAATCAACTACAGATCAAAACCAGAATTTTATCATCAAAGGTTCATTCAATAATAGGAAGCTAGTTTTTTTGCTCAACACTTTTGATGAAGCTATTACTGTTTAGGTTGGTTTTTTTTGCATTCTGAAAAACTTGAGCTTTCAGTGGCATGTTGCCTCAAAGATCAAAAAAGATAGTTACAAACAAATGGTACTTGCATCAAGTCCTTTTAATCAAAAGGCTTTATTTCCAGGTGTTGATATGCCATATTTTGAGGGCCAACTTTTACATACCAAGGTTGTTTCGGAAGAAAGAAGCTTTTGCAAAACTTGATTTGGCTCAAAGAAACTCCCATTCAAGAGGGAGGCATGCCATGTATTGAGAACAATGTGGTACTGGGCTTGAAAATGCTCGAAATGCAAACGTCAGCTTGCCATGCATTGAGAAAAGTATCATACTGGTTTAGAACAATGGCCCAAACAAAAATTTCAAAACAGCAAGCTCTGGAGAATGCACTTGAAATACAGAAGTAGGATATTTGCCAAAGAGGAACAAGTTCGTCAAAAAATAAAATAACTTAAAAAAATGTATTTCTTTCACCGGAAAACCAAACGCGAAATTGTTCTGCTTTTAAAAGAATAACAGCTTAAAGTTTGCCCTCGCCAAAGGAAAAAAATTATTATTTTTTTAGAAAAGAGTGGCAAAAAATGTAAGAGAAATCGTTGACCTCGCTTTCGAACAGCAAAGCCCCGATAGCCTTTTCCAGGCCATCAACTAAGCCAAAAACAAAGATGGCCAAATTCATGCAATTCATGCTATCATGGTAGCACTTGGTAGAGCGTATACATTTTTTCGTTGCACCTTAGTCTTCGACTTGGCTTGTAGGCTGACTTATATTATGATAACACTTGGTGGGTCATATATTTGTCTGAGTTGCAAGATTATTTCAATGTCAGTCTTGGCTTGTGTATACGAATGCGACTTTAGTATTGCAATTCAAAAATATTATCATCTTGAACTTGATGAATTTCTCTATATCTATGATAGTTTTCAGGTTGTACACTATGGGAAGGTTGAAGAGTAATCATTAAGGTGAGGGTAAGTCGCAGTTGACAATCAAGAGGACGTATGGGATAGCTGAATTTTTATTAACTTTAAATCAAGTCCCGGTTGCTCTAACATGGTTGCCTTCAATTATAAAATTCATTGGGCCTTTGAATTGCGCGGAGGGAGTCTGGTGGCCTCCACTCGTTGGCGAGCTTGATTAATACCACGGCAAATCTCTGCAATGCTTTCGTTGGGCAGTTGAAAGTGCTCTTGTAGTTTGGAAACCATGTCTTGCGAAAGAATCACATCCCCAGCGACACCATTTTGACATGTGTTGGTACGTTTGCGCAAAGCCGGATCAACCAATTCCAAGTTTGCGTGAAAGTAAAGCGTTTCCAGAAATGGGCAGGGAGTTGGTAACACGTGGGCTTGTGTTATCATTTGATGAAGGTACTCTGATGCTTTGTACGCTTTGCGTATAATGCCAAGCGTCAGGTTGGGGGGTCGCCCAAAATCAAAGAAATCAATAGTTAGAATGGCTGACCTCTCCAATGACTCCACGCTCTCCACCTATTGTGATTAGGGAAGATAAAAACATGTATTATTTCAGTTCGATTTATTCATACAACCCGATGCTTAGTTTGCTTGTTTCTCACTCACATCATGTAAAAGAATGGTAAATTAGGAATGAGAGGTACGATCACAAAAGGCATGGTCAAGGGTGAAAGAAAAAAGTTCAACTTCATCCATTTCCTATGATATGGCGCACGCTCAGCCATCGAAATTTCGAGTCCATTGAGTAACTCTTTGCCAGAGCATAATGAAGGAGGATACAATAATTCGATCTGCAACCAAAACGTGGTTGAATTTCAGTTGGCTTTGCTTCTGATTTTGGGCCGGCAGTACTTAATCACCTACTGGTTTGGACCCACTCTTTTCAACAGATGAGTCCACTGAATCGCTATGCTGATGAAGCAAATTAATTGTAGATGGGATCACCGCAGGATCTATTGTCTTCAATGCCCACTCTTCGTAAGGAATTTTATCCATGAAACCCTCCCCAGCATTCTGTTCTCAAAACGAGATAATTGCAAACCACGTCAGCAAATCAGTCAGAAACCAAAAAAATAAAAATCAAGCCAAGAGGGGAACAATTTTCGAGCCTTTGAAGCCTAATTCCCAAATCCCGACTGAAATTCAAGCAAACACAACAAAAGGTGACCAACATGAATTCTTGCTTTCCAAGATCCCGGCGGTGAGTCGCTCAATTTTAGCCACGTTTTGGCACCAAGGTCGGTTACTTTTTTCAACAAGCTGAAAAGCGATCGATTGGAATCCGAAAACCGGTGATGTTGATTAGTTATCGATAGACGTTGAGCGTAAAAGTATGTAAGTGCTTTTGGCTGCCTCGATAGTGGGAGTGCAATCAATCTAATTGCTTCGATCTTTGTCATCTTGTTTCTTCAAGGACCATAAAGATTGCTGCTTTCGGATATTCTAATCTTGACTTGAACTAGAAAAACTGATCAAGGATCAAGGTGAGAGTGAACAAGGAGCAGCAGCAGCCGTGGCTTCGTAGGTGAGGCTCGAATAGCTTAAAATCGGTGGAATCTCGTCATTCTCATCACCGACTGGAACAATTGAGCTTTTAATTCTTTGTCATACACCATCTCTCCGAAGAAGAATGAGTACTACTTCACTATCAACAAACAGTGAACTGAAGGCGACAGATTCAACCGTCCCGCAATGTCCTTGGTCCTAGAACTCTGCCAGAAGCTTGTCGAGTAGTTTGATGTTTTCTAATCTCAAGAACTTATCATCGGTTGTCATCACTTCACTTTACTCTTGGGCATTTTTTCATTGGGTAAGTCTTGCTGAATGCATTTTCAAACACAGGGTAGCACTTTTGAGTTCTTCATTCATTTCAACTACTCACTTTGTATTTTTTTTCATTGCAGTTTCTTACTATCTTGTAATTTAAGTGTCAAGAAAAGATTAATGTATGAAATCAACCCACAAGGTTATTTTAAAGATCGAACACCTTCAAGATTGTCAGCAACAATGGGTTCAAGACAAAATTAAAGATTCACCACATATATATGGGTTCAAAGGCTTTATTATGTCTTAGGACTGCATCAACAATTAATAGGGACTCTGTGTAGATTCCACATTACCGAAATTGCCTATAACTTGGAAATATGAGCACTACAGCAATTTTTGTCACAGGGGCTCTTGGAATAACAAGAAGTCACAACCATTGGAAATAACCCCCCAATTGGTGTTTATGGCAATTCTGGCCTGACCCAATTTATGGCCACTTGGCCATATTATCAATTAAGGGCCAATTAGCCTCTTGTGTGGTTTAATGGCCTTTGGGCCATCCATGGCCCCCAGGCCATATCCTGCTCCATTGACCACCTTGGCCAATTCTCCACCTCACCAAACCCCAGGCCAATCCCACTGATTTTGGGCTCAGGGGGTCTCTTTGCCATCAAGGGCCTTTGGCCCCTCCAGCCATATCCAGGGCCTCTGGCCCACCCCCTTTGATTAGGGGGTTTTGGGGCCATAAAACCAAATCAAGATCAAAACCAGTTTGATCAACAATCCACCACTCCTATACTATCCAAACACCACAATGCCCAATCATAAATAGCCCAAACCAAAATCTTTTTTGTCAATCAGGAGATCAAAGCTTGACTCAAATCAATATTTTAACTGATCCATCAACCTTAATCAACCCAAGAAACAATGATCATCTTTCCTTCTTTTTTTTCCAAACCTTTTTCTTTCACTCTTTACTTCCCTTTATTTCTTTCTTTTACTTCCTTACATTCCTCATTCTTTCTTTATACTCTTGTGTTGATTCAGGTATAGTAGATCAGTCAATCTTTGTTATATTTTACTTTACTTATTTAATTTCCTGTTTTAAATTTAGACACCTGTTCTTTTGTATTACTGCTGTTTCTGTGCCAATTATCTTAGTCATTTGTTGTCCACCATTTAAGTATGACTCAGTCATTGTCTTTACTTTCATTATTTATCACATTGTACAGCTTGTTAATGTAATGAAATCACCATTTAGTCTTGCACTTTTACAGATTTACAGTCTCAAGGCTCAAGCCTTGAAGGACACAATGGTGGGCTTCTTCTTAACTACAATAATGGAAGATTCTATCAGGATATCCTCCATTCCCATTCTCAACAATACCAACTATGAAGAATGGAGCACACAAATTGTTATCTTGTTAAGATTAAAGGATCTGCTCCATGTTTGTGAAAATACTCTACCAATAGATGCCACTAGTCCAGTAACCAACAAGTGGAAAAAAGCAATCAGAATTATTTCCTCTTGAGTCAGCCACCAAGTCTTTATTGGGGTGGTGAAGAAATACTTGAAAGATGCACAGAAACTATGGACTAAATTAAAAGAACAGTATTCCTCAAAGAAGGCAATCCACAGGGGTTGGGTTTGGATGCTGTAAGATGTGTCTATAAAGCTGTGGATAATAATACTATCAATCAACAGTACTATGACTATTCTTTTGAAATATAATAATAAAAATTACTATAACCAAAATTAAATAATTAAATAATTATTTATTTCTTTTAATTGTTATACACTACTAGTAATTATAACTGTAAGCAGTAATTGTCTACTAGAATCAATTACAAGAAGTATTTAATAATAAAACTTCTTTGTTAAATAATTTTATTATTTTAATATATAGTTATCTTATGTAAGAATAAGTTTAAATATAATTCTTGAAAAAAGAAATTACTAGAGAAAAGCTTTGATAATTAAGATAAATCACTCACTATGTCACAACCATGGCAATTCACCTCCTTGGATCCCCATATGGCATATCAAGCCACAGTTCTTTTATGGCCAATTGGCCATATCCATCACCAGTGGCCAATATGGCCATGTCATCATCTTATGGACCATTTATGGCCATTTGTGTTTTGGGGCCTTCATGGCCCTTCACCTCAATCCAGAACCCATAGCAGCAATTTATGCCCAAATGGGTATTTCTGGTCATTTCCTTCAAGACCAGGGGAAATGGCCCAAATGGCTGTTTTTGGCCATTTGGGCTCATAATGCGCATTTGCGCATTTTGTGAACTTTTGCACATTTGCGCATTTTTGCACACTTTGACGCAAAGTGTCCAAAAGACACTTTCCTGCCTTTTGGGCCAGTTTTTGGCTCAGAACCCAAAAGTGGCCAAAAACCCCAAAGGGCCCAGAAACACCTTTCTAAGCTCTGAAGCCATCACATCCATCCTTTTCCCCTCTGCCTTTCCATCTCAAGACCTTTGGACGTAATCTTCTTGCCAATGAACCAATATGCCATAAATGATGTTATATATTATTGTGCATCATTTTTCAACAGCAATTCCATGGTGGCAATATCAAATGGTAATTTCAACATTCCAACATCTCATCACGTCATCAAGGCACCCAATCATTCAGAGGAATCATCAAGGCTCAAGAGCAAGTGTTTCAGCGTCAAAGACCAATGACGCCATCAAGCAGTCATAGGTTATTCTCACTCCAAGTATTCCTTCCAAGGGAATACTGTCAATTCTTTCTCAAAGTGTATTCAAGAGGCAGTGCCCAAAAGAAGCTGTCAAGTGTCAAAGCTCCACTCAATCCATCTTGGCAACCATATTCATTTCAATACAGTCTGGATCCATCAAGAACTGTATTTCATTTTCAAGCATGGGAAGTTCATTCAACCCAATTCAATTTCATTATTAGCCAACTGTATCAATTCCCAAAACAATCAATACAGATCAGTTTTCAGCCTGAAGAACTCAAGCTCCCAACTTTTCACATATACCGGCTACCCTTTCCACCCTGGGGGGTTTTCCCCAGTTAATTAATATACTTTGATTTATTTTTATCTTTATTTTCTTTTCATTTTAGTTAAGCAAATACTGATATTATTAAGTCAGTCATTTAGCACTTTTCTCTTTATCTTTCTTTGCCTGTCAATGGATATTTGGTGGTCATATCCTTACTAATTCCATTATTCATTTTTGGCAGGTTGAAACAGTGATTAAGGACTTACTTCGTTGGCTCTTTGGCCATTTGGCTTCCCTTTCCTCTTTTGCATCTCATCTTGTACCTGCATATCTTTTAGAGGAATTCATTCTTATTATTTTTATTCTTTATTCTTTTGGAGTCTTCCAAGTGAGTTCCCTGATTGATGAGTGCCAGGCCACTCTTGTATTTCCACTGGAGCCCCTGTGACATTATATTAATTAACTCATAATTTCTTTTCATTCTGTTCATTCTTTCTTTATAATTTCATTCACTCATTTCATTGAAATTATGATTCTTTTACGCTTATGAACTTAATGATTCATTGTCACCTCTCAATTTTCTTTCATTCATTCTTCATTCTGAAAATTGAAAGCTGACCCATTTTTATTTTTGTTATTCTTTTTAAAATCTTTTAAATCATCAAATTTTCATTTCATTCATAATTCAGGCGTCATCTTGATTTTCTTTGATTTTCAAATTTTTTCATCAAGATATTCAGACATGTTCTTCACATCAAGATTCATAATTGATTCATTCTTCAAGAATTTTGGTTTTTAAAGAAGAATTTACTTGATTTTGATTGATTGATTGATTTGACATATTTGATATTGACCTCAAGAAAGTTGATTGACCTGAAGATTTCATTGATTTTGCTGATTTTTTCACATCAAGAATTTTGATATAAACTGATTTTGCCTCAAGAATTCATTTTGATTGATTGATCTTCTGCAAGATTTTGATTTTGATTGATTTTATTCATTGATTCTTCAAGACATTGATTTGATTTTGACTTCAAGACTTCATTTGATTTTGATTTATTGACGTACTTGAAGATTTTCATTTTGATTCATTCATTTTCATCAAGATTTGATTGTTCACTCTTTTCACTTTAAGCAAATTTTGATTTTATTCATTTATTTCAATTTTATTCCTGATATCATGCCTGTTCAACATTCACCTCCGGCAAGACAGACAAGATCTCAGGCAAGAGCTCAAGCTGTTCTCACTCCAACTCCAAGAGCTCCTCTAGATGGCACCCCAGCAGTTCCTCAACTGAGGGCTCAATTAGATAGAGGACCCCGCATGGAAGGAGCAGCACCATCCAGGAAGGAAGGAAGAGGGCCCAGAAGATCAAGTTAATTTTCAGGAGTAGTTGGCAGATTTCCAGGAACTTCAAGGACTATTTTCAAAGGTCCAGGTGAAGATGGTGAAGAGGAGGAGGAGAATTCTGTGGAAGAGGAAGAGTCTGATGGTACTGAAGGTGCTCCTGCTCCGGTGGAAGCATGCCAAGGTACTGGACAGCCAACTCTAGCCCAGTCTAATCAGCCTGAACCATCTTTATTGGTCATCATGCATCAAATGACTCAGATTATGGCCAATCTTCAAGCAGCTTCTCCTTCTGAAGCATCAAGACCACCAGCCTTCAAGACTCCATCTATGAAGGCAGCGGAATGCTTTGATGGGACACAGCCCTTCAAAGTTAGAAGCTTTATTCAGTCCTGTCAATTGATTTTTCATAATGATCCGGAAAACTTTGCTCAAGACAGAAAGAAGGTCCTTTATGCCACTTCATTTCTCATTGGCAGGGCTGCAAAATGGATTGAGCCTTATCTTTCCAATCTCACCAATCAAGACTCAAATTATCTTCTCAATTCTTGGCCTTTATTTGAATCTCAATTCTTCACTCTATTTGGTGACCCGAATGAAGTCGGAAAAGCTGAAGCAGAATTGGATTCTTTAAGAATGAAAGAAGGTGGGCATGTATCCTTATACATTGCTGATTTCAGAAGTTTAGTCTCAAGAATCAGGGATTGGGGTGAAAGAGCTCTCATCCATCATTTCAGGAAGGGATTGCCATCTAGGATTCTGGATCAATTGGCCTCCCATCCTTCAGGAATTGACTCTCTCTGTTTATCACAAATACTTGGATGTATTTTCCAAGGTGAAAGCAGAGAAACTTCCTCCTCACCGCGCCTGTGATCATCATATTGAGCTGGAGGGGTCTCTACCTCCAGTTGGGGTGATCTACTCTTTATCAAACCAAGAGTCAGATACACTCAGGGCCTACATTTCAGAGAATGTAGAGAAAAGTTTCATCCGGCCAAGCTCCTCTTCTACAGGAGCATCTGTTCTTTTTGTCAAAAAGAAAGATGGTGGCCTCCGTTTGTGTGTTGATTACCACAAGCTCAATGCTGTTACCAGGAAGAAAAAGTACCCTGTTCCTCCTATGAATCAGCTTCTCACTGTTTTCAATGGTTCTTCTATCTTCTCCAAGATTGATTTGCATGGTGCATATAACCTACTCAGAATGAAGGAAGGTGATGAACATTTGATTTGTTTTAGAACCAAATATGGTAGTTATGAGTACTTGGTTATGCCATTTGGGCTTACCAATGCTCCTGCTTCTTTTCAAAATCTTGTCAATGATATTTTTTATGATCTTCTTGATGTTTATGTTGTGGTTTATTTGGATAACATTATGGTCTTTTCCAAATCTGAGGAAGAACATGTCACTCATGTGTCCACTGTTCTTTCCAGACTCAGAGCCAATAACCTCTTTGCTAAGGCATCCAAATGCCTATTCCATGTTTCTAGTGTAGAGTATTTAGGTTATGTTGTTTCTTCTGAAGGCCTCAAGATGGACCAAGCAAAAGTCCAGCAAATTCTCAATTGGCCACCTCCAAGAAACCTCAAGGCTCTTCAATCATTCCTTGGCTTTGCCAATTTCTACCACCGTTTCATCAAGAATTATTCAAAGAAAATTAGTTCACTCACAAGTTTCCTCAAGAAAGATTCCCGTTTTTCCCTCAATGAGGAAGCTCTTAGACAGTTTCATCAACTCAAAGAGGCATTCACCACTGCTCCAATCCTTCTCTACCCACCATTGTAGAGACCAATGCATCAGATTATGCTTTGGGTGCTGTACTGAGTCAGGTCTCTGACTCAGGAAAACATCCCATTGCATTTGATAGCTGCAAGCTTCTCCCAGCTGAGCTTAATTATGAGATTCATGACAAGGAACTCCTTGGCATAGTCTGGGCTCTCAAGCACTGGAGAGCTTTTATTCTTTCCATTTCTTCCCCTTTTGAAGTTCTCACCAATCATTCATCTCTTCAATATTTTATGTCTTCCAAGATTCTCACTCGCCGTCAAGCCCGCTCGGCTGAATTTTTATCTGAATTCCATTTCTCAATCACTTACCGCCCTGGCCGCTTGGCCACCCTTCCAGATGCCTTTTTGTGTTGGGACAACGTTTACCCAGAGAGGGGGGAGGATTTCATCAGCAAGAATCCAATGAACTATCAGAAGATAATCAAGCAAGATGAAATTCAAGCCTCAAAGTTTTTTGCAGTCAAGGTGGATTCATTTTCAAATTTGATTGATTCAATTCAGAAGGCAGTGTGGCAAGATTCTCAATATAGAAGTATCCTTGAAGATTTGGGTAAAGGTAAATCTGTCAAAGATTACTCTCTTGATTCCTCTTCCAACCTTCTCCTTTTCAAAGATCGGGTGGTGGTCCCAAATGACCCCACAATTCAACTCAATATACTTCAAAATCAGCATGACTCTCCTCTAGCTGGACACCCTGGCCAAGAGAAGACTCTCAAACTTGTCAAGCGGGATTTCCACTGGTGTGGCATGACTCAATTTATCAAGGATTATGTATCATCCTGTCAACAGTGTTCAAGAAACAAAAATATTCATCACAAGAAGTTTAGACTCCTCAAGCCTCTTCCAATTCCAAGTGGTCCTTGGATTTGTCTTTCAATGGATTTCATCACTCAATTGCCACTGTCCAATTCCTTTGACTCAATCCTTGTCATAGTGGACAGATTCTCAAAAATGGCGGTTTTTATTCCAACAATAGCTTCAATCACTTCATTAGATTTGGCCCATTTGTTCATCAAGAATATTTTCTCAAAGCATGGCCTTCCTTCAAGCATTGTTAGTGATAGAGGTTCTCTTTTTGTTTCTTCCTTTTGGACCAATCTTTGTCAGCAGCTCAAGATTTCAAGAGATCTGTCAACTGCTTATCATTCAGAAACTGATGGACAGACAGAGAGGGTAAATCAGATACTAGAACAGTACCTTTGGATGTATGTCAGTTATCATCAAGATGATTGGAACACCTGGCTCCCTCTGGCTGAATTTGCCTACAATAACTCTGACCACTCTTCAACAAAACAATCACCGTTTTTCACTGTTTATGGAAGAAATCCACAATTTGACTCAGTTCACATCACTCAAGATACTCCTGCTGGAAATTTATCAACAAAAATCCAATCAGTACAGCAAGATGTCAAGAGAGAACTTGAAGTTGCCATAAACAGGTTTAAGAGGTATGCAGATAAAAGTAGAGCAAGTCCACCTGTTTTCAATCCCGGTGACATGGTATGGCTCTCTTCCAAGAACATCAAATCAACTAGACCCACCAAAGAACTGTCTGAAAGATGGCTGGGTCCTTTTCCAGTTTTTAAGAAAGTCAGCACTCATGCCTACCACCTCAAGCTTCCATCTCAATGGAAATCCATCCACCCAGTCTTCCATATATCCCTTCTGGAACCAGTCAAGACATCAACAATCCCAAATCGGCATCAAGAGCCTCCTCCTCCAATAATCATTGAAGAAGAAGAAGAATGGGAAGTCTCTCAAATACTGGACTCAAAGCTCAAGAGAGGAAAATTATGGTATTTGGTGGAATGGAAAGGTTTCAGTCGAGACTTGGAAAGATCCACTTGGGAACCAACTGAAAACCTCAAGAATTGTCCTGAACTTGTCAAAGATTTTCATTTATTATATCCTGACAAGCCTGGGCCCAATTCTTTCAAAGCTTGATTCATTATGGTGCTTGGTGGGGAGTGGAATTACCAAAACACTTTGCAAATTTTGGACACAGATCTTTGGCTGGGCTTTCAACATTCATTTCCAATCTTATGGACATTTCACTTGGGACAATGGGCCATTCACTTTTCATTTCAATTCATTTCCAAGCTTCCAAATTCAAATTCATTCCTTCAGCATTTTTATTTTCATTTTTATGGCACTGGCGGGAGTGGTAACTACTAGAAGTAAGTTCCTCTCCTGGTGTGAACTTCCCTGAGGGGTCTACAATCTTGTCAAAACCTCACCTTGGCCACTTTGTGAGCACCTGGCATCAAATTTCTTTTTCCAGGTCGTTGGCCAATCCTAAAATCAGTTATCAACCTCCGTGATGAAGATTGGAACCTCCTCAAGATTCGATTCAATTTTCTTTTCTCTTTTCTCTTTCTTTTATTTTCATTTTCATTCTTTATTTTTATTTTATTTTCATTTGAAAGTTTCTTTTATCACGTCAAAATTTTTCATTTATTTTAAAATTCAATTCAAATCATGAAGCCAATGTCAAAAGAAGATCAAGCAAGTCCTGCATCAAATGTCAAATTTTTAATATCAGTTTTCAAATTTTTTATCTTAATCAGTCCTCTGGAATCACTTTCTCAAAATCTTTCCAATAGCCTCAACAGGCTTCACCTTGTATTGGTGCTCAGGAGCTCACCATTCCAAGGTGGGGGGTACTGTCACAACCATGGCAATTCACCTCCTTGGATCCCCATATGGCATATCAAGCCACAGTTCTTTTATGGCCAATTGGCCATATCCATCACCAGTGGCCAATATGGCCATGTCATCATCTTATGGACCATTTATGGCCATTTGTGTTTTGGGGCCTTCATGGCCCTTCACCTCAATCCAGAACCCATAGCAGCAATTTATGCCCAAATGGGTATTTCTGGTCATTTCCCTCAAAACCAGGGGAAATGGCCCAAATGGCTGTTTTTGGCCATTTGGGCTCATAATGTGCATTTGCGCATTTGCGCACTTTTTGCGCACTTTGAGCATTTGCGCACATTGACGCAAAGTGTCCAAAAGACACTTTCCCGCCTTTTGGGCCAGTTTTTGGCTCAGAACCCAAAAGTGGCCAAAAACCCCAAAGGGCCCAGAAACACCTTTCTAAGCTCTGAAGCCATCACATCCATCCTTTTCCCCTCTGCCTTTCCATCTCAAGACCTTTGGACGTAATCTTCTTGCCAATGAACCAATATGCCATAAATGATGTTATATATCATTGTGCATCATTTTTCAACAGCAATTCAATGGTGGAAATATCAAATGGTCATTTCAACATTCCAACATCTCATCACATCATCAAGGCACCCAATCATTCAGAGGAATCATCAAGGCTCAAGAGCAAGTGTTTCAGTGTCAAAGACCAATGACACCATCAAGCAGTCATAGGTTATTCTCACTCCAAGTATTCCTTCCAAGGGAATACTGTCAATTCTTTCTCAAAGTGTATTCAAGAGGCAGTGCCAAAAGAAGTTGTCAAGTGTCAAAGCTCAACTCAATCCATCTTGGCAACCATATTCATTTCAATACAGTCTGGATCCATCAAGAACTGTATTTCATTTTCAAGCATGGGAAGTTCATTCAACCCAATTCAATTTCATTATTAGCCAGCTGTATCAATTCCCAAAACAATCAATACAGCCTCAAGGATCAATACAGATCAGTTTTCAGCCTGAAGAACTCAAGCTCCCAACTTTTCACATATACCGGCTACCCTTTCCACCCTGGGGGGTTTTTCCCCAGTTAATTAATATACTTTGATTTATTTTTATCTTTATTTTCTTTTCATTTTAGTTAAGCAAATACTGATATTATTAAGTCAGTCATTTAGAACTTTTCTCTTTATCTTTCTTTGCCTGTCAATGGATATTTGGTGGTCGTATCCTTACTAATTCAATTATTCATTTTTGGCAGGTTGAAACAGTGATTAAGGACTTACTTGGTTGGCTCTTTGGCCATTTGGCTTCCCTTTCCTCTTTTTCATCTCATCTTGTACCTGCATATCTTTTAGAGGAATTCATTCTTATTTTTTTTATTCTTTATTCTTTTGGAGTCTTCCAAGTGAGTTCCCTGATTGCTGAGTGCCAGGCCACTCTTGTATTTCCACTGGAGCCCCTGTGACACACTAATACTGCAAAGAAGTTATTAAACATAAAAGTAGAGAAATTTGACGGATAATTTTGGATTTAAAGAATCAACAATGGATATATAACAGTATTACAGCAATATATAGTTGATTTCTATGATTTCACCTTCTTCTGATTGATTTTGAAAGAATAAAACACTTAAGAAGAGTTTTAACTAATACTTACTTGTTGGTAATAAAGGTATAATAGAATAATGTGATGATCTGGAAAAAAACAGAAATAGGAGGCCTCTTTTGAGTCTAAGACAGCTCCTAAAAGCATAGTGGGAACTCCTTTTGGTGTGGGATGAAATAAGGCAGTACCTTGAGGGGGAAATTAATGGTAAGTCTATTTTGAATTTCAGAATTGTCCAATAACCATGAGTGCTAAGGTGTATTAGCTTCCCCTCTAAATAACACTGAATAGTCAGACTACAGAGAATCACAAAATAAAATAAAATTTGTGGCTTCAAAAGATAGAGAAGACTTAACAGCAGTCTCTAAATCAGACCTATCAATAACACTACAGTAAAAACTCTGATTTAAAGCTAAAATTTCTAACAAATAAAGAGTGAGATTTTTTTTGTTATTTTAATAAAGGTAATTATAATATGTTTTTTTGGTTTTCTGTTACTTTAATAAAACTGAAAAGGATATATTTTTTTTTGTTTTTTGTTTCTTTGGGTTTTATTTTGATTACAATGATTTTTTTTATATTAATACTAATAATAAGACTACTGGAGATTCTTTTTTTGATATTTTTAATGTTGAGTTTATATCACTACTTCTTTTCTTTTAATAATACTAGGCTTCTGAGAAAAGCTACTGAGCTTTTTAACTATGGTTATACTACTATTCTTTAATAATACTAAGCTACTGAGCAAGGCTACTGAGCTTTTACTATGTTAATACTACTATTCTTAAACAATACTAAGCTACTGAGCTTTTACTACTAAAACACTACTACTACTCTAGATATCCTGCTAGTTCAGGCATGGTTATGATCCTGGATAGTGGGAACTTGCTCCATGATCATGGAAAAAATGAGGGATAGAGGACCTCTATTTATAGCTTTTGGGCCTCCATAGAGCTTCTCAAAACAGGGTACTTTGAAAAAATAATAGTTGAGAGGTTTTAGCTGGTGAGATGTGTAGTTTTGGTGTAGCAATGTGTTTGCTGAGAGAATTATGCTGGTGGTGCTTTTTCTTAACAAAATCATGTGATGTATTTGAGATAATTTGGCTGGTGAGATTTTATTTTTGCCAAGAAAGTGGAGAAAATAAAGCTCCTGACAATTGAACTTTCTTCTAGTCATATGATATATATGAGAAAATTATTTGGGCGTTTCTGTTTCTTATCAAAATCATGTGATGTCTTTGAGATAATTTGGCTTGTGAGATTTTCTTTTTGCCAAGAAAGTGGAGAAAATACAGCTCCTGACCATTGAACTTTCTTCTAGTCATATGATATATATGAGAAAATTATGCTGGTGTTTTATTTTAGTATTGTATCATTTCATATGGAGATTGCATCATTTCTATCAAGTTTGATGTGTGTCATTATTACTAAGCAAACATTTGTTCTTGGAAAATATATTGTAATTTTATGCATAGCCTTGAGGTATTTCTTCTTTCAATTGAATCAAGGTGGGGAAAATACAGCTCTGATGCTGTGGTCTGTCTTCATATACCTTTATTTAGATTAACTGCTTTTAATTGCATAATTTGTTATTGATGATGAAATAAAGTGGATAATTCCTTTGATACTATACTGTTTTGATAAGATCTTGAGGCTTTGTATTGTATATTTCTGTTTGAAACCTGTTATTGTAATGTGTAAATATGTTTTGCATAATTTATTTTGTTACCATTTATTTTTTTGTTTTATTGGTAAGATTGAAAGAGATACTAGTGGTATGCAATGCCACAGTGTGCCATGGAGTAAACTGAAAGACAAGTGAGTGAGAAAATAATAAACCTTTTTGGATTATTGATTGCATCATCTGTTGTCACATAAGATTATCATAATTACTTAATTGATGCTTTTACGTGACTACAAACCCATTTATGGTTAAGAATAAAAGGAGTAATAACTGTGAATATTCTTTTATTCCAGAATAATAGTTTTTTTTCAAAGTTATCAATGTTATTGCAAGTTTCATCACAGAGTGTATTTTCTGTGAATTTTTAAAGATTCAGTATTTCATGTGGAATCATCAAAAATGGACTGTAAGTAAAACTTTTAATGTTACTTATAAACGCACAATTATATTTGGTTTTTTTATTAGTTATACAGCTATAAGCTGGTCCTGAAGCTTTAAGAAAGATTAATTAAGAATTGTATTTTTAATGAATTTTTGAAGTTCTTACCTCATTTCTATGCAGAATTGCAAATAGCACTATATGGCTGGTTGCTATGAGTTAAATCAATGGATAATAGTCCAAAAAGGGCTTTCATTACTCTTTTGAGGTTTATCCATAGAAAGTCATTAATAATTGACATGGTTACAGGAGTCTAAGCTGCTCTTTACCTCCTTGGCATGTCAAAATAGCAGCTTATTTGCTGTTTTCTTATGATATAATAAAGTTTTGACTTGGTAACCAAGTTACAAAAAGGTTTTAGTTTACTAATTGGGCCAAGATCGGCCATGGATCCAAGATTTGGAGCCCCTGATGCCTCAGAGGCCTCAGAAGCTGGGTACCCTGGCTCTCTTTGATGTATTTTGTCCCCCTTGACTATTTTTTATGTCAAAATAGAAATTCAGGCTTCAAGTGAGATATCCACTATGGGTGTACCAAACATGTATGTACGAATACCATAATATTAAGTGCCACAAACATGCATAATACTATTCTTAGTGTATATGTAACATGGGATTGCTCACATTCCCATTACTTTGGCATGAAATTGAGAAAAACAAAAATTTTCACAAATCTTTTATGTGGTATTGAAGTATTTTCCATATTACCACCTCAAAGAGTTGATTTAAGCTTCTTCACTATATGGAGCTACCCTAGGTGAAATTTTGTGTAGAATCAAAATCTGGCCTTAAGTCCATGGATTTACTACTCAATAAAAAGTTTTCATCTTTTCCAAAATAAAAAATGATGAATTTTGAATATATGCATTACGTATGGGTTATGCATTGTTCAGAATTTATTTTTAAGATAATTGTGGCCTGTTTGGGTATGTAAAATATACCTCAAGGATCACAGATGCAGTGGCTTCTCTTGACATATGACGGGAGCCTTGAAAGCTACAATTGATACCAGAAGGATGCTAATGATGTCCCTTGACACTTTAAACATCAACATTCTGGCTGAATTTCACTCTTTCACTCTTTTGGGCAAGCTTTTGGGAAATCCCAAAATTCATCAGTTTTTCAAACCTCTGTCCCTCAATGAAGAACTAATTCAGCAGCCCAAGTTACTATTGGAAAGGTTACAAGAATTCCATAACAACTCCAAAATCCAAATTTCCGACCATATTCCTACCCTAACAGCTCTTGTTTCTAAATTAGCACACCCATACAAAATCACCTATTATTGTACAAATGGCAAGCACAATCCTATGCGCACCTCACACCAAAGAGACATGCTTTGCTGAAAACCGCCATCTAAGGCCCACTCATCACATCAACAAAAGGAAACCGCATTCCTATCAAAATCAATCTGCTCACCTTTCTACCACACAAGTATTGGTGAACAGAGAAAGAATTGACAAAAAACTTGAAGAGCTCATTATAGATTGTGGTGTCACACACCCCATGTTCAACTCTAGACATGTGTTCTCATCCTTTGTCAAAACTCTTCCTGTAGGTGTTTGCACTGGCAACTCAATCAGATCTCTCTTTTTGAAATGATTGGTAACAGTCAATCTGCTAATCAACAGCAAAATCTTTGTCCTCAAGGAGTGTCTCCTAGTGCTGAATCTTAATTGCAACTTAATAAGCTTGATGAGATTGTGCTTTGGGTATTTAACCATCTCTTGGTTAAACTCATGTTTCAAACTCTTGGTTGAAGAACATGTTGAGATGAAGGGGAGAATTGTTAACACCCTTATAAGAGTAGAATACTCTCTTCCAGAGGTTCACGTCACTGAAAATTCCACCAACATTTGGAATCAGCGGCTCGGCCATCCTGGAAATCAAGCCGTCAAGTCCATGGGACTTCCCAAGCACTCATCAAAATTTTCAACATGTGACTTGATTAAAATCATAAATTTCCTTTTAGTAATCCCTTTTAACTTGTAGCCAAGCCTCTTGACTGCGCTCACATCAATGTAGTTGGGCCCATATCCCCTCCCTCGGTATCCGGTAATCAATACTTTCTCACTGTTGTGGATCAAGCCACATCCTTTAAGATCGTTAGGCTACTTAAGCACCAGTCAGAAGCTTTCAAGAAGTTTATAATTGTAAAAGCTTATATGGAAAACATTTATGACAGGACCATAAAGAAATCGGTCTCTGATTGAGGAGGCAAATTTCTAAATAAGGATTTCAAGCTGTTAGACAAGTCGAATGGCTTCCTCCATGTATTCTCACCTCCTGAGACTCTTCAGCATAACCAGTATTCCAAACGTGCTAATAAAATCATTCACAACAAAACAAGTTGTCTTCTCAATGGTTCTGGTCTCCCAAAATGTTATTGGTCTGAAGCACTAAACACAGCGGTTTTCTTGAGAAACTTAATTCCTACCCCATCAAGATTTGATCTCAGTCCTTATGGCCTGTGGACAGGAAGATCTCCCCAAATAAAGAAACTCTGTGTTTTTGGCTGTTGGGCCACTGTGTCTATTCCAAGAAGTCATCGAGATTGGAAACTTGGCCCAGCAGGAGAGAAAGGAGTATTCCTTGGCTACAAGAATGACAACTATTCCTATTAGGTGTTGCAGCTCAGTGATAGGAAAATCCTGATTTCAAGGAATGTAAGATTTGATGAGTCTGATTTTCCTTTTTCTCAACCTTCCTCATCTGTCGATGCTTTGGACGTTGCCTGGAATATTGAGATACTTGATCTGGGGAAGGTAGATCAAGCCCTTCCTCAAAGCCCAGTGGAGGTGGTAGATGAAACCCACCCCACCGAGCTTGGTGAAGCAGAAGCAGTAGATGAAATCTGCTCTGCCGCTCCTGATCCTGTACCTTAAGACAGCTCAAGAGGGGTAGATGAATTCCCATTTCCATTAGGAGAGGTCAATGACACAGGCGACTCGCTCAATAATGTGATGCCGTCCCGGATAAGGGTCATCGGACCCAGGCATCTGACAATCATCTCTGGTGACATAAATCAAGAGAACATTTTGACTTACCCTAGAAGACCGAAGACCCTCGTAACTAAAGCGGCAGACATTCCAAAAACTTTCATAAGTGCCCTGAAAGGCCCCTTTTCCAATCAGTGGTCGGGGGCCATTGAAAAGGAGCTAGGTGCTATGGTGGACCTCAATGTCTAGGAAGTTGTAAATATTATGCCAGACTATAGGCTGGTGGGAACAACATGGGTCTTCCAAATTAAAACCAATCACCTAAAGGAGGTAACCAAGTACAAAGCTTGATTGTGCACCCAGGGGTTTTCTCAGACTCCTGGTGTTGATTTCGGCAAAACTTATGCTCCAACAGGAAGTCTGAATTCTCTAAGATGCCTAATTTCTCATGCAGTCTCAAAGGACCTTGCCTTTTATCAGGTGGACTTCAAGATCGCCTTCTTGAACGCGCCACTGAACGAAGCTGTCTACTTGTCAATAGCCCAGGTTCTGAACATTGACAAGAGAAAATTCTGCCTTTGCTTAACAAAGGCCATTTATTTGTTAAAACAGGCTCCGCTTTCCTTGTACAACAGCCTCAAATATTGGCTGGGCGAGGTGGGGTTCTCCGTCTGTATCTCTGACCCCCATGTTTTCTTTCGAGCTGGAGAATCCCCTATATGGCTCTATGTTCATTTCGACGACATAGCCATCTTTGGTAAGGAAGTATCAGCCTTCAAAGGAAATTTGAAGTCCAAATTTGACATTAAGGACATTGGTGTTGCAGATCTCATGCTAGGAATCAAGGTGTCTAATCTCTCTGGTCATATTTCAAACGATCAAGGGAATTTTTTTGAGTCATTACTGGAGCTCTATGGTATGGATTCGTGCAAGCATGTGGCTACGCCCCTATTACCCAACACTCACTTGGTCCCTGCATCTGAAGATGAGGTAGTTAAGCTTAACGTGCTTGGGGTAAATTATCAAAGCGTGTTTGGAAGCATTAATTATGTCAGTACTGGCACAAGGCTGTACATCTCTCACGCTGTCAGTAGCTTATCACAGTTTCTGGAAAGGCCTGGCTATCTTCACTGGCAGGCTTTTCTTCATGTCCTTTGTTACCTTAAGGGAACACCTAATGTGGGGCTGGTTTACTCCAAGCGGTCCCAGCTTAGTGTCAGGGAATATAGTGATGCCAACTGGGGAAGCTGTGTTGAAACTCAGAGATCAGTCACGGGCTTCTTGGCCACTTTAGAAGGCAATCTCATGCTCTGGAAAACCAGGAAGCATCCGTTGGTCTCCATCTCAACCGCAGAGGCCGAGTATAAGGCTGTTTGTGCCCTAGCCTTGGAGTTGCTGTGGCTCAAGCAGTTGGCCCAAGAGTGTAGTTTACTTGAAATGGCATCCCCTATACTGATTCATGACAACAATCAAGGATGCATTAACACCATCAACGGCGACTGCAACGTGAATAACCAGAGGATGAAAGACGTGGACATCCAGCTTCACTTTGTCAAGGAGGCCGTTCGGTATGGTGTCTTTGAGCTTGTTTACACTCCGACTAATTGCATGCTTACTGATTTCTTGACAAAGTCTGTTAATCGTCCT
This sequence comes from Austropuccinia psidii, assembly GCA_023105745.1. Taxonomy (NCBI): domain Eukaryota; kingdom Fungi; phylum Basidiomycota; class Pucciniomycetes; order Pucciniales; family Sphaerophragmiaceae; genus Austropuccinia; species Austropuccinia psidii. Next base: position 5,708,447 of record JALGQZ010000002.1, on the reverse strand, counting down.
AGCTTAGATCATTCTCTTGAAGATCTGGGCATTCTTAGTCTAGGAGTGAGGGGGAGTGTTGAAAATAAAGATCAAAACCAGTTTGATCAACAATCCGCCACTCCTATAATATCCAAATGCCACAACGCTCAATTGTAAATAACCCAAACCAAAATCTTTTTTGCCAATCAAAAAGTTCAAATCTTGACTAAAATCAATATTTTAACCAATCCATCAACCTCAATCAACCAAAGAAACAACAATCCTCTTTCTTTCACTCTTTACTTCCTTAAATTTATCATTCTTTCTTTATATTCTTGTGTTGATTCAGGTATAGTAGATCAGTCAATCTTTGTCATATTTTACTTTACTTACTCAATTTCCTGTTTCAAATTTAGACACCTGTTATTTTGTATTACTGTTATTGCTGTGCCAATTATCTTAGTCATTGGTTGTCCACCATTTATGTATGACTCAGTCATTGTCTTTACTTTCATTGTTTATCACATTGTAGAGCTTGTTAACATAATAACATCACCATTTAGTCTTGCATTTTTACAAAAAACCCCCAATGGACATGGACCTCCAAGATACCATTTGTGGCCTCTGGCAACCACCAGAGGCTACCAGATTACTTCCAGAAGGGTTTCCCCTCTAGAAAAGGGAAGTATCCACCTGAATCATGGACCCAGGGCTGCAAGAACCAGGAATGGGGAATATATGGTATTATTAACCATTATGCACCATTTCTCTTCAGAAATCAAATTTTTACACTTTCAAGACTTCATTCCTTCATTTAATGTCATGTAAACAGTATATTATTCCATTTTGAAGGAAGACTCAAGTTACTCAAGCTGGAAATCCATGTTGGTATTCAAAATACCATTCAAGGACCCCAATCCCCTGGCCATTCAGGTGTTGGCCTTTTCATTTTCAGCAGTAGTCCTCAAGGGAATTTTGGCCCAGGATTCATCAAGGGTAATTTCAAGGGGTTGTTAATTATTAATTCAGCCATAAAGGTTTCAAGAGCTCAATCACTCCTTGGACAACTTAATTGGTCCATGAAGGAGGTATTCCGGCAACCAGCATGGAATTGACCCTTTTGGGGCAATTCATACTTAACTGTGGGAATTCAAGGCACACATTTCAAATCTCAAGATGGGCAGATCTTTATTGAACAAAAACAATCAATACAGCTGGGTGATCAACCCTCCAGAATCAGTCTTGCAGCCTTTCACATATACTGGTCACCTTTCCATCCCTGGGGAATTTTTTCCCCAGTTAATTAATATGCTGGATTTATTTTTATTGTTATTTCATTTGAATTCTTGGAGGTAAATACTGATATTAATAAGTCATTCATTTAAATCTGCTTCTTTTCCTGTCAGTGGATATTGGTGGTCATATCCTTTACTAATTCCATTGTTCTTTTTGGAAGGTTGCAACAGTGAATTGGGGATTCACTTGGGTGGCTCTTTGGCCTTTGGATTATTTTTTTATCTCTGGCCTCTGGATTCCTTTTTTTCCTTATCTTTGAAATAGATGTTCTTACTCTTATTCTTTCCACAAAGAAATATAATGTTTATATTTTTTATCCCTTTGGAGCCCTCCAAGTGAGCTCTTGATTCCTGAGTGCCAGTCCACTCTTGTTTTTCCATGAGCCCCTGTGACACAATAGTGGCCTGGCACGCAGGAGTCAAGAACTTAATTGGAGGGCTACAAAAGATTGAAGAAATAGTTGAAGGATATATTTCTCTAACAAAGAACAAGTGTAAGTAAAAATATGTGGAAGATAAGAAGAAGGCAACAAAAGGCAAAAAAGCCAACCAAATGAATCCTAAATTCACTGTTTCAACCTTCCAGAAAGAACAATGGAATTAGTAAAAGATATTACCACCAACATCCACTGACAAGAAAAGAAAAAGGTGCAAATGACTGACTCATATATATAATTATTTATTTCCAAGAATGAAAGGAAAACAATAGTAAACATCAATACACTTTATTGATTAACTGGGGAAAGTGTCCCCAGAGGATAAAAGAGCAGCCAATATATGTGAAAAGCTGGAAGATTGATCCTGGAGGGTTTAAAACCCAGCTGTATGATTGGTGTACCACTATATTGAATTTCTTGGAAATACAGCTTAGCCATCTTGGGAAATGGGACTGTGTGCATTGAATTCCCGCAGTGTATTAGTGAGCTTAGCCAAAGGGGGCAATGCCATATAGGTTGCTTGAATAAATCCTATATGGAAGATTTGATTTGTTCAAGAAGTTCTGAAGCTCTTGATGCCATGACAACTTATTTTTGAAATAAAAACCTCCTGAAATTACCCTTGGAAATCCCTTGCCAGTATTCCCTTGGAGGAATACTGTTGAAATGGAAATGACCACCCCTGAAGAGCTAGGTGAATGGTGTCCTCAAATGTTCTTCTGAGTGTCCGCCATGAGTTACAAGCTTGAGTCCTTGGAAGCCTTCCTTCAAAATGGATTAGTGGAGTGGTTAATTGACTTCAGATCGAAGAATTTAGTATTCAAATTATCACCATTGAATTCCTGATGAGAAATGGTGCATAATGGTATATAATACCATATATGCCCCATGAAAGGTTCCTGCATCTCTGGGTACAAGGTTGGAGAAGGCTTTCCCTTGTCTTTAGGGGAAATTCCTGGAATGTATGGCTGATGGCCTCTGGTGACAGCCAGAGGCCATTTTTTGAGTATTTTGGGTCCTTGGTCCAAATGGATATTTTATCCTTTGAGGGTTGATGGACCAAAGGGCATGGTCCCCTTTGGCCTTGTTGATTTTAGGACAAAAGGGGCCTAGAGGGGTCTATGGTCTGCACACTGTAACAAATGGCATATGGACCAAGGCCCCTAATCAAAGGGGGTAGGCCAGAAGTCATGCTAATTGTGGAAGGGGCCATAGGGCCCTGAAAGGCTGAGAAAGCACCCAGACCCAATTTCAGTGGTATGGCCTGGGGGACAAGAATGATGAAAATGGAACAAAAGGCTAGGGGATTCAGGGTATGACCTGTGGGCCATAAATGAATGTTGAGTACAGGATTGGGCCAGATGAAACTAAGACCTATCAAGGGCCAATTGGCCATGAAGTTGATACTATGGCCAACTGGCCATAAAATGGTTAATGCAGGGCATTGCCATAAACCACTAAGGGGGGGGTATTTCCAATGCTTGTGACAGTAACCCCAACCTTGAATGGTGAGCTCCTGAGCACCAAGAAAAGATAAAAGCATGTTGAGGCTTATTGTGATGTATTTGACATAGGGATTGCAGAGGTGTTTAAAATTGAAATCAAAATTTAAACTAAGAAGAGGTTAGCATATGATGTGAGGATTTGTGAGCCTTAGAGGTATTTTCATATACCCAAAAGACCACAAATAACAAAATAAGATAAAGATATAAACAAAAATGAATTTATTTATATTATCAAAATAAAAATAAAAATATAAACACAAATTTATATACAAAAATAAATTTTTTGTTATAATTCAAAATAAAAATTTCATTAAATTTTAAAATTATGAAAATACATTTTTACTTGAAAAAATTAAGTATAAATGAATTTTCAATACAATTAGTGAAATTAAAATATTTTTGGTAAAAAGTTACATAAGATATATTATACCTTTTTATCCAATAAATAAACATAAGAAAATTACTTCACCATTGGATTCTTCACAAAAAATAAGGTGGGGTCATCTCTGGGTGAAATTTCTGTAACTCACGTCTAAATAAGGTTTAATTCAGTATTTTTGTATTTTCTGTACAAAAGTTGAAAATACTCAAAAACTTGATTTAATTCACACCACATGTGGTGTTAACCATCAATTTTTTGTGTTAAAATTGAGGTGTTGTGTGTAGTTTAGAAGCTATGAGGAATTGAAGTATTTTCAATTAAAATGTCAGAATGTGTGCGTGTATGACATAAGTGAACTGTAATTTACATATGAGGTATCTATCATTACAGTTGTGTACTGTAAAACTAAATTGAATTGTATGTGTAGATTACAAGTGTATTAAATGATGAGGAATTAAAGAAAAAATAAATTGAAAAGATTAATTCTGGGGGGGAAAAGGTACTCTAGCTCCAAGGGGGAGCCAGACCCCCAAAAATCCTTGCTGAAAGGCATGGGATGTCAAAATCAACGCAAAAATTCATCATGTTTGGCCTGGAATTGAGTCACAGGGTCTGTGTCTCAATTGATGATGAGGTTTTGATACCAACCAGGGCAGTTTTAACTGTTGCCAAGAGGGTAAAACTACCCTTAAGTTAAAACAATCTTAGTAAAAAATTGTTTTAACTAGTTTCTAAGTCTTTTACACAGACTATGACATGTTTTGAAGGCTCTAGACCAGGTATTACTATAGTAATGGCTGATTTAAGGGTCTAAAATGGCTAAAAATAGCCCTTTTTGATCTAAAACTGGGTTCAATGATGCCATAATTGGCTTTTCTGTTTTCAGAGTGTTTTCCACGACTGACTAGAGTAAATTCTTCCTTTGGAGTAAGAAAATTTATGACTATAAAAGTATGTCTTCTTTGCCCCACTTTTCTCTTCATATTAGAATCTTTTCTTTTTATAATTAGTTTAAACACTGTTAAGACAAATCAATAAAAGATTTCAACCACCCTTTTTATATCATTTTAAACCTTCAAACCACGTGAGAAAATCATTATGATCATTTTTTGTAACTCTTATAATCATTTTTACCCCTTGAATCACCCCATAAGTGAATTAAAGAATCTTTCATCACTATTAGCTTTGTGACTTTGTTTCGAAATTAGCTCTGGTCACTTTTGGGTATGTTTTCTCTTTAAATTTCTTTTGAAAGAGTTTGTTCTTTAATTAATTTCTTGAAGTCCTTTTCTCAATTAATTCTGATTGAAATTGCTCTTGAAGAAATTTCTTTTGTAGCCTTAAATATCTCTTGTAGAGTATTTTTGGAGAAACATTTATTGCTGGTAAAACAATGAATCTTTGAAATATTGTTTTTTTATACTTTTAAAGCTAAAAAAATGAAATTGGTGTGTTTTCTCTTAAAAATACTACTTCATACTATTCTTAATCTTTTTTTTACCTTATACAAATTTTGGGGACAGGAAAAGTACTTGATTTTTTAATCAAAGTTTCATATCCACACCTTAAAAGATTACTTGGTCTTCCTTCAACATTTGGCTTTGTACCTGAACAGATTTGACTTTGAGGCAAAATGTTTTTTTAGTGATTGATGTGAAAGAAAAAGAATGTTTTTGAAGAAATAATAATGAAAAGAAATATAAAAGAAAAATAAAATAAGATGGCTGTTGGGGAGGTTTCCAATCTTCATCACGGAGTTGATTGCTGGATTTCTTTTTTCCAAGTACCTGGAAAAAGGAATGATTCCAGGTTCTCACAAAGTGGCCAAGCTTATGTTTTGACCGATTCTTGACCCCTCAGGGAATTGCACACAAGGAGAGTAACTTACTTTTGTTAGATAGAAATACTTCCACTGCCATAAGAACAAAAGAAATTTTCATTAAGGGGTGACTTTAAGGAGAAAAAAAACATTAAATTCTAATTCAAAAAGATGGTGCATTTGCCCAAGTGAGAATAGCCAAAAAGCATGAAATCGGATGTTGAAAGCATTTCCAAAGGTCCGGTGTCCTGAAATTGGAAGTTTCTCATAGAGTGTCCAGGGAAATTCTTATTACAAAAAGGTAGAATACCTCCAAAGGTGCATACTAGGAGTGGGAACTTTCTTTCACAAATTCCTCTCCCCACCAAGCACCATAAAAAGATCAAGCTCTTGAAAAATTTGGTCCTGGCTTTTCAGGATATAAATAATGAAAGTTATTGAAAAGTTCAGGGTAATTCTTGAGGCTTGTAGCTGGTTTCCAGGTGGATCTTTCTTGGTCTTGACTGAATGCTTTCCATTCCACCAGATACCATAGCTTTCCTCTCTTGAGTTTGGAATTGAAAATTTGGGAGATTTACTATCTCTTCTTCTTGAATAATTATTGGAGAAGGAGGATCTTGATACCTATTTGGGATTTTTGATGTATTGAATTTTTCAAGAAGGGAAATATGAAATACTAAATTGATGGATTGCCATTGAGATGGGAGCTTGAGGTGTTATTCATGAGTGCTTACTTCCTTCAAGATTGGAAAAGGACTTCACCATCTCTCTGAAAGTTTCTTGGTGTATCTAGTTGATTTGATTTTCTTGGGGTAAAGCCATACCGTGCCACTAGGGTTGAAAACATGTGGACTTTCTCTAATTTTATCTGCATACCTCTTAAGCCTGTTTATGGGAGTTTAAAGCCGTCTTTTGATACATTGCTGTACTGATTGGATTTCTGAAGATACCTTTCCAGAAGAAGTATCTTGAGTAATATGAACTGAGTAAAATGGTGTATTTCTTCCATAAAAAGGGAAAAAAGTTATTGATTTGCTAAAGAGTGGTCAGAGTTATTGTAGGAAAATTCAGCCAAAGGGAGACAGGTGTGCCAATAATCTTAGTGATAAATGACATATGTAAAAAGGTACTGTTGTAGTATATGACTTAAAATCTCTGTATTTCCATAAGCTTCAGGATGCTAAGCAGTTTAAGGATTTTTTAAAATCTTGAGCTGCTGAAAAATGTGGGTCCAGAAAGAAGAAACAAAAAAGGATTACCACTGGCAATTTTTCAAAGGAGGACATACTTTGAGCAGATATTCTTGCTTAATAAAGGGCCAAATTCAAAGAAGTAAATCAAGAAATTGTTGGAAAAAATACTTCCTTTTTTCAGAATATGTCCTCTATGACCAAGATTTAATCAAAAGAGATGGACAGTGGAAGTTGTGTGATAAAGTCTATTTAAAGGAAAAACCAGGGACTCTTTGGAATTGGGAGTGGTTTGGGGAGGCCAAATCTCTTGTGATGGATATTTTGGTTTCTTGAACACTGCTTACAGGATGAGACCTAATCCTTGATGAATCAACTCATTCACTTCCAGTTGAAAGACTGCTTGAAAGGTCTGATTCCAAGTCTATGATAAAGCTATAATAAGGATATTTACAACATTAAATATGACTGTGGAATGTAATATGATGATAAGAAATCGCTTTGATACCAATTTTTATGGCTTTACTATGAGAGATATAGGTGGTGAGTCCTACTGAAAGCCCGGGTGGCACTGGTTGTCAGATTATTAGCTATAATAAAGCAGTACAGTACTAAGAATTAAGGTATAAACTGATTACTTCCAAGAGTCACCATAAAAAAAGGCTATCCCCACTGGCAGGGGTAGCGGGCCCAACCTGCTTTCACCTTGAGCCCCAACCTTGGTTCTAACCTTGAGATATTTCTTCAGATACTTTCAGCAACAGGTTTGCATATTTATAATTTTAATCAGTTAAAATGGAGGATTACAGATCTATCATGATCTTTTTTTGTTTATTAATACATTCCATATACACCATTAATCAATACAATCAATTATTGAATGAAAATTCCTCTCCATAGGGAAATAAAGTTCTTTTATAGAGATATGTGAAGCAACCTTAGAGGGACTTACTTTCCCCTCATACTCCAAATGATGGGCCCATGACACAGGTTCACATTATTTCTCACCATTTATGTATAAATATCTTCTGAATGAAAAGCCTCTATGCATTAAAACAATTTCTACATAGCTTAAAAGATTTCATTCCAAATTATCCACAATTAAGTTTGTCTATTGTTCTTTTAGGATACTTTACACACCATTCAAGGAGGATATGAAATGGTTTGAATAATTTTCTAACACATATATCATATTTGTATTTTCCCCACTTATATAGCAAACTAGCTTTTGAATGATTGTTTTTAAAAGCTATATAAAGCTTTAAGTTAACTGATACTCATATAAATCAGAAGTAGTATTATTCCCTTTGAATGTGTTTCATATTGTCTTGATTACTCACAATATTCACAAGGAAGGGATGATTTTTTATAATTCAAATTAATTATTACAAGTTCATCAAGTTCTTTATGCATAATGAAGGCTCTTTTTTAATTGAACCTCCATTGCATATTGAGGTTTTCCACTATTTAAATAAATAATTTCAGCTTCTATAAGATTTTTCTACAAACTTATTTCTTATTGTCAAATTTTGTGAAGGAAAACTTTCAAATTTAACATGGGATTGCCTTCCTTTGGAAAATTATCTAGGCTTAAGCTAAAACAATGAATAATTTGGTTACATAGTTCTTATGTTGTGTCTTAACCCCCTTCATCTTTGAGGTGGTATATTTAAGTCACAAATCATAATTTGCTATCTTGATTTCTCTTTTTATTTAACATTTTGTTAAGTTTTGAAATATGAAAAGAATGGAACTAAAAACATAACCAATTTCTAATTTGATTTATAGCAAAAATAACCTTTTTTTCAATTTGAATTTTTGTCTTTCAATTTTTGGTTGCTTTCATTTTTCAGTTATCCTTGGGTTTAAGTATTGGAAAAACTTTTTCTTCATTTTTTTTTTTTTTTTTTTTGATTTTTAAGTCTTTTTTCCAAAAAAGTATATTATTTTGATTTTGAAGTTTGTTTTAGAATGTTGGGCTATTTTATAGTTTTTAATGCTTTAATGTTTTCTTTTTTGAAATTATAATTTTTTTGTTTTTTAAAGGGTGTGAATACTTTAAGTCAGCTTAGAAGCACTGATTTAGATTATTATTTGGTTATTTGTTTGTGCTAGCACTATTGGGAACAAATAACCAAATAACACTGTAAATCAGTGTTTCTGCACTGATTTGAAGTTTTCACACTTCCAAAAACAATAAAAAAAATAAGAAAGACCAGGAGAGGAGAAAAAGTGAAAAAAATGAACAATCAAAACAAAAACGGCTCACAAGAAAATGTCTGAAGAAAAATTCAAACAGTAGTGAATAAGAGAAAAATTCCCCAAAAAAACAATCAGAAAAAGTTGTGGTTAAATGAAAAGAAATTGATTAGGAGTAAAACAGAATTGATTCCTTTTGGAAATTATTAAACAAAATGATATCTTAACCCCTCCAAAAAAAGAAAAAATGAACAAAAAACTCAATTAACAGACAAAATTAAAATCAAATTTAAGAAGAAGCAATATACAAAAAAATCTACACAACCAAACAAAAGTTAAGAATATGAAAACCAATTGAGGAAATAGTGAAATCCCAAAACAAAAAAACATTCAGAAATTAAGAGAAGAAATATAATTTGGGAAAAATTGTGGTAAAATAAGGAAATTATGTGAGAAAAAACTATTTGTAAAGTAATGAAATAAAAAATAGAAATTATATGAAATGGACATAAAACCACACAACAATACATAGAAGCCTATGCAAGGATATTGGATTAGTAATTTTTAAATATTTTAAAAAGCCAAAATTTCCAGAACAATAAGTCCCTGATGATCAAAAGATGATAAATTCATAATTTATTCAACACTTAATTATCATTTCTCAACATCATTAAGAGATGTTTCAACTTTTTTGATTTACAAACATATTATTATTTTTGAAATTGGTCATATGTTGATTGAAAATATTTCTGTCAAATGATTGCATTTATGTTTCATGAAATTCACTTGAGGAAATGGCTGTAAACCTTTGAGATATTACCACATACCCAAAAAAGGTCACAAGGAATATTTAATATAATTATACCTTTAAAATAATTATCTTAAAGCTATAAAATTGCCATAAATAGGAATAAAACTTGGTTTAACTCAAAATCCAATGAGTAAGCATGTGAAATAGGTTACACCATTGGATTCCCCATGGTGAAATACACATATACCATTTTTGTGGCATATCTGTAAAATCAATATTCAATGAGCTATCAGTTATAATACCTTATAAAAAACATAAATCATGAATTATTTCAGAAACCAATGAAACAACATGTAAAATAAATTCTACTATTGGATTCCCCATGAAATTTTACACATAAAATAATTAAGACTCTAATTTTCAAAGTCAATACTTAAAGAATTAAGCTAAATATATGCACTTTTTTGGTCAATGCATATGTTCAAGGATTTTAGTTGATACCTTTTGAAATATACATGATGGAGTGATGAGCCAAAAATGAATTCACCACGTAATTACTGTAGGAACACAGAAATGAACTTTATTTTTTCAAGTTATAAACAAGGTTAAATCATGTAACGGATTATTGACTAAATTTAACAGAGCTGTTGACCACTTTGTTGTGAAAGTGATCCAAACTTAAAAATAAGTAGACAGTCAGATTCTACTAGCTCATTCGTGAAGAATGACGTAATTTATATTCTAAAATTCAGGGTATTACCCCTTGAAATCATGGTTTGAAGTTTAAAATATTGAATTTTGACAGAAAAGATGAGTTACAAGAAAAATCATCAAAAATAAAGTTTTGATTATGTAATAAAATTCTCTTGGCAGAATAATACGGTTATGCCAAGCTAATAGAATTCACTCTCTGGATTGCAGTAGCATGCAAAACTCAAAAGTTATTAAGGATCAAAGTCTGAGCTTGATTTGATCATTTATCATCACTCACTGTAACCTTAAATAAAGCTTAACAGTCATATGAGTTATAAAAATGGTGAATACTGTTATTTTATGATTAAAAATAATAAAATACACGAATTTTGGGGTTCTGCCAAGCCTTGACGCCAACAAACTTGGAGTTATAGTGATAACTCTAAATAATGGCGTAATAATGAGATAAGATGGTTTGATCATGATGTAATCCTCACCAAACCTTAAAATATTGATCAATTCCAGTGCATATGATTAGTGCACGTCTACTAGAAGCCTGCTGGACTCTAGGACAAAGGAGTTTAATATAAATAGAGCTCTTTTTACTCTATTTCCCCCTCAGATCCTTACAAAACATTAAATCATTAAATAAAAAGGTAATTTCTTTATTCTTTATATATAAAAGTTTTATATTATTAAAGAAAAAAGATAATATTATAATAATCTTCATCTTTGACGTGATTATTGCAATTATTTAATTGTTTTGTTTAAATTTCTCTTAAAAATCTCAATTCCACGTAACATCAAGAAAATTTGTAATTTCTCTTAGATTGTATTGTAACTACAATTTAAATAAGTTGTATTTACATTTCAAGGCATAAAATATTCAAAATTATTATATTAAGCATTAATAGTAGGTTATTTCTCTTATTATAATAATTTTTCTCTATTGTTGCTTCAATACTTCTATAATTAATATAAATAGTATTTATATTAATTTCCAGCTTTAATATTAGTAATATTATTGTTATTAATTGTTTTTTATTGATAAGAAACAATTCTTTACGCCTGTAAGATTTGACTATGAAACTGATGATAATATTACTATTAATCAACAGTACTATGTCTGTTCTTATGAAATATAATAATAAAAATTATTATAACCACAATTAAATAATTATAAAATTATTTCTTTCACGTGTTATACACTACTAGTGATTATAACAGTGAGCAGTAATTGTCTACAAGAATCAATTACAAGAAGAATTTAATAATAAAGACTTCTTTTATTAAAATAATAAAATTATTTTAATATATAATTATCTTTTACAAGAATAATTATAAAGATAATTCTTGAAGAAAACTATTACTAGAGAAAAACTTTAAGAATTAAAGATAAAAGACTCACTAATACTCCAAAGAACTTATTGATAATAAAAGTAGAGAAATTTGACGTGGAATTGTGGATTTAAGGGAGCAAAAGGATTTATAACAGTATTACAACAATATATAGTTGGATTCTATGATTTCACGCCTTTCTGATTGATTCTGAAAGATTAAAACACTTAAGAATAGTTGAACTAATACTTACTTGTTGGTAATAAAGATTTAATAAAATGATAAGATGATGATACGGAAGAAACAGCAAGAGGAGGCCTCTTTTAAGTCAACAACAGCTCACAGAGGCGTGCCATGGAGCAAACTGAAAAACCAGTGAGTGAGAAAACAATAAACCCTTTTGGTTTATTGATTACATCATTATTTGTCACGTAACACTATCATAAGTACTTATTTGATGCTTTTACATGACTACCAACCCCAATATGGTTAAGAATAAAAGGAGTAACACTTGTAAATCTTCTTTTATTCCAAAATAATCATTGATTTCTCAAAGTCATCAATGTTATTGCCAATTTCATCACAGGTTGTAATTACTGTGAATTTTTGAAGATTCAGTGTTTCACGTAGAATAACCAAAAATGGACTGTAAGTAAAACTTTTAATTTTATTAGTAAAACTGTAATTCTTTTTAATTGTACCATAGATAATACAGTTCTCCTTTAGTCCTGAAAGTTTCAGAAAGGTTCATTAAGAATTGTATTTTTAATGAATTTTTGAAGTTTTTACCTCATTTCTACGTAGAATTGCAAATAGCAGTGTTTTGCTGGTTGCTATGAGGTAAATCAATGAATATGGGTCCCAAAAGGGTTTTAATTACTCTTTTGGGGTTTATCCATGGAAAGTCATTAGTAATTGACATGGTTACAGGAGTGTAAGTAGCTCATTACCTCCTTGGAACGTCAAAATAGCAGGTTATTTGCTTTTTTCTGGTGTTTTACAGTAGTTGTAACATGGTAACCAAGTTCCCAAAGAAATTTGGTTTACCAATTGGGCCAAGATGAGCCATGGATCCATGCTCTGGAGCTATCCACACCTCTGAGGCCTCAGAAGTTGGGTACCCTGGCTCTCTTTGATGTCTTTTGTCCCCCTTGCCTATTTTTCACGTCAAAATAGAATTTTAAGCTTCAAGTGAGATATCCACTATGGGTGTACCAAAAGTCCATGTAAGAATACCATGATATTAAGTGCTCAAAACATGCATAACACTATTCTTAGTGTATATGTAACATGGGATTTCTCACTTTCCCATTATTTTGGCTAAAAATCAAGAAAAACAAAAATTTTCACGGATCTTTTATATGGTATTAATGATGTGGTATTGAAGTATTTTCCATTTTACCACCTCAAATACTTAAATTGAGCTTATTCACTCTATGGAGCTACCCTAGGTGAATTTTTGTGTAGAATCCAAATCTGGTCTTAAATCCATGGATTTACTTACTCAATAAAAAGTTATTCATCTTTTCTGAAATTGAAAATGATGAATTTTGGATATATGCATGACTTATGAGTTTTGCATAATTCAAAATTTCTTTTTAAGATAATTGTGGCCTATTTGGGTATGTAAAATATACCTCAAGGCTCACAACGCCTTTATCATTTGTTGGTAATCTATAATAAAGTTATTTGAAAATACATTAATTATCTTATATCAATATATTTATTTTATCATATTATATTTTTATAATATAAATTATATTATTATATTTATTTAATAATATAATTATTTTATGCCATGATTATAATAATTATTTTTATCTTATTTATTTCATTTATGAGGCTTTTCATAGTACAATAAGTAAAGTATTAGTAATTTTTACTTATTGTTTCATAGTCAGACCTTAAATTTGGGGGCCCGGCCGTGATATTTACTTTAAAGAAGTTTAAAAAGATCATAGTTGGGTTTATCCAATAAGAAATTATAATTATAATCATAAAATTATATAATAATTTTATATTTTATTGATTTTAAAAGCTATTGGGCATTTGGAAAGCAATCATACTGTCTTACACATGGTTTTTCACATCCTTAGACTTTCAAAAACTTTCTTTGAGTGACTATAGTGATTAAAAAAGATATTTTATAAATTCAAAATAATTTTGTATTATAAATTAATTTCAAAAAGAATCATATTCATTTTTATTTTATTCTTTGAAATTAAAAACATAGAAAATAATAAAAGCCAATAAAAAAGTTATTTTATTCATTTTAATTTCATTTCTTTATTTATTTTCATTTTTTAAAGATATAAAAGCAGTTTTTACATGGCAAATTGCCATATCTTACCAAAAATAACACTTTTTATATAACAGACTTATATTTTTTTGTCTTTTTTAGTGTTTGAAGACAATCCAACAGAGGACAACCAAGCCACTGTTGAAAGATTGGTAGAAGAAACTTGCCCAAGTTCTCCAACACCAATTGTTACTAAGAAAAAGAAAGCTAAGAAATTAGACTTTCCAGGACCCACTATTCAGGACTCTGAAGGTGAGTACCTTGTTTATAAATTGCTATAAGAAGAATTCCCATTCTGAAATCCTCTTATTTTCTTGATTTTCTTAAATGATGCCTACCAGAAGAGGATCCCAATACTCCATCCAATCAGATGGAGCTGGAATCAGAGGTAAAATTGATTCCTCAATAGGGAAAAGGAAGGGCAATATCCCCAGTGGAACAGAATCCACACAAGGAAGTGCCTTATCCCAAAGGCAAGTCTTCATGTGGAAAAGCCTTACCCACCCTTACTAAGGAGACCTGCTTACCCAGCTAGTCCAAGGGCTAGAGAAGCCTTAGAGGTACACATTAAAGAATTAACGGAACTTGGATTATTAAGAAAATGAAGACATAATAAACAGGTAGAGGTCACTATACCTGTCATTATAACTTGGCATAATGGAAAATCAAGAATGGTAGGAGACTTCAGAGCCCTGAACACCTATACCACTCCATACAGATATCCAATACACAGAATCCATGAGACATTGACGCAATTGACGCAAGCTAAGTTCATTACAGCTATGGATGCCTCAAAGGGTTTTCATCAAAATTTCTTAACAGAAAATGCCAAGAAACTACTGAGGATAATAGTCCACTGTGGGATTTTTGAATACTTAAGAATGCCATTTGGCATGAAAAATTCACCTTCCCATTATCAAAGGATGATGAATACCATATTTCCTGAAGAATTATCAGAAGGATGGTCAATTATCTATAATTATGATATCATAGTTTGCTCAGAAACTTGGGAAAAGCACACCTTACAAGACTAGAAAGGTTACCACAAAAAATAGTGCAAGTGAATATGAAAATTTCCTTGAAAAAGTGTCATTTTGCATATAGTGAACTAAACGCACTAGGAAATGTTTTATCTGGACTGAGCCTAGGCATAGACAAGGATAAAGTACCAGAATTACCACTTAATCCAATGGCTCAAACCAAAAAAGAAATGTAATCATTTCTAGGATTTTCTGGTTACTATAGACAGCAGATAAAGGACTTTGCAAAAATTGCCAAATCCTTGTATAAACTATGTGATCAACAAACAGTCTATGAAATGACAAAAGAAAGAGTCAAGGCATATAGAGAATTAAAAAATTCCTTAAAAGCTGCCCCATTTCTTCTAATTCCAGATTGGAAACTACCCTTCAAGCTTTACATTGATGCTTGTGGAGAAAGACTAGGTGCTGCACTACACCTGTAAGATGTGACTATGAAACTGATGACAATATTACTATTAATCAACAGTACTATGTCTGTTCTTATGAAGTATAATAATCAAATATTCTTATAACCACAATTAAATAATTAAAGAATTATTTCTTTCATGTGTCAAACACTACTAGTGATTTGAACAGAGAGCAGTAATTGTCTACAAGAATCAATTACAAGAAGATTTTCATAATAAAACTTCTTTTGTTACAAAAATAAAATTATTTTAATATATAATTATTTTTTATAAAAATAATTATAAATATAATTCTTGAAGAAAACTAATTATTTAGAGAAATACTTTAAGAATTAAGAGTAAATCACTCACTAATATTCCAAAGAGCTTATTGAAAGATGAGAGAGAGAGATTTGACGTAGAATTGTGGATTTAAAGGATCAAAAGTTATTTATAACAGTATTACAGCAATATATAGTTGGATTCTATGATTTCACGTCTTTCTTATTGATTCTGAAAGATTTAAAATACTTAAGAATAGCTTTAACTAATACTTACTTGTTGGTAATAATGATTTAAATGATAATAAGATGATGATGAAAAAACAGCAAGAAGAGGCCTTTTTTAAGTCAAAAAAAGCTGCCAGAGGCGTGCCATGGAGCAAACTGAAAAACGAGTGAGTGAGAAAATAATAAACCCTTTTGGATTATTGATTGTATCATGTGAGCCTTAGAGGTAATTTCATATACCCAAAAGACCACAAATACAAAAATAACATATTAATATAAATAAAATAAATTTATTTACATTATTAAAATAAAAATCAAAATATAAATATAAAATTATATTAAAAATAAAAAAAAATTAATTACAATTTAAAAATAAAAATAGATAAAATTTTGTAAGTATAAAATTACATTTATACTTGAAAAAATTAAGTAAAAATGAAATTTTAACAAAATTGTGAAAAAATAAATAAATTTGGAAAAAAGTTAAATAAAAATTATTATAACTTTTTATCCAATAAATAAACACATGAAAATTATTTCACCATTGGATTCCTCATGAAAAATCAGGTGGGGTCACCTTTGAGTAAAATTCTTGTAACTCAACTCTAAATAAGCTTAAATTAAGTTTTTAGTATTTTCAATACAAAAGTTGAAAATCCTCAAAACTTTAATTTAATTCACACCACATGTGGTGTTAACCATCAAATTTTGTGTTAAAATTGAGGTGTTGTGTTTAGTTTAGAAGTTATGAGGAATTAAAGTATTTT
This sequence comes from Austropuccinia psidii, assembly GCA_023105745.1. Taxonomy (NCBI): domain Eukaryota; kingdom Fungi; phylum Basidiomycota; class Pucciniomycetes; order Pucciniales; family Sphaerophragmiaceae; genus Austropuccinia; species Austropuccinia psidii. Next base: position 5,691,873 of record JALGQZ010000002.1, on the reverse strand, counting down.
CAATTGAATTCAATTGAAATGTCAAAATGTGCGCATGTATTACATAAGTGAACTTTGATTTACATATGAGGTGTCAATTATTACTGTATTGTACTGTACAATTGAATTGAATTACATATGTAAATTATAAGTATAATACATGATGAGGAATTAAAGGAAAAATAAATTGGAAAGATTAAATTTGGGGGGGAAAAGGAACTCCAGCTCTAAGGGGGAGCTAGACCCCCAAATTCCTTGCTGACAGGCGTGGGATGTCAAAATTCACGCAAAATTTCATCACTTTTGGCCTGGAATTGAGTTACAGGGTCTGTGAACTCAATTGATGATGAGGTTTTGATACCAACTGGGGTAGTTTTAGCTGTTGCCAAGAGGGTAAAACTACCCTTAAGATAAAACAATCATAGTAAAAACAGTTTGAACTGGTTTCTACGCCTCTGACACACATTCTGACGTGTTTTGAAGGCTCTAGGCCTGGTATTGCCATAGTAATGGCTGATTTAAGGGTCTAAAATGGCTAAAAATGGCTAAAAATGGCTTAAACCAGCCCTTTTTTGGTCTAAACCAGGGTTCAATGATGCCATAATTGGCTTTTCTGTTGTCAGACTGTTTTTCACGACTGACAAGAGTAAATTTTACTTTTGGAGTAAGAGAATTGATGGCTATAAAAGAATGTCTTCTTTGCCCCACTTTTCTCTTCATGTTAGAATCTTTTCCTTTTATTAATTAGTTTAAACACTGTTAAACCAATCAATCAAAGATTCCAACCACCATTTTTAAATCATTTTAATCCTTTTAACCACGTGAAAAAATCATTATAATCATTGTTTGTAACTCATATAATCATTTTTAACCCTGAACCACCCCAAAAGTGAATTAAAGCATCTTTCATCACTGTAAACTTTGTCACTTTGTTTCCAAATTCACTCTGGTCACTTTTGGGCGTGATTTTTCTTTAATATTCTTTTTAAAGACTTTGTTCTTTAATTAATTGCTTGCAGTTCTTTGCTCAATTAATTCCAATTGAAATTGCTCTTGAAGAAATTTCTTTTGTAGCCTTAAAATATCTCTTGTAGAGTATTTTTTGGATAAATTTTTATTGTTGGTAAAACAATAAATTTTTATAATATTTTTGTTTTATACTAATAAAGTTATAAACAATAAAATTGGCGTGTTTTCTCTTAAAAATAATATTTCTTACTATTTTTAATTGAATTTTTTCCTTATACAGATTTTGAGGACAGGAAAAGTACTTGATTTTTTATCAAAGTTTCATATCCACACCTTACATTTGGGGGCCCAGCCGTGATATTTTACCTGTGACATATTTTTTTACTCTTTTTTAATCTTTTTCTTATATTGAAAAATTTAAAAAACATATAAAAAATACTTATAATTCAAAAAATCAATAAAAAATATTTTTTTTCATATTATAAGTGAGGCTTTAATTTTTGTTTCTTTTTTTGAAATAACCTTTTTTTTACTTAATTATTTGGCTTTTTCATTAATTTTAGTGTCTGACAACGTGGTAAGACAAGAAAACATTGAAACAGCCTCAACAGTTACCAGTATTATTCCTGCAAGCACTGTGATTTCAGACCATAATAGCACTGTTATTGTGACTCAAAATAACCAACCTGAGCCAATAACCTCTGAATTAATTAACTTGGATATAAGTAATACCCTTCAGAGAGCTAAAAATTTGGCAAATAGTGAGTTTTTTGACGTAAAATTACTATTTTTAACCTTTTTAATCATAAATATGCCTTCAACCAGATCAGGAGCAAGCTATAAACCCTCAAGCAGCTCCCAAAAAGGTCATAGACGTGATTATGGCAGAAGCCAATCAGATACAGAAGGACAAGGGTCAGTAAAAGACTTCCACAACAATAAATTGTCCAATTCTGAAGCTGATGACACTATTTTACCTTCAAAAAGAGCTGACACCGCCACAAGAAGCCTCAGTGGACATTTACAAAGCCAGCCAGAAGGCTTACAACAATGCACTTCAGTACAAAGAGTACCAGATCCTTGCAGATCTGTGGAGAAACTGCATGAATTCATACCTAACTGTAAGGAAATTCCTGGGCCATCCCAACACTTGCAAGTTACTCAATGGATGGCATCCATTGATGGAAAAGAAGAATATGATGCTCTTAACAGCAGAATGGAGGAAAAACAACCCTCCACCTCCCAAACCAGTGCCAAAAACAGCCCCAGTGGCCAGCAGCAGCACTTCCAACGTGAAAAAGCAGCCACAACCTCCAAACAAGGGCAAAGGGAAGGCACAAGCTCCAAAGCCTTACAGCCAGGGCTACAGGATCCCAAAGATTCAGCAGGATGCCATGGAAAATGTATTTCAGATGGCCAGAACCATGATGGAATTACAAAAGAAGGAGGAAGCCAGATTAACGTTCCAGAAATGATTTCTGATATATTTGATTCCATCCCAGAGTTGTATGATGCTATAAATGACGTGAAAAAACATCTTTCTGATAAAAATGAATCCATTTGTAACAACATTAAAACAAACAACTTGAGCCTGTGCCAAATCAATGAAACACTTACATGTTTTGAAAAGGTTTTAAGAACAATTAAAACTCCTAATAATGATACTTCTTTTGGCATTAAGATAAATGAACAATCTGCAATCATTAATGAATTAACAGAAAAATATTCTAAACTCAATATTGATGACATAATTGAGACAAGAATAAAACATGCCATTAGTACTATCAAAGAGGACAATAAAAAGACTCTGGATTATATTTCAAAAGCATTTGCTGAAGTAAAGACAAATACAATTGCCTTGAAAAAGGATTTTGATACCTCAAAAGAGGAAATATCAAAATTAACAATGAAATTAAATGAAGTTATATCTGATAATACTAGACAAACAGAGTTATGGAATGAGCTTACATATAAAGAGGATGAACATAAAAAGAATGTCATAGACTCTATACAAAGCTTACAACATGAGTTAAAAAATTCTCAAAGGTGTAACAACAGTAAAATGAATGATATTGAACAACTGCTAAACACCTTACCAAGAATGTCTACACCTCTGAACCAGAATGAGGGTGCAAGAATTCCCAATCCACAAGTATTGGATGGAGAAAATTCACAGTTAAAAGATGAATTTTCTACCTCTTTTCATAACTTGGAACCATCAATGGGCCAAGCACTATTAAAAGAAGTTCCAAAACTTAAGGAATGGCCTCACTTCAGTGGTGAAGGAGAATATGACCATATGGAATTTATCAGAGGTATTGACATGATCAAAGACGATTTTGAATTACCAGACAGATTGGTGACAGCCAGGTTTAACACCTTGTTTACCAAATCAGCTCACAGATGGTATATCAAATTGAGACAAGCACATGGACACCAGAGTTGGACTTGGTGGAAAACCCAAATTGTCAACAAATGGGCCAATGATGCATGGAGGTTTAAAGTTGAAACAGCCTTTGAATCCGCCAAATTTAATGCTGATAAAGACAAAGACTTACCATGGTTTTGTCAACAAAAGAACAGGTTAACAGCATTATACCCTGACATGTCAGAATTTATGATTCATAGAAAAATTCTAAGACAATGTGGAGGTGACTTAGAGCATGCTGTCAAGAGCAGGACTACTGAAAAATCTTCAGCAGAAGACATTATCAATATATTAGAGGAAGTAACCACAAGAACCAGAATTGGTTCCAGTAGGGTGAATCTCAAAACAAGGTTCAATACACCTTGGAAGGATTCTGTGGACAAAAACCCCAAAGAAAACTCTAATAATATTAAAAATAAGTCTGCAGATACAGTCAGAAAGTGCCATATTTGCCAAAGCACCACTCATTTAGCCAATACATGTCCAAAGAGAGGGAAAATCAATGAAATTGATGTGGAGAAAGAACCTGATGTTGAAAAAGATGACATAATTGAAGAAAATTCAGATGACAAGTCATCCATATTTTCTGAATCTTCAAAAGATATAGAAAATATCAATGCCACTTTTGACATCATGGAATCTTATTCCCACTTGCCACAATTAAGCAATGGTCAACTTGATTTATCAAAAATCCAAGATGCACAACTCATGAAAACCAAACCAAACAGAGGAAAAGGTTATACAGCTGGTAACTCCTGTATAACAGAAGTGGTGATTGACAACAAACCCACTAAACTTTTGCTTGACCCAGGAGCCTTCTGCTCTTGTGTTGGTAAATCTTTTCTTAAAACTTGTGTACCAAACTTTGAAGATCAACTGTTGCCAATTGATGGCATAAAATTCAATAGTGCAAGTAACCCAATGAAAGCATTGGGAATATTTGAGACTAGTGTCATATTTCCACATATCAATGGAAATTTAAGAATCACTGTTGAATTTGTTGTTATGGAAAATTGCTCTAGTACCCATTTCATATTGGGAAATGATTATTTAATCATGTATGGCATAGATTTACACAACAACAAAGACAGATACTTTACTATTGGAGACAATAAGCGCCAAAAATTTGCCTTTTTACCATTTAAAAGACAAATTACAGTAAACAAAGTATCACCAGTCAACTTAGAGTTAGAGAAATTCAAGTCTGAACACTTAAATGAAGCTGAAATAAGCCTTCATTTGAGTGATAAACAACAAAATGAACTCTTTTCTCTTTTATATGACCATAAAGAAGCATTTGCCTCAGATAAAGAACCCCTAGGGGCAATTATTGGTCATGAAGTTGATATTATTCTTAATATTGAGAGACCTTATCCACCACTCTTAAGAAGACCTGCATATCCAGCAAGTCCAAAATCAAGAGAAGCACTGGAAATCCATATTAAAGAACTTTTAGACCTTGGTGTAATAAGAAAAGTAGGCCACAATGAAGAAGTAGAAATAACTACACCAGTCATAGTGGCTTGGCATAATGGAAAATCTAGAATGGTTGGGGACTTTAGAGCTCTGAACACTTATACTGTTCCAGACAGATACCCAATTCCAAAGATCCAGATTGCCCTCACTCAAATATCTCAAGCAGTATATATAAGCAATATGGATGCTCTTAAGGGATTTCATCAGAATGTGGTAACACCAAGAGCAAGAAAGTATTTGAGAATCATTGTTCATTGTGGAGTTTATGAATATTTAAGAATGCCTTTTGGTATCAAAAATGCACCTTCACACTTCCAAAGAATGATGAATGAAATCTTCCCTGAAGAACTTTCAGAAGGATGGTTAATCATTTACATTGATGACATTATAGTCTGCTCCAAAACTTGGGAAGAACATATGTACAGATTGTCCAGGGTTTTGACAAAAATTCAATCTGTCAATATGAAAATTTCTTTAAAGAAATGCCATTTTGGATTTAAAGAGCTTAAAGCACTAGGGCATGTAGTATCTGGTTTATCTCTTGGAATTGACAAAAACAAAGTTGCAGCAGTACTGCTTAAACCCATGCCTCAAAACAAAAAAGAAATTCAATCATTTTTGGGTTTTGCAGGGTATTACAGGCAACACATTAAAGATTTTGCATCCATAGCAAGACCTCTTTATAAGCTATGTGACAAAGACACAGTCTTTGAAATGACAGTTGACAGAGTAAAAGCCTTTGAATCTTTGAGACAAGCCTTGACCACTGCTCCACTCTTACTGATGCCAGACTTTAAGCTGCCCTTTAAGCTTTATATTGATGCATCAGGAGATGGGCTAGGTGCTGCACTTCACCAAGTTCAGATCATAAATGATAAACCTGTAGAAGGACCCATATGTTTCATATCTAGGCAAATCAAACCAACTGAAGCCAGATATGGAGCAAGTCAAATGGAGTGTTTATGCCTTGTTTGGGCTCTAGAAAAGCTAAATTACTTTCTAGAAGGATGTGTCTTTGAAGTAATAACAGATTGTACCGCTGTTAAATCACTTCTGAACATGAAAACACCCAACAGACATATGCTTAGATGGCAAATAGCCATACAAGAATATAGGGGCAATATGACTATTGTTCACAAAGATGGCAATATTCATAAAAATGCAGATGGACTAAGCAGATGGCCATTACCAAATGATATTGATAATCCTGCTTATGTACCAGAAGAAGCCTCCCCACAAATTCCAATAGAAGTGATAAGTGTTACAGACTTAAACACCACCTTCTTTGAAGAAGTCAGAAACAGTTACACTCAAGATAAGAATTGTAGCATCTTATGCCAATTACTTAACAAGGACTGTAAGGACAACTCTCTTACACATGCCTTGGATGAAGTATGGAAAAAATCTTATGATGAAGGAAGATTTCACCTACTAGATGGTATAATTTACCACAGAACAAAACACACATGTGTTATGACAGTTGTGGACAGGTCACTAATCAATCTTGTACTGAAAGAATGCCATGATAGTCCCTTTTCAGGACATCTTTCTGAAGACAGAACAAGAGAGAAAGTGAAGACCTGCATATGGTGGCCAATGTGGCAGAAAGATGTTGCAGAGTATTGCAAAACCTGTGACAGGTGCCAAAAGGCAAATAAATCCACTGGCAAAAGACTTGGAAATATGATGAAAATCCAAGAACCAAGCAGACCTTGGGAAATTATCCATATGGATTGGGTAACTGGCCTACCACCAGGAGGTGACAGAAGCTATAATGCTTGCCTAGTAATTGTGGACAGATTCAGTAAAACTCCAATCTTTTTACCATGTCACAAAGATGATACAGCCATGGATACAGCTCTTCTGATATGGAATAGAGTAGTGTCATGGACTGGAATATTTACAAATATCATCAGTGATAGAGATCCCAAATTCACTTCAGCACTATGGACAAATCTTCACCAATTATTTGGCACTAAACTGTCTTTCTCTACAGCTTACCACCCACAAACTGATGGCTTGGCTGAAAGAATGATCCAAACCTTAGAGGACATGGTGAGAAGATTTTGTGCATATGGCCTTGAATTCAAAGATTGTGATGGATTTACCCATGATTGGTGTACTCTGTTGCCAGCACTGGAATTGGCATATAAAACATCAATCCATGCCAGTACCAATCAGACTCCTGCTATTCTAGAAAAAGGATGGAACCCCAAGTTACCCCAAGATTCCTTGAGAAAAGACTTAATTAAAATACATCCCACAGCAGCTAGCTTCAAAGGAATGCTAGACAAGGCTAGGAGGCATGCAGTGAGATGCATGGAGGACTCTTTTGCATATGCTCAAGACAAATGGGATAAATCACATGCAACTCCAGATTTCAAAGTGGGGGACCTAGTTCTTGTATCCACCACTAACTTCAATAACATCAAAGGATGTAAAAAGCTGAAAGACTCCTTTGCAGGACCTTTTGTGATTAAGGCCCTCCATGGAGAAAATGCTGTTGAAGTAGAGTTATCTGAAGAACTTAGCAATAAGCACCCTACATTTCCAGTAAGCTTGATAAAGGCATATAAATCTAGTGATGCTGAGAAATTTCCCTTGAGGAATAAGATTCCCCAAGTTATACCTCCTATTGAGACATCTGGTACTAAGAAAATTACCAAAGTTCTTAAGGAAAGGAAATTAAGAACCAAGAAAGTAAGGGAATACCTTGTTAGGTACAGTGACCCAACTTGTGAAGATGAATGGTTAAAAGAAAAGGATATACCAGAAGCTACCAAACTCCTCAGAAGATTCAGAAACACTAGAAACACCAATATTACAAAGTAATATTCCTTTTTAGGGGGAGGGAATGTGAGCCTTAGAGGTAATTTCATATACCCAAAAGACCACAAATACAAAAATAACATATTAATATAAATAAAATAAATTTATTTACATTATTAAAATAAAAATCAAAATATAAATATAAAATTATATTAAAAATAAAAAAAAATTAATTACAATTTAAAAATAAAAATACATAAAATTTTGTAAGTATAAAATTACATTTATACTTGAAAAAATTAAGTAAAAATGAAATTTTAACAAAATTGTGAAAAAATAAATAAATTTGGAAAAAAGTTAAATAAAAATTATTATAACTTTTTATCCAATAAATAAACACATGAAAATTATTTCACCATTGGATTCCTCATGAAAAATCAGGTGGGGTCACCTTTGAGTAAAATTCTTGTAACTCAACTCTAAATAAGCTTAAATTAAGTTTTTAGTATTTTCAATACAAAAGTTGAAAATCCTCAAAACTTTAATTTAATTCACACCACATGTGGTGTTAACCATCAAATTTTGTGTTAAAATTGAGGTGTTGTGTTTAGTTTAGAAGTTATGAGGAATTAAAGTATTTTCAATTGAATTCAATTGAAATGTCAAAATGTGCGCGTGTATTACATAAGTGAACTTTGATTTACATATGAGGTGTCAATTATTACTGTATTGTACTGTACGATTGAATTGAATTACATATGTAAATTATAAGTATAATACATGATGAGGAATTAAAGGAAAAATAAATTGGAAAGATTAAATTTGGGGGGGAAAAGGAACTCCAGCTCTAAGGGGGAGCTAGACCCCCAAATTCCTTGCTGACAGGCGTGGGATGTCAAAATTCACGCAAAATTTCATCACTTTTGGCCTGGAATTGAGTTACAGGGTCTGTGAACTCAATTGATGATGAGGTTTTGATACCAACTGGGGTAGTTTTAGCTGTTGCCAAGAGGGTAAAACTACCCTTAAGATAAAACAATCATAGTAAAAACAGTTTTAACTGGTTTCTACGCCTCTGACACACATTCTGACGTGTTTTGAAGGCTCTAGGCCTGGTATTGCTATAGTAATGGCTGATTTAAGGGTCTAAAATGGCTAAAAATGGCTTAAACCAGCCCTTTTTTGGTCTAAACCAGGGTTCAATGATTCCATAATTGGCTTTTCTGTTGTCAGACTGTTTTTCACGACTGACAAGAGTAAATTTTACTTTTGGAGTAAGAGAATTGATGGCTATAAAAGAATGTCTTCTTTGCCCCACTTTTCTCTTCATGTTAGAATCTTTTCCTTTTATTAATTAGTTTAAACACTGTTAAACCAATCAATCAAAGATTCCAACCACCATTTTTAAATCATTTTAATCCTTTTAACCACGTGAAAAATCATTATAATCATTGTTTGTAACTATTATAATCATTTTTAACCCTGAACCACCCCAAAAGTGAATTAAAGCATCTTTCATCACTGTAAACTTTGTCACTTTGTTTCCAAATTCACTCTGGTCACTTTTGGGCGTGATTTTTCTTTAATATTCTTTTTAAAGACTTTGTTCTTTAATTAATTGCTTGCAGTTCTTTGCTCAATTAATTCCAATTGAAATTGCTCTTGAAGAAATTTCTTTTGTAGCCTTAAAATATCTCTTGTAGAGTATTTTTTGGATAAATTTTTATTGTTGGTAAAACAATAAATTTTTATAATATTATTGTTTTATACTAATAAAGTTATAAACAATAAAATTGGCGTGTTTTCTCTTAAAAATAATATTTCTTACTATTTTTAATTGAATTTTTTCCTTATACAAATTTTGAGGACAGGAAAAGTACTTGATTTTTTATCAAAGTTTCATATCCACACCTTACATATCATCTGTTGTCATGTAAAATTATCATAATTACTTAATTGATGCTTTTATGTGACTACCAACCCAAATATGATTGAGAATAAAAGGAGTAACATCTGTAAATCTTCTTTTATTCCAAAATAATCATTGATTTCTCAAATTTATCAATGTTATTGTCAATTTCATCACAGGTTGTAATTATTGTGAATTTTTTGAAGATTCAGTGTTTCACGTAGAATAGTCAAAAATGGACTGTAAGTAAAACTGTAATTCCTTTTGGTTATACCATAGATAATAAAGTTCTGCATTGGTCCTGAAGGATTCAGAAATATCCATTAAGAATTTTATTTTTAATGAATTTTTGAAGTTTTCACCTCATTTCTACGTAGAATTGCAAATATCAGTGTTTAACTGGTTGCTATGAGGTAAATCAATGGATACAAGTCCAAAAAGGGTTTTAATTATTCTTTTGGAGTTTATCCATGGAAAATTATCAAGAATTGACATGGTTACAGGAGTCTAAGTAGCTTTTTATCTCCTTGGCACGTCAAAATAGCAGGTTATTTGCTATTTTCTTAAGATTTACTGTAGTTGTAACATGGTAACCAAGTTCCCAAAGTGTTTTAGTTTACTAATTGGGCCAAGATCGGCCATGTATTCAAGCTTTGGAGCTGTCCACGCCTCTGAGGCCTCAGAAGTTGGGTACCCTGGCTCTTTTTGATGTCTTTTGTCCCCCTTGCTTATATTTCACGTCAAAATAGAAATTTAAGCTTCAAGTGAGATATCCACTATGGGTGTACCAAAAGACCATGTAAGAATACCATGATATTAAGTGCTCAAAACATGCATAACACTATTCTCAGTGTATATGTAACATGGTATTTCTCACATTCCCATTATTTTGGCGTGAAATTAAAAAAAACAAAAATTATCACGGATCTTTTATGTGGTATTAATGATATGGCATTGAAGTATTTTCCATTTTACCACCTCAAAGAGTTAATTTGAGCTTATTCACTCTATGGAGCTACCCTAGGTGGATTTCTGTGTAGAATCCAAATTTGGCCTTAAATCCATGGATTTACTTACTCAATAAAAGATTATTCATCTTTTCTGAAATCAAAAAATGATGAATTCTTGATATATGCATGACTTATGAGTTATTCATAATTCAAAATTTATTTTCAAGATAATTGTGGCCTATTTGGGTATGTAAAAAATACCTCAAGGCTCACATTCCTTCCCACCAAAAAATAAAATTGTATTACAGTTTTATTAATGGTATAAGTAATAAAAAAGCCCCAAAGGAGGTTAATGTCCACTTTCCAACCTCTTTACATCACTCAGATCAAGTAATTCAAAGCACATTTATAAACATATTCAGGCTTGTGGCCTTATTTCATGTCTAAATCTTCTCAAGAGTTTATCTGAGTCAGGTATTTCTGATTCTACCAGCTATTCATCCTCATGTACTGGATTTCTATATCTGAAAAGATATTCTCTTTGATTTTTACCCCTAGGTCTCCTTTCTTTAATCACTTTCTTTATCTTTTTGTCTTCATCCTGTTCCACTGGTGGCACAGTTAAAGGAGTTGGGTTCCTTAAGGGGAACAATTCTTTGTCAGCTGGTTTATAAGGCTTTATCAAGCTAACTGGAAAAGTGGGGTGTTTATTTTCCAATTAACCACTCAATTCCACTTGAACTGCATTGTTTCCATGTAAGGAAACAATAAAAAAAGGTCCTACATAAGAATCTTTAAGCTTCTTTGGGCCTTTGATATTATTGAAATTCAAGGTTGAAACTAGAACAAAGTCCCCTACTTTGAAGTCTGGTACTTTATGACTCTTGTCCCACTTGTGTTTTGCATAATCAAAAGCATCATTCATACTTTGTTTGCATGATGTTTTACTTTTTCAAGCTTTTATTTTGAAGCTGGAAGCTGTAGGATGAATGTAAATCAAGTCTTTCCTCAGTGTGTCTGCTGGGAGTCTTGGATTCCATCCTTTTTCTAACATAACAGGAGTTTGTCCTGTGGAAAAATGGACTGATGTCTTGTATGCCAATTCTAGTGCAGGTATCAGAGTGCACCAGCCATGGTTAAAGCCATCTGAGTCTTTGAATTCTAACCCATAAGCACAAAATCTCCTGATCATGTCTTCTAAAGTTTGAATCATCCTTTTTTGCTAGCCCATGTGTTTGAGTGTGATATGCTGTAGAGAATGATAACTTAGTCCCAAAATATCTATGAAGATTGGTCCAAAGTGCAGATGTGAACTTGGGATCTCTGTCACTTATGATATTCTTAAATAGTCCTGTATGAGGAATAACTCTACTTCATAGAAGAAGAGCTGTATCCATATCAGTGTCATCTTAATGACATGGTAAGAATATGGGAGTCTTGCTCTATCTGTCTACAATGACTAAACAATAATTATAACGTTTGTCACCACTTGGAGGAAGTGCTGTGACCCAAGCCATGTGAAAAACTTCCCAAGGGGATTTTGGTTTTTGTATATGCATCATAAGTCCAAATTTCTTGCCTTTACTGCTGTTTGCTTTTTGGCATCTGTCACAGGTATGGCAATACTCAATGGTTTCTTTTCTCCAAGATGGCCACTGTGGGAACTCCTCTGCGTGTGGGATAAAATGAGGCAGTACCTGGAAGGGGAAATTACAAGAAAACAGTTTTGAATTGCTGTTTGAGACTTGTAACCCTTGCTCTGCTCGTGTGCTAGAATAATCTAGACTGCCCTTCCTAATATGCTAAGTTATCTTTACTGAGTTCACCAAATCAATTTTATTATTGATAGTGGCTTGATCAGAAAATATGAGACTCAACAATCTCTAATCAGACTTTGCTCTACTCAAAACAATGGTTATTTAAAACCTTAACGAATAAATTCTTTTTAAAACTTTCAGCAGGCTGAGTGGATTCCACCAGATGATAGTACAACAATATATCAAATAATATAATAACTAAAATAAATAAAAAATAAAAGGAAACACTATCTTCTAATACAAAATCACAAAATATTCTTTTCTTGATAATTCTTTAATAGATATAGAAACTAATAGCTAGGATAACAACAATCTTCAATTCTCTGAAATAATAAACTTGAAAGGGATAAAAATATATTTCAAGCCCTTTTGATGTGATGGATGGGATAATACTCTAATACTTGTGAATGATTTAGTATAATATGGGTAGTTTAATTTTATATTTGGTGTTGATTTAATAATAGATTAAATGATCTCTTCTGGTTTTTTGATAATAATAATATCTAATTGTTATAGTTTCAATATTAATTTGAACCAAACACTAATGTATTTAATTTTATTTTGTTCCTTGATGATAATTTATTAGGGATTACCCAATAAATACAAATCCACTTTTATTTTAAAAGTAGTAAAATTACTTTGGTTGTGCAGGTTTTGTTTTAAAACAAGCAAAATTACTTTCTTTAAGGAAGTTTTCAACAAAAACTAGCCCAAAACTAATTATAATGGTTAGGTTTTATTTTAAAGCCTACAAAATTACTTTGGTTTGATGGTTTTATTTTAAAACTCTCTAAAAATTACTTTTAAGGATTTAAACACTAAACTCCAGAGATGCCTTGCTCATGAGCTTCAAGCTTTAAGATCCTAATTAAATAAGGCACTAGTCTACCTGCTAGTAAGGGATGAACTAAAGTCTTTTCACACTATTGGTTCTCTTGATCTATGTCAGCAACGAACCTCAGTTACTAGGCTTAATTTATCAAAATTTCTAGTATACCTCCTAGAAGAGGGATCAGAAAAAATAAATTGAATTTACAATTTCTAGATGGGGAAAAGGGAAAAAGTGGGAGAGAGGGCCTCTATTTATATCCGTGGGGCCCTCCATAGGAGTGCAAAAAAAGAGGGGACTTAGAAATTCTCAGCCCCTGGTGGCTGTGCAAACTTTAATTGTGGATTTTCAGGGAAACGTGTTGTGACGTGACACGCGTCTGGATTTCTGACCAATCAGATTACTTCACTTGACTTTTCCTAATGACGTGACGTGTTTCTGACCAATCAGATCCATTCATTCTTATCTCTCCCATTTACATGTGACATGTGGCTGTGTAATACATTTAAACCTTAATTTCTGGCCCTGGAACCCTTATCTCCATGTATTACTCAATTTATTACTAATCTGTCAGCTGATTTTCCTGTATTATAGTTTTCTGGCTTCCTGTATTACTCATTGACCTATATTACCTGTATTACCTGTATTCTTCCTGAAATTTCCTAAATATTTTATATTCCTTCCAAAATTCAGTCCTACTCTTCATCTCTGCAGCTTCAATGAGAAATTTGGGGGTTACATTAACAGAAAAGCTGATGTAATATGGCCTTTCCAATTCAGCAATAAATTATTTCAGTCTTCAAAAATTAATCATTTAATTATCTAAAGGAACTCAATGATGCTTATCCTCTCTTTGGGTGGTTCATAACAGCAAAAATACATGAAGCTTCGCAAAATTGATACTTCAAAAGTGTTTTGTTCCACACCTTGAATCTTCTATGTCCCCTATGATGTCTACAACTCTGCTCTTTATTAATTGGCATCCTCATTGTGACTCTGATTATATTAATCACCCAATTGCTTATATTTAAGCATATTAAAAAAAATATATTAAAAAGAATTATTTACAGAGAAAATTGAAAAATGTCTTTGATTTGGGTACTGTCCATCACAATTATGTGTTGGATAGTGCAGTGGGGTGACACTTGAAGAGCAAACCTGTGGTCAATTTTCCTTAATAAATATATCATTTGTGTTATTCCATGTTTATTTTACTGTTATTTTCCCTCAAAGGTGATTTCATACTATTGATATCCTCTTTTATATAAATAATTACCATAAAAATAAAAAATTTATTCAGCCAAACTGTCATGGTATACCACACCACCATGCACAGTTCTTCACTTTTTGAAGTGTTCTGTCCTCTGACAGGTGTCCAGAGTAGATGCTATCATGGCATTCATGGGGAATTGTATTGATAAGCAATCTGCTGCATAATGTCATTTCACAAGAATGTTTGGTTCTGTGGTAAATAATCCCATCAAACAAGTGAAATCTCCCTTCAGAATAGGAGTTTCTCCAAACTTCATCTAGTGCATTGACTAAAGATGTATCTTTGCAGTCTTTATCTAATAAAGAAGTCAAGATATGGAAATTATTGTCTTTCTTATAAGATTCTCTGACCTCTTCAAAGAATTCAGTCCCAATATCAGTTATGTTCATTCCTTCAATTGGAATCTGTGGTTCAGCTTCCAAAGGTACATAAGCTGGGTTATCAGGAGTGTTGGCTAATTCCGACCTGCTAAGTCCATCGGCATTCTTATTAATGTTTCCTGCTTTGTGGACTATAGTCATGTTTCCTCTATATTCTTTAATGGCTATTTGCCATCTCAACATGTGTCAGTTCGGAGTTTTCATGTTAAGAAGTTATTTTACTTCATTACAGTCAGTTATCACTTCAAAAACCCTGCCATCAAGATAATAGTGTAATTTCTCAAGTTCCCATACCAAACATAAGCACTCCATTTGGATTGCACCATATCTGCCCTCTGTTGGTTTGATTTGTCTTGAGATGTAACAAACTGGTCCCTCTATAGGTTTGTCATCAATAATTTGGACTTGATGTAGGTGTCAGGATGAAACTATGATAAAGGTGTCAAATAGGTTAAATACAGCTTTAACTATGTTTGTGACATGGTAAAAATAGTTTGAGAAGATTTATAAGGGATTAAAGATAATTAAATTCAAGATTAGAAGGGCTTTACTATATATGATATAGTGGTGGTGAGCGCTGTTGAAAGCCCTGGGTGCAGCTTTATCTGTTGGGTTACAATAATAAAAAGTCTACAAGAATTAAATTTATAATTATACCTGATTATTAACCAAGAGTAAAACTGTTTTTGACAGTTTACTACGTAGGTTATTCAAGAGAAGGATGAGGAAACAACTCTGGCTGTGAAAAGCCTACTTTTTATCCTGAAATGGGGTGGAAAGGGTACTAGACCTTTCCACTTAGAGGAAGTGAAGATTTTTTCACTCTCTAGTACTGGCTTGTGGTTTGCAAACAGCCTGTATAGCCTGTATTGCTTCAGATGTGGTTTTGAAACTACATCTGGGCAGTTTTCACCAACACAGGGTGAAAGTTTTCATCTGGGGACCTCATAGCCTGATTCTGACGTGTATGACGCGTAAATGCTGTACAGAAACTGTATGGGACCCCAGTATTGACTGAAATATGAGGTATTGAAGGAAAAACATGCTTCTTTGTCTATTTGACACCTCATATTCATGATTATGGGATATTATCCCATGGTAAGGCTGTATATGACAGCAGGTGGGAATCTGACCTTAAAACAGCCATACCTTTGTCAATTCTTGAGATATCAACCTAAAAATTGGTTCGGTGTGTAGCCCTGTATGTGCTCTACACAATGGTGCCTCATTTAATATGGGTATCATTGAATATGGCAGAGTTATGCCATGTACAAGAGTTTTGTACATTTGTGTGTTTTAGACAAAAAGCTGTATTGAGCTTGTTTGCCCCATAACTTCTGCTGTAGTTGGGATATGGGGAAGTGGATGACACCATCAGATAGTCCTGATTGTTCTCTTTCCAAAAAGACCCCACCTCAGGTATCCCACACTAAAACTGTAGAGGTTAGATGAGAGGTGAATGTTTTGTTCACCCTTATTTGGCCTGAAATTGACCATAACTCCAGTAATATTGGTGCTAGCTCAGTTTGGGTGCTACCATTGGATAGCCCTGGCTTAGAGCTTCATTTTGAATACCCATTTGATGGGGTTAAGCCGCTCCTTCTAGATTTTAGATGAGAGGTGAAAATTAAGGTTTATGCTCAGCAATAACTTTGAGCAGGAAAAGCTTTGTTATTTTTTGTCCTATGATGATGGGACTTATATTTTCAGAAAGAGGTGAGTTTGATCTTTCTTTTGATACCTGTTGAGCTAATTTGGCTCAGCTCCATGTTTTGGTGGTACCTTGGCTATACCATTGGTTTATGGTATTTTGGCTGTCATGCTTGTGCTCTGGTTTTAAGTCACAGGCTGACATACCCTCCCTCTAAAAAAGGCTCATCATTGATGAGACTTTTCAGTCCTCCTAGAGGCCCTGAATCTCCTTAGATGAAGGTTCCCATCTGGTATGGCATCTTCTGCTAACCATTTGTCTTTATCAGCTGTTTGGTGCTTAAATCTGACTAAGTATTGTCTTTAATCCTTCCCATTAATTCTGATCTTCCTGGCCCTGATGATCTTACTCACAGGTCCTGGGGAGTCTTCCACTTCCACTATTTAAGGTGGTGTGGGGCTCTTTTTCCTGGAGGGGAATTTATCCTCCTCTGTTTGGAAGTATGGTTTGACCAAACTCACTGGAAAGACTGGGTCCTTCCTGGAAAATTCCTCTGTAAGTTTGACTTCCACTGCATTCTTTCCTATCAACTCAATGATAGTGAAAGGCCCTACAAATGAGTCCCTCATCTTCATGTGTCCTTTAAGATTATTGAAGTTCAGTGTAGACACTAGCACCTGGTCCACTTCCTTAAAGTCAGGTTCCATGTGTGTCTTGTCCCACCTCTGCTTATTATAATCTTTGACTTCAGCTATGCACTTAGCAGCTGTATCACAAGCCCTCTTCCACATATCATGGAAGTCTTCGGCTGTGGGATGGATAGTTAGAAGATTCTTCTTCAAATGATCCACAGGCAACAAGGGATTCCACCCTTTCTCTACCAGTGCAGGTGTTTTTCCTGTGGTAGAGTGCTGACTTGTATTAAAAGCCAGTTGGACAGCTGGTAGAAGGGTAACCCAGTCATGGGTATATCCATCATGGTCCTTATACTCCATGCCATAGGCACAGAACCTTTTAAGCATGTCCTCCATAGTCTGGATCATCCTCTCAGCTAGGCCATCTGTTTGGGGATGGTAAGCTGTGGAAAAAGCAAGCTTGGTGCCAAGAATGTCATACAAGTTGGTCCAAAATTCAGATGTGAATTTTGGGTCCCTATCACTAATGAGGATTTTAGGGACTCCACAGGTAGATATGATGTTATTCCAAAATAACAGAGCAGTATCCATGGCTTTGTCCTCTTTGTGGCATGGTAGACACCTCATGCTCTTGCTGAACCTATCAACTCTTATTAAGCAGGCATTGTAGTTTTCTTTGCCTCCTGGGACAATTCCTGTAACCCAGTCCATGTTAATGGTTTCCCATGGGTGCTTGGATTCTTCCATATGTTGAAGTAACCCATACTTCTTCCCGTGTTTCCTACTTGCCTTTTGGCATCTTTCATAAGTGTTGATGTATTCACTCAACTCTTGTTCCCACTTGGGCCACAAATCTGTGCTTGCTACCCTCTCTTTGGTCCTGTCCTCACTCATGTGTCCCATATAGGGCCAGTCATGGTATTCCTGCAGGATCAGAGAGATGTGGTCCCTGTCTACCACTGTGAGTGCACTTGTGTGTTTTTCTCTGTGGTAGAGCAGGCCATCTATAAGGAAAAACTTGTATCCTTATAAGCCCTTAACGAGGTTTCTTCCAGCTGGGCTTCCAGTTCTGGACTCCTGTACTTTTGTTGAAGGAGTTGTAGTAATATTCCACACTCACCAGGGCGAATCTTGTGTCAATCGTCGACGATTGACTTCACGTCAAGCAAATGTCAAGCAGCATAAAAGTCGAGCTCACGTCAAGCGAAAATCAAGCAAACGTCGAGCACATGTCCTACTCTTGTCTTACACCAAATCCTGTGACATCCACCAATATTGGTTCCCCTGTGCCTTCAACTCAGATTCCTCACCACCTGATCATCCCGCAACCGTCCAATGGTTGGTAAAAATTACACAAGACCCGCCTGTTTGCACAAACACACATCAAAGAGGTCCTTCAGCCAGTCTTGATGTCGGCGGGGGGTTTGACTTCACCAGGTCATCCATAAAAGGACTCCGCCTGAGCGGGATTGTCGTTTTGCAGGTGACACTGGGAGAGCCCGCCGCACAATACCGCATGTGCATGTGCAGGTGCGCTTGCGTGTGCATTGGCGTGTGTGGGTGCGGGTGCTCTTGCGTGTGTGGGTGTGGGTGCGAATGCGCTTGCGTGTGCATTGTTGTGTGTGGGTGCGGGTGTGCTTGCGTGTGCATTGTTGTGTGCGGGTGCGGGTGCGAGTGCGCAAGGGCTGCTTCCCCTTCCAACATGATGATGGCGCAGTTAGAAATTTTGGATGCTGTGAAAGGTGAGTGTGTGGGTCATTTGATCATTGAACTTGGCTTATTCACACTGTACCCGATGTCAAAATAGTAAGTTCTTTGTGGCAATGTGAAATAATGGGCTTTGCTTGTCACAATGGCAGGTCTCTGTCACTAAATTTTGAGGCAGTTATTTCACTAGCAAAATTGCTAATGAATACGAGAGATATTTGCATTTTAGTAGACTAAATATCATGAAATAACGGCTTTATCATTACAAGCAGTCCACATGACAGAACTTTGTTATCATACAATCCACAGTTACCTTCTATTTCTTCTTCAGATATGATCAAGTGTCCATCATCAAAACCAACAGCTTTATAAATATTCAGATGCGGCCAATCTGGTAAGAAATTCACATCAATCTTCAAAGTTTTTAAGATCAGAAAGTTATTTTTCAGTATGCTAGATGGCTCAGAGACTTTAAAAATGCTATTAATAATACCAAATCGCCGTGAGTTGCCCCTCAGAAAACATATCACACTGTTGCTGACATTTTTGGATTCAGTTGAAAATATATTGTTCCCAATATTAATGTTTGAAACTGGAAAATACCATGGTGAGACAATCCTTGAAGTGGGAGGACTTGTGGATTGCACGGTAGTGTCTAAGCTGATCCAATCAGCTATTTCCCTCGTTGCATGAAAATTCTGTAAGTACTCAACCAGCCAATCATAATTTTCTTGGTCATGGAGGGATGGTTTGTTATATTTATGGTCATTGAACAGGGAAGGTGGCTGTGATTCGAAAAGCTGTTTTATTTCACATGGCACGGATGGGGATTTCAGGAGAACGGAAAGGTTGGAACATCGACAGATATGTTGAAGTAAGGTTTTATCTATATCATCTATTCAGAGTTGAAAGAAGTTAATCTTATTCAGTTCAGGTGTTTAATCAATGTGAATATATTGATCTTATTAATTGACATACATATTTTGTTATTTGTTGGCATTTTTGAAAATACTCCAATCAAGCACTCATAACCCCATGTGGCTGAGGCTTGTGCTGGGCCCCAACGTTGGAAGAGTTTGGGAATATGATCAGCAAAATGATGATTTGGTTTACTTTTCTGTTTTGGGAACAGGAGTTGATTGGAAAGGCGGAATATTTTCCAATGTTCAGCAAATGCAGTCGCATCTCCTATTGAAACAGTCCAACTTGTGGCAATGTTGATAGCACTAATCAAATGGAATGTATTCTTGGTTAGTTCATTTGCAAGTTCTTCTGACTGACCCATTTTTCTTTGAATGTTTGCGGATTGGTGTACATCTAATGACATCTGTTGACTGAGCATTAAAAATGGAATATAGACCTTGTATAAGAGAGCCCATTCAGCGGCTTTTAAGCTACCATGAGAGGGGGAACCCATGTTGCGAGGTACTCTTGTCCATGATGAGGGAATTATTGTCTCAGAGATGATTTGACGGAGATGCTCCAGAGCCTCACCCTTGATCTGGTGATCACTCAGTGCAGTGATATCCAATTCAGAGGGGATTTCAGAAGTGGGGATGTAGTTGGCATCAAATGAAGGAATCTCCGCAGAACCACTAGATGGATGTTCCGTGTGAGGGGTGGGCATTGGGAAGTAGTTTTTTTGGGTGGAAGTAGTGGGGAGTGGCTCATTTATTATTTTTGCTGCATCTCTTCTCAGGGAGTGGGCCTCTCTCAATTTGATTTTATCAAGAGAGCTGTTGGAGGTCATGGAATCTGAGTCTGAACTGTTGGTGTCATTGGATTTCCTGCGGGACCTGAGGTAAATTTTTGATTTCGACTCTGGAATTCACAATTTGAAAGCTGCATGATCCTTCAAAATTCCCAGTATTAAATTATGCATTATGTCAAGATTAACCATTCTGGTTGCATCCCAATACGGAAGGTCTTCTAAAATTGAATATCGCACTCCATACTCAGAGAAAATTGCTTGTCTTTGTTGTGGGGTTGCCCGAAGCCATTTGGCAATGGTTGATTTATGATTTTGATATGAGCGTGTGTAGTGAAATTGAGGACCAATTTCTTCAATTTGAGCTTTGTGAATAGTGCAAAAATTACAAAAGTGGTTTCCTGAATGAGAAATAAATCCAGTAAGCTTGCCCATGGCAACCACATCCGCAATGGCTGTGAGAATGGCAACACGGATAAAGGATCCTGAAGGACCTGTTGAGGTGGGTGAAAAATGGTAACCTTGCCATAGCTCTTTGAGTTCGTTGATGAGTGGCATTAATAAAGAATTCAATTGAAGGGAAGTTGGCTCCTTCGGACCAGGGATGATTCCTGCAACATAGACATTCTCTGGCTTCAATCTTTCACTTGGGGGGAGATTAAGACAAATAAGCATGATAGGTCCAATGCTGGCCAACCGGGTGGACTTTCCATGTGCATTAAACCAGTCCACATAAATGGAGAAGGCCAATGCACCAGGAATGGACATGAATGAGGGGTCATGGATATTTCTAGTGCCAGTGAAGCGTCTCCAGACCAATCCATCCCAGACGTCACGTTTTGGGGAATCTTCGGGAGTTTGGGATTGTTGATGTTGATGCAGAATGTCCATAATTCCAGCCCGCTGGAGAAATCTGGCAAGCCAATTTTTGAATGGTTGATAAATGAAATGTTTTGTTGGTATAAATCTTTGCTTCATGTTGGTGGTTTTTTGGGTGTGGGATTCAAATGAATAGATGAATTTGCCTAATGATTGTGTGCACGGGGGATCATGATCATTTGGGTCATTATGGCATTGACAGTGGGGTTGGTCAGTTGTGACTGATTCAGTAAGGCCATTAAGAGAGAAACATTGAGAACAACATATATAGTTTTGCATCACTGGCTCCAATTGGAGATGTTCAAATATGGTACTCAGATCTTGAGGTATATGGAATGCAGGAATGGGGGGACCACCGGAGCTTGAGATGCTGGACTTGATCAGCAGGTTTAGGGCGGGGTTGAGAATGCGTGAAGCCCTGCGGGGTATATTATACCTTAATGATAGAATGGCAGATATTATCATTCCAAGGTCTTGTGGAGGAAGGTTTTGACTGCTGCTGTATGGTTTCTGTGCAATTGAATTGAGCCCCAGTGCTGTGGAGAAGGTGCTTTGGGTCAATGGTGAATAATCAGCTGGGAATATTTGATCCAAAAGAAGTTGTGGGCACTCAGATCCTGATTCAGAAGTAGGGATGTTTGGAAGAGATTTGGGTGCAATGGTTGATTTGAGCTTTTTAATGTGCTGTTTATATTGGAAAGGTGTGAAGGTAACTCCAGGCCTATTACCCTCAGGGGAAGAGTGTGTTTGAGTTGAGCAGTGTTGACACATGCATATACGCATTGAGGAATAGCATGTCACATGGTGGAATGTGATCTACAACTTGCCAGTATTAATCGGTCTTTCAACCGGTTTAATAGCCTTTTCGGCAAGAGTTCCCTTTGCTGAGGTCTGGCAGACAGCATTGTGACAATAAACCGGTTACCAATGTCATGGGTTCGATTCCGGTTGGAGACAAGGAGGGGTCTCAATCAAACAACCAGAAATCGCTGGGTTTTCCGCTCCATTGGCGTACAAGGGTTCCGCCCCTTGGGGGTTCCTTGTAGGCTCCTGTTGTGACTAATGTAACTCCATGAGGGTCACATGGGTAATACCATCAGTTACATGCACTTCGGGACGCAGTGCTCTAAACCCGGGGGTACTGTCACATGGTGGAATGTGATCTACAACTTGCCAGTATTAATCGGTCTTTCAACCGGTTTATTGTCACAATGCTGTCTGCCAGACCTCAGCAAAGGGAACTCTTGCCGAAAAGGCTATTAAACCGGTTGAAAGACCGATTGATACTGGCAAGTTGTAGATCACATTCCACCATGTGACATAGCAGCGGGTTGTCATTGTTGCAGGAATTGGGAGTACGGTTGGTTTGTGTATAAATATCTATGGCTGATGTGAAAGTGTTTAGGAGTGTTATTAATTGGCAAAAAAATTGAGTGATTATTTATGAAGGGGGAGATGGTTTGAGCCATCTGAGAATTTTATCCCATTTGTAATGGTGTGTGAGCTGCAGCTGATGGAGTGTAACATGTCTCATCTGGATGGCGGAATTGGTTAGGAGTTTAATTGGGTAAAATGCCATGCTGCTCAATGCTCATACATATTCTATTTTATTTACACATGGCGATACTGCGGTTTTGACCCTTGAGGGGGGTTCCAATAGGGATGTGTCAACATTGATTTGAGGGGATTGACATTCAAACCATGTACGCTGGCACGCCATCATACATGGCTTAAACCTTATTACAGACATAACGATATAACTCTATTACATAAGGGGTTGGAGTGCAGCTAAAGTCTTGGTATTTGGTTTGAGTGCAGCAGGCTTTTAATTGGTTGGAATGTGATTTGGATTGTCTCGCCTTTCTTGAAAAGGTGATTTTTCTTTTGTGGGTAAATCCTTCATGAATATACCCCTTTCCAGATGTACAATGCTGTGGAATTTCAATGCATATATTGGCAGTTTGGATAATTCATAAAATGTGACAATGGGGAGGCCGAAATGTTACCAAATATGATTACTTATGGATGATGGGTCCCCTTTGAGATCAAGGAAATATTACATTATATGGTGGTAGGCCGTGCCGGGTGGTTTCTGATAGAAGCGGAGGAGCTCAAGAGGAGGCAGGGAGGAACTCCTAAAAAGAGGCTTATTGGACTTTCACGCAACACTTAGTTACAACTATTCATAGAATTTCTCTATTCTAAATTTGAAAAGATTTCATCTGATATCACTCTATTTTATCATAATACTGAGGTGTTTTATCTAGTTAAAAATATTACTGTACTTTTTTGGCCCTTATGTCATCTTTCAAGTCACATAAATCCCGTTCAGGTTCTGTTCATGACTCAAATAGTGAATCTAGCATAGAATACGTTCAAACACAGTCACCATTGAGTCCCAACATTCCTCTCACAACCCCTATCGCATCCTCAATGAATGTATCAGGTCTTAACATTGATGTGGGCAATCCAAAGGCTCCAACTTCAAGCACTTGGTCAATCCCAAATATTTCCGTCACTCCAATTCCCCCGAATCCCACTAATACACAAACCCATGTGTCTCAGGGGCCAGAAGGCACACCTCAAATCTCATCACATGCTAATCCCCAATCAAAATTTCCATGTGAGTTCCTCCTTAATCCCGGCCGGAATCCAGTTGCATCCCAGGATCCCTTTGGCCAAAGTAAACAGCCAACCCTCAATATTCCATCAGGATCTCAGGTTCATGTGGGTGATGAAAGGCGCGTGGATGGGGGGCAATGAAAAAGACCATTGGAGAATGTAACTTGGAGTGGTCTGTTGGAGGGAAATCCAGGATTTACGCTTCATCAAAGTAAGTCATTTTAATTTCGGAGTATAACCTTTTTCACAATTTGATATGTTTGTTTCATGGGTTAGATATGGCACCTAAAGGCAAGTCAGTCCGATCTCAGGAGCCAATTGAAGATTGTGAGTATGACCAGTCTTCATTAATTTTTTGATGTGTTAACTGATGATGTGCATGGCAGGTGATGAACTTTATGCATCTTCACCTCTGGTCCATAAAGAGAAAGTCACTGGACGTCATCATCCATATGCCTCCAAACCAAGAACAGCTCATGCCAGTTCATCAAGAGAAAAAATGGTGGATGATGAGGATGAGAACATGTCTCCGACTCAAATGGAAACAAATGATGAACCAAGGAGTGACAATTTCACGGCGCATGAGCATGGCACTCATTCAAATAATGAGTTCACCCATACTCAAATGCCCCTTGCCCAGAGTATGCTTGAACAATCCGAGGTCAGACAGCAAAGGAACCAGGCTCGTAGAGCTCACAATGTGGCAAAACGTACAAGCCAGAAGGAGCAACAAAAATGGCTGAAAGCAGAACTTCCAGAGAATGTCCATGGAATGAGATCAGCAGTACATGCACATTGCCCGTTCCTACTCAAAGTTAGGGATAAGGATTTTTCCTCACTACCAGCACCACCAAGCACAGAAGAGCA
The DNA here is from genome assembly GCA_023105745.1 of Austropuccinia psidii. NCBI lineage: Eukaryota > Fungi > Basidiomycota > Pucciniomycetes > Pucciniales > Sphaerophragmiaceae > Austropuccinia > Austropuccinia psidii. The sequence continues at coordinate 5,667,025 of JALGQZ010000002.1, read as the reverse complement.
TGAAATTGCAATTCAAGTGGCTGGTCATCTCGGATATGTCCCCGAGGATGTTTTCAATGAGCCATCAACACAGGTTCAGTCTCAGGGTTTCCAAAGCTACTGCGAGAATGAGCTCCACAAGCTAGGACTAAAGCAATTCACTTGGGACTGGGAGAGCTCATGGCAACATCCGTTCAATGAGCTGATGTCTATGGTGTTTTACCGTACATTCCGTCTTGCACTGGTCAGCACCGAGTATCATCATTACTGTTGGAACAAGGATCATAATAACTATGGGGTCGTGGCGGCTTTAATGGAGCGATATTTCACTTATTTGAAAAGAGAATGGAAGTCTATTCAAAAGGATGCCGAGTATTTGGTTAAAAAGAAGGAGAATCAAACGCTCGCGAAGATTCGTCAAAGAGTTAGTTAATGTATCTCTTCTTCATTGTGAGAAAAGACTGATGATGATCTACTTCATTATGTGCAGACCTGTGAGCGCCGTTGTGAATGGTGTGATACGGCTAAATTTCCCATTCTAGCATCACAATTCAATGACCCTTGAGTATGTTCAGATACTGAGGAGGTACTGGAAAATGGCCGTCAAGTTTACCGCAAAGTGGGATTACGCTGGCGCTCCCAGTTATTTAATGAATTGGTATTAAAAACGGATCGAGACATAGAGTTTTGTAATTGCATTAAAAAAAAGGGTAAAAAAACTATTGATAGATTGCCAAAATTACAATCGACAGATGATGGTGATATTCCGGAAGGCTTATCATTTCAGGTATTTGATCAAGATTGGCTCAAAGGCTGTAGTAAGATGCAGACTAGCGCCCTCAAAATACTTGACATGCCAGTTATTAGGCCGAATGGTGATGCTCTGCAATAACTTAGTAATATAAATGTATAGCACCGTTACAAATTAACATTTTATGAATTATTTGTGCAGGTGTAATACAATCTGAGTATTATTTCTTAAAGATGCAACAACTTGCTAAATATGTCAGAATATAGACAATATGAATTGGAATGTATCACCGTCTCCCTTAGAAATAAGACTCTATTGCTCATTTTCATTGAGGAAATATTGAAGGAGTTTGATCCAACTCATGGTGTTCATAATTGTGGACCTATGCCAGGGTGAACAAGAGTTATCAACTTGGTCAAACACAAATTATATAATATCAGTAAGGCTCACGCAGTTAATGATTTTTTCTTTTCTTGGACCTATTGGTGTTTGGAAAATGGCATTTCCATAAGGAAGGATTTTAGAATAGCAATACAATTAGGGTCAAAGATGATCTTGAAAGGTACCTTCCGCATGTTGACCTCAACTGAATGACCTTTGCAGGTTGTTGTTGGCCAATACGATGGAGTCGATCAACAGCCTCAGCCTCAATGGCTGGGTTCCAATTGGGCTCCTGGAAATGTGGATGTCAGGGGCCGCAAATCAGGGCAGAATTTTGGGGGTCCCCTCACCATTAAATAGACCGTATTAGCACAAGTTATATTGAGGCCAGTTCCAGCTGCGGCAATGGATGCAATCAGTACTTCACATTCAGGATTATTCAAGAAATTCTCCAGTGCCTTCACCTGTGCTCTTGCTGTAATTGTTCCATCAATTTGTGCTGAAAGGATAGAGTGATGGGCAAGTGCAATACCAATTCTACAATATGAAAAAGTCAGATGGATTCAATTGGTAATGGATGCATATTAGAATTAACGCACAAATCTAGAAATTGGGTCCATTGGGTATAAACCACCGATTTGGTTGGACCACACCTTGTTTGTTTGTTCTTCATTAAGCTTTGTGGGAGGTGTGCAATTTTACTACTCATCATGCATGTTTCCACATCCACAATAGTTCGTGTGATTGTTGGGGAGTTATCCTGAGTGCTCCTGCCCTTGGGGTCTTCCAAATCCGCCTCCGCAATTGTGTTAAGCATGATGTGATGGTTACAACATATTCGCAGCTTATTGATATTTCTGAAAAATTCTCCTGGTCCTTTGCTTTTGGATGATAGGAATTCTTCATATAATATGGAATACTCTTGCTGCATGGTCGGGTTGAGTGGGAGCAGCTCATAATGATGGCTAATAGTGGGGAGGGATTCGAGATGTGTGGTTTTGGTGCGGCGCAAACTTAAATGCTGCAATGCCAAATGGAAGATATCATTGCAACCTTTGGAAAGACTACTCAGGATGAATGGTGACCAGTTATCTTGATCGGCGCTCTGGGGTTGAGTGATGAATGATATTATGCCCAAAAGGTCATAAATGGTGTTGTGAATAGGTGTGCCCGTTAAACATATTCAACGGGATGAAAGGAGGCTATTAATGGCACGGTGAGTGGCAGTGTATTGAGAGCGAATATAGCTATAAGATGGGGCAAGGGTTATTGGATATAAAAGGTAATTTGAATCATTTAAGATTAGACACTCACTGTGCTTCATCCAAAATTATACGATGCCAATTGATTTGAAAAATGAATGATGTAGAGGTATTGGTTTGATTAAATTCTTGGGTGATAGTATTGTAAGAAGTGATGATGATATCATATTTTAAGATGTGGTCTTTGGATAATGAGTGATGAGTGGGACCATGGTAGATTTTGGAGTGCAGCGCTCCAGCCTGAGCATGCTTGGATATTTCTGATTGCTAGTTGGTAATTAAGCAAAGGGGGCAGATGATCATGGTGGGCGTGGAGCAATGGGGGTTTGCAATCATCCGCTCCTTGGAGGTACCAATTAGAGCAATGGCCTGAATGGTTTTACCTAATCCCATATCATCCGCGGGCAGTCCTCCAAGAGGGGTATTGGTCAAAAGGGATTCAAATGAGCTAACGACCTTGTTTGTAATGATGTGCCTGGCATTGAAAGTGGATCCTGGGGGTGAGGTGGCCCAAAGTTTACGGGCTGATTGGCCATTGGGGATTTCTTGATCCAAGAGGAAAGCTATTCCGGTCTTTTGATGAGGGAGGAGGGGGGTTTGAATAATGGCATGGGGCGGGGTCATCATGGGGAGGTCTGATCCACTGGGTAATTGTATCAGTTTTTGCTTGGAAATCAATGATGAAACAGCAGGATATGAAACTGGCGTCAAGCTTGAAGCAGGAAATGTTGGAGTGAAGAGTTGAAATTGACTATGAGTATTACAGTCATATTCTTTGGGCATTTTAAGCTTGAAATCTTGTGTCCGAAAGCTTTCCATTATGAATAAAATGTTTGGATACCATGTGAAGAACATCAATGCTAGATTGGGTTTCTGAGATGAGGAGGGATCATTTTCATCAGTCATAAATACTCCCTCAACAAATAATATTTGAGAAGGATTGGATTGGCAATTTTCAATCCATGCCCCACCAGGACCACAGTGCATTAACGTTTTTGGTGCCCCAAGGAATGGTATCAACGTTTTGGAAAGGGTTCCAGGTAGAGAGCTAATAGCATGCTGGTGATTGGGGAGATAAACAAATATGTTGTGTTGATTGTGCCATATGATAATCCAAGAAGCTAAGTGGGAATTCTCAGGATTTAAGGCTATATCACTATTTATTTGAATACAAATATTAATCATCCCAATGCAAAGTGGTTGTGAAGGGGTTGACATGATGGCTATTTTAAATTATTTGGGGACAGTTGGAAATTATATGATCGGGAGGGGTTAGCTAAACGGAATGAAGACAAATAGGCGCAGGTGGGGAACTTATATGAGAGGCAGCAATGGGGTCAAGGGGGGATGGCCTGTGGTTACGTGCATGGTCTTGATGGGGGTGGGCCTCTTGGGCTCATAATTTTCATATCTGATTTGGGGCATATATCAAGGCAAGGTGGCCAAAATAAGGGTGCACCGATATGACTGCTGGATCTGCAGCAAGGTACAAAACCTTTGGTGGAACAAGGTTGACATTAGCATATCCGAAATTGGGTGGGTTGTAGCAACTTATTGTGGAGGGCATATTAGAGGCATGCAGTCATATTGGCTGGTGTGACAGCGAACATGGATGCATATATATCTTCCCCAGGTTAATTGTCACACAGGGACCTACTGGGCAATGTTGGCCGTTTCAAAGGGAAATCTCACTATGGGGATGTTTTTGTGTGGGCGGGGAGATATGTTCGGTGGCATGCCACCAAACATGACTTTGGTTTTGCCTGAAGTGTGTGCTTCCAGGGGGGAATGTGTGGGATGATCAAAAGGGGCGCCAGCCGTGAGCCGTGATCCACATATACATTCACCCCTATTGCGTTCGAGGCGAGTACTAATCCACCGAGATTGGCATCTGGGTCTTTGCCTCACATGCATACAAAACTCCGGCGAAAGAGGCCACCCACCCAAGGGAATTTTTGGCTGCAAGCCAGGTGCCACAACTTGCGCAGGGCGTGTGAGAACATGAAGAAAATGACCCGTGGTGGGAGATACCCACGCAAACATAGGCTGGGATTATTCTAATGTGGATGAGGCTGAAGCAAATCCACACTGATTGGCCTCAGGTTTCCACGCGCGAGCAGGTGAGCGTCTGCAGTCAAGCTGACCACCCGACCAAGAAACTAGCTGGTCGGAACACTGGCAGTAAAATGTCTTCCAGGCGTGTGAAAGTTGCCTGTGTATGACCCGTTGGGGGGTGCGTATGAAAGCGTGTGGCTGCCCGACAATGAGCACGCGCAATGAACAAGCAGGGCCAGTCATTGTTTGCCCCAACAATGGCACCAGATGGAATCCACTGTTTGTGTATGACCCAAATAAACAGTCATCCCACTATGACCCACTTACATTAACTTGGATTACATGCGCATATGTGCCATAGTTAGGCAGAGCTGTCGAACAAGGTGCATCAAAGGGATGCAGGTGAGAGATATGACTCAATGGCTTGACGTGATTGCATGTTACATTGTTGAACAGCTTTTGCTCTGCCCCGCAGCATACATTTACAAAGGTGTACTGCGTACTACAGTGTTGGCTGTACAGATCAGGAAGGTGTAATACTACTTGAGCCTGCATGCATATAGCAAATGTGCATGCACCTTCCAATCATTTGCATATATGTAGCTCATGTGCCACATGCTCAGCATTGTGTTTCACCCGATTTGCACACGCAAGCTGGGCATGTCATGGTCAAAAGCACCGTGTGAAAGTGCTCAGTAAAGCCATGGAATGAACTTTTTTTGAAATAGTTCATTGGAAGGCTCAGTTTGGAGCACTTCACCAAAGCGTGTGAAATGCTGCACCTGGCTGAAATGTCACCCGATGCTGTGCCAAATGCTCAGATTGTGGGCATACAAAAACGACTGAGCAATGGCTCAGCATGGTGCATTTCACATTGTTATATCAATAGTTCAATTACTGTGCAATTAAAATGTTCAGCCACTAAGCATTTCAATTATGACCCAAAAGCAAACCTGAGCAATGGGTCGAGGAAAGCTCACGCTGTATTCACTTGTCTTACAGCCCCCCCTTTGTTCAAAGACTATCACCAGGCCATACGGCCGGTGATCTTGCCGCGGTCACTCGTGACCAAATGCACTGGGTGCATTTCTGCATGGGTCACTTGTGCATTGCACCCACAATGCACATTCAACAAGGGCCTCACGACCACCCTCCTGGGTGATCGGGTGGATATTTAAGGAAAGAAAGGGGATTTGACTCAGCTTGACAATTCAATAAATTGCAATACTCAGCGGTGCATTTGATATTGTTATATCAATTGTTCAATTAATGTGCAATTAAAATGTTCAGCCACTGAGCATTTCAATTATGACCCAAAAGCAAACCTGAGCAATGGGTTAAGGCAAGCTCACGCTGTATTCACTTGTCTTACAGCCCCCCCTTTGTTCAAAGACTATCACCAGGCCATACGGCCGGTGATCTTGCCGTGGTCACTTGTGATGAAATGCACCAGGTGCATTTCTGCATGGGTCACTTGTGCATTGCACCCACAATGCACATTCAACAAGGGCCTCACGACCACCCTCCTGGGTGATCGGGTGGCTATTTTAGAAAACAAAGGGGATTTGAATCAGCTTGACAATTCAATAAATTGCAATACTCAGCCAGACCCCCATTGTTCTTCTGCCTCACGCAAGCATTTCACTTCTCAGTTGCAGCATTCGCTGAGACTCAGCTTCAATTTTGCCCACACGCCTTGAAGCTGAGCCTTTTGCGGGTGCTGCAACTGCTGAGATTGTGTCAGCTTCACCATGGTATAAAAGACCATCTTCACACGACACGCCCTTCACTTTCTTTCTCACCCGCTCCACTTCGTTCAACCTCACCCGCGTTTGTCCTTCTTGTGCGTATTCCCCTTGGTCTTCCTGCCTTTCGCACTCCACTAAACCCACTCCCCTTACTTTTGCCTGTTTGTTTCTTCTGCTGATCCTTTCAGAACCTCCCTTCTATTCACCTCGTGCGTTACCTCTTTTTTTAACTTTTGTCAACATTATGTACCAATATTAATACTTATTTTTCTTCACGACTCTTTTCCAGACTTTTAAAAACTTTGGACTAGAGCTTTCTTATTGTGTTTCCATTTTAAATTTATAATTCATTGTTTGTCTTCATTTTTTCTCTTGATTGTTTACTTTGTATGCAGTTACTAACCTCAATTGTTTTGTTTTTAGATGTTGTGCACTTTATGCACCAAGCGGGGTATCCCCTGCATTCGTTCCTCGACAACGAACAATGCTTGTGATGCTTGCCGACAAGCACACAAGAAATGTTTGTTCGTTGTCCGCCCCTTCTGACCACGAGGCCAGAGGAGTTCCCGCCCAAGACGCCCTTGCAAGGATTCCTTTGTGGTCAGCGATGATGAAACCATTTCCGAGCGTGAATGGACGCCGGGCACCCAAACAGGCCAACAGGAACGATTCCGGACAATTAGCCCTGTCCCCTCCCCCTCCTAGGCCACCATCCAATGGTCACTTCACTCCTTGACCGGAGCGAAGTGATTATCCGGTCAATGAAGGATGGCGATGGCGAGAGGACATTCGAGCTTGGGCTGATCGTCACCATGTCTTGTCACCGATGGGATTCAAACGCCAAAGTAATTTTTCTTTCTCCTCCTTATCTCATTTCTCTTCACGCAATAATACTGACTTTTTTCCATTACTCATAGAACAAAACCCCCCAAATCCCCCCCAACATGACTCTCCCATTCCTAGTTTGCCTCGCGAGCAAACCCCCTGGCAACCCACTCCAGGTCCGAGTGGCACCCGATGGTCTGAGGAATTATTCTGCGGTAAGCAGCCAAAGTTTCATTTCATTTTCACTTTCACTTTTGAGTCAAGTGAAGTGACTCTTACTCCTTTTTTAGAACCCTCCCGAACCAAAGAGCCACCTATTCCTGGCCCAAGTCCATTGTCCCAACCACCTGAGGACGATACGACTCGTGAGCCAGAACCTGGGGTGGCTCCTACGCAATCCACGGAGGAACCTTATGGTAAGTCACCCCTTCTTTCTCTTTGATCCATATCCACTTTTCCTCATTTTTTCTTCGACCGTCTCCAGATCGTCCCGCCACTCCTCGCTCAATAATCATCATCGACGATACGCCCATCGGATCCCCCCATCCCCCTCCCCCTCCCCCTTCTTCTTCACCGACTCCACCATCTTCCCCTCCTGTTCCCCCTCCCTCCACTCCTACCCTGGGTCCTTCCCAGGATCTCCCTCCCATTGCCCCCGAGAACCCAACCTCCTCCTCCCCCCCGGTGCCAAGCTATTCTCATTCCCACAATGACACTCACCAGGAATTCACCAACCTGCAACCGACCCTAATGATTCCTCGAGCCATCATCCACGAATCAATCAACCGAATATTGTTGGAGCATTGCCACTTGCTCCACATGATTCCTTTCGTGGATGCAACTCATCGAAATGAGATGCACCGGGAATTCCGGGAGGAACTAAACTCCCTCCTTGCCCAGGCACTGGAGGCTTATCCAAAGGAGGACATCACCGGGATAGTCTCAAAATTCTTAGAAAAATAAAAATTTAAAAAAAATGTCATGATTTCCCCTTTTTATTATTTGTAATACTTTCTTTTAAATAAATTATTTGTCTTCAATTATTGTTATGTTCAATTTCTATTACATTCTTTGCTCAATGGTTCACATATCCTTTTGCGTGAGAAAAATTTTTATAATTTCCCCACCAAAATTTTGAGTGAGTATTTGTTTGTGTGACAATCTTTTGCCAAAAATGCACCAATAGTCGCCGTTACCGTCTCCTATATTTCCTTCTTCCATGGTTTAGAGTCATATCCATTCTTAACTGTATAAACGCGGGAGCTTCCCGCATGTGAGCAATCCACTCCAGATTTGTGAAACATGGCCTTTCCTATGGTCACACGCTATTAATCTTACTCATGTATTGAATTATTTAAATTGTCTGGAACCTCCACAAGCGTAAGGATTGGCGTGTGACTTGTTGGGAGGCTGCACAGGCGTAAGGATTGGCGTGTGAATTGTTGGGAGCCTGCACAGGCATAAGGATTGGCGTGTGAATTGTCGGGAGCCTGCACAGGCGTAAGAATTTGTCAGCATTGTTGGCAACATTCCCAAGCGTAAGGATTGGCATGTGAATCGTCGGAAGCCTGTACAGGCGTAAGGAATTTTTAGCATTTTTGGGACCCTTCACAAGCATAAGGATTGGCGTGTGAATTTTTGGGAGCCTGCACAGGCATAAGAATTGGTGTGTGAATTCTTGGGATCCTGCACAGGCCAAGGAATTTTCAGCATTGTGGGGAACCTTCACAAGCGTAAGGATTGGCGTGTGAATCGCTGGAAGCCTGTACAGGCATAAGGAATTTTTAGCATTTTTGGGAACCTTCACAAGCGTCAGGATTGGCGTGTAAATTTTTGGGAGCCTGCACAGGCGTAAGTATTGGCGTGTGAAGCGTCCGCACCCCGCATAGGCGTAAGGAACATTTAGCATTGGCAGAACCTGCACAAGCATAAGGATTTGTGTGTGAAGCATTAGCATCCTGGACAATAGCAACAAACCAGGACAGATGTACGATGGCATGCCACCATACATAATCCACTTCACCCCTTTTTCATGTGAGACACCCCATCTCCCGCACTCAAATCCATCCAATCCTGGTGTATATTGTCCTCTGCCTTACCCCACCATTACTTACCCAACACACATGCAAATCTCCTCATTCTTTGAATCGGCATGAGATTGTATTACCATCCCTGATTTGATAGCCCGCTCTCTCGCAAATCTCATAATAGCCATGGTTTTTTTGCCGCATTGTTTTTGCTAACCTGCTTGAGCATTGTGCGGACATACCCACTAGTGTCGTGCTTTTGTTGTCCTGTGCTGGATCAGTATAATGAACAAATGTACTACTGGCCCACACTACCTGAATGAGCCCATGACATGCAGATAGATCAATCCAAAAATGCTCATTTGGGAAAATCAATTTTCCCCCTGTACACCGCTTTGACGCATCTCTTTGAATTTGGCCGGTCTGCTTATCAGCTTGAAACCACCATCCCAAAGCATACAGCAATGCATCCTTATCAACATGAGGTGCGTTTTTGAATACATTCATGGTGAAAGTGAGTGCGGAAGCAAACTCGAATGCACCCTGATTTGCCGGAATATTGCCTTCATAGTTGACTTTATCAAAAGATGGAACCCCCAATGAATTGTAGAAATTTTGAATCTTCTCAAATAAATTATCCCCAACATATCGTAAGGATTGGCCTAGAATGCAACCCACCGAGCTAAGATTGGGACCTCGGTTCTGCCATTCATCTTTTGCGTTTTCAATTTTCCCGACCCTTCCATACAGAGCAAATTGTTCATTCTTGGTGCTGCATTTCCGCCACCCAATTGCGAACATAAATCCCTCCAGTAATACTCCATTGGTTGCAATCGGGTTGGTGAATCTCTTTTCGCGAAATAAGAATTGTGATAATTCATCCCATTGATTGAACTTGACTTCACTCATTGTTGTGAATGGTCGGAATTCAACAAGGGCAATGAGTAATCCGGTTGAAGAGAAAATTGCCACACGGCCAAAGTGAATGCGTTTGATCTGATTGACATCCACAACCCTCCGAATTTCACTTGGGGTGATATTTGCTGATACTGGCATTGATATTTGTGCTGTTGGGCGAGAGGAAGAAAAAAACCTATTCATTTGGGTCGTTTTGCGCTCATTTTTCTTTTGGGATGTGCTACTATTCCCGAGTGGTTGAGGGATCACTATGTGTTGAAGCACACAAGATATCAGATACTGCCAAGGCGCTTTCTTTGGCACCCATCCTTTGACTTCCCTGTTGGAGCCCACATGACATTGGCACAATCTGAACCGACTAAAGCCAATGTTCTTCCGTGGGGCCCAAGGAGGGTGCCACATAAATGTGGAAGCATATATACACTGAGATTAAGCAAGCCACTCACACTTTCCTTCCTCAGCCCGACGCTTTCTTGCGAGTTCCCTTTTACGCTCATTTCCTTTTTTCGTGAATGGCATGCTTTCAGCAGAAAATGAAATGAAACCGAATGATTACTGATTTATTAATATCACCTAAATTGAATTGCGGTTGATGAATCTTTTTTAATTGCGGCTAAAAAGAAAGATCACACCTGACCTTTGCAAATTCGCGATCTCAAATACCTGAACCCAAAAATTGCAGTGGATAGTGCATTATTCAATTTTATATATTGATGTTCCCATGCAATCAATTTCCAATCTAACCATTTGGAATATTGCAAGCACACGCAAATGCAATATGCATCCTGCTGTGGATCCCTAGCTATCCTAGTCCTCTTGAAAGACACAGGAACATTTGGCCTATTATGGGCTGGCGGGAAGTGATAAACGCGACTTCACGCAATGCCCCCGCGTGTGCTACTTGCGGGCACCACGCCTGACTCAGCTTGCGTCTTGTCGGAGTCTTTGCAATGATGTACGGAGGCATGCCGCCGTACAATTACTATTGGTACTCAGACTGTGGAATCCGGGCAGTATTAGGATAGGAAGTCATGATTATTAAATTCATAAATAAATTTGCAAAATTGAATTACAATCTATCTAGTACAAAGCTAATCTAAAACGGGTCAATCCTGGTTGTGAGTTTAGCTGACCTGGGTACCGTCAAGGTGACCTCATCACTTGAACCAAGACCGCGTTTTGCCACCCAGGCATCACCAAAGTCTAATACTAAGCATTGTGCAAATTCAAATCTAAGAGGTACAGTGGGGTTAAAAGACTCTGATGAGAAGAAACCTTTATTCAGTAAATTACATATATACTTATTAGTACGTAGCCACACTGGCTCTACTAGATTTTTACCCTCTGAAAGCTTTGCAGAAATGTCAATTAATGATAAAGCCCCTTTAACTGAGCTTGTTCTCCAGTCATCTGAGCATACCATCAAACCATGAACCCCCGCCGCACAGAATGCCGCTAATATACCATAGCAAATTCGATTTATTCTGAGATTCTTGTGACACGCCAAAAGATCTTTGATGGCCTCATTTTTTTTTGAGTTTGTGAGTTTGCCTTTGATGCCATTAACTTCTACCTTTGTATGTGCACGTACCATGTTGTACGCAATCATCAAATGGATAACTGTATCCATTAGATCCTCCAGGTTCTTGTGCGGCTTTGTGGATATCTCATTGTCAGCCCCACCACCTTCAATGCTGAGTTGGGTTGCACGTTGCTTCAATTTACTCAAGCAGGAGGCAAGGTATTCAACTGCTCCCTGTTCGAGTCCAAGAGGATCGGTCAAATTTGATGTTGGTGCAACATATGGTTTGGGTGCAACCACATTGTATGAGACTAAACTAATGGATTCAAACATAACATTTGCCCAAAAATGTTTAACTGGATTGGCGGGGTAAAGAAGGCTCTGAACCATTCTGAAGAAGGAGTGTTCAGATTTTGGGAGATTCTCTGGAGGTTTAGCTGATTCCTTCATCAATTTGAGATTCCAAATGTTGTGATCAAAAAACGCTTCTGTTTTGGTTGGCTTAAAAAATCTAACCCTGTATATTGCAATTTATATCACCAGTCAACAGCCAATAATCATGTATCATGCACAAAGATAAAACTCACCTGCCATCTCAAGGTCCTCCAGCCAGGCCAACATTTTAAGCTCTTGGTTACTGATCACCTTAATACCAACAGGCAGGAATGTATGAGCATCTTTTGTTGGTAAATTGTCCCATTGATTTTTGTAAGTACTATTCATATTATCAAGCCCCCTTTTCCATGATTGTTGAGTAATATTGGAATGATAATTCAAAACGCCTGCAAACTCTTCCATGTGGGATAAAAATATTCCTTGAAAATTAGCAGACAATGACACTTCGGGCTCAGGGTCAGGAACTATATCAGTCATATCTCGTCCCATTGTATCATGTTTAATTGTTTCCCTTTCTTGAAAGGCTTGAATATTCCGAGGAGAGGCGGGAGGGGTTGCATCATGCATTGTTTCATTGGGTATTGGGGGCTTTCAGTATGTGGAGCTTCATCATGGATTGTTTCATTGAGTATTGGGGGGGTTCAGTATGCGGAGGTTGATTATCAATATGGTCCCCTTCAACATTGATAATTTCATGACCTTGATTGCGAGAATTGTTTGCGGTTTCAAAGGTACGGCGTTTTTTGTTTGTTTTTTCGGTCGCATGTATATTTGGTCTTTTTCCTAATCCTTTGCCTGGAAATCCAATTACGACTCGAGATCCTTCAGGTAGAGATTCTCCCACCTCCACACCTGCCCATATATTGTAGGCAGCTATTTTTATCAACTTTGTTTGGAATTAGTAATGGACTTACGGTTCAAATCCATTTTGAGCAGGCTCATGGCTTCAGCAATCTTTTGACGCACATAATCAGGAATTTTACTATCATTTTGGATTTTTTCGAGCCTTGGGATTGTTTGAGCAATGTTGGAGACAAATTGTTCCTTGGATACAATTTCCACCTCCCCACTGAAGATTACATCATCTTGCCCATCATCTTTTGTCGGTGCACAAGGTTCAACAGTCTTTTCCTTCTCATAACTTTTAAAATTTGGTTTCTGAGAGCTTGGAGGCTTACCTGAAATAAAGGCTATGACACAATATCAGGTTTTGGGAGATTAGAAATATTCAAGATGGAAGCATACTCACATTCTGGAAGAACTGGTGGTTCTTGATTATCTTCATGTGACTGGCTCTCTACTTCAATGCCTGATTCACGACTACTGGCGATATCAGAGATTTCACTTCCACTCTCTGGGGCTGAAGTTGGTCGTTCATTGAATTTGTCAGGATGATACTATGATAAAGGTATAACTAGGCTAATTACAACTTTAACTGTGTATGTGACACGGCAAAAAATGATTTTAAAAAGATTTATAAGAGTTTATAATGAGATAAAAGGGTTCTACTATTGAGAAATAGTGGTGGTGAGCGCTATTGAGAACCCTGGGTGCAGGCTTTATCTGTTGGATTACAATAATAAAGTCTACAATAATTAAAGATTATAATTATACCTGATTATTTAACCAAGAGTAAAACTGTTTTTGACAGTTTACTACGTAGGTTATTCAAGAGCAGGATGAGGAAAGGTTTTGGCAGTGAAAAGCCCTCCTTTTATCCTGAAATTGGGGTGAAAAGGCTGTTAGACCTTTTCACGTAGAGGAAGTGAAGATTTTTCACTCCTCATGATAGGCTTGTAGTTTGCAAACAGCCTGTATACCCTGTATTGGGCTCAGATGTGGTTTTGAAACCACATCTGGGCGGTTTTCACCAATACAGGGTGAAAACTTTCATCTGGGGACCTCACAGCCTGATTCTGACGTGTATGACGCGTAGAATGCTGTACAGAAACTGTATGGGACCCCAGTATTGACTGACATATGAGGTATTGAAGTAAAAACATGCTTCTTTGTCTATTTGACACCTCATATTCATGGTTATAGGGTATTATCCCATGGTAAGGCTGTATATGACAGCAGGTGGGAATTTTACCTTAAAATTGTCATAACTCTGTCTGTTTTTGAGATATCAAGCTCAACGTTGGTTCATTAAATAGCCCTGTATGAGCTCTACACAATGGTACCCAACTTGACATGGTTATCATTAAATATGGCAAAGTTATGCCATGTACAAGTGTTTTTATACATTGGTGTGTTTTGGGCAAATGCTGTATTAAGCTTGTTTGGCCAATAACTTCTGTTCTAGTTGAGATATGAGGAAATGGATGACACCATCAGATAGCCCTGATTGTGCTCTTTCCAAAAAGACCACACTTTAAGTATCTCACACTAAAACTGTAAAAGTTAGATGAGAGGTGAATGTTTTGTTCACCCTTATTTGGTCTGAATTTGACCATAACTCAAGTAATACTGGTGCTAGCTCAGTTTGGCTAGTACCATTGGATAGCCCTGGCTTAGAGTTTCATTTTGAATACCCATTTGATGGGGTTAAGCCTCTCCTTCTAGATTTTAGATGAGAGGTGAAAATTAAGGTTTATGCTCAGCAATAACTTTGTTATTTCTTGTCCTATGGTGATGGGACTTATATTTTCAGGAAGAGGTGAGTTTCCTCTTTCTTTTGATACCTTTTGAGCTAATTTGGCTCAGTTCCATGTTTTGGTGGTATTTTGGCTATACCATTGGTTTATGGTATTTTGGCTGTCATGCTTGTGCTCTGGTTTTGAGTCACAGGCTGACAGAATTCAGTTGAATTTCCCGGGGTTTGGGCCATAGCGGAGGTGGTTTATTAAGCAAATAGATGGTGATGAGTTGATTGATAACTTGTTTGAAAATTTTTGAATAAAAAGATCCAAATTCAAGAAAAAAGGTGCAAGTAAAATAATCGCATTTGCAAAATGCGATTTGTCAGGAAATTGAAGGAGGCAATGTTTTGCAAATTATTTCATATCATGCAAATGAAATCACTTCCCTGTGAGATATTGAATAAAGTTGACTAGTGAGAAACCTACTAAAGTCAACTTTTGAACTATTCAACACTCATGAGGTAAGGACCAAGCAAAGTGTTCCATTTGAATGATATGAAATAAAATGGTTTTGTCGGCGCAACAGGAGACACAATTCTCTTGTCTTAAATAGTCCACTTATTAGGTTTTAATTTGTGAGTCTCATGATTTAAACCCTAACCACAACATTGTGAATATACTGACCAATTTCCCCTGAGGTCCTGTTGGCAGAGAAGGCCACTCAGCATATTTTGGCGATTGCCTTCATTGTGTACGCCAACAAGCCACTGTACACTATGGATGTAGTACGAAAGCGTAAGGATAAGTCGTGTCGGGACGGGAGCATGTTGAGAGGCAATCCGCGAGCGTAAGGATAAGTGGTGTGGGGAGCATGTTGGGAGGGCACCACACAAGCGTAAGGATAAGTCATGTTGGGAGCATGTTGAGAGGCACTCCGCAAGCATAAGGATAAGTGGTGTCGGGGGCATGTCGGGAGGGCACCACACAAGCATAAGGATTCGTTGTGTTGGGAGCATGTTGAGAGGCAATCCGCGAGCGTAAGGATAAGTGGTGTGGGGAGCATGTCGGGAGGGCACCACACAAGCGTAAGGATAAGTCGTGTCGGGAGCATGTTAAGAGGCACTCCGCAAGCGTAAGGATAAGTAGTGTCGGGGGCATGTCGGGAGGGCACCACACAAGCGTAAGGATAAGTCGTGTCGGGAGCATGTTGAGAGGCACTCCGCGAGCGTAAGGATAAGTGGTGTCGGGGGCATGTCGGGAGGGCACCACACAAGCGTAAGGATAAGTTGTGTCAGGAGCATGTTGAGAGGCACTCCGCAAGCGTAAGGATAAGCAGTGTCGGGAGCATGTTGGGAGGGCACTACACAAGCGTAAGGATAATTGGTGTTGGGAGCATCTTGGGAGTGCACTCCACAAGTGTAATGATCGTAAGCAGTGTCGGGAGCATATCGGGAGGGCACTTGAGCGAGCGTAAGGATAAGTGATGTCGGGAGCATGTCGGAGGTGCACCACGTGAGCATAAAGGTGGTATGGGCAGGGGTGTGAAAGCGTAAGGAGTGGTGAGGACGGAGATGGGGGGGCAGTGTCAGAGTCTAATCTGGAAGGCGGTGCGGGCTTGTAAGCATGCGAAGCATCGGGGCGGATTAGGTGGGGATGCGGAAGCCAATGAGGTGAAATTACCCAAACATTTCCAATAGTGTTGAAATGGGTTTGGGCTTTGAGTGACATTCTCATGTGACACATGTGACGATCGACGTTGTCTTGACGCTGACATGACGTGACCCACTAAATCCAGTGACTATA
This sequence comes from Austropuccinia psidii, assembly GCA_023105745.1. Taxonomy (NCBI): domain Eukaryota; kingdom Fungi; phylum Basidiomycota; class Pucciniomycetes; order Pucciniales; family Sphaerophragmiaceae; genus Austropuccinia; species Austropuccinia psidii. Next base: position 5,650,776 of record JALGQZ010000002.1, on the reverse strand, counting down.
AAGTGACACTAACGCGACTGAAGCAAGATTTTATACTGACAGCGGTGCGACGTGAAGTCAATCGCCAACGATTGACGCGAGATCCGCCCTGGTGACTGTTTGTGCTTGGCATAAGACTTCAGTACTGCACTAAAAAATTCATTGTGTACTTCTGAGGAACTTATTCCCAGTATGGGAGTTTCTGTTCCCTCTGAATCAGTGTTTTGACTGTCAAGGGTACCACTTTCTGGTTCCCATTCAGAAAATCTGAAGTTCTTCTTCCTATCCACTTCCATGAAATGGATAAGAATTTTGGCTGCAACTTCAGGGTCATAAGCTGGATTGCTTTTGACATTGTCCAGTGGCCATCTGCTACAGCCATCTGCATTGGTATGACTTTTACCTTCTTTGTATATGATGGTCATGTTCCCTCTATACTCCTGGATGGCTATTTGCCATCTCAGCATGTGTCTATTTGTAGTCTTCATGTTCAGTAAAGACTTCAAGGCTGTGCAGTATGTGTAGACTTCAAAGACTGCACCCTCCAAATAATAATTGAGTTTCTCTAGAGCCCAGACTACACATAGGCACTCAGTTTGGGTGGCCCCATACCTGGCTTCTGAATCTTTCAGCTGCCTTGAGATGTAGCAAATTACTCCTTCTCTTTGTTCACCATCCACAATTTGTCTTTGGTGAAGGGCTGCTCATAGGCCTTGACTGCATGCTGCATCTATATATAACTTGAATGGTAGTTCAAAGTCAGGTAGGATGAGCACAGGTGCATTTTTGAGTTCATATTTGATCCTCTCATATGCATCCCTCCTTTCCTTGGTTATTTCAAAAACTACATCTTTGGAACATAACTTGTATAAACTACTAGTTATGTGTGCAAAGTTTTGAATGTGGTTCCTATACTAGCTAGCAAACCCAAGGAAAGATTACATCTCTTTGATGCTTTTTAGTACTGGCTTTTGGATTACTGCTGCTACTTTATTCTGGTCAATTGACAGACTATGACCTGAGACTTTATGTCCTAGAGCCAGTACCTCTTGTTAGCCAAAATTGCATTTTTTAAGTGAAATTTTGAGATTTATGGGTGTGCATTTACTTAGTACTCTGTCTATGTATTGCACATGGTCTTCCCGTGTCTCTGAGTATATAATGATATCATCAATATATACTACCATCCAGCCTTCCAGTATTTCTTCTTGAAATATTGTGTCCATCATTCTTTGGAAATGGGATGGTGCATTTTTGATGCCGAATGGCGTCCTGGTATACTCATATATGCCCATATGGCATATTATTCTGAGTAATTTCATGGAGTTTGGTTTAACTCCATTTTGGTGGAAACCTTTCATACAATACATTTTGGTTATGTATTTGGCTTTTTCCAGTTTATCCAAGGCATGAGGTATCCTTGGTATAGGGTACCTGTCTGCTTTTGTGTAGTTGTTCAGGGCTCTGAAATCTCCACACAGTCTAGACTTGCCATCATGCCAGGTGATTAGGACAGGGGTGGTGATTTCCACTATTTCATTATGTGCAATATTCCTGATGACATCCATATCCAGGAGTTCATTGATATGTTTCTCAATTTCTTTCCTGGTTCCCAGGCTTGCTGGATAAGGAGGTCTCCTGCGCATGGGTGGATAAGGCCTTTCCACATCCAGATATAGTTCTATATCATGGCCTTTGATCTTGCCTAATGGCTCTTCACCAATGGCAAATACTGGTCTGTTCTTTCTCAGCATCCTCAGTAAACTTAGTTTCTGATTACTGGTGAGAGTAGTGCTAAACTGTCCCTCTCTGAATTCCTTCAGAAGTTCTTCTAGTGGATCTTGAGAAGATATCTGGTATATATCAAGTGAAAATTCCTTTTCCTTGTTAGTACCAATGGTGATGTGCCTATTTTTACTGTTGTAATTGTCTATGCCATACATCCTCTGGTAATCTGTTCCCAGTCAAAACCCTTGGATGTGGGCATCATCCAGTACTACAAACTCTGGGTTGAGTCTGATATTACCCTTCCTGTGGGTTATAATTATCTCCTTGATAATTGTCCCAATGGAAATCATCTTCCCTGATGCACTTTTAAAGTTCTTTTCCCTAGTGGGCAAGAGCTGCTTTTCCCAGTTTGGGAAGTGGGTATCCAGATAGTTTCTGGCCACTATGGAGCAGTGTGCTCCACTATCAATGATCAGTGGATGCTGAGCATGTTCAATGCAAACAGTCATTTTTGTGGCTGTCCCATGTATATATGCCATTCCTTTGGTTGTTTTAACCAGGAAGGTTTGTGCATCTTGTGTGTGTTTGCACAAGTTTTTGTTAGCAGTGTCCTGTGGCATGCCTGCCTCCAGCTGTATGTCCTGAATTTCTAGTGGGGTTTCCTCTTGGTATTCCACTAAAAATTCCTCTCTTGGGTGTTGGTCATCATCAGATGGTTCTCTGATGGCATCATCCATGGAGTCTGATTCAGAATCCTCTGTTGTGGATTCTTCCTCTGGGACTTTCTCAATGGCATAGACTTTTTTCTTTGCCTTTGGACAGTTGTTGGCATAGTGGTCTGTTGAACCACAGTTGTGACAAGAATTCCTCCTCTTTGCCACTTCTGCCACTCTTTCTTTGGGTTTGTCTTTAAGCTCTACCCTGAAAGGTTGTTTTTCTTTGAAACTGCTGCTCTTCTATGGGGTGAATTTCCCATATTAGTCCTTTTCCTTATGTCTTGTAAGGTGTTGGCAATGTCATCTACAGTGCAATTTTGGTTGCATCTGCATTTTACTGCATGCTCTAGCTGTCCTGGCAGTTGTGTCAGAAGTTTGTGATTCCTCATTTGGATGTTCATCTGAGGATCAATGGCTTTAAGTCTTTTAGACTGTCTAAGACACCATTCATATGGATCTTTGTCCACAGAGTATTTGTCATTTTCAAATGACATGGTCTTCTGCCATATCCAAGTTCCATTACTGTACTTTTGGATTATTTGACTCTTCCACCATGGCCAGTTTCTTCTGCCATGAATTTCTTTCATTTCTTTATACCATATACTAGCATGACCTTTAAATGCAGTATTCAATCTAGCAGTGATCCAGTAGTCTGGTATGCTTGGTACATCAATGAAGAGTCCATCAATATAATATATGAGCTCCATATATTCATATTCTCCTGATCCAGAGAATTTGGGCCAGCTTGAGGCCTCAGGAAGCTGTTTCAAGGCTTCCTTCTCTGAATAAGACATGCCATCTCCATCCTGGTATTGTGATGAGGATCTTGCCTTATTCATGAAAATGGCATCTGGTTGATATGGAATATCCATAACTTGGCCTTGTGGTTGGGGCTTTAAGTTATGGTAGGCATTAAACAATTTGTTTATATCTTGGTCCAGACAATCCATCTCCCTTTTGCTGTGGTGTTGTTCTTCAAAGACTATATTCAGTCTTTTGTTGGTTTCTTCAGAGGCTTTGCTCAATTGAGCATATCCTTCTTGAAGATTATTAACTATCTGTTCCAAGGAGGCTTGAGTTTGTCTCATCCTCTCTTGGCTAGCTTTAATTTCTGCAAACTTCTTGGCAGATTGTTCAGCATATTGGGACATTTGTAACCACAGTGTATCACTGTTGATGTTACTCTCAGATGTGACAATGTTATTTTCAGTCTGAGTGGGGGTAATGTTTCTATTACTAGGACTACTGATTCTAGAGTGGTTTACAGCTACTTCTGGCTCTTGTGTACTTCTTTAACCAAATATAACAGCTTCTGGATCATGGGGTCTGACTCTTTCCTCCTCTGGTTGAAGGAGGCTTGGTTCTTGCCCTTGTTTCCTTGTCTTCTCCTGAAAAATTCCTGGAATTGTGAAGAATGGTGACTCTTGGTCACTGATCTGCTGGTTTCTGAATGGTGTGAAGCCACTGGAGAGCTGATTTGGCCTGCTCCTTGTGAGCCTGAAGGAATCTGAGTAGGCCCTGTCTGGGTTAACTGTTCTTCTATAGCTTGGATAGTGGCTTCATTCTCCCTTATCCTCTGTGCCCTTGCCTCCAGGAGTCTGAACTGCCTGGTAGGATTCCAACCTTTGGTGATTACCATAAGGTCTTTGAAGTCTATCTCTTTGAGACAGATCTTCTGGAAACTTGCTCCATGTTCTGCCCAGTGACTTTCCAGGTTGAACCTCTTGTTGTCCATGCTCCATTCAAATAAGTCTTTAAGTAGTTGGTGGAGCTGAAGAACTTGATCCATATCCTTCCAGTCCTCTGGTTTGAGGTTCCTGTTGAATTGGAGTGTGAATGGCAGGGTTGATATTATCTCCCTCATTGTTTTGCCATCCACTACTGTGTCCAAGGTGTCCTCTTCCAGGTCTTCTGGTTCTGGACAAGCCTTCTCTGTCCTCTGGCTGGTTCCTTTGGAAGCCAAGGTCTCTGAGGTATACAGGGGACATATCAGTGTTTGCAAGAAGTCAAAAACTTTATGTTCTTAGGGTATTTACCTTTGACTGTGCCTTGTACAAATTTGTTATCTGCTGATTTGGGCAGTTTGCCTTTGGAGGTTACAACTGGGTTAATAATTGTAATGTTTCCTGTACAAGTGGTTAAGGTTGGTCTACCTTGTATTGATGCAGAGTTTTGTGGTTTTCTACTCCTCTGAGTGGCTATTGGAGTCCACTTCTTGGCTGTGATGAGACCTTCACTGTGCCTCTTTCTTTGCCCTTGCTGCCCTCTGGTTCTGAGGGTGTCACTGGTGTGTTGGCCTGTGACTGGGTCTCAAGTGGGATGTAATTTTCTTCCACTGAATCAAGGCATGAACTAGAGGGCTTATGTCAGTTAAGACTTCTCAAAAATGCTGGTTTTGCACGTCTAAGATTGGCCTCTGGGCTTGTATTTTACTACAATGTGCCCTGTATAATTACAGTGTAATTGAATCAAAAATTCCATGTCAGAATTACAACTTTTGGTACCCTGTCACACTGTTTGTGTGCCAGTATCCCACAGATACACTTGTGGTTTCCAGTGTAATCTGAATAAGTGGCTCTGTATAAGTGTAATTCAGTTAACAATACACTTAACCACGCCTCAACTGATGGGTTTTCAGTCCAAGGTGTCCTTATTAAATCAAGAATACAGGACTTATTGATTGCGGATGTGTTTTGTATGTAAACACACCAAAAATAAAGGTTTCAGTGGGTATTAACCACATGGTAAGTACTCTTATAATATGAGTAATAAAGTAAAATATATATAAAATATATATTTTGAGAGGAAAATATGCCTAAAAAATATAAAAAAATTGTCAGAAAATAGAAAATAAGAGAAAAAACTTACTTATAAGGTCCAAAAAAGGTTTAAAACATGGCCAGGCCCCCAAAATGTCAGGATGAAACTATGATAAAGGTGTAAAATAGGTTAAATACAACTTTAACTATGTTTGTGACACGGTAAAAATAGTTTAAGAAGATTTATAAGGGTTTAAAGATAATTAAATTCAAGATTAAAAGGGCTTTACTATATATGCTATAGTGGTGGCGAGCGCTGTTGAACGCCCTGGGTGCAGCTTTATCTGTTGGGTCACAATAATAAAAAGTCTACAATAATTAAAATTATAATTATACCTGATTATTAACCAAGAGTAAAACTGTTTTTGAGAGTTTACTACGTAGGTTATTCAAGAGCAGGATGAGGAAACAACTCTGGCTGTGAAAAGCCTCCTTTTTATCCTGAAATGGGGAGGAAAGGGTACTGGACCTTTCCACTTTGAGGAAGTGAAGATTTTTTCACTCTCTAGTACTGGCTTGTGGTTTGCAAACATCCTGTATAACCTGTATTGGGCTCAGATGTGGTTTTGAAACCACATCTGGGCAGTTTTCACCAATACAGGGTGAAAATTTTCATCTGGGGACCTCATAGCCTGATTCTGACATGTATGACGCGTAGAATGCTGTACAGAAACTTTTGTGGACCCAGTATTGGCTGACATATGAGGTATTGAAGGAAAAACATGATTCTTTGTCTATTTGGCACCTCATATTCATGATTATGGGATATTATCGCATGGTAAGGCTGTATATGACAACAGGTGGGAATCTGACCTTAAAACAGCCATAACTTTGTCAATTCTTGAGATATCAACCTCATAATTGGTTTGGTGTGTAGCCCTGTATGTGCTATACACAATGGTACCTCATTTGATATGGGTATGATTGAATATTGCAAAGTTATGCCATGTACAAGATTTTTGTACATTTGCATGTTTTAGGCAAAAATCTGTATTGAGCTTGTTTGCCCCATACCTTCTGCTGTAGTTGAGATATGGGGAAGTGGATGACACAATCAGATAGCCCTAATTGTGCTTTTTCCAAAAATACCCCACTTCAAGTATATTGGTGCTAGCTCATTTTGGCTGGTACCATTGGATATCCCTGGCTTAGAGCTTCAGTTTGAATACCCATTTGATGGGGTTAAGCCTCTCCTTCTGTCACAACCATGGCAATTCACCTCCTTGGATCTTTGGATGGCATATCAAGCCACAGTCCTTTTATGGCCAATTGGCCATATCCATCATCAGTGGCCAATATGGCCACGTCATCATCTTATGGACCATTTATGGCCATTTGTCTTTTGGGGCCTTCATGGCCCTTCACCTCAATCCAGAACCCATAGCGGCAATTTATGCCCAAATGGGTATTTCTGGTCATTTCCCTCGAAACCAGGGGAAATGGCCCAAATGGCTGTTTTTGGCCATTTGGGCTCATAATGCGCATTTGCGCACTTTGCGTATTTGCGCATTTTTGTGCACTTTGACGCAAAGTGTCCAAAAGACACTTTCCTGCCTTTTGGGCCAGTTTTTGGCTCAGAACCCAAAAGTGGCCAAAAACCCCAAAGGGCCCAGAAACACCTTTCCAAGCTCTGAAGCCATCACATCCATCCTTTTCCCCTCTGCCTTTCCATCTCAAGACCTTTGGACGTAATCTTCTTGCCAATGAACCAATATTCCATAAATGATGTTATATATCATTGTGCATCATTTTTCAACAGCAATTCAATGGTGGAAATATCAAATACTCATTTCAACATTACAACATCTCATCACGTCATCAAGGCATCCAATCATTCAGAGGAATCATCAAGGCTCAAGAGCAAGTGTTTCAGCGTCAAAAACCAATGACGCAATCAAGCAGTCATTGGTTATTCTCACTCCAAGTATTCCTTCCAAGGGAATACTGTCGATTCATTCTCAAAGTGTATTCAAGAGGCAGTTCCAAAAGAAGTTGTCAAGTGTCAAAGCTCCACTCAATCCATCTTGGCAACCATATTCATTTCAATACAGTCTGGATCCATCAAGAACTGTATTTCATTTTCAAGCATGGGAAGTTCATTCAACCCAATTCAATTTCAATATTAGCCAGCTTTATCAATTACCAAAACAATCAATACAGCCTCAAGGATTAATACAGATCAGTTTTCAGCCTGAAGAACTCAAGCTCGCAACTTTTCACATATGCCAGCTACCCTTTCCACCCTGGGGGGTTTTTCCCCAGTTAATTAATATACTTTGATTTTACTTTATCTTTATTTTCTTTTCATTTTAGTTAATCAAATACTGATATTATTAAGTCAGTCATTTAGCACTTTTTCTCTTTCTCTTTCTTTGCCTGTCAATGGATATTTGGTGGTCATATCCTTACTAATTCCATTATTCATTTTTTGGCAGGATGAAACAGTGATTAAGGACTTAATTAGTTGGCTCTTTGACCATTTTTCTTCCCTTTCCTCTTTTGCATCTCATCTTGTACCTGCATATATTTTAGAGGAATTCATTCTTATTATTTTATTCTTTATTCTTTTGGAGTCTTCCAAGTGAGTTCCCTGATTTCTGAGTGGCAGGACACTCTTGTATTTCCACTAGAGCCCCTGTGACACCTTCTAGATTTTAGATGAGAGGTGAAAATTAAGGTTTATGCTCAGCAATAACTTTGAGCAGGAATAACTTTGTTATTTCTTGTCCTATGGTGATGGGACTTATATTCTCAGAAAGAGGTGAGTTTCATCTTTCTTTTGATACCTTTTGAGCTAATCTGGCTCAGCTCCATGTTTTGGTGGTATCTTGGCTATACCATTGGTTTATGGTATTTTGGCTGTCATGCTTGTGCTCTGGTTTTGAGTCACAGGCTGACAGTAGGGCTGATCCTAATCCATCTCCACATGCATCAATGTACAATTTAAAAGGGATATTCCAGTCAGGCATGAGGAGTAAAGGTGCTTCTGTAAGAGCTTTCTTTATCTTCTCATAAGCTTCAATTCTCTACTGTGTCATCTCAAATACAGTCTGTTGATCACAGATTGTATAAAGTGATTTGGCTAAAATTGCAAAGTCTTTCAAGTGTTGCCTATAATAGCTGGAAAACCCAAGAAAAGACATCATTTCTTTTTTATTCTGGGGCATTGGCTTAAGTAACACTGCTGCTACTTTGTTTTTGTCAATACCTAAGCTTAAACCAGAAACAACATGTCCTAATGCTTTGAGTTCTTCAAAACCAAAATTGCATTTCTTAAGTGAAATTTTCATGCTCACTTCTGCAAGCTTGTGAAGTACTCTTGCAAGTCTTTCAAGGTGCAAATACCATGAATCAGAACATATGATAATATCATCAATATAAATGATAAGCCATCCTTCAAACAATTCTGTGGGAAAGATGGTATTCATCATTCTTTGATAATGGCATGGAGCATTCTTAATGCCAAATGGCATTATAAGATAATCATAAATACCACAGTGAGTGATAATTCTAAGTAATTCCTTGGCTTTAGGAATCAAAACCTTTTGATGGAAGCCTTTCAATGCATCCATTGATGTTATATACTTGGCTTTAGACAATTGAGTCAAAGTTTCTTGAACTCTAGGGATTGGATACCTATCTGGAACTGTGTAGGTATTCAATGGCCCGAAATCTCCAACCATTCTTGACTTGTCATTGTGCCAGGCATAAATAACAGGTGTTGTCACTTCAACTTCCTCATTATGGCCTACTTTTCTTAGTACACCAAGTTGGATTAACTCTTGGATATGTTTTTCCAAGGCTTCTTCAGCTCTGGGACTGGCTGGATAAGCTGGTCTTATTAAGAGTAATATCAACTTCATGTCCTCTTATAGCACCTAATGGTTCATTATCACAGGCAAATGCATTATTGTACCTGTATAACACATCAACAAGTTCATTCCTCATTTTTGGCAATCATGATGGATTAATCTGTGCTTCAACAAGTTGATTAGACACAAATACATCTTTATAAGTATCCCTAACAGAAGATACCACAGATATTTGTTTTGGAATATTGGAAAAAGCAAATTTTTGTCTTTTGTTATCCCCAATTGTGAAATATTTGTCTTTATGGTTTTTGATGTCAATAACATAAATATTTAAGTAATCATTTCCAAGAATGATGTGCTGAGATGTGCAATTATCCATTACTACAATCTCAGTTTGCACCCTTACACTTTCTGCTGGGTGTGGAAATACAAGATTAGTGTCTAATATACCCAAGGGGTACATATTGTTACTGGCACTACTAAATTGCACACCTTCTATTGGTAATGGATGGTTTTTCCATTCAGGAAGTATAATTTGGAGATAATCTTTGCCTACACAAGTGCAAAATTCCCTGTATCCAAATTCACTTTGGCTTCAATATCACTCATCAAAACTGATGAGATACAGGATGCTCCAGCAGTGTAACCTTTTCCTCTAGCAGGTTTTGTTTTACACATTCTGGCATCTTGGATATTGATCAGGTTGCAGCAATCCTTGTTGTACTGTGGGAAGTGGGTAAGGACTTCTGTGACCTCAAAGAAAGCTGTAATGTTTTCAATGGGATAGTCCTCCACTGGTGTATCCTCAGAGACTGCAGAATCTTGATCAGATTCCTCTTTCTCTTCAGTACACTGAATTCCTTCAATGACTTAAACTTCATTGATTTTTGTCTTTTTGGTGCATGTGTTTGCTAAATGTGAAGTACTTCCACATTTATGACACTTCAACACAGCTCTTTCTGGTCTTTTATCCTCTCTGGGAGTCTTTGGGACCATCTTGGATTCCATAGGGATTCTAGTCCAAGTTTTACCAATTCTTGTTCTGGTAATGATATCTTCCATTGCATTAATGTAGTCCTCTGTTGAACAGGGTTCTACACATCTGCTTTTGATAGCATGTTCCAGTTCTCCTCCACACTTTCTTAATATTTTCTTATTAATCATAGTGTCAGACATATCTGGGTGTAAAGCAGATAACCTGTCTTTTTGCTTGAAGAACCAAGTAAGTGGTTTATCTTTCTCTGAGCTGAAAATGGCACTTTCAAAAGCATTCTCCAATTCAAATCTCCAAGTATTATTGGCCCATTTGGTAATCACCTCAGACTTGCACCAAGACCAATCATGTTTTCCATGATCTATCCTCATCTTGTAATACCATGTCTTTGCAGTCTTGGTAAACAGATAGTGTAATTTAACCACTATGATTTCATCAGGTATATTAAAGTCTTCTTGCAACATATCAATAGTCCTGATGAACTCATAGTGGTTATATTCTCCTTCACCAGAGAATGTTGGCCATTCTTCTAATTTTGGAATATCTTTAACAGAGACAACACTTTCTCCTAAAAGTGGGGTGAAATTTCCTTTAACAGAAAGTTTTTCTTCAGTCAAAGGTGTAGAATGTCTTGGCATATGTGGTTGATAATTCTTATTAAATTGTTCTACATTTGCAATGATTTCATTCTTTAACTTCTGCCTTTCACTGTCACTTTTGGCTAAATGTGTAGCAAACTGATTGGTATTTTCAACTATCTTCAAGACATGATTTTGTAGAATTTTAAGTTGATCATTAATTTTAAAAATGGTAAGATCGTCCATTTAATCATTCTGAATATGACATGTACTCTTCATTCTGCTACAAGCATTTATAATTGAATCAAATTTGGCATTTGTCAATTCATACCATTCAGTATATTTCTTATCATGTTTTTTCAAATCATTAATATCCAATGTTATTTTAGTTAACTTTGAATCAAGTTTACCAATTTATACATTAATACCTCTTTGTACATGATCTATTTGTGTGAAAAGGTTCTGTTAATCCTTTCCTGCTCCTTGTCTGTGAATTCCATGAGAGTTCTGGCCATGTTAAACACACTGTCCACAGCTGAAGGCTCCAATTTGGGGATCCTGTCCCCGTGTGGGTAAGGTCTGTGCCAATTGGCTTTGCCTTTTCCCTTGCCTTGATGGTTCTTGGGACCTCTCTGCTTCTTCTGAGGTCCTTTGGGCTTGTCTTTGGACATTTCTGGAGCTGGTTTGGAGCTGGTAGACGCCACTGGGGCCTCTGTCTCCAAAGCTGGAGTCATTTCCAGTTCCTTATTCTGGTCTATGGATAAAATACTTTGGTTCTTCAACCAATCCTTTATCTTTTTGACTTTGTCTTTGCAAGACAGGGGGCTCCATCCTCCTAAGAGTTCTATGGTCTTCTCCTGACCCAGAAAGCTCTTGATGTGTAAGTAGGAGTTCATGGCCCCCTGCCAAAGGCTTGGCCATATTTCAAACTCCTCTTCTTTGGCTGCTCTGAACCAATTTTTGTGCTGGCATTGATATATTTCTATTGGTGCCACTTGAAAATGGTTCAGCCCTGGAAATATGGTCATGAATCAGTTCAGGCTCAGAATTCACGTCAAAATCTGATGGTTCAGACCTTGGGGAATGGGGGGCAACTCAGGCATTCTCCAAATGTGTCTTTCTTGAGGAAGACTTGGCACTTCTGTATTTGGTCTTGCCTCTTCTTTGTCCACATCCATCTGGTTGGACTGCATAGTTGCTTCCATTTCTAGAATGCACCAAGTTCAGGTCAATTTAAAGATAAAAGGTGAAAATATAAGATAAAATACACACCTTTTGGTGGTAATTTAGTCTTTTCTGAGTGAAATAAGGTGCCTCTTTTAGCGATTTGCACCTCAATACTGTCTTCAGATTCTGATTCTGAATATTCTGGACTGGTAATATATCTCTTACTGAGTTGGTTACCAGCTGCACAGTATTTGATTAAAGACACTAGAAAAAATTATAAAAGAGAAAAATTATTTTTTATACTTTTGAGAATACTTTTTAGAGATTTTTTTTATAAGTTTTATATTTTTTTAATATTAAAAAGAAATAAAATGTAAGATTTAGAATGAAAATCAATTCAGAGTAACTCAAAGAATAATTTTATAAGTTTTTGGATGTGAAAAAGCCACATGTAAAAACAGTATAAAATTAGACCCAATTCCTCAATGAAAAAGAGTTTCAAAACAATTTCAAAAAGAAAAATTATTTTAACTACAAAATGAAAGAAAAAAATTATTGAAATAAATTTTATTTTAGAGCTTAAAAATATATTAATGAAGGGTACAAGATTCAAAAAACACGGCCAGGCCCTCAAATGTAAGATGTGACTATGAAACTAATGATAATATTACCATTAATCAACAGTACTATGTCTGTTTTTATGAAATATAATAATAAAATATTATTATAACCACAATTAAATAATTAAAGAATTATTTCTTTCACGTATTAAGCACTACTAGTGATCTTAACAGACAGCAGCAATTGTCTACAAGAATCAATTACAAGAAGATTTTAATAATAAAATTATTTTAATATATAATTATTTTTTATAAGAATAAGTATAAACATAATTCTTGAAGAAAACTAATTATTTAGAGAAAAACTTTAAGAATTAAGAGTAAATCACTCACTAATATTACAAAGAGCTTATTGAAAGATGAGATAGAGAGATTTGACGTAGAATTGTGGATTTAAAGGATCAAAAGGTATTTATAACAGTATTACAACAATATATAGTTGGATTCTATGATTTCACGTCTTTCTGATTGATTCTGAAAGATTTAAAATACTGAAGAATAGCATTAACTAATACTTACTTGTTGGTAATAATGATTTGAATGATAATAGGATGATGATGAAAAAACAGCAAGAAGAGGCCTTTTTTAAGTCAACAAAAGCTGCCAGAGGCGTGCCATGGAGAAAGCTGAAAAAGAGTGAGTGAGAAAACAATAAATTTTTTGGATTATTGATTGCATCATCTGTTGTCACGTAAGATTATCATAATTACTTAATTGATGCTTTTACGTGACTACCAACCCAAATATGGTTGAGAATAAAAGGAGTAACATCTGTAAATCTTATTTTATTCCAAAATAATCATTGATTTCTCAAAGTTATCAATTTTATTGCCAATTTCATCATAGGTTGTAATTACTGTGAATTTTTTGAAGATTCAGTGTTTCACGTAGAATAGTGAAAAATGGACTGTAAGTAGAACTTTTAATTTTACTAGTAAAACTATAATTCCTTTTGGTTGTACAATAGATGATACAGTTCTCCATTGGTCCTGAAGGATTCAGAAATATCCATCAAGAATTGTATTTTTAATGAATTTTTGAATTTTTCACCTCATTTCTACGTAAAATTACAAATATCAGTGTATAACTGGTTGCTATGAGTTATATCAATGGATACAAGTCCAAAAGGGTTTTAATTACTCTTTTGGAGTTTATCAATGGAAAATCATCAAGAATTGACATGGTTACAGGAGTCCAAATAGCTTTTTACCTCCTTGGCACATCAAAATAGCAGGTTATTTGCTATTTTCTTAAGATTTACTGTAGTTGTAACATGGTAACCAAGTTCCCAAAGTGTTTGAGTTTACTAATTGGGCCAAGATCAGCCATGTATCCAAGCTTTGGAGCTGTCCACGCCTCTGAGGCCTCAGAAGTTGGGTACCCTGGCTCTCTTTGATGTCTTTTGTCCCCCTTGCTTATTTTTCATGTCAAAATAGAAATTTAAGCTTAAAGTGAGATATCCACTATGGGTGTACCAAAAGTCCATGTAAGAATACCATGATATTAAGTGCTCAAAACATGCATAACACTATTCTCAGTGTATATGTAAAATGGTATTTCTCACATTCCCATTATATTGGCGTGAAATTAAGAAAAACAAAATTTTTCATGGATCTTTTATGTGGTATTAATGATGTGGTATTGAAGTATTTTCCATTTTACCACCTCAAAGAGTTAATTTGATCTTATTCCCTCTATGGAGCTACCCTAGGTGAAACTTTGTGTAGAATCCAAATCAGGGCTTAAATCCATGGATTTACTTACTCAATAAAAGGTTATTCATCTTTTCTGAAATCCAAAGTAATGAATTTTGGATATATGCATAACTTATGAGTTATTCATAATGGAAAATTTATTTTTAAGATAATTGGGCCTATTTGGGTATGTAAAATGTACCTCAAGGCTCACAACACCAGAAACAAATTATCAATGATAAACCAGTGGAAGGACCAATTTGCTTTATTTCAAGACAGATAAAGCCAACAGAAGCAAGATATGGAGCAAGCAAAATGGAATGCCTCTGCTTAGTGTGGGCTTCAGAAAACTACATAATTACTTGGATGGAACAGTATTTGATGTGATTACAGACTGTAATGCTGTGAAATCGCTATTAAATATGAAAGCTCCAAATAGACATTTGCTGAGATGGTAAATTTCTATCCAAGAATATAGAGGAAATATGACTATTGTTCATAAATCTGGTAATATTCATAAAAATGCAGATGGTCTTAGCAGATGGGCTCTAGCAAATTCCCCTGACAATCCAGCATGGGCACCACAGGAAGAGCACCATATAGAAGGAATATGTGTCACAGACATTGGCACAGAATTCTTTAACCAAGTTAAATAAAGCTATAAGATAGACAAGGATTACCATATCTTAAGCCAACTTCTAATGAAAGACTGCAAAGATCCATAACTTTCATCAAAATTAGATGAAACATGGACAAAGGCATATGATGAAGGAAGATTCCACCTCCTTGATGGAATCCTTTACGATAGAACAAAACACACATGTGTTATGGCCTTAACAGATAGAACCCTGATAAACACTATTTTACATGAGTGTCATGATAGTGTTGCAGCTGGACATCTTTCAGAAGACAGAACACTAGAAAGGGTGAAAACTTGCTCTTGGTGGAAAAATTGGAACAAAAATGTTGCAGAATGCTGCCAAACCTGTGACAGATGTCAAAAGGCCAACAGAGCCACAGGAAAGAAATTTGGAATGATGATCCAAATCCAAGAACCAAAATCCCCTTGGGAAATAGCTCATATGGATTGGGTAACAGCATTACCTCCAGGAGGAGACAGAAGCTATAATGCATGCCTAGTAATAGTTGACAGGTACTGCAAAACTCCCATGTTACTACCAGTCACAAAGATGACACAGCTATGGACACAGCCATAATGATATGGAATAAAGTCATTGGCCATACAGGCTTATTCCAGAATATTATAAGTGACAGAAACCCAAAATTCACTTCAGCATTATGGACAAATCTCCATAACTTTTTTTGGACAAAGTTATCATTCTCAACAGCTTACCATCCTCAAACAGATGGCTTAGCAGAAAGAATGATACAAACCTTGGAGGACATGATTGGAAGATTCTGTGCTTATGGACTGGAATTTAAATATTCTGCTGGTTTTACCCATGATTGCTGTACACTAATACTGTGGTATTCCATACCATTTTTTTTCACCAGGCTCAAGCTCATAGTACCCCAAAAACAGCAGTCAATCCAGCCTACAGGAAGACTTACACTCAAATCTTACACCAAAAAGTCAATTTTACAGCAAGAAGCTGGATTTAACTAATAAAACCATGGCACAGGCACCAAAGGGAAGTGTATGTGTTTAAATAACTTATTCAATTTCACTATGCATATGTAAAAAATCAATTTACATATAGCAAACCAGTTACAACAAATGAGGTACCACCCTTTAAATTACACACCCCACCCAGCTTTACACCCCCTTACAGCCATAGGACTCATGCAGCAAGAAATGACACATGCATTAGTTATACAGCCAACTTGTATTCAAAGTCACATGATGCAAAGCCCAGCCCCATGGAATTCCTGCAATTCATTTACAACACAGCCCCAGGAGTACCTTATCTTATATCCACAATAACCCCACTTAAAACCTTAAAACATAATTATTTACACCACTCATCACCTCATGCAAACCAAAGCTAGTTACAACAGGCTGCATGCAGTACACAATTCCAATTAAATCTCAACCACATGACTATGCACAGCATATGTCAAAATCAAAAATCACATCATCTCATAAAAAACAGTAAATTCACCAATGCAAGAAGTTATCACCTGACTTCATTTTAAAGTTCAAAAAGAAGAAAAAACAACATTACACCTACATAAATTACACAGCCACTTCTACCAAACCTAAAATAGGACATATGCAAAGGAATTACAAGGTCATCATGTGATACTGCACCCACAAACAAAATATCATGTGACAGGAAAGAGGCTGTGCACCACAAAAATCCCCAGCCAAAATTGAATCACCTCATGTATGCAAGGAAAATTCAAGAATATCACATCATAATTAGTTCACCAAAAGACAATCATGTGATAAATGGAGGCTGTGCAGAAAGAAAATTATCACCAAACCTTAAATCACCTGACCCATGCAAGAAAGGTCCTCACCAAAAACAGAGTCGCATGAGGAAACCAAGGGAAATTAAAGTGGAAAAAGACAGCTCCCATGGAGGGCCCCCTGGGCTCCCAAAAAGGTATAAATAGAGGGGCTTTCTCCCCCCAAAATGCAATTATATCCCATGCACAATATATCCTCTGCACATTACAAGCACAGGAATAAGTCATCCCTCACCTGGGAGGTAGTCCAGAAAAATAAAAATTATCCAGTACCCAATATTAGGGTTACTACTCTATTAAAATACTTTATCCAGTAAAATTAACACCATTATCAAGTCTTAAAAAAAATAACTTACCCCTTTAAAAATTCAATATCAAAGAACCTTACCTCTTAAATTCAACAAATAAAATTTATCTTATTATTAAACACTCTTAAAAAAAATAACAAACCTTTCAAAAATTATTTTACTCTATTATAACTATACCTTAACAAAATTACCTTTATCAACACCAATCAAATTTTCCAGAAAACCTTAAATAACCCATCCTACCAAGGAATTATAACCAAGAAGAAACAACTCACCTCAATTTCACCAAAAACTATTAAAATTAAAACAGACAAGTATTTCATTAAATCTAAAAATTAACCAAATTACTGACATTATTTTTCATATTATTTATTGAATAGGTCTGATCTGAGACTGCTGAATTTTGTCTTCTACAGTTGTAAAGCCACTCACTCATTTTATTTTGGTTTGTGAGCTCCAAGGAAGATTTTGTTCAGTATTTTAGGAGGGGCAGGCAATACACCCTTGCCACCCTTGGTTACAGGAGTTATTAGCAATTCAAAACTAGTTACCTGTGATTTCCCCCTCCAGGTACTGCCTCATTTTAATCCCACACAAGAGGAGTTCCCACAATACCAGCCCTTGAACTGGCATATAAAACATCAATCCATTCTTCTACTGGCAAAACACCAGCAATGCTAGAAAAAGGTTGGAATCCAAGACTTCCTTATGATACCCTCAAAAAGGACTTAGTGGATATACATTCAACAGCAAGCAGTTTTAAGATAATGCTTGAAAAAGCAAGACACCATGCAAACAGATGTATGCAAGATTATTTCAGACATGCAAAAGAAAGATGGGATAAAAGTCATAAACCACCTGACTTCAAAATAGGAGACTTGGTCCTAGTATCAACTTTCAATTTTAATAACATAAAAGGTCCAAAGAAATTGAAGGTTTCCTTTGCAGGACCATTTATGATAAAAGCACTTCATGGACCCAATGCTGTACAATTGGAACTCACAGGTGAATTGATGAACAAACACCCAGCTTTCCCTGTAAATCTGATAAAACCTTACAGCTCAAGTGATAAGGAACTATTTCCACTAAGAAATATACCCCCACTTGAAATTCCCCCCTTGGAAGAAGGAGAAGAAAGGAAAATTGTAAAAGTCCTTAAAGAAAGAAGGACAAGAAACAAAAAAGAAAGAGAATACCTTGTAAGGTATAGAAATTCAACTCAAGAAGTTGAATGGCTACTTAAGAAAGATATAACAAATGCTGATAAACTACTCAGAAGGTTCAGATATGAAAGGAAACCTAAAGAATAGAAAAGTTAAGCATTATTGAGCTTCAATACTAACAAAGTCTATTGAAGAGGTAGGACAGTGGATAATACCCTAATTACACATATTAGATTGTGGTACAATCTTTTTTGGTGGTAGGGAATGTGAATCTTTGAGATATGACCACAAAACCAAAAAAGGTCACAAGGAATATTTAAAATAATTATACCTTTAAAAGAATTATCTTATAGCTATAAAGCTGCCATAAATAGGTATAAAACTTGGTTTAACTCAAAACCCAATGTATAAACATGTGAAATGAATTACACCATTGGGTTCCCCATGGTAAAATACACATATACCATTTTTATGGCATATCTGTAAAATCAATATTCAATGAGCTATGAGCTATAATACCTTATAAAAAACATAAATCATTGATTATTTCATAAATAAATGAAAGAACATGAGAAATAAATTGTACCATTGGATTCCCCATGAGATTTTACACATAAAATACTTAAAAAGCTAATCTTCAAAGTCAATGCTTAAAGAAATAAGCTGAATATATGCACTTTTTTGGTCAATGCATATATTCAAGGATTTTAGTTAATATCTTTTGGAATATACATGATAGAGCGATGAACCAAAAAGAAAGTCACCATGTAATTAATGTAGAAAAACAGAAATGAACGTTATTTCTCAAGTTATAAACAAGGTTAAAGCCTGTAATGGATTATTGACTAAAATCAACAGAGCTGTTGACCACTTTGTTGTGAAAGTGGTCCAAACTCAAAAATAAGTAGAGAGTCCGACTCTACTAGCTCATTCGTGAGGAAGGACATAATTTGTATTATAAAATTCAGGGTTTACCCCTTGAAATCATGGTTTGAAGTTTAAAATAATAAATTTTGACAGAAGGGATGAGTTACAAGTAAAATCATCAAAAATAGAATTTTGATGATGTAATAAAATACTCTTGGCAGCATAATACGGTTATGACAAGCTATTAAAATTAATTCTCTAAATTGCTGTAGCGTGTAAAACTCAAAAGGCATTAAGGATCATAATTTGAGCTTAATTTGATCACTTATGATCACTCACTGTAACCTTAAATTAAGCTTAACAGTCATATGAGTGATAAAATTGTTGAATACTGTTAGTTTATGATTAAAACTAATAAAATCCTTGAAATTTGGGGTTCTGCCAAGCCTTGATGACATCAAACTTAGAGTTATAGTGATAACTCTAAATAATGGCGTAATAATGAGATAAGATGGTTTGATCATGATGTAATCATCACCAAACCCTAAGATATTGATCAATTCCAGTGGATGTGATCAGTGCACGTCTACTAGAAGCCTGTTGAGCTCTAGGAGGAAGGAATTTAATCTAAATAGAGTTCTTTTTACTCTATTTCCCCCTCAAATGCTTACAAAACATCAAATCATTAAATAAAAAGGTAATTGCTTTATTCTTTATATATAAAACTTTTATATTATTAGAGACTAAATATAATCTTATGATAATCTACATCTCCGACGTTATTATTGCAATTATTTAATTGTTTTGTTTAAATTTCTCTTGAAAATCTTGATTCCATGTAAAATCAAGAAAATTTCTAATTTCTCTTAAATTGTATTGTAACTACAATTTAAATAAGTTGTATTTACATTTCTAGGCGAGAAAGTATTCAAAATTATTATATTAAGCATTAAAAGTAGGTTATTACTCTTATTACAATAATTTTTCTCTATTATTACTTCAATAATTCTATAATTAATATAAATAGTATTTACATTAATTTATAACTTTAATATTAGTAATATTATTATTATTAATTGTTTTTTATTACTAAAAAACAATTTTTTACGCCTTTATTATTTGTTTGTAACAATAATAAGCTTCTTTTACAATATATTAATTATCTCATATCAATATATTTATTTTATTATATTATATTTTTATAATATAAATTATATTATTATATTTATTTAATAATATGATTGTTTTACGCCATAATTATAATAATTCTTTATTATTATAATTATTTTTATCCTATTTATTTCATTTATAAGGACATTAATAGTACAATAAGTAAAATATTAGTAGTTTTTACTTATTGCTTCATAGTCAAACCTTACAATGGCATTGAATTTACTTCCATAAGCTTAATAATTATGGCTGTTAGAAAAAAGAATTATTATACATCTTCCCATCCAGCTTTCTCCAAACCTTGCTCCAAAAACATTGCAACTGAGCTAGTGTAGGTGAGCTGGGAGTAAGTTTGAGAGGAATTTGAAATAAGCTGAACATAAGTTTAAGCCTATGCTCAAAAAATCTTGAATAACTCACATAAAACTACATAGAAGTGGTTTTTAAAAATTATTTCTTTCCTATTAGTCTTCCCTCCTTGTAAAAATATTATTGTGGACTACTTTGTTATTTATCCATTATACGTTGTTTAAATAGTGTAGGAAGCTATATTTTTGTCACAATGGCTCTTCCAAGTGGAGAGGGCCTGGAAATCAGTAAACTGGGACTTTCTTATTGAGGGCTCAAGGTATGGAAAATTGGAATACACTTAAGAGCTTAATATAATGAAACCAATAATAAACAGAATATAAGAAAAAGCAGAAAAAAATGATAAGAATAAGAAATAAAAGCACCAGCAACAAAAAAGTCCAAGTCCACTGTTCCAACCTGTCAGAAGGAAAGAGAAGTGCTGATAAGGATATGGCCACCAAAACTCATACTGTACAGGAAAAGAAGAAATGCAAAGAATAACTCAAAATTGATAGATATAATACCCAAAGATAAGGGTAAGAATAATCATACAATAATAGATCAACTAAATTAATTAACTGGGGAAAAAGAGGGGCTGGTATATGTGAGAATCACCAGACCTGATCTAGACAGAGAGTTTTCATGAGGAATTTAGACTCAAATTGAATCTGTCCAATAAAGGCCTTGTACAGCTGTACAGGATATGTACCAGAGGTATGGTGGTATTGAGTGTTCATACAGTTTCAGGATGGTGTATCCAAATTGTATTGGGTAATTCCAACCTGTACAGAAGTTGACAGCCTGTATTGATGGACCAGACTGTATGCATGTTTCAGCAAGGAATATTACTGAAACTGATTGCTGATACACAGAGTGGATTGCTGATTTTAGGTGTTTTAGTGGGTGTAAGATTGAATACCCTTACCCCTGACTAGTGGTTGTTACAGTATCCCCCTCTTGGAACTGGTGGGCTCCTGAACACCATAATACCCTGTCACTGTTTAGTGGAAACTCAATATTGCCACCTTTTTTTCTAAAGAATTTTCTTTTAAATTTATTTTCCTCTTGGCCATTATCCTGAAAATCCTCTACTCATTGTCCTTGATTAACTTGTCTTCTCCCCCTTCTTTTTCTTGAGCAAGTCCATTTCATTTTTTGAATTATGCTTCCTTTGAATTCTATCAAGCCCTTTTCCTTTTGATATTGAACCTTGGGTTGTATCCCAAGAGAAAGGCCACCACGCTCTTCTGCTCCAAATTTCATGGATAAAGAGTATATGATCATACCTCATTAAGAACCAGCCAAATGATCTTTGAGCCACTTCTTGCCTTTTTCATCCTCATCTTTTTCTTTCCATAATTCCAAGTAGGGGTCTTGTCCCCATTTTCCTTGAAGATGTGGCCACAGAAATGGCCTTTGGGCCCAATCTGGGTAATTTTGGGTGCTTTTGGTCCTTGCCATTTTTTGGCCCTTTCAAGGCCTGGTGGTCATTTGGTGTCCCAATGGTGTGTGGGACGTAGTATGCAGTCTGCCATCTATGGGGGCTATTGGAGTCCCCCAGGACCAAAATGACACCCCTGGGCCCAAATTTGCTGGGGCTTCAGGGGGTCCAAGGGACCCAAAAAAGTGGCCTTGGGCCAACTTCCACCCATATGGCCTGGGCCCATTGAGAGGGCTCCGGGACCATCAAGAAAATGACCTCCCCCAGAGTTTAAGAGGAGATCCTGGATTGATGATTGAGGCCCAAGAGGGACTTGGTGCCCACATTGAGGACCTTCAGGGGGCCATAAATCGAGTTATGGCACCACACCCTTGATGATTTTTCAGGCTTGATTTGAATAATCTGACACCTTGAGTTCTTCTGCTTGAATAAGCTTTAGTCATGAGTTCCACACTGACTGAACTCACTGAATCTTCACCTTGTGTCCCTCCACCATCTGTTCTTTGTGGTTCTGGCACACTCACTTGATTGGGTTCACCTTGGTCAATGGCTTCTTTGGGCCACTTTGATCCTTCGCAAACTTATGATGGCTACAAGGCAATTGAAGTCCTTTATCCTGCCTGTAGTGAATGTTTGATGATGTGAGCCTTGAGGTATTTTACATACCCAAATAGGCCACATTTATCTTAAAAATAAATTTTGAACTATGCATAACTCATAAGTCATGCATATATCCAAAATTCATCACTTTTGATATCAGAAAGGATGAATAACCTTTTATTGAGTAAGTAAATCCATTGATTTAAGGGCAGATTTGGATTCTACACAAAATGTCACCTAGGGTAGCTCCATAGAGTGAATAAGCTCAAATTAACTATTTGAGGTGGTAATATGGAAAACACTTCAATAACACATCATCAATACCACATAAAAAATCCATGAAAATGTTTGTTTTTCTCAATTTCATGACAAAATAATGGGAATGTGAAAAATCCCATGTTACATATACACTAAGAATAGTGTTATGCATGTTTTGAGCACTTAATATCATGGTATCCTTACATGGACATTTGGTACACCCATAGTGGATATCTCACTTGAAGCTAATTTTCTATTTTGACGTGAAAAATAGGCAAGGGGAACAAAAGACATCAAAGAGAGCCAGGGTACCAACTTCTGAGGCCTCAGAGGCTTGGATAGCCCAAAGCAGGATTTATGGCTGATCTTGGCCCAATTAGTAAGCTAAAACACTTTGGGAACTTAGTTACCATGTTACAACTACAGTAAATCTTAAGAAAATAGCAAATGACCTGCTATTTTGACATGCCAAGGAGGTAAAGAGTTACTTAGACTCCTGTAACAATGTAAATTCTTAATGATTTTCCATGGATAAACCCCAATAGAGTAATTGAAACTCTTTTTGGACTTTTATCCATTGATTTACCTCATAGCAACCAGTTAAACACTGATATTTGCAATTCTACGTAGAAATGAGGTAAAAACCTCAAAAATTCATTAAAAGTACAATTATTAATGAATCTTCCTGAAAGCCTCTGTACCAATGTAGAACTGTATTATCTATGGTAACACCAAAAAGAATTTTGGCTTTGCTAGCAAAATTCAAAGATTTAGTTACAGTCCATTTTTGACTATTCTACGTGAAACACTAAATCTTTAAAAACTCACAGTAATTACAACCTGTGATGAAATTGCCAACAAAATTGATAAATTGGATAAATAAATGATTAATTTGGAATAAAAGAAGATTTACAGATGTTACTCTTTTTATTATTAACCATATTGGGGTTGGTAGTCACCTAAAAGAATTAATTATGTAATTATGATAATCTTACGTGACAACAGATGATGCAATTAATAATCCAAAAAGGTTTATTGTTTTTTCACTCACTGGGTTTTCGGTTTGCTTCATGGAACGCCTCTGTGAGCTGTTGTTGACTTAAAAGAGGCCTCCTCTTGCTGTTTTTTGCACATCATCATCTTATTATCATTTATAAACATTGTTACCAACAAGTAAGTATTAGTTGAAAGCTATTCTTAAGTGTTTTAATTCTTTCAGAATCAATCAGTAAGACGTGAAATCATATAATCCAACTATAAATTGCTGTAATACTCTTATAAATACATTTTGATCCTCTAAATCCACAATTCTATGCCAAATCTCTATATCGTATCTTTCAATAAGTTATTTGGAATATTAGTGAGTGATTTATTCTTAATTGTTAAAGTTTTTCTCTAAATAATTCGTTTTCTTCAAGAATTATATCTTTAATTATTCTCGCAAAAGATAATTATATACTAAAATAATTTTATTATTGCAATAAAAGAAGTTATATTATTAAAATCTTCTTGTAGACAATTACTACTCACTGTTAAAATGACTAGCAGTGTTTAACTGTCACAGGGTCTCTAGTAGAATACAAGAGTGGCCTGGCACTCAGGAATCAAGAACTCACTTGGAGGGCTTCAAAAGATGATAAGAAATACTACGGAATATATTTCTTAAGCAGGAATAAGAGAGAGGACAAATATGCAAAAGATAACAGAGAATAAGAAGAAGGAAGCCAAAGGCAAAAGGCCAAGAAGCCAACCAAGTGAATCCTCAATTCACTGTTTCCACCTGCCAGAAAGAACAATGGCATTAGTAAAGGATATGACCACCAATATCCACTGACAGGCGAGGAAAGAAAGAATAGAAAGGTGCTAATGACTAACTTAAGATTATCAGTATTAACTTGCATAAGGTAAAAGAAAATAAGGATAAAAATAAATCCAATATATTATAACTGGGGAAAAAGTCCCCAAGTGCTGAAAGGTGGCCAGTATATGTGAAAAGCTGAAAGATTGATCCTGGAAGGTGAATCAATGACTGTATTGTCCAAATTGGGAAATACAGTTCTGGCCATCTTGAAATTTGAACTGTGTGATGGAATTCACACAGTGGAATAGGAAATGGCCCAATTGGGCCTAGGCCACACAGGTTGATTGAATGAGGCCTGTGCAGATGAATTGAGTTGTCCAAGGGGTATTGAAATACTTGATGCCTTGACAACTGATTGAATTGGTGTAATACCCCTTGAGAATTTCCCTTTTGAATAATCCTGAATAATGTACCAACCCAACTCCTGCAGATACAGGTGGTTGGGGTCCTTGAAGAGTCTTCTGATTGCCGCCATAACTTGTCAGACTGATGAGCTGCATAATCCTCCTTCAAAATGGGAACTGGATTTTGAGACCTTGATATGGAAAGATGGAAATGGGTCCTGAAAGCGTCACCATTGGATTGCTGAGCAAAAATGGTGCATAATGGTATATAATACCATATATGCACCACGCCTGCAACCTTGAGTATGGATGGCGTGAAGGAATGGAAATAATTCCCCATAGATTGAGGGGAAGGCTGACTAAGCTGATCTGGTGGCCTCTGGTCATTGCCAGAGGCCATGGCTGAGATATTGGTCCATGGCCAAAAATGGGTCCTACGGGATTTATGGCAAAATTGGTGTCCAGGAGGTCTTTTGGCCAATTTTGGATCCAAGGGATTGATGGCCAATTTTGACTCAGGTGGGTCAGAATGTGGTTTGGAACCCACCTGGCCTTGGGGGCTAGGTGGCTGCCCCCTTTGGCCCCTTTTGGCTTCATTGGATTAGGCCAAAAGGGGCCTAAATGGCCTAGGGACCGTGAATCACAGCCCACGGGCCATAGGAGCCGTAGGGGGCCTAAATGGCCCAAACAGGCCATTTAGGCCCAAACCCCCCTAATGAAAGGGGGTGGCCCAGAACCAAGGATGATGACTAGGGGGCCTGGAGACCCCTGGAAGACAAAAGGACCCCCCAGGCCCAAAATCAAGAGTGAAGGCCTGGGGGTTGGTGAGGTGGAAATTGGCCAAGAAGGCCAATGACGGCAGGATATGGCCTGAGGCCATAAATGGCCATTGGAATGGGCTATGGCATAAGGGCCATAGAACACCCAAGGGGGCCAATTGGCCATAAATGATATGACGTGACCAATTGGCCCCATCTTGGCTCCAGGTTGGATTGCCGCAACCATCAAGGAGGACGGTCAAACTCGTGGTTGTGACATTAACACGTGAAAGAAATAATTCTTTAGTATTTAATTGTGGTTCTAATAATACTTTATTATTATATTTCACAAGAAAAGACATAGTGCTGTTGATTAATAGTAATATTTTCATCAGTTTCATAGTCACATCTTACAGATGAAGGGGAAGGAGTGCTTCCAAAATTTCAATCCAAAATCTTCAAAGCACCATTTTTGTTTTGTTTAGAAGAATCCATTCCATGTTCCTTGAATACTGGCTTCCAAAAGAAAGAGAAACTTGGGGAGCAAGAAAGATGGGCCTTTTGTGAGAGAGTTCCCATTATATGAGGCCCCTAATCCGGATGGTACTTCATGATATTCTAACTGTGAGTAAGGTGATTGTCATGATTAATCTTGATACTAATATTTGGTTTTAGTGAATGGTTCTAATCAGAGAGTGCTGGTTAGGTGGACCGCTCCCACTTGGTGCTAGACCAATTTATTCCAGTACAGAAGTCCCCATCTCAATAATCAATACTGAAGGAAAAGTGAAAAAAAAATACGACAAATCGTCAATTCCCACCGGATCCTGATGCTGCAGTTAGTGATGCACTGTATGGTGAAGAAGCTGAAGTGGTACTTAATTCTACTGGACACCATTCCAGTACTTTACCTTCCCACTGTAAGATGTGACTATGAAACTGATGATAATATTATTATTAATCAACTGTACTATGTCTGTTCTTATGAAATATAATAATACAGTATTATTATAACCACAATTAAATAATTATAAAATTATTTCTTTCATGTGTTAAAAACTACTAGTGATTTTAACAGTGAGCAAGTAATTGTCTACAAGAATCAATTACAAGAAGATTTTAATAATAAAACTTCTTTTATTGAAATAATAAAATTATTTTAATATATAATTATCTTGTGCAAGAATAATTATAATGATAATTCTTGAATAAAACTAATTTTAGAGAAAAACTTTAAGAATTAAAAATAAATCACTCACTATTATTCCAAAGAACTGATTGAAAGATAATATAGAGAGATTTGACGTAGAATTGTGGATTTTAAGGATCAAAATGGATTTATAACAGTATTACAACAATATATAGTTGGATCCTATGATTTCACGTCTTTCTGATTGATTCTGAAAGATTTAAAACACTTAAGAATAGCTGTAACTAATACTTACTTGTTGGTAATAATGGTTTAAATGATAATAAGATGATTCTTTGGAAAAAACAGCAATAGGAGGCCTCTTTTAAGTCAACAACAGCTCACAGAGGCGTGTCATGTATCAAACTGAAAACCCAGGGAGTGAGAAAGCAATAAACCCTTTTGGATTATTGATTGCATCATCAGTTGTCACATAAGATTATCAGAATTACTTAATTGATGCTTTTACGTGACTACCAACCCCAATATGGTTAAGAATAAAAGTAGTAACATCTGTAAATCTTCTCTTATATCAAAATAATCATTGATTTCTCAAAGTTATCAATGTTATTGCCAATTTCATCACAGCTTGTAATTACTGTGAATTTTTGAAGATTCAGTGTTTCACATAGAATAGTCAAAAATGGACTTTAAGTAAAACTTTGATTTTTTCTGGGAAAACTGTAATTCTTTTTGGTTTTACCATAGATAATACAGTTCTCCATTAGTCCTGAAAGTTTAAGAAATATTCATTAAGAATTGTATTTTTAATGAATTTTTGAAGTTTTTACCTCATTTCTACATAGAATTGCAAATATCAGTGTTTCACTGGTTGCTATGAGGTAAATCAATGCATACAAGTCTAAAAAGGGTTTAATTACTGCTTTGGGGTTTATCCATGGAAAGTCATTGAGAATTGACATGGTTGCAGGAGCCTAAGTAGCTCTTTACCGCCTTGGCACGTCAAAATAGCAGGTTATTTGCTATTTTCTTAAGATTTACTGTAATTGTAACATGGTAACCAAGTTCCCAAAAGGTTTTGGTTTACCAATTTGGCCAAGATCAGCCATGGATCCATGCTTTGGAGCTGTCCACGCCTCTGAGGCCTCAGAAGTTGGGTACCCTGGCTCTCTTTGATGTCTTTTGTCCCCCTTGCTTATTTTTCATGTTGAAATAGAAATTTAAGCTTAAAGTGAGATATCCACTATGGGTGTAGCAAAAGGTCATGTAAGAATACCATGATATTAAGTGCTCAAAACATGAATAACACTATTCTTAGTGTATATGTAACATGGGATTTCTCACGTTCCCATTATTTTGGCGTGAAATTAAGAAAAACAAAAATTTTCACGGATCTTTTATGTGGTATTGATGATGTGGTATTGAAGTATTTTCCATTTTACCACCTCAAAGAGTTAATTTGAGCTTATTAACTCTATGGAGCTACCCTAGGTGAACTTTTGTGTAGAATCCAAATCTGGTCTTAAATCCATGGATTTACTTACTCAATAAAAGGTTATTCATCTTTTCTGAAATTGAAAATGATGAATATTGGATATATGCATGACCTATGAGTTATGCATAATTCAAAATTTATTCTCAAGATAATTGTGGCCTATTTGGGTATGTAAAATATACCTCAAGGCTCACATTCCCTCCCACCAAAAAATAAAATTGTACTACAATTTTATCAATGGTAGAAATAATAAAAGGCTCCAAAGGGAGGTAATCTCCACTTTCCAACCTCTTTACATTACTCAGGTCAAGTAATTTAAAGCACATTTTTAGACATATTCAGGCTTGTGGCGTTCTTTCATGTCTAAATCTTCTCAAGAGTTTATCTGAGTCAGGTATATCTGATTCTACCAGCCATTCATCTTCATGTACTGGATTTCTATATCTGACAAGATATTCTCTCTGATTTTTACCCCTAAGTCTCCTTTCTTTAGTGAATTTCTTTATCTTTTTGTCTTCATTCTTTTCCACTGGTGGAACAGTTAAAGGAGTTGGGTTCCTTAAAGGAAACAATTCTTTATCATCTGGTTGAGAAGGATTTATGAAGCTGACTGGAAACGTGGGGTGTTTATTTTCCAATTTACCACTCAATTCCACTTGAATTGCATTGGTTCCATGTAAGGCAACAATAAAAAAAGGTTTTACATAAGAATCTTTAAGTTGCTTTGGGCCTTTGATATTATTAAAATTCAAGGTTGAAACTAGAACTAAGTCCCCTACTTTGAAGTCTGGTACTTTATGACTCTTGTCCCACTTCTGGTTTGCATAGTCAAAAGCATCATTCATACTTTGTTTTGCATGATGTTTTACTTTATCAAGCATTATCTTGAAGCTGGAAGATGTAGGATTAATTTCAATCAAGTCTTTCCTCAGTGTGTCTGCTGGGAGTCTTGGATTCCATCCTTTTTCTAACATAGCAGGAGTTTGTCCTGTGGAAGAATGGACTGATGTCTTATATGCCAATTCTAATGCAGGTATCAGAGTGCACCAGTCATGGGTAAAGCCATCTGAGTCTTTGAATTCTAACCCATAAGCACAAAATCTGCTGATCATGTCTTCTAAAGTTTTAATCATCCTCTCTGCTAGCCCATCTGTCTGAGGGTGATATGCAGTAGATAATGATAACTTAGTCCCAAACAATCTATGAACATTGGTCCAAAGTGCAGATGTAAACTTGGGATCTCTATCACTTATGATATTCTTAAATAATCCTGTATGAGAAGTAGCTCTACTCCATAGAAGAAGAGCTGTGTCCATAGCAGTGTCATCTTTATGACATGGCAAGAATATGGGAGTCTTGCTATATCTGTCTACAATGACTAAACAAGCATTATAGCTTTTTTCACCACTTGGAGGAAGTGCTGTGACCCAATCCATGTGAACAACTTCCCATGGGGATTTTGGTTCTTGAATATGGATCATAAGTCCAAATTTCTTGCCTGTACTCCTGTTTGCGTTTTGGCATCTGTCACAGGTATGGCAATATTCAATGATTTCTTTTCTCCAAGATGGCCACCATGCACAGTTTCTGACTTTTTCAAGTCTTCTGTCCTCTGACAGATGTCAAGAGTAGATGCTATCATGGCATTCATAAAGAATTGTATTGATAAACAATCTGCTGCATAATGTCATTTCACAAGAATGTTTGGTTTTGTGGTAAATACTCCCATCAAACAAGTGAAACATCCCTTCAGAATAGGAGTTTCTCCAAACTTCATATAGTGAATTGACTAAAGATGTATCTTTGCAGTCTCTGTCTAATAAAGAATTCAAGATATGGCAATTTTTGTCTTTCTTATAAGATTCTCTAACCTCTTCAAAGAATTCAGTCCCAATATCAGTTATAATTATCCCTTCAATTGGAATCTGTGGTTCAGCTTCCAAGGGTACATTGGCTGGGTTATCAGGAGTGTTGGATAATGCCCACCTGCAACGTCTATCAGCATTCTTGTGAATGTTTCCTGCTTTGTGGACTATAGTCATGTTTCCTCTATATTCTTGAATGGCTATTTGCCATCTCAACATGTGTCTGTTGGAAGTTTTCATGTTAAGAAGTGATTTTACTGCATTACAGTCAGTTATCACTTCAAAAACACTGCCATGAAGATAATAGTGTAATTTCTCAAGTGCCCATACCAAACATAAGCACTCCATTTGGCTTGCACCATATCTGGCTTCTGTTGGTTTGATTTGCCTTGAGATGTAACAAACTGGTCCTTCTGTAGGTTTGTCATCAATAATTCGGACTTGATGTAGGGCAGCCCTTAATCCATCTCCACATGCATCAATGTACAATTTCAAAGTAATATTCCAGTCAGGCATGAGGAGTAAAGGTGCTTCTGTAAGAGCTTTCCTCATCTTCTCATAAGCTTTAATTCTCTCTTGTGTCAATCCAAATACAGTCTGTTGATCACAGATTCTATAAAGTGACTTGGCTAGAATTGCAAAGTCTTTCAAGTGTTGCCTATAATAACTGGCAATCCCAAGGAAAGACATCATTTCTTTTTTATTCTGGGGTATTGGCTCAAGTAACACTGCTGCTACTTTGTTTTTGTCAATACCCAAGCTTAAACCAGAAACAACATGTCCTAATGCTTTGAGTTCTTCAAAACCAAAATTGCATTTCTTGAGTGAAATTTTCATGTTCACTTCTGCAACTTTGTGAAGTACTCTTGCAAGTCTTTCAAGGTGCAAAGACCATGAATCAGAACATATGATAATATCATCAATATAAATGATAAGCCATCCTTCAGACAATTCTGTGGGAAAGATTGTGTTCATCATTCTTTGATAATGGGATGGAGCATTTTTAATGACAAATGGCATTCTAAGATACTCATAAATACCACAGTGAGTGATAATTCTAAGTAATTTCTTATCTTTAGGCGTCAAAACATTCTGATGGAAACCCTACAATTCATCCATTTATGTTATATACTTGGCTTTAGACAATTGAGTAAAAGTTTCTTGAATTCTAGGGATTGGATACCTATCTGGAACTGTGTAGGTATTCAATGCCCTGAAATCTCCAACCATTCTTGACTTGTCATTATGCCAGGCATAAATAACAGGTGTTGTCACTTCAACTTCCTCATCATGGCCTACGTTTCTTAGTACACCAAGTTGGATTAACTCTTGGATATGTTTTTCCAAGGCTTCTCTAGCTCTGGGACTGGGTGGATAAGCTGCTCTTCTAAGTACTGGAGGATATGGCCTGTCAATATTAAGAGTAATATCAACTTCATGTCCTCTTATAGCACCTAATGGTTCATTATCACAGGCAAATGCATTATTGTACGTGTATAACACATTAATAAGTTCATTACTCATTTTTTGTGACAATGATGGATTAATCTGTGCTTCAACAAGTTGATTAGACACAAATGCATTTTTGTAAGTATCCTTGACAGAAGATACTGCAGATATTTGTTTTAGCATATTGGAAAAAGCAACTTTTTGTCTCTTGTTATCCCCAATTGTGAAATATCTGTCTTTATGGTTATTTATGTCAATACCATAGATATTCAAGTAATCATTTCCAAGAATGATGTGCTGAGATGTTCAATTATCCATTACAACAATCTCAGTTTTCATCCTTACACCTCCTGCTGGGTGTGGAAATACAAGATTAGTGTCTAATATACCCAAGGGGTACATATTGTTACAAGCAATACTAAATTGCAGACCTTCTATTGGTAATAGATGGTTTTTCCATTCAGGAAGTATAATTTTGAGATAATCTTTGCCTACACAAGTGCAAAATGCCCCTGTATCCAAATTTACTTTGGCTTCAATATCACTCATCAAAACTGATGTGATACAGGATGCTCCAGCAGTGTAACCCTTTCCTCTAGCAGGTTTTGTTTTACACATTCTGGCATCTTGGATATTGATCAGGTTGCAGCAATCCTCACTGTACTGTGGCAAGTGGGTATGGACTTCTGTGACTTCAAAGAAATCTGTAATGTTTTCAATGGGATAGTCCTGCACTGGTGTATCTTCAGAGACTGCAGAATCTTGATCAGACTCTTCTTTCCCTTCAGTACACTGAATTTCTTCAATGACTGGAACTTCATTAATTTTTGTCTTTTTGGTGCAAGTGTTTGCTAAATGTGAAGTACTTCCACAATTATGACACTTCAAGACAGGTCTTTCTGGTCTTTTATCCTCTCTGGGAATGTTTGGGATCATCTTAGATTCCATAGGGATTCTAGTCCAAGTTTTACCAATTATTGTCCTGGTAATGATATCTTCCATTGCATTAATGTAGTCCTCTGTTGAACAGGGTTCTACACATCTGCTTTTGATAGCATGTTCCAGTTATCCTCCACACTTTCTTAATATCTTCATATTAATCATAGTGTCATACATATCTGGGTGTAAAGCAGATAATCTGTCTTTTCTGTTTGAAGAACCAAGTAAGTGGTTTATCCTTATCTGAGTTAAAAATGGCACTTTCAAAAGCATTTTACATTTTAAACCTCCAAGAATTGTTGGCCTATTTGGTAATCACTTCAGCTTTCCACCAAGACCAATCATGTTTTCCAGGATCCATCCTTATCCTGTAATAGTATTTCTTTGCAGTCCTGGTAAACAGAGAGTGTAATTTCCCCACTATGATTTCATCAGGTATATTAAAGTCTTCTTGTAACATATCAATAGTCCTGATGAACTCAATATGGTTATATTCTCCTTCACCAGAGAATGTTGGCCATTTTTCTAATTTGGGAATATATTTGACAGAGACAACATTTTCTCCTAGAAGTGGGGTAAAACTTCCTTTAACAGAAGGTTTTTCTTCAGTCAAAGGTGTAGAATGTCTTGGCATATGTGGTTCATAATTCTTATGAATTTGTTCTACATTTGCAATGATTTCATTCTTCAACTTCTGCCTTTCACTGTCACTTTTTGCTAAATTTGTAGCAAACTGATTGGTATTTTCAACTATCTTCAAGACATGATCTTGTATAATCTTAAGTTGATCATTCATTTTAAAAATAGAAAGATCTTCCATTTCATAATTGTGAATCTGACATGTACTATCACCTCTGCTACAAGCATTGGTAATTGAATTAAATCTGGCATTTGTTAATCCATACCATTCAGTATATTTCTTGTCATGTTTTTTGAATTCATTAATATCTGATGTTATTTTAGTTAACTTTGAATCAAGTTTACCACTTTCTACATTAATACTACTTTGTACATGATTTATTTGCATGGAAAGGTCCTGTTCATCCTTTCCTGCTCTTTGGCTGTGAATTCCATGTAGGTTCTGGCCATGTTGAATACACTGTCCAGTGCTGAAGGCTCCAATTTTTGGGATCCTTTACCCTTGTGGGTAAGGTCTGTGCCAATTTGCTTTGCCTTTGCCCTTGCCCTGATGGTTCTTGGGACCTCTCTGCTTCTTCTGAGGTCCTTTGGGCTTGTCTTTGGACACTTCTGGAGCTGGTTTGGAGCTGGTAGACGCCACTGGGGCCTCTGTCTCCAAAGCTGTAGTTATTTCCAGTTCCTTCTTCTGGTCTATGGGTAAAAGGCTTTGGTTCTTCAACCAATTCTTTATCTTTTTGACCTTGTCTTTGCAAGACATGGAGCTCCATCCTCCTAAGAGTTCTATGGTCTTCTCCTGACCCAGAAAGCTCTTGATGTGTAAGTAGGAGTTCATGGCCCCCTGCCAAAGGCTTGGCCATATTTCAAACTCCTCTTCTTTGGCTGCTCTGAACCAATTTTTGCACTGGCATTGATATATTTCTATTGGTGCCACTTGAAAATGGTTCAGCCCTGGAAATATGGTCTGAATCAGTTCAGGCTCAGAATTCACGTCAAAATCTGTTGGTACAGACCTTGGGGAATGGGGGGAAACTCTGGCATCCTCCAAATGTGTCTTTCTTGTGGAAGACTTGGCACTTCTGCATTTGGTCTTGCCTCTTCCTTGTCCACATCCATCTGGTTGGACTGAATAGTTGCTTCCATTTCTGGTATGCACCATTTTCACGTCAATTTAAAGATAAAAGATGAAAATATAAGATAAAATACACACCTTTTGGTTGTAGTTTAGCTTTTTCTGAGTTGAAGAAGGTGCCTCTTTTAGCAATTTGCATCTCAATACTGTCTTCAGATTCTTCTTCTGAAGATTCTGGACTAGTTATATATCTTTTACTGAGTCTGTTGCCAGCTGCACAGTATTTGATTAAAGACACTAAAAAATTATAAAAGAGAAAAAAATATTATTTCATACTTTTGAAATTATTTTTAAAGATTTTTTATAAGTTTTATATTTTTTAATATTAAAAAATTATTCATTTTAAAGAAAAAAATTAAGATTAAAGATTTTGAATGAAAATTAATTCAGAGTAACTCAAAGAATAATTTTATAAGTTTTTTGGATGTGAAAAGCCACGTGTAAAAGCAGTATAAAATTAAACCAAATTCCCCAATGAAAAAGATTTCCAAAACAATTTCAAAAATAAAAATTATTTTAACTTTAAAATGAAAGAAAAAAAATTATCAAATTAATACATTTTAGAGCTTAAAAATATATTAATTAAGGGTACAACATTCAAAAAAAATACCGCCAGGCCGCCAAATGTAAGATGTGACTATGAAACTGATGATAATTTTACTATTAATAAACTGTACTATGTCTGTTCTTATGAAATATGATAATAAAGTATTATTATAACCACAATTGAATAATTCTAAAATTATTTCTTTCACGTGTTAAACACTACTAGTGATTTTGACAGTGAGCAAGTAATTGTCTACAAGAATCAATTACAAGAAGATTTTAATAATAAAACTTCTTTTGTTGAAATAATAAAATTATTTTAATATATA
Organism: Austropuccinia psidii; assembly: GCA_023105745.1. Classification (NCBI taxonomy): domain Eukaryota; kingdom Fungi; phylum Basidiomycota; class Pucciniomycetes; order Pucciniales; family Sphaerophragmiaceae; genus Austropuccinia; species Austropuccinia psidii. The sequence continues at coordinate 5,615,574 of JALGQZ010000002.1, read as the reverse complement.
ATTATCTTTTGCAAGAATAATTATAATGATAATTCTTGAAGAAAACTAATTTTAGAGAAAAACTTTAAGAATTAAAAACAAATCACTCACTATTATTCCAAAGATCTTATTGAAAGATAATATAGAGAGATTTGACATAGAATTGTGGATTTTAAGGATCAAAATGGATTTATAACAGTATTACAACAATATATAGTTGGATTCTATGATTTCACGTCTTTCTGATTGATTCTGAAAGATTTAAAACACTTAAGAATAGCTGTCACTAATACTTACTTGTTGGTAATAATGGTTTAAATGATAATAAGGTGATTCTCTGGAAAAAACAGCAAGAGGAGGCCTCTTTTAAGTCAACAAAAGCTCACAGGGGCGTGCCATGGAGCAAACTGAAAAACCAGTGAGTGAGAAAACAATAAACCCTTTTGGATTATTGATTGCATCATCAGTTGTCACATAAGATTATCATAATTACTTAATTGATGCTTTTACATGATTACCAACCCCAATATGGTTAAGAATAAAAGGAGTAACATCTGTAAATCTTCTTTTATTCCAACATAATCATGGATTTCTCAAAGTTATAAATGTTATTGCCAATTTCATCACAGTTTGTAATTACTGTGAATTTTTGAAGATTCAGTGTTTCACGTAGAATAGTCAAAAATGGACTGTAAGTGAAACTTTTAATTTTTCTAGTAAAACTGTAATTATTTTTGGTTTTACCATAGATAATACAGTGCTCCATTAGTCCTTAAAGCTTTAGAAAGATTCATTAAGAATTGTATTTTTAATGAATTTTTGAAGTTTTTACCTCATTTCTACGTAGAATTGCAAATATCAGTGTTTCACTGGTTGCTATGAGGTAAATCAATGGATACAAGTCTAAAAAGGGTTTTAATTACTCTTTTGGGGTTTATCTATGGAAAGTCATTAAGAATTGACATGGTTACAGCAGTCTAAGTAGCTCTTTACCTCCTTGGCACATCAAAATAGCAGGTTATTTGCTATTTTCTTAAGATTTACTGTAGTTGTAACATGGTAACCAAGTTCCCAAAGTGTTTTAGTTTACTAATTGGGCCAAGATCGGCCATGGATCCATGCTTTGGAGCTGTCCACGCCTCTGAGGCCTCAGAAGTTGGGTACCCTGGCTCTCTTTGATGTCATTTGTCCCCCTTGCTTATTTTTCACATCAAAATAGAAATTTAAGCTTTTAGTGAGATATCCACTATGGGTGTACCAAAAGTCAATGTAAGAATACCATGATTCTAAGTGCTCAAAACATGCATAACACTATTCTTAGTGTATATGGAACATGGGATTTCTCACGTTCCCATTATTTTGGCGTGAAATTAAGAAAAAAAAAAATTTTCACGGATCTTTTATGTGATATTGATGATGTGGTATTGAAGTATTTTCCATTGTACCACCTCAAAGAGTTAATTTGAGCTTATTCACTCTATGGAGCTACCCTAAGTGGATTTTCGTGTAGAATCCAAATCTGGTCTTAAATCTATAGATTTACTTACTCAATAAAAAGTTATTCATCTTTTCTGAAATTGAAAATGATGAATTTTGGATATATGCATGACTTATGAGTTATGCATAATTCAAAATTTATTTTTAAGATAATTGTGGCCTATTTGGGTATGTAAAATATACCGCAAGGCTCACACCCACCCTGCTTCCAAAATATTCCAAAGTCAACTAGTACTCAATACCCCTAGAAATTTCCAACAAGTGCTTTCCACAATTCCTCCCCTTCCCCCAGTTCTGCCCTGATTTGAACAATGAGACCATCAACCCTTCTTCAGCCCAGAAATTTCCCCATGTTTACCTCCCAACAATTCCAACCTGTGACCAGTTCAAGTAGAAGAAGAGAAGACCAATGGCCTCTGCTGTTTCCTGCTGCCCAAGTGTTTCAGCAAAGGGAACGCTGGCCTATCTGGGTTAACAGAGAGGATCCAGATATTGAGAATGAAGGTCAAGATCCTATGGGAAGTTTATCTTGAAGAGTTGATAGAAATAGTTGGGATTTTATTGAGTATTCCAATAATAGTACTATTCCTGGTACTGCTTCTGAAGAGATGGCTGCAACATTTTCCTGGTATGAGGATCAATTTATTCATGAGTTCCATAGAGGTTCTGATGATCTGGGTAGAGATAACTAGTTTCCTTTTTCATGTTTGTGCTTGGTTCGGATTTTATCTTCACTCTTATAGCTACTAAAAATAAAAAAACAATAATAGATAACTGGAACCTCCCAATACATGATATGGGAGGGGATGCTTCTGCTTTATAAATAAATAAAAGAAAAAAAATTATACATGTAAAGAAATAAAAGAAAAAGAAATAAATAAATTCCTGAGGTTTTTCCTTCTTGTGGTGAGTTGCTTGATTTTGGCCAGGAATTTTCTGAAAGATAAAAAGTCAAGTATTTGATGCTCACAGAGTGGCCAAGGTGATGTTTTACAAGAAGTAGAACCCTCAGAGATTCATACCAGAAGATGGAACTTACTTTCATAACTTCCACTCCCGACCAAGCACCATAAAAGAATACCTTTTCCATAATTGACTTTGAAATAATTAATTTTTTAAATAATGATAATTTGCATAAGCTAGAAAAGAAAGAATAAAAGATATAAGAAGAAATTTGGCCATATATTGATGAAAGGTCCAAATTTGATGGTATTGATGTTGCAAGGCCTTCTGAACCTTTCCAAAGAATTGAGAAGTGCTCACAAAGTGGCCAAGGTAAGTCTTACAGCAACATGTGGGTATAATACCCCCTTCAAGGTGCATGTCAGGAGAGGAACTTATTTTCATAAAATCCAATCCCCATCAAGAAACATAAAATAAAACTCTTGAGTTATTTGGGCCAGGATTGTCAGGTTGCAATGAATGGAAATCCTTGACAAGGTCTGGTGACTTGGTAAGGTTGGAAGCTGGTTACCAAGTTTTTCTTTCTTGGTCTTCAGTGAATCCTTTCCATTCTACAAGGTACCAAAGCTTACCTCATTTGAGTTTTGAGTCCAGAACCTGAGAAATTTCCCATTATTCTTGCTCCTTCACTAGAATTGGTGGTGGTTTCAATTGAGTTGTATTTGAGATACTTGACTCCTTGACTGGTTCTAGTAATGACACATGGAATACAGGGTAAACTGACTTCCATAGCAAAGGCAACTCAAGGTGATGTGCATGGCATCCAACCTTCTTCAAGACTTAAAAGGGTCCCAGTTATCCTTCTGAAAGCTTCTTGGTGGGTCTTGTAGTCTTGATATTCTTGGAGGCTAGCCATACTTTGTCCCCAGGTTGGAAATCAGGTGGAATTGTCCTATTTATATCTGCATACTTCTTGAATCTCCTTATTGCTTACTCCAATTATTCTTTGACGGCTTGCTGTAATTATTCTAGTTTTGTTGATAACTTTACAGAAGGTGATTCTTGAGAGATATGGGTTGAGTAAAAGCTGGTATTTCTTCCATAAATGGTGAAAAAGGTGATTGCTTTGGTGAGGAGTATTCTGCATTATTGTAGGCAAATTCAGCCAGAGGGAGCCAGGTGTGCCAGTATTATTGATGGTAACTGACATGCATCCAAAGATAATGTTCTAGAATATTATTTACCCTATCTGTCTGTAAATCTGTTTCAGGATGAAAAGAAGTTGAAAGAGCTCTTTATATCTTGAGCTGCTGACATAAATTGGTCAAGAATGATGAAACAAATAAAGCTCCTCTATCACTAACAATACTGGTTGGAAGGGCTTGTTTGCAAAAGACATGGAAAATGAAATTTTGAGCTGAGTCAAGGGCAGTGATTTTTCCGTAAGTTAGACTTTGTGAGCCTTTGGGATATGACCGCATATCCAAAAAGGTCACAACAAATTTCTGTAATAATTATACTTATAATAATTATCTCAAAGACTAGTAAAAATACCATAAAGAAGTACAAAGTCTGACTTAACTCAGAATCTCATGGGTAAGCATGTGAAATAAATTAAATCATTAGATTACTCATGGTAAAATACACATATGTCATTTTTATGGCATATCTGAAACGTCAATAATTACTGAAGAATAAGTAATAATACCTTAAAAAAGGTATAAAACCTTATTTAACTCAGAAACCAATGAAACAACATGTAAAGTAAGTTGTACCATTGGATTCTCCATCAAGGAACACACATAAAACAATTATAAAGGTAATATCTAAAGTCAATATTTAAGGAATTAAGCTGAATATATCCACTTTTTTGGTCAATGCATATATTCATGGTTTTTAGCTAATATCTCTTGAAATATGCAAGATAGAGAGATAAAAAAAATCAATTCACCACTTAATTACTGTAAGAATACAGATATGAACTTTATTTTCCAAGTTATAAGCAAGGTTAAAACTTGTAATGGATTATTGATTAAAATCAATGGAGCTGTTGACCACTTTGTTGTGAAAGTGTTCCAAACTTAAAAAACATAGACAGTCAGATTCAACTAGTTCATTCGTGAAGAATGATGTAATTTTTATTATAATATTCAAGGTATAAACCCTTGAAATCATGGTTTGAAGTTTAAAATATTAAATTTCAACAGAAAAGATGAGTTACAAGAAAAATCATCAAGAAAAAAGTTTTGATGATGTAATGAAATTCTCTTGGAAGTTTTATAAGGAAATGACAAGATATCTGAATGCACTCTCAGAAAGGCTCTAGCGTGTATAGCTCAAAAGCTATTAATGATAAAAGCTTAAGCTTAAATTTGATCATTCATAATCACTCACTGTAATCTTATTTTAAGCTTAACAGTTATATAAATGATAAAAATGGTGAATAATATTAGATTATGATTAAGAATAAGAAAATACACAAAGCTTAGGCTTCTGCCAAGCCTATGATGTCATCAAATTTAGAGTTATAGTGATAACTCTAAATAATGGCATAATAATGAGATAAGATGGTTTGATCATGATGTAATCATCACTAAACCTTGAAATACTGATCATTTCCAGTGGATACCATCAGTACACGTCTACTAGAAGCCTACTGGACTCTGAAGGGAAGTATTTACTATAAATAGTGCTCTTTTTACTCTATTTTCCCCTCAGACGCATCAACACATTAAAAAAATTAAATCAAAAAGGTAAAATATTTATTCTTTATCTATAGATCTTTTATATTATGAAATACCAAAAGTAATCCTTATTATAATCATCATTTTTGACATGATTGATTCAATTGTTCTACTGTTTTGCTATATTTCTCTTAAAAATCTCAAATCCACATAAAATCAAGCAAATTTGTAATTTCTCTTATTTTGAATTGTAAATACAATTTAAAAAGGTTGTATTTATATTATTTGGCATAAAGGTATTCAAAATTATCATACTAAGTGTCAAAAGTAGGTTATTTTCTCTTATCATAATAATTTATCTTTATTATTGCTTTTAATAATTCCTTAATTAATATAAATAATATTTATATTAATTTATAACTATAACATCTTTAGAATTATTGTTATTAATTGTTTTTTATTAATAAACACAATTTTCTACTCCTTTATTATTTGTTGGTCACAATAATAAAGTGCTTTAAAATATACTAATACGTTTATTTATTATATTATTTTTTTTATAATATAAGTTATATTATTATATTTATTTAATAATATAATAACTTTTTATTCCTTAATTATAATTATTATTTATCATTATAACTATTTTATCTTATTTACTTTATTTATAAGGAAATTCAGAGTACAATAAGTAAAGTATTTGTAATTTTTACTTATTGTTTCATAGTTAAACCTTACATTTGGGGGCCTGGCTGTGATATTTAAGATTCTAATTGTGTTTATCCAATATGATTTGTAATTATAATCATAAAGCTATATGATAACTTTATATTTATTGATTTTGAAATCTACTGAGGCATTTGGAAAGCAAATGTAGTGTCTTACACATGGTTTTTCACATCCTCAGACTTGCAAGAACTTTCTTTGCGTGACTCTAGTGATTAAAAGAGATATTTTATAAATTCAAAATAATTTTATATTATAATTTAAATTCATAAAAGAATCATCTTCATTCTTATTTTATTCTTTATAAATATAAATATAAAAAATATTAAAAAATATTAAGAACCTATAAAAAAGTTATTTTTATTCATTTTTTTCATCTATTTATTCATTTACTCAAAGATATAAAAGCAATTTTTACGTGGAAAATTTTCATATATTACCAAAAGTAACACTTCTTATATAAAAAAGTGATATTTATTTGTCTTTTTTAGTGTTTGAAGATAATTCAACAGAGGAAAATCAAGCCACTGTTGAAAGATTGGTGGAAGAAACTTGCCCAAGTTCTCCAACACTGTCACAGGGGCTCTTCTAAGTGAAGAGGGCCCGGCACTCAGTGAACAGACTTGCTTATGGAGGGCTCAGAATAAAATACTCAATGATAAGAGTAATGGAGTAAGAGGATAAATTCCTAATCATAAAATAATAGGCATTAAAAGATATGAGAAAAACAAAAGCAAAAATACAGAGCCAACCACAAATAATCCTGTACCACTGTTTCAACCTGTTCAGAAAAGAGGAAAGGAGTAATAAAGGATATGGCCACCAGGACTCTACTGAACAGGTGAGGGAAGGCAAAGCCTAACTTAATAATTAGTAGAATAATATTTCTTAATAAGAAATAAAATAATATTAAATAATAAATCCAATATTTTAATTAACTGGGGGCAAAACCCCCAGGTGGGTGAAGAGGGGCCGGTATATGTGAGAAATACCAGCCTTGGAGTTTGAGTGTTGAGATACTTGCCTGTATGCTGGAAGGAGTTGGATGTGGGATTGAATCCTGTATTGGTGAATCCAATACAGGTTATACAGTCAATACAGGTATTTGCGCCTGTATTGATGACAGGCCTGTATTTGGTGAATCCTGTATTTGGGTCTTGCCTGTATGAAACTGTATTTTGAGAATGTTGAATGAAACCCCCTTGCTGATTGGGTTTTGAAGGGTATCAATGAAATAATGATTGTTGAAGATGATTGGTAATGCCCCTGCCTCCTTGGCTGTGACATTATCCCCCTCTTGAAAGTGGTGAGCTCTGAGCACCATGAGTATAGTGAGTCTTGATGAGCTTGCAAACAATCCATACCGTTCTTTCCCCCAATTCCTTAAATTTATCCCATTAAACTTTCTTCTTCAATCAATACTCAAACAAAATATTCATTTGATCACTTGTAGGTATTTTCCCCTTGATCTTGATTCTGAATTCCCTCTTTTACTTCAAAATGCCTTCATTCTTCTTCAAATTTCTTCATTCTTGTCTTGAGTGTCTTCACCAAACTTTTCTTGAGTCCTCATGGCTTTTGAAAAGTGAGTGACCTGGGTTTATGTCCCAGGGACACCTGATTTCATCATAATTATAATCTTGAGAGTGTTGGCATACAGTGGCCAATACTTGAGGTTTTGGACCATTTCAGAAGTCCTGGCCAAAATCCTTGAATTTGTGATTAAAGGGGATTTTGGCCAATTTGCGCAAAAATGCGCAAATGCGCATATATGCCATAATGGCATATATTGGTGAAAAAATTGAAAAAATTTGATTAATGATGAAAAAATGGCCTTTTAAAGTGTTCTGGCGATTTTGCGCATTTTTGCGCAAAATGCGCAAATGCGCAATTATGATGAAATTGGCCAAAAAGGCCTTTTGAAGCCTGTTGACAAGATAAAAGGGCATTTTGCGCAAAATGCGCAAATTGGCCAATATGCATAATTAAGCATATTTTTATAAAAAATGATAAAACTGAGCTATTTTGAAGTTTTGGGGTCTGATATGGCCATTTGTGCCAAAGAGCATAAATTCATGAAATTGGCCAATTGGGCCATTTGAAGAAGTTTTTTGTTTCCTTTGGTCTTGATTTCTTCTTGAATGTCTTTCTTCTTATCCCCTCCTTGACTGGTCAATTGCCATAAATGCCTTGCTGATTGGGGTTTGGCTTTCAATTTTGATCTTAAGGAATGAGTTCAAGGCTGATTTGAAGAGAGATGACGCCAAATGCACAAAAATGTGCAAAATGTGCAAAATGCGCAAATATGCCAATATGGTCACAATGGCATATTTTGCAGAATAATTGAATAAAACATTGATTTTGATGTTTTGAAGAAGAATGAAGCCAAAATGCGCAAAATGATCAAAAATGCGCAAAATGCGCAAAAGTGCGCACATGCATGAAAATGGCCACTTTGGCCTATGAAACAGTTTTTGATTATAATTTTATTCTATTTTCTTGTGCTTTACTCTGTTCTTGAATTTCAAATTGCCATATTTAACTTGCTGACTTGGAGTTTTCTGTGATTTGCTTGGTCTTGACTTTGAAATTTGACTTGAAGATGAGTTCCAAGTTGATTTGAGCAAATTTTGATGAGGGTTATCTGTAGCTGGTCTTTACCATTACTAGTGTTTTGCTCTTTGATTATTGAATTAATTGACTCCCCAAACATGATATGGGAGTGATGACTACTGCTTTGGAAATAAGAAATAAAAATAAAACATACAAGTAAAAAGAAAATGAAATAAAAAATAAAAAATAAAAATGAAAAGAATTGAGAGAAAAAGAGAGTAAACAAAGAAATAAGAAATGCCTGAGGGTTGTCCTTCTTGTGGTGAATTGCTTGATTTTGGCCAAAATGTTCTGAAAGATAAAATCAAGCATTTGATGCTGACAGCATGGCCAAGGTAATGTTTTACAAGAAGTAGACCCCTCAGGGATGCATACCAGGAGATGGAACTTACTTTCATAACTTCCACTCCCCACCAAGCACCATAAATGAAAAAGAAATTATGCCATAGCATGAATTGTGGTAATGAATGTCTTGAAAGATAATTTATGGCATGATTAAAGAAAGAAAGAAAAATAAGAGAAAGGATTGGGCCATATCTTGATGAAAGGTCCAAATCTTGAGGGTATGATGTTGCAAGGCCTTCTGAACCTGTCCAAAAAATTGACAAGTGCTCACAAAGGGGCCAAGGTGATGCTTACAACGAATTTGGGTAGAATACCCCCTTAAAGGTGCATGCCAGGAGAGGAACTTACTTTCATAAACTCCAATCCCCACCAAACACCATAAATCAAACTCTTGAAGCATTTGGGCCAGGCTTGTATGGATACAAAGTGTTAAAATCCTTGACAAGATCTGGGGAGTTGGTAAGGTTGGAAGCTGGTTCCCAAGTTGTTCTTTCTGGGTCTGCACTGAATCCTTTCCACCCAACTAAATACCATAATGAACCTCTCTTGAGTTTTGAGTCCAGAACCTGAGCCACTTCCCATTCTTCTTTCTCTTCCAATATTACTGCAGGTGGTGGCAATTGGTGTCAATTTGGGATAGTTGATTGCTTCACTGGTTCTAACAAGGACACATGGAAGACAGGGTGAACTGACTTCCATTGTTGAGGCAACTTGAGGTGATATGCATGGCTGCCAATCTTCTTGAGAACTTCAAAGGGTCCCAACCATCTTTCTAAAAGTTTCTCGGTGGTTCTTGTTGTCTTGATGTTCTTGGAAGCTAGCCATAATTTGTCCCCAGGTTGGAAATCAGGTGGAATTGCTCTATTTCTATCTGCATACTTCTTAAAATGCTTTATTTCTGACTCTAATTCTTCTTTGACAACTTGCTGTACTGATTGGAGTCTAGTTGATAGCTTTCCAGCAGGTTTATCTTGAGAAATGTGAATTGAGTCAAAGCTGGGATTTATTCCATAAATGGTGAAAAATGGTGACTGTTTTGTTGATGAATGTTCTGCATTATTATAGGCAAATTCAGCCAGAGGGAGCCAGGTGTTCCAGTCATCTTGATGGTAACTGACATACATCCAAAGATACTGTTCTAGAATCTGATTTACCCTCTCTGTCTGTCCATCTGTTTCAGGGTGAAAGGCAGTTGAAAGATCTCTTGATATCTTGAGCTGCTGACACAATTGAGTCCAAAATGATGAAACAAATAATGAACCTCTATCACTGAAAATACTGACTGGAAGGCCATGTTTGGAAAAGACATGATTAATGAATATTTGAGCTAAGTCCAAAGCAGTGATTGTTGAATAAGTTCGAATAAATATTTCCATTTTTAAAAATCTGTCTACAATTACTAAAATTGAAGCAAAGTTGCTTGACAAGGGCAATTGAGTGATAAAGTACATTGACAAAGAAATCCAAGGACCAGATGGAATTTGAAGAGGCTTTAGTAGTCCAAACTTCTTATGGTGGATGTTATTGTTTCTTGAACATTGCTGACATGAGGACACATAGTTCTTGATGATTTGATTCATGCCAGCCCAATAAAAATCCCTCTTGATGAGCTTGAGGGTCTTCTCCTGGCCAAGGTGGCCAGCCAACGGTGAGTCATGATGCTTTTGAAGAATGTCCAATTGAATTTCATGATTGCTTGGGATGACTACTCTATCTTTGAACAATAATAATTTTGCTTGAGGTTCAAGAGAATAGTCTGGGACTGATTCTCCTCTTGCTAATTTCTTGAGGATTTCCTTATAATCTTTGTCTTGCCATACTTGTCTTTGAATTTGATCAACTACATCTGAATACATATCAACTTTTATTGAAAAGAATCTTGACTCTTGCATTTCATTTTGCTTGAGAACTTGATGAAAATTTTGAGGATTATTGCTGATGAAATCCACCCCCCTCTCTGGGTACACGTCGTCCCAACATGACAAGGCATCTGGTAAAGTGGCCAGCCTGCCTGGGCAGTAAGTGATGATAAAATGGAATTCAGATAGAAATTCACCCCAACGGGCTTGACGACAAGTAAGGACTTTAGAGTACATAAAATACCAAAGGGTACAATGGTCTGTCAAGACCTCAAAGGAATCAGAAAGAGAAAGGAGAAAAGCTCTCCAGCGCTTGAGAGCCCAAACTATGCCAAGGAGTTCCTTGTCATGAATTTCATAGTTGAGTTCAGCTGGTAAGAGCTTGCGACTATCAAATGAAATGGGATGCTCTCCTGAGTCATTAACCTGACTCAGTACAGCACCCAAGGCATAATCAGAAGCATCAGTCTCTACAATAGTTGGTAGAGAAGGATGAAATGAGAGAGAATAGGAGCAGTGGTGAAAGCTTCTTTGAGTATTTGAAACTGACTAAGAGCTTCCCCATTGAAGATAAAGGGAGGATCTTTTTTAAGGAGGGAAGTGAGAGCAGAGATTCTTTTGGAATAATTTTAATGAAACAATGATAAAATTTGGCAAAGACAAGAAAAGATTGGAGGGCCTTGATGTTCTTGGGCTGAGGCCAATTGAGGATTTGTTGAACTTTTGAAGAATCCATCTTGAGGCCATCACTTGAAACAACATAGCCGAAGTATTCCACACTTGAGGCATGGAATACACACTTTGAGGCTTTAGCAAACAAATTATTGTCTCTCAGTATTTGGAGAACAGAGGCCACATGTTTAACATGTTCATCCAAAGAGCTAGAGAAGACCATAATATCATCTAAGTACACCACAACAAAAATATCCAAATAATCTGCAAAGATATCATTCACAAGATTTTGGAATGAAGCTGGAGCATTAGTTAAGCCAAATGGCATAACCAAATACTCATAACTACCATATTTGGTTCTAAAGGCAGTTGAGTGCTCATCCCCCTCTTTAATTCTCAGAAGATTATAAGCACCACGCAGATCTATCTTGGAGAAGATAGTAGCACCGTTAAAGACGGTAATAAGCTGATTCATTGGAGGAACAGGATACCTTTTCTTCCTAGTGACAGCATTAAGTTAGCGGTAGTCAACACACAAACAAAGACCACCATCCTTTTTCTTAACAAAAAGGACAGGTGCTCCTGTTGAGGAGGAGCTTGGTCTAATGAAACCTTTCTCTACATTCCCTGAAATGCAGGCCCGCAGTGTTTCTGACTCATTTTTAGATAAAGAGTAGATAACACCAACTGGAGGTAGAAGACCCTCCAGTTCGAAATGATGATCACAGGCACGGTGTGGAGGAGGCTTCTCTGCTTTCACTTTGGAGAATACATCCAAATATTTGTGATAAACAGGAGGGACTACCTTCAGCCCAGTTTTAATCTCTTCTGCCTCTTCCTCCTCATCCCACTGCTCCTCCAGGGAGGCATGAAAAGATAAAGGAGGAAGGTCCATATCCCCTTGAAAGAGATGAAGTGAAGATATAGCAACATCTTCTCCAAAATCTTTTATCTCTTTGAAGACTTCATCTCTTAATGGAAGTAATGACTGAGAGGGAAAAATGGAGGGGTTATTGACAGAAGGAGGAAGGGAAGGTGTCTCAAGTTCACCAACCAGAGCAACACTGTTGACAGCAGTGGAAAAGTCATTACTAGTAGAAGAAATAATACCACTAGAATCCTTATGACTAGAATCATAGGTGATCAATCAATTTTTCCAATCAATAATGGGATTAAAATGGTAAAGAAAATCATGGCCCAATATCAGGTCTTCTCCCTTGGGTGAATCTATGATAAAGAAATCCCATTCAAAGCTTGGGAAGGAAGGTATATCAACAACCCACTTGGTATAATGGGTGATGGACAGGGGAGTGGATTCATTGGAATCCAAAATGAAAAGAGGAATCTTTTCAGGGAGCTCTGACATGGTCAATGAGTACTTGAGAACAGAATTCTTTGCAATAAAGGAGTTTGTAGCACCAGAGTCAATGAGAATACTATAAAAAATATCAGAGATTGAAGAGAAAATAAGAAAGTTTAAACATTTTTTGACACTAGTATTCAGAGTGCACAATTGTGCTCTTGAAGGAAATAAGTGACAACCATTGAACACATCATGATTCCCACTCAGGCTTTTCCCTGCTTGCTAGGGAAGCCTTTTGATGACCCTTGCCTATTCTCAGGCCTCTTGAAGCATTTTTCAAATGGGTGTTTACCACCACAATAATTTCACAAGCCTTCTTTAATCCTCCTCTCCTTTTTAGAACCAATCAATTTGTTGTCCTTATTGAGGAGAGAAGCATGAGGCTTGTCTTTGGACACTTGAAAGTTCTTCCCCTTCTTATTCTTCCTGTGATAAGGCTTTCTTGATGATGAACTTTGAGGGGGCTTGGAGGAGTTGGATTCACTGATTGGAGGCTTCTTCTCTTGATGACTACCCTTTTCCTTCTGCCTCTCATGGTACCTGGTATCTAATTCCAAGGTGATATCCATGAGTTCTTGAGGACTATAAAAAGTTCCAGGTTGAGAAGGCAATTGGTCCAACAATCTTGATGCCAAGCCTCTCCTATAAACATTAATATAGGCTCTTTCCCCCCAGTCTCCAATTCTTGACATTAAACTTCTGAAATCAGCTATGTACAAGGAAACATGACAACTTTCCCTCATCCTCAAATTGTCCAACTCTTGTTCAGCTTTTCTGAATTCATTGGGATCACCAAACAGAGTGAATAACTGGGTTTCAAACAACTGCCAGTTATTGAGGAGATAAGAAGGGTCTTCATTGGAGATATTTGAGAGGTAAGGTTCAATCCATTTGCCAGATCTACCAGTAAGAAAAGAAGTTGCGTAAAAAACCTTCTTCCTGTCAGAGAAGAAGTTTGCTGGGTCATTATGGAAAATTAATGGACAAGATTGAAGAAATCCTCTCAATTTATAAGCTTTAGTACCATCAAAAGAGTCAGCTGCCTTAATTGATGGAGTCTTGAATGCAGGGGCTTTTGAAGTGTCCCTTGGGGCAACTGCTTGAGTGAGTTGTCCCATAAATTGAGTCATTTGCTTCATCATCTTGAGAAAATTTGTTAAGCTTGAGAGACAAGAGGTTGATTAGAAAGGGCTAGATTTGGATCTTCAGAAGCCTCAGGAGTACCTGCCAAAGCAGCGGCAACTTCAGTCTCTTCAGACTCCTCCTCTTCCACAGACTCCTCCCCCTCTTCATCTTCAGCTTCCCCTAATCTGCTTTTAGGCCCTTGAGGAATGCTTGGATAGCCACCCAACAAGCCGGAGAATGATCTTGATCTTCTTGACTTCGCACCTCCTCTTCTGGAGGGTGCTGCTCCTTCCATTGGTGGTCCTCTGTCCAACTTTGCACTCAGTTGATGAACTGTTGGTGTGCGGTCAAGAGGAGCCCTTGCTGTAGAAGTGAGAACAGCTTCATGTCTTTGAGATCTTGTATTCTTGGCTGGGGGGCTATGCTGAACTGGCATTATTGAAGAAAGAAAATAAAACTTGATGATACTTGAGAATAAACAAGGCTTTGACCAAAACAATCAAATGAGAATCTTGATGAACTTGAGAAATCAATCAATAATCTTGAAGTGAATCAATATGAATAAATATTGAAGAGTGAAGATGACAAAGTCAAGTTCTTATGAATAATCAACTTCAATCAATAAGTCAAATCAAGTCAATCAAAATCAAATCAATTAATTATTGAGGAATTCAATCAATATCTTCAAAAATCAATTCAATTTTCTTGAGGAATAAAATTCAAATCAAGCAATCAAATCAAATCTTGAGGATAAATCAGCTATCTTGAGGAATCAAATCAGATCAATCAATTAAATCAAATTAGACTCTTGAGGTAAGTCAATTTCTTGAGCAATCAATCAATGAATCAATAAATCTTGAGAAATTTCAAAATCAACCAATGATAACCCCAATTCAATAACTCCTGAAACAATAAATCAATTAATCCCAAATTCCAATCAATTAAACCTGATAAAAAACCTGAATTCAGACAGAAAATGAAAAGGAGATTTGATTGAGAATTAAGAGAGAATGAAATGGTCAGAAAAATTTTGAAATAAGAAAGAGAATCAATTTTCATTTGAATGAAATGAATGAGATGAAAATTGATGAGAGAGAAAGAAACATAAAAGTAATAAGATCATGAAAAAATCACAATTGATGAATGAGAGAAATGAATATAAAGGAATGAAAAGAAAGAATCAAATATGAGTTAATTAAAATAATGTCACAGGGGCTCTCCTAAGTGAAGAGGGCCTGGCACTCAGTGAACAGACTTACTTATGGAGGGCTCAGAATAAAATACTCAATGATAAGAGTAATGGAGTAAGAGGATAAATTCCTAATCATAAAATAATAGGCATTAAAAGATATGAGAAAAACAAAAGCAATAATAAAGAGCCAACCACAAATAATCCTGTACCACTGTTTCAACCTGTTCAGAAAAGAGAAAAGGATTAATAAAGGATATGGCCAACAGGATTCTACTGAACAGGTGAGGGAAGGCAAAGACTAACTTAATATTTAATGGAATAATATTTCTTAATGAGAAATAAAATAATATTAAATAAGAAATCCAATATTTTAATTAAATGGGGGCAAAACCCCCAGGTGGGTGAAGAGGGGCCAGTATATGTGAGAAATACCAGCCTTGGAGTTTGAGTGTTGAGATACTTGCCTGTATGCTGGAAGAAGTTGGATGTGGGATTGAATCCTGTATTGGTGAATCCAATACAGGTTATACAGTCAATACAGGTATTTGCGCCTGTATTGATGACAGGCCTGTATTTGGTGAATCCTGTATTTAGGTCTTGCCTGTATGAAACTGTATTGAGGTCTGGAAACTGTATTTGGAGAATGTTGAATGAAACCCCCTTGCTGATTGGGTTTTGAAGGGTATCAATGAAGTAATGATTGTTGAAGATGATTGGTAATGCCCCTGCCTCCTTGCCTGTGACAAACACCAATTGTAACTAATAATAAGAAAGCTAAAAAATTAGACTTTCCAGGACTCTGAAGGTGAGTACCTCCTTTATAAATTTCCATAAGAAGAATTCTTGTCCTGAAATCTTCTTATTTCATATTTATCAAATTATGACTACCAGAAGAGGCTCCCAATACTCCATTCAATCAGATGGAGCTGGACTCAGAGGTAGAATTGATCCCTTAACAGGGAAAAGAAACGGAAATATCCCCTGTGGAACAGAATCCACACAAGGAAGTGCCTTATCCCAAAGGCAAGTCCCAGAAATGCCCATGATATCTGAACCAGAGTTAGAACTAAGTATGAGTAACTCAAACAGGTACAAATCACATTCAGAGGGCTCAGATAGACATTTACATGAGCCAGTACAAGCAGTACTACACAGTGTACAAAGACAAGGACTGGGAAATTTTGTCACAAATACACCAAGGATTGATGAACTCCTGGCACATCCTCAAAATGGTCCTCAAAGAGGAGGAAATAGTAAAAAACTCCAATAGATGTAATCCACTATCATCCAAACCTCAAATCAAAAAGATCAAGGAGTACCAAGCCAAAAAGAAGGAGGCAACCAAGGAAGAAGCCCCAAGTCAACCCACTTCCCCAAGAATGGAGGAAAGCAAGAAAAGTAACTGGAGAAAGCCATATCCCCCAAGCTACAGGATTCCAAAAATCCAAAAAGATTCCATGGAAAATGTCTTCAAAATGGACAGAACCTTGATGGAATTCAAGGACAAGGAGGAGCAAAGATTGAGACAACATCATTTACCAAAGAAATGACCTTGTCTCCAGATGTTGTAAATACTTTCACAGAAATTAAAAATAGTATGTCACCTCTAAAAGAAATTAAAAATAGTATATTATAATTACAAGAAATAAATAATAATTTATCTTCTTTAACAAAAATTGTTTTACAGAATAAAAAAGAAATTGAAAACATTAAATTTATTGTTGAAAATGACAAACAAAAATTTTTAATTGACAATACTCAAAAATTAATACAAGGACAACAATAATTGTATAAATACATAAAAGATATCAAAGATAAAGCTTTGAAAATCAATTATAATGTGAGTATTGATAATCTTACAGAAAAATTGAACAAATTAAGTATTCCTGTAGAACAATCTGAAGAAAAGGCTTCATCACACCAAAAATTACTTTTAGACCATGTGGAAAAAAGTGATGGAGCAAGAATGCATCTGAAAGATGATATTCAAAGTGAAATAAGGCTTATTACTAAAAAAATGGATAGAATTAATGAGGCCAACTTAAATATTCCAAAGTTATCAACCCCATTTTCTCACAGAAGAAGCCCTGTTGAACAAAAAGAGTAAATAGCAAATCCATTAATAACAGACTTGAGTCACCAAGACAATAACCAAGTCTGAATTAAAGAAGCACCTCAATTAAAAGAATGGCCAACATTCACAGGAGAAGGTGAATATGACTGTAAGATTTGACTATGAAACTGATGACAATATTACTATTAATCAACAGTACTATGTCTGTTCTCATGAAATATAATAATCAAATATTCTTATAACCACAATTAAATAATTAGAGAGTTGTTTCTTTCACGTGTTAAACACTACTAGTGATTTTAACAGTTAGCAGTAATTGTCTCCAAGAATCAATTACAAGAAGAATTTGGTAATAAAAACTTCTTTTATTAAAATAATAAAATTATTTTAATATATAATCATCTTTTGCAAGAAGAATTATAAAGATAATTCTTGAAGAAAACTAATTTCAAAGAAAAACTTTAAGAATTAAAGATAAATGACTCACTTATGCTCCAAAGAACTTATTGAAAGATATAAGTAGAGAAATTTGATGTAGAATTGTGGAGTTAAGAGATCAAAATGATTTATAAAAGGATTACAACAATGTATAGTTGAATTCTATAATTTCACGCTTTATGATTTATTCTGAAATAATTAAAACACTTATGAATAGTCTAACTAATACTTACTCGTTGGTAACAATGCTATAAATGGATAATAAGATGATTCTTGGAAAAAATGGCAACAGGCCTCTTTTGAGTCAACAACAGCTCACAGAGGCGTGCCATGGAGCAAACTAAAAAACCAGTGAGTGAGAAAACAATAAACTATTTGGATTATTGATTGCATCATCTGTTGTCACATAAGATTATCATAATTACTTAATTGATGCTTTTACATGACCACCAACCCCAATATGGTTAAGAATGAGTGAGGTGATTGTCATGATTAATCTTGATACTAATATTTGGTTTTAGTGAATGGTTCTAATCAGAGAGTGCTGGTTAGGTGGACCGCTCCCACTTGGTGCTAGACCAATTTATTCCAGTTCAGAAGTCCCCATCTCAATAATCAATACTGAAGGAATAGTGAAAAAAATAAGACAAATCGTCAATTCCCACCGGATCCCAATGCTGAAGTTAGTGATTCACTGTATGGTGAAGACGCTGAAGTGGTACTTAATTCTATTGGACACCATTCCAGTACTTTACCTTCCCACTGTAAGATGTGACTATGAAACTGATGATAATATTACTATTAATCAACAGTACTATGTCTGTTGTTATGAAATATAATAATAAAATATTATTATAACCACAATTAAATAATTAAAGAATTATTTCTTTTACGTGTTAAGCACTACTAGTGGTTTTAACAGTGAGCAAGTAATTGTTTACAAGAATCAATTACAAGAAGAATTTAATAATAAAAACTTCTTTTATTAAAATAATAGAATTATTTTAATATATAATTATCTATTGCAAGAATAATTATAAAGCTAATCCTTGAATAAAACTATTACTAGAGAAAAACTTGGAGAATTAAAGGTAAATGACACACTAATATTCCAAAGAACTTATTGATAGATAAAAGTAGCAAAATTTGACGTAGAATTGTGGATTTGAGAGATCAAAATGATTTATAGCAGAATTACAACAATATATAGCTGGATTCTATGATTTCACGTCTTTATGATTGATTCTGAAAGATTTAAAACACTTCAGAATAGTTTTAACTAATACTTACTTGTTGGTAACAATGATATAAAATGATAACAAGATGATGATACGGAAAAAACAGCAAGAGAAGGTCTCTTTTAAGTCAACAACAGCTCACAGAGGCGTGCCATGGAGCAAACTGCAAAACCAGTGAGTGAGAAAGCATCAAACCCTTTTGGATTAGTACTTTCATCATCTGTTGTCACGTAAAATTGTCATTATTGCTTAATTGATGCTTTTATGTGACTACCAACCCCAATATGGTTAAGAATAAAAGGAGTAACATTTGTAAATCTTCTTTTATTCCAAAGTAATCATTGATTTCCCAAAGGTATCAATGTTATTGACAATTTCATCACAGGTTGTATTTACTGTGAATTTTTGAAGATTCAGTGTTTCACGTAGAATAACCAAAAATGCACTGTAAGTAAAGCTTTTAATTTTACTAGAAAAGCTGTAATTCTTTCTGGTTGTATCATAGATAATACAGTTCTCAATTGGTACTGAAAGCTTCAGAAAGATTCATTAAGAATTGTATTTTTAATGAATTTTTGAAGTTTTTACCTCATTTCTACGTAGAATTGCAAATATCAGTGTTTTGCTGGTTGCTATGAGGTAAATCAATGGATACAAGTCCAAAAGGGTTTTAATTACTCTTTTGGGGTCTATCCATGAAAAGTCATTAGTGATTGACATGGTTACAGGAGTGTAAGTAGCTCTTTACCTCCTTGGCACATCAAAATAGCAGGTTATTTGCTATTTTCTGGTGCTTTACAGTAGTTGTAACTTGGTAACCAAGTTCCCAAAGAGGTTCAGTTTACCAATTGGGTCAAGATCAGCCATGGAACCAAGCTTTGGAGCTATCCACGCCCCTGGGGCCTCAGAAGTTGGGTACCCTGGCTCTCTTTGATGTCTTTTGTCCCCCTTGCTTATTTTTCATGTCAAAAATAGAAATTTAAGCTTCAAGTGAGATATCCACTATGGGTGTACCAAAGGTGCATGTAAGAATACCATAATATTAAGTGCTCAAAACATGTATAACACTATTCTCAGTGTATATGTAACATGGGATTTCTCACTTTCCCATTATTTTGGCGTAAAATCAAGAAAAACAAATGTTTTCACAGATGTTTTATGTGGTATTAATGATGTGGTGTTGAAGTATTTTCCATATTACCACCTCAAAGAGTTAATTTGAGCTTATTCACTCTATGGGACTACCCTAGGTGAAGTTTTGTGTAGAATCCCCATCTGGCCTCAAATCCATGGATTTACTTACTCAATAAAAAGTTATTCATCTTTTCTGAAATCAAAAATGATGAATTTTGAATATATGCATGATTTATGAGTTATGTATAATTCAAAATTTCTTTTTAAGATAATTGTGGCCTATTTGGGTATGTAAAATATACCTCAAGGCCCACAAATTAACTGGGGAAAAACCCCCCAGGGTGGAAAGGGTAGCCGGTATATGTGAAAAGTTGGGAGCTTGAGTTCTTCAGGCTGAAAACTGATCTGTATTGATCCTTGAGGCTGTATTGATTGTTTTTGGAATTGATACAGCTGGCTAATATTGAAATTGAAATGGGTTTAATGAATTTCCCATACTTGTAAATGAAATACAGTTCTTGGTGGATCCAGACTGTATTGAAATGAAGGTGGTTGCCAAGATGGATTGAGTGGAGCTTTGACACTTGAAAAATGAATGAATGAATGAATGAATTAACTGCCTCTTGAATCCCTTGAGAATGGTTGAACAGTATTTGCTTCAAGGAATACTGTGAATGAAATTATCCAATGACGTCTTGATGGCGTGATTGGTCTTTGACGCTGAAACACTTGCTCTTGAGCCTTGATGAGTCCTCTGAATGATTGGGTGCCTTGATGACGTGATGATATGTTGTAATGTTGAAATGACCATTTGATATTGCCACCATTGAATCGCTGTTGAAACATGATGCATAATGATACATAACATCATTTATGGCATATTGGTTCATTGGAGAAAAGATTATTTCCAAAGGTCTTGAGTTGGAAAGGCAGAGGGGAAAAAGATGGATGTGATGGCTTCAGAGCTTGGAACGGTGTTTCTGGGTCCTTTGGGGTTTTTGGCCACTTTTGGGTTCTGAGCCAAAAACTGGCCCAAAGGGTGGGAAAGTGTCTTTTGGACACTTTGCGTCAAAGTGCGCAAAATTGCGCAAGATGTGCAAAAGTGCAAAAATGTGCATTATGAGCCCAATTGACCAAAAACAGTCATTTGGGCCATTTCCCCTGGTCTCAAGGGAAATAACAAGAAATACCCATTTGAGAATAAATTGCCGCTATGGCTTTTGGATTGAGGTGAAGGGCCATGAAGGCCCCAAAAGACAAATGGCCATAAATGGTCCATAAGATGATGACGTGGCCATATTGGCCACTGATGATGGATATGGCCAATTGGCCATAAAAGGACTGTGGCTTGATATGCCATCCGAAGATCCAAGGAGGTGAATTGCCATGGTTGTGACATAGACGCCACTCGGCCTTCTGTCTCCAAAGCTGGAGTCATTTCCAACTCCTTCCTCTGCTCTATGGATAAAACACTTTGGTTCTTCAACCAATTCTTGATATTTTTGACTTTGTCTTTGGAAGACAATGGGCTCCAACCTCCTAAGAGCTCTATGGTCTTCTCCTCACCCAGAAAGCTCTTTATGTGTAAGTAGGAGTTGATGGCCCCCTTCCAAAGGCTTGGGCATATTTCCCACTCCTCTTCTTTGGCTGCTCTGAACCAATTTTTGTATTGGAATTGATAAATTTCCTTTGCTGCTGTGGTATTCCATACCTTTTTACCAGTTTCAAGAATTTTTTTGAAAATTAACAGTTGGAAAATCAAGATCAAAATGGCTAATTCAGGAGATCACCACTAAAAGGACAGGATTAAAAATCACACACACCCAGGAACAACATCAACAATAGGGAGGAATGGAAGATTTTAGCATTCACAATTGAAATATTCAATATACTTCTATAATTAAATGAATAATAGAGGAGTCCAATCGTATGGAGTTACACAATAAAACTTACATATAAGGCTTACACGATCAACAATAGGCTTAATACATACAGAAAACTCAAAATTGCATAGGCAAAGTAACATTGTAAAAATATATCCACCCTAAAGCCATCAAGAAGATTATATTACCAATAGTTACAGTAACCAAAATATAGTTCATGTGACACAAGGATCATATGACAGTATCCAATTCAACTCCATACATGGGAAATCCACCAAAAACCTGAAATTAAATAAAAATAAAGGCACTTAAAGAAGGTTTATGCAATCCAAATGCATGACATCTGTACATTACACAGCCTCAAGATCATCAAATACAACTCAATTTAACTTCAACTAGCTGCATGCAAGGGGAATACACTAAACTGTAAACCACACAGCAATTACAGTAATCAAGAGTTAAAACTCAAGAAGATATCCCCACATTGCACAGCATTATTTCCTGAAACTAAATAAATCTTACAAACAAAATTATACAAGGGCTTATTCACATAACACCACCTTCATCCATTACTAAACAGCATTAATTCCTCAAGGCTATGCAAGCTGACTAAAGCAGTGCAAAAGAGAAGTCACCTGATATTTGTATCAAAATCTCCACCAAGAAAAACATCTCAACCTTGATTTTGACCAAACAAGTGGTGAAAATATCTCAGTCATATGTTACCATTCCCAATTTTACACACTAGCATTAATCTCTCAAGGCTGTGCAAGATTACTAATGCAGTATAACAGATAGGTCATCTGACTTTTGTTACAAAATCTACACCAGCAAAATCATCTCAAGGGCAAGAATAAAGCTTTACATGGAGAGCCCATGGGTACTTCTCACAACATAAAAGGAGGCCTCTCTCTCTCATTTTCTCCTCTTTCCCCATGAATGCAAATAATCATATACCAAGAAGGAGAATAATTATTCATCCCTTACTAGTAGGTTAATCTAGAAACTATTATTATTAAATTACACTAAATAGTGGTTTAGAAATAGCTGTAGTTAACAGTAGGTCTGCCTTTATTATTAACTCATCTATTAGTGAAATACTCATATTCAACACAATATTTATATTATACTCTTCTCACTAGAAGAAAATCCATATCACTATTATTATTATCACACAATATATTTTACATATTATCAAAATTATTTACCAAGAACAACTATTTAAACTATCAAAAAATATTATTATATATTATCACTATTACTCAATTTTTCTCATATTGAGCTCTTATCCATTAAAACAAAATACCTTCAACAAAGAAAATAACTTAAAATCACCACTCAGTACTATTATATCTATTATTTATTTTACTCAATTATTACTTTATCATCCTAAAATCACCTACAAATTTATCTTTTGAAAATATTTTATCTAAATTAGTATTATTATTTTAACATTGGTCTGATTATTGAATAGGTCTGATAGAGACTTCTGAAAGGTCTTCTCTAGCTGTAAAGCCACAATCTTAAATATTGATTTGTATGCTCTTTAGGGAGATTGTGTAGTATATTCAGAGGCGCAGCTAAAACACTATTAGCACCCTTGGTTATAGGATTATTTCAGCAATTCAAAACTGTTTACCTGTGATTTCCCCTCAAGGACTGCCTTATCCAATCCCACACTAAAAGGAGTTCCACACTGCCACTTCAAAGTGGTTCAGCCCATAAAATATTAATGTTGATTAGTCCAGATTCAGAATTCTCATCAAAATTTGTGCATACAGACCTTGGGGAATGGGGGGAAACTCTAGTATCCTCCAGATGTGTCTTTCTTGAGGAATATTTGACACGTGTGGATTTGGTCTTTCCTCTTCCTTGTCCACATCCATCTGGTTGGACTGAATAGTTGCTTCCATTTCTGTTATGCATCATTTTCATGTCAATTCAAGAGAAAAGTAAAATAAAAGAACAGAACTACACACCTTTTGGTGGTAATTTAGCTTTTTCTGCTCTGAATAAAGTGCCTCTTTTAGCAATTTGCACTTCAATTCTCTCTTCAGATTCTGCTTCTGAAGATTCTGGACTAGTAATATATCTCTTGCTGAGCTTGTTACCAGCTGCACTGTATTTTATTAAGGACACTAGAGAAAAATTTATGAATGAGAAAAAAGTATTAAAAAAAAGACTTTAAAAGACTTTAAAAAGAATAATTTTGAACTTCAAATTGAAAGAAAAAAATAATTAAATTAGTATATTTCAAATATTAAATATATATTAATTAAGGGTACAAGGTTCAAGAAACAAGGCCAGGCCCCCAAATATAAGATTTGTCTATGTAACTGTTGATAATATTACTATTAATCAGGAGTACTATGACTGTTCTTATGGAATAGAATAATGAAAAGTATTATAGCCACAATTGAATAGTTAATGAATTATTTAATTTACTTGTTATACACTACTAGTGATTATAACAGTAAACAGTAATTGTCTACAAGAATCAATTACAAGAAGAATGTAATAATAAAATTATTTTAATATATAATTATCTTTTACCAGAATAATTATAAATATAATGCTTGAAGAAAACTATTACTAGAGAAAAACTATAAGAATTAAGATAAATCACTGATCAATACTCCAAAGAACTTGTTGAAAAAGAATGGTAGAGGAATTTGATGGGTATTTGTGGATTGAAATGATACAGAATGGATATATAATAGTATTACAACAATATATAGTTATTTCCAATGGCCTAACGTCTTTCCTATTGATTCTGAAAGAATAAAACACTTAAGAAATAGCTTTAACCAATACTTACTTGTTGGTAATAATGGTATAATGGAATGATGTGATGATTTTGGAAAACACAGCAAGAGGAGGCCTCTTTTAAGTCAACAACAGGTCACAGAGGCATTCCATAGAGCAAACTAAAATTCCAGTGGGTGAGAAAACAATAAAACTTTTGGGATTATTGATTGCATCATCTGTTGTCATGTAAGATTATCATAATTACTTGATTGATGCTTTTACATGACTGTCAGGCTGAGTATATATTGAAGTGGTAATAAGAGTATTTACAACTAGAATTATGACTGTGACACGTAGAAAATTGATTTAAAATAGGAGTTTTTGATTTTAAAAGATGATTTATAATATAATTAAGGGGTTCTACTATTGAAAAATAGTGGTGGTGAGCGCTATTGAGAACACAGGGTGCAATCTTACCAGTTGGGTTACTATAATGAGAGTTACAATAATCCAATATATAATTATACCTGCTTATTACCCAAGAGTAAAACTGTTTTTGACAGTTTACTATGTAGGGTATCCAAGAGCAGGATGAGGAGACAATTCTGGCTGTGAAAAGCCTCCTTTTTATCCTGAAATGGGGTGGAAAGGGTGCTAGACCTTCCCACATAGAGGAAGTGAAGATTTTTCACTTTCTAGTACTGGCTTGTGGTTTGCAAACAGCCTGTATAGCCTGTATTGGGCTCAGATGTGGCTTTGAAACCACATCTGGGCAGTTTTCACCAATACAGGGTGAAAATCTTCATCTGGGGACCTCACAGCCTGATTCTGACGTGTATGACGCGTAGAATGCTGTACAGAAACTGTATGGGACCCCAGTATTGACTGACATATGAGGTATTGAAGCAAAAACATGCTTCTTCATCTATTTGACACCTCATATTCATGATTATGGGATATTATCCCATGGTAAGGCTGTATATGACAGCAGGTGGGATCTTAACCTTAAAACAGCCATAACTTTGTCAATTCTTGAGATATCAACCTCACAATTGGTTCAGTGTGTAGCCCTATATGTGCTGTAAAAAATGGTACCTTATTTGATATGGGTATCATTAAATATGGCAAAGTTATCCCATGTACAAGATTTTTGTTCATTTGCATGTTTTAGGCAAAAAGCTGTATTGAGCTTGTTTGCCCCATAACTTCTGCAGTAGTTGAGATATGGGGAAATGGATAACATCATCACATAGCCCTGATTGTGCTCTTTCCAAAAAGATCCCACTTCAGGTATCCCACACTAAAACTGTAGAAGTTAGATGGGAGGTGAATGTTTTGTTCACCCCTATTTGGCCTGAAATTGACCATAACTTCAGTAATATTGGTGCTAGCTCAGTTTGATTGGTACCATTGGATAGCCCTGGCCTAGAGCCTCATTTTGAGTACCCATTTGATGGGGTCAAGCCTCCCCTTCTAGATTTTAGATGAGAGGTGAAAATTAAGGTTTATGCTCAGCAATAACTTTGAACAGGAATAACTTTGTTATTTCTAGTCCTATGGTGATGGGACTTATACTTTCAGGAAGAGGTGAGTTTCCTCTTTCTTTTCCCAAATTTTCATCTGGGGACCTCACAGCCTGATTCTGACGTGTATGACGCGTAGAATGCTGTACAGAAACTGTACGGGACCCCAGTATTGACTGACATATGAGGTATTGAAGCAAAAACATGCTTCTTTGTCTATTTGAGACCTCATATTCATGATTATGGGATATTATCCCATGGTAAGGCTGTATATGACAGCAGGTGGGATTTTAACCTTAAAACAGCCATAACTTTGTCAATTCTTGAGATATCAACCTCACAATTGGTTCAGTGTGTAGCCCTGTATGTGCTCTACAAAATGGTACCTCATTTGATATGGGTATCATTAAATATGGCTAGTTTATCCCATGTACAAGTGTTTTGTACATTTGCGTGTTTTAGGCAAAAAGCTGTATTGAGCTTGTTTGCCCCATACCTTCTGCAGTAGTTGAGATATGGGGAAATGGATGACATCATCAGATAGCCCTGATTGCGCTCTTTCCAAAAAGACCCCACTTCAGGTATCCCACACTAAAACTGTAGAAGTTAGATGAGAGGTGAATGTTTTGTTTACCCCTATTTGGCCTGAAATTGACCATACCTTCAGTAATATTGGTGCTAGCTCAGTTTGACTGGTACCATTGGATAGCCCTGGCTTAGAGCTTCATTTGGAGTACCCATTTGTTGGGGTTAAGCCTCCCCTTCTAGATTTTAGATGAGAGGTGAAAATTAAGGTTTATGCTCAGCAATAACTTTTAGCAGGAATAACTTTGTTATTTCTAGTCCTATGGTGATGGGACTTATATTTTCAGGAAGAGGTGAGTTTCCTCTTGCTTTTGATACCTCTTGAGCTGATTTGGCTCAGCTCCATGTTTTGGTGGCATCTTGGCTATACCATTGGTTTATGGTATTTTGGCTGTCATGCTTGTGCTCTGGTTTTGAGTCACAGGCTGACAATGACTACCAACCCATTTATGGTTAAGAATAAAAAGAGTAATAAATGCAAATCTTCTTTTATTCCAAAATGATCATTCATTTATCAAATTTATCAATGTTATTGGAAATTTCATCACAGAGTGTATTTTCTGGGAATTTTTAAAGATTCAGTATTTCACGTGGAATCATCAAAAATGGACTGTAAGTAAAACATTTTATTTTACTTATAAAAGTATAATTTTTTCTGGTTTTTATATTAAGTATACAGTTTTCAATTGGTCTTGAAAGTTTCAGAACTATGAATCATGGATTGTGTTTTTAATGAATTTTTGAGTTTTTACCTCATTCCTTTGTAGACTTGCAAATTACAGTATATGCCTAGTTGCTATGAGGTAATTCAATGGATACTAGTCCAAAAAGGGCTTTAATTACTCTTTTGCGGTTTATTCATGGAAAGTGATAAAGAATTGACATTGTTACAGGAGTCTAAGCTGCTCTTTACCTCCTGGGCATGTCAAAATAGCAGCTTATTTGCAATTATCTTATGATTTACTAAAGTTGTGACCTGGTAACCAAGTTGCCCAAAGGTTTTAGTTTACTGATTGGGTCAAGCTCAGCCATGTATTCAAGCTTTGGAGCTGCCCAGGCCTCAGAAGCCTCAGAATTTGGGTGCCCTGGCTCTCTTTGATGTCATTTGTCCCCCTTGACTATTTTTCATGTCAAAAGAGAAATTCAGATTTGAAGTGAGATATCCACTATGGGTTTACCAAAAGTGCATTTAAGAATAACATAATATCAAGTGCCACAAACATGAATAACACTATTATTAGTGCATATGTAACATGGGATTCCTCAAATTCCCATTATTTTGGTGTGAAATTGAGAAAAACAAAACCTTTCACGGATCTTTTATGTGGTATTGATGATGTGGTATTGAAGTATTTTCCATATTACCACCTCAAAGAGTTTATTTGAGCTTATTCACTCTAGGAAGCTACCCTAGGTGAAATTTTGTGTAGAATTCAAATCTGGCCTTAAATCCATGGATTTACTTACTCAATAAAAGGCTATTCATCTTTTCTGAAATCAAAAAAGATTAATTTTGAATATATGAATGACTTATGGGTTATGCATAGTTCAGAATTTATTTTTAAGATAACTGTGGCCTATTTGGGTATGTTAAATATAACTCAAGGCTCACATATGCACCACACCTGGATCTTTTGGTACAGGGTACATTAATGAAGGAAAGGTCTTCCCCTCGATTGAGGGGAAGCTTTTCTGGAACTGAACTGGTGGCATCTGTTGGCCTCCAGAGGCCATGGGTTGAATGTGGCCAACCTGTGGTTCTTGGAGAATTTGGGTCCTGGGATCCTTTTGGCCATTTTTGGATTGTTGGTATTTGAGACCAAAATTGGGCTCAGGTGGGCCCACTTGGGCTTTGGGGCTCATGGACGTCCCCCTTGGCCCCTCTTGAAATCATTGGTTTTAGGTCAAAAGGGGCCTAAGGGTTGCATTGACCGTGCACCATGTCCCGCAGTACATCAGCTGTAGAGGCCATAGGCGGCCTAAATGGCCCAAAAAGACAATTCAGGCCATAGACCCCATAATGAAAGGGGTTGGGCCAAACTCCCTGATGATGGCTAGAGGGGCAATAAGCCCCTGGAAGACAGAATGGACCCCCAGGCCCAAAACAAGGGTATTGGCCCTAGGGTTGGTGAGGTGGAGAATTGGCCAAAAAGGCCAATTATTACAGGATATGGCCTGAGGCCAAGAATGAGGTTTGGGGCCATTAGTGGCTTGTGAGAGGGAATATGGCCTAAAGGCCACAAGATAACAAAACGGTATAATTTTCCATAAAACTGATTATATGGCCAATTGGCCATAAATTGGGGTTAGGCTAGATTTGCCATAAATGCCTGTTGGGGGTGATTACACATGGTTGTGACACTAAGCTACTAATTTCACATGAAAAGAAAGTTATGAGCAACTATGACTCTTGTAACCATGTCAATTATCAATGTTCTTTCATGGAAAAACCCTAAAGAGTAATTAAAACCGTTCTGGTACTAGTATCAATGAACCTAGCTCATGGCAACCAGCTATTACTGTGGTATTTGTTTTTCTTTGGAGAAATAAGGGAAAACTTCAAAAATTCATTAAAAATACAATTCTTAATCAATATTTATGAATCTTTTAACACCAATGGACAAACAGATAATCTATATAAAAGCAAAAAATAATTATTATTTCAGAATTCAAATTGGAAGTTTTACTCACAGTCCATTTGTGTTTATGGCACATGAGACACTGACTATTCAAAAATTCACAGAAAATACAATCTGTGATGAAATTTCCAATAAAATTGATTACTTTGAGACATTAATATTTATATCAAAACAAAAGAAGGTTGTTAATTGTGAATCCATTATTTCTTAACCATAAATGGGTTGGTAGTCACATAAAATGACTTGATTAAGTAATTAGGATAATCTTACATGATAACAGGTGATGTAATGAATAATCCAAAGAGGATGACTGATTTCTAATTCATTTATTTTCAATTTTCTCCATGGAAAGCCTCTGTGAGCTGTTGTTGACTTAAAAGAGGCCTCTTCTTGCTGTTTCTTCCAGATAATTTTATAATTCAATCATATCATTAGTACCAACAATTATTATTTTAAGCTTTTTCTGAAGTGCTTTGATTATTTCTAATCAATTGGAAACAATTTAAATAACAGAAATAAACTATTTCCAATGGTGTGTCACTTTTATTTTGTTTTATTACTACTATAACTCAATTTTCATCCTTTAAATCCACAAATAATTTGTCAAATCACTCTACAAATTGTTTTCAAGGTATTATGGTAATATTGATTAGTGTTTTCAATTAATTATTAAATTTTTCTCTAGTAATAGTTTTTTTCAGGAATTATCTTCAAAAGTATTCTTGAAAAATATAATTATTTATTAAAGTAACTTTATTATATTATTTTAATAAGAATTTTTATAATTAACACTTCTTGTAATATTCTAGTAGAACATTACTGCTTAATGTTAAGATCACCAGTAGGGTATAACAGTAAAGGAGTGAACTAAGTAATTAATTAATTAATTGTGGCTATAATAGCTTCATTTATTGTATTTCATAAGAACAGTAAAAGTACTCTTGATTAATAGTAATATTATCAAGAGTTTCATAGAAAGATTTTACAAGCACTCTTGGACATTTAAAGGCTTTCTTGAGCTTGATGGTGTGATTTTCGTATCTTTTCAAGTAGAGGTGTACCTGGAAAATGGATAATACCATTAGATAGATCTTGTTCAGAAATTCAAGAAAACTATCATTTTGATATTTTTGGACTTGAATATGAACAAGATGGAGGGGAGGTTAAAATAAGTGTTTTTGCTTATTTGGTCTTCATCCAATCTGCAAATAGCTCTATATTTGTTAATTCTTATTCAATTTGTATAGAAGTGGTATATAATTGATCGGGGAATTTCCCTTTTTAATTCTACCTGTATGAGTTGTATTTGTTAAGTACTTGCTATACCATCATTTAGGGCATTTGAATTTCATGCTGGTTCTCTGTTTGGATTCACATACTGAGGCCTAGAAAATTTCAACAACAGCTGGGTTATTTGGAAAACAACGACACAGCCGTTTGTCCAATTTCAACTTTTCAGGCTGTATAAAAGGCCCTTTTCAACCTAACCTTCAAGATGATTTGGCTATGACAACAGTACAAAGAGGCAAGGCTAATGTCATTCAAAGCAGCTATTCCACTTCATGAGGATAACCAGGAATGCATCAGCACTGCCTGTGAGGAGAGCAATTTCAGTAGTAAGAAACTGAAACATGTTGAAATCCAGCTCCACTGCATCGAAGAAGAAATCATAAACTCAAAACTAAGACTCAAGTTTATTCTTACTAAAGAGATTCTAGCCAAATTTTTCATGTAATTTCCTAAAACACCCCTACTGCAGCATGCGCTGGAAACTCCAGGTATTCTTTGCCTTGAAGTGAGGGGGATGTTGAGATATGCGAGCCTATCTTTCAGGAGGATTCCAAAGCTTCCACACTCCTGAGGCAGATAACTAATGTCTATCCTAACCCTAACCACTAGGAGTGCACACAGTTACTTTTAAGACAACCCAACTAACCACAAACAAGCCACCATGAGAAAATTGGCTACACCTGAAAGCAGGTGCTCCATTTTGAAATCAGCTTGAACTCAACCTAGGATGAGCTTGGAACCATCTTATGAGCTAGGTTGAAACCAGAATCCAAATGTTTATTATTATTAACAGCTCTTTCAAGCCACTGGGATATTAAGGAATTTCCAAGATTCCATCCCTTTTTTAACTGAATTGAGTAATTAGCTAATATAGTATATAAAAATATTTTCCATTCATATTTTTATCTTCAAAATAATATTCTTCAAGATAATAAATTGAATCTGAAAAATTATTTTCAATTTGGAAAATCCAATTTTTCAATTTCAAAGAAATTTAATCCCAGATTCAAAAAAATAAACCCTTTCTATGTATTGATCTTTGACTTATTGTTGATTGTTGGAAATATTAATTCTTATTTATTCTTCAAAAGATGGCTTACCAAAAGAATATTCATTTTCTCCAATTTCAAGCATCTTTTTATAAAACTGGATTTACAAAAAATCTTTTTCTTGAATTTTTAAATTATTAAAACCTCCAAAAAAAATACATTAAATGTTTTAAAATAAAATTATTACCTTAAAAATACAAAAAATGTATATTTTATTATTTACTCATTGATTATAGCTCCTAGGTCGTAATTATTATTTTTATTATTTTTATTTTCTTATTCCTTTTTAATTTTAATGAATTTCATCTATTTTTATTATTAACACCAACAATCATCTTTTCTAAAGATAAAATCTCTTCTTCTGGCTTTCTTTAAGGTTATATTTCCCAATTTGAAAGAGAAGTAGTGGGACCTATGCAAGAAGGCCCCTTCAATTGTAGAAAATAAAGACTCTAACAAAAATTACAGTAAAGTATCTGTGATGGGAGCCACTATAAAATTGTTGAAAATATTACATAAGCAACCATTACCAGGACTGTAGGCCCTGTACTGGGAAAACTTGACACACTTCAATAATTTCATAGTAGCAGGCCTTGCCTGCTACTGTAATTTCAATTGAAAAAAAACCAAAACTAAATCATCATCAATTTACTGATATAAAAAAGACTCAGTAAAATTCCACAAAAATAAATAAAAAAGCAAAAATGAATCAAAAATTGAAAATGAAATATAACTATCAAACATGACTAAAAAAACTCAAAACGTTAAATAAAAAAATAAAACAAAAAATATTAGATTATCAGAAAGGAATTTTTGGCAACCGCTTTTCTCAAAAAAATATAGAAAAGGTGACATTTTAATATGAAAAGGCATTTCAGTGCACCCCACCTAAATTCTTTTATCCTTATTTTTTTGAGGTAGATATAGGATTTTGCATGAATTATTTGTTAAAAAAACATTTTTTAAGATATCTTTTCTTTCTTTTGTGTTTCTGTTTTCTCTTTCCACAAGAGAAAGAAGAATATTAATGTTTAAAAAAACTTGGAGAGAGCAATTGCAGTATATAAAATTAATATCAATCAAATAATTCCAATAAAAAATTAAAACATTTTTCTTCATTAAAATAAATAAAGAAAAGTTCACTTTATATTTCAATTTTATCTACCTATAAAGCATGATATTCTTTCAAACAAACCACAAAGAACTGACTTCTATTCAATCCTGTTCAAATATTTTCAATATTCAGAAAAATTATATTTTTTCACTTTTTAAATTTTTAAGATGATTTTATTTGTTTTTTAAATAAATATATCTTCAAATTCTTATCATAGTATTATTTATAAAATTATATTTTTCATGAGTTATTTGAATAATTAATCCAATTTTTGTAAAGAAGGTTCATTAATGAATTTCAAAATTTCTAATTAGAAAATGTTCACAGATTGCCATAAAAAACATTATTAATGGTATAAATTCTTTTTTAAATTAATCATCATAAAAATCGAATAATTGGAATATTATTTAGACTATGTCTTGGTTCTGAATGGATATGGCTTTGAAATGATATTTTGCCCACTTCAAGCTTAATTCCAACAAGGGACCATATTATTTTTCTGATATACCTTTATTTAATTATAATTTATTAAATACCTTAACCCTTTTATTAAGAAAATATATCAAATAAAACAAGAATTATTTTCATACAGAATTTTTTTAACCAAAATAATAAACAGATGGTTATTCTCAATCTATCATTTTTTAGGCTATATAAATTTATCAAAGTACTTCCAAATTCTCAAAGCTCCTAGAAGCTTTATAGATATTATTTGAGAAATAAACTTTTGAAAAGAACAAATTTATACCAACTATTCTACCTTAATATTATATAGAATTCCTATCATTTTGAGATAATTAAGTAAATTGTTTTTTTTTCCAGAATTCTAAAGTGTTTAACTAAATTGAATATCTGTTGGAAGTTTATATTAGCTTAAATTAAATTCTTAATAGACTTATATGAATATTTCATCCATAAATTCAAGGAAATTCTCTTGTAAAGAAACTGGAAAATTCTTTTATGCATTAGTTTTGATGATCTTAATTTTTTTACTTTTTAGTATTGATAAAGTTAAGAATATATGCTTAAAGACTTCAATTTCTTAATCCACAAAACTCAGATACAATTTTAAGCTCTTCAGTGTATGGAAAATTCTCCATACATGCTAAAAATTACCGAACGGGTTTAATACTGAGAAAATTGAAATTAAACTTTTGATCACCTATATGATACAGAAAACATGTTAAAAACCACATTGAATGGAAAACTATCTTAATAAAGTCTTTTGAAATGAGAAAATAATTTATGAAATTAATTTTTAATTTTATGGATACCTAAATATTAAATTTCCTCAGATTTTACATTAACACTTTCCCTTTTTAAACTTTAGTGCATTTCATGATCAGCCCCTCCCCTGATTTCCTTCAAATATCAACTCAAATTATTTTCGCTTCTCATATCTTCAAGTGATCCCCTGAATGAAAATGGTGAAATCCAACTTGATAGTTTTCCCACAATAGTATACAAGTTGATTCTAAGCTGCTTCCAATTAAGAAAACATTGAATTCTTCAAAAATCTATAGAAAGAATATTTTTCATCATTTTAAATTTATTAAAATTCTTTTAATTCAAATGTTTTTTATTTGAGCTTTGAAAGAATTATTAGGTTAAATGTTGAAATTCTATAATAAAACGTTTTTAAATTTGAAAACTAAATCCCAAGAATCCACTTTGAATATACATAGTATCCATTTATAAGGGTAAAAACTGTGGAATTCCCTGACCCTAAGAATACTAGGTCAGAACCATACTGACCACTCCTGCCCCAAAACCTCCCTAATGGTTAATTAAAAGTGTAATGCCGCCACTAGCCATTGCTTACCTCGTAGGCACCGTGCATCATCGCATGGCGCCGCCTTGGGTCTACGATGAAGTTTCAAGATATAAACCTCCTCTGCATCCAAAACCAAGAGGAGGTGATCAAAAAAACTCCTTATTCTTTTTATTCCTTCTTATAAGTGTATTCTCTTTATAAAAACACAACAGTGTTATTTTATTACTTTATTATTATTATTTTTCTACTTATTCCTTCCTTAAAAACTATAATTTGAAAGCGCAAAGGTAAAGTAAAAGCTTCCTTTTGTAATTAATGAATATTCCACTAACTCATACTTCAGTCAGTGCTGTTAGTTCCTTACTCTTGTATTACTGTTGCATAGTATCTTTTATTGTTGTAACACTGCTCTCCACCTTCAGGTAAAATTGTCTTGTTAATGTCTTACTCAAGTATCTTTGTTGATATAATCCACCTTCAGCTCTTAAAGCTTCCACAGATTTACAGTCTTGAACTCTCCAGTAAAAAATAAGGACAGGTAGACAGCAGAAATATCAACAATGACTGAAAAGAAATCAACATACCAATTCTTGATGGGACCAATTTCAGTCAATGGCACATACACATGAAGATACATTTAAGATCAAAAGATCTACTTGACGTCTGTGAAAAAACACTCACTGAAGATGAGATAACTACAGTTAGAAACAAATAGAATAAATCAAGTTATGAAGCTATCAGCATCATAACCTCTAGTAACAATGAAAGAGTCTTTCTAGAAGTAATCAATCCCAAAACCACTGAACACGCAAACTTACTTTGGTAAAAAATCCAGGAGAAATATGCCTCAGTTTGTTCAGTAAACAGGGGAAGAATATGGATGGATTGGCAAAGATGCTTCTACAATGGAAACTTAAAATCCTACATTGATACTTGCAGGAAACTCCTTCTCAAGCTCGAATCAGTCAGCATCAAAGTTCCGAATGCACTTCTTTCGTACTCCCTTCTTGGAAAACTAGCTGGAGACTTGAAACTTCATCAGTTCATTGAGTCCCTTACCCTAAACAAAGAACTTATTGAGAAACCTGACCTCATACTTACTCGTCTTCAAGACTATGTCCATCTCCCTCTGAGAGAATTATCAAAACCTCTTGCTAACATCTCCGTGTCTGCACTCGTCTCTGCCTCAAACAATAATTTCAAAATCATTTACTACTGTACCAATGGAAAACACAACTTAAAAAACACCAGTCACAGGAAGGACCAATGCTGGGCGGAAAACCCGCACCTCAGACCAAATCAAAAAGAAAACAAGAAAAGAAAATATGATTCCAGTGCTTATCTATCAATAGTCAAAGCTCTAATAACTGTGGTTGACAGCCCACCAAAAGATCAAATATTGTTTTACTGTGGCGCAACAAATCATATGTTCAATTCCAGAAGATTCTTCAACTCCTTAACCAACTCCGCTCCAATGGATGTCTCCACTGGAGAATCAACCAGCTCTTTAACAGCGGTTGGGGTAGGAACCTCCAATCTAATCTGCAAAAAGAAATTTTTTGATCCTAAACGATTGCCTTTACGTTCCAAACATCAAGTGCAACCTAATCAGTTTATTGGCACTGTTCAAAAATGAACTAATCATGAATAAATGCGGAAATAAATTTGATCTTGAAACAAATGGGAAAGTGATTGCCAATGGAAAAATTGTAAACAGATTGATTTATGTTGATTATACTCTACCAACAACTCACCTCACTACTAGCCAGGACAGTCTCTGGCACAAAATACTGGGTCATCCTGGCAAAGCAGTTCTTGAAAGGCTTGGACTCCCCGCCTAAAAATCCAAATGCACAGTGTGTGCACTCAACAAGGCACATAAACAGCCATTTTTGAAAAGCTTTGAAGAAGCTATAAACCCACTTGATTTCATTCACCTAAACATAGATGGCCCGATCCATCCAATCTCCATCTCTGGATTTCAATATTTCCTGACAATCATAGATCAGGCAACATCTTTCAAAATAGTAAAATTTCTAAAAAAGAAATCCAATGCCTTTGAAAAATTCTGCTCTGTGAAGAATTTCATGGAAAATCAGCAAAATAGAAAAATTAAGAAGGTAATATCAGATTGGGGAGGAGAGTTCTTGAACAAGGACTTCAATCAATTGGCCAAAGATTTTGGCTTTCTGCACTTTTTCTCCCCACCAGAAACCCCGCAACACAATGGGTTTTCTGAGAGGGCAAACAGAACAATACTCAACAAAACCAGATGCCTTTTGGGATCAAGTCATCTACCAAACAACAATTGGGAGGAAGCTGTTAACACAGCAGTACTCTTATTGAACCTATCACCCAACCAATCAACAGACAACACATTGCCCCACCAACCTTGGACTGGATCAGCTCCAAGAATTCAGCTTCTCAAAACCTTTGGTTGCCAAGCCTTCATTACCTTACCCCAACTTCATTGTTCATGGAAATTGGGACCATTGGCAATTGAGGGCATTCTTCTTGGTTATGATAATGACAATACTTCCTATTGCATATTGCGCCTTAATGATCTGAAAGTAGCAGTCACAAAACATGCCACGTTCAATGAAGAACAGTTCCCTGTGGTACAAAGGAACAAAGAGGAAGAATTGGTTATTCCCATGCAAGAAAGCCCTGCAGCTATTGAGGAAGAGCTTTCAGAGGAAAAAAATGAAGACCCAATGAATTCAACCCTGGTAGGTGAAAGCCAGGTGACTGAAAGCCAAGAACTTCCTTCAGAAATGGTAGATGAAGTCCATGCTGAGGAATTCTCTTCAACCAAGAACTCCAATCACCCTACTGTTCCCCACATCAAAGTCATTGGTCCTCGCCATCAAACAATGATACACTCTGAGACCAATGACATCAATATCTTACCCTACTGCAGAAGAGGAAACACTCACTTAACAACAGTCAACAGAACCCCTCACACTTACCAAGAGGCCCTGAAAGCTCCAGACAAGGACCTCTGGGTAGCTGAAATAAACAAGGAATTAAATTTGATGAAAGAGCTTAGAGTATGGGACCTAGTACAGCTGCAAGAGTCTTACAAGCTGATAGGTACCACATGGGTGTTCAAAATCAAAAACAACCCATCAAATGGAACAAGTGAGTATAAGGCACGGTTATGCGCACAAGGTTTCTCTCAAACACAAGGAATAGATTACCAAAAAACATATGCACCTACTGGAAGGCTCAACTTACTCAGGGCACTGATTGCTTTTGCAGCAGTACAAAGCTTATAATTCCATCAACTTGACATTAAGAGTGCATTTTTTAATGCCCCTCTTACCAAAGAAGTTTTTCTCAACATTCCACAAGGCCTGGATGCAAACAAGCACACTTACTGTCTAAAGCTGAACAAAGCCATTTACCGGCTCAAACAAGCCCCACTGGCTTGTTATAAGTGTCTTAAGAACTGGCTGATCAGTGTGAAATTCAAACCTTGCATATTAGATCCTTGTGTATTTCACATGACACTAGACCCACCGATTTGGCTGTATCTTCACGTGAACAACACTGGTATATTCGGCAAAAATGTCATGTTGTTCAAAAAGGAGATAGTGACAAGATTTGAAATAAAAGATCTTGGAGAAGCAGATCTCATTCTTGGGATAAGAATCGGGCATGGCACCACACAATCACTCTGGACCAGCAGCATTTCACCAAGTCACTCCTCAACCAATATGGAATGAATGACTGAAAACCAGCTTCTACACCCTTGATTACAAATGATCGCCTCAGCCCCACCACAGACAAGGAGAAAGCTAAATCTTAAGTGTTAGGGGTAAACTTTTGCAGAGCTGTGGGCAGCATCAATTACCTCAGCAGCGCTGCATGACCGGACCTCTCTTTTTCTGTAAGTACCTTGTCCCAGTACCTAGAGAATCCTGGTATACAACACTGGCAGGCCTTTCAACATGTACTTTGCTACCTAAAGGAGACTCAAGATGTTGGTATCACCTATCACAGGGGAGAAAAGAGAGGCATTGTTTCATGGAGAAATGCCAACTGGGGAAATTTTCAGGCAAGACGACGATCAGTCTCAGGCTTTCTTGCCACATTCCATGGCTTCTTGATACTTTGGAAGACCAGGAAACAATCATCCATCTCCACCTCAACCAGCGAAGCAGAATACAAGGCACTTTGTGACTTGACATCTCAGCTTCTCTGGCTGAAGCAATGGTGCGTAGAAGCACATCTCTTTGCTTGTGAGCTCCTAATCACCGTTTGGGATGATAACTAAAGCTGCATCAATACCGCTGTCACAACCACGAGTTTGACCCTCCTCCTTGATGGTTGCGGCAATCCAACCTGGAGCCAAGTTGGGGCCAATTGGTCATGTCATATCATTTATGGCCAATTGGCCCCCTTGGGTGTTCTATGGCTCTTATGCCATAACCCATTCCAATGGCAATTTATGGCCTCAGGCCATATCCTGCTGTCATTTGGCCTCCTTGGCCAATTTCCACCTCGCCAACCCCCAGGCCTTCATCTTTGATTGTGGGCCTGGGGGGTCCTTTTGTCTTCTAGGGGCCTCCAAGCCCCTTAGCCATCACCATTGTTTTCTGGCCAACCCCTTTCATTAGTGGGGTTTGGGCCATTTAGGCCCCCTACGGTCCGTAGGCCACATACCACGGTCCACAGGCCAATTAGGCCCCTTTTGGTCTAATCCAATGAGGCCAAAGGGGGCAGCCACCTAGCCCCCAAGGCCAGGTGGGTCTCAAACCACATTCTGACCCGCCTGAGCCAAAATTGGTGGTCAATCCCTAGAACCCAAAATTGGCCAAAGACCTTCTGGACACCAATTTGGCCATAAATCCTGTAGGACCCATTTTTGGCCATGGACCACCATGGATCAATATCTCAGCCATGGCCTCTGGAAACCATCAGAGGCCACCAGATCAGCTCAGTCAGCCTTCTCCTCAACTTATGGGGAATTCTTTCCATTCCTTCATACCATCCATACTCAAGGTTACAGGCGTGGTGCATATATGGTATTATATACCATTGTGCACCATTTTTGCTCAGAAATCCAATGGTGATGTTCTCAGGACCCATTTCCATCTTTTCATATCAAGGTCTCAAAATCCAACGCCCATTTTGAAGGAGAATTATTTCAGCTCATCAGTCTGACAAGTTATGGCAGTAATCAGAAGACTCTTCAAGGATCCCAACCACCTGTATCTGCAGGAGTTGGGTTGGTACATTATTCAGTATTATTCAAAGGGGCAATTCTCCGGAGGTATTAAATCAATTCAACCAGTTGTCAAGTCATCAAGTATATCAATACTCCTTGGACAACTCAATTCATCCGTACAGGCCTCATTCAATCAACCTGTATGGCCCTGGCCCAATTGGGCCATTTCATATTCCACTGTGTGAATTCCATCACACAGTTCAAATTTCAAGATGGCCAGAACTGAATATCCAGATTTGGACAATACAGTCATTGATTCACCTTCCAGGATCAATCTTTCAAGTTTTCACATATACCGGCCACCTTTCATCACCTGGGGACTTTTTCCCCAGTTAATTAATATATTGGATTTATTTTTATCCTTATTTTCTTTTACCTTATTAAAGTTAATACTGATAATCATAAGTCAGTCATTAGCACCTTTTATTCTTTCTTTCCTTGCCTGTCAGTGGATATTGGTGGTCATATCCTTTACTAATTCCATTGTTCTTTCTGGCAGGTCAAAACAGTGAATTGGGGATTCACTTGGTTGGCTTCTTGGCCTTTGGCTTTTCTTTTATCTTTGGCCTTTGGCTTCTTTCTTATTATTCTCTGTCATCTTTGGCATATTTGTCCCCTCTCTTATTCCTGCTTAAGAAATATATTACGTAGTGTTTCTTATCATCTTTTGGAGCCCTCCAAGTGAGCTCTTGATTCCTGAGTGCCAGGACACTCTTGTATTCCACTAGAGCCCCTGTGACATTATATTAATTAACTCATAATTTCCTTTCATTCTATTCATTCATTCTTCATCAATTTCACTCATTATTTCATTGAAATTATGACTCTGTAACACTTATGAATTTAATGATTCTTTGTCACCTCTCAATTTTCTCTCATTCATTCTTCATTCTGAAAATTGAAAGCTGACCAAATTTTGTTGTTGTTATCCTTTTTAATCTTAATCTCAATCATCAATCTCCTTTTTATCCTTCATTCGGGCGTATTATCATTTGATTTTCAGATTATTCATCAAATTATTGAAACACATTCTTCATATCAGGATTCATTTTGATTTATTCCTCAAGAATTTTGATTTTCAGGAAGAATTCACTTGATTATTGATTTGATTGACTATTTTGACATAATTGATATTGACTTCAAGATAATTGATTGACCTGAAGATTTGTCATTGATTTTGCTGAATTTCACATCAAGACTTTGACATAAATTGAGTTTGACTCAAGAATTCATTTGACTGATTGATTTTCACTGCAAGATTTGACTTCATTGATTTTGACTGATTGATTTTATTGACTTCAAGATTCTCATAGATATTGATTTTGACTTCAAGACTCATTTGATTTTGATTGAATTGACGTACCTGAAGTTGTTAATTGATTCATTGATCTCCTCAAGATTTGAACTGATTTGATCCTCAAGACTATTTTGGTTTTGCCTCAACTTTGATCATATTCATTTTAATTTTATTTTTTATCCTTATTCAAGCATGCCACTCCAACAGTCACCTCCTGCAAGACAGACCAGATCTCAGGCTCGAACTCAAGCTGTTCTTACTCCTACTCCAAGAGTTCCTCTTGATGGCACCCCAGCAGTTCCTCAACTGAGGGCCCAATTAGATAGAGGACCCCGCATGGAAGGAGAAGTACCATCCAAGAAAAAAGAAAGAGTTCCAAGAAGGTCAAATTCTTTCTCAGAAGTAGTTGGCGGTTTTCCAGGCACTTCAAGGACTTGTTTCAAAAGTCCAGGTGAAGATGGTGAAGAGGAGGAGGAGAATTCTGTGGAAGAGGAAGAGTCTGATGGTACTGAAGGTGTTCCTGCCCCAATGGGGGCACCCCAAGGTACTGGAGGACCAACTCTAGCCCAGTCTAATCAGCCTGTCTCTCATCAATCTGAACCATCTTTATTGGCCATTATGCAACAAATGACTCAGATGCCAATCTTCAAGCAGCTTCTTCTTCTGATTCATCAAGACCACCAGCCTTCAAGACTCCATCTATGAAGGCACCAGAATTATTTGATGGGACTCAGCCGTTCCAAGTCAGAAGCTTTATCCAGTCTTGTCAATAAATTTTTCATAATGATCCGGAAAACTTCTCTCAAGGCAGGAAGCAGGTTCTTTATTCCACTTCATTTATTATTGGCAGGGCTGCAAAATGGATTGAGCCTCATCTTTCCAATCTCACCAATCAAGATCCCAAATACCTTCTCAATTCTTAGAATTTATTTGAATCACAACTCTTCACTTTGTTTGGCGACCCGAATGAAGTCAGAAAAGCAGAAGCAGAGTTGGATTACTTAAGAATGAAAGAAGGAGGGCATGTATCACTATACATTGCTGATTTTAGATGCTTAGTCTCAAGAATCTGGGATTGGGGTGAAAGAGCTCTCATCCATCATTTCAGGAAGGGATTGCCATCCAGAATTCTGGATCAATTGGCCTCCCATCCTTCAAATATTGATTCTCTTCAAGACTTAATGGACGTTACCCTGGAAATTGATACCAGGTACCATGAAAGGCAAAAGGAGAAGAATCACTATCAAGAGAAGAAACTTGAAGCCCCAAGATCAAGTACTTCTCATCCTCAAAATTCTTCAGGTTGTAGTCACAAGAAGAAGGAGAATTTTCAGAAGCGGGACAAGCCCCATTCTTCTTTGTTGAATAAGGACTTCAAGCTCATGAATTCTGAAAAAGAAAGAAGAATCAAATAGGGTCTTTGTACCTATTGTGGTGGGAAGCATAGTCTTGAGTCTTGCTTCAAAAGACCTCAAAACAAGCTTACCCAACCGTCAGGCCAATTTCCCAGCCAGGGAAAAGCCTGAGTGGAGACCATGGTGTGTTCAATGGTCTTCACAGTTTTCCTTCCAGAGCACAAATGTGCATTCTGAATACTGGTGTCAAAAATTCTCTTAAATTTTTTGTTTTTTCTTCTCTTTCTGATGTTTTTTATAGTATTCTCATT
Source organism: Austropuccinia psidii (assembly GCA_023105745.1). NCBI lineage: Eukaryota > Fungi > Basidiomycota > Pucciniomycetes > Pucciniales > Sphaerophragmiaceae > Austropuccinia > Austropuccinia psidii. The sequence goes on along the minus strand of JALGQZ010000002.1, from coordinate 5,572,931 downwards.
GAATCTGGTGCTATACACTCATTTATTGCAAAGCAGTTTGTTCACAAGTACTCATTGGCTACGTCAGAGCTTCCAGAGAAGATTTCCCTTATAATTCTTGACTCCTCTGAGTCTCTTTCCTTATTTGTGACTCACAATACTAGATATATGGTTGAGCTCCCTTCCTTCCCAAGCTTTGAATGGGACTTTTTAGTCATTTATACTCCCAAGGGAGAAGACCTGATTTGGGCTTTGGCTTTCTCAATCATTTTAATCCTTATATTGATTGGAGGCAAGGGCTAATCACCTTTAATCCTGATCATTTGGACTATTCTGATCCTTCCAAATCTTTTGGTAATGACTTTTCTTCTGCCAAATCATGTGCAGCTCTGGTTGGTGATTCTAGAACACCATCATTTCCATCTTCTGTCCATATTCCTTACCTTAATTCCCATCAGTAATTACTATCATATAGAGATTAAGTCTTCAAAGAGATTCAAGATGTTGGAGAAAATAATTCTGTATCTTCACTTCATCTCTTATTTGGGAATATGGACCTTCCTCCCTCATCTTATCATGACTGCCTGGAGGAGTTGTGGGATGAAGAGGAAGAGCCAGAAGAAGTAGAAACTGTGATGAAGGTTGTTCCTTCTGTCTATCTCCAATACTTGGATGTATTCTCCAAGGTGAAAGCAGAAAAACTCCCTCCTCACCGCGCCTGTGATCATCATATCGAGATGGAGGGGTCTCTACCTCCAGTAGGGGTGATCTACTCTTAATCCAAACAAGAGTCAGATACACTCAGGGCCTACATTTCAGAGAATTTAGAGAAAGGTTTCATCTGGCCAAGCTCCTCTTCAACAGGAGCACCTGTCCTTTTTGTCAAAAAGAAAGATGGTGGCCTCCGTTTGTGTGTTGATTACTGCGAGCTCAAAGCTGTTACTAGGAAGAACAAGTATCTTGTTGTCAGGATGAAACTATGATGAAGGTGTAAAATAGGCTAAATACAACTGTAACTATGTTTGTGACACAGTGAAAATAGTTTAAAAAGATTTATAAGGGTTTAAAAATAATGAAATTCAAGATTAAAAGGGCTTTACTATATATGATATAGTGGTGGTGAGCGCTGTTGAAAGCCCTGGGTGCAGCTTTATGTGTTGGGTTACAATAATAAAAGTCTACAATAATTAAATTTATAATTATACCTGATTATTAACCAAGAGTAAAACTGCTTTTGAAAGTTTACTACGTAGGTTATTCAATAGCAGGATGAGTAAACAATTCTGGCTGTGAAAAGCCTCCTTTTCATCCTGAAATGGGGTGGAAAGGGTACTAGACCTTTACACATAGAGGAAATGAAGATTTTTTCACTCTCTAGTACTGGCTTGTGGTTTGCAAACAGCCTGTATAGCCTTTATTGGGCTCAGATGTGGTTTTGAAACCACATCTGGGCAGTTTTCACCAATACAGGGTGAAAAATTTCATCGGGGGACCTCATAGCCTGATTCTGATATGTATGAAGCATAGAATTCTGTACAGAAACTGTATGGGACCCCAGTATTTACTGACATATGAGGTATTGAAGCCAAAACATTCTTCTTTGTCTATTTGACACCTCATATTCATGATTATGGGATATTATCCCATGGTAAGGCTGTATATGACAGCAGGTGGGAATCTGACCTTAAAACAGCCATACCTTTGTCAATTCTTGAGATATCAACCTCAAAATTGGTTCAGTGTGTAGCCCCTTATGTGCTCTACACAATAATACCTCATTTGATATGGGTATCATTAAATATGGCAAATTTATCCCATGTACAAGAGTTTTGTACATTTGCGTGTTTTAGGCAAAAAGCTGTATTGAGCTTGTTTGCCCCATAAATTCTGCTGTAGTTGAGATATGGGGAAGTGGATGACACCATCAGATAGCCCTGATTTTGCTCTTCCCAAAAAGACCCCACGTCAAGTATTCCACACTACAACTGTAGAAGTTACATGAGAGGTGAATGTTTTGTTCACCCTTATTTGGCCTGAAATTGACCATAACTCCAGTAATATTGGTTCTAGCTCACCTTGGCTGGTACCATTGGATAGCCCTGGCTTAGAGCTTCATTTTGAATACCCATTTGATGGGTTTAAGCCTCTCCTTCTAGATTTTAGATGAGAGGTGAAAATTAAGCTTTATGCTCAGCAATAACTTTGAGCAGGAATAAATTTTTTATTTCTTGTCCTTTGGTAATGGGACTTATATTTTCAGAAAGAGGTGAGTTTTCTCTTTTGTTTGATACCTTATGAGCTGATTTGGCTCAATTCCATGTTTTGGTGGTATCTTGGCTATACCATTGTTTTGTGGTATTTTGGCTGTCATGCTTTTGCTTTGGTTTTGAGCCACAGGCTGACATACCCTCCCTCTAAAAAGGCTCATCATTGATGAGACTGTTCAGTCCTCCTAGAGGCCCTGAATCTCCTTAGATGAAGGTTCCCATCTGGTATGGCATCTTCTGGTAACCACTTGTCTTTATCAGCTGTTTGGTGCTTAAATCTGCTTAAGTATTGTCTTTTATCCTTCCCATTAAGTCTCATCTTCCTGGCCCTGATGATCATACTCACAGGTCCTGGGGAGTCTTCAACTTCCACTATGTCAGGTGGTGTCGGGTTCTTTTTCCTGGAGGGGAATTTATCCTCCTCTGTTTGGCAGTATTCTTTGACCAAACTCACTGGGAAGACTGGGTGCTTCCTGCAAAATTCCTCTGTAAGTTTGACTTCCACTGAATTCTTTCCTATCAACTTAATGATAGTGAAAAGCCCTACAAATGAGTCCCTCATCTTCTTGGGTCCTTTGATATTATTGAAGTTCAGTGTAGACACTAGCACCTGGTCCCCTTCCTTAAAGTCAGGTTCCATGTGTGTCTTGTCCCACCTCTGCTTATTATAATCTTTGGCTTCAGCTATGCATTTAGCAGCTGTATCACAAGCCCTCTTCCACATATCATGGAAGTCTTTGGCTGTGGGATGGATGGTTAGAAGATTCTTATTCAAATGATCCACAGGCAACAAGGGATTCCACCCTTTCTCTACCAGTGCAGGTGTTTTTCCTGTGGTAGAGTGCTGACTTGTATTATAAGCCAGTTGGACAGCTGGTAGAAGGGTAACCCAATCATGGGTATATCCCTCATGGTCCTTATACTCCATGCCATAGGCACAGAACATTCTAAGAATGTCCTCCATACTCTGGATCATCCACTCAGCTAGGCCATCTGTTTGGGGATGGTAAGGTGTGGAAAAAGCAAGCTTGGTGCCAAGCATGTTATACAAGTTGGTCCAAAATTCAGATGTGAATTTTGGGTCCCTATCACTAACCATGATTTTAGGGACTCCACAGGTAGATATGATGTTATTCCAAAATAACAGAGCAGTATCCATGGCTGTGTCCTCTTTGTGGCATGGTAGACACCTCATGCTCTTTCTGAACCTATCAACTATGATTAAGCAGGCATTGTAGTTTTCTTTGCCTCCTGGGACAAGTCCTGTAACCCAGTCCATGTTAATGGTTTCCCATGGGTGCTTGGGCTCTTTTATATGTTGAAGTAACCCATACTTCTTCCCATGTTTCCTATTTGCCTTTTGGCATCTTTCACAAGTGTTGATGTATTCACTCAACTCTTGTTCCCACTTGGGCCACCAAGCTGTGCTTGCTACCCTCTCTTTGGTACTGTCCTCACTCATGTGTCCCATATAGGGGCAGTCATGGAATTCCTGCAGGATCAGAGAGATGTGGTCCCTGTCTACCACTGTGAGTGCACTTGTGTGTTTTTCTCTGTGGTAGAGCAGGCCATCTATAAGGAAAAACTTGTTATCCTTATAGGCCCTCAACCAGGGTTCTTGCAGCTGGGCCTCCAGTTCTGGACCCCTGTACTTTTGTTGAAGGAGTTGTAGGAATATGCCACACTGTTTGTGCTTGGCATAAGACTTCAGTACTGCACTCAAAAATTCATTGTGTAGTTCTGAGGAACTTATTCCCAGTATGGGAGTTTATGTTCCCTCTGAGTCAGTGTTTCCACTTTCAAGGGTACAACTTTCTGGTGCCAATTCAGAAAATCTGAAGTTCTTCTTCCTATCCACTTCCCTGAAATGGATAGGAATTTTGGCTGCAACTTCAGGGTCATAAGCTTGATTGCTTTTGACATTGTCCAGTGGCCATCTGCTAAGGCCATCTACATTGGTATGACTTTTACCTTCTTTTTATATGATGGTCATGTTCCCTATATACTCCTGGATGGCTATTTGCCATCTCAGCATGTGTCTATTTGTAGTCTTCATGTTCAGTAAACACGTCAAGGCTGTGCAGTCTGTGTAGACTTCAAAGACTGCACCCTCCAAATAATAATGGAGTTTCTCTAGAGCCCAGACTAGACATAGGCACTCAGTCTGGGTGGCCCCATACTTGGCTTCTGAATCCTTCAGCTGCCTTGAGATGTAGCAAATTACTCCTTCTCTTGGTTCACCATCCACAATTTGTCTTTGGTGAAGGGCTGCTCCTAGGGCTTGACTGCATGCTGCATCTATATATAACTTGAATGGTAGTTCAAAGTCAGGTAGGATGAGCACAGGTGCATTTGTGAGTTCATATTTTATCCTCTCATATGCATCCCTCCTGTCCTTTGTTATTTCAAAAACCACATCTTTTGAACATAACTTGTATAAACTACTAGTTATGTGTGCAAAGTTTTTAATGTGGTTTCTATAGTAGCTAGCAAACCCAAGGAAAGATTTCATCTCTTTGATGCTTTTTGTTACTGGGTTTTGCAGTACTGCTGGTACGTTATTCTGGTCAATTGCCAGACTAAGACCTGAGACTTTATGTCCTAGAGCCAGTAACTCTTGTTGGCCAAAATTGCATTTTTTAAGTGAAATCTTCAGATTGATGGGTGTACATTTACTTAGCACTCTGTCTACTTATTGTATATGGTCTTCCCATGTCTATGAGTATATAATTGTATCATCAATATATACTACCATCCAGCCTTCCAATATTTCTTCTTGAAATATTGTGTCCATCATCCTTTGGAAGTGGGCTGGTGCATTTTTGATGGCAAATAGCATCCTGGTATACTCATATATTCCCATATGCCATATTATTCTGAGCAATTTCATGGAATTTGGTTTAACTCCATTTTGGTGGAATCCTTTCATACAGTCCATTTTGTTTATATATTTGGCTTTAGCCAGTTTATCCAAAGCATGAGGTATCCTGGGTATAGGGTACCTGTCTGCTTTTGTGTAGTTATTTAGAGCTCTGAAGTCTTCACACAGTCTAGACTTGCCATCATTCCAGGTGATTAGGACAGGAGGGGTGAGTTCCACTATTTCATTATGTCCAATCTTCCTGATAACATCCATGTCCAGGAGTTCATTGATGTGTTTTTCAATTTCTTTCCTGGTTTCCAGGCTTGCTGGATATTGAGGTCTCCTAAGCATGGGTGGATAAGGCCTTTCCACATCCAGATATATTTCTATATCATGGCCTTTGATCTTGCCTAATGGCTCTTCACCAATGGCAAATGCTGGTCTGTTATTTCTCAGCATCTTCAGTAAACTTAGTTTCTGTTTACTGGTGAGGGTAGTGCTAAACTGTCCCTCTCTGAATTCCTTCAGAAGTTCTTCTAGTGGATCTTGAGAAGATATCTGGTATATATCAAGTGAAAATTTCTTTTCCTTGTTAGTACCAATGGTGATGTGCCTATTTTTACTGTTTTAAATGTCTGTGCCATACATCCTCTGGTAATCTGTTCCCAGTAAAATCCCTTGGATGTGGGCATCAACCAGTACTACAAACTCTGGGTTGAGTCTGATATTACCCTTCCTGTGGGGTATAATTATATCTTTGATAATTTTCCCAATGGAAGTCATCTTCCCTGATGCACTTTTAAAGTTCTTGGCCTTAGTGGGCAAGAGCTGATTTTCCCAGTTTGGGAAGTGGGTATCCAGATAGTTTCTGGCCACTATGGAGCAGTGTGCTCCACTATCAATGATCAGTGGATGCTGAGAATTGTCAATGCAAAAAGTCATTTTTGTGGCTGTCCCATTTATATATGCCATTCCTCTGGTTGGTGTAACCAGGAAAGTTTGGGCATCTTGTGTGGGTTTGCACAAGTTTTTGTTAGCAGTGTCCTGTGGCATGCCTGCTTCCAGCTGTATGTCCTGAATTTCTAGTGGGGTTTTGTAAGGTTTGACTATGAAACAATAAGTAGAAATTACTAATATTTTACTTATTGTACTATGAATGTCCTTATAAATGAAATAAATAAGATAAAAATAATTATAATAATAAAGAATTATTATAATTATGGCGTAAAAATAATTATATTATTAATAAAATATAATAATATAATTTATATTATAAAATATAATATAATAAAATAAATATATTAATATAAAATAATTAATATATTCAAAAACATTTTATTATGGTTACAAACAAATAATAAAGGCGTAAAAAATTGTTTTTTATTAATAAAAAACAATTAATAACAATAATATTACCAATATTAAAGTTATAAATTAATATAAATACTATTTATATTAATTAAAGAATTATTAAAATAATAATAAAGAGAAAATTATTATAATAAGAGAAATAACCTACTTTTAATACTTAATATAATAATTTTGAAGTATTTTACGCCAAAAAATATACATACAACCTTTTCAAATTGTATTTACAATAAAAATAAAGAAAAATTACTAATATTCTTGATTTTTACGTGGAAATGAGTTTTTAGAGAGATTTTTAACAAAAAAAATTATATAAATGATTCAATCACGTCAAAAAAGATTATTATAACAAAAGTGGTCTTTGGTCTTTAATAATATAATAGTTTTATATATAAAGAATAAAGAAATTACCTTTTATTTAATTGATTTAATGTTTTTGATGCGTCTGAGGGGAAAACAGAGTAAAAAAAGCTCTATTTACAGTAAATACCTCCCTGCTAGAGTCCAACAGGCTTCCATTAGACGTGTACTGATCCTATCCACTGGAATTGATCAATTTTTTAAGGTTTGAGGATGATTACATCATGATCAAACCATATTACATCATTATTACACCATTATTTAGAGTTATCACTATATGTGAGCCTTAGAGGTAATTTCATATACCCAAAAGACCACAAATATAAAAAATAACATATTAATATAAATAAAAGAAATTTATTTATATTATTAAAATAAAAATAAAAAATATAAATATAAAATTATATTAAAAATAAAAAATTAATTATAATTTAAAAATAAAATTACTTTAAATTTTGTAAATATAAAATTACATTTATACTTGAAAAATTTAAGTAAAAATGAAATTTTAACAAAATTGTGAAAAAATAAATAAATTTGGAAAAAAGTTAAATAAAATTTATTATAACTTTTTATCCAATAAATAAACATATAAATTTTATTTCACCATTGGATTCCTCATAAAAAATCAGGTGGGGTCACCTCTGAGTGAAATTTTTGTAACTCAACTCTAAATAAGCTTAAATTAAGTTTTTAGTATTTTCAATACAAAAGTTGAAAATCCTCAAAACCTTAATTTAATTCACACCACATGTGGTGTTAACCATCAATTTTTGTGTTAAAATTGAGGTGTTGTGTTTAGTTTAGAAGTTATGAGGAATTAAAGTATTTTCAATTGAATTCAATTGAAATGTCAAAATGTGCGCGTGTATTACATAAGTGAACTTTGATTTACATATGAGGTGTCAATTATTACTGTATTGTACTGTACAATTGAATTGAATTACATGTGTAAATTATAAGTATAATACATGATGAGGAATTAAAGGAAAAATAAATTGGAAAGATTAAATTTGGGGGGGAAAAGGAACTCCAGCTCTAAGGGGGAGCTAGACCCCCAAAATCCTTGCTGACAGGCGTGGGATGTCAAAATTCACGCAAAATTTCATCACTTTTGGCCTGGAATTGAGTTACAGGGTCTGTGGACTCAATTGATGATGAGGTTTTGATACCAACTAGGGTAGTTTTAGCTGTTGCCAAGAAGGTAAAACTACCCTTAAGATAAAACAATCATAATAAAAACAGTTTTAACTGGTTTCTACACCTCTGACACACATTCTGACGTGTTTTGAAGGCTCTAGGCCTGGTATTGCTATAGTAATGGCTGATTTAAGGGTCTAAAATGGCTAAAAATGGCTAAAAATGGCTTAAACCAGCCCTTTTTGGTCTAAACCAGGGTTCAATGATGCCATAATTGGCTTTTCTGTTGTCAGACTGTTTTTCACGACTGACAAGAGTAAATTTTACTTTTGGAGTAAGAGAATTGATGGCTATAAAAGAATGTCTTCTTTGCCCCACTTTTCTCTTCATGTTAGAATCTTTTCCTTTTATTAATTAGTTTAAAACTGTTAAACCAATCAATCAAAGATTCCAACCACCACTTTTAAATCATTTTAATCCTTTTAACCACGTGAAAAAATCATTATAATCATTGTTTGTAACTCTTATAATCATTTTTACCCCTGAACCACCCCAAAAGTGAATTAAAGCATCTTTCATCACTGTTAACTTTGTCACTTTGTTTCCAAATTCACTCTGGTCACTTTTGGGCGTGTTTTCTCTTTAATATTCTTTTTAAAGACTTTGTTCTTTAATTAATTGCTTGCAGTTCTTTGCTCAATTAATTCCAATTGAAATTGCTCTTGAAGAAATTTCTTTTGTAGCCTTAAAATATCTCTTGTAGAGTATTTTTTTGGATAAATTTTTATTGTTGGTAAAACAATAAATTTTTATAATATTATTGTTTTATACTAATAAAGTTATAAACAATAAATTTGGCGTGTTTTCTCTTAAAAATAATATTTCATATCATTTTTAATTGAATTTTACCTTATACAAATTTTGAGGACAGGAAAAGTACTTGATTTTTAATCAAAGTTTCATATCCACACCTTACATTTGGGGGCCCAGCCGTGATATTTTACCTGTGACATATTTTTTTACTCTTTTTAAATCTTTTTTCTTATATTGAAAAATTTAAAAACATATAAAAAATACTTATAATTCAAAAAATCCATAAAAAATAACTTTTTTTCATATTATAAGTGAGGCTTATATTTTTATTTCTTTTTTGAAATAACCTTTTTTTTACTTAATTAATTGGCTTTTTCATTAATTTTAGTGTCTGACAACGTGGTAAGACAAGAAAACATTGAAACAGCCTCACCAGTAACCAGCATTATCCCTGCCAGTACTGTTAATTCTGATCATAATAGCACTGTTATTGTGACTCAAAATAACCAGCCTGAACCAATATCTTCTGAATTAATTAACTTGGACATAAGTAATACTCTTCAGAAGGCTAAGAATTTGGCCAATAGTAAGTTTTTGACGTAAAAATACTATTTTAAGCCTTTTTTAACCATAATTATGCCTTCAACCAGGTCAGGAGCCAGCTACAACCCCTCAAGCAGCTCCCAAAAAGGTAATAGACGTGATTATGGCAGAGGCCAACCAGGTACAGAAGGAAAAGGGTCAGTTGATGACTTCCAAACAACTAAAATGGGTCATTCTGAAGCTGATAATACCATTTTACCTTCAAAAAGAGCTGACACCGCCACAACAAGCCTCTGTGGACATATACAAAGCCAGCCACAGTGCATACAACAATGCACTCCAATTCAAGGAGTACCAGATCCTTGCAGACCTGTGGAAGAATTGCATGAATTCTTACCTGACAGTAAGAAAATTCTTGGGCCATCCCAACACTTGCAAATTGCTCAATGGATGGCATCCATTGATGGAGAAGAAAAACATGATGCTTTTGACACTGGAATGGAGGAAAAACAACCCTCCACCACCAAAACCAGTGCCAAAAACAGCCCCAGTGGCCAGCAGCAGCAATTCCAACGTGAAAAAGCAGCCACAAACTCCAAACAAGGGCAAAGGGAAGGCACCAGCCCCAAAACCTTACAGCCAGGGCTACAGAATCCCAAAGATTCAGCAGGATGCCATGGAAAATGTATTTCAGATGGCCAGAACCATGATGGAATTACAGAAGAAGGAGGAAGCCAGATTAAGGTTCCAGAAATGATTTCTGACATATTTGATTCCATCCCAGAGTTGTATAATGCTATAAATGACGTGAAAAAACATCTTTCTGATAAAAATGACACCATTTGTAACAACATTAAAACAAACAACCTGAGTCTGTGCCAAATTAATGAAACACTTATGTGTTTTGAAAAAGTTTTGAGAACAATTAAAAATTCCAATAATGATAATTCTTCTAACAATAAAATAAATGAACAATCTGCCATTATTAAAGAATTAAAAGATAAATATTCTAAATTCAATATTGATGACATAATTGAAACAAGAATTAAACAAGCCATAAATATTATCAAGACAGATAACAAGAAAGTCCTTGATGACATTTCAAATTCATTTACTGAAGTAAAGACATATACCATTGCCTTGAAAAAGTGTTTTGATGCTTCACAAGAAGAAGTATCAAAATTATCAATGAAATTGAATCAAGTCACTGCTGATAATACAAGACAGACAGAGTTATGGCAAGAACTTACACATAAAGAAGACATGTATAAAATTGAAGTAATAAATTTAATACAAAGCTTCCAACATGAATACAGAAATTCCCAAAGGTGTAGCAACAGTAAAATGAATGACATTGAACAATTACTGAACACCTTACCAAGAATGTCTACACCTCTAAATCAAAATGAGGGCACAAGAATTTCAAATCCACAAGTATTGGATCCTGATAATTCACAATTAAAAAATGAATTATCCACTTCTTTTCATAACTTGGAACCATCAATGGGCCAAGCACTCTTGAAAGAAGTTCCAAAACTTAAAGAATGGCCTCACTTCAGTGGTGAAGGAGAGTATGACCATATGGAATTCATTAGAGGTATTGACATGATCAAAGAGGATTTTGAATTACCAGACAGATTGGTAACAGCCAGGTTTAACACCTTGTTTACCAGATCAGCTCACAGATGGTACATCAAAATAAGACAAGCACATGGACACCAGAGTTGGACTTGGTGGAAAACCCAAATCATCAACAAATGGGCAAATGATGCTTGGAGGTTTAAAGTTGAAACAGCCTTTGAATCTGCCAAATTTAATGCTGATAAAGACAAAGCTTTACCATGGTTTTGCCAACAAAAGGACAGATTAACAGCATTATATCCTGACATGTCAGAATTTATGATCCATAGAAAAATTCTGAGACAATGTGGAGGTGACTTAGAGCATGCTGTCAAGAGCAGGACTACTGAACAATCTTCAGCAGAGGATATTATCAATATATTAGAAGAAGTAACCACCAGAACAAAAATTGGTTCTAGTAGGGTGAATCTTGAATCAAGGTTTAATACACCTTGGAAAGATTCTGTGGACAAAAACCCCAAAGAAAATTCTAACAATGTTGGGTATAAATCTGCAGATACAGTCAAAAAGTGCCATATTTGCCAAAGCACCACCCATTTAGCTAATACATGTCCAAAAAGGGGAAAAATCAATGAAATTAATATTGGAAAGGGACCTGATGTTGAAAAAGATGACATAATTGAAGACAATTCAGATGATAAATCATCCATATTTTCTGAATCTTCAAAAGATATAGAAAATATCAATGCCACTTTTGAAATCATGGAATCTTATTCCCACTTGCCACAATTGAGCAATAGTCAACTTGATTTATCAAAAGCTCAAGGGGCACAACTTATGAAAACCAAATCCCAATAGAAGGAATAAGTGTCACAGACTTGAACACCACCTTCTTTGAAGAGGTCAGAAATAGTTACATTCAAGATAACAATTGTAGCATCATATACCAATTAGTGAACAAATACTGTAAAGACAACTCTCTAATACATGCCTTGGATGAAGTATGGACAGGATTATATGATAAAGGAAGATTTCACCTACTTGATGGTATAAAATTCAACAGTACAAGTAACCCAATGAAAGCATTAGGAATCTTTGATACCAATATCATATTCCCACACATAAATGGGAATTTGAGGATCCCAGTTGAATTGGTTGTTATGGAAAATTGCTCTAGTACCCATTTTTATTGGGAAATAACTATTTAATCATGTATGAGATAGATAATAACAAAGACAGATAGTGTCCTATTGAGACATCTGGTACTAAGAAAATTACCAAAGTTCTTAAAGAAAGGAAATTAAGAACCAAGAAAGTAAGGGAATACCTTGTTAGGTACAGTGACCCAACTTGTGAAGATGAATGGTTAGAAGAGAAAGATATACCAGAAGCCACCAAACTCCTGAGGAGATTCAGACACACTAGAAACACCAATATTACAAAGTAATATTATTTTTTAGGGGGAGGGAATGTGAGCCTTAGAGGTAATTTCATATACCCAAAAGACCACAAATATAAAAAATAACATATTAATATAAATAAAATAAATTTATTTATATTATTAAAATAAAAATAAAAAATATAAATATAAAATTATATTAAAAATAAGAAATTAATTATAATTTAAGAATAAAATTACTTTAAATTGTGTAAATATAAAATTACATTTATACTTGAAAAATTTAAGTAAAAATGAAATTTTAACAAAATTGTGAAAAAATAAATAAATTTGGAAAAAAGTTAAATAAAATTTATTATAACTTTTTATCCAATAAATAAACATATAAATTTTATTTCACCATTGGATTCCTCATAAAAAATCAGGTGGGGTCACCTCTGAGTGAAATTTTTGTAACTCAACTCTAAATAAGCTTAAATTAAGTTTTTAGTATTTTCAATACAAAAGTTGAAAATCCTCAAAACCTTAATTTAATTCACACCACATGTGGTGTTAACCATCAATTTTTGTGTTAAAATTGAGGTGTTGTGTTTAGTTTAGAAGTTATGAGGAATTAAAGTATTTTCAATTGAATTCAATTGAAATGTCAAAATGTGCGCGTGTATTACATAAGTGAACTTTGATTTACATATGAGGTGTCAATTATTACTGTATTGTACTGTACAATTGAATTGAATTACATGTGTAAATTATAAGTATAATACATGATGAGGAATTAAAGGAAAAATAAATTGGAAAGATTAAATTTGGGGGGGAAAAGGAACTCCAGCTCTAAGGGGGAGCTAGACCCCCAAAATCCTTGCTGACAGGCGTGGGATGTCAAAATTCACGCAAAAGTTCATCACTTTTGGCCTGGAATTGAGTTACAGGGTCTGTGGACTCAATTGATGATGAGGTTTTGATACCAACTGGGGTAGTTTTAGCTGTTGCCAAGAAGGTAAAACTACCCTTAAGATAAAACAATCATAATAAAAACAGTTTTAACTGGTTTCTACACCTCTGACACACATTCTGACGTGTTTTGAAGGCTCTAGGCCTGGTATTGCTATAGTAATGGCTGATTTAAGGGTCTAAAATGGCTAAAAATGGCTAAAAATGGCTTAAACCAGCCCTTTTTGGTCTAAACCAGGGTTCAATGATGCCATAATTGGCTTTTCTGTTGTCAGACTGTTTTTCACGACTGACAAGAGTAAATTTTACTTTTGGAGTAAGAGAATTGATGGCTATAAAAGAATGTCTTCTTTGCCCCACTTTTCTCTTCATGTTAGAATCTTTTCCTTTTATTAATTAGTTTAAAACTGTTAAACCAATCAATCAAAGATTCCAACCACCACTTTTAAATCATTTTAATCCTTTTAACCACGTGAAAAAATCATTATAATCATTGTTTGTAACTCTTATAATCATTTTTACCCCTGAACCACCCCAAAAGTGAATTAAAGCATCTTTCATCACTGTTAACTTTGTCACTTTGTTTCCAAATTCACTCTGGTCACTTTTGGGCGTGTTTTCTCTTTAATATTCTTTTTAAAGACTTTGTTCTTTAATTAATTGCTTGCAGTTCTTTGCTCAATTAATTCCAATTGAAATTGCTCTTGAAGAAATTTCTTTTGTAGCCTTAAAATATCTCTTGTAGAGTATTTTTTTGGATAAATTTTTATTGTTGGTAAAACAATAAATTTTTATAATATTATTGTTTTATACTAATAAAGTTATGAACAATAAATTGGGCGTGTTTTCTCTTAAAAATAATATTTCATATCATTTTTAATTGAATTTTACCTTATACAAATTTTGAGGACAGGAAAAGTACTTGATTTTTAATCAAAGTTTCATATCCACACCTTACACTATAACTCTAAGTTTGATGACATCAGAGGCTTGGCAGAACCCCAAATTTCATGGATTTTATTAGTTTTAATCATAAACTAATAGTATTCACCAATTCTGTCACTCATATGACTGTTAAACTTAATTTAAGGTTACAGTAGGTGATCATAACTGCTCAATTTAAGCTCAAACTTTGATCTTTAATAACTTTTAAGTTTTACACGTTACAGCAATTCAGAGAGTGAATTCTGATAGCCTGACATAACCTTAACATTCTGCCAAGAGCTTTCTATTACATCATCAAAACTCTAATTTTGATGATTTTTCTTGTAACTCATCTTTTCTGTTGAAATTTAATATTTTAAACTTCAAACCATGATTTCAAGGGGTTGTACCGTGAATTTAATAATAAAAATTACATCATTCTTCACGAATGGACTAGTAGAATCCAACTGTGTTCTTTTGTTTAAGCTTGGACCACTTTCACAACAAAGTGGTCAACAGCTCTGTTGATTTTTATCAATATTTCATCATAGGTTTTAACCTTGATTATAATTTGTAACATAAAGTTTATATCTGTGTTCTTACATTAATTACGTGGTAACTTTATTTTTGGTTAATCAATCTATCTTGTATATTTTAAGAGATATTAGCTATGATCCTTGAATATATGTGTTGACCAAAAAAGTGCATATATTCAGGTTAATTCCTTAAGTATTAACTTTGGAAATTAGCTCATTAATTGTTTTATGTGTGAGTGTTTATTAGGAATCCAATGGTTCAATTTATTTCACATATTGTTTCATTGGTTCTTGAAATAAATAAGGATTTATGGTTTTTATAAGGTATTATTCCTTGTAACTCATTAAGTATTGACTTTACAGATATGCCATAAAAATGGTATATGTGTATTTTACCATGGGGAATCTAATGGTATAATTTATTTCACCTGTTGATTCATTGGTGTTCAAGTTAAACCAATTTTTGTACCAATTTATGGTATTTTTGTATTTTTAAAGTAATTATTTTCAATGTATAATTATTCTAAGTAATTGTAGTATAATTATATTAAAGGTATAGTTATTCTGAGTCTTTCTTGTGACCGTAATGGGTATGTGTTCATATCTCAAAGGCTCACATTCCCTACCACCAAAAAAGATTGTACCACAATCTGATATGTGTAATTAGGGTATCATCCACTGTCCTACCTCTTCAACAGACTTTGTTAGTCTTGAAGCTCAATAATGCTTAACTTTCCTATTTTTCAGGCTTTCTTTCATGTCTGAACCTTCTTAGTAGCTTATCAGCATTTGTTATATCTTTCTCAAGTAGCCATTCATCTTCTTGAGTTGAATTTTTATACCTTACAAGGTATTCCCTTTCTTTTTTGTTTCTTGTCCTTCTTTCTTTAAGAACTTTTACTATTTTCTTTTCTTCTCCTTCTTCCAAGGGGGGATTTCAAGTGGGGGTTTATTTCTTAGTGGAAATAACTCCTTGTCACTTGAACTGTAAGGTTTTATCAGACTTACAGGGAAAGTTGGGTGTTTGTTCATTAGTTCACCTGTGAGTTCCAATTGCACAGCATTGGGTCCATGAAGTGCTTTTATCATAAATGGTCCTGCAAAGGAATCTTTCAATTTCTTTGGACCTTTTATGTTATTGAAATTCAGGGTTGATACTAGGACCAAGTCTCCTATTTTGAAATCAGGTGGCTTATGACTTTTATCCCATCTTTCTTTTGCATATTTGAGAGAATCTTGCATACATCTGTTTGCATGGTGTCTTGCCTTGTCAAGCATTATTTTAAAGCTGCTTGCTGTTGGATGTATATCCACTAAGTCCTTTTTGAGGGTATCATAAGGAAGTCTTGGATTCCAACCTTTTTCTAGCATTGCTGGTGTTTTGCCAGTAGAAGAATGGATTGATGTCTTATATGCTAGTTCAAGAGCTGGTATTAGTGTACACCAATAATGGGTAAAACCATCAGAATCTTTGAATTCTAGCCCATAAGCACAGAATCTTCTGATAATGTCCTCTAAGGTCTGTATCATTCTTTCTGCTAAACCATCAGCTTGGGGATGGTAAGCTGTTGAGAATGATAGCTTTGTCCCAAATAAGTTATGGAGATTTGTCCATAATGCTGAAGTGAACTTTGGGTCTTTGTCCCTTATAATATTCTGGAATAAGCCTGTATGGCTAATAACTTTATTCCATATCATTATGGCTGTGTCCATAGCTGTGTCATATTTATGACATGGTAAGAACATGGGAGTTTTACTGTATCTGTCAACTAATACTAGGCATGCATTATAGCTCCTGTCTCCTCCTGGAGGTAAAGCTGTTACCCAATCCATATGAACTATTTCCCATGGGGATTTTGGTTCTTGGATTTGGATCATCATTCCAAATTTCTTTCCTGTGGCTCTGTTGGCTTTTTGACATCTGTCACAGGTTTGGCAGTATTCTGTAACATCTTTCTTCCAATTTGGCCACCAAGAGCAGGTTTTCACCTTCTCTAGTGTTCTATCTTCTGAAAGGTGTCCAGCTGCAACACTGTCATGACATTCATGGAAAATAGTGTTTCTCAGGGTTCTATCTGTTAAGGTCATAACACATGTTTGTTTTGTTCTATGGTAAAGGATTCCATCAAGGAGGTGGAATCTTCCTTCATCATATTCCTTTTTCCATGTTTCATCTAGTTTTGATGAAAGTGATGGGTCTTTGCAGTCTTTCATTAGAAGTTGGCTTAAGATATGGCAATTTTTGTCTATCTTATAGCTTTCTTTAGCTTGGTTAAAGAATTCTGTGCCAATATCTGTAACACATATTCCTTCTATATGGTGTTCTTCTTGTGGCACCCATGCTGGATTGTCAGGGGTATTTGCTAGAGCCCATCTGCTAAGACCATCTGCATTTTTATGGATATTACCAGATTTATGAACAATAGTCATATTTCGTCTCTATTCTTGGATAGCAATTTGCCATCTCAGCATATGTCTATTTGGAGTCTTCATATTTAATAGTGATTTCACAGCATTACAGTCTGTGATTACATCAAATACTGTGCCATTCAAATAATAATGCAGTTTTTCTAAAGCCCACACTAAGCATAAGCATTCCATTTGGCTGGCTCCATACCTTGCTTCTGTTGGCTTTATCTGCCTTGAAGTGAAGCTAATTGGTCCTTCCACTGGTTTATCATTGATAATTTGTGTTTGGTGAAGTGCAGCACCTAGTCCTTCTCCACAAGAATCAATGTATAGTTTGAAGGGTAGTTTCCAATCTGGCATTAGAAGAAATGGGGCATTTGTTAGTGAATTTTTCAATTCTTCATATGCCTTGACCCTTTCTTCAGTCATTTCATACACTGTTTGTTGGTCACATAATTTATATAAGGATTTGGCAATTTTTGCAAAGTCCTTTATATGCTGTCTATAGTAACCAGCAAATCCTAAAAATTATTGCATTTCTTTGTTGGTTTGAGGCATTGGTTTAAGTAGTACTGCTGCTACTTTATTTTTGTCTATGCGTAGACTAAGTCCAGATACAACATGTCCTAGTGCTTTCAATTCACTATATGCAAAATGACACTTTATCAAGGAAATTTTCATATTCACTTGGACTATTTTCTGTAGTACCCTTTCTAGTCTTGTAAGGTGATTTTCCCAGGTTTCTGAGCAAACTATGATATCATCAATATAGATAATTAACAATTCTTCTGATAATTCTTCAGGAAATATGGTATTCATCATTCTTTGGTAATGGAAAGGTGCATTTTTCATCCCAAATGGCATTCTTAAGTATTCAAAAATTCCACAGTGGACTATTATCCTCAGTAGTTTTTTGGAGTTGTCTGTTAAGACATTTTGGTGAAAACCCTTTAAGGCATCCATAGCTGTAATGAACTTAGCTTGTGATAATTGTGTCAATGTCTCATGGATTCTAGGTATTGGATATCTATCTGGAATGGTATAGGTGTTCAGGGCTCTGAAGTCTCCTACCATCCTTGATTTTCCATTATGCCAAGCTATAATTACAGGAGTAGTAACTTCTACCTGTTCATTATGTCCAACTTTTCTTAATACTCCAAGGTCCATTAATTCTTCAATGTGTACCTCTAAGGCTTCTCTAGTCCTTGGACTAGCTGGGTAAGCTGGTCTTCTTAGTAAGGGTGGGTAAGGCTTTTCCACATTAAGAATTATGTCTACTTCATGCCCAATTATAGCACCTAGTGGCTCTTTGTCAGTTGCAAAGGCATCTTTGTACTTAAATAAGAGGTTAATCCATTTTTCTTTCATTTTTTCTGTTAATTCTTGATTGAATTCTGCCTCTTTAAGTTGTTAAGATATAAAAAGTTCCTTTTCTGGAATTTTTTCTTCATTCTTAATAACTGCAATTTGTGTTTTGTTATTTAAGAAGCCAAATTTTTGTCTCTTATTGTCTCCTATAGTAAAATATCTATCCTTCTGGTTAGAGATATCTATACCATAGATTGATAAGTAGTCATTTCCCAGGATAAAGTGATTACTGGTACAGTTGTCCATTACCACAAATTCCACTTTAATTCTGACACATTGTGAAGGGTGAGGGAAAATAAGTGTTAAGTCAATTATTCCAAGGGGCATCATGCTTTCACTTGCACTACTAAATTTGACACCTTGGATTGGTATAAGTTTTTCTTGCCAGTCTGGAACAATTGTACTTAAATAACTTTTACAACACAGGTGCAATATGCTCCTGTATCTAAGTTCACCTTTGTTTCTTGGTTATTAACCATGACAATACTTATACTTGATTTTCCAGCTGTATACCCCATTCCTCTTGCAGGTTTGGTTTTGTACAGTTTGGCATCTTGCACATTTGTCAGGTTTGTGTCAGATGTTCCAACTTGTGGTAAATTTGAGTTGACATCTAGTACTTCATAAATTATATCAATATTATTAATTTCTGCATTAATTATATTGATTTCATCACTTTCAGAAGTTTCTGATTCTTCTGTTTCTTTCTCAGAGTCAGATTCCTCCTCTTTGTCATTGTGGTTTTCTGTTTCCACAATTTCATTGATTTTTGCCTTTTTTAGGCAATTATTGGCTAAGTGTCCAATACCTCCACATTAATGGCATTTTCTTTGCTCATTATTATTGGATGTACTGGGCTTGAAGGATTCTTTTAATTTATCTTTTTTGATAAATGGTTTATTTGGGCTTTTAATGTCCAATTTCTTTCAAGTCCTGCCAATTTTTGTTCTTGTCACTATGTCTTCTAGTGCATTAATGTACTCTTCTGTGGAGCATGGTTCTATACACCTGCTTCTTAGGGAATGTTCTAGCTCTCCTCCACATTTCTTGAGTATTTTCATGTGCACCATTTTTTGTGACATTTCTGGGTACAATGCATTAAGTCTTTCAACTTGTTTTAAGAACCAGGTTAAAGGTTTATCTTTGACTGGGTCAAAGAAAGAGTCTTTAAATGCATTTTCTATCTTAGACCTCCAGGCATCCTTTGCCCACTTGGTGATTATTTCTTGTTTCCACCAAGACCAGGTATTTTTACCATTTGTTTGTCTTATGCCATAATACCATCTTTTTGCAGATTTCTCAAACAATGAATGTAATCTTGCAGTGATTAATTCATCTGGTATGGCATAGTCTTCTTGTAACATGTCAATTGTTTTAATAAATGACATGTGGTCATATTCACCTTCTCCTGTGAATGTTGGCCATTCTTTCAATTGAGGTGCTTCCTTCATTAAGACTTGGTTATTATCTTGGTGACTCAAGTCTGTTATGAAAGGATTTCACAATTCCTCTTTTGTTTTAACAGGGCTTCTTATATGAGAAAATGGTGTTGATAACTTTGGCATATTTAAATTAGCCTCATTAATTTTATCCATTTTTTCAGTAATAAGCCTTATTTCACTTTGAATATCATCTTTCAGATGCATTCTTGCTTCATCACTTTTTTCCACATGGTCCAAAAGTAATTTTTGGTGTGATGAAGTCTTTTCTTGAAATTCTTCTACAGAAATACTTAATTTGTTTAATTTTTCTGTAAGATTGTCAATACTCACATCATAATTGATTTTCAAAGTTTTCTCTTTGATTTCACTTATGTATTTGTACAATTCTTGTTGTCCTTTTATTAATTTTTGAGTATTGTCAATTAATACTTTTGGTTTATTATTTTCAATCATAAATTTTATGTTGTCAATCTCTTTCTTGTTTTGTACAACAATTTTTGTTAAAGAAGATAAATTATTATTTATTTCTTGTAATGATAATAAACTATTTTTGATTTCTTTTAGAGGTACAATACTATTTTTAATTTCTGTTAAAGTATTTACAACATCAGGAGACAAGGTTATTTCTTTGGGAAATGGGGTTGTCTCATTCTTTGTTTCTCTTTGTCTTTGAATTCCATCAAAGTTCTGGCCATATTGAAGACATTGTCCATGGCATCTTTTTGGATTTTGGGAATCCTGTAGCTTGGGGAATATGGTTTCCTCCAATTCTTTTTCTTGTTCTTCTTCCCTTCTTGGGGAAGTGGGTTGGCTTGGGGCTTGCTGGTAGAAGCTACTGGGGCTTCTTCCTTGGTTACCTCCCTCTTTTTGGCGTGGTAATCCTTGATCTTTTTGATTTGAGGTTTCGATGACAGTGGATTCCATCCATTGGAGTATTTCACTATCTCCCCCTCTTTGAGGAATTTTTTCAGGATGTGCCAGGAGTTCATTACTCCTTGGTGTATTTGGGGCAGCATTTCCCAATCTTTGTCCTTGTACACTGTGTAATACTGCTTGTACTGGCTCATGTAGATGTCTATTTGAGCCCTCTGAATGTGATTTGTACCTATTTGAGTTACTCATACTTAGTTCCAATTCAGGTTCAGATATCATGGGCATTTCTGGGACTTGCCTTTGGGATAAGGCACTTCCTTGTGTGGATTCTGTTCCACTGGGGATATTGCCCTTTCTTTTCCCTTTTGAGGGATCAGTTCTACCTCTGAGTCCAGCTCCATCTGATTGGATGGAGTATTGGGAAACTCTTCTGGTAGTCATAGTTTAAGGAATAAGAAAAATAAAAGTATTTTAGAATAAAAATTCTTTTTATGGCAATTACAAAAGAGGTGCTCACCTTCAGAGTCTTGAATGGTGGGTCCTGGAAAGTCTAATTTCTTAGCTTTCTTTCTTTTAGTGATAACTGGTGTTGGAGAACTTTGACAAGTTTCTTCCACCAATCTCTCAACAGTAGTTTGGTTGTCTTCTGTTGGGTTATCTTCAAACACTAAAAAAGACAAATAAATATAAGTCTTTTTATAAGTGTTATTTTTTGGCAAGATATGGCAATTTTCCATGTAGAAATTGCTTTTATATCTTTTTAGAAAATTGAAATGAATAAAGAAATGAATAAAAATGAATAAAAATAACTTTTTTATTGGTTTTTAATATTTTTTAATATTTTTTATATTTTTATTTTTAAAGAATAAAATAAAAAAAAATGAATATGATTCTTTTTATAAAATTAAATTATATGTAAAAAAAATATTTTTGATTTATAAACTATATTTTTCAATCACTAGAGTCACTCAAAGAAGGTTCTTGCAAGTCTAAGGATGTGAAAAACCACGTGTAAGACAGTACAATTGCTTTCCAAATGCCTCAATAGCTTTTAAAATCAATAAAATATGAAATTAATATGTAATTTTATGATTATCAATATAATTTATTATTGGATAAGCCCAGTTAGAATCTTTTTAAAAGGTCTTTTTAAGTAAATATCATGGCCAGGCCCCCAAATGTAAGGTTTGACTATGAAACAAAAAGTAAAAATTACTAATATTTTACTTATTGTACTATGAATGTCCTTATAAATGAAATAAATAAGATAAAAATAATTATAATAATAAAGAATTAATATAATTATGGCGTAAAAATAATTATATCATTAATAAAATATAATAATATAATTTATATTATAAAATATAATATAATAAAATAAATATATTAATATAAAATAATTAATATATTCAAAAACACTTTATTATTGTTACAAACAAATAATAAAGGCGTAAAAAATTGTTTTTTATTAATAAAAGACAATTAATAACAATAATATTACCAATATTAAAGTTATAAATTAATATAAATACTATTTATATTAATTAAAGAATTATTAAAATAATAATAAAGAGAAAATTATTATAATAAGAGAAATAACCTACTTTTAATACTTAATATAATAATTTTGAAGTATTTTACCCCAAAAAATATAAATAAAACCTTTTCAAATTGTATTTACAATAAAAATAAAGAAAAATTACTAATATTCTTGATTTTTACGTGGAAATGAGTTTTTAGAGAGATTTTTAACAAAAACAATTAAATAAATGATTTAATCACGTCAAAAAAGATGATTATAACAAAAGTGGTCTTTGGTCTTTAATAATATAATAGTTTTATATATAAAGAATAAAGAAATTACCTTTGATTTAATTGATTTAATGTTTTTGATGCGTCTGAGGGGAAAACAGAGTAAAAAAAGCTCTATTTATAGTAAATACCTCCCTCCTAGAGTCCAACAGGCTTCTATTAGACGTGTACTGATCATATCCACTGGAATTGATCAATATTTTAAGGTTTGAGGATGATTACATCATGATCAAACCATATTACATCATTATTACACCATTATTTAGAGTTATCACTATAACTCTAAGTTTGATGACATCAGAGGCTTGGCAGAACCCCAAATTTCGTGTATTTTATTTGTTTTAATCATAAACTAATAGTATTCACCAATTGTATCCCTCATATGACTGTTAAACTTAATTTAAGGTTACAGTAGGTGATCATAACTGCTCAATTTAAGCTCAAACTTTGATCTTTAATAACTTTTAAGTTTTACACGCTACAGCAATTCAGAGAGTGAATTCTGATAGGCTGACATAACCCTATTATGCTGCCAAGAGCGTTTTATTACATCATCAAAACTCTAATTTTGATGATTTTTCTTGTAACTCATCTTTTCTGTTGAAATTTAATATTTTAAACTTCAAACCATGATTTCAAGGGGTTGTACCGTGAATTTAATAATAAAAATTACATCATTCTTCATGAATGGACTAGTAGAATCCAACTGTGTTCTTTTGTTTAAGTTTGGACCACTTTCACACGAAAGTGGTCAACAGCTCTGTTGATTTTTATCAATATTTCATCATAGGTTTTAACCTTGATTATAATTTGTAAAATAAATTTTTTATCTGTGTTCTTACAGTAATTACGTGGTATCTTTATTTTTGGTTCATCACTCTATCTTGTATAGCTTAAGAGATATTAGCTATGATCCTTGAATATATGTGCTGACCAAAAAAGTGCATATATTCAGGTTAATTCCTTAAGTATTAGCTTTGGAAATTAGCTCATTAATTGTTTTATGTGTGAATTTTCATGGGGAATCCAATGGCGCAATTTATTGTACATGTTGTTTCATTGGTTCTTGAAATAAACAAGGATTTATTGTTTTTATAAGGTATTATTCCTTATAACTCATTAAATATTGACTTGACAGATATGCCATAAAAATGGTATATGTGTATTTTACCATAGGGAATCCAATGGTATAATTTATTTCCCATGTTGATTCATTGGCTTTTAAGTTAAACCAATTTTTGTACCAATTCATGGTATTTTTGTATTTTTAAAGTAATTATTTTCAATGTATAATTATTCTAAGTAATTTTAGTATAATTATATTAAAGGTATAGTTATTCTGAGTCTTTCTTGTGACCGTATTGGGTATGTGGTCATATCTCAAAGGCTCACAGGTTTCCTCTTGGTATTCCACTAAAAATTCCTCTCTTGGGTCTTGGTCATCATCAGATGGTTCTCTGATGGCATCGCCCATGGAGTCTGATTCAGAATCCTCTGTTGTGGATTCTTCCTCTGGGACTTTCTCAATGGCATAGACTTTTTTCTTTGCCTTTGGACAGTTGTTGGCATAGTGGTCTGTTGAACCACAGTTGTGACAATAATTCCTCTTCTTTTCCACTTCTGCCACTCTTTCTTTGGGTTTGTCCTTAAACTTTACCCTGAAAGGTTGTTTTTCTTTGAAACTACTGCTCTTATATGGGGTGAATTTCCCTATATTAGTCCTTCTCCTTATGTCTTGTAAGGTGTTGGCAATGTCATCTAGAGTGCAATTTTGGTTGCATCTGCATTTTACTGCATGCTCTAGCTCTCCTGGCAGTTGTGTCAGAAGTTTGTGATTCCTCATTTGGATGTTCATCTGAGGATTAATGGCTTTAAGTGTCTTAGACTGTCTAAGACACCATTCATATGGATCTTTGTCCACAGAGTATTTGTCATTTTCAAATGACATGGTCTTCTGCCATATCCAAGTTCCATTACTGTACTTTTGGATGATTTGACTCTTCCACCAGGGCCAGTTTCTTCTGGTATGAATTTCTTTCATTTCTGTGTACCATATACTAGCATGATCTTTAAATTCAGTATTCAATCTAGCAGTGATTCAGTAGTCTGGTATTCTTGATATATCAATGAAGAGTCAATCAATACAATCTATGAGTTCCATATGATCATATTCTCCTGATCCAGAGAATTTGGGCCAACTTGAGGCCTCAGGACCTGTTTCAAGGCTTCCTTCATTATGGTAGACATTAAACGATTTGTTTATGTCTTGGTCCAGACAGTCCCTGTCCCTTTTGCTGTGGTGTTGTTCTTCAAAGACTATATTCAGTCTTTTGTTGGTTTCTTCAGAGTCTTTGCTCAATTGAGCATATCCTTCTTGAAGATTCTCAACTATTTGTTCCAAGGAGGCTTGAGTTTGTCTCATCCTCTCTTGGCCAGCTTTAAAATCCGCAAATTGCTTTGCAGATTGTTCAGCATATTGGGACATTTGTACCCACAGTGTATCACTGTTGATGTCACTCTCAGATGTGACAATGTTATTTTCAGTCTGAGTGGGGGTAATGTTTCTATTACTAGGACTACTGATTCTAGAGTGGTTTACAACTACTTCTGGTTCTTCTGTACTTCTTTCACCAAATATAACAGCTTCTGGATCATGGGTTCTGACTCTTTCCTCCTCTGGTTGAAGGAGGCTTTGTTCTTGCCCTTGTTTCCTGGTCTTCTCCTGGAAACTTCCTGGAATTGTGAAGAATGGTGACTCTTTGCCACTGATCTGCTTGTTTCTGAATGGTGTGAAGCCACTGGAGAGCTGATTTGCCCTGCTCCCTGTGAGACTGAAGGAATCTGAGTATGCCCTGTCTGGGTTAACTGTTCTTCTATAGCTTGGATAGTGGCTTTATTCTCCCTTATGCTCTGTGCCCTTGCCTCCAGGTTTCTGAACTGCCTGGTAGGATTAAAACCTTTGGTGATTACCATAAGGTCTTTGAAGTCTATCTCTTTGAGACAGATCTTCTGGCAACTTGCTCCAAGTTCTGCCCAGTGACTTGCCAGGTTTAACCTCTTGTTGTCCATGCTCCATTGAAATAAGTCTTTGAGGATTTGTTGGAGCTGAAGAACTTGATCCATATCCTTCCAGCCCTCTGGTTTGAGGTTCCTGTTGAATTGGAGTGTGAATGGCAGGGTTGATATTATCTCCCTCATTTTTTGCCATCCACTACTGTGTCCAAGGTGTCCTCTTCCAGGTCTTCTGGTTATGGACAAGCCTTCTCTGTCCTCTGGCTGGTTCCTTTGGAAGCCAAGCTCTCTGAGGTATACAGAGGACATATCAGTGTTTGCAAGCAGTCAAAAACTTTAGGTTCTTAGGTTATTGACCTTTGACTGTGCCTTGTACAAATTTTTTATCTGCTGATTTAGGCAGTTTGCCTTTGGAGGTTACAACTGGGTTAATAATTGTAATTTTTCCTGTACAAGTGGTTAAGGTTGGTTTACGTTGTATTGATGCAGAGTTTTGTGGTTTTCTACTCCTCTGAGTGGCTATTGGTGTCCACTTCTTGGCTGTGATGAGACCTTCACTGTGCTCTTTCCTTTGCCCTTGCTGCCCTCTGGTTCTGAGGGTGTCACTGGTGTGTTGGCCTGTGACTGGGTCTGAAGTGGGATGTAATTTTATTCCACTGAATCAATGCAGGAAAAAGAGGGCTTATGTCAGTTACAACTTCTCAAAAATGCTGTTTTTGCACGTCTAAGATTGGCCTCTGGGCTTGTATGTTACTACAATGTGCCCTGTATAATGACAGTGTAATTGAATCAACAATTCCACATCAGAATTACAGCTTTTGGTACCCTGTCACACTGTTTGTGTGCCAGTATCCCACAGATACACTTGTGGTTTTCAAGTGTAATCTGAATGAGTGGCTCTGTATAAGTGTAATTGAGTTAACAATACACTTAACCATGCCTCAACTGATGGTTTTTCAGTCAGAGGTGTCCTTATTCAATCAAGAATACAGGACTTATTGATGGCTGATGTGTTTTATATGTAAACACGCCAAAAATAAAGGTTTCAGTGGGTATTAACCACATGGTAAGTACTCTTAGAATATGAGTAATAAAGTAAAATATATATAAAATATATATTTTTAGAGGAAAATACGCCTAAAAATATAAAACAATTGTCAGAAAATAGAAAATAGGAAAAAACTTACTTATAAGGTCCAAAAAAAGGTTTAAAACACGGCCAGGCCCCCAAAATGTCAGGATGGAACTATGATAAAGGTGTAAAATAGGTTAAATACAATTTAAAATATGTTTGTGACATGGTAAAAATAGTTTAAAAAGATTCAGAAGGGTTTAAAGATAATTAAATTAAAGATTAAAAGGCCTTTACTATATATGATATAGTGGTGGTGAGCAGTGTTGAAAGGCCTGGGTGCAGCTTTATGTGTTGGGTTACAATAATAAAAGTCTACAACAATTAAATTTATAATTATACCTGATTATTAACCAAGAGTAAAACTGTTTTTGACAGTTTACTATTTAGGTTATTCAAGAGCAGGATGAGGAAACAATTCTGGCTGTGAAAAGCCTCCTTTTTATCCTGAAATTGGGTGGAAAGGGTACTAGACCTTTCCACATAGAGGAAGTGAAGATTTTTTCAATCTCTAGTACTGGCTTGTGGTTTGCAAACAGCCTGTATAACCTGTATTGGGCTCAGATGTGGTTTTGAAACCACCTCTGGGCAGTTTTCACCAATACAGGGTGAATATTTTCATCTGGGGACCTCATAGCCTGATTCTGACGTGTATGATGCATAGAATGCTGTACAGAAACTGTATGGGACCCCAGTATTGACTGACATATGAGGTATTGAAGTAAAAACATGCTTCTTTGTCTATTTGACACCTCATATTCATGATTACAGGATATTATCCCATGGTAAGGCTGTATATGACAGCAGGTGGGAATCTGACCTTAAAACAGCCATAACTTTGTCAATTCTTGAGATATCAACCTCAAAATTGGTTCAGTGTGTAGCCCTGTATGTGCTCTACACAATGGTATCTCATTTTGATATGGGTATCATTCAATATGCCAAAGGTATCCCATGTACAAGACGATTGTACATTTGCGTGTTTTAGGCAAGAAGCTGTATTGAGCTTGTTTGCCCCATACCTTCTGCTGTAGTTGAGATATGGGGAAGTGGATGACACCATCAGATAGCCCTGATTGTGCTCTTTCCATAAATTCCCCACTTCAAGTATCCCACACTAAAACTGTAGAAGTTAGATGAGAGGTGAATGTTTTGTTCACCCTTATTTGGCCTGAAACTGACCATAACTCCAGTAATATTGGTGCTAGCTCAGTTTAGCTGGTACCATTGGATAGCCCTGGCTTAGAGCTTCATTTTGAATACCCGTTTGATGGGGCTAAGCTTCTCCTTCTAGATTTTAGATGAGAGGTGAAAATTAAGGTTTATGCTCAGCAATCACTTTGTTATTTCTTGTCCTATGGTGATGGGACTTATATTTTCAGAAAGAGGTGAGTTTCCTCTTTCGTTTGATACTTTTTGAGCTGATTTGGATCAGCTCCATGTTTTGCTGGTCTCTTTGCTATACCATTGGTTTATGGTATTTTGGCTGTCATGCTTGTGCTCTGGCTTTGAGTCACAGGCTGACACCTGTTCCTCCTATGAATCAGCTTCTCATTGTTTTTAATGGTTCTTCTATCTTCTCCAAGATTGATTTGTGTGGTGCATATGACCTGCTCAGAATCAAGGACGGTGATGAACAGTTGACTTGTTTTAGAACTAAATATGGCAGTTATGGGTACTTGGTTATTCCATTTGTGTTAACCTTTGAGATATGACCACATACTCAAAAGGTCACAAGAAATATTTAATATAATTATACATTAAAAATAAGTACTTTTAAAAATACAAAAATGCCATAAATTGGCATAAAACTTGGTTTAACTTAAAGCCCAATGAATAAACATTGGAAATAAATTATACCATTAGATTCCCCATGGTAAAATACACATATAAAATTTTTATGGCATATCTGTAAAGTCAATATTTAATAAGTTATAAGTAATAATACCTTATAAAATACACAAATCCTTATTTATTTCAAAAGCTAATGGGACAAAATTTGAAATAAGTGGTACCAGTGGATTTCCCATAAAATTCCACATCTAAAACAATTAAGAAGCTAAGCTTCAAAATCAATACTTAAGAAATTAACCTAAATATATACACTTTTTTGGTCAATACATATATTCAAGGATTTTAGGTAATATCTCTTGAATTATGCAGGATAGAGTGATGAACCAAAGATAAAGTCGTCACGTAATCACTGTAGGAATACAGAAATGAAGTTTATTTCACAATTTATAAACAAGGTCAAAACCTGTAAGGAATTATTGATTAAAATCAACAGAGCTGTTGACCACTTTGTTGTGAAAGTGGTCCAAACTTGGAAAAAATTGGACAGTTAGATTCTACTAGTTCATTCGTGAAGAATTATGTATTTCTTATTATAATATTCAAGGTATAACCCCTTGAAATCATAGTTTGAAGTTTAAAATATTAAATTTCAACAGAAAAGATGAGTTACGAGAAAAATCATCAAAAATAGAGTTTTGATGATGTAATGAAATGCTTTTGGCAGCATGATAAGGTTATGCCAAGCTATTAGAATTAACTCTCTGAATGGCTGTAGCGTGTAAATCTTGAAAGTTATTACGGATCAAAGTTTGAGCTTAATTTGATCATTTATGATCACTCACTGTAACCTTAAACTAAGTTTAACAGTCATATGAGTGATACAATTGGTGAATACTATTAGTTTATGATTGAAACTAATAAAACTCACTAATTTTGGGGTTCTACCAAGCCTTTGACATCATCAAACCTAGAGTTATAGTGATAACTCTAAATAATGGCATAATAATGATGTAATATGGTTTGAGCATGATGTAATCATCACCAAACCTTAAAATATTGATCAATTCCAGTGAATATGATCATTAAACGTCTACTAGAAGCCTGTTGGACTCTGGGAGGGAGGTATTTACTATAAATAGAGCTCTTTTTACTCTGTTTTCCCCTCAGACGCATCAAAAACATTAAATCAATACAATAAAAAGTTAATTTCTTTATTCTTCATATATAAAACTTTTATATTATCAAAGACCAAAGATCATCTTATCATAATCATAAATTTTGATGTGATTAAATCATTTATTTAACTGTTTTTGTTAAAAATCTCTCTAAAATCTCATTTCCACGTAAAAATCAAGAATATGTGTAATTTCTCTATTTTTTATTGTAAATACAATTTGGATAAATTGTATTTATATTATTTGGTGTTCAATATCTCAAAATTATTATATTAAGTATTAAAAGTAGGTTATTTTCTCTTATTATAATAATTTTCTCTCTATTATTCTTTTAATAATTCTTGCATTAATATAAATGGTATTTATATTAATTTATAACTTTAATATTGGTAATATTATTGTTATTAATTGTTTTTTATTAATAAAAAAAAATTTTTCAAGCCTTTATTATTTGTTTGTAACAATAATAAAGTGCCCTTGAATATATTAATTATTTTATATTAATATATTTATTTTATTATATTATATTTTCTAATATAAATTATATTATCATATTTTATTAATAATATAATTATTTTTACGCCATAATTATAATAATTCTTTATTATTATAATTATTTTTATCCTATTTATTTCAATTATAAGGACATTCATAGTACAATAGGTAAAATATTAGTAATTTTTACTTATTGTTTCATAGTCAAACCTTACAATTTGGGCTCACCAATGCTCCTGCTTCTTTTCAAAATCTTGTCAATGATATCTTTCAAGACCTTCTTGCTGTTTATGTTGTGGTTTATTTGGATGACATTATGGTCTTTTCCAAATCTGAGGAAGAAAATGTCACTCATGTGTCCACTGTCCTTTCCAGACTCGGGGCCAATAACCTTTTTGCTATGGCGTCCAAATGCCTGTTTCATGTTACAAGTGTGGAATATCTTGGTTATGTAGTTTTTTCTGAAGGCCTCAAGTTGGACCAAGCAAAAGTCTAGCAGATTCTCAATTGGCCGCCTCCAAGAAACCTCAAGGCTCTTCAATCCTTCCTTGGCTTTGCCAATTTCTACCGCCGTTTCATCTAGAATTATTCAAAGAAGATCAGTTCACTCACCAGTTTCCTCAAGAAAGAATAATGTTTTCCCCTCAATGGGGAAGCTCTCAGTCAGTTTCACCAACTCAAAGAGGCTTTCACCACCGCTCCAATCCTTCTCTACCCACCATTCTAGAGACTGATGCATCAGATTATGCTTTGGGCGCTGTACTGAGTCAGGTCTCTGACTCAGGAAAACATCCCATTTCATTCAACAGCCGCAAGCCTATCCCAGCAGAGCTCAATTATGAAGTTCATGACAAGGAACTCCTTGGCATCGTCTGGGCTCTCAAGCGCTGGAGGGCTTTTCTTCTTTCACTGTCTTCCCCCTTTGAAGTTCTCACCGATCACTCTTCCCTTCCATACTTCATGACTTCCAAATTAATCACTCGCCATCAAGCCCATTGGGCTGAATTCCGTTCTGAGTTTCATTTTTCAATCACTTACTGCCCTGGCCGCCTAGCTACTCTTCCGGATGCCTTATCACCTCAGGACAACGTTTATCTGGAGAGGGGGAAGGATTTTATCAGCAAGAATCCAATGAATTTTCAACAAATCATTAAGCAAGATGAAGTTCAACCCTCAAAGTATTTTGCAGTCAAGGTGGAATCCTTTTCAAATTTGATTGATTCAATCCAGAAGAAATTGAGGCAAGATCCTCAGTACAGAAGTATCCTAGAAGATTTAGGTAAAGGTGAATTTGTCCAAGATTATTCTCTCAATTCCTCTTCCCAACTTCTTCTCTTTGAAGATTGGGTGGTAGTCCCAAATGACTCCACAATTCAACTTAGTATCCTTCAAAAGCGTCAGAATTCTCCTCTAGCTGGCCACCCTGGCCAAGAGAAGACTCTCAAACTTGTCAAGCGGGATTTCCACTGTTCCGGCATGACTCAATTTATCAAGGATTATGTTTCATCCTGTCAACAGTGCTCAAGAAACAAGAATATTCATCATAAGAATTTTGGATTCCTCAAACCTCTTCCAATTCCAAATGGTCCTTGGATTTGTCTTTCAATGGACTTCATCACTCAACTGCCACTGTCAAATTCCTTTGATTCAATCCTGGTCATAGTGGACAGATTCTCAAAAATGGCAGTTTTTATTCCAACAATGTCTTCAATAACTTCCCTGGATTTGGCCCATTTATTCATCAAGAATATCTTCTCAAAGCATGGCCTTCCGTCAAGAATTTTCAGTCATAGAGGTTCACTCTTTGTTTCTTCTTTTTGGACCAATCTTTGTCAGCAGCTCAAGATTTCAAGAGATCCATCAACTGCTTACCATCCAGAAACTGATGGACACACAGAGAGGGTATATCAGATACTATAACAGTATCTTTGGATGTATGTCAGTTATCATCAAGATGATTGGAACACCTGGCTCCCTCTGGCTGAATTTGCCTACAATAATTTTGACCACTCTTCAACAAAACAATCACCATTTTTCGCTGTTTATAGAAGAGATCCACAATTTGATTCAGTTCACATCACTCAAGACACTCCTGCTGGTAATTTATCAACAAAAGTTCAATCAGTACAGCAAGACGTCAAGAGAGAACTTGAAGCTGCCATAAACCAGTTTAAGAGGTATGCAGATAAAGGTAGAGAAAGTCCAATTGTTTTCAATCCTGGTGACATGGTATGGCTTTCTTCCAAGAATATTAAATCAACCAGACCCACCAAAAAACTATCCAAAGATGGTTGGGTCCTTTTCCAATATTGAAGAAAGTCAGTTCTCAAGCTTCCATCTCAATGGAAATCCATCCACCCAGTTTTCCATATCTCACTCTTGGAACCAGTCAAGACATCAACAATCCCAAATCGGCATCAAGAGCCTCCTCCTCCAACTATCATTGAAGAAGAAGAGGAATGGGAAGTCTCTCAAATACTGGATGCAAAGCTCAAGAGAAGAAAATTATGGTATCTGGTGGAATGGAAAGGTTTCAGTCAAGACCCAGAAAGATCCACTTGGGAACCAGCCGAAAACCTCAAACATTGTCCTGAACTTGTCAAAGATGTCAATTCTTTATATCCTGACAAGCCAGGACCCAATTCTTCAAAGGATTGATCTTTTTATGGTGCTTGGTGGGGAGCGGAACTATGTGAGCCTCGAGGTATATTTTAAATACTTAAATAGGCCACAATTATCTTAAAAATAAATTTTGAATTGTGCATAAATCATAAGTCATGCATATATCCAAAATTAATCATTTTAAATTTCAGAAAAGATGAATAGCTTTTTATTGAGTAGGTAAATCCATGGATTTAAGACCAGATTTGGATTGTACACAAAAATTCACCTAGGGTAGCTCCATAGAGTGAATAAGCTCAAATTAACTCTTTGAGGTGGTAAAATGGAAAACACTTCAATACAACATCATGAATACCACATAAAAGATCTGTGAAAATTTTTGTTTTTCTTAATTTCACACCAAAATAATGGGAATGTGAGAAATCCCATGTTACATATACACTAAGAATAGTGTTATGCATGTTTTGCGCACTTAAAATCATGGTATTCTTACATGGACTTTTGGTACACCCATAGTGGATATCTCACTTGAAGCTTAAATTTCTATTTTGATGTGAAAAATAAGCCAGGGGGACAAAAGACATCAAAGAGAGCCAGGGTACCCAAATTCTGAGGCCTCAGAGGCGTGGACAGCTCCAAAGCTTGGATCCATGGCTGATCTTGGCCTAATTGGTAAACCAAAACCTGTTGGGAACTTGGTTACCATGTTACAACTACAGTAAAACTTAAGAAAATAGCAAATAACCTGCTATTTTGACATGCCAAGGAGGTAAAGAGCTACTTAGACTCCTGTAACCATGTCAATTCTTATTGCCTTTCCATGGATGAACCCCAAAAGAGTATTTAAAGCCCTTTTTAGACTTTTATCCATTGATTTACCTCATAGCAACCTGTGAAACACTGATATTTGCAATTCTACGTAGAAATGAGGTAAAAACTTCAAAAATTCATTAAAAATACAATTCTTAATGAATCTTTCTGAAACTTTCAGGACTGATGGAGAGCTGTATTATCTATGGTAAAACCAAAAATAATTACAGTTTTCCTAGAAAAACAAAAGCTTTACTCACAGTCCATTTTTGACTATTCTACGTGAAACACTGAATCTTCAAAAATTCACAGTAATTACAACCTGTGATGAAATTGGCAATAACATTGATACCTTTGAGAAATCAATTATTATTTTGGAATAAAATAAGATTTACAGATTTTACTCCTTTTATTCTAAACCATATTGGGGTTGGTAGTCACGTAAAAGCATCAATTAAGCAATAATGACAATTTTACGTGACAACAGATGATGAAAGTACTAATCCAAAAGGGTTTAACGCTTTCTCACTCACTGGTTTTGCAGTTTGCTCCATGGCACGCCTCTGTGAGCTGTTGTTGACTTAAAAGAGACCTTCTCTTGCTGTTTTTTCCGTATCATCATCTTGTTATCATTTTATATCATTATTACCAACAAGTAAGTATTAGTTACATCTATTCTGAAGTGTTTTAAATCTTTCAGAATCAATCAGAAAGACGTGAAATAATAGAATCCAACTATATATTGTGGTAATAATGTTATAAATCCATTTTGATACTTAAAATCCACAATTCTATGTCAAATCTCTCTATATTAGCTTTCAATAAGTTCTTTGGAATAATAGTGAGTGATTTATTTTTAATTCTTAAAGTTTTTCTCTAAAATTAGTTTTCTTCAAGAATTATCATTATAATTATTCTTGCAAAAGATAATTATATATTAAAATAATTTTATTATTTTAATAAAAGAAGTTTTATTATTAAAATCTTCTTGTAATTGATTCTTTTAGGCAATTACTTGCTCACTGTTAAAATCACTAGTAGTGTTTAACACGTGAAAGAAATAATTTTATGATTATTTAATTGTGGCTATAATAATACTTTATTATTATATTTCATAAGAACAGACATAGTACAGCTGATTAATAGTAATATTATCATCAGTTTCATAGTCACATCTTACATTTGGGGGCCTGGCCGTGTTTTTTTTTTGAACCTCTTACCCTTAATTAATATATTTTTAAGCTCTGAAATATATTAATTTAATAATTTTTTTTTCTTCCATTTTAAAGTTAAAATAATTTTTATTTTTGAAATTGTTTTGGAAATCTTTTTCATTGAGGAATTTGGTTCAATTTTATACTGTTTTTACACGTGGCTTTTCACATCCAAAAAACTTATAAAATTATTTTTTGAGTTACTCTGAATTAATTTTCATTCAAAATCTTGAATTTTAAGTTTTTTCTTTAAAAAGAATAATTTTTTAATATTAAAAAATATACAACTTATAAAAAATCTTCAAAAATAATTTAAAAAGTATGAAATAATTTTTTTTTATCTTTTATAATTTTTTAGTGTCTTTAATCAAATACTGTGCAGCTGGCAACAGACTCAGTAAAAGATATATAACTAGTCCAGAATATTCAGAAGCAGAATCTTAAGACAGTATTGAGGTGCAAATTGCTAAAAGAGGCACCTTATTTAATTTAGAAAAAGCTAAACTACCACCAAAAGGTGTGTATTTTATCTTATATTTTCACCTTTTATCTTTAAATTGACGTGAAAATGGTGCATACCAGAAATGGAAGCAACTATTCAGTCCAACCAGATGGATGTGGACAAGGAAGAGGCAAGACCAAATCCAGAAGTGCCAAGTCTTCCACAAGAAAGACACATTTGGAGGATGCCAGAGTTGCCCCCCATTCCCCAAGGTCTGCACCAACAGATTATGACGTGAATTCTGAGCCTGAACTGATTCATGACCATATTTCCAGTGCTGAACAATTTTCAAGTGGCAGCAATAGAAACATATCAATGCCAGTACAAAAATTGGTTCAGAGCAGCCAAAGAAGAGGAGTGGGAAATATGCCCAAGCCTTTGGCTGGGGGCCATGAACTCCTACTTACACATCAAGAGCATTCTGGGTCAGGAGAAGACCATAGAACTCTTAGGAGGATGGAGCCCCCTGTCTTGCAAATACAAGGTCAAAAAGATAAAGAATTGGTTGAAGAACCAAAGTCTTTTATCCATAGACCAGAAGAAGGAACTGGAAATAACTCCAGCTTTGGAGACAGAGGCCCCAGTGGCGTCTACCAGCTCCAAACCAGCTCCAGAAGTGTCCAAAGACAAGCCCAAAGGACCTCAGAAGAAGCAGAGAGGTCCCAAGAACCATCAGGGTCAGGGCAAAGGCAAAGCAAATTGGCACAGACCTTACCCACAAGGGTACAGGATCCCCAAATTGGAGCCTTCAGCAGTGGACAGTGTATTCAACATGGCCAGAACTCTCATGGAATTCACATCCAAAGAGCAGGAAAGGATGAACAGGACCTTTCCATGCAAATAAATCATGTACAAAGTAGTATTAATGTAGAAATTGGTAAACTTGATTCAAAGTTAACTAAATTAACATCAGATATTAATGAATTGAAAAAACATGACAAGAAATATACTGAATGGTATGGATTAACAAATGCCAGATTTAATTCAATTACCAATGCTTGTAGCAGAATTGATAGTACATGTCAGATTCATAATGATGAAATGGAAGATCTTTCTATTTTTAAAATGAATGATCAACTTAAGATTCTACAAGATCATGTCTTGAAGATAGTTGAAAACACCAATCAGTTTGCTACACATTTTGCAAAAAGTGACAGTGAAAGGCAGAAGCTAAAGAATGAAATCATTGCAAATGTAGAAGAAATTCATAAGAATTATGAACCACATATGCCAAGACATTCTACACCTTTCACTGAAGAAAAACTTTCTGTTAAAGGAAGTTTTACCCCACTTCTAGGAGAAAATGTTGTCTCTGTCAAAGATATTCCCAAATTAGAAGAATGGCCAACATTCTCTGGTGAAGGAGAATATAAACATATTGAGTTCATCAGGACTATTGATATGTTACAAGAATACTTTAATATACCTGATGAAATCATAGTGGGGAAATTACACACTCTGTTTACCAGGACTGCAAAGAAATGGGATTACAAGATGAGGATAGATCATGGAAAACATTATTGGTCTTGGTGGAAATCTGAAGTGATTACCAAATGGGTCAACAATTCTTGGAGGTTTAAAATGGAAAATGCTTTTGAAAGTGCCATTTTTAACTCAGAGAAGGATAAACCACTTACTTGGTTCTTCAAACAAAAAGACAGATTATCTGCTTTACACCCAGTTATGTCTGACACTATGATTAATATGAAGATATTAAGAAAGTGGGGAGGAGAACTGGAACATGCTATCAAAACCAGATGTGTAGAACCCTGTTCAACAGAGGACTACATTAATGCAATGGAAGATATCATTACCAGGACAAGAATTGGTAAAACTTGGACTAGAATCCCTATGGAATCTAAGATGATCCCAAAGATTCCCAGAGAGGATAAAAGACCAGAAAGACCTGTCTTGAAGTGTCATAAATGTGGAAGTACTTCTAATTTAGCAAACACTTGCACCAAAAAGACAAAAGTCAATGAAGTTAAAGTCATTGAAGAAATTCAGTGTACTGAAGAGAAAGAAGAGTCTGATCAAGATTCTGCAGTCTCTGAAGATACACCAGTGGAGGACTATCCCATTGAAAATATTACAGCTTTCTTTGAAGTCACAGAAGTCCATACCCACTTGCCACAGTACAGTGAGGATTGCTGCAACCTGATCAATATCCAAGATGCCAGAATGTGTAAAACAGAACCTGCTAGAGGAAAGGGTTACACTGCTGGAGCATCCTGTATCACATCAGTTTTGATGAGTGATATTGAGGCCAAAGTAAATTTGGATACAGGGTCATTGTGCACTTGTGTAGGCAAAGATTATCTCCAAATTATACTTCCGGAATGGAAAAACCATCTATTACCAATAGAAGGTGCACAATTTAGTAGTGCTAGTAACAATATGTACCCCTTGGGTATATTAGACACTAATCTTGTATTTCCACACCCAGCAGGAAGGGTAAGGATGAAAACTGAGATTGTTGGAATGGATAATTGCACATCTCAGCACATCATTCTTGGAAATGATTACTTGAATATCCATGGTATTGACATAAATAACCATAAAGACAGATATTTCACAATTAGGGATAACAAGAGAAAAAAATTTGCTTTTTCCAATATGCCAAAACAAATATCTGTAGTATCTTCTGTCAAGGATACTTACAGAAATGAATTTGTGTCTAATCAACTTTTTGAAGCACAAATTAATCCATCATTGTCACCAAAAATGAGGAATGAACTTATTAATGTGTTATACACGTACAATAATGCATTTGCCTCTGATAATGAACTATTAGGTGCTATAAGAGGACATGAAGTTGATATTACTCTTAATATTGACAGGCCATATCCTCCAGTACTTAAAAGACCAGCTTATCCAGCAAGTCCCAGAGCTAGAGAAGCCTTGGAAAAACATATCCAAGAGTTAATCCAACTTGGTGTACTAAGAAAAGTAGGCCATAATGAGGAAGTTGAAGTGACAACACCTTTTATTATTGCCTGGAATAATGACAAGTGAAGAATGGCTGGAGATTTCAGGGCATTGAATACCTACACAATTCCAGATAGGTATCCAATCCCTAGAATTCAAGAAATTTTGACTCAATTGTCTAAAGCCAAGTATATAACATCAATGGATGCATTGAAGGGTTTTCACCAGAATGTTTTGATGCCTAAAGCTAAGAAATTACTTAGAATTATCACTCACTGTGGTATTTATGAGTATCTTAGAATGCCATTTGTCATTAAAAATGCTCCATCCCATTATCAAAGAATGATGAACACAATTTTTCCCACAGAATTGTCTGAAGGATGGCTTATCATTTGTTTTGATGATATTATCATATGTTCTGATTCATGGTCTTTGCACCTTGAAAGACTTGCAAGAGTACTTCACAAAGTTGCAGAAGTGAAAATGAAAATTTCACTTAAGAAATGCAATTTTGGTTTTGAAGAACTCAAAGCATTAGGACATATTGTTTCTGGTTTAAGCTTGGGTATTGACAAAAACAAAGTAGCAGCAGTGTTACTTTAGCCAATACCCCAGAATAAAAAAGAAATGATGTCTTTTCTTGGGTTTTCCAGTTATTATAGGCAACACTTGAAAGACTTTGAAATTCTAGCCAAGTCACTTTATAGAATCTGTGATCAACAGACCGTATTTGAAATGACACAAGAGAGAATTAAAGCTTATGAGAAGATAAGGAAAGCTCTTACAGAAGCACCTTTACTCCTCATGCCTGACTGGAATATTCCTTTTAAATTTTACATTGATGCATGTGGAGATGGATTAGGGGCAGCCCTACATCAAGTCCAAATTATTGATGACAAACCTACAGAAGGACCAGTTTGTTACATCTCAAGGCAAATCAAACTAACAGAATCAAGATATGGTGCAAGCCAAATGGAGTGCTTATGTTTGGTATGGGCACTTGAGAAATTACACTATTATCTTGATGGCAGTGTTTTTGAAGTGATAACTGACTGTAATGCAGTAAAATCACTTCTTAACATGAAAAATCCCAACAGACACATGTTGAGATGGCAAATAGCCATTCAAGAATATAGAGGAAACATGACTATATCCACAAAGCAGGAAACATTCACAAGAATGCTGATGGACTTCACAGGTGGGCATTAGCCAACACTCTTGATAACCAAGCCTATGTACCCTTGGAAGCTGAACCACAGATTCCAATTGAAGGGATTAATATAACTGATATTGGGACTGAATTCTTTGAAGAGTTCAGAGAATCTTATAAGCAAGACAATAATTGCCATATCTTGACTTCTTTATTAGATAAAGACTGCAAAGATACATCTTTAGTCAATGCACTAGATGAAGTTTGGAGAAACTCCTATTCTGAAGGGAGATTTCACTTTTTGGATGGGATTATTTCCCAAGAACCAAACATTCTTGTGTAATGACATTATGCAGCAGATTGCTTATCAATACAATTCTTCATGAATGCCATAATAGCATCTACTCTGGACACCTGTCAGAGGACAGAACACTTGAAAAAGTCAAAAACTGTGCATGGTGGCCATCTTGGAGAAAAGAAACCATTGAATATTGCCATACCTGTGACAGATGCCAAAAAGCAAACAGGAGTACAGGCAAGAAATTGGGACTTATGATCCATATTCAAGAGCCAAAATCCCCATGGGAAGTTGTTCACATGGATTGGGTCACAGCACTTCCTCCAAGTGGGGACAAAAGTTATAATGCTTGTTTAGTCATTGTAGATAGATATAGCAAGACTCGAATATGCTTATCATGTCATAAAGATGACACTGCTATGGACACAGCTCTTCTTCTATGGAGTAGAGTTATTTCTCATACAGGATTATTTAAGAATATCATAAGTGACAAAGATCCCAAGTTCACATCTACACTTTGGACCAATCTTCATAGATTGTTTGGGACTAAGTTATCATTCTCTACAGCATATCACCCTCAGACAGATGGGCTAGCAGAGAGGATGATCTAAACTTTAGAAGACATGATCAGGACAATTTGTGCTTATGGGTTAGAATTCAAAGACTCAGATGGCTTTACCCATGACTGGTGCACTCTGATACCTGCATTAGAATTGGCATATAAGACATCAGTCCATTCTTCCACAGGACAAACTCCTGCTATGTTAGAAAAAGGATGGAATCCAAGACTCCCAGCAGACACACTGAGGAAAGGCTTGATTAACATTCATCCTACAGCTTCCAGCTTCAAGATAATGCTTGATAAAGTAAAACATCATGCAAAACAAAGTATGAATGATGATTTTGACTATGCAAAAAAGAAGTGGGACAAGAGTCATAAAGTACCAGACTTCAAAGTAGGGGACTTAGTTCTAGTTTCAACCTTGAATTTTAATAATATCAAAGGCGCAAAGAAACTTAAAGATTCTTATGTAGCACCTTTTGTTATTGTTGCCTTACATGGAGCCAATGCAATTCAAGTGGAATTGAGTGGTGAGTTGGAAAATAAACACCCCACTTTTCCAGTCAGCTTGATAAATCCTTATCAACCAGCTGATAAAGAATTGTTTCCTTTAAGGAACCCAACTCCTTTAACTGTTCCACCAGTGGAACAGAATGAAGACAAAAAGATAAAGAAATTCATTAAAGAAAGGAGACTTAGGGGTAAAAATCAGAGAGAATATCTGGCCAGATATAGAAATCCAGTACATGAAGATGAATGGCTGGTAGAATCAGATATACGTGACGCAGATAAACTCTTGAGAAGATTTAGACATGAAAGAAGGCCACAAGCCTGAATATGTCTATAAATGTGCTTTAAATTACTTGATCTGAGTAATGTAAAGAGGTTGGACAGTGGACATTACCCCCCTTTGGGGCCTTTTATTATTTCTACCATTGATAAAATTGTAGTACAATTTTTTTTTTTTGGTCCGAGGGAATGTGAGCCTTGAGGTATATTTTACATACCCAAATAGGCCACAATTATCTTAAAAATAAATTTTGAATTATGCATAACTCATAAGTCATGCATATATCCAAAATTCATCATTTTCAATTTCAGAAAAGATGAATAACTTTTTATTGAGGAAGTAAATCCATGGATTTAAGACCAGATTTGGATTCTACACAAAAATCCACCTAGGGTAGCTCCATAGAGTGAATAAGCTCAAATTAACTCTTTGAGGTGGTAAAATGGAAAATACTTCAATACCACATAAAAGATCCGTGAAAATTTTTGTTTTTCTTAATTTCACGCCAAAATAATGGGAATGTGAGAAATGCCATGTTACATATACACTAAGAATGGTGTTATGCATGTTTTGAGCACTTAATATCATTGTATTCTTACATGGACCTTTGGGACACCCATAGTGGATATCTCACTTTAAGCTTAAATTTCTATTTTGAAGTGAAAAATAAGCAACGGGGACAAAAGACATCAAAGAGAGCCAGGGTACCCAAATTCTGAGGCCTCAGAGGCGTGGACAGCTCCAAAGCTTGAATCCATGGCTGATCTTGGCCTAATTGGTAAAGCAAAACCTTTTGGGAACTTGGTTACCATGTTACAACTACAGTAAAACTTAAGAAAATATCACATAACCTGCTATTTTGATGTGCCAAGGAGGTAAAGAGCTACTTAGACTCCTGTAACCATGTCAATTCTTAATGACTTTCCATGGATAAACCGCAAAAGAGTAATTAAAGCCCTTTTTGGACTAGTATCCATTGAATTACCTCATAGCAACTAGGCATATACTGTAATTTGCAAGTCTACATAGAAATGAGGTAAAAACTTCAAACATTCATTAAAAATACAATTCTTAATTAATCTTTCTGAAACTTTCAGGACTAATGGAGAACTGTATTATATATAGTAAAACCAAACAGAATTACAGTTTTACTAGAAAAATTGAAAGTTTTACTTACAGTCCATTTTTGACTATTCTACGTGAAACACTGAATCTTCAAAAATTCACAGTAATTACAACCTGTGATGAAATTGGCAATAACATTGAAACCTTTGAGAAATCAATGATTATTTTGGAATAAAATAAGATTTACAGATTTTACTCCTTTTATTCTTAACCATATTGGGGTTGGTAGTCACGTAAAAGCATCAATTAAGTAATTATGATAATCTTATGTGACAACTGATGATGCAATCAATAATCCAAAAGGGTTTATTGTTTTCTCACTCACTGGTTTTTCAGTTTTCTCCATGGCACGCCTCTGTGAGCTGTTGTTGACTTAAAAGAGGCCTCCTCTTGCAGTTTTTTCCAGCGAATCATCTTATTATCATTTAAACCATTATTACCAACAAGTAAGTATTAGTTACAGCTATTCTTAAGTGTTTTAAATCCTTCAGAATCAATCAGAAAGAAGTGAAATCATAGAATCCAACTATATATTGTTGTAATACTGTTATAAATCCATTTTGATCCTTAAAATCCACAATTCTATGTCAAATCTCTCTATATTAGCTTTCAATAAGTTCTTTGGAATAATAGTGAGTGATTTATTTTTAATTCTTAAAGTTTTTCTCTAAAATTAGTTTTCTTCAAGAATTATCATTATAATCATTCTTGCAAAAGATAATTATATATTAACATAATTTTATTATTTTAATAAAAGAAGTTTTATTATTAAAATCTTCTTGTAATTGATTCTTGTAGGCAATTACTTGCTCACTGTTAAAATCTCTAGTAGTGTTTAACACGTGAAAGAAATAATTTTATAATTATTTAATTGTGGTTATAATAATACTTTATTATGATAATTCATAAGAACAGACATAGTACAGTTGATTAATAGTAATATTATCATCAGTTTCATAGTCACATCTTACAAACTACCAAAAGTAAGTCCCACTCCTGGTATGCACCTTTAGGGGTATTCTACTCTTCTTTGTTGTAAGCATCACCTTGGCCACTCTGTGAGCATTCTGCAATTTGGACACAGATTTGTTGGCCTGGCTTTCAACATCAATTCAAAATCATGGCCATTATTCAC
The DNA here is from genome assembly GCA_023105745.1 of Austropuccinia psidii. NCBI lineage: Eukaryota > Fungi > Basidiomycota > Pucciniomycetes > Pucciniales > Sphaerophragmiaceae > Austropuccinia > Austropuccinia psidii. The sequence continues at coordinate 5,529,559 of JALGQZ010000002.1, read as the reverse complement.
TTGGGCAAATGGACCATTGCACTTTTATTTTCCTTTCCAAGTTTTCCAATTCAATACATTCCCTTATCAAATTTATATTCTTATTTATGGCACTGGCGGGAGTGGCACCTACCAAAAGTAAGTTCCTCTCCTGGTGTGCACTTCCCTGAGGGGTCTACAATCTTTTCAAAACATCACCTTGGCCACTCCGTGAGCACCTGGCATCAAATTAATTTATCCAGGTCCCTGCCCACTTTCAAATCAACCATCAAAATCCATGATGAAGATTGGACTCCCCCTCACAATTCATTTTTCTTTTTTATTTTATTTTTCTTTTCCTTTCTACATATCTGTTTCTTTATCTTTATTTTTCTTTTTCTTTAAATTTCTTCTATTATAGTCTTTATGCCAAAATCCTACGTCAAATTCAACCCTTCAACATTTTCAAAGCCAAATTTCAAGAGAAGACTACGTCAACCTCAATTCATATGCCAACATTATTATCAGTTCAAAATTTCTTTGTAAGATTCAAATACCTCTGGAATCCCTCTGTCCAATCCGTCTCAACAGCCTCAACAGGCTTCTACCTTATCTTGGTGCTCAGGAGCTCACCATTCAAGGTAGGGGGGTACTGTCACAACCACGAGTTTGATCCTCCTCCTTGATGGTTGCAGCAATCCAACCAGGAGCCAAGTTGGGGCCAATTGTTCATGTCATATCATTTATGGCCAATTTGCCCCCTTGGGTATTCTATGGCTCTTATGCCATAACCCATTCCAATGGCCATTTATAGCCTCAGGCCATATCCTGCTGTCATTTGGCCTCCTTGGCCAATTTCCACCTCACCAACCCCCAGGCCTGGGGGGTCCTTTTGTCTTCTAGGGGCCTCCAGGCCCCCTAGCCATCACCATTGTTTTCTGGCCAACCCCTTTCATTAGTGGGGTTTGGGCCATTGAGGCCCCCTATGGCTCCTACGGCCCGTGGGCCGTGATTCATGGTCCACGGTCCGCGGTCCGCAGGCCAATGAGGCCAATAGGGGCAGCCACCTAGCCCCCAAGACCAGGTGGGTCCCAAACCACATTCTGACCCACCTGAGCCAAAATTGGACATCAATCCCTTGGACCCAAAATTTTCCAAAGACCTTCTGGACACCAATTTGGCCATAAATCCTGTAGGACCCATTTTTGGCCATGGACCACCATGGACCAATATCTCAGCCATGGCCTCTGGAAACCATCAGAGGCCACCAGATCAGCTCAGTCAGCCTTCCCCTCATTTTATGGGGAATTCTTTCCATTCCTGCATACCATCCATACTCCAGGTTGCAGGCATGGTGCATATATGGTATTATATACCATTGTGCACCATTTTTGCTCAGCAATCCAATGGTGATGTTCTCAGGACCCATTTCCATCTTTCCATATCAAGGTCTCAAAACCCAACGCCCTTTTTGAAGGAGGATTATGTCAGCTCATCAGTCTGACAAGTTATGGCGGTAATCAGAAGACTCTTCAAGGATCCCAACCACCTGTATCTGCGGGAGTTGGGTTGGTGCATTACTCAGGATTCTTCAAAAGGGCAATTCTCCATAGGTATTACACCAATTCAATCAGTTGTCAAGGCATCAAGTATTTCAATACCCCTTGGACAACTCAATTCATCTGCACAGGCCTCATTCAATCAACCTGTGTGGCCTAGGCCCAATTGGGCCATTTCCTATTCCACTGTGTGAATTCCATCACACAGTTCAAATTTCAAGATGGCCAGAACTGTATTTCCCAATTTGGACAATACAGTCATTGATTCACCTTCCAGGATCAATCTTTCAAGTTTTCACATATACCGGCCACCTTTCATCACCTGGGGACTTTTTCCCCAGTTAATTAATATATTGGATGTATTTTTATCCTTATTTTCTTTTACCTTATTAAAGATAATACTGATAATCTTAAGTCAGTCATTAGCACCTTTTATTCTTTCTTTCCTTGCCTGTCAGTGGATATTGGTGGTCATATCCTTTACTAATTCCATTGTGCTTTCTGGCAGGTTGAAACAGTGAATTAGGGATTCACTTGGTTGGTTTCTTGGCATTTGGCTTCCTTCTTATTATTCTCTGTCATCTTTGGCATATTTGTCCTCTCTCTTATTCCTGCTTAAGAAATATATTCCATAGTGTTTCTTATCATCTTTTGGAGCCCTCCAAGTGAGTTCTTGATTCCTGAGTGCCAGCCCACTCTTGTATTCCACTAAAGCCCCTGTGACAACTGCAAATTGTGATTGCAACTTCAATAGCAAGCAACTGAAGCATGTGGACATTCAGTTACACTTCATCAAAGAGGTGGTTAAATCATCTGTAATCTCTCTCAAGTATATGCCATCTTCCAAAATGATGGCAAACTTCTTAATCAAGTTGGTCAACCATGTAGTGCTAATGCGTGCTCTTAAAGCTTTGGGCATTTTGCAAATAGGAGTGAGGGGGATGTGGAATTCCCTGACCCTAAATATACTAGTTCACAACCATACTGACCACTCCTGCCCCAAAACTGCCCTAATGGTTAATTAAAAGTGTAATTCTGCCACTAACCACTTGCTTACCTGTTAGGCACCGTGCATAATCCAACAACTCCACCTTGGGTCTACAATAAAGTTTCATGATATAAACCTCCTCTGCATCCAAAACCAAGAGGAGGTGATCAAACAAACTCCTTCTTCTTTTTATTCCTTCTTATAATTTTATTCTCTTTATAAAAACACAACAGTGTTATTTTATTACTTTATTATTATTATTTTTCTACTTATTCCTTCCTTAAAAACTATAATTTGAAAGTGCAAAGGTATAGTAAAAGCTTGCTTTTGTAATTGATGAATATTCCACTGACTCATACTTCAGTCAGTGCCGTTAGTTCCTTACTCTTGTATTACTGTTGCATAGTATCTTTTATCATTGTAACACTGCTCTCCACCTTCAGGTAAAATTGTCTTTTTAATGTCTTACTCAAGTATCTTTGTTAATATAATCCTCTTTCAGTTCTTCAAACTTACACAAAAACCTTCTTCAAAGAGCTTTATGGGCCAAATAGGGGCTATAGTGTTTCAATATATAATAAATTGCTTGTGGCCTCCCCTTAAACTGAATATGTTCAATAAATACTGACAGCTTATTTCAATTTTGGTCAAAATAATGAGTATAACCTCACCAAATTTATATTTTGATGAGAGAAAAAGGTTCAATTGTACAGTATATCTTTTATAATAAGTATATTTGAAGAGAGTCCTAAATTCCCCAAGAAATTCTATCAATTATGAGAGCCTTCTACAAATCTTGAAGGGTTAAAATCTCAATATTATTCAACTATGGGTTCACATAAGTGAGCTTGAAAAATAAATAATATTGAAACTGAGATATATATGTCAAAATCACTAAGAAAGACCCCAAAGGTTTAACTTTCTGTAAATTAAATGATAACAAATAATAGAAAATATAAAAAAAGGTACATTGAAATAACTCTGTTAACCATGCACCATTGAACTACTGATCTTTATGAAACCCAACAAGGCACTGATATTCAATCAACTGAATTGATACTTTGTGGCTTTCATATGTGGCTTGAATTTATTCCAAAACCTCTATTTCTAAATTCAATTTCTGTGCTATCACCAATCTGAATCCAATCTATCTCCCATGCCAAATTTCAAATGCTACACCTGCTGTCAGGTGTAGCCAATTTGCTCATGGTGAGTCAACACTATAAAAACCACATCACTAACTCCCTTAACCACCATATCATCCTCGTTAATAAGCTCAACTTGTTCTCTTCTCTATTACCTCTCCCTCTCTTCCTCTTTGCTTCTTACCTCATTATCTTTTATTTCATTTCTTTTTGTACTTCTCTTTTTTCTCTTTTTTCTTCTTTTAAATCTATAGTACTGTCTGACTAGGTACACAGTCATCACAGTATACCTCACTAGATCAAAGTTATTGCTAACATCGTATCTAATCACTTAGCCTGAAACTCGCTGCGTTCCTAAAAATACTGTTGTACTATCATTGCTACTAACAACATGGTTGTTCACCTTTAGGTGCCTTGTCTATTTTCTCTAAGTTTACGTCTTTGTACTACTTTCTCTGAGTAATTTAATTTCCCTTTTAGTTCATATCTTCACAAATACCACCACAACTGCTTAAGACTACGACGGATGTCCCTTTCAAGCTTCCTTAGAAACCTACGCAGGTCGTATAACCAACGACTCAAAGAGCTTTTATTTTTCCTGATTGTTTGCTTCGAAACCCACCTTTCCAAGAGCCTATACATCTTTTCATCATTCCAAACATTTTTTTTAATATAGAAATTATCATAATATTTTCTTCTCATGTACTTTTCAAACTTTCCCGAATTTGTCCATGAAGGTAAGTGGCTGTATAAGTGTGTAAAATCACTGGTACAATAAACAAAGCGACACACCCATCATTCAATGTTTATTTAGTTGGCGTCATCATCTACTGAGGCATTTTCTGAATAAGGGTTGAAAAGAGAATGTGCTTGTGACTCACGGATACCACGTCTGTATAGAAGGGCGGTAAGGTACAGCATAATCCTGTGCTCTATTTAAAGCAACACACCCATCATTCAATGTTTATTTAGTTGGCGTCATCATCTACTGAGGCATTTTCTGAATAAGGGTTGAAAAGAGAATGTGCTTGTGACTCACGGATACCACGTCTGTATAGAAGGGCGGTAAGGTACAGCATAATCCTGTGCTCTATTTTGAGCCCGAGTTGCCGACATGGTAGAAACAGAATTTCAAAGTAACGTGGTTTGAGAATATTGTCCAGGAACATGTCCCATCCAGAATGCGTATACAAAAGGGTTGTGTATCACTCACATGACGGGTCTGTCAACTGTGGTTGTAGTGTTTTTTAGTGCTGGTAAGGAAGTTGTTTTACTCAATCAGAAGTTTATATGGAAGCAACTCACTGCATGTGTGAGAAGCAATCAACCCGAATCGTGTTGACCGTCAGAATTGGTAGCACAGGAAGTTTCTAAATGTTAAAAAAATGACCGCAAAGTCCACTTACCTGTAATACCAACCCACAAGAAGAATAAAACTGTTATCGAAAGCAAAGATACTTGAAGAACGAATTGAAGTTTTTTTAACCAAAACTTTCAGTGACTCACGAATATTGATATACATTTTCACTTCTTCAAAATCCAAGGAAGGGTTGAGAGTTTTTTTAGAAGACATTTCAAAATTAGGATTATAAAAATCCGTTGAGTAAGCATATAGGGCTGCTTACCTATCAGAGTCAATTTCCGAGTTTTGCCCAGCATGTTCAATGGGACAATGAAAAAGGTAGGTTTAAAAGGGACAATGTTAGTCAAAAGTTGTTAGCGAGAGATGGATTTCAGTACCGACCTCGCAAGCGTTAATAGTTGTGTAGTAAGCTCTTCGGTATTGATTGATTCATTGTTTACCAATCTCGATGCCCAAAAAGCATTCCGGCTGATGGGCGATTCAGAAACACAAAGGACAGCGGTCAGTCCGCGTTTTGATTTTTTTGATAACGTCCAACGGAGAATGAAGAGAACTTAATTCCTACAATTGGGGCTTTTCATTTTTTACCCAAGTGGAGAAATATTGGAGCAATTTTGCAAGGTAGAAAAAGTTTTCGTTTCCCAAAAACATGTCGTACTGCCGCAAATTACTATAATTCAAGTCATTCAATTTCACTATCTAATTTCTATAGGAATGAAATATTCATACCTTTTGAGCCAATTTGTGAAAGTTGCTTCAAGATGTGTGTTTTGGGTAAAGGTTTTGCTTAAGAAATGGCCGAGCTGTCTGAATTTGGTTGGTGTGTTTTCAACCACATGCTTTTGGGATGTGTGAATGACATGTTAGACTTATGAAGACGTACACTTGTTCGTTCTCCCGTTTAGCTAATTGGGCTTTCATTGCGTTTATTTGATCAATAATGTCACTGTCTCGCGAATTCCTGACGTAGAATAGCATCAAATGAGTTTGTTTTAAGAAGCATAGTATGCAGAGTGCTATGAACATTTTAGCTTTATCAAAATTTTGAATCCAAAACTGTTGAAATAGTTGTAATTGAGGTCTATAGAATAGGTTTGACTCATTTGTGATTTCGCCTTGCGTATGGAACTGCCTGTTCTTTGTAATAGATTAGTAAAATCGTGGGGAAATTTTAGTCGTATCATAAGCATCTGACTTGAGCCATTCTTTAAACCCCTCTGCTTGTTGATGGTCCAAATTTTGTTGTTTGAATGTTGCCCAGTCACTGTTGATAGGTGTCAAACCCATCAGGACATCAGGACAAACGTTCCAGGTCTTTCGAGAGTCATTAAGTGGAGAAGCAAGAAAGTATGAGGTGGAAGTATCAATGACGTACGTTAGGACAAGACCAAGATTTTTGCTTTCTTCCAATGGGGAGCGACCCTGAAATACTTGAGCATCGACTACTCTTCTGTTGACATGGAATGAAATAAATAAATCAAGTAGCCAGAAGCTATTGTGGAATTGAACTAGTGATTTGATACGTACAAAGATAGTATTGATCTGTCTGAAATCAAAGCTCTTTTGGAAAGACTAGTGAGATTTGGCACTTTTTTCGAAAAGCAAGCTGTTAGTACTATGTAGAGTTGCGCCAAGTGGCAAGGACAAAAAGACCACTTCATCTTGAGTTCAAAGTCTATCAAACAGGCTAAGCTAGTACTATTCATGGGAAGATGGCCGACATCCAAAAGGTTTTATATAGATAAGAACCTAATCCCTCAAGGACAGCTAGTTGATGATCGAGATTCGTATCCTTGAGGATGAGCTCAACAACTTTCTCATTACATGAAACGTGCGGTACTTGACGTCAAGCAGTATTTTGGATGTATGAAGCGATCAGGCGGGGTTGGACGCAGTAAAAGAAAGCGCTTTAGCGAAGCACAAACCGAATGATATCGATGTTGCAAGTTTCCTCGAGGAGAGCATCAAAACTCCGAAAACAATACGTTGCCTTTGACTGCGCTGATAGCCTGATATATAGGAGATAAAAAACTTTTGGGTGATAGGGAGGTGGTCACATTGGGGTGCCACACCGTCGCAGCAAGGACTTTGATTACGATCTCTTTGCAATTTTTTTGCTCCTATTCCAATAAATTGAGATCATCCCAAGAAATTCTCAAACATCCTTGAAATAGTCAGGTATAAGGAGCAGCCCTGATTTGTGGTGACTTTTGAGGGTAAGCTATATGCTATATCAAAATACTTGAGGGCTATCAAGCTGAAGTTTTGCATTGAGAGCATTTGCAGACGTTTCAGTATCTTTTTCTATCAATTACAGTGATTAAAACAGAAATACAGAACTTGATGCAACCACAACCGCTCTCTAAGTTTCACATAGAAATTACTTAAATGTGAGCTACACAGATTGTTCCACATTCACATTTCTGTAAGAAAAGATGAGTTTCCTTCCACAACTACTCATGAACCAAAGGCTCATTATTGATGATGATGATGAAGAATTATCATATCTTATGACTCAGCCAATTACATCACATCCTTCTCGAGTTTTTATAAATCACAACAGAGAAGATGGTGCACAATGTTTATTTGATGACTATTTCAAGGAAGGGTGCACCTATCCAGAGCACAAATTTCAGCATAGATATCATATGCCCAAGACTTTTTTTTTGGAGATCATGGAGAGATTGCAAGAGCACAATAGCTATCGGAAGCCAAAAAAGGGAGTTCAGCTAACCTTCTTCTCAAGTAACATGAGCTTATAGATAGATATTTTTATTTACAGGATTGTTGCAAGAAAGACAGTCTCTCAGCTTACCAGAAGATCTCATCAGCACTTTGTTAATTAGCCTATGGAGTATCAGCAGATACCACAGATGAATACTTGCATCTTGGTGAATCAACATCCTTGTTGTGCTTGAAACTTTTTGCTGAAGATATAATCACCATCTAGGGAAAGGAGTACTTACAAGGTCCTCACCCTTGTGAAATGAGGGTAATAATTTCAGAATATGAGAAACGAGGCTTTCCTGGATGTCTAGGAAGCCTTGATTGCATGCATTGGGCTTGGAAAAACTGCCCTCAAGCTTGGGCAGGGCAATTTGAGGGGAAGGAAAAAACAACATCAAGACTTTTAGAAGCAGTTGCCTCTAAGAGTCTCCAAATATGGCATGCATTTTTTGGGACACCAGGAGCTTTGAATGACATTAATGTCCTCAATCAAAGCAGCATATTTTAAGAATTTCTCAAAGGAATGGAAACCAATATTGATTTCAATGGAAATGGCATTAATTACAAACATGGATACTATCTTGTTGATGGTATCTATCCCAAGCGGGCTTTTTTAATCAAAAGCTTGCCCCATGCTCAAGATGAAGCTGGAAAGCTATTCTCAGACAAGCAAGAGAGTGCAAGAAAGGATATTGAAAGGGAATTTGGTGTATTACAAGCAATATGGCAAATTCTGAGCCAACCATGTTGGATATGGTCATTCAAAACAATTAAAAATATCATGTATTGTTGTGTAATTTTGCACAATATGATTGTCAAGCACAGAAAGACTTATGATCTTCTACTTATTGAGCAAAACTGCAAAACTTCAGCAACAATAACTCCAACACATCATGATCCCAACTTGTTTCATACCATAGAAAACTACATTCAAAAAAACTCAAACCTCCAAAATAATTCTATCCACAAACAGCTAACAAGAGATCTAAAAGTTCAAAACTGGATGAGACATGGAATCAACCCTGAATAAATTTTAGTAATCCTCTAATTGATGTATTGGAAGCAAGCGTACAAGACTAATTCAAGTGGATTTCTCATATCTTTTACAAATGGCTTGCTTCATCAATCTCAATATCTCTTTGCTCTCTTCATCAGCTAATTCATCCTCTTTTTGTTTGAGTATTTCCATTTCCTCTTGTGCACTTTTCAGTTGCTTAATCTCTAGTAGCTCCTGGGTTGCTTTTGCACTGGATTGCATCACTTCAAGTTTTTTTTCAGCAAGTTCAAGTGCTTTTTCATCCAGCTTCAATCGTTTTCCTTTAGATTCTTGTTCTATTTGCATCCATTTACTTTTTTTATACCAATTGGTTGATCATCAAATGGGGTCTGTGTATCTGGATCAGAGGAGCTAAAATCTCTTGAAGGAGTAGAGTGTGATGAGCTCTGATGTACAGATAGCAAGGATCCTGGATCCTTTCTTGCATTGACACCCTCCTGCACCCATTTGGGTGAATCACGTACTACCTCCCAAGCTTTCTCTAGCTTTAATGCCTTCCCCTTGTTATTTGCTTGATATAACTCCCATGTCATCTTCATCTAATCTATGGGTGAGAAGCCACTTGGTTGGCTCATAAAAATGTGATTATAAATGTCAGAGAACTTGAGTGTAGCAGTGTTCATTTCAAACCAGCTACAAAACCAAAAAAATTAGAAAATCAAAAGATAAAAGTAAAAAATATTGGAAATACAATACCAAATACGTATTTGGTTGGCATCACAATAATGTAATTTGCTCATTGTATTAAAGTGCTCACAGACCTTTGCACAAAATTGATTTCCAGTCTGATTATTTGAGCTCTCAGGATCTTGACTCACATGCAGCCAAGATATTGCAAGCTGTTCTTCTTCAGTTGGAAGCCAGTTTGGATATCTTTTCTTCAATTTTGGGTTATGTTCTTGGGTTGGAAGAGGTGTTGTTGACTGAGATATTTCTGACATTTCCTTTTTATTTGGATTTTTGTTTTTTAAAAAAATAAAATGTGGATCTTAAACCCTAAGATTTCTCTCTCCCTATCTCCTCATCTCTTTTCTTGGTACACAATTCCCTAGGCTCTTTCTTTATACTCTCTAATAATACCTCCAGAGTCATCTAGAAACATTTCTACAGCTTTTGTCAATTCTATGAAGGTCAAAAAAGTAATCATTTTTAAAGAATTCTTCAAAAAGTTAAATACGAAATTATTTGGAATAGTATCAATGATTAGGAGAAAACAGTTTCTCTCAAAAAATTTTCAAAGTCAAAGAAACAGCTCTGTACCAAAGGTTCATAAATTCTCTTATCAGTTCACCCTGAATCTGAGTTTGTTTAGATCTTAACTCAAAAACAAGGGTCTATCACAAAGCACAAAAAAATCATGATTTGGATGCTTTCTCCAACATGTTTAATCACTCTCAAATAAGGCTTAGCCATCTAATCTTGGAAAGAATATTCTGAATCTCAATTTCACTCTGAATAAAGCTTCATATTCTGAAATGGGAGATGCCAAGGAATTAACTACTAAATGATTCATTCACCTCACTTGGCCCCATTCTCAACAATGGGGCTATCCTCAGAATATATGGTTTGTTCTATTAATGAGGTAATATCATACTCAAGATTCAGATAATAAAAAGAATCCTAAAATTTACAATGAAATAAAGAAACAGGCTCTTTTATTAAGTAAAATAGATCCCCTTTTCCTTCACAAAAATCTAGAATACCCTAGTAATCAGGATTCTGCCAAAAATAAACTCTAAATTTGACTTCTAAATCCTTGGCTGTATCTCCTGCTTCCCCTATAAAAGCAAAATTTCACATTATTGGCTCATTATAAACTACTTCTCAAGCTTTTGAAGATTATTCATATTACCCTATGTGTCTCAATGACTCCCTCTTTTCATGAATGCAACAAGTGTATCTTTAAAATCATAGCGATATATGGTTGGATTACATTCAATTGGACATTTGACTATGAGCTTGAAATTTATGAAAGATTTGCTAAGTTAGGTTTATTCATTAAAAACGTAAAATGCAGAATTATTGAATATGTGGTTTTATATAATGGTGGTTAGTTTGTATTACATTGTCTCTTTTGAGGGAACAGTGGCATGAAACTCAGTAAAAAAGGTTTCATAAATAAGGGAAGAAATAAGCAGGATAGGGACACCAAAAAGGTTAATGGGAAGTCAAAGACTAAAATGATTAAAATGGACTATATTAATTAACTGGGGGGAAAGCCCTCAGGTGGGTAAGTGGAGGCTGGGAAATTTGACAAATCAAAGCCTTGTGATTTGATTTTGGAGCCAAGGGCTGTATGATTGTGAGCATTAGAGTTATTTTAATATACCCAAAACACCACAAATGATAAATTAAGATACAAATATAAATAAAATAAACTTATTTATATTATAAAAATTCAAATTAAAATATGAATACAAGGTTATTTTTAAAAATCAAAATTTAATTATGATTTAAAAATAAAAATTACAATAAAATTTAAAATTATGAAAATACATTTTTACTTGTAAAAATTAAGTAAAAATGAATTTTTAATAAAAATTATGAAATTACAATATTTTTGGTAAAAAATGGTATAAAATGTATTATAACTTTTTATCCAATAAATAAACATAAAGAAATTATCACACCATTGGATTCCTCATAAAAAATAAAGTGGGGTCTCCTCTGGATGAAATTTCTGTAACTCAGCTTTGAATAAGCTTAAATTAGGTTTTTAGTATTTTTTGTACAAAAGTATGAAAATCCTCAAAACCTGAACTTAATTCAAACCACATGTGGTGTCAACCATCAATTTGTGTGTTAAAATTGAGGTGTTGTGTTTAGTTTAGAAGCTATGACAAATTGAAGTATTTTCAATTGAAATATCAAAATGTGCATGTGTATTACATAAGTGAAGTTCAATTTACATACGAGGTATCAATTATTACAGATGTGTAATTAAAAACTCAATTGATTTACATATGTAAATTATAATTGTATTACATGATGAGGAATTAAAGGAAAGATAAATGGGAAAGATTAATTCTGGGGGGAAAAAGACACTCTAGCTCTAAGGGGAAGCTAGACCCCCAAAATCATTACTGACTGGCGTGGGATGTCAAATTCCACACAAAAGCTCATTACTTTTGGCCTGGAATTGAGTCACAGGGTCTCTGACTCAATTGATGATGAGGTGTGGATACCAACCAGGGGAGTTTTAACTGTTTCCAAGAGGGTAAAACTACCCTTAAGTTAAAACAGTCTTAGTAAAAGCAGTTTTAACTGACTTCTACTACTCTTACACACATTCTAATGTGTTTTAAAGGCTCTAGACCAGGTATTGCTATAGTAGTGGCTGATTTAAGGGTTTAAAATCGCTAAAAATAGCAAAAAATGGCTAAAACCAGCCCTTTTTTGATCTAAACCAGGGCTCAATGTTTCCATAATTGGCTTTTCTGTTGTCAGACTGTTTTTCACGACTGACAAGAGTAAGTTTTACTTTTGGAGTAAGAAAATTGATGGCTATAAAAGAATGTCTTCTTTTCCCCACTTTCTCTTCATGTTAGAATCTTTTCCTTTTATAATTAGTTTAAACATTGTGAAACCAATCAATAAAATATTCCAACCAACCTTCTTGAAGAATTTTAAACATATCAACCATTTGAAAACATGATTATAATCATTGTTTGTAACTCTTATAGTCACTTTTACCCTTTGAACCACCCCAAAAGTGAATTAAAGCATCTTTCATTACTGTTAATTTGTCACTTTGTTTACAAATTCACTCTGGTCACTTTTGGGCGTGTTTTCTTTTTAAATATCTTTTTTAAAGACTTTTTTCTTTAATTAATTTCTTGCAGTTCTTTTCTCAATTAATTCCAATTGAAATTGCTTTTGAAGAAATCTCTTTTGGAGCTTTAAATATCTCTTGCAGAGTATTTTTGGATAAATCTTGAGTGTTGGTAAAACAACAAATTTTTATTGAATTATTTTATAATACTTAAAAAGTTAAAAACAATGAAATTGGTGTGTTTTCTTTTCAAAAATAATATTTCTTCCTATTTTCAAATAGTTTTACCTTATAAAAATTTTGAGGACAGGAAAAGTACATGATATTTTATCAAAGTCTCATATCCACACCTTACATTTGGGTGCCCAGCCATGATATTTTACCTGTGACATATTTTTTTGCTCTTTTTTAATCCTTTTTCTTATATTGAAAAATCTAAAAAAACATATAAAAAATACTTATAATTCAAAAAATCCATAAAAAATAAACTTTTTCATTTTATAAGTGAGGCTTATATTTTTATTTCTTTTTTAAAAATACCTTTTTTTACTTAATTAATTGACTTATTCATTTATTTTAGTCTATGACAACGTGGTAAGACAAGAAAACATTGAGACAGCCTCCACAGTTACCAGCATTATTCCTGCAAGCACTGTGATTTCTGATCATAATAGCACTGTTACTATAACTCAGAATAACCAAAAAGGGCCAATATACTTTTAATTGATCAACTTGGATATCAGTAATACTCTTCAGAAAGCTAAAATTTGGCAAATAGTAAGTTTTTGACGTAAAATTATTATTTTAAAACTTTTTAATCATAAAATATGCCTTCAACAAGATCAGGAGCAAGCTATAAGCCCTCAAGCAGCTCCCAAAAAAGGTCATAGAGGTGATTATGGCAGAAGCCAATCAGATACAGAAGGACAAGGGTCAGTAAAATACTTCCACAACAATAAATTGTCCAATTATAAAGCTTATGACACTATTTTACCTTCAAAAAGAACTGACACTGCCACAAGAAGCATCAGTGGACATTTCCAAATCCAGCCAGAAGGCTTACAACAATGCACTGCAGCACAAAGAGTACCAGATCCTTGCAGATCTGTGGAAAAACTTCATGAACTCATACCTAACTGTAAGAAAATTCCTGGGTCATCCCAACACTTGCAAGTTACTCAATGGATGGCATCCATTGATGGAAAAGAAGAATATGATGCTTTTAACAGCAGAATGGAGGAAAAAAACCCTCCACCACCAAAGCAAGTGCCAAGACCAGCCCCAGTGGTCAGCAGCAACAATTCCAACGTGAAAAAGCAGCCACAAGCTCAAAACAAGGGCAAAGGGAAGGTACCAGCCCCAAAGCCTTACAGCCAGGGCTACAGAATTCCAAAGATTCAGCAGGATGCCATGGGAAATGTATTTAAAATGGCCAGAACCATGACAGAATTACAGAAGGAGGAAGCTAGATTAAGATTACTGAAATGATTTCTGACATATTTGATTCCATCACAGAGTTGTATGAAGCTATAAATGACGTGAAAAAACATCTTTCTGATAAAAATGAAACCATTTGTAACAACATTAAAACAAACAGCTTGAGTCTGTGCCAAATTAATAAAACACTTATGTGTTTTGAAAAAGGTTTAAGAGCAATTAAGACTTCCAATGATGATAATTATTTTGGAAATAAAATAAATGAACAATCTGCCATTATTAAAGAGTTAACAGAGAAATATTCTAAATTGAATATTGATGACATAATTGAAACACAAATAAACAAGCCATAAATATTATCAAAACAGATAACAAGAAAGTCCTTGATGAAATTTTAAATTCATTTACTGAAGTAAAGACATATACCATTTCCTTTAAAACGTGTTTGGATGCTTCACAAGAAGAAGTATCAAAATTATCAATGAAATTGAATCAAGTCACTTCTGATAATAAAAGGAAGACAGAGTTATGGCAAGAACTGACACATAAAGAAGAAATGTATAAAATTGAAGTAATGAACTTAATACAAGCCTTGCAAAATGAATACAGGAATTTCCAAAGGTGTAGCAACAGTAAAATGAATGATTTTGAACAAATACTGAACACCTTACCAAGAATTTCTACACCTCTGAATCAAAATGAGGGCACAAGGATTCCAAATCCACAAGTATTGGATCCTGATAATTCACAGTTAAAAATTGAGTTATCCACTTCTTTTCATAACTTGGAACCATCAATGGGCCAAGCACTTTTGAAAGAAGTACCAAAACTTAAAGAATGGCCTCACTTCAGTGGTGAAGGAAAATATGACCATATGGAATTAATCAGATGAATTGACATGATTAAAGAAGATTCTGAATTACCAGACAGATTGGTAACAGCAAGATTTAACACCTTGTTTACCAGATCAGCTCACAGACAGTATATCAAATTAATACAAGCACATGGACACCAAAGTTTGACTTGGTGGAAACCCCAAATTATTAACAAATGAGCCAATGATGCTTCAAGATTTAAAGTGGAAACAGCCTTTGAATCTGCCAAATTTAATTCTTATAAAGACAAAGCTTTACTGTGGTTTTGCCAACAAAAAGACAGACTAACAGCATTATACCCTGACATGTTAGAATTTATGATCCACAGAAAGATTCTGAGACAATATGGAGGTGACTTAGAGCATGCTGTCCAAAGCAGGACTACTGAACAATCTTAAGCAGAGGATATTATCAATATATTAGAAGAACTACCCACCAGAACCAAAATTGGTTCTAGTAGGGTGAATCTCAAAATAAGGTTTAATACACCTTGGCAAGATTCTGTGGACAAAAATCCCAGAGAGAATAATAAGTATAAATCTGCAGATACAGTCAGAAAGTGACATATTTGTCAAAACAGCACCCATCTAGCCAATACATGTTCAAAAATGGGGGAAATCAATGGAATTGATATTGAAAAGGAACCTGATGTTGAAAAAGATGACATAATTGAAGACAATTTAGATGATAAGTCATCAATGTTTTCTGAATCTTCAAAATAATAGAGAATATAAATGCCACTTTTGACATCATGGAATCTTATTCCCACTTGCTACAATTGAGCAATGGTCAACTTGATTTATCACAAGTTCAAGATGCACAACTTATGAAAACAAAACCAAACAGGGGGAAAGGTTATACAGCTGATAACTCCTGTATAACAGAAGTGGTGATTTACAACAAGCCCACCAAACCTTTGCTTGAACCAGGAGCCTTCTTCTCTTGTTTTGGTAAATCTTTTCTTAAAACTTGTGTACCAAATTTTGAAGACCAATTGTTACCAATTGATGGCATAAAATTCAATGGTGCAAGTAATCCAATATAAGCATTAGGAATTTTTGAGACCAATTTCATATTCCCACACATTAATGGGAATTTAAGAATCACAGTTGAATTTGTTGTTATGGAAAACTGCTGTGGTACCCATTTTATATTGGGAAATGACTATTTAATCATGTATGGCATAGATTTGCATAACAACAAAGAAAGATACTTTACTATTGGAGACAATAAGCGTTAGAAATTTGCCTTTTTACCATTTAAAAGACAAACTACAGTAAATAAAGTATCACCAGTCAATTTAGAATTGGAAATATTCAAATCTGAACAGTTGAAGGAGGCTTAAATAAGCCTTCATCTGAATAATAAACAGGAAAATGAACTTTCTTCCCTTTTGTATGACCACAAAGGAGCATTGGATTCAGACAAAGAACCTCTAGGAGCAATTAGTGGTCATGAAGTTGACATCATTCTCAATATGGAGAGAACTTATCCACCACTCTTGACAAGACCTGCATACCCAGTGTGAGCCTTGAGGTATATTTTACATACCCAAATAGGCCACAATTATCTTAAAAAGAAATTTTGAATTATGCAAAACTCATAAGTCATGCATATATCCAAAATTCATCATTTTCAATTTCAGAAAAGATGAATAACTTTTTATTGAGTAAGTAAATCCATGGATTTAAGACCAGATTTGGATTCTACACAAAAATTCACCTAGGGTAGCTCCATAGAGTGAATAAGCTCAATTTAAGTATTTGAGGTGGTAAAATGGAAAATACTTCAATACCACATCATTAATACCACATAAAAGATCCGTGAAAATTTTTGTTTTTCTTGATTTTTAGCCAAAATAATGGGAAAGTGAGAAATCCCATGTTACATATACACTAAGAATAGTGTTATGCATGTTTTGAGCACTTAATATCATGGTATTCTTACATGGACTTTTGGTACACCCATAGTGGATATCTCACTTTAAGCTTAAATTTCTATTTTTACGTGAAAAATAGGCAAGGGGGACAAAAGACATCAAAGAGAGCCAGGGTACCCAACTTCTGAGGCCTCAGAGGCGTGGATAGCTCCAGAGCATGGATCCATGGCTCATCTTGGCCCAATTGGTAAACCAAAACTCTTTGGGAACTTGGTTACCATGTTACAACTACTGTAAAACACCAGAAAATAGCAAATAACCTGCTATTTTGACGTGCCAAGGAGGTAATGAGCTACTTACACTCCTGTAACCATGTCAATTACTAATGACTTTCCATGGATAAACCCCAAAAGAGTAATTAAAACCCTTTTGGGACCCATATTCATTGATTTACCTCATAGCAACCAGCAAAACACTGCTATTTGCAATTCTACATAGAAATGAGGTAAAAACTTCAAAAATTCATTAAAAATACAATTCTTAATGAATCTTTCTGAAACTTTCAGGACTAAAGGAGAACTGTATTATCTATGGTACAACCAAAAAGAATTACAGTTTTACTAATAAAATTAAAAGTTTTACCTACAGTCCATTTTTGGTTATTCTACGTGAAACACTGAATCTTCAAAAATTCACAGTAATTACAACCTGTGATGAAATGGGCAATAACATTGATAACTTTGAGAAATCAATGATTATTTTGGAATAAAAGAAGATTTACAAGTGTTACTCCTTTTATTCTTAACCATATTGGGGTTGGTAGTCACGTAAAAGCATCAAATAAGTACTTATGATAGTGTTACGTGACAAATAATGATGTAATCAATAAACCAAAAGGGTTTATTGTTTTCTCACTCACTGGGTTTTCAGTTTGCTCCATGGCACGCCTCTGTGAGCTGTTGTTGACTTAAAAGAGGCCTCCTCTTGCTGTTTTTTCCGCATCATCATCTTATCAATTTATTAAATCATTATTACCAACAAGTAAGTATTAGTTAAAGCTATTCTTAAGTATTTTAAATCTTTCAGAATCAATCAGAAAGACGTGAAATCAAAGAATCCAACTATAAATTGTTGTAATACTGTTATAAATCCTTTTGATCCCTTAAATCCACAATTCTACGTCAAATTTCTCTACTTTTATCTATCAATAAGTTCTTTGGAGTAATAGTGAGTCATTTATCTTTAATTCTTAAAGTTTTTCTCTAGTAATAGTTTTCTTCAAGAATTATATTTATAATTATTCTTGTAAAAGATAATTATATATTAAAATAATTTTATTATTTTAATAAAAGAAGTTTTTATTATTAAATTCTTCTTGTAATTGATTCTTGTAGACAATTACTGCTCACTGTTATAATCACTAGTAGTGTATAACACGTGAAAGAAATAATTTTATAATTATTTAATTGTGGTCATAATAATTCTTTATTATTATATTTCATAAGAACAGACATAGTACTGTTGATTAATAGTAATATTATCATCAGTTTCATAGTCAAATCTTACATTTGGGGGCCTGGCTGTGATTGTAACCAGAGTTTTGGATATAATCATATACTAGACTTCATTTTTGTGTTCTAAAAAACCACCATACCTACTCAAATCTTACATTTGGGGGCCTGGCCGTGTTTTTTGAACCTTGTACCCTTAATTGATATATTTTTAAGCTCTAAAATATATTAATTTAATTAATTTTTTTCTTTCAATTTAAAGTTAAAATATTTTTATTTTTGAAATTGTTTTAAAATCTTTTTCATTGAGGAATTTGGTTTAATTTTATATTGTTTTTACACGTGGCTTTTTCACATCCAAAAACTTATAAAATTATTCTTTGAGTTACTCTGAATTAATTTTGATTCAAAATCTTAACTTTTAATTTTTTTCTTTAAAAAGAATAATTTTTTAATATTAAAAAATATAAAACTTATAAAAAATCTTTAAAAATATTTTAAAAAGTATAAAAAATAATTTTTCTCTTTTATAATTTTTCTAGTGTCTTTAATCAAATACCGTGCAGCTGGCAACAGACTCAGTAAAAGATATATTACTAGTCCAGAATCTTCAGAAGCAGAATCTGAAGACAGTATTGAGGTGCAGATTGCTAAAAGAGGCACCTTATTCAACTCAGAAAAAGCTAAAATACCACCAAAAGGTGTGTATTTTATCTTATATTTTCACTTTTTATCTTTAAATTGACGTGAAAATGGTGCATACCAGAAATGGAAGCAACTATTCAGTCCAGCCAGATGGATGTGGACAAGGAAGAGGCAAGACCAAATCCAGAAGTGCCAAGTCTTCCACAAGAAAGACACATTTGGAGGATGCCAGAGTTGCCCCCCATTCCCCAAGGTCTGTACCAACAGATTTTGACGTAAATTCTGAGCCTGAACTAATTTATGATAATATTTCCAGGGCTGAACCATTTTCAAGTGGCAGCAATAGAAATATATCAGAGCCAGTACAAAAATTGGTTCAGAGCAGCCAAAGAAGAGGAGTGGGAAATCTGCCCAAGCCTTTGGCAGGGGGCCATGAACTCCTACTTACACATCAAGAGCTTTCTGGGTCAGGAGAAGACCATAGAACTCTTAGGAGGTTGGAGCCCCCTGTCTTGCAAAGACAAGGTCAAAAAGATAAAGAATTGGTTGAAGAACCAAAGTCTTTTGTCCATAGACCAGAAGAAAGAGTTGGAAATGACTCCAGCTTTGGAGACAGAGGCACCAGTGGCATCTACCAGCTCCAAACCAGCTCCAGAAGCATCCAAGGACAAGCCCAAAGGACCTCAAAAGAAACAGAGAGGTCCCAAGAACCATCAATCCAAGGGCAAAGGCAAAGCCAATTGGCACAGACCTTACCCACAAGGGTACAGGATCCCCAGATTGGAGCCTTCAGCCGTGGACAGTGTCTTCAATATGGCCAGAACTCTTATGGAATTCACAGCCAAGGAGCAGGAAAGGATGAACAGGACTTTTCCACGCAAATAAATGGTGTACAAAGAATTATTAGTGTAGAAATTGGCAAACTTGAGTCAAAGTTAAAGCAAATTACATTAGACATCAATGAATTAAAGAAAAGTGACAAGCAACATTCTGAATGGCATCAATTGACAACTGTCACCCTTGAGTCAATTAGCAGAGCTTGTGATAGAATTGAGAACCAATGTCAAAATAATGACACAGAGGATCCTTCCATTTTTAAAGTAAATGATAGACTTAAAACTCTTGAAGACCATGTCTTACAAATAGTTAAGAACACCAATCAATTTGCTATACATTTAGCAAAAAGTGACAGTGAGAGACAAAAATTAAAGAATGAAATAATTGCAAGTGTGGAGCAAATTCATAAGAATCATGAACCACATATGCCAAGACATTCTACACCTTTGACTGAAGAAAAACTTTCTGTTAAAGAAAGTTTGACCCCATTCTTAGGTGAAAATGTTATTTCTGCAAAGGATATTCCCAAATTAGAAGAATGGCCAACATTCTCTGGTGAAGGAGAATACAACCATATTGAATTCATCAGGACTATTGATATGCTGCAAGAAGACTTTAATATACCTGATGAAATCATAGTGGGTAAATTACATTGTTTGTTTACCAAGACTGCAAAGAAATGGTATTACAAAATGAGAATAGATCATGGAAGACATGACTGGTCTTGGTGGAAATCTGAAGTGATTACCAAATGGGCCAACAATTCTTGGAGATTTAAAATGGAGAATGCTTTTGAAAGTGCCATTTTTAACTCAGAAAAAGACAAACCACTTACTTGGTTCTTCAAACAAAAAGACAGATTATCTACTTTACACCCAGATATGTCTGACACTATGATTAATATGAAAATATTAAGAAAGTGTGGAGGAGAACTGGAACATGCTATCAAAAGCAGATGTGTGGAACCCTGTTCAACAGAAGACTACATTAATGCTATGGAAGATATCATTACCAGAACAAGAATTGGTAAGACTTGGATTAGAAACCCAATGGAGTCCAAAATAGTCTCAAAGATTCCTAGAGAGGAAAAAAGACCAGAGAGACCTGTCTTGAAGTGTCATAAATGTGGAAGTACTTCAAATTTAGCCAACACTTGCCCTAAAAAGACAAAAATCAATGAAGTTCAAATCATTGAAGAAATTCAGTGTAATGAAGAGAAAGAAGAGTCTGATCAAGATTCTGCAGTCTCTGATGATACACCAATGGAGGACTATCCCATTGAAAACATTTCAGCTTTCTTTGAGGTCACAGAAGTCCATACCCACTTGCCACAGTACAGTGAGGATTGCTGCAACCTAATCAATATCCAAGATGCCAGAATGTGTAAAACAAAACCTGCTAGAGGAAAGGGTTATACTGCTGGAGCATCCTGTATCACATCCGTTCTGATGAGTGATATTGAAGCCAAAGTAAATTTGGATACAGGGGCATTTTGCACTTGTGTTGGCAAAGATTATCTCCAAATTATACTTCCTGAATGGAAAAACCATCTATTACCAATAGAGGGTGTACAATTTAGTAGTGCCAGTAACAATATGTACCCCTTGGGCATATTGGACACTAATATTGTATTCCCACATCCAGCAGGAAGTGTAAGAATGAAAACTGAGATTGTAGTAATGGATAATTGCACATCACAGCATATCATTCTTGGAAATGATTACTTGAATATTTATTGTATTGATATAAATAACCATAAAGACAGATATTTCACAATTGGAGACAACAAAAGGCAGAAATTTTCTTTCTCCAATATGCCAAAACAGATATCTGTGGTATCTTCTGTGAAAGATACTTGCAAAGATGAATTTGTGTCTAAACAACTTGTTGAAGCACAAATTAATCCATCATTGTCACCAAAGATGAGGAATGAACTTATTGATGTATTATATACATACAATAATGCATTTGCATCTGATAATGAACCATTAGGTGCTATAAGAGGACATGAAATTGATATTACTCTTAATATTGATAGACCATATCCTCCAGTACTTAGAAGACCAGCTTATCCAGCCAGTCCCAGAGCTAGAGAAGCCTTGGAGAAACATATCCAAGAGTTGATCCAACTTGGTGTGCTAAGGAAAGTAGGCCATAATGAGGAAGTTGAAGTGACAACACCTGTTATTATTGCATGGCACAATGATAAGTCAAGAATGGTTGGGGATTTTAGAGACTTGAATACCTACACAGTTCCAGATAGGTATCCAATCCCTAGAATCCAAGAAACCTTGACTTAATTGTCTAAAGCCAAGTATATAACATCAATGGATGCATTGAAAGGTTTCCATCAAAATGTTTTGACGCATAAAGCTAAGAAATTACTTAGAATTATCACTCACTGTGGTATTTATGAGTATCTTAGGATGCCATTTGGCATTAAAAATGCTCCATCTCATTATCAAAGAATGATGAATACCATCTTCCCCACAGAATTGTCTGAGGGATGGCTTATCATTTATATTGATGATATTATTATATGTTCTGACTCATGGTCTTTGCACCTTGAAAGACTTGCAAGAGTACTTCATAAAGTTGCAGAAGTGAACATGAAAATTTCACTTAAGAAATGCAATTTTGGTTTTGAAGAACTTAAAGCATTAGGACATGTTGTTTCTGGTTTAAGCTTGGGTATTGACAAGAATAAAGTGGCAGCTGTGTTACTTAAGCCAATACCCCAGAATAAAAAAGAAATGATGTCTTTTCTTGGATTTGCTAGTTACTATAGGCAACACTTGAAAGATTTTGCAATTCTAGCCAAGTCACTCTACAGAATCTGTGATCAACAGACTGTATTTGAGATGACACAGGAAAGAATTAAAGCTTATGAGAAGATAAAGAAAGCCCTTACAGAAGCACCTTTACTCCTCATGCCTGACTGGAATATTCCTTTTAAATTGTACATTGACGCATGTGGAGATGGATTAGGGGCAGCCCTACATCAAGTCCAAATTATTGATGACAAACCTACAGAAGGACCAGTTTGTTATATCTCAAGACAAATCAAACCAACAGAAGCCAGATATGGTGCAAGCCAAATGGAGTGCTTATGTTTGGTATGGGCACTTGAGAAATTACACTATTACCTTGATGGCAGTGTTTTTGAAGTGATAACTGACTGTAATGCAGTGAAATCACTCCTTAACATGAAAACTCCCAACAGACATATGTTGAGATGGCAAATAGCTATTCAAGAGTATAGAGGAAACATGACTATAGTTCATAAAGCAGGAAATATTCACAAAAATGCTGATGGACTTAGTAGATGGGCTTTAGCCAACACTCCTGATAACCCAGCTTATGTACCTTTGGAAGCTGAACCACAGATTCCAATTGAAGGAATTAACATAACTGATATTGGGACTGAATTCTTTGAAGAGGTCAGAGAGTCTTATAAACAAGACAAAAATTGCCATATCTTGACTTCTTTATTGGATAAAGACTGCAAACACACATCTTTGGTTAATGCACTAGATGAAGTTTGGAAAAATTCCTATTCTGAAGGAAGATTTCACTTGTTTGATGGAATTATTTACCATAGAACAAAACATTCTTGTGTGATGACACTGTGTAGTAGATTTCTTATCAATACCATTCTTCATGAATGCCATGATAGCATTTACTCTGGACACCTATCAGAAGACAGGACACTTGAAAAAGTGAAGAACTGTGCATGGTGGCCATCTTGGAGAAAAGAAACCATTGAGTATTGCCATACCTGTGATAGATGCCAAAAAGCAAACAGGAGCACAGGCAAGAAATTTGGATTGATGATCCATATTAAAGAACCAAAATCCCCTTGGGAAGTTGTTCACATGGATTGGGTCACAGCACTTCCTCCAAGTGGTGACAAAAGCTATAATGCTTGCTTAGTCATTGTAGACAGATATAGCAAAACTCCCATATTCTTACCATGTCATAAAGATGACACTGCTATGGATACAGCTCTTCTTTTATGGAGTAGAGTTATTTCTAATACAGGATTATTTAAGAATATCATAAGTGACAGAGATCCCAAATTCACATCTGCACTTTGGACCAATCTTCATAGATTGTTTGGGACTAAGTTATCATTCTCTACAGCATATCACCCTCAAACAGATGGGCTAGCAGAGAGGATGATTCAAACTTTAGAGGACATGATCAGGAGATTTTGTGCTTATGGATTAGAATTCAAAGACTCAGATGGCTTTACCCATGACTGGTGCACTCTGATACCTGCATTAGAATTGGCATACAAAACATCAGTCCATTCTTCCACAGGACAAACTCCTGCTATGTTAGAAAAAGGATGGAATCCAAGACTCCCAGCAGACACACTGAGGAAAGACTTGATTGACATTCATCCTACAGCTTCCAGCTTCAAGATAATGCTTGATAAAGTAAAACATCATGCAAAACAAAGTATGGATTATGCTTTTGACTATGCAAAACAGAAGTGGGACAAGAGTCATAAAGTACCAGACTTCAAAGTAGGGGACTTAGTTTTAGTTTCAACCTTGAATTTTAATAATATCAAAGGCCCAAAGAAACTTAAAGATTCTTATGTAGGACCTTTTGTTATTGTTGCTTTACATGGAACCAATGCAGTTCAAGTGGAATTGAGTGGTGAATTGGAAAATAAACACCCCACCTTTCCAGTCAGCTTGTTGAAACCTTATCAACCAGCCGATAAAGAATTGTTTCCTTTAAGGAACCCAACTCCTTTAACTGTACCACCTGTGGAACAGAATGAAGACAAAAAGATAAAGAAAGTCATCAAAGAAAGGAGACTTAGGGGTAAAAATCAAAGAGAATATCTTGTCAGATATAGAAATCCAGTACATGAAGATGAATGGATGGAAGAATCAGAAATACCTGACTCAGATAAACTCTTGAGAAGATTTAGACATGAAAGAAGGCCACAAGCCTGAATATGTCTATAAATGTGCTTTAAAGTTACTTGATCTGAGTAATATGAAGAGGTTGGACAGTGGACATTAACCCCCTTTGGGGCCTTATTCTTTTATCACTAATAAAATTGTAGTACAATTTTATTTTTTGGTGGGAGGGAATGTGAGCCTTGAGGTATATTTTACATACCCAAATAGGCCACAATTATTTTAAAAAGAAATTTTGAATTATGCAAAACTCATAAGTCATGCATATATCCAAAATTCATCATTTTCAATTTCAGAAAAGATGAATAACTTTTTATTGAGTAAGTAAATCCATGGATTTAAGACCAGATTTGGATTCTACACAAAAATTCACCTAGGGTAGCTCCATAGAGTGAATAAGCTCAATTTAAGTATTTGAGGTGGTAAAATGGAAAATACTTCAATACCACATCATTAATACCACATAAAAGATCCGTGAAAATTTTTGTTTTTCTTGATTTTTAGCCAAAATAATGGGAAAGTGAGAAATCCCATGTTACATATACACTAAGAATAGTGTTATGCATGTTTTGAGCACTTAATATCATGGTATTCTTACATGGACTTTTGGTACACCCATAGTGGATATCTCACTTTAAGCTTAAATTTCTATTTTTACGTGAAAAATAGGCAAGGGGGACAAAAGACATCAAAGAGAGCCAGGGTACCCAACTTCTGAGGCCTCAGAGGCGTGGATAGCTCCAGAGCATGGATCCATGGCTCATCTTGGCCCAATTGGTAAACCAAAACTCTTTGGGAACTTGGTTACCATGTTACAACTACTGTAAAACACCAGAAAATAGCAAATAACCTGCTATTTTGACGTGCCAAGGAGGTAATGAGCTACTTACACTCCTGTAACCATGTCAATTACTAATAACTTTCCATCGATAAACCCCAAAAGAGTAATCAAAACCCTTTTGGGACCCATATTCATTGATTTACCTCATAGCAACCAGCAAAACACTGCTATTTGCAATTCTACATAGAAATGAGGTAAAAACTTCAAAAATTCATTAAAAATACAATTCTTAATGAATCTTTCTGAACCTTTCAGGACTAAAGGAGAACTGTATTATCTATGGTACAACCAAAAAGAATTACAGTTTTACTAATAAAATTAAAAGTTTTACTTACAGTCCATTTTTGGTTATTCTATGTGAAACACTGAATCTTCAAAAATTCACAGTAATTACAACCTGTGATGAAATTGGCAATAACATTGATAACTTTGAGAAATCAATGATTATTTTGGAATAAAAGAAGATTTACAAGTGTTACTCCTTTTATTCTTAACCATATTGGGGTTGGTAGTCACGTAAAAGCATCAAATAAGTACTTATGATAGTGTTACGTGACAAATAATGATGTAATCAATAAACCAAAAGGGTTTATTGTTTTCTCACTCACTCGTTTTTCAGTTTGCTCCATGGCACGCCTCTGTGAGCTGTTGTTGACTTAAAAGAGGCCTCCTCTTGCTGTTTTTTCCGCATCATCATCTTATCAATTCATTAAATCATTATTACCAACAAGTAAGTATTAGTTAAAGCTATTCTTAAGTATTTTAAATCTTTCAGAATCAATCAGAAAGACGTGAAATCAAAGAATCCAACTATAAATTGTTGTAATACTGTTATAAATCCTTTTGATCCCTTAAATCCACAATTCTACGTCAAATTTCTCTACTTTTATCTATCAATAAGTTCTTTGGAGTAATAGTGAGTCATTTATCTTTAATTCTTAAAGTTTTTCTCTAGTAATAGTTTTCTTCAAGAATTATATTTATAATTATTCTTGTAAAAGATAATTATATATTAAAATAATTTTATTATTTTAATAAAACAAGTTTTTATTATTAAATTCTTCTTGTAATTGATTCTTGTAGACAATTACTGCTCACTGTTATAATCACTAGTAGTGTATAACACGTGAAAGAAAGAATTTTATAATTATTTAATTGTGGTTATAATAATTCTTTATTATTATATTTCATAAGAACAGACATAGTACTGTTGATTAATAGTAATATTATCATCAGTTTCATAGTCAAATCTTACACCCAGCAAGTCCCAAGTCAAGGGAAGCTCTGGAAACTCATATCAAAGAACTTCTAGACCTTGGTGTGATTAGAAAAGCTGGCCATAATGAAGAAGTAGAAATAACTACACCAGTCATAGTGGCATGGCACAATGGAAAATCCAGAATGGTTTGAGACGTTAGAGCTCTGAACACTTACACTGTTCCAGATAGGTATCCAATACCAAGAATTCAAACTGCCCTTTCTCAAATATCTCAAGCAGTGTATATAACCACTATGGATTCCCTTAAAGTATTCCATAAAAATGTGGTGACACCAAGAGCAAGAAAATATTTGAGAACTATTGTTCATTGTGGCGTGTATGAATATTTAAGAATTCCCTTTGGTATCAAAAATGCACCTTCAAACTTCCAAATAATGATGAATTAAATCTTCCATGAATAACTTTCAGAGGGTTGGTTGATCATTTACATTTATGACATTATTGTCTGTTCCAAGACTTGGGAAGAGCACATGTACAGATTTTCCAGAGCTTTGATAAAAATTCAATCAGTGAACATGAAAATCTCTTTGAAGAAATGTCATTTTGAATTTAAAGAACTTAAAGCACTAGGACATTTTGTATCTGGTTTGTCCCTTGGAATTGATAAAAACAAAGTTGCAGAAGTATTGCTAAAACCCATGCCTCAGAACAAAAAGGAAATTAAGCCATTTTTTAGGTTTTTCAGGATATTACAGGAAACACATTAAATATTTTGCATCCATAGCAAGACCACTTTATACATTGTGTGACAAAGACACAGTATTTGAAATGACTGTTGACAGAGTCAAAGCTTTTGAGTCTCTAAGAGAAGCCTTGACCACTGCTCCACTCTTACTGATGCCAGACTTGAAGTTGCCTTTTAGATTGTATATTGATTCATCAGGGGAAGGGTTGGGTGCTGCACTTCACCAAGCTCAGATCATAAATGATAAACCTTTGGAAGTACCCATATGTTTCATATCCAGGAAAATCAAACCAACTGAAGCCAGATATGGAGCAAGTCAAATGGAATGTTTATGCCTTGTCTGGGCCATGGGAAAATTGAACTACTTCTTGGAGGGATGTGTTTTTGAAATGATAACAGATTGTACAGCTGTCAAATCCCTTTTAAACATGAAAACACCTAACAGACATATGCTCAGATGGCAAATAGCCATACAAGAATACAGAGGCAATATGACTATTGTTCATAAAGATGGGAATATTCATCAAGATGCATATGGACTAAGCAGATGGCCATTACCAAATGATATTGATAATCCTGCTTATGTTACAGAAAAAGCTTCACCACAGATCCCAATATAAGGAATAAGTGTTACAGACTTGAACACCACCCTCTTTGAAGAAGTAAGAAGCAGTTACCCTTAAGATAAGAATTATAGCATCTTATGCCAATTACTTAACAAAGACTGTAAAGACAACTCTCTAATACATGCCTTGGATGACTCTTATGTTGAAGGAAGATTTCACCTACTGGATGGTATAATTTTCCACAGGACCAAGCACACATGTGTCATGACAGTTGGTGACAGGTCATTAATCAATCTTCGACTAAAAGAATCCCATGACAGCCCCTTTTTTGGGAAATCCATCCAAAGACAGAACAAGAGAAAACGTGAATACCTGCGTATGGTGGCCAATGTGGCAGAATGATGTTGCAGAGTATTGCAAAACCTATGACAGATGCCAGAAGGCAAATAAATACACTGGCAAGAGACTTGGAAATATGATCAAAGTCCAAGAACCCAGCAGACCTTGGGAAATTGTCCCTATGGATTTGGTAACTGGCCTACCACCAGGAGGTGACAGAAGCTATAATGATTGCCTAGTGACTGTAGACAGCTTCAGTAAAGCTCCAATCTTTTTACCATGTAACAAGGATGATACAGGCATGGATACAGCTCTTCTGATATGGAATAGAGTAGTGTCATGGACTGGCATATTTACAAATATCATGAGTGACAGGGATCCCAAATTCACTTCAGCACTATAGACAAATCTTTACCAATTATTTGGCACTAAGCTGTCTTTCTCTACAGCTTACAACCCACAAGCTGATGGTCTGGCTGAAAGGATGATCCCGACCTTAGAGGACATGGTAAGGAGATTTTGTGCATATGGCCTTGAATTCAAAGATTGTGATGGATTTACACATGATTGGTGTACTCTGTTGCCAGCACTGGAATTAGCATATTAAACATCAATCCATGGTAGTAACAATCAAACTCCTGCTATTCTAGAAAAGGGATGGAACCTCAAATTACCTCAAGATTCCCTGAGGTAAGATTCAATTGAAATACATCCCACAGCTGTTAGCTTCAAGGGAATGCTAGAGAAATCTAGAAAGCATGCATTAAGGTGCATGGAAGACTCTTTTGCATATGCTAAGGACAAATGGGATAAATCACATGCAACTCCAGATTTCAAAGTGGAGGATTTATTTCATGTATCCACCACTAACTTCAATAAAATCAAAGGATATAAAAAGCTGAACGACTCCTTTGCAGGACCTTTTGTTATTAAGGCCCTTCATGGAGAAAATGCTGTTGAGGTAAAGTTATCTGAAGAACTTAAGAATAAGCATCCTACATTTCCAGTGAGCTTGATAAAGCCATAAAAATCTAGTGATGCAGAAAGATTTCCCTTGAGGAATAGGGTCCCCAAGCTATACCTCCTATTGAGTCATCTGGTAGTAAGAAAATTACCAAAGTTCTCAAAGAAAGAAAGTTGAGAACCAACAAAGTAAGGGAATACCTTGTTAGGTACAGTGACCCAACTTTTGAAGATGAAAGGTTGCCAGAAAAAGACGTAACTGGAGCTACTAAACTTCTCAGAAGGTTCAGAAACACTAGAAATAACAATATTACAAAGTAATATTCTTTTTTAGCGGGAGGGGATGTGAGACTTAGAGATATTTGCATATACCCAAAAGACCACAAATGATATATTAAGATACAAATATAAAGAAAATAAATTTATTTATATTACAAAAATAAAAATTGAAATATAAATACAAGTTTGTTTTTGAGAATCAAGATTTAGTCATAATTTAAAAATAAAAATTACAATAAAATTTAAAATTATGAAAATACATTTTTACTTGTAAAAATTAAGTAAAAGTGAATTTTACATAAAAATTATGAAATTACAATATTTTTTGGTAAAAAGTTATAATAAAATTTTATCCAATAAGTAAACATAAAGAAATCATCTCACCATTGGATTCCTCATAAAAAACAAGGTGGGGTCACTTCTGTATGAAATTTCTGTAACTCAACTCTAGGTAAGCTTAAATTGAGTTTTTAGTATTTTTTGTACCAAAGTATGGAAATTCTCAAAACCTTAATTTAATTCACACCACATGTGGTTTTAACAACAATTTTTGTGTTAAAATTGAGGTTTGGTGTATAGTTTAGAAGTTATGAGGAATTGAAGTATTTTCAATTGAATTCAATTGAATTGTCAAAATGTGTGCATGTATTACATAAGTGAACTTTGATTTACATATGAAGTATCAATTATTACTGAATTTTACTGTACAATTCAATTTAATTACATATGTAAATTACAAGTATAATACATGATGAGGAATTAAAGGAAAAAATAAATTGGAAAGATTAAAATTGGGGGGGGAAAGGAACCCTAGCTCTAAGGGGGAGCCAGACCTCCAAAATCCTTGCTGACAGGCGTGAGATGTCAAAATTCAGGCAAAAGTTCATCACTTTTGGCCTGGAATTGAGTCACAGGGTCTGTAACTCAATTGATGATGAGGTTTTGATACCAACAAGGGTAGTTTTAACTGCTTCCAAGAGGGTAAAACTACGCTTAAGTTCAAACAATGTTAGTAATAACATTTGTAACTGGCTTCTACGCCTCTTACACACTTTCTGACGTGTTTTGAAGGCTCTAGACCAGGTATTACCATAGTAATGGCTGATTTAAGGGTCTAAAATGGCTAAAAATAGCAAAAAATGGCTAAAACCAGCGCTTTTTTGGTCTAAACCAGGGTTCAATGATGCCATAATTGGCTTTTCTGTTGTCAGAGTGTTTTCCACAACTTACAAGAGTAAAATTTGCTTTTGGAGTAAGAAAATTGATGGCTATAAAAGAATGTCTTCTTTGCCCCACTTTTCTCTTCATGTTAGAATCTTTTCCTTTTATAATTAGTTTAAACAATGTTAAACCAATCACTAAAGTATTCCAACCACCCCCTTTTAAAAATTTCAAACCTTTTAACCACGTGAAAAAATCATTACACTCACTTTTTGTAACTCTTATAATCATTTTTACCCCTGAACCACCCCAAAAGTGAGTCAAAGCATCTTTCATCACTGTTAGCTTTGTCACTTTGTTTCCAAATTCACTCTGGTCACTTTTGGGTGTGTTTTTTTCTTTAAATATCCTTTTAAAGACATTTTTCTTGAATTAATTGCTTGAAGTTCTTTGCTCAATTAATTCCAATTGAAATTGCTCTTGAAGAAATCTCTTTTGTAGCCTTAAATATCTCTTGTAGAGTATTTTTGGATAAATCTTTATTGTTGGTAAAACAATAAATTTTTATTAGATTATTTTTTTTATACTTGAAAAGTTAAAAATAAAATAAAATTGGCATGTTTTCTCTTTAAAAATACTATTTCTTACTATTTTTAAACAAACTTTGAGGTCAGGAAAAGTACTTGATATTTTATCAAAGTTTCATATCCACACCTTACAATGATCCACACAGTCTGTTGAATTATTTACTTCTAGCTGAGGTCTTATTAATTGATTTCAAATTAACTCTATTTCTGAATTGGTTTATCCAATTACAATACACTATAATTTTCTTTTGGGTTTATACAGAATTTTCCACATTTATAAATTCCAGGTATGTATTTTATGAATCTTTATTTGAACTGTATTAGAAATTTATTGTGAGTATTTAATGAACTACCTCTCTGATTATCAGTGAAGGATTTTCAATGATCCCTCTTTCTGATTATCAGAGAAGGATGTTAAATGATCCTCCTTTCTTATTGAATAGATACTCTTCACCCTTTCCTCATGGAAGTGAAATTATCTCAAATGTGATTGAGGTGACCTCCTGATAGCCACAAGTAAGGGGATTCTATAGGCTTATAGTCCATTAATTCTTTCTTTCCAAAAATTTTCAAATTTTATTTCCTTCCAAATTTCCCTTATGCTTCATTTTTCCTCATTTTATTTTGAATATTAAATTAAGGGTAAGTTCTCTCTTGATTTTCACAATTCTGACCTTTGAATTTATTTTCTTTAATCTCTTCTTCTATTTAAGATGTGAAATTTTAATTGTAAATATTATTTTTTGAGTTTGATTTGATTTTTCTTAATTAATATTTGATTAATGGGGGAAATGAGTATCCATAAAGGATTTCCCTTTATTTTAAGCTCCTATTTCCCTCTTTAATGCCATATATAATCAAAAAAATGGCATTTTTTTTATTAATGAATAAATATTAATCCAATTTTAGGAAATGCCATCAGTTTACCCTCTTTTTTGATTTTTGAGAGTTGGGGAGATTTTGTTCTGAAAATGCACAAAATTTTCAGAAATTTGAAAAAGTGAGAAATACAAAAAAAAATTCACAGAATTTTTTTTGTGGTTATAATAAATTTATTCAATTTAAATCTTAATATATTTCTTCTAACTTGTTGTCATGAAAATTGATTATGAATTTTTTCCCTTCTTTCAATTGCCCTAGCTTTGTTTTTTTGACTTTAATTTGAGCTCAAAGCTTACTCCCTTGTATTTCTCTTAATATATTAATTACTTCTTTTCTTTTCTTTGTGATTACAATTATTGTGATGGCTCAAGGGATTTTTCTTAATGGAATATGGCATGTACTGAGCTTTATGACATTAATCAAACATATGATTGCCCTCAATATCTTAGATTTATTGAGAAAGCTTGCACAAATTTTCAGATGAGAGAGGTTTCTTGCATTGAATCTGTCACGCCCAGGCCTACTAGGCTTGACTAATCCTTTGAGTTTACTATTTAGATTGATTGTGGTTTCTCGTTATCTTTACTGTTGATTGCTTTCTACATTTTTTTGTTAATACGCAGAAGCCTCTGAGAAAACAATATGGAATGGGATTGATTGCTAGGATGACTGCATTTATACTCTAATTACAATTATTAATATGAGTGTGACACATAGAAATCAGTATTTAATTTTTTTAAGGGCTTTAATATGGAAGAATAGTGGTGGTGAGTAATTTTGAAATCCCAGGGTGCAGTATCTATAAATTTGTTCATTATGAAAAATCATATGATAATTGAAGATAATTGAAGCCTGATTATATTCCAAAGGTACTATTTCTGTTGAAGAACTGTACATATAGGAATCCAAAATCTGGATGAAAATTATCTGTTTAATTCAGAAAAAGGGCCCTTTTTACCCTTCAAAAAGTGTGGGAGGGGCATATGCACTCTTACACATTGAAATACTGAGGCTTTCACTCCAGAGGTTTTTACCATGGCTTTAAAAGTCTCTAGTACCATGTATTGAGTCTTATATGTGGGTTTGAAACCACATCTGGTCAAATTTTCACAATACAGGGTGAGGATTTTCATAGGATGACCTCAAAGGAATGTTCTATGGATCAGAAATGTAACAAGGTGTACAAACCCAGTCAGGAGGCCTTTATTAATTAAACCATGATTTATTGGAGGTTAAAAAATCTTCTTCATTGACTCAAAAGCTCCATTTCAATAGTACGGGATCCCATGCTACTGGAGCTTTTCCAATTACTTGGGATGTTGACCTTGAATACTGCCCACCTTTGTCCATTTTGAAGATAGAGGGATGAAAATTGAATCATTACGTATCCCTCAATTTATTTTCTATACAATGGTTACTCATTTGGCATTATTGAAATCAGCTATGGAAATGTTATATGGGATCCAAGCTCCATTATAGTAATTTGTGTTTTGTATTTTCCCTGTATTGAGTTAAGATGCTCAATAAGCTTTCCTCTATATATAATACAGCTCAGATTCTGTTACTTACAAAAATACCCTAATCTAGGTATCTCACATTAAAGCTTTAGAAGTTAGATGAGAATTGACTATTTTATTCACCATTATTTGTTTTATTGTTGGCCCTCAATTCTGTAACTTTGGTGTTTGCTCAATTTTTCTATTACCATTAGATATGCCTCCTTGTAATATTCAATTTAAGAGGAAAAATTATGGGCTTATCACTCCTTTTCTGGGTTTTACATTGGAGGTAAAAATCAGGGTTTGTGCCCAATTCTGGCTTTGAGATGGAATAATTTTGTTATTATTTATCCTCTAAAGATGGGAGCTGTGGCTTTAGGACAAGGTGAATTTCATCTTGCTTCTTGGATGCTTTTGTGAGCTGTTTTTGGTGATTCAAATTCTATTGGTGGGAATCTTGATTTTTCATTGGTTTATGGTATATTGGTGTCATTATTGTTCTTGGATTTTGAGTCACCAGCTGACATTAATTATGATTTATTGAATGGAGGAAAATACCATAAAACATTAAAAAATGAAATGAAATTGAAACAAAGAGAAATCAGACAAAAGGGAATCAAATGAGAGAAAAAAAAATTGTTTTTATGCTTAAAATTCTGGTACCCTTTGAGGTAAGACTGTATTCCCCTGGGAAAAGAGCTCCTGGAAGCCAAAAAATATTTTTTGTTGAAATAGTAGCTAAGGTGTTTCTATTCAAAAGTTATAATACCCTAATAAACTTTAACCACTGGATGTAAATTACTTTCATAATTTCTAATCCACACCAATCACCATAAACGATATAAGTGGGATAATAAAGGACTTGAAGTTGAAGATTGAAATGTGGAGTAAATAATTAACAATAGCTGAAAAATTCTAAATTAGAAGAAGCTACATTTGAGGTTAATTGTGCTTCAAGGTCTTTGGAATCTGTCCAAAGATATCAAAATTGATTTCAAAGTAGCCAATGTGATTCCTACAGAAATTAAAGTAGGGTACCATCTTTAAGGTGCATGCCATGATAGGAATTCATTTTTTGAATGCCGCTCCCTGCCAAGGATCATAAATCCAAATTGTTAGATATTTGGGTCGGTCTTTTAAGAATATGATGAAACAGAGTCCTTCATAATTTGGAGTATTTTGATGATTTTCAAAGCCATAGAACATCACCCTCTTGGATCATTACATGGCATATCTTGTTCATATCCATTTTATCACACTTTTGACATATCCATTCCTTTTGGCCAAATTGGACATACTATACTTTTTGGCCTTTTATGGGGATTATATCATTGGGGGCCAACTTGGCCCCTTCATCATCATCAGGCTGTTCCTGTCCACTGTATTCCCTTGGGAGCTTTTTAAGAATTTCCTTGTGAGACTCAGAGGTATTTTTATATACCCAAAAAACCAAAAAAAAACAACAATTATGTTGTAATTATGAATGGATAAATTTATCCATATTGAAAAAACAAAAATTCAAATTTGAATACACAAATTATATAAAAAATCAAAAAAATTCATACTGTACAGTTGAAATGACATTGAAATTTAACTTGTGAGAATACACTTTTACTTGAAAAAATTAAGTAAAAATAAATTTTCAACAAAAATATTAAAATTAAAATTTTTTTGGCAAAAATTAAATAAGAATTATTATCTATTTTTTCCAATAGATAAAATTATGAAAATTATTTAACCATTGAGCTCCTTATAAAAAATAAGGTTGGGTCCCCTCTGGGTGAAAATTCTATAACTCAACTCTAAATAAGCTTAAATTAACTTTTTAGTATTTTCTGTATGAAAATCAGAAAATTGTCCAAACCTGAATTTAATTTGACTACATGTGGTATCAACATTCAATTTTTGAGTTAAAAATGAGGAGTGGTGTGTAGTTTAGAATTTATGAGGAATTGAAGTATTTTCAATTGAAATGTCAAGATGTGCACATGTATTACATAAGTGACCTTGAATTTTCATATGAGGTATCAATTACTAAAGTTGTGTACTGTAATATTTAAAGTGAATTACATATGTGACTGTATAGTATAGTTTAGGATGAGGAATGAAAGAATAAATAAATTGGAAAGATTAATTTTGGGGGGAAAAGAAATCTTGGCTCCAAGGTTGGCAGACTCCCCCAAGATCCTTGGTGACAGGTGTAAAATTTTGAAATTAACACAAAGGTTCATCCCTTTTGGCCTGGAATTGAGTCACATGGTCTTTGACTCAATTGATGAGGAGGTTTTGATACCAACCAGAGCAGTTTTGACTGTTTCCAAGGGGGTAAAACTACGCTTAAGTTAAAAAAGTCTTATTAAAAACAGGTTTCACTGGTTTTTTGCGTCTTACACACATTATGACATGTTTTGAAGGCTTTAAACCAGGTATCACTATAGCAATGGCTGATTTAAGGGACTAAGATGGCTAAAACCAGCCTTTTTTTGGTGCAAAAAAGGATTCAATGATTCCATAATTGGCTTTTTGTTGTGACAGTTTCTCTCATGACTGATTAGAGTGAAATTGTCACAGGCGCTCTTGGTGAAAAAAAAGAGTGGTCTGGAACTCAGAAATACGGGAACTCACTTGGAAGACTCCAAAGAATAAAGAAGTGAATTTCTCTAAGAAATATGCAGGTACAAAAGGTGAGATGCAATAAGAGCAATAAGCAGCCAAATGGGAAAAGAGCCAACCAAGTACATCCTTAATCACTGTTTCAACCTTCCAGAAGGTATAATGGAATCAGTAAAGGATATGACCACTAATATATGCTGACAGGTGAATACAGAAAAAGAAAAAGGTACTAAATGACTGACTTTATAATATCAGTATTCACTCAACAAAAAAGATAAGATAAATAAAGATAAAATAAAATCAAAATATATTAATTAACTTGGGGAAAAACCCTCAGGGTCAAAGGAGGCTGGTATATTTGAAAAGGTGAGAGCTTGACTCCTTCAGGCTGACAGCTGGTCTGTAGTGAATCCTTGAGGCTGTATTGACTGCTTGATGAAGTGTATACCTCGCAAAACTGGGAAATGGACTGAGTTTATTGATCTTCCCAGGGTTTATGATTTAAAATACATGTCTTAATGAATCCAGAATGTATTGAATGAATGTGGTTGCCAAGGTGGATTGATGGAGCACTTACACTTGACAAATTGTTTTGGAACTGCCTCTTGAATATCCCTTGAGAGTGAACTGCTAGTATTCCTTTGGAGCAATACTGTTAATGAGAATAACCAATTATTTCTTGATGGTGTCATTGGTATTTGAGATTGACACTTTTCTTTGAGCCTTGATGAATCCTCTGGATGACGTGCCTTGATGACCTGATGGGAAGTTGAAATAACCATTTGATCTTGGGGCCATTGGATTGCAGGTGAAAAAAGATGAATAATGGTGCATAACACCATTTATGGCAATTATGGTTATTGGAGGGTGGGATTGGCCAAAGCTCTTTTGAAATGATTCCAGGAGGATATAGGTGAAACATGGGGTTTGAGTGACTTCAAAGGTGAAAAAGTCTTTTTGGGTGATTTTCCCAAATACAGCTTATACAAATTCAAAACAGTATTTGCGCAAAGTTCACAGAAAACTCATACCATGCTAAAATAATGACAAATGTCAACAAAGTATTTATAAATTGATATGAAGAAGTACTTACTTGAGAAGCTCAGAGGTGGACTGGATGGCACTGTGTGTAGGTGTGGTGAGCATGCGCAAGAGACCCCATGGACAAGCTAACTGCTATCTGTTATACCATAAAAAATAACCGATATAATTCACGGTAAAACAGTTAATACTGTGCAAAATAACTGATATACTGCACGGTAAAACAGTTAATATTTGCAGTGGTTAAGGACAATTCTTGAGTTTTTCAGTTGGTTCCCAAATGGATCTTTCTGGGTCTTGACTGAAACCTTTCCATTCAACCAAATACCATAATTTTCCTCTCTTGAGCTTTGAGTCCAGTATTTGAGAGACTTTCCATTCCTCTTCTTCTTCAATGATAATTGGAGGAGGAGGCTTGTGATTGCTATTTGGGATTGTTGATGTATTGACTGGTTCTAAGAGTGAAATATGGATGGCTGGGTGCATGGAATTCCATTGAGATGGGAGCTTTAGATGGTAGGCATGAGTGCTGAGTTCTTCAATATTGGAAAAGGGCCCAACCATATTTAAGACAGTTTTTTGGTGGGTCTAGTTGATTTGATTTTCTTGAAAGAAAGCCATATCATGTCACCGGATTGAAAACAGGTGTACTTGATCTACTTTTATCTGCATACCTCTTTAGCTTGTCTATGGAAACTTCAATTTCTCTCTTGAAATATTGCTGTACTGATTGGATATTTTTTGATAACTTTCCAGCAGGAGTATCTTGAGTAATGTGAGCTCAGTCAAAATGAGGATCCCTTCTATAAACAGTAAAAAATGGTGATTGTTTTGTTAAAGAGTGGTCAGAGTTATTGTAGGAAAATTCAGCCAGAGGGATCCAGGTGTTCCAATCATCTTGATGATAACTGAGATACATCAGTTTATGGATGGCAAATACTTGACAAATTGCTTGAAATCTTGAGCTTCTGACAAAGATTGGTCCAAAAATAATAAACAAAAAAAGAACCTCTATCACCAACAATGCTTGAATGCAAGTTTAACAACCACTCACCAGGGGTAAGGGTATTCATCAATACACCCACTCAAGCACCACAAATCAGCAGATCCACTATTTGCATCAGCATTCAGTTTCAGAAATCTTCCTTGCTGAAACATGCATACAGCTTGGTACTTCAATGCAGCCTGTCAACATCTGTACAGGTTGGATTCACCCAATACAGTTTGGATACATCATTATGAAGCTTTATGATCACTCAACTTCACCACACCTCTTGTACAGGACCTATATTGGCCATACTCAATTCAATAATTCAATCCTCTCTTGAAAATTCTCTCTCTGGATCAGGGCTGGTGATTCTCACATATACCAGCCCCTCTTTCTCCCCCCTGGGGAATTTTCCTCAGTTAATTAATTTAGTTTATTTATTATTTCATGAATATTATTATCCTTATTTTGGGTATTATATTTATCTAATATTAAGTTAGTCTTTGCATTTTCTCTCTTTGCCTGTACAGTATGAGTTGGGTGGCCATATCCTTATTAACCCTTCTATTTTCATTCTGACAGGTTAAAAAGTGTACGTGGACTTGTTTGTGGTTGGCTCTTTTGTTCTTTACTATTATTTCTTTTGTTGCTGCTTTCTTATATTCTTTATTTTAGTAATTCATCTCTTTGCACTCTTAAGTGTATTCCTTCTTACCATATCCTTGAGCCCTCAATAAGTGGGTCCCAGTTTACTGAGTGACAGGCCCTCTTCACTTAGAAGAACCCCTGTGATATTAAATTAATTAACTCATATTTGATTCTTTATTTTCATTCATTTAGATTCATTTCTCTCATTCATCAATAATGACTCTTCAATGATCTTATGATTTTTCTCTCATCAATTTTCATCTCATTCATTTCATTAATATGAAAATTGACTCTTTCTGCTTTTCTTAATCATTGCTGACCATCTCATTTCACTTCATTTTATTTCATTCAAATTTCTCTTTGTTTGTCTATTCAGGTCTTATCAGGAGTTATTGATTGGTTAATGATTGGTTCATTGATTGTGATTAATTTGGGTTATTCATTCAGCAATTCATGATTTATTTGGATTGATTGATTTGACTTTTGAATTCCTCAGGATAACTCATTTATCCCCCAATAATTGATTATTTACTATTGATTAATTTTGATTGCTGAAGATATTGATTGACTAGTTGATTCCTCAAGACTTTGAATTTACCTTGAAGACATTGATTGATTGACTGACAAATTGATTGTTGAATTTTTCAAAATTATTGATATTCAATTTGAATTATTGTTGATAATTGATTGAATTGATTGATTGTTGATTGAAGTTGATTTAACCTCAAGAACTGAATTGATTCCTCAAGATTCATCAAGATTTTTTTTATTGTGATTGATTTGGCCAAGCTTTGATTTTTGTTGTCTGTCAGGTTGAGTCTATGTTGAAGCTGTAATTAGGCTATTTACAACTAGAACTATGAATGTGACAGGAAGAAAAATGATTTAAAATAAGAGTTTTTAATTTAAGATGATGTTTTATAATAGAAAAAAAAGGGTTCTACTATTGAAGAATAGTGGTGGTGAGCGCTATTGAGAACCCAGGGTGCAGTCTTACCAGTTGGATTACTATAATAAGAGCTACAATAATCAAAGTTATAATTATACCTGATTGTTACCCAAGGCTAAAACTGTTTTTGACAGTTTACTACATAGGGTATTCAAGAGCAGGATGGGGAAACAATTCTGGCTGTGAAAAGCCTCCTTTTTATTCTGAAATGGGGTGGAAAGGGTGCTAGAACTTTCCACGTAGAGGAAGTGAAGATTTTTTCACTCTCTGAGACAGGCTTGTGGATTGCAAAGACCTGTATTAACCTGTTTTAGGCTCAGATGTGGTTTTGAAACCACATCTGGGCAGTTTTCACCAATACAGGGTGAAAACTTTCATCTGTGGACCTCACAGCCTGATTCTGACATGTATGACATGTAGAATGCTGTACAGAAACTGTATGGGACCCCAGTATTGACTGAAATATGAGTTATTGAAGTAGAAACAAGCTTCTTTGTCTATTCGACACCTCATATTCATGATTATGGGACATTATCCCATGGTAAAGCTGTATTGGTCATAATGTGGGATTTTGACCTTAAAACAGCTGTAACTTTGTCAGTTCTTGTGATATAAACCTCAAACCTGAATCAGTGTGTAGCCCTGTGTGTGGTTTACACAATGGTACCTTATTTGATATGGTTATCATTAAATATGGCAAAGCTATGCCATGTACAAGACTTTTGTACATATGCGTGGTTTAGGCAAAAAGCTGTATTGGGCTTGTTTGCCCCATAACTTCTGCTATAGTTGAGATATGAGGACATTGATGATACCATCAGATAGCCCTGATTGTGCTATTTCTAAAAAGATCCCACTTTAGGTATCTCACACTAAAACTGTAGAAGTTAGATGGGAGGTGAATGTTTTGTTCACCCTTATTTGGCGTGAATGTGGCCATAACTCAAGTAATACTGGTGTTGGCTTGGTCTGGCTAGTTCAATTGGATAGCCCTGGCTTGGAGCTTCATTTTGAGTACCAATTTGAATGGGTTAGGCCTCTCTTTCTGGATTTTAGATGAGAGGTGAAAATTAAGGTTTATGCTCAGCAACAACTTTGAGCAGGAATAACTTTGTTATTCCTTGTCCTATGGTGATGGGACTTATATCCAGAAAGGGGTGAGTTTCCTCTTTCCCTTGATACCTTTTGAGCTCATTTCGCTCAGCTCCATGTTTTGGTGGTATCTTGGCTATACCATTGGTTTATGGTATTTTGGCTGTCATGCTTGTGCTATTGTTTGGAGTCACAGGCTGACATTGTAAATACCATCAAGTTTTTTATTCTACATCTGTTCATAATGCCAGTTCAGCATAGTCCCCCAGCAAAGAACACTAGATCCCAAAAAATTCCACCTGTTCTCACTCCTACAGCCAGGGCTCCTCTTGACCGCACACCATCAGTTCATCAAATTAGTGCAAACTTGGACAGAGGACCAACAATGGAAGGAGCAGCACCCTCAAGAAGAGGTGGAATTAAATCTAGAAGATGAAGATCTTTTTCTGAACTTTTGGGTGGCTACCCTGGCATGTCTGAAGGTGCAAGAGCAAGATTAGGGGAAGTTGAAGATGAAGAAGGGGAAGAGTCTGTGGAAGAGGAAGATTCTGGGGAGACTGAAGTGGAAGATGACTTGGAAAATGCTCCAGAGGTGCCTCAGGGTTCTAATCTATCCCTTTCTAGTCAACCTCTTGTCTCTCAAACTGATCCAAGTCTCCTCAAGATGATGGAGCAAATGACTCAATTCATGGGGAAACTCACTCAAACAGTTGCCCCCAGGGACAATTCCAAAGCTCCTGCTTTCAGCACTCCATCCATGAAGGCACCTGACTCTTTTGATGGTACTCAAGCTCATAGATTGTGAGGATTTATCCAATCCTGTCAATTAATCTTCCATAATGATCCAGCAAATTTCTTCTCTGACAGGAAGAAAGTTCTTTCCTCAACTTCTTTTCTCACTGGTAGAGCTGGAAAAGGGATTGAACC
This sequence comes from Austropuccinia psidii, assembly GCA_023105745.1. NCBI lineage: Eukaryota > Fungi > Basidiomycota > Pucciniomycetes > Pucciniales > Sphaerophragmiaceae > Austropuccinia > Austropuccinia psidii. Next base: position 5,487,527 of record JALGQZ010000002.1, on the reverse strand, counting down.
CTATCTCTCAAATATTTCCAATGAAGACCCTTCTTATCTCCTCAATAATTGGCCATTATTTGAATCTCCATTATTCACTCTGTTTGGTGACCCCAATGAATTCAGGAAAGCTGAACAAGAGTTGGACAATTTGAGGAGGAAGGAAAGTGGTCATTTATCTTTGTATATTGCTGATTTCAGAAGCTTAATTTCAATAATTGGAGATTGGGGGGAAAGAGCTTATATCCATGTTTACAGAAGAGGATCGGCATCAATATTATTGGATCAGTTGGCTTCTCACCCTGGAGCCTTTGACACTTTTCAAGAACTTGTGGATGTCACTTTAGAATTAGACACAAGATATCATGAGAAGCAAAAGGAAAAGAATGGCAATCAAGAGAAGAAGCCTCCTGCTACTGGATCCAATCAGCCTAGGCCTCCTCAAAACTCATCTTCAAAGAGGCCTCACCAGAAGAAGAATAAGAAGTGCAAGCAGTTTCAATCTTCAAAGGACAAGTCCCATGCTGCTCTCCTCAATAAGGACAATAAGCTAATTGGTTCTGAAAAGGAAAGGAGGATTCAAGAAGGGTTGTGTACTTATTGTGGTGGAAAGCACCCAATTGAAAACTGCTTCAAGAGACCTCAGAACAAGCCTGGGGCATCATCAAGAGGCTTCCCTAGCAAGCAGGCAAAAGCCTTAGTGGGGATCATGATGTGTTCAATGGTTCTCACTTATTTGCTTCAAGAGCACAATAGTGCACTCTGAATACTAGTGTCAAGAAATCTTTAAAGTTTCTTATTTTTTCTTCTGTCTCTGATATTTTTCAGAGTATTCTCATTGATTCTGGTGCTGCAAACTCTTTTATTGCAAAGACTTTTGTTCTCAAGTACTTATTGACTATTTCAGAGCTCCCTGAAAAGATTCCTCTTTTCATTCTGGATTCTAATTAATCCTCTTCCTTGTTCATGAACCATTATACCAAGTGGGTAGTTGACATGCCTTCATTCCCAAGCTTTTAATGGGACTTATTTATCATAGATTCACCCAAAGGAGAAGACTTGATATTGGGAGATGATTTCCTTTACCATTTTAATCCTATCATTGATTGGAAAAATGGATTTATCACCTATTAATCTATTCATAAGGATTCTAGTGGTATTATTCCTTCTTCCAGTAATGACTTGGCCACTGCTGTCAACAGTGTTGCTCTGGTTGGTGAACTTGAGACACCTTCCCTTCCTTCTTCTGTACATATCCCTTCCATCATTCCCTGTCAGTCATTACGTCCATTAAGAGATGACATCTTTAAAGAGATAAAAGATGTTGCTGACGCTTTTGCTATATCCTCACTTCATCTCTTTCAAGAGGATATGAACCTTCCTCCCTTATCCTTTCATGCATCCCTGCAGGAGCAGTGGGATGAGGAGGAAGAGCCAGACAAATTGACACTTTTTTGAAGGTAGTCCCTCCTTTTTATTACCAATATTTGGATTTAGTCTCCAAGGTGAAAGCAGAGAAACTTCCTCCACACCGCGCCTGTGATCACCATATTGAATTGGAGGGTCTTCTACCTCCAATTGGTGTTATCTACTCATTATCAAATCAAGAGTCAGAAACACTGCGGGCCTACATTTCAGAAAATGTAGAGAAAGTTTTCATAAGAACAAGCTGCTCTTCAACAGGAGCACCTGTCCTTTTTGGTAAGAAAAAGGATGGAGGTCTTTTTTTGTGTGTTGACTACTGCAAACTCAATGCTGTCACTAGGAAGAACAGGTATCCTGTTCCTCCTATGAACCAGCTTCTTACTGTATTCAGAAGTTCCACTATCTTCTCCAACATAGATCTGTGTGGTGCATATAATCTCCTGAGAATCAAAGAGGGGGATGAGAACTTAACTGCCTTCAGAACCAAACATGGTAGTTATGAGTATTTGGTTATGCCATTTGGCCTTACCAACTCTCCAGCTTCTTTCCAGAATCTTGTGAATGATATATTTGCAGATTATTTGGATGTGTTTGTTGTAGTTTATTTAGATGATATTATGATCTTTTCCAGTTCTGAGGAGGAACATGTCAAACATGTGGCCTCTGTCCTTCAAATACTGAGGGACAATAATTTGTTTTCCAAAGCCTCCAAGTGTGTATTCCATGCCTCAAGTGTGGAATACTTGGGCTATGTTGTTTCAAGTGATGGCCTCTAGATGGATTCTTCAAAGGTTCAGCAAATCCTCAATTGGCCTCAGCTCAAAAACATCAAGGCTCTTCAATCTTTTCTTGGCTTTGCCAATTTCTATCACTGTTTCATTAAAAATTACTCCAAAAAAATCACTGCTCTCACTTCCCTTCTCAAAAAAGACTCTCCTTTTATCTTCAATGAGGAAGCTCTTAGCCAGTTTCAATTACTCAAAGAAGCTTTCACTACTGCTCCTATCTTATCTCATTTCAATCTTCTCTACCTACTATTGTAGAGACTGATGCTTCTGATTATGCCTTGGGTGCTGTACTGAGTCAGGTGAATGACTCAGGAAAGAATCCCATTGCATTTGATAGTTGAAAGCTTCTCTCAGCTGAGCTGAACTACGAATTCATGAAAAGGAACTTCTTGGCATAGTTTGGGCTCTCAAGTGCTGAAGAGCATTTCTTATCTCTCTTTCCAATTCTTTTGAGGTCTTGAAAGACCACTCTTCCCTGCAGTATTTTATGTCTTCCAAAGTTCTTACTCATTGTCAGGCCTGTTAGGCTGAGTTTATTTCTGAATTTGATTTCACTATCACTTACCGCCCAGGCAGACTGGCCACTTTACCAGATTCCTTGTCACTTCCGGACAACGTGTACCCAGAGAGGGGGGTGGATTTCATCAGCAAGAATCCTCAAAACTTTCATCAAGTAATCAAGCAAGATGGAATTCAAGAGTCAAGATTCTTCTCAATCAAAGTGGAAATATTTTCAGATTAAGTTGACAAGATTCAAAGAGAAGTATGGAAAGACAAAGACTATGAAGAAATACTCAAGCAATTAGCAAGAGGTGAATCAGTTCCAGATTCTTCTCTTGAACCTCAAGCCAAGTTGTTATCATTCAAAGATAGAGTGGTAATCCCAAACAATGAAGAACTTCAACTAAATATTCTTCAAAAGCGTCATGACTCACCATTGGCTGGCCATCCTGGCCATGAGAAGACCCTCAAGCTCATCAAGAGGGATTTTTATTGGGCTGGCATGAATCAATTCATTAAGGACTATGTGTCCTCATGTCAGTAACATTCAAGAGACAAGAACATTCATCACAAGAAGTTTGAATTACTCAAGCCTCTTCAAATTCCATCTGGTCCTTGGAATTCCTTATCAATGGACTTTATCACTCAATTGCCTTTGTCAAACAGCTTTGACTCAATTCTAGTAGTTGTGGACAGGTTCTCAAAAATGGCAATCTTCATTCCAACTTATTGAACAATCACTGCGGTGGACTTAGATCAAATCTTCATTAGTCATGTATCTTCCAAGCCAGGCCTTCCAGTCAGTATTATTAGTGATAGAGGATCTTTATTTGTTTCATCATTTTGGACTCAATTATGTCAGCAGCTCAAGATATCAAGAGATCTTTCAACTGCTTTTCATCCTGAAACAGATGGACAGACAGAGAGGGTAAATCAGATTCTAGAAAAGCATCTTTGGATGTATGTCAGCTATCCTCATGATGACTGGCACACCTGGCTACCTCTGGCTGAATTTGCCTATAATAATGCAGAACATTAAACAACAAAGAAATCACCTTTTTTCACCATTTATGGAAGAAATCCCAGCTTTGACTCAATCCATATTTCTCAAGATTTACCTTCTGGAAAGGTATCAACAAAACTCCAATCAGTACAGCAAGTTGTCAAAGAAGAATTAGAGTCAGGAATAAGGAGATTCAAGAATTATGCAGATAGAAATAGAGCAATTCCACCTGATGTCCAACCTGGGGACAAAGTATGGCTAGCTTCCAAGAACATCAAGACAAAAAGACCCACCAAGAAATTATCAGAAAGATGGTTGGGACCTTTTGAAATTCAGAAGAAGATTGGCAGCCATGCATATCACCTCAAGTTGCCCCATAAATGGAAGTCAGTTCATCCTGTATTCCATGTGTCCTTATTAGGACCAGTGAAGCATTCAACTATCCCAAATCAACATTAATTTCCACCACCAGTATTAGTGGAGGAGCAAGAAGTTGGGAAGTGGCTCAGGTTCTGGACTCAAAAGTCAAGAGAGGTAAATTATGGTATCTTGTAGAGTGGAAAGGATTCAGTGAAGACCCAGAAAGAACCACTTGGGAACCAGCTTCCAACCTTACCAACTCACCAGACCTTGTCAAGGATTTCCATTAATTGGATCCAGAAAAGCCGGGCCCAAATACCTCAAGAGCTTGATTTTATGGTGCTTGGTGGGGAGAAGATGTTATGAAATTAAGTTCCTCTCCTGGCATGCACCTTTAAGGGGGTATTCTACCCATATGTTGTTGTAAGCATCACCTTGGCCACTTTGTGACCACTTGTCAATTTTTTGGACAGATTAAGAAGGCCTTACAACATCAATACCCTCCAATTTGGACCTTATAAAGATATGGCCAAATGTTTCTTTCTTTCTTTTTATTTTCTTATTCTTTATCATTATGTCAATTTATACCAGTCATCATTATTCAAGGAAATTATGGCAATTTATTTCAGTTTTATGGTGCTTGGTGGGGAGTGGGAGTTATGAAAGTAAGTTCCATCTCCTGGTATGCATCCCTGAGGGTTCTACTTCTTTTAAAACATTAACTTGGCCACTCTGTGAGCATCAAATGCTTAGTTTTCATTTTTCAGACATTCTTGGCCAAAATCAAGCAGCTCACCACAAGAAGGACAACCTCAGGAATTTCTTTATTTATTTTTCTCTACTCTCTTTTTCTCTCTTTTTCTTTCTTTTCTTTCCTTGTTTAATTTTCTTTTCTTTTATTTCTATAAAGCAGCAGCATCCCCTCCCAAATCATGTATTGGGAGGTTCCATTATTTTTTCATTTTTTAGTATTTATAAGAGTTGGGATAGAAGTCAAACCAAAAAAAACAAGGATAAGGAAACTAGTTATCTCTACCTAAATCATCAAAGGTTCTCTAAAAATCATTTATCAATTCATCTTCATACCAGGCAAATTTTGCAGCCATTTCTTCTGAAGCAGTACTTGGAATAGTCCTGTCATTTGCATACATAATCACCTCCCTGCTATTTCTATCAACCCTCCTGAATAATCTGGCCACAGCTTCTTGGTTTTCACTCACCGCATTGGGATCTTCTCTGGTAATTTGAATAGGCCAACAATCTCTTCTTTGAAAAACTTGAGCGGCAGGAAATGGCAAAGGAGACAAACCATCCCTTCTTCTACTGGAACTGGCCATATGTTGGAGTTGTTGGGAGGTGGTTATGGGTGAGTTTCTGGGTTGCTGGCTTGGTGATGGTCTTACTGATGGATTCACGGCAGGCCTGGCATGAGAAGTACTTGGTGAAGAGGGTGGAATGGTAGTAGGAATGGAAGCAAGCACTGGTTGGAAGGTTCTGGGAGTACTGGGAATCACTTGGCTTTGGAATCTTTTGGCAAGAGGCTGAGCAGAGGAATTGCTGTATGGATAGACAACTGAATGAGGAACAACTACAACTTCTTCACCATCCAACTCATCACTACCTTAAGCATCTGGATCAAGTGGGGAATCAGAAATCTTTCTTATTCTTTTCACTACCCCTTCAGTATTGATCCTGGAGATTGGGACGTCTGAGCTAGAAGATATTGGCCTACCACCAACTGGAATTGGCCCTCCAGTCCTAGTCCACCTTGCCAAATCCCTCTGCCTGGAACCAGTCACTACCTCAAAATATCAGTACCAAATCAATCAAGATATACAAATCACTCACATTGAGAAAATCCTGAAGTTCCATCAGGAGTAGGTGCCTCAGAGACTGAGAATTCTTTCCCAAAAGGCCCATCCTTTCTCCTCCATAAACCCTCCTGACATTAGAAGACAGCACCCCGGTACAACAACATGGTTTCTTTCCAATGAAGCAATAATGGCACTTTGAAGATTGGGGATTGTAGTGTTAAAAACAATCCTTACCCTTGGCCAAACATTCAGTACAGGCAGGATCAAGAATTTCAACTGCTCTGTATCCATCATAGGCCTGGGAGGGATCAAAGTAACCAGAAGAAGCCATGGAGGGTGAAGATAATTGACTGAAGATGCCAGAACCACAAAGAACAGATGGTGGCGGTGCAGAAGGAGAAGATCCAGTGAGTTCAGTCAGTTTGGAACTCATAACTGAAGAATATTCAAGCAGAAGATTCAAGACATCAGAATCAGTCCACTCCAGAATCAAAAGAAATTGACCTCAAGGAAATGGGACCATAACATATTTATGCCTGCCCTCAAAGCCTCTAGGGTGAGGTTTCAAGACCCCTTTGGAGATGAATTCATCACCCAGAGCCTCCCCTGCAACTTTGGGGAGGCCAGGATCTTGATGGTCCTGGACCCCCTCAATGGGTCCAGGCCATGTAGGTGAGATTATGGGACCATGGTACCCCTGGGTCCCCAGAAACATTGGGCCCAGGGGGTCATTTTTGGTCCTGGGGTCCTCCAATAGCCCCCATGGACCAAGGACCGTGGCGTATGGTCCAGGGCCCATGGACCATAGGACCCCAAAAGACCAAAGTGGCCAAAAATGGCCATATATTCAAAAAAATCAATAAAATCACCTAGACCCAAAAAAGGCCCAAAGGGCCCTAAAATCAAGAAAATTACAAATCACCATAGGAGGGGCCAAACCCCAAAAAACACTATGGGAAGGGACTTTGAGGAGTTTCCAAGGCCAATGGGGACAAGACCCCTTGAAGACTTGATTTCAAGATATTTTCAATTGGGCCTTGAAAAATGAGTATACATTCATATACTCATTTGGCATCATTTTTTGAGCACAAGAGCTCAGTTGCCATCATTTTGGGATACAACCCAAGGCCATACCCCAAGGACAAAAGATTTGTTGAATCAGAAGAAAGAAAAAGCATATTTCAAAGTGGAATACTTACTCAAATTTGAAAGAAGGGGGGAATCAATCTAATTTGACAGAGAATAATTGAAGAAGGATTTTCAGGATAATGGTCAAGAGGAATTGAAGATTAAAAAGAATTTTTTTGAAAAAATGTGGGGATATTGGGATGCCACTCAACAGTGGCAGGGTATTATGGTGTTCAGGAGCCCACCAGTTTCAAGAGAGGGATATTGTAACAACCACTCACCAGGGGTATAGGTATTCATCAATAAACCCACTCAAAAACCTCAAATCAGCAGATCCACTATTTGCATCAGCATTCAGTTTCAGAAATCTTCCTTGCTGAAACATGCATACAGCTTGGTACTTCAATACAGCCTTTCAACATCTGTACAGGTTGGATTCACCCAATACAGTTTGGATACACCATTATGAAACTGTATGATCACTCAATTCCACCACACCTCTTGTACAGGTTCTGTACAGCCTTACAGGACCTGTATTGGCCAGACTCAATTCAATCAGTAAATCCTCTCTTGAAAATTGTCTTTCTGGATCAGGGCTGGTGATTCTCACATATACCAGCCCCTCTTTCTCCCCCCTGGGGAATTTTCCCCAGTTAATTAATTTAGTTTATTTATTATTTCATGAATATTATTATCCTTATTTTGGGTATTATGTTTATCTAATATTAAATTAGTCTTTGCATTTTCTCTCTTAGCCTGTACAGTATGAGTTGGGTGGCCATATCCTTATTAACCCTTCTCTTTTCATTCTGACAGGTTGAAACAGTGGACTTGGACTTGTTTGTGGTTGGCTCTTTTATTCTTTACTCTTATTTCTTTTGTTGCTGCTTTCTTATATTCTTTATTTTTGTAATTCATCTCTTTGCACTCTGAAGTGTATTCCTTCTTACCATATCCTTGAGCCCTCCATAAGTGAGTCCCAGTTTACTGAGTTCCAGACCCTCTTCACTTAGAAAAGCCCCTGTGACAGCAAGCCATGATTTGAGAAAACAATCTTTATGAATAAATGGGCCAAATCCAGTGAAGTTATTGAAGAAATTTTTGGAATAAAAACTGCCATATTTCAGAATCTGTCCACTATGACAAAGATTGAGGCAAAGGAATTGGACAGTGGAAATTGAGTGATGAAATCCATTGAAAGACAAATCCAAGGACCATTTGGAATTTGAAGAGTTTTGAGAAGTCCAAACTTCTTGTGATGAATATTTTTGTTTCTTGAACACTGTTGACAGGATGAGACATAATCCTTGATAAATTGAGGTATGCTGGACCAGTGGTAATCCCGCTTGACAAGGTTTAGAGTCTTCTCTTGGCCATGGTTTCCATCTAGAGGAGAATCATGACACTGTTGAAGTATACCAAGTTGAATTGTGGGGTCATTTGGGAACAGAACCCAATTTTTTAACAGGACAAGTTGAAAAGAGGAATCAAGAGAATAATATTGAGCATATTTACCTTTACCCAAATCTTGAAGGATACTTCTATATTTAGAATCTTGCCATAATGCCTTCTGAATTGAATCAATCAAATTTGAAAATGAATCCACCTTGACTGCAAAGAATTTTGAGGCTTGAATTTCATCTTTTGTGATTATTTGCTGATAATTCATTTGGTTCTTGCAGTTGAAATCCTCCCCCCTCCCTGAGTAAACATTGTCCTGAAGGGACAATGCATCTAGACGGGTTTCCAAGCGGCCAGGGCAGTAAAAGATTGTGAAATAAAGTCAAGATAAAAACGTAGCCCAGTGGGCTTGACAGAAAGTGAGGATTTTTGATGACATGAAATATTGAATTTAAGAATGATCAGTGAGAACTTAAAAAGGGGAATAAAGTGATGGAAGAAAAGCTCTCCAGCACTTGAGAGCCCAGACTATTCCAAAGAGTTCCTTTTCATGAATCTCATAGTTGAGCTCTTTTGGAAGAATTGTGCGACTATCAAATGCAATGGGATGTTTTCCTGAGTCAGAGACCTGACTCAATACAGCACCCAAGGCATAATCAGAAGTATCAGTCTCTACAAGGGTGGGTAGAGAAGGATTAAAATGAGAAGGGATTGAAAAAGTGGTGAAAGCCTATTTTAGTTGAAGAAACTGCCGAAGAGCTCCCTCATTGAGGGGAAAATGGGAATTGTTCTTGAGGAAACTTGTGAGTGAACTAATCTTCTTTGAATAATTCTAAATTAAATGGCAGTAAAAGTTGGCAAAGCCAAGGAATGTTGGAAGAGCGTTGAGGTTTCTCGGGGGGCCAATTGAGAACTTGATGGTCTTTTGCTTGACACATCTTGAAACCTTCAGAAGAAACAATATAACCTAAATACTCTACACTTGTGAGCCTTGAGGTATATTTTATGTACACAAAAAGGCCACAGCTATCTTCAAACATAAATTTTGAACAATGCATGACCCATAAGTCATGCATGTATTCAAAATTCATAATTTTTTATTTCAAAAAAGATGAATGACCTTTTTGTGAGTAAGTAAATCCATGGATTTAAGGTCAGATTTGGACTCTACACAGAAATTCACCTAGGGTAACTCCATATAGTGAAGAAGCTTAAATTAACTCTAAGAGGTGGTAATATGGAAAATACTTCAATACCACATAAAAAAATTGTGAAAATTTTTGTTTTTCTCAATTTCACACCAAAATAATGGTAATGTGAGAAATCCCATGTTACATATACACTAAGAATGTTGTTCTTCATGTTTGTGGCACTTAATATTATGGTATTGTTACATGCACTTTTGAAACACCCATGGTGGATATCAGTCTTTAAGCCTGAATTTCTATTTTTGATGTGAAAATAGCTAAGGGGGACAAAAGACATCAAAGAGAGCCAGGGTACCCAACTTCTGAGGCCTCTGAGGTGTGGATAGCTCTAAAGATTTTATCCATGGCTGATCTTGGCCCAATTAGTATACTAAAATTGTTTGGGAACTTGGTTACCAAGTCAAAATCTCATTAAATCATAAGAAAATTGCAAATAGGCTGCTATTTTGACGTGCCAAGGAGGTAAAGAGCAACATAGAATCTTTTAACCATGTCAATTATTAATTATTTTCCATGGATAAATCCTAAAAGAGTAATCAAAAACCTTTTTGGACTAGTATGCATTGACCTACCTCATAGGAACCAGTAATATAGTGCTATTTGCAGTTCTACGTAGAAATGAGGTAAAAACTTCCAAAATTCATTAAAAATACAATTCTTAATAAATCTTTCTTCCCCTTTCAGGACCAATGAAAAACCGTATACTCCATAAAAAATCAAAAACAATTACAGCTTCATAAGTAAAATTAAAAGTTTTACTTACAGTCCATTTTTGATAATTCCATGTGAAATACTAAATCTTCAAGAATTCACAGAAAATACAACATGTAATAAAATATCCAATGAAGTTGACAACTTTGAGAAATTAATGTTTATTTTCAAATAAAAGAAGATTTACAGGTGTTACACATTTTATTCTTAACCATATCTGGGTTGGTAGTCACATAAAAGCATCAATTAATTAATTATGATAATCTTACTTGACAACAGATGATGCAATTATTAATCAAAAAAGGATTATTGTTTTCTCACTCACTAGGTTTTCAGTTTTTTCCATTGCATGCCTATGTGAACTATCTTAGACTTAAAAGAGGCCTCCTCTTGTTGTTTTTTCAGATAATCTTATTATCCAATTATATGATTATTACCAACAAGTAAGTATTAGTTAAATCTTTTTTTAAGTGTTTTATGCTTTCAAAATCAATCAAAAAGACGTGAAAAAATAGAAATTAGATATATATTGCTGTAATATTGTTATGAATAAATTTTTGATCCCTTGAATCCACAATTATATGTCAAATCTCTCTACCAATCTCTTTCTAAGGTTCATTGGAGTATTAGTAAGGAATTTATTATTAATTCTTAAAGGTTTTGCTCTAGTAATAGTTTACTTTGAGATCTATACTTATAATTATTCTTGAAAATGATAATTATATATTAAAACAATTTAATTATTTTAGTAAAGAAGTTTTATTATTAAATACTTCTTGTAATTGATTCTTGTAGAGAATTACTGCTTACTGTTATAATAACTAGTAGTTTATAAAAGGTAAAAGAAAAAATCAATTAATTAATCATTTAATTGTGGTTCTAATACTTTTTAGAATCATATTTCATAAGAAAAGTCATAGTGCTGTTGATTAAGAGTAATATTATCAACAGTTTCATGGACAAATCTTACATTTGGGGGCCTGGCTGGGTTTTTTAAACCTTGCACCCTCAATTAATATATTTTTAAGCTCCAAAATATATTAATTTAGTAATGTCTTTCTTTCAATTTGAAGTTAAAATCATTTTTATTCATGAAATTGTCTTTAAAATCTTTTTCATTGAGGAATTTTTTGAGCCTTAGAGGTATTTTCATATAAACAAAAGACCACAAATAACAAAATAAGATATAAATATAAATGAAATGAATTTAATTATATTATCAAAATAAAAATTAAAATATAAACACAAATTTATATACAAAAAATAAAGATTTAATTATAAATTGAAATAAAAATTAAATTAAATGTCAAATTGTGAAATTTAATTTTTTTTTAAAAAAAAAATAAGTAAAAATGAAATTTTAAGGAAATTAATGAAATTAAAATATTCTTGGTAAAAGGTTAGATAAAATATATTATACCTTTTTATCCAATACAGAAACTTGAGAAAAATTGTTTCACCATTGGATTCCTCATAAAAAATAAGGTGGGGTCACCTCTGGGTAAAATTTCTCTAACGCAACACTAAATAAGCTTAAATTGAGTTTTAGTATTTTCTGTCCAAAAGTTGAAAATACTCAAAACCTTAATTCAATTCACACCACCGGTGGTGTTAACCATCAATTTTTGTGTTAAAATTGAGGTGTTGTGTGTAGTTTAGAACTTATGAAGAATTGAAGGATTTTCAATTAAAATGTCAAAATGTGTGCATGTATTACATAAGTGAACTGTAATGTACATATGAGGTATCAAATATTCCAGTTGTGTACTGTAAAACTCAATTAAATTGTATGTGTAAATTACAAGTATATTACATGATGAGGAATTAAAGAAAAAAATGAATTGGAAAGATTAATTCTGGGGGGGAAAGATACTCTGGCTCCAAGGGGGAGCCAGACCCCCAAAATACTTGCTGACAGGAATGGGATGTCAAAATAAATGAAAAGGTTCATCACTGTTGGCCTGGAAGTTAGTCACAGGGTCTGTGACTCAATTGATGATGAAGGTTTGATACCAACCAGGGATGATTTAACTGTTTCCAAGAGGGTAAAACTACCCTTAAGCTAAAACAATCTTGGTAAAAACAGTGTTAACTGGTTGATAATTCACTTGCACAACTTCTGATTTGTTTTGAAGGCTCTAGACCAGGTATTACTAGAGTAATGGCTGATTTAAAGGTCTGAAATGGCTAAAAATAGCAAGCATGGCTAAAACCAGCCCTTTTTTGGCCTAAACCAGGGTTCAATGATGCCATGATTGGCTTTTCTGCTGTCAGAGTGTTTTACACGACTGACAAGAGTAAATCTTAGTTTTGGAGTGAGAAAATTGATGGCTATAAAAGAATGTCATCTTTGCCCCACTTTTCCCTTCATGTTAGACTCTTTTCCTTTTATAATAAGTTGAAATACTGTTAAACCAATCAATAAAAGATTCCAACCACCCTTTTTGAATCATTTTAAACCTCTCAACCACGTGAAAAAATGATTATAATCATTGTTTGTAACTCTTATAGTCATTTGTACCCCTTGAACCACCCCAAAAGTGAATTAAAGCATCTTTCATCACTGTTAGCTTTGTCACTTTGTTTACAAATTCACTCTGGTCACTTTTGGGTGTGTTTTCTCTTTAAATATTGTTTTTAAAAAATCATTTGTTTAATTAACTGCTCACAGTTCTTTGCTCAATCAATTCCAATTGAAATTGCTCTTGAAGAAATTTCTTTTGTAGCCTTAAATATCTCTTGTAGAGTATTTTTGGATAAATCTTTATTGTTGGTAAAACAATAAATATTTATAATTTTAGTGTTTCACACTTATAAGGTTAAAAACAATAAGATTGGCATGTTTTCTCTTGAAAATGCTATTTTCATACTATTTTTAATTATATTTTACCTTATTCAAATTTTGAGCACAGGAAAAGTACTTGATTTTTAATCAAAGTTTCATATCCACACCTTATATTTGGTGGCACAGTCATGATGTTTTACCAATGAAAAAAATTTTTACTATTTTGAAATCTTCTTTTCTTACATTGAAAAATTTCAAAACATATAGAAAATACTTAAAATTCATAAAAATCCATAAAAAATATTTTTTTTTATTATAACTGAGGCTTTATATTTAATTTCTCTCTTGATGAAATCTTTTTTTTACCTAATCAATTGGCTTTTTCATTAATTTGAGTGTCTGAGAACATGGTAAGACAAGAAAATATTTAAATGGCCTCAACAGTAACAAGCATTATTCCTGCAAGTAATGTGAATTCTGACCATAATAGTACAGCTATTATACCTCAGAATAATTAACCAGAACCAATTTCTTCTGAATTAATTAACTTGGATATAAGTAATACCCTTTGGAAGGCTAAGAATTTTGCAAATAGTAACTTTTTTGACGTAAAATTACTAGTTTAAGCTTTTTAATCATAAAATATGCCTTCAACCAGATCAGGAGCCAACTATAACCCCTCAAGCAGCTCCCAAAAAGGTCATAAACGTGATTATGGCAGAAGCCAATCAGTTACAGAAGGACAAGGGTCAGTTGATGACTTTGAAATTAATAAATTCTGTCATTCTGAAGGTGATCATACTGTTTTACCTTCAAACAGAGCTGAAACCGCCACAAGAAACCTCAGTAGACATTTACAAAGCCAGCCAGAAGGCTTACAACAATGCATTGCAGCACAAAGAGTACCAGATCCTTGCAGATCTGTGGAAAAACTTCATGAATTGTTACCTGACTGTGAGAAAATTCCTGGGCCATCCCAACACTTGCAAGTTACTCAATGGATGGCACGCATTAATGGAAAAGAATAACATGATGCTTTTGACAGCAGAATGGAGGAAAAACAACCCACCACCACCCAAGCCAGTGCCAAAAACAGCCCCAGTAGCCAGCAGCAGCAATTCCAAGTTGAAAAAGGAGCCACAAGCTCAAAAAAAGGGCAAAGGAAAGGCACCAGCCACAAAACCTTACATCTGGGGCTACAGAATCCCAAAGATTCAGCAGGCTGCCATGGAAAATGTATTTCAGATGGCCAGAAAAATGATGAAATTACAGAAAATGGAGGAAGCCAGATCAAAATATCAGAAATGATTTATGATATCTTTGATTCTATCCCAGAGTTGTATGAAGCCATAAATGATGTAAGAACTCATGTTTCTTATAAAAATTCATCTATTTGTAACAATCTCAAAACAAACGACTTAAGTCTGAGCCAAATAAACCAAACACTTATGTATTTTGAGAAATTTTTAAGAATGATTAAATCTTCTAATAATGAGAATTTGTTTGGCAATAAGATAAATGAACAATCTGCCATTATGAAATAACTAACAGACAAATATTCTAAATTCAATATTGATGTTATAATTGAAACAAGAATAAAACAAGCCATAAGTGCTATCAAATAGGAGAATCAAAGTGTTCTTGAGAGTATTTCAAAATCATTTGCTGAATTAAGGACATATACAATTGCCTTGAAAAAGTGTTTTTACACCTCACAAGAGTAGATATCAAAATTAACAATGAAGTTGAATAAGATCACCTCTGATAATACTAGAAAAAAAGAACTATGGCAAGAATTAACACAGACAGAAGATATTAATAAACCTAATTTAATAAATTCAATACAAAGTTTACAACATGGATTCAGAAATTCCCAAAGGTGTAACAATAGTAGAATGAATGATATTGAACAATTACTTCATACCTTACCAAGAGTGTCTACACCTTTGAATCAGAATGAGGCCACAAGAATTCCAAATCCACAAGTTTTGGAGGTTGAGAACTCACAATTGAAAAATGAATTTTCCACTTCTTTTCATAACTTGGAACCATCAATGGGACAAGCACTCCTGAAAGAAGTACCAAAACTTAAAGAAGGGCCTCAATTCAGTGGTGAAGGAGAATATGACCATATGGAATTCATCACAGGTATTGACATTATTAAAGAAGATTTTGAATTACCAGACAGATTGGTAACAGCTAGATTTAACATCTTGTTTACCAAATCAGCTCACAGATGGTATATCAAATTAAGACAAGCACATGGACACCAAAGTTGGACTTGGTGGAAAACCCAAATTATCAACAAATGAGCCAATCATGCTTGGAGGCTTAAAGTGGAAACAGAATTTGAATCTGCCAAATTTAATTCTGATAAAGACAAAGCTTTACCATGATTTTGCCAACAAAAAGACAGATTAACAGAATTGTATCCTGTCATGTCAGAATTTATGATAGACAGAAAGAATCTGAGACAATGTGGAGGTGACTTAGAGCATGCTTTCAAAAGCAGGAATACTGAACAATCTTCAGCAGAAGATATTCTTAATATATTCAAAGAAGTAACCACCAGAACCAGAATTGGTTCTAGTAGGGTGAATCTTAAAACATGGTTTAATACACCTTGGAATAATGCTGTGGACAAAAATCCCAAAGAAAATTCTAATAATGTTAAGCACAAATATGTAGATATAATCAGAAAGTGGCATATTTGCCAAAGCACCACCCACTTAGCTAATAAATGTCCAAAGAGAGGAAAAATCAATGAAATTGACATTGAAAAAGAAGCTGATTCTGAAAAAGAGGATAATATAATTGAAGAAAATTCAGATGATAAATCATCAATATTTTCTGAATTTTCAAAAGATATAGAAAATATCAATTCCAATTTTGACATCATGGAACCTTATTCCCACTTGCCACAATTAAGCAATGGTCAACTTGATTTTTCAAGAATTCAAGATGCACAAATTATGAAAACCAAACCAAACAGTGGAAAAGGTTATACAGCTGGTAACTCCTGTATAGCACAAGTGGTAATTGACAACAAGCTCACTAAACCTTTACTTGATACAGGAGCCTTCTGCTATTGTGTTGGAAAATCTTTTTTTAAGACTTGTCTACCAAATTTTGAAGACCAATTGTTACCAGTTGATGGCATAAGATTCAATAGTGCAAGGAATCCAATGAAAGCATTGGGAACCTCTGAGACCAATGTCATATTTACACATATTAATGGAAATTTACCAATAACTGTTGAATTCTTTGTTATGGAGAATTTTTCTAGTGCCCATTTTATATTGGGAAATGACTACTCCATCATGTATGGAATAGATTTACATAACAACAAGGACAGATACTTTACTACCAGATACAATAAGCATCAAAAATTTGGCTTTTTATCATTTAAAAGACAAATTACAGCAAGTAAAGGAGCACCAGTCAGCTTAGAGCTGGAAAGATTCAAATTTGAACGGTTAAATTAAGCTGAAATCAGCCTTAATCTGACCAATAGTCAGTGTGAGCCTTAGAGGTATTTTCATATACCCAAAAGACCACAAACAAAAAATTAATATACAAACATAAATAAAAGAAATTTATTTATAGTATTCAAATAAAAATTGAAATATAAATATGAATCTATATACAAAATCAAAAATTCAATTATAATTTCATAATAAAAATACATTGAACTTTAAAATTGTAAAAACACATTTTTACTTGAAAAATTTAAGTAAAAATGAATTTTCAACAAAATTACCCAAAAAATAATCATTTTGGAAAAAATTCAAATGAAATTTATGATAAATTTTTATCCAACAAATAAACATACAAAATTTATTTCACCATTAGATTCCTTATAAAAAATTACGTGGGGTCACCTCTGAGTGAAATTTCTGCAACTCAACCCTAAATAAGCTTAAATTAAGTTTTTTTATATTTTCTGTATAAAGGTTGGAAATCCTCAAAGCCTTAATTTAATTCACATCACATGTAGTGTTAATTATCAATTCTTTGTGTTGAAATTGAGGTGTTGTATATAGTTTAGAAGTTATGAAGAATTGAAGTATTTTCAATTGAATTCAATTGAATTGTCAAAATGTGTGTGTGAATTACATAATTGAACTTTGATTTACATATGAGGTGTCAGTTATTACAGTAGTGTACTGTAAAACTCAATTGAATTACATATGTCAATTATAAGTATAATACATGATGAGGAATTAAAGGAAGAAATAAATTGGAAAGATTAAATTTGAGGGGAAAAGGAACTCTAGCTCTAAGGTGGAGCCAGACTCCCAAAATCCTTGCTGAAAGGCGTGGATGTCAAAATTCATGAAAAGGTTCATCACTTTTGGCCTAGAATTGAGCCACAGGGTCTGTGACTCAATTGATGATGAGGTTTTGATACCAACCAGGGCAGTTTTAACTGTTGCCAAGAGGGTAAAACTACCCTTAAGATGAAATAATCTTAGTAAAACAGCTTTGACTGGTTTCTACGTCTCCTACACTCATTCTGACGTGTTTTGCAGGCTCTAGGCCAGGTATTACTATAGTAATGGCTGATTTAAGGGTCTAAAATGGCTAAAACCAGCCCTTCTTTGGTCTAAACAAGGGTTCAATGATGCCATAATTGGCTTTTCTGTTTTCAGGGTGTTTTTCTTGACTGACAAGAGTAAATTTTACTTTTGGCGTAAGAGAATTGATGGCTATAAAATAATGTCTTCTTTTCCCCACTTTTCTCTTCATGTTTGAATCTTTTCCTTTTATAATTAGTTTAAATATTGATAAACCAATCAATAAAAGATTCCAACCAGCCTTTGTAAATGATTTTGAACCTTTTAACCACGTGAAAAAAATAATTATAATCATTTTTTGTAACTCTTATAGTCACTTTTACCCATTGAACCACCCCAAAAGTGAATTAAAGCATCTTTCATTACTGTTAATTTGTCACTTTGTTTACAAATTCACTCTGGTCACTTTTGGGCGTGTTTTCTCTTTAAATATCTTTTTCAAAGACTTTTTTCTTAAATTAATTTCTTGCAGTTCTTTTCCCAATTAATTCCAATTGAAATTGCTCTTGAAGAAATCTCTTTTGGAGCTTTAAATATCTCTTGCAGAGTATTTTTGGATAAATCTTGAGTGTTGGTAAAACAACAAATTTTCATTGAATTATATAAAAGAATTTCTTTTTTGCCCCATTTTCCTCTTCATGTTAGAATGTTTTTCTTTTATAATTAGTTTAAATACTGTTAAACCAATCAATATAAGATTCCAACCACCCTTTTTGAATCATTCCAAACCTATCAACCACGTGAAAAAATCATTATAATCATTTTTTGTAACTCTTATAGTCATTTTTACCCCTTGAACCACCCCAAAAGTGAATTGAAGCATCTTTCATCGCTGTTAGCTTTGTCACTTTGTTTCCAAGTTCACTCTGATCACTTTTGGGTGTGTTTTCTCTTTAAATATATTTTTTAAGATTTTTTTTCTTTAATTAATTGGTTGCAGCTCTTTGCTCAATTAACTCCAATTGAAATTGCTCTTGAAGAAATTTCTTTTGTAGCCTTTTAAATATCTCTTGTAGAGTATTTTTTGTAAAACAATAAATCTTTACAATATTATTGTTTTATACTTATCAAGTTGTAAAAAAAAATAAAATTGGTGTGTTTTCTCTTAAAAATACTATCTTTATACTCTTTTTAATTATATCCTACCTCATACAAATTTTGAGGATAGGAAATGTACTTGATTTTTAATTTAAGTTTCAAATCCACATCTTACAAATTTGGTTTAATTTTATACTGTTTTTACATTTGGCTTTTTCACATCCAAAATCTTAGAAAATTATTCTTTGAATTACTCTGAATAAATTTGAAGTTCAAATTCTTAAATTTTCATTCTTTTATATGAAAAAATAATAAAACTTATAAAAAATCTTAGAAACATAAAATATAATTAATTTCTTTTTTCCAAAAGAGGCACTTCATTTAGCACAGAGCAAGTGAAGCAACCACCAAATGGTGTGGTTTTATGTCTTTATCTTTCATTTTCTATTACATTGACGTGAAAAATGGTTCATAACAGAAATGGAAGGAACTATTCAATCTGAATAGATGGATATGGACAAGGAAGAGGAAATACAAGGGCCAGATCTGGCAAGTGTTCCTCAAGAAATGTCAGGCTGAGTCTATGTTGAAGCAATAATTAGGCTATTTCAAACTAGAACTTTGACTGTGACACGTAAAAAATGATTTAATATAAGAGTGTTTTAAGTAAAATAAAGATTTAAAATATAATTAAAGGGTTCTACTATCAAAGAATAGTGGTGGTCAGCACTATTGAGAATCCTGGGTGCAGTCTTCCCAGTTGGATTACTATAATAAGAGCTACAATAATTAAAATTAAAATTATACCTGACTATTACCCAAGAGTAAAGCTGTTTTGGACAGTTTACTACGTAGGGTATTCAAGCAGGATGAGGAAAGCAATTCTGGCAGTGAACAGTGTCCTTTTTATCCTGAAATGGGGTGGAAAGGGTGCTAGACCTTTCCATGTAGAGGAAGTGAAGATTTTCACTCTCTGAGACAGGCTTGTGGTTTGCAAAGACCTGTATTAACCTGTATTGGGCTCAGATGTGGTTTTGAATCCACATATGGGCAGTTTTCACCAATACAGGGTTAAAATTTTCATCTGGGGACCTCACAGCCTGATTCTGACGTGTATGACGCGTAGCATGCTGTACAGAAACTGTAAGGGACCCCAGTATTGACTGACATGTGAGGTATTGAAGTAAAAACAAGCTTCTTTGTCTATTTGAAACGTCATATTCATGATTATGGGATATTATCCCATAGTAAGGCTGTATATGACAGCAGGTGGGAATCTGACCTTAAAACAGCCATACCTTTGTCAATCCTTGAGATATCAGCCTCATAATTGGTTCAGTGTGTAGCCCTGTATGTGCTATACACAATGGTACCTCATTTGATATGGGTATCATTAAATATGGCAAAGCTATCCCATGTAGAAGAGGTTTGTACATTTGCATGGTATAGGGTAAAGCTGCATTAAGATTATTTGCCCCATAGCTTTTGTTCTAGTTAAGCTATAGGGCAATGGATGACACAAGCAGATATCCCTGATTGTGTGCTTTCCAAAAAGATCCCACTTTAGGTATCTCACGCTAAATTGCAAAAGTTAGATGAGAGGTGAATGTTTTGTTCACCCTTATTTGTCCTGAATTTGGCCATAACTCAAGTAATAGAGGTGCTAGCTCAGTTTGCCTAGTACCATTAGATAGCCCTGGAAGTAAGCTTCATTTTGAATACCCATTTGATTGGGTTAAGTCTCTCCTTCTGTATTTTAGATGAGAGGTGAAAATTAAGGTTTTATGCTCAGCAATAACTTTGAGCAGGAATAACTTTGTTATTCTTTTTCCTATGGTTATGGGACTTATGTTTTCAGAAAGGGGTTAGTTTCCTCTTTCTTTTGATACCTTTTGAGCTGATTTGGCTCAGCTCCATGTTGTGGTGGTATTTTGGCTATACCATTGGTTTATGGTATTTTGGCTGTCATGCTTGTGCTCTGGTTTTGAGTCACAGGCTGACATACCCTCCCTCTAAAAAATGCTCATCATTGATGAGACTATTCAGTCCTCCTAGAGGCCTTTGATATTCTCAAATGAAGGTTCCCATCTGGTATGGCATCTTCTGCCAACCATTTGTCTTTATCAGCTGTTTGGTTCTTGAATCTGACTAAATATTTTCTTTGATCCTTCCCATTAAGTCTTATCTTCCTAGCCCTGATGATCCTACTCACAGGTCCTGGGGAGTCCTCTATTTCCACTATGTTTTGTGGTGTGAGGCTCTTCTTCCTGGAGGGGAATTTACCCTCTTCTGTTTAGAAGTATGGCTTGACCAAACTCACTGGAAATACTGGGTGTTTCCTGGAAAACTCCTCTGTGAGCTTGACCTCCACAGAATTCTTGCCTACCAACTTAATTATAGTGAAAGGCCCTAAAAATGAGTCTCTCATCTTCTTGGGTCCTTTAAGATTGTTGAAGTTTAGTGTAGACACTAACACCTGGTCTCCTTCCGTAAAGTCAGGTTCCATGTGTGTCTTGTCCCACCTCTGCTTATTATAATCTTTTGCCTCAGCTATACATTTGGCAGCTGTGTCACAAGCTCTCTTCCACATATCATGGAAGTCTTTGGCTGTGGGGTGGATGGTCAGAAGATTCTTCTTCAAGTGGTCCACAGGCAACAAGGGATTCCACCCTTTCTCTACCAGTGCAGGTGTTTTTCCTGTGGTAGAGTGCTGACTTGTATTATAAGCCAGTTGGACAGCTGGTAGAAGGGTAACCCAGTCATGGGTATATCCCTCATGGTCCTTATATTCCATTCCATAGGCACAGAACCTCCTAAGGATTTCCTCCATTGTTTGGATCATCCTCTCAGCTAGGCCATCTGTTTGTGGATGGTAAGCTGTGGGAAAAGCAAGCTTCGTGCCAAGCATTTCATACAAGTTGGTCCAAAATTCAGATGTGATTTTTGGGTTCCTATCACTAATGATGATCCTAGGGACTCCACAGGTAGATATGATGTTATTCCAAAATAATAGAGCAGTATCCATGGCTGTGTCCTCTTTGTGGGATGGTAGACACCTCATGCTCTTGCTTAACCTATCAACTATGATCAAGCAGGCATTGTAGTTTTCTTTGCCTCCTGGGACAAGTCCTGTAACCCAGTCCATGTTGATGGTTTCCCATGGGTGTTTGAGTTCTTCTATATGTTGAAGTAACCCTAACTTCTTCCCATGTTTCCTATTTGCCTTTTGGCATCTTTTACAAGTGTTGATGTATTCACTCAACTCTTGTTCCCACTTGGGCCACCAAGCTGTGCTTACTACCCTATCCTTGGTCCTATCCTCACTCATGTGTCTCATATAGGGGCAGTCATGGCATTCCTGCAGGATCAGAGAGATGTGGTCCCTGTCTACCACTGTGAGTGCACTTGTGTGTTTTTCTCTGTGGTAGAGTAGGCCATCTATAAGGAAGAGCTTGTTATACTTATAGGCCCTTAACCAGGGTTCTTCCAGCTGGAATTCCATTTCTGGACTCCTGTACTTTTGTTGAAGGAGTTGTAGTAATATTCTAAACTGTTTGTGTTTGGCATAAGACTTCAGTACTGCACTAAAAAATTCATTATGCAGTTTGGAGGCACTTATTCCCAATATGGGAGTTTCTGTTCCATCTGAATCAGTGTTTCCACTGTCAAGTGTACCACTTTTTGGTTCCCATTCAGAAAATCTGAAGTTCTTCCTCCTATCTATTTCCATGAAATGGATAGGTATTTTGGCTGCAACTTCAGGTTCATAAGCTGGATTGCTCTTGACATTATCCAGTGGCCATCTGCATTGGTATGACTTTTACCTTCTTTGTATATGATGGTCATGTTCCCTCTATACTCCTGGATGGCTATTTGCCATCTCAGCATGTGTCTATTTGTAGTCTTCATGTTCAGTAATGACTTCAAGGCTGTGCAGTTGGTGTAAACTTCAAAGACTGCACCCTCCAGATAATAATGGAGTTTTTCTAGAGCCCAGACTAGACATAGACACTCAGTCTGGGTGGCCCCATACCTGGCTTCTGAGTCTTTCAGTTGCCTGTAGATGTAACATATTACTCCCTCTCTTGGTTCACCATTCACTATTTGTGTTTGGTGAAGGGCTGCTCCTAAGGCTTGGCTACATGCTGCATCTATATATAACTTGAATGGTAGTTCAAATTCAGGCAATATTAGCACAGGGGTATTTGTGAGCTCATGTTTTATCCTCTCATATGCATCCCTTCTTTCCTTGGTAATTTCAAAAACTACATCTTTTGAACACAACTTGTATAAACTACTAGCTATGTGGGCAAAATTTTTGATGTGGCTTCTATACTAGCTAGCAAACCCAAGGAAAGATTGCATTCCTTTGATTCTTTTTGGTACTGGATTTTGAAGTACTTCTGCTACTTTGTTCTGGTCAATTTCCATACTAAGACCTGAGACTTTATGTCCTAGAGCTAGAAGCTCTTTTTGGCCAAAATTGCACTTTTTCAGTGAAATCTTCAGATTGGTGGGTGTACAGTTACTTATCACTCTGTCTATGTATTGTACATGGTCTTCCCATGTCTCTGAGTATATAATGATATCATCAATATATACCACCATCCAGCCCTCCAATATTTCTTCTTGAAATATTGTGTCCATCATCCTTTGGAAGTGGGCTGGTGCATTTTTGATGCCAAATGGCATCCTGGTTTACTCATATATGCCCATATGGCATAGTATTCTGGGTAATTTCATGGAGTTTAGCTTAACTCCATTTTGGTGGAAGCCTTTCATACAATCCATTTTGGTTATGTATTTGGCTTTTGCCAGTTTATCCAAGGCATGAGGTATCCTGGGTATAGGGTACCTGTCTGCTTTAGTGTAGTTATTCAGAGCTCTGAAGTCTCCACACAGTCTAGACTTGCCATCATGCCAGGTGATTAGGACAGGAGTGGTTATTGTCACTATTTCATTATGTCCAATCTTCCTGATTTCATGCATGTCCAAGAGTTCATTGATATGTTTCTCAATTTCTTTCCTGGTTCCCAGGCTTGCTGGATAAGGAGGTCTCCTAAGCATGGGTGGATAAGGTCTTTCCACATCCAGATATAGTTCTATATCATGGCCTTTGATCTTTCCTAATGGTTCTTCACCAATGGCAAATTCTGGTCTGTTCTTTCTCAGAATCTTCATTAAACTTAGTTTTTGTTTACTAGTGAGGGTAGTGCTAAACTGTCCCTCTCTGGATTCATTCATAAGTTCTTCTAGTGGGTCTTGAGAAGATATATGGTATATATCAAGTGAAAATTTCTTGTCCTTGTTAGTACCAATGGTAATGTGCCTATTTTTACTGTTGTAAATATCTATGCCATACATCCTCTGGTAGTCTGTTCCCAGTAAGAACCCTTGGATGTGGGCATCATCAAGCACTACAAACTCTGGGTTGAGTCTGATATTACCCTTCCTGGGGGTATAATTATCTCTTTGATAATTGAACTAATGGAAGTCATCTTCCCTGAGGCACTTTTAAAGTTCTTTGCCTTGGTGGGCAAGAGCTGTTTTTCCCAATTTGGGAAATGGTTATCCATATAATTTTTGGCCACTATGGATCAGTGTGCCCCACTATCAATGATCAATGGTTGTTGCAAATTGTCAATACAGACAGTCATTTTGGTGGCTGTTCCATGTATATATGCCATTCCTTTGGTTGGTGTAACCAGGAATGTTTGTGCATCTTGTGTGTGTTTGCACAAGTTTCTATTGGCAGTATCCTGTAGCATGCCTGCTTCCAACTGTATGTCCTGAATTTCTAGTGGGGTTTCCTCTTGGTATTCTACTAGAAATTCTTCTTTTGGGTCTTGGTCATCATCAGATAGTTCTCTGATGGCATCACCCATAGAGTCTGATTCAGAATCCTCTGACGGGGATTCCTCCTCTGGGACATTCTCAATGGCATAGACCTTTTTCTTTGCCTTTGGGCAGTTGTTCGCATAGTGGTCCGTTGAACCAAAATTGTGACAAGAATTTTTTTTCTTTGTCACTTCTGCCACTCTTTCTCTGGGTTTGTCTTTAATCTCTACCCTGAAAGGTTGTTTCTCTCTGGAACCACTGCTCTTATATGGGGTGAATTTCCCTATATTAGTTCTCTTCCTTATGTCTTGTAAGGTATTAGCAATGTCATCTAGAGTGCAATTTTGGTTGCATCTTCATTTTACTGCATGCTCTAGTTCTCCTGGCACTTGTGTCAGAAGTTTGTGATTCCTAATTTGGATGTTCATCTGAGGGTCAATGGCTTTAAGTCTTTTGGACTTTCTAAGACACCACTCATATGGGTATTTGTCCACAGAGTATTTGTTATTGTCAAATGACATGCTCTTTTGCCATATCCAAGTTCCATTACTGTACTTTTGGATTATTTAACTCTTCCACCATGACCAGTTTCTTCTGCCATGGATTTCTTTCATTTCTGTGTACCATATACTAGCATGACCTGTAAATACTGTATTTAATCTCGCAGTAATCCAGTAATCTGGTATGCTAGGTACATCAATTAAGAGTCCATCAATATAGTCTATGAGCTCCATATGATCATATTCTCCTGTTCCAGAGAATCTGGGCTAGCTTGAGGCCTCAGGAAGCTGTTTTAAGGCTTCCTTCTCTGAATAAGACATGCCATATCCATCCTGGTATTGTGATTGAGATCTTGCCTTATTCATCAACATGGCATCTGGTTTGATCTCATCTGGTTCATATGGATTCTCTATAACTTGGCCTTGTGGTTGGGGCTTCAAGTTATGGTAAACATCAAACAATTTGTTTATGTCTTGGTCCAGACAATCCCTGTCCCTTCTTCTGTGGTGTTGTTCTTCAAAGACTAGATTCAGTCTTTTGTTGGTTTCTTCAGAGGCTTTCCTGAATTGAGTATGTCCTTCTTGAAGATTTTTAATTATTTTATCCATGGAGGCTGTTAATTTCTTCATCCTCTCATGGCTTGCTTCAAGTTCTGCAAACTGCTTTGCAGATTGCTCAGCATATTTGGACATTTTTAACCACAGTGTATCACTGTTGATGTTACTCTCAGAGGTGACAATGCTATGTTCAGTCTCAGTGGGGGTAATGTTTCTATTACTAAGACTACTGATTCTAGAGTGGTTTACAACTACTTCTGGTTCTTGTGCACTTCTTTCACAAAATCCAACAGCTTCTGGATCATGGGGTCTGATTCATTCTGCCTTTGACTGAAGGAGGTCTTGTTTTTCCCCTTGTATCCTTTTCTTCTCCTGGAAACCTCCTGGAATTTTGAAGAGTGGTGACTCTTGGTCATTGATCTGTTGGTGTCTGAATGGTGTGAAACTGTAACAACCATCCATCAGGGGTAAGGGTATTCATTCATACACCCACTCAAACACCCCAAATCAGCAAATCCAGTATCTGCATCAGCATTCAGTTTCAGCAATCTTAATTCTGAAACATGCATACAGCTTGGTACATCCATACAGCCTGTCAACACCTGTACAGGTTGGATTCACCCAATACAGTTTCAATACACCAATATGGAACTGTATGATCACTCAAATACACCACACCTCTTGTACAGGTTCTGTACAGCCGTACAGGACCTGTATTGGCCAGACTCAATTCAATCATCAATTATTCTCATGAAAATTCTTCCTCTGGATCAGGGCTGGTGATTCTCACATATACCAGCCCCTCTTTCTCCCCCCTGGGGAATTTTCCCCAGTTAATTAATTTAGTTTATTTATTAATTTATAATTATTCTTATCCTTATCATTGGGTATTATAATTATTTAATTTTAAGTTAGTCTTTGCCTTTTCTCTCTTTGCCTGTACAGTATGAGTTGGGTGGCCATATCCTTATTAACCCTTCTCTTTCCATTCTGACAGGTTGAAACAGTGGACTTGGACTTGTTTGTGGTTGGCTCTTCTATTTCTTACTCTTATTTCTTGTTGCTGCTTTTCTTATATTTATTCTTTAGCAATTTATCTTAAGACTCTTCAGTGTGTTCCTTCTTACCTTATCTTTGAGCCCTCCATAAGTGAGTCCCAGCTTACTGAGTGCCAGGCCCTCTTCACTTCAAAGATCCCCTGTGACATTAAATTAATTAACTCATATTTGATTCTTTCTTTCATTCATTTTATTCATTTCTCTCATTCTTCAATTATGACCTTTTCATGATTTTATGATTTTTATGATTTTTTTTATGATTTTTCTCTCTCATCAATGTTCATCTCATTCATTTCATTCAAAATGAAAATTGATTCTTTTCTCATTTCAAAAATCCTGCTGACCATTTCATTTTATTCTTTATCACTCTCATTTCTCTTTTTGTCTGAATTCAGGTTTTTATCAGGTTATTTGAGTGGAATTATTTGAGATAATTGATTCATCATTCAGGGATTTTATTGATTTGGGGTATTCCGTGATTTTGGTTTTGAAACTTCTCAAATTTATTGATTGATTCCTCAAGACATTGATTTCACCTCAAGACTTTGATTTGACTCTGATTGAATTTATTGATTGACTTGACTTGATTCCTCAAGATAGCTGATTTATACTCAAGATTTGATTTGATTTATTGATTTGAATTTGATTCCTCAAGAAAATTGAATTGATTTTTGAAGATATTGATTGAAATCCTCAAGACTTAATTGATTTGATTTTGATTGACTTGATTTGACTTATTGATTGAAATTGATTGTTCATAAGAATTTGACTTTGTCATCCTCACTCTTCAAGATTTATTCATATTGATTCACTTCACGACTATTGATTGATTTCTCAAGTTCATCAAGATTCTCATTTGATTGTTTTGGTCAAGCCTTATTTTATTCAAAGTATCATCAAGTCTTATTTCATTTTATTCAAAATGCCAGTTCCGCATAGTCCCCCAGCCAAAAATACTAGATCCCAAAGAATTCAAGCTGTTCCCACTCCTACAGCAAGGGCTCCTCTTGACCGCACACCATCAGTTCATCAACTGAGTGCAAATTTGGACAGAGGGCCACCAATGGAAGGAGAAGCACCCTCAAGAAGAGGTGGAATGAAATCTAGAAGATCAAGATCTTTCTCTGAACTTTTGGGTGGCTACCCTGGCATGTCTGAAGGTGCAAGAGCAAGACAAGGGGAAGTTGAAGATGAAGAGGGGGAAGATTTTGTGGAAGAGGAAGATTCTGGGGAAACTGAAGTGGCAGATGCCTTGGAAAATGCTGCAGAGGTGCCTCAGGGTTCTAGTCTAGCCCTTTCTAGTCAACCTCTTGTCTCTCAAACTGATCCAAGTCTCCTCAAGATGATGGAGCAGATGACTCAATTCATGGGGCAACTCACTCAAGCAGTTGCTCCCAGGGACAATTCCAAAGCCCCTGCTTTCAAGACTCCATCCATGAAGGCACCTGATTCTTTTGATGGTACTCAAGCTCATAAATTGAGAGGATTTATCCAATCCGGTCAATTAATCTTCCACAATGATCCAGCAAATTTCTTCTCTGACAGGAAGAAAGTTCTTTACTCAACTTCTTTTCTCACTGGTAGAGCTGGAAAGTGGATTGAACCATATCTCTCAAATATTTCCAATGAAGACCCTTCCTACCTCCTCAATAATTGGCCATTATTTGAATCTCAATTATTCACTCTGTTTGGTGACCCCATTGAAGTCAGGAAAGCAGAACAAGAGTTGGACAATTTGAGGATGAAGGAAAGTGGTCATGTTTCCTTGTACATTGCAGATTTCAGAAGCTTAATGTCAAGAATTGGAGATTGGGGGGAAAGAGTTTATATCCATTTTTACAGAAGAGGATTGGCATCAAGATTATTGGATCAGTTGGCTTCTCACCCTGGAACTTTTGATACTATTCAAGAACTTATGGATGTCACTTTAGAATTAGACACCAGATATCATGAGAGGCAAAAGGAAAAGGGTGGCAATCAAGAGAAGAAGGCTCCAGCCATTGGATCCAATCAATCTAGGCCTCCTCAAAACTCATCTTCAAAGAGGCCTCACCAGAAGAAGAACAAGAAGGGCAAGCAATTTCAATCTTCAAAGGACAAGCCCCATGCCGCTCTCCTCATTAAGGACAATAAATTAATTGGTTCTGAAAAGGAGAGGAGGATCAAAGAGGGGTTGTGTACTTATTGTGGTGGAAAGCACCCAATTGAAAAATGCTTCAAGAGACCGCAGAACAAGCCTGGGTCATCATCAAGAGGCTTTCCTAGCAAGCAGGGAAAAGCCTGAGTGGGAATCATGATGTGTTCAATGGTTCTCACTTATTTCCTTCAAGAGCACAATTGCGCACTCTGAATACTAGTGTCAAGAAATCTTTAAAATTTCTTATTTTCTCTTCTGTCTCTGATATTTTTTATAGTATTCTCATTGATTCTGGTGCTACAAACTCTTTTATTGCAAAGAATTTTGTTCTCAAGTACTCATTGCCTCTGTCAGAGCTCCCTGAAAAGATTCCTCTTTTCATCTTGGATTCTAATGAATCCCCTGCCTTGTTCATCACCCATTATACCAAGTGGGTAGTTGACTTGCCTTCCTTCCCAAGCTTTGAATGGGACTTTTTTATCATAGATTCACCCAAGGGAGAAGACCTGATATTGGGCTATGATTTCCTTTACCGTTTTAATCCCATTATTGATTGGAAAAATGGATTGATCAGCTATGAATCTAGTCATAAGGATTCTAGTGGTATTATTCCTTCTACTAGTAATGACTTAGCCACTGCTGTCAACAGTGTTGCTCTGGTCGGTGAACTTAAGACAACTTCCCTTCCTTCTTCTGTCCATATCCCTTCCATTATTTCCTCTCAGTCATTACTTCCATCAAGAGATGAAGTCTTCAAAGAGATAAAGGATGTTGGAGAAGATGTTGCTGTATCTTCACTTCATCTCTTTCAAGGGGATATGGACCCTCCTCCCTTATCTTTTCATGCGTCCCTGGAGGAGCAGTGGGATGAGGAGGAAGAGCCAGAAGAAATTGAAACTGTGTTGAAGGTTGTTCCTCCTGCTTATCACCAATATTTGGATGTATTCTCCAAGGTGAAAGCAGAGAAACTTCCTCCACACCGCGCCTGTGATCACCGTATCGAATTGGAGGGTCTTCTACCTCCAATTGGTGTTATCTACTCATTATCAAATCAAGAGTCAGAAACACTGCGGGCCTACATTTCAGAGAATGTAGAGAAAGGTTTCATTAGACCAAGCTCCTCTTCAACAGGAGCACCTGTCCTTTTTGTCAAGAAAAAGGATGGACGTCTCCCTTTGTGTGTTGACTACTGCAAACTCAATGCTGTCACTAGGAAGAACAGATACCCTGTTCCTCCTATGAACCAGCTCCTTACCGTATTCAACGGTTCTACTATCTTCTCCAAGATAGATTTGCGTGGTGCATATAACCTTCTGAGAATCAAAGAGGGGGATGAGCACTTAAATGCCTTTAGAACCAAATATGGCAGTTATGAGTATTTGGTCATGCCATTTGGTTTGACCAATGCTCCTGCTTCTTTCCAAAATCAAGTAAATGATATCTTTGCAGATTTTCTGGATGTGTTTGTTGTGGTTTATCTAGATGATATTATGGTTTTTTCCAGTTCTGAGGAGGAACATGTCAAACATGTGGCCTCTGTTCTCCAAAGACTGAGGGACAATAATCTGTTTTCCAAAGCCTCCAAGTGTGTATTCCATGCCTCAAGTGTGGAATACTTGGGCTATGTTGTTTCAAGTGATGGCCTCAATATGGATTCTTCAAAAGTTCAGCAAATCCTCAATTGGCCTCAGCCCAAAAACATCAAGGCTCTTCAATCCTTTCTTGGCTCTGCCAATTTTTATCGTCGTTTCATTAAAAACTATTCCAAAAAAATCACTTCTCTCACTTCCCTTCTCAAGAAAGATTCTCCTTTCATCTTCAATGAGGAAGCTCTTAGTCAGTTTCAAGCACTCAAAGACGCCTTCACCTCTGCTCCTATCTTATCCCATTTCAATCCATCTCTACCTACTATTGTAGAGACTGATGCTTCTGATTATGCATTGGGCGCCGTACTGAGTCAGGTGAATGACACTGGAAAGCATCCCATTGCATTTGATAGTCGCAAGCTCTTACCAGCTGAACTCAACTATGAAATTCATGACAAGGAACTCCTTGGCATAGTTTGGGCTCTCAAGCGCTGGAGGGCATTTCTTCTTTCTCTTTCCAATCCTTTTGAGGTCTTGACAGACCACTCTTCCTTGCAGTATTTCATGTCTTCCAAAGTTCTTACTCGTCGTCAGGCCCGTTGGGCTTAATTTCTCTCAGAATTTCACATCACTATCACTTACCGCCCAGGCAGGCTGGCCACTTTGCCAGATGCCTTGTCACGTCGGGACAACGTGTACCCAGAGAGGGGGGTGGACTTATTCAGCAAGAATCCTCATAATTTTCATCAAGTACTTAAGCAAGATGGAATTCAAGAGTCAAGATTCTTCTCAATCAAAGTGGAAATTTTCTCAGATTTAGTGGACAAGATTCAAAAAGAAGTATGGAAAGACAAAGACTATAAAGAAATACTCAAGCAACTAGCAAGAGGTGAATCAGTTCCAGATTATTCTCTTGAACCTCAAGCCAAGTTATTATTATTCAAAGATAGAGCGGTAATCCCAAGCAATGAAGAAATCCAACTCAATATTCTCCAAAAGCGTCATGACTCACCATTGGCTGGCCATCCTAGGCAGGAAAAGACCCTCAAGCTCATCAAGAGGGATTTTTATTGGGCTGGCATGAATCAATTCATCAAGGACTATGTGTCCTCATGTCAGCAATGTTCAAGAAACAAGAACATTCATCACAAGAAGTTTGGATTACTCAAGCCTCTTTCAATTCCGTCTGGTCCTTGGAATTCATTATCAATGGACTTCATCACTCAATTGCCACTTTCAAACAACTTTGATTCAATTTTAGTAGTTGTGGACAGGTTCTCAAAAATGGAAATCTTCATTCCAACTTATGGAACAATCACTGCCCTGGACTTAGCTCAAATCTTCATTAGTCATGTATCTTCCAAGCCAGGCCTTCCAGTCAGTATTATTAGTGATAGAGGATCTTTATTTGTTTCATCATTTTGGACTCAATTATGTCAGCAGCTCAAGATATCAAGAGATCTTTCAACTGCTTTTCATCCTGAAACAGATGGACAGACAGAGAGGGTAAATCAGATACTAGAACAGTACCTTTGGATGTATGTCAGCTATCATCAAGATGACTGGTACACCTGGCTCCCTCGGCTGAATTTGCCTATAATAATGCAGAACATTAATCAACCAAGCAATCACCTTTTTTCACCATTTATGGAAGAAATCCCAGCTTTGACTCAATCCATATTTCTCAAGACTCACCTGCTGGAAAGTTATCAACAAAACTCCAATCAGTACAGCAAGTTGTCAAAGAAGAATTAGAGTCAGCAATAAGGAGATTCAAGAAGTATGCAGATAGAAATAGAGCAATTCCACCTGATTTCCAACCTGGGGACAAAGTATGGCTAGCTTCCAAGAACATCAAGACAACAAGACCCACCAAGAAATTGTCAGAAAGATGGTTGGGACCTTTTGAAGTTCTGAAGAAGATTGGTAGCCATGCATATCACCTCAAGTTGCCTCAGCAATGGAAGACAGTTCACCCTGTATTCCATGTGTCCTTATTAGAAACAGTCAAGCATTCAACTAACCCAAATCGTCATCAATTGCCCCCACCACCAGTTTTAGTGGAGGAGCAAGAAGAATGGGAAGTGGCTCAGGTTCTGGACTCAAAACTCAAAAGAGGTAAATTATGGTATCTTGTAGAGTGGAAAGGATTCAGTGAAGACCCAGAAAGAACCACTTGGGAACCAGCTTCAAACCTTACCAACTCACCAGATCTTGTCAAGGATTTCCATTCATTGTATCCAGACAAACCTGGTCCAATTACCTCAAGAGTTTGATTTATGGTGCTTGGTGGGGAGAAGAAGTTATGAAAGTAAGTTCCTCTCCTGGCATGCACCTTTGAGGGGGTATTCTACCCATATGTTGTTGTAAGCATCACCTTGGCCACTTTGTGAGCACTTGTCAATTCTTTGGACAGGTTCAGGAAGCATACAACACCAATACTCCCCAATTTGGACCTTATCAAGATATCCCCAAATATTTCTTTCTTTTCATTTATTGTTTCAATTTATGCCAATCATCATAATTCAAGACATTCATTACTTCAAGTCATTTACGGCAATTCTTTTCAGAAGTCATTTATGGCAATTCATCTCAGAGGTCATTTATGGCAATCTTTTTCAATTTTATGGTGCTTGGTGGGGAGTGGAAGTTATGAAAGTAAGTTCCATCTCCTGGTATGCATCCCTGAGGGTTCCACTTCTTGTAAAACATCACCTTGGCCACTCTGTGAGTATTAAAATGCTTGGTTTTCATTTTTTCCAGACACCTTTGGCCAGAATCAAGCAACTCACCACAAGAAGGACCAACCATCAGGACTTTTTCTTTATTTCTTTATTTACTCTCATTTTCTCTTATTCTTTATTTTCTTTCTTTATTTACTTGTATAATTTTCTTTCTTTTATTTATTAAAGTAGCAGCATCCCCTCCCAAATCATGTATTGGGAGGTTCCATTATTTTTTCATTTTTTAGTATTTATAAGAGTGGGGATAGAAGGCAAACCAAACACAAACAAGGAAAAGGAAACTAGTTATCTCTACCCTAATCATCAAAAGCTCTCTGGAAATCATTCATCAACTCATCTTCATACCAGGCAAATTTTGCAGCCATCTCTTCAGAAGCAGTACCTGGAATAGTCCTGTCATTGGCATACATAATCACCTCTCTGCTATTCCTATCAACCCTCCTGAACAATCTGGCCACAGAATCTTGACTTTCACTAGCCGCATTGGGATCTTCTCTGGTAACCCGGATAGGCCAACGTTCTCTTCTTTGAAAAACTTGAGCGGCAGGAAATGGCAGAGGGGACAATCCATATCTTCCTCTGCTGGAGCTGGCCACAGGTTGGAGTTGACGGGAGGTGTTTATGGGTGAGTTCCTGGGCTGTTGAACTGGGGATGGTTTTACTGCTGGATTCAAGGCAGGCCTGGTGGTGTGGGAAGTAGTTGGTGAAGGAGGAGGAAGGGTTGTAGGAATGGAAGCAAGCATTGGTTGGAAGGTTCTTGGAGTGCGGAGAATGACTTGACTTTGGAATCTGGTGTTTGCAAGAGGTTGAGAAGAGGAATTGCTGGATGGATGGCCAATTGAATGAGGAATAACTTGAGCTTCTTCACCATCCAACTCATCACTTCCTTCAGCATCTGTATTTGTTGGGGAATCAACAATTCTTCTTAGTTTCTTCACTACTTTCACCACTCCATCAGCATTGGTCCTGGAAATTGGGATTTCTGAGCTGTAGTGGATGGGCCTACCACCGATTGGAATGGACCCTCCAACATTAGTCCATCCGGCCACATCCCTCTGCCTGGAATCAGTCACTACATCAAGATATCAGCACCAATACAACCAAGATATGCAAATCCCTCACATTGAGAAAACCCAGAAGTTGCATCAGGGGTAGGCTCCTCAAGAATGGGGAGTTCCTGCCCATAAGGCCCATCTTTCCTGCTCCATAAGTGCCTACTGCCCTGGGACAAAGTTGATCCGGTACGGCGGCATGGCTTCTTCCCAACAAAGCAAAAATGGCATTTTGAAGATCGAGGATTGTAGTGTTGAAAGCAATCCTTTCCCTTGGCCAAACACTCAGTACAGGCAAGTTCAAGAAATTCAACTGCTCTGAACCCATCATAGCTTTGGGAGGGATCAAAATGGCCAGAAAATGCCATGGAAAGGGAGGACAATTGACTGAAGACGCCAGAACCATGAAGAACAGACGGTGGCGGTGCAGAAGGGGAAGATTCAGTGAGTTCAATCAGTTTGGAACTCATAACTGAAGAATATGCAAGCAGAAGATTCAAGACGTCAGAATCAATCCACTCCATATCAAGAAAAAAAAGAATTTGACCTCAAGGAAATGGGGCCATAACTCAATTATGCCCCCCCCTCAAAGCCTCTAGGGTGAAGGTTCATACCCCTTTGGGGCTGAACTCATCACCCAGGGCCTCCCCTGCAACTTTGGGGAGGCCAGGATCTTGATGGTCCTGGACCCCATCAATGGGTCCAGGCCATGCATGGTGAATTCTATGCAAGGGCCATTTCTGGGCCCTTTGGTCACCCTGGGTCCCCAGCAAATTTGGTCCTGGGGGCCTCCATTAACCCCCACGGACTGCGGTGTACGGTCCACAGCGTACGGCCCACGGACCGCGGACCGTAGGACCCTAAAGACATCAAAAGGCCAATTATGGCCAAAAAATCATATAAAGACCTGAGTTCACCAACAAATCCAAAAGGCCCAAAAGGCCATAAAAATCAAGAGATGTCAAGAATCATCAGGGTAAAGGCCACAGCCCAAAAACACTTTGGAGGGCTGTTGAGGCCATTTCCATGGGTAATGGGGACAAGAACCCTTGGAGGAAGTTTTTCAATTTTTCCATTGGATTCAGCCTTGCCCAATAAGTACACTTCATATACTCATTGGGTACCATTTTTTGAGCACAAGAGCTCAGTGGTCCTTATTCAGGGATATATCCCAAGGCCACATCCCAAGGGCATGGTTGATTTAATCAGAAGACAAGAAATGCATAATTTTGAAGTGGAATACTTACTCAAACTTAGAAAAGGGGGAATCAATTGAATTTGACAGGGAAGGAGGAATGAAAGATTTTCAGGATAATGGCCAAGAGGAAAAGAAAATTAAAAAGAAAGTTTTTTGAAAAAATGTGGGGATAATGAGATGCCACTCAACAGTGGCAGGGTATTATGGTGTTCAGGAGCCCACCAGTTTCAAGAGGGGGATACTGTAACAACCATCCATCAGGGGTAAGGGTATTCATTCATACACCCACTCAAACACCCCAAATCAGCAAATCCAGTATCTGCATCAGCATTCAGTTTCAGCAATCTTCATTCTGAAACATGCATACAGCCTGTCAACACCTGTACAGGTTGGATTCACCCAATACAGTTTCAATATACCAATATGGAACTGTATGATCACTCAAAAACACCACACCTCTTGTACAGGTTCTGTACAGCTGTAAAGGACCTGTATTGGCCAGACTCAATTCAATCATCAATTATTCTCATGAAAATTCTTCCTCTGGATCAGGGCTGGTGATTCTCACATATACCAGCCCCTCTTTCTCCCCCCTGGGGATTTTTCCCCAGTTAATTAATTTAGTTTATTTATTATTTTCTAATTATTCTTATCCTTATAATTGGGTATTATAATTATTTAATTTTAAGTTAGTCTTTGCCTGTACAGTATGAGTTGGGTGGCCATATCCTTATAAACCCTTCTCTTTCCATTCTGACAGGTTGAAATAGTGGACTTGGACTTGTTTGTGGTTGGCTCTTCTATTTCTTACTCTTATTTCTTGTTGCTGCTTTTCTTATATTTATTCTTTAGCAATTTATCTTAACACTCTTCAGTGTGTTCCTTCTTACCTTATCTTTGAGCCCTCCATAAGTGAGTCCCAGCTTACTGAGTGCCAGGCCCTCTTCACTTCAAAGAGCCCCTGTGACAGAAACAACTGGAGAGTTGATTTGGCCTGCTCCTTGTGATCCTGAAGGAATCTGAGTAGGCCCTGTCTGGGTTAACTGTTCTTCTATAGGTTGGATAGTGGCTTGATTCTCCCTTATCCTCTGTGCCCTTGCCTCCAGGCGTCTGAACTTCCTGGTAGGATTCCAACCTTTGATGATTACCATAAGTTCTTTGAAGTCTATCTCTTTGAGACAGATCTTTTGGCAACTTTCTCCAAGTTCTTCCCAGTGAGATGCCAGGTTGAACCTCTTGTTGTCCATGCTCCATTGGAATAGGTCCTTGAGGAGTTGATGGAGCTGAAGAACTTGATCCATGTCTTTCCAGTCCTCTGGTTTGAGGTCTCCATTGAATTGGAGTGTGAATGGAAGGGTTGATATTATCTCCCTCATTGTTTTGCCATCCACTACTCTGTCCAAGGTGTCCTCTTTCAGGTCTTCTGGTTCTGGACAAACCTTCTCTGTCCTCTGGCTGGTTCCTTTGGAAGCCAAGATCTCTGAGGTGTACAGGTGACATGTTAGTGTTTGCAAGCAGTCAAAAACTTTATGTTCTTTGGGTATTTACCTTTGACTATTCCTTGTACAAATTTGTTGTCTGCTAATTTGGGCAATTTACCTTTAGAGGTTACAACTGGGTTAATTATAGTAATTTTCCCTGTACAAGTTATCAAGGTTGGTTTACATTGTATTGGAGCAGAATTTTGTGGTTTTCTACTATTCTGTGTGGCAATGGGTGTCCACTTCTCTGCTGTTATCAGGCCTTCACTGCGCCTCTTCACTTTGCCTTTGCTTCCCTCTGGTTCTGAGGGTGTCACTGGTGTGTCGGCCTGTGACTGGCTTTCTAGTGGTTTGAAGCTATCTTCCACTGAAATAAAACAGGAAAAAGAGGGCTTAATGTCAGTTAAGACTTCTTAAAATGCTGTTTGCACGTCTAAGGATGGCCTCTTGGCTTGTATATTACTACAATATGCCCTTGTACAATGACAGTGTAATTGAATCAACAATTTCACGTCAGAAATACAGCTTCCTGGTATTTGGTATACTGTTTGTATACCAATATCCCACAGAATAACTTGTAATTAGCAAGTATAGACTGTCAAAACGTGGTATGTAAGAGGGTAATTGAGTTAAAAATTGGCCCAATCACGCCTCAACTGTTTGTTTATCAGTATTAGGTGTCTTAATTTAATTAAAAATTAAGATTGTATTAATGGCTAAAAGTGTTTTTATATACAAAACATGCCAAAAATAAGGGTCTTGTGGTTATTAGCCATGTGACAAGTACTCTTTTTAATAGGGGTATAATGATAAATATATAAGAAATATTATTTTTAAGGAATAATTATGCCTAAAAAAATAAAACAAGTGTCAAAAAATAAAGAAAATAAGTAAAAAACTCACTTATAAGGTCCAAAATGGTCAAAAAAACACGGCCAGGCTCCCAAAATGTTAGGCTGAGTCTATGTTGAAGCAGTAATTAGGCTATTTACAGCTAGAAGCTTGACTGTGAAACGTAGAAAATGATTTAAGATACGAGTTTTTTGAGTAAAATAAAGATTTATAATATAATCAAAGGGTTCTACTATCAAAGAATAGTGGGGGGAGCGCTATTGACAACCCTGGGTGCAGTCTTACCAGTTGGATTACTATAATAAGAGCTATAATAATTAAAATTAGAATTATACCTGATTATTACCCAAAAGTAAGACTGTCTTGGACAGTTTACTACATAGGGTATTCAAGAGCAGGATGTGGAAAGCAATTCTGGCTGTGAAAAGCCTCCTTTTTATTCTGAAATGGGGTGGAAAGGGTGCTAGACCTTTCCACATAGAGGAAGTGAAGACTTTTCACTCTCTGAGACAGGCTTGTGGTTTGCAAAGACCTATTTTGACCTGTATTGGCTCAGATGTGGTTTTGAATCCACAACTGGGCAGTTTTCACCAATACAGGGTTAAAATTTTCATCTGGGGACCTCACAGCCTGATTCTGACGTGTATGACGCGTAGAATGCTGTACAGAAACTGTAAGGGACCCCAGTATTGACTGACATGTGAGGTACTGAAGTAAAAACATGCTTCTTTGTCTATTTGAAACGTCATATTCATGATTATGGGATATTATCCCATAGTATGGCTGTATATGACAGCAGGTGGGAATCTGACCTTAAAACAGCCATACCTTTGTCAATCCTTGAGATATCAGCCTCAAAATTGGTTCAGTGTGTAGCCCTTTATGTGCTATACACAATGGTACCTCATTTGATATGGGTATCATTCAATATGGCAAAGCTATCCCACGTACAAGATTTTTGTACATTTGCGTGGTATAGGCAAAAAGCTGTATTGAGCTTATTTGCCCCATAACTTTTGTTCTAGTTGAGCTATGGGGGAATGGATGACACCATCAGATAGCCCTGATTGTGCGCTTTCCAAAAATACCCCACCTTAGGTATCTCATCCTAAATTGCAAAGGTTAGATGAGAGGTGAATGTTTTGTTCACCCTTATTTGGCCTGAATTTGGCCATAACTCAAGTAATACTGGTGCTAGCTCAGTTTGGCTAGTACCATTATATAGCCCTGGCTTTCAGCTTCATCTTGAAAACCCATTTGATGGGGTTAAGCCTCTCCTTTTGGATTTTGGATGAGAGGTGAAAATTAAGGTTTTATGCTCAGCAATAACTTTGAGCAGGAATAACTTTGTTATTCTTTGTCCTATTGTGATGGTACTTACATTTTCAGAAAGGGGTGAGTCTCCTCTTTCTTTTGATACCTTTTGAGCTGATTTGGCTCAGCTCCATGTTTTGGTGGTATCTTGGCTATACCATTGGTTTATGGTATTTTGGCTGTCATGCTTGGGCTCTGGTTTTGAGTCACAGGCTGACAAGAAATACATTTCTGGAGGATTCCAGAGTTGCCTCCCATTCCCCAAGGTCTGTACCCACAAACTTTGATGTTGGATGTGAGCCTGAACTAATTGAGGGTAATATTTTCAGGGCTGAACCGTTTCCAAGTGGAAGAATCAGAAATATATCAGTCCCAATACAAAAAATTAGTTCAGAGCAGCAAAGGAAGATGAGTGTGAAATATTCCCAAGCCTTTTTCAGGGGGCCATGAACTCCTACTTACACATCAAGAGCTTTCTGGGTCAGGAGAATACCATAGAACTCTTAGGAGAGTGGATCCCACTATCTTGCACGTACAAGGTCAAAAAGATAAAGAATTTGTTGAAGAACCAAAGTCTTTTATCCCTAGACCAGAAAAAGGAACTGGAAATGACTCCAGATTTGGCAAAAGAAGGCCCAGCGGCATCTACCAGCTCCAGAAGTGCTCAAAGACAAGACCAAAGGACCTCAGAAGAAGAAGAAAGGTCACAAGAACCATCAAGGAAAGGGAAAAGGCAAAGCCAATTGGAAGATACCTTACCCACAGGGGTACAGGATCCCCAAATTGGAATATTCAGTAGTGGAAAATGTCTTTGATATGGCCAGGACTCTTATGGAATTCACAGTCAAGGAGCAGGAAAGGATGAACAGGACTTCTCCATGCAAATAATACAAGCAATACACTTTTTTCAAACTAGTATTAATGTATAACTTGGTAAAATTGATGCAAATTTAACTAAAATAACATTTGATATGAATGATATGAAAAATAATAACAAACATTCTGCTGAATTGCATAAGTCTATAACTGTCAAACCTGACTTAAGCTCCAACACATATGACAGAATTGAGAGAAAATATCAACTCCAAGATGATATAATGGAAGATATTCACACTCCAAACATTAATGACAAACTCAAGATTTTGAAAAATCATGTTTTAAAAGTAGTTGATAATACCAATCAATTTTCCATACATTTGGCAAGGAGTGACAGTGAAAGGCAGAAATTGAAAGATGAAATAATTGCAAATGTAGAGCAAACTTATAAGAGCTATGAAACAAATCCACATATGCAAAGACATTCCACACCTTTTACTGAAGAGAAACCTTCAGTGAAAGGAAGTCTAAACTCTTTTCTAGGAGAGAATTATATCTCTGCAAAGGATATTCCCAGATTAGAATAATGGAAAACATTATCTTGTGAAGGAGAACACAACCATATTTAGTTCATAAGAGCAAATGACATGCTGCGAAAAGATTTTGATATACCTGATGAAATAATAGTGGGTAAATTGCATTCCTTGTTTACCAGAACTGCAAAGAAATGGTATCACAAAATGGGCCAAGATCACGGAAAACATGATTGACCTTGGTGGAAATCTGAATTAATAACCAAATGGGCCAATAATTCTTGGAGGTTTCAAATGGAAAATGCTTTTGAAAGCGCCATTTTTAACTCATAAAAAGATAAACCACTTACTTTGTTCCTCAAAAAGAAAGACAGATTATCTGCCTTACACCCAGAAGTATGTCTGACTCAATGATTAATATGAAAATA
Organism: Austropuccinia psidii; assembly: GCA_023105745.1. Lineage (NCBI taxonomy): Eukaryota > Fungi > Basidiomycota > Pucciniomycetes > Pucciniales > Sphaerophragmiaceae > Austropuccinia > Austropuccinia psidii. Next base: position 5,446,714 of record JALGQZ010000002.1, on the reverse strand, counting down.
TCAAGAAACTGTGGAGCAGAACTGGAACATGCTATAAAGTGCAGACATGTAGAACCCTGTTCATCAGAAGAGTACCTTAATGTGATGGAAGATATCATCACTAAACAAGAATCAGAAAACCTTGGACTAGAAACCCTATAGAGTCCAAGATGATCCCAAAGATTTCCAGAGATGACAAGAGTCCTGAAAAACCTGTATTGAAGTGTCATAAATGCGGGAGCACCTCACATTTAGCCAACACTTGCACCAAAAAGACAAAAATCAATTAAGCTTAAATAATTGATGAAGCTCAGTATACTGAATACAAAGAGGAATCTGACCAAGATTCTGCACTCTCTGAGCTAACACAAGTAGAAGAGCATTCTATTGAGAACATTACAGCTTTCTTCAAAGTCACAGAAGACCATACTCACTTACCACAGTATAGTGAGGATTGCTATAACCTGAACAATATCCAAGATGCCAGAATGTATAAGACTGAACCTGCTAGAGGCAAAAGTTCCACGGTTGGATTGTCTTGTATTACATCAGTCTTAATAAATGATGTTGAAGCTAAAGTGAATTTAGACACAGGGTCATTTTGCACTTGTATAGGCAAAGACTACCTTCAAATAATACTACCTGAATGGAAAAACCATCTGTTACCTCTAGAAGGTGTGAATTTAGTAGTTCCAGTAATGATATGTACCCTTTGGGCATATTGGACACTACCATTGTATTTCCACATCCTTCTGGAAGTGTAAGAATGAAGACAGAGATTGTAGTAATGGAAAATTTGACATCTCAACATATCATCCTTGGAAATGATTACTTGAATATTTATGGTATTGACATCAATAACCATAAGGACAGATATCTCACAATTGGAGAAAATAAAAGACAAAAATTTGCCTTTTCCAATATGCCAAAACAAATGTTGATAGTATCTGGAAACAAAGATACTTAAAAGGAACAATTTGTGACAGATCAACTTGTTGAAGCATAAATTAATCCATCATTGTCACACAAAATGAGGAAGGAACTCATTAATGTATTTTACACATAAAAAAATGCTTATGGTTCTGATAATGAACCATTAGGCGGTATTAAATGCCATGAAGTTGATATTACTCTTAATTTTGACAGACCATATCCTCCAGTACTTAGGAAACCAGCTTATCAAGCCAGTCCCAGAGCTAGAGAAGCCTTGGAAAAGCATATCTAAGAGTTGATCCAACTAGGTGTACTAAGGAAAGTAGGCCATGATGAGCAAGTTGAGGTGACAAAGCCCATTAACATTTCTTGGCACAATGATAAATCTTAAATGGTTGGAGATTTTAGAGCACTGTATACCTACACATTTACAGATAGGTATCCAACTCCTAAAATCCAAGAAACCTTGACCCAATTTTCTAAAGCAAAGTATATAGCTTCCATGGATGCGTTGAAAGGCTTTCATCAAAATGTTTTGATGCCCAAAACTAAGAAATTACTTAGAATTATCACACACTGTGGTATCTATGAGGATCTTAGAATGCTATTTGGCATTAATAATGCACCATCTTATTATCAAAGAATTATGAATACTATCTTCCCCCAGAATTATCTGAAGCATGGCTTATCATATATATTGAAGATATTATAATAGGTTATGACTCATGGTCTTTGCACCTTGAAATACTTGTAAGAGTACTTGAAAAAGCTACAGAAGAGAATATGAAGATTTCACTCATGAAATGTATCTTTTGATTTGAAGAACTTAAGGCTTTAGGACATATTGTTTCTGGTTTAAGCTTAGGAAGTGACAAAAATAAAGTGGAAGCAGTGTTACTTAGGCCAATACCCCAGAATAAAAAAGAAATGATGTCTTTTCTTGGATTCGCCAGTTATTACAGGAAACACCTGAATTAATTTTCAATTCTAGCTAAATCACTCTATAGAATCTGTGATCAACAGATAGTATTTGAGATGACACAGGAAAGGATTAAAGCTTATGAGACGATAAAGTAAGCCCTTACAGAAGCACCTTTACTCCTCATGCCTGACTGGAATATACCTTTTATATTGTACATTGATGCATTTGGAGATGGATTAGGGGCAGCCCTACATCAAGTCCAAATTATTGATGACAAACCTAGAGAAGGACCAGTTTGTTACATCTCAAGACAAATTCAACCAACAGAAGACAGATATGGTGCAAAAAAGATGGAGTACTTATTGTTGGTATGGGAAATTGAGAAATTACACTATTATCTTGATATCAGTGTTTTTGAAGTGATAGCTGACTGCAATGTTGTGAAATCACTTCTTAACATGAAAACTCCAAAAAGACATATGTTGAGATGGAAAATAGCCATTCAAGAACATAGAGGTAACATGACTTTAGTTCATAAGGCAGGAAAAATTCACAAGAAGGCTGATGGACTTAGCAGGTGGGAATTAGCCAATACTCCTGATAACCCAGCTTATGTACCTTTGGAAGCAGAACCACAGATTCCAATTGAAGGAATGGACATAACTGATATTGGGAATGAATTTGTTGAAGAAGTCAGAGAATCTTATAAGCAGAACAAGAGTTTCCATATCTTGACTTCCGTGTTAGATATAGACTGCAAAGATACCTCTTTAGTCAATTCACTGGATGAGGTTTGGAAAAATTCCCATTCTAAAGGGTGATTTCACTTGTTTGATGGAATAATTTACCACAGAACCAAAAATTCTTGTGTAATAACATTGTGTAGCAGATTGCTTATCAATACCATTCTTCATGAATGCCATGATAGCATCTACTCTTGGAGAAAAGAAACCATTCAATATTTTCATACCTGTGACAGATGCCGAAATGCAAACAGGAGTACAGGCAAGAAATTTGGACTAATGGTTCATATTCAAGAACCAAAATCCCCTTGAGAAGTTGTTCATATGGATTGGGTCACAGCACTTCCTCCAAGTGGTTAAAAAATTTATAATGCTTGTTTAGTCATTGTAGACAGATATAGAAAAATTCCCATATTCTTACCATGTCATAAATATGACACTGCTATGGATACAGCTCTTCTTCTATGGAGTAGAGTTATTTCTCATACAGGATTATTTAAGAATATCATAAGTGACACAGATCTCAAGTTCACATCTGCACTTTGGACCAATCTTCACAGATTGTTTGGGACTAAGTTAGCATTCTCAAAAGCATATAACCCTCAAACAGATGAACTAGCAGAAATAATGATTCAAACCTTAGAGGACATGATCACGAGATTCTGTGCTTATGGGTTAGAATGCACATACTCATATGGGTTTACCAATTACTGGTGCACTCTAATACCTGCATTGGAATTGACATATAAGACATCAATCCATGCTTCTACAGGTCAAACTCCTGGTCTGTTAAAAAAATGATGGAATCCAAGACTCCCAACAGAAACACTGAGGAAAGACTTGCTTTACATCCATCCTACAGCTCCAGCTTCAATATAATGCTTTATAAAGTGAAAAATTATTCAAAACAGAGCATGGATGATGCTTTTGACTATGCAAAACAAAATTGGTACAAGAGTCACAAGGTACCAGACTTCAAAGTAGGGACCTAGTTCTAGTTTCAACATTGAATTTTAATAATATTGAAGGCCCAAAAAAATACTAAGATTCTTATGTAGGAACTTTTGTTCTTGTTGCCTTACATGGAACCAATGCAGTTCAAGTGGAATTTAGTGGTGAATTAGAAAATAATCACCCCACCTTTCCAGTCAGCTTGATAAAACCTTATCAACCAGCTGACAAAGAATTGTTTCCTTTAGCAAACCCAACTCATTTGACTGTACCACCAGTGGAACAGAGTGAAGATAAAAAGATAAAGAAATTAATTAAAGAAAGGAGACTTAAGGGTAAAAATCAAAGAGAATATCTTGTAAGATATAGAAATCCAGTACATGAAGATGAATGGCTGGCAGAATCAGAAATATCTGACTCAGATAAACTCTTCAGAATATTTAGACATGAAAGAATTCCACAAGCCTGGATATGTCTATAAATGTGCTTAAGTTACTTTATCTTAGTAATTTAAAGAGGTTGGAAAGTGGACATTAACCCCTGTTGGGGCCTTTTTCTTCTTGATATCATTAATCAAATTGTAGTACAATTTTATTTTTTGGTTGGAGGGAATGTGAGGCTTGAGGTATTTTTTACATACCCCAATAGGCCACAACTATCTTTAAAAATAAATTCTGAAAAGATGAATAACTTTTTTGTGAGTAAGTAAATCCATGGATTTGAGGCCAGATTTGTGTTCTACACAAAAAGCCAAATAGGGTAACACCATAGAGTGAATAAGCTTAGATTAGCGCTAAGAGGTGGTAATATGTAAAATACTTCAATACCACATCATAATTACCACATAAAAGAATGGTGAAAATTTTCTCTTTTCTCAATTTCACACCAAAATAAGGGGAATGTGAGAAATCCCATGTTACATATACACTAATAATAGTGCTATGCATGTTTGTGGAACTTAATATTATGGTATTCTTACATACACCTTTGGTACACCCATAGTGAATATCAATCTTTAAGCCTGAATTTCTATTTTTGACATGAAAATAGCTAAGGGGGACAAAAGACATCAAACAGAGCCAGGGTACCTAACTTCTGAGGCCTCTGAGTGTGGATAGCTCTAAAGATTAAATCCATGGCTGATCTTGGGCCAATTAGTATACTCAAATCTTTTGGGAACTTGGTTACCAAGTTAAATCTCATTAAATCATAAGAAAATTGCAAATATGCTGCTATTTTGACGTGCCAAGGAGGTAAAGAGAAACTTAGACTCCTGTAAACATGTGAATTCTTAATGATTTTCCATGGATAAACTTTAAAAGAGTAATTAAAAACCTTTTTGGACTAGTATCCATTGATTTACCTCATAGAAACCAGTAATATAGTGCTATTTGCAATTCTATGTAGAAATGCACTAAAATGTTGAAAAATACATTCAAGATACAATTCTTAATGAAGCTTTCTGAAACTTTCAGGGCAAATGAAGAAAATTATTATCCATAAAAAAACCAAAAAGAATTACAGTTTAATAAACAAAATTCAAAGTTTTACATACAGTACATGTTTGATAATTCAATGTGAAATACTGAATCTTCAAAAATTCACAGAAAATACAAACTGTAAGTTTTTTTGCAATAAACTTTATAACTTTGAGAAAGTAATGTTTATTTTGAAATAAAAGAAGTTTTACCGATTTTACTCCTTTTATTCTCAATCATATTTGGGTTGGTACTCACATAAAAGCATCAATTAAGTAATTATGATAACCTTACTTGAAAACAGATGATGAAATAATTAATCCAAAAAACATTATTGTTTGCTCACTCACTAAATTTTCAGTTTTCCATGGCACGCCTCTGTGAGCTGTCTTAGACTTAAAAGAGGTCTCCTCTTGCTGCTTTTTCCAGATCATCTTATTATCCAATTATACCATTATTACCAACAAGTAAGTATTACTTAAATCTTTTTCTTAATTGTTTGATTCTTTCAGAATCAATAAGAAAGACGTGAAATAATTGAAATCACATATATATTGTTTTAATTATGTTATAAATAAATTTTTGATCCCATAAATCCACAATTATATGTCAAATCTCTCTATCAATCTCTGTCTAAGGCTCATTGGAGTATTAGTGAGTGATTTATTATTAAGTCTTGAAGGTTTTGATCTAGTAATAGGCTTCTTTGGGATTTATACTTATAATTTTTCTTGCAAATGATAATTATATATTAAAATAACTTTATTATTTTAATAAAGAAGTTTTATTATTAAATACTTCTTCTAATTGATTCTTGTAGACAATTACTTATTACTGTTATCTTCACTAGTAGTGTATAACATGTAAAAGAAACACTTAATTAATTAATAATTTAATTGTGGTTCTAATAATTTTTATTATTATATTTCATAAGATCAGTCATAGTACTTTTGATTAATAGCTATATTATCAACAGCTTCATAGAAAAATCTTACAACACTAGAAACATGAAATAGGCACTTGCAAGCCTTAGCAAAGATGTTTTTGGCTCTGAGTCTGGCAAGAAAATTGGACACATGTGTCAGGATGAAACTATGATAAAGTGGTAAATAGGCTAGTTACAACTTTAACTCACCAGGGTGAATCTTGTGTCAATCGTCAGTGATTGACTTCACGTCAAGCAAACATCAAGCAGGATAAAAGTCGAGCTCACGTCAAGCAAAAATCAAGCAAACGTCAAGCACACGTCCTACTCTTGTCTTGCACCAAATCCTGTGACATCCACCAATATTGGTTCCCCTGTGCCTTCAACTCAGATTCCTCACCACCTGATCATCCTGCAACCGTCCGATGGTTGGTAAAAATTACGCAAGACCCTCCTGTTTGCACAAACACACATCAAAGAGGTCCTTCAGCCAGTCTTGATGTAGGCGGGGGGTTTGACTTCACCAGGTCATCCATGAAAGGACTCCGCCTGAGTGGGATTGTCGTTTTGCAGATGACACTGGTAGAGCCCGCCGCACAATACCGCGGGTGTGCTTGCGTGTGCGGGTGCAGGTGCGTTTGTGTGTGCATTGGCCTGTACGTGTGCGGGTGCGCGAGGGCCGATTCCCCTTCCAACATGATGATGGCGCAGTTAGAAATTTTGGATGCTGTGAAAGGTGAGCGTGTGGGTCATTTGATCATTGAATTTGGCTTATTCACACTGTACCCAATGTCAAAATAGTAAGCTGTTTGTGGCAATGTGAAATAATGGGCTTTGCTTGTCACAATTGCATGTCTCTTTCACTAAATTTTGAGGCAGTTATTTCACTAGCAAAATTGCTAATGAATCTGAGAGATTTTCATTTTAGTAGACTAAATATCATGAAATAAAGGCTTTATCATTACAAGCAGTCCACATGACAGAACTTTGTTATAATACAATCCACAGTTACCTTCTATTTCTTCTTCAGATATAATCAAGTGTCCATCATCAAAACCAACAGCTTTATAAATATTCAGAAGCAGCCAATCTGGTAAGAAATTCACATCAATCTTCAAAGTTTTTAAGATCAGAAAGTTATTGTTCAGTATGCTAGATGGCTCAGAGACTTTAAAAATGCTATTAATAATACCAAATCGTCATGAGTTGCCCCTCAGAAAACATATCACACTGTTGCTGACATTTTTGGATTCAGTTGAAAATATATTGTTCCCAATATTAATGTTTGAAACTGGAAAATACCAAGGTGAGACAGTCCTTGAAGTGGGAGGACTTGTGGATTGCACGGTAGTGTCTAAGCTGATCCAATCAACTATTTCCCTTTTTGCATGAAAATTCTGTAAGTACTCAACCAGGAAATCATAATTTTCTTGGTCATGGCGGGATGGTTTGTTATATTTATGGTGATTGAACAGGGAAGGTGGCTGTGATTCAAAAAGCTGTTTTATTTCACATGGCACAGATGGGGATTTCAGGAGAACAGAAAGGTTGGAACATCAACAGATATGTTGAAGTAAGGTTTTATCTATATCATCTATTCAGAGTTGCAATAAGTTAGTCTTATTCAGTTCAGGTGTTTAATCAATGTGAATATATTGATCTTATTAATTGATGTACATATTTTGTTATTTGTTGGCATTTCTGCAAATACTCCAATCGAGCTCTCATAACCCCATGTGGCTGAGACTTGTGCTTGGCCCCAACGTTGGAAGAGTTTGGGAATATGATCAGCAAAATGATGATTTGGTTTACTTTTCTGTTTTGGAAACAGGTGTTGATTGGAAAGGCGGAATTTTTTCCAATGTTCAGCAAATGCAGTCGCATCATCTATTGAAACAGTCCAACTTGTGGCAATGTTGATAGCACTAATCAAATGGAATGTATTCTTGGTTAGTTCATTTGCAAGTTCTTCTGACTGACCCATTTTTCTTTGAATGTTGGCAGATTAGTGTACATCTAATGATATCTGTTGACTGAGCATTAAAAATGGAATATAGATCTTATATCAGAGAGCCCATTCAGCGGCTTTTGAGCTACCATGAGAGGGGGAACCCATGTTGCGAGGTACTCTTGTCCATGATGAGGGAATTATTGTCTCCAATATCATTTGCTGGAGATGCTCCAGAGCCTCACCCTTGATCTGGTGATCACTCAGTGCAGTGATATTCAACTAAGAGGGGATTTCAGAAGTGGGGATGTAATCCGCATCAAATGAAGGAATCTTTGCAGAACCACTAGATGGATGTTCTGTGTGAGGGGTGGGCATTGGGAAGTAGTTTTTTTGGGTGGAAGTAGTGGGGAGTGGCTCATTTATTATTTTTGCTGTGTCTCTTCTCAGGGAGCGGGCCTCTCAATGTGATTTTAACAAGAGAGCTGTTGGAGGTAATGGAATCTGAGTCTGAACTGTTGGTGTCATTGGATTTCCTGCGGGACCTGAGGTAAATTTTTGATTTGGACTCTGGAATGCACAATTTGAAAGTTGCATGATCCTTCAAAATTCCCAGTATTAAATTATGCATTATGTCAAGATTAACCATTCTGGTTGCATCCCAATACGGAAGGTCTTCTAAAATTGAATATTTCACTCCATACTCAGAGAAAATTGCTTGTCTTTGTTGTGGGGTTGCCCAAAGCCATTTGGCAATGGTTGATTTATGACTTTGATATGAGCGTGTGTAGTGAAATTGAGGACCAATTTCTTCAATTTGAGCTTTGTGAATGGTGCAAAAATTACAAAAGTGGTTTCCTGAATGGGAAATAAATCCAGTAAGCTGGCGCATGGAAACCACATCCGCAATGGCTGTGAGAATGGCAACACAGATAAAGGATCCTGAAGGACCTGTTGAGGTGGGTGAAAAATGGTAACCTTGCCATAGCTCTTTGAGCTCCTTGATGAGTGGAATTAATAGGTAATTCAATTGAAGGGAAGTTAGCTCCTTTGGACCGGGGATTATTCCTGCAACATAGACATTCTCTGGCTTCAATCTTTCACTTGGGAGGGATTAAGACAAATAAGAATGATAGGTCCAATGCTGGCCAACCGGGTGGACTTTCCATGTGCATTAAACCAGTCCACATAAATGGAGAAGGCCAATGCACCAGGAATGGACATGAATGGGGGGTCATGGATATTTCTAGTGCCAGTGAAGCGTCTCCAGACCTGTCACAGGGGCTCTTTGAAGTGAAGAGGGCCTGGCACTCAGTAAACTGGAACTCACTTATGGAGGGCTCAAAGATATAGTAAGAAGGAACACAATAAATAGTGTTAAGGATAAATTGCTAGAAGAATAAATATAAGAAAAGCAGCAACAATAAAGAAGAGTAAGAAATAGAAGAGCCAACCACAAACAAGTCCAAGTCCACTGTTTCAACCTGTCAGAATGGAAAGAGAAGGGTTAATAAGGATATGGCCACCCAACTCATACTGTACAGGCAAAGAGAGAAAAGGCAAAGACTAACTTAATATTAAATAAATATAATACCCAAAATAAGGATAAGAATATTCATAAAATAATAAATAAACTAAATTAATTAACTGGGGAAAAGTCCCCAGGGGGGAGAAAGAGGGGCTGGTATATGTGAGAATCACCAGCCCTGATCCAGAGGAAGAATTTTCATGAGAATATTTGATGATTGAATTGAGTCTGGCCAATACAGGTCCTGTACGGCTGTACAGAACCTGTACAAGAGGTGTGGTGTATTTGAGTGATCATACAGTTCTTTATTGGTGTATTGAAACTGTATTGGGTGAATCCAGCCTGTACAGGTATTGACAGGCTGTATTGAGGTACCAAGCTGTATTCATGTTCAGAATGAAGGTTGCTGACATTGAATGCTGATACAAATGCTGGATCTGCTGATTTGGGGTGTTTGAGTGGGTGTATGAATGAATACCCTTACCCCTGATGAGTGGTTGTTACAGTATCCCCCTCTTGAAACTGGTGGGCTCCTGAACACCATAATACCCTGCCACTGTTGAGTGGCATTTCACTACCCCACACAATTCTTTGAAAGGTTTTCTTTTGACCATAATCTCGAAATCCTTCTCCATCTCTTCTCTTGTCAATTAAATTCATTCCCCCCTTCTTTAACTTTGAGTAAATACCCCACTTCGAACTGTTCTTCTGATTTCAACAACTGACGTCCTTGGGGCGTGGCCTTGGGTTGTATCCCAAAATGATGGCCACTGAGCTCTTGTGCTCAAAAAATGGTGCCAGATGAGTATATGAAGTGTACTCATCTGGCCAGCCCAATCAAGGAAAATGATGGTGACAAGAATTCAGGGGTCTTGTCCCCAATGGCCTTCAAAATGCCTCAACCAGCCCTTATAGTGATTTTGGGCTGGTGCCTTCTCTATGGAGGATCTTGAGGATCCTTGAATTTATGGCCATTTTGGCCTCTTTTGGATCCTTGGTGTCTTTGGGGTGGAATGTGGTTCATGGCCAATTCTGGCCTTTTCTTGGGTCCTGGGTGTTTTTGATGTGATTTTGGGTCATGGCCAATTTTGGCCTTTTCTTTGGATTTTGCAACTTTCTGGCCCCTTTTGGCCTTTTGAAGTATGTGAGGTCTTACAGTCCGCGGGCCATACGCCGCGGTCCGTAGGCCGTGGTCTGCGGTCTGTGGGCCGTGGTCTGCGGTCTGTGGGCCGTGGACCGTACGCCGCGGTCCGCCGTCCATGGGGGTTAATGGAAGCCCCCAGGCCCAAATTTGCTGGTGACCTAAGGGGGTCATGGGACCTAAAATGGCCCAAAAACAATAAATTCACTTTTATGCCCTAGACCCATTGGTGGGGTCCAGGACCACCAAAACGTGGCCTCCCCCAAACTTGCAGGGAAGGCCCCCCATGCTGACTCCAGCCCCCAAAGGGGCCTTGGACCTTGACTTTGAGAGGTTTTGAGGGGGCCATGATTGACTTGTAGCCCGATTCCCTTGAGGTCAAAATTTCGATTTGACGTGGACTTGACGATTTGGGTTGAGTGAAATCCAGTGTCTTGTTCCTGTTTACGGTTGGTTTGACTCCTATTCATGCTCTTATAATAACTAATAAATGAGATAAGATAAACTGATTAAAATAATAAAAGAACCTCCCAATACGTGATTTGGGGAGGGGATGCTGCTGCTTTAAAGAAATAAAAGAAAGAAAATTATACAAGTAAAGAAAGAAAGAAAAATAAAAGAATAAGAGAAAATGAGAGTAAAGAAAGAAATAAAGAAAAATCCTGATGGTTGGTCCTTCTTGTGGTGAGTTGCTTGATTTTGGCCAATAAGTGTCTGAAAAATGAAAACCAAGCATTTTGATGCTCACAGAGTGGCCAAGGTAATGTTTTACAAGAAGTAGAACCCTCAGGGATGCATACCACGAGATGGAACTTACTTTCATAACTTCCACTCCCCACCAAGCACCATAAAATTGAAAAAGATTGCCGTAAATGACTTCTGAGATGAATTGCCATAAATGACTTCTGAAAAGAATTTCCATAATTGACTTGAAGTAATGAATGTCTTGAATTATGATGATTGGCATAAAATGAAATGATAATAAAGAAAGAAATGAAAAATAAAAGAGAAAACATTGGGCCATATCTTGATAAGGTCCAAATGGAGGGTATTGATGTTGTATGCTTCCTGAACCTGTCCAAAGAAATGACAAGTGCTCACAAAGTGGCCAAGGTGATGCTTACAACAACATATGGGTAGAATACCCCCTTAAAGGTGCATGCCAGGAGAGGAACTTACTTTCATAACTTCTTCTCCCCACCAAGCACCATAAAATCAAACTCTTGAGGTATTTGGGCCAGGCTTGTCTGGATATAATGAATGGAAATCCTTGACAAGGTCTGGTGAGTTGGTAAGGTTAAAAGCTGGTTCCCAAGTGGTTCTTTCTGGGTCTTCACTGAATCCTTTCCACTCTACAAGATACCATAATTTACCTCTTTTGAGTTTTGAGTCCAGAACCTGAGTCACTTCCCATTCTTCTTGCTCCTCCACTAAGACTGGTGGTGGCGGCAACTGATGTCGATTTGGGATAGTTGATTGCTTGACTGGTTCTAATAAGGACACATGGAATACAGGGTGAACTGTCTTCCATTGCTGAGGCAACTTGAGGTGATATGCATGGCTGCCAATCTTCTTCAGAACTTCAAAAGGTCCCAACCATCTTTCTGATAATTTCTTGGTGGGTCTTGTTGTCTTGATGTTCTTGGAAGCCAGCCATACTTTGTCCCCAGGTTGGAAATCAGGTGGAATTGCCCTATTTCTATCTGCATACTTCTTGAATCTCCTTATTGCTGAATCTAATTCCTCTTTGACAACTTGCTGTACTGATTGAAGTTTTGTTGATAACTTTCCAGCAGGTGAGTCTTGAGAAATATGGATTGAGTCAAAGCTGGGATTTCTTCCATAAATGGTGAAAAAAGGTGATTGCTTGGTTGATGAGTGTTCTGCATTATTATAGGCAAATTCAGCCAGAGGGAGCCAGGTGTACCAGTCATCTTGATGATAGCTGACATACATCCGAAGGTACTGTGCTAGTATCTGATTTACCCTCTCTGTCTGTCCATCTGTTTCAGGGTGAAAGGCAGTTTAAAGATCTCTTGATATCTTGAGCTGCTGACACAATTGAGTCCAAAATGATGAAACAAATAATGAACCTCTATCACTAACAATAATGATTGGAAGGCCATGTTTGGAAAAGACATGATTAATGAAGATTTGAGCTAAGTCCAGTGCAGTGATTGATCCATAAGTTGGAATGAATATTGCCATTTTTGAGAATCTGTCTACAATTACTAAGATTGAGTCAAAGTTGTTTGACAGAGGCAATTGAGTGATGAAGTCCATTGATAAAGAATTCCAAGGACCAGACGGAATTGAAAGAGGCTTGAGTAATCCAAACTTCTTGTGATGAATGTTCTTGTTTCTTGAACATTGCTGGCATGAGGACACATAGTCCTTGATGAATTGATTCATGCCAGCCCAATAAAAATCCCTCTTGATGAGCTTGAGGGTCTTCTCCTGGCCAGGATGGCCAGCCAATGGTGAGTCATGACGCTTTTGAAGAATATTGAGTTGAAGTTCTTCATTGCTTGGGATTACCACTCTATCTTTGAATAATAATAACTTGGCTTGAGGTTCAAGAGAATAATCTGGAACTGATTCACCTCTTGCTAGTTGCTTGAGTATTTCTTTATAATCTTTGTCTTGCCATACTTCTTTTTGAATCTTGTCCACTAAATCTGAGAAAATTTCCACTTTGATTGAGAAGAATCTTGACTCTTGAATTCCATCTTGCTTAAGTATTTGATGAAAATTATGAGGATTCTTGCTGATGAAGTCCACCCCCCTCTCTGGGTACACGTCGCCCCGACGTGACAAGGCATCTGGCAAAGTGGCCAGCCTGCCTGGGCGGTAAGTGATAGTGAAATGAAATTCTGAGAGAAATTCAGCCCAACAGGCCTGACGACGAGTAAGAACTTTGGAAGACATGAAAAACTGCAAGGAAGAGTAGTCTGTCAAGACCTCAAAAGGATTGGAAAGAGAAAGAAGAAATGCCCTCCAGCGCTTGAGAGCCCAAACTATGCCAAGGAGTTCCTTGTCATGAATTTCATAGTTGAGTTCAGCTGGTAAGAGCTTGCGACTATCAAATGCAATGGGATGCTTTCCAGTGTCATTCACCTGACTCAGTACGGCGCCCAATGCATAATCAGAAGCATCAGTCTCTACAATAGTAGGTAGAGATGGATTGAAATGAGATAAGATAGGAGCAGAGGTGAAAGCTTCTTTGAGTGCTTGAAACTGACTAAGAGCTTCCTCATTGAAGATGAAAGGAGAATCTTTTTTGAGAAGGGAAGTGAGAGAAGTGATTTTCTTGGAATAATTTTTAATAAAACGACGATAAAAATTGGCAAAGCCAAGAAAGGATTGAAGAGCTTTGATGTTTCTGGGTTGAGGCCAATTGAGGATTTGCTGAACTTTTGAAGAATCCATCTTGAGGCCATCACTTGAAACAACATAGCCCAAGTATTCCACACTTGAGGCATGGAATACACACTTGGAGGTCTTGGCAAACAGATTATTGTCCCTCAGTCTTTGGAGGACAGAGGCCACATGTTTGACATGTTCCTCCTCAGAACTGGAAAAGACCATAATATCATCTAGATAAACCACAACAAACACATCCAAGAAATCTGCAAAGATATCATTTACTAGATTTTGGAAAGAAGCAGGAGCATTGGTCAAACCAAATGGCATGACCAAATACTCATAACTGCCATATTTGGTTCTAAAGGCAGTTAAGTGCTCATCCCCCTCTTTGATTCTCAGAAGGTTATATGCACAACGCAAATCTATCTTGGAGAAGATAGTGGACCCGTTGAATACGGTAAGAAGCTGGTTCATAGGAGGAACAGGGTATCTGTTCTTCCTAGTGACAGCATTGAGTTTGCGGTAGTCAACACACAAACGAAGACCTCCATCCTTTTTCTTGACAAAAAGGACAGGTGCTCCTGTTGAAGAGGAGCTTGGTCTAATGAAACCTTTCTCTAAATTCTCTGAAATGTAGGCCCGCAGTGTTTCTGACTCTTGATTTGATAATGAGTAGATAACACCAATTGGAGGTAGAAGACCCTCCAATTCGATATGGTGATCACAGGCGCGGTGTGGAGGAAGTTTCTCTGCTTTCACCTTGGAGAATACATCCAAATATTGGTGATAAGCAGGAGGAACAACCTTCAACACAGTTTCAATTTCTTCTGGCTCTTCCTCCTCATCCCACTGCTCCTCCAGGGATGCATGAAAAGATAAGGGAGGAAGGTCCATATCCCCTTGGAAGAGATGAAGTGAAGATATGGCAACATCTTCTCCAACATCCTTTATCTCTTTGAAGACTTCATCTCTTAATGGAAGTAATGACTGAGAGGGAATAATGGAAGGGATATGGACAGAAGAAGGAAGGGAAGGTGTCTTAAGTTCACCAACCAGAGCAACACTGTTGACAGCAGTGGCAAAGTCATTACTAGTAGAAGGAATAATACCACTAGAATCCTTATGATTAGAATCATAGGTGATCAATCCATTTTTCCAATCAATAATGGGATTAAAACGGTAAAGGAAATCATAGCCCAATATCAGGTCTTCTCCCTTGGGTGAATCTATGATAAAGAAGTCCCACTCAAAGCTTGGGAAAGAAGGCAGGTCAACTGCCCACTTGGTATAATGGGTGATGAACAAGGCAGGGGATTCATTAGAATCCAAAATGAAAAGAGGAATCTTTTCAGGGAGCTCTGACAGAGTCAATGAGTACTTGAGAACAAAATTCTTTGCAATAAAAGAGTTTGTAGCACCAGAATCAATGAGAATACTATAAAAAATATCAGAGACAGAAGAGAAAATAAGAAACTTTAAAGATTTCTTGACACTAGTATTCAGAGTGCACAATTGTGCTCTCGAAGGAAATAAGTGAGAACCATTGAACACATCATGATTCCCACTCAGGCTTTTCCCTGCTTGCTAGGGAAGCCTCTTGATGATGACCCAGGCTTGTTCTGCGGTCTCTTGAAGCATTTTTCAATTGGGTGCTTGCCACCACAATAAGTACACAACCCCTCTTGAATCCTCCTCTCCTGTTCAGAACCGATTAACTTATTGTCCTTATTGAGGAGAGCAGAGTGAGGCTTGTCCTTTGAAGGCTGAAATTTCTTTCCCTTCTTATTCTTCTTCTGATGAGGCCTCTTTGAAAATGAGTTTTGAGGAGGTCTAGATTGATTGGATTCATTGACAGGAGGCTTCTTTTCTTTATTGCCACCCTTTTCTTTTTGTCTCTCATGAAATCTTGTGTCTAATTTTAAAGTGACATCCATAAGTTCTTGAAGAGTATCAAAAGTTCCAGGGTGTGAAGCCAACTGATCCAATAATCTTGATGCCAATCCTCTTCTATACACATGAATGTAAGCTCTTTCCCCCCAATCTCCAATTCTTGACATTAAGCTTCTGAAATCTGCAATGTACAAGGAAACATGACCACTTTCCTTCATCCTGAAATTGTCCAACTCTTGTTCAGCTTTCCTGACTTCATTGGGGTCACCAAACAGAGTGAATAATTGAGATTCAAACAATGGCCAATTATTGACGAGGTAGGAAGGGTCTTCATTGGAAATATTTGAGAGGTAAGGTTCAATCCACTTGCCAGCTCTACCAGTAAGAAAAGAAGTTGAGTACAAAACCTTCTTCCTGTCAGAGAAGAATTTTGCTGGATCATTATGAAAAATTAGTTGACAGGATTGGATAAATCCTCTCAGCTTATGAGCTTGAGTACCATCAAAAGAATCAGGTGCCTTCATGGATGGAGTCTTGAAAGCAGGGGCTTTGGAATTGTCCCTGGGAGCAACTGCTTGAGTGAGTTGCCCCATGAATTGAGTCATCTGCTCCATCATCTTGAGGAGACTTGGATCAGTTTGAGAGACAAGAGGTTGACTAGAAAGGGCTAGATTAGAACCCTGAGGCACCTCTGGAGCATTTGCCAAGGCATCTGCCACTTCAGTCTCCCCAGAATCTTCCTCTTCCACAGACTCTTCCCCCTCTTCATCTTCAACTTCCCCTTGTCTTGCTCTTGCACCTTCAGACATGCCAGGGTAGCCACCCAAAAGTCCAGAGAAAGATCTTGATCTTCTAGATTTCATTCCACCTCTTCTTGAGGGTGCTGCTCCTTCCATTGGTGGTTCTCTGTCCAAGTTTGCACTCAGTTGATGAACTGATGGTGTGCGGTCAAGAGGAGCCCTTGCTGTAGGAGTGAGAACAGCTTGAATTCTTTGGGATCTAGTATTCTTGGCTGGGGGACTATGCTGAACTGGCATTATGAAAGGAATTAAAATAACTTGATGGTATTAAGAGGAATAATCAAATTTGGCCAAATCAATCACAATAAAATCTTGATGAATCTTGAGGAATCAATTCAAATCTTGAGGAATCAAATTCAATCAACAGTCAAATCAATTCAATCAATCAAAATCAAATCAAAATCAAATATCAATAATCTTGAGAAAATCAATAATCAATCAATATTCAATCAACAATCAATCAATAAATGTCTTCAATATGAAATCAAGTCTTGAGGAATCAATCAATCAGTTCAAAATCTTCAGAAATCAATTCAATATCTTGATGAGTCAAATCAAATCAATAATCAAAATCAATTCTTGAGGATCAATCAATATCTTGAGAGTTCAAAGTCAATAAATCCAATAAATCCTGAATCAATAACCCAAATGAATCCCAATGAATAATCCAATCAATTAAACCAATCAATAATTCCTAGATAAAACCTGAATAAGAACACAGAAAAATTGATTGATAAGAATAAAATGAAGTGATGAAATGGTCAGAAATGATTAAGAAAGAAAAAGGAATCAATTTTCATATAAGTGAAATGAATGAGATGAAAATTGATAAAAAGAGAAAAGTCATAATCATTAAGATCATTAAATCATAAAAAGATCATAATTGATGAATGAGAGAAATGAATATAAATGAATGAAAAGAAGAATCAAATATGAGTTAATTAATTTAATCTCACAGGCGCTCTTCGAAGTGAAGAGGGCCTGGCACTCAGTAAACTGGAACTGACTTATGGAGGGCTCAAAGATATGGTAAGAAGGAACACAATAAATAGTGTTAAGGATAAATTGATAGAAGAATAAATATAAGAAAAGCAGCAACAATAAAGAAGAGTAAGAAATAGAAGAGCCAACCACAAACAAGTCCAAGTCCACTGTTTCAACCTGTCAGAATGGAAAGAGAAGGGTTAATAAGGATATGGCCACCCAACTCATACTGTACAGGCGAAGAGAGAAAAGGCAAATACTAACTTAATACTAAATAAATATAATACCCAAAATAAGGATAAGAATATTCATAAAATAATAAATAAACTAAATTAATTAACTGGGGAAAAGTCCCCAGGGGGGAGAAAGAGGGGCTGGTATATGTGAGAATCACCAGCCCTGATCCAGAGGAAGAATTTTCATGAGAATATTTGATGATTGAATTGAGTCTGGCCAATACAGGTCCTGTACGGCTGTACAGAACCTGTACAAGAGGTGTGGTGTATTTGAGTGATCATACAGTTCTTTATTGGTGTATTGAAACTGTATTGGGTGAATCCAGCCTGTACAGGTATTGACAGGCTGTATTGAGGTACCAAGCTGTATTCATGTTCAGAATGAAGGTTGCTGACATTGAATGCTGATACAAATGCTGGATCTGCTGATTTGGGGTGTTTGAGTGGGTGTATGAATGAATACCCTTACCCCTGATGAGTGGTTGTTACAAGACCAATCCATCCCAGACGTCACATTTTGGGGAACCTTTGGGAGTTTGGGATTGTTGATGTTGATGCAGAATTTCCATAATTCCAGCCCGCTGGAGAAATCTGCCAAGGCAATTTTTGAATGGTTGATAAATGAAATGTTATGTTGGTATAAATTTTTGCTTCATGTTGGTTGTATTTTGGGTGTGGGCTTCAAATGAATAGATGAATTTGCCTAATGATTGTGTGCAAGGGGTATCATAATCATTTGGGTCATTATGGCGTTGACAGTGGGGTTAATCAGTTGTGACTGATTCAGTAAGGCCATTAAGAGAGAAACATTGAGGACAACATATATAGTTTTGAATCACTGGTTCCAATTGGAGATGTTCAAATATGGTACTCAGATCTTGAGGTATATGGAATTCAGGAGTGGGGGGACCACCGGAGCTTGAGATGCTGGACTTGATCAGCAGGTTTAGGGCGGGGTTGAGAATGCGTGAAGCCCTGCAGGGTATATCATACCTTAATGATAGAATGGCAGATATTATCATTCCAAGGTCTTGTGGGGGAAGGGTTTGACTGCTGCTGTATGGGTTCTGTGCAGTTGAATTGAGACCCGGTGCTTTGGGCCAATGGTGAATAATCAGCTGGGAATATTTGATCCAATAGAAGTTGTGGGCACTCAGATCCTGATGCAGAAGTAGGGATGTTTGGAAGAGATTTGGGTGCAATGGTTGATTTGAGCTTTTTAATGTGCTGTTTATATTGGAAAGGTGTGAAGCCAACTCCAGGCCTATCATCCTCAGGGGAAGAGTGTGTTTGAAGTGAGCAGTGTTGACACATGCATATGCGCATTGAGGAATAGCGGCGGGTTGTCATTGTTGCAGGAATTGGGAGTACGGTTGGTTTGTGTATAAATATCTATGGCTGATGTGAAAGGGTTTAGGAGCGTTATTAATTGGCAAAAAAATTGAGTGATTATTTATGAAGGGGGAGATGATTTGAGCCATCTGAGAATTCTATCCCATTTTCAATGGTGCGTGAGCTGCAGCTGATAGAGTGTAACATGTCTCATCTGGATGGCGGAATTGGTTAGGAGTTTAATTGGGTAAAATGCCATGCTGCTCAATGCTCATACATATTCTATTTTATTTACACATGGAAATACTGCGGCTTTGACACTTGAGGGGCGTTCCAATAGGGATGTGTCAACATTGAATTGAGGCGATTGACATTCAAACCATGTACGCTGGCACGCCATTGTACATGGCTTAAACCTTCTTACAGACATAACAATATAACTCTATTACATAAGGGGTTTGAGTGCAGCTAAAGTCTTGGTATTTGGTTTGAGTGCAGCAGTCTTTTAATTGGTTGAAATGTGATTTGGATTGTCTCTCCTTTCTTGAAAAGGTGATGTCTCTTTTGTGGGTAAATCCTTCATGAATATACCCCTTTACAGATGTACAATGCTGTGGAATTTCAATGCATATATTGGCAGTTTCAATAATTCACAAAATGTGAAAATGGGGAGGCAGAAATGTTACTGAATATGATTACTTATGGATTATGGGTCCCCTTTTAGATCAAGGGAATATTCCATTATATGGTGGTAGGCCGTGCAGTATGGTTTCTGACAAAAGCGGAGGAGCTCAAGAGGAGGTAGTGAGGATTTTCCTAAAGAGAGGCTTTTTAGACTTCCAATGAGACTCTTTTTAGAAATATTCATAGAATATCTCTATTCTAAATTTGAAAAGATTTCATCTCATATCACTCTATTTTATCATAATACTGAGGTGTTTTATCTAGTTAAAAATATTACTGTACTTTTTTGGCCCTTATGTCATCTTCCAAGTAACATAAATCCCGTTCAGGCTCTTTTCATGACTCAGCGAGTAAATCTAGCATAGAATATGTTCAAACACAGTCACCATTGAGTCCCAAAATTCCTTTCACAACCCCTATCACATCTTTAATGAATGTATCAGGTCTTAACATTGATGTGGGAAATCCAAAGGCTCCAATTTCAAGCACTTGCTCAATTCCAAATATTTCCGTCACTCCAATTCCCCCGAATCCCACTCATACACAAACGCATGTGTCTCAGGGGCCAGAAGGCACACCTCAAATCTCATCACATGCTAATCCCCAATCGAAATTTCCACATGAGTTCCTCCTTAATCCCGCTCGGAATCCAGTCACATCCCAGGATCCCTTTGGCCAAAGTAAACAGCCAACCCTCAATATTCCATCAGGATCTCAGGTTCATGTGGGCAATGAAAGGCGCGTGGATGGGGGGCAACAAAGAAGACCATTGGAGAATGTAACTTGGAGTGGTCTGTTTGAGGGAAATTCAGGATTGACGCTTCATCAAAGTAAGTCATTTCAATTTTGGGGTATAACCCTTTTCACAATTTGATATTTTTGTTTCATGGGTTAGATATGGCACCTAAAGGCAAGTCAGTCCAATCTCAGGAGCCAATTGAAGATTGTGAGTATGACCAGTCTTCATTAATTTTTTGATGTGTTAACTGATGATGTGCATGGCAGGTGATGAGCTTTATGCATCTTCACCTCTGGTCCATAAAGAAAAAGTCACTGGACGTCATCATCCATATGCCTCCAAACCAAGAACAGCTCATGCCAGTTCATCAAGAGAAAAAATGGTGGATGATGAGGATGAGAACATGTCTCCGACTTAAATGGAAACAAATGATGAACCAAGGAGGGACAATTTCACGGCGCATGAGAATGGCACTCAGTCAAATAGTGAGATCACCCATCCTCAAATGCCCCTTGCCCAGAGTATGCTTGAACAATCCGAGGTCAGACAGCAAAGGAACCAGGCTCGTAAAGCTCACAATGTGACAAGACGTGCAAGCCAGAAGGAGCAACAAGAGTGGCTGAAAGCAGAACTTCCAGATAATGTTCATGGAATGAGATCAGCAGTACATGCCCATTGCCTGTTCCTACTCAAAGTTAGGGATTAGAATTTTTCCTCATTACCAGCACCACCAAGCACAGAAGAGTGTGAAATTGCAATTCAAGTGACTGGTCATCTCGGATATATCCCCAAGGATGTTTTCAATGAGCCATCAACACAGGTTCAGTCTCAGGGTTTCCAAAGCTACTGCAAAAATGAGCTCCACAAGCTAGGACTAAAGCAATTCACTTGGGACTGGGAGAGCTCATGGCAACATCCATTCAATGAGCTGATGTCTATGGTGTTTTACCGTACATTCCGTCTCGCACTGGTCAACACCGAGTATCATCATTACTGTTGGAACAAGGATCATAATAACTATGGGGTCGTGGCAGCTTTAATGGAGCAATATTTCACTTATTTGAAAAGAGAATGGAAGTCTATTCAAAAGGATGCAGAGTATTTGGTTAAAAAGAAGGAGAATCAAAAGCTCACAAAGATTTGTCAAAGGGTTAGTTAATGTATCTCTTCTTCATTGTGAGCAAAGACTGATGATGATCTACGTGATTATATGCAGACCTGTGAGCGCCGTTGTGAATGGTGTGATACGGCTAAATTTCCCATTCTAGAATCACAATTCAATGACCCTTGAGTATGTTCAGATACTGAGGAGGTACTGGAAAATGGCCGTCAAGTTTACCGCAAAGTGGGATTACGCTGGCGCTCCCAGTTATTTAATGAATTGGTATTAAAAATGGATTGAGACGTATTTTTGTAATTGCATTAAAAAAAAGGTAAAAAAAACTATTGATAGATTGCCAGAATTACAATCGACAGATGATGGTGATATTCCGGAAGGCTTATCATTTCAGGTATTTGATCAAGATTGGCTCAAAAGCCGTAGTAAGATGCAGACTAGCGCCCTCAAAATACTTGACATGCCAGTTATTAGGCCAAATGGTGATGCTCTGCAATAACTTAGTAATATAAATGTATAGCACCGTTACAAATTAAAATTTTGTGAATTATTTGTGCAGGTGTAATACAATCTGATTATTATTTCTTAAAGATGCAACAACTTGCTAAATATGTCAGAATATAGACAATATGAGTTGGACTGTATCATTGTCTCCCTTAGAAATAATACTCTATTGCTTGTTTTCATTGAGGAAATATTGAAGGAGTTCGATCCAGCTCATGGTGTTCATAATTGTGGACCTGTGCCAGGGTGCGCAGGTTTGATCAACTTGGTCAAATGCAAATTATATAATATCAGTAAGGCTCACGCAGTTAATGTTTTTTTTTCTTGGAACTATTGGTGTTTGGAAAATGGCATTTCCATAAGGAAGGATTTTAGAATAGCAATACAATTAGGGTCAAAGATGAGCTTGAAAGGTACCTTCCACATGTTTACCTCAACTGAATGAGGAGTGATATAGTGGATGACCTTTACAGGTTGTTGTTGGCCAATATGATGGAGTCGATCAACAGCCTGAGCCTCAATGGCTGGGTTCCAATTGGGCTCCTGGAAATGTGGATGTCAGGGGCCGCAAATCAGGGCAAAATTTTGGGGGTCCCCTCACCATTAAATAGACCATATTAGAACAAGTTATATTGAGGCCAGTTCCAGCTGCGGCAATGGATGCAATCAGTAATTCACATTCAGGATTATTGAAGAAATTCTCCAGTGCCTTCTCCAGTGCTCGTGCTGTAATTGTTCCATCATTTTGTGCTGAAAGGATAGAGTGATGGGCAAGTGCAATACCAATTCTACAGTATAAAAAAGTCGGATGGATTCAATTGGTAATGGATGCATATTAGGATTAACACACAAATCAAGAAATTGGGTCCATTGGGTATAAACCACGAATTTGGTTGGACCACACCTTGTTTGTTTGTTCTTCATTAAGCTTTGTAGGAGTTGTGCACTTTTACTACTCATCATGCATGTTTCCACATCCACAACAGTTTGTGTGATTGTTGGGGAGTTATCCTGAGTGCTCCTGCCCTCAGGGTCTTCCAAATCCGCCTCCACAATTGTGTTAAGCATGATGTGATGGTTACAACATATTTGCAGCTTATTAATATTTCTGAAAAATTCTCCTGGTCCTTTGCTTTTGGATGATAGAAATTCTTCATATAATGTGGAATATTCTTGCTGCATGGTTGGGTTGAGTGGGAGAAGCTCATAATGATGGCTAATAGTGGGGAGGGATTCAAGATGTGTGGTTTTGTGCGGCGCAAACTTAAATGCCGCAATGCCAAATGCAAAATATCATTGCAACCTTTGGAAAGACTACTCAGGATGAATGGTGACCAGTTATCTTGATCGGCGCTCTGGGGTTGAGTGATGAATGATATTATGCCCAAAAGGTCATAAATGGTGTTGTGAATAGGTTTGCCTGTTAAACATATTTGACAGGATGAAAGGAGGCTATTAATGGCACGGTGAGTGGCAGTGTATTGAGAGCAAATATAGCTATAAGATGGGGAAAGGGATATTGGATATAAAAGGTAATTTGAATAATTTAAGCTCAGCCACTCACTGGGCTTCATCCAAAATTATACAATGCCAATTTATTTGAAAAATGAATGATGTAGAGGTATTGGTTTTCTTAAATCCTTGGGTGATAGTATTGTAAGAAGTGATGATGATATCATATTTTAGGATGTTGGCCTTGGATAATGAGTAACAAGTGGGACCATGGTAGATTTTGGCATGCAGAACTCCAGCCTGAGCATGCTTGGATATTTCTGATTGCGAGTTGGTAATTAAGCAAGGGGGGCGGGGAGCAATGGGGGTTTGCAATCATCCGCTCCTTGGAGGTACCAATTAGAGCAATGGCCTGAATGGTTTTACCTAATCCCATATCATCCGCGAGCAGCCCTCCAAGAGGGGTATTGGTCAAAAGGGATTCAAATGGGCTAACGACTTTGTTTGTAATGATGTACCTGGCATTAAAAGTGGATCCTGGGGGTGAGGTGGCCCAAAGGTTACGGGCTGATTGGCCATTGGGGATTTCTTGGTCCCAGAGAAAAGCTGGTCCAGTCTTTTGATGAGGGAGGATGGGGGTTTGAATAATGGCATGGGGCGGGGTCATCATGTAGAGGTCTAATCCACTGGGTAATTGTATCAGTTTTTGTTTGGAAATCAATGATGAAACAGCAGGATATGAAGCTGGCGTCAATTTTGAAGCGGGAAAGGTTGGAGTAAAGAGTTGACATTGACTATGAGTATTACAGTCATATTCTTTGGGCATTTTACACTTGAAATCTTGTGTTCAAAAGCTTTCCATTATGAATAGAATGTTTGAATACCATGTGAAGAACATCAATGTTAGATTGGGTTTCTGAAATGAGGAGGGATCATTTGCATCAGTCATAAATACTCCCTCAACAAATAATATTTGAGTAGGATGGGATTGGCAATTTTAAATCCATGCCCCACCAGGACCACAGTGCATGAAAGTTTTTGGTTCCCCAAGGAATGGTATCAACGTTTTGGAAAGGGTTCCAGGTAGGAGCCAATAGCACGCTGGTGATTGGGGAGATAAACAAATATGTTGTGTTGATTGTGCCATATGATGATCCAAGAAGCTAAGTGGGAATTCTCAATATTTAAGGCTATATCATTATTCATTTGAATACAAATATTAATAATCCCAATGCAAAGAGGTTGTGAAGGGGTTGACATGATGGCTATTTGAAATTATTTGGGGACAGTTGGAAATTATATGATTGTGTAGGGTTAGCTAAAGGGAATGAAGATGAATAAGCGCAGGTGGGGAACTTATATGAGAGGCAGCAATGGGTTCAAGGGGGATGGCCTGTGGTCAAGTGCATGGTCTTGATGGGGGTGGGCCTCTTGGGCTCATAATTTTCATATCCAATTTGGGGCATATATCAAGGCAAGGTGGCCAAAATGTGGGTGCACCAATATGACTTCTGGATCTGCAGCAAGTTACGAATCCTTTGGTGGAACAAGGTTGACATTAGCATATCCGAAATTGGGTGGGTTGTAGCAACTTATTATGTAGGGGCATATTAGGGGCTGCAGCCATGTTTGCTGGTGTGAAAGCAAACAATGAGCGTATCCTCCCCAGGTTAATTGTTGCACAGGGACCTACTGGGCAATGTTAGTGGTTTCAAAGGGCAATCTCACTGCGGGGATGTTTGTGTGTGGGCAGGTGAGATATGTTTGGTGGCATGCCACCAAACATGAGTTTGATTTTGTGTGACGTTTTTTGATGACTGATGCCTACTGGGCTTCCAGGGGGGGATGTGTGGCATGATCAAAGGGGGAACAGACTGTGAGCCGTGATCCACATATACATTCACCCCTATTGCGTTTGAGGCGGGTACTAATCCACCGAGATTGGCATCAGCGTCTTTGCCTCATGCGTGTACGAAACTCCGGAGAAAGAGGCCACCCGCCCAAGGGAATTTTTGGCTGCAAGCCAGGCCCCACAGCTTGTGTGAGGCGCGTGAGAACGTGCAGAAGATGACCCGCTGTGGGAGATCCCCACGCAAACATAACCAGCCTCAGCAATCATAGGCCGGGATTATTCTAATGCAGATGAGGCTGAAGCAAATCCACACTGATTGGGCTCAGGTTTCCATGCGCAAGCAGGTGAGCGTCTGCAGTCAAGCTGACCATCCAACCAAGAAAATAGCCAGTTGGAAGACTGGCAGTAAAATGTCTTCCAGGTGTGTGAAAGTTGCCTGCGTATGAAAACGTGTGGCTGCCCAACAATGAGAATGTGCAATCAACAAGCGGGGCCAGTCATTCTTTGCCCCAACAATGGCACCGGATGGAATCCACTGTTTGTGTATGACCCAAATAAACAGTCATCTCACTATGACCCACTTACATTAACTTGGATTACATGCGCATTTGTGCTGTAGTTAGGCAGACCTGTCCAACAAGGTGCATCAAAGGGATGCAGTTGAGATATATGACCTCATGGCTTGACGTGATTGCATGTTACATTGTTGAACAGCTTTTGCTCTTCCCAGAAGCATACATTTACAAAGGTGTACTGCGTACTACAGTGTTGGCTGTACAGATTAGGAAGGTGTAATACTATTTGAGCCTGCATGCACCTTCCAATTGTTTGCATATATGTAGCTCATGTGCCACATGCTCAGCATTGCGTTTCACCCAATTTGCGCACGCAAGCTGAGCATGTCATGGTCAAAAGCACTGTGTGGAAGTGCTGAGTAAAGCGATGTAATGAACTATTTTTGCAATAGTTCATTGGAAGGCTCAGCTTGGAGCACTTCACCAAAGTGTGTGAAATGCTGCACCTGGCTGAAATGTCATCCGATGCTGTGCCAAATGCTCAGATTGTGTGCATACAAAAACAACTGAGAAATGACTCAGCATGGTGCATTTGATATTGTTATATCGATAGTTCAATTACTGTGCAATTAAAATGTTCAGCCACTGAGCATTTCAATTATGACCCAAAAGCAAACCTGAGCAATGGGTCGAGGCAAGCTCATGCTGTATTCACTTGTCTTACAGCCCCCCCTTTGTGCAAAGACTATCACCAGGCCATACAGCCGGTGATCTTGCTGCGGTCACTTGTGACCAAATGCACCACGTACTTTTCTGCATGGGGCATTTGGGAATTGCACCCACCATGGACATTCAAAGAGGGCCTCACAACCACCCTCCTGGGTGATTGGGTGGCTATTTAAGGAAACAAAGGGGATTTGACTGAGCTTGACAATTCAATTAATAGCAATACTCAGCCAGAACCCCATCGTTCTTCTGCCTCACGCCAGCATTTCCCTTCTCAGTTGCAGCATTTGCTGCGACTGAGCTTCAATTTTGCCCACACGCCTTGAAGCTGAGCCTTTTGCGGGTGCTGCAACTGCTGAGATTGTCTCAGCTTCCCAATGGTACAAAAGACCATCTTCACACAACACGCCCTTCACTTTCTTTCTCACCTGCTCCACTTTGTTCAACCTCACCCGCATTTTTCCTTCTTGTGCGTATTCCCCTTGGTCTTCCTGCCTTTCTAATTTTGTCTTTTGCACTCCACTAAAACCACTCCCCTGCCTTTGGCCTGTTTGTTTATTCTGCTGATCCTTTCAGAACCTCACTTCTATCCACCTTGTGCGTTACCTCTTTTTTAAACTTTTGTCAACATTACATACCAATATTAATACTTATTTTTCTTCACAACTCTCTTCCAGACTTTTAAAACCTTCCGAGTATAGCGTCTTTATTTTGTTAACGTTTTAAATTTATAATTCATTGTACGTCTTCATTTTCTTTCTTGATTGTTTCCTTTCTATTCAGTTACTAACCTCAATTGTTTTGTTTTTAGATGCTGTGCAATTTATGCACCAAGTGGGGTATCCCCTGCATTCGTTCCTCGACGACAACCAATGCTTGTGATGCTTGCCGACAGGCACACAAGAAATGTTCGTTTGTTGTCCGCCTCTTCCGACCACGAGGCCAGAGGAGTTCTCGCCCAAGACGCCCTTGCGAGGACTCCTTTGTGGTCAACAATGATGAAACAATATCCAAGCGCGAATGGACACCGGGACCTCAAGCAGGCCAACGGGAACAATTCCAGATGATTAGCCCTGTCCACTCAAGCATCAATTTGTCCATCCCCCCTCCTAGGCCACCATCCAATGGTCACTTCACTCCTTGACCTGAGCGAGGTGATTATCTGGCCAATGAAGGATGGCAATGGGAAGAGGACATTCAAGCTTGGGCTGATTGTCACCATGTCTTGTCACCAATGGGATTCAAACGCCAAAGTAAGTGATCTTTCTCCTCCTTATCTCATTTCTCTTCACGCAATAATACTGACTTTTTTCCATTACTCATAGAACAAAACCCCCCAAATCTCCCCCAACAAGACTCTCCTGTTCCTAGTTTGCCTCTTGAGCAAACCCTGCGGCAAACCACTCCAGGCCCGAGTGGCACCCAATGGTCAGAGGAATTATTCCACAGTAAGCAGCCAAAGTTTGATTTCATTTTCACTTTCACTTTTGAGTTGAGTGAACTTACTCTTACTCCTTTTTTAGAACCCTCCCGAACCAAAGAGCCACCTATTCCTGGCCCGAGTCCATCCTCCCAACCACCTGAGGACAATACGACTCGTGAGCCAGAACCTGAGGTGGCTCCTACGCAATCCACGGAGGAACCTTTTGTTAAGTCCCAATTCCACTTTTTTAACTCTACTCAGCTTTTCCTCACCCCTCCTTTGACCATCTCCAGCTTGTCCCGCCACTCCTTGCTCCATAATCATCATCGACGATACACCCATTGGATCCCCCCCTTTCCAGAGATCCCTTTCAGTGCCCCCAAGAACCCCAACGCCTCCTCGCCCGGTGCAAAGACCCTCTCATTCAAACAATGAGGCTTGCCAGGAATTCACCAATTTACGACCAACTTTGATGATTCCTTGCGCCATTGTCCACGAATTGATCAACCAAATCTTGCTGGAGCATCGCCGCTTGCTGCACATGATTCCTTTCGTGGATGCAACTCAACGAAATAAGATGCACCGGGAATTCCAGGAGGAACTAAACTCCCTCCTTGCGCAGGCACTGGAGGCTTATCCAAAGGAGGACATCACTGGGATAGTCTCAAAATTCTTAGAAAAATGAAAATTTAAAAAAATCTCATTATTTCCTCTTTTTATTATTTGTAATACTTTCTTTCAAATAAATTATTTGTATTCAATGATTGTTATTTTCCATTTCTATTACATTTTTTTCTCACGTGAAATTATCTTTTCCTCAATGGTTCAAATATCCTATTGCGTGAGAGTAATTTTTGTAAGTGCCCCACCAAAAGTATGAATGAGTATTTGTTTGTGAACCTCTTTTTCCAAAAATGCGCCAATAGTCACCGTTACCATCTCCTATATTTTCTTCTTCCATGGTCTAGAGCCATATCAATTCATAACTGTAAAAAAGCGGGAGGTTCCCGCATGTGAGCAATCCACTCCAGATTTGTGAAACATGGCCTTTCCTATGGTCACACGCCATTGATCTTACTCATGTATTGAATTGCTTGAATTGTTGGGAACCTTCACAAGCGTAAGGATTGGCGTGTGAGTTATCGGGAGCCTGCACAGTTGTAAGGATTGGCGTGTGAATTGGAGGGAGCCTGCACAGGCGTAAGAATTTGTCAGCATTGCTGGCAACCTTCCCAAGCGTAAGGATTGGCGTGTGAATCGTCGGAAGCCTGTACAGGCATAAGGAATTTTTAGCATTTTTGGGACCCTTTACAAGCGTAAGGGTTGGTGTGTGAATTGTCAGGAGCCTGCACAGGTGTAAGGATTGGCATGTGAATTGTTGGGAGCCTGCACAGGCGTAAGAATTGGCGTGTGAATTCTTGGGATCCTGCACAGGCCAAGAAACTTTCAGCATTGTGGGGAACCTTCACAAGCGTAAGGATTGGCGTGTGAATTGTTGGAAGCCTGTACAGGTGTAAGGAATTTTTAGCAATTTGGGGAATCTTCACAAGTGTAAGGATTGACGTGTTAATTTTCAGGAGCCTGCACAGGTGTAAGGATTGGCGTGTGAAGCGTTGGCACCCCGCATAGGCGTAAGGAACTTTTAGCATTGTTGGAACCTGTACAAGCATAAGGATTTGCGTGTGAAGCATTGGCATCCTGGACAAGAGCAACAAACCAGGACATATGTATGATGGCATGCCACCGTACATAATCCACTTCACCCCTTTTTCATGTGAGACACCCCATCTCCCGCACTCGAAACCATCCAATCCTGGTGTATATTGTCCTCTGCCTTACCCCACCATTATTTACCCAACACACATGCAAATATCCTCATTCTTTGAATCGGCATGATATTGTATTACCATCCCTGATTTGATAGCCCGCTCTCTTGCCAATCTCATAATAGCCATGGCTTTTTTTCTGCATTGTTTTTGCTAACCTGCTTGAGCATTGTGCAGACATACCCACTAGTGTTGTGCTTTTGTTTTCCTGTGCTGGATCAGTATAATGAACAAATGTACTGCTGGCCCACACTACCTGAATGAGCCCATGACATGCGGATAGATCAATCCAAAAATGCTCATTTGGAAAAATCAATTTTCTGCCTGTACACCACTTCGACACATCTCTTTGAATTTGGGTGGTCCGCTTATCAGCTTGAAACCACCATCCCGAAGAATACAGCAATGCATCCTTATCAAAATGAGGTGCGTTTTTGAATCCATTCATGGTGAAAGTGAGTGCGGAAGCAAACTTGAATGCACCCTGATTTGCGGAATATTGCCTTCATAGCCGACTTGATCAAAAGATGGAACCCCCAATGAGTTGTAGCAATTTTGAATCTTCTCAAATAAATTATCCCCAACATATCGTAAGGATTGACCTAGAATGCAACCCACTGAGCTAAGATTGGCGCCTCGGTTCCACCCTTCATCTTTTGTGTTTTCAATTTTCCCAACACTTCCATACAGACCAAATTGTTCATTCTTTGTGCTTCATTTGCGCCACCCAATTGCAAACATAAATCCCTCCAATAATGCTCCATTTATTGCAATCAGGATGGTGAATCTCTTTTCGCGAAATAAGAATTGTGATAATTCATCCCATTGATTGACCTTGACTTCCTTTATTGTTGTGAATGGTTGGAATTCGACAAGGGCAATGAGTAATCTGGTTGAAGAGAAAATTGCCACATGGCTAAAGTGAATGCGTTTGATCTGATTGACATCCACAACCCTCTGAATTTCACTTGGGGTGATATTTGTGCTGTTGGGTGAGAGGAGGAAAACAACCTATTCATTTGGGTTGTTTTGTGCCCATTTATCTTTTGGGATCTCCCACTATTCCCGTATGGTTGAGGGATCACTATGTGTTGAAGCACACAACATATCAGATACTGCCAAGGAGCTTTCTTTGGCACACATCCTTTGACTTCCCTCTTGGAGCCCACATGACATTGGCACAATCTGAACCGACTAAAGCCAATGTTCTTCCGTGGGGCCCAATGAGGGTGCCACATAGATGTGGAAGCATATATATATATCTATATATATACACTGAGATTAAGCGAGCAACTCACACTTTCCTTCCTCGGCCCAACGCTTTCTCGTGAGTTCCCTTTTACACTCTTTTCCTTTTTTGTGAATGGCATGCTTGCAGCAGAAAATGAAATGAAACCAAATGATTACTGATTTATTAATATCACCTAAATTGAATTGTGGTCTATTAATCTTTTTTAATTGCGGCTAGAAAGAAAGATAACACCTGACCTTTGCGAATTCGCAATCTCAAATACCTCAATCTGAAAATTGCAGTGGATATTTCATTATTCAATTTGACATATTGATGTTCCCATGCAATCAGTTTCCAATCCAACCATTTGAAATATTGCAAGCACACACAAATGCAATATGCATCCTGCTGTAGATTCCTAGTTATCCTAGTCTTCTTGAAAGACACAGGAACATTTTGCCTATTATGGGCTGGTGGGAAGTGATAAACGCAACCTCCCACAATGCCCCTGCATGTGCTACTCACGCGCACAACTGCCTGACTCAGCTTGCGTCTTGTCAGAGTCTTAGTCATGTATTTAATTCTTTGAATTGTTGGGAACCTTAACAAGCATCAGGATTCTTGTGTGAATTTTCAAAAGCCTGCACAGGAATAAGGAATTTTCAGAATTGTTGGAACCTGCACAAGCGTAAGGATTCACGTGTGAATTGTTGGAATCCTTCCCCAGCGCAAGGAATTGTTTGGATTGTCTGGAACCTTCACAATTATCCGTATTTGTGTGTGAATTTTTGGAAGCCTGCACAGGTGTACGGAATTTCTAGCATTGTTGGAACCTGCACAAGCATAAGGACTTACCTGTGAATTGTTGGAAGCCTGTCCCAGCGTAAGGAATTGTTTGAACTGTTGGGAACCTGCACAAGCGTCAGGATTTGCATGTAAATTATTGAAGGCCAGCACTGGCATAAGTAAACTTTTAAATTTTTGGGAACCTGCACAACGTAAGGATTTGCGTGGGAGGCATAGGGAGTTGTTTGAATTGTTGGGAGCTTGTACAAGCATAATGATTTGTGTGTGAAGTATTGGCAGCCTGCCCTGGTGTAAGCAATTGTTTGAAGTATTGGAAACCTGCACAAGCATAAGGATTTGCCTGTGAAGCATCAGGATCCTGGACAAGAGAAACAAACCAGGACATATTTACAATGGAATGCCACTGTACACAATCCATTTCACCCCTTTTTCATGTGAGCCACCCTATCTCCCACACTCCAAACCATCCAATCCTGGTGTATATTGTCCTCTGCCTTGCCCCATCATTATTTACCAATCACACTAAATTTCCAACACACATGCAAATCTCCACATTCTTTGAATTGGGATGAGATGGTATTACAATCCCTGATTTGACAGCCCGCTCCCTTGCCAACCTCATAATAGCTGTGGCTTTTTTGGCACATTGTTTTGGCTAACCTCCTTGAGCATTGTGCAGACATACCCACTAGTGTTGTGCTTTTGTTGTCCCACTACCTGAATGAGCCCATGACATCTGGATTGATCAATCCAATAATGCTCATTTGGGAAAATCAATTTTCCCCCTGTACACCACTTTGGCACATCTCTTTGAATTTGGCTGGTACACTTATCAGCTTGAAACCACCATCCCAAAGCATACAGCAATGCATCCTTTTCAACATGAGGTGAATTTTTGGATCTTTTCATGGTGAAAGTGAGTGCAGAAGCAAACTCGAATGCACCCTGATTTGCAGGAATATTGGCTTCATAGTTAACTTGATCAAAAGACCGAACCCCCAATGACTTGTAGCAATTTTGAATCTTCTCAAATGAATTATACCAAATATATTGTAAGGATTGACCTAAAATGCAACCCACCAAGCTAAGATTGGCACCTTGTCTCCGCCATTCATCTTTTGCATTTTCAATTTCCCCAAGACTTCAATACAGACCAAAATTGTTAATTCTTTGTGCTGCATTTGTGCCACCCAATTGGAAACATAAATCCCTCCAGTAATGCCCCATTTGTTGCAATTGGGTTGGTGAATCTTCTTTCGCCAAATAAGAATTGTGATAATTAATCCCATTGATTGACCTTGACTTCACACATTGTTCATAATGGTCTGAATTCAACAAGGGCAATGAGTAATACAGTTGAAGAGAAAATTGCCACATGGCCAAAGTGAATTTGTTTGATCTGATTGACATCCACAAGCTTCCAAATTTCACTTGGGGTCATATTTGTTGATACTGGCATTGATATTTGTGCTGTTGGTCGAGAGGAGGAAAGCAACCTATTCTTTTGGGAAATTCTGGCCTCATTTGTCTTTTTGGTTGTCCCACTATTCCCAAGTGGTTGAGGGAGCACTTTGTCTTGAAGCAGACAAGATATCAGATACTGCTTCCTGCCATTTGAAGCTAAGGAGTTTTGAGTCCAGAATGGTTCCCAATTCCCAAGGAGCTTTATTTGGCACACATACTTTGACTTCCCTGTTGGAGCCCACATGACATTGGCTTGATCTGAACAAACTAAATCCAATGTTCTTCCATGGGGCCCAATGAGGGTGCCACAAAAATGGTGAAGCATATATATATATCTATATATATATGCTGACAATAAGCAAGCCACTCACACTTTCCTTCCTCACCCCTAAGCTTTCCCGGGAGTTCCCTTTTACACTCTTTTCCTTTTTTCATGAATGGCATGCTTGCAGCAGAAAATGAAATGAAACCAAATGATTACTGAATTATTAATACTACCTAAATTTGATCTCAGTCAATGAATCTTTTCTAATTGCGGCTACAAATGAAAAATCACACCTGAAATTTGCGAATTCGTGATCTCAAGTATCTAAACCTGAAAAATTCAGTTGATAGTGCATTATTCAATTTGACATATTGATGTTCCCATTCAATGAGACTCAAATCCAACCGTGTGGAATATTGCAAGCACGGGCAAATGCAATATGCACCCTGCTGCGGATCCCTAATTATCCTAGTCCTCTTGAAAGAAACAGGGCCATTTGGCCTGTTATGGGCTGGCGGGAAGTGATAAAACCCACTTCCCGCAATGCCCCCGCATGTGCTTATCGTGGGCACAACTGCCTGACTCAGTTTGCGTCTTGTTGGAGTATTTTCAATGGTGCATGGAGGCATGCCTCCGTAAAATTATTATTGGTATTCATACTGTGGCATTAGGGCAGTAGTAGGATAGGTAGTCACAACTATTAAATTCATAAATAAATTTGCAAAATTCAATTACAATATATCTAGTACAAAGCTAATCTTAAACAGGTCAATCCTGGTTGTAGGTTTAGCTGACCTGGGTACAGTCAATGTGACCTCATTACTTGAACCAAGACTGAGCTTTGCCACCCAGGAATCACCAAAGTCTATTGCCAAGCATCGTGTCAATTCAAATCTAAGAGGTACAGTGGGGTTAAAAGACTCTGATGAGAAGAAACCTTTCTTCAGTAAATTTGATATATACTTATTAGTACGTAGCCACACCGGCTCCACTACATTTTTACCCTCTGGAAGTTTTTTGGAAATTTCAATAAGTGATAAAGCCCTTTTAACTGAGCTTGTTCTGCAGTCATCTGAGCATACCATCAGACCAAGAACCCCCGCCGCACAGAATGCCGCTAATATACCATAGCAAATTCTATTTATTCAGAGATTCTTGTGACATGCCAAAAGATCTTTGATGGCCTCATTTTTTTTTGAGTTTGTGAGTTTGCCTTTGATGCCATTAACTTTGACCTTTTTATGTGCATGTACCATGTTGCACGCAATCATCAAATGGATAACTATATCCATTAGATCCTCCAGGTTCTTGTGCGGCTTTGTGGATACCTCATTGTCAGCCCCACCACCTTCAATTCTGAGCTGGGTTGCACATTGCTTTGATTTACTCAAGCAGGAGGCAAGGTATTCAACTGCCCCCCATTTGAGTCCAAGAGGATTGGTCAAATTTGAAGTTGGTACAACATATGGTTTGGGTGCAATCACATTGTATGAGACTGAACTAATGGATTCATACATAACATTTTCCCAAAAATGTTTAACTGGATTGGCGGGGTAAAGAAGGCTCTGAACTATTTTGAAGAAGGAGTGTTCAGATTTTGGGAGATTCTCTGGAGGTTAAGCTGAATCCTTCAGCAATTTGAGATTCCAAATGTTGTGATAAAAAAACGCTTCTGTTTCTGTTGGCTTAAAAAAATCTAACCCTGTATATTGCAATTTATATCATCAGTCAACAGCCAATAATCATGTATCATGCACAAAGATAAAACTCACCTGCCATCTCAAGGTCCTCCAGCCAGGCCAACATTTTAAGCTCTTGGTTACTGATCACCTTAATACCAACGGGCAGGAATGTATGAGCATCTTTTGTTGGTAAGTTGTCCCATCAATTTTAAAATACTATTGATATTATCAAGCCCCCTTTTCCATGATTGTTGAGTAATATTGGAATGATAATTCAAAATGCCTGCAAACTTTTCCATGCGAGATAAAAATATTCCTTGAAAATTAGCAGACAATGACACTTCGGGCTCAGGGTCAGGAACTATATCAGTCATGTCTTGTCCCATTGTATCATGTTTAATTGTTTCCCTTTCTTGAAAGGCTTGAATATTCCAAGGAGAGGCGGGAGGGGTTGCATCATGCATTGTCTCATTGGGTATCGGGGGGCTTTCAGTATGTGGAGCTTCATCATGGATTGTTTCATTGAGTATGGGGGGGTTCAGTATGCAGAGGTTCATTATCAATATGGTCCCCTTCAACATTGATCATTTCATCACCTTGATCCCAAGAATCCTTTGCGGCTTCAAAGGTACGGTTTTTTTTGTTTGTTTTTTTTGTTGCATGTATATTTGGTCTTTTTCCTAATCCTTTGCCTGGAAGTACAATTACAACTCAAGATCCTTCAGGTAGAGATTCTTCCACCTCCACACCTGCCCATATATTGTAAGCAGCTATTTTTCTCAATTTTTTTTTGAATTAGTAATGTACTTATGGTTCAAATCCATTTTGAGCAGGCTCATGGCTTCAGCAATCTTTTGACGCACATAATCAGGAATTTTACTATCATTTTGAATTTTTTCGAGCCTTGGGATTATTTGAGCAATGTTGGAGACAAATTGTTCCTTGGATATAATTTCCACCTCCCCACTGAAAATTACATCATCTTGCCCATCATCTTCTGTCGGTGCACAAGGTTCAACAGTCTTTTCCTTCTCATAAGTTTTAAAATTTGGTTTCTGAGAGCTCGGAGGTTGACCTGACATAAAGGCTATGACACAATATCAGGTTTTGAGAGATTAGAAATATTCAAGATGGATGCATACTCACATTCTGGAAGAACTGGTGGATCTTGATTATCTTCATGTGACTGGCTCTCTACTTCAATGCCTAATTCACGACTACTGGCAATATCAGAGATTTCACTTCCACTCTCTGGGGCTGACGTTTCCCGGGGTTTGGGCCATAGCGGAGGTAGTTTATTAAGCAAAGAGATGGTGACAAGTTGATTGATAACTTGTTTGAAAATTTTTCAATACAAAGATCCAAATTGAAGAAAAAAGGTGGAAGTAAAATAATCGCATTTGCAAAATGCGATTTGTTGGGAAATTGAAGGAGGCGATATTTTGCAAATTATTTCATATCATGCAAATGAAATCACTTCCCTGTGAGACATTGAATAAAGCTGACTAGTGAGAAACCTACTAAAGTCAACTTTTGAACTATTCAACACTCATGAGGTAAGGACTAAGCAAAGTGTTCCATTTGAATGATATGAAATAAAATGGTTTTGTCGGGGAAACAGGAGACACAATTCTTGTCTTAAATAGTCCACTTATTAGGTTTAATTTGTGAGTCTCATGATTTAAACCCTAACCACAACATTGTGAATATACTGACCAATTTCCCCTTAGTCCCTGTTGGCTGAGCAGGCCACTCAGCATATTTTGGCGATTGCGTTCATCGTGTACGCAAACAAGCCACCATACACTATGGATGGAGTTTGGAAGCGTAAGGATAAGTGCTGTTGGGAGCATGTCGGAAGGGCACTCTGCGAGCGTAAGGATGGTAAGCAGTGTTGGGAGGATGTCGGGAGGGCACTCCGCAAGCATAAGGATAAGTGGTGTCAGGAGTATGTTGGGAGGGCACTACAGAAGCATAAGGTTGGTAAGCAGTGTCAGGATGATGTCGGGAGTGCACTCCGCGAGTGAAAGGATGGTAAGCAGTATTGGGAGCATGTCGGGAGGGCACTACACAAGCGTAAGGATAAGTGGTGTTGGAAGCATGTCGGGAGGGCACTCTGCGAGCGTAAGGATGGTAAGCAGTGTTGGGAGGATTTTGGGAGGGCACTCCTCGAGCATAAGGATGGTAAGCAGTGTCGGGCACATGTTGGGAGGGCACGACACAAGCGTAAGGATAAGTGGTGTCGGGAGCATGTTGGGAGTGCACTCCGCAAGCGTAAGGATGGTAAGCAGTGTTGGGAGTAGGTTGGGAGGGCACTAAACAAGTGTAAGGATAAGTGGTGTCAGAAGCATGTTGGGAGGGCACTCCGCAAGTGTAAGGAAGGTAATCAGTGTCGGGAGGGCACTACACAAGCGTAAGGATAAGTGGTGTCGGGAGCATGTTGGGAGGGCACTACACAAGCGTAACAATGGTAAGCAGTGTTGGGAGGATGTTGGGAGTGCACTCCGCGAGTGTAAGGATGATAAGCAGTGTTGGGAGCATGCCAGGAGGGCACTACACAAGCGTAAGGATAAGTGGTGTTGGAAGCATGTTGGGAGGGAACTCCGCAAGCGTAAGGATGGTAAGCAGTGTTGGGAGGATGTCGGAAGGGCACTCTGCAAGCGTAAGGATAAGCAGTGTTGGGAGCATGTTGGGAGGGCACTACACAAGCATAAGGATAAGTGGTGTTGGAAGCATGTCGGGAGGGCACTCCGCAAGCGTAAGGATGGTAAGCAGTGTCGGGAGGATGTCGGGAGGGCACTCCGCAAGCGTAAGGATGGTAAGCAGTGTTGGGCGCATGTTGGGAGGGCACTACACAAGCGTAAGGATAAGTGGTGTCGGGAGCATGTTGGGAGGGCACTACACAAGCGTAACAATGGTAAGCAGTGTTGGGAGGATGTCGGGAGTGCACTCCGCAAGTGTAAGGATGGTAAGCAGTGTTGGTAGCATGTTGGGAGGGCACTACACAAGTGTAAGGATAAGTGGTGTCGGAAGCATGTCAGGAGAGCACTCCGCAAGCGTAAGGATGGTAAGCAGTGTCGGGAGGATGTCGGGAGGGCACTCCGCAAGCGTAAGGATGGTAAGCAGTGTTGGGCGCATGTTGGGAAGGTACTACACAAGCGTAAGGATAAGTGGTGTTGGGAGCATGACGGGAGTGCACTCCGCAAGCGTAAGGATGGTAAGCAGTGTTGGGAGCATGTCGGGAGGGCACTACACAAGCATAAGGATAAGTGGTGTTAAAAGCATGTTGGGAGGGCACTCCGCAAGCGTAAGGATGGTAAACAGTGTTGGGAGGGCACTCCACGAGCGTCAGGATGGTAAGCAGTGTCGGGAGGATGTCGGAAGGGCACTCCACGAGCATAAGGATAAGCAGTGTCGGGAGCATGTTGGGAGGGCACTACACAAGCGTAAGGATAAGTGGTATCAGGAGCATGTTGCGAGTGCACTCCATGAGCATAAGGATGGTAAGCAGTGTTGGGAGGATGTCGGGAGGGCACTCTACAAGCATAAGGATAAGCAGTGTCGGGAGGGCAGTACACAAGTGTAAGGATAAGTGGGGTCAGGAGCATGTGGGGAGTGCACTCCGCAAGCGTAAGGATGGTGAGCAGTGTCAGGAGGATGTTGGAAGGGCACTTATCAAACGTAAGGATAAGTGGTGTTGGGAGCATGTCAGGAGGGCACTACACAAGCGTAAGGAGTGCTGAGGACGGAGATGGGGGGGCAGTGTCGGAGTCTCATCTGGAGGGTGGTGCGGGCGCGTAAGCATGCAAAGCGTTGGGGCGGATTAGGTGGGGATGTGCAAGCCAATGAGGTGAAATTACCCAAACATTGCAAATAGTGTTGAAATGGGTTTTGGCTTTGAGTGACATTCTCATGTGACACATGTGACGATTGATGTTGTCTTGACGCTGAAGTGACGTGACCCACTAAATCCAGTGACTATAAAGTGACACTCACGCAACTGAAGCAAGATTTTATACTGACAGCGGTGCGAGGTGAAGTCAATTGCCGCCAATTGACGTGAGATTCGCCCTGGTGACTATGTTTGTGACATGGTTATAAAGAGTAAAATAAAGGTTTTTCAAGATAATAAGGGTTATAATTAAATAAAAAGGGCTTTAATCTTGAGAAATAGTGGTGGGCAGCGCTGCTGAAAGCCCTGGGTGCAGTTTTACCAGTTGGATTACTATAATAAGAACTACAATCCTAAAATCTATAGTATAACTTGATTATTTTAAAAGAGTAAAACTGTTTTTGTCAGTTTACTACGTAGGAATTCAAGAGCAGGATAAGGAAAGCTTTTCTGGCTGTGAAAAGCCCCCCTTTTTATCTTGAAATGGGGTGAAAAGGTGGCTAGACCTTTCCACGTAGAGGAAGTGAATATTTTTCACTCTGTAGGACAGGCTTGTGGTTTATAAAAGGCCTGAATAGCCTTTATTGGGCTAAGATGTGGTTTTGAAACCACATCTGGGCTGTTTTCATCAATACAGGTTGAAACTTTTCATCTGGGGACCACACAGCCTGATTTTGACATGTATGACGCGTAGAATGCTGTACAGAACCTGTATGGGACACCAGTATTGAATGAACTATGAGGTATTGAAGTAAAAACAAGCTTCTTGGTCAGTTTGACACCTCATAATTTTGGTTATGGGATATTATCCCATGGTAAAGCTGTATTGGTCAAAATGTGGGATTTTGACCTTAGAACAGCTATAAATTTGACAGTTCTTGAGATATCAACCTCAAAATTGAATTGATGTGTAGCCCTGTATGCTCTCTACACAATGGTACCTCATTTGGTATGGTTATCACTAAATATGACAAAGGTATCCTATGTACAAGCTTTTTGTACATGTGCGTGTTTTTAGGCAAAAGCTGTATTGAGCTTTTTTGCCCTATACCTTTTGTTCTAGTGGGGATATGGAGAAATGGATGTACCTAGCAGTGTCAGGGTGAGTCTATGTAGTAGCTAAAAAATAGTAAATACAAGCTAGTACTATGACTGTGACACGTCAAAATTAATAAAAAATGGAATCTTCAGGTCCTACTGCTACGTGGTAACAGTGGTGATGAGTCTATTGAGGACCTGGGTTGCAATGCTCTAATATCTTTGACTGTAAAGAAACACTACAATAATTAAGTTCTAATTATATCTTTATTTATTCTAAGGA
This sequence comes from Austropuccinia psidii, assembly GCA_023105745.1. Lineage (NCBI taxonomy): Eukaryota > Fungi > Basidiomycota > Pucciniomycetes > Pucciniales > Sphaerophragmiaceae > Austropuccinia > Austropuccinia psidii. The sequence goes on along the minus strand of JALGQZ010000002.1, from coordinate 5,406,058 downwards.
CACTACTGATGAATAACAGTCTTGTCACGTAAGAATATTGGTAAGGTAAGATAAGATAAGGGGTTTTCAAGGGAAAAACCCTTCTTTTTATACCTTTTAAGACTGTCAAGAGTTATTAACTCTTCACACGTCAGAGGAGTGAAAATTTTCACTCCAGTGGTCAGTCTGTGGTTCTGGATCCTCAATTCTGACGTCAATATAGACAGAATTGTGGTTTTGGAACCACAAATGATCATTCTGGATCAATACAGGGTGAAAAACTTTTCACCTGCCACGTCAGCACTTGGATGACGTTGTTCTGGTGTCTGTATGATCAATATTAGTCATTCTGGGCGGGTTTAAGCTTTAAATAACCATTATTTTAAGTATCAAGACTGTACTGGTTGGTACAGGTTTGGTACAGGCCAGTATTGGTCAAAATACTTCCAACCAAGATATCTCAGTCAGTTTTTGAGATATCAAGAAGCCAAGAGCACAGAATTGAAGGGCTTAATGGGCTCTTCAATTTGGTATGCTTCATGTTTACCCTTCTTGCAAATAGCAAAAGTTATAAGGGTTTTAAGTTTTGGGATGTATTTTTGTACATCAGTATGAGGCTGCAAAAACTTCCATACCAGATATCTTCTTCAATTTAGAAGATATCTGTATTCTAATGATACAGTTTTGTAGGGCTTGATTAGCTCTACAGTTTGGTATATTACACTGTACAGTTGTATGAGTGTATGCCAAAGATACAGGGGTTTGTTTATTTTCTTATTTTCAGAATATCTGTATTTTGGGTACTAAACCTTTGAACCAAGATCCCTCAGTCAATTTATGAGATACAGAGGTCTAAGGTGTCCCAAATTAAAGCTCTTGTTGAGATCTTTAATTTGGTTATACTTTTGTACAGTTTTGTACAAGCCCTCTCTAACTTTCAGGGGGACTTGGTTCTGAAAATGAGGTTATATGGTATCTCCAGTTGTAGTGGTGTTACAACAACATGGATGATATCATTGTGTAGCTCTCTATGTGAGCTTTAAGAAAAATACCATTTTGGTATAGGATAACTTAAATATGCATAAGTTAGATGAGAGGTAAAAATAAGGGTTTTGACTTGTTTATTCTCCTCTAGGTTTCCTTATTCTGTTTGGATAAGGTTGGTGTTTAATGTAAGAGTATTGTTTTCTCTTAATTGTTACCTGTATTGACTATGTTTGTTCAATACCTGTCATACCATTATTTATGGTATGTTGGATGTCATGCTAGTGCTCTGTTTTGAGTCACAGGCTGACAAGCAGATAGTCCTGATTGTGCTCTTTCCAAAAAGACCCCACTTTCAATGCATAGCTATTTGAAAAATTTGATTTTCACTATTCCAAAAATTTGTCTTCGAATTTGAATTTTTGAACCACAAAATGAAAACCCAAAAATCCAAATAAAAAATTATGAAAAAAGGATCAATTCAAATTTTTCAACCTCCAAATTAAGATTTGAAACAAAAATCTCGAATTTTGGTTGTAAAAATGATTTATGAATATAATTCCTTAATTAAAAGAAGTGAAAAATGCTATTTATGGCATCAACCACAGAATAACCATGCCATAAATGGTATTAAAAATATATTTATGGCATCAACAATGGCACAAATAATTCCATTTATCCCACTTATGGAACCAAAAATGCCATCTATTGGGCTTTTACCAACCTAGGTATTTTTTAGCTAAACTTTAATTAGAAGAAACGCCTTATTTTTTTTACTAAATAATTACATAATTTTACCAATTCATGGCAAATCCACATAAGGGAATACATGTTTTTGCCAAATTACTTCCATGATTTTACCAATAACCCAGACTAATTATGAGTATTTATAGCTTATTGGAATTAATTGAAATGAATTTCAATAAATTGAAGGTAATTGAAATTAATTGAAATCAATGAAACTTAATAACCATTATTTCAACCTAATTGAAACCAACAAAATTGATGAGCATTAGTTGAAACTAGTAAAAATTAATTAAAAATTTTTAAAATTTAAAATGGATTACAATAATTTAAAATAACTTCAAATAAATAGAACTTGACAGAAATTATTGCAAGCTAATTGAAAGTAATAAAAAGGATGAGCATTACTTAAATTGGTGAAAATTAAATAAAACTGCCAAAAATTAATGAAAATTAATCAAAATTGATAAAAATTAATTAAAATTAATTAAAATTAATCAAAATTAATTAAAATTAATTAAAATTAATCAAAATTAATCAAAATTAATTAAAATTAATTAAAATTAATTAAAATTAATTCAAATTAATCAAAATTAATTACAATTAATTAAAATTAATTAAAATCAATTAAAATCAATTAAAATTAATTAAAATTAATTAAAATTAATTAAAATTAATTGATATTAAATAAAATTAATCAAATTTAATCAAAATTAATTACAATTAATTAAAATTAATTAACATTACTTCATTCAATTAAAATTAATAATTTAAATAAAATTGATTGCAATTACTTTCAATTAATCAAAATTAATTGAAATTAGTTAAAATTAATTTCAAAATTAATCAAAATTCATTAAAATTAATTAAAATCAATCAAAATTAATTTGAAAATGAATCCAAATTCATGACAATTAATTAAAATTAATTCAGTTTAATTAAAATTCATTAAAAGTACTCAAAATTAATTAAACTTAATTAATATTAATCAGAATTAATTACAATGAATTAAATTTAATCAAAATCCATTACAATTAATCAAAATGCATTAAATTTAATTATAATTAATTAAGATTAATTAAAATTAAATAAACTTAATAAAAATTAATTACAATTAAATAAATTCAATAAAATTTAATTAAAATTAATTCAAATTAATTAAAAATACTTCATTACTTATTTCTTTTCATTAATTATGTTTTATATTTTATTTATTCTTATTATTTATATATTCTCTATATTTATTATTCATTATTATTCAGTATGATTTCTATTTTTAAATATTAGTTATTCTTATTGAATTAATCTTATATTATGTATAGTAAAAATAACTGATAAAGAAAATATTAAATATATATATTCCATAATTATTTATTTTATATTTTATATTTCAATTAGTGCAACTTAATAATAAATATAAGTATTCACTAAGAAAAATTACTAATCAATATCACATATTAAATGTATATACTTCTTATTATTTATTTTTATTAATTATATTTAATATTTTATTTATCATTTATTCTGTTTTTATTAATTATATTTTATATTTTATATATTTATTATTGTTATTATTAATTGTTTTGATATATTTGTTTTATATCTTATTTATTCATTTTGGCATTTTTTTTATATATATTTCTTATTATGTATTTTTATTAATTATATTTTACATTTTATTTATTATTCATTCTTTTTTTTATTAATTACATTTTATATTTTATATATTTATTATTCTAAAAATCAATCCTCCTTATTTTGTTGTTGTTTTGATTCTCCGAAAGCCAGGGAATGTTCCAAAACCTAACACCTGAAACCTAACTCAATGATACATAACCCTTCTCAAAGACCTACACAATGTAACTCCTCTTGACAAAGAATCTTTTCCTCAGGGGAGATCCTTCTTCAATAAATATTAATTTTTTTTACCAATATTTTATATTTTAAATCATATTATCACGTACAATTATTTTCATTATCCATCCGAACCTGCTCAGCTCATTGATGCATCTTACAAGAACTTTAGAAATATCATTCAAAAGACGTGGCCCAGAAAGTGTCATGATCTTAATCATCGAGGTCTTCTTTCAGTTGCCCAATCATCAACATTGTGGTATTTGTTTCTTGAGATTGGTCCTTTTATCCTAGGACATTGAAAGTCTGGTTGCACAGACAGCATTCATACGTACTAACGCGGCCACTTCATATATTGTTATCTTCTCAAAAGTCCATTGAAAAAATGCAAAAGTGGCAAGTTGTGGAAAGGAAAATCAAGCTGAAAAGAAAATGAAACCAATTCGGAGGCAAATCAAGAAAAATCGTGCAGGATCAGTGATTCTGAAAGCTGAAAACGATGAAGATATGTGGCATGTCTATAACTTGATCAATGTGGTGAGCTTTCCAACTTAGCTTCAAAATTCTCCTTTTTGCTGGTATTTTTCAGATCAAGTTTTCACTCAAACACTTGAAACAAAACAAACTTTGTGATAGCTTTGCTTAAAGCAGAAACCAAGCTCAACATTTCTGAAAGAATTTGGTGCCTTCTTGGTGATTTTTAACCGCCCCACGGTGACCAAGTTAGATCAGCATCAATTCAAAAGATAGTCTGTCAGCCTGTGACTAAAAACCAGAGCACAAGCATGACAGCCAAAATACCATAAATCAATGGTATAGCCAAGATACCACCAAAGCATGGAGCTGAGCCAAATCAGCTCAAAAGGTATCAAAGGAAAGAGTAAACTCACCTCTTCCTGAAGATATAAGTCCCATCACCATAGGACTAGAAATAACAAAGTTATTCCTGCTCAAAGTTATTGCTGAGCATAAACCTTAATTTTCACCTCTCATCTAATATCTAGAAGGGGAGACTTAGCCAAATCAAATGGGTACTCAAAATGACGCTCTAAGCCAGGGCTATCCAATGGTACCAGCCAAACTGAGCTAGCACCAATATTACTGAGGTTATGGTCAAACTCAGACCAAATAAGGGTGAACAAAACATTCACCTCTCATCTAACTTCTACATTTTTAGTGTGGGATACCTGAAGTGGGGTCTTTTTGGAAAGAGCACAATCAGGTCTATCTGATGGTGTCATCCATTTCCCCATATCTCAACTACTGCAGAAGGTATGGGGCAAACAAGCTCAATAGAGCTTTTTGCCTAAAACACGCAAATGTACAAACTCTTGTACATGGGATAACTTTGCCATATTTAATGATACCCATATAAAATGAGGTACCATTGTGTAGAGCATATACAGGGATACACACTGAATCAATTTTGAGGTTGATGTCTCAAGAATTGACAAAGTTATGGCTGTTTTAAGGTTAAAATCCCACCTGCTGTCATATACAGCCTTACCATGGGATAATATCCCATAATCATGAATATGAGGTGTCAAATAGACAAAGAAGCATGTTTTGACTTCAATACCTCATATGTCAGTCAATACTGGGGTCCCATACAGTTTCTGTCCAGCATTCTATGCGTCATACACGTTAGAATCAGGCTGTGAGGTCCCCAGATGAAAATTTTCACCCTGTATTGGTGAAAACCGCCCAGATGTGGTTTCAAAACCACATCTGAGCCCAATAAAGGTTATAAAGGCTGTTTGAAAACCACAATCCAGTACTGGAAAGTGAAAAAATCTTCACTTCCTCTATGTGGAAAGGTCTAGCACCCTTTCCACCCCATTTCAGGATAAAAAGGAGGCTTTTCACAGCCAGAATTTGTCTCCCCATCCTGCTCTTGAATACCCTATGTGGTAAACTATCAAAAACAGTTTTACTCTTGGGTAATAAACAGGTATAGGTATATATTTAATTATTGTAACTCTTATTATAGTAACCCAACTGGTAAGATTGCACCCTGGGTTCTCAATAGCGCTCACCACCACTACTTTTCAATAGTAGAACCCCTTAATTATATTATAAATCATCTTTTAAATCAAAAACTCCTATTTTAAATCAATTTTCTATGTGTCACAGTCATAATTCTAGTTGTAAATACTCTTATTACCACTTCAATATGGACTCAGCCTGACATAGTCACAGAGACAAGCTCAGCAACCGGTGCTAAGGACTCACGTTGTATAAAGCTGAACTTAACAATTGAAGTCAACAAAGTCTTATATTCTGGTGCAGAGTTACGGTCTGCCAAATCAGCAGCTAATGACTTGATCACTCCAACTCAATCAAGCTCCAATTTGTCCAATGGTGCCTCATTACAACTTTCCAATCAAATTTCTCAGCAAAACAAGCACATCAAATTAGGTGCTTTTAATACCTTGGACCTTGAACCCAACCGAGAATTCACCATCATCAAAGGCCCTGATGGCTGGGATTTGATTCATATGGAGAGATTGAGTGATTCTCTTGATGCCTCAAAATCAGCCGACATTGGCGTCATCCTAGATGACAAAAGCGGAAAAGCTACAATCTGTCTCATTGGCACTCATGCTCCTTTTATCAAACAGCGCATCAAAGTCCCAGCGGCTAAAAAGAAAAAATCAGGACTGGGTAGTGATAATGTGATGGAAAAGTTTCACAAACAAATTTATGACACTCTCACCAAGAACTTTAACTTTGCACAACTCTGAATGATTATTGTTTCCAGTCCTGGAGATATGAAAGATTCAGTCTTTGAAGCTATTTTTTCTCAAACAACGGTGCGTCGTGGGATTCCTGCTTTGTTTTCATAGCCATCATGACTTATTTTTTGAATTTAAATTGTATCATCAATCACGGCAAGAAAATAATAAAGTCATCCTAACCTCTAAATCAAAATTTCAGTGAATTCATTCACCTTCAATTCATATTCAATCCTTGATCAAAGTAATGAGTTCGCCTCAAATTCTCATTCAATTAAAAGATACTAAATATTCAAAAGAGATTCAGGCTTTGGTTAAGCTCAACAAAATGCTCCTAGATTACGCCCACAGGGTTTGCTATGGGGAAAAACATGTTGACTCTGCTGCCGAGCGGGCTGCAATCGGAACTCTTTTAATCATTAGTTCGCTTTTTTGGTGCATCCCTCTCTTTTGATACCAATGTTCTTTTCCTCAAAGCTTTTAGGGTAGAAGCCCTATTTATTGGTTAACAAACATTGACAAATTCAAACCTATTGTTGTATTTTTTGAATAGATCACCTGATCCACTCAAGCAAAAAAAATTCATTGAATTGGCCAAGAATGTCCAACGTTATGGTGGCAAGGTTCTGATATTCTCAAGCTTAAATGCGAAAGGGATCAGTTGAGTAAAGCTTTGATACTTGCGTTTGGGTGTTGTAGCAAGCAATTTATTTTAAATAGTCTCAATAGGGTTGAGCGAGTTGACTGGTGTGGCAGCTATGTTGACATTCCCCCTGGACATGGAAGTTTTTGAAGCTGAGGAAGCATAGAATTATTTACAAGAATTATCATCAATCATAATTCCTTATATTCAGCTCAAAAACCTACGCAACGCTCACCTGTCTCCATCAGATCACAAACAGCCCCAAAAGCCATTAATCCATCTTCTAAGACTGCTACTAATGTCACCAACCCAACTCCAACCATAATAACGATAAAAATAAGGCAGCACTCAGCGGACTTGGTCAAAGAAGGGTGTTGCTTAAGGCTTTGCCTTTATGTGGGTGCACATGCATAGAGGTGGCTTGAGGCTGTAACACCATGTGGCGACTGATTATTAAATGAGGGCTTGGGTCATCTGATCCACAAAAGAGGAGCTGTCCAGGCCAATAGGGCCGGTGCCTCTTTTGAAAGTGCCCCGCACAATAAATAGTGAAATAACACTATAAAATCAGATGAATTACACATCTTTAAAAAATATTTTTTTAATCCTTATCATTAGAATAAGCTCTGGTCATGGTGGGGGCCCACACCATGACCAGTATTTGTATTTACTTTTAATAGCCAACATGGGGGAATTGCTGCCCATATTTTTCAAAAAACTTTTAATTATCAAGTATCAAAAATTATTTTTATGGTTTTTTGCTGGAATTAATATTCCATTCTTCCAATTTGTCCAAAAACGTGAGTTTTATTTACAAATTAAGAATTTCTCTTCCAATGACAAGTGTTAGATTAATTGTAATAGTCATTAAGAGGTCAACTATAAAACTAATTAGTAAAATAAGACTACTAATTGGTTAATTTTTTTATGATAATCATTATGTTATGATAAAAGGCAAAAAGCTTATTATAATCAATGATTAATTGACAATAATGAATAATGATTAACTAAAATATAAATCTTTAATGAAATAAAATAATAAGGAATTAATTATTTTCATCTGAATTGAGCAATGAACATAATTGAAAATCAATGATTTATATTAACAAACAAAATTGATTGTAATTGATGAATTACATGTATTTTTGGCTAACATATGAGTTTTCATTTCAATTGGAAAATTTCATAATGGTCAAGAAATGACTTATAGTCAAAATTGATAAATGAATTAACAAAGAATTTATAGCTATATCTAAGAAATGAATCACTGTTAATAATAATAAGAGAATTATAATTATAATCACTAAATGATTTATCAAAATTCATATGGCTTTGCTCAATAAAGCTTTATAATTAAATTATAATAATAAGAAATAAATTCCTCATCTTAATCATCAAGGATTGAGCTATCAAAATTAGGATTGGAATAATGATGATTAACCAAAATTTCAATCCTTCACAAATTATTTAATTGTTTTGAGCTCAATTAAGAAATAATATCAATGATTAACCAATGACTATGTTTAAAACTAACACATCCATTCTAATTGAAAGTAATTAAGAAATCCAACATAATAATTTGACTGATCAAAGTTCATATGTTTTTTGTCAATAAGAATTCATAATTAAATTATAATAATAAAATCATAAATTAAGTATTAAAAAAATAATAAAAGCTCAAAAATTCATGGTAATAAATTTTAAAAAGTTCTAATTAGTTATAATTACTTTTAATTTATTTTGATTTCATTAAATATCATTAAAAGTGTAGATTTCTTATTTTATTGAAGTGTATGCATTTTTATTAAACAAAATCTTAATTAAGACTGATTGATTTTCTAAAATGCTTAATGAATGTCAATTTTTAAAACTAGTTTTAACAGATCTTAGTAAGTTTTATTCAAACTCAATGATTTTTGATTTTTGATTTGTAATTTAAATGAATTTTAATCAATTATCATAATAAGAATGCATACATAAATAAAATGGGTTATTTTCAAATTCATGATTTACTTATAATTCTTGGCTTCAATAACTGATTAATTATAAAAATATAAAAAAATAATCAAATTTAATAAAAAACATTTAATGCAAAAAGCATATATAATAAATCCAAACAAAAAACACATGGTTATCAAAGGAATAAATCCCAAAAGATTATTTCAAGAATAAAAATAACCACTACAAATAATGAAGGTGTTCATGAAAATTCAAAATTTGCTTTTGAATATTTGAAAATTTGAACATTTGATTTCAAATATTCAAAGGTTGGTGAAATTCGATTCTGAATATTTGGTCATGACGGAAATTCAATATTGAATATTCGATGACCCTTAAAATTCAACAAATTTTTGAAAAGCTATTCATTTCCCACTTTAGGTATCTCACACTAAAACTGTAGAGGTTAGATGAGAGGTGAATATTTTATTCACCCTGATTCGGCCTGAATTTGACCATAACTTCTGTAATACTGGTGCTAGCTCAGTTTGGTTGTTACCATTTGATAGCCCTGGCTGAGAGCTTCATTCTTCATACCCATTTGATGGGGTTAGGCCTCCTACTCTGTATTTCAGATTAGAGGTGAAAATTAAGGTTTATGCTCAGCAACAACTTTGAGCAGGAATAACTTTGTTATTCTTTGTCCTATGATGATGGGACTTGTATATTTGGAAAGGGGTGAGTTTCCTCTTTATTTTGATACCTTTTGTGCTGATTTGTCTCAGTTGCATGTTTTGGTGGTATCTTGGCTATACCATTGGTTTATGGTATTTGGCTGTCATGCTTGTGCTCTGGTTTTGAGTCATGGGCTGGCAGCATGAGTGACATGTTCTTCCTCATATTTGGAAAAGACCATAATTTCATCCAGACAAACCAAAACATAAACATGAATAAGATCATCAAAAATATCATTTACAAGGTTTTGAAAAGAGGCAGGAGTATTGGTGATCCCAAATGGTATATCCAAATACTCATAACTTCCATATTTAGTTCCAAAACAATTCAAGTTTTCATCACCTTTCTTGATTCTGAGCAGGTTATATGCACCACACAAATATATCTTGGAGAAGATAGAAGAACCATTGAAAACAGTAAGAAGTTGATTCACAGGAGGAACAGGATACTTGTTCTTCCTAGTAACAGCATTGAGTTTGTGGTAATCAGCACTCAAAAATAGGCCACCATCTCTCTTTTTGACAAAGCGGACAGGTGCTCCTGTTGAAGAGGAGCTTTTTAAGGTTTGTCTATGAAAATCTTGATGAAACTAGCAATATCAAGAGTACTATGACTGTATTAAGTAGAAAAATATAATAAAATAAAATATTAAAACCAAAAATTTAAATATAGTTATTAAGAAAAATTCTATATAAAAAATAAATTTAATTATTATGATATAAAATAATAATAAAGAAAATAAAATCATAATAATAAATTATAATTATTCTATTATTGTTATATTCACTGACACTTATAACAATAAGAGATGTAAAGCTCTTGATGAGACAATTACACATGGAAAATATAAATATTTAACCACTTATACATAATATATAAACATTATCTAGAAAAGAATTGAAACACACACTGTGCAGAAATAGTTCTTATAGAAAAATTCTATATAAAAGAACTATTAACAGATAAAAAAAGATATATAATTTTAGAGAAAACTTACTTATAATATTTATTTAATACAACAAGTCAAACAACAACAATTATCATATTAGGTAATAATTTTAAGTTAAAAACACGCCAAAAATCAATATCTTTAGAGATAAAACAGCTTCTTATAATAAAAATTATGACTTGAAGAGTTTTTGAGAGGAATTCGTGCATTTTAAAAGATATCTCAAAGACAATAATTTCATAAAAGAAAATATATTATAGGTGATTACAACAATAATCTAATTTCTATGATTTCAATTCTTTAAATTAAGATTTATAAAGAATGAAATACTTAATAAATAATTTAATATGAGATTTTATATATGATGGGACTTTACCTGTTTAAATTTCTAATATGATTTGATTGATAATTTATGTGGACAAAAACAGTGATGAAAAGACTGTTTTTAAGTCTAAAGAGCAGCTCTCATGATTCATAATGTATGTAAACGGCGTTCTCAGGCCAAAACTGAAAAACAATGCTTGAAAATAAGGTTCTTAACTTGAGGTAACTTATTTTTAATTCCAACTTAAAGTTACAAGTGTTATTCTTAACTCCAAGTAACTTTAATCCTCATTGAAGTTAATTATTTTAAGTCATAATATAAAATGAGTTTATTTATATTAACGTTCATCACATTAACAACTTAAAAATAGAGTTCCAAGCAGAAATATCTTAAACTCAATTTTTAAGTAATTTTTAAAGAGATCTTAATCTTCTTTAAGTATAATTAAAAGAGTCAATTTCCAGGGTAATTACCCAGGAATTCTATTTATAAAGATACTTAGAATTTAATTTATATAAAGATAATATTAAATTGTAATCTGTGTGAAATGTTCAAGAAAATACATTAAGAATTGGATTTTTAATGAATTTTTGAATTTATTACTATTTTTCCACATAAAATAGCAATACATACCAAACCTTAACTTTTCATAAGGTTTTAATGCTTGTAGCCTTAACGATTTTAGCTTATTTAAGATTTCACAGGTCTCAAAGCTTTAATACCAAGCCTGCATATTGGGATTTACCCTTTGGCAGTTTGAAACTCCTGTCCAAATTGGGTTAAAACCAGTTTAAACCTTAAGGTTGGATCAAAGTCTAATCTTGAAGTTTAAATAAGGTTGAAGATCCTACAATACAGGTGGAAAACCTTAATTGAATCCTTGCAGATCCAAAAAGTTGGGTACCCCAGCTCTGTTTGGTCTTTTTCCTTTCTCCCACCTTTTTTGTTTGGAATTTCCCTTTCATTTATTTAAAGCCATACCATGGCCTTAAAAACTTTTAAATTGAGCTCACACAGGATTTACATTCTGTATGGAAAATCCTTAGCCAATTCAGTAAATATACACAACACCTCAATTTTAACTCAAATTTTGGTAGGTTTGCATAAACGTTATGCAAATTTAAATTTAAGTTCATTTAAGGTTAAATCTAACAATTTGAAAAAAATGTTAGAAAACTTACATTAGTACTCTGAGATTCTCAAATCTTCCAATAACATAAGAAATAAGCCTTTTTAGGTATAACACCCTATGGGTGTACCCTAGGTCATTTTTGGTGTAGAATCCAAAAATAACGTAAGATTTATAGCTTTGTTTATCCAAAAGAAAGTTATACTTCTTTTTTATTTTAAATTCAATGAAAAGTCTGTTGAAGACTAAATCAACTGTATATAAATTCATTTGTGGCCTTATGGGTATGTTATACATACCTCACAGGCTCACAAGCTTGGCCGGATGAAACCTTTATCTAAATTCTCTGAAATGCAGGCCCTGAGTGTATCTGACTCTTGGTTTGATAAAGAGTAGATCACTCCAACTGGAGGTAGAGACCCCTCCAATTTGATATGATGATCACAGGTGTGGTAAGGAGGAAGTTTCACTTCTTTTTCCTTGGAGAATACATCCAAGTACTGGTGATAAGCAGAAGGAATAACGTTCTTTCCCGTTTCTACTTCTTCTGGCTCTTCCTCTTCATCCCACAACTCCTCCAGGGAGGAAGGTCCATATTCTGAAAGAAGAAATGAAGTTAATATACAGAATTATCTTCCCCAAAATCTTAAATCTCTTTGAAGACTTCATATCTAGAGGAAAGTACTTTCATATGTGAATTAAGAGCAGGAATATGGACAGAAGATGGAAATAATGGTGTTCTATAATAACAAACCAGAGCTGAACATGATTTGGCAGAATAAAAGTCATTACTGAAAGATTGGGAAGGATCATAATAGTCCTTTTGATCAGAATTAAAGGTGATCAGCACTTGCCTCCAATCAATGAATGGATTAAAATGATTACAAAAGTTCAAGCACAATATGGGGTCTTCTCCCTTGGGAGTATTAATGACTAAAAAGTATGATTGAAAACTTTGGAAGGATGGGAGCTGAACCATATAGTTGGTATGGTGAGTCACAAATAAGGAAGGGGACTCTGAGGAGTCCATAATGATAAGAGGAATGTTCTCTGAGAGTTTTGACAGGGTCAAAGAATACTTGTGACCAAACTGCTTTGCAATAAATGAGCTGGTAGCATCAGAATCAATGAGTATACTGTTAAAAACATCAGAGAGAGAAGAAAAAACAAAGAATTTGAGAGAATTCTTGACACCAGTATTCAGAATGCACAATTGTGCTCTGGGTGGAAAACATCGAGGACCATTGAACACAACATGATCTTCAATCAGGCTTTTCCATGGCTGGGAAATTTCCTGATGGTTGTGCAGGCTAGTTTTTAGGTATTTTGAAACAAGAATCAAGACTATTCTTCCCACCACAACAGGTACATAAGCCCTCCTTGATTCTTCTTTCCTTTTCATCATTCATAATCTTGAAATCTCTATTCAACAAAGAAGAATGGGGCTTGTCCCTCTTCTAAAAATTCTTCTTCTTTTGACTTGAACTTGAAGAATTTTGAAGATGAAAAGAATTTTACTTTGAGGCTTCTGGATTCTTCTCTTGATGATGACTCTTTTCATTTTTCCTCTCATGGTACGTGGTATCAAGCTCCAGGGTAATATCCATTAGGTCTTGAAAGGAGTCAATTCTTGAAGAATGGGAGGACAATTGATCCAAGATCCTGGATGGAAATCCCTTCCTGAAATGATGGATGAGAGCTCTTTCACCCCAATCTCCAGTTCTTGAGACCAAACTTCTGGAATAAGCAATTTATAACAATATATTCCAATCTTCTTTCATTATTAAGGAATCCAGCTATACTTCAGCCTTTCTGACTTTATTTGGGTCCCCAAATAAGGTGAAGAGTCAAGATTCACATAATTTCCATGAACTGAGAAGTTACCTTGGGTCTTGATTGGTGAGATTAGAAAGATAAGGCTCAATAAATTTTGCAGACCTGCCAATTAGAAATGAGGTGGCATAGTGTCACAACCATGGCAATTCACTTCCTTGGATCCCCATATGGCATATCAAGCCACAGCCCTTTTATGGCCAATTGGCCATATCCATCACCAGTGGCCAATATGGCCACGTCATCATCTCATGGACCATTTATGGCCATTTGTGTTTTGGGGCCTTCATGGCCCTTCACCTCAATCCAGCACCCATAGCGGCAATTTATGGCCAAATGGGTATTTCTGGTCATTTCCCTCAAAACCAGGGGAAATGGCCCAAATGGCTGTTTTTGGCCATTTGGGCTCATAATGCGCATTTGCGCATTTTTGCGCATTTTGCGCATTTTTGCGCATTTGCGCATTTTTTGCGCATTTTGCGCACTTTTGCGCATTTGCGCACTTTTTGCGCACTTTTTGCGCATTTGCGCACTTTTGCGCATTTGCGCACTTTTTGCGCACTTTGCGCATTTGCGCATATTTGCGCACTTTTGCGCATTTTGCGCATTTTTGCGCACTTTGCGCATTTGCGCATTTTTGCGCACTTTGACGCAAAGTGTCCAAAAGACACTTTCCCGCCTTTTGGGCCAGTTTTTGGCTCAGAACCCAAAAGTGGCCAAAAACCCCAAAAGGCCCAGAAACACCATTCCAAGCTCTGAAGCCATTACATCCATCCTTTTCCCTCTGCCTTTCCATCTCAAGACCTTTGGACGTAATCTTCTTGCCAATCAACCAATATGCCATAAATGATGTTATATATCATTGTGCATCATTTTTCAACAGCAATTCAATGGTGGCAATATCAAATGTTCATTTCAACATTCCAACATCTCATCACGTCATCAAGGCACCCAATCATTCAGAGGAATCATCAAGGCTCAAGAGCAAGTGTTTCAGCGTCAAAGACCAATGACGCCATCAAGCAGTCATTGGTTATTCTCACTCCAAGTATTCATTCCAAGGGAATACTTTCAATTCATTCTCAAGTGTATTCAAGAGGCAATGCCAAAAATAAGTTGTCAAGTGTCAAAGCTCCACTCAATCCATCTTGGCAACCATATTTATTTCAATACAGTCTGGATCCATCAAGACCTGTATTTCATTTTCAATCATGGGAAATTCATTCAACCCAATTCAATTTCAATATTAGCCAGCTGTATCAATTCCCAAAAGAATCAATACAGCCTCAAGGATCAATACAGATCAGTTTTCAGCCTGAAGAACTCAAGCTCCCAACTTTTCACATATACCGGCTACCCTTTCCACCCTGGGGGGTTTTCCCCAGTTAATTAATATATTTTGATTTTATTTTATCTCTATTTTCTTTTCACTTTAGTTAAGCAAATACTGATATTATTAAGTCAGTCATTTAGCACCTTTCTCTTTTCTCTTTCTTCGCCTGTCAATGGATATTTGGTGGTCATATCCTTACTAATTCCATTATTCATTTTTGGCAGGTTGAAACAGTGATTAAGGACTTACTTGGTTCGCTCTTTGGCCATTTGGCTTCCCTTTCCTCTTTTGCATCTCATCTTGTACCTGCATATCTCTTAGAGGAATTCATTCTTATTATTTTTATTCTTTATCCTTTCGGAGTCTTCCAAGTGAGTTCCCTGATTGCTGAGTGCCAGGCCACTCTTGTATTTCTGTCCAAGAGCCCCTGTGACATTATATTAATTAACTCATAATTTCTTTTTCATTCTGTTCATTCTTTCTTTATAATTTCATTCACTCATTTCATCGAAATTATGATTCTTTTACGCTTATGAACTTAATGATTCATCGTCACCTCTCAATTTTCTTTCATTCATTCTTCATTTTGAAAATTGAAAGCTGAACCATTTTTTATTTTTGTTATTCCTTTTAAAATCTTTTTCAAATCATCAATTTCCATTTCATTCATAATTCAGGCGTCATCTTAATTTTCTTTGATTTTCAAATTTTTCATCAAGATATTCAGACACGTTATTCACATCAAGATTCATAATTGATTTTTTCTTCAAGAATTTTGATTTTTAAAGAATAATTCACTTGATTTTGATTGATTGATTGATTTGACATATTTGATTTTGACCTCAGGAAAATTGATTGACCTGAAGATTTCATTGATTTTGCTGATTTTTCACATCAAGAATTTTGACATAAATTGATTTTTCCTCAAGATTTTCATTTGATTGATTGATTTTGCAAGATTTTGATTTTGATTGATTTGATTGATTGAGTTATTGACCTGAAGATCTCATTTGATTTTGATTCATTGATTTACTTCAAGACATTGATTTAATTTGACTTCAAGACTTCATTCGATTTTGATTTATTGACGTACTTGAAGATTTTCACTTTTATTCATTGATTTTCCTCAAGATTTGATTGTTGACTCTTTTCACTTCAAGCAAATTTTGGTTTTCAATTCATTTATTTTCTTTTATTCCTGATATCATGCCTGTTCAACACTCACCTCCGGCAAGACAGACAAGATCTCAGGCCAGAGCTCAAGCTGTTCTCACTCCAACTCCAAGAGCTCCTCTAGATGGCACCCCAGCAGTTCCTCAACTGAGGGCCCAATTAGATAGAGGACCCCGCATGGAAGGAGCAGCACCATCCAGGAAGGAAGGAAGAGGGCCAAGAAGGTCATGTTCATTCTCAGGAGTAGTTGGCGGATTTCCAGGAACTTCAAGGACTATTTTCAAAGGTCCAGGTGAAGATGGTGAAGAGGAGGAGGAGAATTCTGTGGAAGAGGAAGAGTCTGATGGTACTGAAGGTGTCCCTGCTCCGGTGGAGGCATCCCAAGGTACTGGAGGACCAACTCTAGCCCAGTCTAATCAGCCTGTCTCTCATCAGTCTGAACCATCCCTATTGGCCATCATGCAGCAAATGACTCAGATTATGGCCAATCTTCAAGCAGCTTCATCCTCTGAAGCATCAAGACCACCAGCCTTCAAGACTCCATCTATGAAGGCACCGGAATGCTTTGATGGGACTCAGCCCTTCAAAGTTAGAAGCTTTATTCAGTCTTGTCAATTGATTTTTCATAATGATCCGGCAAACTTCGCTCAAGACAGAAAGAAGGTCCTTTATGCCACTTCATTTCTCATTGGCAGGGCTGCAAAATGGATTGAGCCTTATCTTTCCAATCTCACCAATCAAGATTCAAAATACCTTCTCAATTCTTGGCCTTTATTTGAATCTCAACTCTTCACTTTATTTGGTGACCCGAATGAAGTCAGAAAAGCAGAAGCTGAGTTGGATTCTTTAAGAATGAAAGAAGGTGGGCATGTATCCTTATACATTGCTGATTTCAGAAGCTTAGTCTCAAGAATCGGGGATTGGGGTGAAAGAGCTCTCATCCATCATTTCAGGAAGGGATTGCCATCCAGGATTTTGGATCAATTGGCCTCCCATCCTTCAAGAATTGACTCTCTTCAAGACTTAATGGACGTCACCCTGGAACTTGATACCAGGTACCATGAGAGGCAAAATGAAAAGAGTCACCATCAAGAGAAGAAGCCAGAAGCCTCAAAGTCAAGTTCTTCTCATCCTCAAAATTCTTCAAGCTCAAGTCAAAAGAAGAAGAAGAATTTTCAGAAGAGGGACAAGCCCCATTCTTCTTTGTTGAATAAAGATTTCAAGCTCATGAACTCTGAAAAAGAAAGAAGAATCAAAGAGGGTCTTTGTACCTATTGTGGTGGGAAGCATAGTCTTGAGTCCTGTTTCAAAAGGCCTCAAAACAAGCTTACCCAACCGTCAGGCAAATTTCCCAGCCAGGGAAAAGCCTGAGTGAAGATCATGTTGTGTTCAATGGTCTTCACAGTTTTCCATCCAGAGCACAATTGTGCATTCTGAATACTGGTGTCAAAAACTCTCTTAAATTTTTTGTTTTTTCTTCTCTCTCTGATATGTTTTACAGTATTCTCATTGATTCTGGTGCTACCAACTCATTTATTGCAAAGCAGTTTGTTCACAAGTATTCTTTGACCATGTCAGAACTCCCGGAGAAGATTCCCCTTATTATTCTTGACTCCTCTGAGTCTCCTTCTCTATTTGTGACTCACCATACTAAATATATGGTTGAGCTCCCTTCCTTCCCAAGCTTTGAATGGGACTTTTTAGTCATTGATACTCCCAAGGGAGAAGACCTCATATTGGGCTTTGACTTTCTCAATCATTTTAATCCATTTATTGATTGGAGGCAAGGATTGATCACCTTTAATTCTGATCATAAGGACTATAATGATCCTTCAATTTCTTTCAGTAATGACTTTTCTTCTGCCAAATCATGTGCAGCTCTGGTTGGTGATTCTAGAACACCATCATTTCCGTCTTCTGTCCATATTCCTTCCCTTAATTCCCATCAGTCATTACTATCACCTAGAGATGAAGTCTTCAAAGAGATTCAAGATGTTGGAGAAGATAATTCTGTATCTTCACTTCATCTCTTCTTTGGGAATATGGACCTTCCTCCTTCATCTTATCATGACTCCCTGGAGGAGTTGTGGGATGAAGAGGAAGAGCCAGAAGAAATAGAAACCGTGATGAAGGTTGTTCCTTCTGTTTATCACCAATACTTGGATGTATTTTCCAAGGTGAAAGCAGAGAAACTTCCTCCTCACCGCGCCTGTGATCATCATATCGAGCTGGAGGGGTCTCTACCTCCAGTTGGGGTGATCTACTCTTTATCAAACCAAGAGTCAGATACACTCAGGGCCTACATTTCAGAGAATGTAGAGAAAGGTTTCATCCGGCCAAGCTCCTCTTCTACAGGAGCACCTGTTCTTTTTGTCAAAAAGAAAGATGGTGGCCTCCGTTTGTGTATTGATTACCGCAAGCTCAATGCTGTTACTAGGAAGAACAAGTATCCTGTTCCTCCTATGAATCAGCTTCTCACTGTTTTCAATGGTTCTTCTATCTTCTCCAAGATTGATTTGCGTGGTGCATATAACCTGCTCAGAATCAAGGAAGGTGATGAACATTTGACTTGTTTTAGAACCAAATATGGTAGTTATGAGTACTTGGTTATGCCATTTGGACTTACCAATGCTCCTGCTTCTTTTCAAAATCTCGTCAATGATATTTTTTATGATCTTCTTGATGTTTATGTTGTGGTTTATTTGGATGACATTATGGTCTTTTCCAAATCTGAGGAAGAACATGTCACTCATGTGTCCACTGTTCTTTCCAGACTCAGAGCCAATAACCTCTTTGCTAAGGCGTCCAAATGCCTATTTCATGTTTCTAGTGTGGAATATCTTGGTTATGTAGTTTCTTCTGAAGGCCTCAAGATGGACCAAGCAAAAGTCCAGCAAATTCTCAATTGGCCACCTCCAAGAAACCTCAAGGCTCTTCAATCATTCCTTGGCTTTGCCAATTTTTACCGCCGTTTCATCAAGAATTATTCAAAGAAAATAAGTTCACTCACAAGTTTCCTCAAGAAAGATTCCCGTTTTCCCCTCAATGAGGAAGCTCTTAGACAGTTTCATCAACTCAAAGAGGCATTCACCACTGCTCCAATCCTTTCTCATTTCAACCCTTCTCTACCCACCATTGTAGAGACCGATGCATCAGATTATGCCTTGGGTGCTGTACTGAGTCAGGTCTCTGACTCAGGAAAACATCCCATTGCATTTGATAGCCGCAAGCTTCTCCCAGCTGAGCTCAATTATGAGATTCATGACAAGGAACTCCTTGGCATAGTCTGGGCTCTCAAGCGCTGGAGAGCTTTCCTTCTTTCTATTTCTTCCCCTTTTGAAGTTCTCACCGATCATTCATCTCTTCAATATTTCATGTCTTCCAAGATTCTCACTCGCCGTCAAGCCCGCTGGGCTGAATTTTTATCTGAATTTCATTTCTCAATCACTTACCGCCCTGGCCGCTTGGCCACCCTTCCAGATGCCTTGTCACGTCGGGACGACGTTTACCCGGAGAGGGGGGAGGATTTCATCAGCAAGAATCCAATGAACTATCAGAAGATAATCAAGCAAGATGAAATTCAAGCCTCAAAGTTTTTTGCAGTCAAGGTGGATTCATTTTCAAATTTGATTGATTCAATTCAGAAGGCAGTATGGCAAGATTCTCAATATAGAAGTGCCCTTGAAGATTTGGGTAAAGGTAAATCTGTCCAAGATTATTCTCTTGATTCCTCTTCCAATCTTCTCCTTTTCAAAGATCGGGTGGTGGTCCCAAATGACCCCACAATTCAACTCAATATACTTCAAAATTGGCATGACTCTCCTCTAGCTGGACACCCTGGCCAAGAGAAGACTCTCAAACTTGTCAAGCGGGATTTCCACTGGTCCGGCATGACTCAATTTATCAAGGATTATGTCTCATCCTGTCAACAGTGTTCAAGAAACAAAAATATTCATCACAAGAAGTTTGGACTCCTCAAGCCTCTTCCAATTCCAAGTGGTCCTTGGATTTGTCTTTCAATGGATTTCATCACTCAATTGCCACTGTCCAATTCCTTTGATTCAATTTTAGTCATAGTGGACAGATTCTCAAAAATGGCGGTTTTTATTCCAACAATAGCTTCAATCACTTCATTAGATTTGGCCCATTTATTCATCAAGAATATTTTCTCAAAGCATGGCCTTCCTTCAAGCATTGTTAGTGATCGAGGTTCACTTTTTGTTTCTTCCTTTTGGACCAACCTCTGTCAGCAGCTCAAGATTTCAAGAGACTTGTCAACTGCTTACCATCCAGAAACTGATGGACAGACAGAGAGGGTAAATCAGATACTAGAACAGTACCTTCGGATGTATGTCAGTTATCATCAAGATGATTGGAACACCTGGCTCCCTCTGGCTGAATTTGCCTACAATAACTCTGACCACTCTTCAACAAAACAATCACCGTTTTTCACTGTTTATGGAAGAGATCCTCATTTTGACTCAGTTCACATCACTCAAGACACTCCGGCTGGAAAGTTATCAACAAAAATCCAATCAGTACAGCAAGATGTCAAGAGAGAACTTGAAGTTGCCATAAACAGGTTTAAGAGGTATGCAGATAAAAGTAGAGCAAGTCCACCTGTTTTCAATCCTGGTGACATGGTATGGCTTTCTTCCAAGAACATCAAATCAACCAGACCCACCAAAAAGCTGTCTGAAAGATGGCTGGGTCCTTTTCCAATCTTGAAGAAAGTCAGCACTCATGCCTACCACCTCAAGCTTCCATCTCAATGGAAATCCATCCACCCAGTTTTCCACATTTCCCTTTTGGAACCAGTCAAGACGTCAACAATCCCAAATAGGCATCAAGAGCCTCCTCCTCCAATCACCATTGAAGAAGAAGAGGAATGGGAAGTCTCTCAAATACTGGACTCAAAGCTCAAGAGAGGAAAATTATGGTATCTGGTGGAATGGAAAGGTTTCAGTCAAGACCCAGAAAGATCCACTTGGGAACCAACCGAAAACCTCAAGAATTGTCCTGAACTTGTCAAAGATTTTCATTCATTATATCCTGACAAGCCTGGGCCAAATTCTTCAAAAGCTTGATTCATTATGGTGCTTGGTGGGGAGAGGAATTACCAAAAGTAAGTCCCACTCCTGGTATGCACCTTTAGGGGTATTCTACTCTGTTTTGTTGTAAGCATCACCTTGGCCACTCTGTGAGCACTTTGCAATTTTGGACACAGATCCCTGGCAGGGCTTTCAGCTTCATTTCCAATTTTATGGCCATTCTCACTTGGGACAATGGGCCATTCACTTTTCAATTCATTTCCAAGACTTCAAGATTCAAATTCATTCCTTCAACATTTTTGTTTTATTTTTATGGCACTGGCGGGAGTGGTAACTACCAAAAGTAAGTTCCTCTCCTGGTGTGCACTTCCCTGAGGGGTCTACAATCTTGTCAAAACATCACCTTGGCCACTTTGTGAGCACCTGGCATCAATTTTATCTTTCCAGGTCCTTGGCCAATTTCAAAATCAGTTATGAACCTCCGTGATGAAGATTGGAACCTCCTCAAGATTCAATTCATTTTTCTTTTTTTTTTTCCTTTTCTTTTCTTATTTTCAGTTTCATTCTTTATTTCTATTTCACTTTTATTTTAAATTTCCTTTTATCACGTCAACTATCACGTCAAAAATTTTCATTCATTTCAAAATTAAATTCAAATCATGAAGCCAATGTCAAAAGAAGATCAAGCAAGTCCTGCGTCAAATGTCAAATTCTTAATATCAGTTTTCAAATTTTTACATTAATCAGTCCTCTTGAATCACTCTCTCAAAATCCTTCCAATAGCCTCAACAGGCTTCACCTTGTATTGGTGCTCAGGAGCTCACCATTTCAAGGTGGGGGGTACTGTCACAACCATGGCAATTCACTTCCTTGGATCCCCATATGGCATATCAAGCCACAGCCCTTTTATGGCCAATTGGCCATATCCATCACCAGTGGCCAATATGGCCACGTCATCATCTCATGGACCATTTATGGCCATTTGTGTTTTGGGGCCTTCATGGCCCTTCACCTCAATCCAGCACCCATAGCGGCAATTTATGGCCAAATGGGTATTTCTGGTCATTTCCCTCAAAACCAGGGGAAATGGCCCAAATGGCTGTTTTTGGCCATTTGGGCTCATAATGCGCATTTGCGCATTTTGCGCATTTTTGCGCATTTGCGCATTTTGCGCACTTTTGCGCATTTGCGCACTTTTTGCGCATTTGCGCACTTTTGCGCATTTGCGCACTTTTTGCGCACTTTGCGCATTTGCGCATATTTGCGCACTTTTGCGCATTTTGCGCATTTTTGCGCACTTTGCGCATTTGCGCATTTTTGCGCACTTTGACGCAAAGTGTCCAAAAGACACTTTCCCGCCTTTTGGGCCAGTTTTTGGCTCAGAACCCAAAAGTGGCCAAAAACCCCAAAAGGCCCAGAAACACCATTCCAAGCTCTGAAGCCATTACATCCATCCTTTTCCCTCTGCCTTTCCATCTCAAGACCTTTGGACGTAATCTTCTTGCCAATCAACCAATATGCCATAAATGATGTTATATATCATTGTGCATCATTTTTCAACAGCAATTCAATGGTGGCAATATCAAATGTTCATTTCAACATTCCAACATCTCATCACGTCATCAAGGCACCCAATCATTCAGAGGAATCATCAAGGCTCAAGAGCAAGTGTTTCAGCGTCAAAGACCAATGACGCCATCAAGCAGTCATTGGTTATTCTCACTCCAAGTATTCATTCCAAGGGAATACTTTCAATTCATTCTCAAGTGTATTCAAGAGGCAATGCCAAAAATAAGTTGTCAAGTGTCAAAGCTCCACTCAATCCATCTTGGCAACCATATTTATTTCAATACAGTCTGGATCCATCAAGACCTGTATTTCATTTTCAATCATGGGAAATTCATTCAACCCAATTCAATTTCAATATTAGCCAGCTGTATCAATTCCCAAAAGAATCAATACAGCCTCAAGGATCAATACAGATCAGTTTTCAGCCTGAAGAACTCAAGCTCCCAACTTTTCACATATACCGGCTACCCTTTCCACCCTGGGGGGTTTTCCCCAGTTAATTAATATATTTTGATTTTATTTTATCTCTATTTTCTTTTCACTTTAGTTAAGCAAATACTGATATTATTAAGTCAGTCATTTAGCACCTTTCTCTTTTCTCTTTCTTCGCCTGTCAATGGATATTTGGTGGTCATATCCTTACTAATTCCATTATTCATTTTTGGCAGGTTGAAACAGTGATTAAGGACTTACTTGGTTCGCTCTTTGGCCATTTGGCTTCCCTTTCCTCTTTTGCATCTCATCTTGTACCTGCATATCTCTTAGAGGAATTCATTCTTATTATTTTTATTCTTTATCCTTTTGGAGTCTTCCAAGTGAGTTCCCTGATTGCTGAGTGCCAGGCCACTCTTGTATTTCTGTCCAAGAGCCCCTGTGACACATAGAGATCTTTCTTTATGTCTTGAGAGAAATTTGGAGGATCATTATGAAAAATAAATTTACATGACTGAATGAAACATCTGAATTTGAAGGGTTGAGTCCCATCAAAGCATTTCAGTGCCTTCATATATGGAGTCTTGAAGGCTGGTGGTCTTGATGCTTGAGGATTTGCCATTATTTGAGTCATTTGCTGCATGAAGGCCAATAATAATGGCTCAGACAGATGAGAGACAGGCTGATTAGACTGGGATAGAGCTGGCCCTCAAGCACCTTGAGATGCCCCCACAGGAGCAGCAACACCTTCAGTACCTTCAGATGCTTCCTCTTGCACAGAATTCTCCTCCTTCTCTTTACCATCCTCACCAGGACCTTTGAAAATGGTCCTTGAGAGTCCTGGAAAGCTTCCAACTACTGTTGAAAAAGAATTTAATCTTATTGACCCTCTCCCTTCCTTCCTGGATGGTGCTTCTTCTTCCAAAATGGGTCCTCTTTCTAATTGGACCCTCAGTTACTGAAATGCTAGGGTGCTGTCAAGATGACATCTTGTCTGTCTTTCAGGGGGTGAGTGTTGAACAGGCATGATTTCAGGAGTAATAATGAAATGAAATTAATAAAAAATAGATTTGAATATGAAAAGCTTGAGGAAAATAAACAGGAATCTTGAAGTCACAACAAAAATCAATGTCTTGAAGAAAAATCAATGAATCAAAGTGAAATAATGAGGTAAATCAATCACTCAAATGTGAAAATGAAATCTTCAAGTCAAAAAATAAATTTAACAAATCAATCAACATAGAAATCTTTCAGAAATCACTCAATGAAATGAGTTCTTGATGCAAAATCAACTTTATGACAAAATTCTTAATGCAAAACAATCAGAAAAATTAATGAAATCTCCAGGTCAATCAACCTCCTTGAAGTCAATATCAATTATGTCAAATCAATCAATCAAATAAAATGAAGTGAGTTCCTCTTTAAAACATCAAAATTCTTGAATAATGAATCAATATTAATCTTGTTGTGAAGAATTTGCCTGAATGAACTTTGATGAGGAATTTGAAAATAAACTTTTGAAATGAGACCTTGGATTATGAATTAAATGAATTTTATTCTTTGAAATAAGATTCAAAAAGAGAAACAAAAATAAAATTGGGTCAGCTTTCAATTTTCAAAATGAAGAATGGTGAGAAAAAACAAAGAGGTGAAAATGAATAATAAATTTCATAAGAATTGAAGAGTCATAATTTCAATGAAATGAGTGAATAAAATTATAAAGAAATAATAAACAGAATGAAAAAAATTATGAGGTAATTAATACAATGTCACAGAGGCTCTAGTGGAAAACAAGAGTGGCCTGGAGCTCAGCAATCAGGAAACTCACTTGGAAGACGCCAAAGAATAAAGAAGTGAATTTCTCTAAGAAATATGAAGGTAAAAAAGTTGAGATGCAATAAGAGTAATAAGAAGACAAATGGAAAAAGAGCCAGCCAAGTAAGTCCTTAATCACTGTTTCAACCTGCCAAAATTAACAATGGGATTAGTAAGGATATTACCACCAAATATCCATTGACAGGTGAAGAAAGAAAAAGAAAGAGGTTCTAAATGACTGACTTGATAATATCAGTATTCACTTAACAGAATGAAAAGAAAAGAAAGTTAAAAAAAATTAAATTATACTAATCAACTAGGGGAAAGCCCTCTAGGTTCAAAGGGGGCTGGTATATGTGAAAGATTGAGAGATTGACTCCTTCAGGCTGACAGTTGGTCTGTATTGAATCCTTGAATCTGTATTTGCCTTCTTGATGAAGTTTATACCTTGCCAAATTGAGAAATGAACTGGGTTGAATGATATTCCCATGGTGAATGAATGAAATACAGGTCTTGATGAATTCAGATCGTATTAAATGAATGTGGTTGCCAAGGTGGATTGATTGAGCACTTACCCTTGGAAAATTGTTTTGGAACTGCCTCTGGAATATCCCTTGAGAATGAACTGCCAGTATCTCCTTGAAGGAATACTGTGAATGAGAATATGCAATGATTGCTTGATGGCCCCATTGATATTTGAGAGTGACACTTGTCCTTGAGCCTCTATGAATCCTCTGGATGATGTAATACCTTGATTACCTGATGGAATGTTGAAATAACCATTTGATATTGGCGCCATTCAATTTCTGGTAAAAAAGATCTACAATGGTGTATAAAACCATTTATGGCACTTTTGGTTATTGGAGGTTGGAAATGGCCAAAGGTCTTTTGAATTTATGCCAGGAGGATAAGGGTGAAAAAGGGGTTTGAGTGGTTCCAAAGGTGAAGGAGTGTCTTTTGGTTGATTTGGAGATTTTTGGCTTGTTGGCCAAATACAGCTAATACAGCTTTAAAACTGTATTTGCTCAAAGTGCACAAAGAATGCACAAAATGTGCACATCTTGCAATTAAGCCCCAAATGGCTTGATATGGCCATTTGGGCATATTTCTCATATTACATAGGAAAATGGCCTAAAATGCCTAATACAGCAAAAATGTGCAAATATGTATTTTAAGCTTACAAAGCCAAATACAGGCTTTTGGGCTGTATTTTAACTGTTTACTGGAAAGTAAAAAAGACTTCCCAAAAGAAAAAACTGGTCAGGAAAGGCCTTATGATGATGAAGGGGACAAATTGGCCCAGATAGTGAAATGACCATGAAAGGACAAAAAAGATGAAATGGCCAATTTGGCCCATGATTATGGATATGGCGAAATTGCCATAAATTGGATATGGCATTGATATGCCATATTGAGGTCCAAGAGGGTGAATTGCCATGGTTGTGACAGTTTCCTATCCACCCCTTAAATTTTGGAGCCCAGCCATGGTATTTCACCTGTGAAATATTTTTTTACTTTTTGAAATCTTTTTTCTTATATTGAAAAATTTAAACAAATCATCAAAAATACTTATAACTCAAAATAACATAAAAAATGAAGCTTTCTCCATACTATAAGTGAGGCTTCTTTTTGTCATTTCTCTTTTTAGAAACCTTCCTTTTACTTAAGTAATTGCTTTTCATTCAATTTTAGTGCCTGAAAACATGGTAAGACAAGAAAATATTAAAAAAGCATCAACAGCTACTAGAATTATTCCTGAAAGTACTGTTAATTCTGAACATAATAGAACTGTTATTGTAACTCATAATAATAAGACAGAGCCAATTTCTTCTGAGATAATCAATTTGGATATTAGTAATATACTCAGAAAAGCAAAGAATTTGCCCAATGGTAAGTTTTTGATTTGAAAAGTACTATTCATAAGATTTTTACTCATGATTATGCCTTCAATCAGATCAGGAGCAAGCTATCATCCCTTAAGAAGCACTCACAAAGGCTATAGAGGTTATCATGGAAGTAGCCAATGAATTAAAGAAGGAGAAGGGATGGTAAATGAAACATAAACTGACCAATTATGCCATTTTGAAGCTGATAACACTGTTTTACCTTCAAACAGAGCTGAAAATTCCACAAGAAGCCTCAGTGGACATTTACAAAGCCAGCCAGAAGGCTTACAACAATGCACTGCATCACAAAGAGTATCAAATCCTTTCAGATCTGTGGAAAACCTGCATGAACTCTTACTTGACTGTGAGAAAATCTCTAGGACATTCAAACACTTGTAAGTGACTGAATGGATGGCATCCATTGATTGAAAAGAAGAACATGCTGATTTTAACAGGAGAATGGAGGAAAAACAAACCTCCAAAACCCAAACAAGTTCCAAAACCAGCCCCAGTAGCCAGTACTTGTGAAGATGGATGGTTGGCAGAAAAATACATACCTGAAACTACCAAACTTCTCAGAAGGTTTGGAAACACTAGAAATAGCAATGTTACAAAGTAGTATCATTTTTCAGGGGGAGCAAGGGTGAGCCTTAAAGGTATTTTTATATAGCCAAAAGACCACAAATCACATAATCATGTTATAATTATAAATAAATCAACATATTTATATTTTAAAAACAAAAATTGAACCATAAATATAAAACTTTTATAAAAATATCAAAATTAATTATAATACAAAATAAAAATTACATTGGTATTTAAAATTATGAAGATAAACTTTTACTTGAAAAAAATAAGTAAAAATAGATTTTCAACAAAAATATTAATATTAGGATATCTTTGGAAAAAAGTAAATAAAAATTGTTGTAACTTCTTATCCATGGGGTCACCCCTGGGTGAAAATTCTGTAAATAAACTCTAAATAAGCTTCAATTAAGTTTGTAGTATTTTCTGCATGAAAAGCTGAAGATACTCAAAACATTAATCCAATTCACACCACATATGGTGTTAACCATCAATGTTTGAGTTAATATTGAGGTATAGTCTGTCGCTTAGAAGATATGAGGAATTGAAGTATTTTCAATTGAAATGTAAAAATGTGTGAATATATTAAATATGTGTAATAAATTATCACAGTTTTGTACTGTATCTTTTCAATTGATAAATTTCTAGTATAATACAAGATGTGGAATTAACCAAAAAATAAATTGGAAAGATTAATTTTGGGAGGGAAAGGAATCTGGTCTTCAAGGGTGCCAGACTACACCAAATTCCCTTCTGACAGGTGTGGAATGTGAAAGTTAATGCAAAGGTTCATCACTTTTGGCCTGAAATTGAGTCAAAGGGTCTCTGACTCAACAGATGGTGAGGTTTTGATACCAAAAAGGGAAGTTTTAACTGGCTTTGATGTTTCTTACACACATTATGACATGTTCTCAATGCTTTAAACCAGGTTATACTATAGCAATGGCTGATTTAAGGGACCAAAATGGTTAAAATCAACCCTTTTTTTGTGCAAAAAAGGGTTCAATAATGCAATAGTTGGCTTTTCTGTTGTCAAAGCGTTTCTGATTACTCATTAGAGTGAGATTTCCTTTTGGAGTAAGAAAATTTGTGGCTATGAAAATGTTTTTTCCCCACTTTTCCCTTCATGTTAGAATCCTTTTTCCTTTCATAGTTAGTTGAAAAACTGTAAAAAACTAAATAAAAGATTCCAAACACCTTTTTTTAATCATTTTAAACCTATGAACCACATCAAAACTCAATCATAACCATTTTTTGTAACTCTTATAATCATTTTTACCCTTGAACCACCCCGAAAGTGAATGAAAGAATCTTTCATCACTGTTAACATTGTCACTATTTTTCCAAATTAACTCTGGTCAATTTTGGGAGTGTTTTCTATTGAAAATTATTTTTACAGAATTTTCTCTTATATAAAGTTCCTGCGGTTCCTTTCTCAGTTAATTCAAATTGAAATTGCTTTTGAAGAAATTTTTTTAATAGTCTTAAATATATCTTGTAGAGTATTTTCAAATAAATCTTGATTGTTGGTAAGACATTGAATCTTTATAAAATTATTTTTTATACTATCAAAGTTGAAAATATATTTGGTTTGTGTTCTTTTCAAGACTTTTGAAATTGACTATCTGTAGTTCAATATTTACCTTATATAACTTTTGAGGGCGAGAAAAGTACTTGATTTTTAATCAAAGTTTTATATCCAGCCCTTAAATTCCTAGTAAACAGGGGAAATACAGACAAAAAGGCTGAATTATTATTTTTTAGCTTTAAATACAGTTTTTCACATTTTACCATGATATGCCCTTTTCCCATAAATTATGGGAGCTATTCCCAAATTTCCATATTGGTCTATTTTGGGCTTAAGCTGTAGATTTTCTCGTTTCTCAAAAAATACATTTTTAACCTTTTATATGCTATTTTTGGCCAAAAAGCCCATAACACATCTGAAGAAATAACACTCACCTTTTTTCAATGCCCGTAAAGGCGATCCTTCAGAAGGCTTTGGCCAGATTTTGCCATTTATAGGCAGAAGTGCCATAAATGGTGTTATTCACCACTATGCACCTTTTCCACCAGAGAGCCAATGGTGAAGAAATCATATGGCCATAATTCAAGTTCAAAAAGACCATTTGGGCCCTTATTTTATAACAGTCACAGGAAGATCAATCAATGCTCAAGCTCAGTGGGTTCTTCAATGAAAATTGCCTCAATCATCAGGTATTTGTTTTTTTTCAAGTATACAGTATTACCCCAAGAGAAGACTTTCAGTTCTCATTTCAAGATTTAGCAAATGAAAAGCTCCAAATCAGCTGTCAATTTCAATATCTCCATCAATTCATGTTGGAAAACACACTCATTAAGTACAGTCTCGTTCCATAGAGGCCTGTATTTCAGCCATAGAGCCTTGGAAAATCATTCAACCCAGCCCATTTCCCAATTTGGCCAAATTTAAATCTCATCAAGCAATAAATACAGATAAAAGAATTAAATATAGTCCATTTTCAGCTCAAATTAGTCAAGCTCTCAAATTCTCATATATAGCAGCCTCTTTTTCATCCCTGGGGTGTTTTTACCCCACTTAATTAATCTACTGCATGCCTTTTTATTATAATTTTCTTTTCATTTTCAAAGAAAATACTTAAATAATTAATTCAGTCATTTGCACCTCTTTTGTTGCCTTTCAATTGATATTGGGGCTAATATCATTTACTAATTCTATTTTCACTTACTGGAAGGTTAAAAAATTTAAAAAGGAGTTACTTGGATTGCTTTTGGCCATTTTCTTCCTTCTTCTTAGTTCTTCATATTTTGTAATTTCACTCTTCATTTGTTAAAGAAGTATATTCTTCATTTATCTCTTTGATCTGTTGGAGTCTTCCAAGAAAGCCCCCTGATTACTGAGTGTTGGGCAACTCTTGTTGCTCTCAAGAGCCCCTGTGACATTATACTAATTAAATCATAATTTATTCTTTCATTTGTTCTTTTATATTTTAAAAATAATTCATTCCTTGATCATGACATGTTTACAATCTTAATAATTCTTTATTAAAATATCAAAATTTTCAATCCTTCTTTTACTTTTAAAAATTTATTTTCTCTTTATATATTTCTTCCAACATTTATCCAATTTTAACCTTTTAAAACTGTTTTGCTGAGAATTTTTTAGTCATTTTTATTCCATTCAGTTTCAATTCAGGTCACATGTTAATTTCCATCTTCAAATTGGTGAAAAATGTATTTAATAGACAATCTTCATTAATCAAGGCTCATTTTGAATTACTGCTCAAGAATTTTGATTCATGTAAGTATTTTTATTTTTATTTTATTTTTGATATATTGAGTTTGGCTTAAAAACATTTATTGACCCAAAGATTTCATTAATTTTATTTCACCTACTGATTGCTTTTCCTCATAAATTGATTTGATTTGATTGATTTTACTCAAGACTAATTGATTGAATTACACAAAATTAATTTATTTATTGATTGACCTCAAGGAATTACTGATTTCAATTTTGATGGTACTTCAAGATTTCCATATTCCATTTGTCTCAAGCTTTTCATATTCAAATTTTAATTTTATGTTCATTTTATTTCATCTCATTCTGAAAATAATGGATGTTCAACATTCACCTCCTGAAAGCAATACAAGATCTCAGGACAGACCTCAAGCTGTTCTTGCTTCAAGACCAATAATTCCTCATGTTGGGACCCAAGCAGCTCCTCCACTGAGGGCCGATTTACACAGAGAACCAATTATGGAGGCAGAAGCACCATCAATGAAGGAAGGAAAGGGCCAAGAAGATCAAATTAATTTTTGGGAGTTTTTGGTGCTTTTCCTGGAATTTGAAATACTTCTTTCAAAGATCTTTGTAAAGATGGTTAATAGGAGGAGGAAAATTCTGTGGGAGAGCTTGGGTCTGATGGTACTGAAGTTGTCCTTGTTCCTGTGGGGGTATCTGAGGGTACTGGTGGACCAAATCTAGCCCTGTCTAATCAGCCTGGGTCTAATTTGTCTTACCCGGCTATGCTTGCCATTCTACAGAAGATGACCCAAATCATGGCCAATATTTAAAAAGCTTCATCTTTGGAACCTTTAAGACCACACGACCTCAAGAATCCCTCTATGAAGGTACCAGATAGCTTTAATGGGACTCAACCCTTCAAAGAAAAAAGTTTTTTGCAGTCCTGCCAGCTTGATTTACATACTGACCAGGCAAATTTCTCTGAGGAGAAGAAGGAAGTTCTTCATTCCACTTCATTTCTCATTGGCAGGGATGAAAAATGGATTGAGCCATATGATTTGAATCTTAAAAATCAAGACCCAAGCTACCTCCTAAATAATTGGTCACTACGTGAATCCCAACTCTGCACTTTATTCAGGGACCCAGATGAATTTAGAAAATCTGGAGCAGAGTTGAATTATCTAAGAATTTAGGAAGGAGGGGTTTTTTCTTCATAAATTTTGGATTTCAGAAGTTTGGTTTTAAGAACTAGGGATTAGGGTGAAATGGCTCATAGAAATAATTATTGGAAGGGATAGGCATCCAGTATTCTAGATTGATTGACCT
The DNA here is from genome assembly GCA_023105745.1 of Austropuccinia psidii. Lineage (NCBI taxonomy): Eukaryota > Fungi > Basidiomycota > Pucciniomycetes > Pucciniales > Sphaerophragmiaceae > Austropuccinia > Austropuccinia psidii. The sequence goes on along the minus strand of JALGQZ010000002.1, from coordinate 5,373,796 downwards.
CCCATCCTTCAATCATTTATTATCTGCAATAATTAATGGATGTTACCCTGGACCTTGATACCAGGTACCACTAGAGGCAAAAGAAGAAGAAAAATTCATAATAAGAGAAGACTGAATCCTCAAAGTCAAGTTCTTCTCATCTTCACACAACAAGAAGAAGAATTTTTATTTTCAAAATGGGGACAAGCACCATTCTTCCCTCCTGAATAAGGAAAACCAGATGATGCGTTCAGAACAGGATAGAAGATGTAAGAAGGGCTTGTATTTCTATTGTGGTGGGAACCATTTAATTGATTATTGTGTAAAAAGGACTCAGAAATTAGCTTACCCAACCAGAAAGGAGATTTCCAAGCCAGGGGAAAACCTTAAATATGATCATTCTGTGTTAAATGGTCTTCACTATTTTGCACCCAGATCACAATTTTGAATTCTCAAATTGGTTTCAAAAAATCCCTTAACTGTTCTGTTTATTGTCTCTCTCTGATGTGATTTACTATATTATCATTGATTTTTGTTCTACCAATTCATTTATTGCAAAGCAGTTTGTTTACCAGTATTCTTCAACCATTTCAGAGCTCTAAGATAATATACATATTATCATGATGGACTGCTCACAGTACCCTTTGTTATTTTTTACTCACCATACTAAATATATGGCTGAGCTTCCCCGTCTCCCAAAGTTTTAATGAGACTTTTTAGTAATTCATACTCCCAAGGGAGAGGGCCTCATATTGAGATTTGACTTTTTAAATAACTTCAATCAATCCATTGATTGGAGGCAGGGAATGATCAACTTTAATCCTAATTATAAGGACTCTAGTGATTCTCTTGTTACTCACAGTAATTAAATTTGCAATGCCACTTCTTGTGAAGCTCTGGTTTGTGATTATAGAACACAATCATTTGTATCTTATATTTATATTCCTTCCTTAAATTCTCCTCAATCATTGCTACTCTCTAGATATGGAGTCTTCAAAGAAATAAAAGATGTTGGAGAAGATAATTCTACATCTTGAATTTATATCTTCTGTGGGAATTTGCACTTTCCTCCTTCACCTTATCATTATTTACAAGAGTAGTTGTGGGATAAATGAAAAGAAACAGAAGAATTTTAAACGGTGAATACAGTTTTTTCTTCTGCTTATCACCACCATTTGTATTTTTTTCCAAGGTGAAAGCAGAGAAACATCCTTCTCACTGTGCCTGTGATTATCATATTGAATTGGAGGGGTCTCTACCTTAAGTTGAGTTAGAAAATAACTGATTCAAAATTAAAAACAATTAAAAAGATATTTATAAAAACTCCAACTTAAATAAATCAGGATAAAATGAAATCCTTGAGATCATATTAAAAGGTTGATTTCCAAAACAGTGCACCAAAATTTAAGTCAGTAATAAAGGATGTTAAACCAGAAAATGAGTCTATTTCACAGGTAATAAATCATGCTGTGGAAAATAAACCCTTATCAAGGGATATTTATATTACACCCCAATTACCAAAAAATCCCAAATTTATGGTCACATATAAAATAACACAAAATATTTGAATTAAGAGATTTTGGACAACCCAAATGGCTTTCAGAGGAAGAAATACAATTAATTTTGAGTTTTGTAGCTTTGAGATAAAAGGAAACTTTATTAATTCCAGAGGAAGGGGGTTTACTGAAACATTCATATGGAAAACCCTACAAAATACCAGTAATACGTCATACAACTTTGAAAAAGAAGCCAATACCAATACAAAATCCCATATTACAGAATTGTATTCAATTTTACAAGGAAACAATCACCACAGTATTGTATAAACAGCCTACCTCTTGTTATGAAATTCTACTATATTTCAGTGAAAAGCCAAATGGAAATCTCAGAACTGTGCATGACCCACAGGATCTCAATAAGGGAAACATGAAAGATTTAGCATTACCACCATATATTGAGAAATTTGTAGATTCCTTGTCAGGAAGAGCTTTTTGTGTACTTGTTGATATATTGGGAGGATATGATGAAAGCAAATTGTATATTTCTTCAAGACCTTGGAGGGCTACAGATCACAAGATTATCACAAGGAGGAACCAATTCTGTGGCAGGTTTTCAAGCCCAAATGACTTGAATATCTCAAAAATAAATACTATATAGCTTAAAAGTTTATATTTATTAAAGAGGAATGAAAGGTCCGATATCAGCCTATAATGATAAAGATTTACAAGAAGACTAATGTGTGAATATGCAGTTACATTTGAGAGAATATTGGTCAGAGATGAAGATCAAGGACTTACTATATGGGGTATCCAATTTTCATGCTTTTTTCTGGAATTGGAAATGATTGGAAGTGTATTTTGCTTTAAATGGAATTAAAAGCTCAAAGAATAATATGTAAAATTATCAAATATCTTTATAAAAAGGAAGTAAGAGGTTTTTTTGTCCTTTTTTCATATTTCAGGATGTGCATTCAAACTTTGTCTCAGATTGAATCACCATTAAGAACATTAACGAGAGATGATGAAGAATGGGAGCTGGACATTGAAAGGGGTGAATAATCTCAATAGTTTAAAACAAATTTAGGGAAGGAAATATAATTTAAAAATTTAAAAATTTAAATTATGAAAACTGAACAGGAAATGTTAAATTGAAAGCAGACCAAAGCTATATAGCTGTGGTAGCAGTACTCACTAAAGAAGACAAAGAAGGGAGAGTAAGACCAGCTCTCTATTAATTAATCATATTCTCAAGGCTTGAATCAAATTAATTACAGCCAAAGCTAGAGATATGTGGAGTTGCCAAGATTTTAAAGAAACTCCAAACAGTGCTGTGGGTACATCATTTTGAGCTATGAGTATATGCAAAAGCATCATCCAAAATGATGAACTCACCTGTTTTTCCAATTTCCTCAATGACCAAATGGGTTGCATTTATTGAATTATTCTATTTTTTCTTAGTAAAAAACCGTGAAATACCTCCAGCAATCCAAATAAACTATCAAGAATACCTCAGTAAGATTATGATAGAAAGGAGATATTTGATTTTAATGAAGAAGCAAAATTGATGAAGCCCCACCCAGAGTCTTTGATATAACATAATAATATAGTAAGAGTAGAAAGAATAAAGACTGTATTGAAACAATAAATATTTTGGAAAAGAAATGAGGAATACATTAGTATATTTAAATGGCCCTTTCTTAGTAAAGAGGAGTAATTTAGGAAAATTAAAAGGAAGTCATCAAATTCCTTGTTTGAGAGAGGCAAACTCAAGGCAAACACAAACAAAAAACAAAAAAAATCCACAAGTATATGTTCTGAGTCAGAATACCCAAAGAAAAATATGAAGATCATTACATGAAGAAATGGGACACTAAGAGGAAAATGCAAAATACAGAGTAGTTAAAAATAGATTTTGGGGAGAAGGAATGAAGAAAATAGTGTTTAAGTGTGTAAATATTTGTAAAGATTGTCCAAATAGGAAGTAAGTGTCTCATTTTCCTCAAAATCATTTTAAAGAGTCAGTATGGATCACCAGGGCGAATCTCGTGTCAATTGTCAGTGATTGACTTCACATCAAGCAAACGTCAAGCAGGATAAAAGTCGAGCTCACGTCAAACCAAAATCAAGCAAACGTCGAGCACACGTCCTACTCTTTTCTTACACCAAATCCTGTGACGTCCACCAATATTGGTTCCCCTGTGCCTTCAACTCAGATTCCTCACCACCTGATCATCACGCAACCGTCCAATGGTTGGTAAAAATTACACAAGACCTGCCTGTTTGCACAAACACACATCAAAGAGGTCCTTCAGCCAGTCTTGATGTAGGCGGGGGGTTTGACTTCACCAGGTCATCCATAAAAGGACTCCGCCTGAGCGGGATTGTCGTTTTGCAGGTGACACTGGTAGAGCCCGCCGCACAATACCGCGTGTGCGGGTGCGGGTGCGCTTGCGTGTGCATTGGCGTGTGCGCTTGCAGGTGCGCAAGGGCCGCTTCCCCTTCCAACATGATGATGGCGCAGTTAGAAATTTTGGATGCTGTGAAAGGTGAGTGTATGGGTCATTTGATCATTGAACTTGGCTTATTCACACTGTACCCAATGTTATAATAGTAAGTTCTTTGTGGCAACGTGAAATAATGGGCTTTGCTTGTCACAATGGCATGTCTCTGTCACTAAATTTGGAGGCAGTTATTTCACTAGCAAAATTGCTAATGAATCTGAGAGATTTGCATTTCTGTAGGCTAAATTTCATGAAATAATGGCTTTATCATTACAAGCAGTCCACATGACAGAACTTTGTTATCATACAATCCACAGTTACCTTCTATTTCTTCTTCAGATATAATCAAGTGTCCATCATCAAAACCAACAGCTGTATAAATATTCAGATGCGGCCAATCTGGTAAGAAATTCACATCAATCTTCAAAGTTTTTAAGATCAGAAAGTTCTTGTTCAGTATGCTAGATGGCTCAGAGACTTTAAAAATGCTATTAATAATACCAAATTGTCGTGAGTTGCCCCTCAGAAAACATATCACACTGTTGCTGACATTTTTGGATTCAGTTGAAAATATATTGTTCCCAATATTAATGTTTGAAACTGGAAAATACCAAGGTGAGACAATCCTTGAAGTGGGAGGACTTGTGGATTGCACGGTAGTGTCTAAGCTGATCCAATAAACTATTTCCCTTGTTGCATGAAAATTCTGTAAGTACTCAACCAGGCAATCATAATTTTCTTGGTCATGGCAGGATGGTTTGTTACATTTATGGTCATTGAACAGGGCAGGTGGCTGTGATTTGAAAGCTGTTTTATTTCACATGGCATGGATGGGGATTTCAGGAGAACGGAAAGGTTGGAAAATCAACAGATATGTTGAAGTAAGGTTTTATCTATATCATCTATTCAGAGTTGCAAGAAGTTAATCTTATTCAGTTCAGGTGTTTAATCCATGTGAATATATTGATCTTATTAATTGACGTACATATTTTGTTATTTGTTGGAATTTTGCAAATACTCCAATCAAGCGCTCATAACCCCATGTGGCTGAGGCTTGTGCTGGGCCCCAACGTTGGAAGAGTTTGGGAATATGATCAGCAAAATGATGATTTGGTTTACTTTTCAGTTTTGGGAACAGGAGTTGATTGGAAAGGCGGAATTTTTTCCAATGTTCAGCAAATGCAGTCGCATCTCCTATTGAAACAGTCCAACTTGTGGCAATGTTGATAGCACTAATCAAATGGAATGTATTCTTGGTTAGTTCATTTGAAAGTTCTTCTGACTGACCCATTTTTCTTTGAATGTTCGCGGATTGGTGTACATCTAATGACATCTGTTGACTGAGCATTAAAAATGGAATATAGACCTTATATAAGAGAGCCCATTCAGCGGCTTCTAAGCTACCATGAGAGGGGGAACCCATGTTGCGAGGTACTCTTGTCCATTATGAGGGAATTATCGTCTCAGATATGATTTGTCGGAGATGCTCCAGAGCCTCACCCTTGATCTGGTGATCACTCAGTGCAGTGATATCCAATTCAGAGGGGATTTCAGAAGTGGGGATGTAATCGGCATCAAATGAAGGAATCTCCGCAGAACCACTAGATGGATGTTCCGTGTGAGGGGTGGGCATTGGGAAGTAGTGGGGAGTGGCTCATTTATTATTTTTGCTGCATCTCTTCTCAGGGAGCAGGCCTCTCTCAATGTGATTTTATCAAGAGAGCTGTTGGAGGTCATGGAATCTGAGTCTGAACTGTTGGTGTCATTGGATTTCCTGCGGGTCCTGAGGTAAATTTTTGATTTGGACTCTGGAATGCACAATTTGAAAGTTGCATGATCCTTCAAAATTCCAAGTATTAAATTATGCATTATGTCAAGATTAACCATTCTAGTTGCATCCCAATACGGAAGGTCTTCTAAAATTGAATATCGCACTCCATACTCAGAGAAAATTGCTTGTCTTTGTTGTGGGGTTGCCCAAAGCCATTTCGCAATGGTTGATTTATGATTTTGATATGAGCGTGTGTAGTGAAATTGAGGACCAATTTCTTTAATTTGAGCTTTGTGAATTGTGCAAAAATTACAAAAGTGGTTGCCTGAATGGGAAATAAATCCAGTAAGCTTGCGCATGGCAACCACATCCGCAATGGCTGTGAGAATGGCAACATGGATAAAGGATCCTGAAGGACCTGTTGAGGTGGGTGAAAAATGGTAACCTTGCCATAGTTCTTTGAGCTCGTTTATGAGTGGCATTAATAAATAATTCAATTGAAGGGAAGTTGGCTCCTTTGGACCAGGGATGATTCCTGCAACATAGACATTCTCTGGCTTCAATCTTTCACTTGGGAGGAGATTAAGACAAATAAGCATGATAGGTCCAATGCTGGCCAACCGGGTGGACTTTCCATGTGCATTAAACCAGTCCACATAAATGGAGAAGGCCAATGCACCAGGAATGGACATGAATGGGGGGTCATGGATATTTCTAGTGCCAGTGAAGCGTCTCCAGACCAATCCATCCCAGACGTCACATTTTGGGGAATCTTCGGGAGTTTGGGATTGTTGATGTTGATGCAGAATTTCCATAATTCCAGCCCGCTGGAGAAATCTGGCAAGCCAATTTTTGAATGGTTGATAAATAAAATGTTTTGTTGGTATAAATTTTTGCTTCATGTTGGTGGTGTTTTGGGTGTGGGCTTCAAATTAATAGATGAATTTGCCTAATAATTGTGTGCAAGGGGGATCATGATCATTTGGGTCATTATGGCGTTGACAGTGGGGTTGGTCAGTTGTGACTGATTCAGTAAGGCCATTAAGAGAGAAACATTGAGGACAACATATATAGTTTTGAATCACTGGCTCCAATTGGAGATGTTCAAATATGGTACTCAGATCTTGAGGTATATGGAATGCAGGAATGGGGGGACCACCGCAGCTTGAGATGCTGGACTTGATCAGCAGGTTTAGGGCGGGGCTGAGAATGTGTGAAGCCCTGCAGGGTATATTATACCTTAATGATAGAATGGCAGATATTATCATTCCAAGGTCTTGTGGAGGAAGGGTTTGACTGCTGCTGTATGGTTTTTGTGCAATTGAATTGAGACCCGGTGCTGTGGAGAAGGTGCTTTGGGTCAATGGTGAATAATTAGCTGGGAATATTTGATCCAAAAGAAGTTGTGGGCACTCAGATCCTGATGCAGAAGTAGGGATGTTTGGAAGAGATTTGGGTGCAATGGTTGATTTGAGCTTTTTAATGTGCTGTTTATATTGGAAAGGTGTGAAGGCAACTCCAGGCCTATCACCCTCAGGGGAAGAATGTGTTTGAGTTGAGCCGTGTTGACACATGCATATACGCATTGAGGAATAGTGGCGGGTTGTCATTGTTGCAGGAATTGGGAGTATGGTTGGTTTGTGTATAAATATCTATGGCTGATGTGAAAGTGTTTAGGAGTGTTATTAATTGGCAAAAAAATTGAGTGATTATTTATGAAGGGGGAGATGATTTGAGCCATCTGAGAATTTTATCCCATTTGTAATGGTGCGTGAGCTGCAGCTGATGGAGTGTAACATGTCTCATCTGGATGGCAGAATTGGTTAGGAGTTTAATTGGGTAAAATGCCATGCTGCTCAATGCTCATACATATTCTATTTTATTTACACATGGCAATACTGCGGTTTTGACCCTTGAGGGGTGTTCCAATAGGGATGTGTCAACATTCAAACCATGTACGCTGGCACGCCATTGTACATACCTTAAACCTTATTACAGACATAACGATATAACTCTATTACATAAGGGGTTGGAGTGCAGCTAAAGTCTTGGTATTTGGTTTGAGTGCAGAAGGCTTTTAATTGGTTGGAATGTGATTTGGATTGTCTTTCCTTTCTTGAAAAGTTGATGTCTCTTTTGTGGGTAAATCCTTCACGAATATACCCCTTTACAGATGTAAAATACTGTGGAATTTCAATGCATATATTGGCAGTTTGGATAATTCACAAAATGTGACAATGGGGAGGCGGAAATGTTACCAAATATGATTACTTATGGATGATCAGTCCCCTTTGAGATCAAGGAAATATTACATTATATGGTGGTAGGCCGTGCCGGGTGGTTTCCGATAGAAGCGGAGGAGCTCAAGAGGAGGCAGGGAGGATTCTCCTAAAAAGAGGCTTATTGGACTTTCACCCAACACTTATTTCCAACTATTCATAGAATTTCTCTATTCTAAATTTGAAAAGATTTCATCTCATATCACTCTATTTTATCATAATACTGAGGTGTTTTATCTAGTTAAAAATATTCCTTTACTTTTTCGGCCCTTATGTCATCTTTCAAGTCACATAAATCCCGTTCAGGTTCTGTTCATGACTCAAATAGTGAATCTAGCATAGAATATGTTCAAACACAGTCACCATTGAGTCCCAACATTCCTATCACAACCCCTATTGCATCCTCAATTAATGTATCAGGTCTTAACATTGATGTGGGCAATCCAAAGGCTCCAACTTCAAGCACTTGGTTGATCCCAAATATTTCCGTCACTCCAATTCCCCCGAATCCCACTAATACACAAACACATGTGTCTCAGGGGCCAGAAGGCACACCTCAAATCTCATCACACGCTAATCCCCAATCAAAATTTCCACGTGAGTTCCTCCTTAATCCCGGTCGGAATCCAGTCGCATCCCAGGATTCCTTTGGCCAAAGTAAACAGCCAACCCTCAATATTCCATCAGGATCTCAGGTTCATGTGGGTGATGAAAGGCGCATGGATGGGGGGCGACAAAAAAGACCATTGGAGAATTTAACTTGGAGTGTTCTTTCGGAGGGAAATCCAGGATTGAAGCTTCATCAAAGTAAGTCATTTTAATTTTGGAGTATAACCTTTTTCACAATTTGATATGTTTGTTTCATGGGTTAGATATGGCACCTAAAGGCAAGTCAGTCCAATCTCAGGAGCCAATTGAAGATTGTGAGTATGACCAGTCTTCATTAATTTTTTGATGTGTTAACTGATGATGTGCATGGCAGGTGATGAACTTTATGCATCTTCACCTCTGGTCCATAAAGAAAAAGTCACTGGACGTCATCATCCATATGCCTCCAAACCAAGAATAGCTCATGCCAGCTCATCAAGAGAAAAAATGGTGGATGATGAGGATGAGAACATGTCTCCGACTCAAATGGAAACAAATGATGAACCAAGGAGTGACAATTTCATGGCGCATGAGCATGGCACTCAGTCAAATAATGAGTTCACCCATCCTCAAATGCCCCTTTCCCAGAGTATGCTTGAACAATCTGAGGTCAGAAAGCAAAGGAACCAGGCTCGTAAAGCTCACAATGTGGCGAAACGTGCAATCCAGAAGGAGCAACAAAAATGGCTGAAAGCAGAACTTCCAGAGAATTTCCATGGAATGCAATCAGCAGTACATGCACATTGCCTGTTCCTACTCAAAGTTAGGGATAAGGATTTTTCCTCACTACCAGCACCACCAAGCACAGAAGAGCATGAAATTGCAATCCAAGTGGCTGGTCATCTTGGATATATCCCCAAGGATGTTTTCAATGAGCCATCAACACAGGTTCAGTCTCAGGGTTTCCAAAGCTACTGCAAAAATGAGCTCCACAAGCTAGGACTAAAGCGATTCACTTGAGACTGGGAGAGCTCATGGCAACATCCGTTCAATGAGCTGATGTCTATGGTGTTTTACCATACATTCCGTCTTGCACTGGTCAGCACCGAGTATCATCATTACTGTTGGAACAAGGATTATAATAACTATGGGGTCGTGGCGGCTTTAATGGAGCAATATTTCACTTATTTGAAAAGAGAATGGAAGTCTATTCAAAAGGATGCTGAGTATTTGGTTAAAAAGAGGAGAATCAAAAGCTTGCAAAGATTTGTCAAAGGGTTAGTTAATTTATCTCTTCTTCATTGTGAGCAAAGACTGATAATGATCTACTTCATTGTGTGCAGACCTGTGAGCGCCGTTGTGAATGGTGTGATATGGCTAAATTTCCCATTCTAACATCACAATTCAATGACCCTTGAGTATGTCCAGATACTGAGGAGGTACTGGAAAATGGCCGTCAAGTTTACTGCAAAGGGGGATTATGCTGGCGCTCCCAGTTATTTAATGAATTGGTATTAAAAATGGATCGAGACATACAGTTTTGTAATTGCATTAAAAAAAGGGTGAAAAAACTATTGATAGATTGCCAGAATTACGATCGACAGATGATGGTGATATTTCGGAAGGCTTATCATTTCAGGTATTTGATCAAGATTGGCTCAAAGGCTGTAGTAAGATGCAGACTAGCGCCCTCAAGATACTTGACATGCCAGTTATTAGGCCGAATGGTGATGCTCTGCAATAACTTAGTAATATAAATGTATAGCACCGTTACAAATTAACATTTTGTGAATTATTTGTGCAGTTGTAATACAATCTGAGTATTATTTCTTAAAGATGCAACAACTTGCTAAATATGTCAGAATATAGACAATATGAATTGGAATGTATCACCTTCTCCCTTAGAAATAAGACTCTATTGCTCATTTTCATTGAGGTAATATTGAAGGAGTTCAATCCAACTCATGGTGTTCATAATTGTGGACCTATGCCAGGGTGAACAAAAGTTATCAACTTGGTCAAACACAAATTATATAATATCAGTAAGGCTCACGCAGTTAATGATTTTTTCCTTTCTTGGACCTATTGGTGTTTGGAAAATGGCATTTCCATAAGGAAGGATTTTAGAATAGCAATACAATTAGGGTCAAAGATGATCTTGAAAGGTACCTTCTGCATGTTGACCTCAACTGAATGAGGAGTGATATAGTGGATGACCTTTACAGGTTGTTGTTGGCCAATATGATGGAGTCGATCAACAGCCTGAGCCTCAATGGCTGGGTTCCAATTGGGCTCCTGGAAATGTGGATGTCAGGGGCCGCAAATTAGGGCAGAATTTTGGGGGTCCCCTCACCATTAAATAGACCGTATTAGCACAAGGTATCTTGAGTCCAGTTCCAGCTGCGGCAATGGATGCAATCAGTACTTCACATTCAGGATTATTGAAGAAATTCTCCAGTGCCTTCTCCTGTGCTTGTGCTGAAAGGATAGAGTAATGGGCAAGTGCAAAGCCAATTCTACAATATGAAAAAGTCAGATGGATTCAATTGGTAATGGATGCATATTAGAATTAACACACAAATCTAGAAATTGGGTCCATTGGGTATAAACCACCGATTTGGTTGGACCACACCTTGTTTGTTTGTTCTTCATTAAGCTTTGTAGGAGGTGTGCAATTTTACTACTCATCATGCATGTTTCCACATCCACAATAGTTTGTGTGATTGTTGGCGAGTTATCCTGAGTGCTCCTGCCCTCAGGGTCTTCCAAATCCGCCTCCACAATTGTGCTAAGCATGATGTGATGGTTACAACATATTTGCAGCTTATTAATATTTCTGAAAAATTCTCCTGGTCCTTTGCTTTTGGATGATAGGAATTCTTCATATAATATGGAATATTCTTGCTGCATGGTCGGGTTGAGTGGGAGCAGCTCATAATGATGGCTAATAGTGGGGAGGGATTCGAGATGTGTGGTTTTGGTGTGGCGCAAACTTAAATGCCGCAATGCCAAATGCAAGAAATCATTGCAACCTTTGGAAAGACTACTCAGGATGAATGGTGACCAGCTATCTTGATCGGCGCTCTGGGGTTGAGTGATGAATGATATTATGCCCAAAAGGTCATAAATGGTGTTGTGAATAGGTGTGCCCGTTAAACATATTCGACGGGATGAAAGGAGGCTGTTGATGGCAGTGTATTGAGAGCGAATATAGCTATAAGATGGGGCAAGGGTTATTGGATATAAAAGGTAATTTAAATCATTTAAGATCAGACACTCACTGTGCTTCATCCAAAATTATACGATGCCAATTGATTTGAAAAATGAATGATGTAGAGGTATTGGTTTGCTTAAATTCTTGGGTGATAGTATTGTAAGAAGTGATGATGATATCATATTTTAAGATGTCATCTTTGGATAATGAGTGACAACTGGGACCATGGTAGATTTTGGAATGCAGCGCTCCAGCCTGAGCATGCTTGGATATTTCTGATTGCCAGTTGGTAATTAAGCGAGGGGGGCAGATGATCATGGTGGGCGTGGAGCAATGGGGGTTTGCAATCATCCGCTCCTTGGAGGTACCAATTAGAGCAATGGCCTGAATGGTTTTACCTAATCCCATATCATCCGCGAGCAGTCCTCCAAGAGGGGTATTGGTTGAAAGGGATTCAAATGAGCTAACGACCTTGTTTGTAATGATGTGCCTGGCATTGAAAGTGGATCCTGGGGGTGAGGTGGCCCAAAGGTTATGGGCTGATTGGCCATTGAGGATTTCTTGATCCCAGAGAAAAGCTAGTCCGGTCTTTTGATGAGGGAAGAGGGGGGTTTGAATAATGGCATGGGGCAGGGTCATCATGGGGAGGTCTGATCCACTGCGTAATTGTATCAGTTTTTGCTTATAAATCAATGATGAAACAGCAGGATATGAAACTGGCGTTGAGCTTGAAACGGGAAATGTTGGAGTGAAGAGTTGACATTGACTATGAGTATTACAATCATATTCTTTGGGCATTTTAAGATTGAAATCTTGTATTCAAAAGCTTTCCATTATGAATAAAATGCTTGGATACCATGTGAAGAACGTCAATGCTAGATTGGGTTTCTGAGATGAGGAGGGATAATTTGCATCAGTCACAAATACTCCCTCAACAAATAATATTTGAGTAGGATTCGATTGGCAATTTTCAATCCATGCCCCACCAGGTCCACAGTGCATGAATGTTTTTGGTGACCCAAGGAATGGTATCAACGTTTTGGAAAGGGTTCCAGGTAGAGATCCAATAGCATGCTGGTGATTGGGGAGATAAACAAATATGTTGTGTTGATTGTGCCATATGATAATACAAGAAGCTAAGTGGGAATCCTCAGGATTTAAGGCTATATCACTATTGATTTGATTACAAATATTAATCATCCCAATTCAAAGTGGTTGTGAAGGGGTTGAAATGATGGCTATTTTAAATTATTTGGGGACAGTTGGAAATTATATGATTGGGAGGGGTTAGCTAAATGGAATGAAGACAAATAGGCGCAGGTGGGGATCTTATATGAGAGGCAGCAATGGGGTCAAGGGGGGGTGGCCTGTGGTTACGTGCATGGTCTTGATGGGGGTGGGCCTCTTGGGCTCATAATTTTCATATCCAATTTGGGGCATATATCAAGGCAAGGTGGCCAAAATGTGGGTGCACCAATATGACTGCTGGATCTGCAGCCAGGTACAAAACCTTTGGTGGAACAAGGTTGACATTAGCATATCCAAAATTGGGTGGGTTGTAGCAACTTATTGTGGAGGGCATATTAGAGGCATGCAGTCATGATCACTGGTGTGACAGCAAACATGAATGCATATCTTCCCCAGGTTAATTGTTGCACAGGGACCTACTGGGCAATGTTGGCCGTTTCAAAGGGCAATCTCACTGTGGGGATGTTTGTGTGTGGGCGGGTGAGATATGTTCGGTGGCATGCTACCAAACATGACTTTGGTTTTGCCTAAAGTTTTTTGCTGACTGATGCCTACTGGGCTTCCAGGGGGGAGTGTGTGGGATGATCAAAAGGGGCGCCAGCCGTGAGGCGTGATCCACATATACATTCACCCCTATTGCGTTTGAGGCGGCTACTAATCCCCCAAGATTGGGATCACGGTCTTTGCCTCACGCATGTACAAAACTCTGGAGAAAGAGGCCACAAGCCGAAGGGAATTTTTGGCTGCAAGCCAGGCCCCACAGCTTGTGCAGGGCGCGTGAGAACGTGCAGAAAATGACCCGCGGTGGGAGATACCCATGCAAACATAACCAGCCTCAGCAAACATAGGCTGGGATTATTCTAATGTGTATGAGGCTGAAGCAAATCCACACTGATTGGCCTCAGGTTTCCACGCGCAAGCAGGTGGTGTCTGCAGTCAAGCTGACCACCCGACCAAGAAACTAGCCGGTCGGAACACTGGCAGTAAAATGTCTTCCAGGCTTGTGAAAGTTACCTGTGTATGACCCGTTGGGGGTGCATATGAAAGCATGTGGCTGCCCGACAATGAGAACGCGGGATGAACAAGTGCGGCCAGTCAAAGTTTGCCCCAACAATGGCACCGGAGTGAATCCACTGTTTGTTTATGACCCAAATAATAAGTCATCCCATTATGACCCACTTACATTAACTTGCGTTACATGCGCATTTGTGCTGTAGTTAGGCAGACCTGTCCAACAAGGTGCATCAAAGGGATGCAGTTGAGATATATGACCTCATGGCTTGACGTGATTGCATGTTACATTGTTGAACAGCTTTTGCTCTTCCCAGAAGCATACATTTACAAAGGTGTACTGCGTACTACAGTGTTGGCTGTACAGATTAGGAAGGTGTAATACTATTTGAGCCTGCATGCACCTTCCAATTGTTTGCATATACGTAGCTCATGTGCCACATGCTCAGCATTGCGTTTGACCCAATTTGCGCACGCAAGCTGAGCATGTCATGGTCAAAGGCACTGTGTGGAAGTGCTGAGTAAAGCCATGGAATGAACTATTTTTGCAATAGTTCATTGGAAGGCTCAGCTTGGAGCACTTCACCAAAGTGTGTGAAATGCTGCACCTGGCTGAAATGTCATCTGATGCTGTGCCAAATGCTCAGATTGTGTGCATACAAAAACAACTGAGAAATGACTCAGCATGGTGCATTTGATATTGTTATATCAATAGTTCAATTACTGTGCAATTAAAATGTTCAGCCACTGAGCATTTCAATTATGACCCAAAAGCAAACTTGAGCAATGGGTCGAGGCAAGCTCACACTGTATTCACTTGTCTTACAGCCCCCCCCTTTGTTCAAAGACTATCACCAGGCCATACGGCCGGTGATCTTGCTGCGGTCACTTGTGACCAAATGCACCGGGTGCATTTCTGCATGGGTTACTTGTGCATTGCACCCACAAGGGCCTCACGACCACCCTCCTGGGTGATCGGGTGGCTATTTAAGGAAACGAAGGGGATTTGACTCAGCTTGAAAATTCAATAAATTGCAATACTCAGCCAGACCCCCATTGTTCTTCTGCCTCACGCTAGCATTTCACTTCTCAGTTGCAGCATTTGCTGAGACTCAGCTTCAAGTTTGCCCACACGCCCTGAAGCTGAGCCTTTTGCCGGTGCTGCAACTGCTGAGATTGTCTCAGCTTCACCATGGTATAAAAGACCATCTTCACATGACACGCCCTTCACTTTCTTTCTCACCCGCTCCACTTCATTCAACCTCACCCGCGTTTGTCCTTCTTGTGCGTATTCCCCTTGGTCTTCCTGTCTTTCTACTTTTGTCTTTTGCACTCCACTAAACCCACTCCCCTTACTTTTGCCTGTTTGTTTCTTCTGCTGATCCTTTCAGAACCTCCCTTCTATCCACCTCGTGCATTACCTCTTTTTTTAACTTTTGTCAACATTATGTACCGATATTAATACTTATTTTTCTTCACGACTCTTTTCCAGACTTTTAAAAACTTCGGACGAGAGCGTTCTTATTTTGTTTCCGTTTTAAATTTATAATTCATTGTACGTCTTCATTTTTCTCTTGATTGTTTACTTTATATGCAGTTACTAACCTCAATTGGTTTGTTTTTAGATTTCGTGCACTTTATGCACCAAGCGGGGTATCCCCTGCATTCGTTCCTCGACGACGAACGACGCTTGTGATGCTTGCCGACAAGCACACAAGAAATGTTCGTTCATTGTCCACCCCTTCCGACCACAAGGCCAGAGGAGTTCCCACCCAAGACGCCCTTGTGAGGACTCCTTTGTGGTTGACAATGATGAAATCATTTCCAAGCGTGAATGGACGCCGGGCCCCCAAACAGGCCAATGGGAACGATTCCGGACAATTAGCCCTGTCCCCTCCAGTATCGATTTGTCCACTCCCCCTCCTAGGCCACCATCCAATGGTCACTTCACTCCTTGCCCGGAGCGAAGTGATTATCCGGCCAATGAAGGATGGCAATGGCAAGAGGACATTCAAGCTTGGGCTGATTGTCACCATGTCTTGTCACCAATGGGATTCAAACGCCAAAGTAAGTTTTCTTTCTCCTCCTTATCTCATTTCTCTTCACGCCATAATACTGACTTTTTTCCATTACTCATAGAACAAAACCCCCCGAATCCCCCCCGACATGACTCTCCCGTTCCTAGTTTGCCTTGCAAGCAAACCCCCCGGCAACCGATGGTCTGAGGAATTATTCCGCAGTAAGCAGCCAAAGTTTCATTTCATTTTCACTTTCACTTTCAAGTCGAGTGAACTGACTCTTACTCCTTTTTTAGAACCCTCCCGAACCAAAGAGCCACCTATTCCTGGCCCAAGTCTATTGTCCCAACCACCTGAGGACAATACGACTCGTGAGCCAGAACCTGAGGTGGCTCCTACGCAATCCACGGAGGAACCTTATGGTAAGTACCCCTTCTTTCTCTTTGATCCATATCCACTTTTCCTCAATTTTTCTTTGACTGTCTCCAGATCGTCCCGCCACTCCTCGCTTGATAATCATCATTGACGATACGCCCATCACCCTCCCCCTCCCCCTTCTTCTTCACCGACTCCACCATCTTCCCCTCCTGTTCCCCCTCCCTCCACTCCTACCCCGGTTCCTTCCCAGGATCTCCCTCCAATTTCCCCCGCGAACCCAACCTCCTCCTCCCATTCCCACGATGATGCTTGCCAGGAATTCACCAACCTGCGACCAACCCTAATGATTCCTTGAGCTATCGTCCACGAATCAATCAACCGAATCTTGTTGGAGCATCGCCGCTTGCTCCACATGATTCCTTTCGTGGATGCAACTCATTGAAATGAGATGCACCGGGAATTCCGGGAGGAACTAAACTCCCTCCTTGCCCAGGCACTGGAGGCTTATCCAAAGGAGTACATCACCGGGATAGTCTCGAAATTCTTAGAAAAATAAAAATTTAAAAAAAATGTCATGATTTCCTCTTTTTATTATTTGTAATACTTTCTTTTAAATAAATTATTTGTCTTCAATTATTTTTATGTTCAATTTCTATTACATTCTTTGCTTACATGAAATTATATTTTCCTCAATGGTTCAAATATCCTATTGCGTGAGAAAAATGTTTATAAGTGCCCCACCAAAATTTTGAGTCAGTATTTGTTTTTGTGAACCTCTTTTTCCCAAAATGCGCCAATAGTTGCCGTTACCGTCTCCTATGTTTTCTTCTTCCATGGTTTAGAGCCATATCCATTCTGAACTGTAAAAAAGTGGGAGCTTCCCACATGCCAGCAATCCACTCCAGATTTGTGAAACATGGCCTTTCCTATGGTCACACGCTATTGATCTTACTCATGTATTGAATTGTTTAAATTGTCTGAAACCTTCACAAGCGTAAGGATTGGCGTGTGACTTGTCGGGAGGCTGCACAGGCATAAGGATTGGCGTGTGAATTTTTGGGAGCCTGCACAGGCATGAGGATTGGCGTGTGAATTGTCAGGAGCCTTCACAGGCAGAAGAATTTGTCAGCATTGTTGGCAACCTTCCCAAGCGTAAGGATTGGCGTGTGAATCGTTGGAAGCCTGTACAGGCGTAAGGAATTTTTAGCATTTTTGGGACCCTTCACATGCATAAAGATTCGCGTGTGAATTGTTGGGAGCCTGCACAGGCGTAAGAATTGGCGTGTGAATTCTCGGGATCCTGCACAGGCCAAGAAATTTTCATCATTGTGGGGAACCTTCACAAGCGTAAGGATTGGCGTGTGAATCGCCGGAAGCCTGTACAGGCGTAAGGAATTTTTAGCATTTTTGGGAACCTTCACAAGCGTCAGGATTGGCATGTAAATTTTTGGGAGCCTGCACAGGCGTAAGGATTGGCGTGTGTAGCGTTGGCAGCCCGCATAGGCATCAGGAACTTTTAGCATTGTCGGAACCTGCACTAGCATAAGGATTCGCGTGTGAAGCATTGGCATCCTGGACAATAGCAACAAACCAGGACAGATGAATGATGGCATGCCACCGTACATAATCCACTTCACCCCTTTTTCATGTGAGACACCCCATCTCCCGCACTCAAATCCATCCAATCCTGGTGTATATTGTCCTCTGCCTTACCCCACCATTACTTACCCAACACACATGCAAATCTCCTCATTCTTTGAATCGGCATGATATTGTATTACCATCCCTGATTTGATAGCCCGCTCTCTCGGCAATCTCATAATAGCCATGATTTTTTTGCCACATTGTTTTTGCTAACCTGCTTGAGCATTGTGCAGACATACCCACTAGTGTCGTGCTTTTGTTGTCCTGTGCTACAGGCATAAGGAATTTTTAGCATTTTTGGGACCCTTCACAAGCGTAAGGATTGGTGTGTGCATTGTCAGGAGCCTGCACAGGTGTAAGGATTGGCATGTGAATTGTTGGGAGCCTGCACAGGCGTAAGAATTGGCGTGTGAATTCTTGGGAGCCTGCACAGGCCAAGAAACTTTCAGCATTGTGGGGAACCTTCACAAGCGTAAGGATTGGCGTGTGAATCGTTGGAAGTCTGTACAGGTGTAAGGAATTTTTAGCATTTTGGGGAACCTTCACAAGTGTAAGTATTGGCGTGTGAATTTTTGGGAGCCTGCACAGGTGTAAGGATTGGCGTGTGAAGCGTTGGCACCCCGCATAGGCCTAAGGAACTTTTAGCATTGTCGGAACCTGCACAAGCATAAGGATTTGCGTGTGAAGCATTGGCATCCTGGACAAGAGCAACTAACCAGGACATATGTACAATGGCATGCCACTGTACATAATCCACTTAACCCCTTTTTCATGTGAGACACCCCATCTCCTGCACTCAAAACCATCCAATCCTGGTGTATATTGTTCTCTGCCTTACCCCACCATTATTTACCCAACACACATGCAAATCTCCTCATTCTTTGAATTGGCATGAGATTGTATTACCATCCCTGATTTGATAGCCCGCTCTCTTGCCAATCTCATAATAGCCATGGCTTTTTTGCTGCATTGTTTTTGCTAACCTGCTTGAGAATTGTGCAGACATACCCACTAGTTTCGTGCTTTTGTTGTCCTGTGCTGGATTAGTATAATGAACAAATGTACTACTGGCCCACACTACCTGAATGAGCCCATGACATGCGGATAGATCAATCCAAAAATGCTCATTTGGGAAAATCAATTTTCCACCTGTACATCGCTTTTACGCATCTCTTTGAATTTGGCCGGTCTGCTTATCAGCTTGAAACCACCATCCCAAAGCATACAGCGATGCATCCTTATCAACATGAGGTGCGTTTTTGAATCCATTCATGGTGAAAGTGAGTGCTGAAGCGAACTCAAATGCACCCTGATTTGCTGGAATATTGCCTTCATAGTTGACTTTATGAAAAGACGGAACCCCCAATGAATTGTAGAAATTTTGAATCTTCTCAAATAATCTATCCTCAACATATCGTAAGGATTGACCTAGAATGCAACCCACCGAGCTAAGATTGGGACCTTTGTTCTGCCATTCATCTTTTGCGTTTTCAATTTTCCCAACACTTCCATACATACCAAATTGTTCATTCTTGGTGCTGCATTTGCGCCACCCAATTGCGAACTTAAATCCCTCCAGTAATGCTCCATTGGTTGCAATCGGGTCGGTGAATCTCTTTTTGCAAAATAAGAATTGTGATAATTCATCCCATTGATTGACCTTGACTTCACTCATTGTTGTGAATGGTCGGAATTCAACAAGGGCAATGAGTAATCTGGTTGAAGAGAAAATTGCCACATGGCCAAAGTGAATGCGTTTGATCTGATTGACATCCACAACTCTCCGAATTTCACTTGGGGTGATATTTGCTGATACTGGCATTGATATTTGTGCTGTTGGGCGAGAGGAGGAAAACAACCTATTCATTCGGGTGGTTTTGCGCTCATTTGTCTTTTGAGATCTGCTACTATTCCCGAGTCGTTGAGGGATCACTATGTGTTGAAGCACACAAGATATCAGATACTGCCAAGGAGCATTCTTCGGCACACATCCTTTGACTTCCCTGTTGGAGCCCACATGACATTGGCACAATCTGAACCGAATAAAGCCAATGTTCTTCCATGGGGCCCAATTAGGGTGCCACATAAATGTGGAAGCATATATAAACTGAGATTAAGCGAGCAACTCACACTTTCCTTCCTCAGCCCGACGCTTTCTTGTGAGTTCCCTTTTACGCTCTTTTCCTTTTTTCGTGAATGACATGCTTTCAGCAGAAAATGAAATGAAACCAAATGATTACTGATTTATTAATATCACCTAAATTGAATTGCGGTTGATGAATCTTTTTTGATTGCGGCTAAAAAGAAAGATCACACCTGACCTTGACAAATTCGCGATCTCAAATACCTGAACCTGAAAATTGCAGTGGATAGTGCATTATTCAATTTTACACATTGATGTTCCCATGCAATCACTTTCCAATCCAATGATTTGGAATATTGCAAGCAACCCCAAATGCAATATGCATCCTGCTGCGGATCCCTAGCTATCCTAGTCCTCTTGAAAGACACAGGAACATTTGGCCTATTATGGGCTGGCGGGAAGTGATAAACGCGACTTCCCGCAATGCCCCCGCATGTGCTACTCGCGGGCACAATGCCTGACTCAGCTTGCGTCTTGTCAGAGTCTTTGCAATGATGTACGGAGGCATGCTTCCGTACAATTACTATTGGTACTCAGACTGTGGCATCCAGGCAGTAGTAGGATAGGAAGTCATGATTATTAAATTCATAAATCACTTTGCAAAATTAAATTACAATCTATCTAGTACAAAGCTAATCTAAAACGGGTCAATCCTGGTTGTGAGTTTAGCTGCCCTGGGTACCGTCAAGGTGACCTCATCACTTGAACCAAGACTGCGTTTCGCCACCCAGGCATCACCAAAGTCTAATACTAAGCATTGTGCAAATTCAAATCTAAGAGGTACAGTGGGGTTAAAAGACTCTGATGAGAAGAAACTTTTATTCAGTAAATTACATATATACTTATTAGTACGTAGCCACACTGGCTCCACTAGATTTTTACCCTCTGAAGGTTTTGCGGAAATGTCAATTAGTGATAAAGCCCCTTTAACTGGGCTTGTTCTCCAGCCATCTGAGCATACCATCAAACCACAAACCCCCGCCGCACAGAATGCCACTAATATACCTTAGCAAATTTGATTTATTCCGAGATTCTTGTGACACGCCAAAAGATCTTTGATGGCCTCATTTTTTTTGAGTTCGTGAGTTTCCCTTTGATGCCATTAACTTCGACCTTTGTATGTGCACATACCATGTTGTACGCAATCATCAAATGGATAACTGTATCCATTAGATCCTCCAGGTTCTTGTGCGGCTTTGTGGATATCTCATTGTCAGCCCCGCCAACTTCAATGCTAAGTTGGGTTGCACGTTGCTTTGATTTACTCAAGCAGGAGGCAAGGTATTCAACTTCTCCCCGTTCGAGTCCAAAAGGATTGGTTGAATTTGATGTTGGTGCAACATATGGTTTGGGTGCAACCACATCGTATGAGACTAAACTAATGGATTCGAACATAACATTTGCCCAAAAATGTTTAACTGGATTGGCGGGGTAAAGAAGGCTCTGAACCATTTTGAAGAAGGAGTGTTCAGATTTTGGGAGATTCTCTGGAGGTTTAGCTGATTCCTTCATCAATTTGAGATTCCAAATGTTGTGATAAAAAAACGCTTCTGTTTTGGTTGGCTTAAAAAAATCTAACCCTGTATATTGCCATTTATATCACCAGTCAACAGCCAATAATCATGTATCATGCACAAAGATAAAACTCACCTGCCATCTCAGGGTCCTCCAGCCAGGCCAACATTTTAAGCTCTCAGTTACTGATCACCTTAATACCAACAGGTAGGAATGTATGAGCATCTTTTGTTGGTAAATTGTCCCATTGATTTTTTTAAATACTATTGATAGTATAAAGCCCCCTTTTCCATGATTGTTGAGTAATATTGGAATGATAATTCAAAACGCCTGCAAACTCTTCCATGCGGGATAAAAGTATTCCTTGAAAATTAGCAGACGATGACACTTTGGGCTCAGGGTCAGGAACTATATCAGTCATATCTCTTCCCATTGTATCATGTTTAATTGTTTCCCTTTCTTGAAAGGCTTGAATATTCCAAGGAGAGGCGGGAGGGGTTGCATCATGCATTGTTTCATTGGGTATTGGGGGCTTTCAGTATGTGGAGCTTCATCATGGATTGTTTCATTGAGTATTGGGGGGGGTTCAGTATGCGGAGGTTGATTATCAATATGGTCCCCTTCAACATTGATAATTTCATGACCTTGATTGCGAGAATTGTTTGCAGCTTCAAAGGTACGGCGTTTTTTGTTTGTTTTTTTGGTCACATGTATATTTGGTCTTTTTCCTAATCCTTTGCCTGGAAATCCAATTACGACTCAAGATCCTTCAGGTAGAGATTCTCCCACCTCCACACCTGCCCATATATTGTAAGCAGCTATTTTTATCAACTTTGTTTTGAATTAGTAATGGACTTACGGTTCAAATCCATTTTGAGCAGGCTCATGGCTTCAGCAATCTTTTGACGCACATAATCAGGAATTTTACTATCATTTTGGATTTTTTCGAGCCTTGGGATTGTTTGAGCAATGTTGGAGACATATTGTTCCTTGGATATAATTTCCACCTCCCCACTAAAAATTACATCATCTTGCCCATCATCTTCTGTTGGTGCACAAGGTTCAACAGTCTTTTCCTTCTCATAACTTTTAAAATTCGGTTTCTGAGAGCTTGGAGGCTGACCTGAAATAAAGGCTATGACACAATATCAGGTTTTGGGAGATTAGAAATATTCAAGATGGATGCATACTCACATTCTGGAAGAACTGGTGGATCTTGATTATCTTCATGTGACTGGCTCTTTACTTCAATGCCTAATTCACGACTACTAGCAATATCAGAGATTTCACTTCCACTCTCTGGGGCTGAAGTTGGTCGTTCATTGAATTCAGTTGAATTTCCCGGGGTTTGGGCCATAGCGGAGGTAGTTTATTAAGCAAATAGATGGTGACGAGTTGATTGATAACTTGTTTGAAAATTTTTGAATGAAAAGATCCAAATTCAAGAAAAAAGGTGCAAGTAAAATAATTGCATTTGCAAAATGCAATTTGTCGGGAAATTGAAGGAGGCGATGTTTTGCAAATTAATTCATATCATGAAAATGAAATCACTTCCCTGTGAGACATTGAATAAAGTTGACTAGTGAGAAACCTACTAAAGTCAACTTTTGAAACATTCAACGCTCATGAGGTAAGGACTAAGCAAAGTGTTCCATTTGAATGATATGAAATAAAATGGTTTGTCGGCGAAACAGGAGACACAATTCTCTTGTCTTAAATAGTCCACTTATTAGGTTTTAATTTGTGAGTCTCATGATTTAAACCCTAACCACAACATTGTGAATATACTGACCAATTTCCCCTTAGGTCCTGTTGGCAGAGAAGGCCACTCAGCATATTTTGGCGATTGCCTTCATCGTGTACGCCAACAAGCCACCGTACACTATGGATTTAGTACGGAAGCGTAAGGATAAGTTGTGTTGGGAGCATGTTGAGAGGCACTCTGCGAGCGTAAGGATAAGTGGTGTCGGGAGCATGTCGGGAGGGCACCACACAAGCGTAAGGATAAGTGGTGTCGGGAGGGCACTACACAAGCGTAAGGATAAGTGGTGTCGGGAGTGCACTCCGCAAGCGTAAGGATGATAAGCAGTGTCGGGAGGATGTTGGGAGGGCACTACACAAGCATAAGGATAATTGGTGTCGGGAGCATGTCGGGAGTGCACTCCGCAAGCGTAAGGAGAATTGGTGTCGGGAGCATCTTGGGAGTGCACTCCGCGAGCGTAAGGATGCTAAGCAGTGTCGGGAGGATGTCGGGAGGGCACTACACAAGCGTAAGGATAATTGGTGTCGGGAGCATGTCGGGAGTGCACTCCGCGAGCGGAAGGATAATTGGTGTCGGGAGCATCTCGGGAGTGCACTCTGCGAGCGTAATGATTGTAAGCAGTGTCGGGAGCATATTGGGAGGCCACTTGAGCGAGCATAAGGATAAGTGATGTCAGGAGCATGTCGGGAGTGCACCACGTGAGCATAAAGATGGTATGGGCGGGGGTGTGAAAGTGTAAGGAGTGGTGAGGACGGAGATGGGGGGGCAGTTTTGGAGTCTCATCTGGAGGGTGGTGCGGGCTTGTAAGCATGGGAAGCATTGGGGCGGATTAGGTGGGGATGCGGAAGCCAATGAGGTGAAATTACCCAAACATTTTGAATAGTTTTGAAATGGGTTTGGGCTTTGAGTGACATTCTCATGTTACACATGTGACAATTGAGGTTGTCTTGACGCTGACGTGACGTGACTCACTAAATCCAGTGACTATAAAGTGACACTAACGCGACTGAAGCAAGATTTTATACTGACAGCGGTGCAACGTGAAGTCAATTGCCGACGATTGACGCGAGATTCGCCCTGGTGGATGCAGTACATTTGAAAGAAGGAAGAAGGAAGTATGCAGTAGTGGCCAGAGGAAGTTAGTCTGGTAAATAATACAGGAAACTTATTATTTGAATGGTTCACTTCCAAATAAAGTTTTGGGTATAGGGCCCCAAAAAATGTTGAAGTTTATTGAGGACCTTAATTTGGAAAGGAATTACAATATTCAGTAAAAAGGGTATGTTCAAGGATACGAATAAAAACAACTTACTCCCCCAAGTCACAAGGAATGGTAAAAAGAGGGCATAAATAATTGAAAGATGCATTGGCAACTGTCACAACAATGGGAACTCACCCTCTTGGACATTAATATGGCATATCCATTCCAGATCCAACTAATGGTAATTTGGCAATATCCATAATCCATGGCCAAATTCGCCATTTCATCTTTCCTGGCTTTTTAAGGACATTTCACTATCTGGGGCCAACTTTTCCCCTTCATCCTCATCAGGCCTTTCCCGGCCAGTCTTTGCTTTTGGGAAGTCTCAGGCATTTTCCAGTCAACAGGGAAAATACAGCCCAAAATTGTGTATTTGAATTGTTAGTCTTGAAATATAGTTTTGCACAGTTTGGTGCATTTTTTCTGTATTCAGTCCTTTTATGCCATTTTAACATGTATTAAGGGAAATATGCCCAAAAGTCCATATTAGGCCATTTGGGGCTTAATTGCCAGTTCTGCCCATTTCGCGCACTTTGCACAAATACAGTTTTAAAACTGTATAAGCTGTATTTGGCCAGAAAACCCAAAAACACGTTTTCACCTCTGAAGCCATCCAAAACCCATTTTTCACTTATATCCTCCTGGGAACCTTCCGAAAGACCTTTGGCCACTTTCAACCTCCAATAACCAAAAATGCCATAAATGGTGTAATAAACCAGTATACATCTTTTTTCACCAGAAGTCCAATGGTGCCAATATCAAAGGGGTGTTTCAACATTCCATAAGGTCATCAAGCCATCATGTCATCCAGAGGGTTCATCAAGGCTCAAGGACAAGTGTGACTCTCAAATATCAATGGGGCCATCAAGAAATCATTTCATATTCTTATTCACAATATTCCTTAAAGGAAATACTGGAATTTCATTCTCAAGGGATATTCATGTCAGCCTGTGACTCAAAACCAGAGCTCAAGCATGACAGCCAAATACTATAAACCAATGGTAAAGACAACATACCACCAAAACATGGAGCTGAGCCAAATGAACTCAAAAGGTATCAAAAGAAAGGGGAAAATTACCTCTTTCTAAATATAAAAGTCCCATCATCATAGGACAAAGACTAACAAAGGTATTCCTGCTCAAAGCTATTTCTGAGAATAAACCTTAATTTTCACCTCTCATCTGAAATCCAGAGGAAGAGGCTTAACCGCATAGAAGGGGTATTATAATTGAAGCTCTAAGTCAGGGCTATCCAATGGTACTAGCCAAATTGAGATATCATCAGAATCACAGGAGGTATGGCCAAAATAAGGTCAAATAAGGGTGAATAAACAGTTCACCTCTAATCTAAATTCTACATTTTTAGTGTGAGATACTTAAAGTGGGGTCTTTTGGAAAGGGCACTATCAGGGCTATCTGATGGTACCATCCATTTCCCCATATCCCATCTATAACAAAGGTTATGGGCAAACAAGTTCCACACATATTCTGAGATGATCATATATCTGGATAACTAAAATTGAACATGGCATAACCTTTCCATATAAAATGATAACAATACCAGATGAGGTACCATTGTGTATATCACATCCATGGCTACACAATGCACCAATTTTGAGCTCGATATCTCAAAAACTGGCAGAGGTATCACAGCTTTAAGGTTGATATCCCAGAGTTTGGCCAATACACCTTTGCTGTGAGATAGTATACCATAAGTATGATTATGAGGAGTCAAACAGACAAAGAATCTTGTTTATAGCTCAATAACTCATAGTTCAGTCAAATACAGAGGTCCATACAGGTTCTATACATCATCTGACGTGTCAGAAGCACCAGAACACACCTGTAAGCTACATTGGTCAAAATTGTCACCCTGTATAGGGTAAAAGTGCCTACTTGTGGTTCTAAAACCACATTTCCACCCAATACCAGTCTGTATTGAGTGTATAGAACCACAAACCAGCCCAAAGTAGTGAAACGTTCAACTCTGTTGTCGTGTACAGAGATAAACAACCTCCCACTACCCCAGAACAAGATAAAAGGAGGCTTTTCCTCACCAGGAGGCTAATACAGAATCCTTTTCTTAATATTCTTACATGTTATAGCTTCTTGAAAGAAGTTGTACCCTTAGAATTTAACAGGTTATAATTATAAGCTGTAATTATTGCAGGGCTTGTTATTGTAAACCAACAGGCAAACACTACACCCAGGGCTATCAGCAGCACTCACCATCACTAAATTACTTTAGTATAGCCCTTTTAATCATATTATTGCTTTAATATAATAATTATTTTCATTTAACACTAAGAGCTATAGCTTTTATTATCATTTTGAAGCTATGCCATAGAGTCACCCTGACAATTCAAGAGGTAGTTCCAAAACAATCTGTCAAGTGTCAATTCTTCATCAACCCACCTTGGAAGCCACATTCATTCAGGACAGTCTGCATTAATCAAGACCTTTATTTCAATGAAAAAATTCTTCCAGTATTCAATAAAGATCATCTTCTAGCCTGAAGGAGTCAATCTCTCAAATTTTCACATATAGCAGCCTCCATTGACACCAGGTATTTTTTTCCCCAGTTGATTATTACATTTTGATTTTATTTTCTATTTATCTATCTTATGTCTTTTGTTAAGTGAATACTGATATTTTGGCAACAGTCACTTAGCACCTCTTCTTTTATTTCTTTTCCTGTCAGTAGATTTTGGCTTTCATATCCTTTAATAATTCCATTGTGCCTTCTGCAAGGTTGAAACAGTGCTTAAGGACTTACTTGGTTGGCTCTTTGGCCATTTGGCTTCTTATTTCTTGTATTGCATCTCATTTTTGTACCTGCATATCTCTTACAGAAATTCATTTCTTTTATTCCTGTCTTCTTCATTACTTGGTGTCTTCCAAGTGAGTTCCCCTATTACTGAGTGCCAGGCCACTCTTGCTTTCCCCAAGAGCCCCTGTTTCAGCAATTATTTGTGGTGAAAATGGTTCAAAAAGGAAGGAATAATGACCTTTGGTTCCATTTTTGACAGAGTATTAACCAAATAAAAAATAACAGCATACTCCACATTTGAGCTTCAAATTGGTAAAAAGGCAGTACTACCAACAAAGACTTAAGAACAAACATATTTAGCAATTGAATAGCACAAATTTCAATTGAAATATGATTTATTGAAAGCAAGAGCTGAACAGCCTTTAGGGAAAAAGAGAAATGAGCAAAAGGGAAGAGGAAAAATTGAAAGAATTAATGGAGGAGTAAGTAAAATGTTGGGAAAGAAAGCTAGCATATCAAATGAAAAAATCACTTCATTTAGGGGAAATCTTTCTTGTATACAATAAAGAAATGCATTAAAAATGGGGATTATGATTCAAAAATATATTGGTTGAACCTTATATATTTCTTAGACAAGTCATAAATGGTCCATAAGAGCTGGAAAGACTAGATGTTGTAAAGCAAGAAAGAGGAAAGGAGTTGAACTCCAAAGAGAAAGAGGAAGCTAAATATGAATCTCAATATAAGGATTAAAAGGACTTTTTTTAATAAAAAAACCTTTTATCTGAAAAAAGGGGTATATTTTTTTGAAAAGGGTCAAAAAACAAAGTGGATTATCACCTTGGATTCTGGGGACAGAATGAAAAGGGTTGGAGAATTTTTTATTCCATACCTGATATGGCAAGGTTTAAAACCGTAATATCAGAGCTGAAAAGTTAATAAGAAAGTAAGGCATATATATACATAAAATTGATATGAAAAAGCAAGAATATAAATAAAAAGGAATAAGCTCAGAAGTATAGCAACATATCAATTGTAACTGTTGTAATTTAATATAAATCAAATCTTTCCTATAGTCACATATTGCCTCAACTCTATAGAATAAATAATTCTGTACATATCATGTATTAAAATCCTAAATACTTTACACTCAATATCAAATACAATAATAGTATTAAATAAACTTGCACATTTTTTATATATAAAATAATAATAACAATGTGTTAAATTGCATATTTGATAATATTAACCTTATAGAAATATGTGCTACATTCCTTTAAATAAAGACTGATTACATATATATTAACATGTTGTTAAATTATTCAATTCACACTGAAGCTCCCATAACCAAATAGCACAGTTATCATTTTAAAATTGAATCTTACAAATAAATAGAATAAACTAAGTGAAGCTCAAGGATTTTCATAAATTTTGTAGGGTTACTAGAGATAACCATACAATTGAGAAAAGGGGAAAATGGACCAAAAATAAGGCTCAATATTCATATCAAATTACAACATTAAGAAGTTTTTCACCAGACGTATTCTCTCATGGCTTTGAATAATAGTAATATAGCTCAGTTGAAATATCAGTATAGCTTAAAAATGGTTCAATCAACCAAAAATATAGTGCAATATCAGTATAAAATGACACCATTCACAGGTCTTCCACCATAAAATGTATCTAAAGGCTGTGCACTGAAAATAATATAGCTCATAATGGTGAAATAAACCAAAAATATGGTGCAAGATCTTTATCAAATGAAGCCAATTCCAATTTACCCATCAAAAAAGGTATCTCAAGGTGGGATTTTCTTTCTAAGTGCCTTTTTTTCCTAAGCGTCAAAGAAGGCCCAAAAGGATTAAATAAAAGGCCTTTCTCCCTTTCCCCCCTACCCAAGGCTTCTTATTTGGAAAATAATACTGAAGATTAGTCCATGAATTCTGTATTAGGACAGCATATCATTATGTAGAAATATATCAGTAGCAAGGCTCAGTATTTCATAGTATTATCTATTATTAATTCATGTAGTAAATTTTTTATTAATTGATATAAGATATATAAAATATTAATTAGAGAGCTCAATATAGCCCAAAAGTCTTATCATTATGGTGGTATTGTTGAATCTGTGTTTGCAGAAATCATCATTAGAGAGCTTATCAGCTTAATGAATAAAATTTATTTGTAGAAAGTATTTATAATAATCTTTTTATCATAACTAATACCATAAACCTGTGAAATATATTGAATTATATTTATATTCATCCCAAAAGCATCATATTGCTATGTTTTTATTCATATCTTAATTTTATATTAACTATAAAAACCCTTATACAACTATCTTACCCTTAAAGATTTACATTTATCTTGATAATATCATTAAATAACCTTGAAATACTACAGTTTTATGAATAGTATTATCAGTAGCAATAATGATTCTGAAACAATATTTACAAAGAATTCATTATAGAAAGTAGGCATCCTTAGAGAAAACCAAGAAAAAAGAACTTTATTATCAGTAAAAAGATGTTAAGAGAACCCCAATTATTCAAAAGACAATATTATCTATCACCATCATTATCATGGTGCTCCTTTGTTGAAAGACTGATAGAGACCTCTGAATAAATTTCTTTAGCTGAAAATCCACAAAGCTGAAGATATATTTGTGATCTCATCAAGAGGGTATTTTTTAGTATATTTAGAGCAACAGCTAATGCCCCCAAACACCCATGGTTATTGGCTAATTCTGAAATTCAAAAAAGATTCATAAATTACTTTCCCCTCGAGGTACTGTGTATTATTTATCCTACCAAAAAAGGAGGTCCCATAGTTATTTTTCATGTGGCATTGCCTTATGGATAGAACTGTAATTATAGTTTCACTCAAAACCAAAGCACAAGAATGATACCAATGTACTATTAACCAATGGTAGAGGGAGATTACCTGTAAAAAGTGACTTGAGCCAAATTTCTCACAATGGAATTAATAAAGAATAAAAAACTCACCTAATTGCAACTATACCACTCCGATAACAAAAGGTTAAGGAATAAAAGTGTTATGAAAGCTCAAATCTAGAACTAAGTAACAAATAATAGTTTTCACCTCTCATCTAAGCTCTAGCAAAAGGAATGGAGCCCCATAAAATGGGTTGTAAAAGTAAGTTTCTCAATGAGGTCTATAAAATGGTACTACCTAAATTTTTCTAGCAACAAAATTTAAGAAGTTAGAGCTAACCATAGGAAAATAATGATGGATGAGAAATTTACCTCTCATATCTCTTTTTTTATTGTGAGATACCCAAATTGGTGTCTTTTCATAAAGAGAATAATCTCATATTTTGAAGGGTAACCTTCATACAACTTTATTGCCTCTAGAGAAAAGGGTATCAAGGATAGTGGCTGAATACAGGATTAATTAAATATCCAATCTCCATTAATGGAATTTTAAGCCTCAATATCTTTTCCATATCTAATACTGGAAATCACAAATGAGTATGCATTGTTTCAAAATCATCAAGGGCTAAGAATTAAGCCATTCTTGATCCCAATTCTCAATCCTGAAAATGCTATAGCAGTTCTAAGGTGAAAATTCCACATTATTGAAGAAAACACAGTAATATGGGATTGTCTCTCATCCTACTTAACAAGAGGCTTCAACACCACATCAAGGCTTTTTTTAGCTTGATACCTCATATTATGACTAATCAGTGGCTCCCATACAGTTTTTTACAGAATTCTATGTGTCTGATATGTCAGAACACACCTGTGAGGACCAAAAATGTAATATTTAATGCTGTATTGTGGAAACCCAACCAGATTTGGCTTTGAAGAACATCTACACAGATTTGGGAACCACAACTCAACGCACTGAAGTGATCAATTTTTCACTCCTCCTATGCGGTAAGGAGGAGACATCCTTCCACCCATTGCTCAGGCTAAAAGGAAATGTTCTTCTTCCCAAAAATGTATCCCCCTCTTGTTTTTACTTTCCTAAATAGTAAAGCTTTTTCCAAAGAATCATAATATTAGAAATGATGAGGTATAATAATAGTATTAATTATTTTATTTTTAATAATAGCTAGTCAATTGATGATAACTGCACCTTGTTCTTTTATCAGCACACAACAGGCCTTTATCACTTACATAAAGACCCAAAAACTCTATTTTTATAATTCTTAGCTTAATCTTATGTGTCACACTTAGACATATAGCAGGATCAGAACTATCTCATAGATTAATCCTGTCATTTTGGGGGCCTAGCCATGATTTTTAAGTTATTTCTTTGCACCTAAGAGGCTTAAAATTGATAATTCTTTTATTTTTCTCTGTTCTCATTATTTTGGAGTTAACTTTAATTATACTTTAATAAAAAGAATAGTATATCATATATCATATATTATCATTTTTAAGTGGTAGAAATGCATATACCACTGTTTTTTTCATGTTTGATGTTGAATAATTGAAATTAGTGATTCCCACTAGTCTCAACTGGTTAAATTCATTCACAAAGTACCATAGACAGTATTAGTATTTTTTTCATGACCAAAATAACCTTTTTACTGTAAGAAAAATCCTGATACACATGGTTTAACTGAGAAAAAGGCTCAATTTTTCATTTAAAACCACTCTTTCAGAAGATGTATTTTGTTGTTTATTGAATAATCTTTGGAATTTTGACTTAAATTAGTAGCTCAAATATCCACATTCCCTTATATTTTTGATGTGAAGGGTCATAAATTTCACATTGATTGCCAATATACAGAGCTAAATTAAAAATATCTATATTAGAGGCAGCTTTCTATATGAAAAGAGCATGAAAAATAGTAACAAACTGAAAATAAGCCCTGATTTGATCTTTAAGTACAAGAAACATTTATACCACTAGAAACCTAGTTACAAAAGAATCTATCTGTCGCATCATATGCCCCATACCACATTCAGAAGGGAAAGTCAAAGAGGAAAAGTCAAAACCTCACATCAACCAAGAAGTGAACACCAATATCAACTCAAAGAACTAGAAAATGACAAATATTTTCCTCAATCCAAGGTAAACCAAGTTTGGTCATTTTTGAAGGGGATATAACCATTATTAATCCTGTAATCACTTCTAAAGGGTAATTTCCCAAAACAGTAAAGCACAAGTTTGAACATAGCACTATCACATGGTGGAATGTGATCTACAACTTGCCAGCATTAATTGGTCTTTAAACCAGTTTAATAGCCTTTTTGGCAAGAGCTCCCTTTGCTGAGGTCTGGCAGACAGCATTGTGACAATAAACCGGTTACCAACGTCATGGGCTCGATTCCGGTTGGAGAGAAGAGGAGGTCTCAGTCAAACAACCAGAAATCACTGGGTTTTCTGCTCCATTGGCGTACAAGGGTTTCTTGTAGGCTCCTGTTGTGACTAATGTAACTCCATGAGGGTGACATGGGTAGTACCATCAGTTACATGCACTTTGGGACGCAGTTCCCTACACCTGGGGGTACTGTCACATGGTGGAATGTGATCTAAAACTTGCCAGTATCAATTGGTCTTTCAGCCAGTTTAATAGCCTTTTCGGCAAGAGTTCCCTTTGCTGAGGTCTGGCAGACAGCATTGAATCTCAACCCTTCACCTTATTTGGGGACCCAAATGAAGTCAGAAAAGGTGAATCAGAATTGGATTATTTAAGAATGAAAGAAGGTGGGCATGTATCTCTATACATTGCTGATTTCAGAAGTCTTGTCTCAAGAATTGGAGATTGGGGTGAAAGTGCTCTCATCCACCATTTCATGAAGGGATTGCCATCCAGGATTTTGGATCAATTGGCCTCCCATCCTTCAAGAATTGACTCTCTTCAAGACTTAATGGATATTACCTTGGAGCTTGATACCAGGTATCATGAGAGGAAAAATGAAAAGAGTCATCTTCAAGAGAAGAAGCCAGAAGCCTCAAAGTCAAATTCTTCTCATCCTCAAAGTTCTTAAAGATCAAGTCAAAAGAAGAAGAATAATTTTCAGAAGAGGGACAAGCCCCATTCTCCTTTATTGAATAAAGATTTCAAGTTGATGGATTCTGAAAAAGAAAGAAGAATCAAGGAGGGTCTATGTACCTATTGTGGTGGGAAGCATAGTCTTGAGTCCTGTATCAAAAGGCCTCAAAACAAGCTTACCCAACCATCAGGCAGTTTTCCCAGCCAGGGAAAAGCCTGAGTGGAGACCATGTTGTGTTCAATGGTCTTCACAGTTTTCCTTCAAGAGCACAATTGTAAATTCTGAATACTGGTGTAAAGAATTCTCTTAAATTCTTTTTTTTTCTTCTCTTTCTGATGTTTTTTACAGTATTCTCATTGATGCTGGTGCTACACACTCATTTATTGCAAAGCAGTTCATTCACAAGTATTCATTGATTACGTCAGAATTTCCAGAGAAGATTCCTCTTATTATTTTGGACTCCTCTGAGTCCCCTTCCTCGTTAGTGACTCACCATACTAAATATATGGTTGAGCTCCCTTCCTTCCCAAGCTTTGAATGGTACTTTTTAGTCATTGATACTCCCAAGGGAGAAGACCTCATATTGGGCTTTGACTTTCTCAATCATTTTAATCCATCTATTGATTGGAGGCAAGGGCTGATCACCTTTAACGCTGATCATCAGGACTATCATGCTCCTTCAAAATCTTTCAGTAATGACTTTTCTTCTGCCAAATCATGTTCAGCTCTGGTTGGTGATTCTAGAACACCATCATTTCCATCTTCTGTCCATATTCCTTCCCTTAATTCCCATCAGTCATTACTATTATCTATAGATGAAGTCTTCAAAGAGATTCAAGATGTTGGATAAGATAATTC
This sequence comes from Austropuccinia psidii, assembly GCA_023105745.1. Classification (NCBI taxonomy): domain Eukaryota; kingdom Fungi; phylum Basidiomycota; class Pucciniomycetes; order Pucciniales; family Sphaerophragmiaceae; genus Austropuccinia; species Austropuccinia psidii. The sequence continues at coordinate 5,339,386 of JALGQZ010000002.1, read as the reverse complement.
TGTATCTTTAATTCATCTCTTTATTGGAAATATGGACCTTCCTCCTTCATCTTATCATGACTCCCTGGAGGAGTTGTGGGATGAAGCAGAAGAGCCAGAAGAAATAGAAACCGTGATGAAGGTTGTTCCTTCTGTTTATCACCAGTACTTGGACGTATTCTCCAAGGTGAAAGAAGAGAAACTTCCTCCTCACTGCGCCTGTGATCATCATATCAAGCTGGAGGGGTCTCTACCTCCAGTTGGGGTGATCTACTCTTTATCAAACCAAGAGTCAGATACACTCAGGGCCTACATTTCAGAGAATGTAGAGAAAGGTTTTATCCGGCCAAGCTCCTCTTCAACAGGAGCACCTGTCCTCTTTGTCAAAAAGAAAGATGGTGGCCTCCGTTTGTGTGTAGATTACTGCAAGCTCAATGCTGTTACTAGGAAGAACAAGTATCCTGTTCCTCCTATGAATCAGCTTCTTACTGTTTTCAATGGTTCTTCTATCATCTCCAAGATTGATTTGCGTGGTGCATATAACCTGCTCAGAATCAAGGAAGGTGATGAACACTTGACATGTTCTGGAGCTAAGTATGGCAGCTATGAGTATTTGGTTATGTCATTTAGGCTCACCAATTCTCCTGCCTCTTTCCAAAACCTTGTCAGTGATGATTTTTATGATCTTCTTGATATTTATGTTGTGGAATATTTGGATGAAATTATGGTCTTTTCCAAATTGGATGAAGAACATTTCACTCATGTGTCCACTGTTCTTTCCAGACTCAGATCCAATAACCTCTTTGCTAAGGCCTCCAAGTGCCTGTTTCATGTTTCTAGTGTAGAGTATTTGGGTTATGTTGTTTCTTCTGAAGGCCTCAAGATGCACCAAGCAAAAGTCCAGCAAATTCTCAATTGGCCACCTCCAATAAACCTCAAGGCTCTTCAATCATTCCTTGGATTTGCCAATTTTTACCACTGTTTCATCAGGAATTATTCAAAGAAGATTAGTTCACTCACAAGTTTCCTCAAGAAAGATTCCCGTTTTCCCCTCAATGAGGAAGCTCTTAGACAGTTTCATCAACTCAAAGAGGCTTTCACCATTGCTCCAATTCTTTCTCACTTTGATCCTTCTCTACCCTCCATTGTAGAGACTGATGCTTCTGATTATGCCTTGGGTGCTTTACTGAGTCAGATTTCTGATTCAGGAAAACATCTCATTGCATTTGATAGCTGCAAGCTTCTCCCAGCTGAGCTCAATTATGAGATTAATGACAAGGAACTCCTTGGCATAGTCTGGGCTCTCAAGCACTGGAGAGCTTTTCTCCTTTCACTTTCTTCCTCTTTTGAATTACTCACCAATCATTCATCACTTCAATATTTTATGTCATCAAAGATTCTCACTCACCATCAAGCCCGCTGGCCTTAATTTCTCTCTGAATTCCATTTTTCAATCACTCACAGCCCAGGCCACCTGGCCACCCTTCCAGATGCATTGTCACATTGGGACAACTTTACCCAGAGAGGGGGGAAGATTTCATCACCAAGAATCCAATGAATTATCAAAAAATAATCAAGCAAGATGAAATTCAAGCCTCAAAATTCTTTGCAGTCAAGGTGGAAGCATTTTCAAATTTGATTGAATCAATTCAGAAGGCATTATGGCGAGATTCTCAATATAGAAGTATCCTTCAAGATTTGGGTAAAGGTAAATCTATCCAAGATTATTCTATTGATTCCTCCTCCCAACTTCTTCTGTTCAAAGATCAGGTGGTGGTCCCAAATGACCCCACAGTTCAACTCAGAATACTTCAAAAAAGGCATGACTCTCCTCTAGCTGGACACCCTGGCCAAGAGAAGACTCTCAAACTTGTCAAGCGGGATTTCCACTGGTCCGGCATGACTCAATTCATCAAGGATTATGTCTCATCTTGTCGACAGTGTTCAAGAAACAAAAATATCCACCACAAGAAGTTTGGACTCCTCAAACCTCTTCCAATTCCAAATGGTCCTTGGACTTGTCTTTCAATGTATTTCATTACTCAATTTCCACTGTCCAATTTGATTGACTCAATCCTTGTCATAGTGGACAGATTTTCAAAAATGGCAGTTTTTATTCCAACAATCTCTTCAATAACTTTATTAGATTTGGCCCATTTATTCATCAAGAATATTTTCTCAAAGCATGGCCTTCCCTCAAGCATTGTTATTGATAGAAGTTCTCTTTTTGTTTCTTCCTTTTTGACCAATATTTGTCAGCAGCTCAATATTTCAAGAGATCTGTCAACTGCTTACCATCCATAAACTGATGGACAGACAGAGAGGGTAAATCCGATACTAGAACAGTACCTTTGGATGTATGTCAGTTATCATCAAGATGATTGGAACACCTGGCTCCCTCTGGCTGAATTTGCCTACAATAACTCTGACCACTCTTCAACAAAACAATTACCATTTTTCACTGTTTATGGAAGAGATCCACATTTTGACTCAGATCACATTACGCAAGATAATCCTGCTGGAAAGTTATCAACAAAAATCCAATAAGTACAGCAAGATTTCAAAAGAGAACTTGAAGCTTCCATAAACAGGTTTAAGAGGTATGCAGATAAAAGTAGAGCAAGTCCACCTGTTTTCAATCCTGGTGACATGGTATGGCTTTCCTCCAAGAACATCAAATCAACTAGACCCACGAAAAAACTGTCTGAAAGATGGTTGGGTCCTTTCCAATCTTGAAGAAAGTCAGTACTCATGCTTATCATCTCAAGCTTCCACCTCAATGGAAATCCATCCACCCAGTCTTCCATATATCCCTCCTGGAACCAGTCAAGACATCAACAATCCCAAATCAGCATAAAGAGCCTCCTCCTCCAATCATCATTGAAGAAGAAGAGGAATGGGAAGTCTCTCAAATACTTTACTCAAAGCTCAAGAGAGGAAAATTATGGTATCTGGTGTAATCAAGATGTTTCAGTCAAGACCCAGAAAGATCCACTTGGGAAACAACCGGAAACCTCAAGAATTGTCCTGAACTTGTCAAAGATTTTCATTCATTATATCCTGAAAATCCTGGGCCAAATTCTTCAAAAGCTTGATTTTTTATGATTCTTGGTGGGGAGAGGAATTACCAAAAGTAAGTCCCACTCCTGGTATGCACCTTTAGGGGTATTCTACTCTTTTCTGTTGTAAGCATCACCTTGGCCACTGTGAGCCTGCAAGCATGAAAATAATTACATGCTACACAAGCTCCAAACACTTTCATTAAATTTTCTTTGAATTATTTCAATTGATCTGTGTAAATTCAGTTTTAATTTTGTTTTCTTCTATTTTTTATAAGTCACTCTTTTAAGATTAGTTGTTATAGTAATCTCATCTCCAAGTCACTCATTTAAAATTTTGTAGTTATAGAAATATTGTTTCATCTTGTTTCTATAACACCCTTTTAATTTGTTGAGATGGTAACTTTGCTTCTATAGAAACAGCATCTCCCTGACTATAGATCAGGTTACTATAACAATATATTTTCTTCTAAACAGTTTATCAGTTTATTTGTGTCTTACTTTGATTTTTGTATCTACAACATTTAAAGAGGATCATTCTACTTGAGAATGATTCCTCAGAGCTCTTATCAATATACTTTTTTCAAATTAAAATTACTTACTTTTAATTTGGGAAATTAGCGCTCTCACTTTTAAAAGTGATTCAATTCACTTTATCCAGCTATAGTACTGTTGAAGCTTAAATACTGACAGTACTCTGTTATAAACAAGAGTGACGCACCTATTACTTATAATAATAGTATTCCACTACCTACTTAGTTTATTAAAATTACTAATAATTAGACTGGAAGCCACGTTAGAGGCCCTAGGCTAACAGCCACTCTGTGAGCACTTTGCAATTTTGGACACAGATCTTTGGCATGGCTTTCAACTTCATTTCCAATCTTATGGCCATTTTCACTTGGGACAATGGGCCATTGACCTTTCAATTCATTTCCAAGACTTCAAAATTCAAATTCATTTCTTCAATATTTTTTGTTTTATTTTTATGGCACTGGCGGGAGTGGTAACTACCAAAAGTAAGTTCCTCTCCGGGTGTGCACTTCCCTGAGGGGTCTAAAATCTTGTCCAAACATCACCTTGGCCAATTTGTGAGCACCTGGCATCAACTTTTTCTTTCCAGGTCCTTGGCCAATTTCAAAATCAGCTATAAACCTCCGTGATGAAGATTGGAACCTCCTCAAGATTCAATTCTTTTTTGTTTTATTTTCATTTTTATTATTTATATTAAATTTCATTTTCATTTTAATTTTATCATATCAAAAATTCATCTCAAAGAATATTCACTCATTACAACATCATCAATCATGAAGCCAATCTCAAAAGAAGATCAAGCAAGTCCTGCTTCATATGACAAATTTTTAATATCAGTCATTATTTTATTTTCCTCTTAAAAGAACTTTCCTCTATTCCACTCTCAATCCTTTCCAATAGCCTCAACAGGCTTCACCTTGTATTGGTGCTCAGGAGCTCACCATTTCAAGGTGGGGGGTACAGTCACAACCATGGCAATTCACCTCCTTGGATCTCTGTATGGCATATCAAGCCACAGTCCTTTTATGGCTAATTGGCCATATCCATAGCCAGTGGCAAATATGGCCATGTCATCATCTTATGGACCATTTGTCTTTTGGGGCCTTCATGGCCCTTCACCTATATCCAGAAGCCATAGCGGCAATTTATGCCCAATTGGGTATTTCTGGTCATTTCCCTCAAAACCAGGGGAAATGGCTTAAATGGCTGTTTTTGGCCATTTGGGCTGATAATGCGCATTTTTGCCCATTTTGCGCACTTTGATGCAAAGTGTCCAAAAGACACTTTCCCGCCCTTTGGGCCAGTTTTTGGCTCAACCCCAAAGGACCCAGAAACACTTTTGCAAGCTCTGAAGCCATCACATACATCTTTTCCCCTGTGTCTTTCCATCTCAAGACCTTTGGACATAATCTTCTTTCCAATGAACCAATATGCCATAAATGATGTTATATATCATTGTGCATAATTTTTAAACAGCAATTGTATGGTGGCAATATCAAATGTTCATTTCAATATTCCAACATATCATCATGTCATCAAGGCACCCAATAATTCAGAGGACTCATCAAGGCTCAAGAGCAAGTGTTTCAGCGTCAAAGACCAATCACGCCATCAAGACGTCATTGGATAATTTCATTCACAATATTCCTCCCACGCAATACTGTCAAACCATTCTCAAGGGATTCAAGAGGAAGTTCATTCAGTTCATTCATTTGTCAAGTGTTAAAGCTCCACTCAATCTATCTTGGCAACCACCTTCATTTCAATACAGTCTGGATCCACCAAGAACTGTATTTCATTTTCAAGCATGGGAAATTCATTCAACCCATTTCAATTTCAATATTAGCCAGCTGTATCAATTCCCAAAACAATCAATACAGCCTCAAGGATCAATACAGATCAGTTTTAAGCGTGAAGAACTCAAGCTCCCAACTTTTCACATATACCAGCTACCCTTTCCACCCTGGGGGTTTTTTCCCCAGTTAATTACTATATTTTGATTTTATTTTATCTTTATTTATCTTACCATTTTTGATAAGTGAATACTGATATTATCAAGTCAGTCATTTAGCACCTTTTCTCTTTTCTTTCTTTGCCTGTCAATGGATATTTGGTGGTTGTATCCTTACTAATTCCATTGCTCATCTTGGCAGGTTGAAACAGTGATTAAGGACTTACTTGGTTGGTTCTTGGGCCATTTGGCTTCTCTTTCCTCTTATTGCATCTCATCTTTGTACCTGCATATTTCTTAGAGATTACAATTCTTTTATTTTATTTTCTTTTATCTTTTGGAGTCTTCCAAGTGAGTTCCCTGATTGCTGAGTGCCAGGCCACTCTTGTTTTTCTGTCCAAGAGCCACTGTGACATGCTCTTATTTTGTATGCTTTTGATTCAATTTAAGCTATTTTTAATCAAAATATTTATGGTCTGTAATTTGAGCTTGAGAAAGGTGTGAAATGAAATTAGGAAGTGGTCTAGTATTTTTTTCTCATTTTAAACAGCTCTTGTCTTATTGTAAATGAGTTTTGGGCCACTTTCCAAAAGTTCTTGGTCATTTGTCAACTTGAGCTTGGCTTGTTTAAAAAAATTAAGCCACATGACTCAGATGATTGTACTATT